>OX439035.1:113804261-118959261 GCA_949317995.1 Acholoe squamosa | reverse complement strand
AGAGAGAGAGAGAGAGAGAGAGAGAGAGAGAGAGAGAGAGAGAGAGAGAGAGGATGCATTCCACAGACCTTATAGGCCCAAAGAAGTGGTCTTTTTCACAGGGAAGTACAGTAAACCCTCACTTTCTCGATCCTTTGATTCCTCAGACCCCTCATTACCTCAGACAGAAAATCTGGAACTACCTCTATGTTTTCTAGTATATTTGGACTTAGCTCCTCAAATAATTTACTTCCTCAGACATATTTTATTGCATTTTCCATATCTGAGGGAACAGTGGCTGGTGGATCATTAAAGCAGCAGAAAAAAAGAAAAGAAATTACCCATTGTCAGTGATAAAGACCACGCATTAAGTCTAGACTAGAGCAAAAGGGGTGACTGAAACATTTCAGACTTCCCTCAGCGGAGATCGGAAACAAAATTCGGGGTACATGCGAAAATCCACTAAACCCCCTGTTAATAGAAAATGATCACACAACTGGTATGGCCACTCTTTTTTTATTGTTTGGGTTACGGGCCCACCCGCACTGCAAAAGTCAAAAACCAGAATAAAGTTGAAAAATCTGATTTTTTATTCCCTCCTGTGTACCAAATGACCAAATGTAGCCATGTTTGGTATCAAATTGAAGCTTATGATGCCAGGGATAGTTTGAACATGGCATTTTATGTATTGGGGGCTAAATCAAAACACCCTGTATGCCCGATCAGTATCTATAAAAGTCTGGGATGTCTATATGCATAGTTTTCCGGTAACCCAAAGATTAAAAAAAGTGTAGATTTCTGAAGATAACACTGGTCACATACTAAAATGGCGGCCCACATAGGGTGACATGTTTGGTGACCTTTAGGCCCACCTTTACTAAGGGTTAGTACCTTGTTGTACGGTACCTGGAGGTTGGAGACTACCTGGATGTTGTACCGCGCATGCGCGTGTTGTCACGTGACTAGTGAGACGCAGCAGGGTGCGTCCTTTTGTTCTGTGGGCTTTGAGACTGCATGTCTACCCCCGCCTCCTATAACCCCGTCGCCCACCCACCCCCATAATGCACACCCAAGTAATGGCAACGGTAAAATCCTGCATTTAGCATTACCCTGAATTTTGGAGAATGCTATAACTAAGCCACACCTGAGGTCATATACCGACGTTACTGGATCCTTAGTGGGTTTGTGGGGGGGGGGGGGGGTGCTTGAACTGGTATCTGCAGAGTAAGGGAAGTGATCCTTTTTTAACAACAGGGGGGCGCTGGTGGGTTTTCGGACGAAAAAGAATGCGCTGGCTTTTTCAGTGAAAACATGTAAAATTATTCTGTCCCCCACCGCCCTCATAGGGGTTGGAAAGGTTTGCATGATTCATCAATGCCTTTGAAGGGTTAACACCCGCCCTAACACCGCCCCCCCCCCGCACATGATAATATTTCTCTCCCTAGCACCACCACCCACTCCCCTGCAACGCCCTCACTCCCTGTTCCATGCTAACTCAAGTCCTTGTTCCACATAAGAATATGTATATTACACGTACTAGACACATTTATTAGGATCATGTCGCCCTCCCTGCTTTGGCCAACCCCTCACCCCCCTACATTTAAAAATCCTAGATCTACCATTATTAATTCTCCGGCTCTATCCTAGACTATGGTCTTGGTGCTTCCTAGGCCCGGGGTCCCTAGGGTCGGTTGCATGTACCGGGTAGTTGTGGATGGTGGGGGGGGGGGGGGCAGTACATATGCAAGTGAGAGAGGAGGGGGCGGGAGGAAGGGGTATATAATTGAAAGGCACGGGAGATTTGGCATTGCCACCCCCCCCCCAGCCCACCCACAGACCAGGGTGCCTAGACAGACGGCGCTGATTAATAATATAAAGGAGAAATGTAGATAAATATATAATACAATCAGATAAATGATCAGAACAGATATGCCATTGTAAGAGAGATTGGCCATATTTTTAATTCAAAGGATAGGCAGATGGTAGAGTCCAATATGAATACATACCGGAGGGGGGGGGGGGTCAAAGGATCAGACTTATTCAGGATCCAATGTCGTCTCAAGAAGAGCCAAGGGGGCAGTGGTGAAGGCTGAAAAATAGGGGCGGTCACTAATCTATTTCAATAATAAAAAGGGGCTTCAGACTTCTGTATGAAGGTTTCCTTGTTTTGTTTGGACCTGAAGCTCATATAATAATGGTGTGAAAAAGGCTGAGCCTGATTAGTGAATAACAGGGGCGGTGGTCACCACTTATCCACATACAAATTGTACATAGTGCTGTTAGGTTTCAGAGGCATTAGGGAGTGGTCATTTTTTAGCAATAGGGGATGAATAGGGAGGGGCAAAAAAATTCAGACCCCTCTTAGGGGGAGGGGGAAGCAAATTTCACCTATTCTTTCAAGCCCGCGCATAACTATAGAACAAAGGGGGGGGGGGCAAAAATTTTCTGAACCCTCTGAGGGGGAGGGCCAAGATAATTTTGATGCGCCTCTCCCCTGTTGTTAAAAAACGACTACATGTACTCCCTTAGAAACAGGGGCTGTAGGACGGCAGTTGGTACTACACTCAAGGGGGTGTAGATGGGGGTCCCCATGTCACTTGTCGATTTTAAGAGAAGCCCATGTCACATGTCACTATATTTGCAATTTCCCCTGTCCTTGTCACTAAGCTCCATGTCACATGTCGATTTTAAGAAAAGCCCATGTCCCATGTCACTATCTTTTTTTCTTGCCTGTCATTGTCACTAGAACTCCATTTCCGTTGTCGATTTTAAGAAAAGGCCATGTCACACTGTCGATTTTAGGGGTCTAGACCCATACTCAACAAGTCAGTTCCCCCCCCCCCTCGGCCTCCTGGTTCTGATCTTATGGGTACATCCTAATTATCGCAAGATTGATATCAACCTTTGTTATATGCATATAAAACTGGGAAGGCCCCGGTCCCCGTGCTCAATTAGGCAGTTTGACACCATCCTCGTTAATGATTTTCAAAAACAACCCTATCCACGGATTCTTAAAGTAGAAAATGAACCCCCTTTTCTTCAAAACACGTAACCTCTAAAATACCCCCTATTTCGGGAAATCACCGACAGAATCGTTCGTAAGAGAAATATATGACAATATATTTAAGCTGTAGGGCCACAGAGGCGTAGAAAAGCAAATCTAATTGGTTTGCGGGGGGGGGGCTATACTTTTAGTTTTTACACAAGCATAGCTATTAAAGATTTCCCATCATATCAAACACACAATAATATAGCGACTGACCTTTGGCTGCTTGGGCCCAAAAAACAGGTGTATTTCCAGTTACATAAGCTGTAATGGTAGGGTCGGTAGGTCGGACTTTTTTTTTGGAGGAGGAGGGGGGATGGGAGAGGAGTCTTCCTCTTGTCCAATACATGTATAGGCATGATAAGAAACACAATTTCAAGGTGGTAGTTATCTGGCAACAGGGTGGGTGGTGGGTTTGAGTGGGGGGATAAGATTTTGGAGGGGTAAAAGGAATTCTGCTACTACAGATAAAATGGGAGCATAAAAAATGTCCGTACACCCTCCCTCCTGTTGATAAATAATGACCACTCCCTAACCTATAAGGCAACATGGGATATGACCAATGTATTCTTGGTTATACAGTCTTAAGACAAGATAATCCAACAGTATATCTACTGAATTATGGGTCAACACCAGCTAATGCTCCTGTCAACAACAACAACAACAACATAATCGGCCCTGTTTTGCTAGGGTCGGTCGGGTAACTGGAAACAAACATTTTTTGGCCTTGGTAGGAGTACAGAAATGTATAATGAAGAAAGAAATGTATAAGAATATATTACTTATCCAAATGTACTTTTGTAAGTGAGTAAAGAGAGAAACACCATTATAAAAGTATTGTGCGTTGATGTAAAGGTGGACTGCATTCTTCTTCATGGAAACGTCATGTATTCTTAGAAAACATGACCTCCCCTGGTGATTGATGTGTTTTGAAATATGTTCGCCGAGGCCAACTGGCCATGGACTATAAAATAGGCCAATATGACGTCATTCAATCCCGGCATTAAATATATGAATAACATGCATAGTCCTTTTAACTGCACAGATAAATTCAAAAAGATTTTGCATGTTTCTACTGGAAAGATACCAATGCCAAGTACACAAAGAGTATATCGGTACTTTAGTTTTGACAAATTTCTAGTTTTCTACCTGTGCGATTTCTACGAGTGCCGGGCCTATTCATTTCCATTCGGAAAGGCTAGATAGAAGAGCCTTTTGCGCAGACGATATTTCTTTATTACCATCTAGATGACCAGCGTCTCACGTGCGTGTGGCGCTACTTCCGGTGCTCATGTCACATGGTCTTTAAAATTCTGCATGGTGGGTGATGGAGCTGGTGGGGTGGGGGGGGGGGTGGGGTAGTCATCAGTACTTGTGGAAGATGTGGTTATTTACTTTGAGACACTGAAAAAAATGTTCAATACATAAGAAATATGAAATTGATTTGAAGAAGATAAATATGAAATATATGAAATTCAAATTTTGGGGTCGTCTTTTGCTGACACAGGTGGGGTGACTGGAAACCCATTTTTGTACGAAGTGAATTCATTTGTAGAATTTTGATGTTAGGATGTTAAGGTAAGGCCTGATCTCTACCGTGGAAAAAAAAGAGATTTTTGTAAAACCTCAACTACTTGAGGGTTTCTTAAATTATGCCAGGGGACTGTGATTAAATTTCCATGGATTTGGAAATTGGTAAAAATTAAAATGGTAATGATTCCTTACCATAACCAATATAAGTAAAACCTCACATGTGTATAACTGGCACTGAGGGTCAAAAATGGTCTATAGGCCGCGGCTTATGCACGGGGTTTTACGGTAATCTACTCTACACGAGACAAGAGGCCGCGTCGTCAGTCAGCACTTTATCAATTTAGTGGTGGTACTTTATGGGCGCGTGCACGTCATGACGCACGTCATCATGACGTTACTACTTCACAGACGCAGGGCAGACGCACCACTCAGCCATGCCGTACATCAAAGGGATGGGAGGGGCAGGCACGGCTGTCTATTGTGTGCTGATATCCATGCTGTGGTAACCCCTCCCGCCCTGTATTGGGGCCACTATTATATCTGTCTGTCCATGCTTTAACCCTTTAAGGGCCGTTAATGCAATGAAGTCAAGAAGCTTCAAGAAGCTTCAATAGATAGGAGGTGAAACTCAGAGCTTTACCTATGGACACAGTGTAACAGCCCCCCCCCCCCACCTCTACCCCCCCTTCAAAGTAGGCTCCCTTTTGTGTTCAGTATTGAGTCCTATGTAGGATAAGGGGGTTTATAGAGATGTCAGGAATCTTTATCAGAGTGATATCAAATGCAAACAAGGGGCCACCTATACCAGAAAATCCTGCTGAATCCAAAATTTGTGATCTTGATTCTCAAAATTTGACCAAAGGTACCTAAAAAGGAGGTTTGATGATGAGAATATTTTAAAAATGTACAAAAGTTATATTGAAAATGATTGGAACTATTTATAGATGCAACATGCTAATCAAAGTCAATACCTGAATCTACATATCCTAATGTGTGCCTATCTCAACCTGACAAGTACTCTACCTGTGTATGGCTCTGCCTCTCCCACATACTGCCTATCCCTTAGTCTACCTATCACTCATACTACCTATCCCTTGAAACATCCAGAGTTTAATTAGGTTTTCTCTCAAATGGCTTAAAGGATTAAAAGTTACCCTTCACCTTTGTACCTAATTTTCTCTGTACATTCTTACCATTAGTCTACCTATCCTCAATCTGCCTATCATTCACTTTACCTATCCCTCATGGTGACTATCCCCCAACTCTTCACATCCCTCATGTTTGACTGGCACATCTGTGATATTACCTAGCACCAATGTATCTTTTGAATATGCTCACCTTACAAGGTACCCTCTGTACCTATCTCTTAAACTGTTTATTACCTATCCTCCTTGCTACCCATCCTCTTCAATACCTATCCCTCAAGCTCACTTTATAGCTTTCCTACCTATCACAGCTTGATCAGCTGGGATAGCTCACATACAACCTTTGTTATGATCTCTTAGTCAACCTATCCCCTAAGGAACAAATTTAACAGTCTACCTCACACATACATCTACCTATCGCTCATGCTATATATCATTGAGGTTACCTATCCTTGAGGCTGCCTATCCTTCATGGTATATAGCCCTCAGTTTTTTAACTTGTCAAGTGGGATAGCATGAACGATATGCAGCATGAAGGATAGGAAGAGGGGAATAAACAACATACATGTAGGATAGGAAGTTAGCTAGTCTAATGATAGCCATGGTGAGGCATTTTAGAAAAGCATGATAATTCAATGGCCTGAGGGATATGTAAGGTAAACATGAGTGATATGCAGACTTGAGGATAGGTACAATGAGTGATAGGTATATTTCACAAGGCATAAACTATAAGAGCTACTATAAAGGTAGAAAGAAAAGCATACAAGGTGAGAGATACATAGATAGCTGGTTAGGTAGGCAGAGGGCTATATACCATGAAGGATAGGCAGCCTGAAGGATAGGTAACCTCAAGGATATATAGCATGAGTGATCAGTAGATGTATGCTTGACGTAGACTGTTGGATTTGTTCTTTAGGGGATAGGTTGACTAAGAGATCATAACAAAGGTTGTATGTGAGCTATCCCAGCTGATCAAGCTGTGATAGGCAGGAAAGCTATAAAGTGAGCTTGAGGGATAGGTATTGAAGAGGATGGGTAGCAAGGAGGATAGGTAATAAACAGTTTAAGAGATAGGTACAGAGGGTACCTTGTAAGGTGTGCATATTCAAAAGATACATTGGTGCTAGGTAATATCACAGATGTGCCAGTCAAATATGAGGGATGTGCAGATTTGGGGGATAGTCACCATGAGGGATAGGTAAAGTGAATGATAGGCAGATTGAGGATAGGTAGACTAATGGTAAGAATGTACAGAGAAAATTAGGTACAAAGGTGAGGGGTAAACTTTAATCCTTTAAGCCATGTGAGGGAAAACCTAATTAAACTCTAGATGTTTCAGGGGATAGGTAGTATGAGTGATAGGCAGACTAAGGGATAGGCAGTATGTGGGAGAGGTAGAGCCATAGACAAGCAGAGTACTTGTCAGGTTCGGATAGGCAAACATTGGGATATGTAGATTGAGGTACTGACTTTGATTAGCATGTTGCATCTATAAAAAGTTCCAATCATTTTCAATATAACTTTTGTACATTTTTAAAATATTTTCATCATCAAACCTCATTTTTAGGTACCTTTGGCCAAATTTTGAGAATCAAGACCACAAATTTTGGATTCAGCAGGATTTTCTGGTATAGGTGGCCCCTTGTTTGCATTTGATATCACTCTGATAAAGATTCCTGACATCTCTATAAACCCCCTTATCCTACATAGGACTCAATACTGAACACAAAAGGGAGCCTACTTTGAAGGGGGGGTAGAGGGGGGTGGCTTGCACTATAGGACTCTATGGAGTAACATATCCTAGGGAACCTATACTATTCTTGATGAAGTGCTGACGAGACTACTCACCAGTACTTCATTGGTGCATCATGCCGACTCTACAACGTTGATACATAAACTCCCAGAGGGTCAGCATGATGCACCAATGAAGTGCTGTCTCGCAGTCTCGCCAACATGTTTTCTCTTCAACAATGTTTGGCCTTTATTAACTCTTATAAGAGGTTGTGAGTAATGGTAGGAGAAAATGATAATAACAATAATTTCCTCCCGAGTAATTCTCCAGCACCACTCAAAGAAGTGCCCTTTTTTCTCATGTATTCATGAATGTCCTGAGGAGTGGGAAGGTTTGACAAGATTGAGATAACATGTTTTGTCAGTTTATCTACGTTTCGTACTGTAGTGTCTGGGTAGGAATCTCATAAATCATATCAATAAGTGCATTGGAGTTAGATGTCGGTGCGCATGAGTGAACACAGTGTGTTCAACGTGATGCTGACAACCAATTTTAACCCTTTATCACCATGCAATAGTACCCCCAATAGTGCACATATGCACCACGTATGTCCTTTGGTCATCATGATGCATGAATGCAGCCCTGGCGGGTAAGGGAGTGGTCATTATTTATCAACAGGGGGGGGATGGTGGGTTTGAGGGGGGGGGGCGTAAAAATTTCAGACCCCTCCCGAGGGGGGCTAACAAAATTTTGACCCCTCTTGAGGGGGGGGACTAAAAAAAATTACCCTCTTTTTAGCAAAAAAGCCTGCACGCTACTATAGCTCAAAAAGGGGCGCGAAAATTCTCTGCGCCTCCGTTTGGAGGGGGTGCAAAAAATTTTGACTGTCGTCGAGGGGGGCGTAAAAAATTTGCGTGCGTCCACGCGGAAACCCACCACCCGCCCCCTGTTGATAAATAATGACCACTCCCTAACTCACCAGGGCTGCATTCATGTACCGTATTTCATCGATTATAAGCCGGGGCCCAAATATAACCCTGCCCCGATTATAAGCCTGGTCAAAAGGCCTACTAGGTGTAATAAAAGCCAGGCCCCGAATATAAGCCTGGTCAGAACAAGAAAACTCATTAGAACCCCCATAGGGGGACATAAATTTAGTTCTAATATGAATGTTTTCACAATTATTTCGGCTTTATGAAGCTAACAGCACACCATTTACTCTGATTATATAGTTAAAAGAATTATTCCAAGAAATATGTAGAAACAGTGGATGATTATTGGAATTTTAGGCAGGGTTCCATACAGATTTGTCAAGCTTAGTAATTATAAGCCTGCCTCAAATACAAGCCTGTCCCGTTTATAAGCCTGGTCAATTTCCCATTTGAAATCAATACAAGCCCAGGCTAATAATCGGGGATATACGGTATTATGCTGCCCTTAGGGGCTGATACACTCCTGGACGCTCGTCATGATGCAACAATGAAGTGCTGTTGTCAGAGGAGACTCACTGGCACTTCATTGGTGCATCATGCGGACTAATGGACATGATGCACCAATGATATGCTGGTGAGCAGACTCATTGCTGCATCATGCCTAGCAATGGGCATGATGCACTCCTCCATTTGCAGCCTCTATAGGGTTTAGGTCCTGCTTCATAATAAAAAAAAAATATTACAATATGTTACCATGGTTACGCATACCACATTCTCGCGTTATCTCGTAGTGCCACATGTGATACCACGTGACTGTACGTGATTGTGAACGTGGGCAGCCATTGGTGGTTAATTCGTATATAGTGAGGACCCCCGTTACCTTGGTAACCGGGCACCGCCATATTTACTTTGTCCAATATGCTGTGTATTGTTGGGGGGGGGGTGGCTGGGGAGGGCAGGGGGGATGTTGTTTTGTCTCTCACCAGAGAAGCAAACATTGAGATAAACGGAGGGATGGGGAGGGGGGGCGGCTGTGGAGGGAGGGGCCGTATAGATTATGCATTGCATAGGGAGGTATCAGCTATACTGCGCTCTGGATCAGATCAATTCGATTCATCGTTTTATCTTTACCAAAAGAAGGGGGGGGGGATGTTAAAATAGATACATAGGAAATAGAGGCAGTAGGATAAAGTATTGCATTGCTTGAGTTTTAGGTGCAGGGGCCCAAAGAGCATGATTTAGACAAAGGTTTAGTAAAAGAATTTACCTTTTTACAAGTATATCATACATATATAGTTTCCTTTTTACGAGTTAATCACACTGTTAAAAAATTTCCGTAGAAAAAACGAAGAATCATTGGCAACAGTGGATGCCAATCTTTCACAGTTTTTTTAACGGTCACCGTTTTTTCAATGTCACCGGTATTTTTACGGAATTTCTCCGTTATTTCTAAACAATGCCTGAGGATAATTAAATACAGATTGTTTTGGTTTCAATGCTATACACCATTAATTTTTCATATGTATATTCAACCTCTGGCTCGACATTCTAGAACTTCCACTGTTAATCCAAAATGGATGTGGTATTTATATATGGTTTGGTTGCATATGCAGTTCATCTAGACATCCTAGTGGGGGGGGGGGGGTCATAATAATTATGATTATAAATGAGTCCTTGAGAGGCACATTATGCCCTTCATAACTTTAGAGTAACAATCTAAGAACATAGATTACCTCAGAATTGTGATGAATTAAAAACTGTAGTGGTATGCCTATGTATTATTTTCTATTACCACATAATGGGTGTTTATGATATCCCTGCTACTCTCCTTTGCTACACAAAGATTGATTATTTTTTTGAATATCTGAAATCTATGAAACTACAATGTAGACATGCATTTTGATAACATGGTACATAAACCAAACTGTATACTTTTTAAATTTTGCAACAATTTGATCTGTTTAGGGTCTAGGACATTGAAGAAAGTCTCAAAGTGAGCCCCAAGGCCACCTAGTGGGAAGATATGAAACTTCCAAAATGACAAAGATTCACCATTTAATCTAAGGATGTTTCATTGTCATAGAAATCACGGTGAAACAACGTAAAATTTAACAATGATTCTCTGTAAAATCTACGGAATTTTTTAACAGTGATGCATTTTCAAACTTTGGTATTTATATCAACTTTTTTTCCTTTTTTTTTCTTTTATTCATTTTCTTTTTTTGAGGGGGGGGGTTGAGGCCAGAGTAGGGGAGGGGTTACGTACCTGGGAGGAGAGTTTAGCTGAGGGCCGATAAAGAAGAGGATCGACCCGGGGGATCGAGTTTGATGATGATGACAGTAGAACTATTGTATACGGACTTTTTTAGGTTTAATTATTAGCCAATGAGAGAACCCCAATCAATTCACTGCGGTCCTTCGGGGGCCAACTGGTACCCATCTGATAGGTCTTATCAGTAGAACTTGCTGGGAACAAGCTCCAGCAATGGCCACGCCCATGGGACAACCTGCTTCCTCTATATAGGAGTCCTGCTTAGAAGTTGGACTGAAGATGTGTGGGTGGGTGTGTGGGCCGGCCCGGGGGTCCACTTCCTATAGCTCACATAGCCATTATCAGATGGGGGCCGCCATTAGACCCCGACGCCACTATGACTAACACCTTCAGCCCCCGACTCCGCAGTATATGCCAGGGATGCCTCCCATTGGTCAATAATACAATAGCCATGTGCCGTATAGGGCACTAGCATATCAGGTCATGGAGGCCGCCATCTTCCTTTGCATCATGGGTAGCCCCCCCCCCCGACTCCACAGCATTGCATTCTGGGTAAATTTTGGTGATTGATAACACTGATAAGGGAGACAAGCTGCACCCTGCCCCTATCTTAATCACCTTAAGTACCTCCCTATTGTTTCAGGTGTGAGGGAAGTGGATTAGCTTGGTAGGGAGACAATGGCCTGGGTGTACTCAATCTGAGTGATATGTGACCTCTTATTGGAGTTTTAGAGTTTTATTTCTAATGTTTTTGAACTGTTAGGTCTAAATTAACTTTATCGCATTAAAGTTGAAAGTATTTGCTATACATGGATATAAATTGTAGAAAATAGCTACATGTAGTTAATGAGGAAAAGACAATCAATGTAAACTATACAAAGAGGCCAAATGTTGATCTAGCCCCCGACTACATGAGCCACCTAGCTGAATCTCTCAGTACTAGCAATATGCTAGTGCCGTATATGTTGTATACAATGTACATGTAGTAACACTCAAAGAGGCGCCCTTTTGGACATTTTTGGCGAAAAGGGGAAGGTTTAGGTTTTTATGCCAGAGGCCACAATATCAAAGTTTTGGAAATTTCTAATGAAAAGGAGTTTTTGTTGTTGCTGTTTTTTTTTAGCCTTTTTTGACCCACCCCCACCCCCGACCAATTGTGTAATGCTCTAAAACGGGGTTTAATTTTTGCTATATCCCTCCAAAAGGTTTTTTTGGCGGGGGGCACTCCCAAAAGGGTGTAGTTTTAAAATATTTTGCCCCTCGAAAAAGGTACCACATTCAAAATGGTGTACGAACATGCTATCCATAATTTCAGAGTGGATCCCCCGGGTGGGTGGGTGATGAAGTGATGGGCTGAATGCCACTCGGAGGGTCCCTCACCCTCAGGGGGTGGTCATTCAAAAGCTGTAAGGGGGGCGGGGACGGGGACACAGGTAGTGGACGGGTGGTCATTCAGTAGCATTGCGGGGGCACCATCCACCTTTACCCTCAAGCTAAATGTGGGGTCAGATAGGGCCTGCGGTTCTCATATAGAGAGAAAAGGGGGTTGACCCTAGCATTATGGGACTGTGGGGCTAGGGGTGCAAGGTAGTTATCACAGTTCGAGGCGGGGGGCTGCCCGGGAGACTGTATCCTGAGTCCTCTTTATGTGTGTCTCTGTCCCTGTCTCTGTCTCTGTCTGTCTGTCTTTGAAAGAGTCCTGAGTCCTCTTTATGTGTGTCTCTGTCCCTGTCTCCTTCTCTGTCTGTCTTTGAAAGAGTCCTGGGTCCTCTTTATGTGTGTCCCTGTCCCTGTCTCTGTCTCTGTCTGTCTTTGAAAGAGTCCTGAGTCCTCTTTATGTGTGTCTCTGTCCCTGTCTCTGTCTGTCTTTGAAAGAGTCTTGAGTCCTCTTTATGTGTGTCTCTGTCCCTGTCTCTGTCTGTCTTTGAAAGGGTCCTGAGTCCTCTTTATGTGTGTCTCTGTCCCTGTCTCTGTCTCTGTCTGTCTTTGAAAGGGTCCTGAGTCCTCTTTATGTGTGTCTCTGTCCCTGTCTCTGTCTCTGTCTGTCTTTGAAAGAGTCCTGAGTCCTCTTTATGTGTGTCTCTGTCCCTGTCCCTGTCTCTGTCTGTCTTTGAAAGGGTCCTGAGTCCTCTTTATGTGTGTCTCTGTTTCCCCATCTCTGACTCTCTGTCCCTCTGTCACTCTCTGTCTAGTCCCCCCGTCTATGTCTCTCTCCCTCGCTCTGTCTTTCTGTTGCTCTCTCTATCTATTTCTGTCTGCCTCCATCTCTCTGTGTACCTCTCTGTGTCTCTCTCTGCCTGCCTGTCTCTTCTTTTCTGCTATTTCTCTCTCTGCTTGCTCCCTGCATTTGCCTCTCTGTCTCTCTCCAGGGTCTATCTATCTGGCGGGTTTTCTATAAAAGTTTGCCCAACCCCATTCATACACCTCACCACGCAAAGAAAATAGAGAAGGAAAAGAGGAGACAAAATCTTCCCCCCCCCCATCTCCAACCCTGCACTGAAAACCTAGAAATTCTGAAACTAGTCAGCGGTGACCACTTTAGGTCCTCAAGTTGACGATACCTAAAACTACAACTTTAGGTAGTCAAAATAACAACTTTAAGTCGTCATCCTGATGACCTGAGTCATCAATATGACGACTCTGTACTGTCAGTATTGTCATCCTGATGACTCAGGTCATCAGGATGACGACCTAAAGTCGTCATTTTGACTACCTAAAGCTGTAGTTTTAGGTATTGTCAACTTGAGGACCTAAAGTGGTCACCGCTGACTAGTTTCTGATCTTCCATGTTTTCAGTGTGAACCCAATGCATCATTCAACGCCCCCCCCCCCCAGCCACCCGACCCACTCCGTTGTAAAACTTCATGTAGGCTTTACAAGCCTCAACTGGTGATAAGAAATTGCTGATTTAGGATTGTTCTATATTACATGTAACATTAGAACCCCGCCTTGCTTAAACCAGCATAACAAGACAGTACATCTCTAAGATGTCCATAAGCCGAAGCTTATAAAAGTGGTTTCACAGTATCATAAAACCCCATGTATATAAGCCGCTTCTATGTATAAGCCGCACCCTAAGTTCAGGATTTTCTGGGTCTGAAAAGGTTTCCATTCCTTCCTATAGTCTACATAAGGACAACCCCACTACCCTAATCTCCCGCATATAAGCCGCAGCCCGCGTATAAGGCGCACCTAGAGTTTTGGAAAATTCTCAAAAGAAAAAAGAAAAATTTACAACTTTGGTTCTACTGAATGAATTTTCAAAATTCAAAAACATATGTGTAGCTTTGGTCACCCGGACCCTCCTGGGCCCCCTTATATCCTATTATGACCAAGGGGGCATGTAAGATATCAAAAGAAAGGTCTTGGTGTCCCCCTTGTTGATCCAATGAGAACTCAAAACCCCCCTATAAGACGCGCCTTATACGCGGGAGATTACGGTAATAAGTCACACCGTGAGTTCCTGGATGTGCTATAAGCTACACCACGTGCCTGAAATGATCTATAAGCCTCTATAAGCCGTGGCTTATACACTAGGTTTTATGGTACTACAAAAATGTGTCCCCGCCCTCTCTCTTCTCTACCCTTTTCCCCACACACAGAGCTCCCTCACCCCCCCCCCTCCATAATACACCCACGTCTATGGGGCTACATGCCCGGGGGTGGAGCATCATTATTTTTCTTTTCCCCCTGACTGTGGCCCTTTTCTTTCCTTCACTGAATGCCGATTTTACGCCTGTGTTAACCTCCGTATGTGGCGGGACAATGGACTTGTTGGATGGGGAGTCTGTTCTCTTCCGGTGAAGATATTAACATTACCTGCAGCATTTATGAATCATACATGTAGAAGTGACTTTTTCTCCTCTCGTTAGAACAGTCACAATCCATGGCACTTAGAACAGTCCTGAAACATGGCCCTTAGAACAGTTGCAAACCATGGCACTTAGAACGGTTACAAATCATGGCCCTTAGAACAGTCTCAAACCATGGCCCTTAGAACACTCCTGAAACATGGCCCTTAGAACAGTCACAATCCATGGCACTTAGAACAGTTCCAAATAATGGCCCTTAGAACAGCCCTGAATCACGGCCCTTTGAACAGTCCTAATCCATGGCCCTTTGAACTATCCTGAATCATGGCCCTTAGAACAGTCCCAAATCATGGCCCTTAGGACAGCCCTGAATCATGGCCCTTAGAATGGTCCTGAATCATGGCCCTTAGGACAGTCCTGAATCATGTCCCTTAGAATGGTCCTAAATCATGGCCCTTAGGACAGCCCTGAATCATGGCCCTTAGGACAGTCCTGAATCATGGCCCTTAGAACAGTCCTGAATCATGGCCCTTAGAACAGTCCTGAATCATGGCCCTTAGGACAGCCCTGAATCATGGCCCTTAGGACAGTCCTGAATCATGTCCCTTAGAATGGTCCTAAATCATGGCCCTTAGAACGGTCCTGAATCATGGCCCTTAGAACAGTCCTGAATCATAGCCCTTAGAACAGTCCTGAATCATGGCCCTTAGAATTGTCCTGAATCATGGCCCTTAGAATTGTCCTGAATCATGGCCCTTAGAACAGTCCTGAATCATGGCCCTTAGAACAGTCCTGAATCATGGCCCTTAGAATTGTCCTGAATCATGGCCCTTAGAACAGTCCTGAATCATGGCCCTTAGAACAGTCCTGAATCATGGCCCTTAGGACAGCCCTGAATCATGGCCCTTAGAACAGTCCTGAATCATGGCCCTTAGGACAGCCCTGAATCATGGCCCTTAGAATTGTCCTGAATCATGGCCCTTAGAACGGTCCTGAATCATGGCCCTTAGAATGGTCCTGAATCATGGCCCTTAGAACAGTCCTGAATCATGGCCCTTAGGACAGCCCTGAATCATGGCCCTTAGAATGGTCCTGAATCATGGCCCTTAGAATGGTCCTGAATCATGGCCCTTAGAACGGTCCTGAATCATGGCCCTTAGAATGGTCCTGAATCATGGCCCTTAGAACAGTCCTGAATCATGGCCCTTAGAACAGTCCTGAATCATGACCCTTAGAACAGTCCGGAATCATGGCCCTTAGAATTGTCCTGAATCATGGCCCTTAGAACAGTCCTGAATCATGGCCCTTAGAATTGTCCTGAATCATGGCCCTTAGAACAGTCCTGAATCATGGCCCTTAGAATGGTCCTGAATCATGGCCCTTAGAACAGTCCTGAATCATGGCCCTTAGGACAGCCCTGAATCATGGCCCTTAGAATTATCCTGAATCATGGCCCTTAGAATGGTCCTGAATCATGGCCCTTAGAATGGTCCTGAATCATGGCCCTTAGAACAGTCCTGAATCATGACCCTTAGAACAGTCCTGAATCATGGCCCTTAGAATGGCCCTAAATCATGGCCCTTAGAATGGTCCTGAATCACGATCTATTCTATGGTCTTGAGTTTTAGTCCTAAAACCTATAGTCCACTTGTCCTCTGTCACGCAATTGAGCCATAAAATGATACATTTCCTGTTTCTGTGGCAGTGGACTATCGTTGTTAGAGCAGTTCTGGATCATGGGCCTTGAGGCGAATGAGGCCTAGTGGACTTTGGGGACAATGGTGACACTTCCGAGAAACACAAGAATGGCTCTCAGATTGTCTTGATCAGCAGTCCTAGGAAAAACGCGGAACCACAAAACCTAAAACAGTATATAGCCTTATTCATGGCACTGCGGGTCCTACTTCAACAAGATCAGGTTCCAAGAACCCCCCCCCCCCCAACTTCGCCACCACCACCAATATACCACCACTCCAGGGGGTGTCACACTGTGTGCGGGGGGGGGGGCAGGGTGACATTCCTCCAGGCGGGATGAGGTCGCCCCTACTGTAGTGCGCTAGTGTTCAACCGAATTTATTCTATGGATACAACCTGCATACATCACCTAAAATTTGTGTGCCCCTTTTGGCAGGATAAAATGACTGAAAATTGGGACCAATGTAAATATTTCATTTTATAATATCATTGAGCCAGAATACACCGTTGTCAATTGATTTGGCACCACCCCCCCCCCTCCCCGGCCTCTTTTCCGCAAATTTTCGCGAGCACATAGTTCATCTTAGAACATACACTGAGAAAATATTGTTACTCACTTGAGTCTGTATCGTCTGTATCCAGACAGTGTCGCCAAAATTAGTATGATTTGAGACTCAGCCTGATCCTGGGGTGATACTCTGGCAGATCCTGAGGCTGATCCTAGGATGATACTCTGGCTCTGCCTGAGTATCATCCACAGGGTCAGGCTGAGTCTCAAAACATACTCATTTTGGCGACATTGCCTGAGTCTGGGTACAGACTCAAGTGAGTAAGAATATTATTTTCTCAGTGTAGAAAATAGAGACTCCCCTCCCTCCCCCACCTCCTGGTGGTGCCTGGAGGAAAGGGTGGGTGGGTGAGGGGGGGTGATTGTTCCTGAAGGCACTAACATGTCCCAGCTGTAGGAAGGTCAAGTAAAGGTCATATAGGTTAAAGGTCGGGGGTCACTTAGACCTGACCCCTGGTACCGCAGGGATTGGTAGAGGGTGGGTGGGGGGGGGGAGGTATGACATGATCAGATGACTTACAGGGTATAGGGTACACTTTTTATAGGAATGCGGTTCTTTGATCAGTTTAAATTTGCTCACTCAAAGAAATCTACCCATCTAGTTTCTCGTCACACCAACATTGCGAGTCTACACTAAGGCCATTCAATTAAAGTAACTCGGATTACGGGATTTTTAGCTGGAATTTTGGGCGGCCACAGATTGTCACCTTTTAGTAGGAAAGTTCGAGAATTGGGTGTTAAATATGTGACCATGGACCTTTTTTTATATTTTTTTTACCAAAAATCTTGAGAATTCCCAGCGGCCAAAAGTAAAAAAATAAAAATAAAATTTCATTTTTTCTTTCTATTTTGCCAAAAGTCCCAGCGGTGGATCTGTAATCCAAGTAATTATAATTAAATGGCCTAACCACTGAAAGTTTTGATGTGGGCGTTTTATTTCCCCTTTCTTTCTTTTCTGTTCTTTCTCTGTTTTCTTCATTCCTTTTATTTTTTATCTGTTCATTCTATCATTAATTTTTTTACTGAGGGTTATTACCTGTATTGCTATTAGGCCCCATCCTGATTTTTCGAACCTACTATTAGAAGTACTGGACTCCGGGGTACTGGACCACTAAAGGTAGGGATATGCAAGTTATTATCATTCATAGATTTCAAACCCCAACCCAAGAAAAAAATTGATACTTTATCACCCATCCTAAAGGAAGCAGCACCCCAACCCCCCACGGCGATCCATGAGCACTGGCGCTGTGAGGGGTGGTAGAAGGGGGGGGGGAGGTGTGTGTGTGGGGGGGGGAGGGGTAGTGACAGTGTGACAGGGAGGCTGGCTAGTGTCTCCATCCCGCTCTCACATGTCAACTACATGAAGATGCTCCTCTTGGCTTGAGGGAGTGGTCGTTCTTTTTTGTGTGTGTTTTTGTTGTTTATTTATTTTTATTTTTTTTTTGGGGGGGAGGGGGACCCTGTTTCTTTACACATGGTAACACATAAGATTTTCACTGAAAACAGGTAAAATCACCCTCCCCCCGCTCAGAGAGGTTGATTTTTTTTTGCCCCCCCCCCCCTAGCCATGGGGCCAAAAATGTTGACCCTACGTACCCTTTGTTAAAAGAGGATCACTCCGGTATGTGTTGTGGGTGTGGCACCGTGTTATCATCTATTATCTTATTCCTTCACTATCTCATTATTTGTTATGATGTCCTAGATTGGGTACACAAAGAAAAACACATTACGTGTTAATAGGGAGTCGACTTGACCATAAATTCTCTCGTATAAGCCGTGGCTGAACCCAAATAAAAGATAGGCTTATAGGAACAGCCCAAAGTCAAGGTGTGGCTTATATGAGGGTATTTACACTATAAAACAGTACTAAACTGCCAATTTCCAAGCCTTGACTATGGCTCTAAGCTTCTCCCAAAGGCGGGGGTGCGACTTATACCAGGGTGCGGCTAATACAAGAGAAAGGGTATCTATCAGGAGGGGGGAGGGAACTTTAACCTCTTCTGAGGGGACGTAAAAAAGTGTTGCCCCGTAAAATGGCAATCCATTCTTAATGTCAACAAGAGGGCGAGGATATTCCTCCCCCCCCCCTCCCCCCGAAAAAAAAGTAAATAAAACTTGCTCTTATACATGGGTATAAAGGATGGGAGAGGGAAATTGCCTCTTTGATTTCTAGCAGGTAAAACATCTATGGCCAGGGTCAAAATTTCATATTGCCTGCACTGTCTGCTTCAAGTCATCAAAATAAGAACAAAAGTTGAAATATGAATAAAATCCTAGGATCGACGATGTTTTGCTTTGGCTTTTTATTTGGCCTAAACCACATACCTCAAATCATTTATGATTCATGTATATGCACTCGTCACTGATAACAAAGACTTCAAATATTCCTATCAGCTGATACACCAGATGTTTTCATACCTAGAGTTCATAAATATCATAACATGAAATATTCCTGCTTGCTTCGGTAGTCAAAAGACAAAACAACATCCCCCATCCCCCCACCCACCCTCCCCATACAATACCCACCATATTGGACAAAGTAAATATGGCGTGGCTGACTACCATGACAACAGCATTCCCCGGTATGTACAAATTAACAACCAATCATGTACAGTCACATGGTATCACGCGTGGCACTGTAAGATACCACGAGGGTGCGGTATATCATAGACATACATGTATATATTGTTGTCCTTTGGTTGCATTGATAACCATGGTAACATATTATGATATTGTTTTAATATAAGGCAGGAGTTAAACCCCTTAAAGGGAGCTGATGTATTAATTGTATCATGCCCATTGCTTGGCATGATGCACTAATAGGGCTAGCGTGCGACCTCAAGAAGTCAGCGTAGTCACGTGGTACAGGTTTTCTGGTCATGTGATCTAGCATTAGTCTCAAACCAGATAAGTAAGGCCGTTCAAACCATGATTACATACTCCAAACTCTAATAGAACTAGAAACAATTAAAGGGCTAAGGATACTGTCCCTACGCTGTAGAACTGCTTTTGCCAAAACTATTAGTTTATAAAGATTGCATCGAGGCTATTTGCTCTGACAGTGACGCTCGGGAGTCTGCACTACGACGACTTCTTGAGAATCACGATTTGCGCACTAATAGGGCCCATATGCGTAAAATCGACAATGTCCTGGTGACGGTGACAAGGTCACTCCCTAAAATCAATAAGAGAACTACAGCCAGTTCATACAATCGACAAGGGACATTACATGGGACCCCCCTGTCTAGAGCCCTACAAATGATGTTGGTGAGCCTGCTTGCCAGCACTTCATTGGCGCATCATGCCATACCTCTTCTATCTGTTTTTTTTTTTATATCAAGGTAAGAACATGGACAAAAAAATAAGAAATGTGAAATATATGCAAAAGATGTGTCTTACAAAGCCATTACCTGTACACCCAAATATTATATCCATGAAAAAGTGTTGAAAAAATTATAAAAATCTCAAAAAAATCTCAAAAATTCTTAAAAATTCTCAAAATAAAAAAATAATCTAGGGTCGGCCCTGTTTTGCTAGGGTCGGTCGGGTAACTGGAAACAAACCTTTTTTTTATTTGGCCTTATCAAGGTTCAACTCATGCATCATGGTGACCAATGGGAATGATGTCTTAAGCCATTAGGGTCAACCATTTAAAGGTTACTGGTGCATTAATGCATCATGTCCGTTGGTTAATGCATGAATGCAGCTATGGCAATGAATTCATGCATCATGCTGGAGGTTTGGCATGATACACTAATGAAGTGCCCACAGACAGACTCGCTAGCACTTCATTGGTGCATCAAGCATTTGGATACATGATGCACCACCAAAGGTGCATCAGGCACTAAGGAATTAGTAGTCTTTGTCCTTTTCAGTTCATTGGATTAGAGTGTCATGTGCACTTCAAACATCAACAGGAAGTGCATTTTAGAAACATTATTCAGGCTCATAAAACCAATTCTGTCTACACTGATAATGATAAAACAATTATTATCTTTCCTAATTCTCTGACAACATATTCAAATTAGTATATCTGATGGTTAGAGCCAAAATTTTTTTTTTTTTTCTTAGAGAAAGGACAGAGATTTGGAAGTGTCATCAGTAAAAGTGAAATATATTAATGTTTGCCAGATTCCAAGGTTTCCAAAAAATCTGAGCTTTTGTCTTATTATTTTTTTCCCATCCAACTGCTTACATGAAACCACAAATAAAAGATACCAAATATAATAGTCAACATGAGGAATTATTAAAAACACAATTTTCAATGGATGCACATGTGTTATGAGGAAGCCTCTTGTGACTATGACCATAGTGAACCATGTATATGTAAGACACGATAAAAAGCCCCATTCAGGGTAAAATCGCTGCCAGGACAGACTTAGGGAGTGGTCATTATTTATCAACAGGGGGAGTGATGGGTTTTCACGCGGATACGCGGAAATTTTTTATGTCCCCCTCGATGGCAGTAAAAAAATTTTGTGCCCGCCCCGCGCTGGAGGCGCGGAGAGTTTTCGCGCCCCTCTTTGATCTATAGTAGCGCGCGGGCTTTTTTGCTAAAAAAGAGGGTGAATTTTTTTAGCCCCCCCTCGGGAGGGGTCTGAAAATTTTACGCCCCCCCCTGTTGATAAATAATGACCACTCCCTTACAGGAATTATCAGGCTATGAAACTAAATATCTGACTGTAACTTTGGGACCTTGAGCTCCATGATATTGGTTTAAATTACAGCCTAAAAAAAGCCATTACTGTTTGTTAAATGATCAAAATAGTGAGTTAATTCTTGATTTCCTTTCTCATTTCTCTCCTGACAATAATAATCTTGAGGCATTTGGTCCTGCTAAAATCAATCTGGGCCTGTGGAATGATAAGATCTGCAGGACTGAATGGCCTGCAAAGGGAAAAAAGAGACTGCCTGTATATCATATGTAGAGTATCTTAAAACTAAGGGTACATCCTGTACATCTGACGACATGTTGTTGTAGCAGGTTAATTACTTCCACTACCGGTAATTACTGACAGCGCTGAGTAGTAATAACTCTGGTCTATGTGACATATGGCAGTAAAACCCTGGGTGTGGCAGGATTCTGCCACCTGTGGCATATGATCTGCACAGGTTTCTGAAAGATTCTAAATGACATGACATTACTCCTTTTTCTAATAAATTACCATAGTAGTCTGTTTAAGGACTCCGGTGCTAATAGATTTCAATACCATTCTACTTCCAGCACTTATTCGAAACCGGTCTTTTTTCAAGACATATGTTATAGTGCAAATTTCAATTTTAAAACCACTTTGGCCCTGGCGGTTACTCGAGACCAGCACCCATTCAAAGCTTAAACAGTAATAGGGTGCCTATGTCAGGTACCGTAATCTCCCGCGTATAAGGAGCACCTCACGTATAAGGCGCACCCTGAGTTGAGGAGAATGCTATAAGGCCCACCTAGGTCTTGATTTTTGAGGGTTTAGTACTTTTCTATAGTAAAATTACCCCGCCTATAAGACGCACCCCCTCTTTTGGGAGCTTCTATAAGGTGCAGTAGGCCTTTGATTCACGTATATGACGCGCCTTATACGTGGGAGATTACGGTACTATAGGCATTATTCCTTCTTTATAATCATCACATACAGTATCGCAGAGTTCTTCATTTAACAGGTGATAAAGGTTGGGTCGGGAAATTACATTTGGTTTGAATTCAATAAAACATAACCACAGTTTTGATAAAATTCATTTTTAATCATACATTTTTCTTTGTTTTGCATTTGTTTCTTACAATATTTACATCTGTACATTTGGGAAATATACTATTCGAAAAATATAGCACAGTAAGTCGAGGATTCGTCTTACGCTTATTATTCTATGTACAATGTGTATTATTGTCATTACATGACTACATTACTGTGCGCACTCATAATCTACCCCGCTTATGCCACATAACACATCTCTGTGTGCAGCAATCTTTATTACATATTCCAGAACTGTGTATAAAAAGAGAAAATATCCTAGCTTTATATATCATTTGATTACCTAAAACAAATTCTATTCTAATTCATAATCAGGACCATTCAAATGCTACATAAAAGGGAGCACAGGGAATAGGGTTGGGAGTGGAAGGCTGGATTATTTCATATGTAACTTTTGAATGGTTCCTTGAGGTCCTCTCAGTACAAAATTTTTGCTTGCTCACATTTCTTAGCCCTTTAAATGCCGCTGATGCAGGAGTGCATCATACCTTTTTTTTGTTGGTATGAAGCACCAATGAAGTGCTGGCAAGTATGCTTGTCAATGGGCATGATGCATTGATGCATCAGCAGCCCTTAAAGGGTTCAGATTTCCCCTGTAATATCAATGGATCACATCCGCATTATAATCTCCACCCTGATAGGAACATACACGATTGTCAATGTTTATCTTTTTGTGTCGCTTGTACCAGATTCATAGACCCTGAAGTGTTCGCATGATGCACCAATGCAGTGCTAGCAAGTAGACTCGCCATCGCTGCATTGGTGCATCATGACATCAAAAGGACACAGCAAACACTTCCAGCTGTAAAATAAAATACTGGTAATATACCTGCCAACGGGGCAACGAATTGGAAAATAAACCCGGCAGACTCTTTGTCACTGCTGAACTTATCTATGAAATTTTCAGTATCAAATACACCACATGCACTAGCTGCACTTGATATAGTTTTCATGTTTCAGATTGTTATTACTGTTACAGTCATCATAAGCTGGATTTACAGCACAAAGAGTTAATGTATTATTACATATACATATAATGTGCCAATACAACCATTCTTACTTCATTCAACCTGAGCACCATATCTTAAGTTACAATTGTTAGATTTTAAAATATTAATAGTTCTATTTACCCTTCTTGGTCAAACATCTTGACTTGAGCATATATATGTGCTTATAATGTGCTTACAACAGAAGGACAATATGACCTGATAAAACTATTACAACAAAATCTCAATAATCCAGACTGCGACACAAAAGGGGAACACTATAACGGCCCTTTCATCAGCTATGATACAGCAGATGGCGCTAGTGGTGACCATGCCACTTTGCTACTCCAACAGGGGCATGGCTGGTTTGGACTCCAGTACCTATAATAGGTCAACATGTTTCTAATGATCTGCCTTATGTTGGGCTCATCATTTTCTTAAAATATTGATAGTGATTATTCACACACTATTTCTCTGTGTCAAGCTTTAATTTCTAAGACATAGAGCTCTGTTTTACATTGCAAATGGGAAGTTTTGTGAGGGTGTCTGTGTACTAAGGGTAAACCTATGGAGCCCTGGGAGTAGATGCTGGACATGCCCATGTAAGCAGTGGGGCTACTTGAGCGCCATCTAGTGTATCAACTTGGTAAAACTAATGTATACAATGTATTGTATTAAAAAAGCTTTACACAGACTCCAAAAACAGTGCACTTGGATCTGCTACAAAATACACATACACATTGCTAGTTTTGTACCTGGTCATTTCTCAACAACTCTCTAGTAGGGGCCGTGCATTGGAGGAGGGAGGAGGGCTCAATGAAGAAGGAACATCACCTTCTATTTGTATAACAGTAGTCCACCATTTTTTTACCCATTTACTTAAAGGCACTCTGAATCAAGGAGCTAACTCTGCTGACTTTTGCACTGTGGTGATGTCACCAATTCAGAGTTCCTTTAATTTCAATGATGATAAAATGGGTGTAATTTTTCAACTTTGAGTTTGGTAAAAGATTCCACATCTGCATATGTGTTTGTGATCCAAATAACCAAACTTAATTATCCTTTACTCATAGGAGACCCTTACTGTTATAAGCAGCTCTGGGGGCCTTGCACATGTAGTACACTACTTAAGCTACACATTATTTTGTTTGAACCAGCCAAACTTGTACACATCACATCCCTTGTCTGATAATGTACCCAAACACTTCTCAACCAGTCAAAATTCTACCCATGTCAATGCCACACATTACTATGAACCTGGAGTGCATGAATAGAGCTGATATGTATCAAATGGAAATTGCCCTTGGCAGAGAATATGTGTGGCACATATTTATAAGCACATCTCAATCCTTGATTGTCAATAGTACTGTATCTATTACATTCATTTCAGCTGACATAGTAATGGGTCTCACTTAAAGCTAACACAAGTTGAAATAGAACTAGAAGAAGATCTGTGGCTGTAAGATAATGTAGGAAACATTGACCATACTTGTGCATCTCTAACTCTGAATGACCCACATCGTTCATTATGCCTGTCCATGAAAAATACTCACTCGCTAGCATTCATACCAACTCAACAATCTGTTTCACACGCTTCAAAGATCAGACCTACAAGATGTATTGTTGTTTTCAGATAACACTACCTAACCCAATCTTTTGACCCTATTCTATATCTTTAATGAACCTTTTGAAGAAAAATCTGAATTTTTGGGGCTGATGGAGACAAACTGAGATAGCTTAAGATCCCTGGTGTTAAACTAGCATCAACGTTTACTAAAGTTTATGATTGATCTTAAGGAAATTGGTGGATCTGAATACAAAGGAACAACCTCCTAACAGAAGCATCATATGTCCCAAATGCCTGTGCAAGCCAATCCGATAAGTCTCCAGCTGGACAAACTTTCCTAAAAAGCATTGGTCATAGCCAGTAGAGGCATCAAATGGGAACCAGAAATCAGCTAAAATCCATATAAGTGGTTATGTACCCAGGCACCTGTGAACAGTTATGAAGTCAAACCCAAACAGTCAATATCAGCAATACTAGTTGCATATGTAGGTACATGAAGCCTATCTTGCCTAAAAATAGGTCATCAGTAGGATTAGGAATTTGATCGACTTATCTTAACTGATACCCGAATGATATGTTTATCTGATAAAGTGATGTCAGAACCAGTGATGAATGTTTTGAAACAAGCGCAAACCTCTTGCACATCTCAATTTTGGATTGAAACCAGTACATACTTGATTTTGTGAAGATAACTGTCTGTTTGGAGTGATGGGGTGGCCTACTGTAGTTGGTCCAGAACCATGATATATCATACTGTCCCAATAGGAGTGCCTGAGTGCTTATGAATTTTAAATTTGCTCCAAGTCTGGTTATAACAAAATCTTTGCCTCTAGTGAAATTTAATATCAATATAAAAGGTCTATAGGTAATTCCTTTTCCTTGTGATTTTGATGATTTTTTCTAGTCCTTGAATAACATTATTAGCTTATTCGGATCTAATTCAAAAACCTCGCTCTTCGACAGTCCAATTAGAGTACCAGGTCTCAAATAAAGCGGGCGACTACGGTATGTGTTATTGTATAGGTGTGTATATATATATGTATGTTCCACTTTCCAGACATACACACATACAGACATACACACACTTGGGGGGGGGTCTATGCTGTAATACTAGACTCTGTAAACTGTACAGGAGACAGGGGGAGCCATATTATCAGTTATCCTAACATGAGTCTCTACCCTCCTCCTACATACACCCCCTACCTGCATACACACACATACCGTAAATCTACGCATACCGGTATAAGGCGACCTCCAAAAGGCCATAGAGGTATAGGCAGTGAGCGGGATGAAATATCCAGCAAAGCTCAAACCTCCATCCACTGCAGAAGTCTTAGGGTGCATGCAAATTAGTAATAGAGGGTAGGATGGGGTTTGATGGTTTGGGGAAGGAACTGAGGGGGTGGCAACTACCTGAAAGCCCAGTGTATAAAGCTTATAATATGCAAGGATAGATCCCTAGTGTGAATTGTAAGATCAGGAAAATTTGGGGGTACACCTTATATGTGAGGCCCGCCTTATACGCAAGAATAAATCCTCATGTACAAAACACACTCCACTTCTAAGCAGCACCTAGGACTTGGAAATTCCTGCCTGTGATTTACACCCTGCCTATAAGCTGCAACCTGAGTTCAGAAGGAATCTTATAAACAGCAACAGGCCTGATCCTCTGAAATGGTCTATATGCATGTATGTGGCTTACAGCCAGAGTTTTATGGTGGGTTCTCACCCTAGACCTCCCTGTTTAACCCTGCTCACCCTGACACCTTACCTGTCTAACAGTCCTATGGTGGGGGAGGGTGGAGGGTGGTGAAGGGGAACCATGGGTGGCTACCTGAGTATATGTATAGGGGAGTGTGAGGTTGGTAAGGGTGAGGGTGGTTATTAGTATAGACCTAGATATTAGGTGTAGAGGGTGGGGGGATGGTTACTATATCAAAATATAATTGCCAAAATGTTTTTTAAATGAGCACCGGTCTTGCATATTGGGATTGTTTTTTTTTTTCAAATTCTGTCCCTATTTTTTTCAGCCCCATTACCTGGAAAAATATTTCTAAAAGCCTGAGGCCTGAGACAGAGGGGTATACACCTGAAATAAGGGATGGGGTAGGAGTGTGTGATAAGAACTTGAATAAGCACATGTCTTGTAAAAGGGCTGGATGTTGTCACCCTGAAAGAGCTTTTAGAACTGGGGCAGTTATTAACAATGCAATGGTATTGAGGGAAGCAGTGGAGGGGCATTGGGAGGGCGGGGTGAGGTAAGGGAGATCTGGGTGGAGAAGAAAGATGGGGCATTATAATTATATGGGTGGTAGGGTTATGTTTGGGTTTGAAACAGGGGGGAGGAGGCAGGAGGTAGGCTGTACTCTGTAGTTGGTATATGGGGAGGACTACTATAACCGTCTTGTTTAAGAACTGGGGGTTTAATATGATATGGTTTGAATATGATCGCCAAGGGTAAGAGTGTCTATCAAATTTGACATTGAATAAAGGCCTGGCTTATAAGATGTGGGAATAATCATTCCTACGAGTGACAGGGTAATAAATCACGACTTCACAGGAGCAGAAATGTCTATTCTGTTGAGAGATGGGGGAGGAGAGGATGGGCTACTGATTCATAGATCTTTAAATTAAGTTGTATTTATACTGCAAACCTCTGCATACAAATAAGCTGTTATATATACTGCCGAACTACAAAATAAGCTGCAACTTTTGAAACATTTCTGAGGTCTCCTGCAGCTTATAAATTCTCCAGAAACTCAGGGTGTCCTTTATCTGCAGGATTTTACATAAGGACAAGTACGTTTTAAGACCCAAGATGTCGCTTTCACCAACGCTATACATTAAGGATGCGGCTTATAGGTGGGTTCGGCTTATACGTGAGGTTTCCCATAAAGCAAGGGATCTTGTAGATGTAGGGCATTAATCCAGTGGGTGGATGGAGAACGGTTGGTGAGAGAGAGAGGAGGGAGGTGGGGAGGTGATGGGCGACTAGCATGAACGTTACCATAAAACCTTGTGGATACGGCCTTAGCTGGTCTGATTATCAGCCAATGAAATGACACCAACTATTCACTGCGGTCCTCTCTGGGGGGGGGGGGGTGGGCAACTGGTACCCATCTGATAGGTGTTATCAGTAGAACTCGCTGATAACAAGCTCCAGTAATGGCGGCGCCCATGGGACAACCTCCTAACTCGGAATAAGGCATTTGGTTCCCAAATACACAGTATAGTATTAGCATGAAGCCCAGGTGTGTCTTGTATGCGAGGTGTGGAACACTACTAAGGCTACAAAATAGCCCATATGCATCTTTTATCATTGCATGAATTCACTGTATCTAGTAAGGGTGCGAGGTGCGTCTTATATGCTAGGATCTGCGGTAGGATCTGACAAGGAGGTTGCACAGGGGAGATGACGGGTGTGGAGGGAGGAGGGGGGGGGTAGACTAGAGGAGGGGGGTGTAGTTAGGTTGACCTACTCCGCTGTATGATATGTAGGGCCTACTATGCTTGAATGTGGGGGGGGGGGGTGGGCAAAATACAGACACAAGAAAAACGGCCCAGTGGGCAAAGGCCGCTCTTAGGGAGAAAGGGGTGGGGGGGGGTAGAGGAAGGGATGGAGGGCATAGAAGGAAAAGAGGGATGCATAAGGGGAAAGGGGGCAGTAGGGGGGATGTCTCGGGGAGGGAAGCTGAGACTAGAGGGACTAGAACACCACAGTGGTTGTAGTATATAATATGGGGGACATAAATGGACCACTCACTGCATTCTTAAAAGTAAGGTCTAGCTACCTTGGCTTACCATAGTGTCCTGTTTAGCCCTTCAAGGGCCCATTAATGCATCATACCCATGGGTCGTCATGATGCATGAGTGCAGCCATGCCGAGTAACTGGCCACGTTACATTAATGCATCATGCTCACCCTACAGGATGCATGTATATACACTCCCGCAGGGTTGGCATGATGCTCCAATGAAGTGCTGGCGAGCAGCCTCACCAGCACTTCATTGGCACATCATGACGACCAATGAGCATGATGCATTAAAGAAGTGCTGGCGAGCAGTCTTGCCAGTACTTCATTGGAGCATCATGACAACCAAGGGCTAAGTGCCCAGACGCTTAAATTGATTTCTATACATCTGTAACTCTGACGCTTATTCGAGACAGGCGCTTATTTGAATACTGTTTCCGGTGTTTGAGATTGTTTTAAATTCCTCTGTACCCTGGCGCTTATTTGAGACCCGGCAGTTATTACAGTATGCATGAATGCAAGACTTTCAGATCTTCCTAAAGAAGGGATGTGTCTTATTGTCTAAAATATGACATAAAATCAGGACAAAACTGTTCAAAAACGAAGCCCAGATGTGCCTTACACTATTACCATAAATCCTCGCGTATAGGATGCCCCTTGTGTATAGGACGCACTCTGACTTAGGCTAAGTCCTACAGGATGCACCTAGGGTCAAATTTTGGTCATTTTGATACTGTTTTATGGTGGAAAAACCTCGCATATAGGACGCACCCTGAGTTGGGCACAATCCTATAGGACGCCCAGGGTGTAATTCTGCTGTATAAGCCGCGTCTTATACGCGAGGATTTACGGTACTCTCAAATCAGGGTGTGCCTTAAACAGGAGATGTCCTTATATTTGAGTTGCTGTGTTAGATACAAATATGCAATAGTGAAATGAGAAATATCAATACAAACTTATGACAACACTTCCCTCATATATTTAGGGTTGCTTGATAATCATATCGTATTTCAAGTTTCAAATGTGTGTATAAACGTGAGATATCAACCCAAATCAGACTGATCCAGAAGAGCCCACCCTTGGTCGTCATGATGCATGAATGTAGCCGTGGTGAGTTACTCGCCGGGACTACATTCATGTATCATGACAGGCCTACAGGGTTGATACACACTGGCATCCACATGTGGCGGGTCGGTATGATGCACTAATGAAGTGCTGGCGAGCAGACGCTTCATTGGTGCATCATGACGATCATGGACGTGATGCACAACCATTGGACATGACGCACTCTAGCATTCTGTGGCCCGCAACACTTTAAAGGCCGCTGATGCACGAGTGCATCATGCCCATTAGTCGAAGAGCTGGCGAGTCTGCTCACCAGCACTTCATTGGTGCATCCTGCAAACCCTCCAGGGATGTATCAACCATGTACGGTCAGCATGATTCATGCATCATGACGACCAATGAGCATGATGTATTAATGCAGCAGCGGCACTTATAGGGTTAACCCCTCCTCCCCAAGTCACCACACACCCACCAAGGTCAGAGAACTCTGTCACTGTCAGAGGCAGTCAACACCCAAATCCCTCCTTGTCACACCAGGAGGACGAGGCAGGGGAGGGGAGAGAAAAAAAACTCTCAAAAACTCTCCAGAAAGAAATCTTTGTAAAATAAAAGAACAAACTTCCAACATCCACCGCCAAAGGCAGAGTTCTGTCTCCTCAGCCTTCACATCCAACAGTGACACACATTCTTCACCCTCTGAGGTGGAAAAAAAAGAATGAGGAAAAAGAAAAAATAGATAATAAAAAGAGATAATAATGTTTCACTTTCACCATCCTCCTCACCACGTCCCTTGAACACATCACTGACACACTATATTATTCGTGTGTGAATATATACAGTTAAATGTCACCTGATAAACAACCCTTTATTCACCCTGGCATAATAAACTTCTGTATAGTATACATCTCTTCCTTTCTCTCTCTCTCTCTCTCTCTCTCACTCTCTCTCTAACCCTGGCATTATAAAATTCGGTAGTATACATCTCTTCCTTCCTTCCTTTCTTTCTCTCTCTCACTCACTCACTCACTCCCTCACACCCTGGCATCTCTGTCTCTGTCTCTCTCTGTCTCTCTCTCTCTCACTCTCTCTAACCCTGGCATTATAAAATTCGGTAGTATACATCTCATCCTTCCTTCCTTTCTTTCTCTCTCTCACTCACTCCCTCCCTCACACCCTGGCATCTCTGTCTCTCTGTCTCTCTGTCTCTCTCTCTCTCTCTCTCTCTCTCTCTCTCTCTCTCTCTCTCTCTCATTCTCTGTCTCATTCGTTCGTTCTGTCTTTCTGTCCCTCTCCCATTTACTCTCTAATTACCCCCCCCCCCCTTCTCTTACTGTCTCTCCCTAATATGGTCAGTTATTGAAAAGTCGCTACACAGACCCTCTGATATTTAAGTTGAGTGAATATATCTATATACTAGGCACCATTTGGGTATTATCACCTTCCAGAACATGATTACTGGTAACATCTCAAACATGCACAGTCTTCTTATTAAAGATAAGACATCCAATAACGTATGTCATTACCCCTACTTCCGGTACTTCTTATGATATTTACCCCGGTAGTTATGGCAACATTTGATACCAACAATATCAATCTAGGCTTCATTTCCAAGCGGTATTTCAACATGCACCTATTTCTCTCCGTATATAAACACCTTGGTAATATCAGGGCTAATGTCATCTCCTATTCTTTCACAATTTTCCACACTTAATATCAGAATTTTCCAATATATTTTTCCATGATTTTCTCTGATATTTAAAATAAAAATATAATCACTATCGTTTTTGATAACAAAGCCACTCTTTTTATGCTATATCTGTAATGGGTTCTGTTTCACAATTCATCGTGTATTCCTGTCGATAATAGCATATGAATTAAAATATCTGTGAATACACCAAACTTCTGGTGGTGTCCCTAAGACATCGTACGACCTCATGTGATCTTTTACCTTTTATTGTTATATTAACATAGACACAAATCTTAGGCACGTGAATGATATTCTGTACAAACCCCCCTGTATTGTCATTTTCAGCTACATTGTATATCACAATTTCTGGTGATACATGTACCAGGGGTAGACACTAAGATTTTGGCCATTTGGCCACCCGGGCCAGTAGTCTGGTATAAGCCAATGTATTTTCAAATATGTTACTGGCCAAATGGCCAATTTCAAAGGAAATCCAAAAATAATCACTGGCCCGCAGCCAAAACTACTGGCCATTAGCCACCGGGCCAGTGTTAGTGTCTACCCCTGTGTACCATCATTAATATGGTCAAGACTACTGTCCTTGGTATCACTATACCACTTTCATACCCATACCTTTGTCATATATTGCATTATTAAGCATTGTCAATATCCAACACACTCTTTCTCTCATGCACACCAATATATGGCTCTGTAAATCAACATCTAGATTCCAATACACATTGTGTCTGTAATATAATCAATAATAAAAAAAAAATCAATATACTTAAAGATGCCACATACTATGCGAAAAACCCCAGGAAACCTGTAACAATTTTATATATATTTTACCATGATTTCAACATACTTCAATACAGAATCTTTTTTTACTAAAAAGCACAAGAATTCCTGGCACTAAAAAAATCAAAACAAGAAAAGTGGCATCTCTGCATACAGCTCTATTTGCCCACCCTCCACCTTCCCCAAGTATCATTTAGACTTCTGCCACAGCCCCAGGTTCAGATTGGCCAGGTTTGGTAGCTGCATGATCCTCTCTAGTCCCACGGTGGTGATCTTAGTGCACCCGTAGAGGTCTATAGACCGCAGGTGCTTCATATGGTCTGCTATCAGTCCTAGGGACTTATCAGTCAGCCTACTGCACTGCCCTATATTGAGTGTAGTGAGATCATGTAGGGACTTCACCACCCTACACATCCCCTCATCGCTAATGTTACAAGCACTTAGACTTAAACACTGCAGGTGATACAGCCCCTGGGAGATGTGTAACAAACTCTGGTCACCAATCCGCTCACAGAAACTCACATCTAGGGAGGTTATCCTTGAGCTGCTCTCGGCCAGATACCCAATGCCAATGTCACTGATGTTGTCACAGCTCCTCAGGTTCAGTTCTCTTAATGAAGGCATCTTGGCTAAAAACCTAAGTCCTGTGTCAGTCACACTGCCACAGAAACTGAGGTTGATGCTGATTAAGTTAGTAAGACCAAGTCCTATGTGTTTTAGTGCCTGGTCAGTAAGTTTCTGACAGTCCTGCAGGACAATGTGCTCTAGTTCTAGATTCCCATAGGCGGCATTAGGGCTTAGCCCTGATAGATGCCCTATGCCCTGATCGGACACATGGCGGCAAGACCTCAGGTTGATGGTCTTTAACTTCCTAAGGCCCCATGCCAACAGGAGGAGCCCTGTACTGGTGATATTACAGCACCCTCCTAACTCCAGTACCTGGAGGTTCTTACAATGCTGTGCTAACCTCCCCAGACTACTGTCAGTGATTTGTTTACATAGGGATAGATTCAGGACCTTTAATGAGGGGATTTCCTGTATGAATGCATGCCCCAACCCTATATCAGTCACACTGAAACAACCACTAAGGTCCAGGGTCTCCAGGTGGGGGATACCTGTGATGACGTCCCTCAGACTCCTCCTCAAGCTGAGAATCTGTATCCTCTTGATGCCCCGGCGGACTAGGGACGGGAACAAAGACGGGTTGGCACGGCGAAGGTGGAGCCTGGCACTCACTCTCCGCCATACGATCCTGTTGTAGGCTGCGTCCCGCCAGGCGGCGCACACCCGGGCCGCGCTGCCCTTATCACGCACCTCCAGGTGGGAGAAAATGATGGCGAGGACTTCCGGGAAGAGGCACGAGATGTGTGTGGTGTTCACCCCAGCCCCTGGGACCATGGTCATACAGGGGGGCGGTGGTATAGGGGTATCCATAGTGGTGTGGGGACCAGGTGTCAGCAGACACCAGTGCTAATACACTCCTGTACTGCCCGCTGTCAGTAGTGTCACACAGTTTAGTATTGGGTTCTGCAGCTGTACTACTCCTGGGGCCGCCATGACTGCTAAACCTACTCGTCCTACCTCTCCCACTCCATGCAGCCCACACGGCGTTATAACGGCCGTTATGATTGGTAGTTGTAAGACGTGTATCCACTGGTTGTCTCCTGTGTAGGCTCAGTGTGTAATACAGTAGTTAGTTAATGTAGGTTGTTGTAATGGTACCTATAGTTGTATGACGATCCTGGAGTACGGCATCACCATGAGGGGAGCTGTGTCTAACTGTACCACTAGCTGCTGCACGCCGCACTACCACCACAGCCTCCCGGTCCTCCCCTGACACTGACAGCCTGTCTGTCTGTACTCACCGTGTTTGTGAGGGTCGGGAGGGGAGGGAGGGAAGGCTCCCACCTCCCTCCACCAGCCGTGACCTAGTTGCAGCCTCCCCCTCCTCCATCCCCATCCCCCACCTCCCTCCCTCCCGGCTACAGGAGCGGCTTGGTGGGGCGGGGCTCCTGACGGCAGGGCGCCGTGAAAGCCGCCGCGCAGCATGCAGCTTTTTTAGTATCTTTTGTAAATTTCTTGTTTTGTATGAGGCCCCTCCTTCTAGATTGACACGATGCGGGCCTTGTGTTTACTTGTTTGACAAGGTTTCCGCTGGAGCTTTAATCAAGGCTTTGACTGTTATTCATTTTGTAAAGCTGAGGTGTCAGGATGGGAGAGAGAGAGAGAGAGAGAGAGAGAGAGAGAGAGAGAGAGAGAGAGAGAGAGAGAGAGAGAGAGAGAGAGAGAGGAGGTTTCATTTACCTGAAAACTTGGGTTGCCAATTTAATGGCATAAAACGTATTTTAAGTGTTGTTCTGGTACTTGTTCGAATTGGACGTCTTATGATCTCAGTATAAGTAAAGGCACATGCCCAGTCCTGGAGGGTATTTCTTTACAATCTACGACTGCACCCTTCGAGTCGTACTAAACTTTCCATAGGAATAGCATTGATATTTCCAGTCGTAGGGCTGTGGGAGATCGTAGTGCATTAGGAAATGACCCCCCAATCAATGTAGCGAGGACCCGGGAGCGAGGATCATGCTGCTTTAACACAAAATTTCCCACAACTCCATTCTAGCTCTTCCTCAACTTCTTGAATTCCAAAATAATACACAGAACTTAAACTATTTGTAATTCAATTGGAATTTCCCGAAGTGAATTCTAACTCACATTTGACTCTTTCCACGAAAAGTTTTCAATACAATTCTGTTGTGATAATTGTTATCGTGTTGAATTTTATAAAAACAAAAAATAACCTTGTGATCTTGGCGTCGTGAGCCCCTTGCACAGTGGCTTATCGCACAGTTGGTCCACCACACACCGACCTAACCAAATAACTCTTATTTCACGTCTTTTTAAATTCGCGATTTTACAAAATTATTATTTCAGTTATTTTCATACATCTTGTAGATACAGATAACTTAATTATCATTCAATGGTGTATAAGAACTTTGGCGAGTTTCACAAAGCATGCATCAGGGGATCAGATATTGTTTCTCAATATTTTCTTGAGCGTAAAATTTATATTTCGGTGGCATGCTTTTGTCCCAAACATAAATAAAAAAAGATGAATATTTTCCATATCAAAGAGACCCGTTTTGGACGTAGCCTGTAATTAGATTTTAATGGTTTGATCCCTAGGACTCAAATCTAGGTGGTCCCTTTTAATAATTCAATAACACTTGTAAATTGGAATGCAAAATTATATTATACATTTTTTTTTTTAAATTGAAATAGCACACAAATACAAAATATCATTCAAGTGGGTGGCAATACACATAGGCCTACTGATATACCGATTCATCTAGGGAATATATATTTGGATCTTGACATTTTGATGTGGACATATCTCTGTCTCTGTCTCTCTCTCTATCTGTCTCTCTGTCTGTCTCTGTCTCTGTCTCGCTCTCCCCTTTTTCTCTGCCTCTCCCTCTCTGTCTGTCTGTCTCTCTGCCCCTCTCTCTCTCTCTCTCTCCCTCTCTCTCTCTCTCTCTCTCTCCCTCTCTCTCTCTCTCTCTCTCTCTCTCTCTCTCTCGCTCTCTCTCTCTGTCTAACTCACTGTGTAGGAAGTATTAATAATACATGCATAATGATAAACGTGCTTGGAGTAAGTGGTTAGGCCCCCCAAAAAAGCTGTGTTTCCGGTAACATGGTCCAAAAAGCTGAGGCAGGTGGGTCAGTTTTTTTTTTAATTTTTTTTTTTTTTGCATCTACAGCCACTCAAAAAAAAAAAACTGGTTTCTCATCCCCAACCCCTGAAAAATGTGACGAGGGCGATTTTTTTTTTTTTTCACTCTGGGCGTATTGGGCCATGAACGGGTTTGGGTCGTTTCCTGTCTCCTGAATATTTGAGACCAAAAGTTCCGGTTTTAGTACTTAAGAGTTTACTGATTATAAAAGATTGTGAAAATGCCCTCAATCATTTGCACACTGCATTGTTGACATCATTAGCTTTAATTTGATACCAAATATGCCCATACTTTTCAATGTTTACCATGTTTCTGACTAAAAACATTGTTAAAAAAAAGAAGAAATCTTCAAACCTCAATTTTTAGATGTGCGCCGTGATGAGAAACCAGTTTTTTTTTAGTGGCCTAAGGCCCCACATAGTCATACTTTGCCAGGTTTTCGATGGTTATTATAACAAAGGATCATTTCCTGTATGAAATGTGAGAAAATGATGGGGAAATACGTGTATATCTTGTGAATAAAAGTTTTCACATGAAAACTTAAAGAAAAAAATGAAAAAATAAAATTGTATAATTTAGAAAAAAATCTTCAAAAAATGGAAAAGAATTCTAAAAAAAATCTGAGGTCGGCCGCTTTTGGCTGAGGACACTCGGGTGACCGAAAACTTTTTTTTTTTTTTTTGGCCTTAACACAGAAAATATTATTTGGCCATGTATCATAGTTAAAACTGTAGGATTTATTGGTTCTGATTTTCAGCACCAGGTGGCTCTTGTGAAAGGGGAAGAATTTGTCTTTAAACTGTTGCCTCCAAGTGGCAGAAAGTTAACGAGTTGAAATATATCAGGCACATGTGTAGGTGTTTACATGTAGATTGGCCAAATCGTCCCCTTTGGGCCAAATCATCCCGAATTTAGCCCAACATCTCCCCAAAAAACTTTTAGCTACATCATCCACCCCCGCCCCCCCCCACACACACACACCTGCTCCCCAGGACTTCGTCCGTGAGAAAGAAAGGTATCCCCTAGAAATAACCTATTCATGAGGGTCATTATTAAAACACCAATGGCATAATCTCTACACCAAAGAATTCCCACTCATCTTAAGCTTCAGATGGTATAGTATAGCTGGACAATAACCCCCTACCCCTGCTGAGCAACTTTCTCCAAAGGAAAAGGGGCTTTATTGCCTTGGTTTATGACTCAATTGTTAAAGCTTATTGGGCGGGCCTCTTATCATTTTATATCCCTATTTTACCCCCCCCCCCCACCTGCATGCACCATATAAATGTCTGTTCCCCTGTTCCACTGGTGTAGGGGGGCGGGGATGCACCTCCCACCACTCACATCTTTTCTATATATGCCCTCCCCCCGCCTGTACAGAGAGAAAGGGGGGGGGGATTCTCTTCCCCCCCCCCAAAAAAAAAAAAAAAAATCAAAAAATCTTGAAACTTCATGATATAATACGCAGGATTCCTAAACTCATCCAATTCATTAGATAAACAGTCATGTGGATGGGGGCAGGGCTCTTAAGTAATGGAAGACCTCTACGGAGCTGGAGGATTTGTCACAAAACCTCTGAGGCGAAGCCCTAAGGAGGTTTTCTTACTTATACTCCATCCACAGAAGTTTATACAACAGTAAAACCATGAATGTAAGCATATTTTGACATAAACTGTAGAGGCCTAGAAGAGGATTTGAATCTTCTACTGGCTGTGAATCAAAGCTATGATAAATATATGGTCTTCCAGGTTACAACCACCAGCAATCTCAATAGTATAGTGGTTAGCAAGTTTGAATCACAGAATGTGGGTTCAAGACTGCATGGTGACAATGTTTTCATCATACACACACAAAATAAAAGGGGTCTCTGTAAAAGGCCTCCCTGAAGCCCCTTTTACCCTGTTGACATTCAGGGGATATTCATTATAATACATTATTTTTAGAATTTGTTGCAAAATTGACAGTGGTCAACTGAGAATGAAAATAAAATCACACCAGGGGTTTGAACTTGTGTGGTCTAGATTTCTACTCTTTATTGTGAATGAGAGGCAGCATTTCTAATGCCCCCCCCCTACCCAAGAGGGGTGGGTCACTGTCAAAGGTTTTTACGTGCCCCCCCCCCCCTCAACCCCACTTCCCCTGTTGATGAATGATGACCACTCGCTTAGTTCCTCATAACAACTGAAGGATTCGAATTCGAGATTCCATATGCTTACCTAGATATTTCTCATCAGATCCTGGTAAGGGGTTCTCCCTCTCTCTCTCTCTCTCTCTCTCTCTCTCTCTCTCTCTCTCTCTCTCTCTCTCTCTCTCCCTCTCCATTCCTTCAATGGACGAATAGATTGCCATATCCATTTAATTCCGGGCTCGTCGTACCCAACACTACACTGAGTGCATTTCGGGTGCATCCCTCACTATGCTTTTTCTTTTCCTATTGGTTTATTTGCAGAGTCGAAAGAACCGAAGGGGGGGGGGCACCTTCACCTTGAAACATTGGCTTGAGCCGGCCAATGCTAATACATGGCCTTATAAGATTTATATAAAAGATAATTCGTTAATGGCATATTTCTAACCCTGGAGGTCGGGAGGGGGGTTGCTCACTCTTTGATGGTCAGTACCAAAAAACGAAATTGCAGTATGACACCCCCCCTCAATTTTTTTAGACATTTTACACCCTTGGAAAGCAGCTGAGCCTTTTCCAAGGACGCCATATATAACAGCCCCCTCCCTTTTTGGGGCCCTTTTCTTTGTAAATAAGGTTTTAGGTGATAGTATTTTGGAATTTATACTCCACCTGGCTCTGCACCCCATTGTTCCTACTGTAGGTTTATTTCCACATTCAGTTGGGAGGGCCAGCAGGAGGTTTTATGAATTAGGTCAGTTATGGCAGGAGGTTTTGTGAATTAGGTCAGGTCTGGGAGGAGGTTTTGTGAAACAGGCCAAGTGTAGCAGGAGGTTTTATGAATCAGGTCATTTTTGGAGAGCACATGAAAATATTGTCACCTATGGGCTTCGTACCCACGCACCAGACAGTGCTGGGATCCCGAGTCTCATGTGCTAACCATTACACCATGAATCCTCAGCTGATACTGTGGGTGTTAGAACATCTACTGAATGGTGATATGCTACCACTATGACTGAGTAATAAATTATAGATAAACAGGGTACTTTCACTTTGAAAGTCTGCAGGGCGTTTCAAAATGATATCTATAGCTATGGTTTTGAAATGCCCTCCTGACCAGCCAATGTAGTATACTAGTAGTGGTTAAGGCCTGGGACTTAGGTACTACTATAGCCCAAAGAGGGACATGAAAACTTTCCATGCATCTGGCGTAGGGGGGGGGGGGGCAAACAGTTTTTACTGTCACGCGAAAACTCACAACCATACCCCCCCCCCACCACACACACACCCCTATTGATAAATAATGACCACTGACTATAGCCTGCAACTCCCGTACGATGGGGCAGACTCTAGACACACCTTCCTCCTTGGTCTAGATCATATAGCTATACCCCAATATGTAAAGAGTGGGCTGGGGGTATAATAGCATCTTTGGGTGGGGTCTAGCTGTGATAACCCCAGTCAGTCTTTACTTGAATGCTTCCCTCGTACCGTCCTCTTTCATCTCATCATTAAGAGCCCCAGGGCTTTACCCCCTCCCCCTCCCTCTACTACCCGTACACCTCCACAGGCATTAGTTACCATAAAACCTCACATATAACTCGCACCTCCATATAAAGTGAGATAGAGAGAGAGTGCGAGATAGAGAGAGGCAGAGAGAGAGAGAGAGAGAGAAAGGAAGAAAGAGATGTATACTACCGAATTTTATAATGCCAGGGTGAGAGAGAGAGTGAGTGAGTGAGAGAAAGAGAGAGAGGCTGAGAGACGGACATACATAGATAAACAGATAGACAGGTAGAGACAGAGAGACATAGAGACAGGCAGAGAGAGAGTGAGAGAGTAAGGGAGAGAGAGGCTGAGAGACAGAGAGACAGACAGAGACGGACAGACAGAGATAAACAGATAGACAGGCAGAGACACAGAGACAGGCAGAGAGAGTGAGAGAGTAAGAGAGAGAGAGAGACAGAATGGGAGAGAGAAAAGGGAAGAGACATAGACAGAGACATAGACAGAGACATACAGAGATACATGCAGAGACAGACAAAGAAATGGTGAGAGAGAAAGAGAGACAGAGACAGAGACAGAAAGAGAGACAGTGACTCATCAGCCTCAGACAGACAGAGAAAGAGTGACAGAGAGCGAGAGAGAGAGAAAGAGAGAGAGAGAAAGAGAGAGAGAGAGAGGCAGAGAGAGACAGAAAGAGAGAGAGAGACAGAGAAAGAGTGAGAGACAGACAGTGAAAGACAGGGAGAAACAGGCAGACAGAGACAGAGAGATAGGCAGACAGAAAAAAAGGTACAGATAGGGGCAGAGTGACAGAGAGAGAAAGAGCGAACAGGACCTCGCGGCAAGCCTCTGAAATGGTCTAGAACATCCGGCCCTTATACCTTTAATACACGCAGGTATTTTACGGTATACGTTGCTGCCTGATGTGGGTTTGGGGTTATCTGGGGGGTGAGGAGAGATGGGGTCAGATTTTGACAATCACCCTTTTGTGTGATTTTAGGGTGTCTGCCATTTATTCAGATTAATTGCTCTAATTGTAATTAGGCCAATCAAACTGGTGTTTCAGGACACCCAACATTACATACAGTATGCCTCTAGTAAAAGACATACTTTATACTTGGGGTTTACCGATAGCAAGGGGCACCTTGGGCCATTAGTTTGCTTCGATTATAGTACGATCTGCAAACCCCGCATATAAGGATTGATTGATTGATTTTATTGACTGATAGTTCTCGACACTGGAGCTTTTAATTACAGCCGTAACAATGAACAATGGATATTTCAATACAAAAAAAAAATGATCTATGAGAATGAAGCAATACGACAGGGTTCATTCAGATGTTTGTCAAATGGTTTCGACCAGCACAATAGGTTCAAGAACTCTTTCAAGTCTACTTATAACTCGGTATAAAAAGTACGTTATCAAAATTGATAAATTTTAAGGTACACCCAAACTGTGGCATACTATAGCTAAATAATTCTCTAAACACTTTATTGACGCACTTTTCTAAACGGTTTTAAGATGAGTTCATTACAAATTGTCTGCATAGACAAGGATACCTCTCATATATAGAGGTCTATACCTTAATTGTATACCGCTACAGTCATGTCTCTATAAACCGACCACCTCTGTTTGAGGTAAAATTTGGCTGGTTCCTGAATCGGCTGGTTCTCTGAATTATGATTACATTGAATTCAATGGTTATAATCAAATCTGTTTGGTGATATAGGTGGCTGGTAAGTGAATCAACCGACTTTTTGAAGAACAATATATCGAGACGTGACTGTATTAGGGAGTGATACTTTTTAACAACAGCAGGGGTTGTTGGGTTTGTGCATGGATGCGTGAAAAAAAATTGACCCCCTTCCCCCGTAAGGGCGGAAAATCTTGTGCGAGTGTGCCCCTTTTAACCTATAGTAACGCGCGAGGTTTTCCACTGAAAACAGGTTAAATTATTTTGATATGAAAAATGTTTTAAAATATGTATATGTGAACTATGGACACAAGACCCATAAAAATGGATGGAAATCTTAGCAAAATATGAAAATAAGTTATTAAAAATAGCTAAAATTGATTAATACTGTAAACGTAGATATTTTCGCACTGTACATATTTTCGCGAATTTCACGGAAATTAAAAATTCGCGAATTTAAGTACACCGTCAATATTAATCCCTCCCAGTTTGTCCAATTTGTGTGTGTGTCAGGGAGAATAAGGTCCCTTTTCCCAGTATGTGTACATGTCACAAAATTTTATTTTCACCAGTAAAATATTGATGCAATGGAGTATTAACATCAATCACTAACCCCTGTTTCTATCAGCACTTAGTTAGCCTTTGTTACTGTACTCTGCTCTTCTCGAGCCAAATTCAGCAGATTCCCTCATAGATCTTTGTTTATTTTTGAAATATTGCTACTCTAAAGATATTGCTCTATCAACAATCTAACTGGAGTTGTAAGAATTACAGCACATGCTACATACCTTCAGTATGAATAAAAGACGTTACATACATACATTACATACAGCAAAAACTAAGCATATAGGGGTGAGGAAGGGGGAGGGGTCTTGAGGCTAGGGGATTGAGAAAATCGGAAATTCGCGAATTTAAATACATGTACACGCGAAAATGCGTTTTATTGCAAATTCACGAAAATTTATACACGCGAAAATATCTAAGTAGTTCGTTTAGGGTCGGCCCTGTTTTGCTAGGGTCGGTCGGGTTACTGGGAAACACACCGTTTTTAGGCCCCATCAGAGGGATTGAAAAAATTCTGACCCTCCCCCATTCAAGGGGTTGAAAAAATTCTGACCCCCCCCCCTCAAACCCACCAGCCCCCCCCCCCCCCCCCCACGTTGTTAAAAAAATGATCACTCCCTAAGATATTACTGGGCCAATTTTAAGATTCTTTTTCCGTTCTTTATCATCCAATTCAGTCCACACTCTCCAAATGTTTTAAAGGCGGGTGAGTGCAATGTTGAAGATCTCAGTTTTCAAAATAGTTGATATCTGTACTCATTTCAATATATAAAAGTGGACATAAATTTATCTTCTTGGGGATACCTTGCTTCTTGAATGAAGGGTGGGAACCCGGAGGCGGGGGTGCAGGGGCGAGGATGAGATGGATAGCGGTCATTGGATAGTGGTGTGCAGCGCAATGGGGACATCTTGTGACAAACTTCGGAACTAAAAGCGCATTTGGACCCACTAACTCAGCAGGCCTGGGAAAATTTCATTGCTAGTACGTTGTGTATTATCTCTTTCGTGTGTAGGTTGAATTTTGTGTGACACTTTGATTCTGTCTGCAACATAATACCGGGTATTTCCGATGGGCTTGGGAAGGACTATCCCAGTCCCATCAGGAAATCAGATTTGTAAAAGTCGGAAAATTACAGGTAACCCCCGGGAGGTAAGGCCAAATAAAAAAAAGAAGGTGTGTTTCCAGGTACATGAGCTGCAATGCTAGGGTCTGTAGGTCGGATTTCTTTTTTTTTTAATATATTTCTTTTTTTTTGGGGTGGAGGGGGTGGGTGGGAGAGCAGTCTTCATCCTGTCTAATATAGGCATGTTATATATCAAAAGAAACATAATTTCAAGGTGAATCTGAGAGGATATGTGGCCACAATAGTCCGTCAATATATAAGGGAGTGCTAGTTATTTATCAACAGGGTGGGTGGTGGGTTTGAGGGGGGATGAAAAGTTTTGGACCCCTCCTGAGGGGGGCATAAAAAAATTGTGCTAGTACAGTTAAAAGGGGAGCATAGATTTTTTTTCTGGCGTCCGTGCATACACCCCCCCTGTTGATAAATAATGACCACTCCCTAACCTCTTTTTTTATTTTTATTTATTTTTTTGCCACCCAAGTTCTGAGCTTAAAAATTATGATAACATGGCCTAAGCCAAATAAAATAAAAGTGTACTATGAACACTGTCATATTGGCCTATAAAGAGCAGATAGAGATCTTTCCTAAAAGTGGTTTGCCATTTTTGTACTTCTATTGGTGTTGTTTACTAAGGTCCTGTCAAAAGAAAAAAAAAGAAGAAAATCAGCCGTTTTGCTAGGGTCGGTCGGGTAACTGGAAACAAACCCTTTTTATTTGGCCTAACCTCAGGTTCGAGCAAAACTCGATCGATCCGAGAAAGGACTAGCTGCTGTAATGATGGACGAGTAATGTTCCATAATGCCGGGGGGGACTCTTTCTCTCTCTCTCTCTCTCTCTCTCTCTCTCTCTCTCTCTCTCTCTCTCTCTCTCTCTCTCTCTCTCTCTCTCTCTCTCTCTCTTAAATTCGACATGTGACATGGAGCTTAGTGACAGGGATATGGGAGAGTACTGAGTAAAACGTTAATAACATGTGATATTGCATTTTCTTAAAATCGACATGTGTTCGAGACATTTTTATTTATCAAAATAGATCCTTGCTGATGGAAATTTTCCTAAAAAAGGGAAGTTTTAAGATTGAAAAACGTACCCTTGCCAGCCAGACACATTTGTATGCAAATTATATCAAGTGCTCCCCTGGACCCTGCCCAAAATGTACCGGACCGAGCCACACCAGATGGTACTTGTGAATTGTGAATCAGATGAATGTCTGACAGATATTTTTTGTTGTTGCCAATTTGCAATGCTAAAAGTATATGGAAAATTTATTCCGTTATACCGGGTCTGACCCAGGCCCCCCTGGCCCCCCTTTTTCTACGCCCCCGAAATACTTAGGCGCCATCTGGGGAGGGAACAGTGAAACTCTCCATACTTAGTTTGTGCTCATGCTACTAGATGGCGGGAGTGTTCCTGACCTGAGGGACTGCGCTGGGAGTCTGCAGGGAAATAAGGTTTTAGTATCAGCACAAATAATCTAATTAATCTATCTTGACCACAAATGATGACATATGGGCATGCTACATTAATCCCAATGCACCATCTGCCTTAGAAGTGCCATAAAACCTCTCGTATAGACCGCGCCTTATAGGGCCTTCCTAAACTAAGGGTGTGGATAATAAGAGGGTCACTCCTTAGGGAGTGATCATTTTTTAACAACAGGGGGGCTGGTGGGTTTGAGGGGGGGTCAGAATTTTTTCGGCCCCTTGACCAGGCGGGTCAGAATTTTTTCGCCCCCTTGATAAGGGGGGTCAAAATAATTTCACCTGTTTTCAGCGAAAAAGCCTGCACGTTAATTACTATAGGTTAAAAGGGCATGTTCGCATGTGATTTTCGCCTTCTGAGGGGAGGGGGGGGGGGTAAAAGAAAATGGGGCCGGATTTTTTTCGCACGTCCGCACACAAACCCACCAGCACCCCTTGTTCACTCCCTTATATAGATTGTAGTCGAATGGCAACCATTTCAGACCTGTAGTGCAGCCTATAGCAAAGCCACTAACTCAGTGTGCGGCTTATATGTCTGGTTTTATGGTAGTAAGAACCAGGGGAGAGGGGATACGTAAGAGCCGTTTTCTAAAGTCGATGGGCCTCTGAGTGCCTTCCAATGCCAAAGGCAAAATAACTCAAATAACTTCATCCCAAGAACAAGTGTGGCGGTTCTGTCATACTAAAGTAACAGGACTGTCAATCAGAAAACTGTCAACGAAGGATAAACAAGAAAAAATAAATCACGGACCAATATAGATTATACTATACAAATATGTTTAGGAAAAAATAGTTAAAATTTAAAATGGTGCAGATCCCCCTCATTTCAAAATGTCAGTTTTGATGGATAAAACTGTTGGTGAGTGGTCAATTTAGTGGAACTGGGATAAAGTTCCTTCACCCCTTCACCCACGTAAAAAGGTAAGAGGGAGGGAAGATTTCAAATGTTTTCAGCAAAAAGTCAGATTACCACTTACTTGTAGCAGCTAGTACACATTATGGCACTGGAACACTGTATATGGATTCTTGTATTGCTTAATTGGGGTGGGGGGAGGGGGCATTGTCATTATTTTTTATGTCCCACTTTAGAGAAATCATTCCTTAATAGATATAACCCTAACGTAATGTCATTCATCTCTTTTATATACAGGTTAACATGTCTGGTGGAATCTCCTACATGTCTTAGAAGTTGCAGCAGGAATACCGTAATACCCCACGTACAAGGCGCGGCTTATATGCGAGGATAAAGCCTTGCTGTCCAGTGGCGGATTTAGACGGGGGGGGCCCGGGGGTGCGCGCCCCCTCCTTTTTCCCTGTACTTTAGTGTTTATCTGGCTCATTTAAGCCTGAAATTTAACCAAAAGTAAGGGCTAAACAAGGGGTGCGCCTCTCCTTTTCAAATCCCTGGATCCGCCACTGTTAAGAATCTGTGTATGCCTAAAACCAGGGTGTGCCATATAGGCGAGGGTTTCCTACTGTAGAACAGTGCTAATCTGGTTAAACTTAAAATTAAGGCTCATCTGCGCCTCATAACTTGCTCTTCAACTTTGAGTGCACCTTACACGCGGGGTGCGCCTTATACGTGGGGTGTTATGGTACTTGTTTTTCCATGATATGTGACCAAAGAATCTCTCCGCAGATTCAAACCACCAGACATCTATTGAATACCCCTCTCCCCACCACCCCTCCCCCCCCTGCAGATGGATCCTAATTGGGTATGATTTCTGCCTCGTTTACCCGCAATTAGGCCCGGTGTAAAACCTCAGTAGTTAGGGACTTGTTTGAACCCTGCTGTGGTTAACCTTGTAAGGGCCGCTGGTGCTTTAATGCGGTATGCCCATTGGCCGTTAACCCTGTAAGGGCCGCTGCTGCTTTAATGTGGTATGCCCATTGGTCGTTAACCCTGTAAGGGCCGCTGGTGTTTTAGTGCGGTATGCCCATTGGTCGTTAACCCTGTAAGGACCGCTGGTGCTTTAATGCGGTATGCCCATTGGCCGTTAACCCTGTAAGGGCCGCTGGTGCTTTAATGCGGTATGCCCATTGGTCGTTAACCCTGTAAGGGCCGCTGGTGCTTTAATGCGGTATGCCCATTGGTCGTTAACCCTGTAAGGGCCGCTGGTGTTTTAGTGCGGTATGCCCATTGGTCGTTAACCCTGTAAGGGCCGCTGGTGCTTTAATGCGGTATGCCCATTGGCCGTTAACCCTGTAAGGACCGCTGGTGCTTTAATGTGGTATGCCCATTGGTCGTTAACCCTGTAAGGGCCGCTGGTGTTTTAATGCGGTATGCCCATTGGTCGTTAACCCTGTAAGGGCCGCTGGTGCTTTAATGCGGTATGCCCATTGGTCGTTAACCCTGTAAGGGCCGCTGGTTTTTTAATGCGGTATGCCCATTGGTCGTTAACCCTGTAAGGGCCGCTGGTGTTTTAATGCGGTATGCCCATTGGTCGTTAACCCTGTAAGGGCCGCTGGTGTTTTAGTGCGGTATGCCCATTGGTCGTTAACCCTGTAAGGGCCGCTGGTGCTTTAATGCGGTATGCCCATTGGTCGTTAACCCTGTAAGGGCCGCTGGTTTTTTAATGCGGTATGCCCATTGGTCGTTAACCCTGTAAGGGCCGCTGGTGTTTTAATGCGGTATGCCCATTGGTCGTTAACCCTGTAAGGGCCGCTGGTGCTTTAATGTGGTATGCCCATTGGTCGTTAACCCTGTAAGGGCCGCTGGTGCTTTAATGTGGTATGCCCATTGGTCGTCATGATGCAATAATGCATCATGCCCACCTTACGGGGTCAATACATTCGATCCTGGAGGGTCGGCATGATGCTCCAATGAAGTGCTGGCGAGCAGTCACGCCAGCACTTCATTGGTGCACCATGACGACCAATGGGCATGATGCGCTCCTGCATCAGTGGCCCTTAAAGGGTTATTGGAAATCAAAGACACAGATTTGTGGGGGATGAACGATCAGAGACAGACCAAGACGGATGTGGGAGCAAAGTGGTGGCCAGGGAAAAAAGTGGAAATAAAAGAAGGCATGATGGAATGTAATAACATGGGTCTGCATTAATATTTTGATGGTTTTTGTTGCAATTTATACACAGATAAAGTTATAAACTGCTTTGATACTTCGCACATAAGACGCCCCTTGTGTACGAGCACCCTGATTTAATACCAACATCCCTGTACCCGGAGACATGTATAAGACGCACCTGGGATCAGATTTTGGTCATTTAACCTGTTTCCATCGTCTTTATATCAAACAAAGAGTTTCTGGCAGGGTTATTGATATATGTTACAGTGGCGGATCCAGACTTCTGTAGAGGGGGGGGGGGGGCAATGCCTGGTTAAAGTGGAGAGGTGGTACATGCCTCGGAGCACCGCAAGCAAAGCGCAGCGGTGAACTAGGGGGGTTGGGGCATGCTCCCGCAAGAAATTTATTTGATGTGAAATGGTGCATTCTGATGCATTCTAATTTGCATTCTAATTGAACATATTAAGTCCTTAGTCTATACATTTTGAGGTAAATTCTCAAATCAGTTTTTATGTTATAGATTATTGGTGGTTAGGAGACATGTATATCCTCACCATCTTGGAGAACTCTACCAGAGAAATCCTGAATGGAACTTGGACTAGGTTTGTACTGTTTAAAATATTGGGGCTTGGCCCCCAAGAAAATTTTGAAATTCAAGACTGGAAATGGTTCATTGTGAGGCATTCTTGCACACCATTTAAATGTATATCAACTGCAAGTGTCCATAATTATTTCACTTGTTCCGACCATGCCAAAATACAGTTATCATGACGAGTTACTTGGCAGAGCTGCCTCCATATATCATGTACATTATGACGACCAATGGGCATGATGAATCAATGCACTATATGCAGTCCTTCATCTCTACTTTCCAAGATTCTGTTTACATGACCCTTTAAGGGCCGCTACTGTATTAATGCATTATGCCGATTGGTCGTCATGATGCATGAATGTAGCCCTAGTGAGTAACTATGGGTTTAATACTGTGATGAGGTCAAATAAGTGGGCCAGTCCATGTAGCAATTCAAAGGGTATCATTAAGTTAACTGCACAAATTTGGTACTCAAACTCTAGAGAAGCTCATTTGGGCTCAAGGGCTGATAAGAAAAAGTAGTCCACTACAAGGGACATGTTCATTCCTGCATTTTTACTATTCTGCAGGCCTGAAAGCACTAAATATCCCTGGGTAAAACCTGCAATCTCTGTCTGATTTGCAAGCCATAAAATCTCGCCAAAGGTAACCAATAGAGTTCAACAGTATAAAGAGTCCTTCTATTAAATTCTCTGGAAATCTCCCACATTTTGCCACACACATCTATAAACCCTGTTACTATCATATGACAGGTGGTTGAAGCCTTGTTTAGTACCTTAATGGGGTCCTCACTGGTCCTAATACTGGGTCATAGAGTCAATGCTGTAGACCAGACATAGTTAGCTATAGACTTCCAAAATGGACCAATCATAGATAATGTACGACTTTAAACTGTTGAACCCTTGGGGGAAGGTTTCTGTGAGGGGAATACACTCTCATATTGAAATACAAGAGGAAGACACACTTTAACCTTTGATGTACCACACCGTAGAGGTCCGTGTAAGTGACCAGGCACTCATTGATTTCAATCCCACTGTTCCCCGGCGCTTATATGAGACAGGAGCTTGTTTGAATACTGTTAATAGTGCTAAAGATTCACTTCAATTTTCCCCTAACCCCTATGCTTATTTGAGACCGACCCTTATATTTGAAACCCTGGCACTGAAACGAGCGAATACGGTAAATTAAATTTAACATGTTTCCTAATATCTCTCTCATCCTCCCTGCTCCATCCCTCCATACATCTTCCCAGTGCTATCTGTTCATCCCTGCTGACGTGTTTTTGTATAAAAACTCACATAACAGTTTATCACCACACAGCCAAAAAACAAGATGGCTTCCAGCTGATTAGAGGTAGTGCAACATCAAAGGGAGTTCATGTAACTATTAACAGATGCCATGTTCATTATTGTCGTCCTCAGGACCCATGGGTGTTCATTTAGTTTCGTGATGTATTACATGTCTTACTCTCCCTTCAAACAATTCCTCACTACCTAATACATGCATCTTTTTTCCACTCCTTTTCCCCCTTTTTGCAGCCCTGGTGAGTTATTCACCAGCTGTTCATCGGGCTGCATTCATGGATACATAATGAAGTCCCAGCAAAACGGAATGGTGCATTATTCCACTAACAGCCTGCATTTAACCCTCACTTCCTCGCCCCTTTGAATCCTCAGATCCCTCATTACCCCAGACAAAAGGCTTTACAACTGCCCCTATGTTTTCTATTATATTTGGATTAAATCCTCAGATGACATGCTTCCTCAGACATTTCTCCTTGCATTTCCATGTGAGGAAGCAAGGCTGACTCCGGGGCTGACTGTGTATCACCCCCTCCCCTCCCTACATGTGAATTAATGTAGGGGAAGCCCCTATTCCTAATCTCCTGTCCTACAGCATGTAAGGATCATCATCATCAGGTGAATCAGCCATGTTTGAGTTATCCCTTTAACCCTTTAAGGGCCACTGATGCATCAATGCATTATGCCCATTAGCTGTCATGATGCATCAATGAAGTGCTGGTGAGCAGTCTCGCCAGCACTTCATTTGAGCATCATACCAAACCTTCGGGAGTTTATAAATGTATCAACTCAGTAGGGTGTCGGCATGACGCTCCAATGAAGTGTTTGCGAGCAGTCTCACTAGCACTTCATTGGCATTATGTCGACCAATGGGCACGATGCACTCCTGCATCAGCGCCCCCTTTAAGGGTTAAGGTTACATGATGCCTTAATGAATCAGGCTAGGTCTCCAGGAGTGTATCAAATTTCTAGGGTCGGCACGATGCACGCCCTGATACACCAATGGAGGTCTGGTGAGTGGGCTTGCCAGCACTTCATTGGTACATGTATATCATTTGACCCTGCTGGATTGTAACAAATCTATACCGAGGTTACAGGTAATTAGTGAGTGAGTGAGTAATAGATGTTTAACGCCATTTCGACAGCTAAGGTCATATTCATGGCGAGAACTACATTACACAATTTTATTGAGGAATGTGTTGGTGCCCGTGCATATGTGCACCACACACATCGGAGGGGATAGGAAAGAGTAGACATAGACCCTTTTAAGTGGGCTAGGGAAGCCCTTCACAGGTAATTAGTAGGGGGCACAATTGCTTTATCTGGTGCCCAGAGATATAGGGCATTAGCACATTAGGCTATGGAGGCCGCCATTAGACCCCGACTGCACTATGACTAACACCTTCAGCCCCCGTCTCTGCAGTAAATGCCAGGGATGCTTCCCATTGGTCAATAATACAATAGCCATGTGCCGTATTGGCACTGGTAACAGTCAGCATGATGGGTACGAGGTGTTCTGCAATGCACCCTAAAAAGTCTGCACTGAATTAAGGGAATTATCTCATTGGTCAATAATGTATCCCGCTAGGTCGGTATAGGGTTGTCTTAATGCAAGGTGGCACATCTCACCAGGACTGCATTCTTGCAACTTTGAAGGCCTTATTTCTCAGGATAGGACTGCATTTCTATACCATGGTAACAAATGACAATGTACAGTCCCTGAAGGGTCAATCCATGCTCTCTGTCCTGATTCATGGAGGTTGTGATTCACACACAGTGTCAGCAGTGGTTAGAGATAATCTGTTACTGAGGTAAAAACAGTCAAATCATCAATGTAGGATTGATGGTAGGGGTAATTAGTGTGACAGTGATACTACATGTAATGCGTTCACCACTGCTTCAATGAGACAAACTGAGCCTTAGCTGGAGACCTGCCTGTATGTTGACGACATGTATGTACAGGTAGGCTATGTCTAGGAAGTTATCAGTCAGTCATCCCTGTTTAACTCTTACTCACAAGAGGGTAACCTACCACCCCAAAGGTCTCTCCTATACAGATGTTTGGAATATGGACTGTGATTGGACAATCTAAAACCCCCATCTAGTAGAGTTCAGCAGAACCTCTCCCCGGATCTGGGGAAAATGTCATCAGACATGGCCTCAAATACATGTACCTGCAGGGGACCAGCGTAAACTCAGCCTGCTTTTTGAGTAGGCCTAATGTTCTTCAGAATGAACCACTTACAGGCTGATAGTGCATTAATGCATTCTGTCCATTGATCAAATAATGCATGAATGTAGCCCTGGGGAGTCTAGTGAGTAACTCACCAGGGCTGCATAAATATTTATGCATCATGATGGGTGTGGAACACTAAAATCGACATGGCGACATGGGCTATTTTAGGCTTAGTGACATAGGACATGAGCAATTTCTTAAAATTGACATGATGACATGAACAATTTTTAAAATTGACATGGTGACATGACCATTTCTTAAAATTGACGTGGGGACATGGCCATTTTTTAAATCGACATGTGACATGGGTGACCCCCAATCATGCTCCCAGAGGGTCTGCATGATGCTTCAGTGAAGTGCTGGTGAGCATGATGCAACAATGAAGTGCTGGCGAGCAGACTCACCAGCACTTCACTGAAGCATCATGCAGACCCTCTGGGAGCATGATGCACTCCTGCATTAGCGGCCCTTACAGGGCCATCACTTTATAGTCAATTGCACCGAATTGGGGTCACTATGCCTCTGATATCCTGAATTAGGAAGGTATGTGACTATAACAGATAAATAGTATAAAAGGACAATGCCCAGCATCATAGACAAGAGATATTATATATATGAATCTGGTCACTTGGACAAATTATGCTCCTAAAAATGAGCATATTTAGACCAAAATCCCATAGGAACTAATGCTGTATAACTGCATTGAGGCTGAAATTGACAATTATTCATATTAATGTTCCCAATTATTAGGATAGGTCCCTCAAAGCATTAGTATTTTGGACACAATATTTCAAAACAATCCAAGCATTTTAATTTTTACCCCTTAATGGACCCCGTGTGACTCACATTCGCTGCAATTGACCATATGATCCCTCCAGCCTTTATCTCAAATCTGCTACATACCTCAAATCTGTATGTATACCAGGAAGGAATTTCTCAAGATGGTATGACTAGACACAGCTGCTACGATTCAAAACCCTCAAAGTTAGAGTTGGTGATCTTAGGTAATGCACTACGACTGCTCTGTACGATCAGCACTTAGTGTAGTAAATACACAGGGTTTGGTAGAGCAGTCGTACCAGTGTGATCATTAGTGACCATGTGATGTACGGCTGTAATGGCATTAAAATGAAGGACCCCACTTTTATTAGAAGGTGGTGTAGTCGTAACATCTTGAGAAATACCTTCCAGATCTCTTTAGAAATGATCCGGTATCCTAAATCAACAGAATCAGATTCCCAAATCAACTAAACTCCACTGAGCCTCTAAATGGGAAACTGATAAATGACTTATTACAACTTGATCAGACCTGGAGACAAATGCTCCTTGTGTAATCAGAAATAAGCAAATCAGCAATGAATATAGCTAATGACTAAAGTAATCAAACACATTAATGTTCATCCTTTTCAAAGATCTTCATGTTGTTGAGATTATCTGTCAGGTTCTATATGATAAAAAGGGTGATATTAAAGTAAATGCAGAATAATGTTTGTAATTGAAAAGGCAATTACAGTGGGTTATCACATTTGAATCATCAATTCCATCCCCACTGATCAATTGCCCTTATCTGTTTAATGGAAATGGAAAGCTAATAATATAAAACAAAGGCGAGGGAGGGGGTAATGCACTGTAAAAAATAACTGCTGAATCTACCAGGGATCCTTGTAAACCTGAACAGTGAACCACCATAATTATATAACAGGTTGCCAGTGTAGTTTCTACAAGAATATCCAGGTGGCAGTGCAGCGATACAAGGAATCTCTGTGAAAATAACGACATCTCTGTGAAAATAGCGATGGATCTCTGGCAACTCTGTGACAAAGGACCCTTAGTTATTTCGACGACATATCTTTTACAGTGCAAATTAACAAAACCTCTAGGAACAGGCCATTCAAAGATTAACGTGGAAGAAACAGACACCAGCTCATTCATGTTTATTTCATGTGAAGAATCTGTGTGGGGAGGAGGGGGGGAGATCTATGTACCTTTGACTATCTGCCCATCTTACATGTTGTCAGAGACATGCTATTCTGGGTGGATCAAAGCCTGTATCAGTAATTGGGATCCACATGGACGTAATGAACCTCCTCTTATCTCTCTGTGTCTACGTGTTAATCAACCTGGGTGGGGCTTAACCCTTTAAGGGCCGTTGATGCATTAATGTATCATGCCCATGGGTCGTCATGATGCATGAATGCAGCCCTGGTGAGTAACTCTCCAGGACTACATTCATGCATCATGCCAACCCTACTAGGATCGATACATCCCCAGAGGGTCGGCATGATGCACCAATGAAGTGCTGGCGAGCAGTCTCTCTAGCACTTCATTGGTGCATCATGCCGACCCTCTGGGACTGTATCAACCCTGTATGGTCTGCATGATGCACCAATGAAGTGCTGGCGAGCAGTCTCTCTGGCACTTCCTTCAGGGGCGTAGGAAAGGGGGGGGACCAGGGGGGCCTGAGCCCCCCCCCCCCAATCATAAGGGAGGTGGGGCCTGAGTATGTCTGGGCCCCCCCCCCAAAAAAAAAAAATTGCCAGGGATTCATAATGAATTGAACAAGAAGCGAAAATATTTGCATCTCAAACTAGATTGACATAGTAATGGAGAGGGGAAATGGGGGTTGGGCCTCAAATCAAAGCTAAAATTCATCAAAAATTACTTTTCTATACAATCTTTATATCTGTATGTATAGGCACTATCACGCTTGAGCCGACGGTTCAAGGTGGTGGAGGTGGGGCCCCCGCTGCCCCCCCTAATAAAGATTTGCTTCCTATGCCTCTGGTCATTGGTGCATCATGCCGACCAATGGGCACATCAGGGGGCCTTGAAGGCCCTTAGGGTTAAGGCCAGCAGCACAGCAGAACTGGAGGATGCTGTTCATCCTCTAAGAAATAACTGTTGAATCTACAAGGGATCCTTGTAAAATTGAACATTGAACCACTGTAATTGCATTGCAGTGAAGCAGTGTAGTTTCTACAAGGAGGCAGTACAGTATGCACTATGGTACAAGGAATCCATCTGAAAATAACGACTGATCTCGAGCAAATTTGGGACAAGTATTTCACCATTATTTTTTACAGTGCACACACCATGTCATGGAGCTCACTGTGAAGGAACCAGTAGTGCCCTACAATAGTTGCTGCACAGCTACGACAGGTCTACTTAATCCTATACAAGCATAGCGGTGATGCTCTACATTTGCCTGCTCTGATTTGGAGGTTTGCAAATTGTAGGTTTTGGTATGGTGGATAAGATGGGAATGGGCCACATGTATGAGACACATTGAACGAAATTCCGTAGAAAAAACAACAACAAAAACACAAAGAGTATTATAAGCAGTTGCCTCAGGTGCAAATAGTTGAGTGCTCTTGTGATTATTATTAAGCGGTATGTGTTGAGGAATGGGTTGAGGATCACTGCCTTGAGTTGATCATTGATACCAAGATAACACTATATAACTCATACAGGCCTATCACACCAATGTCATCCTAGCTACATTTTGCACCTTTGATGTAAGAGGAGGTGGTTCTAGATAGACCTGGATAAAACAGGCAATAAATGTAAGGGGGGTAGGGAATGGGTAATGATGATCCCTTCTTTGTAGAGGTTGATTTAGTGTGTGTGTGTGGGGGGGGGGGGCTGATACAGCTAGAACAGCAAGTTTTCTGCACAACTGAGTCTAGATATTGCTAGATTTCTTTAGATTACCAAATAAGTATATCAACTAGGTCATAGGAGAACTTGACGTATAATGTCTCACTCAGAGTAAATGTTACATTTAAGGGTAGTGGTTCGGTTTCTTGTTAGATGAAATCAAGACAAGAAGAGAAACGGATTAGGTAACTGAGTCTTTAATAATAAAAAAAAATACTATCTGGCCACTTGAGGGACAACCACTACTGGTTGGTAATGCGTCTTATCTATATCTATATCTATATATATGTATATATATATATATATATATATATATATATATATATATATATATATATATGATATACCATACCCCTACACAGGTAGGGCCCTAGACGGGGGGGTCCCATGTCCATTGTCAATTTTAAGAAGTGTCCTTGTCCCTTGTCTATAAGCCCATGTCCCTTGTCAATTCTAAGAAATTGTTCTTGTCTCTTGCCTCTCAACCCCATGCCCCTTGTCGATTTTAAGAAGTGGCCTTGTCGATTTTACACATCTGGGGCCTGAGGCTTCGAAAATTCCTACTTTAGCACTGTAGTAAGTTACATAGAAAACCCCTCCAGTGGGCCCTGAGTTCAGGTGTAGGCTATTCCAGACAGGTATATACAGCAAAGTTAGACCATATACCAGGTGGTCAGCTGGCGCCATGTCCTTGACGTGTCCTTGATGTGTCCTTGAGCTGACCTTGTCAACTGGACGCAGCAGGCTTTGTACACTTGGCACAGGCTGAAACATAACACTACACAAGGCGGCATCTGGTGCATGTCTAGCCAACTATACTGAATAGACTACTGGTCATTTCAGTATAACTAAATTGAAACAGAAAATAGAAAAAAAGAAGATTCTGCAATCAATGTAGTCAAGTGACATTAATTGGATGTGTGCAAAACCCCGGGCAACGTCACCTTCTCTTACTGCTTGGCTTTAAAGTTATCCTCCAATGATGTATCATTGCAAATTCAAGTCATTATCTTCTCAAGGCCAGTGACGCATGAGTGTTAAATGCTAATAGGTTAGCGTGATGCACCAATGAAGTGCTGGAGAGTCTGCTTGCTAAACACTTCATTGGAGCATCATGCAGGCCCTCTGGGAGTTTATGCCATGGCTAATACCGACGACATTATAGATTAGTACTACTTACGCCGTATTCAATGGGGGGGATGGAATACGATCCTCGCATATTCAGCGTCGCCATTTTGAAATTTATACAGAGCTAATTAGTTTCGTATTTAGGTATGGTTATTAGAGGTTTTACGAAAAAAGAATGATTGAATTAGTTAAATAATATTATGTTATGACTTGTTTATGTAAATAGAAGAGAAAGGCCATGTTAAAAATGCTAATATCCCCGTGTGTAAGACTTAATACAAAACTAAGGGCTTGAGTTCTACTGCTACCTCCTAACAATGCCAAGCAAGGTGTCATGGTGGATCAAAACAAAGCGAGACAACTCAACACATTAAAAATAAGTAAATATGGTTGTGTTTCTTTATTTTAAAGCAATTGAAACCCGTAGGCCATGCATCAATCATGATGCATTAATACACTAAAATCTATCAGCTTTAGAGGTTTAAGGGCTAAAAGTGAGAAAATGTCTGTAAGACTTGGGGTCCAGATAGGGGTCCCCATATCACTTGTCAACTCAACGAGAGCCAATATCATATGTCACAACTTAGCAATTTTCTCTGTCCTTGTCACCAAGGAGGACTACCTCTCTGTAATCCTCCTTGTTGTCACTAAGCTCCATGTCCCTTGTTGAATTTGAGAAAAGCCCATGTCTTATATCACTTCTTCTTTTCTCTCATGTCCTTGTCACTAGAAGCTCGATTACCTCTGTCTATTTTAAGAAGGGGTGATACTCTGGCTTTGCCTGAGTATCATAGAAGGATCAGGCTGAGTCTCAAACAATACTTATTTTGGCGACATTGCCTGAGCCTGGATCTAGACTCAAGTGAGTAAGAATATTTTCTCAGTGTGGATGGAGCAATATATATGTTCTCTAAGGTATAGTTTCATGGCTTGCTGAAGGACATATTTGTGCTGTATATCTCATTATGTTTTTGTTTCATTGTTTAATTACTGCAATCTACCTCTGTCATTGTGCTTATGTTTATTGAATTAGCTTTTGGTGTTATGTTTGAGAGCAGAAATACCCCTCCCTGTATTGTTTTATAGCAGGATGGGCACTTCTGCTCAAGATCTGAATGCAGAAAAATCTGAATGTTCTGAAATTTAAACATCTCACCGGAATCAGGGATCAGATATATACCATCTCACTGGAATCAGGGATCAGATATATACCATCTCACTGAAATCAAGGATCAGATATATACTGTGGAGTGATACAAGGATATATTAGAGGTTACCTGAACATTATAACAAAGAAACAGTAAATCATCATGAAAGAAAAAAATAAGATGAATTCTCATTGAAAAATTAAGGTGAATCAGGGTGCAATGCGAAACCCTATATGAATGCATCATGGGCATCAGGGGCCCTTATATTGGGGTAACTGTTAGATTGATGTTACTCAATTTGATAAAAGCCTAGATGACCTTTGGCCTTTCTCTTTATCCTTCTGTCTTTCTGTCTGTCTTTCTATCACTCTACGCATGTATCCCTGTCCTCTCAATCTCTCACCCCCCCTCCTTGTCTCTATCCATCTGTCTGTCTCTCTGCCTCTCCTCTTTTCTCTCCCTCTCTCACTGTCTGTCTCTGTCTCTGTCTCTGTCTCTGTCTCTGTCTCTCTCTCTCTCTCTGTCTCTGTCTCTGTCTCTGTCTCTGTCTGTCTGTCTGTCTGTCTGTCTGTCTGTCTGTCTCTCTCTCTCTCTCTCTCTCTCTCTCTCTCTCTCTCTCTCTCTGGGCCCTGCGAGGTTCTTTCATCAGGATCTTAGGGCCATAAGAACCCCCCCCCCCGACAGAATTTCCTTATGATATTTTGAAGATAAATCCAGGGAACCATCCCATAAAGGGAGGTTTCCTCTAAAATTATGATGATGTGTTTCATTACCTGAATAACAACCCACAATTCTGTGTTCCCCGGTGGTCCTGTGTGAGACAGTGCATGTGTGAAAATTGTGTAGGTGATGATATATGATGTCTCAGTAATGGCGGTCGTTATACCAGTTAATTACACCCAGTTAGAACCATTAGTGGTTCATCATTAGTATTAGTGTGTGGTCATTAATCATATTGCACATTCACATGTCACTGGAAATACTTAGGTTTCATGTCATAGGGTAGGTTAACCTCAAGACGTCTATGTGACTCGAGACGTCCACATTAAACTGTGAAAAAGATATCATCGAAATACCCTGGCAACGGCAAAGACCCTGTCCCAAAGTTTCCAGAGAGCCATCGTTATTTTCACAGAGATCCCGTGTACCACAGTACTGCTACCTGGGCTTCTTATAAAAACTATTATGAATCCCTGGTAGATTCAAATTTCTTTTACAATGTACACACAGGCTGTAAGATCAGGAGGCCATTTCTTAACACACTACGGCTGCTGTCCTTCAAGCCGTAGTGAGAAGCCTTTAGTTAATGCCATTACTCTATTATGCACTAGTAATAACCAATGTCTGCACCAGTACGACTGCTCTACCAAACCTTATGTAATTACTGCATAGCTTCTGATCGTACAGAGCAGTCGTAGGGCCTTACCTACGATAGCCTGGCTTAGTCTTGGCAGTTCTAAATCGTAGTGAATGTGTGTAGTCGTAGTACTTTAAGAAATTGCCTCCAGTGGTACTAAAGTGTAAACCCATTTTTTTGGGGTCCAAAATAAGTGCCCGGGCGCTTTAACGGGCCTTTACAGTATATGCCCCCTTTGTATAACCTAGGGGCACAAATCAGTCTGTATATCCTCTAATAATGACAATGGCCTTTCATACCCTCATTAATACTGCTATATAGAGATATGTGATAGATTCTGTCCATCGATGTGTGATATGTATGGGTAATGGCAGGTTTCACACTCCACAACCTTCCCTTTACCTCCCCACCCTTTGAGGGCCGCGTGATTCCTCCAGGATTCCTTTGTCGTCATTATGCCAATGCCCATGACAGCAACCCCCTCCCCCTTCCACCCTAAGCACCTACATCACTAATACTCATGGCCTGTAAAGGCAAAAGGGTGATCGGATATATTACCTTTACAGTGAACAACATTTCCTAACGGTTTTGTATTGCTGCTATTTTCACAATAATATTTTACATAAAATATAGGCTGGGACCGTGTTCCTGACAACAGGGTCCTGCCGATCGGTTGCTACTTTAGGAGTAGATACAGGGAAACCTTCATTAAGATTCTGAAAATTGTCAGTGGAATTTGACACTTTCATTTGTTTTTAAATCGGCCCTATTTGATTGGGCTCATCAGGGTTGCATTTAGCTATCATGCTGAGGGGCGTATCCAGAAGGGGTGGTCTAGGGGGGCACAGCCAAGAAAATTTGGTCTGGGGGGGGGGGGTTCCTATAGTAAACAGTCATTGCCTGGCCCAATTTCAGGGGGTCTAGGGGGGCACGTGCCCCCTAGGCCCCCTGTATCCGCCCCTGATGCTAAATAATAGTTATACCTAATACCCGGGGGGGGGGCACTCTCTATGTAAGGTATACAAATATGTGCGGCTGGCAAGGGTACTTTTTCAAGGAAAAGTCCCTAGCAAGCCTCCTGTTTCAGCCACAAATGTCCCTAGCAAGGGTCTACTTTTCAGCAAAATGTCCCTAGCAAGGGTCAACTTTCAGCAAAATACCCCGATTTACGCAGGAAATTTCGAAATTTTCTTGGATATAAGCACAGTTTTCATGAAAATAGCATGAACCAAATTCAATTTTCTCCCCAATCAGTGTAAATTTAAGACATTTTGAAACAAATCTAGGATTATTGAGTCAAAAGTGCCCTAGCAAGGGTAGGCTTTCGAAGAAAAACCCCGCGAATGAGTGCCCTAGCAAGGGTAAGGGTTGTCGTGGGTTCAGCCACACACCTGTATCAAAAAAAATTGAAGTGCCCCCCCGGGACCTAATAACAAGACCATGCCATCCCTAAAGGGTTAGCAGTCTAGCTATATCGCTGATTACCGGCGCACCCCGCTCTCTGCTTATTCTACTGCTTATTAACCACTTATAATGACCTTGTAACGACCTTGTGGTACCACCGTGACCTCTGGTATGACGTTGGTCGTTAATTAGGGATGAGCTAGGGATGATAACGACCTGCATGCCGTCTGGTGGGCACGCAATCAACTAATGATCTATACTTGCCTCCAGCTTCTATTGGTCTGTCTCCCCTGTTAGTTCATTCAATGTACACTCTACCCATCTAACATGGATATCTAAAATGTTAGGCCAGTGTTGGCAATGCAATGGCCGGCATCGTCACGCGCAACATTCCAATGGCGAGGAAAAGAAAGTAATCCTATAGCTGCCATACAAACATGGGCAAAACACACAAACAAACAAAACTTTGGCTGTACTCCCAGTGATATGCCTAACAAGATCAGATAATTCCAATTGTACTAACATTGGCAGTGTGCCATCATTTACAGGCCTTCCACTAATGGGGAAACGAGAAATGTTTGCCCAACATCGACGAAACACTGTATCCTCAACCTCCATAAGAGGGCAATTAGAGCTGTATAAAGACACTTTGCCCAGCAGAGTCTTCTTATTTTATGGTAATGTTCATTGAGTTATATTAGATCTGCTATTTGCACATATCCCCTTGAGGTATTAGCTAATAAATGTCCAACACCTTTAGTTGAAATAACAAAATATTGGTATATAATTTCCATGAGGACACTATTTTGCAGGTAATTAGAGGTAGATAAGTCTACATGATGGAATAAGTTTATATAACTTCTTGGCCAATAAAGCTGAGAAAAGCCTGACATTGGTTAGCCATTAAAATGTTGGGCCAGCACATCCCATAATATTACAGCAGCATGCAGTACTGATATCTGAATAACTATCCCATAGTCACGTGGTCACTCGGTGTGTCTCCCTGGTAAGCTCATCATCAGGGGTGTGGTCATTGTCAAATCACCCAAATATCGCCCAAATCACTCCTCTATCAATCTCCAGTTACACTAACCCCGGTGCATCATGGTCTATGGGTCTCGTGGGATCTCGCCTAACGTGATTAGGGCGTTATGAGGCTGGATCTAACTCCCAGTTCGTCTCCCAGGTGGCGCATTAGTCACCTGCTACTGGACACAGCCTAGTTCTGGGCGTTTAGCACACGGTCTGAGGCTATTTAATGTGCACAGTCACACCCACCCAGTTTGAGGCTATTCAAGGGTGACGCCCATTGGGGACAGGGGGCACTCTTCTGGGTATTGACCATAACGATAGGTCAGTCTATAGGGGTAGGGACCATGGGGCTGATTTGAGGAAAATTCTAAACTATTATCGATAGAGGCATTTGACATAGATTCTTCTAAATTCAACTTTTACTTCGGATGGAATTTATTGCTAAACTTAGGAGGGCAATGTATAATAGGAATCGAATGATTGGCAGGTCTATTCTTAGAGGTGCCCTGGCAATTATGGACGTCCCAAACATAGAGGCAGCAATATGTTCAAACGCGTAGTTCATCTTCTTTCTACCAGAGGGCAGGGACATGATGACGTATATATCCCAGCTAAATACCACTGCTGCCCCCTGTTGAACATTGTGTGTTGAATGGAGTGCATAGCAAAACTACCTTCACACTCCAGTTCACGCTTCACGTATACTGGTGCACAAAAACTAAAAATTATGGCGCACCCTCAACTTTTGCTGACCTTACAAGACGCTGTATAGGAGCATAAACCGCGCCTTATATGCGAGGTTTTACAGTAACAAGCTGATCTGTCCCTATCCTGTACTCTTTAGATACGCCCCACTGTGACATAGCCTAAATGTCATGGCCTGGCCTGGGTTTGACACAAGTGAGGACCTAATAGAGTAATACACAGCTTATGCCGCCACACTTGGACACAAAGGTAACGTCAACATCAAAGCAGCATCATGACGTATTGGACGTAGATACGTCAACTAGAACCCCACCTCCCCCTAGCAATCATCTATCTAACTGTTTGTATGGAGAGGTGAATGCGGTGTAAAAGGGGTAGTTTTGGTTGAGTTGCTCACAATTTAGTTGCAAGATAGGTGTTTGAAAGGTAGATGCATGATTTAGCTGTGATTTTGAAGGTGATTTCCATTCACAGGTAGACTGTATACGACACCTGAGGGATGGATCATGGACTAGTATCTCTATAGTGATGTCTCGCTGTAACGATGATTAATACAATGATTGATACAAGGAACTTCAATCATAGGTAGAAAACTGGGGGACGGGGGGTGGGGCGGGCCACCAACCACAGAAAAGTGGAGGGGGGGGCTGCATATCCCCCCCCCCAAATTTCTATAGACCTAATAATTAAATGCATTAGAAGCCAAAAGTTCACCTTTCATGCACTCTACATCACTTTGGTGCCGAGATAATAAAAATGGGATCTTGGACCTCAAAGTATAACTTATCGCTTTACCGAGGGATAGGGATCAATCATCATCATCTATTACGCACGAAGTGCGGTAGCACATGGCGCCTCATTTTTCGTTTACCACCCTTCTCCACTCTTTTCTATCTTGGGCCTTTTCTATGGCTGCTTCCGGTGTCAGATTAATTTCCTGTAGGCCTTTTTCAAGGGTTTTGAGCCATGTTGATGCTTGTCCGCCTTGTAGTTTCTTTGTTTTTCTTCTTGCTTCTTTGAGTGATTGTTTTGCCAGTGTTTGCTCATGTAGTCTTTCTGCATGTCCGTACCAGTGTAGCCTTCTCGTTCTGAAGGTTTCGCTCAATTTTCTTTATTTTGTTTGACCTTATAGCTCCTCATGTGAAATTTCCTGTGGCCATTTGATGTTTATGGCTCTCCTCAGTAGTCTTCTGTGGTATGAGTCGATTTTGTTGTTGGTGGTTTTGTTTGTCGTCCACAGCTCTGAGTTATATAGGAATATGCTTCTCACACAGGCGTTGAAAACCCGTAGTTTAGCTTCTTGTTTGAGGTGTTTATGGATATGTATCAATGCAAAGCATAAATGTTCATTTATATCAAGCTATCATTGTGCTTGACAATCTACCCCCCCCCCCCGCCTAAAGCGCTCCTTCCTATGGCTCTTTGTCATAAACAGACTAATTCCACCATTCTCTTCACGCTCCAAGCATGCACTAGCCTCTTCTACCAACCTAGCAGTGGGAAACCAAATAAATCCCATTTTCTCTCCATATCTGTTACCTTCTCAGTTACTCTAGGTGTATGAGGAAATGGGACCATGAACGCACATCCACACTGGTGGCCTACTAGCCTACTGCAGGTCTCGTCTCAGTATATACCATTATCTCACTACTTATCTTAAATGTGCCACTGTTACAAATGTATCCAACATGTAATTGGGTGAGTCCTTAACCCTTTACCTCCCTGTACTGCATATATGCAGTACTATATCTGCATTTGGGAAACACAGGGATAGAAAGGGTTAACTCTTCAAATGTTGCAGGACGTAAACGCGTTAAATGCCCTTTCCGTATTGGCCTGTAGAAGCGCCTGGGTTGGAATAAGTGCCGGTCTTGAATGAGTGCTTAAGGCATAGATGGCTTGAAATTAATGAGCACCTGGGCGCTTAACCAGGCCATTACGGTAATAAATGTTGACGTTGGTCAGAGTTGATTAACTAGGCGAACCAGGTCATTATCTTTATCTTGTCTTTTATGTCCCTTTTGTGTTTTCTTGTATGGCATACATATGTGCAGGCAAAGAGGGCTGTCGTTGCATGAGGCTTGGTACAATGATTTTAAAGAGCTAAAAGACCCATCCTGTTAAGGTCCCTATTCCACTTGTTCTAATCCTACCACAAGAGAGCATACCCACAGTATAAGCCAATCTTATGGCAAAGTATCTGAGATTGCAAATCCACTTTCTACTTGCAATGCACCTCCATAGATAACCTATAAAGCTGAATTTGTACAAATGATGCTTCTACAAATAAAAAAAAGAAACATCCAGAGAGACGTGGGCTGCATTTACCCCAGTCTCTCAATGATTTACCAAATCAGCAGATAATCCAGGGAAGGCGAGGATAACTCTAGTTGCGTCTTATAGGAATGGCTCAATGATGCACCAACGAAGTACTGGTAGGTCTGCAGGCCAGCACTTCATTGGGGCATTTAATATGCCTACCCTCTAGGGGTACCTCAGCCATCTAAGGTCGGCATGCTGTATTGTCCCAGCAAGTCACTCACCAGGGCTGCATTCATGCATCATGGCAACCAATGCACTGAAAACCTACAGGGGCCAGAACTCGTCAATACTGACGACTTAAGGTCCTCAGGTCGTCATAAGTGACGACTTTCGGTCGTCAATGACGACCTACAGCCATCACTCTGGCTGAGGGTAAAAGCTGTACTGTCCGTGTAAAAATGACATACATCATAGCACCGTATTTCAGGATTTCCACATTATTGAACTTTATTCTTAGATCTCATCCTGCATCCATCAGTGTTTATAAGGGATGTTTCCATCCCACTTTCATGGTTTCAGTCTCCTTCATGTAGTACTGTGTGAGTGCACTCACCTACTGGTACAATAATATTGTGTCCCTAACACATATTATGTGTTAGGGACACTCGATGCATAAGGAGTTTTAATTTAGCACTATCCATAAGAGAGGTGTAGACCAGGATGTTTTTACCCTCTTTTCTATATTGCGACTCAAACATTCACGTCTTTTCATAGGGCCTAAAAAAGCTGTGTTTCCGGTAACATGGTCAAAAAAGTTGAGGTCGCTGGTCTGTTTTTTTTTAAATTTTTTATCTTTTCTTTTTGCATCCAAGGTCTCAGAGTGATATATATTGCTGGTTTTTCACTGGTAATTGTAAGAAACGTTGATTTCCTGCTTAGGATATGGAAAACGATGGGGACATGTGTACATATATGTCAAATAACCATTTTGGAAGAGAATCTTTGAAAATTTAAAAAAAACTTAGAAATGGTCAAAAGTGGTCAAAAAATCTGGAAAAATTAGAATCTGAGGTCGGCCCATTTGAGTTGAAGTCGGTCGGGTTACCGGAAACAAACCTCTTTTTTTTTTGGCCTAGGCACATCTGTATCAAATGATGATTATATTTTCCTTTTCATGGCAGACTACAACAAGTAGAATGTATATGTATGAGCCTATATACCCCAGGATATGACACCTCTATTACAGAAATACATATATAGTGGGGACCTCTTATGGCACACACACAAACCAGTACATGTACTGTAGTAAGGCCATGGTGGTCAGTATGACGACTTAGGGTAGTCATGGAGCTCTGACGACCCTAAAGTCGTCATATATGACGACTTTCCAATAGCGGTGGGTTTTCAGTGTGGGCATGCATGATACAGTAATGCACTAGCAGACATTAAAGGGTTAAAGCAGACATTAAAGGGTTAAAGCAGACATTACCCAGCAAACTGTCGTCATCTGTCGCCATGATTGGTCATCAATGCTGACTCCTTATTGAGTGATAACTCATTCTGTCATCTTTCGCCACTGTGTGTTAGACTCACGTGGCATAGCAATTGCTATTCCTGGTGACCTTGTGCTATAACGACGTCGTGTTCCATCTAGCGACATGTGTGAGCCACTTCACACAGGTTGACGAGGACTCATGACAATTTGCTGGGTAAAGGGTTAAAGCAGACATTAAAGGGTTAAAGCTATATGCATCCTCAGACTCTCCTTATGTCCTTAAAAGGAGGGTGAGTACCTGTGTAAAAGTGCCCCTGGTGAGGGGGTTACAGGCTAGGCCGCCAGGGGGCGGGGCAGTCCCACCATGAGGTACAGGTAGGTATACAGTTTGTACATAGAGGTAGGGCAGAGTTGACCCATACAACCATCACAATACTAACCCTGCATATAAATGTGTGGGAGATGGGGGACACATCACAACAAACTAATGTAGATCAAGGCCCTTACGATTTAAAATCATCCAAATCGTAACGCATGATCGTATTCCGACTTAGCGGGATACATTATTGACCAATGAGAAAATCCCCTTCATTCAGTGCTGACTTTTCAGGGTGCATTATGTAATACCTGGTACCCATCAGCTCGCTGTTATCAGTCCTTATCTCGCAAGGTATCAGCTTCAGCAGGGGTCGGCCCACTAAGGAACACACTAAGGCCATATTCCGAGTTAGCAGGTCGCCCCATGGGCGCCGCCATTACTGGACCTTGTTACCAGCGAGTTCTACTGATAAGACATATCAGATGGGTATCAGTCGGCCCCCGAGAGGACCGCAGTGAATCGTTGGGGTTACGTCATTGGCTAGTAGATAATCCTGCTAAGTCCGTATAGCGCCACTCTCCTCATGTAGCTTGTGTGTTATCAGCATTTAATTATGTTTGGGAGAGCTATTGTAGCAGTGCTAGTATATATGTTATTATGGGTGGAATCATGGTGACTGTAGTATATTACCTTTCACCAAGATTCTAAGGTGACCAGTCGTAGCACCTTGCAGGGTTACCCCCTGGAGGATGGGAGGAGGGGCAGAGTGAGGAAAGGAGGGACTGAGGCTTTTATAAAGGTCTTATACTGGGGGCACGGGGTGGGGGGGGGGGCTCACAGCAGGATGGGATGAGGCAGAGGGGTTGGTTAACTCCACAAGGGCCATACACTGCTTTAACCCTTTAAGTTTCTCAAATGTAGGAGTTCCCTATGTCCTATGAGACAGTGATAGAAAGGTGAGACAAGTGTAGGGGCCAGCTCTGGCTGTGAGTCCATGGTGGTATGCTATCTGTCCCTGTTCCGGTTGCATCAGCCCCCAGGGGCTGGTCAGCCAGTGAACACTGCCCCCTTGTGTCATACCGATCCAGATGTAGGTGGAAGGTAGAGAACGTCAGGTCTGGGGATGTAGCTCAGTGGTAGAGCACTCGCTTGCATGTTGAGAGGTCCAAGGTTCGAAACCCAGTGTTTCCAAGTACATTTTCACCGACCTCTACACAAGTATCATATTTACACATTTACCGTAGTGGTCCATTTAAGTGACTGGGCAGCTATTGTTTTTAGTGCGTAAGATACCCCCTACCTCCCCCCCGGGGGCGGCACTGACTATTTGTAGGTCACCCTCAACTACCGCCCTATCTCTCAGTAATCTTGAAATCTGACCACCCTAGTTGAGTGGGTAAGATGGACTTTGACTGCCCCCCCCTTATTCTACAACCCCAAATAGTGGATCGCCAGCCCCCCCCCCCCCCCTCCAAGCCTCCATCCTCCACCAAGCTGTCTATTGTACTCATGCTTTTGTGTGAATCAGAATTGGTTATTGACCAACAAAGTGTTCTTTGAGGGTATCTTATGCTCTCATATGTATGGCGTACACTCTAATGGAAATTCACCGCCCTGGTATTAGGGATCTGATAGGAATCCACCGCCCCCCTTTTTGGGGTCTAGTGGAAATCCATCGCCACAGCTCCCGCAAGTTGGGCTGCAGTAGGTATCCAGCTCATGGGCAAGTGCCCTCCCAGGCCTACCTCCCAGCGCTTAATTGATCATTGTTGGATCTCCAAGGGGTCACTCCTCTGCATTTTCTTTACATATAGAAAGACAATGGTGCTTTTAACTGCTAGCATTATCCTTGCGTGCATCATAACCATCCTATTCTTTGGATCTTTGGAGCAGCAGTGACGTCATAGCAACCAGCGTGGCCCTTATCAGCCTTATGTCCCTACTGATAAGAATCCTCATGAAGGGTCAAATTAAATAGGAAATGTACTAGAAAAAGTCGTAAAGATCCTTATCAGAAAAGATCTAGACCACCTATGGCAAAATGGATTACAATTTCTGAAAGATATTCAAAATTTACATCACATACTTGATGCAGTATTTTCTAAACCCAATATTAGAAAAGAAATCAGCAAAAAGGTAACTTTTTCTAGTACATTCCCTATGTAATCTGACCCTGGCAACAAGAGTTCTGCTCCCTAGAATGTCACTGTGTTGCCTTCTGCTGGTAAAAAGCAAATGCTTTGCTAAGGAACGCCCTACTATACTCTGTCAAAAGTTCAAATACATGCATCAAGATCCCAAAGAGAGCGTGACAGGTCACTGGAGCACATTGAGAAATAATTGTAATTTACGATGATGATGAATACTGTGACAAATGATACTTTAGGGTTTACCGACCCTTTGAACAACTGAACTAGTGAATACCTCCTGTCCACAAATTAGCAAGCAGACTTTGGGCTTCCCTCTTAACATAGCAACAGGCCACATAATTACTTATTATAGGTCAGCTGAAAGGCCCTGGGGCAATCAGGAAACAACTGAAAGTGGTATGCCCAGTTACCCATTTAGCTTTAGGAGATAACGGTACATTACACTGGCCCTTTCAGGGTGCTCATTTTTCAATAATAAGGGGAGGGGGGAGGGGCAGGATATATCAACTGCTCAAAAGGGGGTGAGTAAGAAAATTTGACCCTCACAAGGAAGCCAAAAGGAATTTTATCTTCCCCTTATCAATAAAGCAATAGCAAAATAACTACTGAAAATTATTAGAGAACAAAGGGATCAGCTTGGGGAATTCTGTTTGCACCGCTAAGGGAGTGGGATTCAAGCAAAGAATTCAAACTTTCCCTGCATCTGTGCAGAAATACCCCCCCCTCCCCCTTTTTGGCAAACAATGAGCATTCCCTTCAGATAAGCCAAGGGTGTCCAGCCTCCTTCCCAGAGGGTTGAGGCATGCATGTCACAGACCATAAGGACCCATTACAGGTCACACAACAGGTCACAAAACAGGACCTTATAGGGGCAGATAAGGCCCTTAGCCTACAGGCTGCCTGTAGAATGGCATCACTTACCCCTGAGGGCACTAGCCCTTTAAATGCTGTTATGTCTTGGTACATCATGCCCATTGGACGTCATGATGCATCAATGAACTGCAGGCAAGCACTTCATTGGAGCATCATGCCAAACCCTCCGGGAGTGTATCAACCTCATAGGGTTGGCATGATGCATGAGTGTAGCCTTGGCGAGTTACTCAACATCACTAATGCATCATGACGACCAATGGACATTATGCATTCATGAATCAGTGGCCCTTAAAGGGCATTAACCCCTAGGGGCCTGATAAGGGCCTTTACAGATGTACCTACAGTAGTCCTGATAAGGCTTATGTTAAAGGGGAGGGGTGGATCTGTGGTCCTGTGATTATACACACAGGTAAAAGCCCTAGCTTGTACTCCTGCATACTTCAGTGTAGAGATAAGGCAGTGGTCAGAGGGTGGCATATCTGTAGGTATATACAAGGGGTGGTCAGGGGGGGTAAAGACGGTGGGGGTAGGGTAAACCTGTAAGGGCAGCATGATGCCTCCAGGTTCATGTTCCTTAGTTGTCATGATGCACCAATGCATGACTTGCGTGTCTACATAGCTGCAATAAAAGGTAATATTATTCCTTTTTATAGCCTGTAATGCATGAATGCAGTTATAGCGAGTTACCATAAAACCTTTGCAATAAACTGCTGTTTGACTTGAAAAGGGGTCCCTCATAATTAAAGTCTATTATTAAAAAAACTGAGTATACAGTTGGTGGTCAGTCGGGAGTAGTTTTGAGAAGATCAGAGACAAGAGATAAGATAAGGGTCCAATTGAGGCCTTCTACTCCTGGCACCTGGTTTACAAATCTCTCTGTTTTTTTTCTGAAAGAGGTAATTTCTATTACTAAATAGGCTGATTTTTTTTATATTTCATCAAGTCATTTCCTGATTTGTTTTAGATTTTCTGTAAATTTTTCTTATGACTTATCAATGATTTTCTGACTTTGGGTAATAGAAAATGGGAGAGAATGTTCTCAGAGGTTTAGAGCCCCACTGCCTCTGCCCACATCACCCTCCCGGCTGGGGAGGTTTCAGATACGACTGACCTAGGCCTGTATAAGCCATAAAAATATCTTGTACCTGTTTGTTCCCAATAAACTACTTAAAAACCTGAATTCCAAGAGACGATCTGGCCTACAGTAAGCCACACCAAGCCTCTGAAATAGTCTCAGATCTTAGCTTACATTCAATATAATGGAGTAAAACTAAATTATCATATTTGCACCTTGTGGTTTTTAAAGGGTTAAACAGACTTGGTCAGGACTTAGAGGTACGTTGATAAATCACGACAATACAGTAAATCACCTCAGTGTGATTGTAAATCACCTTACAATGCATGTATACTGGCTGAGATTGTGGTTCAGGCTGGACAGGAGAAGTGTGAGCAGGCATGTAGAAGGGATGGCCCATGTAATCGTCTTGGACTATCCCTTTTCCCTGCCTGGGACATTCCTAAGTAAATTAAAGGTGTGATAGAAATCTGTGTAAACACTGGGGGAGAAGACCTTAGGTCACTTTGTTGGACAGGGGTAGATTGTTTGGGCAACATAAATTATAATGTTTAGTTTTGAAGTCACTACTGACAAGATTTCCAGATCCTGGTGGAATTTTCTCTTTTCAGCCCCAATTTTCTTTTTTTTTCTATTGCGGGACCTTGCATGGATGATCAAAGATCACTATCCGGCATCTTTAATGCAGCGTGAAAGATTCCCATACCTATCCGCTGAAGTCATGATTTAGGACACAGGTCTATTAACAGTTAGATAATATCCCCGGTTGACACTTATCTGAGCAGGGGCGGATCCAGGGGGGACCTAGGGGGCATGTGCCCCCCTAGACCCCCTGAAATTGGGCCAGCCTATGACTCTTAACTATAGGAAACGTGGCCCTAAAACTCGCTTGTTCCCCCCTAGACCAAATTTTCTTGGCTGTACCACCCCTTCTGGATCCGCCCCTGCTGAGGTAGACACTTTTTCAAAACCCAGTGCTTAGGGCCTATATAAGATGATACAATACTGCATTAAATGTACTCTGTGGTACTTAAAGCACCACCCCTTAAAGGCCGCTGATGCAGGAGTGCATCATGCCCATTGGTCATCATGATGCACCAATGAAGTGCTGGCTAGTCTGTCAGCAAGTACTTCATTGCAGCATCATGCCGATCCTCTGGGGTGTATAAATCCCAGGGTCAGAATGATGCATGAATGCAGCCCTGCTGAGAAGACTGACCAGGGCTGCATTCATGCATTATGCTGACCAATGGGCATAATGCATTAATGCATCAGTGGCCCTTAAAGCGTTAACGTACCCCATGCATGCATGTGTCGTGGGTGAGTGCACCACACTAAACTGACCACAGCTATTTGTCTCACTGTCTCTGACAGGTGACAATTTGTGTGGGTCCACATAATTTATTTACCACCACTTAAACCTGCACTGTTCTAGGTACTAGAGGTTCATCAATCAATGGTTGAAGCACACCTAGGGAGATGCAGACAATGGTGGACCTGTTGTTTACTGTCCTTAGAATGGACTTGAAAACTAGTAAAATAAACTCATATTTTCTACACTAAAGCTTTGAGAACTGTGACTTATATGTACTGTAATGCAGTACTTTTAGGGTTCAACTCTACAGTAAATGCATCATCAAGGAAGAAAATCGTGTGAGAGAAAAGAAGGAAGTCATATTTTGTCTCTTGTTAATATCTGCACACAAGCTGTGATTTGGCCATTCAAATACATATTCAAAACTTCAGGAAACTTTTTTTTATTCTCCACTTCTCGTGTGGTAAATGGCTGCACCTCTTGCCCCAAATGTCCCCAAACACCTGGCGCCCCCTAACGGGCTGCCTGGTCATCAATAACGCCTGATTAGGTGTAGGTGTGTGTGTGTGTGGGGGGGGGGGGTTGACATTGGTGTAGGTAGCACCGTTATACCCCTTACTGTACGAGGTAGGTGTGGTAGGTAGGTGTTTTACCCTTGTGTGAGGCGTCGTTAAGGTGAATGTTGTGGTTGCCAGGTGGGGTCTGTAAACCTTAATGGTGGGGTGGTGCACCTACAGCCCACCCACCTTACCATTATATACCGTATTATTAATCCTCTAAGGGTAGCTCATGCAGGAGTGCATCATGCCCATTAGTCGGCATGATGCACCTATGAAGTGCTGGCAAATATACTAGCCAGCACTCCATTGGATTGGAGAATTATGCCGACCCTCCTGGTGTAGGGTCAGAATTAGGCATGAATGTAGCCCTGGAGAGTTACTCACCAGGGCTGCATTCATGCATCATGACGACCAATGGACATGATACATTACTGCATCAGCACACCCTAAAGGATTAAGGACACACTTCACCACGCCAACAATGGCAGACTTCTAACTGCTCCACTAGGTGCAAGAATAACACCATCAATGATCCCACGAATTTCACAAAGGGTTATGATCCTAAAACTAGTCAGCTTTAAATTGTCAGTGCTGGTGCAGACTCTTCATGTTGACAATTTCAGGGCCTGTCACTCGACCACTGACCAGGTAGAATGAGTGCTAAGGCCGACATGTTAAATTTGACAACTTTTATTATATGAAGCTCACATAAAAGACCATAGTGAATCTATTCCTGTTTTCAATGTGGGATCATGCCACAGAAATATACCTTAGGTGATAGGGATAAAGTGCATTACCCAAAGTATGATATTCGTAAAGCAGTTTGGGTGATGAGGGGCTGTGGTAATGTGGCAAATCACCCGTAACCATGGAACTGCAGAACAGGTGGTAGGGTGACAATGGGAGGGGTGCGGGACTGGGGGGAGGGGTTAACCCTTATAGGGCCAATGATGCAGGAGTGCATCATGCGGTCAGCATGATACACTGATGAAGTGCTGGCAAGTCACTATCCACTGGTGCATCATGCCGACACTGTCACTGTAGGGTCGACATGATGCATGAATGTAGCCTTGGCGAGTTACTCGCCAGGGCTACATTCATGCATCATGGCGACCAATGGACATGATGTATGAACTACCGGCCTATAGAGGGTCATGTAGGGCACCAACATGAAATACTGGTCACCAGCATGTAGTCTAGCGATTTATGATTCATACATAAAACCATGCATTTCCTGCTTATAAATATATGGATGTGGTGGCACAATGGCCATTTTCCCTTTTAGATTTTCCCTAGGGGACAGACTATTAAAAAAAAAACCTTGGATTTCCTTATAATAAGGCTTTGATGGCACAATGGCCATACTTTCTTAACCTTTATCAGATTTTCCCTAAGGAACAGGCTATAAAAACATATTTTGCTTTAATTATAAACATATCCCTTATCCAGTAAGATATATCTTGAAAAGCAGTAGAATGTTTGATAGATTTTCATACCGAGTATTGTAATTGTAATTGCACACTTTAGAGAATATTGATTCCGGTGTGACATTGGGCATATGATATTGAGTTTGAGACACCTGCCCTTGTAAGGCGTTGGTTGTTTATTTCCTTTTAGGACCCTTTCCAAGTTCATGGAATGAGCCTAGGACTATAATGACTGAGACATGACTCTGTCCCATGCTACCCTTAAATCTCACATGTTGTTATCAGCATGGTCAGATGGTGTAGGGGTGGATGGAAACACTGAAAAAATATAGGTTCAGTAAAGTGTTCTATTTAGGCAGCATAAAGCATAAGTTAAACACTGTTAAATTATCATGTCATCCTAGACACAAGGTTTTCATATTGATAACTTTAGATGACCAGGGCTGTTCTCCCACCTGACAACTTTCGAGTGAGATGTCCTGAAGTTGTTAACATGAGAATTCTGTGGGAGAGGTGACAAGAGAAATCGCACGGCTTTTCCAATGCTTATTTTATTCTGTGCACTGTGAGGACCAGTCTAGCTGTTTTGGACAAGCAGCTTTTAAATACTATCCGCACTGAGAAAAGAAAGGACTCAGTGCCATAAACCACACACACACTCTGTCTGTCTCTGTCTGTCTGTCTGTCTCTGTCTGTCTGTCTGTCTCTGTCTGTCTCTGTCTCTGTGTCTCTCTCTGTCTCTCTGTCTTTCTGTCTCTCTCTGTCTCTCTGTCTCTCTCTCTGTCTCTCTGTCTCTCTGTCTCTCTCTCTCTCTCTCTCTCTCTCTCTCTCTCTCTCTCTCTCTCTCTCTCTCTCTCTGCTAACCTTTACTTGCAATTAGTGGAGGTAAAATCAACCAAACCAAACTTTGAGGACCCCAATTTTTCCTATGTAGGCCTGGATATGAGTGGAAGGGAGGGGGTATATACGTGGGGTGGGGTGGGTGGGGGTTAATGCAGGTTGGGTTCCACTTAATGATTAAAGGCGGCAGTTTCCATGCTCCATCTGTCACTCCCTCCACCCACCACACACCAGGCACCAAACAACCCCCAAACACACCCATTATCGCCCCCTGACACCCCCCATACACCCCTCCTACTTGTGTCACCCTGGTCCACTCCCATCTCCCGACACCCAGGGCTGCTCATCAAACCCCAATACCTGCCTGTCCATTCACTGCATCAACCCTTAGGCTATCAGCCATGGATTTAGTGTGGCAATTGCTAACCTTGCTTAAAAAAGTAAATATGTATGTCTTGATAGCAGTGGAGGTGGCAGGTTCGGCATTTTACCATTGTATGTCTACATGTAAAGTAGCCCAGGAGGGCGATTCAGAAAAAAAGCAAACAAACAATAATTCTATGGACATGAAATGAGTTTAGAAGAAAACATTCACAAAAGGGAGCCATATTTTGAAATAATTATGCCTTCCCAGTGTTACATATGTGTAATTGTTATCAGAAATAATGTCGAAATGGCAGTTATCAACTTTATTAAACCCTATTGGATGACTTTGGATCCTGACCAAAATTGTGATTCTATATTCTAAGTATTATGAATCCTCCTCCAGGACTCACTGCCACGGTCATCTCATCCTAAGGACTGCAGGGTTACCCCAACCAAAGACTGGCATGGTCAGCATCGCTGGTATGGAGGGGGGTAGTCACAGGCTCGATGGTTTAAACTTGTGGGGGGGGGGAAGACAGTGTGAGGTAGTTCCTAAAGGTATGCCACATGGGGATCAGCCATTTTCTATTTATTGATGTTGTGTGGGGCTTGGTCTATGTTGCAAGGGGCCATATTTGCTGCACTTATACTAAATAATAATCAAACTTAGTAATGCACGTCTTTTAGGTTCAAATACACCTTTTATGAATTAACTGTAATTGGTTCAAGGATTGTTGTATTTTTTCTCTAGTTATTATGATATATAAGAGCCTCAGTGTAGTAAGTCTAGCACAGGTGTGCCTACAAGTATGAATAGGCTTACAGTACCCTTTACTGTAGGGCCTGCCTCGCTACTGATAGTCATTGAGTTGAAATCAACAACTATTACCAACAACATTGGTAACTCACACGAGGCGTTCGGGTAGCGGTTTTCTAACGATATCTATTGCATTATGGGTAGTGGTGACCTTGAACGCTAACTACCCCACCTCAGCTGGTTCCCTCCACCCCCTTCCCACCCAGCCAGGTCTGGCTAGGTACCAGTCCCTAACTATGCTTGGGAGGGTAGTAAGTTGACTCAGGGATCAACATTGACCTACATGGGGAGGACCAATAGGGGATGGCCTTACAAACCAGCATTGATCCCTCGGACATTCCCCAAACGCCTCGACAGCCTGTCTCTGGCTAGGTGTAAGGCAGTCCTCATTCACCCTGTGGTATAGCTCCCCTCTACCCCACTTCCCCCGCATGATGGGCCTATGATCCTAGGGTTATGCAGATCAGCCATGTCCTGTCAGGACCGCACAATTTTTAACACAGAGATGAGGGGAGACTAAAATGGTGCAGAGATGACCGTGCCACAGGAGTGTCGTACCTTTTAAAACATACCATACACTACCCTCACTCACCTGGTGTCGACTTCCACATAGTCTGTAGGGGTAGTAGTATAGGAATAGGTGTTAGGGCTTGGACCTAGTACTAAGCACGGTATGGTGTCCACAATAGGGCTGATATACTGGATGAAGGTTTCAATCTGCATTGACTAAGATACTGTGAATCTGGCAGAAAGTATGTAATTATGAATTCTGAGGTAGTTCATCTACTTATATATTTATCTATTTTATCATTTGCCCTGCGTATATGCGACTTGTGCTTATTTGAAGCATACAAATGTGTGGAATTGTTAAAATATCCTACCCTGCGCTAAAACAAGAACTACGCTAATTTGAGAAATTATATAGTGCGCTAAAAACGGGCCACCACAGCAAGCATTTTAACATATTTGATACCAGATGTAAAATCTCTAGTTAGCATGAACCAACAGCCTGAACAGGTAGTCTAGTGAAGGAATCTTTAAAAAGACACACAGAGTTTAAACATGATTGCTTAATGGGCGGCCTAGTATTATTTCATTTTTGTAAAGATAAGCCAGGTCAAATACCACTGGTTGGAGTCAATAATGTCAGTCGCCTGTGATTAGTCATGATATCATTGTCTATAAATACCAACGACTCCCATGTTGTTGTCATTGATTACACACTTATTTTACTCTCCATTTTAGATCCTTATCTCATAAATACAGTTGTTTTCGTTTTGTTGTTGTCAGATATTTAGAATTATTTAATGCTTTTTATGAGTACGAAACACAGATTTTGTTCATTTACTAAGTGAAGAGGAATAAAAAACAAACCAGAAGAATTTAAAAAAAACAAACAAACAAAAACATGGCAGCAGGTGCGGACCTTGTCTCTGTGGTTTAGGACCGTTGTTGTGGCAGGCTCGTGGTTAGTAGTGGTAAGCTGAAATCTGGGTGGCCGAAGGTGGGTGGTAGGAACCAGTCAAAAATAGCTGTCTTAAGGCAGAATTCCACTCTTGATGGTTTGTTTGACTAACCGATGCACACTAGACACTCATATTAAGGCAGTTTTCCATTAACCTAAATTCCAATGGATGTTTGCTTATCCAATAACTATATACATTCTCTACACTTAAAAAAGAGAAAGAAAGAAAGAAAGAAAGAAAGAAGAAGCTGTACAGCATATAGGTGTACATGTACTAAGGTGGAATTGCTGATCCGCAGCTGCTACTACCACGATCAGTTAATCCCAGGGCTCAGAGGCATTCCTCCACTCACTCTACACATAATCCTTTAAAAGGACGAGAATGCTCACAAACAAAACTTGCGATTCACGGCCGACTGACGGCTGTCGGTCACTAATGTCAGCGTAGGGACAATATCCGTAGCCCTCCCTGGCTTTCTAGTTCTATTAGAGCTTAGAGTATGATTATTTGGTTCACAATTAATCTCAAATCATTTTCATTACACTATCACAGCACACCGGCGGCCAATGGGTAGCCACCATTGCTGCATATGATGTCATGACCTCATGACCTAGTTATACCTGAAAACGAGGCTTGCTGAAATCACCTGCCTGTAGCTGCAGTCTGATTGAAATCTGGCCCCAACAGCGATGAAATGTCCCATAGATTTTATCAGTGGTGCGAGCATATCCATAGGGCTGGATAGTACAGTAATGCCCGACCAAATATGGTTCAACGTATTGTCCTCAAAGAGTTAAAAATCAAAATGATCATTGGTGGAGGCAGTGCTCCCAGCTACCAAGAGCCAGCCCAGGACAAGTCTGGGAGCACAGAGCTAGAGGGACTGCAGCCGGAGCCGTGACGGCATGAATCACAGCCTTATTAAACCATTCACTCATCTCTCATGGAGACTGGATTATGCAGGTGAATCTAACCATAACTGCACAGCACTCACATCTTACTCACACAGGTACTGGGTGATGTACCCAGAGAATACTCCCATGACTCAGTGCACCACCAAGGCAGACCTAATAGTGTTGAAATGGTCCCCAGAGTGTGTAGACTATGTTCTAGAACTCAGTGTTAATTGGTAGCACCATGAGGAGATGGAGGAGCAGTGTGTTTTGATCTACCAGTGATAAGAGAACTAGATACAATGGAGGATGGACTGATGACTCTGGAGTACAATATGAAAGTGCCTGGATTACCAAAGACTTAAAACAGCAGTCAGGTAGGTACCAACTTTCATGGTCTAACATAGAATCTCATCTGCAGCTATTTCTTAAGATGCTATGCTAGGACAAATCAATTTCAACTCACAGGACACTACTCAGAAGGCATAGTCCTAGTGAGCAGTTAAACCAACGTGGTGGCCTCTGTGTGGTAGAAATGGTATCCTGTAGTTTGCCATTTCCCATGAGGAATGAGACGAAGAGGAATGTGTAGTCGCAATATTTTATGCCCATCATCTCTAGCCTGCTATTAGTTCATGTACTCACATACATTATTAAACAACAAAGCTTAATTTTCCTGGCCATCAGTAGCAATATCAACTTTTTATATGGAACAGGAACTGGATGAGAAGGTTGGCATCTGTGGAGGTTTTGTGGTCACCAGACGCTGCATCAACCTTTACACATTCCACAAATAAGCTGTAAATATCACAGCAGCAGTACCTAGCAGTACCTGAAGGCATTCCTTAACTAACTATTATCTCACCTAATCAGATCAGCTGTTCATGATCAATGAGGGACTGCTCTTATAATTGACAACTGTACATTAATTCTGTTGGTATTTGTATGTGTATGGTAAGTTACCATTGGTTGCAGCCTCTGTAGGCAATCATAGCAATACAAGTAACCATAGTTACCATTGATAACAGACCCAGTTGGCAATCATAGTTGTATGGTAACCATAGTTACCATTGATGACTGCCACTGTAGGCAGTTGTATGTGTATGGTAACCATAGTTACCATTTGTGACAGCCTGTGTAGTCAATTGTAGCTGTACAAGTAACCATAGTTACCATTGGTGATAGCCTCTGTAGGCAATCGCAGCTCTACAAGTAACCATAGTTACCATTGGTAACAGCCCCTATAGGCAATCGCAGCTCTACAAGTAACCATAGTTACCATTGGTGACAGCCTCTGTAGGTAATTGTAGCTCTACAAGTAACCATAGTTACCATTGGTAACAGCCTCTGTAGGCAATTGTATCTGTACAAGTAACCATAGTTACCATTTGTGACAGCCTCTGTAGGTAATCGTAGCTCTACAAGTAACCATAGTTACCATTGGAGACTCCCTCTATAGGCAATTGTAGCTGTACAAGTCACCATAGTTACCATTCATTGGTGGCAGCCTCTTTAGGCAATCATAAATGTACAAGTAACCAAAGTTACCATTCATGACAGCATTCTGTGGTACTGCATAGTATACGCTTGTCGCTGTGTATAAATTAAAGTTACAATTGTTGACAGGTTCTGTACAGTAACCATAGTTATTATTGGTAACAGTATCCATAATTGATTGAAGCTGTATGTTTACCATAGTTAGCAATGGTGACAGTCTCTGTAAGTAATCACAGCAAGTATTTCTTGCTGGAAGGTGACTGAATTCTGATCTATGGTCTTCACTGATTAAACAGTGATTTCTCTATTTGTGTACAGTGAGCTCAATTTTGATGAAATATCCACAGCATTTGTAAGGCCTGGGGGCTAAGGAAGAGGAGGAGCAAAAATATCTTGATACTGTAACCCGGTGATTGTAACAACTTTTTAAGAAAGGGAAAGTTAGATATGGTAAGGATAACAAGGACAGGGACAGAGGAAGTACAGGTAGTTGGATTGTGGGAGGTGAAAGCTGAGAGTGTTAGAAGTGGCTTGAGTGGGGACAGAAAAACAAGCTTACAAAGCCTGGAGTAGTCTCCTGTAGAGAGCCCCATGAGGCAGGTAGGCACTAAGTAGGCCCTGCCTGGGGACACACCTGGGGGTGGGAAGCCACTACAAAGGACCCTAATTATATACAGGCCGCCAGGGGGCGTACACGCTGTCTGTATACAGCTAGCGCCACCTACAGGCACCTCTAAGTACACAAAGGCTCCGGGGAGGTGTTACACAAGGAGCTTTATCAACAACACTTTTCATTTTCAGAAAATATTGATGTATGCATCAGATTTTGTCAGATGATCAATAGGTTTGACCTATAGAATAGTTTTGTTGCATTGAATTCAAGAAGCAAGAGGTGTTAGAAACAGAAGAGAACTGCTAAGACAGATTGAAATACTCTTTATGCTTGCTGGTATATCCTTCTTATGTGCCTCTAACTGATTTCAATGTATTTCGTATGAGGAATGTTGGACAAAATGTACCTTGATATGCCTAAAAATTAATCTATTTGGAGTATGGAGTAATCTAATAGTTCTGCAGTAGTAGTTTATTCCTCATTGAAAGGGGATCCCATTATAATGTCAGAAAATTAAACAGTTATGAAGAGAAAACAACTTGAACTGAATCTTGTGTACCTTTGTATTTTTCTACCATCAACTTAAGCGAGTAGAGTTTAATGACTCAGGCGATAATCACCATACGACTATTTATAGCCATTAGTCACATTGTGCAACACCCCCTGGATGCCTTCTCACACAACTACCTTGGCAACTTAATAGTGACTTCACCCCATCTCTACCCCCCTCCCTTTACCTCCCTTCTACACCTGTATGGAGCTATTGAAGGCACCATGCAGCCTTAAGAAGTTAAGTACTGAGCCTGGGGAGGGACACAGTCCTTACAGGTTTGTAACTATTCTACTCTGTATCCTAACCACCCCCCCCCCCTTCACCAACGCTAATACTCACCTTACTTTCTCTCACTGTTGCATACTGTATGTACCTTATAGAGCCCCCCCCCCCCCCTTCCTCCATCTTTCACCATCCCCTATCCCCAACCCCTTCGAGCAGCTGATAGTGTATGTAGTTATAGAACTAAGTAGCAAAAAGGGGTGAATTTCTCTAGAGTCAAAGTTGTGTTTATATTCATTTGCTCAGAATGCTTTCAATTCTGGCTGTATATTTTCTACATATTCAAGCATTTTATATATGAGGGGGGAGTGCAAGAAATGGATTGCATTCAAATAGTGCAACTGACATAACAGGTATCTACTTTCTAAATAGATAAACATGAGAAAAGTGCAAAGCCTTAATTAATAACCTCTCTGAAAAGTGACTCTTTCTTACTGTACGGGTCTATAGTTAAGTGGGGGTGAGACAGGTACAAGGGGGCAGGTGGGAGAATAGGGGAGGTACATGAGGTCTTATTAAACTCTAACGGTGCACACACTTATATACAGACATGCAGGAGTTGTGACTAGAGTGGAGTAGCGTGCAGCATAGGGTGGGACAGGACCTTAACAAGCCCCCTATGTGCCATTACCTACTAACCAGGGTGACAGCATAATCTAACTTATACCTGCCTGCATGTACAGGGACACTGACAGCATACTGCATACCTTAACTACAGCCTTACATGTACTACTGTAGCAGTGGTGTGTTAGGTGAAAGCATCCATATGGAGACAGATACACAGAGCTGGAGGGCATGATGTACATGGATTAAGGTGCATGGAGGATGGCCAGGGAACCACAGGAGTCAATGGAAAGTAATAGACTACAAGAAGTTGGAAGTACATAACAGTAGACTCACAACAAATGTGGAGTACCAGTACAACAAAAAGGGAGTGGGAATTAGGAGAGACAAGAGTGGAGGAAATGGTGTAGATAATCTAGGAAATCCACATGCTACCCATTCATCTAAATCAGTTGTGATACTCCAAAGAATCAATTCAAAAGGAGTCACTACCCAGGGAGAAAAGGGGGAAACCCAATGTGAGGTGATACAACCTCCAACCAGTAAATGAAGGTATAGACAAAGCCAGGCAAGTCATACCTAGCAGATTGGAGCACAACCAAAGAAACTTGTGTTTTGTCCCAGCTGAGAAGCTACCATCCACCTGCTCCCAGAACTTGAACAAAAGTTGTCAATAGCAGACCTGGCAAACCCCATATACATACATAGAGAGGGGTGTGGACAAGAGTTGGGTGGGTAATTGTCTTATACTACCAGCCGACAAAAGCCTGGTTCCACCTGTCCTGTATCACTACAACTTCAACACCCTTAATTCTACCCTATGTACCACCTCTATAAGTTGTATTGACAATCTCAGCACCTCTTAGTGTTAAAGCTGAATACCAAATAGTCAGTTTAAGCGCCCCGGTGCTAGTATCTTTCAGCACCCCTGTGCCCCCAGCCCTTATTTGAGACTGGCTGTTATTCGAGTACTGATCTAGTGTATAAGGTCAATTTCCATACCCCTCGACATCTCAGGCGCTTACTAAAGACCCTTGGTTATTTGAGATCCTGGTGCTAGGTGTGGACACTAGGGGTGGATAATTGGCCACAAGCCAGTTTTCACCTGTCCTTCATGTACTTGTCCACACCTTTACCCTACCCTTTATTACCTTTATAAGCCCCCCTCCCCTAACAACCCCCTCCCCCCCCACCTTCCCTGGAGCCTGAGGTGTACTGGATGACCTCATGAGATAGGATTACAAGTTTGGCCGCTAGGTGGCCATTGCCAATTGATGAGCTTGTCAGTAATTGGGCAGCTTCCCCCATCTCTGGGTGTTGGAGTTACGGCAGACAAGGCTACCCTGTGAAAAGCGACTGTTGAATCGACCAGGCATTCCCATAAACCTTAGAGTGAATCACTATTTCTTTGTTGCAGTACAGGAGTGTTATTTCTGCAATGAAGCCCCAGTGCAGTAAAACAATGTGTTGCAAGGAATCTACATAAAAAGAAATGGTGAATGCTTCACCCTAACATTGCTGGAAAACAGTCATTGTGACGGCATTGCTTTTTTACAGTGCAGCCGAGAGAGGGTGATGCCTGGCTGGGGTGTCACTTTTATAGAGTTTGTCTCCCTCCACCCCACAATTCAGGAAGAGGTGCTTTTAGTGTGGATTTTAACACTCATAAACTGAAATCAGCGTGCCAGAGTGCAAAGAGGATTACCTAGTATAAGTGTCTGTATTTCTACAATTGCACTTTACCAGCATCTTCGATTGAGATCCTCCAAGCCTATTGGTCTTAAGATCAATATGCATAAAGATCACAGCCTGCATTGATTACTCACTATAAGGCCAAGCAGAGATTTACCCTATACATCTAGATTGTACCCTCACTAGGTGGGGACTAACTGAGGCTGTGAGGGCACCCAGCACCCCATTCTACCCCCGTCCTTCCCCTATTGGCGGCCGGCAGAGGAAGCCTCAGTCGCGGCCAAGGACAGCAAGAGGCAGTTACAGAGGCCTTGGGAAGCAGGCAACACCTCAGCACCTCCAGCTGCTGCGCCTCTGTGGTCTACCTGCAGTACTCACTGTATAGAAACACTCTGGAGGAGCGCACATGGACTCAGTGTACTACTCACAACACCTTATAGATAGACAGGAAGGATCCAGAGACTGAATATCATAGAGATCAGACTCACAGAGAGGTATTAAACAGAGAGGGGCAGAACAGCAACCATCACCACAAGCCTTTGTCCCTCCCTGCCTCCCACCCCTGTGTCAGATACAGAGTAGACCTAACTCAGCCTAACACTGGGCACCTTTAGGCTTGTAATAAGGGGTGCACAGGCTGATTATATCCATACACAGAGGGGATAATATCAAACACTAACAGGAGGATATACTTTGATAATACCTGTGTGATGCTTGTAGTGTGTGTTATTTGATGTGAGTTGATGAAGGAGGTGGGATGTCTTTGATTACTGGTCTGTGTAGTTCATAGAGGAGTGGAGTGCTGGAGGAGGTAGAAGGGGTTGGATATTAACACCGACTGTTGGTGGTGATACCCTATGGTGTAGGACGTATAGGGTACACCTTGTCTTTAGGAGTGTACGTAAGGATACAGACATATACAGACACTGGAGGAAACTTACAGCATGAGGAGAACGGCTCATTGTACAACATATCAGGTATGTCAACTTCTGCATATAAATCCTCGCATATAAGACAACTTCTGCATATAAATCCTCGCATATAAGACGCAGCAAATAGACCCTTTTAGATTCAGAGTTGAGAGATGTGGGATTCACCTTTGCATCTCCCCGATCCTTATAATAGCTGACGATCACAGACTCAGCTGATGATTTACTTGGGGCCCTTAGTGTTGTATGGGGCATATTGCAATATCTTTGAAGATAACATAGTGGATGTTCCAGCCCTCTGGGGCCGAAGTTGTCATCAGCGATATGGAAATTTACAAACTCAAAGGATTCCTCCCTACTAAGATTGCTCCCTATGTGAATATGTACATATGTAGGTCTAGGAAGAGCAATCGCAGCAGTTCAATGCTGATGTAGGCCTGTACGTTAAAGTCGTAGCGAATGGCTTGTTTTATTCAATGCATTTCCACACTTATGTGATCATGGGTTTGGGTTTAAGCAACGAAAAAACGTATTGCCTTTGATTAAAAACAAGTTGCCAAAACATGGCAAAGTATCAATATATATACTCAACTAACTAATTGTTATTAAAGGTTCAGGCACTCTCAACAAGAATTAAAACGGAGTATTGTGATCTGAAGTCCCAAGCTATTGATTAGATTGCCTTCTGGCATTCACCAGATGCAAGGATCTTACTTTCTTGTTTGTTGTTTTTCTTTCCAAAATGGCATCGTTAGTGCTTAGGAATCCATGGCTCAATGCCTGAGCCATCACACTCTTACTTCAGTCCAGTTTCAAAATACCCACATCATTTCCTGTGTCCATATGCTACAGAAATGATCTTGTAAGTAGCATAAAATATCATGTCAAATCTGCCGAATCCAACTTCTCAGCCTTGGCACAGATGGCTCCTGGTGACCAAGCCTGTTCTGACAACCGTAGATTGACAGTACCTGAAGTTGTCAACATGAAGAGTCTGTGACAGGGCTGACAGATTAAGCCCAAAGGGTTTTGCCTCGGGTCATTTATACTGCTGCATGACTTGTAAGGCCCTCTGTTTCCTGTGTATCCGACCTTCCCAGTGGGGTGTTTCAGAAGCAGGTAATGTTTACAACCGGTCATAAGGAGATATGATAGCAGTTTTAATAGTGATTGTAGGCTTATAACTGCATGTGTTTCTAAAGTATTACCATTATCTTACTGTGTCTATAACTATATGACTGGCGAGAGATGATAATGGTTGCAGTTGTAAGTTTAGAATCTAACAGTTTTAGAAACAGATATCTAATGTTCATTATCATGTCCGGCTTCTGAAACACCCCACAGATGTATGAAGGCAGTATAGAGTTTGACCTACGTGTTAGTGGAGAAGTATCAGGAGTTAGGTGGAGGAATCAAACCTGTAACTCTTTAAGGGCCACTCATTCATTAGTGCACCATGCCACGAGCACAGGGGCGTAGGAAAAGGGGGGGCCAGGGGGGCCTGCCCCCCCAATCATGAGGGAGGTGGGGCCTGAGTATGTCTGCCCCCCCACCCAAATTTGCCAAGAAGTCATAATGAATTGAACAAGAGCTAAAACTTTCCATCTCGAATTAGATTCATATAGTAATGGGATAGGGAAAATGGGAGCCTTAACCTCAAATCAGATCTAAAATTCATCAAGAATTACTTTTCTCCACAAATTTTATATAGGTATGTATAGGCGCTATTGCCCTTGAGCCGACAATTCAAGGTGGTTGAGGTGGGGCCCCCACTGGCCCCCCCCCCCAATGAAGATTTGCTTCCTATGCCTCTGCACGAGCAGCTCTTGGTGGGTCAAGGGCCACTCATGTGTCATTGCATCATACCAGCACGATGCCATCCTTAAAGGGTTAACACCTTTCCTGAAGGGCTAAGATACATTTTTATGCTTCATACCCATTGGCCATCACGATGCATGAATGCAGCCCTGAAAAACAGCTCACTACGGCTTGATGCACCAATGAAGTGCTTCTCAGTGGCGGATCCATGATCTCGAAAAGGAGGAGGCGCAGCCAAAATGGAGGTTGTGCACCCCCTATTTTTGAGCAATTTTTTGGGTCCGAAATATGTAATTAAACTCTGGGGAAAAGAGGGGTGTGCGTGACCCCGCCCCCTCTAAATCCGCCACTGGAACTTCTGAGCAAAATCTCCAGCACTTCATTAATGCATCAAGCCAACCCATGGGCATGGTGTATTAGAGCACCATCAGCTGTCCTTAAGGAGCTAAGTACAGGTGTATCAGGTGGGTGGTAGAATTAAGATATCCACCTCACGTAGACCCATCAATAACACTCACACAACTCACTATAGTATAATGGGCGAAAGTTAAGCAGGAAAAAGCTGAAATTTACCTCTTATATTGCCACATTGTGAAGGGCATTTGATCTGATTTTGATAAATGAAGTTTATTGAGACCTCCCAGTTAGTTTTTACTGTTATTCTTTGCTGACTCTTTCAGGACCATAGCTGCAGGTAGACAGAGGCACAGGAGGTGCACAACTCCTCCTTGGCTTGCATTTAACAGTTAATTTGTATAGTTTGGAGCCCCAATTATCACCCCCCTCCCCTCAACTCTTAAATACTAGGGGCTCCTTTAGGCCCACACCCCCTCTTTTTCCGAAAGCTGGATTTGATATAGGATCCATTCCGTAGGGTCGGAATGTTGAATGGGATCTTGGGAATCTTTGGGACTGCAGTCATATATCTTTACAACCATATCTTCACTGTAAAAGATAACTGTTGAATCTACCAGGGATCCTCATAAAACCGTGAACCACGGTAATTGAATAGCAGTGAACCAGTGTAGTTTTTGCAAGAAGCCCCAGGTGGCAGTACGGTGGTACACAAATGTAAATGGAATCTCTGTGAAAATAACGACGGATCTGTGACAACTTTGGGATGAGGTTTCAGTTGTTATTTCGATGATATCTATGCATGCCCCAAAGGGATAATCAAGGAGAATAGGGAGGGGGCGGGGACTGCATAATGGCGGAACCTTCCTGTCTATAGAACTTTATATTCAAGATTGATAAATTTGGTTTGATTAGATTTTGATGTATATCTCACTGATAAAACACCCTTTCACATGATGACAACAATTGATTAGACTCCTTTGCTGGCTGTGACTGTTAGAATAGATGTAGTAAACGAACAGGGATGTGATTTATCACATCTTTAGTTTGACTTTTATTGTTAGTATTTCTATTGAGATTAGCATATATACTGAAAGCATATATGTGTGGCATAACCCTTAAAAGGCTGATATTGCATTAATGCATCATGCCTATTGATCATAATGAAGCATCATAATGATGCATCAATTGGTCATCATGATGCAAGAATGCAGCCCTGGTGAGTAACTCACAATGGCTACATTAATGTATCATGCTGATCCTACAGGGTTGATACACTCCTGTATGGTCAGTATGATGCACCAATGCATTGCTGCTGAGTCACCCCACCAGCACGTCATTGATGTATCATGCCTACTGATGGTCACGATGCACTAATGCATTAGAGGCTATTCACTAGTCCAAGAGCTATCATCAACAAATCTACTGCTTTCACTGATAAACTGCACTGTTTGCTGGAGCCCCACATACACGTTAACTGACAGTGTCTGTTATTTTAGATGTCATCATGGATATTTGTATTGTGGTTGTCTTTAACTTCCTGACAATAGGCGCTGACAATCTAAAGTTACAATGCTTGTCGCTTGGAATTGATACGTGTTGTTTTATTGAGACTTCACAGCATTCTTTACTGATACAAATAACACAAGTTGTATGAATTGTCCCCAGGGACCTGCCGCGTAGTTGCACGACAAGTCTTTTAAAGGACCACATAATGCTTTAAGGCATCATGGCAATCGTCAACATAATGCATTAAATGCAGTTCTGGTGAATAACTCACCTGTTCTGCGTTTATGCATCGCTTTTGGGATTTATGCAAAGCTGAAGGGTTGGCATGATGCATGAATGCAGCCATGGTGAATAGACACACCAAAGCTGCGTTCATGCATCATGCCGACAAATGGGTATTGTGTATTTAATCAATATACGGTCAATAAAGGATTAAAGCACTAGTCATCCCCATCAGCAGCCCCATCATTATAAGAACAATGCCGTCCTGTGTGTTCCAGACCCTGAGTTTTGGCACCATCATAACGAAGGTAATTGTCGCTAGGGGGCACCAACTGCTGGGGGGTACCAGGGCAGCACGGCTTTGTGCAGAGCGTCTTTGATGTACTTGATATAAACAAAGGGGTATGAAGCGAATAACCCATTAAGGACTCCATAACACGTTAATTCATTACTCCCATTGGCGCTATGGGCTGACGTGTGAATGCAGCCCTGGTGAGTCCATCATTGACCAGTGCTGCATTCGTTCTTATCCTGTAGGGTTGAAATTTTAGTGCGGAAATGATGCTCAAATGCAGTGCTGGTGAGTAAACCCTTTTGCATTGCATTTTAAACTTCAGCACTGCATTCGGGCATTATGACGACAAATTATATACAGACCTGAAGGCATCACATGGCCCTTAATGGGTTAAGTCTCCACACACAGACAACTAGAGACAGTGAGTGTAATTACTGTGGACCTGTACAGAAAGGAATTAGTGTTGTGAGACAGGAATGTAAAGTATCAGTCTTTTTAAACTTCCATAAATGATGACAGCTATTATGACAATATTCATTAAAGACTGTTTGTCATATCTGACATTGCTATAAAATGAAGATGAGTGTTCCTTTAAACCTTTTGAACTTTAACGACATAGACCTCTAGTGTGTTGATGCTTCTAGCCCATTGGTTGGCATGATGCATGAATGCAGTACTGGTGAGTTGATGAATGCATCATGCTGACTCTTTCAGAGGTCCTACATTAACCCCATGTGAACAGCATGATGCTTGAATGAGTCAGTCCTGATATGTATACTACTCATCAGAAGTGCATTCATGTACCATGTCAAACAGTGGATATGATGCATTATAAAACGGCAGTCCATGCACTGCTGCACAATAGAAGTGACCTTGAGTGCATTATAGGAGTACAGTGCACACCTGAGCAAGGTCACAGCTTGTCTATCATTCCTGTGGGATATCAGAGGCTTTAGACCTTTGATCAATGTGATGAAAATGATAACATGTTTTATAAAGACAATAGACAACTCATTCTTCATGTCTTGACTCTCTTTTGGACTTTATGAAGGCCCTCGACCATCGTGCATTATAGTCCAACAGAGAATCTCGACATGAAGAATATCGTTGTCTATTCTCTAATTAATGCATAATTTCTGACAGGTTTTGCCTCGTATGTTTTATGCTGCTAACTTTGAAGACCCTATTTTTCCCAGTGTAATGGATGTCACTGGAAATCGGTTCTTGTGCAATGGCCACTTTGATAAAAGGGACTGAATTAGCTTGCTCAGAGACATTTAGCACCAGAATTTTGTAGAAATATGAGAAAACCAGTCTGTATTACATGTACATGTGCCTACAGATGAGCACAGTCACGGCAATGTAGAAAATATCAGGCACTGTCAATCTAGATTGACATCAATATAGCCAATAGATTTTGTGTATTGCACAAAGCATTGTGCGAAGTGATGTTATACAATATGGTGAGTACATTAAGATTTGGCCTTAAATATCCAGTTTCCAATAGTTTATCTTTAATCTAAGTAGTAGCTATATAGTGTTAAGGGAAAGAACTGAGTAGAATAGTATACAACAGACCTTTCTTATATAAAGACGGTGCTTACTCAAAACCCGGCGCTTAAACATGACGGTGCATATATTTTATAGTGGAAACTGGATAACCTAGACGTATATCCACGAGGTTGTATGACAAACATCACCCTTGAAGGGCATGAATTAAACTGATTTATGTTGTTAGTAATTGTATAGAGTCTGCCTAATTATAGGCTGTTGTCATGCCAAAGGCAGTTATAAGCCATGTCATATTCCATATAACCCTTTGATCAGAGAAAAGGCAATAGTCTTCTTCACTCTGTGACTGTCTTTTGTTCTATATAAATGCACGAGTGCATCTGAATGCATTATAGGACAACAGGCAGTCACGATGTGAAGAAGGTCGTTGTGTGTTGTCTCTATTAAACAAGTACCTACCTTACATCACACTGACTAAAGGGCCTATTCCATGTCAGGCAAAGTTTCAGTCAGCCACCAAAAGTCAATAAAAAAGTCAAATAACTGTCCTCTATCTTTGACTTTTGACTGAAAAAGTTAACTTCTTCCATGGAAAGTTAACTTTTTCAGTCAAAAGTTTACTTTTTCAGTCAGCCTGATCAGCTAACTTTTGACTGAAGGACAAACCCCAATTCCACTACAGGCAAGTCAGCAGAATCTGACTCAAAAAGATGACTTTGGGTGCCTGACTGATAGTGGAATCAGCTTTTTCTAACTTTTTCAGGCACCTTTCTGACTTTTCTTTTATATGTCTGCCTGACTAGAAATATCAAACAATTTTGATATTTTGAAAAGGTAACTTTTTCAGTCAAGGACTATGGGGAAATACTGGCAGGAATCTCTGCACTTTAAACTTTGTAACGCTGTATCCCGGAAACCAGTACAGCTAACATAGCAAAATTTTGCATGCACACTAATCATGGTAGGTGTCTACACAGCACATTTGGGTTCATCAAAACATTTTGATTCTTGGTCATGTAGTAGGACAGTCCCATTTTAGATCTTTGAAAGAATTACCAGAAATGTGTAGTTGGACAGTTCAGGTTTGGACTGATAAATCTTCCAGAATTACACAGTTGGACAGTCCTGTTTCAGAATAAAATATTGAAAATAGCTGTCATTAGTGATTGCTGCTTGTAAAAAGTACATCTGTTGTGAACAAATCTCCTGGTTTTCATGTAAGATTTTGCCTCTAGATTTAAAAGATTTTCATGAGGGTGACGCCCAGACCCCTCTATAACAATATCAATCATTGTACATGACTGTGCCACTGGAAGCTATACTCTATCAAGTCTACAATTTTAAAGATGTCTTTTGCAAATATCAGTGGAGAGGCCTGTGAGGGGCATCTTATCCATGAGGATTTACTCAAAACATATCAGGGGGTATTCATGCTATTCACTAGAGTGACTCATATTGTGGCACAGCCGGGCTCGTAGAGCTGTACCCAAGATATGTAACAAAATTGGTATCTAAAATTTGGCCAGGAGAATGGAAAGTCAACCAAAATTGGTACCATCAGCCATGGAATCGGTGGTACATTCCCAGCTGTAAAGAGATGTTGGGCCAATGGAAGCTGCAGTTGGATTGACGTCAAGTTATGATGTTGGGATGACGTCTTTTTGTCCATCCAATTAATGTATGAGCTGACATCACATATTGGCAACATCGGGTCAATGTTGGCCCGATGTTGGACCAACATCCTTTTTATGACATTTGTCTAACATCTATCAAACCAATTTAAGTGCCAGAATTTAACGTTGACATGATGACATTGATACAACATCATAATACCTCAATTGGTCCAACAGCGGTGTAATAACTTATTTTTTCCACCTTAAGGTGATCTATTCAGAAATATGGCTGGCAAGAATCATCATTTTAGACACAGCCATGTCTTCATTTCCACTTTATCTCTGTTTAATTTGCGAAGGAGTGATACTGTAGTTGCAAGCTTTAGGTTTGCCGTGTGACTCGGCCGAGCCGGCTGGTTTGGTCCCAGACCGTGAAGGCTGCTGCCTCCTCAGTCAACACTCAGACTAATTTCGGTACAGACCAGACCAGCCTCCCTAGCAGAGTCGGCTCTAGGAACGATGTGGGCGTTTGATGTTATATTCCCTTATGCTGCCATAAGACTATTTACTGTATTTGAAAGAAGTTATAATATAGGGGTGACAGTTTCCCTTACATTATATCTGTGTCTGGTCTTGTGTCTAAACAAAAGTCATTACAATACATTGTCCTTCCATTACAAAAACCTTATCTATCTTTAATTACCTCGAAAATGGTTTCCTTTTGTACATGTATCAATTCTATTTTTATCATTTTACAAAATATTTTTGACTTGAGCATGATATACTCTGTATATATAATTATTCTGGCATTTTGATTGTAAATAGCACACAAGAGCACTGCCAACTTAAGTACAATATCAATTATGTGGCATTGCCCTGAGTCGGCAGATCACTGGGCACATCATTTACTTTGGCACAACATTGATTTGCCAACATTGGTATGACATCAGAACATTTCCCATGGCAGTACCAACCATTGCCGATGTTGGGCCAACTTATCTTTTCTAGCTGGGTTTCTAGGGAAATGTATCTGGTTTCATCTTTGAATTTGCCAATTCCCAAGTGCAATTGTTAGGTAATTATTTGAGCTGATGAATGCACAGATTACTGCATGCATAATCATGACTTTAATGGTGATAAGCTAGATAATAAAATCAAAAACCTGAAGACTAGTCCTCTTCTAAAAAATATAGCCTATGAGTATGAATGAAAGAGTAGGTCATAATAAGACACTACTGACTTCTGTAAGGGGGAGACACTTTACTTTTTAGGCAAGGACACCTACTCTTGAAAAGTGAAGGCAAAGATCAAGACATGTGACTGAGAAAGTTAACTTTTGACAGAAAAAGTAAGGATTTTTGACTGAAAAATTAAACTTTTGCCTGAAAAAGTTAGCTTTCCCTGGTGGAATCAGGTTTGACTTTTTCAGGCAAAAGTTAGGTGCCTGATGGGCTTGCCTGGCTGAAACTTTGCCTGACGTGGAATCACCCCTTATATGAAGTCTAAAAGCCTTCAATATCCCACAGGAATGATAGACAAACTGTAACCTTGTTTATAGGTGTACTCCTATAATGCACTCATGGTCATTTGTATGATGCAGCAGTGCATGCTCTGCTGTTTCATACCGACCTAGATTGAAACAATTATGATCAATGAAATAATTCCCTTCATTCAGCGCAGGCTTTTTTTAGGGTGCGTTACATAACAGATGATGCCCATCGTGCTGGCTGTTATCAGTGCTTATGTCTCCAGGCACCAGATCAAGCAATGGTGCCCCTAGTAAGGAACCTGCAACCTCGGTATATTATAAAGGTCGGTAGTGCATTTAAGTATCATGCTCATGACCGCCATAATGCATCATCGACCCCAGTGACTCAGTGCAATAGGGCGCATAAGTCCCATCATTCCCTGCGAGAAATGGCCGCCAAAACAGCCTTGAAACTGGACAGGAAGCTGCAACACGGTATGCTTTAAGTATGGGTGGTTTTGAATGATGGCGGATTTCTCTAAATAGAGAAATTTCTAGAAGAAAGGACCATTATAAATTGTAACATATATGCCCAACACACAAGCATATGAAAGGTTTCTTTTAAGAAATTAGGATTTATGAAGGATTAATGTTTTCTGTCAGGGCCTAAGGCCGCAAAGCATTGCGTACCGAACTTCCTGTCTAATTTGGAGGCTATATTTCTTGCACGGAATGATGGGACTTACGTGCCCTATACATAAATGCAGCACTGGTGAGTACTCTGGCAGGGCTTAACTGGTGCATTATCAATGAACTGCCGACACATGAAAAATGTCGATACGGTCTTCTAATTGAATAGCACAATATAAACGAGTCAAAAAATGTCAAATCTAACTTGTCATCCCTGGTCATTAATAAATGACTTTTGAATCTACTAGGCATCCTTGTTAACAGAAAGAGAACCACTGTCAATTGCATGCTGAACCACTGTAATTGTGTTGCCATGAAGCTTTATAATGTCAAGGCTACAGAAAGCCTACCGCCACCTGAAACACAGATGAGTTTATGGTAGCCAATGCCCCATGACAACCTACACCCATCATACTGACAAGCAAGTTTGTCCTGCTAATAAAACAATGTCGCCATATTGACAACTTAGGTAGTCAGGATAATTACTTAAAGTTGTCATTCTGACCACCTAATCCTGCAGATTTAGGTATTGTCAATCGGAGGACTTAAAGAGGTCTGCACCGACAGGTTTTGGACCTCCCCAAGTTTTCAGTGAAGGCAGTGCAGTATTACAAGGCATGAAAATAACAATGAAAGACTTCAAACTCAACTTGAGAACCATCAATAGTTTGACAGTCAGAGGCATAGGAAGCAAATCTTCATTGGGGGGACCCAGTGGGGGCCCCACCTCAACCACCTTGAATTGTCGGCTCAAGGGCAATTGCGCCTATACATACTTATATGAAATTTGTAGAGAAAAGTAATTTTTGATGAATTTTAGATCTGATTTGAGGTTAAGGCTCCCATTTTCCCTATCCCATTACTATATCAATCAAAATTTGAGATGGAAAGTTTTACCTCTTGTTCAATTCATTATGAATTCTTGGCAATTTTTTTTTTTTTGGGGGGGGGGTCAGACATACTCAGGCCCCACCTCCCTCATGATTGGGTGGGGGGGGGGCAGGTCCCCCTGGTCCCCCCTTTTCCTACACCCCTGTTGAGAGCATTTTCTTACAGAGTAGATTTGTGGTTTAAATGTACATGTGTAGTTAGTTTGTGAGTGTACCTATGCCATGCTTACATCAATTAGTCTCACACTCACCCTTATAAGTGGGACCTAATAATTCTTCTCAATGTACCCCCCCCCCATCCTATACACTGAACAATACTTTAGTCACGATAATAGGATCTATACTGCTGGTATGTAAGGTATATATTGCACTATTGCCATTTTGATGCATCTGTCCCATAAACCATCTGTAAAGAATCCTCATCTCATCTTTCTGTCCCCTCTGCTGTGTGTCTGGCGCACATACATGTACAAAATGAGTTGGGTACACATGTGTAGGGGCAGTAATTCCCCATGCATGGTAGACTGACCCGCTGGGGGCAGGTTTTCGAGTAATCAATTCCCCACAGTGGCAGATCCAGGATTTGAAAATGGAGGGGGCGCTGCCCAAAAGGAGCACCCCCTATTTTTGAGCAAAGATTTTGAGGTTATTAAAGTAGGCAGATAAACTCTAGAGTACTAACGAAAAAGAGCAGACACACGCCCCCACGCCCCCCCCCCCTCTAAATCCGCCACTGCCCCATACTGTGAATAATACTGATCCTGGTGTGGTCGGTCGGTTGAAGATGGTAGGTGAGGGCTTGTAGCTCAGTGGTAGAGCATCTGCCTCGATGTCTGAGGATCCCAGGTTCGAGTCCTGGATGGTTCAAACACAATTGTCACTGGCCACTACACATGTATAGGAGTAATATATAAGGACCCTTACCTCCTTATGTAAACTTACAACATCCCCACCTTACTTATCCCTATAGTCTGATAACTTAAGACTATGAGGACAGTTAGTAGTGGCTTTATTGGCCTTGTTAGCTGAGGTCCCCAACCAGAACCTCACACACCCTTCTCTAATCTAGACTCTAGCTGTGTACCTCTTCTGCATGACTTAAAACACATGGTTATGACTGTTAGTGCTGCTCGATATTCCGACCTAGCGGAATACATTATTGACCAATGAGAAAATTCCTTTCATTCAGTGCAGACTTTTCAGGGTGCATTACGTAATACCTGGTACCCATCAGTTCGCTGTTATCAGTTCTTATCTTGCAAGGTGTCAGCTTCAGCAGGGGTCAGCCCACTAAGGAATCTGCTAAAGCACTGGTTCCACAGCTTAAATCGGTCGGATTAGCATTGATCCGACCGATTTTTTTCTATACTTTTGATATATTATAAATTGTCGGATTAGGGCTATCCCGACCGATTCTACGCCTGTGGAACCAGCGGAATTCTGTAGTGGCGCCGGGGTCTCAGATAAGTACTGGTCTTGAATAATGGCCAGAGGTCCAGGTGTATTGAAACTTACAGGCACCCGGGCCTTTAATCGGCCATTACGGTATTCAGGCTCAGGTTTCTTTGTTCTCATAATGTGTCAATGCAGCGTTAACCAGACTACATTCTGTACTTGCTGAATTGATCTATCATGACACCCCTGAGAGTGCATCAACCCGCTAGTACCAGCACGATACTAGTACTTACATCATCCATCAATTATGAGTGCCTGGACACAAATCAAGATATATACAACATAAGTGGCAGACATCACATTCCGATGGCCATACAAAAACCATCATATGACATGTGTTTTATTGAGCAGTATCTGCTATATGTTACGCTTTATCTCCTTTTTGTCTCCTGATAATGACTTCCTCTGCTGGTTTTTGCAATAAAGGTGCATGACTCTGTCAGGGTCACTAGTGTGGTGACGCAGTATGTCTATCAGTCAATATGATACATAAATGCAAACTTGGTGGGTATCTCACCAGCACTGCATCCATGCATCATGATTGTCAATTGGCAAGATGCATTGATAAATGAGTGTCCTTAAAATGTTTAAGGACATTTATGATCCCTGTCTCAATCAGAGGGTATTGGCCACTAGCTGGTCTGGAGCTGGTTTCGGCAACACACACTGATAACATGGGGCCAGCATGTCCCTGGAAGTGGATGTTAACCAGGGACAAGGTACCCTTCATGGTATGTCTTATCAGTGGGTTTTACCTCAACCAGCGAAATTCAAAATGGCGGCTCCACTAGGCCTCCATACTGAGTCCTATATATCGGTCATCATTTATTTGATTAGTGTCTCATCCATTTCCTGGTGATTACGAGATTTAGTGTCAGCTTCTTTAAAACTACTGCCTTCATGGCTCCTAAAGGCAGATGTCGTTTTTATCTTTCATATATTATGTCTAATCCTAATAGGGATTGAAGTATTCTTATTGCGTAAATCTGCCTTTAGCCTCTTAGTTCCATGCGTATACAACTGTAGATGATTTAGGCACTACTTACTTTAAAAGGTTCATCTTGAAATTCATTGACTGTCTTACCTCTTTTGCATTGGTCTGTTTGCCCTTTTCCCTTGCAATGGTGATTGTCATGCCTGAGATATATTCCTTACAGAAACACTTTTTGACCATCAGCTCAAAGTGGAAGGTTGAATTGTATGATACATCTTGTTTCTTTTATTTTACAATTTCATAACATATATGCAGCCATACAGATAATGTCACTGTGCACTGAGATGTTGATTTGGCTGACCTAGGCCCTTTCCCCCTACAATTGTACAATCGCGCCAAATTATGGGACTAGTAAAGGCATAAATAACAAATAGAGGTTCACGAGTTGATTATAGGGGCAGATAAGAAGCACGAGGCCGTAGGCCGAGTGTCTTCTTATCTAGCCACTATAATCAACGAGTGAACCTCTATTTGTTATGTATGGCGTTTATACCATGGATTCCTCCATTTTCTTAAGTAATTACCTTAAAAAATGAAGAAATATCCATCGAAGCGATCGTCATGGTCTCCGTCCTCCGCCATTTTTGTTTGCCTTCTCGCTGTTACGCACAGACACAAAAAGTTACGTTGACATTCTCCCCAAGGAAGCACTATATACAGCGGCGGAGGTTTCATTTAACCACAGTTATGTGAAGAAATATATTCCCGCCCTATGTTATAATGCATTGTAAATGATCTATAAGAAGAGAGAGATGATATATATAACAAACAAAATATATTTATTTATCAAAGTATAAGTGCTGTTTAAATAATTCAACTGGTGTAAACAGAGGAAACAAATGATTTTCTTTTTTTCTTTCAACACAGAACAAGTGTACAGGTACTATACCTCATCTTAGAGGCTTCAGAACAACAACTTAGAGGTTTTACTTGTTAAGGTTAATAGTAAAACTGCAGTTGTCAAACTTAACATTTGAAAATAAAGCTGGTGTACTGCTTGAATTGTTAACATTGACAACATTTGTCTGCGAGAGGGTAGCATCATCTGATCTACCTTGCGCTGCTGTCACCTGAGTGACATGTCTCCCTGGTGTGGCATTGGTGACAGCTCCTGCGAGTCGTAGTGACATGTTTTCTCTCAGACTATCGGGGCATTTTGAGTAAAAATCAATTGATGATTCTGCTCAATGTCCTGTAACCGATTTAATGTCTTTTGCTGCAATTCCTTGGTCCCTCAGTTTGGTGATGCAAGTTGCACGGATGCAGTGGTTTGTGTAGATCTTGCTTAATTTTGCATCAACGGATATATGAATCATGAACTTCCCAATCGTGTTGATTCCTACAGCTGATTTAGCATACCAAGAAGTTGACAACCTAAAGTTTTTTTTCTTTGGTGTCTGGAAGAAGTTATCGATTTCCATATGTAGCTTGGACAAATACAGCTTCAATGACTTCAATGGACAATTTTCTTCTCCAGTCCCATACATGCGTTGTTCATGTTCCTTGTCATGATACGATATGCCTTGGTGATTTTTTTCGAGTGGTTGATGGTCAAGGGTGGCATATTCCTTTCCATTGGAATCTTTAACAAAGATTATATGGGTTTTTTGAGTTTGTGTAACCCTTCTCGGGCCCTTCTACCGAAATGTAGTACTAACTCGTAGAAAACCTTATTTTGAAGGTGTGTGGGATTATCATTCGAGAGAGTTTTAGTAGTGTACATTTTCTTTTCATCATCAGGTGTAATGGGGGGGTAGCTAGTAGAGACATCCAAACCTGCTTTTTTGTTAATTTTTATGTGACCAATGAGGGTCTGGTTAGCTTGATTGAAGATTATATCGGCCATGATGTTAAATCCTACGTTGTATGGACTGCTGGTCAAGTGGCGATGAAGTGCTCCTCGTACACATAACAGGCTTTTTTTGGAGTACTCCTGGCCATTCTTTTGTCTCACATTTGCATAGAATTTTCGGAGAAGTGGTGATAATATTTCAGGCATCATTTCTTCGAAAGCAGGATTTTCCCCCTCTTCTATAAGCCAGTCTGGAAAATAAAATATATATTTTGTATTAAAGTTAATAACTTGCCACCAAATTTTATTAAAAATTATATATATATGTAAACAGGTATAGGTTCACTCATACCATTTCTATTTAACTTTTATATGTATATGCTGCCACCTAGCGGATCATGTTTGAACTAAGATGATACACAGAGCAGCGCGTGCCGGAACTACTTTCATGCGGCTGAGCGCTGTATATTGTTTTTTTACAAACTTCAATGCAATACGATGTGGAAATATATCTTACCTCGGAAAATTTTCACACCCCATTTGGTTTGTTGCAGAGTTTTCCCAGCTCAAGCTGCTGTCTCCATAGCATTGACATCTTCTTCTCGTAGATTACCAAATCTTTTCGATACAGGTTCATTTGAAACAGGTGGAATAGGCTCTATGGGAGCTTGCACTTGTACCGGTACTTCGGGCAGGGGGAAGGTTTCGAATGGGTCGTCTACAATGAGTTCTTGTATGAATACATGGCTATGTCGGAGGCTTCTAGTATTTACATCGTTCAGTAAAGTACCGTCAGACAGGAGGGTTACAGAGTAAACATATGTCCCTTGCAGACGTACACTGCTAATTAATCCTTGCACCCATTCGCCATTGTATACCACTTCTACAAATTCACCTTCTTTAAAGTTCGACTGCCAACTCGAAGAAGCCATCTTGGCAGGAGAAGAATAGAAATCTCTAGTGCGGGAGGTAAGAATCCAATCGATATTCATACGCCCATAAGGACCAAGGACAAAGTTCAACATGAACAATTGTAATCCGCTGCACTACTCTTGGCGTTCTGTACGCAGTCAACATGACGGGGAAAAAGTCGCTCGATTCGATTTTTATTTCTTCAATCCTGTTGAAAATACACTTTAAATCATGGCGAATTTAAGGTAGGTGACAGATAATAATATCTAGATTCATCCTCTATATGCATTAAGCTTATAATCGTATAGTTTTTTTATTATCGAATTAAATTCTTCGCTGTCAACTTGCTGTCACGTCGTCTCGTCTCTAGTGTCAATATCCATTCAATTATCGCGTACTATTCGAACATCATTATCCGCTCCAGGCACCGTAAAATCGTGCAAAAATGTGATAACCATGGTATAATGACCACTAAAACGACCCTGAACTTCTCACTCTGCAAGCATATGTTTCAGACTACAAAAATTGAAAAAAATATGCTTGAAGAGTGAGTAATATTTCCTGTTCCTGTCTACCGAAGGAGGGTTATAGTTGGAGATAAATATAGTCTACTACCACTATGCTCTGCTGTTTCCTGTACGGTGGTACACTGAGGGTTCATACCTCAGGGTACCAGAGTACCCTACCCAATACCTGATATACCCATACACTATACCTGATACTGCCTCTGAGTGGCTGTAGACAACAATACAAGTCCTTTACCCAGGCTCACCTTTCTCTGATAAAGCTCAGGTGGTCTCACTTTTCTCTGATAAGTCTGAATTAGCCCGGGTCTGTTGAGGGGTCATGACCTCCCTGTAGAGGCTGAGGTCAAGGTCACAATATCTCACTATAGTTCTGGGTACAAAGATTTGATGTACCAAACACCAGCGATCTAAACAGTTAAAGGCTAAAGGCTAGGGAGATAAGCCTAGCCTTTTGCTTAGATCTTATTTGGTCTTACTGCTAAGGGGAAGGAATTATTCCTTAACTGATGCAGCATGACAAATGAAAGTGAAAAAGGAAAATGCCGTATTTGAAGGCCTATAAGGGTTTAGTCCTCCAAATCCAAACCCTGCTAAGTCCAGCTAATGCATTTATGTATCATGAACTTGGTCACCATGATACATTCATGATGCTGCACTCCTGCATCATGACGACCAATGGGCATCATGCTGTCCTCAAAGGTTTAACACTGCCAGATAAGGTCTCAGGTAGTAGGGCACATACATGGGTTGAAAGGCAGCTGGGTTATTGGGCATTGGGCAGGGGTAGAAGGGCCTGTTCCACACCAACAAGGGTCTGAAGTAACACTACACCTCCTAGCTCCCTGCATTGGGTGGATGGCTATTCATAAGTCAAACGATTATTAGGTATAAATTTTGTTTGGAAATGATCAGGTCTGTGAGAAAAAAAAACTCCTAATTTTTTGGTGAAATTCAAAACACGCTTTATTGGTTTTCACTATGAAAAGTTTAAAACGATTTCCATGAAAGATTTTTGTTTCAATGGAAATATACATTATTCTCAGCATGAAAAGATCATGTCAATCTGATCATTTCGATGAAAGAGTTTTCTTTTTCTTTTAATGAATTAAACCCCGGATCATGCCTAAGGGTTTTGTGTAGTAACATAAACTTTGCATGTTAGCTGCACCCGCATCTAAGCCACATTTTTTGGGAATTCAAGCTGCACCTGCTAGTTCCTGAAAGTTTATATGCTTCAGTAGGCCTACTGTTCTATGGTGTCAACTCTGTGTCTATATGCCGCACCCAGAGTTCAGGCATATACTATGGGCTGCAATAGGCCTCTCAAATAGTCTACAAGCCACCGCCTATATGCAGAGTTTTACGGTATTCAGGATATCTTATTGTATGGCTATATTTGTGTGATTCAGGGGTAGGTCTGTTTTACACATCAGACCAGCTGATTGGAGTCTATTGTAATGTGGTTGCCTTTAAAGGAAGCATAATACACTAATTATGCATTAAGGGCCTTTAAAGGAAGCATAATACACTAATACATTAAGGGCCTTTAAAGGAAGCATAATACACTAATGCATTAAGGGCCTTTAAAGGAAGCATAATACACTAATGGATTAAGGGCCTTTAAAGGAAGCATAATGCACTAATGCATTAAGGCCTTTAAAGGAAGAATAATACACTAATGCATTAAGGGCCTCTAAAGGAGGCATAATACACTAATGCATTAAGGGCCTTTAAAGGAAGCATAATACACTAATGCATTAAGGGCCTTTAAAGGAAGCATAATGCACTAATGCATTAAGGGCCTTTAAAGGAAGCATAATACACTAATGCATTAAGGGCCTTTAAAGGAAGCATAATACACTAATGCATTAAGGGCCTTTAAAGGAAGCATAATGCACTAATGGATTAACGGCCGTTAAAGGAAGCATAATACACTAATGCATTAAGGCCTTAAAAGGTTTAAAGGGTAAAAAAAGGGTTCACTTTCTCCTTAGAAGATATCTTTAAACCTGACAGAGTACAACAAGATCCGGTAGCTGGAACTGGACACCCGTGTAATGATATCAATATACTATACACTACACTGGGGCGCGCTGCTACTAAATAGATTAAATCAGATAAAGCGGTGACACCACAGGTAACCCTAGCTGCCCCCCCCCCTCATACAGGTACTTTACACATACCTCATAGAACACCTGAGACACCTGTACATGCAGCTACAAGGAGGCCAAAGGGGGGTTCTTAAGGTGCCAAAGGGTACCAACTGCCAGATGGCCCCCAAGGAGTGAATGAGGGTGGAAAAATGGGGGCGGTAACTCTAAGCACAATAAAGGCAGCGGTTTCTTTTCACACATTATTGGTGAAGTGATTGCCTGCTGCCTCTGTTATGTGTGCATGAACAAAGATGAAAAAAAAGGTTTTATAATTTATTCCCATTTGACATTTGTATTTTCTCACAGAAATGGACATCATTACTCAAACAACGGGACAGAGACCTCAAACCCCCTAAATCTAGGGGAGTTGATCTTCTTCAGGATAATGGGGTGGTCACATCCCAAGAACTTAGGGGGCTGTAGTTTGGCAGTCGACAGGTACTATCATAGAGTGAGTACCCCCCCCCCTTCCCAGGGGTGTGTATAGGTTGTATGGTGGGGTACAGCTTGTGTGGTGGGCCCCATACTGGGAGCTAAGGGGGAAACAACCTGGAGGACTCACTACATGACCTTGGGCTTCATCAGGTTTCTTCAAGGAATTTAAACCAAATAAAGCCTCACTCATAGAAAGGTCATAAGCTGGGGTAATTTCATAAACTGATATTGGGAGCAGCTTTAGATGCGTTTCACTCTAACTTTCTCAGTAAAAGCCGGGGCCATAAGCTAAAATTCAACCTCATGAATTTAGTACTGATAGTTCCTAAAAGTTCATCTTTAGAAAAAAAAAACAATTAAAAATACATGAAAAGAAAAAAGAACCCACGGGACTACTAAGCAATTTGAACTTCTGCTGGACCTAAAGTGTCTCTAAGAATTACACCGGGTGTCATTTCTGTAGACATTCAGCAATACCAAATGATATGTAGGCCCTAAGATTAGATAGGAGATCACCTTGTAGGTAAATCCGGATGTACTCAAGGCCCATAGGTTACTACTAAATCCAGCAAAAGGAAAGATTTAAAAAAAGACTAAAGAAAGCACAAAACAACTGTCACCAGAGGGATGAGTCTAGTCTAGACCTCATTAATATACTATTTCCTAATTGTGGATACAAAAAGAGACTAATGGTACATGTGTCTAATCCAAGGCCGCCTGCTCAGAAGACTATTACATATAGGCAGTGGTTCAGAAAAACTGGTGTGACTGAGAACTATCTCATGGGGCAAAGCCAAGGTAGAAAACCCTCAGTGAGACCAAATGTTATATTTATCCAGATGTTCCATATTCTATCTAGTGGTTATGGAAAAAAAAAATAGATTGAATCATGATTTTTGGGCCATATAGGATGGTGCAACTTGGCATGAGATATATATCTGAGAACTGGATATATGTAGGGTTGTTGCAGTTGGGTGTGTGATCAATGGTTCTAAACATGCCTGTTGTTTTCCAACCTAAGCCAATAATGGAGGTGCTAATGCCATGCCCCGTTGGTCAGCACGATGCACAAATGCATCTGCCTGCAATCATTGGTGCATCATGCCAGCTCTGTGAGAGTGTATCAAATGGGGTAGCATGATACATTGAGTGAAGTCTCTCCATTGCAACGTTTGGTCGAACGTCTACTTTTTCAACCCTCCTCTGTGCCCCCATTAACCAATGGCTGAAATGGCATCAGTTGACGGATGAGACATGCCTCCACTGGAATGGATGACCATCCTTGGCCTTTAAAGTCGAATACAGTCGATTTATAAATTGGAACGGATCCAGGATTGGAAAACGAGGGGGATGGACCTAAAGGAGGGGGCGCACCGCGTATTTGTGGGCAAATTTTGGGGTCCAAAATATCTAACTAAACTCTTATGTACTGGGAAAAACGGGTGCACACCCGTGCGCCCCCTCTAAATCCGCCACTGAACTTTGCACAAAACACCGCACCGGAACCACTGCTTTAATGCGCTATCCACCTTTATGGGCTTAGAGTTGTTTGTCCCCAGATACACATACATAGATGCCATCTACAACTGTACCTTACCCTATACCTTAACACCTCACACACATTTATGCTTGTCCTGTTTAATTCGTAACAAATCAGGTCGGTGTGTATACCCCATGTATACAGTGATATATATATATATATATATATATATATATATATATATATATATATATATATATATATATGGCTGCAGGTACACAGAGTTCTGATACTCATCTCTAACTACCTATTTAACCCTCTAAAGGTGGCTAATGCATGAGTGCATCATGCCCACTGCTAATCATGATGCACTAATGAAGTGCTGGTGATCCTTCATTGGTGCATCATGCTGACCCTCTGAGATTGCTGAGGTTTGTATGAATGCAGCCATGGCGAGTTACTCACCAGAGCTACATCCCTGCATCATGACAACCAATGGGCACCATTGCATTATCTGCCTTTGAAGGGTTGACCTAACTGACTCTATACTTGACTGATTAACCTTTTGGGGGACACATGATGCCTCCAGGTTAATCAAAATACTTTGTCATCATGATGCACCAATACAGTGCTGATGGGTCTACTTGTACATCATTCCAGCCCTTCGGGGGTTGATCAACACACTGTAAAACGGGTATTCCACTGCTGTCGGTCGGCCGAAATCGTCCTAATCCAATTATTTTTGATTATGTAAAAGTATGGAAAAAATCGGTCGGATTAGCGAAATTTCGGTTGATCGACAGCAGTGGAATACCCGCTTAAGATCAGCATGATGCATAGATGCAGCTGTGGATTGTTGCTCACCAGGGCTGCATCTATATGACCAAAGGGCTGTATTGTATTGAAGCACAAAGCCCTTCAATCGCCACTGATGCATTAATGCATCATGCCCATTAGTCTTCATGATGCATGAATGCAGCCCTGATGTGCAAGGCAAGCCAGGGGTAGATTCATGGTCGCCACGATGCTCCACTAGAGTGCTGGTGAGCAGACTTGCCAGCACTTCATTGATGTTTCAGGCCTTAACTGGTTAAGTGTATGTAAGGCAGACAGTGAGTGACTTCATGAATGAAGTAGGGTGTATGTGGGCTGTATTTTGTGTGTAGAGATTAGCAATAGTCACCAGGGGAGGAAGCAAGCCAGTGTAAATCGAGGTGGAAGTGGGGCATTGTATCCATGAAGTCACCATTCCACAAGAGTTAATTTTTTTTTCATTTTGAATTGGGTATAATCAAATTAAAAAAAAAGACATCAGATTAGAATTTCATCTACCGTAATGTCCCATATAAGCACCCGGCGCTCATGAATTCCGTACCCACTGTACCCGCGGCGCTTATATGAGACAGGTGCTTATTTGAATACTATTTTCAGTGCTTAAGGTTGATTTTAATGCCCTCCTACCCCTGGCGCTTATACAGACCGGCGCTTATTTGAGACCCCGGACCTTAAACGGGCCATTATGGTATTTATGCAGTCCAAATAAATTGAAGCAATTTCACTAAATTACAGTCTATATATTTTGGTAGATTAAAATGTTTAATATCTAAGAATGCCACAAATATGTAGCATAGAATCTGTTCTTATCTTGATCTTTGAACTGACTTCCATAGCTATTAAATGTTTCAACTATCAAGAAATGGAATTATTAATGATCTTTTCTCTCTGAGATATGAACCTCTTGAAAGTATTTCAAAGCAAGCATTATTCTTATCTTATTGCTTGAGGCATTTTGTCCCGTTATAAGCCCGTGACAGTTTAAGTTAATGGCTGACAGCATGCGGAGCGAAGGGTGCGTGTTGTGACACATATTTCACACAGGGGATAATTAAGGTAGAGAGCGTTTTTACGGGGTAAATAATACCAATTACCCCCCCCCCCCCCCTTACCTCATAGCATAGGCTCCCCTGTCTGTATGTCTGTCTGTCTGTCTACCTGGTGGTTCACCATCTTTAAGCAGACTATTACAAGAATGGCCTGCTCTCTGAGACAAAATAAATCACTCTTCAGGTAGAGATTAAGATGTAGAGGTGAATCATTTCCTTCAAAGACCCTTGACATTTTCAAGTGAGTTTATTGTAGCTGGAGTGCTTCAACATAAACAAACTTCGCATGCAGTATTTGCAAAATCATGTCAGATGTTTCTACATGTAATGTTTTGCCAGCAACAAATCCACTTCTAAGATGTTTTTTTACTTGTGCAACAGCAATTTTGTAATAAAGACTCAGCAGTGGCTCTTACCTAGCCAGTCAGCTGCCCCCCCCCCCTCTTATTCTCCCACCATCCCATTTTATTATACCCCCTATTTCTATGTACCACCAGTAACATGTGAAGCATGCTAGCATGCAGGTAAAACCACAACTATTTATTTTGTATGACTCCACATTCATTATGTCTGAGACCACCTTTTTTATTCTGCTTGTTTCAATGATGATCTAGTTTATATCACTATTAGTAGTAGGGTTTTTATTCTCATTTTCTCACTGACATAATTATACTTCATAATGATGGACAACATTGAGGTTTTTTTGCCAAACCTGAAAGCTCTTCCATGTCCGAGTTGATATTGATGGTAGCAGCGGTTGTATCTTTAAGTAGCATATTTTGGCCTGAGTAATTAGCCTTATAAGGGCTGGCGATGTAGGAGTGCCAATTGGTCAGCATAATGCACCAATGAAGTGCCGGCGAGACTTTTCGCCAGTACTTCATTGGACTATCATGCCGACCCTCCAAGACTATTAATCCGAGTAGGGCTGGCATGATGCATGAATGCAGCCCTGGCAAATAACTAGCCAGGACTGCATTCATACATCCTCTTTCCTGTCCCTTCCATGTGTCTGGTGCACATATGCACAGGCACCGACACACTTATCTGTCATTATTTTACCATGTATTAGCTGTCAGAATTGCAACTCTCAAAATATATTACTCACTCAGTCATGATCAATCAGCTTATGAATATCCTTGAAATTAAGACATGCTTTTCATTGCAACCAATGAGATTTCATTCCTACTGACATACATACTGGTCCCTTGAGATTGAGGTTAAATTAAATCAAGGGTGCCAAATGTTGGGGTGAACATAAGAAAGTCAACCAATGAAATATCTAGGATGTCAACTTGAATTTCAATAGTTAGCAAAGATTGATCTATTAAGAAACATTCGCGACACAATGTTAAAGTGACTGGGATCCACCGCATATAATACTTACTGATTAATGTAGTCATATATATATGTGAACTCCACAAAAACACTGAATGTATTGTACTCATAAAGCCAGAAAAGTACTTGTGATGTTACGCTCTGAAAACTGCAAAGGTTAAATGCTAATGCCAAAGGATCTTCCGCTTAAAAACATAGTCCCCTGTTATAGTTGATACATGTTGACCTTGCTGGTGACCTTGAGCTCCCCCTGCGTGCCACCATGACTCTAACTGTCCAACTTGTCACCAGGGGGCAGCATGGGTCACCGGTAGTCATTGGTAAGGTGCATCATGGGAAAGCTCTGGGTGGTGAATGATCACAAAAGGTATGTAAGGAGCGGAAGGAGTTGGGACACACAATGGTGAAGCATGCTTTAACCATTTATTGCTCGATCATGTATTAAGGTACAATGCCCATTAGTTATCTTGATGCATGAATGCAGTCTTGGCAAGTAACCCACCAGGGCTGCATTCGGGTATCATTCCGACCATACGGGCCTGGTTCACTCACGGTCGGACAGCATGATGCACCAATGGAGTGCGAGCGAGCAGACTCTCCATCAATTGTGCATCATGATGACATATCTATCAGCATGCTTCACTAATGCATTATGTTAAAAAAACATATTTGGGAAATTGTTTTGATTATTTTGATCAACCTATTGTGAACAATGATCCAATGTTGCCATCTTAATTTTGGTAACCATTAAAGAAGACTGTTTCAATACAAATGATCCCAGATAGACATGATGCGTTGGCATAGCACCCCCAATTTAAAGGTGATTCCATTGACTATTATTGACCCAGGTTTGACTTGTCAACATTGAATTATCTAAAAGATGCTCAGGTACTGATGCTATCTATTTTCAGTTTCAATTATTAATATCAAATATAGCTGTATAATATGGATAACATTTTTCGGTTAAAAACAGGTTTAGTGACATTACCTCCACTCAAATTCTATTATTACTTACTATTGTTGATCCTTAAAATGGTTCCAGGTCATGGTGTGAGAAGCTTTGATATCATGCAAATGGAAGCCATAAGGTAGAGGCAGCATACCTTTCCGGTTGAGGTATATGTTTTATGGTGATTCCAGACACACCTATAAAAGATCCTGTATTGTTCAACTACTATTGGCCTGAAAAATAGGACCTGCAGATCATATGAATAGTTCTAACCAAAACCTTGAGCTCATTCTTTAATCTTGTATTCATTCGAAGGAGATCTCCTTTTTTTAAATACAGAAATACGAGAGGAAAATGTCATTTCCCCAACTGCTTTCCACCCCACCCTCTGTAGGTCAAGTGGTGGGTCATTAATCATATGGCTCATTTTCCTGGCTGCCCTTCTCTGTACCCAATCCATCTCAATTCTGGGACCTCCAATTCTTACAGCTGTCTAAGCAGTCTCAGTGTAAGTCAACCCCTTAAGGGCATTGGACGCAGGAGTGCATCATGCTTATCGGCCAGCATGATGCACCAATGAAGTGTTGAAAAGTCAGCTATTCGGTATTGAATCTACCCTGTAATGTTAGCATGGTTGAATGCAGAATTGGCCAGGGCTGCATTAATATATTCATGAGGTCAGAGGATCAACTTGTAGAATCATGTAGCCACTTATGTGTTCAATGGATATACAGTTATATAGGGAGTGAGGGTACTTAGCAGGGACATGTTGTAGAGTCAGATATAGAATGACTTCTAATAAGGAGCTCCCCTATAGCTATAGACCAGATATTGCTCTCCAAACCTATGTATTTATGAATAAACCAAACATAGGCCTTCGTTTCCCTGTACCTTAGGGCATTTTGCTAACTAAAGTCACCCTTTTTGCACTATGTTCATGCCAAAAAGTCCTTTTAAATTTAGGTTTTGTATAGAAGGTACAGTTAGATAATGATGGCTTTCATCTTAAACATGGCTATGGGAAAAAATATTGTTCAAAGGAGGTGAAACTTGGAGCTTTCTTGGGCACCTTTTGAAGATGGGCGATAATGAGGGTCATTACCCACCCAGGCCCTGTTAGAGACAACATGCTTAGTCACTGACATGGCATGGGCCCTATGTAGCCACCAAAATAACGCTTAAAGGGCCACATGATGCTTTTAAGGTGATGTTACCTTATTGGCATGATGCACCAATGCACCAGTGCTGGTGAGTAACTCACCAACATTATATGAGCACTTATGTTGATCATTTGGGGATATCAAAAATTATCATTAGCAAGCTGGTTGAATATAGTGCTATAGTTACTCACCATGTCTGGATTTTTATATCATGCACACAAAAAATGCTCCAATGTAAAAAGTAAGTAACCATTAAGGGTTAACTGTCATGTCATGGTCCTTTATCTATACGCCATATTCATGAACTGTAAAACCCTGCATACAAGCCGCACCATTACATTAGCAGCATCTTGACTTTGTTTATAAGCTACAAGCTTCACCTGGGTCTTGAAAACTACCAGTTAGTTCTCTAGTGTCAAAATCCCACCTATAAGCCACATCCTAAGTTCAGAAAGACTTTATAGTCATAAGCAAGCCTATGAAGTGTCTATAAGATGCGCTTGCAGCCGTGGATCCAAGATTTTGAAATGAAGTTTGCATGCACCCTTTGTTAAACTACTGTTTTATGTAAAGCTTAAGGCTTAATCAATGCCATGGCGCTTATGAACCACAATGTCACTCCATCCCTGGCACTTATATAAGACCAGCATTTATACAAGACATAGATTGTAGTTCTAATTCTAAACCCACTATGTGTCCCCTGCGCTTATTCGAGACCGATGCTCTTTCAAAAATGTCAGCCACTGCAGTAAATGGCAAAATGGAGGAGACGTACAGTTTCAAATCCCCCGCTAGCATATATGTTGGGTTTTAAGGTACTTAACCATGTCACAACATGAATCGCTGTCATACATGTGCATACAGTAATACAAACATGCTAGGCCCTATATAGCGGGTTGCATGTCGCGTTTCATGAAGATAGTAGAAGCCGTGTAAAGCCGGGTAAACTTGGGCCAACATTCCCACATTACTTATACCAACTGATTGTGTTTAACATGAAATGCGCCTTTCACACAATCCAACCTAAGGAAATAAAGGACATTATAAGAAAAGGAAAAAAAGCAACATTGCCTATTATATATAGTGGCTAGTGTGATCTTTTGGCTGCTGTTGCAGTAGGTCTGCCATAGTCTCATTACAACAGGCCCTTGCTATTCTCTAATCCTTGGCAGGAGGAAGGCTCTATATTTGATGTCGAGCAGGGCAGACCCTATAGTAAAGTATCAAATGTTTAATGACCTTATGGGAAAAGTTTTTTTTTTATTATGATTAATGTGATTAACCAGAATAACATGAAAAATGTGCAGAAATTCCTCCGACCCGAAAGTTCCTTCATTCTTGATGGCCCACAATTGGGATATTTCAATAGCCTCAGGAAATACAGCTTTGGGGCTTACCGGTATATGCAACGCCTAAATGCAAGGCTCACTTTCATAGAGATAGTTAACCTGCCACAAACCCATGACAAAACACACTCAAACATCATAATTCATTAGATATAATAGATACTGCCTGGTCACTGCTGTCAACTCATTATCCTAGAGGTGCTTAAAGTGACGAGGGCGCAGCCAAACCCAAATCTCTTTCACACTGAAAACCTCTGAGGGTTACCTAAATCTACAGCTTTATGTCATCATGGGGTAGTCATAGATGACGACTGTCACCTAGGCTGCCCCTGAAAGCCATATCATCCTGTGCACACATTACAGACATCCTAGTATTGCCATCTAGATATTATTGAATTCTTTTTTAGGTTATATCTCATCCCCTCATCCATTGATCAGTCGATGGAGATCCCCACTCACTGTCATAGTTCAAGTGTACAGTATGTGGTATTGCATAAGTACACTGACCTACATGTATGTAGTAATGTTAGAGACACCCAATAAATAAGGACTTAAAATTGGGCACTATCCATAAAAGAGGTGTAGATGAGAACAATCTGCCTTCTTTTCTACATTTGTACTCAAACATTCACATCTTTCTGACAGGTATATTTGTATCAAATAGTAATTGTATTCCCCTTTTCATAGCAGATAATATGACAAATGCAATGCATTGATACAAGCCTACACATCCCCAAGGATGTGGTGTATGTATAGCAGGAATGTATAGTGGGGACCTCTTATGGCACATACACAGACTAGGAGTAAAACCAAGGTGGTTAGTATGACAACTTAGGGTAGTCATAAAGGTCTGACGACCCTCTGACGACCCTAAACTCGTCATATATGACGACTTTCCAATAGCGGCGGGTTTTCAGTGCAGTATATTTTTTATTCATTTCTTTTTCCTTTTTGACAGGCACTTTGCTGTATTATAGAAAAGTGACTATAGTTATTTCTCTTCCTTTTCTGACTTTCCTACAAGCCTTTCTACATCCCGATGTGACTTTCTAGAAACCTCTCGATACTACATGACAAATGACAGGAAGTCGGCTAGCAGACATCTTGAAAGCGGGGGTTGCTGGGACAGCGGAAGGCGGTTTAGTGGTCTGCGAGCAGTGATCAGCAAATGGTGACAAGCCACGACATGGGACAGAGCAAAGGGTGAAAGGAATAAAATAGTGTAAGGGGGCCTTAATAGTAATAAAGTAGGCAGTTAATGGGGGCTGACTCTGACTACATGTGTAACAGTGTTACCTTAAGATCACTGACATCACTATTTATTGGTGGTTCATAGTCTATGCTACTTAAGAAAGGCAATGGCAAAAAGCTGGGGACATAAACTCCTTGAGGATCACAAAAGCTAACCTTATCCATTTAAGGGCCAAATAAGGTGAAACATTATAGTCCATTGATTAGGCAGGGACATTCACCCTTTACAGGCTGGATAGGCTGCCACATTATATCTTAAAGGATCTTATAAGCTGGGAACACTAACCCTTAAAAGAAAAGACCACCCTTTTCTCATGATGACTTTATATGATAGGTTTTATATTGAATAGAAATACTGTGACATACTTAGTATCATATATGCTGTCATAAGGGCAGGAAGCAGGCCTATCTGATGCACTGTATGGCGTCACAATTGGTCAAATACATCAGGTGGTGTATTGTTTTGGCTTGGAGTGTGTTGCAACCATGTCCTTAATTATAACACTTATATGTACATCACCATTATATTGCACAAGATAGCTCTAGATGGTTATATAAGGCTATTTATCAAAGGAATTAAGAAGGCAATATGACATGCACCCATGAGTAGCATTTCTTTATAGATGGGCATTTCTATGCAGTCAAAATCTTGATACATTTGACCAATTGTGACATCATACAAAGCATCAGATAGGCCTGCTTTCTGGCTCTATGAGAGGAGATAAGATACTAAGTATGTCACAGTATTTTTATTCACTATAAAACCTATCAAATAAAGTCATCATGAAAAAAGGATGGTCTTTTTTTTAAGGCCCAAATCCACTGAGTTTAAACCCTCTAAGAGCCATATAAGCTAGGAATGTCCTTTAAGGTATTTGTAATCTGGAATATTACCATTTTGTTTAAGGGGACCCTATCAAAGCTGCAACAGTAACCCTTTAAATGTCACATAAGGTGAAAATAATTTCAGGGGACCTGATCAGCTGAGAATATCAGCCCTTTAAGGAACAGAAAATGTGGGATATTAACCCTTAAGGGTCACATAAGCTGGAAACTCATTCTCGGGAGCAGAACCCTGGTTGCTAGGGACCTGACAAAGGGTAAAATTATATACGGACTTAGCAGGATCATTTATTAGCCAATGAGATAACCCCAGCGATTCATTGCAGTCCTCTCAGGTGCCGACTGGTACCCATCTGATAGGTCTTATCAGTAGAACTCGCTGGTAACAAGCTCCAGTAAAGGTGGTGCCCATGGGCCGACCTGCCAAGTCGGAATAGGCAATGTACTAGAAAAAGTAACCTTTTTGCTGTTTTCTTTTTTGATAACGGGATTAGAAAATAGTGCATCAAGTATGTGATGCAGGTTTTCAATATCTTTCAGATTTTAAAATGCAATTTGCTGTGGGATGTTTAGATCTTTTTTGATAAGGGTTTTAACACCTTTCCTAGTATATTTCCTATATAAAATAACCCTCCATGAGGTTTCTTATCAGAGGGAGATAAGCCTGATAAGGGCCGCGCTGGTTGCTATGACGTCACTGCTGCTCCCAAGAATTGAGTAAATCGGCTTTGGCATCTTTATCATCACTTCTGAGTCAGCTAGAGATTATTATGGACACTGCAATAAAAAAAAACCACCTGTCAATGACCTATGAATGGACCCTAATACTTGTATGTGAATTTCTTCACAACGGTGTGTGAAACCAGGAGTTTTGTTATGGTTATAAGCGTCTGTCACACCCAAACAAGTTCACTAAAAGGCTGCCACGTGAGCCATCAATTTACCCCACTATGTGTGTGTGTATCTTTGTGGCTCGTAAAGGCGCCTGGGTGCTATATATCACTTAGAATCAACATTTATTCAATTAAGGCTGGTACTATTTTTCAAGATACCGTTGTTTTCTTTGTGCGTGTGTGTGTGCTGTCCTTTTTAGTATTTAAACCCTTTTTTGTTGTATCCCATGGGCTCATTCAGGACAGGCATTTATTCCAATACGCGGTTCTTAAACTATCCATTACGGTAAGACTTTGTAGTGTTTATGGTGGGGGACAGGGGAGGAGGAAGGTACCTTATCTGTTATAGACCACTGGTCACAGGAGGGGGGGGGGGCAAGGGTAGGGGGAAGGGGTAGTGAATAAATGACCTGCAGCACGCGATGGTAATACTGGACATCAGGACATAAAGACAGTGGGCAGTATCTATGGGAGAGGGGGGGGGGGTGGAAGAGAGGTAGGGAGAGGTAACTTTAAGTGGGAAAGAGTGATTTGCTTTTTGCTAGGCTTTTTCCTGCTTGGGACCACGATTCCAAGGCCAATTAATAGCCCACTGGGAATAGCATGTCACCAAGTATTGAGAAAAGGGGCTGAAAAGTTAAGAATATATCCATGTTGATTCTTTTGTCAACTATGAGTGATCTAGTACTCAGATCCAAGGTCCAGAGGTGAGCTGCAATGGTTTTATTTAATGACAGATTTGTTACATTGATCACACTCATATATATCCTCCTTTATTCCCAGATGTAACCATTGTGAAATTTGTCCCTTGATTTAATATAGGGGGATCAGAAGCATGCGACCTCTTTACAACCCCACAATGCACCGCTCGTGTTGCTAGGGTGACAGGAAGGGGTCTCCGTGGGGTGGGAAAAGTGGGCGATAATGGGTGAATGTTCCCACCCCTACAGCACTGTATAGGGCTCTGTAGGGAAGCTGTCACAATGGGTTTTGTGGACGCTCCTTGGACATGACGTGATGTTAAGACGTACCGTGTATGGCCGGTCAGGGACGCTGCTGTGGAATTGTGGGTAGACTGTGGACGCTAGCCAAGTCTTGGTCATGTATAGCGTGCCTTATCCATTCTACATAGACCTATCCCTTTGAAGGATCTTTAATATTTCAAGGGAAGGTTGTTACTTTAAATGTACATTCTAGTTTTTCCTGACTCTCTAGGCTATTTTCATTTCTTTCCGTTTCATCTCACAATTCTCTGTTTGCCTCTGTCTGAAGCTACTCATACAACTCTAAGTCATTGACCTCTCTCCCTCTGTCCCTCCCTCCTCCTCCCTCGATGACATTAGCAATATATCAAATTAGACCACAACAGACCAATTTCAAACTCTTGACTAAATGATGACACACGATTAGGAGATAGCCCTGAACCCAAGTGACAGCTTTGACAAATAGCCTTGATCCCTCAATGCCAAGCTGGTAAGGGTGACCATAGGCTATAGATTTCTGGGTGGGATTAGAGGCTGCGATACCATAATAACCTGCTATTGAGAAAAGCGATGAATGACTGGTAGGGGCAGAAGATGGACTAGCTTTAGTGAGTCAGGATAAATGTGACTCTATGATGAGGCAGGGGGCATGGGGTTAACCCTTCAAGAACCAATAATGCATTGGCCGCTGATACAGGAGTGCATCATGATGCACCAATGAAGTGCTGGCGAGACTACTCGCCAGCACTTCATTGGAGCATCATGACACCCCTACAGCATTAATGCACAAACTCCTGGAGGGTCGGCATGATGCTCCAATGAAGTGCTGGTGAGTAGTCTCACCAGCACTTAATTGGTGCATCATGCTGACCAATGGGCATGCAATAATGCATCAGCCGCCCTTAAAGGGTTAATGCATCATGCCCATTGATTGTCATGATGCATGAATGTAGTTCTGGTGAGTCTACTTGCCAGGGCTACATTCACACATCACGTCATGATGCGCCAATGAAGTGCTAGCAAGCCAAAACTTAATTGATGCATCAGTGGGCATGGTGCCCATGGATGTATCATCCATTAACACTTGAGAGGGCTGCTGATGCAGGAGTGCATCGTGCCCATTGGTCGTCATGATGCAACAATGAAGTGCTGGAGAGTCTGCTCACTAGCACTTTATTGGAGCATCATGCCGAACCTCAGGGAGTGTAGGAATCCTGTAAGGTCGGCATGATGCATGAATTTAGCCCTGGTGAGTTACTCATTCACGCATCATGCCGACCAATTGGCATGATACATTAATGCATCAGCGGCCCTTGAAGGGTTGCAGGATGTAAGTAGAGGGGAGGACACAGGTACTTATCACATCCATCATCTGTACACCCTCAGCTGATGGTCACCTGGTCTTAGTTCTATTGTAACAGGTCAAAATACAGTCTTCGGTGGTTTGACCCTGTGATACTAAAAGGAGTATCTCTATGAAGATAACGTATGTATGTGAGCTGGGGCCAGCATGGGTATGATTTCACTGCAATGTTGATTAATGAGGAGTCCATGAGGGAGAAGCGCCTTCTACACTACCAATGGGCATACCTGAATCCTAAAAGGCGATAAACTCTCAAGTTTCTTTTGGCTTGCAGTGAGCATGTGGGAAGCTTGTGTTCTCAATCCTGGTAAGCCTCTATGGGACTCATCCTCAGTGAGCCACTTCTCAGTGATTAAAGGCTGTGGTTTTGTCTGGCCTTGTCTATGGTACAAGGCAAAGGAAAGCGTTCTTGCTATCTTAAGAAAGAGTATGGTTTCCTCCCTCTTCCATAGATATCATTAGATGACAGTGGTAACACAGTGACAGACCCCGGATTATCAGTTCCCTTTCTCTATATACTAGTGTTTATACACAGAACTACCAGAACTGGTGAGCTATAGGTTATTGGTGGAATGGAGGGGTGGTACCTTAGCCCCCTGTCATTACCCCCTGCACCACGTCTAACAAAAGGCCCTGCCATGGTGAGGCATGGGTCAGTGACAGGGCATTTAGATGAACCCTTTAAGGGCCATCAATACATGAGAGCATCTTGCCCATTGGCCAGTATGATGCACCAATGAAGTGCTGGCAAGCAGACCGACAAGCACTTCATTGGAGCATCATGCCGACCCTCCAGGGGTGTACTCATCAACCCAGTAGAGTCGGTATGATGCGAGTTACTCACCAGGGCTGCATTCATGTATCATGACCACCAATTGGCATGATGCATTAATGCATCAGCGGTCCTTAAAGGGTTAATTTAGATGGGTGTGGCCGAGCTGACCACAGGGCGGGACGATGGACACCGGCCGCCATCGGTTTGAGGTCTGAGTGATAATAGGGAGGTTGGACGTTTCCATCACCAAAATAGACACTAGCCATCATCAGTTATTCTAAAATATGCTGTCACTGACCCAGTCTGTGACTGAGTCCCACCCCAGCAAATTGTCGTCATCTGTCGCCATGGTTGGTCATCAATGGTGACTCCTTTATGAGTGATAACTCATTTTGTCATCTTTCGCCACTGTGTGTTAGACTCACGTGGCATAGCAATTGCTATTCCTGGTGATCTTGTGCTATAACGACGTCGGGTTCCATCTAGTGACATGTGTGAGCCACTTCACACAGGTTGACGAGGACTCACGACAATTTGCTGGGACTGCTCATACACCTGGTTTATAAGCAGGGCCTCATACAAACTCATTGAAGAGAGATGCACGTTGTAGGTAGGTTCTATAGGACTCAGTATGGAGGCCTATTGGAACCGCCATTTTGAATTTCGCTGGTTGAGGTAAAACCCACTGATATGACATACCATGAGGGGTCCCTGGTTAACACACATTTCCAGAGACATGTTGGTCCCATCTTATCTGTTCTTATCAGTGTGTGTCGCCAGAACCAGCTCCAGACCAGCTAGTGGACAATACGGGCCCGAATCGAGTGCCACCTGTGCCATATAAGTCTAAGTCAGGCTACATTAAAAAAAAATGTCATAAAAAAACATCTAAATACTCGTCCCTAAGTCAAGGATACCTCCTAGATTTAACAGTCCAGCAACGTCCTTAGGGAATTGGCATCAACAACAACAAGGGATCTGTTTTCATCATATAACACCTTTGAATCATCCACTTGTTCAAAGTGGCATGGCTGGTATAAATTTACGTTTAAATACCACGGATCTTTGGTAAAGTAAAATATGTGATAAAAACCACAGGAAGTGGAGTAAGTGGAGGTTAAGTGAACAGTTTTCATGTTAGCATGATAGGGAGCACTGAGGTGAGAGGAAATATGGCACGGTGCATGCTATAACTTACCCTAGGCCAAAAAATATATGTAGAGGTGTGCTCTGGTTACCAGACATTGCCTTATAAAGATAGGGCAAATCCCAGCAAATTGGCGTGACTCCTCGTCAACCTGTGTGAAGTGGCTCACACATGTCGCTAGATGGAACACGACGTCGCTATAGCACAAGATCACCAGGAATAGCAATGGTGGTGATCACATGGCCTCACCTCAGATGGCGAGGATGGTGATCACTCAGACTCACCAGGGATGGCGACGCGGGTGATCACTCACCTCGCTAGATGAAACACGCACCTCGTCATAGCACATGTTCACCAGGGATGGCGAGGATCGTGATCACTCATCCTCACCAGGGATGGCGACATGAGTGATCACTCATCCTCACCAGGGATGGCGACATGAGTGATCACTCACTTCGCTAGATGAGACGCACACCATGTCATAATGCACATTCACCACGGATGGCAAGGATTGTGATCAGTCACCTTGCTAGATAAAACGCGTATCTCGTGATAGCACAGGTTCACCACAGATGGTGAGGATCTTGATCACCCACACTCACCAGGGATGGCGACACGAGTGATCACTCACCTCGCTAGATGAAACGCACACCATGCCATAGCGCATGTTCACCACGGTTGGCGAGGATCGTGATGACTCACACTCACCAGGGATGGCAAGGCGGTTGATCACTCACCTCGTTAGATGAAACGCGCACCACGTCATAGCGCAGGTTCACCATGGATGGCGAGAGTGGTGATCACTCAGACTCACCAGTGATGGCGACGCTGGTGAAAAGCTCATGATCATCGACATTGGTAATCATGCATCCTCACATCTGCCAGATCAAATTATGTTTTGCCAGAGAAGGTATTGCCATATGTATCTTCCCTCTAACCACAGACAAGGTGTTCATGTTGATATTTCCCTATGTATTTTTCCTGTAACCAGAGAAAAGGTGTTTATGGATAGTTGCTTTCATTTTAGAGATACCTCTATCTAAATTCAATTGATATTCTCTCTATATAATCTTGTTTGATTCAACTCTGAAGTATTACATGGAAATCAGTGTGAAACAAAGCACATTTGATACGTATGGGACTTATACTTCATGCCCACACTTCCTAGATAGGCTACATGTTGAACAGTGGTGCTGTCTCACCAACTTTGGCAATGGTGGTGATAAGTTGCCACTGTGAGTGAGAGTGACTGACAGATGATGCAATCCTCAGAGAGCATTGGCTTGGAGTGACACAAATTCACGCATTGAGTGAGACAAAGGCTGGCAATGGTGGTGATAAGTTGCCATTCTGAGTGAGAGTAAGTGACAAGATGATGCAATTCTTAGAGAGCATTGACATGGAGTGACACAAGTTCACGCTTTGAGTGAGACCAATGTTGGCAATGGTAGTGATAAGTCGCCATTTTGTGTGAGAGTTAATGCCAGTGGCATGGGAGTGGTACATAATCACAAAGTGAGTCAGATCCATGTTGGCGATGCTTGTGATAAGCCGTCATTCTGAGTGAGAGTTGACAGGCAGTGGCACATACTCAGGCAGTGAGTTAGATCCATGTTGGCGATGGTGGTGATAAGTCACCATGCTTTGTGAGGGATGACAAGGGGTGGCACATACTCACGCAGTGAGTGAGATCATGTTGGTGACTGTTGTGATAAATTGCCATGCCATGTGAGACTGACACACAGTGGCGAAAGATGACGCAGTGAGTTATCACTCAGAAAGGAGTCACCATTGATGACCAATCATGGCGACAGATAACGACAATTTGCTGGGATCATTTGCTCAATTTGGGAGAAAAAATAGGTCGTTTTTGTTTTAGGAGGTTTGCTTCATGTCATCACAAGGATATAAGATATCACAACTTCACCACACAAATCAGTTTTGAGACATACACACCGAGGGTTGGGGGGGGGGGGGGGGTTGCTATCCAAGCAGGAAATCAACCATTGGTATCATGCTCACTTCACTCTCTAGATGATGTTGTTATAATACCCGGTAGTTTAGCTGCCGACACCCAGGGGGCAGTCCCGTGCCGATGGTTGGCTCCACACACGAATCTTCTCAGTAAGGAATGCGAAATCACTGAGAATCCAAGGCTGAACCCCCGGTATTGAAAAGCTTTTGATATGATCTATTGTGCTCTAAACATACAGAGATATCCTGGTGTTGCCAAGCCATATGGAATTACCACTAATAGTAGCCTGTGGGTACCTGAAGGTTGGTTGTCCAGTGTGCATGGTGCGGTTTGCATGTTGAGGGTTAGACTTATGGCTCTCAGCTAAGCTATACATGAGTATACCAGTTGGTGAATGTACAAATAGACAGGATACCACATATATCCGGCCTCACTGAATAACACGTGCAACAATGGTGACCAGGATGTGCATGCATGGCTTGTCTCAATGCTTATCCAATCACCGTAAAACCTGGGTTGTACATCGTCACCTTAGTGCAAGAAGGTCGCGACTGTATCTGAGTCAGAAGGGTAAAAGGTACCTCTGTGAGGGGCCTCGTATATATATATATATATATATATATATATATATATATATATATATATATATATATATATACACACACACACAATTAAAGGATCCAACTCCTAAGATGTCAGTTTTTATCACAGATGCCGTAAAACCTTCTAAAAAAGGGGAATGTTACTGATCGTAATCAATCACAACATGAATAACACCACTAATAAGACTCCTAGAAACACCAAATATTGTGGTCAGACTGGTACAATGTATGACTTTATGTATACCAAAAAGTTAAAGTGAGGCTCGAAAACTCTTGAAGTTACGCATTGGCAGAAAAATTATATTATATTATATATATATATATATATATATATATATATATATATATATATATATGTGTGTGTGTGTGTGTGTGTATGTAAATGTGTGTGTGTTTATATATATATATATATATATATATATATATATATATATATATATATATACAGAGAGAGAGAGAGAGAGAGAGAGAGAGAGAGAGAGAGAGAGAGAGAGAGAGTTATCTTAGAGGGTGCAGTCATGGTATGTTAAGAAATGGCCTCCTGATCATGATCAATGGGCACGATGCAGTAATACATTGCTAGCAGTTGAAGGGTTGGCCCCACATCATACCCGGTACTTGAAAGTACAACTATGATTGATATTGTCATTTCAATACGCGACACTTTTAACATTAACCCTTTCTATCCCTGTGTTTCCCAAATACAGTGTTATACATTGAATATATGCAGTACAGGGATATAAAAGGGTTAACCATAAACCACAAGCCACAAGAATGCACACAATATTCCTACAAACATTATATGAGACATGTGATATGGATAGCATGATGAAAAAGTTCAGTTCACTGTCCACAATGTTAACCCTGTCATCAGGTTTCCTCCCCACCCCCTTCATACCCTATTAAACAGGTATCGTTGTCTCTTGTACAATGGGACGTCGTCTGCAAGCTGTTCCCCTTTCCTCTACCACTTCCTATCCACTACAGTAAACACCCAGCGTATCAGTCGCACCTTGACGTAGGACAAATGCTAACAACCATACTCTTCAACTTCAGTGAACTACCGTATATGTACAAACCCGGGTACAAACCCTGCATAAAAGCCGCACCTTGAGTTTAGATAAGGTAGGGACCAGCATGTCCCTGGAAGTGGATGTTATCCAGGGATAAGCCACCCATCAAGACAATACCTTATCACTGTGTTTTGCCACCTTTGGCATAACCAGCAACATTCAAAATGGTGGACCCACTGAGGATGGGTGCAGGCTCCTATACATGTATAAGCCACACCAGCGCCCAAGCGCTCATCGATTTCAAGCAGTCCATACCCCCAGTGCACATTAAAGACTGGCGCATATTCGAGACTTAGATTATAGTGTATTTTAAAATCCTAAAGCCCCTGCACCCTGGCGCGTATTCAAGACCGGCGCTCATTCAACTCCCGGCACTTATAGAGGCCAATGCGGTATGTATAATTCTGGTCACAAAAAAGTTCTGAAAATGGTCTCCCTGCTGCAGCTTTTACACGGAGTTTTACGGTAAAAGCCATGCATCCCCCAACACTTATACCATGCCCCCTTCCTTAGCCATACACTGGTCAAGCATTTGTTCTATGCCCCTAAATATGGAAGGATGTCAAAGGGGGTTAGGGGAGGAGGGTAAGGCTTGGGGGGTGTAGATGTCGTGCTGGTATATATTCCATGTGTCTTGTGGCCTGTGAAATCGGTCTGTTTGCCAACCTGCTGATGTAGGAGGGGGGCAGGGGGGGGCGGGGTCCCCCACTGGAAAGGTGGGGGGGGGGTAGGGGCTTCTACCAAATGATGGGCCTGACTTAGGGTTCTATGTATAATTTAAGCCACCAATAGGCGGTCAGGCACGGTACCCCATTAGGTCTCCCACCAGTAAATCGACGTTCTGGGGTTGTGTGTATCGATGGGTTCAGAAGGGGTTGACTTGTATTGGAAATGTCAATCTCATCCTGTATGTCATCAATAAATGATCCAATACATAAAGTCTGTCAGGAGAAACCATGAATCCACATTAAGGGGTCGTTCATAAATGACGTCATGCTCTTTACTTTCCCCCTTTTTTTTTTTACTCCCCTGTCCGCTTCGTCATATTTTTTGCTACAGGAAAGTATAGGGGGCCTGGATCTTGCCCTTCATTTGTGGATTCAATTCTTATGTGTGTTTCCAATGGTTACACATTGGGTATACTTCTGCATATCCTAAGTATCTTAGATTGCTGATTTTATTTTTCATTTCTTTCTTTTTATTCTTCTTTCACCACGATGTCTATTTGTCTAGCTGCCTCTTTCTCTCTCCCTCCCTGCCTCCCCCTGCCCCTCCACCTGTCCCCATCCCTTTCATCTCTTATGTATAGTGGTCAGCCGAGAGAACTGAATCTTTGACTATTCCTGACACAGTCATCTTCCTTCATCCCACGTATAACAATATGGGACACTGGCCGCGCATGCCCAGTGCAGCCTAAGAGGGATGATAGGCCCTTCTTATACCCTCCACTACCCCTATAGTCTACCTCTCTGTAAGCACGCCGGGAGGGGATTAAGGATGCTGCTTTCCTGACTCCGTTTGAAGAGCTCATGCCGCCATAATGGACCTAATACCATTAGTTATGGGTGACCGATGCTGTGTGAGTGTGTGCGTGTGTGTGTGTGTGGGGGGGGTGGGCAGATGCCAGTGTTTGAGGTATTGAGCTGTAGGTTTACAATACATTCTATACCTTTATACTCCACCCCTCTGATGTATGAAGCTACCTTCCTATTGTTACCCACAGTGACATGTTGCAAATAGCCCTTACTCAAGTTACTCAAGACATGCACCGGTAGGTGAGGACTCAGGGGTCTAAAGAAGAAAATCATGTAAAAATGTAAGGGAGGTATTTAACAAGAAATGAATACACAAATGAATTAATCAGTCAGCCCTTACCTCTAGACAAGATTACATGACTGATGGACCCAAAGACAGTTGGACCCAGACAGTTGAACCCAAATTCTGAGAATGATGGACCAAATTTGCGGGACTGATGTACCCACCTTTGGGACCGATGGACCCACATAGTAGATGACCTGTTCTGACTGATTTTACATTGATAAAGAGTTATATACTTCATTATAAGTCATTTGAGAAGAAAATTCAAGTATGGATCTGTAACCTCTGGCATCTTAGACTTAAGGAGTGGTGTGCTGCCATTTCCGTTGGGGAACTATTGCGTGTCAATAACGTTAGGTTGTGGAGTGGTCATTTTTGAACAATGGTTGGGGGGGGGCTGCTGTGTTTGAGGGGGGGGGGGGCAGAATTTTTTCGACCATTTGTCGGGGTGGGGATGAGTGCTGGAGTGGGGGATAGGCTGCGGTGCGACAGGGAGGACAACGGGGGTGCCCCGGGAGGGAGTGGACCCATCAGTCCCAGCGAGTGGGTCCACCAGTCTCAGGATGTTCCATCGTTAACTTGGGTCCAACTGTCCGTGGGTCCATCAGTCCGGCAGGCCTAGACAAAGGACGGAAAAGTCTCTGAGGAAGCAAAATTATCCAAAGATTTAAGTCCAAATATCATTTTGAAAAAAAAGCACAGGGAAGTTGCAAAGCATATGTCTGAGGTAATGAGGGATCTGAGGAAGTCAAGCCTCGAGGAGCCGAGGGCTGACTATATAAGGCGAAAAAGAAATGCACTATCAAATAAATAAGCAAATGTCAATGACCATGGGATATTTTAGCATTGTATTCACCAAGGTGATTCTGCCCGTATTCAACGAAGCCATTATATCGTTTTAGCATTGTATTCACCAAGGTGAATACGATGCTAAAATGTCCCATGGGAGTTGACATTTGCATTTATGTCATGGCTACAGGTTTAATTTTGCTTTTAAAGACAAGAACACTATCAAAGTTACTTAATTTCAGTGTCTATTTGTTGCAGAAGGTCACATGACCACCAGCCATTGAATACGGGCACATTGTATTCAATCCCCCCATTGAATACGGTTGTTCTAGTACTAATCTATAGTGGTGCTCGTATCAGCCATGACATAAAAGGAATGCAGCGACTGAACCCAGAACCTGTACCCTCGTGCATCAGTTTTCACCAGGCATGGAGGCTGGGTTTGATAGACATCTATTGTAGCGTGTTTAGGCTTCGTGACGGTGACAATCTAGGCCTGTCTCCGCCTAAAGCAGTGTGGATAAAGGACATAGGCCATATGGTATAAATATGGCTCCTGTCATGACGGATTTTGATAGACCTTCTGGTCTAAGCGTTACTGTCATATTCTTCTTTAACACTCTTTTACAGTTTCAACTTTTAGATCCTCTTGGAGAATGACAACACTTTACGTCCCGACCTGCCCTATTCTATACTTCCTTCCTTTAACACTCTTTTCCATTAACATCTTTAAGATCACCGAGGGCCAGGAGGGCATTTTGACTGAGAACACTTGAAGCCCCAACTTGCTCTAGTACCGGGGGGGGGGGGCAAACACGTCTGAACGTTTTGAGTTATCTTCTTTCAAGCTGGTCACTTAAAAGTGAGATGAGACCCTATAATTATAAATGATTGGGGACCATTGTAGTCTATCAAACACCTTCTGAAAGTCTCCTTGTAGTCCATATCAGACCCCTAGACCCTTAACAGGCTGCTGATGTAGGAGTGCATCATGCCCATTGGTCGGCATGATGCCCCAATGAAGTGCTGGCGAGTCCGCTCGCCAGCACTTCATCTGGGCATCATGCCGACCATCTGGGAGTGTATACCAACCCTGTAGGGTCGACATGATGCATGAATGCAGTCCTGGCAGGTTACTCACCAGGGCTGCATTCATGCATCACGAATACCAATGGGCACGATGCATTAATGCACCAGCGGCCCTCAAGGGATTAAGCATGTACTGGAGTGTGATATGAGACACAATATGGCCACCCGGCTGTACATGGACGTCCTTGTTCTACCCCTCTCTGATCTATTGTTACATTACCCCCCCCACCCCTCCTTACCCCCCCTTCCCACACCCTCCTCCAACTAACACATCCCTCACTACAGCCCCGGGGTGGAGGGGAATCAAGGTGTCTGGGAAATTGATTTTTTTTGTCTCTACACAGGCTGAAAACAATCCACACCTCTGGATGCCCGTAGGGAGGGGTCTGGTGTGTAGGGTACGGGGGGGGGGGGCTGGAAGGGGGTTGAGGCTGAAGTCCTCTTTGGATAGAGTCAATGGGACTGTAGGAGGACTGTGTAAAAGGTGATAGACGCCCTGGAGTGGCCCTTAACACCCCCACCCCACACACACACACACATACACACACCTACTCTGGCTACTGTATCCTATCCACTTTAACATGTAACTGTGCAGGGGAGCCTCGAACATGCTGGCAGAGCAGGGGGATGGTCATGGGCTTCCCTTTAAAAGCATATATACATGTATACTGTACATGACGCATGCACCTCGAGTATAAGCCATAATTTCATTTCATAATGATTATATGATTCATAAATACATTCGATAGACTGCAGTTGGTCCATGGAATGGTCAATAGGACTTGGCTTATCTACAAGATTAGATTTTTTGTTGTTGATAAATTCACGACCATGGTACAGGAGTATACTTCATGCACATAAGGGAGTGGTCATTATTTATCAACAGGGGGTGGTGGGTTTGAGGGTGGGAATTGAGGGGGTATAATATCTAATCTATTACACTCTTTTATTCACTCTGACATCTATGAAAACACAAGGAAGAAATAAAGTCTGACTGTTATATACAGAGAAGTGCATTCCATTCTGCATGCATCCTATTTAAACCATTGTTTTAGTGAATGCATCCTGGATGGTGGAAAACTCCCAGTGAGGAAGTGGCTTTAGCAATCCTCAGATGGTGACAAGACAAAACCAGACAATTACCCCCCACCCACCCCCCTTCCTACCTGGACTGTGGTCCACCTGCCTCCCTCTACCTATCTGTATATTTACATGTCCCTTTAAAGGCCACTGGTGCAGGAGTGCATCATGCCCATTGGTCGTCATGATGCACCAATGAAGTGCTGGTGAGTCAGCACTTAAGTAGAGCCCCCCAGGAGTTTGTGTATCAACCCCGTAGGGTCGGTATGATGCTTCAATGTAGCTGAACTCATGCATCATGCCGATCAATGAGCATGATGCATTAATGCATCACGGCCCTTAAAGGGAAAGTATAAACTTTTATTTTATGTGAATAACCTCATCCCGTAGAGATAGCATTGCGCGGCAGATCCGCACACCCCCAGTGGCGTAACGTGTGCCGATCCACCACAGCGGCCGATCCACCACTGCAGCCTCGTTCTGGGTGCATGTAAACATTCAAAATGGCAGACCGGCGCGTTTACGGGGAACTACGGTACTGGATTTTGATAATTTTTCCTTATTTAAACCTCTAAAAACATAAAATAAATATAGAACTAAACTCCCCTGGTGTCCTTGGTGGCTGATCCACCCCTCGGGGAGAACCCCCCCCTCGTGGTGGATCGGCCACCTCGTACACCACGGTCGTTTAGTTCTATCTATGTACCTATATATGTAGCTGTGGTGTACTTTTGATGAGGCCCACAGGTGTGAAGGGTTGAAAACAGGTAGTAGTTGGCTACTGTACAGGTGAGAGAGTTACCTGTATGGGGTCCACAAGGGCTACTTGACCATGGCTTGTTAACACCTGAGCAGGTACATAAGGACTATACGTGTACAAGGGGTTTACATGCTGCATATATGGGTATGTGTAGCTGTGTGAGCATGTTTGTAACAATAAGGCCAACAAAGGAAGGGTTTGATTCAGCTTACTTGTCCTTGGTGCCTTATCCTTGCCTCGCGGAAAAGTGCCGATTTCTTTTTTTTTTTTTTTTATTTTGGGGGGAGGCATGGGGGGGTTGGCTGTAAAAGAACACTCTATATTTGGAGTACTGTTCTTAGTAGAAAACGGGCCTCCCCAGCCCCAGGCCATCTTTAAAAGGGGTCTATGTCTTGCTTTTCTATCCTCTCTGAGTGTGGGTGGTGTCCTTATGCGCGGGCACTGGCACATATTCGTTCCTTGAATCTCCTCTTTCCTGTCCCCTCTTTCTTACATGTGTCTGGTGTCCATATGCACGGGCACAGGCACATGTATTCCTTTGTGACGTGATGTCTAATGTACTTTTTCCGCCATGAATATGACCTTAGCTGTCGGCTTGGCGTTAAACAACCATTACTCACTCACTCACTTAGTAGAAAAGAATAGGTCTGCATTGTGCGCAGGTCACTTTATAGAAAACATTACCGACAATATCCAATGTTTGGAAGACTACTGAATTATGTCATTGGGGTTTCAAGAGAGAGAGAGAGAGAGAGAGAGAGAGAGAGAGAGAGAGAGAGAGAGACAGACAGACAGACAGACAGACAAACAGGCAGACAGACAGACAGACAGAGAGTTTGATCAGATTTTAGATGGGCAATTGTAGATATAGAGCAAGCTCATTTTGACACGTTTTAACATATCTATTTATTCTACCTAAAGCAGCACACATTTCAGTCACAATGAAAAGAAGCAGAATGACAAGAGAGAACCTGATAAAAACGCCTTTGTCTTATACTACTCACTATCTCCCAAAGGCAACTCTGACACCGCTACCTACTAACAAGGGCTGAGCCCAGTTTGTCCCAGTGTTTCTCCGCTTGGGGGATTCAACCCAGCCGATAATTGCTAGTGCTCTTTTTAGATCTGCACAAACACCCCTTACACAATACTATTGACTCCCCCCCCCCCCAAAATACTGGTTTCTTTCTATGGCTATATCCAATGGATATAGCTCCTAAAGGAGCAAGCATTGTGGCACTATAAATCAAGGACGCGGTATTATGCCCCAGGTCTTTGTCACCAGTGCATCCAACACTGCATTGGTGCATCATGGCCCTTTGGAAGGTATTGGCTCGTAGGGTTAGCACGATCCATGGGTGCAGCACTGGTAAGTTACTCGCCAGTGCTGCATTCATGCATCATAATGACAAAGTCGCATGGGCTATTAAAGCAGTGTCCCTCTCTTAAGGGGCTAACCCTTTGATGACCGCTGATGCAGGAGTGCATCATGTCCATTGGTCGCCATGATGCACCAATGAAGTGCTGGTGAGTCTGCACGCCAGTACTTCATTGGTGCATCATGCAGATCCTCAGAGAGTATATTAAAGCATTAGTGTCAGCATGATACATGAATATAGCTCTCGTGAGTTATTAGCATGATGCATTAATGCTCTGTTTGTACAACCCTTAAAGGGTTAACTGCCTGTGCCTCTGGCCTCTAGTGGCGCCTCCCAGCGGCCACATCAGATAACCGGAATCCAATCAGCAGCGCCGTCTATCGGGAACACCATCAGAATTGTATCCAGATTGTGGGTGAGATAGCGGCTATCGACCATCTAGGGCTGACACCTAAGGCTAAGGGCTTACTGACACTGACCCCACCCTCCCTCCCAACCACTTATACTGTAATGCCTTCTGCCGCAGGTATTATATATAGGCAGACTGTGGCCCAGTGAACTGCCCACCCAAAGCCATGCACACAGACTCCCAATAATAGGCTCCCCTCTGGTCACAGGGGCTATGTTTCAATTGAATATGTTTTTTCACTGTCTCATTTATTCAAACTATAAGATAAATGTCCTGTCTGTTTACATATCTTATCTGTCCATCTGTCAATAATTATGTATTTGAAGCCTGTATTTTTATGTGCACCTATCTCTGTAAGGCTGTCTGTCTTTCTATCTACCTCTGTCTGTCTCTCTATTTCTGTCTGCCTCTGCTCCTGTCTCTGTCCCTATCTCTGTCTGTGTCTCTTTTTGTCTGTCTGTCTGTCTCTGTCTTTTTCTCTCTATCTCTGTCTGCCTCTGTCCATGCCTCTGTCCCTATCCATATCTCTCTCTTTTTTTTCTGTCTGTCTGTCTCTCTTTCCCTGTTTGCCTCTGTCTCTGCCTCTGTCTCTTCTATCTGTCTCTGCTTGTCTCTGTCTCTGTCTTTTCTCTCTGTCTCCGTCTGTCTGTCTCTGTCTGTCTGTCTCTCTGTCTATCTGTCTGTCTGTGTCTGTCTCTGTCTGTCTGTCTGTCTGTCTCTCTCTCTCTCTCTCTCTCTCTCTCTGCTTCCTTTGGTAATTAGAAGTACATGTATTACTCCACCTCTCCCTTCCCCTGTCCCAAAGTAATCCCCATTATGTGTAAGCAGTCTCCTTAAGCACTGAGGGACTTAGATGTACTTAGTTAGACTGAGGAGGACTAACGTCACTTGACTCTTGTTGTGAATTACAGTGGTACAGGTGATTAGGTAGATCCCCTCCATGCCCCTCCCCCTCAGTAACTACCTCCTCCAGCCCCTGTTTAACCCTTTAAAGGCCGCTGATGTAGAAGTGCATCATGCCCATTGGTCGTCATGATGCACCAATGACGTGCTGGCGAGACCGCTCGCCAGCACATCATTGGAGCATCATGCCAACCCTACGGGGTCCCGGTGGGTCAGCATGATGCTCCAATGAAGTGCTGGCGAGCAGTCATGCCAGCACGTCATTAGTGCATCATGAGGACCAATGGGCATGATGCATTAATGCATCATCGGCCCTTAAATTGTTAAGCTGTTACTCCTCCTGTATGGGGATCAAGTTGTCCAAATAGGGCTTAGCGAGGCACAGCTCCTCCCTCACTTTACTCACTCACACGGCACCTCAAATGCCGTATCGTGTGTTACAGCCAAATATTAGATAAAGTGTGTGTTCCAGATTGAAAATCTAAAGGAAAAAATCTAAGTTAGTATGACAACCCCCCCATCTGTTTACCTCCTGCATTTTCCCATCAACTATGCTTTTCTTTCCTTGGCACAAAAAGAAAATTTACCCCCAAAGTCACCTTGCTCTTGTGAATTTTCCCTCGATGCTACTAGAGATCACCCGATGGCTGTTATGTTAACCATTTTAGTTGTTGTTATTCGTCAAGGCTGCATTCATGCATCACGACGACCAGTGGGTCTGGTGCATTAACGCATCACCGGTCCATAAAGGGTTAAAGCAGCCGTTAAATGGTTATAGTACTGCTACATTCTGCTCCGAGTGACTAAGACATGGTCCCTTAATGTTGGGGTATTAATTTCCACATTAGTAATTAGTGCTTGTTAAGTCTCACTACCACAACAGGATCATGTAGGATACAATGGATGAATTAATGTTTACAATGGGAGAAGGGAGAATCCAGTATGCAGCAATTAAAGTTGCACCATACTCTAATGGTGGTGATTTCCATAAGAGGTGGTGCTTTCTTAAACAATTATTTTGAAAATCAATATGTAGATGTTATATTTCTTTCTTTTCTTTATCCCAATTTGGATTCTAAATAAATATTCAGCATTATTTTTTTTAAGTTAATTGTCATGTCGGTGTTATTATTCATGTTATTATTATTTCATTCCTGTTGAATGACCGAGTCCATCCTTTACACTCTATAATTGGAAGTCGTGTTCCTATTTTATTTATATATGATATCTGTATACCCTGTGGCTCTGTCCCATGTCCCCGTGATGTAGGGCCATGCAGTGTGGCCAGTGCCACAGCTATTAGATCTACATGATGCTAGGTGTGTTTTATGATATGGCCTGAGCTCTGTCATGCAGACACAGGGCCCTAACCCTCCAGGGGCTACAAGATTCCTGTAGAGCCATACTACCTCGGGGGCACTGAATGTTTGGTCGGTGGTACCAACTATGAAATTACAGCCCCTCCCCTTTTTTTGCCACTTCACAGCCTCTTAAAATAGAGCTCAATTTTTACAGCGCCCATTTTCTGAAGGAGTGTGATAACAGCCCCCCCCCCCCTTTTCAGGTAAACTGAGGTTCTTTGATTATTATATTCCAGAATTTCACAGCCCCAGTGGTGGATTTAAGAGTTTACCTAGCTCTTTTTACCCTAAAATTAGATGCTAAATGAATGATGCGCCCCCCCCCCCGCTTTTCAAAATCCTGGATCGGACCCTGAGCCCTGGAGAGATCATATGGAATATTCAGGTTACTTCATTTCCATGCAAGTTATAATAGGTATTAACACCCCCCCCCTAATCTTAAGATGTAACCGGGTCAACAGCCTCATTGATGTGTGGACAGCTCCGCAGGGTCGGTACCACAGTTGGTACCCAAACTTAGGCTCAGTGCACCCCCCCCCGGGCATACTACCTCGCGTGTATAAGGCACGCCCTGGGTTCAAGGCAGGGATTGAAGGTGCATGTGAAGTCATATTTTAGCACTGTCCTAAAGTATGTAAATCATCAGCTATATTAACGACATGATAAGACAATTGATTACCGGCCCTTAAATGGTTAATACGCTGGTTACAGTGCCATGCACACCATTATGTCCTGCTGGCCACTGGTTTTACTCCCGTCACTTTTTGGACATCAATAAAAAAAAAAAATATGCTGTCTGTCACCCCCCCCCCTCCCCCCACACACACCGGCTATGGCCAACATGTAGACAGCAAGGGAGTGAGATATCAATGCTGTCTGTCACCCCCCCCCCCCTCCCCACACACACACCGGCTATGGCCAACATGTAGACAGCAAAGGAGTGAGATATCAATAAACCCTTTTTAGGTCAGCATGATTCTTTAAATTAATACGCCATGTCATTTCGTGGGTATGATGCATCAATGAAAGCACACATGGCTGATGCATTCCCAGAGGAGACAGCATGATGCATTACTGGTTAAGGTTGTGGGTCTGAGAATGATATGGGTGGATTCAGACAGATCAAAAGAATATACGGTGGTCAACATTACATGAAGGTACCATTTCTTTATGCTAACTATTCCGGGAAAGATAATTGAATGCTACACTGCTTAATGTATAGATGAATTTGAACCATCCAGGGATCATTCTATATGACCTTTAGGGGGTTTTGTGAACATGGGGATGGCTTGGGTGAATCAAGACAGTACCAGACGGCCATGCCCTTATTTGGGATTGGGGTTGTAGCGGAATGGGAGTGGTCACAGAGAGTTGGGAGGATATTTATTGCAGGCTGGTTTGCTGGCCAATATGCTAACTCTCAGGATTTTGGCCAAAATTCACTCTACAAATTGTTCAATCGCTCAATCACAAAACAATGTTAAATGAACGAATAAGTAAATGGATGGATAGGTAGATAAACTGATTGATTCTGCATTAAAATCGTTTTTCTTTATGCTCAGCCTATGTCAATATGGTGTTCTTTTCTGTCAAACCTTGGTCATTCGTGAGAATTGATTAGTTATTGACCAGTGCCCGACTACTGTGACACATAAAGCAATATTACTGCGGAGGAGGGGCAGCCTGTATTGGGGGTGGGGGTTTCCCCGGGTTTCTCCAATGCCCAGCAACTCAATACGATACATGTCAGTGACATCATATTGAATGGTGACAGTGTCTACACATCGATATCTGTCCTTCCTTTTTTCTTGAGGGGCGGGGGAGGGGGTAGATAAGTCGGTATTTAATATGATGTGGTTACGAATAAAAGAAAAAAAAATATATAGGCTTTACGTCCTCACTGATTTTAGTTAGTTCCAACTTTAGATTTAGCCTCTGACATAACCATACAAGTAGGCCTAGGCCTACTGGGCAATGCTCGTGGCATACATAAATAGGCATTGGTACAAAAATGAACAGATTCACGTCATATTTACAGATGCAAGATGAATATGATTTTGTTTATATATCTATAGATTCATATTGACCAAGCAGGAGCGTAGGAAAAGGGGGGGGGGGCAGGGGGGCCTGCCCCCCCCAAGAATGAGGAGGTTCCCTATATAAGCCTATATAAAATATAGCATGCCCCCACCGAGACCCCTGGGCCCCCCAATAAAAATTTGCTCCCTACGCCCCATCCAAGCCCTGTCAATTTTAACCACGCCCACCTCACATCGTCCGTCCACCCACGTGACAATAATATCTCTCACTGGTGCAGGGGCATAGGAAGCAAATTTTTGTTGGGGGGGGGGGTCTCGGTTGGGGGGCTGCTATATTTTTATATAGGCCATACGGTGGCGCCACCTACCCCTCTAGTACATGTAGTTTGTCAATGGCTTCACATCCAGGCCAAGAGAACAATCTACCATTATTTTATTTGATATTGTACTCTTTAAAAGATATAGGTATATAGGTAGATTCATATGATAATGTACTTAACATAACCTAGGGTATACCATTTGCTATGAAATAGATAGGAATGAATAGTACATTGAACAAGGAAACTAAAACATCTATAATGTATTGCATCTCTCCCACCTCTCAAGCACACACTTTACAAAGCACGCACTCTCCAGGCCGAGTCTCTGTGTCTAGTGTTCACTCTCCGTGCGGATACAGGGTGTAGGAGGGGTAGAAGTGGTGTGAGAGAGAGGACTCCGTCACTCTGAGTCCAAACTCACCACGCACCACTCGGCCACCTTCACTACCTACAGCCTACAGCCTACAGTATACTACATCCAGTAGGGGTACTACTAGTAACGGTGACTGGTTTGCTACTCCATCCAGACCTCCAGCGTCTTAAAGGACCCTCCCCACGCCTTAAATACTACTGGGATCTCTACCCATGCTGTATCATAATAGGGGCAGTTTTCACCTGGAGTTACCACCTTGTGATTTTACTTTTTTCTCCCGTCTGATATCAAAGTGAAAAGGATGGTGTGAGGGTACATGAGATCTGACTGACACAGCGGATTGTACGTGCTGAGGACGTCCACTACTGGAGTTATTATCACTACCACTGTTATCTACATATCCCATGTGAAGGACCTACTAGATCTACAACTACTACTACAGTGGACCTACCTTGATGATGTGGGAGAGTGCTTCTGGATTATCTGATACCGAGATCATGATGGTTACCTCAATGGTAGGGAGGTGTAAATTAATCAGAGATAACTCACTAGTTCAGAGACTGGTGGCAATGGGAATGGATTCAGTAGCTTGGTGGCGGGAAATGATGGGTATAGCTTATAAGGTATTTTTCATGTTGAGATATGGGATGATTATGTCACCACGGCAGATGTGTGATTTATTCTTTGTTTGATTTAAGACATTTTGAATAACCTAGGACTATTTCTATAGACTGCTATTTTCCTTTACCTCACCCCCCATTCCAAACATATTATTATCACTTTTCCCATTTTTCTTCTTTTTTTCTATAAATTATGTTATTTAAAGTGGTCCTTTTTAACTCAGGAGCAAGGCCAAAGGCAAGTTTCCTTCATAGGACTTTGTGCCAATAAATGAAGAAAAAAATGAAAAAAAGTAATGAAAAATAAGGAACCTTGGAAGGAAAGAAGTAAAGAAGTAGGAGGAGTGGTTGTGCCTAATCCAGTTATTATTCATTATTCATGTATTCCTGGACGTCTATGTGGAGGAGGTGACCTTGGTCTACAGAGGTCATATGTAGAGGTCACAGAGGCCAATCCAAGGTCAGGTGACAGAGTGCTACATTGCCATGTTTCATCATACCTTTATACTATACATGTAGGACGGCGTCACTCGCCCACACCGGACAGGGCTGACCAGCCCCGGCCGACCTCTGCACCTTCCGCCGCCCGACCTCCTGTCGCCTTGGACGCGGCTTCCGTCGCGCCCGCCGCCTTGTGGCATTGGACGCGGACTCGCGGCCGTCGACGATCGGCCGTAGCCGGTCCCGCCGCATGAGTGAACCGCATCGATGGCGTCGGCGACCGCGGCCTCGGCGCGACACTCAATTTTCCTGCGACGCGACCACACCGGTCCAAATTGCCTTGCGAGAGTATTCACTTTTTCCTTTTAGTCGGGCATTTTTATTTTTTATTACCCGCGCTACTTAAGTTCCGCTTCCTTCTCTGCCCCTCGCCACACCATAATGTATACCCTAGAATTGATCAATTATCCTTCAATTTCAGTAAACACTTAAAACCTAATCATGTTTTGAGACCGGTTTGAGACGCGTTACAATTCCCGTTTCAGTTTAACCTTTCATCTGATAGTTCTCTATGAGAGGTTAAATCAGGTAAATCAGCAGATCATTGTCTTTTCTTGTGTGCTAAACAGAAGTGTGGGGAGAAACTGCGAATGGGGTAGGAGGGGGGGGGGTGTCATTTCAGAGGGACTTACGATAGTTCTAAGGTGTTTCTAGGAAGGTATATTATATTATGGGCTGTGATACCTCTACCCCCACCCCCTGTTCCACCGTAGGCTTCAAGCCCCAAGGCTATATACCGTAGTGGTTTTTTTAAGCGCCGAGTATTTGAATGAGCGCTGGTTTTGAATAGGTGCCGAGGTGAAAGATGTATATTCAAATTGAGAAATGCACAATGAAGCATATCTCCAATAAGCGCCGGGCTTATAAAAAAAGGGCTAGGGTGCAGGATAATTTTGATAACTAAGCGCCCAGGCGGTTATACGGGACAGTACGGTATACCACGAGCACCCCTGTCTACATGCCCCCAGGGTATAGTCTAGTTTTACACGCTTCTCTGAAAGAAACTCCCTCCAGGAACTACACAGGGACCCCCACACTATAACCCCTTTAGTCACCTTTACCCCCCCCCCCCCAACTCTGCCGGCGTCCACGCCTCATATCCATCTGGATAAATTCTCAGGGAAACTAGTACGAGGCACCTTCTTCATGCTCATTGGATTACATGCATCTTCTAGTAAAAAAAATAATAATAAAAATAAAAACTCCCCAAAATAGACAATAAAAACGTGAATAGATAAATGACCAAAGCAATAAATGAATTGTTAGGAAAATACCGTAATCTCCCGCGTATAAGGCGCATCCCGCGTATAAGGCGCACCCAGAGTTTCAGAATATGGTAAAAAAAAAATTCATAACTTTTGTTCTAATGAATGGATTTTCAAAATTCAAAAAGCTATGTGCTCTTTGGACCCCCGTGACCCTCCTGGACCTCAAATGCAGCAAATGAGCTTATATGGGAGTGTAACATATCAAAAGAAAGGTCTTGGTGTCCCCCTTGTGGATCCAATGAGAAGTAAAACCCCCCATATAAGACGCGCCTTATACGCGGGAGATTACGGTAGATAATGAAATAAATCATTTGACTATTAATCAAGAGAGAGAGAAAAAAAAGAGAATAAAATAACGAAAGGAAAAATAACATCCTGCTAGACCTAAAATGTACCCTTAGTGCTCACCTTAAGGTCATCGTCACACCAAAACTAGGACACCAAATAAATTCTCCTTATGCTACTCCCAAAACCCCAGGACCCCCTCTGAGTCGGCACATTTTCTACAAATGCCTTGAGGCTATATATGCCCTTCTCGTGCCCTCACACGTGGTGAGGACCTATAAACTAACCCCTACAGACCCTAGGACACTGGTACCTCCCTGCTGGAACCCTGCTCTACAGGCCATACACCCTTATTTAGTCCTACAGATTGTCGTGTATATCATGTCTCATCGATACAATAGGAGGAGGAACCCCTCTGTACTCCCCGTCCACCACAATTGCCCTGAGGCGGTTGTGATGTGTCCACATGCACACATGCATGGTCAAGGTCTTCAAAACAGGTCACTCCCTGAACACCCTCTGCATACTCTTCTGAACATTATACCGGGAGTGGTCATTTTATTCCTGACAGTGGTCAGAATTGGGTGTATTGAACCCTATCCACCAGCTGCTCACTTATTTAACAACCAAGACTTATTGTTGAAAACACATCAAATTCACACCCCTCCCAAGGACTCGAAATCTCATTTTTAGCCTACCCCCCCCCATTGGTCAAGGGAATTGTTTCTTTTTTTTTTCTTTTTTTAAGACTGGTCATTTACCTTGGGTCTACCACTATAGAAAAAAAGAACAAAAATAAAAACCAAGAACAAAACGCCATGTCCGCCTCCCTTTCCACATCATGCAGGGTAAATGCCCTGAGGCGTCACGTGGCTCCAATATCCCTACATGTGGTCAACGCGTCATTTTTACGCATCACAAAGAGATATTTCCCTGTCTTTCCCTCTCCCCTAGTCCACATTTCCCATATAATAGTTTACAAACTGTTCATAACAAAGGATTAAAAAACATCCCATGGGCATGGGTCTCCTCCCAAGGACTATGGATCATTCTAAAACCCATTCCCGACCACGTTCCTTGTAGCGTCTCTTCTGCGTCTTTCCGCTCGGACCCCTGCGTCCACTGCGCGTTCCCCGAGCGTCTCCCGCCCCTGTGCAGCGCCGTCAGGACCAACTTGTGTCCGGACCTCCTCCTCCCTTTCTCTTCTCTCCTCTCAGTCCCCCATGGTTTGTACAAATTGAACTGGAGGAGTCGGATGTTAATGAAGGGCACCAGGAGGGCCACTGCTCCCCTGGAGGAAATATAGATATACTTATACATGGCACATGTTTTCCCCTAGCTTTTAGGTACTGTAATTCTTTCTACATATGGGATAGGAACCTTTATAGTATTTCTACGGGATAAAGTTTCCCGACAAAGTAACATCATAAAAGTTTCTATCCATCTTAAAACTTGATGCTTTTATGACTCAAGTTTCTACAGCATGTACAGATGCCCCAAACCCGAAACTCGTTAGTCATGCAGTTCCCAGCATCAGTTTCTATAGCAGCACGAGGATAACAAGCTACCATAAATCACGTGTACATGTATAGGACGAGGATAACCCAAATTTGAGTTTCATAGAATTATCCCCAACTCAGGGTATATATGTGTTGTATGCGTGTTATTTTTATCTGTAGAACAATATAGTCAAGTCTCTGTTTTTTTTTCTTTTTTAAAGCTGGCTCTTGAATCTTACGGATTCATGATGAAGAAATACCGGGGTACAACAGAACTATATGGGTACAACAGAACTATATGGGCCTATGGTCACAACTTAATCCCTTCAGAAAGATACCTGTCCATAATTTTATAAGTGGGGTAACCGACTTTATTAAAAGTTCAATATTAATCAAGTCACAGACGTGGTCTACTACACTGTAAAAATATTCCGTTGAATAGATGGAGATTCACTGTTTAATTTTACAATAAATCTCCGTAATTTCAAATCCAGTGAAGCTCCGTTGATATTGACCATATGACAAGGAAATTCTGTAAACCAGTACAGAGAAACACCTTTTTCCTGAATACGGTGAAACCGAGTATATATTAAAGCAATTACGGTAATGCACATTTTTGATACTTACAAAGAATCTCCATAATTTCAATTCTTGTGAAACTCTGTAGATATTGATCATATAACAAGGAAATCCTGTAAACCAGTACAGAGAAACACCTTTTTCCTGAATCTGGTGAGACTCAGTATATTTCAAAACATTTACCATGAACCACAGTTTGGCATAACTTGTAATTCTAATCCTGGTGAAACCCTGTAGATATTGAGCATATAACAAGGAAACACAGAAAACATGTTCTGAAAAATACATTTTCCTAAATAGTGTGAAAGCTTGTATGTCCCAAAGCACTTATAATAATGCATAGTATATTTCAGTTTCTTCAATTGAGAGTAGGTGGTGGCATAGAAAAAAATATCCTATACATATAAAAAGGTTTGATTTTTGTATTGTATCAGTCCCTGTGTGTGTGTGTGTGTGTGTGTGTGTGAATAAAAAATGCTTTTGTGTCTGTAATGTATTTACAGAGGATCACAGTGAAAATTACGGTGAATTAGTGTAGTGATTAATTATCAATATTGAATATCCGTAATCTACCACAGCGAAAAACCGTTTATCAATTTACGGGGAATTTGTGTTTTGATTATTGTTTAGTTTGATCACACCAGGTGGCAGCCTCTTTCATGATGAGATTTCCTGGAGGTGTCTACTGTATAGACACTTCTTAATGTATCAAAAAATGATAATGATTTACAACTTTTGAATTAAATGCACCATCAACATTGATGGCTAATTATGGGGCTGTGAGAATATGGTTAATGGTATGGTAATCTACTTTTGTGAGATATTTTGTTGAGACAAACACCTATCCTGTGGTAAAAAGAAATATATATGTCCACCCAGCCATGCATGTTGCTTTGTAGCAATCCTAGGGTGCTGTCTGCCCCTAGATTGTAATTACAAAGTGTGATGAACTATTCTATGATGCTTTCATGGAACTAGGGATTGGAGCACAAGTGAACTGGATTATAGAAATACCATAATCCATCCTTTGATGCCATATCAAAATGATGGTGATTTGAAGTATTCCCTTGAAATAACGGTGATTCTCTGGCACTACTTGGTGAAGGACCTTCTCCGTTATAATAACAGTAATTCCAAGAGAACGGTGACCGTAGTTATTACGGAGAATGGCCGGCACCCAGTGGTGCCAGAGAATCTCCGTTTTTTGGGTAACTGAGAATTACAGTTAATCTAAGAACGGTAAATCAACGTTTTTAGATAACGGAGAAGTACCGGTTAAAAATACAGTGATTTTGGAGAAAATGGTGACCGTAAAAAATACGGAGATTGGCCGGCACCCAGTGGTGCCAGAGAATCTCCGTTTTTTCGACGGAATTTTTTTTACAGTGTAGTATATATCAAACTCTCTCGAGCTAGGGGTGCGGCTTACAATACGTAAGGAGTGCACATGTCTATAACTTACAAGCGAGGGTTAACTGTGTTTCTGGACCTCCCTAGGTCCCTGCGTCAAGCCACTTCTACCATTGCGCCGTATGTAATGAATATGTCTGAAGTGGATGGTGCACGTTCTACACATGATGTACTTCTTGTGCTCCTGGTGTGAAGGGGCACTTGTAATATCCCTCTTTGTAATCTATATACCTGTCCACTCTCTACCTCCTGCTGCTACATACCCCCCTCCTCCCCCACCCCACACTCCCTCCCCACTCAGCTACCACTCAGACAAACAATAAGGATGGGCCCTGAGAGCAGGTTTGGGTCACCCTTTGTGCCTGCCTGGTGGCATACATGCCCCTCTGTACCTTCTGTTCCAATAGTTAGGATGAGGAGGACGGCAGGTGTGTTCTGGTCTGTGTAGTGTGATGGGTTGGTGGGGAGGGGGGGTGTCTCTTGTTAGAATCTGTGTGTACCTCTACATACCTGTACAATGTAATGGGGTGGACAGGAGGACATGCCCCAGTAGTCAGTGTGAGGTCTACCTGTAGTAAACAAAGTGGTTTAATTATCCTCATCTGGGTTTAATACCTGGAATTCACCTTTAAATGTCCCGCGTACATTTATGTGAAAAATCTTTACGTAAGTTTATTTTCTGCCACACTCAAACAGCCCAGGGATTGTTCTGTTGTGAACCAGTAGACACAATAACGTCCAGTTCATGTCGGAAGTCTACAAGTATATTTGGGGTCACTAAGCTAATGGACTTTTATTCTCCACACGCCACAAACATACATGGTATCCATCTATGTTACACTTATATGGAAAAAGACAAATTGTAAGCAGTGTAATCATGATATTTCTGATTATATTTCTAACCCTCTTGTCTCTTTTCCCTTCAGGCTGGATGGGCGGGTCGGCAGGACTCACGGCCGCGCGGCTAGCACGACCACGACCAGTACCACCTGCAGCAGTAGACGCGCGACGGACGCTGACCAGAACGCACCAGACGCGCGACGGACGCTGACCAGTACACACCAGACCAGGACTTTTACCAGGTCCAGAATCAACATAGGGCCTAGACACATACCCCGGAGTCTATATCGCTGATTCTACCTATATCACTGACAACTGATTACTGCTTTTGGGAAAGCAATCAATTGCTACAATTTGAGCTAGCAAAATTCGGAATAACCATTATATGTGCACATAACAAAACACCCACAAGCAGCAGCAATTGACTAAGGCTGCCTGAAAGAGGTGAAAACAAAAATTTGTGAGCTGTCACAATACCCCAGGATTATTATTATTACTACTACTTTATTTGTACTACAAGTACAACCATAGATTTCACCATGGCTACATTTACGTCCACGCCCGCCAGGTGGCAGCTCAGAGTGATCCTCCTGCTGCTCCAGGTCGTCCTAGCCACGGCCATGGACATGTGGTGGTAAGTTAGCAATTTATTTTATAAATTGATTGGTTTATCTATACGTATGTCTGCCCCTCCCCATACTCTGTTAAGACTCTGTGATAAAGTGCACAAGATTCTGACAGTATAAGACAGCCAAAAGTCTTAGAAGGAAATAGAAATGCATGGCTGGGACGAAAATTATAAGTCACCAGATAATTGAGCGATGCTGTCAGAATTCAAACATCAGGACGACCCTACCGAGCTGTTGCAGCCGAGAAGTCTTTGCTTGATGCACGAATGTAAAGGACTTATGTGATATTCCCAATCATTCCTTCTTTCCGGTTTCCTGTCATATTCCACTTCCCTGTGCCCACCATGCCCCCTGCCCCCTGCCCCCCTGCATGCATGTGCATATACAGAGAAGATGTAGAGTTACATGTGGTCTGCATTATATGACATGTCCTCTCCCCTTACCCATACCCCCAGGCTTCCTTCATACTGCATTACTACAACCACATATAGTGAAGAACTAAGTCATCTCACCTCCCTGTTCTACACAAATCTGACAACCAGATACCCTTCAGTCTGGAGTCAGTTTGCCACTGGACTACTAGGGCGAGGGGGGGTCAAGGGGGGGGGGTCGAGGGAGATACAGCTGATTTTTGAGTTGGCTGAAGAGAGTAAATATGACATGATGAATTCCTTTTTCTGCATCTCTTTCAAAGATTGCCAAAAATGCCTCTAGATAAAACAAGGTGCCCACTGCTTCTGTTAGATCTGTAGATGAAGTACATATAATCTCTTTTCTAAAAGAGCTGATATTGTGTTATTTTGATCCATCTAAAAAGGGTCAGATATCGTTTGCATTCCCACTCCTCAAGGTGTCTGGTCTTTTTTTTTTTCTACTCCCCAATTAACGAACTCCCCCTGGAGGGCAATTAATAAAAACGATCTTTCTGTGGCATTTAGAGGCAAACATTTTGGAAATGGAAGTTACACAGTTTTTGTAATGATATGCATTTTCAGTGTTCTATATATCACTAACTATTGTGAAAAATTATGTAGAAATATATAAGTTACTTATACAATAAGACCTTGTTAGATCACATTTGAATCCTGATGGAATGTGTAATTCTATATCGGGAGTTTTTTGTAAATCGCCCTTTGTTGTTGAAAAAAAGATACAGCTCCTTAGCCACATCTGTCTGCATGCTATAAAAAAGACGTTCAGGTTGGAATATACATGCATATATGATAAATACCAGCTGAGATGGGTGTGATGATATCTTTATAACTCAGCCCTTAGAACAAGGTATCAGACCCATTCCCAAAACACTTAACTTCTAAATGGCTTCCTTTTGGGATGACATGTATTTTTCTATGTTTATATTTTTCTTTGCCCCCCCCCCTTTGTGAGGGCAGAAACTAGATCATAACCAGACATAGAAGTAACATAGAACTGGGTTAGACAATGCCCTTTTTACTGGAGACATTATTTTTTCCAAATAACTTTCTAACTTTCTGAAGTTGCAGTACTATTGATTCTACTGGTTCTAACTTAAGACCTTTTTGAGGACATCAACTTAGACCTCGTGTGACGAAAAGTCAGCTAAATGAAAAAAAAAAGTAATGAATAAAAGAAATACTTTCACAAGAACATGATATAGACATTACATCAAATTATTTACAATTTCTCACTAAAAATGACTGTTGAATCTACCAAACATCCCCCTAAACTTCACATAGGATCAGCGCATTGTAGCAGGGGCGGATCCAGAAGGGGTGGTCTAGGGGGGCATAGCCAAGAAAATTTGGTCTAGGGGGGCACAAGCGTTCCTATAGTTAAGAGTCATAGCCTGGCCCAATTTTAGGGGGTCTGGGGGGACGTGCCCCCTAGGCCCCCCTGGATCCGCCCCTGTTGTAGTGCAGTGAAGCAGTGTGGTTTCTGTAATCAAGCCCCAGAAAACAATTCAATCAAGCACTGTGGTGCAAGGAATCTCCATGAAAATAACTATGAGAGCATTGTCAAAAACTCGCTGGACAACTTTTGACAGAGGGTTTTCCTACAGTGTTACCGTAGCTACATTCCCCTCCTTATATTAAAGTAAATGCAGTATGTTTATAGGTATAAAATGGGGGGGGCGGTGATTTGGGGTGGGTAGGGATAAATATTTGTAGGATGTACGTGCATCGCACATCAGTGACAGCTGGCTACTTGTTACACATGAGACTTGCACCAAGACCTGGAAGGCATTTCTAAAGATGGTACGACTAAACACCTACAAAACATAGTGGGATCCCTCACTCTAATGCCAATACAGCCCTGCATCTATTGCTCACTAATGATTGCACTGCTACCAAACCCTTTGTAATTACTACAGTAAGTGCCGAACAGTGGTAGAGCAATACCTTAGATCACCCACTCAAATTCTGAGGGTTTCGCGGTCTGTCTCTACCCCTGTCTCTCTGAGTTTCTCTCTCTCTCTCTCTCTCTCTCTCTCTCTCTCTCTCTCTCTCTCTCCATCTCTGTCTCACTGTCTCACTGTCTGTCTCCTTCTCTCTGTCTCTTGCTGTGCCTTTTTCTGTCTGTTCCTGTCAGTCTCTGTCTCTTTTACTGTCTATGCCACTGTCTCTGTCTCTCTGTCTCTCTTTCTCTCTCTCACTGTCTGTCTGTGTGTCTCTCTGTGTGTCTCTCTGTGTCTCTCTGTCTGTCTCTGTCACTCTCTCTGTCTGTCTGTCTCTCTGTCTGTCTCTCTCTCTGTCTGTCTCTCTCTCTGTGTCTCTCTCTGTCTCTGTCTATGTCTCTCTCTCTCTATGCTCTGTGTGGCTGTTTCTGTCTCTGTCTGTCCGACCCTGTCTCTGTCCGGCGGAATCTCTCTCTGCATCTGGCCCTGGTAGTTGCTATCTACATCTCTCTCTCTGTATCTTTATTGTCACTCTCTATCTGTCTGTCTCTGCCTCTGTCTCTCTTTCTCAATTCTTCCAACGTTTCCACAGTTCTTTTTATATTCTGTCTCTGTCTCATTTTCTCTGGCTTCTACATGCTTTAATCTTAGACAAGCTTGCAGCCTCACAGTTTTCCATATTTTTGTAGATGCTATGTACCCCCCCCCCCAACCATCTGACTGTGCCCCTTACACCCAGAGTCCTCCCCCTACTCCCCACAAGTGTGTCGGCGTCTTCTTTGATCTCCGCCGACCGTGAGAAAAAATAACAAAAACAGAGACAGCGAGAAGTCTGCTATAGCTGCTGGTAGCTGGGTACGGTGCCTCCACACGAGGGTAGATAATGGGGGACCAAAGAAAGTCAAGCAGCAAACTGACTGACTATCTGGTCAGTAAACTCTGAAGAATTTTGGATGTTATTTAGTCATACCATCCAAGTATAATCTAGTATACATAAGAGCTTGTCAGGTACACTGTCCTGACTTCATATATATTTTGGAAATAAGCCATGTTTGGTAAAATGGCAAATAAAGTAGAGTCCATAGGAAAGAGAGAATGGGTTATGTGTCCAATACCACCTCTAGTTAGTGCTCAGGGTCCTACACCACGGGGTCCTACATACCTGCATGTAGACCCCCCCCTGGGAGCCTCACCTGTGTCTTTAAGATACCCACACACCTGGTGGCACATGGAGGCACCTGGAGGTAGTCCTTATCTCACACCACACCTGTGTGTGATACAAGTGTGTGTTATAGTTACTATAAAACACCTGACTACCCTGCTTCCGGCTGTACCCCAGCCCTAAAGGTGCTGCCAGTACATTGATACCTGCTTCATGCAATGAGCGGCATATATAGTGGGATTCTTGATGATTTGAGGCCTATGTGGCCTTTAGGCATATAGAAATGAGTTTAAATATCCCTGGCTACAACTTAGGCCTCAAATTGCCCAGAAATCCACTATCTTTTGCCATGGCCTGCACTAGTGCTGCAGCTATAGCTACTACTGCTGCACCAAATCTTAAGTGCATAATTGAAATTTAATAGGAGTAGACCCCATAGGGTCACTCCAGTGGCAGATACAGGATTTTGAAAATGGGAGGGCACGCCCTTGGTTTAAGACCTAATCTTTAGCTTAAATTGGGGGTAAAAAGGCAAATAAACTCTTAACTACTGGAAAAATGGAGGGGGCACCCCCCCCAACCCCCACTGCAATCTTTAGGAGCGATCTCTGATGAGAGCATGTCCTCTCAGAACTACGACTGCTCTTCCAAATGCCATGCGTATGATGTGTGTATGATAACATAGGGCCCAGTCTTATGAAGGGATCTCAGAGGTTTCATAAGCATTGTTTATTTAAGATCAATCTTTCCACTCTATGAGTGACCACTTAAGATCAGTCATTTGGGAATGACTACTAGTGTTTCAGAACAAGCTGTCACTAGTATTAGAACTTAAGACTGGTCCTTTAGAAACAGCTGTCAATTAGACATAGGGGCAGTATTCAAGATCAGTTGTAAGGTCACTCATAGGCCAATTATCCAGCTAGTAAGATCAATCACCCAGTTGCAGAACATGCCTCTACTTTGTTATTTCATAATAGAAAAAGGTATTATAAAGGGGTATTTTATTTTGATATATTCCTGACATCATGGATTTAAAAGATATGTGGGATTCCACTAATTGATATGATTTTTCCTGTGTGTACCCTTAACCTTCCACATAAATCAGCTACTTTCTGTTGGTCATATGTCACTCTTACATTGACTCTTTGCTAGTAAGCTTCAATCCCAATTTCCTTTTGAAACGCATCCTACTAAGAGTGAGCTATGGAGATATATGATCAATGAATCCAATGATTGATCTTAACACCACCTTATGAGTATCTTGCTCTTAAGTCTATGTCACTAGTATATGGCCCTTGTGAAACAGGTCTCTGATGACAGCATAATCATCTTCAGTGATCTTCAGATCGTCAGATATATTGAAATTTCCCTCTGGTGTGAAGTAGTATAGGATGGAATGAGTATCAGCTTGGGGGCTAGAGGAACTCTATGGTATCAGTTCCCTTCCCCCTACACCTGACAGTCATAGACACACATAATGTAATCATAACCACCGCTAGATGCTACTCACAGCCAAGGGGGGGGGGTCAGGGGGGGCGGCCCCAGAGGTAGAGCAGGACCATATGATCTGTTACAAGAGAGGTCAGAGCAGAAGAGGACATGTCACTCTAAGAAAAGACTGTTGAATGTACCAGGGTTCCTAAAAGAATTAAACTAACATAATTGTAAAGCAGTGTAGTTTTTACGATGAAGCCCCAGATGGCAGTATAGAAAATCACTATATAACAAGGAATCTCTGTAAAAACAACATTGATATCTTTTCCCTAAAGTTGCCAGAGAACCTCCGTTGATTTGACAGTTTCTTTTTTACAGTGCAGGTTTATTATTTGGTATATACCAACATTATAGATGACATTTAGGCCTGTGTATGTCCGAATAATAAGAAAATGTCATATCAGTCCATTTAGCGAAGAGAGAAAACTGAATTATTATATAGATATATCTCATCTTTCATCTTGGCGTCTCCCTCCAACCCCTTTAAGTTTAATAGGAGGAAAACTCCTTACTAGTAAGAGATTAATTTCGTGTTGTTTCAAAGCTGAAAAGATTTCTTTTTTTAATTTGAAAAGAGTTTTGTCCGTTTCTCGAAACACTCTTGAAACAGCAGGGAGTTGTTAATGTGGAATGGAATGCATTTCTTTTGCTTCATTATTGAAAGGTCGATACAGGGGGTAGCGCAGACCCAAAGTCATAATTATGGGAAATTATGTCACGACTGATACATCTGTACACCATTTACTCTACTTTGATTATATAAAATAAAAAAAAAAATTAATATATAAATAGAGATTGTATGAATAAAGCCCAATGGTATACCCACTGGACCAAACCTGGTGTTGAGATGATGAAGCCTCAATGACTACCAGTTTGAAGTGAAACCTTGCTTGTCACTTGTGTTAGTCCTCACACCCCATCAGGCCCATCTAACACTTATCATATCCTCAGTAAGTAGACTCTGAGTGTTCTCACACCTTTTACATATATCTGTGCTTTAACTAGTTAAGGACAGTATGGTTCCTTCTAATGGGTGATATAGCGCACTGTTGCAACAGGCTCATTGCACTCTCAGCCTGCAGCGTCGGATCCAGGATTTTGAAAAGGAGGGGGGGGGCGCCCCTTATTCAACCCGTAAATTTGGCAAAATTCTGAGCCAAAAAAGATGTAAATTAAATACAAGGATATCCGCCACGGGCCCGAATTGTAAATAGGCAGTAAAGACCATTGTACTGCTTACAGGGCAACCTACTGTAGAGTCATTAGATTTGTACTAAGAGTAGCTCCTACTGTTTTCTAAAAATAAAAACAATGCACTGTAAATAGAGCTGCGCAGTCTGACCATGGTCTTCACAATGCATGAAAGAATAGCCCTGGTTAGTGACTCATCAGGGCTGCATTCATGCATCATGCTGGCCCTATGGGGTTGGTACGTTCCCGGAGTATCGCTATGATGCACTTATGGTGCATCCTATTTAATTCCCCTCTGACAAGGCACTAACCCTAGAGGCTGGCATGAACAGAGTCCTGCTGGTGCATCCTGTCTATTTCCCCTCTGACAAGGCACTGACCCTAGAGGCTAGCATGAACAGAGTTCTGCTGGTGCATCCTGTCTATTGCCCCTCTGACAAGGCACTGACCCTAGAGGCTGGCATGAACAGAGTTCTGCTGCTGCATCCTGTCTATTTCCCCTCTGACAAGGCACTGACCCTAGAGGCTGGCATGAACAGAGTTCTGCTGGTGCATCCTGTCTATTTCCCCTCTGACAAGGCACTGACCCTAGAGGCTGGCATGAACAGAGTTCTGCTGCTGCATCCTGTCTATTTCCCCTCTGACAAGGCACTGACCCTAGAGGCTGGCATGAACAGAGTTCTGCTGGTGCATCCTGTCTATTTACCCTCTGACAAGGCACTGACCCTAGAGGCTGGCATGAACAGAGTTCTGCTGGTGCATCCTTTCTATTTCCCCTCTGACAAGGCACTGACCCTAGAGGCTGGCATGAACAGAGTTCTGCTGGTGAATCCTGTCTATTACCCCTCTGACAAGGCACTGACCCTAGAGGCTGGCATGAACAGAGTCCTGCTGGTACATCCTATTTAATTTCCCTCTGACAAGGCACTGACCCTAGAGGCTGGCATGAACAGAGTCCTGCTGGTACATCCTATCTATTGCCCCTCTGACAAGGCACTGACCCTAGAGGCTGGCATGAACAGAGTTCTGCTGGTGCATCCTATCTATTGCCCCTCTGACAAGGCACTGACCCTAGAGGATGGCATGAACAGAGTTCTGCTGGTGCATCCTGTCTATTTACCCTCTGACAAGGCACTGACCCTAGAGGCTGGCATGAACAGAGTTCTGCTGGTGCATCCTGTCTATTTACCCTCTGACAAGGCACTGACCCTAGAGGCTGGCATGAACAGAGTTCTGCTGGTGCATCCTGTCTATTTCCCCTCTGACAAGGCACTGACCCTAGAGGCTGGCATGAACAGAGTTCTGCTGGTGCATCCTGTCTATTTACCCTCTGACAAGGCACTGACCCTAGAGGCTGGCATGAACAGAGTTCTGCTGGTGCATCCTGTCTATTTACCCTCTGACAAGGCACTGACCCTAGAGGCTGGCATGAACAGAGTCCTGCTGGTACATCCTATCTATTGCCCCTCTGACAAGGCACTGACCCTAGAGGCTGGCATGAACAGAGTCCCACTGGTGCATCCTATCTATTGCCCCTCTGACAAGGCACTGACCCTAAAGGCTGGCGTGAACAGAGTCCTGCTGGTACATCCTATCTATTGCCCCTCTGACAGGCATAGCGCATCAATTCCCTATGTAGTCCTTGAATTGGTCAAATGATTAGAGCACTGTTCTGCCCTTAAATGGTTATAAATACACATACCTACATTTTCCCACCTCACACCCTGAGTGTTTAGAAAACGATGGTTGTAAATCTGGGCTGCAGTTGAGGGCATCTATATGCTGTAGAAACCTGGGTCATAAAAGCATCGTATTCTAAGTAGGTTAGACCACCTTAACCCAATGTCTACATGGTTATATAGTCCCCTCCTTTGCCGGGTACTATAAAACCCTGTAGACACCGGGTTAAGGTGGTCTAACCCATACTTTTTTCTCACGGTCGGCGGAGATCAAAGACGAGCTTTCCCTTTCACCTCGTTACCACACATTATTATTCACGCCATGTCCTGAGTGGTGGAAGATCCACTATTTACGACATGATTTACGACATGCTGACGGTGGGTGGCAATGGTACAGTAATACTAATAGTAATACCCCGTATACATGGTGCACCGTGCATATAAGGTACACTCTGAGTTCAAGGAGATAAGTTGCATCTAGGGCTTGATCCCGGGGCTTGATATTGACAGTTTAGTACTACATGTTCTTCTGTAGATTTTTTTTTAGATCCTGGCCTATAAGGGGCACCTGAGTTTGGGAGGGTTCTATAAGGCTTACCAAGGACCAACTCTCAAGAATAAGACGTGGCTTATATGTGAGGTAATACAGTACCAGTAGTGTATAAATGTATAGATTATAAATATAAACATTGTAGATTGATGCAGTCCTGGTATTTTCTTTCACCATAAAAGGCACATTCCTAGCCTTGAGGGGGTGGTCATTTTTTAACAAGGGGGGGGGGGTGTTGAATTGGGGGGGGCAAAAAAATTCCAACCCCTCCAAGGCGGGGGCCGAGAAAATTTTCGTTGTTAAAAACGTGGTTGATGGTAAGTCCTGTTTCAAGCATCATCAAGAGAGTAAATAATTATAAGCTCCTGCCTTTTTGCACGATGCATTAGCAGGCGCAGCTCTTAAAGGGTCAGCAGGGTCTGCTTTAGCCCAGATCCCAAAAGCCAACTAACAGTGAGGTCAGATCTGGGGGGACCCCACTGCAGGGGTAAATGTTCACTTTTCTTAAGCATGGATTCCCCAGGACAAACAAGAAGATTTCAAACCAAGAGTATAGACCAAACAAAATTCCCACATTTATATTTTTGATACTTCTTTAAGGCACTCAAGATGGAAAATGATTTTAAAGCATGATACATGTCTTATACTCTATTGTCTAAAACATGGCTCATAGGTACCATTATATACCATTATATATACATGTCCATTGGAATTATATGGAGGTGGACTCGAGATCCTATAGACATATTTGTGAGTAAATCCTAAGTAAAATCTCCCAACCTGACCAACAACATTATTTACATACCAACACCCCTCACTAAGCTTTGATTAGTACTGGCTGGGTGCTGGCCTGTCCTGCTTAATTGGGTAGTTGACCATGTTGTTAAAATGAAGTATGCAGGTGTTGTTGTGGCATGTGGGGCAAATTTACCCAGCAAATTGTCGTTATCTGTCGCCATGATTGGTCATCAATGGTGACTCCTTTCTGAGTGATAACTCACTGCGTCATCTTTCGCCACTGTGTGTCAGTCTCACATGGCATGGCGATTTATCACAACAGTCGCCAACATGATCTCACTCACTACGTGAGTATGTGCCACCCCTTGTCATCCCTCACAAAGCATGGTGACTTATCACCACGATCGCCAACATGGATCTAACTCACTGCGTGAGTATGTGCCACTGCCTGTCAACTCTCAGTCAGAATGGCAACTTTTCACCTGCATTGCCACATGGCTCTCACTCAATGCGTGAGTGTGTATCACTCCTAGTTAATCTTCTCTAAAAATGGCGACTTATCACCACCATTGCCAACATTGGTCTCACTCAATACGTGAATTTGTGTCACTCCAAGTCAATGCTCTCTGAGGATTGCATCATCTGTCACTCACTCTCACTCACAGTGGCAACTTATCACCACCATTGCCAAAGTTGTTGAGACAGCACCACTGTTCAACATGTAGCCTATCTAGGAAGTGTGGGCATGAAGTATAAGTCCCATACGTATCAAATGTGCTTTGTTTCACACTGATTTCCATGTAATACTTCAGAGTTGAATCAAACAAGATTATATAGAGAGAATAGCAATTGAATTTAGATAGAGGTATCTCTAAAATGAAAGCAACTATCCATAAACACCTTTTCTCTGGTTACAGGAAAAATACATAGGGAAATATCAACATGAACACCTTGTCTGTGGTTAGAGGAAAGATACATATGGCAATACCTTCTCTGGCAAAACATACTTTGATCTGGCAGATGTGAGGCTGCATGATTACCAATGTCGATGATCATGAGCTTTTCATCTAACAAGGTGAGTGATCACCAGCGTCGCCATCACTGGTGAGTCTGAGTGATCACCACTCTCGCCATCCATGGTGAACCTGCGCTATGACGTGGTGCGCGTTTCATCTAGCGAGGTGAGTGATCACTCGTGTCGCCATCCCTGGTGAGTGTGGGTGATCAAGATCCTCACCCTCTGTGGTGAACCTGTGCTATCACGAGGTACGCGTTTTATCTAACGAGGTGACTGATCACAATCCTTGCCATCCGTGGTGAACATGTATTATGACATGGTGTGTGTCTCATCTAGCGAAGTGAGTGATCACTCATGTCGCCATCCCTGGTGAGGATGAGTGATCACTCATGTCGCCATCCCTGGTGAGGATGAGTGATCACGATCCTCGCCATCCCTGGTGAACATGTGCTATGACAAGGTGCGTGTTTCATCTAGCGAGGTGAGTGATCACCCACGTCGCCATCCCTGGTGAGTCTGAGTGATCACCATCCTCGCCATCTGAGGTGAGGCCATGTGATCACCACCATTGCTATTCCTGGTGATCTTGTGCTATAGCGACGTCGTGTTCCATCTAGCGACATGTGTGAGCCACTTCACACAGGTTGACGAGGAGTCACGACAATTTGCTGGGTAGGGTCACCAGTGAAGATTTTCTCACATCAAATGCTGTTTCATTCAATTATAAGCCTAGATAGCTCAACAAACATACACAGAATAGTTAGATTACTATCATCACTTCCAATTTCTTTATTATCAAACTGTAGACACTATTGGGTTTTGATGTAGTTACCACTAGTTGATTTTGGGGATGTCTGGCAAAAGTTGGCTACTTTAACTTTTTGGGAAAAGGTCTGCCAAATTTTGAACATTTTGTCTATAACTTTGAAAATATCTCCATGTTTAATTTAATCAACTTTCCAGCAGTGTATTGCAAATGATTCTGATAATAATATTTCCAAATCAGCTGTTTATGCTAGTATCATAGGAGAGCATCAGCTGACTTAGGGTAGAGAAATTCTCTGTGCCAACCATCGGCCACTACCCTAACTGAGACATTAGGGGGAAAAGATGATACATTTTATAAAATAATTATATTATTACGTATGCCATATGAAAGCAGACTCAAAGTGATTCACAGACCGAATATGAGAATGGTTTTTGAATAACACCCAGATGTTGATATCAGACAGCCGCGTAAGGATACATTATGACTATTTAGAAACCCCATGTGTTTTCAGAAAGGATATATATGTTTCTCATAGGGATGGAAATGGGAATGAGCAACATTTGACACCGTATTGGAATAACAAATATGTATGCTGAGTGGTATAAAATAGGCTGGTAGAATTTGGTCCGTGATGTGATGGTGTTCTTTATCATGAAATACCACATTCCTCAGTTGCATGTTTAAACGTGGTTGATGGAGTGTCTTTCTTTATTGGGAACAGCGTGAACATAATGAGAACTCGGGAACACTCACAAGACATGTATTCCTTTCTACCTCCTGAAAGGAGAAAGGAATCAAGATTGTCTGATTTGGAAGTCGCTTAAGAAGGGGATTTATATTTGTCCGGTTTGCAATCTGCAAAACACATGTATAACTACTAAAACTGACTTTCTATGATGTTTTGAGAGAAGAAATTCAAAACCATATGCATGGATTTATAATATTGAGTCAATTAGGGGGTACATTGTCCAAGTGTCCACCACCTGGCAGGTTACTTAAAATCAACGACTCCAGAATGACCTTTTTCCTGATGAAATTCATAAAGGCCATTTTCACTATGAACAGGTTCTTAAAGGTTTACAGTCAAGCCTCAATTCCTCGACCCTTTGATTCCTCAGATCCCTCAGTACCTCAGACAGAAAATCAGTACCGCAGACAGAAAATCAGTACCTCAGACAGAAAATCTGGAATTACCTCTATTTTCCCATTATATTTGGACTTAATTCCTCAGAAAGTTTGCTTCCTCAGACATTTCTCCTTGCATTTTCCATATCGAAGGAAGCAAGGGAACTCTTTACTTACCAATCAGCCAAGTGGTCGGGTTTTGGACTATATATCTACCCCCAATGGCTCCTAGTTGAGCTCCACACATGTTTTCAGCACCTTTTGCTATCGCGTGCTGTGGTTTGTCGGCTCGGTGCCTGCCACAAATATGATCAGACACGCAAAATGGATCCGCCCTAGAACCTTACATCGAATAACCCTTCTCTTTGGCTGCTCACAAATCGGCTCTGCTCCTGTTAGTGCCGCTATGTGAGTCTGACCCAAAGCCTGATCTAAACTGTAACACAATTTTCTTATTTATACCTTAAAAGACAGCTGTCCATAGGCAAGTACGATGCAGAAATGAAACAGTGGAAAGCAGGCCATTTCACACCAACGCAGCACGGTACAGTACGGTGCAGGGCAGCACGTCACAAGAAAGTAGAGCAGTATTCCAACTGGTGCAGCACGGTGCAGCACGTTATTTTCAGAGTAGAAAATGTTCTACTTTTGAATAGCGCACTGCACCGTGCTGCAAGATATATTGGATTACAGAGACGCAAAGATCCTCATTTTACTGTACTGCACCAATACTGCACCGCATTTCCATTCACACCATGCAGTACGTTAGCTGCAGCAAAAAGATCGTGCTGTGACGTACTGTGCCGTACTGCATTGGTGGGAATTCGGCTTTAAGCAGCACATCATTAGTGCATCATGCCGACTCTCATGATGCAGTGTAGCTACCCTGTGGATTGGTGCATCAGGGCTGCATTCATGCATCATGGAGGCCTTGGGACTGTGTATGGGCATGGTCACATGGCCATTTCTTAAAATTGGCATGTGACATGGTCCTTAGTGACATGAGGCAAAAGATATGACATAAGTGTTTTCTTAAATTTGACATGGGATAGGTTCTAAGAGGTGACATGAGACATGGGAATTTAATTGACATGTGATATGACGATTTCTTATAATAGACATATGACACGGGGGACCTCCCATCCACACCGCCTGTGTAAAACCTGACAAACTAGAAACTACAACATTATGTTTTAGAAGGCAGTGGAACCCCTCAACCTCTCCAAACTGTAAGCGCTAACTGCTCCTTTCTATCCATGTAATGTTCCATATGGTTTATAAGAAGAAGATTTATCTTAAAAAGAAACAACCCATTGGATTGTAAAGTGTTACATTGTTACAAAATGTCCCACATCCTTAGATATTAGAACCACTTCATGTTGGCTCATGCTATTCATATTTTCCAACAAGCAGGCATTTCAACTTTCAATACCCAATGTTAACGCGATTTTCCAGTTGTGTAGCTTTGGATCATGCAGGTGTGTAAGAATTGGATCACCCCCCCCCCCACCTCACACTCTTTCATGATTCAACTCCCATGTTTACCTATTTACAAGTCTACAAAACACCCATCCTAGATATTTGAAATACGACTTGATATTTCCAAAGGACTTTACTACTCTCCAAGCGGATTGACATCAAATGCTCTCTACGATTGGAGAGTAGACTTTACATAACTAAATTCTTGTGCCCTTTCAAAGAACGTCATGGTTGCCGAGCAGAATCTTCCTGTAGACTCTCAGGATACAAAATCATTGACTGGGACATCTACACCAGGTACATTTAGTATACCCTGAGCATCTCGGTTTTAATACCAGTAATCGATCTTGTACTAAATTATGGAAGAATTGAACAAAAACGAGTGAAGAGTGACTATGATGTTGCTTACTCTTCATATGACGTAACGTCTCTAACTGGGCATGCGCGAGCGTCCCTTTGTGGATCGGCGGACGCTGCTAGTAGGTGTCCCGGATGTCGGCAGGTGATGTGGAGTTTGTAACTACCCCAGCGTCCCTGAGGGAGGAGGACTTAGAGCCCAGAGGTAGGGGGTAGTTGTAACTAAGGTAGACAAAATAAGGAGAACAATGCGCCCTTTGTTTGTATATTATAAGTAGAACATTAATCCCAGCAAGCAGGTGATCCAAACTAATGAGCATGAACTTGTTTTGTCTCCTTCATCCACAGGGAGTCCATTCACCTGAACAATTAGATCGATGTGTTAGAAGTGGATCGTTAATTCAAATATCTGCATCAAGGAAATAAAGTAATTTGATAGAAAAACCTGATGCCTTTCAGGATTGTTGTACACACTTTAGTTTAGTTGTAGGGCAGAGAGTAATATTTCCATATCATTTAATGCAATTGAAGAAAATAAAAGAAAGAATATCATGTTATGATTTGATAGGCAGTAGCAGAGAAGAGCTAGTAGCCATATCGGGAGATGTAATCAATCTTGATCCTGATCCAAGAAAAAAGGAAGTAGCATAGAAAAAGAGAAATCCAGACTCAGCCATGACACCTATACTCAGGTGTAATTGGGCACACATGTGAGCCCCATAATCCTCTATACCAGTTCTTTATCTACCTGTAGCGCCCCCTGGATCCCCACGTGGTACTACCAAGCCACCTGTTAGTTAGTGAGACCCCCTGTAGGGGGAGCTGCTGATGGTGGCAGGTATATAGGGGGCTAGATTACAGGTAGAGACAACTGATACCAAGGTATATAGGGATGTATTGGATGATAGCAGCGCCAAAATAGCAATGCCATTGGCAGAGGAGTGAAATACCAAAGGGAGCACTAGGGTTGGATTTGTATTGGCCACTAGCTGGTCTGGAGCTGGTTCCAGCGGCACACACTGATAACAACTGATAAGATGGGAACAGCATGTCCCTGGAAGTGGGTGTTAACCAGGGACAAGGTACCCATCATGGTTTGTCTTATCAGTGGGTTTTAGCTCAACCAGCGAATTTCAAGATGGTGGCTCCACTAGGCCTCCATACTGAGTCCTATACTGACTGCAGCCTGACCCGCGGGAGCAATTAAGCTTTTCCCAATCTTTTAGGACTCAGTATGGACGCCCATTAGGTTCCGCCATTTTGAATTTCGCTGGTTGAGGTACAAGCTACTGATAAGGTATGGGGTAATGATGGGTACCTTGCAGCTGGATAATACCCTCTTCCAGGAACAAGCTTGTTACCATCTTATAGTGGGACAATTTGGCTTCTCACACAGAATGGCCAGTTACGGGCAATAGGGGACAACATGGCTGCCTACACAGGGTGACCCCTTACAGTGTTATAGCCTAGCCTCAGGTTGTAACCTATGCACAACACCTGAGATGGTGGTAGATGGATGCGGGTAGCAATAAGATGCACTAAAACATGCTTAATTCCCACCTAAACTTTAAAGTATCATACTCCTGAAGTTTTACTTTGATAATTCAATGAGGGGCGGAAGGGGGCTTTTTTGACTCTTTGTCTGCATAATTATGAATTTAACTCACTCATCCCCTTATTCTACTTCTTTTCCTTGCCTTTCCCCTTAGAATTTCCCCTCTAGATTTTCCCTATGTTATATTCTGAGTGGTGTCAAAGGTTGACTCTCTTTGTACTTTTGCTGGACTGACCCCCTCCTTTCAAAATTTCATCCAAATCCTACTGCTCGTATCATATTGTAGTATCCTCTTCCCCTTCTCAATAACCTCCTGGAACGTTGCAGAAACCAGAGCCTTATGACACTAATCAGTTCTCAGGGAAACCATCAGATTCTGCTCTCATTCATGTCCATGTAAAGTTGTTTTTATGTCCAGACAAAACATATAAAAACCACGAAGCACTAAAATAATGTCTAAATAGTTTCTACCTGCAGACTAGAATAAGCAGGGCCACACCCGATGTATCTGAATGCGTACTGATGTATGCAGTGCTTAATACATCTTTGAAGGTTTGGCAAATTTCTCTGTCCAGGACAACCTTTGTCAGCATCAGCAAGAGTTCTGTGAACTGGCAGCCTTTATCAGCCTCATTAACAGTGCTTTTCATGGAGACTGCCTTTATCTGGCAGCCTTTATTGTCACCAATAGTTCGGATTATGTTAACAGACTATCCAACAATTTTCTTTTGCAACAGCCTTTGTTAGCCTCGCCAACAGTTCTGTCATGAATTCTGTTCATTGCTATATAAATGGGGTTTCTGCGAATCCACATTGTCAAATAGTTGATGGGCACTAAACCAACGTATTGTTAGGATTGACCCAGAACCAATCAGAAATGTATAGCCCCTAGGTGGAGTGGATATCTCAGTGCTATTCTACCTCGTCATGTCAATCTTCTAGGTACAACTCTTTTTCTGAGGATCTTACAAGTCAGTTTTCCCATTTGCTATGAGATGTTCTATACACTGCTTGTGAGGTGGTCTATCACACATATGGTGGAGGTCTAGGTATCAGGAGGTGTGTTTTGGTTTGTGAGGTGTGAGAGATGGTTGTAATCACCCAGTCTCACAGAATCTCAGCTTGGCGCACCCCAGGTACCTCAAACCTACAACACATGGCCGAGGTAACTAGCCATGGAGGCTGTGATTTAACCAATGTCTAGTTTATATTAAGTGTGAATTCCATCAAATTGTGCTAGAAATTTGCTATCAATGAGGAATTGCAAATAATATATGTTTGTACGATTTAGTGTAATGAATTTGAGTTCCCTGCAGTGCAACATTGGTCAAAGTTTTCATACCAAATGGCACATGGTTTGAATTTTGCTGCAGGTCTGAATTCATGCATTGTATATATGATCGCTTAACCCTTTAAGGGTCACTAGTGCATTTATGCATCATGCCCATTGGTCGTGCACTGAAAACATGTAAGATCCAAAACTAGTCAGCGGTGACCACTTTAGGTGCGTCAAAATGACGACTTTAGGTCGTCATCCTGATGACCTGAGTCATCAATATGACGACTCTGTACTGTCAGTATTGTCATCCTGACGACCTGAGTTGTCAGGATGACGACCTGAAGTGGTCATTTTGACTACCTAAAGTTGTAGTTTTAGGTATCGTCAACTTGAGGACCTAGAGTGGTCACCACTGACCCCGGGCCGCTGACTAGTTTCGGATCTTCCATGTTTTCAGTGTGATGCATCAAGCCGACCCAATGAGGTTGGTATACCCTCTTGAAGGTTCATAATCACCTTGATATACGAACGCTTGCGAACAGTTTTTCAGCTCTTTATTTATGCATCATGCCAAGCAATGGGAATGGTGCACTAATGCATTCCCAACACCCGTGAAACCGTAAAGGGCCAACGTGCTAAGTATGAAATTGGAAAGGTACCTTTACACCCCCAGTCTCAATGCATAGTTATGACCACCTCCGTGGGTGGTTGTTTCACTACAGTGTTATCAGAAACCACTGTGGTTGGGTGAATTTAATAGCTGAGCCCTTATCACCAGTTTCTGCCCCCATAGGTCTCAGCCTTATCACGTCTATATTATAGTAATAGGTGGAGCTAACCACCTACCAAGTACCACACCCACTGCTATAGATCAACACAGCAAGAAAGGGGGACTTTTTGAAGAAGCGTTTTTGGACTTATCTTTGGTTAACCTATTGAGAATGAAAATGAGGCTTGCCAATGAAGCAGTGCCCTGATTGCCATCAGGCGATCAGCTGCAAGTGGCTAAAACAGTGATGAAATTTCCCATAGCGTTAAGGTCCACATTTCGTCAGTGTTGCGTGCTTGAGGCGTGTTACCAAGTATCCACAGGGGACATTGGTGTGTTGATTAGGTATTTCTTTCTGTTCGTGATAATCAGTCTTGTGCTTTCTTTGCTGTTTCCTCTACCCTTCCTATCTTTCCTTTTTTCCTTCAAATCTCCCCGTTTCCCTGACTCCTCTCTCTCTCTCTCTCTCTCTCTCTCTCTCTCTCTCTCTCTCTCTCTCTCTCTCTCTGTTTCTCTTTCTATCTCTCCCTCATTCCCTTGCAGTATCTCCTCTCTTTCCAGCTTCACGTGCAGTGAAACAACAGAGAAAGAGAACAGCTGTAGGTCAACCCAGTAACATGTTATAAATCATATCACACATCCATCTACAGCAGCTATTAGTAAATGACATTGAGTGGCAATATATCACATGTGTGTGTCTCTCAGTGTCAGTTTCCCAGATCCTGGTAATCCCTGATAATGTCGTACATGACACATAGAGATAATAACATGAGATCACTCACCCAGTGCCAATACCCTCAGATCGGCATGGTGTGATTAGTACAGGGGTTATACACTCAGTCAAGCTAGTATTTGTAGTCGGGTTCTATGTTTAGTTTGTAAGGGGCATTTATGAGGAAATTGTAAACTTTGCATTTTTGGAAATCTAAGAATCACTGTTCCAAAAATTATGAGAATTATGTGTCACTCTTTGTTGCCATAACAACCATCTCAGTACCATTTTGAATGCCATTTAGAATGGTATAACATTGATAAGAATATCATTCTCTCCAAAGGCACAGCAGAGCAGCCTGCATGTTCTCTGAAGTCCTGTCAGATCTTGGTCAAGCCCATCAAACAATCAAACTTATATCACAGTATTTAGAGGGGTACCCATGCTTCTGTCTTTTCTTTTCTTTGTTTCTTTCCCCTGCCTTTTTCCCCTTTTCTTCTTTTTTTTACTTTGTGGCTAGGGGTATTTATGAGCTGTTAGAAGCTGGTAAACCCCTCTACTACATACAGTAAGCAGTAGATTACCGTGAGAAGATCACAGAATAGTTCACGCGGTAGTAGTAGTTCACAGGGTATGCTAGTGGTGGTCAGACAGTCACAGGTCAGGCTCCTGCCTCTCTGTGCCAACCTAATCCTTTTACCATATCCCAGTCTCATCTCATCCCCACGGGGGGAGGCACTCCACATCTTTTCTATAGTTTCTATGGGTGAACAGCTGCCTAGATTAAGACTTAGGTGCCGGCGTAGGTACCTTTATCATCCATTGTAAAAATAACTATTGAATCTACCAGAGATCCTCGTAAAACTGAATTGTGACGAACCACTGTAGTTGAATTGCAAGTGTAGCTTTTACAAGGTGGGAGTATGGTGGTATACAAATGTGCAAGGAATCTGAATGAAAATAAGGACGGAACTTTCGGACAAGGTTTCTGCCGTTGTTTCGACACCACCTTTACAGTGTGGTATCAATATTGAAAGTTGGGGATCCTTTTCAAGGGATAGAGCCAAATAGCTATATTGCCCCTAATTGAACAAACCTTAACCTTAGTTAGCCAGACAAATAAAATTACCTCAACAATACTCAACTTTGCGATCTATCATCTAAAACTATAACTGTTTCCTTTCAGAATTGCCACGCACAAAGCCCAACATATCCTATTTCCCTTGAAATTGTGTTTGCACACAGTCGCCAAAATTGGGAGAGTGCCGCCCCACAAAGCTCCAATCCTATGTCCTCCACTCTGACAGTGTGACATTGTGACAAGTCACACTGACAGCCCCTGGTTCTTAGTACCAGAACATGTGGTGAGGTCAAGATGTGAAATGCATCTCATAAAGTTCATTTTGAAATGAAACCTGAAACATACTTTCATTTTGGGATTGGATCAGGATAATTGAGCTCTAACTGGACACACACAAAGGGCCATCATTGCACAGTAAAAAATATCTGTTGAATCTGCCAGTACTCCTAGTAAAACTGAACAACCGTGACTGCATTTCAGTGAACCATGCAGTGCAGCTTTTCCAGGTGGCAGTACGGTGGTATAAGGAATCTCTGTTTCAGCATTTTTTTAGTGTGTGATAAGTTGGTACACTTGTACATGAACATAGATTTGGTCCTGCTGCGTTAGGGTGATAATACATGGGGTTAGGGGTAATAAGGACTCCCCACCTAATGATGATCTATATGTACTTGTGATCCATGTACTGGACTAAAGAGAATGGGGTGGGGAAGGGGTCATAGAATGCACTGACGGCATATTATCAGAAAATGTCATAATATTTCTCCGTGTATATATTTCATGCTTAGGCCTAGTTTGAAAGCTTTTTGCACAGTCTGCAAGACAGTTAGGTATATAGAAAGGACACCACATTTCATTATAGGCCTACAGTCCCGGGGGGAGGCACTGGGCCTTGGTTTGGGTACCAACTGTGGTACCGACCCCATGGAGCGGTGGCTGTCGATGCATCGGTGAGAGAAAAAAGGGGGGCTATTGACTGAATTACATCTTTAGATTAGGGTTTTTTTAAATGAATATTATAACTTGCATGGAAAGGAAATAACTTGACAATTCCATGTTATCACTCCAGTGATGTGAAATTCCTGAATATCATTGTCACAAAACCATAGTTAACATGGGAAAGGCCCAAAAAATGGGGGCTGTTGTCAGACTTCTTCAAGAAAGGGGGGTTGTAAAAATTAAGCTAAATTTTAAGGGGCTGTGAAAGGGCCAAAAGGGAGGGGCTGTAGTTTCGCAGTTGGGACCTACAATCAGAGAGTCAGTGCCTCCCCCGGGCCTACAGTGTATTAAGTGAATCTGGTCTACAAGTGCCCCAAAATGTGTTTCTAGATAGGATTGCCCAAGTCTGTGTGTACCTTTTCGGAGAGCATTTCTATTTTGATTGGTACTAATCTGCACACGACCAAGCCACATGCACCTACGCAATATATCATAAATGCCTCAACCCAAGTTGCATCCTTCACACGAAGATGTAGAAGAGTGGCGCTTACAGTTTAGCATTCAATTGTTGATTCAGGATGTGTTGTAGACTGGCTGCAGTCCATTGATTTTATTATGAGATAAATAAAATGGTAAAATGAAAATTGAAAACATTTCTAGTGAATCTATTTCTAGTGAATCTGAGCCTCAGCCCAACAGCCAGAGTAGGAGAGGCATGGGGGGGGGTATAGTGGGGTTGGGAGGAGAGCTCAGGGACTGCAGCCAGTCTAGATGTTGTTAAATGCTTAGTAAATCAAGTCGTGAAAAGGCAGTTGGTTCTTCCGTACGTCCGCCTGTCTGGTAGTTGTGATTGGTGAGCAGCGTTCTTACACCTGGAGACAGAGATTAGGTTACTTTGGTTACCCTTTAGATTAGGTTACCTTGGTTACCCTTTAGATGCTATGAGTGCACCAGTATGCTGGTGATATGCAGACGAACCTTCTTGCCAACCCTTCATTGGTGCACCATGTCGACCCTCCTAGCCAACCTATATGATAGGGTCGACATGATGCATGAATGCAGGCCTGGCGAGTTACTCACCAGGGCTACATTCATGCATCATGGCAACCAATGGGCATGATGCATTAATGCACTATCGGCCTTTAAGGGTTAAATAACACGTTAGATACCTATCCACAGTCCCACCTCCTGACAATATACTTACACATAAAAAGGTACAACTGATCTAAAGGCCATCTCCACCAGTTTAGAGAGCGATGCTAGGGCCTCATGCTGGGCAGCTTTACAAACACTTACATCTTCATCTATTTCATACAGTGTTAGCTGTACACCGGGGTCTCTGAGAAGCATGGGTCTCAAAATGACGTATACGGCTTTAGGATTTATTGAAATCAAACTTAAGCACCAAAGCAGTATGTTAAGAAAGGACCGGTCTGAAGAAAGGACTGGGCCGGCTGACTGTGTGCAGAGTTTTAAGGTTAGAACAGGGAGGAGCTATAGGCCTTAGTATGGACGCCCAGTGGGTCCACCATTTCATGTGTTGAGGCAGACAAACTGATAAGACATACCATGATGGCTACCTTGGCCCTGGCCTGGGTATAACATTTCCAGGGCAAGCTGGTCCCCATCTTTGCAGTTCTCCATAGTGGATGTCACCATAACCAGCTCCAGTCACGTGTGTAGGCTCTAGCCTGCTGTTGACTGTTTGGAAAGTTTACTATTTGTCACAGATGGCTGTAGATAAATCAGGTGAAGGCTTTACCTCAATGTGGAGGCGGCGTGGTTTGATTAAGTGCCTCAAGTGGGCGTTTAAACTCGGCCTGTCATTGTAAAGCGGCCAGTTGATGACCCATCATTACCCTGACTCCTACCCCTACCTACCCTGAACGCTGCTTTGTGATCTGGTATTTATAACCCTTAAAGGGCTGCTGATGCAGGAATGCATCATGCCCATTTGTCGTCATGATGCACCAATGAAGTGCTGGCTCAACAGCACTTCATTGGAGCATCATGACGATCCTCCAGGTGTGTATCAACCCCGTAGGGTCGGTATGATGCATGGATATAGCCCTGGTAAGATACTCGCCAGGGCTACATTCAAGCAATGCATTAATGTATCAGTGGCCCTTAAAGTGGAGACTGCAGAGGGGGCTGGGGGTTGGGTATGGCCCCTCACGTGTAGGCTCTATGAGGGATGCACCAAACACACCTCTATATCATCCACCATTATACCCACCCTGACGGGGCCACAAGGGGAAAACTCACAACACACAGGCCCTATACGGCCTTCTATACAGGCTCTCACACTAGGGGGCAGTATGGGTATAGAGGGCATGTATAGGGCTATACAGTCAGTCCACCAGGCCCACCCGGTAGGGGGCAGTTGTGGCGTGCTAAGGGCACCAAGTTAGTAAGGTGAACGTGACCATGACGGATAGAGACACGTATAAAGGGCCTTATAGAGAGAGGTGTTATATACACTGAAATACTGAAGTTAAACTCTGAAAAGAAATAAGGGATAGGCAGACTACAATGTTATTTTGGGCTTTTCCGATGGGCCCGAAACTATTCATTTGGCAAGGGGGACATTAGGTCAAAATGCCGAGGAAGAACATTGCCAGAACCGGGTATAAATGGGAGGCTGCAGGGCCTGAGGAAACTTGGGGGATACATGTATATCACTGATACAACTGATTCACCGATAATGATATTTTGAAGGAAAAGCTTTTTTGTTGAAGTCACTAAGAAGGTCATTGCTGAAGGACATAACTAAGGTCATGGCTGAAGGGCACTAAGAAGATCATTGCTTTTAGAAAGTCACTGTTGAATGGTATTACGATCATTAATATAGGCCATTACCAAGGTCATTGCAGAAGGATATGAATAAGGTCATTGCTGAAAGGCATTAAGGTCATTTCTTTAGGACATAAGAAGGTCATTGCTGAAGGGCTTTAACAAGGTCATTGCTGAAAGGCTTAAAAAGACCATTGCTTTATTAAGCCGAATCGGGAGGGCCAGACAAGGGTATTAAGAAAGCCAGTGCAGATGAACTTTAACACACAAACGAATGGTGTCATGTCGCAAAAAGATTTCTTTAAAGCCCCCACCTCATACTTTCCTCCTATTCCAGACCTCAAAACATAATCTTTAAAACATTTTCCTTTATCTTCCTCCTTTTCCAGGAACCTGGGTATGCGCGGTTTTGACGTATGGCAGAACCCCCAGTTGTACATCATAGGTGCCCAGCCTATCTGTAACCAGGTGAAGGGCCTGTCTCCAGGGCAGACCAAGCTGTGCCAGCTCTACCAGGACCACATGCCGCAGGTGTCCAGGGGGGCAGAGATGGGCATCAGGGAGTGCCAGGCCCAGTTCATGTCACGACGGTGGAACTGTTCTACCTTTGATGAACCCTCAGTCTTTGGACCAGTCCTCGAAATTGGTGAGTAGAATTTTTTTCCCAACCTTTTTCTTGTTTATACTGTCTACCATCATTAATATCCCCCACTTCTACTCTTCTTCCAAATTACAGATGTTTCCTTTCAGTTTTAATTGACATATCTCTACCATGCGGAGCTCCTCTGATCAGTAGGAATCAGTGAATTGGGAGCAAAATGAAGTCAAACTCAGGCGAAGCCATCATATATACAGGCTTTCCTGTTCTAGTAAAGACGTGAATTCCCCCAGAACACACATAGAATTTACACAGATCCTTCTAATTCTGGTAGACTGTAGAGGGGGCTATAGCAGCCTGGTTGTCCTTCTATATACGATGTATTGGGGTTATCTCAGGTTTATTTTGTGGTGTGACACCCCGTGTTTCCTGTCAGTTTACACCCTAACCCCTAAATCACGAACTGGACACTGTAAGGACCGCATGGGGGTTTAATTACATTTTGCCTCTACTTAGTAATGATACATGCAAGCACCCCTGGACATGCTGCTCTCTCTACCAAGAGCTGAATGTCTGGGCCTGCTTAAGTCTCTAGTCTAATGACAATACACATAAATGGTTATGATAGTAATTGTAGTTACAGATAAGTGATCACTGCATTGGCGTTGACTTCTGCCCCCCCCCCCTCCCCATATAATAAATATCCAATCAGATAATTATACAAATGCCAACCTGACCTAGCAGAGTGCAGGGTGAGTAAAATACACACATGCAAACTAGGGATGACTGAATGCTACTCCTCCAATGTGAGTGACCATCCGGGTTACCATATACTAGTACCCTACGACTGGTCAGTATAATATCCTTTGTACATAGCATGTGGGACTCAATAGACCTCTTTCAGTGATATATAGAAAGGTGACTACTGATATTTTTTACTATTTAGCAGCACTTACACCTAATCACACATCCAGTCGTAGGATATTATGAACTCTCCTATCGGTGAGTTACTCGCCAGCACTGGATTAGTGCATCATGCTGTTGAATTAACATTAACCTAGAGGCACCATGCACCCTTTAGTGAGTTAACTGCCAGGCTATAACAATGCCGTTCCAGGCCCTAGAATCCCAATGTAAACCAGACCAGTGCTGTAGCAAGGTGACGAGTTGATACACTCTGTGCCTACAAGTACACACCATAAATATACACAAATCTTTGTGAAACTGAACTGACATACTATAAGGTCACAAGGTTTGGGCACCCAAGTTTTGCTATAGAATATTCATAAGATTGACAAAGACTGTAGGTCATTTCAAGGTCAGTTCGACAGTTCTAGGACGCACAATCTGCAACAGAATCGTGTGCAAACTTCATATGATATGATGCTAGAAATGAAATATAACAGTTTACTTTTCAAATCCTTCATTTTAAGGAGCATATTAAGCATATATTATGGCCATAGACCCCTAAAATCGACATGTCAATGCTAGTGACATGTGACAGGGCCTTTTTCTTCGAAATGACATGTGACATGGGGCTTAGTGACATGAGAAATAGGGCACAGAGAGGTCTCAGCTATCCTCAGAAAGCTGCAGCATGCATTTCTTGGTGTCGCAGTCTTCAAAATTTCCCTGAGGGATACCCCCAGACCCCCTACCTTTCTTATTCCAATGAGAATTTTTTTTCAAGGTGTCACTTATGTTACTGAAACTAGTAGTGACATTGGTTTTTGCATAGTGACAAGGGACACAGACATTTCTTAAAATCGACATGTGACATGGGTACCCCCCTTCAAGGGCCCCTATATTTTCTGCAGCCATAAAAATAAAGCAGACCTTTGCTTTCACCCCCCCCCCCTCCACCCTTCAAGGCCAATACTTTGAGATGTGAGCTTTTTATTTCCGATTGTTTCGCTGGGAGGTCTATAACAGATTGAGACATTTTATTTGGGTGGTCTCCTGATAAATACCCCTGCACCTCGGGGTGGGGGGGGGGGTGCACCCTATGCAGGCAGTGTCTGTGCTTCTTACACTGACTGGACACCGAGACTGGGCTTCCTGTTGTCCTACTGTCTGTCCTTATACCTGATTTACCCCTCCTCATGGTTCATAGAACCAATGAGACATACCCCCTGTCATAGAACCCCATTATAAGGATTGCTAACCACTTAACCATTTAAAGGCCGCTAAGGCATAAATTAGTGCAACATGCCCATTGGTCAGCATAATTCACTATTGAAGAGTGAGAAAGTCTGCTCACTGGCAATTAATTGCTGCATCATGCTGACCCTCCAGGTGTTTATGTCATGGTTGATACAAACATCACTATGGAATAGTGCTAGAACACCCATATTAAATGGGGGGATTGAATACAATGTGCCCGTATTCAATGGCTGGTGGTCATGTGACCTGCTACAACAAACAGACGCTGAAATTAAGTAACTTTGATAGTTTTCTTGTTTTTAAAAGCAAAATTAACCCTGTAGCCATGACATAAATGCAAATGTCAACTCCCATGGGACATTTTAGCATCGTATTCACCTCGGTAATTCTGCATGTATTCAACGAAGCCATTACATGAATGACTTTGGTGAATACAATGCAAAAATATCCCATGGTCATTGACATTTGCTAATTTATGTCAAGGTGAATATCGATGCTCCATTGACAATGCACTTAACCCCCGTATTGCACCTCTGCGTTAAATAACCAGCGCCAAATCCGCACGATGACGTCATAGGTCCATTGCGCATACGCAGCCATTTTGAAACGTAAACATCCAAGATGGCGGCGGTCAGCATTTCGCGATGACGATGGATAAATCAGAGTTAATTATGGTTTATATTGATGAAATATTGATTAATTATCCACCCAAACACCTTGACATAAATGTAAAGATGAACTCTGATCAGTTTGAGCTTCCTGTTTCTTCACTCGCGTGTCCTGCCCGCTCCGCACTCACGTTTACCATTGTATCCATCATGCCTGATGCATAAATGCAGCCCTGAGGAGTATCCTACCAGGGCTGCATTCATGCATCATGATGACCCTTGGGGCAGGATTCAAAACCACCATCGGCCTTTAAGCAGTTAAACGTAGCTGCACAGTGGAGAAAATTTATGCACAGTCACCTGTGTTGCTGAGGCTAACAGGAAGTCACAAGTGGTTCCGGTTAATGATGCGATGATCAATGAATTGTGGGAAATCAGGCTTGTCAGATGGATTAAAGGCCAAGCTTTGTAGGAGATAATCACCCTGAGAAATTAGTCCCAAAGCAGCAAATGCATTGAAGTAGGCAGCACTGGTTCAAGAAGGAATTTCTCCATAATACTTATAGAGTTGCTGCTTGGTCTATCCCTGGCTTCCATGATATTCATCAGACTATCCTGGTTCAGAGAGGAAATAGTCTCAAAAGTATTCAAACCATACCCTCATCTTTGATTGAGTTAGACTGAAATAGTGTGCACAAGTATGCTGAACAATCTAAAGTATCACCAACCTGAAAGTCCATTTCAAATATCCCTCCTGGGTACTGGCCTGACAGTTGGTTAATTGGAAAGCTTATCTATGATGGAATCAGCAATGCACAATCTGTTTCTTAAAGCCCAAACACAAACAACCTTTACAGATTTAGTTCATGAAAGCTTGCCTCAGAAAGATAACCATCTTATTCAATCAGCTCCATAGAAACTGCTTAAAGATACCTGAAGGAAAGGTAATGGAAATACACTGAAGTCAAGGCCTGGAGCCTTTTGCAGATATCCAAATGCTTTTCTACAACTAAGATAATTAGGGGTACATTTCAAGTCCCTGTCTCGCCAGACTATTCAATGCCTTGTTACCCTCATCTCTGTCTCAAAGTTGAAAAAAATACACAACAGTTCTAAGGGTCTTCACATTTCTGCCCTGTGCACAACAATCCCTGACCCTATTCTCCAATTTAGAACTACAATATGAAAAATAAGAGCTAAAAGAGAGTATGTGGACACCCACTTCCCATCCTTACCTTGACAGGTAGAACAAATAAAATCAAAAAGATGAAAGGGCAGGCATGCTTCCCCCCTCCTCAATAAATTCCACTGCATGGTTATTGTCTATACGTAGCTTTACAGTTCTCTCTCTCTCTCTCTCTCTCTCTCTCTCTCTCTCTCTCTCTCACTCTTGCATATCTACACATCAGTATAGTAGGTATGGCTTCAGGAATGCCCCCGTCCTCCCTAAAGTGGTGTATACACGGCGTGTTTTTCAGCAGACTAGAGGAGACAAGACTACTGCACACATGTCTGCAGTTGTTTTGTCTGCTCAAAATGTGCCGTGTATACAGGGTCAAGACAAATGTCTGCAGTTGTCTCCACTTGTCTGCAGATATCAAACATGTTTGAAAAATTTTGTCTGCTGTCTGCTCAAACCTGGTCTTGTCTGCTCAAAATGTGCCGTGTATCAGGGGTAGCAGACTTGTTCTGACTAGTCTGCAGTAAATTGACCAATAAGGGCAGCCTTTTCAGTCATGTGATAAGAAGCTATCATGTGACTCATGACACATTTACTGTAGTTTTGCAAATCTCCACCAGGATTTTACTCAAGACTTCAGCAGACAAGTCTGTAAAATGTGCCATGTATCAGGTCCTGCAGACTCCTCCATACAAGCCACAACACAAGCGGACATTTGTCTGCTGATGTTTTGTGTGGTCTAGTCTGCTCAAATCTGCATCGTGTATACACCACTTTAGTCTCTGGTCACCTCGTGTATAGAAGCCTACCCTGGGGGCACCTCCCTATGTCCTCTCTAATCAAATAACCCAGTCCTTATCTCTGTCAGTACGTGTAGTGTGGGCCTCGCTAACTCTGTAAGGGCCGCTAGTGCATTAATGCATCATGCCCATTGGTCGTCATGATGCATGAATGCAGCCCTGGTGAGTAACTCACCAGGGCATCATGCCGACCCTACAGGATTGATACATCCCCGGAGGGTCGGCATGATGCTCTAATGAAGTGCTGGTGAGCAGTCTGGCCGGCACTTCATTGGGGCATCATCACGATCACTGGGCATGATGCACTCCTGCATCAGCGGCCCTGGACGGGTTAATCAAATAAGTCCCCCCCCCCTTATCTCTGTCTGTCCATGTAGTGTGGGCTCGCTGACTGCTGCAGCCTGAGGGTGGATGGATGTGTGATTTGTGGCCTCCCTTATTAACCCTTTAACGCCCACAGCCACTACTGTTTTAACCCTTTACATACCGAGGGTGCATGAGAACATCATGCCCCTTGGTTGGTATGATGTATCATTGAGGTGCTGGGGAGAATGTTTGACAGAAGTGCTGGTGCATGGGTAGACTGTATAAAAGATGCTGTCCAAATAATGGTGGAATCCTTGTCCCAAAGTTGCCAGAGATCTTTTCACAGATATTCCTTTTACCACCATACTGCCACCTGAGGCTTCTTGTAAAAACTACATTTGTTCACTGAAATACAATTATGGTGGGTCAGTGTTCGGATTTACAAGGATCCCTGGTAGATTCAACAGTTATCTTTATTCAGTGTATGCTCACCAGCACATCATTGATGCTGACCCTCCTAGATGGTACCAATCCTCCATGGTCGGCATGATGCATGAATGCGATCATGGCGAGTTACTCACCAGGGCTGCATTCATGCATCATGACGACCAATGGTGCATCAATCCATCATCCACTATCAGAGTACCGCACTCATTAGAGTGTATTAGTTGACATGCGCATTGTTGCATCAACTTCCAGATTACAGATGAGAAAGTCTCTTGCGCAATTTGTATGAGCCGATTGCATTGATTGATTAGTTCTAATAAAACAGCGCACTTTAAGCACTCAATAATACATTGGATAAAATCAGCAAATATGACAACAAGCCTCTGGATATCAGGTTGAGGCCCTGTGTACCTAAAAAAAACACCTGGTTTCCCCAATTAGTCAACACATCTTTACCCTAAAATTAAACCTGGTTGGGGTCGAAACTGTGTAATTGGGAAGTGACCTGAGGGTATTTCCTTTTCCCTAGAAGGTCCAGGACACTGTGTAAAACGTCCCATTCATGTCCACTATAATTATGTTATATAACAAATAGCAGGAACACACAGAGGTTAAAACAAGATAAAGGCAGCCATTCACACAGCTACACTCCCTCCCTCTGTCCTCTATACCATGGGGCGTTACATGCCTCCAGGGCAGCACTAATTTTAATTTGTTCATGATTATATACATAGACATGAGGATAACACCTCCAGGGGACGCACCTACTAGTTAGCTAACCCTTTGGGAACAAAATAACTTCTCAAAGTATATATTTGATTTCTCATACAAATCCAGCTCTAGCAAGAAGCTCAGCAAGGCTAATTGGTACATAAATCTGACTTATCATGAGTGTATCAAGGTGAGTTATTCGCCAGGGGTTAATTTATGCATCATGCCAACAAATTGGCATGATGCATAAATGTAGTATGTTGCATCAAAAGAACTATGGCCCACCCTAGTAGTGTGTGTGTGTGTGTGTGTTGGGGGGGGGTTGAGTAACTGTGAACAAGGGACAGTGTCTTCATATAAATGTGTTATTTGGTGGGAGGATGTGTGCATATATTTACAGAAGCAATAAACCCAACACCTTCCTTAATAAATTCAAACTTGTTCAGAAACTAATTAACATTTAGCCGGCGGTTATGATGCTGCACCTGATCCTTTAGATTCTGCATAGTACATGTACATTAATGCACTCCATTATTCATGAATGAGAGGATAAGATATTGGCCTACCAATAGGCATTGTACATAAAGGGTCAGTTTGAAGGCAAGTGGAGTTTCCTTTTGCCTTGTTAACCCTTTCGTGCCCAGAATTATTTGAAGATTTTACATCATCTTACAAAAGTATCAATTTGTTGATGAGACCATGTGTTATTCCTTTGATATGGGCTTTGCATTTTATTTTATCAATACTCATAACTCAGTGAAGACTTTCAGTTAAGGCTATGGTATTTCTGATTAGGTCTGGTAACCATAGTTACCAAAACATTCCATTTGTTGTCATTTAGTCATATTTAGTCTGTAATGTGCTACATAATTATAAAAGCCATAATCCCTGCAATCCTAAGACATAGCTTACAGAACTTTCAATACTGATTCTGCCTGCATGTGTAGTGCCACTTAGGAAACATATGTGCTAGTAAAACTGCATAGTCTCTATTTATGGATATGTACAGTTGTTGTAAAATCTAATAGGAGTATGATAAACTGTGTGTATGATCCATTATCATTTTGGTACCATGTCAGACTAAGACTGCATGGAGGGATCCCCTTTAATGCACCACTTAAAATGACAGCTCATTGTCAGGTTTTGACTCCCTGTGTCTGGTACATTGGGTATAGAGCCACATGAATGATTGTATCGTAATTGGGAAGTAATGAGCATTCCATAGAGGGTCTAACTTCGCAGATTGGACCAGTAGAAGTATCTGGATGGAATTTTTATTCAAGATAGATGCATTTAAGCCCAAAACCGCGCATTTAAGCGCGCTTGGGCACCTAAGGGTTAAGCTATAATCTAGTCAAACCACAGAAGCAGGCTGCAAACTAAATGCTTCAAAATCATAAGGCCAAGAAAAAAAAGGTGTGTTTCAGTAACATACGCTGGGCATCTACGGTCTGTATAACTACGTATCAGATTCTTTGATTTCATTGTAAAATAATGATGGGAAAATGATAACTGTGAGAGAGGGTAAGAACACGAAAAGGATACAGGAAAAATGCTCAAAAAGTAATGAAAAACTTCTTAAAATATGAAAAAATGAGAAAAAGTTTTTTTTCCCCCTGTTTTTGCTAGGGTCGGTCAGGTTACTGGAAACAAACCTTTTTTTTTTATTTGGCCTAACACATAACTTTATGTACTGTAGCAAGATTTCCTCTAGTCATGGATATGATAGTGGAAACATTTTATCAATAACACCACTTATTGTCATAAAAAGATGGAGGAACCCCTGGGTCTAAGTAAGACCAGTTCAAACACACCGCTTTGTGCCCTAACGCGGGGATATAACAGGATCAAAGACTCAAGTCAAAGTGCACCAGTGTAAATATTTATAACTTATAACACTACCTGTCAACCACTCCCCCCCCCCCCCCACCTCTGCTTTCTCCAAGTGTCATGCATACCCTAACCCTTTACCCACCACATCTGATGAAAACCTGTTTTGTACTCTTCAGGGGCGGATCCAGGGGGGGGGGGGGTCCTGAGGTGGACCCCCCCCCCTTTTGGGCCCACCCAAGATGTCCACTTTGTATGCCCCCATTTATGACCCCTATATCTCTTCGATATAGTTTTTATTGTTTGCAAAATGTACAATTCATGACTCTACGGTATCTAAAATGTACAAAAAAAATCAAAATTGGCATAGCGATTCATACATAAAAGAGTCACTCTTCTATGTATAACACGCTATGCCAATTTTTTGCCATTCTGGTTCCACGATTTGTAAAAGGAGGGGGCACGGTCAAAAAGGAAGGGGACCCCCCCATTTTTCAGGAAACTTTAGAGCCTAATGTATGCAAATAAAAGCACTGTCAAAAAGGAGTACGCTCCTTCGTCCACATCCCTAAATCCATCATGTTGGGTGCTTGATGCTGATGCAAGAATGCAGCCCTGGTCGGGAGATTCAACAGCGCTGCATTCTCATCATACCTACCTTAGGGAGTGATCATTTTTTAACGACGGGGGGGGGGGGGGGGAGGGGCTGGTGGGTTGAGGGGGGGTCAGAATTTTTTGGACCCTTGACCAGGGGGTAAGAATTCTTTTTCATCCCCTTGACCAGGGGGGTCAAAATAATTTCACCTGTCTTCAGCGAAAAAGCCAGCGTGTTATTATAGGTTAAGATGGCATGTTCGCACACGATTTTTTGTCCTTCGTGAGTCAAATAAAAAAAATTTTGACCCATCGAGAGGGGGGGTCAGAATTTTTTTCGCGCGTCCACGCGCAAACCCACCAGCCCCCCTGTTGTTAAAAAATGATCACTCCCTTACATAAGTGTATCTAATCACATTTATAAGATAATCATGATGCATGAATGCAGCCATGGAGAAATAATTGCTGCACCTCTGCATTATACTTACCCAAGCCATGGTACATTATAGCCCGATGTGGCCTATACAGAGCTTATATAGAGTTGGTATAAGGAGGCCTTTGTTGTCTAATTTATGGTTTGTTGTCATTTCTGGAGGCCATGATTTGGTGGAGATGTCTGTCCCTTGTCCTGCCGTTATGGAGACTGGCAGTCTGTCATAACCTATAGCTCTCTATAGCAAGAAATGGACAATATTTAAGCACCTTAGTTTATATTGATGTCTAGAATTGAATAAGCCATGTCTAACAACAACCTAATCAGTGAAATAATATCTTTCACTATGGGATTACTGAGAGAAATTGTCCTTAATTTGTATATATACATCATAAGAAAGTTTGTCATATTAAACATAGTTGCCTGGATATTGAAAATTATTTTGAAAAGATAACATTTCTCCTGACTTGCTGCTACGGTATATATTATAGTAAGGCAGGTCATAAGGATGGTTGTGGAGTGACTGGTGAATGGTAGGAGGTTGGGGGGGGGGAGGGTGGTGCAGCCTAAGGGGCAGCCTAAGGCCTAACAACTATCTTTGCACTCCTAAACAAAGCCTAATTCTCCACCATAACCATGTTGTTTCCATTTCTAAAAAATATGAAGGTGTTATCAACCTTTTCAATAGGAGTGACATGCTTGAGAATACATCCATCATCTGTATATGTGTTAAGGCAACGAGAATGGATACCTCATGTGTCCTGTCATGGGTAATCCTTTCTGCTTATCTGTTCACAATAAGGGGATACATGGGACTACCTGAGTCAGAATACATAGCAGGGATTAGAGAATTACAGGGATTATTTATGGCCTACTTGTCAGCTTTGGAGTTGTACCACATATTCAGCAGTCAACAGCAGTTCTTGTGGCAAACGGAGGTGTGCACAGGATGATCCTACTCACTTGTGGCTGGATTCAGACTCAGGCAATGTGTTGATAGACAGCTATATAATAAACACAGAAAATATCAATGAATTCAAAATGGCAATGAATATGAGTTTGATTACAATCAAAACATTACGTAATTTTAGCTGTAGTTCCTATTCCTAACTCTAGTAAGTTTCAAAATAATCATAGGCTTTCACAATTAGACAGTTCATAGACGTTGACATATTTCTAGTGCATTCATATATTGGTATTTTCCTTTCTTTGGGAATTTACACCACCTGAACTGTATTGGTAAACAAGTTGAACTGTAATTTGATGGATTGGGACGAAATCCCTACGACATTGTAAAGTTATGTTCTAGTGTTCTGTTCTGGCTTATTATAAAGGAAATCCTATCCAAGTGGTACACATGTGTCATAGAAAATCTACTATGGTCTGCCATATCTTGGGAAACTTTCGATCACTAGAGCAATAAATTAATCTGGGAAAATTGAGACCCACCCTTAAAGTTAAATGAACTTCAAGCAGCTGTTACGATTTCTACCTTTCCCAGACGGTAGTAAAACACTATAAACTCTGTGCACACGGTGTGTAGTTTTGTGGTATTTTATCTGTATTTTAGATCACCCCCCACACAAATGTCCTGTTGTGTGCACCTTGTGTATGATAGCTGTATTATGTATGTGTTATATGTGTCTTGGTGGTCCAGCCATTCAGTGGTTTTGGTAAGGCAGGCAGGCATCAGGTCCTAATATCTTAACTATTTAACCCTTTAAGGGTCGCAATTGCATTATGCATCATACCCATCATAATGCATGAATGCAGCCCTGGTAAGCAACTTGCCAGGACACTCCTGCATCAGCGGCCCAGGAGTGCATCAACCCTGTAGGGTCTAGCATGATGCATGAATGTAGCCCTGGCGAGTAACCCACCACTACTGATTTCATGCATCATGATGACCTAAGGGCATTATGCATAAATACATTATTGGTCCTTAAAGAGTACAGTGGTTAAAGCGGCCGCTGAGATATGTGCCACAACAATAATGGTAGAGACTACAGTGCACTCGTTTGAGCCTAATCTGAGATCAGTTTGAGACTATGATATACAGCAATACACAGAGCAGTGGGACAGTATGAGGTAAAGTTTTTGGGATAAGAGTAATGTGTATCTGAGGGTGAAAATGACATGGTAATCTGTATTGTATTGATGAAGAAAATAAAAAAGAAGAGAAATAATTCACCAACAAAAATGAAATGGGAAAAAAGGAATTGTGAAGGTAGGAGGGCGACATATATCATGTGATACTGACTATATAAGCAGAAGGTTAAACATAAATATAAAGTTTATTGAAAAGAGAGTACTGTGTTTTGTCACAAGTTATGAAAGGGCATTTTTAATTGTTCCCAGCCACCTTTTTCCCATAGCATTTTCTGATTTAGCCTACTGTATCTTATTTTACATTGCCATCTACAGAGGTAGCAAATTCTCTTTGAGCTTGTAAATGATATCATTGTATGTGCTAAAAGTGGGTTTTTATGTGTTATTGAATACTAAGGACGTAACCTTACAGTACAATACACCTAGCTAGGTGTATATACACACTTCCTGTCCCTCCCCCCCAGAGTTCTACTAATGCCTCTACATAGATCACTGAGGCCATCTCTGCTTGGAGATTGATGATATGTGGTCTCCTTTATTGTGATGTCTTCATTTATAAGGTGGATCTGGGAATGAAAGAATAAAAATGTTTCTAGTACCACAAACACACACACAGTAATCTGTTTGCCTCGATGGTATCATACCAGCCCATACACACTCTTAAATATGTTAGGAATTGGTCCCTAGAACAAATGGTATTTTCCAGCAGACCTGAAATCATCTGTCTACCACAATATTATGTGGCATCACATATTGGCAACAAAAACACCCCAAAATGCCCTGACATCTTCTTTCCTTTCAAAATGTGATGTAAGGAAACATAAACCATACTTTTGCCTGATCAGATGTATTCCATCAATCGCTTTAAAGTGAAATAAGCAACATCGATGTTACAGCAAAGAACAGGTTTATCCTTCCCTCAGCCTCAGTGGTTGGGATGGGGGCAGACATAAGGGAGAATCAGTATAATGACTAGTTATCCTGTCTCACTGACACCCCACCATTTAATAGGGTATAAGATTAACATCAGGGACAGCAGGATGGATCCCCCCTCCCTCTCTCCCGCCAGACAAAGGTGTCGGAGTTATAGCCTTGTAGGCCAGTCTATGATGGTGGGATATATACATTCAAAATGTTGAAGGCCTCTCCTAAGTGAGCAGCACAAAATGAAAACTGTCAATTTACCGTGTCAGCCCCTGGCACTTGCAGGGTATTCATATTGATTTTTAGATGACCCAGGTAGTTCTTTTATATGATGTCCCTTGATGACCTTCATCAAGTCGCCGAAATGAAGGATAAATCTTCATTTAAAATCTCCTAGGGAGGTCTTCATCGGAATAGTACCACCGAAATCAAATGAGGACTATCATCTGATGAAGATAGTCCATGAGAAAGGGCATCAGGTTGGTGGTGGTGTTCAAAGCCTACCTAGCATTCTGTGCCTTTGGTAAGACATCAGTAGGAGATCCATTATGTATGCCTTATATATATATATATATATATGCATGTTGTATACAGCAGTCACAATGACACACAAGACACTACAGAGGTATTCTACCTGGTATTTATATCACACAGGGGGAATATGGAATGTGTTTTGCAGAGAAAGGCTAGGAGAGACCCCTCATGGATTATTTCCCTATTTTGGATGTCTTGAAGGATATCAAATCTTTCACTCTTTCTCATTTTAGGAATTTGCGTCCACCCAGACCCTGAAAATTTACATAACAATTAATGAAAAGAAGATCAGATATGATATTTGCTGCAATGATAATCTTTTCTTCAATACACATATTCATGAAAACCATTGGGCAAGATGTTTACATCATGCATTACATGTGCTGGCCCTTATAGGCTCAGAAGGTGAATACTTCAAATAATCTGTATTGTGAAATGTCCGCAGTAAGTTGTGTTAAGGTGCCCCATTCTAGTGTAAATAACAGGATTAAGCGTTCTTATCCCATCCTCTTTTGCACCAAGACCTCTAGTCAATAGAGTATGTTATATAAGGGTGTAGATCCTGGGTGAAGGGGAACACTTTAAGGCAGGTAGGCTAAGGCTTGAGGTTATATCTGTTATTCTCCTATTTCCGTAGGCTTGCTGGGCAATCTGATGAGGCAGCAAAATGCACTATTTTCCTCCTTCTTTTCCTTTTATTTTGATACATATTTATCAATTTATCACCCTTTCCCCCTTATCTATCAGAAACAATATGTTGATGATAACCGATCAGCTTACATGTGGGATTAACGTGGAAAGGGTGATCACAATATAAGCAATCGAAAGCTAATTTGAAGCCTTTCAGGAAACCAAAAATAGCTACCATAACCACCTAACACATCCATATGAAGTGTGCTTGTTGTGTGAGACTCGGGGATTTTAGACCGCATTTCCTGACTACTCACAAGACTCATCAATCTCAGCTTGATTCACACAAAGCCCCAAAGGTCAGAGTAAGATTTATACACTGAGGGTGAAGTGAGATGTGATTAAACCATAATAGGACTTAACTCACTCTCACCTTCATGCCTGAGTCAGGCATAGAGCTCGACCTTCTAAATCAGGCTCTGGAAATCAGAATGTTTGAGACAGGAATTATAGGCAAACAAAAAATGGAAACTTGTTCTGAAAGCAAGAGTGGGTATGTGGGTGAATGGTGGTGGTGGTAGGTGGAGGGGGTGGCATGAGGGAGGTGTGACCCTTGTGGCCACCTTACCCCGTCCTAGAGCGATCCGTCTCCGTTATCTGACGGGCTGTAGGGCAGCAGGCGCCGCCCGTCCCTCCCCCACATCCCGGTCCCACCCTACTCCTACCCCGGACGAGGCTGGGATTGAGCCAGAACACCAATTAGTCTAATCTCACGACCTCCTCCCACCCCGCCCACACCAGGCCACCGGGCCTTATCTAGATCCCTACTGGAGCTGCTGGATCCAGCTCCCCCTCCTCCCACTCATCCTCATCCCTCTGTCCTGTCCCTGCTGGAGCTGTCCAATCCCAGAGCCTGAGCCCCTCCCCTTAGCTCCATTATCCTATCGTGTGGGGGTGACCGTCTGAAGGGACGTCTCAGCCAATCAGAACACAGCTGCTGTAGAGTCACTCTGGGGGGTTCAAGGAGCAGCCAATAGAAAATACGATATTGAAGCAAAAAGAGGAGGTTTAGGGAAAACGGAAAAGATTGCATCCTATTTTCTTTCTCTCCAAAATTCCCTTTAGTTCTTTTGGGACAAATCTTCAAAGCGTGGTGCCCTCTCTGTTGTTGAAATTGGAAAAGGGGGACATTTTGGTAACTAAATGCAAAATATGAGCCAAATACGATATTGATAGAAAGACAGTTGGGTTAAGGTAATTTAGGAATGGACAGACAGAATGGAAACTGGACAGGGAGTCAATAAGCGAAGTTATTGAAAAGGGGCGATAATAGTTAGTACAAAAAAGACTGTAGTAGAATAGCAATTTTGCAACAAGGCAATTTGAGAGTGGCATTTGGACAGTTGGGGGGAAAGCTATCAAACAGAGAAGCAATCGGGGAGAGGCAATTGTACAGAGTGGCAATTAAGGAGAGGCAATTGGACAGATAAGCAATTAGGTAGAGGCAATTGGACAGAGAAGTAATTAGGTAGAGGCAATTGGACAGAGAAGCAGTCAGGGAGAGGCAATTGGACAAAGAAGAAATTAGGGAAAGGCGATTGGACAGAGAAGCAATTAGGGAAAGGCAATTGGACAAAGAAGCAATTAGGGGAAGGCAATTGGACAGGGAATCAACTGGGGAGAAGCAATTGAACAGAGAAGCAATTAGGGAGAGGCAATCGGACAGAGTGGCAATTGGGGTGAAGCAATTGGACAGATAAGTTATTTGAGAGAGGCAAATGGACAGAGAAGCAATTGGGGCAGAGACAATTGGAAAGAGAAGCAATTGGGGTAGAGTCAATTGGACAGAGAAGCAGTCAGGGAGAGGCAATTGGACAAAGAAGCAATTAGGGAAAGGCAATTGGACAGCGAAGCAATTAGGGAAAGGCAATTGGACAGAAAAGCAATCAGGGAGAGGTAATTGGACAGAGGAGCAATTAGGTAGAGAATCAACTGGGGAGAAGCAATTGGACAGAAAAGCAATTAGGGAGAGGCAATTGGACAGAGGAGCAATTAGGTAGAGGCAATTGGACAAAGAAGCAATTAGGGAAAGACAATTGGACAAAGAAGCAATAAGGGGGAAGGCAATTGGACAGAGAATCAACTAGGGAGAAGCATTTGAACAGAGAAGCAATTAGGGAGAGGCAATCGGACAGAGTGGCAATTGGGGTGAAGCAATTGGACCGAGAGGCAATTGGGGAGAAGCAATTGGACAGAGAAGTTATTTGAGAGAGGCAAATGGACAGAGAAGTAATTGGGGCAGAGACAATTGGAAAGAGAAGCAATTGGGGTAGAGTCAATTGGACAGAGAAGCAATTTGAGAGACATTCAATACAAATAGAATATAAGAGACAGAGAAGCAATTAGGGGAGAGGCATTTGGACAGAGAACCCAGTTGGCAGCAAAGCTATTTCAGAGAGAGGAATGCAATTGGATATAAAGGCAATACGATAGACTTTTGTACGTAGAAGTTATAAAGGTGAGAAACAACTTGGGGAGAGACACTTTGAGAATGTACAAGACGCGATTTAGTCATGAGGCATACAAGCTGGGAGAATTGTACTGGGCAAACAACGTACAACTATGTGCTGATAATTCCAGGTGAATATAATTATACCCCCGGGGCCTCCCTCTACCCTGGCCATCCATCGACCCAGAAGTAACATGTATTTCAGACCACAGTTGTTAATTGTACATGACGAGAGAGGCCTGTCCAGTTGGATTAACAACCTCTGTATAAACCAAGCCAACCTTTAGTGTAAACCACCATTGGGCAGGTGTACCAATTAGGTGCTGCAAGGTAAATCTGCTCACCAGCTATGTTTTAGTGCATTATGACGTCCCTTCAGGAGTGTGTATCAACCCAGTACGGTCAGCATGATGCATGAATGTTGCAGCACTGGTGAGTAACTCACCAGGGTAGCATTCATGCATCATGCCGAACAATGGGTATGATACATTAGATGTTTTATGTTGTACTTAAAGAGTTAAGAAACCACTGAGCCATAGGGTAGGTAGACTGATGAGCTCTATACGCCATACCTGATTAACCCCCCAGCCTTCACACCTACATGGGCAATCATTGTTATGCTGATTAGTCACCCTTTAACCCATTGAGGGCTAGCGTCAACTACAGTCGACAACATGGTAGGCCTAGCATTGACTATAGTCAACACCATGGTAGGCCTAGCATCGACTATAGTTGATGCCCATTACATAGGATTTGTATAGGAATTGAAAATAGGCTCGTCCTCTAGGAACTATACTTTTTTCAGAGGCCGTCCCCATGGCCAGGGTGACCATTGTTGCTCTGTCCTTAAATGGTTAAGGGCTACTAATGCATTGGTGCATCATGCCTACTTCATTGGTGCATCATAACGCGTCTCTGGTCAATATTATCAGCATTTGCAAGTTACTCACTAGTGCTGTATTCATGCATCATGCTGACCAATATACATGATGCATCATAATTGGCCTTCAAAGGGACAATGACTGCAAGGTGCATTTGATCCAAGGATGCAAAGAGGCAACCCTGGGTGTGTAACATGGCCGGATAACCTGCTGCATAGTTGAATCCATATAAATCACAGCAGCCCCATGCAGTTGATGTATTCCAGGAGGCCATTTATCAATGTACTACGACTGCACACAGCCACTACAATTTAAAAATGCCAAGAAAAAGCCAGGCTATCGTAGGAACTGCCCTACGACTGCTCACTACGATTAGCAGCTATGCAGTAATTACATAAGGTTTAGTAGGGCAGTCGTAGTGGTGCAGACATTAGGGATTACTAGTGCAAGGTACTGTTATGGCCAAATTATTAGGTTCTCACTACGATTTAAAGGACAGCAGTCGTAGTGTGTTAAGAAATGGCCTCCTGAAGGGTCTGTATGACGCATCAATGCATTACTAGCATTTTCACTGCTCAGTTTGTCTGTTCCAATCTGTCCAGTTTAGATACCCATCATGTCTAAACAAAGCCCTTGCACGTCAGTCAAATCAATCACTACAGCATATAAGAGGCCCAAGCCATTCTCAAAAGACTATTATCCTCAAAGGCTGTGTGAATATGTAAAAAGTGAGATCTAGTGTAGCAGTATTTACAGTGCAAGTACAAAGGGCAGGTTAAGATGACAGAAGTAGCCCACAATACATGCCTGCTGTGCTGTAATACATCAGTGCTGCCACCTGGTGGACACGGGTGATGAAAACTGTGTATAGCTCTATACCACACCACATTCCTACTCTAAATGAAAACGTTTAACCTGAGCAGTTTGTGGATTCTATGGCATACATATATTTTAACTGGTTCTAGACACTGGCTCTGAGTACTGGGCGAATTTCCACAGAAGGGCTGTCGGTTGGACCTGTAGTGATTTTGTGAACTATTGTCCTATTGAAAAGAAGTTTAATTGTCATGTATACCTGGTCTACCGTTTTTTCCCACCCATGAGCACAGGAGGTTAATTCAAACGGCTCTGCCATCGCTACCTATGAGATGTTAGTGGTTTCCTATGAGATGTTAGTAATTTCCCTCCCTTATTCTTTACTGCTATGGTAAGGTAGACCTGCCTTCCTTTCTGATAGCCAGCTACTTTTTAGTGAGCGCTGTTAGCCTCAGCCCTGCTTTCACTATTCCAAGCACCTAACAACTGTGCAGAGTGGCAACAGGTCCACAGAGAAGAAATAGCAGTGGAAGGTAAAAAATAGCAGTGGAAAAACTCATTCTCTCAAGAGTGGCTACACTGGGGCTCTGCTAATTATATATACCCTGTCGGGTGCACTTGACCCTGAAATGTCAAGAGCCCTCAAGGACTATGAGAAAATCCATTCAAGTGCTCTTAACTCATGAGTAGCCTCAATAGCCCACAAGGACTCTCAGCAGGTGCATTCACTTTTGTGACGAGGAATGTCCCCCTCACAGGTGCTCTTGAACTCAGAGGAAACCACTATCATTTCTCAGTATAAAAAAAGGGGTGGTGTTAGTACTGGAAGTGGAATAGTGAAGGACTGCATAGTACTTCCTATTAGTAACTGGCCTAACACCACTAGCTATCTTATTGTAGTAACACTAGGTCTTATGAGATGGTAAGAGATGTGCCTATGCTGACACTACATAGGTAGCGATGGCAGAGCCTTTTGAATTAACCTCCAGGATTATATAGATTCCAAGTAGTGAAGTGGCCACCAGCACAATCAAGGTATTCATTGTAGGCTGTGCGTATAGCACATCAAGTTACATTTAGTATGACCCAGTGAAACCAACAGAATGCTCATTCGGTTTGTTTTTAATTTGCGAAAATTGAAATCCAATGAAATAGACAAATGGATTAATACAATTCAAGAGATCTGTTAAGCCTTATTCCCACAGCAACCTTTGCAGTCACCTCAGAGACAGAGTATAGCAGTTACTAAGATGAATGGTGGCAGCTGCAGAAAGTAAAACTTGCCTCTCAGCAGGTAAATGGACATAATACCCTCAGGTAGCCTTCAAACATGAGCTACTCCTCACCATGGGCCTCAGAGCTGCTCCCTGGCCATGACCTGCTCCCTATTCCCATCCATAGCTGCCCCCCTCACCATCAGCTGCTTCCCTCACCTGAGCTACTTCCCTCACCATCAGCTGCTCCCCTCACCATCAGCTGCTCTCCTCACCATGGACCTCCCCCCTCACACTGAGCTGCTCTCCCACCATCAGCTGCTTTCCCCACCATCTTTTGCTTCCCTCACCTGAGCTGCTCCCCTCACCATCATCTGCCCCCCTCACCATGACCTGCCCCCTCACCATGAGCGTCTCCTAATGACCAGACCCTAACCACCACAGGTGTTGGCCACCTCTCCACACCATGAAGTTATCAGTGTAAGATAACCTACCTCCTCCAGGTGTGCTTATAATGTGTGGTGGATCAGGGGGAGAGTGCCAAGATAGAGGCCTATAATATAGCTTAACTATTTAAAGGCCTCAGAATGCCTCCAGGTCCATTTTCCTCACCACCACTGCAACTGCAACTCACCAGCACTGCATTGGTGCATCATAAGATGGGGAGTGTATAGATTCAGCTTGATACACCAGAGAGTAGGTGTGTGGTAGTGTAGTAAGTTTGGGATGTACAACTTGTATGTCTATGGTTAGGGAGTGTAATATATATATCAGTGGATCCCTGGAGGCTATAAGGTGAGAAGTGCAGCTTGCGAGTCACTCACCATGCAGGGGAGTTACTCACCTGGACTAATGTTGTAGGCACTAGGTGGCACTGTGGGCGTTTTGTGGATGCGACACACCTGGACGTGACGGCAGACCAGTGATCTCTATTACCAAGAGTACATGTACTTTGCAATGCCTGCTGATGTCCAGCAAAGAACACCTTGTAAAATTGGGACAACCAGTACCAGAGGTTGCGTGTTTTGTTTTTTTTTTGTTGTGAACGTATTCATGGCTACTACCTGTTCTACCTTTACTGTGCAGGTTCTGATCCATGTGCAATGTAAAATATAACTGTTGAATGTACCAGGGATTCTCGTAAAAATGAAATGTGAACCAAAGTACATTTGTAATTGTATTGCAGTGAGCCAGTGTAGCTTTTACAAGAAGTCCCAGGTGTCAGTATGGTGGTACAAGGAAAATACTACAGATCTCTGGCAACTTTGGGACAAGGATTTTGCTGTTTTTTGTTGGGTTTATTTTCAACGAGATTTCGTAGAGTGTGGGCAAGAACCGGGATCCAACCGCAGGATCCATACCTAGTTGTGTAAGGAGACTATTCGGGGCCTACCACCCCTTAACTGCACCCAGGGGATGACGGGAAGGCTAAAACCGGATATGAGGATTCGGTGGTGCCGCCCTCTGGTGGTAACCTATACCGGAAGTAGTTGCAGCACTCCAGGTGCAGCCTGGGACGGCTGTAAGCGCACACTTACAAACAGATATAGAGAGGTGTGAGGTATCTCCCTTAGTGAAAGGTGAAGAATGAGGGGGGCCAGCGGGGACAGAAAGGTATTTGATAGATTGAAGTATTCAGGAATAAAGCTAGGTAAAAGAGGCATTAACTAAAATCATGACATCAAGGTGCTAAAAATAGAGACAGTGTAGCTTATTGGACATTTTTCATAGATAAATGAAACACAAATAGATGAAATGAATGAATGAATGAGTGAATGAATTACTTTATTTATTTATTTATTACTAAGTAAATAAACAATGTGACATATCACCATGTGGCAAGGTTCAACCTGGTCTTTAATACCAGTGAAGGCTTGTTAAGAATGATTTACTGGGCTGTGTTGGGTTTGTCACACCTGGAGGCTATTGCGAAAAGAATCAGATGCGGATTCTCACTGTCATAACTCACCTTCCAGTTCCTGGCTGTTCTGCTGCTCAGAACCAACTTCTCACCTTACACTCAGAATCAATCCTCTTAGTGTGAGTCATACTGGGAAGCATTCCCAAATTCATGAAAACTTAAGAATCAATTCTATAACCTATTACCTTGCTGCAAAACAGGGGAGAAGTCATTGCCTGAGGGTAGTCAGTTCCCATTTGGGAATAGCACCTCCGACAGAATTGAATTCCTGTCCTTTCGCAACACCCTCCTGTGAGACTTTTAATGTCCTCAACTACCAAAGCCCCCACTCCAATAAGGTCAACAGTCAGGGCTCCATCATTGACTCCCACCCCTCCATCCTACCTCGTGATACGTAATCCTTCAAGGACCGCTGATGCATTAATGCATCGTGCCCATTGGCCGTCATGATGCACCAAAGAAGTGCTGGCGAGACTGCTCACCAGCACTTCATTGGTGCCATCTGGGAGTTTGTCTGTCAATCCCGTAGGTTGGGCATGATGCATGAATGTAGCCCTGGCGAGTTACGTGCTGCAGTCATGCATCATGACGACCAATGGGCATGATGCATGTATCAGCGGTCTTAGCCCTTCAACGGCCGCTGATGTATTAATGCATCATGATGACCTTAGAGGATGAATACTGCCCTTTACGGTTGGCATGATGCACCAATGAGTTGCCTGCCAGTCTGTTCACAAGAATCTCATTGGTGCATCATGCCGACCGTAAAGGGCACGAAACACTAATGATCTATCGGCTCTTCAAAGGTCATTATGCGACCTTCCCCAATCAGCAATGGAGCATTGGGCCATGCTTGTCCATGCTTGGTTCAATATAAGCTGACATTGGCCCAATATAAGCTGGCATTGGCCCAATATAAGCTGGCATTGGCCCAATATAAGCTGACATTGGCCCAATATAAGCTGACATTGGCACAATATACCCTTGCTACCTGAAGGTCTAAAGTGACTTCAAATGGCATACCTGTAGTTGTGTATGAAGTTGTCATGGTAACGTCACCAAGGTCACGGTGATTGGTGTGAGTGACAGAAAAGTTAATGTAGGCGGTTTATAAAAGGTGGGGGAGGGGCCATGTACTATAGGTAGGAAGGGGGAGGGTTAAGGAAAAATGAGGGATAGGGTACATGATATATGGGACTAAGGCAAGGTGGGTGGTTTATGTAGGTCTGACGGAATATCGGGAAGGTTTCCTCAAGTCAGGATTTCAAAACTTAGGGTTTACATAGAAATTCCACCCTTTTTATTGTCAACCACTGACAAGTAATCTCGTTCATATCACTCCCCAAGTAGACCTCTGAGTGTGGGTCTTTAATTATTAAATGTAACCAATGCTTCATCTTTAAGATGAAGCATTGGTTAGATTTACTTGTTTTATACTTGGCTGTATGTTACCATGATTTGTACCCTAATCATCACTTTTTACCCCCCCCCCCCTTGTTTCCTTATTCACAGATTCCTCTTGGAAATACGACCCCTATCTTTTGAAAAACGGAGACATGCATAACTTGATAAATTAGACCCTATATCAGTGCTTTTGGTAACGCGGATGGTGTCCAGCTGATGTGGAAGTGCGGGGGCCGGGGTCTGTTGTTGTTGTTAATGTTGTTGTTGCCTCCCCCCTCCCCCCTCTCCCATTAATATTGATAAAGAATGTGTGTTTTTTCCCTATTTATCATTAAATATTTTGTTTTCACTGATTGGCCTTTCCCCTTTAGCATCATGGCAGCTTGGGGGATCTAAGTCATTTTGAGTGTGGGGTGGGGTGGTGCTGTAAAGTGCAGGTTAAATGGGCAAGGGCACATGTTTCTGTTGTGGCTATTATAATGAATTCCTTTGGCCATTGGGATCTCTGGAATGAAAAAGTGAAAAGGGGGGGGGGGCAAACCAAACGTGTACTTAAACGTAAGCCATGGTCAGCAGTTACTTCAGGTGAAGTGACCGCTACAGCGACCTTGACCTTCAAAAGTCCGGGTAAAGGTGAGATTAAATTCACCTTCTAATTTATAGGTGTGTTCTGGGCACACGCACGGGGTGGGCACAGAGCTGAGGTGATCTGGACTATAGACTGTAAGATGGGTTAAGGGAAACAGGAGGGTCTTGCAAAAAAAAACAAGGCATAGTCGATTCACTGTCAAGCCCGTTTTTACTGTGTCGACAGATAATTCCATAGTAGAATGTATTAAAATACACTCAATTTATTTAATAAAGCAGAAACTTTGAGTTGTAACCACTGTGCAAGTTTCATCTACATGAGTTGACCAGAATACATTTGGCAATACAAAAAAGTGCACCTTTTTTGGTTCTCATTTCACTCTGGGCAAGACCATTTATCAAAAGGAAGGGGCAGGTGAGGTGGGATGATGGGGAGGAAGGTAGGAAAGGACTAAGATATTCGACAAAGGGTGAGATAGATAGAAAAGTAGGGGAAGAACATGAGAAAGGGCCCCGGGGAAAGGGCAGACAGAGACAGACAGAGAAAGTAAGGGAGCAAGAGAGAGGGCGAGAGAATAAGAAAGTAGGAGGGAAAAAGTTGGTAAGAGGGACAGAGTTTAAAGAGATGGACTAAGAGACAAAATCATGCAGAAGATGTTAGGTGAGGTGAGGTGTAGAAGGAGTTTGACTTCTTGTGCCGCAGTATCACAGGTCGTTGTGCCCTGGGGCGGTAGCGGGCAGGTCGGTAGGCCAGAACCGGACACGTGGCCTGGGGCTGTTTGTCCAACTAAGTTTGCACCTCCCGCCTGGTTACAACGTCTTCACTGGCAGGGATTCCTCAGTGTACTCATCGGACATAAAGGCAAAAACCCATAAATACCCATAGGACATAAGGCCTAAATCCACCATAGTGCTCATCGAAAGTAAAGGCCCAATTCCACCACTCCACCTGTCAGGCATAAGGGTCAAAACCAATTGCTGTACTTATGGGGAATAAAGGCCAAAACCCTGATCTTTGCCCTCACATGGTGTAAAGGCCATGGGCATGGAGGCCAAAACGCACTCTTGGTACATAATTGCTAGAACCAATCACACTCTGACCATATGACACAAAGGCCAAAACCCATACTTCTACTCACATGGCATGAATCCAATGCCTCTATTTAAAGGGCATAAAGGCCAAAGTCCATCATGAAGTGGTGGCGAGGAGACTATCCAGCACTTCATTGATGCATCATGCTGACCAATGGTCATGATGCATTAATGCATTAGCAGTCTTTAAAGAACTAGAGCAGCTCACGATATACAAGCGATAGCAGCACCACCTGGTAGTAGCTGGGTAGGTGTATGATATATTAGGACAAGTTGACGTGAATCAAACTTACAGAGGGCCAATGAGGAGCAGACCCACCACCTGTACACTAGGATCCACTACAGTACTGGCTGGTTTAAGCGCCCCGCCACATATAGATTTAATACCCCTGTATCACTGTCCCTTATATGACACTGACACTTATTTTAGATGCTATTTTCATGATTGATTTTGATACTCCCTTACCCAAATGCTTATAATTTGAGGCCAAGGCTTATTTGAGACCCTGGCGCTTAGACGAGACAATGTGCTATACATCCCCTCCCTACTCACTATGATCCCTGGTCCTTCAAGGTTAGAATTTGACATCTTGATTTTGTAATAAAGATTCACCCCAACAGTAAGGGATGTATCCCCGTCTAACCAAGACTCTGGATCTACCGACCGGTATGATGTTTTTAAAGATACTGCCCATGTAGTAGACATTCTTGGGCTGCATTCATTTTTCTTTGTGGCTAGAGCTGGGCATACTGCATTAATATATTATGCAAGCCTTAAAGGGCTATAGATTGCACAGCTTGTATATGACAGGTAGTAGATAGACCTGTCTGTCTCTCACCATGCACATGTTGGGTCCAGGTATTGGATCGATGTGGGCCATCATATAGACATGGGGTTTGCTTATAACTATATACTTGCACCAAGACATTCTCTGTATAAAGTATGTGTGGTAGATTGAGATATTGATTATAGCAATAATAGGAGATAATTGGAAATTGAGAGAGAGAGAGAGAGAGAGAGAGAGAGAGAGAGAGAGAGAGAGAGAGAGACAGAGAGACAGACAGACAGACAGACAGACAGACAGACAGACAGACAGAGAGAGAGACAGAGAGAGTCAGACAGAGAGAGAGAGGGACAGAGAGAGAGAGGGACAGAGAGAGAGAAAGACAGACAGACAGAGACAGAGAGACAGAAGGATTGTGAGACAGGAAGGGGGGAGATAGACAGGAAAGAGAGGTACCAGTAGTAGCTTACCAGAGGTAAATGTATGTATCATGCTGAACCTAGAGGGTTGAAACATTCCCATTTTAGGTTATTTTGGCCAATTCAGTTAAGTTATTGAGTTGCTGCTACCACGAAGCAGCTGAGAAGTCATATTCCTACACCATGTGAAGTTAAACATAACTTTCACTTTTACCTTACAACGTGTGTAGAAGTGTAGAGCATGTGCATACTCCTGATATGACACCTGTCTAGTGATGTACCTGGGAGTGTGATTGAACTATTTCAACAATCCCTTCACAGCCAAGCACGGAGGGATTAGTTCTGGGGTATTTCGGATAGCTCCCCCATAGAGGAACTAATGGGAAAGCCCGGGTGGAAAAGTCTCTGTGAGTACTTTATCCTTACAGCAGAGGCATGCAAACCATTGTCTTGCACTTCCAAGGTGCTATATATACCTTCAAACATGTAAGCATACATTTAGAATGCCACTGGAAGCACTGGAATGTTAACAGAAGGCTCTATTGTTGCTTTGTAAACCCATTAAGATATCAATTGAAAAGATACGACTAAGGTTGTTTTTCCTCAGCACTCCTGTCATATCCTGAAGCTTATAGTAGTAGTGTATAAAATATAAATATTTGGGCGTTTATTGGTCAGAAGTTGTGACTCAAGCTGGATGTCATACAGGAATAATCAATATTTCATAATATCGCAATATGGCTGGAAGGACAAAAGCACAGGAATATCAAATATAAAGCAATCAGTGACCCTTGCAGAGTAAATCAAACCTTACTACAAATCACTGACTATGACTCAAATAATGTAGTGTGGGTATCAGTGTCACAGCGCTCAGTAAATGTAAAAAAATACAACTGCCGGGAGGCATTCTGATATAGACCAGGACACGCCTACCCATAGAGCTACTCACTCCACTTCCGGTTATAGCTGTCTACTTCCGGTTACAGATCTGTGAGCTGCTCAAAATGCATTTACTGTTGTCATGGTAATGTGTTAGGTTCGGGATGGAGGTGGGGGGTGAGGGGACAGAATGGGATATGAAAGGTGTGCAAATGGAGGGTAAAAGGGGTGACGGCAAGTTGTGAGTAGATCCAGGGACAGGGTCAATCAAAGGGGAGAATATAATGGTTTTTGCGCTGTCATACTTCTGGTCGTATTGTTTGACTCGGTGCCTGTAGGTTTGTTGTTCGGGTGGTTTGTTGTTGTTGTTTTTTTTGGGGTTTTTTTTTGGGGGGGTTTTCTTCTTTTTTTTTTAAATTTTGCCAGGGGCTTTCTAGATAATCCGGACAGCCAGTTTTCTCTGAGTCTCTCTGCCTGTTTGCCTGTCTGTCTGTCTGTCTGTCGATCTGGGTTGTGTCTTTCTGTCTGCCTATGTATCTGCTTCTCTGCTTCTCTGCCTCTCTCCATCACTCTCTCACTCCCTCTCCGTCTGCCTGTTTCTCTCTGACTCTGTCTCTGTCTGTCTGCCTGTCTGTCTGTCTCTGTCTCCGTCTGTCCGTCTCTCTCTCCTCCCTCTCTGTCCCACTATCTCTGTCTGTCTGTCTCTGTCTGTCTCAGTCTGTCTGTCTCAGTAAGTCTGTCTGTCTCTCTCTCTCTGTCTCTCTCTGTCTCTGTCTCTCTGTCTCTCTCTGTCTCTCTCTGGCTCTGTCTGTCTATCTATCTATCTGTCTGGCTGTCTGTCTGGCTGTCTCTCCTCGCATCCCCTTCTAATGCAGACCTCTCTCTTCTTCTCTACTATCCTTCTCTCCAATGTCCTCTCAACCCCGGGGGGGGGGCACTGAGCCTCGGTTTGGGTACCAACTGTGGTACTGACCCCGCGGAGCGGGGGCTGTCAACGTGTCAGCGAGGGGGAAAAAGGGGGGCTGTCAACTGAATTGCATCTTGAGATTAAGGGGCTGTTAATACCCATTATAACTTGGATGGGAAGGAAGCAGCTTAAATATTCCTTCTAATCATTCAGGGCTGTGAAATTCCTGAATATTTTTGTCTGAGAACCATAGTTTACATGGAAGAGGCTGGTGAAAAGAGGGGCTGTTATCAGACTTCTTGAAAAATGGGGGCTGTAAAAATTATGCTACATTTTAAGGTGCTGTGAAATGACCAAATATGGGGGGCTGTAGTTTCGCAGTTGGTACTACACATCAAAGACTCAGTGCCCCCCCCCCGGGTCTCAACCCTGGTCTCAGAATTACTCTATCACACTGCCTTTAACCCCACAGTGTTTCTGCAGCTCTTAGTGCTTCATATATCTCTCAGTTTCATCACTTCCCTCCCACCCATCCTCTCCTCCCCAGGACAGGTGAGACTGACCAGACGCCCAGTGTAGGTGTGCATAATGTAACACAGACGTTGTAGGGGTGGAGAGCCACTCCAGAACTGCTCACACCCATAACCCTTTAAGGGCTGCTGATGCATTAATGCACCATGCACATTGGTCGTCATGATGCATGTATGTAGCCCTGGAGAGTAACTCGCAAGGGCTACATTCACGTATGATTCCTATAGAGTTGATACATTCCCAAAGGGTCGGCATGATGCTCCAATGAAGTGCTGGCGAGCAGACATGACGACCAATGGGAATGAGGCACTCACGTATCAGTGGCCCTTAAAGGGTTAACGCACTGTGTGTAGGGTGAGGAGGGGGTTAACGCACTGTGTGTAGGGTGAGGAGGGGGGATCTTTTATAGTTTACAGGCAAGTTGTAGGATTGAGGGAGCTGCCGCAATGATCCGCTTTAGCGCCCTGGTGCATGCTTAAGAATTGTAATATATTTCCTGTCCTTATACGAAACTGGTTCTCATTTGAGACATTTTAGTGGTTGAGATCGACTAAAACTTCCTCCAACCCCCCGTGCTTATCTAAGACCGGTGGTTATTTGAGACCCCGGCGCTCATACAAGTCAATGCGGTTATAACGACAAGAGGCACTCCAGAGCTGCTCAGTACTCGGCATGGGGCTGACAGCCCGACACGCCCTCTGACGGACGGCCAGGAACTGCTCCTGCAGCTTCTGTCTGTAACTGCAGTCGAAGGTCTTTGTATGAAAGCCGCTCCTTGAAAAGCGATCGGAGTAGATGGGCATAGATTAAGGCACCGTGAACTATCTTGAATGAGTGTTGGCCTAGAACGAGCTCTATGAACGCCCCAGGCTGGTTGAAATCCATAGGCACCCTGTAACTTATTATACAACCCGATGCGATAGGTACTGAACACGGATCATGATAGCAATATGATAGGCAACTCAACGCTCTGCACATCCCCCTAGTTTCTCTATTTCTTGTCTGTACAGTTGTAGGATTTAATGTGCTATAATATCAATCGATTCCTAACCATGTTGAAGCCCCTACCCACACACACACACACTCTGGTAGAACTGAAGAGGGTGATGATAAAATAAATTGGTACTCTGTTCAATTTAAATCTACACACATGAAGATACCTGTAACCAAGTAGAGTTAGTTCCTAGGGTGAGAAGTTGGCTGGTGGGGACCTCACGTGTTGCCCATAATGGTTGATTAAAGAGCATTAGGCCGGTAGGAGGCATGTCCTGAAACACTCCTCCAAAACAACATCTTTTACCCCCCCCCCCTCCATCCCCCACTCTCCGTCAGCTGTAGGCTGTCTCTACCACTTGGCAGAGCCGTGTATGTATATATACACCACTAGGGTTTTAGCCTGTCCTCCATGGTAAACCTACTGCATCAGGGAAGACTTTCGCCTCTTAACCCTTTAAAGGCCTAGAGGGTATTAATGCATTGATGCCCACTTTCGGCATATTGCATGAATGCAGCCCTGGTGAATAACTCATCATGGGTTTCACTCATGCATCATGCTGACGCTATTAAGTTGAGGGGTGGAGAGGGTCAGCACGATGCACCAAAGAGGTGCTGACGAGCAGACTGATCGGCACTTCATTGGTGCATCACACCAACCAATGGACATGAAGCATTAATGCATAAACGTCCTTCAAAGAGATAGGGACTGTGTATTGGAACAGCACCACACCTGGACATGATACATAAGCAAAGGTTCACGAGTTGGAGGAATGTCAGGGGGTTATCGCACGCGCCGATCAGTTGCCGTATCGCACGATGCCCGCGGAGTGCGATGCGGCAACTGATCGGCAAGTGCGATAACCCCCCGACATTCCTCCAACGAGTGTGCCTTTGCATTTATTTCATGTTATTTTATCTAAAACTGCTGAATTACAATAGAATTTACCAGAATGACTCCCCATGCGCATTGTTTACATCGCCATCTTGGAGCTATGACATCACTAAATGGTCACGTGACCTCGCCGTGTGATATTTTCGTGGGTTATCTCACGGGGGGTGTGAGATACGGAGCTGCAATGGTAAGGCTATGGGCTGTCAGTATCTCGGGCATATCAACATGAAATAAATTACCGAACTCTGCAGTCCCTAAGGGTTAGGCTATTCCCACCGTGGAGGTGAAGGAGTGTGAGTTCTCACCACCCAATATGTAGTCTATACCTACCTGTAGACTACCCTTTTTAACCCTTTAAGGGCTGCTAATGCTGGAGTGCATCATGCCCATTGATCGACTTGGTGCAGCAATGCAGCCCTTATAAAGTAGAAAGGGAGGCCATTTCTTAACACACTACGACTGCTGTCCCTTAAATTGTAACAATTTGGCCTTAACAGTACCATGCACTATTAGTCCCTAATGTCTGCACCACTACGACTGCCCTACTAAAACTTATGTAATTACTGCATAGCTGGTAATCGTAGTGAGCAGTCGTAGGGCAGTTCCTACGATAGCCTGGCTTATTCATTGCATTTTTAAATTGTAGTGGTTGTGTGTAGTCGTAGTACATTGAGAAATGGCCTCCTGTAGATACAGTCCTGGAGGGTTGACATGACGCCATAATGCCTCGAAATAATCATGAGGATGTTGAGGCACTGTAGAAAGAGTCAAAACCTTTCAATGCTAAATTAGAAGAGGTTGAATATAGGGTGGAATATTTTGTCTAATCAGTTCTAATATGGACTCACCTACCCTACTGTAATAACATGTATTTAGCCTCTGCAATTGGAAGTTTCAATACTCCTGAGCACTCGGTCCTCATCTGAGGCTTTGGCGCTTATATGAGCCATTAATAGGTTGTCTACCCCCTCCCCTGGGCCATGGCAGTGTAACAGACACAGGTATGCCTCCTACATGCCTTCAGGCATTACGGCATGATATCTGTTTTAGAAAGCCAACAGCTATCTTTGTACCAAGTCAATATATTATGTTTTGTATCTATGGGACAAGGCCAAGGTCATGACCCCCATCGGTGGTCATGATGTGACACTGATAGTGATTATGTCAGTTGTAGGGGCCGTACGATGTAAAGTATAGATCTTGACAGCATTACAAAGAAAATGAATAAATATGTAAACAAGATTTAAAAGAAAAATGCTAAAAAACTGTTTTACTCTAGTTGGATCTACAATACATATTGACTTTTTTTCATGGCATAATCAGCTATCATCTTATCTATAGTGGTGCTAGGGTAGTGAGTGGTGCTACACTGAGGTACTGGGGTGTAGGAGGCTGATGATCTGTTAGATTTAGGGTCAGACACCATGGAGGAAGTGATGACAGCCACATCTCACTCCCCTGCTGGCAGGCTATAAGTCTACTTCTAAACTCTTGTATACACCCTGAGATCTAACTATTGCTATACCATTGTAAGAGAGAAAGAAAAAAAAGTTCAATAGCAACTGTCCCTACAAACAAAAACTGTCGGATGTACCAGGCATCCTCGTAAAATCGAACAATTTATAACCATTATGGTTACTATTAGTTATAATTCAGTGAAGCAGTATAGTTTTTACAATGAAGCTCCAGATGGCAGCAGAGTAAAGTCATACTACAAGGAATCGCTGTAAAGATAACGCTCAACGTGGTTCTGTCCAAGAAGCCATACCTCCTGTTCTAATTGATGGAATTGCAGTATCTTCACCTTATATGCGAGGACATAGGGTGTTAAAACAGTGGCAGAGTGGCCAGGCACCCAGACATTTCACAAATCCCTAGATGCAGCAGACATAAGATCCTTATCTGTGATAGCTATTTATCTGTCTATAATGTTCACAGATATCATCTTGTAAACTCCATGTAGCAGCAAATGGAATTACTCACCACCCTCGGTAGCATAGTGATGATGTACACCATAGCCCCCTTCTTATGTATTCCCATCTCCAAAGTCCTATTATGTTACTATATTTTATTGTATTTAAACTAGTAAGTCAGAGGGAGCTTAGCGTGTATGTATACACTGTAATGTGTTGTCAGATTGGTGGTGGTTTTTGAGGAAGCCTAGAGGAAGCTCAGCATAAATACATTTTAAAAAAAGGGATGCTGTCAAATTGATGGCGGTTCTCTGGCAACTTTGGAACAAGACTTTCACAGTTATAATCACAGAGATTCCTTGTAATCTGGCCAGTGCTGCCATCTGGTGCTTCATTGTTAAAGTTCCACTGCTTCACTGCATTATAATTAAGCCCATATCAGCCCAGGTAAATCTGGTAGATTCTGCGACACATGTTATTGGTGGCGTCAAATCCTGGGTCAGCAACCAAGACATCGAGTGATACACACAGACCAGCAAAGTAAATACCCGGTGAAAGAATTAAAGAGCATTATAGAGTGTTGTCTCTAGCTGAGTTTACCTCTCCCATGGTCGTGCTGACTGGTTGTAGTGCCAACAGCTGAGCCCTCTCCTCTCCCACCTGGTCCCTGGGGGCCGGGATGGACCATACCTCTTCACGTACTTAGAGATAAGACAGATAGAAGTGTTTGGGATCAGGGGCTCTAGGATCATGGGCACAGGTGAGCTGAGGTCTGTATTTCCCTGAGGTGGTGAGCTGCTCAATTGTGCAGACCAGTGGTGTAGCATGATATCAAAAAAGGATGCACCAATGCAGGCCCAGAATGCAGGGCTGGCGGGTCTATTCATCACTACTACTTATCCATAGAAGGGTTTGGGGCTCCCTTCATCTAGCCTCTATTCTTAAGGCTAAAGGCCGGCGCAAACATACAAACGGCACTCGGACCCGACGCAGATCGGATGCAGACCAGATTGTGGTTAGATTAGGGTGGTAGTCTGTGTCCAGTCTGCAACCCCCTCCTATCCCAGTCTGTGAGAAATGCCCACTGTTATCAGCCTACCATTCCACGGACTGTCCGTGAATATCTAACATTGTTTGATATTCCAGATTTCTTCCAGACTCAGACTGGACGCTGAATCTCCATCCGGTCTGCGTCTGAAATTCCCGCAAACAGCACAGACGGGACTGGATAAGCATCCAGTCTGCATCCGGTCCGCGTCCGATCCGTACTGTTTGCGCCGGGCTTAAGTTAGAGGTAGGAATTTGAGGTAGGAAAGCCCATGGATGATGACTACTAGGCATGGTGTATTCCTTGGTTGTATCTGGGGGGTGGAAGAGGCAAATAAAGCCCCATGGCGACCATTGGGCATGACGCACCTGTGCATCACCCTTAGCTGGTGGGTGGTGTATGACTGGGTGTAATCCATGCCTCTTGATATCATCACTATGGTAACAGATTCTTCTGATCATGTCTTAACCATGACCTCCACCATGGCCCCTGCAGCCCACCCACCCTCTCTCCCTGTCCAGACGTCAGGTATTGAGAGTCTACAGCTTGTGGAACATGGTAACAGCTGCCCAGGTGGATCTGGGGGTCACGGCCACCCCTTACACAACCTCCATGGATGTTGTGCACTGGATGATCGGCATTGACGTTGTTGCTCGATGCTGATGACCCCGTTGATGCAGGAGTGAGAGCCTCATGTCTATTGGTCATCATGATACACCAATAACAATGAAGTGCCGGCGAGACTTCATTGGAGCATCATGCTAACCGTCTTGGGGTGTATCAGCCCTGTAGGGTTGGAATGATGCCCCGGAGAGTTACTCACCAGATCTGCATTCATGCATCATGACGATCAATGGATATGATGCACTCCTACATCAGCGACCCTTAATGGGTTAATTGATCATTTTAGCCAAATGCCTGATCTATGGGCAGATTGGTGGGATTCCTGTAGTGTGAAGATGTTGAGTTAAAGCCTCAGCCTGGCATGAATGTTGGTGTGAGAGGGATGAAGTGTGGGTGAGGGCCTTGGATATGGTGAGTTTCACTGGTACTTTGACAGAAGCCAGTACCTAACATGCACGTGAAGCCACGTGGTGTGTAGAGGAGTGGGGACGTGTGAGCAGCACGTGTACGTGTAGTGGGGCCCTGCAGGGTAACAGTCTTCTGCTCCACACGGACAATGCACGACCCCTCCTGGGCATGTGCGGGGTCATGCGCAGTGGGCGGCGTCTGAGGTTGACCTTGGGGCCTGCTCAATGTCACGGAGGTGTGAGTGGGGAAGGACACTGTGGATTGTCTGCAGTCTGGATCCTAACCCTTTAAATGCAGGCAATGCATCAATACATCTCTCATGCTGAATGCAGCCCTGATGAGCAACTCACCAATGCATTCATGTATTCCTTTGGGGTCGATACACTCCTTGTCGTTTGGCCCCGATGAAATGTTTGCAGGCATAGTGCTCCTTTGAAGTGGTGGCCACGAATGTATGATTTCCTCCAGTGTCGGAGAGGGCATGGTCTTGAAAAATCGTTTTCCTTTTGGTTTTGAGACAGACTTTCACACTAGAAAAAAATCCCATTTCGCCCCGAAACATTGTCTTCTTTAAATCATGTTTCCATGTAGGCCTACTACATCATGAGGTGAATTTCATCCTTTTCTTGTTTCTTCATTTTTCTGTTCTCCAATGCTGCTCTATTGCCCCCCCCCTCTCACACACTCTTTTTCACTGCTACCATTTTTATTCTCTCTCAAAAAGCAAATCCACTGCATGTTTTGCAGTGTTTGGATGTTGGAGCTCCCTCACCATTGTGGTTTTCTATTATCAACATTTATTTGAATCCTATTCCCCAACCTCACAACACATTAAAACCTACAACCTCACTGACACTCTGCCCCCAACACCTAAACACATCACTGGATCAAGAAGGAAAAGGGGGCTTCTACCACATCCTTCATGGGGCCCCCTTTTAGCTTGTCCGCACTCAGGGGCTATATTCATGGACTTACTGACAGACGTACACACAGGGCGTTAACCGTTTAAGGGCTGCTGATACAGGAGTGCATCATGGCTATTGATCTTCATGATGCACCATTGAAGTCCTGTCGAGCAGACTCACCAGCAGTTCATTGGGGGCATCATGTCGACCCTCCGGGACAGTATCAACCCCATGATGCAGAAATGTAGTCCTGCCGAGTAGCCCGCCAGGGCTGCATTCATGTATCATTCCAACCAATGGGTATGATGCATTCTTTCGTCAATAGCCCTAAAAGAGTTAGGACGGAAGGACGCCCTGGGGCGCCTGCCGCTGTCAGCCTGTGGTCATCTATGGCTCCAGTTTTAGAGAGGAACTGACACCAAGTTGGCATCAATCAGAGTCAGAGAGAGAGTTGTAGCAATGTGGCATGTATTGTATAGTTTACATATAGAGGGTGTGGGAGCAGCTCAGACAGTCAGGGAGCAGCTCATGACGTGTGGAGTTTACAGTGAGCTGTCTGGCGGCAGGTCCATCCTGTAGGGTTGCATTAGAGGGGTGTGAGGGACAGGACACACCTTGACTACCATAGCACTGTGGGTGGTATATAGGATTCTATATTGTCTACAACCATGAACAGGCAAGCAGAAAGGGTGCCCTGTGCGAGAGAACATGTACATCCCTTTCTCCTTGTCTGCTGCCAGGCTGGATAGATTTTGAACCAATTAATAATTCTCAGCGTGAAAGTGCTGAAATCTTCATTGGTGCCAATCATGGTAGCTGCTATCGGTGCATAGGTCTCCAAAATAGAATTTAGCAATGGCTACGGCCACTGAACAATAGTCCTTATTCACCCCTTACCTGCTGAGAGAGAAGCCCTGGGATATAGAACGCTGGTCCAAAGCTCTTTCTTTTCAAAGTCCTTCTGAATATGGAATATTGTTCCCAATTTCACTGAATTTGTCCATGAAAAAGGGCGCTTGATGTGATGCCATGGGACCTCCCGGATGATTACACACTTCCACTTGGTTAACAACTTCTAGAATAGAAAAGCCCGGAACAGACAATGTATGATACGCGGAGAGGTTGATTCCTTGACATGGGGAAAGGCAGGAGGCTGTAGTTGCCCCCCCCCGCCATGTAGAGGTTGTGTTCGTGCTCTCCCTTTAAGTACAGTAACGTGTTGTGACTGCAAAACTTGACCTCTGACCTTTAACTCCCATTCTCCTGTTTGCACCTCCAGCTGAAATACACATATTCCACCACACCACTAATTCCCTGCAGCGGTTTGGGGGGAATTTGGATGGGGGCTTTGGGGGCAGCCCCCCCCCCCTCCCTCTTTATGCCTAATGTAAAGACTAAATGTATAATTGCATGCTTGGGGGGCAGGATAGATTTTAGACCTATTAAATAATTCCCTCTATTCATTGCTGAATTGTAGGGATGCAACTGGTACGAATGTGATATAAGCTGTTACAAGTGCTCCTCTCCACAGCACCAGTTTTAGATATGGCCACGCCCATTGGACAATAAGGTTGGCCCCAATTCTTTTTTTGGGCTTCGCCAATTCCTTCTCCAAATCCTAGATTCCACACTTACTCGAGGAGCCGTGGCAGCTATCTCCAAAGTGCGGCAAGTTAGTGTATGGGGTGGTTGGGATCTTGACCAGTTTCTCTGAGGTCAAAGATAAAGAATTTGAAATATAAAGGTCAAAAAAGGTCAGAACACCAAAGTCCGACTAGTCAGAACACCGCCGCCCCAGGCAGCTGACCCGAGTGTGCCGGACAGAAAAGGGGCAACCCTTCGGGCTTTAAGACAATTTAGGCATTTCTTTTTTGCAGTCTTTGAGTCTATTTATCGTCTTTTGTGATGTATAGGTGAGTGCCAGATTACGAAAAAAAGGATCCGAGCATCTGAAAAAAGGATTAATCTTTTCTAGTAAATCTTGGATTGATCCTAAATTCTTTCAACCTTTTTTTTTTTTTTTTTTGCTTTATTCAAGATCATGCCGTGTTTTTATAAGTACCAATTTCGGGCCAAACCTCATTCACGTTCACATATTGGAGCTAGGAAGAAAGGCATTTTATCATGGAAAAGGAGAATATCCCTTTGAAATACCTTCCTATGGATGTATAGTCTACATACAGTGACTGTATTCAGAGATCTGCCTATGTTGGTCACTTTGATCGGCTTTTACCTTTAACATGGGGTCTATAATTAGTATAGCCTATCCCGCCCCTATGCCATATAATCATATAATACCTTTACAGGCAACATAATGTACCACACGTACTTAAAACTTTAATGCTGGTACAGTGCAGCACGATGCCTCTAGGGTCGGCATGATGCATGAATGCAGTGATGGTAACTCGCCAGTGCTGCATTTATGTATCATGCCAACCCTACAGGGTCGATACCCACCCGGAGGGTCAGCATGATGCACCAATGAAGTGCTGTCGAGCCAGAAACCCATTGATACATCATGATAACTATGGGCATGATGCATTAATGCACCAGCGGCCCTCTAACGGTTAAAAGGTTAACTAGGCCTTACAATCTCCTTACACTAATCACCTTAGGCACTGTGATTAGATCTGACTACGGGTGTTATATTGACTCTAAGCCTATACATTAAGTAGCCTATTGTTACAGTGTGATGTGTTCAATGCCTGATAACATGGGGTATGGTGTTAAACCTATAGATGGTTAACACTGATAAATGGAGGATAGTATCACTTAGAGTGTGGTCTCTAAAAGTGCTATATTTTCTACCCTGCTCTAACTACAGTACTATAACAATGTTTCCTGTTATAGCCCTTATCATTTTCAGTTGTCATAATAAGGCGTTGCATTTTTTATTATTTAGTAACGTGTTGAAGGAAACAGAATAGGCTCGCAAAGGGTTTTAGAGGGCATAGGGCAATTCACTACTTGCCTATTTTCACTTTATCAAGTTTCACCTTTTAGGGGTCTGGTTCCTAGCTTTCCGCCAGCTGAAACTATCCCTTGGATCATTCCTTTTTAAACTTCACTACCACGAAACCATACAAATCAGTACCAGTGCCATTTCACTGATTCCATGTACTACTTCATGGTTCATTGCACACACTGTATATGTCAGTACCGGTACCATAGCACTGATTCCACATACTACTTCATGCTTCATTGCATACACTGTATAAGTAGGTACCGGTACCATAGCACTGATTCCATGTACTACTTCATGCTTCATTGCACACACTGTATATGTCAGTACCGGTACCATAGCACTGATTCCACATACTACTTCATGCTTCATTGCACACACTGTATAAGTAGGTACCGGTACCATAGCACTGATTCCATGTACTACTTCATGCTTCATTGCACACACTGTATATGTCAGTACCGGTACCATAGCACTGATTCCACATACTACTTCATGCTTCATTGCACACACTGTATATGTAGGTACCGGTACCATAGCACTGATTCCATGTACTACTTCATGCTTCATTGCATACACTGTATAAGTAGGTACCGGTACCATTGCACTGATTCCATGTACTACTTCATGGTTCATTGCACACACTGTATATGTCAGTACCAGTACCATAGCACTGATTCCACATACTACTTCATGCTTCATTGCATACACTGTATATGTAGGTACCGGTACCATTGCACTGATTCCATGTACTACTTCATGGTTCATTGCACACACTGTATATGTCAGTACCAGTACCATAGCACTGATTCCACATACTACTTCATGCTTCATTGCATACACTGTATATGTAGGTACCAGTACCATAGCACTGATTCCACGTACTACTTCATGGTTCATTGCATACACTGTATATGTAGGTACCTGTACCATAGCACTAATTCCACGTACTACTTCATGGTTCATTGCACGCACACTGTTTATGTCAGTACCGGTACCATTTCACTGATTCCATGTACTACTTCATGCTTCATTGCACACACTGTATATGTCAGTACCGGTACCATAGCAATGATTCCATGTACTACTTCATGGTTCATTGCACACACTGTATATGTCAATACCGGTACCATAGCACTAATTCCACGTACTACTCCATGCTTCATTGCACACACTGTTTATGTCAGTACCGGTACCATTTCACTGATTCCATGTACTACTTCATGCTTCATTGCACACACTGTATATGTCAATACCGGTACCATAGCACTGATTCCATGTACTACTTCATGGTTCATTGCACACACTGTATATGTAGGTACCGGTACCATAGCACTGATTCCATGTACTACTTCATGGTTCATTGCACACACTGTATATGTCAATACCGGTACCATAGCACTGATTCCACGTACTACTCCATGCTTCATTGCACACACTGTTTATGTCAGTACCGGTACCATTTCACTGATTCCATGTACTACTTCATGCTTCATTGCATACACTGTATATGTAGGTACCGGTACCATAGCACTGATTCCATGTACTACTTCATGGTTCATTGCATACACTGTATATGTCAGTACTGGTACCATAGCACTGATTCCATATACTACTTCATGGTTCATTGCATACACTGTATATATAGGTACCTGTACCATAGCACTAATTCCATGTACTACTTCATGGTTAATTGCATGCACACTGTTTATGTCAGTACCGGTACCATTTCACTGATTCCACGTACTACTTCATGGTTCATTGCATGCACACTGTTTATGTCAGTACCTGTACCATTTCACTGATTCCATGTACTACTTCATGCTTCATTGCTCATAATTTGGTAGCCGTTAGCTGGGTCGATTATCTACCCATGAAATAATTCCGTGTAATTCCACCTTTAACAACGATTAGGCATTGAGCCCCCTCCCTTTTGACTATAGTTTAGAGTTTATTTTCCCCTATTAGACCTCAAATTCTATCAAAAACAAAGGGCACGAACCTTCCTTTTCAAAATGCTGGATCCGCCACTGGAGTCCTTGCATCACCCTTACAACAACGTCATACTTATTCTACAACATTTTATCTAATTTTGTCAACATTTACGTTTACAGCTGCAAGTCGAGAGGCGGCGTTCACGCACGCGGTATCGGCGGCCGGGGTGGTTCACGCGATCAGCAGGGCATGCCGGGACGGCGAGTTAAGCACGTGTGGATGCAGCCAGAGGACGCGGCCTAAGACCTTACACCGGGACTGGATCTGGGGAGGGTGTGGAGATAACACTCAGTACGGCTACAGGTTCGCCCAAGGCTTTGTGGACGTACGGGAACGGGAGAAGAACCACCCCCGCCACTCACGGGGCCTGGCCAGGACTCTCATGAACCTACATAACAACGAGGCCGGCCGCAGGGTGAGTTATGGTTTTATTTTCATATCAAGGTGAAGGGACTTCACAGGCTAAACCAGAACAGAAAGAGGGAAAAGGGAGTAGAAAATAAGGGGGGAGGGATATGTAGGGTTAACTATACTAAAACAGATGTTTTAGGTTCCTTAATTTTGTGAAAGTTATTTTGGAACGATTATTGAGTAGACCCAATTAGGAATGTGCAGGTCCTGGCATTGACTGGTTAAATTGGAGGCCCGAGTAAGAAAAATGAATAAATTCGTTGACCCTTCAGCTGAGCATTAATATTCGGCATATCAATTCTAACGGCTACAGACAAACTTACGAAGCATTTCTAAATGCTTTGTATGAAATTGTCCCCAGCCAAACCCTGATTGATCCCAGTTCAGTTGTGTCGTATTATCAAGGGACGGACTATCAGGGTCTAACTAGAGTAGGATAGACCGGAAGTGAAGGCGGACTTCAGTAGTGTGGGGATTAACACACCGTCTGCCGCTCAGGGAGCTTTGTACGTCATATGCCTAGGGACCGGTTGGCAGGTCTAGACTTCAGCCGCTGCTGGTTCCGTCTTGTCACTATATCAGGTCTGACGGGTACCGACAGGCAGAAAATGGCGGTATAAACATCCTGTCAGATTTATGCCGATCGCCAACAAAATGACAAACTTGGTAACACATCATACACGCAGCACAGTGTGTGGGATGTAGGACAGGAAATACTCCAGAGAAAAGGGCGGCCGCACCTTATTGGACTAAGGGTAATGCCCCCACCCTCCAAGGGTTGGGCGGTATTTAAAATCACCTGAAAATCACCAGAATTGGGGGGGGGGGAGAAAAAATGGAAGAAAACGAAGTAAGAAGTCGACATGAGACATAGATTTCAGAGTATGGTATTTGACAATTCGCCGCGGTGATTATTTTCTTCTTTTCTCAACCCACCTACGTATGTACCATCACGATCATATCATCTCCCAGTACATGCATTATCGTCAGGAATATTACCTACTCCACTCGGCCATTTCGTAAATGGCGGATTCGCTCCCTTGCCCCTCACACACCACATATACAGAGGCCACTTTACATGTGTTCTAACACTCTCGAAGTCAACCACAAGACAGCTAGAGGCCCAGAGGCCAACAAATTTGGCAGGAGGAGCAGCACCTCAGGTTATTTATCATAGAAAGTAGCACACTACAAGCCGCCATACCACAGGGGGACTGTCCTAACCCTTCAAGTGCTACTGATACAGGAGTGCATCATGGCCATTGGCCGTCATGATGCACCAATGGAGTGCTGGCGAGTCTGCTTGCCAGCACTTCATTGTGCATCATGCCTAGACCCTTAACAAATTACTAAGGCAAACCTATCTACGTCTACAACACGTCGTAGTTTCCTTGAGGCCGTTGATGCGGTGGCTCAAATGCCTCAAAAAGATTCCTTCTGCAATTGCCGAAGATGGGGGTAAGAATTTTAACTGAAACTACCATATTTCTTCTCTGGACATACCCCTTATCATTGTGTCTATGCTTGTAGCTAAAAATAAAAGAAACATATTTTTAAATAAAGCCAATATTTCCGTCTGTGTTCTCAGATGGCCCTGGCAATACCTATACTTTAAACGTGAGTAGCCTTAACCCTTTAAGGGCCGCTGTTGCAGGAGTGCATCATACTGACCCTCCGGGTCATATATCTACCCCGTATGGTCGCGAATGTTGCACTCTCTATACAAGATGACACCATCCTCGTTAGAGTAAGTGAAATACAACCCCTATCCACGGACTTTTGAGGGAAAAAAGGACCCTATTTTTAGCAAAATCACAGATCTTTAGGCTTTACTATGTACCCCCAAATTTATAGGAAACGCTGACCTCCACCCATTGTATATAAAATGCTGACAACAAAACAAAACAGATATTCTCATTAGGAACAACCCAGCAAATTGTCGTGAGTCCTCGTCAATCTGTGTGATGGCTGAACACATGTCGCTAGATGGATCACGACGTCGTTATAGCACAAGATCACCAGGAATAGCAATCGCTATGCCACGTGAGTCTAACACACATTGGCAAAAGATGACGGAATGAGTTATCACTAAAAAGGGAGTCACCATTGATGACCAACCATGGCGACAGATGATGACAATATGCTGGGAAGATTTGTGTCTAGGTATGATCTATTTCCAAATATTCGAATGTAGGCCTACATATTTGTTACTGTCTGTTATAATTGGTCTACGCTATGTGAACTTCCCCCAAATCAAAGCCCAAAACACTACCCTAGAGTAAAAAATCACTGACTTTTTTTCAAAATTGACCCCTATTTCTGAATAACACGGATCATGCAGACCTGGAGAAATACAACCCTATTTCCGGGATTTTTCTAACGTGGATGGTGTCATGATGGTTCCTAAGTGCAGGGGCTGGGCAGCAAATACTCACCAGGGGTGCATTAATGCATCATGACGACCATCGGGTATAGTGCATTAATGCATTAATGGCCCTTACAGGGTTGACACCTCTGGACCCTGTGTGTCTCCTGGCCCTTACCCAAGGTGACCTCTGGCACGGCCATAGTCTTTCGACATCCACCTTGGTCCATGCCGTAGGGGCAACCTCCTGGTCGGACCTCAACCTCCAATAAGACAACTCTATAGGACATCCGGCAGCTTGTGTCAAGAAACAAACCAACTCATTTAGGAGCTCTCTGTGCTAATGTAGCTTGAGGCCTCTAACAGCTGCCTACGATTTGACCCCCCCCCCCTCCCAAATCCTACCAAGGGCGGATCCAGAAGGGTTTGCCTGAGGGAAGGGCACGGCTATAGGAAAATTGGTTCTAGAGGGGGCACAGGCTTTGTCAGGTCCAGAAACATTTTCATAACCTCTACAACTGCCATAAGTATTATACCAAACCCTATGTTGATCTTAGGGAGCAGTCCTAGGACACTACCTATACAATCACCCACTCTAACTTTGTTGTATGCTTTCTTTCTAATGTAATGGCTGTGTGCAGTCGCAGTAACCTAGTAACTAAACGACCAGCAGAAACTTTGCTTTCACCACAAGTACCAATGGACAGTGTATACTCAGACTGGCTTTAGGCAGTGTCCACATTCAGAAGGCACTGACTGTATATCCCTATGTCTGTGTGTCTGTGTGTGTGTGTGAGGGGGGAGGGGTTGATACAGAGGTGACAGTGACGGGCAGTGTGAGGTTGTTTGTTTGGATGACATCAACCTACAGCCTCAGGTGTCAACGCTGTCACACTCCTTTATCACTATAATCAATCATACACAGAGTACAGAGTTTTCCGACTCTTGTCTTAGATGCTTGGTCAAACTAAAATAGCCATTCATGGGTTCTCCACCATTAACAACAAACCGATTGAATTCTCTCATCATTATAACCACTTATGGGCCTACAGGTGATTACAGATTATCTGGATCGCTGTCAAACTGAGAGTACACACTTGAAGCCATGCAATTTCAGGGCTTCTCCACCAATGGCTTCTCAACACTGAAAACAGCTTCCGTTCAAGCATTAGGTCACTGTCACCTGCACCAATGGCAAACCGCCTGAACCAAGAATAGGAAGCTATCATACCTACATGGCATTTCTTATCCCCAGGTATGGTTTTATTTTTTCTCATAAGTGTTAGCTCAAAGAGGGACTCTATCATTGTCACGTACATTTTCAGTTCTTTTCATGGACTTGATAGGGCACAGAGCACAGAGATTGTGAGTAAAATTCTGTAGGGTAAAAACAGCAACAGCACCAAACAAGACAACACATATTTTACCTTCTTCTATGAGGACCAATTATGAATCCTCTAAATGCCGATCTTGCAGGGGGAAAATAGAAAAGACAGGGGAAGGGACATGGTCAATATGGAATAGGGCTCCATATGTTTACCCCTCCATTCCATCCCACACCAACCTAGAGTGCCAGTGGTGCACCTCCTTCCGACTAGTTCCGGTTGTCATAGAGACAAATCCGCCATAAATCACCGCCCAATTAACCTTAATGGTCATCACAAGTTACCATGGCAACCCGACACGGCTACTTCAAAAGTCGTCTGCTGAATGCGCGCATCGAGCCGTGACCTGCGTTCCCCCTGCGTCTGCTCACCAAAATGTCGTCTGCTTTTACAAATTGAGCCTCGTTCTGGGCCCAGGGCAGGAGGAGGCGGTATTTATTATTTTCTGCGGTCCTGTTTCAATTAAGTCTCTTAAATAGGGAGGGATTAAAATGGTGGCCGCGTGGAATACTGGAAAGGACGGGGGCGTGGTCCTTTGATGATTTATTCGTCTGTAATGTAGCCGTGTCCTGTGTCGGCTGTTGGAGGGTGGGGGAGGGGGATAGATGGCTTCATCATCATCATCATTGGGAGGGCAATAAAAGGTGCACTAAACCACACCTGGACTGCCAAACCTGACAGAGGGGCAACAGCACCTTTAGTAAGTGCGTAAATCAAAGTCAGCTATAATACGAAATTCAAGAATTTGCAGTGATTTCAAGGTACCGTCTCCAGGTTCAAGTACCTTTCATGTACATGTATATAATACGTTAACATCCCTAATTGTAGAGGGATTTTGAATACATACAGGTATTGCAAAAATGCTCGTTTAAGCGCAGGGGTCTCAAATGAACGCAAGTCTATGACTCATTGAGTGCAAGATTAGCCACCTCCTTGGAACTCAAATGATCTCAAATGAGTGCAGGTCCTGTATAATCGCACTAAATAAACAGGTACTTGGAATTTGTGAGTGCAGGTGCGCTTAAATGTGCCCCCTTCCCCAATAAGGATTTGCTTCCTAAGCCTCTGTTGAAATATGTGAACTCAAAGTTTATCTTTTGTTTTGCAATAAAACCTCATGCTAGCTTTAAAGGGTTAGCCTGACACATTATACATAGATCAGACATCATCAGCCCAGTGTTAGTGACACTTAGATAGATCATACGTAACAGGACGATCCTCTATTAGACATGAGACATAACTCAACACGATACTCATACAATACACCTCATAGACCGCGGGGTAAAAGGGAACTACAGCAGACTATATCAATAGAAGATATCTGCTAAATAGATAGTGAGGAGACTGATGAGGCTTCAGATCCAACTATATGTGCGGTATGTGGACTGTCCTATAAGCCGACTTAACATCTTAATAACCAAGAAGGTCTGGAGGGTTTTACATACAAACTGATGATTGAGAATTGTGATTTTCATCAGGATCAATAGGTCATCGAAATACAGTTGATGAGAGTTTGACAATTTTATAGTTTAACTATTTCTACAGCATTTTAAATGGTAAAGGTGCAAATCAAATGTGTCACTGGATATGCATATAATCCGTTTATGTATATATATATATATATATCTTCTTTAGATTGAAATGTGACATGGGTCTCAGTGACGTAGAGCATTACCATATCTTTGCAAGTAGAACTTGATAGTCCATCCCTAGATAGTCTGACAAGATCCGCAATTGTCTGGCTTGGACAGATATGATTCAAGGCAATTAGAATATGCTTTGATAGTCCGACATCCGACCGGCATGTACCCGTACTTGTGACGGGAGAGAGCGGACTATCAATGTCTGACATATCTATTCAGTGGGTGCAAGGTGAGACTGAGGGATGCTCACATCGCTCATCATTGGTATCACCACACTACTCTACCTCAGTCTCAGCTTTCAGTAATTTGTGGTGCGACGCCTGAAAGTGTCTGTGAAGTGGTAACCAATAGGCTATACCCAGGGGGGGGGGGGCACTAAGCTTCAGTTTGGGTACCAACTGTGGTACTGACCCCACGGAGCGGGGGCTGTCGACACATCGTGAGGAGAAAAGGAGGGGGGGTTGGCTGTTGACTGAATTACATCTTGAGATTAGGGTGTTGTTAATACCTGTTATAACTTGCATGGAAAGTAAGTAACTTGAAAATTCCATGAAACTACCCCAGTGATGTGAGGCCACGAGGATACTGTTCTGGCTCGGGGGGAAGAGGGTAAAGACTAGTACATATATAGTATGTCAGAGGGCGCATGTAGTGTGGCACAGTTACCTGTGTCACCTGTAAGGTGTAAAGGCTAAAACAGAGAAATCTGAGCAACCAGCTACATGGCGCAAAGTCCTGTGCCAGAGGAAATGTAGGGTGTTACATAACAGCCTGCGTCCTCTGACTATACTACTACCGTACATAGATTCCTACACTCGCCCAGCCTTGGTGCTCCTCATGTGTGAGGCTATACTGTAAGTCGACATGTGTAAGGTGCGATTTACAGGTATATGCTAGGTGCGCTGTAGAAATACACATGAGCCAAGGGTGGCTTCATCCTAGCCCTGTGAAGCAGTGTGAGGCAGTGGTTGGCTCACAGTGGGAGGAGAGTATGATACCTGACATAGGTCTCGACATAGTTACAAGTATAGGGTACCACCATATCAATCTCATATACACCCTACAGTCAGCAGGGTTCCCAACACACAGGATCCACCGGCAGAGGGTAAATGGCTATACTATGTGATGAGCATGTTTATACAGTGAGTGGGTTTTGGAATGGGCGGTTGCTTTATTAATCCAGTGCAGGTTCAGTCCATAGGGAGTGATGGCATTCAAACGATGCATCCATCTGTTCTCCTCCTAGTTCCTTTCCTGGATACCTTCCTTGGGGGGGGGGTCATACAGTTTGATAATGTGGGTATGGTGGGTATGGTCCAGTCGCCCAACATTCCTTTGGGTGCCGATAACCATTGAAATGCCTGGTTTCTGGCAGACCCATCTGCTCACTCTTGAAAAGGTTTGTAGCGCAATGGTCGCACTTGGTAAAAGAGGGAATTGAATTTACCAGGCATTACCATAAACTCTACAGTTAATCTCCACGTCTATACATCATACATTGTAACAAAATGTCGTTGCAAAAATGGTGAATACCTTGTCCCAAATGTGCCAGAGATCCATCATTATTTTCAAGGTAATTCCTTGAACCACAGTGTGTACTGTATTGCTTTATTTTAGAAACTAAGCTGTTTCACTGCAATGCAAATACGGTGCTTCATTGTTTAGTTTTTAATATGAGGATCCCTTGTAGATCCGACAGTACGGCCTATTTTTTAGAGGGTGGTTTCCCTGGGTGGCGGTATTAAGCTGTATTACAGAGCAGGGGGCCGTGAGTGTACCACGCAGGGGGCAAGTGTAGATTACAAATGTCGTCTGCTGCTAGTTTCACAAAACGCCACCAGAGGGTTTATACAGTTTGATATTGTGGGTATGGTGGGTATGGTCCAGTCGCCCATCATTCCTTTGGGTGCCGATAACCATTGAAATGCCTGGTTTCTGACAGACCCATCTGCTCACTCTTGAAAAGGTTTTTAGCGCAAAGGTCACACTTGGTAAAAGAGGGAATTGAATTTACCAGGCATTACCATAAACTCTACAGTGAATCTCCATGTCTATACATCATACATTGTAACAAAATGTCATTGCAAAAATGGTGAATACTTTGTCCCAAATGTGCCAGAGATCCATCATTATTTTCAAGGTAATTCCTTGAACCACAGTGTGTACTGTATTGCTTTATTTTAGAAACTAAGCTGTTTCACTGCAATGCAAATACGGTGCTTCATTGTTTAGTTTTTAATATGAGGATCCCTTGTAGATCCGACAGTTCGGCCTATTTTTTAAAGTGTAGTTTCCCTGGGTGGCGGTATTAAGCTGTATTACAGAGCAGGGTGCCGTGAGTGTACCACGCAGGGGGCAAGTGTAGATTACAAATGTCGTCTGCTGCTAGTTTCAGAAAACGTCACCAGAGGGTGCATCATTTGGTGGCAAAAGGTGGCGGGAAATTGTGGGGTTGTAGTTTCAAAGGTCCCTTTTAGTCTGGACCAAGTTGTCCAAATTACAGGGTACGTACAGAGAAGGTGGTGCTCATCTAAACGGACGGAATGTCTCATGTATGGCTGGGTAATGTGATAGCTGCATGTTGCCATGGTGAGGTACAATAGTAGGGTACCCGGATGTGGGGGAGGCTAGGCGTTCTGAAGGTGCACTGTAGGGTAAAATAGCGAAATATTGACTTCCAAAACCTTTAATCTTTTTGGGTGTTTGATGATTTTGTATTTGAGCACACCAGGGAGTATCAGGTACTTTTAGTAAATCATTTTGATGAAGGTGGAGATTCCGTGAGCATTCAGTCAAGGTCAACCACACAAATGCCTTGATAAAGTCCCCTTTACATTTACCAGATTATTTGAGAGATGTTTATTTACCATTGTTTTAGAAACTGGCAAAAAAAAACATGTAAAGATTCCTAGTACATTCACACAATAGAAAGTGACATCCTCCCTGAAAAGTGAGTGAGTGACAGCCTAAAACTTCCAAGCACCAATGTATGGGTCCAAATTTTCAGGGCGGGTGGCATATCTATATCTCCCCTCCCCCCCGCTCTGAGATTTTATCGGGGGGGGGCTGCCCTCGCCTTTTCCTAGCCCAGAGTTTGCCTATGGTGAGTGATACTGTATGTACTGCTGTCCCTAATCCTCCCTTCTTTATATCTCTGTGTGTGCCTCAGTCACTGATAACCCTTTATGGACTGCTACTGAATTAGTGCTTCATGCCCATTGGTCGGCATGATGCATGAATGCAGCCGTGGTCTCATCGATGCATCATGCCAATGTGACCCAATGAGATTGGTACACTCCTGGAGTGTCAGCATGATGCACCAATGAAGTGCTGGCGAGCAGACTCGCCAGCACTTCATTGGTGCATCATGCCGACCAATGGGCATGATGCACTCCTGCATTAACGGCCCTTACAGGGTTAAAGGCAGTCGGAGGTCAGGCTACCTCTACAGCTATTTGTATACACACGACTTAAATATTTGTGACACACCTTCAAAGGGAAACCAGAAAACGCCGCCCAGAAGCCAAGACTATGTACTCCACTCTATCTCAGAGGAATGAGGACAGTTGTGGATCCAGGAAAATGAGGGGGCCCAGCTCAAAAGACAGGGTAAACAATCCCTATTTTAGGAATGCATCTGGGGCCCAAAATTGGCAGAAGACAGGCAGACAGGTAGACAGACAGAGGTACTGTCAGATAGATAGAGGACAAGAGAATACTGCAACCCTAGCGAATCTGACTGGAATCAGCAAAGTACTAAATTTAGCATGCCACTAGTTCTTGATAAGCAGGTTATTGAAAATCAAGCCAGCCATACTCCCTCATAAAGGAGGTCAGGCACTCCTTGTCTTCCTATCATCTAAAAATAGGGAGGCACCTTGACAACATGCTGAATTCCCTTTTTCAGATCTATGAGGGAGGTATAGAGGATTAACAAGCTTAATAACGATGGACTGGCAATTCTTCAGTAACTTGTGGGCTTTTTCTTTTTGCTGACAAAAATTTGGTTCCCCCATATCCACCCCACTTTTCCTGTTGCTAAAAAAAGTGACCATTCCCTAAGTAGACATGACAGAAGAGAGACATACCATCTTCTATAAGACACCAGTCCCCTTCCCAAACTCCCTCAGCCCCTCCCCCCACAACTCTCCCTCTCAGGTAGCTGTGGTGCTCAGGTATGTCCAGCCCTACAGGCTAAGACTTGGACACACACAGGCAGGGCCAATATTTACAAGGAGGTTTAAACCATGAAGGGGCACACATTATTTCATGGTAGGATCGTAGTCTACCATAGAAATGTACAGGAAAGTCATTCCCAGTGCAGGTGGGTGGAAAATGATTCTCATTCTGCACGATGATATTTTCCGAACACTCCGGAGTTTGCGCATGTGCGGCGTGCTACCTTCCAAATCTAAAATGACAACAATAACATTGCCGGCCGAGCAAGGAGGCTAAATAAATGTGAGTTTTTCTGTAATTATTAATGTAAAACCATGAAATAAATACAGAGTTCCACTGTAAAGTGTCTCCACTATCATTTTCTGCACTTGTGGTTGTCAGTCGGTTCCAAACGAGCCTGGTAGTCTACTTACTAGCACTGCAGTGGTGCATCATATTGACTTTTCAGGAGTGTATCAATCACATAGGGCTGACATGATGCACGAATGCAGCACTGGCGAGTTACTCTCCAGGGCTGCATTCATGCATCATAGCTGCAGAAGGGCAATAATGCATTATGCATCCCCCAATGGACTAACTGGTCCTACTCTAGGCCTCTCTTTGGTCCCTTGCTGGTCTCCCATTGGTTAGAAGTTTAGAGTCAGTGTTTGCTTGGGGAGGCTATCGGTGACATTGTGTGTGCTCAGAGCGGCCATCTTGTTTGTGGAGAGCGCCATTTTGTATTGGTAAAGTGGCTTATAGAGGACCTACTTGACCCCCGCCATACAGCCACAAGACGTTATGTCACATACCTCTGGTACAGAGGGTTGGCACCTAAAGGGCCGCCAGGGCTATCAATAGTATTAGTTGTATTCCAGTGAACCAGTGTAGTTTGTACAAGAAGCCCCAGATGGCAGTATGGCTTTACAAGGAATCTCTGTGAAAATAACTACGGATCTCCGTCAACTTTGGGACGAGGATTCCATAGTTATTCTTATTTACAGTTCAGTTGTAGTCATGATGCAGGAATACAACCCTGGGGAGTCTACTTTCCAGGACCACATTCTCGCATCGTGCCGACCCTACAGAACTGATAAACCCACGGTACATCAATCCTTCTGCTTGTCAGTCCCACGTTGCCAGCACTTCATGTCTGACATACATGTAGTCATCATGATGCGCCAATGAAGTGCTGGCATGTAGTCATCATGATGCGCCAATGAAGTGCTGGCATGTAGTCATCATGATGCGCCAATGAAGTGCTGGCATGTAGTCATCATGATGCGCCAATGAAGTGCTGGCATGTAGTCAGCATGATGCACCAATGAAGTGCTGGCATGTAGTCAGCATGATGCACCAATGAAGTGCTGGCATGTAGTCATCATGATGCACCAATGAAGTGCTGGCATGTAGTCAGCATGATGCACCAATGAAGTGCTGGCATGTAGTCATCATGATGCGCCAATGAAGTGCTGGCATGTAGTCATCATGATGCACCAATGAAGTGCTGGCATGTAGTCAGCATGATGCACCAATGAAGTGCTGGCATGTAGTCATCATGATGCACCAATGAAGTGCTGGCATGTAGTCATCATGATGCACCAATGAAGTGCTGGCATGTAGTCATCATGATGCACCAATGAAGTGCTGGCATGTAGTCATCATGATGCACTAATGAAGTGCTGGCATGTAGTCATCATGATGCGCCAATGAAGTGCTGGCATGTAGTCATCATGATGCGCCAATGAAGTGCTGGCATGTAGTCATCATGATGCGCCAATGAAGTGCTGGCATGTAGTCATCATGATGCGCCAATGAAGTGCTGGCATGTAGTCATCATGATGTGCCAATGAAGTGCTGGCAAGTATGCTCTCTAGCACTTCATTAACACATCATGCTGACCCGAGGGGAGTGTCATTTATTTTATGTGAATAACTTCTTCCCATAGAGATAGCATTGCAGGGCCGATCCGTACACCCCCAGTGGCGTAACGTGTGCCGATCCACCACAGCGGCGATCCGGTACCGTAGCCTCATTCTGGGTGCATGTAAACATTGAAAATGGCAGACCGGCGCTTGTACGGGGAACTACGGTACCGGATTTTGATAATTTTTCCTTATTTAAACCCTCTAAAAACATAAAATAAATATAGAACTAAACTCCCCTGGTGTCCTCGGTGGCCGATCCACCCCGTTAGCCCGAGGGGGAGACCCCCCCCTCGTGGTGGATCGGCCACCTCGTACACCACGGTCGTTTAGTTCTATCTATATATCAACCTAGAAAGGTGGGCATAACTTAAGCATGTAGCCCTGGCGAGTTACTCACCAGGGCTGCATTCATGCATAATGACCACCAATGGGTTCGATGTATTAATGCATCAGTAGCCCTTAAAGGGTATAACTAGAAGGCCTGAGGTGGGAGGTATGAGGGGGCAGGGTCAGATCACTGAAGGAGGCATCTGTCAATGTGTGTCCTTTAGAAATATTGACAACATCATTTACTTGCAGGGGAAAACGAAAAGAGATTCCTTTGTGGGTCGTCCAAAGGGCATGAAGGAGGACTGGGGTGCAACTGTATTTCTATTGGTCTATGTATATCCGAAGGGCATACAAGTAAAAGGAAGTGTATACTGTACATCTGACATGTCCAGTACTCCAACTGGCACACCCGGGCTGGCACAGCTAGAAAGAGCCTCTGAAATACTTGGTTTTGTAGTGGCCCCCTCCAAACCCTTCTCAGATATATTTATCTTGCTTCATAGGAAGACAGCTTACTTCGGCATCAATCTCCAATGGCAATTTCACAAAGCCCCTCTTCTGCATCAAACCCTCCTCATAGAGGGTTCTAACTCTAAGCAGGTTGTGATTGGTGGAGAAGTTGATAGCCCTCAATTGACATCATTGTCTCCAGAAGGGCATTTTCTGATGTCCTTGGGTAATGACAATGTCCAAAAAGGGCAATTTACAATGCTCTTTTGTAGAACTATATATTTATGAGGGCTTCTGCCCATAGCTCTGCAATGAAAATATGATAAATATATTTGCCAGTGGCATTACATGTCTTGTTAGGATCTATGATTACCGTAAATCCTCGCGTATAAGACGCGGCCTATACACCAAATTTACTTCATCTGCGTCCCATATGACCTAGCCCAAGTCAGGGTGCGTCCTATAGGCGAGGATTTTACACTATAGAACAGTACTAAAAAGACCAAAAAGTAACCCTAGGTGTGTCCTATAGGACTTACCCCAATTCAGGGTGCGTCCTATATGCGAGGGGCGTCCTATACGCGAGGATTTACGGTACTTTCTGTTGCTAGCACATTAAAGCATCACACCTTAAACTCGATGTGCACCTTACAATTGTCATTCAAGGAATTTTTATCGTAAAACAGTGCTAAAGTCGAGCTCAAGGTGTTGTTTATGGCATTTCCTTCCACTCAGGGTGTGCATATAATTTGGTTATTGCATAAAGCAGTTAATTTGGATCTTGTTCACGGCGAGGTAAATCCACTTGTTATTTCCATGGTATCCAACTCATCCCGTCTCTAGCCCTGATTCCTTTTACCCGCATCCCACCCTGCCCCTATAGTTCACCCCACTCCCACTGGTGGCGATAGTATCGATCTTAGACCACCAAGTCACGTGGGACAGATGATCCTCTGTAACAATTGGAAGGCACCTTCCCCCGATCATCGATCTGCCTTTGTGCGACACCATTATTACAAGCAGATAACCGATTGCCTCCATCTAGCACGCCTGGACGGCCATCAGACGCCGGTCACGTGACCAAGGCGGGGGTTGGTTCTGATCTCAGCCAGCAGGGGGCGGGGCAGCGTCTGTGAGAGGGCATTCTGGGTAATTGTACTTCACAGGTATTTATCGTGTTCGTCCATGGAGAATGATCCGGCCCTCTCCCAGCATTCACTCAGCCCTTAGCCGGGCATTCAGTTTCCTTCTTATGGAGGCCTCCCGCTGGACCTAAGAGACCCACTGGACTAAAGGCCTCACTGGTGTGACAAGAAGAACCCTTTCCCCCCGCCTTTCCCTTTGTCAGCTGTCCACCTGAGCCTCAGGGACTAAACCTGATAGTATATTCGGGTGCATATCTCTTTCCCTCCATCATTTTAGAGGAACGTTATTTTGTGATTTCATTATTTACGATCATTCTGCTAATGCATGGCGATCGATTTTTTTTTGTTAATATACAATAAAGCCACTCTAAAACAGAAAGTATTTTCGACAAGTGGAAAGGTCCATTTCTGTCTCAGGATTCTAGAGACCATCAAATGAGGAAAGGTCATGTGTGCGTCTCACAAAATGTAGCGCAGGTGATGTTCCAGACATTTGTTTTACCTTCGTTTTTGGCGCCATTTTCGTTTGGCAGACGACAACTGCATGTCCAAGGCTTCTTAAACTATTCTCCCAATTCAAAGAGCGTCTGCAGGCCATCGGGAGGAGGGTAGGGAGGCCTAGGGGTGGATAAAGAGATGGTCAGCATACCAGAAGGGCACACCAAGCCTGGATCATTCAGATCAGATGGATATAGAGTCAGTGGCGGATCCAGGATTTGGAAAAGGAGGGGGCGCGGTCCCAAAGGAGGGGGCGCACTCCCTGTTTTGGGGCAAATTTTGGGGTCCAAAATATGTAGTTAAACTCTTAAGTACTGGGAAAAATTGGGGGGGGGGCGTGCCCAAGGGGGGGGCGTGCCCAAGGGGGGGGGCGACCCTGCGCCCCCTCTAAATCCGCCACTGTAGGGATCAACACTGAATGAATCAAGGACATTATGACCCCTGGAGGAAGCACACAGGAAATGCCGCCATGTTTTTGTTGTAAAGGCAGCCATCTTGTCCGCCATTTTGTAGGTGCTTGTACCGGAAGTTTTAGACGCTGGTACCTCTAGTTCTCTTTGACGAATGCTGAAAACCATGAGTCCCAGATTGGGGTCTGTTTCGGTGTAGGCAGGGCCATCTTGAAGAGCACCTCTAAAGACAGAACCCATCTAAAGCTGCTACAAATGTACTCTTATTGTTTCAATATATCCTGATGATCAATATACAGGGTTAATACACTCCTGAAGGGTTTGTGTGATGCCGTGGTCAGCACTAAAGTGGTGCATCAGGATGGCCAAAAGAAATGAGCCTTGAGATGAACAAGCCCCCCTCCCCTACATCATAGGAATAAATACGCTTCGATACTATTCTTGACTTCATAGCCAGACTGTGAAAGACTATAAGATGCACAAAAGTCCTCATGTCTGTTACTACAGCACTATGACACTTCCAGGGGCACACCGTCGCCTGTTTCGCTGGTTCTGTCGTGTGCTGCTCATTGCTCCATGATAAAGGCCTGTTTTGTGCTGAAGCTGGTTCCCGGCGGGCAGCAAGCGGGAGCAGACGACATTTGGAACTGTTGGAACACAATGACGGCATGGTAGAATGGCTTCTGGCCAATAGACGACTGGCTCCTCTGATCCATTTGATGGCTGTGTCTGTGAATGCCCCTGTGAATGCTTGAATGCGAGGGGGGTGACGGAGGGGGGAGTTCCCCCATACAGACTTCCTTGTCCTGTACTCTCACAAGTTAGGTAAATATTTTCATCAAGCATTCTCATGAAAGTATTTTTCTACCGTAATATCTTGTGTATACATGACTTATACTAAACGTGTGCAGGAGCTAAATTTTGGCAATCTTAATATATATTGTTTCATCGTGTAGTTAAAGTTTCTTGTCTGTAAGGCACACCCTAACTTTAGCGGAAATATTATATAAGGCCAAGTAAGGGCCTATCCTCATATAGCTCACATAGCCATTATCAGCTGGGGGCCGCCATTAGACCCCGACTCCACTATGACTAACACCTTCAGCCCCTGACTCCGCAGTTTATGCCAGGGATGCCTCCCATTGGTCAATAATACAATAGCCATGTGCGGTATAGGGCTGACCCGGGATACATTACCAACCAATGAGATATCTTCCTCCATTCACTACAGAATTTTTGGGTACATTATGTAACACCTGGTACCCATCATTCGGGCTGTTATCGGTGCTTATCTTGCCAGGTCACAGATCAAGCAATGGCGGACCCACTGGACCTCAATATTGAGCCCTTAGCAGGTTTAATTATTAGCTAATGAGAGAACTCCAATCTATTTACTGCTGACCTTCGGGGGCCAACTGGTACCCATCTAATAGGTCTTATCAGTAGGACTCACTGGTAACAAGCTCCAGCAATGGCCGCGCCCATGGGTCAACCTGCTACCTCGGAATAGGGCTGACCCGGGATACATTATCAACCAATGAGATCTTCCTACATTCACTGCAGAATGTTTTGGGTACATTATGTAACCCCTGGTACCCATCATTCGGGCTGTTACCAGTGCTTATCTTGCCAGGTCACAGATCAAGCAATGGCGGACCTACAGGACCTCAATACTGAGCCCTTAAGTCATACCTTATAAGCGAGGTCTTACCTATGTGTATGGAGAAGATATCTAGTGAACCGTTAGCTATAGATCAATGTACAATTTGAATTCAATCATCTATTTTTCTCTATTTTCTTTTTTGTTCATCTCTATAATCATCGTTTTAGCAAATCTTGGCAAACTTTATGATACTAGAGCTCACACACATGTATCTGTAAGAATGCCTTCTGGCCGATGATAGTCGGAGTTCTCTGATCTATTTGCTGCCCGTGTCTGACTGTGAGAGAGAGGATGCGCAAAGGGAAAAAAGGCTAAAGTGGGATGGGTGTTCTATCCCTTTTAGACCAAAGCCGTTTTTATGGCCATAAAAGTCGAGTCACATCAAGGTCTTTAGCAGTGACTGAGGGCACCTAGCATGGACAGATGCACTGCTCACAACTCTATTCATGGACGCCATCTTTGATCCAACTTACTCTCTGGAGGGAGGTTTTGGGGTAATTTTGCCGGAATTTTGCTTAGGATGTGCGAGAAATGCATTATTGTTAAGGTCATATTTGAAGAACATGATGTTAAATGATGTTAAACAGCACTGCCGGGTCTTAAGAAATGCCCTCTTGGCAAGGGCCAATATTTGTTGTTGTAACACTCGTCTTGCAGTGGTACAGTGGAGTACAGTGAAGTAGTTTGTTCGTTAAAATGACTTCATATTCAAAATTCTGAGAAAAATGTTTTTACCTGAAATTTGATTGCCCTTAATGTTCTTTTTTTGTCCTTATCTGGCAGTCGAGATGAACAGTTCAAGACTTGTTTCAGACCAGATATCTTGGGGGTATTCATAAAGAATCTGCTTTTCTACAGGATATGCTGCTTTATTATTTTGTCCTTTTTAAAAGCCATGATAATTACCCCGGGGATAATAAGGATCGAAAGAAGAGCTTCTAAAGTTGATGTATATTTGCTAAGTAGATTTTCCCGGCATTTCTTGCATACAAATCCGCTGTGTGTCGTATCAGTTTTTGCTGATCCATGCTCGGCTGGCGATGCCTGCGGGCGTCCCCGGCAGCCTGTCCGTGAGAGAAGGGCCCTTCGGTGAGGGCGGGAGGGATCCACGAGCCGGGATCCACCATGTATTGGGGATCCACTAGGAGACCGTCAGCAGCCAGACAGACACACGGGAGGATCCAACAGGAGGAGCCGCCACTACTACATGGGGAGATCCGTCCTGGTGTTCAACGGGCTGAGATCCACATGACAAAAGGAAGAGGCTTTAAACTAAACAAATTACTGCCATTGGACGTCATGATGCATGAATGTAGCCCTGGCGAGTAACTCGCCAGGGCTACATTCAAGCATCATGCCGGCACTTTGGGGTTGATAAGCACCTGGAGGCTTGACATTCATGATGCACCAATGAAGTCCTGGTGAGCAGACTCGCCAGCACTTCATTGGCGCATCATGCCGACCAATGGGCATGATGCACTCCTGCATTAGCGGCCCTTAGGGTGATGGCCATGTATTGACGCCAGGTCTGAGTCACCCAGAGATATCCCCGGAATACCAGAATATGGAATATGATCTATATACATGTATAGATCATGGAAATATTCAAATGTTTTAAAACACATGCACCTATTCACCCATAGCTCCGTTCTCCATCATTGTAAGGCATGATAATTCAGACTGACAACACTCCGCCCAGCAAATTGTCGTCATCTGTCGCCATGATTCGTCATCAATGGTGACTCCTTTTTGAGTGATAACTCATTCCGTCATCTTTCGCCACTGTGTGTTAGACTCACATGGCATAGCAATTGCTATTCCTGGTGATCTTGTGCTATAACGACGTCGTGTTCTATCTAGCGACATGTGTGAGCCACTTCACACAGGTTGACGAGGACTCACGACAATTTGCTGGGCGGGCATATACCTGAGATCCGATACGGCAGTTCATGTGAGTGATCTTACCGTAAATCCTCGTGTGTATGCGACGTACCATATGTAGAGGATGACACCAGCAACTGCACAAAACAGGATTTAACTTAAATATGGGCCCGTCTTATAAACGAGATTGTTTCACATAATATTTATACTAAACCCTTCCGAATCAAGCCCAGGTGCTCCCTATATGGGACACCCTCAAAATAAGGGTGCTTCGTTTAGGCATTAATTTAGATCAGGAACATCTTTCATTTGAGGGGGTCAAGATATGAAAATAAACTGATACTGTATTGTCGCTGAAAAGATTAATTCAGTTAAAAAAATACTCCTTCAAACACTTCTGAACCACTGCACACATAGTTCTAATTCGAGCCCATGGTATGGCCTGCAGAATACCCTTTCTCCTTGACTACGCAACTATGACATCTCTCCTGTTTAAAGCCACATTGAGCTGTCAGATCCACCTAGGTATCAAGTGTTGATTATGAACAGAACCAACCCCTCAAGTGTTATATGAGATAAGAACAAGTCAAGTGTCATTAGGTGCTAAGGCATGATAAGAAGCTATAATATAGCCACTTATAGTACAAGGGTTTTAGTGGAGGGGGGGGGGGACTCATGTTGCAAAAGAAAGGGCACTGTCAATTGCCACCCCCTCCCATATAGCAATAGAGGCAGTGAGATCTTAAAAATAGGGAGCAGTCACTTTAAGCAGCTAAGATGTAGAGGCGGTTACTCTCTATATACAGTACTGCTGCTTGAGTAAGTGCTGCTTGTCCCTATCTAGTGTGAATAACAGTCACAGGGCCATGGTCGATGTTAAGGTCAAGGACTTTTAACTCACAATGACATTGGTGAGTGGTTGTAGAGGTGATGATTGGTCTGGTCAAGGGCACTCAGCAGCACGCTATACCTGCTCCAAGGTCATATCTTTAGTGCTCATACTCCTGCCCCACCCCCCCCCCTTTCACACGCATATCGCGACCAGCTTCAGCTGATGTTCAGTACAATGCCCCCTAGTCGATATATTGCCAGATCTCTAGCCCCCGGGGAGGGGGGGGCTTCTCACTCTTTGGTGGCCGGTGCCAACTGCAAAGCTACAGCAAAAATAGCGCCTGGACTGTCCCCACCTACAAGCCCCCCCCCCCCCTCCACAAGCTGTCTTTTGGCCTCATACATTTGTATGAATCAGAATTTTCTGTTGTCCGGCACTGTTTTTTTTTATCACATTTTATGCCCTCACATGTATGGTGTATAAATAATACCCTCTTTTTGGGAATCTGATGTAAATCCACCGCCCTGATATTAGGGATCTAATGGAAATCCACCCCACCCCCCTTTTGGGATCTAGTGGGAATCGACCACCACCGCTCTCGAGCGTCGTGCTGTAGCCGGTATCCAAATCATGGGCAAGTGCCCCCACCCGAATTATACGCCATGTTTGGGTTCTTTTGATACCATCCAAGTTATATCAGGTATCAAAATCCCTCTTACAATATACATTTTAGCAGAAGACACCCCCTTTTTTCCTCTTATCAACGCGTCAACGGTACCAATCCCAGGCTGATCCCCCCCCCCACCCGGATCTCTAGATCTACGGTAATCTCCCGCGTATAAGACGCAGTGTGCGTATAAGACACACCTAGAGTTTTGGATTATGCTAAAAATATGAAAAACTCATAACTTTTCTTCCACTGAATGGATTTTGAAAATTAAAAAAAAAAAAACTATGTGTAGCTAAAACAACATCGAACCACCTGAACCCCACTATATGTCATATAATGGTTTAGTGCGAGTGTAACATATCAAACTGAAGGTCTTGTGGATCCAGGGAGAACTAAAACCTCGCGTAAGATCACGGTAGTTCATATCTTCTTTGGGAACCTTCTCAGCTGAAAAGTATCCAAGCCCGGCGCAAACAGCACGGATCGGACGCAGACGCGATGCAGACTGGACTGGAATCCAGTCCCGTCTGTGGTGTTTGCATCAAAAACGGACGCAGACCAGACGTCTGCTCTGAGTCTGAGGAGAGTCTGAGCATATCAAACATGTTGGATATTGACAGATTCTCCACAGACGGTCCGAGCATATATTGAGTTATAACAGGCTAGAATCTGCCCAGAATCTGAAAGAGGTGAAAATTAGAGGGGGTGGACGGGGGTACAGATTCTTCACAGATGCCCCCTAAATCCCGTCTGCGTTGGGTGTAAGTCCAGTCAGTACTGTTTGCGGCAGGCTTTACTACGTCCATATAGCGTTACTGAAAACTCCACACGTCTGTGGCGAGCAGCCAGTAGAACTATAGCCCTGACATAGAGTGAGTCCAGCCTCACCACTCACCCCTTATGTTAATTATTCTAATTACTGCTCCCATAACTCACCCCCTGCCGCCACCTGCCGGGACCAATCACAACCTCAGCACCAGGTCACGTGATAGCAGGGGAGATTATATATAGACTGGGCCCCATGACCCACTCCTTTCACATGAGAGGACAGTTCATAAGAACTGACGACCTGTCTAGAATTAAAACGATGCATTTAGAAAACAATCCTTTCAGAAAGATATCTCAGGCATTATTTGCAGAAATATATTTTATAACCTTTCAAGCCCTAAAATATTGATTCAATTAATGATTACCGTGAATGAAAAAGAGTGTTGAAAGGGTTAGAATTTTGTTATTTCCAGGAATTATTGATATTGGCGAATATCATTATGATGTGGCCCTCTTAATCTGCTAACATGGGAGTTTATGAAACGTCCTCCAGACAGCTGTAATAGAGATAGAGGATTAATTCATAACATTAAAAGAAAATTTCTTCATTGAAACGATCAGAATGACATGATTGTTCCATGCTGAGAATACGACCTTCAGTGCAATCAAAATAATTTCCTTATAGTTGAAAGCACTGCTGAAGGATATGGACTTTCTAGGAGAAATCTACAATTTACATGTGCTCAGTACAGTTTACAGGGCTGGCTTGTAAATTAAATTCAAGAGTCATATTCTAGTACTGGTATGTTTACCCTTGGCAGGGCTAGGTGATGCTATCAGGAGGTGGTGAGGGACATGATCTAGATGAGTGCAGGATCTAGAAATTGGCACAGTAATGTAAACTTGGCGTTAGGGATTCCCATGTGGAAGGGGAGGGGGATTCCCCACACTGTAAAAAATAAGTGTTGAAAATACCAGAGATTGTATTGCAGTGAACCAGTGTAGTTTTCACAAGAAGCCCCAGGTGACAGTACAGTAGTACAAGGAATTTCTGTGAAAGTTATGACGGATCTCTGGCAACTTTGGGACGAAGATTCCGCCATAATTTCAAAAACCTTTGTTATACAGTGCCAATATATAAGCAATGCGCCTGGTATTCCCCTAAATACCTTTCCACCTTCAAATTCAAACATTAACTTAGGGAAGGAAAACCCTGCATTTTTCTCAGAATGACCACCCCTAACATACAAAATAGCTAGATACAGTGATGGAGAGAGTGGTTCGAGTTGTTATGAACAGTTGATGACAGCGGATAGGATGTAAAGGAGTTCAGTTTATACCCGTCCCACCACTGGGTGCATAAATCTGTCATCACTTCATTAGTTCATGTCCTCCTTATAACCCTTTAAGGGCTGCTGATGCAGGAGTGCATCATGCCTATTGGTCATCATGATGCACCAATGAAGTACTGATGAGGGTCACCATGATGCATGAATGCAGCTCATGTGAGTTATCCTCCAGGGCTGATCCATTGATGTATTAGCAGCCTTATAAGAGTTAACCAGTGCAGGATTCCAGTGCTCCCCGACCACCCTTCAGGGTGCTTCCTATAGACGACCACTCCACTCTGAGACAAAAATATAGATATAGCTGACTGAACAAGAAAAGAACTCTGGCTTAATTTATTCATTTTAGTGATGCTCTTTCTAATTCTAATGCAATTAATGGAAAATAGTTGATTGCTTTTTATAGTATTTGTAATAAATTTGTAGGTAGAACGGAGTTTCCCTAGAGTGGTTGACTTCAGGTCCTAACCAACCAAGTGGTCGGGTCATATGGGCCTTACCCTACTTCTACCCCGATTCCCCTCTACCCGCTGACAAAATGGCCGACCTACAGACAGAGCGTCCCCTGTACACAATTATCACCCATGTAAAACTGTTATCTCTGGTATCTATAGCTATTTTGTAGGTGCAAGTATGTATAGTGGAGGTCGCCACCTTGGATTCATTTTCAAAGGTGCACTGCCACCTGTACAAAGATTTATGTAGCAATGTATTGATGCCATTTTGCTATATTTTGACTAGGCTACCTTGATAAGCTCAGACAGAACATTTCAACAAAAGTAAGTTTATGCATATACACGAGTGAAAAGTGATATTTGTGATTCTTGTAATGCAGGGGTTTTGAAAACTGAGACATGTGATGCAAGGGTCTTCAAAATTGATGGACGGCAACAATGTCAAATGTTCCCAGTAGGCTACATCGGCATAATTCATAAAAATTGAAGAGGTGGTGCTGCATTGTTCCTAAAAATTGACAGAGTGACATCCTGAAAAATTTGAGCACCCATGTTTAGGCACAAGTTAGAGCTCATCAGGCAGATGTCAGATTGACAGGAAGTGTGGAGTAGCCACTTGGTCTGACTTTTACATCTCACTAGGGGGGATTCAATTTCAGAGTTCCCAGATGTGACAAGACTTTTAAATAGAGAAGTCTTTACTTAGAATACCCACTGATTGGTTAGTCATGATTCCTACATGTGGAGATGTTTAGAGTTAAATACTTCATCTGAAATACATCCCAATGTCATTCTATTATAGCCTCAATATTCTTCAACAAATAGCTTTGATGATGGGACCCATAGGGCTGAAATCAGGAGCACTAGGTTTTCTCTGATCTCAGGCATTTTCATGAAACTACGTTTAGGCAAAAAAAGAAGAAGTCTGGTTTCCGGTCACCCGACCTACCTCAGCTTAACGGGGCTGACCTCAGATTTTTTTTTGAGGAAGGTTTCATATTGTTTTCATAATTATTTCCATATTTCTAATATTTTGAAATGTGCGTGGGTTCAAACATAAAATTCGAGCATTTCAGCCCAAGATCCAACCTTTTGGCTGGTGCTAGAGATGAAATCGATCATCTGTGGGTCAATTGCCAATGATAAACAATTCAGTATATGAATGGTTCAGTAAAAAAAAAATCCGGCCTACCTACCTCAAAATTTTGGACCATGTTACTGGAAACTTACAATATATATTTTTTTTGGCCTTAGGGGGAGCATGTTTTTGAGCATTTTAGTGATTTTCTGTGACCAGTCACGTGCATCCCTGGACTCATACTTTCCTGGGGATTTAATTGCAAGCAACTTGGAACCAGGGCTAGGGTGGTGGAAGTGAGATTAGCATAGCTAAAAGTTTAGAGATACTATGATGTTCAAAGCAATTACAAAAAAAAGAGAGAGAAACCTTTGGGGTATTGCAACCAAGTCCTGTTCTCAACATAAGTATCAAGGCACATTCTGCAGTCTCTGTGCCATGTGTAGGGTATGTAGCTGAGTGGAGGAGACAGTAGAACCGCGTAATGTAGACAGAAGTAGAAATTCACACACGGGGCACACAGAGGGGATACAATGTCACATTTTTCCCACGACCGTCTCGGTGCTGCCCCCTGACGGCAGAGACAGGAGGCTGACCGCTGCCACCAGAGGGCCCATCAGTCTGTATTATCTCTTCACCAAGCACCCCCCCCCCCACACACACACACATCCCATATGGCCTACTTCATGAACATAGCCCTTCCATTAATTTTCATAGAATTAGTCTACATGTATGTCCTTAAAATCGACATGACATGAGAAAAGACATGGGAAAATAAAATAGAAAGTTAGTGTCATTTGACATATCCCTTTTCTTGAAATCGATAATAGGCCCCAATAGTTTTTGACCCCCATAGGTTTTTGTTTTTTAAATCAGTTTTGAATTCATAAGCGTCGGTCTTGTATAAAAAAAAAACGTGCAAAGTCCAGTTAGACACGCCATGCTTAATATCAAACTGAATACCCCTGTACGCCTTCGGCACTCAATTGAGACCATATCACTTAGACGCATTTCATGCCAACATGGTAGCCCAGTACCCCCCCCCCACCAACACACACAAACATACATAAAAAGAAAGAGAAAAAAAAAATGGGGGGGGGGGAATAAAATCTCCGTCACAGATAGAAACCCCTGCCCACCCTTGCACCCACCCGTGACCCTGTGTCTAACCCAGCTACCCAGGCAGAAAATTAAAACTTGTGATATTCAGATTGTGTAAACCAGGACCAGGTGACAGGGAGAGGAATCTGTACAGTGTAGGTGCTGGGGGCGGGGGGAGTGCCCAGGGGGGGGGGGATCTAGAAATGTTTGGTGATGTGACTATAGATCTATAGGGCAAGAAATGGTGATTTAACTCTACAAAAACTGCCAGAGAAATCAGGGGCATCGATTAATGACGTCACATTTTTTTGTCTACCACTTTACGCCCCTCGTAACACTTTTACTATAGAAATATACGGAGGTCATGGCCCATGGCCCCACAGTTGTGGTTATTAATAGTGAATGGTTCTAACATGATATTTAGAAAATTGTTTTTAACCTTTCCAGAAATCGAGAGATTCACAACATAAGTTTCATCAAAAAGCATGTGCTAGAGTTTAGGATTTTCATCTAGTATTTAAGTTTATAATTGTCCTTTAAGATATGGTCATCAGGGTAATCTTGCTTCAGGGTCACCATATCGCACCGCGTTGATCTATATGAGGGCTGGGGTGTTGCAAAAATGGGACGCTGGTATGGTGGAGGGGGTTGTAGGGGGCACCACTATCATGCCTGTGTTCTGTCACCCTATGCAGTGTTCAGCCACCGGCCACCAGGGGGCAGTCTCTATCACTGTCCTCCTCTGTGCCACTGGGATTATTTTGGTGTTACTCCCAATGCTCAACATCTGGCTGACCTCTCTACCATTGCAGCGTGTCTACATCTATGGCATAGGCATTTCTGTATTTGATGTCAATGTGATCATTCATAAACCATACGAGAGTATTTCTCTTTTATTTCGAAGCATACGGTAATATTCATGGCGAGAATATCCATGGCACATCAATTGATGGATGAATGTATATCCACGTCCGTGCATCTGTGTTAAACAGACAGAGGGGACAGAAAAGATGAAATAAAAACACTTCCAAGATGGGCAAGGGAAACCATGTAAATGTTAATGTTGCATCAAATGCGTTATGCCCATTAGTCGACATGATGCACCACTGGTGAGTAACTCACCAGTTCTACAACTGGTGAGTAACTCACCAGTTCTACAACCATGCATGATGCCGACCTTACAGCGAGTAGCACTTCATTGGTGCATCATGACGACTGTCCAAGGCAGCAGCAGGTATTCTATATTCCAACACACGAGCCTCAAACATTGAATCACAAAAAGCCCTGAGTCAGCAGTTTTGATACAGGTCCATGTCTGCCATATGGCCACCATGAGGACGATGTATCATAAGGCCAAGATAATAGGAAAGAATCAGTTTTGTTTCGGGTTACCTGACTTATCACAATGAAGCAAGGTAGACCCTATATAGCATTTTTGGTTTAATAACTGATCTTAGCAGGCCTATTTTGAGGCCACTTATGGGGACTGGGATTCGTCTCCATATGATATGCGAGTCATCGGAGCAGTTCAGAACCAATTATTGTTATACTTGGATAATTTGGCCCCTGCTTAAAAGGGGAGAAATTTGATAATCAAAGAATCAGAAGAACGCCATGTGCACCCTAGATATTTGCATGAAATTGATCTTATTTTAATTTTCTTCTTTACGTTTTTGGCCTAAGGCTGTGACATATTACTGGAGGTCAGCCACATCAGGCTGAAGTTATCAATTTGTGTCTCTAAGGGCCAGGACTGCTGCCTAAGTGGTCCCATATTGCCTCCTGCACCCCCTGCTCCTGTTGCTGCTGCATGCTCTATGGCTGAGTGGTTGCTATGCTATTAATAACCCTTTAACTGACGAAGGGCTCTTTAACCATTCCAGGGCCGCTAATGCAGGAGTGCATCATGCTCTGCCATCACTTCATTGGAGCATCATGCCGAACCTCAGGGATTGCATAGATCCGTAGGGTCGGCATCATGTGCATCCTGTCCATCTGTCCATGATGCACCAATGAAGTGCTGGTGAGACTGCTCGCAATCACTTCATTGGTGCATCATGTCGACCCTCCGGGTGTATCAACTCATAGGGTCAATATGATGCATAAATGCAGCACTGGTGAGTACCTCATTATGATGCATGAATGCAGCCCTCATGCATTATGACGACCAGGGGGTATGATACATTGATGCATATATAGGGTATTGACCTGCGCATGCGTCGGGTCTTGAACAAGCACTGGTCTTGAATAAGAATACAGGGGTATTGAAATTTTGATATACACTATAATATTATTTCGAAATACACTATATTTTGAAATACACTATAATATTATTTCGAAATACACTATATTTTGAAATACACTATAAGTCTTGAATAAGGGGCAGGCTATTGGCTGGTTGAAATCAATGAGTGCCCAGACACTTTTACAGGCCAATAGAGTAAGCGACCCTTGAAGGATCAATTCCACTACATGTACCAAGATTAATACCATGATGTATGAGCTTGTTCCAGATCTACATACTAGGTATGTACATGATGTGTCTACCAGACTCCCCCATCTCCTGCAGCCCTCTGATCATAGATACAAGATGGAGATAACACCTGCAGATATCAACTACCTACCCCCTACCCACCTCATATAAAACCCATAATGTAAGACTACCATCATGGTATCAAAGGTGCTGTCCTGACTCATGATGGCCTGGATATCACTACCCGGGTCATGGTAAGGGTGTGTGTGGGGAGGGGAGGGGGCGGGGGGCTCCTTTAGCCAGTACAATGTAGTTTTGAGGGTTTTTTTAACCCCAAACAATCAACAAAAACTGGGTGTTCTTTTGGACCACGCCCCCTCCTTTTCCAAATCCTGGAATTGCCACTGAGAATTATATCTGCGAATTTGTATTATAATCGATAATGAGGACCATCTGGGTATAGAGAAATTAAACTTGGATGAGCCCAAGAATCAAACATGGGTGAGTGTGTGACATAGATGAAAAGGTCATTGGAAACAATTTCCGGATTTGAAGAAAAAGATTTAAGACCTCAGTGGCTGTAACCTTAATTCCCTCAACCTCAGAAAAGACCCATTGACAGCTTTTCCTGTGATAAACTTTGTGTCACAACACTTTTCAATCTGAATTGTGACAATCTCTTCAGTTAATCTCCTTTAAGTTATTTCTAAACTACTTTAGAAGTGTGCATCTATAGATGTTTAGTACAACCTCTCCAGAAGAATCATAAATCGCCCCTAAATTGACAGGACAAATGGGTTTTCAACAAGAAGATTCTCTGATTAGATATGACGGCTCTAACTGCGCGTTCCTCGAGCTTCCGGTGCACACAGCGGAACCGGAAGTGCCGACAGGCACGCCCCCTGTACGTCAGGGTGGTAATGATGTGTGTAACTGTGGTGGCGCCCTCTGTCAGCGTGAATTAACACCAACTAATGTCCCTTATCTGTAGGAGAAGATAACATGTCCACACCTGAGGGGGTGAGGTGAATATGAAGGGGTATAACTACAGTAATACCTCGCCTATAAGGAGTTAGCTGATTGTCCTATGGGCGCCGCCATTGCTGAAGCTGATTACCAGCGATTATTACGATAAAGAGCTATCAGATGGGTACCTATGCCCCCCCCAGAGGACCGCAGTGAATAGTTTGGGATTGTTTCATTGGCTGATAATCAAACCAGCTAAGTCGGTATAAGGCACACCTTATGAGCGAGGATGCAGCCCAGGTACGCCTTATAGAAACAGCCAAAGTTAGGGATGAGCCTTATATGTGAGGCTTTCTTTATATTAAATTAGTGCTAAACCTGTCTAAATCAAGGTGCACGAGGTATAATAAATGGTTTAGGAATCTGTCATTTTTTATACATGGATGATAGTGGGTTAGCAGTGCAAATAAAGGGGGGGGGTGAAAAACCATTACCCCTTTTTTAGTGTGTGGAGTATAGAAAATTTGACCCTTTTTAACGGAAAAACCCCGAGCACTAAAATTTTGTGTCCCCAGCGAGAGTGTAAAGATATTATGCCTATCCATTTGATATTCCAGATCTCCTCATTTTCTATGATTTACAGTAGCCAGAATAGACTGAGCAAATATTGAGATATTCTAACAGGGTAGGACTGATTGACTCTGTCAGTGGTAGAGGGTGGGAGTGTATGGGGGGGGCGGAGGGGGGGGGTATATCTCTCCTCACCCCTACCACAAGCAGATACCAAGACTTCACGTCCAATTTGTTGTAAGATGAAGCCTACATGACTGCAAGGTTATAGTTGGGACCACCTGTGCATAGAGATATAGAGACAAACATTGTACAAGCCTGCAGATTTACTTGTATGACCTAACTGAGTTATGATAACCCCTGCATGTTATAAGCGGCACCCTGAATTGCTCAGCCGCACCCTGAATTGCTCAGTATATATATATATATATATATATATATATATATATATATATATATATATATATATATATATATATATATATATAAGGCGCATCCCCAACTTGGGTCAATCCTATAATAGTATAAGGCGCATCTGGATTCATTATAGTCGTGGCTTAAAGAGGAAAGACCCAATCTGTAGACAGAGCCTTTTGATAGTTAAATGTTGCTTCAGTAAATAGAAAACAGTTAGCCCCTCGTTACCAATAAACATCAACCTGTGTCCATGTAGAGACTGGCGCCATGAGACAACTGGAACCAATCCTGGTATACAGGAGGGGCTCCCTTCTCTGTTAGACGGCCACCCATCATGTCTACACTCACATGGGGCTCTCTGACTACTGCAAAGAGGTAGAATTACTATTTACCATTTAAGGGCCGCTGATGCAGGAGTGTATCATGCATGGTCGGCCTGATGCTCCAAAGAACTGCTGGCAAGACTGCAAGCCAGCACTTCATTGAAGCATCATGCCGACCCTACCGGATTGACACAGTCTCGTAGGGTCGGCATGATGCATGAATGTAGCCCTGGCGAGTTACTCACCAGGGCTGCATTCATGCATCATGACGACCAATGGACATGATGCATTAATGCATCAGCAGCCCTTAAAGAAGTAGAATTACTACACTTCTCTGACTACACACCAATCAAAACCAATCCAGCCAGAGAGAACCTGTGACATGTCAGTCCGTCGTGCTCAGTTGAAAAGCAGAAAAGGGCTACAATCCCTATTTCTTATTTTTATGAGATATCAACCGTACATTTATATTCTAAGGCTGAGAGAAAATTTATATCTTTCATATTTCCTATCATTTCCCACAGTGTAAAAAAAAGTTGAATATACCGGGGATTCTCGTAAACCTAAAGAGTGAAGCACCATAATTATATAGCAATAAACCAGTTAGTTTTTACAAGGAGCCCCGGGTGGTACGGTGGTACAAGGGATCTCTGTGAAAATAACATCAGATCTCTGGCAGCCTTGGGACAAGGATTCCATTGTTATTTCGACTTTGCTTTTTACAGTGCACACATCTTACGTGAATTGTTCTTGTTTGAGTGTTGGTTTGATTTCACTGTCAAGTACTTTCATGGTCACGTGGAACTAATTCCATTTCCTCTATGTTTCAATATATCATAACACAACAGCATAACACAAAAACAGTCTCCCGTAATGTTCGTTGGTAATATTTTCGACTGTAGCAAGATTAAACCATCTCTCACACACAATATAGGATAGGCTTAACCCTGAAAATCTTGACTAAGGGAGCAATACGTACAGCAAGTGCCATTCTACCCTATTTTGGGCCTCAAAACCTCCATTGGCCAAATGAACATTTGCAGACCTGATAAAATCCCTAAACCCTGGCATAATATAAAAACCCATCTACTGTTCCATTTAGGAACTATTTGGGGTCATTTGTGATTTTTTTCATAATTTTACTAATATTTCTTGCATATGATTTCTAAGCCAATCAGCACTCAGATCACCTTCAGTGCAGGCCTGAATACCATATGACTCACGAGAGGGCAGCATTTACGCCCATGTAACCTCATGAATACACATGCACCTCGCTCACAGTGGGAGAAGAAAAAATTAAAAGAATGAAAAAGAAGAACCTCCCTCACATTCACCGCCACACATGCGTATCTCGTACATCACGTGAGCAGTATGAGACTTGGCCCGAGACTTTCACGGGTCGGCAAGAGTGAGAACTAACTTCCTGCCATCAGAGAAGTCTCTCACCTGGCTTCTTCTTTGCTAAAAAAAACTGAACATCATCTGAGGTGAAAAAAACTGTGTTTACAAGGTATGATAATGGACTGATTTTTATTTCATGTTGATATGCCCAAGATACTGAGAGCCCATAGTTTTAACAGTGCGCCTCCGTATCTCACCCCGTGAGATAACCCACCTTTGTATCTCACGGCCAGTAACAGCACTAAAAAGGACCAGAAAACATTTAAACAATCATCTTTTGTGTGATTTCAAATACTTTTAAACATTTCTTATCAAAATAACATGAAATAAATGCAAAGGTCCACTCGGATCGGGTATGACTGAGGCTCGTAAAATTACCCTCAGTTGGACCCGACCTTCATGGACCATTGCCTTTATACCAAGTTGGGATGTATGAGGTTTGCAGCTATGGCCGACAAAAGCCTATCATCTGTTGCCAATCCCAAAAGCTTTGTCAGATTTCATTGGGCATGATTGGCACTTCAGTGCTATGAATCTCTCATTTTGGCTCAAGGTCTACCGTCTTGTTTTGTTAAGCAATGTAGCACTTTTTTGGGTTGTGTGGTGCAGGAAAACTGGTACCAGGCATTGTGATGTGCTGTTCGCTGAGCTAAGTGCAAGCACATCCAAAATCTTGCCCCAAATTGGTTGGATTAGCACCAATCTTTTTTTTCTAAACGTGGGTATTTCACTGCCATCAGTTGGCTGAATTTTCCCTAGTCCGATTATTTTTGATAAAGCAAAAGTATAGAATAAAAATCGGTTGGATTGGCGAAAATTTGGCTGACCAACAGCAGTGGAATACCCACTACAACATTTTAATATATCATAAATCGTCAGATTAGGGCTATTCTGACCAATCGTGTGCCTGTGGAACCAGCATTAAAATGCCAACTGTCATGGCCGCGCACACACACTTTACATATTGCGCGCTATAGGCCTATCCCTATAGGGAACAGAGCCATTCCTATATGGAGGTGGCCATCTTGAAATTAGTTATGTAACTGGCCCCCGACAGCCATCTTGGACCTGGCAGAGGATTGTAAGTAATCTCTTATCTTCCCCTCCACCCACAGAAAACAATGGGAATTGATAAGACTGATAAGCTGCCCCTGCCTCTATCTTAATCACCTTATGTACCTGTCCATTGTTTTAGGTGTGAATGGAGGGGATTTGCCTGATAGGGAGACAATAGCTTAGTTTTACCCACCCTGGATTATATGTGTCCTCTAAGAAAACTTTTAAAGTTTAATTTATCTTGTATTTAAAGTACTAAGTCTATATAAAGCTAATATTGTTAAAGTTTTAAATTATTTGCTATCCAAAGCTATAGATTTTTAGAATATAGCTTCATATAGACTATTAGGAAGGACCAACCAAAGTAAACTGTACAAAGAGGACAACTGCTGATCTAGCCCCTGACTACATGAACCACCTAGGAAATTTGTTTGGTACTAGTAATGGCTCTGTCCTGTGTATATAAATATATATATATATATATATATATATATATATATCTACACCCATCTACACTTTACTCTATAGTACCTCACCACCACTCCAGTAGTCTATGAGATATATGAGTAGACAGACCAACATGATGAATGAGTTGTGTAAACTATGATCTATAGGTACACACACAGCTACATGAGTTTCCGCATGTTTTGTTTAACCCCCACCCGAGTGTCTAATGGACGAGCGGGTTTCTCACAAGCCGCTAAAACAGAAATCTGTAACTGCAGATACAGGTTACAACATTAGTCTTCTGGTTCATAGTACACACACAGTAGGTCTACTCCTCATTCACTAGCTTCACACAGTTTCCGAGTTAGATTCTACTGCCACCATGACTGTCTCTAAAGGGAACTAGGTCCGGAGAAGATGAGGAAAGCTTGGATAAAACAATCGCTCTACCTTAGTGGTGTAGAACAAGCTAGGGTGGCTCAATACAGCCCAATGTTAAGTGGCACAAAGCTCTGAGTGCAGGGGGTGACCAGTGCTTCGGCGCCATCTTGTGGCAACTGTAACATTCATGTTTGTGTGTATAGCTCAGTATGCCTGAGGAAATACTTCAATTCTGCTATATTAACACATGTGTCTAATATCTTATGATACATTTACATCACATATACTTCACTCTATGTAATGGGTCCAGGTTAGCTGCATTTCAATGTATCAGTATGGAGGAATCCATCCTGTTTCAGTTGATAATGGGCTGTTCTAAAGGTCAACTTTGAGCATTTCATAAAAATAATTGAGTTGAGATCCATTAAATCTACATTTTGTGAAAATTATTTCAATGTCTAATGTATAAGGGGGTGCAGTAGAGAACATTGGAGCACCATTCCTAGAGAGTGAGAAAGATATTTCAATTACCACTAATATGAGCTCAGTGAAGTCATTTCTGGTACATTTCATATTTGCTTAGTTCCCATGCCACTCACATGATGTCTCCACTGTGTCATACTTTGACCATTTCCTTGCCTTCTAGCTCTGTCAGACATGGTCATACTCTAGTCTGCTACAAGGTGGCGCCTAAGCACTGGGCTCTCCTCCTGCTCTGAGTGGGCGATCTGCCATATCATCTGCCCAGTAACAGACATGATCGATAACCACTGTGTTTAACCCACTTTTTATTAAAAAGGGAAAAATATGGTAGAACACTCTTAACACTGTGTGTCTCAAGATTCAGCTGTGGGATCACTCTTCAACACACTACTCAACTCATCGACATGAGGGAGTGATTAGTTAACTCGCCTCTCAAGATGGCGGCTGCTAGACCGTAACAGACTAAAGATAGACTGAAGATAGCCTATAGTGCCTGAGGAGACTACTACATGAGTTGCTGACACCTAGTGGGAGGTACTCTAACTAAGTGCTGCCCCCTGGTGTAGAAAGCTATCAGTAGGACTGTAAACATGTCATGCAGCACGCGGCGTCCGAGTGCACAAGACAAATGAGCGGCAAGTGGAGAGCTAAGTTTGCTGCTCAGGTTTAACTTGCTGAAATCCACAGAAATAAGAGGTCATTCATCAGAAAAATGACACAAACTGCTCACCAAGAACTTAGAATAACTCATTACTAGCTCACAAAGGCTCCATGAAGCTCAATGCTGCTCATTCCAAGGTCGTCTCTACATCATGCTATAGCAGAGCCTAGCTTAATGCCCTTGGTAGAGGGTCCCTCATGTCCCATATAGATTTTAAGAAATGGCCATGTTTCCCTGTCGATTTCAAGAAAACCTTAGGTCCCCTGCCCAATGTCACCAAGTTGAATTTTTAGGTTCAGTGGCATCAGCATCATGGCAGTGTATGGGCCGGCATCATCATTTACATACTAGTGCAGATCATCCGAGAGACGTGTGTTGCTAGTTCCTTCTATGCCAACCAGGCTTCGCCTTGCGATACCTGTTTGGTATAAGAGAGGGCAGCACCATGCCTCGCGTCCAGCTCCTATGAAGGAGCCGGACGGTCAGCAGAAGGTTACCTTCCTTGTATCATATGGAATAAAGGCCATCCGAGAGGTGGAAGTTGTGAGGACTTTGCCCAACCCGAAATGTTTGTGTCGTGTTGGGTTCTATAGCTACTAAGTGAGCCAAAGAGCCACCCATATATTCAGCCAAATATGAACCACTACAGCAGCAAGAGGCTTTAAAATAGATATCCTTGACGCAGGGTACCGGTATAGCAGATCACTGCTCTATCATATGACAGGCCTTATGACAGTAGTCATCGTCACAAGCGCGTTGTGCACCCTGTATTGAATTAGTAGTCGTTAAAATGTGTATTTGGGTTTTGATTGCGTTGAGGTTAGTACTATTCTATGGTAAAGTACCCCTGCCTATAAAGCATACCCTGATTTCAGCTTCATTCTATAAGGCACGCAGAGGTGGGTCCCAATCTACTCACCTATTTAAGGCTACTTCTCAGATCTGAATGTGAATGGGCTCCTACTGTGTGACTATTTGTACATGTGTTGTATGTTCAAAGAATTGGTAGTGGCTCCTTAAAGACCAGCCACTATCTGTAGGCTTCTCACCAGATTCTCCTCATTCCTGGCTCATTTCCACACCGTGGGTGTGTGCCAGTGTTAGTTATCATTCTAACTGTTGGAGTACTATAGACAGGTAAAAACACCAAGATGGATTTACAGACATAAGGGATCTCAGTTTGTGTCTTTTTCCTCAAAGCTCACTGTGTGAACTACATGAAGGGAGAGAAGAAGATTGATTTACATCCATGAACAGGTGTATATGTACAGACCCTTTAAAGGCCGCTGATGCATTAATGCATCATGCAAACCTTATAAGGTTGATACATACTCCTGGAGGGTCGGCATGATGCTCCAATTAAGTAACTTACCAGAGCTGCATTCATGCATCATGGCGACCAATGGGCATGATGCATTAATACATCAGTGGCCCTTAATGGGTGAAAAAGCCATGCTGGTGATTAGAGGGTCATGCCAACCGTTGGAAAGTCTGTCAACTGTGTAGAGTGTATGATGCATGAATGTATCCCTGGCGAGTGTAGAATGTAACATTTTTCATGCCCGCCAAAGTTACACTGTAAAAAAGGGAGCCGCTGAAATATCAATGAAATCCCTGTCCCAGAGATCCGTCGTTATTTTCACAGAGATTCCTTGTATCACCATACTGCCACCTGGGGCCACACTTGTTCACTTCTTTAAAATTATAGTGGTTCTCTGTTCAGTTTTATCAGGATCCCTGGTAGATTCAACAGTTATTTTTTACAGTGTAGGCATAAAGTGCATTGAAGCATTCTGTGGCCCTTAATAGGGTAAGGAAACTAACAAAAGAGCAAGATAGATTTTCTTCTTTGAAAATGAGTTGTTTTGCTTTCTATCTATAATTTAGTAACAACACAGTCATTAAGTACAAAACACCTTTTGACAAGGTCAAACTACTTTTTGTACAAGGTCATACTACATGTGTGTACTACGGCTACACCTGCCTACTACTTCATTATAGTGTATAACTTTACCTACTAGGACTTGAAGAAACCAATTTGCACTGTATTACAGTTGATAAGATAAAAATTACAAAATGCTCCAGAAATTAAAACTTCACCAGTATCTTAGTGCTGCCACCTGGCAGTTATTGCTTAAACCTCTAATCCATAGATTTCCCCTAGTTGTAGCTATTTGAGATCGGCCAGAGCAAAAGTGGGGGTGTGGATGGGGGGTCCCCCATGTCACATGTCGATTTTAAAAAATGGCCATGTCCCCATGTCAATTTTAAGAAATGGTCATGTCACCATGTCAATTTTAAGAAATTGGTCATGTCCCATGTCACTAAGCCTAAAATAGCCCATGTCTCCATGTCAATTTTAGTGGTCCACACCCATAAAAGTCTCTGTCCTCTGTCATTAACTATGGAAAGGGTGGCCACTCTCCACAGATAAGTATAGACAATTATATCATGACTCTCTGCACAAAAAGGATATACAATGCCGGATACAATGTGTGGTCTGTGTCTAAAGCTATTAATGAAATCCCAAGAGTGGGAAGAGCTTGGTGGCTCCTGTTTCCACCTGGGGGGAGTTTTGTGAACCACCTCCAGCACTGGGAGACTAGTTCATGAACATATCACCGGGAGGAGAACTAGCATCTACTTCAGCTCATTTCCACCAGGGGGTATTGTTGTGCTTTAGAATATCTCTGGGCTGTGTAGGTTACGTGGATGTAAATGCCGCCCTCTCGTGAGTCATATGGTATTCAGGACTGCACTGAAGGGTGTTCTGACTGCTGATTGGTTTAGAATTAGACAGAAGAAATATTGGTAAAATTATGAAAAAAATCACAGGTGTTTCCAAATAGTTAATAAATGGAATAGTAGGTGTGTTTTTATATTATGCCAGGCCTTGGGGATTTTATGAGGCATGCAAAAGTTAATCTGGCCAATGGAGATTTTTAGGCCCAAAATAGGGTAGAATGGCACTCACTGCACATATCATTCCCTTATTTAAGATTTTCAGGGTTAACCTATCCAACATTCTGTCAGATTGTGTATGAGGGAGGAGTTAACCATGCTATGGTTGAAACTTTTACCAACAAACATTTTAGGCGGCTGTTTTTGTGTGTTATGCTATATAGAAACATAGAGGAAATGGATTTAGTTCCACGTGACCTGTAGGCCTACATATCATATTGGTTACGATTTTTAAAATGAACACTTTTTACAATTAGGAATAGTTTGACTGTAAAACAATTTCTTGATTTCTTAAAACCCTATTACAATCTGTGCAGTGAGGTTTGACTTGTAATGTGGTTTACATCAATCTCACTTTCTCTTTCCAGTTTTCTTGCTCTCAATGTTAATTTTTTGGGTTTATATGTATGACAAGGAGGTTTTGATATATCATGTGACATATATCATACATTTTTTTAACCAATGTATCTAATCTGTGCTCCTTTTTGCTTCCTTTACAGGCGGTATACAGCTACGCTAAGATCGCATGTAAGTGTCATGGCGTCTCCGGCTCATGCAGTCTCAAGACATGCTGGAACCACCTCCCACCATTCCGGGAGACAGGGGCGCGACTCAAAGACAAGTACGATGGTGCAACCGAGGTCAAGTTTAACAGGCAGGGCACCAAGTTGGTGCGCGCCAACCCCAAGTACAACAAACCCAATAAGGAGGATCTCCTCTACCTTGATGAGAGTCCCGATTACTGTAACCCAAATAAGGAAACAGGGTCACTCGGCACAGTGGGAAGAAAATGTGACCGTAACTCACAAGGTGTAGATGGCTGTAACCTCATGTGCTGCGGCCGGGGTTACAACACACACAAGACAACCATCACTGAACGCTGTCACTGCAAGTTCCACTGGTGCTGCTATGTTAAATGTAAAACGTGTCGACGTGTCGTTGACATCCACACATGCAAGTAACTCATACAGGGTACTTGTGGAAATGAATGGCAGATGTCCATACCTGAGAGACAATTGCTGATAGAGCAGATTACTGAATGGATGTAGCCAGTGACAATGGATAAGCACAGAAAGATGACTTTGCTTGCTAGGTTGACAGTGGACATTGACACTCAGGCAGCTGACAGTACTGACAGCAGTGTGACTGGTATTGGCAATGTTGATGATGTTGTATAGATTTGTTTCTTTGTGTAGTGATAATCCATCAGCTGTCAAATTCAGTAGGTCCATTCTTACAATGTGTGGACAGTGCTGTGCATGTGAGGCCATTCACAAATGCCATCTTTCGAAATAAACCAAAGTGTGTGACTATTTGGAGTACTGGCTGACTCGTCAAGTTTGCAAGTTATCAGACTTAAGGTGAGCAGCTACACTATATGATGGACAATGTGCTTAGTGCGAGCCCTGCAAATGGCGCTGGTATTAAAAGTGGCCATTCATTATATTAAGTGACAGAATCTATCAAAGACTGACCTGCCCCTACTGGGCAGAATAAGTAGTACAAACTCTGAAACAAGTTACCTCATGAGAAAGCTATTTGAATATCTGGTGATGCAAGTTTGTAACCCCAGACATGCAGCCAGGCGAATCAAAGACTGTATGATCATTGGGTCACTGACTCTGTATGCAGTGTAGGTCAAACTGTTTGTGTTTCCCTTTGATGATAAGTGCAGCTGGATAAACATAAGGAGTCTGCATAGTTCTACACCCTTGGGAAAAGGGAGAAAATCATCTGAATCTCAGCAGGACTTGAAACCATGCTCTCAGTTAGCACCAAGGGTAGGCATAAATAGGCCTTAAGGTACCCTGATATGACTAAGACTCCTTCAGAAGCTGCATAGTTCATAAATGCAGTGCGCAGTTTGGTCATCATGATGCATGAATGCTTAGCATAAAGGTTAAATTCACCAGTGCTACCTTTATGCATCATGTTGACCCAAAAGGGTAGGTAAGCTCACATAGCGTTGGTATGACGCATCAATACAGTCCAGGTGAGTATACTTGCCCGCACTGCATCGATGCATCATACGCGAAAAAGAACATTAACCTGGAGGCATAATGCCCCTTAATTTGGTTGGAATGTACAGTCTGGCTCGTGGTATGTACATCAAAAGCTTCTCTAATGTAGCTTTACCTAGCTACATGCATGGAGATGTTACTCTCAATGAACACAGTAGTACAAATACATAAGGTGCAATCTGATTGGTTGTACAGGAGTTCAAAATTAGATGTTGTGCCCCTAGATTGGCCTGTGGGCCTATAGTACAAGTATAGGCCTACATAGTACAGGTCATTGATATGTATGCATTGAATTCATTTCTTTCTCTTTTAAAATCTTTAGTCCCAGGCTTGTTGATGATAGAAGATGAAAATCTTCAGCTATTGAGAAACCTTCAGAAAAAAAAAAAGAATTTGATGACAACACTTCCTCTCTATTGGCAGGCAGTTATAATAATGTAACTTTTTGATATATTATATTGTGAATATATTATGCAGAGTGAGATCAAGGCCAGGTAGGGCCTATATGTACATATTAGTAAAACCTAGTTATTATATAAGCAACCATAATGCCAGACAACAAAGACTCTTAATCTACTTCAGTAGTATATTCTTGTTTTCTGGAGTCCTCAATCAAGATAATGTGTCACAAGTCTAAAATAATATGTATGTCTGGTGTTAAGTGACATCGGCATCGAGCTCAGTGGATCATGTCGATGGTGAATTGTGTTGATAGAGATGATTAATATGCTAATGATTGTCTTTCGCATCCATTTCGACAGACATCATATTCGACTAAAAGACATGTCTGATATGATTGTAACCCAATCGGCTTTCGCTGATTAGTTCATTCATAATGGCAGTCATGTTATAGCTCTGTATTCACAAGGAATCAAATTTACGACTGAGCCTCACTGACACATCAAAACAGTAGTGATCAGCTTTTCTCTTTGTATAGCTGAAATGTTGCACAAACTTCTCTATTTGAAGCTGTTCTGTTTGGCTTTTACCATGTATATTATTTAATGATCAGAGAGATTGGAGTATTGCCAACTATAAAGCCTCGTAGCTGAGGCACATGGCAAAGCGTTAAATAGCTTTATTTCTGGAACTGGAACCTGGCTTCCATTTGATGTATTCTGTACATATGGTAGATTTCTATTTTGAGTTATATGTAAGAATAATATTTATTTTGTAGAATATGCCAAGCATATATATGGTATGAGCATTATATCATAGATGTTTGTGCACACATGACTAAGATATGGTTATATGATATTATGAATATATTATATATATATAGTTTATGTGTATTCAATAGAGGCAGAGAACTTACCTTATAAAGTAGACTCTAGGTGTACAACTTAATAATAACCTGCAAACCCGGCCACAAGGGACTTAGTGATAGACTTCATGTGGTGCATTATATATTAAGGAGTCCCATAGAAGCAATAAGAATAGCTACATCTCAGTGTTAGAAATCATAATTCCTTGTTTCATACTATAAATTACCACTGCCAAGGCATCCTTATAGAGATTGATATATTGTTCACACACTATGCCCTCCGAACTAACCAAGCCTTGCAGTTCTGATGAAATGAAATATATTCTGCATGTCATTTTAAGATATAGGATTATGAAAAAAAAACCTGATTACTGGAATCCCCACCGAACTGAATCTGACAGACAACGACCGATCCATGATACGACGAAGCTGCTTCCATGCAAAATATATACCTCATTCTGTCTGGCAAAAAAAATGATGAGTCAGACCTTTTTTGTAATACTAAACTTTACCTGAATATAATGGATCACTTATAGCACTATTTATAAATCAAACATTTCTCAGTGTATTCTTATAGAGAATATTGTCTGTTTCAATTTAGTATGTGATTTTACAATCCAATATGGTGTCCTTTATCAATTAGAAAAGAAAATCCCATTTCATATTGTAGATAATTATAAACTGATCTTGGAATAAATTGATTTTATTACTGGTTCTACTCTATACATAAATCCATTTTTCACCATCCTCTGTCAATGTTAAAACCAGTTCTGTACATCCATAGTAATATACACAATAAAACATTTTATACATTCCTATCTTATGTATTTTGCTTCAGTGGTGAAGTTTGTCTTAATCATCATAACTTTGATAGTTCAGGACATCCACTTTTGAAGTGTGCCCCTCAGTAAATTACTTGAATCCCTGAAATGCACAGCATTGAATAAGAATACATAGGCAATGCTTGGAGAGCATCTAAACAAGTTTAAATCTAAGGCAATGTTGCAATAACCCTTGTGAAAATATCAAACATTTTAGAGTCGAGAATAATACCTATAATGGTTTGAAAAACAATGTTCCCATCCAACTGAACAAAGTCTGTGTCACTTCATTTTAGGAATAATTCCTGCAAACCTCTATCCAAATTCAGATTTCTATCAAGTTCACTCTCTGTTCACTTACTTCACCAAAGTCAAGAATGTGTGCATAAAGTTTTTTCATGCTCATTATTACTAGACCACCCTGTTCTCCCATCTTTCAAACCAATGGTCAGAAAAGGATGTGCTTCAGATTTACTAACCTAGCCTGGATAAACAGTGAGTTCCCTCTGGTGATTTAGACAAGAACTATCAAGAGATAAGTTGGAAAAATCCAAATACCAATTTAGTCCAAGAGCCCAGACACTATTACTTTTGTTTTTGTGACCAAAAGTTTTGAAGGTTGATTCCTATGTAGAATTTTCTGCTGATTTCAGAAATGCAAGTCTTACAAAATTCTGTTGGGGCATTCTCCAGCAAAATTAGGTCAAAGTCGGTAACCTCATGTTCTTTCAGGAACTGATTTCATTTCTTTTGTGAGTTGGAATCATGTGTATATTCATATAATAGAGATCTCTATACCCATCTATTCTAGGGTCAGGCATCTGGTTTTGCTACTCATATATTCAGTGCGCACATTTTCTCTAAATTTCCAAGATGGCCACCATAAAACCATTGAATTTGTACTATTTCAACCTAAGATATTATAAAAATATTCTTATCTGTTTTCTTGGATCAAACTGTTGTCAAATCATCTATCAAAGCTTTAGAGATGTGTCAGGATTGAAGATAATCAATATCAGATGGTCTGGTGTAAAAATAAAGTTAGCCAACCAGTACTGTTTGTCAATATGTAGATGTTCGTAATTCCTTTGTCCGAATGCTTATGAAAATCAACCATTGTGCACTTTGGTTTACTACCATATATGCAAATCGCTTTGTACTTCATATAAACAGAGCTCTTCTACCTCTAGTTTTGGTCCTTATGGCAAGAGGTTTCATAACAGGTGTTTCATATGAGAGAAATGTTAATAGATGAATAAATTACTAGTCTTCATCACTCTCTTCTCCCTCAGATTCATCTCTTCCGTAGCGGTTTTCTCCAAATGACATCTCCTCTTCATCGACATCATCAACCTCAAGTGAACCTTCTACCAGGATGTCCTGCACTGACCTGGGAATCTGAGTATAGTCATACCAGTGTATTTCATAGTGTCCATTGACCATCTTCCACCCATAGTCCACAGGGTCTAATCTCATGGGGTTCGGACTCCATGCCCATTTCCACATGGATGTTACTAGATGTGCTCTTCGTACCTGTTTTGCCAAAACAGCTTGGCTTGGTGGAAAATTACTGGGATTTGCCCCTTTCACTAGCTGTAGCAATTCACTCTTATCTTTTGGCTTGTATTTTTCCTCAAATACTGCAAACCTGGCTTTATTAACAGATTTTAACTTTGGCTTTCCATACAGAGCACACACCCAGGGTTGTATTTCTTTTGTAAGACTGTCAAGGTTCACATCATCCTCACCCAGCTTTGCTAAGGTTGCAGTGTAATCTTTGCTTTTGAGCATGAGAGAAAGTGGCCTGACCTTGCCCTTGTGATTAAATGCAGGTGATTAATCACTGCCTGTGATTGCATGTAGTCCTAGTATGGCATTCACCATGCTACATTCGAGATCTCTAACCATGGTGGAGATGCTTATCATTCTCCTGGTATTGTTACTGGACAAGCCAGCATCTAACCAGACTGTTGGAATGACATCTTGAGTATGTAGTACTGATTCACATGATACAATAATAGGAGGAAAACGTCTGCATCATTGGCTCTCACTGTAACTGTGGCAAAAGGAGTGTCAGCAAGTGAATGTGTCAAATGGAATACTATCCTAGTATCAGCCTCTTGATGGCAGCATTCAAGTTCATCAATTCTCTCTCTGGTGATTTTCCCCTCTTTCACACTGAATTTGAAACATTCCTCCTGGGTGGTGAGATACAGCACATGACCGTTAAGGATTCCTTGGTATTCATCTCTCACCCATTCTTGTGATAAGAATTTCACAAGAGAAGTTTTGAAAGAGCCAGACTTGATAGCAGATTTCCAGTCTTTGAATCGGTGTTGTTTGGGACCAGTTATTTGCACAGTCACTTTACCTTGCCTTTCTGTCTTACTCCTCTTTGACCGTGTATGGTCTTTAATTGTTGGTGTGTCATACTGATCTGAAATCAAATGCACAGTAGCAGACATATAGAGTTTTCAGAGTGTGGCATTCACTATTAAATAAAGAAAGAAAGCTCATAATCATGCACTAAGAAATGTAGTAAGGGGGAAGATCATGCAATGTGTTACCTGTTGTAATGCTTCCCTTTGAGAAAGCCATGTAGAGATCCACTAGCCAACACTTCTGCATCAACAAGAATGTCTTCACCCCCTGAGCCGTCAAGATAGTGGCCAAGTACCCCAAAATATGAAAGAAGAATGTGAAATGGACCAAAGCATATGAACAAGTTGTCAAACTTTGGGGACTCCTCTGCCTGAATCTGGAGAGCTGGTTTAGCAATTGCTAGGTCATAGTGAACTATTGCCCAGTCATCACCACATTCCTGGGCAACTTGTTGGGAAATTCGCATTGTCTCTGCTACCACATCCAGCCTTGTAGGTAGCAGGGTTATGCTCTCCAGATATGCAATGGTCTGTATTGGTAGCTGGTCTATGGTCAGCCTAGAGTTCCACCCTACCCACATTGGTAGAGTTCCACCCTACCCACATTGGAACCAATGTTGAAAGTACCCAGAGATGATCCAAGTATTTGATCTTTGTAATGTCTGGAGGAGGTGGTTGGTACTTAACATTGTAGCAAAAGACCCTCATCTTTGGCTTCTTTTTATAGGGCTCCAGCTTCTTGTCCTGGAAATGAAATCCGCTTTTCTGTAGATTCATTCAATGTGAAGGAGTTTGTAGGACAAGATACATTCACTGGTTCAATAGGATTATCATTCCTGCTTGTCTGGTTTTGGTAACATATTCCTACAGTGTCATGAAGCGTGCCTTTTCAGGAAAGGGTTTCTGTCATTTCATCGTAATTGTCCCAAGCTAAAGAAGTGCATCTACCAGACCTTCTATTGATACCATCTGGAGTTACAACATTTCTCTCTGTGATCTCTGTAGCAATCTCTGTTTCTTTATCTTCAACTGAATGATAACTGACACTGTGTCCATACCTATTTAAGATTTCAACCACCTTTCTTGATCCTGTAATACTTTTCATTCCCATTCCCATCAACAATTGTTTCATGGGCTTCACTCTACCCCCCGAAATAGCATATATCACATCAGCACAAACTGAATTGACCAGTCTATCAGTTTTCTCAGTGGTGTGCTTTGTATTCCCAGTATAAAGGATTCTGAAAAAACAATTTCAGATCTTCTGGGATAGTTTGCTTATCATTTTCAAAGGCCTCTTCTGAATAGTCATGTATCTGTTCTGTAATAGTCTCTTTCATTTTATAAATCTGCCTTCAGAGAAACATCCCAGCAAATTGCCGTGATTCCTCGTCAACCTGTGTGAAGTGGCTCACACATGTCGCTAGATGGAACACGACATCGCTATAGCACAAGATCACCAGGAATAGCAATGGTGGTGATCACATGGCCTCACCTCAGATGGCGAGGATGGTGATCACTCAGACTCACCAGGGATGGCGATGCAGGTGATCACTCACCTCGCTAGATGAAACACGCACCTCGTCATAGTGCATGTTCACCAGGGATGGCGAGGATCGTGATCACTCATCCTCACCAGGGATGGCGACATGAGTGATCACTCATCCTCACCAGGATGAGTGATCATGAGTGATCACTCACTTCGCTAGATGAGACGCACACCACGTCATAACGCACATTCACCACAGATGGCAAGGATTGTGATCACTCACACTCACGCAGGGATGGTCACTCAGGTGATCATTCATCTCACTAGATGAAACGCACACCATGCCATAATGCACGTTCACCATGGTTGGCTAGGATCGTGCAACTCACACTCACCAGGGATGGCAAGGCGGTTGATCACTCACCTCGCTAGATGAAATGCGCAACATGTCATAGCGCAGGTTCACCATGGATGGCAAGAGTGGTGATCACTCAGACTCACCAGTGATGGCGATGCTGGTGATCACTCATCTTGTTAGATGAAAAGCTCATGATCATCGACATTGGTAATCATGCAGCCTCACATCTGCCAGATCCATGTATGTTTTGCCAGAGAAGGTATTGCCATATGTATCTTCCCTCTAACCACAGACAAGGTGTTCATGTAGATACTTCCTTATGTATTTTTCCTGTAACCAGAGAAAAGGTGTTTATGGATAGTTGCTTTTATTTTAGAGATACCTCTATCTAAATTCAATTGATATTTTCTCTATATAATCTTGTTAGATTCAACCCTGAAGTAAATGGAAATCAGTGTGCAACAAAGCACATTTGATAAGTATGGGACTTATACTTCATGCCCACACTTCCTAGATAGGCTACATGTTGAACAGTGGTGCTGTCTCAACAACTTTGGCAAAGGTGGTGATAAGTTGCCATTCTGAGTGAGAGTGAGTGACAGATGATGCAATCCTCAGAGAGCATTGACTTGGAGTGACACAAATTCACGCATTGAGTGAGACAAAGGCTGGCAATGGTGGTGATAAGTTGCCATTCTGAGTGAGAGTGAGTGACAGATGATGCAATCCTCAGAGAGCATTGACATGGAGTGACACAAGTTCACACATTGAGTGAGACCAATATTGGCAATGGTGGTGATAAGTCACCATTTTGTGTGAGAGTTGATGCCAGTGGCACGGGAGTGGTACATAATCACACAGTGAGTCAGATCCATGTTGGCGATGCTTGTGATAAGCCGCCATTCTGAGTGAGAGTTGACAGGCAGTGGCACATATTGACGGAGTGAGTCAGATCCATGTTGGCGATGGTGGTGATAAGCCGCCATTCTGAGTGAGAGTTGACAGGCAGTGACACATACTCACGCAGTGAGTTAGATCCATGTTGGCGATGGTGGTGATAAGTCACCATGCTTTGTGAGGGATGACAAGGGGTGGCACATACTCATGCAGTGAGTGAGATCATGTTGGTGACTGTTGTGATAAATTGCCATGCCATGTGAGACTGACACACAGTGGCGAAAGATGACGCAGTGAGTTATCACTCAAAAAGGAGTCACCATTGATGACCAATCATGGCGACAGATAACGACAATTTGCTGGGATAGCTGTTACAGACAGGTGGCTTTGATCAAAAAGCACCATTCTGGTAGCTTCTTCCACACTGGGCTGAGAACTGTATAAGATAACACCCTTCTTCATTACACCAGTGTGTTTCTTAATCTTAGCTGGATATTCCTTCAGAATCTTCTTGCAGACCCTATCAGCAGAGTATGTTGAATCCCCCAAAATTGTGAGATATTTGTCATGAATGGTTGTCAGGCATTCAGCACCAGCAGTCTGAACAATCTCTTCCTGAATATATAGCTTTAGTTCAGCAAAGGCTTTCTCATGGTCACACATCTTATGAGAGTTTTCCCTTCCATCACAAGCTTGATTCAGAAATTCCCTCCTGCATGTGTGGTGATATCTAGCTTCTTTACCCTTCATGTCAATACATCCAAGGTGTTCAATGTTGTCATTTTTCTTTTTTCTCACAAGATTGCAAAATATACAAACAGATTCAAATACTCCAGAGGAACTTGTAGCAGTATGAGACACCTTTGAATGTAATGTATGTGATTGCTTCAATGGTACTTCAGAGTCACATCTGTCACTGACTTCCTTTCTTGGTATAGAAGTGAAGTCACTGTAACATTTGGAATGGTATCCAATGTTCTCATCAAAATTCTGTCGTACTGTGATGGAAAAATATTTGGATGTTTAAAAGAGCTGTTTCCTATTGCTCTCAGCTGACTTGACTTTGGCCCAAGAAGATTGATCAAATTTGTGTATATTTCCTTTTTCATTGTCACCTTTCTTTGAGGAAAGGTGTAGTATGCAGACTCTACTAGTCATGTCTCTGCAGCTATGTTGAGCAGGGAAACCTGAAAGAGTGAGTAATGTTAGTACCCACCACCAAACCATCACCCATAACATCATCTCAAGCATTACAATGTTGTTAATGAATCAAATTTGGCATCTTTTGTTGCCAGAATTTATGAATGATTATGTAAATTTCTATTCTTTGTCTCCTATCAGATACAAAGTGGGCACTCCTTGCATGATGGTAAGGGTCTAGGATCACAGTTTACACAATGATGATGCATGTGCTCAGACTATATATCTAGGGACAGAAATGTAAATCTAGATCAGAGGATAAGAGGACTAGACCTACAGTTAGAGGTTTACTATAGATCAGGCTAAGCATCAGGTTCCAAAGCATCCATATGATGTGTCCTACCTTGGGTTCTTGAAGCCTATGGTTGATGTAAGATAGCAAGTTGAGGGCACTGCTATATCACAAGTAATCTCTCTAGCTGCTACTTGAGAACTGGTTCAAAATGCTTGCAGTGTCATGTTTATATAGAGAAAGCTCTAAATATAACCATGCTGACTTCAGCCTAGTCATGCTGACATCAGCTCATCCAGACAGAAATAGGTCACAAACATTTATGGGTGAGAAAATGTGCAGGTTTGGGTGTGGGCAGTGAGTGTACTGCTGAAGTCAGCATATTAGGCCATCTCTTTTGGTGAGAATCCCTGTTAAGGAGGGAACAGTATGTGTGGAATGCATGGCTTCCTATTCATATCAGAACATCTTGAATTGATGTCCCCCAATCATAGAACAAACCTGGAACCTTCAAGGATTATTTCATAACAGTTTGACCAAAGTAGATGTACAAGTAAAAACACTTTTATCATTTTTCCAGCTAAAATAGTACAAATTCAATGGTTTTATGGTGGCCATCTTGAAGATTTCGAGAAAATGTGCGCACTGAATAAATGAGTAGCAAAATCAAATGTCTGACCCTAGAATAGATGAGTATAGAGACCTCTATTATATGAATATACACATGATTCCAACTCACAAAAGAAATGAAATCAGTTCCTGAAAGAACATGAGGTTACCGATTTTGACCTAATTTTGCCGGAGAATGCCCCAACAGATTTTTGTAAGACTTAGATTTCTGAAATCAGCAGAAAATTCTACATAGGAATCAACCTTCAAAACTTTTGGTCACAAAAACAAAAGTAAAAGTGTCTGGGCTCTTGGACTAATTGGTTCGCCAACAGCAGAGAGTCATTCCGTCCTGCTACCGCAGCTGCAGTAAAAGGTGTAACATGTCAATCGCGCTGCAGCATGCTGCATCCCAAAAGTCGCAGCATCCCAGAAGTTTAATATAATGTCTCAAATTGTCAGATAATATTAAGGTAGAACTTAACACATTCATGTTATCATGGTTTGAACTGCCCTAGATATGTCTGTTGGCCAATCAATTGGTAGTGTTTAGAAAGATATCAAATGATTCAGCATTCCACTTTTTGCTGCAGCCATAGTTGTGGCCAGCAGGAGGATGGATTGACACAGCACTGTTGCTGAACTGGTTGGTATATGGTGCAGACCAGGTAAGTTGTGGCACTCCATTGTGAGGATGAAAGCAACTCTGAATGCCTATCAGGGTTTTCACTGAAAGGAGGAGGTAAATGAAACTGCCAAACTTCTATCTATTGGCAAATTACTGAACTAGTATCCTTTTTCTTTGAGTTGAACATACCTGACCAAGGGTTATGATCCTGCAACATTACCACATGCACCAGCTAACCAATACTACATCTAGAACAAAGCCAACCTTATTTTGTTCCAATCACTGCTTGCCCAAAGTGTCTCAAAATGATGTGTCTAATCACAACACAATACACTTCACTGGATAGCCCTTGATATTCCGGCTTACCTCAGTACCACCTGTTGGCTAGTCTGACAGGCTTTGGGTGTTTAGAACACCTTGAGAATTAGGAATGGCTATTCACCCACAGCACACAGGCTCCCTCTATAGGAAATCAGACACACCTGAATTATTACTAGGACAGGAATAAATACAAGACATGGCTTTTTATTTGTTTTGGAGCAGACATATTTCATATTTATATCATTATAATCATTAGATGTTTTAGCACATGGTCTAGAATGTTGTCTAGGTTATTGAAGAGAAACCCCAAAGTTCATACTTTAAATGCACATCATTGTATCTGACTAGAGAAATCCGCCATACTCAGCTGATATCTAATAGGTTGTTCTGATGCCTAAATTTGGTCAACTTTGAGGATTTGGTATACAGTATTGAGTTGAGCTCCAACAAAGCCATGATCAGTCATAATTCTATTTAACATGTAGACCCACTCCTTGTGGGTAAAGAGTGGGCTTTTGATAAACAGTATTTTGAAGTATGCGCAACCACCCCCCATACTGATCTATTTTAGTTGTTCCACTACTACTCACATGGGGGCAGCACTGTGCCATTTCCTTACCATGTTCATACTTTAGGTCACAGAGAACTAAATCCATTTCCTCTATGTTTTTATATAGGGTAACACACAAAAACAGCCGCCGAAAATGTTTGTTGGTAATAATTTCAACCGTAGCACCATTAAATCATCCCTCATACACAATCTGACAGAATATTGGATAGGCTTAACCCTGAAAATCTTAAATAAGGAAATGATATGTGCAGTCAGTGCCATTCCACCCTATTTTGGACTGGCACTCTCCATTGGCCAGATTAACTTTTGCATGCCCACGGCTAAACCCTGGCATAATATAAAAACACACCTACTATTCCATTTATTAATTATTTGGGAACAGCTGTGATTTCTTTTCATAATTTTACCAATATTCTTCTATTCCAATTTTAAACCAATCAACAGCCAGCACACCCCTCAGTGCATGCCTGAATACCATATGACTCACGAGAGGGCAGCATTTACCTTAATGGACCAAAACTGGTCCCCTGTGCTTCACCACAGGTGACCTGTTTTGCTTGCTTTCCCAAAAAGATGTCCCCAGGCTTACTGCCTCCTCTGGTTTTCACTATATTTTGATATGGTATGTTGGCCCAAAGCATTCACTCAAGATTAGCTAGGGTATTTGCCTTTTTCATGACCCAGTTTTCCCATTTCAGTCAGATTGAGAGTGTTTATTGAATTATTAAATTAGCTGACTAATGCTAAATTTGCCCTTTCTGTGGTGTCAAAATCCCTTGTGAGCAGACCTCTTTTAAAAGGGTACACTATCAAGAGTACAAATATGCCATTCCATTTGTTTAGGTCTAGGGAAACCCCATGAATTTTATTCAATTTCAAGCAACCTACTAAAGTGATCATGTCTGCTATCACAGTATGAAATTTGGGTTCTCTCATCGATCAACATCTAGCCAACACTCTAAACTATATTTTTTATATTATATGTATTAAAATCTCTAATGATTATCTGAAATATTTATGCTCCAAAATGATGAAAAACCTATGTCCTGAACTTATTTCGGAAGTAATTTAATAATCATTGTAAAGATGTTCATTGATCCATAGTATCAGATATACATATTTGAATTTTGGGGCTGGGGAGCAATAGGAATTTTTTGAAGGGCCAGGAAAAATTGACCACAATGCTGAGGAATAGGGATTTCAGTGACGCCGTAGCTTTAGTGCCAAATAAGGTCAATGTGCTGGTGCCCGGCTGTTCCACCATTGAGCATATGCGCTGGTTCGGCTAAGCCTGGATAACATCCGAGATGCAGGCAAAGATGGCGCTAGCGTGCAGGGAGAGAATTGAGGAAGAGAAACAAAGCCTTCAGTCATGGTCATGATGTTGTATTTAAAGGTTTGAGGCTATAGTCCACGAGCTCAGACGATTTCGAGTAACCTAACCTGCATTGATCTGACAATGTCTTTTTGTATTGGTACATGTCAAAGGACTCACTTTATTCATACCATATTCATTCTAGAGAGCGAAAAAGTGCAGGAATTATTTTGGTCTCCACTTGGACTATAGTGATACTTTGAGAACACAGAAAAATAGAGAAGACACTTTTATTTCCACACATACATTCTATAAAGAGGAAAATTTATAATCCCCCTTCAACATATGCAAAATAAATCAAACCGACAACATTCGAATGCACATCACTAGACCAGATGCTCAAAACACTTACCATAATATATACTCATTACTAACTGGTGCTGAATTTATTGAACAAATAAATAAATGATTACATAGAATTATCTAACAACACGATAGTGACTTTTTACAACCAAATAGAGAGCCATAATTTTCTTCTTTTTTTGTATTTGAACATCTATGTATATATAGATATGAAACACATTGAGTGACAAAAAAGATGAAATGTGGTTGTTGTTATGCTGACATCTTTAATGATGCTAATGTATGTGACAGAGTTGGGTGGTGAGATATCTGAGAGGGAGGTAGTCCATCTTTCTGCAAAGCTTCTCCATAAGCTTTAGTTCCACAGTGAAAAATTTGGTATAAATAATATTCTTTTTTTTTTTATTTATCTACAAATCCACTATGAAATTTCCTCCAGAAAGTTCAAATATATAATGCAAATACCCCAGCATAAATCATATCTATTTGTCTATAGATCTTATTCTAAATCCCCTCCAGAGTTAAAACTGTAAGTTACAATTTATGGGTTTATTTCTGTGAATTTAATATAAGTTTTACCTGGAATTTCTGTAGTAAAGTTCTTATCAATCAATTTAATCAGATTTATTTCCCTTTATAAAAATTGACAAGCCAGTCTCTCTATTGTTAAGTGAAATGTGCTCTAAACAAAATCATTGCAAACTGAAATTCCCTTTCAAACACAGACTATAGACATATTTCTAATTACCAAAGTAGAGACTATTAATTGTTACATTACATCTATAGCCATTGAGATCATCACTAAATCATGCCCCTTCCCATAACCCCTTTGCTGTCCAGTCGTAAAACAGCGTCTAAATCAACAAAGATTGACTTCATTTAGCACGAAGTGGAGACCAACGGATGAAGAATCCTTGCATGTGGTTTGTGAATTCTGGCCCTCGATCAGCGCTCAGCGATCGGCGCGTCCAATTATTGGTACCAGGCGGCCATGTTGGAATGCAGGCAAAGACTAGTACCAACAGTAGGCCTCTATTTCTGCCACCTGGAGCCAGTTGATGTAGATGTCATTCCCTTTAAACGCGGGTGGGTTTGGGCACGGGTTGAGCAGCTTGTCCATACATGGTTTCGCCTGTCGGTATGCACTGCAATTAGAAAGAAAGATTTTCTTGTTATGAACTGCTGTTAACTTTCAAAATTGAATCTTAACAAACAAAAGAAATAGCTTTCTTATAAATACCATTTATCATGTGCAAAAATTACATTATTGAGGTGTATGTGACTTTCAATAATTACTTGGTTCAATACATCTAGTACTGATAAAATTAATTATGGTTGGTTTTATTCTAAAGACCCCCTTTTGCAGCCCAGAAGCCATAAATGTAAAGATCTATGGGGATTTCTGATAGTGACTTGATCACACCACCTATTGCCACATTCCCACTGGCCAAATCAACGTTGATTCAGCATTGAATCAATGTTTGCAATGTTTACAGTTGATTCAGGGTTGAAATATGTTTGAATTTAAAAGTTGACACAACATAATCAAATCAACTGTGATTCAACATCTAACCATCAGCTCTGGTTCAATGTTTTTATGTCATGGCAGATACGATCATTATTACAGAACAGTACTGGACATGTCGTATTCATTGAGGGATGGAATACAATGTGCTGTGTTCAATGGTTGATGATCACATGACCTGCTGCAATAAACACAGCTAAATATAGTTGAATTTCTTTATTTAAAAGCTTTCAAACCTGTGCAGCCATGCTATAAATGCAAATGTCATGACCATGGAATAAATGGTCGTGGACATTTGCTAATGCGTTGTTTCAACATTGAAACAATATTGATAGATGATAGGTCAACATTGAATCAACATTGAAATCAATATCATTGACGATATCATTTAATGTTGACAAAGTAATGTTGAATCAACATTAACCCATATTTCAACATTTATATGTCATCTGTTGATCTAATGTGGAAATGGTGATGCTTGACAAAATTGAAATGGAATCATTAAAACAGTGTTGAAGACAGGTTGATCAACACGATCAACACAACATCAACTAGTTGTAAATATTGATCCCATACTGGAATACAGTAGCAAAGGTTCACAAGTGTGAAGGATGGGGGAGGTGTATCACACACGCAGTTTGTCTGCCGTATCGCACGATGCCCGCAGGGTGGAGTGCGTTGCGGCAGACAAACTGCAATTGGTTACATCATCTAATTACATCATCCAAAAGAATCTGCCCGTACTGGACATGCGTGACTCTTGTTTACAGCGCCATTTTGAATCTATGACATCATCAAAATCAACAGTCCCAGTTTCAATCCTGTAGGTTTACTTCAGGAGGAATCTGCCCCTGCAGGCACTGCTACTGATGAGTCTGATATGCTGAAATGTCTTTCATACTAAGATAGCTCCCACAAGGGTGCAGCTTAGGATATTTCTTAATTCAAACCAGTACAAATAAATTTCTACACCGTATAGTAATGTTGAGCCTATGCAAACGAAAATACCGTAATAGCCCGCATAAAAGGTGGTGAAAAATTGGAAATGAGCGCAGTGGGCACAGTACCCAATGCAAAGGCCTTTGCTACCAGTGCCCAAAGGCCCCGCACCCAGTGGGCACAAAATATTGAATTAATGTTGGCATCTGCTTGATATGTTTCGATAGTGTTGATAAGTCTGTCTTCAACACCTTTTCAATGATTCCATTTCAATTTTGTCGACCTTCACCAATTCAACATCAGATCAACAGTTAACATGTTAATATTGAACGAGTGTTCTCTATCCAACAACAATTTTTTTCACCATTGAATCAATGATGTCAATTTCAATGTTGATTCAATGTTGATATATCATCTCAGAATCACCTCACAACTATCAAAATTGAAACAATGTAGAAACATCATTGAATCAATATAGAAATACATTATGTTGAATCAGCACTGGTGGTTAGATGTTGAATCGATTATGTTCTATCAACTTTCAGATTCAACCATAATTTTATTTCAACCCTGATTTAACTGTTCATGTGCAAACATTGCAAATGTTGATTTAACGCTGAACCAACATCAGTGTGACCAATGGGAACTGATCCCATTCACCCACCTCACAGTGCTATAATTCATTATTGTTGAATGTTACCACATGTGCCGTACTGTAGTATTGATCTTTCCTATAGATAGGAGGAAACCTCTTGTTGTCTAGCGTAATTGTTCTGTACTGTGTGAGCTCTTTGATACTCCAATAAACCACCATTTCCCCATTTTCAGTAACTACCATTTCCCCAATACAAGGCCCATACTAGCTGCTTTAAACTGCCATCAACAAAAGAGCACTTTGTTTTTTGCCTCAGTAAACATTAGGTAGAGATCGAAGTACTGTTTGTACTGTAATGTTTCCTTTTAAACCTTTAAGAGCTGCTAAATATGCAGGTGTGCATCATGGTCATTGGCCAGCATGATGCACCAATGAGGTGCTGGTGAGTCTGCTCACCAAGACTTTATTGGAGCATCATGCTGAACCTCCAGGTATCAACCGCATATGTGACCCATCCTTACAAAATGGTTCGGAAGTCGCACATACAAAATGTTTAGTTATTGGCATATTCATTTACAGCTCATCAAGAGCTTTTATTTGGTATATAACACTTGCATATCTGAACCATGTGGTCCTCTACAGATCTTCTGCCGGTAAATTTAGTCGAATCAATCAAAAATTGATAAAACTGAGATAATTTACATATTAAACATTTAATTATTTATGAATCCTATATAATTCCTATGTAATTATATGTAACCATGAAAACTATGGCTATGTCTTTTAGACATTTAGGGCCTAAATTTAGTTTAGTAAGCAAGGATTCTGAAAGATATCTACCCATATGTTAGAAAAATGTTAAATATCAATTTTGAGAAATTTGATATTTTTGACACTATACCACTTGAAAAGGCCATATCTAGGCATTTAAATGTGTGACTTCAGTATCACTTTGTTAGGATGGGTCACATATGGTCGGCATGATGCTTTAATGTAGCCTGGGTGAGTAACTCGCCCAGGCTGCGTTCATGTATCATTCCAACCACCAGGCATGATGCATTAATGCATTTGCGGCACATAAAGGGTTAAACCAGCACTGAAGCTATCAGTGAAGCTGGCCAGACTTGTGAGAGCATCTAAAAGCAGTGTCGGTTGGTTCGAAAGGTTTCATGAATGATGTATGAGACCATCTCACAGCGACACTGACAGATGACGTCTATTAACAGTAAAAACAGCTACAGTGTGTTTTGCTTGTACTGTTGCTTTTATCAACAGATGAGTTACAGGTGTTAGCTTGATCACAATAAGATTCAATGTTTCTATGTCTTTCCCCATATCTCCATTTCCCCCATTTTTCTTAAATCCCCATAAATACTTTTTTCGTATTCAGCACAAAGCATCCTTCCTAGTCTACACAGAAAACTGCATCGACTTTGACAACTGGTTGATCAATAGTGTTCATCAACCTGTCTTTAACAATTTTTCAATGATTCAATTTCAATTTTGTCAACCATCACCATTTCAACATCAGATCAACAGTTGACATATCAATGTTGAAATATTGTTTTCCATTCAATGTTCATTCAACATTGATTTGTTATCATTGATTCAATTATGTCAATTTCGATGTTGATTTAATGTTGACATGTCAACTCAGAATCACCTTAGAACTATCAACGTTGAAACAACATTGAATCAACATAGAAATTCAAACATTGAATCAGCACTAATGGTTACATGTTGAATCACAGTTGATTTGGTTATGTTGTGTCAACTATCAAATTTAAACCTGTTTCAACCTGAATCAACGGTATGCAAACATGACAAATGTTGATTCAATATTGAATCAATGTTGGTGTGACCTCTGGCTTTGCACAAAAGCGACGAAGTCATATTTTGTTTTTTACTTGATTACCCAAATGTTGCCTTTTTCACTGCAGATGATGTTCTTTTGTATTTTTTCATAAGCATCTTTACATTACTGCTCATGCCTGTCCTACATTTATTATATTTTCCTGACTTCCTTCCCTCTTCCTCATGAATGTGCTTTTTCAGGCCCTTTCCAAAAGAGGTGACCATTTGGAAACAATAGGGGAGGGTGGTGGGTTTGAGGTGGAGGAAATGAAATATTTTCAACCCCTTGACCAGGGGCTGGCAAGAAAAACAACTTTACCTGTTTTAATAAAAATGATAGTGCCTGCTGGTTATGTTACTAACGGCCAAAAGGGGATGTTCACCCTCTAGATTGGACGAAATCCACTTGACACTTCAGGTCAGGAGGGTCTTGCCAAAACGGAAATGTGAACCCAAAACGAAAACATGCACGTTTTTGTATTGCTAAAATATTGTTTGGATAATCGTTTAGAAGAAACGTGCACATTTTTTTACTTCTCAAAACGAGTTTTCCATGCATTCTGCTGTAATTTCTTTTGTCAATACTCTGAAAATGTGTTAGGCCATACACGTTTTCCTCAGCACTCTCTGAAAACATTTAAAGAGGTTCTTCCTCGTCTTCTTTTGGCAAGGCCCTCCTGAGCATAGCAGGCATTTACATAAGTGCACCCACAGAACATCCCACCATCACCCTGTCGTTCAGAAATGATCGGTCCCTAAAGCCACCACCTTTCTCATAAGTATGGTGAGCACCCCTTCAATCACAATAAAAATACAACACAGGGCAGTATAACTACTTTGTGCATTTCTACATCTCCTGAGGCTGACAGAAAACTTCAGATACTCTCAGCCACAGTGATGACTGTCAGCTTTTAATTACCACTGATAAAGAAAGAGCTCTAGGTATTGGATCGTGGCCAGGCCTGGGATGTCATGACACGATTGCACTAGTGAAAAGGCACATGCTTGTAATATCTGGATGTCATTTCTTAATGTAAAATAAAACGCAACATATAAGCAAAGGCTTCTAGACCATGTGGTGAAATTTGGGTGAAGGTTAGGGCATATATGAAGGTCATGAGAAAGGAGATAATTGGTGGAAAAAATCACCACAAGCCACTAATATGCTAAGTATATATATATATATATATATATATATATATATATATATATATATATATATATATAGCCTCTATTCCCAATTGGTGGATATATACTGATGCTTGTCAACACCAGTTGAACTTCAACCAAAAGAAATAAACTATAAGGAGTATTACATGTATATATAAAATATAGTAAAGAATGGCAAACCTTTTAGCCTCCAAATGCAGCATTTTCAGATAGCCTCGGCATGGCTTATATGTGATTTTATAAAACGGCTGGCAGTGCTCTGCTGCACAGTAGAAGTGACCTTGAGTGCATTATAGGAGTACAGTGTACACCTCACAGGTCAAGGGCCAATAATTGGCCTAGACATACCTTAATTGGGTGATTGATTGTTCGGAATGAAATGTACATTTTATAAAGACAATAGACAACTCCTTCTTCACATCTTGACTGTCTGTTGTCTATAATGCACTCAGATGCATTAGTGCATTATAGAACGACAGACAGTCTTGATGTGAAGAAAGTCGTTGTCTATTCTCTAAACAGTCTATCGCTTCTGTTTTACACCCGGGGATTTACAATGATTTTGTGGCGGGAATTGATATGACAGGTTCGCTGTGGTTACCCGTCCCACTCCCATGGGTAATTACATGATTGCTCGGGAGGAACAACACCTTTAATTGTCTGCCACTCCGCGTACTCCGTGGGACCCGCAGTGTCGGCTTCGTATTTCATAATGGAACTAAGCGCCAAATCACCCCAGGATCCTCTATTTCCGCATGTTTGTCATGAAAGGAAAGGTATTAAGAAGAATCACCATTGTATAATTTCTTATCTGCCAGATACAATATCTGGGGCTATATTTAGAAGCTCTTTATCATTCATTGTGATTGAGAGGGCTATAGAATCCATACTAGGAGCATCAATAAACCTGTTGCTTACAGATATGCCTACCCGTAGGCAATAGAATATTGGGGGTGGGGGTGGCCACCCAAAGGAACATGATGGGCTGGGGACATACACTATGAAAAAAAATGTCATTGAAATAACGGCGTATTCCTCGTCCCAAAGTTCCGAGAGATCCGTCGTTATTTTCACAGATATTCCTTGTACATTTGTGTATCACCGCACTGCCACATGGGGCTTCTTGTAAAAACTACACTGGTGTAATGCCTTTCATATAAGATGGTCCACTGTTCAGTTTTGCGAAGATCCCTGGCAGATTCAACAGTTATTTTTCCCCCCTTACTTGGCCACCAAATTCCGTCTTCCCAACAAGTCTAGAATTTTCTCTACCATTTTCCCTTCTTCTCCCTTTTTCATCATTTCACATGAGTGAGTGTGGATACAGATGAGACATTTCTCATTTCCTGCCTCCTGATCCTGTCAATAAGATGAAGATTAAGGTGTATTGTCAGAGGAAGTCTCAAGGGGCTCAGACTGAGGGTGGGGTAGTAGGTGGGAGGTGGGGTGGGTGGTGTGGGAGGTGGGGTGGGTGGGGTGGGAGTCTGTGGGAGCAGTGATCAGTGAAATGGTCTTCAACAGCCGTCATTGCAGGAGGGTCTCGCCAAAAAACAAACGTGAACCCAAAAGGAAAACGTGCACGTTTTTGTGTTGCTAAATGATTGTTCGGATAAACGTTTATATGAAACGTGCACGTTTTCTTACATCTCTAAAAGAGTTTTCCATTGATTCTGCTGTACTTTCTTTGTCAATGTAATGAAAACGAGTTGGGCCATACACGTTTTCCTCAGCACTCTCTGAAAAGATTTACAGACATACATCCTCGTTTGCCTTTGGCAACACCCTCAAGGGGTACATCAACCCCTTGGTCGGCAAGATGCACAAGTAGAATGCTGCTGAGTCTATTTAGTTATTTTGGACCCCAATAGAAATAGAAAATGGGTGCCCCCCCCCTCTTTTTGGTCACACCCCCTCCTATTCTAAACCCATGATCTGGCACTGCATACCCCGGTGAGCCTACGCCATGAAACTTCCCAGCCTCTCCGGTAACCAGGTCGCGACCATGTTGAAAAGAATCTATCTGTCTTAGATTTACAGGCCATGGAACCTGAAATCCATCTGTTTTTCTTGCCTCTATAAATTCAATGGGTTCACGTCAACCCCGGCCGTCCACTTTTGGCATCCTCATAATGAAGTATATAATGTATGCATGTGCTTTCCCAGATACCAATTTCAATCTATTGCCATAAAACCCCATTGGACCCACCAGAGCATAGCAAATTCTACCCAACATGAAATATGTATATGTGAACTAATCTACTGCAACACACCCACTCTACTGGGACAGATAATCCTATCAATATGTAGACAACGAACTGATTGGATGAGCAGCATGCAGTCTGATCACACAATCAATGGCAACTGTGGATAAGAATTCAATCCAATTATGCACACATGCACTATATTGTAATAAGGTTGGGTTATGGGGTCCCCAGATGTAGGTTAATGCATTGGTTAATCTCATGAATTTAATTCACAATGGTAGAGAGATCAAGTTGATGAATCCATCAATCAGAAATCTATTCCTTTGATAATTCAACTCTTAACCTTTTCATTCATTTTCTTTCTTTTTAAATCCCTACTTGCTATCTGCTAATGGTGATAGGCTTATCTTTGGGACACATTGTTCCCGATTAAGCCTGGTATCTTACCTAGGCCCACCAAAGCATGAGGTCTGGGAGGATGATATATAATCAGTGACAGACAATTAAAAGGTGAAGTATGGTGCTAGACCATGGGCTTGTTAGATACCATGACGATTGATTTTCTTATCGCTAGCTATTTCACCGTGCAGCTTCGCTATCTCGTGTGAGCAGTTCCGCCCATTGTGTAGCTGATTACATCAATGGTTACCGTGGACACCTGCTGCTTTCACTGCCTTTCTGCTTTTGGTGATATATATTGAAGGACATGGAATTTTATTGTTGGACCAATGATAAATGAAGTATAAGGGTTATTGTGCAAACATACAAAGAAAAAAAGGATAATAGGTTGGGGACTAAGATGAAAACTAAGACAAGGTGAAATTAGAATAGGAAGAAAATATATAACAAAGGGATAAGAACAAATAGTTGCAGAAAAGAAAATAGCAGTTGGAGAGAAAATTGAAAGCATGGGAGAAAGGAAAGATGTCTCCTTTGAGGAAAAGCTGGGCAATGAGGAGTAAATGAGCAACTGAGCAAAGAGGTGGCAGAGACAAATGACTCTTTGCTAACTCTTTATGCGCTGAGATTGTGTTATGCCCATTGGTCGGCATGATGCACCAACAAAGTGCTGGCGAGTTTGATCACCAGCACTTCATTGGTGCATCATGCCAGCCCTACAGAAGCGGCACAACATGAATGCAGCCCTGGTATGTTACTCACCAAGGCTGCATTCATGCATCATGAAGACCAATGGGCATGATGCACTAATGCACTAGCGGCCTTTATAGGGCATGTGTCCCAGTGTGAGATTAATCGGTGCACTGACAGCAGCCTGGTCATTAATCATTGTGTGGTGGGTTTAACCCTTTAAAGGCCCCTGATGCAGGAGTGCATCATGATGCCATCAGTGATCATGATGCACCGATGAAGTGTTAGATCATGCGCATCATGCGCATCCTCTGGGAGTGTACCAGTCCTTTGGGATACGCATGATATTGAATGCGGTCCTGGTGAGCCACTCACCTTAGCTGCATTAATGCATCTTGGTGACTAATGGGCATAGTGGATTAACGCATCAGAGGCCATTTAAGGGTTTAATCCACTGTTTTAATGGGGAGCTCTAAAGAGTTCTTTAAATTATTAAACACCTTTAGTATTAAGCGAGGCATCCCCGAGTCGATTTTTCGCATACTATAGCTTTTTGTTAAACATTCTGCGAACACTGAACCCAACAGTTGTCTTTTCTCATGCATGAAATGTGTGGGTAATAATCCATGTATGCATGCCTCATCTTGGCCTAATACAGTTATGCCAAAAACTATTTCATTAGTGGTGACCGCATTATCCTCTCTGTAGCTTAAGCCTCAACTAATCGACATAGGCAATTTAATATGTAAGGTTCCAATGACTGATTATGACAGTGGTTTAAATCCGATCCACATAGCACCTCCTAATTCACGGGCTTAGTACAATGCATGCTTGTCATAACCATTCATAAGCAATCAGACAGTTTTTGGTTGATTTTAATAGTTTATTCAAACTGTACGGATTTTTTGAAGCCGTCCCTAATACTCTATTAGTCTATATGATTAATGGTCCCTAAAGTGAAATATTTGGAGGTTTCATGCAATTTTAAGCTGCTTTTTAGATATTAGTTGTTCTTTCTTTTATATACAGGAGGGTCTTGCCAAAAGAAAACGAGGAAGAACCTGCTTAAATCTTTCAGAGAGGGCTGATTTGCAAGAGAATGGTCTAACTCGTTTTCATTGTATTGCCAAATAATCCCTCCATATAAGACTACATTAGAGCAGGCATGCACTTTTTTGAGGAGCAAGCATCCATGCACGTTTTCACTTTTTGATATGACGAGAATACTTTTGGCAATACGAAAACGTGCACGTTTAAAGTTTTGGTTCACGTTTCACTTTTGGCAAGACCCTCCTGGTCTATGCAGCAATGGAAAGTAGCTTGCCAGCACTGCATTAGTCATACCATTTGACAAAAATTCTCAAGACCACTAGATCCCTTCAAATCTTAGTGGGGTCCCTCACTTTAATGACAGTACAGCCTCACATTTAGTGGTTACTAATGATTGATTGGAATGAGGAATCTGTCATTATTTTTATGACATTTTTACAGTGCTGTTTTATCATGTGGACTCACCTGCATATTTGTCGTAGGGTGGGTGTTTCGTAGGCAAATTCTGCAAACGGTTCACAGCACTGCACGGCATAAAACATAAACTCCTTCTCTGACGGACACGTCTTATAGTGAGGTCTGGCTGCTATCTGCAATATATAAAGAGAAAATTAATTATTAATGAAAACAAAAGAAAAACAGCTGCATAGCTTAGGCCAAACACCCGTATAACACCCTCATTCATTGTATCTGTGACTAAATTCAACTCGTGCATCAATAAAGCTTATATATCCTCTAACTGATGCCTACATCAGGACCTTGTTTCAATAGTTTCTATGACAGGTTCAGGCCCCTACGACTTGAGATCTTACCAGGTGATCTTAGGATTTGGGCCATAGTGACTAAATAGATGGCTACATTACTGGGTGATCGTACTACCTGCTGGCTCAATAGTCCCCCATAGCAGTGACTCAATAAGGACACTGGTACCCCATCTGTGCTCTTTCCATTGTAACCATATAGGGTAGATTCACCACGAGCCAAGCCTGTCCATCCAGCATTTGTAACTAAAGTCTAAAACTGAATTTTTCAATCTTTACTTGTCCCAATAACATTTCAAAAGGCCATTATCTGGATATATAATATTGTGTGCATGTGCCATATTGCCATCTGTTGTGGATTTTAACTGATAACATCAAACTTCTATTATCAACTTTTCTCAACTGAAGTCAACTAAAATCCACACAATGGTCAAAGAGATATGGAAATGATAAAGATGACGCAGGCAACATATAAGAAATGACATGCAGTAGTAATATTCCTTGATGAAAGGAGGGGGTGTGGGCTAAGGTATACCGACTTAGCCGGTTTGATTATCAGCCAATCTATTCACTACGGTCCTCTCGGGGGGCAGTTGGTACCCATCTGATAGCTCTTATCAGTAGTAACTGCTGGTAATCAGCTTCAGCAATGGCTGCACCCATAAGACAATCCGCTACCTCTGTATATGGATGACTCACCTTAGGTAGAGTGAGGTTATTTTAGGGTGAATTTTTAAATGATATGTACTAATAGCAATACACTGCTCAAAGTGGTTGACTATAGCTATCAGGCCGGAATTGGGTGAATCTACCCTACAAACCCTAGGCTCATGGGCCTTACTATATATAGCTATATAAGCCCTCTCTAGAGTGAAGTGCAAGTCAGACTATATGGGAGGTAAGACAGGTGACTGTTATGCCATTAGTGGCCCCTACGACTGGGTGCTATGACTTCATAGTGGTGTGCATTGAGTCAGCAGTTGAATAATTAGCAGCTCCTATTTTGAGGCCTGTACTGTAGCTCACTATGTAGCCACTGGTATGGCTTAGCCGGATGCGAGTATGTATCAACAGGAAGTAGTAGTATATATATGCATACATCCACTGGTGGGAGAACTAAGAACTAGTTAATTACTAGTTAAGAACTAGCTAATATTAGAGGTAATATTGGCGGGCCAATATTACCTCCAAACCTGACACTGCTGTTTTTTATCATTTCTTCATGTTAGGGTCACCCAAATCACTTTATTGGACATCTACACCCAGTTTAGCTCAACTAGGAGTAAAATAACTGGGCAAGCATTGATGGGAAACATGGAGGCCTCTTTACTACCTGGTGTAAGATATCAGCAGGGTGTTGCACATACAGGAAAGGTTAGTTTTGCCTATGAAGTGCCCCAACTGCAGCAGCCACTTTTCAGCCCAGACTTCTTTTCTTGTTGCACAGAAGTACTCATGTCAGTCAGGTACAAGAACCTTTCAATGAATATGATAGCTGTACACTCAAAACAGGAGCACTAAAAAGAGAGTCACACAGTAGGGCACTGAGCTGACTTGCTTGGTGAGTCCAAGTTTGATGGTAAAGCAGAGCATGACTTTTTAACGTGACAGGGTACCTTCTTAGTGCTCTCTTTAGCTTATGTTCAACAGCCTCCAACAGTAATCCCGATGGCTAAATAATGCTGCTTTGCATCTTACAGGATCCTGAAGTAAGCTAGACAATTTAGTAAAGCTATCTGGGGTCCTTGGACATGAATCAATTTAAAAACTATTGTTGAGTTAAAATGAAAAGAAGGTACTCAAAGATGTCTGGGCTCACGGACTATATGTGACCCATCTGGAGAAAACGTGCATCGGAGGGGGGGGGGTAGTTTTGCATTTGGCCACCAGGGGGCAGTGTATGAGTAAAGCACTGAAAAATATACCAAAAAATACCTTGTATAAATTATCAATGGGGAATCCAGTGGTTTGCTCAGAATTATGCCATCTCTGCAGAAAACGTTCCATTTATGGAATGCAAAAGAGACATCCGTTGCCAGGGAAAATTGGCATATTAGGCAATTTCTAGTTGCCGTGGAAACCACTCCATTATTATAATGGGAATTTTTACCACAAATGTGTTGGATATTCACATAAGGAACTCAAAACCGAAAACAGATCTAAAAAAGCCCTCTACAACCAATTTTATAATAAAAACATCACATTTATTTTTTTATTTTTCCACAAAACTGTGTATTTGCATTATTGCAGTATTTAAGCTAGGATATAATGCATTTAGAGCTTATTTGATTTTTCAATGGCTAACACCAACCTAGGTTTGACAAGCAATTACAGAAGAACTACCTGGAATATTTTAGCTCAAGATATCTCATTTCAAAGCTTCCGACTTCAACTTTAAAAAGCCTTTTCCCCCTGGATGCAGGTTTTCAGTCACATATGCTGCTTAAGGTAGACTTGCATAAGTCCATTGTTTTAAGATAATTGAAATAAAGGGAAAAAATGAAATAAAATTGACTTCTAGTCTTGCTTAAGTCTTAAGTCTTGAGAATTAAAAGCCACATGAGTGAAGAGAGCCCCACATCTACTTCCATGAATCATGCCGGCTTGTTGGAGGTATTAGACAGTCCCAAAGATTGGGTATGGTACTTGAATGGCTAGTGGACCCCGCAAGTCTGCATTTGTGCATCTTGAAGACAAATGGAAATGGTGCATTAATTCATCAGCACTCCTTAAATAATTTAAAAGCTCATTGAAGAAAGGGCCACATATATCCATTATTCAAAAGTGGGAACCTGACCTTCTGGATTTGTCATTGATATATTCAAATGTCTTGATTCGTCTTTATCTCGGATATTTGTTCTGGTGTCCAATGGTGTAGCGCGTTATAGATCGTCATGGTGAGCTACACAAAAGTTAAATATACTTGAGAGAGACTTGGCAGTGAATGACTAGAGTTACCAAACTTGACAAATACAAACATCAATAAATCATCATCTTATCATTGGGACAGACTGTAGGATTAGAGATTCTCTATTTGCCTATGGAATAATTAGAGATACCTAACTCTTAAGTATTTAAATTCCTTATGAAATCATTCAGTTATTTTAATGGACATCAGCATTGTTTAGATTGATTTCTACTAGTAACTTTCCAGCCAGCCTCAAAACTATTCATATTAGGTCTGGCTGTTTTTCCTTTCCTGGACGATGCACCCTTTTCAGTCCTTTTGTGAAATCTCTGGAATGATCAATTATGATGAAATATCATGAATGGTGATCAATCCTTTAAGGGGCACTGATGCATTAATACATCATGCAAATTAGTCATCATGATGCATGAATGCAGCCTTGGTAAGTAACTCAGCATGGCTACATTCATGCATCATGCCAACCATATTGGTATGATACTCTCCTGGAGGGTCGGCATGATGCTTCCATGAAGTGCTGGCAATCAGACTTGCCAGCGCTTCATTGGTGCATCATGCCGACTAATGGGCATGATGCTCTCCCACATTAGTGGACCTTAAAGGGCCAATTTGTTCCACAGAAAGGCAGTTTTATGAATTGAAAGTCAGGTAAAAACAGGAAATAATGATTTGTTTTCTTCATACAAACACTTGACTTTCTAATGGATGGCTGTGGGTAACCCAAGTAGGCAAATACAAACAAACGTCATTCATCTCAATTGTAGGTCTGATCTGACCAAGTTAATGAGGTCCAGTTTTTCTATCTTCAATCCTTTTGTTGGTAATAGAACCTTTCTGTGAGATTTCCATTTCCTATTTCCCCCATCAGGAGGGCACTTCTCAAGATAGAACGAGTTAACAGGCCTAGGTCTGTCGTATCTGAAACCTCCCCATCCCCATTAGTCGGCATGATGTAAACCAGGGGCCAGGAGTAGAAAGCCTCAATTGGACACTTATCTTATCTCTTATCTCCAATCTTCTCAAAACTACTCCCGACTGACCACCAACTGTTCTAGGTAGGTGTATTAGGATAACAGAGAAAGGCGACTTCCTTTTGGGAATAGCCTCCATGTCGGTGCCATGTCGGCCAGAAAATATCTGTATAAACTGCAGCATTGGTTATATGCCATTTCCTTTAGCCTAATGCTTGATTAAGCTATAGTAAAGGATTAGCCTTAGGCTATTGATATATTATAATTTCAAAGAATCTTACATATCTGCCCATATATTTCTATACAGAATAATAAAAAGAAATTTTAAAAAAGAATCCGACCTACCGACCCTGGGTCTTTGAGTCATGTTACTGGAAACACACATTTCCTTTTGGCCTCACTGGGAAATTATTAGTGATTGCAATGGGAAGAAGAATGTTTTGAACTCACTGAAGGAAGCAGTAAAAGGGGAATAATTTTCATATTGAAGCTGGTTTCAGATTTCCTTTGCGATCCCAATAAATACATTAATTTTAGAATATGAAGTATTTGGTCAATCTAGTAAAGTCCCCTTATTCTAATTGCTGTCATGTGCGTACATCCAAATGTGGCTTGGGAATATATCCCAGCAAATTGTCGTCATCTGTCGCCATGATTGGTCATCAATGGTGACTCCTTTTTGAGTGATAACTCATTCCGTCATCTTTCGCCACTGTGTGTTAGACTCACATGGCATAGCAATTGCTATTCCTGGTGATCTTGTGCTATAACGACGTTGTGTTCCATCTAGCGACATGTGTGAGCCACTTCACACAGGTTGACGAGGACTCACGACAATTTGCTGGGTAGGTTTAGGAATATCGTATTTATAAGGAGCAATTCGGTAGGAGTATACATTGTGAGGTATTACGGTTGTGTTATTGAATAGAGGCTGAACAAGCATTAACTAAAGGTTCTGCCATACGAAAACTGCACACAAAGAGTTCATTAATTGGTTAACCCTCCCAGGGCCGCTGATCCATTAATGCATTATGCCCATTGGTCGTCATGATGCGTGAATGTAGCCCTAGTGAGTAACTTGACAGGGCTACGTTCATGCCTCATACCGCCCCTACGGGGTCAATACACTCAATCCTGGAGGGACGTCATGATCCACCAATGAACTGCTGGCAAGCAGACCCGCCAGCAGTTCATTGGTGCATCATGGTGACCAATGGGCATGATGCACGCCTACATCAGCGGTCCTTAAAGGGTTATGATGACGTGCATCCTGGGAGCAATTAAAACATTTTTTACCACGTAATCATTTTTAATTAGAAAACACCATCTTTTTTTCTTATTAATTCAATGATAAGTGGATTCCGTTTTTGATTGCATAAAAGAAGATTCAGAGTTATCATTATTCGCCAGCTGGTATTGAGTCCTTTGTAGTTATTGCATTTGTGAAATTTAGTCAGTTTTCTGTCTGATAAATCTCAGTTTTCTCTCTGATAATTCTCACAGGCCTGGTCAGAATTATAACCCTTTAGTCAGTGAAAGACTTCTGAAAATTTCCTTACTCTAACATTTAGATCTCTCAAAAATCCATATGAAAGCTACTCCCCATACACCCCTGCTGAACATTAAAATCCACCTGGAGTCAGGGTGCCTAATATGCCAGGTGCGCCATATACGTGAGGTATTGCCATAAAATGGGCATGAAGACTTGACGCAACATGTCAAGCTCAAATGCCTCAAACATGGCAAACTAAGCTACTTTGACATGTTTATGTTGAGTTCAAACCCAAATCTCCCTCCATACGAGACTCCAGCTGGAGGCTATTGCGAAAAGAATCAGAAACGCATTCTCACCTTCCAGTTCCTGGTTGTTCTCCTGCTCAGAACCAACTTCCCAACTTACACTCAGAATCAATCCTTTTAGTGTGAGTCATACTGGGAAGCCTTCCCCAATTCCTGAAAACTTAAGAATCAATTCTATAACCTATTACCTTACTGTAAAACAGGGGAGAAGTCATTGCCTGAGGGTAGTCAATTCCCATCTGGGAATAGCACCTCCGACAGAATTGAATTCCTGTCTTTTCGCAACACCCTCCAGGGCCACAGGTACGTTGATTTTGATAAAGGGTCCCTTGTGATGTTCCATAGAGGAGGTTTGTTATCAAAAACAGTATATTTGCCAATTCGAGCAAAATAAGCAGCGGTTCTAAGGTACACAAGGGGTTCTGAATTCAATTTTAAGCACTAAACAGTTTACAAATAAGCATGTTAACTGCTGGAAATAAGGGCTGTCAGTGCAGGGGTGTTGAAAAAAGGACCACTCTATTTGTTATCATGACTTCTTTTTGTAGGTTTTTTATTGAATAAAAAGAGAAGAAGTATACTAAATGATATATTGAAAGGTACAGATGTGGTACTAAGTATGTAAGAATTTCTGTATTCCATATAAATACTCCAGAAGGAGGCGATCATGAAAAATGGGTGCTTATAAGTGCTTGTGCGCATAAAATGGTCACTACAATTCTGCTTTTTAGGCAAGAATCTGTTGCTGTCAGGATGTTTATTAAATGCGATAGTTTTGCATTTCTTATCATACACTGAGAAAATTCTTCCTGACAAAGTGACATGTATACCCATGTCAACTTGATTTGACACAGAGAGCACAGGTCATTGGGACATGTGCACATATGTCACCATGACAACTGTAGCACACAGTAATCCTCATATGATTTGACATGCCTTAAAATGCCATGTCATCTGTGAGTTGACCAGGGTCACGGCCATGTCGAAGGCACTTGACATGTGATGGTTTGACATACATAATTGTTCTAGGATATTCCACTAGATGGAGCAAACAACCATTTTGGTACCAGGACTAATCACTACCAAGAAGTACTACCAACACTTGAGACATTTGATGTATCTGTGTCATTTTGTTTTCATGAAGAATAGATCACTAAGGTCTGTAAATACTATCAATAAATGGTAGTGAATTCTATTTCGTTGTTAAATCTGCATTTGTTATTGAATATCAAAATAGACACCCACCATCCTGAATACTCCAACTGGAGTGGTTAGACACCTTATGTGTGGGTCAGTGAAAATACCAAAGGACTGTATTCTAACCCACAATCTATAATCTCAGTATCTACAGTACAGGGAGACATATGGCATTGCCATGCACCTCCATGCCCTTGTCTTATGGACTGCATAGAGGTCCTCAGTCAAGTAGGAGTTCTGTAGATAGGAAAAAGTGCCTTAGTGTTGCAGGCCTGTGGGACTATGATATCCCCTGCCTTCTATTATAGGCCTCCCTTGATTGAACCATTGGTACATAGTTATTGACTGCTCTTGACCCTTACATAATTGTCTCACAGTATTACCTAGCACTCAGGTGAATGGATCAGAAATATGTGACGTGTCTTTATTACGCATGTCAAATGGAGTTGACAAACCAAATATGAGAGGGTCAACCTCATTTGACATGCCTTCATACATGTCATCTGGGAGACAAATTGTGACCTGTGCAGTATGTGTCAAAGCGATCAGTGTTCTTTCCTCTGTGTAGGTCCTGTCTCTCACAGCAGTAGTATACATTGTGAAAATAACCGTTGAATCTACCAGGGATCCTCCTTAAAACTGAACAGTAGACTGTAATTATTGAAAAGCATTGCACCAGTGTAAGAAACCCCAGGTGGCAGTATGGTGGTACACATACAAGGAATCTCTGAAAATAATGACAGATCTCTGGCAACTTTGGGATGAGGAATGCACTGTTATTTCAACATCATTTATTTCCACAGTGTACTGACTCATCATGTCTCTGCTGCAATAAACTAAAACACAACATGCCAGGAACAAGCTCCAGCAGCAGCTCCCGCTGGTGCCTGCGTGTGGTAGTAGGGCTAATCAGGGACCAGCAGACGTGTTGCGGCAACCAGCGCACTCATCGCTGGTCCCTGGAGGTTAGTGGCTGCTGACTCTGTGTATTTACAGGGCGTGACTATTTATGGGTGATCAATGTTATGTAGCAGCTATTTTGTATTCAGCAGATTTATTAATACTGGTGAGTCTAAGGCTTGTTTTGGCACGGAGTGGGATTGTTTCCATATTTATGGAATAATTAAGAATTGGGATATGATGAGGATGTTCGAACTGTCTAATTCAAAGGCCATGTAAAATGGAAATGATAATCATATTGTACTAACTATGTCTCTTGGACATGCGGACTGAGAAATATACTATACAGTTTATAATTGTATTTTCCCTTTTTATTGGCTCCTGCATTTGGGAAAATAAGATGCCAAATATAAATGATATCACACGTTCATTTGTAGATGATTCCTGACTATCTTATGTTAATGCAGGTGTGCTTAACCAGTCAAATATGCTAATCATATTGAGGTCCGTTGCATATGTTGATGAATTCTCACTTAGCATATATTGCCGCTGTTGTCAAATGTGAAAGATTTTCAGTCATTTCACATTTGGCAATAAAAATCCCCATTAGATCATTTGAGACCCCAATACCTTGCTAGTATTCTGAATAGTAGCATATGATGGGAAATTGATTGCATGTGTTAGAGCCTTAGGGATAATGCTATGATTGCCTTATAAGCTTTCACTGCAGGGCCTGTGTATCATATATTATCAGAAGCCTTTACGGGCCACTGATGCAGGAGTGCATCATGCCCATTGGTCAGCATGCTGCATCAATCAGGTGCTGGTAAGACTGCTCACTCCATTAGAGCATCATGCCGATTCTCTGGGAGTGAATCAATCCTGTAGTGTCAGCATGATGCATGAATGCAGCCCTGGTGAGTTACTCACCAGGGCTGCATTCATGCATCATGACGACCAATCCGCGCGATGCATTAATAGTGGCCTTTCAAGGTTAAAAGGTAGAACTGCTGACAGATATTTTTCTCTCTACTCCTCTCCCTTAAAACACTCATCTAGAAGGAAGAGAGGCTGCGACTTCTCTCTTTTCTATTGCATGAGTGATAGTGGGGTCATTACACTAATAATCACTGCCTGCTAGGGAATAGAGAGTTTTAGCAATGCTGACGTAGACGTATCCGTACACGCACCTCCACTACGGAGCTACGTACATACAGAACATATCTAAGTGATTTGCTACGTGATGGGCGTACGTAGTGCTCTCGGACTGCACATGCTTTGATGACGTAATCAACATGGTTGCCTGGTTACGCAATATGGATACGTTCATGTCGGGACTGCTAAAACTCTCTAATATCTCTGTCTTGTAGTGGCTAAGTAATTGGTACTTTGTTCCTATAGCGATACTTTCTCGGTGCTGAGCAGTCGCTATTGATTCCGTGCTATATCAATTCCATTATACTTCTACCAATGTTGGTAATAGCTTGCAGAATTATTGCACTCGAGGTTCAACTGGGCTCCTAGGGGAGAGAAGAATTGTTTCCACATTGAATCAACAATAACAATTGGTCGCTGTTGGTTCACTAAAGTTGACATTCTGGATATCATAATACATCCGCCAAAGAGTGCCTATAAAACACAAATCTCAATAGAAATAAAAGTGCAATATATGAGCAAGGAAATTAAATCTGCCCTGTCTTCAATAGGTCTGAGAGGACCTTTGTTATCTACCTCCAGGCCCATGGGTCAATGCCTGTACTTGCAGGCACACTCTAAGAAATGACTATTGCATCCGTTAGGGGAGCATCTCTTAAGATGGTACGACTAGACGACTAGAGTGGGTGATCCTAGGTAATGTGCTACGACTGTACTGCATGATCAGCACTTCATTTAGTAAAAGAGCAGTTAAGTAAAGCAGTAGTATATAGAGGCAAACTCAGCACTAGGTCACTTCCGGTTCGTAAGGTGGTCAAATAGATTTCAGTGGCTGTTCGTATACGCTGAGTTTGCCCCTATATACTACTTAAAGCACTGTGTTACGAGGACAGGGACATAGGAAAAGGGGGGCCAGGGGGACCTGCCCCCCCCCAATCACAAAGGAGAGGGGGCCTGAGTATGTCTCCCCTCCCCCAAAGTTTGCCAAGCATTCATAATAAATTGGACAAGAAGCTAAAACTTTGCATCTCAAATTAGATTAGGATGGTACCTATTATATATATAAGTGATAGGGAAAATGGGTGTCTGAGCCTTAAATCAGACCTTAAATTCACCCAAAATTACTTTTCTGTACAAATTCTATTAAATGTATGTATATGCATCATTGCACTTGAGCCGACAATTCAAGGGGGTCGTGGAGGGCCCCCCCCATGAAGATTTGCTTCCTACGCCTCTGGAGGAAGTTCTGTGAGAATAACTGCAAAGGCATTGCCCCCAATCTCCCTGAGAACTGTCTCAACCCTTTTTGCAGTGCAGGGCTGAGATCTCATTCCCTTTTACAGCCAAGTAATGGTGGACATAGATATAAAGCCAACATTGTGTTAGCCATTAATGTCACGGTACTCTGCACCTAGCTGTACCTTGTTCTGTGCAATATAAAGGACATCCGAGCATCGCTTAACCAGACGGAAGGTTTCCTAGAGATAGGAGAATTTTCTTTTGAGTGTCACAGCATGCAATTGCAGTGAAAAGAAGTTCGTGGCTATGCAATTTATTGCTTGACCACGGGTGTTTCAAATGAGCAAAGATCTGGCTTCACTGCAGGGTGAGCCCTAAATGTGGATTTGCATATTTCTTTGGCTCATTACACATACAACAACATTCTTATATATAAGCCACATCTTAAGATTCCATATGTTTTTTTGTTTTTTTTTGTGTAGTCCAGATCTTCTGGGTTATATGTTGCTCAAAAGCAATATATATATTGCCCACTTGGTGATAGTATTATCATAAAGTCTGACTTAATATGAATAATCCTGACCGAATTAATAGATTTGATTCCCCCTGGCAGACATCATGAAATGTTACCACATATACAATACAAGATACTTCATATAGATTGTGGAGGCTTTAACATCAGCTCAGAGTTGTAATATTTCCTGTCACTCTGACCAATAAAAGGCAATATGTCACATAATTATCTTGACCTATGGCCAGGCAGGGGATTTTATATACATGTAGTCAACAATTGGTCTGCCACAATACACACAATACGTTTTGCAATTACCCAACCCTACCATTAATATTCACCGACGGCACGTAACTCATAAGGCCAAACTTCCTTCGTCGTCATGGCGACATTGGATTCCCCAATAACAATAACACAGACTGTGTTGATGCAAAGCAAATGAATGAATGGCCAGCTTCTTGGTCAATATGACTATGAAAATAATTGTAGTTATGACTTCTAGGAACCTATGGAAATTCAACAGTGCAAAATATGCTTTTCAGATCCGTTCAGACGAAGCTACACTGTAAAAAAAAGTGTTGTCAAAATAGTAGTGAAATCATTGTCCCAAAGTTACCAGAGATACTTCATTATTTTCACGGGGATTCCTTGTACCACAGTGTGTGCTGTACTGCTTCATTGTAGAAACAGTATTGCTTCACTGCAATGCAATTACTGTGGTTCATTTTTTCAGTTACATGAAGATTCAACACTTATTTCAACAATTATTTTTAGTTTAGTGTCCAGGGCATTAGTAGAGCCTACCTGCATATTTGGACTGTCTTAATTGAGCTGAGTTCAGTGGGCTTTTCTCTCTTTGGCAGAAGGCTAAAGTACATTTTAAACCTTGGATGGATATGTAATGTTTAGTTCATTGTTAGGCCAAAGAAAAAAAGGTTTGTTTCCAGTTACCCCGTACTACGGACCCTAGCAAAACAGGGCTGATTTTTTTTCTTTTTTTTTTTCTTGAAGACTGTTAATTCTTTAATAATGGTCCGATTTGTATGCTGTGAAAAATAAAATTGTAGCCCAGGTCAGGGTCCAAAGGTGGCAGTTAGACATTTTTTCCGGCAGTCTGCCCATTTCTGCTGGCCTGGCCAGTTTTAATACTCCCTTAGTGGGGGGGGGGGCAAAAAACATCATTTCACACGTCTATACAATTATTTTTTATTTGGAGGGGGATTTCGCTCAGTCATTTGGGGTGTGTGGAAAAAAGTTGTTGGTACACTAAGGGACCGATCATTTTTTAACAACAGGGGGGGGGAGCTGGTGGGTTTGCACGTTGATCCACAAAAAAATTTTTTTGCCAAAAAATCATGTGTGGATGCACCACCTATGGTAACACTGATCTTTAGCAACCCTTTAGGTGTGATACATTGCTTTCTACTCATTCTTATCACCATATTTCATGTTTTCTGTAGCCATGCATAGACTCCTATGCTAAAGCAAATAGTAATATTTTCAGTTCATTCAGAAAAATTTCATTTTCCTTGTGACCCCCTACTTTTTGGTTCCAAAATGTTTCTAATGATCTTAGATATATATTCATGAGGTTTGGTTAAGAAATTGTTAGAAGATTTTTTTCTATAGAATTAAATGTAGGAAAATTCAAATTCTCATAGACGGCCATAGTTAAGACCACCAAACTTCAATACTCTCCAGCGAAAAAGTGGACATCGTGGCCTATGGTTTTTTATGCTTTCCTTATGTAACCTAGGCATCAAACTAACATCCTGAAAAGTTACTGAGAGAAATTGTTGGTCAATTTTGAACCAGCTGGATAGTATCTACTCCCGTTGAGAGTTTATTTACCTCTTTTTACTCTAGGATTTGGTCAAAATTAGGTGCTAAATAAGGGGCGCGGCCCCTCCTGTTCAAAATACCGTGCAATCCACCTTGACATTACCTTTCTTCTGATGTGTAATATGCATATATTGGAAATTAGGAAGGTTCCTCCGAGCTAAGGCAAAGGCAAACTTACAAAAAAAAAATAAAAAATAAAAAATCCGACCTACCGACCCTACCATTTCAGTTCGTGTAACTGGAAACACACCCTTTTTTTTTAGGCCTAACCTCTTTATGAAGGCATAGGTAAGCCAACTAAAGATAAACGCCCCCCTATACACACACACACACACACACACACACACACACACACACACCTGAAAAATAGGGATATTGTGATAAGAAAAATAAAGAAATGAATAATAACATTATGAATAACTTAAATGTTGAAATAGGCGAAAGCAGATAATGTGATACACAAATATCCTGGGTTAAACCACTAGCAATTATTTCATTTCCATTTTCAGAAAGCCGATCCATTGTTCGCATCCCTGAGTCAACATCCCTTAATGGTCACCCTAAATGTCCATGCGGGATGTTGCTTTGACAAATGTTTTCGTGTCATTGTGACAATATTGATCCGATACTGAGTATCCGAGTGTCTACTGGCCCAATACAGTCAGTCCACTTTATACAATCTCCATGGTCGCAATGCTTTCAGAGCCACATCAAGCCCATTGGTTGCCATGATACATGACTGCATTCATGCATCATGTCCAATGGTTGTCATGATGCATGAATGCAGCCCTATAGTATAGAAAGCTTACTAACCAGGACTGCATTCATGCATCATGTCCAATGGTTATGATGCAGGAATGCAGTTCAGGGGAACTTACTGCCTATGACCCTATTGAAATCATGCATCATGACAACCATATGGAAGCAATACGCTCCTGGAGAGATGGCATGATGCATCAATGAAGTGTAAATGAGCAGACCCTACAGCAATTCATTGTTGTGTCATGCCAATAAATGGGTAGTAGCCCTCATGGAGTGATTCCAGCCCCGTTCCGCTATTATAGGGCCTGTCGGTCTCGTACCGCCTTCAAAAACTGATCATCATGTAATTTCTAATACACTTATATGTTGTCATGATGCATGAAGGCAGCCGCCTCGCCAGGGATGCATTCATCACTACGACTGCATTCATGCATCATGATAACTTCAATGGGCCAACAAACTGACAAAGGGTGAGCATAATGTCAAAAAAGGTAAATTATTAGCTTCCACCATCATTCCACTTGAGTTTTCAATGTATGCTTCCACCATCATTCCACTTGAGTTTTTAATGTATGTTATCTTTTGAAAGATTCCTAGATCTTGATTCTACACTGCAAAAATGGTGTTTAGATTTTAAACATGTTTAGGTCTAAACACGTTTAAAACCTAAACATATAGGTCAGTTAAGTGTCTCATTGACTATACATTTAGGAAATGAACACTTTTATTCTAACTACATAAACATTTTTGCTAAACATGTTTAGATGTTTAGAGTTTAAACAGTTGAATAATAGGTGTTTAGATTTAAACATCATTATGTTTAGATACTTGGATATATATATATATATATATATATATATATATATATATATATATAAGGGTCAATATGTAAGGGTTAATGTGTAGGGGTTAATGTGTAGGGGTTAATGTGTAAGGGTTAATGTGTAAGGGTTAATGTGTAAGGGTTAATGTGTAAGGCTTAATGTGTAAGGGCTAATGTGTAAGGGTTAATGTGTAAGGGTTAATGTGTAAGGGCTAATGTGTAAGGGTTAATGTCTAAGGGTCAATGTGTAAGGGTTAATGTGTAGGGGTTAATGAGTAAGGGTTAATGTGTAAGGGTTAATGTGTAAGGGTAATGTGTAAGGGTTAATGAGTAAGGGTTAATGTGTAAGGGTTAATGTGTAAGGGTTAATGAGTAAGGGTTAATGTGTAAGGCTTAATGTGTAAGGGTTAATGTGTAGTGTAAGGGTCAACGTGTAAGGGTTAATGTGTAGTGTTAATGTGTAAGGGTTAATGTGTAAGGGTAAATGTGTAAGGGTTAATGTGTAAGGGTTAATGTGTAAGGGTTAATGTGTAAGGGTTAATGTGTAAGGGTTAATGTGTAGGGTTAATGTGTAAGGGCAGTGTGATTGGAAGCTGTCGCTGTGCTGGTATGTTTACTGTGCCTTCCCTACATCCACTGTCTGGGTAAAACCCACTCAAGCATTAGTTATATGACCATTTGCAATGATCTACCTGGCAGTGTGATACGGGGAAGGGTTATCGCACTGGGGGGGGGGGTTGTGATACAGAGGTTCTTGGTTAAACCTATGGGGTTCTCATATTCAACTTGAGATAAGTACACAGCCCACGTGTGGAAATTAAAACACTTTGTCAGGATTTGGTTCAATATGAAGATCATTTCATAAGGTACTACGATCATACCACACTACAAGTGCAAAGTATCAGCTCTATCCCCTTTCCGATTCCCTGGCCTAACCTACTATGGGAAACATTCAGGTGGAACCATATTTTTAGTGAGTATTCCAAATGGTTTCTCATGCTTTCTAAGAAATGTAGGAGCTTTCTATATCAGCTGAAGGCATTGGGATGGCTCCTGATTTGCTCGCAATTCAAAATTGAAGTAAATCGGCTTTGATGGATAATCTGCTTTCCATAGCTTCTTCTAACAATGGTACTTGCTTTAATCGGTTAGAGTGAGCATATAGACACGCTAGCTGTGTAAAGCTGACCGCAGTCAGGCCAGACTAGATCAGCCAATCTGGGAGTCAGGAACGTCTGCGGAGGACGTCCGATCCAGTCTGTCAATATCAAACATGTTTGATGTCCCCCGATCAGATCGGCCACCCTTCCCTAACTACCGACCGAATCGGCCCCGTCTGCAGTCGCCTTAACTAAGGTATAAGCTACAGTCAAGGAGCTTAATTAAACAGCTTATATATACAATAGGAGACCCAAGTGAAGCCACACTTTGAGCCACACGATTCTGTAAGAAGCTGCAATCCTTTGAAATAGCCCATAAGCAGAGGTATCTAAATTGCTGATCCAACAATTTGACCAAAGCAATAATTATGCACATGTTATCAAAATTCCCTACAGTCATCAACATCTCTACTTGCAATAAACCAGTTCATATTTCCAAAAGTTACAAACAAATGTCAGACAATTGAAATAAGAGAATTGGACAGATATCAGAAATGTGATTCCCAATCATAGGAGTAATTGCAACCCCTCCTACTCCCCATGCCCTAACCTGACCTGTCACTGTTCTAGTTCTAATAATTGCCACCCATATCAACCCTTTGACCCTTTAAAGGCCCCTAATGCAAGAGCGGGGTTGATACACAGACTCCCGGGGGTCGTCTTGACGCTCCAATGAAGTGCTGGCCAGCACACTCCCCAGCACTTCATTGGAGCATCAGGACGACCAATGGGCGTGATGCATTAACCCTTTAAAGGCCGCTGATCCAGGAGTGCATCTTGTCCATTGGTCGTCATGATGCACCAATGAAGCCAAATATACTCCCAGAGGGTCGGCATGATGCAGTCAATAAAGTGCTTGGGAGCAGTCTCAACAGCACTTCATTGGTGCATCATGACCGATGGGCATGATGCATTAATGCATCAGCGGCCCTTAAAGCGTTAAAGGCCGATACAGTGCATTAATGCATCATGCCCATTGGTCATTATGATGCATGGATGCTGCCCTAACCAGTGTGTCACCATGGCTGCATGAATGCATCTCGATGACCCTACGGGATTGATACACCGCCGGAGGGAGTGCTGTAGATCTGTATCATCACACTTCATTACGCATCATGACGACCAAGGGACATGATTCATTCAACATGGGGTTGGAGTGTTGGTCCCCTGACCAACCCACGAGGCCAAGGCCGTGAAGCCGCCAAGGCCGAGTAGGTTGGTCAGGGGACCAACACTCCAACCCCATGTGTAAACACGGTTCTATCATTGTCTCACATTATCTGAATATAACAAACCTATACAGATGTTCTTGAATTTCCCATTCAATAGCCATATCATGTAGTTGAATTAAAGTTTCTGTTGGGAGAGTGAGGGAATGACGTCATCACAGTGCATTGGTCCTCTGACCAACACCATGAATATTGGTCCACTTTTTCTTATGGGAACTGCACTGCCGACTATGATAGAACCCTTATTTGACTACAGAATATGTCTTATAGGTGAGGAAATCATAATATAAAACAGTACTTAACTGTTCAAATGCACTTTATAATTTCTCCACCAACCAAGGGTTCACCTTATACGGGGCTGTGCCTTATATGTGTGGTATTACGGTGGGTTAATATTGAGCGAAGGCCTAGAGAGACATGGATTGGGTAATCATTAACTCTTTAAGGGCTGGTTGGTCATCATGACCTGGTGAGGGATGGATTAGGAGGGGAGATATTAACAGGGTCCAGGGTACTTTAAATGTAATAGATATCTATCTTGTGGTGTTCATATTTTATCTCACCATTTACCTCTTGTATATTCCCTGAACCAGTAGGTTTCTTCGGTATAATCTTAATTATACCTCAACTCACAGGTAAGTCTCGAATAATTTCAAAATTAAATCATAAAGTTTTCCTGCCTCAACAGAAAGAAAAAGTAGTCAAATAATGCTGTGCCCAGAATATTTGAAATGGCTGAGCGATGGCAAGGTTCCAATGGGACAATAGTAATTCTCGAGAGAATCTAAATGAAGGAATTCCAACCTTTTTGGGACCCCACCCCATTTGGACGCAGAGTCGTTCATTTGAATTTCAAAAGTTTGTCTCGCAAAACATCTGAAACTTTCCATGAATAACACCCCACATATTGCATCCTCTCCCTCCCTTAAGTGGTACTTAGTTTTCCCCAGGAGGGCATTTCTCAACAGGAGTAGACACAACTAATAGGACCCAGAACCCCCTACAGACGTTCCGAGCAAATTGTACAAAATGGGCCCAACACTGCAGGAGGGCATTTCTCAAGGTGGTATGACTAGACACAAGCAGTACATCTTGAAAACCCTCAGTATCAAAGCGGGTGATCGTAGGTAACATACTACGACTACTCTATACGATCAGCACTTAAGGCAGTGATTACATAGGGTTTGGTAGGGTAGTTGTACCAGTGTAATTATTAGCGACCACTAGATGTATGGCCGTAATGGTGTTTAACTGAGGCATCTCACTACGACTTGAAAGGGGTCTAGTCATACCACCTTGAGAAATGCCTTCCTGGTGGGGGGGGGGGCTGTGGGAAAACACGCTGAACAATATGGAGGTACGACTAGAGACATCTAGGCCTCCCAGGTAACAAGGAACGTTAAGTGAACATTGATTAACATTCACTGATGGTTAGTTGGACTAACATTTGTCAAAAAACATTGTTTCAACATTGATTTGGGGTTTTTAAGAAAGCGTTTTTTCATAGATGTTGGTTTAACATTTAAAAAACGTTCAGCAGATAACGTTTTTTCAGATAACCTTTGATCAAAGTTGAGAATATGGACTTAAAACAACGTTGATTTAACTAGTAAAAAAAATGTTGATTAAATGTTATTCTCTGATTCCAAAATATCTCACTAGGTGGCATGAAATGTTAGGATAGGACTGGCCGGGATGATGCATACATGTACATGTCTATTATAAATGATAATAATGATCATGTGATTGTTGCACCAACCTCATTATATAGATCCTATGTCTAGATATATCTAGGTGAATGAATACCCATAAAAGGATAAAAATGTTCCATGCATTATGGTCCATAGTATGCTAGACACCTTTAATGAGACATTTGGAATTTGTATAACCCATTCCTGTTCTATCTTCCCTTGTAATCACATCTATGCAAAGGGAAACCAATCTGTGTCCGATTTTGGCCAGAATCTATGAAATTGCCCACAAAACCTATTCATCTCTGGCTTCAAATATTGACTGTAACTTGGCTAACACCATCAGAACCAAACAGAGGGCATTAAAAGAAAAGTCCCCAACCTATCAGTCAGATTTAACCTCTTGGTTAGACATTGGTTTAACGATAGAGCTAGGTTATTTGACCGACCCTATACTGAATCCAGGCACCCCCTCAGACATATCCCCATCCACACTATAATTGAACATGACTTCTCAAAGAAAATCACGGCTCCTGCCATACTCAAGCAAAAAATCTTAGCCCAAAATGAGGCCATAAATTTAGCTCACCCAAACCTTATTAATGTGTACACTGACGGCAGTGTCATGCCAGACAGTGGCAAAGCTGGTCAACATTCACTCCAACAGAATTGAAAAGGAACATGTGGCTGATCACTCCTCCACGGTTACAACAGAACTAGTAGCTATCAAGCTGGCCCTAGATAAATGGGACACCAGCATGATAATACACTCAGATTCTCTAGGGGCTATTCAGAAACTCAGTAATCCCTTCACCCATAATAAACTAGCCATACAAATACAAGACCAGATCGTTGAAAGGAAATCTAGAAACATTCAAACGCTCCTACACTGGATCCCCTCCCATTGCGGCGTGAGCGGTAATGATAGAGCTGATTCAGCTGCCCAAGAGGCAACAAATGATATTAACATCTACAACTCAGCACCAGGACTATCTAGATCTCAGTCCATGAACAAAATTCTAAAAGCAACTAACCTCAATGCAAGAGCGGGGTTGATACACAGACTCCCGCGAGCAAATCAGGAGTCAAAATTATCGAACCCTACTCTAGATCTAGAAATTGGTATAAACTTGTCACTGATTTAGCTCCTCCCCGCTCACTCAATCTCAACCCCAGAATTCAACATGTAGCTACCAGATTTAGAATAGGACACCGTAGGTGGGCAGATATTCCCAAATACTCAACCTGCTACTGTGGAGACCGGCAGTTTAGTCTGCCCCACGTATTCCTATATACTCAACCTGCTACTGTGGAGACTGGCAGTTTAGTCTGCCCCATGTCCTTACATCATGCAAGTACTATAATTATGAACCACTAAAGGAACTTCTGGAAACTACCAAACATATTCCCCTTAAAACCCACAGGGCTGCTACCATTGTCAAATTGGCTGCAGAAAAGGGGTACTCCCCCCTGCTCCACTTCTATGAGCTGAATGGAGAACTTCTTTGGTGAAAAGAAAGACTCAACTCATCTCTACTAACCTAACTAACACGGGGAGAAGTGCTTGCACTCAGACACAACTGATTGGGAACCCCTACCCCCCTATAGGAGATTGTCAGAATCTCTTTGCATGATCCTCACTACACTGGTGGGGCCCTGCACCCATAGATTCTTTCATCCCCATTCTAGGAGGGAACAGCCTCCCACTTAGCATCTGCAAGTCGACCTCTCCCCTCGAGGTGGAGGAGGAGGAAAATGAATCAACCAACATCTAACATTTAAAGGGCTAAAAACCAGTATATGATATAAGAACATCTTTGCATGACCCCCTTCTACCCATAGAGGCCGTGCATCCATGGGTTCTTATTTTTCATCCTACCTATAGCCCTTTTTGTAGCGATTTTAGCTATAATGTCCGGTTATTCACTTTTCTCCCTTCTCCTAAAATTTTAATTGTTGGCAGAAACTCTTTTTTTTCATAGTTCTGTCATACACATCAAACAGCAAATGTGCATGACCTTCGGCCTTTTGGGTCGGCCAATCCAACCATGCACTCACCGAACCCCTTCACTGATAACAGTGGGTAGGATCAGCAAGCTAACCCAAATCAGATGCCCAAAAATTCCTGCTACTGATTCTGGGTACTTGTGGACACAGCAGAACCAACTCTGCTGCTTACCAGGGGCTGTCAAATCATTCGTATAATGACCGATGACATCTTGGGTCAGGACAGGAAACGGCTAATGCATTACACCTACGGGTGCGGCCTTACTAAATTACCAAAAAGGTATGTACTTTAGGCACTTTCCCAGAACCCCCAGTGCTGCTGACTGGGTTATCAAAGGCCAGCCGTGTCGGCTACACATTAAAGTCCCATATAGTCTCATTATTCCAAATTAACTACTTTACCCCTCCCGGCTTCCATCACACTAACACTCACAATTCTAAATTTCTCCATACTTTAGCGGCTTAACTCTAACCACCCAACCTTTTCTTCTCCCATTTACAGGTATACTTACAATTTTTGTTCGGTTTGGATCTTCATCATATAAAACCTGCCTCTCAACGCTCCACGCTTGGGGTTTTAAACCTCAAAAAAAAACTTCCCTTGTGAATCAATGCAATGCTCCTCTAACACAAGAGGCACATGGTCCCTTTGTAAAAGGGGATGCATGTACAATTGAGCATAAAGAAATGGGGGAAAACGAATCAAATACATCAGAAAATAAGAAATAAAGTAAATCTCATATGGAAATATATAGAAAGGTTGTTTTAGAGTTGATCTAACATCATTTTAATGCCTATTTTTATGAAAATTATTGTGTTCAATCAACGTTTTTTCAACATTAATTCAATGTAGGTTTGAGTCCACGAAATGGAGCTGAACCCTCTTTGAACGTTGTTTCAGCTAGCAATTGACGTTAGTTCAATGTTAAAATAACCTCATTTTGTTACCTGGGCTACCATATGAGTAATTGACATTATTAATGACCAGGTAGATGAGAGCTAATTGGAAACACTTGCTACCTAGTTAATTATCCAGGTGTGCTAAGTGGTAGTTACTGATAGGTATTGATCTCATATAGGGGGCCCAAAAAATGTTACCCCTTTGAGAGGGGGGGTCAAAAATATTGATGCAGGAGTGTATCATGGTCATTGTTCATCATGATGCACCAATGAACTGGTCGTCAGCACTCAATCTGGGCATTGATCATGCCGACTGCAGTTAAATATAGGGTCGGCATGATGCATAAAAGTGACTCTGGAGGCCATTTCTTAAGATACTACGACCACATACTGCCACTACAATTTGAGACTGCCAGTAATATGCGAGGTGATCGTAGCTACTACCCTACGACTGCTCAGTACGATAAGCAGCTATGCAGAGTTTACATAAGTGTTGGTAGAGCAGTCGTAGTGTTGCAGGCATCAGTGACTACTAGTACGTGATACTGTAATAGTACAAGGCTCAACACTATGATTTGAAGGACAGCAGTCGTAGTGTGTTAAGAAATGGCCTCCAGGTGAGTTACTCGCCAGGGCTGCATTCATGCATTATGCCGGTCAATGGGCACTTAAAGGGTTGAAGGACCAATGTTATCAATGGTATCAAATTCTCAGGTTTAGGCATCTTATTTCTGGGTTGTAAGAGGAGAATTATCATTTTCTCTCAGCTTGACCAGTGGCTACCAAGCCTTTATAACCAAATTCAGGAGGCCATTTCTTAATGCACTACGATTATACACAGCCCTACGACTGCAAAGTATCAATGCTATTCCAATGGGGTTGTCTTTACGACTTGGAGGCAGTTGTTTTAGTGTGATAGAAAGTGCTGTCCGGAGCTTACAATCGTGGAAGTTAAATCAAATAATCTTTGCACAGAATCAAAATTAAAAGTTAGACTCTATCATCTGATCAATTGCGCATATGTCCACTGGAGTCTGACAATTTCGAAAATGTTTGATCTTCCTGATCAGATCGGCCACACTGCCATAACCACCAACTGAATCGGCCCTGGCTGCAATTGCCTTAATATAGCGATAGCATCGATGAATAGTCACTTAACAGTTACATGGAAAAAGATATGCCCCTGAAACGTTTTTGCTATTCAATAGAAGGATTATTATCATTTTCTGTTCATCAATATCTCACCATAAGGTGAGGGAGGGGGGGGGGGTAAAGCCTGACTGTCAGTGGGAGATTAGGCCCCAAATATTGAACAAGTAACCAATGGATAACTGATGACGCGTGGGGGTTATCGACGGATAATAACACGAGGCCGTAATCGTCAATAACCCCCACAAGTCATGAGTTATCCATTGACTACTTATTTTATACCATGAAACCAATGAATAATCAATATTATACCAATAAATTCAAGTTGAAAACAAAAATTATTCCCCCTCCCCGGGACTCGATGCCAGCCATTGTGTGTACACGATCGGTACATACACCTCCTCGTCCAGCAGCGGACAACGGCAGCGGCACACAGCGAAGAAAAGATGCTTCTCGCGGTTATGTTTGTGTATAAAATACACCTCCTCGCAGCGACAGCCCCGGTCTCGGCTTGGCTTGCTTTGAACGGCGAAAAAAAGATGCGTCTCGCTGTTATGTTTGTGTATAAAATACACCTCGTCGCCCAGCAGCGGACAGCGGCAGCGGCACACGGCGAAAAAACAACCACCCAGACTGGGACGCGATCCATGTACCTCTCACGGCTGAGCGCAAGGTGCTAACCGCTAGACCACCGTGTTTCCCATTTCGGCGCCCGGCAGCCGTTGGTTAGGTACTGTGCGTGACTGGCCTGGTTATGGGTCAAGGTGCTGGACGTGTTCACACCACACTATCGCTGGTTGGCTTTATATCATAGAGACACGGTTCTAGCCAAGGTTCACTCGTCAGTCCCTGTGGCGCAGTGCATAGGGAGTAGGATTTGGGATGTGAGACTGCAGGTTCGATCCCTACCCTGGCCTGGAAAATTTCGTGGGTTTTAACATGTAACATATGACATGGAAGGTCATGAGAGGCATGCGGTTATCCTGGATAACCGCACACCTTACATGGATAACTGCACGCCTTACATTGATAACCGCACGCCTTACAAAATCATTGTTACAGCCTATAGGGTGTGCAATATCGACAGATATGTGGATGGGAATAGACCCCGAAAAGCACTGTGTAAGCCAGAAATCGTGGTATAAAAATAAATATGTGTTTTAATGTATACATGGCCTAAAAATTAGGGGTACAGTGGCCCGATTTCCTTTCCAATATTTTTTCCTGACCCAAATACCCCCCTCCTCCCTATAAAAGAGAAAACAGCTCCCAAGGGTCGCCAGCCACTGCAGAATACTGATTTGACTGAAAGGACTTTTTTAGCCTCCTTGAATGAACTGCATCCGTCAGAACTGGATCACATGATCATTCATCGGACATATAGCTGTATATAAATAGCTACCTATTGCTATAGAGAGATAGGAATTATGTCCATAAATAAATGAATGGCATGGTAGATAAGGAAGTGGTCTGAAAGCGTCGTAAAATCCCGGGGGGGGGGGTCACCCTCAACTGCCGCCCTACCACCCTATCTCTCAGTAATCTTAATATCTGACCGCCCTACTTGAGAGGGTAAGATGGACTTTGACCGCCCCCCTCTTTGAACAATCCCAAATATTGCCCGGACCGCCCCCCCAAAGCCTCCATCCTCCAAGCTGTCTATTGTCCTCATGCATTTGTATGAATCAAAATTTTTTTATTGACCAGCTTATGTCCTCATGTGTATGGTGCATAAAAATACACTCTGATGGAATTCCACCGCCCTGCTGTTAAGATCCCATGGGAATCGACCGCCCTACCTTTATGGGATCTAGTGGAAATTGACCGCCACCACTCCTGAGAGTCGGGCTGTAGTCAATATCCAAATCATGGGCAAGTGCCCCACCCCCCCCCCCCCGGGAGTAAAATACTAGTACTATAGTCCTCCTATCCTGTCCAACGCATCTGCTCATCTTCTTCTTTTTTTTTCTCTCTTTTTCCTTATTTTTTTCTCCACTCTCGCCGATATGATATGCATACCTTAATAGGCAGGGGAAAAGGTTTGGGTGTGAGATAATCTTGTTGGTTGAATATAGTCGATTGTTTCAAATTGCCATTCAACCTTTTTTGACAAGTCTCGCCCTTTAAATGCTAAAAGTGCATTAATACATTATGCCCATTGACTGCCGTTTTGCATCATGTTCACCACTGGGCATGATGCGTTACTGCATTAGTGGCTCTTATGATAGGGGAAACCCAACTTAGTTCTGTAGCCAAAAAGAAAACGAGAAGTCAAATTTGAAATGTGCACGTTTTAGTATTGCCAAAGCTGTTCTCGTCAGCTCTAGTAGTTACAACGTTTTTCATCCAAGCACTTATTTGGCAACATTTTTGAAAACGAGGTTGGCCATGCACGTTCCTGAAAGTACTCTCTGAAAATATATACGAGGTTCTTCCTGGTCAACTTTTGGCAAGACCCTCCTGGCCAGATGCTATCTAGACCTCTACAACCATTCTGGAATATACCCTCATGTGCCATGACAATAACCCCACCCTCACCCCAGCCAATGAATGTGTATCAAGCTTATGGTAATATATCACACTGTGAACTTACCGTAACACCTCACATATAAGGCTCACCCTGAGTTCATTCATGCCAGACCTATGAGGTGCACCTGGGACCAAATCTTGGCCAATTTAGGTTGTTGTAGTTCTGTTCTGCTCAGGGGCTGTAGTTCTGTTCTACAGTAAAGTTCCTGGCTGATAAGGAACACCCTGTGCATAGGAAGATCCTATAAGGTGCACCAGGGCTCATATTCATCATGATAAAGACGCGGCTTGCAAGGGAGGTTTTAAGGAACTATGTAGGTAGTAAAACTCCCTAGTGGCGCTCAAGTGCATAATGTAACCTAAATAACTTTGGCTCCAGCTCCCATATGTACGGAGCCCCTTATAGGACATACCAAAAATATATTTTTTCCACAAAAATTTATTCTTCTGGGTACAGGAGTGATTCTTGCGGGTACTGGGTAATTCTTGCGGGTACACTGCAAAAATGGTGTTTAGATCCTAAACACAATTCTAAACATATTCTTGCAACGTTTTTGTAATCACATTAATTTCCTAAACATGTTTAGCCAAACAATGTGCTTAGCTCAAGTGTATAGAAATCTAGGTATTTAGGTTCAAAATTTGTGTTTAGATATCAATGAAATTTTGCATTTAGATGTTTATGAATTTTTGTGTTTAGATGTCTAATTGATTTAGTGGGAAGTGAGGGTTTGCAGACATGTATCCATTAAAAAAATAAAGGAGTATCTTTTGTTTGTTTTCTCATTTACTGGAGGACATCAGCAGGTATTTACATTGCAAAGTCTCCCAAGATGTCAGCCACAGCTATATACACATATATGTACACACTGCATTAGAATAGGAGACTTGAGGAAGTACAACAGGTTGGCAGGAAGGACATTGCTTCATACCTTACAAAATAACATGACATAGGTGTAAGTCATGGAGCTCATTGATTATTTTATGGTCATGATGGTGGTGTCAGTTGAATTCAGTTAATTTTCTATTGTTGTTTATATTTTCATAACATTCAATGAAATGACACTATGATAAAGAAGGAGTTTGGGGATATTTGTCACAACAATTGATTATAACTGTGCACAGATAGTCCATTCAGAGGTAGTGCTGCTACCTGGTGTGGATTTGACATCCAAGTATCTAAACATATTGATGTTTAAATCTAAACACCTAATATTCAACTGTTTAAACTCTAAACATCTGAACATGTTTAGCAAAAATGTATTTAGAATAAAAGTGTTCTTTTCCTAAATGTGTAGTCGATGATACACCTAACTGATGTATATGTTTAGATGTTAAACATGTTTAGACCTAAACATGTTTAAAATCTAAACACCATTTTTGCAGTGTACCCACAGGAATATGCAAAAAAAAATCTTTTTGGTATGTACCCGCAAGAATTGTTCATTATCTGCAAGAATTGTTCAGTACCCGCAAGAATATTTTTCTGGTGGCCTAGACTGAACATCACTACAGCCAGGGCTGCATTCATGCATCATGACGACCAATCGGCTCGTAAAGGCTTAACGACACATCCCTCGGTTAATCACTTTCGTCTTGTCAGTTTAAAACGCAGACAGTTAATTCCACTTCTGTCAGAGAAGCTTAATATCACACACAGAATTTGTAATAATACTATGGGAAGTGTTCAGGTGGAACCAATCATGGAACCAGTTCACCCAAAATTTCGCAACACAGTCTGATTCAGAGGAAATAAATTCCACTAAAGTATAAGGTGGGAAATGGCTTCTGAGGGTGGAGAGTTGCTGGGATTGGAAGGTGAGTTAGCTACAGTGGGAATCCAATCCCCAATCTTTTCGCACGAGCCTCCAGGATATAGAAAACGATGGGGCACAGATCATATTTCTTTAGTAATGATTATGGGATTATAATTCAGCAAATTTAACTACAGATGGTTAGTTTCTTGGTCGATTTGTTCGGCTCATGAAATTGATTATCCTATTTTCCTGAAATGAAGAAAAATATCTTTAGCTTTCCTGTCTCATTAAGGAATGGATCAGGAAGGTATGCCACAATGGTGCAGATGGGGTATAGACCCGGGGGGACACATGACTTTGTACTGACACGGGTGTGCGGCTGGTCCTGTGACAGCCCTTGGTGAGAGGGATTTTTTGCAAAATGTGACCCTTGGTGAGAAGGATTTCCTCAAAATGTGACCCTCGGTGAGAAGGATTTTGGCTAAATGTGACCCTTAGTGAGAGGGATTTTGGCCAAATGTGACCCTTGGTAAGAGGGATTTTGGCCAAATGTGACCCTTAGTGAGAGGGATTTTGGCAAAATGTGACCCTTGGTGAGAGGGATTTTGGCAAAAGTCAGACCCTTGGTGAGAAGGATTTTATTCAAAAAGTGGCCTTGCCAGCCGCATACCCGTGTCTCGGACATATAGTCAGTGCCTCCACCCCCGGGTACAGAGCTTCTGATAAATAATGTTTAATTGAAGAAGAAAATAACAGCGGTACTTACTAGTGTGATGGTGGCGCACAGTGACAATAATATCCGCATATAGGTATCCATACTCTGCAAATAGTCAAGGGCAGTGTGTCAGTTAGATCTACTTATTACTAACCCTTTAAGGGCTGCTAATATGTTAATGCACTATTGCGATTAGTCGCCATGATGCATGAATGTAGCGGTGGCGAGTAACTGGCCGGGGCTACATTCATGCATCATGCTGACACTACTGGAGGGTATCTCAAAAAGATTTGGAATTGATCCTGTCGGAGGTGATAATTCCGAAATTGAACTCACTGACCTTCTGGAGTGGATTCCCTCTTGTATTGTAAAGAGGGAGTCAGTTATAGGAGTGGTATAGGAGGGGTCCAGTCTCTTATTTTGCAACTCGACCTATTTCCGTGCAGTTCACTTGTAGCAGAAGACAAGCAGGGAAGTCTGTTCTTAGCGTGAGAAATGTAGGAGAACTGCAGGATCAAATAGTTACAGTGAGAACTGGTTTCCCAATCTTTTTGAGATACCCTCCTGGGCTGCTGTACTCCCAGAGAGTCAGTATGATGTGCTAATGAAGTGCAGGGAAGGAGAGCACTTCATTGGTGTATCATGCTGACCAATAAGTGTGACGCGCTTCTACAGAAGCAGCCCTTAAAGGGTATTATAACATGTACATGCCATAATACCCAACATATAAGACGCGACTTCTAAGCGAGGGTTGCCCCTAGCTGCGGCCTATATAAAGTAGCCAAACCAGGGTGCTCATTATACACAAATCATTTTTTCTAAGCATAAAATAGTACCAGACATCTAGAAATGAAGCATGCTAGCATCATATAGCCTTTCATCTAACTCAGGCTCTGCCTTACATGAGGTGCGCCTTATATACGAGGTATTATGTTATAAACATAGGGGTGTGTATTTAGGACATCCTACGGTGTCTGCACCATATTACCACCAATAATGGAACTTGTCATTTTTGTCTGATAATTGATGATTCAGCAGTTGTAATTAGAGCTCCATCATATTTCTATACAGTCCCACAGCCAGACAAGATTCTATGGCCATATCAGTGGTAAGATAACTAACAAGAAAGGAAACAAGCATCTGCATAGAGTAATGTTGAGAGCAATAATACTTGTCAATTTGTTGAGAGAAAGAACACTTTTTATACTTTGAGGCCATTAATGGGTAATTGCTACGATATTTACATTGATGGGGTCGTGTCTGAGACGTATGTGAAGCATTGCTATTTGTGCTATCATCATTACTTAGTTTTTAAGTATGTCATCACCCAGGTCTATACTATAGAGAGATGGGAGGCTACTGTTGTACTAATGAGGGGCATTGTAGTGAACGGAACATAAAATAACCACTCTGCATAGTTCTCAGAGGAAAGTAGTCCCTAAAAATGGTGGAAGGGAAAGCTCAGTAAATAGTATAATTGAACCATGCATCAGGACCAAATTACTAAGTTTCTATTTCCTAATGATCTAAACTCCTTATTCTATTAATTCAATGTACTCTAGAAGGGACGGTATGATGCAGCAATGAAGCGGTGGCAAACAGACTCACGAGCACCTCATTGGTGCATCAAGCCGACCAATGGGTATGATGCACTATTGCATGACTCTAGATGCAGTATTGAATAATACCTGTTGGAGCATCATGTCGACCCTCTGGGAATGTATCAATTCTGTAGGGTCGGCATGATGCTTGAATGCGGCCCAGGTGAGTCACTCACCAGGGCTGCATTCATGCATCATGATGACCAATGGGCATGATGCATTAATGCATCAGCAGCCCTTACAGAGTTTAAGCGTTAAAGTCCCTCCTTCTGCTTGTTCCATGCAGACAGAGAATGGCTCTTAACAACTCATAACCCAATACCCCCCTCCCTTCAGGTGCACTGTAAAAAATAACTGTTGAATCTACATTGGATCCTCGTAAAACTGAACAATAAAACACCGTAATTATATATAGCAGTGAACCAGTGTAGTTTTAGCAAGAAGTCCTAGGTGGCAGTACAGTGGTACACAAATGTACAAGGAATCTCTGTGGAAATAACTACAGATCTCTGGCAAATTTGGGAGACATTGTTTTTACCATGTGGGACTTGTAGGGCAGCAAGAGCTCGCAGGTCACATCTGTGGGCAAACAATGGTCAAAGTCAAATACTGCTTCACCAGCCGATCTGATTGACGATTTAGCTGTCTTGCATGTAGAGGGGGGGGGGTGCTTCTCATTGCAGCTTAGAGTCCAGCCGCACAAAGCAATCATAAGCACACCTCCCAGTGGGCATATCAACGATGATTCAGCATTGAATGGACCTTTTCAATGTTTGCATATCAATAGTTGATTAAGGGTTTAAATATGTTTGAATTTGAAAGTCGACATAACATGTCCAAATCAACATCTAACCATAAGTGCTGACTCAACATTTGTATTTCTGTGTTTATTGTTGCAACGTTGTTAGTTGGTTGACATGTCAGCATTGAATTAACATTGAAATTGATACTGTTGATTCAATCTTCACAAATCAATGTTCAATCAACATTGAATTGAGAACAATATTTCAATGTTAATAGGTGAAATGTTGAAGTCAGGTTGATCAAAAGACCTACTATCGAAACAAATCAAGCAGTTGTCAACGTTCATATGATTTCCTGTGCCCACTGGGCTGTCGTACGTCCATAGAGGAATGGTTTTAGATATTCCACACACAGTTATATGTACATTACCAACATGAGTCGACCCGCTAACTCTTAAAAGGCATTTGATATACTTGCGCTGAATGACTTAAGGTCCGCTCAGTCAGACTAAATGTGCCTGATCATAGCATGTTAAGAAAACCACTAATGGTCACATGCTGGCTATGTTCAAAGAGCGGTCCAGCTGGGCGTGGGTAGCTCTGAAGGAGGCTGACTCCTTTCATTTTCAACTGCTGTGCTTTTGTTCTCTTTCTTTTTTCCCCTTTTTTTTGCTCTGGTTAGAACTTTTTGATTCGTTTTACATTTTGTATGGTAGCTAAACGTTGGAAAGTATAGATTAAGGAAGCAATCAGGAAATCTTAGTAGAAGAAAGTCAATGAAACACCTGATAAGGTGGGGTGTTTTGGTGAGAGAGGTCGATAAACTTTAGGGTAAAAGGAGATATCGTCGATTGAACCCACAACGTAGAAAGCCTTAGTACTCCTGGGCCAAAGCAGTACCGTACCATTGGCACAAGAGCAGGCTAAGGGAGCAGGTCAAAGTGAGGGGAGCAGCTCAGTGTGAGGAAGCAGCTCATGGTGAGATGCAGCTCATAGTCAGGGGAGCAGCTCATGGTGAGAGGAACAGCTTATGGTGTGGGGAGCAGTTCATTGTGAGGGGGGCAGTTTAATGTGGGGGAAGCAGCTTATGGTGGGAGAGCAGCTCAGCATGAGGGGAGCAGCTCAATGTAAGGGATGCAGCTCAGCATGAGGAGAGCAGCTCATGGTGTGGGGAGCAGCTCTCGGTGTGGGGAGCAGCTCAGCATGAGGGGAGCAGCTCATGGTGAAGGGAGCAGCTCAGCATGAGGGGAACAGCTCGGCATGAGGGGAACAGCTCGGCATGAGGGAAGCAGCTCATAGTGTGGGGAGCACCTCAGCATGAGGGGAGCAGGTCATGGTGTGGGGAGCAGCTCATGGTGTGGGGAGCAGCTCATGGTGTGGGAGCACCTCAGCATGAGGGGAGCAGCTCATGGTGTGGGGAGCAGCTCATGGTGTGGGGAGCACCTCAGCATGAGGGGAGCAGCTCATGGTGTCGGAGCAGCTCATGGTGTGGGGAGCAGCTCATGGTGTGGGGAGCAGCTCATGGTAAGAGGAGCAGCTCATGGTGAGGGGAGTAGCTCATGGTGAGAGGAGCAGCTCATGGTGTGGGAAGCAGGATCCTTGTGAGGGGAGCAGTTTAATGTGAGGGAAGCAGCTTATGGTGGGAGAGCAGCTCAGCATGAGGGGAGCAGCTCAATGTAAGGGATGCAGCTCAGCATGAGGAGAGCAGCTCATGGTGTGGGGAGCAGCTGAGCATGAGGGGAGCAGCTCATGGTGAAGGGAGCAGCTCATGGTGTGGGGAACAGCTGAGCATGAGGGGAACAGCTGAGCATGAGGGGAGCAGCTCATGATGTGGAGAGCAGCTCATGGTGTGGGGAGCAGCTCAGCATGAGGGGAGCAGCTCATGGTGTTGGGGGCCGTGACCCTAACCCTATCCCTCACCCTAATCCTAACCCTATCTCTACCCATAACCTCTACTAGCTCAGTTTAAGTGACGTAAGTTAAGGTGCCAAGAATGATAGGGCCTTGGTAACAGTTTTGGGAAAGAAATCGGAGAGGGCTATTTCCTTGACAATATAAAGGCCCCGTAGTATGTGAATGTTAACCCTTTATGGGCCTCTAGTGCAGGAACGGTATCGTGCTCGTTATTGAGGTGCTGACGTGATGCACCAATGAAGTGCTAGAGAGTCTACTAGCCAGTCCCGGGTGGCACGTATATTATTGGCAACCCTCCGGGACATGTTGTAACCCAACTTGCTTGGCAGGATGTTGGAATCTAACCAGGGTTATATTCGTGCATCATGACGACCAATGGGCATGATGCTTGAATGCAACATTAGTCCTTTAAGCGTTAGGAAATAGCCGAAAAGCACTCCTGTTGTAAATCCTGTCGTGGCTATGAAGCTTCAGGGCCCGCTCCATAGGGTAAAGCTGCAAAGCCTCAGGCTCCATCCATAGTTGATTGATATCTCTAGTAGCAGATCCAGGATTTGGTAAAGGAAGTGACACACCTGATAAGAAAGGGCGAACCCCCTATTTTTTAAGGATAATTTGGGGTCCAAAGTAACTACAAGCTATAGACTAAATCCCCCACTGATCTCATTTTCATTTGAAAAAAAAAAAGAAATATTACAGGCAAAAATTACATTGAATGTGTCTATAAAAAGTGAAAGTGTAACCTATTGAGAGACCAGTTTAGTAGTCAGGGACTGGGGCCCTAAATAAGGGGGCCCTCGTGTCGTACATGTCCATTTCCCATGTCACTAAGTCTGAGGCCAACAGTTGGGATTGCCCTCAAGTCAACTCAATCCTAGCTCAATCAACCAGATTAAAAATAAATAAATGAATAAAAATATATAAACTGCCCCCTTGCGTTAAGAGCTGCTAATGCATAAATGCATCATGCCACCTTGTCAACATGATGCTTCAATACAGCCCTGGCGAGTAACTCACAAGGGCTGCATTCATGTATCATATCGTCTCAATGGGATTTGAAACACGCCCGTAGGGTCGGTATAATGCACCAGTGAAGTGCTGGTGAGCAGTCTTGCCAGCACTTCATTGGTGCATCATGACAACCAATGGGCATGATGCACTCCTACATGAGCGGCCCTTAAAAGGCTAAATAATTATGAATTGATACCTAAGAAGCGACCACCTACCTCTGTGGTATATGCACGCGTGTCTAGCGGTCAGGCTGTAAGGGTGGAATGTCGGCCTGCCGCGGCACCCACGCCGTGTTATATGAGCAACTCACAGTCACCGAGAGCAACTCACTCACTACTAACAGTAGGAGTGGGAGGAAGCAGGATTGCGAAATCGGGACTGGATGGAGAGAGAGACCACAACCTGGTGATGGTGACTCTGTGTGTGAGCTGGTGGGTGAGTGGGTGGGTGGATGTGTGACTGAGACGCAGCGTTCCTAAAACATCACACACACACTACTAGTAACGCTCTGTGACTAAGCACAGCGTCCCAGTCAGGACGTCACGATCCCCATGACGTTACAAACTGACTATGATGCAATAGTACAAGAGAGAAAGTGTCTTACGCTGTTCTTAGCGCAAGAAGGTTGTATCTACATTTTTTCAGGTTTTGCAGGAGACAAAAGAAGTTTTCCACTAACTACAACACAAAGTGGAAACATCAAGATTGCACTGGTGCCTGCAGGCACATGCACATACTATAAACAGAGCTTCAGTACTTTCATAGTAGCTACATAAGGGTCAATACCCAGGTAGCAAGGATACATTGGGCCAAAGCCGGCTTATATTGGGCCAATTTCGGCTTTTATAGGGCCAAGCATGGACAAGCATGGCCCAATGCTCCATTGCTGATTGGGTACATGTTAAAACAGAAGATAGCTCATTTTTGCCAAAATGTCAGGTACAACCATTTTGCACCAAGGCGACAATACATCAGCAATATCAGTGGTAAATATTCCCCCGTGTCACACATTATTGAATTAAACCCCCCTCCGTCACTCATATACCACACCCGTCCCTCAATCATTGTTTTAGTTTCTCATTTTCTCTCCATGACAGTTTTGCTAATTCTATCAGGTCCATATCAGGCCCATTACAGGTCTCTGGATCCTACGTTAATCATACCTGGATTTGGAGGCTAAATGAGTTATGGGCCTTGTGGAGTCATAATCACAGGTCTGAGAGTAGGCATTGTAATTTACTATTGGAAGTAACCCGAGAGCTTTAGAATGCTCGAGATCTCTACTGCAGAGGAGGAGAGAGCATGGTAAAAAGAGAAACAGGAGATACTGGAGGTTGTTGCTTTTATGCTGAATAGAGGTCGGGGTAAGTGCCCTCTTTTCATAACAAGTCATGCTCTGCTTCACATGCTTACTTTCACTTACCACATTAGACTGAAAAGTCCCTGCCCTCGCCTAAGATTAGTAGGTCCTACACAATTAGGTACCTAATGGTGTCCCATTCTTGTTCAAGTGCTCTTGAGACCCATATAGGCGTGCCTTACTGACCTGGAGGGTGTTGCTCCTATGGGAAAATGTATTGCTGGCTAAGAAGTTCCTTATACGCATAAATTGCTTTCCATGTAGTGATAACTCTTCATGCTAGTACGGTGCTAGAAGAGAGTTATTTGAGTTGGTACCTTGTCTGGAGAAGTCAGTCAGTGTATGTAGTACAGCAGGTCAGGAGGATGTTGCTCCTATTGTAAAAAGAGCTGTGAGTATGTGCCCTCTTTCCTAAACAAGTCGTGCACTGCTTCACCTAAGTAATTGCACTCACCACATTAGTCTGAAAAGTCACCTGCCTTGTTTAAAATAAAGAAAGCTGCACTACCAGGTACCTACTCACATCACACACTCTATAGTTTATTATACTGACTGACTTCTCCCAACTAGGTACCTACTCAAATCCCCCTTTTTTAGCACCATACTTGACTGACCACTTGTGAGCAACAAGAGGGACAAGTTATAGCTACATGAAAAGAAAGGACTGGAAACGAGGGCATTTTTAGCCAGCTCTTCCTTTTACTATAGGAGCAACACCCTCCAGTGAGCCATGTAAGACTACGGCCACATATAGACTATGATAGGGTACTGCCCCCTGTCCTCTATTAGTAAGACTAATGCCCTCACAAGTAGGTACTCAAAACAAGGGCCCTTGAAAGAGTGTGTGACATGAGTAGGTATCTGATAGTGAAGCTCTCTCTATGTCAAAATAGGTCAGGTGGTTTTTTATATTCAAAATAGTGGCAACACCCTCCTGCCACAGTACTCACACTAAGGTACTAGACTAACTGACTTCTCCAGACTAGGGAACTCCTCACCTGGCCCTTTTCTAGGACTGGACTAGCATGACTACTTTTGTGCAACACAACATACACATCAGGAGCGTGTTGCTCCTATGGTAAAAAGAGCTGTCAGTAGGTACGCTCTTTTCAAAAGAAGTAACGCTCTGCTTCACCATTCAACTTGCACTCACCACATTAGTCTGAAAAGTCACCTGCCTTGTTTAAAACAGAAAGAGCTGCACTATCAGGTACCTACTCATGTCACACACTCTATAGTATAATATACTGACTGACTTCTCCCAACTAGGTACCTACTCAAATCCCCCTTTTTTAGCACTGTACTTGAATGACCACTTGTGTGCAACAAAAGGGACAAGTTATAGCTACATGAAAAGAAAGGACTGGAAACAAGGGCATTTTTACCCAGTTCTTCCTTTTACTATAGGAGCAACACCCTCCAGGATGACAAGGAAGAGAGCACTGCAGGTGAGGCACTTCTTAGGCAGAACTGTCTTTTCCCATAAAAGCAACATCCTCCACTTCAGATCCTGCCCGCGAGATGACAGGCCTCCTGCAACATGTTGGGAGGATGGCCCAATCATCTTAATCCTAAGTTTTATAGAATACCCTCTGAAGTCAACGGAAGGTATTGAGGAATTGAACCGGGAGGAGAAAAGATGGATGCATCATTTATGTACCATAACTCCCCATCGATTGAATCTTTTGGACTAAACCAGTTAAACTCCAAGCCACAACCAACCGTTCACCAACACAGTTAAAGGCTGACCATCCAACTGCCATCTGTAAAATCAATGTGTCAAATAGCTTTTACCAGGGTCCTTTTACATAAATCGAGACAATGACAGATAAAAATAAGTTAAACATCGATATATATAACAACAATAATTTTAGAGCGTTACTAAATATATTGTCATTGTTTGCTTTTTTTGCCGTAAGGCCTATCATAGTTGTTTAGAGAACAGCAACAAAAGATTTTCGTTGTTGTTTGTTCCTCCAACAGCAACAAAAATCGTGCAAGGTATGTGGTAAAGTCTGTGTTTGGCGGGTCTAAGGTAACTTCGAGATGAATGCAGGTAAAATTTTGTTTATATCTCTCAGAAAAAAGGGAAAAGAACCAATTCTCTTTTAACATTGTGTGCCTTAAGTCTTTTACCACTCTTTCCTGCTATCCAGCTGTAATGTCATCTTTTATTTTATATGGAATCGGCGGTTTTTAAGAACTGAGTGAGCGATAATATGTGTACTTCCCATATGCCTGACTGTAATAAAATTACACTGTACTAGGACAATGGAGCCCTAGTGTGACAATACAGCCCTAGCAACCAGGGTTCTTACAAATACAATCTTAGCAACCAGGGTTCTCACAAATACAGTGCCTAGCAACAATGGCTCTCACTAAAACAACCCTAGCAACCATATCTCACAGAAATACAGCCCTAGCAACAAGGGCTCTCACAAAAACAGCCCTACAACCATGGCTCACACAAATACAGCCCTAGCAACAAGAGCTCTTACAAATACAAACCTAGCAATGAAGGCTCTCACAAATACAGTAGTCTCAGCAACCAGGGATCTTATAAATAAAACACTATTAAACAGGGCTCTCGCAAATTTTATATACCCTTGCAACCAGGGCACAAGTACACAACAGGAGACCCTACCTATACCTGTGAATAGCCATTTTACATCACTTGAATTCTAGCATTTGTAGGCTAAAAAAATACTGCCTTAGTCTCTTTTCCTTTTTCTTGAAGACTGCTCCCTGGCACTTATACATTAGGAGGGGGCACTACCCTGGCCCTTATACAAGATAGTCAATTATTCAAGGTTCAGTTTTAGTGCTTTATATATATTCCACGACCTCTGTACCCCGGCGCTTACTTGAAACCAGCACTTGGTTAAATCATGGCGCTTAAACGCAAATAATGTTATATGGGTGACTGGTATCTAATCCTCTTACACTCGAACTGTATGGATGGCCTTGAGGCCACCATACCATTTTCTTATCAAAGTTCCCCTGGGCCTAATTAAGTTGACTGGACCTATTTCGGGTGATATTCATATAGTATTTTATGACCCAATCAGTCTACAAAGCCCATGTAGACTTTGAGTGTAATAGTCCTGTAAGTAAAGCATGAAATATGGCCTATATCCAACAGAAAATGTGGAAAAGGTTTCTCAATGGATGCTAACTCTTTGATACCTCGGATCCTCTTTCAGAAAAGAAAGAGTGTGCTCCTGCCTGCTATAATGGGCTCCTGCACAGTGACAGTGTCAAGTTGGCCCCATCTCGACCAAAAGCATGAGTCATCACTGGCATACATGGTACATTGTAGTTCAAGTAGTTTCAATCCGCCGGTTGCTGTAGTGGTTGTATGTATATAGGCAGGTATTATGTGTAGGATTATCCCTCTCGATATGGGGCCTCATAATGCCTGTATGCCAGTGAAGCGAATTTTCAAATTTCAAGTTGTGCCCAATGGGCACACCTGTCAAAAGACTACAACCCTTTGTTTATTGACTTGGAGGCATATGCTTGCAGAAGTTATCTGTGTGTACTTTTATTGTCTTGATACTACTGTCCCATTTATCGAAATATGTAATTTTGTGTAGAGAAAGCAAAGGTGTCGGGCAGAGAGCTTGCCTGCTGGGCACAACCGTTTTTTGTCCTTGTGCCCAAGGGGCACACATTCCCCAAACTGATTTGTCGAGCCCTGATATTTATTTTATGTGAATAACTTCTTCCCGTAGAGATAGCATTGCGGAGCCGATCGCCACACCCCCAGTGGCGTAACGTGTCTCGATCCACCACAGCGGCTGATCCACCACTGCAGCCTCGTTCTGGCTGCATGTAAACATTCAAAATGGCGGACCGGCGCTCGTGCGGTGAACTACGGTAACGGATTTTGCTAATTTTCAGTTAATTAAACCCTCTTAAAACATAAAATAAATATAGAACTAAACTCCCCTGGTGTCCTCGGTGGCCGATCCACCCCTCGGGAGTTGTCTCCCCCTGGTGGATCGACCACCTCGTACACCACGGTCGTTTAGTTCTATCTATATATATGGACACTGTGTGGGTGCAGCCATGACAACTATGATCTCATACTGATATCCAGCCTTACCAGATTTGTTGCATTTGTAGGAAATAGTGAAGTGCGAGATAGGTCACCTGGACTTGGGATCCCCTTGTGATCAGAATGGTGATCCACATACATGTGCATCATGGTCTTGAGGTCATAACAACTGTTTTAACGTTTAGAACCCAATAGAGCTATTTTCTTAGCCCATTCTTAATTCAAAGAAAGAAAATTACAAAGGAGGAAATTGAAGATGAACAAGAATTATGATAAAATGAGACTATAGAATAAAGGTTAGAATGATAAAATGAGACTATAGAATAAAGGTTAGAATAAAGGGTCAGTATGAGGGTATGCACAAGTACATTATAACAGCAAAAGGTATTCCCCCCTTAACCTATCTACACCTCTGAATAGAAATTTCACATCACCTGAATTCTGGCATTTGTAGGCAAACAATACTGCATTAGTCTCTTTAAAGTTCATGTCTAGGTCCCATCCAATGAGTGAAAACAAACCATCATAGACTTTCTTTTCTCTTTTGCAGACTGCTCCCTGTACTTTGTCTAAGAGGTCTATTATTACATACTGAACTGTCGCAATTAAATGTCCAAGCACTTAAAGATTTGGAGGGACATTACCCCAGGTCCTTAAATATGAGACAATTTTGGTCCTTTAGATATTTTTCATGACCCCTGTATCCAAGAGCTTACTTGAGATCAGCACTTAATTAAATCCTGGCGCTGAAATGCAGAAACTTGCTATATGTGGTCTGTGCGATTGGCATCTGACCCTCTTACACTCTGAGTCTATGGGATGGCATCCACAGCCTTGAGGCCACCATACCATTTTTTTATCAAATTTCCCCTTACGCTGGTCCCCACAGGTATTTGAGGGCTAGATACCCGCTGGCCATGTCTGATGACATTCTCCCCAGATCATGGGGAGAAGTACTCTTGGTCTCCACTAGATGGGAGTATTTCTATTTTCCAATCACAAATTATATCCAAACATCTGTATAGGAGAGACAGGTTGACCATTGGAGTGCTAGGGTGCCCTCTTGTGAGTAAGATTTAAAACAGGGGATGATTGACTGGTAACTTCTTAGACATGGCCTGCCTCTATGATGTCCCCAACATAGAGACAGGTCGCCAGCCAAAGTTGCCCTGGGCCCAATTAGGTTCACCGTACCTTTGTTGGTTGATATTTATATGGTATTTTTATGGCCCAATCAGTCTACGGAGTACAGGTAGACTTTGCCCTGCAAGTAAAGCATAAAACATGGCAACCATATTGGCGTGTATACGCACCAGGTATCAGGTAAGCACCAGTCTTGAATAGGTGCTAGGGGTACAGGGGCTTTGAAATTTTAAATCACACTAGCCAGCGGCGGATTTAGAGGGGGCGCATGCCCCCACGCCCCCCTTTTGCCTAGTACTTAAGAGTTTAACTACAGATTTTGGACCCCAAAATTTCTCCAAAAATAGGGGATGCGCCCCCTCGTTTGGGGCCGCGCCCCCTCCTTTTCCAAATCCTGGATCCGCCACTGACTAGCCTATGATCTAATTCTTGAGTAAAGGCCAGTCTTGAATGAGCACCGGGGTATAGGTTGCTTGAAATCAATGAGCGCCCGGTGCTTTAATATACAGGCTAATGTGGTAGATCCAACCAAAAGGGTGGAAAAGGTTTCTCAATGGATGTTCACTCTTTGATAACTGCTCTTTCAGAAAAAAAAACTTTGCCAGCTTCTGCCTGCTATAATGGGCTCCTACACACAGTGACAGTGTCAAGTTGGAGGGTGTTGCTCCTATGGGAAAAGGTAGTTTTGCCTAAGAAGTGCCTCACCTGCAGCAGTCTCTTTCTTTGTAGTCCTCACCTTTTTTGTGTATTGCACACAAGTGATCAAAACAAGAGCACTTGAAAGAGTGTGTGGCAAAGGTATGTATCTCATAGTGCAGCACACACTATTTTTAAGTGAGGCAGGTGGCTTTTCAGACTTATGAAGGAAAGGTGAATGGTGAAGCAGGACATAACTTCTCTGGAAAAGAGGGCACCTACTCCCAGCTCTATTTAGCATACGGACAACACCCTCCCGGCCCCATATAAGAATACAAGAAACATTATAGTAGTTCCAACCCGCTGGTTGCTTTAGTTGTTAAATGTAGGGAGGTACCATGTGTAGAAATATACCCCTGGAAAGGGGGCCCCATAATGGTGTATGCCATTGACAACTAGAGGTCAAGATGGGGCCAGCTTGATGTATACAGTGTATGGCATTAAAACAGGGCTGGTAGAATGGAAGTAGTATAACAAGTGGGGGTTTTCCGCAGGTGAGGTTTATGTGAGGTCTACTGCATGACAGGTAATATATCCTTACCCTCCCCCTGGGTAGCTATTTTACAATGAGAGTGTAACAGTGTGCCTATTGTGTATTACCAAGTGGATAAATATCGAGAGTTCTGCTGCTCCAGAAATCCCTATAGTATTAGCCCCAACGTTTGCTTAGCCACTAATTCTGAGTCTTAATAAATGCCCTATTGTATTGCCATAACCATCCTACCATCCACACATCCCCTCATGGGACTTCTCTGCTATCTGCATGGCGGAAGTCCTGATGTGACGTCACTTCCTATTTGCACTGACACGTGACAGGGTTGTTGTGTTATGTCATTAATTGTGGAGGACAATCTGGGGACCTGAGGGAGTGACTGGATGATCAACACCCTCCTGAGGGAAAAGGGACATTCATAAACTGAGGATCAGAGGTCTGGGATTGTGTATGGTAGTTATTAGAAACTCTATCCTTCTATTGGCAGATATGATTTCCAATTATTGCCTTTGTTAAAGGTGACCAGACAGACTGACTAGGATAGCTCTGTTTTGATGAAGCATTGGCCTTAGCATAAGGAGACAGGGAAACTGAGAAATATGAGAAGAAAAGAATAGATCCTTTCATAGCAAAATAGAGCCCTTAGTTGATAAAAAAAGATAAAGGTGATATAACCCACCAACTGCTGTACCTCACTCATTAGTAAGCTTTAGATGTATTTCTGTAGACATGCTCACACTTTGTATATCGATCATATCATGGGCAAAAGGTTAAATCTTCATGTCAGACCAGGGGTAAATGCATGTGTTGACTCAGGTGTTTGATCTTATAAATATACTCAGGCCTTTAAAGATGTCATACACATATAACGTATTGCATGGATGCACCATTTAAGAGCCACTGATGCAGGATTGCATCATGACCATTGGTTTTCATGATGCACAAATGAAGTGCTGGCAAATCTGCATGCCAACACTTCATTGGAGCATCATGCTAACCCTCCGAGAGTGTATTAACGTCATAGGGTCCGCCTGATGCATGAATGTAGCCCTGGTGAGTCACTCGGCAGGGCTCCATTGGTACATCAATTGGTATCAACGCTGTGGGGTCGGAACCATACAAGTTACTCACCAGGACGACACTGATGCATCATCATGATGACCATGGATTAATGCATTAGTGGACGTACTGCTCATGCCCATGATTGTCTATAAGTACTAATAAGGAGTCATGCTAATGTGTAATAATTGTGCATATTGAGAGTTGGTGGCATGCACAATGATGATAACAATTGTGAGTAATGTCTGTCTAATCATGATTGATTCTGTGTGGGAGAGTCCCATGTGGGGCCTCTATGAATGGTTTTTAAGCTTTGAACCCTTTGAAGCATTGGGAGGGGTTGACCAGGCCTGACCCCATAAATGCATCATGCCCATCGGTCGTCATGATGCATCAATGTACCCCTGGCTACATTCAAAGATCATCCCGACCCTACAGGTTTGCATAAATAGAGTTCTCATTTTCTTATAACTGATAAATCAGATGGGTACCATCTGCCCCCTGAGGGGACCGCAGTAAATAGTTTGGATTATTTCTCCGGCTATAATCAATCCTGCTAGGTCGGTATATGTAATGGCCCTCTTAATAAAAGCATGGACTAAGGATATTCTAACAGTCTTGACTCTCCACAAACCCTGCCCTGATGCCCCATTCCCAAGGCATTACCAATGTTTTGTGTTTATACCATAGACGTCCCTGTGGGGTCCTGTTTGAGGGAGAAAAGCAGGTTTAAAGCAGGATGGAGGTCAAGGATTATTCAGGATTTAGGTCTTATACTCATTCCTCTAAATCCATTGAAGAGCATTGAGAGGAGTTGACCAAGCCTGACACAGCACTGCCTTATCAAGCTTGTGTGGCAGTGCAAACGTCACTTTGGCTGAATAGACAGTGTGTCCTTTGATACGCCCTAGCAATGAAAAATGACCCTAGAATGGTAGTATTAAAATTTGAAAAGAAAATTATACTAGGTTTCTTAAATAAGCCCAGGGCTTGACTGAATTAAAAACAATGAGTTATCAGTTGCTTGCACATACTAATGCATGATGACACATTAATTTTACTCTATAAATTCCCTAGCATGCAGACTGCATTAATGGCATCTTGATGGAAAATGGGATTAATATAATGAAGCAATATACTAGGCAGTTAAGGGGCTACAAGGCCTGTCTAGCTATAATGAATAATTTTTAAAAACATAAGTTCTGAATATGAATGCCTTGTTTCCCTTTAGCCCTGATACTGACCTTTGTATGTGAGGGATAAGCCATTTATTGCTAGTTATGGGGGTGCTGGGTTTAAGAAGGGGGTCATTTTAAAAAGGAAAAAAGAAAAAAGAGGTGGGATGGGTCTTTGTAAACAAGACAATTGTTAATTGCTAATTGTTGGGGGCATCATTAACTGAAATAATTTCTTAGTCAACAGGTAGTGATTTGGGGTCAAAAAAGTATTTGCTAATTTGTAAACATCACCAAACCTCCCCCTCCCCACCCACCCTGGCATTAAATGATTTGTCCTTAAGGGAGTGGTCCATATTTATCACCAGGGGGTTGTTGGGTTAATGCGCAGATGCACAAACATTTTTTATGTCCTCCTTAACAGAAGTAAAAATCTTTTGCACCCCCGCACCTGTTAACGCTCAGGTTTTTTTGCTAAAAGGAGGGTCAATTTTTTACACCCCCCATCACCCAAGAGGAGTCAAAACCTTTTATGCCACCCCCCCCCCATACCCACCACCCTTTCTGTTGATAAATACTGACCACTCCCTTAGGGGCTCCATGTAGTATGGAGTGTTAGGTGTATCCCATGTCTGTCTCTGATAGCCCAGGTCACCCCACTCACCCACCCACCCACACACCCCCACACTCTCACGCACACACACTATAATCCTTATCTCTGATACCCACTGTAGTCCCAAGTGGTCCCCACACAGGGCTGAAACTGCTGAGGTGTGGGGTATAGAGGGGTAGGGGCTTTAACCATTAACCCCTGAAAGGCTGCTGGTGCATTAACCCATCATGCCCATTGGTTATCATGATACCTGAATGCAGCCTGGGGGAGTGACCTGCCAGGCCTGCATTCATGAGATACTCCTGAAGGGTCAGCATGATGCCCCACTTCATTGGAGCATCATGCCAACCAACGAGCATGATGCACTCCTGCAGAGTCTGTGTAAGGCGCCAATAAGACATATTGACTTCATTTGTACATTGTGAAATGCAATGACTATGACGCACTCTAGCCCTTTAAAGGAATACATCGGTGGATGATGGAGAATGCAGAATGTACAGGAGATAGTTCTGCATCATGTCAAATAATTGTGACCTTTGAGGCATCAGGCAATTAATAGCCCAGTGGGCACACTAAATGCTGGGAGGCCATTTCTTAACAAGCTATGACTGCTCACTTAATCGTACTGGGAACCTCATTTTAGTGACAATACAGCCCAACAGTATACGGGCCTAGCATATTGCTAGTGCTAGGAGAAGGTGGCTCATGTAGTCGGGGGCTAGATCCACCTTTGGCCTCTTTATATAGTCTAATTTGACTACCTGCCAATTAATTACAACCCATTGGAATTTTCTATAAATCATATCTTTGGGTTTCCCATATCAACAGCCTTAACTAGGTTACCATTGAATAGATGACATGTTTAAAATAAAAGAGCAAATGATCATTGAAATTACTGTTTGATACCAGAGTTCAGCCAATCAGGGCATTGTCTCCCTATCAGTGTTATCTGCTGGCCTCACACCTAAAACAATAGAGAGGTACTTGGGGGATTAAGATAAGGAGCAGGGTTCATCTTATCAGTCTTATCACTAACCATTTTTCTAGAGGCTGATAAGAAATTTACCCAGAATACCCTGCTCTGGAGTCGGGGGCTAAACCAAGATGGCGATCTCCATAGCCTAATATGCTAATGCCCTATTGTCATGTAGTACCTGCAACACTACAACTGCCCTAACAATCTATATACGGCACATGGCTATTGTATTATTGACCAATGGGAGGCATCCCTGGCATAAACTGCAGAGTCGGGGGCTGAAGGTGTTAGTCATAGTGGAGTCGGGGTCTAATGGCGGCCCCCAGCTGATAATGGCTATGTGAGCTATATGGTCATAGTGATAAGTGCTGAATGTACCGAGTAGTCGAGTAGTCGAGTAGGGAATTACCTATGGTCACTACACTGCAGCTGTAGTACCTTGAGAAATGGCTTCCTGGTTAGTAAATACCATTACACTCGGCTACTTAGTAACTGCTGGTTTTCATGTGGAGAACTATTGATATATGATTAATTTCTAGGCCTTATTACAGACAAAACACAAGCATATGGAGTGGGTGGCCCTCTCATAGGAATGCAACATATTGTCTAAGCCCATTATGGGGGCTCCCCTCATGGCCTACTGTAAAACCCTGCTTATAAGCCGTGGCTTATAGACCATTTCAGGCCTCTCATGCGGCTAGTAAGGGAGTGGTCAGTATTTATCCACGGGGAGGGGGGCGTTGGGGTGGGGGTGCAAAAATTTCAGACCCCTCCTGGGGGGCGTAAACAATTTCGACCCCTCTTGAGGGGGTATAAAAAATTTGCCCTCTTTTTAGAAAAAAAAAGAAGCCTGCGCGCTACTTAAGATCAAAGAAGGGCGGGAAAAATTCTCCGGTGAGGGGGGTGTGCCACTAAATAATGACCACTCCCTAAGAAAGCCCTGAACTCAGGACGCAGCTTACTTGCAGATTTGGCTTTTACGGTGCAAAAGGTTGAAGACTGGGTCGTGTCCCTTTAACCTTAAGCCCCCTCCGTACCCCCCCCCCCACCCTTTGGCTTGTATGACATGTATACACATACCCCAATTACAGCACTTAGTCATAATGTACAAAAGACACATCTTGACAAACATATATATACATACCCCAAGACTAAGTGACTGTCATAAACACAACTCTCTACTGCATATTAGGGGTTAGGATAACATTAACTCGTTAACCATTTAAAGGCCGTTAGGGAGTGTTCATTTCCTAACAACAGGAGGGTTGGTGGGTTTGCATGCAGATATGCGAGAAAAAAATATGGCCACCCCCTTGGAAGGTTTTCGCCCCACCCCTGTACACTGTTAATCTGGTGTTTAGATACATGGTGTTCAGCTGCGGGAGGCATTTAGATACATTGTGTTTAGCTGTGGGAGGCATTCAGATACATGGTGTTCAGCTGTGGGAGGCATTTAGATACATGGTGTTTAGCTGTGGGAGGCATTTAGATACATGGTGTTCAGCTGTGGGAGGCATTTAGATACATGGTGTTTAGCTGTGGGAGGCATTTAGATACATGGTGTTCAGCTGTGGGAGGCATTTAGATACATGGTGTTCAGCTGTGGGAGGCATTTAGATACATGGTGTTCAGCTGTGGGAGGCATTTAGATACATGGTGTTTAGCTGTGGGAGGCATTTAGATACATGGTGTTCAGCTGTGGGAGGCATTTAGATACATGGTGTTTAGCTGTGGGAGGCATTTAGATACATGGTGTTTAGCTGTGGGAGGCATTTAGATACATGGTGTTCAGCTGTGGGAGGCATTTAGATACATGGTGTTCAGCTGTGGGAGGCATTTAGATACATGGTGTTCAGCTGTGGGAGGCATTTAGATACATGGTGTTTAGCTGTGGGAGGCATTTAGATACATGGTGTTTAGCTGTGGGAGGCATTTAGATACATGGTGTTTAGCTGTGGGAGGCATTTAGATACATGGTATTTAGCTGCGGGATACATGGTGGGGCTGTGGCTGATTCATTTTATTTTTATTATTTTCATCTTTTATTTTTCATCATCTTTTCATCATTGTACTCTTGATTACTGTAGCTTGATACCACCATATCATTATCCAGGTAAACTGCAAGATAGACATGATTCACAAAATACAGATAGGAGTAAAAGTATTCCAGGAGGGGTGAGGGGTGTATCAGGACGGACATGGGTGTATGAGGAGCATGAGGAGTTGATAGGAAGGTAGGGATGGCCTGTGGGGGCTGGTACACGGGAGGAGGAACATGAGGAGTAGATAGGAAGGTAGGGATGGTCTGTGAGGGCTGGTACACGGGAGGAGGAGCATGAGGAGTAGATAGGAAGGTAGGGATGGCCTGTGAGCGCTTGTACACGGGAGGAGGAGCATGAGGAGTTGATAGGAAGGTAGGGATGGCCTGTGAGGGCTGGTACACGGGAGGAGGAACATGAGGAGTAGATAGGAAGGTAGGGATGGCCTGTGAGGGCTGGTACACGGGAGGAGGAGCAGATGGAGTGGATATAGGAAGGTAGGGATGGCCTGTGAGGGCTGGTACACGGGAGGAGGAGCATGAGGAGTAGATAGGAAGGTAGGGATGGCCTGTGAAGGCTGGTACACGGGAGGAGGAGCAGATGGAGTGGATATAGGAAGGTAGGGGCGGCCCCATGGGGCTGGTACACGGGGTGAGGAACAGGACAAGTGGGTAGGAAGGTAGGAGTAGCCCTTGTAGCCTTGTACACAGTAGGAGGGGATGGTAGGGAGGTAGAGAAAGGGTCCTGGTACACAGGAGGGGAGGTAGGAGGGGTGCATGGGAGAATGGACCATGGTCTCCTTTGTGACTTCTGATTACTTCCTCAACCAACTGCAAGTTGTGTCCTAGATGCAAATGAGAGAAACACATGTATTGTATTATAAGTATACACTCACAATGAGGTGGTCAATGTGTAAAATGACTATGATATATAGCCTTGTAATATCATTTATATCATATAGCACACCTTGGCTTGGGCCTTATATCTATAAACTAATTCATTCAATCTAAATATAATTAAACTATACATATAATGAATTAAAACAACCATATAACTACATGCACTTACCTAGTGTCTAAGTGTAGCTCCATGTTCTAACTGATTTAAACAGTCAACTACCACCTCTACTCCCATCTGCTGAACTATGTAGGTCACAGGTTTGTGGCTATGTGGGTCAAGGTGTGGTGGTGTATGACACCTTGCATAAAACAGTCAGGGTGATATTCCGACCTAGCAGGAGACCATATTGACCAATGAGAATATTCCTTTCGTTCAGTGCAGACTTTTCAGGGTGCATTATGTAACACCTGGTACCCATCAGCTCGCTGTTATCAGTCCTTATCATGTAAGGTATTAGCTTCAGCAGGGGTCGGCCCACTAAGGAATCGGCTAACTGGGTATATGGGTCACCCTGAACAGAGCCACTGTACCCAGCCACACCTTGGCAGTCAGGAACAATAGGGCATTAGCACATTAGGCTATGGAGGCCGCCATTAGACCCCGACTGCACTATGACTAACACCTTCAGCCCCCCTCTCCGCAGTAAATGCCAGGGATGCTTCCCATTGGTCAATAATACAATAGCCATGTGCTGTATAGGGGCCAGTTATACGGCACATGGCTATTGTATTATTGACCAATGGGAAGCATCCCTGACATTTACTGCGGAGACGGGGGCTGAAGGTGTTAGTCATAGTGCAGTCGGGGTCTAATGGCGGCCTCCATAGCCTAATGTGCTAATGCCCTATAAATATACAGTGGTGCATGTACCACTGGTGGTGCCAGCAGCTAGACACAAGTGTATTCATGAAACCATGTAATAGCATGTAGTATAGTGGAACTAGGGTATGGATTGGCCTCTAATAGATAATTTATAATTTAATGTATTTATTTCATTATGATTAAATACGATCATAACTTTGTATGAGGCTACATCCCCGCCCATCCAGAGGTGAGACAACATAGGAACATGGAGCTTAATAACTTTATTATTACAATATAAATTTGATAAATGAGTGTGTACATAAAATTTGGCCCTATTTTAAAGGTACCAGGGTAAGAGTTGATTTTATTGTTACAATAATGACGAGTGAACACAGAAAAATATAAAAGACCCAAGGCCTTCAGGCTATGTTTTTTCTGATGTGAGTGGCAATTTTGGTCTGCAAGGTATTGGTACAAACATATTGTCTATATGACTAGGATCGCCAGAGCCCAAGGTCCATTATTTGTTGTTCTGAGGCACCAAGATCTGCAGCCAAGGATGCTGAGGTCTTGCAGATATACTGTAAAATGCATATCCTGGCCGGAAGACCAGCTTTAGTAACGGCATTTGCCCAAATCTTGGCAAGGTGACAGTTTGTGACAAGTTTACTGGTGTCCCCGAACAGGAGCAGAGGTTGTAGTGGATGACAGGTAGGGACCTGAGCGATCATAATGTCAAATAGGCAGACCACACAATATGGGTTTGTATAGTCAGCATGAATCACCATGTCTGCAGATTGAGCGTGGCCTTGCATGTTTTTCGCCCACTTCTGGCGTACCCTGAGCTTTGAGCTGACTCTAATGAAGTCGCCTCTAGATGGATGCCGGGTTGGGTCGTATGAGTTCACAGTATCTGGGGCGATATTGGACCTTCGCCATGCACACACTAACATTAATGAGAAAGAACAAAGGTAAGTACATCGATTACTGTCATGTGGTATAAAGGATAAAACACGATTAAATTGTAACATGGTAAGTGCATCAGATGCCAATGATTCATATGATTTATCCTGAGAGATAAGGCATAGAGCCTTTTGAACTACTTTATGAGAGAATGCAGATATAGACCTATATGTAAGCTCCATGTATCCCCAGGCATGGGCAAAATAAATTGGAACAGTTTGCCTCCGTCCTTGGTGTCATTCTCTGCCGCTGGGAGAGAGCGTCCACTAATGTCAGAGATTCGCCCGGGACATGTACCGGTACAATGCACACCTGGCACCAGGCTTGGTGCCACCAGAAATCCCTGGCGGCAGCCAGGATGCATGGGTCCTTGCCATGGCCAGACTGTAGGACAGAAGTGGTGGTCGCATTATTTTTATCTGAGTAACACTGTCTTAGGGAGTGGTCATTATTTATCAACAGGGGGGGGAGGGTGGGTTTGAGGGGGGGGCGTAAAATTTTCAGACCCCTCCCGAGGGGGGGGCTAAAAAAATTTTGACCCCTCTTGAGGGGGGGGCTAAAAAAATTCACCCTCTTTTTAGCAAAAAAGCCCGCGCGCTACTATAGATCAAAGAGGGGCACGAAAACTCTCCGTGCCTCCGGCGCGGGGGGGGCGCAAAAAATTTTGACTGCCGTTAAGGGGGGGGCGTAAAAAATTTCCGCGCGTCCGCGCGAAAACCCACCACCCCCCCCCTGTTGATAAATAATGACCACTCCCTTACCACCATGGGCAGGTGTGATAAATGTCTTTATGGCCATGGTAACATTGGCTGCATCGATGTCACATATTGGGGAGTCTGCAATTTCTCTTGGGACATACAAAGCATAGCAGTAAGTGCCGTCAGCCGCTCCTATTCCCTTCTTGCTGGCATCCACTTCAACGATCACATCCGGGCCTGTTCTGGAATGATAACTGATTTTCTATTATAAAGTTCAAGAAAGTTAATAAACCATGCGAAGTCTTTGCGCATAGAGTGGCCTAAGTTGGTTACCCCTCTGTAAGGGCCCATCTGGTGGAGGGATTCTAGCAGCCTACACACAAAGAGTCTGGCGGGAATCACAGCCTTGCTTATATGGTGGAGCTTGCCCAGTATTGAGCGAAGTTCCTTCTTAGTGATCACCTGCTGGGAACACAGTCTTTTTATGATGTACAGAGCATCCTCAATTTTTACTTGAGGGATAGAGATAACGGCATTTTCAGCATCAATGGTAATCCCTAACCAGGTGACCTTGAGGCTAGGGCCTTGTAGCTTATGCTCTGCTACTGGGAGACCCAGTGAGGAGAGGAGAGCCAGGGCAGCATTAAAGGTGGCCTGGGCCTCATCCCTGGAACTACCCAAGATTATGATGTCGTCAAGGTATATGATGGCACGGTGGCCCTGATGTTCCAATATCCTGACAGGCGTGAGCCAAAGGCCATCTTGTTTTCGATGTAATACTTTCCTCCCCAGCTGACCACATTTAACGGCCAATCTAATGGGTCGGCTGGGAAGTTCTTATAGGCCCTCTGGATGTCGATGGTGGCCATCCAGAGGGGAACAGGGCTACCAGTGATGGCATTTGTAACGTCGTCCACAGTGGGAAGTCTGTGCGGACGAATAGTGCCCATCACATTTCCTTTGACAATAAAGTGATTTACAGACTGTCCATACGAGAGGTCGGTAATAATTCTCCGTTTCTCTCCCACAGATTTTGGACGTGTCATTATCGGAGACACATAGTTCCAAGAATCGAATGGTAAATCATCAAAGGGTCCAAGAAGAAAGTCATGCTTAATGCCCTTCCTAATAAACATATTCACATGATCAGGATAGTTTGTGGCAGACGGGTGATTGTTTATGTGGGGCTGGTCACTAGGAGGGCCCTGATAGGCCGCCGGAAAGCCATATGTCAAGAATGCCAAAATGTCCCTATCCTGGTCTGAGTCCGTAAGGAGCTCTGCCCACTTTTCAATTTTAAGGTCAGAAGGTACTGGGATCTTCGCCACAATAGTGTTGTGAATGCCTGTTTGTTTTACCAACCTGTATATCTCACCATGTCTAAGCTGTGACAGCCGTGGGGTTGGTTTCCTATCCTGCATCAGCTGTAGGGGATGTAGCGGTATAGGCTGCCGTGAATCATCCATGCCGACTTCCTGCAGGGCCACAACCTCAGACTCCTCCTCCCTGGCGTCACACTGTGCTGGAATACATGATTCATTCTCAAGAGGCAATAGGTCACAAACAATGCTATCCTAATTCTGCTCATTGTAGTTTTCTACAACCAATGTCGGCTGGACTAATTCCCTATTCTGTTGGCGACCATTAGCACTGCTGACGGCGTCATGGTCCTCGTAGTCAACTTGGTAAAAGTCTAAGTGCCTAGCCATACTGGCGTGAGCACAATGAATATCCCTAACTAATGGAACAGACTGACCTTCCTGAATAGCAGAATCTAGTTTCCCTGGTTCTGCTTGTTATTCTGGGATTGACCTCCAGGGTTGACATTGTTGCGCCAATTGATGTTAGGCTGCTGGGGGTCCTGCTCCTGCTGCTGGCCTTTAGGCCCCTGCCAGTTGCCTTGGTTCTGTCCGCCGCCGGCACCCCGGCTGCCCCGGCCTCCTCCATGCAGATGCTGTGGTGCATGCTGGTGCTGTTGCTGCTGGTTATTTCTCTGCCTGCGGAAGCAACTAATTGCAGGGTCTGAATATAATTGATCATTTATAGCATGGCAGTACGAACATACATGGAGGCATTGGAAACACCCCTCATCATGATTCCCTTTTGATGGGCAGGAGCCCCTGTTGTAGGCAGGACATGGGACATTTTCTCCGGCCATTGACCCCCCAGCAGGGCCAGCAAAGGGGAGCTTATATCTTTCATGTTGGATTTCTGCCTGGTCCTGCCATCTAAAGAATTTGGCCTCAATCTTAGAAAATATAGAATTAGACCATTTCCTGACATTTGGCCATGCCCTATCGGCAGTATCAGTGACCACTTCCTGGAGGTTAGCCTAGCAGTGAGATGTAAGCAAAGTCTAACATATTCATAAATGCACCCACAAATTCAGCAAATGACATTGTCAATTGGGCTTCAATATGGTCTTTCTCATGTATGAGGCCATCATGTTGTAGAAACATGCAGGGCTTGAGCACAACTTGCTTACCATTTGCCGGGTTCGGCGGCGGTGGGTCCAACTGAGTGGCCGCTGCTGCCATCTGGTGTTGTACGTGAGGCACTGCAATCATGTCATCCGGCCTTGGTATAGCTGGAGCATGTGCTTCTGAGGTGGATGATGTCTGCCCCTTGTCGGCAGTGGCAGGGGGAATTCTTGTGGTGAGGCGTTTACGGGGGGAACAGCTGCATAGGCCGCTGGCGGATTGTGTGGCGAGGGTACACCATTCTGGTTGTCAGGGAGGCCAATGTTGGAGGGAAGCGCTGGTGATGCCCTCTGCCGATGGCCGCCATTTGGATCTGCGAATTTGAGGGAGACACAGGGGAATATCGTGTAGCAGATAAACGATTTACAACGTCTAAAATCTCATTCAAAAGCTGAGCTGCTAGCTTCTACTGCGAGCTCCTTCACCGTTTTTTGCTTAGACTTAACTTTAGGCAATGTTACAGCTTGATTGGCCGGTGAGGAAGGAGTGGCCGGTTGGGCCGGAGACTTACCTCCGGCGGCCGGGCTCCCCGCCCAGCCGCTGGCCACCGTGTTCCCGCTGTTGGTAGGATGTTGCGGAGTGCAAGGTTTTTTCTTCGGCGTCTTCTGTACCTTCTTGGGCGCCATGGCAGCAGGTGTGTATAAAATAAATTATAAAACTGTGGCACTATTGCCAGTAATACAGAGAGAGCTGCCGGTGGTGTAGTTAACCGGACCTTGTTATAGGCCGGAATGAATGTGGTTAGCGGGCATGCCAAGGAGGGTAGAACTTGGAGTATGAGGGGTGGTAGGTAGTGGGAGAGTCTATTCCTAAGAGTCTTTATTTCTACCATATATTCACCTCATAGGGTCGTCCCTACCTCCCTACCTACTCCTCCTGCACCCCCTCCTGTGTACTAGCCCCTCAGGGCCGTCCCTACCATCCTACCCACTCCTCATGCTCCTCCTCCCGTGTACTAACCCTGTAGGGCCGTCCCTACCTTCCTACCCACTCCTGCTGCTCCTTCTCCCAAGTACCAGCCACATGGGGACGTCCCTACCTTATTTTATGTGAATAACTTCTTCCCGTAGAGATAGCATTGCGGAGCCGATCGCCACACCCCCAGTGGCGTAACGTGTGTCGATCCACCACAGCGGCAGATCCACCACTGCAGCCTCGTTCTGGCTGCGTGTAAACATTTAAAATGGCGGACCGGCGCTCGTGCGGTGAACTACGGTAACGGATTTTGATAATTTTTCCTTATTTAAACCTCTAAAAACATAAAATAAATATAGAACTAAACTCCCCTGGTGTCCTCGGTGGCCGATCCACCCCTCGGGAGTTGTCTCCCTCGTGGTGGATCGACCACCTCGTACACCACGGTCTTTAGTTCTATCTATTTATGCCTTTGGGGGTGTAGATGGGGGGTCCCCTATGTCACATGTCGATTTCAAAAAATGGCAATGTCCCTGTGTCAATTTTAAGAAATGGTGTCCCATATCACTAAGCCTAAAATAGCCCATGTCGCCATGTCGATTTTAGTGGTCCACACCCATGTCTTTGTGTGGGGCTAGTTGCACCCTGCACCCATCACACTCTAAAACTTAACCGTTGAATCTACGAAGCACCCCTGTCAACTGTATTGGCTAACGCCCTCGGGGGAGACAACTCCCTCGTGGTGGATCGACCACCTCGTACACCACGGTCGTTTAGTTCTATCTATTTCCTACCCACTCCTCCTCCACCTCCTCCCGTGTACCAGCCCCATGGGGCCGTCCCTACCTCCCTACCCACTCCTCCTACCCTTACGTCCATGTACCAGCCCCATGGGGCCGTCCCTACCTTTCTACCCATTGCTCCTACCCCTACTTCCGTGTACCAGCCCTCACATACCATCCCTACCTTCCTACCCACTCCTCCTAGCCCTACTTCCATGTACCAGCCCCATGGGGCCGTCCCTACCTTCCTACCCACTCCTCCTGCTCCTCCTCCTGTGTACCAGCCCCATGGGGCCGTCCCTACCTTCCTACCCACTCCTCCTGCTCCTCCTCCCGTGTACCAGCCCCATGGGGCCGTCCCTACCTTTCTACCCACTGCTCCTACCCCTATTTCCGTGTACCAGCCCTCACATACCATCCCTACCTTCCTTCCCACTCCTCCTAGCCCTACTTCCATGTACTAGCCCCACCTTCCTACCCACTCCTCCTGCACCTCCTCCCGTGTACCAGCCCCATGGGGCCGTTCCAACCTCCCTACCCACTCCTCCTGCTCCTCCTCCTGTGTACCAGCCCCATGGGGCCGTCCCTACCTCCCAACCCACTCCTCCTGCTCCTCCTCCTGTGTACCAGCCCCATGGGGCCGTCCCTATCTCCCTACCCACTCCTCCCCAGTAAACATAAATACTTGGTACAGACATAACATCCCTGTACCACCTCCTTCTGTGCATCATGCCTCTGAGGCCACCCATAACATCCCTGTATCATCTCCTTCTGTGCATCATGCCTCTGAGGCCAAACATCTATCATGTTTATCTCTCAAATACATGTTTAAGACTAAATACATAGAGACTGGATGTGTTTAAACCCAAACACCCAAACACTATGGTGTGTAAGTGTCTAGGTGTGTAAGCAGTAGGTGTGTAGGTTTAAGACTATGTGTTTAGAATCTGATGGTGTTTAGCTGTAAGTGTTTGAATATCTTAGGTGTGTAGGGATCACACACCATTTAGATAATATGGTGTGTATCAGCAAACACCATTTTTGCAGAGGCCGGAAATCATATGCACACTAGCCCTTTTAACCTATAGTAATGCCAAGACCTTTTAGCTAAAAGGAAAAAGGTTAATTTAGCCCTGATGAGGGCTGCATTCATGTATCATGAGGTTAAGCTTGTCCACACACTCAAAATGTGTCCAGACAACTAGAAAAACAGCAGACTGGTGTCAAAGGGAGAGGGAACGCTAGGACATCAGCAGTCGTCCATTTGTTCTTCTTTTTCATGACATCTCCTGGATCCCTTTCATTTCATGAAAAGATGATATGCCATGTCACGACACCTTTGTCTGCATGTCAGTCCAAGACGCTGGATGGTGTTCCTTTTAAGGGACAAACCAGACAAGTGGTTTAACCCGTTAAGGGCTGCTAATTCAGGAGTGCATCATGGCGGCCTTTTAAAGGGTGTATTTGATAAATCGGTGTACGGAGAATGTGCACGGGATAGGATAGCTAAAGGTCTGTATCATGACAAATAAATGTGACCTCCGAGGCATCAGGCCAATAATAGCTCAATGGGCACACTAAATGCTGGGTCAGTAATAGCATTACACTCGGCTACTGAATAACTGCTGGTTTTCATGTGGAGAACTATTGATATATGATTTCTAGGCCTTGTTACAGACAAAACAACAAATATTATGGAGTGGCCCTCTCATCTGAATGCAACATATTTATGATATGCTCTTTACAGGGGCTCACCTCATGGCTTACCGTAAAATCCCACTTATAAGACATGGCTTATAGATTATTTCAGGGTCCTGGCATGGCTTATATCATCAAAAAAGGGTTTTATCATATAGACTGAAGTAAGGAATGGGGCCATTTCAGACCTCTGAGAGGGCTTATAAGAAAGCCCTGACCTCAGGGTGTGTCTTATACGTAAGGTTTTACAGTAGGAAAGGGTAAAGACAGTAGGTCGTGTCCCTTTGACCAAAAGCCCCCTCACTGTAAAAATCAACTGTTGAATCTACCAGGGATCCTCATAAAACTGAACAGTGAACCACTGTATTCATATTGCAGTGAACCAGTGTGGTTTTTGCAAGAAGCTCCAGATGGCAGTGTGGTGGTACAAGGAATCTCTTTGAAAATAACAACGGATCTCTACGGTGAGGACTTCACTGTTACTTTGATGACATTTTTTACAGTGCTCCCTACAACACCCCCCTCCCCACCACCACTGCTCCCCACCCTCCATGATGTGACTTGTATGACATGTATACACATACCCCCAATTACAGCACTTAGTCATAATGTACAAAGAACACATCTTGTCAGACTGTCATGTACACAACCCTGCATATATAAGGGGTTAGGGCAACATTAACCCTTTAAAAGCCAATGATGCAGGAGTGCATCATGCCCATTGGTCGTAATGATGCACCAATGAAGTGCTGGCGAGACTGCTCACCAGCACTTCATTGAAGCATCATGCCGACCCTCTGGGAACTTATGTGTGCTCACATGAAGTGCTGGCGAGCAGTCTCACCTGTACTTCATTGGTGCATCATGCTGACTAATGGGCAAAATGCATTAATGCATCAGCGTTCCTTAAAGGGTTAAATCTTTAACCCTTTAGATGCAAGTGATCATATACTGTAATCACATTTGAATTCACTGTATACAAATGTTTGCAGATTTCACAGAAATTAAAAGTTAGTGAATTTATGTATTAAGCAAATATTTTTGCACTTAATTAACCCAAACTTTATGACCCCATATCCATCCTCCCTCACCCCATAGGCCCACCCGACCTCACCACACAATGTCTGAGACAAGCTGATTATAGTTTATCCCACAATCACATGCCGTCATCTATTACTTGTATCATTCATACCTAGAAAAATATGCACATTAAAGTCAAAAGTGTATTCTAGTTTGAAGAAGGTATTTTATTACCAGTAGCCAATGCATTGGAAGTATTTTGTTTGTCAGTGAATTTATGTTCAAGCGAATTAGCCTTTTGTCACATTACAGCGAAAATTTAGACAAGCAGAAATATCTGTGATTACAGTATCAATTCGATTTCAATTTAATATTTTATTATACTGAACAAACAGCCTGTAAACAAATATAGTTATCAATTGCATGCTCAGTTTGTTGGAGAAATTAAGAAAGTGTAATATTACAGTCCCATATTTAGGCACATTGTTTTGGCTTTTGACTTATTAAATACTTTCTTTTAGCTATTTACAGGAATAGAATTAAAAGATTCTATGTGACTGCAGACCACATTAATCCTATAAAAGCCATTAGTTAGTGATCATTTCTAAACAACAGCAAGGTTGGTTGGTTTGCATGCAGATATGCGAGGAAAAAAATGACCACCCCCTTAAAAGCTTTCGAGCCAAATCTGTAGAGGCCGAAAATCGTGTGTGTACACGCCCTTTTAACTGATAGTAACGTGCAGACTTTTTTTCTCTAAAAACAGGTTAAATTGTTTTGCCTCCCCTCATGGGGGCCAAAAAGATCAGAATTAGGTTGCCCCCATTCCTGTTCACTGATCACTCCCTTAGTGCATTAAAACATCCGTCTGTCGGTCGGCATGATGCGTGAATGTAGCCATGGTGAGTAACTCACCATGGCTACATTCACGCATCATGAGGATAATGGTAAAGGTGAACGATGATGAGTGTTTGGCGACAATTATTTCCCAAGCTGGTTTGGGCCGTTCCGCACGAGGTCGGTAGGCCGAGTGCGGAGCGGCCCAAACCTGCGAGGGGAATAATTAGGAGCCAAACACTCATCAGAGTTCATCTTTACATTTATGTCAAGGTGTTTGGGTTGATAATTAATCAATATTTCATCAATAAGATTGGAATTAAACCCTTATTTACCCATCGTCTTCGCGAAATCCTGACCGCCGCCATTTTGAATGTTTACGTTTCAAAAATGCTGCGCATGCGCGATTGACCTATGACGTCATCTAGCGGATTTGGCGCCGGTTATTCAACGCAGGGGTGCAATACGGGGGTTTAGTGCATTGTCAATGGAGCATCTATATTCACCTTGACATAAAATAAACTACTGCACGCCCACACACTCCAATGTGTCCAGACAACTAGAAAAAAAACAGCAATATTTTGTTCAAGACCCAGACTGGTGTCAAAAGGAGAGGAAACCCAAGGACATCAGCGGTCATCTACTTGTTCTCCTTTTTCGTGACATCTACTTAATCCCTTTCATTTCATGAAAAGATGATATGCCATGTCATGACACCTTTGTCTGCATGTCAGTCCAAGACGCTGGATGGTGTTCCTTTAAGGGGACAGGCTAGACAAGTGGTTTAAACCTTTAAGGGCTGTTAATTCACGAGTGTATCATGCTCATTGGTCGTCATGATGCACCAATGAAGTGCTGCTCAGACTGCTCGCCAGTGCTTCATTGGAGCATCATGCCGACCCTCCGGGAGCACTATCCACCCTGTCGGGTCATCATGATGCATAAATGTAGCCCTGGTGAGTAACTCACCAGGGTGGTATAATTGTGCATATCACCATGCCCATTGGTCACTCCTGTGTCAGCCGCCCGTCAAGACTTACCTTAAGGTCACGTTTGTGTGCGTGTCCCTTTCAAAAGAAAAACAGAAAAAAAAGACTTTAAAAATGTCGCATTAAAACTGCTAAGAGGAGAGAGAGTCATTCATCTTTGAAGTTGGATGCAAAACAACCTGATCTGTACGTAGTCGATACACACCAAGACTAGAGTAGGGCCCCAGAGGGGTATAATCGACAGGGGGACAAAGCAACTTCTTAAAATCGACAAGGGACATGGGGTTGAGTGACAAGGGACAAGGTGCAATTCTTAAAATCGACAAGGGACATTGGCTTAAGGACAAGGGACAAGAGCACTTCTTAAAATCGACAAGGGACATGGGGGTGAAAGACAAGGGACAAGGACCATTTCTTAAAATCGACAAAGGACATTGGACCCCCCTGTCTAGGGCCCTTAGAGTGCTGTACTTTTAGCAAGATGATCTACTAAAATATTACATTTAGCTAACTCCTAACTAATGATCACTTCTCTAATACCCTTGTTTACCCTCGGAAAGAACTGTCAGTAATATAGTCAGATCATGTGTTAGAAAATGCGTGTTGTTCAAAATACTGCATGGTTATATAAATGCATTTATAGTACATTACCCACAACAACAACAACAACAAATAAATAAATGAATGAACAAAATAAACAAAATATCATAAGTATTGTACTACGCATTGCAAAAACTATAAGAGTTAAATTCTTTAGGAGTTGCTACTGCATTACCACTGAAGCTTATAAACACTTCATTGGTCCATTGGCGTATCAATCCCCTAGGAGATGTCATTTTGCACTAAAAGCTACTAATTTTAACAGTCTGCTGTTTGATCCTGGCAGGTATAGCATCGCTAGTCCCTGCATCATTATGACCACTGGCCATGGTAAAATCCCCTATTATCGTCCTTTAATTTGATAAAAATGACATTTTTGATGCCCTTCTATTTGTCTCTTGACAAAGGGTGAATCCGCAAGTCATGCAAAAGTCTTTCTCGATTCATGTTTTGCAGGACGTAAATAGGGAGCGCTTATCATTTTTACAAGATGAGGAAGATTTCAAATGGGGGGAAGATGATTTAAAGCCCTCAATGTCTGCAAATTACATTGTAGTATAGAACAAAAGGGTCAATTGGGAGACCTTCATTAAAACATGTTAACAAGATAATAAAGGGCACTATAATATACAAAGCCCCTGATTTAATGCATGTATTTCAAAATCAACCAGGCACCCACACGGTGAGTAACTCTGGAGGTTAATTCAAAAGATCCTGGGATTTCTACCCCTGCGATCTTAGTGTAGGCACATATCATATGACCTGGCCAGTCTACCCTATCAAATGCAGTGGTTGCAGGCCTGTCAGAAATAGCAAGTCCTGAGATCACTTCAGCTATTCCTTTTCCAGCGCTAAGATCACTGCAATCTTAGTGAAAGAATTGCATAGTGGTTTAACCTGAGTACAAGAGCACTTACAGGGAACACTCCTGATCGAAAGAGTGAATAGCCTGCTGCATACATATAGAGGGGAGGGAGGATGTTTGCTGAGTGTCCTTGAGGGCTTTTAGGGCTACTCATGCACTGTAAGGTCATTCTTCCCTTCTCTCTCTTTGTCCTGGGGGGCACAATGCTTCCTATATGCAAGCATACATCATATATTCATGGGAAGAACTCTTGAATACTGTACGGGGTCAACTGCACCCTGGAGCTTAATTCAAAAGATCCTGGGATCCCAACCCCAGTGATCTTAGTGTAGGCACATATCATAAGACCTGGCTGGTCTACCCTATGTAATGCAGTGGTTGCAGGCCTGTCCAGAATAGCTAGTACTGGGATCACTTCACTATTCCATTTCCACCACTAAGATCACTGCGATCTTAGTGAAAGAAATGCATAGTGGTTTCACCAGGGTACAAGAGCACTTACAGGGAACACTCCTGATTGAAAGAGTGAATAGCCTGCTGCATACATAAAGAGGGGAGGGAGGACGTTTGCTGAGTGTCCTTGAGGGCTCTTAGGGCTACTCATGCGTTAAGTGCACTGTAAGGTAATTCTTCCCTTCTCTCTCTTTGTCCTGGGGGGAGGGCACAATGCTTCTAATAGGCATAAATCATACATTCTAATAGCATAAATCATACATTCATGGGAACAACTCTTGCATACTGTATGGGGGTCAACTGCACCCTGTGCTCTTTTGTTAGCCCATATGGGGACGGGGAACGATGGTATAAGCACTCTTGTGAAGAAGAGTGACTCCACAGCTATTCCTTTATTTTGGGACTATTACCCCTGTGCCTAGTCAGTACTTCTTGGAATAGTGTAGGAGGGCTGAGGCTAAGATCGATGCGATCTTAGTGCTGGCTAGGATATGTGAACCCAGTCAACTCTTAAGATCGCTTAAAAGGATAAGGCTCATTTATTCCTAAGATCGCTTAGGTCGTGATCCCAGGATCTTTTGAATTAAGCTCCTGTGCTCTTTTGTTAGCCCATATGGGGACGGGGAACGATGGTATAAACACTGTTGTGAAGAAGAGTGACACCACAGCTATTCCTTTATTTTGGGACTCTTACCCCTGTGCCCATTCAGTACTTCTTGGAATAGTGTAGGAGGGCTGAGGCTAAGATCGATGCGATCTTAGTGCTGGCTAAGAAAAGTGAACGCAGTCTAATCTTAAGATCACTTAATAGGATAAGACAGAATAATTTCTAAGATCACTGAGGTTGCGATCCCAGGATCTTTTGAATTAACCTCCAGGCGTGAATAAAGGATTTTAGGTCTATTCTAATGAATGTTGATAACTTTGTCTATGGTGTGTCCATGCAAAATCGATGAACATCAGAATATTTGCAAGACAATCTCCTTTTAAATCCTGTAGATTTCATGGCAGGACTTCAGTAACATCTCTGAGAAGTCACCCTTTCTTGCCCAATTGGTCTATTGACTTAAATATTAGGGAGTGGTCATCACCTCCAGCAGGGGGGTGCGCCATATATTTTGATTAACATCGAGGGGGGCTTAAAAAAATTTGCACGTTCACACGAAAAAGCCCCACCCCCCTGTTGATAAATAATGACCACTCCCTTAATCCCATAGAGTACAGCCAAACTCTCCACATGTATAGACTCTACTCTCTTTGATGAGGCACACAATAGCAATAATAGTCATTTTAATTTTTATCCATTAGGCAACGTAATTCTAACAAAACAAACTTTGTGTTTGAGTGACATTTAATTTGCCAATTCCAACGTATGATGTTCTTTTTTGCTAAACCTTTACAATTCAACGTTATTTTGATAAGAGTCGATCTTTTTCTGAGTAATATTGTTTTGCTTGTTCCAATCTGTGCTCTTCCTTTTTGCTGATCCTTTAGAATTCTGTTGTTCCCTCTCTATTCTAAAGTGGGAAAATGATTCAGATTTCTCTAAGTCTAGCCAAGAAACCTGTTTGGCAATAAACAGCCTACGTAGGCAGGTTGTGAAATCGTGAGTTTATGATAATTCCTTTGACGTCCTCACATAATAAGTAATGCTGTACCTGGGGATTCCCCTATCACTAACATGTAGGCCTCTGACGTCATCAGCAGGGGTTACCCAATACCCATATGTGACGTCAGCAGCCATGGGATCTTTATCTCCCTGTATGTGATAGCAATTCTATATTTATAGGCTTGAACATCTCATTGATGTCTATATTTATACCTATTCATCCTATGAAAAGGTCCATCCGTCAGATATAAGTAATATCCGTTTCTTAATGAATATATTACAATCCTTGCTCTATTACCCATTACTCTAGTATATATATATATATATATATATATATATATATATATATATATATATATATATATATATATATAACTTGAATATTATTCACCCAGTTTTCACCTCCAACACCCCCCCCCCTTTAAAAAAGAAAAGAAAAAAGGGAATCAATATTTCAATACCTAGTGTTCGTTGCACTTCCATGATAAAGGCGCTTGTTTCAGATGCAGCTATTTAGTTCTTAACATTTAAATGCATTAATGATTCATGCCCATGGGTCGGCATGGTGTACGAATGCAGCCCTGACTCGCCATAGCTACATCCATGCATCATGCCGCCCCCAAGGGTCTAATGCAGTGCACCATGCTCATTTCTTATCATGATGTGTCCTGCCGAGTGACTCACCAGGGCTACATTCATGCATTATGCGGACCCTATGACGTCGATACACTCTCGGAGGGTCGGCATGATGCTCCAATAAAGATCTGGCGAGCAGATTCGCCAGCACTTCATTTGTGCATTATGCCGATTTGATACACCCCTGCATCAATGGGTTAAACACCCATCCCCCCATCAGCCTCATCAATTATTTGAGACTGGAGATGATGTAAGAGCCTGATGCTTAGGATACAAGTCAATACGGTACTCAACAGCCAAGATGTTTGGCCAGATGGTTTATCTACCTTTAAAAGCTACCTCCTCTGCTACATCTATTGATAAATCTAAAGATGACAATGTAGGTCTTTAGTCTTACTAGAGGAATAAAAATGAAAGAAAATAAGCAAAAAAGGCCAAGAAAATCACCATGGCAAATCAGGATTAGGTTTTAAGCTCCTTCCCACTGTTTTTTTTTTTTCCAAACAATTAAGCAGGATTTCCGCCAGGGCTTGGGGTTGTTAGTGAGTCTATACCTTATGTCAAGGTACGTGGAAGGAGGTGGGTGGAGGGGTTTTAGGGGAGGCGGAAATCAATAAGTCAGCACGCATGCGTGGGGGGCATGTGCATAATGTGACAGGAAGCAGCACTCTGTGTAGGGTTAAGTTACATCCGGGAATGACCATTAACTCTTTTACTGCTGCGCAATGTGCGTATCCCAACAGTGATGCAACAGTGTCGTAACTAATTTTCTGTTTTAACATCTACTGACCCATATTTACCTGATATGAAAGAACTAAAGCTCTGTCTATTATCCTTCTACAGGCCCCAGTGGCGGATATAGACAGGGGGCGCAGGGACCGCGCGTCCTTTTCCCCTGTACTTATTTACCTCTTCGCATGGAGTCTAGAGTTTACCCATAATTAGGGGCTAAATAAGCGGCGCCCACCCCCTTTTTCTAAATCCTGGATCCGACCCTAACTACAGTCCACAGTGTAATAAGGCTGTGTCCAATTAGTGGTATAGTAATTGCAAAAAACCCTATGTCGCTCCTCTAAAACTCGGAAAATGTAGCTGAGACGACGATATTATGCCATGATGCATCGATGCTGGCCTTACGAGTAAACTACAATCTAAGAAGGCATCCATGGGCACTGTGTATGTACCATAAAACAGGGTAGAACTCGTGCAGCATGGCAGTCCCTATACCTCCCAAGGTTGAATCAATGCTCCCAAACTCTGGCACTATTCCTGGAACTTTATTTTGCATTCATATATATGAGGTGTAGAACTCCACCTGTATGCATATCACAGTGCCAATGACTATTTAAATCGATAGCTAACCTGTTTGCCTTGTGCTAGAAAGGTATTTTGATCCATATGTGATGGTTTTTATTTACCATGAGGGTTGTGGCTTGGACCTGTGTCGAAAAAAGTATGTAATTTTTTTTTTCGATTTGATGGTGCATACCCTAGAAGGTTCATATCTGTTATTTATTGGGTCCAAACCATGCCCATATACCTTTTGTACTTAGTGAGTGACTGCTGTAGAGTTATGAGGTGTTTAGAAGTTGTGGTGGAGGCCCTTCTAAAGTCACATCGAACGTGTCCATCCGACAGAAAAAGTAGGCATTTTAAGGCCAACTTTAGCCCCATATCACTGTGCATTAACTACTTAGTTGCATAACCTGGTGGTTTCCATGATGATTAGGTATGTTAAAGGTCAAGTAGATTGAATTTGAGGAGAATATGAGTCATTTCAGGAAAGCTAGAGAAAAGTCAAGGTTGCGTTCAGAATAATTCAACTTTTTCAGTAAGTGACTAAAATTGAAGGTTCTGTATCTTAAAAAGTTTTTGAACAAGGCCATTAAATTTTGTCATGCTGAAAGGACAATATTGGGGGAAGTTATTCACCAAGACAGCAGTTCCTATGATGGATTTAAGACATACTAGCCTTTGCCCTTGACTTAATCTGTCGGATGGACACAAAAATTGAGAAGTTATCATTGCACAGCTATAAAAACGGAACCGATAGAGATAAGTGTGTATAAATGGTGGTTCCATGGAGCCAAGATGTTGCTCTTTCAATGTAATAAAGTTATGAAATGTTATTCTGAGTTTCGGCATTCTTGGCCCCTGGGAGGGAATTGTACGTGCTCAGGAAATTTGGCCCATATATTGATGACAATATCTAAAATGTATGAAAAGTTTATACAGCTCTCACAAGGTTAAATATGTCTGTGTCTTTTCATAGCCACCGGACTGTCTTTATTATGATTATATTGACTGAGGTGAGTCCCAAAGTACACTTTAGTTATACCGTCATGGTACAGAAAGATAGGTCAGTGGTCCTACAATTACATTGCAGCATATTGATAATAAGGAGTACTACAACTGTCTTGGAACAGCTTGCTGTCTCGCCCTTTTCTGGCTGTTAGGGTCTTTGTATTTATTTTCATCATTTCTCTTAAATTTATTTGATTGATTACTCTTGGAATGAAAGAGTTGAGGGGTCGACTGTGCATCAACATGAGGGGGGTGCCAGGATTTGAAAAAGGTGGGGGCGCGCCAAAAAAGGAGGGGGCGCACCCCCTGCTTTTTGAGCAGATTCTGGAGTATTCTGGACTCAAGTACTAGCAAAAAGGAGGGGGGCACGCCCCCACCCCCCCCCCCCCCTCTGATTCCGCCAATGGGTCCAACAGTTTGTAGGCAACTTATTGTCCCAAAATCTACCAGAAAAGCCATCAATACTGTCCCATGCGTGCAAGCCTACATTAGTGGTTTATTTGCTATGAATGCTCTACTTTATATATTTCTATACTAACAATGAAATTGTGAATTTTTGTTATGTCAATGACATTCTCAACACATTTTGTATACCTCATATAGATATTACTAGCTACTGAGGGCTATTAAAAGATTTAACTTTGTTTTAAATATAGCAGCCAATCTCTGATGGCTGAATACCTCTCCCGTACCACAGAAGAATCATCAGCGAAATTTCAGATTGTCATTAAGCCGGATGGATCCCAATTGCAAGTGACTGAATCTGCAAGCAACCTGTCAGCTATTGGAGGTGGTATTTGCCTGCAAGAAGTCCGAGGCAACTATTGTCTCGCCTATCGCTTGCATGTATGTTATTAACCCATACACCCACCCGGGGGGCGCTTAAATTTCTTCTGAAGGGGGTGTGCAGTTGGACGTTTGACAACCTTTACCCTTGGTGAGAGGGATTTGGGGCAAAAGGTGACCCTGAATTAGAGGGATTTTAGTCAGAAAAATCCGAAAGATAAGTGAGAGGGATTTTGGCTCAAACTATAGACCCTTGGTGAGAGGGATTTTGGCTAAAACTATAGACCCTTGGTGAGAGGGAATTTGGCTAAAACTATAGACCCTTGGTGAGAGGGATTATGAGGAAACTAGACCCTTGGTGAGAGGGATTTTGACTAAAACTATAGACCCATGGTAAGAGGGATTTTGGCTAAAACTATAGACCTTTGGTGAGAGGGATTTTGAGGAAACTAGACCCTTAGTAAGAGGGATTTTGGCTAAAACTATAGACCTTTGGTGAGAGCGAATTTGGCTAAAACTATAGACCCTTGGTGAGAGCGAATTTGGCTAAAACTATAGACCCTTGGTGAGAGGGATTTTGGCCAGAAAATGGCCTTGCCAGCCGCACACCCTTGTCTAGGCAGCAACCTCTAGGACATAGTGAGTGCCCTCCCCCTGGCCTGTACACAGCAATACCAGCCCCCTACCCTACCCTACCCCCTCCCAGTGGTGGTGACATGGCTGTATACATACATCTCATTACACTTATTATATCATTACATAGTCCATGCTAACTGAACCATGAAAATTATGCTCATACTTCCCCCCAGCAGCTCTCACTGACTAAGCTGCTAACCCAGTGCAGGGGTTGGTCATTTGGTAGCCATGCTGTGTTGCTGATAGGGAACGTCTGAGCTGCATTGTTACAGTTTTATAGGTGAAAGACTACCTATTGGTTAAAAAAATCAACTCGGTGTTGAACTATTTTTGATACACTCCTGTTAGAGAAACTGGTTAATGACTACCTACTACCTCCTCGACAATTCCCAATATCCTTGTCTTGATTAGTGATACCAGGATCCTTACCTTTCTGTGAATGAAGTCTGTACAGGACCCCTTTGCCCAGTTACCTTGTATGCTGTATATTGCCTTCCATTTAACACCAGGCCCTTTAGGCCAAAAAGAAAACTCCAGCATCCATTCTACAAAATTGCCACTTTCAGTTATTCTATGGAAACCTCTGAGTTACCGGTATATATCAAGATTGAGGTAAAAAAAAATTAAGAGAAACCTTTTCAGAACTGCATACCCTAAGCTCAGTGAGCAGTTCAGGGTTGGTGATAATACGAGAATGGACAGAATGACAGACGACGCATGTCCTGCCCCCTGTTGGTGCCAAACTGAATTACGTCCATCAGACTGGAGGTTACAGAGCAGCACATGAGCAGCTCTCAGAGCAGTACAAGGGGGGTCAGAAACCACGAGGGAAACTAAATCACTCCCATCTGGAGATGTCAATCGTAGTGTTCAGCGACAATAAGCTGTGTATGAGAGGGTATTGGACTAGGAACAGGAGGTTGGCTTGGAACAGGGACAGAGGTGAGAAATAATTGTGTCTCAACTCTGTATATTATAGAGGGGCAGAGAGAAACAGGAAACAGAAACATAATACCCTGGGTATAAGGACCCAATGCACTCTACATTTCAGTGCTGCTCTATTGTTTAAAATCATCTGTATAAGGCACACAATTGCAACAACCTTTGCTGACCCTATATCTGCAGTGAGCAATGATTATGTTGAAAATAAGTGAACTGTCCCTGCAGAAAATGCAAGATGACTTGTTCCCGACCACCTAGTTGCTAGCTGTGGGCAACTTGCAGGGTCAGGGGCCCTGTGTTAGTCTCGAGAAGTGGACATTAGTAGTATACACAGTTGGGAGTGATTACTCATAATGGACACACTTCTGTTGGGGCCTGCACCAGATGCTATCAAATACAGACCTACACTATCAGGATTAAATAAGTATTATCGAATTGCTGAAGATTTATGTCATTTTCTGTATACATATTTATAAGTTACCTTGACCCGTAGGCCATGTGTATTTCTCATGCATCATCAATGCAGCCAATAACAGTTACATACATCACACACCCCGTTTACACTTGGATAAGAACCCTTACCTTGTGGTGGGAGGTTCTTGTAGGGGAATGCCCTTCAGGCTTCACCCACCTAATTATCACCCACCAGTCGGGGTGGGTGAGCACTACCGCCAGGACCTATTGTTTGGCCAAAGCAAGGTTTGTTGTCCCTTACCTGCAGTCGAAACAAAAACCTTTTCCCCTTTTTATTATTTTATTATTCTGCAGGCCCGTATCTTGACAGGATCGAACAACTCAAGATTATTATTATTGTCAGGAAAGAAAACGTGAATTGACTCATTATTTTAATCATTCAACTTTTTAAATCTTTACAAAAAAAGTAATGCCTTTTGTTCTAGGTGCCAAGATTACAGTCAGATATTCGGTCCTCCAGCTGGGCAATTTCTGTGGGCCTGGCAGCGATTTGTCTGGCAAAAGCCTGTGTCCCGCTGGTTATTTATTGACTGCTTACCTGACCAGGAGGGAATTTCAAAACCATAGCTATAGATATCGTTTTGAAATGCCCTGCATGATTGTGTTTCAATAGTTTCTACAACTAGACACCCTGAAATCGTAGTGGGAGGTGTAAGAAATGACTCCATACCAGTGACTACATAGTGAGCTCCAGTAGAGGCCTCAAAATAGCAGCTACTATCTATTCAACTACTGGCTCAATACACACCACTGTGAAGTCATAGCACCCAGTCATAGGGGCCACTATTGGCTACATAGTGACCAGTCATACCTCCTTCATGGTCTAGTATGCACTCCTGTGTTCAAATGAGCATAGGGCTGCAGTAACTACCATAATGTCTCATATAGGAGCCGGGCCTTGAATAGCAGCCTCCCTTGAATAGGGGCTGGGGTAGGAGGGCTGTCAGATCAATAGGGGCCGGGCCTTGAACAGGGGCCTGGTGGGGCCAGTTTTAGGTGGTTTTAGGAAGACAACCGAGACCCCCCACCCAAATGATGTATAATTGTTCTAGATAATTCCCTTTCAAATCACATATGATAGATCTATATCTAATTACCTAATTGTATCTAAAACAATGTACGCTCTGTTATTCTTTCTTAATAGTAGGGCTGAGGTGTCAGCTAGGTGTGATATCCTTTGTAATTTTATTAGAAAGCCATGGTGGGTGAGGGTTGGGTATGACAGGCATGACAGCTTTGTAAGGCCTAGTGCTCTATCTACACCACTGCATACTAGTAACTACATAGTTGGCCCATGTGTGGCCGTAATGCTCAATTCTTAGGTGAAACACCACACTTTTCCAATGATATTTTATTCTTTTGAAAAAAAACCTGCCATACCAGAGCCAAAGGTGCTGGCCACAGGGTTATAGGTAGTAGGGTAAAGAGCCCAGATTGGGAACATTTGAGCAAAGGAGTGCAGAGGGCAGCAGCTAAGGCTACCCACTAATTATTCACATGGAGGGTTGTCATACCAGGATCCCTTATTGAGTCATTGCTGTGGTGGCTATTTAGCCAGCAGGCAGTATGATCACCCAGTAATGTAGCCAGCTATTTAGTCACCAAGGCCAAAATCCTAAGATCACCTGCTAAAGTTCGACCCATCTCCAGTCATAGCTGGCTGAACCTGTCGTGGAAACTATTGAAACATGATCCTGAAAATAACCTGCAAATGTTTTGTTGGTTACATCAGATTGTCACCCACAGATTTGGAGACAGATTTCTAATTGAATTTGTAACCCTAAAGACACCTTTTTGTTTTGTGTTTAGTCAGAAAAAAAATTTGTTTTACATCACCTGACCAGAAAGGAAACTGTAGGCTACATGTTTTATTGGTTTTCTTCGGGTTGATCATCAGGAACACCAGGGGTAGACTTTGTAACATTGTAAACCTATTGTTTTGGAATTGATAATTTATCATGCAGGCATACACGCCCCCCCCCAACCATATGCACTGTGCATCGCCCACCAGTATGAGTGGGGGAGCAGCACAGGGTAAGTCAGGTGAGGGCAGATTATGCAAGTTGCATCAGTGATTGGCAGCGAGTGTAACCTTAGGGAGTGGGCAAGGGGGGCGTAAAAGTTTTCCATGCATCTACCCGTTGATAAATAATGACCACTCCCTTAATTAAATCTATCAGGCTGGATGGCAGAGATGGAGGAGTCAAGGGAACCACAAGGGAACCTCCATTACTTCCACGTGGAGATGCTGATGTCCATGTTCATTCGTCACAAGCGTGGTACAAGAAGACAGGACTGGAAACAGAAGTCTGGCTTGGAGGAGACAAAGTAGAGACAAGCAGAAAGTGACAGGGATATTTTACTAAATATACTAACATATCCAAAGATTAAGCCCTAGCTATGCCCCGCTGTATCCTTTCCATCACCTCAGAATGTGCCCCATACATTGCCTTATACCTACAGTTTCCGCCTCCAGGGGATGGATGAAAGATAAACTAAGTGAAGGTACCATATATAATCATGTTAATGCACCACGGTTCGAATAAGCTTCAGAGTTTGAATAATTGCCAAGTTTTGAATAAGCACTAGCCTTATATTTTCACCGGGGGTAAGGGGTCTTTAAAAACTCTTCATCATTGAAAACTAGACCTTGAACAATTGAATAATCACCTGTTTTGTATAAGTGCCAGGGGTAACCATCCATGCAAAATAAAACGGGGTCATAGATTTGATGATATGACCAAAAATGGAGCACTTCAAAAACAATCAGTATAAGTGAAAAAGGAATCTTTAATAGGATGTATCAGAAAGGACAAAAAAATCCGTAAGAAAGATGATAGATTAAAGGCTATAGAGTTTGGCCATTTTGACATCTTAAAGAGAATGAAACAAATGCAGTTCATGGGATGAGTCTGACAACAACAGGAACTAGCAAATCTTATATAGCAAACATGATGGCTTTCTCCTGCCAACCTAGCCACTACCTGAGGGTGTGTTGTTGCAGGGTCAGGCGCCCTCTGTTAGTCACTTAGAGTGGACATGAGTCGTATACACAGTGGGGTGTGAGGGCGCAGGCTACATAGAGGAAGGACGTGATGGGGTGATCACTTATAATGGACACACCGTCAAACACTTATAATGTAATGATTGATTGATTTGTGTTTTACAGCACTTTAGCGGCACTAAGTGGCTATCTCGTGCTTCACAGGTTGATAATTTAACAGAGGAATGTGTCAGTGCCCAAGCATATGTGCACCACTTATAATGTAATGCTAGTCTACTGATTAATGCTTACTCAGCATTATTTGACCATACATACCATTAAACCCAACATATAAGTCATGGTATATATAGACTGCTTTAGAGATCTTCGTCAATTTGTAGACTTGGTAAGGCATTTCTCAAGACTAAACCCTTAATCGAAGTAAGATCCCTCACTCTAATGGCAGTACAGCCCCTGCATTTAGTGGTTACTAATGACTGCAGTAGTACAACTGTCCTACCAAACCATATATATTGACTACACTACGTTCTGATCATACAGAACACTAATATGGTCACCCAATTCAGATCACAATGGCTGCCGTGCCATGTTGAGAAATGCCTTGCCGAGGAGAAACTCAAGGCATGGTTTATTGGATTATTATATTATTACCTTCAAATTCACGTTCATATTCATTGCAAGTTCCAGATGGTTTTGTATAAAGTATTGACCATATATGACGTCAGAGGAGCCACCACTAAAGGCTACCAGATAACTCATCCATATAGAAGGAAACCATCAAACTGACTAGCCTGACATGGAGGAAAAAAGAGTCTTCATCTGTCATTTTTGAGGTTTCATCCAATGAAACGAACCCCACATAATTTAAAAAGAAGACAGGTAATGGATGTGTCAGCAATGTTGTCAAAGGTTCTCCTCTGTTTCATGCTCATTGGTACTGCAAAAGTCTGTTTGTGTGATCACCTTCATTCATTACCAGAATTACCGGCTTATGACCGGGGTTTTAATACAAAAGATTAAAGAGAAAATGGGGAAATTTTGGCCCTAAAATCGGCTTATAGGATTTCCCTGAACTCACCCCCCAACTTATGACCGAGGCCGGCTTATGACCGGGGTTTTATGGTAGTAACTCTTAACCAGTAAAGGTCTACCAGTGTTATTCAACCCTTTAAAGGGCACTCTTGCATTAATGCATCATGCCTACTATAATCTCCCGCGTATAAGGCGCAACCTGCATATAAGGCACACCTAGAGTTTTGGAAATTTCTCAAAAAAATGAAAAATTCATAACTTTGGTTCCACTGAATGAACTTTCAAAATTCAAAGACCTATGTGTAACCTGGGCCCCATAGATCCCCCTGGGCTCCCATTTATCCTATTATGGCTTAGGGGGCATGTAACATATCAAAAGAAAGGTCTTTGAGTCCCCCTTGTGGATGCAATGAGAGCTAAAATGCCATATAAGACGCGCCTTATACGCAGGAGATTACGGTGTTATTCATTATGATGCATGAATACAGCCCTGGTGATCGAGTAACTCACAAAGGCTGCATTTATACATCCTGCCAACCCTACAGAAAGGAAAAATACAGCCCAGGAGGGTCTGCATGGTGTGCCAATGTGAGCAGATACACCATCACACCATTGAAGCATCATGATGACTCATTTGAGTACCACATAATATTTGAGTGTTGGGTGCTGTGTACAGGGATAAGTTCCTCCAGTACCTAAAATATACGTAGGAGTAAGTAGTCCATTAGAAGGTGATTGTCAACATAAACATCCTACCCCATCACCCTATCGTCTCTACACCTATTATGTCTGTATGATGTAATCACACAGAGCTGCCAACAAGGCATTTACACCTTGGTTATGGACGAGCAGCAACCAAGATTGTGTGATATTAATTAATATTAATTGACAGCATGGGGAATTGACAATTAAGAAGGTAAACTAAACATAGCTAAGCAACTAAGCATACATACAATTTGGTACAATGTATGTTAAAAAAAAATGTATACAACCTACATGATGGCTTGCACCAGCCAACCCATGTGCCCCCTGTTGGTGTGTTGCAGGGTTAGGGACCCTCTGTTAGTCTCAATGAGTGGACACAAGTAGTATATACAGTTGCCACTGAGGGGTAGGCTTCAGCCAGCAGGGGCATGATGAGGGCAAGGTTCTGTGTGCAATTACCTATATTGGATACACTGTCAAACACTTATAGCATGGTGCTCACTCAGCAACCTCTGGAGGCCATTTCTCAATGTACTACCACTGCCCACAGCCACTATGATTTAAAAATGCCAAGAATAAGCCAGGCTATCGTAGGAACTGCCCTACGACTGCTCACTATGATTAGCAGCTATGCAGTAATTACATAAGGTTTAGTAGGGCAGTCGTACTGGTGCAGATATTAGGGACCACTAGTGCATGGTACTGTTATGGCCAGATTATTAGGTTCTCACTACGATTTAAAGGACAGCAGTCGTAGTGTGTTAAGAAATGGCCTCCTGACGATGCATACCATACAATCCAGAGTACTAGCAATGGTTTATAAACAATTTTCGAGGTCTTTTGCAGCATGTAGACAATTCCCGAACTCAAGGTGATGCTTATAAAAGGGGTTTGAAAACTACATATACCGTATATCCTTGAATACAAGCCCAGGATTATAATGATTTAAAGTGACAAATTGACCAGGCTTATATTCGGGGTAGGCTTATATTTGAGGCAGGCTTATATTCATTTCACTAGAAGATTTCCTCTGTTTCTTTGCCACATTTTTAAGATTTATTCCATGATTTAAAAATTTTTGCACAAATTTTCTGACACTCAAAAATATAATATGACTTAAGTTACTAGCCCCCAAGTTAGATATGTTTACATGGTAGTTTGACGATCAAATTGTACAGGGAATATATAGATATCTAACCTAAAAATCAAATCATGTCTAAATAATTGGATTTCTGTCCCATACCCAGGCTTATATTCGGGGCCCGGCTTATATTATACCCAGTGTCCGCTTTGACCATGCTTATAAACGGGGCAGGCTTATATTTGAGGCCAGGCTTGTATTCAGGGAAATACGGTAACAGTACTAAATGACCGCCAAACCCTGCATATAAGATGCACCCCGTTAAACAAGCAGCGTTTAATGGTTATCCCATTAGCATCATCTGAGCATTCCAATTTTCCTTTGACTGTCAACCACTCTTTAGATCTAAATATAAACTTGACATGGATATTGACCATGATATTATCATCATAGCCTTTCTCTGTGAAGATATAATGATGTACCAATTTGGGCCCAACTGAATAGCACCACATGGTTCTTGTACTGAGAAACTCATTTCCCCATGCTGACAATTAACAATGATTAATTTCCCAAGGTCTGGGTTGCTGGGGGTTGCTGCTTGTCCATTACCACAGTGTAAATGCGATGTTGGCAGCACACTGTGATTACATCATATAGACACAATAGGTGTAGAGACGAGAGGGGTGAGAGCTATATCATTATGTTGACAATCACCTTCTAATGGACTACACACTCGTACAGCTAGTGATAGTAACACTGGGAGTTTATATAGTAGATATATCATGGGTTTAAGGGGTTACGTGAATATATTACATAGTCCAGGTTTGTCACACCTAGTGTATATGTGAGACATTTCTATACACCAGGTTACGTGATATATTCAGAGTGAGATTCTTTTGTTCTAAGGTGTGACCATGGTTTAATTCAATATGACATACCAGCAGGACATTTCAAAACCATAGCTATAGACATCATTTTGAAATTCCCTGCAGAGCACCTCCCCCAAATCTCACCTGGAGGTTGTTGCGAAAGGACGGGAATTCAATTCTGTCGGAGGTGCTATTCCCAGATGGGAACTGACTACCCTCAGGCAATGACTTCTCCCCTGTTTTGCAGTAAGGTAATAGGTTATATAATTGATTCTTAAGTTTTCAGGAGTTGGGGAATGCTTCCCAGTATGACTCACACTAAAAGGATTGATTCTGAGTGTAAGGTGGGAAGTTGGTTCTGAGCAGTAGAACAACCACGAACTGGAAGGTGAGTTACGACAGTGAGAATCCGTTTCCGATTCTTTTCGCAATAGCCTCCTGCACTAATGGAGTGCATCACGTCAACCCTCCATGAGTGTATTTTCCCTGTAGGATTTGGCATGATGCTTGTGCCTGAAAGCAGTCTCGGTAAGTTACTCACCAGGGTTGTATTCATGCATCATGATGGGCGTCATGTATTGATGCACTAATTGCCTTTAAAGGTTTACTGGTACTCATTAGCCTTTATTGATTAACCATTAGAGCATTGATTCAGTAAGTGTGATTGTACTTACATCATACTGAAGCCCTAAACATTGTAATCTAGTATTTGAAAATGTGGGAGGTCAAAGTGCAGAGTTTATCATTGACTGTAAGCAACATTACTACCAGGGCATCTATGAATGGGTGAAACAGGTGGAAACTGCGCTGGATTCCTCTCATTGCCAGAAACCCTAAAAATAGCATACCGTGTCCCATTTAAGCGCCCATCCACTCATTAATTTTAATACATGTGCACAACCCGCCTTGGTCACACAGGTGCTTATTTGAATAATGTTTTATTGATTAAGATTGCTTTCAGTACACCTGTACCGCAGCGCTGATTTGAGACCGACACTTACTTGAGAACCTGGCACTTAAATGGGCCATAACAGGAGGGTGTTGCTCCTATAGTAAAAGGAAGAGCTGGCTAAAAATGCCCTTGTTTCCAGTCCTTTCTTTTCATGTAGCTATAACTTGTCCCTTTTGTTGCTCACAAGTGTTTATTCAAGTACGGTGCCAAAAAAGGGGGATTTGAGTAGGTACCTATTTGGGAGAAGTCAATCAGTATAATATACTATAGAGTGTGTGACATGAGTGGGTACCTGATAGTGCAGCTCTCTCTGTTTCAAACAAGGCAGGTGACTTTTCAGGTTAATGTGGTGAGTGCAAGTTGAATGGTGAAGCAGAGCGTGACTTCTTTTGAAAAGAGGGTACCTACTGACAGCTCTTTTTACCATAGGAGCAACACGCTCCAGTATGTAGAAATGTCTGTCTCCATGTTAGACTAGTCAGTTTGGTCAGTGTTTAACTCTATATGAATATGGCATTTGGGGCCATTTAGATGGGCTCAAAATGATTCATGGCTCATTTGATCTCAATATTCCAACCAATGATAGTAATAGGATCAATACAGTATGTAACTATCAAGATGGAAGTCAAGTTGGAAGTCAAAAGGAATTTTGAATGTTTAGTTGATGCTAATGGTAGAACTATGAAACACTATATATGGGCTAGATATGTTAGGTTTTATGGTATGTGAGGTCAGGGATTATAAGTGTTTGATGGTGTGTCCACTATTTATAAGTTATCACCCCCATCATGCCCCTCCTTCATGTAGCCTGCACCCTCATTCCATGTCCCCTCTGCTGTCCACTCCTAGAGACTAACAGAGGGCCCCTGGAGGGTGTTGCTCCTATTGTAAAAAGGGCAGTGAGTATGTGTCCTCTTTTCTAAACAAGTCATGCACTGCTTCACTAAAGTATTTGCACTCACCACATCAGTCTCAGAAGTCGCCTGCCTTGTTTAGAACAGAGAGAGCTGCACTATCAGGTACCTACTCATGTCACATACTCTACAGTATGTTATACTCACTGACCTCTCCCAACTAGGTACCTACTCAAATCTGCCTTTTTTAGCACTGTACTTGAATGACCACTTGTGAGCAACAAAAGGGACAAGTTATAGCTATATGAAAAGAAAGGACTGGAAACAAGAGCATTTTTAGCCAGCTCTTCCTTTTACTATAGGAGCAACACCCTCCCGACCCTACAACATGCCCTATGCTTGTGTATGGGGTGTCAGGAGCCAGCCATCACGTTGGCTGTATTTCTTGTTCAGGTGCTGTTCTTGGCATGCATGGTGCCATCTTTTATAGTGTCCTTCTCTTCAGGATTTCGTATAAAAATGCTAAACCTTTTTGTTGATTTCTTATGGGACCTTTTTTCTTTGGGGGGGGGGGGTTTAGGGGAGTTTGTTTTTATATAATGTGTCAAGGTAATCCCAGCTACACATCAAACTATATTTTTCTAAAAACAATTCACAAGAATTTAACAAAGATTTCACAGGAAAGATATATACAGTAGGATGATTTTGCAGGTGCTTTCGCTGCACAGGATAAATTTTCGTGTACAGAGGTTGCAGGTTCCTTAGAAAGGGGCACCATTGCTTGATCTTGTACCTTGCAAGATAGGCACTGATAACACCCAGCATGATGGGTACCAGGTGTCATGTAATGCAGCCTGAAAAGTTTGGACTAAATGAAGGGAAATATCTCATTGGTCAATAATATCCCCCAATACGCCAGTGTAGACGCACTGAAAACATGGAATATCCGGAACTAGTCAGCGGTGACCACTTTAGGTCCTCAAGTTGACGATACCTAAAACTACAGCTTTAGGTAGTCAAAATGACGACTTGAGTCATCAGGATGACAATACTGACAGTACAGAGTCGTCATATTGATGACTCAGGTCGTCAGGATGATGACTTAAAGTCGTCATTTTGACTACCTAAAGCTGTAGTTTTAGGTATCGTCAACTTGAGGACCTAAAGTGGTCACTGCTGACTAGTTTCAGAACTTCTAGGTTTTCAGTGCGTGATATCCCAGGAAATTCCAAATATCAGCCTACACATACCAGGACGTCTCATTCCTAAATGTTCTCTCCCTGTTATTAAAGGACATAGCCCCACCCTACATCCAGAAACCTGTTATACTCTTTGTCCCGCTCACACCCCAGAGGAGGCCACCCATCATCCATTAGCTACTTCTGGATGGTTGATGGTGGTGGGGCGTGTCGGTAATGGTGTGTGCTTGGCTCTAGGTGTGTGTGTGTGTGTATGCATGCATGCATGCATACAAAGATATTCTGGTGCCCTCATAAACGCTTTTCTCGAACCGACGATGACTTGAAAGCGGTGCTCATTCAAAACCTGGTACTTTAACCAACAATTTGATATTCTGCCAATATGCTAATTGATTAAATAAGGACAAATGTTAGTGTGCGATAAAAGGTAATTGCCTCAACCCTCCCATTTTACTTTGCCAAATCCATACTTAAATACCCCTCAATGTTAGAATAAAGAACACTCTGAGCTGATCATTGGAACTTCCCTTGCAGCCAATCACGTTATGCCTTCAATTTTGATGGCTTGAGCAGTCCATTCCCCGTTTCCTCTCTTTAATTCTCCTCTTGCAGGCAGCCTATTAAAATGTCCAGCTGCCTGTCTTTCCTTTCAAAATTGTTCTGACACTTTTATGTTATTTTATAGGTCAATGATACCCCCTCTTTCAATATATGAATGGGAATACCAGCATCTATCTGAATGCTGATGCCGCACATACCTTTGTACAAAGTTACTAAAGCTTTAGACAATGATCTTCTTCACATTGAGACTGGCTGTTGTCCTACAATGCACGAATGCATCTGAGTGCATTATAGGATGACAGGCAGTCAAGATGTGAAGAAGGAGTTGTCTATTGTCTTTATAAAACATTGTACATTTCCTTCCAATCAATCAAGTACCCAATCAAGGTATTCCTACACCAATTAATTGTACTTGACCGTTTTACAGCTATGGTGACCTTGCTCAGGCGTGCACTGTACTGCTATAATGCACTCAAGGTCACTTCTATTGTGCAGCAGAGCACTGTCACCTGTTTTATAAAGACAAAACAATGCACAGCAACCTGACAATTATTGATTCAGGCTTTAAATGTTCAGTCATACGTTCAAAGTTCTCGGCCTTCAATATTCTGTTTGAGTTTTAAAGATCCATAAATTTGTATTTTTCAATGCAAAATGATGACTTGTCCCTCTAAACATGTTTCGATTTACGGTCATTCCCTACTTATGTTCCTGTCTCTGTTCCTTGCTGCCTCATTCCCTAACCCTCCTCCCCCCAGCTCACCCCACCCAGCTCACCTAGAGCTTATCGCACCACTAGCACTATGATCAACATCTCCAGTTGGGAGTAATTTAGGTTCCCTCATGGGTTCTGACCCCCCTTGTACTTCTCCGTGAGCTACTCCATGTGCTGCTCTGTGACCTCCAGGCTGATGGACATAATTCAGTTTGGTGCCAACAGGGGGCAGGACATGCATCGTATGTCATTCTGTCCATTCTCATATTATCACTTACCCTGAGCTGCTCACTGAGCTGCTCACCCACCCAGACTGGTGGCTGATTTACTGTGGGTAGTGTGGATGAAGAGTTAGGTCCTTTATAAGAGGTTAACTCACCCAAGGTAAGGCAAAAGAAAAGTTTTAGGTCCAGAATATAGAGTATACCGTATTTCTAAATTTCTTTTGCCTTTATGGCTTTATTGGGTACAAAATGAAATAAGTAAAAATATTCGTCCCATTATGTGCACATTGCACTTCTTCCGCTACACTGCAAAAATGGTGTTTAGATTTTAAACATGTTTAGGTCTAAACACGTTTTAAACCTAAACATATAGGTCAGTTAGGTGTCTCATCGACTACACATTTAGGAAATGAACACTTTTATTCTAACTACATAAACATTTACGCTAAACATGTTTAGATGTTTAGAGTTGAGACAGTTGAATAATAGGTGTTTAGATTTAAACATCAATATGTTTAGATACTTGGATGTTGAATCCACACCAGGTAGCAGCACTACCTTTGACTGGACTATCTGCACACAGTTATAATCAATTGTTGTGACAAATGTCCCCAAATCCCATGTTTATCATGGTTTCATTTCATAGAATATCATGTGAATTGAAAGGGCAATAGAAAATTGACTAGATTCACCTCATGCCACCATCATTATCATAAGATAATCAATAAACTCCATGACTGACACCTATTTGATGTTATTCTGGAATATATAAGGCAATGTCCTTCCTGCCAAGCTGTTGTACTTTCTCAAGTCTCTCATTCTGATGCAGTGTGTAATACATGTACACATATATAGCTGTGGCTGACATGTTTGGAGACTTTGACAAGTAAATACCTGCTGATGTCTCCCCCCCAGTAAATGAGAAATAAAACACACAAAATATATCTCTATTTTTTTAATGCATACATGTCTGCAAACCTTAATTCTCCATCAAATCATTTAAACATCTAAACACAAAAATTCATAAATACCTAAACACAAAAATTCATATATCTAAACACAAAGGTTTTAACCTAAACACCTACATTTCTAAACACTTGAGCTAAGCACATTGTTTGGCTAAACATGTTTAGGAAATTAATGTGATTACAAAAACGTTGCAAGAATATGTTTAGAATTGTGTTTAGGATCTAAACACCATTTTTGCAGTGTAGGTAAACGTGTGGAATGATTGCAGAATCATGTTTTACAGTACTATTATTTCTATGATCTTAAATCCCTATGGATGTGATTGACTATATAATGGTATTGAATTAATAGATGTCCAAATAGTTGGGATCCTTGAAATAACAGTTTTCCCTGTGCCCAAGATACCTGGAACCTATAGAAAACTGGCTCACAATTTAGAGATGTCTCTTTCTCGAACATGTCTGATTCCTTCCTCCAAATTTGAAGGATGAGCACCTTCCTCTATGGTGCTTTTTTAAAGGGACTGTACAACAGATAGAGATAATGTGTAAGTATAATATTTTCAAAATGTCAAGAGGGTTGTGCCACTAGTCTTTACTTTTGACCCTTAACCATCATTCTGACAGAGGTGAGTGATGTCATGTGACCAGCATATGGGTACCAGTTGATTACTTCACCAAAGGCGCTCGAGCCATAGATACCATTTAGATTTGAGTTGTGGCAATCTGCGTACCACCAACCACCTTTGAAAACCATTGCACAATGTCGTTCTCCCACATCATTATCTGCGTCATATGTAGAAAATGCCTGTCCATTTTGCTGTTCTATGGAATCTCCTACGAACAATTGCCAATTATTAGAAGGAATCATAAGCAATATTAAGCTATTATGGGTTCGATATTCCACAACCTGCACAGCGGGGAGTGGAATATCGCACCCTAAACCCACTTGTGCTGTCTCATAACATAGATTAATGCGTTTATCACACAAATTCCTCGATTTTATATTAATATCTTACCTTATAACCCCTTAATAAAGCCAGGAGAAGACATTTTGTTAGTGAAAGACGTCCTGTGCTTTCTTGTCCATATTGCCTGGAGGGTGTTGCTCCTATTGTAAAAAGAGCTGTGAGTATGTGCCCTCTTTTCTAAACAAGTCATGCTCTGCTTCACCAAAGTACTTGCACTCACCACATCAGTCTGAAAAGTCACCTGCCTTGTATAAAACAGAGAGAGCTGCACTATCAGGTACCTACTCATGTCACACACTCTATAGTATATTATACTGACTGACTTTTCCCAACTAGGTACCTACTCAAATCCCCCTTTTTTAGCACCATAATTGAATGACCACTTGTGAGAAACAGAAGGGACAAGTTAGAGCTACATGAAAAAAAAGGACTGGAAACTAGGGCATTTTTAGCCAGCTCTTCCTTTTACTATAGGAGCAACACCCTCCAGGCCTCTTCGCCGCAGGGCCCCGGCATGTGGATAATCAATTTGTTACATTGAAATGTTATGATATTAACCTTTTAACCTATCTGTTCTTTACTACATGGTGCCAAGGATTATTCTCGCAATGTTTCATTGATATTCTGGTCTATATAGAGGCTTCTAGTACCGTTCGGCTTGGTATAGTGGACAGCGAGTCCGTCTCATGCCACAGCGGCCGGGCAAGGATTCCCATAGAGCCCTGAACGGTTTTAACTGGAAATGTATGGCGAGGTTGACTTTGTATACTTCTCCAATTTATTAACATGTCCAGGTTGAATCCTGCACCTTCTTGAAGATGAACAAAAGGTCTCAGAGTGCGGTTATGGCAGGATAATGCACTGGGATTATGACCAAAAAAGCACTGTAGAGGCCAGAATCGTGAGATAAAAGAAAATACCCAATTCCAGAATTGCCCCGACCTTTAGAGTTTTAGATTTTGATGTACCTGAAGTGGGCGAAGAGCCTCAAATATTGAATTAGAGTAGGAGATTTGTGACTGTATAGCTCACATAGCCATTATCAGCTGGGGGCCGCCATTAGACCCCGACGGCACTATGACTAACACCTTCAGCCCCCGACTCCGCAGTATATGCCAGGGATGCCTCCCATTGGTCAATAATACAATAGCCATGTGCCGTATAAATTTAGTGACTTAGTGAAAATGATTCATAGCTTACCATGGGTGTTACCATCACAGATGTTAATAGCATGGAGAAGTGTTGGGGTTCTTTTGTGTAAAAATAATTTGCTCCACTTTTTTTTTTTTTAGGGGGGGGAGGGGGTAAAAACCACTTAAGCCTATAGAGTAACATCTTCTTGTATTTTTGATTTCTTCACTTACAAGGGTAAAGAAATATTGCCCCAAGACCTACACCTTAATATTGTTATGAATTTCTTACTCCTAAGTCAGACATATTCACCTGGGGGAACACCACTTGTGAATCCAGTCACATGAAGACGGTAATTGCTGGCCTCATTCTCAATCAAAAACAAAACATAGTCAGCTTAGGCGAGCCGTCCATTGGGATGCCTCAGCTCAACCTTTAGTTTCTGACCACTTCCAAATGTCACAGCATGGAGATTATCATTTCCAAGCCAGAACTCTGTACTGGGATCTTCAAATCCAGCTTCGTAGTGAGCCCAGTTTCTGAAGAAATCTAGCCTACCATTTTGTCTCTGTTGGAAGACCTAAGGCAGAAATGAAGAAATGTGATTTATTCATCAATGAAAGACAAAAGTTAGTTTGTCATAACCAAGCCATAAAAATGATGAAGAAGAGTTTTCTTTGATTCATAATTGTGCCGTTCCACAGCTAAGAAAAGATGCATAGCAAATCTTTTTTCAACATTTAGAAAATGTGAGAATTGTGATCAGTGATAACCTGGGTTTTACCAAACCTTACACCTCTTGTCCATTTTAAACACATTATATCAGAAATTTCTGAAATGAAAAAGAGAATTCTTCTGATCAAGGCAGGGATGATAATGAGAAGCAAGTGTTTTTTTTTTGGGGGTTTTTTTTTTGTAGTTGCGTATGTACTTGAATGTAATTATACAAACCGTCCATCTGCTGCTGTCTAGGCTTTGTTCGCAGTACACAGTCATCTGGCTCACACCATCTGGTGATATTGTGTATACACCGATGAAGTCTGTCCATCATTGTACAGTGCCTGACAGTCAGTGTGTGTCAAGGCACTTGGTGATGTACTATACATGGGAGGGGTAGTATGCATTTCTTTTTTTTTTTTTTTTGTATAGAAGGCACCAGATTTGGTTGTATTTCTTGTGCATGGTGTGCCATCTTGCTTTGGCAAAACTGCAATAAAAAGATAGAGGTACAAGGACAACTGTTGGCTGATGGGGCTGCCAGTTTCAGTCTATGAATTCTTTACTGGGCCTTAAATGGCTGAGCCCTAAAAAAAGGTGTGTTTCCAGTAACCCGACCGACCCTAGGAAAACAGGGCCAATTTTACTTCTTTTTTTTTAAGCAGAAAATTTGGACCTTTTTGACCCTCCAAAAGGGGTGGGGGCAATTTTTTTCATGCACACGTGCAAAGGCCCACCTCTCCCTGTTTTTAAAAACTTATCACTCCCTAAGCAGTGGTGGATACTCTTTTAGCCCCCATTTATTGTTAAGTTTGAGGATCAAAAATAGGTAAATAAACCACGGACTAACAGTGAAATATATATTTTGTATCCTGCCATAAATGGATAATAAAAGACCTTTAAAATCTAATCACTATTTGTGTGCATCTAGTGAAAACTTTAGTTTCTGGTTGCCTGACCTACCTAAGCAAAAGGTGCCCCATCTAAGATTTTTTAAATAAAATTTTCATAATTTATTTTTCAAAATCTTTTCATACCGTAAAACCCTAGCCATAAGTCGATTTTTTTATTTGCATTATTTTTCATATACGTCGAATTTTACCATAAAGAGGGGGTCGACTTATAGGTGGGATCGACTTCTAGGTGAGGTTTCACGGTAATTCTTCAACATCAATATTATATTTCTGCTATTTCTAATATTTCTGCCCAAGGTACCCAGTACCAAGCCTATCAACATCAAAACCCAGGTCAACCAGGGGGGGGGGGGCTTCCTGCAGCCAACATAGGCATCAACTCTCCCTGAGGGTTCTGACACCTGCTGGGGCTCTTTATTTGTAATTTGGTGTCCAGTATCTGGCTTTCTGTCTTTCCTAAGATGCCGATAATGACTGAATGGAGCATCAGTGTTTAGATATTCATCATTGATGTAGGTATACTCATGGTCGTCAGTGTCAGTTTTAAGAGACATGGTGCAGTGTTCCTCTTCTATACTTGTGAGTTCCTTCTCATGCCACAGATACCTGGATGTAATGAACATTTGAGGTTATCATACAATAATATAGTTATATCATAGAATACAGACACTGACCTAACTGTATCACGATCTGACCATTTTTTATTTGTCCAATAGAGAGCAAGTATAGCAGACACCACATGGATGATATTTACAAGTGTAGGGGGATGGTATTCGTATTGTAATATTACACTCGTAACGTTCATGTACCTGTGGGACTCAGACCCGGGTCTCCGGGTGTGATGGCAGCACCTGCCTCCAGGTTTGTATCCGTTACACCAGGGGGCCTTCCACTCATTCGTCACACATCACATGACGGGTCTGAGTTGGGCTTTTCCCCTATATAAGGGCAGTTCCGACTGTAGTTCTTGAGTAGTGGTCCTACCACTGCTCAGCACCCTTCTACTGTATATGATGTGATCTTATGTAACTAAGGTCAAGAAAAAACACTCGGTTGCCTACCCGGAAACTTCTTCTCTTTTCGTTACGATTTGACATCTAACCAAAAAGACAAACCACTACACAAGTATACTACAGTGGTCCGTGTAAGTGCCCCGGCGCCCATTGATTTCAATCCCACTGTACCCCTGGTGCGCTTATAAAAGACAGGCGCTTATTTGCATACTGTTTTTAAGGCTTGAAATCAATCTCAATACCATATACCTCCCATGCTTATTTTATGTGAATAACTTCTTCCCATAGGTTTAACGTTGAACTGCCGATCGCCACACCCCCAGTGGTGTAACGTGTCTCAATTAATCCACCACAGCAGCCGATCCAGTACTGCAGCCTCATTACGGGCGCATGTAAACATTCAAAATGGCAGACCGCCTCTCGTACGGGGCACTACGGTAACGTATTTTGTTAATTTTTCCTTATTTAAACCCTCTAAAACATAAAATAAATAAAGAACTAAACTCCCCTGGTGTCCTCGGTGGCCGATCCACCCCTCGGGGGGTGTCTCTACCCCCCCCCCTCGTGGTGGAACGGCCACCTCGTACACCACTGCGGTTAGTTCTCTCTATTTATTCAAGATTGGTGCTTCCTTGAGACCACAATCAGTACCCCTGATTAAACATATCCCATAATATTGTAGGGGAATGTGATTTCCCCGTGCGCGATGTGCTGACTCTCAGGGGCCGGTCGTGTAATTACATGTCCCCTCTCTGTGTCACCCCAGTCCAGGCATGGGTGGAAGGTAGAAAACATTGTACGGGGAAGTAGCTCAGTGGTAGAGCAATCGTCTGAAGGCTGAGAGGTCCCGGGTTCAACTCCCGGTTTCCCTAACTGTTTTCGCCGACCCCTACAATATCTACATAGTGCTTACCAATTAAGCTCTTCTCCATTTAATATAAATCCAGCATGCTACTCTTAGGTGAAGCACTGTGTATACCTTGGATATTGACCTGAATGTAAATGACCAGATGATCTCACTAGGATGTGGAAAAAGAAATGTGTTCCCGATGCTCACTGTTCCATGGATTTTAGTTTTAAATCTAAGTTCATGGTCTTATAGATTATAGTGGACCTTTCGGCTTAACACAAAGGTCATGTCACCAGTCATAGTACGTTTTCCCTTGACAGTCTCTTCCAAGTTGAGACCCCTCCCCCCAACACTGAAAGAACTTAGCAATACTAACAAACAACCATGCCAACAAAAATACTACATCAAACACAATTCCCTAAGTGTCACTGTATGGCTTGGAAATTCCAGAACTATAAAGTTAAACTAGACCAGTGGCCGAAGAAAAGGAATATAAACAACGCTGAGGTTTGAATAGGTCGACCCCCCGTAGATCTAGTGCTTTTCTGCAGGGACTGAACTCACCTCACAACTAGACTTTTGAACAGGTTTTTGGTTACATGAATCTCCTGAAGCCCACTATATCTGGCTTTAAACTTATTCTACCCTTGCCCATCCTTATATGCATATATTTTTCACTGTTAATTTATATATCTCAAATTTCATTATGAAACATTTACCAGTTTACAAAGGTTATAAAATAAAACTGGCAACTCCCTGTAAAGTCTCGCACTTTCAATCGTTATTTCCCCATGCTGATAACCAGGTCTGGGTTGTTGCTTATTGATAACTAAGGCTGAAATTCATCATTTTGACATCTGAGTCATTACATCATTTAGACACAATGTGTGTGGATAGGGTAGGGTGAAGGGGCAGGGTGTTAATGTTGACAATCACCCTCTAATGGACTACAGTACATACTCCAACACCTATACTGTACGCCAGGATTTTCTTCCAATACCACCGTAAAACCCTGCATAATACTGGAGTTTTTGATAAATATACTATTTCGGGCCTCTGGTGCAGATTATGGCATATCCAGGAACACAGCATGAGACTTTTACGTGGGGTTTTACTTATATAGACTAAAGAAAAAGAATTGGACCATGTGAGAACCCTTTTGCAGCTTATAGCACAGCTTAGGTACATGTAGCTTATATGTAAAAGTTGGTGTGGCTTACATGCGGGGTTTTACTGTACATACCAAGTTTCAAGTTTAGTTTATTCACAGCCCATTTAGGGACAAAGAAACCTGAAATGTAACCCGGCAATTAGAATTGTAAAATAACACTGAGGAACATTTTTTGCACTTACAGAGAACAGCTAGGATAAAACTAACTGATCTTCGTCAATTCAAGCAAGGGAGCTGAATCCAGAAATCATAATGAAACTGCTTGGTTTCTTCACATGTCTGAGTTATTTGATATTTTTGATGCATAAATTGCAATAAAACAACAATACTAGGCAAAAGTTTGGCACAAAGCTTATTTTCCATAATTAAGTCCATCTATTCCGGGTAATACACTTCTTCAATATCAAGAACTTATTCATTGCCTATAAAAAAAAAAGATTTTCAAATTCAGAGTATCAGACACTTCATCATATTTACTTAATATATTCCTGTGGGTTTTCGCTTGCATTGACATGCTAGATAATCAGTATTACAACATTGTGTGACCCTATAATAAGAAAAAAGTGCTTTGCCATGTATATGTGACGGTCAGTTACGACGTTCAACCACCGTCTAGAGCTATAGTATGCTCATCCATCCATACCAAGGTATTATTGGATACCTGTCGAGGCGCCCGGTTCTAAGACCGGATCCAAAGTTATTTATGTCATGTCACGTGGATCACTCCACTACTCCAATACCATACATGTCTTAACTTGACAGAGCTTGCTCTAGAGTATTTCAGGGGTGAAAGGGTTAAATAGCCGAGAAGGCTCTAGTGCTATAAGTCAACTAACGTCGAATCTTGTCTACTGGTGTATATGAGAGATGAATAAAGAACTAGCTGGAACCTGAGTAGTGTGTCATTGTCTTTCTTTATTAGAATACAATCGACGTGGGTTTGGGAAACACTACACTGGTGCCGTGACCAGCGGAGCTTTCTTGTACACATACATTGCAAGCGATGGCAAGTAACAACGTTGCTAAGGTTGATGCGTCGGAGGAAGATAGTAAGGATGAGCCTACCCACATCCTTACTCCCCCACAGACTATAGGACCAGTAATGGCTAAGGCCAGAACTGGTACTGGAGAATATTCTGCTATATTGTCCCCACCTGAAACAGGAGGTAGCTACTCCTTTAGTACAAGGGGAATCCATCAAAGGTTGGGTCAACCTGTATGGAAGAGTCCTACAGTGGAGATAGGACTCGGGGATGGAGGTGCCATGGGAGGTCAACGACTGACCTTCATCGGACACCCATCCAGTTATGGAACACCTTTTGAACTGCGCTCTTGGTTGTTTGATCAACCATCTATCAACTGAGATAACAGTTTTGATAGTGGCAAAATGATAAACGATGAATTGTTGAATGAACAACAATCTTCACTCCGTGAGGGGAGGAGACTGTTAGAGGTGCTGGCCGAGAACACTAAGCACTCTCGGGTTAAGGGCCAGGAAGCTGAACTTCGACTGAAACAACTACGACGAGAGACCCAAGATGCCACTAGCCTGACCTAACAGAAACTGTCTGAACTCGATAAAGTACACAGAGAAGTGGAAATATTAAAGGAAGAAAGAGAAAACCTGTTGAAATGCGACCTCGACATGAAGAAAATGGCAAATGATTGCCAATCACTTCAAAGCAAAATCGAGCACTTAAGTGAGTCTCGTCGAAAGAATTTTGAGCAGGCTCGGAATTGGCTCAGGGAGGCCAAGGAAGAGACAGATATGACAAAATTGAAATTACAAGATTCTGAAGTCCAGAAATCAATTTTGTCAAAGGAAGAGGCTCAGAAAAGAGATGTATGCTCAGTCAGAAGAGCACTCATCTGTGGTCTCAGGTACCATTGGATCTTATGAAGACCAGGTACAGGGACTGCGAGATGAGCGCCAGGAGCTTATTCTTCAATTACAAGCTGGAGAAGAGGCTTGTCGGAAGGATGAGTTGCAAATGAAAGAACATTATCAACTCATAATCAATAAGACGGAGGAGGAAACTCGAATCCGATTGGAACATGAATTTGAGGCTATGGATTCAGCTGAAAAATTGTGTCTCCAAGAGGAAAAATGCAAACTTGAAGCACAAGTGCAAAATCTCTGTGATAGTCACGAGAAAGAAAAGGAGTTGAGAGCCCTCCAATCGTATATTGATAGTCTTAAGAGGCAGGTATTAACTGGTAGGGAATACGAGGAAGCCCGTATAAGGCAGGGAACCAGACGAGAACAAGAACTGAGCATAGCTCTGAAAGAGGATGCAGAGGTCAGGTCTGTCGAGGCTAAAAAAAAGCACGAGAAAGATATCGAGCAGAATCAGCCGTTGTCCTTTAGCCTTGATAATATGGAAGCAAGAAGTTGTGACGAATGGTTAAAGCTCATATAGAGGCGTTAGACCTTTCCAAGAAGGAGAATTCCCTAGGCTTGTCAAAAGACGAAGAGTTCAGATTTAAGTTTTTAGTACAAGAATTAAAAAGGCCGAACTAGCAGCCCAACAGAAGGTTATATCCGATATGTAGGCACACATCGACCGCGTAAGCCAGGGCTTGCCCGGACCAAGGTCGAGAACACCAACAGACTCGGAACGATCATTTGCTGGCTGTAATCCATTGAGTGATGTAGTAGACCAGTTTACTACACCTCAAAGAAAAAAAAACATCCCAAACAAGATCCTCCCCTCTATACGGATATTAGTGACCCTTCAAAGGTAGCTGAAATCTCGGGGGGGTGGGGGGTGGGTAACAGGAGGCAAATACGATGCTACGCGAAGGGTTAGCGGAGCGGCATCTACAATGCATAATTTTGGGATGGATTGTGAAGTTAGTAGATGCTCGAATGAACGCACAATCGACAGGGCTCGTCGGTCGAGTCGATTAATCTCGAGTGGAACTAATTTTGGACCTGCTCGACGTAGAGCAGTGGAGTGTCAGGCATTTACAGCTAAGGAAGACTGGCTCGAGTGGTACAACGGGTTCTGTCGTATGGCTAGAGTAAATGTTTGGGACTCAAGTGAAACTTTAGTACAATTGCAGATTGCTTTGGATAATAGTCCTGCTTCCGATACCTTATGGTTATGGGAGGAACATGGAGACGGACTACTGGAAAGTCTCATCGAAATGGTGACTGATGCACTCACTACAGGACTGGACAACCCTATAGCAAAGCTGGAAAAGAGACGTCAGGGGAAAAATGAAGGCATAAGAGCATACAGGGTATCCCTAAATTGCTTAGCATGCGATGCGTACCCTGGTGTTGGTTTCACTGTTGATTGGCTGATCACAAAGGTCAATCAATTATTCATTAACGGGTTGTATGACCCCGACTTGGTGACCGAAGTATCCCGAGAGTGGAGAACAACATCCCTCAATCAGCTAATAGAATTGGCCGAAGAGTTACTCAAGAAGAGACAACTCTTGCCTAATTTTACTGGTCGAGCTTCTTTGGCGGGGGTAGTTAATGCTGTTAGCACAGGAGACACTACCTTGGTCGAGGAGGCGCAACAGGACGCTATTGTTGCAGCCTGGGGGGTCAGGCAAGTGGGAAGAGAAAAGCCTCTCAACACCCCACTGGTAAAGCAAAGTCGGGAAATAAACCTGTTCCAAAGGACGTTGTTAGTTCGGACATGGTCTCGATAGAACAGTTGCAGAAGATTCTGGCTGGCCTAGGCTAAACTGTCAAGAACAAACGGCCTAGTTCGGGAGGACTGAAGGCTGCCGAAGCCCACTGCTGGAGCTGTAGAAAGGTTGGACATTTCGCACGCGAATGTCCAGATCTTGGTAAAGTCTTGGCAGCAAAAAATAAATCGGAAAACTGAGGAGGGCGACTGGTAACGGCTACCCGTCAGCCCTATCAATTGAGAGCCGAGAAACTGACGACTCTGTTGTTTCCGGTCTCGTCAGAGTGGATCCTAGAGATACAACTAAGTCCATTAAGGCACCGGCTGCTCACCCGTTGGTATCGACAGGGTGTGAACAGACACTGGGACAGTGATCTGGCGGCCCTAATGCCGGTGGTTCTACCTCCACAGAGTTATCAAACTCTGAGGATGTCGGGAGAGAAGTCCTAATGCAGCATCTGGCCAGAGTTTGCTCATTGGAACTTCCCTCAGATGATCCTTGTCTGGCTTTCTTAAGACAGAAGGGGATGGATCTGAGCACTCGGGTGGGATTGAAAATGATGGTAGACAATTCTCCTCTAGAGGGGAGGCGATGGTTTCTGCCTGCAGTAATTCGAGAGTGTAAGATTGATTTTTTGATAGATACCGGAGCTAGCCACTCCCTTATCTCCAGAAGATTGGTACCTTCACTGGTTAGTCTGTCGGATGATCTCTATAAGGGAATAACAGCGTGTACAGCCATGGGTTCAGAAATGCAGACCTTCGGACGATTGGTTTTACCTCTTAAGGTTGAATCGAGCAACTTTGTTGTTAGCCCAATAATTGCTGATACGGCCGACAATGGCATCCTTTGTTTGGACTTCGCCACTCTTTATGGAATGACACTCGACCTAGTGTAGCGCAGACCTATCGAATTCCAGCCAGACATTGATGCAATGTATTGGTTCATTCGACTGGTCTCGAAAGGAATCGACAAGGTATAATAGAACCGGACAGCGCTATGCTTACCAGCATGGGATTACAGGGCGACAATACCTTAGTCGAGGATATTTGACATTCAGTGGTTCCAGTCTGCAACCCACTGAACCGAGATATCGTGTTAGAAAATTCCACTGTTTTTGGAAAAGTATCCTACACTGATAGAAATTGTGACTTCGGGTCGACTGAAGTCGGTGAAGCACTCGCGCGAGTCAGTGGTATAGTTGCAGATGTCACTGATGATACCCATGTGCAAGCTCCTCCCACGGCGAAGGAGCTGCCGACTTACCTATCAGAGATGTTTGAAAGCACCCATCTGGAAACTCTAACCGAGAAGGAACAGCTGTCTGCTTTACTCTGTAAGCATGCTGTAGCCTTCAAATGCCCAGATGAACCATTAGGGCGCACCAATCGAGTCCTGCATAGGATTGACATCGGTGATGCCAGACCTATCCGTGTCCCTCTCAGCAAGAAAGCTGCAGCACATGTGCAATTGAAAGAAATGTTGGATACGGGAGTGGTAAGACCAAGTTCTAGTCCATGGTCCAGTCCAGTACAGATTGTTACTAAGAAGAATGGATCTATGAGATTCTGTGTAGACTACAGGTCTCTGAATGGTGTGACTAAGAAAAATGCTTACCCACTTCCACGCATCGATGAGTGTCTTGACGCCTTGGGTGAGAATAAGTGGTTTAGTTGCCTCGATTTACAGTCGGGTTACTGGCAAATCGGGATGCATCAGGATGATGTAGAAAAAACTGCTTTTTCCTACCTACGGGGTTTATACGAGTTCGATTGAATGGCGTTTGGTCTTTGCAATGCCCCTGTAACGTAGTGCCCTTGAAGGGTTAACATATTTAAAGCCATACATGTTGTTTGTGCAAATGCACTAAGAGTTATCAGTTTATTTAATATGACGGTCAGTTATCATCACCAGTCATCGTTACACCCATGTCCTGACAAACACCTTTTGATACAATGTATCCAATTGGGGTGTCTGCTGCATCATGCGCAGTACACTCATGATCATCACTCATGATCATCACTTGTGACCAAGTGGTGAGTTACTCACTGGCAGTATAAATAAAGACAGGCCAAGTGGCCTAGGGTTCACTCCTTCTACTCTCTCTACTGGTGCACTTCTCAGTTGTGTCTCTCAATGTACCATGGTGTGAGCTATGGTACATCTGGTGCCATGACCAGGATACTCAGGGCCATGGGTAGTGGTAGAGAGAGAGAGGTTGGAGACTGTGGGTATAGGAGCAGGGTTACTCCTCCCACTACTACATGTAGATATACATGTAGGCTGCTGCTGCTGCTGCTGTGTGTACATGTACTGTCACTGTGTACAATAGGTACTATAGACATGGAGCCTATAGGGGCAATCTATCAGATTGTGTGCCACCTAAGGGACTTTGCTGTGAGCTACTCAGTGCTGCTGTGACTTTCCTGGGTGTGCTGTGACTCTGTTACAAGTGAGTCAGCACTTGTCAAGAGTCAGCATTGGTCAGGAGTCAACTCTGTGCCGGGAGTCATCACCACCACCACCCTGGAGGACTAAGTACTAGGCCAGGAGCCGGGAGGCCTATAAGGTAAGGTGTGCCACTATAATTCTTGCAGCATGGATGGGGATAATGTACAGCAACAGCCACAGTCAGGGCCACCTGGGGAGAATGTAAATTGCCAGGTTATGAACAAACTGAGCAAGCAGCTCGGACTTTTAGGCCAGGGGGTCACCCTACAGAATTGTAAAGCAGTGATTGATACATATTGTAGAGGTACAGGTTATTAAACCATAGGAGTTGGGTACCGTCTGACGTGGCGGGTGAGTCGAGTCGTCGGACGTTCCTCAGGTTCCGGATAGGTGGCAGCACCGATCCGGGTCTGTGGGGACATCTGACGATGAACACCTGGGTCCGTATATAAGGTCCAGGGCTCAGCCGCTACGTCAGAGGCCCTTCTGGCCTCCACACCATGTAAACCATTATTCTTTAATATTAGCTGCCTCTTTGATATCATCCGGCAGCCGTGAGTGTGCGTTAAGTAATAAAACTAACCGTTGGCATACACTTGGAATACTGTCTTACTCTTTCTTTCCGAACCGTAAGACCCGAACCCCCCAGGTCCGTAAGGCCACAAACCCTTACACTGGTGCCGTGACCAGTTAATTCTGGTGTATAGCCCGGACGTTATAACGTCCGAACGGCTGGTACATGGGTTAGACACCCTCAGGGAAGCTAACCCAGCAGGGCAATCAATTGCCCAAGAGAATGGAAATGGATCATTAATGCTCCAAGCCCATTCGAACTCGCAAGATGCGGAATCAGCATCCGGGACCCCACTATAATGATAGTGAGGAGAATCTGCCAGACTCTGTACGACGCGAACAGTCTATACAGAGACATAGTAACTTAATAGGCCAACAATCACTTGTTGACGAATTAAGTAATTCAATGTTCGAAGTTGGTGGTAGTACTAACCCAGAACATCCGGCACCAATGCCAAAAAGGGTAACATTCGGAGAACTACCTTATAGATTACCCAGGCCCGAATTACCAATATTAGATTACAGCGCTATAGATGGCGACTTAACCTATGCGGTACCGGAAGGTGAGGAATTCAAACGACCGGATGTCCTGTTGTTGAATGAAACTTATGTAACTTTAAACGAGAATTTAAATACCTTGGTCAAAGCTAAGGATGAAGTATTCCATGAAAAACATCAGTTGGAAGAAGACCTAACTGGCATGCGAAAGGAATTCGAAGCCAGAAGGAGTGAGTACATGAAGGAACTCGAGAATGAAGAATTAAAACTTCAATCAATAAGAGAATCATTCAACAAAGAATATGATAATAGGCACACTCGTATCCAAACATACATAGATACGAACGACCAACTAAACCTTGATAAGGCAAAATTTGAATCCGAAATATGCCATTATCAGAACGAGTTGGATAAATTGAAACTTCAGTGTAGTAAACAAGCTGAAGACAATGAAACCATCCGGGTAGGCATTATAGCTTACAACAAACAACTGGAGGAGGACAGACAGAAACTCACAAATGAGCTTCAGGAATTGCAGACTACTGCAATAACCCTAGATAAATATGTAGAAGCCGCCCAGTTGACTATAGGTAATATAGATCCAGCTGTGGTATCTACAATGTTGGGAAAGACATCCAAAGATGCAACCCCAATTAGATACAGCCCATTCGTTGATGATGGGGCTGACAAGAATGTAGTAATCGGAATCTATCAGAAACCGGATAATACCACAGTAAATGGAACCGCACCTAAACCAGCAACTCCAATGCTGGATACAATAGGTCCCGCACCACCAATACCAGATTTGAGTCACAAAATTAAAGCGACTCACGATGGAGCTACCGGGATTAACAATAGTGCACCCGTGGCACAACCAAGAGCACCCGGACCAACGAGGCATATGTTGACACCACCTCCATATTTCCCCCAACCCGGCCACAGTACACCAGCAGGGCCAAGATTACCGAATCCACCTCGTGGTCCCGGTAATGGTCCTACTGATGGACGTTTTCCAAGACCAAACCCGCCACAAAACAATGTTAATGGCGGTACGTATCAACCAAGAACATCTTCCTATGGATATAGAAATAATTATAATCCATCAGGAAGTGGTAATTACCAAAATGGTAATAGCTATAACCAGGGATGGAATCAAAATAATTCTTACCCTAGGTATGCGTCTTCTGGAAACGCCGGTTACAATGGTGGATGCCCTGGCGGTTCATCCGGTAACTATAACAATAATGGTCCACCAGGAGGAAACCCTCCAGGCGGCCCAGGAGGATCCGGATCCGGTGGATCAGGATCAGGAGGAGATGGGAGGAAGCCAAATAGGAGAACTTCTATGCCTGCAGGGATGCAAACCATCTTTGATAGAAGCCAATGTATCCAAAACCTTGGCATTGACTGCTACCGAAAGGGAGCAGACGGCATGGAAGTCATGAACTGGAGCATGCGAGAAGCAGATAGACTACGCGGATGTAATAATCCGGCACGTAGGCAGGCACGGATACCCCCTCCATATGATTCTAATGATCCATGGAAAGACAGGTATCAAGCTTTTGTCGACGAAGTCAATTGTAGTGGTTGGACAAAATAAGAAGCTCTGCCTTATTTAATCTGTTGGTTAAATAAAGGCGGAAAAGTAGCTCTCAACCAATGGAGAGCAGCTTACGGATTATACGGTACCTATGATCAATTGGTCGAATGTGCCGCATACCTATTTGGATCAATCGTTAGAGAAGATCCGTGGGTAAGTTTCAAGAAGAGAACACAAAAACCTAAAGAATCACACAAAGTCTTTGGTTTGGAGCTACAGGACTTGCTTTTGAAAGCACGTCCAAATTGGGCTCATGACGATGATTGTTATCTACAAGAATTGTTTATACAATTCTACAGTGGATTGCGAGATCCGGATCACAAGCAAGTGGTCTGGGACTCTTGGAAAGATGACACTTCCTTCAGTGACCTGTTCATAGCAATCGATGGACATGACATGAAGAAACGTTTGGTAGGTCTTGGACCTAGTCCAGTAAGAGCAGCTCCATTCCAATACGGAGGTACACCTGCTCCGATATACGATACTTCCCAGTTAGCTCCGGTTGAATCGAATGAAGTTGATGAGGAAGATGAATATGTCTCCGATGAAAACGGAGAATATATTGGTTCAGTCCAGGTAGCTGGAAAGTATTACCGACAAAAGCGGTATAGGAAAGTACATTCGAGAGGGAGAGGAGGATCTGTTGCTGGTAAAACAGCTTCCGGATCAACTCAACCTGGCAGTGTAGCCTCTACGGCGAACCCAACTGTAGCAGCCACTGTTGCTCCGACTAACATGATGGAAACATTAATAGCCGGATTAACAGAAGCTCTAAAGAGACCGAGAGTTGATAAATCTCAGAGGAGATGTTTCAGATGCCAGAAACTGGGGCATTATGCTCCAGAATGTATGGCTGAGAAACCTGTCCCTCGTAGACAGGAGAGTGTCTCTGGAGTAAGTACAGAGGAAAACTAAGGAGGGGTCTCCCGACGGGCAAAGAAGGGGATCCCAGTGACAAATCTTGCCATGATATCACCATCCATGATGAGAGTTCGCATGTAGTAGCAAACTCGCCTAGCACCGAGGTGGTTGTAGACACCCGGAAGGCTAGGGAAGCTGATATAACAGGTGCCACGGGAGCACAGGGGAAACCCAATATCAGTAACGAGGCAGGCGGCTATGAATTAGCCAAGGTCTGTGGTGCCCACCTGCCCCCGGGTCATCCTTGTCTGGAATACCTGAAAGGATGTGGATCGACTCCTGGTGTGAACAATGACGTTCCGATCATTACGGATATGCCCTCTGTTTTAAACGGAAGGCGGTGGTATGTTTGCCTCACTGTTAACGGAAGATCTGCCGAATTCCTTGTGGATACGGGAGCTAGCCACTCTTGTATCTCCAGGGGGTTCTATGATCTTATACCGGATGAACATGATACTCTCAAATCGGGAGGAGGTGCTCAGACGGCCGACGGCAGTACTCTGCAAACGTATGGTAGAACTTGTGTGAAACTACAGTTGGATGGTATACATGACTATGTCATGAGCGCCACCGTTGCGGATATAGCAGATGAGGGGATACTTGGGTTGGATTTCGCATCCCTGTATGGTGCTGTGTTGGAACCTCAATCAGGAGTGTTGAGTGTGAAATACCCGTATCCTGTAAAGGTTAGATGTGTACTGAGACAAGTGAGCAGTATGGCTAGTGTAGCACACACAGTGCGAATCCCTCCGGGAATAGCCTGTGATGTGCTTGTAAGAAGTGATCCTGCAATGCGTAATAAACCTGCAGTGATAGAACCGGATGTAGTTACTTTATCGAGTATCGGATTAAATTCTGTAGATACGATAGTAGCGAATGCATCCTGGTCGGTAGTACCTGTCTCCAATACTGGAAACACTACTATCTACTTGAAAAAGGGACAAGTTTTTGGAAACGTGACCCTTTCGGAGACTGTAACGGATAGTAAGCTAAGCTTACAAAAGGTAACAGGAGATGATGAAATTTCGGAAGACTTACTTAAGTTGTATGAAGAAACTTCATTAGAAGATCCGGAACACCGGAAAGAGTTCTATGATATGCTCTGTCAGTATGATACTGCCTTTGCCAAACCTGGTGAAAAACTAGGTACGACAAATAAAGTATTACATAAAATAGATACTGGAGATGCTGAACCCTTTAAGATACCGTATAGACGGTTACCTTTAGCGAAAAAGAGAGTAGCTGAAGATGAAATAAACAAGATGTTGGAACAGGATGTAATAGTCCCTTCCAATAGTCCATGGAGTAGTCCTGTATGTATGGTAACAAAGAAAGACGGTAGTATCCGCTTCTGCATAGACTACAGGAAGTTGAATGGAGTAACGAAAAAGAATTCGTATCCATTACCGAGAATAGATGAAACCATTGACTCCTTAGGAGGAAACAGCTGGTTTTGTACCCTAGACTTGCAATCAGGTTACTGGCAAGTGGGAATGAACCCTTCAGATATGGAGAAAACTGCATTTTCGAGTCATATCGGATTATTCCAATATAATGTAATGCCGTTTGGATTGTGCAATGCACCTGCAACATTTGAAGCAATGATGGAAACAATTCTAAGTGATTTATTGTGGAAAAGATGTCTTGTATATCTTGACGATGTCATAGTCTTCGGAAAAACATTCGAAGAGTGTTCTAATAACTTAAAAATGGTACTAGAACGTATTATTTCTAATGGTCTCAAATTGAAACCTAAGAAATGCCACATGTTTAGAAAGTCCATAAATTATTTGGGCCGCATCATCAGTGATGAAGGAATAAAGGCTGATCCGGAAAAAATCGAATCAGTTACGAATTGGAATAGACCTAAAACACCCAAAGAAGTGAGGTCCTTTTTAGGATTCTGTTCCTATTACAGGGAATTTATTCCGAATTATTCTAGAGTCAGTTACCCATTACAAGCAATAGCTAACTGGACTCCAGGAAGTACCAAGGAAAAATTTCCTTGGACGCATGAACAGGAAACCGCTTTTCAAAAGCTAAAAGACCTGTTCACGAGTACTCCTGTATTACAATATCCGAATGAAACGGATCATTTCATACTGGATACTGATGCTAGTAACGATAGCATTGGTGCAGCTCTCTCACAAGTCCAAAATGGGAGAGAAGTACCGATTGCCTTTGCCAGCAATACACTGAGCAAGACTCAGCGCAATTACTGCACAACCAAAAGAGAGTTGTTAGCAGTAGTCGTATATACCAAGAAGTTCAAACATTTTCTATGGGGAACGAACTTTACTTTACACTCCTCTTTAAGGTGGCTACTGAACTTCCGAGATGCTGAAGGAATGTTAGGCCGATGGCTAGCCCATTTATCCGAATATGGGCTTGAACATCAACAGATTCAGCATAGACCTGGAGTTAAGCATTTAAATGCTGATGCTTTGTCTCGAATACCAATTCGGAAATGTGATAATCCGGATTGTACTGATTGTGGAGCTCATAGGGCAGTGTTAGCAGGGATTCGAAGACCATTTGTACCCCTAGTTGCCAGTATACTGGATTGGTCTATGGATCACATACAACATTTCCAGGAAGCTGACTCGATAACTGCGCAGCTACTGCAATTGGTACCAAAGGGTATACGTCCAGCTAGACCGGAGGTCTCTCTGGAAAATCGAGAAATGAGAAGGTTTCTTGCTCAATGGACCGAGCTTGAAGTCCGGAAAGGCGTGTTATACCGTTGGAAGCCATGTAATAATGGTGAGAGAATCATGCAAGTGGTGATACCACATGCTATGAGACATGACATTATGTACTTCTGTCATGGACATCGGACCAGTGGTCATTTCGGAAGGAAACGCTCGTTAGCACGGCTTTCCAAGAAATACTATTGGCCTGGCATGACACGGGACTTGCAAAGATGGGTAATCACCTGTCCGGATTGTTGTAAAAATAAACCCGGACCCGGGATGGGCAAACTTCCCCTATCCCAAGAACTTTTCGGAGTTAGATTCGCAAGAATCGGGGTAGATATTATTTGTGGATTTAATACAACCGCTAATGATAATACCTGTATGATGGTAGTGTGTGATTATTATACGAAATACACTAAAGTATTTCCACTACCGGACCACAAAGCAGTTACTTGTGCCGAAGCCTTTGTAAAAGGTTGGGTACTAAGTTTCGGTGTACCATTAATGTTACACAGTGATCAAGGCAGAGAATTCGAATCAAATCTCTGGCAGGGTATGTGCGAATACTTAGCTATTTGCAAGACTAGAACCAACCCGTACAGGCCACGAAGTGACGGATTGGTAGAAAGATTCAATAGAACCCTCATCCAAGTTCTGAAGTCACTCGTTAATGAACATATGGATGACTGGGATGAGCAATGTCATTTCGTGACACATGCTTATAACAGTACGGTACATTCAAGTACAAATTGTACTCCGAACCTTTTAGTATTCGGAGAGGATTTGATAATGCCTGCTGACCTAGTTTTTGGAGTCGTAGGGATGGACCCTGAACTACCTTGCCATGTAGTTTTTGTGGAATGTTTGAGAGACAGATTTAAAAAAGCATATGAGTCTGTCCGAATTGATTTGGAGAAAAGCGCCAAATGGCAGAAAGTAGGATACGATACCGATCTAAAGCATCGGAAATTCCAATCCGGAGACAGAGTTCTCAGATTACATGAACCACTTAGACACATAAAATTAGCGTCTAATTGGGATGGTCCCTTTACTATAACACAAGTTATCAGTGATTGTAACGTAATTATCAAATCTGACCTTGGTCGACTTTATAAGTCAAATGTAGCTAGATTAAGGAAATGGTCTGGGAGGGAGACCTCCACAGAAATGTATGGTGAAGGGTCCGGGAAGATCCTGAACCAGAATCGCATAATAGACCAGGTAAAGAACACTACAGTGAAGCGTGGCCATGGTAGGCCTAAAAAGTGTTCCGAATCAGTGACACCCACGCCAACACCGATTAAGCGTGGGGGAGTTAAAAAAGTCTCGGCAGGTGAAGACAAAAAGAAGAGGAAAGGTGTTTCTAAGGCTAAGAAGCACCTAGAAAAGGCTCTTCAGACTGTCAGGTCCGATAAAGAACTATCCGAGAAGGGGAGATAAGTTCGTCGCAGCCCTCGAATTGCCCAGAGGACTGCAGTGACCTAACCTGTATACACAACGGGTGTAATGTTTACATTTAGAGGAACGGATGACCACTGACCTGAAAGGCTTATTTGTTGCCGCCGCATGATGTACCAATGGGTAGTGGACGGATAATCCGGTGGATTTGCTTAAGCTTTCCATAAACTCCACTTAAATCCCCAGACGAGTCATAGGCGTGAGCGATAATTACCTAAAAACAATCAGTTTGTTGATGTTCCGCTTGTAGCACGTGCGTTTCCGCATGACGTCACAGTGTCCAGTCTCGGCTGACCTCTCGTGACCCCGCGCGCAACGGGGAAATGACGTCACGAATGCTGGCCTGTCGCCATATTGTTTTTCGGTAACGTCCAAGACGGTCAAGCTCGCTCCCGTTTGTGTCGGCCCCGGCGCCGTAAAAGCCGGAAAAAGGAGTAGTTTACTCCCGTGGGCGATTCCCCAGTCATGGCTGAGGAATCCGTAGCTGCAGCCAAGCTATCCGGTGACCCGGATAAGCTGACTCCGTCCGCAGAAGCTTTTCCGGAAGCTTTGTCGCCTGTTACACAGGAAGAGAGCGAGATGATGGACGTGGAGGAATCCACGGATCGCTCGTTCGAGGAGAAGCTGGCTTCATTTTCACTAAATGAACCAGAGAAACTGTTGTCTCCATTCCCACCCGAGGGATCCGGAGCGGCTGCGAGTGCCGAACCCGCAGCGACAGAGTCCGAGACCACCCAAGTCGACGGACCGAAGGACCAGTGGAAGCCAGCAGTGGCTAACCCGTTCCCAGTAGAGTATGATGGTCGCTACCTGTATGTCCACCCGGAACTGCAGGCACAAGTGACCTACGCGGACGGGACACCGGTCAGGTTGGACCCGAAAGTTCGGATAGCTGTGGAGGGCACTATGGTTCCCGATCAGCTGACCAGGACGCCTCCCGAGTGGCTTCGAGACTGGCCGTGGTTCCAACGGGGACTTATGGTAGACGCTGACTTCCGCGAGACAGTGTACGAAGCCAACCGAGCCTTCGAGCTCGGAGCGTACCCGAAGCCTGACAAGTCCCTGTCTAACGTCAAGGCTACGAACATTGATTGGGTAGGCTGCGTCTCGGATTCCGAGGGGCAGACTTACCCATGCCCTTGTGCTACCCGGCCCCAGTACCGGACCACAAAGGAGTACCGGGAAGCCGCTGCTAACTTCGAGCAGTTGGATGAAGGTTTTTATATAACCGAGCAAGAGTTAGTGGATGTCCAGAACAATTCACTAACTGGTATGGACCGAGGTGCAGCCCTTCGGACGGTTCTCGTCCGTCGAATGACTGCCGAACAGGAGGCTCAGGAAGAGGCTAAGAGGGCCGCGGAAGTACCCGCACCTCCTATCCCCGACCTGAAACTTGCCACCAGGAGTTCAGCCAGTGCTACACCAGCCACCCGCAGTACTACCACTCGGGTAGAAGCCTCGACCTCCAGCGCATCCGGAACCCAGGAACCGGAGGAAGACTGGAAGGTCAGCAAGAACCGAAGGTCCGCTGCTCGGAAGCTTAAGAATCTCCCGGATTCTGCTAAAGCTGAGCCGAAACCCAGCACTTCAACCACTGGTAGTACTGCCATGGAGGTTGAATCGTCTGACGAGGAGTCTGTGCACGAGTCCTCGGTTGAGTATGATGAGAAGGCCACTCCATCAACTCAAACCGAGGCCGAGCGCTGGGCTAACGCCAAATCCGGATTCAAAACCCGGATTCCGACGTGCTTCTCCGACTGTGCGTACGGAGTGAAGAAGGACGGCTCTACCCTCTATGCCTGCCCGGACTCAGTCAATAAGAACGATGAGTCAGATGATGAAGATTGGATGCGTCTTTCGGACGAGGACCCCAATCCGAGCAAAGCCTATCGAAAGATGTGGCTTATGCTAAACCACACCGAAGGGTATTACACTTATACCCAGAGGAGGAAGCTGCGTTGGGCTTTAGAGAAGTGGTACGGTGACGACCAAAAGTCCTGTCCCTTCTCTATCTGCCAGGATGCGAGTGATGTCATGATCCGGACCTGGAGTACTCCAGCCCGGTTTCAACGGCATCTGGTAGAGGCCCACTTCCACCATCACCCGGTTTACATTTGTGATCCGAGTTATGGTAAGAAGGGCAAGAAGTGTACTACGAAGGTGCAATACAACCGACGTAGTGATCTGGCTAGACACCAGAAGAAATGCCACGCAGAAGGTTTGGACGGGGCACGGAAGCGCATCATGGAGCTTCATCAGGAACTCATGAAGGAGTTCGACAGTCTGAGCGAGGATGCTTGGTCTAAGATCCGACCAGGGGACCAAGTCCTCTGCGAGGTTCCGAAGACCAAGGATTCGAAACTCCGCGCTAAGATAGTCCTGACTCCCGGGAAGGGTAAACTGGACATGCACGAGTCTCTCTGGCAGAAATGCGAGGAATCCGGAAAGGATGCAAAGAGAGCTCGTGAAAGGAGCAGGAGAGATCAGAACCGTGGCAGCAACGGTAATGGTCAGGGCACCACTAAACCGAAAGTCAGAGCAGAGGACCGTTCCAGGTCCCCTCTGGCTAGGCACCCCGCAGAGCAGGCTCAGGGCACTCCGGTGTTCAAGAAGCCCGAACCTGCCGGATACGCTGGAGCCGTATCTAAGCCTGGGAAAGTTAGTTCTCGAAACTTCCCGTCCTTAAACCAGGGACCTGGACCTGAGAGCCAGACCTTGGTGGTAGGAAAGGATGGTCGCCTTATGCCAAAGAAGACCACCGCATCTGCTGCCGCCGGATCTGCATCCGCTCCAGCCGCCCCACCAGTTACCTTTACCCAGGAGCAGTTAAACATGTACCTGCAAAGGAGGAGATTACTCGGAATACCAACTTGAACACTAAGTTCATGAGGGTATTCGGAGTCGACTTGGACGAGTGGGACGGCACTCCCGAGTCGGCTCTAGCTCTTCTTAAGAAGAAGCATGCTAAGAAGTCCGCTTAAGCATGCTAGGGTTATTTCTCCCATAATTTTTTTTCTCCATCACCGAATGACCAGATATAGTCTTTGCGGAACCCTATAGGTCTGCGAATGTTTTATTCACTAGTGTATGAACACCTATAGTATGTGTTCCGGTTCCCTCTTATGACCAGCTTATTGTATAATTCAGGTTGTATAACCCTTATTGCACCCTGAATAGTCTATTCGGATTTATAACTTCACCTATGAACAATCCGATAGTAGACTTGCTGCTGTGAGACGTAACCGGATGCCAGTTCCAGATCCCTGCTGTTACCCGCGCTAACCACTTACTAGGATGGACTTTACGATTTACCTCTACAACTCATCTGTACTCCCGAATGGACTTATATCAAATACTACTATTACTTCCGGATCAACCTATATTGGACTATTATCTACTTATGTCAACTAAGCTTAAAAAGGATTATGTTTACTACATTGTTGACACATCCGGACTATTATTCTACATTCTACACCATTCGGATATACTATAAACTTTAGCACTACTAGAGGATTGTGGGTAGCTGCCCCAAATTCAACTACCGTGTTCACTCTATATAAGGTATATTTGATACGGATCTCTAATTATTGTTGGTATTCATATTATAAGATCCGCTAAACTTCACCAGAAAACACATATTATTGTCCTGCGAGACAAATTGTATAATAAGTATATTGATCTGGTGCTATAAAGGTTATTTGCTACACCGTGATTTTTTTCTTTTCAAGTGTATGGTATAAATGGTCCTATTCGTATTACTCACGGAATCCTTAACGGATTCACATGTCATTATATAGTGAAGTTACTATAACAGTCTTCTTTAAGACTATATATTCTAATGTGGTATTAATAACTACAAACATATACGGATGTTATTATGTGATATATTTATTGTCGACAGTTCCGTTACACATAACTGTTATCATCACATGTATACGATTCATATTACTTGTCTTATTAGTTATACCGTAAATATAATATAATATTATATGGTATAATAATTTAACAAACAGTTCCGTTTCACATAACTGTCTCTTATTCAAGTAATTCGTATAATATTTCAACATCCTAATTGTTATTGGTGTAGGGGCCGGTATCGTCGTATATATATTAGTGCGGTTCATCCGAGAGACGTGTTCGTGTGGTGCCTGTTCCTTCTATGCCAGCTAGGTGTCGCTTTGTGATACCCCGTTGGTACAAGAGGGGGCGGCACCATGCCTCGCGTCCAGCTCCTACTAAGGAGCCGGACGAGCGGCAGAAGGTGACTGGATCTAGTCCAGTCCAGACGCGCAGCCTAACCTGTAGACTAGAGTGGAATAAAGTCCTACCCGAGAGGTAGGGGTTTCTGGGGCTTTGCCCAACCCGAACTACTTGTGTTGTGTTGGTATTTCTAGTGGTAAGCGAGCCAAAGAGCCACCCAACATATAAGTCAATACGAACCATTACACTGGTGCCGTGACCAGTTGGTTCGGGGGTGGTGCGCGGCCACATTGGCTGAAAGCCTCGGGAAACCCGAAGCGGATCCCCCCAGCCCTGGGCTAGAGGGATTCGAAGAGGATGACTTTACATCCCAGCATCTGTTGTTAGACTGGAAACCCAGTCAACAACAAATGTATAATCCGGCAGGTGTCCGAACTGTTTTCTCGACACCTGGTCTGATAGACGGTGCCACAGGTGATGGTATCGTAAACTTGTATCCGGGTACACCCCAAATGGGAGTACCGGATACGGGATTGTTCAAGGGAATAGTAAAACCCCCAACTTTAGACCTGAGTGATTGGTCCCAAGCTATAACTAGTAGACGCCAGCTGTGTCCTATTGTACCAGCAGGCTCGGCTAGCAACTTGGGTACGCCAGTGGCACAAAGCCCTGGAAAATGTACTGCGACCCCCCCAGTAGCAGTACCGGATGGTGCAAACGAGGTACCCCCATTAATGACATCGTCGGACCATGACAGCGACGATGGCAAAGCCATAAGGGACGCAATAGTCCCAAGCATAAATGCGAAGAATAAGCCTAGGGGTGCTGAACCGAAAAGCTCGGAAAGGCATCACTTAGGCCGATCGCTAGATGAAGGCTTGTCTGACTCCATGTTTAATCCTGGAGGCAGTCGCAGGTCTATATACGGACGTCGGATGGGCCCTGGGTATAAAACTACCCCGGCCTATTTGAAAGCCAAAGAACAGGTAGAGTTACAAGCTAAGCGGCAACATGAACAATTCATGGCGGCCCAATTAAAAATAGAAGAGGAAACTAAGTCTCGGATCGGAAAATTACGTTCCGAGGAGCAGGAGGCGATTCTAAAAGAATCTGACCTAAAGTATCGTCTAACTTCGGCAACCCATCGTTTGGAAAGGAAGGAGAGAGACGAACTCGAGAAAGAGAAAAGATTGGCTGAGTTGGAACTCGAAGAAGCCAATACACTTAGAGCAATCGAAAAGGCTAGAGCCGAAGAAGTTGCTAAGGCCCGGGATGTAAACAGATTACAATCCGAGTTGCATGCTATGGAGGAGAAGCTGAAGAAACTTCAACTCCGAAAGGCGGAGACAGAGGCCAAAATGGTCTCGGAACAAGCCGAGATAAGGAAGGAGACCAACGAGTATCAAAGGTCTCAGAAAGAAAAAGGTGAAAAGTACCGCTTATTAAAGGATACTTTTAAGCGAGAGGCTTTAGCCGCTCAGGAAGAACGAAACCGAGCTGTGGCGGAAAATGAAAAGATTCGATCCGAAATCTTAGCAGAAAACGCACAGCTGAGGGAGGAACAGTGAAACCTAACCACAGATCTAGCTACCCTCACAATAAATAAGTCTGCCATGGAGAGTTATTTACAGGAGCAGGAGCAAGCGAATGCCCCTCCGGCGAGTAAGGACACAAACCCGAACTCGACTTTCGTTAAACAGGGCGACCCAGTCTCCTGTTCTACGCCGAAGCATCCGCCGTATAATCCTTTTATCAATGATAATGCGATGCGGAATGTAGATCAAGGGGGAGTTTATATCAGAACCCAAGATAAACATGGCCGAACTAGTAGAGTCCGGATAAGTGAAGTCCCCATAGTCCACAATCTGGACCCGGATTATATACCACGGGAAGCCTCTGACAGTAGTGCAGAGACTAACGGATTCCACATACATGTGGATCCGAGTGACAGTGCGGGGTTGGGAGCTGGTAACGACAGCAACCAACCCAATCCATCAAACGATGGCAGTCATCCGACGGGTAACCAGCCTTCGCGCGGCGGTTATCAAAGCGCACAAGGAGGGGGCGGTACCCCGGGTGCCACAGGCTACAGTGGTGCCTCGGGTCCCGGCCCTAACCCGGGTGGCGCGGGTTATGCGAACCACAGTGTGCCACAGTGGACGTATACTCAGCCACCACCACCACCTCCACCGGGCAATACGAGCTTCGGTGGTATAGGGGGCAACCGAACCTTGAATGAAACAAAGGCGGTTGAATGGAGCAAACAGCAATGCACTAGATTGATGTATGCTCATAATTCTGCCCGAAGGGTAGCCGTTATTCCAAAAGAATATGACGGTACTCGACCATGGAAAGAGTGGTTTGAAGACTTCATCGACGTGATGAATTGTAATGGGTGGACCCCATACGAGGCCAAGCCACATCTGGTAAGATGTTTGAAGGGCGGCCCGGGTCGCATGGCTGTAGAGCAATGGCGAACCTGGTACGGTCTCGTTGGAAGTTTTGAGCAGTTGGTAGAATCTGCTAGTGGACTGTTATGCAACATGGTCAAGGAGGACCCGATGGTCCGTTTCAAGAAACGTACACAGAAGCCTAACGAAGCTTTTCGAGCATACGGTATGGAGCTCCATGCCCTGCTAAGCAAAGCCAGACCCGGTACTGAAAACCAGGACTGGTATATGGACGATCTGATTACCCAATTCGTCAAGGGTCTGAGAGACCAAGATGAGCAGGTTGCTGCCAGGGATGCCTGGAAAGAAGGCGTAACACTTCACGACATATTTAATGGTATAGATATGGCCATGAAGAAGCGAACAATGTTAGCTGGTGACATACCGAATGCCAGCCGCTCGGCTCCCCTGGTATCAGTAGTCCAGCAGTCTGAGGCGCAAGGCCCCTCAGATGATTTTGAATTGATTGAAATCGAACAGGAGGACGGAACCTTCTGTTCGGTCCAATTAAGGAAGAATACTTCGGGCAGGAAGTATATTCCTAGGAAAGCTTTCAATAAGCCAAGGGACTCAAGACCACCACCCGAGGTCAAGAGTGACCCGAAGGCTAGTGAGAAGGCATCCAAACCTTTAGTAAGCGCCGATAAATCGAAGGGTCAGTCCCCGGACATGACCAAACTTATGGAGGACATGTGTAAGAAAATTACCGATGCCATCCAAGCCAGTCGGCAGAGACCCCGAGTGGATCGCCGAACTGTAAAGTGTTTTAGATGCCAACGCATGGGACACTATTCGTCTGAATGTACCGCTGCTAAACCGGTAATGGCTGCCTTCTATGAACCCGAAGACAACGGCGAAGGAAGGGAGAACACTACGGATTCCACTAATGTGGAAAACTAGTGGGGGTTGTATCAACGGCATCTGATACGACCCCATGGAAGAAAGAATGCCAAAATGCTACCGGGGGTGACCCGGTGGAAGATTTCGAATCAATTACACCTGGAGGCCGGGTGGCCGGGGGTGCGCACCCCTGCACCTTGGCCGGGGCCGGGGACCCTAGTGTTTACATGTATGAGGGTGAGCGTATGGAGGCGAGTGGCCACACTAGGGGAGAGGGAGGATGGATCAAAGAGTTGATCCGAGTGTGTGGGACACGCCTTCCCCCAAGTCATCCGTGTCTGGAATTCCTTAGAGGACTCGGATTGAATCTTGGTGATTCGGGAGACTTTCACCAGTTTACCAGTAACCCCTCACCCTTAGGGGGGAGACGGTGGTATGTACCCATATCTGTGGAAGGCCGGGTAGGAGAATTCTTGGTGGATACTGGAGCTAGCCATTCCTGTGTGTCCAAAAGGTTCTTCGACTCGGTGGCCAGCAGCCATGAGAACCTCAAAACGGGGGTAAATGCTTGCACGGCCGACGGAAGCAGCATGCGTACATTTGGTAGGACGTTTATGCCTATCCGTATAGGAGGCAAAGAATTCGTTCTTTCGCCAACTATAGCAGAGGTTAGTGATGGCAGAATCCTCGGACTGGATTTTGCAAGTTTATACGGGGCCGTCTTGGACCCGAGGGACGGTATGATGAGTATACGGAACCCGTATGGCTTGCATGTCCAATGCGTATTGAGACAGGTGTCTTCAGTCGCATCAGTGATACATACGGTGAAGATCCCACCGGGTACCACTTGCGATGTCCTTTGTGGCGGGTCCATGGCTCAAAGGAATGAAACTGGAGTCTATGAACCCGATACGGTGTACTTGTCGAGCGTCGGGTTGGACTCAGTGGATACATTAGTGGCTAATGCAGCTTGGACTGTATTACCCATGACTAACCGAAGTGGTTCAGTAGTCTATCTGAGGCGAGGCGACTGTATTGGGAGGATGAGCTCGGTAGAACATGTCGCCGAAGCAAAATTCAATAAACCACTGAACCCTGTTAGTAAGCATCCTTTGGATGAAGAATTCCAAAAGCTGATTGATCAGTCCGATTTAGAAAATACGGAAGATAAGGATTGCCTGTCGAAACTCCTACAGAAGTACGAGAGTGCTTTTGGTAGGGAGGGAGGACCGGTGGGTAGATCCGATAAGGTGTTGCACACCATAGATGTGGGCAACGAGAAACCTTTTAAAATTCCGTATCGTAGACTTCCTCTAAAGAAGAAGTTAATTTGTGAAGAGGAAATACAAAAACAGTTAGACCTAGGGGTAATCGTGCCCAGCTCGAGTCCCTGGTCTAGCCCTGTTTGTATGACCACTAAGAAAGACGGTACAATCCGCTTTTGTGTCGATTATCGGAAATTGAACGGTATAAAAAAGAAGAACGCGTATCCTTTACCAAGGATAGACGAGACTTTAGATAGCTTGGGCGGGAACCAATGGTTCTGTACCTTGGATTTACAGTCCGGGTATTGGCAAATACCGATGCACCCCGATGACAAGGAGAAGACAGCATTCTCCAGTCATATGGGGCTATTCGAGTATAATGTCTTACCCTTCGGATTGTGTAACGCCCCCGCTACATTCGAGGCTATGATGGAATCCTTACTGAGTGATCTTTTGTGGAAGAAATGCCTGGTTTACTTGGATGATGTGGTCGTGTTCGGCAAGTCGTTCAAGCAATGCCTGGCGAATCTGCAATTGGTCCTCGACCGGATACTATCAAACGGTCTTAAACTTAAACCCAAGAAGTGTAATTTGTTTAAGAAAACCATTACATACTTGGGAAGGATCATTACTCCTAACGGAGTGAGTGCGGATCCGGAAAAATTGGAAGCCGTAGAGAATTGGGAAAGACCCACGAGTGCTAAGGAGGTGAGATCATTTTTAGGATTCTGTTCCTATTATCGTGATTTCATACCAAATTACTCTCGTGTGAGCTTCCCCATGCAGTGTCTAGCTCACTGGACTCCAGGTAGGGCACGGGACCCATTCCCATGGACCAGCGAGCAAGAAGAATCTTTTAATAAAATAAAAGATTTGTTTTGGAATACACCAGTGTTGAAATATCCCACTCCCGAGGGACATTTCATCTTAGACACCGATGCGAGCAATGATGCAATTGGGGCAGCTCTCTCTCAGGTCCAAGGGGGAGTCGAAGTGCCGATAGCATTTGCTAGCAACACGTTAAGCAAGACACAGCGAAATTATTGTACCACCAAGCGAGAACTCCTCGCTGTGGTGGTGTATACGAAGAAGTTTAAGCATTTCCTTTGGGGAAGTGACTTTACCTTAAGAACCGACCATTCGTCCCTTAGGTGGCTCCTTAATTTTAAGGACGCCGAGGGGATGATAGGACGATGGTTAGCTCATCTATCCGAATTCGGATTAGAGCATAAACAGATAGAGCACCGACCCGGTACTAAACATATCAATGCGGATGCCTTGTCGAGACGACCCATCCGAAGGTGCCAGAATGCCACTTGTGATGACTGCGGGGCCCACAATGCTGTGGTAGCCGGGTTGGTATTTAATCATACCACCCCCCGTATCCCCTGGGAGGAGGCTGTGTGCAGCTATCTTGATTGGTCCCCGGAAACCATCAAGAAGTTCCAACAGTCGGATCCCACCACAACTCGCATAATGGAATACCTACGGTCAGGTATTAAACCGGCAAGGCCGCTAGTATCCCTAGAGGATAGGGAGGCGAGGCGGTTGCTAGCCCAATGGACCGAGCTAGAGATCCGAGACGGCATACTGTGCAGGTGGAAGACAACTCCCACCAATGGTAGGCTGTTGCAAATAGTGATACCCACCCCGATGAGGAGGGATATCATGTATTATTGCCATGGCCATCAAACAAGTGGCCATTTCGGTAAGAAAAGGTCAATAGATCGCCTACAAAGGCGTTACTACTGGCCCGGTATGAGGGGCGACCTGCTTCGGTGGATCGCCACTTGCCCGGATTGCTGTAAAAACAAGCCGGGACCCGGCCTGGGTAAGCAACCCCTATCCCAGGAATTGTTTGGTATCAGATTCGCTCGAGTGGCGATAGATATCATCAGTGGAATTAAAACGACGCCCCGAGATAATACCTGTATGATGGTCGTGACCGACTATTATACCAAGTACACTCGGGTGTTCCCCCTTCCGAACCACAAAGCCGCCACGTGTGCGGAGGCATTTGTGAAAGGCTGGGTGTTACATTTGGGTGTTCCCCTTATGATGCACAGCGACCAAGGAAGGGAGTTCGAGTCGGAGCTATGGCAGGAAATGTGCCATTACCTAGCCATTTGCAAGACCCGAACAAACCCATACCGACCACAGTCGGATGGGCAGGTAGAGCGTTTCAACAGAACCCTCATACAAGTGCTAAAGCCCCTGGTCAATACCCACCAGGACGACTGGGATGAACAGTGTGAGTTTGTGGTACATGCCTACAACAACACTGTCCATTCATCCACTAATTGCACTCCCAACCTGCTAGTGTTCGGCGAGGACATCATAATGCCCGCCGACTTAGTGTATGGAGTGGTTGGTATAGACCCGGAGGCGCCCTGCACTGTGTTGTTTGTGGAGTCATTAAGGGACAGGTTCAAACAGGCATACGAGGCCGTTCGTAAAGAACTGCTGAAGAGTGCGAAATGGCAGAAGGTGGGTTATGACACCAATGCTAAACGAATTCGTTTTAATGTAGGGGACAAAGTCCTAAGGTATTATGAGCCGCTGGAGAAGCTGAAGCTCGTAACGCCTTGGGAAGGTCCGTTTAAAATAATTCGTGTCATCTCCGAATCTACGGTGATGATGGAGGACTGCCTAACTGGTAGGAAATGGAAGACAAATGTCGGAAAACTTCGGCCCTGGAAGGGGCGCGAAAAGGCGGAGAGGGAGTTCGGCTACAAACCACCTGTATCTGTCCCTAGCGGACCGAGCGTGGTAGTACCGATGAAACGCCCTAGAGGCAGGCCGGCCGAGAAAGGCGCCGGGAGACGAAGGTATGGTGAAAAAGAAGACGAAGGCCAGGAAACGACCTAATCGTAAGAAAAGGAAAAATGTCTCGCTGAGTGAAGGCATTACGTATGGGAAGGTGCCCGCTGTGGCTAGGCGGAATCCAGAGAGGGCCGTACGTAAAGCCGGGAAAAATAAGAGGCTAACCGAAGGCGTTAGACGCAGTCCCCGGTTGAGGTCTGCCGTAACCTAACTCAGTACACAACGAGCTGCTGCGTGTTGTCCGCCATAGGCGGGTAACATACGTCCACGGCTGGAGATGCCGAACGTGCCCTCCCCGGGGAGCTGTATCCCGTGAGCGGCGGACGGATTAACCGGTACATTCGCTTTGAAGCGTTGTATACACCGCCAAACTCCAGCAGATAGCACTCGGGTGGTAGGCCGCGTCCCGCATGTCGAGTCGAATGTTAGTTCGGATCTAGTTCCCTAGGTGGCGCCGCGGGTGCGGCGGGAAAGGTTGGAAGTAGGTCACCGGATAGCCACGGCGGGATCTCGCGAGGCGAGATACGTGACGTCATACTGGTCATAACTAGAGCGGACTCGTGGTGGTTAGACGCCACCCGTTTTTGCTCTAGTTGTTGTTGGCGGTTTACAGGCCCCTAGCTGTTCGTTAGCTTGCCTAACATCATCTTTTGTTGGACGAATCCTTCGGGAGGAGTCCAACACAGACGCCAAATTATTTGGAAGTCGCCCTCAGTGCCATGGCACAGGGGACAATTGACGCCGCGCGTCAGACTGCCAACGTTCTGTTGGAACTAGGCGAGGACCCGAAAGTCCCGTCTCGGGTCGAGGAATCTATGGATTCTTCGACAGAGGAGGCCGCCCGGACGCTCTCGGCTATGGCCGAGGCCACCGACCGGGAGAAGATGCCACCTCCACCACCACCACACCCGGAGCGCTCGTCTGCAGCAGCCGCTTCGGGTAGCAAAGTGGATGTCCTGGACATTCCAATGTATCCTCCGGGATTCAAGACTTGGATCGAACGTATGGCACACGTCGATCGTGAGGCCGGTGTTGTGTACACCTCCTGGGGGACCTACATCCCCATGCACGCCTCCATGTTCGGATGTGGACCAATGGCGGTGGAGCAGGGTGTGCCCGAGCCCATACCAGATGATTTCAAGACTCTGGTAATGGACTCGTGCAGTGACGAGCTGGCTGACAATATGCCAGTTTCTTGGCTCCGCAACTATCTGAAGTTAGCGGAGAATATGGCGGTGAACGAGAGTCTGGCCCGAGCCGTCTTGATCTCTGAGGGCATCACCCGAAAGGCCTCAGAGTTAAGGGAGTCCGAATCCGATATGGATACAGACTCCACAGTAACCTTGTCGTCGGTGGAAACCGACCGGGTCAAGCGATTGACCCGTAAACCTGCGCCTAAGGGTCCTCTCACTGAGAGCGATCTGGAGGCTGAGGATGTCCGCATCGCCGTCGAGAGGTCCACAACCGAGACCGACCCAGCTGCCGACATCCCGGAGGCACCTGGTGAGATCTTGGAAGAGGACATCTCGCGCCAGCAGGCTGCTGTGGAGGCAAAGCGAGCCGAGCTTGCCAAGCAGCAGAAGGAGCTCACCGCAGCTCGCCGGGCCCATCGCAAACAGCAGGCCCAACAGAAAACCAAGGTCTCTTCCGACTCTGACTCCCCGGTCAGCGGAAGGAGGAGCCCTCGTACAGAGGACAGGAATCGACGGGAGTCGGATTCCAGCCCTGAGATGCCGGCGCAGCCCACCAAGGTTCAGCGCCGGAAGAAAAAGAACGGAGCGAAAGCATCTCCCGCAGAACCCACACCCCCCACCAAGCCGAGGGGTAAGGGTCAGCCGAAAACGCCCGCCTCCACCACCACAACCACAACCACCACAGTAGCCACCTCGGCTGCAGCTTCCACTGCCAGCACCAGCGGAAAAGGCGCCAAATCCTCTGCCAAGGCTTCGGCTGGTACTACCACCACCAGCCGAGCGAGCCGTAGGGGAGCTGGTATCTACACGGACAGTGAGGATAGCGACAGCGATCGAGAACTGCCCGAGTCGGCCAAATCTGATTTGGAGTCCGTGACAACGTGGGAAGAGATGACCACGGATGTCCCAAAAGACGACAATCAGAAATGGATGTGGAAGAATGCAGCCGAAGGGTTCAAAGAACGGACTCCTCGCTGCTTCGCGGACTGTGCCTACGACACGGTCCATTACATGTGTCCCGGCGCCGTCAATAAGGACGGTGACAGCGATGACGAGGAGTGGATGAAATCCGGCCCCTCGGATACGCCTGTAGGTAAATTCTACCTCATTTGGATTGACCAGCTGAAATCCAAATTGGGGTCGATTTACAGCTACGAGGCCCGGACGAAAGTTCAGTGGGCAATGACCCAATGGGGACCAACCGGCAGCCGCCGACGGTGCCCATTCGAGTCATGCCAGCTGGCTCTCACGGGTGAGAAGATGTTCGAGACAAAGCCTCGCTTCGCTCGCCACATTGTTGAACATCACATGCACCACAAGCCTGTGATGATGTGTGTGCTTGGGGACCGCCCGAGCAAACATTGTGATGGATCGTTCAGCACTCACCGGCGCCGAGACATGGCTCTGCACTTGCAGAAGGCCCATGGCATCGGCCTGGAGAAAACCAGGAAACGAGCCATCAAGTGCTTCAACGAGCTCCTAGCTAACTGGGCCTCGTTGAGCATTAAAGACGTTAAGGAGCAGGCATTCGAGACCGGATTCTGCTCATGGAAGAGCGACAACTTGTTGACCTTCTTCCAAATCAACTTCTCTTCCACGAAATTCGGGATGCCCAGTGAGGTGCACCTGAAGGTAAAAAAGTGGCGAGGAGATGATAAGCGAGAGAAGGCCAAAGCCCGCTCTAAGGGTCCTGGCGGAGGCACAACAACAGCTACCGGTGCTTCCAAGAGGAGCCGAGCAGACCGGTCCGTGAGCCCTTCGGGTGGCAAGGACCAGCCAAGACCAGCTAACCCAGCTGATCGTCGCGAGTCGGGACAACAAGTCTCGGCTCTGGATATGCCTAGCAACCAGGCCCGTAGGTCGAGTAGCCAGGCAGCCACACCGGCGACTCCAGCCACCACCACCTCTACACCTGCACCCGCGGAACAACGCCCGGGCGAAGCCACTGGCAGCCAGGATGGTGGGGGCGAACTCTTCGCTCCCCCATCTGGGTATTCTTCTTGGTGGGCCGGAGAGGGATCTTCCGGCAAGCGCCCCACGTATAGTGAGTACGCGGCGAAGTTCCCCGCTATGGGACCAGCTGGACCCGAGTCGCAGGTCCTTACCTCCCTGGGCCGGACCAAACCCCGTGGTAGAGGCCGTGGTGGGCTGGAGTCCACCCGAGCTTCCCCGGGCGGTGGCCGAGGCCGGGGCGGTCTTACGGTTGAGGGCCCGTCTGCTCCTCCAGCAGGTACTCCGCCTGCCCCAGTGGAAGCCACCGTGCCCCCACCAGTCATTGCTCCACCAACGGGCCCTCGGGTACCCCTGATGGAGTTAATTTCGGATACCCTGTCAGGTCTTCAGGATCCGAACACGTTTGTTGACCACAGAGATGTCCAAACGGTTCACATCCAGAATGAGCTGATGGCGGAGTGGCAGGCATTGCACCGCCAGAAGTCAGTCGACTACTGGCGGGCGATGACTGAAGCCACCCTCAATCTGGTATACGAAATCCAGAAGAGGGAGGAAGACAAGATCAGGCAGCTGGAGAAGGACAGAGTCCAAGAGGCTCTCGAATCCTGCCGGCGTCAGCAAAAGGAAGCCGAAAAGCTTAAGGAGTTTCACGAAGCTGAAAACGCCAGATACATCCATAGGTTTAAGGAGGCTGACCTCAAGTTTTTCCTGGCATTCGGGAAACATCTGGAGGAGTGGGACGGCTTACCGTCGTCCCTTATCTTCATACCAGATGTACCCCCGGATGCCCCACCAGCCCCGGCTACTCCACCGGTTCTGGCCACTCCACCGGTCCCGGCTGCTCCGCCAGTTCCGGCAGCTCTCCTGCTCCCGCCCCCTACTGTCACCCGGACTGTTACAACTGCCACGGTCGCTCCACCAGCATCCGAGGCAATGGACAGTCCATCCGCGGTGATGAGGGCCTTGAGCTTGGAGGGCGATACGCCCAGCGAGGCTTCCGCGGCGCTCTCTACGAGCAGCTGTAGCAGCTCGGCTCCATCTGCCTCAGCGGAGTCGGCTGAGAAGATGGACACGGATCCGGAAGATCTTTAAGTGTCCATCTGACGGTGTCTCCTTTGTACCCGAGGGTAAAAGCATTTAATATGCCAGAGGCACTGTTCCTTACGCTGGACTCCTGATATCTGGAACGTAACCCGCAGCGAAGATGGACGCTAAACCCGACACACCAAAAAGGGATTACCACACCTACCCGGGGCTCCATCTTCCCATCTTCATCAGGGCACATCACAACAGCAACGTGGCTTGCCACCACACATATGTCGCCAGATGGAGCTGCAGAAACCAGTCGTTCCAGATTCGCCGGAAGTCCGGTATATTGTAAGGGTGATCCTGCTACCCTGGTAGGACACCTATATTTGTCAGTATTATTATTTTTGTATAAATATATTTTTATACCAAATATATATATATTCTTGTAATTAAAACAAACAAATTTTTCTGTCGGGTTATCTACCCCACCTCGGGTCGGTTAGTTAATACTGTAAAATTTTATTCATATCACCTGATTACTCGTCTACGACTTTTTAATGCGTCTTGTTTATAATAATAACACTATTGTAACACTGTTACTACATATCACCATAGGTCGATGGTGCATAAGGCGTCACTTCCTATTTGTTATTATTAATTATCACTACTTCGGGTTATATGCGACGATGCCTCATTATGTACATATTATTTATAATGCCCCTAAATGTTCTATATCCTATACGAACTGTATATATAGACTTACCTATTTGTGTATAATATTATTGTATAAAGCTAACAATAGGTATTTGTTAATTACACCCAACCCTAGGTATAGTCTAGTGGGGGTGGTGTAGGGGCCGGTATCGTCGTATATATATTAGTGCCGTTCATCCGAGAGACGTGTTCGTGTGGTGCCTGTTCCTTCTATGCCAGCTAGGTGTCGCTTTGTGATACCCCGTTGGTACAAGAGGGGGCGGCACCATGCCTCGCGTCCAGCTCCTACTAAGGAGCCGGACGAGCGGCAGAAGGTGACTGGATCTAGTCCAGTCCAGACGCGCAGCCTAACCTGTAGACTAGAGTGGAATAAAGTCCTACCCGAGAGGTAGGGGTTTCTGGGGCTTTGCCCAACCCGAACTACTCGTGTTGTGTTGGTATTTCTAGTGGTAAGCGAGCCAAAGAGCCACCCAACATATAAGTCAATACGAACCATTACATTTGTAACTACATTCACTATCGAATATATATATATGACATTCGATTTATACTTAACCTGGTGTTAATGTTATACCTATGGTTGTACCTCTATTACTAAAGGTTTAGACATGTAGAAATGTTATCCTAGTAATATTATAACTATAACACCCTCCTAAATGTCTGGGGGAGTGGTTTAGAGGTACACGTTATTAAACCATAGGAGTTGGGTACCGTCTAACGTGGCGGGTGAGTCGAGTCGTCGGACGTTCCTCAGGTTCCGGATAGGTGGCAGCACCGATCCGGGTCTGTGGGGACATCTGACGACGAACACCTGGGTCCGTATATAAAGCCCAGGGCTCAGCCGCTACGTCAGAGGCCCTTCTGGCCTCCACACCATGTAAACCATTATTCTTTAATATTAGCTGCCTCTTTGATATCATCCGGCAGCCGTGAGTGTGCGTTAAGTAATAAAACTAACCGTTGGCATACACTTGGAATACTGTCTTACTCTTTCTTTCCGAACCGTAAGACCCGAACCCCCCAGGTCCGTAAGGCCACAAACCCTTACATGGAAAACCTTCTAAATTTGACAGGTGGGTCAAGCAGATTAGAAAATTTGCAACAACAATGGGAAAGGAAAATAAAGATAAAAATCAGGTGTTCGCAGCGTATATGACATCCGATGGTCCGGTTGGCGACTCAGTGCAACGCTTTATAGATAACGCCGCAGAGGATGAGCTAGATTGGAACACGCTGGAGGAGCAGCTCCAGCAGCGTTTCGGCGAAACAGGCGATGAGCATCAGGCTCTCGCCAAACTTCGTAAAATGAAACAGGGCAAGGAAACGCCTCAAGTATTTTGCGAGCGCCTATTGGACCAGGCCAAAAAGGCCTTTCCAAATGATGATTTAGCAGAACCCCTGATTCAACGCCAACTTGTTGACGTGTTTGTCGATGGTCTGGTGAACGACAAAATTGCCAGGCCATTAGTTAAGAATACTCCGGCAACCTTAGCCGAGGCGGTACGTACCGCTGCCGGGGAGCATGACTCCCTTATTAAAATAAAGCTAAGGGGAAGGGACGAAGAGCCCATGGAAATAGGGGCGGTGGGCGGGACTGTGGTTAAGGGCCGTAAATGCTTCTACTGTGGGAAGCTTGGTCATATTAAGCGCGACTGCTTCAAGCTTAAGAATAAATCCAATAAGCCAAAGTCCCAAGGAAACACGTCTGCGCCACGGGTTTCCAAGAAGAACAATGCAAAGTGCTGGAAGTGCCAAAAAACAGGGCACTTAAAAAAGAACTGCCCCCAAGGTAAGTCAAAGCCTAAAGATGGAAAGAAGGTCACGCCACTCAGGGCGGAGCCATCTGACGCTGCATCTGATGATGCAGCAACAGAGGTGTTAAACTAGTCGAGCCTCCCCGGGCTGAGGCCCCGAGGAGGCGGGTACAGCTTGCCTCTTTAGATAGCCAGCACAGGTGCTCGTGCCAGGTCCAGGTGCGCGGGAGGAGATTCCGTGCCCTGGTGGACAGTGGTGCGGATGTGTCCTTCGTACACCTGGATGCCTACAAGCAGATGGGGGGTAACCTAGATAGCTTGTGTGAGCCGGAATATGATCTCACCGGGGTGAAGGGGTTGTCTATCAAATGCTATGGTATGGCAGACATACCTTTCCAGCTGGGACGAGCACGCTGTACCCAAAGAGTGTGTGTGGTTGGAGATGTCACTCCAACCATAGCACTAGGGTATGATTTTCTTTCTAACCATCAGGCGGAGGTGCAGTTTGGAGAGCGGAAGATGGTCGTGAGAGGACAGGTAGTCCCTCTGGATGAGGAGCGGTATGTGCGCTCACTCATGAGGTTGACCGAACCTGTGTATGTCCCTCCACAGTGCAGTGTTATTGGCCGTGTGAGAGCACAACATAGGCATGGGACATGTGTTATTTCCTCCATGAACACGGGGTTCCTCAGTCGGGAACCCGGGCTTATGGTGGGAAATACTCTTGTGACTGTCGAAGCCAAGCGCAGCTGTCCAGTCATCATAACCAATGAGACTGGAAAGCCCTTCAATTTAGAGAAGGGCAATGTCATCGCTCAGGCTATACCATTTGAGGATGATGAGGTGTTGGACCACCTTGAGAGTCAGGCCTGGGACAGTAGTAAAGATAGTAAATCTATCAACTGTGGTGTCGACTGCACAGACTTGGCAGAGAAGCTCGTCGAGATGAATCAAGACATCTTCGCCAGTAGTGACGCAGAGCTAGGTAAAACTGATCTACTTAAACTTTCTATTGATACACAGGGGCATGAGCCATTCCAGCAGAAGCCCTATCGGGTCCCCCTTGCTAAGCGGGAGATAGTGGACAAGCAAGTAACAGAAATGTTGTCTGCTGGAATTATAACACCAGCTCATAGCCCCTGGTGTTCACCTGTAGTTCTGGTGCGCAAGAAGACAGGCGACTGGCGGTTTTGCGTAGACTTTAGAAAATTAAATAATCTTAGTGTCAAGTTCAACTATCCCTTACCGATAATTGATGACATCTTATCATCGCTGGGTAAGGCAAACTACTTCTCATGCCTAGACCTACGAGCCGGTTATTGGCAGGTCGGCCTGGAGGAGAAGGATAAGGACAAAACAGCCTTTGCCTGTCACAGAGGGATTTTCAGGTTTGAAGTGATGCCGTTTGGTTTAACCAATGCACCTAGCGTCTTCACTGAACTCATGAATACAGTGCTAGCCGGCCTGGAGTCGTTTTGCCGTCCGTACTTGGACGATGTAATCGTCTTCAGCGCAACCAAGGAGTTGCACATGGAACACCTGCACACGGTGTTTGATAAGCTGAGGAAGGCTAAGCTTAAAATGAAATTATCAAAATGTGAGTTCTTCAAAGACCGCATCAGGTATCTGGGTCACATAGTAGCGCCTGAAGGGATTTCCCCTGATCCGGAAAAGGTGGCTGTAATAAAAAATATGAAAACCCCAACTAACGTAAAGGAAGTCCGTGGATTTATTGGTATGGTGAGTTACTACCGCAGATTCATAGAACATCTCTCAGAGATAGCACTGCCACTCACCAGACTAACAAAAAAGCATGCCGTCTTCAGATGGGACAGAGACTGTGAAATAGCTTTTCAGACTTTGAAGGACAAGCTGGTGAGTCCACCCATCCTTGCGTACCCAGATCTTAGTAAAAAGTTTATACTGGCCACGGACGCCAGCATGAATTCAATAGGAGGAGTCCTATCTCAGGTCTCTCCAGAAGGGGAACATGTGATCCAATATGTATCCCACAAGCTCAATGACACGCAGAAGAAGTGGGCTACAGTGGAAAAAGAGGCATACGCCATTGTGTATGCCCTCAAAAAGATGAGGCATTATCTTTTTGGTGCTAAATTTATGATCAAAACAGATCACAAGCCCCTTAAGTTTCTGCTTGGCTCAGAGCAGAAGAACCAAAAGGTCCAAAGGTGGGCCATGATCGTGAGCGAGTTCGACTGTGAAATTGAGTACTTGCCGGGTAAGACAAACACCCAGGCAGACTTTCTCAGTCGGCCTCCCGGTGCTGAGATAGCGGTCATTAATACCGACCACTACGATTCTCTGGAGCACTGGAATAGGGTACAGCGGGAGAAGGTACGTCCTCCCATGGTGGGGCGGAAGGTACTCCAGGTACCTGAAGCAGAGTTCACCACTGTGCCTGAGGGGCAAATCTTGTAGACGGAGTAGTGTACTGGGTCAGTGAAAGGGATGGAGCTCTGAAGCTTATCATCCCTGGTCACCTGCAGACAACAGTGTTGTCACAGTTGCATGACAAGTGTCATCTAGGTACTGACCATACTTATGACCTAGTCAGGGAAAAGTACCACTGGAGGGGCCTTTACACTGATGTTGTGGACTATGTCAGCAAGTGTGTACACTGCAAGTCAAGGACACTAGTTAAGAAACCCTGGGAGCTCCAGACTATGGACCAGGCATCTTTCCCCTTTGAAAAGGTAGCAGTGGATATGGCGGGTCCATATGAGACAAGTTATGAGGGAAATAAGTACCTCGTAACCTTTGTGGATGCCTATTCTGGGTGGCCAGAGTTTTACGCTGTGCCCGATAAAAAGGCAGAAACCGTTGCTAGGGTCCTAATAGATAGGTTTATCCCTGCTCACTCATGCCCACTGGTCCTGTTATCTGATAACGGACTGGAGATGGTCAACCGCATTGTGGAGGAGGTCTGCAAGGAACTTAAGATTTGCAGAGTGAAGAGCAGCAGGTACCACGCTGCCTCGAATGGAGTCGTAGAGAGGATCCACCGGGTCTGGAATGACATGGTGTCAAAGACCCTCGGCGGAGACATTCGAGGGTGGGAGAGTCTCATGCCATCAGTACTCCTGGCTCTGAGAGTCAGTAAGAGTGATACCACTGGGTACTCTCCCTATTACCTCGTCCACAACCGAGAGCCAATCCTGCCCCTGGATACTCTACTTATGCCAAGGCGTAAGTACCTCGGGGAAGAGCATCACCAGATAGCGCTTGAAAGGCAGCATCAGGCCTTTGTGGAGGTTATGCGCAATCGGCAGGTGATGCAAGAGAGAAACCGTAGAAAACGTCAGACCAAGGCAAAGAAAGTACAATTCAAGGTAGGCGACGCTGTCTACTTGTACAATTTCTACCGTTCATCGAAGTTAGATATGAAATATCGACCATATTTTCGTATCATAAGGAAGTTGTCTGAGGTCAACTTTGAGGTAAGGAAAGAACTTACTGGAGCCTTAGAAAAGGTCCACGTAGAACACCTGGAAATGGCCCCCGAGGAATGGAATGTTCCTCAGGTGGAGCCAGGTACAAGGAGGCAGGCTACATATGCTGCCCCACCTCTTGAGTCAACACTTGAGGAGGAAGTATTGCTCAGCGAGAGCGACAGTGAGGATGATAGCCGCGGAGAGCGGAAGCCTCACATGCCTCTTCCTCAGGAGTGTGGGTACGACTCTGAAGATGACATCCCCCTCGCAGAGTTAAGACATAGGTTGCAGAGTGCTCCTATGACAACGCCACCCCAGGTGGGTGACGGGATAGCTCAGGGCCCTGATGGAACCAACCTGAAACCTGAGGCCATGGACTTGGCCGAGGTAGTAGAGCCACAGGTGGGAGGTTCCAAGCGAAAACGGGATAATAGTACCTCAGGTGACCCTCTAAGTGAAACTAAGAGGGCACGAGAGGATGATATAGTATCTGTAGATCTAGGAAAACTTCCCAGGGAAGATGTGCTACCTGGAGAAGACGAAACCTCAGAAGAGAAGCGCTGTAGGCTTCTTGTAACTAACAAGGGTCGCTCTGTTAAGCAACTATTGAATCTAATCGCAGACTTATTATAACTTAAAAAAAAAAAAAAAAAAAAAAGGATATAGAAGTCTATAATAGGTTAACATTAATAGGCTGGGGAAGCTATATTGTGTTATATGAGATGTTTGTGATCAAGAGAATCCCATTCACCTATTTATAGATGCTTTCTTGTTATTCCAGAATTTTAAAATGGGGACCGTTGTTACCATGGTCCTGTTGACTCTGTTCACAGGTGTATTAGCCACAACTGAACATGTATTCTTCCGAGAAATACATGAGACCCGAGCAAAAAAAGTCATGTGGAAGATGTATTTCTTTATTGATCTAGAACCTCTTGAGACATTTGTTGAACATCTGGGACTAGAAATAGAACAGCTAGAACTTTCCTTCAGGGAAGTTAAAAAGTGTGTTCAAGGGGAGCCCTATGAAGAGCTGGTAGAAGCCCTTAAGTGCAGTTTCTTAAGGGTTAAAAGCAGGTATGAACATACTGCAATAAGTATTCGTCGACTCAGGGGTCTACAAGGTCGTGATAAGCGAGCTATAATAAATCTAGGTGGTTTATTTAGCTATGCCTTCGGGATAGCTAGTACTCAAGAAGTCAAACATCTTGATAGTCAGATCCAGACTATGAAAAGGGTTCAGCAACGCATTAAACATGTTCTATCAAGATCTCTATCTTTGGTGAATATCACACACCTTGAAGTTGTCAAGAACAGGCATAGTATTAATTCTATTTTAGGCATTGCTAAGCAGCTTCGAGCTGGCTTAGAGAATGTTACCCAGATTCTTGTTCTTCCTTTAAGAGATTTTGTTATTGTCCATGCCAAGCTGGGTATGGCATTATCTAACATACTTTCGGTCTTGAAAGAAGGAGAAACGTATCTGGAGGATACTCATATCAAGTTGGCTAGTGTGTCTACTGGTCATCTGACACCTGCGTTGCTCCCTCCGCGTGACCTTGTTGAAATCTTAAGAAACATAAGTAGATCAATAAGTGACAAAGTTAAACTGCCATATTCGCTTGATCAAGAGTTGTGGAAGTACTATAAATTACTTAAGTGTGCTGCCTTAGTTAGAGGACAGAAGGTGGTAGTGGTCACTACCATACCTCTAGTGGACAGGGGACAAAGTTGGGAGCTGGTAAGAGTAATCAATTTACCTATCCCTCTTGTCGGTTCAAATTACTCGGCTTACTACAAGCTTGAGGCTGAGGAGTTTGCAGTCAATGTTGAGCGTACCCATTACATAATAATGGACAGCCATGTGTTTCAAGCATGTGCATGGCATGGATTGTCTTATTGCAAGTTTGACAATCCAGCAAGACTGATATCGACTTCTCAGAGCTGTGTCTTAGGACTATATCTGAGAAACAATGTATTGAAGCAGTACTGCTCTGTACGTGCTTCTACTGATGTACGCCTACCGATAGGCAAATATATTGGGAACCGGAAGTGGGCAATAGTTGCTCGTCAGAAGCAGCACTTCCGGGTAGTCTGTCCTGACAGTCGAGAGGAAGTAAGCACTGTTCCTCCTGTCACAGTAATCACCCTTCGCCAGGGTTGCGTTGCAATGAGTAGTCTGATGTCGTTCACATCCCGGACCATTGAGAGTGTGCAATATGATCTAAGATCAGAACGCGACACCTTATCTTATGGGGCCCCCATAAATACAACACTTCTGAAACCTATTAGAGCACTGGGTAGAATTAATATCCCAAATCCACTAAAGGGAGTAAGTGAAATTAATGTAAATGCATTACAAGGTGAATTGGAAACTGATCCATTTAGTTTGAATTCGGGTTCTACTGTTAGTCTTAGTCTTAGCTCCATTTTGGTAGTGGTGGTCATTGTTGTGGCTGTGGTCCTTGTGGCCAAGCGGTATGTACGGTGTAACCCCAGGACCGGAAGTGACACACCTGTGGTCGAGGCCAAACCTCCTGTGCCCAGTACATCAGCACCGGGGAGTATCCAGTCAGCACCGTGCGACGCGTGTTTGGTTAACGATGCAGCGCGGACTGGCGAGCAGATGGGACTGACGGCTGACCAGCCGCCACCACAGGCAATCAGGAAGGTTTATCCGAGTCTTCCTTCGGTAATCATACCAGGGATGCCCTAAGGAAGTGACCTTAACTAGGAAAGGTCATGTAAGTCGGTTATCCATAGACATATATGAGCAATCATGCCATGAACTGATAGCAGAACATCTTATAGCACCCTCATGTTATAGTAACCTATGAACTGATAGGTATTATGATTATTCATGTGGACCGTGTGGACTGATACACATATTTAAGCCTATGAACTTTAATAGGTGGAAGGACAATTGCATAATATATCAAGTTTAATGTACCTCCTAGGTATATAAAGACTCAATTATCTATGGACACACACAGATGTCCAGAAATGAGTTGGATAAATGCATATAACTAAAATGCATATCAAGTTGCAATACTCAATACATATAATCACTAGTTAAGTACATTATTATCTGAGTTGTCTTAACAAGACATTGAAGCATTAGGCACCCAGTATCTCTAAGGACTCTAAAGACCTGGAAGACTTTCAAGAGCAAAAGACTTTTATTTCCTATGCTATCCCAACAATTTATATGGCTGCATGCCTATGCCAATCCTTGCAGTATAATATAATGAGAGACGTCACAATACACAACGAGGAATGACTATGAGAAACTATACGGCACTACTGCTAACAGTCACTTTTAAAATGTATTCAATAGACATGGTCCAATACTTTAAAGTTTTAAAAGTTGAGGGGAGGAATGTAACGTAGTGCCCTTGAAGGGTTAACATATTTAAAGCCATACATGTTGTTTGTGCAAATGCACTAAGAGTTATCAGTTTATTTAATATGACGGTCAGTTATCATCACCAGTCGTCGTTACACCCATGTCCTGACAAACACCTTTTGATACAATGTATCCAATTGGGGTGTCTGCTGCATCATGCGCAGTACACTCATGATCATCACTCATGATCATCACTTGTGACCAAGTGGTGAGTTACTCACTGGCAGTATAAATAAAGACAGGCCAAGTGGCCTAGGGTTCACTCCTTCTACTCTCTCTACTGGTGCACTTCTCAGTTGTGTCTCTCAATGTACCATGGTGTGAGCTATGGTACACCCCCCCCCACCTTCGAGCGTATGATGGAGGATATGTTGAGAGGTTTGCTAGGTATAAAATGCTTAGTATATCTTGATGATATCATAGTCTTCGGGAAAACGACGAAGGAGGCAATGGAAAATTTGGAATTGATATTGGATAGAATTACGGAATGGGGATTAAAACTGAAACCCAAAAAGTGCAAACTTTTTCGAACTTCAGTAGATTATCTCGGCCGAATTATATCCGAGTCTGGGATTAAGGCAAACCCGGACAAAATCGATGCTGTAATGACATGGGCAAAGCCTACTAATGTGAGAGAGGTTAGATCATTTTTAGGTTTTTGCTCATACTACAGAGACTTCATTCTAGGCTTTGCCGAGCTGGTGGCTCCTTTACAGGAACTCGTTACAGCAAAGCTAAAAGGAGGTCGAGGTCATTACGCAGTATTTGACTGGACTGAGAAGGCGGAAAAGTCATTTGCTGAGTTGAAACTTACTGTCATGGGCATTGAACATCGGCACACTCTGGGCGCAAACTTACTCTTGAAAAAGAGGAGGTATTACTGGCCTGGAATGGGAAAAGACATAGCTAGATGGGTACGCCATTGCCCAACTTGCTGTTTAGTCAAACCCGGGGAAGGTCTGGGTAAATCTCCTCTCCATCAAGAATTGTTTGGGGTTAGGTTTGGTAGAATTGCCATGGATATTATATCAAGGTTTCTACTGACTCCTAACGGGAATACTTGTATGTTAGTAATCCAGGATTACTTCACCAAGTATGTCCAAGTGATACCTTTACCAAATCACACAGCAGTAACATGTGCAGAAGCATTTGTGAATAACTGGGTATTCCATTGCTCCTACATTCCGACCAAGGGAGAGAATTCGAATCTCATCGCTTTACTGAAATGTGTGACTATTTGTCGATAGTTAAACAGAGAACCAATCGATACAGACCTCAAAGTGATGGTCAGGTGGAAAGGTTCAATTGTACTTTGGTCCAGTCCCTTACTATGCTTGTCGACAAACATATGGACGATTGGGATGAACAATCTAAATATGTAGTCAGTGCATATAATGGTACCGAACATAGTTCGACTCGTTGTAGTCCAAATATGATGGTATTTGGTGACGAGATTCTAATACCTGCTGATGTTATCTATGGGACTTTTGATAGTGGCCTGGATGTTCCATGTAGTGTCACTTATAAATGTGGAGAATCAGTACCTGTGCTCCACAGTCTGTTCCTGAGCCGGCTGAGACCAAGTCGAGTGCCGTCGAAACTGTCGGTGGCATCTCTTCGCCTCCTGAACAGACCAGTGCGCAGAGGACTTGGCAAGAATTAATGTCCAGAACCAGGGATCGTCGTGCTAGTGAGCAGGACACCCGAGAGGTCCGGAAATTAATAGACTGTGATGATGGCAGCGACGATGAGGAATGGTTCTGGGATGAAGGACACCCTATTGATTGGTACGTAAGGAAAATCAAACAGGTTGTCAACGCCTCCCCAGAATCAGGTATTCCCCTGGAGGAACACTACAGGATTGGATTTGCATGGCGCCCGTTCAACCCTGGCCAGGAGTGCTGCTTTGTTGGTTTCACTCCAGAGGGCCATACTCCTAGGAAGTACCTGAGTGACCCTCGATATGCCCGGCATCTGGTCGAGCATCATCAAGCCATACGACCCCAGTTTGGATGTTCTTTCCGGAAAGGACAGGCGGTGTGTTTCCAGAACCGACACGATGCTACGACCGGTCCCTTTGTCACGAGTCGACGGGGATTGTTCGTAAGGCATCTGAGGGAAGGTGAACCACAACCTCACCGGTATTCCACCAAACTGGCGGTACAGTTGGTCCAAAACCTCATCTCCAATGTCCAGGAGAATGCTGCTGGTAATCTTCTGTCCAAAAAATTTTACTATTGGTCAGAAAGTAACACTAAGGACAATCCTCGACGTCTGTACCTGAAGAAGGAACTAATGCCGGCTTTCTTTGGAGCCTATCCTGATTATAGGAAGGAGCTACAAAGAAGACGGGCAGGCAGCATCCCTCGACAGACCCCGAGTGCTGTTGGTGCTACCGGAGGCGGGTCCAATAGTACCAAACAAACACACTAGGTGGGTTTTGATAGTGCTGTGGCAGGGGCTGCTAAGAAACAGCGCCCTGTTGTTCCTCCAGAACCAGCGGCTTCGACTAGTACTGGGCAACGGGAGAGTCGCAACAGACTTCCTAAGGCCTGTACTTCGGGAGCCACTTCTTCTGTTCCTCGAGGAGATTCGAAAGTAAAGAGGTGTGACCTTCTCTCAAGTAGCTTCGGGTCAGGAGAAACCCGGCGCTGCTCGCGCCGCCTTCCTTCCTGAACCTTACTTCGGCGAAGGAGTGACTCCAGGAGCCCCTTATACATTTGTGGAACAATGCAAAGGGCTTCTGGAAATGACAGGTTCGTCGGTGTTGGACAAATTTGGGCGCGCTTTTCAGGAAGAATCGAATGCCTACCTGTTTGCACTCTTCACCCGAGTCAGTCAGTGCCTGCGGGGCAGTTTCCTCCAGGAACTTCGACAGGAACAAGAGCCAGTCGCTAAAGAGGCTGTGCAGGGCCAAATGAACGACATCGAAGCTCGCCTGTCCAATTTCCAAACAGATACTGACTATGAGTTGTCTAAACAAGATGGGGAACTTGTGATATGGCAGTCGATCGATCAGGAATTCCATCAAGTGTTTGGCGTACGCATTCACCAGTGGGTTGCTGATGAAGATCGAGCCATAAGACCACTCAAGCCTCGCCAGCAGATCGCTTCTAGAGGGGTGCAGAAGTACGTCCTCTAAGGAGGCCGGATTCCTCAGGTTGAAGAATTGCGGCTGCAAGACCGCTCTAATCTCGCCCTGTCGCCTGGCTTTGGTCCGCTGTGTGCACAAATGTCGACACTGGGGCACGAGTCTCCATTGAAGAGACTCCAAGAACCCCAGGCCGAGCCCTGGAAACACTGCCACCTAGCACCCGGAGGGTCCCAGTTGTCACGGGACCTTCGGCTGCTGTGGGGAAGCCACCAACACCCTCTAGGGTTGTTGTCCTGGTTCAACGCGAAGGTATCACACCGTTACCTCCGGCTGAACCAGGAGTTCAGGTGGCCCCATCCATACCATGTACAGTCACTTCGGAGACTGTTTCTGATATGGAGGTGGAGGACAACATTGTCTCCGTGGGATCTGGTCGACAGATCTCCAGTGACAGTGAGGAGGAGGAGGATGACCAAGCGGTAACCCAAGCCGAGGATCAGCTGCTGCACAGTGATTCCGAGGACTCTCGGGATGCCACGTCCTTGTTAAAGGATTGGTCATCGGAGATGGATAAGGCCGACCCCCTTACCTCTCCCTCGCCACCTCCCCCGCCTGCTCCCCCTAGCGAGCAGTCGACAGAACCCAAGGGTGTGTCGACTGCTGAGAAAGCTACGGCAGTAGCAGGGCTGCTTGCAGCCAATGACCTTGTGGCCTCGACAACAGGAACGGTAGAGACACCATCTACGGAGACTGTTGGTCGAGTGAGCAGGATAGGGATCCCCAAGGAGGCTCAGAATTTTTTCTGAGCTCTTGGACGGCGGTGTGCAGCCCCCGAGTGGCTGCACCATCCAGGAACGCCCCCGGACCACGAGATAAGACTACGGACTTAAACCCCGACCCCGGAAGCACCGGTCTCAACGAAGCAAAAGTGGAACCGATATCACCCTGGTTAGTCTTAAGCCCCGGTGATACCATTTTTTCCCCGGCCCCTTGGTCGACGGACACCTGGAAGGTGGCTTCCATCGCTGGAAGGAGCATCTCTTCGAGGTAGTGTGGACTCGATATAACCCAGACACTCTGTCCGGTTATACCACACTTAGATTGGTCAGGAGCAGACCATGACACAATATTTTCATATTGACCTCCTTCGTGAGATGGATACCCGGCTACTAGCTGTGATAAGTGAATTAATCACTACACTGTTTATATATATATATATATATATATATATATATAACTATTGTCAAAAGGTGACTCTCATAGTCACCCATTGTGTATTAACCTGTCTATACTATAACATATGCCGCTCAACCTTGAGCTCTAGTTAATGTTTAGACTTTAATACTTATTGTATATGAAGTCTAGGAGGGGGTAGTGTGACGGTCGGTTACGAATGTTCGACCACGGTCGAGAGCTATAGTATGCTCATCCATCCATACCGAGGTATTTTTGGATACCCGTCGAGGCACCCTGTTCTAAGACTGGATCCAAAGTTATTTATATCATGTCACGTGGATCCCTCCACTACTATAAAAGGGGAGTCTTGTCATCTCCCTGTGTTCAGTCCTGGACTGGCCACTGTAGTGTCCAGCCCTACTGAGCCTGTACGATAGTTTGTTCCCCTCCCTAGCGGTGCTTGCGCCTAGAGGAGAGTGAAGTAAATTACACCCTAACTGTTTGTATCGACGGCTGTCGATACCATACATGTCTTAACTCGACAGAGCTTGCTCTAGAGTATTGTTGATTGTTAAATAGCCGAGAAGGCTCTGGTGCTATAAGTCAAATAACGTTGAATCTTGTCTACTGGTGTATATGAGAGACGAATAAAGAACTAGCTGAGTAGTGTGTCATTGTCTTTCTTTATTAGAATACAATCAACGTGGGTTTGGGAAACACTACATATATAATTCAGTAGTATTACATACATGTATACTGAGTGAGTGACTGAGTGAGTGAGTAAGTCAGTGAGTCAGTGAGTGAGTGAGTCAGTCAGTGAGTCAGTCAGTCAGTGAATGAGTGGGTGAGTCAGTGAGTGAGTCAGTGAGTCAGTGAGTGAGTCAGTGATTTAGGGATTGAGTGATTGAGTGAGTGAGTGAGTGAGTGGGTGAGTGAGTGAGTGAGTGAGTAATAGATGCCATTTCAACAGCTAAGGTCATATTCATGGCTAGAAAACTACATTACATAATTTTACAGAGTAATGTGTCAGTGCCTGCCCATATGTGCACCACACACATCCGAGGGGATAGGAAAGGGGAGATCTAGACCCTTTTATGTGTACTAGGGAAGCCCGACATACATGGACACAGAAATTGAAAAAACTTCTGTTTTTAGATTACTGATACATATCTTTTCCTTTGCTAAAGCTGGATCTTTGGCAACTTTGGGGTGATGATTCCGTTATTATGTTATTTCAACAATTTTATTCAAATAGTGCGTGCCACCTCATGTCAAAATTACGATAGCAAGTGATAATCAATATGTGCCTAGGGATACTAAAGTTCAGGCATAGGGTAGATGATATACCAAGGCATCTTGGATGAAGATGATATTGTATTGAATCCAGGAAGTCAACTGAAGTAAATAAAAACATGTAACATGACCGAAATGAAGTACTTGGTCCATCAATGATATTAAATCTAAGGAGGCCAGGGTAGATTTTGGAGTCCCCCCAAGGGAGCACTTTAGGCCCCCTCATGTTTTTGATTTTTATCAACGATTTACCAAAGTCAATTATGCATAGTAAGGTGTTCATGTATGCTGACGATGTGGTGCTGGTCACCAGTGGTGACACATATGCTGGGTCCCAGCTAAAATTGTCTGAAGATGTTAACCTAACTGATAGATGGTGCTCTTTGAACTGCCTTACAATAAATAAAAAGAAGACAAAGGTCATGAGAATCACTAGAAATAGAATACAGGGTGAAATCCCGCCACTAGAGGTTTCTATTAATGATATACAATTAGAAGATGTAAAGTAATACAGATATTTATGAGTCACTGTTGATCACCGTTTTACAATTAAACCTCATGTATTATCCATCATTAAAACTGTTAGCCATAAGATATTTATGTTAGGGCGGCTTAGGAAGTATCTGGATGGACACCAAGCCAAGCGTATCTATTTGCAATTGATACTTCCGTATTTTGATTATGCAAACTTTATTTCAGACTGTTCTATGGATGACTTAGCCCTGAAACTCCAGAGATTACAAAATACAGCATTAAGAATATGTTGTTTTAATGATATGTATGAGAAATCATCAGCCACTGTACTTCATGACCATTTCAAGATCAAACCCCTGTCTCATATAAGATCTACACAACTTTTATTAATGATGCATAAACATACCAAATACAAAGGAACCATTGGGCCTTTAGACAAGAGCTAGGAACTAGGAATAATCATTCATTCATATGAAGTTAAATTCAAAATTGAGATCAATAGATTTGCCAGTACTGATAAGAGCCCCTGGTATAGAGGGGTAAAAGCATGGGACAGATTAACAGCTGATACCAAGGGAATTGAATCACCTGCTTCCTTTAAATACAAAATTAATGACATTAAACCCCCACCCAAAATGGTAAAGAGTTTATTTTTTTTACCCCAGTACCACCCACTCTGTGGGCTTCTGTTAGTCACAGTAGTGGGTCTAGATAGACATCATTAACCTTATCATTTCCATTATCGTTACCATCATGGTGTCATACACGATATCCAGGCCCTTTGACCACACCTTTAAACCATGAAGTGTAACCAATCATCCATGTCGGGCTCTGATGATTTATGCATACACTATTAAGTTAATGTAAGGTATCAATGACTAAAGGTACACTAGTAACCATTGGTGTTGTTGATTTAACCATTGATCCGGTCAGTTGACTGGTAAACAATGTGAGAAGTTGGAAATACTTGCATATTAACATAATTTACTTTTCTAGTATGCCATTGCACAGTTATGGGGAGGGTGATGGAAGCTACCTAGCTCATTACTTAAATGTCTGTTAAAGCCCCTTTTGAGGCATGATATGTGACCTGTTTACTTGACCCAATGTATGATTGCTTGTTATTTGTGGGTAGGGTTTGTATAATTTGTTCCTTTGTAAAATATATTACATATTTAACTTCTCAAATATGAAAGTTGGTGATGCAAGGTAGCCTTGATTGCCATATTTTGAATGCACAAGGTCAGATTCCAAATGTCAATCTCACCTATTCATTAATGTCATGTACTGTGTTATTGTTGATGAATGGAAAGGAGCAGACCTAATGTACTTATGCAATACTAGCTTATTGGTTGCTGTTATATTATTTAGTTCATCTAGCCGATCTGCAGTTTGTTGTTAACACTGCCATAAAGACTATCAAGTCGGATAATTCTTCCATATTGTATGCCTTATGCTGAATGAAGGACCTAACCAAGTCCTATATTTGTAAAGGAAGATCATATTTCTCCAATGAAAAAACAAATAAATCTTTACAAAATTGAAATTGAATTGAAATTGGTCCAGTCTCATTCTGATTCATTCATTTGGGACTGTTATTGACATATGATAAGCTTTCCCCATAAAATGTACATTGTAGGATTGTCCAGCTTGTGTAGTTCTAATGATACATGAGCCATTGTGTATCAGACAAGGCTTTGGCAGAAAATTATGTGCCTGCATATACATGTGTATTAGACATATAATTAGATTGAAGTAACTACCATATTTTAGACATTTTGTGCATTATGGGGATGACAGACCCATGCTTTATTGGCAGTCTTTATTAAGATTTTGGCTTTCAAAAAGTCACAGTGGTTCGTCTTTTTGGTTAGATGTCAAATCATAACGAAAAGAGAAGAAGTTTCTGGGTAGGCAACCGAGCCTTTAATCTGATCTTAGTTACATACGATCAGAGCCTATAGAGACTACATGCCGGATGGCATTCTGTTACCCGTAGGTAACAGTAGAAGTGTGCTGAGCAGTGGTAGGAACACTACTGGGAACTACTGTAGGAACTGCCCTTATATAGGGGAAAAGCCCGCAAAACTCAGACCCATCACGTGATGTGTGACGGACGAGTGGAAGGCCCCCTGGTGTAACGGATATGAACCCAGAGGCAGGTGCTGCCACCTGGCATCCGGACTCCCCCATCACACCCGGAGACCTGGGTCTGAGTCCCATGGGTACATGAACATTACGAGTGTAATATTATATTAGGGTAGAGTGACCTTGAGTCGTCCAGGTACCTATTTGCACTGGTGTTATATGGCAAGATATGCTATAAGCTATCTTAGGATCTTTTGGAATATAAGTCTAGGACCTTCCAGAAGCTCTACATGACACTAGATTTTGTAAATTATTCTTGAAGTCAGATATAGGTTTCCGATGATTTTCCAGCAACAAAATGATAGATGAGTGATAATGTGATATTGACCAAGTAACAGAGTTAAACCTAACTAAAATTGGAAAAAAAGCATTGCATTCATACTCTGTCAAACATCATTTAACTTGGAATTATTCCTTTTATAGTGTTCAGTACAAAAGTCAACAATCTGCTGTATAGAAGTTGACTCATGGTATGATAAGACTGACCGAAGGTGTCTTCGAGCAATACTTGTACCTTGAGTCAGCCACTATACAAGTACCTTGAGTCGGCCACTATTGCTTTTTGGTCCAAAATGAACTTAGTAGTGACCATTTCATTGGGTTCTAAGTTATTTACACAGCTAGAATATGTTGAGCTGTAGCACCTGCTATCTTTCCATCTTTGGGAAAGTGAATCTAACACTATCCATTATTTTTCAACAAAATCAACTATATTCTACCAAATAGGTAGAGAGGTCTTCTAATAGATTGACAGCCACTTTGAAATAACAGAGAGCTGATAAATGGGGATAAGTTTGCCATAATTTATGTTTATCCAAGGAATGGTATTAATCAGCATTGTAATTAGTAAAATCATTCCAGAAACACTCTGACCAAGATCACTCAGCCGGGAATAAATGTTTTCCTTGTTTTGCTTCAAAAGCACACTCTTTACTATGAATTAGTTGAGTCATTTTATGATGTGCCTGACTCAAGGTACTGCAGTGGCCGACTCATGGTACTGATGAAAGAAAATTCACATCTATTGAATAATGGGTGCTCAAACAGCTCTATGACTATGGGTATGAAAGTTGTAACATTGCTGGATGGAAAGAGTAAGACATCTGGGTAATATTTATATCCATTTTTAGATGACCCCTGCAAGTTTTCCTAATATTACAAAGAACCTAGACTAACTAGTAGGTGGTAAGATGACCCAGGTGGACGACTCATGGTCACTTTACCCTACATATAATACTCCTACAAAGGCCTTTGAGCAGACAGTGGTAAAAGGAACTATACACAAAATATATGATAATAATGAGAGTGTTAAGATTCTCACCAACTTTAAAGTATTAAACCTCATATTGTGTCTTCTGGTTTGTTTGCTTTTTGGTCAGAATCTCCAGTGAAAATAAGGATATTTCAGTGATATTTAAAATGAGTATGGAACCATGGTAACCTTGACTACAATTTCCCAAAAATAGGGGGTGCGCCCCCTCCTTTGGGCCGCACCCCCTCCTTTTCCAAATCCTGGATCCGCCACTGGACTATAACATGCCAGCAGCCTGCGGCTCCTACCTCAAGGTGCTGTCAGGGTTGCAGGGTCAGGGACCCTCTGTCAGTCTCTAGGAGTGGCCACAAGTAGTATGTACACAATGTACAGTCAGCGTGCAGGCTACATGGAGGAACAACCTAATGGTGAAAACCTGTGAAGAATGGTGGACCTCAAATTGTCCTCATTTCTGCTTGCTGACCAACTACTGCCCTACACTCTGAAAAATTACAAACATCGTAAAGCTGAACAGTAAATCATGTTGCAGTGAAGCAGTATAGGTTTTATAACAAAGCCCCAGATGGCAGCACGTTGGTACAAGGAATCTCTGAAGATAATGACCACTTTGGGAACTTTGGGACAAGGATTCCCCATCATTTTGGTGACATTGTTTTTAAAGTGTAGGAACAGTAATGTACTGTCTTATGAGGAATTTCCATTTCGGGTTTTCCAATTGCTATTTTGGACAACATTTCTTTTTGACACTTCACTGTATCTCCCTCTAGCCAACATCTTTTTGGATCCCAAATCTCACTTATCCATATTATTACAGCATTACTGGTATTACTAATGTTATCAAACTGCTAAATAAAGCCTGATGGGAAATAGAATGATCAATGTCTCATAATGTGCATAGAAAATAACAGAAAACAGAATGTCACTAGTGTGATCAGAACAGTCAGATCATCACAGATTAGGCCAAGTAATCTCTTTGATATAACTCAGGTTAATCGATCAACAGATTTCTATCATATCTGCCAATTACCATAGGCTAATCACACACTATCCTATTAACGACATAATGCTTCTAGTAGTTATCCTTTCCCCTGTCACTTGACATGGTGCATGTGGCCTGGATGGCAGATGGTTGTCCTTTAATTGTCACATGTTTAGTGTTTTGAGTTAACCGTTCGGAGGTCACTAATCCAATAGCGAATCATAACAATTGGTCAGCATGATGTATTGAACTTCAACTTTTTAAAAATTTTTGTTATGGTAGAGCATCAGTACTTACAGTGTCTTATCTGAGAACATTCCTTTAAATCCAGAATAAGGAAAATGTTGGTGTCGCTGAGAAAGCATATTGACTCAATATTACATCTTCTTACTCTGAATGACATGACTGTATTTTATTATTGTTTGTTCGGAATGTGCCCCAAAACTATGTGACTGAGCTCTAGTCTGCAGCTTCCTAGAACACGCCTTCATGTTTTGTATCTTTATTGTCTTTGATGTCCAAATAGCTGTATCATCCCAACGTTGATTAATATCCTTAAACCTTTAAGGGTCGCTAATGAATAAATGCATCATGCTCATTGGTCGCCATGATGCATGAATGCAGCTCTCAATGTACCGCTTCATTCATGCATCATGCCAACCCTACAGAGTTGGCACTGCTCTCGGAGGGTTGGTATGATGCTCTAATGAAATGTTGATGAGCAGAACGTCATGCAATTCATTGGTGCACCAGTTCAACTATTATTTACGATACACTGCTGGATCAGCAACCCCTTAAAGGAAATAAGATTTCCCATGAATGCAGCCTTTTGGAGTTACCCAACACCAAGGACTGCATCATATATATACATGTATTATTATGATAAATGCACATAGTGAAAAAAGAATCCTGCTGCCCTTAGATGGTTAGCAATAATAGCTGCATGCTGTGTCATCCAAACAAACCTGGGCAGGCCTTTGATACCTTTTGTGTCCGACCTTTCTCTACAGATGATGTCTGAAGATGAAAAGATGCTGTCTGTCGTTGTTGTTCAGGGGGGAGGCACTCAGCCTAGATTTGGTACCAACTGTAGTACCGACCCTGAGGAGCGGTGGCTGGTAATGTGTCAAAAAGCGTGAAAAGGGACTATGGATTCAATGAAGGTTTGAAAACATTAGCAGGTTGACATTGTTATAGCAAATGTAGCGATAGAAATTCTGCAAATATCATATATTCAAGTTTCTAAACCATTATGTTAAATAGAAGAGAACCAGAAAAAGAGGGGTATGCCTTTTTGAAAATAGCGGACAATGGTTTTTGCTGCTTTATAGGGGCTGTCAAATGGCAAAAGGTTGGCGGCGCTGTAGTTTAGCAGTTGGTACCTACCATAAAAGAGTTACCCTCCCCATAGAGGCGTAGATGGTAGTTCCCAGGCACCAAGGTAGGTTTGATCAGTACTTCTCTGTTGTGTTAGGCCTTTACTCATCGCAGGATTAACTGGACAAAGTAAATTATGATGTACATGTACTTCTCTCTTTAGTATATAGTTCTTCTTCTGATTTTTTGCTATATTCTTTACTGCCCGTTCCCTTCCCCTTTTGTCATGTCATTTTGGGTAATGTTCCAAGTCATCCTAGTCAGCTGCGATACAGCCCTGCAGACCACTACAAGATTTTGATATATCACACCCCCCGCTGGGGGGACTCTCCTTACACTTACCTGTGAGGAGTCTTCCTCCTGTCCAATATAGACATGTGTTACATATCAGCAGAAACATAATTTCAAGGAGAATTCTTTCCGCCCCCCCCCCCGCCTATCAAAAAAAACTGAATTGCCTACAGACCTTGGGGGGGCAAATCCAAATAAACCTTCATGCTTGGGGGGTCAAACCTAAATATGATCAATTCAAATTACCCATCGCGATGTGTCATACCATGCGCATAAGGGGTGCGTCCACTGCCCACGGATAAACCATCCATGGGGTTCATCCGTATCATTTATCATTGATTTCTATGGAGAAAATGACGGATGAAGGGGGACGGATGGTCTTTCCGTCGCAGTGGATGCACCCCTATAGAGAGTGCTCTTTCCAAAAAGTGGTCTGCCATTTTTGTACATCTATTAGTAACATTTCTATGATTCAGTCAAAAAAAAAATCGGCCCTGCTTTGCTAGGGTTGGTCGGGTAACTCGAAACGAACCTTCTTTTTTTTGCCTAACTCATAAAATAATGTAAGAGGGGGGGGGGAGGTCAGGGGTCCAGGCTACAATTTTTTTAACCTTGACAAATTATGGAGTAGAACAGAAATCTAAATAGATAACTATTTGTAAAGTTATTTTAGAACAAAAAGGTAGACCAGGTCATTTGTGGTTAGGTATTGTATGGAATGGGCATTTTCCTGAGAATACACTTTTAACACAGGGAAAGCCATCCTAGAGAGCTGTGTATTTTCTGCACTCTCTTCCCCAGTAAACACAGACACGTATATAAACCTAAATGAACAAAGTCTCTAGGTATCAACTATGTAGATGTCCTATGTAGAATCTGAATACATTCCAGAACGTATAGAACAATTTCATATGATTTCATGTGCAAGGCAGTATCAAACAAACCTCTTGTTACATCTAAGCCAAACACATCATAAAGTGTAAAATTACATTAGATTTGAACCTACCTTCTCTAATGAGTGATAATAGAATAGCCATATTCAAAACTCCTGAAACCAGGATCTGAACCCACGATGTGATTACCTTTCGATATTAAGGCAGCTATTGAACCTTTGTGGCTATGAAGTCAACCTATGTGCCGATGGTGATAGGAGGTACCTCTTTGGCAAGTATAACCTCTTTTGCTACTGTTGATGTATCAACAAGAAGATTCTATTCTGCATATGATTTTTTTAAAGAAAGTAATACATCCAAATTTTTGCAATGTTGCACCTATCTTAACATTCACCCAACGTAACCAGGACATAATAATTTACCTTGTTTAATATTTGATATCTACTAATTTGCTCCATTGGTTAGTGTATTATATTTACTGGGTAAGTAAGAAGGAAGAGCTGCTAAGAATAGATGAATAACATCCACTACAAAATTCCTAGCTCTAAAAACTCCCATACCCTAATACCGCTATGTCACAGAGCTCCCCATCTTTGTGGCATTCCCTGTTTATATCCTACTGGAAAAGGGAGGCCAGGGAGTGGGAGGTAGTCAGGAGGGGGGCACAGAAGGCAACTGATTAACCTTCATACTCACTCCTTGGCAACTGATTAACCTTCATACTCACTCCTTAGCAACTGATTAACCTTCATACTCACTCCTTAGCAACTGATTAACCTTCATACTCACTCCTTAGCAACTGATTAACCTTCATACTCACTCCTTAGCAACTGATTAACCTTCATACTCACTCCTTAGCAACTGATTAACCTTCATACTCACTCCTTAGCAACTGATTAACCTTCATACTCACTCCTTACCCCTTAACGGCAGATGATGGACCACAGCATCATGCCTATTGGTCATCATGATGTATTAATACCACTGGCGGATATAGACCGGGACAGGGAGGCACCCCCCCCCCCTTTTTTTTGCAGGTATTTAAGAGGGTTTTTTTGCGGGTACTTGAGAGTATTTTTTGCCTGTTATAACCCTCAAAACTTAGCCAAAATAGAGGCTAAAGAAAGGGCGCACCCCCTCCAGTTTGAAATCCTGGATCCGTCACTGAATGCCGTCCTAGCAAGTAATACACCAGGGGTCTCTTACACAATCAAAATTTGTGGTCCCTAATTATAATTTATTAGAAAATGTGTTACAAGTATAAATCTAGGTGGTGTTCACTAATTTCCGTGCTCTTTAGTAGATGAGCAAGATCCCCTTGTTTTCATAGAAACTTTTATCCAGTGTTACATAAATAAAAGTTATACAGACCTAAATAGGGGTACTAAGTATTTAATAAATTGAAAACAATGTAATTTTATTATAGTTATATAACAGCAAGACCCAAAATATGTACATAAATAGTTGTTTCATTAGGATATTATTCCAATAATTTTGGCCCTATAAAAGCACCTTAATCTTGCTCACTATTTCGTGCTTTTTAATTTTTGGTCAATATGGAACCAGCAACTCACATGTATGGACAGGACACAGTGGTCATCCCATGTGAGGGTTCTAAATGGCATGCCAGGATGCACTATTTCTAGTCTTAACCTTCAATATTTTCTTGGGGCCAAGCCCCCTACCCCAAAAATTCTAAATATCAAAAGCTTGGAACAAATATTCTATTCATGAGTTTTCTGGTAGAGATTGCATATAAGTTAACTAGGGGCGACTACAAATACCGGTTAACTACTACCGGTAAATTAATATACTTTAGTTAGTCCTGTTAGGTAGTTACCGGTATATTACTATTATAATATATATCTCTTGGTTGCTATGGATACTACAAGATGTACATAAGCTGTGATAATAAATAATTGAACAGAGACATGTGTTTGGTGGAATTGATCTGAATATATAAACTGGCTTTGTTCAAAGCAACATCAGTCAATAAAAAGTGAACCCTAGGTAACAGTCAGCACCTAGACTAAAATCTTAAACTAACATTAAATGGAAGAATCCAAATAAAATTAAAATTTTGTGCTGTTGCACATTGAACAGAGACATGTGTTTGGTGGAATTGATCTGAATATACAAACTGGCCAACCACCCGGCAAACACATGGAACATCACATAGTATCTGACAGAATTTTTGCTGGGCAAAACGGGGAGGAGTCATTACGAAGGAGGTATATGTCATAGGGGTCATGGCCAAACTGGTCCGTTTTAGATGTCCTAATGTATAGTTGTACATAGTCATTAGTTAATACAACATCCTTTACCCTGAGTGAATGTATAGAGTCCACTACATGGCAACACCTCAAAACTGCCCTAAACAGTACAAGAATGGCACACCAGAAAATCCTATCCAACCTCAGCGTCATATTCAGGGTTGACAAAATTTTAAACATGTCAACAATGGTGATTGTGTATTTAACAACTTTGGTTAAACTTTGACAACTCTTAATACCATGTAGAGTCTTTTTTAGGATAAAACTACTACTGTAGTCAGGGTGACCATGCAACTTTTGAAAATACCGTACAACAGAAATATAATTATGTATAGAGACCAGCTTCATCTTATCAGCAAGATAAGTGGCATACAAAGAAGCCTGGGATGGTAAGCATGGGTATACTTTAAAGGAAACTTCTTACAAAGTTTGTTGTACCTTTTAAACTGCTGTTTTCTGTTTTTTAAAGTTGTGATGGCAACACTCGAATTCACAAATTTCTCCTGTTTTCTTAACAGAGACCTCATTCTGGGATCTGAAAAATTAAATACACATATTATTTTCAGACAAAGCTTTTTTACACTTGGCAAGAACACTTTTGTAGTCTAATCTTGACAATTGGTCTGCAAGAATATTGTCAGCAGATTTAATATATGTTGAATAAATGTCGATATTGTACACAAAGCAAAGCCAAAAAATCTCTCTCAACCACTCCATACACAGAGAGTTCTTTCTATGGCCTGTATTCAACATTGCCAAAACTTTGTCACATTTAGGTGGGGGAACCCAATGGTTCAACCCAATTTTAGAGTTGTCAATATTGCTCCAGGACCCATATAAAAAAATCCGAGCCACACCGAGCCCCATAGCCTTTAATGGAAGCATCCGACACGATGGGTTTATCGAGTACATCGTTCAGAATTAAACTTTTGCAGTTGAAAACCTTGCAAAAATCTTTCCACCATAAAAAGTCCTTGATTATAACTGGACTTAATTTAATTACACCTCTAGTCTTAGCTTTGGCCATTAAAATGAACACTCGTCTACTGAAGGTACGGCCCCCTCTAACCACCTGGGAGCAAAATGACATCAGGCCACCAATACTCTGTAAAGTTTTCTTACTGGCAAACTTCCTACCAATGCAATCATCTATGGCAAAAGCCAACTTGTCAACTTTCTCTTTTGCAATGATAATTCCATTTTATGGGAGTCAATGTTGAATCCTAGAAAAATAAATTACCTGCTAGGACTGGTGACTTTCTCTCTAGAAATCCCAAAGCCGAAATACTTTGACGCAGGCACTCCTCTTCTGAGTTGGCAATGATGATGAAGTCAAGTAATTAACAAGCCTGTCAATGCCATAGAAATTAGCAACCTTTGCCAAAAAGTCAGAAATTTGGTTAAATATATATGGAGCACATCTAAGACCATAAGTTAGTCTATTACTCTGGTAAAATCTAGGACCATCACCCATGTCCCATGAGAAACCTTGAAAGTTCTGGTGTTCAGCATGGATACTGACCAACCTATAAGCAGATTTGAGGTCAAAGACGCATATAAAATCATTCTTGTTCAACATTGCCGTCACAGAATTTATGGATTTGTAAGAAAAAGGTTTGAATGTTGTATCCGTAAAATTATTTATACTTTTTTTAGCTGGCATGCTGCAGTCGGTAATAGGCCTTAATGTACCATTACTTTTGGGGACTCCACCGAGGGTATCTATGCATCTAGGTTTGGAGGTTACTTCAACAACTGAACCATCCTGTAATTCCTCATTTATAATTGCACACATTTCATTGTAAACATTACTCTGAAATATTGACTTATAATTCATACACTTATACTCAACCTTGCACCCAGGATCAACAATTTTGAAGCCCTCAACAAAACCTGACCATAAATAGTCTAAGTCATTTCCAGGTAAATTTACAACACCTTCCTGTCGTAAAAAACATGCCAAACGACATGGCAATATCTGGGCCCTATGGCCACCCATATAATGTTCACAGTGACATTTACCATCTTTACAACTTTGATAAACGTTAACATTAAAATTACCCTGATGTTTAATATCAAATATAGGGTAAAAATAACTACCACAACTGCACTTGCCAGGGAATATGTTGGCATGATGTTTCCCCTTGTAGCTGTGTACCTATGCATGGCGCAACTGTGAAATTAGGGGTGTACATATGGGGAATGCTCTCTCAATAGTGCAGAGAGGGAGACATGCTCTGTTCCCATGGGTCAAAAATAAGTCTAACGTCAATACATTAGGATGAGATCAGGTGATTTTGGAGAAAAAAGTTATTGGTTATTCACTGGTGTTTAAATTTCTTTCTAACTTTTGTAAAGTTTAAAGCTTAATCAAAAGTGCTACTTTATAGCAAATTTGACAGCCTATGGCCAAATAAATTACTGGTAGTACTGTCTAGGACAAAGATAACATATGCATTGACTATAGCACATAACAACCCACTTTTTGACATTATTCTAAATACAATCGCATTTTGTCGCATAAGCCTTGTTCGAAGGTGGTATTTACCCCTAAGGGGCTGTACCTATATTTCCCCCCAGGCCCGGGGCAGTGCCTGCCTTCATGTGTGACCAGTCAGGCCCCACCTGTGCACCTGGGCCTACCTGTAGTACCACTGTATGACCTGCTGAAGTGGTAGAAATGGGACATCCAAAATTAAAGAAAAATCAATAGATTTCAACAATTCTTAATAAAACTTAATATCTGCATAAGTATGATTTGTTAATACAATAATTTTTTCACAAATGTATGAAATATGTTTTTTCTGCCAAACTCGCTACCCTATGAACACTTTGTAACCTGCCAAGTGTAGGTATGGCATATAACATATAACAATGGACAGTAAATGATTATAGAGGTGCATTTGCTGATCCAACAGATGGTCAACTACCTGGGCAACAGTGAACCAAAACACTGTATTTCTATCAAGTAGATACTGCCCCTATTTCATCCCATTAAGCTAATGGTGATAATGGCTGAGTAAATCTAGGACATCACTCCAATATGGTTGGTTGCTAGTCAACAAATTGCATCATCTTCAATAATGGCAGCAAGTGCACAGGATGCACTTGAGATGAGTTAAAACCTTGACCAACTAAGTTATTTGATTACTTGCTTTTCACTATGAAAGCTTTGCATTGCCAATGATTATGGGAACATCAAGCTTTCAATATATACAGTGGATATTCTGTGATAAAGGGCGTATTTCATGATCTAATAATTATTGTTGTTGGGGGGGGGGGAAATTTTATAGGGAGGATTGTTGTTGATAACTTTTATCTGTAGGTGGTGTTGTGTTCTGGGATTTGGCCAGGTTTTGAGTCATAGGGCAGTATACACTTGTTCCTGTTCAATGCACACCACAAGAACTGAATGATCACTGTGCCCACAACCTAGCCCCAAGTGTGGCTATAGCCTCAGAAACATACTTGAGATATTATTCTGAATGACAACAAGCAGCAGCTTTTGAATGCAAATAGGTATTTATTAAAGCATATTGTGATGAGAAGAACACTGTGTTCTAAGTGAGCATTGTAGCCTAAAGTTACAAAATTAATGATTCAACGTTTTGGTGAGAATTGTGCAAGCTTAGAAATAGAGTGGGATATCTTCGGTTATATCTTATGAACTGCATTTTGTTCTTGTTAGCAGTTTTACTTGATAAACTTTGTCTACTAATTTTGTGATGTATGTTCTATAGATAAGTATAGAAAAGTCAAGTAAAATATCCATTTTGCCAGTGTACTCTATGGGACCGTTTTAGTCTATTTCACCTAAATTGGAATGTAAACTTACAAATGATTTGATATTTCAATGAGAATCAAATAATCATTTTGCCAGTGTTTGTTGTAAATGTTTTGGTCCATGTTGCCTAAATTGTAGCCTAAACTTACAAATCATTTGATATTATGATGATAAACCAGGATATCTTCGGTTATATATGCAATGCCTTATAAACTGCATGTATATTGTTCTTATTAGCAGTTTTCCTTGATTAACTTTTGTTTCCTAACTTAGTGATGCATGTTCTAATAGATCTGCTCAGAAAAGTCAAATGAAATAATCTGCCAGTGAAGTCCTTGTTAACGTTTTGGTCCATGTCGTTTGGCTGAAATATAGGAATTAGATATGCTGAGATTTTTTAAAAAAAAAAGAAAAAAAATACTTTACAGTGTACACAGGAAATATTCTGAAATCCCATAGTACACGGTGTAAAAGGCACAACTTATATGATTATATTAGAGATAATTCTATTTATACTCTTAAGTGTGGGTGTCTATTTATACTCTTAAGTGTGGGTGTCTCTTAAAGTCAAAACAATTATACTATAGATCTGTACTAAAGTGCCCAAAATATGAGAACTTTAGATGTGCCTTAGACATCTTCCTGAACTCACCTTAATGATCAATTTAGCTGTGACTTTAATACTACCAAGGTAATATGAAGAGAAGACCTGAATCCATAAGTCACACTTTTGAAAAAAAAAGTGTAAATGTCTCTAAGTTTACCTTGCACATTTGTAGTCCTCGTCTTGTTCATTTGGGCTATGCCAGGTGATTTATGCATCCTATAGAAATGACAAAGTTTTCTTGTTTTGTGAATATACACTATATTGAAGGAATAGGAACATGCAACTTTAATTTCTCTATGCTCTTTGAAGATAGCATAAAATTGAAATATTGAGTTTACAGAAAGACTTAAGACAATAGAAAATATTTGTTCACATGTTTGGCTCACACAGTCACTCTGTGAAGTAATTGCTTCCCCTCCAAATAATCAACGCATAATTACTATTGCTACTTTGGAATTTATTGAAATTAAGTGAAATTTTACACAACTTTAATGAAAGATTACCTTCAGAGCCTTCTGGAGCCGGGCAGCCAGTTCTACAATGATGAAAAAAGTTATGGTCAGGAGGAATGAATCATGTCAATAATATAACCATCTCTTGGTCTGCTGTTTAATGTAGACCCCATTTTAGATTAGAGATGTCATGATGGTCAAACTCTGACTATTTTCACACCCCTCTTTGATCTCTGGTAATGCGCAGCCTAAAAAGAGGGTCAATCAAGAGGAGTCAAAAGTTTTTAAGGGCCTTCTTACAAGAGGTAAAAGGTTTTTGCGCCTCCCTCAAACCCACTGCCCCGTTGATAAATAATAACTACTCCCTTACTATAAAATTGCCAATCTTTTGGGATTCAACCTCTAGGCATATGAATAAACAGAGCTACTTACCCTGGGTAGATTCCTTCTTGTTTTCAACCTGAAATCACACGAAACTTTTATTTCGAGTACTTCCCTACCAAAGGCCTGCTATATGGCCACTAACCAGAGGCATATGATTTAAAAATGAAGAGATATATATCAGGAGATGTGGTATATATTTCTGCTTTATTTCATAGTCTGATATTAAATGACTGTAGACTTAGAATGACACAGGATATTTTGCTTGTTTATACTGTAGACAAACAGCCAATAACTATGCTAGAGCTGTGACACTTTGTTATCATGTGCTCCAAGTACAGTAAAGTCTCTCGTATAAGCCATGGCCTATACTAGAATCCAAGCCAAGGTGTGGCTTATAGAATGTGGATGGATTCAGGGTGCGGCTTATAGGGGGTGCGGTACTTGTTAATGAGCATGAGTTTGGTACAGTTTTAGATTGTATGGTCAACCTAATCACCTTGCATTTTTACATAGCATGGGATCTGTTGATTTCATAACTAGGACACAGTAAAGGAATCCTTAATCCCTGGATTAGAAAGACAACCAGTCTGTTATGGGGCTGTGTACAAATGACGTCATGCATTTTTGGACCATTTTTGACCCCCCCTCCCCCCCTTGTCATGTTTCGTCATACAACACTTGACCCCCCTCTCAGCATGACGTCATGCAGAGAGATACCCCCCCCCCCAAGTGCATGAATAGTGAAGGCCTATAGGCTATAAACAAATTAAAATACGACCGATTGAGGTTACGCAATGCTGTATTATTGCCCACGCACTGGCAGAATTCTGGTCCAGGGCCATTGGCCAGACCAGGTCACATGACTGACCTACTTATGGTAATTAGCAGGAACCCTCCCCGAACAGAGTGTATTATGGGAAACCTCAATAGGGCCTATGATTCAAAGGGACATATAGTGGGTGTGAATTTGCAGTAAAGGATAAGATACATGCAAAGTGAAAATAGAACTAGCACTGATCAACAAATGAACAGAGAAACATGCCAAACACTGTCAGCTTATATAATGTATGGGTCCCTATATGCAGGATGTACCATTTCTGTGCCTTATAGTTATACACGGAGTATTATGGTAGTGATCATACTCAAGTATTTCCTGTGACAAAAGGGCTTAAAAACTGTCTAGATCAATAGTCCAATACAGTTAATAGTCTGCCTTCTTTGCAGCGAAAGCTGTATACTTGTCAGCGAAGAGAAAATCGAGAACAGTTATTACCGTAATCTCCCGTGTATAAGGCATGTCTTATATGGGGGGTTTTAGTTCTCATTGGATCCACAAGGGGGACACCAAGACCTTTCTTTTGATATCTTACATGCCCCCTTGGTGATAATGGGACAAAATGGGGCCCAGGAGGACCCAAAGTGGCCCAAGCTACCCATAGGTTTTTGAATTTTGAAAATTCATTCAGTAGAACCAAAGTTATGAACTTTTCATTTTTTTGAGAATTTTCCAAAACTCTAGGTGCACCTTATACGTGGGCTACGGCTTGTACATGGGAGATTACGGTTTTAAGGATCATATAGTTCAAGAGCTTGAATGTATTGATATATTAAATGTATTGATTTAATCTGTAACTTGAACCATATACAAGTGTACTAGAAATAGGTTTCAGGCAGAACACTCTGAATTTAGTGAGTGGCCTAATAGAAAAAAAAATCTCAGAAAGCATCACAAATTCTCAGGAGACCATGATTGCAATCATAGTTCCAATTTATGATCTTACAAAGCAATCGAGTCACCTCAGCATTTTACTGTAGAATCTGCAAATAAGGTGAGTCCGATAGAGTTCCATTCTGACAAAGATGTGGAGAGCAAGTTTGGGGGGAGGTCCCCTTTACATCCCCCCAAGCATAGCCTCAGTGAAAATACCAACAGGGTGGTGGAGAGCTCTAGGGGAGTGCTCGTTATTTATCAACAGTGGGATTCCGGGAGGGGGTGGATTGGGGGAGGAGCAAAATAATTTTGACACCTCAAGGGGGGGGGGGGAAATATCACACCTTTACCTTTTCAAAAAGAAGCCTGTGGAATACTATGAAGGCAGCAGCAGTTCAGGGGTATTTTAGATGCATCATTTTAGATCCTGAGGGCAGCAGTGGCCCTTTTCAAAAAATGTTAAATTGGTATAGGTAGGATAGAGTAGTAGTTCCCCCTTATAGTGGCCTGGACATCACCTTGATTTTACACTGACATTGATGGCAGTGACACTCATTGAGCGAGATGTCTGAGGAATGCATGCATGTAGGGCCTATAGGTAATTAAATTTATGTCAGATGAATGCATTAAACCTCCCTACCTTTACAAATCTTTTTACAAAAGTTTTTGATCTTGCCAAAACCAAAGCATATTGTGATTTCTTGATGACATGATGTCATGCAGCCTATGACCCCCCTCCCCCCTTGTCATGCTTGGTCATGGCAAGTGGGACCCCCCCTCCCCCCCTCCTGCATGACATCATTTGTACACAGCCCCTATACTCTATTCTGGAGGGCATTTAAAACAATTCTGAAATTCCCTGACATAAGTTAGTAATGTATTTAGAGACCTTCTAGCAAAGCCTTCCACCAGAAAAGAACACAAAAACTTTCATTATATCAAAACTGTAACCAAGGAAATAAAAGAGACGTACCCATTTCTTTTGTACTTCAACCGAGATAGTCAGATGATAAATGATATATTCATACAGGGTAGGTAACAAACCATGCAAATTTATTTTATTCATATGATGTGATCTTAGGTACCGGGGGACATCGTGTTTTCTAACCTCACAACATTTAAACTGAATGGCCCATGAAAGCTTGCACATTTAAAGGGCCATCTCTGGAGGTATTTTAAAATAATAACAGTTGTTATCATTCTGAAATGCCCTCTTTGTTCAGCCAAGTCCCTCGCCCCAACCCAATGGGGCCCAACATAGACCATATTACCATATTCTATCATATTACACATATTTCATCTTATGAGAGACTGTACACACAGAAGCAAACACATCAACAGAGCGTATTGCTGCCTTAAGATTTGTTTCACTGCAGCATAGGCTAAACCAAGTTAATAGAAAGTACAAATATATCTACCTCTTTCTACGGAATGAACTACTGAAACAACTGAAAAAAAGGAAGGGAACATGAATTATTCAGATAGAACTGAAACAGTCGTAACCATATCTGTATTGATTAAAAACTATTATTGTTGCTATTGAATTCACTAGTAGAGTATAATAGGCATGTTTATTGTGAGAAGAGGCATTCCTCAAATAAATTATATGTCACCCTGGATTAACGACTCCGATCCGAAGTTAATATTATTCGACTGCAAACTCTGGCTACTGGGATTCTTGCCCTTCTATGCACCATTCTCAAATAGGTGATAGTCTCATATAAACATCAACAGTAAGGCGGCACTTAAATCAATCACTATGACTGTGCTGTGATAATAACCAGATGACAGATTACTGCAGATAGTGACAGACTCCATCAGATAGTGACAGATTAAGGCAGATGGTGACAGACCTCTGCAGATAGTGACATATTGCTAATTATAGTGACAGATTATGGCAGAAAGTAACAGCCCACTTGGCAGAAAAACGTTTTTCTTTCTGGTTCCAAAGTTTGCAAAACGTTTTTTTCAACGTCAAAATAACATTTTTACATGTACTCAAAAAAACATTATTTTGACATTTTTATAAACATTTTATTTCAGGTTAAAAAAAATGTTTTTTTTTACGTAAAAGAAACGTAAAAAGCAAACGTTTTTATTTGGTTGAAATTGGTTGAAAAAATGTTTTTCAATGTTTTTTCAACGTCAAAACAAATAAAAACGTTTTTTCCCAAGTTGGAGATTATACTATGCTTAGTGATTACTGCAGATAGTGACATATTCTGAAAATAGTGACAGATCACTGGAGATGCTGTCAGGTTAGAGTAGATGGTGACAGATTACGACAGATAGTGACAAAGTAGGCAGATTGTGACAGGTTATGGCAGAATGTGACAGATTGCTGCAGAAAGGGTAAACTTGTATATTTCGGTCAAGAGCTTCCCTTTTGATTAACAAACGGCCACTGCACTGTAACATGACTTTTGTCTGAAACGTGTATCAGAAATACTAATCCACTATAAGAAAGACAGAACAGCTAAGCTTTTATGTTGGTGTTTATCAGGGCTATGTTATGCATATCCATAGTGTCCAAAGCAAAATAAAGCTGGCTGGAAAGAGGTGACGCACAGTGCATGATCTTTATAACATTTGAGATCTTAAACCATTAAGGGCGGCTGATACATTAAAGCACCATACCCATTGGACGTCATGAGGCTCCAATGAAGTGCTGGTGAGTCTGTTTGCCAGCACATCATTGGAGCATCATGCCAACCCTCTGGGAGTTAATATGTATCGACCCCATATAAGGTCGGCATGGTGCACTTCATTGGTGCATCATGCCACCAATGGGCATGATGTACTCCTTAAAAGGTTAAAAACCGATCTGATTAGTTAGATGATGAATAGGAAACAACAATCAAATATTACCAGCAGCCATGCATGCATCACAGGGATCTGCAAAAAGACAGAATTGTTTGTTAGTAAATATTTGTGGTTCATTAAAACACATTTAATATTTATTTCACAGTGAATACATTAGAATACCGAGAGGCCATAGAGATGACTTTACAATGCCTTATTTCAGTGGGGGTGTGAGCAAGGTAGGGTAGATTAACCTAAAGACGGCCAAATACCTTGAGACGTCCACCCTGCATCAACATTATGAAATCGTTGATGAACATAAAATATACCAGTTTGTAATGTTATTTTACTAGTTAACCCAATGTTTGAGAACTGGAGCTGGGTATGGACCAATACATGCCCTAGGCTAAGACATATCTAGGATAATAAAGCAATTATCAAGTGATATTAAAATGAATTATAATAGCAGAGGTAATACCACCGGCAGAATTAGAACCTATACTTACCACATGTCCCGTCTGTATCTATAAACAAAGATAAACACAAACGTTATTCAATGATATTCTGTTTTATATGAAATGAAAAGCAGTTTTGTATTTATTTTTTTGTTATTTTAATTTAAAAGGGTTTAGATTTACTTAATTCAGCATCTAAATATGTTATGCAACATGCTATGTCACTGGGGTGTGTGGCATACAGCCCTTCAACGTTATGTCTATGGAGAGTTGTTATTCATATGAAATAAATAATCATACTAACCACAACTGGTTATGTCTTCAAACCTTTCCTCACATGGCAGAGCATTTTCACAAGCTGTACAGATATCTGCAAAAAAAAACATAACATTTACGCATTTCTAGATCAGTAAACGAGGGACCTCAGCCAGGCTCGAAGAGAACTCTGTGAGCCCCTGTGGAGGGGTCCCCGTTTCTATATGATTGACAATCCTTTGATTTAAAAGTAAAATGTTAAGATACTTGGCTGTCAATATATACCCGGTACCAGGCAGTGGGCTTTCTTCACACAATCTCAATTAGTTATTGTGCAAAATGTCACCAAAACCCATGTTAATCGTAGTTTTATTTAATAGAATGTCATGAGAATGGAAACAGCTGTACTGGGTTGACTAAATTGATCTTTCACTACTCTCATTAATGTGAAATAGTCAATAAGTTCAATCATAAACACCCATTTAATGTTATTTTGTAAAGGATAAAGCAGTGTCCGTCATGCCAAGCTAAACATTTTCTTAAGCCTCTCACTTTAGTTCAGTATGAATTGTGGTATACATGTTGTTGATATCTTTCGAATCTTTGCACTAATAAATACCTGCTGAAAAAATAACCATAAGGCCAAAAAGAAATTTAAAAAGGTGTGTTTCCAGTAACATGACTTGGAAAGGTAGGGATGATAGGTCTTTTATTTTCTTAATTTTTTTTACATTGCTACAGGAAATGTAGATATGAAAGTCTTTCGATGTTGTAAAAATGTATTGTATCAACAAAGCTAAGTTCAGTATACCGGTATGTCGTGATGCACTTCAGAAAACCGACGGTTACCTGTACGAGGCCTCCTTTCATCCCGTGTGGTCTAGTGGATATCATTTAGGGCAAGCTAGGCATTGCCACCAAGGAAACTTGAAAGCCAAGAATTTGCTAGGAAAAATCCTAGAAAGAATCAGGTCTGAACAACACGCAACCTATGACAGACAGGGTCACTGAGATGGCACAGACATGAATGAGAATCCTGAAGAGAATACAGATGAGAATGCCGAATATGGTGATGATGACAATGCAGAGGAAGATGAATCATTTGATGAACATGACCTAGAGGATGAAGGGAACAGCACTGAAAACAGTCTACTTGCCACTCCTATCTAGGCCTTACCAACAGGGTGTAGACGACCTTTTCGTTGAAAAAACCTCATAGAACCCAGGCGCGTCCAAAGCAATCAGGACGCTGTTGACTTAACATTGTGGTTGTTCTATTTTTGGCGCTGTAGACGGCTATGGTTAAGCCGACTGGGTCAATTCTATCATTGAATTCAGCGGCACTTGAGGAAACAAGTGTTGACACAGATATGTATGGTGTTGTACCATGGTTAAGCTAACTGGGTCAATTCTATTATTAAAATCAGCTGTTTTTCTCCCGTATACTAGAGCTTAGGGGGGGGACCTCCTCTCTCTTTTCTTTTCTTTTCCAGACCCTACAATGGGTGGCCCAAGTAGCCGTATACCCATGCTAAGAGGGTGGGATTGGGTATTTTCTTTTTGTATTTTTTCTATTTTGAATTTTTTTTGGTTATCTGTTGTATCATGTTATTCATGTATTGTGATCACCTGTTTAGACACATCTTATATAATTGATCAACCTATTCCTTTAAATTTACTGAACATGTTTTGCAAGCGTTCTCAAGGATTTGTATCATAGCAAATTTGCCTAACTTCAAGAAAGGATTTTCTGTAGTACATCTCAACGCTAGAAGTATAAGAAACAAAATAGTTAATTTAAAAGAGGAGTTAAGCAATATAAATATAGATATTGTACTGTTTTCTGAAACTTGGTTAAACGATACAGACGATAGTTCACTATATACTTTTCCAAGATATAATTTATTTCGCCACGATAGAATAAGTATATTTAGGGGAGGGGGTTTATGTGCATACGTCGACGAGGGGATTACTTGCTCAATTACCAAATTTCAAGATCTTAACAGATGTAATGCTAATATTGAGGTCCAATGGTTGTTTTCCGTGAAGGATACTGTAAAACGCTCCATAATTTGTAATGTATACAGACCGCCCAATGGCTCCATACATGACTTTTGTGATACTTTTAAAGCCCTATTTCTTCAAATAGACAAGATTGATGATTATGATTTGTTCATTATGGGTGATTTTAATGTTAATACTTTGCAAAACTCCAATGAAAAAAACTTATTATATGAAACTATGGACCAATATCATCTCAAGCAGATAGTTAAAGGTGTCACCACAACCTTGGGAGCAAATACGTGCATTGATTTGATCTTTACAAATTGTGATAACATTGTATCTGCCGGTCCTATGAACATACATTTAAGCGACCATCTCCCGGTACATATTTTAAAGAAATGCCCTAAAACAAAAAAAAACATATAGAAAATTCTTTGGCAGGTCTTATCGCAATTTTAATATGAACAAGTTACTTTTAGACTTTGAAAATTGTGATTGGACGTATTTTGATAATTGTCAGGACCCCCAAGAGTGTTGGGATACGTTTGAAAATTTGCTCAAGAGAATGCTAGATATACAATGTCCTGTTAAGTGCTTTAAGGTTCAAGACAAACCATCGCCCTGGATGACAAATTATTTGTTAGAAAGAATTAATGATAAGAACCAGGCATTGAAGGAAGCTAGACGTTCATTGTCTATTATTAAGTGGCATGACGCCAGAGAAATTAAAAATGCTGTTAATATAGAGGTAAATACTGCTAAGCAAACATACTACAAAGACCTTGCTGACGCCAATGTAAAGGATTCTAGACAGTTCTGGACCACTATCAAAGAAATCTTACCTTCCAGTAGTGCTAATTCTAACAGTATAAATTTGGTTAATGATGATGGAGATTCGATCTCTATAGAAAATACCTCTGATTTTATAAATACTTTCTATGCCGAAATAGGACCTGGATTGGCTTCAGCTCACCATTTACCATATGTATTTCAAGGTGAAAGATGCATAGAGGATATGCCTGATTTTGATTTTTCTGATGACGATATTATGAAATGTGTCAAGGACATTGATACTTCTAAGTACTCTGCTCTCCAGTATTTGCCTACATATATTTTTAAAGCAGCCGCTTTACATATGCCTACCAAATTTGTGAAGATTATTCGGCTTTGTATTGATAATGGAGTCATTCCAGATACATGGAAAATTGCCACCGTCACACCTCTACCCAAGGGGGGGATCCCACCAACGTTTCTAATTATAGACCCATTAGTATTCTACCTGTTCCTGGAAAAATTCTTGAAAGATTAATACATACAACCATTTCGAAACACTTAGATTTACATTCAATTTTATCAAAAAATCAAGGTGGATATCAGAAGAAAAAATCTACTTTAGACTCAATCTCCAAACTTGTTGACGACATTCTTGAAGAAAGAAATAAGGGTAATATCACCCTAGCAGCTTTTATTGATATTAAAAAAGCCTTTGACTCTGTAAATCATAATATACTTCTGGACAAAATTGAGCAATATGGGATTAGAAATAGAAATTTGACCCTGATAGAAAATTACCTGTCTCGTCGCCAGCAATGCTCCATTGCCAACCATAATAAATTTGCCTTTAGTTTGTGGAGTACCCCAAGGGTCAATTTTGGGACCTCTTTTTTTCTTATTGTATATAAATGACTGTATAAATCTAGATGATAATCACTCTACTATGCTCTATGCTGATGACTCGGTTCTCTATGTGTCTGGAAAGACAATAGAAACCATTTCTGCTACGTTGACAACTGCTTTAGAAGGTTTCTACCTCTGGTCTTCAAAAAACAAGCTCACTATTAATGAATCTAAAACCAAAGTAATGCTTTTTGCCAGCAAAAATAAATTGAGGAACTTGAGGAAGCCCAAAATCAAATTAAATGGTAAGATCCTAAAATATGTGGTCTCTTATAAATACTTGGGTGTGCTCCTAGACCAGGAACTAAATTTCAACATGTATGTTAGAAATATTATAAACAGATTGCGCCACAAGTCTTTCCTTTTATATAAAACTAGAAAATATATGTCGACAGGAGTCAGGTTGAAAATTTACAAGAGTTATATGTTACCTATAATAGACTACTGTAATATTCTTTATATGGGATCTAGTGTTATGAACCTGGAGGAGTTGCAAAGAATGCAGAATAAGTGTATCAAAACCTGTTTGTCTCTCCATATTTTGACTCCAACTGTTCAGATACATAGACAAAGGTGCACGAGAATTGGTCAGCACTGAGGGTTATCACACGAGGCGATTTATTTGGCACTAGAAATGATTTTATCATCAGTTATTTGACCGTTTTGGATGTTTTCCCAGGGAGTGTGATACGGGGAAGGGTTATCACACTGTGGGGTGTGATACAGAGTTTCTTGGTTAAGCCTATGGGGCTCTCGTATTCAACTTGAGATAAACAAAGAGGCCTGTCTACCTACGCTAGAAAACAGGAGGTTATTTCATATTAAGTCATTTGCCTATAAAAGATCCAAGCTAAGACAATATGTCAAACCAGTGGTTAGACCAACCAGGCTAAACCAAGCACCCTTATTGAGCTATCCAACCCCTAGGTGTACAGCATTTGAAAAATCTCCTATGGTACTCACTGCTTCTATTTGGAATAGTCTTAGTACCGAGTTAAGAAATATAGATGATTATGATGTGTTCAAAAACAGGGCTAAATTGGATATGATAGCATCGATTCCTACCTAATATAATTTCTTAAAGGACTAGTTGTATTATTGTATTATCCTATTACTACCAGTTTTGTTAATAATTTTTTTTAAGGGGAGTCATATCCATAATAATTGTAAAATTATGCTTGCCTTTACTTCTCTCAACGTTAACATGTTATTCTTATCCTACCTGTCTCATCAAGATTATGATTATATTACTTCATGATAGCATTCATAAAACAGTTTACTGATAATGCTATCATTAACTTTATTGACCAGTAAAACCTTACCTTTCCCATTGAATGGGAGAGTTATTCTGTGGTTGTCCAACGTCAAATTAATTGTTTGGTCAAATAAAAGTTGAACATGAACTGGGAATAGGGACCCTAGTGCACCCTGCACTAAGGGCCCATCTTGCAGATCCTGTTACATGTATCAAATTCTTTGGTTTCATTGTAAGATAATGACAGGAAATGACAGCTGAGAGAAAGGGGAAGAACATGAAAAGGATACTGGAAAAATCTTCAAGAAGTAATGAAAACTTTTTTTAAGTATGAAAAAATGAGACAAAATTCTTCTAAATAAAAAAAAAATAATATATTTTTGGCCCTAAATTGCTAGGGTCGGTCGGGTGACTGGAAACAAACCTTTTTTTTATTTGGCCTAAGCCTTTGATCGCTAAGTGCTTAATCTATATATACATACTTGGAATTTTCACCTAATCATGTAGATATCTCAACAGGGAATTTCATATCAGAGAGGTTTTCAACCTAAATACCTAGTTTTCTAAACACTTGAGCTAAGCCAATTGTAATCTAAACATGTGAAGGATCATAATGTGATTAGAAATGCATGGTCTTTTTTTTCTAAATGTTTGTGATAGAGTAATAAGAGTGGCAGTTAAGCTGATCAAGGAAGGTATTTAACAATAACGATAAACTTATAAACTTATCATCATCTCGTAAAAAATTAAAGGGATTCAGCTGCTCAATTAACAGGCAGTGCTAATGACAACAAACATTTTTGTACTTTTCAAGAGGGCTAGATTGCATGGGCCCCTTCCTCTTATTATAGACAAAACTCAAAATTGCAATGAAACATATACTTACCACACTCCGTCTCTAAAAAAAGAATTATAAACATTATTGAACAACACCGCTTTCTTCTTTTTTTTTTTACACATGGTAGACCAAGAAATTATTGCCTAATTGTTGTAGAGAATTAGATTGATACATTACCAGCTTTTGATTTAGATTTAGAATAGAAAATGTACAATTGCTCTTACATTCTAGGTCTTCTGCCGGCAGCTGCCATAACCGGTTAGATACACACATTTGAGTATTTTCTCAAATTGACTGGCTAGATGTGTATGTAGTTGTTAGGATGTAAGGTTAGATAAGGTAGGCTAAACTTGGTTAGCCTGAATATTTAATCAAAAAAAAAAGTAAATAAAATAACTCCAAAGCAAGATTCTTTATGAACATTGCTTCTTTCTCTAGTGATTATTAGACTGGATGGGGAAAAAAGACTGGTTGGGCATGAAAAGTCCTGCATGTTAGTACTATTTTTTTTTTTTTTTTTTTGGACCCAGGGGTGTAGAAAAGACAATTGGTTTTGAGTTCAGAAGACCATTCTGTACAGAACAAAAGACTAGATGAGATCATAAACATCTGTCTTCTAGCGTTGGCCTAAAATTGACTGAGAAAAATTTTAAATTTAAGTGAGATATGTGTCATTTTAATGGGAATTCCCATGGGAAATAGCTTTACTCAAGTACAAGTACTACGTTTTTTTTCATTATTACTTTGTCACTTTTTCATATTTTTTTCTCCTGTTGTTTAGGTGTTATATAGGCATATCACAACTGATATCACAAATAATATCAGAAAGATAATAATGTGATTGCCACTTGTGAAGATCCTTAATATCTTAGGCAAAAGATCAAGTTTGTATCTTTAACCATCACTTTGTAGCAGTCTTTTTTTTAGACTGAAGTCCTGTTGGACCCCCTGTAGTATTAAAGATGTTATTTTTGACATAATATGATAAAGGTTAAAATGAGTAGTTGGTATGTTTGGCCCCCTCTCAAACATAGCTTTGTTAGTACAGAAGTAACCTGCCGAGTCATCAGATTGGCTACCAAGTTATGACATCATAAATAGGTCAGGGCAGGTACCTTTATTAAAGACAGAGCCTAAGATCCCTGTTTAGACCTGCAATGCACCATTCCCATGCTTCAAATGGATGTCATATGACCTCCTCAGTTAAATGTGTTTGGGCATGGCCTTACAGAAATAACCCCAGATATTCATTGGAGCAGAACCAGTAACAAATTTAGCAGGGAGCCGAACATACTGAATAATACAAACAGAGTGTCAATTGAGTGGACATGTGATACTGTAAACATATTAATTTTCACTCAGTACATATTGTCGCGAATTTTGCACACACACCTGCATGCATGAAAATATGATGTGCTTGAAAATTACACTCAGAAAATTCGCTTTCCAATGATGTGTGACACTCTTTATTTGTTCAACTCTAACTACCTTAAGTAAATTCAAAGAAAGGTCCATGTGTACATGTACAAAATGTATGTACATGCACATTGTTTGGTGCCAGCAGTTTATGGATATCAATGCATTCAGAGTATAGGTGTGGTTAGTGTTTCAAAGGAAATTGAAGCCCCACAATAGATTACTACAATATCATAGACCAAGACAAATTACTCAAAAAGAAACAATGCTGTTCTATTTAACTGCATTGCAGAAGACTTATGGCACTTTGGTTGATTGTAGACATTTAACAGGGAGGTGTGATATCCATCCCAGCCTTGTACAATAATACATTGTACATGAGTTTGTGCTCATGAATTTACTTTTTTTTTTGTTCTTTTGATAATGTACTTTTCTTTAAACTGTAGAAACCATAATAATTGTCCGATTAAGAAGCTGTAAAACCTGGCATGCAGCTAAAGACCAACATAATGCACAAAAAGGTCCTTTTATGCTAAATGTGCGAAAATTTAGCTGCGTGAAAAAATATACTTTTACAGTAGCAGATCTGTAACATTGCAGATCTATTGCAGGCTTATTTTGTAGGTATACTGTATTGACATCACAGTATGCTATGCTGAGCAAATCATCCACTACATCCAAAATATCATGTAGGCCTTGGGAGCCTTATAATACTCACCACAAAGAATTTCTATCAACAGAAATTAAAAAAAGAAAAAAAGATTTCATGAGGATTGTGCACATATGCAAGACAAATCAATATTTTTTCATGTAGTTAACAGTATCATATTCAATGCTGTCAATCATATGAAGTCTTTAAGTACATTGTAAACCTATTTTAACAAATGAAAACATCACAATGTCATGCTGTAATACTTCATTGAATAAATGAGTATGTTTAAGACTCGCTGAAACAAAAAGGACAATAATTTGAAATAACACATTCAATGCTAAGAATGAATATCATTTTCACACTTTGAATGTATAGATTGTATGGGCAGTGACTCACTCCACTCAAGGTAAAGTAGCCATAAAATTGTGCTAATATCCACCCCAAACCATGCTGATATCCACCCCAAACCATGCTGATATCTACCCCAAACTGTGCTGATATCCACTCCAGGGATATCCAGGAAAAGCACCGTGAGTGAAATAAATCAGGTAATAAAGCATAATATTGGGCCAAAAAGATGGGATGTGTGATAACCTAGGTCTAATGGCTGCCCATGAGAGGCACCAAAAACAAACCTAGGATTTGTTCTTTGGAGACCCTTCAGGAAAAGAATAAAGTGAATGCAAAGATGATATCTGGTATGTGTGTGATAACATGCTCTTGTGAGTAATTTGGGACCTAACATAGCGATTGGCAAAGATTAGGCCACTCTGGTGCCCTGAGGTATAAACTCTCAGGGTACCACCATACAAGAAGAATTACAGGAAGCAGCAAATCATTGTGGTAGTTTACTATATTTCAATCCAACTATGCCCCTGTTCCACTTGATAGGAACTGGAGATACTACTCACTCTCCAAGCATAGGTTTTAATTTTCTAGTTTTCTGTGATGGTATGAGGATGAAAAAGGAGGAGGTGACAACTGATGTCATGATGGTTGTGGTAGGTTTGAAACATTTTAAAGCTTTGTAAAGGTCTGCATCCACTGCCCATGGATGGACCATCCACCCCCCCCCCATAGAAATGAATGGTAAATAAAAAGGTTGAATGGGCGACTCACAATGAGTCAGAAACTTAGCTATCCTTTCAATAAATTCATAACATCATGATGCTTGAGGGAGCTATGTTAGAGTATGCCTAAGTTAGGTGCATATATAATAGAATCGATGTTCTTACCTTGCCTTGCAACTTTAAGCTACAAAAAATCATTACAGGTTGTTGAGATATTTGAAGATATAATATCAAACTTAACTTTCTTTTATTTCCCGGTTTAACAATTATCTTAGCAGAAATTTCAAATGAGAGCAGAGCTCCATGATAATTATAAGGATCAAAGGGACCCGTTTATATGATGGACATTATGGATATTTCTAAAAGGAAAACTACCATTATATCAATATAACCAGTGTTATAGCTTAATACAAAGGTCTCAAAATATATTCCATAACAATGGACTATTTAAACTTTATATGTGGATGTGTAAGTTCAGAGGTGTCAAGTTATGAGGAGAAGTGATAGATTGGTTTTCTGATCACTATTATCACACAATCTCAAACTCAGCAATTGTCTTATACTTACAACACGCTTTAAAACATGCTTCACATCTGCAGAAAATGATAATGGTTTTTGGTAAATTGCTGTGGTCATCTTTTTTTTATTGGATTTGTTCTTTGAGTTCTATATCAGTTGTCTTTACTGTGACCTACTTATATGATAGTTAACATTCAAACAAAATAACTCAATCCATTGGCAGTGATAATCATTTAGGGCTTAGAAGGTCATTTCTTAACTTGTAAGCAGACACAGTTTGTATGAGCATGAAAGTAGTCATACTAAAAAACTGGCCTTGCAGTAGGGCTTATTTCAATATCCCTGACGACACCTTAATGGCTATATATTGAGTATAAAATGTCATTGTTATCGTCAGGGATATTAAAACATATCCCGGGGATGGTGGGGCTTTCTGATGGTATGATTTCAGGTAGCTACAGCAGTACAGCATATGGCACGAGTCAGCTCAAGTTGTAGAATATTAAGAAATGGCCCACAGACAGGTTTGGTCCAGTTTACCAATTGATTCATTCTAATTTAGACATGTTTAAGTTAAACCATTATCATGAGAAGTTAAAATATTATTGTGATGAAGTTAAACTATTATCACATGTAGTGATACAAGATGAAAGAACACGATGATTTATCAAATGCAAAACTATTTAAGAATAGGAATAAACAATACTTATAACAATGCCATAGGATTTTTTCTTGCCTTTAGTTTGCGCGTCCTGGAAGGGAAACACAACACAGGTATGAATTACATTTTCTTCATATTTGAATGAGGGAGGGCAGGCAGACGTTCTAGTACAATTACAGATATAACATACCAATAATTGTCCCAGGGGGAACTAGTAATTGGATTATTTTAGAAAGAAGGTGCATTATGTCAATATCATACCTGGACATACTTGGCCTGGGTGTATTGCAGGGAGAGCCCCACCAGAACAACGGCAGCAAACAGGTACTTCATCTTGACGTTTTATGACAATTAGCCAGGAATATCCTAGAAATTATGGAGTAAGAGGTCAAATAGAATTCTGTCAATGTTTCCATCCCTAGTGCATATATAGGTAAGAAAGCCATGGCAGGCATTTTGAGAGTGCTGCCATCACTATACCTTAAGATTAAATACGATGCACTTTGAAAGTGGCGAGGCTTAGCTCTTCCTTTACCAGCATATTTCAGAAGAAAAAATTTGGGTTGTACATTTTTGTAGTAGGTGTCATAACTTTCAAAAACTGTTGCAATTATGTGGATATTGCAAATAGAAGTGAAATAGTGATGGTTTATGCTAGGCTAGTTGATCAGAAAATGTAACATCCCAGTTTTTTCTATCTACTGGTTTTAGTAAGATATATATCATCATAAAGAATAATGTTCTGATAACAAAATTTGATAATTTAGACAATCTTCAAATTGTAATATTTCAGCATTCCCTTGATCAATTTTACTGAAATAAAGTGCATATTGTAAGAAATTCATAATTGTCTTGAAATTTTGGTAGAGGTTGGATGTAACAAAGCATTCTTTCAGGTTACCATGGCAACCAAAACAAGGCAAATTCAAGGTTTTTGTCATAATCTGTTGCCATGGTAACCAACCTAAATGACCAAGTGCGTGAATTTCCACCGGAAATTCTGATGCCATTTTGTTGAGCATAAAAAAATGTATAAGGTTGATATTCACCCAAAATTATAAATTATTGGACCTTTTTTATGATTTCTTTTTTACGCTTAGATACGGAGAAAATCTATGGAAACCTTTGAGGGTATTTCAAAATATCCTTTCAAGTTAGCAAGACTACCATGTAGGAAGTATGAGAGGTAGAGACTTATTCTTTGGTGCCTGCAGAGAACCCAACTCACCCTATGGCTATGAAAAAAACCATGGCATTTCAGTGAGGCTATTCTAAAAGAGGTCAAAAATCAGCCAAAACTATGCATAAATTTTATGCGTAATCGGTAAAGGAGGAATAAGCAATACCTAGAGTGTGCTCTTGAATGGTGTATTGAAATTATCTCATACAGACATATAAACACTGAAAACCTGCTAATATGATATCTGCAGTCAAATGATAATGATGTGTTTTGAATATTGATTGTGTGGTTAAATCCTACCTTATACTTCGACTGATGCTATGTTCGGAATGGACTGATGTTTCCTCTGGATGTCTGAGCAATGTCTGAGGGGTGTGTGGCAGATCATGTGAGCACACCTGTATATATACCTGTCTTAACCAGTGTTAATTACTTATGACCAGGTTCCATGTGGATTCTATTGTTCATACATGGGCACATCACTTCCATGACACATAAGGACCTCTATGACAGAAGTCCCTGTCAAAGAGGTATACGTCTCTGGAATGAACTAGACTCTGTAAAACAGAGAAAAGAGACCTTGAAGGAATTTCAGGCATCAATAAAATACCAAACAATCTGCAAATCTGAACATGTGAACTTTATCACATATTGAGATGCTTTAATTGTTTGATCTGATAGTGTAACACCCAACATGGACTGTATATGGTTGCTAGTTGTAATTATCACTGGCTTATTAATGAAAATGATGTGATTTATATTTGGCCATGAAATTTTGAAACACTCCCTAATATAATGATGTCATTTATTTAGGATTGTTTTCCACAAAGGACACTTTATATTGTAATATAGTGTTCTTTTCATTAGCCACAAAAGAAATATACATTTCTCAATGTATGATATATCATAATAATTTATTAGGTGTAAGTAAAATCTTGAAAATCATTAGAACACAGATATCAATGAAGATTATTTACATGGAATCAGGCCATAAGCTTTAGGTGGCCCATATCACGAATACTACATGTTTCCCATGGTTTCTAATGCTTTAATAGCACAATCAGCCAAGATAATAATGCCCATCCTTTACAACTGTCAGTCCTTGCTGCCAAGTTTTAACCAATTTTGTATGGTTACTTTCTCACATAGTTCCATGAACACATATGTGACCCATCCTTACAAATTGGTACTGGAGTCACACATGTAGAAGCCTAGATATAGGCTTTTCAAATGGCATAGTGTCAAAATTATGAAACTTTCAAAATTGATACTCTAGCATTTTTCTAACATATGGGTAGATGTCTTTTAGAATCCTTGCTTCCTGAACTGGATTTAAGCCCCAGATGACTGATATACATGGCTATAACCTTTGTGGTTGTATAAAATTGGAAGGAATTGTATAGGATTTATAAATCATTATATGTTTAATATGTTAATCGTCTCAGTTTAGATGACACACAGAAGGCAACCTGGTTCAAATATGCAAGTGTTATATACCAAATGAATGCTCTTGATGAGCTGTATATGACTATGGCAATATCGAAACATTTTCTATTTGCGACTTCTGTACCATTTTTTTAGGATGTGTCACATATATAAACATTATGTTAAGTATAGCCCTGGGACTGCAGGCTTGTCAGGTATCTCCTAACAATAGCAATGGTCAAAGGCCGTGCCAGAAGAGTTACCACAACATACACAAGCTGCCCATCCCTGCTATTTCACTATCCCTTTGCATCTACAGTATGAGAAAGTCATATGCTATATTATGGTATATAACGATCTGTATAAGGGGTCCTGGCACAGATTACTGGTTGCTTTTGAGATACTGGGGCATGGCGACAGATTTGGGGGAAATGGGGATCCCTGTCGCATGAATTTTAATGTCTCTTTATTGCAAACATACATCATCTATTTATTCTAACCTATGTGAGTTTAGCGGTTTGAGGTCCAGATTAAGAATGATGAAGCTAAATTTGCATACATGGGTTCCACTAGGTGGTTTTGTCAAATACAGTGGAGTCTCGATTTATCGGCCAGTGATGTTCAGGATGATATATGGCTGATAACCAAGTCAATCAGTAGATTGAAGCATCCCCCAAAGGTGTTGGCGGACACCTCTCTCCACCAACAAATATATATTTGTCCCGTGAATTCTCAATCTCAATCTACATATTACAAGTTACAAAGAGAAATCATTGGTCAATTTCGAACTAGCTGGATTGTATCTACTACCTTTAATCTCCTGCTCCTTTCAACACATTGATATCTGATGATACTCCACTGCAAACCTCTTTTTTCTGATTAGGTTTGACGTGTACATGTTTTTCAGGGGGTGAGGCCATGTATACACCTGCAAGTTCCACCTGAAAGCATGTAGGGCTGGCTGTGGTCAGTGAGGAGTTACGAGAAGTTTCCACTTCACTCCTCCCCACCTGCCATTAGCATCTCACCCTTTTGCCCCTCCCCACCCATGGCCTTAGCGCTAGAAAGCTGTGACAGGAATTCATGATTATAAGGTGTTAGTCTGTGTTTGTCTGTGAATCAAAAAGCAAAATGGTGGTAGAGGGTATACCTGTCAGGGAGACAATACATTGGCTTCCTCCTGCATCTTTGATGTTGGCAGCCTGGTGTAGACACTTGGAAAAAAATTCAAAACTTCATAAATTCAAATTGTTGGCAAAGGGAATTTAAATGTCATTGAGAATGAAATAGACCTAACTTCTCAACTAATAATGATAGAAATGAGCTTTAAAAACAGGCATGTTCGTCTCAGTGAGCTGTAGGGCGCAATCTATTTAGTCCCCTGCGCATCCTATTATAAAGCTAGGAAATCACTTACAACACATTAAAGACATGGCGAATGTGTCTGTCATATCTAAAAGTATACCTGTTTAATATTCTAATGAGATCTTTAAGGACAAAGATAGCCTATGCATCCAAGAAATTGTCATTTCAACTGTGATGATAATGATAATTTTGTAAAGATAAGTAAATTAAAGTCCCAGCCAAGGGCTGTCCATTGCACCATCACATATTCTGATATCTGTTATAGGACCTGAGGAATGAAGCCAAATCCCAAACTCATTTCAGGCAGTCTCTCATAAAGGAGCCAATTTTACAGTGGGACCCATGACCCAGTAAACACACATTCGTAGAAGGAGGTAGGACAGAGATATATCTATCTAGAATTTTGGTTCCAACTATGTAGTTTTGCTTGGTATATGGACGTTCAAACATTAAGGTTTACTTACACTCTAGAGACGTAGATATAGAAAGAAAATATGTTTATCTACATTTTTCCACGTGGGTAGGAATGAGAGCCAAAAATATAGTATATCAATATGTTGAAAAAACGTGGTGACCTAGGGACTTGATCTCCGAATCCTCTACCGACTGAGCTAGCCAGGCTGATACAGAAGTGCATGTAATTGCTACAGTCTACAGTAATGGGTCCTAATAGAAGAAGGGAGTTGCAATTGATGGCTTGATGTAAATAAGAAATAGATTTAACTGACACATAAGCAATTGAGCTTATAAAATGAAGTACTATGATAGGTGTATATATTCTGCCTGAAACAACACAAGACTTAAATGAAGGAATGGAATAGAATGGTCGATATCACAACAGATGGTCTCATAGACTGCCCTCTATCTGTTGGACTTGAATCATATATAGCCTCGCTAGAACAGTCTTTAGAGCGCTGGACTTCTTATGTAAGGGTCATTGGATCGAATCCCTATGCATCAAACAATTTGTTTCTTTCTCTTTTTTAATTCCATAGACATGAAACTACGCATATTTACCTCCAAATTCTTCCTTTTCATACTTCTGTTAGCCTATATCTACATAGAATTACATTTTTAAATCATGTTTATTTGGGTAACATGAGGTATCCACACCACGTCCCTAGGACGTAAGTAAACCTTAGCATTTGAACGTGCACATACCATGCTTAAAAACGTGATTCAGACCAAATTGGTAGGACACAAACCTAGATATACCAAAGAGCTACGTGGCCTTTTGGTTTGGATTTTACTGGGGATCGACTGTTCCTTTGAAGGCAGTGGTGCACGTCTTCAGAGTGCCTGGTGTAGGGAGGTACTAGGTTGGACATTGGGAAAGTTAGGTGGGTGGGGGGTTGGAGACCAGGTTTATCAGTACAGATTATGTTGCAAAATAAACATTTGGTTTCTAAAACAATGACTGATTCCAGACAAATCTATTACCAATAAGTGAGACAACCGACTTGTCAACTGACTCCACTGTATAACTTGTGATATAACAGAGACGATTGGTAAATGTTCAGAAGGATGAAAATGAAATTTTTTACCTCACCCTTAAAGCAAATTATCCTGTACACAGGTTAGTTCTTGCTGCCACGTCTAAACAATGCTGTACAATTTTGCCTTGCCTGATGCATTTATGTTACACTTTCTCACGTTGTTACATGAATACATTCCTTACCAGAATTGTCACATTGCCAGTAGATCGTGACCCAAACTCTTTGCTTATACACCACTTTCTCTTTCTCTTTTTCTCTAGTTTTATGTAAACACGATGTATGAACATGAAGATAACAGGTAAGGTAAGCACTTTCTTTCACTTCTGTCGTTATTTTCACAGAGATTCTTGGCACATTTTTGCATCAACTAACTGCCACCTGGGGCTTCTTGTAAAAACTACACTGGTACACTGCTATATAATTACCATAGTTCACTATTCAATTTTACGAGGGTCCCTAGTACATTGAACAGTTATTTTTCACAATGTATGTCTGCAAATATAATGTAAAAGGGGGAATGATATAATACTTCACATTGAAAGCGACAACCCAATAACTCTAAATATGATGACAAGCTGATTGAGACTGAAACTTCTAGATACAAGAAGATTTGACGTGTGCTATAGAGCATGTATGGCCCAGGTATTCCACCAAATATGATATAAAAAAAATAGAAACTAAACCTACCTCACTGTTGACACTATAGTGACAGTATGTCCAAGTCTTAAGCCTATGGAGAATGCACCAATTAAATTTAGCTATTACGGTGGTCATGAACGGTCATATACAATATAATCCTTCTCTATGCCAAATGGCAAGAAATTTGGCAATTATGGCGGTCATGAACGGTCCTATACAATATAATCCTTTTCTTGCAGTGTTCATCGTCATTTGGGGAACAGTTTCAGCACCTACCTGTTGAAAAAAAAGCATCTTAATTTGTCAATTCCCATAGGACTCCATGTGCTACGTTTATCGTCAATTCATTTGTCCCATAGACCTTAATGTTAAGAGATTTGTGACCAATTCTGCGCCAAAATGACATGGTAAGTTTGGCGCCTTATTTCATCAATAAATCTTCAAAATAAGTAGGAATTGCCAATCAATATCGAAGGTAGACTACTTAAAACTTCAGATAACTGTGGTTAGATTTTAAGAAAAACTAAGATTTATTAGAACAATCCCTACTTAAAGTTGACTGTCCTGACTGAAGATTTTTAGCTGGGAACCCGTTGCCAATGACCCAGGAGGACCTGCGCTAACAAATTCCAAATGTAGAATAAGTTAGGGCCCATAGTGGCAAGCACCTACCCAGACAAACAGCCAATGCTAATGTCCTAAAACTTGATGATAGACAAGGACCAAAGTTTTCAAATATATAAAAAAAAAACATTGAAGGCTCCAAATACTGTGACAAGCAACTGGTGCTGCCTCCCAAAACTATCAGAACCAGAGGCTAGAGCTATGTGTAGGGGCTCGTAGATCGTGATATAGTGTGAGCGTCTCCCTCGAGAGGGCGTTTCGAGCGGTGCGCCCATCACCGGTAGTCACTAGAGGTCTCCTCGACCCCTGGTCTCTGCGGGGTGGTGGCAGCACTGTTCGCCTCGTCCCAGCTCCTACCTGGGGCCGGGGAAGGCGTTAGTCTGGCTCTAGCTGCCAACGGAGTCGGACCACTTTTACCTGAGCTTTCACTACAGCTAAGCAGTATACTTTGAGGTAGATGTAAAACATATACCGTAATAAATACGTGCCAGTTGCACTAACCTGTGATCCCTTGTCTGGTCTTCACTTCGAACTAGTCAAGACATTAATTTGAACCATTACACTGGTGCCATGACCAGTCCTTGGTGTTAGTGCGCGGCCCTGGAGGCCGAAGACGAGCACGATGGATCTCGAGATGAAATGTCGAACATCTCAGGATCCGCACCGAATGAAACTGCTCATGCTAGCGATTTAAACTGAACCCAAATGATGGGGTATACCTCCATAACTGGACCCAGGATGGACAGGATAGTTCGAGATCTCGAATCAAAGGAAATGCCCACTCCAGTCGCGAATCATTCATACAGATTTACTACCGATTCCGCAGAAACACTGACACCCATTACGATGATGACTCTAGATGCTCCCCGAGCAGCCTCAGCTCGAGCAGAAACAAAAACAGCGAGTCCTCGTCGATCCTTAGACGACGTAGACGTCTCGGTATTCGACATAGGAGGTTCGAAGAGAGTTACTGAGTCAGCAGCAGAATACTTGCGCGAGCAGGCCAAGTTGAGCTTCGACGCCATGAATAGAGTTCGCCTAAACCAGGGGTTACCAAAATTGGAAGACTCCGAACAAAAAGTTCTGAGGCTTAGGAATCGGGAGAAACAATGTCACCAGTATGAGACTGACAAAGAACGTATGATGAATGACATGAAGAAACTCGAAGAAGAAACCGAATTGAAAGAAAAAATCAATCGCGACCTTGAACGACAAGCACATGTCATCCAAAGGAAGCTTGAACTTGCTAAAGCCGAGTGGGAAAACGAGAAACTTAGACAGGAAGTTGATCTGGAGGAACAAAAAGCTAGTTCCACCATCAAGAATCTCGAACTAAAGAAAGAGGCCGAGCAAATAAGAGCCGAAATGGAACGATATAAATACGAGGCAAATAAGCTGCTAGAGATTCGAGACCAATGTATCTTGAAAAACGAGGACATGATGGAGTCCATTAAAGACAGCAACCAGGATTTATTCTTGAAGCAACAAGAGCTATGCCTCGAAATAGCTAACCTGATGAAACGAAAGATGGCTCTTGATACATACGTGTCGGGAATAGATAACAACGAGCAGACTGATAGAGCAGACCCCATTGAGGAAGAAGACAAATCTTTCAAAACAGACACGAGTGCATCTGTAACACAGTTAGATATACTTTACCGCCAAGGATTGTCCAAGAATGAAATACCTTCCGACGCAACATTCGTAAAAGGATCTTCACCTTTAGCGACATCGACGCCAGCCGAGGCTTTAAAGAAGCCAGACCGATACGATCCATTCGTGAACAATAATGCCAGCGCTCATGTTCGAAACGATGCTGTGTATGACCCCACACATGAGCCCAGGCCAACTGAACCCGAAAAACGGAGAATAACATTCAGTATCAACACTGCTTTACCGCATAAAGAGACCGAACATAGCACCGCAGATGGGCAGGATGGCCACTTCGAGTTATCATATGATGACAATTCTGTAGATGAGTCCGAACCTTTGGGCACCGGGAACCAAGGTGCGGTAGGGGGTAGTGCATCGGGTTCTACCCAAGGGCCGACTGCACCCCCTCCCGGGGCTGGGGGCACCACTGGAGGACCTTCGAGGCGCCGATCCCAAAGCAGCGTGTTAGAAGACATGCTGAATCAATCAGCTAACACTTCGAACACTGCACACAGTGAGGAGACCATTCGAGAATGGAGTGTCAACCAATGCCAAAAATTGGTACGGACAAATAACGCAGCTAGGCGGCAGGCCATTCTACCTAAGATTTACGAGGGTGTAAAAACTTGGAAAGAATGGTTCTCGAACTTCACTGACGACATGAGGTGCAATGCATGGACTCCCGAAGAGGCTTTACCTCATCTGATCAGATGCCTGAATCATGGCCCCGGCCGGATAGCTGTTGAAAAGTGGAACGAAGTATAGTTCGAATGGGGTACCTTCCAACAGCTAGTCGAAATTGCCAGCATTTTGCTGTACAATTTGTTGTGTGAAGACCCTTTCATGCTCTTTAAAAAACGGACGCAGAAACCACAAGAATCATTTCGAGCCTACGGTTACGAGCTGCAATCCCTGTTACAGAGGGCACGGCCAGGAACCAATCCTTCTGACAAATTTTTCCTAAACGACTTGTTACCACAAATCATAAGCGGACTTCGAGATGACGATCAACAGCAAGCAGCTCTGGATGCTTGGAAAGGGAGAAATCCTACCTTGATAGACCTTTTCGAAGGGATTGAGTGCTGGACAGTAAAGAAGACCCTCATTGCGGGAAAAGTAGAGATGAAAACCGCTAATACCAAGGTTTGTGCGAGTACTAATACTAGTACGGCTTCTATGTCGGGAATACACCAACCGACGTACCCTGAAACAGCCGAGAATGACTTCGAGATCATAGAGATCGAGGAGGAGGACAGCAGCATCTCTGCAGTACAGGTAAAGAAAGATGTCAAGCGCAAGTATATCCCTCGACGGATATATAACCGGAGGGCTAATGAGTCTCGAGGGGAAACAAGGCCCAACTCAGACAGCCGAATACCTGAAATGGCCGTTGCCCGGCCCCCAGTATTACCTCCACCGAGAACCACTGCTCCACCCGAACCTCTGGATATGAAGAAAATAATGGAGGATTTTATGAAAACTTTCGCTGAGACAATGTATACTAGACCCGAACGACGGAGAGTAGACCGGAGCAGACTACATTGCTACCGTTGTCAAGAAATGGGGCATTACGCTCATGAGTGTACAGCCCCAAAGCCTGTGCTATCCCAAGTTAATTATGTAGAAGAGAAGAAGGAGGAGGAAAACTAAAGAGGGTCGCATCTATGGCAAAGGATGTGATCCGTGATTCGAAAAATCTGCCAAAAAGCCACCGCTGGTGAGTCCGAGCTAGTACGGGAATCAATACCCTCTGGGGGACTGGTATGTGAGAAGGATCCTCTCACCCCAGTCCGAGCCGGGGCTCCGACGGGGTAGGGGCAGAGGTATGCCGGAACCCAAGGGAGAAATCCTACGTCGAAGAAGAGGGAGGTTGGGTTGAAGAGTTGATGTGTGTGAGTGCGGCACACCTCCCCCCGAACCATCCGTGTGTAACCTTCTTGAAGGGTTTTGGATGGGAGATCGGTGATTCCAAGGAACAACTCCGATTCGCCCAGAACTCCTCACCTTTGGGGGGGAAACGATGGTACAGCGCTGTATCGGTGAAGGGGCAGACTGGGGAATTTTTGATTGACACAGGTGCCACCCATTCGTGTGTCTCGAGAAAATTCTTCAGTCTGGTGTCCGGCAACCATGAAACACTACCTGTTGGTGTTAATGCTTGCACGGCCGACGGTAGCCAGATGCAGACTTTTGGTAAGACGTTCATACAGATCGGGATGGGGGGCTACGAGTATGTAATGAGCCCTACCATAGCCGACATAAGTGATGATGGAATAATCGGCTTGGATTTCGCAAGTTTGTACGGCGCTGTGTTGGACCCCCGATTCGGGATGTTGAAAATCCGGCAACCCTACAATTGCGAGATCCCTTGCATATTGAGACATGTATCCTCGGTAGCCACCATGGTACAGACTGTGAAAATTCCATCTGGAATGACTTGTGATGTTTTGTGTTCCTCGAACCATGCTTTTCGAGGCTCGGACGCTGTCTTCGAACGTAATTTTGAAGTATCATCTAGTTTACAGCTAGATTCCGTTGACACCCTGGTTGGAAGTGGATTGTGGACGGTAGTCCCTATCATGAACAGAGGACTGAAACCTGTGTATTTGAGGAAGAATGAGAAGATTGGTGATATGTTCCTGATAGAACACATCTCAGAAGCTCAATTTCGAACTGATTTACCCGAGGACACAGCTCGAGGTCTACCAGATGACTTAAGAAAGTTGGTAGATGATTCTTCCTTGAGGAAAAATTCAGAGAAAGAGAGACTTCGAGCCCTGCTTGTTACCTTCAACGATGCCTTCGGGAAGCCCGGGGGCTCGGTAGGCCGCACTAGCAAGGTACTGCACACGATTGACACCGGTGATTCGAAGCCATTTAAAATACCGTATAGGAGATTACCACTTAAAAAGAAAGTGGAGGCAGAGAAACAAATTCTCGAACAGCTGGAAAAAGGGGTTATAGTGCTGAGCACGAGCCCTTGGTCCAGCCCAGTGTGCCTAAGGATATGGAGAAAACAGCTTTCTCGAGCCATATGGGCCTATTCCAATACAATGTTTTACCTTTTGGGCTGTGTAATGCACCAGCCACTTTTGAAGCTATGATGGAGGAAATGCTAAGCGACCTTCTCTGGAAGAGTTGTTTGGTGTACCGCGATGATGTTATAGTGTTTGGAAAGACTTTCGAGGATTGCATGAGCAACCTCGAGTTAGTCTTGAAGAGAATACTAGCAAATGGTCTGAAGTTAAAAGCTAAGAAATGTAATTTATTTAAATCATGTATTACATATCTCGGTCGCATAATAACTCCTGACGGCGTAAAAGCTGACCCTGAAAAACTCCGGACAGTGTCCGAATGGCAGAAACCCATATGCGCGAAGGAAGTAAGATCCTTCCTGGGCTTCTGTTCATACTATCGAGACTTCCTCCCGAATTATTCCAAAGTAAGTTACCCCTTACAAATACTAGCACATTGGACCCCAGGTCGAGCAAAGGAACATTTTCCCTGGGGAGATGAACAAGATGTAGCCTTCGAGCAAATAAAACACTTGTTTGCTAACACGCCAGTATTGAAATATGCAACTGCGGATGACCATTTCATACTTGACACTAATGCTAGCAATGATAGCATTGGTGCAGCCCTGTCGCAGGTCCAGGACGGGGTCGAAGTACCAATCGCCTTTGCTAGTAACACTCTGAATAGGGCACAACGAATCTATATCACCACCAAACGTGAGTTGCTGGCTGTGGTGGTGTATACCAAAAAGTTTTCGACATTTCCTATGGGGTACTGACTTCACTCTTCGAACTGACCACTCATCCCTGAGATGGCTACTTAATTTTAAGGACGCCGAAGGAATGATTGGCCGTTGGCTGGCACACTTGTCAGAGTTTGGGTTGGAGCATAGCCAGATCCAACATAGACCGGGTTCGAAGCATATCAATGCGGACGCCCTATCCCGGAGGCCTTTTAGGAAGTGCCAGAAAATCGATTGTGATGATTGTGGGGCTCACAACGCGGTAGTTGCAACGGTTCAAACTAGACAGTCGGAACCGTTACCTAGCGCCAGCATGGAAAATGTTATAGAATGGCCAGAAGAAACCATCCAACATTTCCAACAAAATGATCCCGCTATCAAGAGAGTGGTTTCTTTCCTGAACAAGAATGCCAAGCCCGAACGGCCGGCATTGTCCCTCGAAGACAGAGAAACCCATAAATTTCTAGCCCAATGGACCAAGCTAGAGATTCAAGACGGTTTACTGTGTCGATGGAAAACCTGTCCTACTAAGGACAAGGTGCTACAGATAGTGATTCCTATGTCACTGAGGAGAGGTATTATGTTTTATTGCCACGGGCATAAAACAAGCGGAACAAGAGGACGTTAGAACGCCTAGCCAGGAGATACTACTGGCCAGGAATGCACAATGACATCATAAGATGGGTAATGACTTGCCCCGAATGCGGCAAGAATAAGCCCGGTCCTGGAATGGGAAAGATGCCTTTGGTGCAAGAGCCATTCGGTGTTCGATTTGCCCGAGTAGCCATTGACATCATCAGCGGAATTGAACCCACATCCCGGGGCACCACTTGTATGATGGTAGTAACTGACTACTATACCAAATACACTCGAGTATATCCTTTACCTGACAACAAGGCAGCCACCTGCGCTAGTGCCTTCGTGAAAGGATGGGTTTTACACTTAGGTGCACCATTAATGATGCACAGCGATCAGGGACGAGAGTTCGAGTCCAACCTATGGCAAGAAATGTGCCACTATCTGGCCATCTGTAAAACTCGAACCAACCCATACAGACCCCAGTCTGATGGTCAGGTAGAAAGATTCAATCAAACATTGATACAAGTCCTCAAACCCTTGGTAAATTCTAGCCAAGACGACTGGGACAAGCAATGTGACTTCGTAGTACACGCTTATAACAGCACTGTGCATGCCGCAACAAACCGCTCCCCCAATTTATTAGTATTTAGGGAGGATATTATAATGCCCGCTGACCTCGTATATGGTGTTATAGGGGTGAGCCCCAAAGCCCCATGCACGGTGATGTTTGTAGAATCTCTACGAGACCAATTCAAGAGAGCTTACGAAGTAGTTCGAAACAAGTTGTTAAAGAACGCAAATTGGCAAAAAGTTGGGTATGATAACCACCTGAAGCCAAGACAGTTCAGCGTAGGTGACCGAGTGTTTAGGATGCATGAACCTTTGAGGTGCAAGAAGTTGATCTCGAGCTGGGACGGACCTCATGTGGTCACCCGAATTATATCTGAAAGCACAGTTATGCTTATGAGCCTGGCTACAGGCCGAATGAATAAGTCTAACATGTGTAGATTGAGGAAATGGAGGGGACGGGATGCCGCCAGTTGAAGAACGAAGGAAGAGAGGTGAGACGCAGTCCCAGAATTGCCGGGCGGACTGCTGTTACTTAATGTTCCGAAATCACAACGAGTGTATAGTCCTGTTTATTTGTCTTGTTATATGTTTGGAGGTTGAGATACCTCGGGCACGATTCAAAATACGACCACGACGGGTATTACCAACCTATTCATGGTTCCTGCGGGTGGCAGACAGCTTGGCTAACGCATGATGCTACATGTTATTCTGCCGAACTCCTGTTGATATGGATAACGATGGGGGTAATCCCACCAACGGCCTATGGAGAAAACTAACCCCGACCCCTGGTTATCCAGGGTAGTACGGACGCCTGCCACGAGCGGGAAGGGGGGCGCTAGAGAGCGGAACGCTGGAGTGGCGCAGTGCAGTGGCGCATGCGCATTGGTTCCGCATCGCTTGTTGTGCATCCAATATCGCTCACAGCACGCGAACCGTCTTACTGAGGTAAGACGTGCCGCTGTTTTCTCTGCCACTTTTAGTGACATAGTTCCTCCCAGCTAACTACTACTGACTCCTTCTGTTCTTGTACGAAGGAGGACAATCCCCTGACCCGTCTGAGCCCGAAATATGGCTCAGTCGGAGGTGATGGCGACCGTAACGGCCAACCCCGATGGACACCCGACTCCACTTCGAGCCCAAGATGAGGCACCCCGAAGTCCAGTAGTTGAACTAATGGACACCACCAAAATGGAGGTGTCTCTCCCCTATTCGACTCCAAACACCCTGAGCATCCCAAAAGGTGCTGAACTGATCGCCCCGAGAACACCACGCCCGAGTACGACTGAGGGAACCACTCCTTCAGTCATCGTCAAAGTCCCCGTGACTTTCACTGACCGACCACCAGCCATCGGGTACGTGAATGTGACCAAGGGATTTATCCGGAAGGTAAAAATCGATACTGCCCACCGAAGTACCTGGGCCTTAAAGGCGAACCTCCACGGCTGATACCCTATGATTTACAATCTAGGATCTGCCGTGGATGTACCGACACAGGAGTCACTGACGTTTCAGACATTTGGGTCGAGAACTACTTCGGACTGGCCGAAGCAATGTGCATCAGCGATGGCTTAGTTGCCGTTGTTGACGCCATCTGCGAGGACGACCGAATTAGGTCACAGACAGCATACCCGCTGCTGTATGGCCTAGTCAGGTTTGAGGAACGTCTGCCCAGCATCCACTCCCGTGAAGTCCTCCTTCCACAAGGACCACCCCGAGAACGCACCTATGCGTTCATGTCTGATTCGCAAAAGAACTCTCCTGTCCGGGAGGAAGAAGATGCCTTGCTAGCAGACCCCAAGCTCGAAAAGGAAGAGCAAAGAATGGCGAACGAGACCACTCGCGACGGGGACGTAGCCAGCAAAATCCCCGAAGCTGCCTCGAGCCTTGAAGGTGGAGCTTGCTACCCCACCAAGGTAAACACCGCCAAAGAAATGAGCCTCGAGGAGCTTGATGCCCGTCAAGAAGCCATTGATAGAGAGCGCAAGGACCTGATGAAGCGCAAATCGAAGCTTAAGAAGGAGGTGGAGAAAGCTAAGAAGGAGTCCACGGACAAACCCGAAGCTAAGTCCAAATAGAGCCGCCGCAAAAAGAAGGTGGTAGAGGAGAAAGCCGAAGAAAGCGACGACTCCACAGCCTCGACTTCGTCTCGAAGCTTGTGGAGTCAAACCCTGAGTAGTAGAACAACAAAGGAAGATGACGCCCCCTCCCTAGCGAGATCCACCCAGACGAGAACTTCTCGGAAGACGACCCCTCTTGCCCCCGAGCCCGTCAGTAGCACTGCGGTCGAGGAGGAAGAGGTTCAGGAAGAAGGCAATGGAGACCGCGACCGGCAGGTTGCCGAAATGAGCCGCCAACTGCTGGAAAATATTGACTCGTTAGAGGAGCCGCTGAAAGACGCCCCCGACGAGTCCAGCCTGAACAAGTGGGTCAATGCCTGAACCGGATTCCCTGACTACACCCGAAGTGCTTCATGGACTGTCAGCGTTATACTGACAGCTATTCGATTCCTCCAGCCACCAATCGGCGAGAGTGACGACGAGGAATGGATCAAAATCCTGAAGAAGGACTCCGGCCCCGCGAAATTCTATCACGTGTGGGTAGCCTCGCTCGGAGACATAGTTAAGACCCCCAAGTCTTACTATGGCTTCGAGCAAGGGACGAAATTGCAGTACGCTGCTTCGAATTGGACACCTTCCAACCCGACTTGTCCATTCGAGATCTGCGTCAACGCCGCAGAGACAGAGAGAGTCTGGCCATCCAAGGACTCGTTCTTTAGACACCTCGTGGAGCACCACATGCACCACGCTCCAGTGTATCGGTGCTCCAACGAGAAGAATGAGAACAAGAAATGCCAAGGGCTGAGAACCACGAGGCGGGGGCGCATGGCCGAGCACTTGGCTCAGGTTCATGGCCTCAAAGCCAGTGACGCCCGACTCAAGGCTCTGAAACTCCACGAGCGACTTATGTCGAAGTGGGACCAAATGACCTCTGAGGAAAGACTGACCATCACCATGAGGACCGACCACCTTTGCCACACGGTCGAGGGGAAGCAGGACGCCTACTTCCTCAAGAATGTGCGTTCACACCGGTTTGACATGTCTGCAGAAATGCACTGGCGTGTCAAAGTCCAGAGGAGAGACCCTGACGCGGTGGACCGACATGGGAAACCCCGACCACACCCTGGTGGTGACCCTCGAACTCGGGGCGCCAAGCGGCCGAGGTCAGGGTCACAGTATCCAGCTCCAGCCCCTGAACACAAGAAGAGGTCCCCAGATCCTAGCACGATCGCAGGTGCTACATCTCGAGACCCCACGAGCATGGAGCACATCTCGCCTCTGAGCTCGAGCCTGTAGCGGGGACCTCGACTGGCAACCACCAGACCTGGTTCAAGGGGCGGACTACCCTCTCGCATTCCGACTGGTTGATGGGACACTCTGAGTCTACCCCACGATACCAGGGCACCCCGGAGGAAGACGCCTTACTCGCTAGACTCAAGGTGCAATCAAACGAACCAGACGAGTTCCCCGCTCTGACTGAAACCCAGAAGCCAGGCCCCGAGTCCCAGACCCTATTGCCTTCAGGGAAACCGAAATCAATGGGTCCCCCAGCAGCCCCTGCTGCCACCTCTTCTCGCGGGCGGGTCCGACCTGTGGACATGAAGCGACTCGGAAGGGAGTTGGTGCTGAAAGACCCTAGTCAACCTCTCCCCGAGGTTGGTAGGGGACGAGGCCTGACCATTGATGAGAGTGGGGTGGTAGTTGGGTCGTCTCGACGAACCAGCACCGCCACCCCATCCCCGAGCGCTACTGCCACCTTGAGCTCTGCTTACGAGAGTGGCTCTGATACCCACACGACCCCTGTGCCGACTCCTCCAGCAAGAAACATGAGGACCACCAATGTATTACATCTGGTGCAATCTAACTTCGAACTGAAGGACCCCGACGACTACATCAGAAACCGGACACAGGAATCCTGTGATATCCAAGCCGACGTCTTCCAGGTGTGGCAGGAAAGACACATCTGCCAGGCCACCGGTTACCTTCGGGGGGTTACGGAAGGCGTATTTGAATGTCTGCATGAGATTCAGTGGCGAGAAATAGCTCGGATCTTCGGGCCTCGCTTCAATGCGAAAACGAGGCCAAGGCCATGAAGCTGAAATACGAGTTGCAGCTTCAGGAGCTGAGGAGCCAATACGACCACCAGGATGTCCGATTCATGGCAGTGTTCGGCTGTTTCATGAAGGATTGGGACGGCACTGCCGAAAGTGCCTTCGAGAAGCTCCAGGCCAAGCTGCAGGAGACTAGACAGCTCGAGGCGGACATCGAGTCTTTTGGATTCATTAGTATGTCCACCCCGAGTGCCTCCGCCAGCGCAGGTGCGCCACCAACCGGACCCGAGTGGGAATCTGAAGCCGCTACCACTACCCCGACTGCCACCCCAGCTAGACAAACTGATACTCTAGCCCCTATTCCCGAGGCGACCACTGCAACCACAACCCCTGCCCAAACCCCAGTGGTCCATAACCTGATAAGTCTGGATCCGGAAACCAACCCAGGAGAGACGGTGATGGAGACAGACTTGTGAGCCTCGATGTAAATAATTACAGGTGCCGACCCTACCTTTTATATGGGATCCTCGAACACCGGAACTGTGCCCCAACCCTGAAGGATGTCCGGACGGATGCAGACCCACAGAACCCAATGGAAGTATCTACATCTTCCCATCTTGATCAGGGCACACCACACAGCGACGCGGCTTGCCACCGCCAAGTCCATCATTCGCCGAATGGATCTGCAGACAAGCAGTGGATAACCCCGAACACACCCAGACGTTAATTTTTTATTGTACAGCAGACCCACTACACCGGTGGGCTGCTATAAAGTCATATCGTATATCATATAGTTAACCACTAGTCCTCTCACCCTAATTATAAAATTGTTTCTGTCTTAAAACTTCGATCCTAACATCATCCACTAGGTTCGATGTCATAAAAAGTGTCTATTTATTAACAGTAAACAGAATAATTGGTGCTATAAACCTACAAGATCTGTTACCGTAATGTTATTAATATTTCTCAGGTACACACCAATTGTGTTCATACTTCGAGGTTAGTAGTGGTGTAGATATATATATATTTGTATAATTATAAAAAAAAAACAGTTATTGTAAACTGTGTATAAAAAAACTATTATATAGTGTTCATACGTGAACTGCGAAAATTTCTTTTCGGGTTATGTAACTTAGTATCACATATAATTAAAAACATGGTGTATCATTATTAACATACATTTAAATACTCTATGTACGGACTCGAACATGTTCTTCCGAACTTGTTTCGACCCATATATCTCTTTAATCCTGTTTCATAGTGTATGTATATGTTTACTTCAACTAAGGTATTTATATGTGGTCGACTCCTACTATTAAGACGTCACACAAATAACATATCACGTTCTACTTCGAACTCTCGTCTATTACTTTGAGCCCTTAGTTTTTAGAATAACGAGGTTGTCACACTGTTAAAATATGTTATTTTTTTTACACACCCCTTTCCTTATTCTGGTGGGGGTAGTGTAGGGGCTCGTAGATCGTGATATAGTGTGAGCGTCTCCCTCGAGAGGGCGTTTCGAGCGGTGCGCCCATCACCGGTAGTCTCTGCGGGCTGGTGGCAGCACTGTTCGCCTCGTCCCAGCTCCTACCTGGGGCCGGGGAAGGCGTTAGTCTGGCTCTAGCTGCCAACGGAGTCAGACCACTTCTACCTGAGCTTACACTACAGCTAAGCAGTATACTTCGAGGTAGATGTAAAACATATACCGTAATAAATACGTGCCAGTTGCACTAACCCGAGATCCCTTGTCTGGTCTTCATTTCGAACTAGTCAAGACATTGATTCGAACCATTACATATATATCTACACCATTACTAACCTCGAAGTATGAACACAATTGGTATCTACCTGGGAAATATTAATAGCATTACGGTAACAGAACTCGTAGGTTTATAGCACCAATTATTCTGTTTACTGTTGATAAATAGACACATTTTATGAGATTGATCCTAGTGGATGACGTTAGGATCGAAATTTTAAGACAGAAACAATTTTATGCGTAAGGTGAGAGGACTAGTGGTTAACTATATAATATACAATATGACTTTATAGCAGCCTACCGGTGTAGTGGGTCTGCTGTACAATAAAAATTGACTTCGGGGTGTGTTCGGGGTTGCATCCGTCTGCATCCTTCCAGACATCCTTCGGGGTTGGGGCACAGTTCCGGTGTTCGAGGATCCCAAATAAAAGATAGGGTCCGCACCTGCAGTTATTTACATTGAGGCTCACAAGTCTGTCTCCATCACCGTCTCTCCGGAGTTGGTTTCCGGATCGGAGTCCAGACTTATCAGGTTATGGACCACTGGGGTTTGGGCAGGGGTTGTGGCTGCAGTGGTCGCCTCAGGGGATAGGGGCTAGAGTTTCAGTTTGTCTAGCCGGGGTGGCAGTTGGGGTAGCGGTAGTGGCTTCAGACTCCCTCTCGGGTCCAATTGGTGGCGCACCTGCGCTGGCGGAGGCTCTCCGGGTGGACATACTCATGAATCCAAAAGACTTCGAGCTGTCTAGCCTCCTGCAGCTTGGCCTGGAGCTTTTAGAACGCACTCTCGGCAGTGCTGTCCCAATCCTTCATGAAGCAGCCGAACACTGCCATGAATCGGACATCCTGGTGGTCGTATTGGCTCCTCAGCTCCTGATGCTGCGACTCGTATTTCAGCTTCATGGCCTTGGCCTCATTTTCGCGTTGAAGCAAGGCCCAAAGCTGGTCTCTCGCCTGTCCTTGCATGTCCTGCGAGATCCGGGCTATTTCTCACTGCTGAATCTTGTGCAGACATTCAAATATGCCTTCTGTAACCCCCCAAAGGTAGCCAGTGGCCTGGCTGATGTGTCTCTCCTGCCAAGCCTGGAAGACGTCGGCTTGGATATCACAGGACTCCTGTGTCCGGTTTCTGATATAATCATAGGGGTCCTCCAGTTCGAAGTTAGATTTCACCAAATGTAATACATTGGTGGTCTTCATCTTCCTTACTGGAGGAGTCGGCACAGGGGTCGTGTGTGTGTCGGAGCCACTCTCATAAGCAGAGCTCGAGGTGGCAGTGGCGCTCGGGTATGGGGTGGCGGTGCTGGTTCGTCGAGACGACCCAACTACCGCCCCACTCTCATCAATGGTTAGGCCTCGTCCCCTACCAACCTCGGGGAGAGGTTGACTAGGGTCTTTCAGTACCAATTCTCTTCCGGCTCGCTTCGGGTCCACAGGTCGGACCCGTCCGCGAGAAGAGGTGGTGGCAGGAGCCGCTGGGAGACCCATTGGTTTCGATTTCCCTGAAGGCAATAGGGTCTGGGACTCGGGGCCTGGTTTCTGGGTTTCAGACAGAGCGGGGAACTCATCTGGTTCGTCTGATTGTGCCTTGAGTCTGGCAAGTAAGGTTAATAAATTGGGGGAGCAGTTTGTTGCGGCGTGTACAGTGCTATTATAAGCGTGTACTAACAAGTCACATTGCTCGTCCAGTCGTCTTGGCAAGAATTTACCAAGGGTTTGAGGACTTGTATCAATGTTCGATTGAATCTTTCTACTTGACCATCAGACTGTGGTCTGTATGGATTAGTTCGAGTTTTACAAATGGCCAGGTAGTGGCACATTTCTTGCCATAGGTTGGACTCGAATTCTCGTCCTTGATCACTGTGCATCATTAATGGTGCACCTAAGTGTAGAACCCATCCTTTCACGAAGGCACTAGCGCAGGTGGCTGCCTTGTGGTCAGGTAAAGGATATACTCGAGTGTATTTGGTATAGTAGTCAGTTACTACCATCATACAAGTGTTGCCCCGGGGTGTGGGTTCGATTCCGCTGATGATGTCAATGGCTACTCGGGCAAATCGAACACCGAATAGCTCTTGCACCAGAGGCATTTTTCCCATTCCAGGACCGGGCTTATTCTTGCCACATTCAGGGCAAGTCATTACCCATCTTATGATGTCATTGTGCATTCCTGGCCAGTAGTATCTCCTGGCTAGGCGTTCTAACGTCCTCTTCTTCCCGAAGTGTCCGCTGGTTTTATGCCCGTGGCAATAAAACATAATATTTCGTCTCAGTGACATAGGAATCACTATCTGTAGCACCTTGTCCTTGGTCGGACAGGTTTTCCATCGACACAGTAAACCGTCTTGAATCTCTAGCTCGGTCCATTGGGCTAGAAATTTACGGGTTTCTCTGTCTTCGAGGGACAATGCCGGCCGTTCGGGCTTGGCATTCTTGTTCAGGAAAGAAACTACTCTCTTGATAGCGGGATCATTTTGTTGGAAATGTTGGATGGTTTCCTCTGGCCATTCTATAACATTTTCCATGCTGGCGCTAGGTAACGGCCTCGACTGTCTAGTTCGAACTGTTGCAACTACCGCGTTGTGAGCCCCACAATCATCACAATCGATTTTCTGGCACTTCCTAATAGGCCTCCGGGAAAGGGCGTCCGCATTGATATGCTTCGAACCCGGTCTATGTTGGATCTGGCTATGCTCCAACCCAAATTCTGACAAGTGTGCCAGCCAACGGCCAATCATTCCTTCGGCGTCCTTAAAATTAAGTAGCCACCTCAGGGACAAGTGGTCAGTTCGAAGAGTGAAGTCGGTACCCCATAGGAAATGTCGAAACTTTTTAGTATACACCACCACAGCCAGCAACTCACGTTTAGTGGTGCAATAGTTTCGTTGTGCCCTATTCAAAGTGTTACTAGCAAAGGCAATTGGAACTTCGACCCCGTCCTGGACCTGCGACAGGGCTGCACCAATACTATCATTGCTAGCGTCCGTGTCCAGTATGAAATGGTCATCTGCAGTTGGATATTTCAATACTGGCGTGTTAGCAAACAAGTGTTTTATTTGCTCGAAGGCTACATCTTGTTCATCTCCCCAGGGAAAACGTTCCTTTGCTCGACCTGGAATCCAATGTGCTAGTATTTGTAAGGGGTAACTTACGTTGGAATAATTCGGAAGGAAGTCTAGATAGTATGAACAGAAGCCCAGGAAGGATCTTACTTCCTTCGAACATAGGGGTTTCTGCCATTCGGACACTGTCCGGAGTTTCTCAGGGTCGGCTTTTACGCCGTCAGGAGTTATTATACGACCGAGATATGTAATAGATGATTTAAATAAATTACATTTCATAGCCTTTAACTTCAGACTATTTGCTAGTATTCTCTTCAAGACTAACTCGAGGTTGCTCATGCAATCCTCGAAAGTCTTTCCAAACACTATAACATCATCGAGGTACACTAAACAGCTCTTCCAGAGAAGGTCGCTTAGCATCTCCTCCATCATAGCTTCGAAAGTGGCTGGTGCGTTACACAGCCCAAAGGGTAAAACATTGTATTGGAATAGGCCCATGTGGCTCGAGAAAGCTGTTTTCTCCATATCCTTAGGGTCCATCCCAATCTGCCAATACCCGGACTGAAGGTCAAGGGTACAGAAGTATTTGTTTCCTCCTAAGGAGTCTAAGGTCTCGTCTATCCTGGGTAGTGGATAGGAGTTCTTTTTTGTTAAGCCATTCAGCTTTCTGTAATCGATGCAGAATTGAATAGACCCATCCTTCTTCATGGTCATACACACAGGGCTGGACCAGGGACTCGTGCTAGGCACAATAACCCCTTTTTCCAGCTGTTCGAGGATTTGTTTCTCAGCCTCCACTTTCTTTTTAAGTGGTAGTCTCCTGTAAGGTATTTTAAATGGCTTCGAATCACCGGTGTCAATCGTGTGAAAGACCTTGCTAGTGCGGCCTACGTTCCCTCCAGGTTTCCCGAAGGCATCGTGAAAGGTAGCAAGCAAGGATCGAAGTCTTTCTTTCTCTGAATTTTTACTCAGGGAAGAATCATCAACTAATTTTCTTAAATCATCCGGTAATCCTCGGGCTGTATCCTCAGGTAGATCAGTTCGAAATTGAGCTTCCGAGACATGATCAGTCAGGAACATGTCACCAATCTCCTCATTTTCAGGTTTCAGTCCTCTGTTCATGATCGGGACTACTGTCCACGATCCGCTTCCTACCAGGGTATCAACAGAATCTAGCTGTAAACTAGATAATACTTCAAAGTTAGGTTCGAAGACAGCGCTCGAACCTCGAAAAGCATTGTTCGAGGAACATAGAACATCACAAGTCATTCCAGATGGAATTTTCACAGTCTGTACCACGGTGGCTACCGAGGATACATGTCTCAATATGCATGGGATCTCGCAGTTGTAGGGTTGCCAGATTTTCAACATCCCGAATCAGGGGTCCAACACAGCGCCGTACAAACTTGCAAAATCCAGGCCGATTATTCCATCATCACTTATGTCGGCTATGGTAGGCTCATTACATACTCGTAGCCCCCCATCCCGATCTGTATGAACGTCTTACCAAAAGTCTGCATCTGGCTACCGTCGGCCGTGCAAGCATTAACACCAACAGGTAGTGTTTCATGGTTGCCGGAGACCAGACTGAAGAATTTTCTCGAGACACACGAATGGGTGGCACCTGTGTCAATCAAAAATTCCCCAGTCCGCCCCTTCACCGATACAGCAATGTACCATCCTTTCCCCCCCAAAGGTGAGGAGTTCTGGGCGAATCGGAGTTGTTCCTTGGAATCACCGATCTCCCATCCGAAACCCTTCGGGAAGGTTACACACGGATGGTTCGGGGGGAGGTGTGCCGCACTCACACGCGTCAACTCTTCAACCCAACCTCCCTCTCCTTCGACGTAGGATTTCTCCCAGCTCGGACTGGGGTGAAAGGATCCTTCTCACATACCAGTCCCCTGGAGGGTATTGATTCCTGTACTAGTTCGGATTCGCCAGCGGTGGCTTTTTGGCAGATTTTCGAATCACAGATCACATCCTTTGCCATAGATGCGACCCTCTTTAGTTTTCCTCCTCCTGCTTTTCTTCTACATAATTAACTCGGGATAGTACAGGCTTTGGGGCTGTACACTCGTGAGCATAATGCCCCATTTCCTGACAACGGTAGCACCGTAGTCTGCTCCGGTCTACTCTCTGACATGCGGGTCTAGTATACATTGTCTCAGCGAAAGTTTTCATAAAATCCTCCATCATTTTCTTCATATCCAGAGGTTCGGGTGGAGCAGTGGTTCTCGGTGGAGGTAATACTGGGGCCCGAGCAACAGTATTTAAGCTAGTAGGCTGGGGGCTGATAGGGCCCACCATGCACCCCCCCCCACATCCCAATGCACCAGGTATTTTTTCAATCCTTAGGGTCCCCTGAACAAGATTCAAGATGTTAACATTGATTATCTTGGGATGCACTACCGGTTTTTCCTCATTATCCACGTGCGGGTTCAGACCACTTTTGTGTCAATTTTGCTACCATGTTATTCAAGGGGTACACTCAATCCCTAAGCTCTTAGACTACCTTACCTTGTCTGGATCCTGAAGCTATTAGTCTTGTTGGAAAGAAGACATGATAAGCTTTTTATTAAGCCCTAATACATGTTTTTAAGTTCAGATTTGAGTGTACCAGACAGTCCGGAAGACGGAAGATTGAAATCACAAAGTTCCTTTTTTAACTGAAAATTTTAAATGCACTCCAGATACATGTATAAAACTTGTTCTTATCCCCATCTAACCACAATATCTAATATGCTTTATGTAGGCCAAACCTTTCTGAGTAATATGAGACATTTTGCAGCATTCCTTGTCGACTGACCCATGTTATTGCCTTGGAAGTGATGACTCTACCTTGAGCCAACACGATGCTGTTCCATTTCAATAATCTCCATCTTCATCTATATGGATGATATTTCCATGCTAAATATTTATCAATTCTCCTGACACTTATGTAAAATAGGGTGCTGATCAAGAATATATGTGTTTCTACTTCATAAAATTTAATGGCGAGGCTGTATATAGCTGAAAATCAAAATGGCCTACAATAGATTTAAATGTCACTTAGAATTACATATATGTGCAGTCTAGAAAGTATCTGGTGGGTCCTATCCCCTATAAATCAACTAAGTAGAATACAGTGGTGCTTTTGTTTTATTGCTAGGTGGTGTGGTTGCCTAGCAACAGTAGCTTTGCATAGCAACCAAGTCTGAAAATATGCTCGAATGTGCATATCTGCATGGTTTCCCTTCAGCAACATACTCCCCTGATGTAAACTTGCATATAACTCTTCTGTGACTTCCATCATAGACTAGGAATATAGGTGATTAAAGGTTGTTAGGTTGTGTGGTGGCCTAGCAATAACAGTTTTGCATAGCAACAATGCCTAGATTCATACCTTTAGGCATATACTATGTCTTGTGCATAGTCTCCCCTCAAGGACATAGTTCACTGATTTCAAATTGCATATAGCTGCCTTGTGCACATCACACAGTAGGTAGTACATAGGTAGTAAATGGTTGCTATGGTATGTGGTTGCCTAGCAACTGCAGCTTTACATACAACCCAATGTCCAAATGGCCCATGTCTCGCCTCAGTAGTAGTAGCGTAGGTTGGGAAATGTAACCTTGATGGTAAAGTGCATCTAGTCATGATTATGCTAGAGCATTGTTTAAATAGAACAGAGATCTGGATAGGAATTACAGACTTACTTACCCTTACTGGGGATGATGAGTGCTAAGATCATTGAACAGACCTCAAATGAAAGTAAACCTACAGTATTAGGATTCTGAAGTGATCAGTGAGAGTCTGCCTGGGTTAAGAGAAGATCAATCCCAGAAAATCAGTCTAGTTGTGTGAAATTATTGGTCACAATAACACAAGAACAAGGTAGTAAATGTGTGTTTGGCTGATGTAAGGGTTGTTGTTGTTGTTGTTGTTGCAATTCATTTATTTATCCCAGCTCAAATTAGAGATAGGGCAGGGATCCTGGGGAATAATTCACTTGAATTCAACTAGATGGGAGTTTGAGATCATACTTTATATTCAAAATATCTGTACAGGAGAGACAGGTAAAGCATGGGGATGATAGGGTGCCCCTTGTGAGTGAGGGTGAAAACAGGGGATGATTGACTGGTAACTTCTTGTACCATGTCTCTAATATACAGGCAGGTTGCCAATATTGTAGAATGGCTAGCTTGATCTTAATAGCTACCTGTTACTTTGTCCCTATCTATCAGATGTCATTGATAGTGGTCACACATCCAATAGATCCCCCATTACTTACTCTGTCCATTTGCAGTTATGTATCTATCACAGCCATTCATCATGCTATGCTCTTTTTTTTCTCTCCCATGTTAATCAGTCCTTCCTACAAAATGAATTACAGAGTTAGTGATCAAGTCTGTGATTGCTGTTTAAAAGATGCAATAGATGACTTGGCACTGTGGTGAGCAGCTAAATGTTTAAACCCTGGGTTACTTTAAAAGATGGCTATCAATTGTCAAGGGTAGTAAGATGATTTCCAGTCATAAGATCCATGGAGAGAGAGAGAGAGAGAGAGAGAGAGAGAGAGAGAGAGAGAGAGAGAGAGAGAGAGAGAGAGAGAGAGAGAGAGAGAAGAGAGAGAGAGAGAGAGAGAGACTGCAGATTAAAGTGAAGGTGACAGAAGCACAACAGTAGCCTCAGGTGCTTTCTAGATATGATAGGAGCAGTTTGTACAATATGGATGACACTTCCCTCTTCTATAAGCCAAACCAATCAACCACCATGTCCACTGGGGTGATGTGGAATGGTAGAAGACACTTAAGGTCTGTGTGCCAGTGGACTTCAGAAGTATTATAAGGGTCAACTAGTAATTCACTACACCAGGTGTTTGGGATAGTGAACTATAACAGATCAACATGCCTTCTCAGAAGTGCCCAGCAGCATAATCCCCAGCTGTTGGTATCACACTGCTATGAGAGAAGTTGAACCAGAATGTAATGTCCAGAGATATGTAAGGATGGATAACACTGGGCCTGATGCTCTAAAGAAGTAACAGATCAGAGAATATCCTAAGAATTGTACAATTGTATTCTAAGCCTTCTTTTTCATTTTCTCAATATGTGAATGAAACCACCTTGCACTTACTTTCAGACAAGTAGGCTGCCCAAGCTTTTGGGATAATCAATAAGGCATGCAGTACATTATGAGGCTGAGAGCAAATCTTATGTATTCTAAATGTGTGTTATCAGTACCAGCAATGGTAAATTTTGATAGTATGGCAGTGGTTACAGGAATTTGATATGGGGGGAGGGGAGAGTTGTTAGGAATTATAATCCTGTGTAATCATGGATGATCTGAGATACGTATGCATGGATATATATATATATATATATATATATATATATATATATATATATATATATATATACAAAATAACACAGGGTGTGGACGTAGCAAATATTTTATCATATTATAAATCATTATCTTATTATTTGGTCTCTGACAATTAGATGATTTTAAAAGGTAGACTAACATCAGGCACATGACCTTGCAACCTGTTATATGCTGAGATGAGGGGAGCTATACATACAAGTTCTCGAGGCAGGACCATACACTTATCTGTGACTATCTTCATAGGTTTGGACATAAGGTTCTATGTAAAGTTGCAGTTGCTAGGCAACCACATGACATAGCAATCTATGTTCATACTGTATGATGTGCATAAGGGAGCTATATGAAATTTGAAATCAGTGAACTATATCATTGAGGGGAGACTATGCACAAGACATAGTATCTGCCTAAAGGTATGAATCTAGGCATTGTTGCTATGCAAAACCGCTATTGCTAGGCTTAATGAAAAGCTTATCATGTCTTCTTTCCAACAAGACCAATAGCTTCAGGATTCAGACAAGGTAAGATAGTCTTAGAGCTTAGGGATTGAGCATACCCCTTGAATAATATGGTAGCAAAATTGACTCAAAAGTGGTCTGAACCCACACATGGATAATGAGCAAAACCCAGTAGTGCATCCCAAGATAATCAATTTTAACATCTTGAATCTTGTTCAGGGGACCCTAAGGATCGAAAAAATACTTGGTGCGTTGGGATGTGGGGGGGGTGCATGGTGGGTCCTATCATCCCCCGGCCTATATGGTATAATGCATTTAGAGCTTATTTGCCTTTTTCAGTTGCACACAGCAACCCAGGTTTGACAAGCAATTGCAGAAGAACTACTGGAATATTTAAGCTCAAGATATCTTATTTTAAAGCCAGTGACTTTAAAAAGCCTTTTCTTGTTTATGAAGTTTGGCCATCAACAGTTGATGCAATTTTGAAAAATAATGAATTTGAAAGTTGACAGTCAAAAAGATTGAAATGGCATAATTTGAAAAAGGCATTGAAAACAAGTTGATCAACAAGGTCAACAGATATTAAACAGTTGCCAATGTTGATTCAAACAAGAAGCCCCAGATACAGTAAAGTGTTACACAAATGTACAAGGAAACTCTGAAAATAACGATGGATCTCCTGCAACTTTGGGATGAGGATTGCGCCGCCATTGCGATAAAATTCTTTCTAGTGCATTGGGGAATGGCAATACAAACATACTGAACTGAATTGTTGCTTTGTATATAAGTATTTGTATTAATTCTGTCAGTCTGACCATTGCTTAATGTGCGGTAAATTGTCTATTCACAGCTCCAAGGTTAACACTTGCGGTTAATAAGTACACTATACCGTAAATACCGTAAATAGGTGGGTATTTCCCCCTACACTATAAAGAAAATGGCGTCAAAATGACGGCACAATCCTCTCCAAAAATTGCTAGAGATCCGTTGTTATTTTCACAGAGATTGTATACTATACTCAGACCCAGGTGCGGCTTATAGTTATTTCTAAGGATAGTGGCGCTTATATGTTGGTATTTCAAGTGCAATAATTTTAGTATACTTATCTCTTTCATCACACATTTTGTATAAAGATATTTAAATACAGGGTGACATGGCCTTCTTGGAACTCACCAAAAGACGCCTAGAGTGATTAGGAGAGAAAAATATTATGGCGACATGTGAAAAGTCAAGAAGTGACATGGGAACCCCATCTGTAACCTAACTGAAAAAAAAAGATTGATGTGAGGAAATAGTCTGTATTATTTCATACGCTTGTCACCAAGCTCAAAATCGATTTAACGAAGAGTCTATGTCCAATGTCATTAACTTTGTACTTCGTCAAGGTCCATTTCACTAAGCCCCTTGTCACATAGTAGTTTTAAGAAAAGGCCATGTTATCCTGTCGATTTTAAGGGCCTAGACCCACATGAAATGAAAGTTACTAAGAGTGGTATATAAATCCTTACGCCACCTAGTCGATCCATATCACACTAATTGTAAGTGCCTCATCGCTGACTGTGGCCGGTACTACGGAGCCCCTAAAAGGACATCCTTTTTCTACACATTTTTTTATAGAGTTTGTTTCCGCAACTTTTATTTTCGTTTTCGCAACTTTTATTTTCGTTTTCGCAACTTTTATTTTCGTTTTCGCAACTTTTATTTTCGTTTTCGCAACTTCTTTTTTTCATTTCTGCAAGTTTATATTTCGTTTCCGCAACTTATATCTTTGTTTCTGCAACTTAAAATTAACAATTAAGTGACTGTGCACAAAACAAACCTTTCAAGTTGTGGAGACAAAAGTACAAGTTGCGGAAACGAAATTAAAAGTTGTGGAAACGAAAATAAAAGTTGCAGAAACGAAAATGAAAAGTTGCGGAAACGAAAATAAAAAGTTGCGGAAACGAAAATGGAAAAAAAGTGTAGAAAACGGATGTCCTCTCCAGGGCTCGGTACTACGGAACACTCGTACCACCTGGCGCCTCATTATGGCACTAGTATATAAGCACAAGCAGATGACCATGAACGTGTCACTCTGCAAGCATATTTTCTCATTACAAATATAGAAACTCTGGTTGAAGACTGATTAGTATTTCCTGTTCCTGCTGACTGGAAGAGCACGAGGTCAGTCCAGCTTCCGGTGAGGCTTCCTGTTTACTTCTATATGTAAGGTCAGAGGGTGAACCTGCGTTTGCTGGTTCCCCCAATTTTCTACCTGTGCATGGGCACCCCAGGTGGACAAAGGAGACTGGGGACAAGAGCTGGTTACTGAGGTACCCCTCTTTGATCCTAGGTCCTTCACGGGTGGCAAAGGAGACTGGGGACTAGAGCCTTCACTCCCTCTTACTACTACTATGCCTAGGATTGCCTCTGCTTGGCGACAGTCTCTCACACTCTTCAATCCTTGGTGAAACCGTGTGGAAGAGATGCATAGTGGTTGCGTTAAAACTCTCACTATGCATCTTGACTTAACCAGCATCCCCTGGGTTTCCTCTACGTTGGTTCCCTGAGATTTTATATCTCAGGGCACGAGAGTACTACTCCATATAGCATTAACCCCCTGGAGCCCTGTGGTAATTGCCTTGATATATACTTTAACCCTTTAAGTGTTGCTAACGCAGGAGTGCCCACGTGATGCACCAATTAGGTGCACTTCATTGCGACATTGGAGCATCATGCCGACCCTTCTGGGGTGTATCAGCCCTGTGTGGTTGGCATGATGCATGAATGTAGCCCTGGTGAGCATCCACGTATCATGACGACCAGTAAGAAGCATCAGTGGCCCAGGAAGGGTCATCCCTTTCATGGTCAGTATGAAAATCTGACAGACGCTCAATATAGCTGGCAAAATGGCTTCAGGGCCAGCAGGAATTGTCAGACTGCCAGAACGAAATGTAATTACCAGGGTGTCAGGTATATATATATATATATATATATATATATATATATATATATATATATATATATATATATATTCTTCCTGCATTAGCCGGCCTATAAGAGCTGATACGTAATTGATAAAATGCACTAAAACCATCACCGGTTCTTGCAAGCATCGCCATGATGCACAAATGCAGCCATGGCGAGTAATTCACCAGGGTTGCATTTATGCATTATGATGACCCTGGGTGTATAAACCCTGTAAGGTCAGCATGATGCCTGAATCAATGTAGACCACTGGTGGGCCATTCACCAGGATGGGTCTAGACCCCTAAAATCGACAGTGTGACATGGCCTTTTCTTAAAATCGACAAAGGACATGGAGCTTCAAGGGACAAGGACATGGGACAAAAAGGATAGTGACAGGGGACATGGACTTTTCTTAAAATCGACATGTGACATGGAGCTTAGTGACAAGGACAGAGGAAAATACAAATTTAGTGACATTTGACATGGGCTTTTCTTAAAATCGACAAGGGACATGGGGACCCCCCATCTAGACCCCCACCAGGGGCACGTTCATACATTTTATCTATCCATGGATGTGAGGCATTTATAAAGTATAGTATTGCCCTTAAAGTGATAAGGTATAAAAACATTGTCCATAATAAAAACAATTAGGTACCGTGCCCTACTAATAATGTTCATAAATATATTCTTCGGTGGCGGGGAAGCGGTAGATTGGGGGCAATGGGCAGCCAACCGATCTGAATGTAGGTAAGTCATATATTACACCCGATGCCTGGACTGAATCATATAGGACAGATTTTGTTTGGAGAGTAACTGAGTCACATATTTCCTACCATGCGTGATTGGGAATAATAAGTGATGTACATGTGTCTTATTTTAGATGGTGTCTGGGTCATAGCTGGGTGATAAATTGCTGTGCATAAAAGTTATAGATCCAGGAAAATACCCCCAAAACTGCTATTTTTGTTGGGTTTTTTGTTGGTTTTTTTATTAAATCATTCAGAACACATACAAAAAAGTATGATTTGGTCTACCCGATTAATTTCCACGGCATCTCATCCAAGAGTACGAAATGAAGATAATCAGTACAACAATATTAGTTTAGACTCGTTGTTAAGAACGTCCGATCCTTTTGCTGCCTAATGCAGACTGTCAACAAGACATAAACATTTATACAGGATGAGTAGATATACAAATGGATGATGTGGCACAAAATAAAATAAACTTATGATATTCAGTTTCGTCTTATCAACTTAGAAAACTTTTGTGATCTGTTTCCTCAAATGAAGTAGAAAAAACATAGAGTCCATGATGGCAAATGGGGCATACATTTCTTAAGTACTGGATGAAGAACCGCCCTGCCCATAGAGTCCATGATGGCCAATGGGGAATACATTTCCTAAGTACTGACTGAGGACCCGCACTGCCCATAGAGTCCATGATGGCCAATGAGGCATACATTTCTTAAGTACTGATTGAGGACCCGCCCCGCCCATAGAGTCCATGATGGCCAATGGGGCATACATTTCTTAAGTACTGATTGAGGACCCGCCTCGCCCATAGAGTCCATGATGGCCAATGGGGAATACATTTCTTAAGTACTGACTGAGGACCCGCCCTGCCCATAGAGTCCATGATGGCCGATGGGGAATACATTTCTTAAGTACTGACTGAGGACCTACCCCGCCCATAGAGTCCATGATAGCCGATGGTGATATAAGGGAGTGGCCTTTTTTTAACAACAGGGGGGGGTTGGGGGGTTTGGAGGGGGACAAAAAAAAATTCAGATCCCTCCTAGGGGGGACAAAAAAAAATCGCCCCTTTTGAGCGAAAAAGCCTGCGTGCAACTATAGCATCGCCGCGCTCACGTGGAATTTCACCAACCCCCCTGTTTTTAATAAATGACCACTCCCTTATATACATATGAAAGTAATGCATGTGATTAACAACTTAACAATGAACGATTTAATCTTGAAATTTTATTGTGTTCTATATACAACCATTGCTTGTTCACATCAAATGTGAAAAAGGACCTGTATCTTAGAAACCCTTTCATTTATATTTCTTCAAGACAGAGCCGAGGCACTTCCAGGGGTGTAGACTGAACTACATACTACATAATGTCACTCAAAATAGGAAAGGAACCACAGAAAGTAAAAATAATAATCAACGTTTTACATAAGAACTTTTATCATTTTCTTTTTTCTTTTTCACTTCTACCTTTTCAGGCTGAGATCATGATTCAAGTTGTCAATAAGGCAACAATAGTGAACACGTCAATATATCCCTCTAACCCACGAAATAAGTCAATCACTAATCATACACATCCTCTCTCTCTTTCTCTGTCTGTCAGGCTGTGTTTACTAGAGCTACACTGTGGGGTTTTTATAAGTACAATGCTACGTTGTGGGGTCATTTTTGCTTGTGGGGTCCTTAAAATGGTTCAAAATGACCTTGTGGGGTGCACCGTGAAGAGATCGTGGTACAACCCCACAATGATCGTGTCTGTCAGAAGGACCCCATTAGTCTGTGCATATTACAGAGAGTATCACCACCTACTGCCCCCTAGTGAGTAATACACATTGCACCCCACATGTTCAGACGCAATGACCCCATAATGACAGACATAGCACCCCACATGAACAGACGTAATAACCCCATAGCGACAGACATTGCACCCTACATCTTCAGACACAGTAACCCCATAACAACAGATGATTGCACCCCATGTATTCAGACAGTTAATTCCAATTTGAAGATTGCCTGATAGCCCTTGCGATAAGCTTCGATTTGCACCCGGTCCCGTGTCTCTAAGTGCAGCGGTTCACGGGTTAGAGCAAAAACAAACAGTTCTTTGACGGGCCCCATCACGCAGCGGAGGCACTTTTTCCCAAATAGTCCTACAGTGAGCAGATGAAGCCTGCATCATGTAGGTGCAAGAGTTTTTTTTGAGTTTTTGAGTTTTTATTGGGTCTAATAATACATATACAAATAAATAATTGATATCTATTAAACCTAACATGGGCGCGTTGCCCTACTTACGTTAATACCCCTTAATATTTCATATATAAAGTCTAGTCGTTATACCAGGTATAGCAGGAGATAAAGCAGTTGCAATACATCTTAACTGAAGTACAGATTATATATGATACATTTTTTGGGGATGAGATGAAATGAGATGAGGGATTCTACAGATTTTCCTAGATGAAAATACTAGTAATAAGAAGAAGATAACAGGTCTCTTACATGAAGCAAGTGGGATATGTTGCGAGAATTTTCTTTTTAAATATCTTTGGACATGCTATAGTGGTATATTCAATTTTGAGATCGTTCTATCTCTTAATAGCTTTGTAGTAAGACCCCCTAATAACAAGTGGTTTCAATGAGTGTGGTAGTGTTAGCCTAATGCCCTGATTTCTCCGTGTAGGGAGGTTTCTATTATCTCCTAGATCTTGATTACTTTTTAATCTAAAGGCATATGCCAGAAGGTGAAGATCTCTTCTGTCGATTAATTTTTTACATCCACTTTTTCCACTTTTTTCATGTAATTGATCGGTTGTATACAGGGGGAATTCTTCAATCTTAACCTTATATACAGTTCTTAGTCCCTTATTTTGTAGGAGCTGTAATTCTCTTGTTTCTCCTCTGTAATCTCTGTCCCAAACATAATCAGCATAATCAAGTACTGGTAGCACCAAGGTCTTATATATTATTAGGGCTGTGTCTTCATCGGTATACTTTCTAACTCTATACAAGTCATATAGTCTTTGCCTGAACTTTTTACAAGTATTTTCTCTGTGGTTAGTGAACGTTAGACCAGTGTCTATTGTCACACCTAAGTAGGTAAATTCATGAACTTGTTCTATAACTGAGTTACTCAAGGTAAAAACAGGTAGTGGGTCATGCCTTTTCTTATTAAATACCATCCATTTTGTTTTTGTACAATTAATAGTAAGACTATTTTCAATACACCATGTCGATATAAATCTTAAGGCTTCATGCATTTTTACACTCGATGTAACTGTTATTACAGCATCGTCAGCATAGAGGGATATCTTGTAGTCATACAGAGTAGCCAGCGGGTTAATATATATAGAAAATAATACAGGACCCAACACAGACCCCTGAGGAACACCATAGCTTATTGCCTTTTGTGATGATAGTGTGTTGTTAGCTAATACTTGTTGTGATCTGCCAGTCAAGTAATTTTTTAAGAAAATACATGTATTTTCGCTGAGTCCAATTTTTAAAAGTTTAGAGTTCAAGAGTTCATGTGATATAGTATCAAAAGCTTTTTTATAGTCTAGATATAGGCAGAAGCTTGGTTTGTCATGTATCATATTATTAGTTATATCCATTAGGTGCTCATCAATGGCAGTCTGTGTAGAGTGTTTAGCCCTATAACCATGCTGATTTTTACTAAGTACACCATTAGTATTAATAAAATTATTCAATCTTTTACATACAATCTTTTCTAGGATTTTCCCAGGAAGGGGTAGAAGACTAATGGGGCGTAGGTCGTTTACATCATTAGAGTTTGGTTTCTTAAGTAATGGTTTCACCGTAGCTGCTTTCCATAGGTCAGGGAACTTCATTTTTTCAAGACATTTATTATATAGGCATTGAAAAACCTCGGGTATGGACATGAGACAATCTTTGAGCACATAAGTTTTTACATGGGGAACAGATGAAGACTTGTCTATTTTAATGGCTTTTATAATCTTGATTAATTCAATGTAAGACACAGGGTACAATAGGTTTCCACCTTGTGCTGTCTCATGTCGTGGGGGTCTGTGACCTCGATTCACATTGACTCTCGGTAGGGAATCAGCTAATTTTTCACCAATAGTTGAAAAGAAGTTATTTATATAATCTGCACAATCAGGAGGGGGTATAATCATACCTGTGTTCGAGTTCCTAAGTTTTATTAGAGTAGCATTGGTCTTATTTGGAATAATTTTTCTAATAACTTGCCAGAACGCTCGAGGGTCATCTCCTTTAGTCGCAATAAGTTCTTTAAATCTATCTTTTCTATTATTAAAAATAATTGTTTCGACTTTGTTCCTATGAAAATTTGAAATTCTCCAATCATCAATGTCACCTGTTTGTCTGGCATGCTTATATAATTCATCTCTAACTCTCATAGCTTCTATTACATTGGGTGTCATCCACTCTGGAGTAAACTCAGGTAAGGTCAATTTTCTTACCGGGCACATTTTGTTCAAAATTGATAAGATAACTTTCAGCATTTCTTCCCACATGCTATCAGGATTAGGTATATTTATTATTGTGTCCCAGTTATAATTATTAAGTGCATTTTTCAATGTAAGGAAGTCATAGTTCTTATAGCTACGAGCTTTAACTTTTTTCTTTGGGATTCTAGTTCTTTCACATTTAATAACCATATAGATAGGAGTGTGATCTGATATATGAAAATTTACCAAGCCCGAATTGTTAACATTATGTACATTTGTATAGAAATGATCCAATAAAGTACCCGACTGTGGTCTAGTGGGTTGTTTTATCAGCTGAAAGAGCTCATTGTTAATACAGAAGGCATTTACCATAGAGTCATCTATGTCTTTCTGGTGTAGCAAGTTAACATTGAAATCACCCATATAGATTAGTTTTCTATTTCTCGTGACATTGGCTTTAAGTAATGTAAGCTTATTATAAATAGCTCCTTTATCTACATCATCATCTGGAGGTCTATAACAAACATAAATTTTATATTTTGTAACACCAATCTCAATATCAACGCATAATAATTCATAGTCTTTAGTTATAACAGAACCTTCTTTGTCAAGTGAGGCCGTGTAATGATCCCTTATGTAAAGCAGTAGGCCACCAGCTTTTTTATCCCGGTTAGGATATCTATCTAGTCTGAAAAATTGATAGCCAGGAATTTCTAGGTCAATGTTTCTTCTTCCAGGGTGTAGCCATGTTTCTACAATACCAGCAATATCAACTGACCTGACTAAGGTAGTAGCATTTACTCTCTTATCAAAGATGGATCTCGCATTAAAGCACATTATCAGAAGGCCTTTTTTATTTGTTAATTCAAGTAACCAGACCATGTGTATAGTGACCAATATTAATTTTCATGAGGTGATAGGAAATGATATCAAGTATGAGGATGATCGCTGTATGACATCTAAGGTTCTCTTGTGGTATGGCTAGAAAAGTTTTTTCGGGTTAATGCCCACTGAGCCATGATCCAGTCTCCACCCCCAATAGCACAGCCATAAACTAACATTTTGAATAGGGACTCTTTTAGGCTAAAACATTCAAAACTAAATATCTCAGCAACCGCTGGTCCAATCGACTTGATCTTAGGTATGTTTCGAAGCCCATGAAAGCTACTTTCTTGTTTTGCCATTTAATGAAATATATTCCTGAATAACAATATGACCCCACTATATTCAGACATTTTAACCCCATAATGTACATATGTACATGTATGAAATGTGCACCCCACAATGATCGATTGTACCCATTACCCAACCCCACAGTGCCCAGACCAAATTTGTCCCCACAACGTAACTCTCGTCTGTCGGGCTGTCTCTGTCTGTCTCTGTCTGTCTCCCTCTCTCTCTCCCTCTCTCTCTCCCTCTCTCTGTCTCTCTGTGACATAAATTACTCATGGCCGTTTACTTACAAACAAACGATTTGAGTCATATGTTGGCAATGAAGGAATCGTTTGTCTCTTTCCCTTCTCATCCTGCAGCTATGGTTGAAAGGTGACCCCAAGATGGATCCTAGACCCTTCAAGTCAAGATGGTAATATGGCATTTTCTTAAATTCCACATGTAATATATAGACATATTGGAATAAATAAGTGACATGACATAGGAAATAGGTGACATGGGACATGTATTCTAAGAGGTGACATAAGACATGAGTATTTAAGTGTCATGTGATATCATAACATTCTGGAAATCAACACATAACACAAGAAATTCCCATCCAGGCCCTCAAGTTGGATTAGATAAGCTGTCAAGTTTTGTCAAGGCTACGTTATAGTCTGTCAAACTCTGAGAGTCATTGTGCATCATCTAAGCTCCATCTAAGTCCCATCTTGATTTCTTGTGTCTCATGCCCAAACTGCCCCACACTGTAAAATTTAACTGCTTAATCAACCAGTGATGCTCGTAAAACTGAAAAGTGAACCATGTAATTGTACTGCAGTGAACCAGTGTAGTTTTCACAAGAAACCCCTGATGGCAGTTCTGTGGTACAAGGAATCTCTGTGAAAATAATGGCAGATCTCTGGCAACTTTGGGACAAGGATTTCAGTGTTATTTTGACAACATTTTTTAAAGTGCACTAACAACATCTATCCAGTTGAAGAACCCTCAGCTGTAGATTGTTCTCTCCCACATAGGATTGCAGCTGCAGCTCTTTTAAATTGGTCATATTTGGCAAAGTAAACAATCGGGTTAACGCATGAGTTCATGTAGATGGCAAGAACGGTGACCTGAAAAAATGTAGAAGAATAGTCTTGGGGGAAACCGAAACACATCATCAGGTAATAAATTTGATTCATCGACCAACACAAGGCAAAAAGTACGCTTACAAGTGTCAAAGCATGGATGACATTACGCTTAGCCTTGGACCACATCTTATCGTTTTTGTCCTTCTTTGGTGCCTCGACATTTTGAGTGACCACCTCTGGGGACTTGGTGCCCTGTCTATTGACATTTGGGTCCTTGACAGGAGATACCTGACTCTTATTCTTCGGTGGCGGAACCTTCTTGATCCTTCCGCTAATGACAAGCACCATTTTTCCATAGCAGAAAATGAGCACAGCCATTGGTATTACATAATGCAGGCTACATGTTATCAGCCCAGCAACCATACGTGCCCAATTAGATGACCATTTTGAAAAGGTGTAGCATGCGCCATCTTGTACAAATGATGTTGGCCAGGCATGTGCGATGCCTTCGATGAGTCCCAGTACCCATGTTAACGCCATGACAACCCAGGCCCTTTCCTTGCTGCACCAAGTCTTGTGCCATACAGGATGTACAATGCTCAGGTACCGCTCCAAGGTCAGGGCAATCAGCGCGTAGGTCGAACTGAAAACGAGGCTCCAGGAGAAGGCATTGCTAAGGTAGATCTTGCAGTAGAGGTCATCAGCAATACTAGAGGTCAGGTACACCTTCTTGGGCAGGACAGAGAGGATGAGAAATATACAGGAACTGAAGTCGATGATACTCTGATTCATTATGAATTGATTCGGGAGACGCTCTCGCAGCGATTTGGTCTTGAATATAACAAAGATCACAAAGGCGTTTCCAACCAGACCGACAATGTCGATCACCAAGGAGACAGCCAATACAATGACTGCCTCCAAACCAGAGTCTGATTGGCCACTGAGGTCTGTGACAGTCTCATTAGAGGCAAGCGTTAAATTTGTCATATTGGTGAGATTCTTTTTTGGTGGCTTGGTGAGTTGTGGCCTTGGATGTCTTGGTTTAGATCTGCAAAATATACAAATATGAATAAGATGAAAGTAATTAAGGCTTACTATCTTTTATACAGCCTTTTATTTTTTAGATCAATGCGCATATTCATGGAGAAATCTACAATAGGCCCAAATGATAAAAGATGACAATATGCCCCAGCTAACAAAAGTATCTAAGATATAAGGCATAAAAATCTTTTTTTGGGCAAGGAAATGTGTATATTATTATATGTGTGCATTTATCAAACATCAGGTCCTACGATATTGGCAAACTAACATTAATAGAATGTCCTTTTTTCTAGGAGCGTGTTATATTACCTAGATAATGCTTCATTTTGTCAAAGTCCTATTAAGCTATGATGATACAATACCAAAGTCGGATACCCCATTACACGCCCCTCATATACATCAAAGTTGATCTCTCCATTCCTCCCCCTACCTCTATTTTATTCCATAATGCCATTGTGCATTAACCATAAAACGAATCAGAGAAATGTTCTCTGCAGAATGCTCCTCGCCACCCCATACATCCCTGATAAGATTACACTATGCCTATGATTATGTCCAGGAAAATCTCTTTATTTTTTAGTTTGAAATGTTTATGAATGCTTTTTTTAAAGCAATGATGGTTGTAAATATATTTCTTTTCATATGTTGTAATGGTTTGTTTTACCAGTTAGTTACCAGAACTTCCAGATACTCCTGCTGCACCGGATGCAGATGCAAGAATTAACTGGTCACGACACCAATGTAATGGTTTGTTTTACCAGTTAGGGGGTTCGAGTCTTATTATTCGAAAAAAAAACACAAAGACAGTGTTCCGAATGTATGCCAACGGGTTTTATTTGGGTCACACTTTTCAGCTACCCTGTTAGGTGTTGTTAGGGAAGCATTATTACTACATGTGTAATGTACGGAGGCCTACCTGGCCTCTGATGCAGCCGGTGAGCTGGGGGCTTTATATAGGTACCCTAGGGTATGTCGCCAGATATCCCATAGGTCCAGATCAGTGCTGCCACCTATCCGAAGCCTCAGGAACACCAGGCAACTGGACTTACTGCCACGCCAGATGACACCAAATACTACCAGCATAACTATATGCCTCTACACAAGTATAAATTACAGCATTTGGTAAAATGATATTATATGATAACCTTTTGTGGCGTTGTTCATGGTCATAACAATAAACAAAATGTGCCAGAAGAAAGCTACAATCACAATCCACCAGCTATACCTTCTGTCCTCCCTTTTCATAATATATTTCACTTACTATATCAGGATGTCAACAACAGCTGTTGGAAAAAAAAAGGTTCCTCCCTAAGGGCACACAATAGGCTACTGTGCACGTAAGCACTTAGCAGGTCTATGCATCCACATTTTTTTTTCGTACAGGGCAAATTGTTTCCCACGCCCCCTCCTCTTCTTTGGTTCCTTGGAAAGAGTCCCCTCCACGTATCAGCGGAATAAGTCCTGGTCTTTATAAAGGCTAGGGGGACTGGCTTTATGACTCTGTTGTATCCCTACCACAGTAAACCCCCGTGTACACCGAGGTAGCTGATTGTCCAATGGGCGTGGCCATTGCTGAAGCAGATTACCAGGGATTATCAGTGATAACAGCTACCCCATGGGTAGCAACTGCCCCCGAGAGGACCACAATGAATAAATGGGATTAGTTCATTGGCTTATAGGCAAACCAGCTCAATCCATATATAATTTGTGTATAACCCTAAACCCTAACTTCAGAAACAGCTAGAAGCTATATGTGAGGCTTGAGTATTGTAGCATTGTTCTATAATGTCACAAGCCCCCACTCATAAGGCGCATCCCCATTGTAGTCTGATAAGTCCGCATCAATCCTAGGAAACGCTCTATAAGGGTTTTATGGTACTTTATCACAAATCTGTCATTTCATCATTCCATCACAACAATTTCCATATACTACTTACTAGTCTCACCCATCACGAAACTCCCATTTCTATATACTACTTTCAAGTCTTGCCCATTTCTATGTACTACATGTATTTCCTCTCCCTATCCTTCACAAATGCCCATATCTGTATACTACTCCTAGGCTTACCCATTCCAAAACTCCAATTTCTCCTGTAATCTCCCATGTATGAGGCACACATGGCATATAAGACGCTCCTAGAATTTTAGAATATGGTTAAAAAAATTATTAAAAAAATTCACAACTTTTTGTTCTAATAAATGGATTTTGAAAATTCAAAAAGCTATGTGTACCTAAGGGACCCCAGAAACTCCTCATATTATGACACAGTGGGTGTGTAGCATATCAAAAGAAAGGTCTTGGTGTCCCCCGTGCTGATCCAGGAAATACACAAGAGAATACGGTACTCCCTAGCCTGACCCATTCTGAAACTCCCATTTCCATATAATACCTCCCAGCCCTCCATGACAAAACTCCCATTTCTAAATACTGTGCTGAGAGTAAACGTATAAGGCGCACCTAGTGGGCCTATTTTTGGGCAGTTTCCTATAGATGCAATTTTAACTTACTCCTCCTATAAGGCGCAATCCCTATTTTGGGAGGTTTTATAGGGTGCAGTAGGCCTAGAATTCATATAATAGTTCAGGCTATTAGGTGCTTCCTAGTTCCAACCATAAAAAAAACTAACATTTCTCTGCAATTCTACCCATAATTTGCCTTTATTATCTAAGCCCCATTAAAATGTTCAAGTCTATTCATCACAAAACTTATTTCTGTAAACCACTTATAAGAAAACTACTGGTTACCTATACTGCGTCTGCATACTACCCAGGGAGCCAAAGGCCCATTTTGGGGGTCAGAGGAGCAGGGTCTGCTGTGAAAGGTTGGTGTGGCTTTTCAATAAGTAGGACCCATAACTAGTTGATTCTACCTGGCCAACCTTTCTGGAAATCCACATGGAAGATATGGAGGCCATTTTGATTTTCGGCATACCAATGCACAGAATAACTAAGAAAATTGATATCTCTGCCTCTAATCAACATAGAGGTGCAATTTTAGATTCAAAATATATGTTTTCAATGCTCAGGAATTCAATGGGATCATTAACAGTAATGTAGGGCAGTTATTTTTGAATATTGGATGAGGTCAGTGCTAAAATTTAGATATGATCGGTATCATTTTGTATGGGAGAATTATTGAAATCACTGCTTCTTATCAACATAGAGACACAGTATTAGATTCAAAACATAGGTTTTTTTAGGTCCAGGAGCTCAATGGGATCATTTGCCATGATGTAGGGACAGCCATGTTGAATATGTAATGAGATCTAAGCTAGATTTATTAACTAACTGCTATTACTTTGTACGAAAAATGTCACCTTAACCTTAGCTACAGAAATCTTGATTCACATTAGCTACAACTAGCTTAAAGAATAATACGGAACAGCCTATGAACTCATTAAGGGGTCTCATATAATCATGAAGGGGTAAAGAGCCCTGGTCAAATATTTCAATTTATACTGAATATCTATGTCCTTAGAGAATACTAATTTCTCTAACATGAATAGCAGGTATGGAAATAATTATCTAATTGACAGATAAAGCTAAAATTGACTGTTTTTGAATAAAAAGAAAACTTAGAAAAAAGGTTTGTTATTTTACCAAACTGTCAATATTTTCAAATCTGCCTGCTCCATCATTATATACCCACCCCCTATTGTGTAGTCACTGGTCATTTTATGGAGCTGCTCCAGCCACCAGCCCAACCCTAATGACTCCTACCAGTCTAAACTTCAAACAGGACCTCCTGTAGGGCAATAAAGATTAGCACCTGTGCAGTTGGGGTATAACACAAATGCTGAGATGGCTCAACAAGATGTCAGGTCTCGGGTATACTAACGAAACCCATCCCTTTAATCCTTGATTGACTGTAGTAACTGTATGCATGCTTGAGACCAGCAGGATGGTGGATGAACTCCACCCTGGCCCCTGGAAATACCTGGACTTAAAATCTACCAACTACTTAGCTTAGAGCTTCGACCTGATCAGGGATAGGTGGGATGTCACAGATATCTGCAATCTGCCTTAATGTCTACAGTTTTGAACATTTTACAACATAATGGACTGTAAAAGGTGATTGCAAGAGCTTTTGTCAGAGTAAGTGAGGGACCTCAAGAAGAAATTTTTCAAGGTAATGAGGTTGGACTGTGTAGGAATGGGAGTATAGATACCATAGTGATATTTGCTCTGAAATTCTCATTCAAACGGCAGATGCAAATAGAGGTCTTTTGTAGTGTGTAATTAATTTTGAACTTTTTTCTACCATGTAATAGTATTGACTTATCTTACACTCATTAAAATCTAAGAAAATTGCAAAATAGACACTTGGATGTTACACACAGTGACACACATACCTATTTGACAGAAAGTGTATATAAGATATACTGCCACTGCCCCAGCCCTGTCTTCCAAGTTGGAACCACACCATACCTCTCACCTGAAGCTGACTAGCCCTTCCTTAATGCCAGGCATCTATAGACTTGTGATGTTACCTGGCACCAAAGGCACCCCGAGTATAAGCTATAACACAACTGGGCATAGATCTAGCCAACTATAGAACATATCTCATTTAGTAAATACTTGTAAACATATCTGCATTGCTGTGGGTCATGGGAAAGATATTTTATATGGCTTTCGTCATAGAATCAGATTCTACTCTGACATCAATTAGTAGTACCAAAGGTAGTTGCACAATATAGGATCTGTCCTGATTCATTACCTGTTGAGACCTGGTCAAGGGTTTCTGTTTAAGATAAAAGGAAGTAGTAGACATGGCAGCTGTCTACAGACAAAGACATGGGTATGTGTAGGCCCCAGTAAACTTACAAAAAAGAGCACCTTGTACTTTTCATTCTAGAATAAGTGATCTACTTCATCCTACTACTTTGGACCAAAGTTAGGAGAAACTTAGTGATCAGGTAACTATGTCCCTTAATAATACCACAAATTGGCTCAATAACTTTATATCACTGCCTGATCAGTTTTAAGGAAATAAAACAAGCATATTGACTGAGTCAAGCAATGCATAGTGTGAGTCAAGATTTCTGTAGCTAGGGTAAATGCAACAATTTCTTGTCGCAAGCAAATACTAGTTAGTGCCTAGATTGCTCATGAGATATTCAAGATGGCTGCCCCTTTAGACTAACACAGGTCTGCCCCGTCCTACCTTGGGACAGAGAGAGGACTCCTGGAGATGCTAGGGTATGCGGGGCATGGTCTACTGCACTTACCAATACATATCCACCTTCAATTAGATTCTTATCAGATCAAAGAGGACCATAAAACAGAATTAAATCATTAATGGGAATAACCATGTAGTGGACCAATCACAGCCTGTGCTTCTGACCTTGAGCTTAACATCCACATAGCCCTATGCCTGCTGTAGTATGAGTATGGGAGTTGCAGCAGGTCGCCAGCTAACTGCCCCTATAGCATTGCCAATGACCCAATTGGCCTCCTGGACCTAAAAGACTTATATTCTGAATTTGAAATCGTGTCTCTATGTTGACAAGAAGCAGTGATTTCAATACTTTCTCATACACAATATGATACCAATTAGAGCCAACCTTAAGGCCTGACCTCATCCAATATGATCCCATTGGATTCCTGAGCATTGAAAACATATACTTTGAATCTAAAATTGCTCCTCTATGTTGATTAGAGGCAGAGATATCAATTTTCTTAATTATTCTATGCATTTGTATGCCGAAAATCAAAATGGCCGCCATTTCTTCCATGTGGATTTCCAGAAGGGTTGGCCAGGTAGAATCAACTAGTTATGGGTCCTAGTTATTGATAAGACACACCAACCTTTCACAGCAGACCCTTCACCCCTGACCCCTTGGATCCCTGGGTATACCCCGTGTTATGGCCAGTTAGGGTAGCAAATTACTAGGCAAATAGACCAATTGAAAATATATTGCTATGTACAAGACTGCTGCCCGGGTGGTCATAACCCCAAAATGTCTAGCCCTGAGTAACATACTCACTTCTTTATCAAAATGTTATTTCTCCTTTTAACAATGTGAAACAAAGAAAAGAACACAACTCATTCAAGAAAATGTCATAATGCTAATGCTCAGCAGTAGGTTCTTACCTGGTTCTCTGTGCTCGCTGTGTGCGGCGATGTAGGTAGGTGGGGTGTGGCTTTGGGAGCAGGGCTCTAGTGTAGGCGGACTGTGAGCAACTCAGGGTGTGAGGAGGAGCCGCTACTGGTCTTACTGAGCAGCTCACCATGCCTTATATACACACTCATTCAATCACTCAGGGGGTGGGGTGGGGTGGGGAGAGGAGGGAATATGTACATACATTATGGTTTAGCTAATAGTTCTTTAAGGGCCACCAATGGATTAATGCATCATACCAATTGGTCGGCAGGACTGCAGTTATGTGCCCTGCCTACCGTTATGTGCCCTGCCTACCCTATGGGGCAATCTGGCCCCAGCTCGACCACTAGCGTGAGTCGTCTCTGGCACCTAGCGTTTCTAGGTAAAAGAAGTTTTTTCCGCTGGTTGCTGTAGTGCTTATTTGTAGGCAGGTACCTTGCGTAGTAATCTTCCCCAGAAAATGGGGACCATCTTCCCCATACACGAGAGAGGTATTCCCTAGATACACTCCTGGAGGGTCGGCATGATGCTTCAATGAGCCTGCACCCCATCGTGCACCATGCCAACCAATGAGCATGATGCACAACTGCTTTGGTGGGCCTTAAAGGGAAGGGGACAAGGTGCCGAACACACGCACAAAACAAAATGGTTTAGCCCCTTCTGAGGGGTCAAATCTCACAAGGGGGAACACGCCATTTTCACCTATGGATAACACACAGGCTTCTTTGCTGAAAATTGTAAAATAATCCGCCCCCCCCCAGGACCAAGGAATCTACACATGAATCTTTGATGCCCCCCCCCCCCTAGTTAATAAATGATGATTCCCTTATAGACAGGATATAGAGAGGGGAGGGTGGGTGGATCTAGGCTGGAACTTGTTGTAGGTGAAGAGAGTGGGGGCACAAAGAAGGAAGTGGGTTATGTCGCCAGTGGTGGTGGTAAGGTCGGGGCGATATGCAAAATAAAGTTCCTAGAAAGATGACGCAAGGCAGATTGGACAATAGGGAGGTTTAGCAACCACAACATACGTCACCCATTTCTGATTTTACACAGACATACCAATGCTGTAGGTATGCTGTACGTCTGCATTATATTAATCACGTAGTTGTTGCTAAAGCTCCCCAATATGGGGTGTGGGTGAAGGTGGTGGTGGTGGGAGGGGGAGGGCTGAGAGTTAGAGGATATTTTGGGTTAGCCTATTGTGAAAGGTTCAAGGGGTGCTGCAGTGGATCAAGGTCCCCTTGTTTTTATTTTATGTTAATAACTTCTTCCCATAGAGATAGCATTGCGGGACCGATCACCACACCCCCAGTGGCGTAACGTATGTCGATCCACAGCGGCCGATCCGGTACTGTAGCCTCATTCTGGGTTCATGTAAACATTCAAAATGACGGACCGGCGATCGTACGGTGAACTCCAGTAACGGATTTTGTTAATTTTCAGTTAATTATACTCCCCTGGTGTCCTCCGTGGCCGATCCACCCCTCGGGGGGTGTCTCCCCTCGTGGCGGATCGGCCACCTCGTACACCATGGTCGTTTAGTTCTCTCTATTTATCATAATTCTTGAATACCTTCATTTTTTAGGAAATGAGATGCAAATTTTCCTGGCTGTGCCCCCCCCCCCCGCCAACCCTTCCTGATCGCCTCTGCAGGTATGGGCGTCACGAAGGTGATTTAGGTGCTCTTTTGGTGAGGGGAGGTGTGTTGGTTTATGGATGTCGACCGACTTTGCATAACAAAAGGAAACGGATGAAACATTTTCAGCATATAAAATATATATTTCAACGTTTCATTAATGTAAAAATGTTTCTTTTCTAAGTGAGTAGGAGGAGGGGCAGGCGGAAAGGATTGTGAGTGTTGTGGGCGAGGTAACTAGAAAATGGTTTTGTTTGAGGGAAGGTAAAAGACAGGGGCGTAGCAGATATACTGATATAGACCCCCCCCTCCCTCCACATCAGTCTTCCTGAATAGTTTATGGGAATGGACAGGAGGCTGGGTGACAGAAACAAGAGGAGATGGATTTTAGCCCAACAAAGGCCAATGATGAATTAATACCTAAAGGGCTAACACCCTTTTAAAACCAGTAAATGTGTACCGGGTATATATATATATACAAGTACACTTTTGTAGTGAAAAAGAAAATGTCTAAATTCTCAAAATCTTAATTGGGGGCGTGCCCCTTATCTCTCTCTCTCTCTCTCTAATAGTCAGCCTTTATTTCACAAGAGGGATATGTTGCATTAGGAAGAATCTTTCGACAACCTCTGGTTATGATATTACCAATGACAAAATTATTATTTCTCTATACTACTTTCTATCCATCACTAAACTCTCATTTCTCTATACTACTTTCTATATATATATATATATATATATATATATATATATATATATATATATATATATATATATATATATATATATATATATATATATACCCAGTAAAAAACTGCCATTTCCTTATACTACTTTCTTTATCTAGCCAATACAAAACTGCCACCCCCCCTATACTACTTTCTCATTGTACCCACCACAAAACTGACATTTGCCCATACTACATCCTAATTCTAACCATCGCAAAACTGCTATTCCCCTACTAGCTGCTAGTTCTACCCATTGCAATACAAAACTGTCCTTTCCCTGTTCTACATGTTTGTTCTACCCATGATAGGGCTTCCCTAGCCCACTTAAAAGGGTCTATTTCTCCTCTTTCCTATCCCCTCGGGATGTGTGTGGTGCACATTTGCGCGGGCACTGACACATTCCCTTGTGAAATTGTGTACTGTTGTTCTCGCCATGAATATGACCTTAGCTGTCGAAATGGCGTTAAACATCTATTACTCACTCACTCACTCTACCCATGATAAAACTGCAATTTCCCTATGGAACTTATAGAGTTGCTATTGTCTCTATGAAACAAGTACCTATCTTGCATCACACCAACTAAATGAAAAACTCCAGTTAAGGCCTCCACTATCCCACAGAAAAGAGGAACAAACCGTGACCTTGTAAGGCATGTACTACACTCCTATAATGCACGCAAGGTCACTTCTCTCATGCAGCAGTGTATGTGCTGCCGTTTTATAATACTAATGAGGTGCTGGAGAGTCTGCTCACCACTACTATATTGGTTCATTATGGCAACAAAGTTTAATAAATAAGCAAATGTCCACGACCATGGAATATTTTTCGTATTCACCAAGGTGAGGCTGTCCGTATTCAACGACGCCCTATAGGCGATGCTAAAATGTTCCATGGGAGTGGACATTTGCATTTATGTGATGGCCTATGGGGTTAATTTGCTTTTAGATAAAGAAAATCAGCTCAGCTCCATTGGCAGCTCCATTCAAAATCCAAGATGGCGGACCCCATTGAATACAAGCATATTGTATTCCATGCCCCCTCCCATAGAATACGGCTGTTCTAGTACTAATCTATAGGGTAGGAGGCACTCCTGTATTAGTGGACCTTAAATGGGCTAATTGTAAGGTCTACATAGTATGTACATGTGTGTGAGTGTATGTATGTATGTATGTATGTGAGTGAAGATGGTGGGTAGGGTGAGGCTGGGAGGGTAGGTTATGTGCTTAGCTGACCACGTAGGAGGGGGTGAAGGTGGAAAGGGGGCTGTTGTTACAACATTGCCTAGAAATGAAGCGGCATTGAATTTCGTGCTTGTCTAGGGGTATAAGCCTAAGGGTATAAGGGAGGTATTGGTCATTACTTATTTTTCAAATATTCTATTGCATAATAACGCCAGTTTATTTCGCTTTATGAAGGTATGTGGGAGCTGTTTAGATAATTATCAAAGAAAAGGCTATGATAACTCTATAGTAGGACGACAGAGATTTCCTGGAGGTGCTAGCTGAACGCATGGATGATGCAACCTACTTTGTAAGTTCTATCGTTAAGGTGAGAGCGGGCTGGGGGGGGGGTCACATGGACCGACATGTGATGTTAGGGGCAGAGTGGTTGTAATATGTAATCCTCATTAGCACATAGTTTACACCATTAACCCTTTATGGGCCGCTGATACATCAATGCATCATGCCCATTGGTCGTCATGATACACCAATGAAGTGCTGGCGATACTGCTCGCCAGCACATCATTGGAGCATTATGCGACCCTCCTGGAGTTTATGTATCAATTCTGTAGGTTCAACATGATACTCCAATGAAGTGCTGGCAAGCAGCCTCACCAGCACTTCATTGGTGCATCATGATCAATGGTCATGATGCACTCCTGCATCTGCAGTCCATAAAGGATTACCAACTAATGATGTCTCCAGGTGCATGTTCTTTTGTTTGCATAATGATTCAGATACTATGTGGGCAGTAATGATGCCAGGATATCACCAAAGTGCTACTGAATACAGTACCCTGTCCCACCCACCCACTGTTCCACCGCCTATGCTGCAGAACTACCATAATCTCCCACGTATAAGACGCGTCTTATACGTGAATCAGAAGCTCCCAGCACATTGTACAGCCATCCCAAAGTCTGGGTGCGTCTTATAGGTGAGGTATTTTTACTATTTTTAGAACAGTACTGAACCTTCAAAGATTCTCCCCTAGATGAGCCTTACAGGTTTTTCTTCAACTCAGGGTGTGTCTTATACGTGAGGTGCGTCTTATACGCGGGAGATTACGGTACTACAGTTTTCCCAAATCCTACATGGTGGTAATATGAGCATATAGAACATTGTACATAACATTACGGCCTCGTGGGAGACAGCCTGACTACCACAAGTGAAGAAAAGACCTGAATGGACAAATCTGAGTTGATCTCTGTATTCATTTCATGTTTTGTTGGTAAAAGAGCCCTCAAAAACAATTTTACTTGAGGGGTTTGAGGCTATTTTGATGACATCACAATCCAGAATGGGGCCGTGGAGAATGGGATCTAGTTTCTTCACGCCCTGCTGGGGAATGGCTTTTCCCATATAAATCTATAGTAAAACACGTTCTCAACATGAAATAAATGTAGGTTATCTCTTATATTGTGCACCCATCTCCAGGGCTACCAAAGGGCATGAAGCGGGGCATGAAGACCTTCAAGGGCCGCTGATAAGTGAGGGGGACAGATTGGCTAGCACTTCATTGGTGTATCATGCCGACCAATGGGAAGGATGCACTCCTCCATTAGTGGCCTTAGAGTGTTATACCCTACTAATCCTTTGTTCATCCTCGAGTTGGTCAGGTGGCAAATTGACCAGGCTTATAATCGGGGCAGCCTTATATTTGAGGTGGGCTTGTATTCATTTCACTAGAAGATTTGATCTGCTCCATTGACATATTTATAATATTGATTTATGTTACTGAAACTCACAATATAACTTTATGCCCATTTAGATATGTCTAACTGGTCATTTGACAATTAATTTGTACAGGGGATATGTAAACAATTTACTTGATAGTCAAATTATGACTAAATAAGTGATCTCAATTGGATTTCTGCCCCATGCCCAGGCTTATATTCGGGGCCCGGCTTGTATTACCCCTAGTGTCCCCTTTTGACCAGGCTTATAAATGGAGAAGGCTTATATTTTATGCCAGGCTTGTATTTGAGGATATACGGTAATTTTTTATTATAACATGGATGTTCAGCCATCCTCTAAGCTTGCTGAGGGGTATTTTCTTGAAAACTGGCCCTTGGTTAGAGAGATTTCGAAGCATATTGGTCCAAAAGTAATGTGCGAGATGGCTTTTGTCAAAGAGTGACATTTGCTTAGGACTTTTTGTCCAAAAGGGGCCCTTGCTGAGAGGGGTTTTGCTCATCCGCACATGTGTATTTCAAACATAGGAAGCACCCTCTGGGAGCAGTCTATGCGAAATGTTTTTACTATGTAGGTCAGTTGAAACTGTAGATCCTTATAAATGCTGCACGCCCGGCTTAATTATTGTAGGAACATGAGCAAACAACTCAAGAAAATTTATGTTGGGAAAGAACAGATAAAAACATAAGGATTTACTTTTTCTCTTAATAGAGCCTGTTGAGGTTCCCGAAACCGTAGCACTTTCTCGCCTCCTTTAACGGAAACAGTTGAATTCCGGTTATGTGACCTCTGTATTTTATGTTTAATTGCAACAAGGATTTCAAAGTGTCAGCCTTTATTTAGACCCTGCGGCACATATATTTGGCAAATTATGGTGTCTTTCATCAATATCATCTAGCTTTTCACGTAGAAGAGGGAAATTTTATGACAATCCCGAACAAACATTAAGATACAGAGGTCATGTAACTGGAATTCAACCATTTCCGCGAAAGGAGGTGAGAAAGTATCCTCAACAGGCTCTATCATCTAATTTAGATAGTTGATAATCTGATGTAATCTTTACATGAGGGGGGAAAGGGTTAGGATTTTTATGATTAGAATGCATTAATGATATTAAGGGAATAATTTTCTTAGAATATAGAGGATATTTTTAAATACAACTACAGGATTTAGGGTATGCCATCTTTCATCCAGATATTATTTCGTAAGGGGATTACATCTATATATGATTATTAGTAAGGAAGTAGCACAGCAGCTGAAGTGCCATCCTTCTTTTGTATTCAACGTTATAAATTGCAAATACATAATTTATGTGATTTCATTAGTATATGTTCAAATATATAGAATGTCAGAGATCGATAAAATAATACAAATGTAAATATGCCAGAACTTCAAATATCCAGAGTTCACCTAGTGTAGGGAGACCACCTAGACCTGACAGAGCCCCTTTACTAGGTTATTATCATGAGGAGGGAATGGAAAGTGTGTGTGTGGGGGGTAGGCAATTGACCATTTGATATGTTAGACTTCCCCTAAGGGAGTGATCATTTTTTAACAACAGGGGGGCTGGTGGGTTTGAGGGGGGGTCAAAATAATTTCACCTGTTTTCAGTGGAAAACCCCGCGCGTTACTAAAGGCTAAAAGGGGACGTTCGCGCGCGATTTTTGTCCCTTATGGGGGGGTCGAAAAAATTTTACCCCATGAGAGGGGGGTCGAAATTTTTTTCGCGCATCCGCACCCAAACCCACCAGCCCCCCCTCTTGTTAAAAAATGATCACTCCCTAAGTCCTAATAGGACATAATGTGGGCCAGAGGTACACATACCTTTTTGAATTTTTAAAATCCATTCAGTAAAACAAAAGATATGAATTTTTAATTTTTTTGGCAATATTTTCAAACTCTAGGTGCGCCTTATACGCGTGCTGTGCCTTATACGTGGAAGATTACGGTAGTAACTACCATAATCTGCCGCCTATAAGACGCGTCTTCTACGCCAAACAAAAGCCAAATGGGCCATTTAGACATTGCCAAAAGAGGGGGTGCGTCTTATAGGAGGGGTAAAATTACATTTGATTAGTACTAAACTGGTCCAAATCCTGCCCCAGGTGCGTCTTATAGCTCTCAATTTGTCAATGGCTGGTGAGGCCAGCGTCTTTCTATACTGACTGGGGCAGTAGGCTACAGTATTACACATCCCAGTTTTGTAAGAGTATTGCAAATATTTCCCCAAACAATTAACTTCTAATGTGTACACTATTACAAACCCAGGGGCTAATCAGTCTCCGGGGTCTTTGTTTGTACTATTAACCGTAACAGGCCTGTCAAACATGGTTATGGAAAGGGGATATTATGAAATTCCAAGGTGAATGGACGTTATGAAAGACTGTCTTTATCGACTAGTTATGGTTTGGGTTATACATGTACCATTAAATTATGCATAAAAGCTGGACCTATGCAAAAGCCACCCCCTGACTTTGGATATTTTGGAATGCAGCCCTGGAGAGTTTCTCGCCAGGGCTGCATTTTCGCATCATCAAAACCAATGAGCATGATGCATCAGACAAAACCCTAACCCTTTAAGGGCCGCCTACGATCATACCCATTAGTCGTCATGATGCACCAATGAAGTGCTAACACGACTGCTCGCCAGTACTTCATTGGAGCATCATGCCGAGCCTCCGGGATTGAGTTAATAGACTCTGTAGCGTCAGTATAGGGCTTAGTATGGAAGCCTAGTGAGTCCGCCATTGCTGGATCTGTCACCTGGCGAGATAAGCACTGATAAGAACCAGCATGATGGGTACCAGGTGTTACATAATGTACCCAAAAAATTCTGCAGTAAATCCAGGGAATGATCTGATTGGTTGATAATGTATCCCGGTTCAACCCTATACGGCATGGATGCAGCAGGTCACTCACCAAGGCTGCATCCATGCATCATGAAGACTAATGGACATAATGCATTAATGTATCAGTTCACCTTAAAGGGTTAAAGAATTTAATAGAGACAATGTGAAGAAAAGACTTTATACGCAGATAAATGTAAAATACTTATTTCATTTATTATCCATGTCACATCCCTAGAGTATCCAGTCAAAAATTCATTGATTCTAACATATCGATATCATTTATCATATCTTCTCTCATGCAGCAGTGTATGTGCTGCCGTTTTATAATACTGATGAGGTGCTGGAGAGTCTGCTCACCACTACTATATTGGTTCATTATGGCAACAAAGTTTAATAAATAAGCAAATGTCCACGACCATGGAATATTTTTCGTATTCACCAAGGTGAGGCTGTCCGTATTCAACGACGCCCTATAGGCGATGCTAAAATGTTCCATGGGAGTGGATATTTGCATTTATGTGATGGCCTATGGGGTTAATTTGCTTTTAGATAAAGAAAATCAGCTCAGCTCCATTGGCAGCTCCATTCAAAATCCAAGATGGCGGACCCCATTGAATACAAGCATATTGTATTCCATGCCCCCTCCCATGGAATACGGCTGTTCTAGTACTAATCTATAGGGTAGGAGGCACTCCTGTATTAGTGGACCTTAAATGGGCTAATTGTAAGGTCTACATAGTATGTACATGTGTGTGAGTGTATGTATGTATGTATGTATGTATGTGAGTGAAGATGGTGGGTAGGGTGAGGCTGGGAGGGTAGGTTATGTGCTTAGCTGACCACGTAGGAGGGGGTGAAGGTGGAAAGGGGGCTGTTGTTACAACATTGCCTAGAAATGAAGCGGCATTGAATTTCGTGCTTGTCTAGGGGTATAAGCCTAAGGGTATAAGGGAGGTATTGGTCATTACTTATTTTTCAAATATTCTATTGCATAATAACGCCAGTTTATTTCGCTTTATGAAGGTATGTGGGAGCTGTTTAGATAATTATCAAAGAAAAGGCTATGATAACTCTATAGTAGGACGACAGAGATTTCCTGGAGGTGCTAGCTGAACGCATGGATGATGCAACCTACTTTGTAAGTTCTATCGTTAAGGTGAGAGCGGGCTGGGGGGGGGGTCACATGGACCGACATGTGATGTTAGGGGCAGAGTGGTTGTAATATGTAATCCTCATTAGCACATAGTTTACACCATTAACCCTTTATGGGCCGCTGATACATCAATGCATCATGCCCATTGGTCGTCATGATACACCAATGAAGTGCTGGCGATACTGCTCGCCAGCACGTCATTGGAGCATTATGCGACCCTCCTGGAGTTTATGTATCAATTCTGTAGGTTCAACATGATACTCCAATGAAGTGCTGGCAAGCAGCCTCACCAGCATTTCATTGGTGCATCATGATCAATGGTCATGATGCACTCCTGCATCTGCAGTCCATAAAGGATTACCAACTAATGATGTCTCCAGGTGCATGTTCTTTTGTTTGCATAATGATTCAGATACTATGTGGGCAGTAATGATGCCAGGATATCACCAAAGTGCTACTGAATACAGTACCCCGTCCCACCCACCCACTGTTCCACCGCCTATGCTGCAGAACTACCATAATCTCCCACGTATAAGACGCGTCTTATACGTGAATCAGAAGCTCCCAGCACATTGTACAGCCATCCCAAAGTCTGGATGCGTCTTATAGGTGAGGTATTTTTACTATAGAACAGTACTGAACCTTCAAAGATTCTCCCCTAGATGAGCCTTACAGGTTTTTCTTCAACTCAGGGTGTGTCTTATACGTGAGGTGCGTCTTTTACGCGGGAGATTACGGTACTACAGTTTTCCCAAATCCTACATGGTGGTGATATGAGCACATAGAACATTGTACATAACATTACGGCCTCGTGGGAGACAGCCTGACTACCACAAGTGAAGAAAAGACCTGAATGGACAAATCTGAGTTGATCTCTGTTTTCATTTCATGTTTTGTTGGTAAAAGAGCCCTCAAAAACAATTTTACTTGAGGGGTTTGAGGCTATTTTGATGACATCACAATCCAGAATGGGGCCGTGGAGAATGGGATCTAGTTTCTTCACGCCCTGCTGGGGAATGGCTTTTCCCATATAAATCTATAGTAAAACACGTTCTCAACATGAAATAAATGTAGGTTCTCTCTTATATTGTGCACCCATCTCCAGGGCTACCAAAGGGCATGAAGCGGGGCATGAAGACCTTCAAGGGCCGCTGATAAATGAGGGGTACAGATTGGCTAGCACTTCATTGGTGTATCATGCCGACCAATGGGAAGGATGCACTCCTCCATTAGTGGCCTTAGAGTGTTAAACCCTACTAATCCTTCGTTCATCCTCGAGTTGGTCAGGTGGCAAATTGACCAGGCTTATAATCGGGGCAGCCTTATATTTGAGGCGGGCTTGTATTCATTTCACTTGTATTCATTTCACTGGTCTGCTCCTTTGACATATTTATAATATTGATTATATGATTTATGTTACTGAAACTCACAATATAACTTTATGCCCATTTAAATATGTCTAACTGGTCATTTGACAATTAATTTGTACAGGGGATATGTAAACAATTTACTTGATAGTCAAATTATGACTAAATAAGTGATCTCAATTGGATTTCTGTCCCATACCCAGGCTTATATTCGGGGCCCGGCTTGTATTACACCCAGTACCCCTTTTGACCAGGCTTATAAATGGAGAAGGCTTATATTTGAGGCCAGGCTTTTATTTGAGGATAAACGGTATTTTTTTATAAGATGGATGTGCGGCTGGGCTTCAGCCATCCTCAAATCTTGCTGAGGGGTATTTTCTTGAAAACTGGCCCTTGGTTAGAGAGATTTTGAAGCATATTAGTCAAAAAGTAATGTGCGAGATGGCTTTTGTCAAAGAGTGACAATTGCTTAGGACTTTTTGTCCAAAAGGGGCCCTTGCTGAGAGGGGTTTTGCTCATCCGCACATATGTGTATTTCAAACATTGGAAGCACCCTCTGGGAGGAGTCTATGCGAAATGTTTTTACTATGTAGGCCAGTTGAAACTGTAGATCGTTATAAATGCTGCACGCCCGGCTTAATTATTGTAGGACCAGGAGCAAACAACTCAAGAAAATTTGTGTTGGGAAAGAACAGATAAAAACATAAGGATTTACTTTTTCTCTTAATAGAGCCTGTTGAGGTTCCCGAAACCGTAGCACTTTCTAGCCTTCTTTCACGGAAACGGTTGAATTCCGGTTATGTGACCTCTGTATCTTATGTTTAATTGCAACAAGGATTTCAAAGTTTCAGCCATTATTTAGACCCTGAGGCACATATATTTGGCAAATTATGGTGTCTTTAATCAATATCATCTAGCTTTTCACGTAGAAGAGGGAAATTTTATGACAATCCCGAACAAACATAAGATACAGAGGTCATGTAACCAGAATTCAACCATTTCCACGAAAGGAGGTGAGAAAGTATCCTCAACAGTCTATCATCTAATTTAGATAGTTGATATTCTGATGTAATCTTTACATGAGGGGAAAAAGGGTTAGGATTTTTATGATTAGAATGCATTAATGATATTAAGGGAATAAATATACAGGATATTTTTAAATACAACTATAGGATTTAGGGTATGCCGTCTTTCATCTGGATATTATTTCATAAGGGGATTACATCTATAGATGAGGGGCTGTGTACAAATGACGTCATGCATTTTTGGACCATTTTTGACCCCCCCTCCCCCCCTTGTCATGTTTCGTCATACAACACTTGACCCCCCTCTCAGCATGACGTCATGCAGAGAGATACCCCCCCCCCTAAGTGCATGAATAGTGAAGGCCTATAGGCTATAAACAAATTAAAATACGGCCGATTGAGGTTACGTGATGCTGTATTATCGCCCACGCGCTGGCAGAATTCTGGTCCAGGGCCATTGGCCAGACCAGGTCACATGACTGACCTACTTATGGTAATTAGCAGGAACCCTCCCCGAACAGAGTGTATTATGGGAAACCTCAATAGGGCCTATGATTCAAAGGGACATATAGTGGGTGTGAATTTGCAATAAAGGATAAGATACATGCAAAGTGAAAAAAGAACTAGCACTGATCAACAAATGAACAGAGAAACATGCCAAACACTGTCAGCTTATATAATGTATGGGTCCTTATATGCAGAATGTACCATTTCCGTGCCTTATAGTTATACACAGAGTATTATGGTAGTGATCATACTCAAGTATTTCCTGTGACAAAAGGGCTTAAAAACTGTCTAGATCAATAGTCCAATACAGTTAATAGTCTGCCTTCTTTGCAGCGAAAGCTGTATACTTGTCAGCGAAGAGAAAATCGAGAACAGTTATTACCGTAATCTCCCGTGTATAAGGCATGTCTTATATGGGGGGTTTTAGTTCTCATTGGATCCACAAGGGGGACACCAAGACCTTTCTTTTGATATCTTACATGCCCCCTTGGTGATAATGGGACAAAATGGGGCCCAGGAGGACCCAAAGTGGCCCAAGCTACCCATAGGTTTTTGAATTTTGAAAATTCATTCAGTAGAACCAAAGTTATGAACTTTTCATTTTTTTGAGAATTTTCCAAAACTCTAGGTGCACCTTATACGTGGGCTACGCCTTGTACGCGGGAGTTTACGGTATTAAGGATCATATAGTTCAAGAGCTTGAATGTATTGATATATTAAATGTATTGATTTAATCTGTAACTTGAACCATATACAAGTGTACTAGAAATAGGTTTCAGGCAGAACACTCTGAATTTAGTGAGTGGCCTAATAGAAAAAAAAAATCTCAGAAAGCATCACAAATTCTCAGGAGACCATGATTGCAATCATAGTTCCAATTTATGATCTTACAAAGCAATCGAGTCACCTCAGCATTTTACTGTAGAATCTGCAAATAAGGTGAGTCCGATAGAGTTCCATTCTGACAAAGATGTGGAGAGCAAGTTTGGGGGGAGGTCCCCTTTACATCCCCCCAAGCATAGCCTCAGTGAAAATAACAACAGGGTGGTGGAGAGCTCTAAGGGAGTGCTCGTTATTTATCAACAGTGGGATTCCGGGAGGGGGTGGATTGGGGGAGGAGCAAAATAATTTTGACACCTCAAGGAGGGGGGGGGGGAAATATCACACCTTTACCTTTTCAAAAAGAAGCCTGTGGAATACTATGAAGGCAGCAGCAGTTCAGGGGTATTTTAGATGCATCATTTTAGATCCTGAGGGCAGCAGTGGCCCTTTTCAAAAAGGGTTAAATTGGTATAGGTAGGATAGAGTAGTAGTTCCCCCTTATAGTGGCCTGGACATCACCTTGATTTTACACTGACATTGATGGCAGTGACACTCATTGAGCGAGATGTCTGAGGAATGCATGCATGTAGGGCCTATAGGTAATTAAATTTATGTCAGATGAATGCATTAAACCTCCCTACCTTTACAAATCTTTTTACAAAAGTTTTTGATCTTGCCAAAACCAAAGCATATTGTGATTTCTTGATGACATGATGTCATGCAGCCCATGACCCCCCTCCCCCCCTTGTCTTGCTTGGTCATGGCAAGTGGGACCCCCCCTCCCCCCCCCCTCCTGCATGACATCATTTGTACACAGCCCCTGAGCATTAGTAAGGAAGTAGCACAGCAGCTGAAGTGCCATCCTTCTTTTGTATTCAACGTTATAAATTGCAAATACATAATTTATGTGATTTCATTAGTATATGTTCAAATATATAGAATGTCAGAGATTGATAAAATAATACAAACGTAAATATGCCAGAATTTCAAATATCCAGAGTTCACCTGGAAAGAACCCTAAGCTATATTTAATATAAATGACTAGCAGAGGTGTGTGTGTGTTAGATATGTACAATCCTAAGTTTCGTGAACGTCGTGTGAATGCGTGTAACCATAAGCTCATGAACGTCATCATGCAAGTACAATAAAAATCTCTCTCAGCGTCCGCACCACGATGGCCGCGGTCTTGTCGTCCTTCTCTCCATGAAATCAAATAGGTTATGAGGCTCCAGACATGCTTAAACTCTGCTGAGAAAAGACATGAAGGATTGGAGACAGGATAGGGACGACGTAGAGCTGTATTTGAGCACGGAAATACTCTCTACAGGTCGGCAAAGTGGAGGATGCTGAGTGGCACGCTGGAAAGCAGGTCAGACGCCGAGGGACCATCTCAAAAGACAGTGAGTGGACACGAGCAGCAGGAGGTTCACAACCATAGTAACGTGAGTAAACGTTCCCATATCAAGCTCTATGACATTACCAAGGTTTGGTACATGTTGTCAGAGGCCTGTGAACTACTGTTGAAGTTCTGGGACATCGTGGGTTCGTCCTGGAGGGAATTAGACTTTGCTATGCCGCTCAGAACGTGTTAGGGACCATCTCAGAAGTACCCCAAGGCCTGTAAACAACCTCAGATTGTCTGCAGACAGTGGTGTACCATGAAGAGGCTTTGTCATGGTACTAGAGGTCGTGCACACTGTAGAGTATGATGTTTAAAATGTTTGTGTATATGCTCTGTGTTAGCCAGGAATGCTGCAGGTGACGTATCAGAGCTGCAGGGAGGCACAGTGAGCATTGAGAACTACATCATGGCATTGTGAGTACAAACATGTATTTCTACAGTATGAAGGGCAGTGTAACATGTGTCAAGTGGAAATGTTAGGAAGGTAAGAAGAGGAACATGAAGCTTTAAGAAGATTACCATCAGTCCATCAAGTTGTGTCAAGTCATTGTGAAGTCAAAATTTATAAAATCCAGAAGGAGAAAAGTATTGCTAGTTAAGTGTTATGAGGTATCAGCTTAGTGTAATTTTTGGAAGGAAGTGAAGAATTATAGTGCAGCTTTAGAAGAGGACCTATCTATTGTGCATCTGTGGTTATAAGCTGACTTTTTCATTAATACACTATAAAACTGAACTGTATGTATCACAGAGTGTTGTGTTGCACTGTAAGGCTCAGCGGAGCAAGTGCACTGTGAATTACAGGAGACCCGACAGATAACATTTTTTAGCAGTTTCTGGTCAATTTCTTCTACAAGATGGCGGAGGGACCAAAGATAGATCGTCTGATGGGCAGTAGCAACTATTCATCTTGGAAACTTCAGGTAAAGTGCACCTTAAGGTATAGAAATGTATGGAAAATTGTTTCTGAAGAGGAGCAACTCGGGGCGGATGCTAGTGAGGAACATCTTGCGGCCTTTGAAACAAGAAAGAACAAGGCATTCTATACTATAGTTCTCAACATGGATCCGAGTTTGCTATGGATGGTGCCCCCAGATGAGGAAGATCCAGTGGTAATCTGGAAGAAATTAAAGGATATGTTTCAGAAAGACACCTTCGCTAACAAGCGAGAACTCCAGAAGAAGCTATGCACAGCCAAGCTCACCGAAGGGAGGTCAGCAAATGACCATATTAAGCAGCTCACCCAGATTTTTGATGAGTTAGCCGTCATCGAGGCACCTGTGGATGAAGAAGATAAGGTAACTTATCTCTTATCCAGTCTCCCAGAATCATATGATGGTCTGGTAACGGCATTCGATGCAATGGATGCGGTCCCGGCGTGGACAACGGTAGTCGAGAAGGTGTGCGCTCTCGACAGGAAGAAATCAAAGAAGAGGGACGAGAAGGCGCTTATGAGCAAACCGGAGTGGCATTGCTATAATTGCGACAAAGTTGGACACATCGCGAGAGATTGTCCGAAGAAGTCCAGCGAGAAGTCTGGCAGGAAGTCCAGCGAGAAGTCTGGCAGCAGGAGGCCCAGAGGTAAGTCTGGCAAGAAGACCAACGGACGTAGAAGGCAGAAAGCAGCAGCAGCGGCAGAGGAGTCGGACGATGAGGTCGAAGCCAGCCTATTTGCTCAACATGCGTTGGCAGCAATCGGTAAGGGCGGGTGGATCATCGACTCGGGAGCTACGGCACACATGTGCAACGATGCGAGCCTCTTCAGGAAGATGGACGGCACAAAAACATCATGTGTGACGGTGGGAGACGGGCGCGGTCTCAGATGTGCCGGAGTCGGTGAAGTGGTGTTGCACCTGAAGATCCCTGGAGTAAAGACGCAGCGAACTGCGGTGAGGGATGTGCTGTATGTGCCGGAACTGGCTTTTAATCTGTTCAGCGTTCCGATGGCAAACGACAAAGGATGTGCAGTTGTCTTTGAAGGTGACAAGTGTGAGGTGACAACAGAAGGGAGAGTGATGGCGACTGGAAGACGTTCAGGGTCGCTATACTACTTGAATTTTACGTCAACCCAGAAGGCACTTGCGACAACTGCCGAGAAGGAGTCCAAGGAAGACCTGTGGCACCAGCAGTATGGCCATCTCAGCGAGAAGTCATTGAAGAAGCTGGTTAAGGACGGTATGGTCAAGGGACTTGACTACAATGCGTCAAAGAAGTTGACATTCTGCGATGACTGTGCGGACGGCAAGAATCATCGGCAGAAGTTCGGCGGAGAAGGTCGTCGAAGAACAGAGACGTTGGAACTGGTGCACAGTGACGTCTGCGGGAAGATGGATGTCACGTCAAATGGCGGTGGCCACTACTTCCTCACGTTTATTGACGACGCGACGCTGTACACATGGGTGTACATCTTGAAGACCAAGGCTGCGGTCTATGAGAAGTTCCGGGAGTGGAAAGCTGAAGTTGAGAAGTCGTTCAACAAGGAACTGAAGACGCTGCGAACCGACAATGGAGGGGAGTACACCTCGAAGGAGTTCGAGCGCTACCTCAAAGAAGAGGGGATCCGTCATGAGACCAAGATTCCGAAGACACCGGAGCAGAATGGAGTGGCTGAAAGGATGAACCGGTCGATCGTCGAGATGGCAAGGTCGATGCTTGGGAGCATGCCGCGACGATTTTGGGCAGAAGCTGTGGCGACAGCAGTCTACCTGCGAAACCGGAGTCCAACGTCAGCTGTCATTGGTATGACTCCATATGAGGCGCTCCACGGAAGAAAGCCGGATTTCAGTAACCTGAAGCCATTCGGTTGCATCTGTCATGCACATATTCCGAAGGACGAACGGAAGAAGTTCGACCGGAAGTCGAGGAAGTGCCTATTCATAGGCTATGGTGACACTGTCAAGGGCTATCGCCTGTATGACCTCGGGCGTTCAAGGGTCATATTCAGCCGCGACGTCATCTTCAATGAGAAGAAGCCTGGTGACAAAGAGGTTGAGCATGACGAAGACTCGGAATTGGAGTGGTTTATTGAAGACACGGATGAAGATTTACCGGAAGAGGTGATTGAACCAGTTGAGGTTGAAGAGCTGGTAGAGGTAGAGGCAGAAGATCTGGCGGAGGTTGAAGAGCCAGTGGAAGCGCCTAGACCACAAGAAGAAGATCAGCACATAGTCGGGAGACCAGTGCGACAACGTAATCCACCTGATCGCTACGGTGAATGGGCCATGATTACAGGTGAAGACGATCCAAAGACCTATGAAGAGGCCATGGCTACAGACAAGAGGAAGTGGCGTGATGCCATGAAGATGGAGATTGAGTCTCTGAAGAAAAACAAAGTCTGGGAGCTAGTGAGACTTCCGAAGGATCGAAAGGTCATCGGAAGCAAGTGGGTCTTCAAGACGAAGGTCACCCCAGAAGGAGAAGTGGATCGCTACAAGGCAAGACTTGTAGCTCAGGGCTTCAGTCAGAAGTATGGGACTGACTACGACGAGACCTTCTGCCCAGTAGTGCGAGCTGAATCAGTGCGTGGCATCATTGCACTGGCTGCACAGAAGAACTTGATGCTGCATCAAATGGATGTGACGACTGCCTTCTTGAATGGCAAGCTAGAAGAGGAAGCCTACATCAGGCAGCCAAAGGGGTTCGAGCAGAAAGGGGAAGAAGACTTCGTGTGTCGTTTGAAGAAGAGCCTATATGGGCTCAAGCAGTCCCCAAGATGCTGGAACACTGCATTGGACGAGTTCCTGCAGAGCCATGGGTTGGTTCAGTCAAACGCTGACCCATGCGTGTACACCAGCAAGAAAGGTGAAACAGTCATCATGGCTGTATATGTTGATGACATCATCATCGCTACCGAGACCAGCAAGAAGATGATGAAGATGAAGAGACTTCTATCGGAGAAGTTCGAGGTGAAGGACTTAGGTCAACTCGAGTCCTTTCTTGGTGTGAAAATCAACATCACGCAAGACGATATATGGATAGGACAACCGGGTTACGCAAGGAAGATTTTGGAGCGGTTTGGAATGGCAGAAGCTAGGCCAGTTAAAACGCCAGCAGACCCCAGTCAAAAGCTTCACCAACAAGAAGAGAAGTCTAAGGTAGACCAGTCAACATACCAGTCTGCAGTTGGGAGTCTTCTCTATCTCTCCAACTGGACACGACCAGATGTAACTTTTGCCGTAAACAACGTGGCAAAGTATGTGAACAACCCAGGAGATGAACACTGGACGGCGGTGAAGAGGATCTTCAGATACCTGAAAGGAACAATCGACCATGGTATCATATACAACCCGAGCAGTGAAGATCTCATCGGCTATTGCGACGCCGATTGGGCAGGTGACGTCAACACCCGAAAATCAACATCTGGATATGTGTTTCTGCTCGGAGGAGCTCCCGTCAGCTGGAGGAGCAACAAGCAGTCATGTGTCGCTCTATCAACTGTGGAGGCTGAATACATCGCCTTAGCTGGAGCAGCACAGGAAGCAGTCTAGCTTAGGCAGTTTCTGGGTAACATCAATGCTACTCAGAGTAAGCCCACCATCATCAATGACGACAGCCAGTCAGCAATCGCCATTACACGGAATCCACAACATCATGGTCGTGCCAAACACATAGATATTAAGTTCCACTTCATACGAGAACAAGTGGACAAAGGTATTGTGTCCTTAAAGTACTGCCCCACAGACAACATGGCGGCAGATGTTCTCACAAAGGGACTCACCCATGAGAAGCATGATAAATTCCGTGCTATGCTAAATGTAGTTAGCTCCTGTGCGCTGAAGGCACAGAGTCACCTTGAGTGACAGAGTAGGTAAGAACTAGAGACCCTGCCTCCTGGATAGTCAGGTTAGCTTAGCTCCTGTACGGTAAAGGTACAGAGTCACTCCTGAAGTGACTGAGTGGTAAGAACTGGTGACCCTGCCTCTCAATTAGCCAGGATATATATATATATATATATATATCTATTTTCTAAAAGTGTTTTTCAACTATAATCATCATTTGGTTATTTGAATAGTTCAAAATATTAAGGACTGAGTAGCACAGTGGATGCTAAACAAACACAGTATGGTGTTTGTTATATATATATTATAGACTTTGATACATAAAAGAACTCATATTCAAGTGACTGAGACAGACTTATGAACATTGAGATATCATACAAACACTCAAGGAAGTTTGAAAAAGACTTTGCATACTAAAGAGTCTATTACGTAGTATCATAAAACATTAGTATTGAGAAGGAGTGTTAGATATGTACAATCCTAAGTTTCGTGAACGTCGTGTGAATGCGTGTAACCATAAGCTCATGAACGTCATCATGCAAGTACAATAAAAATCTCTCTCAGCGTCCGCACCACGATGGCCACGGTCTTGTCGTCCTTCTCTCCATGAAATCAAATAGTGTGGTCAATGGCGCGTCAGCAGCATGCAGCACAGACGCCCCAGAAAGACCTGTGAATGAAGTACACAATATCATCAGGGATGGTTGAGAGGAGTTAGAAAGTGTGTAAGTTCAACAGACATTTCTTACGGTGTAGGGGGGGTCACAATGGTGGAGAGGAGTTAGAGTGAGTGAGTAATAGATGTTTAACGCCATTTTGACAACTGAGGTCATATTCATGGCAAGAACTACATTACACAGAGGAGTTAGAAAGTGTGTAAGTTCAACAGGCATTTCATACAGTGTGGGGAGATCACAATGGTGGAGAGGAGTTAGAAAGTGTGTAAGTTCAACAGACATTTCTTACGGTGTAGGAGGGGGTCACAATGGTGGAGAGGAGTTAGAAAGTGAGTAAGTTCAACAGACATTTCTTACGGTGTAGGAGGGGGTCACAATGGTGGAGAGGAGTTAGAAAGTGTTTACATTCAACAGACATTTCTTACAGTGTAGGGAGACCCCCTAGACCTGACAGAGCCCCTGTACTAGGTTATTATCATGAGGAGGGAATGGAAAGTGTGTGTGGGGGGGGGGGGGTAGGCACTTGACCGTGTTGAATGAGTGGGTATAGGTGTGAAAACATTAGGATTTCTGTGTACTCTTAGGAGTGGTGGGTGTCTGCAGGATACAGGGTCTCCGTCAGGTCTAGGGAAAGGGCAACTGCAACAATCGTAGGGGTCTGTGTGGTCAATCACCTGTCACTCGGCACCAGGGACATCTGAGACTAGTATTGCCACCCGATTGTTACCAATTGTTATAATCTTAATGCTGGGTCTAGTACATAGGATTACAGCGTATATAGGTCAGCAATAGGTCAGCAAAGGCCAGCAATGAGGTTCACCCTTTGATGTCAATAAAAGCTATTATTATTGTAATAAAAAAAAATATTATGGGTTGATGGGACTACAACTACCGTAATCTCCCGCGTATAAGGAGAGGGGTTTTAGTTATCCCCAAATCCGCAAGGGGGACACCAAGATCTTTCTTTTGATATTTTAGACTTCCCCTAAGTCCTAATAGGACATAATGTGGGCCAGAGGGGTCTGGGGGACCCTAGGTACACATAGCTTTTTGAATTTTTAAAATCCATTCAGTAGAACAAAAGATATGAATTTTCAATTTTTTTGGCAATATTTTCAAACTCTAGGTGCGCCTTATACGCGGGCTGTGCCTTATACGCGGAAAATTACGGTAGTTACTAAGTCTACTACGCTAAAAAAAAAGTCAACCCTGCCTACATTGGTGTACTATTGTCATATTTCTAAAGAGAAATATAATAAAAATAGCAATACTTTTTGTTTAATGCTAAAACGCTCAATACTATTAGTTCGATTTGTGAGCCATAAAACCTGGAGTGATATGTTGCCAAAGATCCCAGCCAGATATTTGGTCCGGCAGGCTGAGAATTTCTGCCGGTCTCTAAGACTTCACTGGTTGCAAATCCCGGGCCTTATCTCGTGAATTCACGCTGCCCACTGTCAGGTTCCCATCATTTTTCCCTCTTTGTGACATTTACTTTCCACTCATTTAGCTCAATGCATATTCAAATCTCAGCGTTTTCCAGTATATATCTACTAAAGAATAATCATCCTACATCCAAATATAATATGCAGATATAAATTGAGAACTTTGTAGGGAATTTGTCAATGGCCATAGAATTAAACACCACAAAGTGGGGCAGATGCATGGAACATGACTGAGAGGTGCATGACTCCACGAGACGAGTCCGAGATTTAGTCACTGGTGAGGCCAGCGTCTTTCTATACTGACTGGGGCAGAAGGCTACAGTATTACACATCCCAGTTTTGTAAGAGTATTGCAAATATTTACCCAAACAATTGACTCCTAATGTGTACACTATTACAAACCCAGGGGCTAATCAGTCCCCAGGGTCTTTGTTTGTACTATTAACCGTAACAGGCCTGTCAAACATGGTTATGGAAAGGGGATATTATGAAATTCCAAGGTGAATGGACGTTATGAAAGACTGTCTTTATCGACTAGTTATGGTTTGGGTTATACATGTACCATTGAATTATGCATAAAAGCTGGACCTATGCAAAAGCCACCCCCTGACTTTGGATATTTTGGAATGCAGCCCTGGAGAGTTTCTAATGGACATAATGCATTAATGTATCAGTTCACCTTAAAGGGTTAAAGAATTTAATAGAGACAATGTGAAGAAAAGATTTTATACACAGATAAATGTAAAATACTTATTTCATTTATTATCCATGTCACATCCCTAGAGTATCCAGTCAAAAATTCATTGATTCTAACATATCGATATCATTTAAACATATATGCAAACTCCAGGCGAGAAGAAAACTGAGCCAATTGAATTTTCTTAAGACCGACCCCCCCCCCCCTTATATAAGGGATAAATGAGATGTCAGTGATCGGACGAGCAACATGTATGTTTAAATGATACCCCCACTTTCACATTCCCTTTGATATCACAATTAGTGATTAACAAATTGTCTTAACATCTATACACTGTATTTGTCACCATGATACGATACATCTTGGTCCTTTGGGCGTATATTGCCATAATGACACAGGCATGAATGTAGTCCTGGTGAGTTTCTCACCAGGGCTGCATTCATGCATGACAACAAAGGTGCATTTTATCGGTCAGTTCTATCTGCTCCATGATGACTTCTTTGTGTACTGAGCACCTTTCTTCTTATATTGCGATGACTTATTGGAATACTGCGATGACTTATTCGCATATTGCGATGACTTGCTGTTGAATTGCGACGACTTATTGTTATATTGCGATGACTTATTGGTGTACTGAGGCCGTATCTGCGCCTTGCGGCCGGGGACGTATTTTAGCGCTGTCGGCCAGTCTCCGTGATCCTTTACCTCACAGAGCACCTTCATCAGGATGTCGAGTGTCATCGCCTTTCCTCCCTGCTGCCACCTGGTGGAATAATTACAATTCCTAAGTAAATAAACTTATAAATAAAACTTATTAGATTGAATATAATTAAACCCAACTCATTAAGCGGGAAACAAATATGCCAACATAAGCACAAGAGCGTCAGAAAACCCCCATCAAGTATTCCTGATGCGTGCATGCATTGGTACATGTGTCTGGAAGCACGCTATATTTGTCTTTAGCTTTAGCTAGCCCAAGTCATAAACCTCAAAAAATTGGCTAGTCAATGATTCCGATGGTTCTCTGAATCAGGATTACAATAGAAGTAAATTGTTGAACTAAAATCTTTGACCAGATATTGAGTCAACCGACGATCACAGACTGTTATATCAAGATTTGACTGTATTTCAATGTAAGGGCTAATCCCAAAATCAAACAGATAATGAAAATGATTCAAGGTATACTGTAGGTCTGTATCGTGGATTGAATGAACTTGGGTTTTCTGTAAAAGTAAACTTTCATTACTACGTCTAACTTCAGCGCCTGATAAGTCTTGTGTAATTGAGATATTTACAATCTACAATAATCAACCCTTTGAAGGATGTGAATGCATTCATGCATCATACCTATTGGTCGTCATGATGCATCAATGCAGCCCTAGTGAGTAACTCGCCATTGATGCATTATGACAACCAATGGGCATAATACATGAATGCAGCCCTGGCGAGTTACTCACCAGGGCTTCATTCATGCATCAACGTTGACAAAATCCCCAGGCATCTGTCTGATGCATCAATGAAGTGCTAGCTAACATTTCATCAGTGCATCATGCCGGCCACTGCGCATGATGCACTAATGCATTAGCGGCCTTTAAAGGGTTAACACCACCTGTCATAAACAGGTGAATTCCCTCTCTAAGATCTAAAATCAGCTTTTATGTAGAAATGGAGTTATTATTGCATGTTGGCACAGTTGATTTTTATCACACCCAAGGCCACTAAGATCAATATACCGTAGTGCCTTGTGTATCAACCTTATAACGGTCGCTGATGCAATAATGCATCATGCCCATTGGTCATCATGATACATGAATGCAGCCCTTGCACGTAACTCGCCAGGGCTGCATTCCTGCATCATGCCGACCCAAGGGGCTGATATGTCCCAGGAGGGTTGGCATGATACACCAATGAAGTGCTGGCAAGCAGACTCACCAACACTTCATTGGTGCATTATGACAACCATACACTCTTGCTTCAGCACATCAAGCGTATAAGACGCACCATGAGTGCACCCATAAGGCGAACCTGGGGCTTATTTTTGAGTATTTAGCACTGTTCCATAGTATAAAAACCTCGCCTATAAGGCGCCTATAGTACCGTCAATTCTCTCGTATAAGCCACACTCTGATATAAGCCGCACCTAAGGCTTATAATGTGAAGGTTTTATACTATTCTAGGGGATTATAAAATCCCCTCTATAAGCCACACATTTACTTTGGGCACATTCTATGAGCCGCACCTCGGCTTTGATTCTAGTATAACTTATAAGCCGGCGCTTATATGAGAGAATTTATGGTAATACGGTAGATGAGGATCATGTGGCAGGTGGCAGGTAAATACAAACATTGCAGATAACACAATTTCAAAGGTACATCCCTATCATATCAACACGATATATGGGCGTGTCACATGGAAATGGGTGTTTGATAAGTGATACCAAGCAATTAGTCCATCCACATATCCTTTGATATATATTGTCAGTGAAAGTTTGTTTCTGAAAGGTTTCTGCAAGGGTTTTTGCCTGAGTGTTCTCTGTTACCATGTTTCCCCTACTAGTCTGCATGCAAATAGATACCATGATTGCCTGCTTACCCTTTAAGGTCTGCTGATGCAGGAGTGCATCATGCCCATTGGTCGACATGAGATGTACCAATGAAGTGCTGGCGAGACAGCTCACCAGCACTTCATCGGAGTATCATGCCGACGCTACAAGGTTCAAACGTATACTCCTGGAGGGTCGGCATGAGTAGTCTCGCCAGCACTTCATTGGTGTATCATGACGACCAATGGGCATGAAGCATTAATGCATCAGCGGCCCTTAAAGGGTTAAGCACAGGAGTGTTAAAATGAACCCAAATGACCGGGCTTCACTTTAGCACAGGGAAAGGTCCTCCTGAAAACTAAAACCCCTCTTTACGGGTAGTCATATAAGTTTTATTTCTGAGATTGTAGCACTGTTCTATACTGCAATCTCCCGCGTATTAGGCGCATCCCGCGTATAAGACTAACCTAGAGTTCTTGAAAATGGTCGAAAAAATGAATAACTTTTGTTCTGCTGAATGGATTTTGAAAATTCAAAAAGCTATGTGTTGTTAGTGCCGTCTAGACCCTCCTAAACTCCCTTAGGTTATATTATGACTTAGGGGGAGTCTAACCTATCAAAAGAAAGGTCCCCCCTTGTGGATCCAGGGGAACTGAAACCTTGCGTATAAGACACGCCTTATATGCGAGAGATTATGGTGGTATACATCCTTGCCCATAAGGCGCACCCTGACTTCAGGCAGATTCTATGAGGTGCAGAAAGAGTCTACAGCAAGGTTTTATGTTCATTGTATGTGCACGGCCATGATAGTTCTGTCCTCAGAATTTCTCGAGTTGTTCTGATGGGTACCCTACTTCAAAACTAGATGGTATGCCAGGAACAGATCTGATCACGAGATCAGGTCCAGAAGTCGCTGATGTCAGCATGCAAGTGGCGCTCTCGGGAACCACTCTGGTCTCGAGTCAGCGCTATCCTCTCAGCACCTTATTTGCTAGGTATTACAGTGCACCAGGATGATGTGTCACGTGAGGAGTGACAGTAAATATAAACATTACAGATAACCCATAATCATCGCTATCATATCAACGAATGATATCACACGAAAATGGGATATCACACGGAATTTGGTGTTTGATAAGTGATAACAAGCAATTAGTCCACCCACCTTTCTTCCTATTGTATTCTATGCAAGTTTGTTTCTGAAAAGTTTCTGAAAGGGTTTCGTCTGAGTTTTCTCTGTTCCTTAGATAACCAGTGTCCATGTTTGCATGCAAAGAGGTGTTGTAAGCACAGAAGTCTTAAGTGAGCAAACATTGCATTTCAATCCCGGGGGGGGGGGCACTTGAGGATATATGGAAACCATGTGCGTACAAAAAGTAGAGGGAAAGGGGTACCTTTTGGATCCTAGGGACGGATCCGCCCGGATCCGTTAAAAGGGGTCTATTTGGCTTCATTTTAGCTAAAAGGGGCACCCTTTTAGAGGGCTTTCAAATGGTGAAAGAATTTTTAAAATGTTCCAACTTGAACCAGGGTTAGCCTTCATTTTTATAAATTCTTTTTTCTTATTAGCAAATTGGAAAAATGTGGCCGGGAAAGGGTTACTTTTTTTCCAGGAAATTCACAAATTTTGGCCGGGAAAGGGGTACCTTCTTCAGAAAGATCTTGAAATATGGACAGGAAAGGGGTACATTCTGTGGATATATTCTGCTGAAAGGGTCTTAAAAATTGAGGGAAGGGCTTGTTGGATCCTAATTGCAGGGAAAGGGGTACTTTTTCAAACTATTTCATGCCAAAAGGGGCCCGTTTTTATGGAAATTTACCACGCTAAAAGGGGTATAAAGTCAAGGGTCATGTACGCACATGGTTACTATAGAACATATAGGGAGTGCCCCCCCCCCGGATTTCAATGGAGGGTTATGGCCCACTAAAACTCCTCTTAAATAAGCAGACAGTGTATTGTATAATTTAAAATTATAAGTGCACCTGCACTTAAACATCCAATTACGGCACTCGACGCTACCTCTCTGTCCCCATGTCTGCTTACCTGTCCACTGTCTGCCTACCTGTCCCCCTGTCTGCCTACTTGTCCACTGTCTGCCTACCTGCCCCCCCTGTCTGCCTACCTGTCCCCCTGTCTGCCTATCTGTCCCCATGTCTACCTATCTGCTTAGCTCTCCTCCATACCTATCCGTCCCACTCTTTGCCTATTTATCCCTGCGGATCAAAGTAATACCCCTCGTACAACACACACCCAAATTTTCGGAATTTGTCAAAAGAAATTTAAATGATCTAGATAATTTCTCGATCCCTGAAAATCCCTGATACCAGGGAAAACTGAAAGACTTTCTTCATCAGAATCATTGATAATACTTACATGAGAAATCGGTCTAGAGGTAGGCGAGCAGTGCGGATATTCTGTCGGCGGGCCTTGGCGAAGGTGACGGGTTTTTCATCAGCAAGGTCTACAAGTCCGCCTATGATGTAGACGTCGTCTGGGTTCCATGTGAGCAGCTCATTTGGTGAGTTTGGGGTCAGATAGACGAGTTTCTCAGCAGGGAACACGTCAAGGTAGTCCTGGGACGTGATTGTCATTGGTAGCGTCTCCTCTTCACCCAGTAGCGGCTTTAGTTTACTGTAACGGGAAATAATGAGTACAGAAATCACATTACCGTAAAACCATGGTTATAAGCCACACCCATGTATATTAACTTGTGGATTACTTTAAAAAAATTTATTTGAGAATATTCAAAACTTTTCTCTAACCAATGAATTTTCAAAATTTAAAAACCTATAGGGGGCTGAGGGCCACCCTTACTCCGCATGCCATGTAAAGGGTTTGGGGAAGCATTGGGGATGTACTATAGCTACCTACACCTAAGTCCCTCCCCTTCCCCCGTGTCTGAAATGGTCTACAATTTGTGGCTTATACATAAAATACATATATTGTAAAAGAAATTTTAAAAAAAATATCAATATCTGTCTCACACTTACTTCTGTATGAAGCCGTCTGGGTTTAGCCCGGTCATCACCAGGTTAAACGGTTCTGTCCGTATTTTGTTCACGCCATGCACGTTTAACAGCTGTTTGATGAGGGATGTCCGCTCTCGGTCCTGTGTTAGGGGGAGGTGATAGAATGTTAGATTATGACCAATAGGAATGAAATAGGAATATTTTCATTAAGAAAAACGGGAGAAAATAGAGTTTGAGACCATTTTTATGAGTAAAAAGAGGAGGAAAAAATAGGATTCGAAAAGGGAATTTTGGAGGCTTATGCTATTGTATGGGAACAACCTGGTGTATGCAGATCACTCTTTTTTATACATTTTGAATGACATTCTGACTGACACTGTAAATGACAGGATCAACAGCATGCTTGTCTCAAATCATCATGTGAAATGTTTCTATTCACCAAGAAAATATTGATTTTCTTTACCCTTTCTGACGCTCAGAATTCAAAACTGATATGGAAATTACTTATCTCCCCGACAAATAAGATGATTTTGATGATTAACGGGGATGAAAGTGACTGAAAATATAGATTTTATATATGAATGTATAGGACTTCCTCAAGCCTAATCCCTGAAATCAGGGAAAACCATGAAGACTTCCATCCCTGGATTTAAAAAAAGAGGAAAAAGAAGAAAAATTCACTGGAAAAAAAACACATGAGTAATAAGAACAAGGAAGTAAAGCAATAGAACTAAGGAACTTGGGAGTCTTAATGACATATAAAGAGGAGGGGCTTTGTGAGGGCAATTTTTGAGCTGAGCTATTGCAATTAAATATCCCCTTTCGTTTACAGTTTGTTTAAATGATCCTAGAAATGATGCCACAAAAACCTGTTGCTAAGGCCAAACCAAAAAGGAATGTTTTCTATTGAGTAGTAGGTTTTAATAACACTCTCTTGCATGCACTTATGTATATAAATGGGCACAGTAAAAGTTCTTCATGAATGCCTGACTTGCATTGAAACCACTTTTCACTGTGAAAAACGAAATGTATCAATTAATCCTAAAATAAACAAAATTTATGCCCGAAACTTCACACACATATCCAAAGTCGCTTGGGCCACACATTGCTTACAGGGGTTTTTCAGATTTCAATATGAAAAGACAAAAAAAGCAGACATTGTACATTGTGGGACCTGGCTATAAAACTCGGAGTAACTGATTATAGCACAGAAGCAATGCAGCTAAAGACCTTTGCCTTCCATCTCCTCGTAAAAAGTACCGTAAACTCCCGCGTATAAGACGCGTCCTCTACGCCAAACAAAATGCTGGTGCGTCTTATAGCATTCTCCCAAGAAGGGGGTGCATCTTATACAAGGGGTAATTTTACTATAGAACAGTACTGGATTTACAAAATTGAGCCCTAAGAGGTGCGTCTTATACGCGAAAATGCTTCTCCCAAGAAGGGGGGGCGTCCTATACGCGCACCGCGTCTTCTACGCGGGAGATTACGGTATGTCCTACCTTCATGTGTTGTTCCAGACTAAGGTCCATAACGAGCGGCTGTCCGTACTGCATGGCCCAGCACAGGTTGTTATAGTAGTGTTTTAACATGGTCTGCGGCCGCAGAAACATCATGAACGTGTTCTTAAATGGAATCTCACCCTCTGCCAGCTGAAAGGGAGCGAGTCAGTGAGTAATACTTTAATCCCAAAGTCAGGGTGCGGCTTGTACAATGGTATCTGGCACTGAAGACCCGTATTAAACTGCCAATTTTCAAGACTAAGGTTCAGCTTATGGCTTATCCTGGAACTCAGGTTGCTGCTTATACGAGGTTGCGGCTTATACGCGAGAATTTAGGGTAGTTGTTTAATCCTTTTCAGCTGACTGCAGACCAGGGTTCCCACTTTTTACGGGTCATGGTTTTAACTGACTTTTAACTGACTTTTATCTGACATTTATCAACTTTTACCTGACCAAATATTGAATAATTCATGGGGTTCACGATAAAATTCATTGGCTCTGAAGCAAGGATGTTAAAGAAATTTTGCAAATTCGCGTCAAATCTTAACCATCACCCCCTTAAAATAGTCAAAATACCATTTTTAACTGACTTTTCCCAAAAATTTATCATCTTAACTGACTTTTACTGACCTTTAAAGAAAAATGGGTTTAACTGACTTTTAACTGACCAGTGGGAACCCTGCCAGATGGTGACTGGCAGGATTTGGGAAGTCTGCTATGTATGTCCAATCCGATCTGGCAACATCAAACATGTTTGATGTTCCCGATCCAATCAGATGTAAAGTCACATTACCTACAAAACACAATTCATGTCTTTTTGGCCTGTTTGATGGTTGTCCCCTGTGTAAAACTTACCCCTTGTTGCCGTCCCAGTTCCTCTAGCATCTTCCGCTTCTCCTCCCGTCTCTCCGCATGCTTCTCTTGCCGCTTCTGTTTCTTTACCACATCGTTTCGCTCCTTCCACTGGCGCTTAAACCAGTAGGTGTAGAGTTTGTTCCGCCCGTGACGACTCGGGGTGTGTAGCAGCTGTAGCCATAGCGCATCACTGACGTGATCGGGGACCTACAGTGAAGTGTACAGTTCAGGATTACCTTATAATGTCACATTTAAACTACGGCTTAGACACAGGAGTTCTTCCCCCCCCCCTATATACAAGAGTACCGGGAGCTCAATTGGGGTCCAGGCTACACATTTTCTAATTTCCAAATTCATTGCTTGGAACAAAACAAATCTCATTTTGATTTTTTTTCTGTGAAATTCAGTACTATTTATATAAATATCTAGCTAAATGGTGGCAATATCCCTGAAACACACTCATGGATTTCCCCCCTCACGCGAAAAATGAGAAGGGAGAAGAGGGATGTGTGAACAAAACAGGTGAAACTTAAAATACCTTGGCCCCGGTGGACATCCATACATCATACTCCATCTCTAACACTCGAAGCCTCTTCTGGTCCATCTCATTAAGCTTTGCGAGTTCTGCCCTTGCGAATTCCTCCCGCTCTGTATCAGAGAGTTTATCCAGATGCTCCTTGATGTCCCTTGATGTCATTGGTGTAGCTGGGTCATTGTTAGCCTGAGGAGGGGTAGATGCTAGATTTTCGTTGCTGTCCTGTAGCGAGGCTGGTGATGGGGTATCCAGATCATGTTGAGACTTTCTGTGGTGGGTAGCAGACAGACCGAGACATCGGCAGTTCTGTAGCGGAGCACTGATGACACGTAGGTGTGAAGGTTTTATGGTGTGTTTTGAAAGGTGCCTGGCCGACCGGGCTAAAGGGGACACAACAGCTAACACTGCTGTTCGTATCATCTTGATTTCCTCTGCAGGCTCTGGAAGAAAAGGTGGCTTAATTATAAGCAGATACCTATAATATCAGGCTGTATATATTAATCAGTACTACCGTAATCTCTCGCGTATAAGACGCGTCTTCTATGCCAAATGAAAGCCTGGGGCGTCTTTTAACATTCTCCCAAGAAGGGGGTGCGTCTTATACGCAATTTTTTTTTATTATAGAAATGTACTAATCTTACAAAATTCAGCCTAAAGAGGTGCGTCTTATACACGAAACAGCCATTGGCAAGTTAGGGGTGCGTCTTCTATGCGCACTGCGTCTTCTACGCAGGAGATTATAAAACGGCTGGCCGTGCTCTGCTGCACGATAGAAGTGAACTTGAGTGCATTATAGGAGTGTAGTGCACACCTGAGCAAGGTCACCATAGCTGTATACCAGTCAAGGGCCATTAATTGGTCTAGATATACCTTGATTGGGTACATGGTTGTTTGGAATTATATGTACATTGTTTTATAAAGACAATAGACAACTCCTTCTTCACATCTTCACTGCCTGTTATCCTATAATGCACTCAGATGCATTCGTGCATTATAGAACAACAGACAGTCTCGATGTGAAGAAGATTGTTGTCTATTCTCTAATTATGGTACACCGAGGTCTGACCAAACAGGTCTAGGTCCAAACAGGCTGCTCTGTGTTACGAGTGTGAATCTTCAAAGCTTCTCTTTTTTTTAAGTCTTTTTATCCATGTATTGCCTATATTATTGGTATGGTAGTTGAACTAGTTCTGCCACTCAACCCATTGGCACTGGTACCACTTTGTTGAACCTTCCAAACTCAATATTTCACTACTGGTACTGATAGGCGTGATATTGAGTTGGACTGCTTGCTATTGGCAGAATTTAATGTCGCCATATTGGATTTCTCGCTGAGAGCAAAGTGGTTGTTGTGGTTGGAGTTCATGCACTTAACCATTGCATCTCAACAAATGACTTACACGAGAATAATAACCCATATTCAAATAGCAAAAACACTATATATTGATAACATGTGGTTAGTTGGGCCTCCCAACTCAGATACTAGTGTTCTGAGTTGGGAGTACTGGTGCCTGAGTTTTTGAGATTGGATGCGCCTCAACATTTGGCGCACTCTCCTGCACTTAATCTTGATCGAATCTAAACATAACTTATATTTCTGGATAATTTGAACCTTTAACTTGCACTACAATCAATTTCATTAGGATGTGATCGTTTTATCCTGCCCAAAATGCGGTTTTAAAAAATCCTGGCATTCTTTGCGGGAGAAACAGCATGGCGGACATGTTGAATTTTCAGAAATTCTATCGGCGAACTTACAACCCATGTAACATAAGAAATATATCAAGCTATGCTTCAATCTTTTGAAAACATCTAGAAATGCACCTAAATTTTATATGGACTTCAGGATTTTGACAAATTCTTTTTCTTAATATTCAAACCAAGCACATGTAAACAATGCATTTGCCAATTCCGGTTTCATCGCATGTAGTCAGTTAAGGACTGAGTCGCTGGGACTGCCCTAGCTAAAACTTGCAGGTGCTCTAGAAACAGCAAGTTTCTAAGAATAACATTTGACAGAAACAAATCCCCAACAATCAGCTTATAATATTATCAAGAGTACCAACTTAGTTTCGCTGTCTGTGAGTGGGAACAGCATCTTTTGTTGGAAACCTTTAGATCGCACCTTTTTCCAAGGTTTGGCATATGCTGTGTGGGCTGCAACAGGTAGCCGTAAGCAGGTGCATTTTCTGCCAGACAGGAAGTCAATCTTCACTCACCAAGCAGATTCTCATGGATAACATTATTTCATGAATAACACCTCTGTTGTGAGACCTGAAACCACTTCCATCATGGCCGACCATGGCAGCTAAACTTGATGTGAAGGCTAACAGATTTGCAAGAACCAAATAATCTGGGCCCCTGTATGAAAGGTTTCTCACAAAATGGCAACAAACATGTCTTAGGAAGCCATCCTTAAGAGGAAATTGACATAAAAAAATTATGTCCTACAATTCCAGCCACCTGACAAATTAGCCCTATGCAGGAAGCCTGACTCTCCCGTTAGGTAAGAGTCAGCGCCCGCCGGACAAATTGCACGGGACCACTGTCAAACTCAGGTTCTTTTACACAGGTCACTGAGACTCTAAAACGGAGTGGCCTTAGAGTCTCAGTGCTGTGACTAGGTAGTGGTTACCTAATATTTGTCTGCAAAGTTGAACCGAGTAATTTCCCTGCCATGTTGAAAATATGATTGCCACAACCCCATTGGCTGATAGCAGGTCACATGACTAACTGTCATGCCGTAGGCAGGAAACATTTCTTGTCCCGAGGCTAGCGTATTTTTTCTTATTCAAAATCTTTTAATCTACAGGAAAAAATATGCTACAAAATATAGACAGGCCCCAAGAGTGATACGTAAGGTACATTTTAAGAGTGCTCGAAAAATGGCTGATTTTCAGAGCTTCTAGATGAGCGAAAGTGGTGATGAGGAAAACAGCCCTCAAAGTCTTAGCTTGTTCTATGGTCCGTCGTTGTAACTCTATCCTCACTCAGTTTATCAAAGGATAGAGTTACGATTGGAACTAGTACCACTCTCAGACTCTGAATTCACTCACTGACTGAGTCTGAGTCAACTTGTTGATCGCTGCCCAACTCAGATACTAGTGTCGTAAAACGTAGTGTCATTAGGGTCTCAGATCTGTGACTAGAGTCTGGACCATGGGCTCTACCTAGATGGCGCCACGGTCTGATAATCACTAATGCATTGGCTAAGAGGAGGGTGAGCAGGCTCAGGGGTAAACCTGACACCAGTTACCCCTCACCCCAACAGATTGCTGATTTACACATAGTTATCATGAGAATTTGATGGGGAATAAGCTATGGCCTGAAGCTGAGTATTCAATAAAGATATTGCAGTGGTCTGATTATGCTGACATGCATTTATCAGGGAGAATCAGGTGTTCATTCCAGCCAACACCAATGACACCAGTTACCCCTCACCTGGAATCCAGGAAGTGTGTGACTGCAGACCTGGTGTACATGCTCAGTGGCCAAGCTCCTCCCCTTTACCTGAATGTAAACATAGACCTTGTTGACATATACTTTGTGATTAAGCCAAATAAGGTGTGAATGGATGATTCCCTTTGAGAATAATGAATTTGATTCTTTCCCATGAGATATTTTGCATGGTATGTGCAAATGAGTTTGGGTGACATTGTCTAGAAACGATGCACCTAACAAAAAGGTTTTGGGGCAAGACTAAGGACTACAGAATGACACCATCTACCCCACACCAGTAGGAGTGGTCATTATTTAACAACGGGGGGGGGGGGGGGGGGGGTGCTGGTGGGTTTGATGGGGGGGCGTCAAATTTTCAGACCCCTCTTGAGGGGGGGGCTAACAACATTTGTTCTCTTTTTAGGAAAAACGGCAGCAACCTACTATAGATCAAAGAGGGGCGAGAAATATCTCAGCGCCTCTGGTACGGGGGGGGGCGCAATAAATTTTGACTGCGTTCAGGGGGGGTGTAAAACATTTTCGCGCATCCGCGAAAATAACCACCAGCACCCCAGTTGATAAATAATGACCACTCCCTAAAAACCTGACTCTTTTTAGCAACAAAAACTGTGCGCTACTACAGGTCAAAAGAGGGGCGTGGAAATTCTGTGTGCTGAGGGGGCACAAAACATTTGACCGTCATTGCGGGGGGGGGGGCGTCAAAATCTGTCGCACATCCTTGTCAAATTTGAATGTGCCTCCAGTACCAGGTATGGGGGGGCCGCAAATATTTGGACCGTCGAGGGCGGGAGTCTACTGGTACTGTTGGGGCATAAGGTTTTCAATAGCCTGCTTAAATTTATGCACCACCTCCCCAGCTGTTCATAAATGATAGCAGTGGGGGGTGGGGGGGGGCAATAATTTTTAACCCATGACTGGGAGGGGTCAATAATTTTTAACACCTGTAGATCTATACTCTCCCCCCTAAAAAACTTAAAGGGGCCCTGGCATGTTAATGCATGCCCGCATTAAAAAGTCACGTGATCACCCCTTGACCAATCAGGCATCGCGATTTTTCGGCTGGTTCCCGCGATTTTATGATCGCTGTTTGAATCGGTACCCATGTTGTTAATTTTCCATGCCAGCCCCCCTTTAATAGGCCTCTGTGATCTATAAGGCCAGTATCCTGGGCAGGTCACATGATTCTGTGCCCTGTAAGCCTAATCACAGACAAGCCTTTGGGCCTACTGGTATAGACCACCTACAGGCAAATCCGCTGTTGCAACTGTCCCAAGCAGAGCTAGGGTATTAATATATTTCCTGTGAACACAAAAGAGGTGTAATAGTCAGTGGAACTACATCCTGCAACACCTTACATATTACTGTATTTGATAGTAGCCATATTGTATTTATAATTCCACTGGAGTTAAGAGTGCTGATGCTATTGTCTTTTGTATACATTATGATAAATTACATTTGACCATTTGTAGCCAACCTTTCACTAGTTTAAGGACAGAACCTGTAGGGAAACTCTCCCCATGAAATGCCCTGCCATCTAGTGTGAAGATCATTCAGTGACCACATGGCCACAACAAAGCACAACAACATTGGCTCCGCCCACTTTCTAGACTAAAGCATGCAAAGAAAAATATAAGACACCCAAAATATTCATTTTTAGGGAGGATGTGTCAACTAGATTTTAATATTTCAGCCATTCTTGGAGAAAAATATTTTTTTATTGCCCTTCACTGCAGATCTGCAACTTGACCTAGTTAGACCGTTCATACTCTGATCTAGCTATACCCACACAGCCATTCTGAAACGTCGGTCGTGCTCTTGGTCTGGACTACTGACACTTTAGTAGTGAGTAGATATATTAGATCTAAAGGGAATTCTATACCGGTATCTGTAACTGTGTCAATTTGATTAACCTGGAACAGTGGAAGGAGCGAGTTGTCTTACCTCTCTGAATCACGAGTTGTGCATGTTATATCTCTAGTCAATGCTGCAGAAGAGTGTAAACACAGTGACAAATGCAATCTGACAAGCACTGCTGGGGTCGATGCCTTTATTATCGCCCACCACATGGTAGGCCGCTTAGTACAAATACAAACAATAATATTTTGTGTGCCTGTTACTTTGTGCTTTTCTAACATTGCCCTTTTATATTAGGATTTTTGAAAATATTAAATTGGATAAAAATGTAATTGGGTTCTGGTATTATTGGATATTGATACTTATGAATGTATTTTTGTTGTTGTAGTCAGCCAACTGGAGCTTGTTCCCAGAGGCAAAGCGTAATCAGCGCAAATCGTTTTGCCGTGAAAACTCAGAAAAGTCGTAAAATGAATTTTCTGCCTAAACTAAACACTAAGGAAGAAGTGGACCAGGCCATAAAGCAAACTGAAGATTTGGTGCTCGTTCTTCGATTTGGCAGAGAAGATGACATAGAATGTATGGTCTTAGATGACATTGTAAGTGAATTGATTCTAAACGGGCGATAATATATGAAATGATTAATACAGTTGTGTGTTGACATGTCATTGTCACAGCTGGCACTGGCGCTGTCGTATCCCGAAAGTCGAGCATCCCAGAAGTTGGCCGTAATTTTCAAATAATTAATTCGAACTTTACCCATTTCATATTTCTATGGCGTAGGGACAGTATCATTAGGGTTGTTGTCCTTTCGAATTCTATATAAAGAAGAGAGGGATGTTATGATGGTTTTTATGTTTTCAAAATATTATTTATTTTCATTGATGTTTGTGGCCCGTGAGCGATAAAAGGCTGAAACAAGGACTGCGCATGCGCAGCCAACTTCTGGGATGCGCCAACTTCTGGGATACGACAGCGCATCTGCCAGATGATCTGGGTCTCTTCTCAGACTTCTGGGGATTTGTACCTGGCTGGAAGTAGAATGACGTCACACTGTGACTGGAGACAAACATTCACGCCGCCTCAGTTCTTAGGGACGTGGTGGGACCATGCTGTCACACACTTCTGACTCTTTTCAGATGACATCTCATCAGAATAATAATCTTCCATTTAAAGCGGGGCATTACTGTTACCTGATCAAAGACACGCCATAAATTTGCGGGACCCAGCTAAAAATTTGCAACGGTCTCATTGGTCAAGGGGTGGTCATGTGACTTGCTAAGACGGGTATGTCTTAGCCGTGCTAGCCCTCCTTTAAGTTTCCATAAGTTTCAGATGATCTCATCTGAATGTAATTCAAATTCAGATGAGATCTGGCATATATCATTGATCGGGGGATCTGCCCCCGAACCCCCGTTTGGCCAGGCACCCCGGGAACCGCGACGGCTTCAACATTCATCTCCGCGGAGGGCCAGGTAAACATACAGTGATGATACACCCTTTTGCGGCACTGGCACTGTTACCAGTGGCTGGTAACGCAAACACAGTGGGGTGCATAAATGTTCAGGCTGTCACCAAGGATCTTGGGATATGTATCAACCTTTACCTTTGTATGGCTATCCCAGTGATTTGACTGATACAGAACTTTAAACTGTTCTGACTTTATATGATTAGGTACCGTATGTGAAAATCAGTGCTGCTGTGAGCGTGGACGTCGTCACATAAAAGCGTGCCTGTTTTTGGGGCTTGGTGCAGGGGTACCTCTCAGTTATAGCATTATATGTAATGTTAATATGGGCACAACAGTGTACCTTTGATTTTTACCAGCAAGAAAACAAAATTCCCTACAACTTGGACATTTAATTTTTTACATCCATAAATTGGTTAATTAATTACAAGCCTAATTAGGTCAAGGTATAATTAAAATCTCAAATACTACATGAAGGAACTTCTAGACAGTAACGAAAACATGGAACAGAAAGAGCATCATCTAAACCCTTTATATACCAAATTTCAAAGAAATCTATCAATTAGCAACAGAGATATAGGATCCGCAGGATTTAATGATTAATAATTTTCCCCAAATTTTAGGCATTTTCCTTACTTTTTTTGGTTAAAAAATCATAATACCAGTTCTATACATCATAGAGAATTCGGAATAACATCATTATGTCCACAATGTTACTGGCTTTCAGAATATGTAAATTTTGGTAGGGTAATGGTGATTTAAAAATTCAGTAAAAAATCATAGTAAGGTCACAGTGCAATGCTCTTTGTATAGTTTAAAATTTGGACGAAAAAAGAGCCAACCTTGCCATACAAAAATGTTCATAGCTCAGCCAAAAATCATGATAGAATAAAAATTCCAAAAGCATTGAATATCTGAAATGTACCTCCTTGTCCTGTGTGAAAACCAAAGAGTAAAATCGCGGGACCCAGCAGAAAAATCGCGGTGACCTGATTGGTCAAGGGGTGATCACGAGACTTTTTAATGCGGGCGTGCATTACCGTGCCAGGCCCCCTTTAAAGGGGGGCTAGCACAGACTTTGAACAATATGGGTACCTGACCAAAGATCGTTGATAAATTCGCCGAAACCAGCGGAAAATTTGTGACGCTCTGATTGGGCGAGGGGTTTCAATATAATTGAAACGTAGTCCAAGGTCCGATCCAGTCATACCCGGTACCGACCGGATCTGGTCTGTCTGCGGTCACCTTTACTAGGCTTTAGGCTTAGAGGACATTAGACCCATTCCCCTCCCCTGCCTTAGTCTATGAACGACTGTTTATATGCTTTATTAATCCTTTTATACGGTATGTGGCCTCTACTTATTTCTATCTATTCCGTTTTTTGCAGCTGTTCAAGACGGCACCCGAGTTATCGTTAATGGCATCCATCTACTGTGCAGACGCAGACAGTCACCCGGTCTACATGCAGTACTTTGACATCACGCTTATCCCTGCCACCATCTTCTTCTTCAATGGTCAACACATCAAAGTAGACTGGGGGTAAGAGCTGTCTCAAAGCAGGAGTGCATCATGCCCATTGGTCATCATGATACGACCAATAGTCACGGATCATCGTCAAATGGCTGGTCAGAGTGGTCCAAAAAAAATTTTGCAGTATGGTAAAATCCTTTTGTGTACATAATGTATATATGTTGGGCTAAAATGCCCATATATGAGGGAAGGTTAAATATATTTTATAGGATGCCCACAGTACAATGCCTTATTACATGGTCGTAGATGTGTCCATGCACTATATATTCAATGCCATAGCTCAGAGTTGCAATCAGGCAGAATATTCTCACTAACATGCAAAGTTCCTCTCATATCAAGGAACAACTAACTTATAATGGTTTTACTTAAATACAAAATTAGCTTGCTGTATGACTACATGTATGGTCGTAGACGTGTCCCTGGTCGTAGACGTGTCCTTGTTTTTGTATTCAGTGTCATAGCTCAGAGTTGCTTTAAGACAGAATAATCTCATTAACACTCAATGTCGCTTTCATATCAAGGTATAATTTACACATAACAAGGACAGTCAAGTATCAACCATCTTGCAATATAACTGTAGACATGTCCATGGTCGTAGATGTGTCCTCGGTCGTAGACGTGTCCTCGTCAGTACTTTTATGATATCTCTGGTTCTATGTGGAATCTATTAACCAAACTTACAGGGCTTTTTGCTGTCATATGAAGGTATAAGGCCCACATAATAAGGATAGTTAAATATAAGATACTTAGCTGCTATGAGTACATGTATGGTCGTAGACGTGTCCTTGTGTAATCTACCCCAAAATCATATCATAGCCTCTGGGACATACAATTTAACAGGCAGGTTCAATTTTTTTTGTGGGCTACTTAGGTACATGTAATGTCTCTACCTGGTAAATTTTATTAGTCCATCCACCGTATCTTTCATGGTGCATGACAACCCTAAAAAGGTTGTAGACGTGTCCTCACGACAATTATACCAAAGGATTTATGCACCCAGTGATCACAAAAGATAATGCCTGGACCCACAACTGTTACAAAAAGATTCTCTACCCTAGGGGGGATATCCCAAATGAAATAAATAAGGTTTTGGCCCATTATTTTCTTTTTGGTAGCAAGGGGAAAAAATTAGTTCCTCAATTTTACCCAAAAAATGACCCTTTTTGGCCCTTTGCACCCCTGTAGCTCACTTATTATGCATAGGAGATAGGCAAAACCATGGTTCCCCTTCAAGCTCTGAGTGTTAAGAACCAGAATGCATAAATAACACAACTATATCTCTTATTTTGAACAATTCATTGAGAGGGAGGCAAAGACAACCCATTTGACGATGATCTGTGACTATCAGTCATACACCAATGAAGTACTAGCACTAGTGAGTCTGCTTGCCAGCACTTCATTGATACATCATTCCAACCGTCTGGGATCGCTCGTATTTGGTGAAATAAATCTCCTTTATGATAACTACCCCTTCAAATTTGGCCAGTTCAAATTCAAACTTTAACCCTGTAACAGTTGTATGACCCTAATGTTTTAGGTTTGTTCTTTGTCCTAATATGACTACACAACTCTGTAGATTGGTATTATTGTTCGCCCAAGATCATTCACTCTAATCCCACATCTTATAAAGAAATCTTCATTTTATATAGTTTTAGGTTATAATGAACCCTTTAGCAAGCCTCAACTGCGATGATAAAAGGGGTTCATTTTAAGAAATGGAAAGTATCCATAAGTCTATTTACATTGTGCGAATGGTCTAGGGAGTAGAACAAACGTGTAAGTAGAGCGAATAGGTTTTAGAGCATATTGACCATTTCCCTTTTGGATCATGCCAAATTGTATTATAAGTTCACTTTGATATTGTTTATTGAATTTCCTATATCAAATGATTTAATTTCCATTGCAGGACACCTGATCACTCAAAGTTCATCGGAAGTTTTAAAACTAAGCAGGACTTTGTCGATGTTGTGGAGACGATATTTCGTGGCGCAATGCAAGGGAAGGTTATCATACGCAGCCCTCTGGACCCAGCCAATGTACCGAAATACGAACTCATCTATCAAGATATATAACATGACATACTACGCCCATTATCTGTATACATCATATTTCATGAACTACTGCTACCATAAAAACCTTGCATGTAGGCGGCGGCTTATACACGCACCAGATGGACAAACTAGGTCGCCAAAGAATTTGGGAAAGCCCCTTGTACCCCCTTTCAGAAGCTGCCTGAAGTCAGGCTGAGCCTTATAGATAAGGTGCACCATATACGGGAGGTATTACGGTAATATATCATCAACGGAAGCTGGACTTTCATCATCATTTAAATGACACTAAATGTGAATTGCTGGTCAATTCTTCTATGTCCTATTCATCACAAATAAACGTCTAGTATCTACCTTTGGGCTTTGTTGTGTCGGTATAATTTCTATCCATGAGACTTTAATAGCGGTACTTAGGGTATAAATGAGTCGTTGGTAGAAATAGTTAAAAGCTTCACAAGGGACAACCAGGCATGAATAAGAAAAAAAAAACTGTTTATTTACAGCTTTTATTTTAACCATGGCAGTTTATATAGATACATGTATATACAAAAGTAAAGGACTAGATACAATTGTTCTCAACAGATTCGTCAGTCGTCCAATTCCTCCTCATCACTGAAATATGCGTCTTTCTTGTACTTCTTTTTCTTCGGTTCCTCCCTTGACCCACTCGATGAGGCATAATTCCCGGTGGCAACTTTGAACCTGTATTCTTCCTCCTCTAAGTGCTCTTGCTGTGAGTGATGAAATACATCACAACATATATAAGATGTTTAGAAGGCTGTGTGTCAATATATAATCGTCCTATTAATTCTATTTTGCTAGGCCTAACTTTATTTGGCACACTCCAGTAGGCGCCATACATTTTAAAGATACACTTGCTACAACAAAAGTATATTTTTTTTCTTTTTGAAGTCTGGATGCGTCTTATGTGCAGTCACCTTACAATTGAGGTATTGAATTAAAATGATATACAGTACCAGTATTGCAATACCACATTCCTAGTACATTCGTGCATATCAATTGTTAATGGTTCGAGATTCTACCAAAGACATGAATCAAAATCATGTAGAAGAGTAGAGTACATACTTGGTATTTGATGGCGGCTGCTAGACTGTCCGCCTTTAGGTCCTCCCCCTCATCCTCACTCTCCGACTGCTCCTCCTCATTCCTTCGAAGGAAGAACAAGGAATTTAATAAAGAAACTAGTTAATACTCTAAGGACGGCCTCAAAATTTCATGATCATTTACCATTAACAGGGTCTCTCCACACTTTTAACTGACTTTTATTGCCTTTTAACTGATGGTTAAATCAGATAGTTTGTGCGACAAGAAAAGTTTTATTTACTCTTAAGTGAAGGCTAAAAGAAATGTATTGTGCATCCGCACAAAATCTTAACACCCTATGTCATGAAATCATTTTCACACCTTAATTAGTCAAAATGTTTTTATTCATTTTACCTGACTTTTAACTGGTATGTTTCTCTTAAATATCTTTTTATTAAACTGATATTTAAAGAAAAAATTATTTTAAGTGACAAGTGGGAGCCCTAATTATTATTTCACGTTTGGAACAGAGGAATCTGCACACCCCGTAGATATATTAATCTAGGAGCTCCGTATCTCACACCCCTGTGAGATAACCCACTCCTGTATCTCACGGCTAGTAATGACACTCAAAATGACTATAAAACATATAAATAAGCATCATTTTATGCCATTTTGAAATAGTTTTGAACATTTCTGCCCAAAATAACATGAAATAAATGCAAAGATTCACTTGTATTGGGACTGACTGATGGTCATTTCACTCGGCTTCACCTCGTGAGATAATCCTCAGCCAGTCCCAATACTCGTGAACCCTTGCCTTTAGATGCACCAATAGAGCGTGGGTGAATTTTAGTAAATCAAATCAATCCTTATTGATCCTAGTCGATCCTTATTGGAATGATGTATTAATGTAGCACAAGTGATTCTTACTCTTCATAAGGTTCTTCAACTGTCCCGTAGTTGTCCCTGTACAAGCAATCTGATTCTATCCAAAAACGACTACCGTAAATGCTCTCGTATAAGCGGCGGCTAGTACCAGAACCCAAATTGAATTCAGGCTTATATGAATGGCTCAAAGTTAGGGTGCGGCTTATTCGTGGGTATTTTATACTATAAAACAGTACATGTACTAAACCTCCAATTTTCAAGCCTTGGCTATGCCTTTTAGCTTCTCCCAAAGTCGGGGATGCGGCTTATACAAGGGTTTGGCTGATACGAGAGAATTTACGATATGTGCTAGCTATGATGAACATAACTTCCAAAGACTCACCATTCCTCTTCGGCTTCCTCATCTTTTTTCCGCTTGCGTTCCTTTTTCTTGGGCGGTTCTCTGTCACCAAGTAGGTTCTTGGGGCAGTTGTAGCTCAGGTGTTCCTCCTCCTGTCGTAAATCAAAAAGGAAATTTTGCATTTCGAGGAAAGCACCACATTTCATTTAGGTGTCAATAATCCGTAAAAACTTTTACGGCCGATAGTTCCGGTACATTAGTGCATCATGACTACCTTAATACTAGACCAGACTAAGACAACGGCTGATAGCAAAGTTGGCTGGCCCCATAAGCAGGAAATGGTTTGTGTGAAATATAAGGTACTCATAGGTTTTTAAATTTAAAAACTCCATTGATTAGAATAGAAGTTGTTGTATTTTGTATTTTTCTAAAAGATCCTTAAAGTCTGGGTGCACCTTATACGCTGGGTATTATGGTACTTTTCCCACATCTTACCCCACATTCATAGCACCGTGACTTGTCCTTATACTCCTTCCTCCTGATAAATTCTGTTGCACGACCGTTATCCTTCGCAATGCTGCATTTTATTGTCCGCCCAAATAACTGCAAATTAAATAATTTCACGTCACTATATAAGCGAATGTCAACGACCATGGGATATTTTAGCATCTTATTCACTGAGGTGAGGCTGTCCGTATTCAACGACGCCTTATAGGCGGAGTTGAATGCGGACAGGCCTCACTGGAGAGAGTTGACATTTGCATTTATGTCATGGCTACACAGGTTTGAAAGCTTTTGAATAAAGAAACTCAACAACCATATTTAACTCTGTTTGCTGCAGCAGGTCACATGATCATCAGCCATTGAATACAGGCCTACTGTATTCCATCCCCCCATTGAATACGGTGCTGCTAGTACTAATCTATAGTAACGGTTGTATCTGCCATGACATAAATATGGGTATTATTCAATTGAGCACAACAGACACTAAATGGTATCCGTAACATACCTCTAAGGACTGGTGATGTATCATGCAATATACACATGTACTATATGATGTAGTTATCACAATGAGAGTGAGTGAGTACTAGATGTTTAATGCCATTTCGGCACTATGGTCATATTCATGAAAAAGAACTACATTACACAATATCACAGAGGAATGTGTCAATGCCCACCCATATGTACACCACACACATCCGAGGTGATAGGAAAGAGGAGATATAGACCCCTTTAAGTGAGCTGAACCACTTTTCTCTTTGTTTCAATGCAAGTAACTCCCTCTAATGCGACTACCCCACCATGTGGCCACTATTTCTCAGTCCCAAATGAAGTAATACTCCCTCTAATACGACCATTCTTAAATGAACCATCCAGAGGGAAATTACAGAAATATCCAGATTCAGATTTGTGTGTATGCTATGATGAGAGGAGGGGTTAGGAAGGTGGGGTAGGGTGGGGTGCTTAGAGTTAGAAAGGGCTTCTTCATCTGCCCCCATTGAGCTCTGAGCGGCAGGAGGGGTGAGGAAGGTGGGGGGGGGGGTGTTAGGGTGTGTGATAGGGCTTCTTCATCTGCCCCCATTGAGCTCTGAGCGGCAGGAGGGGTGAGGAAGGTGGGGGGGGGGTGTTAGGGTGTGTGATAGGGCTTCTTCATCCGCCCCCATTGAGCTCTGAGCGGCAGGAGGGGTGAGGAAGGTGGGGGGGGGTGTTAGGGTGTGTGATAGGGCTTCTTCATCTGCCCCCATTGAGCTCTGAGCGGCAGGAGGGGTGAGGAAGGTGGGGGGGGGGGGTGTTAGGGTGTGTGATAGGGCTTCTTCATCTGCCCCCATTGAGCTCTGAGCAGCAGGAGGGGTGAGGAAGGTGGGGGGGGGGTGTTAGGGTGTGTTATAGGGCTTCTTCATCTGCCCCCATTGAGCTCTAAGCGGCAAGAGGGGTGAGGAAGGTGGGGGGGGGGGGTGTTAGGGTGTGTGATAGGGCTTCTTCATCTGCCCCCATTGAGCTCTGAGCGGCAGGAGGGGTGAGGAAGGTGGGGGGGGGTGTTAGGGTAAGTGATAGGGCTTCTTCATCTGCCCCCATTGAGCTCTGAGCGGCAGGAGGGGTGAGGAAGGTGGGGGGGGGGGTGTTAGGGTGTGTGATAGGGCTTCTTCATCTGCCCCCATTGAGCTCTGAGCGGCAGGAGGGGTGAGGAAGGTGGGGGGGGGGTGTTAGGGTGTGTGATAGGGCTTCTTCATCTGCCCCCATTGAGCTCTGAGCGGCAGGAGGGGTGAGGAAGGTGGGGGGGGGTGTTAGGGTAAGTGATAGGGCTTCTTCATCTGCCCCCATTGAGCTCTGAGCGGCAGGAGGGGTGAGGAAGGTGGGGGGGGGGGGTGTTAGGGTGTGTGATAGGGCTTCTTCATCTGCCCCCATTGAGCTCTGAGCGGCAGGAGGGGTGAGGAAGGTGGGGGGGGGGGGGTGTTAGGGTGTGTGATAGGGCTTCTTCATCTGCCCCCATTGAGCTCTGAGCGGCAGGAGGGGTAAGGTTGGTCAGGGGGTTGCCATTTTCTTTTTAATGTGACCAGCTTGTAATATAAACACAATACAGATTCGTTGTAAACGAACCATCTTATCTTCCCCACCCCTCCTGCCGCCCACAGGGGGCTGCGGCGGTTAAAGAAGTCTTGGTATATGGCCTAACATCCATGACATATTTTACAAAGAAAATGTATTTCTTTAGGCAATTTATACATGCATAGTACATAAAAAAAATTTCAGTCAAGATTACTTCGTTATATTCGGATTCTGGTGCCGAAGCTTCACTATAAAGGGAATAACTCTTTATAGTCATGTATAGAAATGATTTGGTACCAAGCATTTTAGAACTATAGATCTCAGTACATGGATCCAATGCACGGACTCTCTGTAATGCGACCACCTCTCTAATGCGACCACTTTCTTTAAGTCCCTAGGGTGGTCGCAATAGAGGGAGTTGACCATGCACCAGTGAAAATCTGGCATGTCTCATCAGAACTTCAATGTGACATGATGACAATATTGGGCATGATGCCATGATGCATTACAGGCAACACCAGCACTGGTATATTATGATTCTATAGTCAATAAATCACTCTTGCATTTAGAAATTTCAAAGCGATGATTAGATTTTCTACCCTCAATTTCTCAAACTAGATCATGATGGCAATCTGTAGAATAGTATTGACAGGTTTTAACATACTTTTTTTTTTAATTCTAAACCCCTTGTAATCAAGCTTGTTTCTTAGTGTTATTTGTTATGATTATGATAATAATCAAAATACCGGTAATGATTATAATATAAAAGAAAATTTCATAAATATGTAAGTAAAATTTCCTACCTCAGTTCTGTTGAGAGCGTGCACCGCTTTGTGAGCTGAGTCCCTCTCCAAGAACAGTACGAAGGCTATGCCTTTACTCCGCCGCGTCTGTTTGTCTTTTACTATTGTCACTCTGTAAATGTAAAAGAGATGAAGACATGGTTATATTGTCTGCATCTAGACTACAGATTAGACCTCACTTATTGACGGACAAAGACAGTTACACATACAAAGTTTTTTGGTACATGTACAATCATTATCTTAAACAAGGGACGGAGTAACACTCCATTATTCCTAAAAAGTGATGGTGATGATCTAGTGACAGCTAAAAGGTTTGAGCACTGATGTAAAGGCACATAAACCTTACATTAAACGGCTGAATTTTTTTCTTTGGGAAGAGGGGGAGGGGGGATATCTCGCGGTTTTGGGGCAGTGTAATTCTTGACATATATGTGTAATGTGGTGGTTTATTTTCTTTTTTTGCAAGCTCAGGCACAGCTGATCAGTCCTTCCCCTTTAATAATTTGTCTTGATCTATAGTGACACCTAGTGTTTTGCTGAAATTATTTTCACCCCCACCCCTCCTACACAACACAGGGCCCCAGGTCTAAGACTGGGCAAGAGGGGTCCGACATTTGTAGGTTGTCAAAACTCCGTCCAAAGACTAGAACTTTGCTCTGTCCAAACTGCTGGCAGTCCGGTGTCAAACTCATAGAAGGCCCCACAGACTCATTTCCAGCCTCTACGCTCTAGAAGGCTGAGGCCTAAAAAAACATTGTTGCGTTCCGGTAACAGTGTCGAAAAAAGTAAGGGTAGGTAGGTAGGAATATTTTTTTTTAATGAATTTTTTTAATGACTGATCCTGAATTTTAGTGTTTTGACGCGAATTTGACATGTGGGATGTGAACATTTTCCTGTTGTTTTCCCATGACCCTCAAATGATAAAAAAATCTCCAAAAGGCCCATAAAAAATTTAGGGTTGGGGCAAAAAATAGGGTTACCTGAACCACGGAATTGCACAAGGTATTGTGTAGCTCTATGACTTAGTGTGGGGGTTTCCACACCGTCTGCCGCCTAGAGAGCTCTGTACGGTGTGGGATACTTATATTGGCAAATGTTTCAGTCCTGCGGGAGCACTCTCCGCGCACCTCTCATGCCTTCAATCCTTAATCAATCCTTCTAAAAATTTAGATATACATACATCCCACCCTCCTTTAGCTTCGCTGAAAGTTTAGGGATCCTATGATTATTTTAAGATAGGAGAAATTGAAATTTATTAACCCAGGCCCGAATTGTGAATGGGTAGGATGCAGCACCAGTAGCTGAAAGGTCTCATAATAGAGAGAAGCCTGTCCCTAACATAATATGCCTAGGGACTGGTTGGCAGGTCTATCTATGACTATGTCCACACTGGCCCACACAGGCATGCTGGGAGGTACTATTTTTCTTAGCTGGTTCTTGGTGAGTCAAGCTGGCAGATGGATACTCACAAGCACTCAGTATTGGGGTTAAAGTAGGTCCAACACCAGTGTCATATGAATACGGTGATTTTTGGTCAAAATGGTAACCTAGGGGAGAAGGCTTAGGGGCTGTGTACAAATGACGCAGACATGTCAGTTCAGTATTGGCCAAACATCTGAAGATTATTTTGGGGGACTCATAAATAGGGTTTTTACCCTATGTATCTCAACAAAACACCTAAAAATGAATACTTTGGGATAGGGCATACCTTTAACAATAAGGAAAACTATGAAATAATCATCTAAAATTCTTTATACATTTTTTTCTATATCAACCTCAGAAATGTTGCCGGCATCTGAAACTCTGACATGTCTGATGACGTCAATGTATATCCAAAGATTCACAATACACAAAGCACTTGAAATACTCATGATAATATATAATCCAGGTGATTTTCAAATCTCACTCCCTAACTCCAAATCATTGTCGGCCATCTTGAAGCCAGGTGTAGCCACCTAGTGCCAAAAAGACTACACTATTCTTGGTTGGTTAGCCCTATGTTTTTAACAGCAGGTTAACACCAGGTAGCACCCCAGCATGTTAACAATGGAGGCTATTGAGGTAGTGATATCTAAGCTCAAGATAAACATGTCAGATTTATTGGATATATCTCATGTTTCAGTCAATATAAGTAGGCACTTTGATAAAGCCACTGTGGAGGGTGAGAAAAGCTGGCATACTGGGTTGACACTTTCTGCCAGGTGTGAGTGTGGCCGATAATCGTGACCTTGCCGATATCACTGATTTAGGGTTTTATTAGGGTGTTTTTCTTCCGTTTTAATAGTTATCCTTGGAGTTTAGATATCAAGCTACCCACCAGCGAAATCCGGGAGAAAAAATTCCAATTATTAAGCGTTTTACACTGACTTTAATATGAAGGTAATATTGAAGCTTTGAAAAACATATTAACCACTGGAGACACCAACAAAATTATATCAGACACAGTTTAAGTGCATAATAAACTAGCAGCATGTAAAATTTCATGCATGTATGACTTTGCCCAGTGATGATTTTGAGAGGACCAAAATATGAAACAATAGAAAAGAAATGGCTGTGTGTAGAGCTGCTATGTTACGGTTTTTATTAGCATTTTACTCCTACTTAGAATCAATTTGGAAATGAATGAAAGATATCAATTGAAAGCTAAGATTCTAAATATCATAGAAAACTAGATTTTATTTAGATTGGATCACTAGAACATTACTTTCCGGGTCCTTAGATATCAAGTGGAAACACAGAAAATTGCCACCAGTGCATGCTGCCACACACTGGGCCCACTGTGCGGCTGAACTCACATCACAGAAATTGTAACACCTTTTCTACCATTCCTATAGTGCTACTTGTCTCAATATTTTTGGTACTATTTGCCCTGTATCTCTGGTTCTATACAAGATATAAACAAAATTGCAAAAGATTTAAAAACATCTCAATGGCCTCAATCAAATGCAGTCACAGGGATCTTTCTGTATTCATTTTAATTTTTTGTTGAAGTGCCTAATATAAGGCCAATGGAACTCATATTACAGTTTACCGTCCACCGCCCGCATGCATTTAAAGGGCCGCATGAGAAAATTTCATTATTCATTATCTAAAAAAAAATTGTTTAATTTCTCAAAAATGTATTCGGACATGGTAGGAATGAGCAAAGGTGGGCCATATTTGGTATCAAATTAAAGCTTACAGTGCAAGGAATGTCAATAACATGGTGGCATATACAACCTGGAGATTTTCAGGACAGTGGTACCTATATAATGAATAATGAATAATGAAAAAATGCCTCCTCAATTTTCAAAATAGCTCGGACGGTAAACTGTAACCTGAGTTCTCATGGCCTAAGCTGATGTACATGAAAACTACATGTTTGTGAATAGGAGGGACAATTTCCAAGAACTGACAGTGAGTACTTAGTTCAGACTAGCCATGTGTTTGTGCCACTATAGACTTGTATACATCTTGGATCCTGCCTGTGAGCAGGCACTGAGGCAGGTATTTTGGCCTAGCATAAGGGGTCTCAAACTGTGACTACTCCCAGCCTAGGTCCCAAAATCCATGCCCTCCCCTTCGTTATTAAAGAATTACCAACACCCTTACAACACCAATACTCCACAATTAAACTTATAAAGACAATAATCTACTCACTTGACCACTTTGCCGTACTTCTCAAACAACTTGTGCATGTCGTTGTTGGTGAGCGAAAATGGGAGATTTGAAACGTACATGGTACTTTTACTCGGTGCAAGCCCCCCACTCATCCTGTTTCCGTGCTAATCCTAACTCCTCAATGAATGCCAGCCTACAAGGTCTCAATATATCGGTCGACCTGTGCGCTTCTTGTCGATGATTAATAGAAGTGTTGTCTTTTTATCAGCGTATAATGTGTATTTGGTCGTGTTTGGTAAATATAAATATGTGCTGCCATCTGGTGGATTTTGCTGCAACTACTGACACTGGTTTCGGTCGTCTGCTTAGGAAAGAAAGGCACCAGCAACTTTAGTGCGCGCAGTCCACAGCAGTTGGCGCGCCACCAAAGTAAAACTGGCGCCAAATATTCCAGGCTGCCAAATATTCAGTAAGTGAATGAGTGATGCACCAGAACGCTCTCCTTGCCCTCCCGAGAGAAGGGGGGGGGGGGGGTTAAAATAATTTTGACTCCTCTTGAGGGGGGGGGGTTAAAAAAATGTACCCTCTTTTTAGCAAAAAGCCAGTGCGCTAGGGTAGGGTGGGGTAAGACGCCCTTAATTTACAAATGTGTCATTTATAAGAAATTAATGGCTGCTTCCAGAATACTTTTTTCATTAATCAAAGGATGGAATGATATTTTTCTTCATTCGCAAAAGCTTGTCAGCTCTGCCCCATAGATTGTTACAGTAAATCATGTATGAAAAAATGTGGATGCTGGGGTAAAAGGCCCACAACTGGGGTAAAAGGCATACAACCTTTGAGATAAAAGGCCTACATGCACAATAAAGAGGATCATAATTGGAATAAAAGCTCCATTTAGACTCTTGTCATTAAAAAAGAAGCTAAAGTTAATATTCATGAACTACTGCTGAGATTTGGACATTCTAAATCAGCATTTTCGATAATTCATATTAAAGTCCAAGGTGAAGGATTATATGAGGCCAGATGTGTCTTTAGATCTTGTATTTAACATGCTTTAGAAGTACGTACATTTAGTTGAGAGTTGACAAGATGTTCCCGTGCTTATCGAGCGCCTAGCTCGATCTCCTTGACGATCGTCATAATCGAAGTAAGGACGAATGACGACATTATTTTACGACATTCTACATCTCCCTTTCTTTAGTCTTTGAGTATGATATATACTGTGAGTATTGAGTCTGATAAAATGAGGGAGTTTGATGTAATGTTTGAGTATAAAATATATAGACTAGAACCTTTAGTCTTTGAACTTTATGATAATACAGATAACTTGGGTTTTTAACGATAACCAACAAAACTAAACTTGTGGAGAGAGGTTTCTAGCACGTCAGTAGTATATATATAGGTCTTCTTTGGATATTTCTAAAAAAATATCCAAAGAAGACCTATATTTTTTGAATATCCAGAAAATACCTATTATTTTGGATAATAGGATTATTTTGGAAATAGTAAAGGAGGATTGAAGGAGGAGGATTGAGAGATACATTCAATTTCAGATCAGCTCTCTAAGGAATGACGTTACTGAAACAGGAGGACCATTATGTATGGTGCTTCAACCAACTGATGGGAGCATACACGCTTCAACCAACAGTGGGAGCATCAGCCGTTCTAAGTTAACAAGCTCGCACGAATAGTCGTGATTTTGTTCACACTGAAGCTAGTACCTGGAGCTACAGGCGTGGAGGTTTGTGACATGAGGGCCGGACCTCTCCAATTAACCCCAGACATTGCGTTCCTTATATACTCCACCTCAGCAGTGAAATCATAAATGTGGTGTTACACCTTTAAGTCTATGAACAAATAGACGTTCAGTTTAAGAGGATATAGATTTTTTTCAACATGAGTTTTTTCTCCTCTATTTTTTGTTATATTTCATTGATATCAGCAAAGAACATTTGCTGAGTTATTAGAGGAATTTACAGCGTTAGTTTACAATTGAAACGATAGATTTTCATTTTCATTGGATTTATAGCAATTCTTGTATTACAATGATAAATAAAATATGTGATGTACAGATCATTTGACACTTTGATTGAAGTATTATGCTGTCTATAAGTGAAAATAAAAATGAAATGAAACAAGTTGTTTGGATATAATACATTTTATTATAATAATGTAATAGAACAGAGTTAAGTTTTATTATAAAATCATATCATTAGGACATATGTGTTTCTTTACGCCATTGTTCATATATTTTGCTGTGACTTAATTGGAAATATATTTTCGAATAAGGAGTATCTTTGAGTTTGTTAGATTCTTTTAATGTAATATTATATATTTTTTCCAACACAAGTTGTGCAATTGGATCTCCACAATTTATTTTATATTCTTTTTCACTAAAATTTAAAAAAAGGATATGAATTTGTCCTCTGTAATCATTGTCTATGATTCCCGCCTTAACATCCGTATACTTAAACCTATGCCCACTTAATGGTGCTATACGTGCATAATACCCAGTAGGGACAGCAACTTTGATGCCTGTTTCAATTAAACATTTTTCTTTGGCTGGAATTATATAACTGAAAGCACTATATAAATTAAATCCTACAGCGTTAGTTTTTTCTTTACTTAGAGGAAATGTATTGGAATCATATCTAGTATATCCTAAAACAGGTTTGTTTCCCATTTTTTTTATTGACTGTACTTTAAGACTATTAAGAAGTGTGCATTCACAGAGACATTTATATCATTCAGAGACATTAAGAAGTGTGTTTTACCTTTAGGATTCTGTTTTTCTTATTCTTCTTCTAAAATGTACAGTATATCGAGATAGTCAAAAAGTTCTTTGTCTTGAATGTCTTCCATCGCAGTATTCAGTTTATCTAACTGATTTGGTTTTAACATGAAGTGGCTTTCAATGTTCTTTGATGCGAACAGTAACGTATCCCAGTTTAATTTGGTGATAGTGAAACCTTCTATTTCAATTTTAGAGTTCATGTTAACGTTCGAACTAAACAGATGTTTTATTTGATCCATTTTAGATGAGAGTTCTGTCCATTCTTCTTCGAAAATTTCGATCTTTTGTTCTTCTTTTACATCCAAGTATACGAGTGTGTTGTCTTCGTGCGGCACATCCTCGTACATAACAACTAAATCGAGATTGTAGGAAATGTTATAACATCCTCGCAAACACGTTTTCACTTCACCTTGATCTGTGTAACTATGTGCTCGCACTGTGAAATTGGTTTCATACCGATGATGACTTTCTTCTGAACTTGTTTCATCTTCTGAGGTTGATGATTCGATGTTATTCATTATAGTTTCGTTGTCAGCCATTTTTTTGACGCAATGAATTATGTTGCTAAGTTATGTTGTCATAGCTACACTTAGTAACGAGTGTTTACTCCATTTTGTAGCGCATACCTTAGCAACCGTGTTATACAGAGAGTGGATACCAAAGACGATCTAAATCATAAATTTCTGCTGGTATTGATTCATTTATATGTCTCCAGCCGGGAAAATAAAGAATTAAGTCATCATTTATGAATAGAGTGGCAGAGAATGAGTTACATATGTGTTCTAGTATACTTTGAAATTGACTTCTGAAAGTGATTGTTTGATCTAAAAATAGTATATTCGCAGATTTCAATGACTGGATAAAATTTTTATATTCTTTAGACTTAAGTATTGTAGTAGTTTCATTGATACGACTATTTCCATGGAATATTATTGAAATCTTGCTGTATCTTGAATTATCTCGGGTTTGCCATTTAACTCCAAAGTGATCTGTGTAATACATGACATTGATTAATTTTTTTAAGTTTTTTATTACTTCATTTAAAAGTGAAGAAGTTTGAACTTCATCGTTTTTCCATTTATTCAAAAAAAGTTCTGCTATTTCATTTTTTAAAATAAAAGTAATTATTTTAGTGTTTTCATATGGAAAAATATTATTTCGAGGTGAATGATTATTGTAATCAGAATCTTGTAAAATATAAAGCAAGCATTCATCTACTTTTGCTTTGTTGTCCATTATGTTTTTTTGGTTGTATGATTTTTTAGTTTATCATAGAGATTGTGTGATTTTTTAGTTTATCCCAAGGATATTTTGTTTGTTATATTGTATGCATAAAAAACATAACTCGATTTTATTTAATTTTTTTATTAGGGATAATTTCACATCGAGAGATGGAGGGCATTTCATTGATTTTATTAATGGTTTATATGATGTTGATTTTTTTTATTTTTAATGCTTTTTCATCATAGGCTTGTTCTTTTAACTGCATCGACTCGTTTTTTCTTTTGCTGATTCTTAATTTGATTTTTCTTCATAGGCTTGTTCTTCAACTGCATCAAAGAATTGTTCTTCATCTGCAGCCTCTTCATTGACAGGGTTTTCTCTTGATGGTTCTTCATCCATTTTTTCAACTGGTTTTTCTTCAGTTTCATTAGTTGTTTTTTCTTTCCCTGATCCGAATCCTTTTTTGTTTCTTTCAGTTACATTAAGAACAGACACTTCTTCAAGGTGAGGGATGCAAATTCTTTCTATGATGATTTGAGCTATTTGATCTCCATGTTTTATTTCAAAGTTTTTATTACCAAAATTGAACAGTAGGACGGCAACAGTGCCTCTATAGTCTCCATCTATTACTCCTGCACCAACATCAATAAAATGATGAACTGCAAGACCTGATTTAGGTGCTATGCGACCATAGCATCCTGGAGGTATAGCAAGCGTTAAATCAGTTTTCACCAACATTCTTTCTTTAGCAGGAATAATATAATCATAAGCACTGTATAAATCAAATCCTGCAGATTCTTTAGTTGATCTTGTTGGTTCAATCGCTTTTTCTGTATTTTTTATATAATATATCACAGGTTTACTTATAGGATTTATATCAGGCGTGGTAACAGGAGTATTGCATGGTGTTATTAATGCTGTATTTCTGTTATCCGTAAGTGTTACATAATAAGACTCGTGTGAATATGCCATTTTTGTTGATATTGATATATAAAGATATCAGTAATAATATGAAGTTATAACTAATATCAGTAATAATATGAAGTTATAACTATACTAAGTACTTATGACTTGTTTAATGACTTGTTATGATATAGTTATCTAAGCTTATTTCAGCGATATTTAAAGCGATAATACAATATAATGTTATAACTATAGTATGTATAATACTAAGTACTTATGATTATTGCTATACTACTTGTTATATGATATATAGTTATTTAGTTCTCAGCTTATCACAACTATATTAAAAGCAGTTATAAACAGATAACAATATTATGTTATGATAATAGTAAGTTGTTACAATTGTTATATCACTAGTTATGATATATAGTTATTTAAGATCATCATAAGCAATCTTATGATTAGATGACAATGTGATAAAAAATTATAACTATATCAAGTTATTACAATCTTAGCTTATCACAACTATATTAAAAGCAGTTATAAACAGTTAACAATATTATATTATGATAATAGTAAGTTGTTACAACTGTTATATCACTAGTTATGATATACAGTTATCTAAGGTTATCATAAAGATATTTTAAGCAATCTTATGATTAGATGACAATGTAATAAAAAATTATAACTATGACAGTTGTTACTATTGTTGCTGTATTATTTATTATAATATTTAGTTATTTAAGCTTATCACAAGATATTTAAAGCAATCTTATAATCAGATAACATGATAATATATTATAACTAATAAATTTTTATGACTAACTGTATTGTAGTTATTAAAGCTTATCACAAAGATATTTAACATTTTAATTAAAGCCTGCTTGTTCACTTCCTGTTCTTTTATCGAATTCATCGAAGATAATTTTCAAACCATCTTTTCTGTTCATGTCAGACAGAGCTTTTATGAGATGGTGAGTTGCACTGTATTTAGATGTTTGCCACATTTTTAGCACTTGGAAGGCATATTGAGTTAAGTCACGTTCAGGTTCATAAGAAATATTTTTTATATCTTTATATGATATATTTAAATAAATAGCGATATATTTCCAGTCTGATGGTATTTTTTCGCTCAATTTGCTCAAGAAAAGATATATAGCAGTGGAATCAGTATGGTAATTTTCCAATAATTTTTCGCCAAAATATTTTTGAGTGAATTCTATTAAGTCTCTTCTGCTAGTTTCTAGAAAACTTGTTTCTAGTTCCTCCCATCTCTTGTATGGAGGAACATTTCTCCACCATTTTTTTAACATTTCTAATGCCATTTCGCATGGTTTTTTAGACTTAAAAATATTTTCTAAACGGTGATCAGGTATGCCTAGATAAATACCTAGTTTCATCCAGTCTGTACCTAACAGTACAGATATTTGTTGTAAGACTTGATCAGAATAACCTAAGTCTTGATTGAAATAATAGGATGGCAAAGGCATTTTGAAGTTATATGTAATCAGATGTAAAGTTAAGATTGGTTATGTTAGCTGTATCACAAAGTAGTATCGGAAACTGGTTATGTTAGCTGTATCACAAAGTAGTATCGGAAACAAGTATACTATGATGCAAAAACAGAAATAATATAATATGTATAAGGTTATATATGATATATAAAAAAGGACATAATATTACAATATGCATAAGTTCATATATGATACAGTAAGTAAAAAACAAATATATAGCCAGTAAAGATATCGTAAAACTTGTATATTTAATGTTTGTGATTTGTGTTTTTGTTTTTTTATTTACAGAATTTGTAATAATATATTTTTTTATTTTAAGCATTTTTTATTGCTGACTTAGAATACTTTTCCACGAAGCAAGATAAAAATTTACTTTTTCTCTGTCTTCGATAGTGTATCTACTAAAGAAATTTGGATTAATGTTTAACATTTCATGAAAGGTAATTTCTCCGTTTAAAATATCATTCACAGTTATATTTTTAATTTTCAAATCTTTTTCTATATGACAGGCTATCATATCAAATACACTTTCAATTAAAGCATATTTTTCCATGTTTTTACCCGAATAGTATTCAGGGTGATGATCATTATTTTTATAATGATGATCTAATGCATTTTCCCAAATTTTTTTGTCTTTTTCATCTTTAAGACCTTCAGTAGAAAAGAATTTTAAGGTATAACCTATAGCTTCTTTAACTGATAATTTTGATAAATCATGCATATTTAATCCTTTTATAAGACATATTTTTTCTGCATAATTAAAAACTGTTTCTCCTATAACGAAAAAGGCTGCAGATATTATTTGCCTATGCTTGAATACTTGTTTATAGTGTTCAAGGAGTATGTTTAAGAAAGCAGAATTGCATATAATTTTTTCTTTTTTAGCATTAATATATTTGATTGCTATTTCGTCACTGATGTTCTTATTTTTTAAAAGATTTCTTATGCTGTATGTTTGAAAACTCATTTTGAATTATATAGCAGTGATTAAGTATACCTAATCACATTCATGTTTTTCTTCATAAAACACTTCATCAGGTATACTTCTATATATGTTTAATAAACTCTCACGAGGGAGATCTACTATATCTATATCTTCAGCAGCTTCTTCATCCTTATCATTACTGTCTGATACTATAGTGTTTATGTAAATCGGACCTTTTCTTTTCCTGTATTCTCTCTCCATTTTAGCTATGCCATAGGCTTTTCTATGTGCTAACATACTCATGACTTCTTTTTCTGTCTCTTTTATTTTATAAGAGAGAGAAGAATTTTTTTCTTCTTCTTCTTTTATTTTGTTTTGATATTCAGTTTTCTCTTTTTCTAACGAGCAAATGTATGAGTGTTGATGGTGACAAATTTTTTCTAGGATTTCATTACGTTCTTTTTCATAGTTTAATTGAATCTTTAAATAATCCATATTTAAAATATAAGTTATTGTTTATAGGATCAGCGTGATATTTTTTAATCAGTTGTAAGTTGGAGATGTGGTATTTATCTCAGTGATTTTTCTTTGTTTAGGTATATGTATTACAACATATCTATTTTTAAGAGAAGAATTTATGGTTATTATATCAGTAAACTGATTTACTCTTGAGCTTTGGTTTGTTTGAGAATTATTTGAAACAGACTGTCCTAAGTAAGGATAGGACCAGCTTTTTCTCTCATTTATGTTTGTTATGTAACAAGTTAAAAAACTTTGTGTTTTTTCTCCATTTCGAAAAATGTTGCCAGTTTCTGTACAACATAGGAATATTTCATCTCCTTTTTGTAAAGGAGAAGAATATTTTTTTTGTGTTTCATTATATATGATACCTGTTATAGCTAAGACAAACATAACTAAAATACTACTTGCTTGTATAGCTGGTAGTTTTTTTTTAGTTGCATTATTGATTTTACTTAAAAGGTTTGATTCCGTCATTTCAATTTTTTGGATTTTAAAGTGTAATTGTTATTTAAAAAATCGTTTTTAGGTAAGCAGCTTTGACAAATTTGATATGGGAAATGAGCTTCTTTTATCACAGGTATTTTTTTCTTTTTGAAATGATTTATTATTTTATTATCGTTCCAGTCTGTATCAGTCGTGAAACTAGATATTATATCTTGCATGGACATGTTGTTAGCTCTTTTCTCAAGATAATATAAACAATATTGTCCACAAGTTGTAGAAAATAAACCTTGTATAGCATGAGTTGAATATTTATATTTTTCAGGTAATGCTTTAAGAAAACTTTCACGAAGAGGTAGAAATCCATATGAATCAAAATATTCAGCTAATTTATTAGGTTTTTCATAATATAAAGCTACCCAATGCTCACCAGGAGAATCACTGTTGTCAGTGTTAACTATGTAACTAGTAGGGTAATACGTCACTTCAGGTATGGTATCTGCTGAAAACACTCCATATTCTCCTTTTTTTTCTTCTTTTATGAGATTTAGATAAAAATTTATTTCTTTTCCATTCATTTTGTTAGGTTAGTTAATTCAGACTTAAATTTTAGCATATTACTTGAGTCTAATCTCATGATCTCATCATTCTAAATATACAATGGCCGCTACTCCATGATCTAATTCTTCTTCTAATTTTATTACAAAACCTAAAGTACCAGTTTCAGTTAATTCAAAAGTTTCTGATGTTGCTCCGTCTTTAGAAATATCAAAGCAAAATAATGTTGTTCCCTCTTTAAATTCGTCTATGGTTACATTTTGTGCTTCATTTCTGAATATATCTCCTGTAGATTTAAGGAGAGCAAGATAAGCCATGTTATACATATTATTTGGAAAATCTAATTCATAATGATAAAAAGGAGTTCCTCCATCGTTTACTTTAAGTTCTATTTCTTTAACTTTAAAGTTTTCAAATTTAAATGGATTACGATTATGAGTGCCTGTGAAGCCATCTAAATGCACGAGACCAATTATGACTCTTTTAGGTAAAGGTGTGTTATTCACAACATGTGAAGCTTGAAGAATAGCTTTTTGAGGACCGAAAGTGACATATTTCATGTCTATTTTATGGATAGGAATATCCCATATAGGTAAATTAGTAGCTCTTGCTTCTTCTAATTCTTGATGAAAATCATCTGTTAATCTAACTCTTTTCACGTACAAGTTTATTTCTTGTACATCTATAATATATTTTTGAGCTTCTACTTTTGACATTAAACAAAAAGTTTCATCAGCTCTATCTAATTCAATAGAAAGAGGCAAGTCCCCAGGTAATAATTTAGACTTCAAACAATGTTCCGTTTTTTGTTTTTTCATATCTTTTTTTAGCTCCTGCATTGTGAGCTGTACCTGTTAAAGTGTTAACTTCATTGAAATCTTTATTGTCTTTTATGTAAAAACTTAATGGTCCTAAACATTTAGCTGTAAGAGGATCATAACTTAAAGTAAATTCTATTATTGATTTGTAACCATATAAATCATTGCTGTCTGATATTCTTATTCCTCCTACGAATACTTTTACATTCTTAAACATAGTAGCACCAAAATAATTAACAGGAAAAACTTTAGCATTATCATTTATAGTTCCATCGTTAGCTGGAGCGTCAGGTGCTGTTTTATCTGCTTTCAATATTTTTGCTTTTATGTAAAGGTAACTGTTATGTAAAGAAACATAATCTTTTTTGTTAGATTTTAATGTAAATTGAACAGTGTTGCTGTTTGGTGAAGCTGTAGGATCTATTTTTTCATAGTATGTTTTTATTCTTGTAGTATCAGTAGGAGGTATATATTTATAATCCAATTCCGAGCTTATACAATGATGTAAATTTTCATTTAAAAAAGACATATTTTTTGTTCAGGTGTATCTTCTTATTTTTACTTAGATAATATAAAAAGATCAAGTTATCGGTTTATCTCAAGCTATTTATTCTATCCGAAAATATCACCATGCCTTCCTTTCTTTTTTCTGTTTCTCTTTTTTATAATTTTTGGCTGAGGAGATAATTTCTTTTGATTTGAAAAGTTTGAAATAACTTGAGAACCTAAATCAGACAAACTTTCTTCAGCTTCTCTTTTTATAGCCTTTTTTATATTTTCACCTTTTAAAACATTTTTTGCAATTTTTATTCCTCCTTTAAGAGCTCGTTTTCCTATTGCTTTACCTGCACTTTTCACCGCAGGAGTAATGAGAGGTACGACTGTTTTAAATAAACCTTTTAGTATGCCACCTATACCATATCCTCTTTGATTTCTGCTTCCTATGAAAGGAGTTAGTGTATTATATCCACTTCCATATTGATTGTAAAATAATGGATTTTTATTTTCTCGTAAAAATTGCCTGTAAAGAAGTTTTTTATGAGCACAATTCGAATACATTTTTATTTATTTTCCTAGGATTTTTTCTTCTTTATCTCAAATGCTTTTTCTTTATTTATTACTATTTTTTCCATTTCGTGTCCCAATCTTTCCCATAATATTTAGGGTTGGTTTTTTTTTATCTCCCATATCGTGTTTTACGTGGTGATGCTTTAGACGAACTTTTTTTCTTTTTTATTTCTCCAAAAATATCTTCAGAAGGAGGGGTAGAGGACATAGGTTCTATTTCACTTTCTTCATCGAATTTTTGTTCAAAAGAAGTTGGTTTTATTTTCTTAATTTTTATTTCTTCTCCTATTCCTCCACTTGCTTCATCTTTTTTATTTTCTTCAGATTCTGTGAAGGTTTTTTCTTCTCCTGAAGGAATAAATAATTTTTGTTTACCATATTCTGGAGGATAATTTAAATTATCGTCGTCCACGCTGTCAGAATCTTTAAATAATGATTTTTCAATTGGATCATCGTAATCATTTTCTGAATATTCATCATCTGTTGCTTCTATGGATTCTATCTTTCCTTTTTCAATTTTTTTATGTATTTGTCGTTGTCGTTTTTTTATAATGTCTATATTTTGATCTTCTATAGGATATTTTTTTATTTTATAAGCATCAGCATCCTGCTTGCTTTTTCCTGGTTTATTGAGAAACCAAGATTTAGGTATATGTGGAGATAAATTATACCAAAGTTCATTAATGCCAAGAGGTTCTTTTTTTATGCTAGTATTAGAAAAAAATTTCATTATGTCTATCACATTAGAATTTTTTAGCAGTTTTCCGTTCATTATTATTTCACCCTGATCATTCCAAAAAAATTGTAAAGCTAACATTTTTTTTAAAATTTCTTTTATGTAAGGTATTTGTGCTTGTCTTATATGTGATAATATTTCTTCTATAGATATACCTGTATGAAAAGATTTTTCAGATTGATTTTCTTGAAAATAAGAAAAAAAAAGTAGGATTTTGTTTAGATATATCTTGATTAGTACTTAAAACTTTATATGGTTGAATGTTATACATTTTTTCTGCTAATATTTCTTTTTGTCTTTCAAGAATAGGATTTTTTTCATTTTTAGTTTCTTTCGTCTTAATTTCTTCTATAGCTCTAAGTTTTTTATATGTAACTAAAGGAATGACAATATTTTTTTTGAAAGAAGCAGTCATATTATTGTCTACTTCCTGCTAAACCTCCTAGTAAAGTTACGGCTAAAGGAATAAGCATAGACAAAAAACCACCTTTTTGTTTCAATACTGCTTTCCTTTTTTTGTTATTCACACGTCTATTTACTAAAAATCTTAAATTTTTTTTATGCTTTTTAAGTTTAGCATAAGAAAAAGGACTTAATTTAATGTTTCCTTTCAGTACGTTATATATGCACTGACATATAGCATCTATGTCTTCTTTTCCTGCATATTCTATCAAAAGATTTCTTCTTTTTTTATTTTTAGTGTTACTTAAGACCGTAAGGAAAGCTAATTGCCTAGACAAATTAGGCCTTTTGTTTCTTTTAGTCTTTTTCTTTAAAATTCTTTTTTTCCCTTTCCTTTTTAATATAAGTCTTTTTTTTAATAACAAAGATTTCCTTTTCTTAGGCATTTTTTAAAACGTAATAAACAAAACTATTTCTTGTCTTTTATATCATTCTTTATTTCATTTATCACACGTACATTTTTTTAAGTTTTATTTGGAATATAAACATCTTGGCCTACATCAAAAATATTTCCTCTTAATCTGTATTCTTGTGGAGTTTTTTGATGTCCGTCTATTAAGAGATAAGAATGTGGTTTTCTAGTTGCTTCATTAAAAATATTGATAAAAGTTTTATGATTTTTTGGTAATAATTTTCTTCCTAATATTTGAGGCACTGTTTGATCTAAAGGAGAATTAAATATAACAAGGTAAGTAGCATTTCTGTTCACAGTTTGTCTTTCTTTCCCTTCAGAAAAAAAATTTTGAGATATATATATCACATTTAAACCTTCATGATGACAAGTTTGAGTAAATAATTTTCCTATTTCTGCATTATTACTGCTTTCTTTCATTAAGTCATCTAATATAATAAGTCCATTTAAGTTCGGTTTTATGTATTTATCAAAAGAAGAAGGAATACCATTAATGAAAATAACGTCTTTATCTTGCATTATAGAAGGTTTTTTAGGAGGTGTTTGACCATAACACCAAATAAAATAATCTATGTTTTTGTCTAATATGCGATCACTGTTTTCTATTAAATTATGAACAAAAGTAGTTTTACCACTGTTACTAGGACCTGCTACTATCATAGAAAAAGGTATTCTAATACATGCATTGAAAATAGGAAATTCTATGTGCTCCATTTTTTTTTTTTTTTAAATTCCTTCAATTTTAACTAGTTCTTCTTTATAAAAATTACCACTTAATATTTCATTGTTTTTATCAATTAATACATATGTTGCTGGCCAAGTTCTAAGAACATAAGCTACTTGAAAAATTTCTTTTTTCCAATGAGAAGAATATCCTTTTCTAAAAGTAGTTTTATATTTAGTAATTCTAACTTTATCTCCAACTTTAAAGGGTAAATGATGTTTTTTAGAGAATAAATATTTCCCGTATTGTTTTATCCATATTTTTTTTTCGTTTGCTTTAGTTACTTCTGAAGGACTTATACCTAAAGTTCTATGCTTACTGTGATTATAACTATATACTAAATTTTGAAGTACATCTATATATCTCAAAGTCTTTTTGAAAGTAAGATATTTATATATTTTATCTTGTATAGTACGATTGAATCTTTCTACTATTGCACTTTTAGTGTCTTGTGATGTACTGAAAAATTTAATGTTATTTTCTTTTAAATATTTTCTGAATACACCTTTAAATTCACTTCCGTCATCAAATTGTATAATTCTAGGCTTAACTTTGCTTTTCATTAATATATTTTTAAAGCCATCTAAAGTGACGGAAGCTGTTTTGTTTCTTAATGGAAAAATATAAGCATAACGAGAAAAACAATCTATACAAGCAAGTAAATATTTGATATAATCATTTTCATTTTTTAAATTAAATATACTAATTAAATCTATTTGCCATTGATCATTTATACCTTTCACTATAGTTTTTCTTCGTAAAAACCTATGTTTTATTTTTTTGTGAGAAGTATAGGTTCTAGTGTTATGAAGAAAAGCTGATACATCCGTATGAGTTATATTTTTATTTTTTTTCTTTGCACTTTCATATAATTTATTTGCAGAACTGAAAGAGGCAGGATCAGACGGATTGAAAAATATTTCTTTTAAAATATTTTCTTTGTTTTTAGATTGTTGGTTCATATTTTTAACACATATTTCCTGTATTACATTACAGAGACGGAAATCCGATATGCATGGTTTCGTTCTAATATATCAAATAATTTTTATACATGAATAGAACGATACATATAATCACGTGATTTTAAACCATCTCAATGTAATAGAAAGTGTGTCGATATATTATACTGTCAGATTTCACGGTTATCCATGAAATTTTTTCAATTTTATTCATCCAATAAAAAAATGTTTACTGATTAATAGGCATGTAAATTGGGATGAAGCCACTCGGTTTCATGTTTCCATCTACGTTAAATATCAGACTTTTGTTTCCTGTTTTTGTTTTTCTTGAACTAGAATTAATTTTAGTTTTATTTCGTGAGGTATTAGATTGCTGCTTGTTCACATTTCTCTTTCTTTTAACCTGCACCTTTTCCTTTCTTCCTGCTTTTTCATTTTCATCTTGACTTAAGTCATCATCACTTGTATTATTTTCCACCCTGCTAGAAGTCTTATTCATCTTTTTCTTTTTCTTGACTTGTATTTTTACTTTTTTTTCTTCATATTCATTTTCGTTATGACTTACATTATCATCACTCTCTTCTTTTCTTCTTTTCAAGTTTTCTTCTTTCTTGATAGGACGAACAATGTTTGATTCAATATTTTTGGTGGAGTCATTTTTTTCTTCTTCTGAAGATATGCTGTTCGAGTCTTCATTTTCGCTCATATCTTCCATCACTTTTATACTGAAATTTTGTGCGGATTTAGCTTTGCTTCTTAGCTTTTCTTTCATGTATTTATTGTAACAGGCATTACATCTCAGGTGATTTTCATCAGACGTAAAAAAATGATAAGATTGAAAAGGTCTATGACACCTTATACATTCTTGTACCATTGACTCTGCACATTTTAAACAATATTTTTTATTTTTTACTAAATCAGCATTTTTACCACAAAATTCACATTTAGAAACCATTTTTTATCATAAAAAATTGAAAACGAAAATATATAAAGCTAATTAGCTAAGTTTTTCATTTATCTCAATAATATTGTAGGGGTATGGTATTTTACACTTTAACGTTCATGCACCCGTGAGACTCAGACCTAGGTCCTTCGGGTGTGGTGGGGGAATCCGGATGGCAGGTGGCAGCACCTGCCTCTGGGTTCGTATCCACTACACCAGGGGGCCTACCACTCGTCCGCCACACGTCACGTGGCCGGTCTGAGTTTCGCGGGCTTTTCCCCTATATAAGGCTGGTCCTAGCCCTAGGTTCCTCAGTAGTGGTTTACCCACTGCTCAACCAGGTTGTTACCCGAAAGGGTAACCGAATGCACTAGCAGCATGTAGTCCTCTGAGGCTGTGATCGTATGTAACGCAAGCTATGAAATAAAAGCTCGGTTGCCTACCCGGAAACTTTTCTCTCTCTTCGTTATGATTTAATCTAACTTAACGAGACGAACCACTACACTGGTGCCGTGACCAGGTGGTCTTCGGGTAAGCGCAGTCAGAAATGACTGAGCTGAGCCCAGTTAGGGGAAATGGCCCAAATCGTGAGCTAGACTCCCCGATGGAGGATGGTGAAATCAAGTCACCACCCCAAGGTACGGAGTGGAGGGATCCACTAGAACACTACCCTGATGGGTTAGAAGATGTAAGAAGAAACTTACATCATGAACTGGATGAATTTGGAGACTCCTTATTCATGCCAGGAGGTACTTCGAAACCTGCACCAATGCATAAAAGTACTGCTCAATTTGGTAAATTACCATTTGAGGTACCAAAGCCTAGTGCAGGTATGTTTGAAACTCCATACAGTTCTCGAATTAAACACCAAAAATGTGGATTCGAAAAGAACAAAATGGACGAGCTTGAAGACATGAGAGCTGAATACGAGAAGATCCAGAAGGATCTTATTACACTGACCGGAACCCGAGACAAGATTCTGACTGAAAACAAACAGTTGATATCGGAACGTCTCGATTACGACCAGAGTTGTAGACGCCAACAACAATTGTTGTTGGATCAGATGGAGAAAGAAAAGCAAGATTTTCAACTCCAGCACGAACAGTATCGTGATGCACTATATACGGCGGATCTGGAATACAGAGCCTCGTATGATGAGTTGAATAGAACTAAACAAGAGTTAAATTCAACTCAATCGGCCTACGGCAAGTATCAAGAAGAGCTGAAGAAAATAGAATCAGCCTTCAAAGATGCTCGGGAAACGTACCAAAAACAGACCGATGAGCATGAAAAACTCAAAGATCAATTGATACGCGAATCCACAGATTTGGCTGTTAAACAGACTAAAATGATGGATGATTATTCCGAACTGGAGGCTAAAGCTATCCAGATGTCAAAGTATCTAGAAGATACTGGTCGTGCAGTAGGCACTCTTGAATCAGACTTCACCGTTTCAGGAATTGCCCTAAACACGACAAGTAACCAGATGTTCTCTTTGAGGGGCAATGACGGGGTAACAGAGACAACTGTACCTCGTTATGAAGGAGTAAAGAGTCATCAGGTTAGATTTACAGATAATACCTCTATACCTCTTGGTCTAGGTACGGGAAATAAAGGGGATAATTCTGCGAGTGGAGCTAAACAAAGCCGCTCGGCAGGAAGCTCCACCTTTGACGGCGGATGGCCACAACAGTCACCTTTAGGGGGACCAAATGGCCCGTATGCCCAGTATGGATGGAATCAGTCCCAAACAGGAACGAATCCGTCCAATGGTAACACCCGGAACACGTCCGGAGGAACAACCGGACGAGCATCCGGAGGTTCCAGTACAGCTGGGGGGCAATCCGGATGTGATCAAGGATCCGGACCCTCAAGCGATCGTTCCAGGAGCAGACCCTCTGCCAGTGGGACTGGTTTCAATAATGGAAATCAGTCGTATGGAACAGGAGGAAACACTAATCCCAATAGTGGTTTCTTTAGCTTTGGTGGAAATACACAACCCACCAATGGTCCAGGGCCGGCTCCCCAAACCAGTGGATACACCTTTTCACAGGTGCCTCCATACGGAGCAGGGGGATCAGGAGGTGGAGGAGGACCACCATCCGGAGGCTTTGGAAGTACTTATGGTACGAATCCTCCAAGGAAAAAGAGACTCAGTCGCCGAGTATCTCTTTCTCCAGGGTTACAAGCGCTGCATGATTCTAATGCAGCGATTGCTAACTTAGGTGTTGATTGTTACAATCAAGGTCTGGACGATACGGAGATCATGGAATGGAGTAAGGGCTTAACCCTTACTGGATCCACGAATCCGGCTCGTAGAGTAGCTAAGATACCTACCCCCTTTAATGCCAAGAACACTTGGAAGGAGGAGTATCAAGGCTGCGCAGATGTCTTTAACTGCAATGGATGGGGTAAAGCGGAAGCTCTGCCTTATTTAGTATGCTGGTTAAAGGAAGGCGACAGAAAAGGAGCCGTGGAACAATGGAGAGATTCTCAAATAACAGGACTCTCAGCCCATATGAAGTATGATGAACTCATAGAGATTGCTTCATATTTATATGGGAATATAGTTGGAGAAGACCCTTGGCTGACGTTCACTAAAAGAACACAGAAGCCCAAGGAGTCTGCCAAAGTGTTCGGCTTAGAATGTCAACGACTGTTGCATAAAGCCAGACCTCAATGGAGACTAGATGATGAATGCTTCCTAGATGAGATGTTTAAACAATTCATTGAAGGATTGCGGAATCAAGAACACAGGACAGTAGCCTGTGAAGCTTGGAAGAATGATGCCTCTTTGACAGATTTGTTCCAGTCCCTAGATCATTATGATCGAAAGGCCCGTATCTTTGCCGGGAAGGTACCCCAACGGATGTCAGCAATGATAATCCCGGAGGGAATACCCGAAACCGATTCATCCGAATCAGGGGAACCTGACGAAGATGAAAACGTTGGGGCCATTGGCCAAGGGAACCCCCGGTACAACCGGAACTGGGGAAAGAAACCGGGTTACGTCAAGGAGAAAGTGATCACTTCTAAACCTCCTGTGACTCAACCCGATACCAAACCCACGACGGGTCCTTCTTTATCAGAGGACCTGGTTAACAATTTGGTAAAGAAGATTACTGAAAATCTTAGGAGGCCTAAGCCTGATAGGAGTGTTGTGACATGCTTCCGATGTCAGGAAACTGGGCATTATGCTGCCGAGTGTGAGGCAGATAAGCCAGTTTATAGAAACACTCGTTACCGGAGCAATCCGGGTAAGGAGGACTCAGTGAAGAAGGAAAACTGAGAGGGGGTGTCCACAATGGCAACCGGATTACCCCCAGAGTGAGTGATTGCCATGACTGCCAGCCTATCGCAGCTTGCGGTACTGGCAAGAATCCTCTAGCGATTTCGCCCAGCAGTGAAGCTAAGGAGCCTGATCAGTTCCTTACTCATGAGGCTGGGGAGACTGATAGTACACCAGGTGTCAAGAACCGGCAGAAGAACACAGAGGGGAAACCCGATATCAGTCCAGAGGGAGCGGCCAATGAGTTGGCCAGGGTGGGGTGTGCCCAGTTCCCCCCGGGTCATCCTTGTCTCGAATTCTTAAAGGGATGTGGATTTGACCTCGGCGCTAAGACGGAACTTGCTAAGTATGCAAGTAGTCCTACCTACTTGAAAGGTAGGAGGTGGTACGCAGTTGTATCTGTGAGTGGTAGATCCGCTGAGTTTCTTGTCGATACGGGTGCTAGCCACTCCTGTATTGCCAAGAGATTCTACGATCTTTTGCCTACGAATCATGAAACTTTCACAACGGAAGGAAATGCTCGTACGGCCGACGGTAGCATGATACAAACGTTCGGTAGAACATGTATGAGGTTCAGTCTACAGGAAGATAAGGACTTCATCCTTACCCCTACTGTGGCGAACATCGCGGATGATGGTATACTCGGTCTGGATTTTGCTGCATTATATGGAGCAAGGTTAGATTCCCAGAGGGGAATATTGGAAGTGAGAGACCCGTACCATCTCGAAGTACAATGTGTACTTAGGCAAGTAAGCAGTGTAGCCAGTGTAGCCCAGACTGTTAAGATACCACCAGGCACAGCCTGTGATGTCTTATGTCGAGCGGACAGACAGTTTTCAGGAAAAACTGGAGTTGTAGAGCCAGACATGGCCATGTTGTCAAGTATCGGATTGGAATCCGCTGATGTTCTAGTAGCTAAAGCTGCTTGGACGGTGGTTCCTATATCCAATACCGGTAACAAGACTGTCTATGTACAGAAGGATACGATCCTTGGATCGGTTGTCTTATCCGAATTGATAGAAGACTGTAAACATGTTTCGGCACCCGGAGCCCCTATCCCACCCGAAAGGAGCCCGGAACTAGACACTCTAGTAGCCGAAAGCCATGTAGAAAGTGATGAACAACGTGAAGCTCTAACTGACTTGTTGTACAAGTACCGTAAAGCTTTTGCAGCACCGAGTGAACAATTGGGGCGTACCGATAAAGTACTGCATACGATTGACACTGGTGAGAATGAACCTTTTAAGATTCCTTATAGAAGACTCCCACTAGCCAAAAAAAGGGTAGCTGAGGAGGAGATAGCTAAAATGCTTGAACAGGATGTAATAATTCCATCAACCAGTCCTTGGTCTAGCCCTGTGTGCATGGTGACCAAGAAAGATGGTAGCATCCGTTTCTGCATAGATTACCGGAAATTGAATGGTATGACCAAGAAGAATTCATATCCCTTACCACGGATCGATGAGACTATAGACTCCCTTGGAGGTAAGCAATGGTATTGCTCTCTAGACTTACAATCCGGGTACTGGCAAGTGGGTATGCATCCGAAAGATATGGAGAAGACGGCCTTTTCCAGTCATATTGGATTATTCCAGTATAATGTGATGCCGTTTGGATTGTGCAATGCACCGGCGACATTTGAAGCCATGATGGAAACTTTATTAAGTGACCTTTTATGGAAGAAATGTCTCGTCTATCTAGACGATGTGATTGTCTTTGGAAAGACATACGAAGAATGCTTGGAAAATTTAGGTATGGTCCTGGAAAGGATCATAACTAATGGTTTGAAGCTGAAACCCAAGAAGTGCGATCTTTTCAAAAGATCTATTAATTACTTGGGGCGAATAATCTCGAATGAAGGGATTAAAGCCGATCCGGAGAAACTGGATGCCGTGTCAAATTGGCAAGCACCCACGAATGCGAAAGAAGTTAGGTCCTTCCTCGGATTCTGTTCCTACTACCGGGACTTTATCCCAGGATATTCAAGGGTTGCCTTTCCTATCCAGAGTTTGTCCCACTGGACACCCGGGATCAGAAAGGAACGATTCCCTTGGGGACCCGAGCAAGACGAGGCCTTTATGAAAATAAAGGATTTGTTTGCTATCACACCTGTGTTGAGATACCCCACGGAGAATGATCATTTCATTCTAGATACTGATGCTAGTAATGAAAGCATAGGAGCCGCCCTTTCTCAGGTCCAGGATGGGGTCGAAGTTCCTATAGCCTTCGCTAGTAACACGTTGAGTAAATCTCAAAGAAACTATTGTACCACTAAACGTGAGTTGTTGGCTGTGGTGGTCTATACGAAGAAGTTCAAGCACTTTTTGTGGGGGAGTGATTTCACTCTACGGACTGATCACTCTTCCCTCAGATGGTTATTGAACTTCAAAGATGCAGAGGGGATGATAGGTCGCTGGGTAGCGCACCTATCCGAATTCGGTCTAAATCACAGCCAGATTGAACACCGAGCCGGGGCAAAGCATTTGAATGCAGATGCTTTGTCTAGAATCCCAGTGAGGAAATGTGCAAATGCTGAGTGCACTGATTGTGGAGCACACAATGCTGTGTTGGCAGGGGTTCGAGTTCCATTCGAAACCCATCCGGAACATGTCTTGAATTGGTCCTTGGAGACCATCAGGCAGTTCCAGAAGTCTGATGCAGTCACATCACGTTTGATTAAATTCCTTAATCAGGGTATCTGTCCCCCAAGACCCGTAGTGTCATTGGAGAACAGAGAGATGAGACGATTCTTAGCTCAATGGGCCGAGCTAAAAGTCCGGGATGGTATTCTGTTTCGATGGAAGAACCATTCTAATAGGAACAAAACCTTGCAAGTTGTCATACCTAGTGCTATGCGACGAGATATTATGTATTTCTGTCATGGACATAGAACTAGTGGGCACTTTGGAAAGAAACGGTCTCTAGAACGTCTGACCAGACGATACTATTGGCCCGGCATGAGTACAGATCTCACCCGATGGGTGGAGACCTGTCCCGAGTGCTGTAAGAACAAACCAGGACCCGGGTTAGGCAAGCTGCCACTATCCCAGGAACTGTTTGGTGTAAGGTTTGCTAGAATAGCTGTTGACATTATTAGTGGGATTCCCCCCACTCCTAGTGGCAACACGTGTATGATGGTCGTGTCTGATTATTATACCAAGTACACCCGAGTGTTCCCTTTACCGGATCATAAGGCTGTTACTTGTGCTATGGCCTTTGTAAAAGGGTGGGTGCTGCACCTAGGTGTCCCACTCATGTTACATAGTGACCAAGGCAGAGAATTTGAGTCTAGTCTGTGGCAGGAGATGTGTAATTGTCTGGCGATCTGCAAGACAAGAACTAATCCCTATAGACCACAGAGCGATGGACAAGTAGAGAGATTCAATAGGACTTTGATCCAAGTATTGAAGTCTCTGGTAAATGAGCAGATGGATGATTGGGATGAACAATGTGAATTCGTGGTACATGCCTATAATGGCACTGTGCATTCGAGCACAAACTGTTCTCCTAATCTCCTCGTTTTTGGAGAGGATTTGATTATGCCAGCCGATTTGGTGTTCGGCGTAATAAGAATGAATCCGGAAGCCCCTTGCCAGGTGATGTTTGTAGAATCCCTACGGGATAATTTCAAACAAGCCTATGAGAGGGTTAGAGACGAGTTGCAGAAAACTGCGCGTTGGCAGAAAGTTGGCTATGACACAGGTCTAAAAGCTAGATTTTTTAATCTAGGGGATAGAGTACTGCGTCTACACCAACCTCTAGCTAACCTGAAATTAGCCAGTAATTGGGATGGACCTTTCATTATAACTCAGGTTATTAGTGATTGCACAGTGATTATTAAATCACAGCTTGGTAAATGTTACAAGTCAAATGTAGCGAGACTACGCCCATGGAGGGGGAGGGATACCTCCACCGAAATGTACGGCGATGGTCTATTGGAAGTAATGGAACAGAGTCGTGTTAAGCAACTCGAAGTGGTACCGACCCGAAAGCGAGGACCCGGGCGGCCACGGAAGGTTGCAGACCCGAAGAGGGTGGTGCCCCCTGTCGTAACATCCGGAAAGCAGGGGAAGATACAAAAAGTCTCGGCAGGCGCAGGTAAAAATAAGAGGAAAGGTCCTTCTAAGGCTAAGAAGACCTTGGAAAAGGCTCTTATGGATACCAGGTCAATAAAAGAGGCCTCAAAACCTCTTAGACGCAGTCCAAGGTTGCTACAGACTGCCGTAACCTAGCCTGTTAACACAACGAGTGTGTTGTCCTGTACTGTGTACTGTTATATGTTGTAACCTAGTTCAATGTATATTTGAGCCGGTCAAGAGTCTCTGGAAAAGGTCCTATGACAATGAACCCATGGTTTTGGACGGATAATCCGGTGGATATGCTTATGCTATCCATAAACTCCAGAATACCTAGCGAATTGTCATAGTCGAACCCTGAGTACGGACGGACGACCGATCGGGTATTGTATTGTTTTTATGTAAGGGCGCGTGACCTAATTAAGGGCACGCGGGAAAGTTGTTGACCCATTTTCGAATGGTCACGTGAGGCGCCGGTTTGATCATGCGCAGCGATTCAAGTTCGAGTATCCCGCCATATTGTCTTATTCCTGCGAAGGAAGAAGACGTGGCCGAGGGTGGTCTTGCTCTTGTTGGAGTCTGATAGCCCGTGACAGCCATATTCCGAGGTGTGCCCTCGTTAAAAGGCACCCGCCTTTCACTGGGTAAGCAGTACTCACTGCTTATCCGGTGGATTGGGATATTTTATCCCCGAACAGCCACTTCTGTCGATGGCAGAAGAGGCCGTCCGTCTTGGCGGCGGTGCCGGTGCCAGCACCCCGCCAGAGTATGGAAGTGGTTCTCCCAAGAGTCCCACTTATACATACGACGATCAGCAATACGATGCTGATTGTGATCAAATGGATCAACAAATGAATGTTGATCAGTACTTCTCTGGAGTAGACGATAGCGACGTAGAATCGTTCTACGACGCATCCGACAACTCCAGACAAGTTAGTCCTGAACGCCGAGGCGTTCAACAACAAATTGATGTAGGTGAGCCTTATGTAGCCCCTCCATCCGAAGGTTTGAGTGGAGAACCGGCAGGAGCCCAGTCTCTTGACAGGGCTCTGATGCCACCTCCCCCTCAACTGCCGCCCCGTCTTGGTGGGAGTACCTCATTCGGTGCTTTGGGACCTGCTTCTCCGGTTGACAGGCCAATGCACCTAGAGCTGCCCTTCCCAGACAGTCCCGAATGGCATGATGTAGCCGGTCCATATGACGGACGGATGTTAGCAATTTCCGAGGAAATGCTGATACCCACCTGTTATGGGACGCCCAGAGAGGTTGACGAGCGTGTTGTCAACGCAATCTGGGAATGTGCTCATCCGCAGTGGGCTAATACCTTTCCGGAGTCCTGGTTGATGGATTACCATCAGATGGCCAAAGGATTGGTAGTCCACTTATGGTTTCGTAAAGCCGTCTGGGACGCAGAAATGGCTTTCCGAAGGAATACCTCTTATAGGCCTTCCTATGTGTCTGACAAAACGGGTTACACCGGTGTCAAGGCAGATGAGGTCTCTAGATACATAGACAGAGACCAGATCCTACTGTTAAGCACAGCGGATGAGTATGAAGCAGCAGGTAACGCTGTTGTGGATTACTGTCCAGGGGTCCCTATTACGTCTCAAACCATTGAGGCAGAAGAGGCCCGTATTGGTGTGTCTCCACTAGACAGACTCGGGGTAATACAAGACCTCGTAGTACGTCTATTGGAGAGACAGTATGCACTGGCGCATCCGGAGTTAGTACCCGGACCCGCGCCCGTGCAAGTAACAGCCAAGATGGCCGATCGGATGGACCGTCTCATGTCTCCTGCTGAAGCTCCTACCTTGGGAGGCGCAGCAGTAGTACCTGAGAAGGCCCTACCTGATGCAGATGTTTCCCTTAAAACTGCTCAGTCTACCCCTACGAAGACTGAGCAAGTAAAGGAGAAAGCAGCTGGTGGAAAGGGTAAAACAACCCCCACCAAAGGTAAGGGTAAAGGGAAGCGGTCAGGAACCGAACCCTCTACCAGCACGAGTGTGGACGACAGTACCCGAACCCGTCGGGTGTCTCCACGCTCGGCCAATAAGAAGGGCGCTAAGGCTTCGGATGTCTCCGGCAATGAGACGGACGCATCCGAGCCTGGCACTTCTACTAACGGCAGATCCCGCAGGAGGAATAAGAAGAAGGTTGACCAACGCAAACCTGAACCTATCGAGGTAGACGTTCAAGCTGATAATACAGAAGCTGAACCGGCTGTCCCAACCGTAAAAGTTGAGCTCGGTGTGCCAATCGTCAAGCTACACGACGTAATGGCCGATTTGAGTGGAGACGCTCAAGATGCTGCAGCCCAGGTCCTCGCGGGTCAACAACCCGTTGTGCAACCTGTGGATGTACCATCCGACCCAGAGGGAGAGGAGCCGGTTGACCCAGTTGTGGATGTCACTCCGACTGACGAGCAAGAGGCTGCTATCTGGGCTAACGCCAATAGCAACTTTGCCGACTTCATTCCTCTACACAGGGGACACCTGAAGGGGAGTAAATCCGTATGGAGACTGCCCCCTCGGATCACCTGTGAGGGGCAGGAAGATATGGAGGAGTGGCTTCGCAAGAAGCTCTCTGATAGAAAGCCGGCCAATATGTACTGGATCTATTGGGAATTCGTTAAGAATTCGCCCAATGGTCTGTACAATTATGACCAGAAGGGCAAGCTCAAGTTTGCTCTAGATGAGTACTACGGGGAGGATCGTAAGGATTGTCCCTTCCAACGTTGTACTCAAAGTGAGGCTGAGGTTGAATTCTTCATCGAGAAAGACGCGTTCCTTCGTCATCTCGTGGAGGTTCATATGCACCAGAGGCCGGAATATGTCTGCGACCGAGAGGTTGGCAAGAAATGTGCTAAATGCACAGGATGTGTCACCCCCCGACGCGGAGACATGGTCCGGCACTATGTGACTTCGCATGGAGAGGGCCTGGAGGCAGCCATAGATCGGGTGATGAAAATTCACTCCGAACTCTATGGCAACCTTAGGGGCCTCAATGCAGAGAAGTTGGCTTCCCTCACACCGAGTACGAAGCAGTTTGCGCCTACGGTTCCTGGTACTAACCAGAAACTAAAGGCTCGGTTTGCCCAGACTCCCGGGTCCGGCAAACTAGAGTACGCTCAGGAGGAGTACGATCTGTTGAACGAATGGAGAAGCAACAAGGCCCGCCGTCGTGGTGGGGCTTATGTAACTCCATCCGGAGAACAGGTCCGAAGCCGCAGGGATTACCGCCAGGGACCCTCTGCAGCAGATAGGAAGAGACAGGCGTCTGAATCTCCAAGCCGAGCCAGGTCACCACTGGAGGCGCTGGAGAGACAGACAAATGGGGGAAGGAAGAAGCCACATCTTCCATCTCCTACTGGAACTCCTTCCCATTATGGGCGAGCACCAACTCCACGAGGTGCACAGAACCCGACATTCTTTGGTGTCAGTGGACCGAGTGGCCAGTCCGCCCGGAAACACGCGCCTTTGAATGTCAAAGACCCGAAGCAGTACCCTGCTATGGGCCCACCCGGACCAGAGATGCAAATCTTTGATCAGTACGGGAGGGTCAAGCAGGAACTGCCGACAGTAGGAGGTCAAGCTCCCCGACCTACAATGAGTGCTGTGGTGAGACAACGTCCACCCGCACCATTGTTGACGGCCAAAGACCTTAGAAGGGAATTGTCACGGTTGCCCCTGGTTCAGGGATTACCAACTCAAGGCCCTTCTTCGACCACTGCTAGTGCGGTTACTACTGCGGTTGCTTCTTCGCACACGCAGGTAGCTGTCACTGAGAGTGGGTCTGGAGCACAGCCGAAGCCTCAGGGTCAGGTACCCCCACCTGGTGCTGTGGTTCATCGGCCTAAGCTGATCCAGACAGTGGAGACCTTCTTCAAGAAGGAGGACAAATTGTCTTGCAATATCCAGAGCAAACAATTTGAGACGCTACAGCACCATCTGGAAAACCTCCACCTGGACATGTATCGTCGGACCGTGTCGAGCACTCTCCAGTGTATTGACGCGATCCAGAAGTCAGAGATCAACCGAATCTCGACTCAGATCAAAGCGGATGTTGCCAAAGATAAGCAGGAAGCTGCTAATCTGCGGCAGGAGGCCCTATCCGAGAAGGAAACAGCTTCTCAGATGCTCGACCTAGAACGAGCAACGAACATGAAGAACCAGCAAAAGTTCTTCAAGGTCTTCGGAGTTATCATGGATAACTGGGACGGTACACCTGAGCATGCTTTGAAGCTGTTCGAAGCACGCCAAAAGGTGAAACTTACACCTGCTGTCCCCGCATTGGCACCTACGGATGGAACTGGTGTGAACCCCCCTGTTCAGCCACTGGCTCAACAACCGGGTCCAAACCAGCCACCCGAGGAGAACATGGAACAGTAAAAAACTGTTGCATGAAGATCGGACATAATTGTGTGTCCCGGGGTTCTATTACCCATGCATTGTTGGATAAGAAACCGTTTTTTATCCAACCCGTATTGATTCGGGTACCAAACTGTACCCTAATCCGGAAACTGAAAACAGAAGGAGAAAACAAACAAGTCACTCTGGAGGAGGAGTACGAATGCTGTAAACACCATAATTGTACTGTGCCACAATGTAATGACTGTGCCTATTATAAAATCATGGACAATTTACACTAATATGGACTTTTGAACTACAAACCGGATTTACTACTACACCACTACTATTTGTGAGCTAGCACTACAGGCATCAGGGTTTAGCTACGCCCATAGAGTCCATCAACAGTCTACAACTGGATCTACTATTACCTCCAGTTAGCTAGCACTACAGGCATCAGGGTTTAGCTACGCCCATAGAGTCCATCAACAGTCTACAACTGGATCTACTATAACCTCCAGTTAGCTAGCACTACAGGCATCAGGGTTTAGCTACACCCACCAACAAGTTTTACTATAGCACTTCAGGCATCAGGGTTCAGCTCGCCCATACCAAGCCATCAGCAGCATCCGACTCCTGTTACATCCTCCAATCATGAAAACAAGTAACTTTGTTGATATTATTATATTGTATGTAAAATTGTATTTATAACTATATAATATCTTTTATAAAGATATATTATTATCTAAGGGTACCTATAAATATACTGGATCTGCGAATCCTAAAAGTTATTTAAGGTAATCCTAGACCTATAACTGTCTATATAGGTCATTCCTGGTCTCAATATATTAAGAGACTATAATTCTTCTGTAACTTGTAAATATAAAACACTAAGGTATAAACTGAGCTGCGTCTCAAAAGTATAAATATTTTTCTATAAAATAAGAGAAGGTCCAACGGATTTCTCTAAACTTATTATTGTATTACTCAGGTTAATACCTAATTGTGTTCATATAGTATCAGATTAATTGTCCATATCTGATCATTAATATTTAATTCACTCTGTAAAGTAGACAGAGCTGTTAATTTAAAAAGTCGAAAATTTTTTTTCCGGGTTCAATAACCATAATACGATCATTGTTAACAACCACCGGTCCTTTTCAGGACCCTACTGTTGTCAAAACGTTACTATAAATCTGTGATAATTGTATATTTATCATTTATGGTTGTTATAAGCTAGTGATGGAAATAACATGAACGACACTCGATGCTATTATTGTATAATTTTTCAGAAATAGGATAGTCTTATACTATAGCCTATTTCACATCGAGCAAGTGTAATTAATACCCCTTTTTAGTATTGTAAACAATCACTTACTAGGTTATTAATACACTGCGGTTTAATTACCCCCAAGTTATTGTCTAAGGGGGGCAGTGTAGGGGTATGGTATTTTACACTTTAACGTTCATGCACCCGTGAGACTCAGACCTAGGTCCTTCGGGTGTGGTGGGGGAATCCGGATGGCAGGTGGCAGCACCTGCCTCTGGGTTCGTATCCACTACACCAGGGGGCCTACCACTCGTCCGCCACACGTCACGTGGCCGGTCTGAGTTTCGCGGGCTTTTCCCCTATATAAGGCTGGTCCTAGCCCTAGGTTCCTCAGTAGTGGTTTACCCACTGCTCAACCAGGTTGTTACCCGAAAGGGTAACCGAATGCACTAGCAGCATGTAGTCCTCTGAGGCTGTGATCGTATGTAACGCAAGCTATGAAATAAAAGCTCGGTTGCCTACCCGGAAACTTTTCTCTCTCTTCGTTATGATTTAATCTAACTTAACGAGACGAACCACTACAATATTTTTATAATATTATTTTAAAGGTAATAAGGTAAGTCATTCATTTATCTCATTAATATTTTCATAATATTATTCACTGCTATCATTTTCACTTAATTCCATTTCACTTTCACTGTTGCTATCACTACTTAAATTTTGTTCTTTTTCTTTCTTTTTTTTTTATTTTTTCTTGCTTGTTTTCTTTCTTCAATTTCTTAACTTTTTCAATTTTTTTATATATTTTATTTTTCATTCGAAGAAGAAGGTCAAACTCTTCTTTTTGAAGAGATATACTTTTATCTTTAGTCAAGTCATGAAAATGTAAATATATATTTCCTTTAAATTTATTTATATCTATTCTTTTCCTCCGACCAAAAGCCAAAGTAGGGTATTTTCCTGATTTGTTCATTTTTTCTTTTATTATGCCTTAGGCTTTCTTTCTAATGTTAATAAGGTGAAAGTTTTTTCAAGCTATCTCATGATCTTTTTTTCTTTTTTATTTCTGGAAAAGGTATTTCGTTTCTTTTTCTTTTTTTCTTTCTTTTAGGTATACTATAGTGTCCATAAGCAAGAGATTTTATCCCGCTATCACATAAATATCTTTTATCTTCAAAAGGAGAAAGAGAAATCTTATGTAGGGAAATGGTATACACTTTATGTTTAAGACTTACTATATTACAGAATTGATCTTCTCTTATTTTATTTTTGAATAAGACTTTTTTAAAGTTACTATGTTTTATTTCTTGTATACAACTTTTTTTTATGCCTTTCACTTTTTTCTCTTCTTCTCCAGTTTCATAAAGAATAGAATACATTTTAGGTCTTAATGCTATAAATTCTTTTATTTTTTTCCCTCCTGTTTCATCTTTGAATTTTCCTAAAACTTTCATATTTTTAGAGGAAAATAAAGGATGACTTTCTTTAAGATTAGAAAAATCAAAATAATTTTCAATATTTTTTATCTTTTTTAAGAAATGTTCATCTTTAATATAATAAATGAATGAGTCTGTATCCGTGTATAACAATTGAATAATGCTTTCTGAAAAAGCAGGTAACATGATATTATAATGAAAATTAAACATCCATAATTTTGATAGTTCTAATACTGTAAATCCTATGTATATAGGTTTATTTAAAAGAATTCGTTCTTTGTTATATTGTATACCTACGAAGTCTTTTTGAAAGATATGTAGTGATTTAAAATTTGGTTTTCTTATAAGTTTTTCACTTACTAAAGGATTAGAAGTTAATTTCATAGTTGATCTTTTCTTAACATTTTCTAACGTTTTCCCAAAAGTGCTGTTAATTAAAAGTTTAAAAAATTCTTTGTCAAAAGAAGAAGTAGCTAAGGTTCTTTTTGTTGTATTAAAATCGATGTATGGTTTCATCCAATCTTTTTGTTTAAATGAAAGAACTCTATGTATTTTTTTAATTTTCATTCCTAGGTTTAGATATAGCTTTAAGTTACGGTAATGTATAACATAATTTTCCTTTTGATTTAAATTACATATTAATTTTTTTCCTCCTTTTTTATATGAAATTCCTATGTCTTTGAGTACTTGTTCAGCATAAGTGGATAAATCTTCCTTTTTTATTTCTAATTTTTCTGGTGCTAAAGGAAAAGAATTATGTCTATCATGAAGGTTTGCAGGATAAGATAGAGTTACTTCCATAATATAGCCTGTTTCATTATCGTCTGGAATGTTACATATTTCTAATTTATTTATTTCTTTTTTTTCTAACCATTTGAAATCAGAAATAGGTAAAAAATCTGCTAAACATTTTCCATATAAATTATTGCAATCAATATAAAAAATATGTTCATCAGGCTCTTCTGCTATGGCATACCTGTGCGAAACATTAGTTATCCCTCCTCTTACACCTGTTTCTATGAAATTGTACATTTCTATGTCCGAAAATAAATCTAATTTAACCCCAGTATATTTCAACATGGCTTGATAACTTAAGCTTGGTGAAGTAAGAAAATGTGATGGATCTAATCCATAATAATCTAAAGCCTTTTCTCTAAAAGATTCGAAAACGTCACATAAAAGCAAAACGTCTATTTTTAAATATTCTTTCAAATAATCTTTTAGGTTCTTGCATTTGAAAGCTTTGAACATAAAAAGAGCATGCTGGTAATCTTCGTCAGAAATGTTTTCTTTTGTTAAAGAAGAATAAAAATATTTTCTTGCAGGCAATTTTTTTTCTTTCAAAACACTCCATGAATTTATATAATCATAACACATAACTCCTTTACGGATAACATAAGGTAATAATTTTTTATCTTTTAAATGCTTCTTTGTTTCATAGAAGTCATCAGTTCCTTTTTCATTCATAAGATTTGCTAATTTAGCTAAAGAAGTAGGAAGAAATTGAAAAGAATCTATGAAACGAAAATTTTCAAAACTTAAAGTCAAAAATTTTTCTGACGATTTTGCTATAACAGATATATTTTTCTCGTCCACATATTTATATAATTTTTGAATAAGAAAATGAGTGTCATAGTTCATGCTATTATGAATAACAATAGGTATTTTTAATTTATCCATCCTTAAAGACGTATAAGTAAGATTACATCTGTTACAAGCATAATTTATGTCTCTCCCTTTACCTTCTCGCCCTATATGAGAATGATCTAAAACTTTACGTATACCTTTACGAGTCAATGAAACCCCACAAACGTAACATTTTCTCTGCTTAGCTATATGAGAAATATCCTGAGGAGTTAATTTCATAGGTTCTCTTTTATGGTGTAAAATATAAGATATTTCAGCTCTTTTTTCATATAAATAAGAGACAAAATTTGATATGACATTTTTTCCTACATATATGAATGGATCTTGATTGTATTCTTTATATTTTGACACCATTATAGCACCGAAAGCATTTAATTTATGTTCGCGTTCACATAAAGATTTACCTTTATAAATTGGTTCTTTCATTTTATAATTATAACATTCAAAATCTGCATAAATGATAAAAGGACTTTTTACTTTATTTTTGAAAACTGAAAAATTAAGATGTGAACCTATAGGTGGCATATAGTATCCTTGTCCTACGTAAGGATTTTTATTGCAATTCTGAGTTATGTGGGACTTATATTTTTTTTCTGAGCAAAAAGATATCAAGCATTTGTAACAAAAATATCTAGTTTTTTTCCAGAAAAAAGGTCTTATAAACTTATGTAAATTCCTAATCAAATAGTAGTGATCATCATATAATAATAAATCAACATGTCTTCCTTCAGAAATAGTAGTCGTATTAGTAGAAATATACATAGGGAAAGGTTGAATAATCTTTTGCTCTGTTTCTAACATACCAAATACATTTATTGTTAGATTGTTCTTTTTTTCAAATTGTGATATTTCATTTAATTTCACAGGAAAAGTAATAAAAGAAAGATTCAATTCATTTAAAAAAATATCATAAGATTTTGCTAAATTTGAATTATTTGTTACTTTATGTAGACCAGCTAAAACAGAATAAAGAAAGCATTTATTACCAGTTCCTTTTATATTTAAAATTGATTTTTTTTTTGTCTATTAAGTCTTTAGTCTTTTGTCTTTCTTTTCCTCCTAAAGGGTTATATTTAAAAATTGAAATTCTAAGAACTTTGATTTTTTTAAGAAACCATCCTGATCCCATGTGAAGGAAAGAATCAAAAAATCCTAATATAATAGAAAAACTAGACCTAATTGTTTCTTCTAAATTCAAAGAATCAAACCCAAATTGAACTGGACTTAAAAACCATGGTTCTATTTGAAAATATTCATTAGTTTCTAAGTTATATTTTCCTAAAATAACGCAAAGTCCTATCTGAAATTTAACTCCACCTTCTTCTTTCTTTACTTTTAATATTTTTTTCTTCACTTTTTTTAAATTTTTGAACAAAAATAAATCAGGATCATATTTTAAAGAATTAGGAATGATATCATATTCTGTGATAAGATTTTTTAATGCTCTACGACGATAAATCATTAGACTATCGGTCTGAAATGTAAAACCAAAAACACTGTTCCGTATTCAAATTTAACAAGATCTCCTAAGTCATCACAGACAGTTATTTGAATTTCTTGTATTTCATTTCTTTTAAGTTTTTTGTAATATGGAGTAACAAAAACTTCTGTTATGTCATCACCAAAGCTTCCTGTGCATCTTATTGTTCTTAAAAGTGGAACTTGTTTGTTTCCTACTACTTCATTACAAACTATGTTGCTATAAATATAAATATTAGATGCTATGTAATGCAAATTAGGAACCCCACCCACTATGGAATTTTCATATTCATTTGGTCCTAAATTTGATGCTATTTTTTTATATTCTTCAAAATTTTCTAAAGGAGGTCCCATGAAAGACACAGTGTTTCCTTCTTTTTTCTCAGCTTTTTCATGTAAATCTAATCTTAACAAAGAAGACAAATCAGAAGAAAAAGTTACTACGTCTCCTTTTCCTACTTTAAGAATAGGTTTTAAATTTTGTGGTTCTATTTTCATAAAAGGTTTTCGCTCTTTTTTAAAGAAAACATCATCAGGATAAATATCAATTTTTTCTAAAACAGAATTTATAGTTCCAATAAGGTTATTAATAGAATTATAATTTCCATAAGGAATTCTTTCTACTATGAACCTTTTCTCCAAGGTAACATCACTTGCAGAATTTGCTATGAACACATTTTTTTTAAATTTAAAAAAATTTCTTTCCACTATTATAGTTCTATTTCGTTCTGGTCTTTCAGGAAAATTATACCAAGAAATAGGTATATTAACTTCCACCACTCCAACCTCCCATTCCCCTTTCAATGTAATAGTTGAAGGTAAATTTACATAATAAGAACTTGTTTTGTTTTCCCTAGAAGGGTGAATAGTATTAGAAGGTAAATTCACGTAAAAAGGAGAGGAAATTGACATTTCTTTTTTTACTTATATGATATATACTTTTTTGATTATCTCAAAGAAATTAAACTTAAAAAATATTTATTAATTTCATAATTGAAAACATTATATAACATCATAACATAACACTGTTATATTTTTCAACATTTTTATTTTCAAGTAAAGCCATTTTAGGTAACTTGTCTTTCTTCAAAGAAGAGCATGATTCTGATTTTTTTGATAACCATAATAATATATCTTTTTCATACCTATATATTGGCTTCTTTTCAAACCATTTAACATCACAATATTTACACTTTTTTATTTTATGATTCGTTTTCATAAAGAAAAATTCTAAACATTTTATATGAACAGGTTGCATACAACAATGAATGTAAGTAACATTTGTGCTGTTAGAAGAAATTATCAGCTCTGAAGAACAAAGTTTACAAAACATATAAAGAATAGACATTTTATGTTCTTTTTTTCTTATTTGATCTCTTATTTTTTTCTTTAAAGGACTTAAAACATAATCATTAGGATTAACATTCAAGTAATGTTTTTTGTGAGCAGGTTTCATCAATTCTATTACATCTTCAAAATATGAAATTTCTAAAATAAAACATGAAAAATCCTTTATTCTATAATAAAAATCTGTATATTTTAAAAAAATACAGCACATTTTAATAATTCTAGGCAATAACATGACATCAGATAAAACAATCTTCATTATTTCTTCTAAAAGATATGAAGACTGAAAGAAATCAGAGAAAAAGCATAAAGCTTCTACTCTTATTTCTTTTAAAGATGAAAATGGCTGAATCAAAGAAAGCGCTGTAAATATATGTTTAGCTTCTGTTACACTCATATAATTCTGAACAGGGAAACTGACATCTATTAAATCATCTATTTTACCACCAGTGAAAGTCAACATAGCTTCTAAGTAATAAACACGACTTAAAAGCAAACCAACATTAACTTTAATTATCATCTTTATATCAGCAATTTTTTTTCTGATATAACTTACTGTGAAATCTCTTCTCAAAACTTGACACTTTATTATATCTACTCAATAACTTACAATAAATCCAACAACAAATATGGTAAAGGCATATTATCTTCAATAGACTTTATATATCAAAACTTGTTTGATTAAATATGGTACAGAATGTTCTGTTTTAAGGTTCTTAACCTGAAATGTCACAGTGCCTAACTAAACACCGAACTTACAGGTTATATACTCTTATGTGATAAAGGATACCTGTTAGAAGTTATCACACAGTAGTTTTTTTACATGCTTATATTTCTTAAACTTTAATAATAATGTAATGCATTTTTTATAGTTTTTTTTCTTAAGCTTCTGAATTTTTTTCTTAGCCATGAACAAAATTCAGGACTACATATTGGCTTTGCTTTTTTCCATTTCATGCCACAATCATAACATGCTATACCTTTCCGATAATGAGTACTGTATGAAGCAAACTTAAAACTACTGTAACATTTATAATTAACTGGACAAGCACAACACAGCATATATGTTACTTTTAATGTTCTAATTTTTTTTTTTTTATCAAAAGTATGATATTTCCCACACCCTCCGCAGCGAAACTTAACAATTTCTGCATTAAGGTCTAAATCTTGTAACATATCAGTTATTTTATTTTGTAGTTCATTATCCGAATAACAAAGATAATCACAATAAGCAAATATGCTGTGTTTTGTACAAAGCAAATCGTCTAATATGTCAGAACGATTAACTTTTAGAAGATCTGAAGCAAACCAAAATAATTTTCTACTGCTTACATGAAACATAGTTCCGCAATAAACATAAACTTTCAATGCTTTCCCTATTTCTTTGATTTTTTTCGTAGTCCTTTGATATATATAATTAAACAAAAAATCTGACTGAAAAAAAGAAGCAAAAAATGCTAAGGACTCTATGTTTTTGATTTCATTAAAACGTTCATAACAAGCTTTTTTTGATGAAATATTTAAGAAGGAAATGTATAAAAAACATTTCGATACAGATAATAATGAATGTGCAGGTATTTCAATGTTTAATTTTTCCATCAAAGGTTCACGATAAAAATTGAAATAGTTTTTAAAGTATAAACTTCTCAATGAAAGTAAAAAAAAGTTCAAGTAGAGTTGCTTTTCCATCTTGAACCTATAAAAACAAGACGGATTATTTTAAAATATAAAATAAACATTGAAATTCTTGTATGACATTTTCATACTACATATTTATGATATAGGCTGCACACATGTTCAAATATAACATCATATAAACATTAAAGTAACTTTTCTTGAAGCTTATGTTTTATTTCTTGTGAATTTTTTAATCCAAATGTGTTGACGAAATATGCTGAATCAAAAGGAGAGGGGAGCCAAAAAGTTTCAAGCAATAACGGCATGACATCATGCTCTTTTTCTGTGCAGTGAAGTATACTCCCCCTCCAAAGAACAGCTCGTCAGTGCATGTTTCACAAGTGATTTTTTTACATATTTTTGTTCTTGTTTTTGTAGGAACTTTCGTCATCAGCTTCAAGAAAAGAGATCCTGTCTCTGTGTCTTTCTTTTGAGGGAAGACGACAGAAACAGGCAAGCGAGACAGAATTAAACGTTGAAGGTAGTCTCTCGTATTAGCCTGTTGTATAGAATCAGGAAAAGGCTCAGTGACATTGACAACTTTGGCTGAACTTTTATCAGGAAGAGTGATGTTGTTGTCGTCTTTCACGACAACTTCACTAGGAACTAAGTCACTGTCTTGGAGAACAGCTACTTCTTTGCCAGCAACATTAACTTCGTTACTGTCAATGATTTCGTCCTTGTCCCCTTCGAGAATAACTTCAACTTCACGATGACTGTAGTGGTCATTGTTGTCTTCAATACCACCAATTTCCTCATAGTCAACGTGAAGTTCATTGTTATCTTCTAAGGAGACAACTTCATTCACAACTTGATAGTCATCTTTTGTCAACTCAAGTCCAGAAATCTGAATAGCTTCGTCTAGTAAATCTGAAGAAGCTGGACCATAGTCGCTTTTGCAAAGCTCAGAAAGTTTTTTTTTCTTTACTAATGGAGGCATAACCTCCAGATCTTCTTCTTTTGATATCATTCTTTTAGTAGGATAAGCTCGACTCGGTCTTACAAGAAGAGGCATTTCCTCTTCAGGCTTCTGAAGAGAAGATGTTTCTTGTACATCATGAACATTTTTAGCAAATTTTGTTCCTTGAAAAAATTGGTTGTTTAACTTGGACAAAATAGGTTCTGGCTCTTGGTTTTCACGTTCCATCTGTAGGTAATAAATAAAATAAAATTCATAACTAAAATTTTAAGTCAAAAAGTTAAGTATAAAAAAATAAAATGTCACTCAAACATTATGCTAAGCAACTTTTATATAATATTTATTTCATTATTTTTAATTTTTTTGGTTTACAATTTTTAGGACCTCTTCTGTCTTTAGTACACCTGAGAATAGCTGCAGAACAATGTTGCGGACATTTGGCACATTTCTCTATGTTTTCAGGTAACATATTAGTTTGTAAGACAATTAAATGCTTATATATTCTATCACATACTTTAATAGAAGATTCTAAGTTAGCCCTACACTGTTCTAGCTGTTCTTTAAATAAGTTAGCAAAAGGTGAAAACTCTCGTAACGAATTTACTTTATCGTCTACATCTATATCTATTTTTTTCTCATGCTTCATTTCTTCATTTTTTTTAAATTTTTTATTCGTTAAACCCTGCTCTTCACTATCTGAATCGCTCTCAGACAATTCTAAATCTTCTTTTAAAAAATTAAATTCAGGATCAGAAGAAGTATCTTGAGAAACGCTTCGTTTAGGTTTAACAGATTTAGATTTTCTCTTTTTTCTTTCTATGTCTAAAGATTTCGAATCATTATCCTCATTTTCACTAGAATCTGACAAATTCTCTTCACTGAAAACATTATCAGAAGCTGGTAATATTTTTTTATTCTTTTTTCTTTTCTTAGTCTCTACATATTCTTTCACTTCCTCGTTCTCAGAATCAAAAAAAATAGAAACAGGTTTGCTTCTCATATTTTCAGAAGGAAAAAAATCTACACTTTGATTTTTTGTGTGAAAAGTTATATTAAGATTCAAAACTTCTGAAATACATTCTAACAATACACTATGAGAAGAAATAAGGTCTAAAAGAATTTTTTCTTTCTCTTGATTTATACAAAATTCATACTCTTTTTTGTAGGCTTCTTCTTTTTTTAACAGAGACAAAAGAAAAAACCAAGTCTCATCTTTCATAAGATCAAATATTTTCTCTTTTGATATAAAAGACTCTTGCTTCTTCCTTTTAATATATTTTAAAATGTAATACAAACAATGTTTCTCTTTAAGCTTAATTTCATTCCAGTAAACTCTGTTAAATTCATTATTTTGACTTAAAATAAAAAATATTGTTAAAAGAATTTCTGAAATCAATTTAATTTCTTTCATTTTTATTATCTGACTTTTCCTTTATTATTTCGTCTAACACAAGTTTTATCTCAGAACATAAAAATAAAAAAATATTACAATCTTTAGTTATACAATTCCCTTTGAAATTATAACCTAAAGTAAAAGTAATATCTTTATTTGAAATTCTTATGACAGAAACATTGTTCACATTATAATCTTTTAATCCTTCATAATTTACCCAAACAGATTCATATGTGTTAGACTCCTTTAATTTATATGAATATTTGTCTTTAAAATGAAATCGTATTTTTAAAAGAAATTCTATGACTTTAATATTGTTATTTTTTATGTCAATTTCTACACTTATTTGGATATTTAATAATGATACTTTAATTTTATTGTAATTTATTAAAGAAAAATGATTCCAAAAGTTTGAACAAAAAAAGGAAATAAACTTTTTAATGTTGCTTACAATAAAGTTAAAATCATTTCTTAAAAATATATAACAACACCTATTTTTGGTAAATTTTAAAGAAAAATCTTTTTTTAAAATAACAATAGAACCTCTATATTTAGAAATTTTCCCCTGCAGCTGATATAAATTCTCTATGTCTAACTTAGCACAAGGGTACGTTCTAGCTATTAAAACAATATTATTAGTGTAATACTGAATTGACATAAGAATTAAAACCAAAGAATATGCAAACCAATTAGTTAACACCGAAAGAATGATATATTATACCATAATAGAAGCAAGCCAGCTATATAATTTATTGAATAACTAAATAAACAAGACAACTGAAGCACGTTAACTGAATGACTGATACAAGCTAACTAAATAAAAGCAAGTAAGCAAATAAATAAAATAAAATAATAACCTTATCCAAATTTAATCAGCAATCTTGATGTTGCTAGCAGATCCTCGTCCTAAATGAACTGTGAATAACCTTGTTGATACAGTAAACTGTAAACGACCTCGATGTTAGAGCAAACTGCAGACGACCTTGATGTTACACAGACTAAATGACCTTGATGCTGCTGAGTCCTTAATCAAAAATAAGAAGACAGCACAAGACGTCTATCTGAAAAGAAAAAAGACACTTAATTTCTTTAAATTATCAGCATTATATCATTTCATATATAATCAGTTTCATGTCATCATCTAATTATCGTTATTTTTTCAATATGATATATATAAATTAATCAGTTTCATATCTTCATCTTGTTATTATTTTAATCAGTTTCATATCTTCATCTTGTTATTATAAAATAATAATCATCATTATTATAAATCATTATAATAAAACATTATTAATAGTAATTATAATGTTTTTTTCAATATAATCTTTTAATAATAATCTCATTTAGATTAAATTTTACATTATAAACTCATTTAGATTAAATTTTAATGTAAAATATAAATAACAATTCGTCTTATCTATGACTAAAATCCAAAACAAAAGAAATTTACCTTTGCTTTTTACAGTAAACCTTTCTGACTCAAGTTCAGTAAGATCACTCTCGGATTGAGTTTGGATTAAGTATTGATCTGAAAAATAACATTTCATAAAATCTTTAATATATAACTCGAGTTCAGCAAGATCATTCTTAAATTATTGAGTAAAGTATTAACCTGAAAAAATAAATTTTTATTGAGAAGATTAAAACTAAATCTTCTTAAACTTAAAACATTATTATTAGAACTTGGTTTTATATTCAAATAAAAAAAGTATTTTTCTTTTTTATTTAGTAACAAAGAATAGGTTAATAAATTTACCTCTGTGTACATAGAAAATATCACGGAACAGATAATTAATTATCAATCTCGTACGGGTCAATAATCTCTGACACGCCTGTATATTTTGCCTTGCTAGTTGTCCTCCTCTATGTTCCTCGTAGTTAGACACAGAGTTTCCTCCACTCATGATACACTAAAACAAAAAAAATAGGAATTCTTTAAAGTAAACTAAGCTCATTAAAGTTCATTAATTGAACAGGGTCTATTTTTTTAAAAGCAGTAAGTAAAAGCATTCAGTTTTTCACTACAGTTTTCGCACAAACACACCAAATAACTATATTTAGTTTGTGACTGTAGTTTTTACTCGAACACTATAAAATAATTTATTTTTACTCTAACGCATAAAAAAACTTGAAACTGTAGTTTCTTCTTGAACGCATAAAATTTGAAGTTTGACATTTTAGTTTCTACTCGAAAGCGTTAAGTTAAAAAAGGTCTAACTATATAAATCACCTACCTTACAGTTTTCCTTTTCCTAGGTTCGTTATAAGCTGTAGCGTTTTACATGCTCCTCTCCTGTTCTGCTTTTATCTGAAAAGAAAATTTTGATTCATTTTTAAATATCCACTCGAACACAACTAATTTCAATATTCAGTTTATTGCTACAGTTTTCACTTGAACGCATCAGTTCAGTTTATTACTACAGTTTTCACTTGAACGCATCAGTTCAGTTTATTACTACAGTTTTCACTCGAACGCATCAGACAATTTCCACTCGAACGCATCAGGCAATTTCCGCTCGAACGCTTTTACTTAAATGATCTAACACACCTTCAACAAAAGCAATAAGTTATTATCTTAATCTCTGTTCGAACGCTACAACCTTCCAGCTCATAACCTTATTTTTCACTTGAACGCGAAACATAAAATTACTTAGTATGTTATCATAGTTTTTCCTCGAACACAATAAGTCATTACGCATGCGTCACTCTGTTATAACAAAATGGCTGACTATACCTTCCGCTTTAGGTAAAACCATCTTTAGCAGCAGTGTTTTCTCCGAGAAATTATACTTTTAAGCCCTATCTAGACCTTTCTGATTTATTTTATCTTATTCTATGAAAAACATAAAGAATACCATACTTTTGTATATCAAAAATATATCGTAGTTCTAGAGAAAAATGTATTTTCCTGACGCATATTCTGCAATCGAAAACAAAATACTTCTTACAAAAATTTACCTAGCCTTATGTTTCTTAGTTAATCCGTTAGATGTCTCTTTCTGTTTCTACCGTGTCTAATGAAATACTTTTGGTTCCTCTCTACTCTTGTCGTGTCTCATCAAATATTTATAGTTCCGCTATGTGTTTCTTTCTACCCGATGAGGGTTCAAGGGCAGTACCGCTTTATCAAGGATGAGGGTTAAATTGCACATAAATTTGAAAAACATTTAAAAGAAATCATCTGAATTTAAGGAAAATTTATTTCAAATGAAAACTCTAGTGAAAGCCGAGAAGAGAATCTCAGGGAAATAAAATATTTATAAGGTGGTATAACGTCCGTCCCCCTCCTGATCTCGGACCACCATATAGTGATCCGCAGTAAAAAACAATCAAAGAATATAAATGTGACACACAGACCCTTTGGTTAAGCGCTGATAAGCTAGTGAAAGCCGAGAAGAGAATCTCAGGGAAATGAAATATTTATAAGGTGGTATAACGTCCGTCCCCCTCCTGATCTCGGACCACCATATAATGATCCATAGAATATAAATATGACACACAAGCCCTTTGGTTAAGTGCTGATAGGCAACATTAAAAAACTTGTGAGCACTATTGAATCATTAGGCACAGTTCAGACCGAAATATAGGTAGATACACACGCAAACCAACAGAAAAAAACTGAATTGGTTAAACCTATATTTCATACATAAAAGATGAAAATAAAAATTTATAATTATAATGCATGATTAGAATGATTATGTGCTGGTTTTTAAGGTGGTTAAGCTACAATAAATTATAGTGAGAAAGATTTACGGCTAGGTAAAAAATTTGAAAACTACTAGATCATACAGGAACCAAAATGATTAACTTGAACTTCCGGGTTAATTTTGCCAGAAGCTTCTTCTGCAAAATATAATATTCTAAGACCTAACGTAGGATTTACAGCTTTAAAAGCGGAAAATCATGTCAAGAAACAAGGATTATTTTCTTTTAGGACCTAAAAGATGCCTAAGTTTCAGCGAAATCCTCTCATACCATCGACAAGCTGAACTACTTCGCTGTTATCTAGTCATGGAAACTCGAAACGGGTACTTATCTATTTTATCTAAGAAGACTATGACTCACCCTACTTTTAGTTAAAGGCTCATTGTCAGTCTTTTCTCATTCACTCGTATTAATACCTTTTTCTACAGCTAAACTAGTTAGGTTAAAGAAAGATCTAGGTTATTCTCTAGTTCTTCGTCATCTAGCTTACAGTGAAGATGTGGACTTATTTCCTAATATTCGTTCTTGTCCCTGCTTGTCTAGGAGTGGGAACAAAAGAAAATTGTTCATGCTCTTTCTTAGAGGATAGCATTATTTCCTGCCAGAGTCCTAATCTAACATGTTGGATTCAAATGGAACTGACACACAAAACTTTAATCACTTCAGAAATCAGGACACAAAGTAACGACCAAACGCAGGAAATACAGTATGGAAGAAACCGATTCCCTTTCTTAGAGCAAGTTTCCTCGAAAGTTGCTCTCTATTCTTGTGAAGCAGGGACATGCAGGTAATTTAAAAGGATTTATTATCCTATTTTACTGAATAGTAATTCGTCGAAATTTTTGCTCTTACACTCTAAAATAATATTTCTTAACCAAAAATACTAATCTCAGAGCAATTTTCTGTTAGGCCAATAGAACTCATATTACAGTTTACCGTCCACCGCCCGCATACATTTAAAGGACCGCATGAGAAAATTTCATTATTCATTATCTAAAAAAATATTGTAGAATTTTTCAAAAATGTATTTAGACATGGTAGGAATGAGCAAAGGAGGGCATATTTGGTATCAAATTAAAGCTTACAATGCCAGGAATGTCAATAACATGGTGGCATATACAACCTGGAGATTTCAAGGCAGTGCTACCTATATAATGAATAATGAATAATGAAAAAATGCCTCATCAATTTTCAAAACGGCTCGGACGGTAAACTGTAACCTGAGTTCCCATGGCCTTATTAGTGCTCACATGTAAATTCCTAATTTTTTTCTCTGCTAGCTAAAAAAATAAATATGTATTCAGCTTTAGACCATGCTAAAAGTAGTGCTATTGAAAATATGAGATCATAGACTAGAATCTTTAATTCGACGCTGTCCTGGCACCGTGCCAAATCTGATACAATAAAAGAGATCGTAGTACAAATCTGTTATAACACATTGTCTATACTGTCAAATGTTTCAAAAATAATTCTGTTATAACACTGATAAAGTTAACGTCCTATTTTAACAGGAAAACTCATGTCTACCTTCCAACAGAAGGAAAATATATCCGTCTCACAGAATATCATCTGATGAAAGCAAAATCAACCACAACAAAAACTTCTACTCTGTCTACTATAATCTATAAGTCTACTACCACCTACAAACCTACTGTCTACAAGCCTACTTCCACCTTCAAGCCTAGTACCTATATCCCTACTTCGATCATGTATAGACGCACCATCTATATCCCTGCTTCCACTCCTGCTGCCTATACATCTACTATCATTGAAAAAGAGGCTACTTCAAGGTATTTCTATATTTTTACTAATTATTATAACACTTTAATTTGTTTTATATAAACTACGACTTGTACGAAAATGCCAACGACGTCAAAATATTTTCTATATATCTTTTTAAGTCACTGAAGAGACTTTATAACCTTAAAAATGTCTTAAGAAATCCTGAATCCAAAACCATATAAACGTTGTTATATTTTCTTTAACTCTGTTCTAGTTTTTGAAAAGACATAATAACCTTATATTTTCAGAAATATCTTAACAAAAATTACCTAACATACATTAATATAATATAACCTTTCTTTTCAGAGAAAAACTTACCTTGATTAAGACGTCTGAACAGCAAACCACAACTGCTCCTCAAGAAAGAGACTATCAATATGAGGATACTATGACAACGTCTTCACTGTCTGGAGAAGGATTTCATCTGGAAGATCAGCCCAACACTCCTGCTTCTTATATACCAAACCATGAGGAGCTGTCAACCTTAAGCCCCGCCTTGAAGAGCAGCTCTCCCCTTTCAGCTGTACCAAGAGAGCACAAACTGACGACTTTAAGCCACGCCTTAAGGAGCAGCTCTTCCCTCTCACATACAGTAACAGATCAGAAAATGTCAACTTCAAGCCCCTCCTTTATGAATAGCACAAGAGAGTCTCTTCCAAACGATTCTGTTAACTCTTCAACGGCATCTTCATCTTTTATTGTGTCTGTATCATTTGGTGTAATCATTCCTTTACTTATGATAACAAGCATTGTCATAATATTAAAGGCTCGAAAAAAAAGAAACAGATCTCCTATATATAGACCAACTTCAGGCCAAGCTAGCACAAGCAGAGAAATTTTTGAGTTAATACCTCTACGTTCAAACATACCATAATGTCTTGCATATTAAAGACATTCCCTACTGCGTCTTATGTTTCCTCAAGTTGAAGGGTATATTTACTGAAAAAACAGCATAAAGATTATAGGTGCTTCTTATATACTCACTTTAATCCAAAAACATTCTCCTGAGATCTGTATGTGAGATGGAAAAATGACATGAGACATGATAATATCCTAAATTCGTCATATGACACTTAGATTAGTGTCAAAGACATGAAATAATAGTAATTTAACGACATATAACATGGAAAAATAACATGAGACATGATCTTATCCTACAGGGATGTAAGTCTTCAGGATTTATCAGGATTTCCTGATTTCTGAAAATTTTGAATGCCATCTACTTTCCTTATACGAGTGGTAAAGAGAGACTTTTGGAAAAATAGATGGCTTTTATATCAAGTAAATATATGGCTTCCTGATTTTTGCCCATGCCTGACTTACATCCCTGATCCTAAGTTCGTCATATGACACTCAGATAAATGTCAAAGACTACTGCGTCTTATAATATTTCCTCAAGTTGAAGGGTATATTTACTGAAAAAACAGCATTAAAATTATAAATGCTTCTTATATACGCGCTGACTTTTATACACTGGAGATTAAGGTAGTAATTCTGTTTATCCAAGAAAACATTCATATTTTATAGCTACGCTTGTTAATAATTATGAATCACTTAACCAAAATTCATATATTTCATCATGTACGGTTATATAACCTGACATATGTATCTTGGCTATAAGGTATATTCTAGCCTTCCGTGTGGCTTTTAAAAGAACACTATTCATTATGCAATACGCTATTCTATTGAAATCTGTATGAGAAAACAATAAATAATTACTCTATTATTGAAAATCTTTTAATTATTGGAATAATCAAACTAAAGAATTAAGTACGTATGTACTGATACATAATTTATGTCCTTGTTTTGTTCAGAACGTTATCTGGAAGACATGATTAATATCCTTGTTTTGCTCAAGACATTATCTGAACGCAGTATTCTCTGGGAAAGTTGTGACATTTTGACCCTGGGTCTTTAGCTCTATAAGAAGTAATATAGTGAAAAATCCATCTTTAATCTTCTAAATACAAGACTTATAATTTTTTTTCTGTTCAAAAATCACTTTTTTTTAACTTCAAGCATCGTCAACTTTAAAAAACTTATAAAAAATATATGAATTAAGAAAATTATCTTGAGATAATGATTACAATAATAACATTTATCTTAATATATATAGGATAAGACCTAAAGTGGTTAAGGGTGGGAAAGCTTCCAGTCTTCACCCTTTAAGACTAGGAATATAAAACTGTGTTTAATGCGCAATTCATAAGAAAACAACGGAAAATAAAAATAATTAGCAAAAATAGAAATAAAAAGCTGACATACCATCTGTCATAAAATGTTTAATTAAAAACTTCGATAAAATTTCATTAAAATTTCTCTCTAGCACTTTATTAATTATGATAGTATCGTAACATTCAACAAGTACAAAACATAAGCGAACCTTAAAGGATTTCCTACCACATAGGAGACAAACACGTCTGTAACCAACATAAGAGTGCATCATACTCAATATTCATACGAAATGTTTTATTTTCAATTATGATACACAGTACATAAAAAAATACTATGATAATATTCTCTCTTAAAAAATAAATAAAAAAGTGAAATAAAAAATAAATAAGACTTTATCAATGTAATATCATAATCTATAGCAAGAAATACAATAATCCATTTACAGTATTTAAAGGGTGAAGAAAAATATATTGCTTTGTCCTAAGAAAAGATTTTTCCTATAACATAGAGAATAAACACCAGCTTAGCTAGTCTACCATAATACCTTACGTATAAGACGCATCTTAAAACTCAACAATACGTGAGATATTATAATATGATCAAAAAAAATCCTATGAGGTCAACATTTTACTTCATTAAGAGTTAATAACCACGTAATACGTTACTGAATCAATAGGTGGCAGCACTATTCTCTTTTTACATAAAGCTACGTATTAGAACACCACTGTCCTATAGAAATATAACGTTATATAAAGAAATATATCGATACAATATAAATCTTTTATATAATAAACTATAACCTATACCAATAAAACATTAGGTAATATTTATTTATAACACGTCATCTCTCAAAACATTTATCAATGTAGCACACCCATAATCATAACACTCGTACATGAACATATAGAAATAAATTCATGCATGTATCATACTAATATAACTTAAGTCTAGGCTAAGACTAGCTTAAGAGTTCGTAGATCTTCTATTTGGAATTTTTGAAGGTCTGGTCTCTCCAGACCAATATTTAATCCAAAAACATTCTCCTGAGATCTGCATTATACTTCTTCAATCCAACTTACTGATATAATCCCAAAAAAAATCCTAAGAGGTCTACATAACACTTCATTAAACGTCATCAAACAGTCTCGATTCATCAATAAAATGACATTCATCAGCGCTGTATATAATACTCTACTATATCAACAGGCGGCAGGACTATATACTATTTATCTTTCATATTGTATGATTTGGTTAAAACGAAATTCATTTATAACTAAAATTACACACTTTGTTATAACAAAATTTACTACAGTAATTTAACAACATACAACCTAATGACAAGGACATGGAAAAATGACATGAGACATGATCATATCCTAAATTCGCCATGTGACACTCAGATCAGTGACAAAGACATGGGATAATAGTAATTTGACATGTGACATGGAACCTAGTGACAAGGACATGGAGAAATATGACATGAGACATGATCATATCCTAAATTCGCTTACTGACACTCAGATCAGTGACAAAGACATGGGATAATAGTAATTTGACATGTGACATGGAACCTAGTGACAAGGACATGGAGAAATATGACATGAGACATGATCATATCCTAAATTCGCCATGTGACACTCAGATCAGTGTCAAAGACATGGGATAATAGTAATTTGACATGTGACATGGAACCTAGTGACAAGGACATGGAGAAATATGACATGAGACATGATCATATCCTAAATTCGCTTACTGACACTCAGATCAGTGACAAAGACATGGGATAATAGTAATTTGACATGTGACATGGAACCTAGTGACAAGGACATGGAGAAATATGACATGAGACATGATCATATCCTAAATTCGCCATGTGACACTCAGATCAGTGTCAAAGACATGGGATAATAGTAATTTGACATGTGACATGGAACCTAGTGTCAAGGACATGGAGAAAAATAACATGAGACATGATCATATCCTAAATTCGCCATGTGACACTCAGATCAGTGACAAAGACATGGGATAATAGTAATTTGACATGTGACATGGAACCTAGTGTCAAGGACATGGAGAAAAATGACATGAGACATGATCATATCCTAAATTCGCCATGTGACACTCAGATCAGTGACAAAGACATGGGATAATAGTAATTTGACATGTGACATGGAACCTAGTGACATGAGACATGATCATATCCTAAATTCTCCATGTGACACTCAGATCAGTGACAAAGACATGGGATAATAGTAATTTGACATGTGACATGGAACCTAGTGACAAGGACATGGAGAAAAAGGACATAGAGACATGATCATATCCTAAATTCGCCATGTGACACGCAGATCAGTGTCAAAGACATGGGATAATAGTAATTTAACAACATGTGACATGGAACCTAGTGTCAAGGACATGGAGAAAAATGACATGAGACATGATCATATCCTAAATTCGTCATATGACACTCAGATCAGTGTCAAAGACATGGGATAAAAGTAATTTGACATGTGACATGGAACCTAGTGTCAAGGACATGGAGAAAAATAACATGAGACATGATCATATCCTAAATTCGCCATGTGACACTCAGATCAGTGACAAAGACATGGGATAATAGTAATTTAACAACATGTGACATGGAACCTAGTGTCAAGGACATGGAGAAAAATGACATGAGACATGATCATATCCTAAATTCGCCATGTGACACTCAGATCAGTGACAAAGACATGGGATAATAGTAATTTGACATGTGACATGGAACCTAGTGACATGAGACATGATCATATCCTAAATTCTCCATGTGACACTCAGATCAGTGACAAAGACATGGGATAATAGTAATTTGACATGTGACATGGAACCTAGTGACAAGGACATGGAGAAAAAGGACATAGAGACATGATCATATCCTAAATTCGCCATGTGACACGCAGATCAGTGTCAAAGACATGGGATAATAGTAATTTAACAACATGTGACATGGAACCTAGTGTCAAGGACATGGAGAAAAATGACATGAGACATGATCTTATCCTAAATTCGTCATGTGACACGCAGATTAGTGTCAAAGAGATGGGAAAAGCTATGTACATAAATTATTTAGTTCCACATAACCTAGAACAGGACAAAGATAGTTCATATTATTCTCGGTAGAGGGAAACCCGAGAATGCATTCTGCGTTCTAAATACGATGAAATCTAACGTCTCAATTGTAAACTATGAGCAAATATTCTTTATTGATATCAATAAAATATATCAAACAATGAAAAGAAAGAGCTCTATACATAATTCATTCAAACTGATCAAGAAATTATAAAGAAAAGAGCATTATACATGTAATAATTTAGTTCCACATAACCTACATCATGCCAGAAATAGTTCATATTATTCTCGGTAGAGGGGGACAAAAAATCCGCGTTTTGAATAAAAATCTATCGTTTCAATTTAAACTACCGCTGTAAATTCCTCTAATAACTCAGCAAATGTTCTTTGCTGATATCAATGAAATATATCAAAAAATAGAGGAGAAAAAACTCTGTCCCTAAATCACTCAAACTGATGAAAAAAATCTATATCCTCTTAAACTGAATGTCTATTTGTTCATAGACTTAAAGGTGTAACACCACATTTATGATTTCACTGCTGAGGTGGAGTATATAAGGAACGCAATGTCTGGGGTTAATTGGAGAGGTCCGGCCCTCATGTCACGAACCTCCTTGTCTGTAGCTCCAGGTGCTAGCTTCAGTGCGTAAAATATCTCGACTGTTCTTCCGACCTTGTCGACTAAGAACGGGTGATGCTCCCATTGTTGGTTGAAGCATGAACGGGTGATGCTCCCATTGTTGGTTGAAGCATGAACGGGTGATGCTCCCACTGTTGGTTGAAGCGTGTCTGCTCCCATCAGTTGGTGGAAGCAACCATACGTAATGGTCCTCCTGTTTCAGTAACACTCACCGTTCCTTAGAGCACTGATCTGGAATTGAACGTGTTCCACAATCCTCCTTCAATCCTCCTTCAATCCTCCTTCAATCCTTCAATCCTCCTTCAATCCACCTTCAATCCTTCAATCCTCCTTCAATCCTCCTTCAATCCTTGGTACACTCAGTTCATTCCTCTGTACCGAAAGCTCAGCTAAGAACCTTGTGACATGAGAACCACTTGACCTCTCTTTTGTATTTAAAATTTATGATATGATTACTATTTCCAAAAATAATCCTATTATCCAAAATAATAGGTATTTTCTGGATATTCAAAAAATATAGGTCTTCTTTGGATATTTTTTTAGAAATATCCAAAGAAGACCTATATATATACTACTCACGTCATCCACACATGAACCCTCAGCATTCATGTCCCTAAACTAGTCTTTAAACCTGTCTGGTTTACGGATCTCTCGACCCAACCTGGTACAAGTGATCTTACTAGCTGGTACTGCCTTTGGTGTAGTAGGTTTTGGCGGTACTGGCGAAGTTTCCACCGGCTGAGATACCTGTTGAACTGGCTGTGGAACTGGCTGTGGAGCTGACTGTGGAGCTGGCAGTTCCTTCATCTGGACCCTGTTTGCGCACAAGGGTCTTATTAGGCATTTGAACTATATACGACCTATCGTGATGATGAGATTCCTTTACTGTTCACTTTTCTTTCCTATCTGGCAACCACACCTCGTCTCCTGGTGGTTTGAGTGGAGTAAGATCATGTGCTCTGTGATGATGATCAAAGTTTTCCTTAAGCTTGCGCTTATATTCCTCCTCACGTTATCGGATGGTGTCAATATCTGGAGGGTTTATTCCCAATTTAGATGGAAGGATTGGGATTTTAGTGTTAAGGCGACGTCCCATGAGCAATTGCGCTGGGCTAAATCCGTTTCTGATTGGTGAGTTTCTCAGATTAAGGAGTGCAATATAGGGATCCGGTGCTTTGATGATGTCTTTTAGAGTGCAGACTGCCCTTTCGGCTTCACCATTCCCGGAGGGATGCCCTGGTGAACTAGTAATATGGAGGAAACCCATACTCTTTAGCGAATTTCTGAAATTCTTGGCTTGAATATTGAGGCCCATTGTCTGAACACACTATTTGAGGGATCCCTTGATCTGCGAAGATCAACTTCATAGTCTCAACAATGGTATTCGAAGTTGTAGATTCTAGTTTCTTGTAAAATGCAAACCTGGAGTAGAAATCTACGACAACAATGTAGTGTACCTCTCCTAGCTGGAACAGGTCTGTGGCAACCTTTTGCCATGGATGGTCTGGTAGAGTAGGTGGAATCAGTGGTTCCATGTAGTTCGGATTCTTAATCCGGCAGTGATGACATCTCGAGAATAACTCTTCTACATCGGTGCTACATCCGGGCCACCAAACACTGTCTCGTGCCAGCTGACGACACTTGGTGATACCTTGATGCCCTTTGTGTAACTTACTGAGGATTTCTGGGCGAAGAGATGATGGGATGACGATGCAAATACCCATGAGTAACAGATCATCTACGATGTTGAGATCTGCCTAAATATCATCTTCCCATTGGTGCTGACGAATCTGTTCTAAGCGTTGGTCGGAGGCAGGAAGAGATCTGCAAACGAAGTTCACATATACTGTAGTGTCTTCCTGGAACCGGATGTCAGCCTCTGATGGCCCTGTGCCTGGGGCTCTGTATAGAGTGTCAGCAGTGTAGAGTTCCTTGCCCAGCACGTGGATGATACTATAGTCGTACCACATAAGACGCATTCTAAACCTCTGGATTCTTGGAGTGAGCAGGTCCAAGTCCTTAGAACCAAGAAGAGGTATTAGCGGCTTATAGTCTGTCTTTAGAGTGAAGTGTTTACCAATGAGGTAATCATGGAACTTCTTGCATGCCCATGTGCGCGCGAGAGCTTCCTTTTCTATCTGAGCGTAGCGGCGTTCAGTCCCGGAGAGAGATCTGGAAGCATAGGCAACAGGACGCCAAATGGAGTTGTTCTTCTGCATCAGCACTGCCCCTAGTCCGTACAAGGACGAGTGGTGGATACCTTTGTCTCAAGGTCGGCTTTGTACAGTGCCAGTACAGGAGTATTGCTTAGTAGGTCCTTGATGTTGTTAAATGCCTCCTGCTGAGAAGGTACCTAGAACCATTCACTCTTGGTGCTTAGGAGTTCACGTAGTGGTTGAATAACCGTAGAGAGATCTGGTGTGAACTTCCCCAGATGATTCAGTATGCAGATAAAACAGCGGAGTTCCGATACGTCGGAAGGAATACTCATCTCCTTGATCGCTGCTACCTTCTCGGTCGGCCTTGATGCCTTCAGCTGATATGATCTGACCCCGGAAGCTGATAGATGACTGTTTGAAGACACATTTGTCTTTGTTGAGTGTGATTCCTGCAGCTGCGAGTCTGCTGAGTGTTGCATGTAGACGCTGATCATGCTCAGCTTCATCATTACCAGATATCATGATGTCATCCATGAGACATACAACTCCCGGGAGTCCGGCGATGATGTTGGAGACTTGTTTCTGGTAAAACTCTGGTGCTGAGGTGATACCAAATGGCAGTCGGTTGTAGGCAAACCTACCATGGGTAGTGATGAATGTAGTGAGGAGACGTGACTCCTTGTCCAATTCAACCTGATGATAACCACTATTGGCATTGAGTTTGGAGAATACTTTGGCATCACCGATTTGTCCAAGAACATAGTCAACTGATGGCAACACATGCCTAGGTCTCTTTACAGCCTTATTGAGTCTAGTGAGGCCACGCACAAGCGAACGTCTCTGTTCGACTTTGGAACAACCATGACTGGTGCACACCAGTCCCTTGGTTGGCTGACCGGAGTGATAACCCCAAGATTCTGTAAACGTTCAAGTTCCTTGCCTACCTTATCATGCATTGCGTCATCCCTGAGTTGAAACTTGTAGGTCTTCTCAAGTTTACCCAGACCACTGAACATTTTTGGGTACTGCTCCTTATACTGTGAGACAGAGCATGTGAACACTATCAGTCCGAGTGCTGCGAAATGAGTCTTCACCCGGAATCCTAGAATGTGCGCCAGATGTTCGGTGATGAGCACGCCAGTGTGTCGGGGCACATTGATGGTGACGCGTCTCGTCAGCGAATCGTACGAGAAGACGGCCTTCAAATTTTTCAAAAAGTTCTGACCTTCTAAATTATCTGTCAGGAGCAGGTTCAAGCGCTCGATGAACTGAACGTTGTTTCCTGTGAAAATGGGTGGCTCGGGGAATATGTTCAGCAGCAGCCTTCGCACGCATGTTTCTCTCTCCATGTCTTTAACCATGGCGTGTGCCATACTCCTCATTTTTCGCCTCTTGTTGGACGTCGTCAGGTATTGCTTGTACAGGGCAAAATTTTCTTGTGTCAACGTGACGTACTTTGACTTTTTCCCAGGTTTCAATATCTGCACCTCCAACTCTTTTTCTAACAGCTCTGGTGTCATTTCGTCGACAAAGTTCTCCTCCGTCCTAGTCAGGATCAGTGCTTCTGATGATCTTCTGCAGGTTGATCACTCAGTCCACCGTCTTCCAGTCCACCTCGGGTTATTTCTTGAAGGTTTTACTCTCGTTGAAAACCCTTTTCGCCTTGGCCAGCGAGTTCTTTGTGTGCAGAGGAACGATCATGAACAAGTCGTCATCTCGCATGTTGCTCCATTCTGTCCGGAAGATGATTTCGCTGAGAGCTGCTTCATGGTCCTCTGATAGGAGGAGGGGTGAGTCAAAGTAGGTTCGAAAAGAGGTCAGAGTGTTCTGAGGGAAAAAGTCCATAGCACTGTTGCTAGGCAGGGTGATGTTCATAGCACCCTACGAGATTTTCTTGACAGGAATCCACTCTTTAAACTTGTCGCCGTAACCTAGCCAACGCACGAAAGCTAAGCATTTGCCCTTGATGGTCTTGTAGCGCAGCACCTTGTCTATCAGGTAAGTCGTAACGACTCTTGGAGACCTTCTGAACCTCCTCCGGATAGAACACGCCTTTTATCTCCTCCCCAGTGTCGTCTTTCAGCTCGAACCCACTGCTACCCAACGTTTTAGCCACGTTGAACACTTCCTCCTTCCAGTTTCCCTCTTAACCTTTGTCGAAGGGTCCTTTAGCCCTCAACATTCTCACTCTGTCGCCTGGATGATGACGTCGGTGTCGGAGCGTCAAGGGTCCGTCTTTTTCCATATTTCCTCGATTTGTCTCTTAGTAGGGAGGTTGTGTCTGTAGAAAATAGTTTCGCTGTTTTCCACGCTGACGTCAGCAGGAGACATTTTCAACGTCTTGTGGTGAGTATTATTGTAAGAAGACACCACCTTGTCCAGTACGTCTAGGTAGCGATATGTACGCTTGTGTGTGAAATAGCACCACAGCTTCTCCTTCAGACTTCAATTCAAACGCTCCACTAGACTAGCTTTGATGTCATAGTTTCGCTGGTGAAAAACTCTATTTCTTTGCTTTTGAGGTGATCTTGGAAGGTCTTGTTGAGAAATTCTTTCCCCTTGTCTGTTTGAACGGAGCGCGGGTATCTCTCGGCAGTCATTTCCTCGAACGCCTCGGTGACAGCTGCGCCGCCTTTGGATTTGGCGGGAGCCGCCCACGCGTACCTGGAGAAAACGTTGACAGCCGTGACCACGTACCGGAACCCGTCGTTGTGAGACGCTAAAGCTTGCATGTCCATCAGATCTAACTGCCACTGTTGATCGATTCCCCGGTTATCGTCTTGTTCCTTGCGAATTTTCTCCGGATGGGTTTATGTTTAGTGTAGGCGTCCAGAGATCCCAAGGCGTCTCAGATGAACGCCGAGTTTCGGTTGCGGAAATGATGTTTCTGGAGTTTGGTGACGCTGGTGAAACTAGAGGGTGCTTTGACGTAGGTGCACTTAGCCACCACTCGTCTCTTTTCTTTTTCCTTCTTGGTCAGTTTCTTAGACCTCGCCATCTCGTCGTCGTCATCTTCCTCTTCCTCATTGGAACTCATTCGTTTCCTCCCTCTGCCGGCAGGTATTCTGTCCGAAGCTTTGTTAGGAGCGCCTGCTTCATAGACTTGGTTCCCGATCAAGGAGCCGGTGGGATCTTCCATGTTTAGCACACGCTTGAACGGCGTGTACCCTTCGGGTCTCGACGCTGTCTTCCTCAACCTGCTGGTGTCGTTCAGTAAGTCCACTATGCTAATTCGAGTGGCGGGATCCGTTTTTCGACCCATGATCTCACTCACCGAACCATCGGCAGTCAGGAACAATCATGATCAAGTCGTCATCTCGCAAGGTTATGTACCTCATTTTCGCAAATGCATTGATAACAATCATAGTTTCATAAAATTACACCAAATCACAATTGAAATCATTAATATTCAGGGATGACAATAATTGGCTGTGATTACCTTATCAGTGAATTTAGCAAAATTTCTGGGTTTGACTAAACATGATGTTCACTTGACTCACTAATTTCAACCAAACAGGTTTTCGCTATTGACAAACGAAGATTTTAATATTGTGATATGTGACCCATCTTTTTGTATGCAATTTCTTTGCACAAGGGCTAAAATGAAATGGTCTATCCAGAACAGAATCAGATGTGTGCACTCCATTCACCCCTACTTGCCACAGCCGTACCGTATAGAAATGATACCGATATCTTATATTGCATTTTGTTTCCTACTTTGCAGCTGACATGAGACCAAGAGAAAGATCTCAAGACACTCAAATCAACACAGAACATGTGCGAGTAGACAATCAATTTGTACATGTAACCTTTACACACCAACTTTACATTACAGTTTGAGACATTGATCCATCTTTCAGAGCATCGAGGCTCAGATCTGCTGATGCCCACCTGGTCATGTGTCCCAGAATAATAACCACAGATATTGAGGAAACCTCTGCAGTAGCTATTATTGGGTAGGCTAATGGCAAGAACCATGACTACCTGTATTAAACTACCTTTAATTTGATATAGCAGAGAATTAGGAATACTCAGGTGCATTTGCAAGAAAGAAAAAAAAAAGAAGGAAAAAAAGCAAATATACAAAGCATAGAGTTAAAAACATCCTACTTCAAAGAACCAGTGATTGTTTTTGTTGCACTGCAGCATCACAATCTGTCATGCTTTTATCACCTAAATGGTAGATGAAATTTGAACATGTGTACTTAAAAGCAGTCAGTTTTCTTATCATGTAATGAACTTAAGTTTCTGCATTGGCCAATGATCTTAGCTGTTCTTATCCACAAACTCTTAATAATCTATATGAATTTTTAAGGCTGCATACACACATGGCCCACTTTCAGAATCTCACCTTATATATTTTTACAGTCCATCTAGACAATCTAAAGAGTCAAAGTCTACATAGAAAGTATGAGTATGCATTAGAACAAGGTTGGTATGTGTTTCTCCTCTATATAAATGTGTACACACCCCTATAACATGACCAGATTATTGCCCACTGAACAAGATATGTACTTGAGGAGGCGATGTGTGGCTCACTGCTTCACCACTGACATATATACTGCTCAATGCCTACTCTCCCACAAGCATGCCACAAATGTGGAGCTCAAGTTCAACATTCTACAAGGAAAAGAAAAACCTCTTCAGTAAAACACAAAGATACTGTCAGGCCTGTCCATTGATTCTTTACTCACTAAAAATCAACAATAATACAGCCATTTGAGGATGACAAGTTGCACACATGAGGATGGATCTAGACCAATTAATTCAATATAGTGAAATCGCCATATATTTAAATCAACATGTCATGGGTCTGAGTGACATGAGGCAAAAGGTTACTGATCTGACATATGTGCTTTCTCAGATTTGACATGGGATCAAGGATTCTTAAAGGTGACGTGGGACAGGGAAATTGATGTGACATGAGTATTTCCTAAAATTGGCATGTGACATGGGGACTCCCCCCGCCCATCCAGGGCCCCATAACATGAATAGATATCATCCCATATTTTTATATAGTACATACAATTTAAAGAAGAGACCTAGTAAGTTAACACAAGACACAAACAAGAGTATGGATTTGTTACTTTATTAGCATACATGCATTCTTGCATACATTCCACTGTACAATGAGCTTGGTGACATGGAGATTTAGGCTTGGTGTGGAGGAGGGTGTTATGACAGTTTTATTACCCTCTTACTTATTGCAAATCTTATTACAAACTTCCACCTTCCCATCACTACCAGCCATCAGTGGATATTGTTGCTACATCAAAATAGTTAACGTGGAATCGCAAAGATGTCCTCTGTTGGTGTTATGTGAGGTGTCGGGGACTACATTCATCACAAGAAGGGAAAATGTAAGATTCCTCTACATTGAATGCGAACTGGCAATATGTATTACTACAACTAGGAAAAGAACAAAGACCTATCTTTGCTATCAGCAATAAATGTTGGCTGTTTGGTGAGTGGCCTACTGCAGGCAGTATGTACTTCAATACAGAGACACTTCAGGAATAGGGACAAGTGTGCACTACAGTTTGATGGCTGTAAGTTCATTGTGCAGCACAGAAGACACACCAGGCACACGGCACCACTGCATCCATTCTTACCTATTGTAAACTTACACAGCGATTGAATGGCCTTTTGCCAGAATACTGATTTCTGTCATGTTGGGAGGAGGTTGTTCTTAAGTAATAAAATGCGAAGTAATATATGTTGCAGTGCATGAATCGCTATGCGGAGGTAGTAGTTTGATGGTTACCTACATCAAAACAAAGAGAGGACATGCATGCAGGGTTAAACTCAGAAGATGACATTGCGTAATCTGGGACTAGAATAAGGAGGATGCCTTTGCTCATTTTACAAGAGGATGATGTCGACCACACACACGAACACTCACAACATTCCTCAGTTTTGCGCTGTTTACATTTCATAATTAACTGCAGACATTATCACGCGAAGAGATTTACAGATACCATAGCACAGCGTGGTGAACTGTATAAAGTTCCCGAATAGAAAGAATGAACGTCCTTTATTTTTCAAACTTTGGGTATGTAACAAGTCTTTCCTGGAGAATGAGTATAACAACTATTCAGTTTTGCTGTTTCTAAATCAATAGTAGTGCCTGAGAGCTGTCTATTTAACAAGTGTCAGAAGGGTGTAATGTTTGTGGAGATCCATTTGGAATCTTTGTTTTTTACTATCTTTTCCTGTTAATGTGTTTATTGGTTGGTACAGTGATAATTCTTTGAGGAAGAAGCGATGCCTCCTTATCAGCATCAGCATTTCCAGGAGAGGGGAATTCTCGAGTTGTCACAAGTTGGAGTTCAGCACCTAATAGCTGGTCTATACCAGAGGTAAAGACCTCAAGGCTCTGGGACAAGTTTTACCTAGAGTGAAAGGAGATGAAATAGGAGTCACACACCACACTTGTATACAGCCCATCAGAGTTTGCAGACCAAAACTAGACAGACAGAGAAAGTAGAAGATATTTCATGCTTGCATCAGGTGGTAGTCATCTGTTGTGAGGGTTCTTCAGGGAAAGCGTGCTGCTGATTTCATACAAATAATGAGCACAAAGACAAGACAATAATCACAAAGTCAGCCATTATGTACACCATTCAACATCTGACCCTGCCAGGCAAGGAATGAGGATAAGTACATGCCTTCTGGTCTGCAATCTACTAATGAAAAGGGGAACTATTGTTCAGAGGACATAGTAGCAGATGAAGTTTCATGGTCACTAAAACTACAACATTTGATAGCGGCCAGATTACTGGCTAGGAAAAATAGATAATTCATACTTCTTTTTCTTATGTTTTACTCAAACATATTTCATGATCACTATTGATAATTTACCTGCAAATTTACATTTAATGTGTGCATTAGGATTAAACCGATTTAGCTGCAAGACAAATTTGGTGATTTCAGCTAATGGAAAACACAGACCTCAAATATCAATGCTTCACCAAACATGAGTGAGTGGTAGTGTTATAATTATTTTTGTAGAAACCATATTTTTCTTTACCTTTGTCTTAGTTGGAAACACTAGAGTGAAACTTCGGCTTCAGTATTTGCTTGGAAGGTAGTTATTTACAATATTGAGGGAGGATTGCTCTGCACTGCTGTATTATAGAAGACAAATCACAGAAGTCTAATTGCAGTCCCCCATTGCAGCTTGTTCACCATCATCATAGACAATAATATATATAATATATGCACTCTGTACAACAAGTATAAAGAGGAAATGGACAGTATAATGTCCCAACGGGGATATATTCATATAGCCAGGGTTCAAAGGTGCAGCGATTACCTTCGATGCACCAAGGTTATGTACCTCATTTTCACAAATGCATTGATAACAATCATAGTTTCATAAAATTACACCAAATCACAATTGAAATCATTAATATTCAGCGATGACAATAATTGGCTGTGATTACCTTATCAGTGAATTTAGCAAAATTTCTGGGTTTGACTAAACATGTTCACTTGACTCACTAATTTCAACCAAACAGGTTTTCGCTATTGACAAACGAAGATTTTAATATTGTGATATGTGACCCATCTTTTTGTATGCAATTTCTTTGCACAAGGGCTAAAATGAAATGGTCTATCCAGAACAGAATCAGATGTGTGCACTCCATTCACCCCTACTTGCCACAGCCGTACCGTATAGAAATGATACCGATATCTTATATTGCATTTTGTTTCCTACTTTGCAGCTGACATGAGACCAAGAGAAAGATCTCAAGACACTCAAATCAACACAGAACATGTGCGAGTAGACAATCAATTTGTACATGTAACCTTTACACACCAACTTTACATTACAGTTTGAGACATTGATCCATCTTTCAGAGCATCGAGGCTCAGATCTGCTGATGCCCACCTGGTCATGTGTCCCAGAATAATAACCACAGATATTGAGGAAACCTCTGCAGTAGCTCTTATTGGGTAGGCTAATGGCAAGAACCATGACTACCTGTATTAAACTACCTTTAATTTGATATAGCAGAGAATTAGGAATACTCAGGTGCATTTGCAAGAAAGAAAAAAAGAAGGAAAAAAAGCAAATATACCAAGCATAGAGTTAAAAACATCCTACTTCAAAGAACCAGTGATTGTTTTTGTTGCACTGCAGCATCACAATCTGTCATGCTTTTATCACCTAAATGGTAGATGAAATTTGAACATGTGTACTTAAAAGCAGTCAGTTTTCTTATCATGTAATGAACTAAAGTTTCTGCATTGGCCAATGATCTTAGTTGCTCTTATCCACAAACTCTTAATAATCTATATGAATTTTTAAGGCTGCATACACACATGGCCCACTTTCAGAATCTCACCTTATATATTTTTACAGTCCATCTAGACAATCTAAAGAGTCAAAGTCTACATAGAAAGTATGAGTATGCATTAGAACAAGGCTGGTATGTGTTTCTCCTCTATATAAATGTGTACACACACCTATAACATGACCAGATTATTGCCCACTGAACAAGATATGTACTTGAGGAGGCGATGTGTGGCTCACTGCTTCACCACTGACATATATACTGCTCGATGCCCACTCTCCCACAAGCATGCCACAAATGTGGAGCTCAAGTTCAACATTCTATAAGGAAAAGAAAAACCTCTTCAGTAAAACACAAAGATACTGTCAGGCCTGTCCATTGATTCTTTACTCACTAAAAATCAACAATAATACAGCCATTTGAGGATGACAAGTTGCACACATGAGGATGGATCTAGACCAATTAATTCAATATAGTGAAATCGCCATTTATTTAAATCATGTCATGGGTCTGAGTGACATGAGGCAAAAGGTTACTGATCTGACATAGGTGCTTTCTCAGATTTGACATGGGATCAAGGGTTCTTAAAGGTGACGTGGGACAGGGAAATTGATGTGACATGAGTATTTCCTAAAATTGGCATGTGACATGGGGACTCCCCCTCCATCCAGGGCCCCATAACATGAATAGATATCATCCCATATTTTTATATAGTACATACAATTTAAAGAAGAGACCTAGTAAGATAACACAAGACACAAACAAGAGTATGGATTTGTTACTTTATTAGCATACATGCATTCTTGCATACATTCCACTGTACAATGAGCTTGGTGACATGGAGATTTAGGCTTGGTGTGGAGGAGGGTGTTATGACAGTTTTATTACCCTCTTACTTATTGCAAATCTTATTACAAACTTCCACCTTTCCATCACTACCAGCCATCAGTGGATATTGTTGCTACATCAAAATAGTTAACTTGGAATCGCAAAGATGTCCTCTGTTGGTGTTATGTGAGGTGTCGGGGACTACATTCATCACAAGAAGGGAAAATGTAAGATTCCTCTACATTGAATGCGAACTTGCAATATGTATTACTACAACTAGGAAAAGAACAAAGACCTATCTTTGCTATCAGCAATAAATGTTGGCTGTTTGGTGAGTGGCCTACTGCAGGCAGTATGTACTTCAATACAGAGACACTTCAGGAATAGGGACAAGTGTGCACTACAGTTTGATGGCTGTAAGGTCAGTGTGCAGCACAGAAGACACACCAGGCACACGGCACCACTGCATCCATTCTTACCTATTGTAAACTTACACAGCGATTGAATGGCCTTTTGCCAGAATACTGATTTCTGTCATGTTGGGAGGAGGTTGTTCTTAAGTAATAAAATGCGAAGTAATATATGTTGCAGTGCATGAATCGCTATGCGGAGGTAGTAGTTTGATGGTTACCTACGTCAAAACAAAGAGAGGACATGCATGCAGGGTTAAACTCAGAAGATGACATTGCGTAATCTGGGACTAGAATAAGGAGGATGCCTTTGCTCATTTTACAAGAGGATGATGTCTACCACACACACGAACACTCACAACATTCCTCAGTTTTGCGCTGTTTACATTTCATAATTAACTGCAGACATTATCACGCGAAGAGATTTACAGATACCATAGCACAGCGTGGTGAACTGTTTAAAGTTCCCGAATAGAAAGAATGAACGTCCTTTATTTTTCAAACTTTGGGTATGTAACAAGTCTTGCCTGGAGAATGAGTATAACAACTATTCAGTTTTGCTGTTTCTAAATCAATGGTAGTGCCTGAGAGCTGTCTATTTAACAAGTGTCAGAAGGGTGTAATGTTTGTGGAGATCCATTTGGAATCTTTGTTTTTTACTATCTTTTCCTGTTAATGTGTTTATTGATTGGTACAGTGATAATTCTTTGAGGAAGAAGCGATGCCCCCTGTATCAGCATCAGCATTTCCAGGAGAGGGGAATTCTCGGGTTGTCACAAGTTGGAGTTCAGCACCTAATAGCTGGTCTATACCAGAGGTAAAGACCTCAAGGCTCTGGGACAAGTTTTACCTAGAGTGAAAGGAGATGAAATAGGAGTCACACACCACACTTGTATACAGCCCATCAGAGTTTGCAGACCAAAACTAGACAGACAGAGAAAGTAGAAGATATTTCATGCTTGCATCAGGTGGTAGTCATCTGTTGTGAGGGTTCTTCAGGGAAAGCGTGCTGCTGATTTCATACAAATAATGAGCACAAAGACAAGACAATAATCATAAAGTCAGCCATTATGTACACCATTCAACATCTGACCCTGCCAGGCAAGGAATGAGGATAAGTACATGCCTTCTGGTCTGCCATCTACTAATGAAAAGGGGAACTATTGTTCAGAGGACATAGTAGCAGATGAAGTTTCATGGTCACTAAAACTACAACATTTGATAGTGGCCAGATTACTGGCTAGGAAAAATAGATAATTCATACTTCTTTTTCTTATGTTTTACTCAAACATATTTCATGATCACTATTGATAATTTACCTGCAAATTTACATTTAATGTGTGCATTTGGATTAAACCGATTTAGCTGCAAGACAAATTTGGTGATTTCAGCTAATGGAAAACACAGACCTCAAATATCAATGCTTCACCAAACATGAGTGAGTGGTAGTGTTATAATTATTTTTGTAGAAACCATATTTTTCTTTACCTTTGTCTTAGTTGGAAACACTAGAGTGAAACTTCGGCTTCAGTATTTGCTTGGAAGGTAGTTATTTACAATATTGAGGGAGGATTGCTCTGCACTGCTGTATTATAGAAGACAAATCACAGAAGTCTAATTGCAGTCCCCCATTGCAGCTTGTTCACCATCATCATAGACAATAATATATATAATATATGCACTCTGTACAACAAGTATAAAGAGGAAATGGACAGTATAATGTCCCAACGGGGATATATTCATATAGCCAGGGTTCAAAGGTGCAGCGATTACCTTCGATGCGCCAAGGTTATGTACCTCATTTTCACAAATGCATTGATAACAATCATAGTTTCATAAATTACACCAAATCACAATTGAAATCATTAATGTTCAGCGATGACAATAATTGGCTGTGGTTACCTAATCAGTGACTTTGGCAAAATTTCTGGGTTTGACTAAACATGATGTTCACTTGACTCACTAATTTCAACCAAACAGGTTTTAGCTATTGACAAAAGAAGATTTTCATATTGTGATATGTGGCCTATCTTTTTGTATGCAATCTCTTTGCACAAGGGCTAAAATGAAATGGTCTATCCAGAACAGAATCAGATGTGTGCACTCCATTCACCCCTACTTGCCACAGCCGTACCGTATAGAAATGATACCAATATCTTATATTGCATTTTGTTTCCTACTTTGCAGCTGACATGAGACCAAGAGAAAGATCTCAAGACACTCAAATCAACACAGAACATGTGCAAGTAGACAATCAATTTGTACATGTAACCTTTACACACCAACTTTACATTACAGTTTGAGACATTGATCCATCTTTCAGAGCATCGAGGCTCAGATCTGCTGATGCCCACCTGGGCATGTGTCCCAGAATAATAACCACAGATATTGAGGAAACCTCTGCAGTAGCTATTATTGGGTAGGCTAATGGCAAGAACCACTACCCGTATTAAACTACCTTTAATTTGATATAGCAGAGAATTAGGAATACTTGCATTTGCAAGAAAGAAAAAAAAAGAATTAAAAAAGCAAATATACCAAGCATAGATTTAAAAACATCCTACTTCAAAGAACCAGTGATTATGTTTTTGTTGCACTGCAGCATCACAATCTGTCAATCAATCATCACCTAAATGAAAGATGAAATTTGAACATGTGTAATTAAAAGCAGTCAGTTTTCTCATCATGTAATGAACTTAAGTTTCTGCATTGGCCAATGATCTTAGTTGTTCTTATCCACAAACTCTTGATAATCTATATGAATCTTTAAGGCTGCATACACACATGGCCCACTTTCAGAATCTCACCTTATATATTTTACACTGCATCTAGACAATCTAAAGAGTCAAAGTCTACATAGAAAGTATGAGTATGCATTAGAACAAGGCTGGTATGTGTTTCTCCTCTATATAAATGTGTACACACACCTATAACATGACCAGATTATTGCCATGCTGAACAAGATATGTACTTGAGGAGCCGATGTGTGGCTCACTGCTTCACCACTGACATATATACTGCTCTATGCCCACTCTCCCACAAGTATGCCACAAATGTGGAGCTCAAGTTCAACATTCTACAAGGAAAAGAAAAACCTCTTCAGCAAAACACAAAGATACATAGGGGGCAGAATGCTCTGAGGAGAAGGCGTTCTGCTATGAAGGCCAAGCAGTACTGTAGCGTTTTTAGTTGGAAAAGTGTTCAATCGTGTTCTGATATTATCACGGTATGAGTAATAGCCGAAGTTGTGTTCAGTATCGATACTAAAGTGTTCATCTTGCACCTTGCTTCATATATTTTTCCAGTATGGCCTTTTGTTTATAAACAATCTCCGTGCACCAGTATTTTCACACTGGCCATAAACTGGCCTTTTCTTATAACACAGGTATACTTGATAACTTTACCCACATGGGTTTTTATAATATAACCCATAGAACATAGCCTACCACTATGGCAGTTATAATTTACTACTGCTACCCTTCTGAGGGGAGAAATGTAGCAATGAATTAATTTGTTTCTTTTTCCTACTAATCAGTGGTTAGCGGAGTATAATTACACAATACCACAGCACTGTGAAAATATAAAACTTACATTCCATATCACAAGTATTGACAACCGTTCATATTCTAGGAATATTAAAACCGCCTACTATGTCCCCCTTTCAACTGATCACATCAAACCATATGATACATAGAATAGCACAACCCTTAATTTTTATTGTCCCTAATTTAAAAACCTAATTTGTCTTTAGTATAGACCCAGATTGGGAATTTTTTGTCCTAACAAGGTTGCATTTGTCTAATGTTGAAGCGACTTTACAGCGATGAACAGATGTAGAATGAGAAACTTTTTTTTTTCTGCAAAATTTCTATCTATTTGTATCAGAATATAAAAGTGATCAGCAGGCTAATACTGCTAGCATCATAGAGGAAGATTTCAAGTAAACCATTTTAGTGAACGCTTTCAAAATTTTAAATCAAATAAATAATTCAATAACCTTTTCAGGTGCAAAATCACACAGATGAGGTAAAATAACGATTGAATAAAACTCAACAAAAGGTATGGGACAGGAACGGCTGGAAAACCAAAGTTCAATTATCTAAAACCAATAAATGATTCATTGTTACCAAAGATTCACTTAAGGGGAGAAATAAGATATGTTATTAAAAAAATCTCTTTAAAAACAAATGCAATCTAAGATTTAAAACCGAAATAATGTATGCCAGTTGTGCACTCCAGCATGGTATTCCTTTGATCCCCTTTCAGAGATTACTCACTCTCTCAGATACAATAAGAGTAACCCGCAGCCCACGAGGACCACCAAATATACACATATATATATATATATCTATAACATTGTGACTTTGCGCATGATGTGCCGCAATTGAGAAAATGCTGAGACAGCCAGGCATACTTGAGTTTCCATTTTAAAGAGTTTGTTTCCCTTTTCATGTTCCATGTGTGTACAGTCAAGGTTTGGGTGTTACTATGGTAACAACTGCTACACATGACCTTGATATTACGGGATGGAGGCACAATATCCCATGGTGTCCCACGGTGGGCTGTACAACCGAGCGATGAATTCTACATTGTGACTAAACGGCTGCCAGGCCAACTTCACTTGTTCATCGCCAACTTCCGCATTTGTCTTATGACAGCAGTAGCATTGTAGGCTTGCTGCAAGCAAAGGAAGCACACTCTAAAGTAAAATTCTAGAATGTGTGAACATCACATATCAAATATCAGTGGAACAGTACTTGCCAGATTATCATTACACTAATATTTCATTCAACAGCTACATGCACCCCGGTATATAGTTACTGGTATATAGTTACCGTAGTGGCCCGAAAGAGTGCCCGGGTGCTCATTGATTTCAATCCCACTATACCCAACACGCTTATAAATGTGAGACAGGCGCTTCTTTGAATGCAGTTTTTAGCGCTGAATGCCCCTATACCCCAGCACTTATTTGAGACCCCGCCTAAATGGGCCAAGACGGTGTAATAACAGGTACTAATGATATCTGTAATTCAATGAATGTTTACCTTCCACCGTGCCTTGGCAAATGTCTTCTTCATCTGGGCACTGACGGTAGCATGGATGTCCTTATCCAAAGCAGTATTACCAGAGATCCTTTATGAACAGACAAACAAAATAAAGTTTTATCATAGCGCTGGAACCATGAGATATCCTTTCTTCTTATAAGGGAGGAATGAAAAGATTCTTTCTGCATCTGTGCATAGTTTCATGAGGACATGTATCACTGAAAAAGCACCCCTGCACTTATGCTTTGCTCCTAGCCATTTGACTTACAATCTTAAAAAATAAATTTTCTGTGTCTCTGGTACTAGAGACAGGGATTTGTTGAGCCCTGCCCTTGCCCCTCTTACTTATATTAGACTAGTGTGTATTTAGATCTATGTTGCAGCAATAGATAGCACCAAAAATAAGTCCTATGCTCTATTCTAACAGTTGACAAATGATAAGTGACTCACCATGGATGTGCCAGAGCCTGCTTACATGTATACCTCTTCTTGGTGTCTTTGCACATCAAAGTCCGAATGAAATCCTTAGCTGAAATTAGACGCATCATGTGTCAGAATTTATGGAAAACATTAGCGGCTCATATCTCAATTACCAAACTAAAGTATGTGTCATATACTAAACTACTTTTTTTTAAAAATGTAATAGGTATGTTTCAATGATCAATAACCAAAAATCTAAATTCAAGTATATCAATTTCCCTTCCCAGTAATGCCGAAATGTCATTGGGACCCTGTCATTACCTCAGTTTTCTAGTGGTGAAAGAATTTTTCAAATCGGCCTATTAGAAGCAAAGATAGTCAAATTTTTGTGAATATGTATCATATTCCAGAATTTCCCTATTTCTTTTAGCTGCAATGGTGTTTATATGGGTACCTTAAGACATCAAAGTTCATATGGCCTGCGTTAGAGGGAAATGGCCTACGTAAGATGCCATGACACAGGCCACATTGGCCTGCGTCGATAAAAAGTTTTCGGCAACACTGCCTTCCCGAAGTTTATTTTTAGCGTTCTAGAAAATAGTGCTAAAAATAGCATGATATAAATTCAGAATGCTGTTGGTTTTATGTTGTGTATCTTATATATCAAAGCGTTACCTTTTAAAGTAATATTAAAGTTGACATTTACTTTTGAGCAACTTTTTTGCACTTGCATTTCACTGAATATGGTAAATCATTATCAAGTTTGCATTTTGTATATTTACCGGATTCTGAAATCTCATCCCAGTACGGTGAATCAAATTCATACTCGGCTTTGAGTATCTGTCGGAAAAGCTCTGAATCATTCTCATCGTAGAAAGGCGGATACCCACATAATCTGCAAGACAACCAACAAAATAAGTCAGATTCTTTCAAGAAATGTCTTGTTGTAATGCCCCTTTGATTAACATCATAGTTAGGAAATCATTAATAGAGGTTGAAAGAGTTACTGCTGTTTTAATATACCAAAGATATGTACTAGCTGCAATGAAAATGTTGAAAAGAAGAAAAATCATCAATATATATGTACCGTAATCTCCCGCGTAGAAGACGCGCTGCGCGTATAAGACGCACCTCAAACTCAGCACATGCATTTTCACGTATAAGACGCACATTTTAATGCTCAATTTTGTAAATCCAGTACTGTTCTATAGTAAAATTACCCCTCGTATAAGACGCACACCCAACTTTAGAAAATCCTACAAGACGCACCAGCATTTTGTTTGGCCTAGAGGACGCGTCTTATACGCGGGAGTTTACGGTAGTAGTTATATCTACTTCGCGAGCTGGAACTTCTCAGTCAGAATTGATATTAGAGTTCTTCTTAACAGTATCTTTATCCAAGTAATGATTGTTTATACTGCTCAAAGATAACCTCATCAAAATAGGTTTGCTGTATGCAGAAGTTCAATTCATGAGAGAATTTTCAGACTAATTTACAATAGTAAAAAAACATGAGAATATAGCACTGAGATGGAAGTCACCTAGCACAAAATATACCTGTAATGCTCTATCACAACCCCTTATATAATTATCAAGTATACAAATGTTGAGGTCTTTGCAACTTTAAAATCCCTAAAATTAGGGGAAAAGCCTGAAGACGTCACTGAGTGGTGAGATTATGGGAATAATGGAAAAAAAGTGCAATTGTAAAATATACTTACAGAATATATGCGATTACACCAATTGACCAAACATCAACTTCTTTTCCATATGGTTTCTGCGCTAATACTTCAGGTGCTGAAATGTACAATTAAATTCCAGGATAAGAGAATAGACACGGAACAAGGAGTATGGTACATCAGGCAGCGACTACTACAGCTAGTAAATTACACTGTACAACAAAATTTTACTTTTCGAAAGAAACTGAGCTCAAACCCACTAATTCCTGTGTATGTTGACCTGGGGAATTCAAAAATAACATCCATTTTTTGCTGGCGGCTCTCAATTTTGAGATACTCATAATAACTAGAATTGCCCATTTTCATCCTCGGTAGCCAAATCCATGCAAACTGTACAAACACCAGATTTCACATCAAATCTGGTTTATTTATTTTTGATTACCATTTACAAACCTATATCTAATAAATTGTTCATCCTTTGACTCAGTAATATGCAGTAAAAGTAGTAAATATGTTCAAAACATTAGGTAGACGACACATGTTCGGGACTGCCTTGCCTGTCTCTTGTACACAATGTTCGGGATCATCCCACATCAGACCCCATTACTAGGCTGCTAGAGGAAAAGGTAACCACTATCTTTGGTAGCATTTTTCCATCTCCGAGAGGTCCTGCTAGAATCTCTCCTCATGTATGTCAATTACCAAGCCACAGGTTTTTTTTTAAGGTGGCTGGCGGGGATAGGCTAGCAGTTATTAGTTTTTCGCCATATTCTCACCAGAGTCCCAAAATGATATGAACTTTTCATATGTGCAAAAATAATATTGGGGTCCCATGCATATTTTTGAGATACAGAAGATTCAAGCCTAGATAGGATTATACAGTGATTTGTCACACAAATCCCTAGATTCATATCCAAAAGTAGATAGATAGATATTTTATTTGCTTTTGAACTGAGGAAGTACATATCCTTGGTGAGAATGTGATTGTTGTACTCCACAGTATACTAATGCCAAAACATTTCCACTATAACATCAGAAAAGCAAAAAAATGACAAAAAACTGCAAAGAACAAAATAACAGAAAAAGCAACTAAATTCATGGTTCCATTATGTGGAGAACTATGGCATAAATAATAGTTGAGGGGAGACCTGTGCATGAATTGCCGAGATCTCACCTCATATGTGTAAGTATTAATAATGAGTTAGTCAACTACTTTTGCATATGTGTTTGACACTTCCTTAATACTAAGATGAGGTTTCCAAGTTTGTATATTATCTGGAATACTCTATATCTATGCCTCTCTTATGCCCCATTAAATCTTTTCATAACTTCTTAAGCACTTAGACTTTATGCATATCTTTGCAGTAAATACAATATTGACATATCGTCCCAGGCATATTTCTTATGTTTTGGATGATTGAAATAACAAGTGCAAGGAAATGGCTAGATTAGTGACATGTATATTATGTAGCCTCTTCTAGGTGGTCACATACAGCAGTTCCCATGGCTCATGTGTAGGGCCTCTGCCTTGCTCTCAGGAGACCCAGGATTCAAATCCAAGTATAGCCTTCCTGTATTTTGCACATTTCGGTTATCTTTAGTGGCAATGTAAAATAGAGACCCCTGGTGTCCAAATGATGAACTACCGATCCCCGCCAGCCACCTTAATGGATTGGGGGTCAGATGCAGACAGTGGATCTTCAAGGACATCTTGCATTTGAGTTTCTAATATGTGGCAGCAGTGTATCCACACACTCTACAAAGTCCTAAGCCCTCTTGTTTCCCAGAAATCCTGTTTTGACTGCACTGAGGTCAAGCCATGTGTTCCATTTACTATGTAGCCTATTTTTGGTTATATCATCAATATACAAATTACCCTCTCTTTAATCTCATGATTATGGATCCTCATGTTTAGATGCAGCCTTACGCACCATAAATCATGGTTAGATGCTCTAAATCATCCACAAGTCAATGTTTCAAGGAAGTAAACATGGAAATTTGGCTGTCCTTTAAGATTACTGCCCTTGTACCAAAATGTAGAAATATTTCTCTGAAAAAAGTGGTTATAATGCAATGTGCATGAAATCGAACCTATTTGGTGTGGATATATATACATCTTGACCCCTTTTGGCATTATCCAAGATGGACTCTTGCCTCTCAACTACCAAAACTGCCACAATCATGCATATGAAGTGTGCTAACACCAAACACATAATATTCCATAAAACTGGATCCAACGCTCGGACGGGCTTCCCTAGCCCCCTTAAAAGGGTCTATATCTCCTCTTTCCTATCCCCTCAGGATGTGTCTTGTGCACATATGCGCGGGCACTGACACATTCCTCTGTTAAATTCTCAACCTGTGAAGCACGGGATGATTTGCACAAGTGTCCAAGCTATTGATATTACCCAGACAAATGCCAGGAATGACATAAGAAAGTTCTTGTACATGTTTGGACTACAATATATAGGTGAACATAGTGAAATCATTGCCCTTGGAGGTGATTATTAGCATATATGGAACCCTATGGATATCTCAGAATTGAGAGCCAATAGGCATTTTTTAACCTCATTTTCAGATTCAGCAGGCTCAAATTAGGTATAAATAGTATGTTTGGTCTCCGTTTTTTTCCGGCCTTTGTACAGTGTTATTCTGATTTGATTGGGAGGTTTACAAAACCATCAACCTTAAGGGAGGGGTCATTTTTTAAATAACAGGGGAGGTGCATTTTCGTGTGTGCAGTGAAAATTTTGTCCATCACTCTGAAATTGTCCTGCTTCCTCCCCCCCCCCTTTATTCTATAGTAACGCACAGGATTTTCCTCGGTAATGGAGTCTGAAATATTTTTGTTCCAATCCCTAACCCCTCCCCCCTCCGCTGTTAAATGACCACTCCCGAACTTCACTGAAATTGTATACTGTGGTCGTGAATTACAACACACAAAGCTCTCCAAGTTCCTTTAGTTTCCTTCAATCACAGTCCTATTCTAACCATTTTGAACTGTTAGTTTGATTTCCTATCATTGATGATATCATACTATAATGTTGATCCACTGAACTTTGGTCCACTGATTCCTTTGACTACTACACTGTCGACTTCGATAGACTTTGAGACAGTGGTCTCTTATTCAATGAACATATGCGTAAACAGATCACTGCCTGATTTTAAACTTTTAAGGGCTGCTGATGCAGGAGTGCATCTTGCCCATTGGTCGGCATGATGCACCAATGAAGTGCTGATGAGTCTTCATGCCAGCACAGTGAGCATCATACTGACCCCAGTAGGCTTGGCATGAAGCTTGAATGTAGCCCTGGCGAGTTACTCGCCAGGGCTACATTCATGCATCATGACAACCAATGGACATGATGCATTCATGCATCATGACAACCAATGGACATGATGCATTCATGCATCATGTTGTAATGGTTTGTATCAACTTATATGTTGGGTGGCTCGTTGGCTCGCTTATCACTAAAGACACCAACACAACACGAGTGATTCGGGTTGGGCAAAGCCCCGGATACCCCTACCTCTCGGGTAGGACTTTATTCAATTCTGTTTACAGTCTATAACTGGACGTCTTGACTGGACCACGTCCAGTCCCCTTCTGTGGCTCGTCCGGCTTCTTAGTAGAAGCTGGACGCGAGGCATGGTGCTGCCCCCTCTTGTACCAGCCGGGTATCGCAAAGCGACACCTAGTTGGCATAGAAGGAACGAGCACCACATGAACACGTCTCTCGGATGAACCGCACTAATATATACACAACGATGCCGGCCCCTACAATGTCAACCAATGGACATAATGCATTCATGCATCAGCAGACCCGAAAATGCCTGCTTTTACTCACCTACATATCCCGGCGTTCCACAGGCCGTTGCCATTGTGCCCGATTCCTCTGTCTTTGACAAGCCAAAATCACTTATCATGATTTTAGAGTCTTCTGCAGGGCAGTAATATAATAGGTTTTCCGGCTGAAGAAAAAAATATATTAGCCTTGTTAGTGGACATTTTGCTAAGTCTGCATATAACTCATCAGTCTTAAATTTCAGATTTTTTAGTTGCAATATTTTTGTAAAGCTGCTTTACAGGATCTCACGGATAAGCCGCATTGTATACCCAAATCTGAGGCCTATTGAAGCTTATACGATATTCCTGAAACCAGAGTGCACATTATAGGCAGGGTAAATTTACATGTATGTTACATTAGTACTGCTCAATTTAAGCCCCCGGTGTGCCTCATAGCTTTTCGTTTAATTCAGCGTGCGTCTTGTTTAGTACATGACATGTTATATGCCTATTCACCCCTGCATATCAAATGGCCCAAAGTGCTCATGAACCTGCTGTCAATAGAAATAGTGCTTGATTTTACAATTTATAACTTTATAATAGAACCTAGGAAACAATGGTAGAACACTGCTCAATCCCTGTGTGTTAGGGTTGAGCTGTGGAACCATGTGCGCGAAAATGCGCCAACCTGATACCCGCCACTTTGTTAAAAAGTGACCACTCCCTTATACAACTGCTGTATCGATATTATCACCTGTTGATGTCTACAGGTAGCAATAGCCTCTGTGCACCTCCTGTGTAATAATCTCACTGTGTTATGTGGGTCTATAGTTCTGGTTATATAAGTCACTAATTGCCTACTGTAAGATGGTTACCTAAGCTCCACTGTCCTGACATATTGGGCTGAGTCTGATCCAGGCAGGTTTGGTAGAGTCTGTATTCTGACCACTCGTTAAACTATATCTATTTCCTGTCCAGAGGGTGGGATTTTCAGACCCATGGGGGAGGGAGGGAAAGATTTCTTTTCATGAAATGTTTTTATTTATCATAAACATGATAGCAGGGGCAGCATGAATCTGCCACCACGTTCTAAATTTGAGGGGTTGGAAACCTAGAATCTTGAGCTGAGACCCCAAAAAACATGTTTTTTTTTTTTGGGGTTGTTTTTTTCAGAACTCCCAAAAAAATATATCTTTAAAGGTGGCCACTTGTGTTATGTCTTAGGAGGCCATGGTTACAACACTCACCTTTAGATCTCTGTGAACTACTCCTTTTTCATGCATGAAGTCTACGGCTTCCAATACTTGTCGTATTAAGAAGGACGCATCCTTCTCCGTGTAGCTACCCTTTTCTACGATCCGGTCAAACAGCTCTCCCCCAGTCACACTGAAACATATAAAGATGCAACATGAAACATTATACCATACTTGGTAGAACAATAAGTCAGTTAAATACCCTTGTTGTTTCAGAGTTATGTGTTATTTAACTGTGTCAGACTGGGTAGCCTTGACTGGGACCTGACGGTCCTTGTCTACACAATCCAGTCTGACGCATATATCTATATATCGCATATTTTGAAACCCTTAGAGTTTAATTACTACTTATGGTAACAATTACAAAAGTGTCAAAAACAACTCTTCTTCAGACACATCAAACATGTAATGAAGTACAAATAACTCAGTCACACTAAAATACATAGAATATGGACCATGTAATAAAAACAACTTTTCTTCAGACACGTTAAACACATATTGTCGCCTACGTTGAAGAAGGTTGTATCTGCATATTTCAAGTTTTCAGCTGCGGCAAAAAAGAAGTGCTGCAATTACTACCGTAAAACCCCGGTCATAAGCCAAACTTTTTTTCCTATTTTGGGCCAAAACCGGCTTCTAAATTTCCCCCCCAACTCTACCCCCAGCTTATGACCGGGGTTTTAATACAATAGATTAAAGAGAAAATAGGGAAAATTTGGCCCTAAAATCGGCTTATAGGATTTCCCTGAACTCGCCCCCCGGCTTATGACCGGGGCCGGCTTATAACCGGGGTTTTACGGTACAGCACACAGTTGACAGAGTTGGCATTGGGGCCTGTAGACACATACATCATAGACAGAGCTTCAATACTTTCATAGAAGCTAGGTGAGCAGTGTCGCCAGCACTTCATTGGTGCATCATGACGACCAATGGGCATGATGCATTAATGCATCAGCGGTCTTTAAAGGGTTAAGCACAGGGGTCTAAAATTAGCGCAGGTCACATTTGACCACACGTGAACACCCCCTTAAACCCCAAAATCTCTCTTTAAATGGTCTAATGGTAGATGGGGATCTCTGGGAATCGTCCCATATACAAATTGGCATTATATGTACTGTAGGATATATAAAGATAACAACCCTTAATTTATGTTTAATAAACCTACGTAGCTTAGATTGATCTTTAAAGAAAATTAACTTGAGTAAAAACTGTCTAGTCTTTATGTGGTATTTAAAGGGAAACCCCCTCCACCCATCCACTCCACTCCTCCCATCTGCAGAGGCCTACTTATGGAGCTCTCCTACCCATGTCTTACATGATGGCGACAAAGTCTTGACCCTTTAAGGGTCACTGATGCACAAAGCCCATTGGTCGGATGCCTGGATGCAGCTGTGACGAGTGACACGCCGGGGCTACATTCATTCACCATGCCAACCCTACAGGGTTGATCTATACATGCCCGGAGGGTAGGAGTGTCATCGATACCCCCTGAATCGATGTATCGTTACAATGCCGATTTTCGCATCAATAAATCCCTGATATCGATACATTCATTTGTTCATTTTACTCTCTTACCGTAAAACCCCGGTCATAAGCCGGCCTTGGTCATAATCCAGGGGGTGAGTTCAGGGAATTCCTATAAGCTGATTTTAGGGCCAAATTTTCCCCATTTTCTCTTTAATCTATTGTATTAAAACTCCGGTCATAAGCCGGGGGGTAGAGTTGGGGGGAAATTTAGAAGCCGGTTTTGGCCCAAAATAGGAAAAAAATTCCGGCTTATGACCGGGGTTTTACGGTAAATCATAGTGTTTCAAAACTGTAAGGACTTTCAAGATATTCCAACTAGAACCAGAGTTATGACTAGTTTAAAAAATATCTATTATTGGTTCAAAAACCAACGTTTTTATTTGAATATGATGGTCCGGACATCATTACCCCATCATTCAAATGTGAAAATCCACAAAGGGCTACTATAACACACTTATTAGCCTGACTTTGATAGTTATTATTTTGATATGAAAATAATCGATATAATCGGAAAATCGACATCAAAATAGTGATATTCATAATTGGGAAAAATTGGAAACCAATGACACTCCTGAATTCTCTCCGGTCAGCATGATGCACCATTGAGGGGCGAGCGAGTCTTGCATCATGCCAACCAATGGGTATGATACACTCCTGCATTAGCAGACCTTAAAGTGTTTAAGGGTTAAGGTCCACTTGTAGAGGCTACTTATAGACATGTCTTACTAATGTCTAACATGAGAGGAACAAAGGTCTAAGTACTGGTAGATGCTGTGTGACATACCGTAAATCCCCGGTCATAAGCTGGCCCCGGTCATAAGCCGGGGGGTGAGTTCAGGGAAATCCTATAAGCCGGTTTTGGTGTCAGATTTTTCCCATTTTCTCTTTATTCTATAGTAAAAAAAACCCGGTCATAAGCCGGGGGGGGGGGAATTTGGGAAAAATTTAGAAGCCGGTTTGGGCCCAAAATAGAAAAAAAAATCCGGCTTATGACCAGGGATTTACGGTACCATAAATTCTCTGGTATAACTAACTATAAGCTGCAGCTTCTACGAGAACAAGATGCTTGAAGGAGGTTCCCAAAGTCAGGGTGTGGCTTATACGAGGGTACCGTAATCTCCCGCATATAAGGCGCACCCCGCGTATAAGGCGCACCTAGAGTTTGAGAATATGGTCAAAAAGATTAAAAAAAAAACATAACTTCTCTTCTACTGAATCGATTCTTAAAATTCAAAAAGCTATGTGTTGCTTGGACCCCCAGGACCCCACTGGACCCCATATGCAGCATATGTGGCCATATGGGAGTGTAACATATCAAAAGAAAGGTCCTGGTGTCCCCCTTGTGGATCAAGGTAGAACTAAAACCCCGCGTATAAGACGCGCCTTATACGCGGGAGATTACGGTATTTACAGTACCGTAATCTCCTGCCCATAAGATGCACCAAGAGTTTTGGAATATGGCCAAAGAATATTATAAATTCAGGCGCCAAAATTCATAACTTTTGTTTCACTGAATGGATTTTCAAAATTCAAAACCCTTATTCGTTACTTAGCACTTATTTGTTCTATTCTAGGGTCTTACAAAGCCCAAGTTCAGAAAGGCTCTTCTACAGCAGGTGTCTGAAATGATCTCTAAGCTCTGGCTTAAACACCTGAGTTTCAAGGTAATACCCGTTGCAACCCACGCATAAGGCGCACCCAGACCTTAAGTGTATTCTAGAAGATTTCAAAATGAAATAACTTCTGTTCTGGTCAAGGAATTTTCGAAATCCAAAAACCTATGGGTAGCTAAGACATCCTCCAATGACCGAGAACCACTTTTGAATTCATGGGAGACATTTAGATTATGCTCAGCTTTTCCTCATCCTAAAAGGCACACCAGGACCTTATCCTTGCGTATAAGACGCGCCTTATACGCGGGGTATTATGGTATACACAATACAGATCTTAAAAGGGTTGCTCAGAGCAATGCATGTGACTGGTCTGCATGCACTTCTTGGCGCTTCTTCCTTTTTACACTGTTGGACTGTTTGCTTCTTGTGCAGACAATGTTCCAATTCTCAGGTGATCAAAACATGCTGCATGAAAGCAGCCTCTATTCCAACAAACAGGTATGTCGTCTCTATATCTCATGACATAGTTGGCAGAGGGGGAGGGGGAGTAAAAATTTTGACTCCATTTGAGGGGGGGGCTTAAAAGATTTACCCTCCTTTTAGCAAAAAAGCCCACACACTACAATAGATCAAAGAGGGGCGTGAAAATTCTTTGCGCCTCCAGTGCAGATGGTGGGGGCGCAAAGAATTCTGACTGCCGTCCATACTAAAATCCACCACCCCCTTGTTGATAAATAATGATCACTCCCTTACTGAAATAGAGTGTTTGCTATAGCCCTACTTGTAACAAGTAAATGGGGATACTGGTGATGGCCTTTTATAGTCAGTATAAACCGGAAGTGGTTTACATGCCCTACTTCCGGTTTAATAAAGCAGTCCGTCCCTGGTGGTGATTGTAGGAACTATTCCCAGTCTTCACGCCCTATTACAAACCATTCAAACTTCTATCACTCTCAAACCAGAGGTGGTCCCATGGGATGTTCTGCAAGCAGAGTTCATTACTGGGTGTGTGGGTAGTGCTATTTAATCATTGGTCAGAGAGAATCTGCTTTCCCCATTTTTAGTGGTGGCTACCTTCTAATAATAGAAAAGGGTCCAGTTTAGGCATCACTTCAGGTAAAGTACCATTACTATTCCATTATAAAATGCCATGTCATGTGATACATTTCCTACATAAAGATAGCTATTATTTGGAAGACTGTCCTTTGTTCAGTATCACACAGTTCAAAACATTTATTTTTGGTTAGGGAGTGATCATTTTTTAACAACAGGGGGCTGGTTGGTTTGTGTGCGGATGCACGAAAAAAATTTCGACCCCCCCCCCCCTCTCGAGGGGATATTTTTTCGACCCCCCCCATAAGGGACAAAAATCGTGCGCGAAAGTCCCCTTTTAGCCTATAGTAACGCGCAGGGTTTTCCACTGAAAACAGGTGAAATTATTTTGACCCCCCCCCCCATCAGAGGTGTTGAAAAAAAAAATTCTGCCCCCCCCCCATTCAAGGGGTTGAAAAAATTCTGACCCCCCTCAAACCCACCAACCCCCCCCCCCGTTGTTAAAAAATGATCACTCCCTTAGGGTATTGGAGTGAGTGAGTAATAGAGGTTTAACGCCATTTCGACAACTAAGGTCATATTCATGGCGAGATCTACATTACACAATTTCACAGGGGAATGTGTCAGTGCCCGCGCATATGTGCACCACACACATCCCGAGGGGATAGGAAAGAGGAGATATAGACCCTTTTAAGTGGGCTAGGGAAGCCCGCTTAGGGTATTGGATATTATTGACTGTGAATGATCTGTACGAAGTCTAATGAGGTCTCCATGAGAGATATCTACTATCATTAAAGGCCATTAGTCGCACCCTCAACTTTGGGAGAAGCTATAAGCTGCAGCCAAGGAAGTTCAGTACTGTTTTATAGTGTAAAATACCCTCGTATAAGCCGCACCCCGACTTTGGGCTGTTCCTACAAGCTACATTTTTATTCGGGTTCTGGTACAAGCCGCGGCTTATACGAGAGAATTTCTGGTATTGTCATTAAAGGGTTAATAGATTGGTAGATGTGAGAAGACTTAAAGTTGCTGACTCAGCTCTCCAACCCTCAAGTCGTCCTCAGTATACGTCCAGCAGGGACAGGAGCGTTGACACGGCAGGAAGTCTAGTCTTAGTGTAACAAACACTAGGACCTCCCGTAGTCTGTTACGGCATTGCCTCAACATAGGCCCCTGTTAAATATGTCATACAGGATGAACCGATATGCAGGGTGCGTCTTATCGGGTGGGATGATAAGTTATTTGCTGATTGTTGATTTTTCCCCCCCTGTCCTTGTCACTAAGCTCTATGTTACTTGTAAATTTCAAGAAAGGGCCATGCCACCATTTTTCATCTCTGCCATTGTCACTAGAGAGCCCATGTCTCCTGTCGACTTTCAGTAGACAACTGGAGGCGTGGACGTAGGGTTTTTGGGCCCCTATTTGATCTATAGTAGTTAAGGGTGTTATTCCTAAAAATAACCTAAATCCCCCCCCCCCCACCCAACGGAGGGTTAAAAGTTTTTATGCCCCCCTCCCCCAGCACTTAACCCTTTAAAGGCCGCTGATGCAAGAGTCCCTCATGTCCACTCATTGTCATGATGCACCAATGACGTGCTGGCGAGACTGCTCACCAGCACTTCATCGGAGCACCATGCCGACCCTTTGGGGTTGCTACATATACTCCCAGAGGGTCGGCATGATGCTCCAATGAAATGCTCTCGTCAGCCCTTCATTGGTGCATCATGCCGACCAATGCGCATGATACATTAGTGCACCAGCGGCCATTATAGTACATGTACATGTATCAACACAGTGTATAACTGACATACCTGTGTGCCACTGCTGCAAGTTGCAACAGGTGGAATTCACTAAAACACATGTTACCCCCCCTCACCCCCCCCCCCCCCCCACCCTATATGCCAGTAGTGATTCTACTAGGTCTCCTGTCACGTCCTTTAATGGCCCTTTTAACTGACCGTCACTATTTAGTGACATTTTGCATCTGCACACAATGCATTAAATCTATTAAGCCTCTAGACATAAATAATCATTATTTTTGTTTTAATTGACATCCTCTCAAAATGTTTTTTTAGATAACTATCAACTGGTCTTTTAAGAAAAAAAAATCATTTTCCCTGAGGAGTGGGAACCCAGTGACTTGTTCCTCGATTGTCAATAACCACGCTCCACCAATGCAATGTAGATGAGTGTCCTTAGGCCAAAAAAAAATGTATGTTTCCGGTAACATAGCCAAAAATGGTTGAGGTAGGTAGGTCGGATTTTTTTTCTTAACCTCAGACATTTGTATTGAATTGAGGACATCATAAGTAAGTTTTCTCCTGTTATTATGGTAAACAAAGGATTTCTTCGGAAATACTATAACAAACAGTAAATAAGGGTATATATCTTCGATCACTTACTCAACTGATAAAAAATTTCAAAATCAATCAAAAATTTTGAAAAAATGCTTAAAATTTACCAAAAGTTAGAGGAAAAATTACCCAAAAAATCTTAGGTCGGCCCTGTTTGGCTGAGGTAGGTTGGGTGACCGGAAACAAACTTTTTTCTGTGGCCTTACCAGCACTGAATTTGAGCAACATGCAACCTTGGCGAGTAGCTCACCAGGGCTGCATCCACGCATCAGGCCAACCCATGGGCACGATACATTAAAACATGAGCCATCTCTTGAAAGGTTAAGTAGAGGTCTCAGATATCAGAGGTGTAGGAAACAAATCTTCATGGGGGGGGGCCCGGCGAGGGCTCCATCACAACCACCTTTAATTGTCGGCTGATGCGTGATGGCGTCTATATATGCACATTTAGAATTCATATAGAAAAGTGATTTTTGGTAAATTTTGGATCTGGCTTTAGGCTCAGACCCCCATTCTCCCTATGACATCACCATAATAATCTAATTTGAGATGTAAAGTTTTAGCTTCTTTTCCATTGTGTTTATGAGTTCTTGGAAAATATTGGGGGGGCCCAGACATACTCAGGCCCCACCTCCTTCATGATTGGGGGGCCCAGGCCCCTGGGCCCCCCTGGCCCCCCCCCTTTTCCTACGCCCCTGGATATCTTTCTGAAAGGCAGGGGTCTATATCTAACACGCGATGGTGGACATGTATACATACCATCTAGCACAGTCAGTCAAACACGACATCTATCCCTTTGTGACTCGGCTGATATGGACGTACAGCCGGTATATATCTTCTTTTTTTCACAGAGACTATTTGGCGGACTATTTGGAGCTCTCTGGCAGATGGGGGTTAGTCAAGAAGAGCCTTGATTAAGCTGAAGACCTACTGGTGTTCCGTACCTCCACTATACGGACTTAGCTGGTTTGATTATCAGCAAATGAAATGACACCAACTATCCACTGCGGTCCCCTCGGGGGCCAACTGCTACCCATCTGATAGGTGTTATCAGTAGAAATCGCTGATAACAAGCTCCAGTAATGGCGGCGCCATGGCACATGCTACCTCGGAATACCAGCAGGGTTAGCCTACTGCAGTATCCTGGGCCCTTAAAGGTAGTAGATAGGATCTATGCAAACGGCACCTGATTGCAAAAAAAGATGAAACCGCAAAATATGACAATATTTGGTCATATTCCCAACTGTCATAATTCATCTATATGAATATATAAGGTGTGATATATTGGCATTCTACCCATTCATATCACTTGATTTCATATTTTCTGTACCCATAGACTCCTTTTTCTGTGATTTTGGGTGCTTTTTTCTGGATATTCCATTCTGATACTGAACAAGTAATCAATGGATAACTCATGACGCGTGTGTGTTAGTGAAGGATAATGACACGAGGCCGTAGGCCGAGTGTTATTAGCCTTTGCTAACACACACAAGTCATGAGTTATCCATTGACTACTTATTTTATACCACAAAACCAATAAATAATCAATATTATACCAATAAATTCAAGTTGAAAACAAAAATTATTCCCCCTCCCCGGGACTCGATGCCAGCCATTGTGTGTACACGATCGGTACATACACCTCCTCGCCCGGCAGCGGACAGCGACAACCCCGGTCTCGGCTAGGCTTGCCAGTGGCACATGGCGAAAAATAGTGTACATACACCTCGTCGCCCGGCAGCAGACAGCGACAGCGCACACGGCGAAAAAGCTGCGTCTCGCTGTTATGTTTGTGTATAATACACCTCCTCGCCCGGCAGCGGACAGCGGCAGCTCACACGGCAAAAAAAGATGCGTCCAGGCCGGGATTTGAACCATGTACCTCACGCAGCTGAGCGCAAAGCGCTAACCGCTAGACCACCGCGCCTTCTCCGTTCAATGCGTCTCGCGGTTATGTTTGTGTATAATACACCTCCTCGCCCGGCAGCGGACAGCGACAGCGCACACGGCTTTGTATCATATCCAGACTTGGTTCGAACCAAGCGTATCTCGTCAGTCCCTGTGGTGCAGTGCATAGGGGGTTGGATTTGGGATGTGAGACTGCAGGTTCGATCCCTACCCTGGCTTGGAGTATTTCGTGGGTTTTAACATGTAACATATGACATGAGAGGCGTGCTGTTATCCAGGATAACAGCACGCCTTAGATGGATAACAGCACGCCTTAGATGGATAACAGCACGCCTTAGATGGATAACAGCACGCCTTACAATATTGATGTTATAGCCTGTAGGGTGTGCAATATCGACAGATATGTGTATGGGAATATCCACCAAAAAGCACTGTGTAAGCCAGAAATCGTGGTATAACTGTCGATATTGCAGGTCCTGGGAGTGCTGATATCCTGGATATTGGCACTCCTAAGAGTGCTGATATCCGTGGATTTCAGCACTCCTTGTCCATGTCACATGTCACATGTTAAAACCCACGAAATTTTCAGGGCCAGGGTCCAACTCCCTATGCATTGCGCCACAGGGACTGACGAGAAACGTTGTGTGTTTGCTTGGTTAGATTGTAGAGGTAGGGTCCGGGCGTATCTTTATTTCGCCATGTGTGCTCTGCCATAACTGCGAGACGCGGGACGCATTCAAAGCAAACCAAGCTGAAATGTGTGCGGCCCAGTGGTCTAATGGTTAGCGCATTGCGCTCAGCCTCTAGAGGTAGGCAGGACGAGTCCCGGTCCCGGCGTATATTTTTTTTGTATTTAATTCTCCTCTCTATTTTGGTTTGGTTTGGTTGATTTTACATCCACTAATAGTACTTAAAAGTTAGCAGGCATTTTTGTGGTTTGCGGACATCAAGTCCTTTCTTTCCTTTTTGGAAAGGTTTTTAATAGCTGCTTGTTCAAACAGCTAAACAGGTATTTATATGCTGCTTGCCCGATACAGCAATGACCAAATCTATCAATGACAGCATCTATGAGATGAGGGGGAAAACCATTACCGGGGCTTCATTCCCCTACTCTCCTCGAAGGATAGCAGGGCCAGACAAACCACGGCCTTTGATCACTCAGACGTGGTTCACTGAGGGGGAATCCCATGACAAAAGACTAGGGTCCGGGCACAACGCCACAAGGGTAATCTCACTTCGGTGTGGATACAACCTGCGGGACCTCTCACCCTTGAGTGTCGGCCATAAGGAAGGCACGAGGTGAGATAAAATTCGAACAACAACAAAAAGAAAGTTTATAAACTCTTTGGAATCTACCACATGTAAGGTGCGCCTTATACGTGGGTAGCCTACCCCAAGATAAGGGTGCGCCTTATACGCGGGGTTTTCAAAACTCCAATTCAGAGGAATTAGGTGCGCCTTCTACGCAAACCTGCCTTCCCTGAGTTTAGGGTGCGCCTTCTACGCGGGATGCGATTTCTACGTGGGAGATTATGGTATTGTCAATCATGTAGACAAGAAGAATGGGCTACCCATGCTGCGAGGATTGGATCATCTTTTCTACTTTCTTTCATACAATTAGGTGAGAGTGTGTAGGGACAGTGGATAAGTGGGCACATCAGGTTGTATATATAACAGACGGCCTTTGGCTATTGAGCTACCTTTGCTATAATACATGTACTTCACATCCTTCCTACAAGGGGGCGCCACAGGCAGCTCACTTCCGGGAATCCTAGTTAGCCCAGAATACAACGCAAACAGGAAGTGGGTGCACATAGAGCTTCTTGTCTTGTAACGAGGTCAGTAGTCTAGTGCATTAACCAATATGTTCTTAAACAAAGTCAGTGCTTTGTAGCAAATTTAAGTCATATTTTGGCCAGATTTTGCATGTGCTGGTAATCTGCCATTGAACTGAATCTCAAAGTAGCCGAAAGTTAGGCTACATGTAGGGTAAATGGCCTAGTTCTCTGACAGGTCGAATTCTCTGACAATTTGGGACAACCTATCTGAGAAGTGGGTACGTTCAATTTCCCTACAACTCCATCACAACATAGCATTCAGCTTGGGACGTCACTTAAATTACAACTTTGCTAAGGCCGTTTATTTCTAATTACTTGGATTACACAGGAGATTATATTAATGATAATGCTTACAGCTCCATGACGAGGTACACGTGTGATTTGTCTTCGTACACATCGAGAAGCTCTACTATGTTCGGGTGTTTTAGTCTGAAAGTACACAAAGAAAATACATGGTAAATACATAATCACTTACTACATAGCAGTTTCTGTAGGTGTTTTGTGTTTCAGATAACAATATTCGATAAGTTATATCGGATTTAGAAAAGAAATTAATGCCCCAGAAAGAATCAGGAATTGCAGCCGCAACATATTGATAACTAAATCAAAATACATTCAAGAGCAAGAAAACTACATTGCACATCAATTTATGGATGAATGTGTCGGTGCCAATGCATACCGTAAAACCCCGCCTATAAGTCTACCCCACCTATAACTCGACCCCCCTCTTTGAGAAACAAATTCGACCTATAGAAAAAAGGCTTGAGAAATATTAACACTATAATCTATTATATAAAAACCCCACCTATAAGTCGACCCCCCAACTTGGGATCAAAAATCGACTTATATGATAAAAAAACGTTTTTAAAAAATCGACTTATAGGCAGGGTTTTACAGTATTATATGTCCACCAGACATAAAGAGGGGACAGAAAAGATGAGATCAAGACCCTTTTATAATGGGAAGCACATCTGATAATAATAGACTCAGAGTACCGCACATTATCATGACATGAGAGTTTTCAGCACGATATGTATAAATATGCCTTCAATAAAAGCATGTACATACGCTTAATGCACACTGAAATGTAGCTTTGCATGACTAACTCCACAGACACTTTGCCTTTACCTAGTTCTCTATGTACTACAGAAGACATGAATGCACAACACTTGCCTTCATGATGCATCAAACACTTTGAGGACCGCCAATGCATTGGTGCACCATGCCCATTGGTCGGCATGATGCACCAATGAAGTGCACATCATTGGAGCATCATGCCGACCCTCTGGGGGTGTATCAACCCTGTACGGTCAGCATAATGCATGAATGTACCCCTGGCGAGTGACTTGCCAATGCTGCATTGATACATCATACCGACCAATGGGCATGATGCCTTGATGCATCATTATGATGCACCAATGGTGAGACAGTGCTGCATCGGTGCATCATGACAAGCAAGGGTGGTGAACATGGAGGCATCATGCGGTCCTTACAGGGTTATTACTATAGGGCACCATTTAGATTGACCCTTTAAGGGCCGTTGATGCTTTAATGCATCATGCTCACCCCTGCGAATTACTTGCCAAGTCTGCATTCATGCATCATGATGGCCCTACAGGACTGATACACTCCCCCAGGGTCGGCATGATGCACCGATGAAGTGCTCGCGAGCAGACTCGCCAGCACTTCATTGGTGCATCATGCCGACCAATGGGCATGATGCAATCCTGCATCAGCGCACCTTAAAGGGTTAATGTAGTTAATCTGTATTTGCCATGCATGCACCGATGCACTTTACAAGTACAGATAGAACTTTTCTATGAGGTAAAAACCTGTGTTTCATTCTGTTCAGACTGTCCATATACATATATCATGTCTATCTCTGCCACTATTGTTTTTTGCCCCTTTTTGCTTTTTGCAAAAAAAAAACAAAAAAACAACTCTAACAATGTAATCAGTAGGCCTATAGTCCAAATGACTACCGTAATCTCCCATACCGTGTAAAAGACACAAATCTAACGCCTCCTGCACCTAATAGAATCAGCCCTAATACAAGTCTGGATGTTTCTTATAGGCAGGGTACTAGATCTAAAGTCAAGCTGGACTTCCCCAGCCCACTTAAAAGGGTCTTTATCTCCTCTTTTCTATCCCCTCGGACGTGTGGTACACATATGCGCAGGCACCGACACATTCCTCTGTGAATTTGTGTAATGTATTTCTCACCATGAATATGACTTTAGCTGTCGAAATGGCGTCAAACATCTAGTACTCACTCTCACTCACTCAAAAGTCAAGCGCCAGCTTCACCTTATAGCACTTCTTTCAATGCAGGGTGTACCTTATATGCGGGATGCGGCTTATACGTGGAAGATTACGGTAGTTCGCTCATAAAAAAGGGTGGTTTAGATGCAGTAGGAGAAGTAGCAATTGAAAATTTAAACATTCAGAATTTTGACTTATTCTCTTCCCACTATCCATTAAAGATATAATTAGCCGACAGTCGTAACCCTACACCACAGCATTAATTCTCTCAGAATAGTTTCAAATCCCGGAGGTGAACGGCCACCACTGCTCCACATCTCAAGTTTTTAACCCCTTTAAGGATCACTAATGTAAGAGTGCATCATGCCCATTAGTCTGCACGATGCACCGATGACCCACTGCCAAGTTTGCTTTCCCGCACATCCTCGGTGCATCATGCCGACCCACCAGGAGTGTATCAACTTGGTATGATGCATAAATGCAGTCCTAGGTTACTCATCAGGGCTGCATTCATGCATCATGATAACCAATGGGCATGATGCATTCATGCATCATGATAACCAATGGGCATGATGCATTTATGCATTAATGGTCCTTTAAGGGTTAACAGTAAAGACACATCTCTTTGTACTGTTTGTGTTCAGTCAATTACTTAGAAATAACTTCAATGCTCATATGCTTCTTCTGTTGAGCCCTTTAGTGACCAAAACACCATTTCCACATACCGTGTTCATTCTAATAAGCGCACATGCTCTAATAAGCACACACCCTACTTTTTGGGACCTCATATCATGCAAATGCAGTGCAATAACAGATTTTGAGGGCAAAAACAACGATTTTGAGGGCAAAAACAACGATTTGTAGGCTTTAGGGGGCCAAGTCACCATTTCCCTATACTACTTGACTTCAGTTGAGCTATCTAAGGGTTAGATCACTATTTCCCTATACTACTTGACTTCAGTTGAGCTGTTTAGGGGTTAGATCACTGTTTCCCTATACTACTTGACTTCAGTTGATGTATTTAGGGGCTATGTCACCATTTCCATATACTACTTGACTTCAGGGCTCTAGATAGGTTTGTTCAAAGAAAAATATTTTTGTGTATAATTTGACACAGTATCGATGGATACATATGCATCATACATCAATTTGACCATATTTATTGCCCCTATCAAATTTGCTGCATCTTATAACAGTTTCCCTTAAATGATCAATACATTAACCCTATGGTTGGCATGATGCACCAATGAAGGACTGACGAGTCTGCTCGTCAGCACTTCATTGTTGGTTTACTCACCAGGGCTGCATTCATGCATCATGACAGTCAATGGGCATGATGCATGAATGCACTGGCAGCCCTTCAAAGGGTTAAGAAGTTACACATTTCAGTGAGTGTGTCTCCTGTACAGTTGATGTGTCTCTAGTGCAAGTAAGTCAATGAGTAGAACATGCAAGCTACACTTACAGCCATGTTTATAGACATTACTCCGCCTTACTGCAGCAGCCTCACACAAAGTGATGACTCAGCATTTTTTCTCGACGTATTTCACTCTATACATAGCACATCCCACAGACCAGTCACGGCATTCTATAAATAGTATATCTATATAAGGGAATATTTTGGCCGATTAGAGAGGTAGGAACTTAGATGTGTATTTAAACTTTGCTAGGTCCAAGGTGGGCTGCCTTAATAAGCCATGAAATTATCATATTTCCCTTGTATTTAGCATTGGTTATGACATTAGAAGTGGTACCATAGGAAGGTAATTTTGGAAGTAATATGAAAATGTCTTCAACACAGTTGGGTGCCCTCCCATAGAAAATAGAATATAGACGGGCAAATGTCCCTTGATCCTGTGTTCCATTTTCGTGAGAATTGAGCATATACATCCCAGTCCAGCCTGATAAGTGGACCTGCTGGTACCTAGAGAATGGGGACAAAACAGCTGCCCACAGAGGATGGCCCTTTGGTGTCTTATATACACCTCACTACAGCTGATAACTACAGTAGGGGGCCAAGATGGCTGCTTACAGGGTGTGGTCCCTTAGTGCCATATAGGCCTACCCCTCACTACATCGTGACTTGGGGTTACTGATTGTAGTTACATTAGGGGGACAAAATGGCTGCTCACAGAGGATGGCCCTTTGGTGTCTTATATACCGCTCACTACACCGTGACTGGGCGTACTGCTTGTAGCTACATTAGGGGGACAAGATGGCTGCTTACATGGAATGGTCCCTTAGTGCCATATATACCCCGTCACTACACCGTGATTGGGGATACTGCTTGTACCTACAGTGATAAATAGGGTCTATCTGAGACCAGCGATGGACACCCATTGTTCTACTTCCGGTTCATTAACCAGCAGGCAGCACACATCGATGACCACTTCTCTAACCCCTGACAATGACAGGGATGTGGGCTGTGGTGATCAGCTGGGTTTACTTAATACAAATGTCACATAGTCTCTTATTATTCTGTTCATTATTTTGGTGCAGGGCACCTAATCACCCAGTCTATGTTGATGCGTAAAACTCCTTGGTCTTTATTTTATGTGAATAACTTCTTCCCATAGAGATAGCATTGCGGAGCCGATCGCCACACCCCCAGTGGCGTAACGTGTCTTGATCCACCACAGCGGCCGATCCAGTACTGCAGCCTCGTTCCGGGTGCATGCAAACATTCAAACTGGCGGACCGCCGCTCGTACGGGGAACTACGGTACCGGATTTTGCTGATTTTTCCTTATTTAAACCTTCTAAACACATAAAATAAATAGAGAACTAAACTCCCCTGGTGTACGCGTTGGTCCATCCACACCTCGGGAGTCGTCTCCCCCCTTGTGGTGGATCGACCACCTTGTACACCACGGTCATTTAGTTCTCGCTATTTATTACGCACACCTTCACAGCCTGTATATGCACCGGGTCATTAGTAAGCACCGGTTCCAAACAAGCACCAGCCCAGTGCATATTGATTTCAAAATTCAAATTTATTTTATAAACTATGTCTTAGATAAGCGCCGGTCGTGTATACCTCTATACGTGCCAGGGACAGTGATATTGAAATCTAGAAGCATGTTTTAAGTTGAAGAGTTAGTCACCCAGGCTCACCGTACCAACTTACCCGCTTGTATCACATTTCTAAGATCCTATACCCACTCTGGTTGGATTGATTATCAGCTATGAAATAATCCCGTCTTTTCACTGCGGTCCTCTTGGGGGGTAGTTGGTACCCATCTGATAGCTGTTATCAGTGGTGACCACTGGTTATCAGCTTCAGCAATGGCCGCACCCATAGGACAATCCGCTACCTCAGTATTGAAAACAGCCCATCATCCGCCCCACTAAAATGCATGATTCGCCAGGGCTACATTCATGCATCATGCCTCACAACGGGGCCCCACCATATGGGCTGCAGTTTTGGCTACAGATGTACGCGTCTATCATAACCCAGGGGCGGATCCAGGGGTCGGTCACCCCCTAGACCCCCTGAAAATGGGCCTTGGTTACTCTTAACTATAGGAAATATAGAGAACCTTTTTCCCCTTCCGCATGACCAAAATCTCCTTGTGCCCTCCCTACACCACCCCTTTGGATCCGCCCCTGAGAATGGGGACGAAATCTGCCTGCATTAGCACCCACCCCTGCCATCCTAGGGACCACATTATTTTTTTTTGTTGGGGGACCAACTTACCCTTTGATGGTAGTACCAACCATTAACAGCCCCCTATTTTCAAGATGCAAAAAAGCAGTGCTTCCTTTGCAGACGCCCCTTCCAATTAAAATGATGTTCTTTGCAATAAGATTTAGGAAGCTCACAGCCCTAAATGAATATACAAATAGTGATGGTCAGTCAATCACCTATTGTAAGTTAAAACATGTATGCCCACTGATTTTAAACTTTTGACAGCCTGCCCAACTTGTAGAGCATTGCTAACCACTGCTCCTCATGTTGGGTAGGGTACCACAGTTGGTACCCAAGCCAGGGCTGGGTGCCTCCCTATGGAGTGAGTGAGTGAGTGAGTGAGTGAGTGAGTGAGTGAGTGAGTGAGTGAGTGAGTGAGTGAGTAATAGACGTTTAACACCATTTCGATGGCTAAGGTCATATTCATGGCGAGAACTACATTACACAATTTCAGAGGAATGTGACGGTGCTCACACATATGTGCACCACACACATCCAAGGGAAAGGAGATATAGACCCTTTTCAGTTGGCTAGGGAAGCCCAGCCTCCCTATGGACGGACCAAAGCTCACCATGTGCCGATACAGTTACAGTGTATGGTGTAACTGTGTATAACATATCTCATGTTACACATGGCATATTGCATTCATCTATTACAACGCCTTATCAGCACATGTACCGTAAAGACCTTCGTATAAGCTGCACCTACGTATAGGCTGCACCCTGAGTTTACTATATGCTGCACCAAAGATCTGAAATGGTTGCCATTTATAGGGTGATCATTATAAGCCAAAGGATTATAATATATAAATATATATATATATATATATATATATATATATATATACATATACATATACATATACATATACATATACATATACATATACATATACATATATATATATATATATATATATATATATATATATATATATATATATATATATATATATATATCATGCTGACCTAAAAGGTTGATATGCTACTGGAGGTTGCACCAATAAAATTCTGGCAAGCAGACTCACCAGCACTGCATCATGCCGACCCTTGAGAGTGTATTGACTATAGTCATAATGCATACAAATTCTAGGGCCCTTGAACACTTCACGGGGGGAAGTCCCTCTAAATGCATAAAACTGAGCTCAGGTCTAAATTTGAGGGGCCTCTGTCAGGGGCGTAGGAAAAGGGGGGGGCCTGGGCCCCCCCAATCATAAAGGGGCCTGAGTATGTCTGGGCCCCCCAAAATTTGCAGGTATGTAAGTCAGAGTGCATGAGAAATTCTGAATATACACATAGAAGTTCTAAATTGATTGTAAAATACTACAAAAAAGAACTGATCTGAGAAATAAACTTGAGTAAATCTATTGGCATCTCCTACTCTGAAAATTCTGAAATCAGACAAAATTCTGAAGACTTACATCCCTGCAAGAATTATAATAAATTGAACAAGCGATTAAAACTTTGCATCTAGAATTAGATTGATATAGTAATAGGATAGAGAAAATGAGGACCTGAGCCTCAAATAAGGTCTAAAATTCCTTAAAAAAATTACTTCTCTATACAAAGTTTACATAGGTATGTATAGGCGCTATTGCTCTTGAGCCAACAATTCAAGGTGGTCGAGGTGGGCCCCCCCGCCCCCCCAATGACCATTTGCTTCCTACACCTCTGTCTGAACCTCTGAAAAAGGTTAAGGTCTGACATCTCCGAATTGAATACAACCCTGGTGAGTTATTCGCCATTGCTGCATTCATGCAACATTAATAAAGAACTAGTACTCAGGCAGCCTTTGTAGGGCTAATTATATCTAACCTACAGATTGTCCTATTGTTTATAGTCTGCATCTCTGTATGAGATGTTTGTCCCCTTGTTCTCTTGTGTCTATCTAGTCACTCTGTGTGTTTTGTTCATTCTGACCTTTTGTATTTCAGCATCAAAGGCACTGCAAAGGTTATAGGTAGATAGTGTCTGAGCTTTTATTCAGCACATAGTGATTTTAACCCTTTAAGGCCCGGCTGTCGCTGATATATTGATGCCTCATGCCTATTGGTCATCATGATGCATGAATGCAGCCCTGGCGTTTAATCCACTAGGGCTGCATTCATGCATCATGATGACCCTTTGGGGATGGAACTGTCCCAGAGCGTGGACATGATGTCCGGATGAGGTGCTGGCGAGCAGACTCACCACCACTTCATTGGAGCATAACACAGACCAATGAGCGTCCCTTAAAGGGTTAATGGATCATGTCCTGTGAATGAGTGAGTAATAGATGTTTAACGCCATTTCGACAGCTAAGGTCATATTCATGGCGAGAACTACATTGCACAATTTCACAGGAATGTGCCGGTGCCCTCGCATATGTGCACCACACACATCCTGAGGGGATAGGAAAGAGGAGAAATAGACCCTTTAAAGTGGGCTAGGGAAGCCCATTCATGCCCTGTTATTGGCATGATGCACAAATGCAGCTCTGACGCATCTAATTGCCAAGACTGCATTTGTGCATCATGCTGACCCTTCAGGAATGCACTGACAGAGTAGTGTTGCCATGATGCATGAATGCAACCCTAGTGAGTCTTCCCACCAGGGCTGCTTTCATGCATCATGACAACCATTAGGGATGATTACATTAGAGCATCATGGAGTACTGAAAGGGCGCACCCTCAGCTTGTTCTGCAATTAACGCAGTGACAGCATTGTGATATCGAAAAAAAATCTACTGTAATACGCCTTGTATAAGACGCTTCTTACGGACGAGTCATTTATTGCTAGGCGGGGGGGGGGGGGTGGGCTAGATGGACTTTGGTGGATCGCCAGATTTTTTTCCAACCCCCCCATCATTATGACAAAAATGATCACGACCCCCCCCCTCCACTAAGAGCTGATTTTGCAAAATGACCCCACCCCCAACAAAAAAAAATCGGATACGCACGTGGAATGATGCATCACGATGGGTATTTGAATTGCCATGTTTAGTTTTGATCCCCCCAGTGTGAAGGTTTATTGGGTTTTGGCCCCCCACCAAGGGGCTCTTTTTCAAAATGACCCCCCCCCCTATATCTAACAAGCCCCTCCCACCTAGCAATAAATGACTCGTCCCTTATATGCGAGGATAGGACTGTACTGCAGCTCAAAGATTCAGTAAAGGTTGGGGCTGCCCCTTGTACATGAGGATAAGATCATATAGACCAGTTCAAGAATGACCAAAATCCTCCTCCAAGTATGCCTTATAAGATGGGCACGAGGCTATTATGGTGGTAAATGCGAACACCAGATAAATTGGTAAATTATATAAATATAAATGATTTGTGGGCTAGTTAAATTGTCGCCAACGCTTGAGTGCATCTGCTAAGCTGAACCTGACCTCTGGTATGGTCTGTCTACAGGGCACGACTCATACACACAACTTTACTGCCACATGTAAAAGGTCCTGTCAGAGAATGACAATGGTCTGGCCTACCATGGCCTTTAGCTCATTATCTAAACTCTTTGTCTGTCCTTTGGTGAAAAGGAGAAATCAGAGGCAGGCTTGAGTTTTTGACCTACTGTAACTTCTCTCGTATAAGCTAGTACCGGAAACCAAATCAAAATGCAGCGTATACAATTGGCCCAAGGTCGGGGTGTGGCTTATAGGAGTATTTAGCCTATAGAACAGTACCTTAGGCCCTTAGGCCACACCAAAAAAAATAAGTTGGTCTACGGATTTTGGTTTTGAGAAAATGCTGCGAGCAAGCAATTTTTTTTAAAGAATTTTTTGGCATCCAATGGATTCCTTGCTGGAAAAGTGAGGCGAGCGAAAAAAAATTATTTAAAAAAATAATTTGCCAAACATCACAAAGAGAAAACTTATAGAAAGTGAAGCGAGCGGAATCCATAGACAAGATCTTTTTCAAAGAAAAAAAAATTGTATTTCCAAAAGTATGGACAGGGCGATCCATAGACCAACTTATTTTTTTTGGTGTGGCCTTAGGTACGGCCTCTTAGCTTCCACTCTAGCTCAGGGTTATACAAGAGGATTTGAAGTATATACACAAAAGGTGGCTAGAGTCAGACCAAGACTCAGTAAGATGCTTAACAATTCAAACGTCCATTATGTACATTCATGCCCTTCCACCATACCAACCCTATGTGATTGATACACTGTGCAACAAGGTTGTAACTGACATATTGACAAAATTTAGTTTTCTTCGATTTTAATATCCATTATCTACCTACTAAGAAAGTACTGAATCTCTGTCTATAATATTAGTGCCAACAGACCCAAGTGCAATGAGTTTACATCAACTCTGTGCTATAGGTATATTGAACTCCTGCAAAAATTGAAGGATGCATATGCATATCTTTACAACCTGGTTGCACTGAGGCGGCAACTTGATTTTCCAGAAGGGTCTGCCTGATGCATGAGAAGGCTGCCAGTGGGCATCTCCAAACCCCACCTCCTTACTCCAGTTGACCACTAATTGACAGCCCCCCTCCCCCATTTTAATTCTGAGATGAGCTTTATGTCTACTTTCCTTGCTGTCTAATATATACAATGACAAACTTTAGATGAAGAATACAAATATATCAAAACCAAACCCAAAAGTATTTCCAACGCCTTTGAGCACCTACTTTGTTTAGTAAACCTGAGAATATTTTGTTTTGGAGTGAGTGAGTGAGTAATAGGTGTTTAACGCCATTTCAACACCTAAGGTCATATTCATGGCGAGAATGACATTACACAATTTCAGAGAGGAATGTGTTGGTGCCCGCGCATATGTGCACCACACACATCCGAGAGGATAGGAAAGATGAGATATAGACCCTTTTAAGTGGGATAGGGAAGCCCTTTTTTTTGGGGGGATAGGTACATATCCAAAGACTTCAAATCACTTTGCTAAACATCTGGGCCACCAAGCTTACCTTCAGAATCCTGCAAGATGCACTGCAGCATTGATTAGCTGTTAGCAGTACTGGCGATATCCCAAACCAGGTGGTAGCAGCTCACAAATAGGCCACTAGGTCATTTTGGACATTTCCCATTGCCTCAAGATTAGCTTCATATAATGTTGCCTCAGTGCTGGAAGGTTGTAACTAAATCTGGATAAAAAGGTAAAAGATACCTCCCTCAGGGGCCTCACTAACTGTTACCTTGTTGACCCAGATGTAGTTAGAACGGTTCACTGATTTAGTTCTCAGTCATGTAGCAATCCAAAAAGCATTTTCAAGTTTTACTATGCAAAATAGGTACTAGCATTCAAACACAATAAGAGCTCATCTAGCTCATGGATAGTCATCATCAGAAGTTGATTGAGATTCTGAAAACCCAAATCTTAACCCATGCAATGTGTGCAACAAACTCCTGTAGTAAAGTCCAATATGGAGTCACACGTGGACCACATCTATAATTATATAAAGCATAGGGTGATTGAAGAAAGCAAGAGAGACCTTAAACCTTGAGTACATGTAGTAGGAGCTAGCAGGATACATTATTGACCAATGAGATAATTCCTTTCATTCACTGCAGAATTTTTACTGATACTCATAATGTTGGTTGCTATCACTGCTTCTCTCCAGGTACCAGATTAAGCAATGACAGACCCACTGGATGACATGGAACCTCGTTATTGGGTGGATTCCCATCAGGTCGGCCACATGCTTGGACTAAAAGAGATAGGGGGAGAAAAAAAAACAAAAAAAAAAATTTGCTAGAAGTTTTACTAAATTTTATGCTCCCTGGATGGCCAAGTTCAGCAGGTGGCTGACTTCAGGTGAAACTTCGCTGTTGTTTTAATTTTGAATCCTTACGCCATTTCAACTTATGTATTATCTTATCAAGGCAGGCTAATGTGGCCTGGATCTTGGCATCTTACACAGGCCATTTCCCTCTCACTAAAGCCATATGGTCATTGATATCTTATGGTACCCACATACACTCCATTGTAATTGAAAAGAAATTCGAAAATATTTGAATATTAAAGACAAAAATTAATCTATCTTTGCTTCTAGGCGGATTTGTAAACTTGTTTCATTATTATAAAGCCTGCTTCCCAAGGCCTCATACTGACCTTTATGATTCTATGTCGTCAAAAGCGGGCACGCCAGCGTCCTGTCAGCATCACTGCTACAAAGTTGCACAGTCTGTACAACACTTTTTTACTGCCAGATATAGCAGAGATGCCACTCACTGGCCGACAAAAACCAGGAAAACTGGACTTTGGACACATTTCCCCAGGAATTCAACATAATTCAATACAGAAATCTTGGAATCAAAACCAGGAATCCCTGGTAAACCAGGAAAGGCAGCATCTCTGTAAAGACAGGCATGATGTCATGGCTTTCTTAATAGTGTTGTTGGGTCTGATCACACATAGATCAAACAATCCTTAAATAAGTTTGTGCATGGCAACATTCAAAGAGACACTGCTAAGTACCTACTTAATCCTACTTGACAGGACTTCCTATCTAAGTAAGGGAAAGGGATGTTGAAGGGTGTCTTAACATTAAGGACTTAGGTCTATAACAGGCAGAGGCGTAGGAAGCAAATCTTCATTGGGGGGGGGGGCAGAGGGGGCCCTATCTTGACGACCTTGAATTGTCAGCTCAAGTGCAATGGTGCTTATACATACCTATAGAAAATGTGTTTCGAAAAGTAATTTTTGATGAATTTTAGATGTGATCCATTTTTCTTTTTAGCCCCCCTTCCCCCCCCCCTCCTTCCGACGCCCCTGAACAGTGGGTGCAGTTACATGTACGGTTATGGGTGCTTGTATCAGATTGATTTACCTGATGTATGATACTACAGTCAATACGAAACTTGCAAAACATTGGTTTTTGCCAGGAAAAAATTGCCACACTGCAGAACCGAATGTCTTGCTGCAATCTTGGGAGCTTGGGCTACATTTGGTTTTTCATGGCTCGCAAATCGGACCATTATTAAGGATTTTATAGGCTAAAATAAAAAGATTTAAATCATGAGTTAATTCTTGTTTTCTTTCCAGACAATAATCTTAAGGTGTTCCGTTCAGACCAATCCAGGCCTGCATGGTAATAACATCTGCAGGACCAAATGGCCTGCAAATGGGAAAAAGTTTTTGGATAGACTGATACTATGAAAATGATGGATTTTACTTTTAATCTAATGGATGATATTTTCGATTTGACGGACATTACAACAGATATGATGGACGTTACTTTTGATATGACAGTCATGAGTATGCCTATTAATGTCATGGATTTTATTAATAATATGAGGGACATTGAAAGTAATATGATGGGTGAGCACTACTTTTAATATGATAGACATCATAATATGATGGACGTTCCTTTTAATATGAGCCATGACTATAGATATGATACATATTTTTATCAATATGAGGAATTATGACGGAGGTTACTTTAAATATGATGGACTAAGAAAATTATACGATGGACGTTACTTTTAACACGACAGCACACAACTAATTTTATGATGGATGTGACTTATCCTGTGACAGACATTACTATTGATATGACTTATGTTGATATGACCTGTTATATGACAGCCATGAATATAGAAATGATGAGGTGCATCTTTCATATGGCAGGCATGAATATGGACATAATTGGGCATAACTACAAAATTGATGGATAGTTATAAATGTCAAAGTTGGTATTCTATATTAGTTTGCTAATCAACGGTAACAACTAGTGGGTCACGGCTGATCAAAACTCACATTTGTCATGATTAATTCAATGTTCTGTGCCCACTGGGAACTGGGTGTTTCCATCATTTTCTTGGGTCAAGCTATGAATGTATTGCATGTAACTAACCGCATGTTGGACATTACTAGTGATCCTAAGGCCACATCAAAAAAATAAGTTGGTCTACGGATTTCCCTCTCCATATTTTCATAAATACAAAATTTTGTCTACGGATTTCGCTCGCTTCACTTTCTACAAGTTTTCTCTTTGTGATGTTTGGCAAAAAATAGGAGTTGCTTTAGTTGAGGTTATAGCTGTTTCTACCAATTTCATGGATGTAAATGCTGATATGCTGGATGCACAAGGATTTTATAGAACCTTATTAAACTGCTTAAAATAGGGCATGATTGATTGATTTGTTTAACGTCCTAAGGCTCTCACACCCTATCGGACTGCCTCATTAGTTTATGGACATGAAGTCCTTTCTTTCTCAGTCGGGACAGGTATTTAAAAGCTGCTTGTCCAAAAACAGCTAGACGGGTATTTATACACTGCTTGTCAATCACAGCGGTGACTGCATCTATGGATGACCGAATCTATGACATGAATGACCAAATCTAAGAGGAGGGGTGAGGGGGGAATAGGGCATGAGTCCAGTGTGAGCATTGTAATATGCGCCTTATACGCAAGGTATTGCAGTACTATTACTATGTAGGACTATTAGTGTGAACACTATCAGACTTCATTATTGGTGTGACAGACATTTTATCATCATCATCAGTATTATGACAGACATTATATATGACAGCAAATTAGTATCAACATGACGGACGTTTAGTTTTAGCTATGATGGATGTTGATATAACTAGGATTGGCAGCAGTGGCATGTACCCGATATATCTATTTGTATCTTAGTTTCCATGCACACAGATTTGACTGATAATTAATTGATAGTTCTCCCTTTCATAAAAGAAGTATATCTAAGTATAAATATTAGCAAATATTCCTAATATTTATATCTGGAGGCCCAGTCATCCAAAAGGTTTCAACATCTTAATAAATAATAATGAAAGGAGGAGTCAACCAAAAATAAAATAAATAAATAAATAACTTGGGTTTAGATACAAAAATGGCATGATGCAGTCAACAGTGTTAGTAACATCCATCATGAAAATTTGGTATAAAATGACCTACCTGGAGAGTCTGTTGAACAGAAGCAGAAGCAGTTACATTATAAATAGTGGTTATATTGAGTTAAAGGCACACAATATTCCAACAGGTTAAGTATTTCAAATTTACACCGTATTCGATGTACCCTCAAAAGCGAAAACCTTTTTGGCTATATTCTAGACTAGAAATGGCCCGAAAAGCGTCTTTTTAGGGGTCGCAATTACATAACTTCTATTGTTGGATTTCAGATGTTTCTTAAGCAAGCTCTGTTCTGATTACATCGAATACAGTTTTTTCATTGCAAATATCAATTTTATCTTTGCTGCAGAGAGCATGATGGATGTTACTGGTATATAATAAAAGCTACATCAAGCAACAGGAAAATCACATTGCCTTATCACAATATAGAAGCAGAAGCATCAGGGCCTAAATCACAACACATCATAAGAAACCCTTTAGCAAAGTAATTATTTAGATATCAGCTGGGAGAAGCAAACAATCAATTGTGAAACTGCGAATGAAGAATAGTCAAATAAAATATCTTGAAAGCCAAAACAGTTATAATATCTTTACACACATTAAGGGCACAAGAGTATGGACATTACTATACTTATTCTATGAGCTTTAATACAAACATGTATCCTGAAAGAGCAATATGAATCACTCAGACTTTTTATGTAGCCCTAACTTGTAGATTTCTTTATGCACCAATGAACTGCTAGCGAGTTTGGTTTGGTTTGGTTGATTTTAGCTGGCGAGGCGGCTCGCCATCACCATAGGGTCAGCATGATGCTTGAATATAGCCCTGGTGAGTAACTCAGCAGGGCTACATTCATGCATCATGATGACCAATGGGTATGATTCATATATGCATCAGCAGCCCTTAAAGAATCAAATGTCCCTAGGCACAGGAAATTCTATACATCAGTGTCCACCAGGGATGTGATCTGACAATCGCCCAAATGTAGGAAGATTTTTTTAAAGTCCCAATATAGGGTATTCAATGCCACAAAATAGACTTGGAAAAGGATCTTTGTACATATATCGGGGGGGGGGCTCTGGGGGGCTACCCCAGGGAGCCCAAGAACTTTTTGAACATCTAGAGGCCAAATGGGGCAATCTGGTGCAGTTCTTTAGTACCAGACTCCCCACCCCCCATCCTCAGTAAAATATTTTCTCAATGGATTTGGGAAAAAATCACGAGGGTCGACTTTTTGGCTCCCAATTGGGGGAAAAACTCCAATTGGAGGAGAAATCACATCCCTGTCCACTAATACATACAGTGCAATAAGACTTGGTGAGGATTAGGACATTGACCCTTTAGGAGTTCTGATGCATTAATGCATCATGCCCATTGGTCGTCATGATGCACCAATGCAGAGCTGGCGAGAGTGCTCGCCAGCACTTTATTGGAGCATCATGCCGACCCTTTGGGAGTATATGTATCAACCCATAGGGTCGTCATGGTGCATCATGACGACCAATAGGCATGATGCACTCCTGCACCAGCGGCCTTTAAAGGGTTATTTAGGTCGAAGCCACACAGGGTCTGGCTTCTGTTGTACTGAAGCCACACATACACACGAACGGAAGCCACTCACATGGCGAAAGGTCAACCGTCTGTCCACCACGCCAACACAACAACCAACTCACACACACCCCTGCCCACAGTTACCGTAAAACTGTGTGAAAGACTCTTTCCTCCCACAGGTTGATACCTTAGTGGTTATGGGGGTTATTTGGAGGTCCTATTCAGTTTGATATTTCAGTGGTTTTAGTTATTGGGTTTCCCCTGTAGGCTACCTTAGTGGTTCCTCGTCTCTGCTCCAGGTCGATATTTAAGTGGTTATGATTAGGCCTTTTTTTAATAACTTGGATTGCAGATCCACCAGTGAGATTTTAGGCAAAATCAATTTTTTCACCTCTCCCCTGTAGGCTATTTTAGTGGTTATAACAAGGGCTACTTAGGGTTCCCCATTCTTCCTACAAGTTGGTATTTCAGTCACTAATTCTGTATGGTTCATTAGTCCCAATTGTGACAGGCTTGGTACTATCCACACGCGATGGGAATAGCATGAACCTTTATTATATCTAATTGGTTTGTAATCTTCTTTTCGACCTGAATCTGGTTCAAAACTGGGGGTTGCAACCCCTCTTTTGCTTCAGGGAGGGCCCCATCATTTTTTTCAAATTTTGGATCCATCACTGGCCTGAATTCGCCCCTGCTCCTAGATTGCCAAGTAGAGTGCATGATTGCTATTCATTATGTTTGGTTTGGTTTCATTGATTTTACGTCCACTAATAGTACTTAAAAGTTAGCAGACATTCTGTGGTTTGCAGACATTAAGTCCTTCCTTTTCTGTTTGGACAGGTATATCAAAGCTGCTTGTGCAGACAGCTAGACAGGTATTCATATGCTGCTTGCCCTACACAGCAGTGACCGCATCAGTGGATGACCGAATCTATGAGATGAATGATAGCATCTATGAGGAGGGGTGAAGGGGAAAACTGCTACTGGGCTTCAATCCCCTACTCTTTTCGAAGGATAGCAAGTGTTATTTTATTTGCCTGGTCCCATAGGCAAGACCAGACAAACCACAGCCTTTGATCACTCAGACGTGGTTCACTGAGCCCGCTACACTCCCGAAGGATCAGCATGATGCATGAATACAACACGAAAGGTCATCTGAATCAGCAGGAAGATCAGCTGGGCTTCCCTAGCCCACTTAAAAGGGTCTATATCTCCTCTTTCCCATCCCTTCGGTATATGTGTGGCACAGGCAAGAACTGCTTGGAGAGCGAGGGCTATGTGCTAGTAGTATTAGCATAAAGGTCTGCCACTCGTTCTTTCGGCCATTTTATTTTTTATCTGTACTCAATATCCTTATCCATACCTGCTACCTGCCCCCTCCTAACATCCCATGAAGTATCTATCCCATGTAAATTAGCTATGTGTTTTCAGTCCGGCAGCAATGTTGTCATAAAGATGAACATGGACTAGGCACAAAACTGCCCATATGAGCTAATTATGGTAAAATCCTAAATGTTAAGGTATGGTTACCTACTTTATTTGGAAATCAGTTAGCTCTGAGCCCTTTACTGCATTCAATATGGTTTAGGTTGATCAGAATGCCATCGATATTCAGTCTGTAAGATGACCGTGGACTAGGAGTGGCAGGCCTTATATAACATACCGACAATCACCAACCCGAAATGTTGAACTCAGTGGAAGCCTGTGATGTGTGGTGCACAAATGCACGGGCACTGACACATTCCTATGAAATTATGTAATGTAGTTCTCGCCATGAATATGACCTTAGCTGTTGAAATGGCGTTAAACATCTATTACTCACTCAAATATCAACTGTGATGAGTCCTGGACACAATTAGCCTTTAAGCTATTGAGGGCCACTAATGCAATATACGCCCGTATGAATAACCTCCAAGGGCTACATTCATGCATCATGGCAACCCTGCAGGCTAGATACACCCCCTGAATGCCGTCATGATGCTCCAATAAAGTGTTGGCGAGCAGACTTGCCAGCACGTCATTGGTGCATCGTGCCAACCAATGGGCATGATGCACTCCTGTTTTAAATACCCCGTAACCCTCAGAGGGCAAAGGGCAGGAGCCATAGTCCGAGTAGGCGGTCCACATGAACGTACTGCATCAGCAGTCATAAAAAGGTTAAAATGGTCCTGGTCCAGGAGACTGTCTGGTATTGCATGACATGATATCCAGTGCCGACAAATGATGTACAGACCAACAAAATCAAAGTTGGAACAATTTAAATTACACTCTGACGTGTGATGATTTAAATTGTATTTGAATTATTAAATTAGAATCATGATTTCACTGCAATATGCACTGTACAGAGAGGCTTTAAGAGCTTTGGAAAGAGAATATCTCGGACCAAAATCCAGTAGAAAATCAGTATTTAAACAGTAGAAAAACAGTGTGGTGTGACAGTAGTCATTCAGTGTGAAAGCATCAGAAACAGTACCATATCAGCATCTACTGGCATCTTACTGCTCAGCACACAGAACATGGCAGCAATGTTCAGTAGCAGAACAGTAGTATTAGCAGCATGCAAGCAGTATTGAATCAGTTGTCCCAATTATGTAAATGAGATGGCAGCATTTAAACAGTATCTACTTATTTAATGCTGCATGACCATATATGGGGTTGGGGCAATGTTCAATCAGCACTACTGCATGACTGCTTCTATAGCAGTAGGTGAGCAGTAGATCATACTGAAAACTACTGCTGGGGGCAGGTAGAAGCATAAAAGGAGCAGTCGCTGCTTTAGTACTGACACTACCAATGCCTTTCTAGGCGGTCCTTGCTGGATTTGAACTTGGGATCTTCTGATTACTGTACTAACGCATTAGCCCCCTGAGCCACCACCCCACCACCCCACCACCCCATCGGCTATGTGGTGCTGTCATTACTCCCTAGTAGTGCATGCAACTCATATAGGAGGGGGGCAGTATTGATTCAGTAGTACTGGGTAACTTCCATCATAGCAAGAGGGTAAGAGTAGGCATGTCTGATAAAGTACTGCTATAGTAGAATGCCTTGCATTTTATTGATGTTAAGGTGATAAGACAGCAGCTTTGTAATTATCAATGATACATGTATATTATGTAAAAAAAAATAAAGTAGCATGATGATGACCAAAATAATACTTGACGATTCAGTACATTCATGCCCTACATAAAGTCAGTGACTAATTCCTCGTTTTCACACACCCCAACATCCATGTGTACTGGCACTCAATAACATAATCATATGCAAAGGTATAAGTATGCTTTTCTTCACAAACACTGGATAGTTTCATAATTTCATTACTGGATCTTTTGATTACTGTTCATTACCATACTGACATTCACACTATAGACTGTCTTAGAAGCATCAGGTCAGTAGCCCAATAAATAGTCCATGAATAGACAGAGCGATACCAGTAGATAGTCAGTAGACTACTGCATCTATGCTGCTGCACAGAGTGTGACATTTTTGGTATCTCTTAAGATTCAGTTGAGAGTCAGTAGACTATTGATTCTAACCTGAAAATGCAGTGCATACTCAGTTGATAGTCAGTACACTACCGAGTCTATACTGAAAATGCAGTGTAGAGTCAGCTGTTTTGGAAGTATTTCAGCAGTACCTACTGCAAAATGCAGTTGTTGATCAGCATATTCTCAGTAGCCACTGATAGGAGAAGTAGATACTGCCTTCTGGTCCGGGATGTTGCTCCATGCACACAACACAAAGAAGAACATTGCAGCTTATAAAAGAAAACTTTACAAAAATTGTGATTGTGTAATGCAGGATTAAATTAAATTTCACTTCTGTGTCAACAAAGTGGCTGAGTCATCTGGTACGGTGCAGCGCTCGGCCAGATTAAATCGGATCCCTCCTTTATACCAGATGCTGGCTTGTCTCTCGGGTTGCTTCTGCAAGTGTGAATTATTCATTGCTGTGTTTAATTGCTGTTTGGTCTGCATCAACAGCAATCACTGCCAGTGGAACTATAGGACTGCTCATTATTCTAAAAGTGGGAGGGGGGGGGGGTGTTGTGGCTCAATAAAGATTCCAACCCATCAATGGAGGAGGGTCCAAGAAGACTTTGTCCCATCAAGAGGTGGAGGACTTCATCCTTTTTTAGCGAAAAAGCCTGCTAGTTACTGTCAAATAAATTTGGGAAAATTTTGGCCTTTCTATGTCTTGAAGGGGTGGACAAAAAATGTTAACCCCTCGAGAAGGGAGTCTACAAAGTTTTAAGTGTTCACAAGAAAACCCATCAAACACCCCACTCCTGTCCAAAAATGAACAGTTCCAAAGAGCACTGTCATTGCTGATGACTTATTGTGCTGAACATTCAATAACTTTAAGCCTGCAAGTTTATTGGTCATCGTGATGCACCGATGCAGTGTGGGCGTGTGACTGGCCAGTCCATTGTTAGTCCATCGTGCAAACATCGTAAATAACCGCCTAGCGCTAATAGATTTGGAGGCATGAATATCCCCGGCCCGTATACAAGACAAGTGCTTATTCAAGATATATTTTTAGTACTTAATTATTTCAACTCCTCCTTTGCCCCAGCACTGATTGTTTGAAACCTGCGCTTGTTCAATATCCAGCACTTAAATAAGAAGATATAGTATTTGTGTACCATTCTCATGCTTTGAGGGCCACTAGTGCATTAATGCATCATGCCCATTGGTGCATCAACCAATGGGCATGATGCGCTCCTGCATCAGCGGCCTTTAAAGGGGTTATGGATGTGCCCGCATGCCACTTTCTGTAGTGAGACAACCACAGACTTGGATGCCAAGCTCTATGTCTGTGGTTTTATGGCTGTGGTGTCCATTCTGAGTTTTTACCACTGTCTAACATTCTATTTGTGCCTCTAATGACCTCCATTAGAGCTATAAGGGCCGCTGATGCATTATGCATCATGACGACCAGTTGACATGATGCACAAATGAAGTGCTGCTCACCAGCACTTCAATGGAGCATCATGTCAACCCTCCAGGAGTGTATCAATCCCACAGAGTGGGCATGATGTATGAATGCAGCCCTGGTGAGTAACTCACCAGGGCTGCATTCATGTATCAGGACGACCAATGGGTATGATGCATGAATGCGTCAGTGGCCCTTAAAGGGTAAGAGCTTTGTTAGATTAGACACTGGTAATGCTAGACACAATACAAAAAGTTATAATTTGTTAGCCCTTCCAGGAGTGTACCATGCTGTCAGACTCATTAGTGGTCATGATGCAGCAATGAAGTGCCGGTGAGTCTGTTTACCAGCACTTGGCAGCTGCATTGTACCTCCCCCCAACCTTTCAAGGGTTGCTAATGCACGAGAGCATCATACCCAGGCCCCTATTGGTTGTCGTGATGCACCAATGATGCGATGCGCTGGCGAGTCTGCTGACTCTCAGTGAGTGTATTAACTCCACCGCTTTGCCATGATCCCTGAATGTAGCCCTAGGGAGTTACTTACCAGGGCTACATTCATACGTCATGATTAGCAATGGTAATTATGCATTAATGCATTATTGACCTTTAAAGGGCTAAGGGAGTGGTCATTATTTATCAACAGGGGGGGAGGGTGGGTTTGAGGGGGGGCGTAAAATTTTCGGACCCCTCCCGAGGGGGGGGCTAAAAAAATTTTGACCCCTCTTGAGGGGGAGCTAAAAAAGTTCACCCTCTTTTTAGCAAAAAAACCCGCGCGCTACTATAGATCAAAGAGGGGTGCGAAAACTCTCTGCGCCTCTGGCGCGGGGGGGGGCGCTAAAAATTTTGACTGCCGTCAAGGGGGGGGCGTAAAAAATTTACGCGCATCCGCGCGAAAACCCACCGCCCCCCCTGTTGATAAATAATGACCACTCCCTAATGCATTCAGCAGAATTTCAAACTTTGGCAAACTCAGTGATTCGCCCTTAATACCATACTTCCATCGCATGGACCATACTTTGGCGGCAGGTGTGTCGTTTTCAATTACCGCCCGCTTAATTTACTTGAGTCTCAATGGTGAAACCAAGATGCCATTAATTAAGGAGAAACCGAAGGATCTCTGAGCCAAATATAAACCACAGAAGCAGGATCGACTTCCTGCCAGAAAAGGCGCTATTTAGCACATAAAGGTCTAGGAACCTTTAAGTCCTCATTTAGCTTTTCGACAATCATTAAACAAAAGGTTTTGCATGCCAGCATAAATTCTGCTCTTACATCCCATCCCCCTCGTACTCCGTTTGATGAGAAAACATTGGAAGCTCTACTCTGACGCACATCGACTAGGGACCCTAGTCGTCAGTATGACAATACTGACAGTACAGAGTCGTCATACTGATGACTTAGGTCGTCAGGATGATGACCGTAAGTCGTCATTTTGACTACCTAAAGTTGTAGTTTTAGGTATCTTCAACTTGAGGACCTAAAGTGGTCACCGCTGACTAGTTTTCGATCTTCCATGTTTTCAGTGTATGCAAACTGAATATAGAAAACGTGTTTTACTTTTATTTCTATTGGATCTACCATAATGTAAATTCTCTCGTATAAGCCGCGGCTACTACCAGAACCCAAATGAAAATGAGGCTTATAGAATTTGCCCAAAGTTAGGGTGTGCCTTATACGAGGGTATATAACACTAAAGAATAGGACTAAAATGCCAATTATCAAGCCTTGGATGTGGCTTATAGTAAGTTTCTCCTGAAAGTGGGGGTGCGGCTTATACGAGAAAATTTACAGTAATATCACTATCACACCATAAAATCCAGCTGTTGGATGCTGTTAAATTTCAGGTAATGAATATACACCATAAAAATCCCTAAATGAGCTGCAGTCTGTATAGAAATGGACTCTGGCTCTTTTGATCTCAGAGTGTGGCTTATCCATGGGATTCCAAGAAGGAAATCGACACAATCTTTCCAAAAGTTGCCATAACTTTTTCCTATAGATACCAAAGGTGAATTCAATCTGAAATAAAATTAAATCAGTGGTAGAAGAAATGATGCCAGCAGGACACTTTGCTTTGCTTACTACAACTCTGCAGAAGCAGACTGAAACAACCTTAGTCTTAGTTCAGGTTCAGAATTTCCCACAGAAGCAGGGAGCGAGTATGAGAAAGGCATAGGGTTGCAAGTTAGGTCAAGGCTGAAGTGACTAGAAGGTGGGAGCCCATGCAGGGAATTGAGAAGCTAGAGCACATTGAGGTCTCCGTCCTTAGCCATTAGAAAATAGCCCCTAATAGAGAGAGTGCCAAACCATGTTCTGTGATCTTCTCTCCACCATGCGAGCTGCTCACTGGGCTAGCTGCTCCCTCCACAGCTCCCAGCATAGTCTCAGTATTACCTCCACTGCCCTATCACAGTTATAGTGTAACCTACACTCTCCTAATATAGTCTAAGTATAACCTCCACTCTCCTTTCACAGTTATAGTGCAACCTCCACTCTCCTAACATAGTCTAAGTATAGCCTCCACTGTCCTACACTCTCCTAAAACAGTCACTGCACAACCACCACTCTTCTAACATAATCCCTGCAAAACCTTCACTTTCCTAACAGAACAGCACAATACACTCTTCACTATATAGACACAGTATACTCCCCAAGGAGAGCATCTCCAATCCAGAGACTACAGGTCCCATTCTAAAGCTCGGCTTCCACTGCTGCAAATTTCCTGTGCTGGAACTATCTGCTTGCAGCTATGTTGTAGAAAATGTTCCAGCAGTGGATCACTTGCTCTACCAATGTCAGAGTGGCAGCCATTTATCAGGTATAAAGATTCAAAGAAATCAATTTTTGATATCTTCCCCCTAATATCTGTAAATTTGGTCTGCATCGCTGTTCGCCCTGACAAGCAGAGGGGTGGATCAACCCCTTAGCAAGGCAAAGGGTGTCAGTGCAAGAGCATACAGCCATTTTGAGCTACCAATGACTAAAGTATATTCATTTATGTCATGGCTGATATGAACGTCACTATAGTTTTGTACTAGAACCACCGTACTTATTCAATGGGGGGATGGAATACAATAATTATGCCCCTATTCCATGGCTGTTCAAAATCCAAGATGGCGGATGTAAACATGACACAAGCACTTTGAAACTGAGTGAAAAAAGCAATTTAACCCTGTAGGCCATGAGATATATGCAAATGTCAACTCCCATTTCATATTTTTGTATCGTATTCCCCGAGGAATGGCTTCGTGGAATACGCCAGCCCCACCTCGGGGAGTATGATACAAAAATATGAAATGGGAGTTGACATTTGCATATTTATGCAAATGAAGTATTGACCAAAGATATGCTGGGAGAAGGCTGCCTGTGCTAGAAACCTATGCTTCTCAGAGATATCTATTTGACTTGCTGCCTCTATCAGTACCACAAAATCCTGCATTCTCGGGAGCAGAACCCTGGTTGCTAGGGACCTGGCAAAGGGTCAAATTATAAAGGCAATCTACTAGAAAAAGTAGCCTTTTTGCTGTTTTCTTTTCAAATATTGGGATTAGAAAATAATGCATCAAGTATATCATGCAAATTTTGAATATCTTTCTGATTTTGGAATGTATTTTGCTGTATGATGCCTAGATCTTTTCTGATAAGGGTTTAACACCTTTTTCTAGTACATTTCCTATTTAATTTAACCCTTCATGAGGATTGTTATCAGTAGGAAGATAAACCTGATAAGGGCCGCGCTGGTTGCTATGCTCTGCTGCTCCCTAGAATATTTGCTACACCCGGATAAAAGGCCACCCTGACTTTGTGGATTGTTTTGAAAATTTAATAACTTTTTTTTTAAACAATGAATTTTCCAAATACAAAACGCATGGGACACAGGGCTACTACTCCCAACCCACCAAACCAATAAAATGGTTGGGGAAAGCCTCAGGAAGGTGCTACAGAGAGCTATGTAGGCCTACCTCCACCCTCCTTCTTCCCCTCAGGCCAAAATAAATATTGTTTCCAGTTACATGACTTGAAAAGCTAGGGTTGGTAGGTTATTTTGTACAGGAAGTATTAGGGAAGGCATCAATGGATATATCAAATTCTTCGGTTTGAATGTGAAAGAAGGCGTGGAAAAAGTGAAAGAGGCAAAGAATATGAAAAAAATGTAAAGGAGTATTGAAAAATACTGAAAAAATTATTCTTTGAAATGAGAATATTCTAGGGTTGACCCTGTCTGCTAGGGTCGGTCAGGTAACTGGAAACACAACTTTTTTTATTTGGCCTCACCAGGTGTCTAAAGTGCTACAAGCTGCGGCATATACACATGGTTTTATGGTAGGCCCCAGCTTGATTGTGGTGGTGGGTGTTGGGCAGCACACGTATGTATGTTGTCAGTGTATGTATTATATGGGGACCCGCTGTAATCAATAACCCTGTGGGATACTTCACCAGCCATTGATCCATACTCCTAACCCTTTCCCTCCCAGGGCCCCCTTCTCCCCATGTCTCCCCGCGAGCCACTCAAAAGCCACTCTCTGAGCCGACCGCTGTCAAAGCAGCAGCAGTACGTGTCAACTGTCTGTGTCAATGTCCTTATGCTGACATTTCAGAGAGCAGCATACAGAGATACTGGCTTATTAGATTGTAGTTGCTGCAGCTGTAGACCATTAACAGTAGGCATAGCATTGATTGTTATTTGTATCCCCTTTCGCTCTAATAATAGCCTTTTATACTATCATAATAGCCTTTTATACTATCATAATGCTTCATAATGCTGTCAATACCTGTCAACCCTTGTATAAGCTGTCAATGTTAGCTGTCACACCCATAAAGGACTTGTAGTGAAAGGCGAGGTGCATTTTGCTAGTTTTTACACAAAAAGAAATCCATTCATACAGTACTATTTCCAACACAAAAACACTTAGGTAGTTCAAAATATAGAAGGAAACTGTAGTTGTAAATTGTATTTGTACCGTAGCTGTATTCTCTCTTTTTTTTTTTTTTTTTGGTTCATTGTGACTAAAATCATTCACTAACTGACCTTGTGATAAAATTCAGAATTAACTTAAGAAAATAGAAATTCACATGGTATGAGCTCTAACCAGTGCATGTCGCCAGAACCAGTTCCAGTCACACCTATTAGGTGCACCTTGGATCAAATTTTGGTTGTTAATAATACATGCCTATAAGGCACTCCCTGGCTTCAGATAAATTGTATAAGGCGCAGTTACGCTGGGCATCTGCGGTCTGTATAACCATATGTAGTGTTTTATCAGTGTGTTTTGCCAGACGGCAGACCCAGTGAAATTCAAATGGTGGAGCCACTAGGTATGGGTCTAGACATAGGTGTGGCATCTACACAAACTCAGGGTACGCCTTTAATGTAGATGAGATATTACGGTAGTCATTAACACATGTCAACATGACAGCTGGACTATGATCACTTGCGGCTCATCTTGGCCCTCTGTGACACTGATCCAGGCTCATCGGACTATCCGCTATCCATGACATACTGTCTTCATGTCGCTACCAGTGTCACTTGATCCTCATCCCTGGTCCATTAATACACTGTAAAAAAAATTCCGTCGAAAAAACGGAGATTCTCTGGCACCACTGGGTGCCGGCCAATCTCCGTATTTTTTACGGTCACCGTTTTCTCCAAAATCACCGTATTTTTAACCGGTACTTCTCCGTTACCTAAAAACATTGATTTGCCGTTCTTAGATTAACTGTAATTCTCAGTTACCCAAAAAACGGAGATTCTCTGGCACCACTGGGTGCCGGCCATTCTCCGTAATAACTACGGTCACCGTTCTCTTGGAATTACTGTTATTGTAACGGAGAATGTCCTTCACCCAGTGGTGACAGAGAATCACCGTTATATCAAGGGAAAACTTCAAATCACCATCATATTGATATGGCATCAAAAGATGGATTATTATGGTATTTCTATAATCCAGTTCACTTGTGCTCCAATCCCTAGTTCCATGAAAGTATCATAGAATAGTTCATCACACTTTGTAATTACAATCTAGGGGCAGACAGCACCCTAGGATTGCTACAAAGCAACATGCATAGCTGGGTGGACATATATATTTCTTATCACCACAGAATAGGTGTTTGTCTCAACAAAATATCTCACAAAAGTAGATTACCATACCATTAACCATATTCTCATAGCCCCATAATTGGCCATCAATATTGATGCTGCATTTAATTCAAAAGTTGTAAATCATTATCATTTTTTGATACATTAAGAATAGTGTATAGAATAGACTCCTCAAGGAAATCTCATCATGAAAGAGGCTGCCACCTGGTGTGATCAAACTAAACAATAATCAAAACACAAATTCCCCGTAAATTGTTAAACGGTGTTTCGCTGTGGTAGATTACGGATATTCAATATTGATAATTAGTCACTACACTAATTCACCGTAATTTTCACTTTGATCCTCCGTAAATACATTACAGACACACAAGCATCTTTGATTCACACACACACCCCAAAGGACTGAATCAATACAAAAATCAAACCTTTTTATATGTGTAGGATATTGTTTTCTATGGCACCACCTACTCTCAATTCGAGAAACTGAAATATACTATGCATTATTATAAGTGCTTTGGTACATACAAGCTTTCACACTATTCAGGAAAATGTATTTTTCAGAACATGTTTTCTGGGTTTCCTTGTTATATGCTCAATATCTACAGGGTTTCACCAGGATTAGAATTATAAGTTATGCCACACTGTGGTTCATGGTAAATGTTTTGAAATATACCGAGTCTCGCCATATTCAGGAAAAAGGTGTTTCTCTGTACTGGTTTACAGGATTTCCTTGTTATATGATCAAAATCTACAGAGTTTCACGAGAATTGAAATTATGGAGATTCTTTGTAAGTATTCAAAATGTGCATTACCGTAAATGCTTTGATATATACTCGGTTTCACTGTATTCAGGAAAAAGGTGTTTCTCTGTATTGGTTTACAGAATTTCCTTGTCATATGGTCAATATCTACGGAGCTTCACTGGATTTGAAATTAAGGAGATTTATTGTAAAATTAAACGGTGAATCTCCGTCTATTCAACGGAATATTTTTACAGTGTATGCCTGAGCAGGTGAGCAGATCGGCTACCCCATGGATGGGAATCAGGGGTAGACACCAATACTGGCCCACTGCCCACTGTCCAGTAGTTTGGGGTGTATGCAAGTGCTTCTTTCTAGATTTCCATTGAAATTGACAATTTGGACTGTAAAATATTTGGCAACACATTGCTATATATTGGAAGGCACAGGCTAAGGCCCAGAATGTTAGTGTCTACCCGTGGGAATTGAGTAGATGCTCTAATTGCCTGCTTACACATTTTCCGTTATCATCATCAGTATTATTGCAACACGTGAGTGACTCACCAGCATTATATTCATGGACCATGCCAATCATGAATCTACCCAGCTTATCCACACCCAAACCACCAGCACAATTGCAGCTGAGTTGCTCATAAATGGACACCACAAGTTGACAAAGATTCGCTCATCCATAGATGTAATCACTGCTGGGATGGACAAACAGATTGTAAATACCTGTCTAGCTGTTTTGGACATGCAGCTTTTGAATACCCGTCAAGACTGAGAAGGAAAGGACTGAATGTCCACAAACTAAAGATGCAGTCCCATGAAGTGGGGATCCCATCTTTGGACATTAAACAAACCAATCAATCAATAATTCCCCAGTCCCTAAAGGGTTAATTCTAATGCTGATTCTGTGCAGAACCACAATGCCTATAGAACAGTCACTGTGTTATCCTCTTAATGGCCTACTGAGGAGGGTATGTGATGCCAGAAAGATCACCTTTCTTATGTACCTGTAGTTTAGGTGATTGTAGGACATTGTCAAACGGCCCCCTGTCAAACTGGTGTAGTGTAGCACCACATCTCATTAGACCTCATACTAAGGAGGCCACCAACAGAGTCGGTAATGCATAAGCAGACAGGACACACAGGCCTTAGTATAAGGACATCAAATGTCCTACATGACAAGCATTATGTCGCAACATGACATAGTCACGGATGAAAGCAACTGAGCACAAAAATCCCTGAAATCCTTAAATAAGACCCCCAAAATATAGATTTTGTATAGGAATGTACAGGACTTTCTCAAATCTTAAAATCCCTGATATCAGGGATAATCATAGTCTTCTATCTCTGCAAAGTGCACAATATGACTGTGTTGACATATTATGGTAACAATACACATATTGAATCCTACTTGTCTCCTGTGACCTTTTTGTGAGAGGTACGATCTTGTTTTCCTGTTGAGTGTGACAGGCCGGGCGTAGCAGATTCATCTTTTGTTCTAATTGATCCACCATGAAATCTAACTTGCCACTTCAAAAGGACAGCCCATTAGTGGTAGCAGCTATCAAAGCCTGCTTGACGACATGTTATGTTTATACACATTCATCATACTGCTGTCATTCCTGTTACCATAGTTACACTATATCAAGCATCTGAAAGGTGCCATCTCTGTGTTGCCATGGTTACAATACATTAACTATTAGATGTTACCATGGTTACAGTACAGACAACTTGGTTATAGGACGTCTAGTACCAGATATCACATTACCATGGTTACAGTGCATCTAGTGCCAAATGTCATGTTACCATGGTTACAGTACCTCTAGTACCAGATGCCATGATACCATAGTTACAGTACTTCTAGAACTAGATGCCATGCTTCCATGGTTATAGTGCATCTAGTACTAGATGTAACATTACCATGGTTACAGTGTATGTGGTACTAGATACCACATTACCATGGCCACAGTACATCTATTCTAGTACCAGGTGTCATGTTGCCATGGTCACTTACAGTACTTCTAATAACAGATGCCATGTCACCATTTATCAGAACTTGACAGTACTTTAATAACACCAACTATGTAAAAAGAAAGAAAGACTTGAAAACCTAAATGGCAAAATGGGGCAAACTGGTGATCCAATGACACTGTTATCACCTATGGGGAAGGGAAAGCCTATATTGCTATGACCGTGCAAAGGTCACAGAGATATATTACCTAATACTATCGGCCACCCCACCGCATGATGCACTCCTATTCTGACATGTAGTGTCATCTACCAATATATACAGCTGTTAAAAATAGTGACGAACCATGTGTCAATTCTCATGGCACTGTACCTGTCATTGTAGAGGCACCCTTCCCCTTTTACCATAAACTCTCAAGCGCTGTCTTAGATTACACATCTCCGTACCTTTTGTTATCAGGCAGCCAAACCCCCCACCCCATGTTCTGAATTACGATACCTTACTAGATATTGTTTCATATCAAAGCGGTGTACTTTGAGTTATATGTTTCCAAAGGCAGTGTGTTTTGACATGTGCAGACACATGCAGTCTCTGCAGCATACTGATTAAGTAAGAGATGACTCTAAATTGCTACAGTAGATAAGGCCAAAGAAAAAAGAAGTTTTTTGGTTTCCGGTCACCGACCTACCTCAGCCAAACAGGGCCGACCTCAGAATTTTTTCAATATTTTTGATATTTTTTTTCAATATTTTTCATAAATTTTCACATAAATTTCATATTTTTAATGTTTTAAGATTTCCTTTGCGTCCAAGCAAAGAATCCAGGACTGTTACTGAAGCTTATACGTTTTGGCTGGTATAATGGCTAAAATTGATGGTTATCTATGGTAAAAACTTAATATTTCGGCCAACATGTTGGGTCAGCAAAACAAAAACAAAAATTTGAAAAAAAAATCCTACCTACCTACCTCAACTTTTTGGACCATGTTACCGAAAACCTTTTTGGCCCAATGAGTGGTAATAGGGGAATGAGTCAATGTGTATAGAGGAATGAGTGATAGTAGGGGAAATGAGTCAATATAGAAGCATTAACACAGTGAGATTTCAACTATTACCCAATGATTGGTTTATCCGCCTAATGCTATTGAAAGATTTATGTTCATCAGCTGATGTCCTTATTGGGATGAAAGTCACAGAGCACGAAAATCCCTGAAATGGTCCAATATTCGGCCCAAAAACCAGGGTTTCTATATGTATGTATAGGGCCCTGGAACATCAAAATCCCTGAAATCAGGGAATACCCTGAAGACTTTCATCCCTGATTGTATCACAACTATCCAGCTTGAAATTTAAACACGACTTGTAATGCTCGCCTGTTCCCTGATGTTGTCCCTCTGTGTAGATTTTGGCTTTGCGCAGTGAAGATGTTGCTCAATTTGAGAATTGCTATGATTGGTGACTTGCCTGCCATAATTAGAGAGAGAGAGAGAGAGAGAGAGAGAGAGAGAGAGAGAGAGAGAGAGAGGAATGAATGATATTAGGGGAATGAGTCAATAAATATAAAGGAATGAGTGATAATAGGGGACTTACCTGTGCAGTACCCGTATCTCGTTTTCCAGCGACTCCTCCTTGCCTCGTAATCCTTTCTTGTCTATACATTTCACAGCCACAAATGTGCCTCGTTCTACTTTACTCTCCGCCAATACAACCTCTGAAAATGCACCCCTGCAAAATACAACCAAATGGGAGAATTAGCCAATGCCAAGAATAGAATGTTGTAAGAAATACCGTAATCTCCCGCGTATAAGGCGCGTCTTATACGAGGGGTTTTAGTTCTTCCTGGATCCACAAGGGGGACACCAAGAGCTTTATTTTGATATATTACACTCCCCCTAACTCAAAAAATAACATAGGGGATTCAAGGGGGTTTGGGGGACCCTAGGTACACATAGCTTTTTCAATTTTGAAAATCCATTCAGTAGAACTAAAGTTATGATTTTTTGATTTTTTTGACAATGTTCTTCAACTCTAGGTGCGCCTTATACGCGAGGCGCGCCTTATACGCGAGAGATTATGGTATGTCAAATTAAAAATCTAATAATAAATCTAAAGTCATTCAGTTTTCCTTTAATAGTGCTTTATACCAATACAGCATCATAAGTGTCGGCTTTGAAAGTCGAATCGATGGCGCTGAATTTATATGCATCATTCCGACTTAACCGGGTTGGTCCTAAAGGCGCGGCATGATGCACCAATGCGGTGCAGGTGACTAGCCTTGCTAGTACTGCATTAGTACCTCATGATACAAAAGGAATAAACTTGGACGCATCATAGGTTACCGTATCATAACTGTGAATAACCACACCAAGAGTTGTTTAGACACCCCTGTAACCCTCCTTAGGGCTCATCCATAAAATATGTCACGCCTTTTTAGGCCTTTTTGGACACCCCTTTGTCAGACCTCTACTATAGAAATGTATAATAGCGATGGACAAGCCCGCTCAACCCTTCTGGTGTGACATACTTTATGGATCTGCACTTGTTTGAGACCAGTGCTTGTTTAAAACCCGGCGCTTTGACTATACTATACGGTGATATCCTTGTGCTAGCATTAAGCCATGGGATTGTCTGATATCACTGTCTGAGAATATCTAGGGGGTCTAGATTGGGGGTCCCCATGTCACATGTCGATTTTAAGAAAAGGCCATGTCACAAGTCACTAAATTTCTATTTTCCCATGTCCTTGTCACTAGGCTTCATGTCACATGTCGATTTTAAGGAAAGGCCATGTCTCATGTCACTAAATCTTTCCTTCTCAATGTCCTTGTCACTAAGCTTCATGTCACATGTCGATTTTAAGAAATGGCCATGTCACCCTGTCGAATTTAGGGGTCTAGACCCATTATCTAGCCCTCCCTGAATCAACCAAGAGTTACACTGCACAAAGACTTCTGCCACCTAGTCATTGTGTGAGGGTCCTGATGGTAGCTGGTCCTAGCCAGACCTAGGTAAGGTTCCTCATGGTAGACTACTGCCAAAAATTAGTAAGGCTTATAAGTTTGACTGTGCGCATGTGTACTGAGCAGTGGCACAGCCCTAAAGGAGGGGGCACACCCCCTATTTCTGAGCAAATTTTGGGGTCCAAAAATATCTAATTAAACTCTTAAGTACTGGGGAAAAAGGGGATGCGCCCCCCCCCCCTCAAAATCTGTCACTGACTGTACTAGAGTAATACCCTAACACAATTCGAACCTGTCTTCCCAAGCAAAATGGTGGCCATGACCCTCAGTCCATACAATACCTATATAACGATGTTGCCTGACCATTTAGATACCAGCCTCCGATCAAAACAAGAAAGCAGTCACTGACAACCTTATCACAGAGCGTCCTTAAATGTGGTTTCCTTTGGTAAAAAGCGACACAAAGAGATACTGACCAGCATTGGATAGCATTGACTAATCACTCTACCACCGCTATTTCTGACCCGATAAACCGAGTGAAATAGGTAAAGGCTATCTATATTAGGCCAAGAAAAAAAGGTTTGTTTCCATTAACTCGACCGACCCTAGCAAAACAGGGCCGATTTTTTTTTTGACAGGGCCATAGTAACAATACCAATAGAGGTAGAAAAATGGCAGACCACTTTTTGGAAAGATCTCTATCTGCTGATGGCCTTTTTAAGCACCCCCCCCCCCCAAGAGGGGTCAAAATATTTTTTTTTAAAGCCCCCCTCAAACCCCCCTTGAAAAATAAAGACCACTACCATATATATTTTCGGACTATTGTGGCTACATATCCTCTTAGATTCGCATTAAAATTGTGTTTCCTTCGATATGTAACATGCCTGCATTGGACAGGAGGAAGATGTCCCGCCCCAAAAAAAAAAAAAATAAATAAATAATTAAATAATAAAAAAAAATCCGACCTACCGACCCTAGCAATTCAGTTCATGTTTAATACAGGAAACACACCTTTTTTTCTTGGCCTTATTGGCACTTGGTTCTGTTTCATCCATGTGTTTTTTTCTAAAGAGTCAACATGATGAATCCTTTTTTTCTTTTTACATGATTTTATTTCAGTTATAATTAATTGCAAGCAATTGCAAGATACAATCCAACACGGTTGTAACCGGGGGTTGTAAACGACTACAGGACCAGTTCTGGGCCTATGCCAGTCAAAGTCCACTCTTTGTGCACTACTTACTATATCGATTTTCGAATATCGAAGCCCCGACGAAGGGTACAAGCTTTTCATCATAATGTAATGAATATAATATACCTTCAGTAGAAGGTAGAACCAAAGATTACGTGAGCTTATGATATTAAAAACTGTATGGTCTACTATGGATATGATTAGGCCTATACAATAGATTATGCCTGTGCTTCAAGTTTATATTGATATGCTGAATGAGAAAAGCACTGCCCAGACCCGGGATCGAACCGGGGACCTTTAGATCTTCAGTCTAACGCTCTCCCAACTGAGCTATCGAGGCGGCCTGTCTAATGACACAACATGTATGTACATATAGGCCATATATAACATTGAGTTATAGAATCAGAATAGGACTAGGATATGTTACTGAATAAGCCAAAAGAAGGATAATTTCATGCATATCATGACTTATGAATGACGCACCACTGAAGTGCTGTCGAGTCCTCTCATTGGTTCATTATGTTGACCCAGCCAATGGCGGATTTAGAGGGGGGCGCGCGTACCCCCCTTTTTCCCAGTACTTAAAGAGTTTAATGACATATTTTGGACCCCAAAATTTGCTCAAAAATAAGGGGTGCGCCCCCTCCTTTTGGAACGCCCCCCCCCCCTTTCCAGATCCTGGATCTGCCACTGTCATCGGGAGAGTGCCAACCCTCTATGGCTGGTATGATGTACATTGTATTAAAGATTAAGCCCTCGTAAGTTATTCGCCAGACTGGTCGTCAGCGCTTCATTAGTGCATCATGCCGACTCTCCGGGCGTGTATCAACCCTGTATAGGGTCGGAATGATGCATGAATGCCCTTGCAAGTCACTTGCCCGGGCTAGATTAATGCATCATGACTGTCAATGGGTATGATGCATTAACGCATTAGGTGTACCGTATATCCCCGATTATTAGCCCGGGTTTGTATTGATTTCAAATGGGAAATTGACCAGGCTTATAAACGGGGCAGGCTTGTATTTGAGGCAGGCTTATAATTAATAAGCTTGACAAATCTGTATGGAACCCTGCCTAAAATTCCAATATCCATCCACTGTTTCTGCATATTTCTCGGAATAATTCTTTTAACTATATACTCAGAGTAAAGGATGTGATGTTAGCTTCATAAAGCCGAAATAATTGTGAAAATATTCATATTAGAACTAAATTTATGTCCCTCTATGGGGGTTCTAATGAGTTTTCTTGTTCTGACCAGGCTTATATTCGGGGCCTGGCTTTTATTACACCCAGTAAGCCTTTTGACCAGGCTTATAATCGGGGCAGGCGTATATTTGGGCCCCGGCTTATAATCGAGGAAATACAGTATTTACAGGGCTAGAGAGGTACACTTTTATACACATAGTAGTAACTCAGAGTCAGTTCGATGTTTTTACTGCCTGTATTGTGACAAGCTGTACACTGACATACATATATCCCGGATTCTTCCTCAGTTTTTACTAAAGGTTTGCTAGTCTCTACAAACAAACTACCAAAATACGTTGCGTATGAGGCACACCCTTAGTTCATAAAAGGAATATAAGGGACATCTGTGACTACGTTTGGTCAATTTAGTACTGCTTTATCATATAAATTCTTCAATGGCGCTCCCTGGTTTCAGACAGATTCTGTAAGGCGTGCCAAAGGGCTATCCTTGCTCTAAGTTGCGCCTTACCTGCAAGGTATTGCGATATACAGAATTTCTATATACCCAATACAAAATGTTATGAAAACAATCGATCATCAAAATGTCTAGGAGTTGGGTGTGTTCTGTGAGGTTTAACGCTTCAACAAGACGGCTAATTCATTAATGCATCATGCCCATTGGTCGTCATGATGCATGAATGCAGCCCTGGTTAGTCTACTCGGCATTGCTAAATTCATGCATCATGCCGACTGTCCAGGGTTGATACACTTATGGTGGGTCGGCATGATGCACCAATGAAGTGCTGACGCGTCTCCTCGCCACCACTTATCGGTGCACCATGCTGACCCTCAGGGAGTGTATCAATCCCATAGGGTTGGCATGATGCTTAAATGTAGCCCTGGTGAGTTACTCACCAGGGTCGTATTGATTTGTGTTTTACAGCACTTTAGCGGCACTAAGTGGCTATCATGTGCTTCACAGGTTGATAATTTAACAGAGGAATGTGTCAGTGCCCGTGCATATGTGCACCACACACATCCTGAGGGGATAGGAAAAAGGAGATATAGACCCTTTTAAGTGGGCTAGGGAAGCCCGGTTAAATCGCTGAGAGGCAGAACATAAATCTGATGAATTGTTACTTAACCCCTTAAGGGCCACTGATGCATTAATGCATAACGCCCATGGGTCGTCATGATGCCTCAATGCAGCCCGGATGAGTAACTCGCCAGGGCTGCATTCTTGCATCATGCCAACCCTACCGCATTGATACGTAAGCTCCTGGAGGGTCGGCATGATGCTCCGATGAAGTGCTGGTGAGCAGTCTCGCCAGCACTTCATTGGTGCATCATGTTGATCAATGGGCATGATGCACTCCTGCATCAGCAGGGTCAAATCGCTGAGAGACAGAACAGGAATCTGAGTAATTGATACTTAACCACGGTACGACTGTGTCAAACTACACACATTATGCCTCCTGGGAGCTTTTTCTCTTTTTTCAACGATTATCCCAATTGATTGGGATTATTTTACGATTATTTGATGATTATTCTCAAATTTCCATGGCTAAGTTTTTCTAAACGGACCACTTACTTTGAGGTATAGACAAAAAAGTAAACCCCCCATCAGCAAGACTGAATAATCATCATATGATCTCAAAATCTAGTCGTACAACCATGATTTTATCTCCAAAATCCTTTTAGAAATGATGTAATCTTTGAATAATCGTTCGACTTAGAGACTCTCCTTATAATCTTTATCACGACTACAAATAATCGTGATTTTCAAAATAGAAACACCTTTTCCCTACGATTATGCCAAGATTATTCTTTACCAAAACAGAAAAAGCCCCCTGAGTGAAATAATCACGGCTAAATTTATCTACCGTAAAGGCAGCAGATTGTCCAATGGGCGCAGCCATTGCTGAAGCTAGTTACCAGCGGTTATCACTGATAACAGTTATCAGATGGGTACCATCTGCCCCCCCCTGAAGTCCACAGTGAATAGATAGTTAGGAATGTTTCATTGACTGATAATTAATCCTGCTAAGTCGGTATAGGGGAGGATGGCCCTTCATTGCACCTATTAGTATCTGGCTGAACTTAGGGTGTGCCTTATAGGTGAGGAATTCTTAATATAGAAAAGTACTAAAGGAGCTAAAATCAAGCCTCAGCTGTGCCTTACAGCGACCAGTCGGGATTGCACTGGTTCCCGAGAGTACCATGTGCATGTTGATATCAGCACCTTCCGGCTCTGACCTTGCACCAAAGTTGTTCCCGACATGTCATACTGTTTGGATGTTTAGCTAGGGATCCACTGCTGCGAGTTTGTTGCGAGTTGTACTCGAGCGTGTGTCCTCATAGGGCACTCGCAAATATCAAGTTATTTTGATTTTTGCGAATGTCCACGCAGATCGCACAGATGTCGCATGTACCTTGTCGCAGCAGCTGATCCACTGGTGGAATGTTTTCTGCGAGAACACATGCATGAGTGCAAGTCGCAAGAAATTCGCGGCAGTGGATCAGCCGCTTATGGTACCCATCAGAATAATCATTAATGTGAGAAGGTCCAAGATTGGAACTGTCATGACTGCACGCACACATCATCCTGAATCCTTGCTATAGAACTTTCCATTGCCTTAGCCTGGGCCTTATACACAGGGTGTGCCCTATATGTGAGATATTACTGTAACGGTTGGGTCTAATTTTAGCCACCTGACAATCGAGGCGTTCGGAGTACGGCCGAGGGATCAATGCTGGTTTGTAAGGCCACCCCCTATTGGTCCCCCCCCCATGTAGGTCAATGTTGATCCCTGAGTCAACTTACTACCCTCCCAAGCATAGTTAGGGACTGGTACCTAGCCAGACCTGGCTGGGGTGGAAGAGGTTGGAGGGAACAAGCTAAGGTTGTGTAGTTAGCGTTCGAGGTCACCCTCACCCACAATGCACTGCATATGGTTAGAAAACTGCTGCCCGAACGCCTCGACCAATGCATCAAATCATCAGGGCATATGATATGTGAGCGCAATTTGTAAGCAAGCCAAAAATAGCTTGACACATTCCTCTGTGAAATTGTGTAATGTAGTTCTCGGCATGAATATGACCTTAGCTGTCGAAATGGCGTTAAACCTCTATTACTCACTCTCACTCACATATATACCGTAATCCCTAGCACATAAGGTGCATCTTATAAGTGAATCAGAGTCTCCCTGTACCTTATAGAATCAGGCCAAAGTCTGGCTGCGCCTTATAGGCGGGTTATTTTTACTAGAGAACAGTACTTAACCATCAAAAATCGGCCCCAGATGCGCCTTATAGGTTTTCCTTCAACTCATGGTGCGTCTTATATACAAGGTGTGCCTTATACACGGGAGATTACGGTAGCTCATTTTACTGTAGGAGGTGCTGCTTACATACAGGGTTTTACTGTACTCCTCCCCGCCATGCACCATTTTATTTTGAAACCTTTAAGCAGCCTAGGCCACACCATAAAAATAAGTTGGTCTACGGATTTTCGTTTTAAAAAAATGGTGCGAGCGAAATTTTTTTTCTAATTTTTTAAGATTTTTTTGTTGTCCAATGGATTTCCTCCTTGAAAAACGAGGCGCGAGCAAAATTTTTATTATTTAAAAATTTTGCCAAACACTACAAAGAGAAAACTCTCAGAAAGTAAGGCGAGCGAAATCCGTAGACGATTTTTTTCAAAGAAAATATGAAGAGGGAAATCCGTAGACCAATTTATTTTTTTTGGTGCGGCCCTATATATATTAATTGCCTTCTCACCCTCCCACCAATGTATTCTGAAACCCTTAACCCAAATACCATGTTCAACCTCTGGACCCTAATACTAAATACATGTATGCAGAGTCACGTTTACCATACACCCTACACTCTACTTCATTGTAATGGCAGACATACTGACTGCTATGTCTTTTTTGGGGGTATTTCTCTTTTCAAAAATTTCTCTTCCCAGGAAACTGTCATAAACTGTGTTTATCAACCATTAATTGTAAGGCTATATACATTAGAAAATAAACAAGCACTGAATTACGTGCCCCACAGACCGGGTTCGGCTCAAACACCTGAATTCTCAAAGAGGACAACAAGACCTACAATTAGAGACAGACAAAACAAGAGGAAGATTTCTTATAATCAAATATCAAATCAAAATTAGTTCAGATACAATGAACACGCGGGGTATTACAAAGGATTAGCTGCACTCTGTGACCCTTATTAAATCTGCATTTTCGCGTCTACTTAAATAATACTTAGTCCAACAATTGTTCCGAATGCCCTCCTAAACCTATCAATGCTGGCTTAATACCCTAACCCTTAATGGGCATGATGCACTCCTGCATCATGCCCATTGGTCGTCATGATGCACCAATGAAGTGCTGGCAAGACTGCTTGCCAGCACTTCATTGGAGCATCATGCCGACCCTACGGGTATGATACATATACTCCCGGAGGGTCGGCATGATCAATCCTTGCCTTGACCTTTTCAGGGTCACTTTTTCAGGTGCTCCGCCGGCCCCACTGTATATTCAAGTGTTACTTTTACACAGGGTTTTTATCGTGATTGATTTAGGCAATCTGTTGCCCATATAGGATTAAATACACTAGATCGATAAATGATTTTGTGTTCTGACACCTTACATCATCATCTAGTTTTGAGTGATAAATAAACTGCTTGCTCTGCTGACCTTATGTTTTGTTCAGTGCTTAACCCTTTAAGGGTCGCTGGTGCATTGATGCATCATGCCCATTGGTCATCATGCTGCATCAATGCAGCCCTGGCGAGTAACTCGCCAGGGCTGCATTGATGCAGCATGCCGACCCTATGGGATTGATACACAAACACCAGGAGGGTCGCCATGATGCTCCAAGTAACTCGCCAGGGCTGCATTGATGCAGCATGCCGACCCTATGGGATTGATACACAAACTCCAGGAGGGTCGCCATGATGCTCCAATGAAGTGCTTGTGAGCAGTCCTTCCAGCTCTTCATTGGTGCATCATGCCAACCAATGAGTATGATGCACTCCTGCATCAGCGGCCCTTAAAGGGTTAACATTTGTTCTCCCACCATTATATCGGTGTTGGTTTTTTTCTTGTTTTACTGAGTGACCTTTGCATGTTACTGTTAACAGTAGAACAGCAAGGTAAAGCCCAGTCCATTTTGTAATCCAGCTGGTTGTGATAGCCACGTGTTTATCTCATTAACCTCTTATATGTGTTGTTAAACACACTAGACCAGGTGAGTGGGGGAAGGGGGAGAGTGTTGCATGAGATTGAAATTGAAAGTCCGGAACAAGATAAAAGATTTATGCCCTTCTACACTTGTACCTGACTTGAAATTTGCAGTTAAAATAAGATGTCTGACAAAAAGCTAGTTTAAAGATAAGAATAATCTGACAAAGCAAATGTAATTTTCAAGTTAGTTACAAATGTAGAAGTAGGCACTTACATAGCTGAGCGCCGCTCTCTCGCGTAGGTCCCAGTTTTGGTATGCACTCTCTCAGAGCCTCCAGGGATCCTATCTCACTCTGAGGACCCTCCTGCCCTTAATATTTGGGCTACATGGGTGGTTGGGGTCCTATTTTCACCAGAATAGAATGGTGGTCATTCCAATATGAGTAAAATCATGCTTGAGGATAGATATATAAACTGTACACTTGTTGGTATAGGCAGACGTGTTAAAGGACATAATGAAATAATGTGATTTGGAGAAATTTGGACCTTGTGGGTACTGGATATTATGTTGTAAACTGACCCTGCAAAGGGCTCAGGTTTAGGTCAATGAGAAGTATTCTCCAACGAGACATGAAGTACTCATGTATTATTTCTGCCCGATGCATATATGTGTGGGCCTCGGTTAGCGTAATCAATAACTGCACTGCCTGCCTGTGCAGTAGGCTGTGATCACAGTGGTGAATATCCAATCATCCAGCTCAACTGTGTATTTCTCCGGATCCATGCAAGATAGGAAGATGATTCAAAGAGATCTCAAAAGTTATCTAGTAAATCTATATGGCCAAGTTAATTCTATAAATTTCGAAACACTTTGAGAAATTTATATAAGTGCCTAGTAGAAGTGGATAAATCTGCTGAAGGGCTAGCACAATTCTTCATTTTGCCTGACAACCTCACTATGTGGGGGACATATATATTTTACCATGCAAACAGGCAGGCCATGTCTAAGAAAATATCTACCAATCATCCCCTGTTTTCACCCTCGCCCACAAGATGGTACTATATACGTCCATGCCCACAAGAAAGGGCACGCTTTCATCCAAAGTCTACCTCTCTCTCCTATGTAGATATTTGTTATATAAACTGTGATTGGAGATTTGAGACACCCATCTAGTGGCGTTCAAGTGAACTAGTCACCAGAATGTGGTAAGTACAGTCACCAGACATGGTCTGTGGGTATATGCACTCAATACCTGCAGGGGACCAGCTTCATCGCAGGGATTATTGATCTGGGGGTTTGTCGGTGCATTACGACAACAAAAACACACAAGGCTTGAGGCATTATTGCGTACTTTGACAATAAATATCCATACCTTTGTAAAGCTCGACTCGAAAATCAATAACTAACCAGGTTTAGAAATTGTTACAAAGCGACAGAGCAGAATCACTCAGATGGTTAGTTCTATTTTTAGACAACTAAACCATCTAAGGGCAATTACCGGTTCTGATTTTCATCGCGGGTCATTTTTCTCAACTGGAATTCAGCTGGGAGGTAGTGATGAGGGGTAATGGAAAAGCCATTGAAAAACTTATCCCTTTAACACTTGAATACCACTAGTGCAAGAATGCATCATGCCCATTGGTAGGCATGATGCATGGGTGCAGCCCTGGTGAGTAACTCACAACTCTACATAGTTGTATACTCGCAGAGGGTTGGCATGATGCTCCAATGAGTTGATGGAGAGTAGACTCATCAGCACATCATTACTGCATCATGCCGACCAATGGACATGATGCGATGCACTCCTGAATTGGCAGTAAGAAAGGATGACCTTGTGTGAAAAGATTGTGTTTGTGATGGTTTTTGCCCTGACCTGTGTGTATAACTAAGCGAGTATTCCATTGCCGTCAGTCGGCCAAATTTTTGCTAATCCGCTTATTTTTGATAATGCAAAAGTATAGAAGAAAATTGGTCGGATTAGCTAAAATTCGGCCAACCAACGGCAGTCAAATACCCACTTACAGCAAGGTTTCTTGTTTGTGTATGTGCGGCCATGACAGTTCTGATCGGGTAACATACACAACAAGACCTACCAGAAACCAGCGGCAATGCACGACAAGAGCCGGAAGTCACTTAGGGAGTGGTCATTATTTATCAACAGGGGGGGGGTGGTGAGTTTTCACGCGGATGCGCGGAAATTTTTTACGCCCCCCCCTCGACGGCAGTCATAATTTTTTGCGCCCCCCCCCGCGCCGGAGGCGCGGAGAGTTTTCGCGCCCCTCTTTGATCTATAGTAGCGCGCGGGCTTTTTTGCTAAAAAGAGGGTGAATTTTTTTAGCCCCCCCCCTCAAGAGGGGTCAAATTTTTTTTAGCCCCCCCCTCGGGAGGGGTCTGAAAATTTTACGCCCCCCCCTCAAACCCACCACCCCCCCCCCCCTGTTGATAAATAATGACCACTCCCTTATGTCAGCATGTATATATGGTGCCAGTCCAGTCCCTTACATCATGTACCATGTAATGCTCTCCACTCTCACCCTGTGTATAACTATACTGTGACAGCATGACTCAGCACAGACACACAGACAGACACATGTCTTGTACATGGCCGTGTGTACATCATGTAATACTGACCACTGCATGTCATCTCCACTCTCACCCTGTGTATAACTGTACTGTGACAGCATGACTCAGCACAGACACACACACAGACACATGTCTTGTACATGGCTGTGTGTACATCATGTAATGCTGACCACTGCCTGTCATCTCCGCTCTCACCCTGTGTATAACTATACTGTGACAGCATGACTCAGCACAGACACACAGACAGACACATGTCTTGTACGCAGTTGGGCCGTTGTTCAGCTGTCTGTGCATCCAGGATCTACAAGGAATAGTGTACCCGGGATACACAAGGAATTGACCAATCAGGAGCAAACACCTGCTCAGCAGATGCATCTGCTACTTTCAAGGCGGTGGATGTCTTGGCCACTCAGTTCAGCTTATTTTGTCACAGATATCTGCTAGTTTATGATAGATGAAGTACAATTAAAAGCAGCAACATCATCTTTGAGCTTATATAAATTCTAGAATGCAGTTTCATTGGAAAGTCAGAAAAGTTTTACTATGATTTACTCTCTAAGCATCACTGTCCATACTGGACTTAGCTGTTTTAGGCACTGGGCTGTTTACTAGCAAATGGACTGCTTCTGTATCCAGGACACACAAGGACTGCTTCTGTAGGCCTATCTAGGATCCACATTAGGGAGTAATAATTTTTTAACAATGGGGGGGGGGGGCTGGGTGCTGGTGGGTTTGCACGCAGATGCACGAAAAAAAATTTAACCCCCTCAAGGGTGTAAATTTTTTTCGACCCCCCATAAGGGACGAAAATCACGCGTAAACGTCCCCTTTTAGCCTATAGTAACGTGCAGGGTTTTCCACTGAAAACAGGTGAAATTATTTTGACCCCCCTCCATCAGAAGTGTTGAAAAACCCACCAGCCCCCCCCCCCCCCCGTTGTTAAAAAATGATCACTCCCTTAGACCCCTGCAGGCCTAGGCCTACTCAGGATCCACAAGGACTCTCGGCGAAAATGTTTCCGTCCCCCCTCGGAGGGGTCTGAAATTTTTCTGCCCCCCCCCCTTGGAGGGCTCTGAAATTTTTTCTTCCCCCCTTTTATTCTTTAGTGGCATGTGGATCCTGGATACAGAAGCAGTCTATTGTGGATCCTGGATACAGAAGGAGTCTATTGTGGATCCTGGATACAGAAGCAGTATATATTGTGGATCCTGGATACAGAAGCAGTCTAATGTGGATCCTCGATACAGAAGCAGACCCTTGTGGATCCTCGATCCTTTTGGGCAGAAAAATTTCTTCTTTTTTTTTATTAGAAAAAAAATCAGAACCACAAAAAATTTTTTTGCCCCCCTCCCCTGCCATAGAGAACCTGAAAATCAAGAGCAGACACACCCCCTCCGATTAATAGCAGGGCTGAAAGAATTTAGTCCACCCCACCTGTATTTTCTCAAAGGGGTTGAAAAATCTTTGACCCCCTTAACCCCCCGCCATTGTTAATAAATGATTACCTCCCCCTCCGATTGTCCATCTTCAACTCATATAGGGGCTGCATGAAAAAAATCCTAAGTCCAACTCCAAGGAAGATACAGGGGGGCTCTATAGTATGAGGCAAAGTCCAGATGCAATGCCAATGGTGAAGCTTTATGTTTTATTATGTTTGGTCATATCCCATTCATTTTCTCAAATAACAACCTCTAATTTTCCATAGAGCATGAGTAATCAAGTGATTTGTGCATTGAATGGACAAGAATTGGCTAACAAAAACATCCACCATCTTGGACAGCAGCAGATGCATCTGCTAAGCAGGTGCTGGCTTCTGATTGGTCAGTCCATTGTGGATCCTGGAACCACTATTCCTTGTGTATCCTGGATCCACTGAAAGCTGAACAACGGCCCCACTGCGTCTTGCAGATGGCCATGTGTACATCATGTTATGCAGACCCCTGCTTGCCAGCTGTCCACTCTCACCCTGTGTATAACTGTACTGTGACAGCATTAATCAGCACAGACACATGTCTTGTACATGGCCGTGTGTACATCATGTAATACTGACCACTGCATGTCAGCTGTCCGCTCTCACCCTGTGTATAACTATACTGTGACAGCATTAATCAGCACAGACACATGTCTTGTACATGGCCGTGTGTACATCATGTAATACTGACCACTGCATGTCAGCTGTCCGCTCTCACCCTGTGTATAACTATACTGTGACAGCATTAATCAGCACAGACACATGTCTTGTACATGGCCGTGTGTACATCATGTAATACTGACCACTGCATGTCAGCTGTCCGCTCTCACCCTGTGTATAACTATACTGTGACAGCATGACTCAGAACAGACACACAGACTGACACATGTCTTGTACATGGCTGTGTGTACATCATGAAATGCTGACCACTGCATGTCAGCTTTCCGCTCTCACCCTGACCCTGACCTTGACCCGCACATGTATATCTGTAGCAAACTGACCATCTTTCGCCAACTTATCCTCTCCACTCAATCACTCACTATACAGGTACTTTCTCGTAACATTTTTATCATGGTTGTTTTTTTTAAATTCTTTTTAAGGTATCTACAAGATGCACCTGGTGAATCCTGGCTGGGGTACATTTTAGTCTCTTCAGGCTACTCGGGCATAATGTTTTCACTATCTTTTTGATGATAATTTAACTGAATCTTTTATCGATTTTTAACTGACCAAAAGTTGTGGCGATAGTTTCATGCACCTTTGAGCTATTAACTGACCCTTAAAGAATATAGGGCAGCAATGTGCATTGCTCATAACTCGAAAAGAAATAAATCAATAGCCTTGAGCAAGTCTAGCTTGTGGTCTGACATCAGCACTCCCTCATCCAGGTTATTGGCACCACCAAGCCACTATTCGCAAAACTCATGCCAAAACTGCCCTATTTGCATCACACTGCCAAAAAAGCTGGGAAAGTTGATACATGAATCAACATCATATACCTTAACCATTGCAGGCAAAAAGCGTCTTATGGCCGCCAACCAACTGACTCTATAGAATATAGACAATTACTCAAAATTTACAAAAGTTGGTACTGAAATACCTTTTCCTGCAAGACCCCTACATCTCCTTTAATGGCACTACAAATTCATTAAGTAATTCTGTCTTTTATATATAAAATTCCATCTTTTTTAAACTTATTCGCACCACCAAATGACTGAAAATGAGGGGACCCATAGTTGTCTCCTATAACTCTTTTCGAGTTAAAAGTAGACATAACTGACTTGTAACTAACCGATTGGAACCTGCAAGAAAGAAGGCTGCTGGACACATCATAAGGCCCTTTAAGGGATGATTAGGTGAATAGTTGAGCAGTGAATATTGTATGAGGTGATGATTGGTTGATAAGTGTTCTTGTTGCTGCTTTACCAAACAAACAGAACGCCTCGCAAGACGCGACCCCGGGACTTGACGCATGCTCTTGTCTGCTCTTGTCATGGTGTAAAGATGAGCACCTTTTAACATTTTACTAAAGGTAGTTCCTTTTAGAGGTTGCTTTTAAAAATCATGGCAATGAACAGGCACTGCATAGACAAATGCACTGAAGTTTCTGGAAAAAGCAAGTATATTTCATGAAAAGGGTTAAAGCACCTAATACTAATACCCTTCAGTGTGTGCTATAGAACAGTACTAAAGTACCGTAAAAGCTTGCTCATGAGCTGACTTCAGTCATAAGCCAGGGATAGTTTGGGAAAATGTTATAAGCTGATTTTGGGGCCTAATTTTATCAGTTTTCTCTATATTCTATTATAATTAAAAAAAACTGCCATAAGCCGGGGGTAGAGTTTCAGCAAATGTTATAAGCCGATTTTGGTCTAAAATCGGAAAATAAAATTGGCTTATGACCAGAGTTTTATGGTACTTAAAATTTAGCCTCAGTTCATTCGCTCGAGTGCTTCTTATATGCAGGGTGCACCTTATACACACGGTATTACTGTAGTATCTGCATGAGCAGCGTTCCTATTGCTAGCAGCAGTACAACCAGTCACATATCGCTAAATAATGTATGAGATGTAATTGATTTTATATGATTCCCCTCTTCCACTCCTATGTGCACCGAGCCAAACCACACGACACAAGATCACACTGCATGATGATGTATCAGCTTTCATCTCTGAGGCTAGTACCCCCGACGTTAACACTTCAATTCTTTAAGGGCCACAAATGCATTTATGCATCATGCCACATGCTGATGCAAATTGCAGTGACACCTTAGCAGAGTAGAATGTATGTAGTCCTGGGGGATGGGCATAATGCATCAATGTAGACTGGAAACCTACCCCTGAATTCCACTCCCGCTACTCTCCCACTACATAAGGGGCAGGTGGAAGCCTTGGCCAACTTGTTGGAAACTCTTGGATGTGCATGAGTGAGCACACTCTCCCAGCAGATGTTATCACTGATAGGTTATCTGAATATGTGGGGGAGAGTGTGAAATGAGACTGAGACAGACAGAGTGCAGAATAAACATCCACTAATCACCCCCAATTAAGGGATTAGGATAAGAATCTCTTTGACATAACAAGATTATATTTCTGTAATCCTCGCTCTCCCTGTCTGTGACCTGACCTTGACACAGGAGGAAGTAAGGGGAGAGGGGTTGGGGGGTGGAGCCCTATGCCTGTGGTAGTTATACAGACCGCAGATGCCCAGCGTATCATCAATGAAATGCTGGTGAGCAAACATGCCAGCACTTCAGTGGCAGATCAAGACCACCAACTGGCATGATACGCTACACAAGATCATGCTGGATGATCACCTTTCATTTCTGTGGCAGCTACCCTAGGGGGGTAGCTTTATGTAGCTACAAATTGCATTGTAACTTTAACACACACTGAAAGGTACGATTTCGATTTCAAATTACTTTTCCTGACATTTTCCCTGTGTTTTCCATGATTTGCCATTTCCTACACTAGGCTGGGTCCAGGGGTCAGTTCATGCACTAAGCTGGATCTAGAGGTCACTTCCTTAACTAAGCTGGATCCAGGGACCTGTTCCTTCACTAAGCTGGATCCAGGGGCCAGTTCCAGCACAAAGCTGGATCCAGGGACCTGTTCCTTCACTAAGCTGGATCCAGGGGCCAGTTCCAGCACAAAGCTGGATCCAGGGACCTGTTCCTTCACTAAGCTGGATCCAGGGGCCAGTTCCAGCACTAAGCTGGATCCAGAGTCCTGTTCCTGCACTAAGCTGGATCCAGGGACCTGTTCCTTCACTAAGCTGGATCCAGGGGCCAGTTTCAGCACTAAGCTGGATCCAGAAAGCCTGTCCTGCACTAAGCTGGATCCAGAAAGCCTGTCCTGCACTAAGCTTGATCCAGGGGCCTGTTAATGCACTAAGCTTGATCCAGGGGCCGGTTCCTGCATTAAACTCAATCCAGGGGCCAGTTCCAGCACTAAGCTAGACCCTGGGACCAGTTCCTGCAGTAAGCTGGGTCCAGGGGCCAGTTCCAGCACTAAGCTTTAACCTGAGGCGAGTTCCAGCACTAAGCTAGACCCTGGGGCCAGTTCCTGCACTTCAATAGATCAGGGGCTAGATATATGGTATCTACCCATGTGTTATCCATGGAGACTGAAACACATGCAACAACCGTCCCATAGGAATTGTTAAATACATGACTAATGAGCCATTTGTCTACTCCTTTGGCCACATCTAAAATTAGATTGTACATAATAGTCCAGTACGTATAGCCCCTAGTACTTAAGGCAAGGGTCCTGAGCATTATATACAAGGTATAACAATAGGCCTCATATGTTAGCATATAAGGCACATCTCATGATTAAGCCACACCCTGAGTTGAGAGAAATGCTATGAGGAGCAGCAGGGGTTTGACATTTGAAGGTTTAGTTCTGTTCTATTGTAAAAGTACCCTGCCTATAAGATCCACACAGACTTGGGTGATTCTATAAGGCACAGGAGGTCTCAGATGTGCATATAAGACGCGTCTTATATGCAGGATATTACGATAAGTTCTAAGTTTCATGACCTGTCATTTCCAGCATTCCATAACATGACCCAACAATCAATGCAGTCAGTCCCAGCGGCCAGTGTATTACTTATCTAGATAGACAATGAATATTACATGTACATCTGTTCCGGACGCGGCATAGTTATCAGCCTCTCAGCTCGCGGTGTAAGGCAGCTAACTAATTTATGCAGTTAACCCTTTCCGGGCCATGCGGTCCCTCCCGCTGTTATGTCCTCATGGCCAGGCCTGCATTCATGCATCATGACGACCAAGGAGTATAATGCATTAGCCCTTTAAGTGAGTGACTAATAGAAGTTTAACGCCATTTCGACAGCTAAGGTCATATTCATGGCGAGAACTACATTACACAATTTCACAGAGGAATGTGTCAGTGCCCGCGCATATGTGCACAGCCCTTTAAGGGCCGTTAATGCATGAGTGCATCATGCCCATTGTTTGGCTTGATGCACTAATGAAGTGCTGAGGATTCTGCTCACGAGCACTTCACTGAAGGATCATGCTGACTCTGTGGGACAGTTTTAGGGTCAGCATGATTCAAGAATGTAGCTCCTGGCTAGATAATCACCAGAGTTACATACATTCATGAATAATGATGACCAATGGGCATGATGCATTAATGCATCGTAAGGTCTTATGCAACTGTTAAGGAATAGCTAGATCCAGGGCCTGGTTCCTCTACATGACTTTGGTATATGAGATGAACACATGAAATGTGCACAACCTGTTGACTGAGGGGTTTGTTGAAACCTTGGTTTCCTTCCTGGAGTTGGCAGGCACCCATTTCCTCCTGTGGATGGGAGGTGGGAGGCAGGGTGGGTGTGTGAGTGTTGGTAGAGTAGTCTACGAGTAGCAGCGCTTGGCCTTGTAGCCCATCTTGGCTATAAAGTGCAAGAGGCAAGCGGAGGATACTTTAACGTAGGGATGTAATGAGGGGCAGGCAGGCAGATATCGAGGACAGTAGGTAGGCAGGCAGACTGACAATCAGACATACAGGTAGACTGGTAGATTATTAACAGGCAGGCTAGCAAAACATGAGATTGATGACAGGCAGGCTGGCAGGCAGGCAGCCCTATGGGTGGAAACACATGGCAGATCAACAGGGACTATGAGCCAAATGGCAGGCAGGTAGCCTGGTGGGAAGGCAGGCACCATCAGACAAATAAGAGGCAGGCAGGCAAACTTTATCAGACAAATGGTAGGCAGGCAGGCAGGCCAGTAGACCCCTTCAGATAAATGGCAGACAGGCAGGCAAAGACACTCACATAGGCAGGCAGGTAGGCCTAGAAAAGTTGCCTGATGTTTGTTTAGTTTTACATCCAGGGGCCATCGAGGAACTCAGACATTCAAGGTTTCTCGGACATTAAGTCTGCTTGGACAGGTATTTATATGCTGCTTGCCAAACACAGCAGTGACTGTATCTATGAATGACCGAATCTATGAGATGAATGACCGAATCTATGAGGAGGGTTGACGGGGAAAACCGCTACTATGGCTTCATTCCCCTACTCTTCTCGAAAGATAGCAAGTATTCTTTTTTTTGCCTGGTTCTATAGGCAGGGCCAGACAAACCACGGCCTTTGATCACTCAGACGTGGTTCACTGAGGGGGAATCCCATGGCAAAAGACAAGCATGTAAGCCCGGGCCTGTGCATATGGACACCAGCTGCCCACATGCTCACCCCAAAACACAAGAAACCACGAGTTTGTCGCCTTTTACGAATCTGGTAAGCCCACTGTTAGTATGGAAGGAGATTTCTCCTTGTGGACTCCCAATGAAGTTATTCTGCTCCTCCATGCCCTCACATGAAGGTCCCCACTTGCCTGATGAGAATGTTGGGAAGGCTAAACGTATCACATGTGAAGGGCTGAAACAGATCTGACAAGGTAGGGTAACATTTAGGTGTAGTTTATATGAGTGCATTGCCCCCACCCCTCCCAAACAGACAGACACTAGAGCAGTGACAAGTTTGTTTGAAAATGTCTTTTAAAATGAAAGCATTCTCCTGGATACGAGCTCGCTCCCCCCAACAGACACACCCCAGAGCCCAAACAGTTTATTGTTTGAAAATCACTTCTGCCAATCAATGCTCTGGATCTGGAGGAAAATCTTTTAAAATATACAATAAAACCCCGGTCATATGCCAATCTTTTTTTTTCTACTTTGGGTCAAAATAGGCTTCTAAATTCTTCCTACCCCGGTAAATATAACTGGGGTTTTATTACTATGGATTAAAGAGAAAATAGTTCAAATTTTAGTCCTGAAAATCGGCTTAAGCCTAAAAATGACACGTTTGTTTCCAGTTACCTGACCGACTCTACCAAAACAAGGGCAAAAAAAAGTTGTTTTTTTTGTTAATTTTGAGATTTTTTAAGAATTTTTCATGAATTTCCATCAATTTTTCATGATTTTTCCCAATTTTTCATAATTTTCTATCTATTTTCTACGGGTCCTGAGTTAACAGTTTCATAAGGCATGTCTTTTCCATATTTTTCACATTTCTCATATACTTTCCATATTTCTACAGTTAAGTCAAAGTGAGTGAGTAATAGATGTTTAACGCCATTTCGACAGCTAAGGTCATATTCATGGCGAGAACTACATTACACAATTTCACAGAGGAATGTGTCAGTGCCCGTGCATATGTGCACCACACACATCCTCAGGGAATAGGAAAGAGGAGATACATACCCTTTTAAGTAGTCTAGGGAAGCCTGGTTAAGTCAAAGAACCTAGCATGTCTGACCATATGTTGGTATACAAAATCAAAAAAAAAAAAAAAAATTAAAAAAAATCCGACCTACCGACCCTGGGTCTTTGAGCTATGTAACTGGTAACACTATTTTTTTTGGCCTTATAGTATATCTTCAAAGTGTGCCCCTGGGCTTATGAATGAGGTCGGCTTATGACCGGGATTTTACAGTAGATGCCAATTCAAAGTGTTGATTATTCACCGCTGTAGCTAATACACGGGGGTTTCCAGTATTTCCCCATAGAACTCATTCTTCACATGAGAACACATGCTTCCTAACTCCTACCCCATCCCCAAACAACCACCTAGAGAAGACAGAGAGAGCATCCTCCTTAGAGCAAGCGCTATCAATTGTTTACAACCCCCCCCCCCCCCCAGCACCTTTTCACACAGACACGTCTATCTCACTATTCACAACCACCTGAGGCAGTCAATGAGAGAGGGCATTCACCTAGAGCTAGAAGGCGCCTTAACCAGTGAAGGGCCGCTGATGCAGGAGTGCATCATGCCCATTGGTCAGCACGATGCACCAATCAGAGATGTCACTCACTAATCACCAAAAATTCGGAAATCCTCCTAATTTTCCAAACTCCCAATAGGAAATACCAGTAGGAATGAAAGTAAAAAATTCGGAATTCCTAAAAAGTTAGGAAAAGTGGCATCTTTGACCAATGAAGCGCTGGCGAGACTGCTCGCCAGCGCTCCATTGGAGCATCATGCCGACCCTCCAAGGGTGTATTAACTGCATAGGTTCAACATGATGCATTAATGCGTAGGTGACCCTTAAAGGGTTATCTAGAGCAGGCCTTACCAACTTTACTGGCTCACAAACACACCCACACACACACCCACCTGCCTGCCTGAGGTAGACTGGAGTGGCCTGTCTCTATAACATAGGGACAGGGGTAGCCCAATTTGACCTGGCCTTGACCCCTGGTTGCAACTGGTTTTACTGCTCATTTGCCTATACTTTTACCCTATATACGGTCATGTGACCAATAACTAATGATATACAAGTAAAATAATCACGGGCTCAGGGAATTGAACCCGGGCCTATGAACTTAAAGATGAGGAACATATCCATTTGACTATCAGGGCCAATTGACAAGCTTAGGCAACAAGCAGCATTATATTTTGGACTCCATGATTATGTCCCTCAGAGTCTTTGGTCCAAGTGAACTTCCCATTATTTCCTTTTATCATTAATTTAGGCGTATTGTTAAATTTGTAAGCCATTACAAGATAGGTAAAACATAACTTGATATATTCAAAAGTGAAGAATACAATTAGAAGCATCAATTTGGTTTTCAATATTAAAAAAAAAAAATGATGTCAGATAATATGGGAATCGTTCCTAGGACCTTTGTATCTGCAGTCCAGTGCTCTGGCTATGGGGCTAACTTGACTTGTGATGATGGGAAATACTTAACTGCCATATAACTTATTGGCAGGACAAATAGTATGTTATACACATGGCACAGTTTACACCAATGCCTATTTAATTCAGATCTATATATGAAAATAGGTGAAATAAAGAATAACACAATAAAGGTTTTCAATACTTATGTAAAACATTTTGTTCAATACCTCTTTGCTAAAAGCAACAGGTTTTGTAGTATTTCCTTTCTCAAAAACACATGGTCACTGAGGGATTTGATCTTGTCACCCTCAGATATAAAGTCCAGTGCCCTCCCACCTGAGCGGGCTTCCCTAGCCCACTTAAAAGGGTCTATATCTCCTCTTTCCTATCCCCTCAGGATGTGTGTGGTGCACATATGCGCGGGCACTGACACATTCCTCTGTTAAATTATCAACCTGTGAAGCACGGGATAGCCACTTAGTGCTGCTAAAGTGCTGTAAAACACAAATCAATCAATCAAACTCCCACCTGAGCTACTGGGGCTAGCTGCTAGCGGGTGGCCTGGTCCCTATCAGATCACTCCCACTTTATGCTCTGGGCCTTTCAGTGTAGTCCAGTGTAGGCCTGTAATGGTAAAGGTGAAGGATGAGCAGTTTGAGCTGACCGTTTCTTCACAAGTGAAGAAACAGGAAGCTCAAACTGATCAGAGTTCATCTTTACATTTATGTCAAGGTGTTTGAGTGGAAAATCAATCGATAATTCATCAATATCCTTCAAAATTAACTATTATTTACCCATCGTCATAGCGAAATGCTGACCGCTGCCATCTTGGATGTTTACGTTTCAAAAGGGCTGCACATGTGTGGTGGGCATATGACGTCATCGTGCGGATTTGGCGCTGGTTATTTAACGCAGGGATGCAATACGCGGTCTCAGTGCTTTCTCTATGGAGCTTCGATATTCACCTTGACATAATGTCCAAGTCTGTCCTAGCTGTCAGGTCACCAATCTGGGCAACAGTGAACCAGATCACTGATTTTGTTTCTACCCAATACAGGCCCTATTATATCCCATCCAAGTATCACTGACCCTAGTTTAGTGACCTAGAATTACTGCCTAAGGTATGGGGCTGTAGTGGCATTATGTAATGAGTAATAATTGTCAAACTGGTGCAGGTCTCTGGTTCACTGCTGCCCGGACGTCATTCCAATATGGTTGGTTACACCTGTCTGTAGGTTACTACTGACTGGGCCCCAGTACTATGCCTGAGGCTTCTCAATCTGACACAGTTTGTTACTCCTCTCACCTGTGCCGCCAAGTGGGGTGTGTATGGGAGCAGCAGGGTGGGGGGGCAGGTGGGGGTGGGTTTGGGGAGTTGGAGCTGATGGGAACTGCTCGTTAAAACTTCCAGTCCTAGGTCTACAAGGTGGAGGCTATAGGAGGTATGGTTACAGCAGACATACATAGACATAGATACGCAGAGAGACAGACAGGCAGAAAGGTAGGCAGACTGGCTAGCAGGTAGACAGAGAGGTTGGTAGGCAAACAGACAGACAAGCAGAAAGATAGGCAGGTAGATAGACAGAGAGGCTGGTAGGCTGACAACCAAAAATACAGGCAGGCAGGTAGGTAGGCAGACAGGCTGGCAGGGAGACAGAGAGGTTGGTAGGCATCCAGGCAGACAAGTAGAAAGATCAGCAGGCAGGTAGACAGCCAGACAACCAGTGAAGTAGGCAGACAGGCAGACAGAAGCAGGCAGTCTATCAATCAAGCAGACAGATAGATGCCGACAGGTAGGCAAGCACTGTACATCAAACAGGCAGGCAAACCAGACAGGTAGGCAGACAGGCAGGCAAACAGACAGGCAGGCAGGCAGGCAGGCAGGCAGGCAGGCAGGTAGGCAGACAGGCAGGCAGGCAGGCAAACAGACAGACAGGCAGGTAGGTAGGCAGACAGGCAGGCAGGCAAACAGACAGGCAGGCAGACAGGCAGACAGGTAGGCAGACAGGCAGGCAGGCAAACAGACAGGCAGGCAGACAGGCAGACAGGTAGGCAGACAGGCAGGCAGGCAAACAGACAGGCAGAAGCGAGCAGTCAGACAGGAAAACAGGCGGGGTTGATGAACAGAGCATGTCGTATGTGGTATGCGTGCGAGTCATCTGGAGCTATACTTAGGTAACAAAACATACGCCCAAAGTACTGTAACAAAGTAGACAAGGTCAGGAGGAGGAGGGGGTGAGGAGGAAGTAGAGACAGGTGAAACAAACTAACGTAGAACCCTGCATATAAGCCACACCCTTATTGTTTTATCTTGCGTATTAAGCACGGCATTTGGTTTGGTTGATTTTACCTAATTGAAAATAACAGTAAGCAGACAGACTGTGGTTTCCGGACATGAAAGCCCTTTCTTTTCTCAGTATGGACAGGTATTTTAAAGCTGCTTGTCCAAACAGCTAGACAGGTGTTTATATGCTGCTTGCCCAACACAGCAGTGATCGCATCTATCGTTTAAGGTAATGATAGAACCCTGGTGCACCTTATAGAAGCATCCAAAGTTAGGGGTGTACCATATAGGTAAGGACATTAGACATTGAATCAATACTTAACTCATCCAAAACAAGCCCCAAGCGCACCCTATTGGCCACTAGCTGGTCTGGAGCTGGTTCCGGCGACACACACTGATAAGAACTGATAAGATAGGACCAGCATATCCCTGGAAGTGGGTGTTAACCAGGGACAAGGTACCCATCATTGTGTGTGTTATCAGTGGGTTTTACCTCAACCAGCGAATTTCAAGATGGTGGCTCCACTAGGCCTCCATACAGAGTCCTTATATGATCTCCTCAAATTGGAGGTGTGCCTTATACCGACTTAACAGGCTACATTCCTGACCAATGAGAAAATTCCCTTCATTCTGTGCATTTTAGGGTGCATTACATAAGAACTGGTACCCACCATGCTGATTGTTATCAGTGCTTATCTCTCCAGGTACCAGATCAAGCAATGGTGCCTCCTACTAAGGACGGGCTTCCCTAGCCCACTTAAATGGGTCTATTTCTCCTCTTTCCTATCCCCTCGGGATGTGTGTGGTGCACATATGCTGTGAAATTGTGTGATGTAGTGAATATGACCTTAGCTGTTGAAATGGCGTTAAACATCTATTACTCACTCACTCCCTACTAAGGAATCTGCAACCTCAGTATACACGGGGTGCGCCTTATACGTGACATATTACTGTACACGTAATTCGCCATGAATCTATAATCCACACTAACCCCCTGAAATGGTCTGTGAGCTGCGGCTTATACGCTGGGTTTTACGGTAAGGTGAGCACCAGGTGTAGGTGTGACCCATGTAGCACCTTGTACAGTTGGGTGATAATACAGGTAGTTAGTGCTTCTAAGGCCGATAGTCTATTAGTGACTCAGGTTCCTTGGCTGTCATGATATACATGTATCAATGCAGTCCTAGCGAGCTACTCTTCTGGGCTGATACGCTTCCAGCAGGTCGGCATGATGGTATAATGAAGTGCTGGCAAGCAGACTCATTAGCACTTCATGCCAACCAATGGTCATGATGCACTCCTGCAATTGCATGACCTAAAGCTGACCGCAGACGGGCCCGACTGGGTCGGCCGATCCTGACGATCGGGAGCGTCTGCACGGACATCCGATCCATTCGGTCAATACCAAACAATATCTCCCTAACTACCGACAGAGTCGGGCCCGTCTGAGTTCGCCTTAAAGGGTTTAAGGCTGATTTTGCATTAGTGCATTGGCCCATTGGTCGGCATGATGCACCCATGAAGTGCTGGTGCATCTGTGGCCAGTGCTTCATTGCTGTATCAATATACGGACTTAGCAGGTTTAATTATTAGCCAATGAGATAATCCCAACTATTCACTGTGACCCTGTCGGGGGCCAACTGGTACCCATCTAATATGTGTTATCAGTAGACCCCGCTGGTAATAAGCTCCAGTAATGGCGGCGCCCATGGGACAACCTGCTAAGGGTCTATAGCACCTGTGAGTCTACCGGTGATTGCCAGCATATCATTGGTGCATCTTCCCGACCCTCCGGGATCATATTTTTTTCTGTAAGGTCATCTTTTGCCCTCCCCCATTCTGCGGCAGCATCAGAGCCACCTGGTGTGTAGGTCTGGTGGTCTGGGTGTATAGTTAGGTATGTAAGGTCATCTCTAACTCTGCCTCCCCACGGCCTGCCCCATTTCTGCCTCTAAGTCACATTTACTATCCTCCTCTCTGACTATAGTCTACTTTGAAACCATGTTAATATGCCCTAAAATATAAGCTGCACTCTCATCACCTAACTTTGCTGTAAGCCGCACCTGGGGTCTGAAAAAGTGCATTCCTTTTCATAAGCTGCACCGTGAGTTTCAGGAGACCCTATAACCCTCTAAAGTGGTCTTTAAGCCATGGTTTACCATCTATAGGAGAGAAAGTACCGGTTCTCTATGGCTTCTAGACAGTGAATTGAGAATAAATACCAGGTATAAGGAAATGCCAAGATTTAGGCCGATATCCAGAAGGAAATTGATCAATATGATTTTAGATTAAGTAAACATACCAGGAGGGAACATCTGTGAAATAAGTTTTAAGACGCCTCTGATACAATTACTTTCTTTACTGTAAACTCCCATATTTAAGCCATACCCACGTATTAGCCGCACCACAACTTTCAGGGAAAGCTACAAGCCACACTTTGGGCCAATTTTCACTGTAATATAGATCTAGAATCCTATAAGCCAAACCCTGACTTTGGGAACCATCTATGAGACCTCTTTCACAAATAAGCAGCGGCGTATTGGCCACTAGCTGGTCTGGAGCTGGTTCCTGCGACCCACACTGATAAGGTGGGACCAGCATGTCCCTGGAAGTGGGTCTTAACCAGGGACAAGTTACCCATCATGGTATGTCTTATCAGTGGGGTTTAGCTCAACCAGCGAAATTCAAGATGGTGGCTCCACTAGGCCTCCATACTGAATCATATAAGCAGCGGTTTACGGTAAATTACCGGATAATTGACTCTTGAGTTCAACATACACTACAAAGCACTCCTCCCCCTCCCCACTAATACACAGACCTATGATATGGCTTAACGATAGCCCCAGGTGAGAGATACAGACTTCCGGTAATGTCTATATCTACCCCTCACTGAGTGCTCATTATTATAACAACCCTCCAAAGTGGGTCGGGGGTCTGGTTGGTTGATCCAGTAGTTTTACGTCACGTATTTCACAAGGCTTGCTCATGTTTGATTGGACATTCAGTCCTTTCTCAAGTCTGGACAGGTATTTAAACAGCTAGACAGGTATGTATATACTGCTGGTCCATCACTGTGATCACAGCAGTGATCCCCAGTGATCACATCTATCAATGTCCCAACCTATGAGATGAATGATCGAATCTATTAGGAGAAGCGAGGGAGCAATTGTTAACATTTACCAGTGGATCAGGCAGTGGATATTGCCAAACCAGTTCCAGGCCACCTTGAGGCCTACAAATAAGGGAGTGATAATTTTTTTAACAACTGGGGTTGGAGGTTGGTGGGTTTGCGCATGGATATGCGAAAGAAGATTTTGACCCCCCCCCCCCCCCTCTAGAGGGTCAAATTTTTTTACCCCCCATACTTTATGAAAAAAATGTGTGCACACACCTTTATAAACTATAGTAATGCGTGGGCTCTTTAACTGAAAACAGGTTAAATTATTTTGACCCCCCCCCCCTCAGAGGGGTTGAAAATCTTTTAAGCCCCCCTGGTTAAGGGGTCGAAAAATATTCTGACCCACCAGCTCCCCCCCCCCCCCGTTGTTGAAATATGATCAATCCCTAAGCCCTCGCCTACATGGTGGTACAGGAAGCACCGGAAGTCGACAACCGGAACTGTGTAGGAGGGTGGTGTATTCTGGGTAAGCCCGTGTGCATTATAGCCAGACTGAATGACGTTCTTTATGAGTCTTTGTGAATGGTGGGCAGGGCACATATAATTCTCAGAACACAGAGAATGTGAAAATGATAGATCTATTGATGAAGGTGATCCATTGAGTCCTAGACTATACCTTTCTATACTTGGGTCTATTAGGGGGTGGGGTGGAGGTGTATTTGCACATGCATGCACTGAAAAATTTTTCCTCATAAAAAGTGGTGAATTTTTTTTCTTCCCAAAAACTTGCAAAACACGCTAACAAGGCATGCCATGTTGAGTACCTTTTCCTTGGATAATTTCCACTGCCAGGGACAAGCTGGTGTCCATCTTATCAGCTCTTATCACTGCCTGCTCCCAGAACCAGCTCCAGTGCTGCTAGGAGCCTAGAAGCTGTAGCTTATAAATCTCCCGTGTATAAGGCGCGTCTTATACGGGGGGTTTTAGTTCTCATTGGATCCACAAGGGGGACACCAAGCCCTTTCTTACATGCCCCCTTGTTCATAATAGGACAAAATGAGGCCCAGGAGGGCCCAAGGTGGCCCAAGCTACCCATAGGTTTTTGAATTTTGAAAATTCATTCAGTAGAACCAAAGTTATGAATTTTTCATTTTTTTGAGAATTTTCCAAAACTCTAGGTGCGCCTTATACGCGGGCTGCGCCTTATACGCAGGAGATTACGGTACGTGTGGTTTTACAGTACCATAATCTCCCACATATAAGGCGTTTCTTATACGTGAATCAGATGCTCCCTGCGCCTTATAGAATGGGCTCAAAGTCTGGATGCATCGTACATACGAGTTACATTTACTACAGAACAGTACCAAACCTTTAAAATTCATTAAGGCCCTAGGTACGGCTTATAGATTTTCCTTCAACTCTAAGTGTGTCTTATACGTGAGGTACGCCTTATACGCGGGATATTACGGTATGTACCGTGGCAGGGTGTACTACCGTAAATTCTCGCATATAAGTCGCAACCTCATATAAACTGCATCCTGAGCTTGAGAGAAAACCATAAGCCTCACCTAGGGCTTGAAAACTGGCATTATACATGTAGTACTGTTCTATGCCATCAAAACCTCTCTTATAAGCCGCACCCTGAGTACAGGAGGACCTTACAAGCTGCACATCTAATTTCGCATTAGCGGATTCCTTAGTGGGCTGTCCCCTGCTGAAGCTGATACCTTGCGAGATAAGGACTGATAACAGCGAGCTGATGGGTACCAGGTGTTAGGTAATGCACCCTGAAAAGTCGGCACTGAATGAAAGGAATATTCTCATTGGTCAATAATGTATCCCACTATGTCGGAATTGGGTTGTTGTATAAGCCGCGGCCTATACGCGAGAATTTACAGTTTCCATGGAGGAGTTAGAACAGGTGTTAGTACAGGTGCTACATCAGCTACTTACAGGTGTGTGGTATATAATATAGAAATCACGTTATAATTATGGACTCTTATAGACAAAGAGTGGGTGTGGTCAGAAATTTGTCAATCACTACCGGTACCGTAAATTCTCTCGTATTTAGACCCCGACTCCACTATGACTAACACCTTCAGCCCCCGACTCCGCAGTTTATGCCAGGGATGCCTCCCATTGGTCAATAATACAATAGCCATGTGCCGTATAGAACAGAATGTTGGCGGAATAATTTCAAGAACACACAGGCCATATTGGCATTGCAGGCCACCTGCACCATGTATGAAATTAGGAAAACCCTAAAGACTTCCATCGGTGTAAATTCTAACACTATTCCACCATTAAGGAAACATGAACTCCTGGAGGTATAAAAATTAATGGTTAAGCAGAAGTCACGTTCCTAAAAGTCACATACACAATGTGCTAATGTTGTTAAACCTTTTAAAAGCTGATAGCGCACTTAGGCATTATGTCCGTTGGTCAGCACGATGCACGGACGCTGCCCTGGGGAGTAATGCACCAGGGCTGCATTTATGCATCATGCCGACCCCACAGGATTGATACACTTGATCCCGGAGGGTTGTCATGATGCACAAAAGTAATGCTACACTTCATTCATGCATCATGTCGACCAATGGGCATTATGCACTTCTGCAGTAGCGGACCCTTAATGGTTTAAAAATATGCATGCTTTGTATGAAAGTTGGTTGTTGCTGGGCAATTCAGAAGGATATCAGTTTCTCCCTATTCATGAGGTAATGAATAAGATACAATGGCATGAGTGGTATCATATGCCGTCTACATGATCTGTCTTACAGTATTTGCAGTTCAATGTCCTCTAAAGGATTAATACTCTAGAGATGCTACTTGAAAAACTCCACGGATAAGCCGCGGCTTACATATGCAATCTAATTGGTGCAAACATGTTGAGGAAAACATGTCTAAAATCTTGTCTGAGTTTAATCAGCAAACAAAACTGGACATTTTTCAGTACTTCCTAGTCTAAAATTGGCCACAATGAGGCAGTGTGCGTTTATTTGGATATGTGCTATTATTAGGTTTAATATAGTATTCACCGAGTATTCACGATACATAAAAGCGTGTTTTACCTATAAATGGTGTCATATGTCAACAACACGATCTGTATTATTTCCTGGAGATATGAGATCTCTGTGATTATAATTATGCAGTTCAATGACCCCTAAAGGGCCAATGTCCTCTAAAGGGCTAATGCCCCTAAAGGGCCAATGTCCTCTAAAGGGCCAATGTCCTCTAAATGCCCAATGTCCTCTAAAGGGCCAATGTCCTCTAAATGCCCAATGTCCTCTAAAGGGCCAATGTCCTCTGAAGGGCCAATGACCCCTAAAGGGCCAATGTCCTCTGAAGGGTCAATGTCCTCTAAATGCCCAATGTCCTCTAAAGGGCCAATGTCCTCTAAAGCGCCAATGTCCTGTATAGGGCCAATGTCCTCTAAAGGGCCAATGTCCTCTAAATGCCCAATGTCCTCTAAAGGGCCAATGGCCCTTAAAGGGCCAATGGCCCCTAAAGGGCCAATGGCCCTTAAAGGGCCAATGGCCCCTAAAGGGCCAATGTCCTCTGAAGGGCCAATGACCCCTAAAGGGCCAATGTCCTCTAAAGGGCCAATGACCCCTAAAGGGCCAATGTCCTCTAAAGGGCCAATGTCCTCTAAAGTGCCAATGTCCTCTAAAAGGCCAATGTCCTCTAAAGGGTCAAAGACAAAAGAAGATCCATGCATTGATAATAAATTGGAAAATATGAAACAACTTCCCAAGAAAGGCCTTACCGTCACTTCTATTATGCAGATTTGAAAAATTCTTTCGGAATTATAACGCTGAGATCATAGCAGGCGGGATGGCCTGCATCCAAAGGCCCTACACCTGCCATTTATATTCAGAATTCTGCAACACTGCGTATAAGCCACAACTTATAGATACCTACTGGTCTTATAAACAAACTCTTAACTAAGACCACCCCATTTTCAACTTGAAAGGGAAAATGTAGAAAATTAGTATCATTTAAAAGGTTTGCAATTACCAAGAGATTGGGGGGGGGAGCAGGAAAAACTGAACACCATGAGAAAAATTGATATTTCTCAGGATTCATTTATAACCTTTTTTCTACCCTCAATTAATTTGAGCAGGTTGTTTGCTTTGATTCTTAACCAGGATGTGGGCAGGTAGCTGTCCTAGTGGGGTCTTAATTAGGCTATTTGGCAAGGTGAGATGATTTTTCACTTAATGTTAAATCCGGTATCGTAATAAGTTGATTGGTCACTTTAGGTGAATCAGGCTAATCAAGAGGAGGCATACACCACCTTAGCGGGATTACCGTAAATTCTCTAGTATAAGCCGCACCCCAGACTTTGGGACAGGCTATAAGCTGCAGCCAAGACTTCAAAATTGGCAGTTCAGTATTGTTTTACAGTGTAAAATACCCTTGAATGAGCCACACCCCGACTTTGGACTGTTCCTATAAGCCACATTTTTATTTGGGTTCTGGTACTAGCTGTTTATACGAGAGAATGTATGGTAATTATCAGCCAATGAAATAATCCGAGCTATTCGCTGCAGACTTCTTGGGGAAGGGTGGGGGGGCAGATGGTACCTATAGATCTGATAACTGCGATCAGTGACAAACGCTGGTAACCAGCTTCAGCATTGAGTGAGTGAGTAATAGATGTTTAACGCCATTTCGACAGCTAGGGTCATATTCATGGCGCGAGACTACATTACACAATTTCACACAGGAATGTGTCAGTGCCCGCACACATGTGCACCACACACATCTGAGGGGATAGAAAAGATGGGATATAGAACCTTTTAAGTGAGCTAAGCTTCAGCAATGGCTGCACCCAAAAGACATCTTGCAACTTGGTGGTCCGCCTTCACACAATCAACAGCCCGTTCACCTTCTGTCTACAGGGATGTAATTTCATTTTTGCAAAGGTGTGCTCTAAAGGGCCAATGTCCTCTAAAGGGCCAATGACCCCTAAAGGGCCAATGTCCTCTAAAGGGCCAATGGCACCATTTCAAGTCTAAACCCTCAAAATTTTCTTGCCCCCAAAGCCCTCTAGTTTGACTGCTGCGCTGCGCTTGCGGTGCTCTGAGCCATGTAATAACTCACTCCCTTCATTAGGTCTTGAGAATCCTGGCTCCGCCACTGCATCATACCCATTGGTTGGCATGATGCACCAATGAATCATCGGCGAGTAACTCCTTCTTACATCATGAGTAACTCCTTCTTACATCATGCATCATGTCCATTCTTCATGCATCATGACTACCAATGGGCATGATGCATTCATTAATGCATCAGTAGGCCTTTAAAGGGTAGAACTAAGTACTACTAACACCCTAATACAAACACTACATAGAACCTTACAACTTACTATGAGCTCCACTTACTTGGTCTACTGTAGCCAATCTCACACCTGAGTAACCTATTCTTTAACACTAATTTTACACTATAAAGACCACCTTAACTCTTCAGAGGTTGCTAATGCATTCATTAAAATACCAAACCCATTGAAAGTCATTAGCTATTTGTACTAAAGTGATCAAAATCTGACTCACGATGCACCTGATAGATTGTTCCTAAACTCAGGTTGCTTCATGCCATTGAATTCCCTTCTATAAGCCGCACCTCCGTATTTATCCACACCCTGAGTTTGATAGGAGGCTATAATTTGGGATCTGGGACTTGAAAATGGACAGTATAGTACTGTTCTATGGTGTCAAAAACACTCATATAAGCCACACCCTGAATACAGAAGGACCTTACAAGCTCCACCTATTAGTTACTTCTCGTATAAGCGCAGAGGGCGCGCCTTATATGCGAGGCGTACCTGTATACTGAATAAGGTAATACCATATCCACTATGCACCTTCAGTCCCGAGCATGGGCATAAGGATATATGAAAGGAGGCTAATCAACAATAGGTTATGTGCACATGGCTCTGGGCTGTCGGTTAGATTACTACCCGGCCTTTATCAATACATGGCCGATATCTCATTGATCCCTTGTTCTATAGCCTGCACTGTGGGTATTATACGGTGATGTATTGGTTTTAGGGTTAGTATGTGGACTGACACCGTAAAACTTTGCGTATACCGTACTCCCCTCACACTCGCATACTGCTTTTTTGTAAATGACTTAATCTACTCAAATTCGGCACAAATCTTTAGGAATTGGCTAGAAATCTGTAGGTTTTCACAGGGGTGGAATTGTGAGATCATTTTGGATGGGGGTTGGAAAAAAGTGAGCCAGCATGCAAAAATTTACCAAGCAGCATCATATATCTTCATCGCTGCGTTAGTGAACTCATTCAGCCTTCCTTGTAAACAAATACCACCCCCTTCCCCACACACAGAAAGACCCCCCCCCCCACCCACCACCACCCTTTTATACACTTCTAGGACCGTCTCCAAGGTTGCTAATGAGTGCTGGGCTGAACCTAGGCCTGCTCTGAGCCTAGGAATTAGTGCAGCCTAGGCCTGAGCCTGAGTCTATAGGCCTGTCCTACTGTGCCATGGCATTACCCTGGGTCTTTGCTAATAGGGGGTATTATTCATTAACCCATTAATGGCCGCTAATGCAAAAATGCATCATGCCCATCAGTCATTATGATACATGAATGCAGCTCTGGCGGGTTATTCGCCAGGGCTACAGTCATGCATCATGCTGACCCTACAGGATTAATACGCCCCCACAGGTTCGACATGATGCACCAATGAAGAGTTGGCAAGTAGACCTGCCAGCACTTCATTGATGCATCATGCAGACCAAGAGGCATGATGCACTCCTGTATTAGTGGGCCTTAAATGGTTGAGGCTGCACCTGTGTCAAGGTACCCATGTCACGTCTACCATGTATGTTGTAGGTTAGTGTGAATGGATGGGACTCTACCCAGTGGCGGAATTAGGATTTGAAAAAGGAGGGGGCACGGCCCAAAAGGAGGGGGCGCACCCCCTATTTTTGAGCGAATTTTGAGGTCCAAAATAAAGATAAACTCTTGAGTACTAGCAAAAATCCTTTAAATCCACCACTGCTACAGAGTTAAGTACAGAAGGGTCAGAGTCATACACCAAATAAATCCATTCTCCACACCATAGATGGCTCTAGACCACATTTCCTTAAAATCAACAGCGGGAACAGACTTTTTCCTTTGTAACCTATTCGCAAAAATCGACAGGAGTTACAATTTCTTAGAATGGAAATGTGATCCTCTATCACAGACCACCCATGGCAGAGATGGCAGGATGGGACATTCTTGGTTTTTTTTAATTCTTTATTTATCCTGGCATTATTAAGGCTAAAAGCCTGGGCAACTGAACACCAGCCTTATCACTCAATAGTAACTCAAACAGGTAATCATTGAAAACAAGCTTGTTTGCCAGGTATCAGTACTCGCTGTGCAAAGTTATTCATTATTTGCTCAACTCCTAGTGCAGGTAGCCATTGGTTGATCAGGCACCCGGCTGAAAACAGCTACATGTATACATCATGATGGGTACCAAGTTGAGTCCAAAGAATACAACATTGAATGGGGAAATGGGAGAGAAGTTGATAATTAGTCCTTTAAGCTACATACTAATTCATCGCCTTTGTGCAAGAAGGTTGCAACTGACATTTTGGCAAAAATGAGTTTTCCTGTGTTTTAACATGTATTCCCCCTTATCTAGCTAATATGAAGGTACTGAGGCTCTGTGTACGATATGTGTGCCTACAGGCCCCAGTGCAACATTGCTGTTTCCACTTTGAGCTGTAGTAAGTGGAACACTTCTTTTGCCTCTCATGCAAAACTTAAAAATGCAGTTACAACCTTCTTTCACTAAGGCAACGAATTAGCCTTGTTCGGAACAATGGCCAGTGAGTGCTGATGACTCGCATAACATGGATTACACATGACAGTCTATCTAGGATTTACAGTAACATAATCAGTCCCCTTTAAGTGGTTATTACCGCTAGATATGACATACCATGATCCTACTTGACCAGTTTTTATACTTTATTTCATTTTAATCTTTCCCATCAGTAACTCCTCACATACATGTAATGAAATACCTCAATTTTACTGCGTCTGTAATGCCTCAAGGCTCCTCATTTATCTGTCACTGTGATACAATGTATCACTTACCAGCACTGCCATAACATGGCATGCCAAGGTCAAGAAAATAATTTCATGTGTTTCCAGTAACATGACTGAAAGACCTAGGGTCAGTTGGTCGGATCTTTTTTTATTTATTTTTGATTTTGTAGAGAAATGTATGGGCAGATCTATGTGATTTTTAGATTTCATGGTAAGAACATGGAAAACATGAGAAATATGCAAAATATGCAAAAGATACGCCTGTTGAAGCTGATAACTCAGCTGTACACCCAAAGCAGAAAGATAGTCATTCTGACTATATGTAGAGCTCACAATTACAATCAGGCTAAATCATCATCTTAACCTGTCCATCCATGGAAACTCAATATGTCCGGTCATTAATGGATAGGTAAGTAATCTATTTGTTGTGATATTTGTGGCCATTCCAGTATAACAATAGTTATTTCGTGTTCAAACTGTTCATCAATGTGAATGCATATGGCAGCCATCTTTGATTGGGTGAATGTTTGCTTGCATGTATAGTCAGTAGTGACTACATATAAGTCATAATTACTAACTTAATGTTGCTTAGCAACAAAATGATAGTCATCTGACTAAGCACTATTCCAATAGATTTAAGGCATGACTATGTATTGACTATATGACTAACTTAAGTTAGTCACAGGTTACTATAGAGGGATAGCCAAAAATCGCACTATCATTTGACTACCTTAAGTTAGTCTCTACTAAGATATTAGACTCTATTTTTATCAGTGAAGGTGATATTTACCATCAATCAAATGCCAACAAATATCACTGACCTGAAGCCAACTTTGGCTTATAGGTAGCATTTTTTTAAAAGTTGTGGGTGAACTTAAACATACGTGTTAAATCCATTGCTTGTAGAATAAAGCTATTTAAAGGAGGTTTGCTTTTGAAGGAGATTTTATGGTAAGCCTTACAGGGTAAGCCACCATTCAGGCTAGCGGCCTGTGGGGACGGTTCATTGTACATGTACCTCCACACATAGATCAATGTTAAGAGGCGTCACCGTCCTCCATACCCCATAACCTGATTCTTCCTGCCTCCCCCAACCCCCTGACTGCTAATTGTTAGTGTGTCTTTTGTCTATCAGCTTTTTACCTGGTTCGGTTATGTCAGAGCTCTCTCTATGTCAATGTTGCTCTGCCTCCCCACACACCAACACACACCCATGCCTATTGCACCTTAGTGCTAGGGGCAGGTAGAGAGAACAGGCAGCACCGACCTAATAGAGAGCACTCCCTGATTGATCCTCAACCCCAACTCCTGTCTCAGGTGTACTCAACCCATGCTCCGCCATCACAACACAGGGAACCCACCCACAACACAAGCAGATGGAACAGCAGCAGCAGTACCAGCAGTAGGTAGATTCTCACAGGCAGCATCAGTCATCACAGCCATTATAACAGCAACAATGGTGGGCGCTTAATCTGTACGAGAACTATGCCTGGGATTGCTGCCAACAGCAATTGAGGACATAGCAACTGCCATGGCAACCACAGAAATTGTGGACATAGCAACTGCCATGGCAACCAGCAATAGTGGATATGCCATGGTTCAGCAGCAATTGCTGCTCTGAAAACAGTAGTATTTGTGTCCAAAGAAACTGCCATGGCAACTGCAGCAATTGCTGCTCTGACAACAGCTGTAATTGTGGCCATAGCAACTGTCATGGCCACAGCAGCAATTGCAGCCATTGTAACAGCAGTAAGCACTGCTTTCACAACAGTAATCGCTGTTCTGACAACATCAGCAACAGTGACCACAGCAATTGTTGCCATGACAAGAGCAGCAATTGATACCATAGCAAAAGCAGTAATTGCTCCTATGGCAACAGCAGCAATTGCTGCCATGATAAAATCAAATGCAGTACTTGCTACCATGGCAACAGCAACAATTCCCATGTTACCCATAAAGACTGTGTCATGGCAACAGTAGCAATCCCTGCCATGACAACAACAGCAATTACTTTCATGGCAAGAAGAGAAGAGCTGCCATGGTAACAGTGGAAACCACTGCCCATGTAACATTTGAGATTACATTCAGACATGATGAATTTTTTTCAGTCTATATTATTCTGCAGTGAAATGCAATAGCATAGCATCTGTCAGAAAACATGAACAAAAGCGACAGCAGAAGTCGTCGTGGCAGTCCTTGTATGAGCGGTACTAACGCCTGCATTAGGAGCAGCATGATCGCAGCAGTAATGGAAGCAGCTGCAGCAGCAGTAGTAACAGCAGCGGCGGTGGGAGACTGCTGCCGCTGCTGCTGCTTCTGCAGCAGAAGCAGCAGCAGCGGCAGCAGTCTCCCACCAGCTGTTTGCATTATTGAATAGACTAATACCTAGCACAGATCTATATATCGGCTAGACCCCACAGATGAAAGGGGTGGCTTGGTGGGAGTGAGGTGGGTAGGGGAAGAAATACACGAGTAAAGGGAGTCCACATGGCCTATATCACACCACATACTATGGTAAAACCTTGCATATAAGCCACTTCTTATATCCTCTTCTAATATGGCTTATGGAGCCTTCCTGAACTCAGAATGTGGCATATATGTGGGGATTTACATATAAATTTGGAAATCAATAGGCATCTTTTTATATCCCACATACTTACGGTGAGGCTTATACATACCGTAAACTCCTGCGTATAAGACGCGTCCTCTACGCCAAACAAATGCCTTGTGCGTCTTATAGGATGTATTGAAATTGGGGGTGCGTCTTATACGAGGGGTAATTTTACTATAGAAATGTATTGAATTTACAAATATCAGCATTAAAATGTGCGTCTTATACACGAAAATGCTCCTGCTGAGTTTGGGGTGCGTCCTATACGCGCAACGCGTCTTCTACGCGGGAGATTACGGTAGGTGCGGTTTATGCGCTGGGTTTTACGGTGCCTACAGACAGACATCCTCCTACAGCCCTGACATGAAGACACGACAGGACATACCAGGCCTTCCTATCTGCATGTTCTCTCTGAGTGGAGCACCTACTTAGTTATTGATTTAACATGCAGTCAAAGCCACTGCTGAGGCAGTGGAAGCTTCTATTTTCATGTCCCTATTCATAAATTGACCTGAAATGTGGCAAAAGAATTTGTATACATTTATTGATTGTAGCTATGGATATAGCAGTAATGTTCCTGACTATTGTGTGATGCTTTTGTATACAACATCCATATAAATGTAATGGGGTTCCACTACATAATACCATAACTCTTTTTGGTTAAGTAAATCTGCATTTACAAATTTCAACTACCTGTTTTTACCTGCGCTCATACAGGACCTGTGTTCATCTGAGGCTCTTTAAAGGGGGGCTAGCATGGCTAAGACGTAGCCACGTAAGCAACTCACGTGACTACACCTTGACCAATCAGGGAGTCACAAATTTTCTGCTTGTACCTGCGAATTTGTGAACGATCTTTTGGCAGGTACCCATGTTGAAATTTGCTGTGCTAGTCCCCCTTTAATGAAGGTTTTTGGGGGTTTGCTTGTTCAAACAAGACATGTTGTGCTTAAACATGCAAATATGGTGAGCAGATTTGTGCCTGATGTAATCATCAGATCCTATGGGCTGTGATCGTACATAACACCCAAAATTGGACTAATTTTTCACTGGTTTTGTGGGAAAACCACACATCGGATTTGAATATCCATGTTGAGTGACAAATCGGACAGGAAAAGAAAAACTAGACAGCAATTTTAAGTAAGAGCAGTTCAAATGGTAACCAGTTACCAGTATGGGGGGCCGTGGAACAAGAGAGCAGAGAAAGTGGGGGAAAAAACAGGATTGCATCATTCCCACTAGGGACGGACGGACCATATATGGATATTCCCACAAGTAAACAACCATAATGTATGTTAATGACCAGATGCCTGCTCCTCCTCCCTTACCATATAAGGAAATTCAACTCTGGTCTACTGCACTGAGAAAATAGTTCTGGCAATCTTTTGCTTTGACCACAAACACTTTCAAAGTAAGTTCCCTTATTTTCATCAAAACCATACATATTTAAAATATTGTATCACATTCCCTGTCATAAAGATAACTTTTTGATATATCAATTTGTAAACAACTTGAAACATTCATTCAGATCACCATTCATGTGTATGAATCTGTCAGACCCCTAATCTATGACCCTATATGGATAGTCTCACAAGTTAATGTATGCTAAAGACCAGACACCTGCTCCCTGCTCCCCCTCCTAACATCCCTGACCATATAAGGAAACGCAACTCTGGTCTACTACACTGATGTCATGGCACCAGGCCTAACTTTATAAATCATGTTTTAATTCACATCAAATTTGAACATCAAAACCTAACATTTTCCTCCTCCTTTTCTTATCATTTCTACATATACATCTAGCAAACACATAAAAAAAATACCCAAAAATTCCCTGGTCATTCTTCAACCTACTATATATTTTATAAGGCAAGTACAATTGCTACTCCCTGCAACAAACAATTTTATTTTATTTTTTTTCGACATAGCCCTGTCGAAATCTTACTTACATTTCACCTTGAACAGTCCTTAACATAGCCCTGTCGAAATCTTACTTACATTTCACCTTGAACAGTCCTTTAACATAGCCCTGTCGAAATCTTACTTGAAAATCACATTCCTACATGCAGTAAGAAAAAAGTCGATTTACTATGGAGCTCTATGGACAATTTGGACACCTTCAACAAAACTCTACTTTTCTATACTTCAATCATCACATTTTAACAATTCCTACAAGTTGGTCATTCAAAAAATGTTAAACTTTCTCACAGTACTCTGAGATTTAACACATTCCAATTACTGCCTTTGCTATTCAGCTCAAACCTTTTCGCCAAAACCCCAATGTAAAGAATGAGGGGCCGTTCTCTGTGATGTCATAGGTCCACAGTAGGGTACAGCCCCCAATAACAATATCAATTCATAACATTTCAGGTTTCTCCATTAAACAAAGTTGGTTCTAGGTAGCCATCTTGCTTTCTGAATGACCGAGCTCCCTCCTTGAGTTCAGTGCATCACAAGGCGTCCACCCGAGATGGCATTTGTCAATAGACAGATGACTATGTCATGCATTATTCATTGACACTTAATACACACTGGGGTGGGGAGGCATGGCACGTATGGAAGCTGACCACTTCCTGCGATAACCAAACAATGCCTGCTCGAGAGCTAACAGTACGGCACACACTCAACCAACTCATAAAGATACTTCACCGTATGGCTATGGGAACTATCCTAGAAATATTCTCATGTAATTCTAGGTTTCCATTTGCAGTCCTTTCCATGATAGGTGCTATTTATTTTTCGTTAGAAAGAAATACCTCGCATAAAAATCTCTCGTATAAACCGCGGCTAATACCAGAACCCTAATTTAAATGAGGCTTATAGATTAGCTAAAAGAAGGGGTGCAGCTTATAGGAGGGTAAATGGCACTAAAGAGTAGTACTAAAACTACAATTTTCAAGCAACAGATGAGGCTTACAGTTCCCTCTAAAGTCAGGGGTGCAGCATATATGAGGGTGCGGCTTATACAAGAGAATTGACGGTAGGACCTATGAATGCAAGTGAGCATAGAAAAAAGTCCCCCTGATTGTTTTAGGCAGATACCTTATCTCTACAATTAGAGATGGTCATTTCTATAGAGAAAGAGGTAAGGTCTCTTACATTTCTACTTTTCATGTAAATACACAGTAAAACCATAAACTACCGTAATCTCCCGCGTAGAAGACGCGCTGCGCGTATAAGACGCACCCCCAACTCAGCACATGCATTTTCGCGTATAAGACGCACATTTTAATGCTCAATTTTGTAAATCCAGTACTGGATGTCTGACCATCAAGCTATGATGAAGTCAGCACTTTCCATACAGTTACCATCATCACTAAAGACACATTTATACCCTATTCATTCACTGACTCTACCAAGGCTTTCTGCACCTCTAATGAATGTCGCCCACAATGTACTATATGAATAGACCTGTGTCAGTCCAACGGCACTTTGCCACATCTGCAGCTAATATGCCTGTCTATCATCCATCTGAAGGACAGCCACTTTGAGCTCTGACACCCACACCCACACCCACACAACAAACTTGTACAGGAAGCCACAATATGAGCATTCTACCAAACAGCAACTGTTCATACCAAGGGTACAACACAAGTATTGCACCACATGACAACCGCTCATACCAAGGGTACAACACAAGTATTGCACCACATGACAACCGCTCATACCAAGGGTACAACACAAGAATTGCACCACATGGTACAACGCAAGTTTTGCACCGCATGGCAACCACTCATACCAAGGGTAAAACACAAGTGTTGCACTGCATGGCAACCGCTCATACCAAGGGTACAACACAAGTGTTGCACCACATGACAACCGTTCATACCAAGGATCCAACACAAGGATTGCACCACATGGTACAACACGAGTATTGAACCGCATGGCAACCGTTCATACCAAGGGTAAAACACAAGTGTTGCACCGCATGACAACCGCTCATACCAAGGGTACAACACAAGTATTGCATCACATGGTACAACACGAGCATTGCACCACATGGCAACCGTTCATACCAAGGGTACAACACAAGTGTTGCACCGCATGGCAACCACTCATACCAAGGGTACAACACAAGTATTGCATCACATGGTACAACACGAGCATTGCACCACATGGCAACCGCTCATACCAAGGGTACAACACAAGTGTTGCACCGCATGACAACCGCTCATACCAAGGGTACAACACAAGTGTTGCACCGCATGGCAACCGCTCATACCAAGGGTACAACACAAGTATTGCACCGCATGGCAACCGCTCATACCAAGGGTACAACACAAGTGTTGCACCGCCTGGTAACCATTCATACCCAGGGTGCAACACAAGTATTGCACCACATGGCAACTGTTCATATCAGGGGTACAACAAGAGAATTTCACCACATAACAACCATTCCTCAAAGACAGGGTGGGCCTTATATATATGAGGTTGCCTCACACATGCTATACCACTGGCCCTTGATATACATAGAGATCCCCTTATGTCCCATCCTCCAGTGTTTACTATAGTACAGGACCAACAAATGATACTGCAGAAAGACAAGGCGTGTTGGCGAGTGGAGCATAGATTTTAGTAGTAAATATGTGCAGCAACCTCTCTCATAATCCTAGAAACCAACTTCTCCAGCGACTGACTTTGTACGGCAAAGTAGGCCTTCTCCCACAGGTTAACATCTTCACCAAAAATCGTTGTATTCATAAGCCGCTGATGTTAGAGCTACTTTCACCCCAGTTCTGGGTGCTTTAGGGAACTAGCATCTGCTGATACCCATCTACCAGCTTATGTTCACCAGAAACCAGCGAAAAAAGTAGTAACTCCCAGCATGCCTGTTTACCAGTGACATAGTCGGTACAGTACGAAGTGGTGCCAGTGTGTCATAGAAACTTTGGACTTCAGGCCACATCAAAAAAAATAAGTTGGTCTACAGATCCCTCTCCATATTTTCGGAAATACAAAAAAAAATTCTTTGAAAAAATATCTTGTCTATGGATTTCGCTGGCCTCATTTTTTCTCTTTGTGATGTTTGGCAAAATTAAATAAAAAAAAATTGCCATCACCTCACGATTTCAGCGAGGAATCCATTCAATACCAAAAGAAATTAATTTTTTCAAAACCAAAATCCGTAGACCAACTATTTTTCTGGTGTGGCCTTAGAGAGGATTTAATACTTATGAATATCTGTATAATGGCTTGTTCCGGCGAAATGGGGACAAATAGACCAGGAGGGGGGCAAATTGGAAATATTTAAGACACACGAAAATTCCTCCCTCTGCCATAGTACGAGTGTTGGGCTAACTATGTGTGAAAGGGGCTACCTCAAATACAAAAACCGTGTAAATGGTGGCTGTTCTAACTTATCATGTCTTAAAATGTCCACAATGCCATTAGGCTATGCTTTACATCCATGAAACTATTACTAAGTACCATTCTACAAAGAATTTGATGTGCTCTTTGCCCTATATCCTTGTTGTCGTTTGTATGGAACAGGCTTGGCACCATGAATATGCAAATCTAATACTGTAATCTCCCGCGTATAAGACGCATCTTATACGCCAAACAAAAGGCTGGTGCGTCTTATAGCTTAGTCTCAAGTTGGGGGTGCGTCTTATACGAGGGGTAATTTTACTAGAGAACAGTACTGAATTTACAAAATTGTGCCCTAAGAGGTGCGTCTTATACATGAAAAGGCCTTTGCTAAGTTTGAGGTGCATCTTATACGCGCACGCCGTCTTCTACGTGGGAGATTATGGTACATATGGACATGTTTGTTGTAAATTCTTCCTCAATTGAAAGAATTAGGTATCAATGTGCGGGTGAGAAATTTAAGAGATATCTCTGGGTTCTTGCAATAGACATTGTTTTAGATAACTGTACAGATGGGAACTTAACTGATAAACATAAATTCCTATCATGCTTTTCGGATGGTATCAATGGCTTAGCACTCCTCCAACTCACCTTCACTGCTCGGCTTCACTGCATTCGTGTAACCTATCTAAATATATGACTGCAACACTAGTGAGATGATTGGTCAGAAAACACTTAAACTCTCACCTCTGCATTTTTACGCCAATTGCCCCTTAAGGGTTAACTGTCACTGTTAAAGTTTAATGATGGTGTTCCGCCCTACTTCCACCCCCACTTCTTTACCTATTTGAGTATAGCACCATAATACAGGGATGGAATATGCATGGCTGGGCATGACTGGGCAATGACATGCAGGAACACTTAGAGTGATTAGGACCATAAAATAAGATCTGTAGTAGAGATAAATCACATTTATTGATTGTCTTGATGTTTGCCTACCCGTAAATTCAAAATGGCCACCACACAGCCCATGTGGATTCTCAGAAAGGTTGTCCAGGTAGAATTAACTTAGTATGGGTCCTTATTATCAAAAAAATCACAACAACGTTTTACAGCAGAGCCAACACCCTAACCCCCAAAAATGGGCCCTTGCCCCCCTGGCTATAGACTGGCTTGTACATATAGAGGAGACAGTAGGTCTGCTGTGTTTGGAAGAAGCAGTGGCGGATTTAGACGTGGGGCATGGGGGCACCCCCCCCCCCTTTTATCAGTATTTTAAGAGTATATTTGCATATTTTGGGCCCCAAAATATGTGCAAAATTAGGGGCTATGTCCCCTCCTTTTGGGCCGCCCCTATCCTTTTCCAAATCAGGGATCTGTCACTGAGAAGGTTTACAGTAACAAATATTGACGGTATATGGCTGGCAGAGACCGTGCCAACAGTACATCTGTACACACCGATAACTGCCATTTAACACGCAGACTGGGAATTACTCTAAATTCCTGCTTATAAGGCACTCCTTGAGAATATTTAACACAATCTGAGTTAATGCCCACGGCTCATGCCACACCTGTGAAGCACACCTGGATTCTTCTGACCACTTTATAATAAATACAGTAAATCCTCGCGTATAAGACGAGGCTTATATGGGAGGATAACATCATCTGGGTCTTATGGGAATTAGCCCAACTCAGGGTGCGCCCTATATGCAATGATAATATTCTATAAAACAGTACTAAAATGACCAAACCTTGATCCCATGTGCGTCCTATATTATGAAGCCTAAATCAGGGTGTGTCCTATACGCGAGGGGCATCCTATAAGTGAGGGTTCATGTTACCTCACATGTAGAAACCTTGCCTTTAAAGCACACTATTGATTTAGGGATATCTGATAGAGATCAATCATACTTACCATAAATCCCCGGTCATAAGCCGGATTTTTTTTTCTATTTTGGGCCCAAACCGGCTTCTAAATTTTTCCCAAAGTCCCCCCCCCCCGGCTTATGACCGTTTTTTTTTTTTACTATAGAATAAAGAAAAAAATTTGACACCAAAATTTGACACCAAAACCGGCTTATAGGATTTCCCTGAACTCACCCCTGGCTTATGACTGGGGCCAGCTTATGACCGGGGATTTACGGTATGTATAAATTGCACCTTTAATGCAAAGATTTATTGTCTTTCAGTTTGTATCAAGTTTTAGGCCGAAGACAAACTGTGTTCTAAGAAATGAAAGTCATAACATTTCCAGGAAACTCATCAAGGACATCTACATTTTACCTTCACATGATATCTCATTTCAAACCATGGATGACCAGGCGCCTGATCTTAACCCTTTAAGGGCCACTGATTCATTAATGCATCATGCCCGTCATGATGCATGAATGCAGCCCTGGTGAGTAAGTTGCCAGGGCTGCATTCATGCATCATGCCAACCCTATGGGATTGATAAACACCCGGACAGTCAGCATGATGCTCAGATGAAGTGCTGGCAAGCAGACTTGCCAGCACTTCATTGGTGCATCATGACGACCGATGGGCATGATGCCCTCTTGCATTAAGGGTTAACCTTACGTAATCTTTGACTTACCGCCTACCGAAGTGAACTTTGTGAAAGTTAAATTGTCTACTCACCTGTACAAAGAGATCAAAGAGACACATGTTAATCACAAGCATCACACAATACCTTTGTAAAAGTCAATCAATCATCTAAATGAGCCCTGAAAGAAAATTGCTGTGTTCAGGATATAACACTGAAAGGAATCTTTTTATCTTAAAGAAATGTTTTGTTAAGGTCAAATGTAACTTTTTCTTATAAATTTTAACATAAATTTAACATTCAGGATGTTAAGAATTTTGCATTTTTTCTCGAAAAATTTAATCAGTGTTTTAAAGGCCCTAAAAGATTTAAGGTAGGGCCTGGAGCACAACAATTTTTGTCTAGGCCTAAATAAATTGAGTAAGATATCAATTTGGATGCAATTGGAATCAATCTCATGGTGTGAAAGCACTGCACCTATATACACGGTTAAATATTGAACCAGACGACACTGCAACACAAGGCGTTTCAAAATTAACACCGGCTTATTTGCGGGGTCTGCCTTATACGCGGGGTATTACGCTAGGTCTGACATAAACTCAGACTGTGCCTCATATACAAGGTGTGCCTTATACGTGAAGTATTATGGTAAGTTACCCAAAGAGTAACACCCAAATTGTTTCACTTATATTGGCCGTTTACCACAGGTAAAGTGGGAATAAAGTGGGTAAAGTGGTAAACCTTTGGTGGTATATATATGCTGCCAGATACCCCAATTGTAAGCCATAAATCTCACTTGTCGGCCACTATGGGTACTTTAAGAATAGGACTTATTCAATAACCCCTAATAACCCTCCTTTTGGAGTGGAACTGGAGCAGAACTCCAAATCAGGGTCTGATGATATACAGCACTGTCAGTAACTGAAAAGGTCGTGAACACTGTTAAATCATTTACGCTTTGTGGACCATATCCCATAAAACCTTGCATAAAATATACGTCGATGAAGCAACTGGGGCTTTCAAAATTGCTAGTTTGATACGGGTATAGAGAGAGAAAAAACCCCAACAATAAATTCTCTCGTATAAGCCGCACCCTCGTATAAGCTGCACCCTGAGTTAGGAGGTGAGGTATAAGCTACACTTAGGACATGAAAATTGGCATTTTAGTACTTCCCCATAGTGTGAAATACCCGCCTATAAGCCACACCCCTTCTTTGGACTAATCATATAAGCCTAACTTTCATTTGGACTCTGGTATAAGCCGCGGCTTATACGAGAGAATTTACGGTACTTTGAGTTCCATAGGCATAGAGTTACCGCTTTGGCTGCACCTTAGGGCTTGAGAATTGGAGGTTTAGAACAGTGATATAACCTTGTCTATAAGCCACACCAAATGCTTTCAAGGCTGATCCTGTAAAACTGCAGCTATGAGATGGTCTATGGGCAACAGCTTATAAATATGTGGGGTTTTACGATAATATACAGTGTCATGGTTCTGCGACTTCTGCAACAACAAATCTCCAACCCAAGTCCATGTTGGGGTAAGGTAATGTTGAATAGACTTTTATGGGGCTATATAATTCAAGTGTCAGAGTAATGCACTTTACTCTATAAAGGGCTTCTTTAGAGGCATCTTACCAGGGTAAGAGCTGTTTAAATGAAGAAGTATGTTAAAACCTATATCTGAATGAACAGCTGTGGTCCATCTGGGTTACCCCTTCAAATTCAAACATACTTTGTGAGTCACTTTATTGAAAGGTACGAGCAAATGCAGCCTTGGTTATAAGTTAACAGCAATTACTATTACCGTAAATCCCCGGTCATAAGCCGGATTTTTTTTCTATTTTGGGCCCAAACCGGCTTCTAAATTTTTCCCAAAGTCCTCCCCCCCGGTTTTTTTTTTTTACTATAGAATAAAGAGAAAATGGTAAAAATTTGACCAAAAAACTGGCTTTTATTTTTTTTCCTGAACTCACCCCCCGGCTTATGACCGGGGATTTACGGTACGTCAACACAGGCCATAATTTTACTTGGAAGATGACCTGGACTTTTAGAAATTACTTGCTTCTCAGAATAACTGGGGTCAAAGAGTGCGACCCTGCAGCACTCCATATAACGTCAACAAAGATTCTCATGGTTCTCTATACAGCAGGTTTTTAAACATCAACTCTTGAATTACAGAGTTTTTGATCTACCGTAATCTCCCGTGTATAAGGCGCACCTCGCGTATAAGGCACACCTAGAGTTCAAGAATAATGTCAAAAACATAAAAAATTCATTATTTTGGTTCTGACTGTATTTTCAAAATTTAAAAAGCTATGTGTTGCACCCCACATCCCCTTGGACCCCCTATGTCAGATTTTGAGTTAGGGGGGAGTGTAAGATATCAAAAGAAAGCTCTTGGCGTCCCCCTTGTGGCTCAAGGAAGTACTAAAACCCCTCGTATAAGACGCGCCTTATACGCGGGAGATTACGTAGGTTCTTTCATGGTAGGAGGATTTATGAAATTGTCCAAAAAGTTATGAAATTAAAGACTTTACTTTTGGTCCTGTCAGTTTAATGGCTGACCTGGACAGGCAGTGATGTCATGTTATTCACAGTGGAATCATTGTACAGAATCTATGCTTGCCCTGCATGTCATGATCTTTAGGCTACAAATCGTGAGGAAAGATGACATATGATTTTTAACCCCCCCCCCCCAACACACACACACACTGTAAAATACTGACTTCATGGCTTTACTATAAGTAGTACCATGGGTCTGAAATGTTTCCCATTCCTATTATACAATGGCGGATCCAGGATTTAGAAAAAGGAGGGGGCGCGGCCAAAAAGGAGGGGGCGCACCCCCTATTTTTGGACAAATTTTGGGGTCCAAATTATGTAGTTAAACTCTTAAGTACTGGTAAAAGGGGGGCGCGCCCCCCTCTAAATCCGCCACTGTAATTATTGCGTATAGGACTCAGTATGGAGGCCTAGTGGAGCATCAAAAAATAACAAAAAGAGATTGATTGCTTATAACCTGAGTTTTATGGTACGTTGAATATGGTAAGCTGTCCCTTATAAATACACAGTTTTTACGGTAGTGTTTTAATCAATATCACCCAGTGAAATACATGTCAGTGTGTGTTATCTGCACTATGTACTAAGTACGTACAGAGATAAGGGCTCACCCTGAGGCAGATTATCCCCTCTAATCCTGTCATTCAGACCCCCTTATCTACAGTATACACTACAGTAGATAGGGGACTGTGTGATAGGGGAGGGTAGGTATATATACCGTAATCTCCCGCGTATAAGGCGCATCCCGCGTATAAGGCGCACCTAGAGTTCACGAATATGGTCAGAAAAATAAAAATTCATAACTTTTGTTCTTCTGAATGGATTTTGAAAATTAAAAAAGCTATGTGTAGCTGTGGCCTTCCGTACACCTCTGGAGCCCTCTATCTCATGTTATCACTTAGGAGGAGTTTAATATATCAAAAGAAAGCTCTTGGTGTCCCCCTTGTGGATTCAATGAGAACGAAAACCCCGCATATAAGACGCGCCTTATACGCGAAAGATTACGGTACATAGGGAAAAAGGCTGATGATGAACACAATGGGCCAGATGGTTGCTGGATGTGCCAGGTGGAAACTGACTACCGCAAAAGCCTGCGTATAAGCCGCACCCGCGTAAAAGGGAGAATGCTATACTGAGGTAGCCAGTCTAATACTGAGGTTGAAGGTTCCTTTGTTGGGGGGCATCATTTCTTGATCTTGTAGAGGAGAGATAAGCACTGATAACAGCCAGCATGATGGGTACCAGCTGTGATGTAATGCACCCTAAAAAGTCTGCACTGAATGAAGGAAATAATTTCATCGGTCAATAATGTATCCCGCTAGGTCGGAATAAGCTGCAGAAGGGGTCTGAAGTGGTGCCCATTGCTTACAATTATCTATATGATTATACAAAACTCCTGACTCCAGGATCAGCCGGAGCTTATACGCAGTGTTTTACGGTAGTTATCACTTAGACCACCGTATTTTAAATTGGCCAATGAGAGGACAGGAATTGCTGGGGTCTATATCCCATAGACCCCTGGCTATTATGGCGAATTAACAAACACTTGTTTGTCTAAGTAAGATAGACCCTTTTATTGCTGGATAGACAGCCTCCCTGTGGTCAGCCATCAGACTCACCAGCACTTCATTGGTGCATCATGACGACCAATGTGCAATGATGCACACCTGTATCAGCGGCCATTAAAGGGTTAACAGGTTAGATTGTACACCTGCTCGACATGCTAAACATGCTAACACTGAGAGCCTGCTGGGTAAACTCATCAACTACCATGTTCTTACTATGGTGATTTATTTTTGAGTATTTTTTTTTCACTATGGGAACACTCTCTTTTACTCTCATGCAGGCTACCCCTGCTTTCTAATCCTGATTGCCTCCAGATGGCCTCCCCGCTTTAGACGGGGCACAGGGCGCACACACCCTCCCTTTCCCCTCTACTTAAAGGGTTTATTTACCTATTTTGTTCATTAAATTAAGCCATAGATAGGGGTTAAATGAGGGGTGAGCCATCCTTTAAGAAATCCTGTGTACACCACCGGTCCAACCGTCGGGTTGATGTCATCTTACCTCCCCATCACACTGTAACTTGAGTCTTACCTAAATTTGTGCTACATGCTACAATGAAATTCTGGGTAAATTCTTCAGGGACAATTGACCATCCTCCCTCCCACCTGGTCTATTTATGGTTTCTGAGGCACAAAACCTCGATATCACGTCTCACCTTCGAAACAAATTGTAACTGTCTTCCCTACATCTGTGCTTTTTGCTGACCACCTAACTACTTTGCTGTAGAAACCTTTATGGATTTTGGGTAAACTCAGGACAATTGACCCCCCCCCCCCCCACATAGCTTACTTCGCCACTATGGTTCTATACCACATATTTCATATGTCCCTTCCATTCCAGTCAACCCATTTTTCTTCATCCCCTTCTCTCCATGGCCCCCATGAGTAATAAAACCTGTTAGTCTCTCTATAAAAACCACATGTTATGGGAGAGGTGGAGGTATGGTGCGGGGGGGGGGGTACACACCCACTTGGTGATGTTTAGGTTTCTGCTGACAAAGCTGAATGTGCTGCCTGTGGCTGGCCTATAGGACTCAGTATGGAGGCCTAGTGGAGCCGCCATTTTGAATTTCGCTGGTTGAGGTAAAACCCACTGAAAACACATAACATGATGGGTACCTTGTCCCTGGTTAACACCCACTTCCAGGGACATGCTGGTCCCATCTTATCAATTCTTATCAGTGTGTGTTGCTGGAACCAGCTCTAGACCAGCTAGTGGCCAATAATGTATGTGGATATGCTGACAGACTGAAGCTGGTCCCTACCCGCTCCCACTCCTACACCCACCTACCTATACTCAATCTCCCATCTAATGGCGAGCCCCCACACTGTCAGGTGCTTACAGTTACTGATGTCTGTATCAGCTGATAGCATTTATAGCACCCCGGACGGGTAAAATCAACAAGGGGACAAGCTCACTTCTTAAAATCGACAATGGACACAGGACCCCCCTGTCTAGAGCCCTATTTATCACCTCGAAAATGAACATTTATATCAATTTTAAAGAAATAGACAGCCTCACTGATACAAGATACTTTCACTCATTTGTGGTGGCTAATGTACCTGACCATAATGTAACCATAGGGTCAACTCACTTACTGGTACAAGAATTGTAGTGGCCAATTGACCCTAATGTGACCACTGATTATCAAAGTGACCATATATGAGTCTTCATTGGTACCACAATGGAGTTTATGCTGGGTATCAGGCAGGTGGGTGTATGCTGATTCTCCCATCTAAAGACGAGGCTGACAAAGGCAGCATTGATACATAAACCCAGCAGAATAGAGGCCATAAACTCCAGGCAGAGGCGTAGGAAGCAAATCTTCATTGGGGGGCGCGGCGAGGGCACCATCACGACCACTTTGAATTGTCGGCTAATGCGTGATGGCGTCTATATATGCGTATTTAGAATTCATATAGAAAAGTGATTTTTGGTAAATTTTGGAACTGACTTTAGGCTCAGACCCCCATTCTCCCTATGACATCACCATAATAATCTACCGTAAATCCCCGGTGATAAGCCGGATTTTTTTTTCTATTTTGGGCCCAAACCGGCTTCTAAATTTTCCCCAAAGTCCCCCCCCCCGGCTTATGACCGGGTTTTTTTTTATTATAGAATAAAGAGAAAATTTGACCCAAAAACCAGCTTTTATTTTTTCCTGAACTCACCCCCCGGCTTATGACCGGGGCCGGCTTGTGACCGGGGATTTACGGTAATTTGAGATGTAAAGTTTCTTTTCCATTGTGTTAATGAGTTCTTGGAAAAAATTGGGGGGGCCCAGACATACTCAGCCCCCACCTCCTTCATGATTGGGGGGGGGCAGGCCCCCCTGGCCCCCCCCCCTTTTCCTACGCCCCTGCCAGGTGGTACTGCTGAAGATTCATATATTGTCACTTTAATGACCATGCAGTGCTGATAATTATTAGGGTCAGTTAGCCACTACAAAGGAGTAAAAGAATCTTGTATCAGTGAGGCAATCTCTTTCTTTAGTGAGTGAGTAATAGATGTTTAACGCCATTTTGAAAACTAAGGTCATATTCATGGCGAGAACTACATTACACAATTTCACAGAGGAATGTGTCAGTGCCCGCGCATATGTTCACCACACACATTCTGAGTGGATAGGAAAGAGGAGAAATAGACCCTTTTAAGTGGGCTAGGGAAGCCCAATCTCTTTCTTTAAAAGCAATATTAATGTTCATTACCAAGGTGCTATCTGCTATTCAGCTGGTATTGGCATCAGTAACTATAAGCAGCACCTCACAGTATGGAGGCTCGCCTTCAGATGGGAGATTCACTGAGATATACCGAGCCTACCACAGCCTGGCAAGGCCCCCTGACTGTGAGGTCCTAATCCCCACTATTAGCAATACACATCAACCTATCAATTGATTACTCTTTACACCCTATGAGTCCTTTTCTCAATCTTAGACCCGCCATTAGAGCAGCTCATCCACCTGTTACCAATGCCTGCACACAATGCCAGTGGTACTGCTTGGATAGGCAACCTCCTGTAAGTGTTAATTGACTCGTTATAAAACCATAAGCACTATTGAATTAAGCACCCCTCATGGTGACCTCATTAGTAAGGCCCTTTGTTGGCCAGGTTAAGTTAGATGCAGTATACCCACCTAACCACCCAGCAGCTATCAGCAGTGAAACTGCCTCTAGTACAATGTTACTGCTGCTGCTGTTACTGCTGCTGCTGTTACTGCTGCTGCTATTACTGCTACTGCTTTTAATGTTACGATTGCTGTCGCTGTCATTTTCTGTTCCTGTTACTGTTGTTGTTTCTCTGTTATTATTGCTGCTGTTAATGCTACTACTTTTACTGCGACTGCGGTTAATGTTACTGCTATTATTGACATTGCTGCTGCTACTTTTATTACTACTGCTGCTGTTACTGCTGCTGCTTCTGCTGAAGCTCTTACGTCTGCTGTTACTGCTGATGCTCTTACTTCTGCTGTTACTGCTGATGCTCTTACTTCTGCTGCTCTTACTTCTGCTGCTGCTCTTACTTCTGCTGTTACTGCTGATGCTCTTACTTCTGCTGCTCTTACTTCTGCTGATGCTCTTACTTCTGCTGATGCTCGTACTTCTGCGGTTACTGCTGATGCTCTTACTTCCGCTCTGGTACTGTTATTACTGCTGCTTTGTTGTTACTACTGCTGTGTTTGCTGTTATTACTTTTGTTACTACAGCTGGTGTTACTACTGCTGTTGTTACTACTGATGCTCTTACTTCCGCTCTGGTACTGTTATTACTACTGCTTTGTTGTTACTACTGCTGTATTTGCTGTTACTTAGAGTATGATGTGTCCTAAAATGAATGAATAATAAAGAATACAGCTAAGCAGAACCACATGCCATCAAGTAACCAACCATGTATCAAGTAGTCTCACCAGCACTTCATTGGTGCATCATGATGACCAATGGGCATGATACATTAATGCATCAGCGGCCCTTAAAGGATTAAGTGCTTCCATTGATGGATTCCTCCATTGTGTCCATTTCCCTAACTATCTGAATAAATCAGAATTCATTCGACTGCCATTTGTGTTAATCCGGTCTATAAATCAACATCACTTTTTATCTTTATCTTTACAATAACCATGGCGCACATTAGGAAGGTGAATCATTACAAACAGTATGACATCCTAAACACCGTAAATTACCTCGAATAAGCCCCACTCTTAATTTGTGGATAAGCTATAGGCTGCATCTAGGTCTTAAAATTTGACAGTTAAAAGTCTGTTCTATAGTGTCAAATACCCTCATATAAGCCACACCCTGACTTTGGGAACCCCCTATAAGCAGTAATAAGCCCATATTTATACTACAGTATTCATCCAACATATCCCACTTCCACAAAATCACTACTGTTATATCACGTGTATAAGGCCACACCAAAATAAAAAGTTGGGTCTACGGACTTTGGTTTTGAAAAAAAAAAATGGTGCGATCGAGCATTTTTCTTTTTTTTTCTAAAGAATTTTTTGACGTTCAATGGGTTTCTTGCTGGAAAAGTGAGGCGAGCGAACAAATTTTATTTTTTTTAAAAATTGCCAAACATCACAAAGAGAAAACTTGTGCAAAGTAAAGTGAGCAAAATCCGTAGACAAGATTTTTTTTCAAAGAAAAAAAATATTTTGTATTTCCGAAAATATGGAGAGGGCGATCCGTAGATCAACTTATTTTTTTGGTGTGGCCTAAGTGATGGCTTATATACAAGGCTGGATCCTTAGTGTGCCTTATTCCCGGCTAGCGGGAATCATCTCATGGGTCAATAATGTATCCCGCTAGGTCAGTATAGGATGCACCTTGTAAGCAAGGATTTTATAGTAAAGAACAGTACTTGAACCACAGCAAGAACTATCGGTAAACACTGCATGCAAGGTGCAACTTACCCCTGCAAACCCCTCATATAAGCCACACTCTGAGTAAGGGTGGACCCTATACTAGTAAACTGCACATATACGCTGGTTCTCATATAGCCCGTGGCTTATTTAAGGGAATTTACGGTATAATTTAATCAAAAATGGCAGTGTCGCCCACTAGACATTGATCGGGAAAGCTTACAATAGCGCTGCCTGGCTGTTACATGAAGCTGTAGACATCCACACAGGACTACTTCCTAGTAGCCCTGTGTGGATGTGGATGTGTGTGTGTCTGTGTCTGTGGGTGGGAGGTGTGGGTGTGTATGGAAAGCCAGTGTGACATATTACCAATTGCCAATGGCCATTCATAGGTTGCCAAATGCCAATCATACCGTAATCCGGCGCTTTAAAGGCGAGGATAAGGTGTTGTTGTACCTTATAGAACCTGCCTGAAGCCACAATGCATTAGAATCAAGCCCTAGCAATGTCTTATAGCTTCTTCAACTCAGGGTGTGCCTTATACATGGGACGTGCCTCATATTATTGACTGGTTGACATTTGAGACTTGTGGGTTGCCGACTGGCAAATCCGCAACTTATAAGGGAATTTTCAGAATGACAAATGGCCACTCTCTCATGACCTATCAATTCGCAACTGGCAAATCAGTAATTGGAAAATGGCAATTGTCAATCTCTGAGTGGTATTTGGCAACTGGCAATTGGCAATTAAAACTGGCATTGTGTTGCACTGTATGGTAGGCCAGTATGCCAGTTGTCAATTGCCTATCACAGGTTGCCAGATGCCAGTCTTGAGTTGCCAATTGCCATTTATTTATTTGCCAGTTGTAAATATCTTAACTCAGTTGCCAATTCAGAGGATTGAGATTTGCTAGTTGCTGATTTTCCAGTTGCTTATTGACGACACACTTTCAGCAAGTGACAACCTATGATTGGTAACCTATGGATGGCAAATGGAAATTGGCATGTATAGGAATATGTCGCACTGGCCTTCCATAGTATGGAGTAGGTTGGTGTGTGTACTGTGGGCGAGGGTTGGGGGGGTGAGGTGGGCCAGCTTCTTGCACTAGGTTGTTGATTTGCTAGCCGCTGATTTGGCGGGCGCTTATTGACGAACCACAATCCAGCAAATGGCAATATGTGATGGGTAAGCTATGAATGGCAAATAGAAATTGGCACATAGCAATATGTCGCACCGGCCTTCCATAGTATAGAGTGTGTGGGGGTGTGTATGGGGGTCGGTGGACGTGGATTGGTGATTGGGGAGGGCGGGGGTCAGCACCTTCACAGGCAACCAAAGGCAGGATGTGTCTTTGATGCTTGGTTTCATGTTACAGACTCACACGCTGCCACCATGCACCCAGTAGCAATAGAAGCCTGTAACATTTGCTGCGATTGCTGAAGTATCCCAGCGCCTTTAGCGACTGAGTGAAAATCAAAGCTCTTTTCAAGATGATATTTCATATGATATTCACAGAATGCTTGATAAAGACCATAAATTCTTGTGTAAAACTCAGATATAAGCCACACCCTGACTTTGGCAACAACCTGTAGGCTCCTGGAGGGGTACATTTAACACTTTCCTCAAGTAACCTACAACCCTTGTACTTATGTAGGGAGATTGAGAAATCCCTGTTCTTAAAACTGAATGGAACTGAAGTAATATTTTCACTCTAAAACTCGAAGTGTTGCCTATAACATTGCCTTTGGTCACTGAAATGTGAAAAGGCCAATGTCTACCGCAACATCAGGATGCATGTGGACTATAAGGACAACTTGTTCCAATCTAGGAATCTCTTTCACTCTACTAGTTCCCAACTTTGCCTTAAAGCAGGTATGACAAGCGTGCAACATGCGAACATGATTTCCCCGAAAGGCTAGCCTCATAGCCGGGTGTGGCTTATACACATGGTTGTACTGTAAATCAATTCACATGACAAGAGCTGTCTGCTGATTGGTTAATGACCTATTACTGGCTTTAAAGGCAGCTGTCTCGGTGTCAGTGATTGGCTGATGTAACGCTTGTTCTGATTGGACTGTATGAGTGCGTAGATGCGCAGTGGGGCGTGCTGAGAGATGGGCGTATGTGTGGTTGCCATGGTAACATGTTTATATCGTAAAACTCCAGCATATAAACTGCAACTGTGCATAAGCCTCAGTGTGATTTAAGGCGGGAGTTACAAGCCACATCGGAGGTTTGAAAAAGCTTCGTACTGTTCTATAGTGCTAAATACCTACTACATATAAGCCACTCCCTGAGTTTGGGGTGATTGTATAAGCTTCAAGAAGCAACCTGATCTGGTTCGCGGCTGTATGCGTGAGAGTTTATGGTACATTGTACCTGCTGTGTGTAATATTATCATTCGGGCCTGTGTTAATCAGCGGATGCTGTAACACCTGTAACGTATTGTCATGAATAACTGCCCCAGTGCTCATAGATTTATAGGAGGAGGCATTGCCTTAGGCAGTTATACAAGACAGGTTTAAGACCTAGTTTCAGTGTTCATTAATTATTTCATGACCCCTTCACCCTCAGAGCTTTTTTGAGACAAGCACCTATTCAAATACTGGTGATATGGTGGCCCTTGGTTGGGTGCAAAAGCATTAGTGCATCATGTTCATCTGTCCGGCATGATGCATCAATGAAGTGCCGGTGAGTCTGCCCACCAGCTCAATGATGCATCATGCCGTCCTGCCAGGAGTGTCATCTTGATGCATGAATGTAGGCCAGGCGAGTAACTCGTGTATGCGCTTTAGTCATGACGCATAAATTCAGCCCTGAAGTGTATCTCACCCAGTGTGTATTCATGCATCATGACGACCCTACAGGGTTGATAAACGTTCAAAGGGTTGACATGATGCACTGAATCGTACCCTGCCCATGTAAAGTTTGAATCTAAACCTGAATATAACCCCTCATTTGATATACTACTTACATCAGCTAACCTCTGATAACACTTAGTGACATTGTGACCCAATAGGCTGACAGAGCCCTATGGACCCTGGGACTAACCCTTTTAGGGTCTCTAATGCATTAATGTATCATGCTCACTGGTTGTCATGATGCATAAATGCAGCACTGGTGAGTTATTCGTCTGACATCAGGACATTCATGCATCGTGCCGACCCTACAGGGTATGATACAATCCGGAGGGTCGGCATGATGCACCAATGAAGTGCTGGTAAGCAGACTTGCCAGATCATCAATGGGCATGATGCACTCCTGCATTAGCAGCCCTTAAAGGCTTAGAGGCACAATGAGCAGTAGGGCAACATGGCATACAGCTTTGTCCTTAGTAGATGTTCATCTCAAAGAAAAGAGCCGCTATAGCATAACTTGTAAATATTTTAATCAGGGTAATGTACAGATATAGGGTAAAGTATGGACAGTAGTTTAATATGAAACAAAAAGAGGAAGATATCTATCACCTTACATCATTTTATAGAATATCAAGGGATTCAAATAACCTATTTAGAGCTCTACCTTATATCTTATAACTCCCTTTTCCTGAATATAGCAGATACTACATGTGCTTCTATTCCGCTCTACCGGTAGTTTTACACAACTGATCGCTCACTCGGCCTGTATTGGCAGAAACATGGCTTGTTCTCAGCTTTCATTAAAATATTTTTTGCCGTTGCTGTCGTTTAAGTGCGGGAGACATGCGACAACAGCATTTGGTCGGGGCAGGTTTTGTGTCACGAATGGACCCACTCTTGTTGTTGACAGTTCATTCAATATCATTATCGGCACATTATGAAGTGTTCCCTGCCTGTCCAGAAAGTGGGCCTAGCTACCATAAGTTGTCTTGTATAAGCCATGTACCAGAACCCAAATCAAAATGCGGCTTGTAGAAATGGCGCAAAGTCGGGGTGCAGCTTATAGGAGGGTATTTGGCACTATCGAACAGTACTAAACTTACAATTTTCAAGCGACAGATGAGGATTATAGCTTCCTCTAAATTCAGGATGCAGCTTATATGAGGGTGAGGTTTATACAAGCCACCATTTCAGACTCAAGGTGCCCCTTATGGGATCAACCTTGAATCAGGTTTTGGTTTATACAAGGATTTTTTTTTCAGCATATTACAGTGCTAATCAAGCAATTATCAAGCTCCAGGTGCGCTCATAGCTGTTTGCCAAAGTCAGGGTGTGGCATGTACCCAGGTTTTTTTCCGATACGCTAGTTCCTGATCATGATGCCGCAAGGCTTGAACTTTGTCTTCGTGGTACTCATCTCCAGTCAGTAACTCCAAAAGGTCACATTGGTACATCATGCCAACCAATTAGAGGGCCCTACCTAGACAGGAGGGTCTCATGTCCCTTGTCAATTATAAGCAATGGCTCTTGTCCCTACCTATATTTCTTGTCAGTGTTTAGAAGTGTCGAGGAAAGCCTACAATCATGGGCATCTTATCTCAGGATATAAACATAATTCTATATAGAAATCTCTACATGAATACCAGGAATCCATGTTGAACCAGGAACAGTGGCATCTCTACAAAGTCAGGAAGCAGCTTATACTCTGGTGCGCAGTAACGTTGGGCCCCAAAGACTCAGGCCCAAAGACTGTAGAAATCTATAGAACAGACACCACATTCCAGCTAAATCTTTTAAAAAGCCCAACGACAAGCTCGTGTCTAACAAAAGGCGCCCGCGGCTCCGCCTTCTACCCCTACTAATTAACTCTACCTGATTAACCCACGTAAACTCAGGATGGCTCGTTAACGAGGTAATGTCAATAATTATAAACAGTAACCAATAATGGGCACACACGGCATGTTCGGTTCACTGAGCGTAATAACGGCACACTTGTCGCTCAGCATTGTGTTTGCGTGTATGATTTCTAGTATTGGGGCTGACAGCGCTTTTTTGGCAGGTATTTTTTTAATCGAGAGTACATTGTTGATTTCCACCACTTTGAATAACACGGCAAAATGTATGTTAAGTTTGGAGTGTTCCTATATGATTTGGGCTGGGTAAAATTTATTACACTCAAGCTATGGTAAAGGGGGCGGAGCCAAGGGGGCCTGCACCCCCTACAATTTTTGTTAAGGTTTCCTATAAGTTGAGAAAAACAATCAGGTATGTGTTGTTTACTACTGATAGCAGATATATGCGAGGGTATGTAGATGAGGATTTAATCAAGTGCTCACATGCGATACCATCCTCACCCCGTCACTACAACCTGTACTAGGCTAGCGCCACCTTACGGGGTAATGACTAACATGCAATATGCTAATCACAGTAAAACCCAGCGTATAAGTCGCACCCGCATATAAGCTGGACAACTTCAGAGAGGCTATAAGCCACACTTTGGGTTTGAAAGGTTGCCATTACTAATAAATCTTTATTTAAAAAAAAAAGAAAAAAAAAGAACATGTATAAGCCTCACCCTAACATCTTGTAGACCTTATAAACCATAGTAGTCCTCTGAAATGATTTCTAGGCCACAGCATATATGCTTGGATTTACAGTATGTTAGTACGATCGTACACATTCAAACAAAAACATACCAACCCGAGCCAAAATGGAGTAAAGGCAGCAGTGGAGGCACCTTTCTCCCATTATAGACATTATTACCGTAATCTCCCGCGTATAAGACGCGTCCTCTAGGCCAAACAATTGCATTGTGCGTCTTATAGGATTTCTTCAAGTTGCGGGTGCATCTTATACGAGGGGTAATTTTACTATAGAAATGTACTGGATTGACAAAAATCAACCCTAAGAGGTGCGTCTTATACGCAAAAATGCTTCTGCTGGGTTTGGGGTGCGTCCTATACGCGCAACGCGTCTTCTACGCGGGAGATTACGGTAAGGGCCGCCAATGCATTTATGCATCATACCTTTACGAGTTACTTGCCAGGGCTACATTCATGCATCATGTCGACCCTACTGGGTTGCGAGTCTGGATAATGCTCCAATGATGTTCTGGGGAGTAGACTCGCCAGCACTTCATTGGTGCATCATGACAACCAATGGGCTGGATGCACTTCTGCATTAGCGGCCCTTAACGGGTTAATGGTTTAACAGGTTAAAGGAGGTCAGCCATTTATATGAGAAATTATGGTAACATCCCAATACCATATGCAATACACAAATACTCCTGGAGTCGTCCATGCCAGTAAGGACAGAAAAAATTGCCCAAATGACTTTTTGCTCTCACCCACAACACAGTTCATAGCTTCTCTGATCAAAGTCAATCTTCAACTTCTTGTTGTTTAAAACTTTTCTTAACTCCCGAGATGATTTGATTCATGATACAAAAAGCCTGATTGGTGCGTGCGCTCACCCGCGACTGATCACCAGGGAATTCGGGTATGGTTCGATGTCTCAGTGAATCCGTTCAATAACATGATCAGAACAAAACAGGTTGTACAGGGAAAACATTTACTTCAGAAGCAGTGGGTTATCTAATACCCGGTAATCAAACCAGTGTCTCCTGGCAATAATATCCCTGCACGTCTTATTGGTACCATCTTTTATTTCATGTGAATAACAACTCTCCATAGACTTAACACTAGAGTGGCGTATGCCACACCCCCAGTGACATAACATGTCTCAATCCACACTGCTGGTCACGTGACTAATTTACATGACAATTTCATTAAATTTAAGATTTATATAACAACAATATAACATGAAATAAAAACAGAACTTAACTCCAAGCAGTGCATTGGGGTTGTTCCAGTCCTCGGGGGTCTGTCTCCCCTCAAGATGGTACAACTCCAATGTATACCATGGTCGTTTAGTTCTGTCTATATCTCGCATACTACCGGTATGCGCAGCTTACATGCGAGGATGAACTCAGCTTCATATTATTTTCATATGATCTACCAAACCAGAGTTGGGGTTGTGTCTAATAATTTATGATTTTATTTTAGTATAGGACAGAACTAGAACCTCGGAAATCAATACACAGGTGTACCTAATGGGCTCAGCGTGAACTCCTGGTGCATCTTAGGAAGTGATCATTTTTTAACAACAGGGGGGTGGGGGCTTGTGGGTTTGAGGGGGGGTCAGAATTTTTTCGACCCCTCGACCAGGGTGAGGGTCAAAATAATTGCATCTGTTTGCAGCGAAAAGCCTACGCGTTACTATAGGTTAAAAGGGCGCAATCAAAAGCGCTTTTTGGCCCTTCGGGAGCGGGGTCATTTTGACCGCACGAGAGGGGGGGCCCACATCGCGCATCAATGTGCAAACCCACCTGTTCTAAATGATAAGTCCATTGTATGTGAGGTCCCTGACCTAATGATAATGCTTAGGGTAATGTGCAAGGTACTACAGTTGGTACCGGTACTAGAGTAGAGAGGTGGGTGGTGCAGTGTGATTATATGACATACCAAGGGTCTAGTGCACGACTTGTTACTCAACTATATGTCTGGTATATATATATATATATATATATATATATATATATATATATATATATATATATATATATATATATATATATATATATATGAGCACTTCCATGAGCACTTCCATCCCTGAATAAGTGCATCAATCAATCATGGCCATTGGCCATTATGATGCACAAATGCAGACCTCTTAAAAGAAAAAGAGGTCTATTCTGACGTCACACTCTGCATCAGAGAGGTCTCCTTCCTGCCCTTACAATAGCAGATTCCCTAGAAAGTATGACTGAAACTTTTTATTCAATGAAAATACTATCAAAAGAAGTGATAGGATTGTCTCTTTCTTTAAGTAATTTGCACAGCTCCATTTATGCCTCAGGACGACCCTGTGGATTGATACACCTCCACAGGGTTATAGCAATGAGGTGCTGGCGTGCAGACCCATCAGCACTTCATTGGTGCATCATGACAGCCAATGGGCATGATACATTAATGCATCAGCGGCCCTTGAAGGGATAAGATGATAACCACACATGAGTTTTCATGCATTGTACATTATGTCATGGCTGATACAACCATCACTATAGATTAGTACTAGAACCGCCGTATTCAATGGGGGCATTGAATACAATGTGTCTGTATTCAATGGGTGTCCGCCATCTTGGATTTTGAACAGATCTGAGCTGTTTTTCTTTATTTAAAGGCAAAATAACCCCCTAGGCCATGACATAAATGCAAATGTCCTATAAGGCATCGTTGAATACGGACAGCCTCACCTCGGTGAATACGATGCAAATTTATTCCCTGGTCATGGACATTTGCTTATGTCCTTAAAGGGTCAGAGATCTAATATAGCCCATGTATATAAGCTGATGCTGATAGCATCTGACCACTTAACTAGGGACCCTAAGTACTTGTCCCTAAGTACATATACCCAGGTGCATGTTCATATCTACCGTAAAACTCTATGTAAAAGTTGCAGCTTATACGTGGACAAATGCATATAGACCCATGTGGCAAGAAACGGTGACTTTGAGAAAAGGATATAAGCGACACAAATGGGCACTGAAATTACTGGTTTAGTTCCCTCACTATAAGCCGTACCCTGAGTTCAGGAGTCTCAATAACCCACACACGCCCCTCCTTTTTGCCAGTAGTTAAGAGTTTCCTTTCATCTATTAGGTCGGAAATTTATCTAAACATAGAGGGAAAGTAAAGGATAGCCCCTCTCCTTTTCAAAATCCTGGAGCTGATACTGCTGCATATGAATGTACCACTGGCGAGCGACTCACCTCAACAAACAAAGAGGCAGAGCAACATATTGTCAGCATTTTTAAGGGTTAATATCCATGGTCTTAGGCAGTGTCTGCAGGCAGAGCTGGGTGGCACATCATATCATTTATTATTCACACCTAACATGAGAGTGTAGCATGCACCCCCGCCATCACCCCGCGTCACCTGAACACGCAGCCATTAATCAACATGCTGCTGTTTGCCAGAGGGACCAAGCCATGGTCTTAGCAAAGTGACTCCCAGAACCTTCCCTTATCACCCCTCCCTGACTCCCTTACTCCCCCTCCCTGACCCCCTTACTCCCCCTCCCTCACTACCCCTCCCTCAATCCCCCTCCCCGACCCCCTTACTCCCTCTCCCTCACTCCCCCTCCCCGACCCCCTTACTCCCCCTCCCTGACTCCCTTACTCCCCCTCCCTGACTCCCTTACTCCCCCCTCCCTGACTCCCTTACTCCCCCTCCCTGACTCCCTCACTCCACCTTCCCTCACTCCCCCTCCCTCACTCCCCCTCCCCGACCCCCTTACTCCCTCTCCCTCACTCCCCCTCCCTGACCCCCTTACTCCCCCTCCCTCACTCCCCCTCCATCACTCCCCCTCCCTCACTCCTCCTGCCTGACCCCATTACACCCTCTCCCTCACTCCCCCTCCCCGACCCCCTTACTCCCCCTCCCTGACTCCCTTACTCCCCCTCCCTGACTCCCTTACTCCCCCCTCCCTGACTCCCTCACTCCACCCTCCCTGACTCCCCTCCCTGACCCCCTTACACCCTCTCCCTTACTCCCTGACTCCCCCTCCCTGACCCCCTTACTCCCCCTCCCTGACTCCCCCTCCCTGACCCCCTTACTCCCCCTCCCTGACCCCCTTACTCCCCCTCCCTGACTCCCCCTCCCTGACTCCCCCTCCCTCACTCCCTCATTCCCCCTCCCTCACTCCCCCTCCCTCACTCCCTGACTCCCCCTCCCCGACCCCCTTACTCCCCCTCCCTGACTCCCTTACTCCCCCTCCCTGACTCCCTTACTCCCCCTCCCTGAGTCACTTACTCCCCCTCCCTCACTCCCCCTCCCTCACTCCCTCATTCCCCCTCCCTCACTCCCCCTCCCTCACTCCCTGACTCCCCCTCCCCGACCCCCTTACTCCCCCTCCCTCACTCCCTTACTCCCCCTCCCTCACTCCCTTACTCCCCCTCCCTGAGTCACTTACTCCCCCTCCCTGGCTCCTAGCAGCACCACACTGTTATTCAACATTCTGACTCCCATAACCCCTCTCACTAACTCCCCCTCCCTGCAGCACCACACTGTTATTCAACATTCTGACTACCATAACGCCTCTCCATTGTCTCCCTTACTTTCGCTCCCTGACTGCTGGAGCATCATGATGGAAGACTAATTCTCAAGGAATGGCAACCATTTGATACTAGCATGGTTCCTATCCTATGTTACATTTGGGGCTAGCACGGCTTATACACACGGTTTTACAGTAAAAATATTCTGTTATTTCAAAGTATTACAGCTGCACTATGAATGGTGTAGCCTCGGTCTGAGAAGAAGCAGGCGCCTAACTGGGTAACATGGGCAGCTGACGAGCAAGCAATGCTGAACTGTCAATGGAGCTGGCTTTTGTAAATATTTCAACACACTTCTTGGTACTGCTATGTGTATGGCTCTTTAGGAGTACATTTCGTACTGCTCTGTGTACTGCGCTTTGTACTGCTCGGTGTACTGTGCTATGTACTGCTCTACGTATTGCTCTATGTACTGCTCGGTGTACTGCGCTATGTACTGCTCTGTGTGCTGTTCTGTGTACTGCTCTGTGTACTGCTCTGTGTGCTGCTCTGTGTACTGCTCTATGTACTGCTCTGTATACTGCTCTGTATATTGTTGTGTGTACTGCTCTGTATACTCCCCTGTGTGCTACTCTATGTACTGCTCTGTGTGCTGCTCTGTGTGCTGCTCTGTGTGCTGCTCTGTATACTGCTCTGTGTGCTGCTCTGTATATTGCTCTGTGTGCTACTCTATGTACTGCTCTGTGTGCTGTTCTGTGTACTGCTCTGTGTACTGCTCTGTGTGCTGCTCTGTATATTGTTGTGTGTACTGCTCTGTATACTCCCCTGTGTGCTACTCTATGTACTGCTCTGTATATTCCCCTGTGTGCTACTCTATGTACTGCTCTGTGTGCTGCTCTGTGTACTGCTCTGTGTGCTGCTCTGTGTGCTGCTCTATGTACTGCTCTGTGTGCTGCTCTTTGTACTGCTCTGTGTGCTGCTCTTTGTACTGCTCTGTATACTCCCCTGTGTGCTACTCTATGTACTGCTCTGTGTACTATTATGTGTGCTGCTCTGTGTACTGCTATGTGTGCTGCTCTGTATACTGCTCTGTATGCTGCTCTGTGTACTATTCTGTGTGCTACTCTATGTACTGCTCTGTGTGCTGCTCTGTGTGCTGCTCTGTATACTGCTATGTGTGCTGCTCTGTGTGCTGCTCTTTGTACTGATCTGTGTGCTGATCTGTGTACTGCTCTATGTACTGTCTGTGTGCTGCTCTATGTACGGTCTGTATGCTGCTCTATGTACTGGCTGTGTGCTGCTCTATGTACTGCCCTGTGTGCTGCTCTGTGTGCTGCTCTGTGTATTGCTCTATATACTAACCTGTGTATTGCTCTATGTACTGCTCTGTGTGCTGCTCTTTGTACTGATCTGTGTGCTGATCTGTGTACTGCTCTATGTACTGTCTGTGTGCTGCTCTATGTACGGCCTGTATGCTGCTCTATGTACTGGCTGTGTGCTGCTCTATGTACTGCCCTGTGTGCTGCTCTGTGTGCTGCTCTGTGTATTGCTCTATATACTAACCTGTGTATTGCTCTATGTACTGCTCTGTGTACTGCTCAGTGTACTGCACTTTGTTCTGTGTATCGCTCTATTTACTGCTGTGTACTGGTCTATATAGTGCTCTATGTTCTGCTCAGTCAGTCTTGCCATATAAGCTGCTCTAAGGCCTGCTGATATCACCTCTTGGTTGTTTCAGCACCAGGTCTATTGGCTTTGATTCCGCGACTCATAACAAGGTCTAAAAGCACCCGGTCTGAGTGCTGGGACGAAGAAATCGGTGAGGCCTCAGGAGGGGTAGGGGGAACACATGGTGAGATAATAAGAGGGAAGATGAGATCACAGAGAAGAGAGTAGAGGGAAGGCAGGGATATGATTATCACTCTAAGTGCCAGCAGAGACCAGCGGATGAGAGGGGGAGCAGAGAGCTGGGTGCTGCTGACAGGTAGAGAAGCAGGGGAATAACCTAGGAGGTCAATGACTCTTTGAGGGTAGGTACCAACTGCAAACCTACAGTCCCCATTTTTGTCATATTATCCTCTAAAAGCTTTTTGATTTTTAAACCCCAATGTCATAGGCGTATAAGACAGGGGGTAGCCACCACACCTAATAACAAATGATAAATCCTTTGTACAATCATCATCCTTCATTAGAGAGAGAATCACTGACGAGTACCTTGCCAGCGCTGCATTGGTGCATCACCCAGTGAAGAGACAGTGGGATTACTGCTGACCATGCAGGGTTAATCCACTATTGAAGGACAGGTGTCGCATGCGTTTTCTGCTCCGTGAGAAATATGGTCGCTCATTCTCCAAACATATCCCTTACCCTATAATCCAATGCAAACAGATAGAGTTATCTGCTTGAAGAGTGATACTTTTTTGATAGCCTCGAAACGAATCATTTTAACTTTTGAAAGTAAAGAACCATGATAACATCCTCCAAGATCTAATAGAATTTGATAAATACCTAACCCTAATGATACTGTCCCTACGGCTTAGAATTATAATTTGGACAAAGTGGGATTTTAGAAATAATGAAACTTTGGCGACCAGATTTTGCATGGACCAGATTTAGCATACGACACCGGGATTGAAGATGCACACAGATGCCACTTGCTGGCACACAAAACCAAAATTTGATTTGGCCACCTTTTCCCAAAAGAATTAACTTTTCCCAAAGGAATCCAATTTAGAGAAAACCAGGAATTCCTGGAAAACTAGGACCAATGGAATCTCTTGGAGCATAAATCTCATGCTGCCCTCCAAAGATATAAGTACAGTGTTAGCACTCAGTGCTGTGAGAAGTGGTACCTATATTATCGCCTGTGTCATATGCTATACCTCTTGGTACCTACCCACTTGGCAAAAAACGTTTTTAAACGTTTTTTTAACCAATTTTCAACCAAATAACCAATAGGGAAACCAATAAAAACGTTTTTTAACGTAAAAAAAACGTTTTTATGCCAAGTGGGTATATTATCGCCCATGTATCAGAGACCACCCACTCATCATTCTACTCACCATATTAACAACATCAGATAAGCAGTATGAAGCCCCCTATATATACATACATGTTTCATGATGTATCTACACTAAACAGTGTTGCCGAAATTACGCGAGCATGCCGGCTTTTGCCGGCGTAGAATCTAAATGGCCAGCGTGGGGCCTTAGGACGCAGGCCAAAATAGCCTGCCTTGATCTCAGGTTTCTAATGGTGAAAGAATTCTTCAAATCGGTCAATTAGAAGTAAAGTTATGGATAAATACAATTACAACTTTGGCCTTCGTCAAGAAATTTTTTTCACTAACACTGAGACTAAATTCCAACATATTGCAAACGCAGTCATTTTTGCACTGTACAATCATTTTAAAGGCATCTAACACAAAAGGACAGTATCGTACTTTTTCAAAGCATGAATATGACATTGTATATTAATTGCAGACCACAATAAGCTAGCAGACAAAATAAATCCAAAGCAAACAATTATCCCTACAAAATGGCTCATACATTTTTAGTATGGCCCATAGACATGGTTGACATGGTTTTAATATACATGACTATGGCCAAAGTCCCAACATCATGTCTACCCCTGTATGGCTCATTCAATTACCGTAATCTCCCGCGTATAAGGCGCGTCTTATACAGGGGGTTTTAGTTCTCATTGGATCCACAAGGGGGACACCAAGACCTTTCTTTTTATATCTTACAGCCCCCCTTGGTCATAATAGGACATAAGGGGTTCCAGGAGGGTCTAAGGTGGCCCAAGCTACACATAGGTTTTTGAATTTTGAAAATTCATTCAGTAGAACCAAAGTTGTGAATTTTTCATTTTTTTGAGAATTTTCAAAAAATCTGGGTGCGCCTTATACGCAGGCTGCGCCTTATACGCAGGAGATTACGGTACATTATAAATGATTAAATGGCCCAGTCCGATTTTAGAAGGACCAGATTCCTCAAGATCATATATGCAAAGAAAGAAATGATGAAAAGCAATAATCATCTCGCTATTTTCATGATTTACCCATTTAAATCTTGATAAACAGTACCGTAAACTCCCGCGTAGAAGACGCGCTGCGCATATAAGATGCACCCCAAACTCAGCACATGCATTTTCACGTATAAGACGCACATTTTAATGCTAATATTTGTAAGATTAGTACATTTCTATAGGAAAATTACCCCTCGGATAAGACGCACCCCCAACTTGAGAGAAAGCTATAAGACTCCTCAGCATTTTGTTTGGCATAGAGGATGCGGCCAGGTGGCGATTTTGACAGGAATGGCCTCGGTCCCGCGAGTTTTCGAACAACTCACAAGAACACAGGGTCTATCACCAACATTAAAAGTTAACCATTAAACGTAAATTCAAGTAGAGTGGATCAATGTTTTGACTGGGCCTTAAGTCATAGATTAACTCCCAACAGGCTTAGGATTATAAAGTAACCACTCTGAGGGCAATATAGCACATTAAGCTTTAAGAGATTGCCAATGCAGGAGTGCATCATGCCCATGATGCACCAATGAAGTGCCGGCAATTCTGCTCACCAGCCCTTCATTGGTGCATCATATCGACCCTCTCAGCAGACTCGCCAGCACTTCATTGGTGCATCATGACGACCAAAAGGCATGATGCACTCCTGAATTAGCGGCCCTGAAAGGGTTAAAGATCCAATATGTAAACTGGGGTTCTGCTTGGCTGCCATATTTACAAGGTTGTGTAAGAGGAAATAAGTGGGCCGGTTTTCAAATAGACTTTGGACCTTGTATAAGCCGCACCCCCGAATTTGGGAGACGCTATAAGCGACACCCAAGGATTGAAAATTGTTACTGTTCTACAGTGTAAAATGTAACATATAAGCCGCACCCCTACTTTAGACTTATCCTCTAAGCCATATTTTGATTTGGGTTCTGGTATAAGTCGCAGCATATTCCTAGGTAGCAGGTTGCCCCATGGGCGTGGCCATTACTGGAGCTGGTTACCAGCGAGTTCTACTGATAAGACACCCATCAGATGGGTACCAGTTGGCCCCCGAGAGGACTGCAGTGAAGAGTTGTTTCCATTTCATTGGCTGATAATCAAACCAGTTAAGTCCGTATACAAGAGAATTTACGGTGGCACTAAGTGTGGCTGTGTCTTATAGGCGGGGTTTGGTTTGGTTGATTTAACTTCCGCTATTAGTACTTAAAAGCAGAGTTTCTGTGGTTTGCAGACATGAAGTCCTATAGTTTCTGTTTGGACAGGTATTTCAAAGCTGCTTGTCCAGACAGCTAGACAGGTATTTATATGCTGCTTGCCCGACACAGCAGTGACTGCATCTATGGGATGAATGACCGCATCTATGAGGAGGGATGAGGGGGAAAACTGCTACCGGGGCTTGATTCCCCTACTCTTCTCGAAAGATAGCAAGTGTTCTTTTATTTGCCTGGTCCCATAGGCAAGGCCAGACAAACCGCGGGGTACCTTCATACAACAGTACTAAACCTTCACAAATTAAACCCGGCTGCACCTTATAGCATATCTTTCAACTCACGGTGTGCCTTTTACGTGGGTTGCATCTTATGCGAGGGATGCGCCTTATTCACAGGATGTGCCTTTAATCCACGGGAGATTATGGTAATTCATTTGTATCTTAATAGGGCTTTCTAAATTATATATCGTGTACAAGGCCTAAAAAGGTGTTGTATTCAGGTAACGCTACCTACTCTAATTTCTTGGCCCTACCCAGGTAATACCCTTACTTTATATGGGCCTTTTGGGGGAAAATCAGATAAAAAAAAATGTTGGCACTTATCGAAACATGAAATTCACGTCACATACCTTAATCTCTCGCCTATAAGGCGCAGCTCGCGTATTAGGCGCACCTAGAATATGGTCAAAAACATTAAAAAATCATAACTTAACTTCTACTGAATGGATGTTGAAAATTTAAAAAGCTATGTGTAGCTAAGGCCCTCTGGGACTTCCTGAGCCCCAGTCTGTCATAGTATGACTTACAGGGAGTGTAACATATCAAAAAGAAGGTCTTGGTGTCCCCCTTGTGGTTCCAGGGAGATCTAAAACCTCGCGTATAAGACATGCCTTATACGCGAGAGATTACGGTAGGCATGAAAATTCACAGCCAATCTCTGAAATCATACAATTCCTGACCTACCTACCCTGTTACCTGAACACAACATTTTTTTACGTCAAACTCATTCTTAACTTGCCTCAGTGTATAGAGTATATCCCCGATGTATATTTGCCCATTCCACACATGTTATTGACTTGTTACACCGTGAGTATATCAATCAAGTGGGCAAATATTGGTTCTTCACTCAATGATGATAGCAGTGGACGTGTACCTAGGCTTAAAATAACTGTTGACTGAGAACATTATTTCAGTTAGTTCCTTACTGGGGTATATGAACAACTATATTTTTATTGATTTTTTCTAGTCTTCTTTCTTTTATGCATTATTAGGGTTGACCAGGGATAACCGATATGATTATCAACCTATCAGAAAATTCCATGTATTCACTCCAGAATTTCTGGGTACATTATGTAACAACTGGAAGTCTGGAACCCATCATGCTGGTTCTTTTCAGTGCTTTTCTCGCCAGGTGCCAGATCAAGCAATGGCTGACCCATTGGGCGTCCATACTGAGCCCTATTGGGCAAGACAGATCTCTGAAGACACCACTTACATCAGGAAATATCTACAGCAATAGCACTTAATGGGAACATCTAGCATGTTTATTAAAACTAGATTCTGAATAAGTGCCTGTCTTGTATAAGCCTAAAAAAAATTCTTGTGTTCAGGTAACATAGCTGAAAAAAATTAGGGTAGGTAGGTCGGATTTTTTTTTTTTTTAAGTTCCTGGATGCCAAAAACTGGTAAAAATGATATAAAACATGGCTCAACATATCAAACAAATAAAAATATATGTTGGTTATTTTAAGCTAGTAGCATACATGAGACTGTGGGCTTTAATTTGATACCAAACATGCCTATATATTGAGATTTCTTTTACATTTTTCTTGATTTTTGGGTCATTTTTACAAAAAAAATAAAATCTAAAAAAAAATTTTTTAAAAAAAGTAGGGTCGGGCCAAATAATTAGGGTAGGTCGGGATACCTGAACACAACTTCTTTTTTTTTTAGGCCTAAGGGCCAGGGGAAATGTCCCCTCCAAATCGCTGATATGGTACTGCTGATGAATCGTTATCACCTTCAAATACCGTACTGCGCCTTCCAGTTAGCAGGTCAATTCCAACGAATTCAGCAACAATTGGATATAAAATATAAGGTAACAGTATACCTTAGTGCTGTGGGCTGCCTAAAGAACATACCATGAACGCCCTCTGGACAAACATCAGAACATGAACTGGTTCGCGTTTTTATCCGTAAGTCAAAGCCGTAATGTGATGAAAAATATTGTGTGCCGATAAGAAAAAAGGCACTGTTGCTCCTGAGAATTGAATGGCAGTGAGTGGGATGGAGTATGGGGGCGGTGGTCAGCTTCCGTGTGCGGGGTCGGATAGGAAGTGGGATAAAAGGTGATATATGGGACCAGTCCCCAACCAATGACAACTCCCTTCTCCCTGCCCACACTCACACCCAAACACGGCCATACATTGTGGGACAATGTAGAGCCACACACTGCACTGCCCATGCAATAAGGCGCGTAGGTTGCCCCATTGCAACAAAGAAGAAAAACAAATAGCCTTGAAATTGGATGCCACAACACGCGCTGCACATTAAGCATGTAGTGGTTTGAACGATTTCTCGATAAAGAGGAATCCCTACGATAAAAGACCATCACAATCGGTTTGCTATATCCGTTTCCGACATTTTAGACTATAGCTGGCCCAAAATTTTCAATTTGTGAAGCCCAATGAAACAATTAACTATCCTCGTGTATAGGATGCGGCTTAAGCCTTATACCCAAGAATAGCCTCATGTACGTCCTATAGCATACACCTGAATTCAGGGTGCGTCCTATAGACAAGGTTTTTATACTATAAGACAGTACTACATTACCTAGAAATAACCCCCATCTGCACCTCATAGGATTCCGTTCAGCTCAGGGTGCGTCCTATACCCGAGGTGCGTCCTATACGCAAGGATTCACGGTACTGAACGAATATTACAGTGCACAGTGCCCTAATTACATCGAATACGGTGAGCACCTGAGGTATAGAGGTTTTGAAAACAATTATAAGCATTAGAATTAGTACTCAAAATGAAATAAGCACCCGTCTCAAAAAAGAGGAGATACAGAGGTATTAAAATCGATGAGTGCCCGGGCACTCATACAGGCCGCTATGTTATATGGAGGTTGGGCTTATACGTGAGGTTTTACGCTGTCTAGAAACAGCGCTCTAAGATTGGTCCGTCCAACCTGTCTCCCACCAACCCCCAACAGCAACCAGCCGCAGCCCCACCATTTCCTGAGGCTGACAGCAACAGATGGGTCAAACTTACCTGGTCCAACCTCCCTCAATAAATCTTTAAGAGCCGCTGATGCATCAATGTATCATGCCCTTTGGTCGACATGATGCTCCAATGAAGTGCTGGCAAGACTGCTCGCCAGCACTTCATTGCAGCATCATGCCGACCCTCCTGGAGTATATGTATCAATCCCATAGGGTTGGCATGATGCATGAATGCAGCCCTGGTGAGGTACTCACCAGGGCTGTGTTCATGCATCATGCCGACCAGTGGGCATGATGCATTAATGCATCAGCAGCCTTAAAAGGGTTAAGGGTTACTACAGGAGTGTATCATGCCCATCGGGCCCATGTACACATGTCGATTTTAGCGGCCTAGGGCCATCCATGGTGTAGAGAATCGATTTATTTGGTGTACTGACCCTTCTGTACCTAACACTGCAGGGTGGAGTCCCAACCATTCACACTAACCTACAACCTACATGGTAATAGATGGACACACCTTAATAACACAGGTGCAGCCTCGGCCCTTTAAGGCCCCTGATGCAGGCATGCATCATGCCCACTGGTCATCATGATGCACCCGTGCTGGCGAGACTGCCCGCCAGCACTTCATTATCATGACGACCGTCCGGGGATGTATCAACCCCGTAGGGTCAGCATGATACATAAATGTAGCCCAGGCGAGTAACTCACCAGGGCTACATTCATGCATTTTTACGACCAAAGTGAATAATGCATTAATCATGAAACAAATTTCTATGTCTGGATAAGTGCCAACAAAAAATCAGATTATCCCTGCAAAAGGCCCAAAAAAATTAGGGTCAAAGTTTTGGGGAGTCACAGTATGGTCGGGTAAGGGTTAAAGGGTAAACCCCCTCTCCTCCTCACCCCCCCCCCCAACACACCTACACACACGGACAGGTGACATTTGTGAAATTGGGGCTACAGGAAGTGCGCATTTGTCTCCATGTCCACAGCTCACCCTGTGTTCTACCGTAAAACCCCGCGTATTAGCCGCAGCTTATCAACTATTCCTGGCGAAGACAAACATTGGCCAGTAGTTTTTTGTGAGATTTCTACATTTCCTTTTAAAATGGCCTTACGGCCATTAGATTATTTAAAAATATTTTGCTATACATGTATACCGGTACTAGATATCGGGCCTTGTTGGCCACATCGGGCTTCCCTAGCCCACTTAAAAGGGTCTATATCTCCTCTTTCCTATCCCCTCAGGATGTGTGTGGTGCAGATATGCGCGGCCACTGACACATTCCTCTGTTAAATTATCAACCTGTGAAGCACGGGATAGCCACTTAGTGCAGCTAAAGTGCTGTAAAACACAAATCAATCAATCAATCTGTTGGCCACATGCACAAAATGTAAGTCTAACCTAGACTTGCATAAAGCCTCTAATTATTGGTTATGTTATAAACGATCATAAATGAGTAAATAAAAGTGAACCCACTACATGTATATCTCATCCCTTTCCCACTGCCCTAAACCTGCCTGTGGTCGTGCAGTAAATTTGGGGGGACTGCAGCCAGTGTGTGTTTACCGGTAACCCAGCTATCGAGTTACATACCAGAGTTACAAATAATAGGATAGCAATGTGCATTGCAGGTAACTCGAAAAGCTGACATTTTTTTGTTAATCTCTCCATGCTAAGAAATATTTTCTGCCATACATTTGTATGGTATGTCAGTACATTATTTTGATTTGCCATCTGAACACCCAAGAGTCACTCTCCCAGCACAGACTATATGATTCATATATGACGTAGGCATGGATGAGGGATCTGCTTGGAGAGTGGCCTAGAGGCTGGACATCAGCATCTGTGGTGACTATTCGCAGCACCTCTCTCTCTTTGGGCCTCATTTACATAAGTCTACACCCCCAATGCCTGTTCGCACCACCTCATTCAAAAAAGACGGGAATGTTGATCCATGGATCAATATCCCATAGCCTCAGCACTGAAGGTCAAAAGCGTCTCAGTGGATGACTAGTTAACATTTATCAATCAATATTTCCCGAAATATATATAAAAAAAAACAGCTTCATTCTTACTACCGTAAACTCCCGCGTATAAGACGCGTCCTCTATGCCAAACAAATGCCTTGTGGGTCTTATAGGATGTACTGAAATTGGGGGTGCGTCTTATACGAGGGGTAATTTTACTATAGAACAGTACTGGATTGACAAAAATCACCCTTAAAATGTGCGTCTTATACGCGAAAATGGTCCTGCTGAGTTTGGGGTGCGTCCTATACGCGCAATGCATCTTATACGCGGGAGTTCACGGTATTATCATAAAATAGACATTCCAATGTCAAATACCATGAAGAATTTGATTACTTTATGTTCTCTTTTGGTACTTTAAGGGCCATGACCATTGGCCGTCATATTTAATGCACCAATGAAGTGCTGGCGAGAATGCTCACCAGCACTTCATTGGAGCATCATGCCGACCCTCCAGGAGTGTATCAACCCTGGAAGTGTCGTCATGATGCATGAATGCAGCCTTGGCGAGTTACTCATGCATCATGACGACCAATGGACAACCACCTATCAGGCCTTAAAGGGTTAAAGGTTGATTTTTTTTTTCTTTTTGTCAATGGATTCTGCACATCACAGATGTGGAGAGGGCGATTTTTTTTTTTTTTTTCTTTGATAACCAAAGATTTCCCAGGAAAGGAGTTGAGAGGAGTTGGCCAGTTTTTAAAGCTAGTATCTGCTCCTTTACATCAGTAATTACTCACTTTGTCAGCAATTAGTCAATATATGTTAGTAATTACTCACTATTTATCAGAAATTAGTCAATATAATATTATGTCAATAATTACTCACTCTTTGTCAGCAATTAGTCATAATATGTCAGTATTTAGTCACTATTTGTCAGCACTTAGTCAAAACATGTCAGTACTTAGTCACTATTTGTCAGCAATTAGCAAAAATATATCAATACTTAGTCACTATTTGTTAGTAAATAGTCAAAATATATTAGTAGGTCCATACTATCACTGACCACTTGACAATTGACATTTGACATTGAAGCCTCTTCCTGTGACATTTTAATGATTGTTTGTTCAAAAATTATGGCCCAAAAAAAAAAATCAGATTTTTTCAGAAAATGGTGCAGGCGCAATCCATAGACAAAATAATTTTCAAAAAAAAAAATTTGTATTTCTGAAAATATGATGCGGGAAATCCATAGACCAACTATTTAATTTGGTGTGGCCTAATGCTGGTTAGATCACCATTGTGAGTACATGTATCATTGACGTGAACATGCGGGCACCAACAATAGCTATACATGGCATTTGGACAGCCAAGAAAAGAGATATCATCTGGTATTATATCTTTTCCAATGTTATTTGCTTTTTTTTACAACATATCTTTTATTGTTACCCTCATAAACCTAACGCACGTGGTATTCTTTTATTAACAATTATGTATAAAAGTGCGGGATGGTGATTACCTTGCTGGATATTTTTTTCTTTTTATTTCTTTCTAATTTCCCTCACATAATTCTGCATTTTCACCTGTACATAATAGGATCGAATAATTGTCTCCACTGAATTCACTTGTACATTTGATTGTCATCATTGAATGATAGCCTCTATTGTAATTCTTTACTATTATTAGTACAGGTAGTTGCTAACAGATTTTAGTGTCAAACAAAGTGGTAGCCATAAATTGATAATAGGGGTACTTTTACTGTGCCAATTCCAGATTTCCCTTGTAATTGTTGCTATAAAGTTCCAAGCCACCCCCTTGTAAAATCCACATGCTGAGTTCTTGGCAACCCTATCAAATGCACCTGGAGTTTGATTTAGTCACCTTTGACCCTCTAAGGGCCGCTAATGCATTAATGCATCATGCCTTTTGTTCGCCATGACGAGTAACTCCCCAGGGCTAAATTCATGCATCATGCCGACCCTACGGGGTCAATACACTCGATCCCGGAGGGTCGCCATGATGCTCCAATGAAGTGTTGGCGAGCAGACTCGCCAACAATTTGATTGGTGCATCATGACGACTGATGGGCATGATGCACTCCCGCATCAGCGGCCTTTAAAGGGTTCAGTATTACATACTTAGAGAATAGACGACTTTCTTCACTTCGAGACTATCTGTTATTCTATAATGCACAAATGCATCTGAGTGCATTATAGAACAACAGACAGTCAAGATGTGAAGAAGGAGTTGTCTATTGTCTTTATAAAACATTGTACATTTCATTCCGAACAATGAATCACCCAATTAAGGTATGTCTTGACCAATTAATGGTCCTTAAGTTGTTTACAGCTACCATGACCTTGCTCAGCTGTGCACTGTACTCCTATAATGCACTCAAGGTCACTTCTACTGTGCAGCAGAGCACTGCCAGCCGTTTTATATTCATGTACAAGGGGTCAATGGTTAGGAGATTATGTTAAGGATTCAATTGAAAATTTAGATCTAAGATCTATGATCAAGAGACCCGTGTTAAGGATGCAATTGAGAGGATTGAATTTAGGATCTGTCATCTATGATCAAGATATTAGGATTTCATATTAAATTTGACGATCAATTCTGAGTTTAATATCAATTCTAAAAGCAGTTAAATTGCAGTGCGTTTCCCGGATTAGAAATTTATCCCATATTTTCGGCAAAGTAAACACAGCAAAGCTGTAATGCCGTGCATATTCATATCATGTTCTAAGAAGTATAGAATTGATTTACAATATTTTTAATATGATCTTAGATCAAAATTTTCAGAACAAATATTATTTTAATACGGAATATAAAACCCCTTCATATGTTGTGTGTTTTGCAATTTATTAATCTATAACATACTTTCAGGAAAGTAAACACAGCAATGCTGTAATGCCGTGCATATTCCTATTATGATCCAAGGAAAAAAGATCATTATATATGAACTCTATGGCCTTTGGAATGGACCTATACTTAAATATATGCTCTGATTGTGGTGCTTCCTCGCTCTCCATGTAAAATCCTGTCCCATTGCTATAGTATGGAGTAAACCTATGCCTGGATTAAAATATGCAAATAAGGAATGTGTGTGAGGGTTGGGAGTAGTGTGGTGGTGGTATTGGTGGTGGTGGTGTCACAATGGTCACTAACATCCATCTGATAACTTTTGAAGATCAAAATTGACCACATATGACCTGGATCCCTGTGTTTCCTAAAACCAAGATGGCCGACACATATGGAAAACAATAAAATTGGGTAGTTGAGGTGTCCAAATGGTCACTAACATCCATCTGATATCTTTTGAAGATCAAAATTGACCATATATGACCTGGACCCCTGTGTTTCCGAAAACCAAGATGGACGACACATATGGAAAACAATAGAATTAGGTAGTTGAGGTATCCCAATGACTACTAACATCCACCTCATAACTTTGAAAGATCAAAATTGACCATATTTGAGCTGGATCCCTGTGTTTTCTAAAACCAAGATGGCCGACACATATGAAAAACAATAGAATTAGGTAGTTGAGGTCTTTCAATGGTCACTAACATCCATCTCATAACTTTTGAAGATCAAAATTGACCACATATGACCTGGATCCCTGTGATCCTGAAACCAAGATGGCCGACACACAAGGAAAACAAAAGAATTAGGTAGTTGAGGTCTTCCAATGGTCACTAACATCCATCTGATAACTTTTGAAGATCGAAGTTGACCATATATGACCTGGACCCCTGTGTTTCCTAAAACAAAGATGGCCGACACATATTGAGAACAATAGAATTAGGTAGTTGAGGTCTTTCAATGGTCACTAACATCCATCTGATAACATTTGAAGATCGAAATTGACCACATATGACCTGGATCCCTGTGTTTCCTAAAACCAAGATGGCCGACACACAAGGAAAACAATAGAATTAGGTAGTTGAGGTGTCCCAATGGTCACTAACATCCATCTGATATCTTTTGAAGATTAAAATTGACCACATATGACCTGGATCCCTGTGTTGCCTAAAACCAAGATGGCAGACACACAAGGAAAACAATAGAATTAGGTAGTTGAGGTGTCCCAATGGCCACTAACATCCATCTGATATCTTTTGAAGATCAAAATTGACCACATATGACCTAGATCCCTGTGTTTCTTAAAACCAAGATGGCCGACACACATGGAAAACAATAAAATTGGGTAGTTGAGGTGTCCCAATGGTCACTAACATCCATCTGATAATTTTTGAAGATCAAAGTTGACCATATATGGCCTGGATCCCTGTGTTTTCTAAAACAAAGATGGCTGACACATATTGAAAAAAAATAGAATTAGGTAGTTGAGGTCTTTCAATGGTCACTGACATCCATCTGATAACTTTTGAAGATCAAAATTGACCACATATGACCTGGATCCCTGTGTTTCCTAAAACAAAGATGGCCGACACACATGGAAAACAATAAAATTGGGTAGTTGAGGTGTCCCAATGGTCACTAACATCCATCTATAACTTTTTTTTTAAGATCAAAATTGACCATGTATGACCTGGATCCCTGTGTTTCCTAAAACAAAGATGGCCGACACACATGGAAAACAACAAAATTGGGTAGTTGAGGTCTCCCAATGGTCACTAACATCCATCTGATAACTTTTGAAGATCAAAATTGACCACATATGACCTGGATCCCTGTGTTTCCGAAAACCAAGATGGCCGATACACATGGAAAACAATAAAATTAGGTACTTGAGGTGTCCCAATGGTCAGTAACATCCATCTGATAACTTTTGAAGATCGAAGTTGACCATATATTGCCTGGATCCCTGTGTTTCCTAAAACAAAGATGGCCGACATATATGGAGAACAATAAAATTAGCTAGTTGAGGTGTCCCAATGGTCACTAACATCCATCTGATAACTTTTGAAGATTAAAATTGACAATATATGAGCTGGATCCCTGTGTTTCCTAAAACAAAGATGGCCGACACACATGGAAAACAACTAGGAGGCGTGTATTTGATGGATTAAGGAAATCAGTTAAGCACGGCATAGCTGTGGTGATTTATTTTGTCATGGTTAATTATAATGCTTAAAGTGTGCATCAATGTAGCAGGTCACCCATAAAGGGTTAATTGTGCATCAGTGCATCATGCCATCCATAAAGGGTTAAGTGTGCACCAATGCATCATGCCATCCCTAAAGGGTTAAGTGTAAATCAATGTATCATGCCATCTATAAAGGGTTAAGTGTGCATCAATGCATCATGCCATCCCGAAAGCGTTAAGTGTACATCAATGCATCATGCCACCCATGAAGGGTTAAATGTGCATCAATGCATCATGCAATCTATAAAGGGTTAAGTGTGTATCAATGCATCATGCCATCCCTCAAGGGTTAAGTGTGCATCAATGCATCATGCCATCTATAAAGGGTTAAGTGTGCATCAATACATCCCTAAAGGGTTAAGTGTACATCAATGCATCATGTTATCCATGAAGGGTTAAGTGTGCATCAATGCATCATGCCATTTGTAAAGGGTTAAGTGTGCATCAATGCATCATGCTATCCCTAACGGGGTTAAGTGTGCATCAATACATCATGCTATCCATAAAGGTCTAAGTGTGCACCAATGCATCATGATATCCATAAAGGGTTAAGTGTGCATCAATGCATCATGCAATCTACAAAGGGTTAAGTGTGCATCAATACATCCATAAAGGGTTAAGAGTGCATCGATGCATCATGCAATCTACAAAGGGTTAAGTGTGCATCAATACATCTATAAAGGGTTAAGTGTGCATCAATGCATCATGCCATTCATAAAGGGTTAAGTGTGCATCAATGCATCATGCCATCTATAAAGGGTTAAGTGTGAATCAATGCATCATGCTATCCATAAAGGTCTAAGTGTGTACCAATGCATCATGCCATCCATAAAGGTTTAATTGTGCATCAATGCATCATGCTATCCCTAAAGGTTAAGTGTGCATCAATGCATCATGATATCCATAAAGGGTTAAGTGTGCATGAATGCATCATGCAATCTACAAAGGGTTAAGTGTGCATCAATACATCCATAAAGGGTTAAGAGTGCATCGATGCATCATGCAATCTACAAAGGGTTAAGTGTGCATCAATACATCCATAAAGGGTTAAGAGTGCATCGATGCATCATGCAATCTACAAAGGGTTAAGTGTGCATCAATACATCTATAAAGGGTTAAGTGTGCATCAATGCATCATGCCATTCATAAAGGGTTAAGTGTGCATCAATGCATCATGCCATCTATAAAGGGTTAAGTGTGAATCAATGCATCATGCTATCCATAAAGGTCTAAGTGTGCACCAATGCATCATGCCATCCATAAAGGTTTAATTGTGCACCAATGCATCATGCTATCCCTAAAGGTTAAGTGTGCATCAATGCATCATGCCATCTATAAAGGGTTAAGTGTGCATCAATACATCCCTATGGGGTTAAGTGTGCATCAATGTATCATGCTATCCCTAAAGGGTTAAGTGTGCATCAATGCATCATGCCATCTATAAAGGGTTAAGTGTGCATCAATACATCCCTAAGGGGTTAAGTGTGCATCAATACATCATGCTATCCATAAAGGTCTAAGTGTGCATCAATGCATCATGCCATCCATAAAGGTTTAAATGTGCATCAATTCATCATGCCACTTAAAACTCCTAAAAAAGTGCATCATACTTATGTGTACATGTATACATAAATATACATGTAGGTGGCCTTTAGTGGGTTAATAGTCAGTGGTGCTGAGAAACGCACCACCAGCAGAAGAGAACCACATGGTGCTGGGGGAGGTGGTGCCAGGCAGGTATGGGGCCACCCCAGGAGCACAGCCAGCACCACCATTCAGAGGTGGGTGGGGGGGGGGGCTCTATATACTATATACCATGGCTCTGCCTGGTGTCCAGGGCTACCACCACTGTCCCCAGGGTCTACAATAACAGGTCCACCAACACCACCACTGCCACCACTTCTATGCTTGACTGATTTGCAGATTTTAATCCAGGTATAGGCATACTCAATACTGTACCTATGAGAGGATTATACATGGAGAGCGAGGAAGCACCACTATGAGAGCTTGTATTTAAGAATGGGTCCCCTCCTATAGCCGTTCATTCTTAAGAATGAACGGCAATAAACCACATCTGGACTTGTTGATTCTGTCGATAGAGATATAAGTGGTTCTACATAGAACATCGTGATGTGTTAGTTCTCACTTTTAATAGGCCTTTATCATTGTACATGCTTGATGACCGTTTATGTTTTATAGGTGTTAAATTGGTGTATTATAATCACACCTGCACGGTGCATATCACCTGCAGGTGTGGAATTCTATAGTCACGACGTACAGTCAAGACTGCAAGCACAGTAAAGAGGTAGTAGGGCCAAAAAAGGTGTGTTTCAGGTCACCCGATCCTACCTAGCAAAACAGGGCCGACCCTAGCTTTTTTTCTGCTATTTTGAAGAAGACCTTTTATTTTTAGGTGTTTTTTTTTCAGTCAATTTGGTCATTTGCGAGTCATCGGCATGAGTTGCGAGTCACTGTAAGTCACTGCAGAATAAAAAAAAATCCGACCTACCCTACCTAATTTTTTTCAGCATGTTACCTGAAACATACAACTTTTTTTTTTTGGCCTAAGGTATGGTAATTCTTAAATCTAATAACTAAATGATATTCTCTAATTCCAGAAAAGTTTGTCGATTTAATGATAAATGAGTTTGTGATCAAACAATGTGAGTTAAGATCAATTCACTTTTCAGACCTTCGTCAGGAATTTTAAGTCCCGCAAACAAGTATAGACTATTGACCCTTAAACAAAATGTACAAAATATATATTCTATCATTGAGAGTATATTCTTCTCAAATTGCAATCAGACATAAATAAAACATGATATCCCTTTTACACATTTTTAAACACATTATATCAACAAAAATCTGCTTCACTCTACTCTTCATTCATGTGGGTGTCTATGCATATTAATACGTGTACATGCCGGGTGTACATGTAATCGGAAACGGATCAGTATGGCCTATTAAATCCCCTACTACGAGATATTACATAATACCCCCTCCCTCTCCTCCACACACACACAGCCATATATAATTAATAGTCGAGTCATGAGCCCTATGATTGCCTGTATTATACACATACAGGTAAGGCGACTGTAAATCCTCACATATAAGACACAACTTATAGACCATTTGAGACGTAGCATAGTACCTCATGTCCCACATAATAGCTAAGGTACATCCTTTAGTCTTAGGAAATGCTATGAGGCACAGCTGGGGTTTGATTTTCACTTCTGTTCCATAGTATGATACCCTTGCCTATAAGGCCTCCATGTACCACTGACTTTGACCATTGAATGCTATAAGGTGCAGTAGGGGTTTGTCCTCGCGTATAAGCTACAATAAGCGACGTTTTATGGTAGGTGCGGCTTTAAGACTTGGCTCAAATAGAGTGAACAGGGATTCAAAAAGGGGGTACCGTATCATCGTGAATAACCGCACAGGCGCTTAAAACTTTGGAGTCATGGTTACCCCCGGCCCTTATACGAGACAGGCGCTTATTCAAGATCTAGTTTTCAGTGCTTAGGTATATTTGAATACCCCCATACCCCCGGCGCTTATACAAGACCGGCGCTCATTCAGATCCCAGTGCTTAAACAGAACGATACGGTAGTCTAGGGGCTCGACAAATCAGTTTGGAACTAGTGTGTCCACTGGACAAAAGGGCAAACAAAAGCTGTGTCCAGCAGGTATCCCAAAACTAAATATACCCCGCCTATAAGGCGTCCCCTCTCGTGGGATATTCTGAATTAAATCTTGAATTCTATTAGGTACATTTCGTTCTCAACGTTGTTTTTTGTGCATACCCTGTTCTAATACGGCACAGGAGGCCTTAGGTTCACGTAAAAGACATATCTAATATGCGGGAGATTGCAGAGTCTGATTGAGGCCTATTTTCAGGGCTCTGATGGGGCGGGCACTTGCCCCCCCATGCGACCCCTTGGATCCGCTACTGGTTATAAGGGAGTGGTCATTATTTATCAACAGGGGGGGGGAGGGGGGTTTGAGGGGGGGGCGTAAAATTTTCAGACCCCTCCCGAGGGGGGGGCTAAAAAAATTTTGACCCCCTCTTGAGGGGGGGGGCTAAAAAATTCACCCTCTTTTTAGCAAAAAAGCCCGCGCGCTACTATAGATCAAAGAGGGGCGCGAAAACTCTCCGCGCCTCTGGCGCGGGGGGGGGGGCGCAAAAAATTTTGACTGCCATCGAGGGGGGGGGCGTAAAATATTCCGCGCGTCCGCGCGAAAACCCACCACCCCCCCCTGTTGATAAATAATGACCACTCCCTAACAACTTGACAGTAGAGTGAGATGTGTCTGTCTGACAGCAGTGATGACCTATGGGTGACCCACACCACTTATCTCTATGTCATTGTCACATACCTAGATCTTTTATATTGATTTACACTCCCTCCTTCACCCCCCCCCCCCCACCCACCCACATACAACCTATTGTAAAACCTCACATACCGTAATAGCTCGTTTTAGTGCCAGGGTTTCCAATAAGCGCCCGTCTTGAATAAGGACCGGAGGTAGGAGCATATTAAAGACAACCCACTTGGCGTTAATAAAAAAAACGTTTCCCTATTGGTTATTTGGTTGTAAAAAACGTTTAAAAACGTTTTTTGCCAAGTGGGAATCTTGAGCACGAAAAACAGTATTAAAAAAAAACGAGAATGGGAGACGGCTTGACCTAATACCCTGTAAATCTCAATTTACTAAAGCAATTAAGGATACAATTAGGTCAAGTGTCTATCTCAAATGAGGGCCAGGGAAAGATGTGTATGGAATTTATTAATAACATGTGCTCTCAGTAACACAGGCTATTGCTTTTACACAGCGTTTCTCATCTGATAGTGACCCTGGAATTCTTTTCAATTTTGAAGAAATTCATTGTTTTTGGGTCATAGTTTTGGCACATATATGTGCTTTAGCTCCTGTCTCCATTTTTGGCTTAATTTCCCGCATACAAGCTGCACCGTGGCAGGAGTCCTCTGAATTGGTCTGTTATATGAGCAGTGGCTTAAAGTAGGTAGATGGGGTGAGTACTGCAGGTACAGGTATATTAGTAGATCTCTGGGTGTTAGTTTGGGTTTAGGCCAAAAAAAAAAAGGTTTGTTTCCGGTCACCCGACCTACCTCAGCCAAACAGGGCCGACCTCAGATTTTTTGGTTAATTTTTGTTAAATTTTTTAGCATTTTTTCACATTTCTTTGATTAATTTTGAATCTTTTTATCAGTTTAATAAGTGATCAAAGATATATGCCCTTGTTTACTGTTTGTTATGGTATTTCTGAAGAAATCCTTTATTTCCCATGATAACAGGAAAAAAAACTTACTTATGATATCCTCATTTCAATACAAATGTATACCTTGATAAGGTCTGAGGTAAAAAAAAAAAAAAAAAAAAAAAAAAATCCGACCTACCTACCTCAACTTTTTTGGCTATGTTACCGGAAACATACAATTTATTTTTTTTGGCCTTAGCACAGAGGCCCTGTGAGTAAACCTAGCCTGCTTGTTGTTATGTACTAGTACCCTAAATTCTCATATATAAGCTGCGACTTATACTACCGTAATCTCCCACGTAGAAGACGCGCTGCGCGTATAAGACGCACCCCAAACTCAGCACATGCATTTTCGCGTATAAGATGCACATTTTAATGCTCAATTTTGTAAATCCAGTACTGTTCTATAGTAAAATTACCCCTCGTATAAGACGCACACCCAACTTTAGAAAATTCTATAAGACGCACCAGCATTTTGTTTGGCCTAGAGGACGCGTCTTATACGCGGGAGTTTACGGTAGTACCGTAAATTCTCATATATAAGCTGCGACTTATACTAGAACCAAAGCCAAGATGCGGCTTATAGAATGTGCCTAAGGATAGGTGTGGCTTGTAGGGGGTATTTAATCCTATGAACAGTACAAAACCTCCACTTTTCTAGCCTTGTTTGTGTCATATAGCTCCTCTCAAACTCAGGACGCGGCTTAAACAAGGATGAGGCTTATACAAGGGAAGTTGTGGGAGTGGCATATTGGCTGGTGGTTGTTTACATGGCAGTGTTGCCGGACACTATTTTTTTGATAGGCGATTCAGGCTGACTATATCAACCCCATAAGGTCAGCATGATGCATGAATATGGCCCTGGCGAGTTACTCGCCAGGGCCATATTCATGCATCATAAAGACATGGTTATGGTGCATTGATGAACTACCGTAATCTCCCGCGTATAAGGCGCGTCTTATACGCCAAACAAAATGCTGCTGAGTCTTATACGTGGGAGGGACATTGCCTTGAGTTTGGGGTGCGCCTTATACGAGGGGTAATTTTTCTATAGAAATGTACTAATCTTACAAATTTCAGCATTAAAATGTGCGTCTTATACGCGAAAATGCATGTGCTAAGTTGGGGGTGCGTCTTATACGCGCAGCGCGTCTTCTACGCGGGAGATTACGGTATCGACCTTTAAACTTTAATTTAAAGGGGTACCATTAGGGCCATAGACTCTCCACCGGTTGCCAAATCTCGGCCTTATCTCGTGGATTCACGCAGCTCTCAGTCAGGTTCCCAGGATTTTTCCCTCTTTGTGATGTTTAATTCGATGGCCACTGACAAATTACCCTTACATTTCTCAATTTATATCTGCATATATTAGGTTGTAGGATGACTACTTCTAGTAAATATACATTTAAAAAAATGCTGAGATTTGAACATTTATTGAGCTAGATAAAAGCAAAGTAAGCATCACAAAGAGGGAATAATCCTGGGAACCTGACTTTGGGCAGCGTGAATCCATGAGATAAGGCCCAAGATTTGCAACCGGAGAACAGTCTATATACCCCTATGTATTAGTTGCAGCTTTAATATGGACCATTTGAGACTCTTGTTGCAGTTCATAAAGTACTTATAAGACCGTTGCAGCTTATGCATAAGGGTTCCCAGACATTAGCTATATATTAAGCTTTAGTAAAAATTTGCAACATTTACGAGCCTCAGGTGCGGCTTTTTTCCCTGACTCAGGGTGCGGCCACCTGTTTAGCCTTAGGACCTTTTATCGCGTGGGTCTGACCCATACCCGGTATGATGGATTTTACTGTAGTAACACTGAACCTTTCATAGTCTAAAGAAAAGAACAATACATGTATAGACACGATGCTTCCGTATGACTTGTACAACCTAGGAATATTTAGTCTATTAGGTCTATTAAATTATTACTACTGGGCGTTGCCTCTAGACCTCCTAATAAGGTAGGAATTCATATAAATCTGGCCTCCTTCTGCTAGGTCTAGATGAATATTTTGTACAGGTATCCGGGTGTAGCTATAGAATTTATGTGACTAGGACACAAAATGTGCTGATTTGTACAGAAAGAGTGGGTTAGCCCTAGGGACAGGGCTGACATCACCCATACAATAGATAGGACCATAAAACCATATGCATGAGCCGTGCTCTAAACATTGTCAATTACTAGTACCAGTACGGTGCACCTGAATTCCACAACTTATGCTGTGATTGACATATTTTCAATTATCACAAAATGCTGTAGGTTTTTTTGTTTTTTTTTATATTTCAAGGCAGCCCCCCCCCCCGTCAGTACCCAACAGGCCTTACAGTACAGGGGATGTGGGAAGGCTTGCTGGGACTCACTGGGAAGCCACCTCCCTAAAATGCTGCGGCTTATACGCGTGATTTTACGGTAGTATAGACATGGTATCATGAGGGAATATGATTAACGCAGTCGTCGCAGAGGCTGCTGCTTGCCTAGGCTGGAATAGAGCCATTGCAGTGCTGTCAGATTCACAGCAGCTCTTTCTTTGACTACGAATAAAATCGACGGTTGGACAATCATGTTATTGACAATAGTGCCGGAGTGTGTGGGATGGTTGGGGCTGGGTAGCAGTAGGGTAGTCGACCATAGGGATTGTATCGTCCCGAGGGACTGAAGCAGGCGGCTAACACTGCTAGCCTGACTAGGACTGAGTAGGAGGTTGGTCCCTGTGGGACCTATGTGGGACACGCCCCTCCCCCTCCCTCCCCGCCCGTCGTACGCAGCAGTTGACGGCAGACGCAGCCCCAGCCACCGTCAGCAACCTCAGCCTCCCCAACCCATCGATACACAGTCCCTAGCTCGTCCCCACCACGTCTCACAACCAATCTCACCATGGGAGATAAGCATTGAGCCAGGTGGGGAGATGAAAAGGTGATGGGTGATTTTGGTGAGATGAGATGTGTATTGGTAGAGGGTTGGCGAGGGTGAGAGGGGCAGCCGTGACCGCCACTAGTGCCAGCCAGCCTGCCCTGAGACCGAGCCTCAGCAAGGCAGCAGCAGCGGCCAGCAAGCACAGCTCAGCAGGGTAAACACAAAATGGTATACTCACGTTCCCAGCACTTCCTTTAGAACGTATCTCATGTGTATATCCCCGTCTTTGAGCTCCGGTTTTTTGTCAGGCTCCTCTTTCTTCTGTCCGGAAAACAGTGGCATGGTTGTAAGTGGCCCCGAAGGCGGGTAAATCACGATAAAATTTGACGGCAAATCCAACACACGATGGGTCTTAGTGTGCGGCCAGATGTTTTGCTACTAAACGGGTCACATCATGACGTCACAATATGGCCGACGCAGCTCATCTGCATACAAGCAGCGTTCGTGTGTTCGCGCCACACTCTCAGTCTCACGGTGGGATTGAATCAATGTCCAATGCGCCTTTAATGACATATATGTACATGGGCGATACTCCGTGCATTCTAAGGCTATTTTAACTAATTTTGTATAAGAAATTATGTGTGCTTCTACCCACGTTGTTTTTCTTTTCTAAACCTTGAGATGAAAACTTTTTTTTACCAAACTTTGAAAAAAAAAAAACAATAACGATTTTGATATAGGGCTAGAGGGGCTACATGTTTGACATATTTTTGTACATTCCTTTTTTTTTTCTTTTTTTTTTATATGGAACTCATAACCACGTTTATTGTCGTGATTTTCCGTTTACCGACCTGCGCCTTTTGGTATAGATTTATCCATTCATTAGGCCATTAAAAAAAGAGAGAATGCACCTTTTGGTACAAGCATTATTAGTCATTTCTTAAACTCTAAGAATTTGAGGGGGGGGGGGAGAAAAAAAAAGTTATGATCGGGACAGGACAGGGGATTTTTGTAAGAAAACAGCGAAGCAATACATATAAGTTCACAGGAAACGGTTGAGGAGGATTGGACCGGGGGATTGGGTGACATTGTAACATGAGTGGATCTGTGATAGATTAGTCAGATAGATAAATGCTCCATGACGGAGTGGAGTGTCATCCCTATACATGTAGTTAGATCAAGGCCGGGGGGGGGGCACTCCCCCAACTTTTGGATACCATATGTGAACACGATATCAAGGGAAAGGGGCCTTTTCTTGGGCTCTAGACACGGGGCCTCGAGGGCCATTAATTAGGACCTACGGGATGCTTTTATGCAATTTCGAGGGAATTGGGGATATAGGGTCTTCCCTTCGACCAAAAATGTCACATATATCCCAACTCTACCTTTTTATGACCAAATTGATGCATTTAGGAACAATTCAAAGTGTTTTATTTCATCTGAATGCCATTTCCTAGGATTGAGGGGCATATAATATATGGTATTGTGAGAGAGAGGGGCATGGGGGGGGGGGGTATGCGATATGGCCCGGGGATATGGCACTCTCCAAATTTTTCCACATTTCTACTCGTGATTAGGGTACCAAATTCAAGGGCTCTTTCACACCTGTACATGTAATATAGAAAAAAGGGAGTGGCCCCCGAGGATCAAGGGATAGACCTAATGATAAAGATAATCCAAGGATCATTCGGGTTGATACCGATAGTGATAGACCTTACAATACGCTACATTGATGGGAACAGGCCTATTGATAAGCATATTACTTTGTCCATTTAGATACGCAGCTATAATCTCCAACCGGAAAGGCATAGTTTGAAATCATTCAATTTCATCATTGTCTGAAGAAGTTTATTTAAAATAAACGAAACATAGCATTCAAATTATCAAATTCCCCCATTTCTCAATGTTATATAACCCCAATAAAATTGAAACTGAATTGGAACTTGTCTGGTTTTGTGTGGAATTTTAATTTAGAGAGAGAGAGAGAGAGAGAGAGAGAGAGAGAGAGAGAGAGAGAGAGAGAAAGACATCAAGAAATGGGCCTAATGCGTGAATGCACAAGGGTCAGGTCGCCAGAAAGCATTAGATTTTGTGTTTTTGGGTCATTTTGGACTTGTATGGCTCTGGAGAAAGAAGTGGTGAACCAATCCTGTCTTACATAGACTCATTTGATAGAGAACACTTAGGGCTATCATAAAAATGTAAATTTGTGGTCATCCATCAAAAACTTTAGGACTTATAGCCTGCCGAAGTGAAAAAACAGCCAAATTTATTCTTTTTTATACTTTTCGTATTTTTTACAAGTGTCCTGTATTGAATAAAGAACACTATAGAGTATCCCAAAGTTATTTTTTGTATTGTATATGATCATAGATATCATTTCCATGAGGTTTGGACATGTTACTAAGTGAGAATTTTTCATGATCTGTCTTTCAAAATGGAAATCTATAATTTGTAACGTCCGGTACCTAAATCTAAATCGGTAATAAAACATGGAAAAAATGAAGCTTCAAAATCTTTGTTATTACCCATATGAAGGGCCCTATCATCTCCTACTTTGGTGAAGAAATTGTGTGTCTACCAGCATTTGTCTCCATATGAGAGCAGCTTATGTGAAATAATTCTGATAAAAGTACCGGACGTGACGTCCGGTACTTTTATCATCATGTAGGAGGCAGTCTACTGTGCATGCATAACTCAAATTTTGTTCCATTCTGTAATTGAAGTCAATAATAGACATATTGGCCTTGGTATTTCATGTGTTTGTTATGCATAATGGGACATTTTTATATTACTGAGAGCAACTTCAATTACCTCCATATTTCATTATTTTGGTACCGGACGTTACATGACACAAAACAAGCAATAAAAATTAAACCAAATGGCCTAGATCGGTATTTTTGCTCTTCTGAGCTGAGGAGATGTACCTTGACAATTTTGTTAAGGTTATATAAAGTAATTAGAAAATTAGTTTTTCAGGGCCTTCAAGGGCAAAATCTTACACTTTCTGCCGACCTGACCCATATATATATATATATATATATATTGAGCCATATATACATGTATATATATATATATATATATATATATATATATAGAGCTATATATATATATATATATATATATATATAAAAGGTAGTTTGTGATTTACGCGGTGAGGAGAAACCATTTTTTTTTTTTTGAGGTGCCTAATTTCCCTCTAGTCTAGATGCATTTCCTTACCTTAAATATCGACCATTACCCAGAATTATTCAGAATACCCTTCACTTCAGTCAAGCCTTCTATATTCACCATACATGTATATACGGCCCTAGCATATTGCTAATACTGAGAGAATCAGCTAGGTGGCTCATGTAGTCGGGGGCTAGATCAACAATTGGCCTATTTGTATAGTTTACTTTGATGCTCCCTTCCTTATTAACTACTAGTAGCTATTTTCTGAAATTTATATCTATGTATGGCAAATACTTTCAACTTTAACTAGATAAGCTTAGATTAAACTTCAAATATTGGCTTGTAAATTAACCATTTAAAAGCCTTATATTGCTTAAATCGATTATGCACTTTGGCAGTCTTAATGAATGCCTGCAGCTCTGCTGAGTACATGTATTAGTAACTCACTAAGGCTACATTTGCGGTCCTTTAAGGACTAAACCTGTCAGATTGGTAGTATATTTACTCTGGTAATCAAAGGTGGGATTATATTATTGCCACCTGAATGATTCAATAGAGTAATATGACTCAGTCTACCATAGCCAAAGCACTCAAGAATACCCTTATGTATGTATAATTAACACTTTAACCATTTCAGCTCCATATGGTGCATTAAAGATGGGCTAGCAGCTAATCTATGTCGATTTCTAGTTTTCCACATGGGCGGGCTCACTCATTATAAATGTTTGTGCCACTTTTCAAATATTTCCGATGGTTATATATGTATGAAAGTTAGAGAAAACATGATCAGATTAATTTGGGGGACACAGTCATAAGTAATATCCACTCAGGTGCCATGCCTTTCATACATGTATATTGTTGCACAAATAGACTGGCCTGACAGTGGTTCAGTCATCCCACAAGTTGCAGTGGTGGGAACTACCTCTGATGTCATTATGGGAGTCATTTTCCGACTTTTGCACCAGAAAATCGCTAAAATCGCTTTATGGGTGTGGACTACTAAAATCAACATGGCGACATGGGTTATTTTAGGCTTAGCGACATGGGACATGAACAATTTCTTAAAAGTGACATGGTGACATGAACAATTTCTTAAAATCGACATGATGACATGACCATTTCTTAAAATTGACATGGGGACATGGCCATTTTTTAAAACCACATGAGGGACCCCCCATCCACACTCCCTCTTTTGGTGAATGTAAATTATGTTTTTCAGTACTGAAAATCTGTTTCTGATGGTTATAAGGTTGGGCTGAACTAGCTCCTAACCCATCTTTAATGCATCATACCTGTTTTCCCAGCCTCTTGGGCAAATTAAGCAAATATATCCCCTATCCCAAAAACCGGAGACATGACCTCAATTTCAAACTGGAGACCGATATTGTAGATATCCGCCGACTCATCCTCGTATGGACTGGGGGCAGTGCTGATGCAGAAAAATAACTCCGTTTGGCATCCTGATGCCTATGCTTCCAGATCTCTCTGAGACAGAACGCCGCTACTTTCAGATAGAAAAGGAAGCTCTTGCAAGCACATGGGCATGCAAGAGGTTACGTGATCACCTCATCGGTAGAAACTTCACTCCAGAAACAGACCATAAGCCGCTGGTACCTCTTCTTGGTTCTAAAGATTTGGACTTGCTCACTCCAAGAATCCAGAGGTTTGGAATGCGTCCTATGTGGTACGACTACATTACCATCCATGTGCCGGGCAAGGAACTCTACTAGGCTGACACTTTATCCCGAGCCCAAGGCACAGGGCCATCAGAGGCCGACATCAGGTTATATGTGAACTTCGTTCACAGATCTCTTCCAGTGGGAAGTCACGATGTATGTGTGTGATGGATGGCCAGACCGATCACAGGTCAAGGGTATTCCAAAGAAATACCTTCCCTTCCAGGCAGATCTCAACATCGTGGATGATCTGTTGCTCATGGGTACTCATATTGTCATTCCATTATCTCTTTGCCCAGACATCCTCAGTAAGTTACACGAAGGACATCAAGGTATTACTAAGTGTCGTCAGCTGATACGTGACGGCGTTTGGTGGCCCGCTGGATGTAGCACAGATGTAGAAGAGATGTCATCACTGCAGGATTAAGAATCCGAACTACATGGAACCACTCATTCCGTCTACTCTACCGGACCATCCATGGCAGAAGGTTGCCACAGACCTGTTCCAGATTGGAGAGGTACATTACATTGTCATCATAGATTTTTACTCCAGATTCACATTTTACAAAAAACTTGAATCTACAACTTCGAATACCATTGTTGAGACTATGAAGTCCATCTTCAAAGATCAAGGCATCCCTCAAATTGTGTGTTCAGACAGTGGGCCTCAGTATTCAAGCCAGGAAAACTTTGATCACCATCACAGAGCACATGATCTTACACCACTCAATCCAGGAGATGAAGTGTGGTTGCCAGATAGGAAAGAGAAGGCAACAGTAAAGGAGTCTCATCACGAGAGGCCGTATGTAGTTTAAACGCCTAATAAGTCTCTTGTGCGTAACAGAGTCCAGCTCTACAATCAGCTCCACAGCCAGTTCAACAGGAATCTCAGCCGGTGGAAACTCCACCAGTACCACCAACACCTACTACTGCACCAAAGGCAGTAAGTCCAGCCAAGCCTGTGACTCCTATCCAACCACAGTCACCTAAGATCACTCATACCAGGTTGGGTCGAGAGATCCGTAAACCAGACAGGTTTAAAGACTAGATTAGGGGCTTGAACTCTGAAGGTTCATGAGTGGATGATGTGCTAGAAACTGCTCTCCACAAGTTTAGTTTTGTTAGTTATCATTAAAAATCCAAGTTATCTGTATTATTGTAAAGTTCCAAGACTAAAGATTCTAATCTCTATATTATATCTAAGTCAAAGACTCATTTTATCAAACTCAAAGACTCATATCGTATATCAAGTTCAAAGACTTGCTATACCAGACTCAGAGTATATACAACTCAAAAGACTTACAGAAAGGGAGATGTAGAATGTCGTAAAACTATTGTCAATTGTCCATACTGCTTGTACGACTATCGTCATTAGGGTGCATCAGGGCGCGCAACCAGTACGGGAATATCTTGCCAACTCCCAAGTCTCTTGTGTACTTTAAAGCATATCATTCAGTAAATACAACACTGGTAGTCCATAATCCTTCAGATATCACTGCCCACTTGGCAAAAAACGTGTTTTTAACGTTTGCAAACGTTTTTATTTGGTTTGGATAAAAAACGTTTTTAAAAAAACGTTATTTTGGCGTTGACAAACGTTTTTAAACGTTTTTTCAACCAATTTTGAACCAAATAAAAACGTTTGCTTTTTCAACCAAATAAAAACGTTTTTTATTTACGTTTCTTTTACGTTAAAAAACGTTTTTTTTAACCTGATATAAAAACGTTTTTATAAAAACGTCAAAATAAAGTTTTTTTTAGTACATGTAAAAACGTTATTTTGACGTTGAAAAAAACGTTTTGCAAACTTAGGAACCAAAATAAAACGTTTTTTTGACGTCAAAAAAACGTTTTTCTGCCAACTGGGTGTTATCCCAGAGCTCTCAACTCTCACGCATCTGGCGTGAGTCTCACACATTTGGGGCTCATCTCACGCACTCACACAGAGCAGGCTATTTCTCACGCATTTTAGGCTTCAAAAAATCAGTATATGCTTGTAGAGTGAACTTTGCCGTTTCCTCACTGTTTGGTGTAGGAAAGTCAGCCAAGTTGTCTTTATTTTTTCAAAATTTTCTTGGGGGCCCCAAACCCCCCAATTTTACCTAAATTGTGACAATTCCCCTAATGTTTGGAAATTTCTGAGGGCCCCGGCAAAGTCTCACTCTTTGGCTTCATCAAAACAAGAGCTCTGTTATCCATATCTGGAAAGATGCTTGAAAAGGTCATACGTAAATATCTCAAGAATGACTTAATTACAGAATATTAACTTCTTGACTGATAGGCAATATGGTTTTAGAAAAGGAATAAAGTACTGCCGATGCAGTTCTGGAATACACAGATGATCTCTATTTTGCCAGAGATAGAGGTGAAATAACAGCAAGCTGCTATTTAGATATTAAAAAAAAGCATTTGACTCTGTCAGCCATAAGTATCTGTTACAATTCCTTGAAAGAGCAAATATACCTCACGATGTCAATAACTGGCTAAAATTTTATCTACTAAACTGAATACAATGCACTGTGGCCAACGGGGAGACATCAAGTTTCCAGAAACTTGTGCCACAAGGGTCAACCTGAGGAACAGCACTTTTTATAATATTTATAAACTCCTTCCCACATGTTTTAACCCATGCCAAACTAAAAATATATGCTGGAGAGTAGAAAAGATCTTGTCAGAGCAAGACTCCTACTCCAGAATGATTAACTCGTTGGTCTTGCATTGTGATACCCTCAGCCTGACAATAAACACAAACAAAACCAAATGGGTTTGGTATGGCTCCACACAAAAGTTGAAAACCTGCCCTATAGGCATATACGAGTAAAAGGTCATTGAAAGAGTAGAACCCTATGTCTATCTGGAAGCAACTATTAATTCTTCGCTTAATATGCATGGACAAGCCAAAATGTTCCACAGAAATGTCAATAACGTGGTGTTTAAACTAGCTAAGATCTGCTACATGTTAAACACAGATACTACGATTGCAATTTTCAAACAGGTTATCATACCTAAATTTGATTACTGCTCCTTTCTTATTTATTCTACTATTGGGAATAGAATCCCTGCAATACAAAATTCCAAGGATTTGCATCGGATTTAAAAACGAGGAGAAATTTAGAGAAAATCTAAGAACATTATAAATGAAGTGCCTACCCAAGAGTTAAGAGGAAGGAACTACATGTAATTTGGTCTCCAGATCAAAAAAGCTCCCCCCGACTAAGGAGAATCCCTGAACCAGAGGTGACAGAAAAAAAGATTTCCCCAGGAGAGGACCAACAAATGTGTCCTCTGTCCATATTACAGAAGAGTTCAAGCCTGGAACGCTTTGACAAGGGATGAGCGATTGACGGTTGATGAAGAGCAATTTTAAAGGTTGATGAAAAAGAAGCTAAAAACTGACCTTAAAGTTTCCAGGGCCAAGCTTTTGAAGACCAGAAGGCACTGAGGGAAAGACCACCATGATTCTTTATGGCACCATAGAGGATTTGGTTATTTGATATTTACAGCCAATTCCTATGCCCTATCAACCCTGTGCAAGGTTATCTGGCATTAAAACTGGATCTTGATTATCCTCATACAATCCCATAAAAACAGTAAGATTATTCAACATATAACCAGCACAAAAGGGGGGGTCCATGGGATATATTAACATAAAAAAAAATATCTTGAAAATGCAACTTCATCTCATTTTCATCTTGTACATTCATCTTTATTGTTATCTTCTTGTCGAGAGTCTACCTCACTTTCTTTTGCAGCCAAACAAACCATACTGTCTAGATAATTAAATAATTGTGTATGACAAGTGACAATCTAATGTAAATTACAACATGTATACAGTTTGGTTCAATAAATCGGTCGGGAAGATCATTTAGATCCTAATGATGACCGCAAAAATAAAACCCACAACAAAAAACAACATTTGTATTGTAGCACTGTAAATCTCTGCGTATATACTATGCAGTCAGTGGTCATATGTTTGGACCGCTGATAAGATGAATACTGGTACCTTAGGTAGCAGAGACACTTAGGGTGCAGACACTTAGGGTGCATGCAGGTGGACACTTAGGGTGCTTGGACATGTAGGGTGCAAACCACAGGACATGTAGGGTGCAAGGACACATAGGGTGCAACGACAGGACATTTAGGGTGTAAAACAAACTGGTCTAAATTTGTAAACTGTGAACTATTCTGCCCCCCTCTGAGTGTCTGCCCCCCCAGGCTGGCGGCCGGGAGTCGGCCTCCCATCGGCAGTAATAGTGGAATTCAAAAGATTTAGGATTAATAGTGAACCAAATAATCATACTCCAAGCTCTAATAGAACTAGAAACAATTAAAGGGCTAAGGATACTGTCCCTACGCCGTCTGTCACTGACTGACGGGCATCAGTCGGCAGTTTTGTTGTGTATACAAAGATGAAATCACCAGCCTCTAGCCCTACCACTGATTTTATTCCCAATAGCCTAGCCAGATAGATGTCTGTTCAGAGGGGACTCCCTACAGACAGATGGGCTATAGACCAACTGCACCCTAAGTGTCTTGGTATTTTCACCCTTCACCCTGCCTGTCCTTTTTGTGCACCCTAAGTATCTGCTACCTAAGTGTCTTCGCACCCTACATGTCTGCACCCTAAGTGTCCTTGCACCCTAAACAACCTGTTACCGATAAGAAAGGTGTGAACTTTTATGATAAGAGTCCTGTCTATATCACAATGCTTCAATGATATTCCTCTCCGATTTTTAAAACTTGCTTTGTAATTTTTAAATCACTTTTGAAAATTACCATTACCCTCAGGTTTAGAGGCCTACTCTCTCAACCCACCCTGCCTTGCCCGCTGGGGAGGTTCCAGAAACGACTGACTGCATGGCCACATGGCAAAAAAACCCACGTATTTCCAACGTTTGCAAACGTTGTTTTTTAGGTATGGGTATAAAACATTTTCATTACGTTAAAAAGAAAGCTTTAAATATTTGTCAACCAAATAAAAACGTTAATTTTTTCAACAATTTTTACCAAAATAATGTTTGTAAATTATGTTTCTTTGATGTTACAAAAACGTCTTTTTGACCTAAGAATAAACGTAAAAAATTGTTTTATATACATGTTTGACATTTAAAAAAAAAAAACGTTTAGCAAACATAGGAACCAAATATAAACGTTATTAACATTTATAAAAAAAAAACACACGTTTTTTTTTTGCCAAGTGCCTATAGACCGTTTCAGAGGCCCACTGTGGCTTATAGATCCATCCTGAACTCTGAGTGCGGCTTCCTTGCAGGGTTTATACTTCTCACTAAGGAATGGGCACAGTTTCATACCTCTCCTGTGGCTTAGGCCTATAGCTACCTCACAAACCCAGGGTGCAGTTTATATGTGCAGGGGAGTGGAATGCAGTTTTGGAGTTGGACCTTTGGTCAAAGGGGCCATCCATAAATAACTATTTTTGCCCCCCCATCTTGTCATGTTTTTTGCCAATTTTGCAATGCTGACATCTTCCAGCAGAGGATGGATTCAATTCCTTGAAAACCTGGAAGGATGCATAACCCCTTGGCAAAAAAAAGTTTTCTTTCAACGTTTTTTCAACCAAATAAAAACTTTTTTTGAGTACATGTTATTTTACATTAATTTTTTTTGCAAACTTGGGAACCAAATAAAAACGTTTTTTTTTGTAATGTTAAAAAAACCACGTTTTTCTGCCAAGTGGGTTGTCATTGGTGATGATGCATGTCCAGTACTACTGAAGCAGAGCATGGTGCTAGACTCATCAAACTAATGGTAGCCGGTACTCTATCTTATCTTAGAATGAATTCATAAAAGAAATTTGCAATCCAACCCATAGTAAACACCCATTTTGTAGCATTGGGTGTTGATCCGGGGGATTGATATACAAGGTGGTCCTAAGAACCCAAAATGCTTGAACTCGTCAGTAGGCTCTCATCTTGACCTAATTCCTAGCATGGAGTGCAAAGAACATTGAATCAATGTTGATAACTGGATGATCAGTTGACCATGTGTCAACATTAATAATAATAGCTTTCATTGACAACATTAATTCAACATACTGTACTTGCTGAGAGACTACCGGGGTATACACTTAGAATTGCTGTTATGGTAGTAAGAAACAATCTCTCTCTTTTTTTGGGTACACATCTTTTATTGCAGAAAATATATACAGGTCACATCCTAGGACGCGACTAATCCACTGTATACAATACACACAAAATGTACAAGTTGCAATTAAAGCTGATGGAAGTCAGTTTGTGTTTCATGTGTTGATCCAAAGTTCCTCCCTAAGGCTCAACACTGACACCTAGTGGCTCTTTACCACAACTCCATGAACTCACTCGAGGCGTTCGGGGAATGGCCGAGGGATCAACGCTGGTTTGTAAGGCCACCCCCTATTGGTCCTCCCCATGTGGGTCAATGTTGATCCCCAAGTAAACTTACTACCCTTCCAAGCATATTTAAGGACTGGTACCTAGCCAGACCTGGCTGGGGTGGAAGGGGGTGGAGGGAACAAGCTAAGGTTGTGTAGTTAGCGTTCGAGGTCACCACCACCCACAATGCACTGCATATGATTAGAAAACCGCTGCCCGGACGCCTCGACTGTGGCCATCTGGCCATCTATGACGGATATATACTTACTGTAAAACCTTAAGTATAAGCCTCACCCGCATATAAGCTGCACCCTGAGTTTGAGAAGATGCTAGAAGCTGCAGCTGGGGTCTGAAATGGTTCCCATTCCTTACCAAAGTCTATAGCCACACCCTGAGTTTAGACTGCACTGAGGGCCTGAAATAGTCTATAAGACATGGCATATGCGCGGGATTTTACGGTTCTTGCCCTCAGCATGGTTTCCCTTACAATACCTTAAAAGCAAGTGATGCTGGCATCACTTTCGGGTGGGGGGGGGCACTTAACTTTCTTTTTGATATGGGTGTGCTGCTGAACCTCGTTGGCGGTTATTTATTTTTTATCAAAAGCCTACCCTTGCTAGGGCACTTTTGACACAATAATCCAAGAGATTTGGCTCAAAATATCTTAAAATTAATTGTTTGGGGAAAAGTTGAATTTGGTTCATGCTATTTTCCTGAAATCTGTGCTGATCTTCATGAAAATTTCAGAAGTCTCCCTTGTAAATCGGGGTATTATGTTGAAAGTTGACCCTTGCTAGTGACACTTTGCTCAAAAGTGGACCCTTGCTATGCACATTTTGGTCCGAAATGGGACCCTTGGTAGGGAGATGTTGCTGAAAAAGTACCTTTGCCAGCGGCACATATGTGTATGTCCGACATGTGAAGTGCCCCCCCCCCGGGTTCTCATAGATAACTCAAATGCAGCTTTGTGTATTCACATAAAATCTTTATTACGAATTAACAATGATCGCTGAAAGGTTGCATGTATGATATTTTCAACAATTGCAATGACGGCTAACGCCTCTATGACCTCTCGCCTCTTCGTACACTATATACAAATGTCAATATTCTCCTTTAATAATCTCAGTATATACAAAATAGTCATATACATTACATTATTCAAAACCCAGTCCTGCCTTTTATAGTAGAAAACCTGACATCTTTTGAGATATTGGTGAGGCAGCAGTTGTTGGACCTATTTTCTTTTTGTATATCTAAAGAAAAATAATTAAAGAGTGGAACTTTCTTTCAATAATGGAACTCACTTTAAATGAACATGGCTCACCTCTTGTAAAATTTCCCAACAAAGTAAAGGAATATTTTACGAACAACTAGATTGATTGAACAGAGATTACATAGGAGGAATTGAAGATTCCTTAGTAATTCAGATGCCATAATTCAAACTTTTTTTCCAAGCATGTATACACATCAGGCAAGCAATAACATAATGTTACCCTTATATGTAACACTTTGAGCAAACTGTTCATCCATTCACTCAAATCTTTCAACAGAACTGAGGCCCTATCCATAAACAGCCCTTAACAAATAATGTGCAAACAATAGTCCTGCTTATATTATAGAACCTTGCATTGCTACTCACCCTTTTATAGGTCTAAATACACATTTGGACACAATTAAGTATGTAGATAAGGATTTACCCCCATTGTCATTCATGAATTGTTCCAATATACCAGTATCATTAGTTGTGGGAAATATCCTGCATTTCCCTGTTTTAGTTGTGTGTATGTACATGAATTCTCACCAGAGAGTCTCTGCTAAATGGATACATGATATATTATCTTGTCAGGAAAGAAAACAAAGATGACAGAATTTTCCATGTCTTTCATACTGCAATATCTCTTTTTTCCTCTTGCTCTTAGAATGGGGACCTTGTTTAATTCAAGAATGACAGTGAAAATGCAGATGAAAATAGAAACTGTTTAGACATTTCAAAAGGATATTTTGTAAAACAGTTATTAAAAGACTAAAGGATGTTTGCATTTTCCACATATGTGACGGATAACAGGGCTGATTCACCACATGGATTCCTGATAAGGAAAAGTAAAGAAAGTTACCATATGCTTCATCATATCTGTCACCCTTATAAAGTTTATTGTAGTTTAACATATATCCTATAGACTGAGGTCCAAAAATGACCAAGACGTTTTTTTTAAACAATATTGATGGGAATTTAATCCCACAATGAGTAGCCATCACTGCATTGTAGATGATTATATACTGCTGACACGTGTACCCACACCATAAGCAGATTAAGGACGGACATCATCAACAGGTACCCATAGCAATATGTCAACAAATTTAAGGCAATTATCGAGATGAAAAACTGCACGGGTGAGGTCATTCTAGCCATTTTATAGATAATTATATGTATATCTAATTACATGTACAAAGAGTGTAAAACTGCATATAAAGCTGGGAAAACTGTAAGAAATGTATACTCGTGTAAGGGGACAGGTCAGTGAATTTTGGACCAATTAAAAGCGTAGTATCTCAGTGCCGATTGGTATGGGTATCCATGGTACTGCACTATGGGGACCAGCAAAGCTTCTAGGGGACAAGATGGCTGACCTCACAGGAGACAGCACAAGGCCACTGTATGGTGGGTTTTGTCACAAGGAGGACTGTTACCATTAAACCTTACAGCTTAGTTAGAAGTTGTACAGTTGGGGAAACAAGAAGAGTACACATAATATATATGTAAAGATATATTAAATACCAGAACTAAGATCTAGGGGACAAGGAAAAGTATACACAAGAACAACCATGTGGATGGTTAATACAATATCATGAAGGCAACTCAATATACACTAGAAAAGGTTGCAAGAACATCTCGGAATGGAGGTTGCTTTTGCACCTCGCTTAGAGAACTAATAGTTCATGTTCAATGTGATGTCATCTTGAATATAATATATAGTCAACCGGGAAAATGTTTTTTACATATCATTTATAAAGTTTGCGTCAAAAATGGACGTTTTTAAGGCGGGTTCATTGCTTGTTCCTACACATCACTTAGAAAACATTTGACTCAATTAGTTGCTAAAGCGTTACATATTGTCATACGCACTGACTCACTACCTTATCAAATAGGCATTTGCTACTGAGATCACTAAGTATTTTATGAATTCCCATAAGACAAATTAAAGTACAGTAAAGCATTCTAACAGGGTTGATCATTATCTTCTTTGCTCTCTGGCATTTAAATCAAATCTACAAGATCACCTGGGCAGGATGGAAACATGAACTTCCTCAGTGGATGAAGAATAAAACCGTCCACATATGAACAGAAACATGACCTTGTAGAGGAAATGTACAACGCTATGAGAATTGAACTTGTATAATGGCCTAGTACATGTCTGAAGATCATGCCAGCTTCTGCCAGTGGTTTTTGTATACTTGGGGACTGAAGTTCTTGTTATGCCATCTCTTCTGCATCAAATCAAAACTCAAATAAAGCACATTACGTCTGTATCATACACAGACGTAATCCATCGAAATTGATAATGTTCTCCCACTGAATGAATGTAGTGCCCACTAGATCCTGATGAATTAGTACATAATAGCTTGGCAGAATTTAACTGATTTGGTGAAAAATCTATAGTATTAAATGCCATGTCTTATTTGTGGATGACTATGAACAGGGAATAGCCAAACAAGCATGCATATGGCTCCATTAATCCTATTGTAGCATCACAGTGTCTTTAAATGTAATAGAATAGATGGATGGAACATTACCATGAAATGGCACCAGGGACAGTTACAAATCTCAGCCTGAATGAACAGGATCTTCTAGTTTGAAAAATATCTCAACAGGAAGAAACTCCATCTTTATTTTTACATATTATCCCACTATTTTCAGTGGGAACAAAAGTGACTTAAATTTTCATCCTTGTTAGGGGCATTAGTGGAGCACTTTTTGTTAAGAGGTGTGGCCCATTCACGGAAACAAAATAACAAACATTCTTTTCACAGAACACATTCTAATACTTTCATCCAGGTTTCCTCTATAGTACTCAACATAGGGGGAAGTGAAAAGGGACAGCCCTAATTAGATAAGGGGAACCTGGACAGAGGGACATAGGGTAACCCCCCAGGGCACTAACTGTAAGGAACTGAGGGACCTTTGGTACCTGGACCAATGCCTCAGGATACCAGGCTCAAAGTGCTGGGAGGTGTAACAGAGATTGTTGTTCTGGATTCATGTTCCGGGACCCTTTTACAGACAGCAATGGTTCACAGTGCCCATTACCTGAGGTTACTGTGGCACCTGCAGCAATTTCACTTTGCATCATGCCCATTGGTCGTCATGATGCACCAATGAAGTGCTGGCGAGACTGCTCGCCAGCACTTCATTGGAGCATCATGCCGACTCTCCGGGAGTTTATGTTTAAAGCCTGTAGGGTTGAGACTGCTTGCCAGCACTTCATTGGTGCATCAAGCCGACCCTCCGGGAGTTCATGTTTCAACCCCGTAGGGTCGGCATGATGCTCCAATGAAGTGCTGGCGAGCAGTCTCGCCAGCACTTCATTGGTGCATCATGAAGACCAATGGGCATGATGCACTACTGCATCAGCGGCCTTTAAAGGGTTAAAGGAGAACTGCATCAAGGAGGCTTTCACACACAGGGTTTCAAGGCCTAGTGCATACCTTAGCATATGCTAGAATCATCCAACTTTCTACACACCAATCATTCAACATCTTGTAGATAGTAGACATACCATTTGTTAATGGTTATCTCAACTTTCTGGAAATAAAATCTGCAGTATTGAACTTGTGAAACAAAGCAATGTGGTTTACATGACATCAGCATTTTAACCATTCAGGGCGTGATAGCGCCTCAAAGCAAAATGATGCAATATGGATGGTAACCTGGCGAGACACTCATCACGGCTAATTTCCTACATCAAGTCTACCCTACAGAATTGATGCAGTCAAGTGTCGATAAATTGGTCTTTCAAAAATTGGTCGCCTTACGTTCAGCCAAATAACCACTCAATTCCTGATTCAGAAAACCGGCTGATCCGGAGACCAGCCAATTTTCATCTGACACTTGGCTGTGTACATTTACTGATGAGTTGGCATGATGCACGAATGTAGCCCGAGCAAGTTACCCACCCCGCTGCACATTAAGACATTATATGGTCCATAGAGAACCAAATGATGCACTCTAGCACCACAAGTAGATTTTGGGAGGAACAAAACGCAACGGTGTTCTATATGATGAAATTTCACACCACTGGCAAATTTATCACCAAATGATACAACCGTTCCATGTTCACTCCGGACTATGCAGTATTATCGTACTTTAATAATTTGAAACAAATATATACAAATGAACAAGAGAAGACCCAACACAACAAAGGCGTGAACAAAATGAAGCTTATCTAACATCATTCATTTGATGTATGTCTCATTCAGTCATTTTGTAAACAATTGTAAACGCTTTTGTAAATAATTGTAATCGCTTTATACTCCATAATCTCCCGTGTATAAGGCGCGTCTTATACGAGGGGTTTTAGTTCTTCCTGGAACCACAAGGGGGACACCAAGAGCTTTATTTTGATATGTTACACTCCCCCTAAAAAATAACATAGGGGATTCAAGGGAGTGTGGGGGCCCTAGCTACACAGCTTTTTGAATTTTGAAAATCCATTCAGTAGAACCAAAGTTATGATTTTTTTATTTTTTTGACAATATTCTTCAACTCTAGGTGCGCCTTATACGCGAGGTGCGCCTTATACGCGAGAGATTACGGTACTCATTATTCGGTCTCATACCAACCACTATACACATTTAACAGCATCAATAAATATACTGAGGACCTGATTTTGAAATACCATTTGTGCTATACACATTATGTTTGATCTTGTACAAAAACTAACTCTAATAATGTATACATTTAGTCTCTTCAATGCGCACCACACATACAGTCAATGATCACATCAACCATGTCTCGCTCTGATTACGGGGTTGGGTGGTGGAGTAATAAAAGAGGTAAGCTGTTGTTCAATGTCCAACCAACCTCTACCTCTGCATTCAAATGTAGATCAATGAATCATGATTTATGCCCTCAATTTTTACACCCACCAATCAAAGAAAGTTCAAATATTTGTTTCCAGTGCCATTCATGAAAGACATAGGCTATACAGTATGAACCTGCTATGTTCAGCCTATGGGACTATATATCGGGGGAGGGGTAATACAAATGCGGCTGGCGACTTGTAGACCTCCGTTTGATTCTGCAGTAGATGATAATAAGTGTATATAAAGGGCAGCTTCTCCCTAGACTCTGGGGGGTGGGGGTAAGGGAGACATGCAGAACTTCATAGTAGGGTGGCAGATGGTTTCTGAAGCTAGGGGATATTGATACAGGCTCGTAATAAGGCGGGATGCGCTATCGTCAGGCAGTTTCATGCTGGCTGGTGTCAGTGGGCTTGTAATCTGTATGGCTTTTTGTCCATATGTCTGTGGTTGGTCTGATCTTCAGACAAAATCGGAGGACTCTGGAATCCCATTAAGCCCGATAGTGGAGTGCCTGAAGTCAATGCCGACACGAGGAGGGCTAAACGACAGGTCGTGTAGGTTCATCTCACTGACTGTGGAGAGTGGCATCGGGGTGGAGGGCATGGAGAGACTCCCAGGGGAGAAGGACCCTACAACAGAAAATACAATACCATTCATTACATAAATGTAAAATATCTGAGATTTTTTAAAAATGGTATAGTTACATAGATTCATCAGTTTTATGTTACACAGAAAGTGGTCAAGGTGAGAGCTATTTGATATCATATTTGAACGTGTCTACTGTGTTAGCCTCTAATTAATTTTCTTTTGGCATAAGTTATGATATTAGTATGGTCAACATTATGGATTTACAATAAAGATGTGTTTTTAAATAATCACAAGAAGATATTTGAAATTAACTATCATCAGTTCTAGTTGTATAAGGCCTTATCAAAGGGTTGGGAAAGTATACATCTATGTCAGGAAAGAATCAGATTTTTTTCCTCAAAGAGGTGATGTTATTTGTCTGTATCCTATATGAGGTACAGAACCTCGTCATTCCTGAAAAATGCATCCATGCATTTTCTAGATCAGTGGTATGCAGAGTATGCAGTGCGAGAGGAAAGAATGAATAAACAATATTTTCATTGAACAAAGACACACAAATCTGGACTATTTCCTGAAATATACTCTATGGGGTGCTTAATTAACAAATACAACGGTGCTGTTTTGAATGATGATAAAAAAATCTTGAACATATATATCTAAACATAAACTTATCAAAAGTAATTTAACATAACAAACTTAACACAAATGAAAAGGACACACACAATGAACGCTATCATTTGACTATTGTCACACCAGCAACTGCGAAGAGATTTCACTCGGCCTTAAACCAGAAATGAAGAAATAAAAGAATCACATCACACCAAATCTATTCAATTCAACATACAGGTTTGGAGGGTATCATGCGACCTTGAAAGGGGATCTCGAAGTATTTCATGCGACCATGGTAGGTAGTCTGGATAAGCGCAGGTATATGAACACCAAATCACAAGGTTATAACATAATAAGCATTCAACAATCCATTTAGCATTCAGAAAAGACTGCGAAGACAAGCACTAGCATTAAGCAACAATTTAAGACCTTTTCACAACTGCTATACCATTAAAGCTGCAGTAATAGTGTTGAGTTGGATAAATCTTGCGGAAATTTCTGCACACAACAAATTTAATGCAGCTTTTATAAGCTATGTGAGCAGGTCTTCTAAGCATTCAAACCACAAGGTACTTCATTGGCATTCCATCATGCAGGCATTTCATGTTTGGCAGAGCAGCTTTGCTAGAATCATCAGTATAGTGATTTTTATTCAAAGCTAAGAGACTATTTACAGTTGAATAGTGTGACTGACTTGACTCCTAGTTATCAGGTTGAGTCTTATGAGGAGAAGTGGATTGGAAAGGAGCTGATAGGTAAGATGGAGAGTTTGGACTTATTCAGGCAAAGGACTCTCTTACTTTCCACACCACATAGGCATGGTGTGAGAATGATAAGGCATTTGGTAAAGTTGTTTGTCTATTAGGGCAGTGAGAGAGCTGACTGAGTCAATAGAGCAGATGCGGGGAATCTGGAAGCCCAGATTTCAACACTCCATTTGGCAAGCCGCCCTTTCTCACTAATTGATGATTGGGAGGAATCAGAAAGCAGAGCATTTCACTGTAAGATGATATGAAAGGAAATCTTATGTGTATTGTGTAGTGTTTTCATGTGCTGTTTAAAAACAGTAAGTGGCTGTCACAATAGGTGAAATATAAGACTAAAAAGCACTTTCATCCTGCATGTGATCTGAGAGAAGGGGAACTTTAAAAAAAAAAGTGCCTCAAAACGTTGTAATAAGCCAGTTCTGTAGCACATGCTGAAATGTCATTCCAACTAGGGCTTAAAGATGGTTTGATCCCAGGATTCTTAAAGGTTCTAGGAGAGAGTAATGGTCAAATATCTTGGCAAGCAAAATGTGGAGTCAACTCGAGGCCTTGGATAGGTGTCAGGAAAAATTTGGGTGCAAACTGATGGTACTCCAAACTGGGCGACCCGCAAACTAACATATTTATACCTTAGCCATGGCTAGAGGTGAGCAGACAACTAGGTCATGGATGTCAGTGAAAGACCTTGAGCTGTGCCTTAAGTTCACTAGGAGATGGAGGCTCCAACTGTTGGTGAGACTGCGACCCAGGCAGCGGGTCGCAACTACCACTCTTCTGCCGCAAATAGACTGTAGGAACTTCCAAGTGGTCCTCTAGAAACAAGTAGCCCACAGGATGAGGGAAACATGTGTACAACAAAGACCACAAAGACACTAGAGACATACAGACATAGCATCATGAAGACAGTCAGAGAGCCGGTTTCACAGACCTCTGGCAAATGGGCGGAAACTCAGTCACAGGGCCTCGATGAATGAAGGACTTATCGAAAAAAGCTCTAGTTCAGGTCTCTGGGTCTAAGGGCCTTGGTTCAGTGGTCCATTGGTCTGAATATCCTAGTTCAGAAGTCCAGGGATACAAGTTGCCTAATTCAGAGATCACTGAAACAAGGGTAGCATACCAAAGGATTTGAGCACAATGGCCATGGTTCGGGAGCCATTTGAACAAATTGTCAATGATTCATTGGTTATCACACTATTGTACAGAAATGATTTACATTTTTGAATGTTGTTCAAAAGTCATTTACTTAATGACAATCTCTAATTCAGTGAAAATATATGACCAATGGAACACCTTGATTAGGTCAATTTAGAGGTCATTGGTCTCCAGGGGCTTCTGATACTGAGGGCCCTGTTTCTGAAGCCCATTTTCTAGAGGCCTTGAGGTCTGGTACTAGAGACAAAGAGCAGATACATGTACCTTACAACATAGAGAGCTCTGCGTGTACAACATTACACTACAGGTAGTAACAAGAAAGTCATTAATACTTTAAGGGCCGCTGATGCAGGAGTGCATCATGCCCATTGGTCGGCATGATGCACCAATGAAGTGCTGGCGCGACTGCTCGCTAGCACTTCATTGGAGCATCATGCCGATCCTCTGGGAGGATCGTCATAGGGCATTAATGCAGCCCTGGCGAGTTACTCGCCAGGGTTGCATTCATGCATCATGACGACCAATGGGCATGATGCACTCCTGCATCAGCGGCCTTTAAAGGGTTAATTAATACTTAATACAGACAATAAGTAAAGCAGTAAGCGTACAGTATGTCAACATGTAACATGGTAGGTGAGTGTTCGCTATTATCTGTTTACCCTTTATCGCCAGGCCAATGAAAGTACTGTGATAATGATAAGGAGGAAGAGAACAGTTTTATTGACAGAATCTATAGCAGTAACTAAAGCCCTGCCTTAAGTTATATTCCTGCTGCTATTATTGTAAACCTTTAAGGACAGCATGGTTCCTGATGGATTATGTTCAAGCAATTTTTGTGAGTGTACAGTAATGTACTGCAGTCATCCGCGATACATTACACCATTTCTACAGGCAGTGGTGGCAGGAGTTTTGAGGAAATATCTAAAATAGCCTTCTAAATTCCTCATCAGGCTGATATTTGAGATGAAATTTAAACGATGGGTCCCTTTGAGAGCAAAAGGCCCCACCTCACCCCTATTGATGTTAGCATATTTAATTTATACATCTGTGAAAGCACAAAAATGATTAATTTTAGCTCCAAATATCAGAATTTTCAGATATATCCAGAAGAATCCCATGCCTGTAGTTGACCACTTAGGGTGTGTACCAGCCTTGTAGGACTGGCATCATGCTTAATGCGGCACTGGTGATTCACTCGCTGGTGAGTAACTCGCCAGCACTACTACCATATATGTCTGCAGGCAAGAGGAAAGGTTCACCCATGTGGCCACTTGAATGTCCATTTTTGCTTGTCTGCTCATACGAAGAGGACTACCTGCAATGCTTGAGAGCATGATGCTGTCCTTAAAGCATTAACCCTCTAATGGCCGCTAGTGCAGGAGTGCATCATGCCAATCGGTCAGCATGATGCACCAAAGTATTGGCAAGTCTGCTTGTCAGCACTTCATTGATGCATCATGCCGACCCTCTGGGAGCACAATGGCCCAATACACTGATGTACTATCCGCTGCTAAACGGTTGAGGTAACACTAGCATGGTGATGTTAGGCAGCATTTGCATGATTTAGCAGGGAAATGTGCAAATATTGGAAAGGCTTCATTACCAGGGTTTAATGATGGGCAACTTTTAAAGGTAAAAATAAAGAGTCGGCCTAAATAACAGTCTACACATAAAATCTATCAAGTATGTATTAATTTGAAAATGAAATGTTGATGATAGAAGCATCCTCATACATTTTCACTCCTAGTTTGATTTTACAAGAAATTATCCATCACCAAATACAATATGAGTGAAATATACTTTGTACTTCTACATGGTCAGTATAGGCACAATTATATACATCTGAACTCTTCTTCTCCAAAAACACATAGACACAGACATATACAAACATGGAGATGTTATAGCAAAATTTAATTGTTTCAATCAACCCTCTACCTACATAAAGTAAAAATGTCAAGTACTCAGATATCTACAAATAAAAATGGATGAATCTCTTCAAATACAGAGCAACCCTTTGAATCAGGTGGTAGTAAGCACTTCAATTTAATTGACAAGGAAACTTTTTGAAAAGTTCCTATCTAACTAAGTGTATCAACTCTTCAATATCAAGCACTTTCTATTTTATTTCATATCACAGACCCTGACATTGAAACAATGATATTTTCCACTCTTTGCATCATATGTGGGAGGATCGCTCGAGCCGTGCTCCCACAAGAATTTTGCTACCGTAATACCTGGCATATAAGGCTTAAGCACGAGGAAAGAATCCTAGTGATTAAAGTTGGCATTGCACCTTATAGGCAATAATATTATACTATAGAATAGTACTACTGTAAATTCTCTCGTATAAGCCGCATCCCTCATATAAGCCGCACCCCTGACTTGGGGCATATTTTATAAGCCTCCCCTTGAATTGGGTTCTAATATAAGCCGCGGCTTATACGAGAGAATTTACGGTAAACTTCTCAAAATCTAGTCTCATACGTGCCTTATTATAGGTAAAGTCCTCTCAACTTGGGATGCGTCTTATATGCGGGGTGCACCTTGTACGCATGGTATTGTGGTAGCTTTTGTAACTCCATATCAAAACACAATTTTGATTTCATCTGGTGGGTAATGGCATAAAAGATGAGGGTGATATTAATACATGATGCCAACATCTTTTACCTTGGGGTCGCCTCGAGACGATGTTAGCCAGCTTTTAATAATCAAATTTTGTAATTTTACACCATAGTTTCAATGTCATGTGTCGATGAGGGCGTGACCTTGTTATAGAAGCTGCGCCATACACAAAAGCAGGGTTAAAAATAAAACTCACCACTGCTCCGGGCACGTCTTTTCCGGGTGGCTTCGTGGCGTAGAGTCTGGGCACGTCGTACACATGTCCGGCGGGTATTCAGTGAGCTCTTTATCAACATTGTCTTATCTGCATCCAACTTGGACTCAAAGGCTATGTTCTCAAAGAAACCTGCGTGTTAAAAATAAAAATAAGAGAGGTTGATTTACAGGGTACTGATAATATCCTAGGTTGTGGATATATTAAGCCAACATATTTTACAATTGTATAAATCTTTTCTAATGACCTTCGAAATTTAAAAAGCTATGAGTTCCTGGAGTCCCCCAGATCCCACTGTTATGTTGGAATACTTGGGAAATGCACTCATAATAGCGCCCAGTTCTGATTGGCTGATACCCTTCACTGGTACGGTGGGATTGTGGGTAAGGTGCGACCTATATCTGACAAGATTTTTATTCCTACAATGCAGTGCTGGGGGTATGGTGAAAGTGGTCCCGGCCAGTTATCCCACAATCCCACTGTGTCAGAGAAGGATTTGTTTGAGAATAGGCACGGCACTATCCATACATTAATAGGACAATTATAAGTTGCCTACGTTTTAGCGTTTTCACGTCCCCTATCATCTCCTCCCTGGCGGCCTCCTCCTCTTGGTCAGTGCATGTCTCGGGAGTTTTGTTAACCGCGATCTCGAGTCTGCCCAATGAGGCCTCTGCATCTTTAAGTCTCCGTTCTGCTTCAATACGCGCCATCACCTCACCCTGTGTAGTGTATAAGACAAAAAATTTAATATGTTACATTTCTTTTTACAATTTACTATTGTAAATATCCAAAGTCACATTTGGGTGTCTATCATAGCGTTAAAGGAAGATCAGGGTTTGTCGAAGTAGTTTTTATAATCATGTTCAGTTACCAATAGCTCAAATAAAATACCAAATGGAAGAGACTGATCCTATTAAAATCTAAATAGATTTTACACTGATATTTGTTCCTCGAAAAATCCTCGTGGGATTGTTCCATAAATTAAATAAATTAAAGTAAAGTGAAAGAATCAAAACAGTAGTAAAAATGCTAAAGAATTAAGTTAAATCTATTGGAAATGATTGTGTCTGTTGATTAGCGTCCTCTCACACAGTCTTACCCTTAGTTCTGCCTCTGTGGCAGCCTTCTGCGTATTAAGTTCCTGAAAAGACAAATCACAATTTTAGACATTTTTATTCTCTATATAGGGGGACATATCTGTTGTGACCACAGTTAATATCCTCGACAATTGTTGACTCCAGTCGACTATTTTTTAGTCGGGTTCTTTTAAGCACATGAGTCCATCTATGATTACGCACAGAGAGTTCAATACAACATGTTTGGGGCAGTCTAGATCTATCTCCCACTGAGCACATTATTGGTAGCTGCATTTGTTTACAATGTTGTTCAGTATGATTAACAGTTAAATTGAATTGAAATAAGAATGGTCCTTAAAGACTGGACCCTGAGGAAGGTGTTGGGTGTGCCTTATATTCGCTGGATTGAGGGCCTCATGACAGTGGTTACGTGGCACTGGATACCAGCACCTTCAGTAGTCGGGTATGGGAGGTGAGCGTGAGCTCGTCAAAGATCAAAGACGTATCGACAGGCCCTCAAATACGAACCAGGACCACCACACACATTTTTGTTCTATGTATTTTATATTTGCATAATAGTATTCAATATCTTACTTTAATGGAGTCCTTGAGTTCCTGTGCATGTTCTGTGATGGACATTTTCTCCTCCTCCAGTCTCAGTGCTTGTTCCTCCTTCTCTAGTAACCTGGAGAAAAATGTTATTCTTAATTTCTGGAGCTCTCATTTTTTTCTAGAAAGACACTTTTCACTGTTATGGGGGCAGTAACCCAAGTATCCCCCCACACTATTTCAGGTCTCACTATAGATTATAGTGAATTCTACTAGAATTTATACAGTTCGTCCCCAACATTTTCTCAGCTGCTCCGTCCCCATTGTTCACAGACCCATGATGAAATTCCATTCACGAAATTCCATGTTATTCAAAGACTTTCCCTGACAACTTTTTATTCCATGACTTTCCCAAGACATGTGGGAACCCTGACATAATGCATAATGGGGCCTACAAGGGGTTAACTACTACACATACCTTTCTTCAGCGAGTGCCTTCTCCTCTCGTAACCGCTGTGTCTTGGCTTCTATCTCGGCGAGACTTGACTTCATGTTTTCTGTTGCCTCCGACAGGTTCTGTTTCTCCAACGACAGCCGTCTTGTCGTTGAGTGCCACTCTTGTAGCTCTGACATAACCCGCTGTTTCTCTTCTTGTAACGACTGAAGCAAAAATATATAGACCATTTCAGAGATTATATATACTGTAATACCCCACGTATAAGGCATGTCTTAAATGCTAGGATAGGCTCCTTATAGGATGGGAAAAAGCTGAGGGTATAATCTCCAGAAGGCCTCCCTGTGACTCAAAAGTCATTTTATGCCTTCGGGGGACATATGTAGGCTTTTGAATTTCGAAAGTCCATTGATTAGAACAAAGGTTATTTCATTTTAACATTTTCTAGCAGGTCCTTGAAGGCTGGGTGGGCCTTATACGCAGAATATTATGGTAGGGTCTCCTTGAATTCAGGGAGTGGCCATAAAAAGTGGTAAACATCACAAAGGAAGAACTTGTAGAAAATCGAAGCGAGCAAAATCTGTAGACAAGAATTTTATTTTGAAGGAGAAAAAAAGCATTCCAGGAAATATAGAGAGTGCGATCCATAGACCAATTTATTTTTGGTGTATCCTTAACCCTATAAGTGCGAGAAATGCATTCTGATGCATGAATGAAACCCTCGCCAGGGCTGCATTCATGCATCATACCGACCCTACAGTATCAATACACCCCCGGAGGGTCGGCATGATGCTGCAATGAAGTGCTCTGGTGAACAGACTCCCCAGCACTTCATTGGTGCATCATGACGACCACTGGGCATGATGCACTCCTACATCAGCAGCACTTAAAGGTTAGAATGTGAACCTCTATCCTTGTATTACCTCTAGTTGTGACTGGAGGCTGCTTGTGGTGCTGTGTAACCGGTGTTTGTCATCTTCTATGGACTTCATCGCCTGCGATGTCTCGTCCAGCTCTCTGTGTAAAAACAAGGCTTTCTTTTACTGTAACACCTCGGTCATAAGCCGACCTCTGTCATAAGCTGGGGGAGACTTTGGGAAAATACTATAAGCTGATTTAGGGTGAAATTTGAAGTTTTCACTATAATCTATAGTAAAAAAACTCATAGGCATATGAGCCAGGCGGAGACTTTGGGAGAAAATTAAAGGCCAGTTTTGGTCAAATATAAGAAATAAATCTGGCTTATGACCGGGGTTTTACGGTACATTACGTAAAAGCCGCGGCTTATAGACCATTTCAGGCCCATGGTGTGGATTATAGGATCAGTCTCAAATAAGGGTGCGGCTTATACGAGAGTTTTTTTTTTAAATATAAAGACTTGAGTAAAGAATGGGAACTATTTCAGACCCCTGCTGCTTCTTTTAGCATCCTCTCAAACAAAAATGCCCATAGCTTTGCTTCTTGTGCACACATAATACAAAACAGCTTACATCGAGAGATTCACGAGACAATTATCTTTAGGATAATGTATATTACATGACAGTACTGTCAGTGCATATTGGCATACTCTTTAGGTTAACCCCTGAAAAGTCCAAAACGTTATAAAAAAACTTCTTGCTTCATTGATCTATAGTAAGTCACTGTTATCATTTTACACTAAACTGACATATTTTTAAGGCCTTTGTATAAAGATAAAAAATTTTGGCATGATTACTGAAATAGGCATCATTTTAGCGGAAAGCAGCATCCCTGATGACGTCGCAATTTGACTTACCCTTTTATCCGGGAGTACTCGTCCCGTAGCTCGTTCGCTAACCGCTCCATCTGTTCCTTCTCCTCCTCCAGCGCCAGCCGGATACGCTCCAACTCCTGAACATGGGACAAACATACATGTAGCAGGTCAGACTTTTATTACTTTAAACCTTTAAGGTTCGATAGTGCATTCATGCATCATGTCCATTGGTCGGGATGGCATGATGCACCAATGATGTGCTTGTGAGCCAACACCTCAGCACTTCATTGGTGCATCATGCTGTTTCACTCCTGGCTGAACATAGCAACACAAATCAACATATACATCGTATAAACATGTCTCCTGTAAGCTACTATCAAAGTGATTTGACTCCAGGGGGCAGCATAGAGCTGCAGTAACCATAGTTCTAACTTATCCACCAGGGGGAGTCACTGATATTAAATTCCCTGCATTTACAGCTCACTCTAAAGCAGGAGTGCACCATGACCATTGGTCGTCATGATGCGCAAATGAAATGCTAGCGAGTCTGCTCACCAACACTTCATTGGCTACTTCTATAAGCCTCTTATGGCATTATGCAGGGATGTAAGTCAGGGTGTGTGGAAATTTCTAAATATACACAAAAATAGTTTTAAATTTTAATGTAAAGTATTAGACTATGTTCAAAGAAGGGAAATTCAGGAAAATCTATTGTCATGTCGAATTCTGAAACCAGACAAAATTCTGAAAACTTACATCCCTGATTATGGATTAAACACAACAGTGAAACTAAAAAAGGGATTTTTTTTAATGAGATGTACTGCAAATGAAACTAGACAGCAATTTTCAGTGAAAGTAGTCTAAATGGTAATGAGTTACCAGTATGGGGGGCCATGGCAGTTTGCGCTATAACTATAGAGGTATGATATAGAACTTTAGAACAAGGGAGTTCATTTCAGATAATGTGACCTATAATTTTGAAAAGAAACAACATCCAACTCTCAGAGTTCACATTTGACTATAATTCAAAAAGTTAGATGATCGAATGCAAGCATAAGGTTGGTGGTGGTGATGTTGATCTATGGCCCTTCCCCCTCCCACCCACACCAACCACTACTACTCTGACAGCCTCCCACCCACCCAAGGGGTGATTGAGTGTCCCCTACCCCTCCCCCTTCCCACTATGTCATTAAGGACACATGTACCTGTTTGTTTGTCTTACTACCCCTGCCACCCACAACTACCAGCACAGCTCTGAGTATTGAGGCATGACTGAGTACCTCCCAACCCACCTAGTCGTGTGCCTACCTACCATCCCCTCTGTCTCCCACACCCACTGGTGATTGTCTGGTGGTGTCACCACCTACCCTGCCTTTAGACCCAACTGCCTTAATTTATGTGTTACTAGTAATAAGTAGGTATTTATAGCTTTGTCTAGACCAATCAAACATCAGTCATAGCTTTCCCTGGTCTTCAAGGCCAACCCACCTAGCCATGCTTCAGCTCATGTCTACTTTTAACAATAATAACTACATGATTCTGAATTCCATATTACCTACAAAAGCATCCATAATGACTATCTTCCACATATAAAACACTACAAACAAAATGAGACAACAACTCTGGCAATTTCTATAATATTGAACTACACCCTTACTTGACTAGCCTGCACTTTTTCCTACAGCCTTAAACTCAAATACAAAAATGAAAATTACTCAAAAACTGCCTATTAGAACAACCTCAAATTTTTCATATGACCTGATCTATCTATTGACCGAAAATGAAGTTCCAGATTACAGTAATAAAAAAGTCGATTTACTATAGAGCTCTATGGACAATTTGGATAACTTTTACAAACCTCTCTTTTTCTAAACTTTCCACATCAAATTTCAAGAATTCCTGAAAACTGTATGCACAAAAAATGTTTAACTTGCTCACACTACTCTCAAATTTCCTGCTTTTACCTCCATATTTCTGCTATTAACCACCAACTTTATCTTAATTTTTCGGCCAAACCCCTATGTAAAGAATGGGGGGTCGTTCTGTATAACCAGACAGAGATTCAGCATAGCACGGCCCCCCATAATAAAATGCATAAGTGTGCCCCCACCCTTTTATAATAACTGATGTGTTTGCAGTCGTAACCTCACACACCTTTTATGTCAAAAGTATTTAGTCACGTCTGCTCCATCTCTTCAGAGAAAAAAAAACAAATAAGCAGGAATTTCATAAAACATTCATCCAAAAAGAGAAAACAACAAGGTGTATTTAACTTTATATTCAGGTCACACAGTACTAAATTCTTATATGCTGACTCTTACTTCCCCTACACAAATAGAGAGATTGGGGTTACCTAACCCTTTAAATGCCGCTGATGAAGGAGTCTATCGTGGTCGTCATGATGCCCCAATCAAGTGTTGGCGAGACTGCTCCCCAGCACTTTATTGGAGCATCATGTTGACCCTCCAGGATTCAGTGTATTGACCTGGTAGCGTCAGCATGCGGCATGAATGCAGCCCTGGTGAGTAACCTGCCAGGGCTGCATTCATGAATCATGACGACCAATGGGCATGATGCATTACTGCAATAGGGGCCTTTAAAGGATTAAGTTGCAAAGGGCAGTACTGCCACATAGCCTACAAGCACTGCATTAGTGCATCATGCCGACCAGGGAGTATTCTAAGTTAGCAGGTTGCCCCATGGGCGCCGCCATTACTGGAGCTTGTTATCAGCGAGTTCTACTTATAACACCTATCAGATGGGTACCAGTTGGCCCCCGAGAGTGAATAGACGGTGTCATTTCATTGGTTGATAATCGAACCAGCTAAGGCCGTATAAGAACATTATACGGCCTGAAAAGGGTTCACATATAGAATGTGGACTGGATCTCAATCTATGTTTACTTATTCACACACTCAAGCCTCTTATTCAAGGTGCACAAATCTTAGCGCTCGCTTTGGCTGTATTTCAAAGACCTGTGGTTTGGAGGGAAGGACGGTTGATGGTTTTTTTTTTCATTCGCTTCAAGTTACTCAACTATACATAACATAAAAGAACTGACGTTAGTTTTGATATCCACTTCATCACAAAAGGTATACCAAATGCAACATACCCTGATAAGCGCACACCCCTTGTATTGGGTAGATATTAGAATAGAAAGATCCTAAATCGTTGGGTTTTGAGGCCCACTAGACATACATTATAGATTTTTTCTAAGCACACTGCATGCTTATTTATACGTAGGTTCAATGTGAAGAAGACACATGTTTTCTATTTGTGTGGAGGTGGTTATGGCCGAAAACCAAAAATACACTCAAAAATACACCCCAGGGGCGAATCCAGGAGGGGTGGTCTGGGGGGAGGCACAGCCAAGAAAATTTGGTCTATGGGGGCACAAGCGGGTTTTCGGGCCACGTTTCCTATAGTTTAGAGTCATAGCCTGGCCCAATTTCAGGGGGTCTAGTGGGGCACTTGCCCACTAGGCCCACGCTGGATCCGCCCCTGCACCCAAAGATTTCTAGGGAAATCAAGAGGATGAAGCCGCGGCTTATACATGGGAATTTAGGTACTATTTTTTAGTGCTAAATACCTATAAGCCGCACCGTTTATTTGGGCTTATCCAAAGCCTCAGAGGGACTCTGGTTGAGTCGGAGTTAACACCTTTATGGATCACTAATGCAGGAGTGATCATGCCCATTGGTCGGTATGATGTACCAATGAAGTGCTGGCGAGTCTGCTTGCAACGTCATTGGAGTATCACAGCGACCCCCTAGGGACGTTTCAGCCTCATAGGGCTGGCATGATGCATGAATGTAGCCCTGGCGAGTTACTCGCCAGGGCTGCATTCATGCATCATGCAGACCAACAGGCAATATTATGCTTTAATGCATTACCGTAAACCCTTGCGTATAAGATGCGGCTTATACACTGGGATTAGATGATCTGCGTCCTATGGGATTTGAAGGGCGCATTTAATATGTGAGGATTTTCCACTATAGAACAGAACTAGACTCCCGGTGTGTCCTTTATGATTTAGTGAAACTCATAGTGCGTCCTATACGCGAGGTGCGTCTTAAACGTGAGGATTTATGGTAGTAGCCCTTCAAGGGTTAAAAGATAGAGGCACTAATGCACTGTGTGGAATTCCTTTACTGTAGCCAGTGCGGCTACCTGAGGGGGTAGGTCCCCCGCGTTGTTTGGCACTACGCTGAGGTAACACACGGTTTGTTTTGACTGGCGCATGTTGTATTTACACCCTGCAGTATGCCGCAATGTAAGCTGCCAGCACGTGGTCTCCATTCCACTCAAGTCTCACTATTGTATGTCTCTGAGGTTCTAACTACCGTAAACTCCCGCGTATAAGACGCGTCCTCTACGCCAAACAAATGCCTTGTGCATCTTATAGGATGTACTGAAAATGGGGGTGCGTCTTATACGAGGGGTAATTTTACTATAGAAATGTACTGAATTTACAAATATCAGCATTAAAATGTGCGTCTTATACGCGAAAATGCTTCTGCTGAGTTTGGGGTGCGTCCTATACGCGCAATGCGTCTTCTACGCGGGAGATTACGGTACCATTATCTCGCGTATACACTGGTATAAAGCGTATCCCTCATATAAGGCCTGAAAAAAATTAGCATAGGTAGGCGGAAAAAACTGTAAATTTTCTTACTGCTGGACACAAATCTTATGTGTGGAATTTTTCTTTTCACTTTTTCTTCACAAGCAGTTAGGCAAGTTAGGCATGTATCTAAGGGAATGGTCATTTTTTAACAACGGGGCGGGGGGGGGAGGGCTGGTGGGTTTGAGGGGGGGGGGGGTCAGAACGTTTTTGACCCCTTGACCAAGGGGGGTTGAAATTTTTTTTGACCTCTCTGAGGAGGGGGGGGGGTCTAAATAATTTCACTTGTTTTCAGTGAAAAAGCTAGCATGTTACTACCGGTATAGGTTAAAAGGGCACGTTCGTGCACACTTTTCGTCCCCTATGGCGGGGGGGGGGGTCAAAATTGTTTACCCTTGAGGTCGAAATCTTTTTCAAGTATCAATGTGCAAACCCACTAGCCCCCCCCCCATTGTTAAAAAACTATCACTCCCTTATAGCCGAGGATATTTTGCTCTAGATTACTACTATAGTGGTCCAGAATTGGTCCCAGGTGCACCCCATAGGCTCCCCTCAGGTTAGGGGTGTACCTTATACGGTATTCAGACCAAATAGTAGGTGAAACAGTCTTTAATCCAAGTAATGAAATATGAATGACATTACCTCCGTTTTTTGTCGTTCATCGTGTAATGCACTGGCCTCTGTTTGTAGCTTATCTGCAAAACATAAATAACACAAATTTATTTATGCTGCTGCTGCTGATACATGCATTTGTACAACTAAAAATAAACAAAAAATAAAACTTTTGTCTGCTAAAAACATGGAGGTACACATGTATAGGAGAACGATATGTAAATAAAGTGCAGTCATAACCAGCAGAAACCTCCTTTTTGTAGGAGGTAGCAAATTGTTTGCGATATCAACCATTTATGAGATGCATGGGGCATCAGGCCGTTACCGACTGCTTATACAGGAGTGCATCATGTCCATCGGCTGGCATGATGCACCAAGCAGCGAGGGAAATGCGCCACAAATCACTGGAAGATCCTAACGATAAACGAACATGAACAACCCTTTTAGTTTTAAACACCCTTAATGGACCTATCGTGATCAACTTATCAAGTGAAATCAATACAAAATTGGCCATAACGACACAAACAGTGGAGCAGTGAATAACAGGCTATAAATCAATCAGTCGTTAAAGCTGTAACGCGTTAAGGGATACATGATGTTCTCAAATTGTCATGATGCACCAAGTACAATGTTGCACCAAGTACAGCTGGTGTGTTAACTACCGTAATCTCCCGCGTAGAAGATGCGTTGCACTTAGAAGACGCACCCCAAACTCAGCAAAGGCCTTTTCGCGTATAAGACGCACCCCTTAGGGCACAATTTTGTAATTTCAGTACTGTTCTTAAGTAAAATTACTCCTCGTATAAGACGCACACCCAACTTGAAAAAATCCTAAAAGACGCACCAGGCATTTGTTTGGCGTAGAGGACGCGTCTTCTACGCGGGAGGTTACGGTAGTGCCGATTTTTGAGGCTATACTGGTCACAAAATGCAGGGATGAAAATGACTGAGCACAGAAATTGCTGAAATGCTTGACTAGAAACTTTCAAATGTAGGTTTTTTTTTTATAGGAATGCATAGGTCATTGAAAGTTGAAAATCCCTTAGGGAGTGGTCATTTTTTAACAACAGGGGAGGGGGCGAAATTTTTCTGTCCCCCCCTAAGAGGAGTCTGAATTTTTTTTGTCCCGCCCCCTCAAACCCACCAACACACCCCCCTTCGTTGTTAAAAAAATGACCGCTCCCTTAATTCAGGGAAAATCTTGAAGACTTCCATCCCTGCATAAACTCCCAATGGTGCATTTATAGATATAAATGGCGCTACTGCATTAAAGAATCATGAGGGCTATAGGCAATGATCAAGCAACATTTAAAGGGACAATTAATTGCCGTTGATACATGTGCATGTCGACATGCCATTTTATCTGTCTGAAAACTGAAAATACCAGACGCCATCAATCAGGGTACACAAGAATGGGAGCTTAGTCGCGCAAAAAAAACTTTTAAATCTGTTATATTTTCATGGTCATAAAGTTCTGCATTTAAACTTGGTACTTGAGTTTCTTAACAATGTCATACTCGAGATTGGGGGATTCTGTTTCCTTTGAAACATATTCCATTGCTAGATAATTGTCTGTATGACGCTTATGCGTCACGTTTTAATATAGTAATTCCCCTGATGATAGTATCAAAATAGCAGTGTATACATCTGTTTTTTTTTGCTCCAGGGAGAGAGGCATTATAATTTATATATCTAACTTTGGAGTTCAAACTTCTACTAGATCTGTATCAGTTGCACAGTAGTATAGTGGAACTATTAAAGTCATGTCAAATTATATTGCAAATTAACCCTCTAAGGCCTGCATAGTGTATCTAAATTTTCTGTCAATTTCTTGATGGGGAACGTTCAACAATTACGTCACCGGTATCTAGGCATTTTTCAGCACCCACCTACCCCGTTGTCACTGTTTTTGTATGGAACATATAGAGGAACCCAAAGACCCCCTCCCCACCCCTAAGCAGTGACGTAATTTTGAACGTTCCCATATGATAAATGAGCTCACCTTGATGGGTATGCTCGCCAACACTTCATTGGTGCATCATGACGACCCTCCAGGAGTGTACCAACCCTGTAGGGTCGTCATGATGCATGAATGCAGCCCTGGTGAGTTACTCGCCAGGGCTTCATTCATGCATCATGACGACCAATGGGTATGATGCATTAATGCATGAGCAGCCCTTAAAGGGTTACCAACATGCTAGCACTTCAATCTCTGTGCAATCAGTTCACATTAAACTGTCGTTCAATGCCGCGTCACGCGACACCTACTGCTGATAGAAAATCAATACACGGCAGGTAATTGAACTTTGACATGTACAAAGTCTGTGTAGCTATCTGTCTGTTTCTGTACGAGCATGCCTGGTGATGGGCTGAGCTTGTTAGTCGAGTTTACATTAAGATCCTTGTACAAAGCAATACTTTGACATATTGACAAATTATAAATGTCAAGAATTTACAATTGACTTTAACAAAATGATTGAGACAGCTTATAATCAGGATATACCCTACTGTAAATGTAAAAATGTAAAAAACCGATCTAAGATACCGTAATCTCCCGCGTAGAAGGCGCGTCTTCTACGCCAAACAAAATGCTGCTGGGTCTTATACGCGGGAGGGTAATTGCCTTGAGTTGGGGGTGCGCCTTATACGCGGGTTTTTCCAACATCTCATTTGGGAAAATGCGCCGATGACAGCTTGAACTCATAGCGCCAGCACCGCGGCAGACCGGGAGGTGTCGATGCGCTCGCCGGGGATAAGGCCCACCATGTGCCGATGACAGCTTGAACTCATATAGCCAGCAGCCCGGTCGGTTTAGATTTGCTCGGCGGGTTTGACGCCGACCGTCACACCGTGTGCCGATGACAGCTTGAACTCATATAGCCAGCAGCGCGGCAGACCGGGAGGTGTCGACAGGCGCTCGGCGGGTTTGACACCGACCGTGTGCCTATGACAGCTTGAACTCATATAGCCAGCAGCCCGGTCGGTGTAGATTTGCTCAGCGGGTTTGACGCCGACCGTCACACTGTGTGCCGATGATAGCTTGAACTCACATAGCCAGCAGCGCGGCAGACCGGGAGGTGTCGACGGGCGCTCGGTGGGTTTGACGCCGACCCTGTGCCGATGACAGCTTGAACTCATATAGCCAGCAGCCGGTCGGTGTAGATTTGCTCAGCGCCTTCTACGCGAAACAGCCCCCCTGTGAGTTGGGGGGGCGCCTTATACGCAGGTTTTTCCAGGAATCGATCCAGAAGAGGTACGTGCGCCTTCTACGTGAAAAGCCATTCTCTGAGTTGGGGGTGCGCCTTCTACGCGAGCTGCGCCTTCTACGCGGGAGATTACGGTAGCCTTCAAACTTTTTGTAAAAGTCTATCTTCAGGTTATAACTAATTTCATCATGAAAAAAAAAAAAAAAAATAGAATTGTTAAAAAAAAAAAAAAAAAGCCACCAAAAAGGCTTATAAATAATGTGTATAATCCGCTGGACCCGTAAATTCTCTTGTATCAGCCGTGCCCTCGTATAAGCCTCACCCTCGGCTTTGGGAGAAGCTATAAGCCTCATATCAGACAAGGCTTGAAAATTGTCAGTTAAGTATGGTTTTACAGTGTGAAAACCCCTCGTATAAGCCCCACCCAGACTTTGGGAGAAGCTGGAAGTTGCAAAAAGCATCTGGGTTCTACCGTAAATCCCCGGTCATAAGCCGGCCCCAGTCATAAGCTGGGGGTGAGTTCAGGAAAAAAATAAAAGCCGGTTTTTAGGTCAAATTTTTACCATTATCTCTTTATTCTATAGTAAAAAATAAAACCGGTCATAAGCCGGGGGGGGGGGGACTTTGGGAAAAATTTAGAAGCCGGTTTGGGCCCAAAATAGAAAAAAAAATCCGGCTTATGACCGGGGATTTTCGGTAGTATAAGCCACAGCTTATACAAGATAATTTACGGTCCACTTATACACATGGTTTTATGCTCGGTAACTTACTGTGAGTATACACACTGTATATATGTATGAGGTCTTCTTTTTACCTGTCCTGCCACTGTCCTCCACTGTTTACTATTCATCTTGTTTCACCTTTTCTTTCTCCTTTTCTTCAACCATTTTCCTCTCTCACTCTCGGGTTTCGTACTGTGTATCTATTTCTACCTTTGTATATGTCGCTTTGCGGAAGACTGGAGTCGTTCACTTTCACCGTATTTTTTAATCGCATCATCATTTACATGCATCTCTATTTTGCATGGATTTTACTGTATATAATTGGAATATAATATCATATTAGCATGGTACAGGACCGTGCTAAACATGTGACTGTCATTAATAAAAGGCCTGGGAATATAATTATTACTGCTACATTTACTTCTCATTTGGAAAAAAAAGAGAATATAAATACAAGGTAGAAGAAGACCCCTCTCCACAAACATTTCAGACATATGGTCTCTCTGTGTCTCTCTGACTCTTTCTGTCTTTGACTCTTTCTGTCTCTGTGTGTATCTCTGTCTCTGTGTCTGTGTGTGTGTCTCTCTCTGTCTTTGTGTGTCTCTGTTTCTTCCTGTCTTTGTTTCTCTCTACCTCTCTCTGTTTCTCTCTCTGTTTTTTTCTGTCTGTCTGTCTGTCTGTCTCTGTCTCTCTCTCTCTCTCCCTGCACTGCAGGACACTGCAGACCCCCTCGGGCTACGGTCCGAGTGTCAGAAATCAAACAAACTTTTACAGTGCTACATCAAACCCCCGGGGGCCTATGGAGCGTTCGCATGCTCTGTGCACATAACGCCTGCGGCAGGCCCACTTAACACCCCATCCACACCCCATCCTTTATACCTTTAAGACCCACTAATGTATTAATGCACCATAGGTCAACATGATGCATGAATGCAGCCATGGTGAGTTACCCTCTGGGTTTAATACACTCTCAGAGGGTCCACATGATGCCCCGATGAAGTGCTAATGAGCAGGCTTGCCAGCACTTCATTGGTGCATCATGAAGAGCGATCATTGGTGCATCATGAAGAGCGATTGAAATGATGCAATCTGGCATTAGCTGCCTTTAAATGACTCAACTATCTGGTCCACGTGTCACATACTTTCAGACATAAAGTGACATGGAGCCAGACCTACCTAACCTTCATGTTTACTGTGATGGGGGATTTTTCTAATTTTTCATCATTTATTCATTTTTTTATTTTCACCCATCCTCCCTGTGGGCCCCCTCTACCTGTACTATACACAGGTACACCCACGCAAGTTAGGGAGTGCTTAACATTTTCATTTCATTTCTCTTTTTTGAAGATTGTTTCTCGGCTATTCATACAAAGAAATGAAAGTGACTGAGCACTCACAAAACAAAAATGCCTAGAAAGCTGAAATAGAACCCCCTGGCAATACTGGTTTTGTATAAAAGCAACATTGGTTTTGTATAAGAATCAATGTATAGGTCTTTGCAACTTGAAAACCCCTGGAGACTACCATCCCTGGATTGTACCAGGTGTTTGAGGGACTGTGTGTATGTGTGGGGCTCTGAAAGGGGGGCCTCCATATCATGTGTCAATTTGTAGAAATACTCATATCACATGTCAGTTATATCCCCATGTCCCATATCACTTCAAGGGACCTGCCATGTCCCATGTTAAATTTAAGAAATCCTCTATGTCATCCTGTCACTAATAGCCATATCACGTCGTATTTTTTTTATTTATTCATTTATTAAAAACAAAAAATTTGAGCGGGGGGGGGGCTTCCCTAGCCCACTTAAAAGGGTCTATTTCTACTTCTTTCCTATCCCCTCAGATGTGTGTCGTGCAGATATGCGCGGGCACTGGCACTGACACATACCTTTGCGAATTAGGGAGTGGTCATTATTTATCAACAGGGGGGGAGGGTGGGTTTGAGGGGAGGGGCGTAAAATTTTCAGACCCCTCCCGAGGGGGGGGGGGGCTAAAAAAAATTTGACCCCTCTTGAGGGGGGGGGGGCAAAAAAAATTCACCCTCTTTTTAGCAAAAAAGCCCGCGCGCTACTATAGATCAAAGAGAGGCGCGAAAACTCTCCGCACCAGAGGCGCGGGGGGGGGGGCGCAAAACATTTTGACTGCCGTCGAGGGGGGGCGTAAAAAATTTCCGCGCATCCGCGCGAAAACCCACCACCCCCCCTGTTGATAAATAATGACCACTCCCTTAGTGTCATAAAGTTCTAACCATGAATATGACCCTAGCTGGCGAAATAGTGTTAAACATCTATTACACACTCACGCATGTCGTTTTTAAGAAATGCCCGTGTCACAATGTCGATTTAAGTGGTCCAGGACCATGTATGGGTGTCTATGCGTGTGTGTGTGTGTGGGGGGGGGGGTTGTAAAGTAAAAGAGGAGAGTCGTGGTGTAACCTTAACCCTGTAAAAATGTACTAACCCTGTAAACATGTCCCACTTACATAAAGTACCTGACATACACCTGATGTACATGCGCCTCACAACACACCGCTTGTAAACACCACACCGTCCCAGACCTTAGCCAAACTAATGCTGGTCCACTGAGTTTTAGGGAGACAGTCTTATTTGTATTTTTCTGTGAGTTTCCAAACGGTTGGCCTAACAATACTATATATATCTTAAGTGATCAATTACCATAATCTCTCGCATAGAAGACACGGTGCGCGTATAAGACGCACCCCCAACTCAGGAAAGGCTGGTTAGCGTATAAGACGCACCTCTTAGGGGTGATTTTTGTAAATTCAGTACTGTTCTATAGTAAAAATACCCCGCGTATAAGATGCACCCCCTTCTTGGGGAAAACCTATAAGATGCACCTGGCATTTGTTTGGCGTATAAGACGCGTCTTACACGTGGGAGATTACGGTAGTCATTGAGGCCATAAATACATAGAATGAGTGGCTTTAATAGAGTGTTTTTCCGCAAATGTTTTTTCAGCGAGAAAGTCTAAAACTTAACTATTGTAAAATACCTCACGTATGAGGGGCACCCGCGTATGAGGTGCACCCCAGTATAAGCCACATGTTTGAATTTGTAACGAGCTATAAGCTGTAATAAAATTGTACCGTAATCTCCCGCGTATAAGGCGCATCTTATACGCCAAACAAAATGCTGCTGGGTCTTATACGTGGGAGATAAATTGCCTTGAGTTTGGGGTGCGCCTTATAGGGGGGGTATTTTTACTATAGAACAGTACTAAACTGAAAAAAATCTCCCCTCAGGGGGGTGCCTTCTATGTGAAACAGCCCCCCTGTGAGTTGGGGGGGCGCCTTATATGCGAGCTGCGCCTTATACGCGGGAGATTACGGTAGGTTTTGTACTCTTCCATTTTGCTAAATACCCAAATATTAGCCAAACCCCTTGCATTGATTAATTCTATAAGAAACATTGGAGTCTTATCAAATGTGGCTTATATGCAGCAAGTTGATACTTGATTTTGATATAGAGGCAATCAGCAAAGAACACTACCGTTATCTCCTGCGTATAAGATGCATCACGCATATAAGATATAAGAAGCACCTAGAGTTTAAGAATATGGTAAAAAAAATGACAAATTCATAACTCTTGTTCTACTGAATGGATTTGAAAAATTCAAAAAGCAATGATCCCCAGGCCCCCCATGGACCCCCAAATGTTAGTTAGGGGGGAGTGTAATATATCAAATGAAAGGTCTTGGTGTCGCCCCTTGTGGGTCCAATGAGAACTAAAACCCCGCGTATAAGACACATGGAGATTACGGTATGGCTTTTCTATGGTAGGAGAGAGTTGACTGTGTCCCTCAGTAAAGGCTATAGGTACATAGATATTCAGCCTTATAGATTACCACAAGGGGTCAATGTTTAGGAGATTATGTTAAGGATTCAATTGAAAATTTAGGATCTAAGATCTATGATCAAGAGGCCCGTGTTAAGGATGCAATTGAGAGGATTGAATATAGGATCTGTCATCTATGATCAAGATATTAGGATTTCATATTTAAATTTGACGATCAATTCTGAGTTTAATATCAATTCTAAAAGCAGTTAAATTGCAGTGCGTTTCCCGGATTAGAAATTTATCCCATATTTTCGGCAAAGTAAACACAGCAAAGCTGTAATGCCGTGCATATTCATATCATGTTCTAAGAAGTATAGAATTGATTTACAACATTTTTAATATGATCTTAGATCAAAATTTTCAGAACAAATATTATTTTAATACGGAATATAAAAGCCCTTCATATGTTGTGTGTTTTGCAATTTATTAATCTATAACATACTTTCAGGAAAGTAAACACAGCAATGCTGTAATGCCGTGCATATTCCTATTATGATCCAAGGAAAAAAGATCATTATATATGAACTCTATGGCCTTTGGAATGGACCTATACTTAAATATATGCTCTGATTGTGGTGCTTCCTCGCTCTCCATGTAAAATCCTGTCCCATTGCTATAGTATGGAGTAAACCTATGTCTGGATTAAAATATGCAAATAAGGAATGTGTGTGAGGGTTGGGAGTAGTGTGGTGGTGGTATTGGTGGTGGTGGTGTCACAATGGTCACTAACATCCATCTGATAACTTTTGAAGATCAAAATTGACCACATATGACCTGGATCCCTGTGATTCCTGAAACCAAGATGGCCGACACACAAGGAAAACAAAAGAATTAGGTAGTTGAGGTGTCCCAATGGTCACTAACATCCATCTGATAACTTTTGAAGATCAAAATTGACCACATATGACCTGGATCCCTGTGATTCCTGAAACCAAGATGGCCGACACACAAGGAAAACAAAAGAATTAGGTAGTTGAGGTGTCCCAATGGTCACTAACATCCATCTGATAACTTTTGAAGATCAAAATTGACCACATATGACCTGGATCCCTGTGTTTCCTAAAACCAAGATGGCCGACACACATGGAAAACAATAAAATTGGGTAGTTGAGGTGTCCAAATGGTCACTAACATCCATCTGATATCTTTTGAAGATCAAAATTGACCACATATGACCTGGACCCCTGTGTTTCCGAAAACCAAGATAGACGACACATATGGAAAACAATAGAATTAGGTAGTTGAGGTATCCCAATGACTACTAACACCCACCTCATAACTTTGAAAGATCAAAATTGACCATATTTGAGCTGGATCCCTGTGTTTCCTAAAACCAAGATGGCAGACACACAAGGAAAACAATAGAATTAGGTAGTCGAGGTGTCCCAATGGCCACTAACATCCATCTGATATCTTTTGAAGATCAAAATTGACCACATATGACCTAGATCCCTGTGCTTCCTAAAACCAAGATGGCCGACACACATGGAAAACAATAAAATTGGGTAGTTGAGGTCTCCCAATGGTCACTAACATCCATCTGATAATTTTTGAAGATCAAAGTTGACCATATATGGCCTGGATCCCTGTGTTTTCTAAAACAAAGATGGCTGACACATATTGAAAAAAATAGAACTAGGTAGTTGAGGTCTTTCAATGGTCACTAACATCCATCTGATAACTTTTGAAGATCAAAATTGACCACATATGACCTGGATCCCTGTGTTTCCTAAAACAAAGATGGCCGACACACATGGAAAACAATAAAATTGGGTAGTTGAGGTGTCCCAATGGTCACTAACATCCATCTATAACTTTTTTTTTAAGATCAAAATTGACCATGTATGACCTGGATCCCTGTGTTTCCTAAAACAAAGATGGCCGACACACATGGAAAACAACAAAATTGGGTAGTTGAGGTCTCCCAATGGTCACTAACATCCATCTGATAACTTTTGAAGATCAAAATTGACCACATATGACCTGGATCCCTGTGTTTCCGAAAACCAAGATGGCCGATACACATGGAAAACAATAAAATTAGGTACTTGAGGTGTCCCAATGGTCACTAACATCCATCTATAACTTTTGAAGATCGAAGTTGACCATATATGGCCTGGATCCCTGTGTTTCCTAAAACAAAGATGGCCGACATATATGGAGAACAATAAAATTAGCTAGTTGAGGTGTCCCAATGGTCACTAACATCCATCTGATAACTTTTGAAGATTAAAATTGACAATATATGAGCTGGATCCCTGTGTTTCCTAAAACAAAGATGGCCGACACACATGGAAAACAACTAGGAGGCGTGTATTTGATGGATCAAGGAAATCAGTTAAGCACGGCATAGCCGTGGTGATTTATTTTGTCATGGTTAATTATAATGCTTAAAGTGTGCATCAATGTAGCAGGTCACCCATAAAGGGTTAATTGTGCATCAATGCATCATGCCATCCATAAAGGGTTAAGTGTGCACCAATGCATCATGCCATCCCTAAAGGGTTAAGTGTAAATCAATGTATCATGCCATCTATAAAGGGTTAAGTGTACATCAATGCATCATGCAACCCATGAAGGGTTAAATGTGCATCAATGCATCATGCAATCTATAAAGGGTTAAGTGTGCATCAATGCATCATACCATCCCTCAAGGGTTAAGTGTGCATCAATGCATCATGCCATCTATAAAGGGTTAAGTGTGCATCAATACATCCCTAAAGGGTTAAGTGTGCATCAATGCATCATGCTATCCATGAAGGGTTAAGTGTGCATCAATGCATCATGCCATCTATAAAGGGTTTAGTGTGCATCAATGCATCATGCTATCCCTAACGGGGTTAAGTGTGCATCAATACATCATGCTATCCATAAAGGTCTAAGTGTGCACCAATGCATCATGATATCCATAAAGGGTTAAGTGTGCATCAATGCATCATGCAATCTACAAAGGGTTAAGTGTGCATCAATACATCCATAAAGGGCTAAGAGTGCATCGATGCATCATGCAATCTACAAAGGGTTAAGTGTGCATCAATACATCTATAAAGGATTAAGTGTGCATCAATGCATCATGCCATTCATAAAGGGTTAAGTGTGCATCAATGCATCATGCCATCTATAAAGGGTTAAGTGTGAATCAATGCATCATGCTATCCATAAAGGTCTAAGTGTGCACCAATGCATCATGCCATCCATAAAGGTTTAAATGTGCATCAATTCATCATGCCACTTAAAACTCCTAAAAAAGTGCATCATACTTATGTGTACATGTATACATAAATATACATGTAGGTGGCCTTTAGTGGGTTAATAGTCAGTGGTGCTGAGAAACGCACCACCAGCAGAAGAGAACCACATGGTGCTGGGGGAGGTGGTGCCAGGCAGGTATGGGGCCACCCCAGGAGCACAGCCACCACCACCATTCAGAGGTGGGTGGGGGGGGGGGCTCTATATACTATATACCATGGCTCTGCCTGGTGTCCAGGGCTACCACCACTGTCCCCAGGATCTACAATAACAGGTCCACCAACACCACCACTTCTATGCTTGACTGATTTGCAGATTTTAATCCAGGTATAGGCATACTCAATACTGTACCTATGACAGGATTATACATGGAGAGCGAGGAAGCACCACTATGAGAGCTTGTATTTAAGAATGGGTCCCCTCCTATAGCCGTTCATTCTTAAGAATGAACGGCAATAATCTCCTGCGTATAAGGCGTGTCTTATACGCGGGGTTTTAGTTCTCACTGGATCTGCAAGGGGGACACCGAGAGCTTCTCCCAATGGGATTGTGACTTGAACAAGGGTGCAGCTAATACGCAGGAGTTTTCGGTACTGTTAATTATACATGTACATATGGGCACACACATTTATTCATATAGTGTCTCTTGGAAGTACTTATTACTGTGCCGATTTGTTGTGGCCCACATGCCCCTATAATAAAATACCAGCCATCATGTACTCAGGTCACTTAGTTCTTACCATGAAGATTGTAATACACGTGTCATAAAATCCCTAATACCCTCCATATCAAATTCCAATGTACAGGGTAGTATGTATTACCAAACACTTTTAGGGCAGCATAGTGCTTTGATGCATCATACACCTTTTTAGCATAATGCATGAATGACTCAGACACTGTCATAATGCAATGCTAGTGAGTAACTCACCAGTGCTGCATTCATGTATCAGGCTTGCATGTTCAGAGTTGATATACTTCTGAAGGGTTACCCTGATGAACCCTCTCAGTGCTGGCAAGTTATTCACCAGTAAATGCATCAATGCATCATGTCCACCCTCTGTGAGTGTATCAACCCGAATCAACCCAGAGGGTTTGGCAGGATACTCGAATGTAGCCCTCGTCCATTACTGGCAACGGTTAAATTCACATATTGTGGCAATTTGATATGATGCGTTAATGCGCTATCGGCATTTAAAGGGTTATCCCATAAGTAATACACAGTAGAATGTCACATTACTACTGGCGGCTATTACAGCGACCGCCATAATCCTATTATACCAGACCACAGACGGGGTCACTTCTGGAGCCATATAGCACAAGTTATTGTAAAACCTTGTATATAAGCTACAACCTCGTACACCCTGAGTTCATGGCTTTGCTATGTTAAACCTGCATGTGGGGTCTGAAAAAGTCCAAATTCCTTACATTAGTCTATACAAGTTAAATCCAGTGTATAAGCCGAGCGGGTGCGGTGGATAATGCATCAGGGACAAAGTTACTTGGTACTGTAGTCCCCTGTGTATTCCGAGTTAGCAGGTTGTTGCATGGGCGCCGCCATTGCTGGAGCTTGTTACCAGCAAGTTCTACTGATAAGAGCTATCAGATGCGTACCAGTTGGCCCCAGAGAGGACCGCAGTGAATAGTTGGGATCATCTCATTGGCTAATAAGTACTCCTGCTAAGGCACATCTCACATATAGGATTCAGTATGGAGGCCTAGTGGAGCCACCATCTTGAATTTCGCTGGTTGAGCTAAAACCCACTGATAAGACATACCATGATGGGTACCTTGTCCCTGGTTAACACCCACTTCCAGGGACATGCTGGTCCACCTTATCAGTGTGGGTCGCAGGAACCAGCTCCAGACCAGCTAGTGGCCAATAAGATACCCTAGTGCGGCTTGTAAGTTGTAGATCCCTCCTGAACTCAGGATGGCTTATACTCGGGGTTTTACATATAGGAATTTAACCGCGGAATGGGGACCATTTCAGACCCTAACTACGGCTTATAACATTTTCCTGAAGTGAGATTGCGGCTTATATTTGACTGCTGCTTATACACAGGGTTTCCTGGTATTTATAAGGTACAGCTATGGGTTCACTTTTCAACGTTTTAGTACGAATCTAATGCAATTTTACCCAGCCTGTTATATACACCCCCTCTTTTAGAAGGTTCTCTAAGAAGCAGTAGTCCTCGAATTGGCATATACCCGCTAAACTGCGGTTTACAGTTATATATGATTCTGCAGCTTTTATGCGAGGAACTACGGTATATAAGGCCACAACAAATTAAATAGTTGGTCTATGGATTTACCGCTCCTAATTTGCTAATTTTATTTTTATTTGATTTCTGCAAATGTTGATTCCAATATCTATGGTGTGAAGAAGTTGAAATAGACATCTGAGCAAGGGAGCAAAAAAAAAAAAAAAAAAAAATCGCCCTCTCCACATCTTGGCTTTGCAAAATCCAGACAAATAAATTTTCCTAGAAAAATAAAATAAAAATTTCGCCCTCCCGCTTCATTTTCTAAAACTGAAAATCCATAGACCAACTTTATAATTTGGTGTGGCCTAGCCCTGACGTTGTAGTGGGTGCAGTATTAAAGAAGGGAGTGATAGATCTATATGTAACCCGACTCCAGGCTTGTCTATACAATAAATTATATATATACACATACCTATACCGACCTACAACTGACTTGTTTACTACATTACTTATGTAATATTTCATGGTATCTGTGCTCCTGTACATGGAATCGAAAACCAACCCTTCCTCATTCTTTGGTTTACAGGAAAAATTATTCCAGGTCAAAGGAAATAAAATTAAAATTGTCGTTTTACTCATAAAACACCTTACAAGTCCATTTTATAAGCCTTAAAAGGTGACAAAATGAATTTGGAGAACTTTATTTTTTATTTTATTTAAAGCTCCTCCAGCGTCAGTGACCCTGATCATGAGCATAGAAACTATAAGCAAGAGAGTGCCGACAGGGGTGAAGTCTCTGCCTGGAGAAAGATTGCTGACTAGTGTGGCAGTAAACTACAAGAGACATCGTGCTGATCGTGTCTTCTATCACATAGTAGAAGAAGGAAGTAGGAACTAGTATACAGCACTCCCTTTAATGTTGTATGACATTCAGCACCCGCTAACCACATAACTGCCTACCGTAGTACCCCGCCTATAAGGTGACTCCTTACACACTGACTCTCCGGAGACCCGATAAGCCGCAGAAATAGTCTATAGGCCACAGCTTATACTCATGGGCGTGGAAAGCAGGGGGGACATGCCCCCCCCCCCCCACTTTTGGCCAACTCCACAAAAGGTCAAAACTAAAAGGTCAAGCAAAGGGAGGTCAAAAATTGCAGAAAACCCCCCTGGTCCCACCCACTCTGAAACTGCTTCCCACGCCCCTGATTATACTCAGGTTTTTTAGGGTCCTATAAGCAGACCTCTATGTGTTAAGTGTGGAATTAAGGTGAAGGACACCAGGAAATTGCCTGCTTCCCGGATCAGTGGTATGCAGAACTCGTCAATTACCGGTAACCACTCTTCCAGGAGGAGGGGGGGGGAGATATGCATGAGTTACCAAACAACTATTTGAACAGGAAAGACTAGTAAACCACACACATGGATAAAAAGGATTCAGTATCATGATGAGAAAGATACACCGAATTGAGGGTATTATGTGGCCCTTAAAGTTAAAGAGTTCAAGGCCTGATAGACCCAGTTCCTATTACTAAGTGCTTGGCAGACTATATTATAGTGGTGGTAATTAGAATAGCATGTACATGGAGATTGGTATTGTGTGAAGACATGTCAGACTATTCAATTTCAGCTATGCATAACTTATTCTGATACTGTGGGATTTCATGCTAACATTGAGAACTAAATGGGGTCATATCACGAGAATTTATATACCGTAATCTCCCGCGTAGAAGATGCGTTGCGCGTATAAGACGCACCCCAAACTCAGCACATGCATTTTCGCGTATAAGACGCACATTTTAATGCTGATATTTGTAAGATTAGTACATTTCTATAGAAAAATTACCCCTCGTATAAGACGCACCCCCAACTTGAGAGAAAGCTATAAGACTCCCCAGCATTTTGTTTGGCGTAGAGGACGCGTCTTATACGCGGGAGTTTACGGTAGTTTGGGAGTCGGCAGGTATCAAACAGTATTCACCCCATGTGAATGGCAGTTGAACATAACTGACAGATAATGTGGCCCTCAAAGGTTTAGTTAACACCTGTTGAGTAATTCACCAGTACTACATTCATGCACCATGCAGACCCGGCACTTCATGATGCTCCAATGAAGTGCAGGTGAGCAGTCTCGCCAGCACTTCATTGGTGCATCATGTGAACTAATGGGCATGATGCACTCCTGCATCAGTGGCCCATTAAGGGTTAATTCTTTTTCTTCCTCTTTCCGTCCTGTTTGTAAACACTCCTAAACCAGCGTCTGGGCGACATAATGACCTCTAATTTCTGCACGACCCGGATGACGGACGCAGCACATCTTTGGCTGGTTGCCAAACATGACTATAGTGAATACAGATCCAGGTTGTACACGCATATCTGTAGTATATGGGTCTGGACCCCTTTATTCGACAGGGTGGCTTGGCCATTTCTTAAAATCGACATGTGACATGGAGCTTACTGACAAGGACATGGAGTAGTAAAAATTTAGTGACATGAGACATGGCCATTTCTTAAAATCGACATGTGACATGAAGCCTAGTGACAAGGACATGGGAAAATAGAAATTTAGTGACAAGTGACATGCCCTTTTTTTAAAATCGACATGTGACATGGGGACCCCCCCATCTAGACCCCCTAGTATACAACTTTATCCAGGAGGAGGGCACTCCCTTTATTATATATTCTATAGTTTCTATGTTTGGACAAGCCCTCCGATCAGGTAGCCATATCACAGGGGCAAAATTTGAAAAAAATGTCAGTACATTTTCAGCCGGGATTTTCAGGGAAAAGCCCACCATATCCTAATCAAGTGCGACCTCCTAAAATACATCCCATAGCCCCAGGATGCAATATTTTGAAAAATCAACTACCGTATGTCGAATTAAACTATAGTGGACTATAATATAGAACATACTCATTTCAGTCAAAAGAAAGTATACTGCTTTCCCATGAAAAATGCCTAAAATCATCCCTATTAAATCTAGGGCCTACGAGGGCTGTCCGACCCTCCATTAAACCGGTAACCAATGACCCACCGACCCGCTTACCAATGATGTAATGTAATTGTTGAACGTTCCTTAACTCCTCCTATCAAGCAGCAAACACATAGATCATCATGATCTTGATTAGATAGATCATTGGATACCACTGATACATAACTGTACTCATAGCCCGACTATCTAAAGTACCATACTGTGTGTCATACTAACCCTTTGAGAGCCACTTGTGCAGGAGTGCATCAAACCTATTAGGCGGCATGATGCACCAATGAAGTGCTGGTGACACTGCTCGCCAGCACTATATTGGAGCACCATGCTGACCCTCTGGTTTTAATGTATTTAGGGAAAAACTCTTTAGGGAATTTAGGCATGACCAAGTGCATTATTCCCGTTATAACACAGAAAAATCAGCCACCTGACAACACATGAATGTCAATTGCGAGGTCTAAAGATAAGATGAAGTTAACACTCCTTTGCCAGGAGTGCATTATCCATCTAGATAATGCACAGTCAATCAGCCAATCAGAACGCATTATTCAGGATAATGCACTCTGATTCGCCCAGCAGTGTTGTAACAACCCCTAAGGGTTGGCATGCTACATGAATATAGCCCTGCCGAATTACTTTCTAGGGCTTCATTCATAAGCAGCCCTTAGATATCTAATTTCAGTCTTTTCGAGTTTACAAAAATAAACCTTATGTTGGTAGGGTTGGCATAATACATGGATGCCGTCCTGGCGAGTTACTCACCAAGGTTGTATTCATGCATTATGACAACCAAAGGGCAGTCCATTGAAATGCTATGCAGGCCTGAAGGGTTACATCTATTTATCATCTGGCCTGAGCTCAAGTTGTCTGCCAAACTGTTAAACAACTATTATATATATATATATATATATATATATATATATATATATATATATATATATATATATATATATATATATATATATACATATACATAAGGATGCTTGTGTCAGGTTGTGTATGCACATTTGAAAACTAAATGTAATGCTGCAGTGGCGGATTTAGAGGGGGGGCAGTACTTAAGAGTTTAATTAGATATTTTGGACCCCAAAATTTGCTCAAGAATAGGGGGTGCGCCCCCTCCTTTAGGGCCGCACCACCTCCTTTTCCAAATCCTGGATCCGCCACTGCTGCTGAGACAAGCTGATATGGTTCTATAATCCAGAATCAGCTGATGAAGTATCACGTATAAGGCACACCATGCATATGGGGGACACCCTGGGGTTTTAGAGTTTTTTTTTGGGTGCAGCTGGGACCTTACTTTGAGCATTTCAATACAATTTTTATATAATAAACCCCGCCTATAAGGCCCATTCCCTCTTTGGGAAGGTTCTATAAGGCGCCGCAGTATGCCTCAGATTCGCCTATAAGCTGCATGCGAGGTACTGATTAATTATTCAAGCACTGCTTATGTCAGACTCCACATGTCTTAATAATAAATAAATGAAAAATATCCCTGGGAGTTTTGTCCCTGTAAAGACCACATAACGCCTCCGGCCAGATGTGTAGGCCCTTAAATGGTTTAAGATGAATAATGCCAATACTAGTATTCAAGTTGCAGGTGATATATAATGGAAAACCAGTCTGACGGACCCACTGCATCTAAAATAATAACCTTTTCTTTAGTGGCAATAATAATCATCTGGTTCTTGTAGTTTTATTCCCTTAGTCGTGTATGAGGTCATCTTCTTTTTAAAAGATCTCTTCCAGAAAATTCCCCAACACATACTTACTGCTTACAAGCGCTGTCATTTATGATAATATATCATTTTAAATGCACTGTAAGTGTTCCATTTGTCATAATGGCGAATAAATGCACCACTCACAAGTAACTTTACACTTACCCAGTAATTTATAGTCGTTTAGCACTGGTCCGTTACTCACCAAGGGTGTTTATGCATCGTGTTGGCTATAATACGATTTGGCTGTTCAGGGTACTACATTAACATATTCTGTAGATGAATAAGTCATGACCACGTCCAGGAGTATCTTTATCCTAGGTCTATACCGAGTTAGCAGGTTGTCCCATGGGCGCGGCCATTGCTGGAGCTTGTTATCAGCGAGTTCTACTAATAACACCTATCAGATGGGTACCAGTTGGCCCCCGAGAGGACCGCAGTGAATAGTTGGTGTCATTTCATTGGCTGATAATCAAACCAGCTAAGCCCGTATAGTGTCATGTGCACAGAAGGTGGGCGGGGCACTGAGGCAGTAGTAGTCGGGGTATTCCCCCTGCTGTAGTCAATAGACAGTCACACGTGTAGTGTGGACATTATATGTCCAAAAGCTTGGCTGAGACCACATGCTGAGACTGATGACGGCACATAAAGATATTTTAGATCAACCCTTGAATAGGCTGACTGGTAAATCAACTTTGCCAAATTGTTGCTGATCATTGAATCAATAAGTTGGTAATGTTGATTCAGAAGCAAACCCATTGTTTATGGCTATTTTCTAGGGTGGACGTCTCAAGGTATATGTGGACTAGGTTAACCTAACCTGCACCTGAAGGCTTGGTTATCGAGCCGTCCTTAAGGGGTTAAACTATGACTGCGCTCTTGTTGTCAGTAGCTGCTACTGAACTCAGTGAACTCAATTTTTTTCACATGAATCACTTGCTATTTTCACTATACTGTCCTATAAATTCACTCCAGACAAAGATATATTTTACATGCTTTCAGCTTAGAGAAATATATGTACCGTAATCTCTCGCGTATAAGACGCGTCCTCTACGCCAAACAAATCCCTACTGGGTCTTATAGGATTTCCTCAAGTTTGGTGTGCGTCTTATACGAGGGGTAATTTTACTATAGAAATGTACTAATCTTACAAATTTCAGCCTTAAAATGTGCGTCTTATACGCGAAAATGCATGTGCTGAGTTTGGGGTGCGTCTTATACGTGCAGCGCGTCTTATACGCAGGAGATTACGGTAGTAGCCTATTTGGAGCAGTGGGTGAGAAATTTGGCTGGATGATCTATACTACTACTACAGAACTATAACTTCAAGGAGATGGGATTTTCTACTTTAATCTCGTGAACAATGTCAATCATGTGAAAGAGGAGGAGCTTTCTCTTTAATCTGATTATAATATGGTGGGATCTGAGTTACAGTGGTCATCATACGACAAAGGGATTTAAGTCAAGGAACAGGCCAGGAGCATTCTTGAAATTTGGGGAGGTGGGAGAAAGTGGTGGGCGGGGAGGGGGCTGGATAAGGCAAACATACTTACACAATGGTAAAAGGACCGTTTATTGAAAAAAAAAAAGTTTTATCGAATATATCAATGGTTTAATATGCTGTATGAGAAAAGTCGAGGTGCCATTGCTGAAATCTGATCATAGCACTGTCACAGGCTTCACTGGATTTAAATGATAACTCAGAGAAGGCTGGTTCACGTAGATGGCGCACCCATAAAGGCTGAATTTTGTAAGATTAGTACTTCCCTATAATAAAAAAAAAATCCGTATAAGGCGCACCCCCAACTCAAGGCAATGTCCCTCACGCGTATAAGACCGGGCAGTATTTTGTTTGGCATACCAGCGCCTTCGGCGCTGGGATAGTGCAAACGGCCCACATAAGGTTAAGAAGTGGTCGTTTTTTTTTAACAAACGGGTGGTGGATTCGGGGGGGGGGGCAAAAAATTTAAACCGAAAAAAATGTTCACCCCTTTTAAGGGGGTGGTAATTTTTTAACAACGGGGGGTTGGGGGTTGGTGTACGCATTCACATTTTTTAACAACGGGGGTTTGGGGGTCGGGGTATGCATTCGCACCTCCCCCTTCTGAGGGGTCTAAAATTTGTCCATCCCTCACTTTTATTCCTAAGTGGAGATGTTCACTAAGAAAAGGGCTGAAATTAAGAGGGGTCTGAAATCTTTTTTGTCCTCCCTAACCCACCAACGCCCCCCCCCCTTGGTAATAAATGACGTACCACTCCCTTAACGAAAAAGCTTGCATAGTACTTTAATAAAAGGGGGGAGGACAAAACCCCTCCCATAAGACCTAATTAAGATCCTAAATCCTGTGTGTAACCCCGACACCCTTGGACAGCTCTGTGTGCAACCCCGACACCATCTGCCAGCTCTGAGTCTAACCCCAATACCCGCCGACACCTCCGCATGAAACCCTGACACCCTCCACCAGCTCTGTGTCTATCCTCGACACCCTCCGCCAGCTCTGTGTCTAGCCCTGACACCCTCCGCCAGCTCTGCATGTAACTCCAACACCCTCTCCCAGCTCTGTGTCTAACCCCGACACTCTCCCCCACTCTGTGTCCAACCCCGACACCCTCTGCCAGCCCCGCATGTAACCCCAACACCCTCCGCCAGCTGTGCGTGTAACACCAACACCCTCTCTACTGTCATTGACAGTGTGAATGTCAAGACAGAATTTCAAAAAATTATTTGCCAAGTACCTACTAAGCCAATGTAAATGAGCTTCGGACACTGTCAGCTACAGTATCGGTAGCCTACACATTTGTCAGTGCTGCTGACATAGAGGCCTCTGTGAACAACTTGAATACTACGCCTCTAATAGGAATATCTGACGCAAATAAAGACGGCCGAAAACGTAAACAAAGTTGTCCTACTCACTCGGGGGGAGGGGGTGGCCTTGAGGGCAGCATGGATGCTGACCTGAGCTACATTACACCTGCATCATGCGGCAAAAACTTCAATTTCGGACATAAAGTCAAAATTATGAATCGACAGAATGTTTTAAAATGTTTTTTTACACCTTGTGGATGTTCATATCCTATTTTTGTTTTAAAACATTTGACCATTTAAAGCAAGCTCTGCAATTCGCACGACGGGGAACAGAACTGAAACACCGGAACAGCTCGAATTCACGACGGGGGGTATCGCCGCCTGTTCCCGCAATGGGCTGGTCTTGTTTTACCACTGCTTAGGTACCGTCGCAGGGCATCTCAGTGGCATTGCATAATAACCCGCACCATCACTTTAAAAGTATTTGTAATAAGACGCACCTTCTACGCGAGAGATTATGGTAGTGGCTCAAACCTATCTACAGGGGAGTATATTTGTTTGGTAAACCCATTCTTTGTGAAGAGCCGATCCTATAGTACACCTTAGCAAACAACCACAATATAGAGGGATTGGGAAAGTACATTTTCTGGATCACTGGCAGATGAGTCTACATACTTTATCTGAGTCAGGGATGTGGGTGTCCTCGTGAGCTCATTATACACCTGATTTGACACCTTTTAACTATTTAAGGGCCGTTAATGCATTCATACACGATGTCCATTGGTTGTCATGATGCATCAATAATCAATACAGCCCTGTTGAGATATTTACCAGGGCTACATTCACGCATCATGCCAACCCTACACGGTTAATACACTCCCGGCGGGTCAGCATGATCATGCATCAATGAGGTGCTGGCAAGCAGTCTCGTAAGCACTTCATTGTTGCATCATGACGACCACTGGGTATGATGCCCTCCTGCATTGGTAGCCCTTTTATTTAAGGGTCGAACCATTTGTACCATACCTGATCCCCGTCTTATCAACCGGCCACCACTCATCAATCATGCGATTCGCTGTCCCCAAACCAAAATACTCGGTATCACAAATTTAAGATCTTAATTTGAAATCGTAATCTAGAGGAATTCTGAAATGATTCAACATTAACCAGTTGGAAATTCTGGCTAGGCAAAGTTGTAAATTTGAGATTTACAGGGTGAAATCTACCGTAATATTGAATTTTATGAAAAGTTCGTAAAAGTTGACTGTTAAAGATCTAGTTCAGAAGGCACTCTGCATAGATTCTACCTTCATGTGACCCGTACCAAAATCTATTATAAAGAAATGCTATCATCCGATCTCTGGGAGAATAAACCTAGGTTTATGTTACAATACACAAAGACGTTCACATTAATATCAGGTGCATGTGGTTATTGGTATACTGTTAAACAAAGGATCCAATTGTAGTAAATCTACCAACCCCTGGGGTCATATAGCGCCCTCTACGTGTAGGTTTACTGACCTTAGCTAAGGTCAATTGAAGGTCTCTGTCAGGTCGAGTGAAGGTCAAGCAGTGTAGTGTGTGATATATGGGTATAGGTTTAACATGGTACATGTCCTCGACATGTTATTACTGGCAATATTTACCACCGTTTTAGTACAAGACAGCTTTATTGAAATATTCTGGAGCCCTTTAAGGACCTACCGTAATCTCCCGCGTAGAAGACGTGTCGCGCGGCTAAGACGCACCCCAAACTCAGCAAAGGCCTTTTCGCGTATAAGACGCACCTCTGAGGGCACAATTTTGTAAATTCAGTACTGTTCTATAGTAAAATTACCCCTCATATAAGACACACCCCCAACTTGAGAGTAAGCTATAAGACGCACCAGCCTTTTGTTTGGCGTATAAGACGCATCTTATACGCGGGAGATTACGGTAGTAATTGTTGTTGGTGCATGGTTATTTGTTGCCATGGTTTCCCAAATGGGGGGGGGGTCTACTTTCACCTCGTAGACCATTCGAAATGCCACAATGTCCAACTGAAATTGTGTGATTCCGGAATTGCCTGTAACTGTGCAACTTCCTATGTTAAGCGCACTATATCAAACCAATAGACTAGAATGCATATTGAATGTATCATGAGAGCTATATTGATGAATTTTATCAATACTTAATGCGTCCCAGTCACCAGGGCTGCATTCATGTATCAACCAAGAGGGCATAATGCACTAATGCATATTTGGTGTACAATACACATGCATCAATCTTTTTCAAGACTAATTTATATTTGACATCTTTTCAATAGAAAAAAAAGGGAAAGAGAATAGTGCTGAGTGTTTGCTTTACTGTACAAAGATCTGCTAACCACTGAGACCAAGAGGCATGGTGTGTCCCAGATGGCCAGATGGGATCCAGGAGGAGGATGTCAGTCCGTATCCTGATAATGTCTCAATACTCAATAACCTCCACCCTACTCCTCATATCTAGGGAAGTGCACAGGCCGAATCAATGAAGATAAACCTTAACCATTTGAGGGCTGCTAATGCAGGAGTGCATCATGCCGATTTGTCGTCATGATGCACCAATGAAGTGCGGGTGAGACTGATCGCCAGCACTTCATTGAAGCATAATGACGGCCCTCCGGGTGTATGAACATAAACCTGTAGGGTCTGCATGATGCTTGAATATAGCCCTGGCACGTTACTCACAAGGGCTGCATTCATGTATCATGACGACCAATGGGCATGATGCATTAATGCACCAGTGGCCCTTAAAGGGTTTTAAGAGGCTGTTGAGTGCTAGGAGGAAGGGTGGAGTAATGGGTGGTATGGGGGATCCAGGGGCAGGTGTGCCGATAGCGGAAACAGACTGGTGTATGGAGGTCCACATATAGCTACTGTTTATAACTCATCCACTAAAACTCACCACACAGCTGGCCTGCACAACCACGGTAATGGATTTCTACTACCACAAAATCCTGCTTATAAGCCGCACCTGTATATATAAGCTGCACCCGCATACACGCCATACCCATGCATAAGCCACACACACAAATAAGCTACACCTGCATATAAGCCGCATCCTGAGTACCTAACATTGCTATAAGATATATATGAAACCCCACGTATAAGCCCCACTCTGAGTTCAGGATGACTCTATAAGTGACACCAAGGGTCTTGAATGGTCTATAAGCCGCGGTGTAGATGCAGGTTTTTACAGTATACACTCTCCCTGTATAATCTATAATTTCATCTGGATAGCATCAGAAAATCGTGAAATCATGAAATCGCATGTATAAACTGCACCTGCCTATAAGGACACTTTGTTTTCTATCCTTTGGGTTGCGGCACATGTGGTTATGGGCACCACAGAAAAATATTCTAGGCCGGAGGAGAAAAAATATAAAAAATATTGTTGCTTTACCTCTAAAAACTTTGATAACTGTCCAATTTACAGGCTGTAAAAGTTGAAATGTGGCCCCTCCAGCACCAGTGCAATAACCAAAAATAGAGAGAGAAAAAAAAGGCGAAAAATGGCCCGAGCAGAAGAAAATGGTGGATGGAGGGAAGTGTACAGGGGAGGCAATAAATCAGAGGCACACACAGAGACATTAGAGTGGTGGATCTACAATATAAAACATCAACCACTTTACCCTAACACAAACCTAGCATTTATAGCCATAGTAAACCACAATAGTGAATAGGATAAGTACAGGGGTGGGCAAATTACAAAATCTTTAACCCTTTAAGGGCCGCTATTGCAGGAGTGCATCATGCCCATTGGTTGGCATGATGCCCCAATGAAGTACTGGCTAGTCTGGCCGCCAGCACTTCATTGATGGCCCCTTGAAAGTTGAGTTATTTTATGTGAATAACTTCTTCCCATAGAGATAGCATTGCAGGGCTGATCCACACACCCCCAGTGGCGTAACGTGTGCCGATCCACCACAGCGGCCGATCCACCACTGCAGCCTCGTTCTGGGTGCATGTAAACATTCAAAATGGCGGACCGGGGCTCATACGGGGAAATACGGTACCGGATTTTGATAATTTTTCCTTATTTAAACCCTCTAAAAACATAAAATAAATATAGAACTAAACTTCCCTGGTGTCCTCGGTGGCCGATCCACCCCTCGGGGGAGACCCCCCCTCGTGGTGGATTGGCCACCTCGTACACCATGGTCGTTTAGTTCTATCTATGTCTGGCCGCCAGCACTTCATTGATGCATCGTGCTGACCCTCCATGTGTGTATTGACCCCGCAGGATCGTCATGATGCACGAATGGAGCCCTGCTGCATCCATGTATCATGAATTTGAGGTGAAAATAGATGAAGCTCTGAGGATCTGACATCTGTAAATGGCCCCTTGAAAGTTGCAGGGTTCTCCTCACACTGTAATGACGCCGGTGGGCCGCCGGCATGATTTTTACTGCCGCCGGTGTGATTTCATCTCAGAATCACCGCCGGTGTCATTTTAGCTTCATATAGGTTTTTGAATTTTGCAAATCAGCCAATTAGAACAGAAGTTATGGCCATATTTATGAAAATACTTTAAATTTCTTTGCTGTGTGGTGCACATATGCACGGGCACTGATGCATTCCTCTGTGAAACTGTAATGTAGTTCTCGCCATGAATATGACCTTTGCTGTCGAAGGCTTAGGATGTTACCAAATGAAATTTTACGCCAGCTCGCTGCAGCATTTTACGGTGTGATTTTACATTCTACGGAGAACCCTGAGTTGAGAACATATCAAACGTATTGGGTCTCCATTATGCATGAATGCAACAGCGGTGAGTTGCTCACCAGACCTACATTCATACATCGTAAGAAGATATATTGCACTATGCAGGTCTAACAGGGTTAAAAAGAGTTGATGTATGCGGGTGGTGTAAGCACCACACGTGCCTGTCTGCACCACTTTGTCAGACACAATAACTCATTCTACCTCTGAGATATCTATACAACATTCTATTACGAGACACACAGTGGCAACAGGAAGAAAGCCAGTCGTTGTGGTTACAATTGACCAATTGCAACTTGGCCTTCCTATGGACTTTAAGCAATTTATCTGATGAATTCAGGCAGCTAAAATCAGTTTCTATATGAATTGATGGTGATCTTTATAGCCTTTACATCGATTCATTATCAACGATATGATGTTTATGGCCCTAGACCCCTAAAATCGACATGGCGACTTGAGCTTGTTTTTGCTTTGTGACATGAGACATGGCCAATTTCTTAAAATCGACATGGGACATGGGGACCCCCCATCAAGGGCCCCATGTTTAGGATCTGTCATGGCTGTGCATGCACAACGTCCGTAATCAGTGCTATAGGATATGTCTTGGGCTTGAACCAATAAGAGATGTTTATTGGTAGGCTTGGGTCCCATTGGGTCTGGCCTTACACTTGACCTATTTTAACCCTTTACGAGCAGAATTATGCTGACTTGCGTCTTTTGTCATCTTGGTGATTCACTCAGACCGTCTTGCAGAGTATTAACCCCATTGGGCCGGCATGATGCATTAATGCAACTCTAGCGAGTTACTCGCCTGGGTTGTATACATGCATCATGACGATCGATGGGTATGATGCATTAATGCGCTATTCACGTTAAAAGGGTTGCAAAGACACAGACCATCTATCCCACCTGTATATATGTGTGTATATGGAGTATTCTGTGTTTATAGGTGCCCCAAACCTATACAGGTGTGCACCTCACAACATTTGGTTTTACTGATCTCTGACCTTCTTCTAGCCATTGAACACTTTGGGTGAAAAAATGTGCCTTTCCCCTCTCGAGGGTAAAATGTACAGGTGTAAATAGACCGTTGGGAGTCTCTTTCTGTACAAGTTTATTACTGTTGACTTTTACAAGGCTGCAGGTAACACCTGAACAGCTTCGTTAACCCCTTAAACACAAATACACCTGATTAACTTATGGTGGATTTGGGAGTGAAGGGGGCTGGGATTTAACCCTTTCAGACAGTGATTTTTTTTTCTAACATCAAAGGGTGGGATTTGCAACAGATGCATGAACAATATTTGCCCCCTCTTGAAATTTTTACTCCCCAGAAACTTTGCCAAATTATTGCTAGGTTCCAGGGGTATATAGACATCTTCTGGTAAATCAACCCCATTTGACCTCCTGATCCATCAAGTCATGATTTATTCAAATAGTTATTTAAATAGCTAAGACTCAGCTTTGCCCAGGTGTAAAAGGACAGTTGAGAGTCTCTTTCTGTACAAGTTTATAACTGTTGACTTTTACAAAGCTGCAGGTAAAAGCTTAGAGCCCCTTAAACACAAATACAGCTGGGTAACATATGGTAACACTACATAACCTACCTAAACTCATTTACTGTTATTTGTGCTTGAAGTTGCTGACTTAGTCCTTGCCCCTTTAAAGGCCGGTAGTGCATTAATACATCATGCACATTGGTCGTCATGATGCATGAATGCAACCCTGGCGAGTAACTCGCCATGTCTATCTTGCAAGGTTTGATACACCTCTGGAAGGTTGGCATGATGCAGCAGTCTACATGCCAGCACTTCATTTGTGCATCAGGCCGACCAATAGTATGATGCACTCCTACATTGGTGACCCTTAATACTGGGTTCGGATGTCATGCATTAGATGTAATACTTACTGAAATTTAGCTTCAGAAAAGGAAATGAGAAAACAATACTTTTTCCAAGGAAGTATTTAAAAAGTTCTTTGAACATAAAAAGAAAATTACTGCATTATACCCTATATCACTTTGATCCTGGTCCCTGTTCCCAGCATAATTTTCTGGGCCACATGTGCTCTTTAGGGGGTTAACAGTACACAGAGAACCATTGAGTAATGGGATTAGAGGTAGGAACACTAGGTAATGTACCGTGTATACAAGGTGGACTGACAGGTCTTACAGCTCGACCAGCCACAAGATGACATCATAAACCCTTGACCCTTTAACCCTTTAAGGGCTGTTAATGCAGGAGTGCATCATGTCCATTGGACGGCATGATGTACCGTAATCTCCCACGTATAAGGCGCGTCCTACACGAGAGGTTTTAGTTCTTCCTGGACCCTCAAGGGGGAGATCAAGACCTTCAATTTGATATCTTACACTCCCATATAACCTCATCACCTGAATATGGGGTCCAGGGGGATCGGGGGGGGGGGGTCCATGCAACACATAGGCTTTTGAATTTTCAAAATCCATTCAGTAGAACAAAAGTTATGATTTTTTTTATTTTGCTGGTCAAATCTCTAAACTCTAGGTGCGCCTTATGGGCGGGGTGCGCCTTATACGTGGGAGATTACGGTACCAATGAAGTGCTGGCGAGTCTGCTCGCCAGCACTTCATTGGTACATCATGCCGACCTTCTGGGTTGTACAAATGTTATCCTGTAGGGTCAGCATGATGCTTGAATGTAGCCCTGGCTGCATTCATGCATCATGATGTCAAATCAGCATAATGCATTAATGCATCAGCGGCCCTTAAAGGGTTAAGGACCACAAGATACCACCAGGTCGTGCTCCTCGGTCACTATGATGCACTAGTATTGAATTGGAGCATCATGCTGTTACATTGGGGATGCATCAACCCTGTAGGATTGACACGATGCTTAAAGATTCAAGATTCAAGATGGCTTTATTGACTAATGTACAGGTACACTTATGTCAGCACCAGGTTTTCATTTACAATGTTGTAGACAGATTTTAAGAGGACAAATGTGGTACCTCCACACCTCAGCACTACCTTGCTTCAAATGGCACCGTTGCCATGCTCGCCTCACCTTATCAACTTCGGTTGATAAGGGGGTCTCCAAGGTTATCATTGTCATCAGTAAACAATGATGTCATCATCACCTAGGATACATAAATTTATTATGCATCCTCCAGGGCCCGGAGAGTGACACTCTCCCAGCACTGTAGCTCAACTCCAAACATTTATTTAGAGAATACTGGAAGATTGTACAGTATAGGTGGGAAAAACAAGGTTTCGGTCCATTGGACCTCTTCAGGTGTATTCTGAGGGAATAACAAGGCGTATGACATTGTCAGCTTTATGTGTCTGAATAAAAATATAAATTTAAATTTATTCAGGGGAAAAGCATTCTCAGTTCTAGGTCAAGTACAGGGATTTTGCCCCATATTTAATCTGTCACAAAGAAAGCTAGTATGAGGAGACTTGGATACTTGTATACCTAATTAATCATAGAACTAAGTTGTGTATCCACATTATCTGGAGCAGCCCCAAACCCTCCTAGGCCAAAATCTACCCATAGGCTACATTGTGGTCTTTTTGAGGGATTCATAGTGGCCTCAGAACCGATTATTTTCCCGATTCTTAAATTTCCCCCTACCGGTAATCAATAAATTAAAAAAAAAAAAAAAAAAAAAAAAAAAAAAATTGTAGACAGATTTTATATACGAGTATATACAGTTCACAGCCCCTGGCCTTTTAGATGATTTACAATATGGGGCCACTGCTAGTATTTGAGAAAGTTTTCTAGTGTCATTGTGTCTTTTATAGTAATCAACGAACTTGAGGTATTTTGTTTCAAACGCTGACCGTGCGTTTCTCATCACGGGCATGTTACAATGTAAGAAGACATGATTGACATCTTGCACAGCATTACAGAATGTGCACTTAGAATTGACAGATTTCTTTCCTCTATATCTTCTTGACAGGCTGTCAAGTGTACAGTTATTGTCAGTTCGGAGTTTAGCAATAATGCTTCTAATTTTAGGTGATTCTGTATGCGTTAGGTATTCACGCTCTTCATAAATGTCATTGAGATCATCTTTACACATCTTAATAATTCTACACTTGCCAGTATTCTCTGGGCTATCAATGTACTGGTTGTATTTCTGAATATGTGCATCATTTAACCTTCTCTTTATATTGTTTTTGAGTGAGGACTTTGACCAAACATAAGGATCGAGCCAGACATTCTTACAACCGATTTTAAACAGGAGGTATTGGATATCTTTAAGCCATTGGTGATTTTCACTCTTCATGGTAGAGAAGGCCTCATTTAGAATAGGTTTTTTCGATCCATGCTCAAGCCTCAGCCAATATAGAATGTTTAATATGATTATTTGGATTCAATGGGAAATCTCCCTAACTCACCAAGTGCGAGAGTGGTACTTGCATATTTTGATATACCCAGAGTAAACTTGTAACTTGAAGAGTAAAACACTTCTATCGGACAGGCCTTTCTGACTAAATGAAGCACTGCTCAGCTATTTGCCGGGACTGCAGTCATGCATTTTTATCACAAAAGGTGTTAGCAGTGACAAATACTTTTGATGCACAGCACTATGAGGCTCGTTCATACCAATTTGGACCTTTACCTGAAACTCTGGGGCAGAGTCAGCAATCAATCCTGAGGGGTATTCATTAGCCACACGCCAGCCACACGGCGCGCACCACAGGTGCACCTACTCTTGTAGCTGGAGTGCGAGCATGTTGAGGTCCAGGCGCACGCTGACTGCTGGGCGTGCGGCCTATTGAATGCCCCTCTGATCACCTATTGGCTTGCTCTCGATTTACTCTCATAGGAATGTATAAAAATGCCCCCAGACAGTCACGCCTCGAGCTATGGGCCTGGATCAAAGTACTCGATGTCCTTTTTCCTTTCTCTTTTTTTCACTTTTTTTTTTCTTTGCATTTGTTGTTTTGTATGGAGTCATTGAACATACAAATGTTGCCCTGCAGGGGTGAGGGACTAGACGTTCATTTGGCCGCCAGCCATGGTACAAATGGACCCCAAACACCAGGAGACGACCATAACCCAAACCTGCTTCTACACTGGTTGTGGTCTCTGAATATCTATATTTCCTTTCACATAGACTTGCCCATATCACCCCTCTCATAAACTGAAGTTTAGAGTTGAAAATCAATCAATTTTAACTTTACCCTGAGTTAGTGTCTTAGTTAGTCTTTTAAGACATGGCTTACATGCAGCGTTTTGTGGTATGGCTTAAACGCAGGGTTTTACAGTGAGTGAGTAATAGATCTTTAACGCCATTTCGACAGCGAAGGTCATATTCATGGCGAGAACTACCGTAAACTCCCGCGTATAAGACGCGTCCTCTACGCCAAACAAAATGCTGGGGAGTCTTATAGCTTTCTCTCAAGTTGGGGGTGCGTCTTATACGAGGGGTAATTTTACTATAGAACAGTACTGGATTTACAAAATTGAGCATTAAAATGTGCGTCTTATACGCGAAAATGCATTATGGTACATTACAATTTCATAGTGGAATGTGTCAGTGCCCACGCATATGTGCACTACACACATCCCGAGGGGATAGGAAAGAGGAGAAATAGACCCTTTTAAGTGGGCTAGGGAAGCCCCAGGGTTTTACAGTAGAACTCATGGAGCGTCTGGACGGTTCGCCCTACCGGATGGATTGATTTAATGTTTGACTGATGGCCAGGGCAAGGCTAAGAGGCAACTTATGTCAAATACGAGTTAATACTCGGTCAACGCTACTTAAGTGTACTCAGCCTTGTTTGAATAGAAATAGGATTAAATGGAGTTTATGAGGTCCTGTGGAAATTAACCATTCAGGCTGACATGATGCCAGGGCTACATTTATGAATCATGTTGATGCTGACATGATGCCAGGGCTACATTTATGAATCATGTTGACTCTATGGGGTTGATACATCGCCAAAGGGTCGACATGATGCACAAATGAAGTGCTGGCGAGCAGACCCACCAGCACTTCATTGGTGCATCATGACGACCAATGGACATGATGCACACATGTATCTAGTAGTGCCCTATACGGACTTAGCAGGATTATTTATTAGCCAATGAGATGATCCCAATGATTCACTGCGGTCCTCTCGGGGGCCGACTGGTACCCATCTGATAGGTCTTATCCGTAGAACTCGCTGGTAACAAGCTTCAGTAATGGCGGCGCCCATGGCACGACCTGCTAACTCGGAATACCCATGGACACTAACGTTGTGGGTATAGACTATAGGAGTCAATTTAACTCTGGAAAGTACGAATGTGTTTCCATTCTAGCTCCCCTGAGCTTAATACAATATGTATTGGCACCAGATTTTACATATGGCATCATACATATGTCCCTAGCCTTTGTATGTTTTCAGATTTTGCAAATTGGGTCTCATGTTTACATATTCAGGCAAGTTTGATGGAGGTTCCATGAATAGAAAGATACCAGTCAGTGCAGTGTTTCACCTAAGTGATTAGTCTAGATACTTTAACTACCCATCTGGTTCATTTCGTCGTCTAAGCCATTAACAGTCACTCAGTGCCCATCATGATTGGTCTAGACTGTTCATAACCAATCCTTAATAGTGCATCATTTAATGCCCACCCATTGGGAATGTATCAGGGGGCATTACTAGTACGCAGGGATCGTTTGCATCATGATGTGAAGCTTTATTCATGCATCATGTTTACATTAGGCTAAAAAAAAGTTGTCTCTTTCAGGTAAAATGCTGAACAAAATTAGGTAGGCTAGGTCGAATATTTTTTATTTTGTAAATTTGTTTTTAACTGCTTCAAAGACTCGTGATGACTCGGGGGTTGAGTCAGGGATAACTAAATTGACTCAAACCTGCCAAAAAACCTATATTTTATTTAAAAATGTGGAAAAAAGTTAGGGTCCGCCCTATTTTACTTGATAGGGTCGGGATACCTGAAACAAATACTTTTTTTTGGCTTTAGGACACAGTGGATTAGGGCATGCCACCTACAAAAGGACTAAACTTTACAGAACACGAACTCTGGATATAATAGTTAACAATGAGGCATGGTGCTGGTATGTTATTATGTGAATGAAGAACACACCCCAGAACACACCATTGGGACACTTGTTTTTACTGCAGACTCAAGGCTTTTTTTAGGCTTTTCTCTCTTTGATGTATCCAATGTTTTCACATGCGCAAAAAAATGATTACTTGAGTAGCCTCGGGATCTGCTTTTCACATATATGTCGTACTAAATTCTTAGTTTACAGATCACAGGTGTGGCTATTACAATAAAGCGTGCTGCTGTAGGGGATTGGTCATTATTTAACAATGGGGTGGGGTTGATAGGGGAGGACCAAAAGATTGTAGGCCCCACTAGGGTGGGGAGAGAGAAAGGTATCAACCCTTTTAAGTGAAAAAAACATGTGTGTTACTATAAAATAAAATGAAGACAGAAACATTTCCTCCAAGGGAGTACTGGAAATTTGTCTGCATGCGTGTGTGTGCAGAAATCCATCACCCCCCCCCCCCCGTTGTTAAAGAGAAAGGCCACTCAACAGTGTCAGTACCACACTGAAGATCTTTATACTGCAGTAAATCCCTGCGTTTGATCTCTATCCTCGTATAAGCCGCACTTTCTAAGAAGGCTATAAGGCTGAACATTGATAGCTTAGTACTCTTCTAAAGGGTTAGATACATGCTTACAAGCTGCACCCTGACTCTAGGAAAATGCTATAAGCTGAAGGGAGCCCCTGACCGCGGCAAATACGGTATATATGTAGGACCTCATAGAAGGCCACCCTCATTCGCTCTACACAATACCCTTTGTCTGACCATTCAATTACTCTGATTCTGACCCCAAAATGTAGAACACTGAGCTCCCCTGACATGATCCAAAATGGCATTATTACTGTGATTCATGACTTCCGGCAATACTCACTGACAGACAGAGAGACTGGGGAGAGACAGTGGGGGGCCCTTGAAGGGGGTGTCCCATGTCAAATTTAGCGAGAATCAACTCTAATGACAAGCTGGCCCCACCTCGACCTAGTTGTCGCTGGCACCTAGGGATGCTGGGTAAAAGTAGTTTTGCCCGCTGGTTGCTGTAGTGCTTGTTTGTAGGCAGATACCTTTCATAGTAATCTTCCCCAGAAAATGGGGACCATCGTGTCTAAACCTGAGAAAGGTATTCCCTAGATTGCCGAGCAGGCGAGATTGCTCTAATGACTGAGAGCAGAGTACTTTTTAAATCTTGCTGATTGGTTAATATGAGTACATCTTTAGTGGGAGGGGTGATTTTCCATATTTCTTATCAACTTTTAATGTTACGAATGTTCCGCATTTACGTGGGAGTTTAGTGTATTTCCACGTGGGTTCCCCACTGCAAGAGATTTAAAGGCCTCGCCCCCTCATACAAAATGTTCATTCTCTAAAGATCCAGATTATAATACCATGACTTGAAGTTATATTTTGGTGTAGACAAACTAAATCATACCCCCCCCCTTACCTTCCCTGCCCACCACACCCACCCATACAATCCCACATACATCAACACTTTCACTATGTCCACAATCACCTGTCCACATGGCCCCAATACCTGAATCTACCATGTCTACATCTATTTGGCCCTTTGTGGTAAGCTAATGCTATAATGCACTATGTTCTTAGGTCGTCGTGATGCATCAGTATAGTGCATCAATAGCTAACTCTTATGTTGCATTCATGCATCTGCCGACCCTAGGGCTGATACATCCCGGACGGTCGGCATGATGCGCGTTTTATTTATTTTGAACCACAAATAATCCCAGGGATGAAAGTCACAAAGCACGAAAATCCCTGAAATGGTCCATTGTTCTCCCCAAAAACCTGGGTTTCTATATGAATGTACAGGGCCCTGAAACTTCAAAATCCCTGAAATCAGGGAATTCCCTGAAGACTTTCATCCCTGTAATACATGTACAGAAAAAAAAGCGGGGATCTGCAACTGGTGCTGGAAAATTCACTCCCTGGCAGTGGCAGCAATTGGTGGCAGTCCTTACATAGTTATTCATGTCTTAGTGTCAGGTGTGGATTTAGGACTTGATCCCACCCACCTGGGGATCCCACCCACCTGGAGCTCAGGGTCAGCTCGGGGCCAAGTGGCGTAAATTACTGCCTACTTTCAACACCCATTCATTAAGGTACAAGTCTACCATAAAACCCGGCATATAAGCCGCACTCACAAATACAGCGCACCCTGAATTTGAAGGAATGCCTGGAACCACTGTAAATTGTACAGTGAAGCATTTTATTTTATGTGAATAACTTCTTCCCATAGAGATAGCATTGCAGGGCCGATCCGCACACCCCCAGTGGCGTAACGTGTGCCGATCCACTACAGCGGCCGATCCACCACTGCAGCCTCGTTCTGGGTGCATGTAAACATTCAAAATGGTGGACTGGCGCTTTTACGGGGAACTACGGTACCGGATTTTGATAATTTTTCCTTATTTAAACCTCTAAAAACATAAAATAAATATAGAACTTAACTCCCCTGGTGTCCTTGGTGGCTGATCCACCCCTCGAGGGGGGGGGGGGGGTCTCCCCCTCGTGGTGGATCGGCCACCTCGTACACCACGGTCGTTTAGTTCTATCTATTTACTGGAGGCGTGTACTGTAAAACCTGCATATAAGCCACTGTTTATAGATCATTTTAGGCCTCTGGTGCGGCCTATGGCATTCTCCTAATGTCGGGGTGAGGCTTATATACACGGGCATGCATGCCAAAACTCCCGGATTGGAGGTTTTTGTGGTTTCTCCTAGATTTAATTTCTCCCCTTAATTCTCCCGGATTTTCAGCCTTCTCCTCGGATTTTGATATGCTTAGGCCCCGAAAAGCATTCAAAGGGTCCCAAAATACTTGATTTTGTACATAGATTTTGTCCACCGACACTGCTTGATATAGTCTGTATAGCGTATTTTGGAAAAGTTACAAGGAATATCTGAAGGTCTCCCGGTTTTGTCCCCCGCAATGTTGGCATGTATACGCGGGTGCAGCTTATAATGTGCAGTCACAGAGCACGAAAATCCCTGAAATGATCCAATATTCGCCCCAAAAACCTGGGTTTCTATATGAATGTTTAGGGGCCTGGAACTTCAAAATCCCTGAAATCAGGGAATTCCCTGAAGACTTTCATCCCTGAATATGTGGGGTTTTACAGTATGTATGTTCTAGTACTGTGCACCCCCAAATCTACCAGCTCTGTACAGGTTTATGTATACGAGATATAAAGGGAAGTTAATTTAAGGGTTAGGGTGGAGGGGATAGGAGGGGTGGGGCGCAGGTAGTGCATGAAGGTAGGGTGGGGGTGACGGGGGTGGTGCTGGTGGTAGTGGGGGGATGGGGGGCGGGCGGACTCCTTAATTTACCTAAGGGGGTGGGACACATGCTAAGCTGGGGATATACAATACATGTATATCTATGCTGGTGTGCATGTGAGAGATTGGTGTAGAATTTAATCAACGCTCAGTTGGATAGCCGGGATTGAACCCAATATGAATCTTTCGTTTTTTTCCAAATGCGGGTGCTTATATGAGAAAATAAAAGTATGGTAGGAGAAAGTAAACCTGGTTAGAAACTAATGTTTTGAACTGACCAATAACCCAGGCCAATAACTTGAATAAGAGAGCTGGGCTTTGTGCCATCTCTGTGCTGTAGACATTTCGGCCATAAAACCATCATGCTTCTGAGTTAGTTAGATACCAACTTAGAAACTTCGTCGGGCATCTATATCCTGTAAAAATCCCATACAAGTTTCTATCCCAAACTGAACATGTAGGAAATGAAGTATAGACTGGGACTGGGCTCTGTCCCTGTCTCCCTGTACCCTGTGGCACTAGTACATTAGCCTGGAGGGATGTACTGGTGTCAGTATGTGGTCTGTGAGTACAATGTCGGTATGTGCCACCCTGCACGGACACATAGGTGCACAGTCTACAATGTTAACCCTTTGAGGGCCGCCGATGCAGGAGTGCCATTGGTCATCATGATGCATGAATGCAACCCTGGCGAGTAACTCGCCAGGACTGCATTCAAGCAAAATGCCGACCCTACAGGATCGATACACTTCCGGAGGGTCAGCATGATGCACGAAGAAAATGCAGTCGCGCTAGCACTTCATTGGTGCATCATAACGACCAATGGACACAATGTACCCGTACCGATGCCTTAGCAGCCCTTAAAAGGTAAAGGGACATAAATCCACTCCATAGGCTACTGGAGGTCAGATCTTCAAAGCATGCCTTGATGTGAAAACTATACATGCATTAATAAAGCCCCACCCCTACCCCCATCCCCCACACTCAATACACTATTTGTGAAGCACTTGCCTGGGGCACACACACTTGCTGTATTTCCCTAGGGAGGCATCAGGCCCCCTATGTTAATCAGTGTACCGTAATCTCCCGCGTATAAGGCGCGTCTTATACGCCAAACAAAATGCTGCTGAGTCTTATACGTGGGAAGGACATTGCCTTGAGTTTGGGGTGCGCCTTATAGGGGGGGTATTTTTACTATAGAACAGTACTAAATTAACAAAAATCTGCCCTTAGAGGTGCGCCTTATACGTGGACTTGCATTCTCTGAGTTGGGGGTGCGCCTTATATGCGGGCTGCGCCTTATACGCGGGAGATTATGGTATATACAGTACTATGTATCCTCTGTGTACACTTTATTATGGAGTTTACACAGAGCAGCACAGACTACATTGGTTCCCCTGAGATATATCTATACTTCTCATGATATACATTGTATTTCCCACAAGCCGGGTGGTGTATTGATTTCATGATAGTATGAAAAACTGTTTAATATATAATATGCAGGGATGGTGAAAGTCACTGACCTCCAAAAATCCCTGAAATACTCAATTAAAGCCATGAAATATAGGTTTTATATAGTAATATATAGGTCTTTGAAACTTCAACATTAAAGACTTCCACCCCGTGGTTATTTTCCCCAAGATTTATCAGAAAGACAGTAACATCATATATTTCTGGTTAATTGTTCAAAAATTATAGCCCATGTAGAACTTATTTTTCATTCACTCAGTATTGCCATATTTGACCTGAAGCTTGATTCACCATGGAGGGGGCGTGGTAAAGTGTAGGTAATAACATGGCCTTAATCTGACACCTGGTCAGTAGGTCTCAACCATTTAAGGAATGCATCATGCCCATTTGTCAGCATGATGCACCAATGAAATGCTTCTTTGGTGCATCATCCTCATCCTGCGGGACTGGATACACCCTTACATTCTGTTACGTGAATGCAGCCCTGGCAAAATTACTCGTCAGGATGACAATCATGCATCATGCCGATCAATGGGCATGGTGCATTGATGTACTACCGTAATCTCCCGCGTATAAGGAGCGTCTTATACGAGGGGTTTTAGTTCTTCCTGGATCCACAAGGGGGACACCAAGAGCTTTATTTTGATATGCTACACTCCCCCTAACTCAAAAAATAACATAGGGGGATTCAGGGGGGTGTGGGGGGCCCTAGCTACACATAGCTTTTTGAATTTTGAAAATCAATTCAGTAGAACCAAAGTTATGATTTTTTGATTTTTTTGACAATATTCTTCAACTCTAGGTGCGCCTTATACGCGAGGTGCGCCTTATACGCGAGTGATTACGGTAACAGACATTAAAGGGTTAATCTACCAGCTGGAGAGCAGGTGGAAAACTTCCTAATAGTCTACCCCTAGTGTAAAACTGCACGGGTTTAATGCTTTAAGGGCCACATATCCCTTTGTAATGATGTACCGATGCAGTGCTGCTGCATTTAGTTACCCGCCAAAACTGCTATGAAAAGCCATACTTAAGGGAATGATCATTTTTTAACAACAAGGGGGGCCGGTGGGTTTGAGGGGGGGTTAGAATTTTTTCAACCCCTTGACCGGGGGGGGTCAGAATTTTTTCAATACCCCTGATGGGGGGGGGGTCAAAATAATTTCACCTGTTTTCAGTGGAAAACCCTGCGCATTACTATAGGCTAAAAGGGCGCGATTTTTTTCCCTTATTGGGGGGGGGGGGTGAAAAAATTTTACCCCCTTGAGAGGGGGGGGTCAAAATTTTTTTCACACGTCCGCGCGCAAACCCACCAGCCCCCCCCCCTGTTGTTAAAAAATGATCACTCCCTAACCTGATATGGTGTATCTACCCCATAGGGTCAGCATGGTGCATGATTACAGCCCTGCTGGGTCTACTCACCAGGACTGCATTTATGCATCCTGCCGACCAAATGGCATAACACATTAATGCAACGTAGGAACCTTAAAGAATTAAGTCCCAATGTATACACCGAATGCCAAATTACATGTGCAGCCACATAAAAAGGATCCCCTATGTAGGGGTACATTGGTCCCCCGTTTTCACCTGGTCCAAGTCCCAATGTATACAGTACACCCAATACCAACTAGAGGTAATTAGAGTGAACCCCGCTCACTACCGTAAACCCCCGCATATAAGCTGCGGCTTATAGACCATTTCAGGCCTCTGGTGCGACTTATAGCATCTTCAGGAACTCAGGGTGCGGCCTATTCACGGGGTTTTACTTATAAAGACTACAGGAATGTGAACCATTTCAGGCCTCAGGACTTAGGGTGCAGCTTATACGCGGGTGCGACTTATGCATTGGGCTTTGCGGTAATCGCAGGTGCGACTTATGCATTGGGCTTTGTGGTAATAACAGTGATGAACAGTGCTGTGAAACTCTGTGTATAGGCCGTACCCTAGTATAAGCCACACCTTTACTTTGACAAATACTATCAGCCATGTATTACATTGTCCACTAATTAATTGATTTTCAAAAATATGGGTTCTTTTGAGGGGAGGCCAGACCCCTCCCAACCCTTTGCCAGCCCTCTGTCAGTTGGAAGCTGTTAAAGCTAAAGGTACCCCTTGCACCTCCCCTCTTTAGTTTATTGGCAGTGGATATCCACGATTTCACAGTCCATATGACAATTGGCATTTCTTCAAGTCCGACCGAGATAAATCTCTACGGTATTTTGTGTGGGTGGTGGTAGAGCTAGTGATGGTGGTGGTTGGTGGACGGTGGGGAGCTGGTTCAGGTGTGCCAGTGAGGGTACATTTTGTACACCTTTACGTACTGTGAAACCTCAGTCGTGTATGAGGCACACCTCCCTGCTTTATATGCAAGGTTCTGTATGATGTGTGTGCACGGCCATGTCGGTTCCAATCTTGGAACTTCTTGCTTTATTCTGATTGGCACCATACATCCAAATAGTATGACATGCCAGGAACAAGTCTGGTGCGAGATCAGAGCCTAAAGTTGCTGATATCAGCATGCACATGGTGCTCTCGGGAACCAGTCTGATCCCGATCGGTTGCTACACCATCTAGCGGAGTCTGCTTACCGGCACTTCATTGGTGCATTATGCCGTCCCATTGGGAGCTAATGTATCAACCCTATTAAAAGCGTCGGCATGATGCATGTTGCAAACATGGCGAGTTACTCGCCAGTTCTGCATTCTGACATTCATGAATGCATCAACCGCCTTTATTCCTTTAAGGGCCGCTGATTCAGGTGTGCATCATACCCATTGGTCGTCATGATGCACCAATGAAGTGCTGACGAGACTGCTCACCAGCAATTCATTGGAGCATCATGCCGACCCTATGGGGTCTAAACATAAACTCCTGGAGGATCGACATGATGCACCACTGAAGTGCTGGTGAGCAGACTCGCCAACACTTCATTGGTGCATCATGACAACCAATGGGCATGATGCATTAATGCACCAGCGGCCTTTAAAGGTTTACAGGGCTGACAAAGTACTCATGTCTTTCCCTGTAATCTCTGATATCTACAGGAGTGAATTCGTACTGTAGTAGCATAGGGAGATTACAGGTTTGATAAGAAAAATATAAATCACATAGGTAACTTCCTTAATCTATCCTGGCAGATAAATATACCAGAGAGATATGAGCGTACATGTACATGATCTTGGTCTACAGCTATTTTATGTGTATGGTATTTATAAATCAAACTGTCCTAAATGAACTGAATTACTATTCCAATATCTCCAATAATCTCTCTCTCTCTCGCCCTAAAATTGTGCAGAACCAAATTCAATAGAGACTTCCATGTTTTGCCTTGCTTTCCCAGTAAGATCATAGGAATTCCTAGAAGCCCACCCTTGTTTTGGCCTAATTACAGACAACATGTACATGCAGTACACTAATTCCCAGGGTCTCTGACCCCAATGCAGCCTGTAACCTGACTCACGCCCCTTGTTCACCCCTGGTACAGGGTGTCCCATAACAACACCTGTGTGGGTCGGTAAGTAGAAAGGATATTCCCTGTGTCCTGCTCTGAGTATCCCTTCTCACAGGTCCTACACTGATGGGTAGACGACCGGATAACTCTTCAGGGGCCGCTATAAATGCAGGAGTGCATCATGCCCACTGGTCGGCATGATGCACCAATTAAGTGCTGGCGAGCAGACTCACCAGCACTTCATTGGAGCATCATGACAACCCTGAGGGAGTCTATCATTGGCTTGGCATGATGCAGGAATGCAGCCCTTAATCACCAGAGCTGCATTCATGCATCATGACGACCAATGGACATAGTGCATTAATGCATTATCAGCCCATAAAGGGTTAACGTGACAAAAATGACCACCCACCCTCACAAGGTCAAGCGCAAATGACAAAATGGCGTGGTTACAATACATGACGTCATCTAGGGGTGCTAAAAAAGCTGGACACATCAACAGGGACAATTACACAGGTGAGATGGCCGACCGACTGAAATAACTTTTTGGTCTCACTCACATTAAATTCGAGGTGTCTTTGTTAAACCTTCTGAGTAATTGAGTAGTGTGCTAAGAAAAGAAATAAAAGGAAACCTTCTACTGACTGTGGTATTGGTGTTATTGGTTTGCCGGGTCACATAGTTCTGATGCCTTCTTTTCACTGTCAGCACCATGACCAAGAAATATCCCCAGGAAATATAACTTAACGGCCTGGACCAGAAGGCAGTATCTACTTCTCCTATCAGTGGCTACTGAGAATATGCTGATCAACAACTGCATTTTGCAGTAGGTACTGCTGAAATACTTCCGAAACAGCTGACTCTACACTGCATTTTCAGTCTAGACTCAGTAGTGTACTGACTATCAACTGAATATGCACTGCATTTCAGGCTAGAATCAGTAGTCTACTGACTCTCAACTGAATGTTAATAGATTCCAGAAATTATACACTCTGTGCAGCAGCATAGATGCAGTAGTCTACTGACCATCTACTGGTATGACTCTGTCCATTCACTGATTATTTACCTGATGTTTCTAAGACAGTCCATAGTGTGAATGTCAGTATGGTTGTGAACAGCAATCAAAAGATTCAATAATGTAATAATGAAACTATCCAGTGTTTGTGGAGACAAGCATACTTCACCCCTTTGCATATGGATATCTTATTCAGTGCCAGTAATGGATACACATGGATGTTGGGGTGTATGAAAGTGAGGAATTACTCACTGACTTTATATAGGGTACAAATATACTGAATCATCAAGTATTCTTTTGGTCCCCATCATGACATATTTGTTTTTACATAGTATCCATGTATCATTGATAATTACAAAGTGCTTGTCTCATCACCTTAACATCAGTAAACCGAAAGGCATTATACTATAGCAGCACTTTATAGATATGTCTACTCTTACTGTTTTGCTATGGTAAGAGTTACCCAGTACTACTGAATCAATACTACCCTAGCCCCCTCCTACATGATTTGCATGCACTACTAGGAAGTAGTAACCGCTCCACATAGCTGATGGGGTGGTGGCTCAGGGGGCTAATGCGTTGGTAGAGTAATCAGAAGATCCCAAGTTCAAATCCAGCAAGGACCACATAGAGAGGCAATGGTAGTGCCAGTACTAGAACAGCGGCTGCTTCTTTTATGCTTCTACCTGCCCCCAGCAGTAGTTTTCAGTATGATCTACTGCTCAACTACTGCTATAGCAGCAGCCATGCAGTAGTGCTAATTGAACACTGCCCCAACCCCATATATGGTCATGCAGCATTAAATAAGTAGATACTGTTCAAATGCTGCCATCTAATTTACATAATTGGGACAACTGATTCAATACTGCTTGCATGCTGCTAATACTACTGTTCTACTACTGTACCACTGCTGCAAGTTTTGTGGTGCTGAGCAGTAGAATGACAGTAGATACTGATACAATACTGTTTCTGATGCTGCTTTCACACTGAATCACTACTGTCACACCACACTGTTTCCCAGCTGCTTTAGTGCTGCATTTCTACTGCATTTTGGTCCGGGGGGACGACGATCATATTAAACACCATAGATTTGGAAAACTCATGGCCCCAAATAAATATTCATGTTAAGTGTCAAGTGAAAAAGATGGATGAATGCTTAAATTTCAGAGGCGTAGGAAGCAAATCTTCTTTAGGGGGGCCCGGTGGGGGCGCCACCTCGACATCCTTGAATTGTCTGCTCAAGCGCAATAGTGCCTATACATACTTATATAAAATTTGTATAGGAAAGTAATTTTTGATGAATTTTAGATCTGGTTTGAGGCCCAGGCCCCCATTTCCCTATCCCATTACTATATAAAACTGATTTAAGATGGAAAGTTTTATCTTCTTGTTCAATTCATTATAAATTCTTGGTAAATTTTGGGGGGCCCAGACATACTCAGGCCCCACCTCCTTTATGATTGGGGGGGCCCAGGCCCCCCTGCCCCCCCCCCCTTTTCCTACGCCCCTGTAAATGCTTTTGTCGCTTTGTCCCGATGTGCCTTGATGTGATAATGCAGTCTTAACGAGTCTTGCCACTGGCCATACATTGCTGACTGGCTTATATTCCTACTTAGCGGGATACATTATTGACCAATGAGAAAATTCCTGTCATTCACTGCCGTCTTTTCAGGATGCATTACGTAACACCTGGTACCCATCAGCTCGCTGTTATTAGTCCTTATCTCACAAGGGGTCGGCCCACTAAGAAACACGCTAAGGCTATATACTTGAGGGGTACATTTTTGGTTACATGATGCCTCCAGGTTCATGACGTTCCTTGTTACCCGCCAGGGCCAGAGGCGTAGGAAGCAAATCTTCATTGGGGGGGGGGCCAGCGGGGCCCCACCTCAAACACCTTGAATTTGTTAGCTCAAGCGCAATAGCGTGTACACATAAGTATATAAAGTTTGTATAGAAATTTAATTTTGATAAAATTTAGATCTGATTTTAGGCCCAGGCCCCCATTTCCACTATCCCATTACTATATCAATCTAAGTTGAGATGCAAAGTTTTAGTTTCTTGTTCAATTTATTATGAATTCTTGGCAAATTTTTTTTTTTGGGGGGGGGGGGCAGACATACTCAGGCCCCACCTCCTTTAAGATTGGGGGGCGGGCCCCCCTGCCCCCCCCTTTTCCTACGCCCCTGGCTAGGGCTACAGTGATGCAATGCATAATGCCATCCTTACACACGATGCGTGGTGCTTGAAAGAAGTGCTGGCGAGCAGACTCACCGGCACTTCATTGATGCATCATAACGACCAATGGGCATGATGCACTCCTGCATTAGCGATTAAATGATAGATTTAACTTACCAAAGTAGTCCTGTTTTTCCTTTGCCATTTGTAATCCTTGTGTTTCCAGTTGTTGGATGATGCTCTCACCCAATTCTACATTTTTCCACGTCCTGAAGCAAACAGAAGGTGCTCAGTCAGTCAGATTAATCGGTCAATTATACTGGACTCTATCCAGCTTCACACAAGATGGCATTTTATAAAAAGGAAGTGAAATAAATTTAAAAGTTCTGACCTAGATAACACTTGAATAACTGGGTGTTCAATTCTATATCATACATTGGTTGTGGGCCGGTGAGTCAGGGGCAGAAGGAGAGACTACTGTAAATGTCCCCCTATTAGTTGCATGCACCCTCGTATAAGCCACACCGATTGAATGGCGGACCCCATTGACATGTCATCTCCTTTTTCAAGAAGAAATTTTCAGCTGAAAAGAGCTTCTTTTAAAGGCTCAGAGATATGTCTCGCGTCTCTTAGAGTCAGACACCTGTATTTCAAAGAAGGATACCTCAAATCTCCAGAAACTGTAGAGGCAGGCACGTGAGTTTATGATAGAAATGGTATCTTCTGAGTGAATTGCAGCAGTGTACTTTTGGCAAAATCGGCCGATTACACACAGGGGGACTGGCCTACTCAATAGCATTGGGATATAAATGTATGGGAACACAAACGTTGATAAAGGTAGATATGTATACTCTAAGCTGCGCATTAAGATCATCAGTGTCGTGACAGAATTCAGCCTCGCTCTGTGCACTATGATAATGCGAGGCATGAACAATATAATATCAATTTTGTCAAAAAGGTCAGAAAGAAAAAAAACATCAAAGATTTGGTTATCATATTTGCTATCACAAAGTGGCTTTATAAAGAAGAAGGGAATAAGTACCAGTACCATTCTATAATCAAACAGACACAATAGACCCATTATGCTGGGCGCTCTACCTGCAGATAATTGTATTCTAATGCACCAATTAAGAAGCACATTGTGCATTATTGCATTAAACTATTTGGTCGTCGTGATGCAGCCCCCCCCCCACCCTGGTGGGCCAAAAAAGAAGTTGTTTGTTTGAAACAGTTTATCTATTTAGGTACAGTAAATCCTCGCCTATAAGACGACCCTCCAATATAGGACGCACCCTGAGTTTGGCATAAAGGACGTGCACCTGGGGTCAAATTTTGGTAATTCTAGGTCTTTTCATCAGGGTAAAATCCTTGTCTATAAGACCCACCCTGAGTTGGGCTATAAGAATGCAGGTGAAGTGATTCTCGTGTATAACCCGCATTTTATACGCGAGGATTTATACTGCCAGTAGTAAACTTACAATAGCTGCGTTCAGGCAGCAAGCCAACAAAAGGGCATTAAACCTTACACCCTTTAAAGGGTTCAGGATCTGATATAGATCAATATCTTGTTTGAATATTTTATAAGTACTTGAGGGTGGCACCCTGCTGTCCATCTGCCAGTCACTGACCATGGGGAGGGCACCTTGTAGGTAGCTGCTCAGTGCTCTGTGGTGGGAGGGGGGGGGGTTAAATTATTTATGATTGGGGTGCACAGAAGGTTTTCTGATGAAAGGCGAACCTTGTTATTAAAGAGGGTTTTGGTCAAAAACGAACACGCATAACGGGATGCTTTAGCACTTTATCCTAAAATCTATCCTTGATGGGACGAATTTGGCTTAAAAGTGACCATGTTTGGAGACCCTTTGTGAACATTCCAAAAAACTGACTCTTCATTGGGTGTGCGATGTTGAAACTTAAAAAAAAAACGTGGCTCTGGGTGAGAGGGATTTTGGCAAAAAGTAGACCTCTGGTGGGAGGGATTTTGACCAAAAGAAGCTTAGCCAATGGGGCACACTGCTGTCTCTCACATAGATATACTAGTATATCACCCCCCCCCCCCCTCCCCGGCGCCCACGTTTCTGGAAGGGAGGAGGTGGGGGAGGTGTCACGGTTACCCCCCCCCCATGTTACCATAGTTACCATGGTAATATGGCGGTGGTTGTACACTAGTACAGCTGGCAGAGCGCCAAGCAGTGTACCGCCACATTTCACCTGTTGCCGCCCTTACATTCATGCCGCAGTCTGGGGATGTAATGTCGTGTATACCGTAATCTCCCGTGTATAAGACGCGTCTTATACGAGGGGTTTTAGTTCTCCTTGGATCCACAAGGGGGACACCAAGACCTTTGTTTTGATATGTTACATGCCATAATGGTCATAATAGGGCATAAGGGGGCCCACGGGGGGTCCAGGGGCCCAAGCTACACACAGGTTTTTAAATTTTGAAAATTCACTCAGTAGAACCAAAGTTATGAATTTTTCATTTTTTTGAGAATTTTCCAAAACTCTAGGTGCGTCTTATACGCGCACTGCGTCTTATATGCGGGAGATTACGGTAGGTGTGTTTATATAGAGAGACACAGTCCTGTATAATGCTGTATGGGTGTATCTATACCTTACTACAGTTAACTCTGATTATAAGCCGCAGCCACATATATTTATAAGCCGCACCCTGACTTTGGCAGAATGCGATAAGCCACTCCTGAGGCCTGAAAAGGTTTCCATTCCGTATTTTTGTCTATATACAAAAACATGTGTAAAAGCCAAACCCTGACTACAGGAACATCCTATAACTTATAGTATAAGCCGCACCAAGGGTCTGACATTGTCTATAAGCCATAGCCTATACGTGGGTTTTACAGTATAATACAGTACATATGGTGCTGTAGCTAGAGAGCTGACACAGGACTTCGCAAATCAAGTCAGAGAATGTGTTCCCACAGGCACAAGACCTGGAATACCGTAAAACCCCGCCCATAAGCTGCGGCTTAGAGACCATTTCAGTCCCTTGCTGAGGTTTATTGAATCATCCTGAAGTCTATGTGGGGCTCATACAAGGGGTTTTACATACATTTATATAGAAAATCATATTAAGGAATGGCGACCTTTTCATGTCCCACCTGAGGCTTATAACTTACCGTAAACTCCCGCGTATAAGACGCGCTGCGCGTTTAAGACGCACCCCAAACTCAGCACATGCATTTTCGCGTATAAGACACATTTTAAGGCTGAAAATTCAATACATTTCTATAGTAAAAGTACCCCTCGTATAAGACGCCCCCCCCCCCAACTTGAAGAAATTCTATAAGACCCCCCAGGCATTTGTTTGGCGTAGAGGACGCGTCTTATACGCGGGAGTTTACAGTATCCCCAAACTCCATGTGTGGCTTATGGGGTTAACAGTGCTTTAACAGAATACTTTTGTTGGTAGAGGGTGGCTTTAAGAACGACTCATCACAGTTTTTTTTTTATTATCAAAAACAGGAGGGTATTACATGTATTCATTCATTCTCTCTCTCTTTAGTTCTTTCTTTCCCCCCCCCCCTCCTTTTTGTCTCACTGACGTGAGTTTTTCTGTAAGGGTGGTGTGTAGGTGAATGGAAAAGCCAGTATAAGGTGTAGAAGCCTTTGGGTGCATGAGGGGAGGGTGGGAGGTCAGTAATGGAGCCCTGTGTTGATTGTTAAATGTCTTAGTATGTAAGGGCGGCGTGCAGGTGAGTGGAGAAGCCAATAAAAAGGTGCTAGAGGCCTAATTTATTGCGTGTCAGCAGATTACTTGGTGCTTGGGTGGGGGGGGGGAGGGTTTGTTATGGGTGGTTGGTATTCTAAGGCAGAATATGTGTTATAAACATACAGATAGGGCCACTATGGACTGTACATCATATGTATGGGTCATCTGATGACTATACATAAGGAACGCCCATAGGGAATTCCATTGAAATGGCCCTGTATCTTCCATGCCTTAAGCACTCATGGCATATTTGACCATGGAAATTCCTTTGGGGTGACTTCCTCTAGGCTATAGACTCTTCATGCTGGATTCGAAACTACCCCCTATGGTGCTCTGAGCTAGGATTTCCTTGAAGAGGGCATCTGGTGATTTTTGGATACCCATTCCATACCATTGTAAAAGCCTATGGTCTAAGGACCATTGGCTTCGGGCCTCCCTAGCCCACTTAAAAGGGTCTATTTCTCCTCTTTCCTATCCTCTCGGGATGTGTGTGGTGCACATATGCGCGGGCACTGACACATTCCCCCTGTGAAATTGTGTAATGTAATTCTCGCCATGAATATGACCTTAGTTGTCGAAATGGCGTTAAACATCTATTACTCACTCACTCACTCTTGGCTTTATTAACCTGCTGTTATCAAAAACCTGTGCCTCGTCTCTCCCTATTTTAGCAGCTCTGATGGTTCAATGCCTTATTATAGACCTTATGAAAATAAAACGGAATATGGCACTAGAGATGAGTGCCCCATGGTTTGTGCAATGAGCCTACTCAAAAACACAATACACACATACATTTTGTAATACACACATACACCTGTGCCTTGTTCGTGTTATTGGCCAATACAAGGCACATTATTCTTACACTGATTCCTGAATATGAGTCATGTTGAGTTTGGGAAAATGCATGAACTTCGTTGAAGGGTTCATATCTAAGGTAAATATAGCTAAAATTTCTGAACAGGCATTGCACAATATTGGAAAATGTTTGTGAAAATAGACATTACTCTGAAATGTACTACATGTAACATGTCGATTTATCAACACCAGTATGTATGTATGCATGACGCCCAATGCCCTGAGGGTGTGGTTTCATTGTTTAGGTCACCATACACAGTGTCCTTATGGGGTCAGTGCCTCCTCCTGACCCCCCCCCCACAACCACCACACACACGAGGCTCCATCCATCCAGCCCAATATACTACAGCCATACCCCTGGTAACATCTCTAAAAGACTTTGCTTCTAGTAGTTTTAGCTCTTTGTTCGCCACAGAATTTCGCAAATCCTTTGATTAGAACAGAAGTTATGTCTTTGTACGTTTTTCTTGCATAGACACATGAAAGTCTAGTTGCGCCTTATACATGGAGTATTACAGTAGACTACTACTGGAAGGATACGTGCAGGTCAAGGCTGGGAGGGTCAGTGCCTCTTTCCTGACCCCCTCCACTATAAATATACCGTAATCTCCCGCGTAAAAGGCGCGTTTTATATGAGGGGTTTTAGTTCTTCCTGGATCCACAAGGGGGACACCAAGAGCTTTTTTTTTTATATCTTAAACTCCCCCTAACTCAAAAAAATTACATAGGGGGCCCAAGGGGGTGCTTGGGGCCCTAGCTACACATAGCTTTTTAAATTTTTCTTAGGAGTTGCCAGACGGCGCAGCGGCTAGTGATGTTGCGTAGCAACATCGCTGGGCAACTCCTATTATGTTTTCGGTTTCCATGAGTGATGTCAAAGTCGCCGTGTGATGCCATCTTTGACGTCATGGGGCAAACATGACGAAATAGGAGTGGCAACTCCTATGCGTGGTCCTTGCCACATTTTTCTTGTCGATAATTTGCTGTAGGGTTCCCTCCCCCCTTCCTATCAAGCCCCACACTCACGGTACCTGTTACCTTGTTGACCTAGAAGTTCGACAGAGCCCCAACCATGGGACTATGCCACTTTAATTGATCCCCCCCCCTTGTATGAATGGATATGATACTTACACGCGGCAGGCCATCTTGAGGGTGTTGACCCACCTGTCCCGCTCGTACTCACTCTCTGCTGCCAACACCATCGCACCCTGTCAAACAGAAATAGGAATACAATCATTACTAAGTATTAGTTGTATAAATTCTACCAAAATACTTCCTCATTTTATTGTCTTTTTACTATCGCTTGACACATGTGTCAGAAGAAAGGAGTCCACATGACTGAGATAAATCATAAAGGGGGCACATCAGGGGTGGTACTTTCCTACTCAGGCTTCTGGTTAAACATTTTAGATTTCGTAGACACTTTTAGCTTAAAAGAGGTTGTCCTCCGGGGTTGTCATCTAGTAACCTGCATCGTGTCCATTGGTCGTCATGATGCCTCATATGGCTAAATATTAACGGTAGGCATGACGCTGTATCCATCCCCCTATTCCCCTACCTAGACCGAGCATCTGGAGGTAAACTGGTAACTGGATCATTTACGCCTCTTTATATTGCAATTATAGTGATTCCCGGTAGTAGTTTAAGTGAAAGGATATTTGTTGTTGGGTAATCATGATTGTGTGGCTTTAAATGGTAAATGTTGTTTTTTTTGCCTGGAAATGGGGTGACATTTTTAGTCATATATCAAAGTGTTGAGTGCCTGGAAATGGGGTGACATTTACTCACAATTAGTCATAAAGTGTGAGTGAGTACTTCGTTGACACATTGTGTACATGTTGACACATTGTGTACATGTGGACACATTGTGTACATGTTGACACATTGTGTACATGTGGACACATTGTGTACATGTTGACACATTGTGTACATGTTGACACATTGTGTACATGTTGACACATTGTGTACATGTTGACACATTGTGTACATGCTGACACATTGTGTACATGTTGACACATTGTGTACATGTGACACAGTGAATACACATGTAGCACAGCTGTAAAGGCTACTACAGCGTGATGCACCACCAGAGATGTCAACCACCACCAGCATGGCACCAAACCCTCCACAGTAGCTTTAGCACCTACACTAAATGACACTCACACTCCACACAACGCCCCCCCCCCCTCAGTGCTACGGGTTGGTATTGTCAGTTGTCGTTATATTAGGGAACGAAAAGAAATAAAGAAACAGACAAAAAATGCTTTCCCGACTTGGATTATGGGATTTTTGAGCTATGACGAAACTTTCAATTTCATCAAATTTCCTTGTAGTTTGGTAAGGATTTCTAGTAACGTGTACCTTTACTTTGGGTACACAATTTCTTTTGAAATGAGGCAAGACTACTGGTAAATCTCATTTTAAGTTCGTTTGAAGCATTTTCTTTTGACAAGACTGTAAGTTGTGAGTTTGGTAGTGTATTCAACCCACGGTGGCAGCTTTAATAGAACAAAAGAAGGAGAGCTGTGGTTCTTTCAGGTACCCATGGATTTAGTCAGTTAACACACAGTTCTGCACAGGTTTCACATCTTCGATTGACAATAATATATTTTATTAACAACTAAAGGAAGTCATTTCTGGCTCATGTGTCATACAGAAAAAAAAAGGTTCATATAAAATATCTAGATCTACTGAATAATACATGTTAACAAAATGTCAACAGTGTTGCATAGAAAAAAGGTTCAAGACTCACGTTAAGTTCCTGACTGACGATGTGAATAGAGAAGGGGTGTCCTTGTTCTCCATGGACCGCGTTCACCGTACATCCTCCTAGAGGTACAATGCCCTGAAATACGGACAAATCAGAAATTTATTACCCGGCTACTTGACGTCATGGCAATAAAACCCTGGAATATGTAAATCACTCCTGACTTAGAGAAACCTAACATAATAATAGCGTATATATACGGTACTAGTCTAAGCCCCTGATATTCCAATTATGCACCTGTACCCAAGAGACTAGTCCATACCGCTTGTTCACGGTAAGTTGGCAAGCTAATTCGTGTGGTAGACTGATAAACTAGGACCTAGTTAATCAGTCTAGGTACTACAATGTAGTAGTTTTTTTTTAATTTTGAGAAATGTGCGCGCATAAACCTTTCATTTTAATGTGTACTTAACCTTCATTTTAAGATGTGGGTTCATACTTGATGGAAGCCGCCATCAATGCTTTATAATAAATAGGCAAGTACCGTACTGAGTGTTAGGTATAGTGTATTTTACCTTTGGATGTATATTGAAATATTGTCTTTTCTCAAAATCTTTCCGCTCACTGTCAGTGTAGTACAGCAAAAATCCATCCTTAATAACGAAAAATCTGAAACCACAAGTGACAATAAAAGGAATTAAATGGTGAATAGACGATTATGCGGCATGATAAGACTTTACCATGAAAACGAGTCTTCAGTTAAGAAAGTCATTGATAGAGAGTTGATTGCTTACGATATCTCTACACTGTACTGTAGACTACATCCCCAAAATCGACATAGACCTTTTTTCAGGCCTTTTTATGCTCAGTGACATGGCAATACATTGTATCTCAAAGTCGAGGTATGGACCACATGGGGCATTATAATAAAGTAGACAAAGCCAAGGTCAGGGGCATCCAACACATTTAGAAATAAGGGGGGGGGGGATTTATATCGGACTTGATTTGTTGGTAAATTTCTAATGTTTTAGCCATGCAACGGTCATTGTCACATTGAAGTTGAGACATATTAAAAGTGATCAGTCTTAGCGGTGATCAGACACCTCATTCTACCGATAAAAGTCTGATCTTAGCCTTGCTAGGTGCAGTGCTTAAAATCGGATCGCAATTCCCTCTGTTGATTTTAAGAATCGAGTCATATACTCAGGCATGGGATTGAATTTTGAAGAAATATCCAAGATGGCTCCTAAATCTCCCCTCCAGCTGGTAATTGAGATGAAATATATTGGATGGGCCCCCATCAAAAGTCTAAGACCACCCCCCCCCCTTAAGGTGAAGATGTTTTCTCATTAGATCTGTGCAAATCACAACAATGACCCATTTCACCTTAAAATATCCGCGATTTTGAATATATCCTGAAGAATCACATGCCTGTATACCGGTATCAATCATGCCCATGTCCCATACTCGTCACAGAGCTCACGCAATTTGAAAAAATCAAACTTTTATTTTTAGAATAAAGTGTCTAAACTAAGTATGGTATTGTGTATGATAGAACTTCACCTATAAAAAGTTGTACCAGTGGTGGGCCCACAGACACATTTGTACAACTAGCCTAGGATTCTGCATTGGCATCACATGATCAGCTTGAATTAGGCACTTGCATAAACCACTGCCGTGTCCGCGCTGCGTGTAGAGCTGTTACTGTTATCAAAACAACTTTCCATGCTGCTACATTACAAGCAGCAGATAATAGGGGCTGGAGGGCTTAATATTTGGGCTAGAATAAAAGTTAATATACCAAATTGAAGCTTAGAATTAGGCGATTACAATGAGAGGTGTATATTTGATGTCCATAGAATATTTCTGTATTGTCATAGTTTTTGAATTTATTTTTCAAGTTGAATGGTCAAAGCTCCCCTCTCTGTCCCTCCTGCTACGCTTCAATACCACTTTTGGCACTGACATCCAGTGACAGGTGAAGAAGCCCCTCCCCCTCCAGGCTCGGCTTCCTACTCCTAGGCTCCACCAAACCTCCTGCACCAGTGCCATCATTCAACTTTAATATCAGGGCCAAATGATGGTAACAATTTATTATGGAGCGTCACATGAAAAGACTCTATTAGAGTATTTTCATGTGACGTCAATTTGCAGTGCATGATGGTAATGGAGATCTACCACTTACTACTCACGCAGCCATAGAGAATGCACTGTGTAGGGATGGGCACCCAAAATTAAATTTTTAACCATCCAATAAAAAAATTATACCCTAGAAAGAAGAAATGTTTGCCAACATTATGCTTTTTGAATAAATGTAATACAGTAACTAGAAGAGAAGCAATGCATTTTTGAATATAAAAAAGTTAGGAGTATTTTCTGTCACCTTTTCCTGGTCAATATCAGCTCAGTGAGGGAAAATTAGGTCAATTCATGCTTCACTGACCACACTCACTGAGTGGTGCATTTTTGACATTATCTCTTGTAAAAGCTCATAATTTTGTAACAGTTTAAGTTAGAGAGAAACCAGTGACATCAGTGGACAGAAAACAGTTTGGTGGTTCTGGGGGTATAAATTTTTTTATGATTTGATATGGAGAAGTCTATCATATTTTGATGGAAACTCAAAATTCCCTGTGGTGGAGTAAAATCACACAGGTCAGTTTTGTGCAATTTTAAGCAAAATATGCTGTTACTGTTTTACTTCTAGCACTTTTCAGCACACAGATAGATAGGAATAGATTTTAGATTCTTGTAGAAGACAAAATTGCGGACATTTTGGTTGTAGTTCTAAAAGGTGAACAAATACTTTGAAATTTCAAAAAAATGGTTAAAAATCTGAATTATTTTTTTCCAATTTGAAAATTTCAAAAACTCTGTTTTTCCACATTAGCCAGGAAGCTTGATATCTTAAGTTTCAAATTGCTCCAAAAAGCATGTTATTTGGTAAAGAACTGTAGGAATTACAACAAATTTAGTAACTGATGTCAGGGTCAGAGGCACTCCGGTCAGAGCAAACATTGTCATTTGAAAACTTCATTTATAAAAAAAACTACACATCCCACAAGAAAATGCCTATGGTATTCCTATTCTGTGAGTCTTTTTACATAACATACCAAAAGATGGTATTTTTCCATGGAACAGAAGTAACAAAATTCAGGTTTTGAAGTTGCTCTATTTACTATAGTGACAGAGAGGCAGCGTTCAGCAGTAGCTGCTGGCGCCCATCCCTACACTGTGCTGATATACTACCCTGTGGCCTGTATTAAATCCTGATTATCTCCCAATCCTCTGTCTTGATAAAAAAAATCCGTTTCACCACAAATAGTAGAGATAGAGGGGAGTATGCGGAATTAAAAATGATTAATGTCCGATTTATATAAATGTTTAAAATACCAATGCCTGGAAATGTCAAGGTTGTAGATGTTACCATGCCATGGTCCATGTTGATTGTATTCTCTGCACTGTACAGTGTAAGCTTTATTTTGATACCAAATATGGCCCCTTTTGTCATTGCTATCATGTCCAATTACAATTTAGAGGATTTCTTCAAATTTTTTTTTTTAAATAATGAATAATGAAAGTTTCTCATGCGGCCCCTTAAAATACACGCGGGCGGTGGACGATAAGCTGTAACCTGACTTCCCTTGGCCTTACACTTGAGATCTCCACCAGGGCCGCCGAGGTGAGGGTGTGATTGTGAATAGACATTTGATTTGCTGAAAGAAAGCTCTATAGATGAATGTAGGACTATATTTCACGTGTTTTGGGCGCATCCAGGTACATGTCCTGGTGCTGACACTTGCACAGGCTGAGACTCCAGAGCCTGGCCTCACTGAAAGTCTATCTGCTGAACTTCACTCACACTTGAGGCTTGACATTAATAAGTTGAGTGGTGTTGAAGTTGGGACTGGTTGAACTCACCGTTTTGCCCACTTATTTGAGGGGTGTCCAAAGGGCTTCTTTGACAGTACTCCATAATGTTGTACCTTGGTAGGTATATCACATCCACTTTCTCCTTCCCGCATCTCCCCCATTAATGTTCCTGTCTATGGTGGAGGGATAGAACCACTGCAAAATATCTAACAACCACAAAAGTGACAAGCAGTCGACACTGTCGGCCTCCGTTCTGATTTATTTGACCTACTTTTCTTGTGGGTCTCGTGGAGTCTCGGCCAGATTACGACGAGAGCTTGGACGAGAACCTGGATCTAAAAATAGCACATGACGTCACAATGGAAATTCCGGCCGAAACCGGTCATGTGACGCACCGCTTGCGTTCGCAACCGAGTAACGTCTGAAATATATCCGCGGTTTGTTTTGACGGACCAGAAATATATTTGAGATTTCCCCAATTTTACATAAATTTATTGGCATAGTTCAAATAGAAGATTCTTTTTACAGTCAATTAGCATGTTATTTCCATGTTTGGTACGTAAAGTTTTCGTGAAAGAAAGAATAACGCAGAGACTACTTTGTTTATCACACTTTGCGCAGTGATATAGCGCTGCAAGTATAAAATGGAACTACAGCGTCGTCAAGCAAGAACAGTTGCGGCCAGCGGAGCAAGGAGCACGACACACGGAACAAGGAACAACACCGTCAAAACTTCGCTGGACCGCGAATTCTTCAAACAGCAAGGACTTATAGCTCAGATATTTTACTTCTTCACTCGCTCTTACATATTTTATCAATGTAGGGTGTCCGTTTTGTGATATATAACCTTGGACAATCAAGCGTCTTTTGGTCTGTACTGACCCACATTGAAAGCCCGACGACGCCATCTTGAAAACTGGGCGAACAAGCCACGCCATCGCAGGCCGTAGTTTGTCGCTTTAGTGAATCACTGTGAAAGAACTTAAAGGTCAGAAAGGGCGTTTGCAAAATAATTCAGACATCCTTTATTTAAACAGTCCCACTAGGTTCCCAGAAGCTGAAGGCAGTTCGTTCGAAAACGACTCGGCCTCGGCTCCCTGGCGAAAAAAGAAGCCACATTCCACGACCAAGGACAAAGGGCGGCTTTCACAGGTTCATACTTCTTTATACTTGTGTTGTGACAAAGTTTCAATTGATCATTTAATCCACCGATATGGTGCGTACATTTAACGATAATCCACAATGTGTATTTGCTAATGTACCCTCCCTCGGGCGTGTTGTAAAGAAAAGGGACGCTTTCCGCAGAAAGGAGAACTTCAGAGTACTTGCTTTGCTTGAAGCCACAATAATGAACGAGTTCTTGAATCCTACCGAAGCTATTGTTAATGTGAGCTTGCCTGTCCAATGGAAGCCCTACGATTACAATGCAAGCTGGCAGCCGAATGAAAATGGCTCATGGACATTACCAGTTTCTGAAAATTCTGATAGTGATACGGACTCTGAAGTTGAGGACCCTTTGGGCCTTAACATATTCTTCAATAATTTGAGAGGGGTCACTGTTTCTCGATAATGTGATTTTAGCCATTGTTACCAACGAACACTGCCTCAAAGTATTCTTGAATTAGAAATATAGATCCACATATGCTTATTTGATATTGAAAATAGTGCGTTATCCAGGATTACTGTAGTGTACTTGGAGATCATACACTTATTTTCTTGAGAGATTTTATCAGTATTTTGTATGACTTTTAACATGTGCATTATTTTTATCAATTGGGGAAAGAGAATTGAGATTTCTGTCATCTTAGCCTTAGGAAATGAAGTTCAGGTGAATTGTACACGATGCTGCTGGAACACCGTCGTGATTTATTTTATTTGTTCACTCTAGGCAATCCCTTTGGAGATCATGTGATGGGTCGTCTACATAAGGTGGATGCCAGGTTTTGTAAGTTGTATGTGGATTGAAATGTAATGTATGGTTTATTGATTGCAGAGCAGGTCTCTGATATATATTTTTGAAGTTGAAAAAAGAAAGCTCATTTTATTAAAATTGAAATCTTAATCTACACTTTGTGTTCAATGTTATGATTCTATTTAAGTATGTGATATTCGTGTACCTATCAATGTGAACAACTGTTTTCACTTCTATCTGGTTTACCCACATGCCCAACATTAGGTATAAGACAACTGACAAAAAGCCTGGGTGAAACATTCATATTATTGAATAAAAATGTCATCAACTGAAACTCGTAACCCAAACATACAAGGCAACTGTGTTAATGTATTGTGATTTTCTCTTGTCTGCCTCACCCATATGATGGTCCGAAAGTCGAAGGGAAAGTTCCCACAACACTGCGTGAACATTCAACAGGCGTTATGCTACTCACTCAGGCAAGACTCAAGAACACCAGGTTCAAATAAGTAAATCACAAGCTTCAATCAATCCTTTTGCAGGTTCACACAGCTTTCTGGTTGTCATTGAAATTTGTAAAAATTAAAGAGTTTATAACAAAGGGACTATCAATTCTAAGGCCTTAAAAGTATTGGTAAAGTTTTACAATCTTTTGATATTGTTTCAAAAAGCAGAATTGCTTCCCTTAGTTTCCTTTACTACCTTAACATTGTTTTCTGTGGTAGTGCTTTTCCCACTCTAATCCAAATAGCCCATGGACGACTTCAGTTAAGAGCAGCATAAAGCCTCCTCCCTGAAAGCTGAGCTCGAAGAATGGAAGGTGGATGCACATTTACAGGTTATTAAAAGCAAGTGCCAATTACTCCCCCTGTCAGGTGTGAGGAACGACATGAAAGGAAGGTGGATACTCTTGTTGCCATATGCAAAAAGCAAGTGCAAGTTTTTATTTCACTATGAGAAGTAACTTAGATAAATCTATGAATTGAGTTGCTTTTCTAAGAACATGCAAACCAATTTAGTTACTTAAAGGGGTTACATTTTTGGATATATTTTTCACTTTCACCCCTGTCCTAGTTGAATCAGGATATCTTCCCTTTGTGGCAGTGTACTTAATTGGAGCGTTCCATTGTCAAACTGTCTGATTCTGTGCATTGCTTTTGGACATTGAAAAGGACCTGGGCAGTTCATGGGCAAGTAACTGCCATGTGGAAGATATCCTTGTTCAAAAATTATTTTTAAAAAAACCCACTTTTATCCCTTTTAACATTTGCATAGAAAAAGGTGAGGTCGCACTTTTGGGAGCTACGCAACACAATGGGCAGCAAAGTCATTCTGCCTGTGGCAAGTGTATATTAATGTTTAAATTTTTTCATGGTCATGCATTACAAATAGTCATGGGGGACCACATTTTTATGAAGCATATTAATATTGGTGGAATCGCTACTGGTAGTTTAAGCTGACTGCAGATTTTAGCCAACCTACAAAGCTTATAAAGGAGAATCAATCAGTCTTAAAGAACATTCGGAAATCTAGTTCACCTGAGCAATACTCCATAGATGCACGTGAAATATAAAAAAAAAACAGCATGCCTATGTTATAAAGTTAATTTGCTTCGAGCTGGCTCACAATTTTACTCGTTGAGAATTTGGGTTTGGGAATCTTCCTTTTTAAACAGGTCCTCTCGGAAAGACCATCCCAGAGTGCTAGGGAACTGCCAGGTCACTGCCAAGTGAAGTTCGTGGACGTATGTACTTTTGTCAGAGTATTTCTAAAGTTTGCCTTCATCAGACAACCCTCATGTTTAAGAGGCAAAAAAAAAACATTCCCGGTTCAAGAAAGTGACACTTGATTTTGATTAAAAGAGTATTGTCTAAGAAAGCCCATTAGCTTTTCTATTTATGTAAGGTTAACCTTCATCAGACTATCCTTAAAAAGCCAACTCCAGGTTCGAGAAACCGATCTGACAGTTGACTTGCCTAAAGGAGTATCGTCAAAGAAATCACATGAGCTTTATAAGTGTTTGATCTTTTGCGAACACAGACGCCTACTATAAGCATGCTTGGATCCTAGCCCTTATCAATTCATTGCAAATTCTTTGTACAGATTTCACTTCTATAATTCATAATTAATTGACATGTAAGGCCCTGAATGTAAACAGGACCAGAGTCGGGGAGAACATAAAATCTGTTACGAGGATTCCAATGGAACAAAGTGTCACAAGAGTTATGACACATCTGCATCCCGGCATGACTGCTAAGTCATTTGTACATTCTCATTTGTCAATTTTTAAGCTTTTTGAAAAGACCTTGGATTAAGTTTGTGTAAATTCTGAATTTCCTTCTTGACATGAAACCCTTGTTGGCCCAACCCCAGGGCATTAGCATAACTAGGTTTCTCTATTCAAGACAGCAAAGTAAAAATGTCGGTAGCCCAAACAGTGGCGAGTTAAGACCCGGTGAAAGCACAGGTAGCTACCGCCTCTGAGTGAGTCCAATCCTTGTAACATAGTTCAAGTGTAAACCTTATCCTGATGGATGGAACATGTAAGAAGAGTAAGCTGTAAGTTGCTGCAAAGAAAGTAGCCATTATTGGATCACAAGTCTGTCGAAAGATTGACCCAGTATGTCTGGGCTTGGGGGGCGATCTTCTTTCTGCTTTCCATTAAAGGAAAGGGTGCCCGATGGTTCCGAGCGAGCTGAAGACCGTTATAGGGGCCTCTCCCCAACCGTCATTCCTGAGGACTGGACCAGCAGGTACCATAGGTAAAGTGTGCCTTTTCTTTGCACCAAACAGTACACATACAAGAGAATTCATGGGTTAGCATGAAGCCTCAGCAGTACGGTCAGTTCTAAAGCTGGTATATCACACAGTACAGTGCAGAATCTACTATCTAGATCTAGGGGAATCCTAAACTTGGTAGTTGGGAACTAGTACTGGGCAGGAGGGGAGTGTCTGGTCTTCCGCTTTTTCAGTGGGTTGCATCAAAAAGCTAGAAATGGAGGGTGCCCGTGCAGCTTAGCCTGCCCACCGCCCTGAGGGAGTGAGAAGTGCCACACATACAAGTTGTCGTAAGAGACCACGAGTCCGAGGGGGTACGTGAAACAGAGCGCGAGTTAATCGGTGGATGTTCCGCCGTCGAGACCCGAGCAGTCTCCGGCAGTCGTGTGTAGCGCCTTACCACAAGTGCCCGAAAGGACGCTCCACGGTGAAAAGTCCACCATCATTCAGAGTTAGTCGATGACAAGTTGGTTCAAAGCCGTCGAGACCCGAGTAGTCTCCGGCAAGTGTCGGTGAAGCATTTGGTTCCCCATGTCGAAAGCATCCTCCCATGACAAAAAGTCCAACTTCAGTGTGAGTGGCAATTACATGTCGTCAACATCAGCCTCTAAGTAATAGGATATCACAAATGGTAGCTGAAGAGTAACCAAAGTAGACGATAAGATTCCGGTCGCCTAGACGCATTCTCAGATTTAATCCTAATGGACAGAAGAACAATACATGTAGGCTTTCATCTAGAGTTGAGTGTTGCCCATCTTGGGCCCCCCGAGAGAAGTTTTCTCAGTTTCTGTTAAAGGACAAGATAGCGGTAGAACCCATCCCGGACAGCCCGCCTCCAGAGTATCTACCGTCTTGGGTTTATGAGCTAACGTCGCAGCGTGTCTGCTAAGTCATTAGTACATTTCTCATTTGTCGATTTTAAAGCTATTTGAAAAGACCTTGGATTAAGTTTGTGTAAATTCTGAATTTCCTTCTTGACATGAAACCCTTGTTGGCCCAACCCCAGGGCATTACCATAACTATGTTTCTCTATTCAAGACAGCAAAGTAAAAATGTCGGTAGCCCAAACAGTGGCGAGTTAAGACCCGGTGAAAGCACAGGTAGCTACCGCCTCTGAGTGAGTCCAATCCTTGTAACATAGTTCAAGTGTAAACCTTATCCTGATGGATGGAACATGTAAGAAGAGTGAGCTGTAAGTTGCTGCAAAGAAAGTAGCCATTATTGGATCACAAGTCTGTCGAAAGATTGACCCAGTATGTCTGGGCTTGGGGGGCGATCTTCTTTCTGCTTTCCATTAAAGGAAAGGGTGCCCGATGGTTCCGAGCGAGCTGAAGACCGTTATAGGGGCCTCTCCCCAACCGTCATTCCTGACGACTGGACCAGCAGGTACCATAGGTAAAGTGTGCCTTTTCTTTGCACCAAACAGTACACATACAAGAGAATTCACGGGTTAGCATGAAGCCTCAGCAGTACGGTCAGTTCTAAAGCTGGTATATCACACAGTACAGTGCAGAATCTACTATCTAGATCTAGGGGAATCCTAAACTTGGTAGTTGGGAACTAGTACTGGGCAGGAGGGGAGTGTCTGGTCTTCCGCTTTTTCAGTGGGTTGCATCAAAAAGCTAGAAATGGAGGGTGCCCGTGCAGCTTAGCCTGCCCATCGCCCTGAGGGAGTGAGAAGTGCCACACATACAAGTTGTTGTAAGAGACCACGAGTCCGAGGGGGTACGTGAAACAGAGCGCGAGTTAAACGGTGGATGTACCGCCGTCGAGACCCGAGCAGTCTCCGGCAGTCGTGTGTAGCGCCTTACCACAAGTGCCCGAAAGGACGCTCCACGGTGAAAAGTCCACCATCATTCAGAGTTAGTCGATGACAAGTTGGTTCAAAGCCGTCGAGACCCGAGTAGTCTCCGGCAGGTGTCGGTGAAGCATTTGGTTCCCCATGTCGAAAGCATCCTCCCATGACAAAAAGTCCAACTTCAGTGTGAGTGGCAATTACATGTCGTCAACATCAGCCTCTAAGTAATAGGATATCACAAATGGTAGCTGAAGAGTAACCAAAGTAGACGATAAGATTCCGGTCGCCTAGACGCATTCTCAGATTTAATCCTAATGGACAGAAGAACAATACATGTAGGCTTTCATCTAGAGTTGAGTGTTGCCCATCTTGGGCCCCCCGAGAGAAGTTTTCTCAGTTTCTGTTAAAGGACTTTGAATGTCTGAGTTCCTCGATGGCCCCCGGACGTAAAACTAAACAAACAAACAAACTGTTAAAGGACAAGATAGCGGTAGAACCCATCCCGGACAGCCCGCCTCCAGAGTATCTACCGTCTTGGGTTTATGAGCTAACGTCGCAGCGTCTCTGCTAAGTCATTAGTACATTTCTCATTTGTCGATTTTAAAGCTATTTGAAAAGACCTTGGATTAAGTTTGTGTAAATTCTGAATTTCCTTCTTGACATGAAACCCTTGTTGGCCCAACCCCAGGGCATTACCATAACTATGTTTCTCTATTCGAGACAGCTAAGTAAAAATGTCGGTAGCCCAAACAGTGGCGAGTTAAGACCCGGTGAAAGCACAGGTAGCTACCGCCTCTGAGTGAGTCCAATCCTTGTAACATAGTTCAAGTGTAAACCTTATCCTGATGAATGGAACATGTAAGAAGAGTAAGCTGTAAGTTGCTGCAAAGAAAGTAGCCATTATTGGATCACAAGTCTGTCAAAAGATTGACCCAGTATGTCTGGGCTTGGGGGGCGATCTTCTTTCTGCTTTCCATTAAAGGAAAGTGTGCCCGATGGTTCCGAGCGAGCTGAAGACCGTTATAGGGGCCTCTCCCCAACCGTCATTCCTGACGACTGGACCAGCAGGTACCATAGGTAAAGTGTGCCTTTTCTTTGCACCAAACAGTACACATACAAGAGAATTCACGGGTTAGCACGAAGCCTCAGCAGTACGGTCAGTTCTAAAGCTGGTATATCACACAGTACAGTGCAGAATCTACTATCTAGATCTAGGGGAATCCTAAACTTGGTAGTTGGGAACTAGTACTGGGCAGGAGGGGAGTGTCTGGTCTTCCGCTTTTTCAGTGGGTTGCATCAAAAAGCTAGAAATGGAGGGTGCCCGTGCAGCTTAGCCTGCCCACCGCCCTGAGGGAGTGAGAAGTGCCACACATACAAGTTGTCGTAAGAGACCACGAGTCCGAGGGGGTACGTGAAACAGAGCGCGAGTTAAACGGTGGATGTACCGCCGTCGAGACCCGAGCAGTCTCCGGCAGTCGTGTGTAGCGCCTTACCACAAGTGCCCGAAAGGACGCTCCACGGTGAAAAGTCCACCATCATTCAGAGTTAGTCGATGACAAGTTGGTTCAAAGCCGTCGAGACCCGAGTAGTCTCCGGCAGGTGTCGGTGAAGCATTTGGTTCCCCATGTCGAAAGCATCCTCCCATGACAAAAAGTCCAACTTCAGTGTGAGTGGCAATTACATGTCGTCAACATCAGCCTCTAAGTAATAGGATATCACAAATGGTAGCTGAAGAGTAACCAAAGTAGACGATAAGATTCCGGTCGCCTAGACGCATTCTCAGATTTAATCCTAATGGACAGAAGAACAATACATGTAGGCTTTCATCTAGAGTTGAGTGTTGCCCATCTTGGGCCCCCCGAGAGAAGTTTTCTCAGTTTCTGTTAAAGGACTTTGAATGTCTGAGTTCCTCGATGGCCCCCGGACGTAAAACTAAACAAACAAACAAACTGTTAAAGGACAAGATAGCGGTAGAACCCATCCCGGACAGCCCGCCTCCAGAGTATCTACCGTCTTGGGTTTATGAGCTAACGTCGCAGCGTGTCTGCTAAGTCATTAGTACATTTCTCATTTGTCGATTTTAAAGCTATTTGAAAAGACCTTGGATTAAGTTTGTGTAAATTCTGAATTTCCTTCTTGACATGAAACCCTTGTTGGCCCAACCCCAGGGCATTACCATAACTATGTTTCTCTATTCGAGACAGCTAAGTAAAAATGTCGGTAGCCCAAACAGTGGCGAGTTAAGACCCGGTGAAAGCACAGGTAGCTACCGCCTCTGAGTGAGTCCAATCCTTGTAACATAGTTCAAGTGTAAACCTTATCCTGATGAATGGAACATGTAAGAAGAGTAAGCTGTAAGTTGCTGCAAAGAAAGTAGCCATTATTGGATCACAAGTCTGTCAAAAGATTGACCCAGTATGTCTGGGCTTGGGGGGCGATCTTCTTTCTGCTTTCCATTAAAGGAAAGTGTGCCCGATGGTTCCGAGCGAGCTGAAGACCGTTATAGGGGCCTCTCCCCAACCGTCATTCCTGACGACTGGACCAGCAGGTACCATAGGTAAAGTGTGCCTTTTCTTTGCACCAAACAGTACACATACAAGAGAATTCACGGGTTAGCACGAAGCCTCAGCAGTACGGTCAGTTCTAAAGCTGGTATATCACACAGTACAGTGCAGAATCTACTATCTAGATCTAGGGGAATCCTAAACTTGGTAGTTGGGAACTAGTACTGGGCAGGAGGGGAGTGTCTGGTCTTCCGCTTTTTCAGTGGGTTGCATCAAAAAGCTAGAAATGGAGGGTGCCCGTGCAGCTTAGCCTGCCCACCGCCCTGAGGGAGTGAGAAGTGCCACACATACAAGTTGTCGTAAGAGACCACGAGTCCGAGGGGGTACGTGAAACAGAGCGCGAGTTAAACGGTGGATGTACCGCCGTCGAGACCCGAGCAGTCTCCGGCAGTCGTGTGTAGCGCCTTACCACAAGTGCCCGAAAGGACGCTCCACGGTGAAAAGTCCACCATCATTCAGAGTTAGTCGATGACAAGTTGGTTCAAAGCCGTCGAGACCCGAGTAGTCTCCGGCAGGTGTCGGTGAAGCATTTGGTTCCCCATGTCGAAAGCATCCTCCCATGACAAAAAGTCCAACTTCAGTGTGAGTGGCAATTACATGTCGTCAACATCAGCCTCTAAGTAATAGGATATCACAAATGGTAGCTGAAGAGTAACCAAAGTAGACGATAAGATTCCGGTCGCCTAGACGCATTCTCAGATTTAATCCTAATGGACAGAAGAACAATACATGTAGGCTTTCATCTAGAGTTGAGTGTTGCCCATCTTGGGCCCCCCGAGAGAAGTTTTCTCAGTTTCTGTTAAAGGACTTTGAATGTCTGAGTTCCTCGATGGCCCCCGGACGTAAAACTAAACAAACAAACAAACTGTTAAAGGACAAGATAGCGGTAGAACCCATCCCGGACAGCCCGCCTCCAGAGTATCTACCGTCTTGGGTTTATGAGCTAACGTCGCAGCGTGTCTGCTAAGTCATTAGTACATTTCTCATTTGTCGATTTTAAAGCTATTTGAAAAGACCTTGGATTAAGTTTGTGTAAATTCTGAATTTCCTTCTTGACATGAAACCCTTGTTGGCCCAACCCCAGGGCATTACCATAACTATGTTTCTCTATTCGAGACAGCTAAGTAAAAATGTCGGTAGCCCAAACAGTGGCGAGTTAAGACCCGGTGAAAGCACAGGTAGCTACCGCCTCTGAGTGAGTCCAATCCTTGTAACATAGTTCAAGTGTAAACCTTATCCTGATGAATGGAACATGTAAGAAGAGTAAGCTGTAAGTTGCTGCAAAGAAAGTAGCCATTATTGGATCACAAGTCTGTCAAAAGATTGACCCAGTATGTCTGGGCTTGGGGGGCGATCTTCTTTCTGCTTTCCATTAAAGGAAAGTGTGCCCGATGGTTCCGAGCGAGCTGAAGACCGTTATAGGGGCCTCTCCCCAACCGTCATTCCTGACGACTGGACCAGCAGGTACCATAGGTAAAGTGTGCCTTTTCTTTGCACCAAACAGTACACATACAAGAGAATTCACGGGTTAGCACGAAGCCTCAGCAGTACGGTCAGTTCTAAAGCTGGTATATCACACAGTACAGTGCAGAATCTACTATCTAGATCTAGGGGAATCCTAAACTTGGTAGTTGGGAACTAGTACTGGGCAGGAGGGGAGTGTCTGGTCTTCCGCTTTTTCAGTGGGTTGCATCAAAAAGCTAGAAATGGAGGGTGCCCGTGCAGCTTAGCCTGCCCACCGCCCTGAGGGAGTGAGAAGTGCCACACATACAAGTTGTCGTAAGAGACCACGAGTCCGAGGGGGTACGTGAAACAGAGCGCGAGTTTATCGGTGGATGTACCGCCGTCGAGACCCGAGCAGTCTCCGGCAGTCGTGTGTAGCGCCTTACCACAAGTGCCCAAAAGGACGCTCCACGGTGAAAAGTCCACCATCATTCAGAGTTAGTCGATGACAAGTTGGTTCAAAGCCGTCGAGACCCGAGTAGTCTCCGGCAGGTGTCGGTGAAGCATTTGGTTCCCCATGTCGAAAGCATCCTCCCATGACAAAAAGTCCAACTTCAGTGTGAGTGGCAATTACAGTTGTCAACATCAGCCTCTAAGTAATAGGATATCACAAATGGTAGCTGAAGAGTAACCAAAGTAGACGATAAGATTCCGGTCGCCTAGACGCATTCTCAGATTTAATCCTAATGGACAGAAGAACAATACATGTAGGCTTTCATCTAGAGTTGAGTGTTGCCCATCTTGGGCCCCCCGAGAGAAGTTTTCTCAGTTTCTGTTAAAGGACTTTGAATGTCTGAGTTCCTCGATGGCCCCCGGACGTAAAACTAAACAAACAAACAAACAAACAAACTGTTAAAGGACAAGATAGCGGTAGAACCCATCCCGGACAGCCCGCCTCCAGAGTATCTACCGTCTTGGGTTTATGAGCTAACGTCGCAGCGTCTCTGCTAAGTCATTAGTACATTTCTCATTTGTCGATTTTAAAGCTATTTGAAAAGACCTTGGATTAAGTTTGTGTAAATTCTGAATTTCCTTCTTGACATGAAACCCTTGTTGGCCCAACCCCAGGGCATTACCATAACTATGTTTCTCTATTCGAGACAGCAAAGTAAAAATGTCGGTAGCCCAAACAGTGGCGAGTTAAGACCCGGTGAAAGCACAGGTAGCTACCGCCTCTGAGTGAGTCCAATCCTTGTAACATAGTTCAAGTGTAAACCTTATCCTGATGAATGGAACATGTAAGAAGAGTAAGCTGTAAGTTGCTGCAAAGAAAGTAGCCATTATTGGATCACAAGTCTGTCGAAAGATTGACCCAGTATGTCTGGGCTTGGGGGGCGATCTTCTTTCTGCTTTCCATTAAAGGAAAGGGTGCCCGATGGTTCCGAGCGAGCTGAAGACCGTTATAGGGGCCTCTCCCCAACCGTCATTCCTGACGACTGGACCAGCAGGTACCATAGGTAAAGTGTGCCTTTTCTTTGCACCAAACAGTACACATACAAGAGAATTCACGGGTTAGCACGAAGCCTCAGCAGTACGGTCAGTTCTAAAGCTGGTATATCACACAGTACAGTGCAGAATCTACTATCTAGATCTAGGGGAACCCTAAACTTGAATCGTCAACATCAGCCTCTAAGTAATAGGATATCACAAATGGTAGCTGAAGAGTAACCAAAGTAGACGATAAGATTCCGGTCGCCTAGACGCATTCTCAGATTTAATCCTAATGGACAGAAGAACAATACATGTAGGCTTTCATCTAGAGTTGAGTGTTGCCCATCTTGGGCCCCCCGAGAGAAGTTTTCTCAGTTTCTGTTAAAGGACTTTGAATGTCTGAGTTCCTCGATGGCCCCCGGACGTAAAACTAAACAAACAAACAAACTGTTAAAGGACAAGATAGCGGTAGAACCCATCCCGGACAGCCCGCCTCCAGAGTATCTACCGTCTTGGGTTTATGAGCTAACGTCGCAGCGTGTCTGCTAAGTCATTAGTACATTTCTCATTTGTCGATTTTAAAGCTATTTGAAAAGACCTTGGATTAAGTTTGTGTAAATTCTGAATTTCCTTCTTGACATGAAACCCTTGTTGGCCCAACCCCAGGGCATTACCATAACTATGTTTCTCTATTCGAGACAGCAAAGTAAAAATGTCGGTAGCCCAAACAGTGGCGAGTTAAGACCCGGTGAAAGCACAGGTAGCTACCGCCTCTGAGTGAGTCCAATCCTTGTAACATAGTTCAAGTGTAAACCTTATCCTGATGGATGGAACATGTAAGAAGAGTGAGCTGTAAGTTGCTGCAAAGAAAGTAGCCATTATTGGATCACAAGTCTGTCGAAAGATTGACCCAGTATGTCTGGGCTTGGGGGGCGATCTTCTTTCTGCTTTCCATTAAAGGAAAGGGTGCCCGATGGTTCCGAGCGAGCTGAAGACCGTTATAGGGGCCTCTCCCCAACCGTCATTCCTGACGACTGGACCAGCAGGTACCATAGGTAAAGTGTGCCTTTTCTTTGCACCAAACAGTACACATACAAGAGAATTCACGGGTTAGCACGAAGCCTCAGCAGTACGGTCAGTTCTAAAGCTGGTATATCACACAGTACAGTGCAGAATCTACTATCTAGATCTAGGGGAATCCTAAACTTGGTAGTTGGGAACTAGTACTGGGCAGGAGGGGAGTGTCTGGTCTTCCGCTTTTTCAGTGGGTTGCATCAAAAAGCTAGAAATGGAGGGTGCCCGTGCAGCTTAGCCTGCCCACCGCCCTGAGGGAGTGAGAAGTGCCACACATACAAGTTGTCGTAAGAGACCACGAGTCCGAGGGGGTACGTGAAACAGAGCGCGAGTTTATCGGTGGATGTACCGCCGTCGAGACCCGAGCAGTCTCCGGCAGTCGTGTGTAGCGCCTTACCACAAGTGCCCGAAAGGACGCTCCACGGTGAAAAGTCCACCATCATTCAGAGTTAGTCGATGACAAGTTGGTTCAAAGCCGTCGAGACCCGAGTAGTCTCCGGCAGGTGTCGGTGAAGCATTTGGTTCCCCATGTCGAAAGCATCCTCCCATGACAAAAAGTCCAACTTCAGTGTGAGTGGCAATTACATGTCGTCAACATCAGCCTCTAAGTAATAGGATATCACAAATGGTAGCTGAAGAGTAACCAAAGTAGACGATAAGATTCCGGTCGCCTAGACGCATTCTCAGATTTAATCCTAATGGACAGAAGAACAATACATGTAGGCTTTCATCTAGAGTTGAGTGTTGCCCATCTTGGGCCCCCCAAGAGAAGTTTTCTCAGTTTCTGTTAAAGGACAAGATAGCGGTAGAACCCATCCCGGACAGCCCGCCTCCAGAGTATCTACCGTCTTGGGTTTATGAGCTAACGTCGCAGCGTGTCTGCTAAGTCATTAGTACATTTCTCATTTGTCGATTTTAAAGCTATTTGAAAAGACCTTGGATTAAGTTTGTGTAAATTCTGAATTTCCTTCTTGACATGAAACCCTTGTTGGCCCAACCCCAGGGCATTACCATAACTATGTTTCTCTATTCAAGACAGCAAAGTAAAAATGTCGGTAGCCCAAACAGTGGCGAGTTAAGACCCGGTGAAAGCACAGGTAGCTACCGCCTCTGAGTGAGTCCAATCCTTGTAACATAGTTCAAGTGTAAACCTTATCCTGATGGATGGAACATGTAAGAAGAGTGAGCTGTAAGTTGCTGCAAAGAAAGTAGCCATTATTGGATCACAAGTCTGTCGAAAGATTGACCCAGTATGTCTGGGCTTGGGGGGCGATCTTCTTTCTGCTTTCCATTAAAGGAAAGGGTGCCCGATGGTTCCGAGCGAGCTGAAGACCGTTATAGGGGCCTCTCCCCAACCGTCATTCCTGACGACTGGACCAGCAGGTACCATAGGTAAAGTGTGCCTTTTCTTTGCACCAAACAGTACACATACAAGAGAATTCACGGGTTAGCACGAAGCCTCAGCAGTACGGTCAGTTCTAAAGCTGGTATATCACACAGTACAGTGCAGAATCTACTATCTAGATCTAGGGGAATCCTAAACTTGGTAGTTGGGAACTAGTACTGGGCAGGAGGGGAGTGTCTGGTCTTCCGCTTTTTCAGTGGGTTGCATCAAAAAGCTAGAAATGGAGGGTGCCCGTGCAGCTTAGCCTGCCCACCGCCCTGAGGGAGTGAGAAGTGCCACACATACAAGTTGTCGTAAGAGACCACGAGTCCGAGGGGGTACGTGAAACAGAGCGCGAGTTTATCGGTGGATGTACCGCCGTCGAGACCCGAGCAGTCTCCGGCAGTCGTGTGTAGCGCCTTACCACAAGTGCCCGAAAGGACGCTCCACGGTGAAAAGTCCACCATCATTCAGAGTTAGTCGATGACAAGTTGGTTCAAAGCCGTCGAGACCCGAGTAGTCTCCGGCAGGTGTCGGTGAAGCATTTGGTTCCCCATGTCGAAAGCATCCTCCCATGACAAAAAGTCCAACTTCAGTGTGAGTGGCAATTACATGTCGTCAACATCAGCCTCTAAGTAATAGGATATCACAAATGGTAGCTGAAGAGTAACCAAAGTAGACGATAAGATTCCGGTCGCCTAGACGCATTCTCAGATTTAATCCTAATGGACAGAAGAACAATACATGTAGGCTTTCATCTAGAGTTGAGTGTTGCCCATCTTGGGCCCCCCAAGAGAAGTTTTCTCAGTTTCTGTTAAAGGACAAGATAGCGGTAGAACCCATCCCGGACAGCCCGCCTCCAGAGTATCTACCGTCTTGGGTTTATGAGCTAACGTCGCAGCGTGTCTGCTAAGTCATTAGTACATTTCTCATTTGTCGATTTTAAAGCTATTTGAAAAGACCTTGGATTAAGTTTGTGTAAATTCTGAATTTCCTTCTTGACATGAAACCCTTGTTGGCCCAACCCCAGGGCATTACCATAACTATGTTTCTCTATTCAAGACAGCAAAGTAAAAATGTCGGTAGCCCAAACAGTGGCGAGTTAAGACCCGGTGAAAGCACAGGTAGCTACCGCCTCTGAGTGAGTCCAATCCTTGTAACATAGTTCAAGTGTAAACCTTATCCTGATGGATGGAACATGTAAGAAGAGTGAGCTGTAAGTTGCTGCAAAGAAAGTAGCCATTATTGGATCACAAGTCTGTCGAAAGATTGACCCAGTATGTCTGGGCTTGGGGGGCGATCTTCTTTCTGCTTTCCATTAAAGGAAAGGGTGCCCGATGGTTCCGAGCGAGCTGAAGACCGTTATAGGGGCCTCTCCCCAACCGTCATTCCTGACGACTGGACCAGCAGGTACCATAGGTAAAGTGTGCCTTTTCTTTGCACCAAACAGTACACATACAAGAGAATTCACGGGTTAGCACGAAGCCTCAGCAGTACGGTCAGTTCTAAAGCTGGTATATCACACAGTACAGTGCAGAATCTACTATCTAGATCTAGGGGAATCCTAAACTTGGTAGTTGGGAACTAGTACTGGGCAGGAGGGGAGTGTCTGGTCTTCCGCTTTTTCAGTGGGTTGCATCAAAAAGCTAGAAATGGAGGGTGCCCGTGCAGCTTAGCCTGCCCACCGCCCTGAGGGAGTGAGAAGTGCCACACATACAAGTTGTCGTAAGAGACCACGAGTCCGAGGGGGTACGTGAAACAGAGCGCGAGTTTATCGGTGGATGTACCGCCGTCGAGACCCGAGCAGTCTCCGGCAGTCGTGTGTAGCGCCTTACCACAAGTGCCCGAAAGGACGCTCCACGGTGAAAAGTCCACCATCATTCAGAGTTAGTCGATGACAAGTTGGTTCAAAGCCGTCGAGACCCGAGTAGTCTCCGGCAGGTGTCGGTGAAGCATTTGGTTCCCCATGTCGAAAGCATCCTCCCATGACAAAAAGTCCAACTTCAGTGTGAGTGGCAATTACATGTCGTCAACATCAGCCTCTAAGTAATAGGATATCACAAATGGTAGCTGAAGAGTAACCAAAGTAGACGATAAGATTCCGGTCGCCTAGACGCATTCTCAGATTTAATCCTAATGGACAGAAGAACAATACATGTAGGCTTTCATCTAGAGTTGAGTGTTGCCCATCTTGGGCCCCCCGAGAGAAGTTTTCTCAGTTTCTGTTAAAGGACTTTGAATGTCTGAGTTCCTCGATGGCCCCCGGACGTAAAACTAAACAAACAAACAAACAAACTGTTAAAGGACAAGATAGCGGTAGAACCCATCCCGGACAGCCCGCCTCCAGAGTATCTACCGTCTTGGGTTTATGAGCTAACGTCGCAGCGTGTCTGCTAAGTCATTAGTACATTTCTCATTTGTCGATTTTAAAGCTATTTGAAAAGACCTTGGATTAAGTTTGTGTAAATTCTGAATTTCCTTCTTGACATGAAACCCTTGTTGGCCCAACCCCAGGGCATTACCATAACTATGTTTCTCTATTCGAGACAGCAAAGTAAAAATGTCGGTAGCCCAAACAGTGGCGAGTTAAGACCCGGTGAAAGCACAGGTAGCTACCGCCTCTGAGTGAGTCCAATCCTTGTAACATAGTTCAAGTGTAAACCTTATCCTGATGAATGGAACATGTAAGAAGAGTAAGCTGTAAGTTGCTGCAAAGAAAGTAGCCATTATTGGATCACAAGTCTGTCAAAAGATTGACCCAGTATGTCTGGGCTTGGGGGGCGATCTTCTTTCTGCTTTCCATTAAAGGAAAGGGTGCCCGATGGTTCCGAGCGAGCTGAAGACCGTTATAGGGGCCTCTCCCCAACCGTCATTCCTGACGACTGGACCAGCAGGTACCATAGGTAAAGTGTGCCTTTTCTTTGCACCAAACAGTACACATACAAGAGAATTCACGGGTTAGCACGAAGTCTCAGCAGTACGGTCAGTTCTAAAGCTGGTATATCACACAGTACAGTGCAGAATCTACTATCTAGATCTAGGGGAATCCTAAACTTGGTAGTTGGGAACTAGTACTGGGCAGGAGGGGAGTGTCTGGTCTTCCGCTTTTTCAGTGGGTTGCATCAAAAAGCTAGAAATGGAGGGTGCCCGTGCAGCTTAGCCTGCCCACCGCCCTGAGGGAGTGAGAAGTGCCACACATACAAGTTGTCGTAAGAGACCACGAGTCCGAGGGGGTACGTGAAACAGAGCGCGAGTTAATCGGTGGATGTACCGCCGTCGAGACCCGAGCAGTCTCCGGCAGTCGTGTGTAGCGCCTTACCACAAGTGCCCGAAAGGACGCTCCACGGTGAAAAGTCCACCATCATTCAGAGTTAGTCGATGACAAGTTGGTTCAAAGCCGTCGAGACCCGAGTAGTCTCCGGCAGGTGTCGGTGAAGCATTTGGTTCCCCATGTCGAAAGCATCCTCCCATGACAAAAAGTCCAACTTCAGTGTGAGTGGCAATTACATGTCGTCAACATCAGCCTCTAAGTAATAGGATATCACAAATGGTAGCTGAAGAGTAACCAAAGTAGACGATAAGATTCCGGTCGCCTAGACGCATTCTCAGATTTAATCCTAATGGACAGAAGAACAATACATGTAGGCTTTCATCTAGAGTTGAGTGTTGCCCATCTTGGGCCCCCCAAGAGAAGTTTTCTCAGTTTCTGTTAAAGGACAAGATAGCGGTAGAACCCATCCCGGACAGCCCGCCTCCAGAGTATCTACCGTCTTGGGTTTATGAGCTAACGTCGCAGCGTGTCTGCTAAGTCATTAGTACATTTCTCATTTGTCGATTTTAAAGCTATTTGAAAAGACCTTGGATTAAGTTTGTGTAAATTCTGAATTTCCTTCTTGACATGAAACCCTTGTTGGCCCAACCCCAGGGCATTACCATAACTATGTTTCTCTATTCAAGACAGCAAAGTAAAAATGTCGGTAGCCCAAACAGTGGCGAGTTAAGACCCGGTGAAAGCACAGGTAGCTACCGCCTCTGAGTGAGTCCAATCCTTGTAACATAGTTCAAGTGTAAACCTTATCCTGATGGATGGAACATGTAAGAAGAGTGAGCTGTAAGTTGCTGCAAAGAAAGTAGCCATTATTGGATCACAAGTCTGTCGAAAGATTGACCCAGTATGTCTGGGCTTGGGGGGCGATCTTCTTTCTGCTTTCCATTAAAGGAAAGGGTGCCCGATGGTTCCGAGCGAGCTGAAGACCGTTATAGGGGCCTCTCCCCAACCGTCATTCCTGACGACTGGACCAGCAGGTACCATAGGTAAAGTGTGCCTTTTCTTTGCACCAAACAGTACACATACAAGAGAATTCACGGGTTAGCACGAAGCCTCAGCAGTACGGTCAGTTCTAAAGCTGGTATATCACACAGTACAGTGCAGAATCTACTATCTAGATCTAGGGGAATCCTAAACTTGGTAGTTGGGAACTAGTACTGGGCAGGAGGGGAGTGTCTGGTCTTCCGCTTTTTCAGTGGGTTGCATCAAAAAGCTAGAAATGGAGGGTGCCCGTGCAGCTTAGCCTGCCCACCGCCCTGAGGGAGTGAGAAGTGCCACACATACAAGTTGTCGTAAGAGACCACGAGTCCGAGGGGGTACGTGAAACAGAGCGCGAGTTTATCGGTGGATGTACCGCCGTCGAGACCCGAGCAGTCTCCGGCAGTCGTGTGTAGCGCCTTACCACAAGTGCCCGAAAGGACGCTCCACGGTGAAAAGTCCACCATCATTCAGAGTTAGTCGATGACAAGTTGGTTCAAAGCCGTCGAGACCCGAGTAGTCTCCGGCAGGTGTCGGTGGAGCATTTGGTTCCCCATGTCGAAAGCATCCTCCCATGACAAAAAGTCCAACTTCAGTGTGAGTGGCAATTACATGTCGTCAACATCAGCCTCTAAGTAATAGGATATCACAAATGGTAGCTGAAGAGTAACCAAAGTAGACGATAAGATTCCGGTCGCCTAGACGCATTCTCAGATTTAATCCTAATGGACAGAAGAACAATACATGTAGGCTTTCATCTAGAGTTGAGTGTTGCCCATCTTGGGCCCCCCGAGAGAAGTTTTCTCAGTTTCTGTTAAAGGACTTTGAATGTCTGAGTTCCTCGATGGCCCCCGGACGTAAAACTAAACAAACAAACAAACAAACTGTTAAAGGACAAGATAGCGGTAGAACCCATCCCGGACAGCCCGCCTCCAGAGTATCTACCGTCTTGGGTTTATGAGCTAACGTCGCAGCGTGTCTGCTAAGTCATTAGTACATTTCTCATTTGTCGATTTTAAAGCTATTTGAAAAGACCTTGGATTAAGTTTGTGTAAATTCTGAATTTCCTTCTTGACATGAAACCCTTGTTGGCCCAACCCCAGGGCATTACCATAACTATGTTTCTCTATTCGAGACAGCAAAGTAAAAATGTCGGTAGCCCAAACAGTGGCGAGTTAAGACCCGGTGAAAGCACAGGTAGCTACCGCCTCTGAGTGAGTCCAATCCTTGTAACATAGTTCAAGTGTAAACCTTATCCTGATGAATGGAACATGTAAGAAGAGTAAGCTGTAAGTTGCTGCAAAGAAAGTAGCCATTATTGGATCACAAGTCTGTCGAAAGATTGACCCAGTATGTCTGGGCTTGGGGGGCGATCTTCTTTCTGCTTTCCATTAAAGGAAAGGGTGCCCGATGGTTCCGAGCGAGCTGAAGACCGTTATAGGGGCCTCTCCCCAACCGTCATTCCTGACGACTGGACCAGCAGGTACCATAGGTAAAGTGTGCCTTTTCTTTGCACCAAACAGTACACATACAAGAGAATTCACGGGTTAGCACGAAGCCTCAGCAGTACGGTCAGTTCTAAAGCTGGTATATCACACAGTACAGTGCAGAATCTACTATCTAGATCTAGGGGAATCCTAAACTTGGTAGTTGGGAACTAGTACTGGGCAGGAGGGGAGTGTCTGGTCTTCCGCTTTTTCAGTGGGTTGCATCAAAAAGCTAGAAATGGAGGGTGCCCGTGCAGCTTAGCCTGCCCACCGCCCTGAGGGAGTGAGAAGTGCCACACATACAAGTTGTCGTAAGAGACCACGAGTCCGAGGGGGTACGTGAAACAGAGCGCGAGTTAATCGGTGGATGTACCGCCGTCGAGACCCGAGCAGTCTCCGGCAGTCGTGTGTAGCGCCTTACCACAAGTGCCCGAAAGGACGCTCCACGGTGAAAAGTCCACCATCATTCAGAGTTAGTCGATGACAAGTTGGTTCAAAGCCGTCGAGACCCGAGTAGTCTCCGGCAGGTGTCGGTGAAGCATTTGGTTCCCCATGTCGAAAGCATCCTCCCATGACAAAAAGTCCAACTTCAGTGTGAGTGGCAATTACATGTCGTCAACATCAGCCTCTAAGTAATAGGATATCACAAATGGTAGCTGAAGAGTAACCAAAGTAGACGATAAGATTCCGGTCGCCTAGACGCATTCTCAGATTTAATCCTAATGGACAGAAGAACAATACATGTAGGCTTTCATCTAGAGTTGAGTGTTGCCCATCTTGGGCCCCCCAAGAGAAGTTTTCTCAGTTTCTGTTAAAGGACAAGATAGCGGTAGAACCCATCCCGGACAGCCCGCCTCCAGAGTATCTACCGTCTTGGGTTTATGAGCTAACGTCGCAGCGTGTCTGCTAAGTCATTAGTACATTTCTCATTTGTCGATTTTAAAGCTATTTGAAAAGACCTTGGATTAAGTTTGTGTAAATTCTGAATTTCCTTCTTGACATGAAACCCTTGTTGGCCCAACCCCAGGGCATTACCATAACTATGTTTCTCTATTCGAGACAGCAAAGTAAAAATGTCGGTAGCCCAAACAGTGGCGAGTTAAGACCCGGTGAAAGCACAGGTAGCTACCGCCTCTGAGTGAGTCCAATCCTTGTAACATAGTTCAAGTGTAAACCTTATCCTGATGAATGGAACATGTAAGAAGAGTAAGCTGTAAGTTGCTGCAAAGAAAGTAGCCATTATTGGATCACAAGTCTGTCAAAAGATTGACCCAGTATGTCTGGGCTTGGGGGGCGATCTTCTTTCTGCTTTCCATTAAAGGAAAGGGTGCCCGATGGTTCCGAGCGAGCTGAAGACCGTTATAGGGGCCTCTCCCCAACCGTCATTCCTGACGACTGGACCAGCAGGTACCATAGGTAAAGTGTGCCTTTTCTTTGCACCAAACAGTACACATACAAGAGAATTCACGGGTTAGCACGAAGCCTCAGCAGTACGGTCAGTTCTAAAGCTGGTATATCACACAGTACAGTGCAGAATCTACTATCTAGATCTAGGGGAATCCTAAACTTGGTAGTTGGGAACTAGTACTGGGCAGGAGGGGAGTGTCTGGTCTTCCGCTTTTTCAGTGGGTTGCATCAAAAAGCTAGAAATGGAGGGTGCCCGTGCAGCTTAGCCTGCCCACCGCCCTGAGGGAGTGAGAAGTGCCACACATACAAGTTGTCGTAAGAGACCACGAGTCCGAGGGGTTACGTGAAACAGAGCGCGAGTTAATCGGTGGATGTACCGCCGTCGAGACCCGAGCAGTCTCCGGCAGTCGTGTGTAGCGCCTTACCACAAGTGCCCGAAAGGACGCTCCACGGTGAAAAGTCCACCATCATTCAGAGTTAGTCGATGACAAGTTGGTTCAAAGCCGTCGAGACCCGAGTAGTCTCCGGCAGGTGTCGGTGAAGCATTTGGTTCCCCATGTCGAAAGCATCCTCCCATGACAAAAAGTCCAACTTCAGTGTGAGTGGCAATTACATGTCGTCAACATCAGCCTCTAAGTAATAGGATATCACAAATGGTAGCTGAAGAGTAACCAAAGTAGACGATAAGATTCCGGTCGCCTAGACGCATTCTCAGATTTAATCCTAATGGACAGAAGAACAATACATGTAGGCTTTCATCTAGAGTTGAGTGTTGCCCATCTTGGGCCCCCCGAGAGAAGTTTTCTCAGTTTCTGTTAAAGGACTTTGAATGTCTGAGTTCCTCGATGGCCCCCGGACGTAAAACTAAACAAACAAACAAACAAACTGTTAAAGGACAAGATAGCGGTAGAACCCATCCCGGACAGCCCGCCTCCAGAGTATCTACCGTCTTGGGTTTATGAGCTAACGTCGCAGCGTGTCTGCTAAGTCATTAGTACATTTCTCATTTGTCGATTTTAAAGCTATTTGAAAAGACCTTGGATTAAGTTTGTGTAAATTCTGAATTTCCTTCTTGACATGAAACCCTTGTTGGCCCAACCCCAGGGCATTACCATAACTATGTTTCTCTATTCGAGACAGCAAAGTAAAAATGTCGGTAGCCCAAACAGTGGCGAGTTAAGACCCGGTGAAAGCACAGGTAGCTACCGCCTCTGAGTGAGTCCAATCCTTGTAACATAGTTCAAGTGTAAACCTTATCCTGATGAATGGAACATGTAAGAAGAGTAAGCTGTAAGTTGCTGCAAAGAAAGTAGCCATTATTGGATCACAAGTCTGTCGAAAGATTGACCCAGTATGTCTGGGCTTGGGGGGCGATCTTCTTTCTGCTTTCCATTAAAGGAAAGGGTGCCCGATGGTTCCGAGCGAGCTGAAGACCGTTATAGGGGCCTCTCCCCAACCGTCATTCCTGACGACTGGACCAGCAGGTACCATAGGTAAAGTGTGCCTTTTCTTTGCACCAAACAGTACACATACAAGAGAATTCACGGGTTAGCACGAAGCCTCAGCAGTACGGTCAGTTCTAAAGCTGGTATATCACACAGTACAGTGCAGAATCTACTATCTAGATCTAGGGGAATCCTAAACTTGGTAGTTGGGAACTAGTACTGGGCAGGAGGGGAGTGTCTGGTCTTCCGCTTTTTCAGTGGGTTGCATCAAAAAGCTAGAAATGGAGTGTGCCCGTGCAGCTTAGCCTGCCCACCACCCTGAGGGAGTGAGAAGTGCCACACATACAAGTTGTCGTAAGAGACCACGAGTCCGAGGGGGTACGTGAAACAGAGCGCGAGTTAATCGGTGGATGTACCGCCGTCGAGACCCGAGCAGTCTCCGGCAGTCGTGTGTAGCGCCTTACCACAAGTGCCCGAAAGGACGCTCCACGGTGAAAAGTCCACCATCATTCAGAGTTAGTCGATGACAAGTTGGTTCAAAGCCGTCGAGACCCGAGTAGTCTCCGGCAGGTGTCGGTGAAGCATTTGGTTCCCCATGTCGAAAGCATCCTCCCATGACAAAAAGTCCAACTTCAGTGTGAGTGGCAATTACATGTCGTCAACATCAGCCTCTAAGTAATAGGATATCACAAATGGTAGCTGAAGAGTAACCAAAGTAGACGATAAGATTCCGGTCGCCTAGACGCATTCTCAGATTTAATCCTAATGGACAGAAGAACAATACATGTAGGCTTTCATCTAGAGTTGAGTGTTGCCCATCTTGGGCCCCCCGAGAGAAGTTTTCTCAGTTTCTGTTAAAGGACAAGATAGCGGTAGAACCCATCCCGGACAGCCCGCCTCCAGAGTATCTACCGTCTTGGGTTTATGAGCTAACGTCGCAGCGTGTCTGCTAAGTCATTAGTACATTTCTCATTTGTCGATTTTAAAGCTATTTGAAAAGACCTTGGATTAAGTTTGTGTAAATTCTGAATTTCCTTCTTGACATGAAACCCTTGTTGGCCCAACCCCAGGGCATTACCATAACTATGTTTCTCTATTCAAGACAGCAAAGTAAAAATGTCGGTAGCCCAAACAGTGGCGAGTTAAGACCCGGTGAAAGCACAGGTAGCTACCGCCTCTGAGTGAGTCCAATCCTTGTAACATAGTTCAAGTGTAAACCTTATCCTGATGGATGGAACATGTAAGAAGAGTAAGCTGTAAGTTGCTGCAAAGAAAGTAGCCATTATTGGATCACAAGTCTGTCGAAAGATTGACCCAGTATGTCTGGGCTTGGGGGGCGATCTTCTTTCTGCTTTCCATTAAAGGAAAGGGTGCCCGATGGTTCCGAGCGAGCTGAAGACCGTTATAGGGGCCTCTCCCCAACCGTCATTCCTGACGACTGGACCAGCAGGTACCATAGGTAAAGTGTGCCTTTTCTTTGCACCAAACAGTACACATACAAGAGAATTCACGGGTTAGCACGAAGCCTCAGCAGTACGGTCAGTTCTAAAGCTGGTATATCACACAGTACAGTGCAGAATCTACTATCTAGATCTAGGGGAATCCTAAACTTGGTAGTTGGGAACTAGTACTGGGCAGGAGGGGAGTGTCTGGTCTTCCGCTTTTTCAGTGGGTTGCATCAAAAAGCTAGAAATGGAGGGTGCCCGTGCAGCTTAGCCTGCCCACCGCCCTGAGGGAGTGAGAAGTGCCACACATACAAGTTGTCGTAAGAGACCACGAGTCCGAGGGGGTACGTGAAACAGAGCGCGAGTTAATCGGTGGATGTACCGCCGTCGAGACCCGAGCAGTCTCCGGCAGTCGTGTGTAGCGCCTTACCACAAGTGCCCGAAAGGACGCTCCACGGTGAAAAGTCCACCATCATTCAGAGTTAGTCGATGACAAGTTGGTTCAAAGCCGTCGAGACCCGAGTAGTCTCCGGCAGGTGTCGGTGAAGCATTTGGTTCCCCATGTCGAAAGCATCCTCCCATGACAAAAAGTCCAACTTCAGTGTGAGTGGCAATTACATGTCGTCAACATCAGCCTCTAAGTAATAGGATATCACAAATGGTAGCTGAAGAGTAACCAAAGTAGACGATAAGATTCCGGTCGCCTAGACGCATTCTCAGATTTAATCCTAATGGACAGAAGAACAATACATGTAGGCTTTCATCTAGAGTTGAGTGTTGCCCATCTTGGGCCCCCCGAGAGAAGTTTTCTCAGTTTCTGTTAAAGGACAAGATAGCGGTAGAACCCATCCCGGACAGCCCGCCTCCAGAGTATCTACCGTCTTGGGTTTATGAGCTAACGTCGCAGCGTGTCTGCTAAGTCATTAGTACATTTCTCATTTGTCGATTTTAAAGCTATTTGAAAAGACCTTGGATTAAGTTTGTGTAAATTCTGAATTTCCTTCTTGACATGAAACCCTTGTTGGCCCAACCCCAGGGCATTACCATAACTATGTTTCTCTATTCAAGACAGCAAAGTAAAAATGTCGGTAGCCCAAACAGTGGCGAGTTAAGACCCGGTGAAAGCACAGGTAGCTACCGCCTCTGAGTGAGTCCAATCCTTGTAACATAGTTCAAGTGTAAACCTTATCCTGATGGATGGAACATGTAAGAAGAGTAAGCTGTAAGTTGCTGCAAAGAAAGTAGCCATTATTGGATCACAAGTCTGTCGAAAGATTGACCCAGTATGTCTGGGCTTGGGGGGCGATCTTCTTTCTGCTTTCCATTAAAGGAAAGGGTGCCCGATGGTTCCGAGCGAGCTGAAGACCGTTATAGGGGCCTCTCCCCAACCGTCATTCCTGACGACTGGACCAGCAGGTACCATAGGTAAAGTGTGCCTTTTCTTTGCACCAAACAGTACACATACAAGAGAATTCACGGGTTAGCACGAAGCCTCAGCAGTACGGTCAGTTCTAAAGCTGGTATATCACACAGTACAGTGCAGAATCTACTATCTAGATCTAGGGGAATCCTAAACTTGGTAGTTGGGAACTAGTACTGGGCAGGAGGGGAGTGTCTGGTCTTCCGCTTTTTCAGTGGGTTGCATCAAAAAGCTAGAAATGGAGGGTGCCCGTGCAGCTTAGCCTGCCCACCGCCCTGAGGGAGTGAGAAGTGCCACACATACAAGTTGTCGTAAGAGACCACGAGTCCGAGGGGGTACGTGAAACAGAGCGCGAGTTAATCGGTGGATGTACCGCCGTCGAGACCCGAGCAGTCTCCGGCAGTCGTGTGTAGCGCCTTACCACAAGTGCCCGAAAGGACGCTCCACGGTGAAAAGTCCACCATCATTCAGAGTTAGTCGATGACAAGTTGGTTCAAAGCCGTCGAGACCCGAGTAGTCTCCGGCAGGTGTCGGTGAAGCATTTGGTTCCCCATGTCGAAAGCATCCTCCCATGACAAAAAGTCCAACTTCAGTGTGAGTGGCAATTACATGTCGTCAACATCAGCCTCTAAGTAATAGGATATCACAAATGGTAGCTGAAGAGTAACCAAAGTAGACGATAAGATTCCGGTCGCCTAGACGCATTCTCAGATTTAATCCTAATGGACAGAAGAACAATACATGTAGGCTTTCATCTAGAGTTGAGTGTTGCCCATCTTGGGCCCCCCGAGAGAAGTTTTCTCAGTTTCTGTTAAAGGACAAGATAGCGGTAGAACCCATCCCGGACAGCCCGCCTCCAGAGTATCTACCGTCTTGGGTTTATGAGCTAACGTCGCAGCGTGTCTGCTAAGTCATTAGTACATTTCTCATTTGTCGATTTTAAAGCTATTTGAAAAGACCTTGGATTAAGTTTGTGTAAATTCTGAATTTCCTTCTTGACATGAAACCCTTGTTGGCCCAACCCCAGGGCATTACCATAACTATGTTTCTCTATTCAAGACAGCAAAGTAAAAATGTCGGTAGCCCAAACAGTGGCGAGTTAAGACCCGGTGAAAGCACAGGTAGCTACCGCCTCTGAGTGAGTCCAATCCTTGTAACATAGTTCAAGTGTAAACCTTATCCTGATGGATGGAACATGTAAGAAGAGTAAGCTGTAAGTTGCTGCAAAGAAAGTAGCCATTATTGGATCACAAGTCTGTCGAAAGATTGACCCAGTATGTCTGGGCTTGGGGGGCGATCTTCTTTCTGCTTTCCATTAAAGGAAAGGGTGCCCGATGGTTCCGAGCGAGCTGAAGACCGTTATAGGGGCCTCTCCCCAACCGTCATTCCTGACGACTGGACCAGCAGGTACCATAGGTAAAGTGTGCCTTTTCTTTGCACCAAACAGTACACATACAAGAGAATTCACGGGTTAGCACGAAGCCTCAGCAGTACGGTCAGTTCTAAAGCTGGTATATCACACAGTACAGTGCAGAATCTACTATCTAGATCTAGGGGAATCCTAAACTTGGTAGTTGGGAACTAGTACTGGGCAGGAGGGGAGTGTCTGGTCTTCCGCTTTTTCAGTGGGTTGCATCAAAAAGCTAGAAATGGAGGGTGCCCGTGCAGCTTAGCCTGCCCACCGCCCTGAGGGAGTGAGAAGTGCCACACATACAAGTTGTCGTAAGAGACCACGAGTCCGAGGGGGTACGTGAAACAGAGCGCGAGTTAATCGGTGGATGTACCGCCGTCGAGACCCGAGCAGTCTCCGGCAGTCGTGTGTAGCGCCTTACCACAAGTGCCCGAAAGGACGCTCCACGGTGAAAAGTCCACCATCATTCAGAGTTAGTCGATGACAAGTTGGTTCAAAGCCGTCGAGACCCGAGTAGTCTCCGGCAGGTGTCGGTGAAGCATTTGGTTCCCCATGTCGAAAGCATCCTCCCATGACAAAAAGTCCAACTTCAGTGTGAGTGGCAATTACATGTCGTCAACATCAGCCTCTAAGTAATAGTATATCACAAATGGTAGCTGAAGAGTAACCAAAGTAGACGATAAGATTCCGGTCGCCTAGACGCATTCTCAGATTTAATCCTAATGGACAGAAGAACAATACATGTAGGCTTTCATCTAGAGTTGAGTGTTGCCCATCTTGGGCCCCCCGAGAGAAGTTTTCTCAGTTTCTGTTAAAGGACAAGATAGCGGTAGAACCCATCCCGGACAGCCCGCCTCCAGAGTATCTACCGTCTTGGGTTTATGAGCTAACGTCGCAGCGTGTCTGCTAAGTCATTAGTACATTTCTCATTTGTCGATTTTAAAGCTATTTGAAAAGACCTTGGATTAAGTTTGTGTAAATTCTGAATTTCCTTCTTGACATGAAACCCTTGTTGGCCCAACCCCAGGGCATTACCATAACTATGTTTCTCTATTCAAGACAGCAAAGTAAAAATGTCGGTAGCCCAAACAGTGGCGAGTTAAGACCCGGTGAAAGCACAGGTAGCTACCGCCTCTGAGTGAGTCCAATCCTTGTAACATAGTTCAAGTGTAAACCTTATCCTGATGGATGGAACATGTAAGAAGAGTAAGCTGTAAGTTGCTGCAAAGAAAGTAGCCATTATTGGATCACAAGTCTGTCGAAAGATTGACCCAGTATGTCTGGGCTTGGGGGGCGATCTTCTTTCTGCTTTCCATTAAAGGAAAGGGTGCCCGATGGTTCCGAGCGAGCTGAAGACCGTTATAGGGGCCTCTCCCCAACCGTCATTCCTGACGACTGGACCAGCAGGTACCATAGGTAAAGTGTGCCTTTTCTTTGCACCAAACAGTACACATACAAGAGAATTCACGGGTTAGCACGAAGCCTCAGCAGTACGGTCAGTTCTAAAGCTGGTATATCACACAGTACAGTGCAGAATCTACTATCTAGATCTAGGGGAATCCTAAACTTGGTAGTTGGGAACTAGTACTGGGCAGGAGGGGAGTGTCTGGTCTTCCGCTTTTTCAGTGGGTTGCATCAAAAAGCTAGAAATGGAGGGTGCCCGTGCAGCTTAGCCTGCCCACCGCCCTGAGGGAGTGAGAAGTGCCACACATACAAGTTGTCGTAAGAGACCACGAGTCCGAGGGGGTACGTGAAACAGAGCGCGAGTTAATCGGTGGATGTACCGCCGTCGAGACCCGAGCAGTCTCCGGCAGTCGTGTGTAGCGCCTTACCACAAGTGCCCGAAAGGACGCTCCACGGTGAAAAGTCCACCATCATTCAGAGTTAGTCGATGACAAGTTGGTTCAAAGCCGTCGAGACCCGAGTAGTCTCCGGCAGGTGTCGGTGAAGCATTTGGTTCCCCATGTCGAAAGCATCCTCCCATGACAAAAAGTCCAACTTCAGTGTGAGTGGCAATTACATGTCGTCAACATCAGCCTCTAAGTAATAGGATATCACAAATGGTAGCTGAAGAGTAACCAAAGTAGACGATAAGATTCCGGTCGCCTAGACGCATTCTCAGATTTAATCCTAATGGACAGAAGAACAATACATGTAGGCTTTCATCTAGAGTTGAGTGTTGCCCATCTTGGGCCCCCCGAGAGAAGTTTTCTCAGTTTCTGTTAAAGGACAAGATAGCGGTAGAACCCATCCCGGACAGCCCGCCTCCAGAGTATCTACCGTCTTGGGTTTATGAGCTAACGTCGCAGCGTGTCTGCTAAGTCATTAGTACATTTCTCATTTGTCGATTTTAAAGCTATTTGAAAAGACCTTGGATTAAGTTTGTGTAAATTCTGAATTTCCTTCTTGACATGAAACCCTTGTTGGCCCAACCCCAGGGCATTACCATAACTATGTTTCTCTATTCAAGACAGCAAAGTAAAAATGTCGGTAGCCCAAACAGTGGCGAGTTAAGACCCGGTGAAAGCACAGGTAGCTACCGCCTCTGAGTGAGTCCAATCCTTGTAACATAGTTCAAGTGTAAACCTTATCCTGATGGATGGAACATGTAAGAAGAGTAAGCTGTAAGTTGCTGCAAAGAAAGTAGCCATTATTGGATCACAAGTCTGTCGAAAGATTGACCCAGTATGTCTGGGCTTGGGGGGCGATCTTCTTTCTGCTTTCCATTAAAGGAAAGGGTGCCCGATGGTTCCGAGCGAGCTGAAGACCGTTATAGGGGCCTCTCCCCAACCGTCATTCCTGACGACTGGACCAGCAGGTACCATAGGTAAAGTGTGCCTTTTCTTTGCACCAAACAGTACACATACAAGAGAATTCACGGGTTAGCACGAAGCCTCAGCAGTACGGTCAGTTCTAAAGCTGGTATATCACACAGTACAGTGCAGAATCTACTATCTAGATCTAGGGGAATCCTAAACTTGGTAGTTGGGAACTAGTACTGGGCAGGAGGGGAGTGTCTGGTCTTCCGCTTTTTCAGTGGGTTGCATCAAAAAGCTAGAAATGGAGGGTGCCCGTGCAGCTTAGCCTGCCCACCGCCCTGAGGGAGTGAGAAGTGCCACACATACAAGTTGTCGTAAGAGACCACGAGTCCGAGGGGGTACGTGAAACAGAGCGCGAGTTAATCGGTGGATGTACCGCCGTCGAGACCCGAGCAGTCTCCGGCAGTCGTGTGTAGCGCCTTACCACAAGTGCCCGAAAGGACGCTCCACGGTGAAAAGTCCACCATCATTCAGAGTTAGTCGATGACAAGTTGGTTCAAAGCCGTCGAGACCCGAGTAGTCTCCGGCAGGTGTCGGTGAAGCATTTGGTTCCCCATGTCGAAAGCATCCTCCCATGACAAAAAGTCCAACTTCAGTGTGAGTGGCAATTACATGTCGTCAACATCAGCCTCTAAGTAATAGTATATCACAAATGGTAGCTGAAGAGTAACCAAAGTAGACGATAAGATTCCGGTCGCCTAGACGCATTCTCAGATTTAATCCTAATGGACAGAAGAACAATACATGTAGGCTTTCATCTAGAGTTGAGTGTTGCCCATCTTGGGCCCCCCGAGAGAAGTTTTCTCAGTTTCTGTTAAAGGACAAGATAGCGGTAGAACCCATCCCGGACAGCCCGCCTCCAGAGTATCTACCGTCTTGGGTTTATGAGCTAACGTCGCAGCGTGTCTGCTAAGTCATTAGTACATTTCTCATTTGTCGATTTTAAAGCTATTTGAAAAGACCTTGGATTAAGTTTGTGTAAATTCTGAATTTCCTTCTTGACATGAAACCCTTGTTGGCCCAACCCCAGGGCATTACCATAACTATGTTTCTCTATTCAAGACAGCAAAGTAAAAATGTCGGTAGCCCAAACAGTGGCGAGTTAAGACCCGGTGAAAGCACAGGTAGCTACCGCCTCTGAGTGAGTCCAATCCTTGTAACATAGTTCAAGTGTAAACCTTATCCTGATGGATGGAACATGTAAGAAGAGTAAGCTGTAAGTTGCTGCAAAGAAAGTAGCCATTATTGGATCACAAGTCTGTCGAAAGATTGACCCAGTATGTCTGGGCTTGGGGGGCGATCTTCTTTCTGCTTTCCATTAAAGGAAAGGGTGCCCGATGGTTCCGAGCGAGCTGAAGACCGTTATAGGGGCCTCTCCCCAACCGTCATTCCTGACGACTGGACCAGCAGGTACCATAGGTAAAGTGTGCCTTTTCTTTGCACCAAACAGTACACATACAAGAGAATTCACGGGTTAGCACGAAGCCTCAGCAGTACGGTCAGTTCTAAAGCTGGTATATCACACAGTACAGTGCAGAATCTACTATCTAGATCTAGGGGAATCCTAAACTTGGTAGTTGGGAACTAGTACTGGGCAGGAGGGGAGTGTCTGGTCTTCCGCTTTTTCAGTGGGTTGCATCAAAAAGCTAGAAATGGAGGGTGCCCGTGCAGCTTAGCCTGCCCACCGCCCTGAGGGAGTGAGAAGTGCCACACATACAAGTTGTCGTAAGAGACCACGAGTCCGAGGGGGTACGTGAAACAGAGCGCGAGTTAATCGGTGGATGTACCGCCGTCGAGACCCGAGCAGTCTCCGGCAGTCGTGTGTAGCGCCTTACCACAAGTGCCCGAAAGGACGCTCCACGGTGAAAAGTCCACCATCATTCAGAGTTAGTCGATGACAAGTTGGTTCAAAGCCGTCGAGACCCGAGTAGTCTCCGGCAGGTGTCGGTGAAGCATTTGGTTCCCCATGTCGAAAGCATCCTCCCATGACAAAAAGTCCAACTTCAGTGTGAGTGGCAATTACATGTCGTCAACATCAGCCTCTAAGTAATAGTATATCACAAATGGTAGCTGAAGAGTAACCAAAGTAGACGATAAGATTCCGGTCGCCTAGACGCATTCTCAGATTTAATCCTAATGGACAGAAGAACAATACATGTAGGCTTTCATCTAGAGTTGAGTGTTGCCCATCTTGGGCCCCCCGAGAGAAGTTTTCTCAGTTTCTGTTAAAGGACAAGATAGCGGTAGAACCCATCCCGGACAGCCCGCCTCCAGAGTATCTACCGTCTTGGGTTTATGAGCTAACGTCGCAGCGTGTCTGCTAAGTCATTAGTACATTTCTCATTTGTCGATTTTAAAGCTATTTGAAAAGACCTTGGATTAAGTTTGTGTAAATTCTGAATTTCCTTCTTGACATGAAACCCTTGTTGGCCCAACCCCAGGGCATTACCATAACTATGTTTCTCTATTCAAGACAGCAAAGTAAAAATGTCGGTAGCCCAAACAGTGGCGAGTTAAGACCCGGTGAAAGCACAGGTAGCTACCGCCTCTGAGTGAGTCCAATCCTTGTAACATAGTTCAAGTGTAAACCTTATCCTGATGGATGGAACATGTAAGAAGAGTAAGCTGTAAGTTGCTGCAAAGAAAGTAGCCATTATTGGATCACAAGTCTGTCGAAAGATTGACCCAGTATGTCTGGGCTTGGGGGGCGATCTTCTTTCTGCTTTCCATTAAAGGAAAGGGTGCCCGATGGTTCCGAGCGAGCTGAAGACCGTTATAGGGGCCTCTCCCCAACCGTCATTCCTGACGACTGGACCAGCAGGTACCATAGGTAAAGTGTGCCTTTTCTTTGCACCAAACAGTACACATACAAGAGAATTCACGGGTTAGCACGAAGCCTCAGCAGTACGGTCAGTTCTAAAGCTGGTATATCACACAGTACAGTGCAGAATCTACTATCTAGATCTAGGGGAATCCTAAACTTGGTAGTTGGGAACTAGTACTGGGCAGGAGGGGAGTGTCTGGTCTTCCGCTTTTTCAGTGGGTTGCATCAAAAAGCTAGAAATGGAGGGTGCCCGTGCAGCTTAGCCTGCCCACCGCCCTGAGGGAGTGAGAAGTGCCACACATACAAGTTGTCGTAAGAGACCACGAGTCCGAGGGGGTACGTGAAACAGAGCGCGAGTTAATCGGTGGATGTACCGCCGTCGAGACCCGAGCAGTCTCCGGCAGTCGTGTGTAGCGCCTTACCACAAGTGCCCGAAAGGACGCTCCACGGTGAAAAGTCCACCATCATTCAGAGTTAGTCGATGACAAGTTGGTTCAAAGCCGTCGAGACCCGAGTAGTCTCCGGCAGGTGTCGGTGAAGCATTTGGTTCCCCATGTCGAAAGCATCCTCCCATGACAAAAAGTCCAACTTCAGTGTGAGTGGCAATTACATGTCGTCAACATCAGCCTCTAAGTAATAGGATATCACAAATGGTAGCTGAAGAGTAACCAAAGTAGACGATAAGATTCCGGTCGCCTAGACGCATTCTCAGATTTAATCCTAATGGACAGAAGAACAATACATGTAGGCTTTCATCTAGAGTTGAGTGTTGCCCATCTTGGGCCCCCCGAGAGAAGTTTTCTCAGTTTCTGTTAAAGGACAAGATAGCGGTAGAACCCATCCCGGACAGCCCGCCTCCAGAGTATCTACCGTCTTGGGTTTATGAGCTAACGTCGCAGCGTGTCTGCTAAGTCATTAGTACATTTCTCATTTGTCGATTTTAAAGCTATTTGAAAAGACCTTGGATTAAGTTTGTGTAAATTCTGAATTTCCTTCTTGACATGAAACCCTTGTTGGCCCAACCCCAGGGCATTACCATAACTATGTTTCTCTATTCAAGACAGCAAAGTAAAAATGTCGGTAGCCCAAACAGTGGCGAGTTAAGACCCGGTGAAAGCACAGGTAGCTACCGCCTCTGAGTGAGTCCAATCCTTGTAACATAGTTCAAGTGTAAACCTTATCCTGATGAATGGAACATGTAAGAAGAGTAAGCTGTAAGTTGCTGCAAAGAAAGTAGCCATTATTGGATCACAAGTCTGTCGAAAGATTGACCCAGTATGTCTGGGCTTGGGGGGCGATCTTCTTTCTGCTTTCCATTAAAGGAAAGGGTGCCCGATGGTTCCGAGCGAGCTGAAGACCGTTATAGGGGCCTCTCCCCAACCGTCATTCCTGACGACTGGACCAGCAGGTACCATAGGTAAAGTGTGCCTTTTCTTTGCACCAAACAGTACACATACAAGAGAATTCACGGGTTAGCACGAAGCCTCAGCAGTACGGTCAGTTCTAAAGCTGGTATATCACACAGTACAGTGCAGAATCTACTATCTAGATCTAGGGGAATCCTAAACTTGGTAGTTGGGAACTAGTACTGGGCAGGAGGGGAGTGTCTGGTCTTCCGCTTTTTCAGTGGGTTGTTTTCAGTGGGTTGCATCAAAAAGCTAGAAATGGAGGGTGCCCGTGCAGCTTAGCCTGCCCACCGCCCTGAGGGAGTGAGAAGTGCCACACATACAAGTTGTCGTAAGAGACCACGAGTCCGAGGGGGTACGTGAAACAGAGCGCGAGTTAATCGGTGGATGTACCGCCGTCGAGACCCGAGCAGTCTCCGGCAGTCGTGTGTAGCGCCTTACCACAAGTGCCCGAAAGGACGCTCCACGGTGAAAAGTCCACCATCATTCAGAGTTAGTCGATGACAAGTTGGTTCAAAGCCGTCGAGACCCGAGTAGTCTCCGGCAGGTGTCGGTGAAGCATTTGGTTCCCCATGTCGAAAGCATCCTCCCATGACAAAAAGTCCAACTTCAGTGTGAGTGGCAATTACATGTCGTCAACATCAGCCTCTAAGTAATAGGATATCACAAATGGTAGCTGAAGAGTAACCAAAGTAGACGATAAGATTCCGGTCGCCTAGACGCATTCTCAGATTTAATCCTAATGGACAGAAGAACAATACATGTAGGCTTTCATCTAGAGTTGAGTGTTGCCCATCTTGGGCCCCCCGAGAGAAGTTTTCTCAGTTTCTGTTAAAGGACTTTGAATGTCTGAGTTCCTCGATGGCCCCCGGACGTAAAACTAAACAAACAAACAAACAAACTGTTAAAGGACAAGATAGCGGTAGAACCCATCCCGGACAGCCCGCCTCCAGAGTATCTACCGTCTTGGGTTTATGAGCTAACGTCGCAGCGTGTCTGCTAAGTCATTAGTACATTTCTCATTTGTCGATTTTAAAGCTATTTGAAAAGACCTTGGATTAAGTTTGTGTAAATTCTGAATTTCCTTCTTGACATGAAACCCTTGTTGGCCCAACCCCAGGGCATTACCATAACTATGTTTCTCTATTCAAGACAGCAAAGTAAAAATGTCGGTAGCCCAAACAGTGGCGAGTTAAGACCCGGTGAAAGCACAGGTAGCTACCGCCTCTGAGTGAGTCCAATCCTTGTAACATAGTTCAAGTGTAAACCTTATCCTGATGAATGGAACATGTAAGAAGAGTAAGCTGTAAGTTGCTGCAAAGAAAGTAGCCATTATTGGATCACAAGTCTGTCGAAAGATTGACCCAGTATGTCTGGGCTTGGGGGGCGATCTTCTTTCTGCTTTCCATTAAAGGAAAGGGTGCCCGATGGTTCCGAGCGAGCTGAAGACCGTTATAGGGGCCTCTCCCCAACCGTCATTCCTGACGACTGGACCAGCAGGTACCATAGGTAAAGTGTGCCTTTTCTTTGCACCAAACAGTACACATACAAGAGAATTCACGGGTTAGCACGAAGCCTCAGCAGTACGGTCAGTTCTAAAGCTGGTATATCACACAGTACAGTGCAGAATCTACTATCTAGATCTAGGGGAATCCTAAACTTGGTAGTTGGGAACTAGTACTGGGCAGGAGGGGAGTGTCTGGTCTTCCGCTTTTTCAGTGGGTTGTTTTCAGTGGGTTGCATCAAAAAGCTAGAAATGGAGGGTGCCCGTGCAGCTTAGCCTGCCCACCGCCCTGAGGGAGTGAGAAGTGCCACACATACAAGTTGTCGTAAGAGACCACGAGTCCGAGGGGGTACGTGAAACAGAGCGCGAGTTAATCGGTGGATGTACCGCCGTCGAGACCCGAGCAGTCTCCGGCAGTCGTGTGTAGCGCCTTACCACAAGTGCCCGAAAGGACGCTCCACGGTGAAAAGTCCACCATCATTCAGAGTTAGTCGATGACAAGTTGGTTCAAAGCCGTCGAGACCCGAGTAGTCTCCGGCAGGTGTCGGTGAAGCATTTGGTTCCCCATGTCGAAAGCATCCTCCCATGACAAAAAGTCCAACTTCAGTGTGAGTGGCAATTACATGTCGTCAACATCAGCCTCTAAGTAATAGTATATCACAAATGGTAGCTGAAGAGTAACCAAAGTAGACGATAAGATTCCGGTCGCCTAGACGCATTCTCAGATTTAATCCTAATGGACAGAAGAACAATACATGTAGGCTTTCATCTAGAGTTGAGTGTTGCCCATCTTGGGCCCCCCGAGAGAAGTTTTCTCAGTTTCTGTTAAAGGACAAGATAGCGGTAGAACCCATCCCGGACAGCCCGCCTCCAGAGTATCTACCGTCTTGGGTTTATGAGCTAACGTCGCAGCGTGTCTGCTAAGTCATTAGTACATTTCTCATTTGTCGATTTTAAAGCTATTTGAAAAGACCTTGGATTAAGTTTGTGTAAATTCTGAATTTCCTTCTTGACATGAAACCCTTGTTGGCCCAACCCCAGGGCATTACCATAACTATGTTTCTCTATTCAAGACAGCAAAGTAAAAATGTCGGTAGCCCAAACAGTGGCGAGTTAAGACCCGGTGAAAGCACAGGTAGCTACCGCCTCTGAGTGAGTCCAATCCTTGTAACATAGTTCAAGTGTAAACCTTATCCTGATGGATGGAACATGTAAGAAGAGTAAGCTGTAAGTTGCTGCAAAGAAAGTAGCCATTATTGGATCACAAGTCTGTCGAAAGATTGACCCAGTATGTCTGGGCTTGGGGGGCGATCTTCTTTCTGCTTTCCATTAAAGGAAAGGGTGCCCGATGGTTCCGAGCGAGCTGAAGACCGTTATAGGGGCCTCTCCCCAACCGTCATTCCTGACGACTGGACCAGCAGGTACCATAGGTAAAGTGTGCCTTTTCTTTGCACCAAACAGTACACATACAAGAGAATTACGGGTTAGCACGAAGCCTCAGCAGTACGGTCAGTTCTAAAGCTGGTATATCACACAGTACAGTGCAGAATCTACTATCTAGATCTAGGGGAATCCTAAACTTGGTAGTTGGGAACTAGTACTGGGCAGGAGGGGAGTGTCTGGTCTTCCGCTTTTTCAGTGGGTTGCATCAAAAAGCTAGAAATGGAGGGTGCCCGTGCAGCTTAGCCTGCCCACCGCCCTGAGGGAGTGAGAAGTGCCACACATACAAGTTGTCGTAAGAGACCACGAGTCCGAGGGGGTACGTGAAACAGAGCGCGAGTTAATCGGTGGATGTACCGCCGTCGAGACCCGAGCAGTCTCCGGCAGTCGTGTGTAGCGCCTTACCACAAGTGCCCGAAAGGACGCTCCACGGTGAAAAGTCCACCATCATTCAGAGTTAGTCGATGACAAGTTGGTTCAAAGCCGTCGAGACCCGAGTAGTCTCCGGCAGGTGTCGGTGAAGCATTTGGTTCCCCATGTCGAAAGCATCCTCCCATGACAAAAAGTCCAACTTCAGTGTGAGTGGCAATTACATGTCGTCAACATCAGCCTCTAAGTAATAGGATATCACAAATGGTAGCTGAAGAGTAACCAAAGTAGACGATAAGATTCCGGTCGCCTAGACGCATTCTCAGATTTAATCCTAATGGACAGAAGAACAATACATGTAGGCTTTCATCTAGAGTTGAGTGTTGCCCATCTTGGGCCCCCCGAGAGAAGTTTTCTCAGTTTCTGTTAAAGGACAAGATAGCGGTAGAACCCATCCCGGACAGCCCGCCTCCAGAGTATCTACCGTCTTGGGTTTATGAGCTAACGTCGCAGCGTGTCTGCTAAGTCATTAGTACATTTCTCATTTGTCGATTTTAAAGCTATTTGAAAAGACCTTGGATTAAGTTTGTGTAAATTCTGAATTTCCTTCTTGACATGAAACCCTTGTTGGCCCAACCCCAGGGCATTACCATAACTATGTTTCTCTATTCAAGACAGCAAAGTAAAAATGTCGGTAGCCCAAACAGTGGCGAGTTAAGACCCGGTGAAAGCACAGGTAGCTACCGCCTCTGAGTGAGTCCAATCCTTGTAACATAGTTCAAGTGTAAACCTTATCCTGATGAATGGAACATGTAAGAAGAGTAAGCTGTAAGTTGCTGCAAAGAAAGTAGCCATTATTGGATCACAAGTCTGTCGAAAGATTGACCCAGTATGTCTGGGCTTGGGGGGCGATCTTCTTTCTGCTTTCCATTAAAGGAAAGGGTGCCCGATGGTTCCGAGCGAGCTGAAGACCGTTATAGGGGCCTCTCCCCAACCGTCATTCCTGACGACTGGACCAGCAGGTACCATAGGTAAAGTGTGCCTTTTCTTTGCACCAAACAGTACACATACAAGAGAATTCACGGGTTAGCACGAAGCCTCAGCAGTACGGTCAGTTCTAAAGCTGGTATATCACACAGTACAGTGCAGAATCTACTATCTAGATCTAGGGGAATCCTAAACTTGGTAGTTGGGAACTAGTACTGGGCAGGAGGGGAGTGTCTGGTCTTCCGCTTTTTCAGTGGGTTGTTTTCAGTGGGTTGCATCAAAAAGCTAGAAATGGAGGGTGCCCGTGCAGCTTAGCCTGCCCACCGCCCTGAGGGAGTGAGAAGTGCCACACATACAAGTTGTCGTAAGAGACCACGAGTCCGAGGGGGTACGTGAAACAGAGCGCGAGTTAATCGGTGGATGTACCGCCGTCGAGACCCGAGCAGTCTCCGGCAGTCGTGTGTAGCGCCTTACCACAAGTGCCCGAAAGGACGCTCCACGGTGAAAAGTCCACCATCATTCAGAGTTAGTCGATGACAAGTTGGTTCAAAGCCGTCGAGACCCGAGTAGTCTCCGGCAGGTGTCTGTGAAGCATTTGGTTCCCCATGTCGAAAGCATCCTCCCATGACAAAAAGTCCAACTTCAGTGTGAGTGGCAATTACATGTCGTCAACATCAGCCTCTAAGTAATAGGATATCACAAATGGTAGCTGAAGAGTAACCAAAGTAGACGATAAGATTCCGGTCGCCTAGACGCATTCTCAGATTTAATCCTAATGGACAGAAGAACAATACATGTAGGCTTTCATCTAGAGTTGAGTGTTGCCCATCTTGGGCCCCCCGAGAGAAGTTTTCTCAGTTTCTGTTAAAGGACAAGATAGCGGTAGAACCCATCCCGGACAGCCCGCCTCCAGAGTATCTACCGTCTTGGGTTTATGAGCTAACGTCGCAGCGTGTCTGCTAAGTCATTAGTACATTTCTCATTTGTCGATTTTAAAGCTATTTGAAAAGACCTTGGATTAAGTTTGTGTAAATTCTGAATTTCCTTCTTGACATGAAACCCTTGTTGGCCCAACCCCAGGGCATTACCATAACTATGTTTCTCTATTCAAGACAGCAAAGTAAAAATGTCGGTAGCCCAAACAGTGGCGAGTTAAGACCCGGTGAAAGCACAGGTAGCTACCGCCTCTGAGTGAGTCCAATCCTTGTAACATAGTTCAAGTGTAAACCTTATCCTGATGGATGGAACATGTAAGAAGAGTAAGCTGTAAGTTGCTGCAAAGAAAGTAGCCATTATTGGATCACAAGTCTGTCGAAAGATTGACCCAGTATGTCTGGGCTTGGGGGGCGATCTTCTTTCTGCTTTCCATTAAAGGAAAGGGTGCCCGATGGTTCCGAGCGAGCTGAAGACCGTTATAGGGGCCTCTCCCCAACCGTCATTCCTGACGTCTGGACCAGCAGGTACCATAGGTAAAGTGTGCCTTTTCTTTGCACCAAACAGTACACATACAAGAGAATTCACGGGTTAGCACGAAGCCTCAGCAGTACGGTCAGTTCTAAAGCTGGTATATCACACAGTACAGTGCAGAATCTACTATCTAGATCTAGGGGAATCCTAAACTTGGTAGTTGGGAACTAGTACTGGGCAGGAGGGGAGTGTCTGGTCTTCCGCTTTTTCAGTGGGTTGCATCAAAAAGCTAGAAATGGAGGGTGCCCGTGCAGCTTAGCCTGCCCACCGCCCTGAGGGAGTGAGAAGTGCCACACATACAAGTTGTCGTAAGAGACCACGAGTCCGAGGGGGTACGTGAAACAGAGCGCGAGTTAATCGGTGGATGTACCGCCGTCGAGACCCGAGCAGTCTCCGGCAGTCGTGTGTAGCGCCTTACCACAAGTGCCCGAAAGGACGCTCCATGGTGAAAAGTCCACCATCATTCAGAGTTAGTCGATGACAAGTTGGTTCAAAGCCGTCGAGACCCGAGTAGTCTCCGGCAGGTGTCGGTGAAGCATTTGGTTCCCCATGTCGAAAGCATCCTCCCATGACAAAAAGTCCAACTTCAGTGTGAGTGGCAATTACATGTCGTCAACATCAGCCTCTAAGTAATAGGATATCACAAATGGTAGCTGAAGAGTAACCAAAGTAGACGATAAGATTCCGGTCGCCTAGACGCATTCTCAGATTTAATCCTAATGGACAGAAGAACAATACATGTAGGCTTTCATCTAGAGTTGAGTGTTGCCCATCTTGGGCCCCCCGAGAGAAGTTTTCTCAGTTTCTGTTAAAGGACTTTGAATGTCTGAGTTCCTCGATGGCCCCCGGACGTAAAACTAAACAAACAAACAAACAAACTGTTAAAGGACAAGATAGCGGTAGAACCCATCCCGGACAGCCCGCCTCCAGAGTATCTACCGTCTTGGGTTTATGAGCTAACGTCGCAGCGTGTCTGCTAAGTCATTAGTACATTTCTCATTTGTCGATTTTAAAGCTATTTGAAAAGACCTTGGATTAAGTTTGTGTAAATTCTGAATTTCCTTCTTGACATGAAACCCTTGTTGGCCCAACCCCAGGGCATTACCATAACTATGTTTCTCTATTCAAGACAGCAAAGTAAAAATGTCGGTAGCCCAAACAGTGGCGAGTTAAGACCCGGTGAAAGCACAGGTAGCTACCGCCTCTGAGTGAGTCCAATCCTTGTAACATAGTTCAAGTGTAAACCTTATCCTGATGAATGGAACATGTAAGAAGAGTAAGCTGTAAGTTGCTGCAAAGAAAGTAGCCATTATTGGATCACAAGTCTGTCGAAAGATTGACCCAGTATGTCTGGGCTTGGGGGGCGATCTTCTTTCTGCTTTCCATTAAAGGAAAGGGTGCCCGATGGTTCCGAGCGAGCTGAAGACCGTTATAGGGGCCTCTCCCCAACCGTCATTCCTGACGACTGGACCAGCAGGTACCATAGGTAAAGTGTGCCTTTTCTTTGCACCAAACAGTACACATACAAGAGAATTCACGGGTTAGCACGAAGCCTCAGCAGTACGGTCAGTTCTAAAGCTGGTATATCACACAGTACAGTGCAGAATCTACTATCTAGATCTAGGGGAATCCTAAACTTGGTAGTTGGGAACTAGTACTGGGCAGGAGGGGAGTGTCTGGTCTTCCGCTTTTTCAGTGGGTTGTTTTCAGTGGGTTGCATCAAAAAGCTAGAAATGGAGGGTGCCCGTGCAGCTTAGCCTGCCCACCGCCCTGAGGGAGTGAGAAGTGCCACACATACAAGTTGTCGTAAGAGACCACGAGTCCGAGGGGGTACGTGAAACAGAGCGCGAGTTAATCGGTGGATGTACCGCCGTCGAGACCCGAGCAGTCTCCGGCAGTCGTGTGTAGCGCCTTACCACAAGTGCCCGAAAGGACGCTCCACGGTGAAAAGTCCACCATCATTCAGAGTTAGTCGATGACAAGTTGGTTCAAAGCCGTCGAGACCCGAGTAGTCTCCGGCAGGTGTCTGTGAAGCATTTGGTTCCCCATGTCGAAAGCATCCTCCCATGACAAAAAGTCCAACTTCAGTGTGAGTGGCAATTACATGTCGTCAACATCAGCCTCTAAGTAATAGGATATCACAAATGGTAGCTGAAGAGTAACCAAAGTAGACGATAAGATTCCGGTCGCCTAGACGCATTCTCAGATTTAATCCTAATGGACAGAAGAACAATACATGTAGGCTTTCATCTAGAGTTGAGTGTTGCCCATCTTGGGCCCCCCGAGAGAAGTTTTCTCAGTTTCTGTTAAAGGACAAGATAGCGGTAGAACCCATCCCGGACAGCCCGCCTCCAGAGTATCTACCGTCTTGGGTTTATGAGCTAACGTCGCAGCGTGTCTGCTAAGTCATTAGTACATTTCTCATTTGTCGATTTTAAAGCTATTTGAAAAGACCTTGGATTAAGTTTGTGTAAATTCTGAATTTCCTTCTTGACATGAAACCCTTGTTGGCCCAACCCCAGGGCATTACCATAACTATGTTTCTCTATTCAAGACAGCAAAGTAAAAATGTCGGTAGCCCAAACAGTGGCGAGTTAAGACCCGGTGAAAGCACAGGTAGCTACCGCCTCTGAGTGAGTCCAATCCTTGTAACATAGTTCAAGTGTAAACCTTATCCTGATGGATGGAACATGTAAGAAGAGTAAGCTGTAAGTTGCTGCAAAGAAAGTAGCCATTATTGGATCACAAGTCTGTCGAAAGATTGACCCAGTATGTCTGGGCTTGGGGGGCGATCTTCTTTCTGCTTTCCATTAAAGGAAAGGGTGCCCGATGGTTCCGAGCGAGCTGAAGACCGTTATAGGGGCCTCTCCCCAACCGTCATTCCTGACGTCTGGACCAGCAGGTACCATAGGTAAAGTGTGCCTTTTCTTTGCACCAAACAGTACACATACAAGAGAATTCACGGGTTAGCACGAAGCCTCAGCAGTACGGTCAGTTCTAAAGCTGGTATATCACACAGTACAGTGCAGAATCTACTATCTAGATCTAGGGGAATCCTAAACTTGGTAGTTGGGAACTAGTACTGGGCAGGAGGGGAGTGTCTGGTCTTCCGCTTTTTCAGTGGGTTGCATCAAAAAGCTAGAAATGGAGGGTGCCCGTGCAGCTTAGCCTGCCCACCGCCCTGAGGGAGTGAGAAGTGCCACACATACAAGTTGTCGTAAGAGACCACGAGTCCGAGGGGGTACGTGAAACAGAGCGCGAGTTAATCGGTGGATGTACCGCCGTCGAGACCCGAGCAGTCTCCGGCAGTCGTGTGTAGCGCCTTACCACAAGTGCCCGAAAGGACGCTCCACGGTGAAAAGTCCACCATCATTCAGAGTTAGTCGATGACAAGTTGGTTCAAAGCCGTCGAGACCCGAGTAGTCTCCGGCAGGTGTCGGTGAAGCATTTGGTTCCCCATGTCGAAAGCATCCTCCCATGACAAAAAGTCCAACTTCAGTGTGAGTGGCAATTACATGTCGTCAACATCAGCCTCTAAGTAATAGGATATCACAAATGGTAGCTGAAGAGTAACCAAAGTAGACGATAAGATTCCGGTCGCCTAGACGCATTCTCAGATTTAATCCTAATGGACAGAAGAACAATACATGTAGGCTTTCATCTAGAGTTGAGTGTTGCCCATCTTGGGCCCCCCGAGAGAAGTTTTCTCAGTTTCTGTTAAAGGACTTTGAATGTCTGAGTTCCTCGATGGCCCCCGGACGTAAAACTAAACAAACAAACAAACAAACTGTTAAAGGACAAGATAGCGGTAGAACCCATCCCGGACAGCCCGCCTCCAGAGTATCTACCGTCTTGGGTTTATGAGCTAACGTCGCAGCGTGTCTGCTAAGTCATTAGTACATTTCTCATTTGTCGATTTTAAAGCTATTTGAAAAGACCTTGGATTAAGTTTGTGTAAATTCTGAATTTCCTTCTTGACATGAAACCCTTGTTGGCCCAACCCCAGGGCATTACCATAACTATGTTTCTCTATTCAAGACAGCAAAGTAAAAATGTCGGTAGCCCAAACAGTGGCGAGTTAAGACCCGGTGAAAGCACAGGTAGCTACCGCCTCTGAGTGAGTCCAATCCTTGTAACATAGTTCAAGTGTAAACCTTATCCTGATGAATGGAACATGTAAGAAGAGTAAGCTGTAAGTTGCTGCAAAGAAAGTAGCCATTATTGGATCACAAGTCTGTCGAAAGATTGACCCAGTATGTCTGGGCTTGGGGGGCGATCTTCTTTCTGCTTTCCATTAAAGGAAAGGGTGCCCGATGGTTCCGAGCGAGCTGAAGACCGTTATAGGGGCCTCTCCCCAACCGTCATTCCTGACGACTGGACCAGCAGGTACCATAGGTAAAGTGTGCCTTTTCTTTGCACCAAACAGTACACATACAAGAGAATTCACGGGTTAGCACGAAGCCTCAGCAGTACGGTCAGTTCTAAAGCTGGTATATCACACAGTACAGTGCAGAATCTACTATCTAGATCTAGGGGAATCCTAAACTTGGTAGTTGGGAACTAGTACTGGGCAGGAGGGGAGTGTCTGGTCTTCCGCTTTTTCAGTGGGTTGTTTTCAGTGGGTTGCATCAAAAAGCTAGAAATGGAGGGTGCCCGTGCAGCTTAGCCTGCCCACCGCCCTGAGGGAGTGAGAAGTGCCACACATACAAGTTGTCGTAAGAGACCACGAGTCCGAGGGGGTACGTGAAACAGAGCGCGAGTTAATCGGTGGATGTACCGCCGTCGAGACCCGAGCAGTCTCCGGCAGTCGTGTGTAGCGCCTTACCACAAGTGCCCGAAAGGACGCTCCACGGTGAAAAGTCCACCATCATTCAGAGTTAGTCGATGACAAGTTGGTTCAAAGCCGTCGAGACCCGAGTAGTCTCCGGCAGGTGTCGGTGAAGCATTTGGTTCCCCATGTCGAAAGCATCCTCCCATGACAAAAAGTCCAACTTCAGTGTGAGTGGCAATTACATGTCGTCAACATCAGCCTCTAAGTAATAGGATATCACAAATGGTAGCTGAAGAGTAACCAAAGTAGACGATAAGATTCCGGTCGCCTAGACGCATTGTCAGATTTAATCCTAATGGACAGAAGAACAATACATGTAGGCTTTCATCTAGAGTTGAGTGTTGCCCATCTTGGGCCCCCCGAGAGAAGTTTTCTCAGTTTCTGTTAAAGGACAAGATAGCGGTAGAACCCATCCCGGACAGCCCGCCTCCAGAGTATCTACCGTCTTGGGTTTATGAGCTAACGTCGCAGCGTGTCTGCTAAGTCATTAGTACATTTCTCATTTGTCGATTTTAAAGCTATTTGAAAAGACCTTGGATTAAGTTTGTGTAAATTCTGAATTTCCTTCTTGACATGAAACCCTTGTTGGCCCAACCCCAGGGCATTACCATAACTATGTTTCTCTATTCAAGACAGCAAAGTAAAAATGTCGGTAGCCCAAACAGTGGCGAGTTAAGACCCGGTGAAAGCACAGGTAGCTACCGCCTCTGAGTGAGTCCAATCCTTGTAACATAGTTCAAGTGTAAACCTTATCCTGATGGATGGAACATGTAAGAAGAGTGAGCTGTAAGTTGCTGCAAAGAAAGTAGCCATTATTGGATCACAAGTCTGTCGAAAGATTGACCCAGTATGTCTGGGCTTGGGGGGCGATCTTCTTTCTGCTTTCCATTAAAGGAAAGGGTGCCCGATGGTTCCGAGCGAGCTGAAGACCGTTATAGGGGCCTCTCCCCAACCGTCATTCCTGACGACTGGACCAGCAGGTACCATAGGTAAAGTGTGCCTTTTCTTTGCACCAAACAGTACACATACAAGAGAATTCACGGGTTAGCACGAAGCCTCAGCAGTACGGTCAGTTCTAAAGCTGGTATATCACACAGTACAGTGCAGAATCTACTATCTAGATCTAGGGGAATCCTAAACTTGGTAGTTGGGAACTAGTACTGGGCAGGAGGGGAGTGTCTGGTCTTCCGCTTTTTCAGTGGGTTGTTTTCAGTGGGTTGCATCAAAAAGCTAGAAATGGAGGGTGCCCGTGCAGCTTAGCCTGCCCACCGCCCTGAGGGAGTGAGAAGTGCCACACATACAAGTTGTCGTAAGAGACCACGAGTCCGAGGGGGTACGTGAAACAGAGCGCGAGTTAATCGGTGGATGTACCGCCGTCGAGACCCGAGCAGTCTCCGGCAGTCGTGTGTAGCGCCTTACCACAAGTGCCCGAAAGGACGCTCCACGGTGAAAAGTCCACCATCATTCAGAGTTAGTCGATGACAAGTTGGTTCAAAGCCGTCGAGACCCGAGTAGTCTCCGGCAGGTGTCGGTGAAGCATTTGGTTCCCCATGTCGAAAGCATCCTCCCATGACAAAAAGTCCAACTTCAGTGTGAGTGGCAATTACATGTCGTCAACATCAGCCTCTAAGTAATAGGATATCACAAATGGTAGCTGAAGAGTAACCAAAGTAGACGATAAGATTCCGGTCGCCTAGACGCATTCTCAGATTTAATCCTAATGGACAGAAGAACAATACATGTAGGCTTTCATCTAGAGTTGAGTGTTGCCCATCTTGGGCCCCCCGAGAGAAGTTTTCTCAGTTTCTGTTAAAGGACAAGATAGCGGTAGAACCCATCCCGGACAGCCCGCCTCCAGAGTATCTACCGTCTTGGGTTTATGAGCTAACGTCGCAGCGTGTCTGCTAAGTCATTAGTACATTTCTCATTTGTCGATTTTAAAGCTATTTGAAAAGACCTTGGATTAAGTTTGTGTAAATTCTGAATTTCCTTCTTGACATGAAACCCTTGTTGGCCCAACCCCAGGGCATTACCATAACTATGTTTCTCTATTCAAGACAGCAAAGTAAAAATGTCGGTAGCCCAAACAGTGGCGAGTTAAGACCCGGTGAAAGCACAGGTAGCTACCGCCTCTGAGTGAGTCCAATCCTTGTAACATAGTTCAAGTGTAAACCTTATCCTGATGGATGGAACATGTAAGAAGAGTAAGCTGTAAGTTGCTGCAAAGAAAGTAGCCATTATTGGATCACAAGTCTGTCGAAAGATTGACCCAGTATGTCTGGGCTTGGGGGGCGATCTTCTTTCTGCTTTCCATTAAAGGAAAGGGTGCCCGATGGTTCCGAGCAAGCTGAAGACCGTTATAGGGGCCTCTCCCCAACCGTCATTCCTGACGACTGGACCAGCAGGTACCATAGGTAAAGTGTGCCTTTTCTTTGCACCAAACAGTACACATACAAGAGAATTCACGGGTTAGCACGAAGCCTCAGCAGTACGGTCAGTTCTAAAGCTGGTATATCACACAGTACAGTGCAGAATCTACTATCTAGATCTAGGGGAATCCTAAACTTGGTAGTTGGGAACTAGTACTGGGCAGGAGGGGAGTGTCTGGTCTTCCGCTTTTTCAGTGGGTTGCATCAAAAAGCTAGAAATGGAGGGTGCCCGTGCAGCTTAGCCTGCCCACCGCCCTGAGGGAGTGAGAAGTGCCACACATACAAGTTGTCGTAAGAGACCACGAGTCCGAGGGGGTACGTGAAACAGAGCGCGAGTTAATCGGTGGATGTACCGCCGTCGAGACCCGAGCAGTCTCCGGCAGTCGTGTGTAGCGCCTTACCACAAGTGCCCGAAAGGACGCTCCACGGTGAAAAGTCCACCATCATTCAGAGTTAGTCGATGACAAGTTGGTTCAAAGCCGTCGAGACCCGAGTAGTCTCCGGCAGGTGTCGGTGAAGCATTTGGTTCCCCATGTCGAAAGCATCCTCCCATGACAAAAAGTCCAACTTCAGTGTGAGTGGCAATTACATGTCGTCAACATCAGCCTCTAAGTAATAGGATATCACAAATGGTAGCTGAAGAGTAACCAAAGTAGACGATAAGATTCCGGTCGCCTAGACGCATTCTCAGATTTAATCCTAATGGACAGAAGAACAATACATGTAGGCTTTCATCTAGAGTTGAGTGTTGCCCATCTTGGGCCCCCCGAGAGAAGTTTTCTCAGTTTCTGTTAAAGGACTTTGAATGTCTGAGTTCCTCGATGGCCCCCGGACGTAAAACTAAACAAACAAACAAACAAACTGTTAAAGGACAAGATAGCGGTAGAACCCATCCCGGACAGCCCGCCTCCAGAGTATCTACCGTCTTGGGTTTATGAGCTAACGTCGCAGCGTGTCTGCTAAGTCATTAGTACATTTCTCATTTGTCGATTTTAAAGCTATTTGAAAAGACCTTGGATTAAGTTTGTGTAAATTCTGAATTTCCTTCTTGACATGAAACCCTTGTTGGCCCAACCCCAGGGCATTACCATAACTATGTTTCTCTATTCAAGACAGCAAAGTAAAAATGTCGGTAGCCCAAACAGTGGCGAGTTAAGACCCGGTGAAAGCACAGGTAGCTACCGCCTCTGAGTGAGTCCAATCCTTGTAACATAGTTCAAGTGTAAACCTTATCCTGATGGATGGAACATGTAAGAAGAGTGAGCTGTAAGTTGCTGCAAAGAAAGTAGCCATTATTGGATCACAAGTCTGTCGAAAGATTGACCCAGTATGTCTGGGCTTGGGGGGCGATCTTCTTTCTGCTTTCCATTAAAGGAAAGGGTGCCCGATGGTTCCGAGCGAGCTGAAGACCGTTATAGGGGCCTCTCCCCAACCGTCATTCCTGACGACTGGACCAGCAGGTACCATAGGTAAAGTGTGCCTTTTCTTTGCACCAAACAGTACACATACAAGAGAATTCACGGGTTAGCACGAAGCCTCAGCAGTACGGTCAGTTCTAAAGCTGGTATATCACACAGTACAGTGCAGAATCTACTATCTAGATCTAGGGGAATCCTAAACTTGGTAGTTGGGAACTAGTACTGGGCAGGAGGGGAGTGTCTGGTCTTCCGCTTTTTCAGTGGGTTGTTTTCAGTGGGTTGCATCAAAAAGCTAGAAATGGAGGGTGCCCGTGCAGCTTAGCCTGCCCACCGCCCTGAGGGAGTGAGAAGTGCCACACATACAAGTTGTCGTAAGAGACCACGAGTCCGAGGGGGTACGTGACACAGAGCGCGAGTTAATCGGTGGATGTACCGCCTTCGAGACCCGAGCAGTCTCCGGCAGTCGTGTGTAGCGCCTTACCACAAGTGCCCGAAAGGACGCTCCACGGTGAAAAGTCCACCATCATTCAGAGTTAGTCGATGACAAGTTGGTTCAAAGCCGTCGAGACCCGAGTAGTCTCCGGCAGGTGTCGGTGAAGCATTTGGTTCCCCATGTCGAAAGCATCCTCCCATGACAAAAAGTCCAACTTCAGTGTGAGTGGCAATTACATGTCGTCAACATCAGCCTCTAAGTAATAGGATATCACAAATGGTAGCTGAAGAGTAACCAAAGTAGACGATAAGATTCCGGTCGCCTAGACGCATTGTCAGATTTAATCCTAATGGACAGAAGAACAATACATGTAGGCTTTCATCTAGAGTTGAGTGTTGCCCATCTTGGGCCCCCCGAGAGAAGTTTTCTCAGTTTCTGTTAAAGGACAAGATAGCGGTAGAACCCATCCCGGACAGCCCGCCTCCAGAGTATCTACCGTCTTGGGTTTATGAGCTAACGTCGCAGCGTGTCTGCTAAGTCATTAGTACATTTCTCATTTGTCGATTTTAAAGCTATTTGAAAAGACCTTGGATTAAGTTTGTGTAAATTCTGAATTTCCTTCTTGACATGAAACCCTTGTTGGCCCAACCCCAGGGCATTACCATAACTATGTTTCTCTATTCAAGACAGCAAAGTAAAAATGTCGGTAGCCCAAACAGTGGCGAGTTAAGACCCGGTGAAAGCACAGGTAGCTACCGCCTCTGAGTGAGTCCAATCCTTGTAACATAGTTCAAGTGTAAACCTTATCCTGATGGATGGAACATGTAAGAAGAGTGAGCTGTAAGTTGCTGCAAAGAAAGTAGCCATTATTGGATCACAAGTCTGTCGAAAGATTGACCCAGTATGTCTGGGCTTGGGGGGCGATCTTCTTTCTGCTTTCCATTAAAGGAAAGGGTGCCCGATGGTTCCGAGCAAGCTGAAGACCGTTATAGGGGCCTCTCCCCAACCGTCATTCCTGACGACTGGACCAGCAGGTACCATAGGTAAAGTGTGCCTTTTCTTTGCACCAAACAGTACACATACAAGAGAATTCACGGGTTAGCACGAAGCCTCAGCAGTACGGTCAGTTCTAAAGCTGGTATATCACACAGTACAGTGCAGAATCTACTATCTAGATCTAGGGGAATCCTAAACTTGGTAGTTGGGAACTAGTACTGGGCAGGAGGGGAGTGTCTGGTCTTCCGCTTTTTCAGTGGGTTGCATCAAAAAGCTAGAAATGGAGGGTGCCCGTGCAGCTTAGCCTGCCCACCGCCCTGAGGGAGTGAGAAGTGCCACACATACAAGTTGTCGTAAGAGACCACGAGTCCGAGGGGGTACGTGAAACAGAGCGCGAGTTAATCGGTGGATGTACCGCCGTCGAGACCCGAGCAGTCTCCGGCAGTCGTGTGTAGCGCCTTACCACAAGTGCCCGAAAGGACGCTCCACGGTGAAAAGTCCACCATCATTCAGAGTTAGTCGATGACAAGTTGGTTCAAAGCCGTCGAGACCCGAGTAGTCTCCGGCAGGTGTCGGTGAAGCATTTGGTTCCCCATGTCGAAAGCATCCTCCCATGACAAAAAGTCCAACTTCAGTGTGAGTGGCAATTACATGTCGTCAACATCAGCCTCTAAGTAATAGGATATCACAAATGGTAGCTGAAGAGTAACCAAAGTAGACGATAAGATTCCGGTCGCCTAGACGCATTCTCAGATTTAATCCTAATGGACAGAAGAACAATACATGTAGGCTTTCATCTAGAGTTGAGTGTTGCCCATCTTGGGCCCCCCGAGAGAAGTTTTCTCAGTTTCTGTTAAAGGACTTTGAATGTCTGAGTTCCTCGATGGCCCCCGGACGTAAAACTAAACAAACAAACAAACAAACTGTTAAAGGACAAGATAGCGGTAGAACCCATCCCGGACAGCCCGCCTCCAGAGTATCTACCGTCTTGGGTTTATGAGCTAACGTCGCAGCGTGTCTGCTAAGTCATTAGTACATTTCTCATTTGTCGATTTTAAAGCTATTTGAAAAGACCTTGGATTAAGTTTGTGTAAATTCTGAATTTCCTTCTTGACATGAAACCCTTGTTGGCCCAACCCCAGGGCATTACCATAACTATGTTTCTCTATTCAAGACAGCAAAGTAAAAATGTCGGTAGCCCAAACAGTGGCGAGTTAAGACCCGGTGAAAGCACAGGTAGCTACCGCCTCTGAGTGAGTCCAATCCTTGTAACATAGTTCAAGTGTAAACCTTATCCTGATGGATGGAACATGTAAGAAGAGTAAGCTGTAAGTTGCTGCAAAGAAAGTAGCCATTATTGGATCACAAGTCTGTCGAAAGATTGACCCAGTATGTCTGGGCTTGGGGGGCGATCTTCTTTCTGCTTTCCATTAAAGGAAAGGGTGCCCGATGGTTCCGAGCGAGCTGAAGACCGTTATAGGGGCCTCTCCCCAACCGTCATTCCTGACGACTGGACCAGCAGGTACCATAGGTAAAGTGTGCCTTTTCTTTGCACCAAACAGTACACATACAAGAGAATTCACGGGTTAGCACGAAGCCTCAGCAGTACGGTCAGTTCTAAAGCTGGTATATCACACAGTACAGTGCAGAATCTACTATCTAGATCTAGGGGAATCCTAAACTTGGTAGTTGGGAACTAGTACTGGGCAGGAGGGGAGTGTCTGGTCTTCCGCTTTTTCAGTGGGTTGTTTTCAGTGGGTTGCATCAAAAAGCTAGAAATGGAGGGTGCCCGTGCAGCTTAGCCTGCCCACCGCCCTGAGGGAGTGAGAAGTGCCACACATACAAGTTGTCGTAAGAGACCACGAGTCCGAGGGGGTACGTGACACAGAGCGCGAGTTAATCGGTGGATGTACCGCCGTCGAGACCCGAGCAGTCTCCGGCAGTCGTGTGTAGCGCCTTACCACAAGTGCCCGAAAGGACGCTCCACGGTGAAAAGTCCACCATCATTCAGAGTTAGTCGATGACAAGTTGGTTCAAAGCCGTCGAGACCCGAGTAGTCTCCGGCAGGTGTCGGTGAAGCATTTGGTTCCCCATGTCGAAAGCATCCTCCCATGACAAAAAGTCCAACTTCAGTGTGAGTGGCAATTACATGTCGTCAACATCAGCCTCTAAGTAATAGGATATCACAAATGGTAGCTGAAGAGTAACCAAAGTAGACGATAAGATTCCGGTCGCCTAGACGCATTGTCAGATTTAATCCTAATGGACAGAAGAACAATACATGTAGGCTTTCATCTAGAGTTGAGTGTTGCCCATCTTGGGCCCCCCGAGAGAAGTTTTCTCAGTTTCTGTTAAAGGACAAGATAGCGGTAGAACCCATCCCGGACAGCCCGCCTCCAGAGTATCTACCGTCTTGGGTTTATGAGCTAACGTCGCAGCGTGTCTGCTAAGTCATTAGTACATTTCTCATTTGTCGATTTTAAAGCTATTTGAAAAGACCTTGGATTAAGTTTGTGTAAATTCTGAATTTCCTTCTTGACATGAAACCCTTGTTGGCCCAACCCCAGGGCATTACCATAACTATGTTTCTCTATTCAAGACAGCAAAGTAAAAATGTCGGTAGCCCAAACAGTGGCGAGTTAAGACCCGGTGAAAGCACAGGTAGCTACCGCCTCTGAGTGAGTCCAATCCTTGTAACATAGTTCAAGTGTAAACCTTATCCTGATGGATGGAACATGTAAGAAGAGTGAGCTGTAAGTTGCTGCAAAGAAAGTAGCCATTATTGGATCACAAGTCTGTCGAAAGATTGACCCAGTATGTCTGGGCTTGGGGGGCGATCTTCTTTCTGCTTTCCATTAAAGGAAAGGGTGCCCGATGGTTCCGAGCAAGCTGAAGACCGTTATAGGGGCCTCTCCCCAACCGTCATTCCTGACGACTGGACCAGCAGGTACCATAGGTAAAGTGTGCCTTTTCTTTGCACCAAACAGTACACATACAAGAGAATTCACGGGTTAGCACGAAGCCTCAGCAGTACGGTCAGTTCTAAAGCTGGTATATCACACAGTACAGTGCAGAATCTACTATCTAGATCTAGGGGATCTACTATCTAGATCTAGGGGAATCCTAAACTTGGTAGTTGGGAACTAGTACTGGGCAGGAGGGGAGTGTCTGGTCTTCCGCTTTTTCAGTGGGTTGCATCAAAAAGCTAGAAATGGAGGGTGCCCGTGCAGCTTAGCCTGCCCACCGCCCTGAGGGAGTGAGAAGTGCCACACATACAAGTTGTCGTAAGAGACCACGAGTCCGAGGGGGTACGTGAAACAGAGCGCGAGTTAATCGGTGGATGTACCGCCGTCGAGACCCGAGCAGTCTCCGGCAGTCGTGTGTAGCGCCTTACCACAAGTGCCCGAAAGGACGCTCCACGGTGAAAAGTCCACCATCATTCAGAGTTAGTCGATGACAAGTTGGTTCAAAGCCGTCGAGACCCGAGTAGTCTCCGGCAGGTGTCGGTGAAGCATTTGGTTCCCCATGTCGAAAGCATCCTCCCATGACAAAAAGTCCAACTTCAGTGTGAGTGGCAATTACATGTCGTCAACATCAGCCTCTAAGTAATAGGATATCACAAATGGTAGCTGAAGAGTAACCAAAGTAGACGATAAGATTCCGGTCGCCTAGACGCATTCTCAGATTTAATCCTAATGGACAGAAGAACAATACATGTAGGCTTTCATCTAGAGTTGAGTGTTGCCCATCTTGGGCCCCCCGAGAGAAGTTTTCTCAGTTTCTGTTAAAGGACTTTGAATGTCTGAGTTCCTCGATGGCCCCCGGACGTAAAACTAAACAAACAAACAAACAAACTGTTAAAGGACAAGATAGCGGTAGAACCCATCCCGGACAGCCCGCCTCCAGAGTATCTACCGTCTTGGTCTTATGAGCTAACGTCGCAGCGTGTCTGCTAAGTCATTAGTACATTTCTCATTTGTCGATTTTAAAGCTATTTGAAAAGACCTTGGATTAAGTTTGTGTAAATTCTGAATTTCCTTCTTGACATGAAACCCTTGTTGGCCCAACCCCAGGGCATTACCATAACTATGTTTCTCTATTCAAGACAGCAAAGTAAAAATGTCGGTAGCCCAAACAGTGGCGAGTTAAGACCCGGTGAAAGCACAGGTAGCTACCGCCTCTGAGTGAGTCCAATCCTTGTAACATAGTTCAAGTGTAAACCTTATCCTGATGGATGGAACATGTAAGAAGAGTAAGCTGTAAGTTGCTGCAAAGAAAGTAGCCATTATTGGATCACAAGTCTGTCGAAAGATTGACCCAGTATGTCTGGGCTTGGGGGGCGATCTTCTTTCTGCTTTCCATTAAAGGAAAGGGTGCCCGATGGTTCCGAGCGAGCTGAAGACCGTTATAGGGGCCTCTCCCCAACCGTCATTCCTGACGACTGGACCAGCAGGTACCATAGGTAAAGTGTGCCTTTTCTTTGCACCAAACAGTACACATACAAGAGAATTCACGGGTTAGCACGAAGCCTCAGCAGTACGGTCAGTTCTAAAGCTGGTATATCACACAGTACAGTGCAGAATCTACTATCTAGATCTAGGGGAATCCTAAACTTGGTAGTTGGGAACTAGTACTGGGCAGGAGGGGAGTGTCTGGTCTTCCGCTTTTTCAGTGGGTTGCATCAAAAAGCTAGAAATGGAGGGTGCCCGTGCAGCTTAGCCTGCCCACCGCCCTGAGGGAGTGAGAAGTGCCACACATACAAGTTGTCGTAAGAGACCACGAGTCCGAGGGGGTACGTGAAACAGAGCGCGAGTTAATCGGTGGATGTACCGCCATCGAGACCCGAGCAGTCTCCGGCAGTCGTGTGTAGCGCCTTACCACAAGTGCCCGAAAGGACGCTCCACGGTGAAAAGTCCACCATCATTCAGAGTTAGTCGATGACAAGTTGGTTCAAAGCCGTCGAGACCCGAGTAGTCTCCGGCAGGTGTCGGTGAAGCATTTGGTTCCCCATGTCGAAAGCATCCTCCCATGACAAAAAGTCCAACTTCAGTGTGAGTGGCAATTACATGTCGTCAACATCAGCCTCTAAGTAATAGGATATCACAAATGGTAGCTGAAGAGTAACCAAAGTAGACGATAAGATTCCGGTCGCCTAGACGCATTCTCAGATTTAATCCTAATGGACAGAAGAACAATACATGTAGGCTTTCATCTAGAGTTGAGTGTTGCCCATCTTGGGCCCCCCGAGAGAAGTTTTCTCAGTTTCTGTTAAAGGACAAGATAGCGGTAGAACCCATCCCGGACAGCCCGCCTCCAGAGTATCTACCGTCTTGGGTTTATGAGCTAACGTCGCAGCGTGTCTGCTAAGTCATTAGCAGTACGGTCAGTTCTAAAGCTGGTATATCACACAGTACAGTGCAGAATCTACTATCTAGGGGAATCCTAAACTTGGTAGTTGGGAACTAGTACTGGGCAGGAGGGGAGTGTCTGGTCTTCCGCTTTTTCTGCCCTATTGCAGAATTCTTCATACATTTTGTGTTTGTACACTGCAACATAATTATTTGGTTATTATCTTACTGTTTGTCACATTGCACTGTTCCTGATAACCAATTTCACTGCAAATTTATTTGTAGCATTGTAATCCCTCGCTTACTGTGGGAATGGTGGATTACCTGCTCCTTTAGTGTGTGTAATCATTAAGTACATGTTTTATAGAGATGGAAAAAAAGCTTGTGCAATTTTCACTAGAAACTGAAAGTACTGTAAACCGTTTTGTTGACTCGCAAGTTTTAATCCAAATCTTCGCATAAATAACTATAAAGACTTGTTTGGTAAGCATTGATAGCTTGTAATGTAAGGAAAAATGATAAATTATTTGTTAAATGAATGTTTTTGCAGTTATGTTGTCGGTTTGGATGGTATGCTTAACCAACAGGTCAGTGCGCTTCTTGGGGTACGTGGACGCTCGTCAAGGTGGTGTGCATCAAGGCAAATAAGATATTGGAAGAAAAGTACATGTATATGATTTTCCAAATTACTGTGGAATTTGTCCAAATTCTGCATGTCATGGGGGAGAGAAAACTCCTTGCAGCTGGTCAGAGCATTGGGAAATCGTACCTCCCCCTCCCTAAGAAGAATAGCAAAAAGGAACAGGGAGTAGGGTTAGGTATCCGGCTCGCAGCAAAATCCGATGACGCTATTAGGAATTAGTTGTAATTCATCTCTTGGCTGCATAGTTTTGGTTTGATAGTCATTCTGATGTCCTTTGTATATCTTTAAAGCCTGGCTTGCACAAATAGAATCCCTAAAACTTGGATCCCTGATGTCAGTTGAGACTTAAGTATTTGTATTAAGAAGTTTCACTATGTAATGCCAATGATTGAAACCTAATTGCAAATTCTGTAATTTGTAACAGGAAAGTTCATTCCCCTGTGTAGTAACATTAGTTTTAAAAAAAACTAAGCGATATCAATGGCCGATATTGGAACACAACTGAAAGCTGGGCTTTAAAATGGACGAATTTTATATTCCAAATTAAAAAACGACCGTAAAGTTAACTCAAAATGACAGTATGCTAAACCTTTATTTCGGCCTCTTCAATGGTTTTCTTTCAAGATTTGTAATTGTAAATTGATCATAATAAAATTTACATAAACTTAAATCTACCTGTTTGTTCTGATTTAATGTACATCTGAAGTTTGATCGAAGCAGGGATTGACTTGAGTGTGCATGTATGTCTTGCTATTGAAGCTTGTAGGAAATTGTTTTTAAGATAAATTCAAACTTGGAAATTAGGCAATTTTTAAAAGGATTGGATGTAAACCCAGAAATGCACCTCTTGCCAACTCCTGCTAAGCATCATAGCATCCTTTAAAAGGAATTGGTCTATTGAATCCTGAAATTGATTCAAATAGACCCTACTGCTATCAGGCCACACTTGGAAGAAAAACAGCCATGAATTTAAAACCCCATGTGTAAAATTCACATCTTTTGAAAGAAGGCAAATGAAAATTCAAGTCTAGTATAGATGAGAATACATAGCGTAAAGTTCTGAAGGGTGTGGCCATAAAAAGAGTTGCTGCAAAACCCCACCTATAGAATACAACTAAAAAATCCTGCATACAAGCCCACCCGAATTCAGACGACCTGTTTCCACCTGGGCCTTGATTTTGTATTATAATAACTCATGTACAAGGTGAACCTTACAAGTGGCACCTCTGGTCCAGCGACCAAGGCTAGCATAGCAGCTATGTATTTACCTGAATTCTCTCGTAGAAGTTGCACCCTTGTAAAAGCCACACACTCTTTAAAAATGACATAACACTTTTTCTAATGAGTGAGTGAGTAATGGTTGTTTAACCCCATTTCGACAGCTAAGGTCATATTCATGGTGAGAAGTACATTACAATTTCACAGGAATGTGTCGGTGCCCGCGCATATGTGCGCCACACACATCCGAGGGGATAGGAAAGAGGAGAAATAGACCCTGTTTAGTGGGCTAGGGAAGCCCTTTTTTTTCTAATGAATGGATCTTCAAAATTCAAAGAGCTAGAGGGTCCTAGCCCCCAACCCCTGGCCCAGGACCCCTGTAATGCTGAAGAAGTTAGGAAAATATTCAGGGGTGAGAAATTTCCGCGGAAATGCGGATTTCCGCATTTTTGATGCTCACATGGACCATTCCTGAGAACTGTGCAAATCCACTGAGAAAATGGATTAACATTTATGGGGGGGGGGGGGGTTCCCAAGGTTAGATCTAATGTCAGCCCAAATGGGGGTAGATAAAGTATCCCAATGGTAAATTGTGGCCTCATTGTACAGTAGAGACTGATATATAATATAGCAAATTGAATAGTTTAATCACTTTTGTCTTATGTGATAATGTCAGGGGGTGTGGATGGGGGGTCCCCCATGTCACATGTCAATTTTAAGAAATGGTTATGTCACATGTCACTTAAATCCCCATGTCCCATGTCACCTCTAAGAACCTCTCATGTCACATGTCGATTTTAAGAAATGGTTATGTCACATGTCACTTAAATCCCCATGTCCCATGTCACCTCTAAGGACCTCTCATGTCACATGTCGATTTTATGAAATTGCCATGTCACCATGTCAAATTTAGTGGTCCACACCCATATGTCAACTAGAACTCCTTGCGAGGTGGTATAATGTGCTTCAGAGAAAACTCGTTTCGGGATTTCACACCCCTGAATATTGGGTATGTGTCAGATGTGTCTTGTGATAAAATGCTTGGGGTGACCTGGCGCCCTTGTGACAAAATGGTTGGAACCATGAAAACATGCCATACTGGTCCCAGAGTTAAGGTGGCTGGCGGGGATTGTTAGTTCAGCATTTGGACACCAGGGGTCTCTGTTACATTGGCATTACCGGCATTATGGATAAACGAAATGTGCAAAATACAGGAAGGCTTGGCATGGATTTGAACCCGGGATCTTCTGTGAAGGAGGCAGAGACATTTCACATGAGCCATGGGGGCTGCTGTATATGACCACCTAGAAAAGACTAAAAAAAACTACTGTAATCTCCCGCATATAAGGCGCTTCTTATATGGGGGGTTTTAGTTCTCATTGCATCCACAAGGGGGACTCCCAAGAACAGTTTGCAACATGTTACCTGCGTGAGGCAGCACGATAAAGAGGGGCCTTGAGTCAGGAGTGGTATTTCACCGCTACGAGCCCTGTCCCACTGCTACAAGCACTCATAAATATATGCATGCGCGCACACACACACCCATGCACTCAGACGCGCAAACCCAAGGTAGGCCTGCAGCCTACCATTACTATTGAATAGTTTAAAAATTTTTGAATGTCTGAGTTCCTCGATGGCCCCCGGACATAAAACTAAACAAACCAAGACCTTTCTTTTGATATGTTACATGCCCCCTTAGCCATGATAGGATATATGAGGGTCCATGGGGCCCAAGTTACACATAGGTCTTTGAATCTTGAAAATTCATTCAGTAGAACCAAAGTTATGAATTTTTCTTTTTTTTTTTTGAGAATTTTCCAAAACTCTAGGTGCGCCTTATATGCGGGCTGTCTTATACGCAGGAGATTACGGTAGATGTCACTATTCTAACCATATCCTTACATTTATCATTTCAATCATCCAAAACATTAGAAATATGCCTGGGACCCTATGTCAATACTGTATGTACTGAAAAGATGCTGAAGGAGTTATGAAAGTGCAGAAGGAGTTGTGAAAAAATGTAATTACTTTTGGATATGAATCTGAGGATTTATGTGACAAATCACTATGTGATCCTATATAGGGTTGAATCTTTTGTATCTCAAAAATATTCATGAGACCCCCCTACTATTTTGCACATATGAAAAGTATAAATCATTATGGGATTCTGGTGTGAGTATGGCGAAAATTTAATTACTTTTAGTCTATCCCTGCCAGCCTCCATAAGCACTAGCGTCCTAGACTCTGGTCCCGGGACTCTGGTCTTCTGCCCTGTGTATGATGGGAAGGGCACTGAAAGTAGTCCCTGTTGGTATGGGTGAAACACCAGATAGAGCTGTGGTGTGGACTAGGTGTGAGTTAGTTGGCTTGCCACGACACTCACGGGCAATACTTCTCAATTTGCGTGTCAGACCAAACCCCTACCCGCCACCCTCCTGGGTGGGGTTCTGGTACAAGAGGTGGCTTTTACGAGGGAATTTACGGTAGTATGTATTTAAAACAAGAAGCAAGAAGTGGATTCTTGAAAACATTTATTCACTGTGGATGTTCTTATCAAAGAGCATACCCATTTACTGCATTTTTTATGACGCAAGTGAATTTGTCCTACACATAATACGGGCAATGAATTTATTGTCTAGTTACCACATACACAATTTATGCACCATTGGATCATGTATACAAACGATAATACCGTAAACTCCCGCGTAGAAGACGCGCTGCGCGTATAAGACGCACCCCAAACTCAGCACATGCATTTTCGCGTATAAGACGCACATTTTAAGGCTGAAATTTGTAAATTCAATACATTTCTATTGTAAAATAACCCCTCGTATAAGATGCACCCCCAATTTCAGTACATCCTATAAGACGCACAAGGCATTTGTTTGGCGTAGAGGACGCGTCTTATACGCGGGAGTTTACGGTAGTTCCAGGATCTCTCAACGCATGGCGTGATCCATGAACAGGGACTGCAAGAAAATAAAGCTCTCATTAACGAATCTTTCACAGGCAAAAGTCTTACACTTTGGCAAATCATAGTTGCATCAAAAGACGTCTCAAGATTCTCCAGCATTTTCTTATTGTATTCGATAAGAGCACAGTGACCTTAAAATATTCTCTGCTGTTGTGGTAAACAGACCACCAATATCATACATTCTTCACTACATTTCATTTTAAGAAGTCGTCCAGATTACAGGAAGCTTTAGGCTTAGATATTACAGCAAAATACATTACTGTACAACCCCCATGAATATAAATCTAGGAGGATCACAGTCTCCACCATAATGTTTCTTAGTCCGAGGTCAAAAATTGAAGAAAATATCATTCCACTGTTATTTTCTATGCGCAAAATATTCATTGAAATACATACCTTTAATGGTTTGAGGGAGTTGGTGATTTGGAGTCCGAGTGACCTGGCGAGTACAACAGGTGTGGAGGAGGCTCTGTACAGGCGGTACAAGGCATCTATACCAAACAACGCCGGCACGACATGGCGCTGCCGAATGGTTTCATAATTTAGCAGATGTTGGAAGGAACCTGGAAAAGTAATTTTTCCAAATTTTAATCATATATTAAAGTTGACTTACATTGGTATTTGGACCAAAATACATCCAGAGCTGTGGAGCAATGTTGCAAATCAAATATTAGATTTTTTTGGTCACACCGATCTAGAAACTGAAAGAAGGATTTATCACGGGTACAACACTTGTCTTTGCTTCACAAAAATATAATCTTGATGTCAAGACATGCAACTGTGACTGGGCCTTTGCTCTTCCAATGAGGCATGGGTCCGATGATTTCTCTAATCTAATACCAAAATGTTAGGCACTGTAAAATGAAGTGAACTGACCTAAGTCTGAACCCCGAGCAGCCGCTGCCGAGAGTTCATCCCGTAAACATGAGACATCGCCGAACCCCAGGTTGACGCCCTGTCCTGCCATAGGGTGACAACGATGTGCAGCATCACTGCAAGCAGCATTAAAAAATCGATTTACACTTGGATAAGATTGCTGAATGTACAGGTACTAAACCCTAGATTTAGTGAAATAAAAAGTTCAAGGTAAGTCAATTCATGATGTTTCAAGTTAAGATTGCAAAGCTACAGGGATTTTCTTGAGAGTTCCAAATATTTTGAAAACACCTTTGATTGATTATACCATATGAGAGCGTTGTCATTGTAATACCTTAATGTATAAAGCACACCTCGCATATAGGGCACTAGCATATCAGGTCATGGAGGTCGCCATCTTGCTTTGCATCATGGGTAGGCCCCAGACTCAGCAGTGCATTCTGGGTAAATTTCTTATCAGCCACTCTTCACACCTCTTAACAATGGTGATTGATAACACTGATTTGGGTGGCAAACTGCACCCTGTCCCTATCTTAATCACCCTAAGTACCTCCCTATTGTTTCAGGTGTGAGGGGAGTGGATTAGCTTGATAGGGAAACAATGGCCTGGGTGTACTCAATCTGGGTGATATGTGACCTCTTATTGAAATCTTAAAACTTTATTTCTAATGTATTTGAACTACTATGTTTAATCTAAGCTTATCTAGTTAAAGTTGAAAGTATTTGCCATACATAGATATAAATTTAAAAAAATAGCTACTAATGAGGTAGGAAGCATCAAAGTAAACTATACAAAGAGGCCAATTGTTGATCTAGCCCCCGACTACATGAGCCACCGAGCTGATTCTCTCAGTATTAGCAATATGCTAGTGCCGTATAAGGCACAACCAGACTTCGTAAGGCCACACCAAAAAAATAAGTTGGTCTACGGATCGCCCTCTCGAAATTTTCAGAAATACAAATTTTTTTTTTCTTTGAAAAAAAAATCTTGTCTACGGATTTTGCTCGCTTCAGTTTCTACAAGTTTTCTCTTTGTGATGTTTGGCAAAATTAAAAAAAAAAATTTGTTCGCTCACTTCAATTTCCCAGCAAAGAATCCATTGGACACCAAAAAATCCTTAAAAAAAAAAAAAAAAAAATTCGCTCGCTCACACCATTTCTCCAAACCAAAATCCGTAGACCAACTTATTTTTTTGGTGTGGCCTTAGCATGATAGAAAAATCGATGGATATTCCAAATTCGAAAATATATGAGCAGCTCAGAACCTTGGCCACACCTAATGTATTGGGGGTGGGGAGAGTCTTAGAAAGATTTCAGAAAAAAAATATTCCTCCCACCTATAAGGCATACCAGGGGTCCACCCCTGGTTTGACATAATTTACCCAATTAATGCCATCCGTGGCACGGCGTAATGTGAACTGTGCAGAAAACCTAATGGAAATGCCGCGATGCTCTTCTTGTCCACGCAAATCATCGTTGGTGGCAGCTGTTGAAGTGGTCGAGATTCTGCAAGGAAGTGTTTTATATTAGATAAACCTTGGTAATTTTTACAATTTAGCCCCCCGAATTTAGTTTCTGTGTATAAATCTCATAAATAAATCCTTGGCTTATATGAGAGCTTTTACAGTAGATTAAGTCAGGGAACTATCGTAAATCTCTGTGTGAAAGACACGGTTTTAAATGAGGCAATGATGATTCAATCATGGCTGGAGGAAGGGGTAATTTTAAAGGAGCTCTGAATGGGCGACGTTGCCGTAGTGCAAAAGTCGGTGGAGTATCGAGGAGCGCCTTAAAAGTCTTATTATTGTTTTAGCAAATTCTGTCCCTATCAAATCATTACCTATTAATAGCAGTCTTGGAACATGTAAAGAGTGACAAAGTAATTCAAGAGAAGCATTCAAAAAGTGACTTACCTAAGCCTATCGATGACAAGGCATCATCCATGGCTCTATTTGCAGACCCCACTGATGAATCTTTCTCGTCATCAGACCACTTACAGGATTAAAGAAAAATTTGCGCTCTCTTTATCAAGATATAGATATATATTGTGCTCGGGTAATTACTGCAAATTAAGACTACAGAAAAAAATCATCAAAAAAGAATGACGTATTCAGTCTTCACAGTGGCAGGAATAGACACATATCCTTTATGATCTCTGGTTAAATATAGCATAATTAAATTAATGACCATTAAGTGATTGGTTGGGATTATGGAGACATTGTAATACGACTCCACATTGATGCATTAATGCATCATGACAACAATGGAACAAGAAGACATGTTATTTACAAAGGCAGAATTGACAGCGTCGATGAAACTGTCATGCTCCAGTTGTAGAAGGTTCTTGGCGTCTTCTGGCGTTGTACTCCAAATAAGACAACTGTAGTCTGGGGACAGCTGAAAGACACGCTTACAGTAAATCCACAGTATACATGTAGAGCTACATAGACAAAGGTGCACAAGCATTGTTCCAATTCGAGTGCTCCTTTGTATTTATCTCAAGTTATTTTTGTCAGAATTATTCAAAATTCCACTTATTTGGCATTAGTAATCGTTTCAGCATTAGTTTTATGACCATTTGCAATGATCTACCTGGCAGTGTGATACAGGGAAGGGTTATCACACTGGGGGTGTGATACAGAGGTTCTTGATTAAACCTATGGGGTTGTCTTATTCAACTTGAGATAAATGTCATAGGGCACACAAGTTTGCCCCATAAATTTGACATTCCAGGCTAGGTCTACCAAACTACAGTACATTATAAAAGCATGGACCTATGGTGGTGTTAACTTCTTAAAGGCCAGTGGGACATCAATGTATCATGCCCATTGGTCGTCATGATGCATAAATTCAGCTCTAACTACCGTAATCTCCCACGTATAAGACGCGCTGCGCGTATAAGACGCACCCCAAACTTAGCACATGCATTTTCGCGTATAAGACGCACATTTTAATGCGTAAATTTGTAAGATTAGTACATTTCTATAGAAAAATTACCCCTCGTATAAGACGCACCCCCAACTTGAGAGAAAGCTATAAGACTCCCCAGCATTTTGTTTGGCGTAGAGGACGCGTCTTATACGCGGGAGTTTACGGTAGTAGCTCACCAGTGCTACATTCATTCATTATGCCCACCCTACAGGGTTGATAAACTTCCTGACGCTCAGCTTGATCATGGCGAGCAGACTTTCCAGCACTTCATTGGAGTACCATTCACACCAAATGGGCATGATGCATCCATTAGAGGCCCATGACTGGTTAAAGTAATAAGCATATCATTGTTAACTTACAGGAAGAAGGGCCACTGGACCTGTTGTCTTGAATCTCTGCCATGCAACATTATTCTCTGTTGCCTGTTGAATAAAAAAAAAAAAAAACACTTATGTACAGTAAGAAGGATACTCTTAACTTTCTACACCTTTAAAAACTGGAATGCCATAAATATATAAAAGCACTCTGGCTGCTTATTACATACTGTAAACTCCCGCGTATAAGACGCGTCCTCTACGCCAAACAAATGCCTTGTGCGTCTTATAGGATGTACTGAAATTGGGGGTGCGTCTTATACGAGGGGTAATTTTACTATAGAAATGTACTAATCTTACAAATTCCATCCTTAAAATGTGCGTCTTATACGCGAAAATGCCTTTGCTGAGTTTGGGGTGCGTCTTATACGTGCAGCGCGTCTTCTACACGGGAGATTACGGTAATATACACTTAGCTCAAAATGAGATTACCGTAAATTTTCTCGTATAAACCGCTGCTTATACTAGAACCCAATTCATGGGGAGGGTGCGGCTTATAGGGGGGTATTTAATCTTATAGGACAGTATAAAACCTTCATTTTTCAAGCCTTGGATGTAGCATATAGCCCCTCCCAAGGTCGGGGGTGCGGCTTATACGAGGGATGCGGCTAATACGAGAGAATTTATGGTAATACCCAAAGCTCTATGTCACAATTAGGTTACCCGGTACTGCTGCGGGATAGGAGAGTCAGAATTTGAGTTTTTCAAGATGCGGCACATACCTCAGACAGTTTGAGTGTTGCGACTACAGCCATCTGGTCATAGTTCCATTGTAACGTGTGAAGGTTAGCCGTCTGTCGCACCAAGGACCGGAACCCGTCAGCCCCAATCTACAAAAATATTCAGTTTGGTAATTACTTAGGGAATGGTCATTACTGACAACATGTGGGATGGATATGACAGGGGGGATGGAAAATTGTTCACCCCTTTTCAGCGAAACAAAGCCTGCAAAGTACTATAGAATACTAGTAAAGGGAAGGTGGTGGGGGGGGGGGTATGGGAAAATGTTGGTGGATATGCGAATATTAACCCACCCCACCCCCGCCTTGTTAAAAGTTACTTAGAGGAATTGAATGTGATTTGACTGGATATAAGCTTAGGAGGTATTTGAGATGATTCAATATCAAATTGCTCTGGCAACCTTTTAAAACTTGATATTCATTTCTTTTTTTTTCTTGCATTTTAGATGTAAATTACATATGGAGGATCTCTTCATGGATGGTGGCTTACCAGTAATCGTGTCTTTAATGTCTCACCAGACTCCATATGTACTTGTGCCCATGACACATCTCCTTCTGACCCAGCAGCAGGAAGGGTGTAACCCTTTACCTTTGACTCATATCGAACCTCGACCCCGTCCCCTGCCGCGTCCATACTGCGCCGTATACCCTCCTGGACAATGTCATTCTCAGCGATACAGGCCAGTTCATCCAGCAGGTCTTCACGATTGAAGGAGATCAACGAATCGGAACAGGAATCCCATACCTTCAACAAAAATCAATCAAGAATTCAATCCATGTAGATAAATCAAAACGACTGTTATCCATCCACACTCAAGTAGTCAACTCATCAAAAAATATTAAGTTTAAAAAGCCATAAAAAGGATTGAGTATCCACTAACAGGGGAGAAAATGGCAGATCAAGGTTGGTTTAAAAAATGTGTGTCGTTACCTGCATAAGTTTCACTGGCTGACATCTCATGTTTTCTATATGTTCCCACGCTCCTATTTCTGAAAGGTAATAGACATGATTGATGAATATCCTATGGAATTAATCAGTTTTAAAAAAAGTCAAACCATGGTGTTTGATATCAAACTAGAGAACTTCAGAATGTTCTTAAACATCAATCATGTACCTCAGCAGGTAGTGTATCAACCCTGTAGTGTCGCCATGAGGCATGCATCAAGCCCTGCTGAATTACTCTTGCTTGCCAGGGCTGCATTCATGCATCATGACCAGCAGAGAGGTTAAAGACTATGCACTCACCAGTTAACAGTTCTATAGTGCTGGGACTGAGAGCGACTGTACGGCTGCTATAGTCAGCAGGCGGCTCGTTTAACACCTTGGCAGGTCCTCCTTCTAGCATCAGTATCTTCTTGTCTGCTAACTGTGGGCAGTTCCCTGTAAAAGAAATAATCATTAAGTAGGACTACTTTGCTTGTGTGGGGTTTCTTTGTGGAGTTTTGAAATATTGAGGAAGACAGAGTACCGGTAATTAGGGAGTGGTAATCTTTTAACAACAGGGGAGGGGTGGTGTTTTTTGGGAAGGGGGGAAACAAATTTCATCCTTTCTTAGTGAAATAACCCGTGCATTGGGCTAGCACAAAGGGGGAGGGCCTAAAAATTTCTGGTGAAAATCCACCACCCCCCTATTGTTAAAAAATGACCACTCCCTAACATGAATTATTGCTATCGGTAGGATGGTTGTCTTTTTAGTTTCTGTTGAAAATACAGAGGTAAGTTTACCCTAAATTCATGATAAAAGATATCCTTTTTAGATTCAAAGATTCCTACGACACCATTCTGGTGTAACCTTGTGTATTGTGCCCTGAGTAGCTAGGGCAAGGGGCAATACACATCCACATTCACACAGATTCACATAGATCATACATGAAGGATTATGGACAACCAGTGTTGTATTTGATACTTGTATTTACTGAATGATATGCTTTAAAGTACACAAGAGAGTTGGAGTTGGCATGATGTTCGTGTGCTAGCTGCGTGCCTAGCTTAGTCTAGTTCTCGTCAGATGCGAGACTTCCAGTCTGGCCGCAGTATGCATGTCGACGCAAATGTCAATAATATGAACTTATTCTGCAATATAGATCAAAGGGGGTAATTATTGCACACCTTTGTATACGGCCCAGTTATGGTCTATTTATAATAAGGGCTCTATGTGAAAGTTGACACTAGCATATAAGTGAGTGGGGGTTGGTGAAATTCCCCCTTAGAGGGGTCTGAAATTTTTTTGTCCCCCCCAAACCCACCAACCCCCCCCCCCCTGTTGTTAAAAAATGACCACTCCCTAATGATGCTTTGCGTATGCTTCTTGGTGTGTCCAGGCACGCTAGTGCTGGGGAGACCTTTGCGGTCTGTGGTTTACCAACTTGTGATGCAACAATAAGAAGACTTATATATAGTTTTATATGTCATTTAAAAATGTCAGAAAATAAGCTAATAAAAAGCTTAGTGGACCTAGCAACGAGTGATAGCCAATGCACTTCCTGTATCTGGAGATGCTGGTATCAATAATTGCATGTACACTTGTATGTTCCTTAGCTGTTTTTATATCTAGTTTATATACATGTTGCTGTATAACATTTGAGTGTGTGTGTGTGTTTTTTTTTTATCTTATGGACGGACCTTTTGTACAACAACTGAAGTCTGAAATAAAGTTTTGAATTAAATTTACTACCCTGCAATACACATCTAGTGGAATGCATGCATGCTATAGGCGCATGCCTGGCAAGCGTTGTGTGGGGCTGGTTATCTTGGTCCTTTACCCTAGACTAGAGTGCGGGACCATTCAGGAAAAGGCTGATTGCTAGGCATGCGGGGCTAGATAAAAGACAAAGGTACAGGCCGAGGCTTTTGATGGCGGAGGGGGGCCTACAATGTAAGGGAGTGGTCATTATTTATCAAAAGGGGGGTGGTGGGTTTAAGGGGTGTTTCAAAATTTCAGACCACTTCTGAGGGGGCGTAAAAACTTTTGACCCCTCGGTTGCGGTGGGGGGTGGGAGTGGGGATTTTCCCTCTTTTTAGCAAACAAGCCAGTGCGCTACTATCTATAGATCAAAGAGGGGCGCAAAAATTCTCCGCGCCTCTCGCGTGGGGGGCACAAAAAGTTGTGATAAATATTAATGACCACTCCCTAATAGTAATACTATTAATAGGCTCCACGGCCCATCATTTATTACTTTAAACCAAGCTTCACTGTGTGTGTAGAAGTAGAATACATTTTCACTTTACATTTCGTGTATTGCATGGGTCTAAAGACTTACCTAGTGCAGATGTCATTGCCATCCCCACCATCCCTCCTCCAGATATGATTACATCATAGTTTGACTTTCTAAATGCTGTTGAAGAAAAGAGCCTTGTATGTCTTGTGCATATTGTCAAACAAGATAATGACTTTGATAATACTCTCTCCATTTTTCCTTCTCTACCGGTGCCAAGTGAGTGGGAATACACAGTTTTTGGTGAGTTTGAAGACCAAAGCCTTCACATTTCCATTTGTTTTGGCAGCTCTCAGAAAAGGGCCAAGATTGTAGCCGGTCTCGAAGCGTCGAAGCGTTGCAACGCCGACGTCATTCGCTGCTGAACTTTTGTCAAGGACAAAAATGTTTCATCTCAAATTCTATTCATGCAAAAAGTAATTTGAAATGTCCAAATTTATGTAAAAATAAATGATCTCATCGTTATTGCGTTAGTAATAAGTTTTTTTTGTCATAAAACATTTAGATTTCACTCTGCGAGCGGATCCTTACTTCAAAGACATTGTGGTACTATGTGGAAAGTATCTGCTTGAAGATTAAAGTGTTTAGTAGCAACATCCAATCGTGTTTGAGCATGTCTTCGCTGCTGATGAGTGTAAATAGCGAAGCCGCTTCAACATGGCAACGACTCATCAGTTATCTGTTATCGCTAATTCCTGCGTAAAACCCCCTGTAAATCCAGAAACAGGATTGTCAGTGACTTTAGGAGAGAGATATGCTACAGATATGCACCATACTTGGGATGGATATGGTCAGGAATACGATGGGAACGCCCAGGAATGGGACGATGGTCGACACCAAAATGGCTCGGGAATGTTCAACAAAACAGACTCGATGCTTCAGGATTTGACAGCAGTTTGGGGAAATATGAGTGATGTAGAATTCTATAAGCGTCTGCAAGATCTAAAAAATGAACACAAGAAGACCTTGCATATATGTGAAACGTTGTACACGCAGAAAGTAGGTGGGCTGCAGAAGTCGGCAGATTTCAGTGTCACAAATGGTCCAGGGAACATCCACGTCAATGACGAAATGGCGGGAATGGGAAATTCAGATAATCGACTTTTTGAGTCACTCAACAACAGCTACAACGCACTGCGGAGGAGCGCAAGATCACCAGTGAGAGACAATGTAAAGGATATGTCCAGACCTCCGACTGGGAGGTCTGGTGCCAGTAGGTCCCGCCCACAATCGGCCAAACCAGCAGGTGTCAGACGCAGCCAGGAGTATGACCATGAACATGTCCAGGCAGATTATTATAGTGACGAGGATCACTGGAAGCCCATCAGTGCCTGCACCACGGATGTTGAACTCAGCAGGGATGAGGGACATGACAACTCTTATCATCATCACCACCACCATCACAGTGTCCAAAAACACAATGACAGCAGGCACTCTAGCATTTCCCAAGTTGAAGACATGTGGGATAACTTCTCAGTTGATGAATATGCCCCACCCAAAGTTCGCCAGAGGAGCTCGTCCCTATCTAGAGCCTCCTCAGCCTCCTCAAGGAAGCAGAGACAGGATGATATTGACGATTGGAGACACAGGATAACACTGCCTAAACCATTCAATATGTCCCTTAGAGAAAGCACCAAAATGAAAGAGAAATCCCAAACTCTGATTGAATATGAGCAGAAGAAGGAGATGGAGAGGAGAGCTGATGAAGAAGAATGTCAAAAGAAGTTCAAAGCCAAGCCAGTCCCGGCTCATGTGTACATGCCATTATTTGATGAGAAAATGGAGGCGATGGAAAGCAGGAGAAAATTCCACCGTGAGAATAGCAAAGAACTACTGAAATCCCTAGAAAAGCCTTTCAACTTCACCAAGAGAGAAGACGAGAAGAAAAAGTATAGATCATCAACTGTGGAGAAAGCAAATGTGGAAATCGAGAAGAAGCCTCCCACTGGATTCAAAGCACGTCCCTTTCCAGCTCATTTATTTGATGGCACCGTGACTGATCAATTACAAGAAGAGGAGGAATATAGAAAGATTCGCGTTCAAATGCGGGCTGAGGAACTCTTGAAGTCAGCGTCACTCCCTCCAAATATGGCCGCAATGGGTAAAGATTACATCGATGGGAAGTCGCGACAGAAGATCTATGCAGAAAGAGCCAAGAAGGCAGGCATAACAAATGAACACAAGTTCAGGCCCAAGATTAATGAAAGCCTTCCTGATTTTGAAGAGCGACACCGCCAAATGCACTGGGAATTAAGTCAAAAGAAGAGAACCAAAGAAGCGACTGTTTGTAAACCATTCAATCTCAGAACAGAGCGAGTTGCCTCAAAGCGCCACAAGGTCTATGAAGACATTGCTAATGATGCAGCAAAACTCAAGAGTAAAACTTGGTCGTTCAATAAATCCTCCAGGTCTAAGTTGGCAAGTGAGTATCATGGCTAATTTTTGTTGTTGTTTGTCACTTTTTTGGGGATATTTGTCTTCTTTTAGTCACAGTTCTGTTATGCCCATTCCACATAATTTTCACTTTTGAAATAAAACTCTATGTTAAGTTCGAGATTAAGGCAAGTCATCATGACATTCTGCTAGAGATTTATTTAGCACAAACTTGTAAATCACCATCTCTTTTACTTCAGGTATGCGCTCAATGTCTAATTCAATGGATGCACTACCAACAAAGACGACAGCTTCTGCACAACTTCGCACATCTGCCAATAGGTCAGTTCTCTGTCAAAATCATTAACATAAAACATTTCGCATAAGTCACATTTAAAAATGAAAATACAGCCAGGTAGGCAGCCCACAAGGTTTGCCCACCTCCATACAGCCACATAGGGGCCCCGTTGGGAGATGAGGGGATTTGTCCTGCGTTAACACCTCTTCAAGGCTTGCCAACAACTACAAATGTACATATATATGGTGAAGCATTCATACCACAGTTGTTGGTTGTAGCCTTTTTTCAAAGTCAGGATGTGGCTTATACATGGGGTGCAGCAAAGAAGTGATGTTTTCCAGTTTATCTTTCTGTGGAAATTAGACATAATTCCTTTCCATGGAATACTAAGTGTAAGCAAATCTTCATTTACAAATGTGCCAACTCTGAAATCGGTCTGAGACTGAAATGATATGTACAAGTTCATTTCTGTCCATCTTTCTTGGAGCCCTAAAGCAGTAATAAACTCTTGATATGATTTGAGATTATTTTGGTCACTGAGGCAGGGTATTATTTAGGGTTCTCCACAGGATGAAAAAGCATACAAATCTACAAATAAAAGGGTCTTCTGCAGTGCGGCATAAAAATTACCATTTGCCACCAAGAAAATTTCAGTCGTTGAGGTGGGCTTCCCTAGCCCACTTAAAAGGGTCTACTTCTCATCTTTCCTATCCCCTCAGGATGTGTGTGGTGCACATATGCGCGGGCACTGACACATTCCTCTGTGAAATTGTGTAATGTCGTTCTCGCCATGAATATGACCTTAGCTGTCGAAATGGCGTTAAACATCTATTACTCACTCACTCACTCAGTCGTTGAGGTCATAATTGATGCATTCCTGGCATCAATGAGCTTTAAATTCCGACCAAATAAGTCTATTTCAACATTTTTTATGGATTTTATTGATTTTTCACTCAACCTTTTCTTTTTGGGCCTAACTTCTGTTCTAATGGACCGATTTTAAAAATTCAAAAAAGTGTAGAGAGGTAATGGTGAGCTGAAGACCACACAGGCGGAGGTTTTGCATTAAAAGTACACGAGCGGTAGTGAAAAGCACACTGGAACCCCGGCCGTGTACTTCCTATGAGTGGAGAACCCTGTTATTTCATACTCAGATAGATAAAAGAACCATTTTTTGATGTTTAAATGTTATGTAATCCAGGACTAAACTACAACAGGAATTGGATGCGCAGCTCTCTGAGTTAGAGCGTGAACGTCAGCAGCGCCTGAAGGAGAAAAAGATCAAGAAGTACATCGCTGAACGGGTCGCTCTCAACGACAACACTAAAGACTTGGAAAAGTCCCTAAAGGCTAAGGTGAAGCAATACAAGTAAGTCATGGAGCAGACATTTCTACTATTCAGCACAGATTGTTTGATGATTTTTACATCCTGAGGTCATTCTGGAACTTAAATTCAGCACAGGGAATTAGATGTGTACATGTATTTGATGATAAAAAGAAACGGGAAGAAACCTGGTCATAAGACGGCCCGTCATAAAACCGGGGATAGGGTTTGAGGAAAAGTATCTCTCTCCTATAGTAAAAAAAAAAACTTCAGTCATACGCCCGGGGGAGACTTTGGGAGATATGTAGAAGTCGGTTTTGGTCAAAAATAAGGGGAAAAAAATGTGGCTTATGACCGTCGTTTTACGGTAACAGGTCAGTAACATATGGCTGATGCTACAGTTGAATGCGTTTGTAAAAGAAATTAATCAGTATGCATCGTTTGTTTATTTAAAAACCAGACAAAGTGAACGTGAGCGTAGAGAGGAGTACACGCAGATGTTGAATGAGATTGACGAGCGGATAGAGAAACGTCCTCTTCTCTTTGAACGTGCCCTACAGGTAAGCGAGGGGGGAACTGACTCGTATAACGGGTCGTCAACTCCGCCGTCAACTCCCAGTTGATGTTCGTGTATATATGTATAAAATAGTGTTGTATATGTATTAAATTGGTTCAATTATATGTGAATTTGACTTAAAGTCATATTCTACACTTTCTACTCCTCCCTAGCCCACCTAAAAAAGTATTATTTAGTAAAATACAAGTGCTATTGGGATACCCGTTACAACATGTGAGGTGGGATGCATTTTTTGCACTGTTCAAGACAAGGGAGCATTCATTTTTCAAAGGTTCACAAAATCAGTTCTGAATGAGTGGGGATGGTGGACTTTGGGAATGGTGCAGGAGTGGCAGTTCTTTAACATGGGGGGAGAGGGCTGGGGGGAGGGGGTTTAGACTTTCTAGGATAAAAAAATTTCAGACCCGGAGTGATCATTTTTTAACAACAGGTGGGGGGCTGGTGGGTTTGAGGGGGGGTAAGAATTTTTTCAACCCCTTGCCCAGGGGGGCAGAATTTTTTCCACCCCTCTAATGAGGGGGTCAAAATAATTTCACCTGTCTTCAGAGGGGGGGGGGTCAATTTTTTTTCCCCGCGTCTGCGCATAAACCCACCAACTCCGCCCCTGTTTTTATAAAAAAATGATCACTCCCTTAGGGGGAACAAAGAATTTCACCCCTTTTTTAAGCGAAAAAGCCCAGGCCCTACTATTAAAGGGAGTGGTCATTATTTATCAACGGGGGGAGGGTGGTGGTGGGTTTGAGGGGGGAGTTTGTAAAATATTCAGACCACTCCGAGGAGGGGGGTAAAAAATTTTGACCCTTCTTGAGGGGGGGGGGGGTTTGTAAAAATTTTACCCTCTTTTTAGCAAAAAGCCTGAACTCTACTATAGATCAAAGAGGGGCGCGGGGGTGCGCAAATTGTTTTTACTGCTGTTGAGAGGGGGTGCGTAAAAAATGTTCTGGCATCCGCACAAAAACCCACCACCCCCGCTGTTGATGAATAAAGACCACTCCCTAAAGAATAAAAGGGGGGGAGTGGAAAAGACTCCAAACCCCTCTATGTTGCCATGTGGGGATAGGGTGTTTACCCCTTTCACTTCAGTCTGGCTGGGGGGAGGGGTGGATGAGGGAGCATCTGTTAGGCTATTCATTTGGTACAAATGACATCATGCAGGGGTAGCGGGAGGGGGGTTAGGCCCGGCATGATGGGATTAATTTTCCATATACCTTCAGCATTGCAATATTGGCAAAAAACATGACGGGGGGATCAAAAATGGTCGAAAAAAGCATAACATTATTTGTACACACCTCAATTGCAGAGGTGGTGGATAGGAATAGGGGGCCTATATTTAAGGGGTAGGCAATTTTTTTTTTTTTATTGGGAGGGAAATGGGGATTTCATGTGATTTGATGTCCTTCATACAAAGCTGTCAGCTCCAGGTTCTATAGAGGGGGTAAAGACCCTAGAGTTGATGTCCTGCATACGGAGCTATCAGCTCCAGGTTCTAGAGGGCTTAGTACGAGCTTAGTACTGAGGCCTAGTGCATCCGCCATTGCTATATCTGGGAGCTGGCAAGATAAGGACTGATAAGAACCAGCATGGTGGGTACTGGGTGTTACATAATGTACCCAAATAATTCTGCAGTGGCTGGAGGGAGGCATCTCATTAGTTGATATTGTATCCCGGGTCAGCCCTATAGAGGTGGTATATACCATGGGAGTTGATGTCCTGTATACAGAGATGTCACCTCCAGGTTCTGTAATAGTGCTATAGACCATGGGAGGTGATGTCCTGCATACAGAGCTATCAGCTCCAGGTTCTATAGAGGATGTAAAGACCATGGGATGTGATGTCCTGTATAGAGAGCTATCAGCTCCAGGTTCTGTAGAGGGGGTATAGACCATGGGAGGTGATGTCCTGTATAGAGAGCTATCAGCTCCAGGTTCTATATAGGGGGTATAGACCCTGGAGTTGATATCCTGCATACAGAGCTTTCAGCTCCAGGTTCTATAGAGGTGGTAAAGACCATGGGGGTTGATATCCTGTATATATTGGTGTCAGCTCCATCACCCCTGACGGTGATGGTGGATAAACCATGGGAGCTGATGTTGGTTTTCAGCTCCTGGTCCTAATCTGATGGTGAAGGACTCTATAGCAGGCCATCAGCTCCAAGTCAATGCGATATACCATATTTCCCCGCGGACAAGCATTAAGATGTAAATTGGTCGGGCGTAAACACGCAGCAGGCTATTTCATGAAAAAAGCAGCCTCCCACTTTGCATTATTCCTCACATAAATCTACCAATTATGTTTCAATATCCCATCTTTTACCTACAGATTACAGTCTGATTTATTTTCAAAGTAGTTTTTACACGGGGCCCCATCAATACATGGAGAAATATGGTATTCACTATGGGAGTTGATGACCTGTATGGTGGGGTGTCAGCTCCTGTACCATCAAATGATATAGGTAGTATCTGGAGCTGATGAACTATTAAACAGGTCATTAGCTTCAGTGCTATCTAACACCCTGTTATTACCTATAGCTGACAGCCTAGCATACAGACCATGAACTCCAGTAACATCACCTACCATAGTAACACCTGGAGTTGGTGCCTTACTATAGTGGTCATCACTTACAAGTTCCAGTGCTACATAGCAATAAAAGTACATGGGGACGATGCCCTACTATAGAGGCCTTCACCACCAGTACTCTACACCTGAGTAGGACCCGAAGCTGACACCCCACCATACAGGTCATCAACTCCCATAGTAAACACCATATTTCTCCATGACATGGCCAGGCCCCGTGTAATAGCCAATAAATGTTACGTTTTAGGCCATAACTCCACTTATATGTAAGGTAGTTAGACAATTTCTTCATGGTACAATTTGTACTCATGTCCCATCTATTAAAACTACTTTGAAAATAAATCAGACTGTAAGCTGTAGGTAAAAGATGGGATATTGAAACATAATTGGTAGATTTATGCTAGGAATAATGCAAAGTGGGAGGCTCCTCTTTCATGTAATAGCCTGCTCTATGTATAAGCCTGACCAATTTACCACTTAATGCTTGTATAAGCCTTGGCTTATACATGGGGAAATATGGTATATCGCCTTGACTTGGAGCTGATGGCCTGCTATAGAGGCCTTCACCATCAGATTAGGACCATGGTTTATCCACCATCACTGCCAGGGGTGACGGAATAGGGGGCTTAGGGTGGCCATGCCCCCAATCTCAGACTAAGGGGGCCAGACTATATTTTGCACCCCCCAAATTATGAAACCAATATACACTGTTATGGTGAACTTGGTCATTTGCTCCCCACCTGACCCGTGTCGGCTCCCCTGAAGTCACATTGCTTCCGACACCCCTGACTGTGCCTGGAGCTGACACCACTCTATACAGGACATCACCTCCCATGGTCTATAGCACTATTACAGAACCTGGAGGTGACATCTCTGTGTACAGGACATCACCTCCCATAGTCTACTCTATACCCCCTCTACAGAACCTGGAGCTGATAGCTCTCTATACAGGACATCACATCCCATGGTCTTTACCACCTCTATAGAACCTGGAGCTGATAGCTCCCTATACAGGACATCACATCCCATGGTCTTTACCACCTCTATAGAACCTGGAGCTGATAGCTCTGTATGCAGGACATCACCTCCCATGGTATATAGCACTATAACAGAACCTGGAGGTGACATCTCTGTATGCAGGACATCAACTCCAGGGTCTATACCCCCTATATAGAACCTGGAGCTGACAGCTCTGTATGCAGGACATCACCTCCCATGGTCTATAGCACTATTACAGAACCTTGAGGTGACATCTCTGTATACAGGACATCAACTCCCATGGTCTATACCACCTCTATAGGGCTGACCCGGGATACAATATCAACTAATGAGATGCCTCCCTCCAGCCACTGCAGAATTATTTGGGTACATTATTTAACACCCAGTACCCACCATGCTGGTTCTTATCAGTCCTTATCTTGCCAGCTCCCAGATATAGCAATAGCGGATGCACTAGGCCTCAGTACTAAGCCCTCTAGAACCTGGAGCTGATAGCTCTGTATGCAGGACATCAACTCCAGGGTCTTTACCCCCTCTATCGAACCTGGAGCTGACAGCTTTGTATAAAGGACATCAACTCACATGAAATCCCCATTTCCCTCCCAATAAAAAAAAAATTGCCTACCCCGCTGAAATATAGGCCCCCTATTCCTATCCACCACCTCTGCAATTGAGGTGTGTACAAATGATGTTATGCTTTTTTCGACCATTTTTGATCCCCCCGTCATGTTTTTTGCCAATATTGCAATGCTGAAGGTATATGGAAAATTAATCCCATCATGCCGGGCCTAACCCCCCTCCCGCTACCCCTGCATGATGTCATTTGTACCAAATGAATAGCCTAACAGATGCTCCCTCATCCACCCCTCCCCCCAGCCATGCAGACTGAAGTGAAAGGGGTAAACACCCTATCCCCACATGGCAACATAGAGGGGTTAGGAGTCTTTTCCACTCCCCCCCCCATTTTATTCTTTAGGGAGTGGTCTTTATTCATCAACAGCGGGGGTGGTGGGTTTTTGTGCGGATGCCAGAACATTTTTTACGCACCACCTCTCAACAGCAGTAAAAACAATTTGCGCACCCCTGCGCCCCTCTTTGATCTATAGAAGAGTTCAGGCTTTTTGCTAAAAAAAGGGTCAAATTTTTACACCCCCCCCTCAAGAAGGGTCAACATTTTTTACCCCCCTCCTCTGAGTGGTCTGAATATTTTACGAACTCCCCCCTCAAACCCACCACCATCCTGCCCCCGTTGATAAATAATGACCACTCCCTTTAATAGTAGGGCCTGGGCTTTATCGCTTAAAAAAGGGGTGAAATTCTTTGTTCCCCCTAAGGGAGTGATCATTTTTTTTATAAAAACAGGGGGGGGGCTGGTGGGTTTATTCACAGACGCGGGGAAAAAAAATGACCCCCCCTCTGAAGACAGTTAAAATTATTTTGACCCCCTCATTAGAGGGGTGGAAAAAATTCCGCCCCCTGGTCAAGGAGTTGAAAAAATTCTTACCCCCCTCAAACCCACCAGCCCCCCCCCCACCTGTTGTTAAAAAATGATCACTCCAGGTTTGAATTTTTTTTTTCCTAGAAAGTCTAAACCCCCTCCCCACCCCAGCCCTCTCCCCCCATGTTAAAGAACTGCCACTCCTGCACCATTCCCAAAGTACACCATCCCTACAGTAGATAATATATGCTCCCTCACCTAGTGATGATGGAATTGCGCGCTGCAAGCAGCGCGCACCATATGTGCCTATTGAACACACCAATGTATAGCTACCTAGACACTGACTGGGAGTTGACGGCGGAGTTGATGCCCCGTTATACGATCCAGTCCATACCTCGGTAAGCAAACAGTTTTATAAATTGTCCATCAGGGGGTAAAATCATTGGACTTTGTATAATCTCAGAATACCTGGAAAATTCTGACCTTCTTAACATTAAAATACCTCGACAGCTCATACAGGCAGATCAATACATGATGTAATGATGTCTGTTGTCTAGGTTAAAATAAAGATTTCTGAACTTGAGCTTGAATCTTTAACCCTTTAAGGGCCGGTAAAGCAGGAGTGTATCATGCCAACCGTCAATGAAATGCTGGCAAGACTGCTCGCCATCACTTCATTGGAGCATCACACCGACCCTCTTGGAGTGTATTAACCTTGTAGGGTCAGCATGATGCAGGAATGTAGCTCTGGCGAGTTGATTCGATCAATGGGCGTGATTCATGAAGTAGCTCTTAAAGGGTTAATGGAGTATCAACTGAAAATGGGTTGTATTCCCCAGTTAGTTTAACCATATTGTAACGCTGAAATATAAAATCGATTTTCAATTTACAAAATATGTCTCAATATATCAGTAAGATTCTGAAAATAAAGTGATCTGCAACAATGATTTTCAGGCTAACGCAAAGCGTGCAGCTGAGCGTAAATACGAAGACACTCTGCGCCGAGCCGGGTTGGACCAGGACTACATTGTAAGTAAGGGTAAGGAGGCCACTGAAGATGACTTCACGGCAGTCAGTGATGACGAGCTTGATATGTACTCACGACGTAGCTCCACCCGCTGCAGCACTGCGCGCTCGGCCTCACATCGATCAAGGACCGGCTCCCTGTCAGAGAGTCGTCACTACTCAGATGACTACGAGGAGGGAAACCGAACATCAGAGGGCAGCGATATGGAGAGAGATTAACTTGTCTATAATTTAATAGAGATTCATAGGCCTAATTCTATAGGTTTTATAGCTATTGAGGCATCGAGAATTTGTGTTAAAATGAATGTCCCTAAGTGTATATAGATGGATGCTCTTATCAAGAACACCGCTATAGGGAGTTTAAAGGAATTTGTGGTACATGCATTGTACACATTGAGAGATACCCTGTCCGTGTAGAGTAAGACTTCTAACAATTCCTTCTGTCCACATAGATCTATGCATGCATGTCATATTCAAATGTGTATTGTGTAAACAGGTTTAATCATAATCGGCATTAAACCAGTAACAACGATTTTTATCTTCAAAAAAAAATGTGAAAGAAATACCCAACCCTTAAGTATTGGGTAAGCGTACTAAACATTTCAGTCTATACATAAAGGGTCTACTGGTGGTGTTACCAAAGATAGTTGTATATAGATCAAAAATGGTATTTATTTTGATAGAAATGTTTATTTAGTAGGTAACTGATTCTGCAGCAAGCTTTACTCTTTACTTCGGTACATAATCATGTGTTCTAGTTCTTATTCGGTAAATACAGAAGGTTAATAGTATAACCTTAGTTGACGTTTTGCAGATGCTTATACAAAATGCCCTGCTTGATGAATGGAAGAAGCTGTGCATGCTAATCTTGCCTGTGTTCTCATGTCTTACAATGCATTCCATTGTCAACTTGTCGAGACATTACTGCAACGATTTGATACTTGAACACAATAGCATCCAGAGTGAAAGTTTAAAAAAAAAAAACTCCATTTAATATATTACTTTATCAACTGCATATATTTAGTATATGGTATGGTTAAAATGCAAATAGAATTTGACGTATTTGATTTTTATAACGCTGAAACGCCTCCCTTTTCTTGTAAGTTTCATCAATATATCAATTAATGCAGGAACTCTGTCATTGTGCGTAATAACTTACATAATTAGAAAGAAAAAAATAAGATCTCAAATTGTTCATTAACTGTCTGTGATATACAAATTGTGTGACTATTACCAGGGTACTTGTCCGTCCTGTAGTTGATGATAAATATGTATCTGAAAAAAAAATTGTTCACTGACCAATAATAAAAATGTATATTTGTCTATATATAAGGAAATAAAAATATATTAATATCTAATGAGATTTCTGTGTACATTTCGTTTCCATTTAGAGTGGTTCTATTTTGAATTTATGAGGGATGTGGTTTCAATATTTGGAAATCAGTATGACATGCTATCAACAAACAAGAAAAATGTGGCAAGAACCACGGATAGGAGTTGCCACTCCTATCCGTGGTCCAAGCCACATTTTTCTTGACCTCTCGGTTGGAATAGCAATTTTGGTCGACATGAGATATGGTGGGGGGGGGGGGGTGTACTCAGAGCCCCAAGCCCCCCACCCCCCAGCCAGCCAATATCAAATCTCAGCCATACAAAAGGCAAATTTGTGTATTTGAACTGCACCCGTGAACTGCACACACGTTCATAGACCGCACAGTCCAAGTCTCTACGATCTAGCACATGTCTGCCTTGTGTGTGTGTTTGTTTGTGGACGTGAGTATTGCCAAGGGAGCATAAACTAAGTTTCCCATGTCCTCAACATGAAGTGGGTAGACCTATACCAGCCAAAGTGGCATCACCACATCAGTCTTTGTTTTGGGTCTGCTCGTTCTCCTATCACCTGGAGCGTGCGTGACGTCACACTGCACTGTGCATGACGTCACACTGCGCTATGTGTGACGTCACATGTGCTGCCCAGTAGCAAGCCGAAAACATGATAAGAGTTGCTCAGCGATGTTGCTAACATAACATCGCTGGCTGCTATGCAGCATGTAACTCCTAAAAAAAACTGGAAATCATCTTTGACAAGATTTCACATTTGTTTTATTGACACTAGGTTGACTGACGATGGTGAGTGGATACCACTGTGTAAGAAACTTAACAGGCATCTATCTATAAACAATTTTTTATCATACCATAAAAATTCACATGTTTGAAAAGGGGTTGTCAGATTTTCTGTAAGATTGTGATAATGGAAATGATAATTTTGATTTTACGTCCAGTGTCCAGATATTGGCAATCATAGCGTGGGCTGCATAAAGGGGAAGGAGGAACCTATTACTGGGTGAAAGAAGTGATCTAACAGTGTAAGAATACTACCGTAATCTCCCACGTGTAAGGCGCGTCATAAACGCCAGGTATTAGTTCTCCCTGGATCCGCAAGGGGGGAAACGAGACCTTTCTTTTGATATGTTACACTCCCATATAACCCCATCTGCTGTATATGGGGTCCAGGGGGTCAAGGCAACAGCTTTGTGAATTTTGAAAATTCATCCAGTAGAACGAAAGATATGAATTTTTCATTTTTTGGCCATTTTCTGAAACTAGGTGCGTCTTATACACAGGATGCACCTTATTTGCCGGGGATAACAGTATTCGAATTCAAAATTGTGGACGGTGAAATCCTCCCAATTTTTCCAAATTTACAATAAAAAATACCTTGAGAAACGTAAGCCAACCATTCCGAATTCCTAAAAAAATTTACAAAAGCTGACATCTCTTTAAGTTGAAAATATCGCCATTTGGTATAACAGAATCATTTCATATCTTACAGAACAATTGGCTGAGCATATCTTCTTGAAAAGCCGTAATTGATTGATTGGTGTGTTTAATGTACTAAGGCCCGTAGGGACCCAGAGGGCTGTCTCTTGAATACCGTTATCTCCCGTGTATAAGGCGCATCTTGCATATAAGACGTACCTAGAGTTTCAGAATATGGTCACATAAATAATTCATTACTTTTAGTGTTAGCATATGGCCTTTGTACAATTGCAGACCCTTACAGCTAAAAGAAAGCGGCTGAACACAGGGCGTGGCTTGTATAACGGGTTTTACATATACCGTATTCAATTTAATTAGCGCACAGTGCACTTACAAAAATTCTAAATGTATGTCTACGAGTTTAATTGAGCCACAAAATCGTAATATTTTTGGTCATTTATTGTTTAAGATGTGCGAGTATTTCGGGGATCTGCGTTCATTATGTTGAACATTGTATACATGCAATATTTCATGGTAGTAATAAATAAAGATACATGATGAGATAATCAATATAATATGATGAGATAATTATGAGACAATTTATTACATGAGGAGGTGATATATTATGAGATGGTTCATGATACATCAGAGTTCAGTAATTGATGACAAGCATACACCATGTCCTTGGATGGTTCTTCCCCGTCGTGATGATACCCGGGCGCCATGGCAACCATTTCTTCAGGTTGTGAGAGAACAACGACATTGGCCCCGGTTGACCCTGACAACTGAGACTGAACCTGATCTACAATAGACAGGAAAGGAATAGGATTAACATTTTTATGAGGGCAACCACAGAATTACAACATTAAAGGCGCTTTGAATCGAGGAACTACGCCGCCGACGTTAGCACTGTGCCAGACATAGCTGATTCAGAGCTCCTTTAACATCACCGTAAATCTTCTTTGCTAACTGATAATTACCATATATGGTGTTCGATTATTCTGCTATACGGCACATGGCTATTGTATTATTGACCAATGGGAGGCATCCCTGGCATATACTGCGGAGTCGGGGGCTGAAGGTGTTAGTCATAGTGCCGTCGGGGTCTAATGGCGGCCCCCAGCTGATAATGTCTATGTGAGCTATACCTCATGCCGACCCTCCAATGAAGTACTGACGAAGAGTCTCACCAGCAGTTCATTGGTGCATCATGAAGACCAATGGGCATGATGCATTAATGCAATAGCGGCACTTAAAGGGTTATAGACTATTGGGACCCTATGCTATGTAGTCCTACCTTCATGATTCACCTGATCCTGGTTTATTCTTAGTGAGTCGGCAGCGTCTTCTGCAGGCATGGTTGTTACCGTGACAACATGGTCAGTTACGGCATTAGAATAGATAACCGAATCTCCTGATGTCATTTCTACGGAAAAGAAAAGAAAAGTAAAAGATGGTTCCATTAGTTTTTATGAATATATGTGACAGGATCTGCGAAAAGTACTGTAATCTTCCACGTATAAGACGCAGTCCGCCTATAAAACGCACCTAGAGTTGAAGGATTTGGTCAGAAACATAAAGAATTCATAACTTTTGTTCTAATTATTGTATTTTCAAAATTCAAATAGCTGTATGTAGCTTGGCCCACCCAGACATCCCTACACCCCCTATGGACTCTTTTAAATTGAGAGGGAGTGTTACATATCAAAAGAAATGTCTTTATGCCCCCCTTGTGAATCCAAGGAGAACTTAAACCTCGTGTATCAGACGCGCCTTATACGCGGGAGATTAAAGTACTTCATATGTGATTTGGATCTGCTAGGGGGACACTAGGACCTTTCTCTTGATATGTTACACTTCCCCTATGTCATAATAGGATATTTTGAAAATCCATTCAGTAGAACTAAAGTTATGTATTTTTAATTTTTGTCGTTGATACGGGGTATCTGTTTGCTATAGCAGTTACCGCTGGAATGAGCCTTCAAAATTTTGAAGTGCCCTTTTATAGTGCTTGACATGTGACCTGAATTGACCAATCACAGCCTGTTGTTAGGCTGGGATCTGTTTACACTGGAGTGGTTGCCATGAATGGGTAGCAACCGAGTCAGTGTGACCTCATCACCTCAGTGGGTGTTAATTTGAGGAACTGGGCGGTTTCACCTTAGGGGATCTTCAGACTGCATTGAAATAAAATTATTTCAGTCTTTTCAAACAGTGTTAAAAAGATGAAAATAATTCTGGCGGTACCACCATGTTTTGGGATGGTGGGTGGGGAAAAATTTAACTTGGTAAAATGTATTCACCGGTGTTAATTAATTTTTCTGCGAATTTCATGGAATTTCTGATGAGATAGATCTGCAGAAATGCTATGGATTCAACAAATAATTTTTATGAAGTATAAAAATTAATACTGACAACTGCCCCCTAGTTGAGGGTAGTTATCAGTAGGTCTTAAATTTATTTCTGGGGAATAAAAATGTGAAGCATGTCATTTTTTCAGGCCAAAGTTGGCCTGGTACTATATTTACCAATAGTCCTTTACCAGGTAATATCCGATGAGGAAATTGGGTTTATTGTACGTGGCAAAAACCCAGTTGGGGACTAGTCTAGGTGTCATCTAGTGGACCAGAGGGTCACTCACATTTAAGCCCCTGGGGGCGTTAGTATGGAGTTTCTGGATCCAATTAAATTCAATCAGGTTTCTTAGGTATTTGGCCTTAAGAGATTTTGAATTTGCATGGATAAAGGCTACCACATGGATGGTCAAGTCCCTGTGTTTGTAGTCTTGTCCACGACTGGAGCAGAAATTCATGTGGCGGGAGACCTCACTTTTTTTTAATTCTCTGCGTCGGATTTTTCCAAAATGGTCAGAAAAACGACTTTTTATGGCATTCTCGGTTTGACCGACGTATTGTATGCCACAGAGTTTACAGGTGATGCAGTAAATCACATTGGTGCTGGAGCAACACACATTGTATTTACTGGTGTACTCTCTGCCAGTGACAGTGCATTTTATTTTGCCACTTTTGTCCAGCTGTGGGCAATAGTTGCATTTTGGCCACGAGAGGCACCTGTTTTTGTTGGGTCTGGGAACCAAGGGTTCCTCAGGGGGTAGTTTGGATTTAACCAACAAATCTCTCAGACTTTTGGGCTGTCTATGTGACATTCTAAAATCATCATGAAAGATTTCTCTCGTACTGCAAGATTTTCCCAGGAGGTCCCAGTTTTTCTTTGCAATACGATGTATACCATTGAACCCTGGAAACCAAGAAGCTGGCCTTGATTTTTTCTTTTTCCATGGATTTAATGGATTTAGCCTTTAGTAGGTCCATGCGGTCCTTTTCACTGGCCTTCAGGAAGCACTGTGATATAAAGGCTGATGGGTATCCACGTCTGACAAAATGTCTGCCTCGGTTGATACAGTGTTCTAAGAATTTTTGGTCATCAGAACAAATGCGCCTAATTCGTAGAAATTGGCCATATGGGATACCTCTTATACTGTGTCGGGTGTGGGCCGAAGTGAAGTGGAGGTAATTTTAATTTTTGTGACCATATTCCAAAACTCTTATCCTCGGGATGCGGCTTACATGCGAGAGATTTTGGTATTAGAACTTAATCATTGGGTATCTTGACTATAACTCACCTTCATAACCCCGAAGCAGCTGGCCTTGAGTCCCCTGTAATATAATAAGCTTATTATAGGGTAGTTTCACCATAACTCACCTCCATAGCCCTGAAGTAGCTGGCCTTGTGTCCCCTGTAGTATGATAACTTTATCATTGGGTAGCTTCACCATGACTCCCGTAGAGCTTGATTCGACTGTCTCCTTCTCAATCTGCTGTCCCGCGGCGTTGATGGCGGCCTGGTGGCGCTTCATGTGCACATTACGACTCCCGCTTTGTGAGAACCGCTTACCGCAAAGTTCACACATGTATGGTTTACTTCCTGCAAATAATTCACAAAGTGTTTATAAACTGAAGACTCGAATCCCCGAATCTTTGCAAGACCTCAAATGAGTTCCAGTCTTTTGTCACTAGTTCGGGCAAATATTTGATTAAATACGTAAGTGCAGGTCACTGAAGCAAGAATTTTAAGTACCGTAATCTCCCGCGTATAAGGCGCGTCTTATACGAGGGGATTTAGTTCTTCCTGGATCCGCGAGGGGGACACCAAGAGCTTTATTTTGATATGTTACACTCCCCCTAACGGGGTCAACGGGGTGTGGGGGGCCCTAGCTACACATAGCTTTTTGAATTTTGTGTCTTTTAGATTATGCCTGAAGTCAGTCACCTATAGATGAGGATTTTGAACTACTGAACAGAGTTAAACTGCTAGAAATCAAGACCCCAAGTGCACATTATAACTTTCCATCCATCTCAGGGTGCTCCTTATATGCAGAGTACCACATTATATCGTCGCCTTAGTGCAACAAGGTTGCATCTGCACATTTCAAGTTTTTGCAGGAGAAGCAAGAGCTGTGTTGCAATTACTAATAGCACATTTGACACAACCTTATTGCATTGATGACTTTAGACACATATATCATACATATATCATCAGTACTTTCATAGAAGGAAGATAAGGGTCAATACATGAAGAAAACTCAATTTTGTGAAAATGCCAGTTACAACCTTGTTGCACTGAAGCGGCGATGTATGATGCTGACACTGAGGATTTCTGACCTACCTGTATGGACCAGCATGTGCTTTCTTAGACTAGAATGTTCAGCGAACCGCCGTGAGCAACCCGGTGTCTCGCATGCAAATGGTCGCTCCCCTGCATATCAAATGGAGGAAGTCAGTGAGAAACAGATGTTTAATGCCTTTCAACAGCTAAGGACATATTCATGGCCAGAACTACATTACACAATTCACAGAGGAATGTGTTGGTGCCCGTGCATATATGCATTACACACATCTGAGAGGATAGGAAAGAGAAGATATCATATCGACCCCTTTTAAGCAGGTTAGGGACGTCCAAAATTAAAGATTTAACGTGTGATATATATCACATATGGCCCAGGGTCTACTACCCGCCCCCCAATATAAAAATTGGGCATTGTGCATTGAAGCACAGAAGGCCTGTAGGGTCACAGGAATCAGCACTTGCGAAATATTGACTAATTACTTACAAATAGAGACTATTATCTATACATGTACTGACACCAGTCTGGCATAATCTTCTCTTACTAAACCCCTTGGACCGCTGGCCCCCTGGTGTGCTGGCCCCCCGGACACCTGGCCCCTGGACACCTGACCCCTGGACACTTGCCCCCAGACACTTGGCCCCTGGACACCTGGCCCCCTGGAGACCTAGCCCCTGGACACCTGGCCCCTGGACACCTAGCCCCCACAGAAAACTTTATCCTTAGCATGCTTAGTTTATCGCTAAGTCCCCAATGTGTTATGTGTATAGCTTGGACACTGTAAACATTGCCTGCTGAAAAAAAGTGTCTCACTTGGTGATTACCCATAGGACTCCATGTGCTAATTCCATCGCCAAAATCTATCTGACCCATAGACCCAATGGTTAAAGAACTTGTAGTCAGTATAGCTCCCAAAAACATGACATAAGTACAGCAGCTTTTTTCGTAGAGAAAGACATCACTCACCATAAAGGACAAAATGTTGTCTGATAGATGAGATTTGAAACTTTCCTTTGGCTTTTGCAAAATGTGTAAACTAACAGTATATCACTGGATGATTACACCCTAAAATTGGTGATTACAAATTTGTGGATCTGACTGAAAACCCGGCTCCAATAGCCCAGGGGATACCCTGGGCCAACAAGGCCTCTGAAGTATTGGTTTAAAATGTAATAAAGTCATTCTATGTATATGCAAGATTACATTTTTCAAAAATTATTCTAGATATTTTCAAATATTTATTGAGTTTTGACATGATGGGTTTTAAGATGGATTAGCTGTATTCCAAATCTCATGTCAATCTCGTCAGGGCTAATGGGCAGGATGCAGTACTACAGTAGCAGCCTTTAACTGTTTCAATGGTTAAGGCTCTATTATAGCCAAGTGCATGTATATACAGTGAACATACTGAGACAAGCACCATACTGACCTGAGTGAACGCGTGTGTGGTTCTTGAGGTTTCCCTGGGTGGTGAACGCCTTGCCACAGTTGGGTTCTGTGCATACAAACGGACGCTCGCCAGTGTGCGTTCTCTGGTGAACCGTCAGGTGCTGTATTGTGAAGAAACTCATCACACATCCTTCAACTTCGCACTTAAACATACGCTTCCCCCTGCAAGACAATGTTAGGCTCACTTAGATTAGATACTCCCCTATGAGTCAACTCATGGTACAGTAATCTCCCACATATAAGGCGCATCTGACGTATGAGACGCACCTAGTTTTAGAATACCTATGGTAAAAAAAATAATCAAAATTTCATAACTTTTTTTCTACTGTAGAATAGATTTTCAAAATTCAAAAAGCTCCTCCTTAGCTACTAATCTAGGGTAGGGAGTATAAAGTGCCTATCCTGCTGACCTTGGGAATATGACCGGCAGTTAAGGGTCAAATGATCTCTTGGGGGGCTGGCAATCAAAGGGTTATTTTTTAGATACTCACGTATGAGTCAATTCATGGTACTTTAAGTGTGTTGGCCAGGAGAAGGTCCTATTGCAGCCCTCGTGTGGACAGACAAGGGTCTTACTGTTTGTGCCTTGGTGGTCGTTGTCCTGGTATGCGCCACTGACACCTGATGTGTCGTATATCTGGTGCTCCTGAGTATCGTTTAACGATTGCAGCGCAGCCCCATCCTTATCAACACCATAGATGTACAACAGCTGTCCTGTATAGGAGAAAGATATTTTCTCTTAAAACTCATCATAATAGATACAACATGCTATCAAAAGGGAGTGAGGAGAATCTTGATCCCTATTTTTAGCGAAAAGGCTATAGTTCTGTAGTCCAGAGTTATTATTCATTTGAATCGTTTACCACAAATTGTCCAATCTGCCCCTTAATCAAAATATCACTTTAGAGTGGTCATTTTTCGACAAAGGGTTGGTGGATTAGTGACTAAAAAAAGTTTTAGCCCTCAGGGGGGCCAGATAAAGGGAGGGACCGAAAATCTGAAATATACACTCAAAAATACAAATACACCAACGCCCCGCCCCGGTTGTTAAACTATTATCACTCTCTTATCTCTATTTCCAAAACTATTTGTGAATAGAATACACAGTAAAATGCAATGAAATTACCATCTGTATGTTGTTTTCCCAGTATAAGCTGTGTATTCCCATCGACCGTCATTGTTATTGTCGTCTTTTCTGCTGTGACCAGCGTCTCTGGCTGGGAAAGCACCTGCGACTCCTGTACTCTCGTGTTCCGATTCCCATTAGCATTCTGACCAAAGACCACATTGGCCTCATACATGCCCTTCTCAGCGTTGTTGGCTACCATAAGTAATGGGGTAAGTTTGGAAGAGGCGACTCTCAGCGTGTTGTCGGTGGGGCTGTAAACAAGGTATCCATTTTGTTGTTCATCCCCTATTTGGGCATTCTGAGCCTCTTCATAGTCATTAACAATCACAAGTTTCTGGCAGTCTGAGGCTTCATTGTCCTCACTTAACCCCAGAGTAGTCTCCTCTATGCAACCAGCTACATCCTCACCAACCGTCGTCAGCTCCTCCTGCAGCGTCTCCTGTACGGATTCTGGTTCAGCAACCGAGGCTGACTCCTCGAGGCGTTCCTGAATGATAAGCAGCGGTAGTTCTTTTGTCGCATCCTCACTTAGGTCCTCATCGCCTGTGTCACCGAGTGATACCAGGTCACCGGACGGGTTGACCATTTCTGAGCCACTCTCAAGGTTCAGGTTGTATCCGGAACCTGACGAGTGCTCACTAAGGGGCATACTGTTATTGTCCAAGGCATCCATAATGTGTAATGTATGTCAATGCCTGGACCTATATCAATGTTATACTTTTCATGATACTATTTTTGTATTGTGTTTCTACTGCTGCTGCTGGTACCACTCTTTTGCTTCATTGCCTTAGGTTGCTCCAAAATAAAATCTTATCTGCATTTTCTGAAAGAAAAATAATATGAATATAATTAATTTAGGATATTTTTGATAAAATTCATTTAACTGAATAGTTGCTGAGTTCTGCAGACAGAGTTCTTATGTTTTGATGAAGCCACTTTTGAATGAGTGAGTAAGCTATGTTTAACACCATTTTGACAGTTAAGTCACACAATTTCACAAAGGAATGTGTTGGTGCCCGCACATGCGCACCATACACATTTGAGGGGATAGGAAAGAGGAGATTTAGACCCTTTTAAGTGGGCTAGGGAAGCCCGAAAGCCAATTTTAAAAGTGAGACTTTGCCCAGGGCACTCAAAATTCCTTAAAGATTCTAGGAAGCACCAAAGTTCAAGAAGTATAGATAAGTGGTTTGTTAAGCTAAAGACCTAGCTTAACTAGGTACCATTTCTCCACAAAACCAGCATGGATCAGCTACTGCAGTATCCTCCCTCAATGGCTTGGTTTGGGTGGACGGGCTGCTGCAGGAGAGAGCTGATTTTAGACATTATTTAAATACCGTAATCTCCCGCATAGAAGACGCGCCGCGCGTATAAGACGCACCCCAAACTCAGCACATGCATTTTCGCGTATAAGACGCACCTCTTAGGTACCAATTTTGTAAATTCAGTACATTTCTCTAGTAAAATTACCCCTCGTATAAGATGCACCCCCAATTTCAGTACATCCTATAAGACTCCCTAGCATTTTGTTTGGCATAGAGGGCGCGTCTTATACGCGGGAGATTACGGTAAGTGCTAATAACTTTTGTCCAAGTTTGATACAACAAATAAGATTGTACCATCGTATAGAAGACATGTTGGGGATTAATATAATATATTTTGAGTGAATTTAGCCGAGGTGGTTGTTTTTCATTGCAGTGGAAATTTAAAGTTGTAGGAGATATGTATATCCTGCAGATCCAAATTTCTTGCAAATTTGACTAAAATAGACCTCTTATATTTTACTTTGTGCCATTTTGTGCCAGCATATATCAATAAAAAAAAAACACAGAACCTCCAAGTAAACATGTTAAGGAATATTCTGTGAAAGTGTGAAAAACTGTCATAAATATTTACTTGAAAAAATAATGGCCCAGAAGTAAAAACTCTTTAAAATTACATATAATCTATGACTATGTATGGATTCCATTTTTCTGAAGCCATGGGGAACGGCTATATCTTAAGCTTCATTTAGAAAGTCACTTACCTAGTTTTTATCCCATTAAATTCATCTAATGAGCAATCGATAGATCTTGAGAAAAGAAGTGGATTCGCTTTTTAAATTAAGTCTCTATGTCAATTTAAAGTGGAATTTAAAGTGGAATTAGACCCAGAATTCTGCCATAGTTAAGAATTTAATTTGGATCCAAATTTTGTGATCAAGCAAGATGACTCCAAGGTAGACTAGATCACTAAAATGATTATTTTGGGCAAGATATACCCCCAAGAATGTAAATAATGATACATATTACCATAATAAAACAATGTAAAAGCAAATTTTTGATGTCATCTTCACCCCTGAACTGCGTGCTCTGACAGAACCACGGCAGGATGTTTGAATGATCATAACTTCCATTTAAATGGTCTTAATAACTTCATTTAAAAAGCAAAACCACTTATTTTTATCACAGCTATCAATTTCTCACCATATAAAATGCATACAATAAGGTTCTAATTGATAGCTAAGTGCCCAACATGGGGGAGGTTGGGGCAAGTGCCCAGAGATAATCTCGCCCAAAAAGTTTGCAGGGTCTGTCAAACATACTGCAGCCCTTTAGAAAAAAGAAAAGCTAGACATTTTCTAGATGATTTTTATCCATAGAACAGGTGGGAACCATTTATTTTTAGGTGCTCAATGATCTTCTCATCATAAAATGGTTCTAAACTTTTGGTTGAGCTTCAGTGGGGTCAAAGGCAAAATTCCCTGCATTCAACCTTATACAAGAAATATTCATTTTAAAGGTCTAGCCAAACCTGTTAAAATGAGCCCATGTTTGTAAAGATCCTCCAGTAAATAGCTTCAGAATAAGCTGTCAAAGAAAGGAGAGTTTAACACTACCCAGTTTCAGCTTAATCACAGTTTCACACCTCTACTGCAGCAGACTCACACACTGGAGGTCTGACTGGAGGTACTTCAGTGCCTAATTTAGAGGGGTCAAGCATCAAATTCCTCCAAGTATTAAGTGGAATATCAATGATTTACATTTCAAGGTTTTACAGAAATTCCAGTGCGCAAGCCCATGACCCTTGAGTCGAGATCTGATATTAAAAGCTATACAATTAACTACTGATTTTTGAGTAAAATAACCCAGATATTATGATTCCTTGGACATTTTTACATATTAAAGCATACAAGATTTAGTGAATTTTGACACAGCGACAGTGGTAGAAAATATAAAATCATAATTGGTCATTTAGGCCTACTTAGCTACTAAGTACTATAGTGACAGACTCACAGAGACTAGAGGGCTACTCTAATGATACCGGTACTATTGATAGTCTAAATGTCACTGATGAGTGATGTGACACTGCCGTGACAGTCATTTGCTTCCTTACCTGGCCAGCAATCACTTCCTATTATTCATCCAGATCGTGATGGAATTCAAAGTCCAGCTTCTACTCTAAGTGACAATCCAAATGCTGACATTGATGAACCAAAACAAACCCACGTTCTGCCTTCAATATTCCCGGGGAGAAATTATGGTCTGTCGGACCGGCCCAGTGTCGGCCATTTACAACAACGGGTTCCCGGTGCGCTCTGCGGCACACTGGATCCCCGTGTGAGGTATAGACCGTGCCCACAGCGTGACCTATATAGCGCCGGCGGCCATGTTGGAAATACCAAACGTAAACAATGCCACTCCCCCTCACTGCACTGCAGGGAAGCAGCCTGAAATGGCTCAACATTTTTACAAATAATGTGAGGATTTCACAGTGATCCCTTAATATCAGAGTATCTTACCTTGAAGATGTGGGAGAGACAACTCCAGCACCTGTGTTGTGGTCTGCAGTCAGCTCTAAAAGTGCGGGAATCTCGCCTCCTAAGCCCGCGCGTCGGGCCCGGGATTCCCTGGGGCCGGGGAAACCCCCTGTTGCCTCGCGCGGCAGATGCGCGCGTCTCACACTCCTCTCCGTTCAGTTTTTAAAGGGCAGGGCACTGATTTGATAATATCCAGACTATGTACATGTTCGCCGGACCTTTCGGTCCAGCGCTACTGCTGCTATATACAGGGTGCTGGTCTATGATCCCAGCTCTATGATCGTTTCCTACTTGTCTATATGCCTACAACCTATGGCGACGACGACTCCTAACTATGACGCCGACGACTACTAACTATGTGTCTTCTCGGGGGTTTAGGATTGAGGCCCGAAGAACACCTCAGCGTTCCGTGCTGCAATCCTCAGAATGATGCTACGGGGCAGGCCCCGCAGCTCCCCTATATGTCTGGCAACCTCCAGGATTGACTCTGGGCAATGCTGTTTTGGATGGATTCCAGGGGGGCACAGGTATGGGCTGTCTGTCTCCAGGAGCAGCTTGTCCAAGTTGATGTTTTGAACGACCTTCTCCAGCTCTGCGTGGTGGTTAGGGCGTAGTAGCAATGCAGAGATGCTGAAGGACACCTCCGGGAACGACTGTTCCCAGGCCTTCTGCTCTGCAAGGCCCCCATCAAAGCTGTGGAGTTGGATACGGTGATTCTTGGGTAGCACTTGTGTAAGGACCTGTCGGCACATCCTACCAGCCCGTCCATCATCCCTGTCGCGTGTATGGATTACGACTGGCAGTCTCCTTTCTGCAGCTACCGAGGCTAGATTGGCCAGTGCCACCTCCTGGGCCAGGACCCGTCCATGGCCTTCGTTGTGGTAGAGGTCGATGCCGATCTCCCCCACCGCGACCGCGTCCTGGGTCGCCGCCTCACGGGTCCGGTTTAGCAGGTCCTCCAACTCCTCCAGCCGTTCTGGGACTATTGCTGGATGTAGGCCCACCACTCTTAGCACTCCCACCCCCGGGAGACTTTCCATGCGTCCCCAGTCACCCGGGTAGCATTGGACATCAACTACCGTAAGGGTAGAGAGGTTCCTCCGCCAGCCTTTGTCATAGACAGTGGACCTGGTCGAGTTTCTGGCCAGCTGGCGAAGGTGACAGTGGGCATCAAAGCCGGGTGGAAGGGTTGACCCCAGGCACCCAGCTGACCTATTTGATGTCTTGATTCTTTGACGGGTGTTCTGGTCACAAAGCGCCAAGAGGGGTGCCAGCACACGCCAGTGAAGCAGGCAACCTTCGCTTGATGGCGGATTCATGATCCTCTTCGCCGGAGCAGTGAGCCCCAGCGCCTGATCATAATGCTGATCATAATGCGCCATGAGTGCTTCTTGGCAGGGTGACACCGAGATCTCTCCCAGTGTGTCCTTGTTCAGCAGGTGGTGTAGGTTGACTCTCTTAACACCCAGGGAATGCGACAGGTCTTCAAGCATTCCTGCGCACATCCCAACCCAACGGTCCAGCATCCTATCGTCGAATGGTCTTGCTCTTCGGCACTGGCTCATATGCTCGGTCAAGCAGCTCGGTCTTGTGAACTGCTCCTGACAGCCCCAGCATGCTGTTTCTGGCTGGATGAAGAATGGCATGTGAGATTGTACCACATGGCGATGGATGTGATTAGAACGACTGCACATGTCCGACACTGGGCATGTGCTGGTCTTCCGTCGCTTCTTTACCGCTGGCTGCGGAACGGTACCACGCCTCTTGGGCTGGTTATCATTTGGGCTGGGACGACTCTCTATGGTAACCGTCCTAACTTCTTCCTCTTCCTCATGTTCTCTCTTCCTGTGGCCTGTGGCCAGTGCGACAGACCGCTGTCTGCTTTTCTCCACCGCAGCTCCATCCGGACCACTTGCGAAAGTGACCCGGATTCCCGTTGGTGTTGGGCCGGCTACTTCCCGGCCTTGATCTTTCTGTTGGACGATGGACACCAGAGGGGCCACCGTTGGTGTTAGGGTAGCGCCCTTCTGGTCATGTTGCTGCCGTGGTGGAACTTTATCTTGCCCGGGTTCTGTTGACCTGGTCGAGTTCATCCAGGTTGGAAGTCCCGCCATCATTGGTCCCGCCATCATGGGTAGGGGAGACCCCCACTGTGGTAACGACCAGGGCGAGCCAAACAGAAGAGGTGCTTGGCCCATGCTGGCTGTTGCTGCTGATGGAAGGGGCATTGGGACCAGGATGAAACCATTTGGTGGCATCTGGTTTGGCTGAGCAGGCTGGCTCTGATCCATCTCTAGTAGGTGATGCTTCAAGCTGCAATGGTGAAGAGAAGTCGAGGTCTATAACTTCATCTTACATAATCTAGTGGGACTACTTGTGTACTACGTCTACTTATGGGTTGCTATTGTTAGTGGAGAATACGAGGAAGCTGAGAAAGGCGGCGAATCGTGTTTAAAAGTCTTGCGGGAAGGCGTATGGGTCTTCCTCTTCTCGACCTTCTTTCCACTAAGTCGCTGCCCGGCTCCACTGGGCTACTTTGATCATGATGTGTATTTTGTTTTCTTGTGGTGTTTCTTTTTAGGTCCACCCCGAGCCCTCTGGGCTGGTGCGCTGCAGTCTGAGGATTATCTTCTGTCGGGGATCCAGCAGGCTCATCAGGGGCTGCTAAAGGATTCCTAGCTAGAGGTTCAGGAGTCTGGTTGTCAGGGGCAGCTAAGGATGGATCTTTCTTCTGCCCCATGTCAGGGGGTCCAGTGCCCAGGGCCCTGCCATTGTCTGGGGCAGCCAGGGGTGTGTCTTCTCTCTGGCTACTGTTGGGGGGGCCGTACTCTGGGGCTGTGTCATTATCCGGGGCAGCTTCCTGTTGATTGTCTTCTGCAGTATGTCCCACTGGCTTGTTCGATGCGGCTGTGGGATCCCTTGCAGCTGGTCCTGCAGGCTGGTTGTTGGGGGCAGCTGGGTATGCATCTTCTCTCTGCCTTATGTCAGGGGGGCCATGCCCCTGGGTTAGGTCGTGCTCTTCCTCATCTGCGGATTCCTCCAGATGCAACAGCCGATGTCTCATACGGCGTAGCCACATTGGAATTGCTCTGTCTCTGCAGATGCTTAGACGGTCATGGTGGATTACTTCCACCTTTTTCCTCCCTCGGATCTTCAGAAGCACCGGTGACAGGACTGCCTCAACTAGGTATGGGCCCTTCCACACCGGTTTGAGCTTGGGGCTCTCGCCCTTTTTGTTCGCTGTGTCCCTCTTGTATACTAGGTCACCTTGTTCGTACTTCACATGGGACAATTTTTGGTCATAAGTCTTTTTCTGGAGCTCCTGTTTTGCCTTGAGACCTTCACGCGCCATTTCATGGACTTCCTCCATGGTTCGTCGTAGCTTTTGGACATACTCCGAGGCAGAGACAGGAATATTGTCGTTCCTGGCGGTGAGTCCGAAAACCACATCCTCTGGTTGCGTAACTTCCCGGCCCAGCATCATCATGTTGGGGCTATATCCAGTTTGCTTGTGGGGAACCGCTCGGAGGGCTCCAGCCAGGACAGACAGGTGTCTATCCCATTGCCTTGCCTTTCCCTCGAGAAAGCAGCGCACCATCTGCAGGATTGTTCTATTGTACCGTTCCACCTGTCCATTGGATGCAGGCCTGTATGGTGTTGTTCTGGTTTTCTTTACCTTTAACAAGTCACACACGCTGCGTATGACATTGCCGTCAACATTGCGACCCTGATCGGTATGTAGTTGTTGTGGGCATCCCCAGCGCGCTACAAAGTCATCTACAAACTTATCTGCGATGATCTCGGCCTTCTGATCCGGGATGGCATAGCATTCCACCCACTTGGTGAATTGGTCAACAATAACTAGGATACAGGTGTTCTTACTCTCTGATTCCGGTAGCGGCCCCAGTATGTCTAGGTGGACCCTTTCTAGCGGTGCACCAGCATGGTATTTCCCAAGGGGGCCACGTGCCTTCTGGCAGGGTTTCTTATTTCGGGTACAGGTGGCACATGACCGGACAAAGTCCCGGCAGTCGCTCTGCAGCTGGAACCAGATAAATCCTTGTTTCAGACGTGCATATGTTTTGTCCTGCCCCAGATGACCAGCCGTGGCGTGGTCATGGCAGAACTCCAGTATTTCCTGTCTGTGCTCCTTCGGTGCTATCAGTAGGAATCTAGGCTTATTCAGCGTTTCCCACTTGTAGTGTAGCACCCCTTCTCTCATAACCAGCTGTGACCTGTGCACCCAGAAGTACTTTGTGGCTGGGCTGCTGATGGCAAGAGCAGCTTGCGACGGCTCGCATCCTGCCTCCATCCACCCTATGATGGGGCTAAGGTCATGGTCCTTCAGTTGTTTTTCCCTTAATTGTTCCTTAGAATACCCGCCTAGGCATGTATCCAGCATTGTCTGCTCATCTTCCGCATTTAGATCATCAACATCAAGCATTCTGATCACTGTCCCTTGTGTCGTACTCGACTCGGCTTCGCCTGTATCCAAGCATGCTTCCAGGCTCCGTAATGCAAGCGGCACTACATCATCCACATCTGTCTCGAAGCGGCTCCACTGGTCATGCGCTCTCTCACAAAACCTGCATCCACCGCATGGCAGGAGCTGAGGCTTGGATCCCGCCCTATAGCAGTCACAGTATTCCACCGTGTCTGGGATGCGGGACAGGGCATCAGCATTGATGTGCTTCTTCCCTGGACGGTGCACAATCGACATGTCATATTGGGAGAGTTCCTCTAGCCACCTTGATAGTTGACCTTGGATGCTTTTAAAGCCCATCAGCCACGTGAGGCTGTTGTGGTCGGTCCTGACGAGAAAGGGCCTCCCAAGCAGGTAGTGGCGGTACTGCCGCGACAGCATCACCACGGCCAGCAGTTCTTTCCGTGTTGTGCAGTATTTACGTTGTTCAGCGGTTAGGACAAAGCTGTTGTAGGCTATTATCTGCACTTTCCCGTCAACTATCTGCCCTAACTCCCCCGCTACAGCTACATCAGAGGCATCACAGTCCAGGATGAATTTGTATCTGACGTCTGGGTAAGGTAGTATTGGCGCTGCCAGTAACGCACTCTTGATTAGGGACTGTGCTGTGGCCGCCTCCCCTGACCACTCAAATTTTGTCTTGGGGCTGGTCAGGGCGTAAAGTGGAGCAGATATTTCGGCAAACCGCGGGATAAACTCACGGTGGTAATTCGCATACCCAAGGAACGATTCAAGGTCTTTGACACATCTCGGTGTTGGCCACTTTTCTATAGTTTCTCTGCTCTCTGGGTTTATCTGGATCCCTTCTGGTGTTACTTGCCTGCCAAGGAATGTGACCTTGTTCTGAAACAGACTGCACTTCTTAGGTTTAAGTTTGAGGTCATATTCTCCAAACCTCTCTAGGGCTTCAACCAGGTTATCCCTGGCTTGGGAGAAGCTGTTTCCAAAGACCACCACGTCATCTAGGTATGACAGAACCTTCTTCCACTGCATACCATGGAGAACAAGCTGGACTGCCCTCTGGAATGTCGCAGGGGCATTACATAGGCCGAAACCCATACGTGTCCACTCATAGAGCCCATACTTTGTGATGAAAGCTGTTTTGTGCTGATCAGCTTCGTCGAGCTCTATCTGCCAGTAACCAGAATTCATGTCCAGGGTGCTGTAGAACCGACTTCCCGCCAGTGAGTCCAAGCACTCCTCGATTTTTGGCAGGGGGAAGGCATCCTTTATGGTCACACTGTTCAGGCCCCGATAATCGAGGCACCATCGGACTGACCCGTCTTTTTTACGTACCAACACAGGGACTGCAGCCCATGGGGATGATGAGGGCCTGATTACTCCAGCATCGAGCATCTTGTTAAGATGCTTCTCCTCTTCCTCTTGGAAGCCCAATGGGGTGCGGCGCATGCGCTGCCGGATGGGTTTGGCATCCCCTGTGTCTATGGTGTGTTTTATAGCTGAGAAACAACCCAGGTCTGTGTCATCCTTTGAGAATACTGACTGGTACTCCTTAAGGATAGTGCACAGCTCTCGGGCCTGTTCCAGGTTGAGCACTGAGGCTGACCTGTGGAACAAATCGCGAAGATGCGGTGGTATCTGCCCCGCCAGGTCTTCGACATCCTCTGCCGTGACTGGCCGTTTGGGTTCATCGTCTACATGTTCCAAGTTCCTAAGGCCAGCCGGCACCGTTGACATGTCGAGTTCCGAGTCCATGACCCCTCCAGGCTGTGCCGACCCGAGAACTTGGCCTGCCTTGACCTTGACATAGTTATCACTGACATTACATAACTCGAGTACTGCGGTGTCTGAGTTTTTATCTAGGACACTGTGTGGGCACAGGACATCCGGGTGAAAGAGTCTTGGGCTCAGAACCCGATCTCCTTCAGGCACATCCAGTCCCTGATTTATACACACCGCTACCTGTCTGGATGAATGTGGTGGTAATACAACTCTCTTGAGGCAGACCACTGGGGAGACCCCATATGTGTCACCTGACCTGCTCTGGCGATATTTAGCTCTGATACTGTGACCGTTGATCTGGACTGTTGCCATTGTGAGATCAATTGAGGCCCCTACGGCTTTAAAAAAGTCCAGACCCAGTATGACAGAATCCGTTATTGGCGCAACATACATGTGCCATTTGAATGTAAGTCCCTCCGTTTCGAGGGTCACTGGGTCTGTGAAGTGGCCCTTCATGAAGCTGTCCGGTCCCGCCCCCTTCAACTTGATGGTCTCCTTTCGTGCAGGAGGGTGCTCCATGCTTTCTACAAAGTTCGAGCTGAGTACAGACACTTGTGCGCCTAGGTCGATCAGAGCGTTCACTGAGGTCCCATTGATTTCAACTGGTAGGACAAGACTCTCAGGGGTGTCTTTTATTGAGTTCTTTGTACGGAAGTAGACATTACGTATCCGAGGGTCCTCATGTCTCGCACCATCCTCCACAGTGTGCACCGTGTAGGATTTAGCATCAGAGTGAGGGCCCCCAGTGGGTAAGTCTGGCCTTCCCGACTGCCACATTTTGGCGTTCTCTGGGGGGCGACCTTTGTCGACTTCAAGCCGAGGCTCTTTATGCCTTACCCCATCCCTCACAGTGTGCACCGTGTGGGAGTTGGCGCCGGCTCTAGAGCCTCCAGTAACTGATGATGTTTGCCTTTGACCTATATCTGGCGGACGACCCTGGTCAGCCCGGAATGGTATCGGGTCCCGTCCATTCCTGGCTAGTTTTTTGGAGGCTGTTGCTTTGGCTTGGTGCACTCTCTGGCAAAGTGGCCTTGCTCCCCGCAGTTGTAGCATTCACTCGACCTGCCAGGCGAGGTGCTGCGGGAGGGGCTACGTGCCGGACTTCTCGCGGGACTCCTGCTCTGCCTGTAGCTGGGGTAGGGACTAGGAGCTCTGGCAGAGCGCTGTTGGTGTTGCTGCAGCTGTTCGTTTACAACAGTTACTACCATCTTGCGAAAATCCTCTTTTAGATCGGCCAGCTGGCTTGATTCCAAGCGTAACACGCCCGGCTGCCCCGCTGGCTGTATCTCATCATTGTTCGAGAAGGAGACACTCCTTATCTTTTTGTCACCCAGGATAAACCGATTGTTGTGGATGGAGTGTCTGACACTCTTTATTGCCTCTCTGATTGATTTCAGGTTCTTTTCTCCTGCAATCAGTGCAGCCTTCTGGTCTGAGCAGCCCTGTAGAAAGGAATCAACTGCTGCCCTCTCAATGGTACGCTCCGAGTCCCCTCTGAATCCTTCTCTCGCCAAATCCATGCAACGCTGCGCGAATGCATCAAGCACCTCATCCGGCTCTTGGCGCAGGTGTTGGAGTTCCCTGCGTGCTGTCGCCGGTTGCTTTCTAGCTCCAAATCGATCTTTCAGTGCCTTGCAGACCTTCTTATAGTCCCGTCTGGTCTTTTTGGGTAATGAGCCGAAGAAGATGAGGGCGTCATCCCTCAGATGCTGTATGAGGCTATCTGTCTTCTCCTCTTTACTCCACCCGCACCTACGAGCAATCCTCTCGAACTGCTCCTTGTAGATCCCCCATTTCAGGCGACCATCGTAGGTGGGAATCTTCCCCTGGTGGGGTTTGTCTCTGCTGTCCCTTGTTCTGTGCACTGGGGGTCCATCCTCGTCACTCGAGCTCGATGAGCTGTCATCAGAGTCTGAGGATTCCGTATCCTCGACCCTCGAGTGCCTGCTCCTCTTCGACTCCTTTAGAACTCTGACGCTGGCCTGGCTCACAGGTGGACGAGGGGCCTTGTGTTGACGACCATCCGTCCCGGCACTGACGTTCCAGTCAGTCTGTGCCCTCTGCGTGTATGGTTGTGACCCTTTCGGGACATACACGTTGTCATGTACCAGCCCTTTCTGATAGGGCGTCGAATGGAGTTGCAAGGAACTCTCACTCGGTGCTGGGCTACTCAGCGCTGCCCATGTCCTCTGTGCGAGAGCTGGGTTCTGTCGAAGTATGGCCTGCAGCGTCTCTGCTACATCGTCTGTTGGGGGCGAGTCAACAGGTTGGCGCTCCGCCGGGGTGGCCCCGGCCGATGCTGAGGTTGCCCCGGCCCCGGCCGCTGCTTGATGCGACTCCGGTTGTGCAACGTCCCTCTGATCGGTTTGAGGCCGCCCTTGCCCCTGGGCCTCCAGCCGCTGTTTGTCTGCCTCCAGCTCCTGTATCCGCGATAAGGACTTCTGCAGCAGGGCCTTCATCTCCTCTAAGCCCATCGCAGCCCCAGCCCCTTCTAGAGAAAGGACTGTCACATCAGCAACGCTGTCCTCTTTCTGGCCAAAAGACACTCTGCCCTTTACGACGCACTCCTGCAGGATCGCACCTACCTCTGCGCTGAGGTACGTGAGCATCCCTGTGATAGATGTGAAGGGTCCGTCATCCTGCACGCACTTGACGATCTCACGCGCACGCGCTGACCCGATCCCTGGGAGGGACTTGAGGTCTTCCACACCAGCCGCATTAATGTCGAACCCGACCATCCTCAGATTACCAACGTGATGCGATTAATATCAGAGGAGGGTGACAGATAGATCCCAGCGTGAGAAGCCGAGAGAAATGTCAGTACTGGCCAGGTGATAGATGAGAAAGCCGAAGCAGGACTACACAATCACTGGCTTATCTTATACAATGTTAGTGCTTCCCCTCTTCACTTACTTGTCCGGATCCTCAATGAGGTGGGGGGGGGTCAGTCAGTTAGGTGGATGAGGAATATTCACTGTCTTAATTGATGATGAGACTGGTGACATGCATATACTAAGTTACGTCCTTATTGAGTATGTTATGCACACAATATCAAGTTTTGCCAGATTTTTCACAAAAATTGGCTTAAAGTTCAAACGAATGCAGCATCAACAGAGAACATTGGTAATAATGTCATAGGTGTAAGGGTATTTCACAGAAAATCCAAAATACCAGGTAATAATAAGAGTCTGAGTCTTTTGGCCTTTCCAATCTACAGGTTGGGGGGGGGGGAATATAGATTTTGAATTCTCGAAGTGAGGGGGGGGGGGGTCACCTTACACAGGTCCACCCCAAAATGCCAGGAATCAAACAAGTTGATATTGGCTACTTTCTGAATTTTCCAAATGGGGGGGGGGGGGGTACTGTAGATCCACCCCGGAATGCCAGAAATCAAACAAGTTTATATTGGCAACTTTCTGAATTTTTCAAATGGGGGGGGGGGGGTGTACTGTAGATAGCTTCACCCCAGAATGCCAGAAATCAAACAAGTTTATATTGGCAACTTTCTGAATTTTTCAAATGGGGGGGGGGGGGGGGGGGTACTGTAGATAGCTTCACCCCAGAATGCCAGAAATCAAACAAGTTGATATTGGCTAAATCTTCAAGCACAGTACAAGACACAAAACAATGGTCTTAATATAAATATAGAAAATGCCAGATACCTAGGGGCATTGGCTGTATTCCTATTTTCCACTATGGAGAGCCACCTTGTCCAAGGAGAATTCAAAATGGCATCCAAACCACATGGGCAGAAAATGCCAAACACCCAATTAATTAATTTTTCCAAAATTGACAGAAATAATTATCCCAGTGGTATTATCAATAATTTTCAGTCACTTTCCAGTAGATTGTCACTGTGAGATAATTCAAGAATTTTGGGGATGGCTTGGATTGACAATTCAAACCAGTGGACAATGAGGCTTAACTGCCAGATCCAAGATGGCTACTCTGTAAGATTCCAGTAATCCTTATTAGTGGCAGCTTGACCCAATTCCTCCAAGACAGGCCAAAGTGCACAAAAAGTGGCCAAACTTTATGGCAAACACACAGAAATGATGGCCTAAGTGTGGTTAACACAATAAATCCAATGGTTTCCCCAGAATTTAGAGTTCTCTTTGTGAGCAGATGGATTAAAGATATGCTCACTGTACACAAAGAAGTGATGGGGGAGGCTGAGGGGTTTCCTCCTGGCTTCCTCCAAAACAATCACAAAAAAAACAGTCCTAGTGCCCACAGGTTTTGTAGACACACAATTAATCCACAAGGGCAAGTACTCCTGGCACCAATGTGAGGATTTCACAGTGATCCCTTAATATCAGAGTATCTTACCTTGAAGATGTGGGAGAGACAACTCCAGCACCTGTGTTGTGGTCTGCAGTCAGCTCTAAAAGTGCGGGAATCTCGCCTCCTAAGCCCGCGCGTCGGGCCCGGGATTCCCTGGGGCCGGGGAAACCCCCTGTTGCCTCGCGCGGCAGATGCGCGCGTCTCACAATAACTTCTGAACAAAACGTCTCCCATACTATTCAGGGGTATGCTTAGAAAGCCCAGACATTGGGGAATCTGCGGATATCCAAATATCTAATTTCTGATGAGTATGATGGATGTAGGAATAGTTTTTCTCAGGTTTTCCATTTTCGGAAATGGCTGTGTCAGTGTTTGGGTAGGTATATGAAAAAGTTACACTTTCCCTGGCCACCAGACAACTATTCAATGATAAAACTAAAAAGCCCAGACATTGGGGAATCTGGGGATATCCAAATATTTAATTTTTGATGATTATGGTGGGTGGTAGAATTTTTTTTTTTTTTTTAGCCTTGCCATTTTCGGAAATGACTGTCAGTGTTAATACATGGGTAAATGAGAGGGTGAGAAAGCTACACTTTAACACATTTTTCAACATATTTTTAACAACATAGGGCGGGTTAGTGGGTTTTTGCGGGTGATCACCAAATTTCCATACCCCTTTGGGAAGGTCAAAATAAATTTCTCCCCTTTTTGGTGGTAACGTAAGTGTGCTACTACTGAAACAAAGTGGGGGGGGGGGGACAGAAAAAAGGGAGAGCGAATGCCAGGATGGAAAGCCGGCGTTTTCTGTAAAATTAAAATTTCTTTAAAACAATTGGGGTTACTTTGGCCCTTGGGGGTATCTTTGGCCCGCCAATACTATATGCCTGTCATTTTAGTCAAAATAGTCATATTTTTTCACAATTTTTGTAACATGCCGTATTTTAGACTGTATCTATGAGTTTTGTTCACCTATGATGAAAAATACCTGAATTGGATACTTTCTAAGGGAGTGGTCATTATTTATCAACAGGGGGGGGGGGCGGTGGGTTTGAGGGGGGGGCGTAAAATTTTCAGACCCCTCCCGAGGGGGGGGGCTAAAAAAATTTTGAACCCTCTTAGGGGGGCTAAAAAAATTTACCCTCTTTTTAGCAAAAAAGCCTGCGCGCTACTATAGATCAAAGAGGGACGCGAAAACTCTCTGTGACTCCGGTGTGGGGGGGGGGCGCAAAAAATTTTGACTACCGTCGAGGGGGGGCATAAAAAATTTCTGCGCATCCGCGCGAAAACCCACCACCCCTCCTGTTGATAAATAATGACCACTCCCTAAGAATGCTTTTTATATTGACAAAGTTTTTAGGGGTAACTTTGACCCAATATTTGGTTTTGAAAAAATAAGAAAAGTATAGGGAATCCCTTGTGGGCCAATGTTGCCCCGAAGTAAGGGTAACTTTGCCCCAACCTATTTCGATGTAAATCTAGTACTTGAAAAAAATTTCGACCCCCCCCTCAAGAGGGGGTAAATTTTTTTACGCCCCGCCCCATAAGGGACAAAAATCGTGCGCGAATGCCCCCTTTTAGCCTATAGTAATGCGCGGGGTTTTCCACTGAAAACAGGTGAAATTATTTTGACCCCCCCCCATCAGAGGTGTTGAAAAAATTCTGACCCCCCCTCAAACCCATCAGCCCCCCCCCCCTGTTAAAAAAAATCATCACTCCCTTAATTTCCTGAGAAAATTTTGAAAGTTTCTATGTCAAAACATGCATTCTGGTAACTTCTGAGAATCACTATTATAACTTTGCTTCTAGTTGGAATATTTGAAAAATTCTTTCAGTTCTGGAATGCCCAGGATGCCAGAAATGCGTGAGAAAGCCTTGTCTATGTGTGAGAGCGTGAGAAAGTGTCAAAATGCGTGACTCTCACGCCCAAGGCGTGAGACTTGACAGCCCTGCAGCACCTGCTACAGTAAACAGTGCTTTCGCGTGGGTAGGGGGGGAGTCCCGGTATTTCCAACATGGCCGCCGTGACGCGCATGACGTCATGCGGGATCCCCTTATTTAGACCGTGCCCACAGCGTGACCTATATAGCGCCGGCGGCCATGTTGGAAATACCAAACGTAAACAATGCCACTCCCCCTCACTGCACTGCAGGGAAGCAGCCTGAAATGGCTCAACATTTTTACAAATAACTTCTGAACAAAACGTCTCCCATACTATTCAGGGGTATGCTTAGAAAGCCCAGACATTGGGGAATCTGCGGATATCCAAATATCTAATTTCTGATGAGTATGATGGATGTAGGAATAGTTTTTCTCAGGTTTTCCATTTTCGGAAATGGCTGTGTCAGTGTTTGGGTAGGTATATGAAAAAGTTACACTTTCCCTGGCCACCAGACAACTATTCAATGATAAAACTAAAAAGCCCAGACATTGGGGAATCTGGGGATATCCAAATATTTAATTTTTGATGATTATGGTGGGTGGTAGAATTTTTTTTTTTTTTTTTAGCCTTGCCATTTTCGGAAATGACTGTCAGTGTTAATACATGGGTAAATGAGAGGGTGAGAAAGCTACACTTTAACACATTTTTCAACATATTTTTAACAACATAGGGCGGGTTAGTGGGTTTTTGCGGGTGATCACCAAATTTCCATACCCCTTTGGGAAGGTCAAAATAAATTTCTCCCCTTTTTGGTGGTAACGTAAGTGTGCTACTACTGAAACAAAGTGGGGGGGGGGACAGAAAAAAGGGAGAGCGAATGCCAGGATGGAAAGCCGGCGTTTTCTGTAAAATTAAAATTTCTTTAAAACAATTGGGGTTACTTTGGCCCTTGGGGGTATCTTTGGCCCGCCAATACTATATGCCTGTCATTTTAGTCAAAATAGTCATATTTTTTCACAATTTTTGTAACATGCCGTATTTTAGACTGTATCTATGAGTTTTGTTCACCTATGATGAAAAATACCTGAATTGGATACTTTCTAAGGGAGTGGTCATTATTTATCAACAGGGGGGGGCGTAAAATTTTCAGACCCCTCCCGAGGGGGGGGGCTAAAAAAATTTTGAACCCTCTTAGGGGGGCTAAAAAAATTTACCCTCTTTTTAGCAAAAAAGCCTGCGCGCTACTATAGATCAAAGAGGGACGCGAAAACTCTCTGTGACTCCGGTGTGGGGGGGGGGGCGCAAAAAATTTTGACTACCGTCGAGGGGGGGCATAAAAAATTTCTGCGCATCCGCGCGAAAACCCACCACCCCTCCTGTTGATAAATAATGACCACTCCCTAAGAATGCTTTTTATATTGACAAAGTTTTTAGGGGTAACTTTGACCCAATATTTGGTTGTGAAAAAATAAGAAAAGTATAGGGAATCCCTTGTGGGCCAATGTTGCCCCGAAGTAAGGGTAACTTTGCCCCAACCTATTTCGATGTAAATCTAGTACTTGAAAAAAATTTCGACCCCCCCCCTCAAGAGGGGGTAAATTTTTTTACGCCCGCCCCATAAGGGACAAAAATCGTGCGCGAATGCCCCCTTTTAGCCTATAGTAATGCGCGGGGTTTTCCACTGAAAACAGGTGAAATTATTTTGACCCCCCCCATCAGAGGTGTTGAAAAAATTCTGACCCCCCCTCAAACCCATCAGCCCCCCCCCCCTGTTAAAAAAAATCATCACTCCCTTAATTTCCTGAGAAAATTTTGAAAGTTTCTATGTCAAAACATGCATTCTGGTAACTTCTGAGAATCACTATTATAACTTTGCTTCTAGTTGGAATATTTGAAAAATTCTTTCAGTTCTGGAATGCCCAGGATGCCAGAAATGCGTGAGAAAGCCTTGTCTATGTGTGAGAGCGTGAGAAAGTGTCAAAATGCGTGACTCTCACGCCCAAGGCGTGAGACTTGACAGCCCTGCAGCACCTGCTACAGTAAACAGTGCTTTCGCGTGGGTAGGGGGGGAGTCCCGGTATTTCCAACATGGCCGCCGTGACGCGCATGACGTCATGCGGGATCCCCTTATTGTCCGCTACTCCCGCAGGGTCCCAACTCAGACGACCTTGACCTGTCATCGGGAGTTTAGCCCCCGGATCCTGGATAGGCCTGGGGTTCTATAGGGCCCTTTTAGGGGACATTACTGTTTTAGTATTATTTTCTAAACCTCAATTTAATGAAAGTTGTTGTTTTTTCACTCTTTTTTTTCATTATAATATCTAGGCCTATAATAAGACTATATTTTCTGGGTTGGGCCAGCATGCTCGTTCTTTGACTCACATCCATTTGCAGATCCCCAAATCCAAATGGCAACATATTTTTATCATGAACCCCCAATATGTTTTGTGACCTACAACCCCTCTCCTGGCGAGGGGTCCAACCCACTGTCCAAATTTCAAGATTACCGTATAGAGATTAGGGGAGGCTGGATGTTTTCCATGCATCTGGTGGTAGGATGCTACATGTAAAAGCTTTTATTACATCTACACTTGCTTGAAAATCCATGACCCCATTCCCAGGACCATATTGTTGTAGCAGTATAGGACTCAGTATGGAGGCCTAGTGGAGCCACCATTTTGAATATCGCTGGTTAAGGTAAAACCCACTGATAACACACCATGATGATGGGTAACTTGTCCCTGGTTAACACCCACTTCCAGGGACATGCTGGTCCCATCTTATCAGTTCTTATCAGTGTGTGTCACCGGAACCAGCTCCACACCAGCTAGTGGCCAATAGAGCTCAGTATGGAGGCCTAGTGCTTGATCTGGCACCTGGCTAGATAAGCACTGATAAGAACCAGGATGATGGGTACCAGGTGTTATATAATGTACCCAAAATAATCTGCAGTGAATAGGGTGAATTATCTGACCCCTACTTGAGCTGGTACCTCGTGAGATAATGACTGATAACAGCCAGCATGATGGGTATCAGGTGTTACGTAATGCACCCTAAAAAGTCAGCAGCACTGAATGAAAGGAATTTTCTCATTGGTAAATACTGTATCCCGCTAGGGCGGTCGGAATAGTACCTTTAATATCATGCATGTTACACCCGGGATGTTACATCTGTTACAAGGCCTATTATATGGTGAAACCAACAAAGACCTGGGCTAATGATTTCAGAGGTTGTTTGTTTGGACTTCAGAATAGCTTCTAGTAGAAGGCAGTCAGATGATGATTTGCCCGGGTGATTTGCCCACCCATAGGGAGAGTTGCACAGGCTTTCCTAGGCCGAAATACCTGCCTGCCTACAGGCAGGATCCAACATGTATACAAGTCTATAGTGGCACACACACTAGCTATTCTAAACTATTAAAGTACTCAATGTCACTTCCTAGAAATTGTCCCTCCTATTCACAAACATGTACTCTTCCTGTACAGCAACTTAAAGTGGTTGAAGGAAGAAATATTTCCAATAAATCAGACATGTTTATGTTCAGAGTGCAGTCTCCAACATGGAAGTGTGTATTTCAAGTGCTTTGTGCATTGAGAACATTTGGATATGTATTGAGGGAAGTGTTGGTGGAAGCATGTGGCCTGACAGTAAGTATTTGTTGAGAACTGGGCACTCAACCAATCTGGCAGAGTAGATAGACTACCAACAGACACCTTTGGTCTCTGAGGTTCCCTCAGAATGTCTACAGAATAAGCCTTACAGAAGTACTTACTGGCAGGTCAAATGCTTACTGTAAGGCTTTCCATAAACCTGTCTTATGTATGTCAGTGTCACAGCCAAGATAACCTACTTCCTGAAGTTCATAATAATAGGGGGAAGGTAGGGCACAGGTCATAATTCCCTCCCTGCCAGCAGGTGCCCAGTCCGGATCAAACCAGATCGTTCTGCATTCTCGGCTGTCACAAAAACAAGGCCTTCGATTTTGCTATGTGGGAGTCGGCGTAGGTGCAGGAATGGAACTTTCCATCACATGCCCCATGTCCATGACAGACATTGATGCCATCGGACAAGACACGTCTTGTATTAAAATGACAAAAATTCCATTTCATACCCATATCACATACTCTCCCTTGTATTATGAGTGCCCGTCATAATCTCAAATCCGATTTGGACCTAATCTGACTGATTCCACACGAGGTGAAAGCAAATATGTCCCTAGAAGTCGCAACAGACATGTTACGGACTTTGGCAACATTTCTGTGCCCGCCCCACGCGGTACACCCAAATAAATACAGAAATAGGTCAACCAATCAGCGCACCGGACGGCCGAACGCTCATTTTAATACGGAACACACCGAACATATTGATACTAAAACTTATGCAATATTAATAAAATTGCAGGGCGTCAAGCGAATTTAAATCTTAAATTGATGTGTATGAACTATAATCTAAGTAAAAGTGATATAGATTTAGACAAAAGGGAGACCCATTTCTAGCGGCTTTTTCCACGCGAAGATTGCCGACGGACCACGACATGGCGCATCTTACCAGTTCTAACCGGTTCAAAACAAGCTTGTTTTCCTGGGATGGTGGGTTTAAACGGCAGCGTAGAAAGCAAGGAGACAAGGTTTGTGGTATTTTAACATGATTTAGGCCTGTGACATCTATTGTTAAGTTTATAAGTGTTGTCAAACCAACTGTTAACCTTATCGCACGACTATTTCATGGGCGCCGCCATTTTTGTTGTCAACTTTGGCCGTCCTCGGTTGTAAACAGTCGTGTGCAAAGCCGATCATTCACTCAGTGTCAGAGCCCAGACACCATGTGTTTTTGGCGGCACAGAGAATACACGTTCAAATCACTGTCTTGGCATATTCGCACAGGTACTCTAGATCCAGTGAATTGTAAATGTGGGACGCTGATACGAGCAGAGCAAAGAAACTGACACTTTGAAATGACCAGGTTGCAAGTCTCAGAGCCTTGCTTCCTTTCAAGTTTACTTTAGGCCACACCAAAAAAATAAGTTGGTCTACTGATTTGGGTTTTGAAAAAATGGTGCGTGAGAGCGAAAAAAAATTTTTTTCAAAGAATTTTTTCACTTCCAATAGATTCCTTGCTGTAAAAGTGAGGCGAGCGAAAAAAAAATTATTAAAAAAAAAAAAAATCGCCAAACATCACAAAGAAAACTGAAAACTTGTAGAAAGTGAAGCGAGCAAAATCAGTAGACAAGATTTTTTTCAAAGAAAAAAAAAATTGTATTTCCGAAAATATGGAGAGGGAAATCCGTAGACCAACTTATTTTTTTGGTGTGGCCTTATCAGATAATGTCCTCGAAAATGTCACCCTCAAACCATTCCCTTATCAAGACATGGAAGTTTTTTTTTCCATCATCTGGTGCATTAAATTTGTGTTGCATGGGCGCGAAAATTTACAGGCGGCCTAAAAAAATCCCTTCCTATCTACCCTAATTTGACCACGTTACCTGAACACATTTTTTTCATTTTCGCCTCATGATAGGCAGGCCTACTTATTAGGGAGTGGTCAATATTTATCAACAGTTGAGGGAGGGGGGAAATTGTGAGTTTTCATGCGGACGCACAAATTTTTTTTTATGCCCCTCAATGGTGGTCAAAATTTTTTAGTGCCCCCCCCCCTACTCCAGTCCCAGGGATGGAAGTCTTCAGGGTTTTCCCTGATTTCAGGGATTTTCAAGTTCCCTAGACCTATACAATCTTATACAAACCTATGTTTTTGGGGCTCTACCGTAATCTCATGCGTATAAGGCGCACCTAGAGTTTTGGAAAATTCTCAAAAAAATGAAAAATTCATAACTTTGGTTCTACTGAATGAATTTTCAAAATTCAAAAACCTATGTGTAGCTTGGGCCACCCTGGACCCTCCTGGGCCCCTTTATGTCCTATTTTGACCAAGGGGGCATGTAAGATATCAAAAGAAAGGTCTTGGTGTCCCCCTTGTGGATCCAATGAGAACTTAAACCCCTCGTATAAGATGCGCCTTATACGCGGGAGATAACGGTAATTGAGCATTTCAGGGATTTTTGTGCTCAGTGACTTTCATCCCTACAGTCCAAAGGAGCAGAAAATTTTCACACCCTTCTTACAGCGCTGGCTTTTTTTTTTTTTTTTTTATAAATAAGAGGCCAAATTCACTCAGAAGGGATCGAAACTTTTTATGTCCCCCCCCCCCCTCCCATCAACCCCCTCCCCGTTGTCATTGATAAATAATGACTACAGTATTCATTCTAATAAGCGCACATGTGCGGAAAATCAATTGAAAGATGCTCAAAACCTTATTACAAGAATTAATTCTAATAAGCGCACCCCCAACAGACCCAAATCTTTGTTTTTGCCCTAAAATCTTGATATGTACACTTCATTTGACTGATTTTACACCAAGGTGGGGCCCATAAAGGAGGGTGTATGCTTAGAGCAGTGGGGTGGGTGGGTGGATTTTGAATTTCTTTTCATGTTTGCATAGCGAAAATTTTTTACGCCCACCCTTGCCTTGGGGTCAGAATTTTTATTTGGGGGGGGGGGTCCTCTTTTTGTCACCCTCTTTAAATGGGGGGGATTCATCTCTTTTGAGCTTAAAAACCCTTGCTATGCTCAAAAATTTGAGACCCCCTCCAAGGGTGGAGTGATTTTCGCCTAATGCGCAATGAAATTTCACTAAGTAACGGTAAATCCACCTGTTGTAATGACCACTCCCTTAGGGGTCCAATACATTTTCGCCTTTCATACAGAGATTCTTATCTAGATCAGAGGGGATAGGTGATTAAATAATTAGAATACATATCTAAGTGAATGACTGTATTTTCCCTTTCCTGCTTTTGCCCTTTTTGTTAAATTGAGATAGAAAAACTAACAGAGGACGTTTCATTGGCAACGCTCCTATGTTAAGACTAATGAGATTAGTTGGATCCCAACGCTGTCATAATCTATCTGTGTTCATAGGCCTCATGGAATAAGTCTGATGAAATCAGTCTATGGTTACCCAATGCATCGATTATGCCCTTCTTAGGCTTCTTGCCTGTGCATGTTGAAAGGGTTCTCTCGTGGCACCCTCACATTTAAGCTGCAGGGTTTAGACCATTTTCAGGGCCTTGGTGCAGCTTTTAGCCTCCCTAGGAACTTGGGATGCGGCTTATATGAATGGTGCTACTCTGGTGCAGCTTGTAATATAGCAAAGTCCTGAACTTAGGGTGCGGCTTATATGAAGTAATGGCTTATACTTGGGGGTTTTACAATTCTCTGTCATCAATACCAGACCCGAGCAATGGCAGCCTTTACTAGGGGTCACACAAAATAGGAATAGCTCATGTACATTTGGACATGAGCCATGCTTACTACTCAGACTAAACCTGTACTACCATATGTCATTTATGTACATTTGGACACAAGCCATGCTTACTACCGTAATCTCCCGCGTAGAAGACGCGCTGCGCGTATAAGACGCACCCCGAACTTAGCACATGCATTTTCGCGTATAAGACGCACATTTTAAGGGTGATTTTTGTCAATCCACTACTGTTCTATAGTAAAATTACCACTTGTATAAGACGCACACCCAACTTGAAAAAATCCTATAAGACGCACCAGGCATTTGTTTGGCGTGGAGGACGCGTCTTATACGCGGGAGTTTACGGTACTCAGAGTAAACCTGTACTACCATATGTCGTTTATGAACATTTGGACATGAGCCATGCTTACTACTCAGACTAAACCTGTACTACCATATGTCATTTATGTACATTTGGACACGAGCCACGCTTACTACTCAGACTAAACCTGTACTACCATATGTCATTTATGTACATTTGGACATGAGCCACGCTTACTACTCAGACTAAACCTGTACTACCGTATGTCATTTATACCAGACCTTTGGCACTGCTGTATTATAAACAAGGATTGGGAGCAATGCCAAAAACCAACAGTTTGATCATACCCTAGCCCTTGCTTCTGGACTAGAGGTCATTGAACACATGTATATTAAAGACATGAAAGATGGTTTACCAGGAAATCCTGGTTTGGTTTTGTAACAGTTTCTTTTACTAAATTTTGTTCATTTCCCAGGAAAAGAATTCATTTCCCAGGAAAAGTGATTGGCATCTCTGTCAACAAGTCTAATAGTTTGAAGATAATAGACATAATAGACTTGCTTTATAAAATTAAGAAATAAAAATTGAGGTAGAATAGCACATAATTTCACACGGGGCTTGAAAATCTGAGGTTTAGTATAATGTGCACCCCAAGAAAGGCTCAATTTCCTGCAAAAGACAATCGTGAAAGTGTTCAAAATCATTATAGTTTTTTTTTCAGTTGAAAATAGGCAAAATAATTCTGTCCTTGGCTTTCACCCAGAAGGTTCACTCATAAATGAAAATTGCAAGTGCAAAGCCTTGAACACATACCTCAATAGCTAGGATCCATAGTACTAACTGTGCCATGTTCTTATCTTTTACAGAGTGATATAAAAGACCCTTTATACCGCCTTTCACCACAGGGCTTATGCCACCACTACCTAGCACCATGACCACCCTAGCGGAGCAGGCGAGTAAGCTGCTCGACTTTAACCAGAAGTTGGACATCAACCTTCTGGACAACATTGTAGGATGTATGTACTCTTCAGAAGGACAGCAGGTAAGAACACACTCTATTTCTAACACCATAAGGTTTGCATGGTGCTAAAAAGTTTCATATTCATTCACCATTCTAGTATCTGCCACCAATTAATGATCACTGTTGTGGAAATATCCATGAAAATCGAAGTTGAAGTGTTAATGGAAACCATAAGCTTGGCTTTCTCATCGCAAATGAATTTTTCAAATCCTCCAATTGAAAGCACTTTTATAGATCTTTTCTCAATATCAAAACATTTACAAAGTGAGAAATATAATCGCAATATTTTAGCCATTGCATAATCTTATATCAATCATTGGCAGCAACGGATGGCTCAGGAGGTGTTAACGACACTCAAAGAACATCCTGATGCGTGGACCCGCGTTGACACCATCTTGGAGTACTCACAGAACCAACAAACAAAATACTACGCCCTACAGATCCTGGAAACGGTCATCAAGACGCGATGGAAGGTACTACCCCGCACACAATGTGAAGGTATGTTTTTGTGAAGGTTTTTGCAGATCTCTCACAAATAAATGATGCCTACTGAAATGATTGCAGTTCAGATTCTATGCATTTACTGAATAACAAGGACAAAGGGAGTCCAGACTATTTATACTGAAAAGTCATTGGATTCTCTTCTACAATATACAATGAACGGTGTGTTATGAGTATGTACTGACTTTTGTCTGTTCATTTCAGGTATCAAAAAGTACATTGTCGGACTGATCATCAAGACGTCGTCGGAAGCCGACGCCTTAGATAAGGAGAAGGTTTATCTTAGTAAACTCAACATGATCCTAGTTCAGGTGAGGAGGGAAAAAAAGTGTTTCTTTTCAAAATGTACGTTCAACCAATGTAGGACATTTCGACACTGTCATTGGACACAGTCAATAAGTGGTAAAATTTGTTGTTTCTGTGCTTGGGATAACAGAGATAGGAAAATGATGATTTTAACTAACATAATCATCAACCAATGCATCATATCCACTTTAGTGCGGTACTCCTGCATTGCTAATGGTGCCGAACATTTGTTAACCACAGATCCTGAAGTACGAGTGGCCACGGAACTGGCCGTCATTTATCAGCGACATTGTTGGCGCCAGTAAAACGAACGAATCCCTCTGCCAAAATAACATGACCATCCTTAAACTGCTGAGGTGAGTGAGAGAGCTTCCTTATATTTATGAAGTACCATAGGGTGCATAGAAACTCAGGAAGTCTGTAGAGTTTTAGACACCCCTCCCTTCCCTATGCATCTCTGTTGTATGCTAGATCTGTGGCTTTCCTCTGTTAATACTTTTAAGGGCTACATATTGCCTTGAAGTTTGTTTTTTTCTTTTTGTTGGCTTTCTTTTTTTTTCGCATGACGGAGAAATGTAGCGTCAGGAAGACATTTCTTGCACTCATAGGGACTTTGAAAAGCAGTATGAATTTTCTGAAATAAATATTTTCCTTCTTTCCATAGTGAGGAAGTGTTTGACTTCTCGAGTGGCCAAATGACGCAGGCAAAGGCCAAACATCTTAAGGACAGTATGTGCAGCGAGTTCTCTCAGATTTTCCAGCTATGTGAATTTGTTATGGTAAGTACATGTTCCTGGTATTTGTACTATGCTTCATGGTGAAAATAGATCTGAATCTGTTTTCACTCGGTACTGAGACCATGCTAAATACAAAATATTACTTTGGATTTTCCTGTTTAGAAAATCATACAAAAATAAAAAATGTCTGGATTATTTCGAGAATGCCCAGATGAATCAAGTATTTTAAAGACTGCAGTTTTTCTCTGTAACCATTTAGGGGTCGCATGTTTAGAGACTAAGGTTCAAAGAGTCCTGATGCGGGATTCACCAGCAGTGCAATGGTGCATCATGCGAACCCCGTCAGGAATGCATCAACGCACCCATGATGCATCGAAAACGCAGCCATGAGTTACTGACCAGGGCCTCATTCGTACAACATGGCGATTATTGGTCAAACTAAATGCGGCCCCTTAAGTAATATATTTCTTGGCAAATTCAGAATGATAAGTGTATTTAGCATGGTTTTGTGATCACTATGGGGGTGACTAACTGCATGAACACAGCAATTATCAGAAAATGTTGGAAGAAAGGGTACATTATCATTAGAATGTTTTGAGTTTTGCTTGTATCTGAGTCTGCTTTGACTTTGAATTTTGTTCAACTTTGTGCCTCTCGGTGGCGAGAAATCTGAAGTATTGTAGTACCTTGCACACAGGACAAAACCTTTCATTAAGAAAATCCTATAAGTCACAACTGGGGCTTTATATGTCAGTGTTTAGTACTGTTTCATACAATATGCGCCCTTAGCTTGGGTTGTTCCTGTTAGGTGCTGCTAGCTTTGATTGTACATAGACACCACACCTTTTATGTGAGGTACTACAATAGGTGTCGTTTTGGAATTAAGGAAGAGCCTTGCATGATAGTGATCTGGAGAATCAAGTAACGGGGCGTGCAGTGCAATAGTCTGAAGGTGAATCTGGGTGCGCACGAGCACAGGAGTAGTGTTGTGTGAGATTTCAAATTCCAATGTTTAAAACGAACTTAACTTTGGAACAATTGTCAATAAAATATGATTTACTAGTTTGTTTCATTGGTTACTAACAAGGTACAACATGTTTTCGAAGCAGGGATACACTCAAGACCCCAGAGTTAGCAATTTGTCAGTTGCTTGGTAGTTCATTACATTTATCAGAATTGCGAGGAAAAGAAATTTGAAAAGTCTCTCAAGTTGTGCCACCTTGATCCATAGACATGTTGTTTTCTATGGGCCAGTGAAAGTGTCTATCCCTGGTCGAGCATGTTCACATTATTAACTTAAATTCATGGCCCGAAATTTTTCTTCAATTTGCGTCTTTTGTAAATTTCAGATAAAAGCTCTAGGGTAAATGGAGCCATGTTGATTAGGGGAGAAAGTTGCCACTCAACTTATTCAACTTGCCAAATGTAGACACTTGCTTTATAAAAATTTCGAATTATAAAAACAACCTTTAAAAAACACATAAATTATAAAGTAATAAAAGTGGATTAGATTAGGAAAGAGACCAAAATTAGAGAACATCCAAAATAGAGACATTAGTGATCTCTGCATCATGCATTAAAAAACTCGAACTTCGTTCAAAAGATAAAGGAAGGATATAAATCGATAATAGTTGTCACCGATGGCACATGACATGTTGAGTGGTAACCTTGCCGCCCAGTTGGCTGTGTCTGCCCGGGTCCAAAGTCACGTGGCCTACCTAAGTGTAAGGAACTCATTTACACGCTTCTCGACAATAGCACTTACCTCTACCATTAAATCCATTCATTCAGACCCTTTAGATAATAAAAGAGGGTAAAAAAGAAAAATGAGAATACATAGCAGTTGGTCAGAGTGATGAATAGATTTTATTGGTACATGTAAACCAGGCTTCTTCAATAGTAAGAGAATATTTCAAAATCCAATAAGCACATTTCTTTAATCAGACTAGGGGATAGAAGGGGTGAAAAAAAAGAGTATCAAGACGACTCTTGTAAATTTTAGATGAAGTGTTTGGATGGTAATGTCAATCTTGAATTTTAAAGATTTCACTCGGGTAACTGCTATGATATTTGCACATAGAATGCTGTGACCCTATACAGAGAAATATGGCCTGAGCATCAAGTCAACAGTGTCAGAATTTTCATCAAAATTGTTTGTGAATAAACCTCTCCAGTAGCAAAATAACCTATAACCAATAATCACTTTTTCATATTTCATTATCGTTGCATCTTCATAGCATACCAGTCATCTTATTATAAATACTGTTAGTCCGATCAACAAGAGTTTTACTTGGAGTCGGTTCATCATTTTGTAGATACCCAGTCATGTAGTTATCATCGATCACACATCTAACTCAACTTAACATGAAATGTCCCACACACTTAAAAATCATTGTGGTGGCTGGTCATTGTAAATAACATTAGCCTCAGCATCTCCCAGCATGCTTTACACTTCTTACCATATTTATTTACATGCAACTATTTTCACCTGTCGATTTATTGACCAATTTACCGTCTATTCATTTAGGATAACTCTCAGAATGCACCGCTGGTTGGTGCAACCTTGGATACGCTCCTCCGGTTCCTGAACTGGATCCCCCTCGGCTACATCTTTGAGACGAAGCTTATCACCACTCTCATCTACAAGTTCCTCAACGTCCCCATGTTCAGAAACGTCACCCTCAAGTGTCTCACCGAGATTGGTAAGTTGTCATTGTGTTAAGTTTCTAGATTGTAAGATGTGAGAAAAGAGCGGTATATGGCTAAATCTTTAGCAGTTGTCATGTTCAAAGGTTTTTGCTGATGTTCAGGGTGATCATAATGGTAACATTGATGAAGTTAAACCAGAAATAAACATAAGGATGATAACCATTAGAATTGTTTCCCAAGTAGACCTTAAGAAGGAATTTATCTTTCGTCTAATAGTGAACACTTTGAACGAGGTGCTAATGGAAGTTGGTAAGTGGTAGTCAGTGAAGTTGTTTCCTTGGGGCACACCAAGATTTTTACCTGAGGCAGACCATACTTTTGGACATACCGTGGGTGAGACCCATTAGAAGATAGAAGGCTGTGGTGAAGTATGAGGGAGAAAATCCCTCTGGTAGGCAGGGCTTTTGACAGGGCTGCGCAGTGCGTAATACACGCATTTAATGCTTAAATGTCGCATTTAAATGGCTAGAATGGCCATTCATTTACAGAATGGCGCATTGTTTTTGCTAAAAAGTGTGCAATTGGCGCATTGCAAAAAATCCTGTCAAAAGCCCTGGGTAGGGCCTACTTAGTCAAGTCCATTTCATTATAGGATGTTCGGTACCGCTCAGTCAATAGACAAGAGTTTCTCTGTTAAGACGTTTTTACTGTTAGCCAAAGCTTTTTCAAGTTAACCATTGACAAGAATAAGTAAAAAATGTCCAAAGTGTTCTACCATAAATCCCTTTACTCCTATAACTTGCCACTTCTTCACTAAACACCTGTTTCCATCATAGATTTCAAGATGCCTTGTAATAATTACATTTTGGGGAAGGCCGCCTTTTTAGTAACTAGGCCATGAATTCGTTGAAAAAAAAAAAAGAAAAAGTTGAAACGTGATGTATCTATTCAGAATGAAAGAAAATCCAAAACTCCTCAGATGTTAAACCACCTATCTAAATGTATAAAGTATACCTTATCAAAGGAATGTCCCTGATGAGAGTTAAATATCCGACTTAACCATGTTTCGCGACACCAATCATTGACACAGCAAGTAATAGATTTGCTATCTTACGTTTACAGCTGGCGTGCAGGTCACCCAGTATGATGAACAGTTTGTGCAGCTCTTCTCCCTCGCCATGACGCAGCTGAAAGGGGTGAGTACAAGACCAAAGTTATATATTTTAACACTAAGGAAAAATAAAATATCAGTGTTAACTTGAGTTCAGCCCTGATATAAGCAATTATGCATCATGCTAACTCTGTGGGGCTGGGGCAGGATTCAAATCTTGAGAGTTGCACTCTGGTTGCACCATGACAATGCACTGGAACATCATTACCATTCTATCTCCATGTCGAGGGGTAGACATAACAGTGGGATAGACTTCTAAGCAAGGCTTTTGGTGTACAAGTTTAGGTGGAAACCATGGAGATAATGTTGAAAAGCTTTGCTTAAATACTCTGAGAATCAAAACCCCGTTTTTAGAATTCACATCCCCATATGAAATTACTTAGAGCTAATTTCTCAATGTGTGTGTTTCAGATGTTACCATTAACGACCGTCATAAAGGAGGCGTACAAACAGGGGCGGGATGACGAGCAGAACTTCATCCAGAACCTAGCACTGTTCCTGTGCACCTACCTAAAGGAACACTCACAACTCATTGAGAAGAAACCTGACATGTCAGAAACACTTATGGAGGTGAGCCTCTATTCAACACAACTAACAATGTTAAACTTTAGACCAGTCTTTGGTCTCATTTTAGGAATTCTGAATGTTTAATAGTTACTTCTCTTAGCATTTCCTATTCAACATTGAGGTAATTGGGCAAAAACTTTCCACCCGCCTTTATTCTTGAGCAAGAAGACATCTGTAATAATGTCTGCAGAAATGCAGACTGCTGGGGTTTCGATGCTCTCCTGGACCATTTTCAAATCCACTGGGAAAATGAAATACCTTTTAAGGGAGGGGGGGGGGCTTATAATTTCCCCTCATGTTTGGACAAAAGTGAGACTCATGAGGTGATATAATATACTTCAGCGGAAATTGTTTTCCGGATTTCACAGCCCTGAAATCACTGACTTGTCTCATCCTCACTGTTCACAGCTTGAACCTCTGTTCCAGGCACTACACTACCTGATCCTTATCTCAGAAGTCGAGGAGACAGAAATCTTCAAGATCTGCCTTGAGTACTGGTACACGCTGGCTGCTGACCTGTACCGCGAGAGTCCCTTCACCTCCACATCACCACTCATCATTGGTAAAATCAACGCCGACATGCCCGTACGGAGACAACTCTACAACCCTGTCCTCTCCAAGGTAAGAAATGTGGTATTCTGAGGTGCATTAGGTCATGACATTATTATACAAGTTGCAGAAGCCTGGATTCTGAAAGGCAGTGTGGGGGGGGGGGAGAGAATCATAGAAAGGCAAAGAAAAATGGCATTCAGATAGCCTGAAATGAGTCCCATCTGCTGTTGTTGCAGTTGTAAAAATGTATATGTTTGACGAGATCGATCCTTAATATTTTTCAGGAATTGTACCTTCACAAAAAGATTTAAAAAAAACAACTTGCATAACATGTATAATATGTCGTCTTTAATAGGTGCGGCGCGTGATGATTTCCCGAATGGCCAAACCAGAAGAAGTGCTCGTTGTAGAGAACGAACAAGGAGAAGTGGTACGAGAATTCATGAAGGACACCGACTCCATAAACATGTACAAGAATATGAGGGAAACATTAGGTACAGAGACATTTTGTTACTGTATTTACCATCAATTCCCTGATATAACCACACCCCTGGTTTTGGAATGAGCTATAAGCTGCATCTGAGGGATAAAAATTGGCAATTTTTTTTACTATTCGATAGTGTCAAATACCCCCATATAATTCGCACCCTTTCTTTGGGCACATTCTGTAAGCTGCACCTGGGCTTTGGTTCTGGTACAAGCCACACCCAATAAGAGAAACTTACGGCACTCAAATACTTTCTCATGGCGTTGTTTCAAATCTTTTTCTCTGATAAAGGGGAAAAAGACTTTCGATCCCAAGTATTAATCTTCTGCTAGCTGAAATTCCTCATTAATGAACGTTGATTGAAATGATTAACTTTTATTTCTTTTCTTTTTTTTTCAGTATATCTCACCCATTTGGACTACGCTGACACAGAAAACATCATGACTGAAAAACTTCATAATCAAGTTAGCGGGACAGAGTGGTCCTGGAAGAATCTGAACACAGTGAGTACTCTGCTTTCTAAAATATCATTTGTGAAATCATATACAAGCACAGGGCATGCTTAAATAAATGGGTCATGCACAGTGTGGAATGATATCAGATGACTATGGAATTTATCTGAAAATAATCAGAAATTTGAGGGTTAGCTAAACTTAAACTTGTGGAAATAAGCCCATCTAGGATTAGATACTTGACCTGAAGGTGTATGTCTGACCGGTGATTACAACACACTCTGAGCAAAGGATGCTGACAATTGTCCTCCAATTATGAGGTCAGAATACACCCAGTCAATTAAAACCAGCTTAGGCCACACCAAATAAAAAAATTGGTCTATGGATTTTCATTTTGAGAATATGGTGCGGGAGAGTGAAATTTTTATTTTTATTTTCTAGAAATTAATTATTGTCTATGGATTCTGAACATCATAAATATGGAGAGGGCGATTTTTTTTTGATTTTTTTTGATTTTTTTTTTGCCATTGCATATTTATGCCTATCCAATGAGGGGTCTGCCATTCCTGTACCTTTATTATTAATCATATATTTATTGCTTGATCAAAAAAAAAAAATTTAAAAAAAAATGAAAATCCCTGCAAATGAGGCGGGCGGGATCCATAGACATGTTATTTTTCAAATAAAAATAAAATTTTAATTTCTATAAAACGGGCGGGAAATCCATAGACCAATTTTTTAATTTGGTGTGGCCTTACCAAGTCAGGGTTCTGAAAATCAGTAGTGAATATATATGATGTACCGATAGATTCCTCAGTTGTTGAATTCTAACATGCATTAATTTACGGTAGAAGTTTAAAAAAAAAATGAAAAAAGAAAAATGAAAAAAAAAAACTTATGAAGAAAGTTAATCGAGAACAAAAAAAAAACAGATGGGAAATAATACATGTACGTATATTATGTACATGTATTTGTGGACTTGTAAGTAGAACCACTTGTACAACCCTGATAAATCGTTAAACAAACTTTATCCTCTGGTTCCTGGGGGTCCCCCTTCCTGTTTTGATCCACATAATTTACTCTTGTCTAAATTCTAAACCATGTTCATTCCCTCCCCTAGTTGTGCTGGGCTATTGGGTCTATCAGTGGAGCGATGCATGAGGAGGACGAGAAGCGATTCCTGGTTATTGTCATAAAGGACCTGCTGGGTCTGTGTGAACAGAAGCGCGGAAAAGACAACAAAGCCATCATCGCCTCCAACATTATGTATGTGGTCGGACAGTACCCCAGCTTCCTCAAACAACACTGGAAGTTTATGAAAACTGTCGTCAACAAACTGTTTGAATTTATGCATGGTGAGTAGTATTTTCTTTACTATACCAGCGGTTCTTGATACTGACATTTGAAGATACAGTAAAATTCTGTTATAACAAAGTGCTTGGGACAAGGTAAAAAAAATCGTTATAAACGAATTCCGTTGTAACCAAATAATACACTAATTAGAGCAGTAAGGGCCATCTAGCACTTCTCAGACCTTTAGCAACCCCGCTTCCCGACCTCCCATACCCCTTCTGCTGCCCTAAGTTCAATAGAGACGGGTGAAGAAGCCCTATCACACACCCTAACACCTCAGATTACTCTTTGAAGCCATTGTAAAACCAGGGAAATGATTGTATAAGCCAAGAAAACTTCGTTATAAATGATTTTAGATCATGTGAAGTCTGTTATAAGACGATGTTTTACTATGGAAATGTATGGGTCTGTTTTGGGACAATGGAATTTGTTTGTTATAAACGAAAATTCGTTGTAAAGGAATTTTACTGTATTACTCAACCTTTATAGATGCATATATCATCTGCAAGTCCAAGCAGCATTTACCGATTACTTTCTTATGAAATACTTGTATTGTATGGATATTAACCAGGATGTATGAAAAATATTAAAGAAAAATTTAAAAATTAGATTTCATTATAATATGCTACAAACCCTTCATCCATTAAAGTAATAATTCTCCGGGTATGCCAATCTGCGAAAATTCTGAAATTAGACAGGTTTCTGAAAACTTGCATCCCTATTGAGTCAGTTATTATGATTGAAGCACTCAAGGGTTAAAAAAAATCCTGTTTTGCTCTTCATTAGAAACTCATGACGGCGTGCAGGACATGGCATGTGATACCTTCATCAAGATTGCCCAGAAGTGTCGACGACACTTTGTCACTATCCAGGTTGGAGAAGTGATGCCTTTCATTGAGGAGATGCTGAACGGGATCAACACTATCATCTGTGACCTACAACCACAACAGGTGAGACAACGCTACTGGCTTTACTCTTAATGGGGTATTAATGCAGGAGTGCATCATGTTCATAGGTTGGTGTGATGCAGCAATGAAGCTGCTGAGACTGGAGAACCTACTCACCAGCATAAGGTTTTCAAATCTGAAATCACTCATGACACAAATCAATTGCCCAAATGGCCTCTTTTTTACCACCCTTTAAATTGCTTAGTCATATAGTAAAATTGTTATCAATGTAATTTAGTGCTTTCCTTCAGCTTTTTCCTCAGAAAATAAAAATTCCAGAGCGCAACGATAGATGTCGTTGCGGTCTAATAGGAGATGCGCATGCGCAGATCCGTAGATGTCAGACTGCTGTGTATTTCCATAGAAGGAGGACGTCTCGCAATTTGGCTTACAATTCGAGTGAGTTTTAGCAATTTCGCTATACTTCCATTTTTCATATCTGTTTTTTATTCCATTTTAGGGGGTTAATTCGCCTTAAAAGTTAAGATTAGGCCTCTTTAGGCTAATTTTCTCACTTTTTGTAACGATCTCTGTTTTCCCGCCGATCACGGAGAAGCAGTTGGATTCCTATCCTGATCGTTCTACTTTGGGCGAGTTTTCCCACCTTTTATGATGTTTTAAAGAGTAATCCTTCAATATTTTGTTAATATCTACTGTTTTTGGGTTTTTTCTCGTCTTAATTTGACGAAAATACGATTTCGTCTCCTTTTACGACATCAACAATAACTTAGAACCGTTTGGCGGCAAAATCCTCGGCTCTTTCCGGTATTTTCCGTCAATTTCCGGTTCGGCGCCGAACTTTTCGTCTCGGCTTGCCGTTTTCTCTTTTATATTGTTATTTTGGTGCAATTAAGACGGATTTTCCTCCAAAAACAGTGAGATTACTCCTTTTTGTATCCGTTTTTACTATATTTCTTGTCCATTTTACTTGGTTTGCTTTGTATGTTATGTTTTTGTTGGTTTGTTTTTGGGCGATAATTGAGGTAGTTCCCATAGACCAAGGCCTGTACTGTCACTCTAGTGTCAGTCTGCCTGCTGGGGTGGTGGTTGAGGTTATCTACCTCCACACTCCTGCTAAGGGTAACTTAGGAGGATTTCTGCTTCCTTTTTACCTGTCAGTTTACCTCTTTTATCTCCAAAACTAACCAAGTTTGTCAATTTTAGGCTTGTGTTCTGAAGCCTTGATTGACACTTGATGTTTGTCAATCTACCCATAGGTTCATGATCTGGAACCTGAGTTGACATCATCAAACAAAATAATTTTAGTAGACCTTTGCACTGGTTAGATAGTCACAGATATGCCTCTTGATGGAGTTCAGTCTGTTGACCCACCTGGCTATGTTCTGAGCTGGTGGACTTAACCTATGGTATATTAAAATTATTTTGTGCCTGATACACTCAAAGTCGGACCGCTGCAGGTCTCCACATTAATTTCTGATGAAATGAAGTGGCACGAGCCATCCCGTACTCACAGACTGACTTGTGATGAAATGGCTGTGTATCAGGGAGGTTATCTACACCATTAAGACGCTGGACTCTGTGCTCGCTGTACAGATAGGCCACTGTTTTTAGAATTTGGGTACAATTCTTAAACAGTAACTCCTTCGTAACTGTCCGGACCTGTGGTGGGACTTGCTACTGGAGTTTGGGTGTAAGAGGACCTTGACACCACCAGAGTTGTGGCCCCCTGGCACAATACTGGCTAGCTGATTCAATCAGTGGTTCGATTTTCTACCATTTTCGCTGATTATGATAGAAAATTTTGACCTGTCTCCCTGGGGAGGACAGAAGTCTTAAGAACGGTGTCTAAACACGGCTGTATAGGTTGATACTTGTAAATCTGATTTTACCTATACCTTATGCCGAAAAATTTCTCATGTAGAGAAATTTGAAAGACTAGCCTCCTCACGGAGGGCTGATTGTCTTATTTGACTCTGTCTTTTGGCTGTCTAGGTTTTGAATTGCTAAATTCAGTTTTACCTATACCTTATGCCGAAAAATTCCTCAGTTGGAGGAATTTATGACCTGCCTCCCCGGGGAGGTTTTTTCAGAGCTATAGAAGGTGACTGCCTTTGCCAGGGCTTATAAGGTGGTGATTTAGAAAATCACTTTGCCTATACTTTATGCCCAAAAGATTAACAAGCCTGTTAATTCTTAATTAAAGTGAGTCAGAGAATCACTTGAGACCCTTACCTTATGCCGAAAAAATTTCAAAAAATTTTCCAGAGGGTCCGCTTACAGTCACAAGCCTTACAAGCTTACTTGGGGTTGAGTGAGATTGTAATATCACAATTTCCTTTACCTTTGCCTTATTCTCTGACTGTACAGAGGCACAGGCTAGGTTGATCACCCCTCCTTGGTTGACTTCAACTGATACACTATAAGTGCAGATAAAGTTATTTAATCTGCTGAACACTCCTACTCATGTTTTCACCTAAGATTGGTGATAGGAGTTGTGTTTTCAGTTACACCAATAAATGTCTTTTGGTAGCTGTTAGCTACTGCTATAGAATCTGGTAAAGATTCGTTACAAACATTTTTTCACTGTGGTGGGGAAAAAATTTCCAGACATTTTTAAGATTGGTTTTTAGATAGGGTCTATGGCCTTATCATGTCACCAAGTTAAGTAAAGTTGAGCAGGTTAGCTACACCTAAAATACAGCTCTTTCTGTGCCCGTTCTACAGTTAGACCACTGTGTTTAGAATTTGGGTAAAATTCTAAACAGTAACTCCAGTGTAACTGTCCAGACCTGCGGTGGGACTTGTTACTGGAGTAAGGTGTAAGATGATTGACACCACCAGATTTGTGACCTTCTGGCACAACACTGGCAAGCTGATCTTAATCAGCATGTCAAATTTCTCTATGCTACCTTTGTGGTGAGAATGATAGAGGAAAAATTTGACCTGTCTCTCTGGTGCGGGCAGACTCTTAATAAGGTGTCTAAATCAAGTGGTTTAGGTTGTGATTTAAACAATCAAATTTACCTATACCTTATGCCCAAAAAATTTCTGTGGAGAAATTTATGACCTGCATCACCTGGAAAGGCAGCTTTACCGTTTTCCTGGGCATGTTGCCAACAACCGATAAGCTGCCTTGTAGTGATTTCAAATATCACTGAGACCTTTACCTGTAAAAATTCCTCAGAACTTTCTTAAAAGGTCAATGCGTAGCCACAGGCCTGTTAGCTTGTGTCAGGTTTTTCGGGCACTAAAGTTCCAATACCTTTACCTCTTGCCATAATTTCCCTGAAATTATGCTAGCACAGGATTAGGTTGTCCAACCTGGTGTTGAAACTATATACTGATACACTGAAGTATTACCTAGAGCCATAGCGGCACCCTAGTGTACTTATTTAGTAATCACCTAGACTGGTGACCAAATGAGTTGAGTACCAGGTAGCCAGTTACAGAACAATTGTTTTATTTGAAAACTGTAACAGGCAGGTTATTTACACCCTTAAAGAGTACAGAGATTTCTGTATTTGCTTTACCTTTAGGCCACTGTCTAGAATTTGGTAAAATTCTTAACAGTAACTCCTGAGTAACAGTCCAGACCTGCGGTGGGACTTGTTAATAGAATTGGGTGTAAAATGACCATGACACCGCCACAGTTGTGGCCCATTGGCACAACATTAACTAGCTGATTTAATCAGCATTCCGAAATTCTCTGTTCTACCATTTATGGTGAGAAAGATAGAGAATTTGATCTGCCTCCCTTGGAAGGGCAGAATGGTGTCTAAATTCTGGCGTAAAAACTTTTTGTATAGGTTGTGAATTGAGAATTCAAATATACCTATAATTTATGCCCAATAGATTCACAAGTATGGTAAAAAATCTTTAAGCCTGTATTTAACAGCTTAAGAGCCATACTTAATGTCTTAGAATTCTATGAGAATTGCAGTTGACTCACCAATAACCACAAAGCTGCTTGGTAGTGATATATAAATCACTGAGACCTAGTTTTTACATTAGAATATTTCTTCAGAAATATCATAGAGGTCAATGTGCAGCCACAAGTATCCTAGCTTGTGTTTGGGTTATTTGAGTGCTCAAGTTACTGATAACCTATACCTCATGTCATAAATTCTCTGAATTTATTTATCTTAGGTTAGGATGTCTTTCTTGGTGTTCAGTTTACTTTGACAAACTAAAGTCTACCGGTGGCCAAAGTGGTAAGGTGGTTAACTGAGGTAGTGTGCTCATCTTAATTCACCTAAAGATTGGTGATAAAAATGAGTTACGTATCAGGTTACACCAACAAAATCTTTTCTGTTTACTCAGAAGAGGACAGAAGGACAAAATCTTACCTATTAAACAAGAGTACTGAGGTAGCCATTGCTGAAACCCAGCAATTTCACTGATATTAGATATCAGATGGCTACCAACTGCTCCTCGAAAGGACTGCAGTAAATAGTTGTCGTTATGTCATTAACCCTGATAAACTCTGTTTTTGGAATTATGAGTAAAATTCTTAACAGCTACTCCTATGTAACTGTCCGAACCTGTGGGAGGACTTGTTACTGGAGTTTGTGCAAAGATGACTTTGACACCACCAGGGCTGTAGAGTGAGGTGACTGTTTTAGAATTATTGGTAAATTCTAAACAGGGACTCCTGTAAAACTGTCCGTACTACGATGGGACTGTTACTGGAGCTGGAGACTAAGATGAACTTGACACCACCAGAACTGTGGCTTTTGGCACAGCACTAGTATTGCTGGTCTAATAGACCCGCAGTTGAATCTATCTCCTCTACCATTTGCCTAAAAATGATTTCTTGATTTGCTCCTCTAATGAGGGCAGAAGGCCCAAGAAACGGTGTCTAGATTCAAGGTTATAGGTAGTGTTTTGCAAAATCAAAATATCCTTACCTTATGGCCAAAAAATTCCACAACTGGTGAAGTTTATTTCAATGTAAGAGCTAAGACTCTCGTTTATAGTCTTGGTTGACCTTGTTAATGAAATTAAATCTAAATACTGAGTTTGTCACTGATGTAGTTTCATAATGGAGACTATCAGTTGATCCACCTTGCTATATCAAAGGTGGTGGACATAACTTTTGGTATTTTAACTAATTAATTTCTTACATGAGCCACCAATAAAGCAGACCCACTGCAATATCTCTGAGTCAATTGAAGATGGGTCAGGCTAATCATTCATACCAAATAAAGAAGTTTGGTATAAGTCTCAATCTCAATTTTGTAACTGTCCAGACCTGTGGTAGGACTTGTTACTAGAGTTTGTGGGTAAGATGAACTCAGCACCACCAGAGATGTGGCTCCCTGGCACAACACTGGCAAGCTGATCTTCCAATCAGCATTTAGGACATGTCTGGTGTACTTGGTGTATAATACTGTATGCAGTATCATTGTTACTGCTTGTGCTTGTATAAACAGCATAACGGTTTATTCTTGTACAACATACACATAATTGTGTGGTACTAGTTAGGGTAGCTGATTATGCTAGATAACATAGGTAGTCTATTTACAATAAGTAAATATGTCAAGCTGCTGATAAGGTACAATATGTCCAGATTCTAGGACAAAATTGTACAAATGTATGGTTCCAATAAACTAGCTTCTTAGCTATTTAATTTGGCAGCTTATATGTCTTACCATATCAGCTGAACCTATCTATGCAGTAAAACATGTGTACACTTTACAGTATTAGCAACATTGACTGTTTACACTATACCGTTGCAGCAGTAGCTAGCCAAGTACTGTCACTTTACCATGTCTAGTGGTTCTGGCTTGTACAATAAGTCATAGTTGCTTATTTGTACAAGTATAGGTAATAGCTTCATTTGAAGCTATCACGACACTAGACAAACAGACTGTTTTTTGTGTGCTACAAAAGGTCAATATACTATACCATACTGGTATTTAGTATTAGTAATTATATTGTACATCATGTAAAGACTGTAAGTTGTTTTACTTTACACTATGAATGTAGAAACCACACTCTACATAGTAAATGTGGTCGCTGTTTTGCCTGCACCAGCTGAAGCTCACATTATATATGTAGATGGTTTATATATACATTACAAGTGTACTAAATTGTACAACATATGGATTAAAATACTTGTCCAGCAGTCATAGCTGCTTATGTTGTACAATATGTGTAGGTACCATATTTTGCACCTATATGTATGTACCAGCTGCTTATGATTTACAACATACCTTTATGGTGAGCTGTTCAAATCTACATTATAAATATAGAAATCTTTTCTACATTGTGAATATGGGTGTTAACAGATTAAGCTGTTTAAATGGTACAACAAGTTGTACATATCCCCCTTTTTTCATTTAAGCAGTATCTTCTTACGCAGAAATGATATGTATCATACCATAACTGACCAAGCAAGCCTTAGCTGCTTATATGGTACATATGCATGCCACTAGGGTGTACAACTAATAGCTGTTTGTGTGCCTACTGTTTTAGTAAAAACAGTCATAACTACTTGTCTGTACATAAATTGTGCAGCAGTCTTACCTGCTTAATTTGCACAAAATATGACTGTTATATACATACCAGCAAGATTGTACACTCTCTGCATGTTATGTCTGCTAGAGAATTTTAACATGCTTATTTATCTCAAATTATGTAGTATTAGAACTACATAGATTGTACAACATCAGGAGGTACAATACTGTTAAGCAGCTGTTAACCTTTGAGAAACTCAAACCTGAGGTAATCTAATTAATGAATTTCCCAAATGGAAAATTCCTCTTTCTAGCACATGACTAATGTGCTATTTACAACTAAAATCAATTGGGATTTTGTTGTTTGGTTTCTTTGAATCTAAAAAGAAGGGTGTTGTTTACCTTCATTGAATCTAAAAGAAGGGTAAATGAAAGTAAGCTTTCTTTTGGTTTGACCAAACAAGACTTTTCTTGAAACCTGACTGCCTCTTTAGTCAGGATGAATAAAGTTATTCACTTATTTTCCTAAAAAGTCCTGCGTTACAGTTTCTACCAGTTTGTGAGAACTAGTAACATTAGATAATAGGACTATGGAAATGGGCAGTGAATCAGCTGAACTTTAAAGTCTCCTATTAGACCGCAACGACATCTATCGTTGCGCTCTGGAATATAAAATTAATCGATACTTACATGTAAGTTGATGATTAATTGTTGTTCCAGGAGCAACGATAGATCGTTGCGGGGTACATAGGCCCACCCATCCTCCCTAGGATGAACAGATTAGTGACAGTCAGGCATAATCATTAATCTACAATATTCAAGCTTTCTTGAATATAATATCTATATATAGATCTTATTCGACGATACGAATTCATCTATATAACTACGACAAATTGAATAGTATAGATATTGATTTCCTATGTACCATAAACGAAATTTCTTTCAGCGATTGATTCACTGCCAGCGGACGTCTGACATCTACGGATCTGCGCATGCGCATCTCCTATGTACCCCGCAACGATCTATCGTTGCTCCTGGAACAACAATTAATCATCAACTTACATGTAAGTATCGATTAATTTTATATTAACTTAAGACAATTACCCATTATGAGTATTCAGCCCAGGATTCTCTAATACAAATAACTAACCCAAGGTCTACTATTGTACCTCCAGGTACACACATTCTATGAGGCGGTGGGACTGATGATCAGTGCACAGACGGACCAAGTGGCACAGGAGCACCTGATAGAGAAGTACATGGCGTTACCAAACCAAGTCTGGGACTCCATTATCAACCAAGCCACCCACAACATAGAGGTTCTCAAGGACCCCGATGCTGTCAAACAACTTGGCAACATCCTAAAGACCAATGTCCGCGCCTGTAAGGCACTCGGACACCCCTATGTCATCCAGTTAGGACGTATTTATATGGACATGTTGAATGTGTATAAGGTTATGAGTGAGAATGTTAGTAGCGCCATTGCGACCAACGGGGAGAATGTAACGAAACAACCACTCATTAAGAGCATGAGGACGGTGAAGAAGGAAACGCTGAAGCTGATATCTGGGTGGGTCAGCCGGTCCAACGACCCATCAATGGTGAGTGTATTTTGAATAATCTACAATAGCTCTAAGCTTGGGTGAAAACTTAAGAAAGCTAAGGAATATTTACAGTAGGTCTTCATCTTTTGACACTTTCCAAGAGTGATTCAGCCATGCAGTGATGATACATGGATGCATGATACATGATAAGGCTCTAGGAGTAATATCAGGGGTGTGAAATCTCCGCGGAAATCCGCGTTTTTGATGCTCAGAAAGGCCATTCTTGAGATCTATGCAATTCCACTGAGAAAAGAAATTACCATTTGTAGGGGGGGGGGGGCTCTGACTTAAAATTTCTGCCAATGTCATTCCAGGTTGAGAATATTTGGCCTCCAAATGGTAATTTCAAACATCCCTGTATAACAGTGTGTGTTATATTCTGCTCAAAAAACATTAGAACAACATTTGTTAAGCTTTATCCTACATAAAAAAACATAAACTAGCAAGCCGTATATTACACTTCAGAGGAAATGGGTTTCGGGATTTCACACCCCTGAATATACATATTGACTGACATTTTACTGTTCTACCCCTAGGTCGCAGAGAACTTTGTCCACCCATTGTTAGATGCGGTCCTACTAGACTACCAGAGGAACGTCCCCGCAGCCAGAGAACCCGAAGTACTCAGCACAATGGCCACCATTGTCAACAAACTGGAGGTAAGTTTGTACACTTTGTAAACTCATTAGATCTTTTAACCTTAAGATACTTCCAGCCTATTTAAGATGTGCATTTGACTTGGCTCTGAACTAACCGGCCTGTAAGGCGCACCCCTCTTTGAGAGGTTGTTAAAGGCATAGGAGGTCTTACATTAGCATATAAGCTGCGGCCTGTGTGAATAACAATCTAGCTGGTCAGAGCCCCCCTCGCATATACATGATCCCTTACAGTAATCTCCCGCGTATAAGGCGCGTCTTATACGCCAAACAAAAGGCTGCTGGGTCTTATACGTGGGAGGAAAATTGCCTTGAGTTTGGGGTGCGCCTTATAGGGGGGGGGGTATTTTTACTATAGAACAGTACTACATTAACAAAAATCTGCTCTTAGGGGTGCGCCTTATACATGGGACAGGCCTCCCTTGGTTGGGGGTGTGCCTTATACGCGGGAGATTACGGTATTTCCTGGGGAGAGTACTTGAGATCTGCGTTAGAGGTCTATTCCCTGTCAGGGTTTCCAAAATAAGGCCCCAAATGTATGATCGACAAGACTACAAATAGACATTAACCTTGTGGCACCTTGTATCTTACTACAGAGTCACATCACCAAGGATATCCCTCAGATCTTTGACGCCGTGTTTGAGTGTACATTAGACATGATTAACAAGGACTTTGAGGAGTACCCCGAGCACCGAACAAACTTCTTCCTGCTCCTACAAGCCGTCAACTCACACTGCTTTGCAGGTATGTTTAACGATAACCTAGTTTATGCTTCAGTCTTTAAGTTCCGTAAAGGCCCACGTATAAGCAGCACCCTGACATTGGCAAAATGTTTGGTGCCGCATCTGGGGCCTGGAATGGTCGTCATTCCTTAGCAAGTCTATATAAGTAAAACGCACATATACGCCTCACCCTGAGTTCGTGGAGAATCTATAAACTGATTGAAATGATTTAGAAGCCGCGGCTTAAACACAGGGTTTATGGATTGATGTTCAGTTGAATCTGACAATCAATACTGTTCTATAGAGTAAATCTTGTCCGCATTCTGAGTTTAGTTTAATCCTTTCCATGTGCAGCATTACTCAACATCCCACCTGCCCAGTTCAAGTTAGTGCTAGACTCTGTAATCTGGGCATTCAAACACACAATGCGTAACGTGGCGGACACAGGACTGAGTATCCTCTACACGATGCTGCAGAGTATTGGGGAGGAGGAGGCGGCCGCCCAGAGCTTCTACCAGACCTACTACACGGACATTCTACAACACATCTTCTCTGTGGTCACAGATAGCTCACACACTGCAGGTAGGATATCATAGAGCTTCTCGCTAATCCCTTATAGGCCGCTGATGCAAGAGTGCATCATGCCCATTGGTCGTCATGATGCACCAATGAAGCACTTTATTGCCGGCCCTACAGGGTTGATACATATACTCCTGTAGGGTCAGCATGATGCTCCAATGAAGTGACTGCTCGCCAGCACTTCACTGAAGGATCATGCCAACCAATGGGCATGATGCTTTACCATTATGACGCATAATTGCAGCCTTGGCGAGTAACTCGCCAGTGCTGCATTCATGCATCACACTGGCTCTACAGGGGTGGCACCTCCTCAACGGAAATTATGATACAGCACTTCATTGGGGCATCATGACGGCCAATGGGCATTACTGCATCAGCGGCCCTCATAGAGTTAAGGACTGCATTGTGCTCATAGGGGTCAGAGTAGATGCTAAGAAGTAAGAGAAATGAGCTGCCATCTCTGGCTATTTTGTCAGATTTAATTCACGGTTTCTATGGGAGACAGTTTGTTATGATTAACCTTTCTTAATTACCTACTGTGGCTTGTTTATGGGTATGGACCACTAAATTCGACATGGTGACATGGCCATTTCTTAAAATCAACATGTGACATGGGCCTTAGTGACATGAGGCAAAACAATTAGTGACATGACATAGGTGCTTTCTTAAATTCGACATGGGACATGATAGGCTCTTAGAGGGGACATGGGGATTTTAGTGACAAGTGCGATGACCATTCTTTAAATCGACATGTGACATGGGGGGGGGGACCCCCATCCACACCACCTTGTTTCATGAGGCTACATATATTATTATAAGTAACACAGCTGGGGGAATGTTTGTAATTTCTTTCATCTCCCCCCAATTATTTACAATTGGACAGACCCCTAATGTCTTACTTGTTGTGATCATCTTGACATTTAAACATCGGTTTCCTTATTTCCAGGTTTAACAATGCATGCGACGATCCTTGCCTACATGTTCAGTTTGGTAGAGATGAACAAGATCACGGTGCCGCTTAGCCCGGACATGCGTGTGGACCAAAACGTCATCTTTGTACAAACTTTCCTGCTCAATCTTCTCAAGGCTGCCTTCCCACATCTTAATGAGTAAGTTTTTGCTTTGTATATTATTCTCTGTGCTGTCCTTGTGGAGTCTTTTTCAAGTTTTCATGGGTTTGAAATCAGACTTGGTTACTAAACCCGATCATTCCTGAGATGATCTCATTAAATACACCAAGCAATTTCTCCGAATGTGAAAAATCATCGTAGATAGTGACATGTTTATACCCCAAACTGTGAAATAATTCAAGCCTCTTAAGATGGAGGTACTACAGTGGGCCTAATTGGCTATCTAGATTACTTTTATCTGATGTGAAAATATTAATTTCATCTGATGTAAAATTATTAGCTATACGTGTAACTAACTGCTGTTGTTTGCTACTTGCAGTGCACAACTGAAGGTCTTCATTGAAGGTCTGTTCAGCTTCAACCAAGACATCCCAGCATTCAAGGAGCACCTGCGGGACTTCCTCGTACAAATCAGAGTAAGTTGTACTTTGTGTTCTACAGCCTTCTTATGTTACCATTTTGAGTAAATCTAGATTTGATTTTGTTCTCTCTCAGTACATAGGTCGTCATTCTTTGGCCATGAAAAAAAAGAGAAGTTTGAGGCAAGACCTTTTTTCAGAGAAAGAAAAATCCTGAAAACATGAAGCATGCAATCCATAGTTCAACTTTTGTTTGTGTGGCTTTGAGTAATCCATTAAGCATTTATTCCATTCCCATATATATATAAACTTTCACCTGCATCAATGCATGTTGTCGTTATACTTTTGGACTCACCGCATGTCTTGTATTACTACAGGAGTTTGCGGGAGAAGACAACAGCGACTTGTTCCTGGAAGAACGGGAGGCCGCCATCACAACCGCGCAGGAGGAGAAACGAAAGACACAGATGTCCGTACCAGGAATCATTGGTCCACACGACATGCCTGAGGAGATGCAGGACTAGAGCCTGAGTCGTCAGTGCACAGCCGTCTGTGATCCTGTTCATGTTAAGGTTACGAGGGAGAAAGCTGCGAGACTTTCCGTCCTCAGAGTGCTGCTACCGTGAATTCTCTCGTATGAGCCACGGCACGTAACAGATCAAAGTCTGGCTTAAAGATCAGCCCAAAGAAGGAGTGCGGCTTATATTTGGTACTATAGGACAGTACTGAACCTTTCAATGTTCAAGCTACAGGTATAGCTTACAGCTCATTCCAAGGTCAGGGGTGCAGCTTATACAAGAGAATTTACGGTACCTCCAAGAACGCTGCGAGTGGAGGAGAGAGGACCTATCTCTGTTATTGCCGTTCATTCTTAGGAATGAACGGCTATAGGAGGGGACCCATTCTTAAATACAAGCTCTCATAGTGGTGCTTCCTCGCTCTCCATGTATAATCCTGTCATAGGTACAGTATTGAGTATGCCTATACCTGGATTAAAATCTGCAAATCAGTCAAGCATAGAAGTGGTGGCAGTGGTGGTGTTGGTGGACCTGTTATTGTAGTAGACCCTGGGGACAGAGTGGTGGTAGCCCTGGACACCTCAGGCAGAGCCATGGTATATAGTATATATACCCCCCCCCCCACCCACCTCTGAATAGTGGTGGTGGCTGTGCTCCTGTGGTGGCCCCATACCTGCCTGCCACCACCTCCCCCAGCACCATGTGGTTCTCTTCTGCTGGTAGGGCATTTCTCAGCACCACTGACTATTAACCCACTAAAGGCCACCTACATGTATATTTATGTATACATGTACACATAAGTATGATGCACTTTTTTAGGAGTTTTAAGTGGCGTGGCATTGGATTATTTGGAGTCTTGGGACCGTTTTCCATGTGTGTCGGCCATCTTGGTTTTCGGAAACACAGGGATCCAGGCAATATATGGTCAATTTTGATCTTAAAAAGTTATCAGATGGATGTTAGTGACCATTGGGACACCTCAACTACCCAATTTTATTGTTTGGCATGTGTGTCAGCCATCTTGGTTTTAGGAAACACAGGGATCCAGGTCATTTGTGGTCAATTTTGATCTTCAAATGTTATCAGATGGATATTAGTGACCATTGAAAGACCTCAACTACCTAATTCTATTGTTTTCCATATGTGTCAGCCATCTTTGTTTTAGGATACACAGGGATCCAGGCCATACATGGTCAATTTTGATCTTCAAAAATTATCAGATGGGTGTTAGTGACTATTGGGAGACCTCAACTAGCCTATTTTATTGTTTTCCATGTGTGTCGGCCATCTTTGTTTTAGGAAACACAGGGATCCAGGCCATATATGGTCAATTTCGATCTTCAAAAGTTATCAGATGGATGTTAGTGACCATTGGGGGACCTCAACTACCCAATTTTGTTGTTTTCCATGTGTGTCGGCCATCTTGGTTTCAGGAATCACAGGGATCCAGGTCATATATGGTCAATTTTGATCTTCAAAAGTTATGAGATGGATGTTAGTGACCATTGAAAGACCTCAACTACCTAATTCTTTTTTTTTTTTTCAATATGTGTCGGCCATCTTTGTTTTAGAAAACACAGGGATCCAGGCCATATATGGTCAACTTTGATCTTCAAAAATTATCAGATGGATGTTAGTGACCATTGGGAGACCTCAACTAGCCTATTTTATTGTTTTCCATGTGTGTCGGCCATCTTTGTTTTAGGAAACACAGGGATCCAGCTCATATATTGTCAATTTTAATCTTCAAAAGTTATCAGATGGATGTTAGTGACCATTGGGACACCTCAACTAGCTAATTTTATTGTTCTCCATATATGTCGGCCATTTTTGTTTTAGGAAACACAGGGATCCAGGCCATATATGGTCAACTTCGATCTTCAAAAGTTATAAGATGGATGTTAGTGACCATTGAAAGACCTGAACTACCTATAATTCTATTTTTTTCAATATGTGTCGGCCATCTTTGTTTTAGAAAACACAGGGATCCAGGCCATATATGGTCAACTTTGATCTTCAAAAATTATCAGATGGATGTTAGTGACCATTGGGAGACCTAAACTAGCCTATTTTATTGTTTGCCATGTGTGTCAGCCATCTTGGTTTTAGGAAACACAGGGATCCAGGCCATATATGGTCAATTTCGATCTTCAAAAGTTATCAGATGGATGTTAGTGACCATTGGGGGACCTCAACTACCCAATTTTGTTGTTTTCCATGTGTGTCGGCCATCTTGGTTTTCGGAAACACAGGGATCCAGCTCATATATGGTCAATTTTGATCTTCAAAAGTTATGAGATGGATGTTAGTGTCCATTGAAAGACCTCAACTACCTAATTCTATTGTTTTCCATATGTGTCGGCCATCTTTGTTTTAGAAAACACAGGGATCCAGGCCATATATGGTCAACTTTGATCTTCAAAAATTATCAGATGGATGTTAGTGACCATTGGGAGACCTAAACTAGCCTTTTTTATTGTTTTCCATGTGTGTCGGCCATCTTTGTTTTAGGAAACACAGGGATCCAGCTCATATATTGTCAATTTTGATCTTCAAAAGTTATGAGATGGATGTTAGTGACCATTGAAAGACCTCAACTACCTAATTCTTTTTTTTTTTTCAATATGTGTCGGCCATCTTTGTTTTAGAAAACACAGGGATCCAGGTCATATATGGTCAACTTTGATCTTCAAAAATTATCAGATGGATGTTAGTGACCATTGGGAGACCTCAACTAGCCTATCTTATTGTTTTCCATGTGTGTCGGCCATCTTTGTTTTAGGAAACACAGGGATCCAGCTCATATATTGTCAATTTTAATCTTCAAAAGTTATCAGATGGATGTTAGTGACCATTGGGACACCTCAACTAGCTAATTTTATTGTTCTCCATATATGTCGGCCATTTTTGTTTTAGGAAACACAGGGATCCAGGCCATATATGGTCAACTTCGATCTTCAAAAGTTATCAGATGGATGTTAGTGACCTTTGGGACACCTCAAGAACCTAATTTTATTGTTTTCCATGTGTGTCGGCCATCTTGGTTTTTGGAAACACAGGGATCCAGGTCATATGTGGTCAATTTTATTCTTCAAAAGTTATCAGATGGCTGTTAGTGACCATTGGGACACCTCAACTAGCTAATTTTATTGTTCTCCATATATGTCGGCCATCTTTGTTTTAGGAAACACAGGGATCCAGGCCATATAGCTCACATAGCCATTATCAGCTGGGGGCCGCCATTAGACCCCGACGGCACTATGACTAACACCTTCAGCCCCCGACTCCGCAGTATATGCCAGGGATGCCTCCCATTGGTCAATAATACAATAGCCATGTGCCGTATATGGTCAACTTCGATCTTTAAAAGTTATCAGATGGATGTTAGTGACCATTGGGGGACCTCAACTACCCAATTTTGTTGTTTTCCATGTGTGTCGGCCATCTTTGTTTTAGGAAACACAGGGATCCAGGTCATATATGGTCAATTTTGATCTTCAAAAGTTATGGTTAGTTACCATTTGGACACCTCAACTACCCAATTTTATTGTTTTCCATGTGTGTCAGCCATTTTTGTTTTAGGAAACACAGGGATCCAGGTCATATGTGGTCAATTTTGATCTTCAAAAGTTATCAGATAGATGTTAGTGACCATTGGGACACCTCAACTACCTAATTCTTTTGTTTTCCTTGTGTGTCTGCCATCTTGGTTTCAGGAATCACAGGGATCCAGGCCATATATGGTCAATTTTGATCTTCAAAAGTTATCAGATGGATGTTAGTGACCATTGGGACACCTCCACTACCTGATTCTTTTGTTTTCCTTGTGTGTCGGCCATCTTGGTTTAAGGAATCACAGGGATCCAGGCCATATATGGTCAATTTTGATCTTCAAAAGTTATCAGATGGATGTTAGTGACCATTGTGACACCACCACCACCAATACCACCACCACACTACTCCCAACCCTCACACACATTCCTTATTTGCATATTTTAATCCAGGCATAGGTTTACTCCATACTATAGCAATGGGGCAGGATTTTACATGGAGAGCGAGGAAGCACCACAATCAGAGCATATATTTAAGTATAGGTCCATTCCAAAGGCCATAGAGTTCATATATAATGATCTTTTTTCCTTGGATCATCATAGGAATATGCACGGCATTACAGCATTGCTGTGTTTACTTTCCTGAAAGTATGTTATAGATTAATAAATTGCAAAACACACAACATATGAAGGGCTTTTAGATTCCGTATTAAAATAATATTTGTTCTGAAAATTTTGATCTACTATCATATTAAAAATGTTGTAAATCAATTCTATACTTCTTAGAACATGATATGAATATGCACGGCATTACAGCTTTGCTGTGTTTACTTTACCGAAAATATGGGATAAATTTCTAATCCAGGAAACGCACTGCAATTTAACTGCTTTTAGAATTGATATTAAACTCAGAATTGATCGTCAAATTTAAATATGAAACCCTAATATCTTGATCATAGATAAATTGAATCCTCTCAATTGCATCCTTAACACGGGCCTCTTGATCATAGATCTTAGATTCTAAATTTTCAATTGAATCCTTAACATAATCTCCTAACCATGGACCCCTTGTTATGAATCTGTCAGCATCAGACAGGCCTTGTGGATAGCACCAGGGCCTACCATTCCATGCACGACTTACAACTAACTGCATGCGGTGCGAGTATCTGATACCCCGCGGCCGTATCGCGTCACTTCACTATTATTGTATCAATCAGCACTGTCTCTCTGGTCTGTGGCCCGTATGACTGGTAGGTGCCGGAGCAGTGGCCACCATTTCATCAGCTCTAATCATGAATCATAATCACCCACAAAGACCACCAGGTGTTTAAAACATGTCATCACCACCACACTTATATATATGTAGTGTGTTCTGTGAGGAATAGGGCAGTGCTTATGTGCCGTTTGTCTGTTGTCGCCATAGAGCATGAATGACGCACTGGTTGAGTATTCCGCCACTGCTACATTCATGCCTCGTGCTAACCCAAAGTGCTCCAAAGTTTATTGAAAAAAAAAGCAGTCCAGGAGTGCATCACAAAGCATTGAGGCACTGCACTTTCCTTCACGGGTCACACATCACCGGCGCTTGTGTGTATGTGCCACGACCACCCAGATCTGAGTGACAAATTAAGGATAATAATCTGCCGCAGCGGTTGATATTACCTGTGCATTGTATCATGGTTAACCATTGTATATAATATATTATATATAACTACCAGAAGAGGCAGCCAATCGTCGCTACAAGCCTCGTCATAAATCATTGGGTTTTGTACCGATATGTTCATCATCAACATAAATGCTGTGTGAACATAGGCTACGCTTGTATATACATGTAACCAAGCCCCAGTTTTGTATTTCCCACCCCTTCATAATTTATGTCTTCTTCACTTATGCTGTAAACCCCAGAAACGTAAAATCCAGAATGTATTTTGTCAAGATTTCATGTACATTTTGTCGACAAGTAAATATGAGATGTTTGTGGAGATTCTGATTAGCTGCGTGAGGCTTAAACCTGAAAAGTTGTACGTACCTATATTTTCCATATTAGACCAGAGTTAAGACAAAGAAATATAAATGTTCAATGTTCTAATTGTTACATTTGAAATAGATGGATAGATTTAGAAGAGTGACACTAGTAACTAGGTGGGTTGAAGTCAGACCCTAGTTGTTGATCTTATAACATACTCAAGAATTGAAAATGTGATTGTGCTTTTTGATAATAGTAGTATTCATCCAGGGTTTCGCCCCGCACAGATGTATATGTGCTAGAATTTGTGACCACGTCCAGAGGTGAGGCTCTCGGGTGGAACTGTGTATTATTATAGCGTAGCAAAGAGATTTGACTGGACAGAGTGTAGCCACAGATAAGCATGTTTTTGGTACCTGTCTTTGACATTTAAATGTTCAATTCCTTGTCAGACTCCTGTCAGTTAGCAGCCTATAAACCTTTAAGTGTGTGATACTTTTCACAACATGCCACCTACAGATAGTCTCTGTGCGGTTTTGCGCATAGTCTCTCGACCCAAAAACGTATGTTACTTTTTGAAGATAATAGACACAAAAATCATGTTTGTACAGCTCAGGTGACTGTGGGTGAAGATAGAAATAGTAGGGCACAAGTATCAAAAGCTGAAACAATCTTTCAAAAACCACCCGTCGATACCCTGTATTCATTCTACCTGGTCACACAGTATATCCTGATCCTAGCCTGTGTGTATGAATGGGAGCCAGAGTCCTTGTTAAACCATGATCGGTCGTGAGAAAACTGCCCACATTATAGGGTAGATAGAAGTCGTCTCGTAGAGTCTGGAAGCACCAATGAAGTGCCAGCACTTCATGCTAACCAATGTGCATCATTCACTAGTAGTGAATTAGCCTAGGGCTAGGTTTATCAAATCTGTTCACAGATATTAGGCAGATTTTTTATTTGACTGACTTGATAAATCATTGTTACTTGACTTCTGGAACCTGGGCCACTCTGCCCATGCTAAGGTCAATCCTAATTGTGGGAATGCTTCTACTGAAACAAGGGCATGTACAGTACCCAAACTGGTTCTCACGAGACCAACGATGATAGGTAACGTATCCAAAATGGTTCTAATGAGACAAGCGATGGCATGTAACATGGGTGCTGCTGAATATCCTACTTGTACCAGTCTAAAAATCACAGGTTAGATTTGTTGTACTATGTAGTTGCGGTCTGTCCTATGGATGGCACCTATGAAAGGATGTAGATTGTTATTTATATGCAGAAGACCAAACGGGAGTATTTTCCTACGCGCGTCTAAATATACTTTGATTGTATTGTACCCAGTATTGCAGATATGGGAGGAGACTTGTAAATATTTCAGAATGCTCATCGTGTGAAAGGGACTACTGACTGATCAGTTCAGGGATGGTAGTGATCGTGGTTGTTAAGGTTTGTTTGTTGAAAGGATCATAGACCTTGTTTCATTACAAGCGGGTCTTTCATTACATCGCATGTTTCTGTCATTCAATGGGATACCTCGTCTGAGGAACCTGTCGGAATTTCTTCTGTTTAACTCCTTAATGTGGGAGTGCGTCATGCCCATTGGTTGGCATGATGCGCCAATGAAAGAGTGCGCGCCAGCACTTTGTAGTGCATCATGATGACACTTGTTGAGTGTATCAAGTTAGTATGCTGCTAGTTACTTACCAGGGCTACATTTAGTGCATCATGACGACCAATGGCCATGAGGCACGAATGTACTATTGAACTATAAAGGGTCAAGATAGCCACTAGGGTCCTTTAGCACTTGGTTGTCTGCTGCTTCATGAAGGCTACCTAATAATGTGTGTCCTCGAAACGCTGTCTTGATGCATTATACCAAACGGTTTTCATTTCGTTATATTTCACCGACCAACATAATTACCATGTTCCGTTCAGTTCATCGATCGTGCATCTTTCCTATTGTTTCAGCACCAGAAGTAACAATTGTTATTGTGTTGATGAGTTATTATTGCATTTACTGAGCACACACCAAACACATCTCATTGATATTAACCCTTTAAAAAAAGCTGATAATGCATTAATGTATTCATGTCGGAGTGCATCTACCCTGTAGGGTCAGTCGGCATGATGCAACATTTGGCCTGATGCACTAAGCCGTAAATGTCATGCCACAAGCTTATTTGTCTTCATGATGCACCAATGAAGTAATGACTTCACTGGTGTATCATGCTGACCGTTAAGAAGGAGATGCTAGCGCCAGCGTGATGCATGAATGCAGTACTGGCGAGTCACTCACCAAGGCTGCAATTATGAGTCGAAAAGGTAAACGGTTAACGCGTATAGCCCTATACTGCAGGCATTATCAGTGTCCCCTGTCATCCGCATCAGTGTCATCCACACTATGTTCAATTACTTACATTAATCTGAGACTCGTTTCACAAATTGTCACCCCCTCAGTCTACCTAAACCACACAGACTAATTTAGTTCTAGTTTCTGTGCTCATATGTTTGTATTTTGAGTGTGCAATAATACACATTTTTCATAAGCGACATGCGATAATATTGGATCGAGATTGTGGAGAGCAAGAAAGCCAAATGTGTGTTTTTCAATTCCCACTGGGGATTGATGAAAATAGAATGACATTCATCTGATGTGTGGGAGAGCAGCACATCATGGGATATGTTAAATCTTCACTACATTACAAAATATCTGCTAACTGATAAATATGGAATGTGGGAATCTCATGATTCATTGCAATGCCAAAAAAAGAGGGATGAGAAATGTTTTGTATTTATTGTGTCATGATGTATGTAAATCACTCTGTGCTACGTCAGTTCAGTATCATATCTGCATTCATACAGAATTAGCTAGGTCACTTCACATCATAGAAGGTGCACTCCTAGCGGGAGGTCATACACAGAGTCCTTTTCATTATCCTTGTTAATTTCCATCTCTTCGTCATCGTTTAGTAGCTTTCGTGTACACATTGTCATAAGGCGTCACACGAGTGATGTGGCTCGAATGTTCTCTGCATTAAATACGGCAAGGCGCAGCAAAGCCCTGCGTTGTAGCAGGCTAAGGAAACTGCCGAGTGAATTATGGAGAAAAAAGAATAAAAGATAGCTTTCTGATCACTCAAAATGTTTGTTTGATTATCTAATATCTCTTTGAAAAAATGATATAGATTCAACGTTGTTTATTTCTGAAGTTGTAATGAAAAACACCATCAGTTATGCACCCAGGGATACACCCAATACCTTTCTTTTTGATATGTTACACTACTACTACCCCCCCCCCCCCATCCCGAAGTCATAAAGATAGGGGGCGGGTCGTAGCTACATGGCTTTTTTTAATTTTGAAAATTCATTTAGCAGAACAAAAGTTATTACATTTTCGACAAAATCCAACAACTGGATGTTGAAGGTAATTTAGTACTGATCTAAAGTGAGTGCCTTCCTAGTTCATCTTTAGAGTCTAAATTTCATCTTTTCCATCCCTCCAGTGTGTTTGGTGCACACATGTGTGGGTACAGACACATTCATCAATTGTGTCTCATGTAGCTTTCTCACTATGAATATGACCTTAGCTCTCAAAATTGTGGATAATGGTCATTACTTGCTCTTCAGCCATAAGGTGCACCTTCCCTTAGCAAATTGTACATTCTGTATCACAGTATAAGATAATGGTTTTAGCAAAAACACTGTGCTTTGTGCAATTAGGTTCTGCGTTGTAGGTTGGGGGTCAGAATTTTTTCAACCCCTTGACCGGGGGGCCAGAATTTTTTCAACCCCTCTGATGGGGGGTCAAAATAATTTCACCTATTTTCAGTGGAAAACCCCACGCGTTACTACTGGTATAGGTTAAAAGGGCACGTTCACGCGAGATTTTCGCCCATTATGGGGGGGGGGGTGGGGTCAGTACCTTTTGATGCCTGTTACCTTTGTGGCCAAGATGCAGTCACTAACTTCTTTCACAAAGGCAGTGACATATTCCTTGACAGACAAAGGAGTAACTTCTATATCCATAGGAAGTGAGATACTGTTCCATGTCAGCTCATTGTTTTATAACCAATAAACTGACTGTGATTGGCAGACTAATTTTACTTCAATTGCAGTGAGAATACATGAAATCTTGATATTTCAATAATGTATTTATCAACAACATAATTTCCCCAAACTGTATATCACAGGCTTAGATCATAAAAAAATACATAGGAAAATTTTCTCATCACTGAATTTTACCACAGCCTAAGGAAGAATGGCATTGGTAATCAATTGCTAATCACGCACAGTGCTTTTCAGAAAATTGATCACAGATGTGTGTGGGGATTCCGAGGTTAGAACTTCGACTTACACCAGGTTGGCAATGTCCAACTGAAAGAAGCAGATGATTGAAATCAATGAATATATATAATATGGTCAAGTAATTTTTTATTTTGGACCACTTCGAATTTGTCTGTATCTATCTCAGATGATTATCGAATAATTTTTCATTACGATTTGGAGTACTATTTCATTAAGATTTCATTTGTCATTTACTCATAGTTTCACTGATAGTTTAATGATATTACAATGAAAATGCTGTGGAAGTTGTGGAGAGCCACGCTAAGCTTCTACTAAACCATATGGTAATAACCCTATACAGAATGAGTCATAATACCATTTTCAATTATACACTTTTATTCTCTGAAAGAAATTATCAGAAAACATACCTTGCTCTGGTTGTCTGCAGCTTCAAAGCCAAACACCTTTGAGAAGAAATAGAACTCCCCATCCAGTGCCGCATGGATATTCTCTGCTTTTCTGAAACCATGCTGCTCTCCTGCAGATTAAACAAATACATATTGACATATCTTCTTTTTGGCTCAAGTTATCAGTTTGGTCTTCCATACAAATACTGTAAGGTATCTGTAATAATGGGTTGGGAAGAATATAGAGCAAAATAGTTGACATATTTCTTGTTTTATTTAATCGAAAGAAAAAGGAAACTGCTAACTATGTCATTAGTTAGAATTAGCAGGGGACTGACCTTTAAACATGACCAGGGCAGTCATCAGGCCCTTATCTTTCAGCTTCCTGTACATGAGTTCAGCCTGGTTTGGTGGCACTACCTACAAGTGGGCACAATAATAGTTCTATCAATATAATGAATAAAAACAAGGTGAGGATCAAAAGAGCCGTTGATAAAGATTTGTATACTAGAGGTGTTCTTTGCAAAGGAACCAAAAGTAAAAAAAAAAATGAGATTGTGTTGTTAACATTTCCTTTGTTGATGACATAATAAATTGATTGTTTAAGTAAGCAATATCTAACTGCTAGATATAACCTTTTTCCCCTTTTTCCTTTTGATCTTAGGCTTGACCTGGATGCTTTACACAGAGTCAATATAACCTATATCCAGTCCCCAGACCTGGTGTACAACTTATATACCAGTGCGACTTATACAAGAAGTTTCTTAGGGGTACCTTTTAGAAAACACGTTTTCATTACCTCATCTTCATCTCCCTGGAAGAAGACAACTGGACAGTTGAATTTCTCAACGTGACAGAGAGGTGAACGCTCCTGATAGATTTTCTTGGTTTCTTCATTTAGTGGTGCAATCAAAGAATCCATGAAGTGCGACTCGTATTTATGTGTTTCTAGTGCAAAGAGCTTCACATCTGCTACTCCATAGTGACTAGCACCTACAAAGAAGGAGTAACTCTTGACATCATCGTAAAAGAGCAAAGATAAAGAATTATATTGAGGTAGAAGTTCCCTCCTTCCCAGGATGATTGCATTATATCTTTTCCTCCTGACCCCAAAGCTAAGTTGAATATGCTGTTGGCCCTAGCAAAGGAGCGGGGGGGGGGGAGGAATCAAACTGCTGTGGGATTGGAAAGCTGATCCCACAGAAGATGATTGGCAAACGATGAAAGGGAGGGAAAAACATATTTTCTTTGACACATCTATGATTGGCCATCAATTTGTGAACCACCTCTCACTACTGCATTATTGGTTATCGTAAGGTCACAATCGAGTCTGATTACAGTATCACTATCATATAGCAAAATTACTATGGACTGGCCCACATTATACACATAAACCATATGTGTGTCAGCTCCATTAATGAATTCTGGGGAAATTGACTGGCATGGCAGGCATACCTGCTTTGAAAGCATCTGTGAAGGCAATACAGGCTAGGGTTGTATATCCACCAGCAGATCCTCCATCTATACACACCCTGTCACCATCCACTTCTTTCTGTGCAGCAAGGTGCATTGCACCACTCCGGCAGTCCTCGACATCAACTATACCCCAACTGTGTGCAGTCAAAGAGGGAGACATCAGATAATATACCCAAAAACAGAAAAAGTATAATTCATTGGTATGCTGAATGGTAGAGGAAAGGATTCCAACATTAAAACTGATGGCTGACTTCATGAGCCTCAGCAAAGGTCCCTATAAATTCCCTATTTATTGGTATTGGTTCAAGACCATTATACTGATATGTCAGGTGTCAAATGAATAACTTTTCTTAATACATATACCACAACCATCGAAGTAAATTGCATATAGGCTTTCAAAGCTCCACTTACTTTTTCTTGAGTGCATCTCGATATCTCCGTCCATAACCAGTTGAACCTCTGTAGTTAACATCAAGAATAGCAAAGCCTCGCGATGTGAAGTACTGCCTGTTCAGATTTAAAGTTGAGGTTGTTGAAGAGATTGGGCCACCATGTGCTTGCACAAGTAATGGGGGAAGGGTTCCATCTGGGGCTACAAAGTCCTTGTTCTACAAAAATATTATTACATTTAAAAAAACAAAAAACGGTGGAGGTATTGATACATCAAATTAGAAGTAGAACCATGAGTCTGTGAAAAGGGTATGGTTTTCTAACTTGAACACACCCAGAGCAGTCACTTATTAAGGAAATTGTGCATTCACCATTTTGACCTAACGACTCTTATATCAGTAGAAATCCTGTTTATATATATGTGACTAACCTGTGGAGGGTAGAAAAAGCCATGTGAGGTCTTGTCACCATCTGTTGTCCAGCTAATTTCCCTTGGAACACTGATATAGCCTGAGTCTATTGACATTTCCTGTGACTCCCTCACAATAATGACCTGGAAGGGAAGAAAGCATCTGATTTTGGAGCTGGGACTCAGACTTCTATGTTGAGTAAACTGGGACAATAGTAGGGCCTAATTAACCCTCAGTAAAGCACTAGTACTCAGATGATTCCTGTATTTTTGAGGAAAGAAAAAATCTTAGATTGTTGGATAGAAGCTCATTATCATTGTCTAAAATTTCAGAAGAATAACAGACAACCCATATATGGGAAATCTAATCTCACCTTTCCTGATTCTGGATGGATACGGATAATACAGGGGAAGTGGGTAGGACTGCTGGCATTACAGTAGATGTGGCCATCATATGCATATGTCACGTCTGCAAAGTTTGTAAATCCTGTGTCAAGAGCATGGTACTCCTTGGTATTCAAGTTTAACACTCCCAACTCCTAAAACAAAAGAAAGAAGTATAAGCTGTGTACACTGATGGATATAAAATGCAGAAGTCCATAGTACAGACCAAGTACTTTAGCAAATTATGGCTTTTAAAAATTACCATAAACCCTTCCGTACAATGAGCATCTCATATGCAAAAGCCTTTGGCAGAATCATATATGGTACAACTGCAGAGGTTTTCTATGAAAAGTATCGTAATCTCCCGCATATAAGACGCAGTGTGCATATAAGACGCACCCCTAACTTGCCAATGGCTGTTTCGCGTATAAGACGCACCTCTTAAGGCTGAATTTTGTAAGATTACCGTAATCTCTCGCGTACTTTTACTATAAAACAGTACTAAACTTTCAAAATTCATGCCCTAGGTGCGCCTTACAGTTTTCTTTCAACTTAGGGTGCGTCTTATAGGTGAGGTGCGTCTTATACGCAGGAGTTTACGGTAGTACATTTCTATAATAAAAAAAAAACTCACGTATAAGATGCACCCCCAACTTGAGAAATTCCTATAAGACGCACCAGGCATTTGTTTGGCATAGAAGACGGGGCTTATACGCGAGAGATTACGGTACGTATCATTTAATGGTGGCACATCAAGAAGTCTTACATTTCCTTTAATCAATGCAATGCTGCTTGTACCAGCATAGTTGACAGCATATACCCTAGCAAACACTCGACGATTCCCAATCTCCTTCTCACAGGGCAGGAGATTGACATGTTGGCCATGAGCATCCACCAGGTACAGGTTCCACCAATCTGTCTTGTCACTGATGTAAAGAAGTCTGTTATCTGCCGTCCACTGGGGATGCATTATGCTGATACCAATGCCACCTGCAACCTGTTAACAATCACCAAAACTTAGTAATAGACTGATTAACAAGCCTACACATAACCTGTTATCCATTAAAGTATAGATACATATATGTTAAAACCAGGTTATAGGTCTGGTTAAATGGTAAACTATGTAAATTTAGTGGTGAATCTACACGAGAGGGGGGGGGGGGGGGGTACTAGGGCACACACCGCCTCCTTTTTGTCAGTACTTAAGAGTTTATTAGTATTCAATTCAATTCAATTCTTTATTTCAGAAACAATTACATTACAAAGGTCCATAGTATATAAGATATATGTACATGATAAGAATACCTAGACTATAGTTATGTAATAGTAAAGTGAACATACAGTTCTTGATACCAGTTTCTCCATATATTGGAGGTGAATAGGACATCACTTGTTAGATCATTGTCAGTATACCACCCTGCCTAACCCCATTTCCAACTGTGAACTCTGCAGATAAAGCACTGTACGATCTTATAGATACCTTCTGACAGGAATACTAGTACACAAGAATTCTTACAATGTACCCAGGCACTCCATTGTCAACTAACTTACTAAATAATTTTGCATGGTTGACCCTATCAAACGCTTTTGACGCGTCAACGAAACACATAAACATAGAAGCATTAAGCGATCTGTACTTAAGAATCAATTCTTTTAGAGCATAAATACACATATCAGTGCCATGTTTCTTCTTAAAGTCAGGAGGACAATTTCTAGTATCTTGGATATTATACTCGCTAGTGCAATGGGCCTATAATCATCCTTACTGCTTATTTTCCCTATTTTGTTTTTTATCACCGGGACTAGTATCACAGCCCACATGCTAGCAGGCAGTGATCTGTGTAGTAAAAAACCTGTCAGACATGAGGAGAGCACCCTAATAACCGTTAACTGGAATCTCATCATCAGAAATAATCTTATCAGAGTAAACAAGCGAGTAGTTTACATTTTGAGCATTACACTTCATGCTATTGAACAAGCATTCATAATGCTTCTTCCATAGGTAAGCTATTTTCTGTTCTCCTACCACCCCATCAATATTTGTAGGGAGTATATTTTGCACCTCAAAAATAGGGGGTGCACCCCTCCTTTTGAGCTTCGGCACCTCCTTTTTCAGATCCTTGATCCACCACTGTAAATCTCAGCTGTTTATTCAATAAATGTGGACATCTATATTTGTAAAGATGTCAATGTTTCACATTTAGAGTCTGTGTTTTGAATACATTGGGGGTATAGGGCAGGATGTGTTCAAATATGGACATAAGTACAGATTTCCATATTAATTGAAGAAATGCAACGACCGCCAGGTGGAAAAGCAAAAACATTTTGATTTTCTGTGCAGATTTCAGGGTTTTGAACATGCCATCAATTTATGAGATATCTTAAATAACATTCAATCAGATTTTTGGATTAGCTTTCATTTCTTCCACGATAACCTACCTTTTGAGCAGAACCTTCAATGACAGCATTGCCACTGGCTTGCAGCTCTGCTACCCACAACTCAGTGTCATCCCAGGGCTGAGAGAATTAATTGGAATCTTAAAAGTTTCAGTACAGGCTGGGGTAACTGAATTTTGAAAATCATGCATGTAGTCACTCATGTGAAATAGTGCGTTGAATATTTAGCAGAAACTTCACAAATATGGGACTGTTTGATCAAAGGAAACAGGTGATGACAAATGAAATGTGAACATATAACTGTGATATATACTTTGTATAGTATACTCAATTGAGCTTAGAAATAAGTACTCTTAATTGCATGTTGACTCGAGTAAATATTTTGCCTCCCAGTATAGAAATATAAATAGAAGCATGATTTAAGAAATTACAGGATATTAAGCATGGACACAAAACCACATACCATATTTGGATGATTCCACTGAATCCATGTGATGCGTTTTCCATCTGGTGAAACGCGAGGACTTGCATAGAAATCACATCCATTCGCCTGTAAGTAGCCACACTAATATACAAACTAAATTCTAACTCTAAAGCTAACTCTCAGTGGTTATCATAGTGAATCTGAATTCTGAGATCCATGCAAATCATATTGCTAATGACATACAAGCCCTAAAGTTAATACATAGGAAATATTTCAGCTAAATTACTCAAATAAAGGAAATATTTTCATTATTTAGAGATCTTACAAGCACACTCTGCTCCCTCGACAGAGGGTCTATGCACACGACTGTGTTGACAGCCTCTTTCAATTCCTTGCGTTGCACCACTCCATGGTCTTCTCTTATAGCATAGATCTTCTTCAGCTATAATTAGATAATTGCATTTCCTTTTACATTGCAGAAATGGCCTAATATCAACAAATAAAGCACACAAGATATGATAGTGTAAACTGATTCTCTACCACGAAAGTTTTGATTGATGAAAGCAACATTGTTAGATTCCTCAATCGACTATGTATTTTTACATTTACATATGCTTATGCGATACTATAAGGAAGCTTTTTATTTCACTGTATATTTTTAGTATAATTGAGCACTTCTCATTACTTGCAGCTTTGATGATACTTTACCTGATCATGGAATTCCCCATCTGCATATCGCCAGCCAGTCTCAGCTGGAGTAAAAGCCTCAGGTGCAGCATCAGCCGCAGTCTGCCGGTACATGCGTTGATCTGACATGTTTGAGAAGTAGACGACTCCATTATGGACAAAGTGTGCTGCACCTCCATATTCATGCACTCGTGTTCGGGCATTGAAATCTGCTGGGGTCCACACAGTAAAGTCATCTTTTTGACCAATACTCCGTGAGCATACAACATTGCATCCACCTTCTTCATACCTCAGCTCTGTCCAGTAAACCATATCTGGAAATAATATGATAATTGGCTTCTGACAAGCATAGGGAGGAATCTTTTATTGAGGGTTCTCGGGGGGCCGCTATACCTTTATTTAGGCTTTAGGCCCCCTACCCTTTTCCGACACCAGAAAAAGTTATGGTAGGCAATATTAAGGTAAATGAGGAAAACAGAGATACATGTCTGACGCCAAAGCTGGTCAAAACAAGCTCCAACATTTACATGAATACCTTGCAGAGATCCACAAACACTTGTAGAATCACCCTACGGCCCATAACCTATAGAACTTTGGTGTAAATGAAGGAGACAGAAGCCATGCACCTGATGCCATTGCATCAGCCTCTCAATTTTATTGAAGTTTGCATGCAGGACTGCATGTTAACCGGAGGACTTTCCTGCTCTGTCTTTGGTTTGCTATTCTCAACAAAAATACCTCACCACAGGGAACAAGGAAATGTCTAGCATCTCGCTACTTTCTTCTATATACAGCAGGAAGTTCTCACCTGATAACTCATGTAGAGTGACCAGCTAGCTATGATTAAATCTACAAGCTGAGCACACCAGTCAATACTCCATGTAATTGATATGATAACACACTTACAGTTACACACAGGTACCTTATCAGATGACCACAGAATAGGTAGACCCTTATCTCACTGATAGGGTTTAATGAAAAGGCAGTGTAATCATGAAATCTCTCATATGCTACATCCTAATCTGAGAGAAAGCCATACACAAAATGTGTAAACTATAATTCACCTGGCTAAAGCGTCCTTCCTAATATAAACCCACACTTTAAGAAAGGGGGTCTAGACCCCTAAAATCGACAGTGTGACATGGCCTTTTCTTAAAATCGACAAGGGACATTGAGCTCTAGTGACAAGGACAGGGGAGAAAAAAAGATAATGACATGGGACATGGTCCTTTCTTAAAATCGACATGTGACATGGAGCTAAGTGAAAAGGACAGAGGAAATTACAAATTTAGTGACATGTGACATGGGCTTTTCTTAAAATCGACAAGTGACATGGGGACCCCCCATCTAGACCCCCAAGAAAGCTTTTTATGGAGGTTATATATTACTTATCATTTTAGGCCTTAATAACTCATGGAATCTTAGTCCCTCAAGCTTCATGGTTAGTCTCTTTACCTGATTTACCAGTTGGTGCCTGGTCCACATGAACCTCCTGGAATAATACCGCACTGGCGGTAGCCAGCTGGGCGGTGATCGGGGATCGCCACGCCCCATACACTGCCGTGGCTGGTGCTGACATCTTAGAAATACACAAAAAAAAGCTTTGAATTGAATAATTCATATGTGATGAATGATACCTGCAACTCTCTTTGATTAGAGGGGACAATATTAGGAGACCTGCTCCACTACACATACCAATAGGAGCCAATAGGCCTAAAAGGCATATATATATATATATAGTTTATTATGTGAGGCCAGATTTGAAAGGCTATACTTTTATGCATGGGGAGTGAATAGACCTGGGAGTGAGGGGAAATGATAATCATTAAGTGGCATGTGCACAGAATAATATTCAGACTTATCTAAAGCTATCCCCACCTTCACTTAGTGAGTATTAGCAGGTAGCAGTGAAGCTAATTGTAAGTAGGGCCTATTCAAGAGTACAGGAAACACAAATAAGTCATGTACCTACCTCTGCAGTATTGTATAGTATAAAGTATGGTGTAGTTCAACTCTGTAATGGTTTACACACACCAGCTGAGTGCAGATCCCCACCTACTAACCCAGATGTAGCAACCAGGAAGATAAAAGGTGTGTGTGGGAGGTTGGGGGGGGGGGTACTGCTGATATGACATCCAAGTGTTAGAATGCTGAACTAGAGTGACGTCTCCATTAGAAAAATTAGAAAGATTGAACAGGTGGTGACTGTCACACATGGTTCAGAGTCTTTTGGCATGCTTGGTGGCAATCTAGTTTAGAGTGGAGAAATTCTTTACCGTCCATAAAGATTGATCTGTGATACAAAGCACAGATAGCCCAGGGTCTAATGGTTATAGTGAGCTTCAAAGAAACTGATGTGTAATTTGTACTTTTTAGTTTTGCCCAAAAGTAAGGTACGGTGTGCTTATGATGACCTTCTTTCAGGTATAATAATGTCATTAATACTAATAATAGTGGGAATAGTACCGTTATCCCATTAAGCACAACTTTGTATATGGACGTTGTAGGAGGCATAGATACGTAGAATTTTGGTTGCAATTATGTATTTTTGCTTGGTATTTGGACGTTCAACCAATAAGGTTTAACTACATACTAGCTACGTAGTATTCACAAATACGTATTTGTACATTTTTTTCCTACCAAAAACCTACCTAAAAAGGGGAAAAAACTGAGAAAAAAAACGTTGGTAAAATATCCACCATGGAGAAGCCTTGAACCCCAGACCTCCCACATCGGATTCCCACTTGCTACCACTGTACTACAGATTCTGATGATGATTTGTGTGTCAAAAGTCCATCAAGTCATTTGCAGTACCCATACTTACAGCCAAGAGAATATGTTAAACTTTTGGGTGCCAGATATATCGGTTTCCTGGTTAGCTCAGTCTTTAGAGCAAAGCTTTTCAAATCCAGGGGTCCTGGGATCAATCCCAGCCCATAGCTGGAAACGATTTTGATATAGGGAGCATTAATTTTTTTTTTTGATTTTTTGGGGGTATTTTCAGGTATCTTTTTTTTGTAGGAGAAAAATGTAAAAATACGTAGGAAAACGTATTTAGATCCTACGTATCTAGGACGTAGTTAAACCTTAATGTTTGAACGTCCATATACCAAGCAAAAAGACGTAATTCAAACCAATTAGGCAGGAACCATACCTAGTTATACCAAAAATCTACGTAGCATTTTGGTATGGTGTTTACTGGGATGCCACATTTTGTGCACCTCAGATGTGCCAGTATTCAGACTAGCCAATTAGCAATTAGCTGCCCGGCGTATAAGCCACCCGCATAAATATAAGCCTCACCCTGAGTTTGTGGATTACTCTCAAAAATTAATAACCTTTTTTCTATCCAATGGAATTTCAAAATTTAAAAAGCTATGTGCCCCTGAAGTGTACCCCTACCCTCCTATACCAATGAAAAGGTTGAGGGGGAAGGTATGGGAGGGTGATACAGCTATACAAATATATTCCTATCCCAACACAGAAATAATTGGAATTACCTTTTTTGTACTGTCAACCTTGGTCTGGACAAAGGTTGACAAGCTTAGCTAACATGGCTTAATTTTGTACCCACCCAAATTTGTTTCATGGTTTTGTTAACAGTGTATTTCATCTATTAACACAAAACATGCATGCCTACCCACACAATATTTAACAAAATTACTATTTTGTATTGTCAACCTTGGTCCGGACAACGGTTGACGCATGTAACTTATTCTAGTTTTCTATTTTATGGCTATACCCCACCAAAAACTGTTTTATATAATGGATAGTGGTATACTCTGGCCTTAAACATCAAAAATGGCCCATGCATACATAAACACTGTGTTTGCACTGTCAACCTTAGTTCGGACAAAAGTTGACATGAAGGCCAAAAACGAATTTGCAATGGTTGCTATGGCAACAGTGTATATATTTAAGAAAAATCACCCATGCAGTAATAACCACCCACACCCCTGGTATACCCACAGAGAGGGAGACTATTCTATGGCAACATTTCTGTGGGACCCCCCACTCACCCCAAACGCATCACTTTCATGAAATCTGGTCCCGAAATGTTTCCAGTACAGCTGACACCCTATACTCACAGCATACTGGAAAAAAAAAACCACTCATTCACTATAGAACTGTATGTAGTGTAAATCATGGAGGAAAAAAATGAAGGGTACAACACAAGGAACACATGAACCGATTATGGTGGCCTACATCAGGATATTATAGCAATTTGTATTTTATGATCATAGATTGTGAGGGTCAGATAAGATAAAATCATAGAGTGGGGGGGGGCGGTGGAGGAGGTTAAATTCAACATCGAAATAGAGCATACAAACATTGATAGAACATAGGTGCCACCAGTGGCCAAGGGACACCTTGGGCGAATTACAGATTGAAGATAGATAATTTAAAGGACCTGCCATAACAGACTACTACTTCACAGGCAGTGAATGGCCTGCCATAATGCACTATAGAATTTCTGCATCCTGATAGAAACCTGCTTTCTATTTTTTATTTCATTTGTTTTTCAATCTTAGTTGAAAGGGAGAACTGATGGTAACATGTTCATCTTCATTTTGCCTGCAATTAATCAGTATATTCCACTGTCTCAAACCCAGTATCATAATTTAATGAGGTCCTAATAATTCAATGAGGTCTTTATGATCAGAGATAACATAATAACCCTTGGTTATATTTGGACTTCAAAGTTCAGCAAGAAGTAGTAATATGGGCTATCATAGGGGCTATCATACATACAAGGACATGCAAGATCGCCAACCTGGTATGCAATATCAAGCCGAAGGATAAAGGAGAACCCTTTTATATGTTTTCTTTTCAATAATAGTGGGGCTATATACTTTATTCATCTAAATGTGTTAATTACAAAGGCATCAAACAGTCAATATTTCAAAGAATAAAGAGACACATTGGACAAATCATTACAGACATTAGAGGTAGTAGATACAATCCAGCTGGCTCAAAGTTGACCGACAATTTCTCTTAGTAACTTTCAGGGATGTTAGTTTAATGCTTAGGTAACATAAAGAAAGAATCAAAATCATAGGTCATGGTGTCCGTTTTTCCAATGGAGGCCATTGAAATTTGGTGGTCTTAACTATGGAAGCCTATGTGAATTTGTATTTTCATACATTTAATTTCATAGAAAGAAATCTTCCAACACTAGTATAGGAGTCTATGGGTTCAGGAAATATGAAATCCAGTGATAAGAATGAGTAGAATGCCAATGCATCACATCTAAAGTGTTGATAAAGATGGGTTATGTCATATGAGTAAGGAATATGAGCAAATATTGTCAAATTTGGCAGTTTCATTTTTTGCCACCAGGTGCCATTTTAGTAGATCATGTCTACTACCTTTAAAAGGAAATTACGGACAAAAGATAAGAAGGTTGGATAAACATTTTCATCCCCCCAAGAGCAATCATTAGAATATTCATGTAAAGGTACTATAAATACAATATCAGTCAAGCATTTTTCTGATACAATCAAATAATTCAAGACAATGGTTTCTCTTTCTATCCCAAACTCTATGCATTCAGGTGAAAATGTGACTGGACCAATGGGCATTGGTAGCCACAATCACACACAGTAATGCTTGAAATCTGAAGTATCAACATTGACAATATTCCCAGTGATCAGCCAATAGTGGTGATTTGACCTACAAACCCTTTTTTCATCATTACTTGATTATACATAACACATAATATAAGGTCTAAAGCACGGGATGATTCATATTACATGTACCTCTTTGTTATACAGAAGGAAAAAAAGTGAAATGAGATCATTTGTATTTTTTTTTGTCTGAGATGAGCAGCACACTGATTGGGCATTGGCGGATTAAGGATTTTGAAAAGGAGGGAAAAATACTGTAAATGTTATGCTGAGAGTATGCTATTCAAGCTAAAATAAAAACTTTTTTTTTTATAGAAAGTTAAAAAAAATCTGTTTCTTTGGTACTTGTTTTATGCCAAGTGGGTTGTATTGGCAAAATCTATTCTGTATCAATGGAGCTGGGTAGAAGCTGAACTCTCAAAAGAGATAGGCCTGCTAAGTCCCTGGTTATTATAACAGCGGATCATATGGCATTTTCTATGTAGACCCTGGGGGTAAATTTACATGTCTTAACATGCCGATTCAGATTGGACTTGTTTGAACAGGAATAAACGCAATGTGGACATCTGAAAGGCCGCTTCCCGAGATGAACCCAGATGTGGTTCCGCATCGAGCCTTGCATGTTTATCTTTTTAAGACATAGGTTACAGGTGTAGATGCCGGTGGATGGGTTCCTTGTGTAGTATTGCTTCTCGTCACCAGTATCTGCCGCCTCAAAACTCTTCTCGTTACCAGTGTCGCCTGCCTCATAGCTCTGATCTGTAACCTGCTGTAATAACAAAAATTACATTAATTAATCAAATGAATTACTTAAATGACATGTAGAATTAGAGGACTGCAGCCATATATAACATATGGAAGGTGTTTTGTGTGTTGGACCATGTCACTTACAGATGATTTATAAATAGGAAAATACAATGCAAACAATTAATGTCTGAAAATATTCCTTTATTAACTTGTCTGAACTAACAGAAATATCTATCATGTCCATTGTTATACACTGGAGATACACATACTCTCTCATGGCATCAGCTTGTGGACAGCATTGAAAGGATAACTTTATGTATTCAACATCCCTCCCCACACCAATTTAAGTATATGTCCATCATGAAAAAAAAGTGAACTAATGGTGTCTCCAAGAAACTAATAGCAGCCATTGAGGGATTTTCACCAACATATACCCAGCTAGCACACGCCATGCAGTTTACATACACTTTTACATTTTCTACATAAAACTGATGAGTTTTACTTAGAGATCACATAAAAGTAATGTAAATTGCATGCATGGCATATGCTAGCTGGGTTTATACCACGATTTGTGGGTTACACAGTGCTTTTTGGGGTCTATTCCCATTCACATATCTGTCAATATTGCACACCTTGTAGGCTGTAACATCAATATTCTAAGGCGTGCTGTTATCCATCTAAGGCGTGCTGTTATCCATCTAAGGCGTGCTGTTATCCAGGATAACAGCACGCCTCTCCCATGTCACATGTCACATGTTAAAACCCACGAAATTTTCCAGGCCAGGGTAGGGATCGAACCTGCAGTCTCACATCCCAAATCCAACTCCCTATGCATTGCGCCACAGGGACTGACGAGATACGCTCGGTTCGAACCAAATCTGGATAATGATACAAAGCCGTGTGCGCTGTCGCTGTCCGCTGCCGGGCGAGGAGGTGTATTTTATAGACAAAAATAACAGCGAGACACACTGAACGGAGAAGGCACGGTGGCCTAGCGGTTAGCGCTTTGCGCTCAGCCGTCAGAGGTACATGGATCGCGTCCCGGTCTGGGTGGTTCTTTTTTCGCCGTGTGCGCTGTCCGCTGGCGGGTGAGGAGGTGTATTTTATACACAAACATAACCACGAGACGGATTGGAATCTTTTTTCGCCGTGTGCGCTGTCGCTGTCCGCTGCCGGGTGAGGAGGTGTATTTTATACACAAACATAACCGCGAGAAGCATCTATTCTTCGCCGTGTGCCGCTGCCGGGCGCAGAGGTGTATGTACCGATCGTGTACACACAATGGCTGGCATCGAGTCCCGGGGAGGGGGAATAATTTTTATTTTCATCTTGAATTTATTGGTATAATATTGATTATTTATTGGTTTCGTGGTATAAATTAAGTAGTCAATGGATAACTGATGACTCGTGGGGGTTATCGACGATAATAACACTCGGCCTACGGCCTCGTGTTATTATCCGTCGATAACCCACACTCGTCATCAGTTATCCATTGGTTACTTGTTCAATACGGTAATCTCCCGTGTATATTATATGCGAATCAGATCGGCAGTGCGCCTTATAACATTTTCAAAAGTTGGGGTGCATATTACCTCCAGTTTACAAATGGATATGATGCTGTTCATATAATTTTATGAGTGCCACTAATGAGGTGTAAACACAAATAGATCTGAAATCTACCATTGTATCATCAGGTTTTTCTTTTCTTCTTTTCCACCATTTGAACATTCCATCAATGCTTTGGCATGTTAGGGAATGAATTTAGATCATCACATTATCTGAGGAAAAGGGAAAAAAAAGAAAAACCTGATGATACAATGGTAGATTTAAGATCTACTTGTGTTTACACCTCATTTGTGGCACTCACAAAATTAAATATCAAGCATCATACATGGCTGACCTCAGATCTTTATCCAGACCCCAATATACCGAGGTTGCATGTGGTCCTGTGGGCTTGAGTACCATACAGGCAGGCCATACAGGTGTGTCTGCACTGCAGCTACCAGCACAGGCCTAATTAACATGCATTCTCGCAACTTTACAGCTTCAGGGGTCAGAATCCACTCTGTACATGGGGTGAGTTTCCACACCTGGAGGTGTGAAAAATCCACACCTGGAGGTGTGATGAGTGATAGGCTACACTAAGCATACCTTTGAAGTTTAAATTATATATTCACCATGAGCTACTTTATGAGACCTAGTAGTACTTTTGCATGTAGGGTGGGACAGAGTGGATACCCACCAGGTACTACATAACTGACCCCTAAAACCAGTGTAAGGCACATGATGGAGGCCAGCTTCAGGTAGACACTATGGTGCCATCCCTATCCCGCTAGGTCGGAATACATAGGGTTCCTTGTATGTGGGTCATGCACAAGGTGCGCCTTGTACGCGAAACCAGACCTCCTGAGAAAGGGGTGTGCCTTATTCTTAATTCTAGAGTTCTTAAAGACACATTGATGATTTTGGTTCCCCAGCTTGTATTTTTCGAAATTCAATCAAAAAATGTTCCCAGACCCTTGGGTCGTTAGCACGTTGTCCCCATACCCAAAACAGGTGACCTTACAAAAATAGGAAATTGGAGACCAATCAATTTACTCCCCACTCCTGGTAGAGGTTACATGGACGTAAATGCTGCCCTCTCGTGAGTCATATGGTATTCAGGACTGCACTGAAGGGTGTTCTGACTGCTGATTGGTTTAGAATTAGACAGAAGAAATATTGGTAAAATTATGAAAAAAATCACAGGTGTTCCCAAATAGTTAATAAATGGAATAGTAGGTGTGTTTTTATATTATGCCAGGCCTTGGGGATTTTATGAGGCATGCAAAAGTTAATCTGGCCAATGGAGATTTTTAGGCCCAAAATAGGGTAGAATGGCACTCACTGCACATATCATTCCCTTATTTAAGATTTTCAGGGTTAAGCCTATCCAACATTCTGTCACATTGTGTATGAGGGATGAGTTAACTGTGCTATGGTTGAAATTTTTACCAACGAACATTTTAGGCGGCTGTTTTTGTGTGTTATGCTATATAGAAACATAGAGGAATGGATTTAGTTCCCTGTGACCTAGACTACTAGAAAAAAGAATACACTCACATACCGTAAACTCCCGCGTATAAGACGCGTCCTCTACGCCAAACAAAATGCTGGGGAGTCTTATAGCTTTCTCTCAAGTTGGGGGTGCGTCTTATACGAGGGGTAATTTTTCTATAGAAATGTACTTATCTTACAAATTTACGCATTAAAATGTGCGTCTTATACGCAAAAATGCATGTGCTAAGTTTGGGGTGCATTTTATACGCGCAGCGCGTCTTCTACGCGGGAGATTACGGTATGATGCATCATTTAGAGGAAAACAAATTACTCACAGAACATAAGTATGGTTTTAGAGCGGGTAGAGGAACTTACAATGCACTTTTTGATTATACCAGTCATATCTTCAATGAGCTTGATGATAATAAGTTTATTAGTGCCTGCTACATAGATGGATCAAAAGCTTTTGATTCTGTTCACTACTCATTGCTGTTAAAAAATGTAAATTATTTAAATTCGACCATTTGACTCTTAAATGGTTACACTCATAATAGATGTCAAACCACCTTGTTAAATAACAATCGATCTAAAGAATGTAAAGTCAAATTTGGAGTTCCACAAGGCAGTTCTTCGGGGCCTTTATATTGTTCATAAATGATCTACCAAATCAAATGTTATCCTAGAAACCAAGATATTTATGTACACGGATGATGTTGTGCTGGTGTCCAGTGGCAACAGTCCAGCTGAATCAGCGGAGCAACTGAACAGGGATGTACAAAGAGCCCGTCAATGGTGCCTCCAGGATTGTATATCGATAAACAGTAAAAAAAACAGGTTATGTGGGTTAAAAGAAATATAAGCATAGTCATCCACCCAAAAAAATCCAACATTTTAAATTTACAGCAGGCCCATAGTAACATCCTGTATACTAATAGTGTGGCTTTGTGCTTTAATATTATAGAATGTATGATTCCCCTCAAATTCCATCAAATAAAAACATGTTTTGGAACATAGGTGCATTATGTATTATAAGAGAACTAACTCTTGTGACAGACAGCAGGTCCCTCCCAAGGTCACTTCCCCAGTTCCCCATGGTCACTTCCTCAATTCCCCATGGTCACTTCCCCATGGCCACTTCCTCCATTCCCATGGTCTCTTCCCCATGGTCACTTCCCCAATTCCCCATGGTCACTTCCTCAATTCCCCATGGTCACTTCCTCAATTCCCCATGGCCACCTGCTCCATTCTCCATGGTCTCTTCCCCATCATCACTTTTTCAATTCCCCATGGTCACTTCCCCAATTCCCCATGGTCACTTACTCACTTCCCATGTTTACTTCCTTAATTCCCCATGGCCACTTCCTCCGTTCCCCATGGCCACTTCCCCATGGTCACTTGCTCAATCCCCCGTGGTCACTTACCAATTGTCACTTCCCCATGTTCACTTCCCCAATTTCACATGGCCACTTCCCCAATTCCCCCATGGTCACTTCCCCCATGGTCCCTTTCCCATTCCCCATGGTGACTTCCCCATTCCCCATGGTGACTTTCCCATTCCCCATGGTCATTTCCCCATGGTCACTTCCCTGATTCCCCATGGTCACTTCCCTATAGTCACTTACCCATGGTCACTTCCCCTATTCCCCAGGGTCACTTCTCCAATTCCTTTTGGTCACTTCCTTGATTCCCCATGGTCACTTCCCTGATTTCCCATGGTCACTTCTTTGATTCCCCATGGTCACTTCTCTTATTTCCCAGGGTCATTTCCCTATGGGCACTTCCCCATGTTCACTTCCCCAATTCCCCATGTTCACTTCCCCATTCCCCATGGTTACTTTCCCAGGTCACTCCCCCAACTGCCCATGGTTACCTCCCCATGGTGTATCATATGAAAGTTCCCTAGTCATAGTGTCAATGGTAACATCATTCCTAATGTCCTAGTGCCAATAGTGCATTATTTGTGAATACTGGTTTGTTATAGTAACAATGGTGAAATTTTGTGAACGTTCAATATGTCCCAGGACCAGGACCAGAACCGGCGGACCACATCTCTTTGTAGATGCTCATACTCTAAAGGGTGTGTGTCTATTACTTTGTAGCAAAATCTCAACAAGACACCAGCATGATTGACAGCTACTTCTGACAGGTACCAGTCTGTCTGCTCCCATTGTTACATTGTAGTTACATTGTAGACACAGTGGCTGGGACAATAATTACAATACTAGAAACACATACCACAATCTATTTTTCCACCAAACTGAGGGAAAATTAATTCCTAATTAACCTGCCTGTTTTATATGTTAATATTGATGGTTTGAGAAAATGAAAAGAGCATAGGATTTGTTTTTTTGTTGTTAACTAGCACATGATAAGAATAGATGAGCCTTCAAAGAAAACCCAGTGAAAAGGGCATTTGTCTGGTGTTACATATTCAAGATTTAATACTGAGGTCTATGAGAAGGAAGATCTTTATAGCATTTTTCTTTTCCTAAGCAGAATCTATACTAAGGAAATGATAGAAAACAAAAAAATTACATGTTTAGGGAAAGCTTATCTATTATAGAGAACAATAGAACACATGTTTTGGATCTTCTATTCCTCATTTACATGAAATTAACCTGGGAAATGCCATACCTCTAAAAAATCCAGAAACAGACCCCAACACCCATAAAAGAGTGTGGTTACATAAGATCTTACAAATTCTAACAGCAAAACCACACTCTAATTAGAAATCTCCATTGGTAACACTATTTTAGAGGAAGTTAATGAATACAAATACCTAGGTGCAATTATTGATACTAATACAACCTTTAAGCCCAATGCTTTGAAACTTGTTAAAACCATAAATCATAAACTGTATCTGCTATCTCATATTAGGAAATACCTAGATGAACAAAAAGCCATATTTTTTTTTATAAAACCAGGATCACCCCTTACTTAGATTATGCAGCTTTCCTTTTGGATTGCACTACAAATGAATTACAAGGTAAAATACAAAGGCTCTTAGATAGAGGACTGAGGCTATGTAGGTATGGTAGAATGTTTGAGAAATGTTCAGCGACTGAACTACATGCCCATTTTAATATTCCAAAATTAGAGGAGAGGAGATTAGGGCAACTCCTGTGCTTTCTAAGACCCGTTCCTATGAGATACCCCCTGCTGACAGGAGAACACGAGCTGATCATAAAGTTAAGTTTGATATTAAACAGTTTAATTACAAAACAATGCAGCGTTCCCCTATGTAACGTGGTACATGGGAATGGGATGACTTGCCTGTTGCCACACAAAAAACTGAGAAGAAAGAAAAGTTTAAGAAATTAATTTGCAATAAAAAAGCACGCCCAAGAGTGGTGTAAATATCACCACCCCCCGCCCCCCCGGCCTCCACCCTTCTCCTAGGGAAATAGATGGACTGATCATACAGCCTCTACCCACCCAATTGATGTTCTGGTCACACAGCCTCAGTGTCCCCAGTCTCTCTCGTCTAGGATTAACAACCTCACCTCTCCTGCAAATCATCACCTTATAGCATTTCATCATATTTCAGTATATGGCACATATCACATTTATGAGTATGCTCTATGTTGTGTTAATAATATATGATCACCACATGTGTACAAACAAGGTGATACTTAGAAAATTTCGTCCAGGCTGCTTATAAAACTGTTGTCAGGGCTGTCTGTTTTCCATTACTAGTTGACCACCGGTTTACATGTACTGTCATACAAATATATGAGTAATATAATGGGTGTGGACCACTAAAATTGACATGGCGACATGGGATATTTTAGGCTTAGTGACATGAACAATTTCTTAGAATTGACATGGTGACATGAACAATTTCTTAAAATCGACATGGTGACATGACCATTTCTTAAAATTGACATGGGGACATGGCCATTTTTAAAAATTGACATGTGACATGGGGGACCCCCTTCCACACCCCCAATATAGACCAATCCTGTATTATATGTATAGCCTATGACTTGTATGCTAAACTAAGGAATGTATACTAGCCTTATAGATATTGAGGTAATCGATCTGATATCTTGTTAAGATAACATTTTTAACTATTGATTGATGGAGTAAACAAAATGTCTAGGCTGTGATCTCTTTAATGTTCAGTTTATTAACTGGACTATACACAACACAGAAGGAGAATCTGTATTCTATTAATGTCATATGTAGATCTATCCGTGAGGGTTGGTCAGCCCATTATTGAGACTGAATAACATGTTAATGATCTGTTCTCAATAAACTTCTTTGAACTTGAACTTATAAATACGCGGTTTTCTTGGAAAAACGATCCAGAGGAGGCAGGTGTGCCTTCTACTAGGACCCGCCTTCTCTGAGTGGAGGGTGCGCCTTCTACGTGGGCAGTGCCTTCTACGCGGGAGATTACGGTACTTAAAATCCACATTTTGTCTGGTATTGATTTCGACATATAATGGTAATTATTTTCTTGCATGACACACTCGCTGCATTAGCAGCTCTTAAAGGGATAGACTATTACGATGAACCAATGTCACCCATCCTGATGAAAATTAACTTTACATACTAGATGATTTTCATGAGAAGTACTCCTGCCATTCATTTGCCAGCTGGATAAGCAGCTCCATTCCACACTGTTACCTTTTATGTTTTTTCTAGACCACAATACTAGATTCAACATGGCGCCACGGGATAGTGTGGGGCCTCCGACTGGATGTCGGGGATGATTCGGTCTAGAGTCAACAGGGGGAGGTGGACATTTTTCAAAATCACCAGCGAATTATGTGCTTTTATTTAATGAACATAGGGTACGGGGGATGCCTATTTAAGGCCCTTCATTATACATGTATCTATATCTATACCTATGTAAAGGCTTCAGAGTGGTTATTGAAGATGGAAGGGATGTTTTAATTTTTTATGTCTCCTTAAGTTAGACTTGTCGCCTGTCGCATAATCACACAATTGGCATGCGAAAGGCTTTTCTCCTGTGTGTGTGCGTTTGTGTGTGTCCAAATTGACATTGGTCGTAAACCCCTTTCCACATAAAGTACACACATATGCACGTGTGACTTGTTCATCTTGTGTTGTCACAGTGGGATCTGTGTACTGCATAGGCCATCCACTCCACTTGGACTTCCATGATGCCTCTCCCTTTGGGGGTCCCTGAAAAGAGGCCAGACCCATATTTATTGGTACAGGACTTTTTTAGAGTTTTTGTTTTGCAGAATGACAATAGGCATTTGCATGGATCAGGCGCATAACTGGCATTGTAAGGCAGTTTCATTTTTAATATGCTGAAACCCAAGCAGAACTGTGGCAATGTAGGCAAAGTATAAACATGTAAGGAACTGTGGTTTCTAAACTAATATATCCCTAGAGTTTTTTTTGAGTGACGTCACAGCCCACAGGCCGTTGCGTCATTTGAAGTGGTAGCATTGTGCAGAACGGATCGGTTTATACTAGCCATGTCGAAATCTTAAAAAATAATATATCCCTAGACAGATTGAGCCATGCCCAAATGAACCCCAACTCAGAACAGCCACTCTATTACCTCACAGTTTTAGCTCTGGGCCCATAGATTTCTAAAGCTACGGGCCCGGGTGGTAAGTGACTGGAAAAATTAATGTCTACCCCTGTCAAGGGCACCCCTTCTCAGATCCTGGGAGTACAACTATAGTCTTTCCCAACTCCAGGATGGGTCATCTTGATATGTCTTTTCAGGTTGGACCTTTGGGTCGAGGCGTATGAACAAAATGGACATGTGAACGGTTTCTCTCCGGTATGTGTCCGTATATGACTTCTCAGCACGTCACCCCTTTGGAAACCACGGCCACAAAATGAGCACTCATATTTGTGGACTTGTTCAGAAGATGGTTCTAGTTGTGCCTCCCATGTACTACCTGTGTAAGGCTGTGAAGAACTGATCGCCCCAGAGTTAGATTGGCAAGTCCCGGGTTCGTACCTTCCCTGAAAGATACAGAGCTGAGGTCACCAATACAGCAGAATGTCAGATTAACTACTTAGGTAGCCCATGTGACCATGGTCCAGTTGGATAGGGAAAAGAAGAACACAAGAATTCTTCACAAACCATGCAAGTCTTAGACATAAAATCAAAAGGAAGATTTTGGACACCTATAGGCCAAAGGAGAAATCTTTGCATGTCAACTGGTTGAAAGCTAAGGCAAAATCCCAGTAAAGAACTCCTAATGTATTTCATATTCAATATCTTTATTAAATCACAAACTTCCCTAGTTTATCTCCATCTCCATGTACATAATAGGTATATAATAATAAGGTGTACTAAACTGAGTGACAGTAATGTATGTCTAGTGCGGAATAACCGGAACAATGTTGATTGATTTGATTTACGTCCAAAAGTGGGATCCCCACTTTATGGGACTGCCTCATAAGGCTACGGACATAAATTCCTTTCTTTCTCAGGCGGGACAGGTATTTAAAAGCTGCTTGTCCATACAGCTAGACAACTAGAGGAATGCGCCGTAGATGCAGCTAACTCGGAAGAGAGGGGGCTGGGTGGCATTTGGTCTGACATCAGCACTCCCAGTCACTAGCTCCAAGCAGATGTTTAGTACTGTAATGTGTTACAAAATGTAATTAAGTATGTCTTAACACAGCAAGACATCTGCTTGGAGAGCCAGGTATTGGTTAACACATGGGTGAGAAAAAAGATATACAAACGTTTCCAAATGGAATGCATATACTTTAGCATTGTAGCAAAGAAGCATCCCTTACAGTGATGACAGGCATGCCTTCACCTTATCACTGATAACAGCTTATCTAAACCAAATTCTGGACTGTATTATAAACCTCCATGATCTATACATTCCAGGCTACATGGACAGCACAAAATGTATCAATATACACTTGGAACACGCTTTTATTTGATGATGAATGTGAAGTTTTGCCCGAATTTTGAGGCATCTCAAATGTCTTAATCCATGGTGGCTTCTATAACTCTTCCGAGTTAACTAGTTATATATGCTGCATGTAACTTGTACAACATCCTCCTTTTCATCAACATATCTACATGACAGTCTAGCATATGTATGCCCCTTGGTGTATACAATCACAAGTCTATCATCATGGTTGGCAGTGCTTAGCTTTCGCATGTCTCTTTAGATTGGAGCGATCACTAGTGGCATAGTCACATTCATTACACACATATGGCTTCTCCCCGAGGTGTGTGCGAAGATGTCTTTTATAGTTACTTTTACCGTTGGAGAAAACCTTGCCGCAGTAATTGCAGGTAAAGCTTTTCTCTCCATTGCCAGTCTGTCTCATTTCGACATTCCATTCATCTTGCCAGTTTTCCCACATAGCAGGGTTCTGAAAATAGGCCAGAGAACCTTCATTATTGTCTACCTTTCACAGGAGGATTAGAGAAGGTTTGTAATCTCCACTGAAGATTTTATCCTGGACAGACACAGCAGGGCCCACAACCAACCGCATGTACAAACAATGGTTCTCATCAGGTCAAAATGGTATTTAACTATAATCCCTTATCTGGGTTCGAACTGGGCCTGGCTGGAATGCAGAATACCACACACATTTGAAGTATTCACACAAAAAGAAAGTGGAGGCAAGGGAGTTTGAAGTGTCTAAAGTTGTGACCATGCCTTTTAGTTATATCTTTGATCTCATGATTGCGTTAGGATGCTCGGTTTCTCCACCACTGTAGAGGTCGGTGAAAATGTTCTTGGAGAAACCGGGACTCGAACCCGGGGCCCTCCAACTTCGAAGTGGCTGCTCTTCCTCTGAGCTACTTCCCCTTGGCCTGACATTTCCACCTTCCATCCACACCTGGATCGGTATGATACACACTAGGGGGGGCAGTGATTACCCGGAGACCCGCCCCCGGGGGTCTGCCACCGAGTACAGGGAAATACTGCCCCTACAGTTATCATTCTAGACTTTTATGCAATGCTTGTAAATCCAAGAGAAATAAATTCTCTCTATCAAAATATATGCCCCCTGGTACGAGTCCTTCTTAATATTTTGCCTGCTGGCAACCCCAAACACCATTCTAACTTGTCCTTGAATGGGTTAAAATAAGAGTGTTATCAATACACTGTACATATTCAATTTAAAATCCTAAGCTGTTTTAAATATAACACCTTTAATCGTACTAACAGATGTTGACACATATCAAACCTTAAGGCCAAGTGATACAGGCACCTAGTGGCCATTTTGTGAACTACAGCTCAAATCTTGTTACAGCTCAAACTTTGTATTAGGAATCTGCCAGATTTTGAGCTAATTCTAATCATTATTTATTCAAAAGGAAACCCTAAATAGACAATTTTCTTTTCTTTTCCTGAAGTATATTTGTATTCAAGCATTTTTCTGCAGACCAATGAGGCAGTCCCATGAGGCCCTACGGGCCTTAGGACGTTAAACAAATCAATCAATCAATCAATCAATCAATCTGCAGACAGGAGATACGCCCCCCTTTAACCCCCTGCAGATGTTGCCATAGACCTAATGCTTAAGGTCCAACCCCGTATATCAGTTTTCTAAAACCTTCACATCACATTCAACTGAAGTGGCCAATTTCTTTGATTTGTAGTCAGTCAGGAATGGATGGATTTCTTTTACTTTGTCCATATCCACTTCCTTTCCATCAGGTGCTTGGCAGTATTTTGTGTTTTCTTTTTTGGTGCTTTCTCATATCAGACCCGTCTCCACTGACATAATTGCACATCGGGCATGTGAATGGTTTCTCTCCTGTGTGAGTGCGATGGTGTCTGCTTAAATCCCTCTTACTTTGCATGAGTTTTCCACAAAAATCACATTTAAATGTTCCTTTTCCCTGTACTTGTTCTATCTGCACATTTAGTAAACCTTCGTTCATGGGTACAGACCATTCCTCAAGCCATTTTCCCTCCACAAGGTCCTGAAAATAGGCCAGACTGTCATTAGAAAATATTTATCAATTTACTTCAATCAAAAAGTAGATTGTAAAATAAAATGCATGTGACTTCAAAGATAAATGATCTTGATCAGTGCAGAAATATTCTATACAGAATCTGCTGTATCCTTGTTTCATCAAGAGTGAATATCCCACTGCCTTTATTCCTCCGAATATTTCTCCACTGTCCCGATACTCAATATTCTCTATGTGGCCTTCTTGTTTTTAATCCTCTAGACTTGCCCGTGCTTTTCCAATTAATAAATGGAGTGAAACTTATGCCATGCAAAAACACAATCATACAAATGCATTGTCAGTAAATTAAGGCTGCGTCCTTCCCCATATGCTCTTATTCTATAGGCATTGACTAGTTATATCAAGATTGCATCCTTCACTGACAGCAGGACCCACAACCAATCATACATACACTGGTTCTCAACAAGTGGAAATGTTATAACACTATTATCTTTTATCTGGGGGTGAAGAGAACATGGCTGGGATGCAGAATGCTTCACACATTTGAAGCATATGGAAAAGAAAGTGTGGAGTAGGATTTTGATGTGAGTAAGTCTGTGGCCATGCTTTTTTTGGTTAAAGCTGTTTTCTCACATCTCGTAGTAATGCTTGCAAATCAAGGAGAAAGATATTTTGGATACCCTTTTTCTCAGGTACTCTAAGTATTATGATATATGCCCCCTGGTATCAGTCTCTCATAATATCTTGCCTCCAGGCAACCCCAAACACCATTCCTACTTGGCCTTGAATGGGTTAACCAAGTCCTCAAAATTGGAATATTATCAATACACTGTACATAATATATTCAACCTGAAACCCTAAACTCACTATCTAACTGTTTCAGATATAACAAATGTTGGAGAACTACCAGTTTGCGCACTAAGGATGATTGATTGATTGATTGATTTGTGTTTTACAGCACTTTAGCGGCACTAAGTGGCTATCCCGTGCTTCACAGGTTGATAATTTAACAGAGGAATGTGTCAGTGCCCGCGCATATGTGCACCACACACATCCTGAGGGGATAGGAAAGAGGAGATATAGACCCTTTTAAGTGGGCTAGGGAAGCCCTGCACTAAGGATGAGAAGGCTAGAACTGAACTTGAGAGGTTCCCATTTACCAGAAAACCTACAACTACAGTCTAACAGTGCTTTCATGAGGATTACTGAAAACCAAAGTATTTTGCTTCTCGGGTGCTTAGAATCTACTAGCTATGAAAAAAAACCCCACAAGAATCACATAAGGACACATTCAATCACTTTGGTTATGCACATCCTTTTGATTTGTAGTCAGTTAGGACTGATTCTTCTCTTTGTCTTCTTTGCATCCACTTTTTGTCCTTCATGTAGTGGGCTTTATTTTGTGCACATTTTTCTGGTGCTTTCTCATATCAGACACATCTCCAGTGGCATAATTGCACCTAGGGCAAGTGAATGGTTTCTCTCCTGTGTGAGTGCGATGGTGTCTCATTAAATTCCTCCTAGTTTGAAAGAGTTTTCCACAAAAATCACATTCATATGTTCCTTTTCCCTGTACTTGTTTTATCTGCACATTTTCTAATCCTTCATTGAGGGGCCAGGACCACTTCTCAGGCCATTTATTCTCCATAACAAGAGGGTCCTGAAAATAGGCCAGAGTGACATCAGTATATATATTCTATTGATGCACAATTGACTTCAATTAAGAAATAGGTGTCTCAAGCAAAAAGTTTTATCTATAACACTTTGAAATTTGAGGCTTATATATGTGCCTAATAAGTGTTGAAATATTTTGATACAGGATCTGCTGAATCCAGGTTTCCCTCAAGCGTGAGAATCCTGTAAAGGTCTGCCTGATTTTATTCCTCAGAATATTCTCCCAGAGCACTCATACTCGACTTTCTCTATGTGGCAATCTTGTTTTAATTCCTCTATTTGCCAGTGCCTTTCCAATTCAACAAATGAAGTCATACAATTGAGTTGCTAATCAGCCAAAGCTACCGGTACCAGTAGATCCTCCCCTATACTCTTCCCCGCTGATTCGTTGGCATTGCCTAATTATGTTTTCGCCTGATATGTTTCTTCAGGTCATATTTATTTCCAGTGGCATAATTACACATGGTACAGACATGTGGTTTCTCTCCTGTGTGAATACGGAGGTGCCGCATATTGTCGTGCTTAGTCTTCGAGATCTTTCCACACACCTCACATTCAAAGAATTTATTTCCTTGAATTCGTGTCATCTGTACGTTTGCTAATCCTTCATTCTGAGGCGCAAACATTTGCTCAGCCCAATGTTCCACCTTGGGAGGGTTCTGAAAATAGGCCAGAATATTCTGAATGAGTTCCGTGTACACAGACATGCCACATCTACTTCAGTACTAGTTTGTTTGATGTGGGCTATGAAGAGCAACTCCACCTAGATTCCATTATATTTTGGAACCAGAAGCTATGGTCATGAATAGTCATGGTGAGAAAACTACATTAGACATCAATATATGTATCTCTATGGACTAGAACCAGGGAGACAGAAATAAGGAGATAAAGATGGTCAAGATAAGCCATAAAAGAGATAAAGATGGTCAAGGTAAGTACTACATGTATTGGGAGTTTCCCTCCAGCAGCTTTGGGTCATTGGTAGAAAAGATACTTCCAAATTTTCAGCTAAAACTGTAGGATGCGGCCTACCCTGGCCTGCTGTAATAAATCAATCAATCAAAATCAATCAATCAACCTCTAAATTTTCTACAAAAATGTCTTACAGGGCCCAAGTTATTTCCACGAGAAAAAGTAAAGGGAGTAAAGTGGATGGAAATAGCAATGTTGATGTCATACTCACAGAGTGCACTTCATCTAGAAAAGTTGCTTATTCAACATCTTTAATAACACACTATGTGGGCTTTTATTTGCCAAAACTTAATTTTCAATAAATAGAAGGTAAAACAGTCATACACACCTATTAGACAAATCTCAATGTTCAATAAAAAATTATAAAACATTCATAAATACCTAATGGACAAAACTTAATATTAGATATATAGATGGTAAAACAGCATTAACTTAAAGATTTAACCTGCGATATATATCACATATGGCCCAGCGTTTGGCACATATGAGTGGACGCATAGAAAAAAAATGACTAGATGCTGACATATATATGGTAAATAATTGCTGAAAATTATCACAAAGTTGGTGTAATAGACTCCAAACATTGCTATAGCCACGTTAGATAGCTGAACAGTGTGGTACTTGGTTGGAAAATAATAAACTTTCACTAAAAGATTGTTCTATAGGCCTACAGTATCGCTCAGGTGATGTAATAGCTTTAAGACATCTAGACCCCTACAGTACACAGGAGGGAGTGGGGACTGGCTGTGGCTAGTGGGTAGACAGGTGTCAGGATCACTGTACAGTGTCCTTCCTGTGATTTTTTTTTTATTAAACATATATAGGGGTAACAGAATTGTCCCCTGGATGCAGCCATAGCTTTATCTGGTCCTGGCAAGACATGAGGAGGTAAGCAGAAATGGATGTCCATGAAAAGGGCCAGTTAGCAACCTTTTCTACTTGCACGTTTTACAACTGGACCCATAGGGTTGACAGTCACCGCATGGTCTTAGCAGCTCTGTTTGAGCTGTCCGGTGTTTTTGTGTTTCACCGCCTTTCCTTGTTTAATTCTATGATGAAATATGTCATGAAACACGATAAATAAAGCAATCTAGTATGCTTAGGATATCGTTCACACCCTAACAGACAGTCATAAATCTCCCTCATAGAGTCCTATGTATTATGTGTTATGTGTATAGTGTCTAATGCGTTATGTGTATAGCTCAGAGGCCGTACACATTGCCTGTTGAAAAAAGTGTCTTAATTGGTGAAAATTCATAGGACTCCATGTGCTAATTTCATCGCCAAAATCTATCTGCCCCATAGACCCAATGGTTAAGGGACTTGTAGTCAGTATTACACCCCAAAACATGACTTAAGTACAACAGCTCTTTTCATAGTGAAACACATCACTCATCGTAAAGGACAATATGTTGTCTGATAGATGAGATTTGAAACTTCCTTTGGCTTTTGAAAAATGTATAAACTCAGAGTATATCACTGAATGATTACACCTTAAGGCCACACCAAAAAAATAAGTTGGTCTACGGATTTGGTTTTGAAAAAATGGTGCGAGCGAGCGAATTTTTTTTTTTTAAAGAATTTTTTGGCGTCCAATGGATTCCTTGGTGGGAAAGTGAGGCGAGCGAACAAATTTAATTTTTTTAAAAATTTTGCCAAACATCACAAAGAGAAAACTTCTGGAAACTGAAGCGAGCGAAATCCGTAGACCAGATTTTTTTCAAAGAAAAAAAAAATTTGTATTTCCAAAAATATGTAGAGGGCGATCCATAGACCAACTTAATTTTTTGGTGTGGCCTAAAGTTGGTGATTACAAATTTGTGGATTTGGCTGCAAACCTGGCTTCAATGACCCAGGGGGACCCTGGGCCAAAACCACTATCCTAGATAGAAGTTAAAACAGTCATAAAAACGATATTCTGTGCATAAATGATGACCTGTCCATGGTTATAAAAACTACCACATTGAACTATCCAATACACACTATTTAACACCCTGCTATTTAGATTTACTGTGCATCAGCCCATTCCTCCATTATATCATGGTCATTCTACTAAAACCAATAATGTCCAGCATCATTTGAAAGTTCTCCAAGAGGGCTTAATCGAACATCTAAATGAATACATGTAAGGCTACACCAAAAAATAAGTTGGTCAACGGATTGCCTTCTCCATATTTTTCGGAAATACAAATTTTTTTTCTCTGAAAAAAATCTTGTCTACGGATTTCGTGTGCTTCAGTTTCTACAAGTTTTCTCTTTGTGATGTTTGGCAAAATTTAAAAAAAAACTAAAATTTGTTCGCTCGCCTCAATTTCCCAGCAAGGAATCCATTGGACGCTAAAAAATTCTTTAAAAAAAATAAATATATATATATTCACTCACTCGCACCATTTTTTCAGAAACCAAAATCCGTAGACCAACTTATTTTTTTGGTGTGGCCTAATCAAGATTTTGATGCTGAGCTTTCATTAGTTCAAGTCTTTGTCGGCATCTCCAGCAGTTATATGAGGTATAGCAGACTAATCTAAAATATTGGGGTTATTATTGAGAGCGATCCACGACTACTGTAATGTTAACAGGTTATATACAGTCAGGATTCCAGGCAATTCTAACACATCTACTTATATGTCCTTGTATCTTTGCTTAGCAAAGATTAGGATGGTTCTTTTTTATATGGGCATTGAGGTTGGACTTGTGGGAAGCAGAGTAAGGGCAAATCTGGCAGCAGTATGGTCTTTCTCCTGTGTGAGTCCGGACATGATCTCTAAGGTTATCAGACCTCTTAAAACTACGTCCGCAAAAACTGCAGTCATAGTTGGTGACAGAGGGTACTGTGCCTGTTTTGATTAATGGGCTGATTTTCTTCTTGTTTCTTGGGCCTGTAGTCCTTGGGGGTGTGTCCATCAGAGAAATATATCCCAGATCATATCGCCCAGTCTGAAACAACGGAAGGAACGCTCTGGTCACTTTCAGTTATCGCTTTGGTCATTTGGGTACAGTATTGTTTAGTTCATTTTGAGATGCATCCAAATTACTCTGGAGCGTCTATAGTGGATTCAGACATTGATCTGAAATGAGTATCTGCAGCAAAACATGTATACCATCGTCAAGACATGAATTAAATGTTACGGGTGTAGTCACTGTACTCCTTGTGGGCCACCTGGTAAGGACACATATATCAATGTATAGATCATCCCCCATTTAAAGCCACACCAAAAAAATAAGTTGGTCTACAGATTTTCGTTTTGAAAAAATGGTGCGAGTGAGCGATTTTTTTTTCTATTTTTTTGTTGTCCAATGGATTTCCTCCTTGAAAAACGAGGCGCGAGCAAAATTTTTATTTTTTAAAAATTTTGCCAAACACTACAAAGAGAAAACTCTCAGAAAGTGAGGCGAGCGAAATCCATAGACAAGATTTTTTTCAAAGAAAAAAAAAACTTGCATTCTTGAAAATATGAAGAGGGAAATCCATAGACCAACTTGTTTTTTTTTTTTGGTGTGGCCTAAACTGGCTTGATTATTTGGATGGCGTTCATGTCCACTAGAATATTTAGCCAATATTAGAGAAAAAAAGGCTAGTCCTTTGACTTGTATTCCCTGTCTGAGCTATGTATAGTCCTGATGTGTCTTTGGAGGTTTGACTTCTGCGTAAAGCCGAAGTCACAGAAAGGGCATTTAAAGGGCTTCTCTCCTGTATGTGTCCTAATATGATCTCTGAGGTTATCCGCCCTCTTAAATCTACGTCCACAAAAAGTGCAGTCATTGCTGACTGCAGTTACGACAGATGGTACAGGTTTTTATGTCATGGCAGATACGACCATTACTATAGAATAGTACCAGACATGCCGTATTCAATGGGGGGATGGAATACAATGTGGCCGTATTCAATGGGTGTCCGCCATCTTGGATTCTGAACAGATCTCAGCTGTGTTTCTCTATTTTAAAGCAAATTAACCCTGTAGGGCCATGACATAAATGCAAATGTCAACTCCCATGGAATATTTTTGCATCGTATTCCCCTTGGTGAGTCTGCCCGCATTCAACTCGGCCTATAAGGCCTCGTTGAATACGGCAGACTCACTTCGGGGAATACGATGCAAAAATATTCAATGGTCGTTGACATTTGCTTATATCCTTGTTTCTTGGACTTGTTGTCCAGGAGGGTGTGCCTGCCATAGGAATGTATCCAAGATCATATCGCTCAGCCTGAAACAACGGAAGGTACACCCTGGTCACTGTCAGTTATTACTCGGGTCATTCAGGTCTTTATTTCCCCAATGGTTTTACATTTTAGATGTATTAACCATACTCTAATCTTGAGTGTGTCTATAGTGGATTCAGATATGCATCTGAAATCGCTATCAGTATCATTGACAAATCCTGAGCTCCTTTACCAGTGGGCTAGTGATGCTCTCATCACTAGTAATGTGCTAGGGCTGTGTAGTAAGTTACTATGATTTCATATGTAAAACACTGGAATTCTAGAAAATGGCAACCTTGTCTTCCTAAATTAATATAACAAATGTAGAAATCATCCCCAATTTGAAGTCAGAATGAGTAATGTTGAATTGTTTCATTCATCTATTTTGTTTTTGAAAAGGTGCTGTACATACTTTTACAATACCATTCAAGTTTTTCCTTTCTCACTGAAAAAAAAAAAAATGAATTGACGACAAATTCTTCTACTTGCTCTATCGAAAAAATTGAATAAATGGTTTAAGTTATTTAGATGGCAACAAGAATGTTTAGCCGATATTCATGAAAAGGCTAGTCCTTTGACTTGTATTCCCTGTCTGAGTTATGTATAGTTCTCATGTGTCTCTGGAGGTTGGACCTCTGAGTAAAGCAGAAGTCACAGAAAGGGCATTTAAAGGGCTTCTCTCCCGTATGTGTCCTAATATGATCCCGAAGATTGTTGATCCTGCTGAAGCGGTGGCCACAAAATGAACACTCATGGCGGTAAATGTGCCCTGACACAGGGGTCTGCAGAGGAGGAGGGGGACCAGTCACCCCACAGTCTCTCTGAAAGAATGCAAAGCCTGTATCATCACCATGCCCAGTGCAGTAGAATGTGGATTGCAACAAGAGAGATGTATACATACAGGGGTAGACACTAGTTTTGGTGTACAGCGGCTTGCTATAATAGTTACAGTGTGCATTTGCAAATATTATTTTCAATGAAAGCTTTAGATCAAATATGATCACTCCTCCTAGAACAGAATATATTTATAAACTATCCAGTATTCAAACAAGATATGTTTATATCCCAAACTCCCAATCATTAGAATGTTGTATCACCAGCTCAATGCTATTCCTCTTTTATTTCCTTTCGTTTATTAATGGGTGCTGTTCCAATATTCTGGGTGTTTATTTTTCATATGCGTATTAAGATTTGCCCGCTGGGAGGCGGCATGGGGGCACATAGGGCATTTGTGTGGTTTCTCGCCTGTATGTGTTCGAACATGCCCTTTTAAGTGGTCAGCACGACTGAACTTCCGGCCACAGTATGTGCAACTGTATGCTGAAGGTTTGCCACGTCCCTGGCAGGGGCGCCCTTCTTGACCTGGTCGACTTTGAGGAGACAGCAGAAAACTTGGCCCTGTTCTTCTTTGATGTGTTGGGTTATACCCTCCCTGAAAGAACCGAACACACAGAGCTCTTGTCACCAATGGGTACAATGTTGTTCTTATATGCATCTTTTTAGTATAAATGTGCCTAGCCTAAAAAAACAAAAACAAAAAAGACTTCACGACTACTATGGCCATCATGAAAGGACTTTCAAGTTTCAGGTTTATAAGTTTTATTGGTCCAGGAAGGGTGTACTTAAATTTAGATACTGCAGAATCACATTGCGATAACACTGTGAAAACGAAACTTTAAAGGAAGAATAAAACTGCAAACATGGGATATTATGGTACATTTCACTCTGGCATATCTTGAATAGAAAAACAGATCCATCCCACTCATGGAATCTTTCGCTTGCCCTACTTTAATCCATGGCAGATGCCAGTCTCTATGTTCCTGCTTGGCACATAGGTCTCCTTCCTTACATGTTGACTAATACAGTGTATGAAACTATCGTAATCGACCGCGTATAAGGCGCAGCCCGCGTATAAGGCGCACCCCCAACTAAGGGAGGCCTGTCCCATGTATAAGGCGCACCCCTAAGAGCAGATTTTTGTTAATGTAGTACTGTTCTATAGTAAAAATACCCCCCCTATAAGGCGCACCCGTAACTCAAGGCAATTTTCCTCCCACGTATAAGACCCAGCAGCCTTTTGTTTGGCGTATAAGATGCGCCTTGTACGCGGGAGATTACGGTATAAGAACCCGGTAAATCTCGAGGTGGAGTTAGAAGCTGATATCACTGCCTTACATAATTGGTGTGTACGCAATTACTTAACTGCCAATACTTATAAAAGTATGATTATGCGATTTGATACCCAAAGAAAGATACATCTGTTCCCAGACCCTTTCATCTATCTGGACCAGAGTGTCCTGCCCGTCACTAAGCATTACTGCTATCTTGGTATTGAGTTAGATGGAGCCCTCACAGTTCTGCCTTATGTAAACAAAATCAAAAAGTCCATGGGCAACCAATTGTTCAAACTCGTCAAGTCACGTGAATTCCTGAGCGAGGCTGACAGTCTAAATGTTTATAAGTCAACTATAGCGCCTACCTTTGAATATTGTAGTAACTACCTAGGAGGAGCACTATTAGTTGAACTTACAAAGCTACAAAGAGTTACTACAGAACAATGGTATACGAATCTGCCTGAAAACTGGGGTACGTGGTAACAGTGTTGCTGACCTGCACAGGATGGCCGGCCTAGAGCTACTGGAACAGAGAAGAAATAGGCAACTACTCGTATATATGTAGAAAAAATCGAAGGATCTTAACAATCTGGTCGTACGTGAAGCTCGCACACGAGGTGACTTGAAAGTCAGATTCAAACTCAGGCGCACAAGAAGCAGTTTCTACCATATATGTGTCCCTACTACCACGGAGTGAAGCTCTGGGATACTCTTGAGTCCAGTGTACAAAAAATTGAGGATATGCATCTCTATAAATGCCGAATTAAGACCCTACCAGTGGTGTAATTGGTAGTAGATTCACCTTCCCTGTAGTACAGCAGGATGATTTTGAAATATCTATTTTATTACATTTCTACAGCTTATCAGCTGCCTGTACTAGACTGTGCAGCTGGCCCCCTATCTCTTGGCCCATTCTGTGCTGTAACCCCCCTCCACTAATTTAAGGCGCGCTAGATGCACTAACACTCTCATATTCTCATTATCTTATATACCCCTAGCCAGGGTCCATCCACTGATCTTCCATTATCTCGGCCAATGTACGTGGATGAACGCCACTTTTAAGGGCGATTCTGTGCAATAAACTATATCAATCAATCAATCAATCAATCAATCAATCAATCAGGACATGGCATGAGGACATTTACATGTTTTTTTTTCTCTCTCCTGTGTGGGTTCTTATGTGGTTCTGAAGATAGTTCGGTCTTGTAAAGACCTGTCCACAAATATGACACTCAAATAGTTTGCGAATGTTAGGTGGTGAACAACTGAACACAGAAAGCCAGATCACCACTGAGCAAAACGATTTGTCACAATGAGTATTTGCAAATGATTTTTTAATGAGAACTGTTCATCACATATGATCACTCGTTTTAGAAATGGTCAGTACAGTATACATTTATATACCACCAGTATTCAAACAAGAATAGTCCCGGCATGGGGGCACATAGGGCATTTGTGTGGTTTCTCTCCTGTATGTGTCAAAACCTGCCCTTTTAAGTGGGCAGAATGACTGAACTTCTGGCCACAGTATGTGCAACTATATTTTTGCGGTTTCTCACCAGTAAGTGTCCGAACATGCCCTTTTAAATGATTAGCACAACTGAACTTCCGGTCACAGTATGTGCAACTGTATGCCGCAGGTTTGCCTGCCTGGCCGGGAGACCCTTCTTGACTTGAAAAAACAGCTGAGAGCTTGGTGCTGTTGACATATACTCTCCCTGAAAGAACTTAAGACAAAGAGCTGTGGTCACCAATGGGTACAACATTGTTCTAATTGCCACAAATTAGGATATAAAAATATGCCGTCTCGAAGAAAACAGACTTCACCACCAATATGGCCGCCATGGTACAGCTTAATTTATATACCGGGTACTGTAGAATCACCCTGCAGTACCACTGTGGGAAAAACGTCTCCCCCCCCAAAAAAAAAGAAAAGAAAAAGAGAAACAGCACAAGGATGGACTGGTCGATCACATTTCACCCTAGGTATATCTTGGACAGAAACACAGATCCATCCCATTCGAGGAATCATTCTTTTTTCCCATTTCAGTTCATGGCAGATGCCAGTCTCTCTGTTCCTGCTTTGTACATGGGGTGGGCTTTCCTTACATGTTTACTAAGATTAGACTTTAAAGACGTGGCATGGGGGCACACAGGACATTTGAATGGTTTCTCTCCTGTATGGGTCCTTAGGTGGTTCTGAAGATGGTTCGGTCTTGTTAAGACCTGTCCACAAATGTGACACTCATATTTACGTGCTTCCCGAATGCTAGGCTGAGGTGGTCTAATGGTGTGTCCCATCCGAGGTTGCAGTGCCCCTCTCTGCAACAAAATCCAGTAGATAGTAAGCAGCTTGCTTTTAAGTTTTATTTCATGTTGGGAACAAGCCTTAATATAGAACTGTATGAGAAGACCCATATAGCTTAGCCAAAAGATGTTGTCAGGCAGACCATATTGTATTGAGTTGTATTGAATTTTACTCTCCAATGCCTCATTCTCTACTGTGAAACCCTGCCCGCTTTTTATACTACTGCTTTTAAAACCAATGTAACTTGAAAACAAAAAGAAACAACTTTATATTACTACAAATCACATAGGACTGTTTTTATTTCAGCACGTAAGATGCCACAGAATTTTACCTTTAACACACAACATACACAAATCATAGATTTAAGCCTACAGCAAAATATAGAGGACCATAGCCTTTATTGCTCTTTTTTTTCTATGAGCTAACATTTTGAATACCTAGGCTAGTGAGTGAGTAATACATGTTTAACGCCATTTCGACAGCTAATGTCATATTCATGGCAAGAACTTCATTACACAATTTCTCAGGGGAATGTGTCAGTGCCTGCGCATATGTGCACCACACACATCCCGAGGGGATAGGAAAGAGGAGATATAGACCTTTTTAAGTGGGCTAGGGAAGCCCGACCCAGGCTAGTATATTAGACCATGATTTTGGGACAAACCAATAGAGCAAAGCTAAAGTTGGCCACGGCTCATATGTGAGTGAGTTAGTGTGTAATGGTTGTTTAACGCCATTTCGACAACTAAGGTCATATTCATGGCGAGAAGTACATTACAATTTCACAGAGGAATGTGTCCGTGCCTGCGCATATGTGCACCACACACATCCGAGGGGATAGGAAAGAGGAGATATAGACCCTTTTTAATTGGGCTAGGGAAGGCGGCGGCTCATAAGTGAGGTATTTAAGTGCTACATACATGATACATCTATCATATTTGTGTGAATAACCTATGACCCTTGTAGATTTGGAAGTGTTTTTTTTCTAAATGTCTGAAGCCCCCTCAAGCACAAAAAGTTGAGTAAGGGGACGGGGTTTTATTGTATGTCTATCCAAACCAAATTTGGAATCATGAGTCCCCTGGCCCTTATACAAACATTATTCAAGGTATGTTTTCAGTGCTTATAGATTTTTAACATACCCTAGCCCCACTAGCGCTTACACAAGACCAGCGCTTATTCAAACCCTGGTACCTAAAAATGACGAAACGGTTATCACTTCCCACACAATCAACTACCAAATATCATTACAACTGTAGTAGCAATGATTGGAAGAAGAGAAGTCTCCTATTTACTATATAAAGCAGTTAGTAGATATAAGTATTGTGTATTTACCAGTGAGTTTTAAGTATGTAAGTAATGTGTATGTAAATAAAGGCAATCTTCACATCCAATCAATGTTTTCGTCAGAGATATCAATGGGTGGAGTGCATGAGTATCAGGGATGATGCACCCGGTAAGGGGGTGCAGGGGTGGTCACAGCAGTTTTACCCCCTGTGGTGGGGGCCAAGATACATCAACAAACACATGTCATCCTATAGGGCCTTAGCATGTTGTCCCATGGGCGCCGCCATTAGACCCCGACTGCACTATGACTAACACCTTCAGCCCCCCTCTCCGCAGTAAATGCCAGGGGTGCCTACCATTGGTCAACAATACAATAGCCATGTGCCGTATATATACCGTAAATTCTCTCGTATAAGCTGCGGTTTATACCAGAATCCAAATCCAAATCAGGTTTATAGGATTAGCCCAAAGTGATTGATTGATTTGTGTTTTACAGCACTTTAGCGGCACTAAGTGGCTATCCCGTGCTTCACAGGTTGATAATTTAACAGAGGAATGTGTCAGTGCCCGCGCATATGTGCACCACACACATCCTGAGGGGATAGGAAAGAGGAGATATAGACCCTTTTAAGTGGGCTAGGGAAGCCCGATTAGCCCAAAGTGTGGGTGCGGCTTATACCAGGGTATTGAGCACTATGGAACAGTACTGAACCACCAGATTTCAGGCCTCATATACAGCTTATAGCATTCCACTAAAGTCAGGGTTGTACGAGGGAGGCGGCTTATACGAGGGAATTTACGGTAGTCAATACCAGGACAGGCCTATTCCTCTCTATACCATCCTAGCGGGATGTCTTATATACCTATCAAATCATTCCCTTTGATCAGTGCAAACTTTTTAGGGTGCATAACATAATACCTGGTACCCATCATGCTGGCTGTTATCCGTGCTCATCTTGAAGGTACCAGATCAAGCACTATTGACATCATGTTGAGACAAGTTGTCCTGTTTTGTACTATGGGTAAGGTTAGAGTTACCACTATTGACATCATGTTGAGACAAGTTGTCCTGTTTTGTACTATGGGTAAGGTTAGAGTTACCACTATTGACATCATGTTGAGACAAGTTGTCCTGTTTTGTACTATGGGTAAGGTTAGTGTCGCCACTGTTCACATGATGCCGAGACAGGTTGTCTACTATGTGAGGAACCTGCAACCTCAGCATACGCAGCCTCTTCATTGTTTCTGACTCTTTTTGCGTTCCGTCTTTGCAAGGTTCTCCGCCCAGTAATCGGGATGAAGCTTTTTTATATGTGCCCGTAGATTGGAGTTCTGTGCTGCAGCATATCCACAAACGGGGCAAACAAAGGGTCGGGACCCCGTGTGGGTCCTTAGGTGGTTCTGGAGATGGTTTGGTCTCGTTAAAACCTGTCCACAAATGTCACATTCGAATTTACGCTCTTCCCGAGTGTTAGGCTGGGGCGATTTACTGATGTGTCCACTCCAATGTTGCAGTGCCCCTCCCTGCAACAGAATCCAGTAGATAGTGAGCAGCTTGCTTTTATTTCAATTTTGGGAACTGGCTGTAGAATTGCATGAGAAGACCCATTCTTCAAAGGGGTGTGAAGAAACTGTTCAAATCTCATTCTCTAATTCCTTGTTCTCTACTGTGACATCATCAGGATATCCTAAAATGCCTTGCCAAAATGTGATTTTTGATGATTGTTTGCTACTTTTTCAGGCAATTCAACATGAAATAAACACTTACATAACTCTAAATCACGTAGGACGGTTTTTATTTCAGCACTTCAGATGCCACAAAATTGTACATTTAATACACAGCATACACAAATCATATACTTAGACCTACAGCACATTTATATGAGACCCATAGCCTCTATTTCTTGTTTCCATGAGCTAATATTTTGAATACCTACTACCGTAATCTCCCGCGTATAAGACGCGCTGCGCGTATAAGACGCACTCCAAACTCAGCACATGCATTTTCGCGTATAAGTGTATAAGACTCTGACTTTGAGAGAAACCTATAAATCAAAGCTGGGGTTGGCCACTGCTATTATGCGAGCTAGTACAGTACCATGTATATCATCTCCTGAGTGCAAGAAGGTTGTAACTGGTCTTCTTCTGTTTTACCATCTATTGACCCTTATCTAGCTACTATGAAAGTACTGAAGCTCTGTCTATGATATACGTGCCTACAGGCCAAGTGCACGGTTACTGTTTCCACCTTGTGCTCTAGATAGTGGAACACTTCTTTTGCCTCTCTTGCAAAACTTGAAAATGCAGTTACAAAATTCTTGCACTAAGGCAACAATATGATACATGGATCTTTTGTTTGTTATGAACAACTCCCCCCCCCCCGTGTCCCTTCCTGCACAATCAATTACCAAATATTATCATGTAACTATAGTACCAATGACTATATGGGAGAAGAGAAGTCTTCTACCTAACCATGTATAAAGGGGTTAGTAGATATGTACTGCATAATTCCAGCTTGGTGAAAATCTAATCTTAAGGTTGCAATAAATAACAGTCTTAACTAGCAATCAATATGTCACCAAAGTACACTAACTCAAAAACACACACATTAACACAAAAATATGTATAATCTAAAGGTCCTTAATACAAGTAGCCTGCACTATCACTCCAATCATTAAGGGAATATGGAAAAGTGATCTCTCTTGAGGCATGTTTGCTTCCTTCAGGAGAGAATAAACATGTTGTTATCATCTACTAAAATAAGTTGTTTATCATTATGCATGATTTGTTTCAGAGTTCAAGTGTCATAGGTTCATGGTTAATTCCTGGCCATGTGTTATTGATGTAAATCTCACAAACAGGAATTTGACTTCTTCTTCTGAAGAAGTTTCAAACAATTTCTCAGTACAGTGTATCACAAGAGTGACCCATTTCATCACCAAAAAACTGGTTACATTCAGGAACATGCCTATAAGCAGCTAGCTATTTCTAAGGATGATTATCAACCAATGAGATAATTCACTGCATTTAGTGCAGAATTATCAGTGTGCAACTGGTACCTGTCATGTACCCTTACTGGTGATTAGTAATGCCTGCACCCAACGTACATCCCACAACCTCTCGATACCGACCTAGCGGGATGCATTATTTACCAATCAGATAATTCCCTCCAATCAGTGCAGACTTTTTTAGGGTGCAAACACCTGGTATCTATCATGCTGGCTGTTATCAGTGCTGATCTTGCAATCTATCAATCAAGTCCTACTGAGGAACCTGCAATCTCAGTATATACAGGCGCTTCACTGTTTCTGACTCTTTTTGCGTTCGGTCTTTGCAAGGTTCTCTGCCCAGTAATCAGGATGAAGCTTTCTTATATGTGCCCGTAGATTGGAGTTCTGTGCTGCAGCATATCCACAAACGGGGCAAACAAAGGGTCGGGACCCCGTGTGTACACGCATATGATCGCGTATATGGCTTCTCATATAGAAGGTCCTCTCGCACAGAGGACACATGAAACCACCATCGGGGAGTTTGTGCACCTTAAAACCTTCTATGTCCATGCTCCACACTCCTAGGGCCCTGCCTCCCTCTCCCTGCAACACAACGAGGGGAGAGTTGATTGATTGATTGATTGATTGATTAGTTTAACATTTAGAGGGGCCTTTTGATATAGGAAAGCCAGACTGATGAAAATTTTACTTATCTTCTAGATTTCAGGATGAAAGAATCAAGTGGAAGTAGTGGAGGTAAACCCTGCAGGGAGTTCATTGGAAAAGACAACTATAGTATATATTCTCTTAGTGTATAGGCATAATGACAAGACAAATAACTGTATGTACTAGTTCAATTGATTTTTTCCCCAGACACAAGCTCTTCTATATATTGTTTCTGACTGTTTTTGTTTGTTCAGTCATAATACCATGAGCCTTGAAAGTGCCTACATGTGATATGACCTAGACTTCCTGTTTCACAGTCCTTTTGCGTTCAGTGTGTGCGAGATTCTCGTCCCAGTAATCGGGGTGATGTTTCCTTATATGCATCCGCAGATTGGAGTTCTGTGTTGCAGGATGCCCACACAAGGGGCATACAAAAGGTCGTGCCCCGGGGTTCACCTGCACGCTCTTTTTGCGTTCAGTCTTTGCCAAGTTCTCAGCCCAGTAATCGGGATGAAGCTTTTTTATATGTGTCCGTAGATAGGAGTTTTGTTTTGCAGCATAGCCACAAACGGGGCAAACAAAGGGTCGTGACCCTGTGTGGACACGGAGATGGTCGCGTACATGACACCTCATCATGAAGATCTTCTGGCACAGAGGGCACATTAAACCACGAGGGTGTTTGTACACTTTGAACCCGTCTATGTTAATATGCTCCATTGTGCTCCATTCTCCCAGGGACCCGTCTCCCACTCCCTGCAATGCAACGACGGGATATTTGATTGAATAGTTTAACATCTGGAGGGGACACTATACGCAAACCACACAGAGGGATAACTAGAAATTTCACTTCTTATCTTCTAGATTCCAGGATGAAAGAAACAAGTGGTAGTAGTTAAGGTAGACCCTGCAAGGACTTTCTTTTTAGAAAAGACACCTATGCATTCTCCATAGGCAATTAAGAATGTTCTTTTTTTTTTGGCCTTTCTAGTAAAGTCAAGATACCGTAATCTCCCGCGTATAAGGCGCAGCCCGCATATAAGGCACACCTAGAGTTTTGGAAAATTCTCAAAAAAACCCGAAAAATTCATAACTTTGGTTCTACTGAATGAATTTTCAAAATTCAAAAACCTATGTGTAGCTTGGGCCACCCGGGACCCTCCTGGGCCCCCTTATGTCCTATTATGACCAAGGGGGCATGTAAGATATCAAAAGAAAGGTCTTGTGTCCCCCTTGTGAATCCAATGAGAACTAAAACCCCCCGTATAAGACGCGCCTTATACGCGGGAGATTACGGTACATAAGATAACTACAGTCGGCCCTTGCTTCCTCAGATTTGGAAAATGAAAGGAAAAATGTCTGAGGAAGCAAATTATCTGAGGAAGTAAGTCTAAATATAATAGAAAACATAGTTGCAGATCTCCTGTCTGAGGTAATGAGGGATCTGAGGAATCAAAGGGTCGATGAAGCAAGGGCCGACTGTAATGTATTGAATCAGAATCAATACAGATGCAACATATTTCTTACTTCTTTTACATAACCGAGTATTTACTGAGTAAGTCTTTTCAATTTATGTATCGGTGTGTAGAATATCATTAGATGTTTCACATCTTGTCTACTGCATACTGTAAAAATCACCCCATAAAAGGTATTTATAGCTTATCTAAATATAATACAATAGAGATACTGGAACGGTAGATACAAACAAATCCGTTCAACTTAAATCCGTTTATTTTTTTCAAAGAGGGAACAGAAGAGCTACCATGCATGTCATTTTCTAAGAATCATGACAACTGTTTTTATCCTGTCATGCAGATATAAAATGACCTTCAAGGTCCAACATAATCTAAACTGTACATGTTACAAATCATGTCACTTTTTTATATCATTTAAAGAAATTAAAATTCTGGAAGGTGCATATGTCCTGGGTTATTTAGGTAAGAACATGTTAAATGCACGGGAAATACCCCCCTGATGTACCTTTACATGCACAACATGGATGCATTTAAGATGAAGATACCTCTGGCAATGTGTCTATGGGGTTTCAGGTCACCATTCTAGCATCTACATATCTCAGGGATGTAATTCAGGAATGGGCAAAAATCAGGAAGCCATATATTTACTTGATATAAAAGCCTTCTATTTTTTCCCATACAGCCCTCCTTACCACTCGTATAAGGAAAATAAATGACACTCAAAAATTTCAGAAATCAGGAAATCCTGATAAAACCTGAAGACTTACATCCCTGATTTATTATCTGAAACACCCAGGTTTAAACGGTATATCATCTCAAAAGTCCCATTCTATGTGTCACAGCACCTACACACCCTATTTTCTATTTAAACCGCGGTGACACCTTAGAACAAAGGAAACAAGCCGTGGTTATTATGTAAGCAAGGTTTAAGCCAATTAACCCCCAGTTATGTGGGATTACTTGGTATAGCCACATCTTGGATTGGTCACTTGAGGCACTACCTTATAACCAAAGACAACTGGGGACTAACTAATACATCGTCACCTTGGCGCAAAAAGGTTGTAACTGACATTTTGGCAAAATTGAGTTTTCTTCCGTTTTAACATCTATTGCCCCTCATCTACCTACTTGTGTGTGGTGCACATATGCGCGGGCACTGACACATTCCTCTGTTAAATTATCAACCTGTGAAGCACGGGATAGCCAATTAGTGCCGCTTAAGTGCTGTAAAACACAAATCAATCAATCAATCATCTACCTACTATAAAAGTATGGGATCTCTGCCCCATAGCAAGAAGGCTGTGTCCACTTTGTGCTGTAGTAATAGTAACACTTCTTTACAACCTTCTTGCACTAAGAAGACAACATACCCAGTACCGTAATCTCTCACGTATAAGACGCGTCTTCTACGCCAAACAAATGCCTGGTGCGTGTTATAGGTTTTCCCAAAGAAGGGGGTGCGTCTTATAGGCGGGGTATTTTTACTATAGATCAGTATTGTAATTACAAATATCACCTCTAAGAGGTGCGTCTTATACGCGAAGCAGCCTTTCCTGAGTTCGGGGTGCGTCTTCTTTGCGCACTGCGTCTTCTACGCGAGAGATTACGGTAATACCCCATTGGTCTGTTTAAGCACCTGACGCTCAAAGAATTCAGTACCACAGTATCTCAGGTTCTCATTCAAGACATTGTTATAGTGTAACTACCAAACTACTCTACCCTGCCGCTTATTTGAGACCGGTCCTTATTCAGGGATCGGGTGCTTAACCAGGGCACTACAATATACAGTCATTTTCCTCTTAGATACTCTCAGCGCTTCCATTAGAATCATCGACGGCGCCCTGATTTTGTCCAGACCTGGGCAGTTTTGATTCAGATTTACCACGGGTATTTTTACTATCTTCCTCCATTTCATCCGCGTGCTTGAAGCGAACATGGCGCTGGAGATTACAGCGGACGGTGGCGGCATACGGACACAAAGTGCACTTAAATGGTTTCTCTCCTGTGTGGGTCCTCATGTGTGTGTTCAGATTGTCTATTCGGGTAAACACCTTATTGCACTGAGGGCATGGGTGAGTCGACATAGGCGCTGCTGCAGTAGTGTACCACCAGCTTAATGCGCCTGCGCTGTCTACTTCTGCCAAATCAGGACCCCCCTGAAAAATAGGCAAAAAAGGCTCTATAAATCTAAATAGATTTGAAATTTCTTCTATGTTTTCTATTCATATATTCATCAGACATTTTCCCCTTTTTTTTCAAATTCCAGGACTGTATAGTAAATTGCCTGACCAGGGGGAGCATTTACATGTGATAAAATCGTTCAAATAGGTTTTTTCCCAAAATGTTCCCCAACAATGGTATATTTCCATCAAGATTTCCTTAGGCAAGGATATTTTGTCTCTAAAATGGTGATGAAATTCTTTCAAGTCTCCCTAAGGAAGGGATACATCATTTCCTCTGGCATGGTGCTGAAATCCTTTGGAATTTGCTGGTGGGACACCTGTGTCAATTAAAATGCCCCCCCCCCCTCCCGCTGTATTCATCTTGTAACACAAATAACGACAATAGCTATCGAAATATTTATTTCTGACATGTTTTATTACTTTAAATTGTAAAGATGCATCAGTCTTCACTTCAATGGTTAGCTTTTCGCAATGTTGATACAAATAAACAACATATATGCATGATATAATTGAAGATCAAATTCTTGAAAGAAAGAATAAAGTCTGAATTAGAAGCTTCATGGTCATTATGATGCATGAATGATTAACACTGATGAGTACGTCAACAGGGCTTCATTCATGTATCAGCTGGCCCTATGTGGTGGATTCACTGCTGGGGGATCAGCATGATGCAAACTACAGTAAGTCGACTCATATATAGATAGAACTAAACGACCATGGTGTACGAGGTGGTCAATCCACCACGAGGGAGACAACTCCCGAGGGGTGGATCGGCCACCGAGGACACCAGGGGAGTTTAGTTCTATATTTATTTTATGTTTTTAGAGGGTTTAATTAACTGAAAATTAACAAAATCCGTTACATAATGCCCCGTATGAGCGGCGGTCCGCCATTTTAAATGTTTACATGCACCCAGAACGAGGCTACGGTACCGGATCGGCCGCTGTAGTGGATCGGCACACGTTATGCCACTGGGGGTGTGCGGATCGGCCCTGCAATGCTATCTCTATGGGAAGAAGTTATTCACATAAAATAAAGCGCTAGCACTGTATACCGCTCAATATGGAGACCGAGCATGCGCGGCCATCTCAGCTCTGATCGCGGAATCTCTGGTGCGAAAATGGCCAAGGTCACAGTGTATCATTGTTTACATTCAGGAACTAGTGGCAAAAGAAATCTGGGGCGAGACTTTGGATGCGCTATTTTGGGGGACAGTGATTCACAAAGAATTTTCGACACAAGGACAGGTACAATCTATTTATCATGTTATCCAGGTTAATGACTTAGGGGGCATCATGAGTCGGGGATCAGTCAGGACTGACTGAGGTATATTAGATAGATTCTCTCAATGCTTTCACAGTTATATGGTCCATTTTCTTACATCTTTATCTTTTATTTCCTCTATGGAAACTTATCTCACAACCATATGACTCATTCTGGTACAATGTAGCTGCAATCTAAGCTAAGGAGGCAGGTGTCTATAGTAAACCATCCCCACACATAAGCCACACGTTATATGCCTGGAAACTACTGTTATGCAGTACATTCACTTATGGGTTCAAATTATGTCGCCTGCGCTGATGTTTCCTCAAGTTGGACACGTCGGCTGCAGCGTAATCGCATACTGAACACTTGAAGGGTCGCTCTCCTGTATGTGTCCGTAAGTGTTTCGTCAGGGCCTGCATACTGATGTTGGGGCGGCCACAGACCTTGCATGTATAGTCCATGCGCCCTGTTGAATAAGCGCTAGTTCGTACCGGGGAGGTTTGGTGGTTGGCAGCCATGGGTGAGAAGGTTGAGGCAGCCTTGGGCAGAATGGATGGCCACTCTGGACCTCTCCTCACAGATTTTTCAGTGGGTCTTCCAGGCTGCAAAATCCATAGGAAAAAATACCTTAATAGTTGACCTTTTCCCTCATACTTTTTGAGATGTGCTATCTATCTATCAAGTTGTCCATAAATGAGTATTTTGGAGAGACACTATACATGTAAATTAGTGTGCTGCAAACTTCACATAATGGTCTGAGAAAAATCATCAGATATTCATCATCCAAGATCTGATTTGGAAGTACAACAAATATCCATCTGTATGATGATGCACTGTAAAACTTCAGATCCTTCCCAGGACAAACTGGAAAACTCTCCAAAGATGGTGGGAGCCGGCCCAAAATGACCATGATCCCGGACAAATTCTTCCCTATGCTATTAACTCATGGGTCCAGATTGTGTTGCTTGCGCACATGTTTCTTGAAGTTGGACTTATCCGCTGCCGCATAGTCGCAGACCGGACACTTGAACGGTTTCTCTCCTGTATGCGTCCTCATGTGCTTTATAAGGTCTTGTCTACTTTGGTTGGGGCGGGCGCACACCTGGCATGTGTAGCTTGTACGGCTGACATTGTGCGGGTTAGTCGTTAATGGGGAGTTTTGCTGGTGTGCAGACATGGGTTGGAAGAGGAGGGTAGAATGGGGCAGTAGAGAGGGCAGCCATCCAGGGGCGCTGACACCTCCTCCAGTGGCTCCTCCTTCAGGCTGAAAGGAGAACCACAGGAAAGGTTGGTCAGCATCTGGGATGTCTTTGACTGAATATTTAACTCAAGTAAAACTAGATAGAGGAAGACAGCAAAGAGACCAACCACAACCCCACACCGAATTAATGCGTAGTGGTTTTTAAGTCCACTTTAACACCTAAGGTCACATTCATGGCAGGAAAACTACATTATATATATATAGATTTATGGATGAATGTGTGTCTATGCCTGTGCATATGTGCACTGACCTTTCACTTTTCTGTGGTCGATTAATTTTTGTGTATTGTTAAGAGTTTATTTAGTTATGTTGGACCCAACATAATCATCAAGTTGGGAGATGTGCCCCTCCTTTTTGGCTGTGCCCCCTCATTTTCCAAACCCTGCTTTTGAATGTAAAGGTACATTATGTACAGGGTGGCTGTGGTGGAGGAGGAGCACGATGGGCCTGCCGTATGTGCGAGTTCAGGTTTGATTTACAGCGTGCCCTGTAGGGGCAAGTTGGGCACTGGTAAGGACGGTCGCCCGTGTGTGTGCGATAGTGGTCTTGGAAATTGTACAGCCGTGTGAACGTTTTGCCACAAACAGTGCAAGTTATCACTCCCGGGTCTTTGCCTTCCACAGGGGTATAAGAAATGACTCGCGGGTCTTTGACATCCGTGTGAGGGGTACGTTGTTGCATCCATCCATATAAGGGCATTGCCTGCTGCTTCTGCAAAAAGGCAAAACTTAGGGTTACTACGACAACTACCTACTTCTATAGTGTGGTCGAGCTGTATCGGTTGGAGTACTGTATCACTGTGAAAAACTGCCTCAGCACTTAAAGACTAATGCTACCCGGTACACAGAAGCCACCTGGTGGCAGAAATCAGAACTCATCATTTATACTATTTTAATAAGTTTTCTCACCCCAATTGGACCACTTTACCTGTGCATATTTTTTTCAGCTCATTTCTGATCACTATAGATACATTAAAGATATCTACCGGTATATGCCATTTGAATCCCCATAGGACCATATAGTTAAGGGAAAATTAGTCTTTTTTGAAAAATTCACAACTTTTTCATTTCATGGTGAACCCCCCCCCCATTTTTCTTCTTTTAAAATGTTTGTGAATATGTCCTTTTTATACTCAGAGAGTGACGTAGATGAATCAATAGAAGGTTGTTCACTGTGTTGCAAAATATGAAAAAATGTTTTCCCATTTGTTTCTATAGTTAAGGCATTTATCAATAGAAGATCTAACATTGGTCAGCCTGTAGGATTTGTCTTTAAAGATTTGAAGGGGTGATTAAACAGCTGCTTGTTTAAGGTCTAGTAGTAGTTTCAATGCTCAAGGTGCATTCCATTTACCGTAAATCCCCGGTCATAAGCCGGCCCCGGTCATAAGCCAGGGGGGGGGGGGAGTTCAGGGAAATCATAAAAGCCGGTTTTGGTGTCAAATTTTCCCCATTTTCTCTTTATTCTATAGTAAAAAAAAACCCGGTCATAAGCCGGGGGGGGGGGGAAGTTTGGGAAAAAATTAGAAGCCGGTTTGGGCCCAAAATAGAAAAAAAACCGGCTTATGACCGGGGATTTACGGTACCTCTTTGCTCATGGTGCTTATATTGGCTGGCTACCTGCCTGTATATTAGGAACATGTATACGGGCGGGCCATGCCTATGACATTACGAGTCAATCATCCCCTATTTTCACACTTACTCACAAGGGGACACCCTTTCACCCCAAAGGTACACATATCTCTCATATACATATGTTTAGATATATAGACTGTGATTGGAGATCAAAAGCTGCCATTTAGTGATTGATTGATTGATTTGTAAACGTCCTAAGGCCCGTAGGGTCTCATGGGACTGCCTCATGCCATTTAGTGGAATTCAAGTGAAGCTCTCCCCAGAATCTGGGAAAAAGCCTTCAGGCATGGCCTGTGGGTATATGCCCAAAATACCTTCAGGGCACCAGCATAATGCTTATACAAGACCAACACTTATTCAAACCCCAGAATTTAAACGTGATGATGCGTTACTTTAACAGTATGTATCTTTGTAGAATATCCTGTCTGATCTTTCAGTATTGTTTTTGATAGTCACCAGACAACTTTCTTTATATTGCAGAATTGACACAGCAAAAAAGGCCATGCTTAAAGTTAAATTTGTCAATTAAATGGGCTAATTAGATTTGTCAATTAAATGGGCTAATTAGATTTGTCAATTAAATGGGCTAATTAGATTTGTCAATTAAATGGGCTAATTAGATTTGTCAATTAAATGGGATAATTAGCCCTTTCCTTACCAGCCTCCTGGGGGGTATTTTAGCAAAAATGGATGCCAACTTCAGAAGTCCATCATTTTGTTACCGCTTATCGGATCCTTATGAAATTCTGTAGTCTGTTTTTTCATGACTTCAATAGTATTGGCATTTTCAGTTTTTGGATAAGACTGGCCCTCTAAACAGGCTGATGGATTGTGGGAAAGTGAAAAGCTTTGAATCATTGGTGGGATAGTGAGTGAGCTGGATGGGTTTTGGAAGTATCATAAAAGAGTCCCCCTGTAAAACCATTGATTTTGCAGATGTGTAAGTGGAAAATAAGTGGGAAGGGTCCAGGAGGGCTAGACTGCACCCTAGGGTGGGCCCGGAGTGTGCTTGGACAGTGTGGGACCAGTCCATTCAATGTGCCTACACGGTAGTGATTAGGTTTGCCAGGCAGCGTAGGAATACGGGTGAATTTTTCAGTTTTTGGTAGCCAATTGTGGACAAACTGCTGGGCCTAGCTTATTACTGATTTACCAGCATGTTTCCCCCACTACAGGCTTTCTCTGAGTGTCAATAGAATTCAAAGAGAGGTATTATTGAGCCATTAAAAAAATCACAATAGGTTTTTTCTTCAACAGACTCTATTTCCAAAACCACTCAAAGTTTCTTTACGAAACTTGGTATTCTGAATGGACACATCTTGTGTTATTTTAACATCTTAGTCATGATTTTCAAATGAAAACTGGACGCAGAAATATTCTTGTAAACTTTTTGCTGTTTGTTAGTGCTTTTTCAATATTCAAGACCCTATTAGACAGTCTAGAATGCATCTGACAGCTGAGAAAGCTAACTCACATGAAAGCCACTGAAATTCTGTATGGAACTGACCCCTTATACATGTAAATCACATGGAAACTCAAGATTTGGTAGCCTTTAAATAAACAGTCTGATTAAGAAACCTTGCATTGTGAGAGAAATTGCATCTTTCTCTGACCTTTGACCTTGGTTGGAGGTTCGATAACACTCTAATGACAGAAGACACTTAAAGATTAAAGCCATTTTCTGAAATTTCAAGTCACAATGTCTAAGTGTGCCAAATTTCGAATTCGCAAACAGAATATTTACCAAGTTATGCTTTCGCCAACTTGACAGGACAAAAGATGTATAATTTGACACCTCTTGCCGCTATAGCAGCTTATGGTAAGGAAAGGGTTAAAGCACATTTGAAGAATTCAATGATTTGTTAATTCTTTTTAGTAAAAACTTTGATAAAAAAACATTGTCATTTATGTAGAAACAGCCATGGTATTTCTACCATTAAATCACCTTCACAAAAGTCAAAAGAAATGAAACTTGAATTTGTTTAATCCACACAAAACTGCTTTGTCAGAGACTCAACACTATACATAGCTTATTTAAAATATATCATTTCACAACTTAGCGAATCTCCCTTGAATTCTCTTCTTGGAAATTACCACCATCATATTAAATAAAAATCCCCCTTATAATGCGATATATTAAAAGGGCTCGGCCTTTATTAGGGTTCTCTTAACACAAGAATGATACTGACGTACGGCAGAGCTTTTCATGTAAAGGTCAGTGATTTTCACGGGTTTCTCTCTTTTTTGATGTTATGTTTGTAACTAGTGCTGGTAAAATCGTGAAGAAATGATTGTAGTGCGGCTTTAAAGGAAACCCCACATCATGAGAAAAGACTTGATACAATAGAGAGAACATTTGTTTTCAGAAACAGCAAAACTTCTTTTGTCCTTCCTTTTCATGCCTGTTGTCCCTACTCTTGGGTACATTTGTACACATATGCACTCGTTTATTGTTGTTGTAGAATATAACCAACTTGTTTTATTAGAATTTAAAGACTTTGGCATCCTTGTTGTCTGTATACATATTGGTTGTTCTCCATGCTGATACATATTGTTAGGGTGGATGAGTGGGGTGTTTTGGGTCTCTCATTGCTTTAAGTTTGCGGTTATGCATTGCCATATGGGAGTTGAGGTTGGATTTGTAGCGAGCGCGGTATGGGCAGACTGGACACTGATATGGTCGGTCGCCGGTATGTGTGCGGAAGTGGTCCTGTAAGTTGTACAACTTTGTGAATGTTCGGTCACAGACAGTACATACTAAGGGTGCCCGTCCGCGTGTCGCCTCTGGCCACCTTGTCTGCAAAGAGCGAAAACCAAAAATAAGCGTTACTTGCCACAACCCCAGTTAATCATACAGGAAGGGCAGCACTTGTATGCGAGTGCAGAGCTTTGTTTGCCTCTCTTTGCACACTTTTAAACTTGGGGTTTGCAGTAACAATTCAATCAGTTTATATCAGGGTTGAATTATCAACCAATTCCCTCCATTTACTACTGAAAACGCCGGGCACAAATGGTACCCATTGTAATAGCTGTCATCAGTGCTTATTTCGCCAGGTACCAGATCAAACTATGGCAGCCACCACTAGGGGTCATGCAAATGAGGAATAGTCATGTAACGGTATAGATTGGAGAACATTTTGCGATTGTGAGGTGAGTTTTGGTGGTTTCACTCTAGAGCGTCTGGGCGGGATACATTTTGGACCAATCAAATAATTCCCTTCATTCACTGCTGAATTCTTAGGTGTCAGTCAGCTGGTACCCAGAGTGATGGTTCCTATCAGAGCTTATCTTGCCAGTACCAGCTTCAGTACTGTCTGCGCCCAATGAGCAATATGTTTGACCCCTATAGGCCAGTGTCCTCTGGCCTCCTCCCTGGAGGGTGAAGGGAGGCCATTTTGAGATGGCGGGAATGCGTCCCCATGTGAGCGTTTAGATTGGACTTAGTCCTGGCAGCGTACGGACACAATCTACATCTGTAAGGTCTCTCGCCTGTATGGGTACGAATGTGGTCTCTGAGATTATCGCTCCGCTTGAAAATCTTGCCGCATACTGGACAGGGCACATCCTGGTCCTTCATTTGGGCCACAGACACCCGCGTCCACGCTTCAGCCAGGGTGCGTTTTACGACATGGGTCGTCTGCAATGTGGGAAAAAAATATAAAAGGAAGACAGGTCATTTGTCTCTCTTATAGGTGATTTGCCTGGCAGCGTATTTATAGGTGATCGGGTCAGGCATGGGAGAGAAAATATATGCATGAATGACAATCCATTGATTGGGTACTGAACAGGTGCAGACGCATCGCCTTCAACTAAAATGATATATTGTTCCATTAGCAGCCAGAAAGCTAATGCTGGAAGGGTCAATATGTACAACAAAAATGTGTTGGTCCAACCGCAGGGGTTTGTCCTCATAACTCATTAAAGGGGAAGTGCCCTAGTCTCTCTCCTATATACGGCACCCACTTATGAGGCGCAAATACAAATTCAGTTCAATAGGGGTCAGGTATCAAATCAGACCCTCTATTCAATGCTTAATTCTGATCTCACCAGTATTAGGTTCAATAATGGCAGCGCCCACTGGACAACAATTTTGACCCCTATTATAAGGTCAAAGCACCTAGATGAGCCCTCTTCTTGTGTTGGTTGAGATTTGACTTTTGGGAGCATGTGTAGGGGCAGTGAGGGCAGCTGTATGGGCGTTCACCCGTATGTATACGCATATGGTCCTTGAGGTTGTATGACTTCTTGAACTGCTTGCCGCACACGACGCATGTAAATAGTTGCCGTGCGGAAAACTGGATAGAGCCCCTGGAGGACCCTGGAGTAGACTCGGTATTCCCGCCCCAAGGTGATGTCCCCTGAAAGAGTCAACATGAGTCGTGGTCACTTCCAGATCATTTTTCTGAAAAAGTTTTCTTTTTAGATGCTTTTTATATTTTCTTAGAACACTATTCATTTGGTCCTGGATTAACACATTCTCAGTGTGATACTGCATGCTTGACCCATCATGAAAACAGTTGCAGAGCAAAGCTGACTCAGACTGGATTATTATTTTTAGAAGAGTCAACATGAGTCACCGTCACTTCCAGATTTATATGTTCTGCGTTGGTTTCTTTAGGGAGTGGTCAATTTTTAACAAGGGGTAGTTGGGGGGGGGGGTCAAAAGATGTCAGAGCCCTTTGAGGGGCACGAAAAAATTTGCCCATTATTAGCGACAAAGCTTGGGCATAATAGAATAAAAGGGGGCGCAATTTTTTTTTGGCAGGTGCGTATTCTATTTCCCCCCCCCACCCCTGTTTTAGTTGGATCAAATTGAATTAGCCCTTTAAGGGCCGCTGATGCATTAATACATCATGCCCATTAGTCGGTGTGATGCACCAATGAAGTGCTGGTGAGTCTGCTCACAAGCACCTCATAGGAGCGTCAGGCCAACCACTCAGAAGTGTATCATCCCCAATGGGCATGATAATTTACTACCGGTAAGTAACACATTAGGGAGTGACCATTTTTTAACAACAGGGGGTGGGGGCTGGTGGGTTTGCGCATGGATGCACAAAAAAAAATTTCAACCCCCCGTCTCGAGGGGAGAACTTTTTTTTTATCCCCCCCATAAGGGGCGAAAATCGTGCGTGAACATGCCCTTTTAATCTATAGTGAAATTATTGACCCCACCCCCATCTGAGGGATTGAAAAAATTCCGACCCCCCAGTCAAGGGGTGAAAAAAATTCTGACCCCCCCCTCAAACCCACCAGCCCCCCCAGTTGTTAAAAAATGATCACTCCCTTAGTGCATTAGGTCACAGGGGACCAGGGTACTATCAAAACTTATTGCAAGAATAGACAAACTAGCAAGGAAATCTAAAAGATCATTTTTCTGTTAGTTTTATTTCCTGTCACTGTATCATTCAGACAAAATAGCACTTTCGTTCTTCCACAAACTTCTTATTATGAGTGTACCATTAAATACATTCAAAATATCTATTTATCACATATTGTATAAACAAACATGAATTTATTAGATCAGTATGCATTCTAATATGCATTATAATCCCACTCTGAGTTATTACCGTAATCTCCCGCGTAGAAGACGCGATGCGCGTAGAAGACACACCCCAAACTCAGCACATGCATTTTCGCGTATAAGACGCACATTTTAATGCTGATATTTGTAAGATAAGTACATTTCTATAGTAAAAGTACCCCTCGTATAAGACGCACCCCAAACTTGAGGAAATCCTATAAGACTCCCCAGCATTTTGTTTGGCGTAGAGGACGCGTCTTATACGCGGGAGTTTACGGTAGTTACATCCATAGGTATAGACTGATACCCTTGTTGCAATATAATCACTCTGATAACATTCTAGGTTTGAGATTTGTCCTCTGTTCATTCAGACATAACCAGAATTACTGAGAATGATTTTTCTTTTACATATTCTCTCACAGAAAACAAAAAAAAAAAAAATAAATAAAAAAAATAAAATAAAAAAGGGCAATGTCTTTTTCTTCTCAAAACTTAGTCCTATGTTGATCCTTGTACCACCATAAAGAATATCACTCATCTTATTAACAAGCACTTCAAAATAGAAATCATTACACTAGGTCTTCCCTCTGACGATAATATCCCAAGATCTCTAATGAAATCATGTCCCACACTTTTTAATCAGTTCACAACGCTAACATGCAAAATAACTAGATAGCTAAGTTGTCCCTATCAAAGCATTGATGGGCCTCTAGATTTCAAGTCTGAATTTTGAGTTTCTGTGAACGGTCGGCATGATGCTTGAATGCACATAACGACCACCAATGGACATGTATGATGCCTTAAAGCATCAGTGGACTTTAAAAGGGTTAAAACCCTCCTTTTCAACTGTAGTAAAATGTAGAGGGTTGTTTGCCTCTTTTAGGCTTTAAATACCGGTATGGTCTAATGTCTGCGCACATGTTTGCGCCAGTTACTATCATCGGAGAAGGCGGCTCCACACACATTGCACTTGAAGGGCCGTTCTCCCGTGTGGGTTCTCATGTGTTTGGTAAGATGTCCGAGCTGTATACAAGCCTTACCACATAGCTTACATACATACTGTCGCTTAGGCTTCTCCGAGTGGGGCGTGGGCGCCAACCAGCCAAATAGGTTGGCACTAGACCCAGCGGCACGCAAAAGCATCTGGAAACACAAGCCGAAACAACCTCTTCACTACCTTATCCATTGGGTTTTGTTTTAATTGAACACAATCTCAGGACTCTTTCATGCAAGATGAAAGTCTCAAGTCTTTACATGAGATTTCCATTCACTCAACTCAATTATCGTAATCTCCCGCGTAGAAGACGCGCTGCGCGTATAAGACGCACCCCAAACTCAGCACATGCATTTTCGCGTATAAGACGCACCTCTTAGGGGTGATTTTTGTCAATCCAGTACTGTTCTATAGTAAAATTACCCCTCGTATAAGACGCACCCCCAACTTGAAGAAATCCTATAAGACACACAAGGCATTTGTTTGGCGTAGAGGACGCGTCTTATACGCAAGGTTTTACAGTAAAAGCTTTTTGTTTTCCACCCTTGTCCATAATAGCATATTTGGTTAGATTTTATTTTCCGCAAGGAAAATGAAAACTATTTTTACCAATACTCTACAACACTAAGATATTGTTATTCATTACAAAACACGAATTCAAATCACACTAAAGGTGAACTATTGAGGTGTAGATCTCGAGAATCATCAACTTAAAATGTCAACTTTTTTTTTTCTTTTCCAAAGTATACATCCAGGCCCTGGCACCCATTGTGCATCATGCCCATTGGTCGGCATGATGCACCAATGTATCTCACCAGAGCTACATTAATGCATCACGCAGACCCTATTGGGATGATACACCCCGACTCTCGGAGGGTCGGCATGATGCACTTTGACATCAGCGGCCCTAAAAGTACTATCAAATGACAATGATTGGTGATCTGGAGCACTATCCCCTGTCTCTCAATAGCCTAATGTTGTCTCTGTTACATCCACCTAAATCAACAACAGGTTTTAGTTGAAGCTCTCGTATGTATAGATGTGCCCATTACATGTCGTCGGACCTTAAACTGGTATCATACAGCACACCCTGAACGGGTTCGTAAGAAGGAGTATTCATCTGTCGCCGTCTTTGGGGTGCAGTGGCCAATTTAGAGGGGGGTGCCACGCCCTCTTTTTTTTTCAAATCCTGAATTTGCCACTGGGTTGCTGAACTCCCACTAAGGCCTTTCAGGTGAAACATGACTCGTATCCATCACTGTGGTACCTGGAAACATCTCGTGTTTGCGGATATGTTTCCTACAGTTACTGCTGTCTGCAAAGTCAGCGCCGCAAATCTCGCAGCGGTACGGCCGCTCGCCGGTATGTGTCCGAACGTGCTGTCTGAGATGTGTGCCGCGCTTGAACCCTTTACCACAGGTATTACAGACAAAGGGACGATCAGTTGTAGCGGTACTCTGTCCCGGCATGTGCATACTCTGTGCTGAAGGCCAGCCGCTCGATCCACCCAAGGGGCTAACATCATGGGTCATCTGAAACAGTGACGTCACCAACTGTATCTCAAGTTTAGTTTTTTTGTGTTTTTTTTTTATGAAATGTAAAAATATCCCAACAAGACGTTTCTCTTTATTTCACTCATTTCTCCTGTTGTTGATTTTGAAGAAAGCCAACATTTTGATAATGGGGAATAATTGCTAGCACTTGCAGTAAGTGTGTGTAGGAGGGAGTGAGTTTCATTCACCTAGCTAATTCAACTACAGGGACATCTAAGGGGAAATTCACCCAGTTCACATGTCATGATGTGTTTCACACTACGAGCACATTTCGCCCATTTCCCCACTTTATTCAGTTCCAATTAGGAACTGGGTGTCTCAGGTGGGTTATCGTGTCTGCGGATATGTCGTTTCCAGTTGCTCCTGGCGGAGAAAGCTGCACCACAGACCGCGCACACATAGGGCTTTTCACCCGTATGCGTGCGCATATGTAGCTTAAGGTGCTCAGACCGCTTACACGTCTTGCCGCAGGTCGGGCAGGTGTAAATTCGCTGATGCTGGCCAGACTCCTGCTGGCCAGGGAACGCAGGCAGTGGGGACTTCCCCCACTCACCGTAGTCGGCCATCTGCAACACGGAGGGTAGGCCAGGCTTACTAAATCAGTTCAACAGGGTTCAAGACTTTGGACAGGAAGGAAATTTTGGTAATAATCCTTATTTTCTAAATTTCTTCTCCAAAAGGAAATACAGCCACCACTGCAAGTTTTCCTGAAGAAATTGACACAAAACATAACAGCAGGACCTGGTTTCAAAGAGATTTTTAATGTATGACAGCTTGCCCTTCATCATTTGGTCGTCTTTTCCCCCTTCAACCCCTAACAAACGGGAAATTGAAAGAACCTACCCGCTCCTCCCCATTACCATTTTTTTATTTCCCATGATTCTGGAACTCTCTTATAATCTATGATAGTAGAATAAAACATTGCTTATGCACACACAGGCAAGATTTTGTATATAACTTGTACATAGGAAAACACACTTCAAACATATAGATCAATGTCATGTGAATTTATAGATCAATATACCGTAAACTCCCGCGTATAAGACGCGTCCTCTACGCCAAACAAAATGCTGGGGGGTCTTATAGCTTTCTCTCAGGTTGGGTGTGCGTCTTATACGAGGGGTAATTTTACTATAGAAATGTACTAATCTTACAAATTTCAGCCTTAAAATGTGCGTCTTATACGCGAAAATGCATGTGCTGAGTTTGGGGTGCGTCTTATACAAAGCAGATGCCATGCTATAGGGACCCTATCGGTAAGTATCAAGGTAAACAACGTCATGACGATGTTTTCCCTTTGGAACTTAACTTACAAGTACTATTTGTTAGTGAGCCCCCCCCCTAGGCACCAAAATAATTTTTCTTGACCAACTCTTATTTGGTGCCATGTTTAACAAATTTAGCTCAACTGGTAACAATCATCCAGGCTATCATCAGTGCAGTTTCTCTTGCCAGTAACGGCTTCAGCAATGGTCGTTCCCATTAGAGGTCCCACAAAAAGCCTCTAAAGTTGTGGTTATCATCTGTTCCAGCCAGTTCTTCGTCCCGTAAATTCCCACCTAATTGCTGCGTTTAATATGCGAAGCAGAAGCTGTAGGAAGACTTAAGAGTGTCTATAAGCTGCTTATAAACTGTCTTAAGTCAGGGTGCGGCTCATAGTCAGGTTTCCAAATCAAGAGATTACGGTAAATACCCGGGTAGTCAATTTTCAGCTGTGGCATTCTCCTTGTTGGATTTTAGCATCCTCATAATGCTGCTTATATGTCGGTGTGGCTTAAAGACGGGAATTTCCACCATCCTTTTCCGTGTGGGTGAGGGCATGCGTTTTGAGGTGCGAGGACTGAGTGAAACACTTCCCACAGAGCGAGCACGAGTACGGCCGCTCGCCTGTATGAGTCCTTGTATGTTTCTTGAGATGCTCTGCTCGTTTGAATGACTTCCCACAAATGTCACATGAGTACGGTCTCTGCTCGTCTGTGTCGAGCCACCCCCTCCTAGTGCCTAGCACCCTCCCAGCCTGGGGCACGGTTTTCTGCCCCCATGAATACGTCACCTGAAACAATCACCAGGCTAGACTTTATTAGAAAACCACAAAATAATGTCCTTTGACTATATCTATTCTCAGAAGAAAAGGTGAATCATGTTTTAAGATTCAGGTGGTCAATCTTAAAACATAGGCGTCTAATAGAGAAATTGTCTAATCCTTCCAGTCCTTTAAAGTACCATAATCTCCCGCGTAGAAGGCGCGTCTTAAAATGCTGCTGGGTCTTATACGCGGGAGGGGCATTGCCTGGAGTTTGGGTACGCCTTATGGGGGGGGGGGTATTTTTACTAAAGAACAGTACTAAATGACAAAAATTTGCCCTCGGGGGGGGGGGGCGCCTTCTACGCGAAACAGCCCCCCTGTGAGTTGGGGGGGGCGCCTTATATGCGAGCTGCGTCTTGTACGAGGGAGATTACGGTAGAAGATAGCTTTTTTTATGGAACAACTGAGGCCTGGGTTCGATTCCTGTACACATGGTTTGACTTTTTCCCCGTCACAGACACAGCTTACTATGTGCATTTGTATGATATATTTTTACATGTCCTGGACAGAGACCTGCTACAAAAAGCTTTCTGTTTTTTCATTCCCATAAAATCCAACAAAGCCATTCACATGAGCTTCTAATCGTCAGTCTCTAAAGTCAACCTTAGTCCACTCTCTAAGTCAACTTGGAAACTTGCAATGTTTAATACTGTATGTGCCCTGAACTGTGGTTTATATGTGCAATTTTACATTAAGTCTGGTGTGGGTGTAGCCTTTGTCTTCCTCATAAACTCAAGAGTGTGACTAATATATAATATAGCCTTATATGTGTAGATTGACAGAAATTTCCAATACCTCTGGAATTGCTGAAATTGCCATGGGTATGTCTATTAAAATCTCACTTCTAACACACACTTTTTCTTCATTTTACTCTGTCTATCCTTGTTCAGACAGAAATGTCCATCACATTTGAACCACTGCACTCTCTCTATCCTTGCTTTCAGGAGACCTCATGCCTTCTCATATGTTTCTTGAGGTTGCTGCTGTCAGCGAAAGCTGCAGTGCACACCTTACAGTGATAAGGCCTTTCACCTGTATGGGTTCGTAAGTGGAGTTTAAGATGATCCTTGCGCTTGAATTCTTTACCGCAAGTGGGGCATAGAATTTGCTTTCCCCCACTATCGGGGTGGTTCAGGCGCCTTGGGGGTGCGACCGGCCACAGTGGACTTCCCGATATAAAATTCTGCAACATCTGCAAGAGGCAGGGGAGCAAAGGTCACACAGGGGTCATTAATTGATTGATTGGTATATAGATTGGTTTAATGCCCAGGCATATAAGTAACTTGTGGACTGCTTCATGAGTATTTGGACATTCAGTCCTTTCTCCTTCATTTGTAGGTTGTGTATATGGCCGCTACATGGTCCACTACTTCTCAGTTCGAGGGCAGAGGGGACAAAATCATGCAGGCTTAAGCTCTTGCTTCTTAAGCTAAAGCAATCACATTGGAATTGAAATACTTTCAACATTGTTTGACAGGACATGGAAATATGGGCCTGTAAGAATGTAGACACATAAAAAAAAAATTTTCTCTTCTTTTTTTTGGATTGGCATCATAAGGATTTGTCTGTTGATAATGTTGAGATTAGTCTCACGATTATAACCAGGGTAAGGAAACCTCACTTTTCGCAGGAATTTAAAAAAAATGTTCATTTTTAAGTGTCTGTCATGTGACTTGAGTGACCAATCAGAGCAGCTTTACTTGCTCTCAATTATGGGAATTGGGTGTTCCTTCCCACTTCAAAATTCCGGTCTTAAGAGTTTGGGTCCTCTCCAGCAGAATTTGTTTTCATGCATCGAGTAAGGTGGCGCTTGTGGGCAAATGAACGCGAAAAGCGTGTGCCACAAAATTTACATGCATAAGGTTTCTCTCCTGTGTGGGTCATTATATGTTTCTTCATGTTGCTCGAATCAAGAATTTCTTTGCCACAGTATGGGCACGATTTCTTCTCTGACACTTGTCGCGCGATCTGGTAGGGCCACAAGGGATGTTTCAGTCCCCAAGCAGTCTGCAATGCCAAAACAAAGAGAGGGAATCCCTGTATTTGCATGTGATATTTAGAAATCTTTCGATTTAGCTTCTCTGTGTGTGCAAAGTTGGAATACCTGAAGCGGGTATGTTGCGTTTCATGACAGTTTTTGTCTGATAAATGCTTGTTATTTCATAGTATCCCCCCCCCCCAACTCAGGAAGAGTTAATATCCCTTAAGCCCGTGTTCAAAATCCGTGAATTTAAGTACAAGCAAAATTGTCTTTATTGCTGTTACCGCGAACATTTATACCAGCAGAAATATCTACGACCACAGTAGATAGACTAACCTTTATTTCCACGCCAATTATTTTTTTAAGCTCCATAAGCACTAGGTTGGCCCTGGTTTGTCCATATATTTTTTTTTAAATTAACCTCTGTAAAGCTGCGAATTGTATGCAAGGATTACATCAACTGCGTCCTATAGGATCCAGCCAACACAGGGTGCTTTATATACGCAAGGATTTTCACTATAGGACAGTACTCGGGGTTCCCACAAAATCCCCAGACTCAAATTCCATGAAAAAATCTAAATGACACTTTTAACTACATTTGGAAATTGTCGGGGCGGAGCTCCTAGCAAAATTCCCGAAATCAAGGTGGAAAAAAGTCCACTCCAATTGATTTTTGCAATAAATATTCAGTTTTCCCATTTTCCATGACTTTCCATGACTCCAGAAGAAATTTTCAGAAATTCCATGACTTTCCCTGACAACTTTTAATTCCATGATATTCCCTGACAACTTTTAATTCCATGATATTCCCTGACAACTTTTAATTCCATGACTTTCCATGATGTGTGGGAACCCTGGGGGGGGGGGGGCACTCACTATGTGTCACTGACAGAGGTGTGCGGCTGGCAAGGCCACTTTTTGGCCAAAATCGCTCTCATCAAGGGTCTAGTTTTGGTCAAAATCCCTCTCACCAAGGGTCACTTTTCTCATATTTTGACCCCGCGCATCCAAATAAGTGTCAGTTTCCGGAATTTTGTTCAAAATTTCCATCAAATGTGGTCAGTTTTGACAAAAATTTCCCACACCAAGGATAAATTTCGAGATAAAGAAAAAACGTAACTGTGCACATTTTTTATCAAAATCCCTCTCAGCAAGGGTCACCTTTTGCCCAAAATCCCTCTCACCAAGGGTGTCATAGGCCCAGCCACACACCCCCGTCAGAAGAAATCTGAGTGCCCCCCCCCCCGGGTGGGAACCCCGAGTACTAACATGACCCAAAGTGTGTCCTATAGGATTTAGCCTAACTCAGAGTGGGCCCTATATGCGAGAGGCGTATTACACGCAATGATTTACGGTATCATGGACCGTCATCAATATCATCCTCCGGCTTTATATGTAAAAGTGAAGTTCCTTCACCCGGCTGACTTAATACACCCTGGTGAATATTCAGTACATGACGCTTGTAGCTGAAGTGGCGAGCAAACCTGGCCCCACAGAGATTACACGAGAAGGGCTTCTCTCCTGTGTGGGTTAACATGTGACGTCTCATGTCCTTGGCCGTGGCCGTCACTCGACCGCACACGGAACAGGTCAGGTCTGCGGCGGAACTATTCCCACCTCCACCGCCATGACTTATACTGGCTGGCGTCATAGCGGATCGCACCCATGGGACACCAATATTGCCGTTGCCGGTGGGCAAACCCTGAAAGACCAAAAAGAAGGTACCCCACTTTTACTGGCTCTACTAACTGGAATTAAGTGCTTTTTTTTTCAAAGGTTTGACATAATAATTCACAGAATGTACATGTACTCAAGCAATGTCATCTTTGTGTGGGCTACTGCTTCTACCGAGGCCGCCCAACAAAAAACTGAACTGGAATCTCTATTGGGAAAAGTGGCATCGCTTCCTTTTCTTCCTCATGTTTATTAGAGATGTTTTACTGGCCAAGATTACTTACATTTAGAAAGCTACATCAGTTTGACTTCATTGGCTTCTGGTAACGTGAATTCCTTCGATAAGTTGTGGCTTATACTACAAGAACCAGCTTATGGGTGTGGCTTATAGGATTGTCCAGAACTTAGGGAGTGATAATTTTTTAACAACAGGGGGGGGGGCCTGGTGGCTTTGAGGGTGGGGGGTCAAATTTTTTTCAACCCCTTGACCTGGGGGTGGGTCAGAATTTTTTCAATACCTCTGATGGGCGGGATCAAAATATAATTTCCCGTTTTCAGTGGAAACCCCTGCGCATTAATATAGGCTAAAAGGGGACTTTAGCGCACAATTTTTGTCCCTTATGGGGGGGTCGAAAATTTCTTACCCCCCTGTTGTTAAAAAACGATCACTCCCTTAGGGTGCAGCTGATCTGATGGTATTTGACCCTATAGAAGAGCAATTAACTGCCAATTTCACAGCCACGGGTGCGGCTTATAAATTGTTCCTAACCCACGGGCGCGTTATACATACGAGGCTGCGGCTTATACCTTTATGAGGGAATTAACGAGTCTATTTTGCACCATTTGTTATGAAATGAGGGAAGGACCAGTCCTTCAGTGACTGGACTACATAGTAGAAAGGACTCCACCATCACTGTCTAATTGCTCAATTCACTTTATTTCACTAAGTCAGTCATAACAAAAGATACACAAATGAATTTATGTACCCCGTTAGTTCATAAGTAAATCCTATAACATCTAACTAGAAAATGGCAAAAAAACACCCCTACCCATGTCATGATACAGATGTTAAGTTCTAAGCAATGCTGGGAATGGATGGTTTTGGCAGGAGTCAATGCAAAAGACATGCTTTAGACTGCCTATTCCTCCTCAAATAGATTTTCCCCATCTACCAATTCATGTACTACTAGCATGAATTAACTAAAAGATTGAACGCCTGCTGTAAAGCAGTGGTGGCCCAGGTGGCACTGCTGCTACAAATAGATAAACCGACTTTATAAGACAGCCAGGAGAGTCCTCCTGGCTGTAGGAACCGACTTATACAGTCCTTCTGGTTTTGGGAACTGACTTAAACAGTCTGTCTTAAGGAAATGGCTGTTCACATATATAAGAGTAGACATGATCAAATCGCATGGGTCAAGATGTAAGGTGTATAGCCAAGATTGTTATAGACGAAGGTACTGAATCTTAGCGTCTGAATTGCAATAAGCCTATACGGACTTAGCTGGTTTGAATATCAGCCAATGAAATGACACCAACTCTTCAGTGCGGTCCTCTCGGGGGCCAACTAGTACCATCTGATAGGTCTGTTCAGTAGAACTCGCTGGTAACAAGCTCCAGCAATGGCTGCGCCCTTGGTACAACCTGCTACCTCGGAATAGGACTCCATGTGCTATGGAAATCTCGATTTGATCGCATTATGGAAATGTACTGGAGCGATTTTGTAGTATCGCAAAAAAAAATCTACAAAATTTCGGAGGCCATTTACACATAGAGCTGATGATGCTAGGAGCTCAAAACTTCACACAATGGGAGAGAAAGGTCTAAAGTATATTCTAGGATACAATTGAATGTTGAAGAAGGTAGGTAAATCACTTTAATTTCACAAATTGTCTTGACTCCTGGATTTGAGTTTCCTGACGATTTGGGCGACGCCAATAGCCCAGGGGAACCCTGGGCCAACAAATATAAGTAGAATGAGTCAGTCCTATGAATTATTTACAGCATGTTTCATGTCTATATTACATGCCCATGGCTATTCTTCTTAGTAAGTTTAGGATTCTGCCTCCGAAATGCCAGAATATTTCAGGCCTCTCCAGAGCGCCCATGCAAGTTTCCAAAGTTCATCAGTATTATCATCCTAAGTTCATACCGATTTCTCCCGAGATACGGTTCAAGTATATATCAACTGCAAACTAGTTACTACTTCAACCCGTTTGGTCAATCTTGGTGAATTTTCATCATGAAACAACATGATCGAGACTCATCTATAGGTCTTTCGGATACAGAAATCCTGGAATTCCAGGGAAAACCGGAAGATTATCTTCCCTGGGCATATAGGCAAAGTGAGGCACGGGGCGAATGGGCGGATCGCCATTGGGTGATACGATCGGGTTATCTTTTGCGCTATTGTCACCAGGTTTGTCTGGGCTGGCGTGAATCCGTGCTATATGCCTCTTGAGATGGTCTGCCCTTGAGAACGCCTTACTGCAGTGGGGGCAGTGGTATGGTTTATCACCTGTATGGGACACTTGATGTCGCCGCAGTTTCCACGAGTTCTCGAAGCTGAGGCCACATGTTGGGCACTCTGGGCGCCTTTTGCCCTCTGAGGTAGATTCTCCTAACCCGAGTAGATCGGGTGGATATGGGAGGGTGGCGGCTGCTGCCCTAGTCTTCTGCAAATGAAACACGAAGAGTGGGCTGTTAATTTCCTCTTGTATTGAGTTCAGTCTCTGATGTTGTTTCAGAGGTAGCTTGGGATATGGTGGTTGCTTCTGCTTCTACTGCTAATTAGGATAAGTAGTTCAAGTATTTTCATTAACCATTGACTTCCTTCCACTTGCATGGTGAACACTATTGTGCATTTGTTTCAACTCCAGTGAAAAATATTCATGACATAACATCTCTACTATCCTCATCCTCGTTTTATAGAACTAAACTTCATTCAAGGATCAGTGTTCATCTTCTTGTCCATGTAAAATTTTCCCCTGAATCTTTCACCATATTTATGGATATTGGAGCAATAACCCTTTCAAACTGTGCGACCCCTCTATCGACAAATTAGAATTTGTCCACAGACGTCCCCGAACTTATCGCCATGAGCTCAATGTACAGTAGGTAGGATTTTAGTTCTACTGAACAATACAACACTAGGAATCATCGAGTAATAGTGAGTAATAGATGTTTAACGCCATTTCGACAGCTAAGGTCATATTCATGGCGAGAACTACATTACACAATTTACAGGGGAATGTGTCAGTGTCCACGCATATGTGCACCATAGGAATCATCGAGTCCTAGGTGGCTAATACGTGAGGGGTAACGGTTGATATAGCTCACATTCTCTGGTCGTCTTTGTTTAAAAAGTGCCCACCATTTATTACTAGGGGTGCCACTCTTAAACGGCTTTCCCCTTTCCCGTGCAACCTGTCCAACATGTTTTAGAAAGTCATGAATGGTAAGAAGATGTCCCCTGCTAGTTCTCTCTTGAGCATACTGAATCAATGAATCTTCATCGCTCGTTAACTAAGCTACTTTCCCCCGAGGACTCCCCACTGTAATCTTCCCAGTCACATAGTCAGACAACGTGGAGTGTGGAAGCCCATATTTTCTGGCTGCCTCGCGTTTTGATATTTTATATACTGAACATTCCTCCATCGCTAAAGATATTTTGACCTCTAGTGACACATGTAAGTTTAAACAAAATCTTAAGACGTTTCTGGTGTAAATAATCAACCCGTTTAAATAATTTACAGAACTGATATTCTTGAATTTAACAAATTTTTATTAACCTTCATTTATTTCGACTCTCGCTGAAGAGGTTTTAAAAAAAAACACACTTTGGAGCATATATTTCAACTCTAGGCAATGATGACCAGCCATAAATTCATATTCAGAAATCAAAAGGACAAAGAATATTTCTTCAGGGGGCAAGTACACACAACTTCTTTTTTACTTAGTCATAATCATCCTTCACAAATAAAGCTAGGTCTGGGTCCGGGTTTCGAGTTATCCATGGTGACACTGAAAGAACTTCTTGTGGTGATAATTGAATGATTCAAAAATGTTGAATCGTTTCTCAACAAATCCCATTTCAGTATGGATTACAGACCATTTCAGATCCATGCAAGGCTTTGTCAAGCTAAAGGATCATGTGCACTCTTCCAATACATGAAATTCGGACAGGTTAATCACCACATATAGTGTTATTATGCTTATTTTTAAGTTTGGAAAAAAAAGTTAAGGTGTGTTAGCCTTAAGTTTTACATTTATCATGTAAAACACAGATCTCTCTCATGATTGATCAAACCTTAGTAATGTCAAGGGTGTCCTACATAATTATGACCTATATTTAGAATCATGAGTCATGGCTTTCAATGGGTGATTTCATTGGTCTGATGACTTTTTCTTAAAGTGTTGTTCTTCAAGTCCCAGGCGACTAATACGCGAGGGGTAACGATTGATATAGCCCATAATCTCTGGGCGTCGCTTTTTAAAATACATCCACCATTTACTACTAGGCGTTCCACTCTTAAACGGCACTCCTTTTTCCCGGGCAAACTGCCCGACATGCTGAAGAAAGTCATGTATAGTAAGGTGCTGTTCTTTGGTAGCTCTCTGTTGAGCATACTGAACCAATAACTCTTCATCATCGCTCGATAACTGAGGGACGCTCCCCCAACAACTCCCCGCCTTAACCTTCCCCGTCATATGGTCAACCAGCGTTGAACGTGGAAGCCCATATCTTCTGGCCGCCTCCCGTATTGATATATTAAATGTGGAATATTCCTCCATCGCTAAAGATATTTTGACCTCTCGTGACACCTGTAAGTTTAAACAAAAAGATGACAAAGTCTTAGAATTTTCCTGCATAAACAACCAAACCAATTTGTAATCTGCAGCACCAATTATGTCATTGTCACTGGATTCATAAAGTTCTGATGTGGCTTATATGTGAAGATAACTCCCTACTGCGACTTATACAGTCAGCAAACGGTAGGGTGCGTCTTATACTATGTTATGATAAGAATTTACTAGGAGGCGTGTATTTGATTGATTAAGGAAATCAGTTAAGCACGGTATAGCCGTGGTGATTTATTTTGTCATGGTTTATGATTATGTTTATTCATTAATTCAAGCATTATTGCACTATGACATACACATTCATACAACCTCTAGAACTACCGTAATCTCCCGCATATAAGACGCGTCCTCTACGCCAAACAAATGCCTTGTGCGTCTTATAGGATGTACTGAAATTGGGGGTGCGTCTTATACGAGGGGTAATTTTACTATAGAAATGTATTGAATTTACAAATATCAGCATTAAAATGTGCGTCTTATACGCGAAAATGGTCCTGCTGAGTTTGGGGGTGCGTCCTATACGCGCAACGCGTCTTCTACGCGGCCGATTACGGTAATAATATCACCTGTACTATGCCCTAGGTGCGTCTGGGCTGTGTCTACTGCCTGGTCATGGCTCAGCAGTCCCAAGGAGCTATCAGATTAGATTATATACTTGTACTAAGACCCACGTCCGTCTAGGCCATGTCTACTGCCTGTTTGCGGCTCAGCACGATACTTTTACACATGCATAAAGTAGCTAAGCCACTGAACTTCTATGGCTTAAGTCAGTAGGAGCTGGCCTCTATGTTAGTACCTATTAAGTTACTGCCCATGCCATGCAGACGTCTAGGATTTCAGTAGATGAGCTATTGGTCAAAAATTTCAACCCCTATGTATACATGTACATGATTTATTTAATTATTTTCATTCATGAAAATAAATCAATAAAACTCTGCTAGAATAACAAAGTGTAGCTCCATGCGCACCTTTTATAGGATTTGTCTCTTCAGACATGGTACGTTTTTGAATTCAATCACAACAAATATAGCATCCTCTTATACACAGATATGTCCTAGCATAAGGATGCACCCATACCCCATAATTACCGTAATCTCCCGCGTATAAGACGCGTCCTCTACGCCAAACAAAATGCTGGGGGGTCTTATATCTTTCTCTCAAGTTGGGTGTGCGTCTTATACGAGGGGTAATTTTACTATAGAAATGTACTAACCTTACAAATTTTTAGCCTTAAATGTGCGTCTTATACGCGAAAATGCATGTGCTGAGTTTGGGGTGCGTCTTATATGCGCAGTGTGTCTTCTATGCAGGAGATTACGGTAGTCACGTTTAAGCGCTGGGTTTTGAATGTGCGCCAGGGTTAGTGGGCCACTGAAATGTCTTTTATGAACTAGAACTAGCTTTTGAATAAGCGCCTTTCTTGTATAAGCCCCCCCCCCCAAAAAAAAAAAAATCTATAAGGGCCGGGGTGGTTATTCATGAAGAAAAGGTATATGCATATTTGACTAACTTAAAACATAACCATGCTATGTGGGTATAATACAAAAACACATGTCAATTCAAAACGTTTATTTTCTCGAATCACATTCATGACTTATGTACAATTAAATAATCATGTTCGTCAATGCGACACGTGAGCTTTCCAGAGACAGTTTTATCTGCTAATAGCCAATCATTCAACCCTTTTCCTGTTGACTCTTATATTCATACCTGCAAACTCCTGGCGAGAAAAAAAAACTGAGCCTGCAAAACCCACAATTTCTGCTTTGAAAATGAGACGAGAAGAAATTTTGTAAATCTAGAGGCCAAATATATGTATTTCGTTTTTTTTTTTTTTAAGATGTCTGTTACCCTCAGTTTAGAATTTTACTAAGACCCCCCCCTATATAAATGTTAAAATGAGATCTCATTGGATCTGGATGAATCAGAAGAATGACCCTGGTGGATCTTTAAAAACACTGAGAAAACTGAAAAAAAAACTGAGGAGTTTGCAGGTATGTATAATAGATAATATTCCTAAAAAACAATGTAAAACGATAAAAGCAACTAGACTTCAATCACTGAATTATTCCTTCCTTATCACAATCTTGATTCCTAGCTTCCATCACTAATGCTGTTTAAACCCTTTAGCGGTTTATAAACCATTTAAGATCGTCGGTGCCCCTTATCGGCTTACCCTGGGTCCGGCTTATACGAGGGAATGGAAATATGTTCAGGCCCCTGGCGAGGCTTATAGCTTATTCACACACTCAGAGTGTGACATATATCGATGTTGCGGGATTTCTAATGGGTGCAGCCATTGCTGAAGCTGGTTACCAGCAGTTGTCACTGATAACAAGTTATCAGGTGGGTACCATAAGACCCCCGGGAAGTCTACAGTGAATAATTGGGATTGTTTCTTTGGCTGATAAATAATCCCTCAAAGTCTTTATACACGGGTGTGGCTATTAAGTCAGTTCTTACACTAGGCAAGCCCTTGCCCTAGAGGATAGTTAGTCGTCATTTATGTACATTAGCTATGTGTCTCTTCATATGGTCGAGTCGGGAAAACGTGGCCTCGCACTGCGAGCAGCGGTAAGGCCGTTCGCCTGTGTGTGTATACTGGTGCCGCTTCAGCCGGTACATACTTGGGAAGACCTGGCCACAATGCGAACACTCGAAACCCTGCCCGATGGATTTTGGGGTGGGAGGGGCTGCCCTGGCTGGTGCTGGTGCTGCCACCTGCTGCAGCCACGGGGGTGACAGGCAGGGTCCCAGTTCACTCAGGAGCAAGCCCTGCAATGTCAACAGGGAAGACCAGTTAGTGGTCAGAAGGCAGGAATTTTGTGTTAAGATAAAGGTCCTATTCAGGACCCCAACTACTGGCCCCTGGTTTACAAATATCTCAATGTTTCTAATAGATATTTTCTCAAGCCTTAATTTCCCCTCACTTGACTTCAAGTTTTATGGACTTGTAATTTTTGTCTTTTATTGCCCCCACTTTCTCAGCCTGTACCGCCGATCCCACTAGAAAGAGTCCAGAAACGCCTTACCTAGGCCTGAGACGTGTTAGTTATGACCGGTATCCAGTTCCAATTGCCACTCCTTCATATTGGCTCAACTCAACCCATTCTAGTCTTCAATAAAAAGGATTTTGGTTGAAATGTGTAAGAACTATTGCTTCTAAAATAAATCTCCCACTCAATTGCTCAAGAAGTGAACTTTCATAAAAAAATAATCGGTAAAAATAAAGATTTCATACAATAAAACTTGCAAACTATACACGAGTAATCCATATCCAGGGTGGGGGCTACCGTTATTTGTCACTTATAATGTTTTTGGCAAGATTCCTTAGTCTGGACGCTATTTCCTTAAGTTAAAATCTCCAAAGATCCTTCCTTGAGATGTCATTAGCTTTCCTAGTTTGTTTTTTTGTTGTTGTTGGATAGAACAACATGTTGAACATCATTATAGAGCACTCTTGGGACATCCATATCATTGATATGTATACTGCTTCCTTTTCTTAGACTTAGATCCGTGCGCAGTCTCTTTATGTCTCCTAAGATGGTCGGGACGACTGAAACATTTACCGCATTCCTCACACTCATTAGGCTTACTGCCCGTGTGAGTTTTTAAATGGCGCTGATAATGGCCCACAACCTGCTTTCCGCAGATGGGGCATTCTTTAACATAGCTCCGTGGGCTGTCCCTATACCCACTGTGTTGTTGTTGCTGATACTGCTGAGTTCCCAAATAAAGGCCCCCTGAGTCGCCCGCCTCTTCACCTTCTGTACCCAAGAAACCGATCTGCAGAATACAAAAAGAAAAGAACCACCTTTTAGATACCCCTTGCATGTTTTGTCTTTTTCTAGGTATAGAATATGGACGTTTACTTTCTCGTTCTCTTTAACCATCAAAGGAAAGTAAAGTTAATGGTTCCCAGGGTTCCCCACTCACATTTCGATTTCAAATTCCTGGTTTCCCCTGAATTTCTCATGCGCATCAGACGATCGCAAGAGTACAGATTGTCCTTAAAACTAGCATTTGGTCCTAGTCAGTAGCTTTTTAAGCTTCTCAATTTCCCTGTTTTTCCATTTTCCCAGTCCTCCCTATTTTCCTGATGTGGAGGGCATCCAGAGTGGCATCACAAGCTTAATCCTTTGAGTCCCTGTATATAAGATATAGTGTTATAGCACTTCATATTATATGTACTGTATGAAGTATGGGGGAGATAAAGGACCTAATTCTTGGGTTTGTGCGCATGAGCGACATGGCGTTTAAGGTGTTCTGCCCTTGTAAAACAGGCTGTACACTGAACGCACACAAATGGCTTGTTTCCGGTATGCGTCTTTAAATGGCGATTGTACTGAGAAGTTATAATTTTGCCGCAATAGGGACACTCCTTTATAGCTCCGCCTCTCGGGCTATTGTCTCCTTGGTAAATGTGCTGTTCCCGGGGCTGTTGGTATGGCTGGGAATACAAATATTGGCCTCCTGTTGCAACACTTGGACTCAACTCTGACATTGGTCCCATCTGCAGGAACAAAATACCAAATTTTAGATTGATTCTCTTAAATGCTGATCGATAATTGCTGATCGAGCATATCTTTTCAAACTTAACAAGAGGCTGTCAATAGCGGTGTCCGTTACTGGTGAAGCCGGTTCCAACTTATTTCTATAGGGTGTCAGACGAGATATAATTTGGACCAATGAACTAATTCTATGTATTCACTGCTGAATTCTAAAATTGTAACTGGTACCTGTCATGGTAGTCGTTATGAGTTCTCATCTCACCAGTACCAGATCAAGCAATGCCTGCGCCCACTGAACAATACGCTTGACCCATATACAGGGATTTTGATAGGAATTTTTCCAATGGGCCAATGGCGCATTCATGGCCAAAACAATACGCCATTTTTTAGACTAATGAGCATGGGCCATTTTATACTTTATATCTAAAATGCAAAATATATGGGCAGCTGCAGTTATAATTGGTACCTTTACTAAGTCATCACACATTTCGATTCTATAAAGGAAAACAGCACCCAAAATTTATGATACCCTATTTTGATAGCATTTATATCAAATAAAAACACTCACATCGTTAGTAGTCTACTGTTAGTGAAATATTTATCATCACAGAGGAAAACTGCAGGCTTATCTGATGCATCTGATAAAGTCACAATTGGGCAAAATGCACCAAATTAGTGCTTGGACAGCACTGTTAGTCTACAATCAGATGTGGTTTGTAGCATTTTACTGGCAGAATGTGTCTATTTCTTTTGAGAGATATTACAAGATGACCCTACTGATGGTTCTGGTATGAGACCATGATGGTGTATTATTTGTTATTCTAATTATTATACATTCTGTTATAGGGTACAACAAATCAGTTAATTATTGTAGATATAGATGAAGTCTGGTGCATACTTATCAAGAAGTGTATTGATTCCCCTTCTTGTACTTATTGCATTCATTCAAGGAACCAACATATCTACCACTGTGCCTGGGCAGCAGACTGGGACTGACAATGTGACTGCTATATTGTATGAATTGGCCACACTGATGCATAAATACTAAATTCTATTGTAATCAATTTCTTTCCGATGGCTGTTTCTGTCATGAAATTAGCTTTCCAATGATATATAACACTACTACCGTAATCTCCCGCGTAAAAGACGCGTCCTCTACGCCAAACAAAATGCTGGGGGTCTTATAGGATCGCTTCAAGTTGGGGGTGCGTCTTATACGAGGGGTAATTTTACTATAGAAATGTACTAATCTTACAAATTTATGCATTAAAATATGCGTCTTATACGCGAAAATGCATGTGCTGAGTTTGGGGTGCGTCCTATACGCGCAACGCATCTTCTACGCGGGAGATTACGGTATGTATGGCATACCTTTCAGCTAAGAGGTAACTTTTTTCAAATCTTTTGGGATGTTGTCCATGATCTAAATGCACCAATGGCGCATTTTGATGAGTATTTAATGCGCCATTTGAGTTTTAAATGCGCGGCCCTTTCAAAATCCCTGCATATATACCAGATATAGAAGCATTTGATCAGAGTTTCAATTGGTGGACAGTCTCTGCATGTCTCTTGAGTGAATCTAACCTGGCATAACTAGCTGAGCACTTTGTGCACACATATGGCCTTACACCCGTATGTGTTTTCATATGGCGCTGGTACTGCGAAGTCACCATCTTGCCACAAAACGGACACTCCTTGGCTGGTCCTTTAGCTGTATCAGTTTTACTAACACCCTTTTCCGGATGTTGCAGGTACGGCTGAACACTCAAATAATGGCCCCCTACCGCTTCACCACCACTCGGACTCAACCCCGAAGAAAATACCATCTGTAGGAAAAATAAAGAACAGGGGCCTTTAAGAAATACCAAATGACTTACTTTTATTTATAATTTCTTTATTTTGCCTGCCTTTGCAATGATAAGCAAGCTGATAAGCAAAGAAACTGGCTATTGCAATACCTCGCATATATAAGGCGCGCCCATAGTTTAAGACGCTACGTTGAGAGAAAGCTAGAATGTGCACCTGGGGCTCCATTTTGAGCACTTTTGTTCTGCTATAAAGCATATCTTTCAAAATGGCACGCACCCAACTTTTGCTGATGATCCTATAAGTGTTCATCCAGACATGTCAGTTCAGTATTGGCCAAACATCTGAAGATTATTTTGGGGGACTCATAAATGGGGGTTATACCCTATGTATCTCAACAAAACACCTAAAAATGGATGCTTTGGGATAGGGCACACCTTTAACAATAAGGAAAACTATGAAATAATCATCTAAAATTCTTTATACATTTTTTTCTATACTAAAATATCAACCTCAAACATCTGAAATGTTGCAGGCATCTGAAACTCTGACATGTCTGTTCATCCTTGTGTGCAAGTCGCGCCTAATAAATGGGATAACGGAAGTTCTCTCGTATAAGCCCCACCCCCAATTTTAGAGGGACTTATAAGCGACCTCTGTAGCTTGAAAATTGGAGTTTTAGTACTGTTCTAGAGTGCCAAATACCCCCTATAAGCCGCACCCCTCCTTTTGGCTTATACTACCGTAAACTCCCGCGTATAAGACGCGTCCTCTACGCCAAACAAAATGCTGGGGGGTCTTATAGCTTTCTCTCAAGTTGGGTGTGCCTCCTACCGTAATCTCCCGCGTAGAAGACGCGTTGAGCGTATAGGACGCACCCCAAACTAAGCAGGACCATTTTCGCGTATAAGACGCACATTTTAATGCTGATATTTGTAAATTCAGTACATTTCTATAGTAAAATTACCCCTCGTATAAGACGCACCCCCAATTTCAGTACATCCTATAAGACGCACAAGGCATTTGTTTGGCATAGAGGACGCGTCTTATACGCGGGAGTTTACGGTAAGTTTTTTTAAGGACTTTGCAGTAAGTGAATAACCTGAGTGAAAATTCAACATGGCAGAAGATATGTATAGTCTCATCTAATAGATTTTTTTGTCAAATTTATTAAATTGCAACTACAAATGAATGAAGGCAGACACCGACAAAATAAGAAGAAAGGCTATGGACAGAGTCCATAAAGATAAAGTAATGTCAATTTTAAAATCAAAAGTCACTTAGGTGCAATCGACTGAAATTAATTAGACATCCTTGCTTCTTTGAATCATAACTTGATTTGATGGAAACGACTGCTGTACAGCAGAAAGCCCGTCTAGTCTGGCCTGTTTGCCATGCACTGTTTTAACATGACGGTTTAGCGTGCCAGGCTGACAGAAGCGCTGACTGCAGAGATTACAGACATGGGGTTTCTCCCCTGTGTGAGTCATTAGATGCCTCTTGATATCCTGTGGGTAGCGCATACTGCGGGCACAGTAGGGACACTGCCATGGCTTTCCTATCCGCCTCCCTGCACCCGCAAGCTCCTCCCCAAATCGGCCATCTTCCAGGTCATATTCTAGTAGGGAAGCAGCCCCGGGCATGTAGTTTCTCTGCAACAACCAGAAAACAGAAAAGCTACAGCCTTCGGTCTCAAATGACTTTTTCTGAAGAGGGACGATTCATGGCTTTGCGATAATTTAAAATCAGTTCTTTTTTTCTAAAAACTGCAGGATATGAATTGGGTGTTCATATCTTCCATTGGGAAAGTGAAAAATCCTTGATCATTTGTGAATGGGCTAGACATTATCACTGCGACAATGTCTCAATCTCCCCATCCCGAATATGAATGTTTTTTTGTTTTGTTTTTTCCTGAGTGGATTTTCACAAATCTCAGGAACTGTCCTCATGAAGACAAAAATCTCAAAATGGCAGATTTCACAACCCCGGACAGCTCAGGTATTTGGCGCCATGCAGTCAGATGATACAGAGAGCTGGAGCGATGGGTCAGATGGCATTGCGACCGGCCGATGCACCTTTTTAATGTGTCTGCTTAGATTACCGGACTGGTTGAAGCGTTTGTCGCAGTACGGACATAGGTAGGGTTTGTCCCCTGTGTGAGTCAGGATATGTCGTTTTAGATCTTTGCTAACAGACATGATCTTGCCGCAGAACGGGCAGCTGTTACTGTTCTGGGTCGCAGGGTTTGGAATGCCCCAAAGGCCCGTTGTTTCTTGCCTGTGGGGAGACGGAATGCGGCCCCAAACATACCCCGCCTGAAACAATCAAAGAAATTAAACCCATCAGTAGTGCCTATATCAGTTTCCTCATAAAACTAACTTGGCTACCTTTTTCATGTTCGGCTATTTGCAGGACTCAATGTATAAAACATTTCTAACATTGTCACTGTTTTTTTTTACAACAAACCACATACCTTCATATTATCAGATTTTATTCTAAATAATAAAAAAATGAAACATTTCAAAAGGCATACACTGTCTAAAGCTCTCTTGGGAGAGAGAAGACCAGTCTCATTCTAGTAGGGAAATAGCCCAAGGCATGTCATTACTAATTAAATTCAAAACCAGTGTTATCTAAACAGCAGAATATGAGTCTTTGAGAGTCCAAGGTTTTATATTTTCCATGGGGAAAGTGACAATTACTTGATCATTTGTGAATGGGTTAGACTTTATCAGAGCGCAATGCCCCCCCCCCCCATATGTCCACCATTTTCTTTTCAGCTTGGATTTTTACAGATATCAGGAACTGTCAATAAGATTAAAAATCTCAGATTTACAAGATTTCTCCCTCCATAACAGATCATGTGTTTTCTTGCGTGCAGTCCGATGATATTGAGAGGGTCGGGTCTGACTCAATTGTGACGGGTCGATGCACATTTTTAATGTGTCTGCTCATGTTACCAGACTGGTTGAAGCGCTTGTCGCAATATGGACACTGGTGGGGTTTGTCTCCTGTGTGAGTCAACATGTGTCGTTTTAGAGCTTTGTAAACGGACAATATCTTGCCGCAAAACGGGCAGGTGTTATCGTTGTGGGCCGCAGGGTTTTGGACGCCCCCATGACCTGGTGTCTCCAGCCCGTGGGGAGATGGACTGCCACCCCACCAATACCCCGCCTGAAACGATCAAAGAAATTCAACCCATCAGTAGTGCCTAGCATATCGGTTTCCTCATAAAACTTGACATTAACCCCTGTGAAAACCCAACTCCTTAGAACATTACATTGATAAATATTTCAATCACCAGTAACAGACAGATTGTGGGTTTCATGTATTTTTATTGTAGTGTTTTATTTTTCTCAATGATGAATTAGTTTCCTTCTTGAACTTTGATTCCTCTGGCATCAAATACAGTTCAAAGTAAATCAGTCACCAACTAGTAGCAATCAAAGTTGTAGGGCATCATACTTTTCAATACCCACTCATTATCATACAACAAAGTCCTCAAAATAAGTTATTGTTGAGATTCAAAGAAAGTACTTCCATTTGTTCCATTCATTATCATATATGATCTCACAACAGGATAGGACTTATGCAAGAACGTCATTAAAATTTGGGACGCTGGTCATAAACCAGGTCCAAGAAAACTTGTAATGTAAGAAAACCTTCCACAGGAAATTAACCGAATTAAGTACAGAAATGTCTACCACAAATTTACCATTCCTGGTAAAGCAGATTAAAGTGGTATCTCGGATCATTGTGGCGGCACGTTGTGCAGGGCTAGGTGGGACTTATACTTGTCCGAGCGCGAGAACCCCTGGTGACACACTGGACATGTAAACTCAGCCCGAGCCTGGTGCCTCTTCTTGTGCCTCAGTAGACTGCTATTGTGTACAAAACCCTCCCCACACACATCACACCTCAGCGTCTTCCCCACATGGCATGCCTCGTGCTGCTTGAGGCGCGTCCGATTGAGAAAAGTTTTACCACAAGTGTCGCATTCATATCCTGATTGGGACTGAGAGTCATTTCCAGGCCAAACTTGAGGGGTTCCTGCACTTGACCAGACCCCCTGGAATTAAAAAAAAAAGGTCCCGAATAAGACACAAGATGCACTATAATCTATTACACTCCCATCCTTGCTTGGCAAGTTTCACATCCTTAGTTATTCAGTAAACCATGCCTGTTCCTCAAGTGTGCCTTATAGACATCCGATCGATTATAGCTCGTCTGGCATATGTCGCAAACGAAACACTTCTCAGTGGCATGTGTTTTCTTGTGCCTAGCCAGACTGCTGCGGTGCACGAAGTACTGGCCGCAGACCTTACAGGGATGTCTTCGACCTAAATGACATGCCTCGTGCTGTCGGAGCAAGTTCCGAGTGCTGAACTCTTTGCCACATGTGGAGCATGGTAGCCCACACAGAGCGGAAGAGCCATTCGCCTCACCTTCCTCATGCTCCTCTGGCCAGGGCTCGGGTTTTATTTCTGTATACCTCTCCTCACCCTGATCCTGGAATCAAAGCATACAGCCAAATCAGGCACTACTCTCTCTGTATCAATGAACATGGGGGATAGATATCTAAGATCAGGGATAGAGGCCACTGAGGAAAAAAAACAAAAAACAAATAACCCCTGAAATTCCCAACTGGAACCCCTGGCAATTAACATTTTCTATTGGAATGTACGGGTCTTTGGATTTCGATAATCCCTGAAATCAGGGAAGACTTCCATCCCTGAAGAGTAATTATAAGTGCTGTTGGGCCTGAATAAGTTTTGGGTCTTTTGCGATTGGGTTTAGACGCTAGGACTGGGTTTCATGGCTCATCATATGTTCCTTGTACTTATCAGAGCGACTGAACCCCAAGTCACATACGTGGCATGTGAACGGCATCTGAGCAGCGTGTCGCTTCATATGTCGGGCCAGGTTACACCGAAGGGTAAACCCCTGACCGCAAACCATACAGGAATGCGTCTTGCCCACATGACTCGCCTTGTGTTGTTTGAGGCGGGGGCGAGTACTGAAGTCCTTCCCACAGGTAGAGCACTCAAACCCAGAGGACCCGTGGTTCAAGCTATCCGCCTGCCTGGGACGTGGCCATGCAGCCTCAGTGTAATACACCTCCTGGAATTAGAAGGGAAGGCCCAGTCACTTTCAGTCTGACTTCTTAACTAAGCACTACCCTATCATATATTATGGCCCTTCTTAGTTCATTCCTAGATTACTTGTATTGATTGAAGAGGCCATTCCCTGGCTCACAAAACCCAGTAAAAGACGCTACAGATTTGGACAACTTTTCGCAGGAAATGAATCAATTTAATACTGATTCTGATATCTGAAAAAAAGGAGAATTCCTCATAAACCAGGAAAGATGGCATCTTTGTTGTATCTTTATTAACTACAAATTGTCACCCATAAAAAAAAAAGATCCTGATAATTCACTTTTACTTCCTTCCAAGACTTTCAGTGATCTCCCCGGCTCTGAGGAATGCTATATATCCCATGCTTGGCCTTGAGATGCCGCTTCATACTATTGGACTGTGTAAAGGCCATGCCACATAGACTGCAGGGGTAGGGCCGCTCGCCTGTATGCGTCCTTATATGGCGCTGGAGGTTACCAAGGCAGCTGAATATCTGGCCACATGTAGAACACTGGCCTCGCAGCAACAGATTACTCGGCGGGGCAGGAACGCCGTGAGAGGCAACCATTTGCCCTGGAGGTCTTTTGCGTCTAGCAACGAATGATGGGGCCTCCTGGAACAACCCAAATAGGGCAGAGTGAGTAGTAGTAGTAGTGAGATTTATAGCTCCTCTTTGGATAACTTGTGTTTATTATAACACCAATTGGAGTCAATTATTTTAGTTTTCTAGTTCTTTTTAAATACTTTGTAAAATTCAAATTCAACTGGCAGCATTCAGTGTCAAGTATCAGTGTTCTCACTACGAAGTACTGCCCTCGAAGGACATTTATCTCTTATATTTATTACTTTTTTCCCCCATGATTTAATAGCATTACAACTGCTCAGGTATTGATGGCATCTGCAGTAATTCTTCATTCATGGGAGGCATCTGCATGAGATCAGAGTGTTTATTGGCCATGTGCCTCTTCAAATGGTTGGATTGGGTGAAGGAGACACCACAGACCCCACAACGGTACGGTCTCTCACCCGAGTGAGTCCGGCTGTGACGGCGCAAGTTCCCGACATGTTTAAACACCTGCCCGCAAACTGGACACTCCCCTGGTGCTCGAGGGCCAGATCCTCGGGTTGAGTTCCCCGGAAACCCTGGAGGAGCAGTGCTGGAGGGCCAAGGGGCTGATGATGTTTGAGTCCTATCATCAACATCTAAGAGGCCCTCAATAACACCTACACCACCTCCAGGGGGCCTGCTCCAACTCACCTGGAAAAGGTAATCCAGAGGTGAGTGAGCTTCAGGGTTTTCTGGCACATCTTAATACTCGGACCGGTTTTGGTCGCTTCAGTGCAACAAGGTTGTAACTGCATCTGGGTCAAAAGATAAGCCGTACCTCCACATGGAGCCTCGCAGAGGTACCTTTTGCCTTGTTTTTTTTTTTTTTATGAATATTCATAATCTTATCCTTTCTTTCTTTTACTTATTCTATCTTTTACACTTGACTCTGGATGTTATTCAACTCTGTACAAGTTACCTAAGATTAATTTCAATCGGATCAAAACTGGCTCTTATCGGTATCAAATCTACCTTACAAATGTTTCTTGTATCAAAACTGCCCTACAAATGCGTCTTGTGTCAAAACAGCCTTACAAATGCTTGTTCTGCTAATCCCAGATCTCATATAAAAAAAATAAAATTTATTGAGTGATTACCATCGTTACAAATCCATTTATTTTTACGGACTCCCACGCACGCCCCTGTGCAAATTCACATAACACAGCATTACGTCTGTTCCCTAATAACATGCACTCAAATTCTTCAGTAAAATATATTCCAATTCTCTATGGGACCCCAACTTTTCATATTCAAACCATGTTGAACATACACAGAAGTATCATAATGTATCTGAAAATAAATACCTGACATGTATCTATGGGAATATTATCACTGAAATACAAAATAGCAAATCTGTGCGGTCTATTTGACCTTTTGACTTCCAGCCGCAGGTCCAACCTGTACATATATATTAGCAAGGTGTACAAGTATCCTAACAAAGCAAGTTCTGGACGAGAAAGACTGATTGGAAAGTCTTTTATGCCAATTTCTGATTATAAATTCCTAATCATTTCCGAATCATTGATTTAGATGAATAATATTAACTTGAAATTCAACTTGTGTTTTTGACTGATATATATCTTTTGGTGAAAATTGGCTGTTCTTTTTTTTATACATACATGCCGGTAATCAGATATATATGTACTTTATTCCCATATAAGATTTCCACTCTTTCTTTCTCTGTGAAGATATGCAATGACTAGTACCCTCTTTTATACATAGATTGACAGAACTTATATTATTGGTGGATGAGAAAAGTGTCCCTAATCTATAGCAAGCAAGAGTTCCTGCTCGCTCATTTTCTTAAAATACCGTAGATAACATTAAAGAGCTCGACAAACCCTTTTTTTCTTTCTTTTATATTTTTAATATAAAATGATGTGCGCTCAGTGGACATATCAGCCATGCTGGACTTAAATGTTGAACAAGGGACATATGCCCATTGGACACATTGATTTGCGTTTTCTATTATTTTTGGCCTGGACACACCAGTCTGATTTGTCGAACTCTTTTAATGCATGTACAAAATGTTACAAGAGAGAATACACAGTATTTTAAGAAACCAGTCCCACAGTCCACACACAAGTCAACTGAAATATTTTTTTTTCTGATTTGTGAAGCTCCAGCTCCACTTTGTTCCACCAAAATTCATTTATTTACTCATGTTTTTGCTCTACTTTTTTTTAAATCTCCATATCATAGTTATTTCCAAATATTTTGGTGTATAGACTAAGTGAATGGATTGTGGGTATGGTTTATTTTCATCTGAATGTGTTAGGAAATATATAATGTAAACATATTAAAATAGTAATATTGGATATTATCTTAAATTACTAGAGCCTCAGTTGTTCGTGTTTTTTTTCCTTCATCTTTTTTCTTTTTACTTGTTTTCTTGTTATATGCATATCTGAGAAAGGGTCGAAGGATTGCTTATTATATCAAATAAGCTCAACCCAGTGAATTCCTTTTATAACGATTCATACAATGTGTATGAATTGGTTTTCTTTATCTACATATGAACTGCTGAGGCTTTTTTCAAATGAAGAACAAAATTATTACAGATTTCACCAAGTATATATACTGAAATTTTAAGTTATTTTACTATAATAACTTGTGAGCAGTGGCTTATACATAGGATTTTACTGCCATCTAAGGCCACACCAAATAAAAAAGTTGGTCTATGGATTTTCATTTCTAGAAAATGGAACGGGAGGGCGAAATTTTTATTTTATTTTTTAAGAAAGTGTATCTGTCTAGGGATTCTGCATATCAAAAATGTGGAGAGGCCTTTTTTTTTTTTTTTTTTGGTTGGGGGTGGGTTTTTTTTTTTCTAAATGCAGAATAGGCCTATATAATGAAACAGGTGATGTTTTCACCTATCCAATGAGTGGTCTGCCATTTCTGTACCTCCATTGACTGACCCTGTATTAAAGCTGCTTGTTAAAAAAAAAAAAAATCCTGCAATTTTCCAGAAAATTATGTGGGCGGAACAAATAAATATTCTTGAAAAAATAAAATTTGCTTTTTGGGAAATAAGGTGCGGGAAATCCATAGACCAATATTCTAATTTGGTGTGGCCTAATAGCCAATATTTTTTTCAAACAATCCATTTGGAAGCAGAAGTATTACCATTTTGTGTTTTCAAACATATTCCAATTTTGTAAGTTGATATGGCCAGCATGTGAAATTTTTTTTAGAAACAAAGATGCGGTTTGCAGCTTCTCCTAAAGCTGGAGCTTATATTAAAGTGAGTGCGGCTTATACTCAAAAGTTTATGCGCAGCTTATACACAGGGGTTTACCTGGTCATTTTGAGGATATTTTCCAATGAGCATAATTCACTCATCAGACTTGAGTAAACATGTCTTGCAGTCAGACAGAATTGTATCTTAAATAGACATTCTTGATAATGCGATAAGGTTGGGTTCATGCCAGCTTCATTTTTTTAAACTTTTTGACAATTCAGTAAAAAAAAAAAAAATAAAAAAAAAAAATTCACAACATCATATTGTGGTACTCTTATGCTTGGTGAAACCTGTAGCATATTCCTCGCCAGAGAGGACTCATGGAACTGGATAGAGAGGCACTTGGTCCATAACAATGACCAGACTATATGCTAAGGGAGTGGTCATTATTTATCAACAGGGGGGGGGTGGTGGGTTTTCGCGCGGACGCGCGAAAATTTTTTACGCCCCCCCCTCGACAGCAGTCAACATTTTTTGCGCCCCCCCCGCCGGAGGCGCGGAGAGTTTTCGCGCCCCCTCTTTGATCTATAGTAGCGCGCGGGCTTTTTTGCTAAAAAGAGGGTGAATTTTTTTAGCCCCCCCCTCAAGAGGGGTCAAAATTTTTTTAGCCCCCCCCTCGGGAGGGGTCTGAAAATTTTACGCCCCCCCCTCAAACCCACCACCCCCCCCCCTGTTGATAAATAATGACCACTCCCTAATGAAGACGTCAATAAATCAAAATTCAATTGCCTTAAAATATATGACGTACCTTAAAACTCTGGTCATAAGCCGGCCCTGGTCATAAGGCGGGGGGTGAGTTAAGGGAAATCATATAAGCCGATTTTAGGACCAATTTTTCCCTATTTTCTTTTTGATCTATTGGGCCTAAAAAATATTCTTGTGTTCAGGTAACAAAGCCCAAAATATTAGGGTAGGTAGGTCGGATTTTTTTTTGAAGTTCCTGGAATGCCGAAAACTGCCAAAATGACATTAAACATGGTTCAAAAGATTAACCAACTTTAAAAACTAAAAATGTTGGTTATTTCAAGCTCATAGCATTCGTGAGACCATGGGCTTAAATTTGATACCAAACATGCCTATATATTTTTTACATTTTTCTTGAATTTTATGTCATATTTACCAAAAATTACTAAAAAAAATTAGGGTCGGGCCAAAAAATTAGGATAGGTCGGGATACCTGAACACAACTTCTTTTTTTTTTTTTAGGCTTTCTATTAAAACCCTGGTCATAAGCCGGGGGTAGAGTTGGGGGGAAATTTAGAAGCCGGTTTTGGTCCATTCAGAGAATTCAGAGATATTCACATTCCATAAATTTTGATATTTTGGTCATCTACAAATGTATATCTAGTGTCAGACTTCAAGAATATAAATTTACATTTGGCCGTCATTTCTGAAGATTGCTTTGTTGAAAAGGACAATTGTTGGAAATCTATTCTAGTATCGAAGGTGTATTTCAAACCCGTAGGGTAGGTGATTTTACTTCCTATTGAGGTAACCCTTGCTCAGAGCCCTTTCATGAGGCCTCAAAAATAGTTGCATTCAGGTAAGGGGGTAGGTAGGAATAGGTAGGTAGACTTTTTCATAGGCTGACTGTAAACTGACATACCCTGGATTACGAATTTGATGTGATATAGGCCTCATAAAAAAATTATGGCTATTAAAATAGGGTAGATCTGTAGTGTTTTCAGAAAGCAACATCTTTTTTAGGCCCGAGCACAGGATTATCTACGAGACCTGGGTTGCAAGACCAAATGTGATCTCTCCATATCAGTTCCATAAGTAACCTCTGGCAAGGTATTTAGAAGACGTGAAATTGAAACCTACCGAGTCTTGTGATCCTGATTGTTGAAGCTGTACATTTGTTGGCCACGCGGAACAACCGGGTTCTGACGGGTCACCACCACCCCCCGCATATGACCCATCACCAGAGTCCGAGAAAGTTGCTTGAGCTGCCTGCATTGAGAGATCACCTATAGAGACGTTGGGCCAGGGGTTGGACATAGCTTGTCTTTTGGCGGGTGGTCCATCCCAATGTTCTGTCTTTATTGATTGATTACTGTCGTATTGTGAGTAGCTGCCATCACCGTCGTCATTGTCTGATTGTACAAATGGACTACTTTGTTGAGTATGTTGATAATTGGAGTCACTTTGGTTATGTAAACTACTAGAGGAGGGACTGTGCGTTCGTCTTTGAGCTCGCCGCTGGCCGGCCACCATTGTGGCCGCCCGGGCAACTGTTTGTGGTGAGTTAAGACTCGAGGAGCCTGTGATGACCAAGTCATCATCATCGTCATCCTCCTGGTCTTTTATCTCTGTTTTAACTTTAACAGCTAAGGCCTCACTCGCATTTTGAGAAGCATTTTCTGCTTCTTCACTTGCTTGTTCCGCAGCTCTCTCTGCCTCCTCCTTTTCCTCCTGCTCCCTCCGGGCCTCTGCCTCTTTCTGCTCCTGCTCCTGTTTTTGACGCTCTATATAAGCGTCACTCTGGAAACGTTCACTAATGTGCAGGAAGAATGTGTCTTTGTCGTCTACCGCAACACCAAGGAGACCCTCCACTCGCAGGTAGTTCTCGAACTGGAGGCTGTTTTTGCATAACAGCGTCACCGTGTCAAGTAGTAGATTCTTGACTCGTTCTTGATCGGGCTTGATCGCATCCATCTTTGTTTCATCACCTTGTAGCATCACCTAGTTGCCCAACAAATCTGCATTCAGTGTGTTTCGTCTTTTTGTGGTACTCTTAGCCACTTTTTGGAGCTGAAAATAGAAGAAAGTGGTTTTTATTTCAGGTAATATCGTCACAATCTATACCCACAGCCTACTTTCGTCTGTGCTGATAGTATCTAGGCCTAATCAGGCTAATGGGTAAAATTTCTACAGATTTGAGACTCAAACTGAAAGATCTAGTCTTTGGCTAGAGCAATGATTCGTGCCCCCTGATCGAGCTAGAAAGACACGTAACCAATACACATACAGCTATAAAAGATTTTATTAGCCTTTCATAATTCTTTTATAAAAAAAAAATTTTAATTTAAAATACACAACAAAATATATCAAATCAAGACCCAAAGATTATCAACATTCAAATCCTTTAAAATACATAATTTAGTTTAATATTGAGAGGCATACTTGGATGTGTATTCTGTGCCTTGCTTTGGGTTAAGGCTTAACAAGCGCTGTGGCTGCTGTCAAGGCAGACCGACGCGATGTATATGTACCGGTATGTAACGCCCCAACCCCGTCCCCATTAAGTAGCGTGACGCGGACAAATGTAGCCGGCATCTGTGATGCATCTTGACGCGAGCCGCTGTAGTGTAGTGTATGGTATTGAAATTAAACAGATTTCGCTGGACGGAGACGCGGAATTGCTACCAACACACATGCTAATTTCGTGATAAAACAGATGTAGCTTGACCAATTTCGATAGCGACAGCAAAGGCGATAAAACAATGAGTTTTATTTACACAATCGCGGGGCTAGCGAACTGCTTTGTCAGCCGCGTCGACGACTCGCCAAGATGGCAGCTAGCTCCCAAAACCTGACGCGAACGGCACCCGACCGGTATGATCGGCCACCACAGCGTATTTACAACTCTAATCTACACCTCATCATCCTCAGTCTCTTCTTAACATAGTATTTAATCATACTAACCGCAATATATGATGCCCCAAGTCCTCCTTTGTAGAAAAAATTGCAGGAAACTAGCCGGCAGTTTTTCACTCCTGTAAAGTGCTTCGTTCCTTACTCAGGTCTTGCAATACAATAATTATCCCAGTAAAATTGATAAAGTATTGTAGACATTTTTATTCTTATATATAATCGAAAATATATTCAAGTGAATACCAAATTTTTTTGTCACGAAATTACCAAAGCGAACTCAACTATGATGAAAAACTTTTTTCTTTTCTTTGAGACAAAGTAAGATGATAGAATCATCATCGTCATACCTTAACAGGTGCTTGTGCACTTACATGACACCAGGGAGCGCCACCAGATAGCGCGCGATATTTTGACTCGCCGCTTTAATATTGCAGTCTTCCCAACGTGTAATGTGAGTCAATCTACTCGACTATTCATACTTTAGTGAAATCAGATACTCTAGGAAACAGCTGGGTGGAAGCATGCTGTGAAAGAGACGGTCTTCCTTCTTTAAAATTGGCTCTAAACGTGGTAGCTCATCGGCTTACAGGTTCGCATGTAAAACTCTAGGCGGCGCGACTTGTAAGCAAACATGAAAACGATGGGGTTTAGAAAAGACGAAGGGGTAGCGCTCACTGCGCCGCTCGAACGACGCAGTGGACGAGGGGGGCCACTCACCACTTGGTAAATAGGCAATATCGTAAGGGCCCCATCGCAAGGGAGTGATCGTTTTTTAACAACAGGGGGAGGGGGCTGGTGGGTTAAGGGGGGGGGGGAGAATTGTGGGATATAGAGCCCCTCTAACAAAAATTTAGGGCCCTTGTCCAATAGGATGGGCCCACTATAAGCTTACAGGTGGGACACCTGTGACCTAGCCTATCCCTTGTGAAGACTTCAGGGCTGAGTATTTAATTTTATAGTCGCAAATATTTCGAGGGCCCGGCCATTATCCCTAAAATTTGAGTTACTCGTCTAGAGCCCCCCCTACCAAAAAATTGGGGCCCTGGTCCAATAGGATGGGCCCACTATAAGATTAGAGGTGGTACACCTACCCTAGCCCCTATGGAGAGTTCAGGGCTGAGTCTTTCACAGTCACAAATATTTCTGGGGTCTGGCAGTGATCCCTAAAATTTGGGATACTCGTCTAACGCCCCTCACTAACAAAAATTTGGGGCCCTGGTCCAACAGGATGGGCCCTCCATAAGTTTAGAGGTGGTACACCTACCCTAGCCCCTATGGAGAGTTCAGGGCTGAGTTTTTTTAGGTGCAAATATTACGGGGTCTGGCAGTGATCCCTAAATTTTGGGATACTCGTCTAGAGCCCCCCCCAACAAAAATTTGGGGCCCTGGTCACATGGGATGGGCCCAACATAGGTTTAGAGGTGATAGACCTAGTCAGGGCATTATGGTAAGTTGAGGGCTGAGTTTTTTATAGTCGCAAATATTTTGGGGGCCCGGCGATGATCCCTAAAATTTGAGATACTCATCTAGAGCCCCCCTACCAAAAATTTGGGGCCCTGGTCCAATAGGATGGGCCCACTATAAGATTAGAGGTGGTACACATAACCAAGCCCCTATGGAGAGTTCAGGGCTGAGTTTTTTAGTCACAAATATTTCGGGGGTCCGGCGGTGATCCCTAAATTTTGGGTTACTCGTCTAGAGCCCCCCCTTCCAAAAATTTAGGGCCCTGGTCCAATAGGATGGGCCCACTATAAGATTAGAGGTGGTACACCTACCCTAGCCCCTATGGAGAGTTCAGGGCTGAGTCTTTCACAGTCGCAAATATTTCGGGTGTCTTGCAGTGATCCCTAAATTTTGGGATACTCGTCTAAAGCCCCCCACTCACAAAAATTTGGGGCCCTGGTCCAACAGGATGGGCCCTCCATAAGTTTAGAGGTGTTAAACCTATAGCCTAGCCCCTATGGAGAGTTCAGGGCTGAGTTTTTTTAGGTGCAAATATTACGGGGTCTGGCAGTGATCCCTAAATTTTGGGATACTCGTCTAGAGCCCCCCCCAACAAAAATTTGGGGCCCTGGTCACATGGGATGGGCCCAACATAGGTGGTACACCTAGCCTAGCCCCTATGGAGAGTTCAGGGCTGAGTCTTTCATAGTCGAAAATATTTCAGGGGTCCGACGGTAATCCCTAAATTTTGGGATACTCGTATAGAGCCCCCCCTACCAAAACATTGAAGCCCCAGACCAAAATGATGGGCCCATTATAAGATTAAAGGTGGTACACCTACCCCAGCCCCTATGGGGAGTTCAGGGCTGAGTTTTTCATAGTCGCGAATATTTTGGGGGTCCAGCGGTGATCCCTAAATTTTGGGTTACTCGTCTAGAGCCCCCCCTACCAAAAATTTGGGGCCCTGGTCTAATAGGATGGGCCCATTATAAGATTAGAGGTGGTACACCTAGCCTAGCCCCTACAGAGAGTTCAGGGCTGAGTCTTTCATAGTCGCAAATATTTTGGGGGTCCGACGGTAATCCCTAAATTTTAGGATACTCGTATAGAGCCCCCCCTACCAAAAAATTGAAGCCCCAGACCAATATGATGGGCCCATTATAAGATTAGAGGTGGTACACCTAGCCTAGCCCCTTTGGAGAGTTCAGGGCTGAGTCTTTCATAGTCGCAAATATTTCGGGGGTCTGGCAGTGATCCCTTAGTTTTCCAATACTCGTCTAAAGCCCCCCACTAACAAAAATTTGGGGCCCTGGTCCGATAGGATGGGCCCTCCATAAGATTAGAGGTGGAAAACCTAGCCTAGCCCTTATGGAGACTTCAGGGCTGGGTTTTTTATAGTCGCACATATGTCATGGGTCTGGCAGTGATCCCTAAATTTTGGGATACTCGTCTAGAGCCCCACCCCCCAACAAAAATTTGGGGCCCTGGTCCCATGGGATAGGCCCAACATAGGGTTAGAGGTGATAGATCTACTCAGGGCATTATGGTAAGTTGAGGGCTGAGTTTTTTAGTCGCAAATATTTCGGGGGTCCGGCGGTGATCCCTACATTTTGGGATACTCGTCTAGAGTAACCCCTACCAAGACTTTTGGGCCCTGGTCTAATAGAATGAGCCCACTATAAGATTAGAGGTGGGACACCTAGCCTAGCCCCTATGCAGAGTTCAGGGCTGAGTTTTATATAGTCGCACATATTTCTGGGGTCCAGCGGTGATCCCTAAATTTAGGGATCCTCGTCTAGAGCCCCCCCTACTAAGAATCTGGGGCCCTGGTCCCATGGGATGGGCCCAACATAGGGTTAGAGGTGATACCTTATTGTAAGTCGAAATATTCGCGACTATGAAAAACTCAGCCCTGAACTCTCCATAGGGTCTAGGCTAGGTGTACCACCTCTAATCTTATAGTGGGCCTATCCTGTTGGACCAGGGCCCCAAATTTTTGGTAGGGGGGGTTCTAAACGAGTAACCCAAAATTTAGGTATAACCGCCGGACCCGCGAAATATTTGCCACTATGAAAAACTTAGCCCTGAACTCTCCATAGTGTCTAGGCTAGGTGTACCACCTCTAATCTTATAGTGGGCCCATCCTGTTGGACCAGGGCCCCAAATTTTTGGTAAGGGGGGTTCTAGACGAGTAACCCAAAATTTAGGTATAACCGCCGGACCCGCGAAATATTTGCCACTATGAAAAACTCAGCCCTGAACTCTCCATAGTGTCTAGGCTAGGTGTACCACCTCTAATCTTATAGTGGGCCCATCCTGTTGGACCAGGGCCCCAAATTTTTGGTAAGGGGGGTTCTAGACGAGTAACCCAAAATTTAGGTATAACCGCCGGACCCGCGAAATATTTGCCACTATGAAAAACTTAGCCCTGAACTCTCCATAGTGTCTAGGCTAGGTGTACCACCTCTAATCTTATAGTGGGCCCATCCTGTTGGACCAGGGCCCCAAATTTTTGGTAAGGGGGGTTCTAGACGAGTAACCCAAAATTTAGGTATAACCGCCGGACCCGCGAAATATTTGCCACTATGAAAAACTTAGCCCTGAACTCTCCATAGTGTCTAGGCTAGGTGTACCACCTCTAATCTTATAGTGGGCCCATCCTGTTGGACCAGGGCCCCAAATTTTTGGTAAGGGGGGTTCTAGACGAGTAACCCAAAATTTAGGTATAACCGCCGGACCCGCGAAATATTTGCCACTATGAAAAACTTAGCCCTGAACTCTCCATAGTGTCTAGGCTAGGTGTACCACCTCTAATCTTATAGTGGGCCCATCCTGTTGGACCAGGGCCCCAAATTTTTGGTAAGGGGGGTTCTAGACCAGTAACCCAAAATTTAGGTATAACCGCCGGACCCGCGAAATATTTGCCACTATGAAAAACTTAGCCCTGAACTCTCCATAGTGTCTAGGCTAGGTGTACCACCTCTAATCTTATAGTGGGCCCATCCTGTTGGACCAGGGCCCCAAATTTTTGGTAAGGGGGGTTCTAGACGAGTAACCCAAAATTTAGGTATAACCGCCGGACCCGCAAAATATTTGCCACTATGAAAAACTCAGCCCTGAACTCTCCATAGGGTCTAGGCTAGGTGTACCACCTCTAATCTTATAGTGGGCCTATCCTGTTGGACCAGGGCCCCAAATTTTTGGTAGGGGGGGTTCTAAACGAGTAACCCAAAATTTAGGTATAACCGCCGGACCCGCGAAATATTTGCCACTATGAAAAACTTAGCCCTGAACTCTCCATAGTGTCTAGGCTAGGTGTACCACCTCTAATCTTATAGTGGGCCCATCCTGTTGGACCAGGGCCCCAAATTTTTGGTAAGGGGGGTTCTAGACGAGTAACCCAAAATTTAGGTATAACCGCCGGACCCGCGAAATATTTGCCACTATGAAAAACTTAGCCCTGAACTCTCCATAGTGTCTAGGCTAGGTGTACCACCTCTAATCTTATAGTGGGCCCATCCTGTTGGACCAGGGCCCCAAATTTTTGGTAAGGGGGGTTCTAGACGAGTAACCCAAAATTTAGGTATAACCGCCGGACCCGCGAAATATTTGCCACTATGAAAAACTCAGCCCTGAACTCTCCATAGTGTCTAGGCTAGGTGTACCACCTCTAATCTTATAGTGGGCCCATCCTGTTGGACCAGGGCCCCAAATTTTTGGTAAGGGGGGTTCTAGACGAGTAACCCAAAATTTAGGTATAACCGCCGGACCCGCGAAATATTTGCCACTATGAAAAACTCAGCCCTGAACTCTCCATAGTGTCTAGGCTAGGTGTACCACCTCTAATCTTATAGTGGGCCCATCCTGTTGGACCAGGGCCCCAAATTTTTGGTAAGGGGGGTTCTAGACGAGTAACCCAAAATTTAGGTATAACCGCCGGACCCGCAAAATATTTGCCACTATGAAAAACTCAGCCCTGAACTCTCCATAGGGTCTAGGCTAGGTGTACCACCTCTAATCTTATAGTGGGCCTATCCTGTTGGACCAGGGCCCCAAATTTTTGGTAGGGGGGGTTCTAAACGAGTAACCCAAAATTTAGGTATAACCGCCGGACCCGCGAAATATTTGCCACTATGAAAAACTTAGCCCTGAACTCTCCATAGTGTCTAGGCTAGGTGTACCACCTCTAATCTTATAGTGGGCCCATCCTGTTGGACCAGGGCCCCAAATTTTTGGTAAAGGGGGTTCTAGACGAGTAACCCAAAATTTAGGTATAACCGCCGGACCCGCGAAATATTTGCCACTATGAAAAACTCAGCCCTGAACTCTCCATAGTGTCTAGGCTAGGTGTACCACCTCTAATCTTATAGTGGGCCCATCCTGTTGGACCAGGGCCCCAAATTTTTGGTAAGGGGGGTTCTAGACGAGTAACCCAAAATTTAGGTATAACCGCCGGACCCGCGAAATATTTGCCACTATGAAAAACTCAGCCCTGAACTCTCCATAGTGTCTAGGCTAGGTGTACCACCTCTAATCTTATAGTGGGCCCATCCTGTTGGACCAGGGCCCCAAATTTTTGGTAAGGGGGGTTCTAGACGAGTAACCCAAAATTTAGGTATAACCGCCGGACCCGCAAAATATTTGCCACTATGAAAAACTCAGCCCTGAACTCTCCATAGGGTCTAGGCTAGGTGTACCACCTCTAATCTTATAGTGGGCCTATCCTGTTGGACCAGGGCCCCAAATTTTTGGTAGGGGGGGTTCTAAACGAGTAACCCAAAATTTAGGTATAACCGCCGGACCCGCGAAATATTTGCCACTATGAAAAACTTAGCCCTGAACTCTCCATAGTGTCTAGGCTAGGTGTACCACCTCTAATCTTATAGTGGGCCCATCCTGTTGGACCAGGGCCCCAAATTTTTGGTAAGGGGGGTTCTAGACGAGTAACCCAAAATTTAGGTATAACCGCCGGACCCGCGAAATATTTGCCACTATGAAAAACTTAGCCCTGAACTCTCCATAGTGTCTAGGCTAGGTGTACCACCTCTAATCTTATAGTGGGCCCATCCTGTTGGACCAGGGCCCCAAATTTTTGGTAAGGGGGGTTCTAGACGAGTAACCCAAAATTTAGGTATAACCGCCGGACCCGCGAAATATTTGCCACTATGAAAAACTCAGCCCTGAACTCTCCATAGTGTCTAGGCTAGGTGTACCACCTCTAATCTTATAGTGGGCCCATCCTGTTGGACCAGGGCCCCAAATTTTTGGTAAGGGGGGTTCTAGACGAGTAACCCAAAATTTAGGTATAACCGCCGGACCCGCAAAATATTTGCCACTATGAAAAACTCAGCCCTGAACTCTCCATAGGGTCTAGGCTAGGTGTACCACCTCTAATCTTATAGTGGGCCTATCCTGTTGGACCAGGGCCCCAAATTTTTGGTAGGGGGGGTTCTAAACGAGTAACCCAAAATTTAGGTATAACCGCCGGACCCGCGAAATATTTGCCACTATGAAAAACTTAGCCCTGAACTCTCCATACCCAGTGGGCAGAGTACAAGTCTGCACTAGCTAATAAACATTGCATGAATGACTAGTTTCATTGCAATGTTTACTAGCCACTCATGCAACTTCCTGGTTAGGATCAACATTTTGCCAAATTTCACAGTAGTACTTATTAAGTTATTAATAAGTGTTGCATGTACAGTGCTGCAACATCAACTATTATTAAGTGTAGCTTAGCGACGTTTATTAGTAGATGCAATTGCAGCACTGCAGTTGCACTGCTTAGTAAATGTTGATTTAGCATCTCTTATCAAGGGCTGCATATTAGTAGTTTATTAGCTACTGTTCAGCATTGCTTAATAAGGGCTTAACTTGCAGTGTTGACTAAATGGAACATAGCAGTGGGTACTAGTTGTTGCAAGTGCAGGGCTGCAGCTGAATCATTTACTAAGCACTGCAAATGTGTCACTTACTAAGCACTGCATATTAGTAGTTTACTGGCTGTTGTTTAGCATCACTTAGTAAAGGCTTAATTTGCAGTGTTTACTAACTGGAATATAGCAGTGATTATTAGCCGTTGCAAGTGCAGGCCGCAGATACACCACTTAGAAAGCACTGCTAACCCATCACTTATTAAAAGTTGCATATCAGTAGTTTACTAGCTGTTGTCCAGCATCGGTTAATAATGGCTTAACTTGCAGTGTTTACCAGCTGGATCATGGCAGCGGTTACTAGCCACTGCATGTGCAGGGCTACAGATACACCACTTAGAAAGCACTGCTAACCAATCACTTATTAAAAGTTGCATATTAGTAGTTTACAAGCTGTTGTCCAGCATCGGTTAATAATGGCTTAACTTGCAGTGTTTACCAGCTGGATCATGGCAGCGGTTACTAGCCACTGCATGCACAGGGCTACAGATGCACCACATAGAAAGCACTGCTAACCAATTACTTATTAAAGGCTGTATCTTAGCAGTTTATGAGATGTTTCTCAAGTGTTTAATTTGCAGTGTTTATTAAGTGTAACATAGCAGTGATTACTAGTTGGTTCAATTTGAACTGTCTATACAAGGTAATAATCATGTATTGAAATTCACTCTAAATTGTCTTAAAACAAAAAGAAAAATATCCCTGTGATCCTACGTAGGTATAGCACAAGATGATAACAAAACTTCAATTTTGAATAGTTTCACAAAATGACAAATGAAGTGGAGTAACACCTGCTTTACTACTACACACTGCTCACACCTTGCAGTTCACACCTCCTGGTCACACCCTGCTGCACCAACACATAGCATTGTGAAAGATACTTTAGCTATGGAGGTCAGTGGTTGACCTACATACATGTACATAACACTCCATAGTGTCTAGGCTAGGTGTACCACCTCTAATCTTATAGTGGGCCCATCCTGTTGGACCAGGGCCCCAAATTTTTGGTAAGGGGGGTTCTAGACGAGTAACCCAAAATTTAGGTATAACCGCCGGACCCGCGAAATATTTGCCACTATGAAAAACTTAGCCCTGAACTCTCCATAGTGTCTAGGCTAGGTGTACCACCTCTAATCTTATAGTGGGCCCATCCTGTTGGACCAGGGCCCCAAATTTTTGGTAAGGGGGGTTCTAGACGAGTAACCCAAAATTTAGGTATAACCGCCGGACCCGCGAAATATTTGCCACTATGAAAAACTCAGCCCTGAACTCTCCATAGTGTCTAGGCTAGGTGTACCACCTCTAATCTTATAGTGGGCCCATCCTGTTGGACCAGGGCCCCAAATTTTTGGTAAGGGGGGTTCTAGACGAGTAACCCAAAATTTAGGTATAACCGCCGGACCCGCAAAATATTTGCCACTATGAAAAACTCAGCCCTGAACTCTCCATAGGGTCTAGGCTAGGTGTACCACCTCTAATCTTATAGTGGGCCTATCCTGTTGGACCAGGGCCCCAAATTTTTGGTAGGGGGGGTTCTAAACGAGTAACCCAAAATTTAGGTATAACCGCCGGACCCGCGAAATATTTGCCACTATGAAAAACTTAGCCCTGAACTCTCCATACCCAGTGGGCAGAGTACAAGTCTGCACTAGCTAATAAACATTGCATGAATGACTAGTTTCATTGCAATGTTTACTAGCCACTCATGCAACTTCCTGGTTAGGATCAACATTTTGCCAAATTTCACAGTAGTACTTATTAAGTTATTAATAAGTGTTGCATGTACAGTGCTGCAACATCAACTATTATTAAGTGTAGCTTAGCGACGTTTATTAGTAGATGCAATTGCAGCACTGCAGTTGCACTGCTTAGTAAATGTTGATTTAGCATCTCTTATCAAGGGCTGCATATTAGTAGTTTATTAGCTACTGTTCAGCATTGCTTAATAAGGGCTTAACTTGCAGTGTTGACTAAATGGAACATAGCAGTGGGTACTAGTTGTTGCAAGTGCAGGGCTGCAGCTGAATCATTTACTAAGCACTGCAAATGTGTCACTTACTAAGCACTGCATATTAGTAGTTTATAGTATAGTAGTAAATATTTGCCACTATGAAAAACTTAGCCCTGAACTCTCCATAGTGTCTAGGCTAGGTGTACCACCTCTAATCTTATAGTGGGCCCATCCTGTTGGACCAGGGCCCCAAATTTTTGGTAAGGGGGGTTCTAGACGAGTAACCCAAAATTTAGGTATAACCGCCGGACCCGCGAAATATTTGCCACTATGAAAAACTCAGCCCTGAACTCTCCATAGTGTCTAGGCTAGGTGTACCACCTCTAATCTTATAGTGGGCCCATCCTGTTGGACCAGGGCCCCAAATTTTTGGTAAGGGGGGTTCTAGACGAGTAACCCAAAATTTAGGTATAACCGCCGGACCCGCAAAATATTTGCCACTATGAAAAACTCAGCCCTGAACTCTCCATAGGGTCTAGGCTAGGTGTACCACCTCTAATCTTATAGTGGGCCTATCCTGTTGGACCAGGGCCCCAAATTTTTGGTAGGGGGGGTTCTAAACGAGTAACCCAAAATTTAGGTATAACCGCCGGACCCGCGAAATATTTGCCACTATGAAAAACTTAGCCCTGAACTCTCCATAGTGTCTAGGCTAGGTGTACCACCTCTAATCTTATAGTGGGCCCATCCTGTTGGACCAGGGCCCCAAATTTTTGGTAAGGGGGGTTCTAGACGAGTAACCCAAAATTTAGGTATAACCGCCGGACCCGCGAAATATTTGCCACTATGAAAAACTTAGCCCTGAACTCTCCATAGTGTCTAGGCTAGGTGTACCACCTCTAATCTTATAGTGGGCCCATCCTGTTGGACCAGGGCCCCAAATTTTTGGTAAGGGGGGTTCTAGACGAGTAACCCAAAATTTAGGTATAACCGCCGGACCCGCGAAATATTTGCCACTATGAAAAACTCAGCCCTGAACTCTCCATAGTGTCTAGGCTAGGTGTACCACCTCTAATCTTATAGTGGGCCCATCCTGTTGGACCAGGGCCCCAAAGTTTTGGTAAGGGGGGTTCTAGACGAGTAACCCAAAATTTAGGTATAACCGCCGGACCCGCAAAATATTTGCCACTATGAAAAACTCAGCCCTGAACTCTCCATAGGGTCTAGGCTAGGTGTACCACCTCTAATCTTATAGTGGGCCTATCCTGTTGGACCAGGGCCCCAAATTTTTGGTAGGGGGGGTTCTAAACGAGTAACCCAAAATTTAGGTATAACCGCCGGACCCGCGAAATATTTGCCACTATGAAAAACTTAGCCCTGAACTCTCCATAGTGTCTAGGCTAGGTGTACCACCTCTAATCTTATAGTGGGCCCATCCTGTTGGACCAGGGCCCCAAATTTTTGGTAAGGGGGGTTCTAGACGAGTAACCCAAAATTTAGGTATAACCGCCGGACCCGCGAAATATTTGCCACTATGAAAAACTTAGCCCTGAACTCTCCATAGTGTCTAGGCTAGGTGTACCACCTCTAATCTTATAGTGGGCCCATCCTGTTGGACCAGGGCCCCAAATTTTTGGTAAGGGGGGTTCTAGACGAGTAACCCAAAATTTAGGTATAACCGCCGGACCCGCGAAATATTTGCCACTATGAAAAACTCAGCCCTGAACTCTCCATAGTGTCTAGGCTAGGTGTACCACCTCTAATCTTATAGTGGGCCCATCCTGTTGGACCAGGGCCCCAAATTTTTGGTAAGGGGGGTTCTAGACGAGTAACCTAAAATTTAGGTATAACCCCCGGACCCGCAAAATATTTGCCACTATGAAAAACTCAGCCCTGAACTCTCCATAGGGTCTAGGCTAGGTGTACCACCTCTAATCTTATAGTGGGCCTATCCTGTTGGACCAGGGCCCCAAATTTTTGGTAGGGGGGGTTCTAAACGAGTAACCCAAAATTTAGGTATAACCGCCGGACCCGCGAAATATTTGCCACTATGAAAAACTTAGCCCTGAACTCTCCATAGTGTCTAGGCTAGGTGTACCACCTCTAATCTTATAGTGGGCCCATCCTGTTGGACCAGGGCCCTAAATTTTTGGTAGGGGGGGCCTTTAAATCAAGTCCTGATTGTTTTATGTAATGCTTCAAAATGTAGACAAATAAGAATTGTATAGAATTGTTTGTGCGGTACTCTTTTTATTTTTCTTTGGAGTGGCCCCCCGCGGTAGCTGGTCCGCATTGGTCAAGCAGAAGCAGTGCCGCCGCAGGCGCTACCCCTTGGTCTTTTCTAACCGCTTCGCATGAGATCACACGTTTCATAACACGCCCCAATGTTTATATAAGTTTGTGGTCGCACGTGTCTTTTCGCGCCAGTTCGGTTCTAGAATCCCTAGATAACAGATCGTTCACGCCGCATCAGTGCAAGTGCAACGACTTTCACCGTCATGCCTGAGGGTCCAGAGTTACACATGTCAGGCATATTTGTCAATCGATTCTGTGAGGCGAGGATCTTCTCTGGAAAAGTAGAGAAATCTGCAGTGTCCACCAAAAATCCAGACGTCGACTGGGATGAGCCTAGTTACACAATCCAAGCCAGCACACGTGGGAAGCAAATTCGCCTGACGCTTACAGCAATTGATAAGGATGCATCAAGCATCAAAGATGAAGGGAAGGGTAAGAAAAAAGCCAAGGCAAGCACAACAGGAAAACAGATCTCAATCAGAATCAACTTTGGTATGTCAGGAAAGTTTATATTTCGCAAAAGAGATGAGATGGACAAGCACTGCCACTTGAACTTCTTCAGCAGGGATGAGGATATGGCACTCTGCTTCAATGACTATCGTAGATTTGGAAGGTGGGAAATCACCAATGAATGGGGCCAAGATAGAGGACCATGCATCATACTGGAATATGACCTGTTTAGGTATTTAAAACACTTTAAGTACTTCTCTCTTTAAAGTATAAGAGAAATCAAATGTTATAAGTTAACACATTTTAAACTGATTCTGATTCTATTGATATAGAAAGGCAATTCCTTGATACATATTAAAAAAATGAGAAACAATTGAAAATGACATATCAAAATAATTATTAAACAATTACATTATACATACCAGTATGAATGTTTATGTTAGTGTTATTAATCTTTGAGACTCGAAGCCCATAGGCATAGATAACACAATGATTACATTGAATTTATCGGGTGATTACTGATCATGGGCTGGCCTTCGGCAATGATCAGGATGATGGGACGTCTGAAGGACATGTGAGATCCAAGTGGGCATTTAAAAAAAAAAATGTTCGAACGTTACGTGTTACTTTCCACAGTTAACCAGCGATCAATGTCTTCTCATTTTTTACAGAAAGAACGTCCTGGAAAATCTCCCCAGCACTTTGCAGAAGAAACCAATCTGTGAAGTGATGCTCAACCAGAAATACTTCAGTGGCATCGGCAACTATCTAAGAGCAGAAATTCTGTATAGGTAAGATAAAGTCTAGCCACCTAATTAGTATATAAGATTCAATCTACCCATCTAATAGTTATTTATTGTCCATAAAACCATTTGACGGTACATCATAAGAGAGAAGGCATGGTAAAGTTATGATGATAGTGACTACGGTTGTTTTGTTTAAGGTTATTCCACAGTAATCAAGGAACATCAGCTTGTGTTGTCATCTGATCATTAAGCAAATGATAATTATTCCTTGGAGTATTTAAACTCATATTTTACATATTGGTGTCCTCTGCAGACTAAGCATTCCACCATTTGCCAGTACGGAATCTGTCGTCAACCCACTACGGGAGGCAGACGAGGCAGGCGTCAAAACCGAGAAGGACAAAGATTTCCTCAGACTCTGTCATACAGTGTCACATGAAGTTATCAACCTTGGTAAGATACACATCGAAGCTATGAAATACATAGATAATTACACATTTACTATAGTTTAACCATGTAGAAGTCTCGGCGTGTAAATGCCTCACGGGAGGCAACCGAGTATACACCACAATTTTGAGAGAATTACACCAGAATAATTGCAACCTAAAATCCCTCTCATTTTACATTTACCACAAGCTATTATGACCAGCCATTATACATGTTACATGGACCGGGTATTTAAGATTTTGAGCCAGATTTGACTGACGTGCTAGTATGGTTTCAATATCGCTGTTAGAAAATTTGGGCACCTCTTCTCAAAGCCACCACCTCCCCTCAAAAAGTGATCACTCCCTAAACTCCCTACTGTAATCTCCCGCGTATAAGGCGCAGCCCGCGTATAAGGCGCACCCCCAACTAAGGGAGGCCTCTCCCACGTATAAGGCGCACCCCTAAGAGCAGATTTTTGTTAATGTAGTACTGTTCTATAGTAAAAATACCCCCCCTATAAGGCGCACCCCAAACTCAAGGCAATTTTCCTCCCACGTATAAGACCCAGCAGCCTTTTGTTTGGCGTATAAGACGCGCCTTATACGTGGGAGATTACGGTAGACAGTTAAGAAGCTGCTCCCAATCCACTACTGTATTAGCTCTTATTATGAACATCTTATTCCGCAGATGGAGCCAATAAGTACATCTACGACCCAAGTCTAGGGACGACAAAAGACCAAAACACGTTCATGGACTGGTTACAGTGTTACTATAAGGACGGAATGTCAAACATGGTGGATAGCCACGGACGTACCATCTGGTTCAGTGGAAAACCAGGACCTCTCAAACCTAACAGTGAGTGATTTCTTATTTTTGGCCCAGGTCCTCCTGGGTCATTGGCGGCACCTTTTTGGACATAAACTGACGATCGGGAATTGGGACTTTAGATGGGAATTGCTCATCTAAATTGGGGGATAATTAAACAAAAAATCATGGAAACACGTTCTTTAGGATCTAGTCTTCCATTGTACATGCACAATTCCTGGAAAAAAAATTCCTTAGCTATGAAAAAAGCTGAAGAAAAAACCTGACATGTTTGACTTATTTTCTCATGAAAATGAGGCTCCATAGGATTGAATTGTGTGATAGATTTTCGCGATAGACATAACACATGGGCTCCTATGGGAATTGTCCTATTAAGACATATTTTTTCAGCAGGTAAGGGTAGAAGACCGTCCATATAACGCGATAGATTGAGGAAAAGTTGGTAAATTTTTGTATTGGACGGGTTAAGACCGTTTATGTTTCAAATATGTTAACACGACTGACATATTCTTGTTATGGCTATCGCATTTCCGGCAAGGCGAGTTCGGACATGCGCACAGAGTGGTCCGTCGTAAGCTTTATTATTATTTTTGGATACGACCTTGCCAAGACCTTTATAACTCAGGTGATAGAGTTATTGACTTTTCATGCGAATAAATGAATTTCAATTCCATAAACTTTCAAAATTTTTTAAACAAAGAGAAATTGTTGTACGGGGAAAGCTGTCTGAGATACACCTTATACTGAGTGTATTGTAGTACTTTGATAATTAAGTTAATGCTCTTTTTACAGATGCCAAAACCCGTGGACGTGTCATGAAGCACAAGCCCAAAGCCAAATCCAAAGCCAAGGACGACGATTCTGAAGTAAGCCAAATTCACCACTGTGATATTTCACGCACAATTTGATAGATAGGTATGGGGTGGTGAATCCTTGGCAGGGACACGGAAATTGTGATGCGCCCCTTGGGAGGGGTTGAATGTCTCTCACCCCCTTTCCACCTAGAGCAGCCAAAATGTTCGCGTTAAATAACCATAAATTCCAGAGCCAGAGGCTAGATGCAACTGAAAGAATTGAATAAGGGGGTGTTGCTATTTTATTTTGAACTGTAGAACAGTCTAAAAATATCGATTCTCAAGTCAAAATTGCGGCATAAAGCTTCATCCTAAAATCTGGGAAAGGCATATACCTTGTACACAAGAATTCACGGTACTTTTAATTAACATGTACCAATGCCTCCAGTAGTTTGAATTGCCATGTATTTACACGTCCCCTGCATGATCTTCTAATGACTGATTTATCTGTCATTGTTGTAGGAAGAAGAGGTGGTTCCAGCTAAAAAGGCAAGGAAGGCTCCTTCATCTAAACAAAAGGACGAGACAGTCAAAACTACCGAGAAGAAAGGACAAAGGGCCACAAAACGTACATCTAAGAAAGAAGAAACGAGCTCAGAAACATCATCGGTCACAAGCAGACAAAGGAAGGAAAAGGCCAAAGGTAACTCACACCTTGTATCTCTAAGGGATAACAACAATACAGACGCTGTCTATGATCTGTTACGCTGAATGGTATCCCCGGTGGTATCATTCTATATAATATTGAAAAATATCAATCGTACAAGACAAATGAATAAAAAACTAAATTGCTTGTGTTGGTGACGTAATGTAAGAGATTGAAATAGAATGGGCCTGGTAGATTCAATTCCGTCTCGCAGTTTATCACTAAATAAAAGTTAGGGATGGCCCCTCTGAACTGGATTGAGTGGGCTTTCTGGAATCATGCCCTTTCTGAAAGACCTTGCCACATTTCCATTCAGTCATCCAGATATATATTACTCAGTTATTATCACTATTGATATGCTAAAAAGACTAATTGTACAACCCGTGGTATACTTCTGATCAGGACAAATGGAAGCAGCCTTGTGATGTTCAGGTTTGATATAGCGTGGCGTTGACGTCGTTATGAATGGCCTACCAGTATTCTGTGTGTTTGTCCTCTGTGTGTCTGTTACCACCCAGCACCATTGGGTTTCCCTTACATCTGTGTGCATTCCCAAGGTGCTTCCCTTACTCATCTTAACCTTTAACACGGGCCGCTAAGGCAAAAATGCCCCTCAGGCCACTCAAAAAAAAAAACCTGGTTTCTCATCACCAACCCCTGAAAAAAAAATTCACCCTGGGCATATCGGGGCAAAAAATGCGTGGGGCGAGACCAAAATTTCGATTTTAGTACTTTAGTTTATTGATTATAAAAAGTTGTGAAAATGCACTCAATGTCGGGTCTACTGTATTGCTGACATCGTTAGCTTTAATTTGATACTTAATATGCCCATGTTTGTCTATTTTTACCATGATTTTTGACCAAAAATATGTAAAAAAAAAAAAAAATATTCAAAACACAATTTCATGAAGTGCGCGGTGATAAGAAACCAGTTTTTTGTTGAGAGGCCTTAATATTTGTCATGATGCATGAATGCACCCCTGCCGAGTTATTCGCAGGGCTGCATTTATGCATCATGCTGACCCCAAGGGGTTGATACTGTCCCGAAGGGTCGTCATGATGCGTCAATGAAGTGGTGGTGAGCAATCTTGCCAGCACTTCATTGGTGCATCATGACGACTAATGGGCATGATGCACTCCCGTATCAGCGGCCCTTTAAAGGGTCAAAAGGTTGTTCAGCAATATCACCTCTTTTCAATTTCCTTTCGTGTGCAAACAAAATAGAAGTCCTCAGAGATTCCCTGATTTCAAGGACTTTCAAGTTCCCAAGACCTATCTATACATTCCTGTAAAAACACGCTTCTTCTAGCGGTTCCAATTAAGGATTGTGCTCAGGCATCACAACCAGAGATGAGTTAGATTATGATTTCACGTTAATGAACACAGTGTCCTTCTTTAGTTTCCCTTATCTAAAAATAATTTTCTTTATTGCTTACCGTCAGATGATTAAGCCACCTCCATCTCAGATAAAAATTGACCAGTTAACATATCAACTAATTCTATGAATCAGATTTACAAAAGAAGAAAACTGAAGAAAAAACTTGATTTTTCCTGAAGACTGACAAGTAAATTAACCGACATATTGAAGACCGATATATCGAGATCTGATCTCATCCCATTGTTGAATATAGAGTAATGAATGTTGGTTCTAAATTTCTCTATTTGATACTTCCAGGTAGCAGAGTGCAGCCACGAAGGTCGTGCACCAAAGCCTAAGTCGACAAAAACCTCAAGTCTGGCTTAATCGTTACGCTTTTGATTTATCCTGATGCCCAGCTGACCCCGCTGACCCAAGTATCAGTACCTACTTCAATATAGACTCAGGAAGACAGGGACATTTTGCAGATGTCTGATTGACTCTGACTGCTCTGATGGGACACAGGGGAAGGCAGGAAAGGACCCACACTGAGACTGCAGGAGGTGATGCCAAAGATCCAGGCCTCAGATATGGGAAGCTTTACCGGAGGCGATGCCTCGTCCACTTTTCAGTCAAACTGTACAGTGTACCACCATACCTGGCTAGGATGTACAGTGTACCACCATACCTGGCTAGGATGTACAGTGTACCACCATACCTGGCTAGGATGCCATACACAGATGTCCTACCCATGGCTAAAGTCCATGTTCAGGATAAATGGCAGCGCAGATGGAACGCTGCAAATGCCAACAAGCTGCGAACCATCCGACCAACGGTCGGCAAAAGATACATAGAGGACAACCTGACAAGACCAGAACAGGTGAAACTGACCCGTCTTAGGACTGGTCACACCAAACTGACACACAGTCACCTTCTGAAAGGTGAAGTGGCACCTGTATGTCAGGCATGCAACACTCAGCTGAGTGTGGAACATCTCATGCTACATTGTCAGGCAACCAAGAGAAGCAGGAAGAAATTCCTGAAAAATCCAACGACAATGAACAGTGTTTTCCACAGCACTGGAAACAAGGAGATTCTTGATTTCCTGCGGGAAGCCAAGCTCTTTGACAAAATATGAAAAACAAGGAAGCCTGATCCTATCAGGCAATGCCCTATAAGTAAATAGGGAAAAACAGAAAAGAAATGAAACATAGTCTCTCTGCTAAATTTTAACTACTATTAGCGGAGGTTAAATCAACCAAACCAAACCAAACAGTGTACCACCACACCTGGCTAGGATGTACAGTGTACCACCACACCTGGCTAGGATGTACAGTGTACCACCATACCTGGCTAGGGTGTACAGTGTACCACCATACCTGGCTAGGATGTACAATGTACCACCATACCTGATGAAAGTGAAACATTATAAGAAAAAGCACAGCTGAACACTGGTCATACCTTGCCACATACACATTATGAAAATAAAACGCTGGTCGTTTATCTGTGTGTATATACATGTATACAGGGTATTTGAAGAGGACGGAATTATATGTTCCCCCACCAGTGGCTACCTCAGGAATTCATCAAGAGCACCAACTACTCTATTTGATACCGTTTTAGTTTATAGATTTAGTTGAAGAGAGAAGATGGGTCGTAGTTGTGAAAGGTTATACATGTAGCGCTATAAGGGCTCTGTAGTCGTCATTGCTACTTTACTTATACTAGGCGAGTCATATGCTTTCATAATGTTTTGATTTGTGCAAGCATTGGTTAATAAACTTAAAGGCAGCATTGGTACATGCATTAGACATATCCATTATTGTGCGGACATTTCCTGTTATTTTATCGCAAAAAATTAAACCCAAAGGCTAATAGAATGTTCTGGTAAAAACTTAATTTATTGGAAAAAAATATGTAAGCCTTTGTCATACCATTTTATGTCGTTTTCTTTTAAAAGTAGGAAAGAAGTCAAAAAGTTCATAATCGTATTCATTTATTTCATAACAAAACTATATTCAATAGACTTGGGCAATACTAATATTCAATTCCATAGCCGAAGCAGTAGCCATAAATTTGTTGAAATAGTGCAATGCCTTTATTCTTACACCTAAGAAAGAACACGTCTAGTGGAAAGCCACACAGATTTAGATGTACATGTATCAAAATAAATTGATCACAGGTTCCATCACATACCACAAAAACCCTGTGTGTAAGGCGTGGGTTTTAGACCAATTCGGAACAGAGGGGAGGGCAACTGTAAAAATTACCCATCCCCCACGTGGCACAAGGGTTTATACACTGCCAGAAAGAAAAGCCTTTTGGCCATTCCACAAAGTTAGTGCATGTTATACAGGATATGTACCTTTTACAAAAATATCTGTAAAATACACCTGAAGGTTTCTCCCTAAATCACATAAACCCTGGAATGCATGGCACCGTGGTCTTTCCACTTGGGTATTACCGATAGTCCGTCCCTCCTTTATAGTTCTTATATGTAGCACCTCAATAACAATTCAAACATCTCCTCAATACCTATTTTTTATACATTGTATCTGAAATAGAAACACCTGATTATTGGTGTCACCAAATACTCCATCTGGATTCTACAGAGGTCCTACAATAGCCAGTGTAGAGACCCTGATACCTGACATCATAGTATTTGAAGTATCTATAGAAAAGTTGTTGATAAAGTTTTTTTTTTTCTTAAGGAAATCTATTGAACTTTCCTTGTCAGGCCTGCCATGTAATACCTATTATTTGAAAGATAACTCCGCCAAAATTTATCTAAACTCGACTTTTTTCATGAAAAAGTCAACGTTTCTTGCTGAATGGATTTATAGAACTAAGTCATGACTCACGCCATGAATTGTATATGTACTCACCATTCTCACATTCACCTTGGCTCAATAGACAGCAATTGGCATTGAACGAAGTTCTAGGTTTCCTTTTCGGAATATCCTTGAGACATAAGGACTTTTCAACAGTTTGAATAGAAAATGTTTCCTGACTCACAGTTCCATAGAAGCTCATGTTTCAAACCAAGCTTTGTTATGAAGATTTCTAAGCATACTACAGATAAGAATCAAACATATGGCACAGAATATAATTATATCAATTATATTTGAACAGGAAATGATCAGACTGTATAAAATGTATATGTATACATCTATTTTGTCCAATTACCTGAAAATCCTGAATGCACTGTTGAATTTTTGAACAAGACTCATCACAAGCGTTATTTTGTAAGCTGAAGTAGTTCATACCATTAACTTGGAATGTCACATAGAAAGAATCATATCACCCAAAGTACAATTTCTGGTTTTCTAGTGAAGTGTTTGGTCTCAGGTTTTCCTCAAATAGCATATTACAACATGGGAATATATCCCTGCATTATCAACTGTTCTCACTTGCATCGGACTGTCTAATTTGATGCTGTAAAATGTTGTGTGACCCCGATGATATTTTCTCATGGATCCTCCTTGTCTTGTTCGACACATGGTCCAGCTGTTATAGGCTGATATGACATTGAACATCATCGACGATGAAGATGTTTTATTTATTAGGAGGCCTTATTAATGCATGTCCCAGGTTCTTTCTGGGATTTTCCAGCATTTTGTGATCCAACATTCAGGGAAGACCTAAGAAGGGAAAATATTGCAAGATTATCAAGAGGACATATTGATTAACAAGGATCTTGAACCAGTCGTCTAATATGGGTCTAGACCCCTAAATTCGACAGGGTGACATGACCATTTCTTAAAATCGACATGTGACATGGAGCTTAGTGACAAGGACATGGAGAATGAAAAAGTTAGTGACATGAGACATGACCTTTCCTTAAAATCGACATGTGACATGGAGCTTAGTGACAGAGACATGGGGAAATATAAATTTAGTGACATGTGACATGGGGACCCCCCATCTAGACCCCCTCTAATGAAGGGGGGTATGTTATGAGAGGGAGAAAGGCATAAGCTTTGCAAAACCTTGAAATCACCATAAAGAGCAATAGAATCACATAGATACCATATATTCCCACATTTAAGCCACAAGCCCTTGTAGGTCACATTGTTTTAGGGATATTCTATAAGCCGAAGGAAGCCTCTGATTTGTATGTGAGGTGCAGCTTATATGTTTGAATTCACGGTTTCTCTTAATGTGGACTGCCCAAATTATATTGCCATGGTAAAGGGCTATAAGCAAATGTCCACGACCATGGAATATTTTTGCATCGTGTTCACCAAGGTGAGGCTGTCCATATTCAACGACGCCTTATAGGTGGAGTTGGATGCGGACAGGCCTCACCGAGGTTCCATGGGAGTGGACATTTGCATTTATGTCATGGCCTATGGGGGTTAATTTGCTTTTAGATATAGAAAAACAGCTCAGCTCCATTCAAAATCCAAGATGGTGGACCCCATTGAATACAAGCATATTGTATTCCATGCAGTTGGTTGACGATACTCACCTGTTGTGTTTGAGATGACTCCTGACTAGATGTCCTGCAGCCAGTGCTGACATAAGTGACAACTCTCCTGCCATGACTGTACTGCACACAATCTGAGCGAGCACCTCAGAGTTACCTCCGGGCCGCTCAGGGTGAGCCCCCTGTACACCCAGCATCTGCAACAATAATTGCAATATTGCTCAGATAACCATAATGATATCTGTTATTGACAACAAAAGAGGTTATTTCTGACCTATGTTTACCACTGAATCTATCTTGGTGATTGCAGGAAGGAAATCATTTTCAAAGATCCTTGGTCTAACCCAGATATAGACCATATCCATGACCTATTCTCACAAGAATTTCTCAATAACTATCTATGTTCCAGTTTGATTGGCAAAGGATGCATCTTCAGTTTTGAAGGTGTCACAGGGTTTAAAAATAGGGTTTAAAATGGATGTGAAAAAAGGGCAAAGGGCATTCCTGCTATCCCTTTGGTACCTTTGGAAACATATGATTAATAAAAGAAAACTAACCTTCAAACAGGCTGCTTGAGGAGGCAGTACAGTGCCACCACCAACTGTACCAACCTCTATAGAAGGCATGGTACAGCTGATGAAGAGGTCCTCCCCGTCTGTGCCACTCGCCTCCATTACTGTCATACAGTTGGAACTAGCCACATTTTGCGCTGGATCCTATCATGACATGAAAACATGTTTTCTGAATTCAATACATATGCACTGCATTTTGGTTGGGAGATCATCAATGGTATTGAAAGGTGTATTTATCGTATGAAAACAGATTGAGACAAAGCTTTACAAAATTTCACAATAGGCCTAATGTAGACAAGATAAGTTACTTATTATATAGAAAGTTTATAGGTGTTGAATAGGGCCTGTCCTCCTAAGAACTAACCCTCTTGGCCAAGTAACTCATTTGTGCAACTTCCTTAAAGGTGTCAAGCGTTGTATAGTAATAAAAGGATATTCACCTGTCCAGTAGCAATGTAAACTGCAGTTACAATGTTGGCAGCATGAGCATTGAAGCCCCCGATACTGCCAGCCATAGCGGAACCCATCAGGTTCTTGCTGATATTGAGGTCTACAAGGCTGGCCACAGAAGTCTTGAGCACTGTCTTGACGATGTTAGCTGGGATGACTGCCTCACAAACCACAGATTTACCACGTCCCTCAACCCTAAAATAGCAATGTTGGGCTGTTTTAAAAGTGTGATTACACCATAGAGTTCTACTGTACATTAATAAAGCCATGTTGATTACTAAATCATTCCAAATGATTCAATTCTTATAAAAAAATCATTATATTTTTTAACAGCTTTTTGACCTTATGTTTAAAGGTTGTCATTTCACATGATGGACAAGTCTAGCCTTTGAGTTGAAATGCATTAGTCTGGTAGTCTTGAATGCATAGAGCATATTATTTTCGCCCAAAACTAACAACTTAGGCTTTGAAACTTACCAATTGATGGCAGAAGGTTTTTTGTCTGTACAGAAGTTCCCACTAAGGGCAAGTATCTCCATATTTGGGAACTGGTTCTGGATCTCGGAAAGAGCCTTTTCTGCACCCTGATTGGAATACAAATCTAATGATATATCTTACAGCGTTCTATCCATAAACCATACAGCTTCACTTACATAGCATTTATAAATGATGGTCCTAATTAGAAAATGTATTTCATTTCTATCTATTAAAGAACCCATTCATATCAGATTTTACACAACTGCTATTCACCTTAACCCTCTTTGGCTGATACAAAAATATACTGGTATAGGACCTTAAGTATACCGTGTGCCTACCTTTGAGAGCATGTTCATGCCCATGGCATCTCCTGTGTGTGCAACAAAGCGGATGTAGAGCATTCGTGCAGCCTGTACTACATGTAGACGCTGCAGGCGACCAAAGCGTGTTGTACTGTTAAAGGCCTCAGCCACTAGGTCATAGTTATCTGAGTCAGCCAACCAATGTTTAGCTTCTGCAGCCTCTCTGGCAGAAGAGAATCTTACCACTGGAGCCCGAGTCATGCCATTGCCAATTACAAATGCACTAGCTCCACCACTAGCCTGCAATTGTTAAAGAACAAAATGTATTGTATTGAACTTAATGTCAACTATGGGTTAAAGATCATTTCAGAAACAAGGGGAGTGGAGGAAATTGGGAGATGGGTAGCTGTAATGTAACAGGAACCCCTATGGGCGGGAACCACCGGGTAACACTACATCACCCTCTTGTGGCTCCACCTGTAGGGCTGGAGGTCATGTGACCTAGGCAGGCAGGCTGGTGGGGACTGTGTAACTGACCACTGGTCACTTTTGCACCAGAGACCAGTCAGCCAGGAAGGTAAGCCATAGAGCTCCATTTTTGGTGGGTGGTTTGTGCAGGGTCAGGATTATTACATTATTACTGCTGACTTGTGACTATCATATTGTATTTGAGGCTTTGTACCGTTTGTGGACAATATAAGTATTAATTATAGTTGAAAGAGTCTGTCTTGTTTCCATTATGTAGACTTTATAGGATTGGCCATCTTCAATCATCCCCAGCCTTAGTCTCCCCCTGGAGTTAGGCTTATAGTTTAATCTGAATTACCCAATAATTCTCCAATGCCCAAAAACCATTACACTGGTGTCAGAAGTGGGATAGAATTCCTGGAATTCCCAGAATTCTAGGAGTTCTGGGAGGCAGAGATTTATTCTCTTTGTCTCCCACCCCTGAACCCTACATCCAAATTTGTAGTTACATCAGACTGCTGTAAACTGTTATTTGATTTACTGGAATTGTTCACAGACATTGTACAAGTGCAGGCTGTATTAGTCAGTTCAGGTGGTATGATTTCCATAGAAAGGTTGATTTAGATCATTACACTGGTATCCTGCCAAATATCCCAACGGTCATAAACGCATCCCCACCCCTAGTGGTGACGTACACTATCCGTTAGTCGGCCTACCAGCACCCCCTGTCTTCCGGCCCCCCCCCACCTGCACGTGGGAAAGTTTGTCCCTCTGCCGCTGTCCACCCCCTGTTTGTTCCCCGTCACCAGGAGGGTCTTGCCAAAAGACAAACGTGCATCAAAAAAATAAAACATGCACATTTTCGTGTTGCTTAAAGTATTCTCATCAGTTCAGGAAGTAAAACGTGCATGGCTGCTTTAAATTGAATGTGTGCTGGTGGTATTTGAATAATCTGTATGGACAATTATAGTGAATCAACGATAAATATGGGACATATCTCATAGGGTAGGGTGTGTGTTTTCTCCATTTTCTGTGTTCTATATAGAACTTCTCATTACATCTATCTGTTGAGCTCAAGGTGCACTTGTTCTGAATTAAAATTAGAAAAAAAAGGGAGAAAAGACCATCTATCATGTATTGTATTCTCACAGTATTCTCTGTATTCTCTATTCTCTTATAATTTCACAATTGTATCACGTTTTGAAAGGCTATGTGTTATTTTCATCTTCTTTTGATTTGGGCCCTGCATTGCATTTTCTGAAAACTCATCAGTTAAGGACATGGTATTTGTTGGTCAAGTCTGGTAACCATAGTTACCAAAAGATTCCATTTGTTGTCATTTAGTAGTATTTCTCTCTTGCCTCTCCTGTGTTATATGTAGCCCCGACCCCCCCCCCCCCCCAACCCCAACCATCATAGAAGCAGCACACCCCGGGTGGCGGCAAGAGTTGCTATCCACCAGTGCCCCCACCCTCTGGAGGGGGGAGACGCACATATATTATTACCCGCCAATTAAGGATCAGTAAACCTTAAGATAACATCCTGTCCCCATCCCCAAACGTCACCCCCACGCCCCCACCCTCCTGTGCATGCTGTGGTTTCAGCAGGGCCACCCAGCGGCCGTTAGCCTGAAACAACATCTTGACGACAGTAATGCCGCCTGTGTCGTCTACCCCCCCCTCCTCCCCAGCTGCCCCCCACAGCACATCCTAGACGCCACCTAATGGAGGCATCTCTACCTATCCACAAAAATTCCAACAAATCTAAATATTAACTACAATATACTCTTTATATCAGTGCAATTGATACAGGGAGTGCTGAGATATTGCAATTTGAAGTGATCCCATAAGGTCAACTTAACTAATCATATCACCACTTTTATGATGATATATCTCAGTAATCAAACTAGATAGAGAAAACTTGGGTGTTCTTTTATCTGACTGATTAGCCTAGCTTAACCAGTCACCATTTCCCTTCTAATTCGAATATTCACACAATTCCAACGGTTTTTGAGAGTTTATATTATAAACTAAAACCCAAAAATTTGCTTTGAAATACTCTGGGAAAGGAAGAGTTAAGATCTGCACGTGGGAAAGTGCTTTGTTTGTCTGCTGCCGCTAGGAGGCCGCCCCACCCCTGGTGGCGGCAAAAGTTGCTACCTGTCTTTGCCCCCACCCTCTAGTGGCGTGGTTGTCTCCTGCCGCCAGGAGGCCACAGTAGCCCCACCTGCTGGTAGTCTGTCCACCCCTTTCCCCTCACAAGACAGACAGAGAGACAAAGAGGGAAATTTGGCCCATACTCTGTCTCATGTACATATTGGTATTGGTGTATATGTTTTTGGTATATAATATAGTTGAAGGTAGCCCATAGGCCATGTACATGGTACAGCTAGCATTTACACCTTAGAGACAGAGAATAGCCTCTGTTCTGGGGTGGTCACAGGTCAGCAGCAAAGAACAATAGGGGATTAAGGTATTTTTTCAAGCCTGCATGCACCAGTGGTCATTAACCCCCTCAGTGCCACATAGCAGCAGTAAAATTATTAACCCTGCAAGGGCATTGAACATAGAACATAGGACTCAATCACACGTAGGCCTAAGGCCTGGACTTAACCATTTTTACAGGACTAACACATTGCTAATACTAAGAAAATCAGCTAGGTGGCTCATGTAGTCGGGGGCTAGATCATTATTTGGCCTCTTTGTATAGTCTAGCTTGACAACCTGCCAATTAATTACTATAATTGGGATTTTTCTATAAATCATATATGTGGGTTTTTCATATCAACAGCTTTAAGTAGATTAGCCAGATATAGATTAAATTTCTATAATAAATGAGTAATAGATCATTGAAATTCCTGTTTGACACCACATGTAAGCTAATCAGGGCATTGTCTCCCTATCAGGGTTATCACCTTACTTCACACCTGAAACAATAGAGAGGTACTTGGGGTGATTAAGATAAGGGAGAGGGTGCAGCTTATCAGTCTTATCACTGCCCATTGTTCTGGAGGCTGAAGAAATTTACCCAGAATGCCCTGCTCTAGATTCGGGGGCCTAATCAAGATAGCGGCCTCCATAGCCTAATATGCTAATGCCCTATACTCTGCCGCATCCACGTGACCAACTGCCAACCGCTCACCAGGTGTAGAGACCTGTGCTAGTGCTTGGTAAAATTCTGTATATACTATTATGTAAAATTTTACAATTTACCCAGATTCTGTGATTGTTGTACAATCTTACCGACAGTACAGTGATTTAGTGATCATAGAAAGTTATGAAATAGACCCAGCACCCCCTGCCTCCCCTTCTACCTGCATATGGGAAAGTTTTCCCTTCCGCTGTTGCTCCCAGGGTTGTCTCCCGAACCCTGGTGCTGTAGACACCAACCCTGGTGGCTGAAAAGCCACTCTTTTTGTGTGGGGCAGTGGCGTTCTGACCCAGCCCAACTCCACCTGGTGCGGGTCTGGCAGCTCCCCCTCATCCTGGGCTGGGGTTGAGTTATCCATGTGGTAATTTTCTTATATATTAAGAAGATTTCGGTTCTGTACTGAGGTTTATAGTGTTTGAATTATTGTTAATATCCTATACTCTCAAGGTTTTAATTGTCACAGAGTCAAAGTCAGCAAATTAGATTAGTTACCCACCATTAGTGGTCTATGGCTGTCAGTCTCATGACTGATTAAGACTGTGTCCAGCAATTGTCAATTTTTTATTCTTTTAATTGTACATTCAATCTGAGAGTAGTGACAATCTTATATCGGATATCTCATGGTATTGGTAACCTGAATCTTATGATCATTATTGTTCAAGTATACCTGTACTGATTGGTAATTTGTATATTGACTACCGATTCACATTTATACAAGAAGTAAATTTTACAGTGTTACCGGATACATAATCATCTTAGATAAGGGACCCCCCCTCCCTACCCCCTACCCTCTTTTGCATTGTTGTCTAACCCAGGTTGATTCCAGTGCTGCCATTCATCCAAGGTGTGGACAGGAAGGAAGACAGCTAGATTGTTGCAGAATCAAACATATCCTTTTCAAAAAAAAAAAAAAAGAGACTCTGAAAACAGGAACATTCTCCTGGTGTGTTTGACTTGATACTTTACTTGCTCCCCCCATCCCTCCAGCTCCATTAGTGCTAGGTTCCACAATGGCGGATCGGTACCCCCGCGAGGATGTGTCCTGCTCGGCGATGCCTAGCGAGCAACCGGATTTCTACCCAAGTTACATGAGGGCTAACCACCAGGGGCAACATGGTCTGACGTATCCCCATCAAAATGTTGATGGGGGACATGGTTATAGAGGTAGCCAGTGGCATCATGAGCCCAATTCTGGGCGACACAGCAACAGACACGGTGATCAGCGGGTCGAACGTGACGATGATCAATATGATGATCGGCACACTGACCAATGCAATGCGATGCTATATAACAGGCGGAGCGATAAGCGGTATAATGAGCATGGTCAGTCCATGCGACATGATGAGCGTAACTAGTCTCCCAGAGGTAATGAGTTTATTACCCGGTTAGGCGGGTTGGCCTGTCACCCAAACTACAGCTGGCATGGACGGGCCCCTTCGTCATAATGGACACTATTGGCGGGCTTAATGTGGAGATCCGTGAAGGTCCACACTCACGTTTGCGGATTGTACACATTGATAAGTGCCAGCCCGTGCGTGGGGACATTGACGCCAGCTGGGTGGCATCCATCCTGAAAGCCAGCCCAGCACATTCCGCAGAATAAGCTATAAACTCTATTTCTGTTGTACAAATAAAGGAGGTGCAATCATTCTATTGTTGTTGTATTTTGTCAGGAGGAATGTCAGGGTGGCCGAGATCACTAAAGATAAGCAGGGATAATCACATTGGGTTTTAATTCCTATGATTTTGTAAAGTTACCTAATCGAAGAGTTGACCCTCAGCAAGCCTGAGAATAATGCTATCTAGCTAAACGTGTATTTGCCTATGAGATAAAAGCCAGTCAAGACCAAGATCTGTGGTATTGGCTATAGCCGAATACAATGCTAGATGTATAGGGTGTCATGATGAGAGGTCAAAAATATTTGTTCCTATGTACGTTACTTCGTGACACATTGTACCGAATATCAAGAATCATAAGGGTTGGTATTATGGGAGTTAGCGCTTGCGGTGAAATGTCTGGGATACATGTCAAGTGGTCATACCTTATAATGCTCTATGGGTGATGTTACTGTTTTACGACATTTTTTCTGATATTCAAAAAGTGGTGGTCCTGCAATTTTTGTATTGATAGGTGTCTTAAGGAGACTATGTAATATAGCATGGACCAATGTTACTTGTCTATTGTGAATAATCCTACTGAGTAATGTCATGGATGGGCAATTTCAGTACAGGAGTGTGTGGGGAAGCCACTTGTCAGAAAATTGTAATTATTGGAGATGTCATGTGTTGTTGTTCTCACTGGTAATTAGCATATGATGACATGATGTAGCCAATTGGCGAAATATCTGCAGTTGGAGCTTACTAACATAAGGATTATTGTAACTGATTGATGATACTCATGTCTGTGACCGATTGTAATACCTGTTTTCATTGTTATTGTATATACAATGTAGAGTCGATTTCAGCGAATATCGTGGTTCGAAATCAGGATGAAGAAACACCAATGGAGTCATGCGGTACGAGGCGCCCCGGCCAGAGAAATGTGGCCGGGCTTCTGGACGTCGAATCTTGATGTGGACATCTCTGTAACTGTACTTCGATGTATTCTGTTTTAGGCCTATTTTCATTATAACTGTATGAATAATAACCAAATTGGTTTCAGCGGATCTCGTCAGTCAAGACGCTCGGGACAGGGAGGCGCCAGTGCAATCATCCGGTACGAAACGCCCTGGCGGGGACAAGTGGCCGGGCTTCTGGACGTCGTATCTTGATGTGGACACCTTTGTAACCTACTTCGATGTACCTTTGTTTCATTGTGGATATAGTCACTTGTCAGCAGTCTTTAGTTTATGATGTAGTAGAATTAGGGTTTTGGTTTGCTCGAGGACGAGCAAAAGGTTAAGGAGGGGAGGGTGTAACAGGAACCCCTATGGGCGGGAACCACCGGGTAACACTACATCACCCTCTTGTGGCTCCACCTGTAGGGCTGGAGGTCATGTGACCTAGGCAGGCAGGCTGGTGGGGACTGTGTAACTGACCACTGGTCACTTTTGCACCAGAGACCAGTCAGCCAGGAAGGTAAGCCATAGAGCTCCATTTTTGGTGGGTGGTTTGTGCAGGGTCAGGATTATTACATTATTACTGCTGACTTGTGACTATCATATTGTATTTGAGGCTTTGTACCGTTTGTGGACAATATAAGTATTAATTATAGTTGAAAGAGTCTGTCTTGTTTCCATTATGTAGACTTTATAGGATTGGCCATCTTCAATCATTCCCAGCCTTAGTCTCCCCCTGGAGTTAGGCTTATAGTTTAATCTAAATTACCCAATAATTCTCCAATGCCCAAAAACCATTACAGTAACACTTCCCCAAAGGCCAAGGCTCCCCATCTCCCAACCATTTTACTTAGATGAGAGGGGGTGGGGGTAGCTCTTAGCTCCCAATATGCTTATGAATTTTTAATATCAAAGCAATCCACAAACTCAAGGTGCTTTTATATATATGGAGTGTGGCTTATACATGCGCTTTATGGGTAGTATCAATGATTAAAATCAATGGTGTTAAAAGCTAGATCTATGACTCACTGAGATGGCTCTGCAGCCTCTGTTGGTGCTGGCCACCAGGCAGCCCTCTGTTGTAGCCATAGGGACATGGTACTGCTTGTTATTAAGGAGAAGGGGACCAGCTACTCCAACTGGCACCGGCATGTAGCCAAGTACATTCTCACAGCATGCGCCATCAACCTATGATCAATTAAAAAACAAGTTTTAACACATGAAGACCTTAACTTTTACATTTTGAGAACTTACCACACTAACTAGAGTATATTTTTCACAGAAAGGTAAAAAGACTTAACTTGAGTCCCTAGTTGACTCAGTTCGGAAAAGAAGAATTACATAGTGAAAGCTGATTTTACATTTGACTTTCTTACTGCAAGATGATATATCCAAATTTACTCCCTAGTGTATATTAATACATTCTTATATATATATATATATATATATATATATATATATATATATATATATATATATATATATATATATATATATATATACTCACATATTTGTAGTCATAGTTTGTGTATGGTAGGTATTTCATGGCATCGACTGTTGCCAGGTCCCGACTGATGAGCTGTCTGCGTACACTGATTCCACGCTCATGGTTACCCAGCATACCTTCCAGTTTGTATGCTGGCAAGTGTTTCCCCTTTACTAGCATTAGTATTTCTTCATCTGATAGAGCAGCTGGGCCCTCCTAAACACAAAATAATATCTTTATTTATCCAGTAATGTTCTGTTCTATTAGTTCTTCATGGAAACAGTTTAATTCTACTAGCTAGGCATTGCAGTCCTTCCTGTAGGTATTTTTGCTATTCTCAACATTGAATATTACATACCGTATTACCAAGCAATCTAATTTTCTTTATGTAAAATACTCTAGATATACATAATTCAAAAGCATTTTTTATATAAGAAAACCATCAAAACATTGAGGATATTGCTTGTTACATGTACATATGTTTCTTTGTACATGTTAGGTAAAAGTAGTCTGAACACTTTAGTCTTTACATAACAAATCCAAGAACATAACCTCCTCTACATTGACCTCTTGGCCTTTGAACCTGTCGGTTGACTGTATGACCTCAGACCATGATCTCGCCATATCGGCGCATGGAGATAATAAAGCCCTTGTACTCAGTAGGATTATTCACAAAGTTGGCTATTTCACACTGCGGTGTGTTTTTAGCTTGATTTAGTGAGTAGCGAGCTGTCTCTCATTTTGATAGTTAAGGTCATATTCATAGCTTGCTAGATGCATACACATGAAAGAGGGGGCAGAAAGAAGGAGATAAATTCTTTATTTATCTGTTCCAAGATATCCCACGTTTAGTTTTGAGACAACAGATCCAATTTTATACAGCTAAGCCTTCTATTCATGAGGATATAGGAGGCTTTACACACCATTGTGATATGTAATTTATACTCACATCAGATTTCATGATAGCTATGCATTCTTCGATGGTACGTGGCTGTGCAGGCCAGGTTCTAGCCTTATCTACCTCTGACTGTCGGTTGTCCCTTTGTCCATCTACCTGCTCTGTCTGAGTGGCAGTGGTCGACATCTGCTTGTTATCATTATCAGAGTCAGAGTCGCTGTAGTCCCCAATAACAAAGGACGGTTTCTTTGATGAGGTTTTGTCAGAGGGTAGAGGAAGACTTTTTGGTGTACATTTGTCTGAAGGGTGAAAAATAGGGATATTTGATATAGAGTAAAATGTGTATAAAGCACGCCCGAAACTTTGAGACAATACTATAAGGTGCACAGGTTGCCCAGGAGTTGCTATAGCATAGTGTATTATTGTTTTATACATAGAAAACCCCTCATATAAGCTGCACCCAGAGTTTTGCCAAATCACATAAGTATTGATTTTAGTATTTATTTGAGGTATTACATTAGTGCTGTTCATGTATGTGTAACCCATGGCAGCAATATCATGTGGATGTATTTGAATAGGATCCTGCCTAGACATGGGTGGTACAGTATTTCAGTAGTGGTATCAAGATAAGCAAGCATTTGATGTATTCAGTAGGGGTCACTCACCAGGGATATCCTCACTGACTGCAGTTTTAACTTCTGAGTGGGTTAAGGGCTCACAGGCCTGGCTCTTGGATGGCAGATCGGCACGGTCTGCCACTGACACGGCAGCATCAGTGTCATCATCAGAATCATAGAGCACATACTTCAACCCAAGCAATATGGCCAATACTATTGTTATTGTGTAGTCAAGACTTGGCGGGAAGGTCCTGTAGACAGACACAAAAAGAATTAAGAAGAAAAACTTAAGTATAGTCCAGGTGAAGCTTAAATATCATTCCACAAATCTAGATGTATAGATTAGACTCAACACAGCTGACCATGGTTACCATAAATTCTTTCATGTAAGGGTGAGATAAAAGGTAAAAAATTATAGCCTACTGCGGCTAATAGAAGGGGTGAAAAAATAGGTGTGAACCACTAAAATCGACATGGCGACATGGGCTATTTTAGGCTTAGTGACATGGGACATGAACAATTTCTTAAAATTGACATGGTGACATGAACAATTTCTTAAAATCGACATGGTGACATGACCATTTCTTAAAATTGACATGGGGACATGGCAATTTTTTAAAATCGACATGTGACATAGGGGACCCCCCATCCACACCCCCGAAAAAGGTAGGGTCCTGCTTTTATATAGTTGTTTGACAGCATGAATATTTCCAAGCCTGAAATGTGGCCTATTATTATAGCTTAGGGGTGTGGCTTATATGTGAGTGGGCCTACATGTGGACTTGATGGGTTGCAGAGACTCACTTCTTCAACATAAACTGCCACAGTGGCATTGTAGGGCTGATGTAGCGGGTCAATTCCCCATCGTTATCTGGAGCGGCTACATCTTGGTTGCCAAAGCCAGCAATCCAGCGACTATGTGCATGGACAAGTACAAGCCCTACAGACATGATAACCTTCACACGTAGTGTCACTGGGTTAGGTTTCTCCTCCTCTTCCTCAGCCAGAACTTTGGCCATCTGCTGTTGTAATTGCCACATAGGCTGGCCTTTGTCAGAGTCCCGCGACATCTGAAGATGAATTTAGATATCCATAAATGTGCTATTGATGGGGCAGCATCTAGTTTTTACAAGTACCGTAATCTCCCGCATATAAGGCGTGTTCCTGGATCCTCAAAGTGGAGATCAGGACCCTCATTTTGATATCTTACACTCCCATATAAACTAATCAGCTGAATATGGGGTCCAGGGGGTCTGGGGGGTCCATGCAACACATAGATTTTTGAATTTTCAAAATCCATTCAGTAGAACAAAAGTTATGATTTTTTATTTTTCTGGTCAAATCTCTAAAACTCTAGGTGCACCTTATAGGCGGGGTTCGCCTTATACGTGGGAGATTACGGTACTCAAAGGAAAGGTATGTCTTAGGATCATATCAAGCTTTCTCACCCAAAAGAAGTACCATAAATGGTTGAAAACTCAACACAATTAGGTTTAACATGCATGGTTCTTTCAGACTGGCTCTTTGATATGGACATCATAATAGACATTACAGAAGTACACTTACCTCAATGACAAGGGTAAGACAAGCTGGGAAGAATGTTATGAAGGCTACATAGTTGGCCACCACAGAAAGACATCCAAAGCAGCACATAGTCTCCAACTGTTTTACTCCTGGAAACAGTTAAATTACAGATAGATTTTACATTATCTGGTCAGATTATCTACATGAAATGTACTGCTGGCACTCTTTAAAATGCTTTACTGTCTTATCAGAAGCATATTTGAAACATCAATGATAAAGCTGTATACTATTGTGTTACATAACGCTAGAAGGATGCAATAGTCCTAGATAGTACCCAGACAATGTTATCAGTACTCACCAGACAAAGTACCTACACCGATTACTAGTATCTCTACGATGGCATCCAGTGTCATGCTGGGTCCGATGAGGGCCATACCCCGTGCTATGTTGTCACCTACTTCATCCTGAAATAGCCAATGCATTTACATTGAACTTAGGGAGTGATCATTTTTTAACAACAGGGGGGGGGGGGGGGGGCTGGTGGGTTTGAGGGAGGGTCAGAATTTTTTCAACCCCTCTGATGGGGGGGGGGGTCCAAAATAATTTCACCTGTTTTCAGTGGAAAACCCCATGCGTTACTATAGGGTAAAAGGGCATGTTCGCGTGCGATTTTTGGCCCTTATAGGGGGGAGTCAAACCGTGTGCAAACCCACCAGCCCCTCCCCCCCTGTTGTTAAAAAATGATCACTCCCTTAGTCAAGATACTTCCTCAGCTGTTTGTTCCAGCCGCATATAAAAAACATTTTTTTCCCTGTATTGTTAGGTGTAATTCAGGGAATAGTCCATGTCAAAACTGATCATAAGTTTATATAGTTCAAATATGCATAGGTAACAGGATGAATTATGGTACCTGTGAACTTGAGCTCAGTGCAAACCGTGCTAGTGTGCAGGCCCGGGATAAATCGACTAGTAGAAGGAAAAATGGAAGCGACTCACTAGAAATGGAAACAGTGTATATTTAGTTACTTATGATGCTATGTTAGCAAAGTTTAGGCAATACATGGTATTTTAAAGAAGCTGTCATATTCTAAGCTGTATTGTTGATAAGTAAATCAGTATTTGTTCTGCTTCTTAAACGTTTCGGGAGTTTTTGTGACACTGCAGTAAAACCTGCAAGCCATGAGTCCAGCTGAGTCATGACTTATTTGAAAGTTATAACAAGGGGGAGTGCTCGGCTGTAGTCTTCCTCGATCTGAGGAAGGCTTTTGATACGGTCGATCACTCCCTCTTGCTGATGGAAATGAGAAAACTTAATTTTTCACCCCACAGTATTGGTTGGCTAAGGTCCTACTTATGTGGTAGGACTCAATGTACTAAAGCAAATGGGTTTGTCTCCACCGACTTGACTATATCCTGTGGTGTGCCCCAGGGATCAGTGCTGGGGCCCCTGCTTTTTGTAATTTGTATAAACCAGATAACAAATGTTATTGAGAAATGTAAGTACTGCCTCTATGCAGATGACTTAGCTGTTTATGCCTCAGGTGAAAATGCTGCCACTGTAATAGCTGACCTACAGCATGATCTTTGTAATATATACTCCTGGTGTTGTATATATAAACTGACTGTAAATACTGATAAGACCAAGTTACTCTGGACTGCCCCAAGCCTGTTATATAATAGACTTAATTTAGCCCAGCAGTCGGTTAATTTAGGTGGTTCACCACTTGAAGTTGTTGAGAATTTCAACTATCTTGGTGTCATTGTGGATAGGGAATTGAATTTCTCCAAACACATGGACAAGGTCAAGGCCACTTTCCAAACAAGATGTTACCAACTAAGAAAGCTAAGGAAATATTTAGATGGCAACCTGTGTTTAAAACTGTACAAACAAATGGTTCTACCTTCGATTGAACATGCCAGTTTTATACACGAATGTGGACCAAATACCAATGTAAAAAAACTACAAACTATGCAAAACGATTGTTTAAGGTTAGTCTATGGCATAAAAGATCCCAGGGACATTTCAGTTCATGACTTACATGTAAGATCTCAATGCCAGCTACTCCAAGTCAGGCGTAACAAATCATTGTTAGGTATCATGTATGATGTATCAAAGGAAAGAGAACATGTGAGAGTGCCCACACGAGTACTAAGAGGCAATGATAAGATCCAACTTAAAGTTAGTAGATCAACATGTATGGTATATGATAAATGTCCTTTATCCCGCGGCAAAATACTTTGGGATAAATTAAGCGGTGATATACAAAAAATTGGTACCAAAAAGGAATTTATGTCAAAGGTATCGTAATCATGCTATATCATAAGTAGCTACAATATGTAAAGGCGACCGAGTCTGCAGTTTGACTTTATCTCATGATAAGCAATATACGGACCAGTATTACATCAATGAATGCCAGTCGGCGATGTGAAACATCTACCATGTACCTTTCTTGTAATCCGATCGCAGCGAATGTCTCATTTCTCTTTGATTATTTGATTTTCTTTCTTTTGTTTGGCAAATCCTGAAAAGCTTCCTTTGTATGATGCTATTGTGCCAATAAAATTGTTAAACTCAACTCAACTCATGACATATACATAAAAATGACCCTCAATTGTGTCTTATTGAAGTTAGGATGCACGGTAAACACAGCTCAAATTGTAACAATTAAGGGGTTAGAGATGTTAACAATTTTACAGCAATAGTTGAAAAAATTAACACCATAAAATTCTTATTTCTGGAAGGCATAATTTAAACTTACTTGAGTCCAGTGAGGTCATTCCCAAGGAGATTGATGACAGCAATGCTACAGACAAAGCTTGAGAAAATGGTGAACACACCCGCTAAACCTGCAAGAAGAACCAGGTAATTCCATTGCTAATGATAGAAAAAAACATTCTGGACCAATTACCAAGCATGCACTGCCTATTATCTAAACTTTTATACACCTTGGTCACTTTTGTGTGATCCTACCGGCTTTTATGTCAAGGTGATTATCGATGCTCCATAGACAAAGGACTGAGACCGCGTATTGTACCCCTGCGTTCAATAACCCAGGCCAAATCCACACGATGACGTCTTACGCCCACCGCACATGCGCAGCCCTTTTGAAACGTAAACATCCAAGATGGCGGCTGTCCAGTATTTCGCGATGAAGATGGGTATATAGGAGTTAATTATGGATTATATTGATGAAATATCGATTGATTTTCCACCCAAACACCTTGACATAAATGTAAAGATGAACTCTGACCAGTTTGAGCTTCCTGTTTCTTCACTCATGTGTCCTGCCCGCTCCACACTCGGCCTACCGGCCTCGTGCGGAACGGGCAGGACACGCTTGTGAAGAAACGGTCAGCTCAAACTGGTCATCGTTCACCTTTACCATTAACCTGTGAATCGCTGGTACCATCCATCCAGGGTAAGGCACTGCCTTAGGCCGGTTATACCAGCTAAAGCCCTTGTTTCACCTAATCTATATACCTTATTTCACCCAATAGATGAACAATGGCACCCCATTAAGAAACCCCCTAAACATTTTTTTTTACAAATTGTAGATTAGAAAAAGGCACATATTTTGAGACACCCAAATAGCGCTAAAGAACAAAAAATGTCATCAAAATGATTTCACATGTGGCCATATTGTCTATCTGGTCAAAAGCAGTACATCTTGTTGCTTAAACACATTCTAGTTTTCTTTGATTTAGATTACCTGATGTTATGAACTAGTATTCATTACTCTCAATATGGTCCTAAATTTACACTTACCTAACAGGTATTTTGAACCAAGTTTTCTAAGATTTCTGAATTGTAGATAAATATACATGACAGCAAGACATCTGGTTATGGCTAGGATGATGACATCTGAGCTTTTCACATCCTAGAATGAAAAAGAAACAACAAATGGCTACATCAACCATTTACTCCACTTGAATAGTGATGACAATCAAAAAAATTTCCATGGTCGTGGACATTTGCTTATTTATCCAAGACCCAGTGATTATGCAGGCCAATTCAGTACCATAATCTCCCGCGTATAAGGCGCACATCGCGTAAAAGGCGCACCTAGAGTTTTAGAAAATAGTAAAAAAATGAAAAATTCATAACTTTTGTTCTACTTAATGAATCTTCAAAATTCAAAAAGCTATGTGTTGCTAGAGCCCCCAGCCCCCCCCCCCCCCCTAGGCCCCCCTAGACCCTATTATGACTTAGGGGGGAGTGTAAGATATCAAATGAAAGGTCTTGGTGTCCCCCTTCTGGATCAAGTAAGAACTAAAACCTCTCGTATAACACGCGCCTTGTACGCGGGAGATTACGGTACTTCTATTTTGTTTGAGTGTGTCTAAGGTGTTACATACTGGAGTAATGTCTTGCTGTGTACATTTGTAGTTGAACCCGCAGATCTTGTGGGATGTGGCGTACATGCTCATGGATACGATGCATAGCATGAAGGTGGTCGTACCAAAGATCACCTCCCATGGCCGAGATGCACACATCTGGCCGTGGGCCTTGAACAGCTTGGATAGCATCTTGAATTTCTGAAAAATGGAATATATGGAATATGGATGAATAAACGAATGTATCCTCACATCTTACGTTACATGAAATATAAGGATGTCAAATAGTAAAGTTTTAAACAAAATGTTTCTCTGTGGTAGACCCCTATGATAAAATATGAAGCACTGAAAAGATATCTTATAAAGTACTGCATTGGTGCATCACAATTTAATTTTAAAAAAAACACAAAAAAAAACACACACACACACAACATAAAAAAAACAACAATAATTTAACCTTTATTCGGCCCTTCCTGTATGTATGGTATATTCATTACATTTATGATAACATATCAAGACATGTATGACATGGAGAGGTTTACCCTTTCATGTGTGTGTGACTCTATTTGTTTATTTATTACAAAATCGACTAAGTTTTAAAATGCCCTGTCTCAGCACAGGGTGGTACAGGCCTGTAGGCTGGATATACATAAATATCTAATAATAGGTGACTTTCTTATCAGGTGTCAGCATGTGCCAGGAAATTTAACCTATGCTCCTCAGCCCACACTTAGTGGCCTGTTTTATCCAGCTGACAGAGATATCATTAATAGGGGGCGTCCATAAATGACATCAATATGCTGGGGAGGGGGTCCAAGCCTCCTACACATTTCCACAGCAAAACATGCGATGGGATGGGTCAAAAAGAGCATGACGTTATTCATGGACTACTCCGAAGATGTAAGAGAGTACTCATTATTTATCAACAGGGGGTGGCCGGGGGATGGTGAGTTTTTCGCATGGATGCACAAAAAGTGTTTATGCCCCTCGCCCCTGGACGGTGGTCAAAATCTTTGCACCCCCCCCCATTTTGATACCCTTCTTTGATCTATAGTCGCAGAAGGGCCTTTTTTCCCAGAAAGAGGCTACGTCTTTTATGCCTCCCCCAGGAGGGGTCAAAAGCTATTACGCCCCCACCCCCTGTTGATAAATAATGACCACTCCCTACATTGTTGTACCAGTATCCATGCAGCACTGGCTGTCATGACTGCAGTTTGCTCTTTGGGTTAGGGAGTGATCATTTTTTCACAACAGGGGGGGGCTGGTGGGTTTGCGCGCGGACGCGCGGAAAAAATTTCGACCCCCCCCTCTCGAGGGGGTAAAATTTTTTCAACCCCCCCCATAAGGGACAAAAATCGCGCGCGAACGTCCCCTTTTAGCCTATAGTAACGCGCGGGGTTTTCCACTGAAAACAGGTGAAATTATTTTGACCCCCCCCATCAGAGGTATTGAAAAAATTCTGACCCCCCCCGGTCAAGGGGTTGAAAAAATTCTGACCCCCCCCTCAAACCCACCGGCCCCCCCCCCCCCTGTTGTTAAAAAATGATCACTCCCTTACCTCACAGTCATCTCCCACACAGGGTGGCCATAGCTCTGTGATTATAGCTGACATTGAACCCCGGGCATTGACCTACTGGGATATCCATAATCCTGTAACTGACCACCTTGATGATGTATAGTTTAAACCATGTTATCCCATATGCGCAAAATAAATAAAAACAAACATATTGTAACGTTTTGAAACATTTGGAAAGTTTTTGGACAAAGGAAGTTGATAAAAGATTTTTTTTTCTAATGTCCGAAAAAGGTTTTCAGATGTTTGGAAATGTTCGGAAAGAAAATGGCTCAGAAAATTTTTAAAACGTTAGTTCGTCACGTTTTCTAACACGAAAACTATGTATTCTTAACCTAGACATTCCAGTTGGGAAAACCTCATTTTGGCACAGAAATGAGAAAAAAAAACTCTCTTTTATTTACAAAAGTTTTTTTTAGAAGTGCAGTCAAAACTTTCTTTTATCTTCTACAAAATCGTTTTTACTTTTCTAGTTTTAAAAAGCGTGTAACTTTGTAATTCTGTGCAGGATGGACTGTTTGTTCTGATATTTATTTCTATGAATTTAACCTGTATTTCAATTTTCTCTGAGACGAGAGTATAAATATTATGTAACTGGAAGACTCCAATATACCGAGGTAGCGGATTGCCCTATGCTGAAGCTGATTCCCAGCGGGTATCACTGATAACAGCTATAGGATGGGTATGAACTGAACCCCTAAGAAAACCGCAATGAATAGTTGGGGTTATTTCATTGCCTGATAATTAAACCTGCTAAGTCGGTATAGAGCATTCAAGTATTGTTTTAATCCATTGCATTAATTGGTAACAGCACTGTGTTTTTGACAGGAGGTTCGGGAGCAATTTTACCTATGTAGGCTTCACCCCAGTGGGCACAGAACGTTGAATCAACGTTGAAATAACGTTAATCAAGCATGACTAATGTTGATTCAATATTCCGTGTCTACTGGGATATTTGGCCCAGAATAGTAGGTGTATTTCCTCATTTTCCTTCCAAGATGGGCATAGGGAACCAACCATTTGGACCCCACCTTTCCCACTTCATTTTTTCCCAATTCGAAGAAAAAAGGTTTTTAACGTCAAAACCATTATTTTCGGTTTTTAAGTTTTGCTAACATTAGAAGATATAAAAGACATTTTCTGTGCACCGCAAGAACCATTTTTTTTACATTCTATAGACGTTTTGCAAACGTACCTATTGAGAGAAATGCTTTTTAGAAAGTCAAAAAAAAGTATTTTCCAAACGTTCCTTCATCCAAACCTTTTCCAATGTTTCCCAAACGTTTCAAAAACTTCCCTTTTTTGCCAATTGGGTTTGAGTCCTTCCCTAATGGATCCTGTCCATTTCGACCCGGAAACGTTGGACACTTTGGACCCCTTGACCTTGAACTTTCCAGTCATTAGACTCTATTTGGACACCTTGCACTTTGGACCCATGACCTTTTGAACCCTTTTGAGGACACTGCTATAAGTCGCAGTGTAGCATCTGAGATGGTCAATAAGCCAATAGATCTAGTAAAAACCAAGCCAAGGCAGGCTAGGCACTTTGACTAAGGCCAAATAAAAAAAAGGTGTGTTTCCAGTAACCCGACCGACCCTAGCAAAACAGGGGGAAAAGACACTTTTTTTGTGATTTTGAAGAATTTTGTCTCATTTTTTCATATTTTAAAGAAATTCTCATTACTGTTTGAGGATTTTTCCTGTATCCTTTTCGTGTTCTTCCTGTCTCTCATAGTTGCCACTTTCTGATCATTATTTTACAATGAATTTGATACACCCATTGATATATGCCCTTACATTTCCTGTATAAATGTAAAAAAAAAAATTATAAAAAAAAAAAACAAAAAAAAAACGACCTACCGTCCCTAGCACTTTGAGCTATGTTACTGGAAACACAGCTTTTATTTTTCTTGGCCTCGTCGCGTTCAACTAAGATTAACTCAGACACATGCCTTTGACCCCTTTGTTAGAAAGACCTTTCAGCAATTAAAGATATGTTTTATGTGTCATGTAGCAAATTTCGAGGAATTTGTCCTATCACCAGGTAAAAAACATGGGGTCTTCAGTTTTTTTAACCATAAACTTTTAGGTTAAAAATGTCATAAACCAAATTTTAATGTGGATCTTGGGGTAATGCTCAACAGTCTCTCTTGAGCGAAACAGCGCCTCAGTTGAGCACTCAAACTATGAAGGCCTTCTGCGTTATTTTGTCACAAATTATAGGGTACATGATATTATGTTTAGGCCTTAGTGAGTGGTCATTTTTTAACAACAGGGGGGTTGGTGAAATTCCGCCCGTGCGCGACAAAAATTTTTCCATCCCCCCCTCTGAGGGGTCTGAAATTTTTGCGTCCCCCTTTTATTCTATAGTCGCACGCGGGCATTTTCGCTCAAAAGGGGCAACATTTTTTTGTCCCCCCTAAGAGGGGTCTGAAATTTTTTTGTCCCCCAAACCCACCAACCCCCCCTGTTATTAAAAAATGACTACTCCCTTGATTTGATTTGAAGAGAAAGACTCAGGATTGACTTCATTATCATCTCCCCACTGGTCGAGATCACCACACGTATTAAGTCTCCAGGGACACATTTATATTGTCTATTTATCATCATCTGCATGTGTTCAACATACATTAAGATATAGAATCATTAGTAGGTATAACAGTCTAACAGAGAGGGCACTGCCCTATCCATTTTAGATAAGGGAGTGATCATTTTTAACAACAGGGGGGGCTGGTGGATTTTCGACCCCAAATTTTTTGACCCCCCCATAAGGGCCGAAAATCGCGCGCGAACGTACCCTTTTAACCTATAGTAACGCGCTGGGTTTTCCACTGAAAACATGTGAAATTGTTTTGACCTCCCCCCCCATCAGAGGGGTTGAAAAAATTCAGACCCCCGGTCAAGGGGTCAAAAGGTTCTGACTCCCCCCTCAAACCCACCACCCCCCCTGTTGTTAAAAAATGAACACAAATGGGGTGTTTACATATAATATAGCAGGCATCTCCATATTAAACACAGATACAGATGGTCTGAAATCACAGAAGGTGTGCAAATGGGAATTTTGGTGAAAGTCAGCCCCCTACACTTAGGATTTTGATTTTTCCCCAATTTTTTTGGGGTCATATTTTTGGGCTCAATGAGTTCTTGATGTTATATATGGGTTTTAGTGGTCCATTATCAATATTCTGACCTCCAGGGGGTTGAACATACCTAAAATTGACCCCTTTCAGCTTGGAAAATCAATAAAATCAACATATTTCATCATTTTTTGTAGAATGAGGACTAGGTATGTGTCTGTCCACTTTTATTATGTAAATTATAGAGTCTTGTGGTGAAACAGGAGCAAAAATTATGTTCCTGGTCGGATTTTTTCTATTCTTCTGGAGCATTTTACTTTTTGTAAAGTGGTCTGTCCGGGCGATAATTTGGTCATTTGGCATCCCCCCATTAAATACCTAAAGGTGAAATTGGTTCAATTATGCCTTAAAAGATTTGCTACATGTTGGGGGTAAAGTATGTTGAAAACAAAATTTGATTTCCTCCACAAACTTCACTGTGAGGGGGCAATAAGTGATTTTCCTGGAAAATCCCCCTTTTTCCTTGTCCGGGCGAAAAATCATGTTCCTTCCCCTCCTGTGTAGGATTAACACATTTAACTATCCTAACTAAGTCAGTTATTTACCCCCTACATATACCTAAGTGCCCAATGTATAGGACAATTGATTACTCTCCATCCTTTGTAGTAGCAGAGATGGGAAGTGCTATTTTGTCCGGGCGAAATCGTGTCCGGGCAAGTGACCATTAAATAACATGCCATGTTGAGGGGTTGATTTCCTACAGAAATTAAAATCTTATCTTAATGAAAATAACAGCTCTAGACCATTTAGACCTGTAGATTACAGAAATCACATTGTTATGTATGTCAGATGTGTCCTTTATATCATAAAATGAGTGTACTTATAATAAATGTTTGTGATTTTTGGCATATGTCCGGGCGAATGACATTTGAATAATATGCCATGTTGAGGGCTTGATTTTCTACAGAAACAATTGTCATAATACCATGACAATATCAGATCTAGACCATTTCGACCTGCACATCATGAAAATAACATGTTTCTTTATGTCAGATGTGACCTTATTATCGTAAAATGAGAATGCTTTTAACGGTTTTTACCATGATTCTGCCTACATTTCTTGTCCTCACACAAAATTCAATATTCCTGCCCCTCCTCTGCACAATAGGGATATTCAAATATCCTAACTATGCCAGTTATTTACCCACTACAAATACCTTAGTACTCAATGTATGGGATAATTGATTGCTGCTAAACCTTTGCAGTATCAGGGATGGGAAGAGTTTTTTGTCCAGGTGAAATTGTGTCCGGGCGAGTGACCATTGAGTAACATGCCATGTTGAGGGTTTGGTTTCCTACAGAAATAATCATTTTACCTCATTGAAAATCACAGATCTGGACCATCTTGAGCAGTAGATGATGGAATTCACATTGTTATCTATGTCAGCTGATTCCTTGCTATCATAAAATGAGCCTACTTTTAATCGATTTTGATCACAATTCTGAACATAATGTCCAGGAAAATGATGAACTACAAGGTATTTTGAACAGAAATTACAGATTTTTTCCCCATTAAAACTAAATACCACCTGAAAGTACATGCCGTGGGCATTGTATTCCATATAATCAATAGTTCCTACCATAGTCTGTTCAGCTTTTATATAGAACAGAAAGAAATAATTATCTTAGAATCTGAGCTTTACTTGAATTCGAGGCTAGGCCCTATAGGAAAATGACCAGAGGGCAACGCAAAAAGCCCATTACATCTGACTACAATACTCCAAACCCAACCATTAGACCCAGTACTACAAGCAAAAACATAATAACAGTGGACCAGAAGCATATCATAGGTCATTTTGAATCAATAAAGGGAGAATACCCCAAATGGTCATTCGGGAGGACATCATTTCCAGGTAGATAGGTTCTGGGCATTGCCATAGCAACAGTTTTCATATTTAACTCATAATATTTCATGTGCAGTTACCCCAAGACCTATACACTATCCACAAAAAATATTTTTGAGATACTACATAATTTTTTCTCAGACCTCTCAAAACTCCACCAAGGCCTATTTGCACACTTTCTATGATTTTTGACCAGATAGTAATGAAAAGTTCTGCTATTACATTAAACGGGGGTTTACAGTGACTTTCTTTTAGCATATTCTACCTAATAATAGGATGGTGGTATTGAGGAAAGTGCATGCAAACAAACATCTGCCAACTGTAGTACACTTACAAATATCTTTAACACCAAGAAGTATCCTAATCGCTATGCCTTAGCAGATGGTTGAATAAACAACTGCATAGAGCCCAAATATTTTAATAGGCTTTAAACATGTCTAAAACATATGCATTGTACATAATTATTTGTCTTAAATACTATAACCACAAGGTGAATAACCTTGTTATAGCTTTCAGTATTAAATTTGACAACTTACCTTTGAAAATTGCTTAAGATGTTTCAATTCCAAGAAGCTTCCAACTCTGGGCAGCTTAATAGAGGTCTTTCTTTCCATCTTCTGTTCAAGCAGAGTCATGTCTTTAACTTTTCCTCACTCAGATTTTAATATATCATGCACCCTCTGAACAGACCCCTAGGTAGTTCTTATTGCCCCATTGTTCCTCTGGTGTGCTTTGGGACCAAAGGACACCATTTCCAAGGCCCCTATTGGTTTTCAGTGATTCAGAATTGCAGTTTGCACCATTTCCAGGGGCGAGGGTGGGGGGCCACTCCAGGAATTATGGATACTGAGTGCACGTGCACAGTCTTGGCTCGATAGACGCCCTTTCAGGGCCCCTGGATGGCTTCCACCCTGTCTTTGCCCTTTTGATTAAAAGTGGATAAACCTTCCAATAAAAGATCAATAGAGGTTGATTTTGTATGAATTTCCTGATGTCCCTAGATTCTTTCTAGGGTTTCCTATCAGAGGTAGCAAAGCAGGCGCGTGCAGGTAATCCACAGATTTCTGTTATAAAAACGTGAAAGGGGGTGGAATGAAGAAGGCACGACGGCATGTTCAACTAAGTACCAGTATGAATAGGGCCTAAATGCCTATACTATAGCCTTTCCCCATCAGTAAATATAATAGAGGTATATTTTGCGTACAATAGCCTAAGGAATATAATTATTTGAATTGTATCCCCGAACGAGTAGTTTTCCTCTCACAAGTTCTACAGGACTTAGATAATAGCAAGTGGCCCCCCCCCCTTCTTGCATGGGCACTATGCATCACCACAGCGGCAACGCATGCCGCCGCCGTATGATCCTCACATGATCCCCCGGCGGCCGCTGGTTGGCCCAAACGCAGACAGGAACGCTGGCCGCACGATGGGTGACGCCATCGGCCAGGGAGACAAGAGAAGCGTTCTGATTGGTCCAATCTCTCGTAGAGTAGTGGGATCACCTGTGACTGTATGAACATGAATATGGATGACGGATCTTCAGGAGACTGAGGCCATTCTATTAACCCTTTCATAAGGGCCGCAGATGCAGGAGTGCATTATGTCGATTGGTGTCATGATGCACTAATGAAGTGCTGGCAAGACTGCTTGCCAGCACTTCATTGGAGCACCATGACGACCCTCCGGGCATGTATATCCCGTAGGGTCGTAGGGTTGTCATATAAAAACTTGCCATGATGCTTGAATGTACCCCTGGCAAGTTACTAGCCAGGTCTGCATTTATGCATCATGACGACAAATAGGCATGATGCATCAATGGATCAGCGGCCCTTAAAGGGTTAAAAGCGTTATGTTGTCATCCCATGATCACATAATGTTTAGTTAGGGAATGGTCCCGGGGAATGGTCAGTTTTAACAAGTTGGGGTGGGGGTGGATTTGGGAGCAGAGGATGAAAAAAAAACAAGACCCTTCTTGGGGAGGGGCAGAAAATCTTACCACTTTTTAACAAGTTCCGTGTTACTGTAGAAGAAAAGGGGGACAGGAGATATTTCAGACCCCTCCGTGGGGGATGGAAAAACCTTTGGCGAGCGAGCAAACCCCACCCACCCACTTTCCAGTGTTAAAAAATTACCACTCTCCCGGGCCACTCCCTTACCATAGTAAGCTACTACAACTTGTTTTTGTTTATATTCTCTGTTTTTATGCGTGTGTCCTAATAGTAGGTCTTTAATCGGCCCATAGGCTGCCTATGTCAGGTAAGTGTGTCACCTATGTTTGCTACTATTACACAGGGCTTCCTTAGCCCACTAGCCCAATACAGGGTTGATGCACTCCTGAATTCATGCATTATGCTGACCCTATACAGGGTTGATACACTCCTGCATTCATGCATCATGCTGACCTTATACAGGGTTGATGCACTCCTGCATTCATGCATCATGCTGACCTATACAGGGTTGATGCACTCCTGCATTCACGCATCATGCTCACCCTATAGAGGGTTGATACACTCCTGCATTCATGCATTATGCTGACCCTATACAGGGTTGATACACTCCTGCATTCATGCATCATGCTGACCCTATAGAGGTTTGATACACTCCTGCATTCATGCATCATGCTGACCTTATACAGGGTTGATACACTCCTGCAATGATGCATCATGCTGACCTTATACAGGGTTGATGCACTCCTGCATTGATGCATCATGCTGACCCTATAGAGGGTTGATGCACTCCTGCATTCATGCATCATGCTGACCCTATAGAGGTTTGATACACTCCTGCATTCATGCATCATGCTGACCTTATACAGGGTTGATGCACTCCTGCATTCATGCATCATGATGACCCTACAGAGGGTTGATACACTCCTGCATTCATGCATCATGCTGACCCTATACAGGGTTGATACACTCCTGCATTCATGCATCATGATGACCCTATACAGGTTTGATACACTCCTGCATTCATGCATCATGCTGACCCTATACAGGGTTGATGCACTCCTGCATTCATGCATCATGCTGACCTTATACAGGGTTGATGCACTCCTGCATTCATGCATCATGCTGACCTATACAGGGTTGATGCACTCCTGCATTCACGCATCATGCTCATCCTATAGAGGGTTGATACACTCCTGCATTCATGCATCATGCTGACCTATACAGGGTTGATACACTCCTGCATTCACGCATCATGCTGACCCTATACAGGGTTGATACACTCCTGCATTCATGCATCATGCTGACCTATACAGGGTTGATACACTCCTGCATTCACGCATCATGCTGACTCTATACAGGGTTGATGCACTCCTATATTCATGCATCATGCTGACCCAATACAGGGTTGATACCCTCCTGCATTCATGCATCATGCTGATCTTATACAGGGTTGATACACTCCTGCATTCTTGCATCATGCTGACCCAATACAGGGTTGATACACTCCTGCATTCATGCATCATGCTGATCTTATACAGGGTTGATGCACTCCTGCATTCACACATCATGCTGACCCAATACAGGGTTGATACACTCCTGCATTCATGCATCATGCTGATCTTATACAGGGTTGATACACTCCTGCATTCTTGCATCATGCTGACCCAATACAGGGTTGATACACTCCTGCATTCTTGCATCATGCTGACCCAATACAGGGTTGATACACTCCTGCATTCTTGCATCATGCTGACCCAATACAGGTTTGATACCCTCCTGCATTCTTGCATCATGCTGACCCAATACAGGGTCGATACACTCCTGCATTCATACATCATGCTGACCCAATACAGGGTTGATACACTCCTTTATCTCAAGTTGAATACTACAGCCCCATAGGTTTAACCAAGAACCTCTGTATCACACCCCGCAGTGTGATAACCCTTCCCCGTATCACACTGCCAGGTAGATCATTGCAAATGGTCACCTGACTAATGATGAAATGATTACTAATGCCAAATAAATGAATTTTTAAACATTTCTAACAAAAATAACTTGAGATAAATACAAAGGAGCACTCGAATTGGTCCCCACTGAGGGTTATCCCACTCGGGTTCGCCTTGTGTAATAACCCTTAGTTGGGACCAATTCTCATGCACCTTTGTCTATGCACTCCTGCATCATGCTGACCCTATATAGGACTGATACACTCCTGCAATATGCTCCCAGGTAGCAAAAGTGGTGTGGACCTACTATGGCCCACACTTTATTTGGTGTGGCTACCGATGTGGGCCGCAATGGGCTAACCGATGGGCTGCTGACAGTTTCTGTCCTCAGTGAGATGTGTGGGCCACACTGGGCTGACCAATATGGGCACAGATCAGTCTCATAGTGGGTTTGGGTTCAACATGGGTTTTTGGTGTGGCTGAAAGTGGGCTGACCACTTTGGTCAGGTGGCGCCATCTGGGATAGATATTCTAGAAAATCTATTTTTTCCTCATTTTCTAAAATTTTTAACCCTGAAAATGCTCTGCTAGCCTCCAGGCCAGCCCCTCCCCTTGGCCTCCATAGTTGGAGGGAGACTAAACATACTGTATTACTCTCCCCATCATCATAATACAGTAGAACCATAAATTCAAACTTAGTTGGCCAAGGCATGTCAACCAGACCTAGTCCAGTAACATCCTACCCTTCAAGTTCATAGTGCCTCCTTACTTACTTTGAATTTAAACCTCACCTACGTGCCCCAAGGACATGTCGAGGGTGAGAGGTCCCGTGGTGAAAAACCCGGACCCATACACTAAAGGGAGCTGGGGGAGAGTAAAAAAAAATTAAAAAATAAAAATTTAAAAAAAATTAAAAAAAAGAAGAAAATAGCAACAGCATCTCAGTTCGGTATACCATGAACAAGGCGTAATATGTGATTAGGTGATCTTGCCTGTGTCACCAAGCCAAGGAGCAGGACAACCACTCACAGTGGATCACCATGTTCTGATCCCACTCCTCCAGGGCAAGCTCAATTGCTGTGAGTTCAGTGGTGAGAGATGATGAGAAGTCGGGGATTTTGCAAGAAACCTCATCGCCAGACTGTGTGAGCACCGCGGCTGCAGCGGAAGCCCTAGTAACAGGGTTCACACTGCCATCAGTGAAAATGTGCAGGGCATAGTCTTTGCACAGCAGCGGTGTTTTATGGGTGGTGGGTGGGTCCCTTCTGTGTGAGATCGAAGCTTATGGGCCATGACTGGTGTCAAGGGTGGAGGCAAAGGAGTTCAGGAATTTCAGAGCGGTTTCCGTGACCCTGAGGGAGATAGGTGGAAGTTCTGTCTCCTGCCGGAGACAGGTGAGTTTGGTCCTGAGGGGGGCTCCTGCCATGATGCGCATGGCTGCATTCTGTATCTTGTTGAGTACATCAAAGGTGTGGAGAAGGCAAGAACAGCGTTGTTGCCGACTTCTCTCTCCTCTAGACTGAGGGTTGTGTACAGAAGGGGAGCGCAGTAGTCTACGAGAGACAGTATGGCTTGTTTATAGAAAGTCTGAAGGTAGGTGAAGGTGACCCCCCATGTTGGGCCAGCCATGGACTTCATGATGTTCAGACGTGCGCGCATCTTGTCAGCAACATAGACTAATTGGGGCTTGAACGTGAGCTTGGAGTCAAAGATGACCCTAAGGTATTTGCAGGTGGTAGAAACCTGTATATGGTCAAAACCCATGTAGAGGGGTTGGGCAAGGGTGGTTTTGAAGAAGGGTATGGCCATGGTTTTTTTCCGGCGATATTTCGAGCCCCAACTTGAGACACTCCACGTGAACCATGTTGAGGGCTTTTTGCGCATGCGGGTGGACATCCACGCAATCGGATACAAAGATGGCAATGTCATCAGCATATGACAGGATGCGAGCCTTGGGTATGCGAAGCTTGTGAATTTGCTCCATGACGCAATTGAAAATGAGAGGAGATAGGACTCCGCCTTGAGGTACGCCATTCTCGAGTGGATGATAGGAAGAATCGGTTCCTTGGAGTGAACCGCGGGATGAGCGGTCTGCAAGGTAGTCGCGCATGTACTTCATTATCTTACCAGATACTCCTGTTTCTGCCAGGCAAGCAAGGAGAGCAGTGTGGTTCAACATTTCGAAGACTTTCTCTACATCGAGAAAAATGACGACTGTTTCATTACCCTTGTGTCGCATAATTAGATCCCACATGGTGTAGAAGGCATGTTGCACAGACTGGTGGGCTCGGAATCCATACTGCTCCTCAGGTGGGACATGTTGCCTCGCTCTCTGGGAGCTTGGAGGTTGTTTGAAGCAGGGTTATGGGTCTTTTGGCATCGGGTTTACCAGGCTTGGGTATTGGGACAATGTGACCTTTCTTCCATTCAGGGGGGGAGGGCGGATTCACTGAAGGCAGTGTCTAGGATGGTTCGAAGAGGTTGGTTTTTGATAAATTCTTGAGGGCATCAACTGGGATAGTGTCAGAGCCAGGTGCCTTGTTAGGGGTGCGCTGGAGATTAGTCCGCAGCTCCGAAAGAAGTATTGGCCCTTCCAAGTTGTTTGGACTGGGGGTATTGATGGCATCTTCTATTATTTTCACTCTTTTTTCATGATCATGCTCCAGGGCTTCTATGTGGTCGGGAGACAGGTTGTCAGAGCTAGAACGGCCAGCAAATTGGGCGGCGAGTTCCTCTGCAGCTTCTTGGGGTTTGGGAAGAAGAGGGCTGCGGGGGGGTTGCTTTTAGGATTTTAACCTTGCGCCAGAGTTCAGCGGTTGTTGTCTTCTCATTGATCTCTTCCATCCATAGGGACCAACGGTTGTTGCGTTCCTGGGCATAAATTCTGTCAGCTTCTTTTTGTTTATCTCTTAATATTTGCATATTAGCATCCGTGCGGTTTTTCTTGAAGCGCGAATGGGCACGGTTTACCATGCGGGAAGCAAACCTGGTTAATGGTGTCGACATTCACCATCTGCGGCTACTGGTGTGGTTGGGGGAGGTGTTTGGACAGCAGGCATCCAGTACTTGGTTGGCAGCAGAGGAAAAAGCAGCATAAGTGGGGTTGGTTGGGGGGGCTAAGATGCGGGAGATGATGGAATTGAATTTGTGCCAGTCGGCTTTGGCAGTGTTGCACGGGTGTGGTGGTGGTGGGGGGGCTACTTGAGGATTGTCAGGATGGCATAATGATCGGAATAGAGCCTCTCATCTACAGACCGAGCCGGTCCTGAAGGTAGGTGTACCGTCATTAAGGATAATGAGGTCGCTTTCTTCGGAAACGTACGAAAGGATAGCAGTCCCTTGCGTGTCGGTCTGGTTTTTTTCGCCCCAGGCCGGGTGGTGAGTGTTAAAGTCACCAGCTATGACTACTGGGTGGGGTGATGAGGTCCTTATCCTTTTGAGATCAAGGGTAATACTCTGGGAGCACACATGGTAAACGTTGAAGATATCGAGCTTCTGCTCACGCAGGGTGAGGGACACCACTATGATTTGTGTGTCAGTCAGCAGGCGAGGGGGGTCCGAATGAGATGAGAGTATAGATCTCCTAACGTGAGTGGCCATACCTCGGCCTCCATCTGATTTTTAAGCTCATAGGTCTTAAAGGCCAGGATGGTGGGGGTTTTATTGGTCTTCGTCTCTTGGAGAAGTATCACGTCGATGTGATTCTCTTTAACATAAGCACATAGCCCTGCCCTCCTACCTACCTTGAAGAAGCTGTTGATATTCCAGCTAATGATTTTCAAATTGTCAAGGTGAGGAGATGACTGGGGTCCTTTGCACTTTTTGTGTCGCTTATAGTGCCTCCCAATGGGTAGCATACTTCAATATAAAATGATTACCACAGGAATGGTGTAGTCACATTAAAAACTGCTGACATCACCTAACTTTGCACATTTCAAATGTATTTTGCCAGTAAATCCAAACTCTGAGAAAATTTATGTACTGTTATGATTTATATGATTCATTAGCGTATTTCGGTTATATCATACTAAAGAAAAATGGGGGGAAAGCTGTACATCAGACATAGTGGGGTCATCTAGTGTCAAAGTTCAGAACTCCCAGCTCAGTATGCCTTGTGCAAACCCATCCTCAGCCCTGTCTGGGGAATTATCTTTGGAACTGATCTATGCCTGATTCGGGGTTCCCACCTTGAAACCAATCTGTGCCCAAAGTGTTTGCCCATTTTGAAGCTGCTCTGTGCCCAAATCAGTTAGCCTTATGTGGCCCACACAACTTGCTGAGGACAAAAACTGTCGGGAGCCCAACAGTCTTAGTTCAGTTTGCCCTATTAGGGCAACTCAATGTGGCCCTGACTGGAAACCCACCATTTGCCCAACCTAAAACCATGAATACCGTAATCTCCCGCGTATAAGACGCGTCCTCTACGCCAAACAAAATGCTGGGTAGTCTTATAGCTTTCTCTCAAGTTGGGGGTGCGTCTTATACGAGGGGTATTTTTTCTATAGAAATGTACTAATCTTACAAATTTCAGCAGTAAAATGTGCGTCTTATACGTGAAAATGCTTCTCCCAAGAAGGGGGTGCTTCCTATACGCGCAACGCATCTTCTACGCTGGAGATTACGGTAGTATTCTGCCCGCTTTGAACCTGCTTATCTGAGGCTGACACAAAGCAAACACTGCATTCATGCTGACTCAATACATACCATATACAGGGTTGATACACTCCTGCATTCATGCATCATGCTGATCTTATACAGGGTTGATACACTCCTGCATTCACGCATCATGCTGATCTTATACAGGGTTGATACACTCCTGCATCCCTGCATCATGCTGACCCTATACAGGGTTGATACACTCCTGCATTCATGCATCATGCTGACCTTATACAGGTTTGATACACTCCTGCATTCACGCATCATGATGACTCAATACAGGGTCCCCTTATACAGGGACCCAACAGTGACCCTACTACATGAATACAGGGTTGATACACTACTGCATTCATGCATCATGCTACCGCAAAACCAACGCTGCATTCATGCATCATGCTGATCCAATGTATACAGGGTTGATACACTCCTGCATTCATGCATTATGCTGACATGAAGCCAATGCTGCAATCATGCATCATGCTGACATAAAGCCAATGCTGCATTCATGCATCATGCTGACCCAATACAGACCCTTTACAGGGTTGATACACTCCTAAGTAGGAGTCCTAAATTCATGCATCATGCTGATGTAATACAGGGTTGCACTCCTGCTGCTGCATAGGAATGTCATTGACATCCAATTTTTGTCGATTCCGATTATCACGATTTTTGGTCTCGATATTCCGATTTTTTCCCGATTTGGTGATGGATGTAAGCCTTGATTCAATTGACCCCAAACCTCCAGATATTAGGCGGGGGGGGTGAGTAAGAGATGCAAAATATTATTACGATTTTGATCAAGAAATTGAAAAAATATCACTACGTGTATTAATTGTAAGGGAAATCAGGGCAAAATAATGCTATTTCATGATGCATTTACACATTGATATGTACATATGTACCCATTGGTAGGGGCTATTTCCAAGGCTATAATGAAGGGATTGGGACATCATGATCACGCAGAATACATCCACTGTTGGGGCCTTATCAGTGGGAGGTATAAATTTAACAGAACTAAATTGACATTTTGGTGTTTAACTTGTACTGCCCTAATAGCATTATGAAAATGTAGTTGCCCTTTAATCCATTGTATTCTGTACCCTGTAAGCTTTAATTTGATATCAAACATGCCCATACAACATCATGTCGTTAGATATCAGGGGATTTCATGAAAATTTTTGTATTATTTTTCAATGAGATGTAAATGTATCGATATAAGAGCAATGTTGATACGATATTCACTTTTTTTTGTAATGGCGATACTTCGATATTGTGGATATCGATGACATCCCTACTCCTGCATCATGCTGACTTTATGCTGGGTTGATAAACTCCTGCATTCATGCATCATGCTGAAGCAATGCTGACTTTATATGGGGTTGATACACTTCTGCATGTGTGCATCATGCTGACCCAATACCGACTTAACTGATTTGACTATTAGCCAATAAAATAATCCAAACTATTCACTGCAGTCCTCTCGGGGGGGGGGGGGCAGTTGGTACCCATATAAAAGCTGTTATCAGTGATAACCGCTGCTAATCAGCTTCAGCAATGGCGGTGCCCATAGGACAATCCGCTACCTCCGTATATGGGATTGATGCACTCCTCATATGATCAGACTTCTGTAGTCATTGTAACCCAATGCTGATCCTGTTATAGGAGGAGCGTCTTCTCCTAGTTTTAGAATGCTGCTCAAAATAAATGATCTACCATAATCTCCCGCGTAGAAGACGCACTGCGCGTATAAGACGCACCCCAAACTCAGCACATGCATTTTCGCGTATAAGACGCACATTTTAATGCTCAATTTTGTAAATCCAGTACTGTTCTATAGTAAAATTACCCCTCATATAAGACGCACACCCAACTTTAGAAAATCCTATAAGATGCACCAGCATTTTGTTTGGCCTAGAGGACGCGTCTTATATGCGGGAGTTTACGGTATTCTAACTTCTACTTGTGACATTGTGGTAGTCCCCAATTTTCACAACACATAGTAGATTATGTATGATAGATTAACCCAAAGACAGCCACATACCACGAGATGTCCACCAAACATATTTGTCATGAAATATACTTACTCTTGCATCAACATTATGAAATTATTGTCGAGCATTGAATCTACCAGTAGGTAAGGTTGATTCAGTAGCAAATCCAATGTTATGGCTATTTTCTGGGGGGTGGACGTCTCAAGGTATGTGGCCGTCTTTAGGTTAATCTACCCTATCTACAACAAACTGATTGCTAGCCTGAAGTTATACATCTGCCTCAGAATGCAGCCATTTTAGCTGTCACTATGGTACTCAAAGACTCATTTAGATTTCCAAGCAATGGGTCTTAAAACTATATTCCAACTTTCTTTTGTACAAGCCAATTTCTTCTTAATTCAATATACATCAAAGTGAGGCAGGCATTTAAGTGGGAGTTTTCAAGAACAACAACGCAAAGGAAGAAAAAATATTGTCAGAATGTTTATTTCAAAGTCAACATTGTTGTGGATTTTCAATTTTCCTTTATATTTATGTGCATGCACACCACTGGGTGTACATGATATAACTAAGGCGGCGGGAACTGTTGCAATCTACACTCACCAAAGGTCAGGCTAAACTACACATAATGCCTCTGTGTGGTGCCCATCTTTGGCACATTTTACGGACTGCTGTGAGCGGATACGCACCTTATTGGACTGGTTCACAATATTTTTTAATTTTTTTTAGAAAATGTTATTTTTTTTTAAATTATAGATTTAGAAGGGTGAGAATCTGCCACCCTTACACAAGACAGGCACTTATTCAAGATATTTCTTTTCATGCTAAAGGTATGTTTCATATCTTGGCACTTATTTGAGATCGGTGCTGAAATACAAAAATAAGATATGTGTATCAAAAGTCTTGAGCTGAGGACAAAATATACAAGAATAAGTTGAATGACTTTTATATCCCTGAATCATTTCATATCTTTGGTTCATTACTGATTATTCATAAGTATCCTGGGCAACATTTAAAAATTCAGAGTTAAGCACAGACTGGTAATGTGGCAAGGTACTTTCAACGAGGACATGCAAGTCAGACCTGGTTGGCAATATCCAGCTGAAAGAAAGAAACACAAAATATGATTATTATGCCATATTTGGAAAACTCTTATGCCAACTTCAGAGAATAAATGTTTAATCAAACAACAGATTTAAACCAAGGAATTAATCATATAGACCCTCTTTGCTATTATCAATTTTTTTCCTATGCATATATACATATGTTTATTCTTTACAAGTATCTTTCTAACAAAAATTCACCTAAAGTGTCCTTAAGATTTACATGTCCTCAGACTATCTAAATAGTACTTTTATTTATCAATGTGAAATATCTAAGGATGTTTTGAGAAAACAGTTGTCTTAGTGCAAGAAGGACATCAAGTTCTGCATCTAAGTCAACAGGGTAACTTGACGACCCAGGTGCAGTAACAACCTTGTTGCACTGAGGTGATGACTTGTAATAAAGCACAATGGCCAGGAGTCCCTCTGTACCGTAATCTCTTGCATATAAGGCGCGTCTTGTACGGGAGGTTTCAGTTCTCCCTGGATCCACAAGGGGGACACCAAGACCTTTCTTTTGATATCTTACACTCCCACTAAGTCAGAATATGAGATAGTGGGGTTAAACAGGTTACAGTGTGTTTTAGCTACACATAGCTTTTTGAATTTTCAAAATCCATTCAGTAGAACAAAAGTTATAAATTTTTAATTTTTTTGACCATATTCTAAAACTCTAGGTGCGTCTTATACGCGAGGTGCGCTTTATACGCGGGAGATTATGGTAGGTATACAGCTTACCTTGCTCTGGTTGTCTGCAGCTTCAAAGCCAAACACCTTTGAGAAGAAATAGAACTCCCCATCCAGTGCCGCATGTATATTCTCTGCTTTTCTGAAACCATGCTGCTCTCCTGAAGATTAGACCAGTAGTTGGTTATATCACTTGTTCATGTTGTGTTAGTTGTTAACCAGGTCACTAATTATTGACATATCTGAAGAGATCTTTTTTTTCAGAGTGGGATGAGGGAGAATAAGAAACCATCTTGCAAGGCTTTATTTCTATGACCATTTACCTTTAGGACATACGCAGGTCAAACAGACATACCTTAACTGTGAGATTCAACAAATTACCCCTACATTTTCGAAACCATGCATATTTTTTAATCTATTTATTCATGTATATTTGCATTTAAACTTATTGCTCTCTTTATATTCTTCAAATGCAGAATAATTGAGTACCCCATCATAAAACCATTGAAGTGAAAATAATGGTCACAATGTGTGTAGAATACTCATAAGAGAAGTTTTACTTTCGAAAATAGAATTTAGTAGGTAGGAATGAACTGACCTTTAAACATGACAAGGGCAGTCATGAGGCCCTTATCGTTCAGCTTCTTGTACATAAGTTCAGCCTGGTTTGGGGGCACAATCTAAGGATAAGTAGAATGCAAAATAGGTCTTTACTCAATATCCTCTGATAGGCATATGATGTTCTTGACTCCCATTACTTTTGCTTTTTCTCAATATGTCCGGTGTAAAAGAAAAAAAAAACACTTAATGAAAATTCTTGTTAATTCACTTTATATCCCTCTTTCCCCACAGACGTCCAACAAATAAATATAAAGGAAGATGTCCAACTGGACTAATTTCATTACCAATATCAGTATATTACAATTATCTTACCTTATCTTCATCTCCTTGGAAGAAAACAACTGGACAGTTGAATTTATCAGTATGACAGATAGGTGAACGCTCCTGGTAGATCTTCTTGGTTTCTTCATTCAATGGTGCCACCAATAAATCCATGTAGCGTGATTCAAATTTATGTGTTTCTGCTGCCAGGAGTTCAACATCTGCCACTCCATAGTGACTAGCACCTGAAAAGGACAAAGTATTCTTACCATAAATTACTGATTCAAAATTCAAATTGGACAGTCTGAAACCAATTGACAAGTATAGTCTATATCCACAATATTTTGATTTGAAAAGAAAGATGGCTGGGCTATCGACATAACAATTCTGAGCAACATTAGTTTATCTGAGCGTTCACTTATTAAAATGGTTACTATGAAAATAAGTAACATTTTTCATACTGAGCATAATGTATCAAGAAAATCTGTGAGATGTTTGTTTGAAACGTGTTTATTGGCCAATAAATATCACATCACAATGGCGCTCTTCTTATAAATCAGCCATAGTAAATATACACAAAATTCAGTCACCATTTTCATTTAACAACTAAAGAATAGACAAGTGGGTTTCCATGAATCTCAAAATACATCTTTTAAGTCTGGTATATATCTCATTATATAAGTCATATGTCAACATAGGATCACACTAACTCAGTATTTTCCTTTTGAACACATCTTTTTCCTCAAGACATTGTACCTCTGCAGATAACCGGTCCCATAATAACATACCTCTATAAAGGGGGCTTTTCCTATATAGTTCACATGTTGGACGACTCACCTTTAATTTTAGTTTATTATTACCGCGCAATACCCTAATCGGAACAATTATGTTTTCTGGATCCTTCGCATATTGATGTATAATCACTTGTATCATTCGCTCTCTTCTAACTAATAATGGTACAGTATCACTTCTAGCCAACAAATCTTCTACATGCACATCCTGTGGATCTCTGATTCGCATACACATACGCAGGCAATTATTCTGTATCACTTCAAGATGATTCACCAATGTTTCGGGACCACTATCTATTATAAAATTACAATATTCAAATGTCGGCAGGACCATATGTTTATATATTTTTAATGCTGTCTCACTATCTAGATAGCGCACAATGTTTGGCAGTTGGGCCAATTTTGCATTGGTCATAGACTCCACCTTCCTACAATGCAGCTTAAAGTTTAGATCGCTGTCTATGATTACTCCAAGATGATTAAAATGCTTCACAGTATTAATTACATTTCCATCCAGATATAGGACAGGTACATGTATTATTATTCTGTCAGAGTGACACCATAATGCTTTGGTCTTTTTTACATTCATTGTGAGCATATTTTTTTCACACCATTGCTGCACTCTCATGAGATCGGCCTGTACTAACTCAGCCATTATATCCGTACTACGGCCATTTAATACGACGGCTACATCGTCCGCATATAGATAATACTCACTGTTTTGGAAACAATTTATAATATCATTTAAGTATACAATAAATAGTAACGGACCTAGTACTGTGCCTTGTGCCACACCACAGTTAAAAATTCTTTGTGTTGATATATCTCCATTTGCTTTAGTTACCTGACATCTATTTATCAAGAAACTTTTCATCCATTTTATACAACTCTCCTCGCACCCAATATGCTGTAGCTTTAATAATATGATGTCCAGATTAACCGTATTAAAGGCCTTTTTCAGGTCGAGAAATACCACCACAGAGAAATAACCCCTATTCCTGGCTTCACACAAATATTGAGTTAAACCAAACGTCGCATTTACTGTAGATCTACCAGGCATAAAGCCAAATTGTCTTTCACTTATTATATCATTGTCAATTAAATGCCTCATAAGTTGGGCATGTACATGTTTTTCAATTAACTTAGAAAAAATATTTGAGAGGAGTGGATGACACTTACCTGCTTTGAAAGCATCTGTGAAGGCAATACAGGCTAGGGTTGTATATCCACCAGCAGATCCTCCATCTATACACACCCTGTCACCATCCACTTCTTTCTGTGTGGCCAGGTGCATTGCACCACTCCGGCAATCCTCGACATCAACTATACCCCAACTATGTGCAGTCAAAGAAGTAAACAGATATTAAAGCCAAAAATAGGCATCATCAGGGGTGCAGGCTAGAGAAAAGGTACCTCACTTATAAGGTGCACCCCACACAAATGTAAAAGCTGCACCAGGAGTTTTTGCCATACCTATAATGCACCTCTCAGGTTTGATTTTGACCAGTTTAATATCATTTAATTTTACCCTGCCTATAAGGCACCCTGTCTTTTGAGAGATTCTAGTGACCCTAATACACATGTATATAAGACTCTTTTCATATACAGGATACTGTAGTACAAGCAGCTCTGATTATAAAAGATGTTGAGAAACTGCATGTGACAAGAAACGAGGGCTTACTTTTTCCTAAGTGCATTGCGGTATGTCCGACCATATCCAGTTGATCCCCTGTAGTTTACATCAAGGATAGCAAACCCTCGAGATGTGAAGTACTGCTTCTTCAGGTTTAGACTGGAGAATGTGGAAGCAGTTGGACCACCATGCACTTGAACAAGCAATGGGGGGAGGGTTCCTTCTGGGGCAGCAAAGTCCTTGTTCTGTAAAATGAAAAATGTTTCAATGTAACAATTACCAAAATATTCCAACATTAGGACTGTAATTTGTAGATCTAGATATTGAATAAAGTGCCACTATCCATTTCTTCTTAAAGTGTTCAGATATAACTGTCATTAGTCAACCAAATAGGACATAGGCACTTTAGATTTCAGATGGAACAACCCTATCAGGTATGCTATTCTCATATTCAAGCATTTAACTTTCATGGATATTTAAGCATTAAACTTGTCAAGAGCATATTACACCATCAAAGCACTGGCACTGTATAGCATCTACAAATGGTTATACATCCTGAAGTACCCTGCCAGTGTTGGATATTTCCACAATACTAAAATCTTGGCATGTGTCTGACTAACCTGTGGAGGATAGAAAAATCCATGTGAGGTCTTGTCACCATCTGTTGTCCAGCTGATCTCCTGGGGCACACTGATGTAGCCTGTATCCACTGACAGTTTCTTAGACTCTCTTACAACATCAACCTGAAGCATAGAAATACCTTCAAATTTAGGTATTTTCCTCAGCTGTTTACAATAGCAAGGCCATGTGAGCATCTTCTAATATCTTCCAGTCAACAAATTTTTTAAAGCTGATCTCTTATTGTAAATTATTTTCCAAATTCAGAAATAATATATTAAATGCATAACATACAGCTTGCTACTCTAGTTATAAACTTAAATAATTGGAAATAATTAAATTCATTGCAATAAAAGAAGATTGAGTTTACCTTTCCTGAGCTTGGATTGACACGGATTACACAGGAGAAACGTGTAGGACTGCCGGCATTACAGTAAATGTGGCCATCACATGCATACTTCAAGTCAGAGTGATTTGTGAATCCTGTGTCTAGTGCACGGTAATTCTTTGTCTTCAGGTCCAGTACTCCCAACTCCTAAACATGTGTTATGAAAGAAGAGAGGATTTTCAACACAATGGTATTCAGGCAATTTCAGATGGCTGTGTACCACACTAAAATGTGTGACTCTACAGTTTCCTGTAGTCTGTACTGGTTTTGACTGTCTTGAAGTTGTGGTTGTCTTCTGAGCTATTTAAGAAATGTGCAACATTCCAAGCCATTTTCTAGTGCAGTATAAGCCTACATTAAAACCACACCCTTAGTTTAGGAAGACCATTTGTTTAGGCCTTGAATTTAATGATAAGTTTTAAAGAGTTAGTTTAAAGCATGATGTTTAACCAGTCTTACCTTTCCTTTGATCAAGGCAACATTGTCTGATCCAGAGAAGTCTATCGCATATTGTGCATTACCAAACACCCAGTGTGGGCACCCTATCTCTTCCTCACACGGCAGGACGTTGACATGTTGCCCACTATTTTCCACGATGTAAAGGTTCCAAAACTCAGTCTGGTCACTGATGTACAAGAGGTTATTGTCTGCCGTCCAACTGGGCTGAATCACACTGATGCCAACTCCACCCGCAACCTGCAAATAAACACAAAAACGCCATTTTGAGACATGAGGTCATATTCATGGCGAAAAAACTAGACTACACAATTTCACAGAGGAGCGTGTTGGTGCCCGCACATATGTGCACCAGACACACATAGGGATAGCAAAGACCAGATATAGGCCCTTTTAATTGACCCAGGGAAGCCGAGATTTTATCAGTTTTGCCTATATTTAATCATAGGAGACAGCAGACAAAAGCAGGGACAGATAAATATAAAGCCCCATCATAGAGATAAGTTCAAGTCAGAGGGCACAATCTCTAGCACATATCTCTACACAATTTCATACTTCAGACATAATCTTCTCACTAAGCTGAAGTTAACTTAAGAAACTGCACTTTGTACAACAGTCTATCATGTTTTCAACTTAATTCCAGCTTGAAGAAAATGGCAGAGGTTTTAGAAGTTATATTGTTTTACTGTATGTCTTAAATTCTCCAGAGGAGATAACTAGGTTGTATATTCTCTTGGACAACTTACCTTTTTAGCAGAACTTTCAACAAGAGCGCTCCCACCTGACTGCAACTCTGCTACCCACAGCTCTGTATCATCCCATGGCTGAAAAATGGAACCAATGACCATTAAAATTTTCACCCATATTATCCTTCTATCCTATATATATGGCACCTGAATGCAAGAGATCTAGAAATTTAATTTCATAGATTCAATAATGTCTGTTACACTTTACTTCAAACACCCCTACCCCATCACTGGCAGGGTAAGCTTTTGCTAATACCTAAATACAGATGGGCATAGTCCTTTACTTCTATGTGTAGAATGGCAGTCATTTCTGGAATCTCCAGGCATTTTACAGTCTATGGCAAGAATTCCCGGGTAGCCCATAGTTAATTGGGATACAGGGAATGTAAGCGCATTGGAATGTAAGCGCATTGGCTGCACAGGTATTTACACTTGAACAATCATAACACTGTACAACAAAATTTCACTTAAAAAAAAAAAACGGAGCTGAAACCCACTAATTCCTATGTATTTTGATTTGGGAAATTCAAAAATAACATCCATTTTTTGCTGGCAGCTCTCATAATACCTAGAATTGCCCATTTCCATCCTCGGTAGCCAATTCCATTTTAGTGCAAACAGTACAAATATCAGATTTCACATCAAATCTGGTTTATTTATTTTTGATTACCATTTACAAACCCATATCTTATGAATTATTTATCCTTTGACTCTGTAATATGCAGTAAAAGTAGTAAATATGCTTGAAACATTAGGTAGACGATACTTGTTTGGAACTGCCTTGCCTGTCTCTTGTACACAATGTTCGGGCTCATCCCACATCAGACCCCATTACTAGCCTGCTAGAAGAAAAGGTAACCACTATCTTTGATAGCATTTTTCCATCTCTGAGAGATCTCAACTGTATGTCACTTACCAAGCCACAGGTTTTTTTTAAAGGATGGGGGGTCAGATGCAGAAAGTGGATCTTTAAGGACATCTTGCATTTGAGTTTCTGATATGTGGCAGCAGTGTATCCACACATACTACCAATTCCTCAGCCCTCTTGTTTCCCAGAAATCCTGTTATGATTGCACTGAGGGCAAGCCATGACTTCCATTTACTATGTAGGCTATTTTTGGTTATAATATCAAATTACCCTCACTTTAATCTCACGATTATGGATAATCCTGATGTTTATATGCAAACTTACTCACTATAAATCAAGGTTGGATGCTCTAAATGATCCAGAAGTCAATGTTTCAAGGAAGCAAACATGGAAATTTGGCTGTCTTTTTAAGATGACTGCCCTTGTATCAAAATAATCTCTAAAACAAGTGGATATAATGCAATGTACATGAAATCGAACCTATTTGGTGTGAATATAGTTACATCTTGACCTCTTTTGGTATTATCAAAGATGGACTCTTGCTCCTAAACTACTAAATTTGCTACAACCATGCACATAGAGTGTGCTAACACAGAACACATAATATTTCATAAAACTGGGTTCGACCCACAGAATGATAGAGGCCTAGGAGCCACTTTTGGATCAAAGACGTTTTGCACAAGTGTCAAATCTATTGATATTACCCAGACAAATGCCAGGAATGACATTAGAAAGTTCTTGTACATGTTTGGACTACACTTTGTAGGTGAGCATAGTGAAAGCATTGCCCTCGGAGGTGATTTTCAGCATATATGGCACCCTATGGATATCTCAAAATTGAGAGCCACTAGGCATTTTTTAACCTCATTTTCAGATTCAGCAGCCTCAAATTAGGTCTTACGGGTATGTTTGGTCTCTGGTTTTTTTTGGCCGTTGTTCAGTGTAATCAGTCATCTCTGTCAGCAGGTACCTAAGGCTTACTAAACCTTTAATCTACTTATTTGTCAGGAATGAAGGGTCTTATTATTGGGCAATGTGGGAACCTGATGCACAGAAAAAGAATTTTTCAGAATAGTCTAGTCTAGAGCTCCACATACCATATTTGGGTGGTCCCATTGAACCCAAGCGATGCGCTTTCCATCTGGGGATACACGAGGACTTGAATAGAAATCACATCCACTTGCCTGCAAATACGGAGGCCACTTAGAATTCCATACCTCTAGTACATTAGCAATACAATAAAGGTTTACTAGGCAGATATTGGGATATGATTCTCTGTGAAAAGGGATACTGTATTTGACAAAATTAATGTAAATAGTGTTTCAAAAATAAATTTCATGACATTTATCAAATGAGCTAAAAGTTTGCTTTTAGTACTGTTCTGATCAATAAGAGACCCAAAAGTATACTGTATATCTAATCTTATGATAAATGTTACTAACCAAAACACTCTGTTCCTGTGATTCTGGGTCTATACACACGACTGTGTTGACAGCCTCCTTGGCTTCCTTGCGCTTCACAACTCCATGGTCCTCTCTGATAGCATAGATCTTCTTTAGCTGAAAAAGAACATTGACATACTCTATGACCTTTCTAAAGGCAATCAAAACTGATATGACAGATAGAAGACTGAAAACAAAACTTACATATACACAATGAATAATGCATCTTATTTAATATTCTATTATTGGAACTCACTCTTATTCCAGCAATGCTAAAACTAAAACTAGGACTTTGCCCACCTGTTTTCAGGTATTAGCAAGAGCCTACACCGTCTAACATCATTCCTTTATCAAAGCAGCCATATATGAAGGATTTACTTTGGTTTGGATTTTCTCTTTTATTGATTTTGATATTAGCTTATCTTTTATGGATTTTGATATCTCTACTTCTATTGATTTTCATATCCCATACATTCAATTGCTCATTTCTGCTTATACCCTACCTTATCACTGAACTGGCCATCCGCATATCGCCATCCAGTCTCTGCTGGAGTAATGGCCTCAGGTGTGGCATCAGCTGCTGTTTGCCGAAACATGCGTTGATCTGACATGTTGGAGAAGTAGACGACTCCATCATGGACAAAATGTGCTGCACCTCCATATTCATGCACTCGTGTTCGGGCATTGAAGTCTGCCGGGGTCCAGGCTGTGAGATCTTCAGTTTGGCCAATACTCTGTGAACACACAACATAGCGACCGCCTTCCTCAAACCTCAACTCTGCCCAGTACACTGTGTCTGTAGCAAAATGAAAGAAAAGAGTGTATAAAATGCAGTGTACTAGTACATTACTGGTTGACCTGTATTGGAACACCACCCCAGCCCTACACATAAATACTTTAACCCTGTGCAGTATGTGTGAACTGGGATGGCTGCACATACGCTCCTACCCCACCTGCCACCTGTAACCAGGCAGGAGGGGAGGGGGTGATGGGTGCCCTAAATTCCCTGGACTGGAACCTCCTATGTAGGGCCAGTGAACCTTGACTTATAAATTATGACAAACGGTAGAGTGTGGTACACGCCTGGTATAGATGGCCCACCTTGGTTGTCTTCCGGGGTCGTCTTACACTAAATATAAAACAGGGCCACCTTAGCAATTTCAATAAATGTTGCTTTTAAGTCGATTTAGACATTTTTGGCTTTATATGAGAGTTGGGGTAGAGACAAGGGATGCAGTTTAGTAGCCTGAGGGTGGAGGCAGTGTATTTGAGGGCTAGGACTCAATGTAACATAGGACTTGATGTAAAGGGCCTTCCATAAATGACATTCCATGGCAGGGGGAAGGCTGATCCATGGCTCCAAGTCAAAAATGGTCAAAGAGTGATGTTATTTATGGATGGCCCATAAAGGGGACCACAGACAGGGACAATTAAGGAAGTTAAGGAAGGGTGGGCCATCTAGGGGCCACCCTTCCTTAATTTGCAAATAACTTAGGGTCGCAAAGCAAGTAAGCAATTTAAAGCAAGTAAATATTGTAACTCTAATGACTTTATTTTACCCCCCCCCCCCCAAAGAAGAATTTTAAAAGACAGACATTGATTGGTGAATTTTAGAGCACTTAATATGCAAATTTATAGCCCTAAAAGGAACTGAAATACATGTGCTGTATAATGGACTGGGGGGGGGGGGGTCAGGCGTCCCAATCAGTATTAGTTATCCCTGGAGGGTATCCAAGGGAATTGAGTGATGGTAGTATGGGAGGAGGGGCTATGCAGCTAAGGCCAAAAAAAAAAGTTGATTTTCCGGTAACATGGTCAAAAATGCTGAGGTCGGTAGGTCGGATTTTTTTTTTTTTTTTAGTATCCTATGACTTATATAGTTGTACCATGCTAGTTTTTCACTGGTTATTGTGAGAAATGATCATTTCCTGCATGGAATATAAGAAAATGATGTGAAAATACATGTAGGTATTCCAAATACAAGTTTTGCTATGAGAACATGAAAAAAAAATCGAATTTCTTTGAAAAAATTCAGAAAAATTCCCGAAAAATTGTGAGGTCGGCCACTTTTAGCTGAGGACGGTCAGGTCGGGTATACCTCTACATTCTATATTTATATAGGGGACAAGCTATATGGTAGCTGAAATGGATTAGTCAGCAAATCCAGGGTAGTTTGATAGTCGATCTATGATACAACCCATGTGGATGTCCACCAGGATGTCCAAGCCTATTTGGAGGTCCCAGTGAACCAAAAGATGGGGGGGGGGATTCTGCACCCCTCCCCCGGGCATTGGATTGAGGATATCAAATATGCTTGATATTGGCTGACTGGATGATCGGACATTCACTGCAGACACCCGCGCTGTCATGATCGGCCAACTGAATTGGCCCCATCTGCGGTCACCTTAAAAGGGGGCTAGCACGGTGAATTTCAACATGGGTACCGGTTCAAAGATGGTTCATAAAATCTCAGGACCCAGCAGAAAAATTGCATTGCCCTGATTAGTCAAGGGGTGGTCACATGACTTTTTAATGCGGGCATGCTTTAGTGTGCTGGCCCCCCTTTAAGATGACGATCTGCACATCCTGGTCCCTGGATAAGTAACATGTTGCAAGAACATAAGTTACTGGTACCGGCACTTATAAAGGTCTGGGTGATATCGATTGCATGGACTAGGCTACACTCCTCTTTTCCATTTCATATCACATGCTTGACATTTCATCAGGCATAGGCATGAATTTAAAATATGAACAATCCTTTATAATTATTATGCCTTTATAAAGGGGCCCTGGCATGGCGAATGCACACATTAAAAGGTCACGTGACCACCCCTCGACCAATCAGATCGTCACAAATTTTCTGCTGGTTTCCGCGAAATTTATCAATGTTCGATCCGTTTGACCCCTGGCCAAACTGTGACATCATAAATGGGTCAGGGCAGGTTGTTGTGTAAGATACAGAGCCTCAGACCTCTGTTTGTATCCCACAGTGCACCACTCCTATGCTACAAACAGTTGTCACATGACTTCCTGTGATACATGTGTCTGGGTCTGGCCTTACTCAAGTAAACCCAGTTGGTAATTGGAGCGGAACTCCGTAAGTTACGAAGCCAGGGGTCGAACGTACCGGATCTTTTGCCAGGTACCCATATTAATTGTTAAAAGTCCGTGCTAGCCCCCCTTTAAAGGGGGGCTGGCATGGAAAATTAACAACATGGGTACCGATTCAAACAGTGATGATAAAATCGCGGGAACCAGCGGAAAAATCGCGACACCCTGATTGGTCAAGGGGTGATCACGTGACTTTTTAATGCGGGCATGCTTTACCATGCCAGGGCCCCTTTAATTGGCCCTGGATTAGAGCCGACTTTTATATTGCCAAGTGGGGGGAGGAGGCTTGTTATATTTAGGGGGGGGGGTACTTTTGAAAAAGAGCTCCTTGGTGAGGTGGGACATATGACCCAATAAACCTTCACACAGGGGGGGGGGTGTAAAATCTTTTGACCCATCTTGAGGGGGGGGGGCGTAAAAAATTTAGTCTCTTTAGAAAAAAAAACTGCGTGAACAAAGAGGGGCGCGAAAATTCTCCGCGTCTCCGACACGGGGGAGGCGCAACAGATAAATAATGCCCACGGTCCACTGCATTACATTACCTGATTTGCCGGCCGGCGCCTGATCAACATGGATCTCTTGGAATGACACTGCACTCGCCGTGGCCAGCTGGGCAGTGATCGGGGACCTCCACGCCCCATAGACTGACGTAGTCGGCGCTGTCATCTTGCTCAAATGACGTACTGGGAAAGAATATCTAGGGAAGTGGCAGGGGGTGGCAGGGGCAGTGAGTTTTACAGTGAGTCCAAATAACGATCTGCTACCGGTCTGTGAGACCACTCTTATCCGTGTGACACAGGATATCATGCGACCCAGTGCTATTGTTGTTGACCCAGCCATGACATTGTGAACTGTTTCTCGGTGCTGTCCCTGTGTAGTGGTGTATTGAGTTTTGTAAGGGCGGCGAAGTCACGTCACGTGACTTGCGAAGGATCGGTGCGCTGGGGTTATTCCATTATCGCTCAGTGGCGTCCGTCAGCGCTGAGTGAATCAGGGGCTTTGTTGTCACTCAGAATAACACAATTTTACAATCTATTCCCAATAGAACCAAAGTTATGAAGTGATGTCACCCTGCCTCACCCACAGTCCCACCATTCCACCACCCTCAGTCTCACCCACAGTCCCACCATTCCATATTGACAGTGGAATTAGTACCCATCTACCGCAGCCCTGCCATTTCCTACTATCCAGGTACGGCCTATTACGGGTAGTAAAGTAATAGTGCTAGCCCCTATAAACTTGGTCTTAGGGCATGTTTTTTTTTTTTTTACAACAGGGGGTGGGGGTGGTTAGCTACTTTTGTATTTCTACTCTACTCCCATTCCCCTCCCGTACTAAGGGAGTGGTCATTTATTATCAACAGGGGGGGGGGGGTGGGTTTGAAGGGGGGGCATAAAAAATTCTGACCCCTCTCGAGGGGGGGCTAAAAAAGTTTTGACCCCTCTTGAGGGGGGGGCTAAAAAATTGACCCTCTTTTTAGCAAAAAAGCCCGCGCACTACTATAGATCAAAGAGGGGGCGCCTCTGGCGCGGGGGGCGCAAAATTTTTTTACGGCCGTCGAGGGGGGGCGTAAAAAATTTCCGCGCATCTGCAAGAAAACCCACCACCCCCCCCTGTTGATAAATAATGACCACTCCCTAAGGGAATGGTCATTATTTATCAACAGGGGGGGGGTGGTGGGTTTTCGCGCGGATGCGCGAAAATTTTTTACGCCCCCCCCTCAACGGCAGTAAAAAAATTTCGCGCCCCCCCGCGCCGGAGGCGCGGAGAGTTTTCGCGCCCCCTCTTTGATCTATAGTAGCGCGCGGGCTTTTTTGCTAAAAAGAGGGTAAATTTTTTTAGCCCCCCCCTCAAGAGGGGTCAAAATTTTTTTAGCCCCCCCCCTCGAGAGGGGTCAGAATTTTTTACGCCCCCCCCTCAAACCCACCACCCCCCCCCTGTTGATAATAAATGACCACTCCCTAAGGTAGGGGATGGAGGGGTCCCTTTCCCCAAATTCACTCGATCCTCCCTGGCCCCAACCAATTTTAGGGAGTGATCATTATTTTTCATCAGGGGGGTGGTAGGTTTGAGGGGGGGCATAAAAATTTCAGACCCCTCAGAGGGGAGGGGGGCTAAAACAGTTTTGACCCCTCCTGGGCTAGGGGGGGGGGGATCTTTTTCAAAGAAACCTGCAAAAGTAAAAGGGCACATTCCCACACAATTTTCGGCCCTTCAAGGGGGGGCAACAAAATTTAAATTTAAATTTCCTTGCGTGTGCCTAATCGTAGGTCTACACTAATGTACACAGGCAATTGCCTACTGCAGCTTGTCACTGCTGGCGACCTTTCTAATATGAGTTGGGCGGCGATCAACTAACTCCGGAACTAAGGGAGTGATCATTTTTTAACAGTGGGGGGGGGGGGGGCAGTGGGTTTGAGGGGGGGGCAGAATTTTTTCAATCCCTCAGATGGGGGGGGGGTCAAAATAATTTCACCTGTTTTCGTTGGAAAACCCAGCACATTACTATTCCGAGGTAGCAGGTTGTCCCATGGGCGCAGCCATTGCTGGAGCTTGTTACCAGCGAGTTCTACTGATAAGACCTATCAGATGGGTACCAATTGGCTCTTGAAGGACTGCAGTGAATAGATTGGGGTTCTCTCATTGGCTAATAAATAAACCTGTTAAGTCCGTATAGGTTAAAAAGGCACATTCCTGCGCGATTTTCATCCCTTATGGGGGGTCAAAAAAAATTTCCATCCTTGATAGGGGGGGGTCGAATTTTTTTCTGCACATCCGTGTGCAAACCCATAAGCCCCCCCTCCCCCCGTGTTGTTAAAAAATGATCACTCCCTAACTGCAGTAGAACATGTTGACCAAATTTAAACCCTTGGCCCTCTCCGAAAGGGCCTAGGCTAGGCCTACCTTTTAAATAGGCCTAGAAATAAGTCAATAGAGTAAAAAATATGGTTTCAATGTCATAGGATTAAGGGAAGATGGCGTAAAATGCTGTCAAGAAGTCACGGAAATGGATTTTTGTTTGCTCTGGCCATAACTTTGGCAGTATAGGGTGGCGAAGTCACGCGAGACGCCTGGGGTTATTCCATTATCGCCCCGCGAAGTTAGTTGCAACGTTGAGTGAATGGCCGTTTCAATGTTATTGATGAGGGAAATTTACTTGTTTGTTTCACGTGTATTTTAACAGTAGGGATGGGCACCAGAAAAGGGGACAGAGCAAATTTGGTAAACTCCAAACAGTCTATGCCCAACCCGAACATGGTCCAAACAGTCTTAGCCCAACCCAGACATAGTCCGAACAGTGACGGCATTTTACGCCATCTTCCCTTAATCTAATCAACATGTTTTACTGCAGTTAGGGAGTGATCATTTTTTAACAACACGGGGGGAGGGGGCTTATGGGTTTGCACAAGGATGTGCGGAAAAAAATTCGACCCCCCTATCAAGGGTGGAAATTTTTTTTGACCCCCCCATAAGGGGTGAAAATCGCGCAGGAATGTGCCTTTTTAACATATACAGACTTAACAGGTTTATTTATTAGCCAATGAGAGAACCCCAATCTATTCACTGCGGTCCTTCGGGAGCCAACTGGTACCCATCTGATAGGTCTTATCAGTAGAACTCGCTGGTAACAAGCTCCAGCAATGGCTGCGCCCATGGGACAACCTGCTACCTCGGAATAGTAATGTGCTGGGTTTTCCAACGAAAACAGGTGAAATTATTTTGACCCCCCCCCATCTGAGGGATTGAAAAAATTCTGCCCCCCCCTCAAACCCACTGCCCCCCCCCCCCACTGATAAAAAATGATCACTCCCTTAGTTCCGGAGTTAGTTGATCGCCGCCCAACTCATATTAGAAAGGTCGCCAGCAGTGACAAGCTGCAGTAGGCAATTGCCTGTGTACATTAGTGTAGACCTACGATTAGGCACACGCAAGGAAATTTAAATTTAAATTTTGTTGCCCCCCCTTGAAGGGCCGAAAATTGTGTGGGAATGTGCCCTTTTACTTTTGCAGGTTTCTTTGAAAAATATCCCCCCCCCCTGGCCCAGGAGGGGTCAAAACTGTTTTAGCCCCCCTCCCCTCTGAGGGGTCTGAAATTTTTACGCCCCCCCTCAAACCTACCACCCCCTTGATGAAAAATAATGATCACTCCCTAAAATTGGTTGGGGCCAGGGAGGATCGAGTGAATTTGGGGAAAGGGACCCCTCCATCCCCTACCTTAGGGAGTGGTCATTATTTATCAACAGGGGGTGTGGTGGGTTTTCGCGCGGATGCGCGGAAATTTTTTTACGCCCCCCCTCGACGGCTGTAAAAACATTTTGTGCCCCCCCGCGCCAGAGGCGCGGAGAGTTTTCGCGCCCCATCTTTGATCTATAGTAGCGCGCTGGCTTTTTTGCTTAAAAGAGGGTAATTTTTTTTAGCCCCCCCCTCAAGAGGGGTCAAAATTTTTTTAGCCCCCCCTCTCGAGAGGGGTCAGAATTTTTTACGCCCACCCTTCAAACCCACCACCCCCCCCACCTGTTGATAATAAATGACCACTCCCTTATTACAGGAGGGGAACGGGAGTAGAGTAGAAATACAAAAGTAGCTAAGGGAGTGATCATTTTTTATCAACAGGGGGGGGCTGGTGGGTTTGCGCGCGGACGCGTGAAAAAAATTTCGACCCCCCCTCTCGAGGGGGTAAAATTTTTTCGACCCTCCCCATAAGGGACAAAAATCGCGCGTGAACATCCCCTTTTAGCCTATAGTAACGCGCGGGGTTTTCCACTGTAAACAGGTGAAATTATTTTGACCCCCCCCCATCAGAGGTATTGAAAAAATTCTGACCCCCCGGTCAAGGGGTTGAAAAAATTCTGACCCCCCCCCTCAAACCCACCGCCCCCCCCCCCCTGTTGTTAAAAAATGATCACTCCCTAACCACCCCCACCCCCTGTTGTAAAAAAAAAAAAAAAAAACATGCCCTGAGGCTAAGTTTATAGGGGCTAGCACTATTACTATACTACCCATAATAGCCCATTCCTGGATAGTAGGAAATGGGAGGGCCACGGTATGTGGGTACTAATTCCACTGTCAATATGGAATGGTGGGACTGTGGGTGAGGCAGGGTGACATCACTTCATAACTTTGGTTCTATTGGGGAGAGGGACCCTCATCAACGACATTGAAACTAGATGCTTGGCCGACAAATCACCTTAGCCAGATGATATTTAACTGCTACTTGAAGTGTGGATAAAATATGAAGGTCCGACACCCCTTAGTTTCTGAGAAATGAGCTATTTTGTTGATGGTGCGCAGCACCGCCATTCGCTCAACATTGCAAATAGCGCTGGGCGAAAATGCGATAACCCCAGGCGTCTCGCGTCTCGCGTGACTTCGCCTTCCTTATTGGAGGTGTTAGGCGCATTTCGCCAATCTGCGCCGATCGCCAATTTCGCTTTGCGCCAGGCACAAATGGTGCGAGTTTTCAATAAAGTTTATAAAGATTTCCTTAAATTCATTTCCCTTGCTTGTTTGGAAGATGAGTATTTATGTTTGCCAATTGATTGCATGAGCATACACATCTTTATCACTTTAGATATATATAATATCTCAGACATGTCAGACCTGCTTGCCAATGTACTGATATTGGTGCTTTGTGCAAAATTGGAGCTTTGCGCGGCGCCGATGTTGCCCAATTTGCAAATTGCGCTGCGCTATTTGAGAATTGCGCAGATTGGTGATCCGCGCGCTACAGATGTTAAAGGAAACCAGCTCGTCGCGAGTGCCATCTGTTGGGGCAATTAGGACCTACACGAAAAATGGTTCAGTAATTTCTCACTAGATGTCTCTAGTGTTCTGTTTCCCGCCATGAGATTGGCAGTCATTTCAGTTTCAATTTCGAAGCTTTTGCCATGCTGTGAGTTAGGGATTCTAGCTGTTTTATTAATTCTTTAGGGTGATTCGGATTAGATTGGTCACTTGGATGTTTTCAAAGCCCAGATAGTCCTATATGCCAGCTGTTTTAACGAGTAAGGGGGTCGCAGCAGGTCGCCTTACAGGCAAAGTTATTATTCATATTACATCAAATCGTGATTAAACTAGTTGAAGCCAAGCTCAATGTGACCCCAACATGCAGGACTTCCGGTGGGCAAAATGCAAGGTACCACCTAATAATAATAATTAATATTATAATCATTTCCTTTTCAAAAGGTTTTATTGGGTCTAATACTATAGTACAAAGATATGTTTATTACCTACGGAAAGCCGGTGCGACACGCCAGTTTGAAAAATTTGCCATTTCCTATTTTGCCTTTTCAAAAAATATTTGCCCTTTCAACAAAATTTGCTCTTCTGAGAGATTTGCCTCTTTGAGAGAATTTGCCAGTTCACTAAAGTTCACCATTTTGTATAGAATTTGCCCCACTGAAATATTTGCTTCTCCGCGATAATTTGCCTTTGCAATAAAATTTGCCCTTTTGACAAAATTTGCTCTTCTGATAAAATTTGCCTTTTTGATAAATTTGCTCTTCTGATGGAATTTGCCCTTTGGATCAAATTTGCTCTTCTGATAGACTAATATTTGCCATTTTCATAGAATTTGCTCATCCAAAATATTTGCCCTTTCGAGATTATTTGCCCTATTTATCATAATTTGCCTGTTCAATAAAATTTGCCCTTTTGATGAAATTAAATTTTGCTCTTCTGATAGATTTTACCTCTTTGAGAGAAAGCAGGTTTTTTTTTTTTTACGGATGAAATTATTCTTAACCCGCCTATTTTAAAGGGGGGCTAGCACGGGAAATTTCAACATGGGCACCGGTTCAAAGACCGTTCATAAATCCATGGGACCCAGTGAGTGAGTGAGTGAGTGAGTAATAGATGTTTAACGCCATTTCAACAGCTAAGGTCATATTCATGGCGAGAATGATATTACACAATTTCACAGAGGAATGTGTCAGTGCCCATGCATATGTGCACCACACACATCCGAGGGGATAGGAAGGAGGAGATATAGACCCTGTTAAGTGGGCTAGGGAAACCCGGGGGACCCAGTGAAAAAATTGTTACTCTCTGATTGATCAAGGTGTAGTCACGTGACTTGCCAACGCGGGTACGTCTTAGCTGTGCTGGCTGCCCTTTAACACCTTGACCTCCCCGGTCAAGGTGTCAAATTTTTTACTCCCCCACTAAAGAGGTTCAAAATTGTTTACACTCCCCAGCAGGACACTATTTATAGGGGAGGATTACATCTGTTTTTTTATCCCCTATGGTTGGGGTTAAAAATAAGTTACCCTCGTTTAACAAAAAAGCCCGCACATAACTATAGATTAATGAGGGGCACGAAAATTGTTCACGCCTCCGGAGGCACAAAATGATTTCGCACATCCGTGCGAAAACCCACCAACCCCTCCCCCTGTTGATAAATAATGACCACTCCCTAAGTCTAAGAGATTACTGGTACCGTTACCATACCAAACAAAAATGAAACAAACTTGGTAGATCTAGGCCCTGTTACACAGCATATAACCTGTGTGGACTGAAAACAAACAAATAATCATGGGAAGCAGCAAATTTTTCACAGGAAGAGGCAAATATTTTAGAAAAGGCAAATTCTGTTGAAAAGGCAAATTTCATGAAGGGGCAAATTCTTGAAACTGGCTTGTCACACCGGCTTTCCGTAATTACCTCAGTGGCATTGCAGTTATCCCCGCTAGATCGCCTTACATGTTACATAATCAAATTACCAAATTAATTGAATGTATGTCTAGATCTAAAGGCACCTCTTTTTTCCATATTTTTAAACAGGGAGACAAATTATAATATATTTAACATTATTAGTCCAGAAAAAAATGAGATGGGACAAATGGTTGAAGAAAGATAGTTGCAAAGATGATCGTATCAAAAATAAATTTAGGCGATTCTCAATTTATAGACATACGCAAATAAATCCACCTATTTGGTAGAAAAAAACTTTTTAGGGTCAAAAAATGTTGTTTTGGGGGTGGTAATTTTTCCTTACGTTTGAGAAAAACATAAAAAATACAAGTTTCTGTGTACTCCGAAATGTGTTTATTTCCAGGTTAAAATAAATGTAATCTTGACGTGAAAACTGCGGCTAACAAACGTTACAAACGATCAAAAATGTTTTAAAAATGGTTTTAACATAAGAAAAACGTCTTTACAAACGTTGGTTTGTTTTTACCCAAGACTTTTCCCAAACGTTATAGAGCAGTGTTTTGTTTGCTAAGTATTTTTTTCATTCAGTTGTCATTTTGAATTAAGTCTCTAGGTCATCAGTTTTCAGTTTTAAGTTTATTCGGATCACAGCAGGCTGTGTTTTGAGCAATATTCCAGCTTAAGTAGGTGATACAGTCTTTTAATTACAACAAAGTGCATGACTTTGATTTTTTCACAGTACCACTGTCCCTGTTTTTACTTGACTTATGGGGAGTATGTGACTTTGTGACTTCAGTCTTATTTTGAGTATTCGCGTCTAAAGAAGCACCTTGATGAGAAGAAGGTTTTACTTCAGCTCCACATTGGCTGTTATTGTCAATTGTGATCGGTGGCGGAGACCTTGAACTTGTTTTCAATTCAACCGGTTTGTCACTGCCAGGCTCAATGGGTATAATTGAAGCATTAGCCATTGTCTCAGTATTAGAAAAATCTGGTTCCCTTTCCTCCTCAGAGGCAGGAGGGTGGACAGTTGTGTTAGTCTTTATCACATTGAGAATGATACCATCACCACATTGACTCTCCTTTGGAAGTCTGAAAGAAAATGAAGCATCAGTCATATCTTTTACCAAGCTTTATAAGCAAATGCATTTATGTCATGGGGTTATTTTGCTTTTAAATAAAGAAAAACGGCTCAGATCTGTTCAAAATCCAAGATGGCATAGACCCATTGATTACAGACATATTGTATTCAATGCCCCCCCCCCATTGAATACGGTGGTTCTAGTACTAAGGGAGTGATCATTTTTTAACAACAGGGGGGGCTGGTGGGTTTGAGGGGGGGGGTCAGAATTTTCTTTAGACCCTTGAACAGGGGGGTCAAAATAATTTCACCTGTTTTTGGTGAAAAAGCCAGGGCGTTACTATAGGTTAAAAGGGCGTGTTCGCATGCGATTTTCGGCCCTTGACAATCGAGAGGGGGAATTTTCTTCTGCACGTCCGCAAGCAAACCCACCAGCCCCCCCCCCCCCCGTTGTCGAAAAAAGATCACTCCCTAATCTATAGTGACGTTCATATCAGCCATGACATAAAGATGAATATTACAGGGACAGGTCTTTATTGATGAACATGTTATTGGAGAAAAGCATCTTGTGTTTTTTTTACTTCTGCCTTTGAAAAATGTATTTCTGCAGCTATTAACCACAGTCTGCACACATTTTTAAAACGTTTCTTAAAACATTGAATTTTCTTTCCTAACGTTTTCAAGGTAAAAAAAAAAAATGTTCAACATTGCAGAATCTTTTTACCATAAAAATATTCTAAATATTTCCAAACCCTACAAATATGTTTTTTTTTGTAGGTTTTTGTAGTGGGCATTCTTATACACTAGATTTATCACTAGATCAGCATTACTAATAGCAAGAAAATGAAAAAGATCCATGAGTTTATACATTATTACATTATATATGACATAGGAACAAATACAAACCTTTGCCCACTGGTTATAGCAAGTATATCACAGACAACTTTTCTCAGTCCCAGCACTTCTGTATCTGTAAGCGGCACATGACCTTTGCCCTTGATGACCTCTCTGACCTTCATCAATTCCTGACCTTCACCTCTATCAGGAGCCAGGTCCCGGATGGAGGGATCTTCCCAGAAGTCATCTAGGAGGTTGGTGTGGATGGGTATTAAGTGCAGGTAGAGGGGGTGTGTAGATAGTCGTCCTACAACCACGATGTACAAGGCCTTCTGAAGTCCTAATCATAAAAGAACGGCTTATTGTAATATTCATTATTCAACCCCATCCTAATTTTATAGAATACCTGATATTGACAGAATTGCTAATCTCCAAATATGAATAGGTTATGGTTAAATTAAACCATACACTAAGGTTAAGTGAAGTGTATGGTTTAATTGGTGCCCAAAGTTTGCTGTATTTCCAACCACTAGGGGAGCTTTAGTACCAATTAAACTGCTCGGCAAGGAAATATTTTTCCATATAAAAAAATACATACATTTTTGTCCATAAGGCCTGCTAACTCTTTTTTCAGAATGTGAACAACCTATGTAAAAAGGATATATATTTTTTGAAGATGAAGTTTTGGTGTAAAATAAATACGAAATAATGATAATAAAAAAAAAAGAAGAGAGAAATTGTGGTTTACCTGATGATCTAAGTTTTCCCAGGAGCATATTGAGTTCCTCCATTTCCCTGGTTGACTTGCTATAGTCTTCACAGAGGAACACAATAGACATGTCATAGTCTCTTGTCTCATCCAGGTTCCCATACCCCACACTGTCAAACTGGAACTTAGTCTCAGGCTGCAGTAGCTGCAGCAACCTCTCCACAAAGGTGACATAGCTCTTGGTACTGGCTACAAAGCTGAATCTGATAGCCAGGTTTTCTGGGGGTGGTGATGATGAAGGGGGTTGGTTTTTGTTGTCTTTGATGGTCAAGATATTGTCTACTGTAGTGTAGTGCTTTTCGAAAAGGTGCCACCGATACTTATGAGCCACCTCATGGTAATCGATATACTCCTGGGATAGAATGGCAATAAAGTTTCTTTAATGAAAAAAGATATTACATGTACTAGAAGGCTTGGTGTTTGTAAAACAAAGAGGATAACACATGCAAGTACCCTACCCCTGCACTTGACCTTGTGGTGGGGGGATAACATACTATCAACATGAAACTATCTTTTGTTTCTTTTTTTTTTATACTTTACCAGGATACTGATTGAGTTTGAATTAATTTCTCATGGAAAAAAATAATTATGTCCTATCATTTTAACATTTTTCCCACTCCAATTCTGAATGAGGTAGTGGTTGTGACCCATAAACAGTGGGAGGATGGTGGCATTTTGCTTGGATGCCTCAGTTTTCCGCGCCCCTCTGCAGACTTTAGTGCTAAAGTGGTTAAAATCTCGAGAGGGGTCAGAATCCTTTACGTCCCCCTCTACAAAGGTCAATCTCTCTATGACTTCTTCATGAGGTGTCAAATTCTTCCCCCCCCCCTTGCTCAGAAGAGGTCATTCCTCAAAACCCACCACCCAACTGCTGATAAAAAATGACCACTCCCTATAACCCTTTACCTCCACTGGACTGAAGATGTGACTCTTTGTTCCATCTTGCAGCCACCTGATAATATCCTGACAGACCACAGTAGTCTGTGTATCAAAGTCCTCCCCACAGGCCATCACTGGGGTTATGGTAGCGGAGAAGTAGGTATCCACAGGCTTAATGACAACTGGTATCAATTCTGTTGTTACCTGTGTGTAGAGATGACAATATTGCACTATATTAAGCATTTTGTAATAAAGAGGATGAAGGAGTATTCCAATATGCCTCATAGAATGTTGATTTGAGGAATTTTCAGTTTGAAGTGATTCGAATGGGTCTGTTTCTCTACACCAACATAAACATCCACCCCATACGTGTAAACCACATTTCTCTTTAAAAGAAAAGACCACCATATTTTCATGTCACCTAATTTCAATGGTATGTGTGCTTATCAGAAAAATTCTGTCATACATAGTAAAGTAAGCAGTACGTTAAGGGAGAGAAGGAGGCTTGTCTGCTGCATTGACCGATGTCACAACTGACCAAATGCAGGTGCTGCATTGATTAAGCATCGGTATTTCTAGAAAAAAATGTCATTGAATGAAAAGGTGCCCTCTCCATCATGATATTACACAAGATCCCTCTCCTGGGTTATTGCATAATATTGACAAAAGAAATAAACGATTGGTTTAATGCTAAATTTAAGATTTCTTTGCAGACTAACAGTGCTGTGCAGTCAATATTGTGCTGCATTTGTTCAATAGTGATGTCATACAATGCATCAGAAAGGTCTGCTGCTCTCCCTTAGGGTAGAGCATATTGTACTGTGTATGGCAGAATCTTTTTATTTAGCACAAATACCATTGAAATAAGTCACCATGAAATAGAGTGGTCTTTTCTTTTAATGTCAAATGAGAACAACCCTATTTTCAAGTTTATGATGAATATAAGCAAAAGTGTTGAATGCAAAAAAAAATAAAAAAATAAAGTAATTTCTGCCAACTGGGCTAATCTCTTACGACAGCTAGATGTTGGGCCATAGCCAGGTTGAACTCCTCCTGACAAACTGCAGATGTCATATACTCAGGTGACACCAGCGCCACCACACAGGACGCCCTGGAAACAGCATCATACAGGGTCTGCTGCCAGGAAACACCTTTGATATACACAGACAAATGAGAAAGCGAAGAGAAGAGGAATTTACCATATAGCACCGTTGTGAATAATCGGCTGACACTTGACGATTTGGAGATGATTACCTCTAAGCCTTTATCAGAACAACAGGCACTTACTCATGGTCTGTTGGTGCTTTGAATAATATCTCAACACCCCCTTACACCAGGTACTTATAGATATTACAAAACCAGAATTCATTTAAAACTTGGCAAGATGGCATAATCATCAAAATACCCTATGACATAATCACTGCTGTTCTTAAAAGTTTAATTCATGATATATTTTCACATGAGAGTCCAGTAGTATCATTATCCATGTTGCCAGTAGTTGCATATTCTACCTTATGCATCAATAAACTTAAATCTGTTCTAAAAAGAGTTATTAATAAAGGCTATTGATATTTAAACATATTGTACCTAGCATCTCAGATGCCATGAAATTTTCATATCTTTAATATTACAAATATTTTCCAAAAGTAGTACAGGGGTAGGCATATAGCGAAGTGCTGGAGCAGATCTACAAATTATTGTAGCAAGCTCCTTCCAGGGGATCAGGGGAGGGGGGGGGGGCAATAGGGGCAGATTCAGGAACTTGCAAAGAAGGGGTGAGATTTGGTGATGAGGCTTAATTTTGGGGGATGGTGTAGGCCCCTCCTGAAGAAAAATTTGAAATCTCAACATCAAATGGTGTATTCAGGTGCATTCTAGACCCTAACAAAGAGGCTAATTTTAATAGTCTTATAAATTTCCCCCAGACCCCCTAGATCCGGCACTGTGTTTTAAAGGATTTAGGGGGACTAGTTACTCCTATAAAATTTTCAGATTCTACTTCAAAGTATTGCTGTGTTCTAATAGGAGCTAGATGGTTAACTGCTGCAAGAAAATGTTCAAATTCAACCTGAAAAAGGAGTGTGTTATGGTGGCTTTGGGCGAAAAATGCTTCAAAATAACTTTCAGATTCTCCTGAATTGGTGTTTTAGAAAAGGACGTATTTGAAGCAGAGTATATGGCTCAAAAAACATTTTTGATTTTGACCTCGGTTGACATTTCTTTTTTTTTTTTTGGGGGGGGGGGAGATTCAAGAGGCAAGTTGCTGCAAAGGCTTTCAAATCTTTTACATTTAGAATGAGTGTAACAGAAGCTTTTGGACATATTCCCTTCTACACATTTTCAGATCCGTAATTTTAAGTTACTGTGTTCTTAGATTTATGTGGTAAATGTGTCCAAGAAAGTTTTTAAATTCCTGGGATAATGCTAGGACCTTTATTCTATTAGCCAATTTCCTTAAACCTTGGCATGGAGGGCCAAAATGTTGTGGATGCAGAGAAAGATACCATTCCAACATCTTCAGAATAGTCCCACAATCTTAGTTAGCCAATCTGGCGAATTTTGACATGATACAATTAGCCAAATTCAGCTTGGATTCGCCATTGGCGATTTGGCGAGTGGCTAGCATTATCCCTGAATTCTAACTTTGAAATAGATGAGATTCAGAGGATTTGGATGGAGCTTGGTCCAAGAAGATTTTTATATATTGCCTTTGAAATCGGTATGATCTAGGTTATTTGGAGGCAGAATGCCCCAAGTAGATTGCCAAATTCCACATTTAAGATTTAGATCAAATTCGTATGTTCTAGGGGAGGGGGGACTAGGGAATATATTTCTTCAAGACAATTCTAGGAATAAAGATAGCAAACAAATCTATTATTAAGAAGGGCATAACTTTGGATGTAATTGGAATATTTAGAAACCTCTTTCAGATTTAGAAAGCTGAGATTGTGCCCCATGTCACTGTAGCATTTTCCAAAGTCCCTGTTGCACATTTTTTGCGACATTGCGACAGCTGCCCACCCCTGTAGTAGAATTAAACAAGTTATTTCACATTACTTTATATTCATACCTGTCCTAAGTTCATCATAGTCAAAGAAGACCTTCAGGTCTGGATTAGCCTGTTGTAGTTTTGCCAACACCTTCCTGGCCTCTTCCAGATTACGGTGACTATAGGAGAGAAACACATCGTATGCCACGCTTTTTGCCTTTGCGTCTGAACCGATATCTTCACTCACAAAAGTTATTGCTCTCTCAATCTTCCCCATATCATGCTCCCTAAAAGGAAAAGATACATTCATAGACCTGTGTAAGCTATTAATATTGATGCTTTTTAAGAATATAATATTGTAAATCTTAAAAATATGAATACATGTAGACTTTTTTTCTTTCAGATATATATGGAAAGTACCAATGTACAGATGAGAGAAAATTCTGGTCCACAGCACATTGGTATACATAATTTCCTTACTTGCAGTTGATCCATTGCATCATAGCCATGTATTGGGGTACATTACACTGCTCTATGTAGAAGGGTGCGAGTAATGGTCTTCGACATTGGCGGTTAACACATAGAGCCACATTAAAGGCATCAATGCAGATCTCAGAGGACAGGAAGTCCACAGTTAGCAGCAGTATTACCCTTTGTGAAAATAGATAACAATTGTGACATTATTGAATCAGCTGCTGAGACCTTCTCAAATGGCAAAAGAAACGTTTTTTTCGTTTTTTTCCCTTTTAATCAAAAGGTTTTTTGATGGGAAGGTTTTTTCCTAACTTTGTTTAAAACATCAAAAACGTTTTTCTGTGCCGTCTCAGGATATTCTTATGACATTCTTTGTAACTCTTCAGGTTATAAAAGAGTAATTTTGATGTAAAAACACAAATAACAAACAAAAGAAACTTTTACACAAAATGAACTTTTACACAAAAATGCGCATCCTGTCTTTTGCCGAAAGCTAAGCAAAAGATTTGGTAGAAAGGTTTGTAATCTAACTATTCAGAATTAAATGGCATAATATGTTTTATGATTTCTATCACTACTATTACCTTTTACTTTTAGCCATCTCCCTGTGGACATCATGTTGCCAGGAATCCTCCTTGGTTTGTATTTGGTAGAACGATGTAATTTTAGCTTCATTCTTTGCCTTTTTGAAAAGCTTGCACACCTTTCCCATAAGATTCTCATTTTCTTTACTATACACAATGAATATATCTGTATCCAAAGTTGGATTCCTTAACTGTCGAACAATAAAAAATACAAAATAAGTGTATCCATGGGAAAACTGTAAACTTTAATTCAAGAAGTAACTGAATAATGAAAATACAAGAAATCATCTGTTAAAGTACACGAATGTACATTTTAGCATGCTTTATGCAAAAAAAAAATATATTAGTATATTGCTACCCACTTGGAAGAAATAGAACGCTGTCATCTTATTTGCAAACATTTGTTCTATACTTCAAAATTATGTTTTTCTGTGTATTAAAAACAATAACATTATCTTGATATTTTATAAATGTGTTTTAACTTCTATACTGAGAAAACAACAACATAATTCTAATGTCCAAAACAGCATTTCCTTTCAAAATGTTCACAGACATTAGGAATACTGCTTAAAACCTTTTTCACCCACACTGTTTTCAAACATTCCATAGCCTATGCTTTATCTGTCAAGTGGTAATGAATGAGGATATTCAAAATGTTACATTGCAATGAAACAATACAGTGTCATAATGTCATTCAATCATAAATAAGGAACAAGTCATTTATTGTCAGGTGGGAAGGGGGGGCCTTGTTAGATATGGGGAGGGGGGTATTTCTAAAAATAGCTTCTCGGTGGGGGGCCAAAACCTAAAAAAACCTCCACCCTAGGGGGTCAAAACTAAATATAAAGGCCCCCAGTTGGCAATAAATGACTCCTCCCTAAAGCACTTGCCATGAATCTTGTTTCAAATGTGGCCATATCATTGCGCAGCTCTTCAAACACTTCCTGACATTTGGCCACAGAGGGATCATTGTGTGCTCTAGCATAAACCACAACCTTGAAACACTGCAGGGGCAGCCCAATGTGCATCCACTCTATGGCAGTCATCACAAGATTCCTCAGCATCTTCTCACGGGGAACTTGCTGCAAATAAGTGGGGAATAATGTAATGAGGTCTCAACTATAATATAGAGCGAAAGTTGGAAACAATTCAATAAGGTCTTAATAATAATGTTGGGAGATACTGAGTATCTGAATAATAATATAAATAGTAAACCTGGGAGTTCATTTCTCGGAACTAGCCTTAGCCGTGTAAGCTTGTCTGCAAATCGCAGATTGGATAATCTCTTTCTCGACCTCATCCTGTAAATACTCATCTTTATTTCATTCTTAATGGATTTCACTGTTATTACAATATAATTGTTACTACCGGAGAAACCTGATCCCAAATGAATTAGCTACATTATTATCACCTCCTCGAGTAGTGGAGTAGTTAATAAACACTTCTTTAAAGTAAAAAAAAAACAAACCAAAAAACAGGAGTTTCCTCTACATCTAAAATCCATCATGGCCATTTTTTTATGGTCAGCATTTGATCGAGGCTATAATCAGAATAAGAGAGACAAAACGGGCCTGCTACAGTTCACCTGTACTGCCATAAATCCTTGTGTATATTAAGACGCGGCTTATACACCAAAGTTACACCCTCTGCATCTCAACTCAGGGTGTATTATATATGCGAGGATTTTACACTATATAACATATAAATATGACCCCAGATGGATCCTATATGATTTTGCCCAACTAAGGGTGCATCGACCTATATGCGAGGGGCGTCCTATACGTGAGGATTTACGGTAGATATATCACCAAGGGATCTCTATCCATTTCTTATTTGACATACCTTTGTCTCTGTAGGCTTCTATGTATGAAGGTTTGTCAGCCAAGTATTGAGACCAAAGAATATCTAATTAATAAACTAAATGATCTTCAACAGTTACTTAACATATTTGCTTTATATAAAAAAAAAAAGTACAGCCATGTGAGGAAGAGGCATTTATAGGTAAACGTTTTTTTAATTGTGTAAGGGAAATCAACCTGGCAGAAAGAAAAAAAGCTTTTTGGTGTACAAAATTGTATCTTTGGATACCGACTTGGCAAAAAACTTTTTTAATCTTTGTCAAACTTCAGGTTAGGTTTTGATAAAATAAAAAGTGTGTCAAAAACGTTTTTCTTGAGTTAATAACTATTTTAAACATATTTGGAACGTTTTCCCTACGTTTGTTTTTGCAATGCTGACAAAATGTTTTCAAATATGTTCATCAGTTACATTTTTATGTCAAGATGATGTATTTTAACCTAAAATAAAACATTTCATATAATATTAAAATTAATTTCATAGTACATATTGATGTTTTGTAATGCTAATACACGTTTGGAGTACTTAGAAAACAAAAGAAAATGTGCTTTTAAATTTCTTTTTTGCTAAATTCTAAAAAGTAGAAAATATTCCCTAAAATCCAGAATTGATAATAGCTGAGTAATTGGGTCTTGGACAACAAGATTATAGGGTGATGCGGGCAGGGACAGTGGGGCTCTAAACATCTGGGCCTCAGAGCATGAGAGAAACATTTCTCAAAATCCCAAAATCATTTCAAGGTTAGATGGAAAGGCAACAGAAATAAACAAAAATAAACATGTATTTTTAAACCTGAGGATATGTAGAAAAAATAGTGCCAATTTAGTAAAAGAAATAACTCCTTTAAGAAAAATAGAGAGATTTGTAAATCAGGGGTTGGAAGTAGGATGCCTCAATTGGACCTTTATCTTATCTCTTATCTCCGATCTTCTCAAAACTATTCCCGACTGACCACTGACTGTTTTCAGGCCTTCATTTTTGCTAAACGGGTAAATGAGTTTGAGGACCTACCTGGGCTCTTGTAGCTAAGAGTGGCGTAATCACTGTTTTGTCTGTGTTATTGAACACGGGCATCAGCGCCCTAAACACATGACTCAACGCATACGTGGACCCCTTCGCTTTTCCATCTACCCTTTTACTTGATTTTTCATAACATAGCAGCTGTCTGAAAAAAAAATATATGAACCTGTTTCAAGATTTCTAAACATTTTCAAAATTTATGTTTCGAACCTCAAATGAAAAGTCTTGCCACGTTTTTGAGCAATTTGTGGACAAAGAAAGGCAAAGCTTCCAAAGTCAATAAAATGTTTCACAAGTTTGCTAATCAGGGAGGTATTGCATATCTAATGGGGGAAACTATAAGATATATGAACTAAATAATTTTTTTCTAGGGGACATTCTTTTCTCATGTGAATCGAGATTTCAGGCTTTACCTTTTGTTTGACTGTATAACACATGAACAATTACCAATTTAATCAAATTTCATTGTGGTTAATTGATAGCTAGAGATACAAAATACTAAAACAGCTGTGTGCCATGTAACAATTTTTTTAAACTCAGGGTGTGCCAGATGGGCTAAGTAGTAGATGGATCTGCAGTCAGAATTTTTTCATAAGCAAAACTATTCAGATTAAGTTACCAATGCAAGCCATTTTCTCCAGAGCTGTGAAAAGAAGCCTTTGGGAAGGCAGGCCTGTGGACATGTCCTTATACTACTATAGGAGGCCATATCACCTAATTTGTACAGGCTATAGCATCTATCATAAGCATCATTTTCCATATATGGGCAACAGAGGTTACCAGTGAGGTAAAAGAAAATCAAAGTAAAGAAGTCTAGCTTCAAGGTCTGACCCAACCAGAAAAGAAAATTGTTTTGTATTTGTTTTCTTTGTTTTGTAGCATAAGACTATCTGATCAAAGCATTTTTACTAGGTGCCTATTACCTAAGTATGCCATTAGACTCTAACCATGGCCTTCTGAGGATGTGTTCTGACAGATATGGAAGGAGGGGGGGGGGTGACAATTCAGACTATTACCTAAAGGGTAGATCCTGTGGGAGAGGCTTAGAGATCCAGCAATAATTTGTCTCCCTCAGGTCTTCTTTTACATGATTATAGGCCAGATTCTGAACATCGACACCCAGATTATGCCAAAGGGCACCAACTACTGACGATTTGGTTTTCACATAATTATCTGTAACAAAAAAGACACATGTATATAGCTTACTATCTTAAGATATCCCACTTGGCAAAAAAAACCCAACTTTTTTTTTAAACGTTTGCAAACGGTTGAAACGTTTTTTAACTTAAATAAAAACGTTTTTATAGAACGTAAAAAAAACGTTTTTGAGTACATTTATTGACGTTATTCTAACACTGAAAAAAGAAACGTTTGGCAAACTTAGTTAAAAAAACGTTTTATGCCAAGTGGGATGGCTGAGGAGTTTGCAACATAACAACTATAGTAAACACATTAGGTATACATGTATCAAAAACATGATATCTTTTGAACAAATTATCTTTTTTTAACATTTCACTGTGTTTGTTTTGCCACAATACCATGGCTTAGTGCTCACTATTTGCACTAACTGGTGGCATATTACTGAGAAAATCTAAGGTCAGTCCTATGGAACTTGTACAATACCATTATGCATACAGGACCTCTGAGAGTGAAATATTGGTGGGATATAGACAAAGTTTCACTTGTGTTGGGTCTGACCCTGACTGAGGGTTATCCCTCAGTCAGACCCAAAAAGAGTGAACCTTTGTATTTATTTCATGTTATCTTAGTCAGAAATGTTCAAAAATCATTTAAGATGAAATAAAAAGATGATAATGTATCTTTGGGCAAAGTTTATCTCAGGGGAGGGGGGTGAGACACAGAGCTCCCATGTTAAGACTATGGGACGTCCGTATTCCACTGCCTCCAACATGAAATAAAATCAAAATACTTACATGGTATTGCAGATATCATGATAACATCGACTTTGTCTTCCATAGGTAGAGTGGTAATATCACCAATACATAGCTGCACCTCCCTCTGCCCGTTACGTGTAACAGTGTACAGGTGGCTTGCCACCTCCAATTTAGCCATCTTGATGATGTATTTCAGGAAAATCCCACAATTATGGCTTGTCCATCACGGATTGAACATCTCACTGTAAAATAAGACAATCAAGGTCACATTGCTTTTGCAGTCCATAAATGGTTTACCCTTTAAGGGCCATAATTGCATCATGCCAATTGGTTTTCATGAAGCATAAATACAGTCCTGGCGAGTAACTCGCCATTTATGGCTGCTTTTAAGGATCATTGATACTATCCCAAAAACGTATGGAAAACTCATTAGGCTCCTTACAGGTCATCTACAGTTCATATCCAGTCACCATACCAAAAAAAGATGGGATTGACCATGTGATACTGAAGTGACAGATGCCCAAATAATGAGAACTTTTATGTAGGAAATGGCAGTTTTACAGTGAGCTCTCTTTAATCTGCCATGCCACATTTCCGAAAATTATTGGTTGGTTCTGAGATTGGGTTGTCACAGAATTTTTCTTTGATAGATCAAGGGAAGATGTACCTTCCATGAGGTTCCCTTTACTACAGTCATGGTCCATTGACTGCTATATTAGTATGCCTTTCTACCACCTGCCTGGTTAGCCCAGTGAGCTGATTTCAAACCTGAAGGAAGGGTGCTCAAGCCCCTCTAGGAACTTTTAACTAAAAACATTTCATTTATTTATCATGAATACATATTGAGCCCAGAGCAGACTTTGTATTGGACCCAGGCAAAGTGTTCACAAGCATAGAAGAGTGAACAATTGTATAATATATTAATGCATTGATAACTAGGAAGTATATTACATTTTAAAAAGGTCCTAAAAGTAGTGTTTTTGGTTAAACTCTGAGAGTAATTTCAGATTTTTGAATAGGAAAAGGTGTGGCCCTCTGGCCAGTTATTTAACGTAAATATTATTATAAATTTTCATAAAAAATCTTATTACTAGGAGAGAAATGGAATGAGAGTAAGTTTACTACTATAAAGTCATAGGCTGTCAGCAGGAAGAGGGGATGGGGGGGGGGGAGGAAAGAAGGGTCAGCCCTGTGCTGTAATACCCTGCACTATCAAAGGCCAGCCTTCGATTTCTGGAGTTATTAGTACAAATACCCATCATGTCAAAGTTCTCAAAACATCCACAGGATCCCGCCACCTCAGAGGTGTTAGGCTGTGTGATAGGGCATCTGCACATGCCTACCCCGTGTCCAGGTGGCAGTGGGAGGGGGTGGGGGGTAGGGAAGATCTGAGAGGTGTTAGGCTGTGTGATGGGGCATGTACACAAGCCTACCCTGTGTCCAGGCGGCAGTGAAGGGGGGAGAGGGATGGGAAAGATCTGAGGGGTCCCAGGCTGGGACATCTACACATCCCTCTAAATGTAAACCAATTTCCAACCTTTTGGGCCAAAATTATTTCGTTATAAACAAGTTCATATCCTTAGCATTTTGTTCTAACCAAGCTTTTTTTACTATAGAAATGTATAGGAGAGGTTTGCGATTAGGTGTTTTTGTTGGTTATAACCAACTTTCGTTATAAGGAAGTTTGTTACAACCAAGTTTCATTGTATAGTGGCGATCCACCCATACAACTTGTTTACACTATAGACCTTATGGTAGTGGAATCACGTGGTTACCACGTGGGTTTGTTCACACTATACACCTGAGGTACCTGTCTACACTACAGTGACCAAAACAAAGCAGTAATAGCCTGCCCAGACAGGTGTAATAGAAGTGGGCAGGTATGGCCTGCTAAGCTTATACCTGTATTATCAAGCAAGACCTGTACATGTACAATAGCACTAGCATACACATATATGTGTATGCTAGTGTTATTGAGATGGTGTATATATACACCATCTCAGTATGTTACAGCATGGGCAATAGAAATGAACGAATAAATGCTGAATGTCTATGTCTTGATTTGCCTTAGGAATTAATGGCCTCCACTCTCCTTCTCTCACCTTTTATCTCCGTCTACTCCTCTCTGCCCGTGCCTCTTTCTGGTCTGGTCTCTCTTGTGTTTCCTTTCCCTCCAGCGCTAACTAAACGATAGTGTAGGGGCCGAGCATTGGCTAGTGGAGGATCTAAGAATCTATCATGGCCCATGGAAAATGACCCGAAATCACCAGTGTCTTTTATTCTTTGTCACTAATCACCATGTGATATGTCGATATACACCATAAATCCAGTGGTCATTGCTGGAGCTTAATAATTCTCATCAGCAAGTTCTACTGATAAGACCTATCATATGGGTGCCAGTTGGCCCCCGAGAGGAACGCGGTGAATCATTGAGATTATTTCATTGGCTAATAATTAATCCTGCTATTAGTCCGTATAAACCAGCTGTCTATTACACCCCGGATTTACACCCACCTGCACCTGTGTTTGATGGATGACAATTACAGGTATCCTTAATCCAGGGTGTATCACATTATGATCGTGTTCCACATGTGCTTTTCTATATCTACTCTCAAGTACACACTGAATCCACATACTGGAGGTCTCACCTACAATCCGGTTAGCAAACAAGGCATAGGGTAGATTCACCTGGAGTCAGCCACCCCTGGTGTTTGGATGGAAGGTTAACAATTACTATGATATTGAATTAAGTTTGCCAAGTAGTTGAATGACAGACATTCAATTAGTCGGCATTGATCATTTAATTTGTACTAATTTCTGCGCTATGGCTATTCTCGGGTTCGTATGTTATTCTAAAGTTTGAAAATGGATTTTGAAAAGTGTTATTGTGTACTCCAAAGAAGCAATCTTCTTTTTTTTTTACGTTCTTTAAAAAGGTTCCAGGTTTTGACGTAATTATAATGTTAAAGACCTAACTAAACGTACGTTTAGAACTACAACAATGCTCAGAAAGTAGGTTATAAAAAAAACATTTAAAGAGCGTTGAAAAGCGTGTTTTTTTTTTCCAACGTAGTAAAAACTCAGAAAGGTGGGTTTCTTCTAAACAAACACTTATTTACTCAAACCTTTCCGAATGCTTCTGAATGTTGAACGTTTTTTTTATTCTTTTTCCTTTTTTTTTTGCTTTTGCCAGAGTGGTCGAGTCGTGAGCGATTTACCCTAAGTAATGATGTTCAGAGATCATGCTCAGCCGGGGCTCCCTGAAATGTTAAACTATGGTCACCCTGCGACTTATGTAAGTCATTGATTAATGATTATTAATATCAATATCCCAAAAGAGCTAAGGTAACCATATAAACACAAAAGGTAGTCCTTCTTATGTTTTTTTGACGGGTCTCCCTGGTTCCACTAGAAGGGGTGAAGTTTTGGACATTTTAGGCAAAAAGGATAGGTTCTTATGCCCCTGAAAATGAATAAACCTTCAAAAACTTTCTGTACAAACCAGTTCAGCATCTCCGACTGAATGGATCGATCCTGTCCCCCTCCCCCCAATGGTATACCATGCTAATGGCTTAATCAGATATGAACACTAATTATTGTTTGCATGACATATGCATAGACTGCTTCTTCCAGGGATAATAAATATTTGCCTGATTAATCCTACCAATCAAATAGTGTAATTGAAGGAGACTCCACCTTACATGACATCGTGTATTCATGACATGAGGGATGTATGGAAGGCCGGTGCGACATGTTGAATTACCAATTTTAACTTCATAGCTTGTTATTTGCTAATTGTGGGTTGCTAATTGATAGTCATATATTCCTAATTTGCCATTTGCTAATTGCCAGGTATCATTTCTATGTTATCATATCAATCAAGTGGCAAACGGCAGCGATTCAACAGGCAATTGCCCCCCCCCCCTGCAGCCCAATTCATGTTTAGGTGGGATTTTTCTATAGGGCTCACCCGGGATATATTATCAACCAATGAGATAATTCCCTCCATTCACTGCAGATTTTTTTTGGGTACATTATGTAACACCTGGTACCCACCATGCGGGTTGTCAATAGTGCTTATCTCGCCAGGCCCCAGATCAAGCAAAGGCGGACCCACTGGACCTCAATACTGAGCCCTATAGGGCATTAGCACATTAGGCTATGGAGGCCGCCATTAGACCCCGACTGCACTATGACTAACACCTTCAGCCCCCGTCTCCGCAGTAAATGTCAGGGATGCTTCCCATTGGTCAATAATACAATAGCCATGTGCCGTATAGAAGCAAGTCGGAGGTGGCAATAGAAGTGGGAACAAAGACGTGGGGAGTGGGGGGGGGGGGCTGTTAGAGCCTGAAGTACAGCTAGATATATTAAAATACAGAACAAAACAGTTACAATTTATAAGTTTATTCTTTCAATAAACCCGACACATAAATGTCATACAAAACAACAACTGCCACTCAGTTTGATCTCTGTAACAAGTTCTCCATTTAAGATCTAAATTAACCTTACAACGTAGCAGTAACAATTCACCGTATGGCACGTTCATACCTAGACCAAAAACAGACAATACACATAAACAACATTTAATAACTGTTTGTTCTGCACAATTTGAGTTCCACTCATTCATGGCCGGTTCATGATTTTCCCATCATTTTGCACATTTACATCTATCAAATTCAATCTCTGAATTTTTAAGGACCACTTTTTTTGGTAACTGGAATTACGAGTATGAACACTACTACAGTAAGCATAACAATAGCCAACTTGAATTTTCTTTCACAACCTTCGGCCTACATTTACAGTGGGAACTTATAGCAACCAACATCCCTAAGGCATGTACATTCAAGTGCATTCATTTGATCATGGAATATCATTCTCATAACTTGGAAGAAGATACCGTTATCCATATAGACCTAATACCGTTACTGAGTCGTTTAATGGCCCATAGAGGGCGGCATGGTGGGTCATTGTATATCACCCTTTGTTATTATGATGCATAAATACAGCCCTGGTGAGTAACTCGCCAAGATTGCATCATAACATCATACAGAGCTTGTGGATTTGACCATGATGCAGTAATTATCGTAATCTCCCATGTATAAGGTGCGTCATATAAGCCGGGTTTTAGTTCTCCCTGGATCCGCAAGGGGGAACCAAAGAGCTTTCTTTTGATATATTGCACTTCTCAAAAGCCATAATATAACATGGTGCAGTATCAGTCAGAGAGCGGTTATGGTTAAAAAAAAAGGCAAGTTTTTTAGTTGTCAAATATTTGCATATTATTATGTCTTATGTAAAATAACTCATCTACACTCATCATGTAATTTATCATTCTCGTCTTGTGCAGTATCCTTGTCATTAACCACACCCATACACCTCCTTTATCCTACTGCACCACTTAGATGTTCACAGAGCTCTCTCCTAACATATGAATCAGGGCTCCCACTAATCATGGGTCATGGTTTGAACTTTTAACTGACTTTTAAGTAACATTTATCGACTTTTAACTGACCAAATATTGGATAATTTGCAGGGCTCACAAAAAATGATGGCTTTACTCTCAAGGGGAGGGTCTTCAAGAAATTTTGGAAACTTGAACGAATTCTCGACAATCACCATCCTAAATGAGTAAAAAAAATACCAATTTTAACTGACTTTTCCCCCAGAAAATCTTGTTAACTGACTTTTAATGACCTTTAAACAAAGATAGGCTTAACTGACTTTTGAAATCGAGTGGGAACCCTGATGAAGGCACACTTGTAGCACAATGCAATTCTAAGAGGCGGCTTGGTTCATGTACTGTGAGCGGTGATATACAGTGTTAACAAACACCTCTTGGTGGTACTTCCGTAAAACCCTACATATAAGCCGCAACCTGACTTTGTACCCCTCACTCTCCCTTCCCCATCTCTGAATAGTCTATAAGCCAATATGCAGGGTTTTACGGTGTGAGGCCTATAGGTGGGTCTAAGACGCGGCTTGGTTCATATCCTCCGAGTGTTGGTGTACAGCGTTTACAAACACCTCTAAGTGGTCCGGGTCCATGTCCTTGTAGATGCCGTGACCCAGGTTAGCGATCCAACGCTGGGTACCAAACTTCTTCACCATCTCCTTCACCTGGCGGCTGATCTCCTCCTGTGAGTGGGAACACAAAGTTAGTAACACCATGCATGAATGCCGCATCTGGCAGGGGGAGGAATGAAGGAATTTTGGTTTGTGTTGATTTCAACTCCACTAACTGTAATCAAAAGTTAGAAGAGAGACTGGTTTCCCGACATTTAGTCCTTTCTTTTCTCTGTTGGGACAGGTTTTTCAAGGCTGCTTGTCCAAACAGCTAGACAGGTATTTATATGCTGCTTGCCCGACACAGCAGTGATGCATTTATGAGTGACCGAATCTGAATGAGTGGTTGAGGGAGAAAACAGCTACTGGGGCATTATTTCCCTACTCTTCTCGAAGGATAGCAAGTGTTCTTTTATTTTCCTGGTGCCATAGACAGGGAGAATGAAGGGAAAGGTTGATATATGATTTACTCTTCATGGATATAAATGGCTGGAGATGAATGTGAGACAGACAATATGGGATGTCTCCATCGATATAAGTGGGTAGATATTGGTCTCCGTGGTGCTGGCCCTATAGGGAAGGTGCTGAAATAGCATTTCTAAAACCCAGTTAGAAATCCCAAAAGGAGAGTAAATATTTAAATAAACAAGATGGAAAGAAGGGTTGACATCTGTAAGATATGGCATGGACTAAAGGCAGCCTTTGGATAGTTGACTTTATCATGCCTTCATGTTGACTTGTCATGATACATTTACACAGTTCTAGTTAGTTCTACACCAGGGCTGCATTCATGTACCAGGGCTGCATTCATGCACCAGGGCTGCATTCATGCACCAGGGCTGCATTCATGCACCAGGGCTGCATTCATGCATCATGGCAACAGGTTATGGCGCATCACAGCACTTTGTCACGTGTAGAGAGATAAGTTTACCCACCTTAGGACCATACAATGCACACGGGTCCAGGTTTCCCTGCAGGGTGATTTCTGGTCCCACAATACGCCTGTCGGTTGGAGATTTATGATTAGTTCAGATTTTTGTGAATAAAACCTAATAATGCACCCAAGATCTAAATCATATTTACTTTCATGGGATTATTTTCCCCTCCATTCTATTTCTGAAGTTAATAGGTCAGATATTAATTCACTGATAAGGACCTACAAGTTAAGGATTTAAAGGAAGAATCTCTTAATAATTATTGAAAAAAAAACTTTTAAAAATCCTAAGTATTCTTTATCTTGCTGTATAATTTTTAGGGACAGGATCTGGTATTATCTTTATACAGGATAAATAAAAGAATTTGTTCTCAACTACTTTGTTCTCAGGAGTATAAACATTTACTGCAGGTACCCACCTAGCATGTTGAGGTTTGATCGTCCAGTCTAATCCCACCACATCAAATTCAGTTTGTGACAATTCCTCAAGAGCGAAGTGTCCATCTTTGGCGAAGATAATCTGTGAGATAAATGATTTACTAAATCAATAAAGATGGCACTTTATGACATCATATTATTTTTAAACTACCATATATAAAATACCTCGGCTCTCGACTGCGGGCCACCGGAACTGTCAAAACGGAAGTAGTAGAGTTGGCTGGTTCCCGGCCCCACCTCTCTCGACCGAGAGAGGTGGGGCCGGCAACCAGCAAAGTAGTAGAGTTGCGTGATTGCCATTACCTTAAATTTATTTGCAGTAAATCCCTATTCTTTCTTTATTTCTTCTTATCTAGATCTATATATATATATGTATATATATATATATATATATATATATATATATATATATATATAAATAAGATATATAACTAACCCTCGCAGACATAGGTATTTTATATATGGTAGTGAAACCAGGCTTACTTTTTGTCCATTATCACAGCGCCGTAGGCGCTGGTCTTGCTATATAATGCCATTTGTAGAAAGGGTTGTGTGTTCTGTAAATTCTGATGTTTAAGCTGCAGTTTGGTACTGTAAATTCTAATGTTTAAGCTGCAGTTTGGTACTGTAAATTCTGATGTTTAAGCTGCACTTCTTACATGAATTGAAGGATTATTGCAGCGTTGCTGACAGGAGTGTCTTACACCAAAGATGTTGTTTGGTCAACATCGAGTAGCTCATCAAAGTTACCAGCTGCATGATATGTTGAACCAGTTAATGACAAAGTCCTATTGTTCACCATGGTCACCTACTTTATATTACATTTAGGCCGCACCAAAAAAAGTAAGTTGGTCTACGGATCACATGCTTCATATGTTTTTGGATACACAATTTATTTGTTGAAAAAGTTTTCTGCAAGTTCTCTCTTTGTGATGTTTCGCAAATGCTTGTGTCTAACTTTTCCAGCAAGGGATCTCCTGGACGACAAAAAGTTCTTCGAGGGTTACCATAAAACCTTGCATATAAGCCCATCTTATAGACCATTTCAGACATAGCGGAGGGAGGATGGGGGGTAGGTAGCTTCCCATAATTTCCTCCAAAATTTTCATATTTTCATAGAAATTGTCAAACTCAGGGTGTGGCTTAAATGCGGATGCGGCTTATACGCTGGGTTTTCCGGAAATAACAAAGTGCTACTCACCATGGGTACGGGCTCCATGTTGCGTTTTACAAGTCCTTGTTTGACCTTGTGTGCGATCTGCGTGATGAAGGGCAGTGAGTACTTCATGAAGAGGTTGGGTCCCATGATCCCCGCGTGCGACTCAAACAACTGCAGGATCTGCAATGTAGTAATGTGACAACTGTAGTGTACTGACAACTATAGGATCTTCAATACACATGTATTTAATGTTAAATCCAACTGCAAACTGCTAGAATGATATAAGGGAGTAATAATTTTTTTTACAACTGGGGGGGGGGGGTTGCGCACGGATGCGAGAAAAATAATTTGGCTCCCCCTCTCCAGGGTCAAACTTTTTTTAGCCCAACCCCCCGAGGCCTAAAAATGTGTGCGAATGGGTCCTTTTAGTATAGTCCTATAGTAACGTGCATGCTTTTTCACTGAAAACAGGTGAAATTATTTTGACCCCCCTGGTCAAGGGGTCGAAAGAATTCTGACCCCACCCCTGTCAATCCCACCAGCCCCCCCCCCGGACATATCAATACACCTGGCCATCTTACCTGTGCGCCAGCCATGACTTGACCGATGAGGTAGTCTACGATGATGTCCGTCAGCCACTGCAGGAGGCGCTGACTGTCCTCTGGGTACACATAGAGCCAGCGCTTGGCCTTACTGTGAGTGGACGTACTCCCGCCTTCTATCATGTATGACATCAAGGTCCACTGGAAATATATAAATAAAGGTTAAGGCCTTAGCACTATGTGTTATAGACTTCTATGTTCTATATTTAATGGTGACTACAGTGGGTTTATAATTTTAATCATTCTGCAGCTCTTATAGGGTGAATGATGTGACCACTGATTTATGAGAACCCAGTATGCTGCTAGGTGGCCCTCAAGGGGTTAAAGACCACTGGTACGTGCAGGCTTGAGGAAATACACTGATACATTGAAACAGGGGCAAGGTATTATGCTGACAATTCCACACACAGTATAACTACTGTATCGCATACTTAAAGTTAACAATATAGACAAACATTTACACGTCTCATCCTACTTCCACAATTACATGTCTTACCGGTGCTCCACTGAAACCGATAAGAGGCACCTTCCCCTCCAGTGAATGTCGAGTCAGGGTAATGGCATCAAAGACGTATCCAAGCGTCTCACGGATGTCCGGTTTCTGTACCAGCTTCTCCAAGTCATCCGGTGTGTTCAGGGGCTCCGGGAAGTTCGGTCCCTATGTGTGAGATGTGCAGAAATATATCACAAGGTATACTACCGTAATCTCCCGCGTATAAGGCGCACCCCCAACTCAGGGAGGCCTGTCCCACGTATAAGGCGCACCCCAAGGGCAGATTTTTTGGTTAATTTAGTACCGTAATCTCCCGCGTATAAGGCGCGTCTTATACGAGGGGTTTTAGTTCTTCCTGGATCCACAAGGGGGACACCAAGAGCTTTATTTTTATATGCTACACTCCCCCCTAACTCAAAAAATAACATAGGGGGGTTCAGGGGGGTGTGGGGGGCCCTAGCTACACATAGCTTTTTGAATTTTGAAAATCCATTCAGTAGAACCAAAGTTATGATTTTTTGATTTTTTTGACAATATTCTTCAACTCTAGGTGCGCCTTATACGCGAGGTGCGCCTTATACGCGAGAGATTACGGTACTGTTCTATAGTAAAAATACCCCCCTATAAGGCGCACCCCAAACTCAAGGCAATGTCCCTCCCACGTATAAGACTCAGCAGCATTTTGTTTGGCGTATAAGACGCGCCTTATACGCGGGAGTTTACGGTAGTACAATTATAACAACCATCGTAAAAGCCGCGGCTTGTACAAGAACCAACCTAAAGGTGCAGCTTGTAAGCTCCTCCTATACTCAGACTGGGTTAGGTTTTTTGGTTTTTTTACGCCATAGAACAGTACCAGTACTAAAATGCCCATTTTCAAGCCTAAGATGAGGCTAATAGCCTCCTCTCAAAGTCAGGGTGCAGCTTATATAAGGGTGTGACTTATACACTGGTGTGACTTATACGAGGGCGTGGCTTATGGTCATACGATGGAATTCATGGTACAAGTGCACAGATATCTGATATACCGTTTGTAGAAAATCTGTACATCATCATCTTCCTTCATGTTTAATACCATGGCTTTAATTAATCTTATCAATTATTAACATCCTAAAATTAGACTTGAATATTCTAATATCACCCAGAGGAAAATGAAGCCTCTTCCCCATATATTAAAACACTGATAAAAAACACAAATTATAGTGATGTGATATTAAATATAGAAGTGAACACAAGTTGTCCTTACCTTTCCTTTAATCATTTCTACCGTCATTCCCATGGCTTGGGGCACCACCAGGATGTCCGAGAAGATAATGGCTGCATCCAGGTTAAAACGTGCTATCGGCTACAAGTAAAATGAACCACCCATTAAAAGTAAAATAAACCATTCAGTATACGTGTATAACTTTATTTCACGTTGAGAACGACTCTTACTATGGATTTGTTTGAGAACCCCCATCCCTCACAGGGGCGTAAAGAAAGTGAATCTCATTCTCCATGCCCCCATTCTCCAATCTGACGCCATCAAAATAGCCACAAACCCCTCATCAGAATGTTCTTTTGAGGGAGGGGGCCATCCATAAATAGCGTCATGCGAAATTTGACCTTTTTTTGACTTCCCCTCATCATGTTTTTTTTTGCGAATTTTGCAATGCAGAAGGTATATGGAAAATTTATTTCGTCATGCCGGGCCTGACCCCACTCCCCCCCCTTCAGCATGACGTCATTTGTGGATGGCCCCGAGTTAATAAATACCAAAAGATTATGAAAAAGCGACCTCGTGGGAGACAGCCTTACTATCAAACCGCAAAGCATTAACATTGCAATAATAGCTATGCAGTGGAGAGTTTATTTACATCTTTTTACCTGGAGTGTCACTTTGCAGGCCAGCTCAGGAGTCCGGCACACGGTGAAGAAGTCATGCTTGGCTGAATTCTCCATGTACTCTGTGAAAACGAGTGTTGAAGCAATTTATATTGCAGGTAACTCGGAAAGGTTCATACCAACGAGGGGTGAAGCGATTTGAATTGCACGTAACTCTGACAAGTGCTTAAATAATAACTGAGGCCTGAAAAGGAATCATAAAATTACCAAACCTTCACCAAGAGGTTAAATCCCCAACAGCAAAATATCAAAAATTTTGTGATGTCGGGAGTCAGGTGGAAGTGTTGTGACAGTGTTCTCTGCCCCCTATAAAAAAGTTAACAATAAGAGTGATAATGTGCCCATTCATGAAAAACACCTCAGTCCTCCCTGCTAAATAATGAGCCACAGTGGGTGACAGGATGTAGCTGACATCAGCACTGTTCTATAGAGGTGGTGGCTCCTAGTGAGAAATAAGTGAACTAGGCAGACTGAAGGGTTGTAGCTGGCTCATATTTTATCAGGGTAGGACACAGGATGTACTTAACATAGGTGGACCAAGTATCAGAAAATCTCTCCCCTTTCAAAATATCTTATCTATCGCTATATATTCATGTAATATTATGTGTTAGAGTAATGCTATTATACACAGTTATATGCTGCTATATTCAAGTGGAATAAACCAAGAAGAAAACATTATGGTATAGAATATTCATTTCCCATTACCCCCTAGCTGGAAACACCTCAGTTCCCCCTGCTAAATAATGAACAATGAGACCATCACCCTGTTTAAAAACGGCGGGAAACCTGACACCCTAAGCTGACACCTCAATAGAAAAGCATTGAGAGCACAAAGGATGTTGCTCCCATTTTGAGATGACCTACTTTTTTAAAACCTTAATATCAGAAAGATAAGAACCAGATAATAGGTAACAATTACACCTCTATGTTCCTGAATATGTACACTATTTTATGACAGGTTTCATTTTGCTTCATATTTAAGCATTTTCATGTTATTTGAGGTTGAAGGGAACAGTCCCATCTCTGAAACAGGCAATTTAGTTCTTAAAGTGTCACCCTGTCCCCACCTGTCTCTAAAAACTCGGAAAATTAAACTTTCCGAGTTAACAAAACAGACATAGATGTTGTTACTTGTTTATTATATTATGCCTGCCTTATTATTTTATATCAAGCGGTAGTACAATCTACTCTCAGCTAACGACCACCTCTATAATGCGACCACCTCACCTATATGGCCATTTCTGGAAAGTCTAAGTTTTTTTCTCCTTCTTTTAATGTAAATAACTCCCTCTACTGCGACCATCCCGTAATGTGACGGCCTTTTTTTCCCCCATATGTATAATTTTGTGGGTCATTATGTGGTTTATATGATCAGGCTGAGTTTAGAGTGCACCTTATGTATAAGGTAAAGGATGAGGCCGAGCCTGGTTTCATTTTTGTAAAGATAATACATGACAATTACAAAGGCTCAGTTATCGTAAAACCCAGTGTATATGCCTCACCTGGTTTTAAGCAGCACCATGACTTTAGGAGAATGCTATAAGCCACATCTGAGGCCTGAAATGGTACCCATACTGATGGCCACACCAAATTAAAATGGTGGTCTATGGATTTCCCGCACCTTATTTTCTAAAACGCAAATTTTATTTTTATTTGAAAAACACCATGTCTATGGATCCCGCCCCAATATGATTTTTTTTTAGGAAAACTCTATAAGGCCACACCAAATTAAAAGATTGGTCTATGGATTTCCCGCCCCTGTTTTTCAGAAATTAAAATTTTATTTTTATTTGAAAAATAACATGTCTATGGATCCCGCCCGCCTCATTTGCAGGGATTTTCATTTTTTTCATTTTTTTTTATCAAGTTTGAAGTTTTAACACTGTTTATTGGCTAAAGAAAGCACTACATAGGTATTTTTTATAATCAGTCGCCAAATACAATATATCATATAGATAGTGTACAGGGTATAATTGTAATTTTGAACAGGTGGTTTCCATGAACTTATCGTGTACATAACTTGGCTCAGGGAACAATTACTTTTCTGATATCATTTGTGTCAGTAGGAAGGAAGGATAAATTTTATATCTGAATATAAAACAGGTGCCTATATGGGGATTAAACTGGGATTGAGTTAGAAATCCTGGACATTTTCTAATTGTTTTTTACCTACAAATCCCAGGCCAACAGCTTTAGCTGCGGGCCAATAGATTTCTGAGGCTGTTGGCCCGGGTGGCCAGTGGCTAAAAAAGTTAGTGTCTACCCCTGATATGTAAAACCCCGCATATAAGCTGTACACTGATTTTAGGAAAACTCTATAAGCCGCAGTAGACCTCTGAAATGGTCTATAAGATGTGGCTTATACACGGGGTTTTACTGTAGTTCATGACATGTGACCATAGGCAATGACCATGTTGTACCATCATGCTGCACATTTAGAAAACTAGAAATGCTGCACATTCAGAAAACTGGACAGGGGCTGTGTACAAATGACGTCATGCAGGAGGGGGGGTCCCACTTGCCATGACCAAGCATGACAAGGGGGGGGGTCATGGGCTGCATGACATCATGTCATCAAGAAATCACAACACGCTTTGGTTTTGGCAAGAACAAAAACTTTTGTAAAAAGATTTTTAAATGTAGGGAAGTTTAATGCATTCATCTGACATAAATTTATTACTTATAGGCCCTACATGCATGCATTCGTTAGACATCTCACTCAATGAGTGTCACTGCCATCAATGTCAGTGTAAAATCAAGGTGATGTCCAGGCCACTATAAGGGGGCACTACTACTCTATCCTACCTATACCAATTTAACCCTTTTTGAAAAGGGCCACTGCTGCCCTCAGGATCTAAATGATGCATCTAAAATACCCCTGAACTGCTCCTGTCGCCTCAGGGCAGCATCCATAGTCATCCACAGGCTTCTTTTTGAAAAGGTGTGATATCCCCCCCCCCCTCTTTCTTGAGGTGTCAAGGGAGATGTAAAGGGGACCTCCCCCCAAGCTTACTCTCCACATCTTTGTCTGAATGGAACTCTATCGGACTCAACTTATTTGCAGATTCTAGAGTAAAATGCTGAGGTGACTCGATTGCTTTGTAAGATCACAAATTAGAACTATGATTGCAATGGATGGTCTCCTGAGAACTTGTGATGCTTTCTGATTTTTTTTTTCTATTAGGCCACTCACTAAGTTCAGAGTGTTCTCCCTGAAACCTATTTCTAGTACACTTGTATATGGTTAAAGTTACAGATTAAATCAATACATTCAATATATCAATACATTCAAGCTCTTGAACAATATGATCCTTAATAATAACTGTTCTTGATTTTCTTTTCGCTGACAAGTGTACAACTTTCACTGTAAAGAAGGCAGACTATTAACTGTATTGGACTATTGATCTAGACAGTTTTTAAGACCTTTTGTGACAGGAAATACTTGTGTATGATCACTACCATAGTACTCCGTGTATAACTATGTAATATTTCGAGTTCTTATATAACTTCGGTTTAATTCGAGATATGTCAATATCAAGTAAAACCAGACAAGTTAGCTCGGGTTAGTGCAACCAGCACATAGCAGCCAGAGATCGAAGCGACCTCTGGTCCTACCGGTGGTAACCGCACCGATCGACCCGTCCTCTCGAATAGGGAGCTAACACTATATATAATGCTCCATGAGCCCCTACAACTATAAGGCACGGAAATGGTACATCCTGCATATAGGGACCCATACATTATATAAGCTGACAGTGTTTGGCATGTTTCTCTGTTCATTTGTTGATCAGTGCTAGTTCTTTTTTCACTTTGCATGCATGTTATCCTTTATTGGCAATTCACACCCACTATATGTCCCTTTGAACCATTTTAATTTAGGCCTTCACTATTCATGCACTTTGGGGGGGGGGGTATCTCTCTGCATGACGTCATGCTGAGGGGGGGTCAAGTGTTGTATGACGAAACATGACAAGGGGGGGAGGGGGGGGGTCAAAAAAGGTGCAAAAATGCATGACGTCATTTGTACACAGCCCCACAGCAATTAAAAGATAGAGGAAAAAAATATGTAACAAAGTAGTACTTGTATTGGGGGCCATAGTTAGACTGATCTACCTTGGAAAACATACCATCAATTATATGACTACTCCTCCCTTACAGCATGCCTGTCTCATACACTCACTGACTTAAAAATAATTCTAAATCTTTCGACTTGCAAGTACCAATTGAGTAAATACTCCATACTATGGAAGGCCGGTGCGACATGCTTATTGCCAGTTGACATTTGCCAGTTGCCTGTTGCCAGTAACCAGTTGTATGCTCCTGGTGCCTAGTTGCCATTTGCCAATTGCCACTTGCTAAAAACTATGTCATGCCAATTGTGGTTTGCCCCATAACTGGCAATTGGCAAACCCACAATTGATGAATGGTAATTGGCAAATGGCAATTAGCAAGCTACAAGTGACAATTGGCAAATGAGAATAACAATTGGCAAATGGCATGATGTAAGTGGCAACTGGCAATTGGCAAATGGCAAATGAGAATAACAATTGGCAAGTGGCAAGACATTGGCAAATGGCAAATGACATTCAGTTATTAACAATTGGCAAATGGCAAGATGTACATGGAAATTGGCAAATGACAAATGACATTCAGTTATTAACAATTGGCAAATGGCAAGATGTACATGGAAATTGGCAAATGACATATTATGAGAATAACAATTGGCAAATGGCAAGACGTAAGTGGCAACTGGAAATTGGCAAATGAGAATAACAACTGGCAAAATGTTAGTGGCAACTGGCAATTGGCAACTGATAATAACAATTGGCAAATGACAGGACTTAAGTGGCAATAGGCAAATGACAAATGACATTCAGTTATTAACAATTGGCAAATGGCAAGACATAAGTGGCAATTGGCAAATGGCAAACGGTTGAAGACATTAACAATTTGCAAATGGCAAGACATAAGTAGCAATTGGCAAATGACAAATAACAAATGGCATGTCGCACCGGCCTTCCATACCTCCCTTACAGCACGCCTGTCTGAGCTATGTATAGCTACAGCATAACACTGTATAATTATAATAACATGAAATATATCACCACCAATCGCCCTTAGGGGAACACCCAATCAACTACAGAGAATAGCCAATCAAGGTAGTGAACTAGACATGAGGTCAACACTTGTTGATGAAAATACACATCTACAGCTGATGCAATGTCTCACACCACCCAGCCTGTTATCTGTTAGACTATTTAATTTTACAATAGACTAAAAACCAATTTTCTAACCATAGGTTTTTGCTCATATTCTCGGTTTCTAGTTCTTTATCTACTTCCTAACGCCACACAAACTTTTAGTTAAAAAGATTCATTAGTTTTGAAAATAATTTTACTATGGAAGTCTATGGGAAAAACATAAACTTTTACTTCCCCTATCCACTACCCAAAATTGAACCACAGGATTTTACTCAAAAACAAACAACATAATTAGACAACACTTTTGTACACTTCATTAAATTTTAATAAACTTCTATCAACCAGTTTTATTACAAATGCCATCAGAGGCATAACTCCTTTTTCTTGCCAATCCCCTCTCATAAAATTGGGGACTGACATCATATGCTATTCATAACTGCAATGTTACACTGACAGTCCCCAATAACAAGATATCATATCTACCATATATAGGTACATGCAATCAAAATATGGGAGCTCTAACTACCATTCAAAATGAAGACAGTTCTCATGCACATTATTGTGAAGTAGAGTCAACGATTCGTGCAGTTGAACTCACACAAAGTCATATTTACTTGCCCATATACAAACCAGAGATATAAAGGTACAGTACAAACATATTGGATATTATATCATAATAAGTAGCATGAGATGTCAGCCGGGCCCATAAGAAGTATTTATGGAGAAAATTGCGGGCCCAGACTTAAAATTACGGGCTATGATGCACTAACGCATCAAAGGTTATTTATCGTTTTAATATAAATTCTTAGTCACCTCAGTAATTGTAGTTTATAGTTTTATGCATATAAATTCTATGAGAGACCAATAGAACCTTAGGCCTTAAAAATGTTGTATTCACGTAACAGGGTTGAAAAACTTAAGGGTAGGTAGGTAGAAATTCTTTTTTTTTTTTGAGAACTTTTTTCTTAAGGCCGGCTGTAAATTTTCAAGCCTATGAGACATGAATTTGATGTGCGGGATTATAAAAAAGTCTGGTAAGTGCCAAAAATAATCAGACTATTTTTCCAAAAAGGCTCATAAAAAAGTTAGGGTAAAAAGTTAGAGTAGGTAGCGTTACCTGAACACAAAATTTTGTTTAGGCCTTATACATAGATACAGATCACTGTGGTCTATGATTATTACATACATGTATATTGCCCACATGACTATTGTACACCTTACCTGGGAGGTACCGCCCGGCCTGCCTCATCACCCACACGGGGACCTTCTCCGTCGGCTCTCCCCGTGCCGCTCGTAGGAGCAGGTCATTCTTCAGGGGAGGGAAGGGCTGTGGAAAAGGAAAAGTTTAATCTTCAACCTCCCTACTGCTGTACTGTAATATAACGGCCCATTCTTCAAAGGGTGGGTCACCTGGATGCTGAATAAATACAGGCGACGTTCCTTTTAACCTACAAACATTCAGTATAAATAAAAGAAATTTAAAAACAAAACTTTTCTAGTCTGTTAATAAAGTATCTCTCCCTCCCTCCAATTCTCCCTTATTCCCCTACTTCCTCACTCCCCTTCTACCGCATCCCCCAATTCCATGATACCCCTTGTCCTTCATTCCCCTTCTCCCTCATTGCCATAATCACTCATTCCCCTACTCCGTTCTTCCTCATTCCCTCTCCATCATTCCTTTACTCCACTTCTCATACTTCCCTCTACCCCTTCACTCCCCCATTCCCCTAATCCCTAACTCCCCTTGTCCTTCATTCCCCTACTTCTTCATTTCCCTTCCCCCTCATCCCCTTACTCCCTCATTCCCCATACTCTCTTCTCCCTCATTGCCCTTCTCTTTCATTCCCCTACTTCCCAGCTCCATTCTCCTTCATTCCCCTACTCCCTCACTTCTCCCTTTACTCCATTCTCTTTCATTCCCCTACTCCCTCATACCCCTCTCTCTCATTCACCCTGCTCGATCACTCCCCTTCTCATTCTTTTCCTATTCCCTCACTCACTTCTCCCTCATCCTTTTACTCCACTTCCCCTTCATTCCCCTACCCCCTCTGTCCTCTTCTCATTCCTTCCCTTACTCCCTCACCTCCTCTCCCTTCTTCTTTATTCCCCTACTCCTTCATTTCCTTACTGACTCACTCACTCTTTTTTCTAAAACTAAAACTTTTAAAATGTGCTCAAAATCTAGTTCCAGTGGCTTCAAAGGGGCCACCCATAAATGATGTCATGCAAAATTTGACCGGTTTTCACCCCCCTCATCATATTTTTTGGAGTTGCTTGACGCGTAGCGGCCGGGAGCGCAGCGACCGTAGCAACTTCATTATGTTTTCGGTTTGTCAGTGACGTCATGGTCACCTTGTGACGCAATTTGTGACGTCATATGTTGGCCGTGACGTCACACGGGGGTCTAGATGGGGGGTCCTCATGTCACATGTCAATTTTAAAGGGGCCCTGGCATGGTAATGAATGCCCGCATTTAAAAGTCACGTGATCACCCCTTGACCAATCAGGGCGTCGCAATTTTTCCGCTGGTTCCCGCGATTTTATGATCGCTGTTTAAATTGGTACCCATGTTGTTAATTTCCCATGCCAGCCCCTCTTTAAGAAAAGGCAATGTCACATGTCATTAAATTTCTATTTTCCCATGTCCTTGTCACTAAGCTCCATGTCACATGTCGATTTTAAGATAAGGCCATGTCTCATGTCACTAAATTTTTACTCCTTCATGTCCTTGTCACTAAGTTCCATGTCACATGTCGAATTTAGGAATTGGCCATGTCACCCTGTTGAATTTAGGGGTCCAGACCCATTCACACGTCTGCCGCAGAGTAGCAACTCCTATCCGTGGTCCTTGCCACATTTTTCTTGTTTGCCAAGCTTGCAATGCTGAAGGTATACAGAAAATCAATTCCGTCACGCCAGGCCTGACCCCCCCCCCCCTCCTACCCTCCCCCCCTCCAGCATGCAGAATGTCGCCACCATGCAAAATGTTTCTAGCGTTCTCCTAACAGACTTTGCAACCTCTAAATTGTATGGCACTAGGATTGAAAGATCTGCTTGGAGAGTGATAAAGGTTGCTTAATCTTGAAACAAATAGTTTTTTTCATTGAAAGGAAGAAACCATGATAATATCCCTCTCCTCTCATAGAAATTGAAAAAACAACAGCCCTAATGATACTGCCCCTACGCCGTAGAAGTATGATTAATGCAAAGTGTAACTTGATTTTCCGCGGAAACATTTCTCATGGAGCGACATTTTGCATATAAGGGAGTGGTCATTATTTATCAACAGGGGGGGTGGTGGATTTTCGCGCGGACGTGGGAAAATTTTTTACGCCCCCCCTTGAAGGCAGTCAAAATTTTTTGTGCCCCCCGGCGCGGAGTTTTCGCGCCCCTCCTTGATCTATAGTAGCGCAGGGTTTTTTTTGCTAAAAAGAGGGTGAATTTTTTTAGCCCCCCCTCAAGAGGGGTCAAAATTTTTTTAAGCCCCCCCCTCGGGAGGGGTCTGAAAATTTTACGCCCCCCCCTCAAACCCACCCCCCCTGTTGATAAATAATGACCACTCCCTAACATAGCGATGACAGCCAAATACAGCTCAACACTCCCTATATCTGTCACAGTGCAAAACACCTGGTACTGCAAATTCAATTCTGAGGGTTCTATTGGACAGAAGTACACCAAATTTACACCAAATTAAAGGGGAAATATAGCTCTAACTCATTGGTACACTATAGTTTGCTGCATTTTATATTTTTTACCCATTCAGAGAGTGAACATTTAAGTGATTTTGGTGATTCTGTCAGACAACCCTGTTTGAGCACATGAAGAAGTCATATTGTTTTTGCCAAGCAGGACGAATATACAGAGTAATTCTTCTTGAATTTTTGTTTAAGAATGATCTGGTGTTATAGAAATTGATTTTAGCGATTTTTGGCGATTTTTAAACATCTAGAGGTATTATTTAACTGAAAGAAATTAATATTTAGATTTTTTAGCTTGCCATAAAAATGTCTCTATTGGGAATATCAACTTAATTCAAAAAGTCTTTAAACGCAAATATTAAGCCCTTTCAGTTGATGCATAGATTGTGGAGTTCTGTTGAGGTCTTGATTTTTGGCTGTCATCGCGCTAACAACGTCATTTGTGGATAGCCCCGAAGACTTGAACTCAGTCTCAGGCAGTCAGGGTGTGCCTTATACGCGGGGGTTTACGGCCGGGGTTTACGGTGATAGCAGTAGAATAGGATTACTGGGCCGTGGCCTTACTCTTTGAGTGACAGATAATGGCCAGGACGTGCAGACCCGCACATTGCTACTCACACAGCCCGGCCCGGCGACCCCTACCCAGTCCAGCCACCGCCACCGGCCGGCACCTCCCGGCATATTTTCTCAAAACTGGCATTTACACCAGTTTTAACTGCACAAAGGGAAATCAATGGATGGAGGGTTGTCTACACATAAAATAATCAACAGATTGTGAAAATTGTACCGCAGAGTTACGTAAACAGAATATGTAAACATTATGAAAGGCGTGTCCTACCTTTCCTGTTGTGGAGGCTGCCATCTTGTGTAGTGTATACTTGTAGAGATTGTTTGGTATTTGTTATGTAATATACCTCTAATTAGCCCACTAAAGCACACAGACACCGCCTAAAAATCATATGATAAATGGTGAAATATGGTGTAAATAATTTGTTTAATATGATCTAACTTTCCAACACATACATGTACTAAACTACGGCGACCATACATCTCCCAAAATGGCAGACAACGTGCAGGTTTCCAAAGACGCGTGTTTAGTTTGTGGACATACTGAAGAATTAAAGAGATGTATGCGATGTAAAGTTGCAAGATATTGCTCTAAAGAACACCAAGTCCAACACTGGAAGATCCACAGACTTGAGTGTGGGAAACAGAAAGCACGTGATGGAGCGACTCACGCCCCGGCAAATCCCACCAAGGAGACCGGGCGAGCGACGTCGGCCTCCCCGGCCTCTGTTGGCCCACAGGCGGCAGAGGAAACCTACGATGGGGAGCCATTTGATGAAAGGCCCCTGAGGCTCTGTGACTTTGGCAAACCTAAATCAAACAGAGATGAAGACATGCTGGAGTATTGCATTGAGAGGATGAAGGAAGATGGGTTCTGTGTCCTGGACAATGTGCTTTCAGAAAAGGAATGCCACAATATTCTTGCCGAGATTGAAGGGCTGGAATCGACTGGTAAAATGACAACGGGACAGTTAGCAGGTAGGGGCAGCTTTTGGCAGTTTTGCAATACATCTGGACATTTCTGGGTAAGGGATGAGTCATTTGTCAGCTAGCACTAGATGGATTTTTGTAGACCGGCAAATTTATTTTCGGACCCCCCCCCCCCGAACATGGTAAAAGTTATCACATCCCCTCCCCCTCACTGAGAACTGGTTTTGAAAAATGACCCCCCCCCCCAAAAAAAAAAAAAAAAAAAAGTATATATGTGTGGAATGACATGTCGCAATGAGTGCTTGAATTGCCCATATATTGTTTTGACTTCCTCCCCCAATGTGAAGGTTCATTGGATTGGGTTTTGCCCCCCCCCCCCCCACACAACCCAGGGACTCTTTTTCAAAATGGACTCCCCTTTAGGCTTTACTAACAAGGCCCCCACCCACATGTGGCAATAAATGACTCGTCCTAAATATGATTGCAATAGAAACTGTAAACCCTCGCGTATAAGTAGGAGCACAGTAGGGGGGATTAAACTGGTACCAGTACTTTTTAAATTTCAGACCGTAAGTCTATTCATACCGGGTCATTTCAGACCCTGTCACTGTCAATTCAAAATCAATAAATTGTAGGTTTAAAAAGGGGCTTGCTTTTGTTTTAAAATTGTATGTTAATTTTGTTGTGTTTACATATCCAGAAAACAAACAATCTACAGCTGTCCCTGCAGCTGTGTCACCAAACAACGTTAAACCTGGTCAGTACTTGAACGGGTGACCGCGTCAGAATACCAAGTGTGGTAGACTTAGATGCACCCAAGAAAAGTCTTTACTAGAATATCAAGTTATCTATACATTGTAGTTACATTCTGATATAATCTAGAACTATGCTACATCTGAAAAGATTTACCTCTAGGTAGCCCGCAATATACCCAGTTGTGAAGACTACCGGATAATAGGGGGGGGGGGGAAGATATAGTACCTAGGGGATTCAGGGGCAGAGTCCCTGATTTCTTCAAATTTCTTCACTGTCACAGATGCCACATGTCAGAGATGGCAAACATTCCTTTCAGATCAGGGAGATGTCAGGGAATTTCAGATCAGGGAGATGTCAGGGAATTTCAGGTCAGGGAGATGTCAGGGAATTTCAGGTCAGGGAGATGTCAGGGAATTTCAGACAGTGGCCCAGCCTGACATGCCATTTATATTTCTTTTGAACTCATTGCATACTGCCTTGCTTTTCATTACAAAGTTTGTTGGCTCTCCATCTTTAATCAATATATGTTTAAAGGCTATTAGTGGCACTTGGGAGAACTACAGTATTTCAGATTTCATTGAATAAGCATTATCAGGGTATTGAAAATTGAAAAAAAGAAGTTGAAAGATATATTTCAGTGAATAGAAATGATGTTATTTAATACCGACAATCTGCTTTAATAATGGTTATTATCTGGAAGAGTTTAATCCTAACCCCAGTCTTTGCAAAAAGTTCTTCGCCATGCAGGATATCTGGTCCTACAGATTCTTCATTTTGCAGGTTCGGTTCAATTTTCGAAGGACCGAAAAAAAATGGTTGTATCAGGACATTTTCTTTCTCTTCAAAACAAATATTAGAAATTAACATTGGACTTTCTATATCAATCATTGTAATGTTTCTTTAAGGAGATTATACAAGTATGAATGCTTTCTGTTTAAAGCTGTAAAATCCTTAATGATGCTTTGATTTGGATGCCGCTGTAAGAAATGGCATGAAGGAAAAGACCTGGAAGCCAGCAGTCTGTCAAATTCTGCCGGCCCTACAGGCTATTCTTACCGGCAAGAGCCAGAGCCTGGTACATTTTGGCAAAGACTATAACCCATTTACAATTTCTAGGAGGTCGTGCGAGCAGTTCACTTGAGGAGATGGTCGTGAATAAGAACCTACGCGGAGACAAGATTGTGTGGTTGGAGGGAAACGAGACGGAATACCCGTCAATCAGTAACCTGGTCACCAAGCGGATGGACGGCTTCGTCCTACCTCTCACTGCACACTTTGATGGAGAGATCATGCTCAGCGGGAGAACCAAGGTAGGCCTAACTTACAGGTTCTGGTGATGATATTCTTGAAATATACTGTAAAGTCCCTTATACAGGCCGCATCTCAGGCATCTTCTCAAGGGCTCTCTCTATTGCAGTTACATATCTGTTGAGTAATATACGTTTAAACTTTTCTTCCAGGCTATGGTAGCATGCTATCCTGGGGAGGGCACCGGCTATCGCAGACATGTGGACAACCCAACCAAAGATGGACGCATCGTGACTTGTATCTTCTACGCCAACAAAGACTGGGATACAGAGGTCGTCACTAAATTTGTGTTCCTTTCCTAAAATTCTGTTTCACCATAGATGACGGATTGTCTTTGTACCTTACCAGAGAGATTAGACTTTGCATTGATATTACATTAAGTATTTTTTACAACTATGTTTGTTATGAATAAGTATTACCATGTTTGATGTACCGAGTAACAAGCTTCTGTGACAATGTATTACATTGTGAATATATATAGGCCTGCAAACAATCATGCCTGTTGTTTCAATAGTATAAGACGGGCTTCCCTAGCCCACTTAAAAGGGTCTATATCTCCTCTTTCCTATCCCCTCGGATGTGTATGGTGCACATATGCATGGGCACCGACATATTCCTCTGTAAAATTGTGTAATGTCGTTCTTGCCATGAATATGACCTTAGCTGTTGAAATGGCGTTAAACATCTATTACTCACTCACTCACTCAATAGTATAAGATCACTTTAAGTACAAGCTTACCTGATATTTTATTGTTTACAGAAGTCAGGCGGTGCACTTCGTATCTTCCCCACATTGCGGCCTGGTGACTACGTTGATGTAGCACCACTGATGAACCGCATGTTGTTGTTCTGGTCAGATGGACGTACTCCACATGAAGTCCGCCCAGCCTACGCCACCAGGTATAAATCTTAGCTTAAGGGAGTGACCATTGTATATCAACCGGGAAGTGGGAAGTAAAAAGTTTTGACCCTTCCTGAGTGGGCAGGGGGTGGGTGTAGAATTTTGATGCCTCTTGAGGAAGGGGGTGTAACAAATTTAGGTAAAAGGCAAAAAGAAATTGTGACCGCTGTGGGGCGTAAAACATTTCCTCGCTTCCATGTAAACAATCACCACCAATTCCTGTTGATAAATAATGACTCCCCCTTAAGTTCATTACATCTGAAATTGTCTATAAGCTGCGGTTTACAAGTAGATGTCACTGTGTCTGAGGGAGTATTTTCGTAAATCATGAAGATATACTGTCAAAAGTCGGGTGCTAACACATTAAAAGGATCAAATTCCTTGATATTGGATTCAGCCTCTGTTAGCGTTGTGCAAAAAGGTTCATCATCTTTCCTTTTTATCACTTCAGATTTGCTATAACTATTTGGTACTTCGATGCAGAAGAACGGGCAAAGGCAAAGCAGGCTGAAGTTAACGCAGGTAAGTTGTTTTAGAATTAATCTTCATATAATATAAAATAAGAACTAATGCCAATGATTTAGACTAATGTAAACCATACCTACCGGTAAATATCATTGTACAACGGCCAAAAAAAAACGGTGACGAAACATACCAATTTTACCTAATTTGAGGCTGCTGAGTCTGAAAATGAGGTTAAAAAATTCCTATTGGCTCTCAATTTAGAGATATCCAGAGGGTTCCATATATGCTAAAAATCCCCCGAGGGCACTGATTTCACTATGTTCACTTATGTAGTGTAGCCCAAACCTGTACAACAACTTTGGGTATTATTAATAGCTCTGCCACTGCCGCAAATCATATTTCACCCAAAAGTAGCTCCTAGCCCTCTAGTATTCCCGGCGTCGGAACCAGTTTTATGGAATATTATGTGTTTGGTGTTAGCACGCTCCATATGCATAGGTGTAGCAGTTTTGGTAGTCCAGAAGCAAGATTTCACCTTGGGTCATGCAACTAGGGGTCAAGATGCATGTATTTCCACACTAAATAGTCTAGATTTCATGTACATTGCATTATAATACTCGTTTCGGGGTTATATTGCTTCATTTTGGTACAAAGGGAGTCATGTTAAAAAGACAGCCAAATTTCCATGTTAACTTCCTTGAAACACTGACTTCTGATTCATTTAGAGCAACCAGACATGATTTATGGTGTGTAAGGTTGCATCTTAACATCAGAATTATCCATGATCATGTGATTTAAGTGATGGAAATTTGATATTGTAACTGAAATAGGCTACATAGTAAATGGAAGTCAGGGCTTACCCTCAGAGCAGTCATAACAGGATTTCTGGAAAACAATAGGGCTGAGGACTATGTAGAGAGTCTGGATACATTGCTGGCACATACCAGAAACGCAAATGCAAGACATCCTTGAAGATCCACCTCCTGCATCTGACCTCGCATTCTTTCCCAAACAAACTGTGGCTCTGAAAGTGACATACATGGGGAGTGATTCTAACACGACCTCTCAAGAGATGAAAAAATGCTACCAAAGATAGTGGATACCTTCTCTTCGAGCAGGCTAGTAATGGGGTCTGAAGTGGGATGAACCGAACATTGCGTACAAGAGGCAGGTAAAACAGTCCTAAACAAGTGCTGACTTGCTAACATTTTGACCTTATTTACTACTTTTACTGCATATTACAGAGTCAAAGGATGAGCAATTCATTAGATATGGGGTTGGAAATGGTAATCAAAGACAAATAGATCAAATCTGATGTAAAATCTGGTGTTTGTACAATATACACTACCGTAAACTCCCGCGTATAAGACGCGCTGCGCGTATAAGACGCACCCCAAACTTAGCACATGCATTTTCGCGTATAAGATGCACATTTTAAGGCTGAAATTTGTAAGATAAGTACATTTCTATAGTAAAATTACCCCTCGTATAAGACGCACCCCCAATTTCAGTACATCCTATAAGACCCCCCAGCATTTTGTTTGGCCTAGAGGACGCGTCTTATACGCGGGAGTTTACGGTAATACGGATTTGGCTACCGAGAAAGAAAATTGGCAATTCTAGGGTAGTATGTGTATCTCAAAATTGAGAGCTGCTAGCAAAAAATGGATGTTATTTTTGAATTCTCCATGTCAAAATACATAGGAATTAATGGGTTTTATCTCCGTTTTTTTTTTTTTGAAAAGTGAAAATTTGTTGTACAGTGATATCAACCACACGTGGACCTTGAGGAAGCTATAACCTGCATCTGGGCCTTGAATATAGCAAGTTTAGTACTGCCCAATGTATTAAATTGATAATCCTCTTACAAGTCTCACTCTGAGTAAAGAAAGACCCTATTTTAGCTGCAGTGTTCCTCCAACTTGAGAATTATACGAGCTGCAGCTTATATGCCAGATTTTATGGGTTTTTAGCACGCCGACTAGTGAGTACTACTCGTGAGATGAGTAGACTAGTGTATGGTTCACAGTCGCCACGGTGTAAAGGATAGGGAGGCCTTGCAATTTATTTTTGTTTGTGACTCCTCTGCAATAGACTATTCCTGCTCACTATTCTAATGTGATAACAACAGTGTGTGTACTTTACTTATCAGTGAAGGAATTTTCAGAATACATCTCATACTTTTGATTTTATTTGCAGATTAGACATTTCATCATTGGGAGCCCTATGGTAGATTAGCTTTAGAGCATTTTAAGATTTATTTCTTTTCTTTTTTTAAATGAAATTGTTATTCTTTATGATTCGATTGGAAATCTTCATATTGGTATTTATCACAATGGAATTCTCACTTTCAGCAATCGCGGAGACTGAGAGGAAAGTAGCAGAGGTACAAATCAGAACGAAACAAATGGAAAAGGTAATAAACTATTACAATGCAATATACTTTCACTGAAAATACTGGGTGTGTGAAATTACATTGTATAACCTTACGCCCGAGTTTTATACCATGGTCAGTGCTCAGTTTCGAGGCAACAAAGTACTCGGTATTTAAGAAAATGTAAGAAGAGAAATCAAAATGGTACTGAATCATTTAGTGAATGGAAAAAGTGGGGGGGGGGGGGCGAACACAAAAATATGCCTGACCTAGTATGCTGTCAAAACTGCATTGAACGTCCATAACTCACTTGTTTTCAAAATATCTCAGTAGTGACTTTGTTTGCTGCCATATGTTTGTGTGTGTGATATTTTAAAAGTACCTTTCACACATCATGGATATAATAATAACTCCTCTTAAATATTCCCCAATGCTGGCCATTATGAATTCATATCTTGTTAACTTGTTTTACATCCAGGAAATCCTAGAGAAGAAGGTAGCAGCGACAACATCAGAGGCCATCGGTATGCTGAGTGAAGACGAGCTTCAGGTGCGTACAAACTGGGAAAGTAAAGAAAACTAGTGTAATCTCCCGCGTAGAAGACGCGCTGCGCATATAAGACGCACCCCAAACTCAGCACATGCATTTTCGCGTATAAGACGCACATTTTAATACTGAAATTTGTAAGATTAGTACATTTCTATAGTAAAATTACCCCTCGTATAAGACGCACCCCCAACTTGAAGAAATCCTATAAGACGCACAATGCATTTGTTTGGCCTAGAGGACGTGTCTTATACGCGGGAGATTACGGTACCATTAAACCTCACATATAGGGCGCACCTTAAGTTTTGAGTCAGACCGACAAGGTGTAGCTGGGGCAGAATTTTGGGTTATTTTAGTGCTGTTCTGTAGGTTAAAATCCCTGCTAATAAGGCACACCCTGACCTAAGGCAGATTCTATATAGGCTGTATATCTAGCCTTATTCTAGGGCTGTATATGCCACGTCTTATTCTCGAGGCTTTACCACATATACTATAGTGCCTCGCATATAAGGCGCATCCCACATAAAAGATGCACCCTGAGCTGAGAGAAGATGTACAAGTTGCACCTGGGCCCTGTTTTTGGCCAGGTCAGTTCTAATCTAATGTAATTTCAGCCTATAAGGCGCAGTCACTCTGTTGGGTTATAGCCGGACCTCTTGCTCGACATGTAACATCTTTTCCTGAGCTTATAAAGAACTAACGCTCATTATCAGCCAATCAATGAAAGATTGTCCATATAATTTCCTCTGTTTTACTCCAGGCCCTAACACATATGGTGACAGTGAGTGCAGACCCTAAGGCACTTCTCACTCAGCTCGGTATCGCAGACGTCCTCCAGGACAGTCTACTCAAGACGATCTGTGCCCGACAAGCCAGATGTAACATCACCGTATTGGACGATTTACCCTTGGACGATTTACCCTGACACTGTTAGCCTGCTGCTATGGAAACAGAAAACTTTACCCCGGTTTAAGAGATGCCACTTTTCCTACTTTTTAAATATTTTTTTTGAATTCCGAATTTTTGGTTGTACCGTATTCGAGGTAATGCGTGCACAGCCCCACTTTTTGGCCAAAACTTCGACCAGAACTGATTAAAAATATTCTGGATTTAAACTATTAAATACTAGACACACAATGCAGATATTTTTGAGTGCACTGTGCGCTGACTACGCTAAATATGGTATATCCTATCATAAACATATTTTATTAGGAATCAAGAAAATTCGGCTTATTTCCAAACTTTGAGATATTAATGAGTGGCATCTGTGCCGACTGTTTTCACTCTGCTGAGCTACTCAGAGTTTTAGTTGAGCTCATGTGTGGAGAAAGCTGAGAGATGTGTCTGTGATGAAGCTTCATGTAAATATTATACTGTAGGTTTTTGTACATTTACTGAGGTGCAGCTCAGGGCATACATAAATGTAGTCCTCCCATGTCTGACTGTCCATGTCATGGCTGCTCTGTATCAATCATGCATGCAAAGAATATGAAACAATAAATCAGTTTCGTTCAAGTTGAATTGTTTATTCCTAAAATCCTCAATCACAGAAATGTATCACCAATGATGATATGGATAATACCATAATCTCCCGCGCATAAGACATGTCTTATGCCAAACAAAGGCCAGGTGCATCTTATAGGATTTCCACAAGAAGGGGGTGTGTCTTATACGCGAGGTATATTTATTAAAGAAATGTACTAATCTTACAAAAATCACCCCTAAGAGGTGCGTCTTATATGCGAACCAGCCTTTGCTGAGTTTGGGGTGCGTCTTACACGTGCACCGTGTCTTCTACGCAAGAGATTACGGTACTTAGGTTTGCGATACTGCTGCATCATGTATAATGTGTGCTCAAACATAGCACTGGAATACAAATGTAAAACTCGAATAAATATTTTACCATAATACCCCGCGTATAGGCGCGTCTTATACACGAGGATGGATCCCTGGTGCACCTTATAGAAGCAGTGAAAGGTAAGGGAGATATTTTCTCCAAAATCTCCCATCCTCATCCCCATACAGTCGTAAAAGGGGGTGCGGGAGGCTCCAAGATGGCCACAGGACTTTTAATTTTTAAAGTCCATTGATTAGGACAAAAGTTATGTCACTTTCAATATTTTCTATCCCAGCCCATTCCCAAAGTCTGGTTTGCGCCTTATACGTGGGTTATTACGGTAAATTCTCAATTCACCCTATGCTAATAAATCATTGTAGAATCCATAAATACATAAGTAGCGTGTATCACCGGTACTTTTAATTGATCATAAAAGCAAATATATCAAAATTCAATATCTCATCTACGCAAATCTCTATTTCCTTTAAGAAAGTGCATATACCAAAACTTTGATAATAAGAACTGCATCGAAAAGGTTGCAGTGTTGACCAATCAACTTATAAACCTACCATTGGTGTGGATTTTCTCTATTAGTACTTTCAGGCCGCAAGAGGCTTATGGAAATAAGTTTCATATCTGTCAGGCTAGTAAATTAAACTTCAATACAGCAGTCTATGATTATCTTTGGTTGATGTAAGCTTTGGGACAGTACAACCAGTACGAATTCACTTATCCCTTCGAGGGCTGCTAATGCTGATCGGTCGTCATGATGCACCTATGAAGCTGGCTGGACTGCTCACCAGCACTTCATTGGAGCATCATACCGACCCTCCAGGGGTGTATCAAACCTGAAGAGTGGGCATGATGCATGAATGCATCAGTAACCCTTAAAGCGTTGACTGATAATGTGGACAAGAGAAACTATACATGTATGTACCTTCCTGAGTATTTGATAAAATAAATCACATTTACCTAGAATACACTTGTTATCATACTGCAGCCACTACTGCTGTACTATTCCTAAGGGTATCCAAATATTTGGCTATAGCGGTGCTCGTCAACCATAGGTACAGTTCATAGAGCGACACTTTGAATAATTGTGCGTGCTTTGTGAAAATCACCCGTGACCAGCCGAGCCATGATTTGCTGTGGTGAGCCTCATGGTCGTAGACTGCACGGAGGCAGCAGCGGGACATGGTAACAAAGGACCGCGCGTTTGCTCGAGTACCAAGGTTTTGTTCGATCCCCCTGAGCAGGTCATTGGTCTTAAAGATGAGCAGCATTTCTCGTGGTACTGAGTTGAGGATGTTGGTGATCTCCGTGAGGTACATGCCAGCGTTCTCCTTTATCTCCTCATCCTGTAGATGACAAAGATTCATATGGTGTAAGTGCTTTGCTAGCGTACGATTCTGTCTAGCTTAGTCAGCTAAATGTCAGTCAAAATTTGTGGAACCTTTATTACCAATAATCTACGGGTAGGGCTACATAAAATTGATGTTTAGGTTTACGGACAGCACCCACCCTCAGAAAAGGACCATGTTTCTTGTTTGCTTCTTTAGCTTCATAGGTAGAATGTCATAAACTGGCTACATGAGTGAAAGATTCTAGCATATTCTACAAAGTGTTTCATATATCAGCTGTTGATTGGTGTAGAATCAAAATTGCCCTCCTGCATCACTAAAAGAAGAATACCAAATAAAATATAAATCCTCTTACCTCAGCAGATGTGACAGCTACTTTGTCGATACCAATGGCCACATTCTTCCAGGCACGAGCGGTTACCATACACGCAAAGAGCGGGTACAGCTCACCAATACCGAGGTGCTCCGAGTGCTCTTTTATACCCGGCTGATCGGCCGAGATCAGTGCCCTCCACAGATTGCAGTAGTCCATCCGGAATTTGTCTGATAGGGTCTGGAAGCAAAATAAAAGAATCGATTAAGAATCATTTAAATCACGATATTGGTATGAAGATGTGATTTCTCATGAAGACTTAATTGTAGAGTCTCGCATATGAGCCACGACTCGCTTATAAGGCACTCTCACCACTGATTTGCATGTATCTATTTTCATCATAGTCTGTATATGCAGTACCTCGCGTGTAAGGCACATCTTGACTTCAGGACCAACCTATAAGCCGTAGGTGGCCTCTGAGTATCGTAGTTCCTTACGTATATGCCACAGCTTTATGTCAGATACAATTTTAGTCTTATCATTATCTCTGTGTTCCGACTTCGACATCAAAGTTTTTTTTTTACATTAGAAACAACATTTTCCAAATAAGATTAAAACAAAGTTAGCAGGTACCGTAAAACCCCGGTCATAAACCGGATTTTTTTTCCCTATTTTTGACTAAAATCGGCTTCTAAATTCCCCCCCAACTCAACCCTCTGGCTTATGACCGGGGTTTTAATACAATAGACTCATCGGCTTATAGGATTTCCCTGAACTCACCCCCTGGCTTATGACCGGGGCCGGCTTATGACTGGGGTTTTATGGTAGTAGTCATATGCAAACTTGACATTGTAAAACAGGTAGTCATTCTTACCGCATACAAGCCATGATCCAGGAGCACTATTTGAGTGCCGTCCTTCTCAGACTTGTGGACGAGCACGTTACCCGGGTGAGGATCACAGTGTACGTAACCCTTGACAAAGATCATCTCACTATACAGCTTACCCAGCATCTGAGACACCTAAAGTATGAAAGGAGATACATGTTTAGGGATATTAGGAGATACTGAAGTCATTAACTGTAATAGTGTGTCACATAAACATTTAATCCAAACTACCGTAAACTCCCGCGTATAAGACGCGTCCTCTACGCCAAACAAAATGCTGGGGGGTCTTATAGGATGTACTGAAATTGGGGGTGCGTCTTATACGAGGGGTAATTTTACTATAGAACAGTACTGGATTGACAAAAATCCCCCCTAAGAGGTGCGTCTTATACGCGAAAATGCATGTGCTGAGTTTGGGGTGCGTCCTATACGTGCAGCGCGTCTTCTACGCGGGAGAATATGGTAATACCCCGCATACACGGTACATCTCTCATAATACTGTAGTACCACGCAAATATGAGAATCGGAGACCTCATACATATTACAGAATCAACCCAAAGTAAGGGTGCTTCTTCTAGGCAGGGTTGCTTTTACTCTAAAACAACACTAAACCTTCAAGAATCAAGCCTGAGCTTCTCCTTATAGCACTCATTTCAGCTCTAGGTCCACCCTATACGTGGGATGCACCTTCTATGAGAAGTATTATTTTGGTAGGTTTCAATTAAATACTTAAATTATATGCATTGATAGAGTTATAGACCTTGTTAACATTGATGTTGTGTTTTGTGAAGTAGTCCTTGTCGTTGATCTGTCCGCCTTCACAGAACTCCATGGTGAGAACGCGCTCCGTTGTTAGTCCCCAATGTACAGCAGGTACCTGAAGGAGCATGTTTAATTATGATCTAGCAAGCACAAGAGCATGGCACAAATCTATGGTCTAAGAGGGAAATATCGGGTGCGCAAAAATAACAAAAGAATTTAGAAACCACTAATGATACTCTAAGTAACTGAGATTCATTTTCCCTCTTTTTTTGGTTCTTGCAAGTCATACGACCTGTTTTGCCACCATACTCACCCAAAAAAGCGCCCATGAGAAATTGAAAAATATATCGTTCTCCCCTAGAATTTATTCTTTTAGAATCTCATAAGAAAAGGAAAAGCTATTGGTCAATTGAAAAAAACCCTTCATATTTGCATTGTTTTCTCTCAAGCTTGCACTGGGTTTTCCGGATGTAATACAAAAAAATTCAAAAGTATGATATATTAAAATACATACCTTTAGAAATCTGAAATCTTTGAACATATTAGCGACCCTCTCACAGTTCCGTGCTTCGTGGTAGAAGTCCAGCTCTTTAGGAAGGTTACGCTTGGTTTCTTCAGCGAGCCAGCTGAATTGGAAGTTTGGAAATATTCTGGACACCACAGAAATCAGAAACTGGAAGGACATAAGAAGTGATAAAGATGAATGGGTATATACGTGTTACGTTGCAGTCAGACCAAATATTGATATAATTTTTGATAGATATCAGGAGTTGTGAAGTTTAGGGAGTGGTCATTATTTATCAACAGGGGGGGATGGTGGATTTGAGGGGGGGGGCGTAAAAATTTCAGACCCCTCCCGAGGGGTCTGAAGAGATTTACCCTCTTTTTAGCAAAAAAGCCTGCGCGCTACTATAGCTCAAAGAGGGGCGCAAAAATTCTCCGCGCCTCTGGTTTGGTGGGGGGGGGGCGTAAAAAATTTCCGCGCATCTGCGCGGAAACCTACCACCCACCCCCTGTTGATAAATAATGACCACTCCCTTAGCAGTAACCAAACACTACTTATTAGTGTTTTATTACTTTTTTTTTTGGGCTTGCAATTACTTCAGTCCCGAGCTAAAACTTCTTATACCCCCGATACTTCTTCAAGTCAGCAAAAGCTAGTGGAGCATCTTATAATATGTGAGAATTTTTAACTATACCGACTTTGCATGTTGACCAGTGGGTGCTAGTACCATGCTGGTAGTGCATGCAGGTGTGACTACACTGCAGCCACCAGCTCAGGCCTAATTAACATGCATTCTCGCCAGATTTGCAGCTTCAGGGGTCAAGAAGTCACTCTATACATGGGTTAGTTTCCACACCTGGAGGTGTGATCAGTGATAACCTACACTAACCATACCTTTGAAGTTGTATTTATATTATTAAGCCACTCTGTGTTAATTAATGAGTATTAATAGTACTTCTGTGTGTAGGGTGGGACAGAGTGGATTCTCACCAGGTATTACATAACTGTACCCTACAACCAGTGTAAAGCACATGTTGGTGACCAGCTTCAGCTAGACACTACGGCACCACCTCTATCCCGCTAGGTCGAAATACGGACTTAGCTGGTTTGATTATCAGCCAATGAAATGACACCAACTGTTCACTGCGGTCCTCTTGGGGGCCAACTGGTACCCATCTGATAGGTGTTATCAGTAGAACTTGCTGGTAACAAGCTCCAGCAATGGCTGCGCCCATGGGACAACCTGCTACTGAGGAAGAGAACAATGTTGAAATGACCAAAATATGACCTCATATGCGCCTTGCAGGTTCTGCCTGAGTTGGGCCTTTTTTTTATTTTTTTGTAAATTATTTATTGCAACAACACCAAGTGACATCACGTTACAATATCAAAGGAATATAATAAGTTGGCCTGCACCTTATACAGGAGGTGCACCTTATAAACGAGGTGCAACTTATACATGAGGTGCAACTTATACACGAGGTGCACCTTATACACGAGGTGCACCTTATACACGAGGTGCACCTTATACATGAGGTGCACCTTATACACGAGGTGCACCTTATACACGAGGTGCACCTTATACACGAGGTGCACCTTATACACGAGGTGCACCTTATACACGAGGTGCACTTTATACACGAAGTGCACCTTATACACGAGGTGCACCTTATACACGAGGTGCACCTTATACACGAGGTGCACCTTATATACGAGGTGCACCTTATACACGAGGTGCACCTTATACACGAGGTGCACCTTATATACGAGGTGCACCTTATACACGAGGTGCACTTTATACACGAGGTGCACCTTATACACGAGGTGCACCTTATACATGAGGTGCACCTTATACACGAGGTGCACCTTATACCCGAGGTGCACCTTATACACGAGGTGCACCTTATACACGAGGTGCACCTTATACACGAGGTGCACCTTATATACGAGGTGCACCTTATACACGAGGTGTACTTTATACACGAGGTGCACCTTATACACGAGGTGCACCTTATACATGAGGTGCACCTTATACACGAGGTGCACCTTATACACGAGGTGCACCTTATACACGAGGTGCACCTTATACACGAGGTGCACCTTATACACGAGGTGCACGAGGTATTAAAGTACTAGCTGAAAGCTATCCTCACCTCCATAGTCTTCATATCCACAAAGGAGTGCGCCTTAACTTGAGGGTGTTGGATCTTGACGGCGACTGTTTGCCCGTCATGGTACGTGGCACGGTGTACCTGGGCTAGTGAGGCTGTACCGCAAGGTTTGTCGTCAAAGTAACTAAACACTTCTTTTATCTGAACAAAATAGAGATAAGAACACATATTTGGGCTAGATTTTCTGGGCACGTACAATCGGCATTTTTCACACTTTTGTATGCTTATGCACCTTATGCACCTACAGAATGAAAACTTATGAACCAATATCCTGCATTTTGGTCCCAATTGAAAGAGAATACCATAACCTTTCCAATGCATGTACTCTCTTGCATATCAAACAATAATATTTGGATTAGTTGCCTTCCAAAGTTGAAAAATGGTGAAAAAAAGGCAAATTTGACGAAAAAGCAGTTTTTTTTTTACAGCCCTGGCATATATCCCAGAGGGGTTCCAGAACCTCAGATATAGCTTTTTCTCATTGATATATCTGATGTGTTAATGATTCAGAAGGTTTTTGGGTATTGAGCATTATATTAAGTATTTGTTTGTGTAACATTCAGTGTAAACTGACACTCAAATGTCCATCCGAGAGTAAAACTAAAACCCTCCCATATTCTAAACTAAGACAGTTAATACATTATCCTTACTCTGCTCAGAATTGAGGGGCACTAGGGTGGTTAAGCTGCCGCAAAGATTTTTTTGACTTTCATATTTGGGGCCTTCTCAGGGAGATTTGTACGTCCCCAGGAAATCTGGCCCACTTACACATTAGTTAATAAAAAGATGATATGCCCTGGTGCATGACTATGGTCATGCAGGAGGCATTTTGGCCACACCAAAAAAAAAACAGTTGGTCTATGGATCGCCCTTTCCACATTTTCGGAAACACAAATTTTTTTTTTCTTTGAAAAAAATCTTGTCTTTGGATTTCGCTCGCTTCAGATACTACAAGTTTTCTCTTTGTGGTGTTGGGCAAAATTAAAAAAAAAAATTGTTCACTTGCTCAATTTCCCAGCAAGGAATCCATTGGACGCCAAAAAATTCTTAAAAAAAAAAAATTTGCTTGCTTGCACCATTTTTTCAAAACCAAAATCCGTAGACCAACTTATTTTTTTTGGTGTGGCCTTACGTAGATATACGCATCTTTAATACATCTATTTCTTATCTGACAACCTACTGCATGACCTCCCTCCCTGGTATTAAAACTGGAGCATATTTCTCTATCTATCAATTGAATCGTGAACCAAATTTTAAAAAAAGTATCTCAATACAGGTATCTTTCATAATTTCTTTTCTAAATAATTGTGCAGGGTGCATGCTAACATTTCCCTTTACAGTCTGCAGTAAATGTACCGGTATCTACTTAATTAAATAAATCTAGAATCTTGTTATACATTTTAAATACTATCCTGAAATCCCATGGATATGCCTTGTTAAATTTTCATTCACATCAGTGTGCTCTGCCCATTGTTTCCTGTTTCCTCACCTCTTTGCCTGTTTCCTCCCTGAATACCAGCTCTAGTTCAGAGACAGGTGACTGTGGTGCATCGCTGTGTAGTACTTTGAAAGTCTGTACATACTCAGTGGGTAGAAGGTAGTCTAAGGCCCCAATGTGCTGCCCGACCTTGATAAAACAGCCGCGGTTTACGCAGCACATGGCACGGAGCCGCTCCGCAGACCGCCGATGTACCTGTATGGGAAAGACAAGTTTTTACATACAGTAATTCCTTGCTTAACAAGCACAGTTTAGGGGGTATGTAAAATTGATGTCATGCAAGAGAGTGGTCTAAGCCCAGCAAACATTTCTAGGTCTAAACCTAACATTAACATCATTTCATTAAATTTTATTTAATGAGGATCCAAGAATCTGCTTGGTTCAAATTTGTCTGTGTAGGAGAATAGTCTCCTAGTAACAAACAGGGCCATCTGATTGGGTGAGCCCCACTATGATGTCACTTCCTTTGTTTCTCTACACTGGAACCCTGGGCATTTTTTATAGCAACGTAGTGAGCTAGGCTAGCAACAGTCTCATTTGATTAGGTAGCTTCGAGGCAGACGGAGGGACCCCACCCCGTCCCACAAGATAGCAAACATTTCTAAAGTAAAAGCATGACGAGGGGGGGGGGGGCGGAATGGTACAGAAAAAAGTATGACATCATTTGTCAAAATAGAAACAAACTTTGGTTAAAATCAATCCCGAGATTTCATAGGTCTGACATGATGCTAAGATGCACCTTATACAGGGGTTCAAAAAGGAAAAAAATAAAAAATAAAGATAAAAGTGAGAGGGCCAAAAATTACTTTATCAAAGATAGACTAGTCTGAACGTAGAGTACATTTCTGTGATGAATTGTTGCACAGAATTAGAACCAATCAATATTTTGGTTCTATTAGAACCAATCAATATTTTGGTTCTACATGTATACACTACTAGTATATATAATAATACATGTATCGTTTCTTCGCTACATGATATAAGAAATGTGTACAGGTATCTTACCTGTGACATGGCCTCTGCATACTCTGGTGTTCCTGAATTAAGATTACGCAGACTCAGTTTGTAGTCAACCACCACACCAGCACACTGAAATAAAGAAAACAAAAATGAGAATGAAAATTTGGTCTTTGTTGATGAGGAAGGGGCATCTCAACTTAGACTCAAGGCAGTACTAATGACTGAGGGGTGAGGAAATACTTTGATGTGTGCTTCTACATTACATTACAGTTCTTGCTGTTAGTGTTTACTGATGAGTTCATCATCTTTTGATATATTTGTTCATACATACCTTCAAAGTGCTGTGGATAATAATTATTTCTCTAAACCATTTTTAGGGTTAGGCAAAAAAAAAATCATTTGTTTCAGGTAAATATGCTGAAAAAAAATTAGGTAGGGTACCATAAAACCCTGGTCATAAGCCGGATTTTTTTTTCTAATTTTTGACCAAAACCGCCTTTTAAATATCTCCCAAAGTCTATCACTGGCTTATGACAGGCGTTTTATTAGGGAGTGGTCATTTATTATCAACAGGTGGGGTGGTGGGTTTGAGGGGGGGCGTAACAAATTCTGACCCCTCTCGAGGGGGGGGGCTTAAAAAATTTTGACCCCTCTTGAGGGGGGGCTAAAAATATTTACCCTCTTTTTAGCAAAAAAGCCTGCGCGCTACTAAAGATCAAAGAGGGGGCGCGAAAACTCTCCGCGCCAGAGGCGTGGGGGGGGCGCAAAACTTTTTTACTCCTGTTGAGGGGGGGCGTAAATAATTTTCACGTGTCCGCGCGAAAACCCACCACCCCCCTGTTGATAAATAATGACCACTCCCTTATAATAGAATATAGAGAAAACCTTGAACAAAGTGTCCCACATTCGGCTTATAACTTTTCCTCAAACTCTACCACCAGCTTAGGACAGGGGTTGGCTTATGAACGGGTTTTTACAGTAGGTCAGATTTTTTATTTAATTTGTAATTTTTTTTTCAACTGACACAAAGACCCGCGACGGGTCGTGGTGACTCACGGACACGTCATGCCGACTCACAGACTATAAATTGACTGGTGACTTGCCTAGAAACCTATAATTTCTTCTAAAAGGGAGAAAAAAATTTAGGGTCAGCCCTGTTTTGTTATGTAGGGTCGGGTTACCTGAAATAAACAATCTATTTTTTTTGGCCTTAGGGAGTGGTCATTATTTATCAACAGGGGGGGAGGGTGGGTTTGAGGGGGGGCATAAAATTTGCAGACCCCTCCCGAGGGGGGGCTACAAAAATTTTGACCCCTCTTGAGGGGGGGATAAAAAATTTTTTAGCAAAAAAGCCCGTGTGCTACTATAGATCAAAGAGGGGCGCGAAAACTCTCTGGCGCGGGGGGCGCTAAAAATTTTGACTGCTGTCGAGGGGGGGGGGGCGTAAAAAATTGTGTTGATAAATAATGACCATTCCCTAATAGGCAAAAATGATAAAATCGATAAATTTCAAAACACAACATATTAAATACATGTACATGTATATAGAAGACAAAGAGGGGTCCTTACAGCAACCACTGCTCTCCCAAATCGAACAACTCCTGTAGACTGTACATCCCAGTCATGGTGGTGAAGGTATGCTGCTGTACCGCCCACCGACCCGCCAGCCAACGTCCCCCCTATGCCCCATTTCAGTGTGCGAAGTATCTTTCCAGCCATTTTCACAGATGATATATACTTATGTTGATCTCCTGTAGATATGAAATTGAGGCAATTTTAATTATACCGGTATGTAGGCATCATATGATTATCAATGAAATGATTATCAAACAAAAGAAAAATCGAATTATTTAGTAGTTGATGTTAGGGAGTGATCATTTTTTAACAACAGGGGGGGGGGGCTAGTGGGTTTACGCGTGGAAAACAGGTGAAATTATTTTGACTCCCCCTAGTCAAGGGGTTGAAAAAATTCTGACCCCCCCCTCAAACCCACCAGCCCCCCCCCTGTTGTTAAAAAATGATCACTCCCTAAGAGATATTGAAACATGCTGAATAAAAAATCACAGACATTAAAATTTATAGGTTCAAAATATGGGAGTAGGGTTGGATTTCCACATACATCCCCATCTGTTTAAGAAAAAGGAAAAAAGAACTCAGTCCCCCCTCTGAGGGGTCTGACACCCCCTTCATCTTATAGTATTTACACCTAGGAGTTTTCACCTAAAGGTGGGACCACCCCCCACCCCCTCCCCAGCTAAAGAGTAAATCAGTAATCTGAAAATGTTGGCCCCCTCCCCCCTTTAACTTTGATCCTAGAACTTAAAATTCAAGTTAAACCGGTGTAGACGAATCTAAGGAAGTGGTCATATTTTAACAACAGGGGGGGTGAAATTCCGCACGCGCGCGCAGTGAAAAATCTTCCGTCCCCCCACCCTCCGAGGGGTCTGAAATTTTTTCTTCCCCCCTTTTATTCTTTAGTCATGCACGGGCTTTTTTGCTTAATAGGGGCAGAATTTTTTTTGTCCACCCACTTAGAGGGGTCTGAAATTTTTTTTGTCCCCCCCCAAACCCACCAACCCCCCTGTTGTTAAAAAATGACCACTCCCTAATTTAGTTAGCCACTTTCGTACCCCTACTAATAGTGCCATGAACTATGATTGGCTACCTCTTCCAATAAGTTTTTGGTTGCCTCTCAGATGCTTTTACAAATACATGCAATCATGTCAGTACTATCGAAGATCCTGATGACATTGATGCTGGCAGTTCAAGAGTTGTCAATTGTTGAATTGAATTTGGAGTTGTTGACATAAAAGCGTCTGCTAAAAATGGCGTTCCTCTTGCCATTCAGCAAGTTCTGCAATACTTACCAGCACAAATTAATTCCCTGCTCTCAAACTCACATCCCTACAAGGAGATATTGATGTAAACCATGTATGATCTGCATAATCCTAGAAAAACAACTCAACATGTGTTCAAACTCGTTGTTACGAAAGAGACAGTTGAATACACTGAGCGATAATGGAGAACAAGACGGGCGCGGCCATCTTGCAGGTGCGCGTCGCTCTGATTGGCTGATGCGGTGTTCACATGATCCGCGTGCCTTGGCGGTAGTCAAAGATGGTGGACGTTTGACAACAGTGATGCTACAGATCTAGCAACCACTTTAATATCTCAGTCCCCACTTTCCCCCAAAACCCCTAAAAAGTCAAAATGGGAGAGAAGACGGCGCCCAAGTCGCAGCTTCGGCTGGAGTGGGTGTTCGGATATCGTGGACATCAATGCAGGAACAATCTCTACTACACGTCCACGAAGGAGGCTGTCTTTTTCGTGGCGGGCGTCGCGGTTGTCTACAATATTCGGGAAAACCGCCAGCGCTTTTTCCTAGGCCACGATGACGATATCATCAGGTGAGTAAAGAGAGTCATTTCTAGAAATTTCAATTCTTTTATTATTCATGTTAACTTGTGTTGAGTGTCACGGGCGATTTTGGGAAGGGTACGGCTAAGGATCATGCCCAATGCCGCCATACGTGCTGGGACACGCCGCCCACCTGCAGGACAGACAGACACGCTACCCGGTACTCAATCTCAGACTCAGTCAGAGAAGCATGTTATTTGTGCTCCGGGCTCAAGTCTATATAGACCCACGATAATGAGGCCCATTGAGGGTGTGGCCATGACTTATCAGGAGAGTTGGGGTGCAACACAGTTCCTATATATTTTTTTCACAAAAATGTGACAAATTGTTGTTAGGGAGTGGTCATTTATTATCAACAGGGCCAGGGGGGGGTGGTGGGTTTGAGGGGGGGAATAAAAAATTCTGACCCCTCTCAAGGGGGGGGGCTAAAAAAAGTTGACCCCTCTTGAGGGGGGGGGCTAAAAAAAATTTACCCTCTTTTTAGCAAAAAAGCCTGCGCGCTACTGTAGATCAAAGAGAGGGCGCGAAAAACTCTCCGCCCCTCCGGCATGGGGGGGGGCGCAACATTTTTTTACTGCCGTCGAGGGGGGGCGTAAAAAATTTTTGCGCGAAAACCCACCACCCCCCTGTTGATAAATAATGACCACTCCCTTAGACATTAAAAAAAGATATATGAAAGATGACTACCAAACAAAATTGTATGCCCATCTCAGCAGGAATCAACGTTTTTGCCCCCACCCCCACGAAGGGGGTAAATGATCACTTCCTAATGAGTTGTAGACCATTCACCCTACTACTGCCAGTTCGCCCTAGACTATTCGCTCTACCCCCCTTGGACCATTCACCCTACTAGATTTTTCGTTAAAACCATGATAATATCCATCTCTTCTTATAGAATTTGAAAAAAAAAAACAACCCTAGGGCTAGGGATACGGTCCCTACGCCGTAGAACTAGTGTGAATGGTCCAGTGAGGAGAGCGAATGTGTATGTAGAGCGAATAGGTTTTAGAGCGAATCAACCATTTCCCATCTCGACTAATAGTAATAGAGACTATTTAAGTCTAAATATTACATTGACATGACTATCCTCAGCACATGAGGTAGGGATAACACACCAAAATTCAATTTTGTGAATTTCGCAAAGGTGTTTGGTTCTTTTTCAAGTAGAGATCTTGAGAAATACAATGCAGTTTATATCATCAAAATCGACACAGTAGAAGCCAAGCTATAGGTTTTCAGGGTGTCTGGGGTGTTATCCCTACATGAGGTTCAGGCCTGCAATAACAGGAGGTTGTGGTTAGTTTTTATTCCCCCTATAGAGAGCATACCGCAGGAATGTCCTTTTTTGCCTCAACTCCCCAAGCCAAGGGGGTGGGGGACACTCCCTCTGATGTGGCTACTACCGTTATATGTGAATGGTATTCTATGGCTCTGCACCCAACCTCCTAGCCTAGGCCTTGCAATGGCTAGGGCCTAGCCTAGGAGGGTTCAGGTTCTTTTAAGCCTCCGCGCCACCATCTTGATAATAAATTTGTTCTCCTTTAATGTTGTTGACTTACCGAATGGAAATGTTGATCAATTAACCACTCAATAACATGTTTTCATGTTCTACACAGTTTGGCCCTTCACCCTGACAAGATGCTGGTGGCCACTGGTCAGGTTGGTAAGGATCCGTACATCTGTGTATGGGACGCGTCCACCGTGCAGACCGTCTCCATCCTCAAGGACGGACATAAACAAGGCGTGTCAGCCATGGGCTTTGACAAGGAAGGAAATGTAAGCCATTGATAGGTCATCCTTATTATTGTTATCATACATGTGAATATGTTGACAGAAGAAAATCGAATAAAACCATAAAGTCGACTTCAGGCCCTTATTATACCCTGTAGTACCATCATGAACATCGTGAGTGTTTACACATATTAAAAGTCTATACCCCTATCACTATTGTAAGGAACACACTTTTCGGGACCCAGATGCACCTCCTAGTACTCTGCCAATATGAGAGTGTGGCTTGTACGCAGGGTTTTGCGGTACCATAGCAAATGTATATCGACAAACATTAAAAAAAAATAAAAATAAATCTCTATGAAATTGATTCAGCTAGGAATATTTGCCATCCTATTAATTGGCATGATTCAAGTACCACACATGTATAGGTGCAGAGTGATTTACCCTATGTTTTTTTTTTATATATTGTATTTCGTATAAATGTACATGTATCTGTAAACATAATAAAATAAAAAAAAATGATTTGCTTGTTTAACAGCGGCTGGTGTCTGTCGGCCTTGATCAACATGCAACCATCAATGTCTGGGACTGGCGGAAGGGGAAAATCATCTCTACCGTTAGAGGCCACTCAGATAGGGTAGGTGTTCTTCTGATGAGGGAGAACGGTTTGATACACATGTATTAGACATACACGACTTGTATTCCATTTTGATATGCCATAAAACCTCTATCAGAAGTCGAGCAATGTTTGAAATGGGTGTGTAGGAAGGGGGAGGGGATTTTAATGGAGGTTTTGAGTGTGGTATTAAACCCATTATATATATATATATATATATATATATATATATATATATATATATATATATATATATATATATATATATATATATATATATATATGCACCAAGTGTATATACATTGTAATCTAAAGCTGTTAAAAGTGGCTCCAAATACGGGGGAAACTGTCTTTCTGGCTAAGAAGGGGGTCGGTGTCGGCTTTTGGGAGACAGTCGGCCTACCTGTCAAATACCTTTAAAGTATGATATTATTATGTTTATTCTGTCTCCTTTTTTTAACCATCATTACAGATCTTTGATGTTCAGTTCCATCCCTATGAGCCAAACACAGTGGTTAGTTGTGGCGTGAAACACATCAAGTTCTGGACGCTCTGCGGTAACACGCTCAACGCCAAGAAGGGCGTGTTCGGTAAAGTTGGAGAAATCCAAACCATGTTGTGCCTAGCGTTCGCTCCTGATAATATAACGTATGCAGGGACCCTCAGTGGCGACATCTATGTGTGGAAGAAGAACACTCTGCTCAAAGTCATACAGGCTGCTCACCAGGTAAATTATGATCATTTCATCTTTTTTGTTTATTTCATTAGACATATCACTTACCTACCAAGGGATTATTAAGGTATTGATGGGCTAACAGGATGGCCCTTAAATTCACCTATGTCTACGCCATTGGTCAGTCAATATGCATATTGGCAGTTATCAATTAACTGGACAAGGTTTCCAGAAGTATCTTGGAAAATCTTCACTCACTTAGGGATTTCCATGTCTAAGAGACCTGTACAAAACCTTTGTTTTCTACTAGGGGAGTGTATACACGATGGGTACGTGTCCTGAGGGGTACGTGACAGGAGGTAAGGATGGTGTTGTACAGATGTGGGACACCGACTTTAAACCGCTCACTAAAGTAGACCTCACCTCCTCTGACGACGGCTACAAAGGTACGGTTTGATATAACTTATTCATAAATGGGAAAAGGAGACAGTATTTTGTGGCATGTTCTAAATCTGAGACAAGGAAATTTAACTTTTCAATAGACAAAAGATGTTCACTATCCACGTATGTAGAAAAATATTCCCAATACCTTCCTCAACTTCAGGCAAAAATAAAGAAATAGTTCCAGGAGTTGATCCTCGTTAGTCGCCGAAAACTTGTATGATCGTTTTAGATATGACAAGTTGATGATAAATACATGAAAAAATAACAATGATGTTTCATTCATAGACAAATCCTCTTTCATGTACCAGATGAAACTCTATCAGTATAATTGGGCATTACAGTTGATTGAACTACAGCTTAATCTTAATCATTCACAAATTGACCTTCCAGGCCTGATAGTTCGTAGTGTGTGTTGGCGCACGGACCGTGTAATAGTAGGAACCCAGGATAGTGAGATCTTTGAGATAAATGTAAACGCCCGCGACAAGCCACGCTGCCTTGTACAAGGGCACGCTGAGGGTGAACTGTGGGCTCTGGCTGCACACCCAAAGAAACCTGTGTTTGCTACAGGAAGTGACGACCATACCATAAGGTGAGTGCTGCTCTAGTAGCACCTTTAAGAGTTTGTTGATTTGCCCAAAAAACTAAAATGCCATTAATTCTGTTCTATTCAATATTTTATTTTCAAAATTAAAAATGCTTATATTCCTAATCTGCCGTAGGATTTAGGGGGAGTGTAATCTATCAAATCAAAGGTCTTGGTATCCCACATCCAGACCCAGTTAAAACTTGAATCCTTGAGTATAAGCCCCGCCTAATACATAAGGTTATTTGTTTTTTGTATGAATTCTTCTTAATTAAATTTCTGATATAACAACAGTCTCGAGTGTTTACAGTAAACATAATTTATGTAAAATAATTTGTTGTTTGCAGGTTATGGAGTATGCAGAATAACAGTTTGTTGAGCAGGACGACAGTGGACCAGCCTGTGAGATCGTGTGGGTTCAGTCCGGATGGATCACAGCTTGCCGCCGGTATGGCTGATGGCTCGTTCATGGTGCTTCGTACAAAGTAAGGAAGTTTACTCTTTATAATGTGTCCTAATACCCCGCATATAAGGCAATCCTGTAATATATCAGGGAGAAAGCGGACTATTATACCTAAAGTATGAGGCGCACCTCACATATAAGATGCACTCTTACCTTGAGGATATCCTATAGGGGGCACCTGACACTGGATTTGGACCAGTTTAGTACTAATCTAATGTTTGATATCCTCGCTTATAATGAGCACCCCAAAATTTGACTGTTCTAAAAGGTGGTGCAGAGCATTGCGGTATTTTTTCCCTATTGGCATGTGTCATTACTATTCATGAACAGAGACTTGTCAGAAATCGTCCACATCAAAGACAGAAAGGAGGTTATTCATGAGTTAAAATACTCCCCCGATGGACAGTACCTGGCCATTGGATCAAATGACAACTTTGTCGACATCTACTCGGTCCCACAGCGCTACAAGCGTATCGGTCAGTGTTCAGGAAACTCCAGCTTTATCACACATCTGGATTGGTCGGAGGACTCCAAGTACATTCAAACTAACAGTGGTGCTGCAGAAAGACTTTTCTACAAAATGCCAAGTAAGATATATAATATACACAGTATTTGATAAAATTAGCTTAAAATTATCTAAAGTGTACGTCTCATTGTTTCGATTAGGCTTCAACAACGACAAATGTTGTATTGAATGTAGCCTGAAATGTAACCAGAAACAGAGGAGGTTGTGCACTCATTATGCGGTGTCCGCTCATTGCTTTGAATACGGCATTCTTTGTTTTGAAATACATTATAGATATATGTATGATTTCTCAAATATGATAGCCATGCATTCACTCTTCACCATATGTGCCAAATGCATTTCATCGGAGTATGCCACTATCACTATGTTCTAGTCATAAAACAAATGTTACTAACTGAGTCATCCTTTTTGTATAACTGAAAATGTGACCTAATATATGACAGCCACAATAATGATATCGGAATTGTTAGCATAGATGTCTTAGAATCACAAATTGGATCAGCGACTTAAATATTTAATGCCCTTGGTTCCAGATGGTAAACAGTTGACAAACAAGGACGAGATCCGATCAATACATTGGGCGACTTGGACCGGCGTACTGGGCCCAGAGGTAAATGGTGTATGGGAGAAGTATACAGACACTAACGATATCAATGCGACTGATGCTTACTTCGGTGGGGAAGTTGTCGTTACTGGCGATGATTTTGGTCTCGTCAAGCTCTTCAGATTCCCATCTCTAAAGAAGGGTGAGTGAATTCTTATATTATTTAGATATAAATAGACTTATGAGTAGAATTACTGCTTGTAAATTCTTCACCAAGCAAAAAAAAAAGCCACCCCCCACAATACTTTTTCTCTCTAATTGTTTTCTTGAAAATAGGTGCAAAATACAGAAAATATGTGGGTCACTCAGCCCATGTGACGAATTGTCGGATAGCATCAGACAAATCACGGATATTGACGACTGGTGGAGCAGATCATGCCATCTTCCAATGGCGCTACCTCGCAGAAGGAGTCGGAGAAGAGGACGATATCGCAGATCAAAATGGTGAGTCAGATATATCTGTAAACACAAAAAAATGTAAAGTGGGTATTTTTAACTGATGTTTCCCAAAATGAGCAATTCATTTTTTTCAAGTTGGAGATATATCATTTGTTGAGGTCACCTAATTTATACCGTAAATCTATAAGGCGTATCCTGGATTTGAGGAAACCTGATAGGGTGCAACATACTCCTTAAACAGTTTAGGGCTGTTAATAATACAGGGCTGGATTTTGATCAGGATAGTACTAAATTAATGTGAAATAACATCGCCTATAACACGCACCTAGATACAAGATAATCTACGGTATGTTCATTCTCCATTTCTCACAGCCTACATTGACTCAAACAGCGAGGATAGTGACTCAGACATGTCAGATGTGGGAGAAGTGGACTCTGATCTGGAGGCTGAGAAGCAGCAGAATTACGACCGGGCTGTGTACCGGGAGGATATGACTGTGCTAAAGTCTACCATGAAGGCTCAACTTGCACCTGGGGAGAAACGCAAGGCCGCTCCAAGTGAGGGACTCAAACTTGAGTTTGTCCACGGGTAAGTTCTGAGATATCGTGGAATATTGTAAAAACTTGTTTATAAGCCACTTCCGCCTATAAGCTACACCCTCACTTCAGGAATATGCAGTAAGCCTCTGATATGGTCTGTAAGCCACAGATTATAAGTGGGCTTTGAGAGTGTAGAGGTACCGTATCATCGTGAAAAACCGCCCAGGCGCTTATAGATTTGGAGGAGTGGTTACCCCCGGCCCTTATACAAAACAGGCTCTTATACAAGATCTATTTTCAGTGCTTAAGAGATATTTCAACGCCCCCTTACCCCCGGCGCTTATACAAGACTGGCGCTTATTCAAAACCTGGCGGTTTGTCACGATACGGTATACCGGTACATATATTGTTATAAGGTCTCATCTGGCATGGCGGGTGAATCCTGTTGCTGGGTGTTCCTAAGGCTTCGGATAGGTGGCAGGACCTATGGGACATCTCGCGACAACCACTGGGGTACCTATATAAGGCCCTGGGCACAGTCGCTACGTCAGAGGCCCTTCAGGCCTCTGTATCAAACACTGCTAAAAGTGTAGATTAGTTGCCCCCTACACCTTCCGGGTAACCGCTTGTGTTAACAAACCGTTGGCATACACTCAAATCACTGTCTTGCCTTTTCCTTCCTAATAACGAGACTCGAACCACCAAACTGGTAAAACAAACCATTACAAGAGTATTACAGAAGATACCAATGTTATATATCCATTGTCTTCCTGAAAAATAAGAGTACAGTAACACGTCGTGTATAAGCCACATCCAGGCACAAGCTGCATCCATGATGTGCACGATGAGCAATAAGCCGGCCATATCTTCCGCTTGAAAAATGGAAGTTTGAAACTTCTTTTTTGCCAAAAACCCTCATATAAGCCCTGACATCGGGAGAAAGTTTTAAACTGCACCAAGCTACTGTTTTTTTACGGTAATCACCTCAAATTCTTTAAAAATTCAATATGAAAAATCTAAATGCCACTCCATTGCTTTCAGGTACCGTGGTCATGACTGTCGAAACAACCTGTTCTACCTACAGAGTGGGGACATCGTCTACCATGTGGCTGCTCTGGGCATCTCGTACAACGCGGTGAAGAACACACAGCGGTTCTACACGGAGCACACAGACGATATCCTCTGTCTGTGTATCCATCCCGTCAAGGATATCATTGCTACAGGACAGGTAAGGGGCACTAATGCAGGAGTGCATCATGCCCATTGGTCGGCATGATGCACCAATGAAGTGCTAGCAAGCAGACTCGCCTCCGGGAGTGTATCAGCCCCATAGAGATGGCATGATGCGTAAATGGAGCCTTGGTGAGTTACTCTCCAGGGCTGCGTTCATGCATCATGCTGACAAATGGGCACGATTTATTGATGCGTTAGCGTAATACCTTGTGTATAACAATGAATTTGGTTGTTGACACGCGAAAGTCAATCGTATCGCAGAACCATGGCACACATAGAGATTGCTGTGTCTAGCTCAGGCAGTCCCAACCTCTCTGTCAAAGTCACACATGCAAAAACAGAAATATAGATATACCTTGGTTCATACTTTTGCAACCACCTGTCAGCTAGTTACATTCCACTTAGATTAAATATGAAATCCATGCTTACGTACGTCTATCCAGGTGGGTCGGGATGCGGCTACCCACGTGTGGGATGCTGAGACCCTGAAGACACTGGCTATACTCAAGGGTCAACATCAACGAGGCGTGTGTGCCGCAGACTTCTCTGGTAAGGAACACAAACATTTCTGCCTTTCTATCACTGACATCTCTTATAAGGATCGATCTTAACCTGGAATGAATATGCCCCCCTCCTTATCTGATATATACCCCAGTTATTGTTGTCAAAAGATATTGAATATTTAGCATGCATTTACAGTACCTTAATCTCTCACGTATAAGGCGCATCCCGCATATAAGACGCACAACGAGAATATGGTCAGAAGATAAAAAAATCATAACTTTTGTTCTACTCAATGGATTTTCAAAATTCGAAAACCTGTGTGAAGCTAGTAACCCCAGACCCCCCTGGTTCCCCCTATGTTACATTGTGATTTAAGGAGTGTAATATATTAAAAGAAAGCTCTTGGTGTCCCCCTTGCCAATCCAGGGAGAACTGAAACCCCGCATATAAGACGCGCCTTATACGCAGGAGATTACGGTATATCCAAAACTTAAATTTTGGTTTACTCGATGAGGGATATTGTCTGTAATATGAGTTGAAGAATCCAATAAGAGTTAAATGATTACATATTTTTAGCTGAAGCAAAACAGAAAATTCAAAATGTTTCAATGATAACATATTTTTAGCGGATGGGAAGCGGTTAGCGACAGTGGGACTGGACGACAACCACTGTATCGTCATCTGGGATTGGCGCAAAGGAGAAAAATTGGCCACCACCAGGTCAGTTGTTACAAATGATATGGCATTTCTCTATTATAAGTTTTAAATAATCTAAGTATCACGTACCGTATGTATAAGCTGCACCTTGAGTTTTTGAATTTACCCAAAGAATTGTAATTTACACAACTTTTTAAACATTCACAAAAAGGTATAGGTTGCTAGGGCCCACCTCCATATTTAGACTACCATATCATCGTGCTATTAGATACACAGCCCCGTATTGATTAACCTACACTTATTAAGTCGGAAGAGTTATAGGCACCACCATGGATTAAGACGCTTTTGGGGGTCCCCCAGAACAGGCAGATATGGCCAATCTTTGTGGAAATAAAGCATCACAGAACTGTAATTTTACAAAAAATATGTTCATATATAGGTAGAGTGATATGTTAAGATCATGAATATGTTGAATGGTCATTGAATATATCTGTGATGGTTTCACAATTCATGGATTACAAAATGTTGTATAGAAAGAGCAGAAAGGCGACCCTTTGGTCCTCCAAAGTTAAAGAATACACATTCCATTGGGAATTTTTCCCACCCTTTTTTGTGCTGTGTTAACCAGAGATGTGTGTTAACCATAGATGCTGATGTCATCAGACATGACAGCCTCTAAGCCACTCTCCATGCAGATCCCTCATCCATGCCTCCTTCATATATGAATCATATAGTCTGTGCTGGGAGAGTGACTCTTGGGTGTTGGAAATATTCAGAGTGGTACCACAACCCCCCCCCCCCCACCCCACCTCTTCCGAGTTTGGAGCGACTCTGGTGCTTTCCTCTAGTTTGAAACTGGCGCTTACTCAGAATGTGGTGCTTATATGCTGCGCTTTTGCACACTGTTCATATCAAAGAATACTTATTTCTTTTTTTTTCCAGAGGACATAAAGACAAGATATTTGTTATCAAGTGGAACCCGTTCGAGATGAACAAATTAGTGACAGTCGGTGTTAAACACATAAAATTCTGGACGCAAACTGGTGAGACCTACTTTCCCATTTCCTTACATTTTTTATAATTAAAAATTGCATCATGAAATAATCAACCCATAGAAATGACATTAAAAGGTCTGATTTCTTTTGGGGAATGTAATATGCTCCCAGGGATAAACTGGAAGAGTACCTACTCAATAGTGGAAGCTCATTTACTGCAATACTATTTTCAGCTTATTTTGCGAATTCATGCCAGACCTGAGGGGTTCAACAAGATTTAATTCAATTTAATATAATTATTATAATTATTCCCTACCTGGGATGTTGTATAAGGCCCAGAAGGGCTTATTGGCTCAGGTCTTTCTGAGCCTATAGAACTGGGTCTGGAGGCCATTTTAAGACACATGGAGGGTCCCAAGTAAAGTAATTTTGTCAGTTTAATTGTGTCTTTGTGTAATATGTTTAACATGTGGGGTAAAAGTGTATAAACTGCCGAATGGAATGTCACCAAAAAGGGCAAGGAAGAGTGTACTTTTATTATTTAAAATCAATTGTTTTTACACCAGTCTGTAGGAAGCCACAAGTTTCCCCATAGCTGTCAGTGTTGAGAAATATTTTTGTCCACTTCGGATCCCATAGAATTACATTGTAAGGAGTGGTGTGAGACACCTCCAGCATCGCGCTTCTCAGTATGTGTTTGTATTAGTTCCCATGTGGACAAAAGTAAGGGTCTCTGCTTGTGCAATCACATAAATGATGGACATGGTAGGCATCCAAGCCATAGTGCTTACTTCTTGAGGTCCTAAAAGACATCCATACCATGGAGGTGGTAATTGGGGTGTAGGTGAAATGAATGGGATGTCAAGGGTATCCCTAATGTAAGTATGGAGGGATGGAATATATGATATACAACATATGAAGTAGCAGAACTGAGCCGTCTGTGACAGCGTCACACTTACAATTTTTTTCACGTATAAGCCGCTAGATAGTACAGTACCTCTAATATACTAATTGAAAAAAAAACAACTTCTGTTCTAGGTGGAGGATTCACATCAAATCGGGGTACATTTGGTAACGTCGCAAAGCTGGATACGATGATGTGTGTGGCGTATGGTAAAACAGCGGACGTCTGCTACACAGGCGGAGGTAACGGGAACATCTACATCTGGGTAGGACAGACGCTCTCCAAAGCAGTAAAAGCACATGAAGGACCATGTTTTGCCATGCACTCTCTCGACAAGGTAGGTCTTTCTGTTTTATGTCAGAATACCACATGCTTTAAAACTGTTAACTTACTCTATAGGAAATCCTATTGTTGTTGATATCATGTGTATTGAGTGCTGTATTGTGATATGGATTACAAAATATACTGGTATTTCATTTGGTATCTGCAAACTCTTCGGATTGCCAGTCTTATTTTTAAAGATCCCTCTGGCTGGGTAATATGAGGGGGAGGGACTTTATAGTAAAATTTTAGGGTCTCAGTTGTTTTGCTTGTCGGGAGTTTGGAGGTATGGCCGTGTAGCTCTAATCCTTATGGATTTAGCAGGTGTAATTCATTCACCTCCCCAGTGAAGGTGTGTGAAGTATGCATGGTAACTTTGAGGAAACTCTGTATCACACCAGTGGCGGATTTAAACATGGGGAGGGGGCAAAGGGGCGCACACTCCCTCCTCTTTGCTTGTAGTTTAAGAATTTATCTGCTCATTTTTGACCCTAATAAATTCTCCTTTCTTTCTCACGCAGGGCTTTGTAACAGGGGGTAAAGACGGCATAGTCTCACTTTGGGATGATCAATTTGAGCGGAACCTAAAGACATATGCCATCAAACGTAGCTCCCTCGCGCCAGGCACCCGTGGGCTGCTTGTGCGCGATAATCCCGCAGTACGGGCGATTGTACTTGGACACGGACGTATTCTGGTAGGCACCAAGAATGCAGAGATCCTGGAGATTAGTAAGGAAGGCCAGATGAACATACTGGTACAGGTAAGATAACTTATCTATAAACCCCTAACCCTTAAAGGGTCGCTGATGCATTAATGTTGATACACTCAAGGGGCATAGGAAGCAAATTTTTATTGGGGGGGGGGGCCCAGGGGTTTCGGTTGGGGGGGGCTGCTATATTTTTATATAGGCTTATATAGGGAACCTCCTCATTGTTGGGGGGCCCAGGCCCCCCTGGCCCCCCCTTTTCCTACGCCCTTGCACTCCTGAGGCTCTGGATGATGCTCCAATGAAGTACTGGTGAGTGGACTCACGAGCACTTCATTTGTGCATCATGAAGACCTTTTGGCTTGATGCAATAAGGTATCAGTGGCCCATTACCCTTTACGGACACACAGCCTATTGGTTGATTTGATGGTTTGTTGGCAACATTGAAGCGTTGGCGAGTCTGCTCACCACCACTTCGTTGGTGCATCATGCAGACCCTCTGGGACTATTTCAACACCAAAAGCAGGTCGTCATGATGCATGAGCATTATATGCATTAATTCTCCATCGACGTTCAAGTCACAAATTAATCAGTTAAGAGCTACAGGATAAGTTGATACCTTATCTGGTCCTTTTCTACACATGAAATAATCAAGTTTAATACTTTCAATTAAGATCTTGAATATAAGATTAAACACTGGAAATCAAAGCCTTTTATTTGCTCCAACAGGGACATAATGAAGGGGAATGCTGGGGTTTGGCGACCCACCCCCGTAAACCCTACTGTGCTACAGTCAGTGACGATAAGACTCTTCGTATCTGGGATCTTAGCGACCAACACAAGATGACAAACTGTAAAATCCTCAAGAAGCCCGGCCGATGTGTCTGCTTCTCCCCTGACGGCAAAGCCATCGCCGTTGGACTTAAAGATGGTAAGTGCAAAGTTTAGTGTGTATGAGCTTACTAGGCCAACCTTCCACCATGAAGCTACAGGAATTAAGATTTTAGTTTTGCAATTATACCAGCATGCCTGCTTTTATCTCAGCTTTCTAATGGTGAATTTTTTTTTTCAAATACTCCCATTAGAACTGAAGAGGTGAATTTTGCTTTTCTGACTTATTCCAAATTTGTAAGTTGATATGGCCTGCATGAGAAAGAAAATGGCCTGCATTAGATGTTGAATTACAGGCCACATTGACCTGGGTTCAGAAAAAAGATTTGACAACACTGATGACTGGTAGGCTACCTGGATTGCATTCAGTCAGTAGTGTGCTCAATCTATATAATAAATCTTCCTGTTATCAATAAATGTTTGTAATGGTTTATACTTACAGGAAGCTTTGTGGTCGTTAACTCTGATACATTAGAAGACATAGTCAGCTTCCATCACCGCAAACAGGAAATCTCCGACATCAAATTCTCACCAGGTGGGTTAAGAACTTTTTAAAAATTTCTTTTATCTATATAATCTTTTATCTATTTATTTGTCCATCTACTTTTGGTTCAATGCTGTCCATGAATGTGTAATCTAGACTGACTAATTTATGATCATATGTCAACAATTAAGACTGTATAGTAAATCCATAGCTTACCTGTAAGTTGTATTTAAATTATAGACCCCGGCAAGTACCTGGCGGTGGCATCCCACGACAACATCGTAGACGTGTATAATGTGTTGAGCAGTAAGCGGGTCGGTGTGTGTAAAGGAAGCTCCAGCTACATCACTCACATCGACTGGGACAGCAGAGGTGAGCTAATAATGTACACACTGTGAATAATAAGGGCACTTTCTGTAAGTGGATAAAATTTCTTGAATAGTTAGCATTAGGCCTTTTATTCAGTTAGTGGTGATGAGTATTGTGAAATTACACACATCGACTGAGACAGCAGAGGTCAGATACTTAGCTGATAATCTACAGTAATGTGAATAATCAGCACCTGACCTCTTATTTAGTGAGTCATGATGAGTATTTTGCATTTATTCGATTATAGAAAAGTATACAGAAGTGTTGCATGGGCACGGACACAGAAATGTACATTCATCCATAAATTGTTGACTTATTTTTCTTTTTTCCGGCACAAATACTGTATTTCACCTACCGCGGTAGTAGGCATGTGTGGAAGAATATGTGTAATAACCATGTCTACCATAGTATGTAAAGGTCTAATTGATTGGTTAAAGATGTAAATATTTGTTTAGTTCTTTCTACTTACTCACTTGCTATCTTTCCTCGTAGGTAAGCTCCTCATGGTTAACTCTGGAGCCAAGGAGCTGCTGTTCTTCGAGGCACCTCGCGGTAAGCGTCAGACTGTACGATCAGCGGAGGTAGAGAAGATGGAATGGGGCACACGGAGCGGGGTCCTTGGACCATCCCATGAGGGCATCTGGCCACCAAGCAGTGACGTCACTGATGTCAACGCTTCAGCATTATCCCACGATGGCAGACTTCTCGCCACTGGAGACGATTTTGGATTCGTCAAGTTGTTTGACTTCCCAGTTAAGGTATGTTGAGCATTGGTAATTTTGAAGAAACTAGTCTTATGCCAGTGAGGGATTTAAAGGGATATCCAAGGGCCAGTGCTCTCTCCTTTCTGCTTGTAATTAAGAGTTTATCTGCCCACTTTTGACCCTAATTAAGTAAGTTCATCCAAAACTATTTTTAGGCACTGGGCCCTCCTTTTCCAAATTCTGGATTCGCTGCTGTATACCACTTTAAACCCTAAGATGTAAATGTAATTGAACATATGAATCTAATCAGTAGCAATGGTTTCTTAATACAGTATGTTTTAAGATACAGAGAAGTTATTGAATTGAAACCTCAAATTTAAGCATCCAGTGAATAATTGTCGCGCAATTTGTATTGATTTGTAAAATGTCTTGTTACAGGGACGCTTTGCTAAGTTCAAGAAGTATGTCGGCCATAGTGCCCACGTAACCAACGTGTCGTGGACGCCTAACGACACCCACCTGGTGTCTGTGGGCGGGGCCGACACGGCGGTTATGGTCTGGGCGCATGGCAACGCCAGCGAGAGAGCTACCTGCCGCGGGGACAGTGACGACTCTGATACCGACTCTGAGGAAGAAGGAGGTAAGGGTGGTTTAAGTTAAGGTGCAATTCCTAAATTATCTTGTATGAGAGCATTGCAACTTTATAGTCTAGGAAGAAATATCTTAATGATCAGCACATCAACACCTAGACAATTTGGTTAATCCCACTACTATAGATCGTCTTGTTAACTCGAAAAGCGAGTTATAAGGAGACACCCCGGGGCACCGCACTGTCAGTCATTTTGGTGGTGCAAATAAGTTTTTAAAAAAATGAAAATTTTATATATCAGAGGCAGAATTACTTAATGAATTTGTAGTGCCATTAAAGGAGGAGATGTAGGGGTCTTGCAGGAAAAGTTGTTTCATTACCAAGTTTTGTAAATTTTGAGAAATTGTCAATATTGTACAGACTCAGTTGGTTGGCAGCCATAAGACGCTTTTTGCCTCCAATGGTAAAAGTATATGATGTTGATCCATGTATCAACTTTCCCGCCTTTTTTGGCAATATGGTACGAGTAGCGCAGTTTTGGCGGGAGTTATGTGAATAGTGGCTTGGTGGTGCGAATAACCTGGGTGAGGGAGTGCTGGTGCAACAGGATGAGTGCACAACTCATGGGGGGCCATCCACAAATTACGTCATGCTGAAGGGGGGGAGGGGAAGGTCAGGCCAGGCATGACGAAATAAATTTTCCATATACCTTCAGCATTGCAAAATTGGCAAAAAACATGACGAGGGGGGATCTAAAATTTTGCATGATGTCATTTATGGATGGCCCCAGGGAGCCAATCTCAGGCTTTTCACTTTTCGAGTTATCAGCAATTTACATTGCTGCATTATATTTTAAGGTGCCACTTAAGTATGAGGTACCCTCCTAGATCAGGAACAAACAGGGCTCTGCATTCATGTATCATAACCCATTAATGCATCAACGGCCCTTATAGGGATAAGTACTTTTCTTACAGTATGAACTACCTCGCCTTTAAAATGTACCTTACGCACAGATAAAGTCATCCGTGCATATGACCTGTCTCTTACTTGAACGGATTTACAGTAGGTGTCATATTTTGTAGAATAATGATGTAATGGTTCACAGGAATTTGTCTGAGTCCAGCACTGTTGTGTTGGACCGTCTTGACATTATACTGTGTTTCTTGCACATATATTCAGGTTATGATAGCGATGTGGCGCGTGAGAAGAATATGGATTATATGTCTAAAACGTACGCCAACCCCATCAGGGAGAACGTTGGTGTCAAGCCTCACAACCAAGAGTATGATGATGAAGAACGGTAGGTCTTGCCAAGACATTTCAATTTTATATCTTCAAGTTTGAACCCCTATGTGTACTTGTTCTTACTACCGTAATCTCCCACGTATAAGACGCGTCCTCTACGCCAAACAAAATGCTGGGCAGTCTTATAGGATGTACTGAAATTGGGGGTGCGTCTTATACGAGGGGTAATTTTACTATAGAAATGTACTGAATTTACAAATTTCACCCCTAAGAGGTGCGTCTTATATGCGAAAATGCATGTGCTGAGTTTGGGGTGCGTCTTATATGCGCAGCACGTCTTCTATGCGGGAGATTACGGTATTTTGTTATTAACCATTTAACATCCTCTGTTAGTTAACATTAGTTAGGATTATCTCTTACTTTTGAATTAATGTACACATAGTTATTGGTTCAGTGATATTCTTCACATGTTCCGTTGCCTTGTTGTGCTTTAGTTGTTAGAGCGTTTAATCCCTTGTACTCATAGGTTGAGGCTTGATCAACTACAGAGCCACCTAGCGGGAGATTCGTACCGTAGCAGCCTTATGCGGAAGCTTGTCGATGTGCCTCGGTGTGCTTACTACCTCTTCTACTCATGAATAAAAATTAATAGTATTGAACTAACACAGCCTAATTTCTATTGGTGTTTTCTTTTCTTTAAGATTTTGTGTTCATTTAACGCTCTTGGCTAATTTCTCAATTTTTGTTTTACTTCTGCATTTATTTGTATAGATATTTTGTCTGTTAACTAAGTTTTTTCTTTATCAATTTTTTTTTCTGCAACTGAAATAAATCCCTTTCAACTTATTTACACTATTGGGAATTGACTATTGCAGACCATCAGTTAGCCGACATAAGAGGAATAATCCAAGAGTCGCAAAGAGCGCAGCCCCATCTGCTGCGGGCAAGAAGAAGAGGGTCACAAATGTCACGGTGTGTTTTACAAACAGTATTTTCACGATTAATGGAAGATATGAAATTGTTTGAATCAGTACATATTGAGACATACAGTAGGGAAGCTTCTGTAAAGTATCCTGTAGAAATTGACCCCTCCCCCACCCTCGAATATCTTGTACACATTGTGGTAAAGCGTATATGTACCAATGATTTCTCCAAAAATAGACCCCCCCATTTCCCTAAGTGCATATAATACTACTGTAAACTCCCGCGTATAAGACGCGTCCTCTACGCCAAACAAAATGCTGGGGGGTCTTATAGCTTTCTCTCAAGTTGGGTGTGCGTCTTATACGAGGGGTAATTTTACTATAGAACAGTGATGGATTTACATAATTGAGCATTAAATGGTGCGTCTTATACGCGAAAATGCATGTGCTGAGTTTGGGGTGCGTCTTATACGCGCAGCGCATCTTCTACGCGGGAGATTACGGTACATAGGATCCACCATAAGGCTGTGTGTTCTAACTTAAATCTTTTTTTCTATTTTATTCAGGAGTTGGAGTTGGAATGTGTTTATGGTTTCCGTGGGTTTGATTGTCGTGACAACCTGCGATACCTTAATGATGGTGCTGACATTGTATACAATGCAGCGGGCGCTGGAGTCGTACTCAACATCTCATCAGGTAGGCACATAAGAGTTTAACATGATTACCGGTATTATGAAATAAGCTGCACCTATGTATAATTCACTCTCTTACTTTGACGGCAGGCCATAAGCCATACCTATAGGCTTGATAATTTATGGTTTACCTCTGTTGGAAGTCTTTTAGGCTGCATCCTTAGTTCAGGAAGAGTCTCTAAGCCGCAGTGCTATAGGCCTCTCACATTGTCGAAACATGTAAAATAAGCACAATACCTTCATTTGGTACATGTATATCATTGATACCATTCAAATTCAGTAGGCCTATAATTGTGAGTCTTGACTGAATGACTGCACAAAAAGTCATGACATGTAAGATTGTCCAAATAAACATGTTTCTAAAATAAAATTTCATTTAACAGGGAACCAGACGTTCTATCTGGAGCACACAGATGACATCATTTGTCTCACTGTCAATGAACATCCCAAGTACAAGAACGTGGTCGCGACCGGTCAGATCGGCGCCCACCCTGAGGTGAATGTGTGGGATGCTGCGACCAAAACAACACTCTCCGTCCTTAAGGGCTTCCACACAAAGGGTGTTTGTTACGCAGATTTCTCATGTTCCGGCAAAATGTTGCTAACAGTTGGACTTGATGATCAACACTCTGTGGCTGTATGGCGCTGGCAAGAGGGTGAGTGACTTGTAGAAAACCTTCAATTTTGATACGTTTATTTTTTTTCTTCAGGGATGGGAGTCTTCAGGGTTTTCTCTGATTTAGGGATTTTCAGGTTCCAAACACCTAAACATTCGAATACAAAAACTATATCTTCGGTATTTTAATAGTGCATTTCGTGCTTAATCACTTTCCCTTTCTTTTTTTTGGATTATTATGATAGGCAAATAAATATCTTACCGTATTAGTAGCCCAGTTATATCCATATTCTTGCATTAAAGATTCATTTGTGATATTTTCTTTTTTTTCTGTAAAATACCGTATTGTCGTGTTCAAGCGCCCCGGCGGTCTTAATTTTGACAGCCTCATTTCCCGGCGCTTACACAAGACAGGTGCTTATTCAAACTCCAGTTTTAGTGCTTAAGAGATATTTCAACACTCCTCTACCCCTGGTGCTTATACAAGACAGGCGTTTATACAAATACCGGCGCTCAAACACGATGGTACGGTAATCACAATTTTTTTATTATCCCTACATGACCAGAATCATTCTTCCTTTGATTCACACCCATAGGATCCAAGGTGGCAGGCGGTGCAACCAGTACGAGTAGGATATTTGCTGCCCAGTTCCGGCCGGACTCAGACAGTCAGTTTGTCACTGTGGGTGTGAAACACGTCCGGTTCTGGACCGTGGCTGGAGGCGAGCTACTCTCCAAGAAGGGAGTGCTCGCAGCTGTCGGTGAAGAAGGAGCGCAACCCAAGATGCAGACCTTCTTGTCACTAGCCTTTGGAGCTGTGAGTATTGTTGTATTTATATAAGCCCAAGGTAGTGATTGTCTGTGGTAAAATGTTATGATTGCTGATATGATGAGTTGATGAATGAATTACGTGTATTACTGTATTTAGTACATAACGTATTATGGCCTGTTTTAGTGCAGCTTCTCAAATAAGTGCAGGTTAAAAGGCGTCTTGAATTTAAAATTCTGTTCATTTTTTTACTTCATATTATTAGGCCAGGTCTCGTAATAGATATGAATGCAGGGCAAATTAGAGGCTCAAATTTCTTATTCCAGGTGCGATAAAACAGGACAATACATTAATGAATTCAGTACAGAGTAAATGTGCTTCTTTTAATTGCTATTAGCTTTAGGTCAGATATGTGAATGCATCAACTGTATCACATTTTTTAAAGATATAGGGATGTTTCAGAGGTATGATATTTTCCCAATATATAGAGGCGGTTAGATTGTAGTACATTAAAGATAAACGGATGTTTCAACTTTATCCCATTTTGTTGTCCACAGAACAATATGACGTTCACGGGTGCGATGAACGGTGATGTGTACGTGTGGAAGGATACAGTACTGGCACGGGTGGTGCCCAAAGCACACAGCGGACCTGTGTTCAGTATGTACACCACGTTACGGGACGGTCTCATCGTCACTGGTGCCAAGGAACCCCAGTAAGTACCCATAATACCTCACTTATTAGTTCATCCTAAGCATAAGGTGGACCTAGAGTTTTTTTTAAATCAAAGCCACTTTAATTAAAATCGCCATGAATATGACCTTAGCTGTCGAAATGGCGTTAAACATCCATTACTCACTCACTCACTTAGTTCAAAAACATAGAAAAGTGCAAAAATATGATCAATAACTACTGTGAAAAAGTGACTAGAAGACAATAGGGAATCAGAAGAGTTCACTTCTTCTTATAGAATATCAGTTAAGTACATCTCTATATTTTCCTAGGTGGTTTTAAGCTTACCCATATGGCATAGTATTCATATCTTTCAGAGATCCTGAATAGATTTTTAATAGATTACTGGATTGAATTACATTAAATTTGCTGGGAGCACTTGTCCATGACCGTACCTTATCCCGGGTTGTGGTGGCAGGCGATTGGCATTTCTGATCTTTACATATAAGCTATGATTGTTCCAGGGGTAAGGATGGTCCAATAAAACTATGGGACCAGGAGATGAGGAGGTGCCGTGCACTAAAACTGGACACCGGTGCAGCGGTTGATGTCGTTAAATCTGTCTGCAGACAAAAGGTAAGGTCAATACTATATACCATAGTAATTCATGTAGTACATACCTTGGGATAATTTCTTTCATTCTTTCTTACCTTGAATAATATTTTTTTTATATAAACTGTTTGAGATCACAGGATGAGTTAATATGAAAACAGTGGTACTACCAAGAATGCGAATATTTCTTTTACTTGCCGGATTTATTGTGGGTTTTATTTCACTACTCGAATTCTGTATTGAATTATGTGCCTTTTTTCTGTAAATTATCTATAGAAATAGGGAGTGCAGCCCTGGGAGTGATCTTTTTTTTTAAACAACATAGCTTGGATGGGTTTTCATGTGTCCACGGAAATAAAAATTTGCCCACCCTCCTCAAAAATTCATATTCCTCTTTCCTCCACCCCCTGGTTGGGGCCGAATATTGTATGTGAATGCTTCCTTTTTCAATCAGTGGCCACACGTTTCTGGACCCTCCCCAGTGGGGAGGGTGGGGTGGGCTGGTAGAGTGGGGTTCCTAGCCCCTGGGTAAATAGATATATCTAAAACTCACACAACTATTTAAAAGATAGACAGGAAAATCATTGAAACATCAGAAAACAACAGGAATGTTCTTTTAATGGGAATATGTGAAGAAAGTTGTTGTTTTTTCCCCAATATAATCACTTAAATCAGATAAATGGGCAGATGGTGGTTAGTGGTAGGGAGCCCCAAATAGACTCTTATCTTATCAGTTCACACTGATCTTATCAGTGACTCATACGTGAGACCACTGACAGTTTAACGCTTGGCCGTTTTCTTTCCACTCACCCATTGCTGAAAAATGAAATGAACACTTCCTTATGTCCACGTTTTTGATGATATCAGGGTAAGATCCTAGTGGGTACAAAGGAGAGTGAGTTCCTGGAGATCAACGAGAAGACCGGGGCTGCGCAGATGGTGACATGCGGCCATGGCGAGGGAGAGCTGTGGGGACTGACCACGCACCCCGCTGCTGACCGCTTCCTCACTGCCTCAGAGGACGGTACAGTCAGACAATGGGACCTCATTCAAAAGGTAGGCCTAATAGTATTCATGAAGTTGGATTGAAATAACTTGAAACATCTCTTACAAGCCTACCCCCTAATATGAAGGAAAGATATATACTGAATCTGAGGCTATTTGGACATTTTTATACTAAAAACTGTGATTCCCCAACATGAAGGAAAATTTGCAAGCCGATTTTGCTAAAAAATGATCCCAAACTTTAGTTGGTTAATGTGAGAGGCTCTAGAATCGTGTGTAGGCCGCGCCTTGTACACGAGGTTTGATAGTGATGGTAATATTTGAATACTACTTGAGTCTTCTCCCAGAGCTTTAGTCTTTTCTTTTACCAAATATATAATACCAAGTTGAGATTTAATATGCATCAATATTATAACATATCCAATGTCTTTACCATGATGTTGCCTAAACTTATACATAATGTACCATTTATGTAGAAAATGCTAAACAAGCTGGATGTTGGAGCAGCTCGGGCGGTGGACATATCTCCTGATGGAGAGATGGTGGCTGTCGGCCTTAAGAATGGTGGTTTTGTCGTTATAACCACAAGTAACTTCCGCGTCTGGGGCCAGCGGCGTGACCGCGGCCAAATGATTAATGATCTCAAGTAAGTTCTGTTTATAGAGAAGTTACATGCATTAAGTTATTCCAGTTGATAATATTGCAGATCTTAAAGGCTTTTAGATCTGCAAATGATATTTAGCCAATGAACTAACTATGAGAATAGTATGTACATGTATACGCATTTTTAGAAAAGTCTGTCCTTCTCAACCATCAGTATATACCATCGCTGGTTTTAAGAAATGTATTTAATTAGCTATAGCTCTTACCAACATGACTATCTTACTGTTTGTTATAGGTTCAGTCCAGACTCGCGCCACTTGGCTGTAGGGTCACAAGATGGTTGTGTTGACTTTTACGACATTACCAAGGGTCCGAGCCTCCAGCGGGTCGGTTACTGTAAGGGTATCCCCAGCTTTGTAGAACGGATCGACTTCACGGTCGACTCTAAATACATCAAGGTAAGTCTCGTATAGGCAGTAGTGGATGCAGGGTTTGGCAAAGGACTCAATGAGAGCAGGAGAACTATAGTGTAGTACAATGAATTGATATTTAATCAGGGTTCCCACTCGTCAGTTTAAATTTATTTAGAACAATTTTTCTTTTAAAAGATCAGTTAAAAAGACATTTCGAGAAAAAGACAGTTAAAACTGCGACCGATAAATAGTGGGAACCCTGAGTAATTCACTGATGGGTAAATCAGTATACTAAACATGTAGTTAAATAAATCATTTTAAAGAAAATGTCATAATATATTGAAACATTTTTAAGGGGCCTTTTGAACCTGGGGAATCATGAGATCTGTTATATTTCAGAGTGGGGATGGGAAGGGGGATTGGGACACATTTTTAACTTTTTGACTTACAAACAGGTCAGTTCTGGTGCGTACGTACACCAAGCATTTGAGGTGCCCTCTGGTGCCGAGCTAAAGGACCAGGAGGCAACGAGGAACATGACCTTAGCGTCATGGACGAGGTATGTCATGTCATGTTTATCAATTACCGTTATGGTATTTAGTACATTTTGTATCGCATATAAGGGTGTCCTCCTAAAACCAATAGGATATAATTTATACCCAGGTATTAACCATAGAAAACAGTACTAAACCAGCAATCTGCAGCAATATTCAAACCAAAGGTGCCCCTTACAGCTTCTCCAAAAAAAGTTACCGGTATGGCTCATAGACAAGTGTGGCGTATATGTACACTTACGTATATGTATGTACAAAATGTGTTTATCTGGATAATAAAACACACAGCCAGTACTGTTACTGCAATACCTTAGAGTTTACAAAATAAATAGACCCTATATGTTTGATAGTACATTTTTCAGTATAGCATTATTACCTCATTGACTAACCCTCAAGATATTGTAATGAGTGGCTATATAATGTTATCTCAATTATGAATCAATTATGAAATAACCATATGGCCTTGTTATTTTGCATCTAGTGTCCTTGGTAGTGAAGTTGTCGGTATCTGGCCGCGGAATGCCGACAAGGCCGATGTGAACTGTGCACACGTCTCCCACTCTGGTAATGCCATCGTAACCGGAGACGACTACGGACTAGTCAAGTTATTCTCCTTCCCCTGCCCCAACAAATTTGTAAGTCAATCATTCTATTCTATCATTTTATTCAATTCATCACTCCCTAAACCAGTTCTTTAAGGTTAAAATTTGTAAAATAAATCAGTGAAAGTGTTATATCACAGTGTGCCCAGACTTTCACCAGTAGAATTTAATTTCCAGACAACACTGAACTCAAATTACTTTCCGTGTGCATTCTACATCCACAACTGATGAACCACTTTGAATGTATATTCACACCTCATTTTAATGCTCCTCAATTTTAAATATAATTTGGTTTGTTAATTCTGTATATTTGAATATCACATTTTCGCAGAGACAGGTAAGATATCTGAGTGACCACGGGTCTTGTCTTTTAACTACAACAGGAGCTGTCTGTTAGTTTAGTTGCATGGAATGTTCTCTACAAAGCACTACCGTAAATTTCCTCGTCTAAGCCGCACCCTGAGTTTGTGAAAAATCTAAACTCATTTAAATGACATTACTCTTTTTTTCTAATGAATTCTTCAAAATTCATAGAGCTACAGGGACTCCCCCCCCCCCGACCCCCATGTTATGCTGAAACAGTTGGGAAAATATTGGGTATGTGTCAGATCAAATCCCTACCCTCCACCCACCTGGGTTAGGTTCTGGTACAAGTTGTGGCTTATACGCGGGGATTTACGGTTTAAAGTATTGGAGTTACATTGTTAAAATGAAAGTAAAATTGACTATTAGGAAGTACGTCGTTGCACATAAGCTGATATTTATAGATTTGATAATGCTACCTGCACAAAGGTCTAAATGACTGCTTCTAGCTCTATACAAGTGCTCTAATGACCAGGTATTTATTAGAGGTCATTTGGGTGTTACCAAAAGCCATGAAATAAATGCTTCCTTGTGATGATATTTGTGGCATGGGTTCAGTTGGTGTATTTGGTGGAGATTAGAATGGTAAATCCATGTAAAATGGTGGTTGAATGTAATGATGCTTTAGGAATAGAACAGTTTTGCAGACTGTGTTGGTAATGCCTTAGAACAATAAAGCAATCTTGAGGTTTATTGAGCTTTAAGGAACAAAACTGACCTAGAGACAGAGAACAAAATAACAACTGTGTTTGGATACGATGGGGGGGGGGGGCTCTACATTTGCCTCTTTTGCATCCAAAAGAAAAGTGGGGTGTACTACCTCCTGCCACCTAAGTGAGGAGCACGCCTCCGCTATTTCCATTTCCTGGATCTGCCACTGAAAATAATGCAGAAGCCCTGTACTTTTATTCTGTCGTATAGCTATAATGATGTGTTTCTAATGTCATGACAATTCTTGTCTTTGTTTTTGACAGGCTCCACACAAGACGTATGTCGGTCACTCCGCTCATGTCACTAATGTCCGGTTTACATATGATGACCGCTATCTCATCAGCGCCGGTGGCGACGACTGCTGGTAAGTGGAGATACAAAGTACTGCATATAGAAATATGGATAAAGAAAGTCCTTTAACTTATCCTTGAAGGCCGCTATTCCAGGAGTGCATCATGCCCATTGGTCGGCATGATGCACCAATGAAGTGCTGGTGAGTCTGTTCGCCAGTACTTCATTAGTGCATCATGCCGACCCGCTAGGAGCGTATAAACCCTATGGGGTTGGCCTGATTCATGAATGTAGCCCTGACGAGTTACTTGCCAGGGCTACATTCATGCATCATGATGACCAATGGACATGATACATTAATGCGGCCCTTAAAGGGTAAAATGGTCGATCCTTTTGTTTCATAAGCCGCAGTAGGCCGCTGAAATAATGGCCCATAAGCCGTAAAGCTAGGCTTTTACAGACTCTAAACGTGAATAATAATAAGTCCTCTCTCCGACCTAAGGGAGTAATCATTTTTTTTTTTAAAACGGGGGGGGGGGTTCCCTAGCCCACTTAAAAGGGTCTATTTCTCCTCTTTCCTATCCCCTTGGGATGTTTGTGGTGCACATTTGCGCGGGCACTGACACATTCCCCTGTGAAATTCTGTAATGTAGTTCTCGTCATGAATATGACCTTAGCTGTCGAAATGGCGTTAAACATCTATTACTCACTCACTCAAAAACAGGGGGGGGCTGGTGGGTTTGAGGGGGGGTCAGAATTTTTTCAACCCCTTGACCGGGTTTTCAGTGGAAAAACCTTGCGCGTTACTATAGGGTAAAAGGGCATGTTCGCGAGCGCTTTTCGGCCCTTATGGGGGGGGGTCAAAAAAATTTTACCCCATCAAGAGTGGTGGTCGGAATTTTTTTCACGGTCCGCGCACAAACCTTCTAGCCACCCCCCTGTTGATCACTCCCTAATGATAAGTACATTAAACGAATAGGAAGAAATATCTATGGTACATTTCGATAATTGTGTCTTATTTTTTCAGTATCTTCGTGTGGCGGTGTAAGTGAGAAGAAACACCCACCGTGAGCAGCTGTGGTCAGTGAATATAGACCTGGTGAATATATGAGATTAAAATACTACAAACTATATACATATAGGCCTATATCCAGTGGGTCTGCCATTTTGAATATCTCTGGTGTCTCCGAAAAGTGGCAAAACACACTGATAAGACATGCCACGATGGATGCCTTGTCTCTGGATAATACCAACTTCGGGGGACAAGCTGGTTCCCATCTTTTCAGCTCTTTATCAGTGCATATCGCCAGGACCAGCCCCAGTCCCGGTTGGAGCCTATACCCCACTGGTACACAAGAGACCTGACCTGCTACTAGTAGGAGCAAGACTTACAACATTCTCTCAATGTCCATTTTTGTAATGATTTAAGTCATCGGTGTATCATACCCATTGGTCAATATGATGCACCAATGAAGTGCTGGCAACGAGACACACCAGCACTTCATTGCTGCATCATGCCGACCCTCCAGGAGTCTATAAACCCCATGAGTTACTCACCAGGGCTGCATTCATGCATCAATAATGACCAATGGGCATGATTCATAAATGCATTATCGGCCTTTTAAAGAATTAATGTTCGCTTGTTATGCACACTTCAGCAATTCCGTCCAGTCAGATTTTGTTTCTGTGATTATTGAACTGTTAATTAATATATATCAAAAGGGAGGTATTCCGAATGTTGTTGTGTCAAGGCACTTTTTATCTTGGCAGCACATGTTATATATTTACTATAATATTGAATTAAATTATATTGATTTACCTTATAAATATGTATACACACGTTATACAATATTATATAGTAGCATGGATAAAACAGTTACATCAGTGTATATTTCTCTCCTTTTTTTGCACAAGATGTCGTATAAAACCAGAGTGAATGCTTTCCATCTTGGAAATGATTGTGAGAAGTCAATTCTAATGAGCCAGGTGTCATAACTCATGAGGATTTATTCAAACCAATATTATTCTCTTAACTTAAATCAAGTAAAACTGACCTTCAAATACATTGTGAGTGACAAAATATCTATTTTCTGCCCTGATGAGTGTATGTGAAATGTCAGTGTCGTATATACCATGAAATGGTGCGTCATAATAAGAGTAAAAACCAATTGCTTATAATTGTGGCCTGAAATCAATCATATGAGATTAAAAAGTGCATGTCATTCCGTCCTACATTATGTTTACCCATATGTAAGAGCACTATATTGTAAACTAAAATGCTCATGTTATTCATTTCTTTTGCTTTTGATGTTGTAATGTACCATCACCAGACATGCCACTTTTTCTGGTTTACCCGGAATTCCTGGTTTTTATTCCAAGATTCCTGTATCAAATTATGTTAAATTCCTGGGAAAATGTGTCTTAAAGTCCGGTTTTCCTGATTTTTATTGGCCAGTGAATGGCATCTCTGCATCACCCCCCCCCTTACTGTGGTTTATCCCTACAAAGCATTCTTTTTTTCCATTATGCTAATTACATATTTGGTTGCATTCCACAACGTCTATTTGATACTGTGGGCCATATAGGATATATGAAATTAAAGAAGAGGCTTGTCCGTCCCATTAAGAACTCCTATTGTATACATTTGTACTGGGTTAACACTCAGAGAACTTTACTCTATTGAGGAGTATTTATAGTACTGCGTTTATCCACTAGATGGCAGTGCTGCTCCACATAGCGATTCTAACCTATCCACAGGGATCCAAGTGTCATGACAATATGAGAATCTGATCAAAACAGTCGATGTTATCTCTGTTAGATGGCTATTTAAGATAGAACAAAACCACTTCTTTATCTGAGAGGAGAGCCATATAATGATAGAGTGATAATGAATTTGAGATTATGCCGTACTTGGAAGCAGAAAGTTGCATTATAAGAGAAAACAATCAGTAAATTGACCATGACATACAAAGGTATTTATGACAAAATATGTGATTTGTTGAGAGTAGTGCATTCTTCATAGGGTCATTAACAATCACGGGTATAGACTAGAGGTTTATATTTCCTCATTTAGCACTGACGTATACCTGTGCATTAGGATTAAATCCAGGACCGTCCATATGTCATATTTAATAGGATCTGAAGAGTTATATGCATTATGAACGAGGCTTATTTTCATAGAGTGCCTTTTCATGAAATACTGTAATGATGTAAACCCAGGGGCATGTTCCCGGCATGTTTAATATTGCTCGCCCGCATTGTATTAATGACATTATGTACATGTAACTTAAAGAATATATAGAATATATAAAATATATACTTATATCAGCTGAATATTTCTTTGTCTAGTTTGTGTCTTAGCTACCGTACATAGTACCTCACGTATATGCCATGGTTTATAAACAAATCTGAGGCCTACTGCGCCTTGTAGGAGGGATGCACCTTATACTATAAACGTATATATTTTCGCACATCTAAATTTTCGCGCATCTGGCATAGAAAGACCTTTTCGCGCAATCATATTTTCACGCATCTGCAATCACTGGGTCTCTGGCTATATGCCAGTTTTTACGGCTTGTCAATCGGACAATTATAAAGGATTCTACAGCAATGAGGGGAAGAAAATAGAAAAAGAAGAAATTACCTTCAATGCATGAACAAATGAGTGAGCAGAGTTGCCAGCACTTCATTGGTGCATCATGATGATCAATGGGCATGATGCACTCCTACATCAGCGGCCCTAAGAATGTTATGGTTTCACCAAATATGGAGTGCTGAAAATATGTACTGAGCGAAAATTATTACGTTTACAGTAGGTGGGGTAAAATCACATTAGATTAGTACTAAGCTGGCCAAAAACTAGCCCTAGGTGCGCCTTATAGTTTTTCTTGCAACTCGGGGTGCGCCTTATACGTGGGGTACTATTTCGACTTTAATACATGTACATATGGAACCTGATTTGTACTTAAAGGGGTGTACAATGTCCACTTAGCACTAGGAACAGTTCCTCGAATGCATATAGTACCCTAAAACCCCACGTTCAAGCCACACCCTCGAGCTTCCCTAGCCCACTTAAAAGGGTCTGTTTCTCCTCTTTCCTATCCCCTCGGGATGTGTGTGGTGCACATATGTGCGGGCACTGACACATTCCCCTGTGAAATTGTGTAATGTAGTTCTCGCCATGAATATGACCTTAGCTGTCGAAATGGCGTTAAAGATCTATTACTCACTCTCACTCAAGCCACACCCTGAGTTGAGGAACAAGCTATCATGCGCATCCTGAGTCAATCAAGTAGAATTGTGGTTCCTCAGTCATTAGGCCATTCTATTCTCTACTGATAAGTTCCTCTAATCCCCACAGGGGTGAGTTAGGGGGATTTCAGGAAAAACAGCACCGAGCAGATATAAAATAAAAAGAGGAATTGAGAAATAATGGTAAGAACAAGAAAAATAATGTTATGAGAAAATGTTTTAACGATACATGTACTATTGAAAATACTGGAGAGCCAAGCATTTATAGTATATACTGAGGGAGTCTACAACTACCCTAAGGCCCGTAACATATGAGACCAGTAGTGTAGACAAAACAAGGATTAAAATAAGACCAAGAAGTGGTGTTTTAGGCTCGGTTCTGGGTTAAGGTACAAGACCGTGATAAATGCTCAGCAGCCGGATGTTTTCCCTGTGGGGTATCAAGTATACACATGGGTACATAGTCTATATAGTATTAAATGACCATCAGCATAATACACTCCTATAAGGTGTAGAGTTTCAATACGGGTACACAGTCCTACAAAGAATACACCCCTATATAGTATTAAATGACCATCAGCGTAATACACTCCTATATGGTGTAGAGTTCCAATATCGGTGCATGGTCCAACAAGGAAGGGATGTTGGCGTGAGGGTGTCTTGAAGGGTTAGACCCCTATAGCGTTCTGGCTTGCCCGGCAACACTAGCGAAGGTGATGCCCCTATAGGGTAGCAGGGTCCAAATGTTGTAAGGTTGAAACAGTCCAAGACAGCCGGTAGTCAAAGGGTATATAAGGCCAGGCTGGAACCCGGGGGGGGAGGAGGGGCACTGAGCCTCGGTTTGGGTTCCAACTGTGGTACCAACCGACCCCACGGAGCGGTGGCTGTCGACGCCTAAAAGGGGGACTGTTGTCTGAATTAAATTTTGAGATTAGGGAGCTGTTAATACCTATTATACCTTGCATAGAAAGGAATTAACTTGAATATTCCATGTAATCACTCCAGGGCTGTGGAATTCCTGAGTATTATTGTCAAAGAACCTTAATTTATATGGAAGAGGGGCTGTTATCAAACTTAAAAAAAAAGGGGGCTGTAAAAATAGGGCTGTATTTCAAGGGGCTGTGAAATGGCCAAAAAGGGGGGCTGTAGTTTCGCAGTTGGTAGCACAAATCATAGAGTCCGTGCCCCCCCCCCGGGGGGCTGGAACCTGTGGGAGTAGCAGTTCGACCTGGAATCAAGGGGAGAAATTTATATTTGGCAGCTTCATCTAATGAGTCAAATTTTGACTTAGAAAATCTTCATTTAGCCACTAGCTGGCCTTACTGGAGAAGTCTTTGGAAAATATAACGCAGCTCTGGGACTGTTTGGCTACTGCATTACAACCACCTAGCATCAGGGGTGTGAAATTTCCGCGGAAACGCAGAAATCCGCGTTTTTGATGCTTAGAAGGACCATTCTTGAGATCTATGTAAATCCATTGAGAAAAGAAATTACCATTTATAGGGGGGGGGGGAACTGACTTAAAATTTCTGCTCATATCATTCCAAGTGGAAAAATGTTAGCATCCCAAAGGTAATCCCAAACATCCCTGCACATCAGAGGGTGACATATTCTGCCCAAATAATATTTAGATCACTTTAATCCTACTAAAAAACATAAACCAACAAGACGGTGCAATACGCTTCAGAGGAAATGGGTTTTGGGATTTCACACCCCTGTAGCATACAACCAATGTGGTCTTAGCCCTGGGACTGTTTAGCTTCCATTTTGCAACCATCTAGCCTACAACCAATGTGGTCTTAGCTCTACTACCTCTCACTGGCAAAATATTTGTAAAATTAGTTCATATACAAGTCTCCCATTATCTGGATGTGCACAATATTTCAGATCCGCAACAAGGTGGTTTTAGGAAAAACTACTCAACTACAATTACAGCCTCAGAATTCCTGGATGATATTCATAATGCAATAGATAATAAACTAGTCACTAAAGCAATATTTATCGATCTCAAAAAAGCATTTAACACCATAGACCACACCATTTTAATAAATAAATTAGCAAAAATAGGATTTGCACATAAATCAATAAGTTGGTTTAAAAATGATCTAACAAATAGACATCAAAGAACTCAGGCAAATAATCACCTATCTATTCCCCAACTTATTAAATGTGGAGTACCGCAGGGTAGTACCCTGGGCCCTCTCGTTCTTATTGTACATCAACGATGTATTCAAAGATGTCAGAGCTTCAGAGGTCCGTCTATTTTCAGAGGTTTAAACTTCACTAAAAATTAGACATCTCAGAGGCTTATTCCATCTTGTGATCATACTTTGGATAGAAAAAATTAAATTATACCTAGAGTAGATACCCTTATAACATTTTCCTTTGTACTTCTAGGGATCATGAGGTAGAGCCTAGTTTAGACCTCAGTAGGTGGAATTAAGCATGACTCGTGCTGCCCTCTAGCCTTTTCTAGACAAACTACCTTTCAGAGGTCAGAGGATCTCTGAAATCTCATTTCAGAGGACATGAATCTAAGCTAGCTGCTGATTGGCTGAAATTATGATGCATTTTTAAAACTATCTATGAACATCCACTCTAAAGATGGTCTTGATAGTTTTGAGTGAGGGGAACAGGTTGAAATGAAGATGAGATGAGTGCTTTCAGCATAGTACATTGGGGGGAATGGGTGCTTTGCTATCACCCAAAAATTTTCAGAAGTTGAGTCCATACCCAACTAACATCTCTGATGTATCCACAGCACTTAGTATAGCTAAATATAAATTGTATGCCGATGATACAGTAATTTATTACAGTGCTAATACCATTGACGCATGCAATCACATTCTCTTGAGGGATATGTCAAATTATGCCAAGTGGTGTAGAGGTAATAAACTTACCCTGAATCTGACTAAAACAAAAGAAATTCTTTTTGCTTCTAGGCCAGTATTTAAAAAAGTGAAGAATATACAAGTTAAATCAGAGGGAATTTCATTGGGCCACACCCCCAATTATAAATACCTAGGTTTTATCCTAGACTCCCTATATTGAGCAGAATAACTTCATTGGGAGTCCACAAGGAGAAATCTCCTTCCATACTAACAGTGGGCATACCAGATTCGTAAAAGGCGACAAACTTGGGGTTTCTTGTGTCTTGGGGTGAGCATGTGGGCAGCTGGTGTCCATATGCGCGGGCCTGGGCTTACATGCTTGTCTTTTGCCATGGGATTCCCCCTCAGTGAACCACGTCTGAGTGATCAAAGGCCGTGGTTTGTCTGGCCCTGCCTATGGGACCAGGCAAATAAAAGAACACTTGCTATCCTTCGAAAAGAGTAGGGGAATGAAGCCCCGGTAGCGGTTTTCCCCCTCGACCCTCCTCATAGATTCGGTCATTCATCTCATAGATTCGGTCATTCATAGATTCGGTCACTGCTGTGTCGGGCAAGCAGCATATAAATACCTGTCCAAAAAAAAAAGAAAGGACTTAATGTCCGAGAAACCTTGAATGTCTGAGTTCCTCGATGGCCCCCGGACGTAAAACTAAACAAACAAACAAACAAACAAACAAATAGACTCCCTATTAAATTTGAGCAAGCATATGTCTCAACTGAGACGCAATGTATGACACAAATCTTATTTGTTAGCTAGGATGAGACCATTCCCATTGGTTGGTGCTAGTATCAATATATTTAAAACAATGGTAGCCCCATATTTTGACTATGGTGACTGCATATATTTGGGGGCAAGCAATAATCTGCTGGAGAGATTACAAGTTATACAAAACAGGAACCTGAGAGTTGCATAAGGAAAGATAAATTCTCTGATGTGGATGACCTTCATAAAGATACAGGAATCTTAAAGCTTTGCTTTAGAAGAAGGGTGAATTTAGCCAAGGTAGGTTTCAAAAGAGCAAAAATAAAACGGTATGTGGATGATAGACCTATCTCCACTAGGGCTAGAGATGCTACAATCTTGAAACTCAGGAAGCCCAGATGTTCCAAGTATAAGAAAACTGTAGAGTATTCAGCAGCAAAATACTGGAATGTGCTACATAGCGATAATAGAAATATTGAGGAGTATAAAAATTTTGATGAAGCAGTAAAACAGTTGTATGTGTGAGCTTGCCATGTACACCAACCTCAGGTCAATCGTATAAGTTTGGGGGGGGGAGTAAGTATAAAGGGATATATAAACTTTATTTGTTATTTTGGTTAACCATTTTCTTTCTTGTTTCATTGTACATGTATTTTTTTTTCTTATTTGATTTCTGAGGTTCCTGCCACCTATCTGTAAAAACAGCTTATTTGTTCAGATTATGTGAGGGGGAGCTATCCAGGACTGCAATAGGCAGTACCAAAGGCTCCCTCCTACATTGGATGATTTATTTGTGAATATAATTGAAATGATATTTGTAATCAATACTTTATGTGGTATATGTAATACACTGTGTAAAATGTATTTGATTGAGCCTCTAGATTTTAAGTTAGGAAATACTTCATGCCGAATGTTCTAGAGGAGCATTGAAAAAACACATATGTATATATGTAACAATGGATATCTGGAGATTTATATGCTTTAGATGCTCTCTCTCTCTCCTTCACTGTTCAACATTTGACCAGATCATCGGAATTGAGTGAGCCTTACTTAAGATCTAGAGATGGAGTTCACTCATGCCTAAGGTTAGAAGGTTTATGATAAAGAATCCAATCTTACTTGGGAGATATGGGTTCATGGAATTGGTCTTCAACTTTCAATCATGATCTGAGAGTATTCCTGTTTAGTGAACTTATTACATGGAGTATTGGTGTTGCTACATTGTGAACTGAGATTGTAAGGTGAGCCTTTCTCTAGACTCAAAAGATTGGTGATTGAAACATAACCGTTATTATTTGGTAAAGTATTTGACTTGAGGGTCGAGTGAACCGTTTGTTCAATTCATGATTGAGAGATTACAACTGTTACTTATGAAGGTCATATATTATGCTTGGAGATCAAACATGCGACCTTGTTCGAGCATTGCGATTGTGAAGTGTCGTTTGGATGTTAAACAAATTGTAATCGAGAATTTGCCTTCCTGTCTGGAGTAATAAAACCTTGAATATGACTTTACCCAATGTGTCTCCTTTTCAAATGGGATGTGGGACTTAGACATAGCTGTACCACTTGACACTAGCTAACTCCCCTTTGCATGAGCATTCATAACTGGAGGACTAGATGTTATTTGATTGGTGGAAAACTCGGTGACCAACTATTTTAAAGCATTTATAAAACCCCAACTATAAAACATCAACCCTCTTATTTCCCTACGCCTTCCTATGGTCCAGGGGGTCACTAATGCTCTGTTGACTGACTACTGAATGTTCTGAGCAGTCATAGATTTGTTTCTGATTTCCAAACAAGGACCTCGGCCTCTAGTTACACTGATTCTACTAAGCTAGTACACTTCCCATCTACTAGGGGCGCAGCATGTCTAGGAGGGCAAGCCTGGCCTCCACCCTCTGACTGCTATAGGATTAGTATGGGGGAAATGACCAATCAGACCCTTTTGTTGCAGAAGATATGCTCTGATCTCTAAGAAAAATGAGATACACAGAGAAACCATGTTGACAAATCTATCATAGTATTATGATGTATGGAATATCTTCATGTGAAAAAGTGTTATCTAGATTTAACAAGACTGCATGTGAGTTGAAATGTAACTGGATCTACATGGGTGGAGGGAGCAGAATGGGGGTGTAAAGTGGGGGTATCATTAGGTCCTACTTAGGCCACCTGATTGGCAGTCGCTTTTTAGATTAACAGGCCTCTATCTTACCAATGGTCATATAAATGGGCTGAGTATACCCACAATGTTGACATCAGTCTCATTAAAATGCACTTTAATCAGTGTATGGTAGGCTGCTAATTATCGAGTCACCTCCCTCCTTCTGATACACAATTTGACTGCCACCAGTGGTCACTGCCCGCCCCTGTAGACCAGGGGAATTTTCAAGACTGACACTAGCGCCCTCTAGTATAGGCTTGATGACCTGAGTGTAAAGATAGTAAATCCTAGACAAGAATGCAATAGATTTTGCTTCCAGACTAGTGCTCTTTTGTTTGTGCTTTTACAGACTTTTATTAAAGGTAGTCATTTGTCAGTCATGCAAGTTTTCTCGGAATAAGAAAAATAAAAATATGAAGCGTTCCTTCAGGCCTATATAAACAAAACATAATCTTATAGATACAACACACAGAGAAAAATTCACAAATATTCAGTGTATCAAACATTTCTATTATTACAAGTTTTAGTGTTGCTGTAAACGGGACATGTATCTAACTAAATCGGCAGTGGTCCTAGAAAATCAAGGATAAAATACATATATACACAAAGCAGCTGTTACCTACATATAACATCACCCTTATCTCACTCCTAATGTATCAGTGAAACCATAATAATGGGCACTAATGCATTGGTGCATCATGCCCATCGGTCGTCATGATGCACCAATGAAGTGCTGGCGAGTCTGCTCGCCAGCACTTCATTGGTGCATCATGTCGACCCCTCGGGAGTATGTCAACAATGTTGGGTCGACATGATGCATGAATGCAGCCCTGGTGAGTTACTCACCAGAGCTGCATTAATGCATCATGACGGCCAATAGGTATGATGCATTAATGCACTATTGGCATTTTAAGGGTTAAGGAGCGCTGGTGCACCGATGCATTAACGGCCCCTAAAGGTTTAAAACATTTCCCATATCAAAATGGAAATACTTATAAAACAAATATCATTTAACAAGCAATATGACAATTCTTTCTATTATTTTCGGCTCTCCAAGCAGGCGATTTAAGGCATTTCATGCAATCGTTACCATGCTTGTATCACAAATTTGAATTCATATAAAATTGTTGGCGCTTTACAAAGTAAAAAATATAGATTTGTATCAAATATTTACTAATCTGCATCGTAGTACAACCTTTTGGCTATACCTGTTGGAATTATGCATAGTTGATTTCTATTATTCCAACTATTCTATAATAGTATGACAACACCCGAACAACTTGCAACATCCCCTCCCCTTGTAGCCTACATACAAGGTTCCAAAGCAATGACTTTTCATTCCATTTTCATTCAGACTTATTGTAACATGCACAAAAACCTTGATGTCATTATGACCACGATCTTTAGTAGCGTGTTTTCTGTGAAGGTTTTAGTGGAAGTTGTGCAAACCTCTATCCGTCACTCTGGACTTCGTGGGAGCCACATTTGAAATGTGATATACTCGTATTATTATAATTACAGGAAGCTTCTCTTATCAAGCAAGTGCAAATATAATATTTTGACAATAATTAAAGCTTTTTTCCTCAATCAACCATCCTTAAGCAATTTGATTTGTGTAAGGAGGGGTATCCCATAGTTTGATATTTACATTAGGCCTGGCCTTATATTAGGCTTTTGTATACCAGTACTGAAAATATGATAGTAAGGATTTCAAAGTGATTTATACCTAAATCGTATATATATGGTTATAATAACCCTGAGACTAAGGATCATAACAAATATACCCTACAAAATGATTACCATTCATATTATGCTATTTAATGTACAAAATATGGCATCATTTGATTATTAAATTCGCCTTTCTTTGCTTCATGCAGCCTTTTAAATACACAAATGTGCACTGACCTAGTTATGCTATCATTATCTCCCTGTCCATTGTTTAATATAATCTAAAATATAACCCTATCGCATGCCTTATCGTTATCTTACAATATGAATAAGCAGATGGCAGATTTATAGGCCTAACCTATAATTATAATATTTTATACAATCTCTATATGGAAGACTTAGATCGGCATTGAAGAAAAAAAATAATCATTTAAATATGTCGAAATTCATCGTTTCAATTCATTTAAATACAATTCAGTGCGTCTGAAAACATTTTTGTGTAAATACTACTAAATGTACGTCCACGAGTGTAGAGGATATCCCTATCGGTTTGCCCCTCAATATAGTCTCGTAAAATGTTACTCTATTTTCTTTTTCCTTAATAAGATATAATTTACATCATATAACTACCTAGGTATATATATATATATATATATATATATATATATATATATATGTATGTATGTATGTATGAATGTATATATATATATATATATATATATATATATATATATATATATATATATATATATATATATATATATATACTGTCCCGGTGGAGCCCTAGCTGTGCAAGGGAGTATACATGTAACTGCACAAGCGTATCAAGCAATCCTTAAAGTAACGCAATCATGGTAGAATGATTATTTTACAACATTTTCTATAGGTCTAAACATCGACCCTCGGACTCTCTCAGTGGTATGATACTGACCTTCCCGTGTGTATAAACCCATGGGGTCGTCATGATGCATCAATGCAGCCCTGGTGAGTAGATATGCATTCATGCATCATGACGACCAATGGTAGGGATGCATCAATGCACTATCTATCTTGAAGGAGTTTATCAGTTGCGCCAATTCCTTTACAAACATGTACTACACTACATAGTTCCCATATTTACACCTTACATATGTCTATGTACATATGGCTTCCCAATGTTTGGGTTACTCCAAGCTTAAAATGTGACAGAAAATGCAACGTTATCAACTTTATCATATTGCATCGAAATAAAACACCTCTTCTGATGAGGATCTGTCTATATGTGTAGCCAAACAAAACTCATAAATAAAACCTTGCACGACAAGAAGTTGAAGATTGTAACCTAGTCATAAGAATTATGATGCTTTGGCGCGAAAGGGGTTTGCAGTCTTTCGAATATTACTGGCTACAATTCATGCGTAGCCTTGAGAATGGATCATGTGAACGCGCTGTGTAGGGATTTGGTCCCTGGCCAATCCTATACCAGATATTATGCCCTCTTTCCATATGAATTGATGCTGGAAAAGATTACCTTAAATATTCCACTTTTCCTTTTTTGTGGATTATCTTTACCATTTGCTTCATTATGATGCCATTGACAATAATGTAATTATGCTCCTGGTTATATACTTGTTACTACATAAGGTTATTCAAATTGATGTCCGTCCTGCGCACTATAATTGTAACTCAAATGATGATAATTTCTGTAAAGGGTATACACATTGTGAATTTATAAAATTGTAGCACCTTTTGAATTGGGTAGAGTAGTACAAAAGAAAAATCATGGTCCAAAATATCCTATAGAGTTTATATATATGCAAAGAAATATACACATATGAATATACATACTAAGATAAAAGGCATTGTTTCCTTCTATAAAACTTAACCTAAAGATATTTACCATAAACCCCCGCATTTAAGCCGCGTCTTAAAGGCCATTTCCAGGTGAAGGGAAGGTGTGTGTATGTGAGGGGGGGGGGTTAGCGGTTGGATCTAACAGGTATCCAATGCCTTTCCAATAGGCAAGCACTTTCTTTTCTTTATTTATTTTTTTTTTGGGGGCGTGGTTGAAGATCAATTAACAGATTTCAATTTTATTCGGTGAGGGGAGGGGTGCAAATCCAAAACTCAGTGTGGCTTAATTATATATGAGGTTGCGGCTTATACGCGGGGTTTTACAGTATGAGATATTAAAATTACAATGAGATAATTCACACATGTATTTGGTGGCCGTGATGATGGGGCTGTGGTAACCTATCGTTAGGATGGCGGTCATGGTGCAGTCCAGAACTGTCCAATTTACTATGCTTCTTTTTACCAGTGATCATCTTCCTCAAACTCTTACGAATCTTTCCCCCTCTGGTCATATCGTCCTTTCCTGTAGCCTGGCTAATTGCACTTGTGAGGGAGGTTTCTGATGAGGATGTAGGGAGACGTGAGCCCTGGTCAGCAGAACTGGTATGGGGGAGGGTCATGGCATGGTTGTGAGCTGGAGAGAAGGTTTCAGATCGATCAAACACATCTCTTACCATATCCTCCGTCCTGGAGTCCAGGGACACTGTCTTTCTAGCCCTGGAGGTGGGCGTGGTCGGCCTGGTAGGTGGCTTCTTGAGGGCCGCTGGAGAGCTTGTCACTCTGGGGGCGGGGCGCTGCGGGGTATCAGGAGCTGGGGGTGCCTTGGTCATAGGTCCAGTCTCTATTGGAGGACCACGCGGTCTCAAGGTCCCATAGTACAAGGATGATTTACTCTTCAGGGTATCATACAGAGAAGCAGATGTGGGTCTCTCCTCCCATTGATGCCGCCAGCAGCCTTTGATTATAGCAAACAGGTCTGGGGAGCACCCTGGAGGTTTCTCCAGGCGTCCACCCTCTGTGACAAACACAGCTACCTGCTCTGGTGGCATATTGGCATAAGGCCTCTCCCCACCTGACATAACCTCCCAGAACACAACCCCTAAAGCCCACACATCCGACTTGGTGCTGTACACTGACTCAGACAGTACCTCTGGAGCAGCCCATTTCACTGAGATCTTCTCACTCCTAGAGGCCTGGTATATGTCATCAGTGACAAATTTGGCTCTCCCAAAGTCAGCTAGCTTGACACATAAGTCTGATGCTACTAGGAAGTTCCTGGCTGCAAGGTCTCTGTGGATTAAGTATTGGCGGCTTTCGAGGTAGGAAACAGCTGATGTGATCTGTATGCAAACATCAAACAAGGTATCCAGGTTGTCAGCAGCTATGGAGCCATCCCTCAAACAGTCCCTCAGGTTTCCTCTGGATACAAACTCAGTCACTAGGAAGTAGGGCTTTGCCTTACAACTCACTCCAACCAGTCTCACCACGTGCTCGTGTTTTAACTCCATGAGCCGGTGAGCTTCCTCGATAAACTCATCCTCTTCGATTACATTTGTGTCCGGCTTTTGAAGCACTTTTACAGCAACTGGGATCTTGTTGTAAATCCCAGCACACACAACACCAAAATGTCCATGGCCAATGATCTGACCTGTCAAAGATAAGGCTGCTCGGTTAATCTCCCATCGGCAATCAAAGTGATAACCAGGTGTGATCGGCATGCGAGCCTCTCGGAGAGGCCGCCGGAGTATCGTAGCCAAACCGCTTTTGTTTCTCTGAAAGTAAGTTACAAGGTCTCTAACATTCATGAAGGAGTGATCATGTCCTTCGACCATGACATCGCCATGGGCGTTTTCCACTATGTGGTAGTGTAGCACTTCACCGTTACTCCTACATACGCTCAGGTTATACACAATTCTAGGGTCCTGTGTGGTGGGGCGATACACTACAAAGCATCCCTCTTGCTTCTCTTGGCCTAAGAACAAAGTGGCCTGTCTGGAGGTCATAACAATCGGATAAAACCAGGGTTCACCTTCTGGGTCACCGTGCTTCTTCAGCAGAAGCCTCGGGATATAGAAAGCTCGCCCTAGTTTATCATAAGTCAAGTACATCCCTTTGAAGTCTCTGAAAGGAATAGCATCCTCAGGTGATGCCTCAAGATCAACATCTTGCTGGCAGCAGTCCTCGGTTTCAGCTATTAGGAGGTCATCTTTGGCGAGCATGATCCTTGAGTTATCCTCTTTTGGCATTATCGGCTCGGCTTGAACCATTCTCTCCATGTTCCTTTTGTTTTCTGGGTTCAGTGTGGCCTCCAGTGCTCTAGCATAGGACTTGGGGTCGAGGTATACCATGGTCCTGCTGTAAGGGGATGGAGAGGAGTCAAGGATTTCGATATCCTCATAGTAGGAATCATCCTCGGACGACCCATCCCCTTGTGCTGTTGGCACGTGGACATCAGCTGAGCCCGTCGACATGCGTGGTAACAAATGTGGAGGTTTTGGCAGCTTTCCTTGTCTCCGTATACTCCCCATATTCCCTGCCCCTCCAGATCCCGAGGCTCCTGCTCCTGCAGAGGTTGTTCTCGCTGGAGGAGCAGGTGCAGAGTTCACTGGAGCATCTATTCCAGAGTCTGTAAGGTTAGAGTGGGTACTCCCACCCGGACTGGTGCTTCCACTGAGGGATTCCTCAGACGCAGCTTTGGCTTTGACTCTGTCTTCCGGAGGTGGGGATGCCTCTTTGGATGCCGCGCTGGCTAAACTATGCCTATCACCATCAGAGTTGAAGCTTGGTTCAGACAGAGCGTCAGTCACCCCTGAATCAGGTCTTTCCGTACTAGATGCTCCACTCCCTGATGGCTTCTCAAGCTGTTTGTACTCACGGTTTATATTGTCCACACAACGATCTATCATTGGCGTAATTGTCTCATATGACTCGTAATCGTCATTTCCATCGTCATAAGCATTGCTTATCACCTGTCCCTTCTCATCCACATACTCTATTATTTCAACATTGACCTCCAAATGACCATTGCACTTTGCAGTCTCTCCCTCAAATTCCTCAGAGACAGAGTCTTGCTCTTGATGGCAGCCATTGCTAACCTGATCAGAGTCCTTTCCGTGCTCCTCCTCCTCCTCAGAGACATGCCCATTGGTTAATGTGCTGTCGGATTCAAACACATTGGGGTACTCATGTTCATGGATGGTTTCCCCAGGGGTCGGCTCTTGGGCATTAGAGTCTTTGAATTTGTTATAGCTAACAGACTCCTGTGATTGCGCCTCCTTGATAATGCTCAGAGGCCGCCCCGGTGAAAGCACTGCAGGTTCCTGGTTGGGGTCTTGATAATCAGGACTTGTAACAGCATTTGGGGTCTGGTCAATTGTGTCTTTGTGGCTATCCTCTTCATCGTCCCCCTGCTCTTCCTCAGCATGACCATTAACAACCACTTCTCCTGGGGTTCCTGGAGGGGTGGATGTTGGAGATATTTGAGAGAGGTTCTTTGGTTTGGGGAAAGGCTTGGGTTTTTTGCCTGTGGAATTGACGCTGTCCGAACGTGTGAGGACTGTGGTGGGTGCAGAGCTGAGAGGAGGTAGGTTACCTGGTTTAGGAGGCACCGGAGGAGGTTCTGGGACATCCTGGTCGTAATCACCATCGTCTTCAACAGAGACAGAGACTGATGTCCCATGTTCGCCTGAGCTGGGCTTCTCCGCATATGTATTCTCCACAGTTTCACTGTGTTCCGCTGAAGGACCTGGCTCGTCCAGCCCTTTCTCTTTCTCCTTCTCAGAGGTCGAAGGAGAGATCTGTGGGGTGCCATCTGGGATGCTAGCAGGCTCATGTGGCGGTATTGTAGGAGGAATTATGACCTTGGGTTTAGTCACCTCTGCTTTATTACTACCACTAATACTGCTGGTCACCTTTGGCTTATTGCTACTCCCCACTGGTACTGAGCCGATTGGAGTTTGATCTGGATCTATTGTGTATAGAGGACATAGGGTTGGAGGTACCTTTACTCCTGATGGGATTTGGTTAAATTCAACCTTGCGAAACACTGTGTCCTTTACAAGATTGGCCATATAGGTCTCCTCCTTTGGTTGTACCCCATTGGCCCCCTCACCCTGACTGGTACTATCGGACACTTTAGGTTCATTAAGGTATTTAATCCATGTCTCCCGTGCATGGCGACCACGCATAGGAATGGCATAACAGTCAATATACCCCTCCTCGTCTCTCTCCTCATAGTAACCATTTTCCAGTTCGTCCCCGGAGTCGTCCGCCGTGTGTTCCGCACGACGCCGTGCGGTCCGGATCAACTTCCTTACGGTCTCCCCGGTGAGTGCCGTACGGTCGTGCAGACCAGACTCCTCCTGGTCGTCATTGTGACGTAATGAGTCGTCAATGACGTCAGCGACGTGGCGGTAGTGTTCGCGTAGGCCGTCCATGAAGAGGAGGAACGCGCGGTCACTGCGCGTCTCGAGACGGTCCAACAGCAGCCCGACACGCTGCTGTCTGCTTCTCTGGGCCAGGATGTGCTCTCTCACCTGGGGAAGATAACAGAAAAAAAAGCTTGTTGTTAGAAGGAGAAGATGCTTATGTAAATACAATAGGGGTTTGAACACGTTGACATCATTCCTAACAATTTCTAAAATGGAATTAAGAAGAATATGAAATGCATTGATCAAACTTTTATCATTTCCGTTTTGGAAGATCCCGAGGAAGACATAAATTAATTAGATTAATTGTAAACTGAAGAAGTAATATTTCAATAAGCAACGAACCTATATCTATAATGTTAACAAGAGAAACTGTAAACGTATTTGAAATCGTCAGGTTTAGAGTGTCCCTTCAACATTTTGAGTATTCCTCTTCGGATAAGAGAAAGTTATATTAGTAGTATACACATGGGTCTATTCTAAAAGCAAGGGTGGGCCCCTTATACGCTGATATCTCAAAGGGATGTGGAATAAGAGTCCGCTTAGGCAATATGTGTAATATGTCTACAAGTAGCAACAATCCCAATAGAAAAACACACACGTACAGACATATAGTCACGAACAGATGTTAAAGTAAACACGTCCAAGTTATCCTTGTATAAAAGTGACAGACAGAAGTCCCTGAGGCACCTCACAGATGATCGGGCCCTAGATGGGTGGGGGGGGGGGTGTCACAGGTCGATTTTAGGAAATGCTCATGTCACATATCCCATGTCCTCTGTCACCTCTAAGGAACTGCCATGTCCCATGTCGGATTTAACTTAAGACATCCCTTGATGTCCCTTTTTCTATCTTTTTCGCCTTATGTCACTTAAACTCACGTTACATAACGATGATAAGAGAATTAATACAAATAATCATGCCACCCTGTCGAATTTCTTGGTCCAGACCCCCATGATGCACCGAGAGCCAAGAGCTGCTGCGTCAAAAGGCGGTCAACAGAAACATGTGCTGGGGGCGATGGTATTAAAGGTAAAAATTGCTCCAAACTCGAGTCCATTCCCATTGTATTCCATATATCCCATGTATATCATGAACACACAGGGCTATCACAATAACAACACGGATTCAAAGGGCCCATTCTCTCGAAGCTCAGCTCTGTAATATGATAATCCAAGAGAAATCTAAGAGAAAAATACAATTGCATGATTCAGATGCCTTTGAAGTACTACCGTTAAAGAGTCCTCTTCGCCAATCATCAGCTTTTTGGAGCAATTTTAGTCCTAAATAGACCCTCGAGAGAGTGTACTTCTCCATGCATGCATGCGGGTCTATCCAATAGTCCAGGAGGGGATATCTCAAGATGGTACGACTGCACATATATCCACTACGATTTGAAACCCCAGAATTAGAGTGCATGGGTGAACGTAGGTAAAGCACTGCGACTGTTCTGCACGATCAGCACTTAATGTAGTAAATTACATAGGGTTTGGTAGAGCAATCATCACACTGCAATCATTAGTGACCACTAGATGTTGGGCTCTAATGGAATTAGGGTGAGGGATCCCACTACGATTTGAAGGGGTCTAGTCGTACCCCCGGTCCCTGCACTCAGTATCCAAAGAGGACGTCACCTGCATTCTCCATTTTGGAAAACAGCCCCTAATCCACTGATTTTCAGGCCCGAAAACCCCCTTTTTTTGTGAAAACAGTGGACTTTTGTGGTTTCAAAAACACCCCTATTTCCTCTTTCTCTACCAGCACAGACATCCTTGGTATCTTTCTGAATTTGCAGTTGGCACATGTTATATGTCCATACTATTTAGGTTCAGGCTCAAGGGAGTAAAAAGTACTAAATTTATTCATTATATCAGAATATTTAATTAGATAGTGAAGGTGTCTCCAAGGTCATGCACCCATCACACAAACCCCATTTTCTTGAAATGCATGGAGTATTCTTTGCCAAAATACCCCTTTTCTTGAATTCCATGGAATTAAATTTTGAAGAAAAAGACCCCTTTTTCAGAAATTAGAGGACAAAGGATGTATAAGAAAAAGCACCCTTTTTTCCGCGTTTTTAGAACGCAGGTGACGTACCCTCTGTGATGTAAGTGCGGGGGCCGGGGTCGTACCACCTTAAGAAATGCCTTCCTGGGGATAAGTGTTTGGGTGCATTTCCGTTCTCCACTATACTCAGCATGCATGGACCTTGACAGCTATAGTTCACTTGTTATCAATAGCCATTTCCCGCTGACTACTTTTTTTTTATCACTCCTCATTTGGCTACTCTTTACAAGTCAATTACTCTGCGTCCACAATTGCTACAATTTATACAGTCTGTTAGACTCTGGGTCTACACTCCAGTGTCTGATCTGAATGGACCAGCATGTCTCTATAAAGTAATGAAGTTTCCCATTAATGTATGAATGAATGCAATCGTGTGTAAACCAAACTGATATCTAAAACCTCGCATATAAGGCACATCCTGAGCTGAATGACAATGTATAAGGAGCAGCTAAGGATTGATTTTGGTCACTTTAGTGACGATGATGATGATGATGACGACGACGACGACGATGGTGACGATGATAAATCAGGGTTGCGTTGCTCGTTTATGGAGGTGACTTATGGAAGTCATACAGGCAACCTATGGCCTCCATTATACTTCAAATAACTTGAGGAAATCAATACTTATAATACTATCAACTATGTCAGAGGGAATACTGAAGCCCCTCTTATTTAAACCCTTCTTATACGTGAAATATTACAGTAAATACCAACAAAATGATGCAGCCTGAGTGGGGCTACATTCTATACTCGAGGATTTACGGTACTTCTAACCTCTCATGTGTTATCCTTTATCAATGATGTATGTTATCATAGTAACCATATCTACACCCCAGATACCGTCCTAATGGCCTTCACCACAATAAAAGCATATCCTCACTATCAGTCCCTACTCTTTAGTTATCTAATCCCCTAAAAGCTATTTGAAGGCCGCTAATGCATTAATGCATCATGCCCATGGGTCGTCATGATGCATGAATGTAGCCCTGGCGAGTAACTCGCCAGGGCTACATTCATACATCACACCGACCTTACGGGGCTGATGAATCCCCAGAGGGTCATCATGATGCGCCAATGAAGTGCTGGCAAGCAGACTTGCTAGCACTTCATTGGTGCATCATGACGACCCATGGGCATGATGCACTCCTGCATTAGTAGCCCTTTAAGGGGTAAAAGACCAGTAGATACGTTCATGTCAACATTCGTGGCTGACCGATATCTCACTGTAGTAATGTGTCTATCCCCATCATAGATATAAAAAGTCCTCCAGGGAGGGGAAAAGTGGTTATCCAACACATTGGAAGTAATGTAGTACCTCGTGTATAAGGCGCGGCTTATAGGCGAGGATAAAGGCCCTTGTGAATTTTATTCGTGTACCGAATTCCTTTAAAAAAAGAGAGGATAGAGGCCCTTGTTGCCTGTTCTATGATAAGCTGATAAATAGAATCACTGGAGCTGCCTTGCAGCATACACGTGGCGATTTTAGACTATAAATTAGTACTAAAATGCTCAAAATATGACTCCAAATGCGCCTTATAGATTATAGGTATTTTATATAGACCCTAGATATATGTCTATGGTCTGCCATAACCTCAGGGTGCGCCTTACACGAGCTAGCAAAAGATCAAACTTGATACAATTTCAATCCAAGAGACTGAGGTAAATACCTACATCCTATAGTCAAAAGTGTCCCTATGGTATCAGCTTAGTCCAAATGCGCCTTATAGGTCTCCTAGTGATTCAACATGTGCCTTCTATGCTACGGTAGACACAGATCAGAGTTTGTCTCGGCAGTTTCAAATCTGGTAATAACAATCCAGGAGTCTGTAAAATCTGTACGTACATATATACATGTAGTATAGTCAGAAGAATCACTATGGGGTCAACCTAATCCAAATGCTCCTTATAGGTCTCCCATAAGCTGAACATGCGCATTATATGCACGGTAGCAACAGATCAGAGTTGATATCGGAGGCTGAAGTCAGTACCTACATACTATACAGTGAGAAGTATCCCTATGGGGTCAGCTCCTCCAGTGGTACACAGAGAGAAGAAATGGAGTCACAACGACTCCAAAATGGGAGTCCAGCTCCTATCACTGAGGTGACCCCTTTGGGACTCTCAAGTGACTCCGAAAGATTAAGGAGTCCTGCAGCTTTGACTCCCTTCATAGGGAGAGTCAAATGGCCCTGATGCCATATAAATAGAGTGTCAATCAGATGGGACTCTATCACTGAATAGAGTCATATCTAGCAGACTCCATACAAAGAATAGATATGGAGTCACTGTAACTCTGAAATGGTTGTCTTGAAATAGGGAGTCAAAATGTTTAGTCCCTAGGAATACAGTTAAACTTAATTATTGGGGTTTATACCATAGTAGGAATTTGTCTTGTCCATCTTTTGTTTGTACTTTACCTTAGTCATCCAGGTTGAATTTATTTTGACCATGGAGACACTGTGAACACTTTGAGTTGAGATTTTATCCACAAAAATGAGTGATAACCTGAAGCCAACTCCTCCAGATGACTAGCTATGCTCATCATCAAACCAAATGAATTACCATATGATGAGCACAATTGCACAAACAGCATTGTGGGGCCCTCTAGTAGAAGCACTGAGAAGCACTGGCTGGCTAAAACTCCATTTCAAAGCTGAGTTAGAGAGTCAGTGTGACTCTCTTTCAATTGGTTTGACTCCATTCCCTCCCTCTGTATTGTGTTAAGTAGGTCAAACATTGCAGGGAGTCAATTAGGAGTCAGCTCAGTTAGACTCCACTTTGAGCTCTGTCCCCTGTGACTACCCCTCCTGGAGTCCACCAGGCTGTGACACTCATTCTATGGGAGTCAATTCAGTAGGACTCCATACTGCAAACATGGTGTTCAGCAGTTAGGAGTCTATCAGCCATGACTCCTTTAAAAGGGGAGTCAATATAGAGTCCTGCTCAGCTGACCCCCATTTTGACTCCATTCCAAATGATGTGACTCCATTTCTTCTCTCTGTGTATATATACATCCAGAGAACCTGCTGGTGGGACACACACGGCTCCTGTTAGTGGCGGCCTCCAGGGTGCGACTGGTGGGCTATGTCTGTCGTCTTGTGATATAAAGCACTGTTTAGGTACTGTAGGATCCGCTCCCTCCCTCCCCCTCACAACCCTTCAGCCTCAGCCTCTCACTTCTCCACCACCAGGGCGCCCACTCAGTGCTGGTTATCCGCCCATGAACCAACCAATTTGTTGGATCAGGATTTTGAAAAGAAGGGAACGCGCCCGAGTGTGTTGACCCTGCTTTTGACTCAATTTCAGTGGCGGGTCCAGAATTTGGAAAAGGAGGGGGCGCGGCCCAAAAGGAGGGGGCGCACCCCCTATTTTTGAGCAAATTTTGGGGTCCAAAATATGTTATTAAACTCTTAAGTACTGGGAAAAAAATGGGGTACGCACTTCCCTGCGCCCCCTCTAAATCCGCCACTGAAATAATAGGCTCAAAGGAGACCTCTAAACTACAGGGGAAAAAGGAGGTGGCGTATGCCCCTCATCTAAATTCGCCACTGTTATATAGGCCTCTTCCACATTGCACAGTGGACACATCCATTGCTGAAGCTGGTACTGGTGAGATAAGGACTGATAACAACGGGAAGTTCGTTGAGGTGAAAAGATTAAAGATTTCAACATTTGACATGAGCATTTCATAAAATCGAGACGTGGAAAGGGGCCCATCCAGGGGCACCAAAGGGGTGCCCCCCTCCCACTTACGGGGACTACTGTCAGACACCCTAAGCCAAGGAAGTGATCATTTTTTTAACAACGGGGGGGGGGGGCTGGTGGGTTTTCGCACGGATGCACAAAAAACTTTTGCCCCCCTCTTGAAGGGTCAAATCTTTTTTTGCCCCCCCCCCCGCCAGGGGACCGGAAATCATGTGCGAACGTGCCCTTTTAACCTATAGTAAAAGTTATTTTGACCCCCTGGTCAAGGGGTCAAAAAAATTCTGACCCCCCCCCTCAAGCCCACCAGCCCCCCTGTTAAAAAATGATAACTCCCTTATGTGTACCTACAGGGAGTAGAGGTCGGGTTATGGGCTGACTACCCTCTACACCACCGATACCACTTCGGACTGACTGGATCCCTGCTCGTTACAATCGGATCTGATGTCACGCTGACGGAGATATTCACACTCAGACTCTTTACTTTGTGGTGAAAACAAGTGGCCATATCTTTTCCTTTTCTCCCCTTTTCCCTTTCCTTTTTTCTCTCTTTTTTTATTCAGTGTCCTATTGGTGATTTGTGTACTGGTTTTGACTTTGGACTCTGTAAACAGTTTTTGCTTGGATCTAGTGGGGACGGTGGAATTAAAACTACCTGCGTCAAATATGGTGAGATCCGGGAGTAAATCTGAGAAACTTGAAGCTTTATTGTTTAAAGAGATTATATATCGATTGAAAATAGCCATACAGATTCTTTTTTTCTTTTTTCTTTTATCAAATGTATAACTTAATCAAAGTGGTTTCTATCCTTCCAATCCCAAAGTGATGATATCAAACACCATAGCTTGAATATATAGCTACTAAAGTAGCAGCCAACTAGATGTTTTCAGAAATATCAGGTTTGTTATTTTACTTTTTTGTGTGTCGTGCTGGGTCGGGAGCTCTTCCACCACATGCTTGACATGTCACAAACAGACATCACCATGTGCATCTTATTAAGGCTAAAATCAGCCATGGATGCTACAAAAAATGTACTACCCTCTAAGGGAGTGGTCATTTTTTAACAACAGGAGGGGGGTTGGTGGGTTTGGGGGGGGACAGGAAAATTTCAGACCCGTCTTAGGGGGGAAAAAATTTTTTTGCCCCTTTTGAGTGAAAAAGCCTGCACGTGACTATAGAATAAAAGGGGGGGACAGGAAAATTTCAGACCCCTCAGAGGGGTGGACGGAAAAATTTTGCCGCGCACGTGCGGCATTTCACCGACCCCCCTGTTGTTAAAAAATGACCACTCCCTAAGGGTGACTAATGCATGAATGCATCGTGCCCTTTGGTTGGCATGATGCTTAAATGCATCACCCCCTGGAGGGTCAGCATGATGCTCCAATGATTGGCACTTCATTGGTGCATCATGACGACCAATGGGCATGATGCACTTCTGCATCAGTGGCCCTTAAAGGGTATTAAAGGCTAAAACCAGCCATGGTTGCTAGAGAAGGGTAGTTGGGGGTCCTTGACAAATCCTGAATGTCTGAGTGGGTACAGTTTCACTGTAAAATGTATAAGGCCCAGTGTAGATTAGACACCTGTTTATTGTCCCAGCTGATAAGGATACATCATGAATGTGCACAGTTTTAAAACGTTTCTTTCTTTTTTGTTTAAAGGACACTGGTCCTCTAAGAGCATTTAGATCTAAACCGGATGTAATCATGCTGTGCACTTAGTGAGTGAGTAATAGATGTTTAACACCATTTCGACAGCTAAGGTCATATTCATGGCGAGAAAGACATTACACAATTTCACAGGGGAATGTGTCGGTGCCCGCACATATATGCACCACACACATCCCGAGGGGATAGGAAAGAGGAGATATAGACCCTTTTAAGTGGGCTAGGGAAGTCCGTGCTGTGCACTTAGGGACGTTTACATAGATTTTAAGATACATTTGTAATCTTAAATATACATAGCAGATTACATGTAGATTTACCTAACCATATATATATATATATATATATATATATATATATATATATATATATATATATATGTGTGTGTGTGTGTGTGTGTGTGTTCTTATTGGAAAGTTAGAACTACTTTCAGTTATAATAGATAAAGCCCATGATGAGCATCATATACATCATATCCAGAACTCGCTGCCATCATCAATGCCATGTACTGAGACATTTCTAGGTCTATTTTCCATCTTTTTTAGATCGGGAAGCTTGTAGTTATAAGTTACAAACTTTATTCTTCATTATTCCTACTACCTCAGTAGAGCTCTCCCCTGAGTTTATATGCATTCTTTGATACTAACAAAGAATGAATTTTACCCAATCTAACCGATTCCCGATTCTGGGACATGCCTTAATGGTGATGTACATACATAATTCTGGGAATCCTTATAATAATGAGTAGCAGAAAGTATACTATCCATATCCGCCTCAGTACCTTATTATAGACACATAGAAATGTATTCTGTGTCTATTAGTCTGATTAATCCTTTGAATACCAATAGTATATCAAAACATTATGCCCATGCATGACGCATGAATGCAGCCCTGGTGAGTAACTTCAAAGAACTACATTATGCACTTTGCTGACCTTATGAGGTTGATACAATACCGAAGGGTCGGCATGATGCACCAATAAAGTGCTGGTGAACAGACTTGTCAGCTGCAGCACTTTGTTGCTGCATCATGCCGACCAATGGGCACGCTATTCCGAGTTAGCAGGTTGTCACATGGGCGCGGCCATTGCTGGAACTTATTACCAGCGAGTTCTACTGATAACACCTATCAGATGGATACCAGTTGGCCCCCGAAGGACCGCAGTGAATAGATTGGGGTTCTCTCATTGGCTAATAATTAAACTTGCTAAGTCCGTAATACATTAGCGGCCTTTAAAGGGTCTGTGGTCGGTGAGTGGTTACAAACCATTGTACAATACCTCTACATATTGATGATCACATGTCACCACAGATACATGATATTCATGATAATCACCTCTCGTTCTGAACATGTATGGAGCTGATTCCTCATGTATAGAATTCTTCTTACTCTCACTATACCAATATATACACAAAGAAAGAAATACGCTCTTCAAGATGAGCAGCACAATAAGACACGTTACATGATGCTAAACCTCTTGTCAACCCTGATACATGTTCTTCATCTTCAACCTTCAGAGTCTGTTACTTAAGGGTTATACATGTACACTGTTGTCAGGTGCCTGGGTAATCTTATATTGTCAATAGGAAGGGCCTGTGTGTGTGTGTGTGTGTGTGTGTGTGTGTGTGTGCGTGTGTGTGTGTGTGTGTGTGTGTGTGTGTGTGTGTGTGTGTAAGGCGCATCCTTAGTACACCATAGTTCCATCATCACCTATAGTATAAGCCGCTCCTTGTACACGGGGTAGGATATGTAGGACTGTCGAAATGACTGTCCACTGTTGTTGGAATGTACACCATCCGGGGTCTACCACAATTAACAATGGCGCGTGTCCTGTGGTGGCACTATAAAGGCCTGTACATTCCTGTGGCTCAGACCTATAGCTTATGACAATTTCCCCTTTTTCCAAGTAATTTGAACTTTGATGTGGGTGGAAATATACAGCTATATCAATATTGCGAAAGAGAAAGTTTTGTTTTCAAAGGGAATTCTGATTGATGTTGTTCATGAATAGGGAGGGCTTTGAAGATCTAGAGCTGGAAATTCATAACCAAAAGGTATTTTGGGAATTAGGGTGTGTGTGTGTGTGGGGGGGGGGAGGGGGGTGTGGGCGGGGGGTCTGAGAGAAATGAGTAGAATGGGATGAAATCAGCGTCGTTCGGGGAATCCCTTCAAAGGAGGGGTATTTAAATGAATGTTGTGCATGCTCAAAGTAATGGTAAGGAATCCGGATTTTATCTGAATCAACAAACAGGTCAAGCGTACTATGAACAATAATGACAAATGTCTGGGCACGTGCTCGTGCTGCTGAGCCCTTTATATCGACTGGAATAATGTTCATGTTGTAAACAGAGCAACCACAGCACATAACCTTAGAACAAAGGAAACAAGCGTTGATCATTTCAGGTATGAAACTGTGGGTTAAATCACTCACACCTTGGATTACCTAGGCCTAATGTGTACTGGTTAAAGGCCATACATGGGGATTAACCCGTACATAGTATCACAAAAAGCTAAAAGGAATCTACCATCTAGATTATGGTAAATTCACTTGAGTCCTTAATGAGCACTGAACCTTGCATTCTGATGATTTTGTTGACTGGAGCCTATATCATAGATATCCCCGTAGACTGGCTACAATCCATGAGCTTTGGCCCCTCTCCTCCAGAACCCTCCCGGCCGCTTAGAGGTCTTTTTCTGTTTAAAACTTTAATTCATTTCATTTTTATTTCGATTCTCTTATATTGAAAGTCTACTTCTATTAATGAACCTCATGATTCTGATGAATGGACTCTACAGGTACCCCCCTCTATGTGTCTTATTTGTCTAGCTAGCCTATTCTGCCCTCATGTGATCAATACATGTCTACAATGATGGTGGCGGTCATTGTTCACTTTGAAATTTGCATAAATTGGACGCGCATATTCATCACTCTAGCGTTGTCTTTTTTGTCAAGTCATGTATCCTGGCGGTTTCTAAAGCCCTGATCTATACATAGAAGTTCACACTTTGGACCGGAAGTGGCCTCAGCGTCCCATGATAAAACCCCTGGTGATAAAGAACAACACTAATCCATCGTCATAGGGGTATAACTCTAGGTGACTCATCTAATGGGCGAGTAAAAGAAAAAAGTAAGTTAAGCTATATAGAAAGAAAAAATAAAGAAAAAAAACATCACCAGAAACACTGGCCATGGTCTTTCATAATACCCTATAAAGTAAGCTTGTTCTAATCACAAGGGCGACAACTGTAGAATGCCTGTTCTTGTGGTGAGTAGACTCAGACCTTAATCCTTTAAGGGTCGCTAATGCATTAATGCATCATGTCCATTGGTCGTCATGATGCATGAATGCAGCCCTGGCAAGTAACTTGCCAGGGCTGCACTCATGCATCATACCGACCCTACAGGGTTGATACACACCCCGAGGGTTGGTATGATGCTCCACTTCATTGGTGCATCATGCCGACCAATGGGCATGATGCACTCTTTAAAGGTTCAGCTAGCAGTCATCACCTACTGGAGGACCTGTACACTGTCACAAACACCGTACAACATGTCTACAACACGTAACCTTGCACTAGTTACAGGAAGTCTTAGGGTAGGTTCACCTTGAGACATCCACATACGCTAAGGCGCCCATCCTCCGTACATCAGAGACCTGCAAAACTGTACACTGTAAAAAGTTGGGTTTTCACTGTAAGCAGTATAAAATAGATGAGGCAAACTCCATCACATTTTACTTGTCATACCTAGTAGCAGAGACCCCTTATCCCAGCTCCTTATGCTGACAACTTATGTGCCTAGGTTGACAACTTCACAGTCTGTCACTCTAGAGTTGTCCGGTAGGGCCATGTGCATGGACCTTCTAAAGTCCTCAAGATGAAGATTCTGAGCCAGGTTTGACGATCGAGTTAGATTTGAGAAGTTTTGATTTGTTTATTCTATACTGTCTCAAATTAGAAGATCCTATACGGACTTAGCTGGTTTGATTATCAGCCAATGAAATGACACCAACTATTCACTGAGGTCCTCTCGGGGGCCAACTGGTACCCATCTGATAGGTGTTGTCAGTAGAACTTTCTGGTAACAAGCTCCAGCAATGGCTGCGCCCATGGGACAACCTGCTACTGAGGAATAGTGACTGTACATTTTTTTTTGTGTGTAATCTGACTTTTGTTCCCCTGATTAAAACTCTCTCTCAAGAGTCAATATATGTGAACGCCTCATGGTTAGTCTGCCTTTAAACTAAGGGAAGTTATACTTGAAGGCTTATTTCCTAAAGCCCTGAGATGAGATAGAGGGATGGCAGCACCACATGCTCTGCGCATGACCTCAGCACAACCTGCTCGGATACACAGGGGAAGTGCTTTTTAACAGGATCTCTGTTGTTTGACGTTTAAAAAGTGACCGGATGAGGGAAATGGGACTCTTTGGTGTAAATGGTATGTCGTCTTTCTGGCCTAGTATCAGATATGGACCACTTGCGGCACTTGGGCCACTCAATGATACTTGTGGAGGGCTGCAGAGCTGAGGAGCAGCTCATAGCATGGTTAGCATGCTCTATACTTTGACTGGTGACCTGCCTTTATGTTTGGGAGATAAAAGCAGGTCCCAACTTAAAGAAATGACCTGTCAATCATACCCTGTTTTCACCCTCAATCACAAAAGGGCACCCACATACCAGAGTCGCCTGCCCTTTCTCTCTCCAATAAATGCATAGATATTGCTAAACATATTGCACTATATAAACGGTGCTAGACAAACTATGCAGAGAGAATTAAAACCCACCCCTAGTGGAGTTCAAGTGAACTATTGGTCATAATGTGGTCAGTAAATTATACTTCTGGGGAACCAAGGTGCTCCGTCTACAGCGTACAGATCGCAGTCTGTACCAGCTTATACCAAGGAAAACAAGTGATGTCTTACTACAAAAGAATGCCTTGATACCACAATTAAAGGCTGGCCGCCCTGTACCGGCTCCTCTATTATTCTATTTGCACCAACGCCCCTCACTGCTATCCTAAAACCACTAATAGCTTACAGCCCCTTGTCTGCTTGTTTGTAGCCAATGCTGCATGGGCCGGAAACCAAGATGAATGGTGTACATGTATGTGTATGTATGAACTCCCATGAAGCGGAAAGTGAGATGGACTAGCTTTTCTATTTGCCTTATAACAATTATTATGACACACTGAGTTTTGATTATTTAGTAGCCTTTGAAACCATGCATAAAGCCAGTTAGCGGAATTACTTAGCGGCCGATGGGGTAAATACAACTATTAACTTGACAAACTTTCTTCAGTGAATTACCATAATCCAATCCTCTAACAAGAGCAGACATTCCTAGTAAACCAAAAAATGGCACCCCTGGGCTAATTCAGATGGATGGAGCCGTGCTAATACAACCCCCTCCCCACCAAAAAGGAAACAAGAAACTAAGTCTGAGCTAGGCCTGAGGCGATCAGTGCATTGAGCAGGAAGGACTGTTGTTGATCAGCGATAACTCTCAGGAAAAGGCTCAGATTCAATTGTTGCTGGCGTAATTGCCATTATTGCCATCGGATCTTCCAGATGCAATTAATATCGGTATACATCCTACTCAATAGCACAATACATATAGATCAACTGATAACAATACAAACAAACTCCCGCCAAAATAACTGATAAAAAAGCTCAGAGCTACTCACATCGGGCCTGAAGCCGTCGTCTGCGGCCAGTGCATTGAGCAGGTCTCCTACGTCAGCGTCCTTCAGGAGCAACAGGCGGCAACGCTGCAGCGCCCTCCGGTGGCGTTCAGACAAACGACCCACCTCGGACGCTCGCCGAAAAAGAGGCATGGTTCAAGGGTCTGTGGGGGGAGAAAGAAGGAGAGAGGGTGTGTCAGCTGTGGGTGGTACAGGGAACATGATAGGTGAGTGTGTGACAGTTGGGTACAGCGCTGATGTCGTATCATAATACAGGCTTAACTATCTAAAGGTTGCTGATGTAGAAGTGCATCATGCCCATTGGTCGCCATGATACACCAATGCACCATGCCCATTGGTCGCCATGATGCACCAATGCATCATGCCCATTGGTCGCCAATGAAGTGTTGGCAAGTCTGCTCACCAACACTGGTGCATCATGCGGATCCTTTAGGACTGTATCAACCCCGCAGGGTCGGTATGATGCTTGAAAGCAGCCCTGGCGAGTTACTTGCCAGAGCTGCATTCATGCATCGTGACGACCAATGGGCATGATGCATGAATGCATTACAGGGTTATATATACATCTTTACAGTTGGATGCGTGCAGGGTACATGGGTGGCATCTCAGACAAAAGACAGGGGGCCAATAGTCAGTGTCCACGAAGTACACCTGCCACACCGGACATTTTGGGCGTAAGACAAAAATGTCGGGTGTAGACAATTTCCACACAGGCCATATTGGCTGGTGTTGACTTTCCCTTATACTACAACAATCATAAAACCTGTGGCTATCACTCACAGGCCATAATAAGTTCGCTACAGCACATCAGATATATCTACCATCTTACCACAGAATTAAAAACCCACAAATTGCTTAATCAACTGCAAAGGTGTAGGTTGTGTAGAGTACCGGTACCCTGGGACCAGTACTAACCAGGCATACTCCAAACTTTTACAACATTGGCTAGTGTATGGAAAATTTGTCCTGTATAGTGGCCTACAACACCGGCCAAATTGGCCTGTGTAAGATTTTTGACTTCGCGGGCACTGAATATTATACCCTAGAGCAATGGGGGGAAAAAGTATATTATTGTCAAATGTGTAACCGACAATTACACCAGTTTGTCAGTAACAAAGTTTTCCTTGGAACTAAAATCATTTCGCGTATAGGCTACTCTATTCTACAACCCTTTTTATGCTCTTTGCTAAGGTTTTAAGTTTGCCAATATATTAGACGTTTTTTCCCTTATTCATTCAACACTACAAATTGACACCCTTACCTATATGTATCAAATTATAGCATTTAGCACTAAAAAGCTACCATATTATACATAATACATTTATGATTATGGAATACTAGAAGGCTCTAAAGCCATGTTCATTCACGCCATAGTTCATCTGTAACATCCACAATCATGAAATAACATCTCACCCAGTTTCAGTGAAAACGTAAGCGTTATTTTTGGCATTATCTGACGCTCTTAGATTTCCAGGAAAATATAATGTAGCCTATATGGGACGAAGTGAGGGACTGGGGACTCAACAGCAGTGTGGTTGTAGGATTTAATACATAGACCTCAGTAGAGTTCTTGTTACTTGCCTCTGAGCCCCTATGGGGTTTTAACACTGGAAAACCATAATCGCTACTTAGAGCGTGAAAATTGTCCTCATTTGACCCTGCCCTAGGCATGACTGGTTATGATAGCGGGTTCAGATGTGTCTTTGTTATCACAGGAATATTAATTGTCCCGTTGTACTTGGATACTTGTTCTACAGGAGGAAAAAACGTACTCCAAACACCAGTTATAATGATGTATACCGTATGACTGTGACATCTTATGCTTAGAGTGAGTACTTAGTTATTGATTAAGGAGTATGGCTTCTCTAAATAATCACGAAGTAATTCAGGCTGATCAGTTTCTGCTCAGAAGATCTTGTACTATGTGTATATCAGGGCCTTCACGGTCTGGAAAAACTACTTTTATTAGAAACCTTCTTTTGAATCTTAAAGATATGTATGCAGATGACGATGTGCCGAACTCTATTTTATATTGCTATACTGTGGAACAGCCTATGTACGTAGAAATTAAAGAAAAGGTGGCAAATATAACATTTTACAAAGGATTACCGCCTAAGGATTTCATTCAGAGTTTTGGTAGTGATTCTCACAGCATGATCATTTTAGACGATATGATCACCCGCGTCCAAAAATCTGAAGATATGTTAGAACTGTTTTTAGTGGATTCACATCATTTAGATATAAGTGTTGTTTATTTAACTCAGAATATATTCCATAAAGGCGGGTACAACAGAACCATGAGCTTAAATACTCAATATATGGTCTTGTTTAAAAATCCTAGAGATAGCAGTCAAGTAGCTTATCTTGCACGCCAGGTATTCCCTCATGCACCCCATACACTTTTGGAGGCATATCATGATGCTACAGGAAGTATGAGGTATGGGTATTTATTTATAGACCTTACTCAGGAATGCAAAGACTACATGCGTCTACGTGCATGTGTCACACCTGACATTCACACCATAGTATACGCACCTTTAAGGTAAGCTCACACCTGTAGGGTAAACTTCATTCCTACATAACTATAATTTTATAGGAACTTCGCTGTAAATAATGACCTCTGATAAAGTAGAGGCAAACAGAGCATTTCTAGAATTTATAGCTAATTCTGATAAAAGGCAGAGGCAAACTCTTTTAAGAAATGCAACCAAAAACCAGGTCATAGCCATATGTGAGATTATTTTAAACACTCTGGCTGGTAATATACATTTATCACATGATGAATTAAAGAGAGTGGCTGTATACAAGAAAGATCTGAGGCGTTTAGGGTGTAGATCAAAAACCCCCTGGAAAATTAGGCGTGCTTTGTTTGCTAGATTAGGTAAAATAATATCTTTTCTCGTAGGTAAAGTTTTGAGAGAATGAAACACACTGAAAAATTTGTTCTTGTTCCTTATTCTGAATATAACAAGAAAGAATCATTAGGTTCTGGAGGGGTCAAGGGACATGAAGTACCCCAGGAATCTTCATGTAAAGAGAAGGAACTTCCAGAATCTGCGGATTCATCGCATATTAAGGATAAGCCGACCACTCAAGAACTGCATGATTCTCATGAGAATTTCACAGTTGATGATTTTTTATCCTATTTGAAAAGTTGTGATCAGAGTTCAGTGTCTGTGGAGACTAGCACCCCCATTTCAGGGACCGCCACTTCAACCATTAATACATCGTCGGTAGATCCCGAGACTAAAAAGCTTAAAAGGTCTTGGCTCATGTTTTAAATGTCTCAATATAAAAAATCTAAGCGTGGTAGGAAAAAAGGTGATTGGGAAATACAGAAAGCCAAAACCGATTATTATAACCCTGCTAAGCCGGGTAGTTTCAGCAGTGCTAAAAAAGCGGTTTTCCAGGGTAAATTCAAATCAAAAAAAGTATTGAGAAACCAGTTTAATGCATGGTTAAAACAACAGGAAACTCATTTAAGGTTTAATACACCCAAAAAAATACAGATACATTCCAGAATTATTTCACCTAGAATAAATTATATGTGGGACGCTGATTTGATGGACATGCACTCACTATCACGTTATAACAATGGGGAAAAATTCGTATTGCTTTGTATTGATATTTTCTCCCGTCAAACATATACAGAGAGCCTGAAGAGCAAGAACGCTGAGGATGTTAGCATAGGATTCAGTAAGGTCTTTGCTAAAGCTGTTCCTCGGGTTTTACGCACAGACGCTGGTAAGGAGTTTACGGCTCTCAAGGTTCAGGATTTGTTTAAAAAACATGACATAAAGCATTATATTGCTTATAATCAGGGTAAAGCTTCATACGCTGAACGCTGTATAAGAACTGTCAAGGGTAAGATAGTCAAGTATCTTTTCAGTAAGAAAACGTACAAATGGATTGATGTATTACAGAAAGTGACTGATTCTTACAATAATACTGTACACTCTAGTATTGGAATTGAACCTGTCAATGTGACAGAATCCAACACAAAGCAGATTTTTGATTATCAATACAGTCGTGTGACTAGAAAGGATATAAGAGACAGTCTTAAGAAAGAAAAAATTAGAACTCAGAGTCGAAGGTTCAAGGTTGGTGAACAGGTACGTCTTGCTGTTAAGAAAGAACCATTCACAAAGGATTATGAACCTAAGTGGACTGAAGAGGTATTTGAAGTAGTCAGAACAACCATAAGAGATGGTATACCGGTATATAATTTAAAAGATCTCAAAGGTGAAGAGCTTAAAGGATCGTTTTATGGTGTTGAGTTACAAGGAGCTAACCCTGATGTAAATAAACATTATGATATAGATGAAGTAATAAAGGAGAGAACAGTGAATGGTGTAAAGCAGTATTTTGTTAGTTTTAAAAATTACCCCTCCAAGTTTAATGAGTGGGTTTCAGCTAGAAATATAAAGGAATTAAAATGAAAGGTTTTTATCTGCATCTAAATAAGAAAGATGATCAAATATTACACCCTGATAACAATGGAGGTTTCTTCACTGTTACTCTCCCAGAACGTGTGTCACTACAGAGGGGTGAATGGTATTGTGGCTTGGTGGAATGTTGTATCGAGGTTTATACTGAAGAGAGTAAGTCGTATTATATATGTACTGACGTTGCTGCTCTACAGAGTGTGGGGAGAGTAGGACTTCCTGTACTAAGAATGGTTACGCCATCGTTTATATCATTTTCACCTGGGGGAGTAGTACCCCCAGCAGGGTATACATCAAAACCTGTATTGTGTGAAAAATGTATGAAATGTGTTAATTGCTCTCATCCTATACCTACGGCTACTGATAAATCTTATGTCTTCATGGAAAATTATCAATTTAAACACATCATCTATACTCCTGTTAGATATTGCGAGTTTGAAAAGATAACAATTTTCTTAAAAGAAGACAACAAGAACGTTAAAGTTACTTCAGCAGGTATTGTGACTTGTGTTCTCCACTTCATTCCAGATTTGTGAAAATGGCTATAAAAGATCATATTTATAGTATACTAACCAATAGAAAAGCTTCGGGTAAATTCCTGAAGGGTGGTACTAAGCATGGTTCTAGGAAAATTGCTGGTAAAATTATAATCTTAAGAGCTGCTAAAACACACCAAGTGGAATCACCACCTGCCCCACTACCTCCAATTCTCAGTGAGCATGAGGTCACAGTGAGGCAGGTTAAATCAGAATTAAAAGAAACTAGCACACCCAATCGTAACATGCATGTGAGGTCATGTGAGTCAGACCCACGTGACGCTGGGGTGGTTAGTACACCAAAGACTGAGTATCCACCTGTACATAGAATTAGAGGAGAGAAGACGTCAACACGAAAAAGACCTATACGTAAGGAGGTGACTGCCCCCACATCAAAAGGTAAAAAACCTAAAGTCTCAAAAAGGAGAAAACATTCAGACATTTTTAGTTAGCTTTATAACAAACTTTTATACCATGGTGTCTATTGCTGAACGTTTGAGGAGAATGTTACGAGGACGTGCTCAGGAGAAAAACATTAGACGGTGCAACAGTGATCCTATATGGCATGACTCCCAAGGCTACATGAGACCTACTTCATGCCCTGTGAACTCTCCACCGTCACCCCCACCACCATTACCGCCATCACCCCCAGTCAGGGGTAGTGAAAGGGTGAACATGGCGGACATGCATACATGTATAGGGGCGAATTCTACCATGAACAATAGTAGTACTGCCAATGCTTGGACCACCCCCAAAGTATTCAATACTGAAGACCCGACAGCATGTTTCAAGTGTTGCAACCCTCAGGGTATCACCTGTAGCCCCTATACTGAGAGGACCAGAATCCATGTTGAGTTCTTCTCTGCAGAATCCGAAGACACGTGTGATGAGGCGCTTTTTCTGGAGATTGATACTGACCGTGAGGAATCCAGGAACTCTAAACCCCACACAGTGAGTAAATCACAGTCAGCGGTGCACATCCCTCGTAAGGGCTCCAGCGGATCCAGCCAGGACCTCCAGCCTCACAGCCACACCAGCTCATCGTGTCACAGTGGTAACAGTTGCTATTATACCTGCAGCTCATGTGATACAGACTCTGACATTTACACCGCGTGCTGTGGTGCTAGGGGTGAATGTAGACCTGGAGGTATTTCAAACTGCACACTCACACCAGGCATTAAAAACCTATCAAAGGAGCAGGTGCCGACTAATACATCAAGCATTCCGGATTACTTCACACCTCCACCAGGATCTTCAGACACTTCAGCAGAACAGGAGGGTGCGTCACTCTTAGAGCGTGGAATTAAAAACACTGTGATTTCTCAGGACTCTTTCATATGCAAAGACTTTATAAAGGACGCCATTTCACCACACACACTTCACACAGCCTCTGACGACGCTCAAGGTCTGGACGAACCGGCCACTGAATCGAAAGACTCTGTATTTCTAAAGGAGATAATATCGGGCTCTAAGAGGTTGAGAGAGGAATTGCTGGGTGAATGTATGGAGGATTTTTTAGGTTGAACCCGAGAGAACCTCAAAATTTCCATTCTTAATACATTAATCCTATCACACATACGATAATCATGGCTTATGAAGTATCTAAAGTTGATGACCGCAGTAGTGTGGGTATAGGTGAGAGCATGGACTTATTTTCAATGCCTACTGTTGATGTAGGTGTGGGAAAAGTCAGGTATATAGAGTATAAACCTTTAAATCAGTTAAATCAGGATGTTGGACTGGAATTTGAAATACCAAACACCGGTAACAGATATATTGATTTCAGACGCACATATCTCGTTGTAAAGTGCCGTATTAAAAAGTCTGATAACACTGATTTACCTGCAGGGACAGGGGCCAGTTCTATAGGTGATTTTGGTCCTGTAAATAATTTTCTTCATTCTATTTTTTCTCAAGTGGATATTTATCTCCAGAAACAATTGTTAACAACATCTAACTCTAACTATCCTTATGAAGCATACTTAAACACTCTGTTCAAATATGATACTCAGTCTAAGAATACACACCTACAAGCTCAGCTCTGGGCTAAGGACACAGGTACAATGGATGCCACCCGATCGGCACAAGGTAACTCAGGTTTAACCGTGCGTTCTCTATATTCAGAGAAGAGCCAGACTTTTGAGATGATGGGTCCTATACTAAGTGATGTATGCTGGACTAATAGATATATTTTGAATGGCGTGGAATTAAAGATGAGGTTTTGGCCTACTTTACCTAATTTCCATTTGATGTCAGCAGCCACAACCCCAGAATATAAAACAGAAATAACGGATGCATCTCTGTCTGTGTGTATGGTAACCCCCTCTCCTGATGCTCTGTTGAAGCATCAGGAGATCATGGAAAAGAAAAACTGGGCTGCTGTGTACCCCTACTTGAAAACTGATGTTAAAAAATACTCTATTTCTAAGGGTCATTACTGCTTCACAGCAGATAACATTTATCTAGGAAATGTACCATCCAGACTGATATGCGGGCTTGTCTCTGAAGAAGCCTCAGTCGGGTCTTACAAAAAAAATCCTTATAATTTTCAGCATTTTGATCTAAAGTACCTAAACCTTACTGTAGATGGTGAGAGTGTCCCCCAGAAAGCACTTCAGATGACTTTCGATAGCAATAATCATAAGTCTTCCTTCATCGAAGCTTACATAGCTCTGTATGGGAGAGAACGTTTCACTGATGGGCGTGATGAGGGGCTATACATAACACGTGGCGAGTTTGCTAAAGGTTATACTTTGTTTGCTTTTGATCTGGAACCTGATATTCGGGAAGAATCAGATGGTACTGTATGGCCTACTATGAAGAAAGGTAATCTAAGAATTCAGATGAACTTCTCTAAATCTCTACCTGAAAGTGTGTCTCTTATCATCTACTCTACCTTTCCCTCAATGTTTAAAATAGATAAGAGCAGAGCTGTCACCGTAATGAAATAAGGAACTATCATATATATTACTATAATTTGAAAGTATATTTATTACAGGAACAAATAGAATATACTCATTTATAATGATCCTGCTTACATGATTTTGTGTTTATATGAGTAGCTAAAGTAATGTAATGTTTATATACTATTTATATGGTGATAACGTAATTATGTATGGCGTAGTTTTATAATAACTTATATCACTTATTTATCAGGGGCATACAGTATGGTGTAGTTGTTGTTATATATATATATATATATATATATAGATATACGATCTATCTGATACACGATATGCTTATGCTTATGACCATGTCTGACACCCAATCTATCAGATATGCTATTACAACCTAGATCCTTATGAAAATTATCAATTCTATGTATTAATTCTGATATGTTATATGCTGTTATTACAACCTAGAACCTTATGAAAATTATCAATCTATGTATCAATTTAAATAAAATATTCCCGATTATTCGAATGTCTCATTCAGATCCTTATGCAAATTATCAATTCTATTTATCAATTCTGATATGTTATATGCTGATATTACAACCTAGAACCTTATGAAAATTATCTATTCTATGTTTCAATTTAAATAAAAATATTCCTGATTATTCGAATGTCTCATTTTGTCAGCATTGGGAACTGAATATCTCACAAAGATTAGACTATCATACTAACTATCATGCTTATTTACAGAGTCACAATGATTTAACTACCATACTCATTTACAGAGTCCTGGATATATATACATATATATATATATATATATATACAGATAAACATAGCTTATCCCATGCATAAAGTCTCATATATGAAGTTAAATATGCTCCATTTCAAAACATCTATCATTAACCACTCCGTGGGTAATACATCAACATGTTGATGCTCACGGCCCTTATGTAAGGGGCAACAAAGTATATTATTCAGACAGTCTCTTTTTACGCGACCATGAACGTGTTGATTGTGCTATTGGTGACATCGGATCACCCATTATCGATGATGTGTCGATGTCACTTCGTCGTTTCCTTCTCATACGCCTAGGGTTTATCCCTGTGGCAGAGTCTAGCTCTGATGCTGTAACGCTGGGTGCCTTACAGTTAAAAATACCTGTCTCGCCATGCTTTAAGCTAAGCTGAAACCTGTTGAATATAATTCGCTTACCGCCATCAATGCTATTTTGGGCATAGGTGTCATGTTTAAAGTGTGGACGGGGGCTGCTATCAGTTCCTGGATCAGCGTGCACTTCAGAGTTATTCATCATGTTACTGCAAGACGGCACATCACACTCCACCATGTCAAACCCTGCAGCAGTTTGTGTTGATGTCTCGCTCTCCTCAGGTTCTCCCGTCCCATAAATTCCCCTCTCCACATTCTGGATATCCCTGAATTTTTCCTGAGGTGTGGCAACACCGACTCTAAGGTTCTCAAAGTTTCCGGTATTAGCATCGGCATTCTCCATAGCAGCTGGGGTGGCCTCTATCTTATTATCTGAGACAGACTCCATGTTATTGGGGGTAGACTCCATGCTTCTCTTTATACCCTCCACATGCTCACTCAAGTCATTGTAAGGATCTGCATTGCTCGTACTAGGGAAGATCCCGGGGGGTCTTGTCCCCACTTTTTTCACAGGGAAAATCCCGGGGGGTCCTGTGTCCACATCCCTACAAGGAAAGACCCCAGAAGGTCCTGCATCTACATTCTGCATATTTCCACTGAAATGTGAGTTCATAACATTGCAGGATGCTGTTATGACAGTATCATCATCATCACACGTTTTCTCTCCTTTAGACACTTGATGTGAGTTCATAATATTGCATGATGCTGTTATGACAGTGTCATCATCATTACACGTTTTCCCTCCTCTAGACACTTGTGATGCTGTCATGTCTGCACCTTTATTAGGGTTTTTTTCCACTCCGGTGACTTGTTTCGAAAAGTCGGTCATTTTTCTGGTGTACTGTACACACACTTTATTGACTTCCACTGTAGGCGCTGGAGGCGTCTGAACTGCTGCACCGACATCCGTCTCACCGACATGGTCATGCACAGTTAAATTCACAGTTAAATTCACCTGAACTGTTTCATACACCTCGGGCTCAGACACGGGAGGCGGTGGCCTTGCTGGATCATCAGGGGGTGATTTATCTTCAGATGATGAGACATTCTGATGGTGCGTCTGATAAGGAGTTATGCTATAGAGAAAGAGGGTGAGAAAAAGAGAAGTGGGCTTAATACATGGGGGTGTTGGTGTAATAGGGATTCTCTTAAAATCTATAGTAGCGCATAAGTGTTCTTAATATTTAAATTAAGATGTCGGGAATGAGGTGAACCCCCGCCAGAGAAACGGTTTAATAACCTGTATGCCGCCGGTATTAATCCACTATATGTGGGAACGTCAACATGGAATCATATCAAAATCATATGCCACTTATAAACAATACATAACATGATTATCAGCGGCTCACCTTCCTAAAATACGACGGAAGATGTTTATCCCCCTTCTTATCATATCCATAATGCTCCTTCGGTGTCACAACAGGGTTTTTTCGATCTAAAATTCTGTAAAGATCGCGGCACGGTCGCTCTGGAATGTCCACCATGTAGATTCCAATGGTAGTTATATATGATTCCTGTAGAGGTCGCCAAAGTAGGCACTTTCTAGTTCTCGCATTCACCACTAGATGTCCTCACTGCTCCACTCCATCTCCATTCCCGCCACGAGCGAACGCACCTGCCTTTGACCTTTGGGTTTTAACTGGGATGTCCTTACATAACACCTGAAGTGTCCTCTTTGACCCTCATGACCTTGGAAGATGCTTTGGTCTAATTAGATATGTTCCTTAACGCTGCTAACCTGTTCCATAGCTCGGTGTATGTGTGTGTGCGTGTAACGCTGTACATAAAGTCTAACAGATACCATCCATCCTCTAGCAACACTCGTCAATTCATTAAAATGCCTGGATTAAGCTTCGACCCATACAATGATGTTCTACTGTGGGATGCTAATGAAGAACACGATATGTTCATGCGTGTGATCTACAAAGTGACACCCGCTCTGGATCTCTGTCTGCACTATCAGGATGTAAATTCGGAAGACTGTAGTGCTGAGATCCGTGTGAAAAACAATCCTGGAGCTAAGGATGAGGAGGAGTATAACTTAGAGGTATGTCTGGAGGATTGGACGGATATTATGGAGAAAAAGTTCAGAATTTATTACTTAATGGAGGACAACTGCCCTGCTTTCACCAAATGTGAAACTTCGGGCTTCACATTTGAGAAGTCGCCAGGGGGAGGCCATATTGTCGTATCCTCAGCTTTGGGGTCTTATGACTGGTTTAAACTAAGCATCGCAGAGTTGTCCCGTTTTATGGATATGATGATTCATGCCACTGATAAGAGTGTGGAGTACTATAAGTCACTGCTACCTGATAATCTTCTTTAGCTCTTTGGACCCGCTCCACTATACTGTGAAGCCTGGGAGAGGTTTTACGGCAGCACAATCAGCATGCTACCCCGCCATAGACCCTCCTGCTATACTATGACGTCGGTGATGCTGTGGGGCTGGGGTTTTAACGGGTATGCAACAGTGTAACTGCAGCCGGATCATTTTTCTTGCCACCTGATCATTTACATTAGCGCTGTGGGCCCTCTCCATTACACTGTGAAGCCTATGAGGGTTTTACAGTCACACAGCCAGCATATCAACCGCCATGGTGTCAGCCTGCTATACTATAACGCCCGTGATGCTACGGAGTTTTGGTTTTGACAGTCATGCACTCAGAAACTAACTGTTGATCTTCCATCGGAGATTTAAGTACATGCATGACCCTAAACACCCTGATGTGTACGACAGGGATTTATATCATCTATAGATAGTGAATAGAATAGCCATATATTACCCCAGACATCATGAAAGACTTACATATAGTATTATAGCAAAGTTCATGTGTTGGATATGTGAAAAGAGTATTCATGATTATTTTAAATATATAAAAAGACCACATCAATGCAAAATCGTCTGTTGATAATTTCTTTATTGTAACTTAAGGAATGCACAGGTTTGCCATAGGTGTTTTATATACATATATATATATATGAATATACATAGATCAATATCCAAAAGGTACAGTCTCGCCACTGCTGAAAACATAGCGTTTGGCAAAGACACACTGAAAACACTTCAGCTGTTCTACAGTACGTATAACAGCTGACGTTTTTTCTCTGGTAATAAAACTTCTGTTCTTGACTGACATTTTGAGAGGTTTGTACACCTCACGACCTGCTCGCGCTCTCAGCTCAGTATGTAACAAGTCTTTCATACTGGCAAAGTTAACATGTTTTGACACACTCTGAGTCAGATTTATCCCCTTTATTTTACATATGCACTCTTTTATGTTACCTTGAGCGTCACATGTTTTATAGGCGTAACTTTTAGGTCCTGTGGAAACAAATTCACAGATGTGGAGGCCTTCAGGCACTTCATTAGTTAATTCCCCTAAATAGTCTCCAGTGAAGGGTGTGTATTCTCCGGAACCAGTGCGTGACTTGAATATCACGCTATCTGTGTCGCAGTACATGGCACGTTCCCCTAATCTGGATAGGATGGAATACAGTTTTAATCGTGCATGGGCTGTTGTGTATGCAGCTATGACAACGTTTATTTTACTGTTTGGTTTGACGAACTCCCTTTTTGATTTGTATTCTACAAATATGACATTCTCATTAACTAACTGAATATTGCATATTTCTTTGGTCTTATCAGTTATTATTTTGAAATACTCTGCAGGGTCGGTAATGTAAACTGATTTTGTCTGATTCTGCCTTTGACCGAATTTACCCCAAAAACTATTCAATTTTATTTTAGCTACCGTTCTCAACCCAGGATTTACTTCTATGTTGGCGGGGTCTAAAGCTATCCCCTCTTTCGCGTAATATTGATCTATGTAGGACTGCCTGTCCTCGGGTGTTTTAACCCAACTAGGCCAACCACTTTTTTCCTGCTTTATCTTAACATAAGTATTAATATACTCCGTAAAAAGCCCCCCAGTTTTTGTTTTTTCATCATACACTGAAATGTTGTCATAGTGCCATGCCTCATAGACTTTCACTATCTTATATCCAGCTCTCACAGCCTCCTGTAGTTCAATAGACACCCATGTCCCGGTCAGCATACGTTTACTGTCAGAATGATTACATGAGTAGGATTGACCGTTAAAAAACCCATAAAATGCAGAAAAATAGTCCTCCTTATCACTGGTGCTATTGAATATATTATCAGCAGACACAACACATGATCTACATAAGGTGAAATACAACCTATCTTTGTACCTCATAGGAAGAATAGGGTGGTACAATTGACGTGGCGGTAGAACGGAGCATTTTATCAGTCCCTCTATGTTGTCTATACACACATTCTCCCCCCACTGCTCAGCAGGGATAACCCGGTGTTCACCACAGGGGTACTTGCAATATTTGTTCACGTAAGGGTACAAGCTAGTAAAATCAAGGTACTCTATTTTCTCCCCCTCCTCACATTTATAATATGTTTTAGTTGTGTCTACTCTACCGCCATAAAATGCATCTCGAGGCTGTAAGGGCTCCACAATTGAAACATCATTCATGACAGAATTGTACTCAGCAGTTTTGCGTAATTCATCAAAATCACAACTCCATATGACATGAATTGAAAACCCTGCATTTTCTATTTCGTTGTCGTGTTTAATGGTATTCTGATATAAAACACCCATACTTTTGCCTAAAAAACTATTATACACATGAGCTGGGTAGCATTTATTATGACCATGAATGAAGCAGTTGTGGAATTGGAAAACAGTGCGTGACCCCGAGTGATACCCATCAACTTTCCTGCCACACACTTTAAACTCTCGTTTTTTAGACCTGGCATGACGTAAATGAATACCTTTTGTTCTTTCGATATATACAAGCCATAACATGCTATACACTGAATGATTATCATAAGGTTTAAAATGAGACACTACAGGTATGGTGTTCTCTTTTATGAACATGGTCCTGTACACAAGATTACATGCTGAGGCAATAGTCAGACATTTCTCAAAAGGGTCAATTTTATGAGCCCCTGTTATTTTAAGAAAAATATCCCTAAATTTTAGGCATCCACGACGCAGAATATTCACATCACTTTTACAATATTCTATTAATTCTCTCCTGAGGTTGAAATCACTGAACATATTAGCGTTATACCATTCAAGAAACTTTTCATGCACATCAGGTTTCATGCTCCACGGCATATAGAAATAAGGTGGGGGTAGAACATGCTCATGATGATCCTGGTTGGATTTTGTGTTGAACAAATGGGGGAAAAATCCTTTACGTAGTTCAGGAATGTCAAAAGTTTTTGGTATTTTAGCCAGGGCCATAGGGAGAAAATTCAGTGAGTCAACGAAACGGATGTTATAAGGCGGGACTCTGAGGCTCATCACCTTTCCCCCATTGTAAATAACACTGGGCTTCAAAATTTGAGAGTAGATGTAAGTCAGAATAAAATAGGAGTCATACCCGCGAAAATTATGGCAGATTATTCTACTGTTTGCATGTTCTTTAACTAACACCCATTTACAGAATTTATCCACACACCCCTCACCATAGAAAACATGCTGGTTAACACCGCATGTGTCACATTTAGAGGTATCATCAAATTTTCTCTCTGCATGACCCGACTTTATACAGTCATGACATGTGCGTTCAGCTATACATAGATTGGGGACATGCTGTCCTGTATCTTGTGTGCATTCTATATCAAAAAATATATATCGGGAAACTGGTATGTCTCTAGCTCCTGGTTTAGGAGTTGAATCAACCTTCTGAATATAACAAACATGCTCATGTTGAATATTGTAATCAACATAACAAATTCCACATTTCTTCATGAAGCATACATGAGGTTTAGATACACCCTGTTGGAGAAGCAATTTATTTTTTCTTTTTAGAAACATATTACAGGTTCTACATTTATACCAAGTCTGACACACAGACTTTCTCATTTTTCTTTTCCTGTTTTTATTCCCACCACTACCTCCACCTCGACGTGAGGGGTATTTTCTACTATGTAAATGGTAACAGTTCACACCCTTAAAACTGCGGTGACATTTCACACAGTAGACCCATTCTGCATCATTTTCAGGTTCATGCTCATGTCTACACAATTTACATATGTCTTTACATGCATGTTGGTAGTAGTTGTTAGTACGAGCGTAGCATATAGTACAAAAATGACACCTACCAAAAAAGGAAGGGATGCTAGTAAGAACATCAAAATGACCACTTGAGTGATAAAGACTTATAATTCTGTATGATTTCACACGATTATCATATATAATTGAGTTTAGATGGTCTTTAGAAACTACAATTATGCGATATCCTTTCATAGCTTTGCTCAATTTGTCAAACATGGGTAATGTGATGACTGTATTGAATGGTATTTTAGAGGATTGATATAGTTTTTTTACCATACGCAATTGTAGTAATTTATTTCCACAGACTTTCAGGACTGCACTGTTCAGACGGTTCCCACTACTGTCGGCTAAAACCTTGCCAACAATTAAGGCTCGAACAGCACAGCAGTTATCTCTGTTCCTTATATATATAACACATCTTTTGGCTTTAAGGAAATGAGTTATAGGAGCTCGCCCTGACCCTGAAGGCATTTTGACATGAGTGACAGTTATGGTGCACCCCTTATTCAGGTTGAAGACACTGAAACTCTGCAAGACTCTATCTATTTCAGTGAGAATATCCCTAGCGTTGATACTGCTCACAGTGTTAAAATGTATAAGTATTGGGTAGTCTATATCTCTACTGTCTATGGTCATTCTAATTAGGTCGTCAGATGCAAATTTTAGAGTTAATTCTTCCACCAATTTTTCAAAAACTTGGAAAAGTCGGGATAATACATCCTTCATAGACTTAAATTTCTCATTTATGTTCAATCTGAAAGTATATGTTGTGTGTCTCACCTGGAATTTCTGTGAGAATTGCTCATTCACACGCCGTAGAGAATATAAACCCCCTGAACCAAAACCCTGTTCAGTTATGTCAGGCGCATCAGGACCTGCGACACTTTGAACACCCCCATGATTCTGGCTTTCTACAGAAGTGAGGCCATGACGTCTATCCATATGCAGATTGAGGTTACCGCCTTTGGGGAATTCTTTACCACATATATGACAAACATATTTCTTTGCCGCATATGCACCACCAGAGCTACCCCCAGTGTTTTCAGTGTTGTGGGATTTCATATGTTTATGGAGGTAAAAAGCTTTTTTATATGACTTACGACAGATAGGACAGTCATACATGATGTTAGTGGGGTGCTACTCACTCTGTTCAAGATCACGTAATGTTTTAAACCCGGGATTTAACAAATTATCTATCTCGTCACGGATGCCCTCTATATCAGGATCTATTGTATATAGGTCTCTAATGAAAGCACTACCACTCACTGCCCAGAAAATATCTGACCTGAGATTATAGACATTATTTAAAAATGTATGTCTGAATGTTACTGAAGCCCCAATATATCTCCTTAACTCTATAATCAATACATCAAAGAAAAGCTCTTTGAATTTTATATCAATATCTCGACCAATACGCGATGAGTCAAAAAGAACAGGAATGTTTAAATTTTCAAAATGTTCAGAGTTCCCTGAAAATTCTAGGAACATAGAAACCACTTCGCAGGATTTTTCAACCTTTATACTACAGCTTGCCAGACCACGGCCTATCTTGAAGCCTTGTCGTGATTGCATAAGAAAATGAAGATCTCTCTTTTCTGAATAAACCTTAAAGATTGTGAGAGTTACAATCAACTTCTTAACTATCAATAATAGTTCATAAGACTTGTTGAAACATTTGCTTTCTGAAAGAACCACCCCCAGACGCCTGTATAAATTTGACCCTATGTTGTTACGAATTTGATCTAGGCAGTCACATATGTCGGAGAGCCTGTGATAGAGAATTTTAACACAATTCAACCTGTCAATGAACACTTCTATATCAGACCAGTCATGCAGAGTAGTAAAACGTCTCCTTATGAAATATTTCCATGAAGCATTTTGAGAGAGAACAACCCAGGCTTTTTTACACGCTATAGCAAATCTGTGCAAGCTTTTTCTGTCATGCTCTATAAATGTTATGATAAGCCAGAAAATTTCTGCTGGAAGGTCTGTGAGTGTAATGCTACTACTAGAACTATCCATAACATGTGAAATGTTTTCATGCGCCACATTCATCTAACTAGAAATATACCTAACAAATAGATACATATAACCACTACAGTAATAGATAGAATAAACTGTGACACATGTGTCAGAAAGAACCATGGAGGTATACCCTGATTACCTGATGCATAAAACCAATACAGTGTTAGATAGCTAGCGGATGATACTTAAAACAGAAAAACCCATAACCCTCATCGATACATTGAAAACAGTTTGGTATCTGAACGCTCTATTCACCCCTACACTGGGGGGAAAACCTGAAATATCTCAAGGTCTAGAGGGCGTACTATACATGTAACACATGTCTAATTACTCACTATCCTCCAACTCCTCGATCTTACTGTCGACCCCCTCAATGTTATCACAGAGCGACCGCCACTGGCTCACTGTGAGGACAGCTCCACCCTTTTTAATGGGTTGCCACAGGACCGAGTCTGGGTCCTCAGGATCGCCCGCCGTCTCGATCCTAAGCACCGTGTAGATTGAGATCAACGGTTCTCCAGTCAGCTCGGCATCAACCAGAATGCACTTCCTGGAAACCAGGAATTAGGTATATATCATATATACATATAACTCCATTATTATCCCCATAGATTTATCATATATACATACAACTTTATTATTCTCACCATAGTAGCAGCCTTGGAATTATTAGGATTGTTGTTATTCTGCATAAGATTTTTATGTTTTAATTCAATAATTACTTTAATTAATAATTATATTAACTATGACTTGGGTATCACCAGTTGTTAATATTATTGTCTAATTCAAAATTCATTGCTTTACAGACCACAGTTAATAATGTCTCATCATATTGTTTGTCTACGGCGGCATTGAACAATATAATACACCCAGATAATAATGAATAACTCCTGTATAGAAAAATGAATTACACACACACACACACACACACACACACACACACACACACACACACACACACACATTACATACCTGTAAGGTTTGGGGATTCCTCTGCGGATGAACTCAGGCTCAAGCCAGCACAATACATCCGACCCCCTCTTAGGACCTCGCACCATAGACTCGGTCTGCTGTGGGGAGGCTGAGAATGATCCCCGGGCAACTCTAGGCTCGACAATCCTCCTCCTGGGTTCCTGACGTTGAGCGGGGACACTAGAATGGCCTGAGGAGGTGTTAACAGAGGCTGGGGGTCTTGAAGGGGACGACGATGGTGTGGGGCGAGGTGTAGAGGGGCGTGGCTCAGCGCGGTTCTTGGTTCTACGGACCTTAACAGGTGTCTTGAATGGTGCTGGTCGTTGTAAACCCTCAGCGTCTTCTACTGTGTCTGTATCACCTCCTTCATCTGCATCATGATCATTACCTTCATCATCATCATCAAACACTAGAGCTGTGACGGTCTTTTTCTTTGGGGGTGTGAAAACGTCATCATCGCTAGGCACATCATGGTTCCAAACCTCACTGTCCCCCGGCTGTTCTACAGGTGGTTCAGCGTTAAATGGTTTGGGCGTGGTGGTGTTCTCAGCCCGGGGTGATGCATGTTCTGCACGACGAGTCTGCTTCCTTTTCAAGACTGGCTGAGGAAAGAAACGAGAAAGTATGTCAATAACAATCTTTAAATCTTCACATAAATTCTGAAATCTTTCATTCAAATAGTGCCTTATATTACTTATATTTAAATACTCCGTGTTACTATAATGATGACAGTGAAATAAGACGTACCAGAATAATAAGACTTAGCCCAGCCAGATTATTAACATGCCCCCCATGTGTAGATGTCTCACGGCAAGATTATTAACATGCCCCCCACCATGTGTAGATGTTAAGACGGTCGGCAGTCTTAGATTAGAGCACCGTGTATTATACTGCGAATTACCCCAACAGTGAAAGAGTCCTATGTAAAGTATAGCTGAATGTGATAACTCACCTTAGGCATTTTCAATGTGTAGTTGTTTTTATATTCAGATAAAAACGTCAGGTAAAATAACCACTGTTTTGCGTCCTGAAATAAGATCCAGCGAGTCTATCACAACATGCAATATTGGTATAGTGCAGCCCCGGAACGCCTGCACCTTTTTTTATACACCTTGGAGCGGTCAGTGGTGGGTGACCCCTCACACATGCCCCCCCACAGACCAATAACGGCGCTGCTAGGGCAAAATAAACCCCGCCCTCCAGTAAACCCTCCTGAACCCTCAGGGACCACGCTGGAACCCTAACTTTATAAATATATAGAAAAATACTGCTTCCACAGCCGCCGCCATCCTGAACCCTATACCCTACACCGCCCTATACAGAAGCACCCTTACAGCTCGGTGTCTTTGTGAGCGCTGTGCAGGAAGACCCCCTAGGGAAATGTAATATGACCAAACAGCAATAAAAGGCCCCTAAAGGTATACAGGGCCCTGTTAATGAAGGGAAGTGAATCTGCAGACCCTGTGGACGTAAAATTACAGATCTTAACCTCAGGTCACAACTGTAGAGTTGCATCCATACTCATTCATACTTTCTATTGGTGTATACCCCATACTGCATGGGGTAAACCGGCGTTCTGCCCATAAGAAAGAGGGTAAAACACATAGGGGATAAAAGGCACTGTTCTATTGTAGTTGGGGTATAAAAGACATACACTACACCTTCATGAAGTAAGCAATGTCTCGCGCGGTGTAAAACCTTTGAAGATCTCAGGGCGCGTCATGACTCACTTTTACAGCGCTTCAAAGTGTATGGGGTAAAACCACATGCATTTTGATGTCTCTATGGGGTAACAGTGTACGGCGATGGGGTAAAAGCAGGTGTTGATATGAGCCTATGAAAAGCACACTAGCAAATAAAACAAAAGGGTAGTAGCATCAGTCAAGTCTATGTCGGTCGATTGATTGCAGAGAGTTGAAATTCAGATACCCTCTCTTGAAAAGAGATACAGTACGCACCACACATTGAGGGGGACCCAAGTGGTCAGAATGTGTGAAGAGAGACAGCACTATGGATATCACTAAATCATACGCCTGCCTGATTTCATTCATATCTATAATATCAGGATCATGCGGAATGTATTACTGCGGTCCGGCCTTGAAATGTCTCTGCGTACCCGACACTCAGTCTATTATATGCAGTGGACAGGGTTTAACATCTGTGCCGGAATTAGGTATTGAATACAGCCAATACACCAAACTCTTTTTTCAGTACAACGAAATAAGGCATGTACGTGTCACTAAAGTGTATGATATTCTGGATGTACGTAATAACCCCATATCATGCGATGAGTATCTACCCAGATGGGTTCTACAGGATTCATGCCCACTGGAAACACCTCAGCCAGGGAGAAATCATGAAGACGGGACCGTCATGAGCAAAACAGACGGAAAATTACAGATGGAAACTACAATGCAAAACTCCGAGGAAATCACCACAGAAAATGTGTATGATCTAGAGAACAGACCTGAAACCCCCACCCCCTACGGTAGTAGTACATCTAGTAATGCTCAGTCAACTATGACTTATGACGTAATTACAACTCATGATATCATGCGTGGTTTACGGGAGCATGTCACATCTACACCCCGTGACAGTACCTCAAAACCAGAGCTGTCGAGTGAGACTCTACTGAAACCGACCAGTGAGGTCTTAGGAAATGAATTTATTCCGATTGAGGCACATGCAGAGACTATGGAGGGGACTAAATCATCCAGTATTAGGGGGACTGTCTTGACTTCGATAACAGCTGACGCACATGTACAGACTATGGAAACAACTGAGTCACTCAGTATCGATGGGTCTGCCTTAACCTCGGTATCCTGGAAACTGCGTTCAATGTCTGATGAATCTTCCACAACCATTCAACATCCTTCACCACCTTTTAAAACACCTTCTCTCGACAATGATAACGCTCCACCCCGTGAGAATGGAGTTGGTATGAGTGAGGCAGGAAACAGTGGGGGTTTGAAAATAGAGCTGTCTAAAACCCTGAATCATGGTAATATAACCGTGGGTATTGGCGTAACAAAAAACAAAACCCATGTTGTTCTTAAAGGGGAGGTGGAGCTTTATGTCCCCATTCTATCGGTGCTGGGTGTTCTAGTGATTATTATTACAATAATTACAGTGATTATTGCATATATCAGACGATCTCAGGGTAATATCAGGAGAAACACACAGCATAACAGCACCAATAACACAGCATTGCAGCTTGTGCCTCACATGATTTCAGACTGGCTGTAAGTATAATGATCGTTAGTTATTATAATTTATTCTTATAAAGACTTATATGATCATTTAAATGTGTGGATAAATTATCATTTAATTAATCATATACGGTATTATAAACCTAACAATAAATGGAATTGAATAAAGTGAAACAATAAATTGAGCACATTCGTCATTCATAACTTTTTATTCATGATATAAGGGCTTTGCACGATTCCAGATCCCCGCCATGTAGATCATACAGATCGTCAATAGAAACACCGTCCAGGATCACACATGCTGATGAAAACCCTGAAAACAGGTATGAAATACATACACATCATCATACATACATACATGTCTCATATAAGATTGTATATCAGAATGTTGCAAATATTCGACTTCAGTAAGATGGATATTTAACCACACCTATGACATACCTTGAAGGTTTCTCACACTCTTCATGCCTCATTTACTGTGCTTTAAGGTTGACTGACATCATCATCAGAGACAAAACCGCCAACTGTGGGAACAGCGAAACCCAAGCCCACTCCTACCCCACTCAGGGTGCATCTACTGTAAAACCTGGTGCCTCTGATGACCAATCAGTCTCATGGGAAACTACTCAGCCAGGTACCTGCAGCAAAGATGCAAGTAGGGTTAAGGAGTCTGGTGCCAAAAGTGCACTACCTGGAAATTCCAGTGAGTCCCTTCATGCATTTACCTCACCACTCCAATACAAAACAGCCTCCACCCCCATTGTTCCAGGTTTGGGTGGGGGTGAGCTCACAACTCCCTACACCTCCCCTATCATTAACTGTGGAGCGGGGCTTCTTAACCGATGCCTATCATTGCCTGACATAGCATGTGATATGTCAATGGATTCTGAAATTCCTGAACGTTCGGAATGTATGAGACTGAGGTCTGGGCGTCATGTCAAGAACGTGTGAAAAAAATTCTTATAGATTGAACTAGATACATTCACTGCTAAGAACCTCAAACACCCGTATTATACATGATCTATAAAGTTTCAAACCCTACCGTTACATGTTATGAAACTACAATACAGATAGTAGATGCATAAAGTACACCATATAGTAGTACTATAGTAAACCTATACCATGCTATAAAGCTTAATGTGTAGCCATATTATACCGTATCATACCATATCTACTTATCTACATACCCAGCCACCCATGTATCCACCTGATTGCCTATCCATCTATATATCTACTGCTAACAGAAATAATAGCATAAAATAGTGTTTGTTACTCGGTAGTAGATAGTGTTATTACTTAGTACACATATACAGAAAGTTTTTTTCTATGCTACTGTATACACTCATATATCATTCCATATTATGCGATGTACTCCAGCATACTGTGTAAATAGTTTATATCTACCCTCAACGGGAATCAACATGTCGACCCTCAGCCAAATACCCCAGAGTTTTATATATAGGGCAATACGGGCTAGTGAAAATTTCACGACCTCTGAAGGGTGCAAGAGTGCTTAAAACCTTACACTTAACACGATCGGATATAGATGCAGGTAAATACAGATCAAAGTGATTAAGTATAGTCTTCACACGAGTCATTCCTGGTGCATCATAATACTCAGTGAAAAATACTCCAGGACCTACAATTTCCTTAACCCTCATCAACATAAGATTTGCTATCATATCTATGCATGTATTCTGAAGAGAAAATCCTTCAGAAAAATTGTATTTGGCGAGAACACGTGTAGCATTTGCACGAACAATGCATGACCGCTCATGCTGTAATAGTCCCGAGGATTCGATGATGCGTCTCATAACAGTATGATCGGAAGAGTCCCTTTTGAAATGTTGAGTTATCAGATTGTGAGAAACTCTATACTCCTGTCGTGCTATCTGATGATACATGTCATACATCCTAGGTTCATACCAAGGCATTATATACTGATTCAGTAAAACAAGCTCCATCTGCGCTGTGTAGTAGTGAATAGGCACCTTTCCATATCCGCAAAAGACAGTCCTGCATTTATTAACAAACTCTTCACGAGTAGTTTCATCCCTTTCGTCGAAATTGAAATCGTTGAAGCTTTTTATTTCCTCATCAGTTGTTTGTCCGTACATAGTTCTAGCATAGATATAACCTTATAAGAGGGGGTAAAAACGCCAAATTAGTGTATGTATCCCCGCCTGTCTGGAGCGTATAAGTCGGGGGTGATTGAGATGAGTAGCGTCAGCAGCGCCAGCTAGTGAGTAAAAAGTTACTTAGAAAAGTCTATTCAATGCGTGTAATGATGTCTTGTCTAATTGATATCCAATAGTAATAAAGCATAATATAACACCCATATCTCTCTCATGTTGTTTACTAATTGTATCCGCTAGAGTATTTATGGAGCGTCTTATACACATTACATCGAGGGCTGGTGAGAATCTCTCGACCTCGGAAAGGCGTCACGGTTCCAACAATTCTCTGTCTCACCCGTTCGTACACTAGGGAAGGCAGCAACAGTCTGAATTCCTCCACTATAGCCTCAACCTGATCCATCCCAGGCATGTCATGGTAGTACTCTGAATGGAAAATAGCCGGTCCTACAGTTTTCTTCACCTTCTCAACTATTATCTGAACAATTGAGTCAATGCATGAATTTTCCAGAGAAAACCCTTGGGAGAAATTATATTTCTTCAGTACGCGCTTAGCTTCAAGAGAGCAAATGTGAGGTCGTGAGCTTGGGGGTATTCCACAGCTAGAAAGAATAGATATCATGCAGCGCACATCATACCAACTGTATTGAATAACCTGCGGAACCAGGTTATGGGAGTTGAGAAATTGATCTTTGGCTATTTCATGATAAAGTCGAAACATTTTTCTGTGGTAAAATTCCGGTATAAAGGATTGAAGCAGAACGAGTTCCATTTGAGCTGCATAATAATGAATGGGTATTTTTCCATACCCACAGAAAATCTTTCTTAATCCATTTTTATATTCCTCGTAGGTTGTTTCTTCTTTTTCTTTGAAATTGAAATTCAGTACATCTTCACGTGTAGTACGTCCAAACATTGCTGCTGTTGTGTGTATGTGTGTGTGTGTGTGTGTGTATGTGTGTGTGTGTGTATGTGTGTGTGTGTGCGTGTGAGTGCGTATGTATGCATGTATAAGGTACTACTCCCCCTACTGAGTAGGTAAAAAACTATAATCAGTGCTGTGTGAATGATGTATAAAATGTCCACTAGATGGCGGCACAGAGTGGCGATGGTGTGAAATGATGTATAGAACATCCGCTAGGTGGTAGTACTGAGTTATTCCAGCTCTCAACCACACTACACTGGGGTCAGATGAGGATAATTTTCACGCTCTAAGTAGCGATTATCGTTTTCCAGTGTTAAAACCCCATAGGGGCACCAGAGACAAGTAACAAGAACTCTACTGACCTCTGTAGACATCCTCCATGTTATCTATAGGAAGGACTTCCTATTTGGCAATCCTATCACAGAATGTCATCTCACTTTTTCCACAAATGATGAATGAAACTAGATTTTATGATATCATTAGGGCTAAACAGTAACTGCATATTGTAAAACATATTCTATATGGCTAAGATAGACATATGTAATACAGCGCTTGGCTTTCATCTGAATATGCTAAATTGGTGCCACCAGATTTGTATTCCTACTTCTTCAAAAAACAGAAGGAATAGTTACATGTGCACTCTACAGCTGTTTACAAGTTATACGACAGACTGTATATAAATAAGCAAATATAAAGTACTATATTTGTCTTCATATTTGCATATTTATAAGAATATTAATCCTCCTTTCATCCAGCTTTAGAGTAACTGGTATGGTAGAAGGGCACTTCCTCCATCTCCTATCCAACTGTATGCAGTAATATCAAGGCGTGTAGTTCATTCTTTATAAAGGAGAATACCATCTACTGTTATAATGCCTTATATGAACCTCTTACCCCACTTGAACTCATTCAGAAACTTAGAAAAAAAAAACATGAAGCTCCACACTGGAAGTAGACTCTATTTGAGACTTGATTGTACAAGTACCTTAATCCTTTATAGGCCATTGGTCGTCATGAAGCATGAATGTAGCCCTGGCGAGTTACTCGCCAGGGCTACATTCATACATCATGCCGACCCTGTGGGTTTGATACTACCCCACAGGGTCGAAATGATGCCCCAATGAAGTGCTCGTCCAGCACTTCATTGGGGCATCATAACGACCAATGGGCATGATGCACTCCTGCATTAGCGGTTCTTAAAGGGGTAAAGGAGAAAAAGGTAAAGTCGTGTGGTGATATACAATGGGTGTTTAGAAAAAGGCACAGTGTTATAGTGTGCCTGCTAGAGGAATTCAAATTACCTATAAATGCTGACGATTCTGGGGAAAATGAGCAATAGATTACTTGTTTTTATCCCAGAACACTGGCAAAGTTCTACTAGTCAAATACCCTTGATTAACCCTTTCGGCGCTGCTAATGCAGGAGTGCATCATGTCCATTGGTAATCTTGATGTGCCAATGAAATGGCCCTTAAATGACTAAAGAGTTACATTAAAACCAATATGCGTCCACCTTCTATACCACAAAAGGGTACAGAGGTAGACAAAACCACTAAAGGTTCGTCTATCGTGACTAAAGGTTTTTGTAAAAAGTGCGTAAAAATATAGCGATAAAAGTTGAGCCACATGTAAAAACGCTCACCCGTGGAGAGCAAAAAGCCTAAATATTTATAAGCGCCGTTATCCTTCCCAGGCCATAACAGAGCGTGCATAAAGGAGGCTTTCTTTTATCTGCACTTATCCCATGGGTTTCCCGATATATTTCCTTTCACATTCTCACATTCTGCATGCTTTTAATTCTCATAAAGAGAACAGCATTCTCCATAAATCAGACACTTGCCCCAGATTTCCCATTCATACGAAGGAGTTACAGGTCGTTAGCCCTTACAATAGTTACAGGTCGTTAGCCTTTTGAAGCAAAAAAAAACCCCAACAAATTAATGCATAAAACCGATTGGTCAACATGATGCAGGGAAGAGGCCCCGGTGAGTAACTCGCCAGGGCTACATTCATGCATCATACCAACCTTAGAGGGTTGACACAGCCCTGGCAGGGTCGGCATTAATAAATACATCATACCCTTTGGTCGACATGATGCATGAATGTAGCCATGGTGAGTAACTCACCAGGGCTACATTCATCCATCATGATGACCTAAAGGGGGGTTGACACAGCCCTGGCAGGGTCGGCATTAATACATCATGCCCTCTGGTCGACATGATGCATGAATGTAGCCCTGGTGAGTAACTCGCCAGGGCTACATTCATGCATCATGATGACCTAAAAGGGGGTTGACACAGCCCTGGAGGGATCAGGTATGATGCCCCAATGAAGTGCTGACTCGCAGACTCGCCAGTACTTCATTGGTGCATCATGACAACCCATGGGCATGATACACTAATGTAGTGGCGGATTTAGATGGGGGGCCCGTCCTTTTTGTCAGTACATGTGTTGTACTTCAAAGTTTATTCTCCTATTTTGGACCCTAACATTTTCTCAAAAATAGGGGGTGTGCCCCTTCCTTTCTCAATTCCTGGAACCACCATTGCCTAATGCATTATCGACCCTTCAAGGGTTATGATTCCCCATGTGCATCACACATGGCTATAGAAATGATGCTTATCTTTTCCCATAAAGAGTGTTTTATTGTACTCAGAGTGGAGCAGCCTGAAGTCACTATGCTGCAAGATGTGTTTATTTTCTCCCAGGGATGGAACATAAAACACCATCGGCATTGGCCAGACAGGAAATGGAACCCAAGGGGAAGAAGAAAAATCTCAAGAAATGTATACTGAAGGACTAGTATGTATTCAGGGAATAGAGACAAAAAAATCTAAAGTGAATTGTTGAGATTTTGGAAGATAATTTGGAGAAGCAGTTAGGTTAAAGAGGGTGGAGGAGGGGAGGGAAACAGTAAAGAAAACATGTAGGCTTGGAAGGAAAGAGCAAAGCAGAAGGAGTTCCACAGGGTTTCCACATCCTCTTGACAGGAGGCCTAGGAGGAGAAAACATAATTGAATATCCAGGTTCCTGGGGGTCCATAATGATGGATGTGCTCCGTGCTTTCTTATACATGGTTACTATTTTCAACTGTTGTTGTTTGCCTCATCCAGAGTCCCACTTTTTTTCTCTCATTTTCTTTGTATTTTCTGGTTTTTATAAAGGCCACACTTTCACTTCAATGTAGTCTCCTATCAGTCACTTTTCTCTTGTCCCATGAATATGAACTCAACAGGGGTGAACTTGACTGTGGAGAAAATAATCCTACAAGCGGCACTTTATTTTCCAAGGTTAACACCCCTCATAAAAACATGATCTTTTAGATGCTGTTAGATAGAACGTACAAATGGTAAACATCCGGCACTGGCGGTAAAATAGAATAAAGAAAGTCCATGGGGTTCCCACCCCAGGAACTGCCGAGGAAAACAGCAATGTCATTATTAATACTCACCCCTTAAAAACTATATCAATAAATCTTAGGTGGTAGACGTCTTGGGTATAACTAGGTCCATGGCAGACAACACATGGCAGTCAGTGTCTGTGGGGTAATACTGGAGCTCAATGCCACAGGTACATAATCTGGTATGAGTCTACCGATATGGCAGTCCAATGTCACATGGTTCCTCCTATAGTTTGGGTTTAGCTAAATGCCTTTATCCATGTTTCTCATTACTGGGTTTGACTGAAAGCCTATATCTATGTCACTGGGATTAACCAAAGACCAATATTCATGTCATTGGGCAAAAAAAAAAAAAAAGGTTGGTTTCCGGTAACCCGACCTACCTCAGCCAAACAAGGCCGACCTCAGAATTTTTGAAGAAATTTTTCATAATTTTTTCAAAATTTTTCATATTTTTCATAATTTTTTCAATATTATTCATAATTTTTCACATCAATTTCATATTTTTAATATCTTAAGATTTCCCTTTCATCCAAGCAAGGAATCCTAGATGTCACTGGAGATAGCTAAAGGCCTATATTCATGTCACTATATTGGGTTTAGCTAATGGCCTATTTCCATGGCACTGGTTTTACCGAAAGGGTTATATCCATGTCAATGAGTATTGTCTTTAGCTAAAGGCCACTGGGTTCAGATAAAGGTCTTTATCCATGCCATTTGGTTTAGGTAAATGCCTAGGTCCGTGTCACTGGATTTCCATGCCACTTAGCATATTGGAGGAATATACGTCCTCTAGCCAGTGGTATCACAAGAAAGAAGGTAGATACTATATGTGTCAGTATGACCTCCAGTGGGACTTCTCCTGAGTAACTCACCGAGTAACTCATCCACCCCCACACTAAGCCACTCCTCATACAAAGGTCCAGGGGGCGCTGTGATGATGAACGCCGAGGAGACGCAGGTCTGTCAGTTCACGGACACCTCCAGATGGATCGGTGCGGCGTCCCCAGAATCAAAAACAACTGTGAAACAGGGAAGGGGAGTGAAGGGACCTCAAAACACGGCGCCTACCCCCTTCTCCATCCCTCTACCGGCCTGAGCACTACTAGGGTGGTTGGTGAGAGAATGGAAAGGATGGGAGGGGTGGGGGTGACAGAGTCATAACTACCACATGGGTGGTGGGATCCTTAAGTGGTGTATACACGGTGTAGATTTGAGCAGACTAGACCACACAAAACATCAGCAGACAAATGTCTGCTTGTGTTGTGGGTTGTATGGAGGAGTCTGCAGGACCTGATACATGGCATATTTTACAGACTTGTCTGCTGAAGTCTTGAGTAAAATCCTGATGGAGATTTGCAAAACTACAGTAAATGTGTCATGAGTCACATGATAGCTACTTATCACATGACTCAAAAGGCTGCCCTTATTGGTCAATTTACTGCAGACTAGTCAAAACAAGTCTGCTGCCCCTGATACACGGCATATTTTGAGCAGACAAGACCGGGTTTGAGCAGACAGCAGACAAAATTTTTCAAACATGTTTGATATCTGCAGACAGGTGGAGACAACTGCAGACATTTGTCTTGACCCTGTATACACGGCACATTTTGAGCAGACAAAACAACTGCAGACATGTGTGCAGTAGTCTTGTCTCCTCTAGTCTGCTGAAAAACACGCCGTGTATACACCACTTTACAGTATGGTGGTCGGTGCACTATGGTGGTTGGATGGGGTGGGTGGGTGGCAAACATGGTAGGTGGGAGGGGGGGGGGTGCTTGGGGTGCTGGCACCATGGCATGGGAGTATATCGAGGGATGGGGGGGGGGTGGAGAGAGAAAGAGAGAGATGGTTGCCCCTATGGGGTCACCACCTCTCTAGCATGTAGTCCTATGAGTTCTGGTCAGTCAAATGCATCAGGTTTTACTTGATCATTTATTTTTTCCTGGTGTTTGACATGTGATCTATTTGTGGTGATCATTTATGAAGGCCAGGAGGCCATCAGAGTGGTGGTGGTTTTTCACTAATGGACCATAAAATAAATCTGTGCACTATGGTACAGATATTCAACCAGTTTATTCCTGTTACTACATTAATGTTCCTACATCATATATATATATATATATATATATATATATATATATATATATATATATATATATATATATATATATATGTCCCACGTCAAATGACTCGATGCAATAGAGCACCCCTTCCACCTTTAAATATGGCTTAATGCCCTTTCTTCACGACCATCGCGCGGTTTACTCTTGCTGTGGGGTCCTGTCTTGATATCAAGTGCCCCATGAGACTTGTCTTGTCTCCATGGCGACCAAAGGGGGAAACACAAAAACGTCGTTAGGCGTCTGAGTCACCAAGGTAACATAACACTATGAAAGTGACTGCAACACAGAAACAGTATAGACCTACATATGATTCACTTGGCTGAAGGGGGCGATCTTAATTTTGATAATTAAAAACAACATTCTTTCCTGAGAATCCTCGGATTATAATCCATTCCTGTATTATATGACAGAGCAAAATAAGATGGCTAGGGGGAAAGCCTCTAAATGGCATCTTTCGACTTTACAAAGATATTGAGAGCGGCTTGTGCTCTCGAAGCCCCACCCCTCCCCCAGAAAAAAAAAGAAAGAAAAAATGATAGAGAGGAAGAGAGAGAGAGAGAGAGAGAGAGAGAGAGAGAGAGAGAGAGAGAGAGATATTTCAATTAGCTCTGAAACAACAGATGAGACCACCCACAGTGCACAAAAAGGTCAACGTCTAACGCACGAATCGCGAAGACACAACCTGATATCCTGAAAGGCAAATCAATCTGTGAAATCTTTAAATAACTAGACGAAAAAAAAAGAAAGACCCCAATATCATCTATATTGCAGGTCAGAGACAATGGTATAACGGTCAGCGACCTCTAGTTGAGCCTTATAGCACCTGATTGCAGCAGCATGTGGACTAGTTCATGCCTATATAGTGTTATTACCCTTTAAGGGCCGCTGATGCATTCAAGTATCATGCCCAATGGACGGCATGATGCTTGAATGCAGCCCTGATGTGTTACTTGATTAATGCATCATGCCGATCCTATGGGACTGATACATTCTCGGAGGGTCGGTATGATGCTCCACTCTTCACGACCATCGCGCGGTTTACTCTTGCTGTGGGGTCCTGTCTTGATATCAAGTGCCCCACGAGATTCGCGTCTTGTCTCCATGGCGATCAAAGGGGGAAACACAAAAACGTGAGCAGCAGACCATCATTGGTGCATCATGACGACCATTGGGCATGATGCATTCCTGCATTAGCTGCCCTTAGAGGGCATTCATGCATCATGCAGACCCTGCAGGGTTTACATTTTTACACACAGAGGGTCGTCATGATGCTCCAATGAAGTGCTGGCGAGCAGTCTCGCCAGCACTTCATTGGTGCATCATGGCGACCAATGGGCATGATGTACTCCTGCATTAGCGGTCCTTGAGGAGTTAAGTACATGGTAGCAGCAATCATGTATGGACGTTTATGACCAAGTACCATTATGGCTTATTACCCACCGATAGGTCACACATTGTGTTTGGTCATGTATCACACGGAGGTCTATATATCCAACATGATAATAGCCATGGGCAATGACGTCTATATTATAGAGAACATCGCGTCCAGAGGTTGGTGTATTTTTGCCTCTGATTTTAGGACGCAGAAGTTGAGCTTCTTCTTCTGATCTCTTTTTACTGGAACCCAAACAAAGGCACTAAACCACCCTCTATGAAAATCTGATGCACCTGGTATTTTTAGACACCCACATCGTTACCCCTGCTGCATCTCCAGTACCAGTAGGTATTTCCATCAATTATTTTTCATGACAATTGGGCAGGACATCAAAGAATATCCTGCTGTTCATGTTAAGACTATGATATTTGGATGATTTAAAACAAAGAAATGTGGACAATTCCTTAATAGAAATCTATATTCTAATACATCCATATCCGGAATGGCAATGCCATAGACAATATAAGCGATTGGTTGATGGCAATGTGATACACTGTCTATTTCATTTACATTGTGTTATATCATTTGCTTAGTCACGGTGCCAATAAACATCCCGCAGTGACGACACGAATCCCACAGAGAAAAGAAAATGGACTGTCATTGGTTGACTGCCTCTGCCTGTAGGGGTCACATGACTTGTGTACCAGACCAACCACCAGACGATCCTGACCTCTCCCCGAGGTCACTGAAGGTCAATTAGGGCAATCGGCGACACCACAGGGCATGTGGGCTGCGTGCGCAACAGGTGTCATACCAGTACGAGACTCAAGTGCAAGATGAGTTATGACCATGGTGTGGGAGTAACAGTAACAGTGGTTATGCAGGTCTGCATTGCAAAAAGAAATACCATCAAAATAATGATGGATATCTGGCAACTTTGGAATAAGGATTTCACCGTTATTTTCATGGAGATTCCTTGTGACACAGTGCTTCAGTGTAATATTTTCTGGGGCTTCGTTGTAGAAATTACACTGTTTCACTGTATAACATAAACAGTGATTCACTATACATTTCACTGGGATGCCTGCTGAATTCAACAGTCATTTCTTAGAGTGTAGCTTCTCCAGTGATTGTCTGCTTTAATGAGGATAGCTCTAACACCATCAATCTCACACCTATACCTTGTGACATATGGGGAGGGAGGCATGTGTGGCAAGGGGTGCATGGGTGGTCATGGCAAAGGGATCGATGAGCCTTTATCTCTAGGTACGATCTGGTGGAGAAATGAGAGATGAGAGCCCCCCTACGGCTGTGCAATATGGGAAACATCAAGAGGTGGTATATGATGTATCATTGGTTGTATAGTGGTAAGGTGTCCTATTATGGGAGCAAATAGATCCACTGTAAACTGATAGTTAACACACAATCAGAGGGGTTAACTAAAACAAGATTGTTAGACATGGAAGACAGATTGGATTGTAAATGGTAGCAACGCTGGATATTTAATGACAATTTTCTTATGGTTTGGGACAATAAGGCCAAGAAAAAACAAAGTTGTGTTTCCAGTAACATGACTTGAATGGTAGGGTCGGTATGTCGGATTTTTCTTTTTTAATTTTTTTTTTTACATTTACAAAGGAAATATTAGGGCACATATCAATGGATGTATCAAATTCTTTGATTTCATTGTGAAATAATGATGGGAATATGACAACTGTCAGAGAGGGGAAGAACTCGAAAATGGTACAGGAAAAATCCTCAAAAAGTAATGAAAGATGTCTTTAAAACGTGAAAAAAATGAGACAAAATTCTTAAAAATCATAAAAAAAAATTATTTTTTTTGCCCCTGTTTTGCTAGGGTCGGTCGGGTTACTGGAAACAAACCTTTTTTTATTTGGCCTAAGCTCAGAGAATTTCCCTAATTGTGTTGGGGGATCTATAATACATGTGAAATTTATGTAGATGACATCCTCGTGAACCAAAACTTGTATTTAACTCCTGCTATTTTAGCTAGACGTTAGAAATCCCAGCATAGTCAACAGGGAAAAGAATTATCTAATCATACTCAGTAGAACCCTATGTAGCCACTTAGGGAGGTGCAACTGGGGTAAATGCCTCGGCGCATTTCAGTTTAAAAGATTTAAGAATTCCATTAAGTCCGCATGAAAAGATATGGTATCATTTAGCATGCCACAACTGGATATGAGGTATTTTTGGGCAGGAATATCACATAGGGGTGCACAATAGTCAATTTGGGGCTCCTTTGTTAAAACTATGGGGTTGCAGTATCCAGCATAAGATAAGGGATCTGAGGCTCTCTTACAGTCACTTCATCAATCACCTTCAGAGATAACATCAGCTCTTGGTTGGGACAATTAACTGCTGACAATGCATAGTAATCATCAAGATAGGCCTCACTGGTAGACCTACGAAGAGAAATGGGTATGGACATACATCTAGGGCAGCTTATTGACGGGTCATCAATGCTACCAGTACTGAGAACTGACAAAGCTATAGGTCTCCCTGTTTTCCACATAAATCCAGTCTTTTTGACAGTGGGAGACCCCCTCTACCTGTTACTTGGTATTTGAAGGTGAAACACGTCACCAGGTGTATCATAAGAGGGGTGGAGGCATCCTGGGGGAGGGGGGTGAGTAGGTTGGTGTGGGATGGGTTCCCAGTGGGGGAGGGGGGGCACTCACTATATTTTCTATAGTATCAGCGTGCAAACATATGCTCAGATTCGGTTACTCTATTAGTAATCAGGGGAGCACTGGAAATCTCTAACCCGTTTCTGATGCTAAGTATTGCAACAACGAAAATAGGGGGGACTGTTCTACTAAAAAACGCCTGATCCTGCCCATTTTCAATATTTATAAAAAAAAATGGTATGAATTGGAACATTGTATTTTCAACATCTATGGTCCAAAATGTACGCCCTATCCCCGGGGCCCTATCCCTAAATATTGCTCCTATACCTCTTGCCCCCTAAATAAGAACCCTCAAAGGTCCATGCATTAGGCCCCTAAAACAGCCCCTTTCCCTTGAAATCGTGTTCACAGATGGTAGCTATAAAATGTGGGTGAGTGCCCCCTTCCCACCCCCGGGGCATGGGTTCTTGGTCATCCTTGTGTGAATCTCCAGGTAAACCGATCCCTGGCTCTAAGCCCGTTAAAGGGTGATAGCGCAGACATGCCACTCCCTGGCCAACATAAACCAGGGAAACTTTGGACGCCCTTTTACCCCTGGGCACACCCATACACCCTGTAATCTCCAAGCAGAACCTTCCTCACAGATAAATCAGTACTGTCATCCCCACATGTTACAGGTGTCTTGTCTGCGCAGACAGCAACCCATCCTCAACCCAACAATCATCTGGAAAGCCTCTTACAATGAGGGATAGTTGCTTTTTGGTACAGCCTACATTTAAAGCCTGTTACAATGAGGGATACTGTAATCATATTTTATTTTGCGCTGTACATATTTTCGCAAATTTTGCGGAAATGAAAAATTCGCGAATTTAAGTACAGCGTGAATATTTATACAATACATCTGTTTGGGGGGTGGGGGGGGGGGGTCATAGATACATCAAACTTGATTTCCCTATGGGTGTCAGACACTACCTCATAGCATTTAGCACCTTTGTTGCTGCAAGCTGAGGTCATAGATGGTGTGAAAACCCTATAGCTATATGCATAACAATGGCTACAACTTGTAAACATTGATTGTTATCCCAATTAGACATCTGACATATACATGTTTAATCAATATATAGAGGTTCATATTTTGTTCTTCATTTCATTCAGTATGTAACATTTTCACAGACTGACATATATAGGAGATCTTCAGTTTAAAAAATTCGCGAATTTAAGTACATGCAAAATTGTCTTTTTCATCAAATTCGCGAAAATTTGTACACGTGAAAATATCTACGTTTACAGTAGTTGCTTTTTGGTACAGCCTACATGTAAAGCCTGTTACAATGAGGGATAGTTGCTTTTTGGTACAGCCTACATGTAAAGCCTGTTACAATGAGGGATAGTTGCTTTTTGGTACAGCCTACATGTAAAGCCTGTTACAATGAGGGATAGTTGCTTTTTGGTACAGCATACATGTACAGTTATTCCCCTCTGCCTGTGTCTCTATCTGTCTGTCTCTATCTGTCTATGTATCTCTTTCTTTCTTCTCTTTTTCCTCTCCATAAGTCTGTCTGTCTGTCTCTGTCTAGGCTCTAGGTTCTAAGTTGTGTACTTACATATAGGTATAGATAAGGACAATAGATATTTAAAATGGAAACCTCAAACAATGTCATTACATCATCATGCACTGAGAAAGCGATTTGTGGTTTTTGGAAGAATATGAACAATAGTTCCAAGCAATGTATGTACAATGATATTCTAGAGACACTGATACATTTCACAATTCTGAAGGTAGAGCATGAAAATTCCTGAACACGGATCTGAATATCATTATGCCACAACGTGCGTCATCTGTTGTTAAAATTTATTGATAGGGCCAAAGTCCACAGTTGAGAATCCACGATAAATATGCATGCTTAAACTTACAACCTATGTAAATGGATGACTAATCGTATCTGGTGCATTGTCACCCAGGAAAGCTATGAATAATTGCAATTTCTCAGTCCCTGAATCACATCATTCCAAGTCTCCCATCTTGACAGCTAAGGTCATATCCATGGCGAGAAAAATACAAAATACAATTTCAGAGATAAATGCATGCATATTTGCGCAACAGATCTATACACTGAGGGGATAGAAAAATAAGAGATTAACCCCTTTTAAGCTGGGCTAGGGAAGCCATACCATAACACAAATTAATATTTGTACCATATGGTCATCTTTCTTAAACATGTAGTGCAGATCATAACTCCCCTGAGAATAACAAGAGTTGCACTCTGGTGCCCTCTTCTATTCCCTAATACACATAGGGGGCCCACATAGACCTGTCTGTCTGCATGAAAAGAAGTGCTGTAGGCTGGTGAAAATAAGCACGCCTTTTGAGACTTATGACAAGTAATAAACGCTAACTTAATATGAGAGTGATCCTGACAAGGGACACTTAGAGTTATGATTCATAGTTACCCCCACTGACAGCAGGGGGCGGTGCGGGCGGGCGCGCTGCGTCCGGTGCGGTTACCTTGGTGACATGACGTGTACGTCAAGTTGTAATTTAGGGTGATTCTCCCCTGGTGGTGGTTTAGGAACATAGCAGGCAGGTGTGGAAGGTTCACTGGTTGGGAACGGTTGGGGAAGGGTAATGCTGGAAGGTGTGGATTAGAATACACTGAAAAAAGCCGTCCTGACAAAGTGACATGTATACCCATGTCAACTTGATTTGACACAGAGAGCACACATCATTGGGACATGTGCACATATATGTCACCATGACAACTGTAGCACACAGTTATCCTTATATGATTTGACATGCCTTAAAACGTCATCTGTGAGTTGACTAGGGTCACGGCCATATTGAAGGCACTTGACATGTGATGGTTTGATATACATAATTCTTCTATGATATTCCACTAGATGGGGCAAACAACCATTTTCATACCAGGATTAATCAGTACCAAGAGGTACTACCAACACTTGAGGCATTTGATGTATCTGTGTCATTTTGTTTTAATGAAGAATAGATCACTAAGGTCTGTAAATACTATCAACAAATGGTAGTGAATTCTATTTCATTGTTAAATTTGCATTTGTTATTGAATATCACAATAAACACCCACAATCCTGAATTCTTCAACTGGAGAGATTAGACACCTTGTGTGTGGGTCAGTGAAAATACCAAAAGATTGTATGCTAACCCACAGTCTATAATCTCAGTATCTTCATTGCATGGAGACAGATGGCATTACCATGCACCTCCATGCCCTTGTCTTATGGACTGCATAGAGGTCCTCAGTCAAATAGAAGTTCTGTAGATAGGAAAAAGTGCCTTAGTGTTGCAGGCCTGTGGGACTATGATATCCCCTGCCTTCTATTATTGGCCTCCCTTGATTGAACTATTGGTACATAGCTATTAACTGCTCTTGACCCTTACATAATTGTCTCACAGTATTACCTAGCACTCAGGTGAATGGATCAGAAATAGGTGATATGTCTTCATTACGCATGTCAAGTGGAGTTGACAAACCAAATATGAGAGCGTCAACCTCATACGACATGCCTTCATACATGTCATGAGGGAGACAAATTGTGACCTGTGCAGTATGTGTCAAAGCGACCAGTGTTCTTCTCTGTGTACCATAAGGGCAGAGGCGGGATGGATTTTCGACCAATCAAATAATTCCTTCCATTCACTGCAGATATTTCAGGTTGCAACAGGTCTTCATCTCGTTGCTTTAACCCTGAGTGGTGACCCATTCTCGTGCACCTATGTCTATATATCTATGCTGAGAATAGACCTAACTCATATTCTATCTCCTCTTCTCCTTTTCCTTTATACTATAGATGGAATCAATAGAGAATAAAAATCTACTATGGGTCTGTAATATTACAGAAGAGGAACTCTTGAGGAGCTTTCCTATCAAAAGGTAACATTTGAATAATTGCCATACATGAATGAGATTCATAAAAAGAAAATATAAAGATCACAAAGATTTGTACATGTATGGTGTCTTTACAAGCATACATGTCTCTCTTTTTTGAGGCAGGAAAGAAGCCCTTTCCTCCTTTCACAAATCAGATTCAGACAGCACCAGCCAGAGTAAGTGTACACACTGGAAGCTTTATTCTGTATACAAAAACTACTGTGACTATATACAAAGCTACAAAACTAAAAAGAGATTGTACCAAAGGTATTTGTCACAGGCCTGACACTACCTTGGCTTCAACATAGCCTACGCTGTCAAAAAATGTTGTTGAAATAACGGCGCATTCCTCTTCCAGGAGTTGCCAGAGATCCGTCGTTATTTTCACAAAAATTCCTATGTACATTTGTGTACCGTCATACTGCCACCTGGGGCTTCTTGTAAAAACTACACTGGTTCCCTACCATACAATTACGGTGGTCCACTGTTCAGTTTTACAAGGATCCCTGGTGGATTCAACAGTTATTTTTTACAGTGTAGAGAAAGGTTAACATTTAGATGTAGAGGGAGAACAAAGACAGGAGCATGCCTCACAATGAGCACGTTATGGTGTGTAAACCAAACAGGTGTTTTCATGTCCCTTTTCTCTCTCATCAATTTGGTAGAGTAAACACAAGTGGTTGTATGTATTTCAGTTCCCCCAGGAGTCCCTTTTATTCAAGGCTGAATGGGCCTTGGGCAAAGGAGGCAGCCAGTTTTGTAGGGTCGATGGGAGTTTTTTGAGTGTTTGCCTTTCCATCCCTCTGTGCATACTGGATCATACTTACACCAGCCATATATGACATCTAGAGCACACCCTCATATCAGACAGCCTTATTTTGAGGTAGGGTCCTTATAATGCAGATTGTCACCGATAGGGCTCTAATTGTAGTGGAATTCCCTCGAATTCCCTGATTCTTGCCATCTTTGTAAAGTATCCCCAGTGCATTAGGTATTTTCTTTTCCTACTAAATAATCTAAAACCAACTTTAAGATAACTCAAAATAAAATTTCCTAGGCTTATAGTGTTTCAGAGAGAGAGAGAGAGAGAGAGAGAGAGAGAGAGAGAGAGAGGGAGAGAGAGGGAGATAAAGACAGGCAAAGACAGACAAACAGAGAAACAGGGAGACATACAGAGAGACCAACAAACCAGAGAGAGGTATGATTGGATGACTGGATTAATAGATATGATCAATCAAATATAGATCGATAGATTTATCAATCAGATACCATGCAACCTCTCGGATTCTGATTGTAGTGTGGATCCGGGAGGGTGGATCTCTATGACCCCACAAGGATGCAAATTCAAGGATCAACCACTGAGCTATTATTTCTCTGACACTCTTACAGCTCTGGCTAATAGCTGGGTACTAGGGTCACTGACACTGGAGGTTAAGTACATTGTGTACATGTAACATACTGCCTCTTAGGATTTATCTAAACATTATTTTCTGCGGAACTAAACTTTACACATTATGTAAACGTGGAGGGCAATTAATTCAATGGTTAACATTGCATGGCTATCTTCACCCACAGTGGTGGTGGTATCCAGTGTAGCAACAAAGTGGTACCATAGAATGTTGGGCTACTTACAAGAAAGAGTTGCTTCTCATCATCAAACCAGGAAAAACGTGACGAGAGAGAATTTCTATTTCTATATAAAAGCACCAAATGTATGCAGTACCCCCCCCCCCCCGCAGACAGCCACAATGAAGGAGACATTTTCAAATGCATCTGAGTTCTCAATTTAATCGTAAGGTGATGATACATTTTTTTTTCAAGTGTAATGGTTCGTATTGACTTATATGTTGGGTGGCTCTTTGGCTCGCTTACCACTAGATGTACCAACACAACACGAGTAGTTCGGGTTGGGCAAAGCCCCAGAAACCCCTACCTCTCGGGTAGGACTTTATTTGATCTCTTTGATAACAAAGTACTAGCGTCTGGACTGGACCATGTCCAGTCCCCTTCTGCCGCTCGTCCGGCTCCTTAGTAGGAGCTGGACGCGAGGCATGGTGCTGCCCCCTCTTGTACCAACGAGGTATCGCAAAGCGACACCTAGCTAGCATAGAAGGAACAAGCACCACACGAACACGTCTCTCGGATGAACGGCACTAATATATATACAATGATGCCGGCCCCTACACCACCCCCACTAGACTTTACCTAGGGTTGGGTGTAATTAATAAGTAACTATTGTTGACTTTATACAGTGGTGTTATAAATAAATAGGTAAGTCTATATATACACAGTTCGTATTAAATATAGAACATTTAAGGGGCATTATAAGTTATATGTACACAATAAGGCATTATCGTATATAACCCGAAGTGTTTATAAATAATAACAAAAATAGGAAGTGGCCCCTTATGGACCATCGACTTATGGTGGTAATGTTACAAGTGTGTTATTATTAAACATGAGACGCGACGAAGAATATTGGATGTGTAGTAAGGTGATATTAATAAATTTTTACAATGTTTTTACCGACCCGAGGTGGGGTAAATAACCCGAGAAAAAAATTTTGAGTACTTTTACTTACAAGAATATAATATACGATATAAAAATAGATTTATACAAAATATGAAATATAGGTGTCCTACCAGGGTAGCAGGATCACCCTTACAATATACCGGACTTCCGGCGAACCTGGAACGACTGGTTTCTGCAGCTCCACCCGGCGACATATGTGTGGTGGCAAACCACGTTGCTGTTATGATGTGCCCTGATGAAGATGGGAAGATGGAGACCCGGTTAGATGTTGTAGTCCTTTGGGTGTTCGGGTTAGCGTCCATCCTCGCTGCAGGTTACATTCCAGGTATCAGGAGTCCAGCGTAAGGAACAATGCCTCTGGCATACTAAATGCATTTACCCTCGGGTACAAGGAGACACCAACAGATGGACACTCAAAGATCTTCAGGATCTGTGTCCATCTTCTCAGCCGGCTCCACTGAGGCAGATGGAGCCGAGCTGCTACAGCTGCTCGTAGAGAGCACCGCTGAAGCCTCGCTGGGAGTCTCGCTCCCCAAGCTCAAGGCCCTCATCACTGCGGACGGACTGTCCATTGCCTCGGATGCTGGTGCAGCAACCGTGGCAGTTGGGACAGCCCGGGTGTTCCAAGTGGGGGGCGGGAGCAGGAGAGCTGCCGGAACTGGCGGAGCAGCCGGGACCGGTGGAGTGGCCAGAACCGGTGGAGTAGCCGGGGCTGGCGGGGCATCCGGGGGTATATCTGGTACGAAGATAAGAGACGACGGTAAGCCGTCCCACTCCTCCAGATGTTTCCCGAATGCCAGGAAAAACTTGAGGTCAGCCTCCTTAAATCGATGGATATATCTGGAGTTTTCAGCTTCGTGAAACTCTTTAAGCTTTTCGGCTTCCTTCTGTTTCCGCCGGCAGGACTCGAGGGCTTCCTCGACCTTCTTCCTTTCCAGCTCCCTTATTTTCTCTTCCTCCCGCCTCTGGATCTCGTAGACCAGATTGACGGTGGCTTCAGTCATCACACGCCAGTAGTCAACAGACTGCTGGAGGTGCAATGCCTGCCATTCTGCCATCAGGTCATTCTGGATCTGAACCGTTCGGACATCGCGGTGGTCGACGAACGTATTCGGATCCTGAAGACCTGACAGGGTACCGGAGATCAGTTCCATTAGGGGTACCCGAGGACCCATCGGTGGAACTATCACTGGTGGTGGCGCTGGGGCCTCCACTGAGACAGGCGGGGTGCCTGTTGGAGGAGCAGACGGGCCCTCCACCGTGATGCCTCCTCGGCCTCGGCCACCACCCGGGGAGCCTCGGGTGGACTCCAGCCCACCGCGGCCCCTACCACGGGTTTTGGCCCGGCCCAAGGAGGTAAGGACCTGCGACTCGGGTCCAGCCGGTCCCATTGAAGGGAACTTCGCCGCGTACTCGCTGTACGTGGGGCGCTTGCCGGAGGATCCCTCTCCAGCCCACCAAGTAGAATACCCGGATGGGGGAGCGAAGAGTTCGCCCCCATCATCCAGGCCGCCAGAGGCTTCGCCCGGGCGTTGTTCCGCGGGTGCAGGTGTGGAGGTGGCTGGAGTCGCCGGTGCGGTCGCCTGGCTACCCGACCTGCGGGCCTGGTTGCCAGGCATATCTAGAGCCGAGACTTGTTGTCCCGACTCGCGACGATCAGCTGGGTTGGCTGGTCTGGGCTGGTCCTTGCCACCCGAAGGGCTCACGGACCGGTCTGCTCGGGTCCTCTTGGAAGCAGTAGTCGTGACTGTGCCTCCGTTTGGACCTTTAGAGCGGGCTTTGGCCTTCTCTCGCTTGTCGTCTCCTCGCCACTTTTTCACCTTCAGGTGCACCTCACTGGGCATCCCGAATTTCGTGGACGAGGAGTTCGTCTGGAAGTACGTCAGCAAGTTGCCGCTCTTCCACGAGCAGAATCCGGTCTCGAATGCCTGCTCTTTCACTTCTTTAATGCTCAGCGCGGACCAATTAGCAAGGAGCTCGCTGAAGCACTTGATGGCTCGTTTCCTGGTCTTCTCCAGGCCGATGCCATGGGCCTTCTGCAAATGCAGAGCCATGTCTCGGCGCCGGTGAGTGCTGAACGAGCCATCACAATGTTTACTCGGGCGGTCCCCGAGCACACACATCATCACAGGCTTGTGATGCATATGGTACTCGACGATGTGCCGAGCGAAGCGGGGCTTCGTCTCGAACACCTTCTCACCCGTGAGAGCCAGCTGGCAAGACTCGAACGGGCACCTTCGGCGGTTGCCGGTTGGTCCCCATTGGGTCATTGCCCACTGGACTTTCGTCCGGGCCTCGTAGCTGTAGACTGAGCCTAATTTGGACTTGAGCTGGTCAATCCAAATCAGGTAGAACTTGCCTACTGGCGTATCCGAGGGGCCGGACTTCATCCACTCCTCGTCATCGCTGTCACCGTCCTTATTGACGGCGCCCGGACACATGTAGTGGACTGTGTCGTAAGCACAGTCCGCGAAGCAACGGGGAGTCCGTTCCTTGAACCCCTCGGCTGCATTCTTCCACATCCACTTCTGATTGTCGTCCTTGGGAACATCCGTGGTCATTTCTTCCCACGTTGTCACGGACTCCAAATCAGATTTGGCAGACTCGGGCAGCTCTGGATCGCTTTCGCTTTCCTCACTGTCCGTGTATATGTTAGCTCCCCTACGGCTGGCTCGGCTGGAGGTGGTAGTACCAGTCGAAGCCTTGGTAGGGGACTTCGCCTTTGCACCCGACGTGCTGGCTGCAGAAGATGCAGTAACCGAGGTGGCTACCGTGGTGGTTGTAGTAGTGGGAGCGGGCGTCTTCGGTTTGCCCTTACCCCTCGGCTTGGTGGGGGGCGTGGGCTCTGCCGGAGACGCTTTCGCTCCATTCTTTTTCTTCCGGCGCACAACCTTAGTCGGTTGGGCCGGAACTTCGGGACTGGAATCCGACTCGCGTCGGCTCCTGTCCACTGTCCGAGGGCTCCTCCTTCCGCTGACCGGGGAGTCAGAGTCGGAAGAGATCTCAGATTTTTGTTGGGCCTGCTGCTTGCGATGGGCCCGGCGAGCCGCGGTGAGCTCCTTCTGCTGCTTGGCAAGCTCGGCTCGCTTTGCCTCTACAGCAGCCTGCTGGCGCGAGATGTCCTCTTCAGAGATCTCGCCAGGTGCCTCCGGGATGTCGGCAGCTGGGTCGGTCTCGGTCGTGGACCTCTCGACGGCGATGCGGACATCCTCAGCCTCCAGATCGCTCTCAGTGAGAGGACCCTTGGGCGCAGGTTTACGGGTCAATCGCTTGACCCGGTCGGTTTCCACCGACGACAAGGTAACTGTGGAGTCTGTATCCATGTCGGATTCGGACTCCCTTAACTCCGCGGCCTTCTGGATGATGCCCGCAGAGATCAAGACGGCTCGAGCTAAATTCTCGTTAGTCGCCATATTCTCCGCCAACTTCAGATAGTTGCGGAGCCAAGAAACTGGCATGTTGTCAGCCAGCTCGTCACTGCACGAGTCCATTACCATAGTCTTAAGATCATCTGGTATGGGCTCGGGCACGCCCTCTTCCACCGCCATGGGCCCGCATCCGAACATGGAGGCGTGCATAGGGATGTACGTACCCCAGGAGGTGTACACGATACCTTCCTGGCGATCAACGTGTGCTAGACGTCTGATCTGAGTCCTGAATCCCGGAGGATACATTGGAATGTCCAGGACATCCACTTTGCTACCCGAAGCGGCTGTTGTAGACGGGCGCTCCGGGCGTGGCGGTGGTGGAGGTGGCATTCTCTCCCGGTCGGTTGCCTCGGCCATAGCCGAGAGCGTCCGGGCGGCCTCCTCTGTCGAAGAATCCATAGATTCCTCGACCCGAGACGAGACCTTCGGGTCCTCGTCTTGTTCCAACAGAATGTTGGCAGTTTGACGCGCAGCGTCAATCGTTCCCTGTGCCATGGCACCGGGTCCGACTTCCAAAATAAATTGGCAAGTTTTGTTGGACTCCTCCCGAAGGATTCGTCCAACAGAGAGGATTTGGGTTAGCTAGGCTAACACGACAGCTACAGGCTGTACAACCGCCGACAAATAACTAGAGCAAAAACGGGTGGCGTCTAACCACCACGAGTCCGCTCTAGTTATGACCAGTATGACGTCAGACCTCTCGTCTCGCGAGATCCCGCCATGGCTATCCGGTGACCTAGTTCCGCGCTTTCCCGCCACACCAGCAGCGCCACCTAGGGAACTAGATCCGAACCAACATTCGACTCGACATGTGAGACGCGGCCTACTACCCGAGTGCTATCGTCTGGAGCTTGGCGGTGTATACAACGCTTCAAAGCGAATGTACCGGTTAATCCGACCGCCACTCACGGGATATAGCCACCCGGGGAGGGCGCGTTCGACATCTCTAGCCGTGGAACGTATGTTGCCTGCCTATGGCGGACAACACGCAGCAGCTCGTTGTGTACTGAGTTAGGTTACAGCAGACCTCAACCGGGGGCTGCGTCTAACGCCTTCGGTTAGCATTTTATTTTTCCCGGCTTTACGTACGGCCTTTTCTGGATCTCGCTTAGTCAAAGCGGGACCCTTCCCATACGTAATGCCTTCACTCAGCGAGACTTTCTTCCATTTCTTACGATTAGGTCGTTTCCTGGCCTTCGTCTTCTTTTTTACCATAACCTCGTGTCCCGGCGTCTTTCTCGGCCGGCCTCTAGGGCGCTTCGTCGGTACTACCACGCTCGGTCCACTAGGGACAGATACAGGTGGTTTGTAGCCGAACTCCCTCTCCGCCTCTTCGCGCCCCTTCCAGGGCCGAAGTTTTCCGACATTTGTCTTCCATTTTCTACCCGTCAGGCAGTCCTCTATCATCACCGTGGACTCGGAGATGACACGAACGATTTTAAACGGACCTTCCCAAGGCGTTACGAGCTTCAGCTTATCCAGCGGCTCGTAGTACCTTAGTACTTTGTCCCCAACATTAAAACGAATTCGTTTAGCATTGGTGTCATAGCCCACCTTCTGCCACTTCGCACTCTTCAGCAGTTCTTTCCGAACGGCCTCGTATGCCTGTTTGAACCGGTCCCTTAATGACTCTACAAACAGCACCGTGCAGGGCGCCTCCGGGTCTATTCCAACCACTCCATACACTAAGTCGGCGGGCATTATGATGTCCTCGCCGAACACTAGCATGTTTGGGGTGCAGTTAGTTGATGAATGGACAGTGTTGTTGTAGGCATGTACTACAAACTCGCACTGTTCATCCCAGTCATCCTGGTGGGTATTAACCAGGGGCTTTAGTACTTGTATGAGGGTTCTATTGAAGCGCTCTACCTGCCCATCCGACTGTGGTCGGTACGGGTTTGTTCGGGTCTTACAAATGGCTAGGTAATGGCACATTTCCTGCCAAAGTTCTGACTCGAACTCCCTTCCTTGGTCACTGTGCATCATAAGAGGAACACCCAAATGCAGCACCCAGCCTTTCACAAATGCCTCCGCGCATGTGGCGGCTTTGTGGTTAGGAAGGGGGAACACCCGAGTGTACTTAGTATAATAGTCGGTTACGACCATCATACAAGTATTGTCTCGCGGCGTCGTCTTAATCCCACTGATGATGTCTATCGCTACTCGAGCAAATCTGACACCAAACAATTCCTGTGATAAGGGTTGCTTACCCAGGCCGGGTCCCGGTTTGTTTTTACAACAATCCGGGCAAGTGGCGATCCACCGGAGCAGGTCGCCTCTCATACCGGGCCAGTAGTAACGCCTTTGTAGACGCTCTATCGACCTTCTCTTACCGAAATGGCCACTCGTTTGGTGGCCATGGCAATAATACATGATATCCCTCCTCATCGGGGCGGGTATCACTATTTGCAACAGCCTACCGTTGGTGGGAGTTGTCTTCCACCTACATAGTATGCTGTCTCGGATCTCTAGCTCGGTCCATTGAGCCAGCAACCGCCTCGCTTCCCTATCCTCCAGGGAAACTAGAGGCCTTGCCGGTTTAATGCCTGACCGTAGGTATTCCATTATGCGCGCAGTGGTGGGGTCTGACTGTTGAAACTTCTTGATGGTCTCCGGGGACCAATCGAGATAGCTGCATACAGCCTCCTCCCAGGGGATACGGGGGGTGGTATAATTAAATACCAGCCCGGCTACCACAGCATTGTGGGCCCCGCAGTCTTCACATGTGGCATTTTGGCACCTTCGGATAGGCCGTCTTGACAAGGCATCCGCATTGATGTGTTTAGCACCGGGTCGGTGCTCTATTTGTTTATGCTCTAATCCGAATTCGGATAGGTGAGCTAACCAACGTCCAATCATCCCCTCGGCGTCCTTAAAGTTAAGGAGCCACCTAAGAGACGAATGGTCTGTTCTTAAAGTAAAGTCACTTCCCCAAAGGAAATGCTTGAACTTCTTCGTATACACCACCACAGCGAGGAGTTCTCGCTTGGTGGTACAATAATTTCGCTGTGTCTTGCTTAACGTGTTGCTAGCAAATGCTATTGGCACTTCGACTCCCTCTTGGACCTGAGAGAGAGCTGCCCCAATCGCATCATTGCTCGCATCGGTGTCTAAGATGAAATGTCCCTCGGGAGTGGGATATTTCAACACGGGTGTATTCCTAAATAAATCTTTTATTTTATTAAAAGACTCTTCTTGCTCGCTGGTCCATGGGAATGGGTCCCGTGCCCTACCCGGGGTCCAGTGAGCTAAGCACTGCATGGGGAAGCTGACACGAGAGTAATTCGGTATGAAATCACGATAATAGGAACAAAATCCTAAAAATGATCTCACCTCCTTAGCACTCGTGGGTCTTTCCCAATTTTCTACAGCTTCTAATTTTTCCGGATCCGCACTCACCCCGTTAGGAGTAATGATCCTTCCCAAGTATGTAATGGTTTTCTTAAACAAATTACATTTCTTGGGTTTAAGTTTAAGACCGTTTGATAGTATCCGGTCGAGGACTAATTGCAGATTCGCCAGGCATTCCTTGAATGACTTGCCGAACACGACCACATCATCCAAGTAAACCAGGCATTTCTTCCACAAAAGGTCACTCAGTAAGGATTCCATCATAGCCTCGAATGTAGCGGGGGCGTTACACAATCCGAAGGGTAAGACATTATACTCGAATAGCCCCATATGACTGGAGAATGCTGTCTTCTCCTTGTCATTGGGGTGCATTGGTATTTGCCAATATCCGGACTGTAAATCCAAGGTACAGAACCATTGGTTTCCGCCCAAGCTATCTAAAGTCTCGTCTATCCTTGGTAAAGGATACGAGTTCTTCTTTGTTATACCGTTCAATTTCCGGTAGTCGACACAGAAGCGGATTGTACCGTCTTTCTTAGTAGTCATACAAACAGGGCTGGACCAGGGACTCGAGCTAGGCACGATTACCCCTAGGTCCAACTGTTTTTGTATTTGCTCTTCACAGATTAACTTCTTCTTGAGGGGAAGTCTACGATACGGGATTTTAAAAGGTTTCTCGTTGCCCACATCTATGGTGTGCAACACCTTATCGGATCTACCCACCGGGCCTCCTTCCCTACCAAAAGCACCTTCGTACTTTTGTAGAAGTCTCGCTAGGCAATCCTTATCGTCCGTATTCTTTAAATCTGACTGATCAATCAGCTTTTGGAATTCTTCATCCATGGGATGCTGACTAACTGGGTTTAGTGGTTTGTTAAATTTAGCCTCGGCGACATGTTCTACCGAACTCATCCTTCCAACACTGTCGCCTCGCCTCAAATAAACCACCGAACCACTTCGGTTAGTTATGGGTAATACAGACCAAGCTGCATTAGCCACTAATGTATCCACTGAGTCTAACCCGATGCTTGACAAATACACCGTGTCGGGTTCGTAGACTCCAGTTTCATTCCTCTGAGCCATGGACCCGCCACAAAGGACATCGCAAGTGGTACCCGGTGGGATCTTCACCGTATGTACCACTGCTGCGACCGAAGACACCTGTCTCAATACGCATTGGACATGCAAGCCATACGGGCTCCGTATACCCATCGTACCGTCCCTCGGGTCCAAGACGGCCCCGTATAAGCTTGCAAAATCCAATCCGAGGATTCCGTCATCACTAACCTCTGCTATAGTTGGCGAAAGAACAAATTCTTTGCCTCCTATACGGATAGGCATAAACGTCCTACCAAATGTACGCATACTGCTTCCGTCGGCCGTGCAAGCATTTACCCCCGTTTTGAGGTTCTCATGGCTGCCGGCCACCGAATCGAAGAATCTTTTGGACACACATGAATGACTGGCTCCAGTATCCACCAAGAATTCCCCCACCCGGCCTTCCACAGATATGGGTACATACCACCGTCTCCCCCCTAAAGGCGAGGGGTTACTGGTAAACTGGTGAAAGTCTCCCGAATCACCAAGATTCAATCCGAGTCCTCTCAGGAATTCCAGACACGGATGACTTGGGGGAAGGCGTGTCCCACACACTCGAATCAACTCTTTGATCCATCCTTCCTCTCCCCTAGTGCGGCCACTCGCCCCCATATGATTGCTCCTGCACATATCAACACTAGGGTCCCTGGCCCCGGCCGAGGTGCAGGGGTGCGCACCCTCAGCCACCCGGCCTCCAGGTGTAATTGACTCGAAATCTTCCACCGGGACACCCCCGGTAGCATTTTGGCATTCGGTCCCACTCGGGGCTATGTCAGATGCCGTTGACACAACCCCCACTAGTTTTCCACATCTGTGGAATCCGTAGCATTCTCCCTTCCTACGCCGTCGTCTTCGGCTTCATAGAAGGCAGCCATTACCGGCTTAGTAGCGGTACATTCAGATGAGTAGTGTCCCATGCGCTGGCACCTGAAACACTTAACCGTTCGGCGATCCACCCGGGGTCTTTGCCGATTGGCTTGGATGGCATCTGTAATTTTCTTACACATGTCTTCCAGAAGTTTGGTCATGTCCGGGGACTGAGTCTTCGCTTTGTCAGCGCTTACAGTGGGCTTGACCGCCTTCTCGACAGCCTTCGGGTCACTCTTGACCTCGGATGAAGGTCTAGAGTCCCTTTGTTTATTGAAAGATTTCCTGGGAATATACTTCCTACCTGAAGTATTCTTCCTTAATTGCATCGAACAGAAGGTGCCGTCTTCCTGTTCGATATCAATCAATTCGAAGTCGTCTGAGGGAGTATTGACCTCAGACTGCTGGGTCACCGATGCCAGGGGTACCAAGCCGCTGGCATTAGGTATGTCCCCAGCTAACATAGCTCGCTTCTTCACGGCCATATCTATACCATTAAATATGCCGTGTAGTGTTATGCCTTCTTTCCAGGCATCCCTCGCTGCTAATTGTTCATCTCGGTCTCTTAGACCCTTGACGAATTGTGTGATCAAATCGTCCATATACCAGTCCTGGTTTTCAGTACCGGGTCTGGCCTTACTTAGCAGGGCATGGAGTTCCATACCGTATGCTCTGAAAGCTTCATTCGGCTTCTGTGTGCGTTTCTTAAAACGGACCATCGGGTCTTCCTTGACCATGTTGCATAACAGTCCACTAGCAGTTTCTACTAACTGCTCAAAACTCCCAACGAGGCCGTACCAGGTTCGCCATTGCTCTACAGCCATGCGACCCGGCCCGCCTTTCAGACATCTCACCAGATGTCGCTTGGCCTCGTATGGGGTCCATCCATTACAATTCATCACATCGATGAAATCTTCAAACCACTCTTTCCATGGTCGAGTACCGTCATATTCTCTAGGAATAACGGCTACCCTTCGGGCAGAATTGTGAGCATACATCAATCTAGTGCATTGCTGTTTGCTCCATTCAATCGCCTTGGTTTCATTCAAGGTTCGATTGCCCCCTATACCACCGAAGCTCGAATTGCCCAGTGGAGGCGGTGGTGGAGGTTGTGTATACGTCCACTGTGTACCACTGTGGTTCGTATAGCTCGCACCACCCTGGTTGGGGCCGGTACCCGAGGTACCGCTATAGCCTGTGGCACCCGAAGCACCGCCCCCCCCTTGCGCACCTTGGTAACCGCCGTCGGATGGCTGGTTTCCCGTTGACTGGCCGCCATCGTTCGATGGATTTGGTTGGGTGTTGTCATTACCAGCACCCAGCCCCGGGTCGTTACTAGGATCCACATGAATGTGGAACCCACTGGTCTCCGCACTACTATCGGAAGCCTCTCTAGGGGTATAGTCCGGGTCCAGGTTGTGGACTATGGGCACTTCACTTATCCGGACTCTACTAGTTCGGCCATGCTTATCCTGGGTTCTGATGTAAACGCCCCCTTGATCTACATTCCGCGAAGCATTATCATTTACAAAAGGATTATACTGCGGATTCTTCGGTGTAGAACAGGAGACCGGGTCGCCCTGTTTCACGAACGTCGAGTTCGGGTTTGTATCCCTACTCGCCGGAGGGGCATGCGTTTGCTCTTGCTCCTGTAAATAACTCTCCATAGCGGACTTATTTATTGTGAGGGTAGCTACGTCTGTAGTCAGGTTTCGCTGTTCCTCCCTTAGCTGTGCGTTTTCTGCCAAGATTTCGGATCGAATCTTTTCATTTTCCGCCACAGCTCGGTTTCTTTCTTCTTGGGCGATAATTGCCTCTCGCTTAAAAGTATCCTTAAGTAGGCGGTACTTTTCACCCTTCTCTTTCTGAGACTTGTTATATTCACTGGTCTCCTTCCTGATCTCGGCTTGTTCCGAGACCATCTTGGCTTCTGTCTCAGCCTTCCGGAGTTGAAGTTTCTTAAGCTTCTCCTCCATTGCGCGCAACTCCGTTTGTAATTTATTTACATCCCGAGCCTTAGCAACCTCCTCGGCCCTAGCCTTGTCGATTGCTCTAAGTTTACTGGCTTCCTCGATTTCCAACTCAGCCAGCCTTTTTTCTTTTTCCTGTGCGTCTCTCTCCTTCCGCTCCAACCGATGGGATACAGAGGATAGACGATATTTGAGGTCGGATTCTTTTAGAATCGCCTCCTGCTCAACGGATCGTAATTTTCCGATCCGAGACTTAGCTTCCTCTTCTATTTTGGATTGGGCTAACATGAATTGTTCATGTTGCCTCTTTGCCTGCAACTCCACCTGTTCCTTGGCTTTCAAATAGGCCTGAGTATTTTTATACCCGGGACCCATCCGACGTCCGTAGATAGACTTGCGACTGCCTCCAGGGTAAAACATGGAGTCAGACAAGCCTTCGTCTAGAGATCGGCCTAGGTGATGCCTTTCCGAGCTTTTCGGTCCGGTACCACTAGGCTTATTTTTTGCTTTCGCGCCTGGGACTATTGCGTCCCTTTTGGTTTTGCCATCGTCGCTGTCATGATCCGACGATGTCATTAGTGGGGCTACTCCGTTTCCACCACCTGGTGCTGAACCCTGGGGGGTTGCAGTACGCTGCATAGGGCTTTGTGCAATTGGTGTACCCAAGCCGCTAGCCGAGCCTGTTGGTACCATAGGACCTAGCTGGCGTCTGCTAGTTATAACTTGGGACCAATCGCTCAAGTCTAAAGTTGGGGGTCTTAACACACCCCTAAACAATCCGGTATCCGGTACTCCTGTTTGGGGTGTAGCCGGATACAATTTTACGATGCCATCTCTGGTGGCATTGTCCATCAGGTCGGGTGTAGAAAAAATATTTCGTACACCCTCCTGATTAAACATTTGTTGTTGACCGGGTTTCCAGTCTAACAACAGATGCTGGGATGTGTAATCATCCTCTTCGAATCCCTCTAGCCCAGGGCTGGGGGGATCCGCTTCGGGTTTCCCGAGGCTTTCGGCCAATGTGGCCGCGCACCACCCCCGAACCAACTGGTCACGGCACCAGTGTAATGGTTCGTATTGACTTATATGTTGGGTGGCTCTTTGGCTCGCTTACCACTAGATGTACCAACACAACACGAGTAGTTCGGGTTGGGCAAAGCCCTAGAAACCCCTACCTCTCGGGTAGGACTTTATTTGATCTCTTTGATAACAAAGTACTAGCGTCTGGACTGGACCATGTCCAGTCCCCTTCTGCCGCTCGTCCGGCTCCTTAGTAGGAGCTGGACGCGAGGCATGGTGCTGCCCCCTCTTGTACCAACGAGGTATCGCAAAGCGACACCTAGCTAGCATAGAAGGAACAAGCACCACACGAACACGTCTCTCGGATGAACGGCACTAATATATATACAATGATGCCGGCCCCTACACAAGTAAAAATGCCTATTATTGGCAGCTGCATTCCTGGGACCACAAGCTTTGTTTTGATACCAAAACCTGACAGCCTTTTTTCATTCTACAGCAATCTTTTACTTCAAAAAAACCCTAGGCCTAAAAAATGTAACTTTTCGGTAACATGATTCTATTGTTGGGCGCAAGGAAAATCTCAAATTATGAAAAATATGAAAAATGCTGAAAAAGAAATATGAAAATTTCCCTGAAAAATTCTGAGGTCGGCCCCTTTTGGCTGAGGTAGGTCAGGTGACCGGAAACCAAACTTTCTTTTTTGGTCCTATAGAAAAACATTCTCATTCTATTTTCTGACGAGGACCGTGGTGAGAAACAATCGCTTTGAGAGGCATTACTTGTAAAACTCTATACATTGGTGCATTATTTTACATTACAGTTGAAACACATATGTGTAGTGACTACAGATCACGTTATTGATACAGAGTACGGTTGTACAAGTGTCCTTCCCCAGCTCTCCCATGCACTGCCTTGTACCATACCTATCAGTCACACATCGTCACCGCCCCCTGTCGGACAGTGATGACGTAAAGGATACGTCATCGTGACGTTGATGGAGTCGTCAGTTGGACGCTGGTGGGACGCCGGGATGGAAAGTAAGGCAAGAAGGACAAGTACGTCACGCTAGCTGCACAATATCACCGTCAGGGGGCTCTAGTGGGCAGGGACACGTCATTTGTCCACACATGACGTGTTTTACAGTTGTCACGTGACGTACTTCACACACGGACCACTTTTAGGACAGCCCTTTCGTTTCGTTTGTCTTGCTTTCTGCTACCTCTGACAACCCAGTCATGCCAGAAATTAAAAAGAATTTCTGATCAAACTGATGATTTTTAGCAGTTTATCTTGCCTATCCATTGCTAGCACTCAGTGCATACTTTGTTGCTTTGGTTTATCTCTACAAGATCCCCTTTCCCTTGTCGATATATTGTGAAAAGTCCTTTTTTTTGTGCGAACCCAGTCATTAAAGTAGTTCATCTTGCAAACACCCAGTAGTGGATAGTAGTGGATCCAGCGTATAAAAGCCAGCTTATACACAAGGTAGATCCATGCACTGTCTGAAAGGCATATCCTGAAGACAGACCTCTGGCAATTTAATTTATGAAACAGATGTAGATATATATGTACATATGTACATGTTTTAACGGTCAGTGGAGACCTACCTGTCAGTTCACCATTCCCCAACCACATTTTACAAAGTACATATTTCTCCAGGTCTAGTGATCAAAGTGTACTTGTGAGACCCGTGAAATTGGCTCACTGCCCACAGGACAGCCAGGGGGTCTGTTGATCAGCTTAATCCTTTTAGGGCCGCTAATGCATCATGCCCATTGGTCGTTATGGTACATGAATGCAGCCCCGGCGAGTAACTCGCCAGGGCTATATTGGATTACATTCATGCATTACGATGCTCTAATGCAGTGCTGCCTAGCAGACTCGCCAGAATTTCATTTGTGTAGCATGGGCCCAATGCACTCCTGCATCAGCAGCCCCTAAAGGGTTAATTGTGATCTATAGAGCAGTGGATGAGCGTTTTTCCACCCTTTGTTTGATGGATGAGCTGTTGTGAGCAGACGCCGGAGAAGCGCGGGAGGGACGCCGGCTCCACCAACGACCACAGCGGGCATGAAAGGTCACTAGGCGTCACCAGGGGTCATAGGGTTAGACGTGGCAGGTCAGGAGGGCAGTGACCCCCTGTTGTATGGTTTTAAACCCTTCACTCTATAGGACAGCTAAAGGGGAAGTGCATCATGCCCATATTGGTCGTCATGATACACTTCATTATAGCATCATGCCAACCCTCTGTGAGTGCATCAACCCTGTAGGGCCATCATGATGAATGAATGCAGCCCTGGTGAGTAACTCACCAGGGCTGCATTCAAGTATCATGACGACCAATGGGCATGATCCATTACTGTACTAGCGGCTTTAAAGGGTTTAGACAGGGCAGGAATTGGGTAGTCATTGTGGATCAAAACAAACCCTGGGGGACGTGTGGATTATGGGCCTGGGGAAAGGTATATATTGGTAAGTCAACACAAAGCTTACAGTGAAGCTGGAGGGAAGGAGACCCAGATGCTCTGTTTGGGGAAAAGTTGATCTTTTGACCCTGATCTGTTGACCCTGTGTGGCCTCCAGAGCTGAACTGAGTATTGGGCTATTTATGGGATATGCCTCTTTAACTATGAGAAAGTTCATGTGCAAAATGACATAATCAGGTATACATGTATACAGCCAGTAACAGATTCAGATGGGGGCGCGCCCCCCTTTTTCTGTCTGTGGTTAGGCCTAAGATTTTGCCAAAGATTAGACGCTATAAATTGACGGGCGCGTTCCGCTCCTTTTGAAAATACTTGGATCCGCCGCTGGCATAATCATAATGCATAATTCGACAGACTAGTACGTTATTTATCCCTCGTTCTCTCTCTTTGGACAATAATTAACCTTGTACCGAAATATGTCCATAACTATTAATGCTATACGATGCGACAACACATGTATTACTATTAACTTTGCGGGGAGACCAGACTATAAAACTATATTTAGGCAGTATGACATGGGGGTTCCCCTTTTGAGTGCCTTCCATGATTTTTTCCCCAGCCAACCTGGAGCCACAGGCACAATGCACGTGGGATGAATGCCAACTCACATCCACCCAGATCTACTGGTGATGTTTATTTTAGGTAGAATATATAGCTTTTTGTATATACATAGTATACTCCTGTTTAAATTTACAATAAGTTGGCCTCTTACGTGGACAATTGGGGGGGATGGGAAGCGAGAGAGGTGTCATTGTCGGTGGCTTAATACTTTGTAAGCAGGAGGGTCTTGCCAAAAGAAGACGAGGAAGAACCTCTGTTAATTTTTTCAGAGAGTACTGAGGAAAACGTGTATGGCCTAACTCGTTTTCGTAGTGTTGACAAAGAATTTACAGCAGAATGCATGGAAAAATCTCTTTGAGAATTGAAAAAAACGTGCACGTTTTATCCAAACAATTATTCAAACAATCTTTTAGCAATATAAAAACGTGCATGTTTTCTTTTTGGGCTCATGTTTCCTCTTTGGCAAGACCCTCATGAAGGACATATCATAATCTGACATAATGGGGCAACAAGACGTAAAATAACTCATTGACATAATGGGGCATGTCAATTAACATGACAAATTTTGACGATTTTGAGCATAACTGCTGGGAAATAGAACGCTTGTCAGCTCCTACTTTTAATGTTGCAACACTACAAATCAATCCTTCACTCCGGCCTTAGCTATATACATTTGTACTAAGAGCAAATTGCCCTAATCTGTTAATTCTTTGAGGGTAGCTTGTAATGTATTGACATCATTTCACCTCATTTTTAGCATTTTTGGGCTGCCCTACTCATTCCGAGGCAGGGGGGGGGGTTGTTGTGTATCCGCATGGAAATTGATCAACCTACTCCCTGTTCTTAAATAATGACACTTCCTAAGAGTAAAGGCACTGGGGAAGGATAACAGGTGAGGGACAGGTGAGTTAATCAGTATGATTAACCCAGCCAGGCCTCAGGTGTCTCCCCAAGGTGGGCCAAAAATGTAACTAAGAACATGTCCACAAGTTGACACCTAGCCAACATTAGGCTAACTATGTCTGGTGTGAGTGTTCTGAAAAAAAAAACAAACTTGTCATCAAGTCTATGTACAATATATGTCTGCATCCCAAAAAATTGTCTTTTTTTCAGCGAAAGCCCAATTTCTATTAGAATTTAAAAAAAAAAAAGCATAGTTGCATAGACCATTGAGATGGCCTGTTGTTGTGCTGCGGCACTTATAACGTCCAATATACCCTTCTATCCCTGGCTTTCATATGGGACCAGCACAGATACAATATCATGTGACTGTTGAATTTCAGTACCCTCTAGTGGCAGTTCTTATTAGCAACTGGAGCTTATTTGAGACCCGTTAAACACAAGACAAGCTGAACCATGAAATGACATCCACCCAGGCCATTCTGTCATATATCATCTGGATGAACTAAAAACGGTAACAAATAGGTAAAGCAGAGGATAAACAGGTAAAAAGTATCCACCTGTATGAAATATATAGCCCACTAGACACACCTATTTGGACGGACATAAATAATGTGTATTTGCCGTATTGGTCCGTTTAAGGGACGGGGTCTCAAATAAGTGCAAGGGTCTCAAATATGCGCCAGAGTCCCAAATAAGCGACTGGGATAAGAGGGTGCTGCAACAAATCTAAACAATGAAAAACCATATTCAAGCATTCATCGGTCTCGAATAATTGCGGGCGTTAAAACAAACTCTTATGGTAGCCAAAGGAGTTCAGGTCCAAACAAGAGCCACAGTAACAGCTAGGGGCTTTAGGCATTGCACTAATTAGCTTTGACAAAGAAAGCCCCTCCATCCCATGGTTTATTGTAACAGGTCAAGTACGCTCCAAAAGCCTCTGGCCAAATCTACTCAAACCCATCCCAAATCCACAGATTTCCATCAAATGCCTACATCCTAGCCAACTCAGTTCAACATACCATTCTACTTCAAATCTATGTCTTTAAAGGGAGTTGGGGGTGTCTAAAATGAGTGTATAGGGTAGTCTAAGAGAAATATAAATTGGTGGTCATAGATGTTAGAATATACTCATCCAATACCCCCTGGAAGCACACCTGACGCTCTGCCTCTCCTGTTTTCCCCTGACCCGGGATACATTATTCACCAATGAGATGACTCCCTCCATTCACTGCAGACATTTTTGGGTAGATTATGTAACACCTGGTACCTATCATGTGGGCTGTTATCAGTGCTTATCTCACCAGGTCCGAGATAAAGCAATGGCGGACCCACTGGATCTCAATACTGAGCACTATAGTTTAATGCATCATGTCCCTTGGTCATCATGATGCATGAATGCAGCCCTGGAGGGTGTTGCTCCTATAGTAAAAGGAAGAGCTGGCTAAAAATGCCCTCATTTCCAGTCCTTTCTTTTCATGTAGCTATATCTTGTCCCTTTTGTTGCTCACAAGTGGTCATTCAAGTATGGTGCTAAAAAAGGGGGATTTGGGTAGGTACCTAGTTGGGAGAAGTCAGTCAGTATAATATACTATAGAGTGTGTGATATGAGTAGGTACCTGATAGTGCAGCTCTCTCTGTTTTAAACAAGGCAGGTGACTTTTCAGACTAATGTGGTGAGTGCAAGTTGAATGGTGAAGCAGAGCGTGACTTCTTTTGAAAAGAGGGTACCTACTGACAGCTCTTTTTACCATAGGAGCAACATGCTCCTGGTGAGTAACTCAAGCATGATGCTGACCAAGCTGGATTAATACACCCCGGAGGGTCGGCATGATGCTCCAATGAAGTGCTGGCGAGCAGTCTCGCCAGCACTTCATTGGTGCATCATGACGACCAATGGACTGGATGCACTTCTGCATTAACGGCCCTTGAAGGGTTAAAACAGACAACGTTTTTATCACCAAACAATGACGTAGATAAGACGTGTACAAGTTTAATAACATGAATGTTATTAAACTGTTTACCAACCACGTGCAAAATTGACCTGTGTAGGCGCACAAAAAATGCAGGGCTCCTAAGGTCTTCTACGTAAGCAGCATAAAATTGACAAGTTAAAACTGTATAATTAAATTGTCAGCCCAAGCAATGGATCTTCATATTGGCAAGTTTCAGGTCGTTCTATGTAGTCAAGCCTCAATATGCGGGTCATCAATAGGTCGGCTGCCTCATTCATCGGTCAGAATTAACCCTCTGAATATTTTTGATTTTGGGCATAGGGTTAGGTCTATATTGTTCTTCTCCTTCAGGAGATCAGCCAATTTAGTAACCGGCAAAAAATGAAATGGAGGTGGCCGCTATATCAAGACTTGACTGTACTTGCAGCTCCATCAGTGAGAGGCCCTGAAGTCGTTAATATGAAGAGTCTGTGACAGGTCTGACAAGTCAAATTTGACAGGATTTGCCTTGTTTATTTCATACTGCGTACCTTGAGGTTCCTGTTTGTTTTTAGTGTAGAATGAGTAATGGTATCCTAGGCTGACATCCCTGCACTATTTGTCCAGTTCCCTCCCAGTACTCTTTAAGGGCAGCTAAAAATGGAGTGCATCATGCCCATTGGTCGGCATGATGCACCAATGAAGTGCTGACGAGTCTGCTCACCAGCACTTCATTGGTGCATCATGCCGACCCCTTGGGAGTAATGCTTGCCCTGACAAGGTACTCACCATGGCTGCATTCATGCATCATGATGGCTCATGGGCATGATGCAGTAATGCATCAGCAGCCCTTAAAGGGTTAACCCTAATCATAAGTTACCTGAGGGTATCATGTTACCTATTTGGTATAGTCCCCTGTGTTTGGGAGGAATCCATCTGTACAGGTTTTCTTTGGTGTAAATAATGTCTCAAAGTGAAAAATTACACGCCTACTTTGTCTTGTTGCACAACTGGTTTATTTACCTCAGCTATCGTAAAGCCCCGCATATAGCTCACATAGCCATTATCAGCTGGGGGCCGCCATTAGACCCCGACTCCACTATGACTAACACCTTCAGCCCCCCGACTCCGCAGTTTATGCCAGGGATGCCTCCCATTGGTCAATAATACAATAGCCATGTGCCGTATACATCATATTACATGTAGAAGCACATGGCTATTGTATTATTGACCAATGGGAGGCATCCCTGGCATAAACTGCGGAGTCGGGGGCTGAAGGTGTTAGTCATAGTGCCGTCGGGGTCTAATGGCGGCCCCCAGCTGATAATGGCTATGTGAGCTTATAGACCATTTGACAGGCTTAAAGGTCCTTCCTGAAGCAACGCTATGGCTTATATGCAGAGCCGTACACATATAATATATATATATATATATATATATATATATATATATGATACACACACACACACACACACATATATATATATATATATATATATATATATATATATATATATATATATATATATATATATATATATATACATATCAAGGAATGGCCACCATTTCTTAAAGCATTCTCCCAAAGTCAGTTGTGGCTATACAAGGGTGGGGCACATACGCGGGTTTTGCCGTATATCTGGTTTGGTAGGTAAACAAGTGACGGTATATATATATATATATATATATATATATATATATATATATATATATATATATAAAGAAATGGCCACCATTTCAGACCCCCCCCCTCCTGCGGCTTAAAGCATTCTCCCAAAGTCAGGGTGTGGCTATACAAGGGTGGGGCGCATACGTGTGGTTTTACCGTAAATCTGGTTTGGTAGGTAAACAAGTGACTTCATATTATCTAGCCTTGAGTAGGGCAAAAACTGTTTTGTTCGTCAATAGATACAGGTGAATTTCCATAAGTGAATCTTTGGCAGAAAAAAAAACAACATATTTATAATAGGATAAAGTAACACAACGCCTTCCTTGACAGGAAAGGGTGGGTCCATATGATGCATTTATTTCCAATTCTAAATATCAACATAGAACAAATGCAAAATGTCCACTTTTTAGGATTAAATTGACACATTATTCACGTTTTCTTAAGATTCAATTTCTGCACTTGAAACAAAGAATCTATTCACTAACTGATCGTTTGGCAAGTTAAGTGGTCCACTTCAATGTTATTCTACAATAGTCCCCTATCTAGGACTTAATGCCACAACATGATTTTATACGCTCCATGCCAACTCTAGCTATCTTCAACCAATCAGATCCGCCCTAATGGACAATGGCACTCTTTCATTTGCCTCGACCAATAGCAGCAGGGGTTTCTAACGGCATTAGGGCTTTTAGCAACCAGACTACATAGAAACTTCAGTGTGAACTTTGTCAAAGAACAAGCACTCTGTTTTTATAGCACCAGACCTTGTGAGAACCTGTCTTGGGAATAAAATGATTGTTAACCCTTTAAGGCCGATCCTGCAATAATGCATCATGACGACCCTATGGGTTTGATACACAAACTCCCGGAGGGTCGTCATGATGCTCCAATGAAGTGCTGGCGAGACTGCTCGCCAGCAGTTCATTGGTGCATCATGACGACCAATGGGCATGATGCATTAATGCATCAGCGGCCATTAAAGGGTTAAATGTATATGTGGACCCCTTGAGTTGATTGACCCTTTATCGTCCACACACAAAACTCAGCCCACAGAAGTGAACATGGAGGTGAGAGGTGGACCTCTTGTACCCCCCCCCCTTTCACACACACCCTTGTACTTTGGGTGGTCCGGCTGGACATGAATAGGGATGTTAAATCTTAACCCTCTAAGGGCCCGGTCCCCGCATTCAGATACCATTTTAGACACCATCATCGTTATATAAATCGCGGAAATAGGGGTCCCTGGTGACCATCAGCAATGTCCTCGATTTTGGTAAAAAAAAAAGGGGGTGAAATTTCAAGAAATATCTGTGGAAATAAAGAAAAAGGGGGGAATTTTGACCCTCATAAGATCATGATACAAACACTGAAGTCACAATATCCATGTTTTCCTTTCAAAAGGGACAGTTGTTGGGCTTACAAATCCACATTTTTAGGAAAAAGGGGTGGTCTGGTCAATATGTCAGCGTTTTATGAAATTAGGGTGCTTTTGGACCCTGAAAAATCCGTGTTTTTCCCATAAAAAAGGGGTATTTATTCAGCCCAAAATCTGTGGAAAAGGGGTTCAATTTGACACCCTAGAACGATGATGGTGTCACATATGCTCTCTGAGTGCAGGGACCGGGTCTGAGGGTCCCTAACGCATTGTTGCACCACGCCTATTGGTAGTTATGATGCCCCAATAAAGTGCTGGTCACTCTGCTTGCCAGTACATGTATTTCATTGGTACCTCATACCGACCCTCAAGGAGTGCATCAACCCTGTAGGGTCGTCATGGTGCATGAATGCAGCCCTGGCACGTTACTCCTTAGTGCTGCATTCATGCATCATGACTCTCAATGCATGCATTATGTTAATGCACTATCGGCATCTAAAGGGTTAAAGATTACGAACTTTCTAGATGTGTAGATCTAGGTCTGTGTGGTGAAACCGCACCATTCCCTGGATGGCAAACACTTGCCGTCCTCCATGGAGGCCACTTTGAGATAAGGTATCACGCCTGGAGTCACACCTGTGAGATTAGAAAGGTATTCTCCACCTCGGCACAAACATACCTAGTAAACTAAAGATCTGGTTCGGCTGGTGCAAACAGTTTTGTATCGAGCCAATGGTGGGGCCCAAACCGGCCCATAATAGGGGGTCCCCTATGGCGATTCTGAAATATTACCATGATTTAAAAAAAAATGTCCAACGTCATTAAACCCCGGCATTACACCTTTTAGAGACCCATGTCGCCATTTCAATGCCCCCCTGGCTAGTGACTTGTAAGGGCAAGATTCATGCCTGGTTCGACTGATGCAAACAGTACTGATTCGAGTTGTAGTACTGGTGAGGCCAATAATAGAGGGTCCCCCATGTCCCATGTCGATTTTAAGATATTACCATGATTAAAACAATTGCCCCCACATTATTAAGCCCTAAGAGACTAAATACAGTCCTGGCGAGTAACTTGCCATTTCTACATTCATGCATCATGCTGGCCCTAAGGGGTTGATACTTGTAATACTCTCCTTCATCGGTGCATCATGCTGACAAACGTGCATATTACACTCCTTTGGTGCATCAACAATCAATAAAGCTATCAATCTATAGCTTTTGGGAAATTGATGTGGGAAAGATAGGGATGACAATGGTTCTGAAGAAACTACCTCAAGATGTCTCAGTAACTATATGACGTACACCTAATCTTATCTGTATGGTGAAAGTTGACCTTTCCCTGTTATTTCACACAACATACATGGCTAACATCAAGCTCTACCAAACACATGTAGGTACCAGAAGAATATCTCAGAGGGAAAAAAATCTGCTTATGTTGTAAAGACAAGTTTGTTTAGCATGAGTCAAGTGTCTACCTAGACTACAAATGTCTATGTTTGTGCAAGGATAAAAATAAATGATACAAAAGACTGTGCATTGTGATACTGTGACATGTCTGTGCTACTAGAGACATGTCTGTGCTACTAGAGTAACAAGTATAGAAGAGGCCTATACATTCCAACCGATAAGCTTAAATACCATTAAAATAACATATGAAAAACTAGAGCCATATCTGTCTTTTTATTACCATACTATACTTGCTTTCTATGCGTATGGAACAAGAAGGATCCTTCTTTTATTTTATGTCCCCTTTCCCACATTAATATCTAAAATGTGTACCTGGATTTGCTTATTCCCCCTCCAATGTTGACAGTGCTGTAGGTGTGGCCTCAGAAGGTCCTCTACGTTTACATTTTTCTCATTTACACCCTTTTTAGACAAATTCTTTTAGAGTGTTATTATTATACACTGTAAAGATTTTTTTATAGTGTATAATAATAACACTCTAAAATCTATTTTTCTAAATAGTATGTACCCTGACCAAGACGCTATCCCCATATGACCACGATGTCCGCCTACTTTTCCACTTTTTACGACTACTCATGTAACAAATAACATTTACCCCTTTTTCACCTGATGAGGCCTTTAGGCCGAAACCATGCAACAGTAGTCTTGTTCGTAACTGTATAAAGAACAATTCAGCTCCTCCACACTAAAAGATGCATTTTGACTATCAAATGCACAATACTGTACCAGACTGTGAGCCACCTGCCACCCTACCAGGTACACCCACCCACACCACAGGTGTGGGCACCCACCCTCCCACCAGTGGAACCATAGAGCCCATAGCCTGAGGGCCCTCACACAGGGCAACCAGCAGTGGGGCTCTCACTCGGTGCATTCGGAGTACGGCCGAGGGATCAATGCTGGTTTGTAAGGCCACCTCCTATTGGTCCTCCCCATGTGGGTCAATGTTGATCCCTGAGTCAACTTACTACCCTCCCAAGCATAGTAAGGGACTGGTACCTAGCCAGACCTGGCTGGGTGGGAAGGGGGTGGAGGGAACCAGCTGAGGTGGTGTAGTTAGCGTTCGAGGTCACCCCATCCCAGCATGCACTGCATATTGATCGAAAACCGCTGCCCGAACGCCTCGACTGGGGTACAAGGTAAGGACCCCTCACCATGTCCCCAGGGGGTGACTAGTTCCAGTCTTTGTTAGGCACAGGTAATGCTTATTCGGGGGAACCAGCATTAGGGCACTAGCCATTCCAGATTCCACTTTTTAGGTCAAACACCCACTGACCAATGAGGCAATACTGGGGGTGGCACCACAGGGCTTCTTCCAATGAGGCCCCAAGGAAGAGCTTTTACTTTGGAACCCTCACACCACAAATGAAAGGGTTACAGGTTTTGGAGGGAAACCAATAATGCACCAATGAGGTGATACATGGCAAGCAGACGCCCCAGTACTTTAGGGAGTGATCATTATTTATCAACAGGGGGGGTGGTGGGTTTTCGCGCGGATGCGTGGAAATTTTTTACGCCCCCCTCGATGGCAGTCAAATTTTTTGTGCCCCTCTTTGATCTATATTAGCACGCAGGCTTTTTTGCTAAAAAGAGGGTGAATTTTTTTAGCCCCCCCTCAAGAGGGGTCAAAATCTTTTTGCCCCCCCTCAGGAGGGGTCTGAAAATCTTACGCTCCCCCCTCAAACCCACCAATCCCCCCTCTGTTGATCAATAATGACCACTCCCTTATTGGTGCATAATGCCAAGTAATGGGCATGATGCACTCCTGCATTGACGGCCCTTAGAGGGCTAGTACCTGAGGTAAAATCGTGTTTACTCCTACATATCAATTTACTGCTATACAAACCATGTCCATGTCAACCACATCCAGCCCCCAGGGGCGGATCTAGAAGGGGGATGGGGGGGGGCGTGGCACAGCCAGAAGAATCTGGTTTAGGGGGGGGGGACACAGTCAGGGGTCTGAGCTATATTTCCCAAAATTAACTTAAGGGTCGCAACAAGACCCATTTTCAGGGGGTGTAAGCAACTGCGGTACTATAGCTGTCTCAGAAAGAAAAAAGGGTGGGGGCTGTCAATGGACTGGAAGTTAAGAAACAGGGGCTGTCAATTTCAGTTATGCGTGTATGGCGGAGAAGGACTTTTGATATAATCATGCATTTCAGGCATAGGACTGGGTTTTGAGGAAATTTCCAATAGGTGGTCTTTGAGCGCAATTTTATGGGATGAGGACCATCAATCATCTAAGACACCCCCCCCCCCTATTAATGTTAAAGTATTTTCTCAGTGGATCTGTGCAAATCACAAAAATTACCTGTCTGACCTTGAAATTTTTCGCCAGGTATACAAAGTTTATTGTCTTAGGACCACCCCTTTCTGTTTTCTTAACTGTGGCCATGTTTTCATGATATTATTATGTGCTTTTGCTATCTAGTTTCAATCTAGAGCTAGATAAGTCTGATTTTGGGAAATATCCACAGTAAATTAACCCATGTCGTGTCAGGGCCTGAGGGGGTCACCGTCAGGCTAAGGGATTGGTCATTATTTATCAACAGGGGGTCGGGGGTGGTGGGTTTAAGGGAGGTGTAAAAATTTCATACCCCTCCTGAGGGGGGGGGGGCGTTAAAAAGATTTTACCCCTCTCAAGGGGGAAGCGTTAAAACTACTCTCCTTTTAGCAAAAAAGCCAGCGCGCTACTATAGATCAAAGAGGGGCGTGAAAATTCCACCACCCTATTGTTGATAAATAATGACCACTCCCTAAGGTAGGGATGCTCGCAGCATGTCTCCAATGTAAACAAAAATACCACCGACATGCCTTTTGACCGACTTCCGACAGCAGGCAGTCTATTTGCCTGTCGTCTGCTACTGGGTGAAATGTCGTGTGCTAGGGAAAATGAAGCCCACTGTGATTTTTTTTTCACAATATACCAGGAATGCTGCTATGAATATCAACTAAGTTCAGGAGTAGTTGGCTGTCTAAAGAGGGAGGAAAAACCTCAACGGCATTTTATAGCCAAACAATGGATATTTGCCAAAAGGTTTAAACTCAAAACGATTTGAATCAGCTAGGTCTCTGAGTATGAATGCTGCTCATTTCAGTCAATTTCTTACCTTAAGCTGTCTGTCAGTGATCTATAATGTGAGAAAATTAAACTGCAGTAAAACCCTGCATATAAGATGCAAATCCTAGCTCACTTTAGACCCTTTTTGGTCCGGCTAACAGGCCCGCCCTGAACGCAGGATGCGGCCTTTATTTTATGTGAACAACTTCTTCCCATAGGTTTAACGTTGAACCACCGATCGCCACACCCCCAGTGGCGTAACGTGTCTGGATCCACCACAGCAGCCGATCCACCACTGCAGCCTCATTCCGGGTGCATGTAAACATTCAAAATGGCGGACCGCCGCTTGTATGGGGCACTACGGTAACGGATTTTGGATTTTGTTAATTTTCCCTTTACCCTCTAAAAACAAAAAAATAAATAGAGAACTAAACTCCCCTGGTGTCCTCGGTGGCCGATCCACCCCTCGGAGGGGGGGGGGGACCCCTCCCCTCGTGGTGGATCGGCCACCTCTTACACCACGGTCGTTTAGTTCTCTCTATTTATTTTATGTGAATAACTTCTTCCTCTAGAGATAGCATTGCGCCGTCGATCGCCACACCCCCAGTGGCGTAACGTGTGTCGATCCACCACAGCGGCAGATCCACCACTGCAGCCTCGTTCTGGGTGCATGTAAACATTCAAAATGGCGGACCGCCGCTCGTACGGGGGACTACGGTAACGGATTTTGCTAATTTTCAGTTAATTAGACACTCTAAAAACATAAAATAAATATAGAACTAAACTCCCCTGGTGTCCTCGGTGGCTGATCCACCCCTCGGGGGGGTCTCCCCCGAGGGCTAACGCCCTCGGGGGAGACCCCCCCCTCGTGGTGGATCGGCCACCTCGTACACCACGGTCGTTTAGTTCTATCTATATACGCAGCGTTCTACATATGTGGACTATGGTCAGGAATGGCGAATTTCTAGGAGCCTAGGCGTGGCTTTAATATCCCCAAACTCAAGTTGTGGCTTATAGTTTAATAAACGCCAATGCAGCTTAAACGTTGTGTTTTACGACAGCCACCTTTCGATGCACCTGCAATTATGGGTTCATGTGTGGTCCCAACTGCAGGCAATAAATTAAAGTATAAGCTTTGTACCCTATAGCAGAGAAATACATATGTGCCACAAGTTTCAACTGCTTCAAAGCCCAGCTGGAATGCTCTTTTTGTCTCCTGAAAAGAAACTATTTTGAATGACTCCCTCCTCTTATACAACTCCCACAAAGTGGGTACGTGTATGAGGCCAGGAGGCCCTATAGTGCCGCTTTTATGTTTGCCGCCAACGGCAGGTACCGTATAGGGATCGTATATTCTCTCACATAAGCCGCAGCTAGTACCAGAATTCAAATTGAAATGAGACTTATAGTATCAGCCAAAAGTAGGGGTGCGGCTTATAGGAGGGTATTTGGCACTATGAAACAGTACTAAAACTACAATTTCCAAGCTAGAAAGGTACCTCACAGGCCCCTCTAAAGTCGGGGGTGCGGCTTATATGAGGGATGCAGCCTATACAAGAGAATTTACGGTATATTGCCTTTCCCACTTAATACCGTAAAGCCGTGCATATAAGCCACACCCATATAAGCCACACCCATTCTGATTGGCTGATTGACATGACATTGCATTATCTAGATGGATAATGCACTCCTAGTACAGACATTTCACTATATCTCACCTTTAGACTTCAGAATTTATATTCCTGTGTTATTAGGTGGATGATGTGTGATTTGTCCATGTCATAATGGGAATATGGCACTTAGTAATGGCCATGGGAGTGCTCTAGACTGTATTGAGGCATAGAGGGTCCTTAATTAGGTCCCGCGATATGCCACATGTAATTCAAATTGAAAATTGAAATTGAAATGGGATGTAATGCCTTATTCCCTAGAAATGGGGTCTAAAAAGGTGCCCGTGTTTCCCTTCTTTTGTAAAATCCCACATATAAGTCACACCCTGAGTTAAGGGCGGCCCTAGAGACCACACCAAGGGCCTGAAATGGTATATAAGGCATGGCCTATATACGGGGGTTTATAGTCCCCCCTTTCCTACTCAGTACGTCCTCACCTTGTCATGGTAAGGATCCCACGTAATCTCTGCATGCGTGAGAGGGCCTTACACACTATAGGACTCAGTATGGAGGCCTAGTGGAGTCGCCATTTTGAATTTCGCTGGTTGAGGTAAACCCCACTGATAAGACCTACCATGATGGGTACCTTGTCCCTGGTTAACACCCACGTCCAGGGACATGCTGGTCCCATCTTATCAGTTCTTATCAGTGTGTGTCGTCGGAACCAGCTCCAGACCAGCTAGTGGCTAATATGGGATCCACTCTACATGTAATGGGCTCTACCTGTGTATATATTGTTGTGCATTCACTTGTGGTATAAGGGGTGCATGGAGGGGTGCACAGGTTCCTGTGCTTTGCTCATAACATTCCATGGCCCGTCTTTACGTGTTACTACTCCTAAGCCTCGCTAGTATGTCTGCCTCGATGGGTCGAGCTTCTATTTTGAATTTTGACATTCAATACCAAAATAAAACGAACGTTTTTTCCCCCAAACATTTCTGAACGTTTTCTTTCCGACCGTTGAAAAGTTTATAAATGTCAGGAAAACGTCATTTACAAACGTGTTTTCTTTAACAAAAAAAAAAAAATATATATATAAAAGTTTTCTTTTGCTAATGGCAAGTGGGTGGCTATTCCTCTGGTCCAGAGTAGAGTCCAGTCTCTCCTGTTGCTGCGTCAGTGAATGAAGGCAGCTTCCTGCAGAGGTCACCTGGGCTACAGCAATGCCCCAGGCACCCGCACTTAGCCCCTTGATCAGACGCCATCCGCGTTTAAAAAATGCAGAGGCATGGGCATTCTTCAGACCCTAGAAATTAGCGATTTTTACACTGCCTTCAAGGGTTTTTCCGAAAAGGTATTTTTGCCCTACACAGAGTACATTGTTTATCTGTTTACTGAAATAAAGATGTAATTTTGAGGGCTAAAGGGTCTGTCATTTTCATGAGAATGACCCTTTTTTTCACCTTCAAGTCTTCAGGAAAGGGGTGCTTTAGGAAACACATTTCCGTAACTGGTGCCAGTTTTATATATGGAGTGCGGAGACCGTGGTAATTTACCCCATGGACAGGTCAGGGACGTGTGGGAGAGAGTGGGGGGGGGGAGTGGGGTGTAGACTTTATCTGAGATCTCACCCAAAGGACTCTAAGGTCCCTCTCCTCACCATTCCCCTCACAAGCACCTCCTAAAGAATGCCGAGTGGGCCTTTTGGGAGAAACATCAAAGGGAAAGGCAAGGTGTCCTAAGGACACGGGGTATATCTAATACTTACCGTAATGGCCCGTTTAAGCCCCGGGGTCTCAAATAAGCGCCGGTCTCAAATATGCGCCGGGGGTAGAGGGGTGTTAAAATTAAGCATTAAAAATAGTATTGAAATAAGCGCCTGTTCCGTATAAGCGCCGGGGGTACAGTGGAGTTGAAATCAATGAGCGCCCGGGCCCTTATACGGGGCACTACGGTAGGTGCCTTTCTTATTGGGAGGCTAACCCTTTAAGGGCCTGTGGGGTCTTTATATGACAAAACGGTCTTTATCTGACAAAAAGGCACTTATCTTTATCTGACAAAAAGGCACTTTTTGTCAGATAAAGACTGACATTGGGGCTTTATCCGACAAAAATGGCTTTAAAACACAAATGGCTTTTATCTGACAAATGGCTTTATCTAGCAAAAACTACATTGTGAATTTTATCTAACAAAACCTATAAATGGTGGCATTGTATACTGATATGGACTAATGTACCAGCTAGTCTTTACTTATAAGTTGACAAGCAATATGTGTAAACACACAGCTTTATACCAATAGGATTTCATTCAGCAAAGGTTTTTGTAGTGGTCTTTATCTACTGAAATGTATGCAATAGTGGTATTATTCAAAATTAGTCTCATTTATAAGCTAGTCTTTAATCAACAGGAAATAGCTTAGTTTGACAAATGCATGGCTTTATCTGACAAAAACTCCATTGAATCTTTATCTAACAAAGCCTGTATAGTGACATTATTTGGCAGTATATTCAGTATTAGATTTAGATACCAGCTAGTCATACCTTACTTGAAAAGCACTATGGACATACACAGTTTTCTGCCAAAATGGCCTTATCTAACAAAAGTCGTATGGTGGTCTTCATCTAATAAAACATATTTAATAGTAGCATTGTACCAAACAGGCTTAGGTATAAACTAGTCAATATTCAACAACCACTATACATATGGAAACAGCTTTATCTGGCAGATGCCTTTATATGGCAAAAGTTACATTGTGGTCTTATCTAACAAAACCTATACGGTTGAATTACATACTAGATTGGACATACCAGCTAGCCTTACCTAAGTTGACCCGCACTGTGTTAACACATACTATGTATAGGTGTACACTTATATATAAAACCCCGTATAAGATGGACCTTATACGCGGGAGATTACGGTATTAGAACATTTTGTTAGATGCAGACCACTGTAATATCTTTTGTTAGATAGATCCATTTGTCATATAAAGCCATTTACTTTTCTCAGTAAAGATTGGCTGATAATTATGATGCCCAACGTATTTAGATTTGTATAGTTTGTATAGATAGTGCTTATTGACTAAGTCTAACTGATACCAAAGTCCACTATGTTATCTAAAGCCATGTACATGATACACCAAATGGGGGTTTTGTTAGATAAAGACTGCAATGTATCTTTTGCTAGATAAAGCCATTTGTCAGATAGAGTCATTTGTGCTTTAAAATCACTTTTGTCGGATAAAGCCCCAATGTCAGTCTTTATCTGACAAAAAGTGCCTTTTTGTCAGATAAAGACCATTTTGTTAGATAAAGACCCCACAGGGCCCCTGATGCATTAATGCATCATGCCCATTGGTCGTCATGATGCATGATGTAAGAAACTCACTAGGGCTGCATTCATCCATGACGACTCTAATAGGGTTAATACAGTCCCGCAGGGTCCTCATGGAACTCCGATGGGCATGATGCACTCCTGCATAAGTTGATGCACTCCTGCATCAGCTGCCTTTGAAGGGTTAAAGTTGACTGGGTATCCATTTCCATTGAATACAGTGCATAAAAGGAACAGTTCATCCTGTTTGATGGTAGGAGTGTATTACTAAGACTATCTCTATATACATACATAATAAAGGAGCTATATATCAATGACTAACACTCATCATCTCCATACCAATATAAGTAACATGGGTACCATGGCAGCTAGAGTGTCATAAAATGAGGTTAAGAGTTGGTCATGGTCACCTCTGGAGGCCTGCATGGTGTATGTCCTGGAGTAGTGTAGAAATACAGGTACAGGTAATGGGGATTCCCCCTGGGGTGAGGAGCTCTCATGTCCTGGAGGTTAATGTTGTACATGTATGTACATAGTAGACACTAAAGTATATGTATAACAGGGTAGATTCACCTTAATCTGGCCGCATATACCTGAAGCCGGCCACCCTTCTATGGAGCAGAAAATGAGTATGATTTAGAATGAACATTGTTAAATAATTGAATCAGTGCTATCAAACCAGTGGGCAGTGTTAATTCAGCCTCATGATACTATATTTTGTGCTCACTGGGGGGGCGGGGCGGGGACTACTGGTATGCGTCCGACCTAAGTTGAATCTACCCAATGCACTTTATGATCATAGACATCCACCACTCTTTCTGTCACACCTCCTGGCACCATGACAAAGATGGGTGCAATTACCCTTAATGGGCCGCTAATACAGGTGTGTATCTTAAGGGGCCGCTAATACAGGTGCGTATCTTAAGGGGCCGCTAATACAGGTGCGTATCTTAAGGGGCTGCTAATACAGGTGCGTATCTTAAGGGGCCGCTAATAGAGGTGTGTATCTTAAGGAGCCGCTAATACAGGTGCGTATCTTAAGGGGCCGCTAATACAGGTGCGTATCTTAAGGGGCCGCTAATACAGGTGCGTATCTTAAGGGGCCGCTAATACAGGTGCGTATCTTAAGGGGCCGCTAATACAGGTGCGTATCTTAAGGGGCCGCTAATACAGGTGCGTATCTTAAGGGGCCGCTAATACAGGTGCGTATCTTAAGGGGCCGCTAATACAGGTGTGTATCTTAAGGGGCCGCTAATACAGGTGTGTATCTTAAGGGGCCGCTAATAGAGGTGCGTATCCTGCCCAGCAGCATCAGGTGAGCCTAGTGAACCGTTGTATTTATGACACAGTCAATCAGTGTAATTTCTACAATGAATCCCTAGAAATCAACAACAAAGTAGAGCACTATGTTACGAGAAATCTAACAAAGAAAATAACAAAGAAAGTTTGTAACAAAGTTAGTCAGACAATCACCCTTATCTAACGGTGCGTATCTTAAGGGGCTGCTAATACAGGTGCGTATCTTAAGGGGCCGCTAAGACAGGTGCGTATCTTAAGGGGCCGCTAATACAGGTGCGTATCTTAAGGGGCCGCTAATAGAGGTGCATATCTTAAGGGGCTGCTAATAGAGGTGTGTATCTTAAGGAGCCGCTAATACAGGTGCGTATCTTAAGGGGCCGCTAATACAGGTGCGTATCTTAAGGGGCCGCTAATACAGGTGCGTATCTTAAGGGGCCGCTAATAGAGGTGCGTATCTTAAGGGGCCGCTAATACAGGTGCGTATCTTAAGGGGCCGCTAATAGAGGTGCATATCTTAAGGGGCTGCTAATAGAGGTGTGTATCTTAAGGAGCCGCTAATACAGGTGCGTATCTTAAGGGGCCGCTAATACAGGTGCGTATCTTAAGGGGCCGCTAATACAGGTGCGTATCTTAAGGGGCCGCTGATACAGGTGCGTATCCTGCCCAGCAGCATCAGGTGAGCCTAGTGAACCGTTGTATTTATGACACAGTCAATCAGTGTAATTTCTACAATGAATCCCTAGAAATCAACAACAAAGTAGAGCACTATGTTACGAGAAATCTAACAAAGAAAATAACAAAGGATAACAAAGAAAGTTTGTAACGAAGTTAGTCAGAGAATCACCATTATCTAACGGCATTTCTGCCAAAGATCTATCATTATTTTCACCGTACCGCCATCTGGGGGTTCTTAGAAAAACTACACTGGTTCACTGGAATATGATTACGGTGAGTCCCTTTTCAGTTTTGTGAGATTCAACAGTTATTTTATACAGTGTACTTAAAGAGACAAGGAAGTGCCCGGGTTGGTAAAAGCTATTATTTCTGTGAAGAATTCCACGAGTTAGCGTCAACAGAAAGGGCCGCTTTAACAGCCAATACAATTCCCACATATATAACTGTTGCCGTGCTTGACATGACATTTTTATTCACAAAAGAGCACATACCTTCACAGGTCATAGCCTATAGGGAAAGGGTCGGGCTCTCTACTTGATAATGTTGGCAAAGCAGTCATAACAGTGGCCCTTTAAAGGCCGCTGATGCAGGAGTGCATCATGCCCATTAGTCGTCATGATACACCCATGAAGCACTTCATGGGAGCATCATGCCGACCCTGCGGGAGTGCATCAACCCTGTGGGGTTGGCCTGATGCCTGAATGCAGCATTCATGCATCATGACGAACAATGACATGATGCATTAAAGCATTAGAGTTCCTTTAATGTCTAACAGTGGCCAACTCTGTATATTGAATGTCATCGATCACATAGGCTCTGACATGTGTATCAAGGAGCCAAATATTGAACAAAGATAAGGAAATGGGGCAATGAGGCCAAAGGGGATGTAGCTATCGTATTTATATATATATATATATATATATATATATATATATATATATATATATATATATATATATATATATATGAGACAGGACACAATAAGAATGCAACACCTAAAACCGTATCTTATCATCTGGAGCAAATACGACAGGGTCTTTGATATATTTACTCATATAATATATCATCAACATAGAGGCATAGACACCAAATTATATTGGGTAGGTGGGTACGGAGGGGGCAAGGGATCCTGGTTTGGGTGGAGAACCACTACATAGGCTTAAGGAACCATTATATTATCATTATTACTTTACTTGGGGGGCACCCCTTCTGTACGACAGTAATAATTAAAAAAAAAAACTTCTTTGCAAGTACACTGAATGCCACTGTTATTGGGTAAGAGGTATTTCAGTCCTTCAGTATATACAGTATAACCTCAATGTGTAAGACCATGGATTCAAATACAGTGCCTATAAGCCCTGGTCCCTCTCCAGTACCCCTAGACGTCTTATAATTGAAGTTGAAAGTGTTTGTTTCTCTGGAATCAAAATCAATAGACTTTAACAAATTTATGTTTCAAAGTATCCAATAGGCACATAGTACTGACACATTTCCCTGTCCGAATCACCAGCGCACCGTCACTTGGTTTCTGCATAAGACAATTTAAAAATAGTTAGACTGCCATCAATTAATATCTTTAAGTTGAACACCAAAGAGCATCATATCTATATACAGTTTCAGACTGACCCTTCTTGGTATCTAATCCTTAACACGTCCGTAAATTGAGCACGACACATGGGTTCCTAGGATGCCGATCTCGTGTTAGAAAACATGTTTTTCGTCCCTCCATGCCATTCCTTACCACTGCTCTTATCTATACTCAATTCAGATATTAGGTAGCGAAGGCGGTATTGTACCCGAAATATCTTGGTACATATGGTATGTTCATAAACTGCCTATTAGAGGTAACTAGCATACACTCATATTACATTATGTAAATTGGCTGGAATCTTGATGCATTAATTTCATTGAATATAGAACGTGGGGACCCTATATATATATATTGTAGCGACAGTGCTATGCTGTTGCGGGGATCGGCGGGGAAGGTTGGTACGTCCCGCACCACTAGGGGGCGCGCCGTTTGCAGCGCCTATATATTGCGCTGTGGGGCGGCCGCGTGCCAGTCTATCTCTGTGTCTGGTCGAGTGCAGACGGCCAGCCCTCCCCGCAGAGCCTGACTGGAGGAACGACGAAGGGTTATTGCATCCCATATAAGCTCTTGGCCTCAGGTGCCCTGGTTGTACTGTTGGTTTCATAATATACGGGTTATTCCCACAACCATACGTGGCTAGTCTCCGTCTCTTACTTCCCTGGGTTCGCTCTAACGTTACAGTGGTGACAGCGGTAACTAGAGAACCAGCCCAGCGAAGGGTGGGGAGAAGTAATATTGTGAGAATAGCTGCAAGATAAGGCAAGAGATGATGGCAGGGGTGCAGGAGACATTGGTGGAGGCAGAGGAGGAGGTCTTCTTACGTGTCAGGCCAGGAGACACGGGGTTCCCCGCAATCCCCGCCGACCCCGCAATCCCCGCCGACCCCGCAATCCCCGCCGACCCCGCAATCCCCGCCGACCCCGCAATCCCCGCCGACCCCGCAATCCCCGCCAACCCGGCAGGATTGCTAGCCGGGGCAGCAGCGGGAGAAGAGAGGGGAGCTCCTGACACTGCCCAGGGCAGGAAAGGAGGTGCAGAGAGCTTCTACTACGGGGGAGAGGCCCCAGACCATGCCCAGGGCGGGGAAGGAGGTGCACAGAGCTTCTACTGTGGGGCAGAGGCCCCAGACAATGCCCAAGGCAGGGAAGGAGGTGCAGACAGCTTCTACTGCGGGGAAGGAGCCCCTGACACTTCCCAGGGTGGGGCAGGAGGTGCAGACAACTTCTACTGCGGGGAAGGAGCTACTGACACTGCCCAGAGTGGGGCAGGAGGGGCAGACAGCTTCTACTGCGGGGAAGGAGCTACTGACACTGCCCAGAGTGGGGCAGGAGGGGCAGACAGCTTCTACTGCAGGGAAGGAGCCCCTGACACTTCCCAGGGCGGGGCAGGAGGTGCAGACAACTTCTACTGTGGGGAAGGAGCTCCTGACACTGCCTAGGGCAGGGAAGGAGGTGCAGAGAGCCTCTACTGCGGGGGAGAGGCCCCAGACCATACCCAGGGCGGGGAAGGAGGTGCAGAGAGCTTTTACTGCAAGACTGGAACAATCCCCGCTGACCCCGCAATCCCCGCCGACCCCGCAATCCCCGCCGACCCCGCAGGATTGCTAGCCGGGGCAGCAGTGGGGGAAGGGAGGGGAGCACAGGGGGGCCAGCCTCACAGGATGCCCAGGGAAGGAGCTCCTGACACTGCCCAGGGCAGGGAAGGAGGTGCAGAGAGCTTCTACTGCGGGGAAGGAGCCCCTGACACTTCCCAGGGTGGGGAAGGAGGTGCAGAGAGCTTCTACTGCAAGAGTGGAGCCCCTGACACTGCCCAGGGCGGGGCAGGAGGTGCAGAGAGCTTCTACTGTGGGGCAGAGGCCCCAGACAATGCCCAGGGTGGGGCAGGAGGTGCAGACAACTTCTACTGCGGGGAAGGAGCCCCTGACACTTCCCAGGGTGGGGCAGGAGGTGCAGAGAGCTTCTACTGCGGGGAAGGAGCTCCTGACACTGCCAAGGGCAGGGAAGGAGGTGCAGAGAGCTTCTACTGCGGGCCAGAGGCCCCAGGCAATGCTCAGGGCAGGGAAGGAGGTGCAGAGAGCTTCTACTGCAAGACTGGAGCCCCTGACACTGCCCAGGGCGGGGCAGGAGGTGCAGACAACTTCTACTGCGGGGAAGGAGCCCCTGACACTTCCCAGGGTGGGGCAGAAGGTGCAGACAGCTTCTACTGTGGGGAAGGAGCCCCTGACACTTCCCAGGGCGGGGGAGGAGGTGCAGACAACTTCTACTGCGGGGAAGGAGCTCCTGACACTGCCCAGGGCGGGGCAGGAGGGGCAGACAGCTTCTACTGCGGGGAAGGAGCCCAGGGCAGGGAAGGAGGTGCAGAGAGCCTCTACTGCGGGGGAGAGGCCCCAGACCATACCCAGGGCGGGGAAGGAGGTGCAGAGAGCTTTTACTGCAAGACTGGAACAATCCCCGCTGACCCCGCAATCCCCGCAGACCCCGCAATCCCCGCCGACCCCACAGGATTGCTAGCCGGGGCAGCGGCGGGAGAAGAGAGGGGAGCACAGGGGGGCCAGCCTCACAGGATGCCCAGGGAAGGAGCTCCTGACACTGCCCAGGGCAGGAAAGGAGGTGCAGAGAGCTTCTACTACGGGGGAGAGGCCCCAGACCATGCCCAGGGCAGAGAAGGAGGGGCAGACAGCTTCTACTGCGGGGAAGGAGCCCCTGACACTTCCCAGGGCGGGGCAGGAGGTGTAGACAACTTCTACTGTGGGGAAGGAGCTCCTGACACTGCCCAGGGCAGGGAAGGAGGTGCAGAGAGCCTCTACTGCGGGGGAGAGGCCCCAGACCATACCCAGGGCGGGGAAGGAGGTGCAGAGAACTTTTACTGCAAGACTGGAACAATCTCCGCTGACCCCGCAATCCCTGCCGACCCCGCAATCCCCCGCCCGCCGAGCTTCTTCTAGTGGGTAGAGGTACCTGGATGGACCAGAACCCAGGGTGGGAGGGGAGAGTATGGTCCTCCCCTCCAGAGTTGGACAAGGTTGTCCATGGTGCCTGGCGAGGCACTTTAAAGATGCACGTGGTGCCTGGCGAGGCACCTTAAAGATGCATGTGGTGCCAGATGTGGCACCATACCAATCAAGTGGAGCAAGGCTGTGTAATTCATCTAGAGAGTCCAACAAGTACCATGAAGGCTTGGGAAGGACCTTAAGTGCCTCCCGTGGGACGGGAGCGGGAGGAGGGGAACTCTCCGGGGGGCTGATGTTGATGCACCGCTTGACCCCAAGGTCGGTCAGTAAGTCGTGGTCGGAGAGGGATCCTCCGGGGGCTGCAGCATGCAGCCGGGCGGGCTTGTAGCCCGGGCAGGCTTGGAGCCTGGGCAGGCTTGGAGCCTGGTGGGGGTCGAGGCCGGGCCTCCCCCCGGGAGTTGGGCATGGTGCCGGATTGTTTGTTCCTGTTCATCGTTGGACCCCATGGTCCCCCTGTGTGACGTCTACTAAGACTAAGTGCCGTCAGACCGCTGACAGGGTGTAATTTGGTCCCCATGGGACCATGGACTTCCACCTTTCCTGTTGTTCAAGTTCAAGCCGTCCATGTTTTTCTATGTAGCCCCTAAACACTGTAGTTAGGCACTGGAGGGGGTGCCCGGTTGATCACCTACCTACCTTTGCTAGTTTTAAAAAGTAATTCTAATATACAAGGTGACACTCCCTCTTAAAATTTCATGTATAAGGTTAAATTGAGGAGGGGAAAGTGTAGCGACAGTGCTATGCTGTTGCGGGGATCGGCGGGGAAGGTTGGTACGTCCCGCACCACTAGGGGGCGCGCCGTTTGCAGCGCCTATATATTGCGCTGTGGGGCGGCCGCGTGCCAGTCTATCTCTGTGTCTGGTCGAGTGCAGATGGCCAGCCCTCCCCGCAGAGCCTGACTGGAGGAACGACGAAGGGTTATTGCATCCCATATAAGCTCTTGGCCTCAGGTGCCCTGGTTGTACTGTTGGTTTCATAATATACGGGTTATTCCCACAACCATACGTGGCTAGTCTCCGTCTCTTACTTCCCTGGGTTCGCTCTAACGTTACAATATATATATATGCCTGTAGTCTATTTCGGAACAGACTTTCAAATCTTATTGAAATCTCTCAATATGACTCACTATTACAGGGGCATTGCCGACCTATGTGAATGGACACAATGCACTAATATCGCCACTGCTACTATATGTAGGCCCCGGGGGGGTACTCAGGTCGGAATAGGCTACTGACTGCCAAACCGGCTCCAGAAGCGGAGGCGGTGAGATGAAATTTCAGGGGGCAATAACAGTGTCTACCTCAAAAATAGGGGGCGGTAACTCTGTATGCACCTTAAAAATAGGGGGCGGGCAATATCTTCTGTTCATCAGAAAAAAATATTTTACAAATTAGGGTCCTTGCTGCAAATATTTCTAAGAATTTCGGGTATAGTCCCTTCAAATGCCTTGAAATTAAGGGGCGGTGACTTCAAATGCCCTAAAATTAGGGGGCGGTGGATTACTACAGGAGTCGGGGAGCTGTCATATTGCCTGGATTCAGGAGGTCGGTAGTTTGGCAGTGGGGAGATAGCATCATATATGGGGTGTCCCCCCCGGGATGTAGGTAGGTCTCACCACTTCCTAAAATGATGTAAGAAGTGCATGTCATACAACTATAGAGCAGTTGTAGAAATACGCCTACGATCACTCACTACTATATGACAGGTTTCCAATAGTAGTGGCGTTTGTGCGTCCTGGAAATGTGGAAATGGCGTTCTAGTGAGTGGTAAACATGTTTTCTGCCCACAACATAAAAAATATCTGTGGACGGTGGTTACCCATTAACGTGTTTTATCAGAAGGAGGTACTACACATCCTGGAGCCAGAACTACTCCAGGACCCTCCTATATCGTGACTACTACTACTATCTCCAGGGCAGGAAGAACGCACCAAACCCCCGGTACCTGCACTCTGTTATTAAAGAGTAGACACACCTGCGTTTCTACCTTTTAGAAAATCCCACCTGATTTCCAACTAATTTCTTGGGGGGGGGAGGAGCATTTTCTAGGTGAGGCTGCTACTTTTCAAGACGCACTGACTTACTTTCAACTACCTCATGGAAAAACAAGGCGAGTGAGCCTAGGGGAATGGCTAACTAATTTGGAATTTACATAGATTATTTAGTCTGGATTATAATATCTCTACAAATTAATGAGGTGTTACCATTGTTGACATTTTTTTTCTCTCTCACTCATAGCTAATCCACTGAAACCAGGCTGGGAAAATGACCACATCTCAGGGTTTCCACTGAGTTTTGTGAGAAAAATACCCCACTTTATATTCCCAGCATATATCAAAATAATTTTGGGAACGCAGGTATGTGAACTTTCTGGTGGTCGAGCAGTCACATCTATAAACTAAGTGCCTCCAGGGCGGGAAGGCCGCACCATACCCACAGGAGGAGTGGGTGAGGGGCCAGACAGTGCTGTATCTATTTCCAAGCATTTCTAGGAGGATGCTCACCGCACCCTAGATCCTGCTTCACTGTGGGTTTCTATTCAGAGGTTGATATTGTTAACTCCTCAACGATCTATAGTGCATTATGCGTGATCATCAGGGTCGGATCCAGGATTTTGAAAAGGGGGGTGGCACCCCTCATTTTGCCCCTAATTTTGGCTAAATTCTAGGGTAAAAAGAGTTAGGTAAACTCTTAAGTACAGGGAAATAGAAGGGCGTGATGCATAGATACAGCCCTGGCGAGTTACTCGCCAGGACTGTATTAATGCATCATGCCGACCCTACAGGACTGATACACTCCTGGAGGGTCACCATGATGTACCAATAAAGTGCTTGAGAGCAGACTCGCCGATGCTTCATTGATGCATCATGCTGAACCCTGGGCATGATGCACTCCTGCATTAGCAGTGCCTTGATCCTCATGTACTTTCTACTTTGAGATGTTAGTATTATTTACGCTCTGGTGACTTCCTGGCATCTTGTTTGTGTTGAACCAAAGAAGGTCTGCACTCCTTGACCTTGACCTTGGGGGTAGGGACAGGTCCCGAGGTGCAGCACCTGACTGGGGGGTCTTGGATCCTCTGTCACACCAAGCCTAATACAATAATGTCTAGACACATATATTTTTTTAGTCTGTGACAATCAAAAGGTTCTTTATCCATCAGAACTCATAATAATTCTGGAGAAAATATAAAATCACGTGGACAACTATCATTTAAGATACACATTACGGTATAATGCTATCTTTTGTGCATGGAGAATCCATTTCAGAGTCACTGCTACTAAACTGTGTACGATGTGTCATAATTCAATGACAATGTGGTATGAGAAAAGTATTTGTATATATATTTAATTTCAATTATTTACTATTTTGGATATGCCCCCTTGAATTATTGTTGAAATACAGTTACATCCAATAGTCATTTACACTTTTACTTTTTAAATGTACTAAAATCTACGAATGGTGACAGGGTTGTGCCCTAAAGTGGCCAGGCCTAGTTCCTGGACAAGTAAATACATGTATAGAAGGGTTAACCACAATACAATTCATGACACAGTCATATTTAGTGGGGTAATGGATAATTTAGGTTTGTTTACATGCACTAAATGTACTTCTCGGTACTAAATCGACCAAGTGTAAACCAATTACCCCTTGGTCGTACTCCATGACACACGGAGTCTGAGTGCTATTCAATAAAATGTAAATATATAATGTAAATAAAGATTACATGCAATAAAACAAGATATATGCAGATGACAAACCTACACTTATGAGAGAAACTGAACTATGACACCAATTCAAAAGCTCTTTTACTTTGCATTTATCATAGTTATAATTGAACAAATTGAACAAATACTTTTCTTACAATGATATTTATCATTCATTCTCTACTTTACCTTTAACCTTGGGGGCATAACACGAGAGCGGGGGATATGGTCTCACTGAAATTGTTTAGCATGATCAGGGCTCTTCTCAAGCTGCATATTTGTAATTACTCCATGATGTTGCTGCTGTCACTGAGATATATCCTGACAGTTTTTACTAAAGACACATTTCAACTTCCTATCTAGGCCTACGTGCTAGGGATCTACCAAGATGCTGGCCACCGGAAGTTCAAAAACTACTAGCAGTTGAAGGACGTGAAGAGATAAATTTAATTTATCTAGATATGAAAAATATATCAATTAAGGTACAGGACTGGCCAAATTCCTTAGCTATATTTCCTCTCTTTCCCCTCTTGCCCAAGAGGAGTAGGATATGTGTATGATACATGTCTTTGTCTTCAGAAAGAAAAGAGCTAATTTTGGAGCCAGTCATTTGAAATTAAGAACGATATTTCTTAATGTGAAGTGTATCATCGTGAAATTAGCTTAATACTAGCGACGGACCAAACCTGGAATAGAGCTGTAAAGGGCCAACCCTGGAATAGAGCTGTAAAGGGCCAAACCCGGAATAGAGCTGTAAAGGGCCAAACCCAGAATAGAGCTGTAAAGGGCCAACCCTGGAATAGAGCTGTAAAGGGCCAAACCCAGAATAGAGCTGTAAAGGGCCAACCCTGGAATAGAGCTGTAAATGGTCAAACCTGGAATAGAGCTGTAAAGGGCCAACCCTGGAATAGAGCTGTAAAGGGTCAAACCTGGAATAGAGCTGTAAAGGGCCAAACCCGGAATAGAGCTGTAAAGGGCCAAACCTGGAATAGAGCTGTAAAGGGCCAACCCTGGAATAGAGCTGTAAAGGGCCAAACCTGGAATAGAGCTGTAAAGGGCCAAACCCAGAATAGAGCTGTAAAGGGCCAAACCCAAAATAGAGCTGTAAAGGGCCAACCCTGGAATAGAGCTGTAAAGGGCCAAACCCGGAATAGAGCTGTAAAGGGCCAACCCTGGAATAGAGCTGTAAAGGGCCAAACCCAGAATAGAGCTGTAAAGGGCCAACCCTGGAATAGAGCTGTAAAGGGCCAAACCTGGAATAGAGCTGTAAAGGGCCAAACCTGGAATAGTGCTGTAAAGGGTCACACAGCCTTGATCTGTTGGTAAGTAGGAAGACCCAAGAGAAAGAAAGATACCCCCCAGGGGACAGTTATACTGTGACCATTTGGCATCCACACAAGGTAAAATACACTATCTTTCATCCACTCCTGGAGGGGGTTCCAGCTCCTATCCAGAACCAACATAACTTTTCTGTCAATTAAGGGTCCCCTATTTACATGAAACATCCTAAGCTGGCGGGGTAATCTAAACATTGGCAGAAAACGTGAATATGTGCTCCCATTGAACGGGCACTTAGCAGACTCGTATTGATCCACCATGCACACAATGCTGACCATAGGATAGTATCTACCCAAGACATTATCTACATATATGTATCATAAGCTGAGTAATAGAGTAAATGAATTAAATCCCGATATATTCAAAGATATAAGTACATAGACTCTATTGAACATTGAAATGGGGCATAGGAATGCTTACATACAGTATACAGGTGGGTGCCCGACTCAAGGTGAACCTACCCTATTAGTGGTCAGACTGGTGCTAAACGTATAGTTATAATTATAGCTCTTTTACTATTATACTCAGTAAAGTGCTATATATGTACACTACTGCTGGTTTAGGCACAGTGCAAATAGACCTTTAGCAATGGATTCTTAAGTTAGCTATAACTGGCAGTGTCCAGATGTGGCTGCCTTGGGGCTCTTGCTGACCGAGACCGAGTCTCGGACTGACCCAGACTAGTACAGTCTGGGGTGAAGTCTATGAAACATCTGTTATCTGGGGTGGGTAATTAATCCACATTGTCCAAGCTGACTATTACTTTTAATATTATAAGGTAGACTTATTAAATTGAGTCTCATCATAGGTCTCTGCTTTAAATTGGACACAGCGAACATCAATGGCCCACCATAGCGTAGGGCCTGTAAATCCTTCCCATCTAATCATGCATATACCTTACTGTGGGCCCTATGGCAATGAAAATGATCCAGGACCTTGATTCATTTTTAACACGTGGGTTACAGTGATTTGATATGTTTTAGTCCAGTCCCACTGTTGCTTGTGGTGAAATTGGGAGCTGGAAGGTCGAGACTGGACCCAGGAGTCGACCTGAAGTGTGACCAGGAGCTGAGACCTTTAACTGGATGGACAGGTGAGGGCAGGGCTCCAGATGGTAACTAGTGGTCATTCACCTTTAATTGACTCACTCTATAACCTGGAGGGTCTGTTACTCTGCAGTACTTTTTTTGAGTTTGAAAATAATTTGATTGAACTTCTCACTTATGAGTACAAAGCGATAGATAAAGATCTCGATGTCAACTAAATAAAGTGGTTTAACATACAGACAAAAACAAATGATTCAATGATACTGACGATATGAATATTATTAACTAACATGAGTAGAGACTTTTACACAGCCTTTATAATGTAGGAGTATGCTTTAAGTTATTATTTGAGAACAATGTCTCCGGCTTTGTACTAATATTTCCGAAGATGACAAATCTATCTAATCCAATCCAATTCGCTGACTGAACCAACATAACATAACTGATACAACACCATTGATTACAGCAGTTTCCTTAATAGTGATTTGTAGCATGGTATAAACTACTTTTGTAGTACTCTCAAATCATTCAGGTATCTGTACCACCTGCTCTGTGCTCAATGGCTATAAGAGGAGGGAGGCACCTACAATGTATACATAATCTTAGTGAATCTGATATGACCTTACATGGCATACGAGAGCAATACTAACAAATATCTTGATCTTATGTCATGGCAGGTACGACCATTACTATAGAACAGTACTGGAGATGCCGTATTCAATGGGGGGGGGTGGAATACAATGTGGGCATATTCGGGGCATATTCAATGGGTGTCCGCCATCTTGGATTCTGAACAGATCTGAGCTGTGTTTCTTTATTTTGAAGCAAATTAACCCCATAGGGCCATGACATAAATGCAAATATCAACTCCCATGGAATATATTTGCATCGCATTCCCCTCAGTGAGTCTGCCCATATTCAATGAGGCCTTATGTTTTCACTTTGGGGAATACGATGCAAAAATATTTCATGGTCGTTGACATTTGCTTATTTATTCATGATCCAATTACATTCCTGATCCTCTAATGTGATTCCATCGTGTTTTGCAGCCTCTTGATTCTCTGCTTTACTCCCATATTCAACCAGAGAGAACAATTCCTTACCAATGATCTGGGGAAGGGGGGAGGGGCTAGATTATACATTTCCAATTATACATATTAATTATTCGTCCAGGTTAGAAATGGAGGTTAGATTGTTGTTAGGTGAAAAGACCTCCCTTGACTGATTAAAATTGATTTTACACTGCAATATCATGGGAAGGGGGGGGGGCAATATGATTCTAGACCCATACCCTGTGGGTCCATCCCGGGGGGTCCACCATTTTTAATTTCGCTGGTTGAGGTAAAGTCCACTGATAAGATATAGCATGATGGGTACCTTGTCCCTAGGTAACACCCACTTCCAGGAACATGCTGGTCCCATTTTATCAGTTCTTATCAGTGCATATCGCAAGAACCAGCTCCAGACCCGCTTGCAGCCAATATACACAGCATTCCATGACGTGCTTCTACACATGTATGTCACCGGACATAACGTCCAAACTTCCGGTGTATGTGCAGAGTACGTCAAGGACGGTTCACAGGGCCTAGTGGAATGCTTCTGCAACAGCGCCACCACGTGGCACCATGTGGCACCAGTCTGCAGCAGGAATCAGCCATGGGTGAAATTCCTGCCCTGGAGGCATTGGTCACAAGGCCGCGTCCTCCAGGGTGAATGCCTGAATGCCCCTCCCCCGGGAGGGGGGGGGCACTCCCTATCGGTTCTGTGTTTGTTTTTTTTTTATTATCTTTTAACATTACCTTGGGTAAACATTCCAGGGGAAAATGCCAATATCCATGCCATAACCAAGGTCGATCCCCGACACCAAAAAGATTTCAACTCTCTTGCCCTAGGAAATGAGATTCAGCTAAAGCAATGCACAAAAATATGGTTCTGAAATTAAGAATTAGCGATTTAGACTGTATTTTGTGCATTTGTGCTCTCCATTTCTGTCTCCCTTGGGGGGGGGGGGGTACCTCTAATCAAGGGCCCCTTGAAATCATGTTCCCACATGATATCCAAAACGGTGTAAGAAGTGCACCCCCATCCGGTCCTCTCCTCCAGGTAGGCCGGACCAAGGTCACACACGGTCGCACAGGGCAGATAACTGCCATGCCACGGGACAAATGTTCATACCACACCCAATGCTGACCATCTGGGCCACACGGGATGGGGTCTGGGGATTGGTTGGACCCCATCCCCCCTACCTTCCCACGGGCTTCCTACCGTATCCAACAGCTGCTAAAACCACCGTAAAACCCCGCATATAAGCCACACCCTCGTATAAGCCGCATCCTGGGCTTCTATAGCTTTCATGTGAGCCACACTTCGATCGATACTATGACCTAATGTGTAAAACCCTGAGTAAAGGTCACATCTTGACTTCAAGAAGCCTCTGTAAGCCACAACAAGAGACCTCTGAAATTGAGGGAAATGGCCTGTAAGCAGCGGCTTATACGCGGGTCTTTACGGTAGATAAGCCCATAAAACCCATAAAACCTTTCAACACATTCTAACCCATTCCTCACTTCAGACCTCCCAGACGCCATGCATGATGGTCCACGATGCCCTGTGGTCTACACTCTATCATTGCTCTAATTGATACCGTTACCATGGGCACCACCCCCCCTCTCTACTGATACCATTCACTTCCAGACCCATCCATTATCCCAAAGTCTTTCTATCTCCTGGTGCATTTTTGTCTGGGGGTGCATGTTTAGTAGGACGTGTCAAATGCATTGCCAAACCGATAATCTGCTTGACGAACGACAGCGTTCACACACAAACAGGGCAGACGACCTTTGACACGAGCAGACGACTTTGGTGTGCAAGGGCAAGGTCACGGGCAGTATTTTCCCACCAGGTGGCGGGACCGAGCATCTTCAGAATGCAAGGTCAGGCGGGACAAATCATCAGAAGCGCAGTGCTACTTTATGAGCTTTATGAGATTCTTAACTGCTAGGGATTGTAATCATTGGTACAATTGACATAAGTTATTAAAAGGAACTTGGACATGGGCGATGGAATTCCAGACAAATTTTGCCTCCAACGGTCAATGTGGATTTCTTTTTGTATGCTATATATTTTTTATGTTGTTTTTCTGTTTTCTTCTTCTCTCTTTTCAAGAAAAACTGTAGACTACATGTCCTTACAACCTCTTGCCAAATTGATTAATTTTGTTTCAGTTTTTGTTTAAATCTCCTGTAAGTGCATGTACCCTGGACGAGTACAGCACTACAGGGCCGATTCTTTTATTTATTGCACTACTTATCCAAAACGGCTACCCCGGAAGTCGTCGTCGGCTTTGACCTTGGATGTTCCCGTAGTTGGCAACTCACACTCTATCTGTAGTGCAACCAGCGAAAGTGACCCAGTGAATTAGAAAACAGTAGAAGTTGTGTGATTGCACTACTTATCCAAAACAGGTACCCCGGAAGTCGTCGGCTTTGACCTTGGATGTTCCCGTAGTTGGCAACTCACACTCTATCTGTAGTGCAACCAGCAAAAGTGACCCAGTGAATTAGAAAACAGTAGAAGTTGTGTGACAAGCATAGGGTTACAACAGTAGGAGTTGCAATGCTTTTGGCGCGTGGTGGCGCCACTACTTTTCGTGCGAGCAGCGCCGCAGGCGCTGGTATTTCATATATCCCTTCTGAGTGTCATGGTTGGGTTCCAAACACACAGGGACCATGCCACTATTAGGACGGATGGAGTTACAAATCTAAGTGATGATGTGAGGTGTCAACACATGGCGGAGGTCTTGGATCATAGCGGGTGGGGGATACTTGAATTTCTTTGACACTAGTGTGCAGCTGGGACTGTGCCAACCCGGGTGTCAACTCTTACTCTTACAGCTATTCTCTGTGATAATTTCCGTTCATAGTGTGAAATTTTCTCAAAAAAGAAATATGGCTGAAAGTACACTTTCCCTAGGTTAATCGTGGTCTAAAAGTGGACCCATTCTAGGCACATGTTTGCCGAAAAAAGTAACTTTGCCAACCTCACATATGTGTATCCAAAATATGAATAGTTCCCCCTCCATTAAAACACCCCCCTCCCCATAATAACTCCCTCTTGGATAGTGGTGAAGGCGACAGGGTAGGTAGGGGTGACAAGGTGGGTAGGGGTCACACATGTGCTCTATGGAAGACAGACACTGGAGGGCAATGATCAAAGACAAAGGTTCAGGTTTCCCTCATCAAAAGGACCTCCTGCCAGCTACAGCCCTGTATGGGGTCCATGCTGTAAGGTTAGGTAGTACTACATGTATTATAGTGCTAAACGTATGTGTACATGTGTCTGTATCCTGGTCACTGCCTGGTTCAGGGGGACCAATGACACCCCCACTGAAAACATGGAAGATCCGAAACTAGTCAGCGGTGACCACTTTAGGTGCTCAAGTTGACGATACCTAAAACTACAACTTTAGGTAGTCAAAAATGACTTTAGGTCATCATCCTGACGACCTGAGTCTTCAATATGATGACTCTGCACTGTCAGTATTGTCTTCCTGATGACTCAGGTCATCAGGATGACGACCTTAAGTTGTCATTTTGACTACCTAAAGTTGTAGTTTTAGGTATTGTCAACTTGAGGACCTAAAGTGGTCACCGCTGACTAGTTTCGGATCTTCCATGTTTTCAGTGGCCTGCCACCTGTAGTTAGCCCTCCTTAACACTCTAAAGGCTGAAAGAGCATTGATAATGCATCATGTCCATTGGTCGCCATGATGCTCAAATGAAGCTGGTGTATCACATTAGCCAATGGTCATGATACTCTAATGCATTAGCTGAGCACTATGAAATGTGTGGAATTGCAGCATCACATCAGAGGGGCATGTTGCACCAATGCAAAGGGTTGAATCAAATGTTTATCGTGAACTGGGCCAGAAGAGCTATAAGATATGGGTGTCCATTTAAAGCTGCACCATTGTACTTCTAGGACCTTTAAATGGCAATCACAGGGAGATCAAAGGAACCTCTGAAATTAAACCTTGCAGTAAATGTACCCCTATCCTCCAGACAAACAAAAAGGAGCACCTTAAGTACGGAAATCAGATAGCCTCGTAAAGTCGAATTGTGAGCCACCATGCAATGCAGTGAAGCAGTGTAGTGTTCACAATGAGGTCCCAGATGGCAGCACAGTAAAGCACTGCGTTACAAGGAATCTTTGTGAGATTTTTTTTCCAAAAGTTGCGCGATAACTGCTGTTAATTTAACAGCAGTTTTTACAGTAGATTTTATGCATCCTCGAAAAGAAACAAATTGCCTAAAAATTGAATATAGGTAGCTTAGTAGACTCTACCTTTGTCCCTTTACAGGGATACCTGTTTACCCATGAATCATCTATTTAACAGTTAGTTATCACCTTAAAATGCACTGGGAGCCTTCCTGAATGGAAACATCTTTCATTATCTAACCACAAATGTTTACTCCCAGACAGGATTAATCAATATAAGTACAGAGCAAATGGGGATAGTTACAGGGATACTAATCTAAGGGGTATACTCTTTCCATCACAGGATTTATTTATATGTTATGCTCAGTTGACAAAATCAGAACTGCCGAAGTACAGGTGTACTTAAGAAGCACCAACAAACATATTTCAAAGAGCTTAAAGGTAAGAGACATAAAAAAAGTAGTTTACTAAAACACATCAAGGGAATAGAACACTTTACTAAAACTCTATAGACAGCTCTAAGAAGCTTTTTATTGATGTCAACCAAACATATGGCTTGAAAAGAGAGCATTTACTCCCTTTGTTCTCTCCCTTTCAAAACAATAACCCAACACCAGGGCCTCTGTTTATTTTTTGAACCTATACAAAAAGCAAACCACAGGGAAGAATGCCCAGGCACCTATGGCTTAGGGAGATGGAAATACATAAACAGTACAATAGAGTGTTTGATAAGCAGTAAAATACCTACAGATGGTACTGCTCCATATTGCTTTGGTTGTTTGGTGGCCCTTTAAGGGCTGCTGATGTATTAATGCATTGATGCCCATTGGTCTCACCAGCACTTCATTGGTGCATCATGCCGACCCTTCGGGAGTTTATGTATCAACCCTGTAGGGTCGGTATCATGCCCCAATGAAGTGCTGGCGAGCAGTCTCGCCAGCACTTCATCGGGACATCATGACGACCAATGCACATGATGCACTGCTGCATCAGCGTGCTGTAAAGGATTTAAGGATTTGAGAGGTAAACAGGTGTTTCTTTATATACAGCAGTCACGCCTGTTTGGGCCTCCAGCCTAAACCATCTGATCCCACCCCCGGGGATCCCATCCTTCACCCCCTTCTACACATTCATAGCTTACCTTTTAAAGGGTGTTAATGTAATAATGCATTATTGTACTTTGGTCGCCATGATGCATGAATGCAGCCCTGGCACTGTGGCGGATTTAGAAGGTAGGGTGGATATGTGTACCTTCCTGTTTCCTTGTATCAAAGAGTTTATTTACCTCTTTTTAGCCTAGAATTTAGCCAGTAAATAAGGGGCCTGTCCCCCCTCCCCTTCATGATCCTGGAAGCTCACCAGGACTACATTCATACATTCTGCTGACCTAATCGTCATGATGCTCCAATGAAGTGCTGGCGAGTAGACTCGCCAGCACTTCATTGGTGCATCATGACGACCCACAGGCATGATGCACTCCTGTAATAGCGGCCCTTAAAGGGTTTTGTAAGCTCCATCTTCAATATCTGTCTCCTCTTTTCTCACCATTTTTCTTGACATCTTCAACCTGTTTCTGTGAGAAACCTGTCAACAGAATGCCACTTTCACACACTACCTTGTCTCTCCCTGACCTATAATTTCACAATCATTATTTTTTTTGATTGAATTCTTTCCGTTTTGGACAATTACTGTTTTGGGAATCTCCTTTCGTGTATGGACGTTAGAAGTTGCGAAAATGAATAAACTCCTTCTGGCCGCATGGGTCTATAGCATGGCTTTTATCTGACAAAAAGAAGTCCTAAAATGTAGCAAATGGATCTGTCTCCAAAACCATCAGAACCTGTCTCTGCTCTGACAGCAAAAGAATTAAACCATGGCACAGAGAGGGAATTGGATCTCAGGAGGCAATGTTACATGATTCCTTGTAAAACAAAAGGTGATCTGGTGTTGAGAGGTTTCTAGATTATCGGCTCTGAGGTTGTCATGCCACACTGAAAACATGGAAGATCCGAAACTAGTCAGCGGTGACCACTTTAGGTCCTCAAGTTGACGATACCTAAAACTACAGCTTTAGGTAGTCAAAATGACGACTTTAGGTCATCATCCTGACGACCTGAGTCATCAGGATGACAATACTGACAGTACAGAGTCGTCATATTGACAACTCAGGTTGTCAGGATGACGACTTAAAGTCGTCATTTTGACTACCTAAAGTTGTAGTTTTAGGTATCATCAACTTGAGGACCTAAAGTGGTCACCGCTGACTAGTTTCAGAACTTCTAGGTTTTCAGTGCAGGGGCCTTACAGTGTAATACAGAGCCCATACAGAGCCCAACTGCAGGAGGTTTGGTTGTTTTAAATCTCCAGATCACTGCAGCTAACGTAAAAGTTCTCATCCAAGTTGTTTTTTTTCTAAACTACAAAGCTGTTCATTTAGCCTAAGTGATACGCGCATGACTCCAATAAGGGGCATCCATAAATGATGTCACACCTTCTTTGACAATGTGTGACCCCCGTCGTCAAGCTTCAGCACTGAAAACCTGGAAAGTCTGAAACTAGTCAGTGGTGACGACTTTAGGTCCTCAGGTTGACAATACCTAAAACTACGACATTAGGTGGTCAAAATGACGACTTAAAGTCATCATCCTGACGACCTTAAAGTTGCCAGTTTGACAATACTGACAATACAGAGTGCTCATGCTGACGACTCAGGCTGATGATGTCATTTCAACTACCTAAAGTTGTAGTTTTAGCTATTGTCAACATGAGGAGCTAAAGTCGTCACTGCTGACTAGTTTCAGATCTGCCAGGTAAGGTTTTCAGTGTACTGATAATAGAAAAGAATAGAAGCCATGGACCCCTTGATGGAATTCTCATTTTGGCACACGGGTAGGACCCAAAAAAGACCTCAAATGAGTTCAGGTCCTGTATCGGCGCAGGGGAGTAACGGGTATTTGCACAGGTGGGCTTAGATAAGCAATGGTGGCATATTTCAATGAATCTCTTCTTATAGCTTACACACTTAGTATACAGATTTCCACTGAAGTCATTTCCCCTTTCTATGCAGTCACCTGCATTCCTAGATCTCTATCGGCAAATCCCAGGAAGCCCTCTCTCCTTACCAGTATTGACATCCTGACCCTTTAAGGGCCCCTAATTCAGGAGTGTATCATGCCCATTGGTGGGCTTGATGCACCAATGAAGTGCTGGCAAAACTGCTCGCCAGCACTTCATTGGAGCATCATGCAGACCCTCCGGGAGTATATTGGCCCTGTAGCATATAAGATTGATGCACCTCCAGAGGGTTTGGTATGATGCTCCAACAAAGTGCTGGTGGGTAGTCTAGCCAGTACTTCATCGGTGCATCATGACGACCAATAGGCATGATGCACCAGACCGGCCAGCAAGAGAACTGTAGTAATACTTGCATATTAGGTGTAGTGCATAGGCTATTATGAGGTTCTCACCCTGAATAAATTCATACAAGACCTGTAATGTGCATCTGTAATCATGTTTTGATGCATCTGGAATCATATTTTATGCATCATGATGTCCCTGTGGGAGCGTATCAACCCTGTAGGGTCATGATGCAGGAATCCAGGTCTGGCGAGTTACTCACCAGGGCTGCATTCATGCATCATGACGATGACCAATGGGCATGATGCATAAATGCACCAGTAGCCCTTAGAGAACTACGGGGTGGTTGAAGATGACCTTTGGTCCCTAACACTCCCTTTTATCCTCGGTTGACTTCTCCCTATGGGGTGACAATCACAATGTCTAAAAGAAAATGATGTGCACATCCCACCGTTCAAATAAAACCGCCTACACCTTCAATTCACAACTGTCTACACCAGCCATGAAATAGTCCCATACTTCAGCTTTCTCTACCTTATTTCCTAGTATCCTCATGTCACTTCCTACTGCAGATAATTTAACCTGCTTAGACCTATTTCTGGGTATCTATCAGAATATATATATATATATATATATATATTTTGATGTCTCCCCACTCCCTTTTCTGTTGAATTTGCTATGTCATACAACGTTAGGGAAAAAAGTGACATTACTTAAAATTACAAAACAAATACGCTTCTATATCTGACCTGTCAAGAGAATGATCTCACTGTATTGGTGGCCTCCAATGACCATGGGTTTCTGTGTACTAGCAATGTAAAAGTCATGTTTCCGAACGTGCCCATACAGCCCAGCCACACCCCACATTGAAAGTCGATCAGGGTCGGGTGTATTTGGTAGGAGGGCAGCACTTGTTGGGCGGCCGTGAGGTCGTGAGAACTTAAATCGAACAAGGATTGGAGACGGGGAAAGGGGGGGGGGGTATCTAGGGTTTTGTTTGCTTGGAGTCTCTCCTTAACGGTAAAGTGGAAAAAGTGGGGAAGTAGGTTAAACCTTTAGAGACCGCTGATGCATTAATGCATCATGCCCATTGGTCGCCAAGAACCACCCGGTAACGCACCAATGAAGTGCTGGCGAGACTGCTCGCCAGCACTTCATCAGAGTATCATGCTGAACCTTCGGGATTGATACATAAACTCCCGGAGGATTTGCATGATGGCCAATGTAGTGCTGGCGAGCAGTCACGCCAGTACTTCATTGGTGCATCATGCCGACTAATTGGCATGATGCATCAATGCATCAGCGGCCCTTAAAAGGTTAAACTGTGACCCTGACTTTCTAGGGAGTACTTCTATGAAAACTGGTCAGTTGTATTAAAGTTTGGGTTGTATACCATCTGATTAGGCCACACCAAAAAAAATAAGTTGGTCTACAGATCACCCTCTCCATATTTTCTTTGAAAAAAATGTTGTGTACAGATTTCACTCGCTTCTCTTTGTGATGTTTGGCAAAATTTTAAAGAAAAATTGTTCGCTTGCCTCAAGCTCCCAGCAAGGAATCCATTGAACGCAAAAATTAAAAAAAAAACCAGCAAAATCCGTAGACCAACTTATATTTTTTGGTGTGGCCTTATTATCCATTTATCATTTGTATAGAAGTAAATAAATGGCCCCTTGGGTAGACATTAACCTCATAGCTTTTAGATTAAAGTCAGATAAAGTAGCTGGGTTCAGTAGCCATTGTGTCAATATAGTGCTAGTTTACAGGTAGACTACACTAAAATGATAGTCTCCAAAGTGAGCAGTATAAAATAGAGTAAGTTAAATCAAACTTGTCAGACCTAGTACAGACACTTCATGTTGACAATAGGGCCAGTAAGATCCATCATTCCAAGCGTGAAAAATAGTCTCGAAATTGGACAGGAAGTTCAGGACGCAATGCTGTGTGGCCATAGGCGCTGACAAAAAATATTAATCCTTCATAACTGCAATTTTCTTATGGGATTCTCTTCATATGCTGGTGTGTTAGAGATACAATGTATAGGCAACTGGTTATGATAGTCATTTACTCAAGAGATTTTTCTATGTAGAGAAGTTCTCCATCATTGAAAACACCTCCATCATTGAAAACACCCCATACGTTGCGGCTTCCTGTCCAATTTCAAGGTTATTTGGCGGCCATTTCCCACAAGGGACAATGGGACTTACGCGCCCTATGTGTGTGCCTTGTATGACAACGTCCCAGCCTTGTCCCTAAAGGGTTATCAAGTAGGATCATCTTGATTTTCACAGGTTTTGACTCGTTTATTTATTGCTGCTCACTTAGAAGACCCTAGCTATGTTACGTTTTTGTGTGTTTGCACCCTTTTATCATGGATGTCTGACAAAAGAAACCATAGCCTAGCCAGTAATACAAAAAGGGTGTTCATGTAGGGTTATGTGGCCCATCTTTTTCGTTTGGCTGCCCACAATCTTTTGACATAGGTCAGCCTTGTTTTATGAAGTGTGAACAGCCAAGCAAAAGAGATGATCTGTCCCTTTTCTCCATATTCTCGGTGGTCCCTTTACACTGGCGTCTCATATAATACTGATGTGTTTGGTTACCCGTAAAATGATTCCATGGTCTGTTGGTAATGCTCTTTATGACAGAATGGACGATTAAACAGTACATTGTTACATGACACTGACCCATTCTGCCACATCAGGCCTGGAATATGTATAACCTAGAAACCATTGTATATCTCTAATGTACATTCCTAATGCATTAGGATATGAACCGGGGGGGGGGGGCCCTCACACTGTGGTGTTAGGTACCAACTGCAAAACACCACCTTCTTTGGCCATTTGACAGCGCCTTATAAGCATCAGCATTTTACAGCCCCGCGTTTTCAAGAGATGAGATTACCTCTCTTCAATCTAAACTCACTCTTTGATGGTAGGTACCAAATGCAAAACTACAAAGACCCCTCTTTTGGGGCATTTGAAAACCTCCTTTAAAGCAGCATCATTTTACTGTCCTTTTTTCAGGAGGTCAGATTACCTCTCATGGCCTTCTTCTAAATGACTTTTTTAAATGTTATTTCAGAGTTTATGATTATCCCTGGAATCAATGCATGAATTATATACGATAGGTCTTTTCAATATTTCACAGTTGGGGTTAGTGCCGCAGGTGGTATGCAAAATGAGGCAGTCCCCATCTCCAGCCCCCCCCCCTCCACATGCAAAGCCTAACGCACTAGGGCATGTTAAAGATGAATGTAAATTTCTATTTACCTTGATGGGTGGAACCTTAACTCTGTATTTCACAGTCGACAACCCATGTGTCCCTGAGACATTCCTGCAACGAAGCAAAGCGTACAATACATTTAGTAACTCATAAAAGCAGGTAGTAAATCAGACTCTCAACACAATCACAGAAAGACGGTTTTCTTTTCCATCCCAAACCCCTATTAGTCCATTCAGGGTTGCTAATGCAACAATGCTCCAATGAAGTGCTGGCGAGACTGCCCGCCAGCACTTCATTGGTGCATCATGCCGACCCTCCAGGGGTGTATTGACAATGTAGGGTCAGCCTGATGCATGAACGTACTCCTGGTGAATTACTCGGTACCCTTGGCGAGTTACTCACAAGGATTACATTCATGCATCATGCGGACAAATGGGCATACTGCATCTATGTTTTAGCGGTCCTTGCAGGGTTATCACACTGCCAGAAAGATGGTTTTCTTTTCCAACCCCAACCTTTACAGCCATATTGATGGCAACCACAACCCCTGCAATATTGAGGTATGCTGTTATCCCCAGGGAGTCCTCTTGCCCCGGCCCCTGCACTCTGTGGGTGCATACTGCACACACCTGCGTTCTAAATGATTTTTCACTATATTGACATGCACTTGGAATCTAGAAAAGGACATACTTTACCTGTTTAAAACACTCAACAAGTTTGTTTACAGGCTTAACCTTTCTAATTATTTTTCTTCTGATTTCATACACATCTGAAAGAGGGAGCTATCTTCCCAGTTTTTCCTTTGAAAAAGGGGCATTTTTGAATTGCTAATTGTCAGTGTTTTCATGGAGGAAAAATCCTCTTGCTACAAAACCAGTGATGAATGAGTTACTTTGGGGGGTGGGGGTGGGAACGCTGGTGGGTGCATAGGTGAGTATGAGAGTGTAGTGGCCTTGTATACCTTGGTTATAATGAGGTAGATATAGCACATATTCTGCAGTAAATGAGTACCGCCAGTGGCACAGCACGCATTCCCTCATTCATCATCAGCTAACAACAGTCCCCAGGGACGGAGACAAATTGAGTAACCTGAGGGAAGAACCTGTGCAACTTAGGAATTTGTGAGGAGTACAGACCTAGCAGGAAATCCAATGCTATATCATAACATTAACTCCAGGCTACATCTCATTATTCATTTGATAATTACTATTGTCCTACACTCTAAGTAATATCTGTTAAATCTGACAGGCATCCTCGTAAAATTGAACAGGGAACTACACTAATTGTAATGCAGTGAAGCGGTGTAGTTCCTACAATGAAGGCAGTCAAATAACCGTATTTGTGAAGCGGTGTAATTGTTCTTCATTGAAGCCCCAGGTGGAAGTACAATAAAGCACGGCGGTACAAGGAATCTTTGTAAAAACAACTGGAATCTTTTTCCCCAAAGTTGCCGCACCATCATTAAAATGAGAGCATTTCCTTTTACAGTGTATGTAAGGAGCATACACCCTTTTCATTGAGAAAAGGCTGTGAAAAGAATACCACCCAAAGGAAGCACAGAAAACCCTAATGATTTTGAACATCCATCCTTCCATCTACTAACAGGAGTTGAACGCTATCTGCAGCTACATAGGGGTGTAGAACTGTGTTGGGGGTCCTGCCGTGCACAGCATCCTATCTCACCTGTAGCATGCTGTGTGAAAGGTGTAACACAGCTTACATGATTACATCCAGGTACACCCAGGTAGTCTGTGTTATGAACTCTATACTTGCTCCCTCCAGGGTATCTATCCTCAGGTAGATTGAAGCCCACTCTGATAAACCACTGTGCTGTCAATCAAAGCATAGTCTAAGTCCAGTTCTCTGTTGGTTTCACATCATAATCTGCACCTGTCGTTTCCTGTTTCTATATCCTACATTTATACATTTTGGAAGGCACAATGCCTACCTTTATAATGCAGGCACAATGCATACAATAGAGTCACCTTTCATTATTTTACTTTATATTGTTAAAGCTAACTATAAAGCAGAATGAAGAAATTCTGTTGACTTTCCCTAATGGGTGGCTTAAGAGTCCTTGGAGCAGAAGAGATCTATATGGAGGATCTTGAATTGAACTTACATCCCAGTTACATATGAAGGTGGTAATCAGTATCAAGATGATTATTTTCATAAGTAAGCTGCCAGAAAAACGCCAATGCTACTTTAATTGGTTGTGGGAAACCCCCTGAAAATCCATGATCAGAACTCCTGCACTGAATATACAGAAACACTACCCCAGCTATAGTCCTCAAACCCTAGTGCTATTCAGGTCCCTATACACAGCCTCGACATCTACAGCAGCACAAGTCATGTCTTGAGACTAGAAGAAGTAGGGTACCTTATCTTGGACCCACCTACAGTGTTGATATGGCTTACCAACTCTATGCTGTGGTATTATACGACCCCACCACTGGGGTCTGGAGGATAAGCTATGTACAGTATAGGAGCAGGGGGGTACTGACATGTTGACGGTAGATACCAACTGCCAAACTACAGCATTTGGCCATTTGACAGCCTTCTAAAATACTACACTGTTCGCTGATAGCCCCTTATTGGAAACCTGTGTGAGTTAAAATGAGGAGAAAGTTGTGATAATATGAAGGAATTTGATGAGTCTTGTGATTAATGCATGATATACTTATATTCCTTTTCCCTTGTATAAATTTCTAATTTCAACTTTCCTTTTTTTAAAGATTTATTGACAGCTACTGCAGTTGACACCCAAACCTATAGACTGAGTACCCCCCCCCCCCACCCACCCACGGGAGAGCAGCTCCTCCAGTGCCGACATACATATACCACATGTCTTGTGCTATACAGAACAGTTTACATGTTTACACACACTGCAAATAGTAAATACTGTACATCTACAGCAAAAGTTGCTGGCAACAATTGTTCCAGTAGATTTTGCTGTAGGTCTACAGCAACTGACTTGCTGTAAAGGTACAGCAACATCTCCTGTTGAACTACAGTAACTTCTACTGTAAATCATACTACTGTTGTTCAACAGCAAAAGTTGCTGGCAACAATTGTTCCAGTAGAATTTGCTGTAAATACACAGTAGATTGTAATTTGCTGTAAATGTGCAGAAGATTGTAATGTTTTGGTCATTGCATATTGGTTGGCTTGACCAAGTAGAGATATGTAGTTGGGTCATCATGATAGCCAGCTATGTAGCATTATTTATGACTAAATGGGTGTAAAACTAGCCATTGAGTATCACACCCAAGTCACAACAGGCAAGTGTGGTGTATTACACCATCTTTGCAACAGGCACTTTAGCTGATACACTAGGAAGCTTGGTGTCTATACTCATATTTACTTCCAAGCCACAGGAAAGGTGTGTGTGACAGAATGTAGAAGTTTCTGCTTTAGTTTACATAGTTTAATGAAGAGTTCCACATGTTATCAAACTAGAATACAGTATGTTCACTCTTGCACATTATTCAATTATGTGACACATTTGACTTCCTTTTCATAGATGAAAATATATTCAGCTTTGAGTCAAAATTATCTGCCAAAGAGATACTAAGGCCACCTGGTGCCAAAGCACAGAACCACAATGTCTACAGCAGTACTTGCTGTAATCCTGCATCTACAGCAATACACTCTGTAACTGAACAGCAGGTGTTGCTGTAATTGGGCCTACAGCAAATATATGAGAGTATATCTACAGCAACACTTGCTGTAATGTTGTATTTACAGCAACAAAGTTGATACTTGTACAGCAAAACTTGCTGTATTTTAGATTACAGCAACTTCTACTGTATGATCACAGCAAGATCTGCTGTATGTATACATTAACTTTTTACAGTGCAGTCCTGAATAATACCACGTAACATGCCATTAAAGACTTCTTAATTAACAGCTATCCATCCCAATATAAGGTGATAGCACAGATTTCTGATAGCCTTAACCAGAGAGGTTATAGCCTCCCTGTTCTAACTACAAAGGTCTTGAGGTAAAGCTATCATGCTCGAATTCAAGACACTATTTGGTATTAAATACTGCAATTATTGCAGTAGAAGACCTGTGCTGTTTCCTCACAGTTAGGACTGAGGGGAAAAATAGCTGCCCTGGACCCAGCTCCTTAGAGTTCAAGAAGGGAGGCAATAATGTACCAGAGAAATACATAAACATTTACATCAGCACTTATCTGCTTTTCCTCAGTATTTACTGATAAAACACTGTCTGCTGACAGTAGGACAATAGTGGTTTTATTCTTTTAGGTATCATATTGTACAGACGGTGCTGGTCTAATCCTTTAAGGACTGCTGATGCAGGAATGCATCATGCCCATTGGTCGGCATGATGCACCAATGAAGTGCTGGCGAGTCTCTCGCCAGCACTTCATTGGAGCATTATGCCGACCCTCCGCCATGATGCTTGAAGGCAGCCCTGGCATTCATGCATCATGGCAACAAATTTGCTTGATGCATTAATGCATCAGCGGCCCTTAAAAGGTTTAGGTATCACATAGTACAGGCGCTGCCAGAAAGATGTAAACTGTCTACATTCTCTGAGAGAAATGGAGAAGAGCCATCTGGCGGCCTGATGAGGGATCACCGGAAGCAGCAAAGTGCGCAAGCGCAGAGGGAAAAAACATGGGACTTCCTGTCTAGCTGGAGCCTGCATCTCATCGTGCGGTTTCTGTGAGAGGCAGAGTTTCTGTTATCTATATGGACGACAACAGGATCCTTCAAAACACCTTCTGACTCCTCTCTGATTTCTTTTTCTATCAGAGGTATTTCCTCAACCCTTTAAAGGGCCACTAATGCATTAATACATCATACCTATATTGGTCGTTATGATGCATGAATGCAGCCCTGGTGAGTAACTCGCCAGGGCTACATTGGTGCATCATAACGACCAATGGGCATGATGCACTCAGGGGCCCTTAAAGGGTCAAACCTCACCCCCAGCTGTTATGGCTTTTCAAGAATTGCGGTTTGAGCCACAAAGCATGCCACCATTTCACTTCTAGGAATGTAGACTTTACGGACAAACACTCTTCACTTCATCTGTAATGCGGGATCCCATTTGTCAAATTAGGGACTAGGACACCCCAATTTCATTATCCTCATACTTGTGGTTTCTTCTTGGAGTGTTTTATCAGATGCAATTAAGTGATAAGGCTATCTAAAGCCACAACATGAGACACTGATTATAAATGCAATGACAATGTATCCCTTCTGTGGTACTAATGATACATGAATGCATCAGTATTTGATTCCCCATCTTTTATTTTGTGCACCATACCGAACTGGGGTTTTGAGGATCGCTGGCAGAGGATTATCTGCTCCTCAACCCTCATACCTGTTGAGTCATCATAAATTACTCAATGGCTATGATGCATTACTGCATTTACGACCCGCAAAAGGTAAAACCTTACTTATATTATGTATGTATTGTACTTTGCCCTACTATATGTATGACACATGAGTCCAAATAGATATTTAACCCTGAAATAGCCTGCGTATAAACAGGCTTATAGTCAAGAGTGGGCAGGGCCATCTTTATAGTGAGTATGTCAGAAGTACACATAAACCTATATACAACAAAGATAATCCAATATATATATCGACTACACACAGTCAGATATACACACAAAGATTCAACACTCTACCCTTTAAGGGCCACTGATGCATCAATGCATCATGCTCATTGGTCGGCATGATGTACCAATGAAGTGCTGGCGAATCTGCTCGCCAGCACTTCATTGGAGCATCATGCCGACCTTCCGGGACTGTATTAACCCTATAGGGTTGGGATGATGCATTAATGCAGCCCTGGTGAGTAACTCACCAGGGCTGCATTCATGCATCATGACGGCCAATGGGCATGATGCATTAATGCATCAGCCGCCCATACAGGGTTAACACACACAAACATAGACCTGGGCACACAATGCTATCCCCACCTAACCCTTATCCTGCTACTCTCAACCCCCACAAGGGATGTAGACAGCATGCACATGGATCTGTACCTACACATAGCTATACCTAGGCTAGGCCTAAAAAAAGAAAGGTTTGTTTCCAGTCATTCGGCCGACCCTAGCAAAATAGGGCCAAACCTTGAAATTTCTTTTAATTCTGAGAATTTTTGGGAATTTCTTTTTGTAATTTTCACATTTTTACATCCATTTTTAGTGAAGATGACCTATTGGTATAGGGTTAATAGCTTAGATATTCTTATCTTTAGATATCCTTTACATTTCTCATATATCTAATATTTTTACCGTAAAATCAGAGAATCTGACATGTTTTGCCATACACTTGTATACAAAATCAAAAAAAAAAAAAATAATCCGACCTACCGACCCTAGAAAAGATCTTTGAGCTATGTTACTGGATTGGATTTTATTTTGCCCTATACACGTATCTTAATGTGAACATTATTGATGCTATACGTTCACAAAAAAAGGTCCAGTCGCTATTTAAAGTGAGCAGCGTGAAATAAATGAGTTTAAAAACTGTCAAATTTAGCGTGTCATCCCTGTCGCAGACTTTTCTTCATTTTGACAACTTTAGATTGTCCAGGCACATGGCTCGGCCCGATGACCCCTGAGTGAAGTTATCAACAAGATGGTTTGAATTATTTATTTTAACCTGCTCAAATTGAAGACCCTATATTTTCCAGTGTTTAAATCTATTGAATAACTAAGTCCATATGATACCAAAATCCCTGACCTACTGGGCAATCTACCACTAGATAGATAAGCTCTTTTGTAAACAGGTACATCATAATCTCTATCAGACCCATACCAAATGGACCTTTTACTTTCACTTTCACATGTTTGCTATATACGGCATTGTATATGATCAGCTTATATCATAACTGGAGTGTATGTGTGTAAAGGGAATATGATTTCAAGGTGAGACAAAATAGATATTAAAGATGTGTTTCAGGTATTAAAACCAGACGATACGGTAATACCTGGCAAATTGTCTCATTCAAACATTTCTTCAATTTCAAGTTTTCTATGGCCTGATATGCATTTAAACGAACACTCTTAAGAAAAAGAAGAAAAATCTGACCTACCCTACCCTAATATTTTTTTCAGAATGTTACCTGAAACAAAAAAACCTTTTTTGGCCTGATATTCGCAAAAGGCTTTTAAAGTAAGCACCTATTTTCCATCTTTTAGACGATCCCAAACAGCTTGGGATGTGCTTTATTGCCCTCTTACCAATCACCCCCATGTCCATGTCGGTATATATGATGTGTATGGTCTGATTTATGAGGTCCTAAACCAGACTCCAGGGGGGGCTCCTCCAGGGTATGAACCCGTCAAGGACGGCTCATAGAGGAGTGCATCATGCCCATCAGTCGGCATGATACATCAATGAAGTGCTGGTGAGCAGACTCACCAACATTTCATTGATGCATTTCATTGATGCTTCATTGGTGCATCATACTGAGCCCGAGAGCATATTAACCCTGTGTATTTATAAGCATGTTTTTTTATTGCTATTGACATCTATGTTTGACATGCATTATATTATAGCGACACCTATAATATAGCTCTATAAGATTCGCTAATGCAGGAGCTTCATGTCCATTGTATATCATAATGCACTGAAGTGCTGACAAGCCTACTCACCAACAGTCCAGCACGTCACTCTGTGAACACATCACCCCTGTAGGGTCAGCATGACTCACCAATGCGGCACTGGTGAGTTACTCACCAATGCAGCACTGGTGAGTTATAATTATACTCACCAGTGCTGCATTCATGCATCATGCCAACCAATGGACATGATGCATCAATGCCTTTGTGACCCTTAAGGGAGTGATCATTTTTTAACAACAGGGGGGGGGCTGGTTGGTTTGAGGGGGGGCAGAATTTTTTTCAACCCCTTGACCGGGGGGAGGGTCAGAATATTTTCAACACCTCTGATGGGGGGGGGGTCAAAATAATTTCACCTGTTTTCAGTGGAATACCCCACGTGTTACTATAGGGTAAAAGGGCACGTTCGCGTGTGATTTTCGGCCCTTGTGGGGGGTCAAAAAAATTCAAGAGGGGGGTCGGAATTTATTTTGTGCATCCGCACACAAACCCACCAGCCCCCCCCCCCGTTGTTGTAAAAAATGATCACTCCCTAAAGCGGTAACAAGTGTAGGGGGGGCACTGACCCTCGGTTTGGGTACCAACTGTGGTAACGACCCCGCGGAGTGGTGGCTGTCAATGGGTCGTGAAGGGGGGAAAAGGGGGGCTGTTGACTGAATTACATCCTGAGATTAATACCTATAATAACTTGCATGGAAAGGGAGTAACTTGGATATTCCTTGTAATCACTTCAGGACTGTGAAATAATAATTCCTTAATATTATCATCAAAGAACCTTTATTTACATGGCAGAGGGCCCTAAAAAGGGGGGCTGTTATCAGACTCATTTGAAAAAGGGGGCTGTTAAAGATGAGCTGCATTTTAAGGGGCTGTAAAATGACCAAAAAAGGGGGGCTGTAGTTTCGCAGTTGGGACTTACAATCAAAGAGTCAGTTCCCCCCCGGGCTCCTTACACTGCATGACACCAGTCCCTCCAGGCCCTCTAGGTACAGAACATAAATCCCTACAAAATCAGGATGCAGGTCTGTCTCACTCTCTATATTAAAGGTACTTGGGGCAGGTTTACCTTGCCACTCTCTCCGTTTGCCTTCGCTGATCTGAGTGTCAACTAGGATTTATACCCACTATTTGTCATCACATTTAAACCATTTAAGGACTGCTAATGCCTCAATATTGGTCGACATGATGCATGAATGCAGCCCTGGTGAGTAACTCACCAGGGCTGCATTCATGCATCATGTCAACCCTATACGGGGCTGAACCACACCTAGAGAGCCTATACATGATGTTCCAATGAAGTGCTGGCGAGCAGACCCGCCAGTATTTCATTGGTGCATCATGACGACCAATGGGCATGATGTACTACTGCAATAGCGGCATTGAAAGGGTATTTCAAAATGGGGGACAAGATCCAAAAGGTTATTCAGTCCAGAGCTTAATCCTGAAAAATCCTGAGCCTTTTGTACTGTTTATTTCAGATTTTATAAGCATGATTTTTCTTTATGAATAATATTATTGACACCTTGCCTAGTTTAACCCTACAAGGGCCGCTGACAATGCAGGAGTGCATCATGCCCATTGGTCATCATGATGCATCAATGAAGTGCTGGTGAGTTTTCTCTCCTCCACTTTATGTTGATGCTCCATGGACGTATCAGCCCCATACAGTGGGTATGAATGCCATCCCATCATGTAACTCACCAGGGCTGCATTCATGCATCATGACGACCAATGGGCATGATGCATTAATGCATTAACGACCCTTAAAGGGCATTAATAAGTTATAGCTACTCTTATTGGATTGAGTGCAAGTAAATCCAGAAAGGAAGTACGTGTGAGGAATGGAGAGGTAGGGGGCAACGCTCGAAATATTTCACAAAATCCCAATGCTCTACTGCATGCTAACACTAAAAACAGGAAAATATCTAAGATACCTACGGTAAATACGTCTTTCTCTGGTGCAGTCAAGTCCTACTATATAGCAACTTAACAGTCGAAAAAAGAAGCCTAGCTATGAATCACGCTCCCACTACAGGAAGAGGGTCGAGATAAAATGACTTGCAGGTCTCCTTTGGCCTTCAATCGAGAGCACTTTATCCCCGGGACTTTGTCACCCTGCTAGTGTAGCTTTTTGTGTATCAAGTCATGACACATAGCCCTCTCGTAAGACACTTCTCCAGTTTGTATTAGCCACTTTTAATTCTAAAGGTCATTCAATTGAACCCTGTCAGAAGGACATGAGCAAAAGGTAAATTTTTGAGAGATTATGTAAAATTAGTAGGGTTGATAATTCAATTTCTGAAATGGGTGAGTCATTCATCATGTCTTATGGCATTTAAATGCACTTGATTTTGATCTAGATTTTGAATGTGGTTAAATACATTTAACCTAATTGATTTTTTTATTTGTTATGTCTAAATCATGGTACATGTATATACACCAAATGCTCATATGAAGAAAATGTATTTAGTTATTTAAATTTTCCGTTCTATCTAATTCGTGATGCACCAAGTTCCTGTGGCATGTTAAAGTTTAGCACATTCCACCCAGTGTGAGTTTTGTGTGCTGTCTGCATTCACTGCAGGGATTTTGTACCGTGAGACCTGACATACTCTGACATAACATGCTACATCCTGACGGGGCTACATAGTGACATGACATGACACTATGTCAGGCATGACACACACTGTACAAAATAACTGTTGAATCTACCAAGGATCCTCATAAAACCGAACATTGTACCACCTTAATGGTATTGCAGTGAACCAGTGTATTTTTTTTTACCAAAACCCCAGGTGGCAGGGTATCTCTGTGAAAATAATGTTGATGGATCTCTGGCAACTTTGGGATGAGGATTCTGTCATTATTTCGACGACATTTTTTTAAGTGCACTGGGATGGGTTATGCTCTAACATAGTACACTGTACAAAAAATGCCATCAAAATGATGATGGTTCAGCAGCAACATTAAGACAAAACCTTCACCATTATTTTCACGGAGATTAACACTCATAACAGTGTGCACTCCTGCACTATTTTCTGGGACTTCATTGTATCAATCATGCTGCTTCACTTGGAAAATGATTCACAGTACAGCTTATGGGAATGTCTGCTGATAAATTCAAAAGTCATTTCTTACAGTGTAAGAGACAGGTTATCTTATAGCAGGCACTAACGTACACGACAGGCATGTGTATGTTGTGGAACATTGGAATATTCAACATGCAGACACAAAGTTCCTAGTTCTCTCATTCTCTTGTACTTTCTAAAACTGCTTCAACCCAGGGTGCTCCTTATATGAATAAGTGCAAGGCTGATGTAAAGTAAAAACATATATATATATATATATATGTAAAAACATATATATATATATATATATATATATATATATATATATATATATATATATATATATATATATATATATATATATATATTCTGGGTTACTACCTGTGCCTGTGTGTGGGTACTTTGTGCTTAGACTGGTGTTGGTGTAGAAAAACAGCAGCATAGAGCAATAGGGCTCCGTCCATGTTATTTACAATTTATACACAACCCAAAGACACGGCTGTACAACACTCTTAAAAATAACTGTTGAATCTATACCAGAGATCCTTGTAAAACTGAACAGTGAACAACCATAATCATATTGCAGTGAAACAGCGTAGTTTCTACAAGAAGCCCCAGAAGGTGGTACAAGGAATCTGCATGAAAATAACAATAGATTTCTGGCAACTTTGAGACAAAGATTTCGCCGTGATTTCGATGACATTTTTTGACAGTGCAATGTTAGCTATAGGTTATCTGCCTGTCAGAAGGAGCACTACCTGTCATCTATCTCCTACCCCTAGACCCTTTACTGTAAATATGACCTACCGCTGGGATATATAGACAAACATTTGCTTTGTTCTCTATGGAGTTAGGTACCTCAGGGGACATGGGAACATGGGGAGCAAGGTCAAAAGATCAGGTAAAGGTCACTGACATGGGACATGTTTCCTCATTAATTAAGAATTAGAATGGAAATGATGAGGTTGTGTCATTTTAGATTCAAATTGGCCTCTGGTGTGTGCAAGGCATTACCCGGCCTTTGGAAAATAGTAATCATAATGATAAGTTCATAGAACTTATGATTACATTTAAGAAAGGGCATTTTCAGTGTACAATTAATTAGTAAAACAGCATTCATATACAAGTAAAAAAAAGCCTTGTTATAATATTGCAATAACCAGGGTTTGATGTTATTGTACTCCAATACCTGAGCACTTAAAATTGATTAAACTCAAAGTCCACTGGCCTCTGTCGTCCCACTGGGCCATACTAGATCCTATGGAAATTTGGCCATCAGAGGCTAGATGGACTTTTGGTCTAATGCCCTCATTTGTATATATGCCTTATTCCGAGGTAGCATGTTGTCCCATGGGCGCGGCCATTGCTGGAGCTTGTTACCAGCAAGTTCTACTGATAAGCCCTAACAGATGGGAACTAGTTGGCCCCCGAAGGACCGCAGTGAATAGATTGGGGTTCTCTCATTGGCTAATAATTAAACCTGCTAAGTCCGTATACCATAGAGTGTAAAAGACCCTAGTCTCCATGCTTATACTATATTCACACTAATGATCTTCTGAGCCATCCGTTACAAAGACGTTGTTCCATTTTAGATTCAGATTGGCCTCTGGTGTGTGTAGAGCACTTACTGTCCTTATTAAGGTTAGAAATTCTATTGAGGTTAGAACATATTAATCATTATAATGATTTATAAGTTCATAAGCATTTGTGATAATAATCAAGAGAAAGAAAACACTTTTGGTGTAAAACCAATTAGTTGTTTGAGTAACTAATCAACAGCATTATGATTATTCATACATTTGTAAAAAAAATATGCTCAATATGTAATGATAGAAGTATGGGAGACGTTTAAGTTCTCTGTAAATAACTATTTAAATAAGTTAATAACGAAGGGTAATGATAACTAACGGCTCCCATAAAAAGAGGAAGAAGAGTTTTTTTTTTATATTATTGTACTCCAATACCTGAGTGCACTGAGATTGTTGACTCAATTCCACTGTGCCATACTAGATCCCATGTAAAGTTGGCCGACAGAGGCCCAGTGGACTTTGGGTGTATTAGCCTCAGTTGTATATACCTTATACCATATTCACACTCATGATCCTCAGGGCTATCCTGCAGGTCCAGATGGTAGTACTAAGTATGTATTATATAGCTCTTCTGGTTCTACTTATTTCTACAATGAATGGACTCAGTTGGACAGTCGCTCAGCATCAAATGGCTTCATTCGCGAAGGTTAAACGGGATAGATTGCTTTCTATCAGTTCACGCCTGGAAGATTGGTAACTTGGAAGGGTGGGAAAAGCAAGATAATGATCTGAGTAGATAGGAGCTACTCTAAAAAGGTCAGGGAAAAAAACCAACGTTTTTTCTACACCAGTAGTGATGAGGAATACCGGTATATCCCACAAAACAGAGATGGATGTAGAGAGGCAAACCACAGATGCCAACACCTACTAATATAATAAGATATTATATATTATTCTCTCATCACCTTGTGATGCTATGCCAGGTGCTCACAAATAACACAAGAAGACAGAGCTAGCAAGTTATGCTCCTGGGGGGTACTGATTATTTAGTGGTAGGTAGCAAGTGCGATACTACACTCCTCCTTTTGTCTAGTTGACAACTCCCTCAATAAAGTCAGAGAGCCAACCCATTTTTGGGGGCCTCTTCCCTTTTTAAATACGATTCTTTTGCGATGATTTTCACAACACTGGAAAGTACCTAACACACTACATATAGGACTTTATTACTATTTCGCTATAACATGTATCAGAAAACTCTCATTTGATCAACAGTCCCCCTTTTTTCAATTTGTAACACATCGAAAGCCAATCCTTCCCAGGGTTGGTGCCGCATTTAATGCCGGGCAGTTGGTACCCAAATTTAGGCTGAGTGCCCCCCCCCTGGTTTCAGCAGCTTGCAGGTGTGAGCAGACACGAGCAGATGGACAAAAATTGTAATTTGACCAGGGAGAAGTGAGCCCCAATATAAACCCTGCAGGTGATAGAGGCAATGCTTTGAAAACCCTTTAATGGCTGCTATTGCAGGAGTGCATCATGCCCATCGGTCGGCATGATGCACCAATGAAGTGCTGGCAAGCAGACTTGCCAGCACTTCATTGGTGCATCATACCGACCCTCCGGGAGTTTATCAATCCTGTAGGGCTGGCATGATGCATAAATGAAGCCCTGGTGAGTTACTCACCAGGGTTGCATTCATGCATCATGATGACCAATAGGCATGATGCACTCATGTATAGGGGCCCATAAAGAGTTAAATGTAATTGTAAGCAGACCTTATCTTATCAGCTATGTGTAAATCTATAGTGCTCTATGCCACCTCCATCTTCATCTATACAGGCAGGTCTCTGCCACTCCTGCCCAATTTCAAGATCTGGGTTGAAGCCTCTTTCTTCTTGTGCCAGACAGGGGAGCAGCCCCGGGGGAGCAGCTCAATAGCAGCTCACCTTTATCATTGTGGGGTATACAGGAGGAGGCCCCCTGTCACTGCACTCTATACATAAAGGGTACATAGACCTTCGTTCAAACTCCTCAATGGCATTCTCCCTTTTCTGAGTAATCCCTATAGCATAAGAAGACCAGCATTTTCTATCGCCTCTATCATTTTCTGTCATGACATGTCTACCCTTTTCTGCCATTTCTACCACTTATCAACTGCCTTTACTGAAAGTGAACGTTCAACAATTACGTCACTGCTGTGGGGGTGGGGGTGGGTCTTTGGGTTCCTCTTTATGTTCCATACAAAAACAGTGACAAGGGGATGGGTGGGTCCTGAAAAATCCCTAAATAACAGCAACATAATTGTTGAACGTTCCCGAAGATAATTGGCATACCTGGGCAAGAAGTGCACTATCATACACAGAAAACATGCCACCGCCTAAGTTTAGGGTAGTCAAGGTCAAATGACCACGTAAACTCCTCAAATTGACAATAGAAAGTAGTCATACTGACGACTAAGGTGGTCAGGATGACAACCTAAAGTCGTCACTTTGACAACCTAAAGCTGTAGTTTTAGGTATTGTCAACCTGAGGACTTAAAGTCATCTGCACTGACTAGTTTCGTGCCTCTCAGTTTTTCAGTGTATGGCATCCCAGTGATATACGCAAATATAACATAGTGCTGAAGGCTAAACCCTGCAGGGAGGTTTTTTTGACTTAAAAATGTTCAGTTTAAGGACCCCTCTCCACTGAAAACATGGAAGACCCAAAACTAGTCAGCGGTGACCACTTTAGGTCCTCAAGTTGACGATACCTAAAACTACAGCTTTAGGTATTCAAAATGACGACTTAATCAGGTTGTCAATACTGATGGTACAGAGTCATCATCTTGACGACTCAGGTCATCAGGATGATGACCTAAAGTTGTAATTTTGACTACCTAAAGCTGTAGTTTTAGGTATCGTCAACTTGAGGACATAAAGTGGTCACTGCTGACTAGTTTTGGATCTTCCATGTTTTCAGTGTCCCCTCTGCATTCTCCATAAACAAAACTCCTTAGCTTAAGATTCCCTAAAGTTGATTGAAGAAAAACAGTCCTTTTTTTGCTGATTCCAGGGACTTCTGCAGAAATGTTCCCTCTCGTTCTCTTCTTTTTTCTTTTTCAAATACCCTCTTTTGACTACTTTAACACAGGTGTGTACATGAGTATAGAGTACAGCAGAGTGCAAGGACCAGGAGAGGGCCAGACTGAGGCAGTAGCTTCTGTAGATTTTTCACCTGGCAACAGTTGGATGATGCTACTCACCTGGCCTCTATTAACCCTTTAAGGGCTGCTGATGCATTAATGCATCATGCCCATTGGTCGGCATGATGCATCAATGCAGCCCTGGTGGGTAACTCGCCCCGGGCAGCATTCATACCTCATGCCGACCCTATGGGGTTGCTAGGGTCGGCATGATGCTCCAATAAAGTGCTGGCGAGCAGACTCGCCAGCACTTCATTGGTGCATCATGACGACCAATGGGTCCTTAAAGGGTTACCCCCCTACCTACTCACCAAACCCCTGTCGACCCCATCTGTCCCCATAGCAACGTAACATAAACCCCACCGAGTCCCTGCCCAGGGGGAGACTAAACCCATTTGTTTTTCTGTTGAAAAAACGTAAACCGGATAATTGGCGCTTTTAAGTATACCACGACAAGGGGATCCACTGATGTTTGTAGCCCCCAGACTTAAAACCCTCTGAGGGCCGCTGATGAAGGAGTGCATCATGCCCATTGGTCATCATTATGCACCAATGAAGTGCTGGAGAGTCTGCTCACCAGCACTTCATTGGTGCATCATGCCGACCCTCCAGGAGTGTATCAACCCTGTAGGGTCGGCATGATGCAGGAATGAAGCCCTGGTGAGTTACTCACCAGGGCTTCATTCCTGCATCATGACGACCAGTGGGCATGATGCATTAATGCATTAGTGGCCCTTAAAGGGTTAAGAGAAATCCACCTTAGAAACACTGCATCAATACTAAATCTCTGCGGAGAATCACAGATGTGAGTAATATGAATGAGATAGCAAATGCCCCATGCCATGTTCTTTGACAGAACATATTCAGATCCGGCATATATAAGTGGCTCTACATCAAAAGTATATCCTTCACTTGGGACATCTTGTCCGTTTGTAGATTGGGATGAGCACATGTGAGCACCACGTGCAGAAGTCCTGAGGAGGGGGGGGCACTCATGGTAGAATTAGATACTAACTGCGGTACCGCCCAGGGGATTGGTGGCTGTCGACGCAGAGAAGAGGGAAAGGGGTTGGAGAGGGGCTATCTAGATGTTAGATCTATGTCTTTTGACGTTATGAATAATGTATTCATGATGTTCAACAGTTAATGAGTCAGGGCTGGTCGGCCCAATATTACAAACTGGAGACCGTGTACTTGAAGTGTGTAATAAAAACTTTTGAATTGAAATACCCGTGAAAGTTTATATAGGCCCTAGGGTTATATGTCAGACATTCCTCCAATGCTGTCGTCTTACCCCAGAACAACCATATTTTAGATGGAACAGGGCATTGAAAGGCGTGGGAGGGGGGCTGTCATCTGACTCCTTGAAATATTTGGGGCTGTGAAAATAGTGTAGCTTTCGTTTGGAGGGGGGGCTCTCAAATGGTAAAAAGGGGATGTAGTTTCGCAGTTGGTACCACAATCAATGCCAGGATATGCCTTCCGTAGATCACCTCACGGTAGAGACTGATTGGGACTACTAGATGGAACAAGACCCTGAAAAGTAATTGGGGGGGGGGTCAACTAGTGTAGAGGAGGAACAGTCAACTGGAAAAAAGAGGGGGGGCTGTAGTTTTGCACTTGGTAGTATCAAGGAGTCTGTGCCCCCCCTTCTTGAGAGCAGCTCACCTGAATGTTTAGATGGTGAACACACTCTTCATCAACAGGATCCTACCAATGGAAACCATCCTTGCTCCAAACTGGTAAACACTTAAGAAACCACATAAAAAACATTGGCAGCTTTCAAGACGGAAAAGAAAGAAAAACTTGTTTGTCGACACTTGAGTACATATGATGCTTCTCTCTAAGGTAGGTTTTTGAGTTTCTACCAAAGCTCCCAGATAAGAGGGGAGATACATGTGGTGATGCTTATCAGCTTATCAGTTAGATCTCCCCAAGGCATCCCTATGCAATATTTGCCATGGTGACTGAGTTTTCAGAATAGTGTTACATTATGATTTGTATGCTACCTGAGAGAAGTCAAACACCAAATGTATTCAAGAATGTAGTTGGTTCAGTGCTAATTGATGTAGCTTTTAAGGCAATAGTATACTTAAGGTTGTTACCGTAATCTCTCGCGTATAAGGCGCGTCGTATACGCGAGGTTTTAGTACTTCCTGGATCCGCAAGGGGGACACCAAGAGCTTTCTTTTGATATGTTACACTCCCCTTAACTCAAAAAATGACAGAGGGGGTTTCAAGGGGGTGCGGGGGGCCCTAACTACACATAGCTTTTTTGAATTTTGAAAATCCATTCAGTAGAACCAAAGTTATGAATTGTTTTATTTTTTTGACAATATTCTTCAACTCTAGGTGCGTCTTATACGCGAGGTGCACCTTATACGCGGGAGATTACGGTACTTTTAACACTTCAAAGGCTGCTGATGCATTTATGCCTCATGCCCATTAGTCGTCATGATGCATGAAGGCAGCCTTGGTGAGTAACTCGCCAGGGCTACATTGGTGAGTAACTCGCCAGGGCTACATTCTTGCATCATGCTGACTCTATGGGATCGATACCCTCCTAAAGGGTGGGGCATGATGCACCAATGAAGTATTGGCGTGCAGTCTCGCCAGCACTTCATTGGTGCATCATGCTTCATTCCTGCATCATGCTGACCAATGGGCATGATGCACTCCTGCATCAGTAACCCTTAAAGGGTTAAAGTAATGTTACTTCAGGTCAAAAGAAGCTGCAATCTGACTATGTTGGTGTGATGTTACCTTGGATTTCTCTATTCAAGTGCATAAAGGAATGCCATTCGTACCATTCGACTACTCTGGTAATTATCATGTACTGGATGATTTTATGAAATGCCTTTCTGACTAATTTAGTAGGTATTTTGAGGTTCATCTAAAAAAATTCATATCAAATGACAGGAAAAACATAATACACATACAGAAGAAAGCAAGTCTATCTCTGAATACCAGCTTGGAAAGACACACACAGCTTCGAAGGAGGATGTGATTTTGTGTATAATATGTCCATATAATTTGCATCTTTGGACTTCCGAATTCAATGTTTTGTACGCGTATTTAATCAGATCATTTTATCTGAAAAGAATCACCCATTTTCCTCAACTGTGGATATATGTGACCCATCAAGCGAGAACACCCCTCCGCGGCGGATTTTTAATTCCCCATTTGGCCACCAGGGGGCATTGGAGAGGCAAAATTACTGTAAAATCAATAAAGAAATATATTAAGCTAATTTTTGATGCAAAATTCAATGGTCTCATTTAAAATGCACCATTTTCGGTAGAAATGACCCCTATTTGGAAGGTAAAATGAACATTTTTCATGAGAAATCAGCCTATATGCCTGTTTCTGGTTGCCATGGCAACCATTCCAATAATCAAAATTTGCAGATTTTTATGCCAATTTTCAGGGAAACTCACTAAAGACCCAAATCCGAAAACAGAAATGGAAAATTCCATCTAGATCAAAATCTATGACAAAAATCACCATATTGCTATGTATTTTTTACAAAAAAGGCTGATTTATCGTGTTTTTAGATATTATTATGGTTTATAATGTATTTAGAGCTTAATCATCAATTTCAAATATGAATAACAACCTATGTTCAAGGTGGGGTTCTGATATAACTACTAGGAATATTTAAGCCAATGATATCTCATTTTAAAGATCTTCAGATGAACTTTGATAATGAGTTTCCCTGCAGATGGGTGTTTTTGCTTTTGCAGCCATTCCATATTTGACCACATCCCTTTTATAAACATATAATTATTAAAGTTTTACACAATTATCTAACCCTCCACTGATACCACTTTTGACGTCCATCTTCTATACATTCATATAAATCAAATTAAATCGGCGTAGTATATGTACGATATAAATGGCAATATCCTATGACATGGCATTGGCAGACATGTCACACAAAATAGAAATAAAGCTCCTTGAGTTGGAAGACTTACAAAACGCCTTTTGTCTTATTAGTGGATTTAACCCTTTAAGGGCCACCGATGCATTGATGCATCATGCCCATTGGTCTCCATGATGCATGACTGCAGCCCTGGCGAGTAACTCCCCAGGGCTACATTGATGCATCATGACGACCCTACGGGGTTGATACACAAACTCCCGGAGGGTCGTCACGATGCTCCAATGAAGTGCTGGCGAGCAGTCTTGCCAGCACTTCATTGGTGCATCTTGCTGGCCAATGGGCATGATGCATTGATGCATCAGTGGCCCTTAAAGGGTTAAGGCTGGAGGAGGGAGTCACTGAGGACGGTCTACAGGTGCCAAGAAGAAGTGTGTCAGAGAGTGTGGAAAGAGGCAAATTGTAAGATGAGAATGAAGAAATGGGAGCACTTTCTGTGTTAAAACCCTTTACAGGCCGCCCATTGGTCGCCATGAATGCAGCTCTGGTGGATAAGGGAACGTTCAACAATTACGTCACAGCCTAGGGGGTGAGGAGCCTTGGGGGGTTTCTCTATATGTTCCATACAAAAACAGTGACAAGGGGGTGGGTGGGTCCTGAAAATGCCTAAATAACAGTGACATAATTGTTGAACGTTCCCTAACTCGCCAGGGCTGCATTAATGCATCATATTGGATCTGATTTGGAGCCGAGACCCCCATTTTCCCTCTTGGCAATTTTTTTTTCGGGGGGGGGGAGGGGGCCCAGACATACTCAGGCACCACCTCCTTTATGATTGGGGGGGCAGGCCCCCCTGCCCCCCCTTTTCCTACGCCCCTGATATGACCTCTTATACTATAGTTTTAGAGTCCATGAGAAAAATCCACGACTATTTCAATAATCCTTAAAGACTCCACAAAGGAAAATTTGATGTGATGGTGATAACTGGAGCTGCCACCCCTGCCATGCAGAGGAATTAGCCGGTCAGGTGATAACTGGACCTGCCACCCCTGCCATGCAGAGAAATTAGCCGGTCAGGTGATAACTGGAGCTGCCACCCCTGCCATGCAGAGGAATTAGCCGGTCAGGTGATAACTGGAGCTGCCACCCCTGCCATGCAGAGAAATTAGCCGGTCAGGTGATAACTGGAGCTGCCACCCCTGCCATGCAGAGAAATTAGCCAGTCAGGTGATAACTGGAGCTGCCACCCCTGCCATGCAGAGAAATTAGCCGGTCAGGTGATTTACTTGTACATGTACCTACTGCTCTACTATGCGTAATGCACCGACCACGTGTGTTACAGTATAGTGAAACCATAAGACACCCTGTGGTGAACATTGCATTCTCGAGTAGCTCAGGGGACCTATGGTAGAGATCAACGGCGAGCAGCTCATTATGGCTCTCCCAGCAGATATCCTAACGCTCATCCCTATTAGTTTTATACAGAAAATGTGAATGGAGAGTTCATGCAAGTGAAGCACAGGTTGGTAAAGTGTGTCGGTGGGCGCCGTAAAACGGTTTATTTGCACAAGGTGTTGACTTACCTCGGTATGTGCTACCATCACAAAGTGACACGAGCAACTCATTAACCCTGTAAAGGTTGGTCATGTAGTAATGCATCATACCCATTGGGCGTCATGATGCATTAATGCATGAGAGCATCATGCCCCATGGTCGACATGATGCAAAAATGAAGTGCTGGCGAGTCGCGAGTCTGCTCGCCAGCACTTTGTTGGTGCATCGTGCCGACCCTGCGAGTAACACACCAGGGCTCACGCATCGCAACGGCCCTACAGGCTTAATGTGTCCCCGGAGTTTTGGTATGATGCGAGAAGGCTCACCAGCACGTCATGACGATCAACGGGCATGTTGCACTCCTGCTCCAGGGGCCAGGGGGGGGGCTAACTAATCACGATCACCATTGCTGCCTTCCATCCATCCGACACGAGCAGCTCATTGGACAGATGCAATGGTAAGGTCGTGGAAGCGATAACTGCACCAGTGACAACTCACCCCGGGGGGGGGCACTGAGTCTTTGATTGGTAGTACCAACTGCGAAACTACAGCCCCCCTTTTTTGCCAAATTCACAGCCCCTTTAAATACAGCTCAATTTTTACAGCCCCCTTTTTTGAAGAAGTCTGTTAACAGCCCCCCTTTTTGGAGCCCTTTTACATGTAAATCAAGGTTCTTTGACAATAATACTCAGGAATTTCATAGCCCTGGAGTGATAACTTAAATATTAAAGTTACTTCCCTTCCATGTAAGGCATAAAAGGTATTAACAGCCCCCTAATCTCAAACTGTAATTCAGCTGACAGCCCCCCTTTTTCTCCTCTTTGACATGTCGACAGCCACCGCTCCGCAGGGTCAGTACCACAGTTGGTACCCAAACTGAGGCTCAGTGCCCCCCCCCCCAGAAACTCACCACTTATGGAGGGCACTGGGCAGTGGCGGATTTAGAGAGGGAGTGGGTACTTAAGAGATCCTGTATCCGCCACTGCAGACTGGGATTGAATTACATTTGTTCATTTCTCTTATAAATACACATACTTCCGTAAAGGAGATTGTTCTAATTAAATACTTGTAATTTGCAGTGAAATTACAGGTATTGTCTTTAAGTTTGGGAACTTTGGAGGTGATTGCCTCCATAGGAGATGGGGATAATGTGCATGCTATCTAATATACGCTGTAGTTCATAGTATTTGATATCCTATACCCTCTATTATATGATATGGCAGATATGCCGACCCAAGTCCCATCCTGTCTTATCGTTATCTTCTAGGCGTGGTTGGAAACCATCAGGAGGTGAGGCAAGGTCATGGAATACGTCTGGAGGAGGTGGGTGGGGAGGTCGTGTGTGAATGGAAGAGGTCAGAGATACAGATCCCCTGTATGGGTGTGGGGGGGGGCACTCCCCAAATTTTAGATATTATCTCCGAACATAATTTCAAAATGGTCTCTTTTTTAGGCCTTTAGGCACCGACCATTGAAGGCCCTTGATTTGGGGGTTCTATGCAATTTCAAAGGGGCATTGGTACATTTTTAGACCAATGATGTTTTTTTTTTATTCAAGACAGTATATTTTCATCCAAAAGACGGAATAGATCCAGGCACATCTATTATCTGAATGAAACTCATTTTACAGTTCAGTTAAGAAGTGTTTTGGAGGCAAAAAGGGTATCCCACTTTTGTGTGTCCCTCTGAAAATGTCCTAAATCTTGCCCTATGATGAAGAGGGCTGTTTCACATAGAAACAGCATAAAAAGTTAGGGAGTGCGCCCCCTCTCCTCCCTGGGTACAGAAGGTATAGGGTGTTTTAGTGCATTCATCCTTCTACTCCACGGTACCCAGTGTCATTGATGTACCCTATACATGTACTAGAAAGTACCTACTGGAGGAGCCATCTGCCACAACTGGCCTGGAATGCAAGTTTTGCGACCAACATCCAGCCAAAGTAACCCTAGCAAAGGGGTTTTGGTGAAAAAGCAGGTTAACAACCTAACACACATTTACTACTATTTCTCTCGGTTGGCCTCCGGGGTTGGCATTTACAAATGTGCTACAAGACCTTATGAGCTGACATTACCTCTCTGGTGGGTCAAATAAAATCTAACATTTCCTCGGGAACCACCATGTCAAATTGACTCTGCAGGTGCATTTCCTCTTTATCTTTTTTTGCTTCTTTTTTTTTGCTAAGCCATAGAATGTGGAGGGAATCCAAGGTGGCAGGTCTATCAAATAAAAGTGCACTTGTGGGTGCATGGACAGGATGCCTTGTTTATCAGTAGACAGACTTATTGGCCAATAGATCAGGACAACTGCCTCCCTCAGACATGTTCATTACGACCCTCACATACCTAAAACCTAAAACTTGCTGCAGCTGCTACACTAAGAAATAACTGTAGAATCTACCAAGCATCTCTATATAAAACTGCATAGTGAATTATCGTAGTTGTGATGCAATGGAGCAGTGTTATCTTTGTTAATGAAGGCCCAGATCACAGTACAGTAGAGCACTGTGTTATGGCGACCTCTGTGAAAGTAATGGTGAAACATTTGTCCCAAAGTTGCCAGGAAAAAAATCATTATTTTGACAACATATCCTTTTTACAGTGTACATGTGATCACTTTGGGGAAACAACAAGTTATATCTTTTCTTCTCAAGATTATTCATTTGAATAGTTGTGACAATAGAATTAGTACAGAATTGAGGGTACAATGTATTTCCTTTCTTTTTTTCCTCTAGCGATTGGAATCAGCAATAGAGTTCAATACACAATTACAGAACATTAAATTATAAATTAATCGCTGCAAGAGATTATATTGCAAGAGAAAAGAAAATAATGTAGTAGGAGTCATAGGTTTTCTACTAAAACATTTTAGTTTAGAATCATCATAAGTGTTCCACTCAGTTTCTTTTCTCTGCTAAGTAAATGAATTACAAAGCATGATTCCTAAAGACGATTTCCCTTTTGTTGGCATAGGTATCCCCGGAAGTAGGCTCCTTAAAAATCACTTGACTCATGAGATGGCTTTTCTACCTTCTTAATGCTATAGTCCCTACACGACGCCTTCCAGTGTTATGAGTGTCCATTGTGCATATAGAGTAAAACTAAGAACCCTCTTACTCCATACTGAGTACTGATTACTATCTGGATTCTAGCCAAAATCATGATTAACTAATTGACCTTTCAGCTTGTATGCCAACTTAGCCAGCATTGTGCTCTGTGTATTTATCAAGCCATTTAGAGGCCTTTTGTAGACGAGCCGCCTACACCTCCAGCAGGTATTAACCCTTTAAGGGCCGTTGATGGAGGAGTGTAGCATGGCCATTGGTCGGCATGATACAGTGTTTAACCCCTAAAGGGATGTTGATGTAGCAGAGCATCATGCCTATTAGTGGACATGATGCACCAATGAAGTGCTGACCTTCCGAGAGTGTATCAACCCTGTATAGGGTCGTCATGATGGATAGTACTTGCCAGGGCTGCATTCATGCATCATGACGATCAATAGGCATAATTAGTGCACGAACATCCTTTAAAGGGTTAACCCATGTATATACTTCCCCTAGCGTGCTAATTGAAAGCCACGTAATGTTAAATTCCTATACTTAGTATGGAGGGAGTAAATGCGCTTAACAATAGCAGTGTTGACTAAGTTGGAGGCACATATATTAGCTCTGCAGGGCCTGGGGGAGGTGGGGGTAACAGTGTGGAATCCATGGGTAAATATTGCCTTTGGTGGGCGGGGAGGTATGGGGAGGTATACATGACTATAGAGTAGGCGGTATGGTAGAGGGATATGGTTCATACCGCAGGGGCGGATCCAGGGGGGGGGGTCCTGGGGGTCAGGACCCCCCCCCCCTTTTGGTCCAGCCATAACATGTCCGAATAGGGGTCCCCAAAAGGGGACCCCCCCCCCCCCTTTTGGACCCACCCAAGATGTCCACTTTGTATGCCCCATTCATAACCCCCATCTCTCTTTGATACAGTTTTTTTTGTGTGTTTACAAATGACTCTACAGTATCTAGAATACATAAAAATTTCTCAAAATTTTCTAACATGAGCCAATCCAGAAAAAAAGCACCGTCATATCATACATATAGATAATGCTTGGCTTAGGCTCTTAAACCCATCCCGGGTGAGCCTTATAGGTTGGGTTTGAGTGGTATAGGCCCAGGTATAGGAATGGGTCAGGGATGAAGGGTGTAATTATATTAGATTAGGGGTACTCTACTCTGGGGCATGACCCGAAAATCCCTTAATCACGAGTGCATAAACATACTCCTGAGGGTACACCAAAATTCTTAAAACTTCAAAGTTTGACATTAATTCTTCAAAAAATTTTCCCAGGGGTGGGGCAGGTTCCCACACCAACAAATCTAAAAATACTAGATTCACATCTGAGGCTAGTTGAATCCCTTAAACTAGAGAGTCTGACATCTATATTTCAAACATTTTCTTGAGGGACCAGCCCCCAAAAACCTCACAAAGGACAAAGCATTACCACATAGGCCTAAGATTTGCATCCCCTTCATGGAAAACCTGCCCACCCCAGATTTACATCAAAATGCTTTACAATTTGGTGTTTGATATTTATATTTCTGAAATTTTCTAGGGGACATGCCCCCAAGCCTCCCTCAAACACCATTGTGCAATAAAAATTTTCATTCCCTGTTCTCATTGTCATTGGTTTACTGCTGATGGTACACCAAAATGCTTTACTAAATTGGCATCTAGAAATGCATCAGAATGCACCATTTGATATCTAGATTTCAAAATTTTCTTGGGGGGGCATGCCCCCAAACCCCCCTAGATATGTTGTGATGCTGCACTTGCGATGTCGCGGCGCTGCCCTTGCAACATCATGCCAATAACCCCCAAGGGTTGGACCCCCCTTTCCAAAAACCTGGATCCGCCCCTGCATACCTATTGTAAAACCCAGAATGTAAGCCGCACCCATGTATATGCTACACCCTGACTTTGGGAGAATGCTATAAGCCGCGACAGGGTTATGAAATGGTGTCTAGGTAAAGTCTATATAGGTAAAAACCCATGTATAAGCCGCACCCTAGTTTCTGGATGAGAAAAATGCAAGGGAATGTGTCTGAGGAAAAATGTAAGAAAATGTGTCTGAGGAAGGAAGTTTCTTGAGCGTTTAAGCCAAGATGTAATGCAAAATATATAGATAATTGGGGGAAAAATCTTTTCTGAAGTAGAGTAGTGAAGGATGCGAGATGGTCAAGATGCGAGGAAGTGAAGGTCCACTGTAGTATTTTTCCCTCTTATATATTTCAGTTTATCTCCAGTTTAAAGAGGAGAATGGCATATAATGGTGATTGCAAAGTATAGAAATAGCCCTGGGAAATCTCTTTGAACTGATATATCGTGAAGAAAAAAAAAGGCAAATCACATAAAGGCAAATTGCTTCCAAAGAGGCGATGCCTGGCTGGCATTGTGTGTGGGCCACTAAAAATGTCATCCATTAATTTTGACTTCATGGTTGTTGAGCAAAACCACTTTGGTGCATAATTTCCCGTGCCGCTGCAGTACACACACGAGCAATAGGGGAATGATGGAACTAAACCCTTTAAGTGGGTGTTCGACCAAAGCCGATTTATTTCCGATTTTGAATCAGGAGCTAATCGGCCATCTTCCCGATAAATTTCCACCAACTTCCAGTCAAATTAAAATTTGATGGAAGTTCGGGGAAATCCCGGGGGAAATTCATCAGGAATCTACCATAAACGGTTGTGAATTTTGATCTATTATTTCTCTCAAATCCGATTAAAATCGGGCTGGTATTTGTCAATCAATTGGTGGACCACCTGCTCTAAAGCCCAATACTGTACTAATGAACCATGCCCAATGCTTTGCATGAGTGCATGATGCACCAATGAAGTGCTGATGACTCACCAGCACTTCATTGGTGCATCATGCCAACCAGTGGACATGATGCACCAATGAAGTGCTGGTGAGCGGACTCACTTCATTGGTGCACTTCATTGGTGCATCATGCCAACCAGTGGACATGATGCACCAATGAAGTGCTGGTGAGTCCGCTCACCAGCACTTCATTGGTGCATCAGGCCAACCAGTGGACATGATGCACCAATGAAGTGCTGGTGAGCGGACTCACCAGCACTTCATTGGTGCATCATGCCAACCAGTGGACATGATGCACCAATGAAGTGCTGGTGAACGGACTCACTTCATTGGTGCACTTCATTGGTGCATCATGCCAACCAGTGGACATGATGCACCAATGAAGTGCTGGTGAGCGGACTCACCAGCACTTCATTGGTGCATCATGCCGACCAGTGGACATGATGCACCAATGAAGTGCTGGTGAGCGGACTCACTTCATTGGTGCACTTCATTGGTGCATCATGCCAACCAGTGGACATGATGCACCAATGAAGTGCTGGTGAGCAGACTCGCCAGCACTTCATTGGTGCATCATGCCATCCAGTGGACATGATGCACCAATGAAGTACTGGTGAGCGGACTCACCAGCACTTCATTGGTGCATCATGCCAACCAGTGGACATGATGCACCAATGAAGTGCTGGTGAGCGGACTCACCAGCACTTCATTGGTGCATCATGCCAACTAGTGGACATGATGTATTCCTGCAAAGGGTTAGTATTAATGATCTCAGCAAATTCCCCACACCAAAGAATGCACTAAGGCGTCAGATCACAAAGAATATAAGTCAGCTTTAAATGGCTATACCCTGGGGGCCCCAAACCACCTGTGACACCTGAGTATGTGCCAGGTGGGTAGCAGAGGTAGACTGAATAATTACACAGGTGCGAATAGGATATCACACACACGGGATCCCATTATTAAGGTAATGCCCCCGGTGTCTGAGTGAAGTGACAATCTAATTAAGTGTACAACACCCTTGTGGCATAGGGGGTCTATGGTGCCACTACAAACCCTTAAAAGTAATTCTCAACTGAATTCTGCTGAAATAAGTGATTGTTACTAAGGTTCAAAATGGGTCCTAACCCTTCAAGGCCGGCTAACGCATTAAAGCATTGTGCCCATTGGTCAGCATGATACCCCCCATGAAGTACTGGTGAGTCTGCCCTCAAGGACCTCATAATTATATTGGGGCATCGTGTCGACGCTCTGGGAATGTATATCAATAGTGGCGAGTTACTCACCAGGGCTGCCTATATTGATAACGACCAATGGGCATGATGCATTAATGCATCAGCAGCCCTTATAGGGTTAAGGGAGTCTGCGGGGCAGGAGGGCAATTAGAGAGCCTGGTTTTAGAGTATAGCCTCGTGGGGGGTTCTTAATTAACGGCAGCACAAGCGGGGCGTAACCATAGCAACAGATAGGCTGGACACCCTAACCTGACCATTATTTTTAACCCTTTTATGTACCTATCAGCCTAACGTCACAATGTATTTGTAGTTTGAAAAGGCAAAGGGTTACTGTTGTAGCTGTTAAAACTCGTCATGGTGTTTCCTTGAAAGTAGATAGCATTGGGAGGTGATCGGCTTAGCAATGCATAACGTGCCATTCATGGGGGAGAACCCAGAATCCCGATCTCCACAGGGGGTCTTCCCCAACCCAATATCTTTAGGGCTTCTAAGGAGACAATGGGTCAAGGGGGTATTGTGCTGGGAGTTGTAGGGGTCCTTTACAAAGGGGAAGTGTATTGGGGCTCAGCACTCTCCAAGCAGAGTGGATTAAATCAGAGAGACTCTCTCTGATTTAAGTAAATATCTGATGGTGAGTGTCCTCTTTGGTTTGAGTAATATATTGGAAAGCACAAGAGTGATTTAGCAGGTAAATCTTCTCAATTATAGGTTTTGTATATAGGAATATATAGGAATTTGGAACTTGAGAATTCCTGAATTCAGGAGAAACCCTGGAAAGACTTCCATCAGAGTAGGTCATTGTGGTGGACATTGCCCTCCTTTGGTGATAGCATGATATAGGTCTAATACCTAAAGCCTTGCCCCTATGTTTGCAGCAGGTGCATTGAACACGGGGTTATAAAACTCAATCCACTCCAGAAGGAGAAATGGGGTTCACAGGTAATAAACTAGACCATGTGGTCCCAAGCCGTGGAGGGTCACAAAGAAGAAAAGGGTGGCATGCATGTGTACCTTTGTCAAGGTGATGTGTATAAAAGGTACGCCCCATGTACAACCACTGAAGTGACCATTGTATGGGGGCACAAGGCCAAGGGGCCATGGGACAAAGGGCTGCGGTCAGAAGGGGGTTAATGGTCACGCCAGCTGACCCCGGGGGTCGGGGGGATGGGGGTTAACCGTTCAGGTCCACCGGACATGGACATAGTAAATCTTCACATCCGACAGTTTCCCTCCAACCTCACCTCATTGGGCACATTCGGAAATAAAAACAGGAATGTATGCCTAAAGCACAATAACAGGTAAAACTGCTTAGTAAACAATAATAAATCTGAATTTGTGAAAAATAGCTTTTGAATCCACAATTACAGCCACACCCTCCTCTGGAAAAAAAAGAAAAAAGAAGAAGCCAGTTCCTGCTTGCTTTCAGGGAAACCCTTGGACCTCTACAACATCTCAGAAAACTAGAGATACCTCACAACAAGTGGAGCATGATCAATTTTGTGGGAGGACCTTTTTTTCCTCAGCATTTATTCATTCCCTTTTAAGAGTTTAATCTAATGAAACACAATGGAGACGACTTACTATATGATGAATCTGCACCTGGAGCACCTGCAATATGGTGATCCATTATTACATACAAAATCCCTTTTGAATTAGTTGTCACAAGTGATGGAGACACCTTTAACCCTTTAAGGGCCGCTAATGCATCATGTCCATTTGTCGTCGTGATGCATGAATGTAAGGGATTGGTCATTTTTTAACAACATGGGGGGTTGGTGAGTTTGGGGGGGACAAAAAAAAATTTCAGACCCTTCTAAGGGGGGGGGCAAAATATTTTTCACCCCTTTTGAGCGAAAAAGCCAGCGTGCGACTATAGAATAAAAGGGGGGGACGGAAAAATTTCAGACCCCTCGAAGGGGGGGTGGAAAAATTTTCACCGCGCACTCGCGCAATTTCCCCAACCCCCCCCTGTTATTAAAAAATGACCACTCCCTAACCCTGGCAAGTAACTCACCAGGGCTACATTCAATCATCATGCCGACCCTACAGGCTTTATAATCACATGCCTGGAGGGCCGTCATGATGCACCGTAGACTGCTGGCGAGCAGTCTCGCCAGCACTTGGTTGGTGCATCATGACGACCAATGGGTATGATGCACTCCTGCAACAGCAGCCCTTAAAGAGTTGACTATACCCAGTTGACAATCTACTTGTATTATTGTCACACTTGTGCCTCACAAACACCCCAGCGTTCCTCACATAATGTGCACTGGTTCACCTTGGGGTCGTCCGTTAGGGAACACTCTAAAACATAACTGTTGAATCTATAACATTTACCCCCATAAACTGTAGAGTGAAACATCATATAAATGTGTGATGCAGAGAATCCGTGTAATTTCCACAACAAAGCCCATTGAAATGACGCAGTAAAGGCACTACAAGGAATCTCTGTGAAAATAATGGTGAAAGCCTTGTCCCCAACTTGCCCACTGTTATTTTAACAGGTTCTTTTTACAGTGTATACAGGGTATAGGTAGGAGCTGGGGGCTACCTGAAGAATAATGCCCCAGGTGGGCTACCTGAAGAATGCCTCAGGTATCATGTTACTGGGTAGGTATGTGTATACCTGTATTTGGGTAGAGACCCTACCTGGGTACAGTATATATATACAGCCTGGATAATAAAGGTAGTCTTTATATAAATCCCTTGTACTCCTTATAGATACCATAATATAGCTTTCAATGCTCGTCACTGCAGGTCACTGGTATAGCCTATATGTACATTTAGCATCAGTCACTTTCAATAGGGTGCCGATCCATAAAGAATATGTGACGACTTTAAGGCTTTTTGGACACCCCCCCCATCCCTTTGTCACACCTTTATTATAGAAATATACAGGAGCCATGGGCACCCCCGACCCCCTCCGGTGTGACATACTTTACGGATCGGCCCTAAAGGACCTTTCTATAGTTTCTTTTTGTGATCTAGTGTAAATATAAAAAGGTCTCACAAGGTAGGAAGATCTATGCGTTTTTTCATCATTATTTCTTTCAAAATATATCCATCCATTTTTAGCCATTTTTGACAGAGTCAAGGTCATGTTATTGTCATCATTTTTTTTTCAAAGATGCTGGTTAGGGAGTGGTCATTTTTTAACAACAGGGAGGGGGGCTGGTGGGTTTGAGGGGGGGGGTCAGAATTTTTCAACCCCTTGACCAGGGGGGTCAGAATTTGTTCACCCCCTCTGATGGGGGGGTCAAAATAATTTCACCTGTTTTCAATGGAAAACCCAGCGAGCTACTATAGGTTAGAAGGACACGTTCGCATGCGATTTTCACCCCTTACAGGGGGTCAAAAAAATGTTACCCCCTTGAGAGGGGTCAAATTTTTTTTCGTGCGTCCATGCACAAACCCACCAGCCCCCCCTGTTGTTAAAAAATGATCACTCCCTTAGAGTAAATGATGCGTTTAGTTGAACGGGGCAATGTCCTAATGACTCAAGTTGGACTCTTATGATTGTCATTGACATTTTCCCATGCGTACTGAAATGCCATCTGTTCCATCTATCATCAGAGAAGCCATTAGGAAAGGTGGTAGAAAAAAATTACGAAAAAGTGGCTGAACTGAGCATAATTGTTCAGAAAATTAACTCCCCTGGAAGAGAAGTATGATTAATCCCACCATGTTTACTTCAGTACATAAGCACCCTTTGAAGGCCGATACTGCAAAGATGCATCATACCTATGGGGTTGATACACTCCTGGAGGGTCAGCATGATGCACCAATGAAGTGCTGGTGAGCCAGCACTTCATGCCGACTAATGGACATGATGCACTCCTGCATCAGGGGCCCTTGAACACTTAAAGGCTTTATCGCACTTACCTGTGCAAAGCGTGGATCCTATAAGAGATTGGGGTATAGTAAATATCCTGTTATAGAGTTGTCACAGAGCCAAGGATCCAAAGATCTACTACACACCTGTGGATATACCTCCTGGTAGTACTACTGTAGACCAGGTGGGTCCTCCAGGGTGGAGAAACATGTCAGGTCGTATTAAAGGGTCCTCCAGTAAAAGGTGATATCAGAACCTAAGCCAAAGGCCACTGCTGCCTCCAGGCAAAATTGTAGCATAAACTGTAAATTTTTGTTTGCTTGCTCCAGGTGAAGGGGTGGATTGCTCAACCCTTAGACATGCCCAGGTAACTAACCAGGGGCTAGGATTGTGAGGCTGGACTAGGTAGGGTTCTACCTAGACTTCAGGGCAGGTATTCTGACATACCTGAGTAGGGTAGGACATGTAGTACCACCTGGAGAAGGTGTATGCCTGTTTCCTCCAGTAGGTATGGAGTATATAGTTAGTATAGGCAGGTTATGTGAAGGGCCTGTAGTTTTAATATAAGCACATGTAAACAGACCACACAGGTGCAATACACATCCACCTAAGTGTAATACACATCCAGTTAGGGCACAATACACACCCAGTATAAAAGTGTTATACCCTGATGGACTACTGTGGACTGAGTGTGGCTTCACTGGACTTGATCTACCCTGCTGTGTTTATACATAGGACTTGTTATATAATGAAATAATTGAGGCATGAAGATGTCACCACTGACTGAATAAGATGCTGTAATGTCCTTGATTCGGCCTGATTTCTATAACTTTTAGTAAAAGCAAATCCCAGTGCGCGGAGGTAGGGGTAGTTTCTGAAGGTGAAAATACTCGTTTGTGCTGCTGCCCTGTGACGTAAACAACCTTTTTTCATCCAGTGGTTTTTGTTGTTGTTGGGGCGAGCACAATAATAGTTTATTGGAAAGATATCCACAGATGGTGTTCCAACTTTAGCCTCAGGTGAAAATGTCTCTCCAGCCAGTCCAGGGATGAGTGAATTGATAAATGGGAGAAATTCCTGGGAGGTGTTGGCGAAATGCCTAAAGGTATTAGACACAAGTCTTGTTGAAGAAATTGATGATTTGATTTAAGAAATTGGCGAAATTCTCTCCTGTGTATAAGCCAATATATATAAAAGACTCGAGTAAATAGAGTGGATAGATTGGTGAGATTTTTGGATAAACCTGTGGAAATTCTCTCCTGTGTAAAAACCAGTGTATATAAAGACTCAGGTAAAAGTTAAGTAGGTCCAGGAAGTGACAAGTCTTCACAGGTTATTTACACCTGTGTCTATGACCGTGTTGGCTTACCACCACAACCTCACCGTCCCATCTCGCCACCACTCCGTATCCATCCCACACCTCCACGGTCTCCTGTACTCCTCACCCCGGGGGAAGGTGTTTACCTGGGCGGCCTTGTCTCAAGTGCACCTCCACGCGGGCCTCTCCTGCCGCCACAGACTCTTGCCTTATGATCCCAGACCGCCTCCAGTGAGTGAGGGCAGTTGGCTCCTTTAGTAATACACAGTGAAAGTCCTGTGGTGGATCAAGGTGTGTGACTTGGAGAATAAGGTCCCTGGGTGTTACTGAGGGCTTCTCTCTCCCTCCTGGTCTGTGTGTGACTGACCTAGTTGTGTGTGTTGGGTGTACTGTGAGGAGGAGGTAGAGGACCAGGCAGTCAGCTGCTCTGCCACAGGCTGCTGGCTGCAGGACTACAGGACATGGCGGAGGTAAGGTACTGCCACAGCCGGACGGTGAACCTGCAGCCGTAGGGGGCATTCGGAAATTCTAGCTAGAGTAACCTAGGGTTAAGCTGAGAAGGTGCAAAGTACACCTAGCAATCCAATCCAATACATTATCCACTTTCTCTGTCTCTGTCTGCCCTCTGTCTGTTTCTCTGTATAGGGGCAATACGCAAATGAAGTTGTGCTGGAGGGGGGGGGGGGGGTGCAGGGGGCGGGTATGACAGAATTAATTCTCCATAGACCTCCAGCATTGTAAAATTGGCAAAAAAACACACACACACACACACAAACAAACAAAAACTGACGAGGCGGGAAGGGGGGGGGGGTTAGTGTCTCTTCATCTCTCTGATTCTCTGTCTGTCTGTCTCGGTCTCTGTCTCTGCACCTTCTACATGAAATAAGTGATTGAAAAAGCAAACAAAAACTTCAAAATCCAAGCTAAAAAACCAAAAACAGCATAATATCGGTCTACACAATGTCTTTATAAATTATTCACCAGATGTGGTACATGTAGTGCGCGTTGAGTTTGCCTTACTCTCAATGTATCATTGACAATTATCGAGAGCTTAAAGTACATTTATAACCATGGGAATGGCAAATGACAGAAAAGCAATATTGAATAATTAATTTACAGTTACAAGTTTTTCCTTAGTAAAATATCGTTATTCCTTATTAGTAGATTATTAAAGCCAAAGTTCCAATGTCATAGACGTGTAGCAAACAGTGATTGGGGTCTAAATCTCTTTGTTTCTTTTTCTTTTCTGTTTCCTTTTCTTTCTTTTTTCTTTACATCTTTTTTTTTCTTTGGTGTTTGTGGTTTGGCATCTTAATAGGATTATCTAAAGAAAATGAGGAGGGTGGGGGGGGGGGGGCAAACATCCCAAACACGACTGTGTGAAAGCAGTGCTTTAAATAAAGCTGATGCGGGTATTCATGATCGCGTCATGGATATGGGGGGGTGGGGTCCTGATTGAAGTGACCCCTTCTCCCCTTTTCGCATTAAACCCTTCTAGTGTAGCTAGATTTATTGGAAGTATCCCTCGGGGAAACACCCACACCCTCGTTATTAAGGGTGTGCGAGTCTGGGAGTGTGTTTTCTTGAAAAACGAAACCAACTTTTATCTCTTACTCGAGACTTTGGAATTAAATGTTACTGTTTCACTGTAACTCTGACTCACCATTGAGTCACGAATGAATGGAGAAATAACACAACCAGGACTACAATAATGACGAACAGTTGAAGGGGGGGGGGGTATCCTGAGGGGGGGGGCACTGACTCTTTGATGGTAGGTACCAACTGTGAAACTACCGCCTCTTATTTTCGGTCATTTGATTAGAAAGCCTCTTAAAATCTGCACAGCTTTTACACGCCCCCTAGCAATCTTACTTGACAATCCTCCACTTGAAATAGATCCTCCAGGAATGATGATTAAGACATTAATGTAGGTCGTTTGCTACAATATTATTTATATCAAGTACTGGCCCCGGATTTTTAACTTTCACTTTTTTACATTTTTTTCTATTTCTGTTGTGTCAACAGCCATTCTTTTATTTTATGAAAAATTTAAAGGGACTTGTAATCTTCTAACAACAAGGGGGGTTTGGTTGTTTTTGGTGGATTTTCAATCGCCCCTAACAGGAGTCTTAAGATTTGTTATCCTCCAATATCCACCACCACAACCTCTCTGAACATGAAATGCACATGTCATCAAAACCTCAGGGCTAAGGACACGTCAGGGCACAGTTGCACCTGTTAACCCCGTTTTACGAACGCTCCATACAGCGTCCAGGCTGCGTCCCGTGGCGTGCACGTGTCGCCCTCTGGTGTGGGTGGCAGGTAACGCAAACAGATGAGCACGTCCTGCCTGGCCCTGTGTACATAAGGCTTTATCTGATACCCTGAGAGATAAACCCTGAATCATCCCCTGCTGTACCTATAGCACATAGGTGTGGGACCCTGGAGGAGGGATGCCCAGGTGATGTGGGAATCTGCTCATGCTCACAGTGGCGGTCCAGGATTAGAAATTAAAATAAGGGGGGGGGGGTACAAACAGTGTTTAATTCTAGAGCACTATTTTTGGCTGAATTCAGAACTTGAAGGGGGAAAACAATAAGCTCTTAACTAAGGCAAAATACAACGCTCCCACTCCCGTCGAAATCTGAACTTGTCATATGGCTTAATTTCGGATATTGATCTTGCCTAGCTGTTATGGAGTTTCCAATATATATATATATATATATATATATATATATATATATATATATATATATATATATATATATATATATATATATATATAAAAAATACATGCGAGGTCACCCCTAAAAGTGTTTCCCAATAATTAAAAAGATCCACATAGCATAGAAAATGCCATACGAAAATTGCAGAAAAAAAGTGTTATCATTCCCCAGGAATATTCACAAATACCAATGAGTAGCAATCTGGCAATGACCTCACGATGACACACCGAGGCGATCACTGTTATACAAGAGCAGGTGGTACACATATAACTATTTACCCACATCACTCAGGGGGGAAACCACAGCAATGTTTTGTAATTCTATGTGCAGGGGAAAAGGGAAGATAGTAAATAGGTAGACTAATTCAGAGACTTATTCATGGAAATGAAATTCTACCAAATTGGCGATTAAATGTGAACTAATATGTTAAAAGTATGTTACAGGGATTTGGGAGAAGGACAGATTATGCTTGTGGCTGTGGAGTTGTGTTGTTTTCCGGTTAAAATGGGAATAAATCATAGCATGACATCCAGGAGTGACCTGAAAGGGTAAGATGGTGAGGGTGAGGGGTGGGGTGGAAGTCAGTGAACCGTGAACAGGTGACCGAATAGTTGGCCACATTGCTTGTAACCAGGAACCGTGACCAAAAAATTAAAGGCGGCCGCATTCGGGAGGCCTAACCATCTATTTGAGGCATAGAAAACATAGATCTGCATTCGTAATTTACAGGTAGGGGACTGGAAGAATCCTGCACCTGATACAATGTTGTTGTGATAGGTAGGAGAGAGAGACCCCGTCCCTGATACAATGTAATTGTAATATGTGGGGGCAGAGGAAGGGAAGAGGAGAGAAAGAGAGAGAGAGAGAGAGAGAGAGAGAGAGAGAGAGAGAGAGAGACAGAGACAGAGACAGAGAGACAGAGACAGGGAGAGACCCTGTCCCTGATACAATGTAATTGTAATATGTGGGGGCAGAGGAAGGGAAGAGGAGAGAAAGAGAGAGAGACAGACAGACAGAGACAGAGCCAGGGGGAGACAGAGAGAGACAGAGAGAGAGAGCCAGAGAGAGACCCTGCCCTTGATACAATGTAATTGTAATATGTGGGGGCAGATGAAAGGAAGAAGAGAGAAAGAGAGAGCCAGAGAGAAAGAGAGAGAGAGTGTGACAGATAGGCAGAGGTAGAGGGAGTCACAGACAGGTAGACAGAGAGAGAGAGAGAGAGAGAGAGAGAGAGAAGCAGACAAATGACTATAGAGAGGCAGACACAGAGAGAGAAAGACAGAGAGACAGACACAGTCACAAAGATGCAGAGAGACCGAAATACAGAGAGAGAGAGAGAGAGAGAGAGAGAGAGAAAGAGAGAGAGAATGAGACACATAAAAGACAGATGTGGGATACAGACGGACAGACAGGCACTCGCAGACAGAGAGAATGGGACTGATAGAGAGACACTCATGCAGTGAGATAAGCACAGAGAGAGAGAGAGACAGAGAGAGAATGGGATTGATATAGAGAGACACTCATGCAGAGAGAATGGGACAGAAAGACAGATACTCATGCAGTGAGAAAGACAGAGAATGACAGAGATAATGGGACTGATAGAGAGACACTCATGCAGCGAGAGAAGGAGAGAGGGAGAGATAATGGGACTGATAGAGAGACACTCATGCAGCGAGAGAAGGAGAGAGGGAGAGATAATGGGACTGATAGAGAGACACTCATGCAGCGAGAGAAGGAGAGAGGGAGAGATAATGGGACTGATAGAGAGACACTCATGCAGCGAGAGAAGGAGAGAGGGAGAGATAATGGGACTGATAGAGAGACACTCATGCAGCGAGAGAGGGAGAGACAGACATGTAGAGAGAATGGGGTCGGTGACACTCATGCAGCTAGACAGGCAGAGAGGGACAGGGAGACAGGGAGAATGGGGCTGATAGACAGACACTAATGCAGCGAGAGAGGCAGAGAGAGAGAGAGAGAGAGAGAGAGAGAGAGCAAGAGATAGAGACAGCAACAGATAGAGAGTGGGGCAGATACAGAGACACTCTGTGAGAGAAGCAGAGAGAGAGAGAGAGGCAGAGAGAGGTAGACAGAGGGCTAGAGAGAGAGGGAGAGAGACACACACACACACACAGACAGGCAAACAGAGCCAGAGAGAAGCAGAGAAAGAGAGAAACAGAGGCAGATAGAGAGACAGAGGGAATGGGCAGATAGAAAGACACTCATGCAGCAAAAGAGAGAGAGAGAGAGGAGTGTGTGTGTGTGAGAGAGGGACACTGACTGACTGACTGCCAGAGACAGATGAGAGGGATAACACAGAGACACAAACAGACAGGCAGACAGTGTCGCCAGCGCTTTATTGGTGCATCATGACGATCAATGGGCATGATGCACTCCCGCATCAGGGGCCTTTAAAGGGTTTAAACCAATGATATTTTTTTCATGTTATGAAAGCGATTTCACCACATATCACCGCCATGAATATCAAACATTGCCATTAAACAAGTAGCAACCCTATCTACTACCATGCAATTTGTCTGAGATTTGGCACGGCCACACTGTCTTAGGCTGGGCCTTCTCATTTCAACGCCCCATTCTACTATAGAGCATACTGGTCCCAGAGTTAAGTACTAGCGTCCTAGACTCTGGTCTTCTGCCCTATGTATGATGGGAAGGGAATGGAAAGTAGTCCCTGTTATGTATGGATGAAACACTGGAGGGAGCTGTGGTCTGACTGGTCAGCATGCATTGTGAATGGATTTGGGGAATTTAACACCCTATATGTAACCTGTCCAGAATAGGGTAGTGGTTAGAACACTGGACTCATAATTCCGGGATAACTGAGTTCTAGCCTTGCCAGATGCTTTTGATTTTATTGAATCAAAACATTTTATTTCTAGATTTTGATTGTGTTAATAAATTGCAATCAATATCTATAAAATAAGTGTAGAAGACGACTGTTAAAAAAAACAATGATTTTCAAAGCAGAGGTGATGTTTCTGGTAATACTTTCTTACAAAATAGATAGTATTGACCTAGTAGACATATGGTGACTTGAACCCACCTGCCTGATATTGGGAGCTCAACTCTCTACTGCCTGAGCTAGTGGGACTGTTGTTGATTTGTGGTAGACAAACACCTCATATTCCCACATAGGTCTTCAGCCCAAGTTATGTTAAGCTGAATGCATAGTCACAGTTGATTGTGTTTGAGATATGTTGTTGTTAGGTAAGTATACTAGATGAAACCTCTATATTCCTAGTACAATGCACACCTGTACCACTGCACCTATATGCAGGTATGACACAATACATTTATTGGGCTGTGCTAAACATAGGGTCTACTTCTTGTGTTGCCTAAGGATATATGCATCTAATTAACCTGTACAGGCTATATCCCACAATGCAGGGGACAGAAGATCAGGGGTTACTAGGAGTGAGCTAGTGACACCTGGTATCAGGTTGACTATAGAGAGGACCTGCCCTCTAGTGTCTATGGATGCAACTACACAAATGTAATATGGCCATGTAGTAGGCTGGAGACCCACCCCTGAATTCCGCTCCCGCTTCTCTCCCACTACGTAGTTATACAGACCGCAGATGCCCAGCGTAGCCATGTAGTATTGGTGATAGATAGTAGTATAGGCAAAGTAGCGATTTGCTCAGGCGGGTCACTCTAGTTGTCGGTTTTATGCTTTAAAGTGGCTGGCGGGGATAGGCTAAGAGTACTTAGATCTTCGCCATATTCTCACCAGAGTCCCAAAATGGTAGGTAGCTTTGCACTGGGTACATATTCACGTATGATTCTGTGATTCTGTGATTCAAAGTCAGACATGCTAACCATTATACTATTGAGACTGCTGGTGATTGTAGACTGGAACACCATATATTTATCATAGCTTTGTATCACAGCCAGTGTAGAAGATTCAAATCCTCTTCCAGGCCTCTACAGTTTATGTCAAAATATGCTTATATTTATGGTTTTACTGTATCATAAACTTCAGTGGATGGAGGTTTTCAATTACATAATTGCAACTTCAAAGGTATGGTTAATGTAGCCTATCACTTATGACACCTCCAGGTGTGAAGTCTTTACACCTACAGGTGTAGGTGTGGACACTCACCCCATGAGTGGATTCTGACCCCTGAAGCTGCAGATCTCGTGAGAATGCATGTTAATTAGGCTTGAGCTGGTGGCTCAGTGCACTCACACCTGAATGGCCTGCATGTATGGTACTGGCGCACACGGGAACACTCGGTATAGGTCTCACGTAGGGAAATCCCGGGGTCACTCAGTGCATCCTTACCGACAGAAGACCTCCACACTGAATACTACATGAGTTCTGGGTGGATAAAATAGTTAGCTAATTTAGTAGAACTCTGTAAAAATTCATAACTGGTCCTGAGTAGGTACTTATTCATATGATATAAAATAAAACATGATTATTGCAGTAATGCCCATTCATTTTTGGGCTTGTTTGGATTGGGTCTGAACTGAATTTATTCATTGCAAAAAATGTCAATACCCAAGTCCCAAGTTAGGCTGCGACGGCTGGTTTTGCCACCTGCCACCTCCAGGGGTCACTCTCTGAGACCCTAAGGAGGGTACACTTCTCAGAAGGCCTATACTCTCCTTCCTTGGTTGAAATTATTAGGATTTTCAATAAATAGAAGTATAGGAAATATGTACATTTGTGCAAACAGTCTGACACACATTGAGTCCATCCCCTGCCTAACCAGGGGCAGGCCCCTCCCTGCGGTCAGCTGTCAGGGAGCTCACCACCCCCTCCAGGCCATCTCTACTCCATACCCTCCCTGGGGCTGTAAATGCGGCCGTTTATGGTGGAGGCATGGTAACTCAGGACTTGGGTATTATGCAGGTGTCTGTACATTTATGGCCAGCATTCCAGATTTTCGCGATCGATGTGCAGTTTTTTTTTTATATGTTGTAAATAGTGGTTGCCCCTAAAGATATACGTGGGATTTTTTGCTCAATATCTCCGGGGCACACTAGTTATAGCATGCCATGCTACATTAAAATATAGTGAAAAAGTATTTCCATGGCTGAGACCAGTAGCGGGTGCGGATTTCAGGGGTAGGTTTCCAGTCTAGCCTCAGTCTCTGGTGCCCAACTGTATCAATAGTACAGTCTGGGAGTACTCATTCCAGCCACTTTGACCACTTGGGGGCAGTGCTAATTGTTGCATTGGGTATGAAGCAGCAGATGCTGTGTTCTGCCACTTTTTAACAACCAGGGGTGCTCTCTTCTGTAGCCTTTTCAGTTATATCCAAAATATCTCTGATTATGGATTCCCTTTCTCACTTCTGTGTCCATTTGTACACAGATAATGAAAAAGGGATTTCTTCTAGCAGGCTATAAATTATTTTGATATAGAGTTTGACATTTTGAGGAGGAAGGAGGGAGTAATAGAGGTAAAAAAAGTAACATATTCTATGTAGTTCATTGGTATACTGGGACAATGGACATGAATTGTTCAAGGTTTTCACATATCACAACACACAAAATCAATATTAAAAAGTGCATTTTCAGCTTTATTGTCATCATTTTACAGTGTAAATGGGAAACATGGAAACATGACACGAAACCAAGGTTCATGGAACTTCAAACACAAAAACTTCAAATTAATCTGATTAGCTAGTAAGGCAAGAAATGCAGCAAATGGTTCAAAACACTTGAATACCAATATACCTCCAGTGGCGGATCCAGGGTTTGAAAAAGGAGGGGGTGCACCCCCTGTTTTTGAGCAAAGTCTGGGGTCCAAAATATGCAGTTAAACTCTTAAATACTGGCAAAAAGGAGGGGGCATGCGCCCTCGCGCCCCCCCTCTAAATCCGCCACTGTACCCTATTCATTTTACATGATACTACGGTGTATACTGTTATACCTCACGCATAAGCTATAGTCAGCATATGAGACTTAAATATTCCTGGATTTGCCTCAGAGATGCATAAGTCTATAGCATGACTTACCATACCACAGGATACCTTATTCATGAGGATGGACCTCTTGTGCACTTTAGACGACTGGGGAAGTTGGATGTGTGTTTTATAGGTGAGAATAATCTGCATAAAATTACTACTAAACTGGTCTAAATTATGTACATGGCACACCTTGTATTATCTCCTGATCCTGGGAGTGAGTCTAATTTCGAGTAGCACCTTATATACAAGGTATTATAGTATATGCAGGGTTTTACTATTTTTAAATTTTCTATTTCTTTATGTTATACAAGCATCCCACAATTCACATAAAAGTAAGTGTACATGATATAATGGGGAATGAACATTGCATGAGTTCAACGATTTGCAAAGAATATGTATACTGAGCTTCAAAATTCCCCATTTACAGCTACTAAGATATACATATTTCCAAACTACCAACCAGCCTTTATTTGTGGCAATGGCCAACATTAAAATAGATTGAGACAACAATGATTCATCCCTTTATTGCAGGTACATACATAAATAAAATTGTCATCTTTTGCCATTGGTGTTGAGTAATAATTGAAATCATTCTTAGAGATAAAATCTAGGGGGCTGTCAAATCCATGAAGTACAATTACACTCGATCCTTGGAGACAAGAATCAAGGGGCAGTACATTCTTCAAATTCCAATTACACTCATTCCTTGGAGACAAGAATCAAGGGACAGTACATTCTTCAAATTCCAATTACACTCGATCCTTGGAGACAAGAATCAAGGGGCAGTACATTCTTCAAATTCCAATTACACTCGATCCTTGGAGACAAGAATCAAGGGGCAGTACATTTTTCAAATTCCAATTACACTCGATCCTTGGAGACAAGAATCAAGGGACAGTACATTCTTCAAATTCCAATTACACTTGATCCTTGGAGACAAGAATCAAGGGGCAGTACATTTTTCAAATTCTAATTACACTCGATCCTTGGAGACAAGACTCAAGGGACAGTACATTCTTCAAATTCCAACTACACTCAATCCTTGGAGACAAGAATCAAGGGGCAGTACATTCTTCAAATTCTAATTACACTCGATCCTTGGAGAAAAGAATCAAGGGGCAGTACATTCTTCAAATTCTAATTACACTCGATCCTTGGAGACAAGACTCAAGGGACAGTACATTCTTCAAATTCCAATTACGCTCGATCCTTGGAGACAAGAATCAAGGGGCAGTACATTCTTCAAATTCTAATTACACTCGATCCTTGGAGACAAGACTCAAGGGACAGTACATTCTTCAAATTCCAACTACAGTCAATCCTTGGAGACAAGAATCAAGGGGCAGTACATTCTTCAAATTCTAATTACACTCGATCCTTGGAGACAAGAATCAAGGGCCAGTACATTCTTCAAATTCTAATTACACTCGATCCTTGGAGACAAGAATCAAGGGGCAGTACATTCTTCAAATTCCAATTACACTCGATCCTTGGAGAAAAGAATCAAGGGGCAGTACATTCTTCAAATTCCAACTACACTCAATCCTTGGAGACAAGAATCAAGGGGCAGTACATTCTTCAAATTCTAATTACACTCGATCCTTGGAGAAAAGAATCAAGGGGCAGTACATTCTTCAAATTCCAATTACACTCGATCCTTGGAGACAAGAATCAAGGGGCAGTACATTCTTCAAATTCTAATTACACTCGTTCTTTGGAGACAAGAATCAAGGGACAGTACATTCTTCAAATTCCAATTACACTTGATCCTTAGTGACAAGAACCAACGGGCTATACATTGATGGAAGTTGATAATGATGATATTGTCACATCTTAAAACTGACACTACTGTTTGTATTACAGTAAAATTCCTTTACAGCGATTCCTGTTACAATGAATTTTCGTTTACAACAAACAAATCTCATTGTCCCAAATCAGTCCCATACATTTCTATAGTAAAAGTAGTCCTTTACAATGAATGTAACATGAACTAAAATCGTTTACAACAAACATTTTTGGCACTTCAAAGATATAATGAGTAGAAAATTGAAAGTATGTCCATCAGGAGAACACATTTTCTTTGATTTCCCCCCCCCCCACCTTTGATGATGGTAAGTGTGTGGGGAGGTAATCCCTCACACATTGCCCATTCTGGGCAGGGAGGGGGGGGGCTGTATAGACAGACCTTTGATGGTTGGAAGGGGGAGGCAGGGGGAGGTGTTGCCATTCATCTCTCACATGGCAGTAGGAGGGGTAAGGGAGGGGGGAAGGGGTGTGATATGGCTTCTGTGTCCACCTCTTCTGAGCTACTAGTGGTAGGAGGGGTGAGGGGGGATGTAAGGGGTGTGATAGGGCTTCTGCATCCCCCTCAATCAAGTTGTTTGTGGTAGAAGGGGTAAGGGGGTTCTCAAGGGTCTTAGATGACCCCTAATGCACTTATAATTGGATGATTTGGTTACAACGAAATTCGTTTATAACGAATTTTTTTGCTTGTCCCAAGCACTTCGTTATAACAGAATTTTACTGTATTGCATTGACTTTCCACTGCATTATATCAGCTCTGAAAAATCAAACTGAAATATAGAATAGAAACTGTGTTTTCATATCAAGATATTAATACACAATTTATACTGAAAAGGTGCCACTGTTCACAATAGGTAACATGCACTCTGTCCTAGTTCAAAACAAATTACACTTCTAATACATTCTTTTTTAACCAATGCTCCAGGTAATTTACATTTATTTTAAATTTTTATCATGTTTAGGCTTTATCTGTAATCTAAAGCTATTTCCAGCACAAGGTATCATTGTGATAGTTACCTGTCACTTGTAGCTATTCTCCACATCTTCATAGATAATGTGTGGCAAATGATGATGGCACTGAGATTATGTTAGATGGCCGGAACAGGTTACTGATGTTTTTGACTGTTCCTGACAGCTGCAAAAAAGTAAATAGAAAAATGTTTTATTTTTCCCTAAGGATAAGAGATATTTTAACAGTGGTTAAGTGCATTCAAATGTTGCCTGTAACAGACCTTTCTTCAATCATTTTGTTATATATCACCAATGTAGGTTCAGAGAAAAATATGTAAAATTCTTACTCATAAAACATACCTGTCACTGGCTACACAAACATGTGTAGAAAGTGTTAAATGCAGCTATCTATCTCAGTGTGACCAATGACATTGTCGGAAATTAAATTGACTCTTTCTCCGCAACTACTGAACCAATTTCTATGAGAATTTAAATCTTGACTCATTGTGAGCATAAGAAAAGTCATTGCTAGTTACAGAATGATTGGAATTTTTTGTAAAAACAACCCCCTTCAAGCCTAGGCCTATAGGCATTGTTGGAAATTAAATTGACTCGTTCTCCGCAACTACTGAGCGGATTCCTATGAAAATTTAAATCTGCACTCCTTGTGAGCATAGAAAAAGTCGCTGGTAGTTACAGAATGGTTAGAATTTTTTGTAAAAACGACCCCCTTCAAGCCTAGGCCTATGGGCATTGTCGGAAATTAAATTGACTCGTTCTCCGGAACTACTGAGCGGATTCCAATGAAAACTTAAATCTGCTCTCCTTGTGAGCATAGGAAAAGTCGCTGGTAGTTACAGAATGATTTGAATTTTTTGTAAAAACAACCCTCTTCAAGCCTAGGCCTATGGGCATTGTCAGAAATTAAATTGACTTGTTCTCCGCAACTACTGAGCGGATTCCTATGAAAATTTAAATCTGCACTCCTTGTGAGCATAGGAAAAGTCGCTGGTAGTTACAGAATGATTTGAATTTTTTGTAAAAACAACCCTCTTCAAGCCTAGGCCTATGGGCATTGTCGGAAATTAAATTGACTCGTTCTCCGCAAGTACTGAACCGATTTTTCTGAGAATTTAAATCTGGACTCCTTGTGAGTATAGGAAAAGTCGCTGGTAGTTACAGAATGGTTAGCATTTTTGTAGATTGATTGATTGATTGATTTGTGTTTTACAGCACTTTAGCGGCACTAAGTGGCTATCCCGTGCTTCACAGGTTGATAATCTAACAGAAGAATGTGTCAGTGCCCGCACATATGTGCACCACACACATCCTGAGGGGATAGGAAAGAGGAGATATAGACCCTTTTGAGTGGGCTAGGGAAGCCCGAGAATTTTTGTAGAAATGACCCCCTTCAAGCCTATCAGTATCACCTTACCTTCGCAATCAAGTCTAATCCACCGCCGTGTTCAGCCCACAAGCTGTCAGACAAAATCAATCTCTGAGGTGTAGGCCTCACATAGGCTTTTGGAAGAGGTTGGGGCCATCGTGGTTTCTCTGGGATCCTGAAGATCCGCTGGTCGCTGGTGGTTGCCGGCGAACCCCTAGTGACCAGTCCGAGATACGAGTCGGGCCAGACGCTCTCACACGCCTGCCGCCATGAGAGTCGACTGGCCCGCGCGAGGCTGGTCTAGCCTACGCATAGGGTCGCGTTGGAGAGCCCCCACGAGGTGGCAGCAGCGATCGTCTTCCTGGCGTCTGACGCAGTGTCCTTTGTGTCCAGTGGTGTGACGTTGCCAGTAGAGCCAGTAGACGCAGGACTTTCAAATACAGTGTCCTGGACGCCATCTGAGCTGTGCAGGCATTGATTAAAAACAATGTTCCACGAAGAATAAAATTGAATAGATAAAGAGATTTAAGAAATGAATAAAAGAAAATGAAAAATAGAGGCTCCATGATAGAGGTGAATGTGAATACGTATTACATTCCTTGTGAAACAAATAGACAACAATCACATCCAGATATTGGCCAATACGAGAAAATAAACAATTTGACTCAGAAGATTCAAGTGTGTTATGCGTGTTATATTTCCTTAAATTACTGTTCCCATAAGACCTGGTATATATGGGGCTATAGGTCACATGGAACTAATTCTATTTCCTCTATGTTTCTATATAGCATAACACACAAAAACAGCCTCCCGTAATGTTCATTGGTAATATTTTTCGACTGTAGCAAGATTAAACCATCTCTCACACACAATGTGTTAGAATATAGGATAGGCTTAACCCTGAAAATCTTGACTGAGGGATCAATACATACAACAAGTGCCATTCTACCCTATTTTGGGCGTCAAAACCTCCATTGGTCAGATTAACATTTGCAGACCTGATAAAATCCCCAAACCCTGGCATAATATAAAAACTCATCTAGTGTTCTATTAAGAAACTATTTAGCATCACTTGTGATTATACCAATATTTCTTCCATATGATTTCTAAGCCAATCAGCACCCAGATCACCTTCAGTGCAGGCCTGAATACCATATGACTCACGAGAGGGCAGCACTTACGTCCATGTAAGATCCAGTGACTCCCCCTGCAGGAGTTGTAGGAACTATGGTGACTGTATGACCCAGTGCTGCCCCCTAACAGGTCCTAACGCAACTGCTGTACTCAAAGAGGTGTGGCTGTGGGGATTTGCTCTTCTGGTGATAAATCAGTAGGGGCCATCCACAAATGATGTCACACTGGAGGGGGAGGGGGGGTCAGGCTCGGCGTGACAGAATTAATTTTCTATATACCTTCAGCATTGCAAATTTGGCAAAATCGTGACGAGGGGGAAGGGGGGGGGGGTCAAAAATGGTCAAATTTTTTGTGACATCATTTATGGATGGCCCCGTAGCAGATTTAGACGGGGGACCGCAGGGGCACATGCCCCCTCCTTTTCACCAGTAGTTAAGAGTTTAATTGCCTCCTTTAACCCGAAAGTTTAGCCTGAATCATAGAAGTAGCATATTGCCCTTCAGTAGATGTTCTAACACCTACAGTATCAGCTGAGGACTCATGGTGTAATGGTTATCATATGAGACTCAGGATCCCAGCACTGTCTGGTGCATGGGTACGAATCCCATATAGGACAGAATTTTCCCAAGAATTACATCTGCTGTTCAAAAATGACCTTATTCATAAAACCTCCTGCTACGCTTGGCCTATTTCACAAAACCTCCTCCCAGACCTGACCCAATTCATAAAACCTCCTGCTGGCCCCCCAACTGTAGCATGTCGAAATAAACCTACAGTAGGAACAATAGGGTGCAGAGCCAGGTGGAGTATAAATATTCTTTACCCACCATGAGTTACTTTATGAGTCCTAGTAATACGTTTTTGTGTAGGGTGGGACAGAGTGGATTCCCACCAGCTATTACATAACTGACCCCTACAACCAGTGTAAGGCACATGTTGGTGACCAGCTTCAGCTAGACACTACGGCGCCACCTCTATCCCGCTAGGTCGGAATAACTACCATATGTAGTGGGAGAGTAGGTCTCACGTAGGGAAATCCCAGGGTCAATCAGTGCATCCTTACCGACAGAAGACCTCCGCACTGAATACCACGTGAGTTCTGGGTGGATCATCATACAGCGTAGGCATAGGCCACTGAGTTAATGTACTCGTAATGATACATGCAAATTTAAGCGAAATTGGCGGTTTTCGATACTAGATGGCCCCAGGTGAATAACTCCTGAAATAATTGTCGTAGGCACCCAATCTTTTTTTTAGATTGAAGCTAACATCACCCCAAAGCTATAGGAACAGGTTTTACAGAGCTGTATAGTGTATTCCCCTTGCAGATCTACAATGAAGTTATCACCAATGAAAAAAAATCTTCTTTTTTTCATATTTCAAAATAATCTTTAAACAACTCTGCTTATCTCTTTACAGGTTCACAGATACTTTGTATTCCAGCAGACCAGCACAGCTGTCTTAACAAAACTTGTTTAAAGCAATCCTGGTTGACAAATATAGCACCTCCAAGATATCCACATGAAACAATAAATCAATGCTTGACGCACACTATGAACCTGACCCACAATCTACTTTGTCATGAGGGATCAAACCCAGGGATCAAGGGTCGAATTCATGATGATTGTTTGAGAGATTCATAGTTCCATCAACATGTTGCTTTACAATAATGTTCAACAATAATATCATGAGTAAATAATCCCCCCCCACCCCATAGGATATCGACAAATACTGGTCCCCTTCTACATGAACCTGGTGGCCTAAACAATCACAAGGTCTAGAGTCTAATGCATGCTAATCCATATACCCCTTGACAGCTATTAATACATTAGTCAATTTAGTGCATCATACTTCTTTGTCAATATGATGCACCAAAGAAGTATTGGTTAGTCGCTCACCAGCATGTCATTGATGCATTATACAGACCCTATGGTTGATGAGTTTACTCAGCCAGGATTCAACCCAGTAGAGATGAGATGAGTAACTCAAAACAGGTGTGTACAATGTATTCCAACTTCATGCAGACCAATGGGCATGATGTATCAATACATAATAAAAAATTCCCATTGATTCACTTGATATACCGAAGTTGCATGTGGTCCTGTGGGCGCGAGTACCATACAGGCAGGCCATACAGGTGTGCCTACTCTGCAGCTACCAGCTCAGGCCTGATTAACATGCATTCTCGCGAGATTTGCAGCTACAGGGGTCAGAAGACACTCTATACATGGGTGACTCTTCACACCTGTAGGTGTAAAGACTCCATACCTGGAGGTGTCCTGAGTGATAGCCTACAGTTATCATACCTATAAACTTATAATTATACTCTTAAGCCACTGTGTGCTACTTAATGAGTCATAATAATAGTTTTGTATGTAGGGTGGGATAGAGTGGATTCCCACCAACTATTACATAACTGTACCCTACAACCAGTGTAAAGTACGTGCTGATAACCAGCTACAGCTAGACAGGCCAGCGCCACCTACAACACGCCAGGTCGGAATAGAAATGCACCCTTACCCAATGGCCTCAAATCTCATTTGCTCAAATGTTGGAATGGTGCACCATTGCACAGTTGGCAAGTAGACTTGCCAGGACTGCATTGATGCATCATGACAACCAACGAACATAGAAAGGTTTTCCTGTGTGGGTTTACATGCAAAAATGATGTATTTAACCCCACCCATGGCCCTAGATGTAATGTGGTAATGGAATATTTATATAACAGTGTAAGTTATGCTGTGTTTTGGTACTTTGTAAGCTGAAAAAGATCAGAAACTTGCATTTGTTTGGCTAGTTCTGGGGCAAGCCCCACTGCCACTCCCCAGTCAGGACTGCCACTTTGACAGTCAGGTGGGAGGGGCTAGCCTAATGTGTATGTGAATGTACATGTACATATTAAGGGAGGGGGGTCATTTTTTTCATTGGCTGGGGGATCAAACCCGGGATTAAGGGTCAGAGTAGATTGCAGGTCAGGTTCAGAGTGCGTTGATCAGTTGATTAAAGATATTTTGGAAATATGTGCATGGACTCCCCCCCCCCCAGCAAAAAAAAATGACCACCCTTTAATACAGGTACATTCACATACATATGGTCAATGGGCACCACTTGTCGTGATTTGGCTGTTTTGACTTGTGTGCTCAATAACTCGTTCAAAATGGATCATATATGTATCATCAACACTTATTCTGATAGTACTGGCTTAGAGCTATGTGGGGAACCCTGGTTTTACATCTATCCAAGGCATATTTTGGGAGTGAGGGGCCTTGAACCACCCCAAAATACTCGTTTTTTTGCCAATAAAATGTAAAATGCATATGAGGAGAGTAATAAAAATGAAGTACAGGACTTGACATGCTTGGATTCTACCCGAAAAGTCGTTGAAAAGATGAGGGTATGACGGGTGGAGTAAAAACAATGGCTACCGTGGCTTGGCAAACCGTGCGGATCGCATGCACTTACAAAATGTCTTCTCCTGGATTAAATCTGGGGTTATCAGGTAAGAAATTAATACAAAATGGAGAAAAATGTGAGATAAATGCCTTAATGCATGTTATGGAAAAGCACTCGTGGGTTTAGGGTTAATAATCCACTCCCGCTGCGTGGTCATGGATTAATATTAACCCATAAACCCACTGGTGCTTTCCCATAACATACATTAAACGCATAATATCTATTTTTTGGTCCAATCCAGGCCAAATCACGACAATATGATATTAGTCCCCCCCCACCTTCTGTGCCCTCCCCCCCACACACGCAAACAACCCAAAATGACCACCTACCCCTATACATAAATGTGTGTTTATGTGCATGGACCCCCCCCAGCAAAAAAAAGTGACCACCCTTTAATACATGTACATTCACATACATATGATATTAGCCCCCCCCCACCTTCTGTGCCCCCCCCACACACACATGCAAACAACCCAAAATGACCACCCACCCCTATACATAAATGTGTGTAAATGCATGCCCCCCCCCAGCAAAAAAAAATGACCACCCTTTAATACATGTACATTCACATACATATGATATTAGGCCCCCCCACCTTCTGTGCCCCCCCCCACACACACACACATGCAAACAACCCAAAATGACCACCCACCCCTATACATAAATGTGTGTAAATGCATGCCCCCCCCAGCAAAAAAAAAAGACCACCCTTTAATACATGTACATTCACATACATATGATATTAGCCCCCCCCCCCACCTTCTGTGCCCCTCCCCCACACACACACACGCAAACAGCCCAAAATGACCACCCCCCTATACATAAATGTGTGTAAATGCATGCCCCCCCAGCAAAAAAAATGAGCACCCTTTAATACATGTACATTCACATACATATGATATTAGCCCCCCACCTTCTGTGCCCCTCCCACACACACACATACACACACAAACAGCCCAAAATGACCACCCCCCCCTATAAATAAATGTGTGTAAATGCATGCCCCCCCAGCAAAAAAAATGAGCACCCTTTAATACATGTACCTTCACATACAGAAATTTATATGTGTGTGTGACTACATGCATGCCCTCCCCCCCCCCCCCCCCCAGCCAAAAAGAAATGACCCCCCCTCCCTTAATATGTACATGTACATTCACATACACATTAGGCTAGCCCCTCCCACCTGACTGTCAAAGTGACACTGACAGTCCTGACTGGGGAGTGGCAGTGGAGCTGGCCCCAGAACCAGCCAAACAAATGCAAGTTTCTGATCTTTTTCAGCTTATAAAGTACCAAAACACAGCATAACATACACTGTTATATCAATATTCCATTACCACATTACATCTAGGGCCATGGGTGGGGTTAAATACATTGTTTTTGCATGTAAACCCACACAGGAAAGCCCAAGAGCACGACCGACGTTTCAGAATGGCTGTGTGGGTATAGCTAGATCAGAGTGTGAATGGTCTAACTAGGTCAAGTTGCAGATATGCAGTAAAGTGCAATAAAAAAATATTTTTTACCAAGAATGGCTGAAATATTAAAATCTAGTTGACACATCCTACCTAAAAATGAATATTTTGTGTGTCTTATATTTTTCTTTGCATGCTTTAGTCTAGAAAGTGGGCAGAGCCAATGTTGTTGTGCTTTGTTGTGGCCATGTGGTCACTGAATGATCTTCACACTAGATGGCAGGGCATTTCATGGGGAGAGTTTCCCTACAGGTTCTGTCCTTAAACTAGTGAAAGGTTGGCTACAAATGGTCAAATGTAATTTATCTTAATGTCTACAAAAGACAATAGCATCAGCACTCTTAACTCCAGTGGAATTATAAATACAATATGGCTACTAACAAATACAGTAATATGTAAGGTGTTGCAGGATGTAGTTCCACTGACTATTACACCTCTTTTGTGTTCACAGGAAATATATTTATACCCTAGCTCTGCTTAGGTCTGTTGCAACAGCGGATTTGCCTGTAGGTGGTCTATACCGGTGGGCCCAAAGGCTTGTCTGTGATTAGGCTTACAGGGCACAGAATCATGTGACCTGCCCAGGATACTGTCCTTATAGATCCCAGAGGCCCATTAAGATTTTTAGGAGGGGGGGGGGATAATATAGATCTACAGGTGTTAAATATTATTGACCCCTCCCAATCATGGGTTAAAAATTATTGCCCCCCACCCCCCACTGCTATCATTTATGACGGTCCAAATATTTGCGGCCCCCCCCTACCTGGTACTGGAGGCACATTCAAATTTGACAAGGATGTACGACATATTATTACGCCCCCCCCCAATGACGGTCAAATGTTTTGTGCCCCTCAGCACACAGAATTTCCACGCCCCTCTTTGACCTGTAGTAGCGCACAGTTTTTGTTGCTAAAAAGAGTCAGGTTTTTAGGGAGTGGTCATTATTTATCAACAGGGGTGCTGGTGGTTATTTTCGCGGATGCACGAAAATGTTTTACACTCCCCCTGAACGCAGTCAAAATTTATTGCGCCCCCCCTGTACCACAGGTGCTGAGATATTCCGCGCCCCTCTTTGATCTATAGTAGGTTGCTGCCATTTTTGCTAAAAAGAGAATAAACGTTGTGAGCCCCCCTTCAAGAGGGGTCAAAATCTTTTTAGCCCCCGCCCCTCTGGAGGAGTCTAAAATTTTGACGTCCCCCATCAAACCCACCAGCAACCCCCCCCCCTCCCCGGTTGTTAAATAATAACCACTCCCTTTAAATAACACTCTCTATTAAATGACTGCTCCCTACTGGTGTGGGGTAGATGGTGTCATTCTGTAGTCCTCAGTCTTGCCCCAAAACCTTTTTGTTAGGTGCATTGTTTCTAGACAATGTCACCCAAAATCATTTACACATACCATGCAAAATATCTCATGGGAAAGAATCAAATTCATTATTCTCAAAGGGAATCATCCATTCATACCTTATTTGCCTTTATCACAAAGTATATGTCAACAAGGTCTATGTTTACATTCAGGTAAAGGGCTAAAGGGGAGGAGCTTGGCCACTGAGCATGTACACCAGGTCTGCAGTCACACACTTCCTGGATTCCAGGTGAGGGGTAACTGCTGTCATTGGTGTTGGCTGGAATGAACACCTGATTTCTCCCTGATAAATGCATGTCAGCATAATCAGACCACTGCGATATCTTTATTGAATACTCAGCTTCAGGCCATAGCTTATTCCCCATCAAATTCTCATGATAACTATGTGTAAATCATCAATCTGCTGGGGTAAGGGGTAACTGGTGTCAGGTTTACCCCTGAGCCTGCTCACCCTCCTATTAGCCAATGCATTAGTGATTATCAGACTGTGGCGCCATCTAGGTAGAGCCCATGGGAAAGCCTTTCTACCACCTGCCTCCTCCTCCATGTGTTTAGATGTCCTGGTTGTAGGTCTGAAGGGGTGTATCCACTGTCTGAAACAGCCAGCACACTCTCCCTGCAGAGTGGTGTAGTGCTGTGCCAATATGGAGGGGCTGGTGGTTGCCTGGAGAGTGGCTGTACCAAGAAGTGCAACACCCCCTCCAATGTTTTTGGCTGTATTTTGGCTGGCCATGGACAAATCAGAATCATTCCTGGTTTGAACATGACCCAAATGTTGTATGACTAGATGAGGCTAGGTTAGATTTTGGGCGTTCCCCGTCTGTATGCAGAACAGACAGGTATGGTCTATCTTGGTCACTCCACAGGGGATGGAGCATCCAGCTCTAGTTATGCAACATTCACTGTCCAAACATAGGTCAAGGCAAAGCAACTGTATAGGAGAGTGAAGGCTGGCCACCACCTGTTTACAAACTGGAAAGCTGCATGTCTCAGGGAACTAGGCAGTAGATCAAGCTAAATGATGCACCAAAATCTCTTCTGACAAAAATAGCTGCCTGGTCATCATGGAAAGGTAAGTGAAAGACATTGTACATTACATGATTCTCACTGTATTGGTCCAGTTTTAGTGTTGTGGTCAGATGTTGAAACATGATAAATAGTTAAACAATGTAAACTACTGGCATTGATGAAGTTTGATTTTAGTCACGATAGTGGCATAGTGGCCATGTTGAGCAGGCTGGAGACAGAAAAAGTTTTTTTTTTTATAGCTTGATCACTAAAATGTGTGTGTGTGTGTGGGGGGGGTACTTTTTTTTTTTTTTTTTTTTGGGGGGGGGGGGGGGGTGACAAGTAGGCCCCTTTGAAAGTGAATAGTGGTCAATTAAAATCCATGGTGCCACCAGTCTCTACAATTTGAGTCATATTAAAATAGGGTTCAAAATTAATTTAGAGGGCCTCCCCAGTCTCTATGAGTCATTTTCAGGTGTTTTTTAGCCTGGACATTCAAGTCATTTTTAGGGTCGAAATTGGGTTCAAAACTAGAGGAAAGGGTCTCGCCATTCTCTGCGAGTGATTTTTAGGTGTCAACGAGTGGTTGTTAGCCTACCAATAGGTGACACGAGTACTTGCGAGTCATTTTTAGGGTCCAGATAGGGTTCAGAAATAAAGTAAAGGGTCTCGCCATTCTCCGCGAGTGATTTTTAGGTGTCAATGAATGGTTCTTAGCCTACTTAGAGTACTTACAAGTCATTTTAAGGTCAAAATAGTGTTTAGAATTAAAATAAAGGGTCTCCCTAGTCTCCGCGAGTGATTTGTAGGTGTCAACGAGTGGTTGTTACCCTATCAATAGGTGACACGAGTACTTGCAAGTCATTTTTAGGGTCCAGGTAGGGTTCAGAATCAAAGTAAAGGGTCTCCCTAGTCTCTGCGAGTCATTTGTAGGTGTCAACGAGTGGTTGTTACCGTACCAATAGGTGACACGAGTACTTGCGAGTCATTTTTAGGGTCCAGATAGGGTTCAGAATCAAAGTGAAGGGTCTCCCTAGTCTCTGCGAGTGATTTGTAGGTGTCAACGAGTGGTTGTTAGCCTATCAATAGGTGACACGAGTACTTGCGAGTCATTTTTAGGGTCAAAATAGTGTTTAGAATTAAAGTAAAGGGTCTCCCTAATCTCTGCGAGTGTTTTTTAGGTGTCAACGAGTGGTTGTTAGCCTCCCAATAGGTGACACGAGTACTTTCAAGTCATTTTTAGGGTCAAAATAGGGTTCAGAATTAAAGTAAAGGGTCTCGCCATTCTCTGCGAGTGATTTTTAGGTGTCAATGGGTTCTTCTTAGCCTATCAATAGGTGACACGAGTACTTGCGAATCATTTTTAGGGTCAAAATAGTGTTTAGAATTAAAATAAAGGGTCTCCCTAGTCTCCGCGAGTGATTTGTAGGTGTCAACAAGTGGTTGTTACCCTACCAATAGGTGACACGAGTACTTGCGAGTCATTTTTAGGGTCCAGATAGGGTTCAGAATCAAAGTAAAGGGTCTCCCTAGTCTCTGCGAGTGATTTTGAGGTGTCAACAAGTGGTTGTTAGCCTATCAATAGGTGACACGAGTACTTGCGAGTCATTTTTAGGGTCAAAATAGTGTTTAGAAGTAAAGTAAAGGGTCTCCCTAATCTCTGCGAGTGTTTTTTAGGTGTCAACGAGTGGTTGTTAGCCTCCCAATAGGTGACACGAGTACTTTCCAGTCATTTTTAGGGTCAAAATAGGGTTCAGAATTAAAGTAAAGGGTCTCGCCATTCTCTGCGAGTGATTTTTAGGTGTCATCGAGTGGTTGTTACCCTACCAATAGATAACACGAGTACTTGCGAGTCATTTTTAGGGTCAAATTAGTGTTTAGAATTAAAGTAAGGGGTCTCCCTAGTCTCTGAGAGTGATTTTAAGGTGTCAACGAGTGGTTGTTAGCCTCCCAATAGGTGACACGAGTACTTGCGAGTCATTTTTAGGGTCAAAATAGGGTTCAGAATTAAAGTAAAGGGTCTCGCCATTCTCTGCGAGTGATTTTTAGGTGTCAATGAGTTATTCTTAGCCTATAAATAGGTGACATGAGTACTTGCGAGTCATTTTTAGGGTCAAAATAGTGTTTAGAATTAAAATAAAGGGTCTCCCTAGTCTCTGCGAGTGATTTTTAGGTGTCAACGAGTGGTTGTTAGCCTACCAATAAGTGTCACGAGTACTTGCGAGTCATTTTTAGGGTCAAAATAGGGTTCAGAATTAAAGTAAAGGGTCTCGCCATTCTCTGCGAGTGATTTTTAGGTGTCAATGAGTTATTCTTAGCCTATCAATAGGTGACACGAGTACTTGCGAGTCATTTTTAGGGTCAAAATAGTGTTTAGAATTAAAATAAAGGGTCTCCCTAGTCTCCGCGAGTGATTTTTAGGTGTCAACGAGTGGTTGTTAGCCTACCAATAAGTGTCATGAGTACTTGCGAGTCATTTTTAGGGTCCAGATAGGGTTCAGAATCAAAGTAAAGGGTCTCCCTAGTCTCTGCGAGTGATTTGTAGGTGTCAACGAGTGGTTGTTAGCCTATCAATAGGTGACACGAGTACTTGCGAGTCATTTTTAGGGTGAAAATAGTGTTTAGAAGTAAAGTAAAGGGTCTCCCTAATCTCTGCGAGTGTTTTTTAGGTGTCAACAAGTGGTTGTTAGCCTCCCAATAGGTGACACGAGTACTTTCTAGTCATTTTTAGGGTCAAAATAGGGTTCAGAATTAAAGTAAAGGGTCTCGCCATTCTCTGCGAGTGATTTTTAGGTGTCAATGTGTTCTTCTTAGCCTATCAATAGGTGACACGAGTACTTGCGAGTCATTTTTAGGGTCAAAATAGTGTTTAGAATTAAAATAAAGGGTCTCCCTAGTCTCCGCGAGTGATTTTTAGGTGTCAACGAGTGGTTGTTAGCCTACCAATAAGTGTCACGAGTACTTGCGAGTCATTTTTAGGTTCCAGATAGGGTTCAGAATCAAAGTAAAGGGTCTCCCTAGTCTCTGCGAGTGATTTGTAGGTGTCAACGAGTGGTTGTTACCCTACCAATAGGTGACACGAGTACTTGCGAGTCATTTTTAGGGCCCAGATAGGGTTCAGAATCAAAGTGAAGGGTCTCCCTAGTCTCTGCGAGTGATTTTTAGGTGTCAACAAGTGGTTGTTACCCTACCAATAGGTGACACTAGTACTTGCGAGTCATTTTTAGGGTCAAAATAGTGTTTAGAATTAAAATAAAGGGTCTCCCTAGTCTCCGCGAGTGATTTGTAGGTGTCAACGAGTGGTTGTTACCCTACCAATAGGTGACACGAGTACTTGCGAGTCATTTTTAGGGTCAAAATAGTGTTTAGAAGTAAAGTAAAGGGTCTCCCTAATCTCTGCGAGTGTTTTTTAGGTGTCAACGAGTGGTTGTTAGCCTCCCAATAGGTGACACGAGTACTTTCCAGTCATTTTTAGGGTCAAAATAGGGTTCAGAATTAAAGTAAAGGGTCTCGCCATTCTCTGCGAGTGATTTTTAGGTGTCATCGAGTGGTTGTTACCCTACCAATAGATAACACGAGTACTTGCGAGTCATTTTTAGGGTCAAATTAGTGTTTAGAATTAAAGTAAGGGGTCTCCCTAGTCTCTGAGAGTGATTTTAAGGTGTCAACGAGTGGTTGTTAGCCTCCCAATAGGTGACACGAGTACTTGCGAGTCATTTTTAGGGTCAAAATAGGGTTCAGAATTAAAGTAAAGGGTCTCGCCATTCTCTGCGAGTGATTTTTAGGTGTCAATGAGTTATTCTTAGCCTATAAATAGGTGACATGAGTACTTGCGAGTCATTTTTAGGGTCAAAATAGTGTTTAGAATTAAAATAAAGGGTCTCCCTAGTCTCTGCGAGTGATTTTTAGGTGTCAACGAGTGGTTGTTAGCCTACCAATAAGTGTCACGAGTACTTGCGAGTCATTTTTAGGGTCAAAATAGGGTTCAGAATTAAAGTAAAGGGTCTCGCCATTCTCTGCGAGTGATTTTTAGGTGTCAATGAGTTATTCTTAGCCTATCAATAGGTGACACGAGTACTTGCGAGTCATTTTTAGGGTCAAAATAGTGTTTAGAATTAAAATAAAGGGTCTCCCTAGTCTCCGCGAGTGATTTTTAGGTGTCAACGAGTGGTTGTTAGCCTACCAATAAGTGTCATGAGTACTTGCGAGTCATTTTTAGGGTCCAGATAGGGTTCAGAATCAAAGTAAAGGGTCTCCCTAGTCTCTGCGAGTGATTTGTAGGTGTCAACGAGTGGTTGTTAGCCTATCAATAGGTGACACGAGTACTTGCGAGTCATTTTTAGGGTGAAAATAGTGTTTAGAAGTAAAGTAAAGGGTCTCCCTAATCTCTGCGAGTGTTTTTTAGGTGTCAACAAGTGGTTGTTAGCCTCCCAATAGGTGACACGAGTACTTTCTAGTCATTTTTAGGGTCAAAATAGGGTTCAGAATTAAAGTAAAGGGTCTCGCCATTCTCTGCGAGTGATTTTTAGGTGTCAATGTGTTCTTCTTAGCCTATCAATAGGTGACACGAGTACTTGCGAGTCATTTTTAGGGTCAAAATAGTGTTTAGAATTAAAATAAAGGGTCTCCCTAGTCTCCGCGAGTGATTTTTAGGTGTCAACAAGTGGTTGTTAGCCTCCCAATAGGTGACACGAGTACTTTCTAGTCATTTTTAGGGTCAAAATAGGGTTCAGAATTAAAGTAAAGGGTCTCCCTAGTCTCTGCGAGTGATTTGTAGGTGTCAACGAGTGGTTGTTACCCTACCAATAGGTGACACGAGTACTTGCGAGTCATTTTTAGGGCCCAGATAGGGTTCAGAATCAAAGTGAAGGGTCTCCCTAGTCTCTGCGAGTGATTTTTAGGTGTCAACAAGTGGTTGTTACCCTACCAATAGGTGACACTAGTACTTGCGAGTCATTTTTAGGGTCAAAATAGTGTTTAGAATTAAAATAAAGGGTCTCCCTAGTCTCCGCGAGTGATTTGTAGGTGTCAACGAGTGGTTGTTACCCTACCAATAGGTGACACGAGTACTTGCGAGTCATTTTTAGGGTCCAGGTAGGGTTCAGAATCAAAGTAAAGGGTCTCCCTAGTCTCTGCGAGTCATTTGTAGGTGTCAACGAGTGGTTGTTACCGTACCAATAGGTGACACGAGTACTTGCGAGTCATTTTTAGGGTCCAGATAGGGTTCAGAATCAAAGTGAAGGGTCTCCCTAGTCTCTGCGAGTGATTTGTAGGTGTCAACGAGTGGTTGTTAGCCTATCAATAGGTGACACGAGTACTTGCGAGTCATTTTTAGGGTCAAAATAGTGTTTAGAATTAAAGTAAAGGGTCTCCCTAATCTCTGCGAGTGTTTTTTAGGTGTCAACGAGTGGTTGTTAGCCTCCCAATAGGTGACACGAGTACTTTCGAGTCATTTTTAGGGTCAAAATAGGGTTCAGAATTAAAGTAAAGGGTCTCGCCATTCTCTGCGAGTGATTTTTAGGTGTCAATGGGTTCTTCTTAGCCTATCAATAGGCGACACGAGTACTTGCGAATCATTTTTAGGGTCAAAATAGTGTTTAGAATTAAAATAAAGGGTCTCCTTAGTCTCTGCGAGTGATTTTGAGGTGTCAACAAGTGGTTGTTAGCCTATCAATAGGTGACACGAGTACTTGTGAGTCATTTTTAGGGTCAAAATAGTGTTTAGAAGTAAAGTAAAGGGTCTCCCTAATCTCTGCGAGTGTTTTTTAGGTGTCAACGAGTGGTTGTTAGCCTCCCAATAGGTGACACGAGTACTTTCGAGTCATTTTTAGGGTCAAAATAGGGTTCAGAATTAAAGTAAAGGGTCTCGCCATTCTCTGCGAGTGATTTTTAGGTGTCATCGAGTGGTTGTTACCCTACCAATAGATAACACGAGTACTTGCGAGTCATTTTTAGGGTCAAATTAGTGTTTAGAATTAAAGTAAGGGGTCTCCCTAGTCTCTGAGAGTGATTTTAAGGTGTCAACGAGTGGTTGTTAGCCTCCCAATAGGTGACACGAGTACTTGCGAGTCATTTTTAGGGTCAAAATAGGGTTCAGAATTAAAGTAAAGGGTCTCGCCATTCTCTGCGAGTGATTTTTAGGTGTCAATGAGTTATTCTTAGCCTATAAATAGGTGACATGAGTACTTGCGAGTCATTTTTAGGGTCAAAATAGTGTTTAGAATTAAAATAAAGGGTCTCCCTAGTCTCTGCGAGTGATTTTTAGGTGTCAACGAGTGGTTGTTAGCCTACCAATAAGTGTCACGAGTACTTGCGAGTCATTTTTAGGGTCAAAATAGGGTTCAGAATTAAAGTAAAGGGTCTCGCCATTCTCTGCGAGTGATTTTTAGGTGTCAATGAGTTATTCTTAGCCTATCAATAGGTGACACGAGTACTTGCGAGTCATTTTTAGGGTCAAAATAGTGTTTAGAATTAAAATAAAGGGTCTCCCTAGTCTCCGCGAGTGATTTTTAGGTGTCAACGAGTGGTTGTTAGCCTACCAATAAGTGTCATGAGTACTTGCGAGTCATTTTTAGGGTCCAGATAGGGTTCAGAATCAAAGTAAAGGGTCTCCCTAGTCTCTGCGAGTGATTTGTAGGTGTCAACGAGTGGTTGTTAGCCTATCAATAGGTGACACGAGTACTTGCGAGTCATTTTTAGGGTGAAAATAGTGTTTAGAAGTAAAGTAAAGGGTCTCCCTAATCTCTGCGAGTGTTTTTTAGGTGTCAACAAGTGGTTGTTAGCCTCCCAATAGGTGACACGAGTACTTTCTAGTCATTTTTAGGGTCAAAATAGGGTTCAGAATTAAAGTAAAGGGTCTCGCCATTCTCTGCGAGTGATTTTTAGGTGTCAATGTGTTCTTCTTAGCCTATCAATAGGTGACACGAGTACTTGCGAGTCATTTTTAGGGTCAAAATAGTGTTTAGAATTAAAATAAAGGGTCTCCCTAGTCTCCGCGAGTGATTTTTAGGTGTCAACGAGTGGTTGTTAGCCTACCAATAAGTGTCACGAGTACTTGCGAGTCATTTTTAGGTTCCAGATAGGGTTCAGAATCAAAGTAAAGGGTCTCCCTAGTCTCTGCGAGTGATTTGTAGGTGTCAACGAGTGGTTGTTACCCTACCAATAGGTGACACGAGTACTTGCGAGTCATTTTTAGGGCCCAGATAGGGTTCAGAATCAAAGTGAAGGGTCTCCCTAGTCTCTGCGAGTGATTTTTAGGTGTCAACAAGTGGTTGTTACCCTACCAATAGGTGACACTAGTACTTGCGAGTCATTTTTAGGGTCAAAATAGTGTTTAGAATTAAAATAAAGGGTCTCCCTAGTCTCCGCGAGTGATTTGTAGGTGTCAACGAGTGGTTGTTACCCTACCAATAGGTGACACGAGTACTTGCGAGTCATTTTTAGGGTCAAAATAGTGTTTAGAAGTAAAGTAAAGGGTCTCCCTAATCTCTGCGAGTGTTTTTTAGGTGTCAACGAGTGGTTGTTAGCCTCCCAATAGGTGACACGAGTACTTTCCAGTCATTTTTAGGGTCAAAATAGGGTTCAGAATTAAAGTAAAGGGTCTCGCCATTCTCTGCGAGTGATTTTTAGGTGTCATCGAGTGGTTGTTACCCTACCAATAGATAACACGAGTACTTGCGAGTCATTTTTAGGGTCAAATTAGTGTTTAGAATTAAAGTAAGGGGTCTCCCTAGTCTCTGAGAGTGATTTTAAGGTGTCAACGAGTGGTTGTTAGCCTCCCAATAGGTGACACGAGTACTTGCGAGTCATTTTTAGGGTCAAAATAGGGTTCAGAATTAAAGTAAAGGGTCTCGCCATTCTCTGCGAGTGATTTTTAGGTGTCAATGAGTTATTCTTAGCCTATAAATAGGTGACATGAGTACTTGCGAGTCATTTTTAGGGTCAAAATAGTGTTTAGAATTAAAATAAAGGGTCTCCCTAGTCTCTGCGAGTGATTTTTAGGTGTCAACGAGTGGTTGTTAGCCTACCAATAAGTGTCACGAGTACTTGCGAGTCATTTTTAGGGTCAAAATAGGGTTCAGAATTAAAGTAAAGGGTCTCGCCATTCTCTGCGAGTGATTTTTAGGTGTCAATGAGTTATTCTTAGCCTATCAATAGGTGACACGAGTACTTGCGAGTCATTTTTAGGGTCAAAATAGTGTTTAGAATTAAAATAAAGGGTCTCCCTAGTCTCCGCGAGTGATTTTTAGGTGTCAACGAGTGGTTGTTAGCCTACCAATAAGTGTCATGAGTACTTGCGAGTCATTTTTAGGGTCCAGATAGGGTTCAGAATCAAAGTAAAGGGTCTCCCTAGTCTCTGCGAGTGATTTGTAGGTGTCAACGAGTGGTTGTTAGCCTATCAATAGGTGACACGAGTACTTGCGAGTCATTTTTAGGGTGAAAATAGTGTTTAGAAGTAAAGTAAAGGGTCTCCCTAATCTCTGCGAGTGTTTTTTAGGTGTCAACAAGTGGTTGTTAGCCTCCCAATAGGTGACACGAGTACTTTCTAGTCATTTTTAGGGTCAAAATAGGGTTCAGAATTAAAGTAAAGGGTCTCGCCATTCTCTGCGAGTGATTTTTAGGTGTCAATGTGTTCTTCTTAGCCTATCAATAGGTGACACGAGTACTTGCGAGTCATTTTTAGGGTCAAAATAGTGTTTAGAATTAAAAAAAGGGTCTCCCTAGTCTCCGCGAGTGATTTTTAGGTGTCAACGAGTGGTTGTTAGCCTACCAATAAGTGTCACGAGTACTTGCGAGTCATTTTTAGGTTCCAGATAGGGTTCAGAATCAAAGTAAAGGGTCTCCCTAGTCTCTGCGAGTGATTTGTAGGTGTCAACGAGTGGTTGTTACCCTACCAATAGGTGACACGAGTACTTGCGAGTCATTTTTAGGGCCCAGATAGGGTTCAGAATCAAAGTGAAGGGTCTCCCTAGTCTCTGCGAGTGATTTTTAGGTGTCAACAAGTGGTTGTTACCCTACCAATAGGTGACACTAGTACTTGCGAGTCATTTTTAGGGTCAAAATAGTGTTTAGAATTAAAATAAAGGGTCTCCCTAGTCTCCGCGAGTGATTTGTAGGTGTCAACGAGTGGTTGTTACCCTACCAATAGGTGACACGAGTACTTGCGAGTCATTTTTAGGGTCCAGGTAGGGTTCAGAATCAAAGTAAAGGGTCTCCCTAGTCTCTGCGAGTCATTTGTAGGTGTCAACGAGTGGTTGTTACCGTACCAATAGGTGACACGAGTACTTGCGAGTCATTTTTAGGGTCCAGATAGGGTTCAGAATCAAAGTGAAGGGTCTCCCTAGTCTCTGCGAGTGATTTGTAGGTGTCAACGAGTGGTTGTTAGCCTATCAATAGGTGACACGAGTACTTGCGAGTCATTTTTAGGGTCAAAATAGTGTTTAGAATTAAAGTAAAGGGTCTCCCTAATCTCTGCGAGTGTTTTTTAGGTGTCAACGAGTGGTTGTTAGCCTCCCAATAGGTGACACGAGTACTTTCGAGTCATTTTTAGGGTCAAAATAGGGTTCAGAATTAAAGTAAAGGGTCTCGCCATTCTCTGCGAGTGATTTTTAGGTGTCAATGGGTTCTTCTTAGCCTATCAATAGGCGACACGAGTACTTGCGAATCATTTTTAGGGTCAAAATAGTGTTTAGAATTAAAATAAAGGGTCTCCTTAGTCTCTGCGAGTGATTTTGAGGTGTCAACAAGTGGTTGTTAGCCTATCAATAGGTGACACGAGTACTTGTGAGTCATTTTTAGGGTCAAAATAGTGTTTAGAAGTAAAGTAAAGGGTCTCCCTAATCTCTGCGAGTGTTTTTTAGGTGTCAACGAGTGGTTGTTAGCCTCCCAATAGGTGACACGAGTACTTTCGAGTCATTTTTAGGGTCAAAATAGGGTTCAGAATTAAAGTAAAGGGTCTCGCCATTCTCTGCGAGTGATTTTTAGGTGTCAACAATCGGTTGTTACCCTACCAATAGATGACACGAGTACTTGCGAGTCATTTTTAGGGTCAAAATAGTGTTTAGAATTAAAGTAAAGGGTCTCCCTAGTCTCTGAGAGTGATTTTAAGGTGTCAACGAGTGGTTGTTAGCCTCCCAATAGGTGACACGAGTACTTGCGAGTCATTTTTAGGGTCAAAATAGGGTTCAGAATTAAAGTAAAGGGTCTCGCCATTCTCTGCGAGTAATTTTTAGGTGTCAATGAGTTATTCTTAGCCTATCAATAGGTGACACGAGTACTTGCGAGTCATTTTTAGGGTCAAAATAGTGTTTAGAATTAAAATAAAGGGTCTCCCTAGTCTCCGCGAGTGATTTTTAGGTGTCAACGAGTGGTTGTTAGCCTACCAATAAGTGTCACGAGTACTTGCGAGTCATTTTTAGGTTCCAGATAGGGTTCAGAATCAAAGTAAAGGGTCTCCCTAGTCTCTGCGAGTGATTTGTAGGTGTCAACGAGTGGTTGTTACCCTACCAATAGGTGACACGAGTACTTGCGAGTCATTTTTAGGGCCCAGATAGGGTTCAGAATCAAAGTGAAGGGTCTCCCTAGTCTCTGCGAGTGATTTTTAGGTGTCAACAAGTGGTTGTTACCCTACAAATAGGTGACACTAGTACTTGCGAGTCATTTTTAGGGTCAAAATAGTGTTTAGAATTAAAATAAAGGGTCTCCCTATTCTCCGCGAGTGATTTGTAGGTGTCAACGAGTGGTTGTTACCCTACCAATAGGTGACACGAGTACTTGCGAGTCATTTTTAGGGTCCAGGTAGGGTTCAGAATCAAAGTAAAGGGTCTCCCTAGTCTCTGCGAGTCATTTGTAGGTGTCAACGAGTGGTTGTTACCGTACCAATAGGTGACACGAGTACTTGCGAGTCATTTTTAGGGTCCAGATAGGGTTCAGAATCAAAGTGAAGGGTCTCCCTAGTCTCTGCGAGTGATTTGTAGGTGTCAACGAGTGGTTGTTAGCCTATCAATAGGTGACACGAGTACTTGCGAGTCATTTTTAGGGTCAAAATAGTGTTTAGAATTAAAGTAAAGGGTCTCCCTAATCTCTGCGAGTGTTTTTTAGGTGTCAACGAGTGGTTGTTAGCCTCCCAATAGGTGACACGAGTACTTTCGAGTCATTTTTAGGGTCAAAATAGGGTTCAGAATTAAAGTAAAGGGTCTCGCCATTCTCTGCGAGTGATTTTTAGGTGTCAATGGGTTCTTCTTAGCCTATCAATAGGCGACACGAGTACTTGCGAATCATTTTTAGGGTCAAAATAGTGTTTAGAATTAAAATAAAGGGTCTCCTTAGTCTCTGCAAGTGATTTTGAGGTGTCAACAAGTGGTTGTTAGCCTATCAATAGGTGACACGAGTACTTGTGAGTCATTTTTAGGGTCAAAATAGTGTTTAGAAGTAAAGTAAAGGGTCTCCCTAATCTCTGCGAGTGTTTTTTAGGTGTCAACGAGTGGTTGTTAGCCTCCCAATAGGTGACACGAGTACTTTCGAGTCATTTTTAGGGTCAAAATAGGGTTCAGAATTAAAGTAAAGGGTCTCGCCATTCTCTGCGAGTGATTTTTAGGTGTCAACAATCGGTTGTTACCCTACCAATAGATGACACGAGTACTTGCGAGTCATTTTTAGGGTCAAAATAGTGTTTAGAATTAAAGTAAAGGGTCTCCCTAGTCTCTGAGAGTGATTTTAAGGTGTCAACGAGTGGTTGTTAGCCTCCCAATAGGTGACACGAGTACTTGCGAGTCATTTTTAGGGTCAAAATAGGGTTCAGAATTAAAGTAAAGGGTCTCGCCATTCTCTGCGAGTAATTTTTAGGTGTCAATGAGTTATTCTTAGCCTATCAATAGGTGACACAAGTACTTGCGAGTCATTTTTAGGGTCAAAATAGTGTTTAGAATTAAAATAAAGGGTCTCCCTAGTCTCCGCGAGTGATTTTTAGGTGTCATCGAGTGGTTGTTAGCCTACCAATAAGTGTCATGAGTACTTGGGAGTCATTTTTAGGGTCCAGATAGGGTTCAGAATCAAAGTAAAGGGTCTCCCTAGTCTCTGCGAGTGATTTGTAGGTGTCAACGAGTGGTTGTTAGCCTATCAATAGGTGACACGAGTACTTGCGAGTCATTTTTAGGGTGAAAATAGTGTTTAGAAGTAAAGTAAAGGGTCTCCCTAATCTCTGCGAGTGTTTTTTAGGTGTCAACAAGTGGTTGTTAGCCTCCCAATAGGTGACACGAGTACTTTCGAGTCATTTTTAGGGTCAAAATAGGGTTCAGAATTAAAGTAAAGGGTCTCGCCATTCTCTGCGAGTGATTTTTAGGTGTCAATGTGTTCTTCTTAGCCTATCAATAGGTGACACGAGTACTTGCGAGTCATTTTTAGGGTCAAAATAGTGTTTAGAATTAAAATAAAGGGTCTCCCTAGTCTCCGCGAGTGATTTTTAGGTGTCAACGAGTGGTTGTTAGCCTACCAATAAGTGTCACGAGTACTTGCGAGTCATTTTTAGGTTCCAGATAGGGTTCAGAATCAAAGTGAAGGGTCTCCCTAGTCTCTGCGAGTGATTTTTAGGTGTCAACAAGTGGTTGTTACCCTACCAATAGGTGACACTAGTACTTGCGAGTCATTTTTAGGGTCAAAATAGGGTTTAGAATTTAAGTAAAGGGTCTCCCTAGTCTCACCGAGTGATTTTTAGGTGTCAACGAGTGGTTGTTAGCCTACCAATAGGTGACACGAGTACTTGCGAGTCATTTTTAGGGTCGAAATAGTGTTTAGAATTAAAATAAAGGGTCTCCCTAGTCTCCGCGAGTGATTTTTAGGTGTCAACGAGTGGTTGTTAGCCTACCAGTAGGTGACACGAGTACTTGCGAGTCATTTTTAGGGTCCACATAGGGTTCAGAATCAAAGGAAAGGGTCTCCCTAGTCTCTGCGAGTGATTTTAAGGTGTCAACGAGTGGTTGTTACCCTACCAATAGGTGACACAAGTACTTGCGAGTCATTTTCAGGGTCAAAATAGTGTTTAGAATTAAAGTAAAGGGTCTCCCTAATCTCTACGAGTGTTTTTTAGGTGTGAACGAGTGATTGTTAGCCTCCCAATAGGTGACACGATTACTTGTGAGTCATTTTTAGGGTCACAATAGGGTTAAGAATTTAAGTTAAGGGTCTCCCTAGTCTCCGCGAGTGATTTTTAGGTGTCAATGAGTGGTTGTTAGCCTACCAATAGGTGACACAAGTACTTGTGAGTCATTTTTAGGGTCCAGATAGGGTTCAGAATTAAAGTAAAGGGTCTCCCTAGTCTCTCCGAGTTATTTGTAGGTGTCAATGAGTGGTTCTTAGCCTACCAAGTGGTGACACGAGTACTTGCGAGTCATTTTTAGGGTCAAAATAGTGTTTAGTGACACTAGTATTTAAAAGTAACTCATTTTTAGGGGTAAAAATGGGGTTTACAGTTAAAACAAAGGTTCCATTTGGGTAATCAAAGCTATATTTACCTAGGTTCAATGGGTGTATGCAAATAATCAACATATTGTTTATTAAACCAAGACATGTGTCAATACTATGCTAGTCAAAACTTCCTATTCTTCTCGTTTACAGGGAGAGGCAACTACCTTCAACACCCAGGAAGACCCCTACTCTTAATAAGGCCCAAACACCAAAGAAAGTCTACAAATCACCACGCCGAGTATCAACTCCAAGAAAAGTGTCTGAAAACGTCTGTGTTGTATGCGCAAAGAGGCCTAATTACACAAACATTAACAGTGATGTTGCTGTTAAAAATGAGTTGCGCCAAAAGCTTTATAGGTATATGGGTTTCACTGTTGAGAATGGTGGAGTATGCCAGACATGCAATGATCGACTTATGCGCCTCCACGAAGAGACTCTTGCCTTTCGCAAAGACTGCAGTGATGCAATGAGGAGATTGCATGCAAAAAGAGTTCCCCAGAGAACTGCTGAAGGAAAAAGGAAGAAAACTGTTGTTGAGGTCTAAATATGCCTATGAGATTGTGCGGATCCTAGTCCACCAAAACAAGATGCCTTCCAGGAGTTCTACGGGCTGTTCTGTAATACGAAGGGGACAGTCGATGGCCATGTTGCTTGTGATGATCGCATGGAATGGGCCGTGCATGATGTCAAGCATCATCTCAAGCACATGGCCTCCAACAAGACTGAGCAGAACATCGTCACTAGAACAAAAGCTGTCGTCTGTGTGAAGGACATTGCTGTCAACTATGACAGCACATCAGACACAATAGTCCGTTCAAAGAAACACTCCACAGCATCAGTGCATTCCGATGAAGTAAAAATTATCGAGGGCCTACATGAACTCAAACCATTTGAATATCAAGCTGGTCGCAACCATCCGTCATTTCAGCGACAGAAACCATCGCTGTTGACTGGGATGGATGTGGGGAACACCAAAAAGTGGATCACCAAAAAGAAGTACAGATATGCTACAGAACTTGCCAAATGAGACCAAATTATTATTCATATGTTCCAGATGGGCTGATCCTATTGGTTTTAGTGTGGTAGCAAATTACCGGATCATGATTAGAGGCCTTACTTTTAATTTGACATTATTTTTTGGGAGTAAGTCTCAATTAAAAAATTACAATGGCATAGTTATGACTTGGTACACCTTTCTTTAGCCTCACAGACCCTCACTGACACCTAAAAATGACTCACATACACTTGGTACACCTCTCTTTGGCCTAACAGACCCTCACTGACACCTAAAAATGACTCGCAGACACTTGGCCCACCTCACTTTCGCCTGACAGACCCTCACTGACACCTAAAATTGACTCGCAGACACTTGGTACACCTCGCTATAACATGACAGGCCCTCACTGACATCTAAAAATGACTCACGGACACTTGGTACACCTCTCTTTAGCCTCACAGACCCTCGCTGACACCTAAAAATGACTCACAGACACTTGGTACACCTTTCTTTAGCCTCACAGAACCTCGCTGACACCTAAAAATGACTAGCAGACACTTGGTACACCTTTCTTTAGCCTCACAGACCCTCACTGACACCTAAAAATGACTCACATACACTTGGTTCACCTCTCCTTGGCCTAACAGACCCTCGCTGACACCTAAAAATGACTCGCAGACACTTGGCCCACCTCACTTTCGCCTAAAAGACCCTCACTGACACCTATAAATGACTCGCAGACACTTGGTACACCTTTCTTTAGCCTCACAGACCCTCGTTGACACCTAAAAATGACTCGCAGACACTTGGCCCACCTCACTTTCGCCTAAAAGACCCTCACTGACACCTATAAATGACTTGCAGACACTTGGTACACCTTTCTTTAGCCTCACAGACCCTCGTTGACACCTAAAAATGACTCGCAGACACTTGGCCCACCTCACTTTCGCCTAAAAGACCCTCACTGACACTGGGGCTTCCCTAGCCCACTTAAAAGGGTCTATTTCTCCTCTTTCCTATCCCCTCGGGATGTGTGTGGTGCACATATGCGCGTGCACTGACATATTCCTCTGTAAAATTGTGTAATGTAATTCTCGCCATGAATATGACCTTAGCTGTCGAAATGGCGTTAAACATCTATTACTCACTCACTCCCTCACTGACACCTAAAAATGACTCGCAGACACTTGGTGCACCTTTCTTTAGCCTCACAGACCCTCGCTGACACCTAAAAATGACTCGCAGACACTTGGTACACCTTTCTTCAGCCTCACAGACCCTCACTGACACCTAAAAATGACTCACATACACTTGGTACACCTTTCTTCAGCCTCACAGACCCTCACTGACACCTAAAAATGACTCGCAGACACTTGGCCCACCTCACTTTCGCCTAAAAGACCCTCACTGACACCTATAAATGACTTGCAGACACTTGGTACACCTTTCTTTAGCCTCACAGACCCTCACTGACACCTAAAAATGACTTACAGACACTTGGCACTCACAGTAGCCTAACAGACCATTGCTGATACCTAAAACTGGAACTCTGAATTTTAGAGGTGAAAATATTTTGAGCCTGAAAATTACTGCTGTGCACTATTCACTCTAATACTTCCACACGCCCCCCCCCCCACTAAAAAAAGAGGTTTATCATCATTCACATTGTGCCCCCCCACCCTCACCCCATCTTAATGTCAACTGATTTAGCTATACAAATTTAAAGTATGGGTTCTTATATACCTTAGCCTGCTCAACATGACCACTGCTGTGGGTGACTGGAGGTTAAGGAGGGTGACTGGGGGTTATGAACTGACCAATCAGACAGCTCCCCCCCCCCCACACCACCCACCCTTCCGGCCCCCACTGGAAGGTGTAGGCCATACCGGCATCTCTCTCATACTGTTTGATGCCGTGGAACAGCAAAGGTTAGATTAAGGTATCTCTTCCTGGGAGTTTTTGGTGGCTGTTTACAGAATATAGAGGCTGATTACACACCATTTTGGTCCCAGGAGTGAAGAAAACTTGGAGGATACAATGACTTGAGGTGTTGGAAGGAATGTCCTTTTGGAATCATCAAATAATATCTAAATGTGAGAGAGTTACAAGCTAGCCAAATTTCGGTGTTTTTGACTGGCACACCCATGATAGGAATTTCTTTTGAATAATCTTAGCCACGTCAAATAATTTTACACTCTCCCAACAGATCCTCTCGGAGGTTTGAGTTTTTTTAAATATCTCTGGAACTATACATCCGATATTGATATATAACCTATCAAAATGAAGCTCTTGGTGCATACGATCCAGATCAACCCAGATTGATAAGTTTACTCTATAGATGATGAAGGGAGGAGGGCCGATCTATTTGAATCGGGATCCAAGATGGCGGAAATTGATTTTTGAGGCTATAAAACATTTTGCCAATATCACAATCAAAGAGCTCCTCAAAACTAAATATTATAATGAATTGAGTCGGGAAAATATTGTACAATTCTGTAAATATTTCAGTTTAAATGTATATATACCAGGGCCCTGTTTTTCCCTATCTTACGGACACATACGGACTTCCGTATGTTACATATGGACCGCCGTATGTCGGAAAATGACATACGGGGGGGGGGGTACCAGGTGGTATCCTAAAAGTGACATATGGACGTCCGTATGTGACTTATGGAGGTCCGTCCGTATGTGAGATACGGAGGTCCGTATGTGTTCTTATGTATTGTCCATATCTGATATTATTTTGTATCATTTTAATACATTTTAACATAAGGAAAAACAGGGCCCAGGTCGAGTTAGCTGGCACTTTGCTCACCGCTTCACAGCCCAGAAATTTTGCTTCATCTGGTACCTTGAGGGTACCTGAGGCTGAAGCAGTCATAAATAAATAATTTATAACCAGCAATCTAGCAACCCATTTTTATATATAGGGTAATAACAGTATTCAGTAAAACATTGTTTAGATATATCTTGGGTTTAGGTAGCTTTTTCAATTTCTTGGATGATGCAAACACCATGACTTTTTTTAGCTTATTGGTAGATGACCAAATAAAAAATTGTTAATAGCAGTGTCCAAGACACGAGAAATGCCATTTACCGTTTTTCCATGAGCATATAACACTGAATCACCTGCATAGAGCATAGTTCTATGGTGATCAACAGGAGAAATACAATCATTTTAAATATAAGAAAAAAAAAACGGTCCCAATATTGAGCCCTGAGGGACATGTTAGGGGTAATATACCAGATCTCTTATGGTTCGCCATTGTGCACTGTTGTCGCCTAGATAAACAATTCTCAATCAAAGTTAAAGTCCTGTTGCGTATTCCATACTGTTCGAGTTTTCCTTTACTAAAATCGAGTGATTAATAGAATCAAATGTTTTTTTTTTATATCTATAAAGATGGCTATTGTTATATTTCCCTTGTTTCTATTGTCCAGAACCTGATCAAACAATTTCGAGATCCTCCTCCTTCACACCCCAACTCGCCTGCATGTTAGTCTTCACCTCACCAGGGCTGAAAGAAACATGAGTCAGATGACAAGGTAATCATCTTTTCATTTCATAGGTGTAAGATCTTTTCTTTTTGTTCAGACCCCTCCTCTTGAATATGTACTAAGTGAGCCCAAAATACAGAAAAAAAGAAACCTGTTTGCCAATATCAAGTATAACAGTGTAGCCTACAACAGTATATATTTGTGTTTCATATTGACCCCATATTGCATTTTCTAGCTAATATATCAAATGTTTAATTATTAGCTTTTGAAGCCCAAAAAAAAAGAAGATAATTTTTAAAACTCTAGATTGGTATACATATTGTTGCCTATATGGAGTTTCATACTTACTTCACGGAATTGACTCGGATGCCCAAAGGACCCAGTTCTTCAATAGAAAGTGACTGACCAGTAAAAAAGAGAGAAAAAATGACGGGGACAAATCCCTGAGAAAATATTCTTTTCCTTTTTTAAATTTCAGACCATGCAATGATGTGATTGTATTTGTCATTACGACATTATGGACTTTTTTTTAAATCATTTTCATCAATCTTTGTACTGTAGTTATTCAATGCTTTTGCTTTTTAACAAAGAACGATGGATTAAGTAATCCCTTACTCTTCCACTTTATAACGAAAACGATGAGGCTCTCAGAGCACTAAATTAACAATAAGAAATGGTGTATCCAGTCCAGCCTTGGCCATGCCATAAGGAAGGGCATAAGCTTTCTGTAAATAGAGAACATGCACCCACATTGATACAATGCATCTCTTGTTGATAATTTGTAACAAGAGAATGGGCCATTATTGAAGTCAAGGAATGTAATACACATTTTCTTTTATTCAGTTTGATATCAAGAAGTTCACTGAATTACTGGTTTACATGAAAGGACATTTGTATGAGTGTACCTTCCACCCCATATACGGAGTTGGTAGGCGCATGGGAAATGTGTCATCCTTGAATGAGAGCACAGTAAAAGGTGGAAACATTCTAGGGAAATTGCTCGAAAAAATCAGAGCTGAAAAACTGCAACCCCCTCCCACACCGGGATCTAGTGCTCATCTCAGCCAAAATCACCACCTCCACAGCAGCGGAAAAAATCAACACCCATCCCAACTATGACAGAAAAAAGTGGTTCTGACACTGAACCTGAAGAGGGGGCCTCTAAGACTCCATTACTTGATGGTATCATGGAAATGGCTAAAGCTGAAAAAGAAAGAAAAGAAGCAAGGCGCAAGAGAAGACAAAAAAAGAAAAATAAAAAGGAAAAATCAAGTGAAAAAAAGTCTGAGCAAACTACAAATCTTAGCACATCCCGCTTGTTAATATTCACCCACAAAGAAATGCATTTTGATAGACACTTTTCAAACAACCTTGGGTGCACTTTGACTTTTTAATTTTTTGTTTTTCTGATATTACTTTGAAATTTTGCATTTTTTGGAAAAAAAACATGTATATGTTTCTAATGTACTAACTTATCATATGGCAATTATGAATGAACTTTGGAAAAAGGAGCACACCCTCATAGCCAATACTTGCAATCCAATTGGGTATGGACAGCCATAAAGGCAGCAGTGTACTACCCGGTAGAACGAGTAAGAGAAGGAATGGTAATAAAAGTAAGTGGGCTGTGGGAAATGTGGGTCTGAATGCTTTATTGTATTTAAATAATGAATAATCTACAGGTTCCAAAAATATTTAATACCAAAGGCCAGTGTCTTTTACACTTGAATGCACAAAGTATACGAAATAAGTTTGCAGCTTTGAATACTGAACTAAATAATCAGAATATTGATGTACTCTTATTCTCAGAGTCATGGCTTTCTGAAAACAACAGTGATGATGAATATGTAATAAATGGTTATTCTTTGTAAAGAATGGATAGGCAAAGAGATAATGAAGCTGGAGGAGTCTGTGCTTTTATTCATGAAAATCTAATATGTGATGATTTCAGTCTTAAGCATCTAAATATTAGTAATTTCGACATTGAAATGCAATGGTCTAATATTTCAAAACCAAATACGAAACAAATGATTGTCGCAAATATTTATAGACCACCTGATGGAAATAAGTACAATTGTGTAACTCACTTAAAAAAACTCTCTTGCTTAAATTGACAATATTCACAAATGTGATGTATTCATTTTGGGTGATTTTAATATGAACATGTTTGAAGAAGGCCCCACCAAAGAATATCTGCTAGGCAGTATGTGCGATTATGGTCTATCACAACTGATAAAGAAGTCTACAAAAAATAAGCAAGAAAATATCTGTATCGATCTGATTTTTACAAATGCACATAATGTACAACAATCAGGTGTGGCGTATCTTAGCCTAAGTGATCATTTACCGGTATATGTGATTTTAGACAAGCCTTCCTGTAAGTTCAATGAAAGAAATTTTAAAGGCAGATCATACAACAATTTTAATAATAACTTGTTCACAACAAGCTTCAAAAATTTATCTTGGGCAAAATTTGACAACTGTGATACTATTGAGCAATGCTGGAAATTGTTTGAAAATAATATCAATGCTATTTTAGACATACTTTGCCCGATTCGAAATTTCAAAATACGTTTCAAAGAAGAGCCCTGGTTAACGCCAGAACTGATAGCTGAAATTATTACAAAGAATAATGCCTTAAAAAAGGCAAAACGCAAAAATGACATTTTAGATTGGGATTAACCAGAACTCTAAGAAATGCTTGTTCAACAAATATCAAAAAAGCAAAACAAGCCTTTGTGGTAGACGAAATCACAAATAATGTCAATGATTCCAGGAAATTTTGGGCAGCACTGAAAAAAGTACTACCGGGATCAAAATCCAAAAAGAAAGATATATTATTAGTAAATGAGCAAGGTGCCGACATAAATAGTCCTGACACTGCTGCTTTTATAAATGATTTCTTTGTCAACATTAGACCTAATCTAGCAAATAAGCAAAATGTTGAGTGGACTTTTCAAGGTACTGAATGTCATGAATCAATGAATGATATTCTAATATTAGAGCAGGATGTGATTGCTGCTACAAAAAAAAATCAACTCTAGCAAGAGCTCCGTGTTATTAAATATTTCAACACATGTTTTTAAAATTAGCTGTACTATGTCAACCATAACGGAGTCAGATCCGTTTTTGCACCAGTTGCCATGGAAACCACCATGTTGAATAAATTACATGATACAGGCACCCCTGACAAGTCACAAATGTGACCTTGGACCCCTCTCTGACACAATAGGTTTCCATGGTGACCAAAATATTTTTGCAACTATTTCACCCCAAATCGTTACCTTTCTTCTGGTACCAAAATTATTAATCTGCGATAAAAATAAGGTCCCCTGGCACTGATTATACCAAGCAAAACACTGTTTTTAGTTGGGACTATTTAGCTGTCCTAGGTTTACTGGGGAGGAATACTACTGTGACACCTTGTTGTAATCACAGAATATTGATACGAAAATTAGAAAAATATGGAGAAAAGGGAAAAAATCTAGCTCTTTTATCAAATTATCTGAGTGATAGAAGTCAAACTGTGATCACAAATGATACTATTTCTAGCCCTCTATCAATTGTATGTGGGGTACCACAGGGCAGTATATTGGGCCGTTTATTGTTTTTAATTTATATAAATGATGTCTTAGAAAAAGAAAAAAATGTAAAGATTTTGCTGTATGCAGACGACACGGTAATTTACACCTCAGGCGCCACTATTGCTTATACTATACCTGTGCTACAAAATGGTTTAAGGAAATATTCAAAATGGTCAGCTTCAAACAAACTTACAATGAATGAAAGCAAAACCAAATTAGTGGCTTTTACCTCAGACATAAAATACAAGAAACTCAATTTGAATGAACATCCCATAAGTGTCAATGGCAAAAGACTTGCATTTGTTCCTACTTTTCAATATCTTGGTGTTATTTTAGATAATGACTTGAATTATAAAGCTCATTTATGGGAACTAAAGAAATCAATTGTCTACAAAACCTTTTTAATGTACAAGTTGAGATCATACGTACCAAGTGACATTCTTCTACGTATTTATAAGACCTATGTTGTACCGGTATTGGACTATGCTGATGTTATCTATGCGGGTGCCAATAAGACAGTACTTGAGGAGCTACAAAGTTTACAAAACAGATGTATCAAACATTGTCTGAAATTACCTATTCTAACATCAACTGATTTCATTCACCAGGAATCTTTTTTGCCATATCTCACAGATAGACGTGAACATCATCTAAGGATAATGGCTTTTAAAGTGTCAAAAAAGCCTGAGTATCAAAAAACAAAAAACAGAAATACAAGGTTTAATGATGCACCAGTTCTGTATAATGAGAGATCGACTACTAGAGCTTATGATAGGTCTGTAGAATTTATGACAAGCCATGTTTGGAACTCACTGTCTAATAACCTGAGAAATATTGAAGACAAAGAGATTTTTAAGAAAAAAAGCAAAGAACTTATGTGCAATACTATCCCAAAAAATGCAATTAATCTATACGCACCAAGGTAAAGATTGTGATAAGAGACTAAATATTTAAATCTTACTTTACAAGTTGTATTAGATATGAGGGTGCGATTACAATTCAGTGTATAAAGATTCTTGCATATATAAACTGTATCAGAAAGCAGTTACACTGGCCATGTGAATTTAAAATAACCTGTATTCTTTAAAATTATAAATACTTGCTGCTTCTAGACCCAACCAAACCCACAACCAGGTACTATGATACAAATGTCAGAAAAATTGTACTCGTAATGTTTGCTACTTCTATTGTCATATGAAAACCTGATTTGTTATGTACTAATCACTTTTGATTACCTTTTCGCCAATCTACTAACAAGGGGGGTACCTAATATCAGCAATGCTGACATACCCTCCTTACTTGTTTGGTAATGTACTATGTGTAATACTTAAATTTGATGTTAACAGGTCTTAAGTAAGCCACCACTGATTATACCCACTGTGATACACGGAAATTTTTGTGGTTGTTTTTGTACAAAAATGTTAATATTATAATGAATGCTTGTACACGATTTGAATTACAATGCGAAATAAAGTTAAATTGTTCCTTAAAAAAAGATTTTCCTTAAAAAGAAGGAAACAAGCAGACCATTGTGTCCTTGAAGGACACAAACAGACCATTGTGTCCTTGAGGACACAAACAGACCACTGTGTCCTTGAAGGACACAAACAAACCACTGTGTCATTGAAGGACACAAGCAGACCACTGTGTCCTTGAAGGACACAAGCAGACCACTGTGTCCTTAAAGGACTCAAACAGACCGTTGTGTCCTTGAAGGACACAAACAGACCACTGTGTCCTTGAAGGACACAAACAGACCACTGTGTCATTGAAGGACACAAGCAGACCATTGTGTCCTTGAGGACACAAACAGACCACTGTGTCCTTGATGGACACAAACAAACCACTGTGTCATTGAAGGACACAAGCAGACCACTGTGTCATTGAAGGACACAAGCAGACCACTGTGTCCTTAAAGGACACAAACAGACCGTTGTGTCCTTGAAGGACACAAACAGACCACTGTGTCCTTGAAGGACACAAACAGACCACTGTGTCATTAAAGGACACAAGCAGACCAGCCTGTGTGTGAAGGATACAAGTTTTTTTGTTTTTTTTGGACTAGCTCATTGCGTTAATGAACTGTCAGGTTCATTTATGTAACGCTATAGAGCCGACCAATTTTAATTTTGCACTCGTTCAACTTTTTAATCACGTCATCTATGTATAAAACAAACAACAGGGGGCCTAAAACAGACCCTTGTGGGACACCATATTTGATTTCAGATTCTTGAGAGACATTATTGCCATAACTAGTTCTTTGTTTGCGGTTTTTTAGATAACTATTAAACCAGAGAAAGTTATTTTTGCTGAAACCTAATTTGCTAATTTTTTCCAGAAGTCTAACATGAATTACACTGTAAAACGCTTAAGTAAAGTCAATAAATAGGGCCCCTGTTATTAAACCATCATTTCGATACTCATATAGATCATTAACAAAGTCAAAGGTGGCATCACCTGTACCACTACCTTTCTTGTAACCATATTGCTCATCTGAAAAATTATCGTGATCTTTCATGGCACAACTTAAATAATAATACATTATTTTTTCAATAATTTTTGAGGGCATTGGCAATAGCGAAATAGGCCTCCAATTCTTAACTTGTGATAAATCTCCGTCTTTGGGTAATGGCTTGACCAATGCAGAAGCCCATTTGACAGGAAAACCACCACTATCAAAACTTCTCCGAACAAGAAAAGTAAATTGATCTAGCAGGCATATTATTGCACATTGTAGTATATCACCTCTGATCCCCTCTATTCCGGATGATTTATTTTTATCAATCTCTTTTACTGTATAATAGATATCCCAGGAATTAATCTTTATATTCGATTCAGAGAAAATTCCACCCTGAATGATTTCCTCTATACTCACATTATTATCCATATCACACTGTACTTTACCAACAGAAGCCACATGTAAGTCTTTTCCAATATTGCAAAAGTATTGATTAATATATTCACAAGCAGTTTCGGATGGGACCTTAACACCATCTACATGGTGCTTCATATCTGGATAAATCTCAGACCCATTACCCTTAAACATGTTATTAATATATTTCCAAAAACTCTTAGGATTTCCTCTACATTCATGTAATTCTTGCATAAAACCACCAATTTGATTAGCTTTTATTTTTTTCCTAATTTTTCTCCTGCAATCTTTAATAGCTTGCTTCTCTTCATCACTTTTATTCACCTTATACAACCTTAACCACCCTTCCCTCTCAAAAACAAGATCCATTACTTCATCATCTATCCAACTTTTTCTTCTTTTTTTAACTAATCTCTCAACAAAGGGATGATATTTATCCAGATACTGATTAATAGGTGTTAGGAACATGTCCCACAGCACATCAGTACTCAAATTTTTATCATAATACAATGTCCAATCACAAGATTGCAGGAAATCTTTGAAATTACTTTCTTTAAAATTCCTATAATCACGGCCCGAATAAGTTGTTTTAGTATACTTGTAATTCTCACGGCCCTTACAGCCAAATACAGGAATGTGATCAGAAATGAATGCTTCTACCGTACCTGCATCAGTAATGTTAACACAATTTGATAATACATTGTCAATACAAGTACCACTAAAGGGACGAGTAACCTCATGTACCAGAATTTTCCATCCTAAATCTTTACATAATGACCTAAAACTCTCACAGCTTGCATCAGTATCATCAAACATATTTAGATTAATATCACCTAATACCCAAGTCTCATGTCTCCCTTGATTATCATTATATTCAAATCCAGCTACCTTCTTTAGAAAAGTAAGAAAATTTGGTACATTGGTATTTGGTATTCTATAAATAGATACTATGAGCTGTTCTTTCTCACCCGGTAGACATAGCATAATAGCAATACTTTCAAAATCAATCGATTGAATAGTCAAATCATTTACAATGCTAATATATCGACATAAACCAGATCTACAACTAAGGCCTACTCCACCACAATTCTTACCAATTCGATCATTTCTATACAAAATACGATCAGGTATATTTATAATTCCCTCTGGTGAAGCAGGCTTAAGCCAGGTTTCACATAAACAAATTATATCACTATGTTTCAATAACTTGTATATCTCTTCATGTTTGTCTTCAAAACTACGACAATTAATTGAAGAAATCACCAGCCCCTTACTGTTGTTAAATTCCTCAATACAAAGTACCATTTCAAATAATAATGGGATAATAATGATGCCATCTCATTAGGTAATATACAAGGTGAGATACATTAACAACAACAGAGAAGAAAGCAATGTCCAATACCAGTATCATCATACAGTATTTACAAAGTCTTCTACCACAAATTATCCTCGTAGTAGAGGTGACTGTTATAAGCAGTCTACTGTGTGTTCAACTATTGCTTACAACAGGTTAAACCCCCAGCCCCCCTTACACTTGACTATACGGTGGTAAACTTATCAGGGGTATCACTGGGGTTAGTGGACTTAGTACACAACAAAAAGGGGCAGTGCCCTAATCCAAAAGAATTTTGAATAGAGAAAAATAATTTAGCACATTCAATTAATATGAATAGAAAATTTAACAATGCTTTCATGATGACACTGTCAAGAAAAATGTGAAAAAAAGGCAAACCTCCATTTCCGAATCAGTAGACATATATCAATAATGCAAAGCCTGTTATTTAATTTAACACTAACATATACAAGTAATTATTAAAAATCATCATCAGCATCAGCATGATCCCTGTTTGGATTCAAACCAAGTGCTTGGTCAAGGTCAGTTTCTGTGTATTCAACAGAAAAGTGGTGAAAGATCTTAACTACCATTGCACGTACCATCTTCTTTTTGTGTTTCCCATTCTTGAGGTGAATGCCATCTCTCATATGACTAGATAAGTCTCTCTTATGACAGCTACCTGCTCTTGATTTACTCACTGCACGTTCAAATCGCATTGTAGGGAGCCCCTCAGCAGCATTAAATGCCCTTATATTAGCATTAATTGTATCCAATGCTATGTCGAATTCCTCCTGAATTTTCGTACAATCCATTGTCCAGTTATTGGCCATAGCTAGGTTGGCTCCATAAATACATGTATAACAGGTTGGTTGATCAAAAGGCAAGTTATTCAGGGCAGTAGTTATAGACTGGAACCCATCGCGAACAGACTGATATACCTCCTCCGCATATTCTCCTTGTAAGCCGTATGACTTGTGGCCCTGTCTGTCCTTCCTCATAAATGACATGTTGTTAATGCCAGCTGATATTACACATAAATCAAATGGTCCATTCATCAGCAGTTCCTGAACCAACCTTCTTTGAATGTGTTCAAGTTTTGCCCCAGGCATGACAATAGTATGATGCAAGATACCTTTTTGTGGAAACACAAGGTCTAGTAGCTTTTCAAAACCAGCTACACGTGAATCTCCAATAAATAACACATTAACTCTATAGTACAACAGCTGATCCGTAGTGTCATATGTCCATATGTACATTCCCTTTCTATCCCTAATGCTATGTAAGCTCTATATAGCCCAGAAATATATAGCATGAGACATAGTCCTACTTACAAATGGCACTTGTGCACAGTTGGCTGGCGCGGTAACTACACCAGTCACTTTAATTAAGGGTAGATCAGTAACGGATTTTTACATGCATATAATCAACTTTCAGGAACGATAAAGCCAGATATATCACCATGTTGACGTGCATTCTAATCATTGGCAGCATACATCTTGCAACGCAGTATCAAACAACAATATCCAAGCTTCTGCAACCTAATTATACAAAATCCATCAGTAATATTCAACACCCACTCACTGATGTCAGGTTATTGTATAGCGAAACAATCCTGAAGAGACCTCACTATAAGCACTACAGGGCACTACATTTTGCACATCCTATACTTCCGGTTACTGCCCAGATAAGCTACCCAGGATCTGGTACAACTTGGCTGCGGCATCTACTACAAGAAGCCACAGGTAATGATTTTTTTCATGGTGATTATGACAGCTTAATAAATTTGAAATAATGATTTATTTTTAACCACACTATATTCAAGCATATAATTTGTGTAAAAATACAGTGTCTCCTGCATTCTATCTATCTTGACATCAGTCTTGATTGGACCAGCAGAGTGGCTCCATCTAAAGATATAAAGCAGAGTAGTACTTTGATTTGGATATGTGCCAGCAAACAGACCGCTCAGCACCAAGTGGTTTCCAACCATACCAAAAGGGAAATACTAAGTCCTATACTTTGCCTTTAATGAGCCACCTCTTACCACAATACTCGTCACCCTATTATCAGACTCTTACAAAAGAAGGGATATATGAATCTAGGGAATATATCAACTTTTTTATACCAGCTTTAAAAAACACAGCAGGTAATTTAACAAAATAGATGTAAAGGAATACAACTGGGGATTATTTCACTTGGCTATGCCTTGTCAGTTAATTTTGGACCTTTTAGCACTGTTTTCTATATGATCTTATCCTCATGTATGACTTAGTACAAGGCACACCCAACTTTTGCTTACTCGGTAATGTGCAGTAGGAGACATCTTCACATATATGCCATGCCGTATATGCGTGATTTTACGGTATAACAAGAAATGCCGTTGTGACCGCGTAAAAAAACGCCTCCCACTGTTATTTTGTATTGTGAGACCTCATCACATGGGGCAAATGAAATCATCATAGCGCACTCCCGTACCGCTTCGCGGTACCGCCGCTACGCGGCGTGGGAGGCGCTAAAAAAATTATACCAATTTGATCTTTGAACAGGTCTTGCAGTGAGTAGTGTCTATGGTGAACAAAAGCGAACGAAGGTTTTCCCTGCACAACACATCTATGACGGCAGGGTCCTTACCATCAAAACTCATAAACCTAATGTTAGAATAAAGAATTGCTCCCGTGCCATCATCCTGATCAGGAATCCCTTCAGGACGATAATAGCCTATTTCAACTATCTTAAGGGGAACAAAACGCGAGTCACTGCACTTTCACATTATAAATCACATGGTGAGAAACCACACTATTTTGATAGTAAAAAATTCTTTTTATGTTCCTAAGTTCTCCAAATGTTTATTCAAACGTAAAAAAAAAACAACCATCAAAACATGTACTTGAAAAGCTTTTTTTCTATTCTATAAAACACTTTTACTCTAGGTTTTAAAAAAGTATAATTTTTAACATAAACATGTTTTCTTTTGCATAATAAAAGACTTTTTAAAACTCTTGAGCACATTGACATACAATATCAATATCAACATTTGACAAACAATATCAATATTTTCAGCCTGGAAATCCTTTGCAAATACTGCAATAATGGACTGGTTAACTAGGTATTCAGGGTGGCTTCAGTTCCCTAAACCCTTCCTGGTAGTTGTGTATGAACATCTAAAACTGGACCCACGAAACGAAATAAGACGGATCTTAAACTTTCTCAACATCGCAGTGACTGAGAATGATCTCAGTGTCATGATGGCAAATTTAGAGGGAATATATCACCGGAAGCCAAAGTACTTGAATTTTGTGCCATTTTCAGAGGCACAGATTAAGCGGATTAACAATAGCATTGCTATCATCAACAAAAAGCTACAGTCCCTCCATATGGATGTCGTTGTTGATGGCACCCCACCTGAACAAATATAGACATAAGATGATGGACAATGTCATCAAAGTTTTGTACACTATGGACATGAACGTGAAGACTTTGACATCAAGGTGTAATGGTGTACGAGTAATACTATATGGATGAGTAATACTATAGCATGCAGGAAATGCACGGGTTTCTATACGGATGAGTAATACTATAACATGCAGGAAATGCACGGGTTTCTATACGGATGAGTAATACTATAGCATGCAGGAAATGCACGGGTTTCTATACGGATGAGTAATACTATAACATGCAGGAAATGCACGGGTTTCTATACGGATGAGTAATACTATAACATGCAGGAAATGCACGGGTTTCTATACGGATGAGTAATACTATAACATGCAGGAAATGCACAGGTTTCTATATGGATGAGTAATACTATAACATGCAGGAAATGCACGGGTTTTTATACGGATGAGTAATACTATAACATGCAGGAAATGCACGGGTTTCTATACGGATGAGTAATACTATAACATGCAGGAAATGCACGGGTTTCTATACGGATGAGTAATACTATAACATGCAGGAAATGCACGGGTTTCTATATGGATGAGTAATACTATAACATGCAGGAAATGCACGGGTTTCTATACGGATGAGTAATACTATAACATGCAGGAAATGCATGCGCTTTGCATACATTTGAATATCATTTGAGATACATGAGTACATGTTGGGATGAGTGGTTTATGTAGATGCATGAGGTATAAAAGATGTGTAGCATGTAGAGGAGGGAGGTGGGGGGGGGGTTGCTAGACAACTAGGGTGTAAGATACAGGCATGTGTAAACATGTGCCTACAAGTGCACCCAGGGGGAGGGGCTGAGGGGGATTAAAGGGACCAATGGGAAGCCTTGTAAGAGCAATGATGGACAGGTGGAGCATGTGTGCTGACATGATATAGACTGTAGTGAAAAAAATAAAATCAGAGTTCACCTGGAGTTGGTTGTGTTACCTTGTTATTTAATCAACACCTTAACCAGCGTTACACAGGGTTAGACTCCAGATATCCTACCATCTCAGGTAGACAATATGCGACAGTTTTGCTCCCTAACAAATGTAGGAGAAATAGGAGGTTTTTTTTTCATTTAACAGATAGTAAAAAGCGGTCCAAAATTCAATTTTCATGTGAAAATAGGATAAAAAGAGAAATATGTATTTTATTGTATCAAACTGGATGGTTGCTCCTTTGAAAACACATTCTAACTAATGTGTATGACAAAGTCAATCAAAGGTGATTGTGCACTAAAACACCTTTTTACATGTTATTCTAGATTAAAACATTGAGAAAATATACCTTGATCTTTTTTGTTACATTTAAGTTTTTCTATGTACATTTCTGTGGCTCAGCCCTTTCCAAACATGACAAATAAGTTGTTTTCCACCAAGTTGGTGTGTTCTTTTGCTTATTTCCTCTAGTCCCCACATGAGGTCACTAGTGTTCTGTATACTGGGACGCCATACTGGGAACAGAATGCTCTCAGCGGTCAAAATAGTTGTTTCTCATATCCACCAGATGTCCCTTCACAGTGTACCTCCTCTAGGTTACATGGACGTAAATGCTGCCCTCTCATGAGTAATATGGTATTCAGGCCTGCACTGAAGGTAATCTGGGTGCTGATTGGCTTAGAAATCATCTACAAGAAATATTGGTAAAATTATGAAAAAAATCACAAGTGACCCCAAATAGTTCCTAAATGGAAGAGTAGATGAGTTTTTATATTATGCCAAGGTTTGAGGATTTTTTCAGGTCTGCAAATGTTCATCTGGCCAATGGAGGTTTTGAGGCCCAAAATAGGGTAGAATGGCACTTGCTGTATGTATTAATCCCTTAGTTAAGATTTTCAGGGTTAAGCCTATCCTATATTCTAACACATTGTGTGTGAGAGATGGTTTAATCTTGCTACGGTCGAAAATGTTACCAATGAACATTACGGGGGGCTGTTTTTGTGTGTTATGCTATATAGAAACATAGAGGAAATGGAATTAGTTCCATGTAACCTATAGGAAGATTGGACATTTGACCTGCCTATTTCAAATGCCCTCTTAATGTCACTTTTTCTGTTAAAGCAAGGATGGTTTTACAGGAATCTGGCCAAATTAGTCACAGAAATAGTGTGTAAATAAAAAAAATTGGAAAACCTTGCTTGCGGAGGTAGGGTAATTCACTAAATATTGCAGTTTCTATGAATCGCCCCAAACATAACTTTTTCTGGACATAAACGACATAGAGGATGAAATTTTCAGCAGAAAATGACATTTTAGCCTCATTTTAATCTTCCTAGGGTTATTGATGCACATATATCCATGTAGGGCCTACCATAGGGTCCATTGGAAGTTTGTTCGGGTTGCGGTGTTCCGTCAAAGTTTCAGCCAGAGCGCAACTATCCAATTAACCAGTAGTAATTTATCCCTAAGTGCAAATATTAGTACAATATTGATAACAGGTATTCTTGATGCATGTAACAGAAAAGGCATGCCTTAAAAAATGATCCCCTGGTAAGATATGATCTGTAAAAAGTGGAATTAATTATGGGCCTAATATTAATCATTTTTCACCAGTTTTATCATGTTTTTCATGATTTTGTGAGTTTTTCTGGCAAAATCCGAACAATATTTTGCGAAATCAATGCCCCCTTCATCATCAGGTGACAGAATTCAATGCAAATATGCAATGTGACAGCTCTAGAACTGCTGCTTGTGCAGTGCATAGATCTTTGATGATAAAAGTCGCTGCTCGGAAATCTCGTTGAAAACTGGTAGGAATTTCAGTGTGAATTGCACACATCAATCCCCTCATATCATAACATTGAGAAAGGCTGTTGCCACCACACTTTAGGATTTTATAGGACAGACGCTAAGGTTTGATAGGAAAAACATTTTAGTTTTATCTGAAGACCCTACCCCTAATTAATAGGATGATTGGACATTTGACCTGCCTATTTCAAATGCCCTCTTAATGTCACTTTTTCTGTTAAAGCAAGGATGGTTTTACAGGAATCTGGCCAAATTAGTCACAGAAATAGTGTGTAAATAAAAAAAAATGGAAAACCTTGCTTGCGGAGGTAGGGTAATTCACTAAATATTGCAGTTTCTATGAATCGCCCCAAACATAACTTTTTCTGGACATAAACCACCTAGAGGATGAAATTTTCAGCAGAAAATGACATTTTAGCCTCATTTTAATCTTCCTAGGGTTATTGATGCACATATATCCATGTAGGGCCTACCATAGGGTCCATTGGAAGTTTGTTCGGGTTGCGGTGTTCCGTCAAAGTTTCAGCCAGAGCGCAACTATCCAATTAACCAGTAGTAATTTATCCCTAAGTGCAAATATTAGTACAATATTGATAACAGGTATTCTTGATGCATGTAACAGAAAAGGCATGCCTTAAAAAATGATCCCCTGGTAAGATATGATCTGTAAAAAGTGGAATTAATTATGGGCCTAATATTAATCATTTTTCACCAGTTTTATCATGTTTTTCATGATTTTGTGAGTTTTTCTGGCAAAATCCGAACAATACTTTGCGAAATCAATGCCCCCTTCATCATCAGGTGACTGAATTCAATGCAAATATGCAATGTGACAGCTCTAGAACTGCTGCTTGTGCAGTGCATAGATCTTTGATGATAAAAGTCGCTGCACGGAAATCACGTTGAAAACTGGTAGGAATTTCAGTGTGAATTGCACACATCAATCCCCTCATATCATAACATTGAGAAAGGCTGTTGCCACCACACTTTAGGATTTTATAGGACAGACCCTAAGGTTTGATAGGAAAAACATTTTAGTTTTATCTGAAGACCCTACCCCTAATATAGGATGATTGGACATTTGACCTGCCTATTTCAAATGCCCTCTTAATGTCACTTTTTCTGTTAAAGCAAGGATGGTTTTACAGGAATCTGGCCAAATTAGTCACAGAAATAGTGTGTAAATAAAAAAAAATTGGAAAACCTTGCTTGCGGAGGTAGGGTAATTCACTAAATATTGCAGTTTCTATGAATCGCCCCAAACATAACTTTTTCTGGACATAAACCACATAGAGGATGAAATTTTCAGCAGAAAATGACATTTTAGCCTCATTTTAATCTTCCTAGGGTTATTGATGCACATATATCCATGTAGGGCCTACCATAGGGTCCATTGGAAGTTTGTTCAGGTTGCGGTGTTCCGTCAAAGTTTCAGCCAGAGCGCAACTATCCAATTAACCAGTAGTAATTTATCCCTAAGTGCAAATATTAGTACAATATTGATAACAGGTATTCTTGATGCATGTAACAGAAAAGGCATGCCTTAAAAACTGATCCCCTGGTAAGATATGATCTGTAAAAAGTGGAATTAATTATGGGCCTAATATTAATCATTTTTCACCAGTTTTATCATGTTTTTCATGATTTTGTGAGTTTTTCTGGCAAAATCCGAACAATATTTTGCGAAATCAATGCCCCCTTCATCATCAGGTGACTGAATTCAATGCAAATATGCAATGTGACAGCTCTAGAACTGCTGCTTGTGCAGTGCATAGATCTTTGATGATAAAAGTCGCTGCTCGGAAATCTCGTTGAAAACTGGTAGGAATTTCAGTGGGAATTGCACACATCAATCCCCTCATATCATAACATTGAGAAAGGCTGTTGCCACCACACTTTAGGATTTTACAGGACAGACGCTAAGGTTTGATAGGAAAAACATTTTAGTTTTATCTGAAGACCCTACCCCTAATTAAGGTTACATGGACGTAAATGCTGCCCTCTCATGAGTCATATGGTATTCAGGCCTGCACTGAAGGTAATCTGGGTGCTGATTGGCTTAGAAATCATCTGCAAGAAATATTGGTAAAATTATGAAAAAAATCACAAGTGACCCCAAATAGTTCCTAAATGGAAGAGTAGATGAGTTTTTATATTATGCCAAGGTTTGAGGACTTTTTTCAGGTCTGCAAATGTTCATCTGGCCAATGGAGGTTTTGAGGCCCAAAATAGGGTAGAATGGCACTTGCTGTATGTATTACTCCCTTAGTTAAGATTTTCAGGGTTAAGCCTATCCTATATTCTAACACATTGTGTGTGAGAGATGGTTTAATCTTGCTACGGTCGAAAATATTACGAATGAACATTACGGGGGGCTGTTTTTGTGTGTTATGCTATATAGAAACATAGAGGAAATGGAATTAGTTCCATGTAACCTATAGGATGATTGGACATTTGACCTGCCTATTTCAAATGCCCTCTTAATGTCACTTTTTCTGTTAAAGCAAGGATGGTTTTACAGGAATCTGGCCAAATTAGTCACAGAAATAGTGTGTAAATAAAAAAAATTGGAAAACCTTGCTTGTGGAGGTAGGGTAATTCACTAAATATTGCAGTTTCTATGAATCGCCCCAAACATAACTTTTTCTGGACATAAACCACATAGAGGATGAAATTTTCAGCAGAAAATGACATTTTAGCCTCATTTTAATCTTCCTAGGGTTATTGATGCACATATATCCATGTAGGGCTTACCATAGGGTCCATTGGAAGTTTGTTCGGGTTGCGGTGTTCCGTCAAAGTTTCAGCCAGAGCGCAACTATCCAATTAACCAGTAGTAATTTATCCCTAAGTGCAAATATTAGTACAATATTGATAACAGGTATTCTTGATGCATGTAACAGAAAAGGCATGCCTTAAAAAATGATCCCCTGGTAAGATATGATCTGTAAAAAGTGGAATTAATTATGGGCCTAATATTAATCATTTTTCACCAGTTTTATCATGTTTTTCATGATTTTGTGAGTTTTTCTGGCAAAATCCGAACAATATTTTGCGAAATCAATGCCCCCTTCATCATCAGGTGACTGAATTCAATGCAAATATGCAATATGACAGCTCTAGAACTGCTGCTTGTGCAGTGCATAGATCTTTGATGATAAAAGTCGCTGCTCGGAAATCACGTTGAAAACTGGTAGGAATTTCAGTGTGAATTGCACACATCAATCCCCTCATATCATAACATTGAGAAAGGCTGTTGCCACCACACTTTAGGATTTTATAGGACAGACCCTAAGGTTTGATAGGAAAAACATTTTAGTTTTATCTGAAGACCCTACCCCTAATTAAAGGATGATTGGACATTTGACCTGCCTATTTCAAATGCCCTCTTAATGTCACTTTTTCTGTTAAAGCAAGGATGGTTTTACAGGAATCTGGCCAAATTAGTCACCGAAATAGTGTGTAAATAAAAAAAATTGGAAAACCTTGCTTGCAGAGGTAGGGTAATTCACTAAATATTGCAGTTTCTATGAATCGCCCCAAACATAACTTTTTCTGGACATAAACCACCTAGAGGATGAAATTTTCAGCAGAAAATGACATTTTAGCCTCATTTTAATCTTCCTAGGGTTATTGATGCACATATATCCATGTAGGGCCTACCATAGGGTCCATTGGAAGTTTGTTCGGGTTGCGGTGTTCCGTCAAAGTTTCAGCCAGAGCGCAACTATCCAATTAACCAGTAGTAATTTATCCCTAAGTGCAAATATTAGTACAATATTGATAACAGGTATTCTTGATGCATGTAACAGAAAAGGCATGCCTTAAAAAATGATCCCCTGGTAAGATATGATCTGTAAAAAGTGGAATTAATTATGGGCCTAATATTAATCATTTTTCACCAGTTTTATCATGTTTTTCATGATTTTGTGAGTTTTTCTGGCAAAATCCGAACAATACTTTGCGAAATCAATGCCCCCTTCATCATCAGGTGACTGAATTCAATGCAAATATGCAATGTGACAGCTCTAGAACTGCTGCTTGTGCAGTGCATAGATCTTTGATGATAAAAGTCGCTGCTCGGAAATCTCGTTGAAAACTGGTAGGAATTTCAGTGTGAATTGCACACATCAATCCCCTCATATCATAACATTGAGAAAGGCTGTTGCCACCACACTTTAGGATTTTATAGGACAGACCCTAAGGTTTGATAGGAAAAACATTTTAGTTTTATCTGAAGACCCTACCCCTAATTAAGGTTACATGGACGTAAATGCTGCCCTCTCATGAGTCATATGGTATTCAGGCCTGCACTGAAGGTGATCTGGGTGCTGATTGGCTTAGAAATCATATGCAAGAAATATTGGTAAAATTATGAAAAAAATCACAAGTGACCCCAAATAGTTCCTAAATGGAAGAGTAGATGAGTTTTTATATTATGCCAAGGTTTGGGGATTTTATCAGGTCTGCAAATGTTCATCTGGCCAATGGAGGTTTTGAGGCCCAAAATAGGGTAGAATGGCACTTGCTGTATGTATCGCTCCCTTAGTTAAGATTTTCAGGGTTAAGCCTATCCTATATTCTAACACATTTTGTGTGAGAGATGGTTTAATCTTGCTACGGTCGAAAATATTTCCAATGAACATTACGGGGGGCTGTTTTTGTGTGTTATGCTATATAGAAACATAGAGGAAATGGAATTAGTTCCACGTAACCTCTATTGGAAGGGGAAGGTAATGAGCCTTTTGAGTCAGGGATAATCTGAATGGTTTTTCAGTTTTCATAATAATGATGTCTATTATGACCCTAAACAAGTCATTATGTAGCAAGTAAAGAGATCATTTGTTTACCATAATGACATGTTTAGGCAGCCCTGCATTCATAGATTTCATCATGCTGTTGATTTCAAGAAATGTCGCTGTGTCATTTTTAAGAAATATTTGTGTCTCCTTGTCAATATAAAAAAAAATGTCACATGTCACTAGGCCGACTATGCTGATTCCCGGGGTCTAGAACCATTCCTCTGACAAAATGTATCTACAGTGGAGTTGCGATAATCCAGCCACTGCTGTTGCCCCTCTCAGGTGGCTCGATGTCAAGTGAACTGGATGTCTGAATCAAGGGCCGAGTGGTGGTATATGGGGGGTGGGGGGGGGGGGGCTGGTCAGATGGATGGAAGGATGCTAAGGTAGCATAACCCACTAGTCTGGTAGCGGAAGGCCATATTTTAGCCTAACCTCAACTTCTCCGATATAGTTTTTTCTCTGCTAATTATTCATCTATAGGTTCTAGATGAAAATATCCAGGTGGATGTGGAGCTCTCACCCTTGAGCAATTTGAGATACAGTCAAGTCTCGATCTATCGGTCTTCAATAAGTCGGTTAATTCACTTACCAGCCACCCATACCACCAAACAGATTTGATAACAGCCATTGAAATCTATTGTAATCATGATTCAGAGAACCAGCTGATTTAGGAACCAGCCAAATTTGATCTCAAACAAAGGTGGCCAGTTCATAGAGACTGTATTCAAGATGGCCAACAAAATGCTATTGAAAACTTGAAATCTATATATCTCTGGTTCTAATCAACTTAGAAACACAAATGAAGAGGCAAAAAGTATGTTTTGGAAGTCAGGGAATGCAATCCTGCTATTTCTGATAGGAAATCTGGCCTCCCTTCATGACCTAATCACCTGTCTAACGACCCTAATTTTGACCCAAAAAATCATTGAAATCCTGGATCACACTAGAACTGTCTTCCAAATGTGTTTTAACCATTTTGAAGCAATATTTTATTAAATTATAATCATCATTTTTGTAACAAAATGCCACAAACATTCCATATGAAAATTTAATAAAGTCCGACAATGAATCTGATAGGTAATTAATATAACTTATTATAAGTCTCCACCTACAGACATGACAAGATTGTAACCTTTTATAAACATAGGGAGCAGCACTGTAAACCACAAGAAGCATCCCATAATATTGTATCAATGATGTCATATGGTACCCATAGCAATGACTGTGTGTAAGTAACCATGGTTACACCAAGCAAGAAAAGTGGATCTTTTTAACTACCTCAGTACCATAATCCCAATTATCCTGATGTATTATCCTGATAAATCCATCGAAACGTCGATCACATCTACATAACTTATCAACTGAAAACTTCATCCTACTGTTGTACTTATATGATATATGTGAACATTGAATAAAACTTTGAACTTTACTTGACCTAGTCTGGTTTTGTGTGATATACATTTTTAATGTTTTTGCAAGCCATGACTTGCTCAAGTAACTCACTATCCCCAGTTATCATTGTATTTACCTTTTAGGTTTGATTAATAGACCTGCATATAGGGTATTACTGGATAAATAAAAGCCTGAATGCTACGGTTCTGTTCAGCTTTGAGACACATATGAACAGTCAAGAGGTATGATTCCAATGTAAACTAATTTATTTTTGTCACTTCTGAGAAGGCATTTGGCCTCCCTATAGGATTCCTGACCTATTGTAATGCCTTACATATAAGGTGCACCAAATGTATAGGGCATACCTTGAGCTGAAGGAAATGCTAGAGGGTGCAGCTTGGTCTTTATTTTGAGAACTTTAGTACTGTTTTAGAAGGGCTAGAAGCTGCACCTCCAGCTCTAGATAATACTATAAGCCACATTAGGGGTAAATGTGGTGTATTATGAAAATCTAATAGAATCATGGATAACAATAAACCTATGAGTCTGGCTGTGATTAGTCACCACACAACTTATTCTGTCCTCAGGCACTGCCACTCTTATAAACAGCGTCTTGGTCCTTGGTGTAAACAAAATAAGGAACAATCTATCCTTCTTAATCAGTGTATGCCATAATAGCCTTAGGATGTTAAACAAATCAATCAATCATAACATCTGTCATTTCTTCACCTTGTACAGACCATTGTTGAGTGATTGTATCTTGGTGAGTTTGACCTCTATTTCTCAGCCAAATGTGTTTTTAATCATTTTGAAGCAATGCTTTTGCAAGCCACCTATACCATTTAGCTGTGGTGGATTCATCTCCAGATGTAGATATTACTGGTTAAGTAAAAGCCTGAATGCTAATGAACACTTGAAATCTGTAGTTCTGTTGAACTTGAAGACACCAACAAAGTTTCAAAAAGTATGTACTTGAAGTCATGGAATGCATTCCTGCTACTTTTGAGAAGATACTTGGCCTCCACATTGGATTTCTGACCTAATCACCTATCTAACATCCTTCTTTTTGGTTGATACTGGGTGCCCTAGGCCTATAAGCCAAAAGTCTTTTTACCATTTTAGTGCAATGTCTTTGCAGGCCACAGCTTGCTGAAGTCCTTGTTATAACTATAATCATATGATTTACCTTTCAACTTTGATTGATGCATCTCTAGAATGTAAATATTGATTGCAAATTAAAAACCTGAATGCTAAGGGAAACTCAAATGTGTGAGTTCTCTAAGCATTAAGGAAATCCTCATTCAGTCTTTGATCAACACGGAAAATAAAAGTTCTGGACAGTACTAGCCAAATGCTTCTTTGCAGCTGGAATGGATCAACATGGTAAAAGCAACACCTGCGTTACCCAGTTGTACCTTTAACTGTGTTGATCCACTCATTTGATTCCGTGTTGATCCACTTGTATGATCTCTGTTCATGGAACATATGCCAGGGCATAATGTATAGCAGTTCAAGACAAGTGAGCAGAGATAAAGGCTATCAAAAAGACTGTATGGCCACAGAAGCATTCTACCTGGTACTGCCATCAGGACAACTTGTACCATTTGCAATACTATTTCATTTTCTGAATCCCACTTTACACTTGGATTAGATCTCCTCATCAAAGAAATGACAAGAATGATCAAAACACCTGTAGTAGACAGGCACACATTAACACAGCTGAATGCAAACATTGATCAACTAGACTGTAGCAGCATCATTATGAAGGGTTTATCTATGGCCACAGGTAGTTTGAAAGTGTAATAGATTCAGCAATTGTGGATGGTGCAAATGAATGGGTAAGTGTATAGAGAGAAACACCAGTATCAGAGTGGGTGGGACCAGGGGGGGATTTTTGGCAATTTGTTAGAACTTTAAGGTTGGGGGCTGGGGGATAGGTCAAAAGTGACAGATCCCCCTTTCCCCTGCCCCCTGCTTTCCATGCCTATGATATTTGACATACAAACAAGGTTAGCTATTGCTACAAATTTACCAACAGGCCTGTGTTCTTTGGACACCAAAGCTTTTAGCCATGAACCTAAACAGAGTCCCAGTGTTTGACACAGATGGACAGATTAACCATTCCTGACTTTTAATATGAAGTGTTTCTCAAAAGGTGGGAGTACCCAGTAGAACACAAGAAATAGAGGTCAAACTCACCAAGATACCTACTGCAGTAATACCAGGCTTGTAATATTACTGACTTAGAATGATTTCATGTGTATTGGCTGCAGTGGGTCTACTCAAAGAGATGTAGTACTTGAGTTGGCACAGATTATGAGTATTTACCCCTAGTGAGGCTTATAGTATTATCTAGAGCTGGAGGTGCACCTTCTAAAACAGTACTAAAGTTCTCAAAATAAAGACCCAGCTGCACCCTCTAGTGTTTCCTTCAACTCAGGGTATGCCCTATACAGTAGATTCACCTTATATATAAGGTATTACAATAGGTCAGGAATCCTACAGGGAGGCCAAATGCCTTCTTAGAAGTGACAAAAATGGATTAATGAATATTGGAATCATATCTCTTGACTGTTCATATGTGTCTTAAAGCTGAACAGAACCATAGCATTCAGGCTTTTATTTATCCAGTGATGATCTCTTTGTGCAGGTCTATTAATCAAAGCTATAAGGTAAATACAATGATAACTGGGGATAGTAAGTTACTTGAGCAAGTCATGGCTTGCAGAAACATTTGTTTAAAGTAGTTAAAACACATTTGGATGACAGTTCTAGTGTGATCCAGGATTTCAATGATTTTTTGGCCAAAATTAGGGTTTTTAGACAAGTAATTAGGTCAAAAATCCAAGATGGAAGACAGATATCTTCTCGGAAATAACGGGAATGCATTTCCTGACCTCCAAAACATACTTTTTGCCTTTTCATCAGTTGATTAGAACCAGAGATATATAGATTTCAAGTTTTCAATAGCATTTTGGCAGCCATCTTGAATATCTCAAATTGCTCAAGGGTGAGAGCTCCACATCTGCCTGGATATTTTCACCTAGACCCTATAGATGAATAATCAGCAGAGAAAAAAACTATATCGGAGAAGTTGAGGTTACCCCCCCACAGCTACCAAACTACACTAACTTTTCCTTTATCCATCAATATCAAGAAATGTTATATACCAACATAGACAAACTGAAACTGATGACTTCCTGTGTTTTACTCCTGAACCAACCCCTATGGTTAGGTGCTCCCAAGAGTCAAAGTGTCAACTGGGATTAAGGCTGTTTGTCCCTACCCTCTTATGTCTATCTGCCCCTATAAGTAGGAGCTAAATTCTAGCTGACTGGAATATCAAGTATCATTTTAATGCTAAATACACAAACTGGTCTCCATATTCCCTGACTGGGACTGGAAGTTAATAACTGGATTATCAAAGGCAGTTTTTACCCTATATATAAAAAGGCATTAGTTTGTCGCTCGTCCCCACACCATTGACATAAGCTTGAGTGCTTGCCAGGAACAGATAAACCAAAAGAGGCTACATAAACCTATGTATTTTTTTCAAAGTTAACCCGATTTTTCTTTCCATATTTGCTTATAGTAATATTTTCAGCATGTCATGTTAAATTTCATGGCTTCCTGTCATCCTAATTTCTAGAGGTGATTTTTCTTTAGTTATTTCAGGGAAAAGAATCTTATAGCCTCAAAATTTGTTAGTCAAGCTTCAATTTCTGCCATCTTGGATCTCGATTAAAAGAGATCTGTGCTTCCAGCTGCATGAGTTTTACAGGAATGGTATCAAACTCAGTTTATCTGCATCCTATGCATCAAGAGCTTCAATTCGATGTGTCATACATCGAAATCTGATGTATGGTTCCAGAGATAGATCTAGGCCTACTACACGGGCGCAGAACTAGTCTGCTACCAGGTTCTTTGTGTTGTTCATGGTATAAGTCCAGGGTCTGCCACTGACCATGTACCCTCTCTCCCCTGTGGGTAAAAGTAACCCTTCTCCTCTGTGTCAACATAACTGCGGTCCTCAAAGCACATGGCTATGGCTATAATTAGCTGCATAGGTCCCAAGCTGCCAGCTCACCACTGAGGTTACACTGGGGCCCTTGATGGGGGATCCCAATGTCATACATAGGATTTTAAGAAATGCACATGTCCCATATCAAGAGCAATTCCCAGTGTCACCAGCATAGCTAATCCAAAAAGAGTACCAGTATGATGATGTGGATTGCCTTTTTTGTCTACAAGCCCGTGCCCAGGGGGCGGAGCTGGGGGAGACTCAGCTCCACCCCCCATGGCCCAACAGTTAAAAAAGGTCCACATTTTAGGTCCCGTGGTGTGGTTCAATTTTGGATATAGTGGACCTCAATTAGTTTAATGGAGAAAATAAGGAATTATCATATTGCACTTTTTAAAGGGTAATAAAACCCTCATTGAACTTCCTGAGCTGTGGTTATGTTCATCATATATCTTATAAACATCAATGTTGATTTGATCCTTGGGTCATCCAGGAGTCACAATGAGACAGACCCCTACCCCCTGCCAACTCCCTACCTCCTGCCACCACCCCACCGTGACCACCCTGTGTGACCAGTGTACAGGGCTGTGTGACCCAGAAACAACTTGCAGCCTCTCCACTCTGTCCCTCCCACTCTCCAAGCAGAAGCGGCCTCACTAAGCTGCTCACTTCAGTGCCCTCTACTCTGCTTGGAGCTGAATCTTACTCCAGCCTCCAGAGTCCAGTGCATGATTTCATGATAAAATACTCAATTTCCACCCATAAACATGTCCAAAGAGGGGTTCTTGAGGGTGGACCTACCCCAGATTTCCACTTTGTACTATAGGAATGGCCTGAAGTCAGGGATGTAGGGTATAATTATATTAGATTAGTAATAAGCTACTAAAAATCACCCCCCCCCCAGTATGCAGAAGTGACCCCAGAAGATTCTAGTCATTGGCCATGCCTTATGCATATTAAACTATTTGGGGTTCCCCAGGTAGTTTTCTATCAGATTTCCATCCCATTTATTCATCCCTTAGGGAGCATCAAAATACTCCAAAGATTCAGTTGACTCCCTCATTTTAAAATTTCAAAGTTTTCTTGCACCTGGGGAGGCAGGCTTTAAATAACAACATATCATGACATAAAATTTGCATCCCTTTTCTAAAATCATCCCTAATATTACATCAAAATGCTTTGAACTACACAATTTAATATGCATATTTCAAAAATTTTCTTGGGGGGCAAGCCCTCCAAACCCCCTTAAAATAAAACACAACACCACACATATAACAGTCTAAGCATGTTGCGCGCGACATGTGGTGGTCAACTCCTGGATCCGCCACTACCGGGTCTGTCGCTGTGCTTTAATTGCAATGGCAAAAAGGTCCACTTTTCAAGCAATGGTCTCCCCCCAATGGGGAAGGCTGGGCACGGGCTTGAGTCTAGATCATGGACCTATCCAGTGAAATACCTATTTTCATTTTAAATTCAGTACTCTATATTTTGAGTAAACTTATTCTGACAAAATCTGTAAGACATCTGCTACCATAAAGGCAGGCATTCATCTTATATTCCCAAAAAACTTCTTTTGGTGACCTCTCTATGTATACATAAAAAAAAAACAACCTTCCTTTATACCCCCTAATAAAATAAGTAATATGCCCTATTTTTTGTCACTAAGTCCCATTTCACATGTTGAATTAAAAAAATGGCCCTGCCACATGTCACTAGCATAGCCATATCCCATGCCAATTTTAAGAAATTGCCATGTCAACATGTCGATTTTAGTGGTGTAGGGCCACAACACTAGTTTGGCAGGCACTGGCAGTAGTCAATTGGACTCAAGGCTGCACCCACAGAGGGTGCAGTGTTGGAAATTGGTTTAGAATAAACAGAAGCTGTAAAATTATGAAAGCCTTACAAATAATTCCCATAAATCAGAATACTTGCATATAAAAATTCCTGATATATTTTGGAGACCAGAAGATTTTATTTATGAGACAAGGCAGAAAATAATTTACTAGAGTTCTGATAGATGGCAGCAATAGGAAAATGACTAGTGTCACACACTGGGCTCTCTACACTGCCTCTCAGCTTGGCGATTGTACTGACTTAGTTCTTGCACGTGGCCTACTAAGTACTTATCTTCTGAGAGAATATGCTGGAAGAGTGTAAAATTGTTTGGGGCTGCTTAGTTACGCATCGTTGCTATGTTACGCACTGCTAAGTTATGCACCTCCAACAGAGGCTCAGTTTGGTAGGGCTACAAGGGGGGGGGGGGTGGGGGTCTGGGGGGTTGCAGTTGATGGGGGATACTATTTGACCCCACTATCTAGTGGCCAAGCCACTAGTAATAGTATAAAAACCGTTTCCTGTAAATTCTGACTGTAAGGTGAGGGACTGGATTATCACAGACTGGATTATCGCGGCCTAATTGTAACACTTACTGATATCAATTCATCTGGGATGGGTGCATCCTTGGGCATCCTAAAGAGGCCCCTGAAGAGGACACACAGCTCATTCGTGTCGATCTTACCATTGCCATCCACGTCCAGCTTTTTAAACCACTCCTTGATACTAGACTTCACGTCCTTAGGCATAATGAATGTTTAATGTGGGTAGATGCTGGCAAATCTGTTTGTGATCATCGTGTCTGGTTCCCACGCTGGCAGTGGCGGGATACGGATGTACCTCCACGGCTTACACCTGCCCTAACCTGCCACACATAACATATTGACATGGGAGTTGGTTGGCAAGGAGGGGAGGGATACACAATGTACACCATACTCCCTCTATGGTATGCGCCCCCACCTGGGTGGATTTTTTTCAAGTGCACTAAAATACATTCCCTCCAACCCCTAGGAGGGTTATGAAATGTTTCGTTCTCTAATAATATGCACGCCTTTTCACTGAAAAGAGGTGAAATCTTTTTGCCCCCTCCATAAGAAGTATCTCTTGTTAAAAAATGAGCAGTCCCCAAAACACTAAGAACTTGCTGTCAGTGTTACCTCACAGTGTTGTATAATAGTACATTGTAGTATTCATGTTGTCATGGTAGTGCAATATTCCACGGCCTACCTTCCTGTACATGAAGCTGTCAAGAATATAACAATTTCAGGTGAAACCAGAGGTATGAAAATAAAATCTTTTTTAAAAAAAGGTTCTCAAAACAAAATGTTCAGTGGCGGATCCATAGTCTACTAAACTCTATACCATAGACTAATTAGAAATGTCAGGTGGACCCATGTATCCATTGGTGCAGCTCCATTGAGGACCCCTAATGCAGGAGTGCATCATGCTGCACTTCTTTCGAGCCCTTTGGGTGTGTTTCAATTACATATGGTGGCCATGATGCATGAATGTCTTGATGCCTCATGAAGTCCATTGACCATGATTGAATACATAGAGAGAACTAAACAACCGTGGTGTATGAGGTGGCTGATCCACCATGAGGCGGGATGTCTCCCCCGAGGACACCAGGGGAGTTTAGTTCTCTATTTATTTTATGCATTTACAGGGCTTAATTAACTAAAGACTAACAAAATCCATTACCGTAGCTCCTCGTAAGAGCAGTGGTCCACAATTTTATTTGTTTACACGCACCCAGAATGAGGCTGCAGTACCAGATCGGCCCCAGTAGTGGATCAGCACACATTACGCCACTCTGGGTGTGGCTATTGGCCGTTAAACCTATGGGAACAAGTTATTAGCATAAAATAATGCACTAATGCTCTTAAGGGGTGAGGGTTTCTGAAAGCTTATAGCTAGCCCGCTTTGACAACATACTACAAGGTATTCTAGGAATGAATAGGCTGATATCTGCAATCACAGGCTTTGAGAAGAATTTAAATCCTTATAGTCTATGGTAGAATGCAGCTAAATTAGGGTAGCATATGGTTGAGACCTTTTGCTTATGCATAAAGTTCAACTAGAATTGTGGTGCCTGCATGTAGGCTATTCCTCCATAGGTTTTATGAGGTACTTCCTCTAACCCCCACATATTCATATGTTGTATACTTCATTTATGCTCACTTGGTGAACATGGTTGTTACGCAAATACATCAATGTGTCTTACCCTTTAAACACATACAATAGTATTAACCAGTTTAACTATCTTGGATAGAATGGCAGTCAATAGTGGGGACTCCACTAATGCGATTTTTGCCGAGAATCGGAGCTATTCTCACAAAAGCTGGTACTATCACACACTACAAAGTGGTATTTGTTATAATTAAAAAGTCAAAATAGAATGTTGAGAGAACTGTTTGTATATATATGGAAGGCTTTGTGTGCGATCTCAGACACGTTTTTGTTTTCAAAAGATGTTTTTGTTAACTAAAGGAGGTTCATCTGATGTAAATATTGAAGAACTTCATGTCTGTTCACGAGTCTCCCGATTCAAAATCAGACAGGTTTGCTTTTTACAGTATAAGAGCCTGCTGTAGGGGCCAGCATCGTTGTATATATATTAGTGCCGTTCATCCAAGAGACGTGTTCGTATGGTGCTTGTTCCTTCTATGCCAGCTAGGTGTCGCTTTGCGATACCCCGTTGGTACAAGAGGGGGCAGCACCATGCCTCGCGTCCAGCTTCTACTAAGAAGCCGGACGAGCGGCAGAAGGGGACTGGACGTGGTCCAGTCAAGACGCTCAGTATAATCTATTGAAACATTAAATAAAGTCCTACCCGAGAGGTAGGGGTATCCGGGGCTTTGCCCAACCCGAACTACTCGTGTTGTGTTGGTATCTCTAGTGATAAGCGAGCCAACGAGCCACCTAACATATAAGTCGATACGAACCATTACACTGCAATCTCTGTTGTTGTTATTGTTGAAAGTTGTGACAATCACACACCGTTATCGGCTGGTAGGTTGTTTACATTGACATCATTTCTATTAGATAATGTAAACAGATTCTCTCCTTTCATGTTATATAGGCATTGTTGTGATAAGAACAGAAAAAGGAAAATAGCTCTGAGTTTATTCATCGGTTTTATTTTTCTTCTAAAAGCATAGGCTTATGTGGTATGGATAACAGAGACATATTTAAACCTTTTGTAACTATATTCAAGCTGATAAAGTGTGCATGGTAGAATTTGTTAAGAAGATGGCATAATGAATGCACAATTTAAGCTTTCCTTTTACAATACACACATTGTTTTTTTTTTGGTTTTTTTTTGCTTGCTTAGATCTTGAAGTAGTAGTCATCTTCTTTACAAGATATCCCACTGTATCTAATGTGGCAATCAGAACCATTTGATTTCATTATATATGTTATCTGATCAAATCTGATGAAATTTCAAAATAATCTAATCTCACCAAAAAGAATCATGAGCCATCAGGTAAGAAGTAAAGGAATTTTATCTAGCTACCCTGATTGTTTCCAATTATCCCTGATCGGAAGTGATTGGGTCTGGTGGAACGCTTGTTTATTTCTCACGGTGAATATAATGATATGGTGTACTAAGAAAAACATTTTAGATGAAATGTTATAAAATAAGATAAGTCCAGAAGGTTTCTGGAAAGCAGTAAGGAAATTGCTTCCTAGAGACTGTGAGGTCAACACTATCAAATTAAAGGATGAGAGTACTGAAAAGGACCTCCCTCCTGAGAAGATTGCTGTTTATACAAATGACTATTTTTCAACTATTGGTGAGGAATTAGCAGCCAAACATCCGTCACCAGTTTAAGTTCCCATTGAACCTGACTCTAACAATGACATGGACATAACTACTCAGCTTTTTGATAATGATGACATTGTAAAATCTATTGCTGAAATAGACCAGACCAAATCATCAAACTTCAATCCCTAAAAAGGGTAATTCAAAATTAGTCACCAATCTAAGGCCCATTAGCCTACTCCCCTGCCCGACAATATTCGACAAATTATGGGTAAAAGGTTAAGGAAATTTATGGACGACAAAAATATACTCTGTGAAAACCAACATGGTTTCAGACCAAAACTTTCAACCACTACAGCTACCACATCATATCTCAGATACATTTATAATAATGTTGAAAATGATCACAATACTTACAGTTTATTTTTAGATTATTCCAAAGAATCATACTGTCTCCCACTGTTTATTAATACGGAAATTGAAGACATTGGGTCTGACGAACAAAGATTGTCCATGGTTTGCCAGTTATTTAAACAATAGAAATCAGAAAGTAGCAGCTAATGATGCATTGTCCAAGCTCAGAGCAGTTAAATTTGGTGTACCTCAGGGCTCCATTTTAGGGCCCATGTTATTCACACTATATATATGTAGTGTTCTACCCCTCGATGTTCAATCGAATCTTTCGATAAACAACGAAGAACAACTATTCAGGTTCCAGTTAAAACTTTATTGTCTAATAACGCATAGGCATCAGCCGTTCTCGATCACAGTTACAGGTGGCAGAGTTTGAACTCTATAGCATGTTCGACACTAGGCCTTCTAGTGTCTGCAGTTAATATTCTACATGTACCTTCTCTGTGCAGCAGCACAGAGAAGTATCAGAACATGGTAGCCGGGCAGCCGCCAACCATCGCTCACGATGGTCAGTTGGGGCTGGACTGACCCTGAGGAAGGCCGTACAACGGCCTTATATACACCGGAGTCGAGGGCCACGTGACCAAGTGGTGACTAGCGCTGGACTCCAGCGCCCTCAGGCGTCAGGTAATAGAGGTGCTCTCGGCGTCGCCCACGAGGACCACGAAGGTACCTCGAAGACGACGCGGGACCACCACACCACCCCCCACTAGACTGAAACGAGATCCCGGATCAGTCTAAACAAATAGATAATAATTTAAACTACTGGATCCGTCGACATGGTCGACAGAAACAGTAGAGGAATATAGAGAAATATGTAGTTTCTACTGTACTGTAGAAAAAAATTATTATCACAGTTAATATAAGGCGCTGCTCCATCCAACGTTGGAGACCAGTGTCGAAACACCGCTTCACGACCTGCTCCTGGTCGATCCGAGGGAGGCACGACCGGGTATGGTAACCGGGGTCATGTCGTTTCCTCCCTGTCTCGTTGAGAAGCTCCTTCCAGCGTAGGAAGCCCATCAATAGTGCACAGTATAACTATGATGGTCCTTCGACCGTGAGGCCGAGGATGTGTGGCACCACCGGGTCCTAGGACCGGGGTGGCGTCGGATCCACACAGCTTCGCAGTGAGGTCCGGGGACAGGAAAGGTACCCCCACTCGTGGAGGGTACACCGTCGTCCGGGAACGAGTTCCCGGGGGTTCCATGCCGACATCGAGACTCTGTTCGATGTCAGCAGTCCGAACTCAGGCGGAGGAACAGTAGTATCATACTACTGATCCCCCGAGACCCTGTAGCGGCGTTGATTTCCGCCTGCTCCCCATCAGTGCGCTCATCCTCATGTGAGGCACTGGTGGCTAGCTGGCCGGAAAACGTGGGCGACTCCGGCAATAGAGCCACACGGTCCATTGTCGTGCTCCAAGCCTCGTTAGAGGTCTCGGGTGCATCTCGGGAGTCTCCCTCAGCATCTGAGTGGAGGACTGCCGAATCTGCAGAGTCGCTTCCATTGTCGTCGTCGCTCTCTTGACCATCATGGTCATCCTGGTCTCCCTAGTCAGGGGGAGCCGTTGGAGATTGACCGATGACATTGACGTCCCCGTCTATGTCCATCGACTGTTCCGCCTCGGCAGGTTCTACTGCTCCGGGGGAAGCCGACGGGTCTGGGCAGACGGCTGCACTCGCGGAGATCAGAGGTGTGATGCCATGAAGATCCGGGTGGATTTTCGGCGACACCACTCTCTGAACCGGTGGCGGTGCAGGCTCGGTGGCTCCCAAGAGGTCGACCAAGGGAGCCGATGAGGAAGGCGCAGTTGCCGGTGGGTAGACGGTGGCGCCGAGAGACCTACCAGGGGTGTCAGGCTTGTCCTGTACCACCTGCTCTCGACCCAACATCGTCATAGCCAAGCTCAGACTGTCTATCCTCGGAGATAACTCCCTCAGAGGATTAGACTGAGCCGCCAGCATCCTGACGTCGGGCACCACTCCACCCTCGACGAGGTACCTCTGCGCTTCGCGGGTTTCAGGGTTCGGACGCCATGGTGCTTGTCCTTCATCGTTTCCGACAGCTGGACCCCGAAGACTCTAAAGAATTCGCGGTCGATTTCCTCCCAGCCTTCTATGATAGCATCCCTCTTGGTGATATCATATTGGGCTTGTGACTCAAAGTTATTGAGACGCGTTCGGACGTTGGTCAGACGAGAATCCATCTCCATCTGAACGGTCTGGCACGCCTCTTCCCTAAGAGCCGGAAGGAGCTCGTTACGGATGGCCATGTTTGTTCTATCAAACAGGCCAAACAAGTAGGCACTCGCTTCCTCACGGAATGCCTCACCGAATTGGTCGATAGCAGGGTTACCTGTCATCTGTAGAAGTCCCTTACAACGTTCCACGAACGTCTTGGGGACCCCACGTTCGACGCCATCGCCGTATGCAGGCTGTGCCAACTCCCAACGCAAGGTTGCTGTTGGGGTGTCGGTGCCTGACACGACGTTGGAGAAAGTGGTTCCTGCTCCTGAGGTCAGCGTCGCACCTCCTACATGGACACGCGGTGTGGCAGCTGGGGTGCTGTCCTCTGCCGCTGTAGGGGGCTTGACAGGAGGAGACGAGTTGGTGGTCACCTTGGGTTGTCGATCACGACCACTCCGGGATTCCACCGTCTTGCCTCCAGGTTTAGCACAACTGGTGCTAGGTTTGGCTGAACCGGTCGAAGCAGTCTTCGACTTTTTAGTAGCCGGGGCCGGGGCGGCCTTCGATGCCTGCACGGGCTTCGAGGGGGCTGCCTGCGGCTTAGGCTTCTTAGGTTCAGTCGAACCGGCAGACTTCCCAGCATCTGTGGAGTGGGGCCTCTTGTTCCCACTCGTAGAGGCTATTGGTCCAGAGTCTCGAGGACGACTGGCTTCCCGCTTCTTCCGCTGCTCTACCCTGAACTCGGGATAGGCGCCGTAGAAAGCGGGCATGAGCTCCGGTCTGATATACCTCCATCTGGTCGGGGGAGGAGTCCCTCGAGGCAGCAGCAGCCGCGACTTTCAAGTCGCTGCTTAGCGGCCTCTTTCGCCTTTTGGCGGAGCTCCTTCTCCCTCTCCTGGGACTCGGCCAAGGCTTTCTGTGCATCCTCGATCTGCTTCAGAAGAGCTGCACTTTTAGCCGAGGTAGACTCAAGCTCTTGCTCGGGTCTGGTCCTCTTGGACTTCTTCTTCTTCTTCTTCTTCTTCTGCGACTTGTGACTCGCCAAAGAGCTGTACCCTGACTGCTCGTCGAACGAGGACCCCATGGTTCTTCCTGAACTATGGGTTCCGCCGAAGAATTAGAGACTCCGGGCCCCGAACCGTTCTCAGACGGGACGAGGCGGCGAAGAGGATCTTCGAGGTGTTTCGATCCGCACTCTGGCGGGTCGAAGCCTCGAAGGTGCCTTCGATGTACCTCGAACCGCACTCAGGCGGCTCGAGGGATCGAAGACTGAAGTCTGGAGAGAACACGAACCCACACTCAGGCAGGTCGTGTCCCTCGACACTGGACGGGGGAGACCTCCTACACTCAGGTAGGAAGTCCCCGGGCGGAGCGTACCAGCTGGATTAAGCTAGGCTTAGTCCAGCTAATCTGCTTCCGACTCTTATGAGAAGGGCGCAAATGTGACCTCCGGGGTGTGTGACGCGGCCTTTTATCCCTGTGGCGCACGCCTCTGATTGGAGGAAGGGCCTACATGACCGAGGGGGGCGAACCCTATTGGTCCGCAGCGGATCACGCCATGACCAAATAAGGTGATGCTCAAAAAATAGAATGACTCACTCTCCTCACACCGTCACGCTCTGGTCCTCCAGTCACAATGTTTGCATATGCTGTTGTTTCCTATGCGGTCTATGGGGTTCCGACACTGTAACATGGGTAACTAGGGCACCCCCCCCCTCCATCAGACTACCGGGATTAAAAATGGTCCCAATATGGATCTACCCTTCGGGCAGAATCCACCAGCCTATGCTGGGAACCCATCCTCACAGTCCGATAAAAATAAGAGGCCCAAATCTCTCATGTTTCTAGTGTCAGATTGTCTCAAACTAAGAGGCAATCGTATGACTTCTCGTTGTGTAATTTTTTATTCACCGTCGGCTTCACGTCCACAGACAGATTTACTCAAGAACGGCACCCATTATTTTAAATCCTCATTAAAAAAAAAACAGGTTAGTAAAGCTGCTGCTTAGTATTGTGCGAAACATCGATTACTGAGTAGGGTTTAATCTAGGACTTTTCCTGATTTTAACCTTTACTGTAGGAACAAGTGTTGAGCCTCGGGGCGGGTTACTATCACCCCCTCCCAGCTCGCCATCCTTTGATGTGGCCGGGCCGACCGGGCTATTAACCCGTTTCCGCCGGCGTCTGCCTCCCATCACTTGTGACGGTGTGGATGTAGGAGCCAGAGTATTTGCACTGGGTCCCCTTTCATCTTCGACACTTGTTGACCGTTCCTTTGATGAGCCTTGGCGCTTAAGCCTCGCTCAAGTCATAGGTCCGGTCTGGAGTGACTGATCTCCGACTTCAATCGAAACGTTTCGATGTGAAGTTTGTTCAGTCGTTTGCACCTTCGAGGGGGGGTCGGGCTTCTGACATCCCTTCAAAGGCTGTTTAGATGCTTTCGACTTATCTCGACGAGCCGGTCGACCACGGCGCCGCTTTGATGGTTTACTGGCATCCAACATCTCCACCTCGCTCAGCTTTCGAGCCTTTTGCTGTCGTTTTCCATGACCCTGCTTAGTTTGTTTTTTAGACTGAACTTCCGGTCGCTACCTTTCGATCTCTATTTCGACCTGTTCAGAAACAGACTTAGCCCTTTTCGTGGCCTTACGAGAAGGTGAATCATCCTCAAGTTGTGGCTGCAACAACTCGACAGTCTGTGATAGTTCTACGCCCAACCACCGGCGCACCCTATCAACATTGCTCTTTTGCAACCGCCCGCGGGACGATCGAAGTAATAATGTCGACTCAGAGAGGACAGAATCCACTACGAACGGCCCATCCCAGTTGGGAGCAAGCTTCATAGCTGCTTGGGGGGTGTGGTACCTCACCACCTGTTCCCCAACTGAGTACCTTCTCTGCTTCAGCCCATAGTCATACCCGACTTTTTGGCGTTCCGCAGATTTACCTAGATTTTCCCTTACCATGCTGTAACTCTCCCTCAACCGATCACGAAGTTGTTCCACGAAAGTAACGGAACAAGGGACTTCGAGCAGGTTTTCGATTGAGCCGAAAATTACGTCCGCTGGCATGAGAATTTCTTCCCCGAATACCATCATATTTGGACTGCATCCCGTAGGACTGTGTTCAGAGCTGTTATATGCGGACACGACATATTTAGCCTGTTCATCCCAGTCGTCCATATGTTTGTCTACCAACATAGTCAGACTCTGAATCAGTGTTCTGTTGAACCTTTCCACTTGGCCATCACTCTGCGGCCTGTACGGATTGGTTCTTTGTTTTACAATCGTCAAATAATCACACATCTCAGAGAAGAGTCGAGACTCGAATTCTCGACCTTGATTGGAATGCAGAAGCAACGGGACACCAAAGGTCAAGACCCACCCAACGACCTCTGTCCTTCCCCATTCCAGGCCAGTAATATCTCCTTTTCACCTATTCGAGTGTTCGTTTTCGACCAAAATGTGCCGATGTTCGGTGTCCGTGGCAAAAAGAGAGTACCTCGCCCCTCAGTTGGCGTGGTACAACTACTTGAATCATATGTTTTGCACGACCCGCCTCGACTTTCCAACGACACAGCAAACCTTCACGGAAAGTTAATAGAGGCCATTGCCCTATTAATTTCCGTACCTCGGCGCTCTCGATTGATACCTCCGGCCTAGTGGGTTTAGCCCCCTTAACCAGCCATTCGGCAACCCGTTTGATGTCAGCGTCTGCTTTCTCAGCATCGATGAGTTCATCGAGAGACCAAAATGCAACACCCACCCGGTTGTCTACTAGACTACCTACAGCTGCCAAAACAGCATTGTGACTGCCGCAGTCTGTGCAATCTGACCTCTGGCATAGCCGCACAGGGATACGACTAAGACCGTCGGCGTTCAGATGCTTGGCCCCACTTCGATGTTCGATCTTAGAGTTTTCGAGACCGAACTCCGAAAGGTGGGCCAGCCACCTACCCATCATTCCTTCAGCTTCTTTGAAATTCAGGAGCCATTTCAAAGAAGAATGATCGTTGCGGATAGTGAAATTACCACCATAAAGGTAGTGCCTAAACTTCCTGGTGTACACGACAACTGCCAACAGTTCTCTTTTGGTGGTGCAGTAGTTTCGTTGTGTTTTACTTAGAGTGTTGCTAGCAAATGAGATCGGGACCTCCATTCCATCCTGTTCTTGGGATAGAACAGCCCCAATCGCTGTATTACTAGCGTCAGTGTCTAAGATAAAACGACCGTCGGGTGTGGGGAATCGAAGTACAGGTGTGTCCTTGAAACTTCGTTTTAACTCGACAAAAGCATGTTCAGCTCTTTCTGTCCATGCAAATGCCTCGTAACGACCTCTACTACCTTTGGGCTTTTGGATCACTAAGTCCTGCAAGGGACTTACTAGTTCCGCGAACCCCGGGATGAACTCTCGGTAGTAGGAACAAAAACCAATGAAGGATCTGATTTCCTTCACTGTAGTGGGCCTAGCCCAAGTCATTACGTCGCTAATTTTCCCCGGGTTGGCTTCTATCCCCTGTTCAGACACGATTCGGCCTAGGTACTCGACTGAAGTCCTAAAAAGCTGACACTTTTTAGGTTTTAACTTCAGTCCCCATGCTCGAATCCTGTTGAAAACTTCTGCCAGATTCGCCATTGCTTCATCCGTCGTTTTGCCGAAGACGATGATATCATCGAGGTAAACCAGGCAACTCTTACCTAGCAAACCTCTCAACATCTCCTCCATCATCCGCTCGAATGTGGCGGGGGCGTTACACAAACTGAACGCCATTCGATCGAACTCATAGAGCCCCCTCTGGAAAAAGCGGTTTTCGCGACATCGGCGGGATTCATCCCGATCTGCCAATATCCAGATTAGAGGTCAAGACAACTAAACCACTTATTTCCTCCTAGGGCATCCAAGGATTCGTCGATGCGCGGGAGAGGATAGGCATTTTTCTTAGTCACTCCATTCAGACATCGATAATCGATGCAGAATCTCATGGTCCCATCCTTCTTCGTCACCATCTGGACAGGACTGGACCAGGGACTAGTACTCGGCCTAACCACCCTCGTATCCAACATCTCCTTAAGTTGTTCATCCGCAGCAGCTTTCTTGCTGAGCGGAATCCTCCTATAAGGGACTCGGATAGGTTGTGCATCACCAGTATCGATGTTATGCAGACATCGATCGGTGCGCCCTAACGGTTCATCTGGGGATTTAAAGACATCCACATGCTTACGTAGTAAGGCGGACAGTTTCAGTCTTTCTTCTGGCTGGGTCAGGTGGGTGTCACCATACATATATCTAACAACCAGGTAGGGAGCTCCCCCGTGTGGGTGCTCGCGATTTCTGCCGTCTCGACGTCTGCAGCTTCTTGCTTGAGACGCATAATCACAGATCCTACCTCCGGTGAAGAGAATTCACCGTTCCTGTCAGCGTACTGTACGGTACCGACCACCTGGCCTTTTTCCAGGACAATGTCTCGATTCAGTGGATTACAGACGGGAAACACTGTTCGATGGACATTGCTGACAAGGGCAGCTTCACCAACCAACCCAAAACTTCTCCGAGTATCTAGGTCGGGTTCGACTAAGCCCTGTCGATCTCTTTCCAGACCTTCGGATTTCACCAGTACGTCGCACCGATGTCTGGCTGGTATCCTAGTGGTCTGTGCTACTGAGGCAATCGATGATACTCTCTTCAGTTTACACTGATAGTGCTCTTCTATCGGCTCGGTCATGACCAACTGACCCGTCCTTGGGTTAAGGATCATACCGTATAATGCCGCAAAGTCGAGCCCCAGAATACCATCGTCAGCCACATCGGCCACTATTGGGCTAAACACATAGTGGGTTGATGCGACCTTAAGAGGCAGAACCAATCGACCATAGGTCCGCATTTCGGCTCCAGACGCAGTGCACGCCGTTATTCCCTCGTAGAGATTATCTGACGGCACTACTAACGTCTTCGCGAGTTCCCGAGAGACAATGGTGTGGCTGGCACCAGTATCTATCAGGAAGTCTAAAGAACGCCCTCGAATCTCTGCAGACAGGTACCATCGTTTCCCCGACAAGGGGGCGGTTCCTGCTAGCATTCTCAACCCTACGTCAGTACTCAGATCGATCCCTCTCTTCTTCAGAAAAGAGAGACAGGGATCATCTGAGGGAAGCTCTGTTGCGCAGACTCTGGCCAGCTGCCGCATCAGGGCTTCTCTCCCGGCGTCGACCTTCACTTTCGATCCAGTCGAACCCACGACCTCGGAGTTTGGGCTGCCAGCGCCCTGTTCCTTGGCCATTGAGGCTTTTTCTACACCGACATCTTCGGAACCCGACCGGTGATCAACCGGTGCCACTGTGGTAAAGGGCTGGGACGGCCCTACCGGGACCTTACCTAGTTCCCTCGAATCTACTGTCGTCTGATCAGGAGTGCCAGAGGTGCTGATACCTTGGCTTTTCGATGGTCGGGCAGCCCGATTGCCACGTCGAGCCGCCCGCCTCAGTTTTCCGTCGCGTCAGGTGGTAGTCCTTTAATAGGCTTGGGGCAAGTTCGTGCGAAATGCCCCTGCTTCTTGCAGTTCCAACACTTGGCGTCAGACGGAGGGGTACTCGGCTTCTCCGAGTTAGTAGCAGGGACAACCCCTCTCTCGATAACCCTGAGTAAATCCTTCAATTGACTCAGCGAGAAGGTTTGTTCCTGTACCTTGGTTTTGGAGGCCTTGTTTGGCGCTTTTGATTTACCAGTGGATTTCTGACTTTTCTTAGTCTTACTCCCCGCCATGGGCTTCGAGTATGAGGACACCTCCCCCTGTCCCTCCTCGACCAAAGCGGCGTCGGCCAACGCCGACAATGCATTTGTCGAGGTAGGATTCACCAACTTCGGCAGAAGTTGTCGTTTTCGCAACAACTCATCTGCCAAGTCCATGAGATCCTTGAGGGACATGTAAGTGCGCCACTCTCGAAGCACGTCTTGTTGTAAATCCGTGTCATACAATCCTCCTATGAACAAGTGGTTGACTTTGGTTATTAGCCATTCAACCGAGAAGTCCACACCTGGGTAGGCATCGCCGGCAAGACGTCTCAAGGCAAAACCGTAGGCTCTAATGCTTTTGTTTTTGCCTTGGCGTCTCTTCTCCATTGTGACAATGGGATCTTGCAGGCTAGAAGTCATGGCTTCTGTTACCATGTCGACTAGTCCATCCAAAGTCCCATCTCCATGCTCCTCCCATAGCCACACAGTATCAGCTGCGGGGCCATTCTGGAGTAGCATGAGGAGTTGAGCTAATGCCATACTCGAGGTCCACACATTTACTCGATGGACATGATTGAATCCGTGGTACCAACGGAGCCAATCATCCTTCCATGTAAATGGCGGGCACTCGACTGACCTAGTTTGGGCCGGTTCGTGCCCGATAGAGGTATTCTCAAACATTCTGCTCGATCTTCTGACCTGATCAAGTGCGAATGTTGTACCCCTTCTAGGTATTTGATGGTTCATCCCCATGTTTCTCATAGTCGTGTCTGCACGACTATGATTCATCCCCCAAGGGTTACTGGTCTCGGCCTCGCTCAAATGCGAAGCCTCGAACCTGATGTCCCTATACTTAGGTGGATCGACATGTTGTTGGGCCGTGGTAGGGGTCGAAAATTGCCCGATCACACCACTTAGACCATCGGTGCGCGGCATCGAAGGAACAGGTCGGGCTCGACGTGACCTCGAATCTGTCTTCGCGATATTGTCAATAGTCCCCACCATTCTGTTTATCTCTGCCTGCTGTTTTGAACGTTCCGCCTGTCTTAATTCCGATACTAGGAATTCCAGGCGGTCATGTTCCGTTTTCGAGAGATCTCGTTGTTCGCTGTGGGCAAAGAGTTGCTTAACCTCCTTCATGGCACGGTCAAGCCACTCCCCGTAGTCAGGATTTTCGACTAGGTCCTCTTGAGTGGCAATCCTAGTAGTGCTGCATTCACTACTTTGTTGCTTCTCTCGAAGTCTAGCGGCACGCACTTTCGATTCCGTCTGCTCCTTCAGATGTTCCTTGAGTGCGAGTTCATCAAGAACTTCTTTATTTACCCTGGCTTCGTCAGCCTCCCTACGAGACGATATCTCCCGTCGGAGCTTATCGATTTCTCCACGCATGGCTCCCAGAGTATCCGAATCCTTCTGATCCTTCAGAGATTGGGCTACTAGGGATTCAGATTTTAAGGAATTAAGCTCGGCCTCGTGCCTCGCTTTCTGTTCCATTAGAATCTGATATTCCACCATCTTATTTGCGTGTTCATAAGCTGTTAGGTGCTCAGCTACTTCTTCAGTATGCTTGGCTGATTGTTGGTTCAGCTCATGCCGCAACTCTTGCAGTTGTTCCTCCAACATAGTCTTTTCTACTTCCTGTAGCTTTAACTTATGCTTAAGGGACGTCTGCTCGTGCTGGGCATCCCGAAAATCGTTTCAAGCTCTCTCGACACATTCTCGGCGGCTAGTAGCAAGGCGGTCGATCTTCGCTTTTAGTGATTGACAATCCATTGCTGTCAATCGACTACGCTCGATCTCTGACTTCGTTGCAAGTAAGGACTCTTTTTCGCTAGAGAGCTGCTTGACCTTCTCTTGAAGATCAGCAAGTTCTCTATTCGCGATCTGAGACTTATTCGAAGCCTCCAGCGCTTGCTGCCTAAGCTGTTCCAATTTCAGCTCTATTTCTGTACTCTTCTCCTGAGCTTTCGTGGTGTTGCTCGCGAGAGCATCCAACTGCTGGCGACCCTGGCGCAGTTGGCATTGCTGCTCTTGCAGCAACTCCTCGTTGAGTCCCCTGCCACTGTCCATACTTCCTTGTACCGACACGGGCGAGGGACCCTCGAAGGACCAACTGCCAAGGCCCATTGGAGTTCCCACGGGCGAAGCTGATTTTTCTACATAGGACAAACTCTGTGCCCTCAAGAAATTCTCAGCAGCCGGAGAAAGTTGAGTCGACACTCGCCAATTAAGTAGCCGGCTCCTTTGATACAGGCCCAACGGGTCAGACGATGGACCTATTATCAGAGAGTGGTTCAAACCACCACCGATTAGTGGATCGTTCACATCCACTAACGGGCCTGCAGTCGCTTGATGTTGGTGATTGGGGTCATCACCTTCATCCAAGTGACCCTGCATGTCGAACTTAAGCTTGCAGTACCTATGCGGACTAAAGTTAACAACTGGTCACGGCACCTGTGTAGTGTTCTACCCCTCGATGTTCAATCGAATCTTTCGATAAACAACGAAGAACAACTATTCAGGTTCCAGTTAAAACTTTATTGTCTAATAACACTTAGGCATCAGCCGTTCTCGATCACAGTTACAGGTGGCAGAGTTTGAACTCTATAGCACGTTCGACACTAGGCCTTCTAGTGTCTGCAGTTAATATTCTACATGTACCTTCTCTGTGCAGCAGCACAGAGAAGTATCAGAACATGGTAGCCGGGCAGCCGCCAACCATCGCTCACGATGGTCAGTCGAGGTTGGACTGACCCTGAGGAAGGCCGTACAACGGCCTTATATACACCGGAGTCGAGGGCCACGTGACCAAGTGGTGACGTGGCGCTGGACTCCAGCGCCCTCAGGCGTCGGGTAATAGAGGTGCTCTCGACGTCGCCCACGAGGACCACGAAGGTACCTCGAAGACGACGCGGGACCACCACATATAAATGATCTTCCTAAATGTGCACCAGAATGTAAAACTTTTTTATATGCTGACGATGCTGTTTTCTTGTCTACTGATTTGAATATACTTCGTGCAAGTGTGGCCAGAATTGAAAATTGGTGTATAAAAATTTATTGACCATAGACAAGGATAAGACATACTGGATGTCCATTGGTTTTTAAGATATGGTAAATCCTATCCCACCTACTATAGGTGGAGTCCCTTTTGTCCAAGTACACCAATTATCATATCTAGGCATAGCCATTGATGATAAGCTGTTTTTTCTGTGCATGAGGATAATGTATATATAAAAATGTCGAGGTAAAGATATATCAATTTGCCAAGGTTGGAAAATATCTGGATGTTGAATCAGCAGTTAGAGTGTACAAAACCACTATATTGCCTCTAATGAAATACATTGGTATTGTATGGGATAGACGTATACTTGCCTTCTCTGAAAGATTTCAATTGCTACAGAACAAGGCTTTACATATAGCATATTGTGTAAAATTGGGTCCAAACCCAAAGTTAAATACTGTAATGGAGTCGGCTTCGGTGTACTACACGGGGAGGAGACGGGCGAGTCCGGCGGAGGGGCCAGACGTTAGTTGGAGCGGCCCACACCGGGTGGCGCCGCGGTCGGCGGGCTACGCCGGTATTTGGTAGTGTGACGTCACCGGGACATCAGGGGGGTATATAAGGGGGAGTTTGGGAGGAGTCGGGGGTCGGACTGACTGGAGGTGGAGCCGCCAAGACGCACGGTGAGGCAGCAGGGGCCCGTAGCAACAGAGACACCGGGATCTGACTGGGAGTGGGATTGCCGCCGGAAGCGCTGGAGTGAGCACGAGTCGGAGCGATAAGCAGTCGGTGTACCTAAGCCCACAGGGCAGGCCGGGATGTGGCCTATGAATAAAAGTATTTAAGTCGTTAACTCAGAATCCGGTGTTCATCCTTATTTATTACATTGGTGACAGCGGTGTCGCGTATCCGGCGGTTGCTGGTTCGAACCCTGGGGCTACGCGCTATATTTAAGGATGGCATCGAAACGGACGCCGGGGTCGGCGAGGACCCGGTTGGAGGAGTACTTGGGGGCAGGTAAACGGGGTAGCCTCCTCGATATGTCTGAAGAAGGGATAGTGATACGCCGCCCGGGGCTGGGCGATAATCAGGAAAGTTCGACCGGAAGTGAGGAGCCGGGGCCACCGCCGGAAAGGCGGGAAGGGAGTAAGAGTCGGTTTAAGGAGGTCTATGAAGCGTGGAGGAGGGGGCCCACCGATAGCCCAGCTAGACGGACCGGGCACTCCGGGGAGAAGGTTGACAAGGGGGATGGGGCCCCCACCGACAGTGGAGGACCCAGGAAGATGCGGGGGGAGTGGCCGGAGGCTGGTCAGCCTTTTTCAGGGGCGAGTCTGTCACAGAGTGCGGGACAAGGGGAACAGCTGCTGGCAGCCGTCCCACAGGGGTCCGCAGGGAGCAAGGGGGAGGGGTCAGTGTCCAGAGGGGTGGAGAAACCGGCGGTTATGCCGGGGAAATTCGATGGGACTACTAACCTTGATGAATTTCTGGCACACTTTGATTTGTGCGTGCGTGCCAACAAGTGGACGGACGAGGAGGCGGGGGTGTTTTTGGGCATTAGCCTCTCAGGGGTAGCCCGTCGCTTATTGTCATCGGTGAACCCCTCGGAGGATGGGGGTTACACTCAGTTGCGTGGCGCCCTGGTCAACAGGTTTCAGCCTCCCAACCAGGTGGAGAGCTATAAGGCTCTCTGGAGGACACGCTACAGACTGAAGGGCGAGACACTGCATAATCTGGCGGATGACGTGGCACGCCTGACCAGGCTGGCCTATCCGGCGGCTGATGCGGCGACCCAGGATACAATGGCGAAGGATTGGTTCCTGGAGAGCCTCAGGGATCCCCAGCTGAAAGCATGGATTTTCCAGACTAGACCAAGGAAGCTATGAAGCGTGGAGGTCGAACTTTCCTGATTATCGCCCAGCCCCGGGCGCCTACGCCAGCCATACCCTGACTAAGCCGGAGAAGAATTATTGTGTCACTAGACGGGAGATGCTGGCCGTGGTGTTCGGGCTTAAGAAGTTCCGGCACTATCTGGTGGGGAGGCACATAAAGATTCGGACCGACCATGCGGCACTCCGCTGGTTGTTGGGCTTCAAGGAGCCGGAGGGGCAGGTGGCCCGTTGGCTCCAGCTGATAGGGACCTATGACTACCACATAGAGCATCGGCCGGGACGGCTACACGGCAACGCTGATGGGCTGTCTAGGCGCCCTTGCCGCCAGTGTGGGTGGGGTAGGTCGGAGGAGACCCGAGGGGACTGTTGTCGAGTATTAACGAGAGCCCAGGGGCTGGTGGAGGATGATGCAGAAGGGGGCTGGATGTGTCAGCAGCAGAAGGACCCTCTCCTCTCGCAGGTGAGTGCCTGGTTGGGGGGGGAAGGAGGTCCCCGGAGTGGACGACTTAGCGAAGGAACCATACAAGGTGAGGGCCTTGGTGGCACAGTTGGGGCGGTTAGAGACGAGGGCCGGCTGCCTGGGACGCATCTGGTGGGAGCCGGGGGGGAGGTCCACCTTCCAGATACTGGTGCCAGCCTCAAGGAGGGAGGAGGTGATGCGGGAGTCCCATGGCTCACCCCTGTCCTGCTATTTCGGGCGGGACAAGTCCATCCGGCGCCTCCAGCAGTCGTACTACTGGCCGGACTACCACCGGGACATGACGCTATGGTGTGCCACCTGCCCTGACTGCCTCCGCCGGAAGAGGCCCACCCACCCCCCGAAAGCCATGATGAGACACCAACCCGTGGGGGGTACATTGGAGAGGGTGGCTATGGACCTGCTGGGCCCCCTCCCGAAAACCCTGAGGGATAACAGGCACATTCTGGTGATAATGGACTACTTTACCCGATGGGCGGAGGCCGTGGCTTTGCCAGACCAGGAGGCAGCTACCGTGGCCAGGGGCTTCGTCACCGAATTTGTGTGCCGCCTAGGCCCCCCGGCGGTCATCCACACCGACCAGGGCCGGAATTTTCAGTCCGCCCTTTTTCGGGAGGTCCAGGTCCTGCTGGGGTCGTCCCAGACTAGAACATGCCCATACAACCCCAAGTCAGACGGCTTGGTGGAGAGGTTCAACAGGACCTTGGAGGCCATGTTGGCGGTGGACAGTAACCATAATGATTGGGACCTGCAGCTCCCCTTTGTTATGGCAGCCTACCGGTCCTCAGTGCAGGCCTCTACCAACCAGACACCTAATTGTCTGATGTTGGGGAGGGAGACTCAGGCACCCTTGGCCTTATTGTACCCGGACTGCGCCCCGGCCCGGCCGAGGGATCCACAGGATTTCGTGGCAGAGTTGCAGTTCAGGATGGCTCAGGCCCACCAGTATGCACGGGAACAGGCCGGGGCGAGTGTACGGCGCCAGGAGCGCTCATACTCCGGCCTGGTTAGGGGGGAGACCTTGGAGGTAGGTGATCAAGTCTATTATTTGGTACCTAGGAGAGAGATAGGGAAATCATCTAAGCTCCTGCTCCCATACACCTGACCGTGGACAGTAAGTAGGGCGTTGGGGGGGCCGGTATTTGAGATCCAAGACGGCCGGGTGAAGAAAGTGGTACATAGGGACCTACTGAAGAAGGTACCGCGCCGGGAACCTGCGCGGGAAGCCGTTCGGGTACTGCGTTCTTACCCATACTCACCGGGGACAAGCGGAGATCCGGGTACTTACCGTTTTCCCGCCCTGCGAGGGGTGACGTCACAGGCAGCTGATGTAGACTGGGTACGAGCAGGTCGAGGACGGCGGCTGTGGCCCTCGTACATTCCCTGGGTCCTGGAGAGAGAAAAAGGAGAGTTAGTAAGGGTACCCGAAGTCAGCAACAGAGGGGTGGGAGTGAAGCCCGGAGGAGAGAAAGGCATACCTACCGTGGTGCCCGGTGGGGGAAGAGGGCAGAGCAGTAGGGGTCAGAGTAGGGCGCGAGAGGTTGGAAAAGGGCACGGGGCCCCCAGAGGCGGCCGAGGGGATTTGTACCAAGTTGGGAAAGGGCACGGGGCCCCCAGAGGCGGCCGAGGGGATTTTTACCAGGTGGAGGGCCGGTACGCTAGGACCCCTGCTCCCATCCCGGTGAGATTGGCAGACCCAAGGTTAGAAGAAATCTTGTACACCGGGGAGGGTGACGAGGAGTGGATTCGCTTCAGGCCGAGACGTCGGGGGTGAGGTGGTACGGTGGATTCCGGCGGAACGACCGCCGCCTTTGCGGGGAAATTGGTATAAGAGAAAGGAGGGAGAAAGCCTCCATGCGATGTCTATGAGGGTGAGAGACATAGTGTTAGATAAGAAGCAGCGCCATGAGGAGGAGGACCGCCGTAGGCACGTCTGGGACCGCCGGGAGCCCTACCGGGAGGACGTCTGGCGCCGTGACCTATTTCCGCGGGCGGATGTAGGTCACCGCCCAGAACAAGGCTCACGTCCATTTTCAAACCGGCCAACGGTGCACGATCGGCGGAGCGACGGGAAGACGGATATTACAGCAGAAATGGGGCCTAAGTGGCATACGTGCCCGGAACCGGGGTGCATGGTGACGACGGGGCGGCTGGACACACTGAAGAGGCATCTGAACCTGCACGCGGGGGCAGGGCCAAGATGGGACTGCCCGGCAGAGGGCTGTGAGTTGCAGGTGAGGGGGAAGCGACACAAGGAGCTATGGAAACATATGTGTTCCAAGCACCCGACACACCCGTGGAGTATCTACGAGAGGATTCCGGACCCGACGGAGATACAGTACCGTCGGAAGCTGCCGGAGGCCACCCAGTCCGAGGGGGAGGAAGAGGACGATGACGTTTCCCCCCGTTTCCCCCCGCCCAGCGGTGGCGAGTAGGGTGGTGGTGCCGGCCCCCGAGAAGCCAGTGGAGGCGGGCCAGTGTAGCAGGGGAGAAAAGAGGGGTCCGTCCACATTGCGGGAAAGCAGCTGGGAGAAGGACTCGGTCTGCACCATTGGGGATGGCAGTGACACCGACGACCTCCCCCTGACGGTGAGAGTCGCCGCATCCCCGAAGGGACCGGGCTCCGGTGAGCTCAAGGCCACAGCGCCAAAGAGGCCTAAGATGGATGAGACCGGCCCGGGGGTTCCAGCCTCGTCGGCGGAGGGAGGAGGACCGATAGACGAGGCGGTCTTAAGCGACATGTTGGGAGGCGGGGTGACGGATGTGCTGGAGGTGCCAGCCGAGGACACAAGTGGGGGGACGACGGTGGCCGTATCCGGGGGCGCCACGGAACAGCAGCACTGGGAGTGGTTGGCGGCCATGTACAACCTGCCGGTGGACCACCCGATCCTGGCCATGGTCTCACCTCCCTCCCCGGCGGTGGTTCCAGGCACGCTGCGTCCCCAAGAAATGACTCCGCCGGGGGCCCGGCCACGGCCGCAGGGGCGATTTACCTCGCTGGTACACAGGTCCGACTCCCAGCAGGTCACCCCTCAGTTGGAGACCAGTCAAGTCGGCCCAGCCGGCGAGCCTGACGCGGACCTCGTCGGCGGGGGACCGCCGGAGGGTGGTCACCGCGGACGGGGAAGCCCCGGTGCTCCCGGCGCCGGAGGAAATGACGCCGGCGGCGCCCGCGCGCCCTAGGACCCCCAGAGCGAGAGGCAACCTCGCTAAGGAAGTCCAGGCCAAGCGAGAGAGCTACCAGCGGAGGATGGCCGGTGGGGGCGACGATGGGGTGGCGGCGTCAGCCGCAGAGAGAGGGAAAGCCCGGCCCCTGGTGGCCTTAGAACAGTCCCTCAGGGAGGCGGAGGAGGGGCAGACGTCCGCCGGGACAGGGGGCGACCAGTCGGCGGACCAGCAATCGGCGGGGGACCAGGCGGAGACCGATGTGTCACGGAAGGAGCAAGAGAGAAAGACAGAGGAGGAGAAGCGGGTAGCGGAAGCCGAGAGGAAAAAGAAGGAGGAGGAGAGGAAGGCGGCGGAAGCCGACAGAAAGAGGAAGGAACAGAGGAAGGCGGAAGAGGAGAAGCGGGCAGCCGAAGCTGATAAGAAAAGGAAGGAGGAGGGGAGGAAGGCGGCGGAAGCCGAGAAGAAAAAGAAGGAACAGAGGAAGGCAGAGGAGGAAATGCGGGTGGCTGAGGCCAATAGGAGAAAGAAGGAGGAGGAGAAGAAGAGAGCGGGGGAGGAGGAGAAGAGAAAGAGGGAAGCAGAGGAAAGCAAAAAGAGGCAGGAACAGGAGAGCAGGAGGGCAGCGGAGGAGAAGGAGGAGAAAAGAAAGAGGGAGGAGCAGAAGCTGGCAGAGGAAATAGCGAGTAAGAAGAGGAAAGAGGAGAAAAGATTAGCAGAGGAGAGAGAGGAGAAGAAACGGCGAGAGGAAAGAGAGGAGAAAAAACGCCGAGAGGAGAAGAGAGTGGACAGAGAGAAAGAGGAGAAGAAGCGCCGGGAGAAAGATCAGGAGAAAAGGCGGAAAGAGGAGGGCGAAGACAGGTGTTGGGCGGAGAGGGAGAGACAGAGGGAAAGAGAGGGGAGAGAATACTGGCCCTCCAGTAGTGACGAGTCTCAGTTCAACGCCGGGGCACGCTACACCGGAGGCAGGGGGCCAGCGCCGAGACCGCCGGGAGGGTTGTCTGCAGGGGCGGGGGTCCTACCAATGGGCCCGGACATAGGAGGACAGCTTCCCAGGCCGTTCCCTGGGTGGGGAGATGGGTTCCCCATGGGCCCGGTGACTATTCCGTGGATAGAGGAGGGAGGTACGGCGGCCGAGAGGTGGAGGACGGGCAATCGTCCCAACGAGGAGTGGGGACCCACGGTGCCGGTCTCAGGGCGCCACCACCGGTGGGAGGATGTGCTCGGTGGGGATTTGGTTCAGGTGAACCAACTGTATCAGAGGGTGAGTACCACCAATAATACGCTTGCAATAAACCAAGAGCGGGTAGAGAGGGATAGTGGTCAACAAAAGCAGCAGCTATCAGTAGATGATCGGATCAAAAGTATGTTGGCGGAGTAAAGCATGTAGCAGCATCCGAGTAGCAGGGAACGTTGGAAAAATTAGGTTAGCGGGCTGGAGTAGGTGGTAGCAGCCAAAGAGCGGGGAACGTCGGGAAGGCCTCAGGAAGCGGGAGAGGAGGGGAGACAGGGAGGATGGTCTAGGGTCCTAGTCTGACAGCGTATCTTGTGTTGCAGGAGAGCCGGAGCCGGGACGGCCCACCGGAGGGGACGGCTGGAGGAGAGACGGCCGCCGATGGGCAGGCCATCAGGAGACCCCCAGGGCTGGAGGCAAGCCAGGACGGTCAATGTTAGGCAACTCTGCTAGCGAGGACACGGCTACGTCTGTCCGCTGCCTACAGATGCCTACAGTGTAATCCTGCTCCGGGGGGGCACCCAGAGTGGCCGGAGAACTGAGATTGTATATATGTTGATAATATTAAGATGTTAATTGTTTTGGGGACATACCTGTCCGTGTAATCCGATGAGGTCGATTATCTGTGCAGATGTTGTGGAAGTGCCGTCGTAAGAGGAATGTCCAGGCGCCAGGCGGGACGGCTTAGAAGTTAAGTGTTATGGAGTATACCTGATGTTAGTAGAAGTTAAGGTGCTGATACGAACCTAACGGATGAGGAGAATATTATCCGATACCATATGATGTTGTTGTTACGACGTTACTGTTAAGAGGATTATCAAGATTGGCAACCGGGGTCGGCTTCGGTGTACTACACGGGGAGGAGACGGGCGAGTCCGGCGGAGGGGCCAGACGTTAGTTGGAGCGGCCGACGCCGGGTGGCGCCGCGGTCGGCGGGCTACGCCCGTATTTGGTAGTGTGACGTCACCGGGACATCAGGGGGGTATATAAGGGGGAGTTCGGGAGGAGTCGGGGGTCGGACTGACTGGAGGTGGAGCCGCCAAGACGCACGGTGAGGCAGCAGGGGCCAGTAGCAACAGAGACGCCGGGATCTGACTGGGAGTGGGATTGCCGCCGGAAGCGCTGGAGTGAGCTAGCTGCCGCCGCACGAGTCGGAGCGATAAGCAGTCGGTGTACCTAAGCCCACAGGGCAGGCCGGGATGTGGCCTATGAATAAAAGTATTTAAGTCGTTAACTCAGAATCCCGTGTTCATCCTTATTTATTACAATACACAGCAATTGCATGAAGAAAGTAAATGCTGGTACATCAAGCACCGACGAGATATACACTTGCCTTTTTATGCTTACAAGTTACGTGAAGTGATAAATATTGTTGATGAAAGACATGCTAATACATGATACAAAAAGGCCTTAGATATATTTAACAGTACTCCAGGAACCCGGTGGTTTATAAATACTTTCATAATACAGCAATCAGGCAATGGAATAAGCTCAAACCTTCTTTTACCAATTTACCTGCAGATTTCAAAAAGATTTATATGGCTGTTAAGAAAGACTATTCTAACTCTTATTTACCCCCTTATGACAGAAAATGTATAAGTTTCTTGCCCTTAAATTATAAATTTTAATCTCATCAATCCCATCTTATTTCATCATATTTGCTGGTATACTCATGGATCTTGAAATGGTAGACTGGTTTTTTTTTATGATTAAACACTGGTGCAGGCACACACACCCACATTATCAAGGGTATTTCTTATACAAAATTGTTAACGTTGTATTGTAATATTGTACAATTGTATATCAATGGATTGTTAGCTAGCTGGATCTACCTCCCACCCCTCCCTCCCATTATCCCACTCCTAACCCCTAACTCCTAACCTTAAACTTTCTCCCCCTTATCTGACATGTAATATTTTTCTGATAGACATGTATTTGAGATGTAAACCGCTATTAGGCCACTTTGAAAAAAATATCAGCTTCACAGACACTGCCCACACCATCAAAATATGGCCGCATTTTAGCTTTTTATTTCAATTTTCCATAAAAAGATGTGTAGAAATCCCGCATCCACTGAGAAAAGATTCACCTCAAAATAGAAATAGACATATCTCAGCTTTTATTTTGACAGCATATTAATCACCATCCCGTCATCTACAATGTGAATGTGTTGCCTAAATTGAATTAATAATGGATACATCGATGATAATACTTGGAAATAGTGTCTCTCAAAAATATTGATTCAATAAAAATAAATAAGGCTCTCCCTCATGACTCTAAACACAAATAAATATAAATATAAAAAACCTCCCTCCAGCACCCTTTTTTTCTAAAAAGTATCCGCAAAGCTGATAATTTCTCTTTTTAAATGGCCTTAGTATACGTCATTACACAGAGTTGAAAGGTTACAGTAGTTAGTTAAAAGAATGCCTGGACGGCGGACCGGCACGACTGTAGTCCAGTGTCTCAGTTGTATGCTTTTACATACTATACTGAGTTATCCTTAATAAAATTCACAAAAAAAAAAAAAATAATGCTTGCCATATCATTAAAGAGTGTATAGTTATATATGATTCTAACACACAAAAAAAAACACATAATTCCATAGCTCCATCTACTCTGACAGTTATATTTACTTCATTTTATTTTCTGCAATCGGAATTTTATCACTTTTATATCATACAATATCCAGAAGTCCAGAAGTTGGAGCTTACCTTTTTCCTAATCTTTATTTGAAATTGTTTCCAATTTTAATTGAAGATGACATATGTCCAATACTTTCAATAGAGATTTACATAAGATATGATAGCTTATAATCATGGTAACTTCGCTTTTAGATACAGAGGACCATTTGTAACTTGCCAGGGCTGCATTCATGCCAACCCTACTCAGAGGGTCATCATGATGCATGAATGAGCAGGCAGATCATTGGTGCATCATGATGACCAATAGGCATGATGCACTTCTGCATTATCAGCCTTAGATGGATTAATGACACTAAGAAGTGAGTTGGTGCAGAGCGCTTGCGATGAACTGCTGCTTGGTGATCTTGGTATTTGCAGGCAGCTCTGCCATGGCCTTGGCAATCTGTTTCTGCTGATTAGGATTACCTTTGCCTTTAGTCATGGCTACTATTTCTGCCTTGTCTAGATACCCATTCCTATCCTTATCTAGGCGCCGGAATTCCTCCTCCAAAACAAAAGCACTGGAATGGGAAAATATTTTTATATAACATGATTGTCTTAAAGATAGTATATCTGAAAATAATTTCAGACAAGGGCACATTAATAGATTGCATGTATTAAGTTATACACTATAGTCAACTCCCTAAGAATGTCTAATCCCTGAAACCTTTACAGTGAACTATCTTATATGCGATGCAGGGTAGCAGCACCAAATTGCACAGTATATATATGGAAATTATATTGAAAGTGTTGTCTCAAAGTTGCCACAGAACAGTCCTTATACTGAGATCAATATCACAGGCCAAGTTAATTTTGATGGCATTTTCCCCCCTATTACTCTTAATTCTTTTCTTAAAGATGATCAAAAGACTTTTGCCCAGAAAGCTGAGGGAGTAGTGGTTAGGTTTGTAATAATTGAATAGGCTTTAAAACAAGACTGTGAATTTACCAGGCACCCATGGGAACTGTACAGAAAACCATTATTCTTTTTTATACCTAGTGGGGGTGGAGCAGCTGAGAAAATGTGGGGGATGAATTCTGTAAATTCTATTATATTTCATTACAGTGAAACCTAGAAAGATGGATCCCCCACAGCTGCATTGGATGCAGTGAAGCAGTATAATTTCTACAATCGATCCCCAGAAAACAGCACAGTAAAGCACAGCGTCATTTGGAATCTCTGTAAAAATTACAATGAAATCTTTGTCCCAAAGTTGCCAACAAATATGGTTATTTTGACACCCATTCTTTACTATGTAACAAATAACTTACAGTTGGAGCGCCATCATACAGTTGACCGCCCCGCTGAGTTCATCCTTTGTAATGGCACCTGAACCATCTTTGTCTGCTTCCTTCAGGATGGCCTGTTTGTAATGAGAGCAACAATATCACCATAGTGTCATATTCTGATAATATCTATTATTGGCATGGAATATGCATGATCAATATGACAAGAACTCTTATTAATAAAGTCAGCAAACTATGTGCATTTTTTCCAGCATATTGTACAGTCTAAATGAATGGTGTTGATTGTAAGGGGGCGTATGCTGGTCTCTCTGAGGACTGGACTCAGCGTGTATTCCTGGGTAGCGGGATCCTTAGTCGGGCGACCCCTGCTTAATCTGGTACCTTGCGAGATTAAAAACAGCTAGCTGATGGGTACCAGGTGTTATGTAATACACACTTAAAAGTCTGCACTGATTGAAGGGAATTTTCTGATTGGCCAATAATGTGTCCCGCTAGGTTGGAATATGCAAGGTACTTGCGTGTCCCCTAATATTAGTATGTACAATGTATAGGCAGTGGCATGACTTAGCAATGGTATCTATACAGTTTTAGTGGGAATTATTGTAGGTAATAATGCATGATAATTTACCTAATGAATGCAGATAAGGATGTCAGTATATAACCAAAGGGTAGATATAGACTAACCTCTAGACTTCCACATACCCTATCAAAGGGGCTTTAAAAGTTGTAACGGTTCTGTACATCACCAACTGGTTGATTCAGTGATCATTAACAATTTAACAGTGTTGATTCAGCAACAAACCCATTTTTTCACTTAGAAGGCCCTGGCGCCCCTATGTTATTTGTGTATAGACAGTGAGTACACCTACAGGTTCTGCCTAACGCCATGAACTGCCTCTGCCTCACCAGGGTTCTGGCAGTTGGCCAGGTACACTTCATGACACAGGAATCCTCCCATGCAGGGAGGTATACCCCACTACCTTGGAGGAAGAACTGACAAGGATGTCTCCAAATTCATAAACATATAATGTATAGACTATCATTTTAGTATAGTGATATATATATATATATATATATATATATATATATATATAAATATATATATATGTTTATATATATATATATATATATATATATATATATATATGTATATATAGGTCAAACCTGGAAGGTCAATCCCAAAGTGGTCAAAATTGTCCAAAACCTCTTACCCCTCTTCCTAAGTGTCATTCTAGTCAGTTTCAGGGAGTGATAATTTTTTAACAACTAGGGGTTAGTGGGTTTGCATGCAGAGGCCTGAAAATCGCCCTTTTAACCTATACACATAGTAACTCACAGGCCTTTTCGCTGAAAACAGGTAAAACTATTTTGCTCTGAATGAAAACATGGTTGGTGAAATGATCAACCTCCCACTGAATACCGATCCTCTGATCCAGTTCAGGGGAGCCCCCTGTATGAGAAATATGTACAGGGATCTGGTACACGATAAATGTAGGATCACAGAGGTCGTCTTAGTGTGCAACATGGAATAAACAAGCTGAAAACTATAACATTTTTCAAAAGTCACCTTAGGCCTAGGGTTTTCAAGTTGACAACTTTTAAACAGTTCATTGTTCTTCTACCTAAGACTCTTCAATGACAGGCCCTGAATTTGTTGATATGAAGACTGTGTCAGGGCTAACAAGTTAAGTCTTGCAAACTTGTTTATTCTGTGCTTCTCAATGTGAAGACCTTTTTGCTTTTCAGTGTATACCGTTATGTTCCGCAGACGTGTTTAGATAGGAAGGCTGAGGTTTTTACAACATCACACTTTTTCTCAGGTTGTGTCTCAAAACATTGCACACCTTCTAGTCTGGTCTTGGCAACATGCCCTACTTATCCTCTGTGTATTACAGATCATTTCTATCTGAGAAAAGATAACTTCTCTTGGGAGACACGTGGAACAGAGCATTTACTGCTCTTCCTTGGCTTGGCGCCAGGCTAGGCCTGGGTATGTCTGGAGGTTATTTCCATATAGCTGATGAGAAGGTAGCTCTCAAGTCTACACGAAACCTACCACGTGTCATATATCCTCATATATATGGGTCTACATTAGGATATGCGCTGCTACAGCTGTACTGCCAAATGTTCTATCTACATGATGACATAGGGATCATTACCTTTCAATCTCCAATAAGGGGCCATCTCCAAATGACGGCATGCTGGAGGGGGGAGGGGGGGGGGTCAGGCTCGGCATGATGGAACTAATTTTTCCATATAGCTTCAGCATTGCAAATTTGGCACACAAAAAACGTGACGAGGGGGGAGGAGGGGGTAAAAAATGGTCAAATTTTGTGTGACATCATTTATGGATGGCCGTAAGTTAGCCAAAACGTCAGTGAATTTCCAGAACGACAGGTATATATTTGAATAAGCCTCTGCCGGGAATTTCGTGCTATAGGAATAACATTTAGATTTCAAGTCGGAGGTCTGTGTGAAATCATAGCGTGTTAAGAAATCCCCGTGATATAAATTGAAAAATTCAAGTCATACAATATAGGAAAGGTCCCCCAGGTATAGTCTTGAGCAGCAAAACGTTATGGGAGTTAAGAGTAGGTACATGTTAAGATTATAGTGTGGGTGCATGGCAGTTGAATATTGTATTACATGTCTTAGATATAGAGGGCCTGGGGTGCCACATCGTGCCCCCACCCCCACCCTAAGAAAAAACGTAGAAGTATTGTCCCTGCTGAAACGTTTATGATGTTTCCCCTTGAAGAATGTTTTCTAGCAGCCCCCCCCCCCCCACTTGCACTTACCTTTAAAGGCCGCTGATGCATTAATGCATCATGCCCATTGGTCGTTATGAGACACCAATGAAGTGCTGGTAAGACTGCTCGCCAGCAGTTTATTGGAGCATCATGCCGACCCTCCAGGAATATCAACCCTGGAGGGTCGGCATGACGACCAATAGGCTTCATGCACCCCTGCATCAGCGGCCTTCAAAGGGTTAATTGAGCTCACGACTACAGGCAAGGTAGGGGTGATGGGGGATATAGTATATGTGAAAGGAGGGACTTTATACCCCTTTATACCCCTCCGAAAAAAAAAGAAGAAAAAGAAGTAGCATTTTGAATTCAATGAAGAACTATTTTTCTTGAGTGAATAATGAAGAGCACTGCTTGTTGAAAAAAAGATTTATCAGACTTACCGATATCAATTGATCTGGGATATGTGCATCGTTGGGCATCCCAAAAACAGCCCTGAAAAGCACACACAGTTCCTTCTTATCAATCTTGCCATTGTTGTCCTGGTCCAAAGCTGCAAAGCTCTCATTAATGGCCGATTTCACGTCCTTGGACATGGTGAGTGTTTAATGTGTGTATGCTGGAGAAGCTGCTTGGGAAGAATCTGTCTGAGTGCTTCCTGTACTGGCAGTGGAGTAACACTGGTGTACCTCCCTGGCTCATATCTACTCCCTCCCACCCCCTCCTTCCTCCCACCTCCCACGGGGGTCTAAACCACTAAAATCGACATGGTGAGAGGACCATTTCTTAAAATCTATAGATGACATGGGTTAGTTACATGACAAAGGCGCTTTCTTAATTAACACCTTAAGGGCCACTGGTGAAGTAATACTGACCTTCCTGGAGTATAAGCATCAACCCTGGAGGGTTGGCATGATGCTCCAATGGAGTGTTGGCAGTCTCACCAGCACTTCATTGGTGCATCATGACGACCAATGGGCACGATTCACTCCTGTATCAGTGGCCCTTAAAGGATTAAATTTAACATGGAACAAATTGGCCTCAAGACATGGGAATTTAAGTGACATGAATATGACATACTCGAGCTGGAATTGGGTACCAAGTGGATATCAACCCAGAGAGCTGTCACTGTCAACACTGAAAAAGAAATCGAGTCAAAGTGAGAAGCATGATATAAACAAGGTAAAACCTGTTAGATGATTTAACAGGCACAAATGCTTCATATTGACAGCTTCAGGGTTTGTTACAGATAGGGCATTAGGTAAAAGAATGGCTGGCCCATCTAAAAGTTGCCGACATGAAGACGCTATGCCTCAGCACACAACTTGTTTATTAGAACACCCTAGCGACCCTATATCTATTGCGCAAAGGAAAAAGCTATCTCTAAATGAGGTTGAGGTTGGTCTTTTACAATGAGGGGCTCCCTCCTCACGTATTTATAAGCCACGCTCTATAGAGACTTCCAGGGCAGATGGTTCTGATGACTGTTATCAGTGATAACCACTGGTAACCAGCTTCAGCAAGGGCTGCCCTCATTAGACATTCCACTTCTGATTTCCACCAGAGGGAAAGGAGCGTGTTGCTCCTATGGTAAAAAGAGCTGTCAGTAGGTACCCTCTTTTCAAAAGAAGTCACGCTCTGCTTCACCATTCAACTTGCACTCACCACATTAGTCTGAAAAGTCGCCTGTCTTGTTTAAAACAGAGAGAGCAGCACTATCAGGTACCTATTCATGTCACACACTCTATAGTATATTATACTGACTGACTTCTCCTAACTAGGTACCTACTCAAATCCCCCTTTTCAGCACCATACTTGAATGACCACTTGTGAGCAGCAAAAGGGACAAGTTATAGGTACATGAAAAGAAAGGACTGGAAAGGAGGGCATTTTTAGTCAGCTCTTCCTTTTACTATAAGAGCAACACCCTCCTGCGTTGCCCCCCTTCCCTTGCTCTTAGTGGTCACAGTTGTGCTTTTAATATCCACCAGATGTCACTTCACGTTGTACATGTACCATACCTCCTCAATCTGGCCCCAGCTCGACCACTAGCCTGAGTCGTCTCTGGCAACCAGCGTTTATGGGTAAAAGTAGTTCTGGCTGCTGGTTGATGTAGTGGTAAAATGTAGGCAGGTACCGTGCATAGTAATGTTTCCCAGAAAATGGGGACCCACAATCTCCAAACACGAGAGAGGGTATTCCCTAGAATCCCAACTGGACGAGACTGGTGCCTCCTCTCTTGGAATTAGGTGAACGGAAGTTGACTTTTTGAGTGAAAGGAAATCAGATTTTTGGTTTAAAGAGGGAATTGCAGCAAATGTGGGCATTTTTTTCAGTTCACATCATAATCATGTCCCTTATGACCATATAAATCTGTGTACCATTTTTGTAGATATCTCTGATGATTATGAATGTATGCAAATCAAGCCTTTCTTTGGACTGTAAGTGGTAAAAGGTTTTACATGTCTAGCTAATGTGTTTGTAAATATAAATCAACTGTTTTAGGTATGATAAATTTTATCTGTCAATGGGGAGGCTTCTAATTTTTAATCTGCATACTTAGAATACACAAGCATGGACTTTGCTAAGGCTCTCTTGTGACGATTACTTGTCTCTTGAGAAGGACATGTGACCTTGACAATTTTTGAGCATTCGATTTTGGTTGCCACTGGAACAGCATTGTGCATGAAAATATAGAAGTATCCCTTAAGTAAAGTCCTCTCTACAGAAATGTCCCCTTTAATCACCATAACATAAGCTCATACATTCAATAATTTGTACAAATTAATGTGTTTTCCCCCTGTAAGTACATACAGTGGTATTAACCAGTTGAGTAATCTTGAGTACAATGTTATTCGTACCCTTAAGACCTGGGAAAGGTATACCGATGGCAAATAGACTACCCAATCAGAAATACTAATTGGTAAGCTTTTGCATGTATCCAGTGGGTGTCTTGGTTGATTTACACCATTTCTGTAAAGCAATGTTAACAGATTCTCTCTTATCATAAGAGGCTTTGCTGTGATAAGAACAGAAATGCAAAAACTTGAGTTTATCAAATGGTTTTATTCTTCTTCCAGAAGCAAAGGTTCAGGCCGCTCTGCTGTTATTTGCAAATAACTGAGACATATTTGAACCCTTCATAGATATAATGCTATTCAAATAGATTAAAAAGTATTTCTTGGACAGCTAAAAGGGTGGATTTGTTTAAAATGGTACAATGAATACACATTTCAAGCTTTCCCTTTACAATGTAAATCTCAATGACTTTAATGCGCTGTCAATGGATTAGCGATATGTGATATTCTGATCATTCTTTAATTAATCATACCCAAATCATGATTTTTGGCTTGCCCAGATTGATCTTGAAGAAATAGTCATTTACTTTGCACTGTAGCGGGTATTTCACTGGATCCAATTGGGAATGATTGGATGCCATTAGATACAGGTATGATCTAATTCAATTAAATTTGAAAATTGTTCACGTCGGAAAGGATTGGGAGGCATCAGGTGACAAGTCCTGAACATTTTCTTTTTAGATTGCTGCATTATTTAGAGTCCCAAATAGTTCCTGATTGTCGCCGATGTACAGATCTTGTGGAACCCCTGCTCATGACTCACGGCAAATATTATGTTAGCTATATCTTTAAATAGTATATAGTTATACTTGTATACATGATTTTATCACAAAAAAAGCATTATTCTATAGCTCTGTCTAACAAATGAATTAGATTTACTTTCCCTTTTCATCCTAGCTTTTGATATCAATACATACCAAGTCCAAAAGCTGGAGCCTACCCGGTCACTAGTCTTTATCTAAAATAGTTTCCAATTTTAATTGAAGGTGATCCTTTCAAGAAAGAGCTACATTAAAGACTATTGCCTCTAATTATGGCAGCCATGTACAGAGGCCCATGGGAGACCATACTAATGACATTCACAACTGAGTTGGCGCAGAGCACTTGCGATGAACTGCTGCTTGGTGATCTTGGTATCTGCAGGAAGGTCTGCCATGGCCTTGGCAATCTGTTTCTGCTGATTAGGATTACCCTTGCCCTTAGTCATGGCTACTATTTCTGCCTTGTCCAGATAGCCATTCCCATCCTTATCCAGGCGCCGGAATTCCTCTTCCAAAATGAGAGCCCTGAAATGGGAAAAATATTTTTATATGATATAATTGTGTTAGAGTCAGTGTATCTGAAAATAGAATCAGACAAGTGCACCTTAGTAGATTGTATTTAAGTGAACACACTATAGTCAATTTTCTAAGAAATGACTTTTAAATTTACCATAGATCCCTGAAAACTGCACAGTGAACTATCATATATGTAATCCAGTGAAGCAGTGCAAGTTATACAATGAAACCACAATAAACAGTACATGAGAAAAACATAAAAGACTTGTCTCGATGTTGCCATAGAACATTCATCATTTTGAAGGCAGTGATCACTAATACAGGCCCAGAATTAATTCTGATGGCTTTTTTTTCTTTACAGTGAAGACCAATTAAGTACAATATCACCTAGAATTATGAGAGTATGTTTATGATAATTAAATATGCTCTCAACCATGACTGTTGAACCTATCTGCCATCCTTAACTAGAAACTCTACAGCAAACCATCATATTTGTGATCACACAGTGAAGCAGTATAATTTCTACAAGGAATCCCCAGAAAACAGATAAGTAGAGAACTGTGTTGCGAACATTCTCTGAGAAAATACTGGCGAAAGCTTTGTCCCAAAGTTGCTGAACAGCCATACTTATTTTTATAGCATTTTCGATTTTGATACTGATGGTATCCCTCGCAGTGAGAACAAGTAAAGCATTTGGGACTTGCAGCAAAGTGCCACAAGTGTTTAAATAATAACCACAAGAGCATGCTCCTGTGGAAGTGTAGCTTAGTGTACCAGAAACCCTCAAGGTGTCACTGGTAAGCTGACTGGGGGTCTACCTGGATCAATACCCAAAACAATGGATTGTTTCTAGACATAATGTAGCAAATAACTTACAGTTGGAGCGCCATCATGCAGTTGACCGCCCCGCTGAGTTCGTCCTTTGTAATGGCACCTGAACCATCTTTGTCTGCTTCCTTCATAATGGCCTGTTTACAAATACAAAATCAATATCACCTTAGGATATGGCAAACATACATTTAGGGAGTCATCATTATTGTTAACAATAGGGGGAGGTGAGGTGGTGGGTTTTCGACACTGCCCAGCCCCCCCCCCCCCTCATCCTCAAAAGTTTTGACCAAGCTTGAGGCAGATCAAACCTGGAAGGTCAAGCCAAAGGAGTTAAAAAATTGTCCCAACCCCCTTGCCCAAAAATAAAAAGGAAAAAAAATCTGCTTTTAACGGGCCTGCTGGTGGTGTGTTTTAATTATGTACGATATCATGTCATTCTTGATAGTGCACAAGTTTTTTGTTCTGCAATATCCATACGATAAAAAGATGAAAGAAAATATGGTTGGCGCAGCGTCCTCCCACTCAATACTAATCCTCTGAATCAGTCCAGGGGATTTGTCCCCATATAAGATATAGGTACAGAGGGTGAAGGAAGTCTTCTTAGTTTGCAACATGAAATAAACAAGTTGAGAACCATCTAACTATAGCATTTTTAAAAGTCAGCCTACACTATAAAAATACATTTCGTCGAAAAAAGTGCTTTCCTCATCAAAAAGTTGCCATAGATCAGTTGTTATTTTCACAGAGGCTCCTTGCACATTTGTGTACCACTGTATTGCCACCTGGGGCTTCTTGTAAAAACTACAGTGGTGTAATACATTTCATTACAGTGGTCCACTGTTCACTTTTACAAGGATCCCTTGTAGATTCAACAGTTATCTTTTTACAGTGTAGGCATGTTAGATTGTTCTTATACCTGGGCAACCTTTTGTACCAGGGCCGACAAGTTAAATTCTGCAAGTTTTATCTTGTTATTTGCTCACTCTGAAGACCTGATTTTCTTTTACTCTATATGTTTAGGTAGGAAGTCTGAAGTTTTTACAACATCACATGTCTGGTCCGGTCGTGGCAATATGTCCTGTTTATAGCATCAGTATATCACAGATAATTTCTTTCTTAGAAACGATAATTTATCATTTATCCTGGGACACACGTGGGGCAGAAATAGCTAGGAAAAATACCGTTATCATCAACAGTATACATATCGTTATGGCCAGTAAGCATGGCATTTACTGCTCCTCCTTGGCTCACTGCCAGACTATATCCTACTAGTCTGGGTATGTCTGGACACGTGGTCTGTAGGGTATTTTTCAAAACAGTGGTAAATTAGCACATTTTATTTCAACATAAATGATTTCACTGATAATTTGCCTATCTTACTGGAGAGGCATGCTTAGAAGATTTCATAAAAGAAAATATATATAATATGGGTCTTTGGCAGGTGGAATGCTCACACTGCGGAATGTACCAGGGTAATTGACAGTTACCCCATCCAAATGGCGAATCCTATATCTAGTAAAGAGAACTAAAAGGGGCCACTACACAGTATTTCTACTGGTTTGAGTAATTATACACTGTTTATATGTGGTGTACAACATGCACAATCATCTGGACTAATAACTGCAGGCTGACATTGCCTAGAACAGTTTACAATTACAAGTACTAGGGTAACTTCATTTGGAGTTACCCTAGTGCCCAACTTTCAGTTTTGGCTAATTTCTAAGTAATCCACATGATGTAGTAACTTCATGTCTCGTCTGAATAAGTATCCACGTCCCAGCTAAGATTCTGTAATACTATTATGAGGTAGAGGATAACAGCATAGAATGAGGAAAAGTGTCCTAGTACTTTCTGCACTGTGATGCTATCCCATGTAGAAAAGCTGCACTCCTCCTCTGCAGTCACTCGCGTCACATAATGCTGCACACATTTTTCACTGCGTGACATGGCTTTAACCCTATAAATGCTGCTGATGCATTAATGTATCATCCCCATTGGTCGACATGATGCACCAATGAAGCAGTCTTGCCAGCACTTCATTGGAGCATCATGCCGACCCTCCGGGAGTTTATGTATCGGCCTGGTAGGGTCGGCATAATGCTCCAATGAAGTACTGGCGAGCAGCATTGCCAGCACTTCATTGGTGCATCATGCAGACCAATGGGCATGATGCACTCCTGCACCAGCGGCTTTTGATGGTTAAAACTGTGCAGGCCTCTAATCCATCAAAGGGACCAATAGTGCTTTAATGCACATTGCCCATCGGTTGTCATGATGCATTCAATGTATCATGCCAACATTTAATTACTGGGTTGATGCATTCCCAGGCTTGGCATGATGCATAAATATAGTGCTTGCAAACAGACTAAAATGCCATTACTTCACTAGCACATCAGGGCGACCAGTGGGCACGATGCATTAATTCACTAGTGGGCTTTAAAGGGTCATTAAAGTGAATGGCATGTTTCCATGTACCTTATAAGTAGGCACATATGCCTTTTTTCAAAAAACTAAAAAGAATAGGACCATGTCCAAAATTTACACTGAACATTGCTTCTAGATATGGTATTGGCATTTAGGACCTTCCCCGGGACCTTCCAAGCCACCTCCAGCGTCTCTGGTAAAAACTATAAATGACGGAACATTAATAATAACTACATCACAACCTTGAGGTCAACAGCCGTTGAGGCGACAGGAGCCGCCTGTCATTATGTGTGTTTTTGGTTGTTTTTCACCTATTCATTCAACCATTTTCTGGTCTGGCTCAAAGTCAAGAGTTCCCTGAAAGTAACCCTTTAAGGGCTGCTAATGAAGAAGTGCATCATTCACATTTATTGTCATGATGCATCTATGAAGTTTGCCATGTTTCATTGGTGCATCATGCCGAACCCTTAGGGTCAAAATAATGAATGAATGCAGCCCTGCTAGCCATTTCTCAAATGCTACGATCCTAACCCCCCCCCCCTCCCTCCGATTTCAACCACCCCTAGGATCCAGTCCAATCTTAGTGATTGACCCTGGGTGATTATGTATTACCTAAGATTGCCTATTCAGGTACATTCTTTTCCCCTCTATATCTGCACCACTCGTAGTGATTGACCCAGTGTAACCTAGAATTCCCTTCCGATCCAGGCCAGGTTGGTACGATTTGAGAGGGGCAGAAACTTAGCGTCTGAGAAATGACTCCCTGGTGAGCTAATCACCAGGGCTGCATTCATGCATCATGACAATTGGCATGATGGACTACTGTACTATCAATCTTTAAAAGGTTCAAGATGGATGACGTTAGAGGAGGTAGGGAATCAGACCATTAGATTTGACATGGTGCATGGCCATTTCTTGAAATCGATATGTGACATGGGCCTTAATCACATGAGGCAATAAATTACACTGCAAAAATGGTGTTTAGATCCTAAACATATTCTTGCAACGTTTATATAATCACATTAATTTCCTAAACATGTTTAGCCAAACAATGTGCTTAGCTCAAGTGTTTACAAATGTAGGTGTTTAGGTTAAAACTTTTGTGTTTAGATATATGAATTTTTGTGTTTAGGTGTTTAAGAATTTTTGTGTTTAGATGTTTAAATGATTTGATGGAGAGTTAAGGTTTGCAGACATGTATGCATTAAAAACCAGAGATATATTTTTTATTGTCATTTACTGGGGGGGGGCATCAGCAGGTATTTACTTGTCAAAGTCTCCAAAGATGTCAGCCACAGCTATATATGTGTACATATATTACACACTGCATCAGAATGAGAGACTTGAGAAAGTACAACAGCTTGGCAGGAAGGACATTGCCTTATCTATTCCAGAATAACATCAAATAGGTGTCAGTCATGGAGTTTATTGATTATTTTATTGTAATGATGGTGGCATGAGGTGAATCTAGTCAATTTTCTATTGCCCTTTCTATTCACATGACATTCTATGAAATGAAACCATGATAAACATGGGATTTGGGGACATTTGTCACAACAATTGATTATAACTGTGTGCAGATAGTCCAGTCAAAGGTAGTGCTGCTACCTGGTGTGGATTCAACATCCAAGTATCTAAACATATTGATGTTTAAATCTAAACTCCTATTATTCAACTGTCTCAACTCTAAACATCTAAACATGTTTAGCGTAAATGTTTATGTAGTTAGAATAAAAGTGTTCATTTCCTAAATGTGTAGTCCATGAGACACCTAACTGACCTATGTGTTTAGGTTTTAAACGTGTTTAGACCTAAACATGTTTAAAATCTTAACACCATTTTTGCAGTATAGTAACATGACAGGTGCTTTTGTAAATTAGACATGGGACATGATAGGTGTTTGGGATTCAGGTGTCAAGTGAAATGAGCCTTTCTTTGAATTGACATGTGACATGGGTCTCAATTGTGCATGGGAAAGGATGAGATTGACCATGGACTAGGAAATGGAAGAAGAGAAACGACACACATGATATTGCTCTACACATACGTGTATTTCCGGCTATGAAAAGGTGCCTTGTTTCACATCCATTCAGTCCCAATAGACTCACTTAAGTCCCTGAGTATGTTTTAATGATTACGATATATTGTCAGAAAAGAGGGGATGATAAAGGTGTGATGAGGGAGGGAGACTCTTAGTATCCATCCCCACTACCCCTCCCTGCCTGTTCAGGAGGCTGTTGCGAAAAGATTTGGAATTCAATTCTCACTGTAACTAATGCATCTTCCAGTTCCTCCCGATTCTCCACCCAGGGAGACCAATTCCCACCTTATACTGTAATGGAATTGACTTACTCTGAATTAGACTGCATTGCAAAAAGTTGAGGAACTGGTTCCATGATTAATTCCACCTGGATGCTTCCCATAGGTGAAAGGCCAGGAAATTGGAGAAAGGAACTGGCTGGGAATTGGTTCTCGATTAGGAAGCATTCACCAGTTCCTGACCACTCCTAAACTACTTCTATGACCAATTATCTTTTGGCAACCCAACAGGGAATTGATTCCCTGAGGTCAGTCAGTTCCATTTTGGGAATACCACCTCCGACAAAATCGTTTCCAAATCTTTTTGCAACAGCCTGCTAGTGAGGTATATAGAGTCTGTAGAAGTCGAGCCCAGTCTAAGGTTCCAAAGGCATAAGGTTTATCACAATCTACAGCTTGTAAGAAGGGGAACAACCTATATTGTTAACAGACTTGTTTATCGATTATTTTGCCTTTTCCGTCAAACAGTGTACCTTTGATTCCGGGCTTTGAGCTTATAAATGTGCAAACTTTGTAAATCAAAATTGTGTTAAAAACACGAAGTATTGTTGATGCTGAAAATAATCTCTCTGAATTTGGCATGGTGTTTTAGCATGTTAGAAAGAAACCTCTCTGGCAGCAACCCCCTCGGGACTACACAGACAGGGTATAGGGATGGTACATGTATTATTGAAGGGGAGATATAGAATGTTAGGAGGGGGGATAAAATATGGAAGGATACAACTTTAACTCATCCACTAATGATAACACACCTTTCTGAATATGATTTCCGGACATTAAAAGCTAATTGCTATAACATAATCAGAGACTAAAGCAAGTCTACAGGAGGAGAAGTAAGAGGGTTGGTCATCTCCTCCAACCTAAACAACTCTAGAGATGTCACCCCCTGGCCATTAATAAATTTTCACATACCCTGAATATAGCAGATATCAATTTTGGATTCTCTCTCTTTATTTTTTACTCAAAGAGCAGACAAGGCTCAACAAGATTGATAAAACTTATCGCTATCAATTCATCTGGGATCTGTGCATCTTTGGGCATCCCAAAAACAGCCCTGAAAAGCACACACAGCTCCTTCTTATCAATCTTGCCATTGTTGTCTTGGTCCAGAGCCCCAAAGCATTCGCTAATGGCAGATTTTACGTCCTTAGCCATGGTTAATGTCCAATGTAGAGACTGGAGTAGTTGTATTGGATGGATCTGGGGGCTTCCTATGCTGGCAGTGGCGGGATACCGGTGTACCTCCACGGCTTATACCCACCCCTCTCACACCTCCACCTCCCACCTGGCTGGCCAATCAGGGGAGGTCCAGGACTGAGCCTCCATGCATTTCACTGAGGATAAAATCAATGTTTGGGGCCGACTCCAGGCCCCTTAAGCTCTGTCTCAATTTGTGGGCATAGTGCAGTAATTGATGTATGCTGTATTTCTGAAAGTTCTTCGGAGATTGAATGTTAAAACTGTTTGTTATGATAGTGGTACTAACAAAGCTGCTTTGTGCATATATGCTTGGAGAGTGTTCCATCTCCTGGCCATGGGAGGCTGCCAGACACCTCACACTGTACAAAAATGACATCAAAACAACCTTAGTTCTCCATGAACTTTGGGATGAAGTTTTCACCATTATTTTCACTGTTATATATTTGTTGCAGAACTGTGTTTCACTATGTTGTCTTTTTAAGGTTTCATTGTAGAAATTCCACCTCTTTACTGCATTACAAATTTAATGAGACACTGTATAGTTTGGTAGTAATATTTTAGAGTGTAGTCTGACTCAGATCCAACATTTAATAGGTGCAGCTGCTTCAACATGTGGGCCACCTAGACTCTATATAGCACAAAAGGTGAATTTCATATTTCCTCTAACTGAACGTTGGCGATTCAAAATAGATTTTATTACTAGATGTTTAACACTGGGTCCACATTGCACACGGTCCATGTACTAAACAAATATAGGACATTTCATTCCGGCCTGTGATTTGTTTGGCAAGGAGGGGAGGTGCATACACACTATTCTCTCTTTGTCTTTCTCTCTCTCAATGTGATTTTGTAACAATGGAGGGGGGGGGGTTGTGGATTTTCTCCCTTCCTCTTATGGAGGGGTCTGAACCTTTAGAGCCCTGCCTTTTATTTTAAAGTAACATGCAGATTTTCTTCGCTGAAAAGGATTTGCTCCCCCACCCCCCTCAGGAGGGGTCTGAGTCCCCCCCCCCCCCATTTAGGCAGGCCTTTTCACTGAAAACTGTCTCTCCCGCCCCCAAGAAGGGTCTGACATTTTTTGCCCCTCGCCCATGCCTGATTTTATAAAATGACCAATTTCTGAAACAATCACACTGGAACAGACTGCCAGGAAGGTCTCGAGCATGGTAGTGTGAAGTAGTGCCAAGCAGGTTGTCGTGGTAGTGGAATATTCCATAGGACTGTCTACCTACCTTAGGCATTGGGAGGTTGGACATGAACTTATTGATTACACCCAGACCTGGTAGGTATTCCTCAAGATGGTATGACTGAAAATACCCCCTACGATTTTGAAACCCTCAAAATTAAGTTGGTGATCGTAGTTAATGCACTACGACTGTTCTGTACAATCAGCACTTAATACAATAATTACATAAGTCTTCGTAGGGCAGTCTTACCAGTACAGTATTAGTGACCATTTAGATGCAAGGGCTATAATGGCAATAAGGTGAGGGGTCCCACTACGATTTGACAGGGGTCTAGTTGTACCATCTTGAGAAATGCCTTCCAGTCCTGGATACCTCAATAGGTAGGGATATACACCAGATGTCACTTCATAGTGTACTTTCCATTGGAAGGCGAAGGAAAAGTAGCTTTATGGTTCAGAGTTAAAGTAGGTATCCTCACTAATTTGTATAAAATTACCATTTACTCCTCCCCCAAAAGGCTTGAATGGAAAACATCTTGTATTGCATACTGCTTTAGGATTGCCGGAGACACCTGTATGATATCCAGAATATGAGCAGATAATTAATTACCGTACATGTTTACTATTTTGGTATTTTATTTAGACTACCACCAACCATATCAACATCCAAAATGCCAAAATCTGCCACCTTGATCAGGGGGGTGCTAACTTTAACTTGCATGCGTACACTACATGAGCACAGACTTTGCCTAAGTTTCTCTTGGAAATCTGTTCTAAGTTAATTGATTATATTAACAAGGAAAAATACAAAAATGTGGTTTCATCAAATGGTTTTATTCTTCTTTTAAAGCATAGGTTCAGGTTTTTGCAGATAACTGAGACGTATTTGAACCTTTCATTATGAGATTCATGCAGAAAGAAGAGTGCATCTATGACACATTAATGGCAGGATGTGTTGAGACTGGTCAAATATGGTACAATGAATACACATTTCAAACTATCCTTATATGATACATGTCTATAGTGCATTGTTGATGCTTTTAGTGAACAGTGATATTCCAACCATTCTTGAATTAATCATACACAAGTTCTGCTTTTTGGCTTGCCCAGATTGATCCTAAAGTGGTAGTCATCTGCTTTATAACATAGAGGGTGTCCCATTGGATCCATTGCGACACTTGGGAAAGATTAGGTGCCGTTAGATCACCTGACCAAATCCAATGAAATTTTAACCAATCTAGTTTGAGCGGAAAGGATTGGGAGGCATCAGGCAAGAAGTCCTAAACACTTTTTTTGAGATTGCCACATTATTAAGCCTCCTACATTCTTTCAGGTTGTCCCCAATCTAAGGATGTCAAGCTATCAGATCTGATGGAACCCCTGCTTATCACTCATTGTGAATGTAATGTTTACTATATCATTAAAGAGTGTACAGTTATATATGATTTTATCACAAAGAAGCATCATTCTATAGCTCTGTGTAGTTTGACCATGATATTTAATTCCTTTTATTCTAATGATAATTAATAAATTTTCTTGCACGCAATATTAAGTCCCGCAGGTCAAGCCTACCTGGTGACCAATCTTTGTCTAAAATAGTTTCCAGTCTTAATTGAAGATGGCATGTATGTCTTCTCCTTTAAGGAAAGAGCTACATAAGATATTATAGCCTCTAATAATGGCAGCTTCTCTTTTATATACAGAGGTCCATGTGGGACCTTACTAACCTTTTAAGGTAACTCGCCAGTGCTGCATTCATGTATCATGCCAGCCCTACAGGGTAGATACACACCCAGAGGGTCATCATGATGCACCAATGAGTAGACTTGCCAGCACTTCATTGCTGCATCATGACTACCAACAGGCATGATGCACTCATGCATTATCAGCCTTTGATCGATTGATGACACTACGAACTGAGTTGGCGCAGAGCACTTCCAATAAACTGCTGCTTGCTGATTTTGGTATCTGAGGGCAGATCTGCCATCGCCTTGGCAAGCTGTTTCTGCTGACTGGGATCACCTTTGCCTTTAACCATGGATACTATTTCTGCCTTGTCCAGATAGCCATTCCCATCCTTATCCAGCTGTTGGAACTCCTGTTCCAAAGCTATTACACTGAAATGGGGTAAAATATATTTTAATATTATATGATTGTCCTGAAAAGTAAATATATTTGAAAAATAATTTCAAACTTTGTTCTTAATTTTGAATCATTTCAAAGTTTTTGTGACACAGATCCGGGTTCTGCATGCAGTTAGAGCTCAGAAACAACATGCTGCTGTATCATATACAGGCTTTCTAGAACATTTTTGAGATTTCCTTCTCAAATACAATCTTTAAGCTGTACATAAGAAGGTCTTTGGCAAGGAAATAGGGCTGTACTGATTGGGCACACTCTAAAAAGTGACTGTTTAATTTACTATTGTTTTCTCAGTTTTCACAGTTATGCAGTGAAGCAGTGTTCTACAATGAATCACCAAAATAACTATAGTGAATCAATGTGTTGTGAGAAATCTCTGTGAAAACAATAGTAAAAGCTTTGTCTCAAAGTGCCTGTAGAACCATATGGTGATTATGAATGCAAACCATATAGAAATCAAAGACAGAAAATGATAGTGACCTAATTAAATTGATCCAATTACTCAAATACAGTATGGTTCTGAACTACTAAAGTTTGGCCAAAACATGATGCATTTTGTGAAGCATTGGATAGTGCACACAAAAAGACATAAGGCCTTGCACTTTATATTACAGTATGTCAAATGCATGTTATCACTTACAGCTGAATCATGACCATGCAGTTGACCGCCCCTTCAAGTTCGTCCTGTGAAATGTGACCTGAACCATCTTTGTCTGCTTCCTTCATGATGGCCTGTTTAAACAGACAAAACCAAATCACCTTATGTAAAACATGTCTATTATACTAGACAAAATTTCAAGTAGACTTTCCTTCACTCTCCCTGACAGGAAATAGCACTAAAGACTTTTCGTTTTGGCCAAAATTATGATGCGTTGGAATATGACTTGTAATCTATGTTATTGCAGTGTATATAAGTGTATATAATGTGCTGGTATTGCACTCTTGTTCTAATATGTCCACATGTGATGACAAAAAGATCTCTCTAAGTGAGAACATTTTATGGTTGATGCAGCATCCTCCCACTCAATACTGGTCCTCTGAATCAGCCCAAGGGAGTTCCCCTTTGAGGAATAGGCACAGTGACCTAGTAGGCACACACAAGAAATCTAGGATCACTGAGGTCCTCTGACCCAGTGGGCACATTAATGTTGATTCAGCATTGAAATAACGTCAGCAATGTTTGTATATCAAGAGTTGATTCAGGGTTGAAATGTTTCATTTTGAAAGTTGACACACCATAATTAAAATTACCTGTGATTCAACATCTAGACATCAGTGCTGATTGTATTTGAGAAGTAGGTACAGGAGGGAATTTCCTAACATGCTACGACCAATCAATTTGAAATAAGAAATTTGGCAGATCCAACATTTGTAAAAGGTGCACGAAAGGAGGGGCACAGCCAATAATGAGGGGTTCATGCCCCCCCCCCATTCTTTTAAGATAATGAACGGGGTCCAAAACAGTCCAAAATTTTAAAATCTTGGGTACAAAAAAAGCTAAATAAACTCTTAACTAGAGGCAAAAAGGAGAGGGCACAGGCCCCCGCACACCCATCTAAATCCACCACTGTACTGAATGAGTTAATATTATACTGTGGATGCAGTGCAGATGAAATGTTATAACAAGTACATGGTACACCTACTACCCCATGTAGAAAAGGTGCACTCTGTCTCAAAAGCCACTACACAATGTATACTACCGTATCGTCGCGTTTGAGCACCAGTATTTGAAGAACTGCATGTCTTGAATAAGCACCAGGGGTAAGGGGGTCTTGAAATATATCTTAACCCTTTAAGGGCAGAGCAAAAATTGTTGCCCTGGCCATGGGGACGGCCTCTGAAAAAAGTATAGTTCCTAGAGGACGAGCCTATTTTCAATTCCTATACTAATCCTATATAACTGGCATCGACTATAGTCAACGCTAGGCCTGCCATGGTGTCGACTATAGTCGATGCTAGGCCTCAATGGGATACTACTAAAACTGCATCTTGAATAAGCACCTGTCTTGTATAAGTGCCGGGGAATTGATGCCGCCAAATTAAAGACCGCCGGGGCACTTGAACACGACGAAACGGTATGTCACACGACAAGATGCTGCTCAACATTATTTTCTCATATCTAGCATGGCTCTAACCCTACAAGGGCATCCAGTGCATTAATGCATCATTCCCAGTGGTCGTCATGATGCACCACTTAGGTGTTGGTGAGGCCTAAAAAAAAAAGAGGTTTGTTTCCAGTTACCCGACCGACCCTAGCAAAACAGGGCCGATAATGGAATTTTTTTTTTATTTTGTGATTTTTTGACATTTTTTGGCAATTTTTAACGATTTTTCCCGTAATTTTCATATTTTTTCATCAATTTTTCTTGGAGCTTATCTAGGTCCCCATCTATTGGTATAAAGTTCATAACATTCATTCATATATTTTACATGTGCTTCAAATTTCTTGTGTTTTTCATAATTCTACTGTAATATCATAGAATCCAACATGTCTGCCCTTACATTTCTATACAAAATAAAAAAAAAAAAGATTTAAAAAAAAAAGATATCGGACCTACCGACCCTAGATGTTTGAGGCATGTAACTGGAAACACACCATTTTTTTTTTGTGGCCTGATTGGATCTGCTCACCAGCACTTCATTAGTGCATCATGCCGACCCTCCAGGAATGTATCAACCCATTATAGTGTTGGCATGATACATTAAATATAGTGTAGTCTGCATTCAGGCACCATGACGAGCAATGGACATGATGTACTACTGCTCTGTAGGCCTTAAAGTATTATAATAGGTAATGGCATTCCTGTGTACCTAATTGGTAGGCACAGATGCCTTTGTAAAATAATAAATGAAATAGGACCATGTCCTAAATTTAGACTAAACACTGCCTCTAGATATGGGGTTGATATTTAGGACCTTCCAGGCCACCTCCGGCATTTATGGCAAAAACCATACATGGCAAGACATTAAAAATAAGTATATCACAGCCGTTGAGGTGGCAGGAATCGTCTGTCATTTGTTTTTGGTTGTTTTTCATCTTTGTCTGACTCGAAGTCAAGAGGTCCCTGGTACTAAGGAGGTACAATGAGAAAATAGGGCATTGAAAATAAGCAGACAAAACCTCTTAAGTTGAACTGGCCAGATCTGGCATAGACTTGACATTGACAACTCTGCAGGCTGTCACTTGCGGTCATCGGACAGGACCATTTCCCTTAGCCATCCAAGGTTGTCAGGATATAGAATCTCTGCCAGGGCTAATAAGTTCAGTTTTATAGGTTTTCACTTGTTCATTTTATGTTGTTCGCTTAGAGGACCCCAATGATCCTACATTTTCCATGTATAGAGGGGAGGAGGACGGGAGTAGGGGAGGAGTAGGGGAGGAGGGGACGTTGGCAGGGAACCAAAGATGGATGGACGGGAAAGGAATGTTAAGAGAGAGGAATACCCTTTTGGCTAGCAACGAAATGCTTCTCTTGCCATGTGAAATGTTCACCAATAAAACTAATATAATCAAGTAGGGAATTGGGCAGTTGGGCGTTGTTCATCGAGCATTAAAATTGTAGAAAGAATTTGCGTGCTGTTTCACATCGATTCGGAAATTCAAATAGATGACATTGTAAATAATACAGTAATAGGTTTAGAAATAACTGAAGTATTACATGTGCGATTACGTCAGTAACATCGGGTAGTGCCTTTGAGATCACGTGCCAAATGTACTTGATTCTTCTGGGTTTTTTTTTGTTTTTTGTTTTTTTAATTTACAACGGTTCATGTTGTAATCAATTGACGCTCGACATTATTGTAAAATATTACAGGTCTACCAACAAAGTACCCATCATGTAAGGAGCATGGGAGCAGGAGGGGCAAACTACCACCCCTGGGTTAAACCATAAACAGTGTTTAGGGTGATGCAGATACTTCCTAAATCAGGGAATGAAATCAATGGTAAATATGGTAAATCTGAACACCACACGTGGATCATTGAACATTTTAAAGGGGTTAATCGGTGGTCATTTTTGAAACTTTTGAAATTTAAGTATTTTCTCCCATATTGTATTTAAGAAGTGCCGTTTGTCATGTAAATTCTTTTCTTCTCATGACACTCAGGCCCATAAGGCATGTCGAATTCAAGAAAAGGCCCTGACACTATGCCAAATTTAGGGGTCTATTGCTATTTCCCTAGCCTTGAGAATTCCTTTTTAATTGCCAACCAACAGCATTAAAATGGCCTATTTTAATATCACACCAAATATGCCAAATAGCAATTTTATATGTTCTTCTTCATAAAGAGGAGACGAGGAGTTCTGTGGCAAGCCTCGATAGCAATTTCCCTCATAAATTTCCTAGGTTCCCTAACCCTTTAAGGGCCACGAATCAATTAATGCATATGCCCATTGTTTGTTTTTTTGATGCACCAATGAAGTGCTGGTGAGTCTGCTTGCCAGCGCTACATTGGAGCATCATGCCGGCCCTCCAGGACTGTATCAAACCCGTAGGGTCAGCATGATGCATAAATGCATTGCGAGTTAAAAGCCAGGGCTGCATTCATGCATCATGACGACCAATGGGCATGATGCACAGGCAGCCCTTAAAGGGTTAAGGGTCTAGAGCTGTTCCCTAAGTTCTGACAAAATTTATAAATCTAACACTTACTGTTATCAATTCGTCTGGGATGGGGGCATCCTTGGGCATCCCAAAGAGGGCCCTGAAGAGGACACACAACTCCCTCTTGTCAACTTTGCCATTGCCATCAGTGTCCAGCTTCTTAAAGCACTCCGCAATACCAGCCTTTGCGTCCTTGGGCATGTTGAAAGTGTATAGAAGATGGAGAATCTGTGAGTGATTGTTCTATCTGGTTCCTGCGCTCGTAGTGGCGGGATACCGGTGTACCTCCACAGCTTATAAATACCCCCATCCCACCCCTCTCAAATCCCCCACCTTCCACATGGCTGGCCAATCAGGGGAGGGCCTGGCCTGAGTCTGTCTTCAAGCATTTCATTGTAGATAAAATCCATGTTTGGGATGATCCTAGGTCCATTAAGCTATGTCTCATTTTTTGGGCATAGCACATAATTGATATATACTATCTCTGAAAGTTCTTTGGAGAATGAATATAAAACTGCTCTATGTGATTGTGGTACTGACAAACATACGGCTTAACATCTGCTTAGAGAGTGTTCCACCTCCTGGCCATAGCAGGCTGGCACACACCTTACACTGTAAAAAGTTACATAGGTCAGTAATGACCTCTTTTTTGCTGTCAATAAAATATATTATTATTATTATTATTATTATTATTATTATTATTATTATTATTATTATTGGGTGAGACCAATCCTGATTGGTCTATGTATTGATACGGTCAGTACCACTACTACTCACCCACCTGCTACTCCTACACACACACACACACACACACTGCTACTCCTCCCTGAACATACCTGTGGGCAGTGACCCACTACTGCAGCCTGCCAGCCTAAGGGCACACACACATGGGACTCTTCCACTGCTTCAATTTTTTGTTTTTTTTATGCATCATGGTGGTCTGTTTGGTATGCCAACAGGCATACCATGGCAACAAAAAGCACTGCCCCAACTGTGGGGTACTAAACCACAAACTCACGGAGGAGACCAGGAGTAATGCAGTTTTTCATGAGGAAGAAGGGGGAGACCAAGGAGCTTCCAATATGGCCACCCCCTTGGGAGAGAGAAGGCAGAGTAATACACAGCCAAAGTCACCAGAAGCTATTCTCCAGGAGAAGATTGCTATAGCAGAAGAGAAGGCAGGACTACTCAGGAAAAAAGGTGACCTCTTAGCATTAGAAGAAAGGCTAGCCTTAATTGACTTAGAGAATGCAGCACTGGAGGAGGATTACAAAAAATCCCTCAAAGACATACAGCAGAAGCAGCAGAGTGCTGCACACAAGAGGAGGGGAGCATTCGTAAATTTTCATGATTTGACTGCACCTAACAGCAGCTATTACCAGGGAGAAACGTTTACGAACGCACCCAGGAGCAGCAGCAGATACGCCGACGACCGAGCGGAGTACACAACATTTACGAATGCAGCCAGCAGCGCCAAAGCCGAAGACGCCCGGACCTTGCCGAGCGCCTCCGAAGGCATATCCAACCCGAACTCGGCCGGACACATACGGAGATACCCGAACGCCGCCGAAAACGGGCTCGGAGAGAGTCGGGGACAGTCGGCAGATGTACGGAGAATACCGAACACCACTTCGGGTTTCTTCGGCGACGTAAACTCCTACAGCGGATTGAAAAAGAGCGGTCATGGCTTGGATTACGATACACACCAGAGAGCAAACGCAAGCGGCATATTAACCAACGAGGATATACCGAGCGCTGCCGACAGCCTAGGTCGGAAACTTTCGGATTACGTCGGCTCGGGCAAGCTCGGCAATGTCCGTGAACGCTCGGGAGTGCAAGATGGCGTTCCTTCCGCTTTCGCCGAGGGAGACAATTTGCAGCAGGAGTTTATGCTTTTTTTAGCTGGAAAACAGCAAAAATTGCTCAATCAGGCCAAGCAGAACCCAGTAGGCAGTGCTCCAGTCCCAACCACAGCAGCACAGGAGGTACCACAGCTGTATTACTTGGATGGGACACCCTACACTGGGTCTTTGCCTGACACACAACATCAACAACACAGGATCACACCACCCAAGCTTCCCCCCTCTGCTACCATCCAGGCTGGATTATCAACTGCAGGCCTGACAGCGGAGAATATGGGCGTGGAGGGGGACCTTGCCGGCTACCTGGATGCAAAGGACCAAGGTGACTTGTTATCCACTTTATTTAAGATAGGTGAAGCTTCTAAGAAAAAGAGGTCACAACACTGGTTAAGGCCAGATTACCACATTCCCACTGACAAAGTCTACTCTGATATGACATACAGAGAGCTAATATATGGTATGACATGTGTCCAGGAGAAGTTAGCTATTGCTAATTTACCACAGTGGTCTGCAAAAAGTTATGGTGACCATATGAGATTCGTAGCTAGGAAGGGTCTCAATGCCACTTATACCTCGAGTGCACTAGCTAAATATGAGCACGATCTCACTACTAGAGTGATTTCAGGGGAGTTACCCGGATTTCAGACAGCTGAGCACGCATCAGTCTCTGATAATTTGGGCTCCGATAACCTACAGGTGGTACAAGATTTGAAGGCTGAATTAGCCAGATTAAAAGCAGGTAACAAACAAGGCACTAAAGGTAAAGGCCCCTCTACTCAAAACAGAATCCATTGCCCTACGGATGTTTGTGCTTTGTTCAATTTCACTAGATGTTGGTATAACCCATGTAACAGGCAACACGTATGCGCGGTATGTAAGGGCCCCCACCCAGCAAAAGGGGGGTGCAAAAATCAGCCAACAACCACAAGCAGTGGAGCAAACAATAATGCGGGAGGGGGGTCAACCTTTTTCGCACCACCGATCCACCCCCGCGTATCTTGATGTACAAATAATATTGACGGTGCCCATGATATTCCGGATTCCAACGGTTCCGCGGTCAATGTAACAACCGACAATTTACCAGACATTTATTGTGATAGAGACTCGCTTGTGTGTACTTCGGACATATCAGAATTATTGTCAATTTATGTAAGCTATGCTCCATTGTGGGATATTAACTCCACCCATATCCTAAAAGGGGTCAGATCTCAAATGAAACCCGCAGGCTGGTTATCAATGCTTAGTGGAGGCCCTAATTCGGTTTATGGTACAAATGGTTGGGATTGTGACGCCTCATTCCTAATGGACGGCATAATGCACGGGTTTAAAGTAGTGGACCCAAACACACATATTAGTGAGTATAGCACTAAGAACTATGTACCCCAAGAAGCAAGGAACTTCATTGATAACCTGCTAAAGACAGAAGTAGACCAAGGCAAATTGTCTATAGTCACAGCAGCACCTACTTGCATCCACGCCTTAGGTGCGGTTGAGAAAAGAGATGGCGGTTATAGACCGGTAACGGACGCCAGTAGACCAGAAGGTCTATCTATTAATTCACACATGAACGAGACATTCCACCACTTTAGTTACACTAGCATCGATGATGTGACCAAGGTGCTCCGACCCGGTATGTTCATGGCAGTCACAGACATTTCCGCAGCATACCGCTCTATTATGATTAGGCCAAGCGATAGGCAATTCCAGGGCCTACAGTGGACATTCGACTCACAGAAAGTGTATTTAGTGGACAACTTTGTGTCATTCGGCACTAGAATGGCTGCATTCCTCTTTAATAGGATTACTGACAGCATAGCTCGTTATATGAGAGCTAACGGTTATTATTGCTTTAATTATCTGGATGACTTACTTACTATGGGTAACTCATATGCGGAGTGCCAAAAAGCACAGTTGTTTCTACATAGCACACTCCACTCGTTGGGTTTTTTCTTATCCTATAAGAAGGTTCTTTCACCTGCACAAGTTCAAATTTATCTAGGGATAGAAATTGACTCACTACAAATGTGCCTCAGACTACCGGAGAGCAAGATCAATAAATTGCACAGTGAGCTACGTTTCTTTGTAGGTCGTCGAAGGGCAACCAAGAAACAGCTGCGCCGTTTATGCGGGATCTTAGCACACTGCTCTACTTTAGTCAGGGGGGGCAGGACATTCTCTCACAGAGTCATAGGCATGTTATCTGCGTTCACGAGCACTAAAAGGTACATAACCCTCTCTACCGGGTTCTTCAAGGACCTAGACTGGTGGCTAAGATTCGCAAAGTGGTTTAATGGCGAAGCAAAAATTGTCAGCACTCTACCGTCCACAAAAAGTGACTTATACATGGACGCATCAGACAGGGGTTACGGTGTCAGGTACGGCAAGGACTGGATATGTGCAGGTTGGGGATGCAGGATCAGTATGAACATAGACAGTCATGGACACTGCCTCCCGCCACCTAGTCAATTCGTGCCTGAAAACATAAACATCAGGGAGCTATACCCCATCTTAATGGCGATTAATAGGTGGGGACCTTTGTGGCGCAATAGGAAAATTGTCTGTTACACGGATAACACCCATGTAGTAAGCGCACTGAATAAGGGCAAAAGTACAAATACAAGAGCGATGGACTTCCTGAGAGAACTGTTTTGGCTTACAGCTCTTTATAACTGCCATATTGTAGCATTACATATCCCAGGACGACTTAATGTCCTTGCAGATGCTTTGTCAAGAGTGTTATATTACCCGCATAACCTTCCTATGTCTCTATGTTGTAGCGGCGGCTAAGCTATGCGAAGATTTGGACATGAAAGCGGCAATAGCGAGAGCGCATGCTTGGAGCGTTTCCACCTGGAAAACTAAATGCAGCCAATGGAAAAGATTTATTGTGTTCTGTACCATCTCTGCCTCTACAGTCGTACCCACTTCGGTTCAGACCATGTGTCGATATTCAGTGTACCTGTCTTCGGACTTGAAGTATAGCACTATAGACAATTACGTGAGTGCAGTGATAAGTTTAAATGCACATTATGGCTACGACGTAGCTTGGATAAGGACAAATTTTATGTTTAAGTGTACTATGTCAGGTCTGCGCAGGATCCTCGGTGACCCTATACCCACTAGAGTCACACTGTCAGTTTCGCAACTCTTGGACATGTCTACAAGGGTGAATCTAGCAGTACCTGACCATTTAGCTATGTGGGCATGCATCGTTACTAGCTTCAGGACCCTTCTCAGGAAGAGCAACCTAGTAGTAGACAACGCAGCAAAAGCATCACCACACTTTCTAAGAAGAAAGTCTGTATCATTCACTAGCTGGGGTATGATTGTCACGGTTTCAAGCTCAAAAACAATCCAATTTGGACAGAGAGTCCACCACATCCCGGTCGTAGGAGTCCCTAACTCACCACTTTGTGCAGTATCTTTACTCAAGAGACACTTTGACGGTACCCCCACGACAGACCCTGAAGCACCCGCCTTCCTAGTACGCAAAGGGAATTCGCTGGTCCCATTACAATACTCAGCACTACTTAAGTTCCTGAAACACCTACTAAGTACTATTGGGATAGATACAAACAGGGCCGGAATACATTCTCTGAGACGTTCAGGCGCTGCCTTTATGCACCTGTGCGGTATCCCACTAGAGGACATCAGATACACCGGTGACTGGACAAGCTTGTCTGCTCTTTTGTACTTAGCCAAACCACTTGGTACCAGGATAGATATAGACAATATAGTCGCCACGGCACTGAAAGCTACTTTTTAGACATACTAATGTGTAGAGTATCAGGACTATATCATTGTTCTGGTGTTGCCGGGTCATTTGGACTCAGTTTAGCCCAGACCGCAGCTACTCGTCCTTCATTACTGTTCCAGAATCAATGGGTGAGACCAATCCTGATTGGTCTATGTATTGATACGGTCAGTACCACTACTACTCACCCACCTGCTACTCCTACACACACACACACACACACACTGCTACTCCTCCCTGAACATACCTGTGGGCAGTGACCCACTACTGCAGCCTGCCAGCCTAAGGGCACACACACATGGGACTCTTCCACTGCTTCAATTTTTTTTTTTTTATGTAATTTCTCTGTATTAATATGTTATTACTTGTTAATAAATAGGGCCGGGTCATTTGGACTCAGTTTAGCCCAGACCGCAGCTACTCGTCCTTCATTACTGTTCCAGAATCAATATTATTATTATTATTATTATTATTATTATTATTATTATTATTAAAAACATCAAAACAACCCCAGCTCTCCATGAATTTTGGAAAAAAGCTTTCAATGTTATTTTCACTATTCGATTCATCGTAGCACTGTGTTTCACTATCATATATGTTGTTTTCTCATGCTTCATTAAAGAAGTTACACCACTGAAGTTACTGCATTAAAAATACGGCGATAAACTGTACAGTTTAGCAGATTCAACAGTAATTTTTCAGAGCGTAGTCTGACTCAGACCCAACATTAGGTGCAGCTGTCTCAATATGCGGGCCACCTATCTGGCACAAAAAGTGAATTTCATATTAATTTTCTTCTAAGTGAATGATGAAAATAGATGTCATTACCATATGTCTAATACTCTGTCTACCTCTAATACAGGACATTTCATACTGGCTTGTTAGCTGTTTGGCAAGGAGGAGAGGTGCATATGCCCTTCTCTCTATTAACCCGTGGGCTTTTTCGCTTAAAAAAAGGGTGAAATCTCTCTGTTCCCCCACCCAAGAAGGATCTGAATTTTCTTTTGGTTTGCCAACCCTCCTCTGGTTAAAAATGACTGCTCCCTAAAACACTAAAACTGGAGCAGGCTGCCAGTGATGTTTCACAGCATTGTGATGTGGTACGAAGCAGGTTGTCATAGTAGTGGAATATTCCATAGGACGGTCTACCTACCTTTGGCAGTGGGGGAATGTAAAGGCCGCTGGCTCAAAACACTGGAAAGCCCCTCCCCCTCCCCCTCCCTCTCCCACTCCCTCGCCTCTCCACACGACCTCTTGTGTTTATTATACCTTATTCACGTTTCACCCCCAGTCACTATAGTCTGGAGCCAAAACTACATTTTGTACATTTTTATTATATTCATTTATTTTGGTAGCTTGTCCCACTTTACACACAACATTGGTCCAGATAATTTTCTCATGTAGTTTATGTAAAGCTCTACTTATATCGTATACACGAGGAATTAGGTTTTATTATATATGCAATACAACATTTAAGTACATTTCTATAGTAAAATGATATGCACCCTCGTAGAAATACAGGATCTGTATGCCACTACAGAGGCGTATGTGGAAAAGCAGTGGCGTACGAGGAAAAGCAGTGGCGTACACAATATTACGGACATTGCGTGGATCAGCAAGAGCGACACTAAGTGTATTTGACAAAGTGTGCCCCCTAAATATTGAAGAAACACCATTTTATTCACCTTTTCTTAGCCCTTCTTCCTCGATTCGCATCCAATCGCCGCTATGTTAGTTTTGCGTCCCGCAGTGTCGTAATGGCGGTAGAATAAAATATAAGTTTTTCGTTGAAATTGAATGAAATTCTTGTCTTAATCCTTTTTATATTAATAAATCAAACATAATTTAACCATTTAAACAGCCTAAAAAATCATTTTTAACGAAAAACTTCTATTTTATTCAAGCGCCATATGACACTGCAGGACGCGCGGATGACTTATGGCATTCAAACACCGAAAACCGGGAAGAAGCCAAGATGGCAACTTTCTGTTTTAGCGCAAAGTAGATTTACAGGTAAATAATTGTACTTGAGTGTTGTATTGCATATATAATAAATTAAAAACTGATTTCGTGTGCGTACAACAAGCAGGTACCACTCGTGAATAACAACCGTTACTATAGAAAGATACTGGTAATGTCATATTCAATTGAGGATGGAATACAATGTGTCCGTATTCAACGGCTGATGGTCACATGACCTGCTGCAATGAACACAGCTAAATATAGTTGAATTTCCTCATTTAAAAGCTTTCAAACCTGTGTAGCCATGACATAAATGCAAATGTCAATTCCCCTGGAATATTTTCGCATCGTATTCACCTCGGTGTATACGATGCAAAAATATTCCATGTTCTCTAAGATGATAACTGCTACATAAGACAAACATATGTGACAGGATCTGCGAAAAGGGCCCTTAGTGCAGGGTGCATTAAGGTCCCTGTTCCCAGTATATGGCACATATTTGTAAGTATAATTTGCACCACCATTAGGGGGAGGATAAACTCAAGTTGGCCATATATATTTGAGTCGGCAAACCCTCCAGAGAGTATAAAAATGAGTAAAATATTGAATGAACATTGCCAACTGATTTGATTAATGCCTTTAAACCACTAGGTAATGTTTATTCAACAACACTCTTAATGTATTTTCCGGAGGGGTGGTTGACCCCAGGTGGGTGGCCAACTCTACACTTGTACATTGTATAGGGCAAAATTTAAGAGATAATTTCCCAGGGGGAAATGCAAAATGTTCCCAATAAGTGATAAATTTAATGGGATTCTCAAGAAGAGTTACCAAAGAAATGTACAGTTATCTAAGCCATTACATGGTTGATTGACCTAAGAGCTGCATCATGGCTATTCACCTGATTAAAAACTGTATCCATGCCTATTCCAATAACCCCAACGTGAGATTTGGCTAGATTTGGGTGGGGTACACCCATTTATGTCAAGGTGAATATCGATGCTCCATTGACAATGCACTAAACCCCCGTATTGCACCCCTGCGTTAAATAACCCGCGGGAAATCCGCACGGTGACGTCATAGGTCCACTGCGCATGCACAGCCTTTTTTAAATGTAAACATCCAAGATGGCAGCGGTCAGGATTTCGCAATGAAGACGGGTAAATAAAGGATTAATTTCAATCTTATTGATGAATTATTGATTAATTATCAACCCAAACACCTTGACATAAATGTAAAGATGAACTCTGACCAGTTTGAGCTTACTGTTTCTTCACTCGCATGTCCTGCCCGCTCCGCACTCGGCCTACTGGCCTCGTGCGGAACGGGCAGGACACGCTCGTGAAGAAACAGTCAGCTCAAACTGCTCATCGTCCACCTTTACCATTGTAGTGCACCAGTTAGGGGGTTTATCACAGGGGTTTATCCTAAGGTTCGACCATGTATGATTTACCTTTTTTGGAGTTGCTTGCCACGTAGCAGCCGGAAGCACAGTGACTGTAGCAACTTCATTATGTTTTTGGTCTGTCAGTGACGTCACGGTCACCTTGTGACACAATTTGTGACGTCACATGTCGGCTGCAGAATGGCAACTCCTATCTGTGGTCCTTGCCACATTTTTCTTGTTTCTACGAGAAAATAGTCATAAATCAAGAAAGAAATGGCACTTTAATTATTAGGCTATACATAATCAGGTTTGAGTTTGAGTTTAACACGTTTTATTGGCAACAATCATCATATTATATGCATGTAAGCTTTCCGGGTTATGCCATACAAAAGAATACCTGAGAAAAAAAGAGGAGACAGGTCTCAACAGGTATTGCATAGAGATCCAAAGCAGAGGTAAGCAATTCTTTTTAAGATTATGCGTGATTTGAATGTCTTCTTTTAAATTCTTTATTCAAGGAAATGGGGAAACCATAGAGGATATGATATCCAAATCATTCTCCAGATTCTGTCCAAGTTCAATAGTTTAAAATGTTAAGAAATATTTAGAAAGTCAAGGATAAAAAGCTACCACAGTTAAATAACTCAAAACGTCTATAGCTTCATGAATAGTTATCACCCTAATAATCAATATCTTTATGTACTCATCCAACCCTACACAGCTAGTTGCCATAGGAATGTTGAGATAAACACCAAATAACCCTCTAAGGGCCGCTGATGCAGGAGTACATCATGCTCATTGGTCGTCATGATGCACCAATGAAGTGCTGGCGAGACTGCTCGCCAGCACTTCATTGGTACATCATGTCGACCCTGCGGGGCCGGGGTGTGCCAACACTGTAGGGTCGGCATGATGCATGAATGTTACTCAGCAGGGCTGCATTCATGCATTATGACGACCAATGGGCATGATGCATTAGTGCACCATAAAAGGGCTTAGGGCTGTATTGGGACAACTCAGACCATGGTGCTTCCACAATTCAGCCTAAATAAAGAATATTGAATTGAATTGACACTGTGCACATTCCCAGGACGTGCTTCTATGCATTGACGCTACACAGGAGGGTCTTGTCAAATAACAAACAAAACCCGAAAAGTTAAGATGTGCTTGTTTTGTATTGTCACATGTATACTCTTCAACTCACTTAGTTAGAACGTGCAAGGTTGTTACTACTCAAAAATCACACGTTTCGTGTAAATAGCCTATACTTCAATGCATTGTATCAAGAAATTGTTTGTCAGTACAGCAAACACGAGTCTGACTATGAATGACGTCATATGGCAGGGGGTGCAAGCCTCCTTTACATTTCTATAGTAATAGCATGAAGAAGGGGTGAGGGGTAAAAATGGTAAAGAAGAAAATGGTGACATCATTTATGGACGGCCACCTCATAGGTTCTCTTACAAACTTGTTTTACATGTTCTACCGCATTCTCCTTTGGTAAGACCCTCCTGTACTGTTATAGTGTGTAGCATGGTACTTATCAGGTATATATTGTGAAGGTCTACGTGTGTGCAGGTATAATATGGATCTCTTGTATGGTTAGGGTACACATCCACCCACACATAAAGGGGTATTTCTGTTGTAGACCACTGGTAAACACCCCTTTATTACATCTCATATATTGAGTCTTTTGAATTCTTTTTCTCACTAAGGCCTTAAAAAAGGTTGTGTTTCTGGTTGCCCTACCTAATTTGAGAAACCCACCCTACCTAGACATTTTTTCTCATATTTAAACTTCTTTTTTTTTTCTAAATTTAGTCCACATGCGATTTGGATCTGTAATTTGATAGGCTGATCTCACAATGAACATCCAAATATCACTGAGCTCAAATAAAGAAAATGGAAATTCAAAGCATATATGAAAGCCATTTCACAATTTAAAGTACCCAATAGCAGTGTCTGATCAGGTCCACTATTGGCAGAAAAATATTATTTTCAGCTTTATATCTTGTCAGCAAGAAAATAAAAAAAAGAATTATTGAAAAAATCTCACTGCCAGAGCCATAAGTACTGTTAATTCCTCCGTGTAAGCCACACACTCTTATAAGCCATGCCCCAAGTTTGTGAAAAATTCTAAAAATTTCACAAAAGAATGGATCTTCAAAATTCAAAGAGCTATGGGATCCTAGGGGGCCCCAAATCCCTCTGTGGTGCTGGAACAATTGGGAACATATATGGAATATCCGGGAATATTTCACACCTTACCTCTGCCCCCACCCTACTGGGTTGGGTTCTGGTACTAGCTGCGGCTTATGTATGAGAGGATTTATGGTAATTCTATGTAAATGGCCCTATAGGAATGCTCCAAACAAAGACTGCGGCACAAGAATGGGCATCTAACACATTAGAACAGCATTCAATGCCTTACTGAAAAAGAATTAAAAAAAAAAAAAAATACCCCCCTCCCAACCTAGGTTTTTTGAAGCCCCAACCAGAAACACAACATTTTTTTTGGCCTAATGAGGGGCAGCTTTCCCACAGATTATTCAGATGGGTGTTTCTCTGTTCCATCTGATGCTCATCCACGTGGGATAGAAACATGTTTGTTTGTTTCTGAATTTTCATTTTTCTCTTTTTTTTTCTTTTTTTTTTTAACAATTAACCTTTTTACGTAGAAAGGAAAAACAAAAGTTTTTTAAGGTTAAATAACGTTTCTTTGCCAAATGGGCACATTCCATCATAATGGGCATCAGGTACCCAAGCTAGAATATGAATATCTGCTTTCTTGAAACATGTACATTGTGCAATAGGTAGGGGAGAAGGTGGCTATATGTCACAGGGGTAAGTTGCCACAACCACTGGTTGGAGAAACCCACTGAGGGAATTCCCACAATGAGGTCATCAGTCTTGTATACCATTAAAATGTTCAACTTATAAACAATGTCAACCCAATCTGAAGTATACAACAAAGACAGAAAAAGGTTTTTGGCTCCCTCAAACATGATGTTACCTCTAGAACAAAAGAAAAGGTGTGAGTTAATTGTGATAACCTCAAGACGCTATATGTGTCAAAGTGTTCAGAAACATGTTGGTAATATGTCTGTCCAGTACTTAGAACTATTTCAACAATTCTTCTGGCATGATATGACCTAGTTTATCCAAAAATAGGCTGGGGCTTGTCATCACAGCAGCTGTGGTTTTTTCCCCACAAAAGCCTGATGAATAGCACTTTTCATAGCTGTAGGTTTTATAATGAGACCAATGATATCAACAGAATATTTGTCATTCTTCATATTACTAAGATTTCATTTGATATTATATTTTCAGATCATTGGATTTCACAAGGTTTGAATATGTTTGCGGTATTACCAATGGCCCTTCAGTTCTTCAATATACTTTAACAGAACAGAATGTCTTGACACTGCCTGTGTTATAGGTATTAAACAAATGCAAACATTTTGCATGATACTCTATGTGAAAATTTAGCCCAAGCTCTGGGACAACTAGCTCTGGGATGGGGCAAGTTATCACAACCTTCTTTTTTTTCAAGAAAAACATTCGAAAATTAAAAAGGTTTTAACAAGTAGGGGAAGTTCAATCAGATTTTTTGGTGTAAGATAAATGGCTTTGTGAGATTTTTTTTTAGATTTATGGACCAATGGGCAATTATGTGTCAACTAGCCCCCCTCCTCCCCTACTGTATTGGATTACTCAACACCCCCCCCCCCCCCACTTTCTCTTTTCTTTCACCCTTCAGGCAGCACCGGACGCTTAGTCCATCAGCTTTCAACATTGGTTCAACGTTATGTGCCCAATCCCAGTGGGCAGAGAATGTTGAATCAACATTGAAATAACGTTGATCAACCATTATCAATGTTATTCTGTGCCCACTGACTACCTCCCTCACCCAAATGGCCCATACCTTCATCCATATGAGAACTCTCCCCCAGCCGCTATACCATTTTAAAGTCTATTGTTCTACCGTTAAATTAAAAACATGAACCGTTCAGGTAGATGACATGATTGTTCATAGCGTCTGCCCTGGAGCCCCCGCCCTGCCAAAACTAACATGTTTCCGTGATATATCCAGGCACGGGGCAATGTGTACCCTTCAAGGGCCGCTGATGCATTAATGCATCATACCCATCGGTGGTCATGATGCACCAATGAAGTGCTGGTGAGACTGCTCGCCAGCACTTCATTAGAGCATCATGATGACCCTCCGTTGGTGGGCATGCCCAATAGGCATGATGCACTCCTGCATCAGCGGCCCTTTAAGGACTAAGGCCGCTGATGCATTAATGCATCATGCCTATTTGGTCTTCATGGTGCATCATGCCCAGTCGTCATGGTACCAGTTGGTGTCGGATCCAGGATTTCGAAAAGGAGGGGGTGCGCCCCTTATTTAGCCCATAGTTTTGACTTAATACTAGGCTAAAAAAAGGTAAATAGTACAGGGAAAAGGGAGCCCCCACCCCTTCTAAATCCGTGATTGACTTGCCAGGACCGCATATTATGCCGATCCTTTGGGACTGAAACTTCCCTGGAGGGTTGGCATGATGCTCCAATGAAGTGCTGGTGAGTCTCCTTGCCAATGGATATGATGTAAGAATGCTACCTTCAGGTACCAGGTAGACGCTATGGGATGACAATATGCTACTGGAGGGTCGGCATGATGTACTAATGAAGCGCTGGGGAGCAGATTCACCAGCACTTCATTGGTGCATCATGTATGACTGATGGGCATGATGCACTCCTGCATCAGCAGCCCTTAAAGGGTTGAAGTGCACTCCTTACTCTCGTCTGTATAGGCACAGACGGCACAGACCCTCCGGGTGGGGGGGGGGCTACGTATACTTAGCGATGGGTTGGATAATAACTGCCACATCATTAGGCCTGGTTGTGAATACATAGCCAAAGGTGCACGAGAATTGGTCCCCACTGAGGGTTATCACACGAGGCGAAAAAGGTGCATGAGAATTAGTCCCCACTGAGGGTTATCACACAAGGCAAAGCCTTAGTCGGGACCAATTCGAGTGCTCCTTTTTATTTATTTCATGTTATCTTTGTCAGAAATGTTCAAAAAGTCATTTATTTGGCATAAGTAATTATTCCATCATTAGTTATGTGACCGTTTGCAATGATCTACGATGCAGTGTGGTACGGGGTAGGGTTATTACACTTTGGGGTGTGACACAGAGGTTCTTGGTAAAACCTATGGGACTGTCGTATTCAACTTGAGATGAAAAAATATGCATTTCTTGGTCAAGGAACACTTGGATGATAGGAGCGGTAGATATCACTTACCATAATATAGTCTGGAATAAGTGCCGGGCAGACAGGTATGTTGATACCAGGTCTAAGCAATTTTTCTTTTATTCAATGCAAATCAGATCATCTGCATGATATTCATATGATATACTCCATAAAAACACTAATCCACAAACACTGAATGAAGGGGCTGTAGGGCGGCAGTTGATCCAGGATTTTAAAAAGGGGAGGCGCGCTCCTCATTTATCCCTTAATTTCTTAACTACAGGGAAAGGGAGCCCCCCGTCTAAATCCGCCACTCGATATGTATACACGAAGGGTAAGTACCCCCCCCCCTCCCATGCCTACAGACACGCCATGTCCGCCTCAACTGGCACCTGGTCAACAAAATGTCATCTGCTTTTACAAATGACGTCTGGTGCCTCTACAGAGCAGACCCTGCCATGGGAACAGACTCCCCCAGACAACATAGACGTATTAGTAGCACCATAGCATGTAGTAAGGGTAAGGTGTCTCAGAAAATTTGTTTCTCATCACGGCACGCATCTAAATGATTATGAATTGATATTTCCTTCATACTTTTAACTTGAAATACATGAAGAGATGGATAAGACGTCCTTGGTATCGAGTTCAATGAGCTCTTGGTACAAGTAATACATAAGCAAATGTCAACGACCAGTGAATAAGGCCTCGTTGAATACGGGACAGCTACACCTTGGGGAATACGAGGCAAAATTATTCACGGGAGTTGTCATTTGCATTTATGCCATGGCCCTATGGGATGAATTTGCTTTAAAATCAAGAAACACAACCATATTTACTTATTTTCAATGCGTCGAGTCGTCCCGGTTTGTTTTGATCCGCCATGACACCTTGCTCGACGAAGTAGGTCACGTGATATGGAGCTAGCCGCTGCTTTTAGTTTCGAATTAAATGTTCTTTGCGCAGGGCAATATCTTCTTTTTTAACATGGCCCTAATACTTAGATATACCTTAAACAATTCATAACATATTATTAAACTAGTTCAATCATTCTTTTTTCGTAAAAGTTCTAATAACCATACCTAAATATGAAACTAGTTAGCTCTGTATAAATTTCAAAATGGTGCTGTCGAATATGCAAGGATCGTATTCCATCCCCCCCATTGAATACGGCATAAGTAGTACTAATTTATAGTGTTGTCGATATTAGCCATGGCATAAATGTACATGTGCATTACCTATAAACACTGATAAACTACTGAATTAAGAATCTCTTGGCCCAAAAATTCAGGGTATGACCTACAGTGCATTACCTCCCACCGTTAAGAGAAGTATTTTCATTGATTGGTGATGAGAACCCAAAATTGTGTTTTGATTGGACTAGTGGTCACACAAGTGTTAATGCCAAAGTGTCAGACATGTTAGTTTACCATGATATTCACTGGTACTTGTGGTAATATCATGGGAGGGCAGTATACCTTATCTAAATCTAAAGATGTGGATTCTTTCAAGTCTACTGTTAGGAGTGACTTTACAAGTGAATGAAATTAGAGATGTTTATTGCAACAATGAGTTATATGTAGGCAGCTGCCCCTGTACATAAGGTTACAATTCGTCCTCTCCGTTCATGAGTTTACGATAAGAATTGGTCTAAGAACTTTAATATGTGTTGGGAAACACAAATTCACTATTACCTGCTTACCGAGGTCACATGACTGCTGTGAGTACACTTTTGCATGATAAATTTAATAAAATATTGATCGTGCAAGAGGTAGCCACTATAATTTGATATTTGAAAGCTATGGCCTCCTACTATTCCAATATATGATGTATAATTCAAATATCCATGATTCCCAAAAATCCCAAAATCTCATGTACAGGCTATGCCTAATGATACTATTCATCGAGAGTTTAAGTACACCGGTTGACAGAGATTGTACTGTCTAAATGGTTTAATATGACAAATTAGTTAAGTGAATTTTGTTGAGAGCACTACGATGCATATGAACATAACATATTATGATTTACTTTATGATTTACTTTATTATAAACGGGCTGGTGCTTTGCATCACTACCCATACACACAAAAAAAGATTCAGAGCCAATATTGACCGGCACGTCCCGACCCCCACTGAGCAGAAAGCACATAGCAACGTTCCATAAACTATCATAGTTCTAAAAGGTCCCATTGATTAGATGTGTAGGGAGTTTTTTGGAGGAAATTTATACTTATTAATGACTCCTCTAGGATAGGCGGTCTATGCCCCCTCGCCCTCCCTGGCCCCTGTTCATAAGAAATAACCCAGCAAGATAATGATATCATGATTTAACAGTAAAATTATGCATTTCAGATACTATGATGAAATTTTGTGTTCAGTACTCCCACCTTGTCAGTGCTCTGACATTGATTACGATAACACACAATGTCGTACAGTAAACCATTTCATGTATGGGCGTTGTCATGGGGAATTCCAATGTTATGCTGAGGTTTGCAGTTTGCCATGGTCTATCTACAAACTTCAGTATTATCACAGTAAACAGATCGTGAGTCATTCTAGTCTTTCATTTATCATCTTAATGCCGATTTGCCCCATTGTAGAATGTCACATAGATCTGGTGATAGAATTTTGGCCACCCCATACCTTTTTTACTTATCTTATTGGTTACATACATGTAATAGTTCAGGTACAGTCAGCGATATGGTCCAATGCTGTACTGAAAAAATAAGGTCTTCAAAGTGAGCGATATAAAGGTGAATCAAATAATCAAATTAAAGTCTTGCCAGCATGGCACAAACTCCTCCTGTTGACAACCTCAAGGCCTATCACTCAACAGTAGAAGAACAACCAGGGGTATACCTAAATCTGTCAATATGAAGATGCTAAACCTGGTATGACAAGTAAGTTTTTTTTTCAATTTCTTTATTTTTCGTGGTATTCATAAGGCTAAAACTGAATACCAGATTCCAAACTTGTTATTTGATGCTGTTACCATAGACTAGGCTAGTGATCCTATACTTTTGTCTCTGCAGGGCTAGGGTGGGGTAGTGAATGTACACCCTGTGATTCATACCATTAGACTGCTTGGTTATGTGACCACATCCATACCCCACCCACACCACATGTACATTCATATACAGCCCTGTCTGGATTCCATCATCTTCTGTCTGAATACCACACTATCTAAGAACCACAGGAATGATACTAACCCCTATAAGAGCCGTTGATGCAGGAGTGCATCATGCCCATTGATCAGCATGATGCACCAATGAAGTGCTGGTGAGTCTGCTCATCAGCACTTCATTGGTGCATCAAACTGGAGTGGATCCAATCTTAGGGGTCGACATAATACTTGGATGTAGCCCTGGCCATCGTGCTGCTTGAATGTATGCCGCATTGGTCTGTATAAGCGCCGGGTCCTTGAATAAGCGCTGGTCTTAAATAAGCCAGGGGTACAGGGCATTTTAAAATGTACTTTACTTTAAGTCTTGAATAAGCGCCAGCCTTGAATTAGCGCTGGGGATAGAGCCTACTTGAAAACTATGAGCGCCCTGGCACTATAATACGATAGCCCTGGTGACTTACCCTATATATAGGGCGTCGTTCATGCGTCATGATGCTCTATACCCATATTTATGTCATGGCAGATACGATCATTACTATAGAACAGTACTGGGCATGTCGTATTCAATGGGGGGATGGAATAAAATGTGGCCATATTCAATGGGTATCCGCCATCTTGGATTTTGGGTATCCGCCATCTTGGATTTTGAACAGATCTGAGCAGTTTTTCTTTATTTAAAAGAAAATTACCCCCTAGGCCATGACATAAATGCAAATGTTTATATAATGGCTTCATGGGATACGACCAGTCCCACAGAGGGGAATATGATGTAAAAATATCCCATGGAAGTGGACATTTGCTTATATGATTCATGCCCAACAGTACACGGCAACTCCAAATATGACAAAAATTGGACCAAATCGACCAAAGCGGAAGGCCTGCATCATAGCTCAAATGGCTTCGTCCATACGAACCGAGAGACAGGAAGGTAAACAGTGCCAAATCTATAAAATAGTTGTCAAATATTATCTCTTAAATATTGATTGTTCGCATTGCCCACAGTGAGGAAAAATCATTGTATCGTCAATAGTAGCACATGTACCTCACATCTAGCTTTGTTTGGATTGTCAGCAGAAAGCCTATTGATTACTGACTCTAATGATATTAGCCCCCCCCCCCCCCAGGAGCTTAATTCAAAACATCCTGGGATCGCAACCCCAGCGATCTTAGTGTAGGCACATATCATAAGACCTGGCCAGTCTATCCTATCTAATGCAGTGGTTGCAGGCCTGTCAGGAATACCAAGTCCTGGGATCACTTCACTATTCCTTTTCCAGCGCTAAGATCACTGCGATCTTAGTGAAAGAATTACATAGTGGTTTAACCTGAGTACACCAGCTCAGCCCTCCTACACCATTCCAAGAAGAACTGACTAGGCATAGGGGTAAGAGTCCCAAAATACTCTCATTATATTAGCCCCCCCCCAGGTGTGCTTTTAATGTTATTATTCGTTTGCCCCATCAAAGTAAGGCCAGGTCATAATTGCCTCTCATCATCAAATTGTGAAAACTTCCAAGAGAGGGGTTTCATTTTCACTGAAGGCAGGGTGCCGATTGTTTTACTCCATGAGTCCACCGTGAGCAAAATTCCTGCTTTAGCATTTCATAAAAAAGAATGTGGCTAGGTTTTATATTTTTTCTTGACTTTTCTAATTGCATTCTCATTCTGGTGAAAGCGAGATCGATACTCTTTTTACAGTGCTACAGAATATAATTTCATAGTGCTTGCAGTGATAAACAAATTTCATTTTGGGGCGGGGATGACCAGGGTGTAAATTTAATCAAAAGATATCACAAATCATATTACGAAAAATAAAATAGAAGGAGGTTTCATCACAGTGGTCTAGTAGTCTAGTATAGTCACCAAAGGCCATGTGCACTCAGTGTCCAGGAATGTCTCTCAATATAAATCATGGTTTCTGGAGGCTGTTGCTCCTATAGTAAAAGGAAGAGCTGGCTAAAAATGCCCTCATTTCCAGTCCTTTCTTTTCATGTAGCTATAACTTGTCCCTTTTGTTGCTCACAAGTGGTCATTCAAGTACGGTGCTCAAAAAGGGGGATTTGAGTAGGTACCTAGGTGGGAGAAGTCAGTCAGTACTATAAACTATAAATAAACTATAGAGTGTGTGACATGAGTAGGTACCTGGTAGTGCAGCTCTATCTATTTTAAACAAGGCAGTTGACTTTTCAGACTAATGTGGTGAGTGCAAGTACTTAGGTGAAGCAGTGCACAACTTGTTTAGACAAGAGGGCACATACTCACAGCTCTTTTTACAATAGGAGCAACAGCCTACTGATCTACACCTGCTGACTCCCTGCCCCTACTCTAGACTAGAAGTACATGTAGTTGGATCAGGGACACCTGTGTATATAGGACCCAACACCAGGTTACTATCTCCTCCTGTCCACCACAGTCATTCTCTTCTTCCCCCTGACCAAGGTTGAACCGGAAACCGCTATATTATGGTACATCCTCCAGGTGATGTTGTATTGGTGTGTAGGCCCAGTATAGTAGATCCTCGGGCCACCCTTAAAATTCATTCGTTTCCTGTCCAGAGGCCACGAGGATTTGGATGTCTCAGCTCAAGATTCTTTGTTTCCAACCCCTCAAATTTTGAATAGTATGGCAGATCCATGCTGCCCCTGCTATCATATTCAGAACAAATAAAATTTGATGAAAAAAAAATCCCTTCCCTCCCTCTTGGGTCTGAAACATTCCATCCTCTGTGCAAGATATATATATATATATATATATATATATATATATATATATATATATATAATGTATATATATATAATGTATATATATATAATGTATATATATATATATATATATATATATATAAGGGTGGTTCATACTTGCAAGGTACCATAATACCTCACATATAAGGTGCACCTCATATATAAAGTTCACACTGAGATAAATAGATAGAACTAAACGACCGTGGTGTACGAGGTGGCCGATCCACCACGAGGGAGTTGTCTCCCGAGGGGTGGATCGGCCACCGAGGACACCAGGGGAGTTTAGTTCTATATTTATTTTATGTTTTTAGAGTCTTTAATTAACTGAAAATTAACAAAATCCGTTACCGTATTACCCCGTACGAGCGGCGGTCAGCCATTTTGAATGTTTACATGCACCCAGAACGAGGCTACGGTACCGGATCGGCCGCTGTGGTGGATCGGCACACGTTACGCCACTGGGGGTGTGCGGATCGGCCCTGCAATGCTATCTCTATGGGAAGAAGTTATTCACATAAAATAAATATATAAGGGTGGTTCATACTTGCAAGGTACCATAATACCTCACATATAAGGTGCACCTCATATATAAAGTTCACACTGAGATAAAAGGAGGGACATAAGGTTCACTTAGGGACTTCATTTTGAGCAGCAAGTATTAAATCAATATAAATAGACCATAGCTATAAGGTGCACCCTGACTTTGGGAAGGTTCTACTTGTACTATGATGAGACATTGGAATAACTCGATATGTCTTCTCAATGCGAGCCTACACCCCAAATGCACACCAGGTGGAGACAGTGTCCCACCTGGTGTCCCTGTGTAGTGCCTTTGCAATGTCATATATGTCCATCAGTTGGTTACATTTACATGTATTGAAACCAGACTTTAACCCTCAATACAATGTGATTCTGTAACGTGAAATTAGTATATTTGCCAAATTATAGGGTTCTCCTGTGTCGTATTTGTGACTCCCCAGTGGGCACAAAATGTTGAATCAACGTTGAGATAGCGCTGTTCATGGTCCATCAAAGTTATTTTAATGTTGATTAAATGTTCCCCCACTTGGTCGTTGCCATAAGATGACATGGCCGTTCCAACTGGCAGCAAAGCTTTTTTTTACTTAAAAAAAAAGCTCTTTTGATTATCTGTAAAAATATGGTTTTTTTTAACGTCAAAAACCTAATTTTCACATTAAATATGTAAGTAACAAACGCTTTTCTGAAACGCTGATATATGTCTGACAACGTTTTTAGACAAAACATCATTCACCAATAAAGTGCTAGACAGACTGCTCGCCAGTACTTCATTGGAGCATCATAGGCCACAGGGTGAGCCACCAAATTATGAAGTTTCGTTCCAACAAGAGGGGGAGTACAAAATTTTTATGGTTTTGTATAGGTAACGACCCTAGGAATCATATATCAAAAGTTCTCCGCTCACCTCCCTGCAGTTTTTGCGTAGGTAAAGGTCAAAGGTCGAGAATTTCCCTCTTTATTCCTATATAAATATGTAAAACCCAGTAATTAATTGTATGTTGTCTATGGACTAGGCTAAAAGGCAAGAGGAGGGTATTATGGTTTAGTCTAAACCAGAAAATAATGCTGATTTCAAATCTAATTGATATATTGGTGTGAGTATAATAGAAGTACCTAAAAAATGGGGTTTAAAAATAAAAATATTATTGAAAAATATGTTAAAATATCAAAAATCAGTAAAACATGAAATAAACCCTCAATAATCCACTTAACACTTAAATGAGTTAGATGGTGGGTGAGGAGCATAGTAAGCATGACCTAATTAGGTTATTAAGCCTTGACCTACTTAATTAGGTCAAAGGTCACAGACACAATATCTGCCATATCTCTGGTTCTAGGAGGGCTTTCCGCACAATTTTAAGTTCTAAATAGGGATTTCTGATATAGAGGAATAGATTGGACTAGGTTTAAACCTACTAGGATGCATTTTCAAGTCTCAAAATCTGAAATCAATATTGAATGTCTGTGTGAATACAGATGTCTGGTGAGAATGATTTAACCAGATAGCATCACAGGTAATATATTGTAATATTCCATTTGTGATGGGTAGAGGGGCTTAAAATAATCATATGTAGGCTGGTAAGTGTTTTAATCAGCTTGCAAAAATTAGGTTCTTAGGCCTTGACCTATATCTAATTAGGTCAAAGGGCACAAGAAACATGTTTGCCAATATCTCTGGTTGTAACAGAGCTTTTCACACAATTTTATGCTCTAAATAGGTGTTTCAGATATAGAGGAATCCATTGGAACTTGTTTGAACCTCCTAGGATGTGCTGTCATGTGCATCAGTCAGAAATCAACAATTTTCCCACCTTTTGAAGAAGCTAAAAGCTAGTACATGAAACCTAGAGGGTAAGTACTAGGGAGGGGCACTCGATTCACCTTTGATGGGGGTGTACTGCCCGGCCTGTAACAAACAAATCCATGGTGATAATGATTTGGGATAAAGGTGACCCTTAATCCTGAGGTACACCTATGATAAGAAGGGTTTACTTCAAAAGGGATAGATTTTCATGAAAACTAGATCAAAAAGTGGCCTTGTCAGCTGCACACACCTGTCTCTGGCATATAGTGAGTGCCTCTGGGTTTTTTTTGTGCTGTTCTACAAGGGTTTTTTTCAGTACTAAGGTATTTCTTATGCTGGACTAGCATGACATTTGCACCTGGGGATCTTGGAATCCCTCCCCCCCCCCTTATACCAGTGTATGCTGGTAAAGGAGTCTTGGAAAAGTTTGAGAGAAATCCCTCCCTGCACCTAAAAGGTGCACCAGGGGTCCATTTTTTAGTTCAAACAGAGCTGTATACACAATGTATAACAACAGGATAACTCCTTAAGAGGGGGTGCCTTAACGATTTACCCCTTATGCTCCCCCACTAGTGGTTATTCCACTCCTTATAATAGGTCAGCCCACCCCAGCCCCTATCCTTGCATTATTTTGGGCAAGACCAAGCCTATACAAGTGATTCAACAGAGTTACATGATCAATACAAAAGGGGGCACTACCAACGAAAATTGTGCACTTTGGCTGCTTCCAGCGGGCATTACATAATAGATTTCTACGGGAATGTTCACTAATATGACCATAAATATCTCAATATTGGTTGTATTGACCAATCAAGCACATCAATAGTTTTGTGTTAGTAATCCTCATTAAATGATAATGGTGGAAATATAGTATTAAGTAAATTAATGTAGATATGGCACTACAGCAATGGTCAAGAATAGGCAAATTGTCATTTTCAGCCAATTTTGTGAAAGAAAAATGTACTCTAGCATGAGGCTGACATTACTTATGTCAATTAAGATCATTGGATACACATGTAACACTACTTGGATGGCACAATTTCAGGGATGAAAGTGAGTCAGCTCAAAAATCCCTGAAATTCCCTCTCACAACACCTGAAATACGGATTTTTTTTATACGAATGAATAGGCCTTCGGATCTTGAAAATCCCTGAAATCAGGGGAAAAAACTGAAGACTTCCATCCCTGCAATTTGCCTTCTTTCTCATTCATTCGCATGTATATGGTTGGAGACACAGTTGAATATAATTCCATGTTTAGGGCTCACATAGACAACAGTGCATTCTAGGAGATTAAAACATACACCAATAAATTCCCCTATGTCAGAAACCCGTATTTAGAACTTAAAATTGTGTAGAAAGCTCTCCTAGAACCAGAGATATTGGCAAATATGGTTCTTGTGCCCTTTGACCTAATTAGATATAGGTCAAGGCCTAACAATCTAATTATTGCAAGCTGATAAAACACTTACTAGCCTACATATGATTATTTTAAGCCCCTCTACCCATCACAAATGGGATATTACAATATTACCTGTGATGTTATCTGTTTAAATCATTCTGACCACACATCTGTATTCACACAGACATTCAATATTGATTCAGATTTTGAGACTTGAAAATGCATCCTAGTAGGTTTAAACCTAGTCCAATCTATTCCTCTATGTCAGAAATCCCTATTTAGAACTTAAAATTGTGCAGAAAGCCCTCCTAGAACCAGAGATATGGCAGATATTGTGTCAGTGACCTTTGACCTAATTAAGTAGGTCAAGGCTTAATAACCTAATTAGATCATGCTTACTATGCTCCTCACCCACCATCTAACTCATTTAAGTGTTAAGTGGATTATTGAGGGTTTATTTCATGTTTTATTGATTTTTGATATTTAACATATTTTTCAATAATATTTTTATTTTTAAACCCCATTTTTTAGGTACTTCTATTATACTCACACCAATATATCAATTATATTTGAAATCAGCATGATTTTCTGGTTTAGACTAAACCATGATACCCTCCTCTAGCCTTTTAGCCTAGTCCATAGACAACATACAATTAATTACTGGGTTTTACAGCTTTATATAGGAATAAAGAGGGAAATTCTCGACCTTTGACCTTGACCTACGCAAAAACTGCAGGGAGGTGAGCGGAGAACTTTTGATATATGATTCCTAGGGTCATTACCTATACAAAACCACAAAAATTTTGTACTCCCCCTCTTGTTGGAACGAAACTTATTTTCTAAGGACATTATTGGGGCTCACCCTGTGGCCTATCATGCCGACCCTACATGGTCAATACATATATACTCCCGGAGGGTTGGTATGATGCTCCAATGAGGTGCTGTCTTGCCAGCACTTAATTGGTTTTTCATGACGACCAATGGGCATGATGCACAACGTTACAGTGATTAGGAATCTGTTGAAAGCTTGTCTCCATCCTAACTAGAACTTAAATTATTCAAGATTATGGACCCTGAGACTTTTCCTTGTATTGGAGGTAATGCCCCATAGGAGGGCTCTCATAAATGGACCCCTCCCTGCAGTGTGGTAGTAGGCCACTCGCAAAGCCACAAGGGTTAATAGCAACTCACATACACAATTTCTATATAAAATGAAAGCTTTTCATGTATATTTTCACATGGATATTGCAAAAAGAGGGCACAATCATAAATTTCTGAGCAGTTTACCATATTCATAGCTCAGGTTTGGGGAGGTTCTTCTCAAAACCAAGTATACTAAAATGATGCCAGAGACCTATCTCATTGACAAAAGTGATTATGATAACCTATGACATCATAAAGAAACCCCAGGTGACACGATTTGAAGGGAATATCTATCAGGGTGGTGAAAAAGTGGCCCATGTGAGAGTACCAATAGTACACTGGATATGCTCCAATGCTCACCAGTGGTGAGTGTGGTAATGTTACTTCAAAGGTTAAGGACCCATTCCCTTATCATTTTGTGTAGGCTACCTGTAGTATTACCGTAATACCTTGCATATAAGGTGCTTCATATGCGTGAAATTGGACGTGCGCCTTATAGCTAGGTAGGTGAGGGAATTGATTATTCTAAAATTTTCACAACTATTCCCTACTCTACAGGAGGTGTGCTTTGTATGTTTAATAAATCAAGGGGTACATGGGGTATAATGGTAAAGGTGAACGATGATGAGTTTTCGCCAACCGTTTCTTCACGAGAGGGTCCAGGCCGTCCCACATGAGGCCATTAGGCCAAGTGCGGAGCAGCCTGGACTCGCGAGTGAAGAAACAGAAGGCGAAATCTCATCAGAGTTCATCTTTACATTTATGTCAAGGTGCCATGTCAATGTCAAGGTACCATTTTAAGTCATTATTTCAAAAATGTACTCACATTCCCCTATCATCGATTTAAATTACCGGGCACTGCCATCTTGGATGTTTACGTTTTACACAGGTTGCGCATGCGTAATGGGCCTATGACATCATCATGCGGATTTGGCACTGGTTATTCAACACTGGGCTGCAATACGAGGGCTCAGTGCATTTTCTATGGAGCATCGATATTCACCTTGACATAGTAAGGTAGTCCGTGTGCAAATTATAGTCTACAGAGCCAGACAATATTTCATTTATATTTCCTTTGGTATACTCTACATTTGCTTCCTATTTGAGTTATCTCACAGAGGAGACAACTTACAACCTTTTTAAGACTATAATGCATTTAATTATAAATAAAACATTGGTTTCTAAAGGTCTATCCCACTAAGGAATATTGTTTTATTATTTTTAATCGCGAAGTACATGCAATTATCTAGAGTGTTATATGACAACACTCAATGACCTAGATAAATTAGATTTTATACCATATATAAAATAAATATATGTATTTTCTGGAATGGAAAATATCTCATGGAAACGTCATATCACATTCTTGCACAAGGATATGTATCATAAAGAGAAAATAAAGAATCAATCAATTTATCAATGTTAAACAGCGTTCTGTCTTATCCATAATGAAAATGACACTGGATATCTATCAATTCTAAATTTCAATTCCAAATTCAAATTATTTTATTTCACAACAATATATCTAACATATATGACTTTCATTCAATGCCCTAATATATGGCTCTCATTCAATGTCCTATGACTTCCTCTACCAAAGCCTTTAGCTATCTTTATGGCCAAGGATTTGAAGTAATACATGACTTAATTTGTAGTTTGGCAGAGCACCATAACCTCCAAAAAGTAAGTATATAAACAAAACTCTTGCACTGGCCTTTTCTAGGTATACATACAGTCAATCCTCACTTCCTTAATCTTTCTACGCCTCGGATACCTCACTTCCACAGACAAGAGGACTTGCAACTTTATTTCATTTTGAAAGGAGTGGAATACAGATGTCCCATTGACTTAGCATTGGAGCTTCGTATCTCACACCCCCCATGAGATAACCCATCCCCGTATCTCACGGCTAGTCTAAGCAATCCAAAACATCTAAATACTCATCATTTTATATTCTTTTAAATGAGTTTTGAACTTTTCTGACTCAGATAACATGAAATATATACAAAGGTTCACTCGTAGAGGGTGTGACTGAGGGTTATCTCACTCGGCGAACCACTACTCGTGAACCTTTGTCTATGTATCTGTCATCTCCAAAATATTTAAATGTTAATCCTCAATTTATTTGCCTCCATGGACGTTTTCTCTGCATTTTACAAATGTTCATAGAATTTTGATAATCAAACGTTGGTACGTGGTTGAAATATATCTGAATATGAAAGTTTGCACCACAAAATCAAATCATTTATAAATCAATATTTGCTCATTAGTCCTGATTAAACAGCAACATGGTACATTTACATTTGCTTTGCAGGCAGTTATAAGTATATTTGGTTGAAGTAACATCGGTGAACACAAATTAACCAGTTGCCAACAGTGATTCAAAGTTCTATACCCAGTGGATACTCAACATTCTACAAACAAATAGCAAAATGGTACATTCATATATTTGCTTTGCAGACATTTCCCACTTGGTGGAAAAGCGTTTTTCAATAATTAAAAGGCGCTATTTTCGGGTTTGTATGTTTTGCAAATATTTGAACAAAATTAAAAAAAAAAAACTTTTTTCTATGCATCCAAAAAAGACCTTATCTAGCCATTGTAAAACGCTTATTATTTCAAGGTTAAAACGTCCAAACGTTCCTAAACATTACAAAAACGTACGTTTTATTTTTTACCAAATGGGTATTTTATAAGCATATTTGGTTGATTTTACCATAGAGTGAGGTAGATGTCCCTCTGTCTTTTATTTCATAAGCATTTTACAAGCTTATTCCATGAGCATTTTTGGTATATTTTACTTCTGCCCTAGAGTAGAATGAGATAGATGTCCATCTCCATACTCCATATCATAGAGCATGTGGTTAGCAAACTCATCAAATGACAAGGACCCATCCTGATTAACATCACACATTTTAACGACCTCCTCCAGGTTGACCTGCTCCCTGGAGACATTAGGGAGTTCATCTATAAACTGACGGAGCTCATCTGGTGTAATGGTACCCGACCTGTCCTTGTCTACCTTGATGAACAGGTTAATTATTCTGAAATGAGGAAATGGTCCATCAAGTTCACTTTGCATAAGTAAGCATCGAATTAAGAAACATATTAAGCACATTAATGGGTATTTTAAACATCACTCAACATGATGCACTTCCAAATACAACTTCGTTATTTAATGAAATTTGTCAGTCCAATATTGATATTACTTCTGAAAATATCATCAAAGCCGAACTTGACTAAACTTAGATAGTATATATTGAAATGAAATCGGCTCGCCCAATATCTCATTTCAAAATTGAATTGCCAATGCCGCTTGTCTATATTTAATCTACAGCTGTTAATCATGTAAAGGTATATTCAGGAGGGTGTTGCCCCTATTGTAAAAAGAGCTGTGAGTATGTGCCCTCTTTTCTAAAAAAGTCGTGCACTGCTTCACCGAAGTACTTGCACTCACCACATTAGTCTGAAAAGTCACCTGCCTTCTTTAAAATAGAGAGAGAGCTGCACTACCAGGTACCTACTCATGTCACACGCTCTATAGTTTATTATACTGACTGACTTCTCCCAACTAGGTACCTACTTAAATCCCCCTTTTTCAGCACCGTACTTGAATGACCACTTGTGAGCAACAAAATGGACAAGTTATAGCTACATGAAAAGAAAGGACTGGAAACAAGGGCATTTTTAGCCAGCTCTTCCTTTTACTATAGGAGCAACACCCTCCAGGAGTGCCCTATGTCTATTAGTCGGCATGATGCACCAATGAAGTGCTAGGGAGCAGTCTCGCCAGCACTTCATTTGAGCTTCAGGCCAACCCTCTGGAGGTGTATCAACCCTGTCGGGTCGTCATGATGCATGAATGTAGCCCCAACGAGTAACTCGCCAGGGCTGCAGTCATGCATCATGACGACCAATGGATATGATGCACTCCTGTATTAGCAGCCCTTAAAGGATTAAAACTTACGTCTCTAGTAGAGTACAGGTGGCAATGGCGTGACAGAACTCCTCATAATTTATAAAACCTGACTTATTCTGGTCAGCTTCCTCCAGGGCTTCCTGTTAAATCAAAGAAAATTATGTTTGACTCCTGGGTATAGTGTCATTAAATATCAACAGGTAAATGCTTGGTGTCAGTAACATATTAAGATCCGTTTAAACTTACATACCTAGGCCAAAAAAAAATAAAGGTGTGTTTCCAGTTACATACCTCAAACATCTAGGGTCGGTAGGTCGGATCTTTTTTTGATTTTTTTTAATTCTATTTTTTTTTTTTTTGATTTTGTATAGAAATGTATGGGCAGACATGTTGGATTCTATGATATTACAGTGGAATTATAAAAAAAAACCACAAGAAATGTGAAGCACATGTAAACGATATGAATGAATGTTATGAACTCTATACCAATAGATGGGGATCTAGATAAGCTCCACGAAAAATTGATGAAAAAAATAGGAAAATTATGGGAAAAATTGCCAAAAAAATCACAAAATAAAAAAAAAAAAAATTCCATGATCGGCCCTGTTTTGCTAGGGTCGGTCGGGTAACTGGAAACAAACCTACTTTTTTAGGCCCTATAATAATCATTAGAATTGTGATAACGATTAAAGAGCACTCTATGAAATGAATGCTAAATCTACCAGGCATCCTCATAATACGTACAGGGAATCATTGTATATGTCATGCAGTGAAATAGTGTAATCTTTATTTTAAAGCCCAAGAAAACAGTAAGTTTTAACCAAAAATAAACAGCAGTAAAGTATAATATAACTGTTTTACTATGATTCTCTGTGAAAACAGTGGTGGATCCAGGATCTGGAAAAGTAGGGGTCACGGCCCAAAAGGAGGGTGCGCACCCCCTATTTTTGAGGAAATTGTGGGGTCCAAAATATGTAATTAAACTCTTAAGCACCTGGGAAAACCGCCACTGGAAAATAATAGTGAGAGCTCTTTGCTCCAAAGTTGCCAGAGAACTGCCTTTATTTTGACAGCATTTGTTTATACAGAGAGTGTAGATGAAATGTTGAGAGGTGAAAGGAAGGCAAAGAAGAGGACTTTAGCGCTAACTCGGGAGTTATCTGGTTCCCGTGTTTAGCATGTGCACGCTGACATTAGCAACTTCCAGTTCCGATCTCGCACCAGACTTGTTCCTGGCATGTCATCCTACTTGTAAGTTTAGTACCTACATGATCTCGCGAGAGATTCTGTGGACAGAACCTACATGCCATGCACACAGCATCAATACGAAACCTTGCCAATGGCTGTAAGCGGGAGTGGAGCTGGTTCTGGCGACACACACTGATAAGCTGATAGGATGGGAACCAGCTTGTCCCTGGAAGTGGATGTCATCCAGGGACAATGTACCCATCATGACACTGCCTTATTAGTGTGCTTTGCCAACTTTGGCATAACAAGTGAAATTCAAAATGGTGGGCCCATTGGATATGGGTCTAGGCTCCTATACTACATGTGGTACCAAATTAATACACCCACCTATTGTTAACATAAAACTGCCATATATATGTTCTGTAAAATACCACATTAGGATTATTACTTCTGCTACTTATAACGTCCATGGAACCAACCTATCAATCAAACAATTACCTGGAAGGCATTGGTAGGACAGGCTAACTATTATAAATAATCAGTAGTAACCACTAAATACTGGGTTGTAGTGGCGACAGATTGGGGGATCCCATAATGATTTGAAGGGGTCTGGTCGTACCATCTTGAGAAATCTCTTCCAGGCCTGGAAATGCCATCTCACATCAGGCAGAATGAATTGAATAACACCTCATCAGGAAGGCATTTCTCAAGACTGAACATTCACTGGTACGACTGCGGGATCGATGCGATATGCCCGCAGGTGGCTACTAACTGACCTTATGACGTCACAAGTTCTAGTAGAGCTAACACGTGACCAGAATATCATTATCATAAATTATGATTTGCATATCACTCCTCAAGCATTGGCAAAGTACAAAGCCTTGGTATAGGCGAGTGAAGCGCCAGCATGTGCATGCCCATGCGCACGCTTCACTCGCCTATACCGATCTTTAGAAAAGCCAATGGTTGGAGTTGCTAGCTACCTGCCCTATACCGAGTGAGGGAGGTGGGGCTGGGGACCCTCCAAAACTGAACACAGCCACTACGACCTGAAACCCTTAAAATTACAGTGGACGATTATAGGAAATGCACTAAGACTCGTACAAACAGTATTTATGAAGCAATTACTTGGGGTTTGGTAGGCAGGCCCGTAGCCAGACTTCACTGTGGGGGGGGGCTGAAAATTGCAAGCGATTTGATCATTACTACTGAAAGATTTTGAAAAAAGAGGCAAAATGGGTTATTCTGGGGCATACTGAAACCAAATAACAACAATAAAAACAATTAGAAAAAAAACACATTTAATGTATTTTGTTCAACACATTCTCATAAGATGAAAATTAATCGAAAAAAAGGGCCTCGAGGGTATTCAGCGACCTCTTATGTCTCACACTTAAATCACACAAATTTATAGCAAATTTTAACCACCTTAACAGCTGATCTAGAAAAGAACATACTTGATGCATCTCTCTTCACATTTCCTGAAACGAAAGGAACTTATCTTCTTCAATTGTCAACCTCTATCAATTCATATATCTCTATACATATATCAGGAGGTTAATTCAAAAGATCCTGGGATCGCAACCTCAGCGATCTTAGGAATTATTCTGCCTTATCCTATTAAGCGATCTTAAGATTAGACTGCGTTCACTTTTCCTAGCCAGCACTAAGATCGCATCGATCTTAGCCTCAGCCCTCCTACACTATTCCAAGAAGTACTGACTGGGCACAGAGGTAAGAGTCCCAAAATAAAGGAATAGCTGTGGAGTCACTCTTCTTCACAACAGTGTTTATACCATCGTTCCCCGTCCCCATATGGGCTAACAAAATGTATGATTTATGCTTGCCTATTAGAAGCATTGTGCCCCCCCCCCCCCTCCACAACAAAGAGAGAGAAGGGAAGAATTACCTTACAGTGCACTTAACGCATGAGTAGCCTTAAGAGCCCTCAAGGACACTCAGCAAACGTCTATATGTATGCAGCAGGCTATTCACTCTTTCGATCAGGAGTGTTCCCTGTAAGTGCTTGTGTACTCAGGTTAAACCACTATGCAATTCTTTCACTAAAATCGCAGTGATCTTAGTGCTGGAAAAGGAATAGTGAAGTGATCTCAGGACTTGCTATTCCTGACAGGCCTGCAACCACTGCATTAGATAGGGTAAACTGGCCAGGTCTTATGATATGTGCCTACACTAAGATCACAGGGGTAGAAATCCCAGGATCTTTTGAATTAACCTCCTGGCTAGGGAAATCGTGCCAGTGTAACTGTAATCATTGGTGACCACGAAATGCAGGGCTGTAATGGCATCAGAGTCAGAGATCCCACTACGATTTGAATGAGTCTAGTCATACCGTCTTGAGAAATGCCTTCCAGGCCTATAAATGCCATTTCACTTGTTGCAGAATAAATTGAATAACAGCTCAGGTGAGGGTGATTTTATTACTTGTGCCTTTATCAGAACACAAATAGAAACGTTGCTAGGTTACCGAGATAAATCTTGACTGTGAGGGTGATTTATTGATATATATGCTCTCTGACTAATATTCCTCGATATTACACACGTAGTTGACCACATATACCGGTGATATCATTAGACAGGATTCTTGTACGACCGCTATATGTGTAAAGAGCCACTATCTGCATCATGTCAACCAGTGGACATGATCTATAAATACACTGTCGGCCTTTAAAGGGTTAAATATACATGACCTGCTTTCTAAAAACGCTGCCAGGCGCCAGACGTGTCCCAGATATAACTACAAGCGTCAGGCCAAATTACTACACAGCTAGACCTTTTCCTACTTTTCTTTTTAAACTAACAGCTAGCCATTTGTCATTATGTATATTTATCATGTTTATACCATATATGGATCCAGTCATATCGATGGGAGTGCCATATACTAGAGCTAAACTCCTGTACTGATCCCCAAAATAGGCTCTATTTAGGTACTGTATAGTGGCTCGTTTAAGCGCCCCAGCGCTTATAAATTTCAAAACCTCTCTACTCCTGGCCGTTATATGAGACCGGAACCCTTTTGAATATTGTCTTTAGTGCTTAAAATTAACTACAATATCCCCTTACCCCTGGTGCATGCTAGTATTCGAAACCGGTGTTTACATTTTGAGACCCTGGTGCTTAAAGAGGCAGTTATGGTGTTTTAGGTTTTAAAGGTAGGGCCAAGAAAAAAATTGTGTGTTTCCAATAACATGATCCAAATGTCCAGGGTCGGTAGGTCAGATTTTTTTTTCTTTTTCTTTTTTTTTTAAATTTATATAGAAATGTTAGGGCACATATCAATGGATGTATCAAATTCTTTGATCTCATTATAAAATAATGATGGGAAGATGACAACTGTGAGAGAGGGGAAGAACACAAAAAGGATACAGGACAAATCCTCAAAAAGTAATGAAGAATTTCTTTAGTATATGAAAATATGAGACAAAATTCTTCAAAATCAAAAAAAAAAGTTTCTTTTGCCCCTGTTTTGATAGGGTCGGTCGGGTTACTGGAAACAAACCTTTTTTTTTATTTGGCCTAACCTAAATATTCATTCACCCTGGGATAAATACAGCTATAGGTTACATAAAAACAGCTGTGGGTTATAAATAGCCCTCTGCCTTTTCTATACCCCATTTCCACCTATACTAAGGAATGCTTGACCTAGTAAAAGTTAACCCCCTTTAGCAAGCAGTGAGTCTAAATACACCAAGATTCACCGTATACAGCTGAAGCTGATTATCTTGTGTATGTACACCTCAGATAATGGATGTACCAATAATGAGATGAGTGGGGCCCTTGATGGGGGGTCCCCATGTCTATGTCGATTTTAAGAAAAGTCCATGTCCCCATGACGATTTTAAGAAAGGTTCATGTCACCATGTCGATTTTAAAGAATGGTTCATGTCCCATGTCACTAAGCCAAAAAAGGCCCATGTAGCCATGTCGATTTTAGGGGTCTAGAGCCATATGAGTGTATCGACCGTACAGGATGAGCGTGATACATGGCTGCAGCACTGCTATGTTTCTCGCCAGGGCTGCATTAATACATCGTACTAGGACAGGGGGGTAATATTATTGTATATTGATGTATGCCTACTATATGCCACTCCCAAGGGGGAAACCTGATTGCTCTCTACCCTGACCTCTGATAGGCAGGTGAAATTCACAATTACAATTTAGCTGTTGAAACTACCTTTTAAGGCTCCTGGGTCACCAGTGTCTTTTTCCAAAGTCCCAACGTCCCTCTGCCACTTTTAACCCATGTATGCATCTCGGTCTCTTCTGGGGATTTGTACCTGGCCGGAAGTAGAATGACGTCACTGGAGACAAACATTCACGCCGCCTCAGTTCCTCAGCGACGTGGTGGGACCATGCTGTCACACACTTCTGACTGTTTTAAGATGAGATCTCATCTGAATAATAATCTTCCATTTAAGTTTCCATAAGTTTCAGATGATCTCATCTGAATGTAATTCAAATTCAGATGAGATCTGACATATATCCTTGATCGGGGGCTCTACCCCCAAAGCCCCCTTTGGCCGGGCACCCCAGGAACCACGACGGTGTCAACATTCGTCTCTGCAGAGGGCCAGGTACATTCTCCAAACATACACACTTTTGCCCTGTGGAAAAACTGTGGAATGCTTCATGGGTATTTCATGACCTACAAGCTACGCCCCTACAGTCACCCCAGTAGTTACTCTGTTAAAGCAGGGTAGTACAGAACAGGGTAGACCAGTGGCCAATGGGCAGAAGTTTGTAGTTTTGACTGCAGAGATAACTGATGGAAGTGTGCATGGGCCAACTCATTCTCACAGTATTGCCAAATAACTGCTCAGTAAAACCATGTAAAGAAAATAGAGAATGGACAAATTACACCTGTGCCCTATGTTATAGTATCTAATAATAATGTTTTCAATTCAATTGCCAATAAAGATTATTTAGATGCCTCCAACACATATTCAGATTCAACCAACCATGCACATGAAGTGACGAGAATACTTTCAGCAATAAGAAAACGTGCACGTTTTATTTTTGGTTCACGTTTCTCTTTTGGCAAGACCCTCCTAGCCTCCGACTCTCATCTCTATTTACCCCTGCACAGGTGAGACACAGGTGAGAAGAGAGCAAACATGTACCGTGATAATCGAGTTTGTCAGGTAACCTCTCTCTCTCTCTCTCTCTCTCTCTCTCTGGCTCTCTCTGTCTCTGTCTCTGTCTCTCTCTCTCTGTATATCTGTCTCTGTCTCTCTGTCTTACTCTCCAGTACCCCAATATGACTAGTTAAAGCTATCTAATACACAGGTGAGAATAGAATTCACACGTACCGTGATAAGTTTGTCAGGTAACCTCTTCACACCTGTAAGCTGCCTGAGACATGCCCTCAGCTCATCATGGGTAATGTATCCATCGTTATCCTCATCCATAGCGACAAAGGCGGCCTTAGTCTCCACATCCACAAGCTGTGTAGAATCTGTGTCTGCCATGCTGTGTATGTATCTCTCAGTATGGGTTTAACAGTGTTAATGATAGGTGCAGGAGGAGAGACTGGTCAGTCCTCCAGGTGGTGTGGTAGTGCTGGCGTCAGTCAGTCAGTCAGTCAGTCACGGTGTGCTAGCCAACTGTGTGTGGCTTGTGGATTTGTCCGACCGAAGGTGTACTGTAATGCCTCGCGTATAAGGCACACCTTATGTTTTATAGGGCGCACCCGTAGTTGCAGAAAAGCTACAAGCATACCTGCAAACTCCTCAGTCTTCTCAGGTATTATTTCTTAAAGATCCATTTGAGTCGATACTGTGTTTATTCCAGATCCAATGATATCTTCATTTATGGGGGAGGGTTGGACTTCAGATTTTTTTTCTTGTCCGGAGTTTGCAGGAATGTAAAAGCGGGGTGTAAAAGGCATAGCTAGAGTTTGATTATTAAGTTTTTTTTTACATTTCATATAAATATATACAGCCTAGTAAGTGGAACCTAGAGGTGATCCTCGGTGCGCCTGATACGCGAGGATTTAAGGCAAAGTGTGACACGGTGAGTGGATAAATTGTGGGTGGGAAGTGGGAAATGGTGGTATGGAGGAGGTGGGGGTGAGAATGAAGGAGGGGACAACTGTAGACTAACGTATATGCGTGGGTGAGATAGGGGAGACAGGTAGTCCTATGGCTAATAGTATTACAGTTTTTGACACACACAATTCACACAATAAACGCTGACAAGTTCCCACCCCACTTTATGGTTCTTTTCAGATTAGAAAAAGGCCAAATATTTGATATTTTAGAGTCAGTTATTCCAACTACTAGAGAGCCATGAAATAATCATATTTCAAGTGCACTGACCGCTTACTATGTGGAATACGGTATTACATTATTATATAAAGTGAAGATGTATGTGTATGGGGTTGGAAGGAGGGCGTGTGTAGGGGGAGGAGGTTTTATTCCTTCAGAACCCACGCTTCACTCCAAATATTTACCGGTCTAGTGCAGACACTTCACACATTGAGTCAGAGAAAGGACAGTCCTCCTCCTGTTATAGTCTGAGTCAGTATGAGTCTAAAGGAAATATACCCACACTTTGGTTATGTCATGGGAAAACTGGTCTTGATCATGACCGATCTCAAGCTCTTGATATACTCATTCTTTGCTATGGTTACAAGCAGTACATTAGGTAAAATATGGTGTAAAATTCATTGGTTTACTGGGTGTTTGCAGCAAATAGGATAGGCCCTACACAGCAAGGATATACATTGTATATGCGCAGGTGGTGATTCTCTGGACACGGGAGATATTTTCAGAGTAGTGAGGGGGGGGGGGCTACCTTTCGGCCGTTTTGACCTTGTCTTAGATTCGATCCTTTAGATGTTGGTCAAAAGTTTTGATCAGCGTTTCTTACGCCCACAATGAATAAAATGGTACTTCTAAAATCCGTTAGATGAAAAGTTATTCTCTCTTTTGAGTTAGGTGCTAATAAGGGCATAGCAAAGGGGTGGGGGGGGGGTTATTGTATAGACCAACATATGCTCAGGTAATTGGTATGCACACCTGTGTGTAAAGTGGGAATACGGGTTTCTACGTGTGTGTTAAATATTTATATAAAGGTATAGTATTACTCACGTAATAAAACATTTATTCTCTTGTTACATCGCCACCTTGTCATCAGTATTAAAATGGCGACATTCAATTAGAAGTGTATGTAATTCAAAACATTTATTGAGCAATAAATGGCCATAATTAGATATAAATTTACACATTCATAATCAAATAGATGAAATTACCTATATATAAATAGTAAATCAGTATCATATGCCGTAATTCATTCAAAGATGTACCGCTTCATGTATAAGATAAAGACCTGGAGATAAATAGACAAAGGTGCACGAGAATTGGTCAGCACTGAGGGTTATCACACGAGGCGAGGCGAAGCCTCGTGTGATAACCCTCAGTGCTGACCAATTCGAGTGCACCTTTGTATTTATCTCAAGTTAATTTAGTCAGATATGTTCAAAATTCGATTGATTTGGCATTAGGAGTGATTTTATCATCAGTTATTTGACCGTTTTGGATATTTTCCCAGGGAGTGTGATACGGGGAAGGGTTATCACACTGTGGGGTGTGATACAGAGTTTCTTGGTTAAGCCTATGGGGCTCTCGTATTCAACTTGAGATAAAGACATTAGGCTGTTTCTACATGCGTGGATGTCAATTAAGCTGTCTCCCAAGAGGCCGAAGGCCGAGTGGGAGACAGCCTGACATCCACAAGTGAAGACACAGTCTGAAATGACAAATCTGAGTTGAACTCTGTATTTATTTCATGTTCATACAGAGTAAATCTCTCTAAATATCACTCTTTGGTGTTGGGTTTCAGGCTATTTGGATGGTGTCACAGTGAAGAATGTGGCAGTGGAGAATGGGGTGTGTTTCTTCACGCCCCTGTGAGGAATGGGTGTTTCCATACAAATCTATAGTAATGCTCGTTCTCAACATGAAATAAAAAGTTGTCTTCAATTCAGGGGAATGTTTTTCCTAATAACCCGGGATAATTGAGAAAAGGGCTAAAATGGAGGGTATATATAACATGAAAAAAAAAAGAAACAACTATAAGACATTGCATTTTTTAAGTGAAATCTGATTTAATTAGTAGAAAAAAAAAAGAGTTAAAAGTTGTGCATGTATGTACAAGGTAAACATTATTTCTCTCGCATACTTGAGTAAAATATCTCAACAGCTTACGACGTAGATCATTTAAAGTATTGTTTACAATAATAGCAGATGAGAAGCTGAATGGGTTCTATGCACAGTGGTCCACTAGCTGGTCTGGAGCTGGTTCCGGCAACACACACTGATAAGAACTGATAAGATGGGACCAGCATGTCCCTGGAAGTGGATGTTAACCAGGGACAAGGTACCCATCATGGTATGTCTTATCAGTGGGGTTTATCTCAACCAGCAAAATTCAAGATGGTGGCTCCACTAGGCCTCCATACTGAATCCTATATAATCTGAATACTGAATGATAAAGATACACTTGTATCTGGTCATGGGGTAATGTGTCTTAATGAAACAGATACAGAAGTAACCAGGCAACCCCCTTTAAAGCCAAGGGTCATATTCATCTAGATGCATGGATGCAACCCTGGCGAGTAACTCGCCAGAGCTGCATTGATGCATCATACCAATCCTCCTAAGGGTCCACATGATGCTCCCCAAATAAATGTGATGTAGATAGAGAAACAAAATTGAACAGAATACATGGCAAGTGTACATTATTGGTAGCCATATCATAGTCGTCGTCGTTGTCGTCATCATCATCATCATCATCATCATCATCATCATCATCATCATCATCATCATCATCATCATCATCATCATCATCATCATCATCGTTATACCAATCGCTTGGTGTTTATTTTCGTTATTCGACAATAGCAATCACGTTCTTATTCCATTCCATAATACCAATCACTTTTTTTTTATTTTAACCGATCACTCTGTCTTGATTTGTGCTAACTTATTTCTGCAGTGTCCATGAGAATAAGCCCCACCATCTACCTCCTTCTATTACAGAGGTTGTCAGCCATAAAGTAGATAAACTCGTGAAAGTTGATCCTGCCGTCTCCATCTTTATCTAGAGACATGATGAAGTCTGTGACGGCGTGATCGTCTGGACGCAAACTCCCTCCGTACCTGAGGGGTAATAAGAAAGTGACAATATTACCGCGCGATGGTCTGGGCGCAAGCTGCCCCCATACCTAAGGGACAATATGAAAGTGACAATGTTTTAGCATGATGGTCTGGGTGCAAACTGCCCCCATACTTGAGGGGCAATAAGAAAGTGAAAATATTACGGCGTGATGGTCTGGCCACAACTGTCCCCATACATGTGGGGCAATACAAAAGTGACATGGTACAGCGTGATGGTCTGGGTACAAACTGCCCCCATACCTGAGGGGTAATAAGAAAGTGACAATGTTACGGCAATGTCTGGACGCAAACTCCGTTCGTACCTGTTGAGTAACTCGGTGACCTCGTCTGCCGTCAGGTAGCCCGACATGTCGGTATCCACACGCTGGAACTCACGGGCTATGTCCATCACACTGTAGTAAAGATGGGATAGGAGGTAAGTCATTGGAACATAATAATCAATGTAACTCACAGTGCTTGGTATGTTATTGATTTTCAATCATTTTATATTTTGCATCTTTTTCATCTTTCTCCTTACGCATAGAATAATACCCTTAAATAATATGTAAGGTATATACCTATGTTGATTTTATGATGTGTAATCTTGAATGATTGGTGTTGAATGAAGATGCTTTGACCGAGTCATGTAAACGTACCCATTTCTAACTTTATATCATTACTTTTATAGACGTTAAAATCAACATTCATTTAAGTGTGCCGAGTGGGTAGACCGTAGAGATGCTACATTATTTGAGACAGGCACTTATCTGAATACTGTTTTATTCATGGGCGTGGACTGGTTACCAGATTTAGTCTGTGTAGGTGTTATCCATATGCTATAGAAGGGTGAGAAACTAAAGGGAACAGTGCTTGATTATGGAGGTGAGGGGTTACTTTGCCAAAGTAACCCCTCACCCCCGTAATCAAGGTCTGTGCATAGCAAATAAAGGCACCAGAGGGCAGCACTGTTTCCTTTAGTTTCTCACCCTTCTATAGCATATGGATAACACCTACACAGACTAAATCTGGTAACCAGTCCATGCCCATGGTTTTATTAGAAAAATATTATTTCAATAGCCCTTAACCCCTTAACGCCTTATTTGAGACCTTGGCACTAAAACTAACAAGTACAGCACTGAAAATGGCGGTATTAATGTTAATGCTTGCTGCCAGGGAGAAGGCCATAATATTGAACTTGAATTTATTGCACACAGGCCATGTCATAACACCCATTATCTCAACATCCCTTCACTGTTTATACGTACATGTGTACACATTGTATAAAACGGTTCAATGTATATACTCACGCAGAAACAAGGTCCTTGGCAGCCACACAGAATTCCTCAAAGTCTATGGTGTGTGAGGCATCTTTGTCCGTTCTGTTGATAATTTTCTGAAATCATCCACAAATTCATATTACGGCCATAGAATCAATCTACTTCTGATGAAATGGCTTATTTACCATAAAGTTTTATTACGACCATAGAGTCAATCTAGTTCTAATGAAATGGCTTTATTTGTTGTTCATTCCCAAAATATAGGAGTATTGATTTAGTCATGACAGTATAGTGATTTGTCGCTTCGTATTTGTCAATATTCCCGGTAGTTGCATAATAGAATGGATGGGTTTACAGTAAACAGAAGTTCCGGTAAGGAAGTGCATGAAGTGATAAATAGGCAAATGTTCACGAGTGGGGAGAATTTTCGAGGGTTTTCTCACGCGCCGATCAGGTGCCGTATCGCACGACGCCCGCAGGGCGGAGTGCGATGCGGCACCTGATCGGCAAGTGAGATAACCCTCGAAAATTCTCCCCACGAGTGTTCATTTGCATTTATTTCATGTTATTTTGATCTAAAACTGCTGAATTACAATAGAATTTACCAGAATGACTCCCCGTGTGCATTGTTTACATCGCCATCTTGGAGCTATGACGTCATCAAATGGTCACGTGACCTCGGCGTGTGATATTTTCGCGGGTTATCGCACGGGGGGTGTGAGATACGGCCCTCGAGTGCTAGATCTATGAGCCGTCAGTATCTCGGGCTTATCAACATGAAATAAATGCTGTTATGTCAAGGTGAATATCGATGCTCCATAGAAAATGCACTCAGCCCTCGTATTGCACCCCTGTGTTGAATAACCAGTGCCAAATCCACACAATGACGTCATAGTCCCACCACGCATGGCAGCCTTTTTGAAACGTAAACATTCAAGATGGCGGTGGTCAGCATTTTCGCGTTGACAACAGGTTAATTTGGGTTTATTTTGTAAGAGTTTGAACATCTATGGCTGGAAACACCTTGACATAAATGTAAAGATGAACTCTGATAAGTTTTTGCCTCCTAGTTTCTTCACTCGTGCATCAGGCCCGCTCTGCACTCGGCCTAACAGCCTCATTCGGAACGGGCCTGACATGCTCATGAAGAAACTGTCGTCAAAAACTTATCATCATTCACCTTTACCATTGTATACAACTATTGTTATTATTGAGATTTATTACCCCTTAGCATGGAAGGCACAATAATAACCTGACATAGACAGTGTGATATCATATAATTACACATAATGAAAGTACTACTATATACTATGTGCAGGCTCTTTATAAGTAATTTTACTCCCATTTTCTGGGTTATGAGGACATATATAATGTGCATATCTAATAAGTAATAGCTCCACATTATTACAACTTGTCACCCCTTGTATAAAAAACCACAACTTTGGTATACACTCCCTGCATCAAATCTGTGTCAGTATGACAAGCACTTGGGGAATGGTCATTATAGTTATCAATTTGAGGGTGGGGGGGTTGACCCCTTCGTGGGGGAAGGGGTTAAGATCTAGCCTCTATAAAATATTTTAGCTTAAAAAAAAAAAAAAAAGCACGCTCTTATAGTTCGAACAGGGAGGTGATACCTTTACGCCTCTGGCGTGGGGGGTTGGGCCTAAACAATTTTGGCCACCCTTGACTATGGGGGGAGGGGGGCATAAAACATTTTCAACCCCCGCGCCACCCCAATTGATACATAATGGCCACTCCCCTAGTGCAGTCGGTGTTATTCAGCCACACCCCCTCCACAGCAGGTTTCAGATCAAGATTTTACCACTCTCACCAGAGTGCAGCACCAGTGTCATGGTATAAGAATACTAGTACAGAGCAGCCTCGAGCAGCTGTGTTGGATCACCAGCGATATTTACATGACGATCTCATGTACATTAACCAGCGCCTGCGGCGCTGCTCGCACGAAAAGAAGCGGCGCCACCATGTGCCAAAAGCATTGCAACTCCTAGTGTTGTAACTCTGTGCTTGTCACACAACTTCTACCATTTTCTAATTCCCTGGGTAACTTTTGCTGGTTGCTGCCAGATAGAGTGTGAGTGGCCAACTACAGGAACATCCAACGTCAAAGCCGATGACTTCCGGGGTAGCCGTTTTGGATAAGTAGTGCAAACAGGTTTATTTGCATGACAAGTATTTCTTTTTAATCAGGCATCTAGCAATGAGAACAGAGAGTCTATACATTATGTAGTCCCTTAACTCGAGAATAAAAAGAGACTTGAATATTTGAAAAGGTCTACTAGTATTGATTAATGGGAGACCCATGTGAATACACGCACGTAGCTACATCTCTCCTTATTGACACATCTATTAAAGGGATTAACCTATCGAGACAACATTACTCACTTACAAGTCAATCTTCTTTCCTTCAGTGGGAGCAGGGAGTGCCGCGCCAGCTTGTGACTGCACCACTATACCACTGAGAGCCTGGGTGTATGGATTTTATAAGCCGGTTTTACGGTGTCGCAGCACGGACGTTCAGAGTCATCCTAACGCCACCCATCAGACTCCTCAGAGTAGCACTGACTCTCCTGCTCCAATCCAAGCCTTTACTACTACCCCAGCCCACCACCGCCCAGACTCACACACACAGATTGTACCACTACCAGCGCCTGCGGCGCTGCTCGCACGAAAAGAAGTGGCGCCACCATGTGCCAAAAGCATTGCAACTTCTACTGTTGTAACTCTGTGCTTTCACACAACTTCTACTTTTTTCTAATTCACTGGGTCACTTTCGCTGGTTGCACTACAGATAGAGTGTGAGTTGCCAACTACGGGAACATCCAAGGTCAAAGCCGACGACCTCCGGGTTAGCCGTTTTGGATAAGTAGTGCAATTATAAGCACACACGTAAGAAGAGCATGTGCAGGGGGGACGTGTCTGAAGTTGGGGGGGGCGCAGAAATTTAGCAGTGATATTTTGGTGGTTAATTCCCATCTTGGGGCCGAATATATGAAATTGTGCATGGTCACATCATGAATAAGGAGGCTTATTGCAAATAAATTACCGTAAATCCTCGCATATAGGACGCCCCTCGCATATAGGAGCCCCCCCCCCCACTTTGGCAAAATCATTTAGGACGCAACTTGGGTCATATTTTGGTCATTTTAATACTGTTATAAAGTATAAATTCCTCGCATATAGGATGCACCCCTAGATAAATCCCACAGGACGCAGAGGGTGTAATTTAGGTGTATAGGCCGTGTCTTGTACGCGAGGATTTACTGTAGTGTGCATGGTCACGGCAATTATTACCACGACGATCTCGTGCATAAAGAAACATTGATAAAGTGTTAGGTATTTTAAGCCTGGGACAATGTTGAGAAAGTCAGCGTATTAAGCATTAACTGTTTATGAAAGATCCAGGGGTAGTGTCAGAATTATGGGGCCTCAATTTGCCCCTTATCTCGTCTCCCAGCTACGATCTCAATGCTTAGCTTTTCTGCAAAGGGAATTGTAGGAAAAGGCTAAAATGATAGGTAGAATATATGTATACTGTATCCTGATTTTTATTCGCCCATGAAGAAATATGGACCACCTTGGCGACTACATTAAAATTAAAGCTCAAGATGAGGTCGTCAGAAGATAAAAATGGCAAGTCAATAACTTTTGGGCCACACGGCCTTAATGGCATCAGAAATTAGGTTATTTGATTAAATCGGCCGATTTTGGCCAGCAGCAGTGCCTCCTGTATGGTGTATTTGGTCAATTGCACTGAGATGGGGACAAACCCATTTTTCACCATGGGAAGGTGGTAAATGTGACTAAAGATTGAACATTTTGGATATTTTTCATTTCCATTAGGTGGGTAAGGTCAGGATCTTGCTTGAAAACTATGGTTTTGCCCATGTATCATTAATTTTTAAAGCAGCAGACTACAAAATATAAGCAGTTTAATTGTTACCGCTTAGTGAGCCCTGTGTGACCCAACTCAGTGCAATTGACCATTTATGTTCTATTGTCATACCCATGCAAGCCCCATGTGTACCTGAATTATTGCTCCAAAACCTTTTTTCTGTTTTCTGAGCCTCGGTGTATTAACAGAAAGAATGTTTTCATGCTTTTTGCTGATCTCAACAAGCTTGGACCTGTAACAATATCGAGATTTGCTTCCTACGCCTCTGTTCTGGATTGACCATGCAACCCTCCTGGGTGCTGTTCGACACGTGGATATCCTCCCGCATGATCATGACATCGATATAGGGAGACTCCACATCTCCGGCAGGGAGGGTGAAGTCACCAAAGCATTACAACGTCTACAGCGTTTTAATATCAGTGATCATACAACGAAGATAAGAGAAGGCAAGAAAGTGATTTGTGACCTTTTCAGGTATGATGTAGTGCTTAGAAACATCTCTGGGACACCTGTGAAATACCTGGATGAATACTGGCCATATGAGGTGACCTACTTGACCAGGCTGAAGTATCTAGCTGGAGAGGTTACCCTACCTATGGATATGTTCCTACCCACTCTACGTATACCCTGGAGAGGTTACCCTACCTATGGATATGTTCCTAGCCACTCTACGTATACCCTGGAGAAGTTACCCTACCTATGGATATGTTCCTACCCGCTCTACATATACCCTTCTGGGAATGATGGTCCGGGCACCTAGGAAATATAAGGAATTGTTGCGGAAAAGGTAAAAACACGAATGTTTACCTTCCTGTATAAATGGAAATGTTGGGTGCCATTCCTATATGGCTAAAGTATGGCATATACAAGTTTTTTTTTTATTTATTTGCATTGCTATAATTCTTGGAGCAGTAGACTGATCAAGATTCTTGTTAAAAGATTTCCTGTTGGATAACTGTGTGTTACATGTGCTGACCAGTGCTGACAAATATACAACCAAATTTGTCAAAAGGACAGTCTATATACAGTGTCATAGTGGAAGGAATGTATATATTCCTTTCAACAACAGATTTCAAGGGTGAGGCAAAACAAATAATGTTAACCAAGAAGTGAAAAGATTTACCCCTCATTGAGGGGAGGCGAAAAAGGATACTCAGAGGTAAATGCAGCACATTACAATATATGTTGACTCGCTGAACAAGGATTAATTGTAATCACATGTGTGCACACATAAGAACGTCCTTACTGGACAAAATGTGCAATAAATAAATCAATCAATCAAAGTGAAATGTTGCAAAAGTGCACGGTTTTCAGCCCATAAGGAGAGCAAAAAGAAATCACTCCCTCTAAGGGGGTCAAAATTCCTTTCAAGCATCTGCATGACATTCCCCGCTGCAATCTACCCCATGATTATTAACCCTTTAAAGGGAAACACTATCCTATTTTAAAATATCCTATTGAAAGACTCATGGTTATTGAAATATGTTTCACTATAGAGGAGAGCAACAGCTTTATCTGATGCATCTGATGACGTCACGATTAACAAAATGCATACTAGTTGTGCATTCACAGCACTGTAGGGGTGCAACCAGATCCTGTTGGTAGCCTTTTCCCCTGGCAGAATTAACTATATCCCTCAAGAAATATAAATAGATAACCCACCAAAAGGTGCCTGTATAATATCATAAAGCTGTACTGCTCATTATTCTAAATACCACACCTTTTGCAATACCTTCCATATTTATGTCATGGCAGATACCAGCGTTACTATAGAACAGTACTGGTCATTCCGTATTCAATGGGGGGGATGGAATACAATGTGGCCGTATTCAATGGGTGTCCACCATCTTGGATTTTGAACATATCTGAGCAGTTTTTCTTTATTTAAAAGCAAAATAGCCCCCTAGGCCAAGACATAAATGCAAATGTCCACTTCCATAGAATATTTTTACATCGTAATCCCCGAGGTGGGACTGGTGTATCCCACGAAGCCAATATATATCCCATGGTCGTGGACATTTGCTTATATATGCAATGCAGTACATGATGCATTTTATCAATCGTGACGTCATCAGATGCATCAGATAAACCTGCTGCTCTCCCATATAGTGACAAATATCTCAATAACCATGCCAGAATCTTTTGATTTGACCCAAAGGCCATCAAAGTACCCTATCATGAAAATAGGATAGGGTTTCCCTTTAAGGGCCGCTAATCCATTAATGCATCATGCCCTATGGTCGTCATGATGCACCAATGGAGTGCTGGCGAACAGTCTCGCCAGCACTTCATTGGAGCATCATGCCGACAAATGGGCATGATGCACTCCTGCATCAGCGGCCTTTAAAGGATGAGCCACTCCTTTAACAATGTGAATAGAAATGTAAAGTATATGCAATGGTCGATCTATCACAGTTGGCAGCAAAGCAACATTGCATGTGATTAACAGTAATTTTAAGATATGATACGATAAAAATCGTTATAGAACTTCACTGTAGACGTGTAATGTTGGTGAAGTTTCCCCCAATAAAGGTAGGATGGTACTACCCTCATACTGTCACATTTATGTCATTCTCCACTGATTCTTAAAAGAAGAAGTATGGTGGACACTACAGGACAATAAGGATATAATTTCCATATTAATAACTTTGGATATTGACGTATTATTACTGGATACTATAGAGAGTTTTAGCAAAGCCGACGTGGGCGTATCCATACACGCACCTCCACTACGGAGCTACGTACGTACAGAACATATCTAAGTGATTTGCTACGTGATGGGCGTATGTAGTGCTCTCAAACTGCACACGCTTTGATGACGTAATCAACATGGTTGCCTGGTTACGCAATACGGATACGTTCACGTCGGGACTGCTAAAACTCTCTAATATTAATGCTGTGCTGAAGAACAACACATCAGGGACACATCATGGACTTCTTTGTAAAACCCTTCTCCTGTAGTGCATATATTGTGCATGGTCATGGCAATAAGACCCTCTTTTCCCTATCTCGTGCCTGTACAGGCCTAGGTCAGGCGTTGCTGGACCTTCCCAGGGAAAGAATATTAGAGAAAAATCTAAATGGGAAGCAAGTCAGCGATTTTTAAGCTTGAGATATTTTTGAAAATGTCAGTCAATTTAGTAATAAAGCAATCACCTCTATATGGAAAATGGCGAGATTGGAAAACAAAGGGTTATCTTATTTCTTATCTACGACCTTCTTTACATCCTCCCGTCTGACCTTTATTCTGTATAAGGGCCACGTATGGGCAAGACATGGTCGTGTCAATAATATGTAATACATTCAATATTGTCGTGTAAATAAGACATCGACACGACCATCTCGTGCATATTTCATTGGCTGTGCTGGATAGTCAGGGTGTCTCAATACCTCAGTAGCACCAGAACAGGACTACCAATCCATCTTAAGGGTACAAGATGGTCGTGCAACTAAGACACCCGTTATCCACATGACCATCTCGTGCAGATTACCATTGGCTGTGCTGGATACATCAGGGAATTTCAGTTCCTCAGTAGCACCAAAACATGATCCCGACTGTGGGTACAAGAAAGTTGTGTAACTAATACACGAGCTTCTCGTGCATATTACCACTGACTACGTTAGATACATCAGGGAGTCTGAGTTCCTCAGTAGCACTAAAACATAAGTGCATGATCCAGACTATGGGCACAAGATAGTCGTGCATTAAATACACCCTTATCCGCCCGACCATCTCGTGCACTAACTGTGTTGGGTACGTCAGGATGTTTCAGTTCCTCAGCAGCACCAAAACACACCATGAATACACGATCCAGGCTGTGGGTGTGCCTTACCACAACACCGTGATAATCTGTGCCACAAGCAGGCACTTTTTCCTGTTGTTCAAAGGGGATGGGGTGGTAGTTGAATAAAACTCTCTTGTGCTGAGGTGTTATTGGATTTTCCAGCATCTTGGTAACTCAATTTTCATTCTTAAATGATAATGGACACATACATTTCATCCGCCTTTATGTCAGTTTTATATCTATTGTGCATCCAACTTAGAAAAAGTTACTGACAACTCAGAATGGCCGAGTATGATTTCGTATTAACCTGTGTGAATAAATATAGTTGGAAAATGTCTTAGTGTCGTACACATGTACTGTATCATTGTGCGACCAATTTACTGCCCGAAAAGGGTAACTTTTCATAAATGATGTGTAGACAAAAAGATTATAGTTTCAAGATCATGAATTGTCTTAAGACTGGTCCATAGCCGCGTAAAGTTATTTCTCTTATTAGTTATATTAGTTAGATAAACCAGTAGTTGTGTAGGCTTATTATGGCAAAGAAATAGCATGATATAGTTCTAATTTATGGCACAATGGTTAGCAGAAAAGAGGGTATTGTATTTGTGCAAGGTATAGTGGAATATGATATTAAAATATATATTAACAAAAATGTGACCCCTCCAGCTCCCTAATAATGAAACAATACTACTCTGTGAAAAAAACATGTGTTTTATATCAAAATGGCATTTGATGATAACACTGTCCACTATAGAGAGTTATAAAACGGCAGCCCATGCACTGCAGCACAATAGAAGTGACCTTGAGTGCATTATAGGAGTACAGTGCACACCTGAGCAAGGTCACAGCTTGTCTATCATTCCTGTGGGATATCAGAGGCTTTAGACTTTTGATCAATGTGATGAAAATGGTAACATGTTTTATAAAGACAATAGACAACTCATTCTTCATGTCTTGACTCTCTGTTGTACTATAACATACTCTGGTCTCGGGCCTTATGAAGGCCCTCGACCATCGTGCGTTATAGTCCAACAGAGAATCTCGACATGAAGAATATCGTTGCCTATTCTCTAAATAGCGCTCTTTGATCATAAATTCAGCTTACAATACACAGCTCCAAATGACAATCTGGTCTGTGGGACCCGCATTGATAAATCCTTGCCACCAGTTGTTGATTTATTCATGCCTATACCCGCAACAGAATCTGTGAGTAGCTCACCGCGTAGCACGTGTATGCGGGGTGTCAAATTGCAGCAATTTCCCCCATTATGCCACATTTTATTTTATTTTTGAAACGACCATACCCCTATGGCGTGCAGGCTATATAAAATGATAACAAAGCTTTTGAATAGAATTTGGATAGTACAAAATCTAATGACCGCATCATGGTATACTGTATACATTGTTTAATATATGTTCGAATTGATTTGAATCAAGCTGTTATTGGTGTGTAAAACACTGCCAAAACCGAGTAGGCTGGTTGTTATTGGTTATATCATTATATAAAGTGACTGTTTTATAAGGCGCGCCTCCTCCTTTTTGTGCATTTGCTAATTTAAGACAGTGACGGATTTAGAGAGGGGGCGCGGGGGCGCACGCACCCCTCTTTTTCCCAGTACTTAAGAGTTTAATTACATTTTCTGGATCCCACAATTTGCTCAAAAAATAGGGGGTGCGCCCCCTTCTTTTGGGCCGTGCCCCCTCCTTTTCCAGATCCTGGATCCGCCACTGCCTGAGACCCTGAATAACCCCCTCCCCTAACAAACAAACGAGCAAAACAAAGTGGGTTGCGCCCTGTAATATTGGGCCGCGTCCCCTCCATCTTTAAATCCTGAATTCGAAGATAGAAAATGCATACATATATTTGCTCTGACTGTGTTGAAATAAAGTCCAAAACTCATAAGAAATAATTATACAAACAGGGTCCATAACCCTCTAAGGGCCGCTGATGCATTAATGCATCATGCCCATTGGTCGCTATGATGCATGAATGCAGCCCTGGCAAGTAACTCACCAGGAGGGTGTTGCTCCTATTGTAAAAAGAGCTGTGAGTATGTGCCCTCTTTTCTAAACAAGTCGTGCACTGCTTCACCTAGGTACTTGCACTCACCAGATCAGTCTGAAAAGTCACCTGCCTTGTTTAAAATAGAGAGAGCTGCACTACCAGGTACCTACTCATGTCACACACTCTATAGTTTATTATACTGACTGACTTCTCCCAACTAGGTACCCTAGGTACCTACTCAAATCCCCTTTTTTAGCACCGTACTTGAATGACCACTTGTGAGAAACAAAAGGGACAAGTTATAGCTACATGAAAAGAAAGGACTGTAAAAAAGGGCATTTTTAGCCAGCTCTTCCTTTTACTATAGGGGCAACACCCTCCTGGGCTGCATTCAAGCATACAGTTTTTACAATTATACATGATGGCATGATGCTCCAATGAAGTGCTGGTGAGTAGACCCGCCAGCGCTTCATTGGTGCATCATGATGATCCATGGGCCTGATGCACTCCTGCATTAGCTGCCATATCCAGTGCTTAACTCACCCTTGTCAAACGATCCTCCAGCTGAAACTCCAGTATCCTCTCTAGGACCTCCTTGGCCTGAGGGATGGTCAGATAGCCCTTCTTGTCCACATCAGCCTTGTCAAAGGCCTCCCTAAGTTCAACCTTTACATCCTTCTTACCAGCCATTTTGGTTCTATTGTTACAGTGTCTGAGAGTTGCTACTGGGGTGGTAGTGATGGACTGAGGCCCATACATAGAGTGCTGCTCTGATGGTGGTACGTAAATGTAGCCCCAACATTTGGCACCACATTACCCATCTCTATTCAGGCATGACCATTAGTTATTTGTTTCACACCCCTACATACTGGTAGCATAGACCATAAAAGTATCGTGACTATATTTCCCTGCATAGACATAACCACTATACCATACGCAGATCTATGCTGTCAGTCTATGCACTGCATGACTAAAGTGTGCGACATACCATAAAATAATGATAATGAATATGAAATTTAGATGAAAGAAGTAGAAACTATAACTTTCCAATCGGACTAGATACTAGCCACTGTCTCTCTTTCTTTCTCTCATCTATTAACTTTTTTCCCCTTTCATTTCATTCCTTTTAATCATTTTATTTTCAATTTTATATCATTGGAATCTTTAGGCAAGATGGACCATAACTAAGCAGGGCCTTCTATATAGACGTGAAATGGTTTCAACTTCAAGTGGTATTGTGATGTCCATCATATCATGTCTCTTGGCCTTACATACATGTACACATAGGGGCTGTAGGCAATGCAAGGGGATGTAGAACAGGGTCATCATCATGTTATGGACCCAGGCTCCTCTCATATACCGGAATACTAAGCATGTAAGCCACGCCCCAGCTGTGCCTTTTGCACCTCCCCTCAATCCAGGGTGTGCCTTATATTTAAGGTATTATGGTAGTATTGGTAACAGCGGGGCCTTTTTGAGGGGTATAGTGGGGTGTTGTTATTCACCCACATAACTACTACCATAAAATATTATAATACTACGGTTGCAAGGATCCACTATTTCATTTCTTTAATTCCGTTTAGCCTTCTATGTACATGTACATTTGTGTTGTTTCTTAAATATGAATTGCTATAGACCATTGCTGTCTCCTGATAGGGCCAAATAAAAAAAAAAGGTTTGTTTCCAGTCACCGACCGACCCTAGCAAAACAGGGCCGACCCTACGCTTTTTCTTTTAAATTTTAGACAATTTATATAAATGTTTTAGAATTCTTTTTCGTATTTCTAAGGATTTTCATCATTAATTTCTCATGAACATATTCTTTGGATGTACAGTTAATAGCCATGTTAGGCAAATTGTTCACATTACTCATATGTTTTCAATGTTCTTACTACATTTCAATACAAAATCAAAAAAAAAATCCGACCTACCGACCATAGGTATTTGAGTCATGTTACTGGAAACACATAAAAAAAGTTTGGCCTATGGGTGATGGTAATTAGCTTCACCACAGTTTGCTCCTCTCTCTCAGAGGCACGTACAGGAGAGAATTTTTCTGTCCCCTCTCCCTTGTTGGCTTGGAAATACTGTCACTTAATTTCAGATTTCTTTTTCTTTCCCTTTTTCTTGTTCCCCTTTTCTCTATTCTGGGGGGCATCCATAAATGACGTCATGAAAAATTTGACCATTTTTGACCCCTCCCTCCCCCTCGTCATGTTTTTTTGCCAATTTTGCAATGCTGAAGGTATATGGAAAATTAATTCCGTCATATCGGGCCTGACCCCCGCCCCCCCACCTCTAGCATGATGTCATTTGTGGATGGCCCCTGATCAATATTAGCTATTCTAAATTACTGAAACCAGAGGCATATAAAGCCTGGATTACATTCAATGCTTAATTTGAAAATAATTGTAGGAGCCTTTCACTCCTCCTTACTGATATGTAGATTCCGAGCTCAGGTTGACAGAAATAGCCTAGTCAAAATATTGCAATGGGCAACTAGCAGCTGAAGATGCCCTTGTTAGGTGCTGCTAACTGGTGTTTTGTGTTGTAACTATGGTCAAGGACTTTACTTAGTGGTCTCAGTAATGAAATAAACATTTTTTAGTACTCAGAAAAAGACTTTTAAATGTTTAAGTGGAGTTTGATACTTAGGTACCATGTAGAAAAGATTAAAAAAAGATTTCCTGAAATATATGTGATTCATACAGAGACAAACAAACCATATATTTGGTATTTATTGTCTTTCATCTTTACAGTCCCAATATCACATCACGATATGTTGTCTCAGGCAACAAAGATGGAGAAACCCTTGTAAAATGGTAGTAGAATGATTAAGTTTCAAATTGACCAGAACCCATTGTGAAATGAGACCAGTTAACCCTTTAGGGAGTGGTCATTTTTTAACAACACAGGGGGTTGGTGGGTTGGGGAGGTGGACAAAATAGTTTAGAAATCTCATAGGGGGGCGGCAAAAGAAAATTTCACCCCTTTGAGTGAAAAAGTCTGTGCGCTACTACAGAACAAAAGGGGGGATAGAAAATTTTCAGACCCCTCCGAGGGGGGGTGATGGAAAAAAGATTTCACCGCGCATGCACAGAATTTCACCAACCCCCCTGTTGTTAAAAAATGACCACTTACTTAGGGCCCACCGATGCAGGAGTGCATCATGTCCGCTGGTCGGCATGATGCACCAATGAAGTGCTGGCGAGCACTTCATTGGAGCATCATGCCTTATCTTATCCGAGACTTATCAACTCTGTAGGGTTGGCATAGTTCATGAATGCAGCCCTGGCGAGTAACTCGCCAGGGCTGCATTCATGCATTATGCCGACCGATGGGTATGATACATTAATGCATCAGCAGCCCATAAAGGGTTTAAAATAACCAGTTCCCATTTTGTTAAATGAGACCTTAATGCCTAGGCAAAGAGATGCTTATTAATGCAGTTTCCTGATATGCTTCATTCAGAAGGGAAGGTTTTGGAAACACAATTTTAGAGCTACATTAGGGAGTGCCAATTATTTACCAAAAATGGGGGGGGGGTGGGGGAGCAAAAGGGAGACCCCTCGAGAGGGTGGTCCAAAAGATTTCACCCCTTCTAGGGAAAAATTTCTATAGAACAAAGAGCTGACCAGGAAGATTTCGGCCGCTAAGCAAGAAGCCAAAAAACTTCAACCGTCCCAATCGGGGTGGAGAATTTTCAAATCCCCGTGCTCCACCTTCCCCCCCACCCCTTTTTTAAATTTTTTTTTTAATAATGAACACTCCCTTTTTGAGAACGCACCACATACACGAACAGTCAACATTGAGTGCAGGGTGCGCTCACGTTCAAGAACACTCAAATCCTATTCATTGACATCAGTGTATCAAAGACTATAAAAATGCAAATTGTGAAACATGTAGGAATTCCATAAACACCATCAAAATAGTCAACATATACGTACAGCCATTATACCTGTATACAAGGAATATTATAATTGGATATTCCTGTTAGTATTGACTGTAATACCACGCTTATAAGGCGCAGCCAGTGCATAAGGCGCACCCTGAATCAGCTCTGGCTTGATTTTGGGTAGTTTAGTACTGTCCTATGGGACACAAGCGGGATACATTATCAACCAATCAGATAATTCCATTTATTCACTGCGAATTCTTTTGAAACCCTATATTATGTAACAGCTGATACCCATCATGCTGGTTCTTATCAGTGCTCATCTAGCCAGGTACCAAAGCAAGCAATGGCGGACCCACTTGATGACCAGGAACCTCGGTATAGTATGACACCCTCACCTATGAGTATAAGGCGCATCCCCAACTTTGATAAATCCTGTAAGGCGTCCAAAGGGCGCCCATCCTAGTGCCTAAACCGCGCCTTATACGCGGGGGATTACAGTAGTATAATAGTGACTGCCGATGGAAAATTTCACTCCAATAATCATTTTGCTTCTTGTAATTATTTTATTTTGGCAAAGACTGACCATGCACGAGCAACTCGATCAAGGAAAATTGTTCATAAGAGAAGTACATACATTGAATTCTGAGCATCAATTAGAATCATATGATTTGTATCATCGCAAAATATTGTCATTTGGGTCAATTACAGTCAATGGTTTTAATTTAGGGAGTGATCATTTTTTAACAACAGGGGGCGGGGGATGGTGGGTTTGAGGGGGGGGGTCAGAATTTTTTCAACCCCTTGACTGGGGGGTCAGAATTCTTTCAACCCCTCTGATGGGGGGGTCAAAATAATTTCACCTGTTTTCAGTGGAAAACCCCGCGCATTACTATAGGGTAAAAGGGGATGTTTGCGCGCGATTTTCGGCCCTAATGGGGGGGGTCAAAAAAATTTTACCCCATCAAGAGGGGGGTCGGAATCTTTTTCGCGCGTCCGCGCGCAAACCGACCAGCTCCCCCCCCCCCCCTGTTGTTAAAAAATGATCACTCCTTTAGAGGCATCTAATGCATCTGTGCATCATGCCCATTGGTCGTCATGATACACCAAAGAAGTACTGGCAAGTCTGCTCAACAGCACGACATTGCTGCATCATGCCGACCCTCTGAGACAGTAACGAGCGGGCATGATACATGAATGTAGCCCTGGCGAGTAACTCCTGATGACTGCATTCATGCATCATGACGATCAATGCACATGACATATTCAGTCTATAAGAAAACTCGCAGGACACTTGCTGCTGGGCCGGCGGAAATTGCCAGACTGCAGGACTGAATAACCTTGGGACCTTGGGCTAGATTTCAGTTTTTATGGCTTGCAAATCAGACCATTCATTATTTCTCATCTTGAAGTAATCGGTCCTGCCAACATTTAATCCGGGCCTGCAGAAAAATAAAACCTGGAGGAGCGAATGGCCTGGGAGGGGAAAAACCTTTCATATAGTCTGGACATGATGCATTATTGCGCTATTAGCCTTTAAAAAAGACAAGCACATATACAGGGTGCAAGGTGCATTATTTGGGTGAGATTCAAATGTGGCTGGATTACCAAAAAACACGTGTATACATCCTTTACACAGCACAGCTTAAGCTTAACCTTTAACCCTGTAAGGGCCACTCATAAATGAGATATCCTTGCATGGTTAAACTTTTAAAGGCTGCTTATACAGGAGTGCATCATGCCCATTGGTCGCCATGATGCACCAATGAAGTGCTGGTGAGTCTGCTCGCCTGCATTTCATTGGAACATCATGCCGACCCTCCGGGAGTATATGTATCAAAGTAGTGGCGTCGGCATGATGCTCCAATGAAGTGCTGGCAAGCAGTCTCACCAGCACTTCATTGGTGCATCATGACGACCACTGGGCATGATGCACTCCTGTATAAGCAGCCTTTAAAAGTTTAACCATGCAAGGATATCTCATTTATGAGTGGCCTCAACTTTTAAAGCGCCACTAATACAGGAGTGTGCCATGCCCATTGGTCCTCTCGATGCACCAGTGCCTCATGCCTCAACAGGGCTGCCTTCATGCATCATGACGACCAATTGGCATGATACAGTGATGCATCACCATCCGTTAAGTGTTTACTTCATATTATATGCCAAATAACAGACACATCAAATATCACTAAACACATCCAGGAGGGTCTTGCCAAAATCAAGACGAGACCCAAAAAAACGTGATGTTTTTGTATTGCTAAATCATTCTCTTTAAATTGCAGATAAAAACGTACATGTTGCTTACAACTCAAAGTTTGTTGTTTCATGCATTCCGCTGCAAAATTATTTATCAATACTTTCAGTAAGAACGAGTTTGGCCATGCAGGGGCTACTTGATTCTACTCGATTTTATTCAGGTTCTTTCTCACTTTCTTTCGGCAAGACCATCCAGTGCTCATCTTAACACACAACACTTCTCAAGGTGGCTAAACACATTCACTTCTCAATATATACCCACCAGCAGGGTCTTGTCAAAAAAGAAATGAACACAAAAAAGTGCACGTTTTTGTATTACTGATTGTTTTTTTTTTGTCAAATTCGTTTAGGTGAAACGTGCACGTTTCTTACTATGTACTACTATTCTCAAAACATGTTTTCCATACATTCTGCTGCAAAACTATATGTCAATACTATGAAAACAAGTTAGGCCATGCACGTTTTCCTCAGTTCTCTCTAAAAATATTTACATAGGTTCTTCCTCATTGTCTTTTGGCAAGACCCTCCTGAATATTGTGCAACACTTCTGAAGGTGGCTAAACACATTCACCCCCCTCTAAACACACTTTGGTGCTCATTCAACATGACACTCTGTATCCAATGTTAAAAGATTTCTAAACGTCCACTTATAACATCACCATGACATTTTAATGACGTACACGTCACAGCCAGTTTTAAATAACATCAAGAGTGAGAAGAAATTTGAGAAACACATCCAACAATAAATATAGAACCGATCATTTTTTAGCACATGTTTGTTTTTGGATTAGTGGGAGAAGCTCTTTATGCCTTCAAGGGCCGCTGTTGCATTAATGCATCATGCCCATGGGTCGTCACGATGCATGATTGTAGCCCTGGCGAGTAACTCGCCAGGGCTACAATCAAGCATCGTGCCGACTCTACAGGATGGATACACCTCCGGAGGGTCGGCATTGTGCTTCAAGTAAGAGCTGGTGAGCATTCTCACCAGTACTTCATTTGTGCATCATGACGTGTAATAGGCATGATGCAGTCCTGCATGGCATGATGCAGTCCTGCATGGCATGATGCAGTCCTGCATGGCATGATGCAGTCCTGCATGGCATGATGCAGTCCTGCATGGCATGATGCAGTCCTGCATAAGCGGTCCGTAAAGGGTTAAACCTCTGGAAAACACAGTGAAAGCTCTCTATTATCGCTCAGTAAACACGTTTAGTACCTGAACCGTCATGAGCATCAACAAAGACGTCCTTGAGAAGGAGATAATCTTTCAACTTTGAGGGAAGGTCCAAACTTCCCACGGCAGCCTCCAAACGGAAGAAGCCCGTAGGTAGCCTAAGGCGAACACACCGCCGACACCACCATTGCAAGGGCCTGACCGCCGCAAGCTCTGCGAGCATCAAACGACCTGCTCTCGCTTTAGTGAGCAACTCTGGAATTTCTGTCATGGCGAGTCGCTCTAAACGACTCTGGAACCATTCCACGTCATGTCGCGACACAGTGAAGCCGCTCTGGACGATGTCGAAGGCGAAGTGGAAGAGGTCCCGCGTGACGGCTATACCGAAGGGAGTCATGACTTTCTCGAAGGTTGTATCCACACAGAGGGCCATGGAGTCTAAGGGGCGAACCCCCAAGTAGTCTCTACTAGTGAACTGGAGGACCATCTCAGCAAAGACGTCCCTCCTGGGGAATGCATTAAGCTGGTCCATACTGGAGACGCTTTGTTTCCTGCAGCAAACATCCAAGTCTGCATTAGCAAGGATTAACTTACAGGCGGCCACGAGATGATTCCCCGCTATGGCAAACCATAATGGTGTAGGCCCATAGATATCACTCTTATCTGAGTAATCCGTCCCAAGCCCTCCAGCCCCTACTCGCTGGTCGATATTAACATTGGAGTCCAAGAGACAGTCAATGAAGGGCTCTATATCAGCCAAATGCACTGACAGATGCAAGGCGGAGAAACCACTTTTGGCCGTGTAGTTCAGATCGGCCCCTGAAGAGATGAGCAATCGCATGATTTCGACATGTCGTGCAGTGTTCGGTTTACCATTCACTTCTTGGTGGTAGTAATGTTTGCGACGTAACATGGTTGAGATAAGGGCGGTGAAGCCGTCAGGATCTCTAGCGTTCAGGTCCAATTCATTGCCCACTTGTAGAAGGGCTTTAACGCAGCCTATGAAGCCTTTGGAGCAGGCTATATGCAGAGCTGTCCTCCCTAAAACATCACCCACATTGACCCTGGAACCAGCCTTCACCAGGCGGTCCACCACCACGGCCTTGTTGGCTGAGACAGCCCAATGTAGAGGCAATGCACCTCCATAGTCTGCTGTGTACATGTTGGGATGGAAGCCCGGAGTGCGGATCAAGGCGTCAACACAGCGAACAGCACCATACTTAGCAGCAATGTGCAGGAGAGTCGAGCCTGCCACAAACTGGATGTGTTTCTCGTCCTCTTCCGCATCACTCGATGTGCTGCGCCAGATACGGAACATTCGGCAGCGGTCCTCTCGGTCACTCTCATCCTCCTGTTGTTGTTCTTGAGTTTTAGCCTCTTCTTTGGGGCTAATCTCTCCTTCCTCACCCTTTCCCTCCTGACCCTTATCTGCTTCCCCTGTTCTAACTCTTCCAGCTGACGTCGAAGTTGACGTAGTCGTAGCAGACGACATTTCTTCCGATTCAAAGACGCTGTCGGAATTGTTTACGCAGTCTGCTGATGGCAATTTCCCAGACTTTGAGGCACAACCTGCACCAGTAGGGGGGTCCTCAGGTGCACTGGCCTGCACTGGCCATAACCTTTTGTCCTTGTCCTCCTCCAGTAGCTTCATGAGCCGCTCGACGTTATCGGTTTCCATGGTAACGAGCAACTCCTCCTTGTTTGTCTCCTCAGGGATATCCAGCACCATGAAATTCATCATGCGCCGCAGTTTGCTCACGTATTCCCTCAGCGTAGACATGGTGAGTTATCTTCTCTTTCTTTTTATTGCACTGATTCTACAGCAAAGGTCTAAATGGCATTTAGCCTATAAGATTATAGGAGGAAGCTTTATATAGGTTCAAGTAGAGTTCAGAGACATTCATTTAATTCAGTAACACTGCAATGGTTTATATATATTATCATGTGCCACTACAGGTTGCTTCACGATGTACCGGGGTATATCAGTCTATTTTGCAGTCTAGTGGAAAGCCCCTCCATTTTCTCCTCTTACAGCCATTTATCACACAAACTCACCCCCAACCACCACCATCACCTCCCGCCGAGCACCACATGCGGGGAATCAGTGGTTGGCCTCGTCACTGGTACCCACCGTGGGAACGCCAGACGACTTCCGTGTGCGGGAACGCTGTCATTTCTCCCGCCCTCAAAGAGGCGCCGACGCCTCCAGCGCCCGCCCACCCTCCCTACATGCTGCCTAGGGAAGGGGGCTACCGGTGGGCGCCCAAGGTTCAATTAAATGGCACGCTCCTCCGACGCCCATGACGATAGATTGGAAGATAACGTACAGTGACTGCGATACCTCGGGGTCATGGCCGCACCCTGGGTGGTACCTCACCTTCTCGCTAGTTGGCGCTGGGGCGGAGGGACGCTGATGCCATCTTGGGAAAATGGCGGGAAACTGTGGGAGCTGCTCCCGCAGTTGCTCCTGGGAGTAGCTCAGTGTGGATTTTAGACGCCACTCGCCATTCGCTCACCTGGTTGTGAGCTCTCGGTAAAAGACACATGAATAGATGTGGAAATTTTATGGGCCTGTCAGTTTTTCCCCCATTTTTGCCCCCCCCCCCCGTGTCATGATTTTACTATAGGAAGGCCCCGGAGAAAGGTATAGAAGAAGCACAAAGTAAACCTAGTAAATAAGGATAGCTTTGGTTTCGCGTACTGGGTTAAATTCACACAAACTTTGCCAGGTAGGCCTAAATTGGCACATGTACCTTCATTGTTTTCGCCCTGTATATTGGGGGCTTTAAACACACCTGGCTATGGGGCTGTGTACAAATGACGTCATGCTTTTTGGGCCATTTTTGACACCCCCCCCCCCACCCACTCCCTCCTAGCCATTTTTGTTGTTGCCAATTTTGCAATGCTGAAGGTATATAGAAAAATAATCCCGTCATGCCAGGCCTAACCCCCCCCCCTTCCCCCTCCTGCATGACGTAATTTGTACACAGCCTCTATAATGCATTTATGACTACCAGAGCATTGATGTTGTTGTGAAGTCTCACGCTTTTACGTTATACTCTCGCAATAAGTAGCATCATACATCATTGGAAAAGTATATAGTTGTGGAAAGAAAATACCCTATTACCTGGCGTATAAGGCGCAGCCCATACGTGAGGATTTAGTTGTCTCCGCTTCCCTGGATCCAGAAGTGGAACACCAAGACCTTCCATTAACCCCCCCCCCTCCCCCACAACGCCCAGGGCGAGGGGCGGGGCACAATACAAGCTATGTAAGTTGTTTTTTTCCCAACATTGCAAGTATCCGTTGGGCACAATATATAGGTCATTTTATTTTTCACGGAAAAATCCACATACTCTGAGTGCATCGGGATATTTACGATAGGGTAGAATAAACGTTAAATTACGTAATAGATCGAAGCAAATTCGAAATTGATTATCACAATTACATTGTACTTTGATATGGTGGATCAATAACAGAGATGAATAACAAACTTAGTTTTATGGATATACTTTATTCACGATACAACAATAATGTAAGAAGGATGCCATTCCTTTACATCAGGCCAAAAAGAATAAAGGTGTGTTTCCAGTAACATGACTTGATTAGGTAGGGTCGGTAGGTCTGATCTTTTTTTATATATATATATATTTTTTACATTTATATAGGAAATGTTAGGGCACATATCAATGGATGTATCAAATTCTTTGATTTCATTGTAAAATAATGATGGGAAAATTTGGCAACTGTGAGAGAGGGGAAGAACATGAAAAGGATACAGGAAAAATCCTCAAAAAGTAATGAGAAATTTCTTAAAAATATGAAAAAATGAGTCAAAATTCTTCAAAATCACAAAAAAAGTTTTTTTGCCCCTGTCTTGCTAGGGTCGGTCGGGTTACTGGAAACAAACCCCTTTTTTTAATTTGGCCTTAAACTATAATGTAGATGGACAATGCAATACAGACACTGGTTAATTCTCATGTCCTAATTATACATTGCAATATTGCTTTAATTTCAAATATGAATAAATACTGTGTTATAAATAAATAAGTGCACAAGGAATTTATAGTTCCCAGTCTATGAAATAAAGCTACATTCTAACAAAAATTACATGAATCATAATTTTGCTATAGTAGGTACATGTCCTCTCTTGGACTGTGATTTATAGTTAATATGGCAAGCAAGCAGATGGAAATATTTAACAGTTATCATAAAGTTATCGATATATCACTACAATTTTATCATTAATCAGATCTCTCAGTAAATATGCAGTGTGCCCTCTGTAACTGGCTGACATTGTGACCTGGGAGGAGACTCCACTAAGAGTAATAATGTGAAAAACAAGATCCTGGACCAGGTGCTCTTATCAGACAAATTACAGTAATACGCCCACTATCTATACAAAGGAGTGGCAATAGTGATTGCCCAACAACGCAGAAGGCTTAGAACCCTTTAAAGATTGCATGGTATTGCATTAATGTATCATGCCAAATGGGCGTCATGATGCATTAATGTATCATGCCAAATGGGCGTCATGATGCATTAATGTATCATGCCAAATGGGCGTCATGATGCATTAATGTATCATGCCAAATGGGTGTCATGATGCATTAATGTATCATGCCAAATGGGCGTCATGGTGCATTTATGTATCATGCCAAATGGGCGTCATAATGCATTAATGTATCATGCCAAATGGGCGTCATGATGCATTAATGTATCATGCCAAATGGGCGTCATGATGCATTAATGTATCATGCCAAATGGGAATCATGATTCATTAATGTATCATGCCAAATGGGCATCATGGTGCATGAATGCAGCCCTGGTGAGTAATTGCCCAATAGCTACATTTATGAATCATATCTGAAAAATAACTAATCACGGTTACATCAATGCATCATGCCGACCTATATGGCTGATACACTCCCGGAGTGTTGGCATGATGCACCAATGAAGTGCTGGTGAGCAGGAACTCATTGCTGCATCATGCTAATCAATGGGCAACTGGCTGTTTATAAAAAAAAAACGCCCACTGATGTGAATTTACTGCCAATAACAATCATACAATGCAATGTAACAATGAAGTGCTGGCGAAAAGAATCGGCAGCACTTGATTGGACATCATGACGATCTATGGACATGGTGTACTCCTGCATTAGCGGTCCTTAAAGAACAATGGCCTTTATTAGATCTACCTGGAAACCCGCCAGGTGTAGTGCGATATACAAAAATCTGTTAGTCATATTGGGAATAGCCCTTTATCTTCAAAATGGAATCAAAGACAGAGAGGCTCATGATAACAATACATTATGGGGGATCTGTTTCTATATCACTATGGGTGTATAGAGTGACCGTGGACTGCCCTGGGCGCCTGTTGTTGATCCTCTTCATTCCCTTATACACATTATGGTCTACTTCTGGTGATTATACTCATCAATAATAGTCAGGACCAGGTTTTGATGACATCCTTTTCAGTTACAGTCCTGAAATATAATTAGATCTATGTACTTATCCATATATATTTTTTTCTCCGAAATTAATTGATAGATAAGATGCTAGTAGATAAACACCACAACGGTAGATTTTTTTTTCTCTTACATTTCAGGACTATAACTGTTATCATGGAATTTGTATTAATGCCATTTCTATTGAACATGGACAAATCAAACTACTAACCCTAGTGTGAATCAATCTTATCACGGTAATAATCTACAGAGGTTATATTTAGAAACATAGGGTATACAGCCCTCCATGTGATATACCAAGAGAATTGAGTTGACCCATAGGCCCTAATCCTCTCTGCTCCTGGATTAGCATTACCAATCAAGTCAATACTGATTAACCAGATATAAGTCTTCATTAGACATTTGAGTGATTTGATTTTGGCATTTAATATGACATTCTTTTTGTTGAGGGGGCCTACCCCACTGGCATGAGAGTGAGAATGATCTTGAGACATGCTTATTAATGTAGATGAGATCTAAGTCTACTATGTTGACAAATAAATGAGATGCATATGTACAGATGTGAATAAGGGATATTATGATATGAGATTTTCATTACAATGCATAGTTGAACACAAATATGTCAGTTATAATGGATTATAAACACGCATGTGTACAGTAGGGGGGGGGTAATTTTTTAACAACAGTAGACAACAGGGGGTGGCAGGGATGTAAGTCAGAAATGGGCAAAAATTAGGAAGCCATACATTTACTTGATATAAAAGCCTTCTATTTTTCCAAACAGCCCTCCTTACCACTCAAATAAGGAAAATACATGTCATTCAAAATTTTCAGAAATCAGGAAATCCTGATAAAACCTGAACACTTACATCCCTGGGGTGGGTAAATTTCCATGCGCGCTAACCAAATTCTTTTGCTCCCTTCTCCTTCTCGGACTGGTCTGACCTTTTCCCGCTTGTCCCTTATTCTGTTATTCTAGTAGCGCGCTGGCATTTTCGCTGAAAAGGGATGATTCTTTTTTGTCACCTTCGGAGAGATCAGAACTTTTTTTGGGTCCCCCCATTTTACCAACACCCTGTTGTAAAGAAATTGCCATTCCATAATGAATCCCCATATACCCTTCTTCATGAAGGTAAGAAGTGAGGCGTGAATACCTCTGTAATGCCCTTCAATCCCAGGCTGCCTACCACGTCTTCCGGTGTCAGCGGCCCCGGCGGACTACAACTTAGACTCGGGGCGCGCAGGCGCACTTCGCTCTCACTGCGCTGACGGCTTCCGAAAATGGTGCATTGTGGGGGCGGCGTCAAAGAAAACCCAATATCTGACGTCACGGATTGAGAATGACGTAAGATGGGACGCTTGTCAAGGGCGCGGAAAGCAACGCGACTGGATTCCTTGTAGAATACAATTGAAGAGGCAAATGTGAGAATGGCTGCCACCAGGGCCAAGTAGAAACCCCATGATAAGGTGTAGAAGTAGTCTGGGTTGGGCACCTGGCCGAACCCGTATAGGATCACTGCCAGAAGAGACTGGATACCTGCAAAAATAAAGGGATTTCCTGATTATCATTGTTCTGGTTATACAATTGCCTGAATTTTGATGAATTTGAAAATTCATACCTTGTTTCTCAATCACATGATATCAAATAAGAACAATGAGAGGGCCCATAAATGCCAGAGATTCGTGTTACATTATTTTTACTAAATCCTTTATATCAAAATCTTGATATCACTCTAGGATAGTGATGCAACATAGAGTGGTTGCTTTCGCGACAATGTATGAAAAAAAGTGCGCCACTCTTCCGCTTTTTTTGAGGGTCAAAATCCCCAGAGGGCCTCAATATCGCACGTGAACGCGCCCTTTTAACGCAGGCTTTTTATAGCTGAAAACAGGCGATGTCCTTTTTTCCCTCACCCTCTCCCAGAGGAGTCAAAATATCCCCTCTCCCTTTGTGTTATTTAAAAAAAAAAACAAAAAAAAAAACAATCACTCCCTAATTTGATCAATTGTCCTAAAATATTTGTGTTTTACTAACCTGCGGCTAGTAGGATGAAGAATGTTGCAGTGGCTGACCTCCTCTTCCTCTTTTCTAAGCTGGGAGAGAAGATGTGTACTCCTGCTCCTATGAGGGCCGCTAACAGGGTCACTGCACAACTTATCATAAGTATCTGTACCGCGTGGAACCAAACTGTAAAGGAAAAAGAGTTTTACATGAGTTCAATTGACATGCTATTTAATTCAAAATATGGTAAACTGTCGGCATAGCAGTGGGGCCCTTGATGGGGGGGGGGGCGATGTCACATGCCGTTTTTTGATTATGTCACATGCCACTTAAATTTCTATGTTTTATCTCACCAAAAAGGGGGATCCCCATGTCGCTGGTCGATTAAGATAAAAAAAAGGTTTAGGCCTATGAGATTTGTAACTTAAACCAAGCACTGTCCCATGTCGAATCAAATAAATCCTCCACGGCATGTCACTATATATAGTTTCTGTCCCCATGTCACTAATGACCGTGTCGCATATATGCCAATTTAAAGAAATGCCCATGCCACCATGTCAAATCTGGTGATCCAAAAACCAATGACAGATTAAAGAAAGTTTGCGCGACCGCCCCCCCCCCACCTTTTTTTCTTAGTTTAGCTAGATGTTAAGTAGGAGCGTGCCTGTCTCGTTTCGTCGTCTAAATTTAGGCTTGTAAATTTATACAAATCTGATCAGAACTGAGAGTTAACTGTGCCTCCCCTTTTGAAACCCTCCCTTAGAAGTTCTAGATCCGCCACTACATACTGCATACAATATTGTATATCATTGTGATTTTATTCTCAGCGTTTGCTGTATATAACTTTAAAAAACAGGCGAACAAGCGGTACAGGAAATCAATACAACTACCATATATAGGCATGCAATTTTGACATCAATCCCCGGGCATCAATATCAATCGGGAAACTAGAAAAAAAGGGTTCCGCATAATCAATAATGCAGGCAAAACTTCATTATAAATCAGCCAGTATGCTCCTTCTCATTTTAAAATGCTTGATGCCCCACTGTTTCACAATTGCGCTGCCTGTTTGACACCAAGTTTTGTCTGACACCCCCCAATAATGACAAGCTAAATCATCTGAGCAGGCACATGCACCACGTCCATATTTGTACTATGGACATTACACTACGCTAGTCTCTGTGAAGGGTCTTACATAGGTTTACATAACAGTAACAAGGTGACTTGCATGCCCTGGTTAACCACGTGATTGCTCATAATGTCATATTTTCCGGAGACACCCACTCAATTTTGCAATCGTTGTTCATACGAACTCGCGAAGTTCCTCTCTGAGCGTTCGGGTTGTGCAGAAAGTACCCATTGGTATTTTGTAAAGGTCCCACTGCCACTGCCCAGATTTGGTAGCATATTCGAAGAAAATTTGCCATCCTAGCACTTCCTCTAGGAAAAGGGTAGCTACCACAAACCATTGTAAATACATCATTACTGTCGTTACCTCGTGGCTGAGATCACAATTTCTCTGATTTATGCATTTATCTCAACTTATCCTTGACAGAGAGCATGAATTCGTGCTGCATATCATTTCTTTCTAAACTTGCTTGTCATTAGCAAAGAATTTGAGAATTCATAAGAGATCCAAACCTTTGCAATACGTTTGGGTCTAATGGAATAATACACGTGGCGTATGCAATCAAATCCAAAGTGAGAGTTGCTAATAAAAGAAATCGTGCACAAACATCAAAGTAAAAATCTACAGTTTCGAGATTAACTCTCTTCATCAGAAAAGTAATTTTTGATGAATTTTATTTGTGATTTGAGGCCCAGGCCTCCATTTTTCTTACTCCACTATATCATTCTAATTTGAGATGCAAATGTTTAGCTTCTTGTTCAATTTATTATGGATTTTTGGCAAATTTATGATTGGGGGCCGGGGCCCGCCTGCCCCCCCCCCCTTTTCCTACACCCCTGTAAAACATTAGCAGACCCTTTAGTGGCTGCTAAGGTAGGAGTGCATCATGCCCATTGGTCATTGGACAGTGGCAGATCCAGGGGGGCAGGCCCCCCCCCTCCCACAAAAAAAGGAGAGAGAAAAAGGAGAAAGAGGGGGAAGAAAGAGGGGGCCCCAAACAGGGGGATTGTGGTGCCCGGGGCCACATATAGTACCTCATCAGCTTTCATCAAGTCTTGCCCCCCCCCCCTTCTAGACAATCCTGGATCCGCAACTGCATCGTAATGCATGAGTGCAGTCCTGGTAACTCGCCAGGGCTGCATTCAAGCATCATGGCAACCCTATGAGGTTGATGCATTAGCTCCCGGCATGATGCTCCAATGAAGTGGTGGTGAGCAGTCTGACCAGCACTTCATTGGTGCATCATGACGACCAGTGGGCAGGATGCAATAATGCATCAGTGGCCTTTAACACCTTAATGGGTAAAAGTCATTTAAAACACTTACCTTTCATGCTAATACTGACGGTACTGATACACCTGGATCCAAGACACACCCACCAGAGGCTGGAGTAGGAATCTCCATGGTCTGTCTCCCATACAGGTACCCCTATAGCCAGACCGTGGAGGAAGCTGGCCAGCACCAGAAGTAATGTCCCCACCCTGGAGTAGGCAGACACTGACAGGCCTCCTATATGCATGCCTCCTCGTGGTGCGTCAGGTGTGGTGTTAATTGGATTACAGGTGACTATGGTGGGTGGTAGGGTACTGGAGGAACAGCTGGTGTCAGAGGACTCAGAGCCCATAGCACTGTCCTCCTCTAGTACCTATTGATTTGTAAATGTCCAGAATCTTTGCCCTTCTCCTTTTGATAGTGTATGTATGGAGCCCCTCCTTCCAACTTTTGGAGATGCAGTGTCCAGGTATTAAATAACCACAAGGATGTGCTGCGTCAGGAAAAATATAGGATCAAGCATGTGGCAGAACTGGGAGAATTGCTTTGTTATGCAAAATGCCAATTTTTGAGCTTAGAAATGTCCTGATTTATTTCTTTTGTGTTCTTCCTGTAGATGTGGTTATAGACAAGTGTGTCTAAATCTGGAGGCAGTGAGAAGTATTGTCTTAATCTGATGGTAGTGAGAGGTATTGCTTTTATCTTCAGGTAGTCCCTCAGGTGATTGATGGTTCAAAGCCTTCCTGTCTGATATATATATATCTAACCACTAGTGATGTTTGGTATCTGTGATGCTCCAGGGGATACCGCATGCTGATTGGCTGATACATGTACCTGTCACCAGGAAAGGAGTTGGGTTTAGGCCAGAGAAGATTAAAAATTGTTTCCAGCAGCTGATTTCCAGTAATGTAGGTCTGACTTTTAAGAAACTCATTTATTCTTATCTTACTTAGAAATGTATGGATAAAATGCCCAATTCTTTGTGCTTTATGATGACAATATGACTAATAAAGTATGCATAACTTTAAACAAAGAAGCAAATATGAACATCGTGAAAATCAATGAGATGTATTGAGGATGAAATAATTATATAAGACAAAATATACATTTGAAAAATTCAGATTGTAAATTGAGATATAGAGAGGACGAGGAGGAATGGTTAGGATCGGTCAGCTGACTGGAAACACCTGGATTCTTTGTTTAAGGATCAGTAGGTTTGGTCTCTGGACTTGTTTTTCTCGAACACCCTGGGGCAGGCACCCTGGATACACATGCATGGCTTCACGTAGGCCGGTACCTGAAGGAGTGGCCATTTCTTTTTTCTTTTAAACAAGAGCCGGGTGCATAAGTTCATTTTGGCGAGGGGCAAAAAATGTTCACCCTTTTTAGGGAGAAAGTCCGTGTTGAGCTACAGAAAATAAAGGGAGTGGGGGAAGACTACTTTGAGAGTGGTGTGTGGTGAAACCTTTCTGCACACACGTGCGAAAATCCAACACCCACCCCTCCTATTGTTGAAAAGGACCACTCCCTCACTCCCATATCATCAGGAAGGGATGGGCCACCTTCAGGAAATAGGGACAATGGTCAAACTGACGTAACAGGTCAAGTTCATAGAATCCAGTGGTTATTTGTCATATGACTCTGTATCCTAGGAGGAAAAGTGCACGTCATTTGATTGATAAACTACTGATATTTATTAGGTCCTTTCATTGTTTAAGCTGTCATACACTGCAAAAATGGTGTTTAGATCCTAAACACAATTCTAAACATATTCTTGCAACGTTTTTGTAATCACATTAATTTCCTAAACATGTTTAGCCAAACAATGTGCTTTGCTCAAGTGTTTAGAAATGTAGGTGTTTAGGTTAAAACTTTTGTGTTTAGATATATGAATTTTTGTTTTTAGATGTTTAAATGATTTGATGGAGATTTAAGGTTTGCAGACATGTATGCATTAAAAAACAGATATTTTATTTTCCTCATTTACTGGGGGGGGGCATCAGCAGGTATTTACTAGTCAAAGTCTCCAAAGATGTCAGCCACAGCTATAAATGTGTCAGAATGAGAGATTTGAGAAAGTACAACAGCTTGGCAGGAAGGAAATTGCCTTATCTATTCCAGAATAACATCAAATAGGTGTCAGTCATGGAGTTTATTGATTATTTTATGGTAATGATGGTGGCACGAGGTGGATCTAGTCAATTTTTTATTGCTCTTTCTATTCACATGACATTCTATGAAATGAAACCATGATAAACATGGGATTTGGGGACATTTGTCACAACAATTAATTATAACTGTGTGCAGATAGTCCGGTCAAAGGTAGTGCTGCTACCTGGTGTGGGTTCAACATCCAAGTATCTAAACATATTGATGTTTAAATCTAAACACCTATTATTCAACTGTCTGAACTCTAAACATCTAAACATGTTTAGTGTATATGTTTATGTAGTTAGAATAAAAGTGTTCATTTCCTAAATGTGTAGTCGATGAGACACCTAACTGACCTTTATGTTTAGGTTTTAAACGTGTTTAGACCTAAACATGTTTAAAATCTAAACACAATTTTTGCAGTGTACAACTTCCGTTGACAAAGCTTTGGCAAGAGAGCAATCCTTCAAGGAACGCTGGTACATTAATGCATCATGCCGACCTTATCGGGAACGATACAGTCCCAGAGGGTCGACATGATGCTCCAATGACTGCTCGCCAGCACTTCATTGGTGCATCAAGACGGTCAATGGGCATGATGCATTAATGCACCAGCGGCCTTTAAAGGGGTGACAAAAGTAGTGATCCATAGATCAGGGAGCACGTGGGTGGTCTCAGTAACCACATGGTGAATACTGGTATACCGCTACCTATGTTGTTTGTTACTGGATCAAGGCACCAAATTTGGACAGCCCCCCTTTTCAATTACCCTATCGTCTCGATAAAGCACCGGGTTTTGAAAAAAAGCACAAGTCTCAAATAAGTGCCGGAGTAGAGGAGGTTTGAATACTACTCAAGGTAACTTTAAAACGATCAGATTTGCGGCTTTTATTTTTCTGAAGTAAAGGGAACGTTCAACAATTATGACACCGGGATTTAAGCATTTTTCAGGACCCACCTTGTCATTGTTTTTGTATGGAACATATATATAGGAAACCAAAGATCCCCCCACCCCCGAAGCAGTCTTAGTTGAACGTTCCCCAAGGGTGCAGGGAAGAGGTCTTTTATTTTTCAATTTATATGGGTTTAGGGTGACAAGGGAAGGCCTTTCTTGCCCCAGTCCACAAAGAATGTGGATCGAAGAATTGGAAAGAGAATTTGTACTACATTTTGTGAGAATTCCTTTGCCTAGTGGATTCCCAACCCACTACATTGTAATAATACAATTTGCTGAACCAGCAAAATTCCTCTACCTTGCATATAAATGCTAAAACTAAATCTTAGTTTACTGCCTGAGTTTTAATCTCTTGCAGGAGAGAGAGAGAGAGAGAGAGAGAGAGAGAGAGAGAGAGAGAGATTGTGCTGAACATTAAACAAATAGTCCACTGGGCCTACTTAGGCGACATTCGTGTCGGAAATGCTTAGGGAGTGATCATTTTTTAACAACAGGGGGGGGCTGGTGGGTTTGCGCGCGGATGCGCGAAAAAAATTTCGACCCCCCCCTCTTGAGGGGGTAAAATTTTTTCAACCCCCCCCATAAGGGACAAAAATCGCGCGCGAACGTCCCCTTTTAGCCTATAGTAACGCGCGGGGTTTTCCACTGAAAACAGGTGAAATTATTTTGACCCCCCCCATCAGAGGTATTGAAAAAATTCTGACCCCCCCGGTCAAGGGGTTGAAAAAATTCTGACCCCCCCTCAAACCCACCGGCCCCCCCCCCTGTTGTTTAAAGATGATCACTCCCTTATGGCCAAAGTCGGCCGAAGGTGCCCAGTGGACATTTGCTCTTATGCCCATAGTCCACTACGCCTCATTCGCCACATTTTATATAGGAAATGTATGGTTCATTCGGGCGAATGAGGCCAAGTGGACTATGGGTTTATGGTAAAGATTGTTTTCCCATCAACAGTAGATCACCAAGGGACAACTGTTCACGTGATTGGCGGCTGACTGGGATAAAAGAGGATTGTGGTGAGCAGGGCCATCTGGGGGCATTTCAGTATAGCGAACAACATCACGAAATCCACTGACACTGACCTTTAAGCCTATCAGGAGGGTACGCTTAGGTTAGAAATGGCTCTTTACGAATGCTCTCACTGTAGATATATTTTGTAGGGCAGCTTCATCCCTGAAACTGGTTTGGTTTGGTTGATTTTATAGCTCCACTAATTTTGATTGAAATTTAGCATCGAAACTATGATTTTCCTGACATTAAGACCTTTCTTTCTTAGTATGGACATGTATATGCTGCTTGCCCGACAAATCAGTGATCTCATCTATGAATGACTGATTCTATAAGATATATGATCGAATCTTTGAGGAGGGGTGAGGAGGGAAACCACTTGTGGGGTACATCTCCCACTCTTTGCAAATGATACTGTTCTTTTATTTGCTTGGTGCCATAGACAATGCCAGACAAACCACAGATTTTGATCACTTAGACGGGGTTCTCTGAGGGGGACCCCATGGCAAAAGAAAAGCATATATAGGTCCTAGCATTGGGACGCCAGCTGTCCACACCCTGAAAAACACATACCGATAATGCATATCTTGACGATTTAGAGGGACGCTATAAAAAAGCTCCAGGGGGCAATTATTAATCATGTCATTAGTCACCTGGTGAGTTACTCGCTAGGCCTGCAGTCATGCATCATGCTCACCCGAGGATTGATACCTTCCTAGAGGGTCTTCAGAAAAAAATATAAGTTAGCACATCTAATCTAATTTAGACAAAACCAACAATTAGGCAAAATAGCCAATATGTTAGTAAAACCTTACTAACATGTTAGTAGTATTCACTAACCTATTCAGGCAAGCTGACTTGACTTAGCCAACAGAGAAAATCGGTCACTTTGTCTAAGGAGTAGTAGTTTTGTCTAAGGGGTAGTAGATTTCTTCACACCAGGTGGCAGTGTGGTTCTGGTAAGGATATATCATGGAAAAGCCTATGAATGTGAAAATGATGGTGCTTTCAATGACTATTGATATGATGAGCCTTTTCAATTCAACCTGGCACATATATGCTCACCAAAAAATCTGTATATCATGGGTGGTGAAAACGTCTATGCAGTTAGTGAAAAAGCCTAAGGCAAGTTAGGAGAAAGTTGGGCCTTTTTCCTAAGGGTTAGACATAAACTCACAAGAAAACTTTGGTGGTTTGGGCATGTGCAAACTCCCAAATTGGCTTAGAACAAGTCCAACAAATGTTAGCCAAAAGGCCTAAGATATTCAGAATTTTTGTGTGTATGTCGACCAATGAAGAGCTGGCGAACAGACATGCTAGTACTTCATTGGTGCACGACCAATGGGCATGATGCACTCCTGTATCAGCATGACCTTAAATGGTTAACCCTTTAAAGGCTGCTGATGCAGGAGTGCATTATGCCCATTGGTCGTCATGATGCACCAATGAAGTGCTGGTGAGACAGCTCACCAGCACTTCATTGGAGCATCATGCCGACCCTACGGGGTTAAAACATAAACTCCCGGAGGGTCGGCATGATGCAATTTAATTACTCGTCTACATGATGCTGTCAAATGTATTACCCCAAATTGTCTATCGTATGCTAGGAGTGTTGAATTCCATGGTGCCATTGCCTGGAATTCCTTATCAAGGGATCGAAGAAATACCCCAGAAATTGCCAAATTTAAAAGTGATACAATTACTCTTATGAGAAGGTTACTGCTCTATGCCCTATGATAAGGATTACTCAACTACTATTATGATGTGTGTGTATGTGAATTATCCATTGAAATAAGGTCCATTGTTACTGATATTTTTGATTTCTAGATTTACCCCCCTATGTATTTTTTTTTCTACTCCATTTGTATCTTTATATTAAAGTGTCATAAGTTTCAAACATTATCTATAAGTCAGGTAGGACCAAAAGTACCAACCCAAACACTATTGTGGGGATGGGGTCCTCTGCCTTCTTTTTTGTCTCAATTGAAACCTATATTATAATATTATTGTCCTTCACTCGTTTCCTGTTAAAAAAACCTGAACATTTGTATATTTACCTTGAAATACTTGTGACTATCAATAATATTGTCTCTACCGCTATCAGTGTACGATGAAGTATATATTTAGGCAAATAAAGTGAATTCAAAACAAAAAACCAATGAAGTGCTGGTGAGCAGCCTCGCCAGCACTCCATTGGTGCATCATGACGACCAGTGGGCATGATGCATTAATGCATCAGCAGTCCTTAAATGGTTACAAGATACAAAACGCCACTGTCACGGTCCATATTCCCTGTTATCTGCATCTATCACCTACCCATCACAGATCGTTGTGACATTCACTGATAAGCTGTCACGTACTCAATGATTCATACCACCCATATTCTGTCCTGAGTGACTATATATCAGTATATCAGACTAATAACGCTGGAGTACATCCGGCTACTGGCTGCTATATATAGTACTATATTACATAACCATGTTCCTAGTTTGGTGAGGATACATGGCTACCTGATAGGAAGGATCAACCCAAATGCACCTGTACCCACGATAATGGCCTGTTTTGTACCCAGGTTTCATATCACTGTAAAACTCATATATAAGCCGCACACGTCTGATTTGCGCCGCACTATTGGCCTAAGATGTTTGACATTCTTTACAATATTCTATATATGTGTGTAAGGGAGTGATCATTTTTTCAACAATGGGGGGGGGGGGGGGGGGCTAGGGGTAGGGCTGGTGGGTTAGGCGGATCATAATTTTTTCGACCCCTTGATTTGGAGGGTCAAAATAATTTCACCTGTTTTCAGTGAAAATGCCCACGCATTAACATAGGTTAAAAGGGCGCATCCACGTGTGGTTCTTCTCCCCTATGGGGGGGGGGGATCAAGGGGACTCTATAAGCCTCTGAAATGGTTTATAAGCCCTGGCTTATATAAGTGATACCTAATATTCAGGAGCTTGGTTAGTTGTTTTTCGTACAGGGGAAGTTTTCTGTAATTACCCCTGAAATGCCAATGCATATATCGCAATGAATCATAAACATGAACAAGTAAGCCATTAGGAGTTTGTCCAATTGTAAACAATTGGGGGAGACGATAGAAATTACAAACATTCCCCCAGCTGTGTTACTTATATAATATATGTAGCCTCATGAAACAAGGAGGTATGGATGGGGGGTCCCCCCATGTCACATGTCGATTTTAAAAATAGTCATGGTACTTGTCACTTAAATCCCCATGTCCCATGTCACCTCTAAGAGCCTATCATGTCCCAATTTAAGAAAGCACCTATGTCATGTCACTAATTGTTTTGCCTCATGTCACTAAGGCCCATGTCATGTTGATTTTAAGAAATGGCCATGTCACCATGTCAAATTTATTGGTCCATACCCATAAACAAGCCATGAGAATAGGCACATGCAGTGAGCCGCAAGTGGATAGGTGTCGGACACGCTATTTGCGCTTGTGTCAGCTTATTACCTGTGCTTGCCCACTACCAGCTACCTCTTCATTTGCATATATGGCTATGAAACTTACCACCCTGTCCGACCACCAGATCTTCCGCAGTGAGCCTGCAGTGAGGTGGCACCATCTAGTGAGTATTGAAAGAACTATATCCCAGCCAGGCCCTATCTACATGCTACCTATTGCAAAAAAGTCAACTAAAATGAACACATTGGACCAGAGAGAAAAAAAAATCTTTTCAACCAATCACAGCACAGCAATAATTCAGTGCGGAACACCCCAATATTATGCAAATGAGCTGTATTTGAGGTTAAACTATAATGGGAGCCGGCCTATGTTATGGCTACTAAAGACCTGATTAAGTAATTAAGAGAGGTTATTCATAACAAACAGTCTCCCATAAAAACATAAAGAGCCCCCCAGCACAAGAATAAGGTTGGGACTGGAGGGGGGGGGGGCTCTAAGAAGGAGTAAATTCTCTTATTTCATAATAGCAATTCTGTTTCCAACTAATATGGATGAGTATATGTAGCGCAAGGAATGAAGTAATCAAACAACTATATATTTTGTAAATTCTCGTCCTTTTTAATCATCCGTTGACATATGTACTGTTCAGGCATAGTAAACCTTTTTTTTCTGTATGTATGTACATTTGACAGCCTTCCCGTACAAAGCCACTCTCAGAGATAATACACAACCTATAGCGGTTTCCAGCCCACATCAGATTTTCATCCTTTTTGATAAACACAGACTGGGATGAAAGAATACAGGTGAGTTCTAACACTTATTTGTATATTTGGTTTTCTTAAACCACTGTAGACTCCTATAACCTCACCTGCATCACACTGATAAAAAGGGTTTCAAATGAGCAGTCTAAAATGAATAAGGCAAAACCTCTCAAATTTCACTTGTCAACCCTGGCACAGACAACTTCAGGGCTGGTACTATAGGTTCACCATGTAAAGGTGACCTGGACTTTTAAATATGCAGAGGCGTTGGAACCAAATCTTGATTAGGGGGACTCAGGGGGTCCCTGTCACACCCACTCGGCAAGAGTGTGCTCACACTTATTCATGTGTAAATAAGATATGTGTATAAAGTTAGTCATTGATGACTTTTGCCTGTGAGTTAAAGCCCAGGCCATTCTGCTACTATATTGGGAAAAATTTGGGGGGAAATTTTTGTGTTTTATCATGGGTATTGACATATACATATCCAGGCCCCACCTCCTTTGAGATTGGGGGCCCCTTTTATGTACGCCCCTGTAATATGAAGACCCTATGCCTAGGTTGACAACATAAATTTCACAGGTTTTAACTTATATTTCATGCCCCTCACTTACGGTAGTGACTGTAGTTACCCCCATTTTTGTGTGTAATCACCTGGAAACAGAAACACTTTATGAATCTATTTACATAAACATGTGCTTTATTATGGCATATCATACTCATACCCCAAAAGGAGTATACCACTGTATAAATGATTCCAATCAGCCTGACATTTTGATTTTTAAAGTGGTGGGTTTACATTGACACTACTATGAATATTCATTGGAATAAACTGAGATGATATGATTAAAAAGAAGCCAATAATTAATGATTTACAAAGGTTCAGAGGGAGAATCCTCTAATCCCTTCGCTAACACAAACAACACTGCATTCTGAAACCATTATTAAGAGAAAATGAAAACATTATTTTGCATACTGTAATACAAGAAATTCATTTTCAAGAGAATTCATTATCACTGCCCAAATTTTCTTGAAACTTTAAAGAAAACCTTGTTGCAATGTCATCCTTTTCATTCAATTAATTTTTCCAATTTATAAAAGGTGTGATGCCAGAAATACTTTTTGAATTTTTTTAAATCTTCATGAGGAATGTACAACTCTAATTATTTGTGGATAGAACAGAAAAACCTTTCATTTTAACATGGCAACTGGATTTTGATATACATTTCAACCACTTCTCATGTCACGAAAAGAGGGACAGATATATAGCCCACAACCTTTAAAGTAACTTTACAGTAAAAGAAAGCCAATCTACATAAGATGATAAAAAAACATTTAAAGATGTAGGAATATCAACCATAGATCTCACAGAACTGAAAATAGATATGGCAATTGTCTATTCTAAAGAGAATCATATGGCCAATAACCTACACAGGGAAGCTAAGAACAATCTCTCATTTAAAAAGTACCAATCTCAACCATTCATAAAACAATACACAAAGCTATAGATAAATAGCATTTCATACTACACTTGTTGACTAGAGACATTTTATTATGTATATAAAAATCCCTTCAGTACAATCATGTTATTCTTAAAATGGAAAGTGATATTGCTAGCTTTATTATGTCCCATACGTATAAATCCATCTCCTATACCCATGTAAATGAAACCAGATAGCTTCAATATGTTACAAACATATTGGCATGTCGTTGACAACATATCAAGAAACAATTGAACACCCATCACTGGATAATACCATTATGAAAACATCACCCCCCAAGTCCACAAGCTAGAAATAGAAGTTGAGAGGGAAGAAATTTGTCTGATATTGAAAGCTTTAAATCATCAACGCCATATCAATTCATTTTTTTCTGAGGTGCAACAGTAATTTCACTTGGCAAGTAAATTTTACATAGAAAAGAAAAATCATTCAACTTTGATGGACTAATTTACCATGTCTTCATAATCTACTAAGGTAGAGGCATGATCTATACTAATTCTCTTGATTTTGCTTATTATTATTTTTTTCAAAATTGAATCTCACACTAGTGTATCCCCTAGTGGACTCTAATCTCCAGTATCTATTAACATCCATTTAACTCTGTATGTAATGTATACAACATTTATACATTCAATTCATTCTCCAAGCAGTTAGCACCATATAAATACAATTTGACAAATCTGGCTTCATGCTATTTTGACCACAAGGAAACGTAAGTGTGATTTTGGGTGTTTCCCCATGATTCTAATATAAACTGCTGATCAACATACATCATCTCTCAATGATAGCATGTAGAAATGATGCACAGTGGCTGTGGTATCTTTTTGGTATTCAATAATGTGTTGTGCTTCTTTCCCTCTTAACTATAAGAGGCTCTCGTACATTTTCTGGATTATATATTTCATGATGTAAAGTTGAAAGGCCCACAATATCGGTCCAGTGTGAAAAAAACCTCTAGGTTTCACAAAGTAGAATATCTTAAAATGTAAACCAATATTACAATCCTGCTTTTCTGTCATGCGGTGATGTGGCTTATGTCATTGGATTTTGCACGGTACATGATAGAGCAGATTGGAGGAGATATCTTCACCTATACACACACTAAAATGTAAGGTAATTATGGCCTTACTTCGTCATCTACTATGGCACTAAATTTGGGCTCTTGATTGGATATATTTCATTACATATTTCCAGATTTGGTTGTAAGGTTCAAAACATAAGTAAATTTAACAGAGGGCCCTACAAATGTACATTTTTTGATTCACACTATTACTAGATTAATTTCATTACAAGTTCCAATTCAATATAAATTGTAATACAATATGTTTGCTTTGACATGTGCAAACAAATAGGATCCAGTGATATCAGGGATACACATATATCATGAAAACATGTAAACTCTTGTGATATTTATAAAGTCTGTGTGATAGAGTGAAAACAAGCTTACATTTTGAAATCATGTGCACTGACATTTACTGGCTAATGATCACCAGTTTAATGTCCTGGGGAGGCAGTTCAACATGCAAAGAGAATCATGCAATTGGTTGGAATAAATAATTAGTAAAGTAGATCTATATGACAAATCATAATGATCAGACAATAGTAGACAAGGCAAAATCTCTCCTCGTATGAAACACTACACCATATTTAACTTCGCACAGCTTGGGGGTTAAATTCAAGTGACATAAACACAAAAATATATGTACACACGGTTTTGGCTAGAAACAAAAACAACCATTAGAGAGCCCCTTAGTTCTTTTTATGTAGTATCATAGTGATGATGATGTGCACAGAAATCACACTCCCTATAGCTAACTATATAAGCATGGCCCTGCTTGCCTTTAACGCAGTGTCCGCAAAGTAAAAAATCTCACATGGGCCAATTTGGCCAGTGTTGAAGCCCACTACACAGGACATTTTTTCCATACACCAGCCAATGTAATAAAAATTTGTAGTATGTATGGTTAGAACTGGGCACTCTAAAAAAATACTGTTGCGGTTGATTAAGGAAATGGAATCAGTCAATCAATTATTTAACAGTTGAACGAGTACAGGTTTTATGTTGTAGAATAAGGGAAAATTCAACTCCGGCCAAAATGGCCTGTGTGGAAATGGCCTACACTGGACATTTTTGACTTACGCCCAAAATGTTGGGTGTGGCAGGTGTACTTCGCGGACACTGTAGCAGCCTTTAGAAGAAAACCCACTCATCAATCCCAAACAGTTAGAATACTAAAACAGGCATTCCACCAGATCAGATGCAACTATCTGAGACAATCGGGAGCCCTTGTAACAGCTGATACAGAATTTAAAAAAATCGAATTTTCCTGGATTACATCAGTAGACATTGGGCTACACTTAGGAATTTTTTTTTAGACATTGCTCAATTTTCTAGTTCTCCTGTTAGTACCTGATTGTCCCCGATGTGGAAATCGGGGACAATTGGTGGAATACTGGATTAGGTTGTCAGCCTTTTCAGTCCCTATTCCTAAACTGAATTTTGGCGCTGCAACACCAGAGTAAAAGCATAGTAAATGATGCCTGGTGAGTATGTTCACCTTTAGGAAGACGTCCTCAGCAATAGTGAGAATATAATCATAATCATAAGATGAACTCGTTATCACTGAGAATCAAATAACGCTAAACGTGTGGTAAATACAACCATCAACTTGTGATATTCCGATTGGCCCTATTTAAGCTGACAATGAATTAATGCATCATACCCATTGGTTGTCATGATGCATGAATGCAGCCAAGGCGAGTGACTCACCAGGGCTACATTCATGCATCATGCCAATGGGCATGATGCATGAATGTAGCATTAGCGGCATTTAAAGGGCGAAAGCACAACTCACCCTCATACAATCAGGGACATGTAGTGGATTGGAAACTGTGCTGGTGACTTGAAAATCAGTGACTCTAAATTGATCCACATATATATATCGAATCTCATGGAAAAGCAGTTTATGGTCTTCAATACCAAGATCAACATACACAAGTATACACTCTTTCTTTCATAGCATAGTCACACTGCTATATACTAATCACATACCTTCTGTCTACTATTGACACACACTTCCACCAGGTGATTCACATTCATAAAAACTAGAATATTTGAATTCTACCTACAACCCTTTTACTCACATCGTCATTTGATAACGGTACATAAATAAATTCTTTTCACTAGACATCGCCCAAGGGCCTACTACTTGAGAGTTGAAAAGCTCTTCACTGTTGACATACATAATGATAAAGAACCTATGTATAGTACATTATAGATACTAGATATTTGTGTGATTTACTAGGAGTCTAAAGTAAAACGCCAGTACTGTGACTGAAGGTCCTCGTCACATTTTTCAGCTGTCAGACCCTTCTGTCTATGTTTACTGCTGTCTATACAGAGGTCGTATGTCACATGCCGCAGCATTTTGTTGTTGTGGTATCGTTTCCATTTCTGAAAGAAAAATCAGTGATAAGCAATTTCAACAAAAGAAAAAAAGGGTAATCATTAACATATTTTACTACTAGCAAAATTCATTTTAGTCGTAGTGGCAAGGGTGTTCAGACGGGGGTCCAATCATAGACATTGGGGGGGGGGGCAAAAATATTCTACCCCAATTGAGTTTGTAAACCAATATAATTATACTTATTTAGTGAATTTATACATTCACTTACAAACTGAGCTCAAATTACAGGAAATAATGTGTCATTCTCAGTGGCGGATTTAGATTTGGGGGGGAGGGGCGTGGGGGCGCACACCCCCTCCTTTTTGCCAGTAGTTAAGAGTTTAATTTCATCTTTTAACATGAACATTTAGGCCAAAAAGCGTCTTAATCTAGGGAAGTGCCCCTTCCTTTTCAAAATCCTGGATCCGCCACGGATTCTTAAAATTCAAAATCCTGTACTGGCAGCACTTTGCCATTACACTATGCCCAGGACATGTTGCCACCACCTCTAGTTTCTTTTTTTCCTACATCCTTGAAACGCGATCATTATTAAGAATTGAATCATTAAGAAACTTAGTAAATGGTATTTTCCCCTGCATGCATCTACAGCACAATCAATGCTGTGACTTCATTAACATACCTGATTAGTGTTGACTGAATTGCACTGATAAAGTTTGACAGAGCTCCCGGGGACATGGTCAATCAGGGTCAGACACAGGTCCATATGTTTTATAGATTTATCTTTGGTTATAGCCCATTCCTGTTGAAGAGAGAAAAGAGAATACTCATGTGAACATCAAGTCAACAGACGCCTCTCAAAAACTATCACCCATTACGAGCCGCAAATGAAGGAATGCGTGATGCACATTAGTCGTCATGATGCACCAATGAAGTACTGTGCAAGATTACTTGCAGCACTTCATTGGTGCATCATGCCAACCCTCTTGGAGTGTTTGAGACTTGTGAGGTAAGCATAATGCAAGATGGCAGCCATAAGGCGTCGTTGAATACGGACAGGCCTCACCTCGGTGAATACGATGCAAAAATGTTCCATGGAGTGGACATTTGCATTTATGTCATGGCCTATGGGGTTAATTTGCTTTTAGATAAAGAAAAACAGCTCAGCTCCATTCAAAATCCAAGATGGTGGACCCCATTGAATACAAGCATATTGTATTCCATGCCCCCCATTGAATACGGCGATTCTAGTACTAATCTATAGTGACGTTCGTATCAGCCATGACATAAAGACAGTGACTTGGCAGGGCTGCGTTCATGCACAATGACGAACAAAAGGGCATAATACATCAATGGCCCTTAAGGGTTAAGGACCATTACCACACGATATGAATACAGTCGATACATGAAAATCTCAAGCCATTATGTCGACAATAATTGCATTTTATTTGGACACTTATTGAGATAATACCAGAACAGAAAATGCCTCTCTATTTTAATATTTAATTCCCATTGTCTTCAATAGACCCGATATCCACTACTCTGGCAGCCAGGTAGGTTGACCTTGCAAAGATACCCCTTGAAGAGGTTATGAATGATTTAGCTACAGGAAGTCATTTACTTTAAGAATCCTGATTATGTCAAGCTGACATTGTTGGCCAATTCGAGAAATTCCACATGTTCACCATCAGGGCCACCCAAAACTGTTTTATGTCATATTTTTGTCAATATTTACGTAATTTTTATGTGGAATATAGCAAGATTTGGGGCATTTTCAGGAAGACAAATAGATTTAAGGGGTTAAATCAACAAGTTGGTACATATCCAGGTGTTAGACTGTTTCCATAGCCCCCAAACGATATTTCAAACAGAAAACCTACATTTTGAGTGAATTTATAACACATATATATTCTCTGAATTGTTACCATACCTGATTGCCGCCTGTGTTATGGCAGGCGAATAGACCAGTAATGCCGTTGGCAAAGTGGCCCAGTGTATCCATGCACATGTTACCCTGCTGTATGGCACCAAAGGCAATGTCCTGTTTGTCTGGCACCCTGGTGAGAAATCAAACACATCAACTCATGAATTCATTATACCCCTGCACTTTTATTTGTTAAAACATTCAAATAGTCTTTTTATTGGGCTCCCCTACAAATATTACTACAGGGGGATTTATAACATTATTAAAGCAATAGCCAATTATGAAAGCAATAGCCAATAGCACAAATCTAGAGCGATAGATGGATATTCACATGGTCAATGTGTAGCAGATACTGATAAAGATTATGATTGATAAACTTCAGCTACAGTAAAGTATTAGTAACTGATCTATGTTAATATGTATACATCTTCATTTATAGGGGTTAATATTGTGTCCACCAATTTCTAGTAGAGTGAAATAAATACCTATAAAGAATTACAGTTATATTTGTTAACTTTTAATAGACCCAAAGAAACCATTATTGTTGTTAGGAGTGACAAAACATGTTGTTGGCAATGTATTGCCATAGACCGATAAAAACTACCATGGTACCTCGCGTATAAGGCACACCCCATGTACATGAATAAGGCGCACCTTGAGTTGAAGGAACTGATTTGAAGCAGTTTAGTTATATTCTGATGTAATTTAACCTCGCCTATAGGGCGCACCCTGACATGAGGCGGGTTCTATAAGGCCCAGCAAGGGGCTTTCCTCACATATGAGCTGTGCCTTATACGCAAGGTAGGTACTATGGTATATATTATATTGTGTCATTGGGATTTTAAGAGGTCAAGAGACCATCCTCCATAAGGTTTTTGTTTTGTTTTGAACTTATCTGAACATTCCGATACTATGACTTCAGGGGCGTAGGAAGAAAAGTTTTATTGGGGGGGGGGGGCGCCCAGGGGTCTCGGTTGGGGGGGGCCTGCTATATTTTTATATAGGCTTATATAGGGAACCTCCTCATTATTGTGGGGGCCCAGGCCCCCCTGCCCCCCCCCCCTTTCCTACGCCCCTGGACTTTCAATTGCTGCCATAACTGGTTGGATTATCATCATGCTCAATTGAAAGGCTTCAAGTCTAGAATCCACAGCAGCTCTAATGAGAATACAAATCAGTAAATCAGGTTACATTACATATACATTATACCTCTATGGTATAGTAACTTTTACTTAACTTGTAAAACTAAATCAATATCTGCAGAATAGGACCACCAGCGGGGACAAAGAGCATTGGCAATGATAAATAGCCATCTTAATGTTATTTTCTCAATATTAATTATTATGCAGGTTATTCACTTTTCTTAGAGAAATTTCCCTTTATGAGAACTTAAGCATATGGAGTTATAAGCTGTGCATGTGGGTCCCCAATACCCCTGACAAAGATTACAAATTTTAGTTAAAGTCCAAATTTGTATGTTGGTTTGTGATATCTCATTTTGATTTTTTCCCCGAAACATCGTTTATGTTAATAAAAGCTGCACCAATTATACTTATTTGTCTGCAGTTGTGATTTCCTATTTCTTTTACTTTTGATTTGTTCATACCCTTTTACAACCATTACCTACTTCAGAGCTTTTTAACTGCACTAAATATAGTCAACCCATAATTCTGCCAGTCAATCAAACTTAAAACACCCAAAGCCACTCTGAGGAAAAAAAGTAGTCCCCCTGAAAAAAAGGTATAATCTCAAGATCAAAAAAGTGTAAAAGATATAGAAGAGTCCACAGTATGACACACATGCTCTTTTCGCACTCTGGAAGACCCCGAAAAAAGGTGTTATAACAAACAAAAGTGAAAAAACCTGCTTACTCTTTAAAGTGCAAATTACATTTTTTTTTGTTTAGGTGTACCAGTGAGGAAGACTTATTGCCATAGGTAACTTTCAAACCAGCTCAATGAGCCATGAGCCGCGCCACAAATTTACATCATATAAAGCTATTTAAATTGTTTCAAGGATGTGTACATTGTTATCAAATGTGGGAATTCCCTAGCCCACTTTAAAAGGTCTCATCTTTTCTATCCCCTATGCATGTCTGATACACATATGCACAGGCACGCATCCATCATTTGTTCTCTTATGTAGTTCTCTCTCCATGAATATGAACTTAGTTGTGCAATGGCGTTTAACAACCATTACTCAACCACTCTATTAAATGAGTGTTCAGTTACATAGTATGTACACCACACCAATTATATTATTGTTATTACAATTGGTTATCAAAGCTTTAACTCAACCACCTCTACAACTAATACTACTTAAACTAGAAATGAATTCAAAATTCTAAAAAATCCCTCTAATAAAAAAATACAAATATCTTTGTAATTAAAATGGCGTCAGTCAGAATGATCTACCTTACAACTACATAAACTTATACTATGATTTTCCTAAATCAACTGCTAAAACCAGAATAACATTAGAGGCTATTCTGAGAACTTGAAATGGAGAGCAAAGAGGAGCCAGTAGTTCAGCTAGTTAGGGACAGGTAGCAGCACACGCTAGTTTGGGCTTACTGGTGGTCATAGCGAAGTAGTCATCTCGTAGATTTGGATGGTTTCCTTTAAATGAAGAAAAGTCTGGGATATGGAGTATGCTGCTAAGTACTCATTTCAATTCCACTGCTGCATACTACAGCAAAATGATTTAATGCGAACTATTATTAAATATTTTTTTTTGTCTACACACGCAGACGGTTTACAATAGAAGTAAAGCATTTAAACTCAAATCATAAGCACTACCGACGGCATAATCATCTGTTGATTTTTTAACCCAGATTACAAAGATAATCATCTGAATAAAGAACTGATTTTAAGGTGGAAGAGCATAATTTATACTGACTCCTAAAGATAAACAAAATGATACCTAAAGGGTATCATGGCATGAAATTAATCAAATCTACAAAACAGTCCATGAGCCAGAGCCTCTTGGCATTTGGAAAATATTGAATGGGTGGAATATATGCAAACACTTCTTGATATTTCTCTTCAGATTTTAGATAAATATATTGAAGGTATTTTTCCTTTTGTGATTCAGGAATTTACAATGTCCTATTGGAAATATTTTGTTTCCAACATTTAGAAAATTTGTAAGTGAGATGATCAGTTTCTAACCTTTTGAAATTTTGTAAATTAGATGCCTCATTTATAAAAAGAGAATTTGCTACAATGGTAATTATCTTAGCAATACTGGGTGGAATGAGTAGAAGCTATGGATATATGATTGTTAGACAGATTGTAGGCATACCACCATCTTAATTTAAGTATATTAGTAAATATTCCCTGTTCGGAATGCGCCTTTTTTAAAACCAAAGCACCAAGAAGTGCTTGCCTAATAATATGTTACTGCATTTCATTCATGCGACAGCCAACCAATGTGGGAGATTAGAAAAAGCCACAGACCTGCCCCTGTGGCGAGTTTTTGTCTTCGCACGCTTTCTTTTTGCGAGAAAACGACAAAAGCAGTCGGTTAATAATTATAATGCATTCATTAAGAACGAATAAGGACACCTCATATGAGGTGTGAGAGCACTTTGTATCTCAGGTTTTTATCTTTAATGGTACTTGGTAACTTAGATTTTTCAATTGCAAATCTATCTTAATGATTTTTCTCTCTGATCTCTTTCATGACATGGAAAGGTTTTCTTTCTTCTGGGCATTGTCCATCCATGTTTTAAGCAAAGCACCTACTAAGTAATGTTTTTCTAGGGAGCTACTTCAAATACTTATCTCAATTTCAAGAGAGCTGGCAGGCTCTTATACAAAATAATGTATTGTCCCATCAGTATCATGTATTGTGTCATTTTCTTTGTCTCATAACAAATTCCAGTTTATATGAGTATGAAGTACTTGCTCTTATCATAATTCATAGAACAAACAGGATGCCAAATATGTTTCAAAGGAGTGAACAGGCCTGGTATAATTTGGCAGGTGTTTTTACTCTAAGTAGATGATACAGATGACAAATTGTCTCAGTTTAGATGACAAAGCTGTGCGGTAGCAACTGTATATTAACCCTTTAAGGGCCGCTGATGCACTAATGCATCATGCCCATTGGTTGTCATGATGCAGCAATAAAGTGCTGGCAAGACTACTCGCCAGCACTTCATTGGAGCATCATGCCGAACCTCTGGGAGTACCTGTATCAACCCCGTAGGGTTAGCATAATGCTCCAATAAAGTGCTGGCGAGTTGTCTCGCCAGCACTTCATTGGTGCATCATGACGACCAATGGGCATGATGCACTCCTACATCAGTGGCCTTTAATGGGGTAACCCTTGAGGGGCTGCATAGTGCATTAATGCCTCATGCCTATTGGTTATCTTGGTGCATGAATGCATCCTGACAAGTCAGTCTGCAATGCAACATTTACCGATCATAACCAACCCTAGGAAACTGATACATTCCGAAGGATCGGCATGATGCTCGAAAGCAGCGCGGGTGAGTAGGATTACCAGTACTACATTGATGCATCATTAAAACCAAGAAACATGAACCGGGAGGCAACACATGACCTTTGATAGCTGTGAGATGTAGTCTGTTATGTTCTGTGGTGGCCTGTTTAAGCACATGGGGTCTCAAATAAGCACCGGTCCCGAATAAGCACTGCAGGTAAGGGGGTATTGAAAAATAGTCAGAAGCACAAAACTCAGAATTCAAATAAGCTTGTGTCTCGAATAAGGGGCTGGGGAACATGGATACATGGAAAATTTGTAAGCGCCTTGTCGCTTAAACTGCCAGTATGGTATGTAGTGTAGTGGACTACAAATGTTGTTTGTCTGCTATGGCATTTTTAGCACTAAAGCTTGAAGCAGGGATCAACTACTCTAGTTCCCCCTGCAAGTGTCGTCATTGTGACAGAACGTACAAGACCAGTCAATGACATCAAGAGTTGTTGATACCCAACTGCCATAAAAAAAAACATTCCAGGTCTGAAAGGTGATTTCCCAAGCACTTTTACAAGACACACGCTTATTTGGGATCTATTTCTAAGACCTAAGATCATCTCTACATCCCCTTATCCTGGCTCTTATTTGAGACCGACACCTTTTTTAAAACCTGGTGCTTAAACCAGGCAATATAGTAAGTGTGAATCCTGTCCAAAGCTGCTCACCCCTAACTCTAATATTATCAGTCTTCTTGTGGCATGTGAGTTCGCGTTATGGATTTCTGCATATTTACGACAAGAAATGGAGCCCTTGTTGGAGCAGTAGAAACCATACTTAATATCACATGCCTGTCTTCAACTATGGGATGTAAGGGGTATAGCAGGTGGCTCTAGTTAGCTCAATAAGTACCAGGTGGCAGCAGGAGCAGAGTGGCTATACTTACTTTAGCTCAGGGTAGACGTTCTCCAAGTACCACTTGAAGGATTTACACTTCAGTCTGTCCCTCAACTCCAGCCGCTGCTTTATACTGAAAAACAGGAATGACAAACTGATGAGTTAAACAGCTGGAGGATAAATTATTTACCCTTTGTGGGTAGCTAGTGGTGAAGTACATTATGCTCATCGGTTCAGCATGATGCACCAATGAAGTGCTGGTGATGCTGTCCTGGTGAGTTACTCTCTAGGGCTACAAAAATGTCATTTTTACTTAGAACATTATTCCTTGTCCTTGTAGGAGGAAGTAACTCACGAGTCACTGTCATGACTTTCAGCCGACTTATTTGACTTGAAAATACAAAGCCTAAAACCTGAATCTATTTTTTCAAAATTGAATTATAAAAGGTCAGGGTTGGCTCTATTTTGCCGGACTACATCAAAAAATGCATGAAGGACACATTTTTTTGGCTTATTGATATTACTGTGAGCATTTTGAGAGGCATTGTGTGTGGTTTTCTCCATATGTCATTGCATTATTGCCTTGTTATTTGAGCATACATATATTGGCAATGGCAAAATAATTCCCTGCACAATACAGTATAAAAGTAACCTTTATTTTATATATACAAGTAAAGGAAGCCGCCGCTTGACATCATTACACCTACTTTTATCTGTGCGGAGAGCACAGTTTGTTTAGTTTTACGTCTGGGGGCCATCAAGGAACTCAGACATTCAAGGGTTCTCGGACATAAGTCCTTTGTTTTCTTTTGGACAGGTATTTATATGCTGCTTGCCTGACACAGCAGTGACCGAATCTATGAATGACCGAATCTATGAGATGAATGACTGAATCTATGAGGAGGGTTGAGGGGGAAAACTGCTACCAGGGCTTTATTCCCCTGTTTTCAAAGGATAGCAAGTGTTCTTTTATTTGCCTGGTCTCATAGGCAGGGCCAGACAAACCACGGCCTTTGATCACTCAGACATGGTTCACTGAGGGGGAACCCCATGGCAAAAGACAAGCATGTAGACCCGGGCCTGCACATATGGACACCAGTTGCCTACATGCTCACCCCAAGCCACAAGAAACCCCAGCTTTGTCGCCTTTTACGAAACTGGTATGCCCACTGTCAGTATGGAAGGAGATTTCTCCTTGTGGACTCCCAATGAAGTTATTCTGCTCCTCCATGCCCTCACATGAAGGTCCCCACTCCACAGGGGGAGGAGAGCACAGAGTTATATTTCTGCTCTTATATGGAGTCCCTCTTGTGCCATCAGATTTTACCATTTCGCAAATTATGTATACATACACTTTGCTAAAAACGTATTTGCGATAAAGGAAATTTGTTTGTGTTTCAGTATGGAGGGGACTAGCGGTATGAATTCCATGCAAATGAAACTCAAATAAACTCAAGTAAAATGCGAAGTCTTCAGCGGACTGTGATTTCTTTTTAATGGCAATTAACAAAGATCCGCTTTGAAGGGCAACTATGGAGAACCAATCATGATCTAGGATGGGGGATTAAAGGATGTCTGCAGAGATCATCAAACAGCCACTGTCAGATGGATTCCCAACAAACTTCCAGACAAAACAGACAAGCACCCAGTGGCGGCAGAGCGGCCATTTGGGATGCATCCCCAACTTTACGACTTTGACTTATTCCGAGTTAGCAGGTTGCCACATGGGCGCCGCCATTGCTGGAGCTTGTTACCAGCGAGTTCTACTGATCAAACCTAGCAGATGGGTACCAGTTGGCCCCCGAAGGACCGCAGTGCATAGATTGGGGTTCTCTCATTGGCTAATAATTAAGTCCGTATAAGTTATAACGAAAATAACCAAAATATAGACAGCGCGTCCACCACACCTTTTTTGGCTGGTCAGCCAATGTGCTGCCTATGCTTAGTTCAGTTTTTTTCTCCATGCAGGCCATCTGGTCTTGCAGATTATTCTTTTATATTTTGCAGGCCTGGGTTCATTTTGGCACGAATGAAAGAATGAAAGTCAAGAACGAACTTATTATTTCAATCATACAGATAACGTAAAGTCTGAGGAAACTTTAGAACCAGTAATGCATTTTTGTTTAAACTGTAAAACCCTTAATGAAGGGTAAAATTGCAAGCCGGAAAATAAAATGTAGCCCAGGGTCTTGAGGTCACAGTCGACATTTTACCAAGCCATCTGGGAATTTGAGCCAGTTCCTCCATGGCTTTGCTGGCCAAGGCCGATGTTTCTTCCTCCCAGAGTAAGTGGGCTTTCAGTATTATGGCTTTAACCCTTTCTCTACCTGTATGGATAGGGAGAGTATCTTGTTGTTGTTCCATCAAAGTCTACTAGATTAATGATCACCACTGTAATGACTCTCTTCACTGCCGCTGGTGTCTTTGTTAAGAGGCCTATTAGAACGTAAGTTAGGGCTATATATATATATATATATATATATATATATATATATATATATATATATATATATATATATATATATATATATATATATTTAAACTATAAGGAAGACCTAAATGAAGCCCAAAAAGCTGCAATAAGATCTTTACTTGCCAATAAGCCACAGCTTATACAGGTGGTATCATGGTAGATACTTATTGCCTCAATAAATCTAGCAGCCTGAATTTTAAGGTGTGATATCTCACTCTGCAGAGAACCCTGACCATGGTATTAGCCCCATGCCTACTTTTCTATTCACTACCTCAATCTCAGAGCTCTAAAACCTACATATCAGTTGCATGTATAGGCAGGGTGTCCACGCCACTTGAAGCCTCTAACCGACCGGGTGAATGTGTCATGGATCTCACTGCAGTACCAGTAGTAGAGGGGAAGGGTGGAGGTGTCATGGTTCTAACTGCAGTACCAGTAGTATAGGGGAAGGGTGGATGTGTCATGGATCTCACTGCAGTACCAGTAGTATAGGGGAAGGGTGGATGTGTCATCGTTCTAACTGCAGTACCAGTAGTATAGGGAAAGGGTGAATGTGTCATGGCTATAACTACAGTACCAGTAGTATAGGGAAAGGGTGGATGTGTCATGGTTCTAACTGCAGTACCAATAGTATAGGGGAAGGGTGGATGTGTCATCGTTCTAACTGCAGTACCAGTAGTATAGGGGAAGGGTGGATGTGTCATGGATCTCACTGCAGTACCAGTAGTATAGGGGAAGGGTGGATGTGTCATGGCTATAACTGCAGTACCAGTAGTATAGGGGAAGGGTGAATGTGTCATGGTTCTAACTGCAGTACCAGTAGTATAGGGGAAGGGTGGATGTGTCATGGATCTCACTGCAGTACCAGTAGTAGAGGGGAAGGGTGTAGGTGTCATGGTTCTAACTGCAGTACCAGTAGTATAGGGGAAGGGTGGATGTGTCATGGATCTCACTGCAGTACCAGTAGTATAGGGAAAGGGTGAATGTGTCATCGTTCTAACTGCAGTACCAGTAGTATAGGGGAAGGGTGGATGTGTCATGGATCTCACTGCAGTACCAGTAGTAGAGGGGAAGGGTGTAGGTGTCATGGTTCTAACTGCATTACCAGTAGTATAGGGGAAGGGTGGATGTGTCATGGATCTCACTGCAGTACCAGTAGTATAGGGAAAGGGTGAATGTGTCATCGTTCTAACTGCAGTACCAGTAGTATAGGGGAAGGGTGGATGTGTCATGGATCTCACTGCAGTACCAGTAGTAGAGGGGAAGGGTGGAGGTGTCATGGTTCTAACTGCAGTACCAGTAGTATAGGGAAAGGGTGGATGTGTCATAGCTATAACTGCAGTACCAGTAGTATAGGGAAAGGGTGAATGTGTCATCGTTCTAACTGCAGTACCAGTAGTATAGGGGAAGGGTGGAGGTGTCATGGATCTCACTGCAGTACCAGTAGTATAGGGGAAGGGTGGATGTGTCATGGGTCTCACTGCAGTACCAGTAGTATAGGGGAAGGGTGGATGTGTCATGGATCTCACTGCAGTACCAGTAGTATAGGGGAAGGGTGGATGTGTCATGGATCTCACTGCAGTACCAGTAGTATATGGGAAGGGTGGAGGTGTCATGGTTCTAACTGCAGTACCAGTAGTATAGGGGAAGGGTGGATGTGTCATAGCTATAACTGCAGTACCAGTAGTATAGGGAAAGGGTGAATGTGTCATGGATCTCACTGCAGTACCAGTAGTATAGGGAAAGGGTGGATGTGTCATAGCTATAACTGCAGTACCAGTAGTATAGGGGAAGGGTGGATGTGTCATGGATCTCACTGCAGTACCAGTAGTATAGGGGAAGGGTGGATGTGTCATGGGTCTCACTGCAGTACCAGTAGTATAGGGGAAGGGTGGAGGTGTCATGGCTATAACTGCAGTACCAGTAGTATAGGGGAAGGGTGGATGTGTCATGGATCTCACTGCAGTACCAGTAGTATAGGGGAAGGGTGGATGTGTCATAGCTATAACTGCAGTACCAGTAGTATAGGGGAAGGGTGAATGTGTCATGGTTCTAACTGCAGTACCAGTAGTATAGGGGAAGGGTGGATGTGTCATGGATCTCACTGCAGTACCAGTAGTATAGGGGAAGGGTGGAGGTGTCATGGATCTCACTGCAGTACCAGTAGTATAGAAGAAGGGTGGATGTGTCATAGCTATAACTGCAGTACCAGTAGTATAGGGGAAGGGTGGAGGTGTCATGGATCTCACTGCAGTACCAGTAGTATAGGGGAAGGGTGGATGTGTCATAGCTATAACTGCAGTACCAGTAGTATAGGGGAAGGGTGAATGTGTCATGGTTCTAACTGCAGTACCAGTAGTATAGGGGAAGGGTGGAGGTGTCATGGCTATAACTGCAGTACCAGTAGTATAGGAAAGGGTGGATGTGTCATAAATCCTACTGCAGTACCAGTAGTATAGGGAAAGGGTGGAGGTGTCATGGATCTCAATGCAGTACCAGTAGTATAGGGGAAGGGTGGATGTGTCATGGATCTAACTGCAGTACCAGTAGTATAGGGGAAGGGTGGATGTGTCATGGTTCTAACTGCAGTACCAGTAGTATAGGGGAAGGGTGGATGTGTCATGGATCTCACTGCAGTACCAGTAGTATAGGGGAAGGGTGGATGTGTCATAGCTATAACTGCAGTACCAGTAGTATAGGGGAAGGGTGGAGGTGTCATGGCTGTAACTGCAGTACCAGTAGTATAGGGGAAGGGTGGATGTGTCATGGATCTAACTGCAGTACCAGTAGTATAGGGGAAGGGTGGATGTGTCATGGATCTCACTGCAGTACCAGTAGTATAGGCAAAGGGTGGATGTGTCATAGCTATAACTGCAGTACCAGTAGTATAGGGGAAGGGTGGATGTGTCATGGATCTCACTGCAGTACCAGTAGTATAGGGAAAGGGTGGATGTGTCATAGCTATAACTGCAGTACCAGTAGTATAGGGGAAGGGTGGATGTGTCATAGCTATAACTGCAGTACCAGTAGTATAGGGGAAGGGTGGATGTGTCATGGATCTAACTGCAGTACCAGTAGTATAGTGAAGGGTGGATGTGTCATGGATCTCACTGCAGTACCCGTAGTATAGGGGAAGGGTGGATGTGTCATGGATCTCACTGCAGTACCAGTAGTATAGAGGAAGGGTGGATGTGTCATGGCTATAACTGCAGTACCAGTAGTATAGGGGAAGGGTGAAGGTGTCATGGATCTCACTGCAGTACCAGTAGTATAGGGGAAGGGTGGATGTGTCATGGTTCTAACTGCAGTACCAGTAGTATAGGGGAAGGGTGGATGTGTTATGGCCATAACTGCAGTACCAGTAGAATAGGGAAAGGGTAAATGTGTCATGGTTCTAACTGCAGTACCAGTAGTATAGGGGAAGGGTAAATGTGTCATGGTTCTAACTGCAGTACCAGTAGTATAGGGGAAGGGTGGATGTGTCATGGTTCTAACTGCAGTACCAGTAGTATAGGGGAAGGGTGGATGTGTCATGGATCTCACTGCAGTACCAGTAGTATAGGGGAAGGGTGAATGTGTCACGGTTCTAACTGCAGTACCAGTAGTACAGGGGAAGGGTGGATGTGTCATGGTTCTTACTGCAGTACCAGTAGTATAGAGGAAGGGTGAATGTGTCACGGTTCTAACTGCAGTACCAGTAGTATAGGGGAAGGGTGGATGTGTCACGGTTCTAACTGCAGTACCAGTAGTATAGGGGAAGGGTGGATGTGTCATGGTTCTAACTGCAGTACCAGTAGTAAAGGGGAAGGGTGAATGTGTCATGGTTCTAATTGCAGTACCAGTAGCATAGGGGAAGGGTGGATGTGTCATCGTTCTAACTGCAGTACCAGTAGTATAGCGAAAGGGTGGATGTGTCATGGCTATAACTGCAGTACCAGTAGTATAGGGGAAGGGTGGATGTGTCATCGTTCTAACTGTAGTACCAGTAGTATAGGGAAAAAGTGAATGTGTCATGGCTATAACTGCAGTACCAGTAGTATAGGGGAAGGGTGGAGGTGTCATGGTTCTAACTGTAGTACCAGTAGTATAGGGAAAGGGTGAATGTGTCATGGCTATAACTGTAGTACGAGTAGTATAGGGAAAAAGTGAATGTGTCATGGCTATAACTGCAGTACCAGTAGTATAGGGAAAGGGAAGATGTGTCATGGTTTTAATTGCAGTACCAGTAGTATAGGGGAAGGGTGGATGTGTCATGGTTCTAACTGCAGTACCAGTAGTATAGGGGAAGGGTGGATGTGTCATGGTTCTAACTGCAGTACCAGTAGTATAGGGGAAGGGTGAATGTGTCATGGTTCTAATTGCAGTACCAGAAGTATAGGGAAAGGGTGAATGTGTCAGGGCTATAACTACAGTACCAGTAGTATAGGGAAAGGATGGATGTGTCATGGTTTTAATTGCAGTACCAGTAGTATAGGGGAAGGGTGGATGTGTCATGGCTGTAACTGCAGTACCAGTAGTATAGGGGAAGGGTGAATGTGTCATGGTTCTCACTGCAGTACCAGTAGTATAGGGGAAGGTGAATGTGTCATGGTTCTAACTGCAGTACCAGTAGTATAGAGGAAGGGTAGATGTGTCATGGCTATAACTGCAGTACCAGTAGTATAGGGGAAGGGTGAATGTGTCATGGTTCTCACTGCAGTACCAGTAGTATAGGGGAAGGGTGGAGGTGTCATGGCTATAACTGCAGTACCAGTAGTATAGGGGAAAGGTGGATGTGTCATGGTTCTAACTGCAGTACCAGTAGTATAGGGGAAGGGTGGATGTGTCATGCATCTAACTGCAGTACCAGTAGTATAGGGGAAGGGTGGATGTGTCATGGATCTCACTGCAGTACCAGTAGTATAGGTGAAGGGTAAATGTGTCATGGTTCTAACTGCAGTACCAGTAGTATAGGGAAAGGGTGGAGGTGTCATGGTTCTAACTGCAGTACCAGTAGTATAGGGAAAGGGTGGAGGTGTTATGGTTCTAACTGCAGTACCAGGAGGTGTCATGGCTGTAACTGCAGTACCAGTAGTATAGGGGAAGGGTGGATGTGTCATGGATCTAACTGCAGTACCAGTAGTATAGGGGAAGGGTGGATGTGTCATGGATCTCACTGCAGTACCAGTAGTATAGGGAAAGGGTGGATGTGTCATAGCTATAACTGCAGTACCAGTAGTATAGGGGAAGGGTGGATGTGTCATGGATCTCACTGCAGTACCAGTAGTATAGGGAAAGGGTGGATGTGTCATAGCTATAACTGCAGTACCAGTAGTATAGGGGAAGGGTGGATGTGTCATAGCTATAACTGCAGTACCAGTAGTATAGGGGAAGGGTGGATGTGTCATGGATCTAACTGCAGTACCAGTAGTATAGTGAAGGGTGGATGTGTCATGGATCTCACTGCAGTACCAGTAGTATAGGGGAAGGGTGGATGTGTCATGGATCTCACTGCAGTACCAGTAGTATAGAGGAAGGGTGGATGTGTCATGGCTATAACTGCAGTACCAGTAGTATAGGGGAAGGGTGAAGGTGTCATGGATCTCACTGCAGTACCAGTAGTATAGGGGAAGGGTGGATGTGTCATGGCTCTAACTGCAATACCAGTAGTATAGGGGAAGGGTGGATGTGTCATGGATCTCACTGCAGTACCAGTAGTATAGGGGAAGGGTGAATGTGTCACGGTTCTAACTGCAGTACCAGTAGTATAGGGGAAGGGTGGATGTGTCATGGTTCTAACTGCAGTACCAGTAGTATAGGGGAAGGGTGAATGTGTCACGGTTCAAACTGCAGTACCAGTAGTATAGGGGAAGGGTGGATGTGTCATGGCTATAACTGCAGTACCAGTAGTATAGGGGAAGGGTGGATGTGTCATCGTTCTAACTGTAGTACCAGTAGTATAGGGAAAAAGTGAATGTGTCATGGCTATAACTGCAGTACCAGTAGTATAGGGGAAGGGTGGAGGTGTCATGGTTCTAACTGTAGTACCAGTAGTATAGGGAAAGGGTGAATGTGTCATGGCTATAACTGTAGTACCAGTAGTATAGGGAAAAAGTGAATGTGTCATGGCTATAACTGCAGTACCAGTAGTATAGGGAAAGGGAAGATGTGTCATGGTTTTAATTGCAGTACCAGTAGTATAGGGGAAGGGTGGATGTGTCATGGCTATAACTGCAGTACCAGTAGTATAGGGGAAGGTGAATGTGTCATGGTTCTAACTGCAGTACCAGTAGTATAGGGGAAGGGTGGATGTGTCATGGTTCTAACTGCAGTACCAGTAGTATAGGGGAAGGGTGGATGTGTCATGGTTCTAACTGCAGTACCAGTAGTATAGGGGAAGGGTGAATGTGTCATGGTTCTAATTGCAGTACCAGAAGTATAGGGAAAGGGTGAATGTGTCAGGGCTATAACTACAGTACCAGTAGTATAGGGAAAGGATGGATGTGTCATGGTTTTAATTGCAGTACCAGTAGTATAGGGGAAGGGTGGATGTGTCATGGCTGTAACTGCAGTACCAGTAGTATAGGGGAAGGGTGAATGTGTCATGGTTCTCACTGCAGTACCAGTAGTATAGGGGAAGGTGAATGTGTCATGGTTCTAACTGCAGTACCAGTAGTATAGAGGAAGGGTAGATGTGTCATGGCTATAACTGCAGTACCAGTAGTATAGGGGAAGGGTGAATGTGTCATGGTTCTCACTGCAGTACCAGTAGTATAGGGGAAGGGTGGAGGTGTCATGGCTATAACTGCAGTACCAGTAGTATAGGGGAAGGGTGGATGTGTCATGGTTCTAACTGCAGTACCAGTAGTATAGGGGAAGGGTGGATGTGTCATGGATCTAACTGCAGTACCAGTAGTATAGGGGAAGGGTGGATGTGTCATGGATCTCACTGCAGTACCAGTAGTATAGGTGAAGGGTAAATGTGTCATGGTTCTAACTGCAGTACCAGTAGTATAGGGAAAGGGTGGAGGTGTCATGGTTCTAACTGCAGTACCAGTAGTATAGGGAAAGGGTGGAGGTGTCATGGTTCTAACTGCAGTACCAGTAGTAGAGGGGAAGGGTGGATGTGTCATGGATCTCACTGCAGTACCAGTAGTATAGGGGAAGGGTGGATGTGTCATGGGTCTCACTGCAGTACCAGTAGTATAGGGGAAGGGTGGAGGTGTCATGGCTATAACTGCAGTACCAGTAGTATAGGGGAAGGGTGGATGTGTCATGGTTCTAACTGCAGTACCAGTAGTATAGGGGAAGGGTGGATGTGTCATGGATCTAACTGCAGTACCAGTAGTATAGGGGAAGGGTGGATGTGTCATGGATCTCACTGCAGTACCAGTAGTATAGGTGAAGGGTAAATGTGTCATGGTTCTAACTGCAGTACCAGTAGTATAGGGAAAGGGTGGAGGTGTCATGGTTCTAACTGCAGTACCAGTAGTATAGGGAAAGGGTGGAGGTGTCATGGTTCTAACTGCAGTACCAGTAGTAGAGGGGAAGGGTGGATGTGTCATGGATCTCACTGCAGTACCAGTAGTATAGGGGAAGGGTGGATGTGTCATGGGTCTCACTGCAGTACCAGTAGTATAGGGGAAGGGTGGAGGTGTCATGGCTATAACTGCAGTACCAGTAGTATAGGGGAAGGGTGGATGTGTCATGGATCTCACTGCAGTACCAGTAGTATAGGGGAAGGGTGGATGTGTCATAGCTATAACTGCAGTACCAGTAGTATAGGGGAAGGGTGAATGTGTCATGGTTCTAACTGCAGTACCAGTAGTATAGGGGAAGGGTGGATGTGTCATGGATCTCACTGCAGTACCAGTAGTATAGGGAAAGGGTGGATGTGTCATAGCTATAACTGCAGTACCAGTAGTATAGGGGAAGGGTGGATGTGTCATGGATCTCACTGCAGTACCAGTAGTATAGGGGAAGGGTGGATGTGTCATGGGTCTCACTGCAGTACCAGTAGTATAGGGGAAGGGTGGAGGTGTCATCGTTCTAACTGCAGTACCAGTAGTATAGCGAAAGGGTGGATGTGTCATGGCTATAACTGCAGTACCAGTAGTATAGGGGAAGGGTGGATGTGTCATCGTTCTAACTGTAGTACCAGTAGTATAGGGAAAAAGTGAATGTGTCATGGCTATAACTGCAGTACCAGTAGTATAGGGGAAGGGTGGAGGTGTCATGGTTCTAACTGTAGTACCAGTAGTATAGGGAAAGGGTGAATGTGTCATGGCTATAACTGTAGTACCAGTAGTATAGGGAAAAAGTGAATGTGTCATGGCTATAACTGCAGTACCAGTAGTATAGGGAAAGGGAAGATGTGTCATGGTTTTAATTGCAGTACCAGTAGTATAGGGGAAGGGTGGATGTGTCATGGCTATAACTGCAGTACCAGTAGTATAGGAAAGGGTGGATGTGTCATAAATCCTACTGCAGTACCAGTAGTATAGGGAAAGGGTGGAGGTGTCATGGATCTCAATGCAGTACCAGTAGTATAGGGGAAGGGTGGATGTGTCATGGTTCTAACTGCAGTACCAGTAGTATAGGGGAAGGGTGGATGTGTCATGGTTCTAACTGCAGTACCAGTAGTATAGGGGAAGGGTGGATGTGTCATGGTTCTAACTGCAGTACCAGTAGTATAGGGGAAGGGTGAATGTGTGTTGGTTCTAATTGCAGTACCAGAAGTATAGGGAAAGGGTGAATGTGTCAGGGCTATAACTACAGTACCAGTAGTATAGGGAAAGGATGGATGTGTCATGGTTTTAATTGCAGTACCAGTAGTATAGGGGAAGGGTGGATGTGTCATGGCTGTAACTGCAGTACCAGTAGTATAGGGGAAGGGTGAATGTGTCATGGTTCTCACTGCAGTACCAGTAGTATAGGGGAAGGTGAATGTGTCATGGTTCTAACTGCAGTACCAGTAGTATAGAGGAAGGGTAGATGTGTCATGGCTATAACTGCAGTACCAGTAGTATAGGGGAAGGGTGAATGTGTCATGGTTCTCACTGCAGTACCAGTAGTATAGGGGAAGGGTGGAGGTGTCATGGCTATAACTGCAGTACCAGTAGTATAGGGGAAGGGTGGATGTGTCATGGTTCTAACTGCAGTACCAGTAGTATAGGGGAAGGTTGGATGTGTCATGGATCTAACTGCAGTACCAGTAGTATAGGGGAAGGGTGGATGTGTCATGGTTCTAACTGCAGTACCAGTAGTATAGGGGAAGGGTGGATGTGTCATGGTTCTAACTGCAGTACCAGTAGTATAGGGGAAGGGTGGATGTGTCATGGATCTCACTGCAGTACCAGTAGTATAGGTGAAGGGTAAATGTGTCATGGTTCTAACTGCAGTACCAGTAGTATAGGGAAAGGGTGGAGGTGTCATGGTTCTAACTGCAGTACCAGTAGTATAGGGAAAGGGTGGAGGTGTCATGGTTCTAACTGCAGTACCAGTAGTAGAGGGGAAGGGTGGATGTGTCATGGATCTCACTGCAGTACCAGTAGTATAGGGGAAGGGTGGATGTGTCATGGGTCTCACTGCAGTACCAGTAGTATAGGGGAAGGGTGGAGGTGTCATGGCTATAACTGCAGTACCAGTAGTATAGGGGAAGGGTGGATGTGTCATGGATCTCACTGCAGTACCAGTAGTATAGGGGAAGGGTGGATGTGTCATAGCTATAACTGCAGTACCAGTAGTATAGGGGAAGGGTGAATGTGTCATGGTTCTAACTGCAGTACCAGTAGTATAGGGGAAGGGTGGATGTGTCATGGATCTCACTGCAGTACCAGTAGTATAGGGAAAGGGTGGATGTGTCATAGCTATAACTGCAGTACCAGTAGTATAGGGGAAGGGTGGATGTGTCATGGATCTCACTGCAGTACCAGTAGTATAGGGGAAGGGTGGATGTGTCATGGGTCTCACTGCAGTACCAGTAGTATAGGGGAAGGGTGGAGGTGTCATGGCTATAACTGCAGTACCAGTAGTATAGGGGAAGGGTGGATGTGTCATGGATCTCACTGCAGTACCAGTAGTATAGGGGAAGGGTGGATGTGTCATAGCTATAACTGCAGTACCAGTAGTATAGGGGAAGGGTGAATGTGTCATGGTTCTAACTGCAGTACCAGTAGTATAGGGGAAGGGTGGATGTGTCATGGATCTCACTGCAGTACCAGTAGTATAGGGGAAGGGTGGAGGTGTCATGGATCTCACTGCAGTACCAGTAGTATAGAAGAAGGGTGGATGTGTCATAGCTATAACTGCAGTACCAGTAGTATAGGGGAAGGGTGGAGGTGTCATGGATCTCACTGCAGTACCAGTAGTATAGGGGAAGGGTGGATGTGTCATAGCTATAACTGCAGTACCAGTAGTATAGGGGAAGGGTGAATGTGTCATGGTTCTAACTGCAGTACCAGTAGTATAGGGGAAGGGTGGAGGTGTCATGGCTATAACTGCAGTACCAGTAGTATAGGAAAGGGTGGATGTGTCATAAATCCTACTGCAGTACCAGTAGTATAGGGAAAGGGTGGAGGTGTCATGGATCTCACTGCAGTACCAGTAGTATAGGGGAAGGGTGGATGTGTCATGGATCTAACTGCAGTACCAGTAGTATAGGGGAAGGGTGGATGTGTCATGGTTCTAACTGCAGTACCAGTAGTATAGGGGAAGGGTGGATGTGTCATGGATCTCACTGCAGTACCAGTAGTATAGGGGAAGGGTGGATGTGTCATAGCTATAACTGCAGTACCAGTAGTATAGGGGAAGGGTGGAGGTGTCATGGCTGTAACTGCAGTACCAGTAGTATAGGGGAAGGGTGGATGTGTCATGGATCTAACTGCAGTACCAGTAGTATAGGGGAAGGGTGGATGTGTCATGGATCTCACTGCAGTACCAGTAGTATAGGCAAAGGGTGGATGTGTCATAGCTATAACTGCAGTACCGGTAGTATAGGGGAAGGGTGGATGTGTCATGGATCTCACTGCAGTACCAGTAGTATAGGTGAAGGGTAAATGTGTCATGGTTCTAACTGCAGTACCAGTAGTATAGGGAAAGGGTGGAGGTGTCATGGTTTTAACTGCAGTACCAGTAGTATAGGGAAAGGGTGGAGGTGTCATGGTTCTAACTGCAGTACCAGTAGTAGAGGGGAAGGGTGGATGTGTCATGGTTCTAACTGCAGTACCAATAGTATAGGGAAAGGGTGGAGGTGTCATGGTTCTAACTGCAGTACCAGTAGTAGAGGGGAAGGGTGGATGTGTCATGGTTCTAACTGCAGTACCAATAGTATAGGGGAAGGGTGGATGTGTCATGGCTATAACTGCAGTATCAGTAGTATAGGGAAAGGGTGGATGTGTCATAAATCCTACTGCAGTACCAGTAGTATAGGGAAAGGGTGGATGCGTTATGTTCTAACTGCAGTACCAGTAGTAAAGGGGAAGGGTGAATGTGTCATGGTTCTAACTGCAGTACCAGTAGTATAGGAAAAGGATGGATGGGTTATGGTTTTAACTGCAGTATCAGTAGTATAGGGAAAGGGTGGATGCGTCATGGTTCTAACTGCAGTACCAGTAGTATAGGAAAAAGGGTGGATGTGTCATGGCTATAACTGCAGTACCAGTAGTATAGGGGAAGGGTGGATGTGTCATGGTTCTAACTGCAGTACCAGTAGTATAGGGAAAAGGGTGGATGTGTCATGGCTATAACTGCAGTAAGAATAGTATAGGGAAAGGGTGAAAGAGTCAGCAATCTAACTGCATAGGAAAGAATGAATATGTCAGGCTAACTGCTATCATAGTGCTTTGAATTACCTGTATAAGACACATCTGCACATAAGCCACACCCAGAGTTCACCAGGGAGCTGTAAGCTGCATCAGAAGCTTGCAAATTATATACCCATTTATAATACATAAACACTGCCTATATACCAAACCCTGGCTTCAGAAAAATGCTAAAGGCTGCAGCAGGCCCCTGAGCTGCTCTAACAGCAGTGACTTATACATAGCGTCTCATGGTAGCCTGAAATATTACGGGCTGGACCCAAAATTTATCCCGGGATTTGCGCCAGGCTGGTGGCACAATTTTGTATATTGCCCACTTGACCATCAGCATATTAGGGTCCAATACACATCCTCCTTCACTGTCACAGAGATTCTGATCTATATGAAAGCTGGTATGCCTAATTATGAAATAACCGGAATATACATCTAGTGGAATTTCTGTATTTTCCCACGCTATCCCTCAATTTGGCAGGCTAGACGAGGGCCAAGGCTGAGATGTGTCAGGCTTACTGCCAAACCATACTGTAATTGTATTTTTTTTAGGCTGTACACATGAATTTCGCGGAAATTAGAAATTCGCAAATTTAAGTACATCGTGAAAATTTATCTGTTACAATCTTGAGGTGATTTCATTATGATTTTTGGCCTGAAACATTGTAACAATCACGATTTTGAGACGTTCCAGGCTGGCTGAGGTTAATGTTCAGAGAATCTTTGGGATTGATAAAATCGAAATTCGCAAATTTAAATACACGCGAAAATGTCTTCTCAAACAAATTTGCAAAAATTTATACATTTACAATATATACCATCCTATATCCCACCACTGCTGGTCTCATCAGAACACTGCCAATCCCCTACATCCAACCCTCAGGGATTGATTACTTGGTGGGCAGGCAAATGAACCGCCCTCCAGTCTTTCTCCCTTAAATGTTTGCAGAGGCCGACAATTGGTTGGCACTGCCCGTGGGAGCAACAGAGCCCCACCCGCATTCCCACAATCATTCTGAACGTGATAAAAAAGGTTGGTTGAGAGGAATAGAGTCTGGAGCTATCTATCATATATACCAGTGTAGTCGGGGCCCCAGTGGGTGCAGACTTTGCTTTTGCTAGTTACTAGTGGGTTATAACTCAAAGAGCTATTAGGCTGGTACCAGTGATCTTCCCTGGAATTTCCTGACTGAATGGGCGGAATCGTCTCATTGGTTGATAATGTAGTCTTGTTCACCAGCCCAGTCCCTCCCCACAGACCTACAGTATCGAGACTGTGGCCGCGTATACCTCTCCCTAGGAATTCTACCACTTCCAACCCATCAATTGCACACGTGCAAACACATGCCAATCCCTACTGGCCACTGTTCCTCAAACACTCAACACTTGCTCCCTTCTTCTTCACACACGCAGCTACCTCAGACCCATAGCCCAACTCCCTAGCCTCCTGGTCCCCGCACTCAGACACCACAGCAGACACCATCGGTTATTGGTTTATTGGCCCCCTTTTTAGGCCAAAGGTACAGATTTCTGAGGCTTCAAACGTACACCTTACTTATAGTAATATATCTAGGTAAAAATAACTTTTTGCGCTGACTTTTATGCATGTTTCTGCACTTTTCATAACGATGATTGTGTCAGATATGCAATTTGAGGTGCAAGGGGGGGGGGGGCTCACATCTCCCCTACGAGCCCTGTGGATGTTGACCGGGTATCACAGTTCGTCCTTCTAGTGCTGCTCATGTATTGGTGCATCAAGCCCACTGCACTGAAAACTTAAGCTTATACGAAAGTCCTCTGTGCAGAGGACCTTGGGTCCTCTTTCAAAATTGATGACCTCAAGTCATCAATTTGAAGATGGGGTCATCATTTTGAAGACAATACTTTTTTTCCACCAGGGGGCCCCACTAAGCTGTAGTGTAATCTATATTTCATACTGTTGGTCATCCCATAGATAATTTTTTTTAGTTAATAATGTACTTATCTGCATCACAAATGTTGCAATAGCCATTTATATTTATGCTGGATAGGAAATACAGCAAGAAATTTTGCTAAAGTAATTTGAAGGGAGTTATGGGATTTCTATGTGCTTGAACACCTTTTATGTGTCTGAAGACTTACTTAGAAGTGCACAGACTGGCTAGAAACTGTTGTTTACATATAATACCAGTCACTTGGTCTACCAGAAGGACAATGGCTATGGTGAGGTAGGAGGATTCTAAGGTTAATCTACTTACTATTTCATAATTAATGGAAATTAAAAATGAATGTCATTGAATTGACTACCCACACTCATCATACTGATTGCATAGCTTCATCATAAAAGGTCCTCAAATTGAGGACATTAGGTCCTCAAATTGAGGACTTTAGTGAGGACCCGGTACTCCCCCCAGGACCCATCAATTTGAGGGCCCAAAGTCCTCAAATTGAGGACCCAAAGTCCTCTGCACAGAGGACCTATTTCATCAACATGTTTTCAGTGTGGTCTTCATGATGCACCAATGAAGTGGTAACCAGTCTGATCACCAGCACGTCATTGGAGCATCATGCCGACCCTCTACAGAGATGCTATTCACTGTTCTCTAGAAATTCAGAAATTATCCTAATTCTATCCGTTGTCAATAGGGAATACCTATATGAATTACAGTCAAAAACTCGGAATTCCGAAAAGTTTAGGAAAAGTGGCTTTTCGCCTCTATCAACTCCATCGGGTGGACATTATTCATGAATACAGCACTGACAATTTGCATTTAACAAATTTTCACGATTTACAAATCCAAGAAAAGCCCTAATAATGGTCAAATGTGGAGCTTCCAATGTTGGCCACAGGTGGCGTGACTGAGACACTATCAGAATCTCACATAGACTATAGTATTGTGTACAGCAATCTTTGGAGGAGCATGAGAAGGAATTAGGACGAATGAAAAATACAGATACAACCTAGTTGCACTGGGGCAACGATGTATTATTGGCACCAATGACACCCATAGAAGGAATGGATTACCACACCACAGAGAACTCATTAGCCAGCCACTTTGTCTGCCTCGCCAGGTTCTCCCAGATAACCTATAGCTCCTACCCATATCTAAGAGATTAGACATACACCTATTGGTATTGATCCTGGTGCTCCAGTGTTCCTCCAGGGGGAGGGGGGAGCTGAGGGGTCAGTGGCCGCTGGAGGAATGGTGGCTGATAGGGGCAGGACGTGACGAATGAAGTCCTGTCTCAGAGATGCTGAAGGTGGGTGTTGGAGGGTACACAGCACATCCTGCACACACGTATGGTCATACCCTGGTACATATACTGTTATATAAGCAACCTAGACCAATACCCATAGGGTCCACTGTTTTAGATTTTGCTGGTTCTTTTCTTACTATTCAAAACAATCTATCTTTAAGTTTTCCCTAAAAAATAGCGGTATGACACTTACTTTCCGTAAGGCACGTTTTTGGCGGAAGGTACAGCAGCATAGTAGAATGATTTGAATTCGTCCATCCAAACTTCAGCAGCACGACGTGTATTCCTATAAACGAAAAGAAAAAAATAGACTTTGATTAAAAGAAAACTTCATGAAATAATAAAATTATTTCGACACATTTTGATAATACGGCGTACTGTAATATCTCACATATAGGGTATGCACCCTTGGTTCAGGAACATCCCTGTTTTACTCCTGAAACCATGGAAACCACACTCTCAAAAAATTACTAAATTTCATCAAATCATTGGGTTTTAAAAATCTGATTCAAATTGGTCAATTCTGATATTTCTCGTAATCATGTATGGTAGACACATGATCAAGTTTTAGGAAATAAGCCTGAAAGGTCAATTTGCAGAAAAAGTGCCTCGAAAACCTTCAGTTTTTGGAGGTAACAAACACTTCCTAATTCCTAACTCTAAGAGGCAGCACACAAACCTCTGAATCATATTCCCACTGGATTCTATAAATCGCAATGTTTTAGACTGACCGCCGGAGCAATTATCTTGAATTATGTGCGAAGGCCCCAAAGCTTTCAAACCAGTAGGTTTTGGCAAATTAAATTGTCAACCCGCAGTAAAGTCCAATGAATCAATACCAACCACCAGTTTCTTAACGAGTAGGAGGTTACATTGCATGGGGCGAAGCTGAGTGTGAATGCGATGCAACCCCCTGCAGGTGAAGAAACTAGGAGTTTGTTTAGATTTGAGTGGATCTCTGTATTTATTTCATGTAATTATAGATAATGAGCCCACTTTTTGATAAGGGTTTTAAGGCTTTTGGCGACATCACAGTGAAGAACGCTCCTATTGAGAATGGCCTTTTCTATCTTTCACTATAGAGGTTCCCATTCTAAACATGAAATAACGAGGAGAGGAGAGGAATATTCATTGCTGGTAACTCCAAAAGTATAAGCTGGCCCAACTCTATCAGTAACATTCCGCTGTAGAGATTGAGAAAAGTAGGTACTTGGTCAGCCATATTGGTTTCAGACTTCCACAACTAGTGGCACCACTGCAGGTCAAAACAAAGGCGGAATATTTAATCCTCCATAAACAGAATGACCCTGCAATAAAACGAATAATTCTTTTTTGAAGAATCTTGTTACTTTTCCTCGAGTTTCTCAATAATTTCCGAATTTCAATTTTCATACCCTCCAGATCCCTGAGATATAGAGCTATTCACATGTACAATTATTTTTGCAAAATAATTACTCCTATCTACTATTATTTAAATGGAAAATGAAGCATACCATGTTTTTTTTTGCCGACCTTAACACCCACTCGACCCAGGGTCTCGCAATAACTTTTGGAGTAAAGAATACAAGATCCACTTGAAATGTTCCATACTCAATATTTTTTCACGGTTTAGCCTCAAAGCAGTATTCTGCTCAGCTCCACTTCATGTTTTACTGCTTCGATAAACACTCAGTCTGGAGTGATTCCCGTGAGCCACCATTTCTTTAACTTAACCCTTTAAAGGCCACTGATACAGGAGTGCATCATGCCCATTGATCAGCAAGATGCACCAATGAAGTGCTGGCGAGAGTGCTTGCCGACCCTACGGGATTGATCCATAAACTCCCATAGGGTCAGCATGATGCTCCAATGAAGTGCTGGTGAGCAGTCTCACCAGCACTTCATTGGTGCATCATGACGACCAATGGGCATGATGCATTAATGCATCAGTGGCCCCTAAAGGGTTTTAAGCAGTAAAAGAACAAACCTGGCGAAGATGTTTCCGCTTCCGCCTGGAAATGAGTAGGGGTGCTGTTTCCGGAACACGTGACCTACTCTGGAGCAGGGGATGATCTCCAGTGAACCGTGACACTGCCACACTCTGAATGAGATCTCTGCAAAATAGGAAATGAAAGAAAATACATTAGAAAAAGTGATTCTTTTCTCTTCTTTTTTCTTAAGGGGGGGGGTTGGTATCTTAGGCCTATCATACAATTTGTAAGGAAGATTCTTCATTAATTTGAATACCAGTAGAATCGGGGTCGTGATTTCAATGACTTTTATCTGTAGTTCACCAAAATATCACAAGTTATCATCACAATATGTGATTGAATCAAAGCCACAACATTTTTTAAGTTCACTGATACATGAACAGGAGTTGTACAGGTAGCTGCAAGGACACACATTGAAATAGATCATCTCATACAATGGTCAATGCCAACAACAAAAGATTATATAGCTCTATTTACAATTATTCTGTAAATTCGTGTGAGGAGGGCATGGACAAGTTTGGGTGAGAGGTAGGATTTTCTAATGCCCTTTTCCCCTTCAGGCCACAGTCACCTCATCTTAAAATCATCCAGCTGTGTTTTTTCTTTTCAAATCACATTCCCACAGAGTAAAATCATTACTGAAAGCTGCATGTTTCTTTGTTTAGTTATTAATGTCATTAATCACTTAATGGCGGTCTGGTTTGTTTCAACCTGATGGTCACTTTCAGCATTGTTACAAAGTCCCATTCTGAATTTAAAATTGGACTTGATTTCATTTTTATGAATATCCATGTGAATACTAACTTGCTGCTTAACTACCATAAAACCACACGTATAAGCTGTAGCTTTTAGATCATTTCAGGTCTCTGGTGTGGCTTATCCGTCCATCCTGAATTCAGGGTGCAGCTTATGCGAGGAGTTTTACTTATACATACTTTGCTAAGGAATGGGCACCATTTCAGACTAGCTTATAGCAAGGCCAATGAGTGAGTGAGTAATAGATGTTTAACGCCATTTCGACAGCTAAGGTCATATTCATGGCGAGAACTACATTACACAATTACACAGAGGAATGTGTCAGTGCCTGCACATATGTGCACCACACACATCCGAGGGGATAGGAAAGAGGAGAGATAGACCCTTTTAAGTGGGCTAGGGAAGCCCGAGCAAGGCCAATGACTTGGGGTGCGGCTTATATGCAGTTACAGCTTATATACAGCTGCGGCTTATAGGCGGGGTTGTACGGTGATACATAGATAAGTATTTTCAGATTCTCGGATTTCGGATACTATATGTATACCACTGCTAGTCAATGATTATAAGACATGAACAATCATGACAATAATGAAAAAAACAATTTACTTTGAATTCACTGATAGCTACACTCTAAGAAATACTGTCAAATCTACGAGGGATCCTCATAAAACCTAACAATGAACCACTGTGTTTGTATTAGCGTGAAGCAGTGTAGTTGATACAATGAAGCAGTACAGTACACACTGTGGCACAAGGAATCTCCATGAAAATAACAATGTATTTATAGAGACATTAGGATAAGGATTTCACCGTTATTTCCACGACATTTCCGCCTTTACAGTGCACAGAACCGACCTCTACCTGTATTTTATCATGGCATGCGAACCACTGCATGACCTATGTATAGAGCCAACCACTGCATGACTTAAGTATAGAGCCAACCACTGCATGACCTACATATAGAGCCAACCACTGCATGACCTAAGTATAGAGCCAACCACTGCATGACCTAAGTATAGAGCCAACCACTGCATGACCTAAGTATAGAGCCAGCCACTGCATGACCTATGTATAGAGCCAACCACTGCATGACCTAAGCATAGAGCCAACCACTGCATGACCTAAGTATAGAGCCAACCACTGCATGACCTATGTATAGAGCCAACCACTGCATGACTTAAGTATAGAGCCAACCACTGCATGACCTACATATAGAGCCAACCACTGCATGACCTAAGTATAGAGCCAACCACTGCATGACCTAAGTATAGAGCCAACCACTGCATGACCTAAGTATAGAGCCAGCCACTGCATGACCTATGTATAGAGCCAACCACTGCATGACCTAAGCATAGAGCCAACCACTGCATGACCTAAGTATAGAGCCAACCACTGCATGACCTAAGTATAGAGCCAACCACTGCATGACCTAAGTATAGAGCCAACCACTGCATGACCTATGTATAGAGCCAACCACTGCATGACCTAAGTATAGAGCCAACCACTGCATGACCTAAGTATAGAGCCCTTAATAGGACATGGACAAAAATGATTCATGTTTTTGCACACGCAAGAACTTTAAAGATTTCTAAAGAATACCTTCTTGCGACCAGCAAGAACTTGTCTTTAGGGCAGAATGTTGGTGTAGCTTATTTTTCAAGTGCAATTTTGAATTTAGAAGAATCTATATACTAGAGCAAAACTTTTAATTTAGATAGAGCAAAACTGTTTATTTTCTAAATTTTATAGAGCAAATAATAGTGGGAGGAACTTTTATGTGGGAGCAAAACCCCATTCTTGCAGGTGCAGGAACGTTCTAAGGTTAAAAAGATATGTGTGCAGATTTCTGTCCATGCCCTATCCAGGGCTCCAAATTCTGGCTCTGGGATGCATCCCTTGAGGATAATTTATATCACAAATGAGACAGGGGGAGTCCCTGAGTGGAATCACGGTGGTCTTGGGGTCACTTTATCTAAATTTGGTTAGATTTGCCTTATACGTTGGTTACACTACAGGGGTCCGATCTGACTGGGGGTAAGTGAGCTCCTTAGTATTTACGGCACCATTCCAGTAAGGCATGGTTAGGGCCAGGCAAATAAGGCAAGCCAAAGCAAAGACGGTGTGTTTTGGGAATCCGACCTAGCCAAGAATAGCAGGAGAGAAAGCAGGCAGTTTCTTCAATGTTGAAGATGTCCTGATTTTCGGGTGAACTTTGAGTACATTTAGTCATCGCCGCTGTCGATCGTCGATAAACTTATCAGATATTTGTCCTTTTCGTGTCTCCTATATATTACTATGACCAAGCAGGAACAGCCAAACTGTCGACTCCCTGCTGTACAAATAATGGAATCTGAGAGGGTCCTTTGCGAGTATAATACCCTTTAATAAGTGTTATCGATCAGGGGTGATCCCGGGGCGCCTGATAAGAAAATGGATTGCACTTGTTTCTGGATGAGTAGACCATGTAGGAAGTACAAGACAGAAGGTTGTTATGGGAAATGGATGTATTTCCATACCAAGATCAGCTCCCAGCGGATATGTAGACAGATGTTATTGACAATTGATCCAAATTGAGTGTTTCTTCTTTAGGTAGCCTCAAGCTAGTACACCACGAGGTAGAGCCGAGTGGAATACAGCTTTACGGCTAAGGGGCGAAGAAATTATCAGTTTTGAGCAGGTCAAGTGTATCTCAAATGTTTTGAGTGAATTTATTTCAAAATATCTTCATGAAATCTATTATAAAAATCGCTTTTTGTTTAGGAGTTTGAATTTGTTTTGTGAAGTTAGAGTGAAGAAAGAGACCATAAAAATGGATTATAGTGTTTTTGCGATTCTCAATAGAGAATGACCAGCAATATACTTTACTATGGGGACTCCCGTTTTCAACAGAAAATCTGAAATGTGGAAGGATTCTTTCCAGTCAGTGGCGGATTTAGAGGGGGGGGGGGGGGCGGGGGCACGCCCCGCCCCTTTTTCCCAGTACTTAAGAGTTTAATTAGAAATTTTGGACCCCAAAATTTGCTCAGAAATAGGGGGTGCGCCCCCTCCTTTAGTGCCGCGCCCCCTCCTTTTCCAGATCCTGGATCCGCCACTGTTAATTCCATCAAATGTATTGTTAGTGATTCTAATTACCAATACCTCCCAAAAGCAAACATTTAAATTGGTATCTAGATCCTTTGGGATAGCAACAATCTTATCAGTAATTGCTACAGTATTCTCCATAAATAGGCAGTGCCCATTTGTGGTTGATGTATACCCTGCGGGCCGGGCTGGGCTAGGCGGAAACCTGGTGCTATAGGTCGTGGTTATATACAAGCTATGGCCAGTTGATGGCCCCCTGAAGACATGATTTAGCCATAACAACTAAGTTACCAGAGACCGAGACACAATAACCAACATATTTATAGTTATTTCATAGGCCTACTGGAAATGGAAATCTCTCTTCAAGCCTGCACTTTGAGTATGTGGTCATGAGAAATGGGGTTCAAGGTGAATTTCATGGTTATTGTATGTATCCGCTATTCAGTTGAGTTATGAGTCATTGCCTCTCTTAGGATAACTGGAATTAAAGGTAGTAGACACGATGTACTCAAATGGCACCTGGTGGCAAAAAATGAAACTTTCAAGTTGTGACATTTGCTCATATTCTTATCTTATATGATATAGCCCATCTTTATGAACACTTTAGGTGTGATACTTTGGCATTCTACCCATTGTTATCACTAGATTTCATATTTCCCATACTCATTGACTCCTATACTAAAGCAATAAATAATATCTATAGTTTATTCACAACACAAATTTTTCATTTTGCCTGTGACTCCTTACCTTTTGATTCCAAAATGTTTCTAATGATCTTAGGTATGTATACATGAGGTTTGGTTCAGAAATTGTTGAAAGATTTTTTTCTATGGAATTAAATGTAGGAAAATACAAATTCTCATAGGCGGCCATAGTTCAGACTGCCAAACGTCAATGCCCTCCAGTGGAAAAAAAACAGACACTGTGATCTATGGTTTCTATGTTTTTTTTCCTGTTACCTAAGCATCAAACTAACATCCCTGAAGGTTACAAAGAGAAATCATTGGTCAATTTTGAACCAGCTGGATCGTATCTACTACCTTTAAATTCAGAATCCATTACCATAAGATGTGGATATGATAGAGGAAAACCTATACTTTCAAGAAGTTCATTAAACCAAAAGTGCATCGATCTTTATCTGGTTTTAATCAATTACACTTCTCCAGACCGTACGGGTTTCCTTTGATGTCGCAAAGAGAAACTCTTTCATCTCTTCCTGGGTATCCAGTCATAACCTTGCTATCATGACTGCTTTGGCACCAGCATGATCTAATTTTCTCTGTGGTTGCCCTGGGGGTGGGGCATAAGGAATAATCAGCTAGGCTAGGCAAACTGCAGTCCAGGATGTAGGTGGGTCATTTAAGCAGGTCACTGAAAAGCAGACTCTAGCTGGAAAGGAGACAGTTTCACCTATAATGGATAATTCAGGAAAAGCATATTTAGTACTCAAGAGTACTATGTGGGCAGTAAAGAGGGCTTCTGTATTTAAAACTGGACCAAAATGCAGGATAATCAGGCCAACGATAAAATGAGAGAGACATAAATCTTTCAAGAAGGAACAGTCATTTCCTTTAAAAGTCATGTCGTTCAAAAGTAATAATATGTACAGAACATATCAGTGGCTCTATACGCATTTTCACTACTTTACAAAATCATGAACGAAACGTTCAGTACACATATAGAGACCTGCACACATCACTGACCAAATTTAATAATGTAATTCACTCTAGAACCTTGGAGAGCAGTCACCTAGTCTGGTATGGAATGAGAGACGTTATAAATGGCAAAAGGGGGAGTGGAGCGTCCCCCAGGAAGTAGATGTATGATGGTCTTAAGGTCACTTTATCTTTGTATGGTCAGGATTGCTTCAAGGTGGCGCCACTAGAGGTGTCCTTATCTGACTGGGAAGTGAATTACTCTTAGTAAGAACCTTGGAAGGGCTACTTATGCAGGAGTGCATCATGCCAATGATCGTCATGATGCAACAATGAAGCGCTGGCGAGTCTGCCTGCCAGCACTTTGTTGAAGCCTTATGCCGACCCTCCCGGCACTGTATCACCCCTGAGAGTCGTCATGCATCATGACAAATGCAGGGTTCCCACTATTTTTGTATCATGGTTTTAACTGACCTTTAACTGACTTTTACCTGACATTTATCAAATTTTAACTGACCAAATAGTGGATAATCTACGGGGCTCAGGAAAGATTTTATCCACTCTCGAGCGAGAGAATTTTTAGAAATTTTGTGAATTCGCATGGAATCTTGACAATTATCCCCCTAAATTAGTCAAAATTTCATTTTTAACTGACGTTTTCCAAAAATATTGTTTTAACTGACCTAGGCTTAATTGACTTTTAACTGAACAGTGGGAACCCTGCAAATGTAGCCCTGGCGAGTTACTTGTCACGGCTGCATTCATACATCATGGCGGCATGATGCATTAATGCATTAGCGGCCCTTAAAGGGTTAACCATTGCCACCATCTCAATCCATAAAAGGTTAATTGGATGAGAGGATAGAAGGAATAAAGTACGAGTACAAAGCTTTTATTTGGAGATAACCCTCTGAAAAACACTACCCTGGCTCTTAAAACTGTAGAGGGCCATATTAGCCTCTCACTATTTGATCAATTTTATGGCTTTAGTCGATCATTAACCCCAAGGAGGAAACTAATAAAGGAACTTACTTCCCTTGTATTCAGATGACTAAACTAGACTATATGTCAATCCTAGAGGGTATACTAAACGTTTAGATCAAAGGATAATTATAAAAATACTACTGCACTGACATGGTGTTTATAGCGAAGAAGAGCATCAACAAGGAAACATGTTCATAATACACCGATTCTATCTAATTAGATTTTCATATGGCTGTCTCATATTGCATAATCAGAATAGGTTCAGAGGCTTAATATGATTTTTAAAAAGAATTAAAAAAAAAAAAAAAAAAGTGAAGAAAGAATAAGGTCATCTAACTCAATATTATCTATTTCATGATGAAATTAAAACAATATCCCATTCTATAGAATGAAACATGATACTTGTCACTTTTAGGAGTGTTATTATAAGTGATCCCATGCTACCATATTTCCCTGAAGTTATGGGAAAGTCTGAAATTGGTGTAGACTCTTGGGGGTCTAGGACAATCTTATCAGTGCAATAGTATTGTACATCACAGCAGAGACTCTATTTGGGTGAGGTATAACCTTCAGGCTGGAAGGATGTGGATCTCAGAACTTGAATAGAGTAGGTTCACCTAAAGGCGTCCACATACGTTGAGACGGCTGACCAACAAAAGCTCCATCAATATTGGTTTTGTTGCTGGATCAACAGTATCAGCTGGTTGATCCAATGAATGCTCATCAACAATTTAGCAATGTTGTTTAAGATTTCAAAATCATTTTTATGGAAATTCTTGGGTGGAGGCCTCACGGTATGTGGACGTTTTTAGGTTAACCTACCCTAGAGCTTGGAACAAGCTATGGTCATTTCATTGCTCCCTAGAGATGGACAATGGTCTATAGGCTACAACTTAACAATAGTCCTACCCCTACCCCATGACAAGATAACCAGGTTTTATGGACATTTCATATGAGGTCTAGAGCAGCTGGGACATCAAGCCTGCTTGGAAGTATTTGAGATTTGAGTTCGGGCTTTTAAATGCATTAACTTTATTGCTTATTATTAAAGAAGCGAGGTACATGGTTGGCATACATATGTCATCATTGACTGAACTTGTAATCTTAATAAAAACAAATTCAATGTTGAATCTCAGTCAAATGAGAAAAAAAAACACAGATTCTAGGTTTATGTGCATGCACTTCACACATACCGTTGTAAATGATCTTTCATTATCTCTAAATCAATGTAGAAAAACATGAACTTCCTAGTTATATCATACTATCTTGTAAAGCAATGTACAAAAACATGAACTTCCTAGTTATATCATACTATCTTGTAAAGCAATGTACAAAAACATGAACTTCCTAGTTATATCATACTATCTTGTAAAGCAATGTACAAAAACATGAATTTACTAGTTATATCATACTATCTTGTAAAGCAATGTACAAAAACATGAATTTTCCTAGTTATATCATACTATCTTGTAAAGCAATGTACAAAAACATGAATTTTCCTAGTTATATCATACTATCTTGTAAAGCAATGTACAAAAACATGAATTTCCTAGTTATATCATACTATCTTGTAAAGCAATGTACAAAAACATGAATTTCCTAGTTATATCATACTATCTTGTAAAGCAATGTACAAAAACATGAATTTCCTAGTTATATCATACTATCTTGTAAAGCAATGTACAAAAACATGAATTTTCCTAGTTATATCATACTATCTTGTAAAGCAATGTACAAAAACATGAATTTCCTAGTTATATCATACTATCTTGTAAAGCAATGTACAAAAACATGAACTTCCTATCTTGTAAAGCAATGTACAAAAACATGAACTTCCTAGTTATATCATACTATCTTGTAAAGCAATGTACAAAAACATGAACTTCCTATCTTGTAAAGCAATGTACAAAAACATGAACTTCCTAGTTATATCATACTATCTTGTAAAGCAATGTACAAAAACATGAATTTCCTAGTTATATCATACTATCTTGTAAAGCAATGTACAAAAACATGAATTTCCTAGTTATATCATACTATCTTGTAAAGCAATGTACAAAAACATGAATTTCCTAGTTATATCATACTATCTTGTAAAGCAATGTACAAAAACATGAATTTCCTAGTTATATCATACTATCTTGTCCACTGTGGTTTATCTTCTGTGACCAATATAACATCTACCGTATATGTTCCATTAATCTACCAAATGGCACACATACGGCAGTTAGGACTTAGGCATTCAAATACTCTGTCTACATAGCATGTCCCAATGCTGTAGTGGCAGCTAGTGGGATGAATTATGAAGCAATGAGATAATTCCCTATATGTACTGCATATCTTTTAGGGTACAATTGGTCTCTATTGTGATAGTTGTTATCAGTGTTTATCTTGCCAGGTACCAAATGAAGCACTGGCAGCCCCTACTAAGGTTCATGCAAATGAGGAATACAGATTGAATGAGAGCACCTTGGGGTTGAGGATGAAAATCCTTCTTCCGTGAAAGGTTTGCTCCTAGGCTTAGGAGCATGAGCGTGATGAATGTAAACTGTTCACTACAGACCAAGGTGCTGACTAGACACAAATCACAAGTCTGTACCAGGTTAATTGGGAATGTATAGAAAGTGTTTATACCCCGGCTCATATCCAAGAAAGGTGGTTATTCAAAATCGTGTTTACAATAGTACTAGTGTACTAAAGATATATCTCATGACCCCTGGGATACTTGTGCCTATTTTCAACAAATCAGTATTTATTCAAAAACTGGTGCTTTAATTTAATGCAAGGATTATATCACATTATACCAGCATCTAAGGCAATTTATTCTATAGGAAATATATACAGGAGGGAATAACGTGTAGGGGAGTTGAAACACAAGTCACCTGCTATGGTATCATCTAGTTGTATTGATCAGGGCCTACTGCATAGTTAAGTCAGAGCTCAGCCTGGCACATGCCACTGAAATTATTCATTTGAGGACTGCTAATGCAGGAGTGCATCATGCCCATTGGTCGTCATGATGCACAATTGAAGTACTGGTGAGTCTGCTTGCAAGCATTTCATTGGAGCATCACGCCGACCCTCTGGAAGTGTATGGACCCTGTAGGATCGCCATGATGCATGATGTAGCCCTGGCGAGTTACTCACCAGGGCTACATTCATGCATCTTGACAACCAATGGGCATGATGCATCAGCGGCCCGTAAAGAGTTAAGTCAGTGCCCAGCCGAGTACATGCTACTGTAATGAATCATTTTGGTGTGACAGCCCTTTGTTGCCCCCCTCCTCACCACCACTGTTCACACTTACTGCATACATAGGGCTTTCAACTACAACGCTGAGTACCGTGAAAATCGCAACCCCCCCAATAGAGGCTGCAACAGTAAAATATAGGCCTATCCGAGCAGTATGGGAGTGAGGGGCAATGCTTTCAATTGTAAATCTCTGGCTTGTGGCATTTTTATGATTACACCTGATACCCTTAGGGCACAGGGGACACATTTGTCTACATTTGTGGCCATCCTCCACTTTTCCATCTATGCTCAATTAGGGGGTAAACACCCTAGCATATATCTATTGTCAGGGTTCTCCCCAAAACCACAATTACACCGGCAGGCAGCCAGCACCTTTTTTCTACTGCTGGTGTCAGAGAATGGCTGATGGTGTCATTTTAGCTCCATGTGGAATTTCAAAATTTTTAAATCATTCTATTAGAACTGAAGAAAGGAGTGTTTATGTGAATTAACCTAAATTTCTTGGGTGAAAAGTCTAGGAAGTGCTCGAAATGTGCTGTTTGATAAAGAAAAAAGCGTGGACATTAAGTTAGAAAAGCCTTAAGCGCAAAAAAGCTACCAGACAAGCATTATGATATATGATATCCAGGTAGCTGTTCACTTAATATTGCGGTCTGTCGTTTAACTCAATCTGTAGAGAACACTGTATAGTCTACCCCTTTCCCTTACAGATACTGCAGTGAACATAATTTTCTCTCAGATATGTAATGGAATATCTTTGTGTCCCCATGTATATTGTCATATTCATGAACAGACGGTACAGACACATATATTTCTCTGCAATATTAAAAAAGGACTTGTGATATCCTATTCCCAAGAATACATGTATTTGACTATAATCCACCATTAGCTCTATGTCCCAATTTATATCTCCTGTCACATCACGGAGTAAAGCAATGCTATCAATGTGTGTGCAGCTTTAAGATACCTTCTTCATAGCCTATCAGCCATTAATCTTTCGTTTTAGCTGTAATTATTCTTCCATATCAAGTATACTCATTTCATTGCGTATTGTCAGTGTATTTAAGCACCGGGGAAGCAGCTTCAGCAATCGCTTTATAAGCAGGCTATATCCTCACCATTATTCAAGACCGGCACTTAGCCTTAGATTACTAGTGCATTTTAAAACTTCAATATCGCTGAACCCTTGCCATACCTTGGCACTTGTTAAAACATCCGGTTCAGTACTAGCTATTTCAAGTGAATTCCTCTTGTACATTGTCTATTTTATAGATCCTTTCCCGTTTACTTAACAACCAGAGTTCTGCTCCCTAGCATAACGGTATTAGCTATTTCAGAAAGTTAGAAGTTCAACAGTTTCAAAGAAAGGCCCCTGCATGTAGATGTAATATGTGTGGGGTGGGACGCAACTGACAGTTGTAGGGTACATACGTAAGAAACTAGGAGTGTTCTTCTTGTTCTGTTTGGGAACTGCCCTTATTGTCGTCCACTGTAGTGTTTTAATGACGTCAGATTGCACGTGAACTGCCATCCCCCAGACTTTCACTCCACAGCCTATAAGAAAACTTGCAGGACTGCAAAGTGCACCAGCACTGCTAACTACACGAAGTCTACTCACCAGCACTTCAATTAAGCAGTGTGCAGTCACTCCCGGAATGGTTTGGTTTGGTTGATTTTAATTCCGCTAATAGTACTTGAACTTAGCAGGGTTTCTGTGGTTCACAGACATCAAATCCCTTCTTTTCTGTTTGGACGAGTATTTATAAAGCTGCTTCTCCAGACAACTAGACAGGTATTTATATGCTGCTTGCCCGACACAGCAGTGATTGTATCTATTGATGACCGAATCTCTTATATGAATGACCAAATCTATGAGGAGGGGTGAGGGGGAAAACTGCTACCGGGGCTTCATTCCCCTACTCTTCTGAAGCTCACATGCTCACCCCAAGACACAAGAAACCCCGAGTTTGTAGCCTTTTATGATCTGGTATGCCCACTGTTAGTATGGAAGGAGATTTCTCCTAGTGGACTCCCAATGAAGTTATTCTGCTCCTCCATGACCTCACATAAAGGCGGGCTTCCCTAGCCCACTTAAAAGGGTCTATATTTCCTCTTTCCTATCCCTTCGGATGTGTGTGGTGCACGTATGCATGGGCAGCAACACATTCCTCTGTGAAATTGCGTAATATAATTCTCGCCATGAATATGACCTTAGCTGTCGAAATGGCGTTAAACATCTATTACTCACTCACTCACCTCACATGAAGGTCCCCACCCCACATAGAGTGTATCAAGCCTGTAGGGTTGAAATCAATGTATCCCTGGTGAGTAATCCCCCTTACTGCATTGATGCATCATGCCGACCAACAAGTGCATGAACGCATCAGTGGCCTTTAATGATTCACACATTAGGCTCTGCACTGAATTGAAAATTAAATTGTTATGTCTCTAGGTTCTCTAGGCATTAAGCTACAGTAAAGGGCTAAAACATCTTTGGAGCAGCAATACCTTTCAGCATTGAAATGAGTTAAGTCTACCTGAGCTAAATGTGTTATTCTTACTTTGGATTGGCTTTAGTTATCTTAGTTAATGTTACAGCGGCGCACAACACAAGAATAATCTCACGTCACAAAACAGGCCCGGGCATCTATTATTAACAATAACATTGGGTTTCTAAATCCTAGCATCCATTAGGCATTTGGTGGTTGGGGAAAGGATAATGTTGTCACAAAATCCGTCAAATTCATGCCCCTTTAAACTACCGTTAGTCATTCTATTTAGTCATTTATGTATTGATTTGAATGTAAAATTGAAAAAGAATTCACGGCAAGACAGTTTTGAATTCACAATAGTTACATGAATCCTGCTAGATCAATATGCAGTGTCAATTAAGGTCATGACTGTAATGTTGTAATAAAACGTTGAAGATCATTTTCACTGGTAGATTTTCTGCACCATCCGAAAGGTCATACTAGCTGTTAGGTGCTGTAATTCACCAATCCAAATGAGGCACAAAACACTACTGTAAAACCATGCATAAAACTAAAGGCTAGGATTGTAGGTCATTTATGAGGTCTACTGTGGCTTGTAGGGCGTCAAGGAACCCAAGGTGTGGCTTATACCTGGGGGTTTCTTCATACATAGACTATAGTAAGGAATTATCAGGGGCGTAGGAAAAGGGGGGGGGGGCAGGGGGGCCTGCCCCCCCATAATGAGGAGGTTCCCTTTATAAGCCTATATAAAAATATAGCAGCCCCCCCAACCGAGACCCCTGCCCCCCAATAATAATTTGCTTCCTACGCCCCTGGGAATGGCAACCTTTTTTACAAATCCAAATTGCAGCTTATAATAGCATTTCCCAAATTAAGGGATGTCTGGGGCGGCTTAAATCTGGTATAAAATCTGGTGTAGCCTTTTCTGATATGTATTTCATAGAATTGTATACCCCTCCCTATGTAATAGGGTGTAATTTATTCTGGTAATAGGTGGACGTTATATGCACAATACAGGATGGTCCTTTGGTGGGGAGGGAAACCACTTGGTTAATTAGTTCTGGTCTCAGCCCCCTGGTGGCAGCACTGATTAGCCTGCACCCCTGCCACACATCCAAATCAAAGTCACCACCAGTAGGGAATACAACTTTACTTTATTGCTACAGATGGCGCCACTGTGCTGGTGCAATCAAGACTTGATAAAATGCTGGAAACATTTTATTTTCACACAGATATATGCTTACATTTAGCATGGTTAGAACTTACGAAATAGATTTAGATTTCACCAGAACACTGGAATCAGTACTGTGATAATAGACATGTAGAAAGTGGAAGATCTATATATTTGAGATCTTGTTGCAACTTTAAACACTGGAGTTTATGGCGGTTATTTCAGCACCAATGACAAGCAAGGTAAGCTTGATTACCTCATAGTTACAAGGGGATAAAACAACAATGAAGTCTCTTTTTATCTACCAGGAAAGATGAGCACATTGCTCAAAGTGGTTAAAGTATAAAATTCAGTCCATTTAAAAGGACAATTCCCAATAGTAGAAAAAGAAAAAATTGTTCAAAATCCAAATGAACATTATCAGTTCCCTTCCAAAGATCACAGTGAGTGAGCAATGGTTGTTCAACGCCATTTTAACAGCTAAGGTCATATTCATGGCAGGGAAACTACATACAGCATCACTGTAAGAGATTACTGTGTTGATGTCTGCACATATGTGCATTGGACACACAGAGGGGATGAGAAAGATGAGATAAAGTCTGTTTTAATTACCGGAATACCCCGCCTATAAAGCATGGCTTATACGCGGGGATATGCTCTAATGCGCCTTATAGAATCAGCAAAAGCTGGAAGTCCTTATAGGCAGGGATATATAATTATTATATCTATACAGACCAATACTGCAGTTTCAACAATTTCAACCTAGTTGCGCATTTTAAGATGGGCATGATTTGGGGGCGCCCTTTATATGTGAGGGACGTCTCATACACATGACATTATGGTAAGATGGACGTTCTGAGCTCTGAGGCCAACCCAGGAATATGGCCTCTGAATGAATATTAACCCAACCCATGTTTTCAATCCTCCTGGAAATTAAGATCATGCCAGCCGTCAGATTGGCTACAAAGGGTTTTCCATCTATGGCTACTCCAGTAGTGTAGATATTCCTGAGGGAGATATTGTTACTTTGGAGTTGCTGGCAAAGATTAATGCATGCCCCTCTGTGTCAGCCCCCATCATCCAGTCCCCATTTCCGCTAAAATAGGACTGGGCCAATATATATCAAATAACTGTAACCCACATTTCAAAAGCAATCAAGTATGCCAGACCTTTCATTGACACTGTAGGCTTAATTAGGGACACTGTTGCTAATTTCAAGTGCTTGTGATATATTAGTAGGTAGGCTGACAGACCCTGCAGTAAGGTAGGTCAGGGGATAAGCTTAAGGGCAATTCAGAGCAGTGGTCTTTAATAAGACATAATTCAGTAAGTGTGCTTTTACCATGGTACATCACACATAAGGTGCATACCACACAGATAAAATGCACCCTGAATTGATGACAGATCTATAAGGTGCACCTGGGGCTGACTTTGAGCAGTTTAGTACACATCTGATGTAATTGTACCCGAAATCATTACATTACAGGAGTTTCATAGGTTCTACCCCAGACCATACTTAGTCCAGTCAAAGCCATAACATTACAGCAATCCCATAGGTTCTAAATCAGGCCATATTTATTTCAGTTAGGGCCTTAAATTACAGCAGTTCCATAGGTCCTACCCCAGACCATACAATTAGTACAGTCGGGAGCAGTCTGAGTCTGCCATGTCTGAGCAGCTCCCATCAGGCTGGAGCAGTTGGGAGTGGATGTTACCTTCTCCATGTATCATCTGCAGGCTAAGCAATGCTAGACCATGGGTGCTAGCCCTTTATGGATCACTGATACATTGATATGTCATGCCCATTGGTCGTCATGATGCATGACTGTAGCCCCAGTGAGTAACTCACCAGTGCTGCATTCATGCATCATGCCGACCCTTGATACAGGTCCAGAGGGTCGGCAGGATGGTGCACCATACACCAATGATGCACTGTTGAATTAATAGCCTCTAAAGGGTTTGTATTGGCTGTGCATGTCTGGTCTTGGGGGAGCGCTGATAGATGAGTGTTAGGGTAAGGGTGAGCATCAGCCCCTAGCTGCTCTGAGCAACTCATCCCACAGTGGTTCCCCAATGGCTAACTGTATAGACACACTACCGTAAACCCCTCTGTATAAGCGCATCCGCTTATAAGCCACACCCTGACTTCAGGAGAATGCTCTAAGCCACACCAGAGGCCTGAAATGGTACCCATTCCTTCCTTTAGTCTATATTTATAACTTATAAGTAAAACTCGTCGTATAAGCCACACCCTAAGTTCCTGGATATGCTATAAGCCGAATCAGAGGCCTGAAATGATCTACAATCCATGGCTTAACGCGGGGCTTTGGGGTACTGTGTGTTCCCACATATAAGTATTACTGTGTTCATAAGGTGCGCCCCCAACTCATGTGAGAGTGATAAGACATATGGGATGCACCTGTAGCAATATCTTGGATAGTTTACTATTATTGTTATATTACACGTCTTCCTGGTATGATGTTCAGAATATACATGTTTCTTTGAAGATTGTCCCCATTTTTCCAAACGAGATCCGGAATGGGTAGATGGGTATGGAGAAGATGGGTTGGGTCTGCGTGTTGGGTGGTTGGGGGGGACTGACTCTTAATAGTAGGTATCAACTACAAACTAAACCCCCTCCATTTTTCGGCCAGTGGACTAACCTTCACAGCCCCCCTTTTTTTTCGCAATAATATTTGGTTATTTCGCAGCCCTAGAAGGAATAATACATGTACAGTTTTTCTTTGTTACGAAATCAAATGCAGCAGGTATCAACAGTCCACTAATTTTAAACTTTTACTCAAATGACAACATACCTTTTTCCTTTGTTGTACGCCACTGCTCCTTGCGGTCGGTACCCACAATTAAGGGTGAGTGCCCCCCCCCCCCCCATGCAGGGAGTGTATAAGGGAGGAGTTGGGGATTTTCATCATCTCTATTAGATAACGCAGGTGTCCCTCCTGGTAACCCTTTAAGGTTCGCTAATGCAGGAGTGCATCATGACCACAGGTTGGCATGATGCACCTATGAAGTGCGGGTTTCCCTAGCCCACTTAAAAGGGTCTATTTCTCCTCTTTCCAATCCCCTCGGGATGTGTGTGGTGCACATATGCACAGGCACTGACACATTCCCCTGTGAAATTGTGTAATGTAGTTCTCGCCATGAATATGACCTTAGTTGTCGAAATGGCGTTAAACATCTATTACTCACTCACTCACCTATGAAGTGCTAGCAAGCAGATACAGCATTAATTATATAAAGCACTAGCAGCCTTAAGCCTTTAAGGGCCACTGATGCATTTATGCATCAACCCCAAACGATCGGCTTGATGCATGAATGCAGCCCTGGCAAGTACCTCGCCAGGGCTGCATTCATGCATCATGCCGACCCTTTGGGGTTGATGCTCCATGCTCATTGTCGGCATGATACTCCAATGAAGTGCTGGCAAGCACACTAACCAGCACTTCATTGGTGCATCATGACGACCAATGGGCATGATGCACTCCTGCATTAGCAGCCTTAAAATCGTAAAGGCTTGGATCACACACAGAGACAGTGCGCCTGTCCATCCACACACCACCTCCTTCCTTGTTATCGGCTCTGAATTATTGGCAGACTTCCCGGGTAAATTGAAGTGTCTGCGGACCTCCTTTCTCTTCTTCGCCAATGGTCAGAGTCTGTGTTTGGGTGCTCAAAACGGATTTGGCTGCAGAGCTGGCAATTACTGGGTACAATCCTTTGTATAAAAACTACCGGAAATTCTCTTGTATAAGCTACACCCTTGTATAAGCCCCACCCTGGGTTTGTGGCAAAGTCAAAAAGATTTAAAATCTTTAAGGCTGTGCCAAAGGCACAAGTATGATTGACTTCAATGTTCTATGGCCATAACTCGCCAGGGCTGCATTCATGCATCATGGCAACAGATGGGTATGATGCAATCATCATGTTGCCTGTAAGGTTATTGAATGGTATAACTAATAAAACATCATGTTGCTGTAAAGGGTTATTGTAAAGTGGGATTAATAACAAAAATTTACTTTTAGAAATACATAGTTGTGGAGATAATTATCAGATAAAAATAAAACCATAGTGTTGTAGATTTTAATACAATAGTAGAGAATAGTCCTGTGAGACATGGCGCGGCGACTTGTAATCTTGTGTCTAGTTTGAGTTGGTGAGACAGATAGGGCATACTATCATCTGGGCTTTTGGTAGTATATAGCACAAATTCAACCTGAACTACCCACTGCAGCTAAGTACTAATAGTCTGTAAACCTGCATGCACCTCAGTCAGCTGCCACAGGGATCTGTCTTATTCAATGTTCAATGCCATAGTCAACAGGTGTGTCATTATGAGTGTACACTGTCTCAGATTGCCAGGAGCCTGCTCTGCCTCCCCCCCCCCACACACACACCCAACTGCCAATCACTTGTAATAGTCTGTACCTCGTCACGGGCCAGTGGTCAGCAAACCGGCCAGATCACTCCACCTCTCTGTACAGGGGGAGCACAGTGTAAGTACCTCGGTGTACATACATGTTTTCAGTGTTCCACAAAATCGTTTATATAATGAAAGGAGTAATCAAATTAATCTTTCATCACCAATAGTAGATACATATTCTGAGATAGCATTATTTCAATGTAAACTAAAAATTTTACACAGAAAAGAATGTAGCAGTTCCACAAGGTGGCCTTACACTTCAACCTCCTCTGATTTACAAAAATGCACATATGGCAACACACACTTTAGCACTGATTTCTCCATAGAGATCTTTGACAGTGAATACTTTGTTCAAATACAGAAAATATGATCCAATTGTACCATAACCCACTGAGATAAAACCTGTACTACATATATATAGTAGTTTCAAAATGAACAATTCTAAAACAAAGGCTACAGGGATGCATTTCTGAATCTTAAAATGCTCTGATGCTAATCTGCCATAGGGCTCCAAATGATGAAATGTCTTATCTGCAAATAAAATCAAAAGTATGAGATATATTGTGAAAATTCCTTCACTGATAAGTAAAGTAAACACACTGTTGTTATTACATTAGAATAGTGAGCAGGAATAGTCCATAGCAGAGGAGCCACAAACAAAAATAGATTGCAAGGCCTCCCTATCCCTTACACCGTGGCGACTGTGAACCATACACTAGTCTACTCATCTCATGAGTAGTACTCACTAGTCGCCGCGCTAATTAATCATCAGACAATCGTCAAATAATCCCATACATGAAGAATGATCTTCCCAAAACAGAAAAGGCCCCAGGTAACATAAAACCTACTACCGGCCTCATCATCATCATTAGTCTGCCATAAGAGCCCTTCTCAGGAGAAAATCAGCCAAGAGCCTAGCCCAGAGTGCAGATGTGGGAGGGATTATATTGCTATGTTAAGACACAGAAGTGACAGGCTACAGCCGGAGGGAGGGGGAGCACTGAATGGCCCCTCAGTGCACTCACTCTGGTCGCTGACATGGCACCTTCAAGGTAATCACTCCAGGAGGACTACCCCTTAATAGTTAAAGATGGGACATGAGGTAATGATATGGGCCAATTTTTGAGTTTTCCATATAAGCTTGTTATCATTACCATATAAATGTTTGTGCGACTTCTATAAGATTTCTGATATTCATAAATGTATGTTAAGCAGAGAAAAACTGGAGGACTACCCCTTAATAGTTAAAGATGGGACATGGGCCAATTTAGAATTTTCCATATTTTTAGGAGCATGTTTATCACCATATAATTATAATTTGTGTGCTAATTTCAGATTTCTCATGCTTAAAATGTATGGAAAACAGAGATGCAGCCATGGCAATGGTCAGAACCCTGCTTGGCATCATCAAATAAGGCTTTCAGTGTTTATACACTGTTGTGGCTTATACACCCTCTGTGGTGTGGCGGCAATCTACCCCTCACTTTATATAACTGCTAGCCCAACTTTAAGTGTTGTCCTTCCTCCTGTCCTGTCTCCCCCGTGGCGTGGCAGGCAATCTACACCTCACTTTATATAAATGCTAAACCAACTTTAAGTGTGGTCCTTCCTCTTGTCCTGTCTCCCCCTCTGGTGTTGTGGGCAATCTAACCCTCACTTTATATGCAAAAGGGCAGACAATACTTATCACCTCTAGAAGAGGATGAGGCGCCCCCTGACATTTTCAGACCACTCCCCGATGTGATTACCTGTCTAAGCCCCCGCCGCAGTGCGCTTAATAGATAACACGCTCAGATAAGATCACTACAGTATAGGACACAATTAGTGCAAAGTGCATACAAATTATATAAAATGTATTTCTACTGGGTACAAACCATTGCTTTCATGTTTTGCAGGAGAGGCAAAAGAAGTTTTTCAATTATTATAGTGCCACTGGGGTCTGTAGACACAAAGACAGAGCTTCAGTGCTTTTGCAATACGTAGATAAGGATCAATTGATGTTGAAACAAAAATCTCAATTTTGCAAAAACGTCAGTTATAACCTTCTTGCAGTTAATATATAGACCCATAGAGACCACACTTCCTTATGACACTCTATGGGACATGTACTATGCACATCAATAACTCACAAAACCCCAGCTTGCTTAGCACATTAATCCATATACCCGGCCATGCCCGAGGGGGGGGGGGCACTCCCTATATTTTCTAGAGGCCAGCTACATGTGAACAACCCATCCCCACCCCGATTTGGAGCCCTTTACACTAGGGCAGGTAAATATAAAAAAATGGGACAATCGTATACAATACATAACCTAATCAAGAGAGACTATTCAATAGCACCACCTCCCCCACCCTAGGGGGGTTATCTATTTATTTTGGACCAGTTAAGTACCAATTGAATGTATAAAATGCACCTCTAGCTTTGGCTGCTTCTATAAGGCGCACAAATGGTTCATCCTTGTGTATCAGGTATTATGGGAACCAAATATGGGAAGGTGCCCCCCCCCCCCACACAGGAGTAGTACCATGTACTGGAGAGATAGCTCACATACGGACACGTCAACAGCCCTGGAGTAGGCAGGGTAGTGCTACTGAGGTGTATAAGGAGGCTCTGCTCACTATAACCCTTTAGGGCCCGCTGATGCAGGTGTGCATCATGCCCATTGGTCATCATGATGCACCAATGAAGTTTTGGTGAGTCTGCTCACCAGCACTTCATTGGAGCATCATGCCAACCCTCTGAGAGTGTATCAATCTTGTATGGTTGGCACGATGCATAAATGCAGCCCTGGCGAGTTACTTGAGTTATTTACGCATCATGATGACCAATGGACATGGTGCATCAAGGCATTAACGGCCCTTAAGGAATAGGAAGAGGGTGGGCGGTGGCTGCAATCCCTGCTGACAGTGATGAAGCTGAGCATGGGCCATGCTGGAATGGTCGACTGCACGCCTCCAGCACGTGCCCATGCCGCTCCTCCAGGGCATAAATCAGTAAGATCTATGGAGATGGCCCTATCCTGGCAACGTATACATGGACCCCCAAGGTTATATCATGTGGTCATTCTATGTAAAAATGTACAATCTCTATTTCTCCAAGGTTATTTGGGTCATTCTATATCACAATATACAATTGCAATTACCACATTTCAGTGGATCCAGGATTTGGGAAAGGAGGAGGGGCATGGCCCTAAAGGAGGGGGTGCACCCCCTATTTTTGAGCAAATCTTGGGATCCAAAATAAGGAAATAAAGTAGGGGACGCAAATTACCTCTTAAATACTGACAAAAATACGCCCCCCCCCCATCTAAATCCGCCACTGCATTTCCAAAGCGGGCGTTACCTGTATATTTCTACATAAAACAAAAGATGAACTACATCTATACACCAGTGGCTTACACGGACGGGTGGCTTCCTTCTATGCCTTATAGAATCAGTAAAAGTTGGCACAAGGATATCATACAATGGACCTTGAAGGAAAATGCTGCGGTTGGCCTCAACCTTACCCTGTCACTTCAATATAACATGCTCCTTTCATTTGACACATTTATTGATCCCCTCCCCTTCCACTTCACCAGAACCCTTCTTGTATGCCCCTTCCCTCATGTAAGGGCTCTTCTGTCTCTACCACCCTCTGATGTAAACTTGGACAGGTGCCAAATCAACCAGAGGACATCCTCAAGGCCTGTCTAGTCCCAGGGTCAGGAAGGGGCCTGTGGATAACCCCTTATAAGTCGCTAATGCATTAACGCATCATGCCCATTGGGTGTCGTAATGCATAATGTACCCTTATGCATCCGACCGATGCTATGGGGTTGATACCCCTGAAGGTTCGGCACGATGCTCCAATGAAGTGCGAGTGAGTGAGTAATAGATGTTTAACGCCATTTCGACAGCTAAGGTCATATTCATGGCGAGAACTACATTACACAATTTCACAGAGGAATGTGTCAGTACCCGCGCACATGTGAACCACACACATCCTGAGGGGATAGGAAAGAGGAAAAATAGACCCTTTTAAGTGGGCTAGGGAAGCCCGCCAATGAAGTGCGGACTAGCCAGTACTTCATTGGTGCATTATGCCAACCAATGGGAATGATGAACTCATGCATCTTTGGCCCTTAAAGGGATAACTTATACAGGGTTATGTCAGGCAGGGGGCGCCTTTGTCAGGCAGTCAGGTTAATTAATTCACCATGGAGGAGGAATGAAGGGCTTACCATACAAAGTGGGCTACTGCAAAGTTCATCCGTTAGTAAACTGAGACAAGAAAAAAATATTAGGGATTTATCTTTGTCAGTTCATGGAACCTATCCCTCTACTTCACGTGCTTCAATGAATATGGTATATGGGTCGCCATCATAGGCCTATCTAATTCTGTTAATTCAACTAGGATTAGCAGAGGTCAAGTACAAAGATTATACCTGTGACTAAACTGCATCTTCTCCTATCACACCAGGGATGAAAGTCAACGAGGCCAAAAGAACCCAACTAAATATTGATTTTTGCATAGGAATGAAAAGGGCTTTTGGACTTGAAAATCCTTGAAATCAGGGAATCGCTCAAGACTTCGATCCCTGATGAACGGCAATTGTCATAAAGAGGTATTTGATTAAATGAATATTTTGAACAGCATCTATGGAAGTAGCAGTAGCCTGTCTACTAAGGAAGCTCTTGTAGAGACTGACACAGTAGAGTGTTCCACATTATCTCAAGTTGAATACGAGAGCCCCATAGGCTTAACCAAGAAACTCTGTATCACACCCAGCAGTGTGATAACCCTTTCCCGTATCACACTCCCTGGGAAAACATCCAAAACGGTCAAATAACTGATGATAAAATCATTTCTAATGCCAAATAAATCGAATTTTGAACATATCTGACTAAATTAACTTGAGATAAATACAAAGGAGCACTTGAATTGGTCAGCACTGAGGGTTATCACACTCGGCTTCGCCTCGTGTGATAACCCTCAGTGCTGACCAATTCTCGTGCACCTTTGTCTATGTAGTGGATGGACCCTCAGGGTATCAAGCCCTCACCCCTCTAACCTCCAAAATAAGCATTATGTTTCAGGACACCCAATCCTACCTAGCAAAACGGGACTGCAGTAGCAATATTTCTTCAATTTTGAGAAAGACTTGAGAAAGAAGGGTAATTTCTCAGTTGATTTTATCACCAGCGAGCCGCAGTAGCGACTGACAGGTCGTCGGAAAAGATTGGGAGCTGATTTCAAGAATAAGGATAAATTCAAGAAGAGAAGATTAAGGTGGCTGGCGGGGATAGACATAAAGTAATTAAATTTTTGCCATATTCTCATCAGAGGTTCAAAATGATATGTACTTCTCATATATGCAAAAAATAATGTGGGGGTCCCTTGCATGTTTTTGAGATACAGGAGCTTTAATCTTATATAGGATTATATAGTGATTTGTCACATAAATCCCCAGATAAGTAATTAGATTTGTTTATAAATTCCTCAGCACTAAGATTATAAGTATATCTTTGCAGTGGTTGCAATATTGATATATGGTCCCAGTCATATTTCTTAAGTTGTGGATGATTGAAATAAAAAAATGTAAGGACATGGGTAGAATATTGACAGATAGAACATATAGGTCATTGTAAGAGATCAGTTCAACAGCCACTGTAGCACATGTGTTACATCTCTGCCTTCCACTCATAGGGCCCAAGGTTCAATTCCCTGCCATCCCAAGCATTCTAGTATTTTGCATATTTCGTTTACCCATACTGTCAATGTAACTCAGAGACCCCTGGTGTCCAAATGCTGAACTAACAATCCCCACCAGCCACCTTAAGATCTAACCTATCGACTCTGTATGTTTAAACCATTTATTTGGTAATGAAAGTAAGTTAAAGTTACTGGGCACAAATATCCCTTAAATTTAAACTCCTTGCCTATAGGTTTTTATAATGTATCAGCCTTTTGGACCTTGAAATAAGGGGAATTCTAAAAGACTTTCTTCCCTTTGAAACAAATCTTTATTTTGTTTGGCCCATGGCAGCAGGTGTTAGATGGGGTTGGAGTGAGCACTTGACCAGCAGGTGGCTGACAGTCTGACTACAATAGTCCCTTAACTAACCCTTTTAAGGCTGATGGTGCATTAATGCACCATGCCCATTGGTCGTCATGATGCATGAATGCAGCCTTGGTGAGTAACTCGCCAGACCTGGATTCATGCATCATGACCCTACAGGGTTGATGCACTCCCACAGGGACATCATGATGCATAAAATATGATTCCAGATGCATCAAAACATGATTCCAGATGCACATTACAGGTCTTGTATGAATTTATTCAGGGTGAGAACCTCAGAATAGCCTATGCACTACACCTAATATGCGAGTATTACTGCAGTTCTCTTGCTGGCTGGTCTGGTGCATCATGCCTATTGATCGTCATGATGCACCAATGAAGTACTGGCTTGACTACCCACCAGCATTTTGTTTGAGCATCATACCAAACCCTCTGGAAGTGCATCAATCTTGTATGGTCGGCATGATGCATGGATGTAGGCCTGGTGAGTTACTCCCCAGGGCTGCATGCATGCATCATGATACACCCCACATTGACCATCCTTAAAGGGCTGTAAATGCCGCCGGAGACGGCCAGGACTGGACTGCTTGTCACCTGCTGACAGGCTGTGAGCAGCTCAGGTTTAGTGGGTGGTGGGTGGGGGAGGGGCCTAAGGGAGGGAGCAGCTCAGGTTTAGTGGGTGGTGGGTGGGGGAGGGGCTTGAGGGAAGGAGCAGCTCATGTTTAGTGGGTGGGGGAGGGCTGAGGGGCCTGAGGGAGGGAGCAGCTCATGTTTAGTGGGTTAGAGGAGGGCTGAGGGGAGCAGCTCTGTGAGCAGACAGTGGTTAAGCCTTTAAGGGCTGCTAATGCTTTAGTGCATCATGCCCATTCATTGCTGTGATACAACAATGAAATACTGGCGAGTAGGATCGCCAGCATTTCCTCAAGGCAACCAGCATTTATATGGTGCACCTTCAAGGACTGCTAATACATAGGTGCATTACATGTACATTAGTCGTTATGATGCTCCAATGAAGTGGTGGCGAGCAGACTCGCCAGACCATCATTGGTGCATTATGCCTGGAGTGTAACAACCGAATTTGGGTGCACAATATGCATGATGCGGGTTTAAGTGCAAGGGTTGCATTCGTGCATCAATGATTATCATGACGAGAAATAGGCATGATGCATCCATTAAAGCTGGTATAAAACCTGATATAGCGTTGTATGATATGTGTTTCAGAGAATTATATACCCCTTCCCCAGTCATAAGGTGCCATTTATTCTGGTAAGATGTGGTTCATTATGTGCACATCATTGCAATCTAGTTTCAGCTGGTTTCTCCTCTTTGGTGGGAAGGGAAACTACTTGGTTAATTAGTTCTGGTCACAGCCACCTAGGGGCAGCACTGAGTGGTGTCTGCTCTGCTGTCAGGCATCCAAATCAAAGGCACCACCACTATAGAGAATTCTGCTTTGTGGCTCCATCTGGAGCCACTGTGCTGGTGCAATCAAGACTGCTTGTTGACATGAATAAAATGCTGGAAGCATTCTATTTTGACACATGTATATGCTTGAATTTAGAATGGTTAGAATGCACTGAATAGATTGTGATTTTGCCAGGACACTTTCACAACAGGGGTGATGACAGATATGCAGAAAGTTGAAAATCTTTGTATTTGACCTCTTGTGCCAGCTTTAATGTATTATGGGTCTATGATAGAGGGGAATGGCAGATAGTTAATGTATTATGGGTCTATAGTAGAGGGGAATGGCAGATAGTTAATGTATTATGGGCCTATGGTAGAGGGGAATGGCAGATAGTTAATGTATTATGGGCCTATGGTAGAAGGGAATGGCAGATAGTTATGAGATTGCATGCCTGTATATACACACAGGGTCATTTATAAATCTGGCTGTATCTGTGTATGGTATGGTCATAAGGGTACAGTTATTTAGACTCGTGAATCTGATTGTTTAGCAGTAGCTGTCTAGACACATCACATTTGTATATCCCTGAGGGCCTTTGAATAAACAAATATAGCTAAGTGATATTGGAGATACAGCCATGTTATTCCACTGCAAACATCAGACCTTTTGAATAAAGCGGTGTTAGGAATCAGCATAGTCAGCAATAACTCAGTTAACCCTTTGAGGTCTGCTAATCCATGCATCATGCCCCTTGGTCAGCATGATGCACCAATGAAGTGCTGGTGAGTCCGCTCACCAGAACTTCATTGATGCATCATATGCCAACTCTCAGGAGTGTGTCTCGTGATGCATGAATGTGGCCCTGGGGAGTAACTTGCCAGAGCTGCCCTCATGCACCATGACGATCAATTGGCATGGTGCATTAATGTAATATAAGCCTTTGAAAAGGGTTAAACTAAAAAGCTCCAGTGAGCAATTCAAGTAATGTAAATGTATTGCACTGTAAAAGGAAAATGTTGAAATAACGGCGCCACCTCCTCGTCCCAAAGTTGCCAGAGATCCATATTCATTTCCACAGAGATTCCTTGTACATTGGTGTACCACCATACCGCCACCGGGGGCTTCTTGTAAAAGCTGCTCTGGTTCAATACCATACAATTATTGTTGTCTACTGTTCACTTTTACAAGGCTCCCTGGCAGATTCAACAGTTATTTTCCACAGGGTAGCCGCTCCTCCTGTTGCTCCTGTGCGTGTCGGGTGGCCAGCTGCATCTAGTATTGGGCTGTGTGGGTTGTGTTTATATGTATATTAATGTGGTATAAGTTGTGTAGTTATTATCAGCTCACTCCGCTATTCTCACGTATTTGGGAAGACTAACTCTAGTGGTATGATGTTGGCTCAGCCCATCCTTTTAACCAACACCAAGACGCCGATACAAGTCACCATTTATTGTTCATTGGTTATTCACAGTTACAGCTGATGATGAGTCCACTCATGGTTGTACAGCTTCAACGACATCAGTCTATTCATACAAGCAGTTCATGTTTAACAATCCGATGCTACTGGAGAGGTATAAGTGCCATAGAGATCCTGCTCAATCCGTTCTTACATTGGCTAAGTGTAATACTAAATATTAAACGGCTTCATCCTCGTCTACTCCAGGAGTATGTGTTGCCTCCTCGGCTGCTCCCACCATACTGACTCCTCCCTATCTCTTACCCACCCCTCACACCTTTCAGACGCCGGTGTTTGGCTCACCCGTATTCCCCCCTCCCCCTCTACAGAATCTACCTGACCAGATCTCGACGACTCCCCTCCGTCTACACATTCCACAGCCTACCATAAACTCTATACTACCATAAACCCTATACAGGACTCCCATAGCACTCTCCCATATAGCATATAATAAATACACACATAATGCAGCATACAATAAATACCTACACAAATGTACCCTGTTATACCCGTTCATTATAATTATTGGCTATTGATGACAAAACAGTATGAATGGCCAGACACAGCAGAAAGGGTCATAAAGGTTGTATTATGGTTAATGGCAGCCAGTGGTGACGTATGGACCTTCAACACACACACACTTATAATTTATAAAGCCTCAAGTACATTCCGGGCAAACAATTGGGAACGAATCATGTTCTCAGGTATGGGATTGCGTTTTAGAGGAAATATCTAGATGGCTCTTAAATCCCTCCCAGTGGGGGCTGAGCAGCTGAAGGGTTGGTTTGTTTGCTTCTAATGGACCCAAATGTTAGCAAAAAAAAAAAAAAACAGGCTAAATGAAGGGCGCGCCCCCGCCATACCAAAATCCTGGACCCACACTGTTGTGTAAATTGCTATATTTTCATATGGTCTATAGTCCGCCCTGACCCTCCCTCACCTGAAGGGTTTTTTTTCCAAGGATCTGTGCAAATCACAAGAATGGCCCACTTTATTTTCAAATATCCAAGACTTTGCACATATTCTGAAGAATCCCATACCTATGTTCTAGTGGCACTCCTTACACTCGCAGCTGTATTTTTGTGGCAGACAGTAGTGAAGTATAGGCCTTCAACACACACATATCATTTATAAATCTTCAAGTACATTACGGGCAAACGACTGGGGTTCTGAAGAAATATCCAAATGGCGCTTAAATCCCTCCCAGTGGCGGGGGGGGGGGGGGCAGAGCAGCTGAGAAAGTGTGGGACATGAGCTGTCAACAGTGGCGGATTTAGACAGGGGGGACAGGGCAGGTGCTAGTAGCTACAGATTGGTTTCCTTCATATGAGCCCAAATGTTAGCCACAAATACAGGCCCATAAATTCACAATGCCAATTTCACCTCCACATAAGCAAGTTTTTGAATATATTCTGAAGAATCCCATGCCTGCGTTGTAGTGGCACTCACTACACCTGGTTTATTGAAATTCTTTTTATCATTCTTTCCATTTGGAGAAAGTAACCTTGTTCACAACCTCGGGCATTTTAGGCATAAAGGACATCAGCAATAGCTGTAAATGAAAAACAGATCACCCCAAGAACAGTGAAGAGGTCCCTTGACGTCCACCTGTCTAGACTTCTGTGTCAACCATCTCATCTTTGACTCACTAGTACCCGGAATTCCCAGGAATAGCACATAGCTGATTGGCTGATTTATAATTACAACTGAAGATGGGTACCATAAACCCCATGTATCAGGTGCAGTTTGTTTAGCTGTGGGACAACTCGACAGATCGGCAGTTCGACAGGTCTGCCAGTTGGACAGAATTTTGTGATCTTTGAGACAATTCGACAGGACGATTGGACAGATTCAGGTGCAATGCAAACCATGATAAAAACCCTCTCTTCTTATAGAATTTGAAAGGACAAAATCCCTAATGATACTGTCCCTACACCATAGAATCATGGAACGGCAACAAATCCGTTTTTTAATGTTTGATGATTATTTTAAACTGTTATCTATATCAGACCCAACCTGTCGAATTGTCCCAGAAATCTGTCCATTGGTCCTTTCTATTTCTGTCCAATCGTCCTGTCGAATCGGCAATCTGTCGAATTGTCCGTTTCCCACTTGTTCGCAAGGATGGATCCCTAGTGTGCCTTATACAACTGGGCAAAGCTGGGGTGCGCCTTGTAGGCGAGGATATCTTACTTTAAAACTGTACTAGACTTCTAAAACCAAGTCCAAAGTACACCTTATAGCATTTCCTTCAATTCAGGGTGTGCCTTATATGCGAGGTGTGCATTATACGCGAGGTTTTATGCTATGACAATTCCTGGCTGACGTCCTTTCATCCTCTATCAGATGAAACAATCCCCCTGCCCTTACCTCTCCCTCCCATTAATCTGGGTGTGGGATCCTTATAGCTAATTCAACAGCTCATTCCCTGCTTGCCATACCCACATATGGCAAGCCAAATGGGTAAAAAATAACTTACACAGAGACTTGAGCCCCTCTTGTGCCCTTAAACAGAGATAGCTTATACTTATTTCTAATTTAGCTGACTTGGAAGGGACTGCGGTAATACTTTGCACATCAGGCACGTTCTTGGATCACATTCTATATTCTATAATGTCTAAGGCTGTGCCACAGGCACAAGTATGATTGACTATCATGTACTATGGCCATAACTCACCAGGGCTGCAATGTTAGACATTAACGTCTAGTCAATCAGATAAGACAGAGGCGTAGGAAGCAAATATTCATTGGGGGGGCCCAGCTGGGGCCCAACCTCGAACACCTTCAATTGTCGGCTCAAGCGCAATAGCCCCATACATACCTATATAGAATTTGTATAGAAATGTAATTTTCAATGAACTTTGGATCTGATTTGAGGTCCAGGCCTCCCATTTTTCCTATCCCATTGTTATATCAATCTCATTTGAGATGCAAAGGTTTAGATCCTTGTTCAATTTATCATGAATTCTTGGCAAATTTTGGGGGGGCCCAGACATACTCAGGCCCCACCTCCTTCATGAGTGGGGGGGGGGGCAGGCCTCCCTGGCCCCCCTTTTCCTATGCCCCCTGTAAGAGTGTGTAAGTGATCCTGTTTTTAAAGGACTAAAAGTCAGTGATGCATGTGTGCAAGGTTTAAAGGTTCCCTTCAGAGAGGCGCCTGGGCAGGCATGGTAGTTTGCTCAAAATCACTCTGTACAGGAGGAGCCCCAGGACAGAGTATCTCTGTCTATGGCAGACTGAGTCTGAGAGTGCCTGTAAGAGTGGCAGTGGGGTCTGAACAACACTCTTGTAGTGGTGTTTTGAGATTGGCTAGAGCAGAACTAGTTGAGTACCTCAAGGGACACAGAGTGTTAGTGCATCATACCTACCTTAGGCTTAGGGTAATAAGGCCTTTGTATAGTTGTACATATATGTAGGTGGCCTGTTAAAGGGTTAAGGAATAGCTGGAGGTGTGACAACATCAATACTCTAGACCCATGTGTAAATAATCTGCTAGTAGCCCTCTTAATATGCCTTGCCAGCACAATAGATTTATACAGGGTCCCTGTCCTATAAGGTAACAGCTTTGCAATGCTCATGGAGACACTGTATCAGCAAAATATGGTAAGGTTTAGATAGATGCAAATACTTGATTGACGTCTAGTCAATCAAGTAATAATACTAGAGGAAAACGTAGAAACGCTGATAACTCAGAAAGGCTACTGGTATTTATTTGTATCTATTGTTGGGAGTTTGACATCAGCACTGCCATTCACAGGCAGGAACTAGCCCCGGGAACCAGCTCTAAGCAGATGTTAAGAAGTGTCATTCTATACCTTATACATAAGATCACACCAGTTATTGCCCATGTTGTGGTTAACACCTGGGTAAACAATCACTCACAAAAGACAGGGAAAACGTTTTCCATATGGAATATCTATTCTTTAACATGTAAATTCTAGACAACATTTTATAATCCTTGAATTGTGCAAACATCACATTACTTTACCAATATATGAATATATTTTTGTACAATTCAACTTCTTTCATGGTTTATTTTGACAAACTTTGGCCATTTCTGTCTCTTTTTTTGGGGACCCTAAAAAACGTCTTAATCCATGGTGGTGCCTATAACTCTTTCCGAGTTAATAATATCCCACTAATAAGGCACACCCTTACTTCAGGCAGATTCCATATGGCTCACACAGGATCCATGCAGAGTATTACTGAAGAAACATCGTGCCTTATATACAAGTATTACTGCGGTTATAGTCTTTGAAACCCAGTGTATGTAAATTTTACCCAATTGACTTGACATACACACAGCAAGGGCCCACACAGTAACAGAGCACCTCCCCCCTGTCAGAAGAGTGACAGCAGCATGCCAGGGGACATCAGGACATAAGGTAGGGGTGGGAGCAGGTCATTGTAAGCTCCGAGGAGGGTGGGGGCATTCGGAAACAAGGTATGGCAGGCAACCCAGATATGTCTCATTGTTTTCAAGTAGCAGGAATACTGTATGTTCTCGCTTACAAGGTACACCCACACATAGGGCACACAGCCTGAATTCATGAAAAATGTCAGGCCTATAAGGCACACCTGGAATCATATTTTGGTCAGGTTTATTACTGTAATACTCCACATATAAGGCACACTTTGAATATAAGGTGCATCCAGACTACGTAGGTATGATAGAAAAATGTAAAGGTCCTTTGCTCTTTCACACAATTTTAATGAAGTCGAAAGACACTAGCTGCACTGTAGCAAACGGTGGTTTGTACATATATTCATTTGTGCTGAGATTATTCTATTCTTGCCATTATCATTTCCCCTTTTTAATTACTTAATTTCTCATCGTTATTGCAGGGTGGTATATGTTATGTTTGTCTGGCAATACAATGTACAGAAAGCCTTTCCTACTTTATAACTTGTTATAACGCTGCTGGGCGAAGTCAGAGTGCATTATCCTGAATGCTGCATTCTGATTGGCTGATTGACTGTGCATTATCTGGATGGATAATGCACTCCTTGCAAAAGGAGGTTAACTTCATCTCACCTTTAGACTTCACAATTGATATTCATGTGTTGTCAGGTGGCTGATGGGTGATTTTTCTGTGTTATAACGGGAATAATGCACTTGGTCATGGCTGTGGTCATGCTCTAGACTGTATTGAGACATCTTGGGGCCTATAAGGCCCCTCGATGGCTCAATACAGTCCAGAGCATGACCACAGCCATGCCCCGTGCATTATTCCCCAACTACAGTAATGGTCTAGGGAAAATGCAATCTATCAATATAAAGTGCACAAGTTGGAAATCATGTCGTGGTTTGTTTAATACAACATTTAAGGCTGGGACTAACAGAAAAATTCCTCCTGCATAGTTCAGATATTGGATGTCAGCAGCTGATGTCGTAAAAGAGCCTCTAGTGCAGGCAATAACAAAATGAATTAGTTTTGAGGACTACTTCAAGGGGTCCATCTGATTGAAGTGAAGACTAAGGGAGGAATTTGAAGAATTTGATTCTCCCAGATTGGCAATATGAAAGCTCTTGAATCAAAACATTAATTTTGTTACACTCACAGTCCACATGGCCTCTCTCGCCCCAGTTAGCTATTCAAATCCTATATGAAATCTGGCAACAGCAGCCTAGTGGACTATGGGTATAAGACCCATAGTCTACTAGGCCTCTGTTGCAAGAATAAGCCATACAAACAGTATGTATAAAACCTAGTGACAGAGACCTAGTGGACTATGGGTATTAGATTTGAGATAAAGAGAAATCTCTCATACCTCTAATAGGAAATGGGTCTTCACAGTAGATGTATTTTGTACCTTCATAATTGATCCACATTGCTCAGTCTGTATAAAATGTAGCAAGCCCATGCAGAAAGATTTAACGTGTGATATATATCACATATGGCCCAGGGTCTACTACCCCCCCCCCCCGAATATAAAAATTGGGCATTGTGCATTGAAGCACAGAAGGCTCAGGGTAGGCAGCATAAAACCCTCTATCAACCCTGTAGGGTCACAGGAATCAGCACTTGCGAAATATTGACTAATTACTTACAAATAGAGACTATTATCTATACATGTACTGACACCAGTCTGTCATAATCTTCTCTTATTAAACCCCTTGGACCGCTGGCCCCCTGGTGTGCTGGCCCCCTGGTGCTGGCCCCCGGACACCTGGCCCCTGGACACCTAGACACTTGGCCTCCGGACACCTGGCCCCCTGGAGACCTAGCCCCTGGACACCTGGCCCCCTGGACACCTAGCCCCCACAGAAAACTTTTTCCTTAGCATGCTTAGTTTATTGCTCAGTCCCCAATGTGTTATGTGTATAGCTTGGACACTGTAAACATTGCCTGCTGAAAAAAAGTGTCTCACTTGGTGATTACCCATAGGACTCCATGTGCTAATTTCATCGCCAAAATTTATCTGACCCATAGACCCAATGGTTAAAGAACTTGTAGTCAGTATAGCTCCCAAAAACATGACGTAAGTACAGCAGCTTTTTTCGTAGAGAAAGACATCACTCACCATAAAGGACAAAATGTTGTATGATAGATGAGATTTGAAACTTTCCTTTGGCTTTTGAAAAATGTGTAAACTAACAGTATATCACTGAATGATTACACCCTAAAGTTGGTGATTACAAATTTGTGGATCTGACTGAAAACCCGGCTCCAATAGCCCAGGGGATACCCTGGGCCAATAATAGATGATGAATGCTGAGTGCTAGGGATGGGTCCTCTCCAATGGGAATGTGTTAATAGAAATGGCTATTCTCAGTAGAAATGGCTATTCTCAGCAGATGCTTCTCTTTTAAGTGGGCTAGGGAAGCCCGCTTATACATGGGGTTTTATGGTAATCTAGAAAGTACTGCTGCTCTATCTATGATGTATTCCTACAGACCATATTGCAATATATTAATATTATATTATCCTTTGTGCTATAGTAATTCGAACACTTCTTTTGCTTCTCCTGCAAAACTTGAAAAATGAAGTTACAACCTTCTTGCACTGAGGCGACGATGTATAGAGCAGGAGTACAAATTAAGTCACAGCCTCGTTTATAGTAATCGGTTCAACTCAAGGTGTGCCTTATATGTGAGGTGCAGCTTATACATGATGTATTAAGGTAGGCCTAATTCCCGGAAATCTACATCATGTGAAACCATATGTTACTCAATGACTCACTGTCACTGCAAACAGCACCAAGACTGGCTGGCTGATTCATGATGGCAGCCACAGTAGATTATAGATAATTTTCCAGGGGGCATATTCAAGATAAGAGCACAATTCCTGGCTGGCTACCTTTCATCCTGTGGCTGGCTACCTTACATCCTCTCTGTCAGAAGAGGCACAAGTCTCCCCCTCATCTCCCCCCCACTAATCTGGGTGGCCTTTTCTCACCGATATCTGAGTAGAATTACCCTGGCAGCAGAGCAGTTTACCCTGTCAGCTTGTAGGTGACAGCAGCGACATAGCCAGTAGTGGCGGAAGAACAGCTGTCTTGGCCTATTCCGACTTAGCAGGTTGTTGCATGGGCGCGGCCATTGCTTGAGCTTGTTAACAACGAGCTCTACTGATAAAAGCTATCAGATGGGTACCAGTTGGCCCCACGAGAGGTCCGCAGTGAATAGTTGGGATCATCTCATTGGTTAATAATTAATCCCGCTAGGTCCGTATAAAGGGGATGGGCTATTACAAAAAGAAACATTGGTCAAGAGATGGTGCAGGGCTTTTTGTCTCCTGGAGACAATGATGACAGTAAACCTTACACCATCAACAATCACAAATATTCATTCTGTAAATCTTCTACAATATTAGTATTTTACTCCCATCTGCTTAAGATGACATAAAATACTGTAACAGAAAATGCCGTCAAAATAACAACTGATCTCTGGAACTTTACGACAAGATTTTCACCGTTATTTTCACTGAGGTCCCTTGTGCCAAAGTGCTTTACTGTACTGCCATCTGGGGCTTCATTGTAGAAACTACACTGGTTCACTGCATTACAATTATGGTGATCCAGTGCTTAGTTTCACGGTGATGCCTGGTAGGTTCAACAGTTATTTCTTAGAGTTTAAACAACATGAGACGGTCCAAATTGGCTATATTTGATGTCCTCGAATAGGACCCCCTTGATATAGACTCTGTATAGGAATGTACACATATAGGTCTTTGGAAAATCTCTAACATTAGAGAACCCTTCTTAAGACTTCCAACCCTGTAACAAGCAAGAAATTTGCTGTTCAATAAGAAAGAACAACTAACATTTGCACAGTCTGGCGGCCAAGGGGTGTATTTTATATTGTAAGGCTTGTGTCAAAAGGTTACCTAAATAAAGAAGGAGGCGACAGCTTTGACCTCATTACTAAGACTTGAACCTTTGAGGGCCGATGGGCCAATGGGCCAATGGCCACGATGCACTCATACAATGGTGACCCTCAAAGAGTTAAGGGAGGATGCATTGCCTACAGTGTTTTAAGCCACCTCTGGTCCCATGGGGCTCCTTGTCACCCTTACTTTGGCCATTTCCATTGAGACAGCAGCATATTGAATGAGCCGTTAGAATCTAGGGTAGATTCACCCTAAGACGTCCACATAGCTAGGAGACAGTAGCATATTAAATAGGCCATTAGAATGGAATCTATGGTGCTGTAGGTTGAATCTAAACCGACCACACCCATTATAAGACGTCCAAACCACCTAGTACATTTAAACACTTCAAGAAAATATGTTTACAAATGGTTCATTACATTGGCTCAAGCTGGATCTGAATCAATCTGTCTTTTGTCCCTTGATGGCTGGGAGTCTCAGAGTATGTGGACGTCTAAGAGTGAACCTTCCCTACTCATTAAAGGCATGTCCTGAACCCATTGAGGGTCACTAATGCAGGAGTGCATCCTAATAGGTCGTCATGATGCACCAATGAAGTGCTGGTGAGTCTGCTCGCCAGCACTTCATTGGAGCATCATGCCAACCCATGGACATGATGCACTGATAGGCTGGCTACCTTTCATCCTGTGGCTGGCTACCTTTCATCCTCTCTGTCAGAAGAGGCACAAGTCTCCCCCTCATCTCCCCCCACTAATCTGGGTGGCCCTTTCTCACCGATATCTGAGTAGAATTACCCTGGCAGCAGAGCAGGTTACCCTGTCAGCTTGTAGGTGACAGCAGCGACATAGCCAGTAGTGGCGGAAGAACAGCTGTCTTGGCCTATTCCGACTAAGCAGGTTGTTGCATGGGCGCGGCCATTGCTGGAGCTTGTTAACGAGTTCTACTGATAAGAGCTATCAGATGGGTACCAGTGTGCCAATGAAGTGCTGGTGAGTCTGCTCGCCAGCACTTCATTGGAGCATCATGCTGACCCCTGGGAGTGTATCAATAATAGGAGGATCAGCATGATGCATGGGTGGTGAGTTACTCATATTATATATCATGACGACCCATGGGCATGATGCATTAATGGCCCTTAAAGGGTTCAGAGGCCAACAGTTCTCCGGTTACATTTTTATCAGATAGTGCTGTGCTAATGCTCTTTGCCTGATGAATCCACCGACGCTGTTCTAAATGGAAAAGATTAATGGTGGAGTCCTAGTTCTTGACCCAACAAAAGATTGATATCAATCTCACCAAGCCACGACTTAAAAACCATTTCAGAACTCTGGCACGGCTTATAGCAGCAGCAGGAACTCGGGGTGCCGCTTATATGCAGGGCTTTAGTTATATAGAATAAAGCATAGTAAGTAATGGGAACCCCTTTAGACCCCTGGTGCAGCTTATATGCAAGGCCTGCCTCAGGATGTGCAGGTGCACCTTATACATTGGGTTTTATGTCCCTTAAATACTACAGAATATATAAATTCCCACCATGCAACTCAGAATATTGCATTTGAATCTTTTCCTTCTCTACATAGCTTCCTTGAAGGGATTGAAGAATAGCTGCCGAAATATCTCAATATCTTAAAAATATACGTTCCTTAGAATGCACAAGATGGGAATTAGTTGGTAATTATTTATGGGATCAGACTGAAAATTCATTTCAACCGTTTCAACTGGAGTGAGAATATGCTCTCTTACTCTGTTACGATGCTTCCCGGTGCTTCTGACAAGCCCACAGTTCTAATTATATGGAGGTCTAAATCAATTAGTCTCCATTGAGGCTGGTCTGAGGAACTCATCTAGTTGAATCTTTAAGGGCCGCTAATGCATTAATGCATCATACCCATTGGTCGTCGTTATGCATGAATGTAGCCTTTGTGAGTAACTCACCAGGGCTACATTCATGCATCATGACGACCCTTCTGGCAGAGATGCAACTCACTGGCCATTAAAAACCAGGAAAACTGAATTTTGAAACCCTTTCCCAGGAAATTAACATGATTTAGTACAAAACGCTGGACAAATGAAACCAGGAATTCCTGATAAACCAGGAAAAGTGGCATATCTGTTCTGGGCTAATACACTCCAGACGGTCTGCAAGATGTTCCAATGAAGTGCTGGTGAGCAGACTCGCCAGCACTTCATTGCTGCGTCATGCCGACCAATGGGCATGATGCACTCCTGCATCAGCGGCCCTTAAAGGGTTAATTTAAAATGAGTACTAGACAGGATTCATCTCCTCCTAATGAGAACTCGGCATGAAAGCCCTTGAATTCATCTCATCTCTAACCATTGAGTGAGATTCGTTGTGTTCCAGATAATGATCCTGTCAAGAAATGACTACTCTTTGGAACTGTATGATGTATTTCAGATGCCGATAGCTCATCCATTTTGCTTAGATTATATAGCGTCATTACTCCCTACACTTTATTGACTCGGAAATTGACCAACAATAAAACCATAGTGTTGTAGATTTTAATACAATAGTAGAGAATAGTTCTGTGAGACATGGCGCGGCGACTTGTAATCTTGTGTCTAGTTTCAGTTGGTGAGACAGACAGGGCATACTATCATCTGGGCTTTTGGTAGTATACAGCACAAATTCAACCTGAACTACCCACTGCAGCTAAGTACTAATAGTCTGTAGACTGTCCATTCTGCATGCACCTCACTCAGCTGCCACAGGGACCTGTCTTATTCAATGTTCAATGCCATAGTCAACAGGTGTGTCATTATGAGTGTACACTGTCTCAGATTGCCAGGAGCCTGCTCTGCCTCCCCACCCCCCCCCCCCCCCACACACACCCAACTGTCAATCACTTGTAATAGTCTGTACTTCATCATGGGCCAGTGGTCAGCAAACCGGCCAGATCACTCCACCTCTCTGTAGAGGGGGAGCACAGTGTAAGTACATACATCTTTTCAGTGTTCCACAAAATCGTTTATATAATGAAAGGAGTGATCAAATTAATCTTTCATCACCAATAGTAGATACATATTCTGAGAAAGCATTATTTCAATGTAAACTAACAATTTTACACAGAAAATAATGTAGCAGTTCCACAAGGTGGCCTTACACTTCAACCTCCTCTGATTTACAAAAATGCACATATGGCAACACACACTTTAGCACTGATTTCTCCATAGAGATCTTTGACAGTGAATACTTTGTTCAAATACAGAAAAAATGATCCAATTGTACCATAACCCACTGAGATAAAACCTGTACTACATATATATAGTAGTTTCAAAACAAACAATTCTAAAACAAAGGCTACAGGGATGCATTTCTGAATCTTAAAATGTTCTAATGCTAATCTGCCATAGGGCTCCAAATGATGAAATGTCTTATCTGCGAATAAAATGAAAAGTATGAGATATATTCTGAAAATTCCTTCACTGATAAGTAAAGTACACACACTGTTGTTATTACATTAGAATAGTGAGCAGGAATAGTCCATAGCAGAGGAGCCACAAACAAAAATAGATTGCAAGGCCTCCCTATCCCTTACACCGTGGCGACTGTGAACCATACACTAGTCTACTCATCTCACGAGTAGTACTCACTAGTCGCCGCGCTAATTACTTATAACTCTAGGACTAAGGATGTTTTGCTAAGTTAGGTCAACCCTCATGAAACTTTTATTCTTTCAAGCCACCATTCGTTTATCCTTAGCCTTCTTAAGAGAGCCCAACTCAATTGCTGTAGCATCGATTTCATCCTCGCTGTCCTTAAAGGGGCTCTTTATAGCAATAGCTTGGTGTCCCTTCCATATATAACATACCACCTCTCCCCTTCCTATATAAGGGTGTATGAATAGTAATCTATCGGCATGTAATCCGTAGCCTGATTAGAGACCCTAGTGTCAGAACATAATACAGGCAGTGTTTTTAGTAGCTCCCTCTAGATTCTCATTTTTGCTTGAGTGGGGACTCTACCGAGGCTGATGGATTTTCATTGTTAGCTTTATAGCGTCCTAGTCCCTGCTCACAAAATGTACCCAGGCTGAAAGCAGTATCCATGATCCTATATGAGTCTCGACACAAACCCGAAGGGTCAGCCATTTTTAATTTCGCTTATTCTGCAAAAATCTGTAAAGCACAATAATAAGACATATCATAATGGGTACCCTGTCCCTGGATAACACCCACTTCTATGGACATGATGGTTCCCATCATAACAGCTCTTATTAGTGCATGTTGCCAGGCACAAGCTGCAGTTCCGCTTGGAGCCTATATAAAGTCAGCTGTGCAAATTAAGCAGGCCTGATAAGAGAGGCATGGATAGGGAAGGGTGTGGGCCGCCACTGACTATCGTATAATGAAAGGCATTTACCTTATCATACTGTTTTTCTTGGTTATGAATGTTATCTGCTGTATGGGGTCTGAATGGATGGCTCATAGTGGAGAGTCCTATCCATTCAGCCCTTAGTATAACAATCCAGGAATGCCCTATTGAAAGGGACAATGCTGGCTGTGTGCTCTGGTATTTTAACAAAGCGGAGAAATTGCATTTATCTGTTTATTGACATCCAAAATAAAAGGAGTCTTTTGGAACGGCAGTGGACGAATGTTCCACGGGCCACATGACCAGCCCAATCATTATTGGCAAACTGAAGGTGATTTTCTGTTTAAAACTAATGGTGATTTTCTGTTTTATTCCAATCTTGAGTAAACCAATAAATGATTATATAATTGTTTTCCCAATAATTGCACACGCAAGCACACTTCCTAGCGAAAATCTCCCTGTCCAGGGCAGCAAATTCCAGGGGTCCGATTAAATCTAAGCGCCTGCTCTATCTAAGAACTTCATTTCCTCACATATAAGGTGCAGTTTCTATGAATGGTTTTACATAAATACATCAAGCCCTTCCATTTGATATATTACACTTCCCAGCCCCAGAGATGTCATGGGAGAACTGGTGAGGGGGATGATAGTACTCACTTAGCCACAGAAATTTTGAATTCTGAAGATCCAAGAAGGGTAATGTAAATTTGAAATTTTCCAGTAACCCACAAACTCTTTAGGTGTGTCTTATACAAAAGCGGGACAATATACGAAATCATTGATGTTGCCAGTTTTAGCCAATAGGAAAACCAAAGCTGCATACTGCAAACAGCCTCCATTTTCCCATCCTCTAAAATCTAATGTTGACCAACCTCTTTTTTTTTCTTTTTTAATTTCCTATTCACCAGACAGCCAAGTGTAAATCTGCACATACGTTGATGGGAGTCTTGATGTGTGGAGATGGCTCTAATGTGGGGGATTCAGGGGAAAGATGGCTTCTGCCTTGTTTAATGGAGGAAAATGGCCTGCATCACAACATAGGCTTCTTCTGCTCTCTAGTGCATGCACAGCTAGATTTAAGATGACTGGATACTGAACTCAATTGTTTAAATTACCTAGAGCCTCATCAGCATAAAAAGGAGCTCTCTGTAGGTGCCATGTATGAAAATGCCATGTGTAAAGCCTTGTCTAAGAGGTGAATCTTGCATATAAGGCGTAGCCCAAGTTGAAGGGCTACCATAAATTCTCTCTTATTAGCAGCACCCTTGTATAAGCTGCATCCCTGACTTTGGGAGAAGCTATAAGCCCCAGCCAAGGCTTGAAAATTGGCAGTTCAGTACTGTTTTATAGTGTAAAATACCCTGACATAAGCTGCATTCTGACTTTGTGATGTTCCTATAACCCAAAATTTTTATATTGGGTTTAGGTACTAGCTGCAGCAAATACGAGAGAATTTACGGTATATCTAAAGGTGTAGCTTGACTTGGACAGCCTAAAAGTAAAAAATATACCCTGCCTATAAGGCGCATTCCCTCTTTTGGAAAGTTCTATAAGGTGCAGGAAGCTTACAATATGCAAGGTACTTCAGCCTATTTTAATTGATTTATACACCAGATATATAATCTAAAAGAAAAAAAAGAAAAGCTAAATGGTAGCTAACACATGAACTCATTGTTGCGCCACCAAAGGTTACTAATCAATATGTTGACCTATCTGGAGGAGGACTAGGAAGCCTAGAAAACTCCTCTCTGGAAATCCTTGATAAGAGTTCGTTCTCGGGGCACTGCGGCAATCCATCGCAGCAGTTAGATTGGAGGGTAAATAATGTTGAGCACTAATCTAATTGACTTCCAATGGAATGTGGAGAATTGTTGGGGCAGGTTGTCATCTGCCTCTTCACACTCTAAGAAATGACAGTTGAATCTACCAGGAATCCCAATTTGAGTATTGAAAACTCTGCAACGAACAGCCGTAATTGTAATGCAGTGAAGCAGTGTAGTGTTCACAATAAAGCCCAGATGGCAGCACAGTAAAGCACTGTGCTATAAGGAATCTCTGTGAAAATAATGCTGGAGAAATACTGTTGATTTTGCAGCATCTTTCTTACAGTGCGCTGGAACTTCCAAAACCAGGGGTAAAAGTTTCCACAGAGAGGATTGAAATAGGGGAAAGGTTAACTAACTAGTACTGTAATGCTCTGCATATAATGGTAAAGGTCAATCATGATGAGTCTTTGCCGCAAGTTTCTTCATGAACGGGTTTGGCCGAAACCAGAGAGTGAAGAAACAGGAGGCGCATACTGATCAGAGTTGACCTTTACATTCTTCTTACATTTCTTTGCATGGATTGATTCCACATTATCAAAAAGGTCACTCAAATTTAACTGGTGAAACCTTGTCTGTTTTGATCAACAACAAGGCTGATAACGTCTTCTTGGACAGATTATTTCATGAGAGGGCTGGGCTGTAATACAAGTGACTAAAGCTTTTTCAGTCACTTCAATATTTGCCTTGAGATCAAACTTACCTGGGAAGATGGGCCCCTGATGCACCCTATATAGAAGCAGCCAAAGGGGGTTTGCCTTTCGCCGAGGAAATCATACATTGAATTTGTACTATTTAATTCTATCTGTGCACCCAAGAGGATTGTCCAGAGTTGGCGGTGCGCCTTATATGCAAGACTTGCCATAAGTACTCATATCATTTCCCTCGACTCAGCGTGCGCCTTATATGCAGGAAGTGCTATATACACAAGGAATTACAGTAATGCAGTGTACTCCCACAGGCAGTTACTACACACACAATTTCTTGCTCCTGTGCAATTAACTTAGCCTCAATTCAATTGTTATCAATCACAAGGCTCCATGGCCTCAGGACAACATTACCCCTACTACCCAACCCCCCCCCCCCCATCCAATCAGCACTGACATCACAATCCCTTTCATCTCACAGCGTCTGATAATCCATCCACCGCCTGTTTGAATATTCCCTGGAAAATTCATGGGTCGATAAATCGCTGTCGACAAGTTATTAATGATTATGACAGGTATTTTAAGTTGTGAGTGCCATCCCAGGCTAACCACCCTGGATATTCTGATGAAATCCATATATTGGCTTACTATGAGGTTCCAAATATCAACAATGCTTCGAATACCACTGATTATATTTATAGAAGCTTTTTGAAATGGGGTATATGAGTTAGTTTAACTGGAGGTCAAATGATATTGAGAGCTGCACTACATATTTCATTTTCTTGCTTCAGCAATCTAATATTAGAGTTCTCATGTATATACATAAGAGGTGTTGGTTCATAGAATAAGAAAAAAAAAGATAAAAAAAGAATATATATAAAAAACAAAAACAAATCTTAAAACAGTAGCTGCAGTGTGGCACCTAATGACACTTTCATTCCCCTTAACAAAGTACACTACTCCTATATTTCGCTACAAGAAAAGCTTTAAGGCAGTAATCCTCTGGAAAGCAATGACAAATGCTGACTTCCTTTCTCAAATTACCAGGACCAATCATCATTTACTGCAAAGGGAAATTACCAGCAGGGGAGCAGGCAAGCAGAAAGGGACATCCACCCTAGGCCGCATGGATGATCCCTTTTGCTTGCCTGCTCATGCTGTCCTGTTGTAAGATAACTCAGACTGACATGATACTTGGAATTGGGACCTAATCTGTGTCTCCGCAGCAACACGAGAGGGTTCAGGGTAATAGAAAAAGTCATTTTCTAGGTACTAGAACCTCTACCTTGGTGGCCTGTTTGAGCGACTAGGCGCTTATGAATTTCAATTCCCCCGTACCCCAAGCCTTTATTTGAGACCGGTACTTATTAAAACATTGTATTTTACTGCTTGATGTTTATTTCAATACTCCTTACCCCTGACGCTTATTCGAGACCGGCGCCTATTCGAGACCCAGGTGCTTAAACAAGCCGCTCTGGTAATTAATAATAACTTAACAAGCCGCTCTGGTAATTAATAATAACTTACCTAGGTTTTCTCCTCCCCATATATCCATCATCATATCGTATTTTCCAAGTTCGTCGAACCAGGACTTGTCTATTACAAATAGCCCTCCAGCTATCATAGGAGTTCTGAAGCAGAAGAAAACAGGATATTTCACTATAATATTTGGGTTAGAACCTACCTCTTTAGGAGAGGGAATATGCCATGTACAGTGCAGTGATACTGCTGAACATCTAGAGGTGCTTTGCTCGCATTTTAATCTTTATGACAGGAAAATCTAGGATATTCATAGGAAGGTAAAATGACACAGAAATATTTGAAATACCCGCTGAATGATGAGCTTACAATAGTGGCCACAGGTGGCGTGACAGAGCTATGATGAAAATTTCCAATAGACTATAACACTGTCTGCGGTGAAGGGCTCCGTGGGTGAATTAGTCGGATCACAGTCTTAATAATTCTTTATTTCACAAATCCATATTCATCAAAATAATGTAAAGTTTTCTAAACACATTCATAGGTACATCTCCAACATGATTCAATGAAAAGTTTAAAAAGTCAATCTATATTAGCTGCTAATCCTTCTTTGAATATAAATGTGGCGATATTGAGTAAATGTCAAACAGAACATTTCTTCTAATGAGGTATTCACAACACTGAGACAGGAGGCATAGACACAAAAGATACAAATGTTTCAGACATGCTATGCAAATAAGAATAGAGGATTAGGTAAGTTACTTTAACCATTTAAGGGCTACTTTAAAGGCAAATGCATCATGCCCATTGGTTGCCATGATGCATGAATACAGCCCTGGCGAGTTACTCGCTAGGGCTACATTCATGCATCATGCCGACTGTCCGGAGTCGTGAGAAATCCTGGAGGGTCTGCATGATGCACCGAAGAAGTGCTGGTGAGCAGCAAACACTTCATTGGTGCATCATGATGACCAATGGGCATGATGCACTCCTGTCTCTGTGGCCTTTAACGAGTCCTTAACTGTAACGGGTTTAAAGGAGTAGCTTACTTGATGGGCTGGATGGGATTAGTTCTCCGCCGGTTTATCTCCTCTCCTGTCATATAATCCCATTTAAATACTAGATTCCAGTCAAAGCCTGTAAGGGAAGTAGTCAACTGATATAGGGCAAGTCGGTGAATTTATTAGGAAATGACATTTTTATTACATGTACCCCCAGCATTACCATTTCTACATTATTCATGATTTTGATCATCTAGATGTACGTTCAATCTTTGTATAGTACGATATGATAATCTTTGAAAGAAATATTAGGTCTATGGCATAAAAATTATGGCTTTGAACATGATCGTAAGGCAACAAAAAAGAGATGAGAAATTATATATTTAGATATTCAACAAAGAAGTTAGACATAATTATAAAGAATTCAGTTACTACGAATAAAACTCTCAAATCTGGTCGATTTCTATATCTGTCAGGCAGGCTTACTTTACATGGTATTGGGTTAATTTTGTTATTTAATAACCATAATTACGTTAAATAGACCCACCTCCGCGAAGATTGGAGGACGCCCCTACGTAGGCAAAGTTATCCATATTAATTACATCTATGATTGGACTAACGACACTCCGACGGTCCTGAAAACAAGAAAAAGCAAAATAATTTCATCAGAAATGATCTTGATGTAACGATGAGTAACAATAATAAGCTAATTTATTAGGTCTTTTGATTAAGTCGCAATTTAGAAGCTCTGGGATAAAACATAGAGAGGAGGGTATGGTAATGAGACTGTAATCAATACTGAGGTGTTAAGCAAAAAAGATGCACCGAGCTCCCTATTATGAGGTATCCTTCCTACTTGGTAGATAATCAATACAACATTGTACCCTCGCCAGTAAATGGAGAGGGTTGTGGTGGTAATGTGTGGGAAAAAGTGGAAACTGTTTCCCATTAGGGGACTGGGAATGGTATCCTAGTAGTGCATGCAGGACGGCTGGATCGGAGTTTTCGCTAAGTCACCTCCTTAAGGGCCATTATTGAATCATGCCCATAGGTTGCCATGATGCATGAATGCAGCCCTGGCGAGTAACTTGCCAGGATTATACAATCATGCATCATGCTAGCCTTACAGCGGTTAACCCTAGAAGAGCCGCTAATGCATTAATGCATCATATCCATTGATCATCATGATGCATGCACGCAGCTCTGCATCAAGCCAACCGGAGGATCAGCATGATGCTCCAATGAAGTGCTGGTGGGCAGACTCCTAGGCACTTCATTGGTGCACCATGCTGACCAATGGGGATGATGCATTAATACATCAGTGGCCCTTAAAGCGTTAATGCGTGGAGTGAGAGGAACTCAGATGGGAAGTAGCTCATGGCATGGGATACTACGTGGCTGACTACCATAATACCTAGCGTATAAGGCGCGGCTTATAGACCCTTCACACTCAGGAAGGTACATTGTAGGAGGAGGGGATGATGCACAATGCATACAGGGTTATTTCTGTTCAATCTCTCCTTTTTCTTTCCTTTGCCTTTTTTTTTTTTGGTGGGGGTGTTATAATGCTCCATTTTAGCCAGTAAGGCCAGAAAACGTCGATGTGGACAATATGTTAAGGTTTTTGTGGTCAAAGTGTGGACATTTCGTAGCACCTTCTATGGTCATTTCTTTATGAGAGGTTTCTGTACATGTAATGTGGACAATTAATTTTGTGCTGTGCGTCTAAACCGCAGCATAAGGTGTAGTCCTAGCTACCAATTTAAAATAAATAAATTTGAAATAAGAGTCTTTCTTTCCAGTACATAGCTACATGTTTACATAGCCTGGGCGCGGCTTATACGCAGTTAATTACAGTAAGTCGAAGAGGACCTTTTAGATGCCCCTAGCCCTGTGAGTGGACCATAAGAGGTGCATGGCAGGTGTAAGGAAACCGAGTCCTACATGAGGCCTAATGTACATGGGGTCTAGTGTTCACTGATGGATACGGGTCATCCCGTACCCGCCACTAACATACACACAACCTAGCATAAAACCCTCTCTGTAAGCCGCTTCCACACTTAAGCCACACCCCTAGTTGTTAATAACCGATAAGCCGCATCTCGGTCTGAGAAGGCTTATCTATTACTATTACCGTAAATTCTCTCGCATAAGCCGCCCCCTGACTTTTTGGAAAAGTAAAAAAAAAAAAAAATTAAAATGGTATTATAACCATTTTTTTTTTCTTCCAGATAGAAATTCATTGAAAATTTGGATTAAAGTATTGAACTGAGATTATCTTTTTAAGCATGTCAACCTGAGAAAATGTCTGAAATCGAAATAAAAGTCGGAAAGGTTACATCCTTACACCTGGCCCTAAAAATAAATTTAATTTACCGTAATATCCCACATATAAGGTGCGCCTTTTAGGCGAAATTGCGGCTTACTGCACCCTGTAGAATATCCCAAAAGAATGAGTGCGCCTTATAGGTGGGGTTAAATTATATTAGATTACCGTAAAACCCAAGTCATACATCGGCCCTGGGCCTAAGCCAGGAGTAGAGTTTGGAGAAAAACTCTATGCCGGTTTTGTGGCCTAATTTTAACCATTTTCTCTTTAATCTATAGTAATAAAACCCGGTTACTAGGCAGGGGTAGAGATTGAGGGAAATTTAGAAGCCGGGTTTGCCCAAAAATAGGGGGGGGGGGAATCGGCTTATGACCGGGGTTTTACGGTAGTACTAAACGGTCCAAAATGAAACCCCATGTGCACCCGATTCTTGGACTCAGGTCGCGTCTTATATGTAGGATGTTCCTTATACGTGGGATATTACGGTAGAACAGTTCTAAAGCGTCAAAACCCTGGAGGAAGGTCCTGTTACCTTGTAGCAGGCCTCATCAGTCTGACACAATCCGCCCTTTGACAACTGAGGCTAATTAATAACTACTGTGACGTTAACTACTGTGACGTTAACTACTGTGACGTTAACTACTTTGACGTTAACTACTGTGACGTGAGATTGTAGCGTATCATTTTGTATTTGAAGGTCAGTACTGGAACAAATGATTACTAGTTTTACCGTATACCCTCACATGTTATAAGCTGCTGCTTATAGGCCATTTCAGAGGCATTATCTGACCTATCAAGAATTTCCACTTAACAATTTTACACTGGATATAAGCTATTCAAATAGAAAACATGATCCGATGTACAAGGGACGTTTGAATCACTACTGGGATAATGAGTGATTGAAAGGATAATATTATCTGCTTTCCTCTTAAAATTGTATTTGAATGTCAACAAAGGAAACCGAACGGGGACTGTGGTATTAGCCCAATATTGATCTTGGCCCGTCTTGGACATCGCATGTTTCTTTGTCTTTGATGTGTGACAAGATCATTTTTATCTGAAGAGTCTTTTAAAAGCGCCTTCCTTTCGTCCATGAAAAGATTTAATAGAATAATCTGAGAGAGTCATAAAAGTTGCTGTTTCAACAAAGACAGTGAATGCTGTCTTGATAGCTACATAAATGGAAATAATGTGTAATTTCAGGTCCTAAATTTGGTTAATACCTGGAATTAACAAAGGGACCTTCATATCATCAAATACTTATACACAACAAATACCATCCATGTTAAAAGGACTGTAAAATAGTATAAAAGCCGCACCATGAATTCGGGAGAGTGCTATACAAGCCGCACCTGAAGCCTGAAATGGTTGCTGTTCCCGCCTATAATCTATATGTACATAACCCTTTGCATAAGCCACACCCTTGCTTCATAAAAATAATATAAGCTGCACCAACGGTATGAATTGGTCTATAAGCCATGGCTTATACGTGAGGTTTTACTGTCAATGGCATCCAATACCTCCAGTGCCCTTAGGCATTAGGACAACATGTAACGTGAAACAGTCCACCTTATCTCCCCGCTCCAGGGAGAGGCCTTTCTTAATCTTCACCCCTTTACAGGCCGCTAAGGGAGTGGTCATTATTTATCAACGGGGGGTGGGGGGTGGTGGGTTTGATGGGGGAGCGTAAAAATTTCAAACCCCTCCCAAGGGGGAAGGGCTAAAAACATTTTGACTCCTCTTGAGGGGAGGGGGCTAAAAATATTTATCCTCTTTTTAGCAAAAAAGCCAGCGCGCTACTATAGATCAAAGGGGGGCGCGAAAATTCTGTGCCCTCTGGCGCAGGGGGGGGGGGCGCAAAAGATTTTGACTGTCTCCGAGGGGGGGCATAATTGGGCGGTATGAGGCACCAATGAATTGCTGGCGAGTCTACTCTTCAGAACTTCATTGGAGCATCAGGCTTGGCTTCCCGGGAGTGTAACAACCCCATAGGTGACCCCATGTAGCCTGGTGAGTATCTCGACGGATGCATTCATGCATCATGACGACCAGTGGGCATGATGCACTCCTTAAAGGGTTAAACCGTTAAAGCTAAGCCAAATGAAATAACGTTATGTTTCTGGCTACTGGACCTAGACCAGCAAAAATGTTGAAAATATTAATCTTTCTATTTTGAAGAAAAATTGTAAAAGAAAAATGTATCACATGGTTTTGAGGCGATCTAGCTGTCTGTGGCGTCACCATATATGCCACCATGAGTGTGTCGATTATTTTGGGTAAATTTGGAGCCTACGTTAATAAAGGTAAAGGCTAGGCCTTAGGCCTACGTGTAATTGACTACTATGTCCTATGTTCAATGGCGACCACAGAATCTCTATTCTTTTATTCATTCTGCTGCCCTTCAAGGGTTAATGTGATGCCATTTCCTGATCCGTTGTATCTAAAGGTGAACTGGTGCTATGTGGCACTGAAAGGGTTAATGACCACTGGTGCATGAAGCCTGGAAGAAATAGACTAATCCCCTATTGTTCATGGCCACTGAACTGGTACACAACCTATTCTCTGTCTCTGAGGTGTAAATGCTATCCATACCATCTACATGGCCTATGGGCTACCTTCAATTATAGAATATACCAAAAACATATACACCAATAGCAATGTGTACAGAGACAGAGTATGGGCCATATTTCCCTCTTTGTTCCTATGTCTGTCAGAATCCCTCTTTGTTTCAATGTGGTTTTGTGCCTCGGTCTATGTATATATAATTATTTTATGTGAATAACTTCTTCCCGTAGAGATAGCATTGCGCCGTCGATCGCCACACCCCCAGTGGCGTAACGTGTGTCGATCCACCACAGTGGCAGATCCACCACTGCAGCCTCATTCTGGGTGCATGTAAACATTCAAAATGGCGGACCGCATCTCGTACGGGGGACTACGGTACGGATTTTGCTAATTTTCAGTTAATTAGACACTCTAAAAACATAAAATAAATATAGAACTAAACTCCCCTGGTGCCCTCGGTGGCTGATCCACCCCTCGGTAGTTGTCTCCCCCGAGGGCGTTAGCCCGAGGGGGAGACAACTCCCTCGTGGTGGATCGACCACCTCGTACACCACGGTTGTTTAGTTCTATCTATGTATGTGATTGACGTCACATAAAAAGGAAATACCAGAATTCCTGCCTAGCCTATAGCCAGGATTTCTAGACTCTCTAGTTTAACACTTTAAAGGCCGCTTATGCATTACTGCATCATGCCCATTAGTCGTCATGATACTTGAATACAGCCCTGGCAATTAACTCGCCAGGGCTGTATTCATGCATCATGCCGGCCCTACAGGTCTGATACACCCCCAGAGGGTTGTCATGATGCTCCAATGAAATGCTGGGGAGCAGTCTCGCCAGTACTTCATTGGTGCATCATGGCGACCAATGTGCATGATGCACTCCTGCACTAGGATCTTATCTTATCCTCCACTCACCGCTTTGACACGCTCCAGGAGGGGTTCGAGCCAGTTCACGTTACACTCACAGTGACTGTCTAAGAACGTGAGTACAGGGGCTGTGGCAGCTTCAGCTCCTCTCACACGGGACCGGATCAAGCCTGAAACACACAAAAACAACAAAAAATGGGTTATTATCAATGAAAACCATTTATTCTCGGTTCAGGTTCCATGGGACCCATGGGGAGGATGGTTGCTGCATCTGAGTTGAGTAAAAAATGTTACAGAGAAATCTGGAAGGAAGAGACTTGTAATCATTATGAATCGTGGGGCTGGGTTTTTAACCCTTGTTTAACTCTTTAAGGGCCGCTGATGCATCAATGCATCATGCACATTGAATGTCATGATGTATGAATGCAGCCCTGGCGAGTTACTCACCAGGGCTACATTCATGCATCATGCCGACCATACAGGGGTCAGGAGAGTCGGAATGATGCCCTACACCCTTGGCGCATCATGACGACCAATGGACATGATGTACTACTACTATTTATAGCGGTCCATATAAGGTTAAAGGGAGGTCGATCTGCTCTGTTTTATGACAAACTCTTCTCTGAATCTGCTGTATTGAAATAGAAGCTGTTCTCTTTCACTGGAGCCATTATTTGACTTCAAGGACACAGTGCCAGACAGGGCTTGAGCGTCGTAGTAGAGGGTATAGTCTCTCTACATGATAAAGATGCCATCTCAAATTATCTGGCTTCTAGTCTCTCATCAGCTTGGTTGTGGGGTCTTTGTTTTGTAGTTTTACAGATAGCTACCTCCCACTCAGCACATCTTTGTTGATTGTTTGATTGATTGCTTGATAAGTTTAGCCTCTCAATGCAGATAGGTACCTTACAAGACTTCCTCAAGTATGTGTTTGGAAGATTAGGGCTGGCCAGGTATTTAAATCCTGCTTGCCTAGGCAGCAGTGACCGCATCTATGACTGACTGACTCTATGAGAAGAATGGCCGAACCTAAGGAGGGGGGATGGGGTGGGCGCTACCGTGGCACGTCCCCTACTCTTTTCGAGGGATAGCAAGTGTTCTTTTATTTGCCTGGTCCCATAGGCAGGGTGCCTGTGAATTGCAGTCTGTAGCTATTGTCTGTGTATTGAAGCTTGGTTTATGTATACATGGTTCTGACAATGTGCAGTTCAGGACTAATATATACAAAATGTACCTAAGTGCCCCATCCCATTGCCTGCCTCATCCCTTTGCTAACCACCCTAGTACCTAACAAGATCTGTTTCCTGCGTCCTTAACCCTTCAAGGGCCGCTGATGCATTAATGCATCATGCCCATTGGTGGAGTCACTCGCCAGGGCTACATTCAAGCATCATGCTGACCCTACGGGGTCAGGAAGGTCGGAATGATGCTCCACTTCATTAGTGCATCATGACGGCCGACGGGCATGATACACTAAAGCATTAGCGGTCCTTAAAGGTTTATGGCTCTACTTCCTGAGTAGCTCGTTGAGCAGTTCCCCATAATTGGGATCTCAGACACGACGCTGGTGAATCAAATCGAGGTAGTGATCGGATCAAAGCTGCCGCTAGGTCCCTTTATAGGACCATAATAGAAATGGGGGGAGATGAGAGCGTCTAAGGTGTACTCAGCCTAATTTGGGTACCAAATGCGGACTCTAAGGAGCGGTGGCTGTCAATGTGTCAAAACGAGAATGACGGGGATTTCGATTAATGAATCTCTAAGATGCACTACATGCATTGATACCTCTAATAAATACTATAATTATATATGTCATATGGAGATGTAAAAATGATTCTGCCTGATTAATGGGGGGGGGGGGGTCTGTCAAACTGCCAAATATGGAGGGGGCTATAGTTTCACAGTTGGTACCTACCATTGAAGGTTTACTGCTACCCCCTTGGGGGGGGGGGAAGGGTGTTAACAGATTCTGTTATTTTTACGGGGTTTAAGTGTCGCTCCAAATGAGTGCTGCTCACTGGGGAGCTGTCCATGTGATTTTTAAGTTACTATAAAAAGAGGAAATTAGCCCCCTGGGTGTTCTATGCTGAGTTACAGTAGTGGCCCGTATGAGCGCCCAGTCGCTTATCAATTCCAATACCTCTGTACCCGGGCCCTTATTATTTGAGACAGACGCTCATTTGAATAATGTTTTTAGAATTGTAGTTTTCAGTACCCCTGTACCCCCGGCACTTAATCTAGACCGGTAATTGAAACCAAGGTGCTTAAGCGAACCATTACAGTAACTATATTTACAGTTAACTTTTTAAGGCTGACAATGCCATCAAATCCATTGGTGATTATGATGCATGAATGGAGTCCTGGCGAGTAACTCACCAAGGCTACATTCATGCATTATGTAAACGCAATGGACTCTGACTGATGCAAGGCTATCAAAGTCTTGGCAGTACTTCATAGGGAGCCTAAGTCTCGCGATAAACTATGTCCTAAAAAAAATTCTGATTTGGAACTAAAACGACCAATATTTGAAATGACCTGAAGGCCCACCATATAAGAAATTTTAAGGCTGAACTCTCATTCTTAAAAAAGGCCTAAAATATTCCCCTATCCTTCAAGCCTGCGGGCGCTAATATGCTGAGCTCAGAATCCGCCCGCGCGTGACGTGACTTCGCCTCCCTATTGGTGCATCATGACGACCAAAGGGCACCCTGTAGTATCCTAACCATAAGCAGCTAATGGGTGCAAGTAGAGGGGTAGAAGGTGGGACACATTAGGGCTACATGTAGGAAAACATGCTAACTTGCCATTATCGACATTACTAACATTTACGATACGGTACATCATGAAAAACCGCCCTGGGCACTCATTGATTTGAAGAGGTGATTACCCCCAGCCCTTATACAAGACAGTTGCTTATTTAAGATCTATTTTCAGTGCTTAATCATTTCAAGATTCCCATAACCCCGGCACTTATATAAGACAGGTGTTTATTCAAAACCTGGTGCAATTGTGTGTCAAGCTCATGGTATTTTCACATTCAGTGATCGAACTGAAAAGTATAACTTGGGAAGCACTAAAAGTGACATGTATACACTACTTAGATTACATACATTACAGCTTATGTATTTGCGAGGTACTGCAAATGCATACAAGGATATTGACTGGTGAAATGCCCCATTTTCCTATACTACTACTGCCTGATAAAATGTCCCATTTTCCTATTGAACTACTCCCTGTTAAAATGTCCCATTTTCCTATAATACTACATGTACTGCTCGTTAAAATGTCATATTTTCATATCATACTAGGCTATTGCCTGATAAATTTCCATTACTACCACCACTACCACTACCACTACTACTACTACTACTACTACTACTACTACTACTACTACTACTACTACAACTACTACTACTACTACTACTACTACTTGGTAAAATGTCCCATCTTCCCATACTACTCCTGGCTGGAAAAAATGTCCCATTTTTCTATACTACTACTGCCTGGTAAAATGTCCGATTTTCCTATACTAATACTGCCTGGTAAAATGTCCCCATTTTCCTATACTACTAGTACTAATGTCCAATTTCCCTATAGATCTACTACTAATACTGCCTGGTAAAATGTCCCCATTTTCCTATGCTATGACTGCCTGGTAAAATGTCCAATTTTCCTATACTACAACTTCCTGTTAGAATGTCCCATTTTCCTATACTACTACTGCCTGATAAAATGTCCCATTTTCCTGTACAACTTCTGCCTGGTAAAATGCCCCATTTTCCTATACTACTTATGCCTAGTAAATTGCCCTATTTTCTATACTTCTTCTGCCTCGTAAAATGCCCCATTTTCCTATACTACTTTTGCCTTGTAACATGTCCCATTTCCCTATACTACTCATTCTTGGTTAAATGTTCGCACTTTTGTATATCAGCTCTGCCTGATAAAATGTCCCTTTTCCTGTACTACTGCTGACTGGTAAAATATCCCATTTCACATACTACTACTGCCTGATAAAACATCCATTTTTTGTATACTTCTATCGGGTACTGCCTTATAATGACTAATTTTAGTATCAATTGGGGTCTGCGATCATGCTAACTGCTAATACTTAATCCTACTCTGTCTAGTTCCCGTTAGAGTCCCAGGTTACATAATAAGAGCCCTGCCCAGTGGCTGTGTGAACATGCCTGTATCTATCTATATGTACTTCAGATACGGCAGCATCAGAATGGTTACACAACACACCAAGACATACTTATTCCATTAGCCACCAATCAATTGAGTGGAGCAGCAGCTGGAGGATTCCCCTCCCAGTCTGAGGAATATATACAGCCATAGCTAACTATGAGAAGCATGAAATATTGAAGTTTATACCACGATTTCTGGGTTGCTCAGTGCTTTTTGCTGGATATTCCCATGCACATACCTGTCGATATTGCACTGCATGAATGCTGTAGCATGAATTTTGGAAGGCGTACGGTTATCCATGGATAACCCGCATGCCGTGCGGTTATCTATGGATAACCCGCACACCTCTCATGTCCTTCCATGTCATATGTTACATGTTAAAACCCACGAAATTTTCAAGGCCAGGGCAGGGCTCGCACCTACAGTCTCACATCCCAAATCCAACTCCCTATGCACTGTGCCACAGGGACTGACAGGTAGTGGCTGGCTACAACCAGGTCTCGATATGATACAAAGCCTGGGAAGGCGACGACTGCGGGCTGTCAGCTACCATAACCGCGGGACGTATTCAAACATAGCCAAGCCGAGACGGCTGCTGAAGGAGGAGACGTGGTGGTCTAGCGGTTAGCGCATTGCACTCAGCCGTCGAAGGTGGGTGGATCGAGTCCCGGTCTGGGCGCATCTTTTTTCACCGTGTGCGCTGTCGCTGTCCACTGCCGGGCGACGAGGTGTATTATACACAAACATAACCGCGGGATGCATTCAAAGCTTTAGCTATCCAACTTTTTTCGCCGTGTGCCGCTGCCAAGCCTAGCCGAGACGGGTGCTGTTGCTGTCTGCTGCCGGGCGATGAGGTGTATGTACCTGTGTACACACACTATGGCTGGCTTCGATCGAGTCCCGGGGAGGGGGAATAATTTTAGTTTTCAACTTGAATTTATTGGTATTCTATTGATTATTTATGGGTTTTGTGGTATAAAATAAGTAGTCAATGGATAATTCATGACTTGTGTGTGTTAGCAAAGGCTAATTACACTTGGCCTGTGGCCTCGTGTAATTATCCTTCACTAACACACACTCATCATGAATTATCCATTGATTACTTGTTCACTATGCACTATAGCTTTTCCCCTCACAGGCCATACGGTCCTGCCGATTTTATTATTCTGCAGGCCTGAATACCTCAAGATTATTGTCAACACAGAAATAATGAATGAAAAGAATTAGCTCACAACTCTGATCATTTTACTCTTTAAACAATATTGAGCTTTGGACTACGCGGCCACTATGGCAAATGTTGCTGTATGATCTATTTATGGAAAAGATATATGTCAATACTCTTTCATCCATAGATACACACTTTAGGAAGTTGCTGATATGGTGGACAGTTTTTGCATGTCCTATCCCCATTTCTGTTATTCAGAAAATGCCACTACATTCCTTATACGTGGACATCACAGGTAGACTTAGGGAAGTGAAAAGCTCGCCAATCAGAAAGTGTCACTGTAGTGAACACAATTATACTCAGCATTTTTCTTTTATTCTTTGTTCAGCAAATCCAATGAGCATCAATATGGGAAATGTTTACTTAATTCCTTAAGAAATCAGATCCCGAGGAAATGTTAATATTTCACATTTGGAGTTGCCATTCGGAATATAGAAACTCTAAGTTAGGTAGCACAGGAGTGACTAGTTTGTCTAACTCATTCATCTCTCTCTGCCACCGTAAAGCCCCGCGCATAAGCCGCAGTTTAGACAATTTCAGGGGTCTTTTTGATGTCAGTGCGTGCCTAATACGTTCGTGTTTACATTATATCTAGACTGTATACAGTAAGGAATGGCAACCTTTTCAGCCCAAAAAGAGGTTCGTAGGAAAGCCTGCAACTCAGGGTGCGGCTTATAGGTAAGTGGCGCTTATATGCGTGGTTTTACGACAATAGTATACAAGCCTCAGTAATTAGGGTGACGTAATTAGCTGCGTCTACTGATCAGTGACACAGCGTCCTGCAGCAGGAACGCCGGGAAGGAACGCTCTCATTACAGACAGTGACACAGACCGTGTTCCCTCCTCAATCCTCCTTTACTCCACAGTAGTTCCTTTGTCTCCCGCTCATAGCGCTGTGCCCCTTATGAACCCGCCGCCTAGTGGGACGCAGTGGAACTGCCAAAAGGCACCGGAAGTGGGTGTCGGGCGAGGAGGGAGAATGACAAAGCTGCTGGTGAAAAATGGCGGTGGACATTCACAGACTTTGCTGTGACAAATGCCCCCTGATTCTGACAAGAAGGCCGCTGAAACAAAGGCCTGGCAGGGCCTGTCTCCTCATGTTCCTCTAAGGTCTTATGCCCTTAGCCCTTTAAGGGCAGCTGACTCAGTAGTGCATCATGCCAATTGGTCGTCATGATGCATGAATGCAGTCCTGACAAGTAACTCGTCAGGGCTACATTCATGCATCATGACGACCAGTAGACTTGATTAACTCCTGCATTAGCAGCCCTTAAAATGATTAATGACAGTAGCATGTACCAAGCCACTAATGGATCTAAAACTAGTGCATCATTCCAACCCTGCAGGAGTGTATCACAAACCTTTTGTGCACCAGTGCATCAAGCCTATTGGGGAGTATGCATGACGCACTGATGCAGAAGTGCTGGTGGGTCTGCTTACAAGCACTTCAATGGCGAATCATGCCAACTCTCCTGGAGCACATCAGCAAATTGATATCAGATTATATGAATGTAGCCCTGGCGAGTTACACACCAGGGCTGCATCCATGCATCATGGTACCCAATGGGCATGATGTATTATCAGGCTATAAAGGGTTAACCATTAGGGGACGCTCCTCAGTGTGACTGCGCAGTGTGATAAAAGACATTACCTTGTCAGCATTGCATGCTCCTGCTTGCTTCATCACTGCCCACCCCACAGAGTACCTAATACAGCCCGTGTCTAGATTCATTACTGTTCCCTTTCTCTGTGTATCATTCCATATCCTTAACATTTGTGGGTCCCTGATGCAGGTGTGCATCATACCCATTTGTCGGCATGATGCACCAATGAAGTGCTGGTGAGAGAGAACGCATAGTCACCGCAAGGGACACAACCTGGGGGAACGCATAGTCACCGCAAGGGACACAACCTGGGGGAACGCATAGTCACCGCAAGGGACACAACCTGGGGGAACGCATAGTCACCACAAGGGACACAACCTGGGGGAACGCATAGTCACCGCAAGGGACACAACCTGGGGGAACGCATAGTCACCGCAAGGGACACAACCTGGGGGAACGCATAGTCACCGCAAGGGACACAACCTGGGGGAACGCAGTCACCGCAAGGGACACAACCTGGGGAAAGCATAGTCACCGCAAGGGACACAACCTGGGGGAACGCAGTCACCGCAAGGGACACAACCTGGGGGAACGCATAGTCACCGCAAGGGACACAACCTGGGGGAACGCATAGTCACCGCAAGGGACACAACCTGGGGGAACGCATAGTCACCGCAAGGGACACAACCTGGGGGAACGCATAGTCACCGCAAGGGACACAACCTGGGGGAACGCATAGTCACCGCAAGGGACACAACCTGGGGGAACGCATTGTCACCGCAAGGGACACAACCTGGGGAACGCATAGTCACCGCAAGGGACACAACCTGGGGGAACGCATAGTCACCACAAGGGACACAACCTGGGGGAACGCATAGTCACCGCAAGGGACACAACCTGGGGGAACGCATAGTCACCGCAAGGGACACAACCTGGGGGAACGCATAGTCACCGCAAGGGACACAACCTGGGGGAACGCATAGTCACCGCAAGGGACACAACCTGGGGGAACGCATAGTCACCGCAAGGGACACAACCTGGGGGAACGCATAGTCACCGCAAGGGACACAAAAGTGTCTTAGGCTAATCTCAGTCTCTGTGTTTCTACATGTATTATACCATCCATATCCATACATGATATTTATAAGAGGTGCCTGAAGCTCTCCCTCTACAACCCACCCAGTATACCTCTCTATCATATCACACCTTCTTTGCCTTTCCATGCCGAGGCAGCCTTTGACTTATTCCATCCCCATCCTCACCTCAAGCAATCTTCCCACGTAAAATGAAATATAGGCCCTCAAAAACTATTTCAATGGTAAAACATGGGACCGCCCCAGAACATGTCTTCGCACATTGAACCAACATTAAATTTTACATTCCCTGAACCCTTTAAATGCCACTAATGCATTAATGCGTCAAGCCCATTGGTCGTCTTGATGCATGGATGCAGCCTTGGTGAGTAAATTGCCAGGGCTGCATTAATGCATCATGCCGACCCTTTGGGGTTGATACAGACTTGGAGGTTTGGAATGCAATGGAAGTGCTGGTGAGCAGACCCACCAGCACTTCACTGGTGCATCATGCCGACCAATGGGCACGATGCACTCCTTTATGAGCGGCCTTTAAAGGGTCAAGACAAAGCCACAGGATAGGCCCTGAAATCATCCACATGGTCTGACAAAGGATACTTCCATCTGTTAAGATGAGCATGGTATCTATTCTGTTCAATTATTGAGGCAAGTATTGTGAGAGTCTCTGTCTTGTGTTTCCTTGGTAACATCTGTGCATGAGTTTAAAGCCATGTGAGCGACTACATGAGATAGGGTCAGCAGCAACTGGGTGAGTGAGTGAGTGAGAGAAGAGAAGGAGTGGGTGAGTGAGAGGGTGAGTGAGTGAGTGAGTGAGAGGGTGAGTGAGTGACAGAGTGAGTGAGTGAGTAAGTGAGTGAGTGAGTGAGAGGGTGAGTGAGTGAGTGAGTGAGTGAGAGGGTGAGTGAGTGACAGAGTGAGTGAGTGAGTGAGTGAGAGGGTGAGTGAGTGAGTGAGTGACAGAGTGAGAGAGTGAGTGAGTGAGTGAGTGAGAGGGTGAGTGAGTGAGTGAGTGAGAGGGTGAGTGAGTGACAGAGTGAGTGAGTGAGTGAGTGAGTGAGTGAGTGAGAGGGTGAGTGAGTAAGTGAGAGGGTGAGTGAGTGAGAGTGAGTGAGTGAGAGGGTGAGTGAGTGAGTGAGTGAGTGAGTGAGAGGGTGAGTGAGTGAGTGACAGACTGAGTGAGTAAGTGAGAGGGTGAGTGAGTGACAGCGAGTGAGTGAGTTAGTGGGTGAGTGTATAAGTGAGTGAGTGAGTGAGTGAGTGAATGTAGGAGTGAGTTAGTGATTGAGTGAGTGTAGGAGTGAGTTTTTGAGTAAGGTAGTGTGTGTGTGTGTGTGTGTGCACGCATGCAAACAAGCGAGTGATTAATGGTTGTCTAGTCATATCCCGCCAGCACCCCTTGGTGCATCACACCGACCCTCCGGGTGCACATGTATACCAGCCCCATAGGGCCGTCAAGATGCATGAATATAGCCCCTGGCGAGTTACTCACCAGGGCTGCGTTCATGCATCATGACACCCAATGGGCATGATGCATGAATGCAGTTTCGGCCTTTAAAGGGTTAAAGCTGTATTTAGAGGCAATGACTATTTATGGTTAGGGGGGCGTCGTTTCTAGATCTGAGCCGTGATCTGGAGCAGTGCATGCCACTCGGCCATAAGGACAAGAAGGGGGTGTGGGAATGCATTACTCCCCCCCCCCCTCCCTCCCTCCTTGGGTGCCAACTGCTGATGACCTGTTCATGAAGACAGCCCTGGGGGGGAGAGGGGCCCTGACTGTTTCATGGTAAATATCAACTGCAAAACTACATCCCCCTCCTTTTCTTTTCGCCATGTCACAGCCCCTGACAATGTAGATTAGCTTTTACAGCCCCTTGTTTTCAAGAAGTCAGGTCACTTTTGGGAACCTCTTCCATTTAAATCTAGGTTCTTTGAATTTAGGAATTTACAGCTCCGGAAAAGATATATGAAAAATAAAAATGATTCTCCTAACCTATCCTTTAAAACAGGTGTAAAATCACCCTGAATTCTACCTATCATTTGCTCGGCAATCCTTACTCACACATCAGCAGCCATACACTAAGGGTAGGTACAACAGTTGGTACCCAAACTGTCTCTGAGTCCCCCCCCCCACACACACACACCTCCATGGAGATCTTCCTATCTACGTACAGGGCTGAGCAGTGAAATGTAACTAGAGCTGTTGCTGCCAAGCAGTGCATGTCATGGTAATGGATAGCCCGAGTCATTAATTGTAGTGGCTTCGGTCGGACCTACGGTATACCAGTACTCGTTACTAGTGTGCTATACTGTATAATCTCTTGAGGACTACCATGATTAAGCTCCTCGGAAGAAGGTCCAAATCTTTAAAACACTCCTCCTTCAGAGGAAATAGCCCCCTTGCCTCCACCTAAAAACACACAAAAGGGACACAAGATCCTTCTTGAAGATATTGTAGGCGCATGTAATAACAGCTCTCTTGACACCCCCCACACAGAGGCCCTCCTTGTATAGAGTTTGCAGATACATATAATAACTGGCAATACCCTTGATAACCAAGTACTATATCATTTCCCACACACAAAAGGGAAACCCTGACAAGGTGATAATGGTGGAGTGTGGGTAGACAGGTATTCAGAGCAAGTAGGAATCCCATCCATCTCTGGTGAGTCTGGGTGCCACTGGTACAGCTACCCAATCCATCACGATCACCCTCGTGCTGTCCCCAACACGTCTCTCATCTCATATACACAGGCCTATACATCTGAATATTGAACAAGTAATCAATGCCTAACATGTGACGAGGCAGATGTATGCACCGATAACGCATAAGGCGCGTAGTGCCGAATGCATTATCACTGCATACATCTGACAAGTCACGTTAGGCATTGACTTTACTTATTTTATTACAGGATTAATGCATCAGGATACATCAGAACGCATCAAAATACATCATGCATTCACTGAAAAGACAAAAGAAAACAGACCTGGTCGGGACGCGAACGCCTGTACCTGGGGTTTGGAGACCGCAGCGCTATCCACTATACCATTGGCACAGGCGTCTGGGAGTGGTCGCGGTCTGATACAATAGTAGAATGCTATACGGCACATGGCTATTGTATTATTGACCAATGGGAGGCATCCCTGGCATATACTGCGGAGTCGGGGGCTGAAGGTGTTAGTCATAGTGCCGACGGGGTCTAATGGCGGCCCCCAGCTGATAATGGCTATGTGAGCTATAGTCGCGCTCAGTACTGCAAGCTGTCAGCGCCTACCATAGAGGTAGGGAGGGGGGGGGGGGCGTCACAACCCAGACTGCAGGATGTTTTCACACATTGAATGTATACTAGTTATATGTGAGTGACCTCCCAGGCTTTGTATCATATCAATGGCTTATACAGACCTGGTTCTAACCAACTATTTCTCGTCAGTCCCTGTGGCGCACTGCATAGGGAGCAGATCAGTAAGGTATGGGTTCGACCCCTGCCCTTGGCAATGGAATTCTTGTAGGTTTTAACATTAAATTTGTAAGGCATGCCTGATATCCATTGATATCAGGCACCCAGTGCCTGTTATCCATGGATATCTTGCACACCTTACAAAGCCATGATGCATGCATCATGGTGTGCAATATTGACAGGTATCAGAACGGGAATATCCAGAAAAAAGCACCCAAAATCAAAGAAATCGTGTAATAAACGTTTATATATATATATATGTGGGAAGATAAGCGGAAAGGATTGCCTGTGGTGGTTATGGGTACACTGTAAAAAAATAACGGCGCATTCCTCGTCCTAAAGTTGCCAGAGATACATCATTTTTTTTCACAGAGATTCCTTGTACATGTTCCATATACCACCGTACTGCCACCTACGGGTTCTTGTAAAAACTTCACTGCTTCAGTGCTTTTCAATTATGGTGGTCCACTGTTCAGTTATATGAGAATTCCTAGTAGATTCAACAGTGATTTCTAACTGTGCTTTCCACACTATTCCACTGACCAGTACCATGGCCCATTGGTCGTCATGATGCAAGAAGGCCTACATTCATGCATCATGATGCACTCCCGGGGGTCGGCATGATGCTCCAATGAAGTGTTGGCGAGCCTGCTCGCACTTCATTGGTGCATCATGACGACCAAATGGGCATGATGCACTCCAAGTAGGAATTCCATCCATGTCCGGTGAGTCTGGGTGCCACTGGTACAACTACCCAATCCATCACCACTATACTACATGCTACTGATGTCATGATATGTCTCATATCTTATACCGGTATATATGTGAATATATACGCCCATACAATGCTATGGCATGTAATCAGTAATGGAAGAATACACACGTGGGTGTGTGGCGGGGTGCTATGTAATTGCGGAAATACAGTCAGATACAGCGATTATACAGCACTGGGGTCGACCTGATCAAATATCCAATAAATCAACTATTTCGGAGCCATTTGCACAAATATCGTGCTTGTATTGCCATAAAACATTGGAGTGAGATCTAGGATTTTTGTGAATGATAAACTGATAAATTGAGGCTAGACCAAATTTGTGGGGTTGGGGTGGGGTAAGATATATTCATGATTGGGGCTGTCCACGACCCCTGCTCGGGCCTTTCTCCTATACCCCTTTAGAAATGTACGTCCACGATGTTCAGGAAGCGGGACATACAATGTAGAATGCAACGCTAAAAGCAGGAGCTGCAGGAGGTGCTATGGGCTGGCTATAGCTTTTGCTAGCTGCCCACTGATGCGAGCAACTCGCCCTAAGGCGCCATGTTATAACCACAGTCTAGCAGCTTCAGACAGCTGGGGCTGAGTGAGGCGTGCTGCTACATGTATTCAGACTAGCCGGACATTGTCTAAAAGCAAAGGCTACAGGAGAGGCTATAGCTTGTGTATACATATGTAGATGGTTTGCCCGGCCAATAAGGGTAAGTCCGCACTGCTAGCTGCCCACTGATGCGAGCAGCTCCCTCTAAAAGGGCCATGTTAATACCACAGTCTAGCAGCTTCAGACAACTGCGGCTATGTGAGACGTGCTAAACACATGTACCACTAGTCATGGTATTCAGAGGTAGAGTGAGTGAGTAGTAGATGTTTAACGCCATTGCGACAGCTAAGGTCATATTCATGGCGAGATCTACATTACACAATTTAACAGAGGAATGTTTCAGTGCCCAAGCATATGTGCACCAGTCACATCATGGGGAGATATAGACCCTTTTAGGTGGGCCAGGGAAGCCTATCAGAGGTAGAACCATTGGCTCCTAAAATCACACCACTTCCTGAATCTCAACCGGATGTGGGATTGTTTGCTGGTGGTTACCTGTAACTGGATTTGTAAAATTTGTAAAATGATCGTCATGATGCACCAATGAAGTGTTGGCGAGTCTGCTCGCCAGCACTTTATTGGTGCATCATGACGACCCTCTGGGGAAATATCAGCCCCGTAGGGTCGGTATGATGCATGAATGAAGCCCATGGAGAGTCACTCGCCATGAATGAAGCCCTGGCGAGTTACTCGCCAAGGCTGCATTCATAACGACCAATGGGCATGAAGCATCAGGGGCCCTTAAAGTGTAAAACGTCCAATGTTCATTATGTGATGGATTAAACTTCACCTAGGGAGATTAATTGAGCACTCCATGGTGACCGATTTATCAATCCGTGGTCTCTGGTGGGGAGTCAGTTTACCAGTCTCACTACTCCATTAATTCAAGTTGTGAAATGTTTAATTATTCAATCTGAACCAGACATCATCCCTCCAGTGGTGATATTTATTGAAACACAGAGGAAAAGACACAGCAGATGGATATAAGATTTACCAGGACTGACGTCCTTCTCTTAATTATTCAATGCCAAGCTCATCTTGCACCAATTGTCGTGATGGGGAGTAATGCATCATGCCCATTGGAGCATCATGCCGACCCTCTAGGAATATATATATATATATATATATATATATATATATATATATATATATATATAAACCCCGGAGGGTCGTCAGGATGCTCCAATGAAGTGCTGGCGAGACTGCTCACCAACACTTCATTGGTGCATCACTTCATTGGAGCATCATGACGACCAATGGGCATGATGCACTCCTGCATCAGCGGCCTTCAAAGGGTTAAGTCCCCCGCCCACCCCAAGGACACACATCCTCTTCACAGACGTCAGTAACTTAACATAAAGCTCACAGACTTCCTCAGTCCCTTTACAAACTCACAACTCATAAACCTACAGCTTTCTATATGCTCTGAAAGCCTCTGGAAGTCCCTGCAACATCCAGCAAGTATTGAAGGCTCTCATAGAGCATGAGGCCTGTGTTGAGCAGTATGAAAAAAAAAAAAACTCTTAAATACATGCTGAAAGCATACCTCTTCTGTAAACCCTTGTAGGGAATTCACAAGCCAAATTTCCACTAATCTAAATGGTTCATCGCAAGTTAATATAAGCTCTTTTGTACAGAGTTATAAGCCAAATTAGGGCTAGAGTCTCAAACAATATTTATGTTGGCTTATATCAGCTTATATAAAAATCTCTGATATGCTCCTCTATGTCTTTGGAACTTGTAAATCAATAAAATTAGGGAAAACCTCTTAAAGGGCCGCTAATGCAGGAGTGCACAACAGTACTTCATTGGGGCATCATGGCGACCCTCAAGAAGTGCATCGACAAGTATAGCTCACATAGCCATTATCAGCTGGGGGCCGCCATTAGACCCCGACTCCACTATGACTAACACCTTCAGCCCCCGACTCCGCAGTTTATACCAGGGATGCCTCCCATTGGTCAATAATACAATAGCCATGTGCCGTATAGTCCACATGATGCCTAAATGAAGTCCTAATGTCGTCGGGCAATGAGCATAATGCATCCCTGCATTAGCAGCAGTCAAAAGGTTAAGCCTTTCATCTTTGTATGTGGGAGGTATTACTGTAGACCCAGTACCACAAGCTGTGTGGCTGTGTCAGCCAGCGTTCAGTCAGCGTTCAGCCAGCGTTCCGGATCAGGAGGTGCTCAGTGAGTGCTGTTGAGCTGCTCGTTATCGCCCTGTCTGCAGATGTAGGTTGTGTCTGCAGCACGAGTCTACCATGTGGGGAGCATCCTACCCTGAGCAAAAAATGGGTTGGGGCAAACTATTTTAGACCCGAAGTTTTGCAGACTGCCATCCTTGTTTTAAATATAAGGACCCCTGGTGGGGATGGGTGTTATCTGACTTCCTGAAGCCTTATGAGCTACTCACTTGTTGTATTGATGAGTAGTTCATAAAGATTCTAAAGCAATGTAAGCCTTGACACACACTATTTCCATGACATTCATTCAAATATTCCCCTGTGAATACATGTTTGCAACTTGTAAACTTAAGCTTTGCACAAGAATGCCCACGCATCAAGATATGTCCACATTGTGAGGGTTATGTTCCCCCCAGGAGGGATAGGTACATATGGCCATGATATCGGCCAGAACATAAGATGGGTCACACAATGCCAAGGGGCCTGTTACTGTTTTAGCTTTTTTTCTACAGAAGTAGCAGCTCAACTAAGCCTTTGGGCATAGGTGCCTGGACACAAGTCTGAACAAGAACCTTTCCTCTATTTCTTTGCTTTTATCTGCGAGAGACGTGCTGTGTATTATATACACCAGTGTGGGGAAAGTAGGTAATACAAGTGATACATTCTCAGAGGCACAGGAAAAAGATCTTTATGTGGGGCCAAATGATCTCGAGAGAGAGAAATGATAATGAGAGAAAAGCGATTCTCCATTATGTGGCCAGGAACTAGGTATGGGAGCTTTCTATAGTGAAAAGCACATGAGAGAAAAAAAAGAAGAAATTTATTGACATGTGACATAGCATTTTCCTGAAATCGACAGGTGAAATGGGGACGCCCCAATTTATACCCCCTACGAGACAGGTCGAGGTGGGGGACGCTCACATCTACTACACCCACCCACCAGCACAGTGACATTACACAGAGATCCATCAGGATCCCTCTCCTCCATGGTCTGCCTGGAGACAAGAGTAGTCTACCTCCAGACAGGACTAAGCAATGGAGGGCCCCCCGGACCAAAATGCAGTAGAAAATCAGTATTCAAACAGTAGAAAAACAGTGTGGTGTGACAGTAGTCATTCAGTGTGAATGTAGCATCAGAAACAGTACCGTATCAGCATTCTACTGCTTAGCACATAGCACATGACAGCGGTGGTTCAGTAGCAGAACAGTAGTATTAGCAGCATGCAAGCAGTATTGAATCAGTTGTCCAAATTCTGTAAATGAGATGGCAACATTTAAACAGTATCTACTTATTTAATGCTGCATGACCATATATGGGGCTGGGGCAGTGTTCAATCAGCACTACTGCATGACTGCTGCTATAGCAGCAGTTGAGCAGTAGATCATACTGAAAACTACTGCTGGGGGCAGGTAGAAGCATAAAAGAAGCAGCTACTGTTTTAGTACTGGCACTACCAATGCTATTCTAGTTGGTCCTTTCCGGATTTGAACTTGGGATCTTCTGATTACTCTACTCACGCATTAGCCCCCTGAGCCACCGCCCCATCAGTTATGTGGAGCTGGCATCACTTCCTAGTAGTGCATGCAACCCATATAGGAGGGGGCCAGGGCAGCATTGATTCAGTAGTAGGCCTAGTGAGTAACTCGCTTCCACACATCTCAACATCCATACTGGTACTCAACAACATGCTATTATGCAAAGCCTGGATTAAGTATGCTTTTCTCTACAAACACTGGATAGTTTCAGAATTTCATTCCTTAATCATTTGATTACTGTTTTCAACCATACTGACATTCACACTGAGGACTGTCTCAACAGCACCAAGTCAGAAGCCCAGTAAATAACCCAAGAATGAACTGAGTGATACCAGTAGATGGTCAGTAGACTACTGCATCTATGCTGTTACACAGAGTGTGCCATTTTTGGTATCAGTTAACATTCAGTTGAGGGTCAGTAGACTACTGATTCTAGACAGAAAAAAAAGCAGTGCATATTCAGTTGAGGGTCAGTACACTACCGGACTGGACTGGGAAAGGCAATGATAGAAGGAGCAGATTTTTCCTTCTGGTCCATATACTCCATGCTTTATTATGTGATGTCATGTCTGGAACCTAGTGTGCTAGTGTAGACTATGAGTGAGTGAGTGAGTAATAGATGTTTAACGCCATTTCGACATCTAAGGTCATATTCATGGCGAGAACGACATTACACAATTTCACAGAGGAATGTGTAAGAAAGGAAGGGGTGAGGGGAAAACCGCTACCGGGGCTTCATTCCCTTACCCTTTCGCAGAATAGATCGTGTTCTTTTATTTGCCTGGTCCCATAGGCAGGGCCAGACAAACTTCTGCTTTTAAGATCTGCACCATGTATATTCGGCTTTAGGACAGGCTAGAACTACCGTACAGTCTCTTTTATAAGCCACACCATGAGTCTGTGGTTAAGATATAAGCCACACCTAGGGTTTAAAATTTGCAATTCAGTACTGCAATTCAGTGTCAAATACCCTTGTATAAACCACAACCTCGGGCTTCCCTAGCCCACTTAAAAGGGTCTATATCTCCTCCTTTTTATCCCCTCGGATGTGTGTGATGCACATATGCACGGGCACCGACACATTCCTCTGTGAAATTGTGTAATGTAGTTCTCGCCATGGATATGACCTTAGCTGTCGAAATGGCGTTAAACATCTATTACTCACTCAATTATAAACCACAACCTGACTTAGGGAAGGAAGTTTATATGCGAGAATTTATAGTACAGCTGTCAGAACAAACTGGGCGTGGATATAATTGACATAGCAGCAGGTGGGCCCCACCCACAACGTCCCTTATTATCGTCCATGTGGATACATCCCTTGTTGTCACAGGAGGTGGCTTAATAATCAATTAGCTAACCAAAAACAAACACGGGTTAGAAACGTGCTTTATCCTTTAAGGGCTGCCAATGCACAGGGCCATCACACACATTGGTCATCATGATGCACCAATGAAGTCCTGGCGAGTCTTCTCAGCAGCACCGCATTGCCCCCTGGAGACTGAATCAACCTCCAAGGGTGAAGTGTTGGCGAGACTGCTCGGCAGCACTTCATTTGAGCATCATACCGACGCTACGGGGCTTATACATAAACTCCTGGAGGGTCGGCATGATGCTCCGATGAAGTGCTGGCGGGCAGTCTCACCAGCACTTCATTGGTGCATCATGACGATCAATGGGCATGATGCACTCCTGTATCAGCGGCCCTTAAAGGGTTTATACAGTAACTGCCTTTGAACGGTTAAAACACTGCTGAGATGGGGCCTATGGGTGACATATAAGTCGTGGGGTGCATTTGACCGTGTGCCAATTTCTGGTCACCTTTATGTTTTACATCCAATCAGCTGTTTCTGGTACCGCAAAACCTCGTGGATCTTTTCTTCTCTTTTAGCTTCTGTTGGACCTTATCTACCCACTATGAAAGTATTAAAGCTCAGTCTATAATATGTGTGCCTACAGGCCCTAGTAGAATATTGCTGTTTCAACTTTGTGCTATAGTAATTGGAACGCGTCATTTGCCTCTCTAGCAAAACTTGAAAAATGCAGTTACAACGTTCTTGCACTAAGGCGATGAAGCATAAGTCACAGTTCAGCTCTGAAAGACTGTCCATTCTTTACTTATATGCACATGTAAAACCTAATCTACCCGATATAAGCCACACCCTGGATTCCTGGAGATCCTATGAACCACACCATCTATACCTCTGCGGCATATATACGAGGGGTTTTACGGTACATGCGGAGGAGTAAAGAGACAGGACAGGTGTTGTACCTATTCACCTGTAGGTAGAAGTCATCCAGGGGCCGGCCGCTCAGGCCTTTAGTCATACATGGGGTTTGGGAATGACTTTCTGTCCCTTAATCTCATAGAGGCTTAGCTTGGACAAAATGGCAAAATGGAAATAAGTACAGCGAATCTCCTCACATAAGGCGCCCCCCGCTTTTGAGGAACATCCTGAGTTGATGCAAGGCCCACCAAGGACTTGATCTTCCAGGTTTTACTACAGTTCTATAAAACAAAAAAAAACTCAACTTTAATCCTTCAAGGGCCACTAATGCATTAATACATCATGCCCACTGGTAGTCATGATGCATGTATGCAACCCTGGTGAGTGACTCGCCAGGGCTGCATTCAAGCATCACGCTGACCCTACAGAATTTATACATTCCCAGAGGGACTACTTTCCTCTGAGAACTATGCAGAGTGGTTATTTTATGTTTCATTAACTTCAATGCCCCTCATTAGTACAATAGTAGCCTCCCATCCCTCTATAGTATAGGCCTTGGTGATGACATACTTAAAAAATAAGTAATGATGATAGAACAAATAGCAATTCTTCACATACGTCTCAGACACGACCCTATCAATGTAAATATTGTAACAGTTACCCGTTAATGGCCTCAAAGTATAAAAAGTGTTCTTTTTTTTCTCTCAACAAATTGACAAGTACGGCTAGTCTGGCGAGTTAGTCGGCAAGGCAACATTCATACATCATGCTGGCAAGCGACTCATTGGTTAAAGACGTCTCAGTTTGTTCAGGGGACTTTATGAGGAAATCATATTTTAAGTCATTAGAGTAAAACAGAGAGGAAATACTACAAGGTAGTGGTGACAACAAACACCTTATAATGTCCCCTTCTCTAAAATCACTACATTATTCTGAGTGAAATAAAAGCTTAGCTTTGTATTACCCCTGTCTGTCTGCGTATCCAAAAAAGCTTGAAAAGTCTTTTAAGCCGAACAAAAATTTCTGTTTCACATTGCAAAAGTTTGTTATTTTTAAAACTTTCTGATGTTTTATTCTTGATAAGAACCTGCTGATGTCGGCGCTAATATGTGAGGCCTTTACCAGACCATTTCATCATAGATTTATTTGTACAGGTTTTCCGATTTGGTAAGGTTTGGTAAGGTAAAAACTTTACATACCCAGTACAGGATTTCCCCACTACAAGCTAACAATTTTTTTTCCCAAATTTCAGATTTAACTATGCACTAATTCTCCCAATACTAAACCTAATACCCACCATCAGCAGGGGCGTAGGAAAAGGGGGGGGGCAGAGGGGCCTGGGCCCCCCAATCATAAAGGAGGTGGGGCCTGAGTATGTCTGGGCCCCCCCCCCCAAAATTTACCAAGAATTTATAATGAGTTGAACAAGAAGCTAAAAATTTCCATCTCAAATCAGTTTCATATAGTAATGGGATAGGGAAATGGGGGCCTGGGCCTCAAATAAGATCTAAAATTCATCAAAAATTACATTCCTATACAAATTTTATATAGGTATGTATAGGCACTATTGCGCTTGAGCCGACAAGTCAAGGTTGTCGAGGTGGGGCCCCCACTGGGCCCCCCAATATAGATTTGCTTCCTACGCCTCTGCATCAGATTCAATTCTAATTATTGTAAATGATATCATATCTGCTGCCAAAATATTACATCAACCAAAAAAAAGTGTTCATTTCCTTTTCTGAAGCAAATTTTGGATGTGCCTACCATTTGTACAATGGTTACTGAAGTGATCCTATCGCAGAATCCCTGTATTCTGTATTCTGTCCCTACACATTATATATAGTCCATTAGTAAGCTCAGTATTCTATGTGATATGAGCTGCTCCTGCTAATGCTCCCTCCCTCTTATCCCTTAATGGTGCCCCTACACATTATATATAGTCCATTAGTAAGCTCAGTATTCTATGTGATATGAGCTTCTCCTGCTAATGCTCCCTCCCTCTTATCCCTTAATCGTGCCCCTGCACATTATATATAGTCCATTAGTAAGCTCAGTATTCTATGTGATATGAGCTTCTCCTGCTAATGTTCTCTCCCTCTTATCCCTTAATGGTGCCCCTACACATTATATATAGTCCATTAGTAAGCTCAGTATTCTATGTGATATGAGCTGCTCCTGCTAATGCTCCCTGCCTCTTATCCCTTTATGGTGCCCCTGCACATTATATATAGTCCATTAGTAAGCTCAGTATTCTATGTGATATGAGCTGCTCCTGCTAATGCTCCCTCCCTCTTATCCCTTAATCGTGCCCCTGCACATTATATATAGTCCATTAGTAAGCTCAGTATTCTATGTGATATGAGCTGCTCCTGCTAATGCTCCCTCCCTCTTATCCCTTAATGGTGCCCCTGTACATTATATATAGTCCATTAGTAAGCTCAGTATTCTATGTGATACCGTAATCTCCCGCTTATAAGGCGCAGCTCGCATATAAGGCGCCCCCCTAACTCACAGGGGGGCTGTTTCACATATAAGGCGCCCCCCTGAGGGTTGATTTTTTTTTTGTCAATTTAGTAATGTTCTATAGTAAAAATACCCCCCCTATAAGGCGCACCCCAAACTCAAGGCAATTTACCTCCCACGTATAAGACCCAGCAGCATTTTGTTTGGCGTATAGGACGCGCCTTATACGCGGGAGATTACGGTATGAGCTGCTCCTGCTAATGCTCCCTCCCTCTTATCCCTTTATGGTGCCGCAGGAGTGCATCATGCCCATTGGTCGGCATGATGCACTAATGAAGTGCTGGCGAGACTGCTTGCCAGCACTTCATTGGAGCATCATACCAACACTCCAGGTATGTATCAACCCCATAATGTCAGCACGATGCTTGAATACACCCATGCCAAGTAACTCACCAGGGCTGCATTCATGCATTAGCGGCATTTAAACGGTTAGGCCTATACAATGTGAGTTGTTCTATACTTTGTACTGTTTTGAATATTTTCGATCTCTTGTTGTATGGAAAAGGCTTACTTCGAGAAAATATAAATATATTTTTATGTTTTAAAACTCTTTGTTCGCCATATATGTTCCATTTGATTGTGGAGGAATTATTTTGCTCTACACTTTGTAGTTTGTACTCCTAGCACCTGGCTACCTTCCCATCACCTCCCATTGACTCTATAGACCAATGTACTTGGGCAGGTGCTCACCCACGGGGCCAATTTTCTCCATGAACTTATCCCCTTACTTAGACATTGCTCACACTAAATAATGCACAGAATGTGGGGAGCTAAACCTTTTAATATAGCCCTTTAAGGGCCGCTGATGCATGAATGCATTATGTCCTTGGGTGTCATGATGCATTCATCATGCATCATGTCCATTGGGTGTCGTGATGCATGAATGCACTTAAGACTACTCTTAACCCATTCCCCTCACGCACAAATATATATTTCTTAATACAAACAAAAAAGATAAAAGATAAATAGTCTTGCATGGTGGACAAATTCATGGGGCTTTACATATACCCTGTAATACCTGGCATAATTATAATGCACAGTTTATACGCAAGGAGAGACCCTTGCTATGCCTTATAGAATCTTCCTGAAGTCAGGGTGCGCTCATTAGCCAGGATAATATATAGTATATACAATAGTTCTGCTCAGAAAATCAAGTCCTGGAGTACCTTGTAAGTCTGGCATGAACCCTTGATGCGCCCAACATGCGGGTTGTGCGTAAATGCGAGGTATTACGGTAAACAATAAAGTCAGCAACCCAGCGTGCCGTTTTTTTACAGGTGAGGCAGCCTAAATAAGTGTTTTTTTACGCACCACCTGGACAGTGCCCATCTGCAGACAGGCCATGAGCAGCTCAGTCTAACAAGGAGCAGCTCACTGTACTAACCCTTTATAGGCTGGTAATGCATTAATGCATCATGCCCATTGCAGGTCATGATGCATGAATGTAGCCCTGGCGAGACACCTTATAGGGTTGATATAGTCCTGTTAACATGATGCCACAATGAAGTGATGGTAAGCAGTCTCACATTTCATTGGTGCATCATGCCGACCCATGGGCATGATACACTCTTGCATGAGCGGCCCTCACAGGGTTAACAGCGAGCAGATTGCCTGTACCCCACTTGGCCCCCACCTGGACATTGTTAGTGAGAAACAATGCATGTCCTGGTTCACCTAGGTACACTGTATTGGAAACTGCTCTTGTACTTTAGTTATCCATTATGCCATGCCTTCATTATTAGTAACCTCTTTTGAAATTCGAAATGATCGACCCACTGGGTATGGCTTTAGGCTCCTATACTGACAGGATTAGTTATCAGCCAATGAAATAAGCTCCAGCAATGGCCGCGCCCATTGGACTATCCGCTACCTCGGTTATGTGGCGTGCTCACGATTCCAGGTCTTCACATGTACAAGACAAATGTGTGTCTGTATAGGGGGCAGTCAATGGTAATGACCATACACGGTAGGAGCTCATAAAAGCCTCTCTAACCCTTTAAAGGTCGCTAATGCATTAATGCATCATGCATATTGGTCAGCATGATGCCATGAATGTAGCCCAGGCGAGTAACTCGCCAAGGCTATGTCCATGCATCTTGTCATATAAGGTCCACATTGCATATGGCACACCCCCTACTTTAGGCATCCAATATGACCCACTTTATAATAATCTTATATAGAATATCCTCCCAAAAGGTTTGCATCCTCCTGGAGGTTGTGCATCCTCCCAAGGGATCGGCATGATGCAGCAATGAAGTGCTGGTGAGCAGACTCGCCAGCACTTCGTTGGTGCATCATGCCGACCGATGGGCATGATGCACTCACCGCAATAGCGACGCTTAAAGGGTTCAGGGCCATCAGCGTAAAGCCATCGCCCGTTCATCTCTCCGGTTAGCAGCAAAGAGCGGGTAACCCTATGCTTGCCTCCAGGGCATAAATAACAGTAAAACACAACATCCCTGAGCACACCTGCTCTCCACGACCACTTCATGTTATGGACCTCAAGGAGTGATCACTTTTTTAACAGCAGAAGGGGGCGGCAGTGGATTTTGCCTCTCGCATGAACAACATTTTACCCACCTACTTTTATTATGGCCAAAACTCTCCCCACCCTTACGGAGTGATCAGTTTTTAACAACTGGAACTAGAAGGAGTGGATTTTTGAACGGAGACAATGAAAAGGTTTTGCCCTGCTCCTCCTGTTTTGCCCATCCCCCACCTGCCAGAGCGCTTAACAGTCGCAAGTGATGACGCCCTTTTTCTTGAAAATGGGCGACCCCCCCCCCTCCACAGGGAAAATATCACACCCCCTCAAGTTGGAACAAGTTGTCTCCCTCCTTAACTCCCTTCCCTGTTACAAAATGACCACTCCCTTAGGGGCCACTTCCATCGCCGCCACCCTATTCCGTCAGTCACGATTACGTTACAATTCCGGACGGAATGGCGACGGGATTGTGATGGAATTGTGACGGAATTGTATTCCGTCCCAATGCCGTCACAATTTTGGACGGAATTGTGACAGAATCTTGAGTGACGGAATAGGGTGGCGGCAATGGAAGTGGGGCTTTAAGCTGCTCAGGTCTGGGTGGCTACAGAGGCGGAGACCGAGGACAAGTGTGCTGATCAGGTATTATAACAGCAGTAGTGAGAAGGGTTCAGTTATGGCCATCAGGGGCGTAGGAAAAGGGGGGGCCAGGGGGGCCTGGCCCCCCCCCAATCATGAAGGAGGTGGGACCTGAGTATGTCTGGGCCCCCCCAATATTTTCCAAGAACTCATAAACACAATGGAAAAGAAGCTAAAACTTTACATCTCAAATTAGATTGTTATGGTGATGTCATAGGGAGAATGAGGGTCTGAGCCTAAAGTCAGATCCAAAATTTACCAAAAATCACTTTTCTATATGAATTCTAAATACGCATATATAGACGCCATCACGCATCAGGCGACAATTCAAGGTGGTCGCGATGGTGCCCTCACCGGGCCCCCCCCATAAAGATTTGCTTCCTATGCCTCTGGCCATTAAGATTATACTCCTAAATGTTTGTGATTTAAGAGTGTATAGGTAATACCTCCATACCCCTCATCATACCCGAATGTTAAGTCACGCCTTATACAAATATATAACCAAATGTCAGCCATATAATGGCTTTGTGGGATACACCAGTCCCACCTCAGGGAATACGATGTAAAAATATCCAATTGTCGTGGACATTTGCATTTATGTCATGGACTAGTGGGTTATTTCGCTTTTAAATGAAAAAAAAAAAAAACAGCTCACATCTGTTCAAAATCCAAGATGGCGGACATCCATTGAATACGGACACATTGTATTCAATGCCCCCCATTAAATACGGCGGTTCTAGCACTAATCTATAGTGACGAGGATGCGAGGATGGAACCCCTGGCGTGCCTTATAGAATGGCAAGTTAGGGGGGGGGGCTTATAGGTGTGGATGATTTTTAACTAAAATGAAAAAAAAAAACACACACCTAAAAGTACCAAAATGTGACTCTAGCTGCGCCCTATAGGAAGACCCTAAGTTAAGGTAGGTCGTATAGCTGGGGTGCACTTCAAGGGTCACGATCATCTTTCGATCCCATGTCCAGAAATACACTATTTTTTTTAGTATAGGACTGTCTATACATATGCATTTAAAAAGTGAAAGAAAAATCAATGTTTACGGTTTAGTTTGTCCATAGCAGAACTCAATTCATGGGGGCATTTGAAACAAATTACTGAGTTCACTCCATATTAAACACAACCCCTTCCCCATGATTTCAAAAAACTGCCTTTTCTATCATACTGGTTTGATCATGAATGGGGCCCGGGGAATGGGGGTATGTGCACTTAGCAAGAAAGTGAAAACTTTGAATTAGTGGATAGTATAACAGGCTTGATTATGCTTTGAAATTACTAAAAGTACCCGCTATATTTACATTTTCATTATATGAGCCTAAATGAAACAAGATCCCATGTCCAGATCATGATTATATTTCACCAACATGAAGCCTATACACTTCCCTACAGTGTAAAAGAAGAAAATATATCAGTTACGGTGCCACTTTTCCACAATGATCAATTGTCTGAAATGTGACTTACTCAGAAGATGCTTTAGTTTGTTCAAATCAGGGTTTATTTCATGCCTAGGACATACAAAATGTGATTGATAAAATTGTATACTGCGATTAGAATACAATCACTCTGAAAATGACCACTTTAGGGCTCTCCTACTGCCAAGCTCCTGGGGACTGCCTGTGGTATGGCACAGGTGTCCAGGAATGTAATATATGATAATTATGCTTTTACTAGTGCCTTTTAGGTACTGATAGAGGCACGAGGAAGAGCAAAATGCCTCTAAAGTACCTAAAAGGCATGCATGCAAGCATAATCATCACACATTGCTTTTATACCACGACCTGCACCTTTAGGATGCATTAGAATGCGTCAGAATGTACTCTGCATTCACTGACATACAAACATTATATGGTAACCATAGGTCCCAAACATAAGACTCATCTACCCCAACACCATTGTCCAGCCCCATGGCTTAATGGATAGGATGAAGCACTTTGGATCTGAAGATCCCTGGATCGATCCCGGCCCATGCTGAGCTTTTTCAGTATGAACCACTGTCAAAGCTATGGCATAGCTGCTGTCACATCATAAGAACAGTATAGAAAAAGAACATTGTCATAATTCAAGTGTCAACTCAGTGCCTCTATCCAGTTTGGGCATCCAAAATCGTTCTGAAATGTGATAACCATGGTATAAAGTCCAATAACATCAGATTGGCAGAGGTATTACTTCGATTATAGCACATTTCCACCTGGCGACTCATCTTGGCATAAATTGCATAGGATCTACCTTGGTTGGTGAGGTCTAAGTGATAGTGGTAGCCACCCTATATACACTGAAAACATGGAAAATCTGAAACTAGTCAGTGGTGACCACTTTAGGTCCTCAAGTTGACGATACCTAAAACTACAACTTTACGTAGTCAAAATGACGACTTAAGGTCATCATCCTGACGACCTGAGTTGTCAGGATGACAATACTGACAGTACAGAGTCGTCATATTGATGACTCAGGTCATCAGGATGATGACCTAAAGTCATCATTTTGACTACCTAAAGCTGTAGTTTTAGGTATCGTCAACTTGAGGACCTAAAGTGGTCACCGCTGACTAGTTTTGGATCTTCCATGTTTTCAGTGTAGTAGTATATGGAAGTAGCTTTTATGCCCCACTGGTTATGAAGCTGTTCGTGAGAGTCATATCCTTTTTATTCCACACGCTATTCTGGCAAAGGACATTGATTTACATCCGTTGGAGCCACTCGAGCCTCTATTGTGAGGCTGTGAATACCTTGACAGGGATGGGCCCTCTACTATATTCATTGGGTAGATAAACCTTGAGCTGTCCACCTCACCATGGGGTTTCTACTAAATCAGCATCGAAAATTGTTTGGTTGAGTGCTTATCAACCATCCCACTATGTTGATTAGATATTTTGAACCCCAAAATTTGCTCAAAAATAGGGGGTGTGCCCCCTTCTTTTGGACAGCACCCCCTCCTTTTCTAGATCCTGTATCCGCCACTGAAACCCATTTCTATGGCCACCAAGGTATGTAGATGTCTCAAGGTATGTGGATGTTTTAATATGCGGATTTTACTGAATCAACATAGCAAACTAGTATCAACCATTTGGCAACGTTGATTCGACAGCAAATCCAATTGTATGGTCATTTTGTGGGTTGTACGTCTCAGGGTTTTGGGTATGTTGACGGCTCAAAGTTAATCTACCCTTTCTTCCGCCAGCAGCTGTTGGGAGAAGACCTGCAGGGATAGGGATTCCAGTGGGAGGGAGGTGGCCATAAGGAGCAGATATAGACATGGTGGTCTTTGTGACAGAGGCCGCAAAGTAGCCGCAGATCATCGGGGATCAAAGCCACCACGCCCCGGGCAAGCCTCCCCTCCCTCCTATCCACCCCTTCTACCCCTGGGGACCTGTTTAACCCTTTAAGGGGCGCTGGTTCAGGACTGCATCAGACCGATTGGTCTTTATGATGCCCCGATGCAAACTTGCAAGCTTTTCACTGGAGCACCACGCCAGGCCTCCGGGGGGTGTATTAACCCCAGAGGGTCAGCATGATGCCTTGGTGAGTAACTCGCCAAGACTGAATTCGTGCATCATGATAACTAATGAACATGATGTATTAATGCATCAGCAGTCTTTAAAGGCTTGAACAGGCGCTGCGCTGGGTCACCACGCTCTCCACCCACAATCTTGACCTCTTGTACCAATACCCATAGACCACCATGAGATGGTGAAAGGGCATGGGGCTCCTACATAGTGCTCAGATAACAGCCCCCTATTATCAAAAAGTCACATTACAGCCCCCCTCCCCCCTTTTGGTGCTATCGACCATTTGAATCGAGGTTTTGGTGAATATATCAGGACTCTCACAGCACTGGAATTTAATGTGTAGGTTATTTTATTACTATACACTTTACAACACTCTATTACTATACACTTTACAACAAGCCTCCTGTGTTGTCAGTATTTCAGTGACCCCCTCCCCCTTTTATCCTTTATTTATCCGTTGATATTCACAGTTCCCTGGGCCCGTTACCGCAGTTGGTATCCAAAATGAGGTGTACCCCCCCCCCCACCCTTCCTTTCTTCCACCAAGACCGTGGGTAGGGTCAGGAAGGCTATGGGTGGGGCCTGAAGTAGCATTGGGCGTTATGTAGGTAGATAATGATAGGGACGTGGTGCTATTACAGCTGGTTTATTGGAGACGAATAACATAGCTGGGGTGGGTGGTTGAAGGGACAAGAAGAGGGGGATTCTGTAATCTTACTGGATAACTGCTGGGTTACTGCCCTAGGAGGAGGGAGGGGCACTCATCCTCATGTGGATACCAACTGTGGTACCTGCCCCAGGATGAAAATACAAGTAATGTATTCATTCCAGGGTTGTTAAAGGCTAAACATTAATGAGAAAGTAACAGAACCGTATCTTAAATAGGAAAGGGCCCTGCAAACTGGGCTAATCCTACTAATTGAACATAGGGGACAGTTAAAATAATGCAAATAACACTGTACAACGAGTTTTCACTTTTCGAAAAAAAGGAGCTAAAACCCATAAATTCCTATGTATCTTGACGTGGGAAAATCAAAAAATACACATACTACCCTAGAATTGCCCATTTTCGTCCTTGGTAGCCAAATCTATATTAGTGCAAACTATACAAACAGCAGATTTTACATCAAATCTGATATATTTATATTTGTTTACCATTTCCAAACCCATATCTTATGAATTGCTCATCCTTTGACTCTGTAATATGCAGTAAAAGTAGTAAATAAGCTCAAAAAGTTAGCCGGTCGACACTTGTTTGGGACTGTTTTGCCTGCCTCTTGTAGACAATATGTTGGGATCATCCCACTTCAGATCCTATTACTAGCTTACTAGACGAGAAGGTAACCACTTTCTTTGGTAGCATTTTTCCTTCTCTGAGAGGTCAGAATCTCTCCCCATGTATGTCACTTACTGAGCCACACTTTCTTGGGGGATGACTTCAGATGCAGGAAGTGGATCTTCAAGGATGTCTTGTATTTGAGTTTCTGAGATGTGCCAGAAGTGTGTCTACACACTCTACATAGCCCTCAGCCCTGTTGTTTCACAGAAATCCTCTTGTCACTGCTCTGAGGCCTAAAACCTAATTCATAATATTCCACAAAACTGTTTCCGACACCACTTTTGGGTGAAATATGATTTGCAGCAGTGTCAAAGTTATTGATAATACCCAGACAAATGTCAGAAATGAAATAAGAAAGTTGTTGCACAAGTTTGGACAACACTACATAGGTGAAAATAGTGAAATTATTGCCCTCGGAGTTATTTTCACCATATATGGCACCCTATGGATATCTCAAAATTGAGAGCCAACAGCCATTTTCTAACCTCATTTTCAGACTCAGCAGCCTCAAATTAGGTATAATTGGTATGTTTGGTCTCCATTTCGTTTTTTGCCGTTAACAGTGTAATCAAATGAAAAAAGAAGGGGGGGGGCATAGTTTGCCAGTTGGTACCTAATGTCAAGATTCAGTGAGCCCCCTGTCAGTGCATGTGAGTGGGAGGGTCATCATGGATAGAATAGGGGCCTTACACCACTGACCTGTGGTCAATTTCATCTAAATCCTCTCTCAGATCATGGGACCTCCCAATGTCTGTGAAGGTCTGTGAAGAGATAGGAACAGAAAGACTGCAATAATTACAGTTTTGTTGCCTCTATGCCACTGCTGAGCCCCACTGAGGCCAACACTTCATTGGAGCATCATGCCGAACCTCAGGGACTGTATCATCCCCATAGGATCGGCATGGTGCATGGATGTAGCCCAGGGGGCTGCATTCATGTATCATGATGACCAATGGACATGATGCATTAATCCAAAAGCAGTCCTTAAAGGATTAACTGGCAATGTTAGAGGGGATAGGAACACAAGGACCGCAATAATTACAGTTTTGTTGCCTCTGTGCCAATGTTGAGCCTCTCAGTGGTCGAGTCGGATATGACGATATGAATTTGGTATAATGTGGGGAATACCGTGGATTATGAATGTTGCACACAGTAACGTTGAATGTGGCTATAATTATGATATCGTTTCCAAATAGGAAAGGAAAAGATAAAAAAGAGTAACCTGAAAGGGCACTTAATCTCTTATTTTAGGCCCCTTCTGATACTAACCTCGTGTTTTCTTCAAGCATTATCACTTTCAATGGTTAAGCCTATGGAGAAAGCACCCATTATCGTTCATTTTTTTCATTGGCGAATAACTTCTCTCTTAGCGATTTAATCATTGAACAATACCAGCAGGTCTTGAATCAGGATCCATATTTTCCATGAGACATTGTAATTATCCTACATTTTGTTATAATCCAGCAGTTATGGCCCCACAACTCGATCGTCTCGCTGTCCCCCATTTTGGATTTTGGTTATGTTTGCGCATGCGCGACTCAATTTCCATGGGTATTTGGGTCAATATGCACCTCCCCGGGGTTTGGGATGTGAATTAACGACAGGGCGAAGACGTAATTTTTTATCTTTTTAATAATACATATCGATTTAAATGGTATCCTCTTGCCATACTTTATATTTCTATATTATAACATTGAATAATTAAAAAAAAACAATAACCAGCATTTTTACGACAATGGAGACTCGCGCACGGATCGAATGATGGCAAATTTTATCAACATTCATCAATTATTTGCACCACTCTGGTCCAAAAGCACAGGAAAATTGAGCTTTTTGCACCTCCTATAGGATTTAACATAGGGCTAAAAGTGTCTTAGTTTTTCCCAGTGTTAGTAGTGTCTTAAAAGTAGCATTTTTACCCCGGCTCTTATAACCCCTTTCGGGTTAAACATGGTGAGAGATAAAGCTGGGTTAGATCATATACTATTTGGCAAAATCAAAAACATGACGAAGGCTAGAGATACCATAATACCCCGCATATAAGGCGCACCCCACATGTAAGACAAATCCTGAGTTCAGGATGTTATATTATGGAGCACTCTCTAGTGTCAAATTTTGGCCACTCCAGTATCATATTTATAGTATTAGATCATATATATATATATATATATATATATATATATATATATATATATATATATATATATATATATATATATATATATATGTGGCGCACTGCTAGCTTTGACTGCCTCTATAAGGCATACTAGGGGCCCATCACCGCGTATAAACAGCGCCCTCTAAGCGGGGTATAACGGTACACTGGGCAAGTCATAGTGATACCGTGATCAGTTATTGGATGGCGTCTCAGGAGGGGTGTCCACCACGGTCACCTAGGATCCGAGAAGGTGTATAGTAAAAGACCCAATATGCGGACACTTAACAGTTCTCTCTTAATATCTTGGCAAATGGAAGGCTGATTAAGCCCATATATGCATAGTAGATGAATATAATGTTTATCTTACGGGAGGTAAGGCTGTATTGGATTTTCATTTGTTTTACTATGTAAAATCTAAGCTGAGAGAAAAGCTGATTTAGCACCTAATAGCTGACACAGGGCCCTAATAGTGGACAGTGTAAATAAACATGAGTATATCTATGCAAAATTGCATTCACATGTTAGATAAACAGTTTATAAGCAGAACTGCAGGATCATAACTAGAATCAATGCAAAATAGACTTGATATAAAGAGGGTGTCCGCCATTAGGGCCCCCTTACTGAAATGTACTTCTAATTATATACTGCATCAATACTGCATGTTAATACAGCAGGATCATGTAAAAATGTCATCAGGTGTATGGTATTTTGTTTAGAGGAATACATTACCACTGATTGCACTTATATGGATTATTTGGAAGGACCCCTCTCATCAATCAAAACTTGGTGTAAGGCTTAGCTATGCTGCTAACAGCCACGATCTCAGACATTCTATGAGACCCTCCCTTGTTATAATGGCAATTATGTAAGTTTTGCTCATCTATATATTGTGCTCTATCAGGTTAGGATGGTACTTTAGAATCATTTAGCATCATTATCTGCTTAACTACTTGTATGTATATGCCCTAATACCTCATTTACTGCAGGGTGTCCGCTATCAGGGCCTGTCCGCTAATAGGACCTGTTACTCTAGGGAGAAGATGTACGACCTATTGGGTGCTGGTAATCTGACATTTATGAGGTGGTTAAACCTTTAAGGGCCGCTGATGCAGGAGTGCATCATGCCTATTGGTCGTCGTGATGCTCCAGCACTTCATTGGTGCATCATGCCGACCATCTGGGGGTGTATTAGCCCCGTAGGGTTGGCATGATGCATGAATGCAGCCCATAGGCGAATGTTCATGAGGGGGGAGAATTTTTGAGGGTTATCTCACGCGCCGATCAGGTGCCGTATCGCACGACGCCCGCAGGGCGGAGTGCGATGCGGCACCTGATCGGCGCGTGAGATAACCCTCAAAAATTCTCCCCACGAGTGTTCATTTGCATTTATTTCATGTTATTTTGATCTAAAACTGCTGAATTACAATAGAATTTACCAGAATGACTCCCCGTGCGCACTGTTTACATCGCCATCTTGGACCTATGACGTCATCAAATGGTCACGTGACCTCGGCGTGTGATATTTTCGCCGGTTATCGCACGGGGGGTGTGCGATACGGCCCTCGAGTGCTAGAGCTATGGGCTGTCAGTATCTCGGGCATATCAACATGAAATAATGGGGAGTTGCTCACCAGGCCCGCATTCATGCATCATGACGACCAATAGGCATGATGCATTGATGCATTAGCGGACCTAAAGGGTCAAGGGTCGTACATTATTGGCAGGTATGGGTGATTAAAATCGACTGCTCTCACCCTCACTGACCCACAGGTCATCCTGTACATGGGATCCCATAGTAATGTATCACCTCACATATAAGCAGGGGCGTAGGAAAAGGGGGGGCCTGGGCCCCCCCCCAATCATGAAGGAGGTGGGGCCTGAGTATGTCTGCCCCCCCCCCAATATTTTCCAAGAACTCATAAACACAATGGAAAAGAAGCTAAAACTTTACATCTCAAATTAGATTATTATGGTGATGTCATAGGGAGAATGGGTTTCTGAGCCTAAAGTCAGATCCAAAATTTACCAAAAATCACTTTTCTATATGAATTCTAAATACCCATATATAGACGCCATCACGCATCAGCCGACAATTCAAGGTGGTTGCGATGGTGCCCTCACCGGGCCCCCCCAATGAAGATTTGCTTCCTACGCCTCTGATAAGGCACAGGCTTTTATTTCAAAGGAGTGGAATACAGATGCCCCATAGACTTAACATGGGAGCTCCGTATCTCACACACCCTGTGAGATAACCTAGCCCGTATCTCACGGCCAGTAAAAGCACCCAAATGGTCCTTACACAGATAGATTATCTTTTGATTTCATCTCTGGACCCTTTGTCTATGTATTAATGATCCCGCCGCCTTATAGAACGAGCCAAAGGTAAGGATTTCCAGCTATAGAACAGGAATAGATTCAATGACTCAAGTTTGACTCCAGGATATTCCCTAAATCAGGGTGTGTCTTATGTGCGGGCTGCACCTTATACATTGGATGCACCTTATAGGCAGGGTGCACCTTATACCCAGTATGAGATGTGTGTTTTATTCACAGGGTGCACCTTATACCCAGTATGAGATGTGTGTTTTATACACAGGGTGTGCCTTATACCCAGTATGAGATGTGTTTTATACACAGGGTGTGCCTTATACCCAGTATGAGATGTGTTTTATACACAGGGTGTGCCTTATACCCAGTATGAGATGTGTTTTATACACAGGGTGCGCCTTATACCCAGTATGAGATGTGTGTTTTATACACAGGGTGTGCCTTATACCCAGTATGAGATGTGTTTTATACACTGTCCTGCTCCCCCTCCCAGCATTCACCTGAGTACTCACCTGCTCCCACTCCTCCCCTTGTCTCGTCATGCCTGACCCACCTAATTACTGAAGTATCCATGGAGACAGTGTGATCCCCACTCCCTGCACTCAAACACTATACTGCACACCACTGGTGTTACATTGTATTACCAAACTGACCCCAATTTCTGCAAACTTTAGGCTGAAAATATCCCCCTATTATAGATATGAAATATGTAGGATTTGGATGTTCCAAAACTCTTTATTCGAAATAACACCCTATTTTGATCGACAATTGGATCAATTGAGGGAGTGTAGCAGTGTTGGAGTTCACATATCCAGTGCCTCTTCTCTCCTGAGGGTACATATTCTTTTTTTTTCTGATTTACATATACAAAATAGACTCCCTTTTCTCAAAATTTCGAGGACATTGCTGACAGGTTAAGAAGAGCATTCTTCATAACCCAGATAGTGTCTGACTAGATTCAGAGTGCGGGGATAGAGGGGGATCATGAGCCAATAGTCAGAGGCTCCCGGTTGGTGATATGTGAGCTGCTCACGAGCAGATCACGTGACGTACAGGAGCAGGTCGGTATGCTGGCACTTAAATAGGGGGAGGTCATTTTTTAACAAGGAGGGGACGGGGGACATTGAAGGCTGCACACCACAGTAAAAGATTTAGACATAGGGGCGCCCCCCCTCAAATTTATCTCTACTTATTTTGGACCCCCAAAATTGAGGTGCGCCCTCCTTTTGGACCGCGTCCCTTCCTTTTTTCTAAATCCTGTATCCGCCATTGCCCCATAAGGCCACAAAAACCCAAGCCAACCTTTTTCACCTGACGCTCTCCTCTCCTGGTCGTCTTAGATTTCCATTAGACTCCCTCTGCTTCACCTTCTTGACATTTCTGAAGTTTTCCTTACACGGTACCCCTCTCTCCAGCAGTGGTGGACTAGCAGTATCCACCACCTCTGTCCAACAGAGCAGTCCCCTTCCACCACCACCCAGTCATGGCTGTGTGGGAGGAGGGGGTTCAAACATGTAGAACATGGGGGAAGAAAGGTGATCCCATTTTCAATTGTCAGTGATATTTGCCCGAAATATAAACTTTTCGGAATCATGTCTGGACAATATGACATAAGTTCATATTCTTGCTATCTATGCCGGTGTCATCAATAAAGGTAATGAGTATATATTTATCAGTGGTAGAGAAAGACTATCTATATGGGTCAGACTTAAGTCTATACAGTTCTATTGTGAGGGACTGCTCACTGCTCAATTGTATCCCGTCACTCAAAGAGCAGTCCCTGGAGCGGGAAACCCCTTTTCGAGTGGCGCCAGCGAGCAGCTGAGAATCAATTCCGATGGAGAGGGTAGGTGACCATGCCCAGTGGGACCATGGGGCGGGTGGTTGGCCGAGAGAACGACCGTAAATACCCGTGTCGGCCTCACCTCATACTCTACTGTCTACACCGCACTGCCCGGAGAATCCCAACCTCCCGGGGGGGGGGGGGCACTCCTACACTTTTAGATACGATGTGTGAAATCAATTTCAAGAAAGCTGCCTCTTTTGGGCCAAAGGCATGACCAGGCACCGGACCGTTGCTTTCAAGGCAATTCTGAAGTGAAAGGTACATTTTTTTACACTAATATGTAGAAATGACCTCAAGTCTGGGCAGCCAAAAATGGATATTTTCAAGCATAATCTTTGATTTTTTTTTCCTGTGGCAAGAGTGGGGGGGGGGGTGTTACATTTTTTGGGGAATGTCACCATGATTAGGGTATATTATACGTCTATATAGGTCCCCTATCTTAGGGAATCTTCCCATTATAGAAGCATATATATATATGGGGATTTTTTTAATTATTCCCTATCCCTTTTCCTCTACCAGTGTATAAAATAGATGGGGAGTGCCCCCACGCCTCCTCCAGAGGGTAACCACTGAAGGTACACGGGATGTCTGACTCTGACTAACATTCACACTGGGGGGTTGCAGGCCGTAGCAGGGATTGGGCTATTTTATTCTATCCTCGGTAGGCCCCCAGGGCGCACACAGCATTACTTGGTCCTACCCTTCTATATTACCTCACAGCCAAAAACAATACTCTCATAAACCTAAATAATATACCTGTGTGACAGATCATTCGGTTCAAAGGTTCATTTATTTTATTCAGATTAGTGGAGTAATTTTGACTGATATCTATTAAAGACTTTCTACAACATCTTTTTTCTTTCAATAAACATATTTTCAGAATTCTAGAATATAGAATGGTGTATATATCTCTATATGTGTACAGAGAAAAATGTACACACTATATGGCCACAGCCTGCTTTTTCTCCATTTCAAATATTCACGAGAAGAAGATCTCAGACATATATATGCTGTCTACATAATAAGCTTCTCTAAACTGCGCCGGCAGCAAATTTCACATTCCTTATACACATGTATACCGAGTTAGTAACTGTATTCAATATATTCACCACGGGCTTTCATTCAGCCTGTGGCGTCTATACTGGTTAGTGACCAAACGAGGTTTATTCTACCTATAAGAACAAAGCATATGGAAAACCTATATCTAAAGCACTGCATTCTGTACGCCCACAAGCGTGGCGTACAATATGTTGTACGCCACGCCCCTTGTACGCCATGCCCAACCCAGCAATAGGGCAGCAGATCCTGTCTACTTTGCCCCACATTTTCAGCTCTAAAATGTTTATTTATGGGTCGATTTTCAAAATTCAAAAACCAAAATGATCGTAAGACAATAGGGAATGTGATGTGATCATGAGATTAACAGCCTCGATAGGCACTCAATAGGGTGAAAATTTACATTTCTGAAACTCAATCCACAGTTTTCTGGGCGTAGGACTTTCAAAATCGCTTGCTGTTGTTCTTATAGGTAGAATAAAACAAAAACACAACGATGCCCTACGGGCACCTTGGGCAGCAAGGGCAGCCCACTCATGGGCATATGAGCTCTGTATGCCTCACTCGTTGTGTTTTTGGTTAGTATATATATCTCACTTATGCAACACATTTGATACTCACTCAAACCATTTATATTCTGTCCTTCCACCAATGCGTGGTATAACCTTCTACATATGCTCCTAAAAACTGAGCCATCCACAAATTCCATATGTCCTATACTACTAGCAGGACTTGAATAAAGGTGCAGTGGGCGTAGCCACTAACAATTCTCCATATGTTTTTTTTTTCTTCTTTTTTTTTCGGAATAATGCATTGAGGAATCTGTCTGGCACCTAGAAAGTCACCCACAGACACCTGCACGTGTATAAATGTGTAGGAGAAAGTCTGGGTGCAGAAAACGATCCCCGTCCACTTGATCAGGAGCTCATTTTGTGGGCGTCGATACCTGCCTGACTGTGCATCCCAATGAGCAGCTCCCGGCCCAAAGCCTACAAGGGGACTGACTAACTCACAGCTGCTCATTTGACGCGTCTCATGTCCATTGGGCGGCATGATGCACCAATGCATTACTGGTGAGCAGATTCGCCAGCACTTCATCGGTGCATCATGACGACCAATGGGCATTGTGTACTGATCCAATAACAACCCTCAATGGGTTAAAAGTCACACTCCCAGAGCCACGAAGCCCTACTAAACACACGAGGCACGGGATAAGCCGCTCACAAGGAACACACTTACTTAAGTACTGGAGGGAAAAGAACATTAGGTTTGCCAAGGTCTGCTTATCCAGCTTTAAATAACCTAATGACTGAAGGCAATTGGTTTTCAAGGGCAGTGAGTCGATTTATAAAACCTGTACCACATCTGAATCAAGAGTGTGAGCAGTAAATAGGTTAAGTGCACTGAGATGTTTCTGTAGTTTATCCATTCGTGTCGGATTTGTGAGTGACATTCTCACTTCAAGATGGGTTTTATAAGGAGTTGACACTTAAGGTACATTAGCGATTATTACTATAAATAGTACAAGATTAACAAATAGTGATAAACATCAATTTTCAATCACCATATGAATTGCAGATTTTTACAATGTCCTAGACCATGAAAAAGCCTAAGATTCTGAGATATCAGTTGGTTCCTATGACTGCCACCGGGTGGCGTGACCATCCATGCATATAAAGGGCTAACTCATAATCGTCTCAGGTTAGCTTCAGGAATGGAAGTCAGTGAGCACAAAAGAAAAATTCTGAAATGCTCAATTAGATCCCCTAATATATAGGTTTAGGTTATTGGAACTTGATGATCCCAGAAATTAGGGACAACTTGTAAACTTCCATCCCAATTAAGCTCCAACCACCTAACTTTTAATTTCTTTTTCTCATCTACTTGTAATCACCCGGTGCCTGGAGAAGTCATGTGTGCCAAGGGTGTGTGTGTGTGTGTGTGGGGGGGGGGGTAGAGGACAAAATCAATGTCCGCTCCCCTTTACACTTTAAAGACTGTTAATGTATGGATGCATCATGCCCATTGGGCGGCATGATGCAAGAACGCAGCCTCTACAAGTCATTCACCAGGGCTACGTTCATGCATCATGCCGACCCTACAAGGTTGATGCAATCCTGGAGGGTCGGCATGATGCTCCAATGAGGTGCTGGCGAGCAGACTCGCCAGCACTTCATTGGAACACCATGATGACAAATGGGCATGATGCACTTCTGCATCAGCAGCCCTTAAAGAGTTATTATGGTGAGCGGCGTCGGTAAATACCTTCAAATTGCTTCCTGTATAAAACAAGCTGGTGGCCTTGAACCAATCCTAGACGTTACTTCATCTGGCGTTATGTCAGGAGCCAAGTGAGTCTGTAGGCTTTTTAATGTTCTGATTCCCTGCTCATACCCCTGGTTAAACATGGGTAGACAACATGGGGGGGGGGGGTATAGGGTAGCGGCAATAGGAATCAAGCTGTATATCATTTAACATTGCCAATGGAGGAAAGGAATTTCCTGGATATAAAATGTAAACCATGTAGGAGAGAGGTGAGAAAGATGGTACAAGATCAGTCCAGGATATGACCAGTGTGAATTGGCTAGACCGGTTTTCTGAACATTCTCTTTTTAAATAACAGACTCAGAAATTGGAAATGGAGCGGTGCATCCCTCCTATGTGGAAAGGGGTTTTTATTCATAGGTATTTTTGAGTAAGTTTTGGGACTAAAAGAGCCATTTAAACACCTGACTTCATCCAAAAAGAAAAGACCCCCCGTCTAAATGCGCCTTTTACGCGAGGTGCACCTTATATTCAAGGCATTACAGCAGCCCGTGCCTGTCTTCAGACAAAGGAGTGGAAATCCGGCAGGCTACAATAAACAGAGATGCCACTCATTGGCCAACAAAAACCAGGAAAACTGAACTTTTGGACACATTTTCCCATGGATTTAACATGATTTAATACAGGTATCTTGAAACGAAAACCAGGAATTCCTGGTAAACCAGGAGAAGTGGCATCTCTGAATACAGGGGCATGGGGAAAATGAGGGGAATTCTAGAGACAGAGTACCGGTGCCGACAACACTCAATCAGTAGCTGCAAATTCAGTCATTTAAATGCTGGCGAGAAGATCGATGAGCAAGGCGGGAGGCGTCTGTGGGTATTAAAGGAGACATGGGACCCTTTAAGGACTGTTGATGCAGGAGTGCACCATACTGCGAGCAGACTCGCCAGCACTTCATTGGAGCATCATGCCGACCCACCAGGAATTTATCGATCGGGTAATGTTAGCATTGTGCATGAATGATTCATTGGAGCATCATGCCGCCCCTCCAACCCCCGTGAGTGTATCAACCCTGTAAGGTCGGCATGATGCATGGATGCGACTATGGCGATTGACCCTCCAGGGCTGCTTCCATGCATCATGACAACTGATGGGCATGATGCAATAATGCATCAGTGGTCTTTAAAGGGTCCATAGGTAGGAGACAGGTCTCAGAGCACTGAATTATACAGAAATACCCCCTTTGTCAAGGACTGGCTGACACCCCGACAACACCCACCCTATACCATGCAGCTATAGTATGCCAAATCTTTAAGGCAGTGGTACAGGCATTGGACTTAGTTTTGAAGAAACTTTCCAGATGGTGCCTAAATGCTTTCTATGTGTAGTATTTTAGATAAGTTTTTTTTGGGGTAGATGCCTCCTAAAATCTAAGCCCCCTATATTGTGTTCATATCATGTATTTTCTCAGTGGATCAGCAGTGGAAATCACAAGGATGACCCATTCAGCAATTCGACCTTTCAAACAGGCGAATTTCATTGAATATGCATTTCTTTTGATCAACTTTCTCTCATAAGAGAAATTGTAGGGGTCTATAAATAGTTTTGCAATCTGATACTTTCCGTTACAACCCAGTAAACACACTACGTAATTCCAACGGCACTGATTAGTAGATCCTGGTTTGGTTCCAACCAAACATCCATGTGAGGGGGTGTGGATGGGGGGTCCCCCATGTCACATGTCAATTTTAAGAAATGGTTATGTCACATGTCACTTAAATCCCCATGTCCCATGTCACCTCTAAGAACCTCTCATGTCACATGTCGATTTTAAGAAATGGTTATGTCACATGTCACTTAAATCCCCATGTCCCATGTCACCTCTAAGAACCTCTCATGTCACATGTCGATTTTAAGAAATTGCCATGTCACCATGTCAAATTTAGTGGTCCACACCCATATGTGACGTAGATCTATGTATATATTGGTTGATGAAATTAGGCAGTTAAACCAGCCTGATGGAAAAGACAGCTTTTAGGTGAGAGTTATCCATTTACTCATGTATGCTTTTCCTACTGTTAATGCACATGGATTTTAGAATTTGGTCATACCTAATTTATCAGCAACCAGGGATTCTGATTGGAGAGCAAAGCAGCTATATAGCAGAAATATGAGGACTATGCCAAAACATAACTGAAATTGATGAATACCGTAATCTCCCGCATATAAGGCGCAGCTCGCCTATAAGGCGCACCCCCAACTCAGGGAGATCTGTTTCACATATAAGGCGCACCTCTGAGGGCAGATTTTTGTTAGTTTAGTACTGTTCTATAGTAAAAAATACCCCCCTATAAGGCGCACCCCAAACTCAAGGCAATTTACCTCCCACGTATAAGACCCAGCAGCATTTTGTTTGGCCTATAAGACGCGCCTTATACGCGGGAGATTACGGTAAAAGCTACTTCACTGAGATCAAATTCACCAGGGCAAAGTAAACCAGGATATAGCAGAGGTGTTCTAGAGTATAGTGAGGTAAAGCAGGGAAGGCTTGGGATTGGGTTGGAAAAACGTAAGATTATGTCAGAATAGGTATATTTAGGGTAGGATAGATATGTAAATATACATCAATTATTTTACATGAATCTACATAAAATTAAGTAGAATCCCCAAAATAGGTTAATGTTTAGATTACGTAGAAATTACATATATCTATGTCTGAACTACGTAACGGTATTTGTGTTTACTGGGAAAGAAGAGTCCTAAAGTATCAGTCCACCACACACCCGTCCCCACTGCGGAGCCTCTAGAAAGGCCTGACCTAGGCCTGTCTTAAAGTATCCAGAGATACCTATTTTTGCTATTATTTGTCCCAAAATAAGTGTTTTCAATAATTACAACGTTAGCACGTTTCTCGACTCTTGTCCAACAATATCAGTAACCTAAACCATCCTCCTACACGTAGTATATATGTCAACACATATCTCCTCTTTTCATTTTTATCCTACTGTAAAACCCGAATATAAGCCATATTTTATAGACCATCTTGAGAGATATTTACTGTAGTATGCAGGATTCTCCCGAAATCGCAGCATTTTCTATTATACACAATAGAACAGCAGTAATTTTCAGGCTCCATGTGCAGCTAATAAAGCCTTCTTCTGACGTCAGGGTGCGGCTTATACACGGGTGCAACTTATACACACACTTTTACGGTATATTGGCCACTAGCTGGTGTGGAGTTTGTTCGGGCGGAACACACTGATAAGAACTGATAAGATGGAACCAGCATGTCCCTGGAAGTGGTTGTTAACCAGGGACAAGGTACCCATCATGGTGTGAGTTATCAGTGGGTTTTACCACAACCAGCGAAATTCAAAATGGTGGCTCCACTAGGCCTCCATACTGAGTCCTATATACATTTGTACCAATACCCACCAGGTCCAATGCCCACCAAAGGTACGCCTATCATTCTAATCTAAGTTTCCATTCATCCATGCATCATACAATACGTAACGGTGTTCATCTATATATTTATTTCTCTTCTCCTCCAATGGCCCAGTGCTGCCAGCGGCTGGCATCCCTATAGTCGCTCTAGGAATCGCCTGAATTCATCATTTACAAGGTTGGTGCCAAGCAACAGTGGGTGTTAACCCTTTAAAGGCCGCTTGTATGTTAATGTATAGACCATCTTGAGAGATTTACTCTGGTTTGCAGGATTTATAAATGCACCAGATGTGGTCTTACTCACCAGGGCTATATTCATGCATCATACCGACCCTACATGGTTGATACTGCTCTAGAGGGTCGGCATGATGCTCCAATGAAGGGCTGGTGAGCAGACTCGCCAGCACTTCATTGGTGCATCGTGCCGTCCAATGGGCATGATGCATTCCTGCATCAGCAGCCCTTAAAGGATTTAAAGTCGGCAGTCTCAGATACCATCAATACATGTATTTTAGATGGGACAGATTTCAATGGGAGATATCGATGTAATTAAGGACATTGGAATCTAGACATCAAGACTAGATGTTCAATTATTGGAGGCATGGTGGACCATAAGCTACACTGTAAAAAGTAAGTATTGAATCTACCAGGGGTCTTTGTGAAACTGAAACTGAAACCGCCGTAATGGTATAGCAGTGAACAATTGTAAATTTTACAAGAAGCCCAAGGTAGCAGTATGGAATTGCAAGGAATAACAGTGGATCCCTGGCAACTTTGGGACAAGTACCTTTTTTCAGTGTAACATAATGTGACTTGTATAAATGTACCTGTTTTATCACAGTATTTCCTAGCTAAGGAAATCATTCTCATTCATTTTTTGATACTGTCATAGCACCTCACATATCATCCACGTGAGGATGGAATCCCTGACCTTTATAGAATACTCCCAAAGTCAGGGCTGGCCTTATAGGTGGGTTATCTAAACAGGGGCGGCGGAACCATTTGAAAGTTGGGGGGGCAAAGGTCAGGTATTGGCCCATGACCCCCCCCCCCAAGATTGCCGGGGGTGGGAGGATGTATTGGAACCATAGTTGTGATGATGGAAAGCAGGGGGGGTCTGGGGGGTATCCCCCGAAAAATCTTGAAAAGTGAGGTGGCACAAAGGTACATTTTGGTGCATTTTGAGGAGAGAAGACATGGAGAGCAGGGGGGTTTGGGACCCCCCAGAAAATTTTGAAAATTGAGGTGCCACAAAGGTGTGTTTTGGTGCATTTTGACGAGAGAATATGTATTCTCTGGGCCCTGATGAATCCCCCAAATCTATAGACCTAAGAGATAAAAATCACAAGATTTCCATAATATTTTATAGTTTATCTACAATATATAAAAAGGAAGCCCCCTCCCCACAAAAAGACTTTGAAAATTTAGATACCATATGATGCATTCTCAAGCAACCTGTAACACAATTTCCCTCTGTCTTACCACAGACCTACATATTATACAGACTTTTCTCAATTATCTTTCTGTCAGGATTATATTGATCTTGGCCTCATATATCCCATATTTGTTATATCCCTCCCACCTTGAAAAAATTTGAAATTTTAGGGTTAAAATGGTGCATTATGGGGATTTCAACAAGCATAGTTGGATGCTGTATTTGATTGAAATTGTAGGCCTTATGAATTGACATTGGTATTGGCCTGAAATGTCACAATTTTCTTAGAAAAGTTGGGGGGGCAAAAACATAGTCTTGCCCCCCCAACAGGAAAGTTGGGGGGGCATGTGCCCCCCCTGCCCCCCCAGTTCCGCCGCCCCTGCTAAATTGACCTAGTATCAATCTTTAATTCAGGCCCTTCAATTTATCCTTGATCTATCTCAGGGTGCGCCTTATACCCTAGGTGTAATGGTAGTGACATTTACAGTGCAATGGTCCTGTTACAACACATCTACAGAACACCTTGCGTATAAGCCACACAACCTTACAAGCCGCACCATGATTTTGTGAAGAAGTTGTAACCTGCAGCAAAGGCCTGAAATCTCATACTATTAAAATTCTATAATATGCAAAATCCTGCAAATAAGCCGCACCCTAAGTTCCTGGAGAACCTCATAAGCAGGGTTTACGGTTTATAGACCTACAGTGCCACAATGCTCCAAACACAGATGTTCAGGGAAAAAATGGTTAGAAAGTGTTTATCAGAAAATTGACCACTGCATGGTTATTCAGGAATGGCCATCACCTGTGACCAGTTTCCATTTAAACCATCACTCATACCGTGTCAGCTGAGATGACTTGTCGCTGCCTCCCCCCATCCCTCCTTTTACCTTGAGCAGTCTTCTAAGGGCCACTGATGCAGAAGTGCATCATGCCGGCAAGACTGCTCGCCAGCACTTCATAGGAGTATCATGCCGACCCTCCGGGTTAGCATCAACCCTGTAGGGCCGGTATGATGCATGAATATAGCCCTGGCGAGTATGACCCATGGAACTGGTGCATTAATACATCAGTAGCCATTAAAGGGCTGGGCCCTCACCTCCAGCAGGGGTCAGAACCAAATGGTGCAGAGGGCCCTGGAGGCAGGGCAGGCTGATCGATTTATAAATGAATAGGCACACGGCGTGAGGACGGCTGTGATTTGCTGCTGTGTGTCCCCACCTTATAACAGTACTTAGAACCCTTTAAGGGCATATAATGCACTAAAGCACCACACCCATCGGTTGCCATGATACATGAATGCAGCCTTGCCGGGTAATTGGCCAGGGCTGCATTCATGTATCATGGCAATGAATGGGCATGATGGGGGCTACTCTTTTTTTTGACCATTTGACAGCACCCTAAAAACTTCAGCTGCACTATTTTAAAGGCCCCCCCCCTTCACCATTTCTCAGAGAAAGTGAGCTTTGATGATTTCGGTTTGGGATGATTTATGTTTGTTTTCCCCTATGTAGTTTCTTGCAGGTATTGACAGCCCCTCCTTTTTTCCCTTTTTTTTCTCAAAAAATACGTGCCTGGGTCAATACTGCAGTTGGTACCCAAACCTAGACAGAGTAACCCCTGCCCCCCCAGGAAGTGGATGGGTGGGGGTAGAGGGCTTGAGGACAATATGTTAGAAGAAGGGGTAGGGAGAATGCGGTGTCTTTTATTCTCTATGGACAAACGTCCTGTCTAGTTCCCACAGTATTCTGTATGCCACATCTATTGCCATAGGGACCTAAGTCTACACATAGCCTATTCAAACACACAGCTGTATGCAAGAAATCGATTTCCTCTTTTTTTGCCTTCATACTTTTTGACAGGCTCGAATAAAACTCCCAGAGCGAAGGCGAAGAAAAAAGAGACCCTATTAAAATATGCGTTGCTCATGGCGATTAAGTGTCAGCCGTTCAAATGGAGATTATATTACGAATTGACATTTTCAGAAAGAATCCATTGGCTGGGGTGGAGGTGGTGGATAGGGAGGGGAGAAAGGTTAAAGGGATCCCTGTGTATAATGTAAAAACCAGCATATAAGCCGCATCCTGAGTTTGCGGGACAGCTATAGGTCTTAGTATGGACACCAAGTGGGTCGGTCATTGCTAGATCTGGCACCTGGCGAGATAAGCACTGATAAGAGCCAGCACATGGGGGGGGGGAGTTGTAACATAATGTACCCAAAATAAATCTGCAGTGAATACAAGGGATTATCTCATTGGTTGATAATGCATATTGGGTCAGCCCTATAAGCCGAAATAGGGGTCTGAAAAGGTGCCAATTTTTATCCTCAGTCTATTCCGAGGTAGCAGGTTGTCCCATGGGCGCGGACATTGCTGGAGCTTGTTACCAGTGAGTTCTACTGATAAGACCTATCAAGTGGGTACCAGTTGGCCCCCGAAGGACCGCAGTGAATAGATTGGAGCTCTCTCATTGGCTAAAAATTAAACCTGCTAAGTCCGTATATAATATTATGGTAAAACCCTGCAGATAAGTGACTCTATAAGCCGTTGTAGGCCTCTGAAATTATTTATGAGCTGCCGCTTTTATACAAGGGTTTATGTTAGGCTTTGATAGCGGAGGCAGTTAGGGTGATTTGATTTGTCCAACTTAAAAAGAGAGTACTTCCCCTCGAAACACCCTTTAGAGGCTGCTAATGGATTTCATGCATCATACCCATTGGGCGCCATGTTGCAAGAATGCAGTGCTGGTGAGTAACTCGCCAGGCTAAATTCATGCATCATGTTGACCCTACTGGATTTGATACACTCCCGGGGGTCGTCATGATGCTGCAATGAAGTGCTGGCGGGACTGTGCGCCAGCACTTCATTAATGCATCATGTCGACCATTGGGCATGATGCATTCCTGCATCAACAGTCTGGCGGATCAAGGATCTGAAAAAGGAGTGAGCGTGGCCTAAAAGGAGGGGGCGCACCCTCTATCTTTGAGCAAATTTTAGGTTCAACACATCTAATTGAACTCTTAAGTACTGGGAAAGATTCGCCACTGCTGTAACAGCCCTTGGAGTGGTAAGGAATCTACGTTATAATGCTAGCAGTATTGGAACCCCTTCCTACCATATGTGACTAATGCCTGGGGAAATACTTCACAGACCACTGCTCTTATCGGGACCAATAGTATGAATTCTCACACCAACTGGGGTGTAAGTCTTTATTGCCTTAGAGTGGGAATGTGTGTTGAGAGAGAGAAGGCTGGTTGTATGTAGCATTAGGATTAATGAAAATTGGGGGGGGGGGCACGTGGCAGTGAGATAGAAAGGGTCCACAAAGGTGGACTGATAGCAAAGGTACTTCCTCGTTACCAAATGTCCTTTTCTCTTTTTCTTTTCTTTTGTCAATCGCCTAAACAATGTCCTAAAAGGAAACTTTGAACAGAGAAATCCATTCAACAATTCTGAAATCCAATATGTCGAGAAGCTGGTTGTATCCCTGTGAAATATGCGTGTAGTCGTGGAGGATTGGGTGAGGGCTACCCATAAAGTTTTCACCCCTCTTATCAAGGGTCTTTTCCCTTTTCAGTCAAAAAGTCATAGATTTACTTAAGACTAAAGCGGTCAACTGAGAAAATTCCATCTACTCTGTAGGGGCAGGGAGAATATTTCAACCCCTGCCAGGGTGGGGGAGGGGGTAGGATTAAAGATGGAAACTCCGTACAAATGGGCAGATACTTTTTTAATGTATTGCACTGTAAAAAAAATATCAAATAAACAGTGAAATCCTTGTTTCAAAGTTGCCAGAGATCCGTCGTTATTTTCACAGAGTTTCCTTGTACCACAGAACTGCCATCTGGGGTTTCATTGTGGGAACTACATTGCTTCACTGCAATATGATTACAGTGGTTCACTGTCCAGTTTTACAATGATCCCGGGTAGATTCAACAGTTATTTTTGAGAGTGTGGTAGGAGGAATTGGGTGGAAGCGTATGATGATATTGGAGTGGAGTGAGAAGTGGGTGTGATCATACTGTGGTGGGGCAGTCCAGGGGGAGGGGGTGGAGGAGGCGTCCTCCAGGGTGTGACCTCACTTTGATCCATGTCACCTTTGAGGCCAGACAACACTCACTCTCTATAATATGTAGATAGAGGTGTGGAGGTGGCGTTACTAAGGGCTGGGAACAGGGGGTTAACCATTAAGCTGGCAGTTGCCGATTTCATGTTGGGATATTTACAATGTAGTGAATGCCGAATGGCAAAAGGGTGATAACGATATTGCAAATAGCAATTAGTAAAGGGCAAATGGCACGCTACCAAATGGCAATTCGCAGATAGGTCAGGACCTTACAAATTACAATTTACAAGTGGCAAATGAACAATTGGTGAATAACAAGTGACAATCATTGAGGAATGGTAAATTGCAACCTATGATTTTGTTTGTTTGTTTAGTTTTACGTCCGGGGGCCATCGAGGAACTCAGAGATTCAAACCTATGAGTGGAAATCGGCAAATGGCAAGGCCTAAAAAGAGGACACGGCAACATGTTATGCACAAGCCTTCAATCCAGTGGAAGGTTCTCAGACACAAAGGAGTAAACACACTACCACCCTGGGACTCCCTTCCTGTGTGTGAGCAGCTCCCTTGTTCCTCCTCTACTGATCAGTCACCCCTGAGCTGCTCACAGGCAATGGTACCAAAGGGCCGAGCACCTCTCTAATCACACAAAAACACAGGGCCAGAAATGGCCCCAGGTCACCACGCCCTACTCACACCCCTTTGTTCACCAGAAGGCCCTTCGCGGTTTTAACCTTCAAAGAAAGTAGTCCCAGGAGGTGGCTTAAAGTTAAACCTTTTGGGGTTGATAATACATTAAGGCATCATGCCCATTGGTCGTCATGATGCATGAATACAGCCCTGGTGATTATCTCACCAAGGCTACATTTATGCATCATGACGACCCTACAGGGTTGCAACACTATTTGGAGGTCAGCGTGATGCTCCAATGAAGTGCTGGAGAATGGATTTGATTGGTGCATCATGCCAACCAATAGGCATGATGCACTACTGCATTTGCAGCACTCAAGGAGTTAGACTGCTCAGAATCAAGAGCTGTTCCTAAGTTGTAGTGAGCAGGTAGTAGAAAGGTGGTCAAACACGATAAGTGCTAAGTGAAGCTATGTAAAATTGTGACTGGCATATTTAGGGCTCTCTGTTAACCCTTTAGGGACTGTTAAGGTGGGAGTGCATCATACCTATTGGTCGACATGATGCACCAATGAAGTACTGGTGAGACTTCTTACCAGCACTTCATTCCCATTCTTTGGACTTGTATCAATCATGTAGGGTCGTCATGATGCATGAATGTAGGAAGCCCTGGCAAATACTCACCAGGGCGGCATTTATGCATCATGAAAATCAATGGGCATGATGCATCAATGCACCGTTGACCCTTTAAGAGTTAAGAAAGTAGTCCTAGGAGGTGGCTTATAGTTAAACCTTTTGGGGTTGATAAAACATTAAGGCATCATGCCCATTGGTCGTCATGATGCATGAATACAGCCCTGGTGATTATCTCACCAAGGCTACATTTATGCATCATGACGACCCTACAGGGTTGCAACACTCTTAGGAGGTCAGCGTGATGCTCCAATGAAGTGCTGGAGAATGGATTTGATTGGTGCATCATGCCGACCCATAGGCATGATGCACTCTTGCATTAGCGACCCTTAAAGGATTAAATCGCTCAGAGTCAAGAGCTGCTTCTGAGCAGGTAGTAGACAGGTGGTCAAACACGATAAGGGCTAAGGGGAAGCAGTATACTGTATGTTAAACTGTGACTGGCATATTTAGGGCTCTATGTTAAACCTTTACAGGCCGCTTATGCAGGAGTGCACCATGCCCATTGGTCATCATGATGCTCGAATGAAGTCCTGGCGAGCATTGGTACACTATGCCAACCCCTGGGACTTTATCAATCATATAGGGTCATCATGATGCATGAATGTAGCCCTGGCGTGTTATTCATCAAGGCTGCATTCATACATCATGAAAATCAATGGGCATGATGCATTAATGCACTGTTGGCCCTTTAAGGGTTATGTTCCCAGGGGATGGATTTCTGTGTACAGGGGCGTAGGAAAAAAGGGGGGGGGGCAGGGGAGGTAAAGGAGGTGGGGCCTGAGTATGTCTGGGCCCCACCCCAAAAGAATTCATAATGAATTGAACAAGAAGCTAACACTTTGCATCTCCAATTAGATTGATATAGCAATGTGATAGGGAAAATGGGGGCCTGGGCCTCAAATCAGATATAAAATTTACCAAAAATTACTTTTCTATACAAATTTTATATAGGTTTGTATAGGCACTATTGCGCTTGAATCAATGTGGTTGAGGTAGGGCCCCCTCTGGGCTTCCTACGCCTCTGGACTCTAGAAACACTAGTTTTGATTGGAGAGAAAGTGATTCTTCTCATGTGGCAGACCAAGGGTCCAAAGAAATTTTCACTTCAATAAATTACGAACAATGTATATGGACTCTTCTACAGTCTTAATGCAATTCGTCCATGTGTTGGGTACATAATTTATTTTTTTATTATCCATTTTCCTCCATTACTATAAGTCATTTCTTTTCTTTCTTTTTCTTTTTTTTTTTGGGGGGGGGTAGGGGGTACAGAATATTGTTGGAGTGGACTGAAGGACCTGTTGAGCTTCTCATGTAAATTGAACCTTCTAACAGAAATAACTGGTCCCAGGTGACTGGCTTAGAATGACTCTACTGGATACCACTTATCCTTGACCTTCTATGGACAGCTTAGTGCTTAGGGACTGACCATTTCTTAATAATATGGGTGGGGTGGGGGGAGGGGTGATAGTGGGTTTTGTCAGGGACTAAAAAAAAGACTTTGCCCTCCCCTTCTGTTAGTGTCCTAATTCATCCCCCGCCCCGACAGACTGAAAATGTGTGCATAAAACGCGCCCTTTTAACAAATATTGACATTTGGAAACATATGGTTTTGCCTCCCCAGATTCTCCCCCTAGGTCAAGGGATGGAACAAACTTGACCCGCTCAAACTCATCACCACCCCGCCCCCCCCCTTTTTTTTTTTTTATCTAAAAATGATTACTCCCTTAGGATGGCCAGCTGGGGGCTCCTAAGCCACTGATAGTAGTGGGCGAAGATTGACCTTTCACTAAGGCTCCACGTGTCTAAAGGTCAATACATGGCCATCACATTATATGGATGCAAAGGTTAAGGGGCATTTACAATTGGGCCTGGAGTCCTCAGAACCTGAGTAACCACTTATAAGCTACTGGAAGACCTTTGGAACCAGGGCAGGTGGGTGGGGGCGGGACTCCCCAGGCTATGGTCTACATGTACCAGTAGATCTACAGGCTACTGGGAGACATTGGATCCAGGGCAGGTGGGTGGGGCGGGACTCCGAATGCTGGTACCTTAGGGAGGCGGAGGAGAGAAGCAAACAGTGTAAGTACAGCACACATTCTCTACAGTGTAGGGAGGGTGGTGGTGGTGGTGGTGGTGGTGGTGGTGGTGGTGGTGGAGAGAGAAGATAGACAATGTAAGTTCAAGACACATTTTTACAGTTTATGGAGGGTGGTGGTGGAGAGAAGCTAGATAGTGTAAGTTCAACACATATTTTTTACAGTATAGAAAGGGTGGTGGTGGAGAGAAACTAGACAGTGTAAGTACAACACACATTTTTTACAGTGTAGGAAGGGGAGGAGAACCTAAACAGTGTAAGTTCAACACATTTTTTACAGTGTAGGGAGGTAGGGTAGAGAAGCAAGACAGTGTAAGTTCAACACACTTTTTTTACAGTGTAGGGAGGGGGAGAAGCTAGAAAGTTTAAGTTCAACACACATATTTTACAGTGTAGGGAGGGTGGTGGTGGAGGAACCTGGTGATTCGATCCCGCGCGACTGGAACATTTTGCGGCCGGGATAGAGCCGCGAAAACGCACTCTCTATCACTCGTTGAGATTTAAGTCCCTTTGTCGGAGACAAGGAAATGAGTAGTTATGCCGTTTCAAATTTCTAATCTCCTTCAAGGAGCTGGAGCAGAAAGCAACTGGGCTTAAACCTTTAGGGGCCGCTGATGCCGACCCTGCAGGGTTCCTATTTCTACACCTGGAGGGTCTTGGCAGCGTGTGGGCACCACGGGTGGTACCAATAGGTAGGCCGTTCACCTGCACCGCTCAGGGCCGTGAAAACCGCGCTCATAAACCCCTGTGCAGCCTAATCTATGATGGTAAATCCGTGCCTTGTGGCACTTTTATGAGTAAATCTGATGCCATGAGGGCACAGGCGACACATTGGTCTACATTTGACTAAAGTCAATAACATTTGACTAAAGTCAATAACACAATTAATTGAGGAAGAGACCATCAAAGTAAACTAAACAAAGAGGCCGAATGTTGATCTAGCCCCCGACTACATGAGCCACCTAGCTGATTTTTTTAGTACTAACGATGTGCTAGTGCTGTAATTGGCCACTAGCTGGTCTGGAGCTGGTTCCGGTGACACACTCTGATAAGAACTGATAAGATGGGACCAGCATGTCCCTGGAAGTGGGTGTTAAAGCTGGGGCAAGATCTGAAATATATAGATTTTCCAATTTCTGCATACCTATCATCACCCCACTTGTGAAAGTGTCCTGCCAAAATCTCAATCTATTCAGTGCATTCTAACCATGTCAAATTCAAGCATACATGTGTGTAGAAATAAAATGCTTCCAGCATTTTATTCATGTCAACAAGCAGTCTTGATTGTACCAGCACAGTGGCTCCATCTGAAGCCATAAAGTAGAGTATTCTATAATGGTGGTGAATTCAATTTGGATGCCTGGCAGCAGAGCAGACACCACTCAGTGCTGCCGCCAGGAGGCTGTGACCAGAACTAATCAACCAAGTGGTTTCCCTTCCCACCAAAGATGATAGACCAGCTGAAACTTAGGTCCAATGGTGTGCACATAATGAGCCATATCGTGTCATAATCAGTGGCTCCCTATGACTTGGAAAGGGGTATATAATCCTCTGAAATACATATCTGACAATACTTTATTACCTTTTATACCAGCTTTAACCAGGGACAAGGTACCCATCATGGTATGTCTCATCAGTGGGTTTCACCTCAACCAGCGAAATTCAAAATGGTGGCTCCACTAGGCCTCCACACTGAGTCCTATAGGACCACCACTGCCCTAAGGGCCGGTGGGACGGCACAGGTGATGGCGGCCAAGGAGACATTAGGACCTTAACGCTATGGGATTCTGTAATCTGTGGTGCGAGCTAGAGGCACGTGATGTCTGTTCACAGGACGAGTATTTGAATTGTCTTTATTCAGTTTACCCCCCCCCCCCCAGTGTGATGGTTTATTGGGTTGGGGGGGGGGGGTCAAGAGGTGAATGACATAATATCTAGGGGGGTATGATGGAATCAATGACAAAATGATGACACGGGGGGCGGGGGTCTTGAAAAATGCCTGAAGAATGATGATGTCACATGTGCATGGCCCCTTTGCAGTAAGATACTTTGTCATTTTGACTCAAGAAGTAAATTATATCCAGGTGTATCAGATTCTAGGACATTTCCATGAATTGCCTTGACAAAAGTCAATGTTTTCCCTGAAATAATCATTCATTTTTCATCGGCAGGGTCTTTATAAATTGAAATACACTGACTTTGTCAGCCGAGGTATTCACATTGAAAGCTCTCATTTAACAATAGATATCAAATACACCCTAAAATATTTGTCACGCTAAAACAGAATTAAGGCAAATTAGGAAATTAGATATGAGGTCCCTTGCCATCTTTGAAAGTATCATTTCTGTTGAGAGATTCTCCACTGGGCTGCACTGATTGGGCCAGCTCACGTTCCTGCCATCCAAGTGGCCAAACATGAATTGTAATTGATAAAAATCCCATAAAGAAAGTTTGGTACCGGTGACCCGACCTACCTCCGCAAAAGAAGGCCGATATCAGAGCCTTTTAATTTTTTTTTTTATATTAATTTTATCTATAGCATTTAAGTAGTTTTATAGTGCAGGTATTGAATCCCACATTATTTCTGCCCGAGATTTCTTTTCCTTTTTTTTTGGTATAGTAGGTAAAGATGCGCTATAGATGTTAATTAAAACAATTTGAATACATGCTCCAAAAATAAGGCTAGGCTGAGGAAAATATCAAAGAATTTCACTTAGAAAACCAATCAAAGAATTTCACTTAGAAAACCAATCAAAGAATTTCACTTATAAAAGGAAAAGAAAAGAAGAAACCCTTATCGGACAATGTGACCGGAAACACAAATTTTCTTTTGGCCTAGTGATTGGTTGTGAGTATGAATGACTTACCTTGCCGTCTTTCATTTCTGATGACTTTCACTTTCTGAATACTGGCTAAGATTTGCCCGTCTTCAGCTGCAACGACAATGAGAAAACATTCAATTAAGAGAAAGTTTTATTGGAATCAATGGTTTTGTTATAATGTTGTTGTGGTGTAACAGAGATAAGGATGGCTGTATATATTTACTTGAATGGATTTAACTATATTTATATTATCTTATGGACGCTTAAGTCGTATGAAACAAATGAGTACGATATGAATATTTTCTTCATTTTGGGAGACAAGAATGATGGTTCGGGCTACCACCAAGAGACTTTGATACATTCTTGCTACCACTGCATTTGTACAGGAACTAATGTAGGGAATCCTCCTGATTGGGGAATGGGTGGGAGTGACTACCTAAACCCATCTTTTCCCCCACTGAAGTGTAAAATGCAAACATCTTAACGGTTAACCCTTCAAAGGCCGCTAATGCATTAATGCATTTTTCCCAGTGGTCGTCATGATGCGCGAAATCATGAGACATGGATAGCTACTCACCAGGGCTACATTCATGCATCATGCCGACCCTACAGGTTCGCTACTGTCCCGAAGGGTCGGAATGATGCTTCAATGAAGTGCTGCTCGCCAGCACTTCATTGGTGCATCATGATGACCTATGTATGATGCACCTCTGTGTTAGCGGTCCTTAAAGGGTTAATGTATATTCATAAGATTTACTTGACATCTTAATTGGTCTGTGTATTCATAAGATTTACTTGACATCTTAATTGGTCTGTGTATTCATAAGAGTTACTTGACATCTTAATGGGTCTGCAGATATTATAAAGAAGAATAAAGGGACGCTTCTTCACTGAAACAGGAGATATCATACATTATTACTACCTGCATATTATAGATGCAGGTCTTTCCTGTGTCAACTGAAGACAATGTCTCAAGTTAACCCTTTAAGGACCGCTAATTTAGGAATGCATCAGGACTGTATCAACCCCGTAGCATCCGCATGATGCATCAATGCATCATACGGATGCCTGTATCAAACCTGTAGGGTTGGCATTTTTTTTGTTTGTTTAGTTTTACGTCCGGGGGCCATCGAGGAACTCAGACATTCAAGAATTTTAAACTATTCAATAGTAATGGTAGGCTGTGGGCCTACCTCGGGTTTGCGCATATGAGTGGGTGGGTGTGTGTGCGCGCGTGCATATATTTATGAGTCTGCTTGTAGCATTGGGACACGGCTCGTAGTGGTGAAATACCACTCGTGGCTCAAGGCCCCTCTTTATCGTGCTGCCTCACGCAGGTAACATGTCGCGAACTGTAGACACATCACCCGGTCGGTCACATTATCCTGACACCGACGGACCAGCCATTTTTTGATTTTTTTTTTTTTTAAAGATTATATGTATATATGATCTATATGTACTTATATAAGTTTGATTCTTTGAGGAAGTTCAGGAGTTCTTTTGTTTCTATTGTGTTGAAGACAGCTTTCAGTGTTGTTGCATTTTTAAGATATTTTCTTCTGTTGCTTGCAGTCCTTCGACAGTTGAGCAAGATATGCTTAACTGTGAGTTCAGTCTTGCATTGTTGGCACATTGGTTGGGCTTCACGTTTCAGATGGTGTTCGTGTGTAAGCCTTGTGTGGCCAATTCGTAGACGTGTTAGTCGTCTGATCTGGATAGTTTTCTTTTTTCACCCTTTCCTTTCCGTTGAGGCTGAATGGAGTGTAGCTTGTTCTCATGCTGCTTCTTCCAGTCAGCTTGCCATTTCAGTTTCACATATTTCTTAATGGTTGATGTCAGGTCCGTGTGTGGGATTGGCACTTCTCGAGGTGTCAGTTTCAGTGCTGACTTTGCCGCTTCATCTGCTGCCTCGTTTCCATCTATGCCAACATGGCTCGGCAGCCAGCAGAAAACCACATCTTTCTTTGCTTTCTCAAGGTTGTTGGTTTTGTCCCTGATGTCTTGTATCAAAGGATTGTTTGGTTCATATTGGTTCATTGCTTGAAGGCATGACTTGGAGTCTGACAGAGCAATGAATTTCTGGTGAGTTGATATCCTGGCATATTCTAGAGCATGAATGTAGTCTTGGCAAGTAATTCGCCAGGACAGCACAATATGGACACTGGTGCCCTAGTTGAGGCTATACAGTCAGTCGTCAGTCGTTTCTGAAACCTCCCCAGCCGGGAGGGTGATGTGGGCATGGGCAGTGGGCCTCTAAACATATGGGTCATAGAAAATAAGAGAGAAATTTCTCAAAATCACAAAATCATTGAGAGGTTAGATGGAAAATGAACAGAAAAATGGAAAATAAATCAGGAATTTCTAAACCTTAGGATATGTAGAAAAAAATCAGCCAATTGAGTAAAAGAAATAACTCCTTTATGAAAAATAAAGAGATTTGTAAACCAGGGGTCAGAAGTAGGAGGCCTCAATTGGACCCTTATCTTATCTCTTATCCCTGATCTTCTCAAAACTTCTCCCTACTGACCACTGACTGTATACTGAATCTACCACAACCTGAAAAGGCTAGAGATTAATTCTAAATTCCCGGATACACATCAAACTATCAGTTACACTATTTTTGGCACCCAATGACTCCGTTAAAGCGGCTCACCCAGTATATAAGATAGAAGCGGGAGGTTGCATTTCCTAATGTCATATAGATAGATGCACCCAAATCCTGTCCTCTCATTGGTAAATTCAAAGTGCCATGTTCTAAAATACCTGCACGCAATGAAGCCTTGCTTGTGGTGGGTTTGGAAAGTATCATCTGGATATGGCTTCCTCCTGACGGTGTTAGTTCATGGCTTATAAAATCATATTAAACCACTATTAAATTAAGCAGAGGACCCCTCTTGGTCAACTCATTAGCCAAGCTCTTTGTCAGCCTCACCAGGCTGGGATAGATGCAGTATACCCACAGACAACCACATGCCACTCATAATACTTCTTGACCAGTATCTGGCCACGTCCGGTGTCAGTTAGACTGGCTGCAGTCCCTGAGCTCTAGTCCCAACCCCACTACACCCCCCTCCATGCCTCTCCTCCTTTGGCTGCTGGGCTCATTGATTCACTAGAAATAGATTCACTAGAAATGTTTTCAATTCTCATTTTCCCATTTTATTTCAATTATCTCATAATAAAATCAATGGACTGCAGCCAGTCTAGGTGTTAGTGTGAAACAACCCAGCAGGGTGCAGTGTAGCTCTTATCATCACTTCAAAAGGATGAAAATTGTCACAGGAGGCCACTCATTGGGCAAGTTTCCCCCGGGTTGGTGGGAAAGGAACGTTTCCTTAATGATATTTATGAAAATAATAGAAAAATACTTTAAAATGCTTATACATATGAAAAAATCTTGAGTAAAAGGTCTGAGGTCGGCCCTGTTTTGCTGAGGTCGGTCGGGTGACCGGAAACCTTTTTTCCCTTTTTTTGGGGCCTGAGCATGAACCTCCAATGTAAGATTTAATGAGATATATTTTTCCATCCCTCTTAGGAATTCCTCAAATTGTTTTTGCTTAGAATTAGTCTCCCCAGCAAACCCACCCTGATTTTAAAGAAAGCCCATTAGTAGTACACTAAACGTAAAAAAGGACATTTGAGCCACTTAACAATTAATTCACTCCTTAAGCAAAGCGCTAGCAGGACTAACCATCTAAGGGACGCTGATACAGGAGTGCATCATGCCCATTGGTCATCATGATGCAGCAATGAAGTGCTGGTGAGTCTGCTCTGCTCAGCAGCATTTCATCTAGGATTGCATCAGAATGATGCATGAATGTAGCCCTAGCGAGTTACTCACCAGGGCTACATTCATGCATCATGACGACCATGGGACATGATGCATTATAACACTGCTGGGTGAAGTCAGAGTGCATTATCCTGAATACTGCGTTCTGATTGGCTGCTTGACCGTGCATTATCTAGATGGATAATGCACTCTTGGCAAAGGAGGTTAACTTCATCTCATCTTTACACTTCACAATTGATATTCATGTGTTGTAAGGTGGCTGATGGGTGATTTTTCTGTGTTATAACGGGAAAAATGCACTTTGGCATGGCTGTCGGAGTGTGCTAGACTGTGTTGAGACTTCGAGGGGCCTTATAGGCTCCGAGATGTCTCAATACAGTCTTTTCCCTAATTAATACATTAGCGGCCCCGGCGGCTTTTAAAGGATTAACCATCTGAAAATAATGTTGCTATGGAGACTATTTCCTTTCATCGCTACAATGAACAAGGTATTTTTCCTGTAGTAAGATAGGAGGTCGCTATATACAAAAGGGCACAAAGGACACAGTGTCTTTGGAGTGGGAATAATGAATTTCCAGGAATCGTACTCAACCTTCATCATCCCACTGACATGTAGGGTAAGTTGCCCCTGATTCGGCCCCTAGGCATAATGGTACATTGGAACTACGACTACTGTTAGGTAACACAGACCTATTGGCACTAATTCATACTAACTTATTGTACCTCATCAACTACTGGTCTTATGGGAATACCTTGCACATATTGCAAACATTAATCTCATTATTCTGAAATTAGCGTGCCTGAAGGTGCGGTGGTCAACTTAGGGTTACAACATGCCTACTCTCCTGCAAACTCCAGGAGAGAAACAAGTCCCTCAAAATTTCTACCCCCCCCCCCTCCTCAACCCCTCTCCTCTAGAATCAAGGATACTAGGCATTGAGCTTCTTGATGTGCGTGTTGAAATGGGACTGTTTGATCTGGACGAATCAGAACATTGGCCCAGGCAGAAGAGAAAATTGACAAATCTGATAAATTTACAGGTGGTCGAGTCAGAGGCGACTTACCCTACATCTCAACCCAACAAAGCTTCACCCCTCACCCCTTCCACCTTACGCCAATACACTTCTCCCACTACTATCTGTAAAACCAGAGAGACTTCTATATTATAAGCTCTCAGGTAGGACCTAGCGCCACACACGACCTCTATGGTTCTCAACTAAAGGAATTTGCTGGGCGCTCTGGAGGAAAGGCCCTAGAGGGAGTGTGTGTGTGTGTGGGGGGGGGGGCTCTGACTCTTTGATGGTAGGTACCAACTGTGAACTACAGCCCCCTTTGGCATTTTGTCAGCCGGCTTTAAAATTGTAGCTGAACCTTTACAGCAATTCTAAGAATTTCAGATAACAGCCCTCCTTTTTGGATCTTCTTCCATTTATAAGGCTTTTTTTAATTGGGGGGGGGGGGGGTACTGTATATAGGAATTGCACAGCAATATCGACAGTCTCCTTTAGGTACTAACCTATGCATTGACAGCAACAGCTACTTGGTGTCAGTAATGTAAATGGAACTCAAATCTATGCTGAGTGCCCCCCCCCCTTCACACCGGGGGTGGGCGCCCTGGAGGAAGAGCTGATGGGGTAATGGAAGCAGGGCTGCAGGAGTCGGTAGGCAGTGGGAACAATGTCCCCTACCACCCATCCTCTAACACTACACAACTCACTGTGCTCAGATATGCCTCTCGCTGACTACAAAGTAACAATAACTAGGAAAACTGTATTTTTAACCACCTTTTTCTAGGAAATTAACATAATTTGACACATAAGTTTTTACGTAACAAATCCCTGAATTCCTGGGAAACCAGGAAAATTGGCATCTCTGCGTGCTAAACTGCTCACAATCAAGCCTTAGGCGTGCCCTATAGACATTCCTTCAACTTTGGGTGCACCTTCTAAGAGAGGAATTATGCTAGTTAGCTAAAATACTAATACCTCAACCGTCTTCATTGGTGCATCATGACGACCAATGGGCGTGACGCACTCCTGCATCAGCGGCCGTTAAAGGTTTAAGAGAAGATGTTACATTGACTCCACAGTGCTCAGGGCCTAGAACTCAGTAGTTAGCTAAATACTAAAAGCTGCTTCTAGGGACATGTTACTGTGGCTTCCTCAGAAGGGAGACATTAGTCTAAATGGTCCTGCTGCTGTTTCTCTGGAGGGGTCTACCTGCACTAATGGGAAATATTAGATATCAAGATTAGAATATCCTACCCTAATGCTTTAAAATTTCCTCTTCTGCTCTGTCTAGGCTTTGACACAGTTCTATTAAACTGCTCAGATTTCTCTCAAGGCAAATCATATTGTCTCGGCTAAAATTATTGACTACCATAGAAGATAGCGTGAGTGGACTGGATGATGGACTAAGCTGTACTGTCTTACACTGTAATTTTATACAAGTCAGAGTGAGGCGTAGGAAAAAAGGGGGGGGGGGAAGGGGGACCTGTGCCCCAATCATAAATGAGGTGGGGCCTGAGTATGCATGCCCCCCCCCCCCGAAATTTGCCAAGAATTCATAATAAATTGAACAAGAAGCTAAAAGGTTACATCTCAAATTAGATTGATATAGTAATGGGATAGGGCAAATATAGGCCTGGGCCTCAAATCAGATCTAAAATTCATCAAAACTTACTTTCAATACAAATTTAATATAGGTATGTATAGCCACTATTGTGCTTGAGCCAACAATTCAAGTTAGTCGAGGTGGGGCCCAATGAAGATTTGCTTCCTAAGCCTCTGCCAGGGTGTCCCTTACATGAGAGCTCGTTGTATTATAAGCAAGATACTACATTAATGAAGTTCTGAACTTCAGATGATTTAGAACTGAATTCCCACCATGTGCCTCTTAACTGTCTCTTATATCACGGTTATCGCCATTTTATCGGGTTGAGTTGAGCTATGCTAACCCCCTTTATTAGCACAAGTGGTGATGTCCCTTCATTGTAACTGTCTCATATTGAATTCTTTACGTGCTACCACCTCATTCTGGTACCTAGCAGAACTGCCCCTCCCACGGTATCAGTTAGTTTACTTTGCACTGTACACCCTGGTCACTAGCTCTTTGATGGTAGGTACCAACTGCAAAGCTACATCCACCTTTTCTAGTTTTCTATTTTTGCCATTTGACAGCACTGCACTATGACAGCTTAATGCAGTGAGAAAAGTAAGTTAGAGAAGAAACCCCTCAAATATATACACATAGTTTTACAATAGTCTAGACTAAAAGCTGATGCTTGTAAGTCACGACTTAGGCCCATGAAATATACAGCCTTAGCTGGTTTGATTATCAGCCAATGAAATGACACCAAGTATTTACTGTGGTCCTCTCGGGGGCCAACTGGTACCCATCTGACAGGTGTTATCAGTAGAACTCGCTGATAACAAGCTCCAGTAATAGCGGCGCCCATGGGACAACCTGCTATCTCGGAATACGCCAGTACCGCTTCATCAATGGTTGCATCCACTGGACAATGTGGGAGAGGGCTAGCTGCGCCTCGTAGGTTTCTGTCAAAGTCAGGGACTTATAAGCAAGGTACTACGGTAATGAGATTTATACTTCAGATGAAAATTGAATTCCCACGATCTGCCTCTTATATAACGGATATCGCCATTTTACCGAGATGAATTGAGATATGCTAATTCATTTTATTAGGACAAGTGGTGATGTCTCTTCATTGTAATGGTCGCACATTGAATTCTTTATGTGCTACCACTTCAATCTGGCACCTAGCAGAACTGGCCCCTCCCACGGTATCAGTTAATTAAGCTTTACTTGATACAATACCCCCTGAAGGGGAGGGGCTATCTCTTTGAAGCAGGTACCAACTCCGAAACTACAGCCCAACACACCAACATTTCTCAGCCATTTGAGAGCACCATAATAACATTACAGTGAAAAAAGTGACTGGGAAAAGAACCCCTTTAATATATATTTTGTATAAGAGTTATAGGTCTTTGAAAATTTAAATTCCATGAAATCATAACACAACATGAAAACCTCCATCCCTGTAGCTACATATTTCAAGAAGTTAGCCTCAAATCTCTGGCTTAGAGTCATGCTGTTTTCAAGACAATATCAGGGCGATAACATCTCTCGCGTGAAGGTACAAACTAAATAAGATTCCTAAATTTATTCCTAAATCAACTATGACAGATATCAACAGCCCTAGTTGTAAATCTTTACTTCCTGAACAGCCCACCCCCTCCTTTTTCTACTTCTACTGCATCAACCGCCACTGCTCATCAGGGTCACTCCTGTGGAGGGTACCCATTCCAGGACTGAGTTACCCCCCCCCCTCCCCCTTCTGAGAGCCCTGCCCCCCCCCCAACCTATTCAGACACTGTGTGTGTCCTATAGCACCTTCCTACAGCACTACCTTTGTGTGAGTCCTGCGGCGTGTTTATATATCAGGGGAATGGGCCAAGATGCATGTGGTATTCACACACCATGCCTCACTGCTCCTAGCGAGCAGCTCCTACATTACATTAACCCTTCACACACCATAACTTACTGCATGAGCAGCTCCACCATTACATTAACCCTTCACACACTATAACTCACTGCTCCTAGCGAGCAGCTCCTACATTACATTAACCCTTCACACACCATGCCTCACTGCTCCTAGCGAGCAGCTGCTCCATTACATTAACCCTTTACACACCATACCTCACTGCTCCTAGCGAGCAGCTCCTACATTACATTAACCCTTCACAAAACTTAACTTACTGCATGAGCAGCTCCACCATTACATTAACCCTTCACACACCTTAACTTACTGCCCCTAGTGAGCAGCTCCACCATTACATTAACCCTTCACACACCATACCTCACTGCCCCTAGTGAGCAGCTCCACCATTACATTAACCCTTCACACATCATACCTCACTGCTCTTAGTGAGCAGCTCCTCCATTACATTAACCCTTCACACATCATACCTCACTGCTCTTAGCGAACAGCTCCTCCATTACATTAACCCTTCACACACCATACCTCACTGCTCATAGCGAACAGCTCCTCCATTACATTAACCCTTCACACATCATACCTCACTGCTCTTAGCGAACAGCTCCTCCATTACATTAACCCTTCACACACCATACCTCACTGCTCCTAGCGAACAGCTCCTCCATTACATTAACCCTTCACACATCATACCTCACTGCTCTTAGCGAACAGCTCCTCCATTACATTAACTCTTCACACACCATAACTTACTGCATGAGCAGCTCCACCATTACATTAACCCTTCACACATCATACCTCACTGCTCTTAGCGAGCAGCTCCTCCATTACATTAACCCTTCACACACCATACCTCACTGCTCCTAGCGAACAGCTCCTCCATTACATTAACCCTTCACACATCGTACCTCACTGCTCGTAGCGAACAGCTCCTCCATCACATTAACCAATGAAGGGATGCTACCAGGTATTGGTGCACCATGCCTGTTTCTCGTCATGATGGCTTGTTAATGGTTGTTAGTTAATGCATCATCGGCTAAGCTCTTCATTGATGCATCATGCCGACCTTCTGGGAGTGTATCACCACTGTAGGGTATGCATGATACATAAGTTTAACCCTGGTGAGTTAGCCACCAGTGCTGCGTTCCTGCATTTTGACCATTTGAGCATTACCGTAAATTCGTTCATATAAGCCGCTCCCTCACTTTGAAAGGAGCCTATAACCCACACTTGGGGCTTGAGAACTGGTAATTCTATAGTATACCCTCGTATAAACCGCATCATGTAGAGGCCGTATAAACCGCACCCTGACTTGAGGCCCATTCTATAAGCCTTATTTTTATTTGGGTTCTGGTTCTAGCCGCGGCTAATACGAGAGAATTAACGGTAGCACAATATTGGTTCTTCTCTTGGCTCCCATGCCACCCATCTACACCTTGATTAGATTTTTTACACCTTAATCCGGCTCACTGTCTATACCTGTAGCGGTATCATGATGCCTGAATGCAGCCCTGGCGAGTAACTCAACAGAGCGTCCATCATGCATTATGATGCCGCTACGGGGTTGATTAAGTCCCGGAGGGTCGGCATGATGCTCCATTGAAGAAGCACTGGAGAAACTACTTGGCAGTGGATTACTTCCTTGGTGCATCATGGCGACCAATGGGCATGATGCACTCCTGCAAAAGCGGTTCTTAAAAGGTTAAAACTTTTAATGGAAGAGGTCCCTGGGGGTGCAGATTGAACATGGTAACTGCTGATTGGGATGAATGGCTTCATGTGGCTTCCACCAGTGGCTCTCCTCACTTCTGTAGCCACCAGAGAGGTCTATTAACTAAAGGTCCACACAGGGGGTAGGCGCTTGTATTGGGGTACTACTGGAAGGTGGTCTACATACAGTAAAGCCTTGTGTATATGCTGCTGCTTACAGACCATTTCAGAGGTCTACTATACGGCTTATAGACAATTTCAGAGGTCTACTATATGGCTTATAGACCATTTCAGAGGTCTACTATACGGCTTATAAGGGCTTCCCTAGCCCACTTAAAAGGGTCTATATCTCCTCTTTCCTATCCCCTCAGGATGTGTGTGGTGCACATATGCGCGGGCACTGACACATTCCTCTGTTAAATTATCAACCTGTGAAGCACGGGATAGCCACTTAGTGCCGCTAAAGTGCTGTAAAACACAAATCAATCAATCATATACGGCTTATAGACCATTTCAGAGGTCTGCTATACGGCTTATAGAAAATTTCAGAGGTCTACTATACGGCTTATAGTCTACCTGAAGTCAGGGTACAGCTTATATGCAACTTTTATATATGTACGCAATAGGAAGAAATGGCAACTATGCATTTCAGACCTCAGAGTTATCAGTTAGGTTTTGGTCCAAACTCTGAATATTTTAGGGCCCATAGACATTTCACGAGTGGAAGGAAGTCTTTGCTTAAGAAACTGCACAGAAGTCTGAATTTTAGGGGCATCTGAACTTCTGAAAACAGATGAACCTTTGAGGGTCCTATCTGACATCCCTGCATTCTCCCAAAGTTGGGGTGTAGGTTATGGATACATTGGTGTGGCTTATACGTGGTGTTTGACGGTTGGTGATGGGTGGGGGGGGGGTAACTGATGCAGGAGTGTATCATGCCCATTGGTCATCATGATGCACCATTGAGGAGCTGACAATCCTGCACGTCAGAAGCACTTCTTTAACGCATCAATGCAACCCTCCTTGGTGATCAAGCCCGTTGGATTGGCATGAGCAGGGCATGACTGAAGAAGCCCTGGCAAGTTACTCGCCAGGGCTACATTCATGCATAATTACAACCATGAAACCACTATTAGCGGCCCTTTAAGGGCTATGTGAGGGGGTAATCATCATTAATGCATCATGCCTATTGGTCGCCATGATGCACCAATGAAGTGCTGGCGAGACTGCTCGCCAGCACTTCATTGGTGCATCATACCGACCCTATGGGGTTGATACATATACTCCCAGAGGGTCGGCATGATGCTCCAATGAAGTGCTGGCGCGCTTGGTGCATCATGACGACCAATGGGCATGATGCATTAATGCATCAGCGGCACTTAAATGGTTAAGGGCTAACTGAAAGGTGTGTGTGGGGGGGGGGAGTCTGCAGCCTTTCAGCTGGCGTCAACGAGACGCCTTAAATTTACAGCAGTGGGTGTCCCTGTGGTGAAAATTGAGTGAAATGGAACAATTGCATTTTTTTTTTTTTTTTGGGGGGGGGGGCTTGTAGCTTAATCTGATGAAAATCCACTTTAACTGCTTTAAGCCTTAAATGGTTCCTAATGCCCATTGATCATCATGCTGCGCCAATGAAGTGCTGGCAAGAATGGCATCATGCCGACCCTTTTGGTGTGCATCAACCTGGTAGGGTCGGCAAGCACATGGATGCAGCCTTGGCAAGTCACTTTGCCCCTAATTTTGGCTAAATTCTAGGCTAAAAAGAGTTAGGTAAACTCTTAAGTACAGGGAAAGGGGGGGGCGCCCCCTCACCCCCCCTCTAAATCCGCCACTGGACTGTGGGCAATACATGGGTGAGTAGCATGCTGGTGGAAAGGTTAAAGTATGATGTTTGGAAGGTTACCTGGCCTCCAGATGTCATGCCTTAGGGGACCCTGTATATATAGCTACCATAGCTTGAGGCTACTGTCTGACTACAGACGTAAAACCACGCATATAAGCCACACAACAAAACCATGGAATAAATAAGTATCATCCCAGGGTCAGGATATAGGTCTTGGTCTCCCCTATGGACAAAGAGAGACTCCTACGCTGGTGCCCTGCAGGGCATTAGCATATTAGGCTATGGAGGCCGCCATCTTGGTTAGGCCCCGGACTCCAGAGCAGGGCATTCTGGGTAAATTTCTTATCAGTCTCCAAAACAATGGTCAATGATAAGACTGATAAGCTGCATCCTGCCCCTTATCTTAATCACCCACAGTACCCACCATTGTTTCAGGTGTGAAGTAAGGTGATAACCCTTATACTGAGACAATTGCCTGATTGGTTCACCTGTGGTATTCAGCAGAAATTCCAATGACATATTGCTCTTTTATTTCAAATATTTAATCTATTTCTAGATCATCTACTTAAAGCTGTTAACCCATTGAGGACTAGCATCGACTATAGTCGACACCATGGTAGGCCTAGCGTCAACTATAGTCGACACCATGGTAGGCCTAGCGTCGACTATAGTCGACACCATGGTAGGCCTAGCGTCGACTATAGTCGACACCATGGTAGGCCTAGCGTCGACTATAGTCGACACCATAGTAGGCCTAGCGTCGACTATAGTCGACACCATGGTAGGCCTAGCGTCGACTATAGTCGATGCCCATTATATAGGATTAGTATAGGAATTGAAAATGGGCTCGTCCTCTAGGAACTATACTTTTTTCAGAGGCCGCCCCCATGGCCGGGGTGACCAATTTTGGTCTGTCCTCAAAGGGTTAATTTTATGGAGAATCCATACATATAATTTATAGAAAAATCCCATGGATAGTAATTAATTGGCAGGTTGACAAACTAGACTACACAAAGAGGCCAAATGATACTATAGCCCCCGACTACATAAGCCACCTAGCTGATTTCCTTAGTATTAGCAATGTGCTAGTCCTGTTGTCTAGTTCGACCTGCCAATTAATTACTATCCATGGGATTTTTCTATAAATCTCATGTGTGAACTCCCCATATCAACAGCTTTAGGTAGATCATCCAGAAATACATTAGATATTTGAAATAGAAGTGCAATAGATCATTGATATTTCTATTTGACACCACAAGTAAGCCAATCAGGGCCTTGTCTCCCCTCTTGGTTATCACCTTCTTTCACACCTGAAACAATAGAGGGTACTTGATTAAGGTAGGGGTAGGGTGCAGCTTATCAATGTTATTAGTGACCATTGTTCTGGAGACTGATAAGAATGTTTTCCCAGAATGCCCTGCTCTGGAGTTGGGGGCCTAACCAAGATGGCTGCCTCCATAGCCTAATATGCTAATGCCCTATACTATGGATATTGGAAGAATCTGCATTGGGCATTTGAAACTCCTTCTAGCATCTCATTTGACCATTGCACATTTTGCAAGCCAAGATCTGTTTTTTTTCTGTAACTGCTCCTCTCTGTTTTTAATCAAGGGACCAATATTCGGTAATTACAAAGTGGTCTGCAGTGGTGAAGAGGGAGGTGGGGCGGAAGTAAATAAGGTTGGCGTGTCTTTCCTCCTTCATTAGAAACCAAGCCATCAGTGAATAACATAGGCAGAGGTTAGGGCACAAGTTGCTAATTGCTGGGTAAGGTATATTATTCAACAGCGGGAGTTTCGAGAAATGTGATTCTGCAATAACAATATACTGTAAAAGTCAGCTTATAAGCTGTAGCTTATAAACAATTTCACGGTCTCGCTGCGGCTTGTAGCATTGCCCTAAACGTAGGGTGCAGCTTATAAGTCGGGGTTTGACACTACAGAACAGCATATTTAAATTGAAGCCCATGGAGCAGCTTATGCATGTTTTTTTTTTTTTACAAAGTAAGGGGTGCGGCTTATAATCTATGCAGGTACATCTTATATGCGTAGTTTTATCGCAGTCCAGGGGCGGATCCTGGGGGGGGTCCTGGGGGTCAGGACCCCCCCTTTTGGTCCACCCATCACATGTCCAAATAGGGGTCCCCGGAGGTGGACCCCCCCCCCTTTGGGCCCACCCAAGATGTCCACTTTGTATGCCCCCTTCCATGACCCCTATTTCTATCTGATATACTTTTTATTGTTTGCAAATTGTGACATTTATGACTCTACAGCATCTAAAATATATAAAAATTTCCCAAATTTTCTAACACAAGGCAATCCAGAAAAAAATCACCGTCATATCATAGATATAGATAATGCTTGGCTTAGGCCTATATGTAAGGCATAGCTTATACCTTAAACCAAACCTCGACTGGTATAGGCTATGTTATAGCAATGGGTCAGTTATGTAGGGTATAATTACATTAGATTATGACTAAAGAAACATCCCCAATGTGCACCAGTGACCACATAAGCATCTGGGCATTCGGTGTGCCTTATGAGTTGTATACTATGTGGGGTTCCCAAGGTAATCTTCTATCAGATTATTAAGTTAGGGTGTATAAAAGATACTTTAAACAATGAGTTGACATCTTTGATTGACACCAATATTTCAAGAATTTCCTTGGGGATCAAGCTGTCCAAACCCTATCAAAGAACAATCGTTACAATGTTTGGTATCAGGACATAAATTTGCATCCTTTGCTGAAATTGCTTGCCTACACCAAAATGCTTTAAATATAAGTTTGATGAGTATGTTATAAGGTTTTCTTTGGGCATGAACCAAAACTCTCTTAATCACCAGTGAATAAACACACTCCTGAAGGTACACCAAAATGCTTTAAACTTCAAAACTTGACATCAATTCTTCAAAGATTTTCCCAGGGGTGGCGGCAGGACCCCACACCCCCTTAAACAACAATATCTTAAAATACAAGATTCACATCTGAGACTAGTTGAATCCCTTAAACTTGAAAGTTTGACATCTATATTTCAAAATCTTTCTTGAGGGACCAGCCCCCAAAACCTCACAAAGGACAAAGCATTACCACATAAGATTTTCATCCCCTTTATGGAAACCCTGCCCACCCCAGGTTCACACAAAAGTGTTTAAAAATTTGCTGTTTGATATTCATAAATCTAAATTTTTCTAGGGGACATGCCCCCCAAGCTGCCCTCAACAGCATTGTCCAATTATGATTTAATAAGATTTTTATTCCCTTTTCTCATAATCATTGATTTACTGCTGATGGTACACCAAAATGCTTTACTGGATTGGGGTCTAGAAATGCATCAGAATGCACCATTTGATGTCTAGATTTCAAAATTTTCTTGGGGGGGCATGCCCCCAAACCCCCCTAGATATGTTGTGGCACTACGTTTGCGACATTGCCACGATAGCTCCCATGGTAACTGAGGGTTGGACCCCCCCCTTTCCAAAATCCTGGATCCGCCCCTGCAGTCTATACTGAAATGTAATGCCCCAAAGTCACGACATAGTCCCATGAAAAATAGATGTACGACTTTATACCACCCACATTTTACTCAACAAATACACGGCCCTTCAATCTTCTACTCCTAATTAGATTATATTTTAATCACAGTAAGCCTACGGGCGATTCTATCGACATCACAAGAAACCGTATTGTCTTAAAGCAAGCCACTCTATAGAACGATTAAAAGAAATCCCTTGAGTATCTAGGTTCCGCATTCTCTTTTATCAACAGTCATTATGCTATGGTAATTTAACCCTTTAAGGACCACTAAAGCATTATTCCCATTGGTCGGCATGATGCATGAATGCAGCCCTGGCAAGTAACTCAACAGGGCTACATTCATGCATCATGCCAACCCTACAGGGTTGATACAGACCCAGAGGGATGGCATGATGCTCCAATGAAGTACTGGCGAGCAGTATCGCGAGCACTTCATTGGTGCATCATGCCGACCAATGGACATGACGCACTCATAGATGCCTTAAAGGGTTAAGAGCCGTGGAGGCATGAGGAGAACAAAGGACTCCAGCAGGCAAGGTGACGTTCATGTTCTAGCGCCGCACTGAAGCCCCCTGTCACTAGGGTGGGAATATATGACAGGCTTTGATCCACCCCTCTCCCTACTGCACATGGGAAATACAGAGGTCCTCGCCTTTATGATACCACCTTATCCTCAATGGTGAACCTAGCCGGACCTTAAAAGATTCTCTCAAAGCTTATAAGTTATATGTGTGTCTTGCAGGTGTGGTTATTTTGTATCAGAATGTTACTAATATGATCAAAATCTGTACCCATATATATGTCACTATGGGGTTTTATGGGATAAATTATCGTCAATCAATAAGATAATTTTCATACTGACCCTCTGGGAGAATACCAGTCACGTAGGGTCGGCATGATGCATGAATGCAGCCCTGGCGAGTTACTCACCAGGGGTGCATTCATGCATCATGACGTCCAATGGGCATGATGCATTATTACATCAGCGGCCTTTAAAGTTAAAGGATTAAGTATTAAACATTGATTCCACCAAGGTGATTTACATCGGGTCCCAATTGAAATAAGATTGATTTTCGATTTCATCCTTGATCTGAGTTTTCACATCGGACATCATTGGGCTGATCTAAAGAAAGTTGAATCGCCGAACATCATGTTGCGATCGTGAGGGTAGTCCCATACCTATCACCAAAGCCGATTTCACTTTCTGATCCTGTTGGGCAACTATCGACTGATAAAAATACTTAAAAACCATCGGAAATGGACTATTTTGGCTGATTGCATCGTGATGCACAGAAATTGGTCTGATGAAATTAAAATTTCACCTGATTTGAGAGTAAATGCATCAGACAGAAATACTCCTCTCCCCAATGGGACCCGATTATAATCGGGAGGTAGAGTGCACCTCCTCCACCAAACCCGATTTTTTGTTTGTGTAGTGGTCGGTGAAAATGTTCTTGGAGAAACCGGGACTCGAACCCGGGGCCCTCCAACTTCGAAGCGGCTGCTCTTCCTCTGAGCTATTTCCCCTGGCCTGACATTCTCTACCTTCCAACTACCCTGGATCGGTATGGTATACATAGGGGGAGTGACACAGTCAAGTGAACAGTCCCTCTGAAGGCTCTGCGCACCCGACGGGGAAACAAACCCCTACACTTATTTCAGATTTTCTCCCGATTTGCCCTAGCTACCTCCCGAGGCTGCCTGATGGCCAAATCGTGAACCAATCAGCTTTAGTGAAACCCCCGCTTTAAGGCAGGGCAGGGAAGTCACCACAAGGTTAGCTGCTCGTCAGGATAAACAGATGCGTAGGAAGCAAATCTTCATTGAGAAGGGCCCAGAGGGGGGCCCTATCTTGATGACCTTGAATTGTCGGCTCAAGCACAATGCCACTTATACATACCTATATAAAATTTGTATAGCAAAGTAATTTTTGATGAATTTTAGATGTGATTTGAGGCCATGCAGGCCTTCATTTTTACTTACTCCATTACTATATCATTCAAATTTTTAGCTTCTTGTTCAATTTATTATGGATTCTTGGCAAAATTGGGGGGGGGGCAGACATACTCAGGCCCCACCTCCTTTATGATTGGGGGGGGCCCTGGACCCCCCCTTTTCCTACGCCCGATGATAAAGGACCTCAGGATATGGGTCACTAACTAATAAAAGGATGACAATATTAAACATTAAGGACCACTAGTACATTAACGTATCACTGCCATTGGGTTGGCATGATGCATGAATGCAGCCCTGGTGTTACTCGCCAGGACTCCATTCATGCATCATGAGTCATCCTTGGTGCTGATACACTCCCGGCCGGTCGACATGATGCAGTTGCTGGTGAGTCAGCTCATGGGAGTGCATCAGAATGAAAAATGGGCATGATGCACTCCTGAATTACTGTAAATCCTCGTGTATAAGACACGGCTTTTAGACCAAAATTACACCCTGTGCGTCCTATAGGACTTATCCCAACTCAGGGTGCATCTTATATGCGAGGATCTTACACTATATAACAGTACAAGAATGGCCAAAATTTGACCCCAGATGTATTCTATATAATTTTGTCAAACTCAGGGTGCGTCCTATATGCGAGGGGCGTTCTATACGTGAGGATTTACGGTAGTCGGCTTTAAGGGGATAAAGGCTGTTGCTGCTATCCATTCACCTGCATGCATTGGTGCATCATGCCGACCAAAGCACTTCATTGGTGCATCATGCCGACCAATGCACTTCATTGGTGCATCATGCCGACCAATGCACTTCATTGGTGTATCATGCCGACCAATGTGCTTTATTGGTGCATCATGCCGACCAAAGCACTTCATTGGTGCATCATGCCGACCAATGCACTTCATTGGTGCATCATGCCGACCAAAGCACTTCATTGGTGCATCATGCCGACCAAAGCACTTCATTGGTGCATCATGCCGACCAAAGCACTTCATTGGTGCATCATGCCGACCAATGTGCTTCATTGGTGCATCATGCCGACCAATGTGCTTTATTGGTGCATCATGCCGACCAAAGCACTTCATTGGTGCATCATGCCGACCAATGCACTTCATTGGTGCATCATGCCGACCAATGCACTTCATTGGTGCATCATGCCGACCAATGCACTTCATTGGTGCATAATGCCAACCAATGCACTTCATTGGTGCATCATGCCAACCAATGCACTTCATTGGTGCATTATGCCAACCAATGCACTTCATTGGTGCATAGTTTGAGTTTTAACAAGTTTATTGGCAGAAATCATACATGTACGTTTTTCAGATCGGCCAAAACACGGCAACAGGAAAGAAGTAGTGTAGCGCTCAATCAGGTTGTACAAAGTTACATCAGGCAGGCATCATTTTGGGTGTAGATCATTACGATATTACTAAAGACATAACTAAAGCCTCTTAGGGGCTGTATGCATCACCATGATTTGCACAAGTCGATTATCCGCAGGCAGCGTGTATATTACATCTTTCAAAAATAATTGCGTAGTCTATCAAGTGACGGTTATACACCAAATACATTCAGATTTTGTTCATGAATTCTTTCTTACTGCCTATCTGCTGAGTATTTGCATCCAAATACTCAGTATCATAATGAAAACCAATGATTCATTGAGGAGTTCAGATTAAGGATTATCAGAGCTGTGTGGGAGTTATGCTCTGGTAATAAAATGTAAGCTATAGTTTCATAAAGCAGCCTCGGCCGCCTCGCTGTTGTCACATCTGATTAGGGGAGGAGCTCAGCGTGGATTTAAAGGTAATAGCGGCGAGCAATATCTTAGCGTCCTCAGAGTGTTCACAATGAAAGGCAGGGAACCTGGGTGGGTGGGAGAAGGAGGAGGTGGGGTGGTCATATTGAAAACCTACTGCCTGGTTCCTTATACTACAGTCACGGATTAACCCTTTAAGGGCTTCTGATGCAGGAGTGCATCATGCCCATTGGTTGTCATGATGCACCAATGATGCATGGCGAGTTTGCTTGCCATCACTGTGTATCATGCCAAACCTCTAGAAGTGTATCAGCTCCTTAGGGTGAGAGTGATGCTTGATTGCAGCCCTGGTGAGTTACTCACCAGGGCTGCATTCATGCATCATAACAGGTTATAGGGAAGATTAATGCCCTCGCTGCCTCTAAAGGGTTGATAAATTAGGCATTGAGTCAGCTTACTCACAAATCAGTCATTATCTCATATCAAATCCCACTAAACAAGTTTGATTACAACCTCCAAATCCTTCAGCAATCTTGCTTCAAAGACATGACTTTATATGCTGACAGTGGTGGCAGAAACTGCATACAGAACCCATGCTTCATGTAGTCAGCTGCTGGGTTTATGGGGTGTCCATTATAACTAGGGGGACCTGGTGGCTGCAGGAGTTTTGCATGGACCAGTGGATATTTTTCACCCCCCTCCAGAAGGTCTAAAGTTGTTTGCCATCCCTCTGTAGAATAGCCAAAATTATTGTTTTGTTCAATATTAATTTGAGGGCTTTTTCGCTAACGTCAAAACGCCTGTGAACTAAAAATGTGCACAATCCCCGCCACCAACCCCCCTCCCCCCTCGGTACTATAAGCATTCCCTTACAAGCTAACAGTGAGCAGCTCATTAAGAGAGAGACCTGCTCTATACATACATAGAAATTCTCCAATTTTTTTGTCAGATGTGCATTACATCATCTTGAATATGAACTTGAAAAGACACATAGGGGATACCATGCTAAATTTTTTATATTGAATTTTCAAAAATAAATTTTTTCTCTCAGGATTATTTACACCAGGAGGCTGAGGGGGGGGGCACTCTGATTACAGTAGGTACCAACTGAGATTAAAAGGGGTTCTACAGCTCTGAAATCAATGTTTGAAAATAAAATAAATAGATTCCTTTACTGGTACATCTATTATGATAGGTATCTATAGCCTGCTATCATGTTCAATCTGTGTCATTAACAACATCCCTTTTTAGCTTTTACCTTCTTCAATGCGCCCGAACACCACCGCTCTTCATGGTTATAACCACTGTCGGTACCCATTTCAGTACTGAGTGACCCCCCCCCCCCAACCTGGATCATTTTTTTTAAATCTGTTTATTTATACTGTCACAACATAGTGGGTCTAGAAGGTCCCCTATTCATATGGCACCAGTGGGTCTTTAATTGGTAAGACAAACTTTGCACACAGATTGGCAGTGTTCCTTCTTTCAGCAGTCAATCAATAGTATGAATTCAACATACAGTCATCAAATTAATATAGTGATAATATAAGATCACGTACAGTTTTATGTTGTATGAGAGCTTCTAAAGTATACAATAATACAAACAGTATACCCGGGGTCCTATCTTGGTGTAAGATATCCCAATAGCATACAGCAGTTTCTAAGTAAACATTAACTTTATCACTCATATTTCTGCCTTTTATTGGAAAGAAGTTCTTTCTGGTCTTTGCAGAAAGACTCATACTCTTCTATTAACCTTTTACCAGGGGGAGGGGGAGGTTATTCCAGGCATACTCAGCCTTGTATGCAACACTTCTATGTGTTATCTGCTTTTTAGCAGTCACATACTTCAAAAGTGGCCCATTGTTAGCACAAGTGGCCCTTGCAGGTATTATTGTATTGTCTTGAATTTTAGCTTTTTTGAATGCAAACTAATGTAGGTGTGTGGCTCGTCTGTCATCTAAGTAGTTAGTGTTTGTTTGTTTTGAGGTGCGCGGGGGCAACCTAATGCAAATCTTAAGGGCTCTATTCTGGAGTCTCTGGAGTTTCTTAGTTAGTATAACTGATGTACCTTCATATATCATATAGCGCTGCCATCCTACACATCTACTCCTAGTCTACTCTACTCCCTCAATCACAGTCTCCAACCTGCTGTGGCTGGCCTACCATAACTCCTGACTTATCCCTTCATGGGTCGCTGATGCAAGATTGCATGTCGAGTGCATCATGTCCATTGGTCGGCATGATGCATCGATGAAGTGCTGGTGAGCAGACTCGCCAGCACTTCATTGGAGCATCAGGACATACGGGAGTGCATCAACCTTGTAGGGTCGTCATAATGCATTATGGGCATGAAGCATTAATGTATTAGCGGCATTTAAAGGGGCTAAGACCAATTAGTATGCAGAGAGAGAGAGTAGAGGACGCGGGAGGGCACTGTCCAGCAGCCTGTTTCTCACCCCGGTCCCTGCACTCCCCATACAAAATGACACCATTCACGTTACTGGATTTCAAATACAACCCCTATCAATGGGGGTTTGAGCCCGTTTCGAGCCTACAAAGTGCCCAGCCTACTAAGTGCCCTATTCTTAGAAAAATAACTGATTTCTGCGGCCTAAAATCTACCCCTATTTTTTACAAAGACATTGCCATTAGCCTATACATTTTTACATTCATTTTCATGGAAAAAGGCCTTAAGAAGCACCATTGATCAAATTGTTAAGAAACACTCCATGTAAAAATGTTGTAATTTTGATGAATCTTCCCTGGAAAATAAACCCCTTTTCCTAAACAACAATGCAGACATGTAATCCTTTAGAAATAGAACCATATTTCGGCAATTTTAGTAATGCGGTTGGTGTCTAGATGGGTGGATAGTGCGGGGTCGGGTTTCTCACCTCCCCACAGGTCATAGATCCAAGGAGCAGAGCTGGGTACAAATGTCCTCCTCTCTATGTAGGGTATAATAACTCCTGGAGGTGTGACTCAAATATACGGTCATGTGAGGAAAGCATCTGGGTGTGCCATAAAGAATCTGCCTAAAGCCAGGGTGCCCCTTACATGAGATGATTTCATAATATAGAAAGGTGAATTCATGAAATTTGCGCCATAAACTCAGATTGCACCTTATACGCGAGGTTCATGCTATACACTGAGGGTGTGCTCCAAGACAAGTAGCATTTAGCTCTCTCTCTCGTACTCTCTCTCTCTCATACTCTCTCTCTCGTACTCTCTCTCTCGTACTCTCTCTCTCTCGTACTCTCTCTCTCGTACTCTCTCTCTCGTACTCTCGTACTCTCTCTCGTACTGTCTCGTATCCCTCCTTTTATCTTCCCAATTTACACATACACATACATATTTCTAATAGACATCCTTGCTGCTGTACCTGTACCTAAAACTGTGTGTTTTTCTGTCATAATTGGGTCTATTTTCCCAAGAATTGACATGTTCCATATCATCATTATGCACAACTTAGGCACATTCACCGATTGCCAGAGTTTCTGTCATATGGAAAAAAATCCCTAATTGATGTTTCACTCAAAACACCCTGAAAATCGTCAAATTTTACGGTAAGACTCGAAAATTTTTAAGGACATCCCTAAAAACTTACATCTCTGCAGTTGAAATTGGCTCTCCCTCCTCTCCCCTTGCTCCATCCCCATCACTACCCTTCAGCAGCAGTTACCTGTTTTAATAACTGGACTGTGGTGAATTCTGAGATCAAAGTTCCAGTTCATCATGTCCTTTATCAAATTGTCCCATTTATTGTCCCCTTTATCAAATTGTCCCATTTGTCAAAAGCATTGGTAAGCATGATGCATTAATGCATCATGCCTATTGGTAAGCATGATGCATTAATGCATCATGCCTATTGGTAAGCATGATGCATTAATGCATCATGCCTATTGGTAAGCATGATGCATTAATGCATCATGCCTATTGGTAAGCATGATGCACTAGTCTCGCCAGCACTTCAATAATAATTTCATTGGAGCATTATGATGACCCTCCGGGAGTTAATGTATCAACCCTGTAGGGTCGGCATGATGCTCCAATGAAGTGCTGGGGAGCAGTCTCTTTACCACTTCATTGGTGCATCATGACGATCAATGGGCATGATGCACTCCTGCATCATCGCCCTTTAAAGGGTTAAAAGCATGGTTTTCCCTCACCAATGACGCACCTCTTTGTACCCATCCCTTTTATTCCATCTACTGGCCATTTGTGCACACAATGGGAGTAGTAAATGTTATTTCTACAGTTAAGTTAGCCCTTTAAAGGTCGCTAATGCAGGAGTGCATCATGACCATTGGTCGGCATGATGCACTGATGAAGTGTTGGCGACAGTGGTCATACGCTGAGACTGCTGATAAGATAGGTGTGAACGGTGAAGATAAGAGACCATCTGGGGCTCCAAACTACTGACCCCCATCTACCCATATATCTCCTGCAGGGTGATTTTACTAAATATGCTTACCTTTCTTTATAGTATCCACATTGGAAATATCCTAGTTATATCACAATCTTTCAATGATCTTTGTCTCTGATTTTTATAATTTTCTGTGTATCTTTTAAATATCTTTGACATTTACCATTTCTCAGCTCTCAGCCCACCCCAACCTCCCCGCTGGGGAGGGTCCAAAAACGACTGACCACTTACTGGGCGAGTCCGCTCATAAGGATTTTGTTGAATCATGCCAAACCTCCAATAGTACATTGGTTCCATAGGGTTGGCATGATGCAGGAATGTAGCGCTGGCGAGTTACTTGCCAGGGCTACATTCCTGCATCATGATGACCCATGGGCTCGATGCATTAATGCACCATCTCCTTTTAAAGGGTTAATCCCAGAGCGTTTGCAGAGTGGCAGACATTGTCCAGGCATGAGGCACATGGTGCTTGTCCGGGGATGACTTCAGACAGAGTGGTTTTGATACTCATTGAACACCAGTGGCAGTCTGGTAGCTGCTCTCTACTCAATATACCGTAAAATCCCGCTCATAAGCCGACCCCAGTCATAAGCCGGGGGTAGAGTTTGGAGGAAATTTAAAAGCCGGTTTTGGTGCATAATTTTCCCTATTTTCTCTTTAATCTATTGTAATAAAACCCCACTCATAAGCCAGGGGTAGAGTTTGGGGGAAATTTAGAAGCCAGTTTTAGCCAAAAATAGGGGAAAATCTGGCTTATGACCGGAGTTTTACGGTACTGCCACATGGCGCTCAATGGAGGATACTGTAATACCTTGTGTATAGGGCACACCCCACATAAAAGCATACCCAGAGTTTATGGATATGTTAGAAGGTTTTATAAATCACCTGATGAAGGCTAACTACAGCTGAAATGTTGGGATATATTTGATTATTATGGTTTAATAAAGCCTATACAAATTTAAGTTTTGTCGTTCTAGTTGAGTCTATTACCTCGCGTTTAAGACGCGCCTTATAATTATGCGGGGTATTAAGGTATATCGACAAGGAACAATGTGTATACTGTATCTACAGCAGCAATATGCATCGATTCCACACTGACAGTACTTTGTTGCTGTCTAGGGAACACTTTAGAAGTTCATGAATAAGGCATAGCTTATACGTGAGGAAAAGGCTCAAAAGATTTGTTTGTTTCAGGTCACCTGACCCCACCTAGCAAAACAGGGCCAACCCATAGACCTTTTTCTTCAATTTTAGAGAAATTTTATGTTTCTCAGTACTTTTCCAGCCACTTAAGTCATCATTGAGTCACTGTAACTCGTCATTTGTTGCGAGGCTTTGTAGCAGTTCAACGAATTTTAAAAAGAAATTGACCCTACCTATTTTTATTGAGCATGTTAACTGAAACAAACAATTCATTTTTCTTTTGGCCTAAGCTGAAGTTGCACTTTATCTCCCTCATTCCAGGATATGTCCTAAATGCGCGGTGCGCCTTCAACGAAAGGTATTACACTAGATAGAAACCCAGAGAAGGAAAAATACCATTTCACTCAGAACCAGATCCCTCTACCATCACAATAAGAACTACTTAACAATACCACCACCACTAACTGCTAAATAAAAAGGGAAAACACTATAGTCTATAGTTGAACACTATTACTGTCTGGGGGTCTAAACCAGGTCAGGGCTAGGGATCACAGAGGGTCATAGTCTGGCTGATGCCTACTGGCGAAGGTGAACCCTTTAAGGGCCGCTGATGCATTAATGCATCATGGCCATAGGACGTCATGATGCACCAATGAAGTGCTGTCGAGACTGCTCACCAACACTTCATTGGAGCATCATGCCGACCCTCCAGGAGTTTGTATATCAATCCATACGGTCGGCATGATGCATGAATGTACCAGTCCTGGCGAGTTACTCCCCAAGGCTGCATTCATGCATCATGACCATGGGTATCTAGCACATCGTAAAACAAATCTTTCTCAAATCTAAGATGATGATATCTCTGCTGCAGAGCATAGGGAAACCTGACACAGAGGGATCCACATTATGAGCTATCTTTGAAATTGGTGGCGTCTTTTTCAGGAACAGGTGAAGATAGAATGACAAGTGCATAGCGATTTTCTTTTCTCTCTATCAGCACTTTCCTGAGATATCAGATAGCAAGTGTACAGGTAAAATCAGGCACACCATAAGTCATCTTTCCATAAGTCATCTATTCTTTACATGCAATCTATGTACGAATAAGTAGATAAGTGGTCTCTCTCTCTCTCTCTCTCTCTCTCTCTCTCTCTCTCTCTCTCTCTCTCTCTCTCTCTCTCTCTCTCTCTCTCAAAGAAAATATTCGTTCTTACTTGGGGCCCGAATCTACCCAGAATCGGCCTATAAAAATTATGTGGTAACTCACATTAATGAACAAATAGATCAATGCAAAAATGGCTCAAATCTATGCGGATTTATTCACAAATTGGAGGGGAAATGCTATGGTCGGCCCCGGTTCGCTTGGCGAGGTAAGGTAAGATGATTGATTGATTGATTTGATTAACGTCCAAATTATGGAGCCTCCATATCATTAGTGTATGGACATATAGTCCTTCGGTTCTCAGTTTAGACAGGTATTTAAAAAGCTACTTGTCAACACAGCTACACGAGTATTTATACACTGCTTGTCCATCACAGTGATGACGGCATCTATGGATGACCAAATCTATGAGATGAATGATTGAACCTATGAGAAGGGGCAAGGGGGAAAACTCCTACCGGGGTTTATTTCCCTATTTTTCTCGAAGGATAGCAAGTGTTCTTTTATTTGCCTGATCCCATAGGCAGGCCCAGACAAACCACGGCCTTTGCTTACTCAGGAGGCAGCCCATGACAAAAGACAAGCATGTAGGCCTGTACATATGGACACCAGCTGCCCACATGCTCACCTCATGTCACAAGGAACCTCGGGTTTGTTGCCTTTTAATAATCTGGTATGCCCACTGTTAACTAGTATGGAGTTATGAAGTTATTCTGCTCCTTCATGCCCTCAAATGAAGTTCTCAAGTCCACAGGGGGAAGGTAAGGTGAAGTATGCCTTTATGTTTTATTGGCCTTATCTACATGTATTGATGTACCCCCCCCCCCCGGCCTTCCCCATCCCAAGTCTTTATTATCTATGACACTTCAGCTTCTAAGGTATGGACATAATGAGACCGAACACAGATGTCCATGCCTACAGTTACAATGCCAAGATATCTAATGATTCATCATCATTTAAACCATTTAAGGGCAACTGATGCAGGAGTGTATCATGCCCATTAGTCACCATGATGCACAAATGAAGTGCTGCCAAGTCTGCTCACCAGCGCTTCATTGGGGCATCATGCCGGTCCTCAATGATTGTATCATGCTGTAGGGTCGGCATGATGCATGAATGTAGCCCTGGCAAGTTACTCACCATGGCTTCATTCATGTCTCATAAGGGAGTGGTCATTATTTATCAACGAGGGGGGGGGGGTTTGAGGGGGGGGCGTAAAATTTTCAGACCACTCCCGAGGGGGGACTAAAAAATTTTTTGACCCCTCTTGAGGGGGGGCTAAAAAAATTCACCCTCTTTTTAGCAAAAAAGCCCGCGCGCTACTATAGATCAAAGAGGGGTGTGAAAACTCTCCGCGCCTCCGACGCGGGGGGGGGGCACAAAAAAAGTGAGCACCATAACAAACATGGCAGGAGTCCCAGATGACATGAAAACTGCCAATTCACAAACTAATGAGCCAACATAAAGACTCCATGAAATCACCATCTGGAACATCACAAGTTCTGGCACGGCAAACTAAGCTCTAAAACAATGACTGATGAATCTCCCAGGCATCCAAAATAATACAGTGACTCATTGCATGTATTTGCGATGCAGTGAAACTGTGTAATTTCTACAATGAAGCCCCAGATAACAGTAGATCAAAACACTGGGGAATCTCTGTAAGATGACGGTGAAAGCTTTGCCTCAAGTTGCCAGCCAGAGAACCGACATTACTTTGATGGCAGTCTTTTTACAATGTAACTATTGGGTAGTTTCCACATATTGCACATACATCTATGTGCTGTGGTGACTGACTACTTTCTCACCATGGACAGAATGCCCTTAGGGATTGATCCTTTTATTGACCAGGGAGTTGGCAACATATTTCCAATGCATCTCCGGGGTGGGGTTACCTGTTTTCGGTGAAAGAGCCTGAGCATTACTATAGGATAAAAGGGCCTTTTCGCTCCTGGTTTTCGGTCCAAAAAAAAGGGGGGGATACTCATTTTCGAGAGAGACCACCCCTCTCCCTGTATCAGTTGTTACAGTTAATGCTATTGTCCATGTGGCGCCTCGTTCTGAAATAAATTAATTGCAGTGATGGGAACAGGGTGATCATACTATGGACACTACTGCCACCCGACACTGTCATGTAACATACTGTAAGAGGCGTGCACACAGACCATCTCAGAACCACTCCTTCACACAAATACACCCACTACATCCACACACAGCCCAATGCATCAGCAGCCAACCATGATGAAGTACCGTAAAACCCCGCGTATAAGCCGCGGCTTAGAGCCCAATTCAGATCCTTGGTACAGCTTACCATGAAGTAAGGGTGCACCTTAAACGCAGGGTTTTACATTATTGACTACACTGTAAAAATGACTGTTGAATCTACCAGGGATCCTTGTAAAACTGAACAGTGAACCACCATACATCAGGGAGCTCCAGGTGGCAGGGCAGTGGTACATGTACAAGGAATCTCTAGAAATAATGACATCTCTGTGAGAATGAGATCTCTGGCAACTTTAGGATGAGGAATCGTTTGTTATTTCGAAAACATTTTTTACGGTGCATATTAAGGAATGGGGAGCATCTCAGGCCTCCTGGTGTAGCATATACATCTTCCCGAAGTCGAGCTGCGGCTTATATGCGAGTGTGGCTTATAAACAGGGTTTTACAATAGTTATGTACATAAGACTAATATCCACCTACCTCTCGGCTGCCTCGTTCCAGCCTCTAACCACATCAACTCCCATGACCAAACCCTCTCACAACTCATGTACACATACATAGCGCCTTGTCAAACAGTGGTGGCAGGCTTAAGTATAACCCTTAAAGGGCCGCTATTGTGTATTACTGCATCATGCCCACCATAATGCATGAATGCAGCCCTGGCGAGTGTCTCAACAGGGCTGCAGAGTGTCTCACCAGGGCTGCATTTGTGGGTAATGCAGGGTAGATTGACTCCGGGAGGGCCGGCATGATGCACAAATGAAGTGCTGGCGATCAAACTCACCAGCACTTCAATTATGCATCATGCATACCAATGGGCATGATCCACTCCATGGCCCTTAAAAGGTTAAGTAAACCTTTAAGGGCCACCTCAGGCGTGCACCATGCCTATAAGTTGCCTCGTTGCATTAATGAGCAAACTCGCCAACACTTCACTGGGACATCATGCCGACCCTCCGGAAGTGTATCCAGTGGCAGATTTAGAGGGGGGCACGAGGGCGCGCGTACCCTCCTTTTTCCCAGTACTTAAGAGTTTAACTACATATTTTGGACCCCAAAATTTGCCCAAAAATATGGGGTGAGCCCCCTCCTTTTGGGACGCGCCCCTCCTTTTCCAAATCCTGGATCCGCCACTGCTGTATCTACCCTGAAGGGTCGGCATGATGCATGAATCGCCCCTTCAATGTCTACACCCATGCATCATCATGAGAAATGGGCAAGACGCGCTAACGCACTATTAGCTTTTAAAGGGTTAGACAAATACAATGGTTGAGCTCTAACAAGGACAACACAGGAGTCTGACAGTTTAATAGCCATCTACATGTACATGTACACGTCTCCCACTGACAGTAAGCCCTTTAAATCAATGCTAATGCATTATACACATTGGTCGGCGGCATAATGCATTAATGCATTATACACATTGGTCAGCGGCATGATGCGTTAATGCATTATACACATTGGTCAGTGGCATGATGCGGTAATGCATTATACACATTGGTCGGCATGATGCGTTAATGCATTATACACATTGGTCGGCATGATGCATTAATGCATTATACACATTGGTCGGCGGCATGATGCGTTAATGCATTATACACATTGGTCGGCGGCATGATGCGTTAATGCATTATACACATTGGTTGGCGGCATGATGCGTTAATGCATTATACACATTGGTCGGCGGCATGATGCGTTAATGCATTATACACATTGGTCGGCGGCATGATGCGTTAATGCATTATACACATTGGTCGGCGGCATGATGCGTTAATGCATTATACACATTGGTCGGCGGCATGATGCGTTAATGCATTATACACATTGGTCGGCGGCATGATGCGTTAATGCATTATACACATTGGTTGGCATGATGCGTTAATGCATTATACACATTGGTCGGCGGCATGATGCGTTAATGCATTATACACATTGGTCGGCGGCATGATGCGTTAATGCATTATACACATTGGTCGGCGGCATGATGCGCTAATGCATTATACACATTGGTCGGCGGCATGATGCGTTAATGCATTATACACATTGGTCGGCATGATGCGTTAATGCATTATACACATTGGTCGGCATGATGCATTAATGCATTATACACATTGGTTGGCATGATGCGTTAATGCATTATACACATTGGTCAGCATGATGCGTTAATGCATTATACACATTGGTCGGCGGCATGATGCGTCAATGCATTATACACATTGGTTGGCATGATGCGTTAATGCATTATACACATTTGTCGGCATGATGCATTAATGCATTATACAAATTGGTTGGTGGCATGATGCGTTAATGCATTATACACATTGGTCGGCGGCATGATGCATTAATGAATTATACACATTGGTCGGCGGCATGATGCGTTAATGCATTATGCACATTGGTCGGCATGATGCGTTAATGCATTATACACATTGGTCGGCATGATGCATTAATGCATTATACACATTTGTCGGCATGATGCATTAATGCATTATACACATTGATTGATTGATTGATTGATTTGTGTTTTACAGCACTTTAGCGGCACTAAGTGGCTATCCCTTGCTTCACAGGTTGATAATTTAACAGAGGAATGTGTCAGTGCCCGCGCATATGTGCACCACACACATCCTGAGGGGATAGGAAAGAGGAGATATAGACCCTTTTAAGTGGGCTAGGGAAGCCCGATTTTTTTTTTTTTTTTTTTTTTATTATACACATTGTTCGGCGGCATGATGCGTTAATGCATTATACACATTGGTCAGCGGCATGATGCGTTAATGCATTATACACATTGGTCGGCGGCATGATGCGTTAATGCATTATGCACATTGGTCGGCATGATGCGTTAATGCATTATACACATTGGTCGGCATGATGCGTTAATGCATTATACACATTGGTCGGCGGCATGATGCGTTAATGCATTATACACATTGGTTGGCATGATGCGTTCCTGCATTATATACATTGGGCGGCATGATGCGTTAATGCATTATACACATTGGTCGGCGGCATGATGCGTTAATGCATTATACACATTGGTCGGCGGCATGATGCGTTAATGCATTATACACATTGGTTGGCGGCATGATGCGTTAATGCATTATACACATTGGGCGGCATGATGCGTTCCTGCATTATATACATTGGTCGGCATGATGTGTTAATGCATTATACACATTGGTTGGTGGCATGATGCGTTAATGCATTATACACATTGGTCGGCGGCATGATGCGTTAATGCATTATACACATTGGTCGGCGGCATGATGCGTTAATGCATTATACACATTGGTCGGCGGCATGATGCGTTAATGCATTATACACATTGGTCGGCAGCATGATGCGCTAATGCATTATACACATTGGTCGGCATGATGCATCAATGCATTATACACATTGGTCGGCATGATGCATTATACACATTGGACGGCATGATGCATTAATGTACCCTTGGCGTGTTATAAGCATCATGCTGACCCTACGGAGGGTTGGCATGATGCTCTTATGAAGTGCTGGTGAGCAGTCTCACCAGTACTTCATTGGTGCATCATGAAGACCAATGGTCATGATGCACTCCTGCATGAGCGGCCCTTACAGGGTTAATAATAGCCCTCTCCATGTACACATCTCCCAGAGCTAGTGTGCAAATTGTACCCATACCGGACATGGTAATTGTGGGATGCCAGGATGACTTCCGGGGACGCTCATTCTGATTTCACCTTAAAAGCGGCGCTGTTTAAATTATACTCATACTTAGTCAGAGGTTTTAGTAAATATGTACACAGGACATTAATGAGTATGTAATATACATGACTCTCTCTGTCAAGCCAATGCATGGGTCCATATGGTAAAGGCCCACAACCCTAAGCAGTGGCAGGATTTGAAAAAGAAGGGGGCGCGCCCCAAAGGGAGGGGGTTTTTGAGCAAATTCTGGGGTCCAAAATATGCAATTAAAGATACTCTAAAGTACTGGCAAAAAGGAGGGGACGTGCACCCCCGTGCCCCCCCCCCTCCTCCAAATCCGGCATCTGGTAATACTCAAAAGGTAGGATCATGAGGAATGTTAAACAATTTTTCTTTTTTAGGCTCAAGGACACCACATCGTCGCCTTAGTGCAAAAAGGTTGTAATTGTATCTGGATCACCAAGGTACAAAGGTACATTTATCTTGGTTACACAGATACAGTTACAACCTTCTTGCACTAAGGAGATGAATTAATGTATACAGCGGTGGTGAAGCGCAGACATGACAGCGGGATCCCAGTTATCATAGGTTTTAAGGCTGGCATGGTGAGAAAGAGGTACTCAGTCAGGGATGGTGGTTTTTCTCTCTCTGAAGATACATGACCCATGGGCGTGGAAAGCAGGGGGGGACAGTGGAGACATGTCCCCCCCCCCACTTTTGGCCAACTCCTCAAAAGGTTAAAAATAAAAGGTGAAGCAAAGGGAGGTCAAAAATTGCAGAAAACCCCCCTGGTCCCACCCACTCTGAAACTGCTTCCCACGCCCCTGTGACCCCAGGAGATGTGATTGGAAACAGGCAAGAAATCAAAGTGAAGAGTTGATTATGGGATTACAATTATACATATATGCAGTCTAAATAAATGACCCTGTGATAGTAATTAATGCGATTATCTTGCATTGAACTTCAAGAGGGAATCATATTGTATATGGAATTGTTTTTGGGGCTTTAAAGACAGGGGCATAGGAAAATGTGGGGGTGGAGAGGGTTACTCACAGAAGTCATAGATTACAGAAATTTTAAGTACCGTAATGCGACACACATAAGGCGCGTCTTATACGCGAGGATAAGCCCCTGGAGCACCTTATAGGATGAGGAAAAGGTACTCAGGGTTAAAATCTTCCCATAAATTCAAAAGTGGTTTTATGCCATTAAGGGAAGTCAGGTTTTCGAATTTCAGAAATAAACTGATCGGTATAGATAGTCGTTGTTTCATTTTGAATTTTTCTAAAAAAAAAAAAAAAATCCTTAAAGTTTGGATATGCCTTATATGCGAGGTATTGTGACATTGTCAAAAGGAAGCTGAGCCTTACTTAAATGACAGAGGAAAACTGTCACAATATGAATTGAACGTATGAAGAAATTGTTTCTACTGAAGATTTCTAATAAAACCATTTGATGGGAAAAAACATCCCCCATTTCAAAGTCTGGGATTCCCATTTCTTGTACGAGCTGTATCCGCTGATGGACACTTTATGCAGACATTTGATATCAACAGTGAAAATGAAAGTACCCCCACAAAGCAATTTCAGTCTCCTCCTGTATGCACTTCTACATTTCAGGACTAGGTTTTAAAAAAATGTATGTTTCAGGGATGAAAGTGACCTCCCAAAAAAAAATCCAGAAAATATCATCAGTTACGCGCGCGATTGCACGCGCGTCTCCCCGCCCTCCAAATCATAGGATCTTTTCTTACACCTTCTGTTTCTTTTGAGGGGGACCTTTTGAGTGCCCCTTTCTCTGTAGCCTCTTTCCAATCTTCTGGGCCAGGGTATGGACACTTTGTTTCTTGCACCTGTTTAACACTAAGTTCTTTGCACTTGGCTACCCTGGCCTGCCTTGCTGTGGTCAGCCTGATTTTGTGTTTGTCATAGGCAGTTTTCATTGACCATGATAGCCCTTTGTCAATGGGATCTTCATGGATGTTCTGCCTATGGAAGCATTGTTTCCAGTAACATGGTCCAAAGATCTAGGGTCGGTGGGTTGTTGTTGTTCATGAAGAATATATGAAAATTCATGAAAAATATGAGAAAAATTCTCCTAAATTCTCAAAATCCAAAAAAAAAAGAAGAAATTCTATGATTGGCCCTGTTTTGCTACGGTCGGACGGGTGACTGACAACCTTTTTTTAGGCCCTATTGTGAGACGCAATGGCAATTGTTCTACAGCAGTATATATATATATATATATATATATATATATATATATATATATATATATATATATATATATATATATATATATTACAGTCCATTACAAGATTAAATACAAAGTCATGGGTATTTGCTACTTCTTTGCTCAAGGCAATCCATTAGCATGTGACTAAGTCATCTAATCCTTTAAGTGCTGCTGATGCATTAATGCATCATGCCCTTTGTTCGCCATGATGCATGAGTTACTCGCCAGGGCTGCATTTATGCATCATGCCGACCTTATTGGGTTGACACATACCCAAAGGGTCGACATGATGCTCAAATGAAGTGCTGGCGAGCAGACTCGCCAGCACTTCAGACTCGCCAGCACGTCATTTAAAGGATCAAAAGGTTGATTCCATCCGTTCTTACTCTGTTCATCTACAGTTCCAGTGCAGTACATAAGAACTCGGGAATCTCATTAAATTGCAGAACTAAAGAAATTAAGTAAAAGGGGAATCAGTTAATCTGATTTCCTCACCAGCGAAACGTGATATAACGGGATGGGATCCGAAACAGGCAAGAAATCAAAGTGAAGATTTAAATAGAGTAGGAAATGGGATTTATGCAGATGTAAAGAGGGAAGACCAGGTAGAAATACACCCGCAAGCTGTTTTGAAATAACATTAATCTTCCCTAACATCTCCTTTCTTCAAATTACCTCGACAGCATCAACATAAACCAATTTTTCCGGCCATATAAATCAAATTTAATTTTATCAAAGCCATCCTTCCCGCATATCCATTTATTCTCCTTTTCCACATAAGCTCCAACGAGAACGATTACACACTTTGTAACCTGTTTTCCGAAAACAAATACATCAAACCAATCTAAATATAGGGCACCAGGTAATAAGAATATTCTTTAAAAGAATAGTAAAATACAGAAAATGAATGAACAACCCCTCACACAGAAACTTTCCACCTGATATCCAACATCTATATATACCACCTATATGTGGTCTCCACTACATAACACTGTGAAAAGAAATCTTTCCTTAATAAGCTGTTTGAAAATATGACACCTCCGAATATTTCTTAGTCTTTATCTAAAGATTTTCCAGGATATGAATTTATGGGTGGGCCATTCATAAACCAACAATGGAAGATCACGCCTACCCACAATGAAAAAAAAAGAGAGATTAGAGGGATAAGATGAGAAGGGCTGTTTCCGGTCTGAGATTACTAAGGTAAAACATTCTTATCATCACAGCAAATGTCCTTGTCAGTTCTGGTCGTACATTCACCCACAGAGACAGTACACAGCTCCATATATTTAGATGTTCAGCTCGAGGTTGGTTCCTTTGACGTCACTGTCCTCATTTCCTTTCTCGATAATAATATTATTTTCCATTTGCTAGACGCCAATTGCTGTTTAATTTTCTACTTTTAGACACAGCTGCATTGTGCTCCCATTTAGAAGTCTTCCGCCGCCCATGCAGGTATTCAGAATTATACAGATGATGAAATCTGCACCGTCAGCAGTTTTCAACATTTGAATGTGGCTAACGTATTAATGCACCATGCCCATTGGTCGAGATGATGAATATGGAATAATCAGGGGCGTAGGAAAAGGGGGGCCAGGGGGGCGGGCCCCCCAATCATAAAGGAGGTAGGGCCTGATTAGGTCTGCCCCCCTCCCAATAAAAAAATTGCCAAGAATCCATAATAAATTGAACAAGAAGCTAAAAATTTGTATCTCAAATTAGAATGATATAGTATTGGAGTAAGAAAAATGGAGGCCTGGGCCTCAAATTACATCTGAAATTCATAAAAAAAATTACTTTTCTATACAAAGTTTATATAGGTATGTATAAGCCGACAATTCAAGGTGATCATCAAGATAGGGCCCCCTCTCTGCCCCCCCCCCCCATGAAGATTTGCTTCCTATGCCTCTGATAATGCAGCCCTGCCGAGTACCTCACCAGGGCTGCATTCACCTGCATTAATGCATCATGCTAACCCTTGGGATTGAATCACTCCCAAAGGGTCGTTATGATGCCCCAATGCAGTGCTGGCGAGCAGACTCGCCAGAACTTCATTGGTGCATCGTGACGATTAATACACTCTTCAGCTCTTAGTGGGTCCAGCACATGCATAGAGCGGAGATCACCCTGGAGATATGGATGATCTAGCATCCATTTCTCCTCAAATCTTATCTATCGATATGGAGACATTGGGTATCTTATCATGGTTAGAATAGACTGTAACGCCATCGATTGCTATCAGGAGGGCTGAATTAACGATGCATTGTATTAGGCATAAATGACAATGTTGCGTTCAGATACCGGGGTAAAATGAAATAGCGTAGCTTATATATACAGGGGTATATGACTTTTTTCTCTCAATTTTTCAAATTGCTTTAGGCCTCAGGATTAAAATGAAATCTGAACAATACACCCACTACCATAGCAGTGGGTGTATGCAATTGTCAGAATGAGTAGTTCTGACAAGTTTACCACTGCTAAGGATTCCATATACAATTAAATGGAAGACGGTAGGAGAATTCTAAAACATCTCTTTTTCGTGCATGTTACACTGGGATTCACATGGCGTGCTCTGTAAACGGCTTGTCAATGTGAAGAGACTTTTGTCAAACAAACTGAGTGCCCCGTGGTCAGGGTAAGTGGGAATGTTAAAGTTTTAGTACTAGCAGGATGTGTTGTATACTGCAAGCTGCCATTCCCTCCTTAACCACCCCCCCGCCCCCAAGAAAAAAAAGACACATACATACAAAGGCCAAAGAATTGAGTGAATATTTCAGGTGGCCTAGCCTATATATAGTAAAACATGGGCGCACCTACTAGAAAAGAATGCATATTATTTCGTATTATCTTCTTTTTTTTTTAACCATCTGTAAGTCCTGGCTGTTTTTGGAGCTGATTTCTTTTTTGTCAGTTGATTCAGTCCTGAATGAGTGAAAGTGCTCAAGAACACCTAAAAAGAAGAGACATATCTACCCTAGGTTTTATAGGCCATTTAATTGTGGAATTAGAGCCTGTATTTCAATCATCTACAACCGTACCTTAAGTTCTACCGTCAGGCCCAGCATTTTGAATAGCGCTTTTAAACACTGACATAGTGGAGATCTATATAGCTCTAGGACACGGACCAGCTCTAAACGACAACCAGTACCCCTCACAACGGTGCCCCTCCCAACTATAGGACTGTGAGCAGGCAAGGACAGGGGACAATTTGTGGGCTCCCTAATTGACTATCTTTCCGCTTGCCTGCTGACAATTATTTACAATTATAGCGAACCTACTCCCCGTTATGTTAAAAACCTTATATTTCCCCCAATGACGCCATTTGGGTGTTCAGACTGTCTCTTGTCTAAGACACAGCCTAGAGTAGTCCATGTACTGCTGTATCATAACAATGTATACTTGGGGTAGGCCAAAAAAGTATTTCATGTGATTCATGGGTCTAAAATATAGGGTAGGTAGGTGGAAATTTGCCTGCCCCTTCCTCGCTCGCTCTCGTGTGCTCTTACTCTCTCTCATGCTCCCATTCGCTCATGGTCCCTCTCTTAAATTATAAGTCCTCATCCCGAAAATTACGATAAAATCCAACTTTACGACTCACAGATGTCTGACTTGACAGGCGTTAGAAAAATGTTAGGACTGGCTCTATTGCGCTTATGTGGGCTCTTTTTCCTTACGCCTTTCTACTTTGACGGTACAAACATGCATTGTTTAGTGGGCATTCTGCACCAATATGGCGGCACTGTACCTCTCATTATTAAATTATTGAACGTCGGTAATGTCTTAAAGCTTATACCCAGGGCTACAAATGTGTAAAAACAGTGGATCATTTCATTCACAATATGCTTAACCCTTTAAGGGCCGTTGATGCAGCAGTGCTTCATGAGCATTTGTCGTCATGATGCACCAATGAAGTGCTGGCGAGACTGCTCGCCAGCACTTCATTGGAGCATCATGACGACCCTCTGCAGGGAGTCTAGTGTATTGACCCCATAGGGTCGGCATGATGCTTGAATGCAGCCCTGGTGAGTTACTCGCCAGGGCTGAACTCATGCATCATGATGACCAATGGGCATGATGCATTAATGCATTAGCAGCCCTTAAAGGGTTAAATAGAATAGAAAGAAAAGCAAAGAACATTTTCGTGGACTCTTCAGATCAATATTTCACAATCTTCAGTGAAAACCAGACTACCCAACTACCAGTTCTTATAAAGACATCTCAATTGGTGATGTTTAACTTCAACGTCTGTATCTACCCAGATAAGACGAACTAGTCACATTTTTCTCCTGACATCCAAGTGGTACTGTTAACCCTTAAAGGACCGCTAGTGCATTATTGCATCATGCCCATTGGTCTTCATGATACATGAATACAGCCCTGGTGAGTAACTCGCCAGGCTACATTCATGTATCATGCCGACCCTGCAGGGTTTATACTGATACACTCCCGGAAGGTCGGCATGATGCACCAATGAAGTGCTGGCGAGTCTGCTCGCCAGCACTTCATTGGTGCATCATGCTGACCAATGGGCATGATGCACTCCTGTGTAAGTGGCACTGAAAGGGTTAATTCAGGGACATGTTGTTAGAACTCTTCATGAAAACAGTCTTGGTGTTTATAGACGTCCCCCACAGCCATGTCGGCATGTCTCCCACCGTAAAACCCCTCGTATACAAGCTGCTGCTTATTGACCATTTCAGAGGCTAAATGTGGGTTATATAATAGGTTCCCTGCTACTGCACAACATATACCGTAATCTACCAAGGTGCGTCTTATATGGGGGTTTTAGTTCTCATTGGATCCACAAGGGGAACACCAAGACCTTTCTTTTGATATCTTACATGCCCCCTTGGTCATAATAGGATATAAGGGGCCCAGGAGGGTCCGGGGTGGCCCAAGCAACACATAGGTTTTTGAATTTTGAAAATTCATTCAGTAGAACCAAAGTTATGAATTTTTCATTTTTTCGAGAATTTTCCAAAACTCTAGGTGCGCCTTATACGTGGGAGATAACGGTATATCAGTCTTTGATTCCCCATGCCCTTATATGAGACCGCCACTTATTTAAGGTATAAAACTGGCTAGATCTTTGGATTTTAAAACCCGCTTCTAGCTTCAGCGAAAAACAAGACCTGCGCTAATTTGAAGGCCTGCGCTAAAACGAGCCAATATGTTAGAGGCGAGTGCATCTTATACTTAGGGCTTTACGATACAAGAAACCACCCCTCTCCCCTGTAACATACACATAGTTCTATTATACCGTCTAGGCGGTCCATCTAACCCCCTATGTTTTCCCCATATAAAATCCCGCCTGGGTTACTGATGGAGACACCAAGGGTGACAAATGGTGAAGAAATAAGGTCTCTTTTTCACTCACGGCTTTGTTTTCTACAGAGCTGTCAGTTGGTGTAGATGGTGAGAATGCAGACATAAAACTGGGATGGGTCGGGAGGGTGACCAGTCTCTTTGATGATTTGTACCAGCTGTGAAACTACAGCCAACGTTTTTGCCCTTTATCAGCCCCCTAAAAGGCCACATCATAAAAACCCTCAATTAATTTCAGGAAGTTAGATGACAGCCCCCTATTTCTGGCCCTCTCTTAACTTAAAATAATGGCGTATTCATGATATTTTCAATGAATATTATTACAAATTTTCAGTGAATATATGGTCCCTCTATTCCTTCATCAATAACACAGATATTAAGAGTCCCTGTAAACTTTTATATGCCCTTTATGCCCTCCTCTTTTTTACATCTGACGATGCTTTGACCACCATTGCTTTCCGACATTGGTACCATGGTTGGGACACAATCCTGTCCTCAATGTCCCCAGCAGACACATAGTTATACTCCCAGAGATGCCACTCACTGGCCGACAAAAAACCAGGAAAACTGGACTTTTGGACACATGGTCCCAGGAATTTAACATATGCAATACAGGAATCTTTGAATGAAAACCAGGAATTCCTGGTAAACCAGCAAAAGTGGCATCAACTTACTCCTAGCTCGACACCTTCATGTAGGGTTTTATACATGGATTTATAATCACACCCATTATTGTTATATGATTTCATATAAAATGTCGACTATTTTATGGTTGATCGCTAAAGGGATGGATTATAGATGATTGGTTAAGTTGTACTTACGCGTGTCGCTGTAATCGTCGACTAATATAATCTCCTGTATTAAATGCTCCGGGCTCTTTGTTAAAACACTGCAAAGTAATGGAAAAATGTGTCATCAAATAATAATATCAAATAAATCCACTGTTTTAAATCATAATGTATGCAGAGGTGTAAGTTGGGTGGTGGTCTATGCCTCTGAAAATTTGAGGGCCCTTGAACACTTCTCAAGTAGAAGTATTTCTCAACATATGAAACTGCACTAAAATCTAAATTTGCGGGGCCTCTGAACCTCTGAGGATCTGACATCTCTGAATTGATTATTGCATATTTTCAATTGGTAATGAGACTATTGGATGCATAAGCAAATGTCCACGACCATGGAATATTTTTGCATCGTATTCACTGAGGTGAGGCTGTCCGTATTTAATGACACCTTATAGGAGGAGTTGAATGCGGACAGGCCTCACCGAGGTGAATGCGATGCAAAAATGTTCCATGGAAGTGGACATTTGTATTTATGTCATGGCCTATGGGGTTAATTTGCTTTCAGATAAAGAAAAACAACTCAGCTCCATTCAAAATCCAAGATGGCGGACCCCATTGAATACAAGCATGTTGTATTCCATGCCTCCTCATGGAAAACGGCTGTTCTAGTACTAATCTATAGTAACGATCGCATCTGCCATGACATAATGTGTTTTTGTGCACAAGTGCTTTATGGATATGGTTGATTTATTACAGCCATTTTGCCATAAATCAACACCAGTAGACCATGCATATCCAGGAAGGAAACTTGGAATGTTTGACTTTATATATTCACATAACCAAATGATGAGTACCGTAATCTCCCGCGTATAAGGCGCGTCTTATACGCGAATCAGATCGAGACTGGGTCTTATACGCGGGAGGGTAGTTGCCTTGAGTTGGGGGTGCGCCTTGTACGCGGGGTACCTCCACTTTCCAAACCAGAAAGATGCACACAGGGTCATGTATTTTCTTTAACCAAAGAAAAGGTGTAGTCTAACCCATGGTGCTCTAAATACCCCTAAACTGCTGAATGAAACATGCCATTCTGCTCACCATAAAAGTGTTTGGAAATATGTGTACACCCCACTCACTGAGAGCTTTGTTAATTACACTATTGACCTTTTAATCAAGAGAATCCATGCAGCATTATAATCAATAATCCTACCATAGTGTGTGCTGCCACCTGGTGTTGTATGAGCTGTATGTCATTCTCTATTCTCTACATTACAAACTACTGGTATCCCAGCATGCCATGTCTCTAGAAGACAGGCCTATTTCCCTTTTATAACAGTGTGGGCCTAGATAATCAATGGGAGGGTATGATATGAACAAATAACACATTTGGTTTGAACCTGTCTTATCTATAACTTGTTAACAAATAATGCAAATCAGAGGATTATTTCTTTCAAAAAATGAACAGTATTGTACCTTTCAAAATGATGCCAAATAACATCAGTTGTGGGCCATATGAAGACAATTGGCATCAATAGTAGTTAATGAGTTAAATGATTCCTAGAATAACACCAGGTGGCAGCACACACAATGACAGGATTATTGATTATAATGCTGCATGAATTCTCTTGATTAAAAGGTCAATAGTGTAATTAACAAAGCTCTCAGTGAGTGGAGTGTACACACATTTCCAAACACTTTTATGGTGAGCAGAATGGCATGTTTCATTCAGTAGTTTAAGGGTATTTAGAGCACCATGGGTTAGACTACACCTTTTCTTTGGTTAAAGAAAATACATGACCAGTTGGGGTATTGATAGTTGCAGGCAATATTTGAAATGCCCTTTTGGGTTGGGTCCTTTGTGTGGACCATGCTCCTTGAGTTAGGGGTGCGCCTTATACGCGGGTTTTTCAAATATTAGACTGAGGAGCAGCGATGTGCCTTCTATGCCGATCTGCCTTCTCTGAGTTGGGGGTGCGCCTTCTACGCGGGCTGCGCCTTCTACGCGAGAGATTACGGTATTTAGAAGAATACTGATCATAAAAGTAGAATTGTTGCTGAACACACAAAAAAATATATTGTTTTGTGCCGAGTTTATCTCTACTTCTTGTACTTTGAGACAGTGTGTATGTATACCAGATCACTGGAAAGGTGAAATCATAATTCTACGTTTACAGAGGTGAAAACAGAATGAAAAGAGAAAAGAAAACAAGAAAAAAAGGAATAACAGAAAAAGACAGCATTTTTTTTTTTTTTTTTTTTTGGGTGCAGAAAACCGTCCATGATGGATGAAGACAGATGCGTGGTGCTAATCACTGAGGTGCCAGCTCTGCTGACAACTGTCATTAACATGGAGTCACGTGACTGCCAAAACAAAGGGACACACTCTTATCAGTACATTACCTGAGGTCTGGACTTATAACAGCCGTTAACCCTTTAAAGGCTGCCCACCAGCACTTCATTGGAGCATCATGCCCACCCCCTGGCGTGTAACCTCGTAGGGTTGGCTTGATGCTTGAATGCAGCCCTGGCGAATTACTCGCCAGGACTGTATTTCTGCATCATGATGACCCATGGGCATGATGCATAAATACATCAGTGCCCCATAAAGGGTTGATAGCCTACCTGCTTTATGTCATGGCTGATACGAACGTCACTATAGATTAGTACTAGAACAACTGTATTTAATGGGGCGATTGAATACAATGTGCCCGTATTCAATGGCTGGTGGTCACGTGACCTGCTGCAACAAACAGAGGCTGAAATTAAGTAACTTTGATAGTTTTCTTGTCTTTAAAAGCAAAGTTAACCCTGTAGCCATGACATAAATGCAAATGTCAACTCAGCCATATAACGGCTTCGTTGAATACGGGCAGAATCACCTTGGTGAATACGATGCTAAAATATCCCATGGTCATTGACATTTGCTTATTTATTTCAGCATGTTACTTGAAACCCACAATTATTTTTACCTAATGTCTGCAACCTGAAAGTTTTACTACTTTTTTGTTTGATTAAGAGTTTGTTTTTCTTTCTTTCTTTTTTTCAAGAGTCTTAGTTTTGTCAAGAGTTTGTACTTACCTAACAACTGTACGTAATAGGGCGGAGCGAGCCTCATTGTGAAACGTAATAATCACAGACGTGGAAGGTAAATCTGTGGGCCATGGCTGGCCTTTACACCTGGAGGAAGGAGAAAGAATAAAGTATTTTAAAACGGGTAATAGAGTTTTACTTTTACCTTTTGCACCAATGTAGTCCTGGCGCGTCTACTCGCCAGCACTTCATTGGAGCATCATGCCGACCCTCTGGGAGTGTATCAACCCCATAGGATTGGCATGATGCATTATGCTTGTCCACCATGAGGAATCTCACCGTAAACATTACCACAGAAATGGCAATCCTATGGCGGTGCACCACAGGTCTATTCTCTCATCGAATCTGTGCTTTTTATATATGGTACTATGGTAATTCAAAATGCTTTAAATTACAATAAAACACAATAACGACATTTGATACATAACATCCATATTCATGGCAAAGTATTTTTATCTACATATGGGGGCCTTCATGGTTAGTCTTTGGATAAAAAGAAGGAAAAAGAAGAACATTCAGTGGTGCTGCGGTAGCTTCATGGGCATTCAGTGATAAAAAGCGCTCTACTAGATCTCCACCCTAAGCAGTACAACATTGAATATATACCTGCAAAGATGGCATATCAGTAAAAAAACAAGATGTTTACTGCGCCTTGCTTCCCTTTGATAGCACGTGCTGCCTGCACCAATACCATTGAAATGTCTCCTATATTAGGCCTGATAAGGATGAGGCTGACGGCTGAAGATATGGGCGCGAGGTAGTCATGGGGATAATTTATAAATGTCTTATTTGCACGTAGATCTTGTGTATATAAGGGCGTTTTATCAACACTAAGTCCTATGTACTGTCTTGCACATGATAGACACAAGATGGTCGCGGGATTAAGAGCATCTTATAGCCACGACGATCTCGTGTATATAAGGGGGTCTAATCGACACAACTTTGTACTATCTTGTACATAGGTGGATGATCATGGGAGTAAGGGCGTTATCTCCACGACGATATAATCGTGTATCGCAACTCTGCACAATATGCAGTGTTTAAAGGCATACCTTAGCAATTGATAAGCCCCGTTATATACACGATATAATCGTGCAAATAAGCGCCATTTATATACAAATATATGCAAAAATGGAGAAGGCAGATGGGGGATTAATATATATATATATATATATATATATATATATATATATATATATATATATATATATATATATATATATATGCTGTACACAAGGACAAGTGGTAGAGCATTCTTCCTTTATCTAGAACCACATATCTCAGTTACAAAAAGTAGGCAGGGAGAAGCGTATTCCAGAATGTATCAATGTAATAATTTACACTGCCACAGCAAGTAATGGCTGGCCACACCCTGGTCCCATGGTCTATAAGAGGATTGGGCGAGAAGGGACTGTCTAAAGGAGGCTATTGTAGGACTGAGCTATTGGGAGCTTCCCTCTTCATTGAAAGAGCAGCTCTCTTGGGACTGTCCACTCCCTTTGGCCATATGCCTTATAACCTCAAGGTCAATCCCAATTCCTTAATTCCTTTTACTTTCTGCTTTCAGTGACCAGATACCAAGATGAAGCCATTCCTATGCCGAGTACTACTTCACCCTGAGCAGCTCCCTTTTATCTGCATCATGTTGAGAGCTGCTCGCCCAAAGTGGGTAGTGGAGGAGGGGGGGGGGGGCACTCGGCTTAAGTTTGGGTACCAACTGCAGTACGGTCCTGGTTTGGTTTGGTTGATTTTACCTCCACTTACTGTGGTTCTCGGACACAGTAAAGTCCTTTCTTTTCTGTTTGGACAGGTATTTAAAAGTTGCTTGCCCAAACAGCTAGACAGGTTATATGCTACTTATCCACCACAGCAGTGGTTGAATCTATGGATGACCGAATCTATGATATAAATGATCGAATCGATGAGGAGGGGTGAGGAGGAAAACCGCCTTTTACAATTCTGGTATGCCCACTGTTAGCATGGAAGAAGAATTCTACTTCTTGCGGACTCCCAATGAAGTTATTCTGCTCTTTCATGCCCTCTCATGAAGGTCCGCAACAATCTGGCCCCGGCCTGACCACTAGCATGAGTCGTCTCTGGCACCTAGCGTTTGTGGGTAAAAGAAGTATTTTCCGCTGGTTGCTGTAGTGCTTATTTGTAGGCAGGTACCTCGCGTTGTAATCTTCCCCAGAAAATGGGGACCATCATCCCCATACACGAGAGAGGTATTCCCTAGAATCCTGACCGGGCGAAACTGGGTCCGCACTCCACAGGGGGAGTGAGCCTGTGGGGGTGTATCATCCGTATACAGGGATGTAAGTCAGACATGGGCAAAAATCAGGAAGCCATATGTTTACTTGATATAAAAGCCTTCTGTTTTCCCAAAAAGCCCTCCTCACCACTCGTATAAGGAAATACATGTCATTCAATATTTTCAGAAATCAGGAAATCCTGATAAAACCTGAAGACTTGCATCCCTGCGTATATCATGAATGAATGCAGCCCTGGCTAGATAGATACTCGCCAGGGCTGCATTCATGTATTATGACCACCCCAATGAGCATAATGCTTTAATGCATCAGCGGCCCTTAAATGGTTAATGACCTTCTTCATGCTACCTCTACAAACACACAGTATTGGGGGTGTGGATGGGGGGTCCCCCATGTCACATGTCGATTTTAAGAAATGCTTGTGTCACATGTCACTTAAATCCTCATGTCCCATATAAGAACCTCCCATGTCTCATGTCGAATTTAAGAAAGGACCTATGTCATGTCACTAATTTTTACCTCATGTCACTTAAGCCCATGTCACATGTCGATTTTAAGAAATGGCCATGTCACCATGTCAAATTTAGTGGTCCACACCCATAGTATTGATTCCTTACTGGTAAAACAACGACCTCTCCTGTTCCTACCTACTAACTGTGGACATGGGACTGCTGTGGTGTGTGTCCCTGTAGTAAGGACACGTACCCACTGGAGTGAAGAGTACATTTTGTATTGATTTGTCTCCTTATAGCATTGATCTACCAAGTCGCATACACTAACAGCCGGGCCAATTTCTAGAGGAGGAGAATGAAAATACCTTGACAATGCGTATTTATAAGGTGAACCTGTGCAGAAGGTGTGCGCACCCTTACTTTGGTAGAATCCCAAGAAGAATCCCTGGGGCTTGATTTTGGCCAGCTTATACATCTGGTGTTCATATGCGTATCAATCTATAGCGAGGTTTCATGTTTATTGTGTGTGCGTGGCCACCACAGTTCTGACCTCGGAATTTCTCATGAGATTCAGACAGATGCCAAACTTCCAAACCGCCTGACCTGCCGGGAACAGATGTGGCTTCCCTAGCCCGCTCAAAAGAGTCTATCTCTCCTCTTTCCTATCCCCTCGATGTGTGTGGTGCATGTATACACAGGCACCGACACATTCCTGTGTGAAATTGTGTAATGTAGTTCTTGCCATGAATCTGACCTTAGCTGTCGGAATGGCGTTAAACTTCACTTCGCAGGCTAAATTGAACTTAAGGTTGGTCGCTACTTGTTGAAAATAAACCCTTTGCGCAGGTCTCCGCGCATGTACGTTATCTTTGTTCAAATAACACCATATTTGGTGTGCAGATGGATACATACCCGGACCAGAAGGCAGTATCTACTTTTCCTATCAGTGGCTACTGAGAAGATGCTGATCAACAACTGCATATTGCAGTAGGTACTGCTGTAATGCTTCCAAAACTGCATTTTCAGTCTAGCCTCAGTAGTGTACTGACTATCAGCTGAATATGCACTGCATTTCAGGCTAGAATCAGTAGTCTACTGACTCTCAACTGAATGTTAATAGATACCAGAAATTATACACTCTGCGCAGCAGCATAGATGCAGTAGTCTACTGACCATCTACTGGTATGACTCAGTCCATTCATGGATTATTTACCTGATGCTTCTAAGACAGTCCATAATGTGAATGTCAGTATGGTTGTAAACAGCAATCAAAAGATTCAGTAATGTGGAGACAAGCCTACTTCACCCCTTTGCATATGAATATCTTATTCAGTGCCAGTAATGGATACACATGGATGTTGGGGTGTAAAAACGTGAGGAATTACTCACTGACTTTATATAGGGCACAAATATACTGAATCATCAAGTATTCTTTTGGTCCCCATCATGACACTTTTATTTACAAAGTATACATGTATCATTGATAATTACAAAGTGCTTGTCTCATCACCTTAACGTCAGTAAACTGAAAGGCATTATACTATGGCAGCATTCTATAGATATGTCTACTCTAACCCTTTTGCTATGGTAAGAGTTACCCAGAACTACTGAATGAATACTGCCCTAGCCCCCTCCTACATGATTTGCCTGCACTACTGGGAAGTAGTAACCGCTCCACATAGCTGATGGGCCGGTGGCTCAGGGGGCTAATGCGTTGGTAGAGTAATTAGAAGATCCCAAGTTCAAATCCAGCATGCACCACCTAGAAAGGCATTGGTAGTGCCAGTACTAGATCAGCGGCTGCTTCTTTTATGCTTCTACCTGCCCCCAGCAGTAGTTTTCCATATGATCTACTGCTCAACTACTGCTATAGCAGCAGCCATGCAGTAGTACTGATTGAACACTGCCCCAACCCCATATATGGTCATGCACCATTAAATAAGTAGATACTGTTCAAATGCTGCCATCTAATTTACATAATTGGGACAACTGATTCAATACTGCCTGCATGCTGCCAATACTACTGCTCTATTACTGTACCACTGCTGCAAGTTTTGTGGTGCTGGGCAGTAGAATGACAGTAGATGCTGCTACAATACTGTTTCTGATGCTGCTTTCACACTGAATCACTACTGTCACACCACACTGTTTCCCAGCTGCTTTAGTGCTGCTCTTTTTCTGCATTTTGGTCCGGGTAAGCTCCCAATATGCACAAGAATTCTTGGGTCACTTCAGTCAAAATTGATTATTTTATGGCCCTTCGAATTGTTGGTACATGTATATTTTCATATAGTTAATTTACGGCCATTTATTTTTACATTGTATTTCTAACCCTCAAAAAGTCTCAGCATTGCAAGAAATGTGGTTATATTGCTCTAAACAACTGAAAGTATATAAATAACTCTTCTTATATTACCATTGTTGCAATTTTTACCCATCATGCATTGCTCCAAATATGAAATTTCATCCATCTTTTGATTACTTTTTTATTTCAAGGGGTCCAAAACCCTAAAATTATGTGCGGGACCATATGTCAAAAATATGTTCCTAAAACAGCAGAATTTTAACCAGAATGCCTTGCCATATGGCTGAAAACTTATTTTTATCATTTTTTCCCTATAAATTGGCTTTTACATCGAAGTTTTAGATTCCTATGGTTAATGGTTGATATTAAGTAAAATCAAGAAATTTTTCAATGCTTTTCTCATTTTAGAGACATTAAATGAAATACTTTTATTTTTCAAAATTCTGTATTCTAAAAAGTAGCTTGGGACCCCCCATTTTTTTCATTTTTCAATTATAAATGAATTAACTTATATACCAAAAAAAAAGTTTTTCTGTTGACTTTTTCCCAAGAGTAGCGACCAACCTTAACAACCCCCACTATTAAAGTGGACCATCTGGTCTTTTAATTGCACCATTCATTGGTAAAACAAGGAGACATTCTTGAATACATCCTGGAAGGCCATTAAAAAATTCACTTTGACCTTTTATGTGGCGGGTCAATACTGCATCAATGGCATGAATGGTTGTTATGATGCATGATGTAGCCCCGGCGAGTAACTCGTGAGTAACTCGCCAGGGCTACATTCATGCATCATGTCGACCATGTGGGGTTGATACATTCCTGTAGGGTCGGTCTAATGTTTAGTACACAGTGGTGGATTTAGATGGAGGCGCGGGCATGTGTGTCATCTCCTTTTTGTCAGTACTTAAAGAGTTTTTTGTACCCCACAAGTTTCTAGAAATGGATGGAAGACGGCAGCACTTCATTGATGCATCATGCCAAGTCTGCTCACCGGCACTTCGTTTGTGCATCATGCCGACCAATGGGTATGGTGCATTGATAGAATATCGACCGTTAAAGGGTTAAGCACTGAATGCATCCATACAAGCCCTACTACTTTACAAGCACTCGATTGGCAAGTAGTGTAATAAAAGACTACTTTACACAGAAGGGATTTAGTGGATTGCTTCCCGAGACTTTGTCGAAGCCAATACACATGATGATGAACAATTATTGATGCTCTTAAAAAGCCATATCTCAGACATGGGCTTTGGTTTTACCTCAGGGTGTTATACTAATATAGCCAGCTCACAGCACAGCAATGATTTACAATATCCGGTTGAACCATTTAAGGGCCGCTGATACATGGGTGCATCATGCCCATTGGTCAGCATGAGGCATCAATGAAGTGCAGGTGCATCTGCTCGCCAGCACTTCATTGGAGTATCATGCTGACTCTATGGGAGTGTATTTTCTAATTTTTCTTTTCTTGACAACTTCAGTAGCTTTCGATCACTCATGATTTTTCGCTTTCAGTTTTTTTTTTGTTTTTATACAAGCTAGTTTTTTAACCCATAAGTCTATTCTACCTTATTTGTAAATCAACTCTGTATGGTTGAATGCTGTCCAAGCTAGTGTTCAACACATAAGTCTATTCTACCTTATTTGTAAATCAACTCTGTATGGTTGAATGCTGTCCAAGCTAGTGTTCAACACATGTCTACTCTACCTTATTTGTCTTTGCTGTCTTTGCGAGTTACTCGCATGCATCATAAGAATCAATGGGCACTATGTACTAGCGCACTATCGGCCCTTACATGGTTTATGACATGGACCCTGACAGCACTGGTGCTAAATCAGAATGGGTGCAGAGTAATCTCCTTTCTCTTTCACAAATCGATAAAGTCCTCCATCCCCCCCTACAGCCAAATGGTTTGTCGGTACTGTAAAACCTCGTGTATAAGCCGCGCCTTGTACACTAGGATGCCCCCCCTCGTGTGTCTTATAGGATCTACCTAATGTCAGGGTGCACCTTATAGACAGGCATTTCACACTAACAGTACCATAATAGCTCGCCTATCTTGCCTACTGGGGTGTAAGGCGCATCCCTTATTTGATAAAGGCCCATAAGGCTCATCTAGGGCCTGATATTGAGCAAATTTAGTACTGCAGTCCAGATCTATAGGATATCCCCTCCTATAAGGCGCACCCAAATTTCTGCTAATGCTATAAGGTGGACTGGAGGTTCATCCTCATCCATAACTTAAGGGCAGAGATGCCACTTGCTGGCATTCAAAAACAAGGAAATCTTTGGAATTTGGACACATTTTCCCAGGAAATTGATAGACCTCAATACAGAAATATCTTACAAAAGCTAGAAACTCCTGGTAAACCAGGAAAAGTGATATCTCTGCAAGGGATTAGGCCTACCGAAACATGCGTGGAAACACACCCTTTTATCCTATAGTAAACGCGCAGGATTTTTTTTTAATTCCTAAAAACATGTAAAATTATTTTGCCCCTCCCCCTGAGAGGAGTTTATAAAAAGAAAATGACTCCCCCCTATTCACGGGGTTGAAATAAAAGAAATTTTGCCTCCCCCTCCTAAAACCAATTTCTGTTGTTGGAAAAAAATCTATCACTTCCATATATGTGCAAAAAGTCAGGGTGTGTCGTATACGCGAAATGCACCTTATACGTGAGGTGTTAAAGTAATACACAAAGTGAAGCGTGTTGATGGTAACAATACCTTCTCCATGTTTACACATAGGGCGGTAGTCGATAATACAAAGCATTGCCTGTTTGTAATGCCCGGCGGTCATAAAGGCAGGAAATAGATTCACACATTGCTATCATTGAGCAACATGGACTTGGTGCGTATTGATATGATTGCACATACACACTATCTTTGATTTACCCATAGGTTAGATTATTCATATTAATCAATACACATGTAGATTCTTGAGACTTGAAAAAACTAATCCTATTGGGCGAAAAAAAGGTTGTTTGGGGATTTATTTGCCACAAATTCCAGGGTGAAGTGTTTTTTGTTTGTTGTTGTTGTTGATTTTGTTTGAAATCACTTATTTTTTATCATCATTTATCTTTCGAGAAAGGTTGGAAAATAGCACATCTCTACAGTATCTCAATTTCTTAGATTTCATCACCAAACCCAAACACTTTTCACTTATACCATTTATGGATGGATTATGAAGATCACCCTAGGTAGGACCCTTCAGTAATGGGTAGGCCATGTACCCCGAGTACCTACACTTGTGCCTAGGGGCATATTATGGCGCTAGTAACCCTGAACTTGTCACCCTACAAGCATATGCTTCAGACTACAAAAAAATGCAACCTATGCTTGAAGAGTGAGCAGTATATCCTGTCCCTAAGACTTGTTGAGGGACCTAGTGCGAGTTATACATAGGGCGACTACTAAGCTTTGCCACTTCCTGCACGGTGGTACCCTGAGGGTTTATACCTCAGGGTACCAGAGTACCCAAGTACTCTGCATGCTATGGTTATTGCCTATAACCCTGTATGAAGGAGAAGGTTAGATTGAGGTGCATCGTTCAGCCTGATTACCCTAAACCCCCGGGTGTGGTATCCCCAAGAGGAGATTTGGGGGGAGCACTCGCCAAACTTTACTTTATGGGGATCAACCAAATTGTTCAGTGGGCACGCCATGTCTTGACCTGGTATAAAGTATAGTGCTTAGCCATACCCATGCAGACAAGGTCCTAAATGTTCCAATTATTGGCCCAGTGATAATGGTACAAAATCCAAGAACATGCTGGCGCATGGAAGCTATAGGACTCAGTATGGAGGCCTAGTGGAGCCGTCATTTTGAATATCGCTGGTTGTGGTAAAACCCACTGATAACACACACAATGATGGGTACCTTGTCCCTAGTTAACCCCCACTTCCAGGGACATGCTGGTTCCATCTTATCAGTTCTTATCAGTGTGTTTCGCCGGAACCAACTCCACACCAGCTAGTGGCCAATTAATAGAAAAGATAGGGAGTGCCCCCCCTCCCCTCGATCCCTGCCCACCCTCCAGGACAGGTTTGCCATCTGACCCTATCCATAGCTCAGCACTCCTCCTGCCCCTACTTACTAAAGCTGTTGTACTAAAACTGTAGTTAAACTACTGAAACCTGCATTAAAGGGGGAACCCAAGACACTTGGGCTTACTGCTAACAGGTGATATCTTAACATTAACCATTTAAGGCCAGCATGCTGTTTAAATCCTGTTTTCTTTGTTGCTGTGACAAACATATCATTATCGCTTATCTTTATCTTCATGGTAAATAGCAATGAATGATGGTCTTACTGAGTCCTTGTAGAACCCGATGCCAAGGCCATACCAAAGAAATGAGGTGGTCTGCAGATTTTGAAAGAAAAACAAAGCTTGCAAGCGAACGACAGTTCCTTTTTTTTCTTCTTACGAAATGTTTTTTGGCTAATGGATTTATTTTTTAGAAAAATGGTATATATATTATTTTAAAAAGAAATATAGCCAAACATCGCAAAGAGAAACCTCTCAGAAATTAGATGAGCTAAGTCCATAGACAACATTTATTTTTCAAAGCAAAGAAAAAAAATATATATACCCAAATTATGGAGAGCGCTATCTATAGACCGACTTACATTTTGGTGTGGCCATATAGACCAGAATATGGGACCGAGTCGTGTTAAAGACCAAACAGAGAGAAGCTGGCTAATGGTCTAAAGTAGCGGTGGCAGACTGGTTATACCGAGGAAAGGACAGAATTAAGGGTGTCTACAGTGTATTTAGCCTATGAGGTATACACCATATTGGAAGTATGGCAATTGCAACAAGCTGTACAATTGTACAAATCCACCACACTGCACGTACACGGCTGCACATAGCATTATAGTGCCAGGTGGCGGATTTAGAAGGGGGGCGCGGGGCCGCGCGCCCCCTCCTTTTCCCCTGTACTTAAAGAGTTTATTTACCTCCCTTTACTCTAGAATATAGCCAAAATTAGGGGCCGAAACGGCTGAATAAGGGGCGCGCCCCCTCCTTTTCAAAATCCTGGATCCGACCCTGGACTGTGTACAGGGTTCATCAATCACAAATACATGGCAGCTAGTTTACCTGGATTTCATTTTATGCTTCACAATACGCTGTTGTACAGCCAGGCTGTTCTGCAGGCTCCACTGCCTACATTGACCAACAAAGTCCATATTTGGGCTTGTTCTGATGAAAGAAAAGACGTGTATTTCTGACATTCCTGGGAACTCTCCACCTCCCTTCGTATCCTGACCCTCTAAATTATGTCTTTCAATCAGAGTGAGTGGCAGTCAGGTACCTAGTCAGGTCCATGGTAGTCTCCGCACACCCCTCAGTCCCCCTAAAGATTGATGAAAGCATTACAGTAAAACCCCGTGTATAAGCCGCACCAGTGAACAAACTGCACACCATCTGTTTGTAAGGAAGCCGCACCAAAGGTCTCAATAGGTCCCCATTCCTTAGGCCTAAAAACAAGTGTCGCATTCAGGTAACGCCACCTACCCTAATTTTTTGGCCCTAACCTAACTTTTTTATGGGTCTTTGGGGGGGGGGAAATCTGATTTTTTGGCACTTATGGAGACATGGAAGTTTTTCTACAAATGCACACGTCAAATACCTATTTTTTTTTTAATTTGCGTCACATAGGCATGAAAATTTACAGCATGCCAAAAAAATCTGCAGAATAAAAGAAAAATTCCCTACCTACCTACCCTTTTTTCGAACCTGTTAACTGAACACAACACTTTTTTTAGGCCTTACTTAATTTGTTATATGTAAAAACCCCTTGTATAAGCTGCACCCTGGTGCCAGGCTGATCCTATAAGCCGCACCAAGAGTCTGACATGGTCTATAACCCACGGCTTATATGCGGGGTTTTACACAGTCGCTATTTCCTGATTTATGGTGGATAGCCTCTCATACATTGCCTCTCGGCGGCCAGCCACTCAACGCCAGCATCATACTCATCAAATTTGCCAGGATAGAGATGACACTTTTTATCACGGTCCCATACCTCGATCCTCCAGACAGCCCCATCGCCTCTGCCCCCTCGCCTCCCCCCCCCCCTTACCACCTCCTGGGTGGAGTGACCGGCCTGCAGGGAGTGCTCATTATTTAGCAATTTGGGAGGGGGGGGGGCATTCTGATAATCTACAAAGAGGCAAAATAGTGGCAAATATAAAAAAAAATTCTTCAAAGGAAGGAGCAGCAAAAAAACTTCAACCTTTTTTCAGCTTAGGAAAAAAAAACACGGGAATTATCATCGTAAAATGTATAGAACAAAGGGGTCAAAGGGGAAAAATTGGGCGTATGGCCTTTAGAAGGGAGGGTTGAAAAATTACGTGTCCGCAATACCAATCCCCACCCTCCCTCCGCTCCCTGCTAAATAATGATCATTCCCTTAGGGGGAGTAATGGCCAGACGATACAAACTGTCAACATCAAACGCCTCCTTCAAGAGCAGCTCCCATCCACACGCCAATAGCAGCGAGCATCTCAGAAATAGGAGGTGGATATCAATGTGAGCTACTGCTCTGTGTACCTTATCTCTGCCCCCCCCCCACATTCACACACACACACACCCATCTTGATCCTGACAATAATATTGTATCACGGTCTGTAGGTACACATACCATAGACAGAGCGTCAGTGCTTGTTAAAATAGAAGAAAACTCAATTAAGCCATTTACAACCTTCAGTTACAACCGTCTTGCATTAAGGTGACGATTTATCCGTAATAATACAAACGTGAGTGAGGAAATACATACAGTATGATATAAAATAAGATAAAAAATTATTCCATATTCAGCATGGAAAAATGCCAAATTGGAAATTCAGCCACTATTGTCTCTGCTGCATCTGGGGTCTAAAAGGTCATCCCTTCCATTCAAACAACCTAACCCTAACCGAGGATCCGTTCTTCTGGGTCCCACAAAATCCTGTCGCTTTTCCTTAGAAATCGTGCTCACACAGAGTGTTCAGTATCAAGGTGGGTGCCCCGCCCCCACTCCACCACCCCCGGGATCCAAACCACCATACTGATACTGTCATCATGCTGAGGTAGTGTAGCCCGGCCCCCACACTCCCCCTGTCAACTGACACCATCCTCGTTACAGGAAATGGAAAACACCCCATATCCACAGATTTTGGAGCTAAAAAAAGTACCCTATTCATTGTAAAAGTGCTGATTTTTGGTGCCTAGAAATTACCCCTATTTTCAGAAAACACTGGCATGAAAAATAATCTACCTCGTTTATTAAAGAAAATACTGATGAGTTCATTAATAAAACCCTTACTGAATAAGCAAACGGAGATGAAATAACCACATGGCTCAACTACAGTGACAATTTGCTCTGCCTGGGATTGTGATGTCATTTCACGGTACTTCCTATGCAAAGGTTGTATGTTCCCTCTCAAAAATCTCACAGATTTTTAATTTAAGTACTTTCCTTGGGGAAAAATACCCCATTTTTAAGAAAACACAGATCTGCGAACCCGCAAAAAATATGACCCTATATCGGTGCTTTTGGTAACGAGGATGGTGTCCAAGGGACATGGAAGTGCGGGGGCTGGGCAGTGTAGACAATCCGGTGGGTGGGTGTGGAGGAGGAGGAGGAGGAGGTTATATTGATATTGTAGACTGGAGGAGCGCTGGTTATGAATGGCCTGTACACCTGATTCCATCTACTCCTAACGTTATAATAAACACTGAGTCGAGTCACTCAGGGACCATCTCTGTATAGGACACAATATATCTGTATTTCTGGACGAGCTGCCTAGCTTAAGTGGAGCAGCGACTCGCGACGGTCCCGGGTCCATGAATAATCAAGGCGGGAACATTGATATGAGCATCTCACAAATCAGCTACATGAGCAACTCACACTCAGGCACACAAATCAGCTGGAGGATGATGTATGAATGCCCTGAGCAGCTCAGATTTATTACTTACACACTGTGCCCCAGACGGAGTCACTCAGGGATCATCTCTGTATGGGACACAATATATTTTGGTATTTTTGAATGAGCAGCTCGCCACAATGAATAACCATGGTCGGAACACTGAGAGGAGCAGCTCACAAATCAGCTACATGAGCAACTCACATCCTGAGCTCACAAATCAGCTACATGAGCAACTCACACCCAGAGTGCACAAATCAGCTACATGGGCAGCTAACCCAGAGCTCACAAATCAGCTACATGAGCAACTCACACCCAGAGTGCACAAATCAGCTATATGAGCAGCTCACACCCAGAGCTCTGAAATCAGCTACATGAGCAACTCACACCCAGAGTGCACAAATCAGCTACATGAGCAACTCACACCCAGAGTGCACAAATCAGCTACATGAGCAGCTCACACCCGGAGCTCAGAAATCAGCTACATGAGCAACTCACACCCAGAATGCACAAATCAGCTTCATGAGCAGCTCACACCCGGAGCTCAGAAATCAGCTATATGAGCAACTCACACCCAGAGTGCACAAATCAGCTACATGATCAGCTCACACCCAGAGCTCACAAATCAGCTATATGAGAAACTCACACCCAGAGTGCACAAATCAGCTTCATGAGCAACACACACCCAGAGTGCACAAATCAGCTATATGAGCAACTCACACCCAGAGCTCACAAATCAGCTTCATGAGCAGCTCACACCCAGAGCTCACAAATCAGTACCATATAAAACCATACATATAAGCCACAGCCAGGCAGCCTGGAGATGATGCAGCTTAAAGAGTTACCGTGAAACCAGGCTGCAGCTCATACATTGGGTTTTACATAATGTAGACTGTAGTAAGAAATCATCTCAGGGCCCTGGTGCAGCTCATAGCATCTTCCCAAAGTTGGGGTGCGGATTAAACGTGGGTGGGGCTTATGCGCGGGTTTTACGGTAATATTCCTGTGGTGTTAGCTTCTTGTGTACGTGCCCCTTGTAGCGCTGACAGTCACAGAGATGTATAGAACCCCCACGAGTGTTGAGGGATGTAACCCACAGGTCATTGACCGCTGACTTAATCTTGAACCAATAAGATAAATGACTCTATAGGATGGGGAGTACCTCAAACACTGCATATAAGCCGCACCCAAGTAAAACTGCATCCCGACTCAATGTACTCTTTAAAGAAAAATCCCCATAGCATCAACAATCTTGTTTTCTTAACTTCCATCTGCACAACTAATACAGCAAGGTAAAACTGCTGTAGGCATATAAATCGCAGGTGGCATTTAGTAGGTAATCACGCTTAGGCTACAATCAGCATGATGGCAATAAGTATCAATATAGGGAGAGTACTGGGGAGAAATAAAGAAACTAACATGATAGCTCCCCTGTGTGTGTTTCCATGTGGCCCGTGAGGGACTGACTGTGGAGGGATGAGGTGTTTGAGGAGCACCAGTAGCGAAACAATGAGTGACTCTGATAGGTGTGGTGGTATTCCCCCCCCCCCTTTTTTTTATCCCTCGTTTTTTTCACAGCTCTTAATACCGACTATACGGTAGTACGGCAGTAGTACATGCATACCAGCATGTGATCCGACCACGGGGCTACTGCATTCTTGCATATCAAGTCAAGTGGTTAATTATCAATTGACATTTCAATATTGTTTCTATATAGATGTTAGTATATCTAATAGGGATATCACACACTTATATTCACCAAGGACAAGTTATGCCTGCTCCTACAAAGTTCTAAATATGTAAATACTGTATGACTTCTAATAAGCGCACCAGCGCCAAAAATTATTTTTGAGAACCCAAAATCAAAACTTAGAACTTGACTTTAACTTGGATAGGAAAACCTTGGTATCAGCAGGGGTAGACACTAACATTTTGGGACTTTGACTAACTGGGCCAGCAGTGTTATTATGAAGCAATATATTTACAGATGATATTCTACTGGCCCATGGCCAATTTTAAAGGAAATCTACAAAAAGAAAAATCACTGGTCCGCAGCCAAAAGTACTTGCCATTGGCCACCGGGTCAGTGTTATTCCTACCCATACATTAGTGTTATATAGTAGAATTAAGTGCTGTTCCACATTGAGCCTACAGTTCACCAGCATCCTGACGGTCATGTTAGGAGGGGGGATCTCAACTCGCCATCTGTTTGACACCTTTTTGGATGGAGGCCAAACCAAACTGTCCCCGCAGCTATCATCATCCACCGTTAAAATTGGACACAATGATTGTGATACTTGTGTCGAACATTATGGTACGTGTTTGTACAAGTACAGGGGTAGGTAGGAAAAGGTTTTTAAGGCCAACTGTAATTTTTTGCAATTTTGGACGCGGATTTGATTCGCTGGATCCAAAAGAAATGTTCACTCCAAAACAAAATCTCTTTTTTTCTAAACACCCATAAGAAAGTTTAGGGAGTGTTGGCAGTCTCTGTGAGGCACAGTGGGGTGAAAACAGAGTTATCCCCAGTCACAGCAAGAAGCCGCTCCTACCGGTAGTATGATCCCTGACACTGACAGGCGCCATACTAGGGAGTCAGTACCCGGACCATAAGGCAGTGGTGGCTCCTGGTTGCAGTGGAGACTGCCACCATGGCTGCATTGCCCCTGCATATGAAGTTACCACTGTGGTATCACTGTCTTTTACCTCTACTCATGCAGTTATTCCTCAGTGTCTCACTGCAATCTCACTAAGGATTGCCTGAATCACTGCTACATCACTCCATCTATCACTGTAGATTCAGTGATCCACTGTGCACTTACTGCCGTATGTCTAAGACATTCTGCCACCAGAGTGAGCAGACAGTGACACAGATTCTAGTCTTTTCCTTACTAAAATGTCTTTATTTTTCATCTATCAACAAACTGTATTCTGGCTAGTTCACCTTAGTGATCTCTCAGTCCCCTTACCCTATACTGTATAGTTTCATATTGTAGGATTATATAGGATTATATATTGTTATCTGCTACAGTCAAGTGTTAGACTCAGAGGTTTGGTGTCAGCAAAATGATTAGTGCACTGCTATAGTGTGATTGATGACTGTAAAGTCTCTAATAGGCAGGGGATGTAGCTGAGAGGTCTAAGGCGCCAGGGCAGTAATCAGGAGGTACCAAGTTCAAGTCCCCACAGGGACAGGGAAAGTGGCCCACTCCTAGTAGTAGCACCATGGCCTAGTAACATGGACAACTGTTTTGCCACTCCCCCTGCATTCACCACTCCCCCTGCAGTGGCTCCCCTCCCTATACACTGCAGCATAAGGCTGCTTTGTCACTGCTACCTCATTTACATATTTCGGACAGGCTGCTGTATGACTGCCCTTCCACTCCCCTCACACTGCTGAGGGGCTCTATTATGGCTCCATTTCACCCATAGGTTGATAGCAGTCAGGGTGTAGTGCCCACTACAAAATAACTTAATATTGACTGCAGTATCACTGTGAACTACACTCTTTTACCACTCAGGGACCACTTCTGGTGCACACTGCTTCATACCTGCTTACTCACTACTTTCCCACTGTTTTCTGTCCCGGGTATTAACCCCTTATGGACTGCTGATGCGGGAGGGCATCATGCCCATTGGTCGACATGATGCACCAATCAAGTGCTGGCGAGCAGACTCAGTGGAAACATCATGCCAACCCCCCGGGAGGATATCTCTGTAGTATGATACTAGAATGCAGCCCTGACGAGTCACCAGCTAGGGCTGCATTCATGCATCATGACGACCAATGGGCATGATACAGCAAAAGAACTCCTGGAATGCACTATCAGCCTTAAAGGTTTAAATATGAGGGGTAGGGTTAAAGTAAGTACTGACACGAGGGACCACCTCTCAATAAAGGCGAGAATATCTAATTACGGTACTACCCACTCACGACCACTAACCGTAAACTCCTGCATTATATATAAGCCGCACCCAGCTATTAGCTACATACTAAGTTTAGACCTATAAACCAAAGCTGACGGTTCACCTTGTCGGTTCGAGACATCCTTTTTAATATGACGATTCTCGATGACATTGATGAAGAGATAACTCAAGAACCTGTAGATACAATTTATATATCTTTATTGCATAGGCTTAACAATGATGTTTCATAGTGAACAATACTTCTCACTTGGCTAATGAGGCGACACACATTTCCCTTGTGAGAGATTCCATACTTAACTTACAATATAATAAATAAGTCCTTCCATGTCGTGATGATGATCTCCATCGTGCACTCTGATGTTACCATAGGAAGTCTATGGTTCTAGGCTTGGCGTGCCTGTATGTATTAGTTAACTTATTGGGGGCAGCACATAGCGCTGCATGGCTATGCCATTGTATACTGAAAGGTGGCGCTGCACAATCTGCTTCCTAGCTTGGTGACCATCGGGGCTGCTACTGATTATACTACATGGGATATGGGTGTCCTGTCCCATGGGCTTGCTAGATCTGGTTCATACTGGAATGTACCGGTCTATGGGCCTCACTATGGGATCCCCCTTTGGTTATCCCGTGTGATGGGTCTTCTGCCTGATGGTTATTCCTTGCATATTCTTTATACATTCTGGACTATTAGTAATATGGTTTACACTTTATTGTTTCAGTGGGGTCTAATTGTACAGAAAGGCGAAATACGGGTGGTTAATAGGTAGAGGCGATAATTGTATAGGAATTACTATAGAGTGGGATTTATAATGAATTTAATGTATGTATTATGCTGACAACCTTCAGCATTTTCTATCATGGTACCTCGCGTATCGTTTATCAGAGGCACTCTGAGTTGAGAACTACAAATGCACACCCGATCAGTTTGGTAGTAATCTAATATAATTGTATCCTGCATATAAGAAGCACCGCTTCTTGTGGACAGTTCTACAAGGAGCAGTATGCTTATACGCAAGGTACTAGAGTATTCTATACTGATAAAACCATGGAAACATTAAGCCCCACCCTGCCTTAATTTAGAAACATGCTACTATCGGTATAAACTAAAAAATACCTCTGAAATGGTCTTTAAACTGCGACTCATACACGAGGCATTACGGTATCATGAAACAAAAGCAGCTGTTATGAACATGACCTCTTCCACCCGTTATTATGGGTATTCACGTCATGAACTGCCAGTCTGCTTCCACCCCTTCCTCTGGGGAAACACACTACTGTTAATATTTGATATCTTATTCATTGAGGCTTCAAATTTCTGTGTTTCAAGTCGCCCGACTCTAACTAGCCAAACAGTGGTGTCGCTAGAATTTCCCCCTTTTTTCAAATTTAATATCGATTGGGTGATTTTTTCATCACTCACCAGTCATCAGATATGATATAGAAATCTGACTGGGACTTCCTAATTTGTTTTCAACATGTTACCTGAAACACACAACTTTTGTGTATATGCATTTCTCACACTGGGAGTTATAATATATTCTAACAGCTGAATTCAGTCTGTAGGTGCTACCCTTATGGCGTGTTATTCTTACATGAAGACTGACCATTGACCTGACTCTCATACACTGCACTATGTGTTCAGATCGTGCTAGTTTTCACTTAGATTATCAGCTCGTGCATGGACATGGGGTTTGTATTAACCCTTAAGGGGCCGCTGATGCATTGATGCATCATGCGACCCATGAATGCAGCCCTGGTGAGTAACTCGCCAGGGCTACATTCGAGCATCATACCGACCCTACTTGGTTGATACACCCCTGGAGGGTCAGCATGATGCAACAATGAAGTGCTGATGAGTTACTCGCCAGCACATCATTGGTGCATCATGACGACCAATGGCCATGATGCACTCCTGCATCAGCAGTCCTTAATGCGTAAACGGCTGCTGTTCATTCTACATCCAGTCCTACACGAGCAGGCGTTCTCAATACATGAGGGGAATTCAATTCACACATAGTAATTTCTTCACCCCGGTTATTTCCCTGCTTCATTACCGTAAAACTCTGCATATAACTATAAAAGCACACACCCCCCCCATCTCTGGCGAGGAAAATAATACCTAATACCCTGCGTATTAGCTGCACTTCACTGGACACTTCTGCGCCTTATAAGATCTTTAGGAGGTTTTATATGGCACAGGCCTGAGATTTGTGTGACTTAGACGCGAGGTAATACAATAAGTGGAGGGGGTTGGCGCTGTGGTCTCTGGTTGGGTGAATGGGAGGGGGCCCTGGGGGCTGATCCCAGTGTGGGGAAGATAGATAGATAGATGAATGATAAAATGGCTACCGAATAATATCATGGAGATTTTAGGGTTTCGGTATCATTATCAACCACACCAAAATAAGCAACATGTGTCACTATTCGCACATTAACCCCATTAACAGACACAAAATTATCTGACAATCAACTAAATAACTAAACTGCCATTTTTTTTCTCCCATGCTAACCATTAAGTAAAAACCAGCAGCAATTTTGTCCAATCTGCGGTCGTGGAGAGCTACCTCACGTGACACTTGGGACGCTCCCCGAGGGAGAAAAGTCACACCTGGTCACGGCGCATGTGCACTGGTCTGTGCGCACGCGCAGTACCTGCTGTGGTGGTTCCCATCCACGCCACCTGGCGTGGGTTAATCACACTAGGGAGTTGGCTGGAAACCTACCCCTGAATTCCGCTCCCGCTGCTCTCCCACTACATATGGGGCAGGTGGAAGCCTTGGCCAACTTGTTGGAAACTGTTGGATGTGCATGAGTTAGCACACTCTCCCAGCAGATGTTATCATCTGAATATGTGGGGGAGAGTGTGAAATGAGACTGAGACAGACAGAGTACAGAATAAACATCCACTAATCACCCCCCAATTGAGGGATTAGGATAAGAATCTCTTTGATATAACAAGATTATATTTCTGTAAACCTCTCTCTCCCTGTATGTGACCTGACCTTGACACAGGAGGAAGTAAGGGGAGAGGGGTTGGGGGGTGGAGCCCTATGCCTGCGGTAGTTATACAAACCGCAGAAGCCCAGCGTAACTAGGGAGTGGTGTGAGCACAGGTAGGTTAACCCTTTAAAGGATGAGAGTGCATCATGCCCATTGGTCTCCATGATACATATGGATGAAGCACTGGAGAGTAAGTCGAAAGGGTTACATTCAAGCATGCCGACCCTATGGAGCCCGGTCCCTGCACTCAGCACCAAAAGGGGACGTCATTTGCAAAAACATCCCCTTATCCACTGATTTTGAGATTATAAAACACCCCGTATTCTAGAAAAATGCTGAGTTTTAGAGGCCTAAAAATACCCCTTATTCTAAGAAACACTGATTTCTTGAGGCATAAAACACCTTTTTATAATGTTATGTAGGGGTTGACTATGGGGAACTTTCTCACTTAAGCCATATTGCAAGACCCTTTGGAAATAGACCCCTTATCTGGAAATCCAAAGAGTTTTCTTCATAAAAAATGACCCCTTATTTCAAAATCCACTGACTTTTGGCCAGAAAAAAAGACCCCTTATTCTTGAATCCTGGGGCATTGGAAGTACCGGTAGGTGAAAAAATACCTTCATTTCGTGTTTTCTAGAACGCAAGTGACGTACCCTAAGTGTACAAAGTGCAGGGACCGGGCTATGGAGTCAATCCACTCCAGGAGGGTCCGCATGATACACTAAATTCTAATGAAGTGCTGGCGAGCAGACTCGTGCTGTGCATCATGCCGACCAATGGTCATGATGCACTCCTGTGTCAGCGGCCCTTAAATGGTTAATGAGCAGTGGTGCCAGGTGAGTGAGAGTCCACCGGGAGCTGCTCTGAGCAACAACTAAAAAAAGCAAGGATATTAAAATCTCCATCGGCTCATGACTTTACATTGGTTATTGAGAGTAAAATTTGTTAGGCCAAAAAAAAGAAGTTAAATTTCCGGTCACCCGACCTACCTCAGCTAAAAGGGGCCGACCCCAGATTTTCTGAAGAAAATATTTTCATATTTTTTTCAATATTTTTCATATTTTTAATGTTTTTTTCCATATTAATATCACATTCTTATGTTTTGCAAATCTGCTTGTGTCCAGGTATAGAATCAAGCATTTTTGTCCAAGAAGTTTAAGTTTTGGCTGGTATGATTGCTGAAATCGATAGCCCATGATTCAATTATCAATGATTACAATACAACATATAGGCAAAAAAAAAAATAATAATAAAAAAAGTTCCAACATACCTACCTCAACTTTTTGGACCATGTTACTGAAAACTTACAATTTTTTTATGCCTTATACACGTCTTGCTTTTATAGACACGGGACACCCTGCTGGCCTTACAGGTTGGCCCATAAAAACTGGGCAAACCATTATTTCGTTCCATATAAATCATAACACATGTCAATGGGCATTACTATTACTCCCGTAGTACTCACATAATGATAAATAATGTACCACTAAAACTGAAAAAACAAATCAATCATTTCGAGTCAAAATCACCGACTCACCGTGGGTGCCGGGTATCGGGCACGTCCCGGTTCATTTTAATCCTATCACTAGCTGCTTGGTTAAATTTATTGCGGGCGTAAGCATCCTGCCCCGGCTGGACCCTCGTTTTGTCTAGGTACTCCTTTACGTCAAAGTACTCCCACGAGAGTCTCCTGTCGTCCCCGCGGGCACTCTCCGGCCCCGCGGACTGTGAATGCCCATCCTCATGGAGCTTTTTCTTTTCGGCGATAACTGACTCCTTTAGCCGTAGGGCGGGATACCGGTCCGAGTCCTGTGTGAAAAATGGAAAGGTAAAGAGAGGTTTATTAATAAGTGTGGGAATTGTAAATATTTTTTGGTAACTTTAGATGATAAATTTATTGCTTCTGACTGAAATAAACGTTCCTCGAATACTTTGAACTCTCGCACAGCACTAAAATATCTTTTTCAATCCTCTTCAATTGTTCATTGTCTTTTTATTATCTTTATGAACGTTAAACATTTAACGAGCTTTAATCATGGACATGTGTAAACGTCAAGATGCCTACATCTATGGTATTGTAGTAGGCTGTCCAGACTGACTTCACTACAGTATGCATTACAGGGATACTACAATGCACTGGATGTAGCAGTGATAGTGTCAATAGTGTCAAAGGTCAAATGTCATGTAGTCCTCCTGGCTGAGCATGATGAACTCTGGGGCCCTGTGCTGCATGCCAGATGGGCCCCAGTACCACCTGGAGGGGGAGGGGAGAGGTCATTATTTATCAACATGGAAGGGCAGAGGGGAGAGATTTTGCACAGACACATGGACATTTCTAACGTTCCCACCCCTTCAGAGCGGTTAAAATCATTTGTACCCTTCCGACACAGAGGCACAATACAGTGGTAGCACAATGGCGTTTTCGGTAATACGCAACCTGAAGAGGTGGGGGGGGGGCATTAATTTAACTGTTCCCTCCAGGAGGGGTCAATTCTTTTTTTACCCCCCGTTGATGAAAAAATGACCACACCCTATGTAGGCATACCCCCCCCCCCCGCTGACTGATTCCTCCAGGGCAGGACGTGATGAGGGGGCCACACAGGAGGAGGTATATTGGCACTTACAGGGTGACCCCTATAGTGTTTGCTAATATTCTCCACAACAAGGTGCATACAAACATTTCTTCACAGACATTCTTGCTTCTACTGTAGTACCAGCATAAGGCGCACAATCAACTCAGGTTTATTAATTAAGGCACATCTAGGGCGTAAAAGCCACACCTCCATATAAGCCGCACCCCCATATACGGACTTAGTGGGATTAATTATCAGCAAATGAAATGATCATTGCCATTCAGTGCGGTCCTCTTTGGGGGCAGTGGTACCCAACAGATAGCTGTTATCAGTGATAAGAGCTTGGAACCAGCTTCAGCAATGGCTGCGCCCATAGGACAATCCACTACCTCGGTATAAGCCGCACCCCTGTTAAAGCCGCACCATCACATAAACCGCACCCCCATATAAGCCGCACCCTGAGTTCATCGATTGCTTTGAAAAGTTCAAAACTTCACAACTTTTTCCTGATCAATAGATTTTCTAAATGGTCCATTTTGAGTTAAGGGCTATCTATACAACAAGTACAAAGGTTTGGGAAAGCGGTTTGGGAAAGCCTCGGGGAAGGTGCTATGTAGAAATAACTACACCCTCCCTCCCCTGTCCTGTGTGTAAAATGGTCTATAAGCTGGGGCTGACATGCAGGGTTTTACAGTAGTTTAAATGATCACATTGCTGATAAGAAACTACAAAACCTATGGCAATATAACTGCTGTCGGGTATAATACATGATTTTGTTCAAGTGCAAAATCAAGTGTCAAGGTCGGAATTTGAGAAGGTAGACATAATAGATGATGAAAGAAAAGTCAAGCCAGTTTATTTCATGGTGAGTATATATCATGTTTGGGTCAGCTCCCATCAATCTAACATAAGTATCATGTCAAAGAATATACCTGTATCTTCTGTTGATACCACTGTAATGTTGTAGGACCCCCCCCCCCACCCAACCCCCATAAGGAGTTAGCTTTCACCCACCGACTGTGCTCTGACCTTTTGGCTCCATGAAGATCTCTACTGGGGGTAACAGACCAAGATGGAGTGGGCGTACATGAAAGAGGACGAATTGAAAACAAAATACAGCTAGAGCAGATTAATTTACCCAGAGGAGAACCTCATTTTTTGATGATAGGTTTTAGTTGTGAAACTACAGCCCCATACTTTTTGGCCACTTGACAGCACCCTAAAAGCAGCATGACCCTTTACAGTCCCTATTTTCAAGAAGTCCGAGAAGAGCCCCCGCTACATAATATCTAGGCAGCTGTATCTAAGGGTTTCACAGCCTTGGAATCCACATATGGCATTCCTGGGTCATTCCACAGTAATTCAACAAGTGGTCCCCACATGACTCCCTCAGATCTGGATAATTTAGCTTCTATATTGAAGTATATATAGGTTATGACCACATGCAAAATTGTAGCCTCCAACTCCCATTGGTTCCTGAGATTTTGGCCCTTACATATGAGATGGTTTTACCATCGGTTTCAAAAATCTCAATTTTATGTCAACTTCAGTGTGTAATATTTTTAAAGCACAGTGAGCTAGAGGTCTGGCATTGCTTGCGTCATCAGACACATCCTTCCACTCAAGGGAAATGCCTAAATAGTGAGGGTAACATAAAGGCTTTTAAAGTCTTGTAGAATTGGGTAAACGGTCACTAGTTGTTTTTTTTCTTTTTTAGATTTTCTTCTCCAAAACCCATTTTTCAAAAGTCATAGCACCAAAACCGTTACTTCAATCACTTAGAAAAGTGAGTTTCCTTTGATTTCAAATGAGATGAACTTAGAAAATGAAGATGGAGCTACTGTAACAAAGTGGCGATCCATGCATAGGAATAAAAGGGTGCCTAATTCTATTTAAAGGTATGTTCGGACGTAGAAAGTAGAGAGCCCCCCCCCCCCCCCCCAGTGAGTCAGAATAACATACTGTCTCTGAGTATAGTACAGTAACAGACTGAGTAGAAACAAACTGTCAACCCTATGTAGAGGCGTAGGGGTAAAACCTTTATTTGGAGGGGGCAAGGGTCTTGGTGGACCCCATGTTTTCAATACATTGATAAGGGTAATGTTTACCCCCAGGGCCGGGCCCCAGGGCTTACCCTACTTAAGGTCAACATGGGTTTGTTATGTCTGGAGGTGGGGAAGGCTGATAAAGGCCAGACTGATAACCCTGTCAGGCCTGTGATCCAGCGGGTTGGATACAATGCTAGCAGGCCTGGGGGCTTAGAGAGACTAGGGGGTTAAAGCCTTTAAGGGCCACTGACTCACTGAGGGTAGGTAGATACTGCCGCCCCATTATTACAGGCCTGGTTATCTGTGAGAGCTGAAGTTTGACTGATAATTGAAGGGCCCTCCCCTTCCCACTGCCCTGGTATTTCAGGACTAACTTTGTCTGTAAAACATGTACATCATTTATAAGCTGTACAGTAGCATGTAGTGCCACACTCAGGCGTCCGCTTTAAACTCCTTAATGAATGAAGAATAAAACCCCTGGCTTTTGATGATACATTGAGCTGGCTGCCCTCCTTTTCAGCCTTTCTGCAGGCTGACCGCCCACCACTCCCAAGATTTGGGCCGCAGTTGTTATCCCAATCCCACCTCAGTGCCCCCCGGGTCACCAGCACTTCATTAGTGCATCATGACAACCCTCGTAAATCAGCCCTGTAAGGTTGACATGATGCATTAATGTAGCCTTAGCGAGTTACTAGCATCGACTAGAGTCGACACCATGGTAGGCCTAGCGTCGACTCTAGTCGACACCATGGTAGGCCTAGCGTCGACTAGAGTCGACACCATGGTAGGCCTAGTGTCGACTAGAGTCGACACCATGGTAGGCCTAGCATCGACTAGAGTCGACACCATGGTAGGCCTAGTGTCGACTATAGTCGACACCATGGTAGGCCTAGCGTCGACTCTAGTTGATGCCCATTATATTGGATTTGTATAGGAATTGAAAATGGGCTCGTCCTCTAGGAACTATACTTTTTTCAAAGGCCGTCCCCATGGCCAGGGTGACAAGTTTTGCTCTGCCCTTAAAGGTTTAAAGGGTTAGTATGGGCCGGTGGGGACGGGTGTGATTGGGTATGTCCATCTACACCTCCAGGGTTTAGTGCACAATGAGCAGAGTGGAGGCTCTGCAAGCAGGAGTTTGGATTAACCCTTTAAGGGTCGCTGATGCATTGATGCATCATTCCCATTGGCGAGCAGTCTCGCCAACACTTCATTTATGCATCATGATGACCAATGGGCACGATGCATTAATGCATCAACGGCCCTTAAAGGGTTAAGTTCTACTTCAAAGGCACTATTGTGCATTGTATATACCTTAATCCCCATTACCGTATTCGACCTAAGAAGCGCCCTTTTCCACTGCACCTGGCCTCCCTAGCCCACTTAAAAGGGTCTATTTCTCCTCTTTCCTTCCCCCTGTGGAGCGAGGACCTTCATGTGAGGGCATGGAGGAGCAGAATAACTTCATTGGGAGTCCCGGGCTTCCCTAGCCCACTTAAAAGGGTCTATATCTCCTCTTTCCTATCCCCTCAGGATGTGTGTGGTGCACATATGCGCGGGCACTGACACATTCCTCTGTTAAATTATCAACCTGTGAAGCACGGGATAGCCACTTAGTGCCGCTAAAGTGCTGTAAAACACAAATCAATCAATCAATTTTCCACTGCACAGGTGCGGCTTATGGCTCTTCTAAAAATTCAGGGTGCGGCTTCTATGTGTATGTGGCTTATACGCGAGGTTTTATGGGAGGTAAAGTTGATTAGACCTGAGCTGTATTGTTGACAACTATGGAGTAATATTACATCACCGTAAATCCTACTTACACACCCCTCTATGTAAACACCCTCTTCAAACATGCATGATATGGATTATATACCGTAAAACCCCGCGTATAATCCGCTACTTATCGATCATTTCAGGCTCTTGGTCAGGGTCGGATCCAGATTTTGAAAGGGGGGGCGCACCCCTCATTTAGCCCTTAATTTTTTCTAAATTCTGGGGTAAAAGGAGTTAGGTAAAGTCTTAAGTACAGGGAAAAGGGGGGGGGCATGCGCCCCCTCTTAATCCGTCACTGCCATTGGTACGGCTTATACGAGGGGTTTTTACTTATATAGACTATAGGAAGGAATGCCAATCATTTCTTGTGAGGTTTACAGCATTCTCCTAAAGTCAGGGTGCGGCTTACACATGGGGTTGTATGGTTCCGCTGTCGCATGAGAAAACTGGTCCATGAGAAATATGGTCCCTCACTCTTCTAACAGACTCCTTATGGTAGAATGATCCAATGGCAACCATCCAGTTATCTGTTTGGAGTGTGATACATCTTTGATAGCCTCAACCAAATCACATTTATTTTTTGAAGGGAAAGAACCATGATTACATCCTCCAAGATCTAATAGAATTTGAATGCACAACAACCCTAAGGATACTGTCCCTATTAGTAGAACTAGGATTTGGGCAAAGTGGGATTTTCGAAATAACTGAATTGTGGCGACCAGATTTTGCATGGACCAGATTTTACATGCCACACCGAAACATGGAATCGTCATCAGCAGAATGTCCAAGACCCACTGAAGAAGGTGAATGAGTGAGTGAGTAATAGATGTTTAATGCCATTTCGACAGCTAAGGTCATATTCATGGCAATAACGACATTACACTGAGGAATGTGTCAGTGCCCGCGCATATGTGCACCACACACATCCTGAGGGGATAGGAAAGAGGAGAAATAGACCCTTTTAAGTGGGCTAGGGAAGCCCGCTGAAGAAGGTGAAAACTGCAGATTGATTTGAATGTTACCTAAACAAAATGACAGGTGTGTGATCGGACCGTTAGCATACATATATAAGAAATGAACGGTCTGCTGCTGTATTTATCGTCATTTAGTGAAGAATTAGCATGTGTCATGACCCCCACCTGCTGAAAAAAAGCGTCTTAATTTGCCAATTCCCATAGGAGGCCATGTGCTATGTTTATCGTCAAAATTCTATCGTCCCATAGGCCTTAATGTTAATCCAGTGAACGGTCCTTAACAGACCAAAATGCCAAGGTAATTAAAACTCTATTTTTATCAGGAATTGTACATGTGCAATGACAGACTAGATCCTAAAGAACATGTTTCCATGATCTTTTTGTTTAATTATCCCCCAATTTCTATGAGCAATTCCCATCTAAAGTTTCAACTCCCGATCGTCAGTTTTTGGCCGGAAAGGCGTCGCCAATGACCCAGGAGGACCTGGGCCAATAAACTTTTGAATAGTTTTGAATATTTCCCTGATGAAGGCTACACCCTAAGCTTAAAGGCTGTGATCATTCTAATTGATATGGTTCTATAAATATTGACTTAAAATCTACCGTAATCTCCCACGTATAAGGTGCAGCCCGGGTGAAAGACGCACCCTGAGTTGAAGGAAAACCTTGCATCTGGAAGCTGATTTTCGAAGGTATGGTACTTTATTCCATGTTTGACGACGCCCGTACACTGATTAACTACGGAAAATGCCAAGTGGGAAATAAGTTCCCACGTCCGTCACACTTCGCAGGGGTCACGTGACCCGTAGCAAACACTGCGATGTCGGGAGGTTTTTGGCGATGTCGGCAGGTTTAAAACATAACTATGGGTTGTAAAAACATGGAATAAGAACGTAACTACCTACTGGGACAGACGTGACAACGTGTCTCTCCTGAGGGACAGACGTTACGTCAGTCACAGTAGGTAGTTTCCTTATAATTCGATAGTACAAATACCTCGCCTATAAGGTGCACCCAGACTTTGGGCAGATTTTATAAGGCGCAGGGGGCCTCTGATTCATGTACAAGGTGTGCCTTATACGTGGGAGATTACGGTATGTTTTGTTGTTCTAGTTGTGTCTATTACATGATTTCTAAAGATTATCTCTTAAAATAAGACGAAAAGAAAGAGTTGAGAGCAGCTGGAAATGGATTATAAATCAATTTGATTTGAAGTATACCATATTGCAACAACGAACATTTACACCCATATTCATCCCATATTCAACTTCTATTTACTTGAGATACCTGATATTATCCTAAAAGAAGTGTTATGAGTGATTAGAGGTTGCAGTTTCATCATGATTAATGCCTATAGATACCCTGCTTGTGCAGGAATCATTTCGATCCACCAAATAAACGATGACAAATTAAATCAGGCACTCCTCTGTCCCTATTTGATTAAGAGACTAATTAGAAAATGCTATCTATTACTCAGTTGATATCAAGCCTTTAAAGGCCGCTGATGCAGGAGTGCATCTTGCTCATTGGTCGGCATGATGCACCAAAAAAGTGCTGCCGAGCAGACTCGCCAGCACTTCATTGGAGCATCATACCGACCCTCCCAGCATGTATCAATCGTGTAGGGTCAGCATGATGCATGAATGCATCATGACGACCCATGGGCATAATACATTAGCAGCCTTTAAAGGGTTAAGAAAGTAATGGATTGTCCTGGTATAAGAAGACAGAGAGCTACCACACGAGAAGTGATCTATAACTGAGATACAGGCCTCTATCATATACTGATGCAAAGATGCCACAAAGTGATATCAAGATATTAATCAAATTCAGACAGAGAGAGTGAAAACCACCAATATCTAACTTTGAGTCATTATGATTATGTTCTAGTATACAATTTGAAGAACACTGGTGTTTCTGTAAATTAATATTACTATCTTCCTATAAGTAAAAAAAAAGATCTGGGACCGGTCAATTTACTACACAGATTTAGGGGGCTGTAGTTTGGCTGTGGGCGTATGACTGACATGAATAGTAACTACCGTAATCTCTCGCGTAGAAGACGCGGTGCGCATATAAGACGCACCCCAAACTCAGCAAAGGCTGTTTCGCGTATAAGACCCACCTCTTAGGGCAGACTTTTGTAAGTTTAGTACTGTTCTATAGTAAAAATACCCCGCCTATAAGACGCACCCCCAACTTGAGAGTAAGCTATAAGACGCACCAGCCTTTTGTTTGGCGTATAAGACGCGTCTTATACGCAGGAGATTACGGTACCCCAGTTACATAATCACGATGCCTCATTTAGATTTATATACCATAATATGGCATTTAGCTAATTAGTTTTCGTGTTTAGGCCCAATGTGTCCAAATAGTCATGCAAAGTTGTAGTTCATTGACACTCATGTGCACCTTGTTAAACTCAGTCTTACTGAATGCCATGACTAATCCTCATTGAATATCGATTGAACATTTAACAGTAAAAATGTCACATTATAATAAAAGTATCCATGATTGCTAGAGAATCCCGAGTAACAGCTTAGTACTATTCCATTGTAATTTCACCCCTCCTATTACGTCATACACCCTCATTTGGGAATTTCTGTATTTCAGGCGCAGTAAAACCCAGATGATTAAGATTGGTATACCGGATGCCAATTACCATAACAACAGTTATTGACCATTAATTGAACATTAGTTCCACACTGCTAATATAATTGATGCATCATATTGTAACTAGTATTGATTAACTTTAAAATGGGCACAAAGAGAGGGACATGCAATAGTACCCATGTCAGCCTGTAAGCCCTATGGGCCTATGCTAATTGCAATTGTAGCGGGTGCCAGAGTTAATCCTTTAAGGGCTAATGCAGGAGTGCATCATGCCCATTGGTCGTCGTGATGCACCAATGAACTGCTGGCCAGCGAGACTACTCGCCAGCACTTCATCGGAGCATCATGCCAACCCTGCGGGAGTGTATCAACCCCATAGGGTCGGCGTGATACACGAAGGAGTGGTGAGTTACTCACCAGGGCTGCATTCATACATCATGTCAAGTCATGGACATGGTGCATTAATCTAAAGTACCAGCCGCCCTTAATGGGTTTAAGCAATACAGTGTTCAGGTGAAACCAGGTGGATAGGGGGCGCTACGACAGGTGGGCCATCACCCTGCCATATCACACACCAACACCCACAGCATCCCCTCCTACCCGCCCCCCCCCCTACCTATTGGCCTAGTCGGTATTGTCCTGGCCCGATCAGCATCCATTATTCAAGCCTTGGTTCCCCTCCTCTTCCGCACAAGCCTGGTCTGTGCCCATGATCATGTACGTGATGTAGCCGCTAGCGCTTTCAGGCACACGGTGAGGCGCTGCCCAACACACCTCCCCACTTGCCAATTTCAAGCCCCAGTTGCGGCCTACAGGCCATTCCCAAACGCAGGGTGCGGCTTATACGCTGGTGCGGCTTATAGATGGGGTTTAGGTAGGCATCGCAATGCCACGCCTGTAAGGCACGCCTGACATATAAGGGAGTTACTGTAAGGCAAACCTTTAAAAGCCACCTACCGTTATTTCAAGGCCTTAAAAAGCTTCCACCAGTCCTTGTGTAGAGAATTATAGGACACACAAAACAGAACTGACTTTGTCATTCATACGTTTGATAAGTCGACATTTGAAAAAGGAGAAAGCCGCTTGTGTTTTGACATACTGCTACATGCACTGTCTCTTAAAAACAGGGTCGACTATAAAGTGCCACCTGCATAATGATACAGTATCAGTTTTTTAATCTGATGCTAAAATCAACATTGGTACTACAGGTTTAGATGAAACTGTACACGTGAATAAATACAGAGTCAAATGCAAATTTAATTTTGACAGGGATGTAAACTTACTCCCTCGGATTAGAAGGCAGTGTCCACTTCTTAAACTAGTGACTACTGAAAATATACTGGTTAGTTACTGCAGATTTGAGTATGTACTGTTTAACAGCTCCCAAAACTACTGATTGTCCACTGCTTTATACAGTCTAGATTCAGTGGTCCACTGACTCTCAACTGAAAGTTGTAGGAAGATTTTCAACACTACTGATTTAATACTTCTATCAGATGGACATCAGTATGGTTTCAGTGGTCAACTGATTCAATACTGAGCTGTCAAGGTCAACCCAAGGCTTGTCCTAGTTTTCTATTTAGGTTACTGACTTGGCAGTTAGCAGAAGGCGGGAAGCTTCACTGAGTCTTAGCACAGAAAAGCACAGGCACCAAATTACAGAAATATACACTGACAGATATAAGTTCATGTTACAAGAATGGGCATGGAATACATTGAATATCCTTGACTTCACTGGACTTCTTGAAATGGAATTCAAGCATCACTAGAGTTAGTAAATCAGCCCATTAGATGCCAGTCTCTATAAGACTCTAGCCCTATGACAGCCACAGATGGATAGATCGCTGTGGTTGTGAAGATGGGGGGGATGGTATGTTGTGCCATTTAGACACATGACCTTTACCAGCCTCAGTTGAGCATTAGTACAAAAGGGCTATACTCATGAATTCTTTCTTACCTATAGATTGTTCTGAATCATTCGTTGTATTTCTGTATCCATGTCACCATCTAGAATAATCTTCTCAAATTTACCAATAGACTTTCTATCACACTGGAACCAGAACTGGGTCATCTTTGAATCAGTACTACTGATACGATACTGCTCCAGCAGTGCATGATCAGTGTAGTCTACTGCCTATCTACTGCCAAAGCAGCAGTTAGTAATACTGATTCAATATTGCTCCAATCCTAAGAGCTTCTACTACTGAATAGCTACTGTATGCTGTACCAGTACTGAATATGTGGACCACTGATCAACTACTGCACCCTCATTTAAAAATTTGGGACATACTGATCCACCACTGCATTAGGACTGATGTCACACTGTTCTACAACTGGACCACTACTGCTCTGTTCTGTCATGTTTGCCAGTGGAATAGCAGTGCTCACTGAAGCACCACTGTTTCTCATACTGGTTTGGCACTGAAACACTACTTATATACCACACTGTTTTTACACTGCCTTAGTGTTGATTTTCCACTGTATTCTGTTCCGGGGGCCATGCTACTCTTATCTTCCACCTGTCCTATGTGTAAATACAGGTATGTAGTGAAAATACTGGGAGCTATCTCTGCGTGATCTTGGTGTACAACCTACCGTAATACAGGAAAACTTCTTATCAACGTAGGCAAGTGTGGCCTGCGATTTTATAGCTCCCATATATAAGGCGCAAATTATACATGAAACTAACCCTATGTTCTCCTTATAGGACACGCCTAAATCCTGGGTGTACCTTATAGGCTACTCCTGCCCATAAACAAGCAACTACGATAGGGCAAGTTTTAAGACTGGCTTGCCTCTCGATCAAGGTATGGAAAATGGTAAGAACTTACCCCCCCCCCATCATGTACACACAGAGAGCTCTTTAAAAGCTGAAAGCATGTTGACCTTCCAATCTCCATAGAAGTGTGTAAAATAGAAGAGGCTGTGCCAGCTTGGGTATAAATTCTAAAAGTCTGACAGCATCATGGTGCCTTGGTTAACACAGACACAGAAAGGGCAGGATAAAAGGTTTCCCAATGGAATGTGTATTCTTCACCATTGGACACCTAAAGAGTCACCCCTCTGTACATAGTAGGCAGCATTTTGTAATCCCTGAATTGTGCAAACATCACACATTAATTAAAGAACTTATTACAATATTCATGATCTAAACATATTACTCTACTACCGTAAACTCCTGCGTAGAAGACGCGCTGCGCGTATTAGACGCACCCCAAACTCAGCACATGCATTTTCGCGTATAAGACGCACATTTTAAGGCTGAAATTTGTAAATTCAATACATTTCTATAGTAAAAGTACCCCTCGTATAAGACGCCCCCCCCCCCAACTTGAAGAAATTCTATAAGACCCCCCAGGCATTTGTTTGGCGTAGAGGACGCGTCTTATACGCGGGAGTTTACGGTAATATATATATATATATATATATATATATATATATATATATATATATATATATAGTTTTACACAATTCGACTTCTTTCATGGTTTCTTTTGACAAAGTTTGGCCATTTCTGTCTCTTACTAGGGACCCGCAAAAACGTCTTAATCCATGGTGGTGTCTATAACTCTTTCCGAGTTAATGACATGACATTATACCCTGAGGGATGTATTATGTCCTAATACCCATGGCATAGATGAGCAATAGAGGGCTATATATAGACCTCCTATTACATCCTATAACTCACTTGGGGAGCAGCAAGATGAACAGGATGAGCAGCTCATATATACAGGCCCAGAGGGGGGGGGACTGACTCTTTAATCATAGGTACCAACTGCCACCCTACAGCCCCTCGATACAGTGCCTGTTTATTTGACCGCCCTATATATGTGTGTAAGTAGTGGGGGGAGGCTAGTGACTCTTTAACTGCAAGTATCAACTGCCACCCTACAGCCCCTCATTAGAGTGATTTACCTGTCCTATGTATGTGGGTAAGTGGTAGCCACCGCCCCTGTTTTTCAAGATTTCACTGACTAAGAAAATGTCTATCAACACAACCTGACTCAGGTGAGCTCATCAGTGAAAGTATTTAACATAAATAAACGCTCTGAGCTCTACCAATATTCAATAGAATCACCAAAACATCTATGGAGGAAATTTTAATCCCCTGATTTCTAGTAATATAGAAGGAGGCACCGCCTCCTCTCTTTAGTCTGGCTGTCCTTCCACCACCACCCCTCCTGCGGTGTGGCAGTCGTTACCAAAACCAATACTCAGTAACCCCCCCCCCCCACCCCCTCCTCATAGAGTACTGCCCACAGAGCCCCGGCAGTGGATCCACGATAGAATTACAATTTACATCAGGATGGCGATCATGGTTGAATAATTGATTCCCATCGACCATAAACCATGACTCAGGAAAAATGAAAACGTGTTTGGGGCAGATACAGGTTAGACACGTATGTATGAGATGGATAACACTGGGGCCACCCTTTAAAAATGTTTGTTTCCTGTCCAGAGGCCTGATGACATTTTTTTTTTATGAGTGTGGAATTTTTTTATGAAAATTTTCAGCAACAGTATCTAGGTTTCCAACCCCTAAATCTTATAATGTGATGACGAATTCACCCCCCCCCCCTTGCTTATGATGTTCATGTAAAAAAAAGGGGGTTTTCATTAAAAATATTTCCCTCTCTCCCTCATGACATGGGTCTGAAAAATCCCACACCCTGGACAAGAAACGGACATATTTTTAAGGGTGGCCTGGTACCTACAACGTGGCACACTCACATGTGGGCTGGACGAAGAGAGGAGGGCCATGGCACTACGGCCTGATATCTTTCTTAATGATGAATGAAAATGAATAAAAAAGAATTGTTGCATTCAAGTGCTGTAAAGTATAAATGAGGAAAAACAGGTGACGTAGGTTGGAGATTTCTCTACCATAACCACCATCCTCTTTTTTTTTCTTTTTTACAGCCGAATGTAATTTTTTTTTTTGTAAAGTTTAAGGCCCCTTTCACATTTCAATACTTGTGATCCCAAAGTTTCCCGACTTTCTCCAAACGTCCACCCGCCCTCCTCCATTTTTTTTTTTTTTTAATCCAAAAGGCCCACAAACGAACCCTTCTACAGACGTACCGGGTTAGTTTTGGATTCCACTGTGACATGGCTGGTTTCCCTATTATGTCTGACTGGTAATTAAACAGGGGTAGACACTAACACTGACCCGGTGGCCAATGGCCAGTAGTTTTGGCTGCGGGCCAGTGATTATTTCTAGATTCCTTTTGAAATTGGCCATTTGGCCAGTAAAATATTTGAAAATACATTGCCCCATACCAAACTACATGCAATCTATTTTTTTTTCAAACTGTTACCAGAAACGCCTACAATCAGTTCTCAAGGGGAAGAGAAGCTAACTTGAAATGTGAGATTTCTAAAAATGAATTCTTAGGATGTATCCTAATGGCTACTATCCTATCTCACAGGTACCAGCCTCAGCAATAGCTACACCCACTGGACAATGAGGGAGAGGCCTATACATCTAACTTAGAATCACACATAATATATAGGGCCTAAAAAAAATTCTTGTGTTCAGGTAACGTGCTAAAAAAAATTAGGGTAGGTAGGTCGGATTTTTTTTTTTAAGTTCCTGGATCCCAAAAACTGTCAAAAACATATTAACCAAATCATGTTTTATTTTTCATTGACCAAATTAAAAAAAAAATGGTCATTTTATGTTATTAGCATTCGTGAGGCCGTGGGCTTTAATTTGATACCAAACATGCCTATATATTGACATTTTTTTTTACATTTTTCTTCAATTTTGTGTCATATTTACCAAAAATTTCTAAAAAAACATTAGGGTCGGGCCAAAAAAAGGGATACCTGAACACAACAATTTTTTTTTTTAGGCCTAGGGTTGGTTCATTGTGAGTTGAAAGAAAAGCTATGAGGCAAATCTGGAATCATTTTTGTGCTACAAATGTAACTTACGGTGGCGGATCCAAGATTTGAAAAAGGGGGGGGGGCGCGGCCCAAAAGGAGGGGGCGCAGCTCATGTTTTTAGGCAAATTTTGAGGTCCAAAATAAGAAGATGAACTCTTAAGTGCTAACAAAAAAAGGGGGGCGCCCCACGCCCCCTTCTAAATCCGCCAGTGAGTAAATTATATGAAATGACCTCGCTTACAAGGTGCACCCAGACTTTAAAGCAATCCTATAATCAAAATTTAAGGCATAGATAGGGTTTGCATGCAAGCCGTGCCTTTACAGGAGTTACTTCGGTAATACATGTATTGGTATATCAAATTCGTGCTCCTTTTTCTCTTTCGTGCTATCTGTTCAATCTAATACCTATTGACCTAGTGCAAGTATCCTGTTGCGCTAAAAGGTTCTTTTGCAAGGTACTGGTATATCAAATGAACTGAGCCATACCGGTATAGTAGTCTTTTAATATATCTATACAGTGTACATATTGGTATAGTATGCTGTAGTATGCTTTGAGTGAACAAAGACACTCTGTATCCATCTACCCATGGCTGTATTCACACATTGGTTTCTGTACAGACACATACATGTACTTGTAAGCCTGTATTGAGTCACTTGTTTATCAGGCTGCCAACCACCCAGGGAAAAAAATGGAAACAATTGAAATTGGCAAAAGCTGGGATAAGCCACGGCTTATACGTAAAGTGCTATTTTACATAAACTCTAACTGATGTTGCTCGATTCCACATGCCTGGCTATGCAAACAAGTAATATCAACAAGTCAACATCAACCAACTTGGAAACAAACTCTCCTTTGAGCTACTAGTACCGGTATATGGAACCTATGCACCATTGGCATTACAGAGTTAGTGTAGGCAAAACAGAGAAAATATTTTTTGCAGTGCTGTTCACCCCCCCCCCCCCAAACAAATTCTGATCTAAAAGTTATAACTGGCTCCATGGTGGGACACAGTATAAATTAAAATATAGTAAAATGCTACAGTGCTAGCCTATGTCTGAGGGGTGGTCTTTTTTAACCACAGGGGGTGGGGGGGGGCAAAAATTTGGGATTCTTGAACGGACAGAAAAAGTTCAGTGCCTTACTATAGAACAAAAAGCTAAAAAAAAGAAAAAGGCAGAAATCCCCCCCCCCCCGTTCAGTCTCTTGAAGAAAAAAAAGATCACCACTCCTAATCATTTTGCTTTTTTTTTGTGTTTTGTGACACTGTCAGAAGCCAATACACATTCCCCATAATCCAGGGTCCTATATACCTGAATGTGTATTAGCTCTTGAGTTCAATCTGAGAGTGCATCTACTCTAATGAATGTGATCCTATAACATAAGACAGATGTCAATGATGAGTGTAACCTCCCCTTCAACCTGAAGTTCAGGTCATCTATGATGGGACTGATCTACAATGTCAATGCTACTTTTAGCCTGAAATTGATTCAAGGATTTGGGACGAAATTGATATTCATTGTTTCCGCTCTCACCCTATGATCACTGACTCAGGCTCACTTCGTCTCAGTGACAATGAGCGACTCGCTGGCATTGGCAGTCACTGAGTCAGTGGAGTGTAGGGTAAATTACCCGGTAATAACACAGACTGAATCCACATATAATTGATGTTTAGGGAGTGGTCATTATTTATCAACAGGGGGGGGTGGTGGGTTTTTTCGTGCGGATGCGCAGAAATTTTTTACGCCCCCCCTCGACGGCAGTCAAAATATTTAGTGCCCCCCCCCCCCCCGCGCCAGAGGTGCAGAGAATTTTCGCGCACCTCTTTGATCTGTAGTAGCGCGCTGGCTTTTTTGCTAAAAAGAGGGTGAATTTTTTTAGCCCCCCCCTCAAGAGGGGTCAAAATTTTTTTAGCCCCCCCCTCGGGAGGGGTCTGAAAATTTTACGCCCCCCCCCCTCAAACCCACCCTCCCCCCCCCCCCCCCGTTGATAAATAATGACCACTCCCTTACAACTCTTGCAGCGGCTAGCTGAAGCCACATCATGCCCACTACAACTAGCTATCCAAAATCCTGACAACCTCCAGGGACCACAAGGCTTTCACAGTCCCACTGATATGATAGATAACAGAGAGAACGCCAATGATAAATGTTACACGCGACAATCCACCCACCTAAACAGATTGATAGTCGTGCTGGGGAAGCGAAGGGAGAAGCACCGAGGAAGTTACGGACTCACTGAGTCTGAGGGAGGGGACATCCCACGGCAAAACCCGGGGTACGTCCGGCAAAGAACACATGATAGCTGGCGATTGGGGACACCTACCTCTCCATTCTCTGACTTGTACAAGTAGTAAACTATACATAATGCCCACACTAGAGCAAAGAAGAGTAAAATCCGCTTGTTTCGCCACCGCATGCTGACAACTAACTTGGATCCTCAGCGTTGTCGTCCAGTTTTCATTTACGGGCCGCAAAAACTGGACCGGAAGAGCACTCTCTGTACCTCCTACACGGAGAGTTCTAAATTTAGTGCAAGTGTACTTCAACAGATGGCGCCACTGCATAGAGAAGGGCCTGCAAACAAGTACCAGGTATGATTCGCTATTTGGGGCCTGTAATTCGGTGTTTTCCTCGCGTTTTAGCTCACTACAGGGATCAACAGGTTATTATGAACACCAATCTAAGATGCAAGTCTACACAAGAAGATGGTTAGTCTTTATACAATGCCGAATACCCGTGTTGAAGTGTTCGATGATCATGAGAGAGGGTATGGCAAGCCTTTTGGGTAAACTGGACATAAACCCAGTTTTTGTTACATAAACCCAGTTTTTGTCAACATAAACCCAGTTTTTGCTACATAAACCCAGTTTTTGTACTGAAACCCCTCCTTTGTAGACATAAACTGGGTTTATGTCAAATAAACTGGGTTTTTGCACATAAACCCAGTTTATGTGCAAAAACCCATCCTTTGAGTACAAAAGATGGGTTTTGAACAAAAACCCAGTTTTTACAACATAAACTGGGTTTATGTGCAGAAACCCATCCTTTGTGAACAAAGAATGGGTTTCTGAGGAAAGGGCGGGTTTCTTGCACATAAACCCAGTTTATGTAAGCAAAGTGTGGGTTTCTGAGCAAAGTATGGGTTTCTTGCACATAAACCCAGTTTATGTAAGCAAAGTATGGGTTTCTGAGCAAAGCATGGGTTTCTTGCACATAAACCCAGTTTATGTAAGCAAAGTATGGGTTTCTGAGCAAAGCATGGGTTTCTTGCACATAAACCCAGTTTATGTAAGCAAAGTATGGGTTTCTGAGCAAAGCATGGGTTTCTTGCACATAAACCCAGTTTATGTAAGCAAAGTATGGGTTTCTGAGCAAAGCATGGGTTTCTTGCACATAAACCCAGTTTATGTAAGCAAAGTATGGGTTTCTGAGCAAAGCATGGGTTTCTTGCACATAAACCCAGTTTATGTAAGCAAAGTATGGGTTTGGCCTAATAACTTGGATTACAGGATTTTTGTTCTGAGACTTTGGCTGGTCAGAGGCAAAAAAAAAAGTCTCCAACTTAGGGAATGATCATTTTTTAACAACAGGGGGGGCTGATGGGTTCGGGCATGGACTCGCGAAAAAACTTCTGCCCCCCCTCTCAATGGTTCAATTTTTTTTTTACCCCTCCGAAGGGCCGAAAATTGCGTGTGAATGTGCCCTTTTAACGCACAGGCTTTTTCTCTGAAAACAGGTGAACTTATTTTGACCCCCTGGTCAAGGTGTCGAAAATTTTTGACCCCCCTCAAACCCACCAGCCCCCCTGTTGTTGGGCCCTGTCTTGGGGACTACCAAGCCTTGGAGAGGATATGTGTAGCACTCACAGGTTACAGTAGGCCTAGCACTGCCTAAGGAAGTGGTCATTATTTGTCAACAAGGGAGGGGCGGTTGAGAGGGGGAGCATACAAAATTCAGACCCCTTCTGAGGGGGGGCGTAAATATTCTGAACCCTCTTGAGGGGGGGTGCTAAATTAACCCTCTTTTTAGCAAAAAAAAGCATGTGCGCTACTATAGATTAAAGAGGGGCACCAAGTGGGGTTATAAAAAGTTCAAAGGGTGGCTAGCACATCGAATGCATGCCCGCATTAAAAGGTCACATGACCACCCATTGACTAATCAGGGCGCTCCGCTGGGTCCTGCGAGTTTACCAACAATGGGTCTGTACCCATATTTTATTTTATGTGAATAACTTCTTCCCGTAGAGATAGCATTAGGGAGCCGATCCGCACACCCCCAGTGGCGTAACGTGTGCCGATCCACCACAGCGGCCGATCCACCACTGCAGCCTCATTCTGGGTGCATGTAAACATTCAAAATGGCGGATCGGCACTTTTACGGGGAACTACGGTACCGGATTTTGATAATTTTTCCTTATTAAAACATCTAAAAACATAAAATAAATATAGAACTAAACTCCTCTGGTGTCCTCGGTGGCTGATCCTCCCCCTTGTGGTGGATCGGCCACCTCGTAAACCACGGTCGTTTAGTTCTATCTATTTATGTCAAGGTGAATATCGAGCGCCCATTGACAATGCACTGAACCCCCGTATTGCACCCCTGCGTTAAATAACCAGCGCCAAATCCGCACGATGACGTCATAGCTCCACCGCGCATGCGCAGCATTTTTGAAACGTAAACATCCAAGATGGCGGCGGTCAGCATTTCGCGATGACGATGGGTAAATAAGGGTTTAATTTCAATCTTATTGATGAAATATTGATTAATTATCAACCCAAACACCTTGACATAAATGTAAAGATGAACTCTGAACAGTTTGAGCTTCCTGTTTCTTCACTCGGGTGACCTGCCCGCTCCGCACTCGGCCTAACGGCCTCGTGCGGAACGGGCAGGTCACCCTCGTGAAGAAACGGTCAGCTCAAACTGCTCATCGTTCACCTTTACCATTTTATTTCATGTTGATACGCCCGAGATATTGACGGCTCATAGATCTAGCAGTCGAGGGCCGTATCGCACAACCCCCGTGCGATAACCCGCGAAAATATCACACGCCGAGGTCACGTGACCATTTGATGACGTCATAGGTCCAAGATGGCGATGTAAACAGTGCGCACGGGGAGTCATTCTGGTAAATTTAATTCTATTTATCTGATTTAGATGAAAATAACATGAAATAAATGCAAATGAACACTCGTGGGGAGAATTTTTCAGGGTTATCGCACTTGCCGATCAGTTGCCGCATCGCACTCCGCCCTGCGGGCGTCGTGCGATACGGCAACTGATCGGCGCGTGCGATAACCCTCAAAAATTCTCCCCACTCGTGAACATTTGCCTATGTATTTTGCCTGCTACCCCCCCTTTAACCCACCACCCCTCTGTTGATAAATAATAACCACTCTCTAATAACAGTGGAGGGTGGTGCATTTTCAGGTTGGCGCATCAAATTTTTTTTGCCCTACCCTTGGAGAGGTCAGGAATCTTTTGCCCCCTCTTTATTCTATAGTAATGCGTGTTGCTATATATTTCCCTAAGATGAAGTGAATGTTGTTTCCACCTCCCCCCTACCCAAGAGCGATCTAAAATTATTTTCCCCTCCACCCCAAAACCATCTCCCCCCCACTGGAGAACCGCCCCCCCCCATTAAAAAATTATCACTCCCTAAACCTGTTTCGACGATCCCATTTTTAGTTTTCTGTTATCTTTTTTTTCGTTTTTGGCAGCGGGTTAATGGACTTTCTCGTTTTTGGAACTGCGTATTTTGCGCGGGAAATGCAGATCTCATACTGTCTTTAAGACGAGATCTGTTTGGAGAGTGAGTGACGTCATGAGCGCGTCCACAGAAGCACATCGTCTGCATTTGCCAGGAAGAGAGTGGACCTGGCGTCTAACAACATAAATAACACAAAGGTCAGTGAAAATTCTTCTCATATTTGCATATATTGTATTACGGGAAACTGTAGGAATTCTTCCTGAGTGTTCCTTCTTCTAGAAGTCTACAAGTGAGTGGGAAAGATGCACTAGGCCTTTCACTTCCAGACATTTCCCTAGACGTTTGATTTGGAGGCCTATCCCAGATCTAGCCTAGCCCTAAGAAGAGAAGACTTGACTTCAGAAGAAGGAAACATTTTTGTTTTCTCTGTAAAATCCAGTCTGTAAGAACCGCTTTTTGTCGACGGATTATCATCCGTGTCACGGGTTTGCCCACACTCGTCCCCAGCGCTCGCACATATAATTAGGCTGTGGGCAGTGGGAGTGTGGGGTTTGCCGTTCACGTCCTGGGCATCTTTGAAGTTTGGTAGGTCTACGAGAACTCATTCTTAACTATCTGAAACGATGGGGGAAGGTTGAAAGTCAGGGCTAGCCAAGTCAGGGCTGCCAGGAAGGTTGTGGGACTTCTTTAGACCAGAGTAAAGGTAACGTGAATAGGTTTGCTGAAAATGGTTGTCACCTTTAGTAAGAGTGAAATCATTCCAAACCCTCACAGAATGCTGCACACCTTTGGTGTTGCCGGGACAAGAGTGTGGCATCACTTTCAAATGATTTTGATTGGTTTTAGAGGTCATACAAGGTGTAGAAATATTGTAAAAAAAGGCTGATCCTATAAGCTTTATTTTGATTTTGATTCTGGTATAAAATTAGAGGAAAGTGTATTGTTGTGTGTCTAAATCAATTCAGCCAGACAGTGGGAAAGTGAAAGTGGGTCACACCGTCTGGGTGGAGGTCATCAGCTGATCATCCATGTAGATCTAGGTATGGGAACGGAAATCCAAAAGCCATTGTATCTATTTTGTGGTCCCCTAGTTGTTTTAAGGAACATGTTAGAAATAATATGTTTTTGGAATGTTTAAAATCGATTGATATTAGGGTTGTGCAAGATAAATGAGATAAGGCTTATTTTCGTCCATAATTTAAACTCTAGAATAATCCACAAAGAGACATTGTTGTTTGTGACATTACCATACATGCCAACACTCCTGTTCCATGGGAGACTGCCAATTTTGGGCCGATTTATTTTTGTGATCTCCCTGTCTACTATGATCTTTCCCTTTTCCCCGGTTTCCAGGCTTTACAAAACTGAAAGAATTTTTCAGATATTCCTACTAGAACAAGAATTATGAAGTGATCCCCAGACGTCACCAAAATGCATTTTTGGCACCAAAAATATACTACCAAGCCATTCTCTGCATTTCAATAAACAAGCTATCTGCCAGGATTTATTTTAGGGAGTGGTCATCTTTTAACAACTGGGGGGTTTGGGGGTTGGTGAAATTCTGTGCGTGTAAGAGGAAATTTTTCCATTCCCCCCTCCAAGGGGTCTGAAATTTTCCTGCCCCCCCTTTTTATTTAGTTGCACACAGGCTTTTTTCCCCAAAAGGGGCGAAAATATTTTGTCCCCTCTAATCATCTTGTTCATTTCTCTCAGCAGATCTCCACATCATGGACTTGGACTCCTCCTCCGATTTTGAGGATGTAAGTATAAAATATATCATAAAAAAATCAGAATCATAAACTTCCCTCTTCTATCGTGATGGATACCCTAATGTGTTAACTTGATATATCTCAACATTGATTTTTATCTACCTTAATGTTATGTAACTTATATTCATATCATGAGTAGACAAAACCATCTATTCAAGTGTTTGAATGTTTCATTTGTTTTCTGATGTGATTCAATATCGTGGGAATGGACCACATAATGTCATTCTTAAGGAAAGTCAGAACTAATATCAGATTTCATGTTTCACTTTCTTTTTCAATCACTCAAAGTATGTAGGCAGGCATATAGCATGTCAATGTTGAACATAAAATGAAATTGTTGTAGGGACCGATACCCGTGGCAAACTTAACAGATGCAGTCATGCTCAACAATGCCCAGGACCTATCTCTTGAGAGAATGCACGAGCAATTTCAATTGGCTCAAGTCAACATGCACAATGTTCGCCACCAACATAGGAATACCGGCCCCCGACAGAAGAAGAAAAAAACACAGAGGACACGGGGACCAGGAGCACACCAGATATCCCTCATCTACTACTTGCTTCCGCCGGGTGCTGATATACCAAAAAGTACTGGGGCGAAGGCGACTGATGAAACAGTAGCCCGGCATATGGCAGAAGGATATGGTACAGTATATATACGACCTTTTTTAAAGACAAACACTACAGGCTGACCAATGTCAGATCTTCTGTTCATAATCTCAAATAACTCTTGATAGTATAAGTTTGATATATAAGGAATAGGATATGTGCAAGAACTATATATATATATGTGTTTCTTGGCTATAATAGAGACGCCACCAGTGATGGGAACCACATTCCAATGCATATTCATGAGTTGTACTGCACATGTGCGAGATCTCATTCGCCGCGGGAGCCGCCATATTGTAATACTCCGATAAGACATGGATGCTGGCGAGTTGTGAGGGGGGATGTTGTAATGACATGGGGGGGATCCCTATGTCACGGTGCTAATTTTCATTTGATGACCACTTAATTGTGTATGCCTTAACTATAGATATGAATAATGAAATGGGAAGGGGACAGCTCAGGGTGGATCTAACTAATAACTAATCATTCCCAAAACGGCAGCGACCACCTCCAGGGAGGCGGCCGCTACAGGATGACAAAACACAGTGAGTTTGATCTCAATAAAAAGTATATTCCACAGTGGAAACAGGGTACAAATTATATATCAAAATGACCAGCACACCCTACCTGACTATATGAATGATACTATGAAGTGGCGGAGCCGGCAGATCCGTTGGTAGTCCGGCCAAGGCGAGGTAGTTACCTGCTCTGACTTCACTGTGAGGAAGGAATCTGCAAACTGAGCAGGACGACGTCCTCTCGTGACGTCATGAGAGGACGCTCAGCTACCTCCCGCGAGATATCGGACCAGCGCGAGACTTGGGTTTTCCCGCCCTGGCCGATCCCGTTACAATAAGGAAAACATTTATTCAGATTTTGCATTAAAGTGAATGATCTTCTATTGATTCATCTACAAGACTCTGAGTATATTATGGACATCTTTACAAACATTTCAAAAGAAGAAAAATAGGGGGGTCACGGTTGAAATGATGAAGTTCTGAGTTTTTCAAAAGTATAAATTTTCCCTTAACTATAAGATCCTATGGAAATTCAAATGGCATATCAATATCCTTAAATGGCTCCTGACAAGATTTTTGCGTTTTTCCCGTCCTATTCAGTGTATTAAGCATAAATGGTTGATGACCTTGCTGTGGATAGCAGTAGGCACAGCCTCACCCTACATGTGGCCATCACCTTCCCTACCTTCCTCCCAACATGCCATGCAACTATCTTTCTCATCTAGCCATGTTGTGACGTCAGCGGAGTGCAGGGGGTTCATCCCCGGGGGTGGGACGTCAGCAGCGGTCAGCGGTGTTACAGCAGTAAGGCTAGTACAGTAACTACAGTGAGGCTGAATACGGGTAGCAGTCTGCCCCAGGCAGTCACCTCCCTGAACAAAGGGATTATTAACCCTTTAAAGACCGCTGGTGCAATAATGCATCATGCCCATTGGTCGTCATGGCAAGACTGCTCGCCAGTACCTCATTGGAGCATCATGCTGACCCTTCAGGAGTTTATGTATCAACCCCGAGTAGTCTCGCCAGCACTTCATTGGTTCATTATGATGACCAATGGGCATGATGCACTCCTGAATCAGCAGCCTTTAAAGGGTTAAGGACTTCAGCTTCCTGTTTCACCTAGGTGTAAAATACCATGTACCCAGTTCAACAGGTCGTTACATGTCATGAAGTGAGGTAACAGGAGTCAAAACAAATTCAGTTGATGATCCAGCTTTATTGTAAGATTGGCATGAGAGTAATCAATACGGTATACAGTATAGTACTCGCCAGTCTGACCAAGCTATATCCTGGGGCCAAGGCACCTGAGTGTCGTAGGGTCTAGGTTGGAGAAGAATAAGATGTCCTGAGTGGGGCTCTGCCTGTTTATAAAGGGAGTCCCACTCAGTGTACGTCATATGCTATTTCTGGAAGTGCTCAGTGACTCAGCCTGGGGAATGAGCAGCTCTGCCCCTATCTGGTGGGGGATCCGCAGGTGGGACCTGGGGGTGCTCACTGGGGGAAGACGGGGGTGAGTAAGTCAGACCGGGGGGAATGAGTCACTCACCCTGTCAGGTTAAAAATAGGTGAACCTTGGGTTATACAGGGGGAGCTTGGTCAGCTTGGTTTGAATATGTCGTTGATAATTATAATACATAGAATAGTCCACTGACACCAGGGCACGGGAGGAAGGCATAGGGTAACAACTTTGAAAATTAAGAGCGCAAGTCTCATATGAGCGGAGGGGGTAACATAGGTTTGAAATTTATAAGCGCGGGTGCGCTTAAACGAGCAATAACGGTATGCTTATACAGTCAATGATATCTGGAGCTGCTATTCACCCCTGTAAAATTCAAAATGTAATTGGGCTATAGTTCCTCCCATCAAGTTGGGGACAAAAGTTTATTAATTGTTCAGATTTGCTTGACCATATAAATAAAAATAGATCTAGGTTATGTTGGAACAAACTTTCTTATAATTTTATGGCAACAAGCAGATTATTTTGTCCATAATCATATGGGAATCATGAAGAGTTCCAGCCAATGAATGGTAAAGTATAATGTAACATTTCTTGCAATGTATATTCAACGACTATATATTGTCAACCAATTCCTAACAACTTCTATCATAGGTAGAATCTTATTCTATGCAGAGATACTGTCATGATTTTTTGGTATGAGGCAATGGTGCACTTCTGGGGGAATATAATGTGATGTTTAGGGAGATGAGATTTTTGTATGAGATTTATGAGCAGCAATGCCACTTTTCCTTGTTTACCTACGGGAATGAAGCCCCAGTAACGGTTTTCCCCCTCACCCCTCCTCATAGATGTGGTCATTCATCTCATAGATTCAGTCATCCATATATGCGGTCACCACTGTGATGGACAAGCAGTGTATGAAAACCTGTCTAGCTGTATGGACAAGCAGCTTTTAAATACCTGTCCAGACTGAGAGAGAAAGGACTAAATGTCTGATCTAACCTAAGTAAGTCTCGCGAAATCCCGCGACGATAAACAAATCAATCAACCAACCAACTGCACTGACCTGCAACATTAAAATGGCGTTGGAATTCACCAGGACCAGCATTATATGAAGTTAACTAAATCATGGAATTCTATTGTAAATAAATTCAAGAGCAATGCACTACAATTATCATAAAATGAAATCATGAAACAGGTTCATGTATAATATAATTTCAATACTGTATTTGTCCCCGTCAGGACAACATTCACATTGTAAATTGATATCATTTATGTTCAACTCAAATGATGACTAAAGCCATGTGATTCTGTTGTATCATTACAGGGTATCCGAAGGACTTTATACTTCCAAACGGGAAGCCAAAAAAGGTGCCCACACAGTTTGCTCTCTCCCAGGAAGGGTTCAGGAACCAAATGGTTTCTGTGTTCCCCATCCTAAGCAATAAGGACTTCCAGATGTATAAACGGAAAAAGGATCGGAAAACCCTGATCCAAGTTGAGCCAAATCACCCCATAGCCTTCAAACAGTCACCAGGGAAGGGTTGTGAGCGCTACAAAGGGATAATCTATCTGAAAATAAACGAAGTAAGTAAATGTCAAGGTGAATATCGATGCTCCATAGAGAAAGCACTAAGCCCCCGTATTGCACCCCTGCATTAAATAACCCGCGGGAATTCCGCACGATGAAGTCATACGCCTACTGCGCATGCGCAGCCCTTTTGAAACGTAAACATTCAAAATGGCGGCGGTCAGGATTTCGCGAAGACGATGGGTAAATAAGGGTTTAATTTCAATCTTATTGATGAAATATTGATTAATTATCAACCCAAACACCTTGACATAAATGTAAAGAGGAACTCTGACCAGTTTGAGCTTCCTGTTTCTTCACTCGCGCTTCCTGCCCACTCCGCACTCGGCCTATCGGCCTTGTGCGGAATGGGCAGGAAGCACTTGTGAAGAAACGGTCAGCTCAAAGTGCTCATCGCTCACCTTTACCATTTTATTTCATGTTGAGAATGAGCCTTACTATAGATTTGTATGGGAAGTCCCATGTTCCACCAGGACGTGGAGAAATTCTCCATGGTCCTGTTCTCCACTGTGATGTCTTCAAAATGCTCTAAACAAAATTGTGAAAGTGATTATGATGCTCGAAATATCCAAAGATATCGCTAGAAACCATTTTACAGTACAATTGTTGGTATTTTACCCATAGGACAATGCTCCAAATATGAGATTTTGTTATTATTTAAAGTACTTTTTCATTTCAACCATATATCAAAATTATTTTCATATGAAAGGTATTGTCAGGCCATGAATTTGATAAAATTAATAAAAATTAGAGACTCACAAATAAAGTTAAGAAATCTTCATTGTATTTTTGATCCATCGTCAACATAAACTGACACATATTGTTAATTCAGAATAACAAGGATAATAATAATAATAGACAAGCTCGATACACTGACTTCCATATTGGCCTTACCTATTAAGATATACAGAATCCATCATAGGCTCCTGAAGATACAATCCTCTATATGTCCACACTCATGGTGGAAGCAAGCTCCAAGCTGGAATAAAACACCCTCTGTCCCCAGCGCTCATTATTTATACTACCCTATCCGGTGACCGGAAGCCCCCATGGTTTCTATTTCATAACCATATCCGATCTTGTAGGATAACAGGCTGGAGGACCCTTAATGGCGGTGTCTTATCCCAGAAGTTGGCGCATCTCAGAAGTTGGCTGCGCATGCGCAATCCATGTTTTAAGCCTATTATCGCTCATGGGCCACAAACATCAATGAAAATAAATAATTTTTTGAAAACATAAAAACCATTATAACATCCCTCTCTTCTTATAGAATTTGAAAGGACAACAACCCTAATGATACTGTCCCTACGCCGTAGAAATATGAAACAGGTAAAGTTATTTTGAAAATTACAGCCAACTTCTGGGATGCTCGACTTTCGGGATATGACAGCAGAACATATCCCATAATATGAGACATCCATAATGCCCAATACGATTCTATTATGATCGTAGGTTTTAAATAGGTGATTAATGTTGGGCTATTAATTTAGTTTATACCACGATTTCTGGGTTACACAGTGCTTTTTGGTATCTATTCCCATCCACATATCTGTCGATATTGTACACCCTATAGGCTGTAACATCAATTTTGGAAGGCGTGCGGTTATCCATGGAAGGCGTGCGGTTATCCAGGATAACCGCACGCCTCTCATGTCCTTACATGTCATATGTAACATGTTAAAACCCACCAAATTTTCAAGGCCAGGGCAGGGCTCGAACCTACAGTCTCAGATCCCTAATCCAACTCCCTATGCATTGCGCCACAGGGACTGACGAGAGAAGCTTGGTTAGAACCACATGTGGATATGATACAAAGCAATCCTAAGTCTTAACACTATTACCTACAATGACATGATATAGGGAAAAAATTGTTATTATTTTGCATGAATAGGCTTTCTACATGTAAAGTTTTGTGTTTCTCTAATAAATCGTTAATATGAGGAAAAAAATAAAAACTTTTATTTTTCAAAAATCCATATTTCAAAAGGTAGCATGGGCCCTCCATTTTTTTTTTCATATATCGATTCTACATGATTTAAGGTACTTACACACCAAAAATAAGGAATTCTATGTACTTTCACTAAAGAGTAGCGACCAACTTTAAATGTAAACACCTAGTTTTCAATGTGTTTAAACTCAAAACATGGCATGGGTTTTTGTTTAGTTACATGGGACATGGGCATTTATGTCAAGGTGAATATCATAGTTCCATAGAGAAAGCACTGAACCCCCGTATTGCACCCCTGCGTTAAATAACGCGCGGGAAATCCGCACGATGACGTCATAGGTCCACCGCGCATGCGCAGCATTTTTGAAACGTAAACATTCAAAATGGCGGCGGTCAGGATTTCGCGAGGAAGATGGGTAAATAGGAGTTAATTATGGATTATATTGATGAAATATCGATTAATTATCAACCCAAACACCTTGACATAAATGTAAAGATGAACTCTGATTAGTTTGAGCCTCCTGTTTCTTCACTCGCGGGTCCTGCCCGCTCCTTACTCGGCCTCCTGCGGAACGGGCAGGACCCGCTCGTGAAGAAACTGTCGGCTCAAACTAATCATCGTTCACCTTTACCATTTTATTAAAATTGACATGTGGCATGCCCCCCCCCCCCTCAAGGGCCCTACATTGCACTGATCTCATGAGTGTTAATTTCAAAATGCATGTATGATTATGTGCTCCGCGGTAGGCACCTACATTAAATTTTATGGTGAATCTTATGTTCGAACCACATACAGGGCAATCCGTCTGCACCTGAAACTAGCTCCCAACCTGAACAGGGCAATCCATCAACCTCTGCGCACATCACACAACCTGCTAGCCCTGATACTGGCTCCCAACCTGCACCTGACAATACTACATCAGTCAGTACACAATCTACAGTGCCTGCACCAAACAATGAGAACCACTCATTTTCCAATGGAGATGCTATTGTTGGAAATTCTGTTACAGAAAGGTAAAGCACTGTCGCTGTATAATATTATGCCCTCATATTTGTCTTTAGCTTTGTTTTTTTACTAGGAAAACGCAACATATGTGGATGATGTAAATTATGTAGTCCAGTCAAAAAGTAAGGATTTGCCGTAAACAATTTGTAAATCCAAACTATTCTTCACCATGTAATGCATGTTCATTAATAATTTGATTTACATGACTTGAGTGACCTCTTTTTATCATATCACATTCTTTTGTAAGGATTATAATCTTATTATCCATAGAAATCAGCAATGCTGGTAATAAGAGTGATATATAGATGTGAAAATTGTTGTTGTGGATTTATTGTGATTTGTAACAAAACAGAGTGGACTTATAGCATTTTGGAACAAAACAGGATTTATTGGATTGTGCGCAGAAATAAATGATAAAAAGATAAATTATCATTTGTCACCCAACCAACCTCAGCTAAACAGGGCCGACTTCAGAATTTTTTCAAAAATTTTCCCGATTTTCATAAGCATATTTTGAACAGTTTTAAGATTTGTTTTTCAAAAAATATTTCAAAGATTCTTTTCCAACATCGTTCTTTGACATATATGCACAAATTTTCCAACAATTTTCTTATATCCCATCCATTTCTAACCCTACCAGCGAAAACCCAACAAAGAATGACTATATGAGGGGTTGGACATAAAAAAATCCAACCTACTGACCTCAACTTTTTGGACCATGTTACCGGAAACACAACTTTCTTTGGCCTAACATGGCCCCTAAGTGAAATGATGAGTCTAGTACAAATATTATATGTCATTTGAGTTGACCAAATGTTTCTATAACATTCTTTTGCATCTGGAAGGGCTGGCACCGCTACAAATATGCCTGCTGTTAACCCTACTGACTCTCAGGTGAGCTTGAGATAGATACTAATTTGGCTGCATAAAATTAGTGTTCAACTTCACGGACAGCACCTACACCCTCTAAACAGGGCCACCTGCCTTTTTTTACACTATATTAAAAAAGGCATCATTGGTATTTTGGTTAATCTAATTTATTGACTGCTTCAGTTTTGAATACCCTTGGCTACCAGATGAAGCAAAATTTTCAGGCTGTGATAAGTAGTAGCAGAGAAACTAACAAGTGCAAACGTCCGAGAGTATCTGATGGGAGATTGTAGAATTATTTGTGCTTGCTATGTTACGCACTGTTGCAATGGTATGTGCTGCTATGATACACACTTCCAATTTAAGACACTAGGGGGCTGCACTGAGGCTTACCTGCGGCAGGCTTCAGAATTACACTTGAAGTCCATAGACATTCCTCTCTCAGGCTATTTTGCTGCACACATGGCATAGTAGTCACTGACTGTGCTTCATGCACCACTGCACATATGGTGGCACCCCCCCCCCCCCCACATGACTGCTGTGGACTCTGGACAAATAATATTTCTGGGTTTTGATAGCTCTTAATCAAATATAATGTGAGACAATTAGTAATTTTTTCCATGTAACACTACCCATAGCCTAGGTTATTGTGTTTGTCCATGACAGGGATGTTGGGGGTGGGGGTGGGGGGGGCGTGCAACTATAGTATGACTTAACCAGCTTAATGGATTAAATTTCTATGGTATTCATGTGTGAACAAGCTTGTTGCTATGTGATATCCTAAACAGAACCTTTATCTTGGAGAAAGAAATAGTTTGGATATGCACAAATCCATATTTAGATGCACAAATCACAAAAGAGATTTATATAGCATGAGTGTTTGATGTAACCACCGGGAAATAAGCCATCACAGGCTGATAAGCAAGGGCAATCACCAGCATTTGTTGGGGCAGGCAGATGGCATTTTTCCGCTGCCAATGCTACAATGTACAATGCTACACACAGTGAATTTACCCCTAAAATACAACACCATTCCTTTGCAGGCCATAGTAGTTTCATCAGAAGATGAAACATCTACAGCTGTTTGGACAGGTAGCAGAAGTACAAACTCAGATGTAGTACAGGTAAAGCAAAAATAACAATTCCCATTCTCCCATAAGGTATAGGACATGTTGATCTCTGAAATGGCACCTTTCCTAACATTATAGGAATTCCGAATTTTCAGCCTTCGTTCCTAGAGGTATTTTCTATTTGAGAGGATTTCAGAATTGTTGGTGATCAGTGAGTGGCATCCTTGTGATTCAAACAATTTTTACAGTTATGCCTGTATAGTATTTAAGCCACACCAAAAAATAAGTTGGTCTACGGATTTTTGTTAAGGAAAAATGGTGTGAACGCACAAATTCTTTCTAAAAAATTTTTTGGCACCCAATAGATTCTTTGTAGGAAAAGTGAAGCGAGCAAAAAAAAATTTATTTAAAAAAAATTGCCAAACATCACAAATTGAAAACTTTATAAAGTGAAGCAAGCAAAATCCATAGACAAGACTTTTTTCTAAGAAAAAAATATATATATATATATATATATATATATATATATATATATCTGAAAATACGGAGAGGGCGATCCATAGACCAATTTATTTTTTTGGTTTGGCCTTAGATACAACTTACATTAGTGAAAAAGGTACTTAAACATAGGTCAGAAGAAATTTGTTTCAGAAACTCTATAATTGTTGATTTGTCATTTCAGTTCAGGGAAATTATCACTCAACAAAATATGGATTTTGCTGCTTCCCTGGCCATTGACCGCCAGAAGGTAAATATTATTACAACAATTTCCTTGGTCGTTCAAATGGGTTTTGATAATACATGGCAGAATCAATAGTCATGTCAGCATTTACACAGGGATAAAGTTAAAGCCAGCTTTCTGAGTACCGTAAATTCTCTTGTATAAGCCACAGCTAGTACATGTACCAGAATCCAGCTTGTACGAGGGTATTTATGTGAGGTTGTTTTTTTTTGCATTGAACAGATGAAGTATTCACTACGAATGCACTTGTCTTTTGATATACCGTAAAACTCTGCATATAAGCCACAGCTGATAGACCATTTCCAGCCTCTGGTGCAGCTAATAAGATTACCCTGAACTCAGGGTGTGGCTGATACGAGGGATTTTACTTATATAGACTTTAGTAAGGAATGAGAACAATTTCAGGCATCATGATCGGCCTATAGCGTTCTCCCAATGTCAGGGCTGCTTATACAAGGCTACGGCTTGTACCTTCTATGATATCTATAGCTAATTTGAAGGGATTATCGTTTATTTCTGTTTAAAATTAATATTTTGCCAAAAAATTCATGACACAAATAAAAAGGGATCATATTTCATTTCCAATAAAAATGAATAAATTTTGCAAACATTTTGATGACAAACCAGAGGAAAATTACTCATAGAACCCATCCCAAAATGGGTGGGACAGACAGCCTGGGGCTCCAAAAATTGTTAAGTTATAGGGTCGACTTATAAGCAAGGTCTTACTTTTGTTGGTAGGTTTCATTATAAATCGAAAGTTTGGGTGTAAGTTAGGGAAGGGGTCAAATTGTATGTAAGTTTGACTTGGTGAGGTTTTTACGGTACATGATATTTCAGGACGAGGAACGTCACGCAGCACGCATGAGGCGCCGCCATGAGAGACAGATTCGGCAGAGAAGAAGAGAAAGGAGGAAGGAAGAACAAGAAGAGGTAGATTGTTACTTAAGAAGCTGAAAGTTTATTTTAACATTTCAAAAAGTTTCTTGATTCCCAGGAAAACAACAGTTGCTTTAAAGGTTCTTGAAAACAACCTTCATTTTTGCAAAAGCCTGGTCATAAGCCAAGGGTAGAGTTTGCCCGATTTTGACCAAAAATAGCTTATTAGGTGTAGAAAAAGCTGAAATTTTGTAGTACGGCGTCTCAGAACTTAGAGAAACACCTCACTGCATTAATGTGAGATACATTTTTTCAAAAACAACATCTACACATGGGGTCTAGGGCTCTATCAAAACAATAAAGTATAACACAGGGCCTCTCAAGGTTCTACGGAGGGGCCCAGATAATGACTTCAGGACACCCCAGCCACCAAATTCTATATATATTGTAGCGGTTGCAGATACTTTACAGTGAAAAAAAGCTGTGGGAATGAGGCCATTAGTGCAGTGCAGTATGGAGGTGCTACCCTGCGCCAATGGGGGGGCGCCCCATGCTGTGCATTGTCTATAAATACAGCCGCAGTACGGGGAGCTCGCCAGTTTGCATTCACCTGCTGAATTGAACACACCTCTGTGCTGCAGGGCAAACTACAGGAACAACGTGACTGTTTGGAGAAATAGATGAATCTGATGATTTGATGGCATTTTATGACAAAAGTCTTTGTAATTATCTTTGATGCTACTTGAATACAAGCCTTTATTTGTTACACTTTCCTATTGCCTTCCAGCCTTTCTTTACATAGGAAATTCCATTACACTATATAGACATTTTACTCAAAATGCACTAAACAGAATGGTACTGTAATACTTATTTGTAGATTAAAGAGAGAAAACGGGCAGCTTTAGGTGCAGAGCCTGAAAGTGACGTGGAAGATCGAGTTGAAGTTATCTTTAAATTGCCTGATCCTGAAGCAGATCTGAGAAGGGTATTTTTCCCAACTTCAAATTGCGAGGTGTGTGTCTTTTATAAAAACCCTTTGAAAATCAAGAAAACATGGTCTATTGATGCAATATTAGTTTCCCTCTACAAGCTGGGAAAGGGTTGTTATGTATTTTACGTCCAATTTTATATTTTACTTCCGACAACATTTTAACGTACCCTAAAACCCCATGAATAAGCCGCACCCAGACTTTGGGAGATTCTTATAAGCCGCAGTAGGGGCCTGAAATGATACCCATTCCTTAGTAAAGTCTATATATGTATTACAGTAAAACCCCATATATAAGATGGGGGAGCTATAAGCCGCACAAGGGGCTTGAAATGATCTAAAAGGTGCGGCTTATACACAGTGTTTTATGGAACATTTGATCTTTCATCTCATAGATTTTGGTCATCCATAAATATGATCACTGCTGTATCCAGCAATTAGTGTATAGAGACCTGTATATCTGTTTGGAGAAGCAACTTTTAAATACCTAGCTTTGTAAGGGATAAAACGTATGTGTTAGGTCCATTGTCACCTGAATGAAATTGTACTTAAGTATTCCCAGTTAAGTTTCATTTAAGTTCATACATTGGTAGAGGCATGGTATTATAACCATAGTTATGGGTACCGTCTGGCGTGGCGGGTGAGTCCAGTCGTTGGGTGTTCCTCAGGTTCCGGATAGGTGGCAGCACCGACCCGGGCCTGTGGGGACATCTGACGACGAACACCAAGGTCTGTATATAAAGACCGGGGCTCAGCCGCTACGTCAGAGGCCCTCCTGGCCTCTGACCATGTAACATCTTTGATTAACATTAGCTGCCCCTTCATCATCTTCCGGGTAGCCGTTAAGTGTCTTAAGTAATAAAACATCTGTTGGCATACACTTGAATTACTGCCTTACTCCTTCTTTCCTGATCAGTAAGGCCTGAACCACCGAAATAGTAATACAAACCATTACACATTGTATGCAAAATTTTAAAGTCATAGAAACAATTGTTGTATTTCCAGGAGTTATTCCTGTTTATAGAGGAATCATCATCTATTGTGGCACCAAAATTAATGTGCGGAAACAGGGAGGTCCCACGGGGTGCAGACACCCTAGCCAGCATAGGACTGACAAGGAGAAGTGTAATCCATTGCTGTGACACTGAGGAGGTAATTCATATTTATTTAGATTCTGCCTTAACCCTTTAAGGGCAGAGGAAAAATGGTTGCCCTGGCCATGAGGATGGCTTCTGAAAAAAAGTATAGTTCCTAGAGGACGATCCTATTTTCAATTCCAATACAAATCCTATATAATGGGCGTCGACTACAGTCGATGCTAGCCTTCAATGGGTTTTAAGGCTTATGGATAAATTTCAACTAGCTCTATTAATTTTTATAATATGCACCATACTAACAGCTAAGCAAACATAATGACAATCTGAACCATTCAGAACACCGTATCACTATACGTAGCCGCTTTGGGTCCCAGACTTATGGGCCCAAAATAAAATGGCCCATGGCATTTTGCCCTCTCTGTCTTGTGATCCCCTAGGTCAAATGGCCCGAATGACATCTAGCCCCTTGCCAAACGGCCAGAATTTGGCTTTTGGGCTTATGTCTGACAGTTTCTGACACCATATCCCATATAAATTAACTATAAGCTCAGTCACAGTCCTTCCCAGTGTGGTACAGTACTGTACATCATAGTACATGTACCTCCTAGTAAGTCACAGTACCTCCTAGTATGTCACATTATGTCATAGTACGTAACCATATATCACAGTATGTCCTAGTACCGCAGTCACAGTACCTCCTATACAATCTAATTTCTAGTTCCTCCAATATCCAAAAACGGTGGTGTTACTAACACGCCACTCATGAGGGCATGACCACAAGGACCAATGCTGAATGTATGGGGCAGTGCAGGAAGTACAGGTTTCTTGGAGAAACACTCAAGATTTCTTAAAAAATTGAAAGAAATTGGGAAAAGTGCAGGCTTAATTAGTCAGAAATCATGAAAAGAATGTAGGGAAGGGTGTAATAACAGAACATTTAGCTAAAAATTGTACAGGAATACCGCAAGGAGAACTGACCAATCAGCATGTATAAAGCTAGGCATGACCTGATCCTGGCTGACCCAAAATACAGGTCAGCACGTCCAAATAAGTGCCAGTTTTTGGAGTTTTTATCAAAAATTTTGCCAAACTTAACTGTGCACATTTTTTACCAAGGATCACATTTTGCCCAAAATCCCTCTCACCCAGGGTAAGGGTTGTCAGAGGCCCAGCCACATACCCCGCCAAAAGAAATCTAAGTGTCCCCCCCTGGGGGTGAAACCCTCATTTGTCTCGGTTGAGACTAGGATTTCTCCCTATCATTAATGGGAGAAAGGAAATATTACACATTACAGGTTGTTGTGCAATCCTACTTTCCCATAGACACCTTTTCTGATAAATGGTCTAAGAAATGAATAATCTTTTGAAAAAACACTGGTGATAAGCTGGGGTTAGACTTCAATAAAATGTTAGAAGCTGATTTTGACTTAAAATAGCAAAAAAGCTTTGTAGATGGTATTTAGGCAGTCCTATGGGGCCTTCATGTTTTGGAACATAAAGCTAATCAAACAACCAATCATACCTACAACCACCTTTAGTTGCAAACACTAACAAGTCGGAAATCATATATATTTCAGAGAGAAAAATCAGAAGAATCCTATGATACCCCCATAGAGGACGAAGAAGTCACAAGTCAAATGGAGTTAGACGAATGGCAGGACAGTAAGTAATAAACAATTCTAATAATTAATAACAAAAACATTCAAAAGCTTTTAGAATACCATAAAATCCAGTCAACCTGAAAGAGGCATCAAATATGGTCAGAATGATGTATGCATATTTTTCAATGTTTTTATTTGGTTTGAACAAAGAAACGTTTTTTAAAAACATTTTATGTTTTTAAATGTTTTTTACCAATTTTCAACCAAATAAGAACGTTTGCTTTTTCAACCAAATAAAAACGTTTTTATTTATGCCTCCTTTACGTATCTATAATAAAAACGTTTTTATATGAACATAAAAAAAAACTTTATTGAGAACATGTTTTGATGTTATTTTAACGTTTATAAAAAGCGTTTCGCAAACTTAGGAACAAAAAAAAAAACATTATTCTAATGTTAAAAAAATGTTTCTTTGCCAAGTGGGTAGTTTCAATGGATGTCTGTCAAATGGTGCAGGAAAATGCATTTTTTGAAATCAGCGTGCACTTTTACCTTAAAAACTTTGAAAGTAACTCATTTGAGAGAAAATTATGATATGCTTATCATAGTCATAATATGCTTATCATAGTCATATTTAATTCTGACATTTTTCAACTTTTAGGTTATGACGAACTTATGGCCCTTGTCCAGCGGGAGCGGGAGTTCAGAGTCAACTTCAGTGAGAGACGCCTCTATGTTAAACGTGGAGAAGTACTAGACACAGTTGTAGACATATACAGACTAATGCCAGACATTCTGCACTCAAAACTCAATGTCAAGTTTATAGAAGAAGAAATTGCAGTAGATATGGACGGACTGTCACGAGAGTTGTTCTCGTGTTTCTTCTCCGAGGTGGGTACTAAATCAAGGAGCTAAAGGACACAAGAAGTGTGTTTTCTCAGACTCTACCATAGACCGTTATCTTCTTAAAAGCACATCAGAAGGCCCATTATGAACAATTATAAAAGCATTTAAAGTGACAAACCAATGGTTTGTCTGTCTTGCAATTTCAATCACTTGATCTGGATGGCAAAGGGCAGTTTCACATAAGTCATGAGAAAACATATATTTTATGAATCAACCCCCAGCGAAATGAATTTTTCAATGACCTCAATAGGAAGTACACACAGAGGCCCTTGTCAGGCATGGGCTTTTTTCTGGAAATTTTAGGGTCAGATAGGTCACTTTTGTGACTTGCACAGATCCACTTAGAAAATAATTTAACATTAATGGGGGGTCTTAAATATTTGAGGGGCCTCACACCATAAAATTGCTCCGAAAAACCACCCGGGAGAGGAATTTAATCACCCTTTTGGAAATTTCTATGAAACCCAGTCCCATGCCTGCTTGTCCATTCACTCTCGTTGGCTCTGATATCTTCTGTACCCTTTATATTCTTGCTAATTTCTACTTTCCCCAGGGTTCATGCAGCTAATTCTTGTGTGCTTATAGCCTCCCTGTTTTTTTCACAATTGCAGCTGATGGACAGAGAATTCGTGGGGAACATAACAAAAGTCCCAGCAATGTCTCCTGATCGATTAACAACTGACTTTTGGGTGGTAGTTGGTATGGTCATAACACATGCTTTCCTTATGTATGGGATTTTCCCTACATATATATCATCAGCATCACTGGCAGTACTGTTAGGAGGAAAGTGCAGCGATGATCTTCTTCTTAGAGACTTCCTACTGTACCTCTCTGACCCAGAAAGTGAAGCGGTGTCTGATGCTCTCGAAGGGAAAAACTTCAAAGAAAACAAAGGTCGACTTCTCTATACACTTTCAAGATGTGGAGGTACTAGTCCGCCAGATGTCAAGATGATCCGCCAACAGGTACTAAATGTTGCAAGTGTAGAGCTCCTCATTAAACCGCTTTACCCCCTTCTACAGGTCAAGGAAGGCCTCTCCCATCATGGGGCTCTGTGGCAGAATCGTGGTGAGAACACTGTCGTACAAATGTATGAGAGCCTGAGGCCAACACCTGAGAAGTTGTTACAAAACATATCATATGAACACTCAGACAGTGTTGACCTAATATTCTTGGAGGAAAGAGTCAAGCAGTACCTGGAGACGTTTATTAACATGCTGACCTCAAAAGATCTGGGAACACTTCTGGTCTTTTGGACATCATCAAGGTACCACATAGGAGGAAAGTCTCTGAACGTCCATTTCAACGGCAATGATGACGATAACGGAGGACTTTATCCTCGCGCTAGTACCTGCACACAAACACTGTTCCTTCCAAGGACATACATGTCATTCGCGATATTCCATGAATACATGTCAAACTTTGCTCTCAACACTGATGCCCACGTCTTTGGGAAAATGTAACATGGACTTGGTAGATGGAACAAAAATTAACATCATTAGATGATGCAACATGCAACTTTTGATGAGTGACAGAAATCTAACCATACCTGACCAACGAAATTGAATTTGTGCAAAGAATATACTGACATATATTTTCATGATGGATAACTTTGTGTGGTTCTTGTTACAATTAGAATACGAATTAGATTTCACTACGGTTTTGATATCCTCCAGGTTGGCATCCATTGACGTGTTTCAATGCATGTATAATGAATCATTTGCTGCTACTGCATGGACAGGTACCCTTTTGCATTCTCTGCCAAATGTGTGTTTACACGTTACTTGCAAAGACAGTCGTGCAACTAATCTTGAAAAATACAGATAAACACAATGAACATTGATGACAAGGGCATCAGTACTGAGGATCTAAGCACTGACCAGACCAACTTTCGACTACAATGAACCTTATGTGGAGCAAATGGGCTGTTACACGCAGTCATTATCTTCATGGCTCTGAACTTTAAGTTATAAATTGACTTATAGTTGCGGTGTGCACCTCTATCAGCTGTCTCCATGGAGAGGGGCACATTATGAAATCCCCACATGAGTTACATGTAACGTATTGTATTCACAGGGGTTGGTATGAATGTTACAACCCATACTACGACAATGTAACCTAAGATTTATTATACCTCTGACCACAAAGCATATGGGAATCCTATCTCAAAACCATCGAACTTCATATGCCCACGGGTGTGGCGTATTATATCCCGTATGCCACACCCCCATTCGCTACGCTTAAACTGGGCAAAGAAGAACATTCTGCCTAGCCATCTTTCACAAAATTAGCTTTAAAAAGCTTATTTATGGGTTTTCAAAATTCAAAAGCCAAAATAATCAGAAGAGAATATCTCAGACGATTATCATGATACCACCCAGACAGTCGAATGTCTTAATGGTATAAATGACGTCGACAAGTGGCGCTTGGCACTCCATTGGGCAAAAATGCATGTAGTTGGGACTAAAACTCCATTTTGCTCAGCCTGGGTAGTGAAAAAACGTTTTGCTGTTGTTGTAATTGGTAGAATAAAACAGAAAGACCACTTCATGGGCATACTCATACCCATATGCAGACTGCAAACCCACTCGTGGCTTGGGTACTCATATGCCCATGTTGTGGAGTTTCTGGTATACCTAATAGTATACCACCTCTAAAAGGTCTGCTCCATGTTTGCTCTGTCAAGTTTGTCCAATGATATATCGGATGTATTCAGCTATCTAGCCTAGTGTGTGTAAGGGCCATCCCAATACATCATATGGAGGTCAGTTAAGATAGGCCATCCTCATAGATGCTCATTCCAAGCCTATGGTATGAAGACAGAAAAGGACATGACTGTTGCCCTTTTCTTGTCTGAGTTGGTAGAATTTGGGCAAATACATACATCACTTTGTTCCTGACTTCCTGTTTGTGGCTGCTAGGGCAAATGTATATACTGTATTATTGTTTGTGTGATTTGATATATGTAGACAAATGTGGATCAACACGGTAAAAGGTACGCCCATGCACCCCCTCACGAGCATACCTTTTACTGTGTTGATCCACAAATACATGCCATGTTCATACAACTGTCAATGAGCCACACAGTTTAAGCATAGGATTCACTTTACTAGTTTTACATAGAGGGGTTTTTGTTGACATATACTGTAACACAGAGCTGTCAAGTATTATGTTGTGATTTTCAGGATTGTTACAATTTTTAACCCCAGTTGAGATCATTCCGATTTTCGGTGCCAAAGTTGGATTTTAGGTGGTTTCAAGTTAGCTTTAATAAAGTTAATTCATCACATAGCAGCTAATATTTCTTGCCATACCAATTTCACCATCTAGTGACCATAACCTGCTACATTATTATCCAAACACCAACAGTGTAATGGACCAAAAGTGGGCCTTTATACCCTTCTGAATAAGTAAAGAGTGTACTTGTGTGCACTTATATCTATTGTTACAATTTGTATTGCCTTTATTGTATAAAAAAGGGATTTCAGCTATGGGCAACTCAGCAGCTTTGTATTAGACCACCCACAATCACCTGTCCACTAAGGCCACACCAAAAAAATGGTGCAAGTGAGCGAATATTTTTTTAAAGAATTTCTTGGCGTCCAAAGGATTCCTTGCGAAAACATCACAAAGAGAAAACTTGTAGAAACTGAAGTGAGCGAAATCCGTAGACAAGACCTTTTTTCAAAGAAAAAAAAAATTAGTATTTCCAAAAATATGGAGAGGGCAATCCATAGACCAACTTATTTTTTTTTGGTGTGGCCTAATGTGCATGTAGCAGGCAAGGTTTTTCTTTCTGGTTATTCAATTATTACTAGTTGTTCAATGTATGTTCCTTCCCGTAATACAGTGCCTCCTGTTTTTTACAGGAACCAGGGCAATTACACTGTCCAATTGTTTGTGTGAATTTATATATGGGTATATGTGTAGAGGCAAGGAGAAAGGGTGCTCCATGCTAAAAGTCAACCTTAAAATTCAAATCACTAGCTTTACAGTGATACATAGCATGAGAAGATACTCCTGTTAGTTTTGGAGAAATGGCTTGCTAGATATTGGTAGGTGTGACCATTTCAAGAATGTTAATAAGCTCTATGTCTAATTGGTCATGAGATATATAGCTAATTAGCATAATTTATGCTAATTAGCTAAATTCGTATAAATTTTTATTCTTTTGCCTATAACTTTTGATCTAGAAATGGTATTTTCATTCTGTTTTCGCCATAGTAAACCTTGTGGGATGTTCCTTCAAATGGAATCATTGATTTTCCTATTTAGAATGAAAATCATGTTTCCATGGCAACAGAAATCAACAAAAATGCCTATTTTGGCCCAAAAACATTCTTTTAACATGCCAAATTTGGAACCTTTCCACCCAAAATAGAATGTTTTATCAAAAACCATTGAATTCTCCATAAAAAAGTAGCCTATAACAGTTTTAGTCATATTTTTCCTATTCTAGTCCATAGTGGTGCCCCCTGGTGGCTAAATCTGGTACTAAATCCCGCAGTAACTGTCCTTTCTGCTTGCTGGCTCACATATGAAAAATACAAAACGGGAGGAGTATAATGAGTAATTGCTTTCAATTTTTAATTTCAACACTGTAATACTAAGAACCTATATTAAACACAACAATGACATCAAGGCTCTTTATGCAGTCATATTGAGAAAACAAAAAAGAACTCTCATTCTAAACAGTAGCTATAATAGTACACAACCTTTTAGATTCCATTGTCAGCATCATCATCACTTGCTACATTAAGAGGTTCTTCAACCTCGTCATCATCTTCAGGGTTATCTTCATTGTTGACATCGTCAAGTACATGCACACCATTTATATTGTTTCGGATGATGCGTGCCATAACAAATTGTAGAACCCTTACATAAATGTCCATACCAAAGGTCACTGAATCCACTAATAGGTCTATTTGATCCAGTAGCTCTTTCAAATCTTCCCCAGTTATCGGACATGGGATACGGGGGAGGATAACAGTGGGTTGGCTCATGTCAATGTTGTATTCGTTCTGAAGCAGGGCAGTGTGATTTTCCAAGTTGAAGTGAAGGGCGTTATGAGCTGGGGCAGAGAGTGTTCTAGCTTGCTGAGAGCAGGTTTCTGTTAGCATTGAGGTATACCACATGTTAAGTGGTTGTCTAAAGTGTTCAGTCCGCACGCCCATTTGATTATGTACATACATCCAGCGAACAAGGTCTTGATTAATACGTGGTAAGAACACCAAGTGGAGGCAGTATAAATGAACAGCATTATGAAGTTTCAAAATCTTGCTATCCTCCATTGCATAGAACAGTTTATAATATTTGTGCAAAACCTTCAAGAAGACGTCCCTCCAAAGCCTTTCAATGCGCTGATTGTGTGTAGATCCTCCTCTAACAAGTTTGGTCCGTGTCCCCCCTGGACGGGAATTGACAAAATCCTCTAGGAGGTTGTACTCAGACCCACCATCAGTTCGCACCCGTGAGGGCCAGGAAAACTGTCTGACACCTTGCAAAAATAACCTTAATGCGGTAGGACCATTGTTCAAAGTGCTTGCGGAAAGGAATGGAATAAGTCTTGAGAAACCATCAATGCCACCATGCACCCATATCTTCCATCTGAAAAGTAGAATAAAATTCTGAATGTGGTTCTTGTTTGGAACAAGTTAAAAACACTTTGCACTTCATGGGCTCATAAGGGTCATTGAATGAAAGAGATAGAATGACAGAGATACTGGAGCCCTAATCACCATGTGCCATTTAACCTATTGTGATAGTGTTTAGAAGGGTTACATGTGTAGAGGTACGGTATGTCCTATATGTATTATGGTTCTTTGGTGCGGTGGGTGAATCAGCCAGCCGGGTTAAGCCCTCCACTTGTTGGATAGGTGGCAGCACTGATCCAGGAGGTTAGAGGGTAACACGGAGTGGCACCACTGTTCCTGCCTATAAAAGGACAGGGGCATAGCCGCCACGTCAGAGTTGGCTTGGCCGTCTCTGTATTAACAACTAAAGGTTCCAGAAGCATTCGGAACTCAATGAGAACACCTTGCGCTACCTACAGGTAGCCGCCACTTGTATGTAGAATAAATCTTGTTGGCATACATCCGAACCATCTTTCATTGAATTATCCGTTAAGCGAAACCGAATCCACCACACATGTTAAGTAATTAAGGATTGGGAAGAAAAGAAAAATAGGGGCTTTCCATCAATGACATCATGCAAAATTTTTGACCCCTCCTCCCTTGTCATTTTTTTGCCAATTTTACAATGCTGAAGGTGTATGGAAAATTAATTCCATCAAGCCAGGCCTGCTCCCCGCCTTCTAGCATGACGTCATTTGCGGCCCTATAGGGTTTTCTCACCGCTTTAGTGCATGGCAGTTATCCAAATGCCACTGGGAATTCGCACATGGAACTGTGTATGCTCGCCTTTCTGTCACTTGAGCAAAGCGCGCCGCAGTTCCAATTGGGTCAACTTCTCTTAGAGTTGAGCGGACTCTATAACGGGGCACAATCAGACCATACTTTGAATGTAACAGACGGACCATTTCTGAGATTCCTGAGTTTGGCATTTCTCTATTCAAGTTACGTATGGCATCTCTAAGTGCTGCCTGGTCTATGTTAGAGAACCTTCTTCTTGGTGTTGGTATTCCAACTCTCCTACAATAATTGTAAAGTGTTTTACGACAAAAGGTACCAACAGCTCCAGAATGAGCTATTGACGACAATGTGCTTCCAGTGTTCAAGAGGTCCCGTAATAATGCATCATTTATGTTGACACGTTGGCCACGCCTTGATGCATCTTCTCCAGGAGAGCGTGTGACTGGCAAGTCAGTGTCAGTAATGGCAGGCTGTGCTTCTTGGCCGTTTGCATTTAGGTTACTCCTGTAAGACAAGAACAGGTTTTTATCTCAAGTTGAATACGAGAGCCCCATAGGTTTAACCAAGAACCTCTGTATCACACCCCACAGTGTGATAACCCTCCCCTGTATCACACTGCCAGGTAAAACATCCAAAATGGTCAAATAACTGATGATAAAATCATTTCTAATGCCAAATAAATGGAATTATGCACATATCTGACTTAATTCATTTGAGATAAATACGAAGGAGCACTCAAATCTATCAGCACTGAGGGTTATCACACTCGGCTTCACCTCGTGTGATAACCCTCAGTGCTGACCAATTCTCGTGCACCTTTGTCTATATAGTGAGGAACTGGTTCCTGGGAGGGCCTGAGGGAATACTACAAGTTGTGGTTACATCCATGGGGACTGATCACTACAAATGGTTATCTTCTGAGGTTAAGACCAGAGATGCCAACTGTTATGAAATTTTCGTAATTGTTACAATTTTTTCCCCTGTTATGACCGTTATGATTTAAGGTGTAAAAAATATGATTTTTGGGCATCCCTCATATGTCACTATAGATGCAATCAAAATGGTCTCCGAGGATAAGCTATATGTAGAATAAAGATGGGACAGGCTGATAGATCAAACTTATTTCTTATTGGGTGATAGACTTCTTTGAACATTTTTCAAAATGACAAGATCTTTGTTCCAGTTCAGAGATTCTCAAATTTTAAAACCCCATGGTTAGGGTCTGGTTTAAATGACAGATGCAGTGACATTTAAGTATGGGGAGAACTCAAATTATTTGTTTTTAATCGGCTTTAAATTGTTACTGTAACGGTTCGTATCGACTTATATGTTGGGTGGCTCTTTGGCTCGCTTATCACTAGAGATACCAACACAACATGAGTAGTTCGGGTTGGGCAAAGCTCCACACTGCCTACCGCTCGGGTAGGCCTTTATTCAGGATGTCAGAACATACGTCTGGGCTGGACCATGTCCAGTCCCCTTCTGCGGATCATCCGGCTTCTTAGTAGAAGCTGGACGCGAGGCATGGTGCTGCCCCCTCTTGTACCAAACGGGTATCGCAAAGCGACACCTGGTTGGCATAAAAGGAACGAGTACCACACGAGCACGTCTCTCGGATGAAGCGCACTAATATATATACAACGATGCCGGCCCCTACATTACGATTTTTATTACAATTTTGAAGATTTTTCATTGCCATTTTGGACCTAAAAAGTTGTAGCAATTGCGATTTCTGGATGGCTCAGGTTGGCATCCCTGTAAGGAAAATAATTGGTGATTCCCAATTGATGATCAATCCTAATAGTCTCTTTTATAAAAGCAAACTATACATGCTTTCTACATGAGGCCTCTTACCATATAGAAACACCTGCTCCACTGACATCTTATTACTCATGAGTAATATAAAACATACCCCACAGTAAAACGTTGGTGTAGAGAATGCAAAAGCTGTCTTGCTTCGGTTAAACTCCCCTCTACAGCCACAGTCTCTTCATTAGGATTTTCCATCTCAAATGTTTGGAACCGGTCGAAGAGAGAATTCAGTTGGTTTGAGTAGCGCTCCAATTCAGAGAGTATTTCCCCTGTGGGTTGGGAGTGCATAACATCTTGTTCTTCAATGTATCTGAAAGTGTAAGGAAAAATGGTGCAATTAATCATACAATGAAACCTCACATACAAATTGAGCTTATTTATAAGGCTCCCAGATACCGGGAACAAACCTCTAAAATGCTTTAGAACACTTATTTATTTCATGTTGATACGCCCGAGATATTGACAGCCCATAGCTCTAGCACTTGATCGGCCGTATCGCACACCCCCCGTGCGATAACCCGCGAAAATATCACACGCCGAGGTCACGTGACTACTTAGTGACGTCATAGCTCCAAGATGGCGATGTAAACAATGCGCACGGGGAGTAATTCTGGTAAATTCTATTGTAATTCAGCTGTTTTAGATCAAAATTACATGAAATAAATGCAAAGGCACACTCGTTGGAGGAATGTCGGGGGGTTATCGCACTTGCCGATCAGGTGCCGCATCGCACTCCGCCCTGCGGGCGTCGTGCGATACGGCACCTGATCGGCGCGTGCGATAACCCCCCAACATTCCTCCAACTCGTGAACCTTTGCTTATGTACTGGGTACAAACCTCTAAAATGCTATAGAAACACTTACGTACTGGGTACAAATCTCAAAATTCCCTAGAACACTTATGTACTGGGTACAAACCTCTAAATAGCCCTAAAACACTTATGTACTAGTTACATACCTCTAAACACCTACACTTAAGTCTTATGTACTAGGTACATACCTATAGATCGCTCATGTACTAGTTAGTTAGAAAACTCTAGATTTAAAAAATGTTTTTTTGATGTAAAAGAAATGTAAATGAAAAATTTGGTTGAAAATTGGTTGTAAAAGCAAACGTTTTTATTTGGTTGAAAAACTGAACCAAATAAAAAAGTTTGCAAACTTTGAAAAAATGTTTTTTTGGCAAGTGTGTATAGACACTTAGTGTAGGGATATTGCCAGGGCTGAACCCTGCACCATACCTCGAATGAAACACCATTAAGACTGCACCCTTTACCTCTCACTCAAGGCCCATTATCTCTATAAATGGCGCATTAATCTCCCCAGAAGTGTGCAATTGGCTCATTGGAAAAAATGCTGGTGTCATATCCCGAAAGTCAAGCATCCCAGAAGTTGGCCGTAATTTTCAAAATAACTTTACCCCTTTCATATTTCTACGGCGTAGGGACAGTATCATTAGGGTTGTTGTCCTTTCAAATTCTATAAGAAGAGAGGGATGTTATCAGGGTTTTTATGTTTTCAAAATATTATTTATTTTCATTGATGTTTGTGGCCCATGAGCGATAATAGGCTTAAAACATGGATTGCGCATGCGCAGCCAACTTCTGGGATGTGCCAACTTCTGGGATACAACACTAGCAATATCCCTGTATAGTTATGGCAATGATACAGAAAATTAGTAAAAAAAAACTTTTTGCAATTTTTTCATTTGAACCGAAACATACACCTCAGTGCTGTGGTGCATACAGTGGTGTTTACATGGCCAATAGGAACATTTCTAAGAATTCATATTGTGAAACATCCTACACTCAGAAAATATTCTTACTCACTTGAGTCTGTATCCAGACTCAGGCAATGTCGCCAAAATGAGTATGATTTGAGATTCAGCCTAAGCCTGGGTTGATACTCAGGCAGATCCTGAGGCTGATCCAAGCTGAGCCTGGGGTGATACTCTGACTCTGCCTGAGTATCATCCACAGGGTCAGGCTGAGTCTCAAATCATACTCATTTTGGCGACATTGTCTGAGTCTGGATACAGACTCAAGTGAGTAAGAATATTTTCTCAGTGTATACTCTCTGTATTTTCACACTTGTACCACCAGAAACTTGGCAGGCCTTTGGAAGGACTTTTTTCCTACAGAACGTTTTGGGGTCCCCTGACAGTAGCATTTTAGGACAATCTTACTACACACATTAGACTTTTTTTAGAGTGATCTGACAGAAAGCACTGGCAGTCCTATTAAAGGACATTCATAACAAGCTCTACTATCAGAGTTAAAATGGAGAATCATAAGTCAAAGTTCATAACTGATACTTACCTCTCAAACCTAAGTAGGTAGTCCCTGCAGAGATCCAAGAATGAATCAAGGGTCGGTAGGTGTGCTCGTTGAACGCGGTTGGGCAGTGGGGCAAATGCAGGGGAAATCAGCAACAGAAAGAGGAAAAACCACTTGAAAGCTGCCATCTTGTTTTGGAAAATTTCAAATAGAGGTCAGAATAGGACAGCAGTGAATATACACTAGATGCATGGGCACCTAATTTTATCCAATAGAAACCCATCCTTATCTAAGATGCATTTCTGGAGCAAAAACTGGGATTATGTGAGCAAAGGAGGGGTTTCTCGCACATAAACTGGGTTTATGTGAGCAAAGGAGGGGTTTCTCGCACATAAACTGGGATTATGTGAGCAAAGGAGGGGTTTTCCACACATAAACTGGGTTTATGTGAGCAAAGGAGGGGTTTCTCGCACATAAACTGGGATTATGTGAGCAAAAGAGGGGTTTCCCGCACATAAACTGGGTTTATGTGAGCAAAGGAGGGGTTTCTCGCACATAAACTGGGATTATGTGAGCAAAAGAGGGGTTTCCCGCACATAAACTGGGTTTATGTGAGCAAAGGAGGGGTTTCTCGCACATAAACTGGGTTTATGTGAGCAAAGGAGGGGTTTCTCGCACATAAACTGGGATTATGTGAGCAAAGGAGGGGTTTCCCGCACATAAACTGGGTTTATGTGAGCAAAGGAGGGGTTTCTCGCACATAAACTGGGTTTATGTGAGCAAAGGACGGGTTTCTGGAGCAAAAACTGGGTTTTTGCTAGCAAAGGAGGGGTTTTGAATATAAACTCAGTTTATGTGACATAAACCCACTTTATGTTAGGAAACCCCTCCTTTGGCCACAAAAGATGGGTTTCCCTTAGACATGCAGTTTTCCCCACATAAACTGGGTTTATGCTAGCAAAAACTGAGTTTTTGTGAAACTCCTCCTTTGTCCACATAAACTGGGTTTATGTTACAAAAACTGGGTTTATGTAGCAAAAACTGGGTTTATGTTGACAAAAACTGAGTTTATGTAACAAAAACTGGGTTTATGTCCAGTTTACCCAAATGGCTTGCCATAAGAGGGCCCTTGAAGGCTTGACTAACAAAAGTAACACTTTGACAACACCTGTCACCGTAATTTGAATTACCCGGTTTTGATCATCGTATTTCAAACTATCAAGATCAAGATGCCATATTTAACAACACAGTCGTAGGATTATTAACTCGGAAAGAGTTATAGGCACCACCATGGATTAAGACGTTTTTGGGGTCCCCAAAAAGAGGCAGAGATGGCCAAACTTTGTGGAAATAAACCATCAAAGAACTGTATAATTTTAGAAAAATATGTTCATATATAGGTACTTTGTCGAGATCATGAATATGTTGAATGGTCATTGAATATATCTGTGATGTTTCCACAATTCATGCATTACAAAATGTATAGAAAGAGCAGAGAGGCGACCCTTTGGCCCTCCAATGCTAAAGAATACACATTCCATTGGGAAACCTTCCCCCCCCCCCCTGCTTTCTGTCTCTGTGTTAACCAGAACACAATGCTGATGTCATACCTCTGGAATGTATACCTAAACTAGCACAAGCTCTCTCATTTACACACTTCTATTGAGATTGTTTGTCACCATGCTTTTAGGCAGACCATAGAATAGTTACATCAACCATATTCCCCTGAGGTTAATCGCCCTTCTAGTGTAGACTTGCTTGGTCAAATCTATAGCCTAGCCACATATTGCCCTTTTTTACTCATAGGATTACACATAGGATTACACAGGGACCAACCTATCATTTTAATATTGGCTGTTAGTGCTTGGACAAAGAAAGTCTACTCACCCTGGATATTATAGCTCTGAAAACCCATTTTAACCCTTTAATGCACTGGTGTCTGTTTCTATAGGGGCATACTTAGGGTAGTACATAGGGTTTATGATGCATTGATTCACACTGTGATTCTTACAGGGTTAGTAGGACACGTCGGCTGTCCAGGGGCCGCAGCCTGGGCGCACCACAACAATCCACCCTACACACTTGCTTAGCTCAGCCCCTGCCCCAGGTAGCTCAATAAGACTGTATATTAATTTGTACGGTCAGACTAATACCCCTGTACCTTGCTATAGTAGTGCATTGACGCTAGGAACTAAATAACACTTTATATCAATTTGTAGGGTCAGGGTTGGATCATTACATCAGCCTATACATCGCCATACCCAATACCCCCCCTCACCCACACACATTCCCTTATGCACACTATACATCGTCATTGATGCTAGTAACTCAGTTTAGACTGTATAATAATCTCTGGTTACTCACCTTCCTATAGCAACAAGCAAGTTGTTCAATGGAGGCAGCCATTGCTTGATCTCATGCTTAAACCTTTTAGATCCAAATGCTAGTTACCAGTGCATTATCACTGTTGATAAGCTTTACACATCAATACCTGCAGCCACCCGGGGGAACAAGCCCTGTTTGCACTGAATGGATGTCTTTCCATTTTTCCATTCTCTGGTGTTTGATTGAAAATGTTGACGTCATTCTGTGTTTTAATTTGTGTTTTAATCTGTGTTTTTATGATACATGTATTGAGTTTAGGGCTATAACAGGTTAGTGATAGTGCTATGGTATGATAGTAATTACTCACTATTTGTCAGCGGTTAATCAATATATGTTAGTAATTAGTCACTATTTGTTAGCAATTAGTCGAAATATGTCAGTATTTACTCACAATTTGTCAGCAATGAGTCAATATATGTCAGTACTTAGTCACTATATATGAGCAATTATCAATACATGTCAGTATTTACTCACAATCTGTCAGCAATTAGTCAATATATAACAGAAATAGCCATTGATTCAATTGTGCATCCTGCCTCGACTGGTATTTGTCAAAATATGTCAGCTAGGCTAGCGCTAGTACATATTTTCTCTTAGCCAGTCTGGCGAATTTGCCTCATTTTTGATTAGCCAGATATGTAATCAATTAGCCAGATTGATCTGATCAACCTTCATATAATATTAGAACATATTATTTCTAGGTACATGTACCACAGAGTATTTACAAAGGTAGTGATATTTCAATATGATCAGACCTTTTAAATATCCCACTCCACTTTTGAATGGGGGTTTACATGCAGCTCAGTTCGGTGATAGAGCTCCACATAGATATGGATTTAATATAAGGCTAGGCATTAAAGGGTTCATCCACGTTTCTGAAAATTTTTGGTATTTTTTTAATGATGGAAGAAAGTGCAACAGTGTCTCTTCAGAAAACTGTGTTTGAAAGGGGACATGGCCAGCTACTCCCAGAAACATTGAGTAGGAGCTGAACCATAGGAATTTCGATAGGCTTAGATATGTGTATAGCCCTAAACAGATATTAAGCAATTTAATCAGAAATCAGAAAATGTTTTATCAAGATTTTTAAAGAGAAAAATCACAGAAATATCATATTCATTTGTATGAAGAGGGAATGCATATGACTGGTTTTGTCATGTTATAAGCTTTCCAACGGTATGCTACACTCCATATATTCATAGATCTTAGATCCTAAATTTTCAATTGAATCCTTAACATAATCTCCTAACCATTGACCCCTTGTATTCCCAGTTGTGAATTGGGAGAAGGATTAGCCAGTCTGGCGAATCCAATGGGAAAATGGTTAGCCAAATTGTAGTTTGATTCGCCACTGGCGATCTGGCGAATGGCTAGCGCAAGCCTAGGTCAGTATCTATTTATCACTATTTGTCAGCAATTTTTCAATATGTATTAGTAATTACTCACTATTTGTCAACAATTAGTCAACATATATCAGTATTTACTCACAACTTATCAGCAATTAATCAATATCCGTCAGGACTTAGTCACTCTATATCAGCAATTATCAATACATGTCAGTATTTACTCAGAATCTATCAGCAATTAGTCAATACATGGTAGTAGTTACTTACATTTTATCAGCATTTAGTCAATATATGTCAGTAATTGCTCACAATTTGTCAGAAATTAGTCAATATACGTCAGTAATTACTCACTCTTTGTCAGCAATTAGTCAATATATGTCAGTAATTATTCACTATTTATCAGAAATAGTCAATATATGTCAGTAATTACTCACACTTTGTCAGCAATTAGTAAGGATATGTCAGTACTTAGTCACTAGATATCAGAAATTAGTCAACACAACTACATGTCAGTATTTACATACAACTTGTCAGCAATTAGTCAATATATGTCAGTATTTACTCACTTTTTGTCAGCAATCAGTCAATATATGCCAGTACTTAGTCATTATATAGGAACAATCAGTCCATTTATGTCAGTAATTACTCACAATTTGTCAGATATTGATCAAGATATGTCAGTATTTACACACATTTTGTCAGCAATAAGTCAATGAATGTCAGTACTTTGTCGCTATTTGTCAGCAATTAGTCAAAATATGTCAGTAATTATGCACAATTTGTCAGCAATTAATTAAAATATGTCAGTACCTATGCACTATTTGTCAGCAATTAATCGATATGTCAGTGGGCTTCCCTAGCTCACTTAAAAGGGTCTATTTCTCCTCTTTCCTTTCCCCTCAGATGTGTGTGGTGCACATATGCACGGGCACTGACACATTCCTCTGTGAAATTGTGTAATGTAGTTCTCGCCATGAATATGACCCTAGCTGTCGAAATCAATATCAAAAGGATAGGCAGGTCCTTGTGTAGTCCTATGAGTAAAAAAGGGCAATATTTGGCTAGGCTAGAAACTTGGTCATGATGATTCCAATGGTTGTTTGAAATAGAGTGCATCATACCAGTCAAGGCATGATGCACAAATGAATCAATGACTATTTCTCAGCTGTTTATTGACAGATTTCAAAGTGTACTATATTGATTTCAAGGTTTTCCATCATGCCGATTCCATTTTTCAAACTTCTGAATCCATATTTTTTATGGTTGCTGAGATGGAGTGCATCATGCTAATCAGGGCATGATGCACAAATGAATTAATGCACATATCTCAGCTGTTTATCAACAGATTTTAAAGTGCACTATATCGATTTCAACATTTTCAAACATACCAGTTCCCTTTTTCAAACTTTTAGACCCATATTCTTGATGATTTTTGAAATACAAGCTAAGGTGCAAGTTAAAGCATGATGCACTAATGAATAAAATGCCATTAATGTTTTTAATATTAATATTTATTCATTAGGTGTCAGTAGTTTATACCTGCAAGCATATGAATTCTATAAGAGAGCAATGGAACATATCTATATATATTGAAAAGTACTAAGAAGCGGTCACATCCAGGCTGCGGCCCCTGGACAGCAGACGTGTCCTACTAACCCTGGACAGCAGACGTGTCCTACTAACCCTGTAAGGATCACAGTGTGAATTAATTCATCATAAACCCTATGAATATAACATAGCATAATAATTCAGAATAACATAGCATATCACCTATAACATAAAGGCCCATAGATCATTTTAGGGCAATGCCCTATCCATAGACATTTTACGACTATCCTGTCTATTATTGTTCAAAGAAACAGTAAAGAACAGACATTTTGTGGATAGTAAATATTACAGGAGATCCTCGCATATATGGTACGGCTCTTAAAGACCCATTTGGGTGGGAGCGAGAGGAAGGGATGGGGTGTGATGGGCCTTTATAAATGCCTCCGGGTCTTTTGAATTATTAAATTGAAAGATATCTGGTAGAAGAAAGGTTATGTTATTGTAACAATCTTTAGCAAGACCTCAAAGTTAGGGTACATCCTACAGACAAGTTGCATCTTGTGTTCTCAGGGTAGGCAGAACCATTTGAAAGTTGGGGGGCAAAGGTCAGGTATTCGCCCATGCCCCCCCCCCTCTCATGGGGGGGCGAAAGCATTTTTGACTTATTGGATCCAAAGGTGTGACAATGGAGAGCAGGAAGTTTGGGCGGCATCCCCCTAGAAAAATTTGAAATTTGAGGACCACAAAGGTGAATTCTGGTGCATTTTGAGGAGAGAAGACACATTCTCTGTGGGCCCTGAAGAATTCCCCCTCATATCTATAGGCCTAAGAGATATAAGTCCAAAGATTCCCACAAAGGATCTCTACAAAATATAAAAATGAAACTCCCCCCCCCCACAAAAAAAAAGATGGAAATCTAGACACCATATGGTGCATTCTCAAGCAGCTTCTAACAGGTTTTTCCTCTGTGTTACCCCAGATATACTAACAGACTTGCCTCATCTTTCTGTCAGGACTATTGATCATGTGGATCTTAGCCTCGTAGATCCCACACTTTTTAAATCTCTCCTGCCATAGTAAAATGGTGTATTTTGGGGAGTCCTACAAGCATAATTTGATGCTGTATTGGATTCAAATTGTAGGCCCTATAAATTGACTTTGGTTTTGCCTTGAACTGTCACAATCTTCTGCAAAAAGTTTGGGGGGGGGGGCAAAAACATAGTCTTGCCCCCACTCAATAGGAAAGTTGGGGGGTGCCCCCCACCCCCCAGCTCCAGTCTATACAAAAAGCTTTTCCCCCACAGGCCATTCGGTCCTGCAGATCTTATTATTCTGCAGGCCCGGACTGATTTTGGCAGGACTGGATTCCTCAAGAGCCCAAACTCTCAAGATTACAGCCAGACATTCGGTCCCGCAGTCTGGTCATTTCTGCAGGCCCGGAAGTGATTCTGACAGCAATGGCCTCCGTCCCGCGAGTTTTTGTATGGACTGCAGTTCCGCCGCCCCTGGTTCTACACAAGGAATTACAGTATTTTTGTACTTCCCATTTCAGACCGCTTCTCCTACCTGGCTGACCGTGGGTATTGGGAGCAGTTCTACAGAGATCAAGCTGGACCAGCTCACTTTGAGTGGCTCACTTCTTACAGGACCATCCTGGACCACCTCCACCTCCCTCTCAAACCTTTCACACTTCTAGATGTCGGATGTGGGGTGTCTCAATTCACACCCAAACTAGTCCAGGACACTCCCAATCTCCTCACAGCCTGTTGTGTGGACTTTTCAATAGATGCCATTAAGACTTTACTAACCCAGGAGGAACATACAGTAAGGGATGAGACCAGAAGTAGGATATTTGGAGTGGCTGCAGATGCTAAGTGCCTTCCCTTTAAGAATTCTTCCTTTGATGTTGTATTTGATAAAGGAACAACAGACTCAGTGTTGAAAGGTCATGATGGCGTTCAAGAAGCGTCTGCAATTTTATCAGAATGTTTACGGGTTTTGATACCAGGGGGTGTGATTGTTCAGGTCACAGACGAAGACCCGGATCTAAGGACTTCTCTACTTCAAGAAATTGCTCAAAGACCAATTAACATTACATTTTCTGTTTTACAAGAAGGGGATGCTCAGGAGTACTTTCTATACAGAATAAAAGACATGTGAAGAAACTTGTTAAAGATGAATCTTTATTTCTCATGAGTTTAAGCAGTTTTTGATATTGTAGATTGAATATGATGTTACAGGAGAAAATACCATTACAATGACAAAGCAATGAATAGCAGAAATGGTTCAGTCCTTGGGTCCAAAAGAGCTCCTATTGTGTCTGAGTACCAATCCTAGAGAGGAAACCAGAAATTGCTTTGTGGATTGCTGCATGTCCGGGGAGCCCAAATCACTTTGCTAGACATCTGGGTTGCAGCTCAGTTTAGCTAAGGGGAACATATCATTGGCCTGTGTTGAAGCATTGGCAGATGTTAAAAGTTACTTGGTGACCTCGGTTACGTCTTTTGGGGAGAAGCGCTAACGTGGCGCCATTTTCGCTTGTAAAATATGAGCAGTAGACTTTCGCATTCCCACCGGAACCACTGACACACTTCCGATCATACCGTTTCTCCCCGAAAGGGTTCACGGGTGACCTCTCTGTATGATACTGCCACCTGGTGTTGGATAGTGGTAGTATTGGATATTAGTAGTATTGCCACTAGCTATTCAATGCCCCTGTGCACCTTGCAGGATTCTGAGGCTGAGCTGGGCAGCCCAAATGTCTAGTCAAGTGATTTGGATTCCTTGGACATGAATTAATCCTAAAAGCACTGTCAGGTGTACTATACCCAACATAGGTACCAAGACCTAGCTCAGTTAGCGGTCAGTTGGGATTAGTTTTGAAAAGACGAGATAAGATAAGGGTCCAATTGCGGCCTTCTATACTCCTGACCCCTGGTTAATAAATCTCTTAAAGAGGAATTTCTACCACTAAATAAGTTTTTTTTTTCTATATATTTCCTCAAGTTTAAAAAATCCTGATTTGTTTTAGATATTCTGTAATTTTTTCTTCTATCTTATCAATGATTTCGTGTGTATTTGAGAAATTTCTCTCTCATTTTCTAGTATACAGACGTTTAGAGCCCCACTGACTCTTCCTGCATCACCCTCCCGACTGGGGAGGTTTTGGAAACAACTGACCTAGGCCTGTAGTTACCGATATCATAATAACATTTGTGAGATGCTAGTAAAACCCTCAATTTATTTCATTAAGATACAGAAATGAAGAAAGTGACAGACCCCTTTTAAACCGATGGAGTTGCATTGAGCCAATCACTGAGAAATAACTCTTGAAAATGGAAGGTTCTTGACAAATTTATTAAAATGCTTCATCGTTGGCGAAAAATAAATACCTAGGTTGTTGCATGGCAGATCTGAATATTAGAATGACATTTAGAACAACAATCTTTAAAACCTCAATGTTGAGGAAATACTAGTCTATCGTCACTCTGCTTTGACAATTGATTATATCCTTTTACCACATTTCTCACATGCCTTTTGAATCTAAGTTCTTCAAGCAGGGTGACACAATTAAACCATTCACATGAGAGAACTGACTAACACTTTCTCATCTTTTTTGATTCAAACCACACGACAGAGATTAAATATCTTTGTAAAAACTTGATGGTTTTAGTTTCATCCTCATCTATGTCAGCTATTTGATTGAGGCCCAAAAACAGAATTTTGATAAAGCAATAGTTAATCTGTCGGAGAGCTCTGTAGTTGTGAGTAGTTTGCTGGTTATAAATTAAGGGCCAAGTTTCCTAATTAATGGCATGTATCCATTGGATAGGTCATGTTATGAAAACAAAACCACATTGTTTGTAACCTTCTCATAGCAATCGATAATCAATACATGTCGGCATGTACACCACACAGAGCTAGAGGCAAACAAATGTAATGGGGTCTGCTTTCATTAATATACCCTTTAGCTTAAGGTGCAATAGTTAGTTGTCATGATGCATGAATGCAACCCTGGTGATTTACTAGCCAGGGCTACCTTCATGCATCATGCCGAACCTACTGGGGTAGGGTCGCCATGATGCCCCAATGAAGTGCTGGCGAGCAGACTCGCCAGCACTTCATTGGTGCATCATGACGACCAATGAGCATGATGCACTCCTGCATCAGCGGCCCATAAAGGGATTGCGGCAAACAAAGGTAATGGAGTCTTGCTTTCATTAATACCATGGAGGAGCATGCTTGTGGGTGTGGCTTATAGAAATCTATAATACGTACTGTAAACCCCTGCATATAGGCCACACCCTGACTGTGGGACAAAGCTATAAACAGCTCCATAGACTTGGACATTGCCACTTTAGCACCGCTTTGTAATGTAAAACCTTCATATAATCCACACCCTGATTTCACGGACGTCCCATAACCAATTTGGATTAGGTATGCAAAACAAAAACGCATTTAAGTTGAAAAAAAAGGGTTTTCAACGGAGGAAAATGTTTGTCAAATACGTTTTTAACCGCAATAAAACATTTTTATAGAATGTAAAAGAAACGTTTTTGGGTAAATATTTGGACTTTGTTTACCCTTAAAATAAACATTTGGATAGCTTAAGAACCTAAGAAGAACTTTTTTGACATGTCTTTCTTTTTCTTTTTTTCCCCAAGAGGGTGGAGTAAGTTGTGGTGTTTTACCGTACATGTTCTCACACACTCAATGAGTAGCACATTGTCAAGGGTCATTACTATATGGATAATATTTGTACTTCTTACTTAAAGATTTTCACAATTTGCAGTATTTAAAAGCTACCTGTAAGTTGGGGAAGGCAGCACCTGTGTACCAAACCCCAACTCTAAGTCAGGTATGCCAAGTCAACATAGAAATTGTGGAGTAGACCACTTGAGGAATGTAAATTTACACATGGTTTGGGTAGGGTAGGAATGTTTATACTATACCAGCTTCAATATTAGCATTTGCCGCCTTGTAAAATGGGAAACACGTACAGCATTATAATAGGGAATCAAGTAAAATGGTTTTACACCCCAGATACCAAACTGCACATTACACTGGAGCCCCATCGTTACCAGCTACAATACGCGCCAAAAGGGATATATGGCCTATTAAAGTCATGGGCAATAAATCAATCTAACATGGGCAGTTTTGGATTTGGAGAACTGAGGCTACCTAGAGCAGGCAGCATCTAATTTGCTCAGCCAACACTTTCAATATTGACAGAGGGTGGATAATCGATGCTCATAGCCCACTGATTAACAACGGCACTGAAACCACCGCCTCTTGGTGCTCTCAGGTCTGTCCAGTAGCCAGCTCTCAGAGTGGTCCCACACCTGACCTACCTTGAGCAAACTTTGCCCAAGACGGAAGTAAGAGTAGCTGGGGAGGGTGGGTCTCTAACCCTTTAAGGGCCTCCAATGCACCAATTTGTATGCACCAATGGAGTGCCTGCTCATCTGCTCATCAGCACTTCATCGGAGCATCACGCCGTTCCTCTGGGAGTGTATCAGCCCTGTATAGGGTCGGCATGCCGCATGAATGTAGCCCTGGCGAGTTACTCGCCAGGGCTGCATTCATGTGGCATGACGACCAATGGGCATGATGCATTGCTGCACTAGCGGCCCTTTAAGGGTGTCTAATCAAAGGGCAGTTTGCTTGGCCGTCACAGAGCTATACGTTGAGACTGGGATATGGTGTGTGGAGGGTCAACAGTAACCAACACGATGCTAAACCATGCTGAGCTCCATAGGGGAGGGCTCAGGGACTGGTCATTTATCACCAACAAAGGATGGAGACTTGTTTTGTTTCTGATTGGGGGGGGGGGGCAAGAAAAGATAAATTTATTCTGAAGATGGGTCTAAAAAGTTGTTTTTCCCCCTATCAAAAAGGCCGCCTACCCCCTACTATAGTTCAACTCTGTGTGTGTGTGGGGGGGGGGGGGTGAACATTTTTAAACCCTCAGTATGGGGGGGGGGCACTAGTAGACTGGCACTAAAGGTCTTGATCCCTTGAAGGTTAGGGGGTATAAGCTGTAGGGCCATATACATTTAGTGATCTAGTCTGGAGCTCATTAAGGATAATTTCTTTTTTGGAGGGGGGAGGGGGGAACAGGCCCATGTCACATTTCCTATATTTAAAATTAAGGTGGTCTTAGGGAGGGCACATGCCCCCTATATCCAGTACTGGGGTCTTTCCACCTGCATTATAACCCATTGCCACTGACCCCCCACCTCCCGTGTTGATAAATAACGACCACTCTAAAACTAGAACCCTGGTGCCTATACTAGCCAGATCAAAGACACACCTACCAGTCACAGGGACGATGCAGGAGAAACGGGTGACCAGAAACCATGTTTACACACAAATTATTAGCATCTCTAGAATTTGGACATTTTGTGAATGATTTATATGGACATAAACACACCAATGGCTATATAAGAGGATTTCATAGTGACCCAGTAATGTGCAGGCAGATATCGGAGCACGGTTAACAAGGGGATTAGCTTTATCCCCTGATGTTATGGACAACTTTATCACCGGGTTGATTAGTTGGCAAATATAGGACTACTATATTGAGCTCTAGTGAAAAGTGGACCCAGATAGTATAAGTATGGTCACAATATTAACACTTTCACTAGGAGTATGACACTCTGGAGATCTATAGCAGTGCATAGGTGGAGAGAGACCAACTCTAAGGACAACCAAGATGGTAAATTTTGCATGATTGCCAGTTGAGATTGCATATGACTGTGGTGGAATTTGCAAATTGTGTTGGACTTACAATCAGGATATTGTCATGTTTTGGGAGGTGATGTGAATATGATATATGAGACAAAATGGCTCTTGTAGGAGTGCAGTTAACCAGACCGGTTTCGACCCATACCGGATATATGATGCCTGAAGGCACCAGTGACTCAGCTTTCAGCAGCCGACTGAGCAGCCGGCGTTCTTCCAGTGTCGTCTGGTCTCAGTATGATGATGTCATCAGCGGGCGTTTGACACGATCTTCGATCAGTTCCCCATCCACTCCACGCCATTCCATCAGTGTCTCTCAAAATGCTGCGAGTTCAATTAACAATGCATTCTTGCCAAAAAGTCGTTTGCAACGCCTGGCGCGAACTTTCATCTATCCAGATGATGAAATGACATTGGCTTTGAGGCAGACACCACCACCAGCATTTGCCTTGTGTCACCGGTACACTGAGCCCGTGCCTCGTCCCTCCAGTGAGCTGGCCAATGCTTGCCCGGGCCGCCCCTCCTACAGAAGTGCAATGAGTGATAGGAGAACACAAACCCCGCGACTCACTCTGCGGAGACGGAGCTCCTCCAGGATGACTAGTGGCAGTGACCCCCACTCCAGGCCTGTCTCCAGGCGGCCTGCAACAGGAGGAGGAGAGGAACTTAACGTTCCCACCCTGGAGGAGGATCTGCCGGAGGAAAATATAACCAGCCCCAAAAAAACTGACGATATGTTTGATCTGAGAAAAGAAGTTCCAATAATTCTCCCCACTATGTCAGCTGAAGAGGAGGAGGAGGCGTTGTCTCGAGATGTCAGTTTTATTGACCTGGTCAGAGGTCTGGCCATCCCTTATATAACAGTCAGTAGGAGTTCTACCCCCAATATCCTGGATGTGAGGACCATGTCGGAGGTGGTTGGCAGGGTGAGATCAGCCAAGAAGCACCTACCCACAGCACCAGGTGGCAGCAGCTCTGCCTCCTCCAGGAGCCAAAAGTCTAAATCTAACCAACCATTTCTAACACCAGGGGGAGGCACAAGATGCAGTAATAACCAGAGTGGATTAAAATAAGGCAATTGGAAATCAGTAAAGCCCTTTAAAGGCCACTGATGCAGGAATGCATCATGCCCATTTGTTGGCATGATGCACCAAAGAAATGTTAGTGGGTCTGCTTGCCAACAATTCAATGTTGCTTGCCAACACTTCAATGATGATCTAAATGGGTATATTGTCCTGAGGCCAAAAAAAAAAAGAAGAAGAAACGCTTCCGGTCACCCGACCGTCCTCAGCTCAAAGGGGCCGACCTCAGCACCTTTTGAAGATTTTTTTCAATTTTGTTTCAAGATTCTTTTTTCATTTTTTTCAAAGTTTTCATCTCAAAATCTATATTCGAATTCTATACACACATTTTCTCGGATCCTATGCAGAAAGCCATCATTTCTTATAATAACGAGTGAAAACCTAGCAAAGTATGACTATATGAGGCCTTGGATACTAAAAAAAATAAATAAAAATCCGACCTACCTACCTCAATTTTTCTTACCATGTTACTGGAAACCTTTTTTTTGGCCTGACCCTACAGTGTTCTGTAGGGTTGACATTATATATGTATGAATAGGGCCGAAACAAAAATATTGTGTTTTCAGCTACATAACTCATAACTCTAGGGTTGGTAGGTCGGATTTTTTTTTTTAATTTTGTATACAAGTATATGGGCAGACATGTCCCCTCTTTCAATGATATTTGAAAGCCATATGAAAAAATGTGAAAAATATTAAAATATTAGTTTAATGAAGCAGTGGTTGTGACGTATAGATGTCCTCCATGAAAAATGGGGGGGGGGATATATGAAAAACATCGGGGAAGAAATTGGGAAAAAGAAAGAAAGTGTAGGGTCGGCACTGTTTTGCTAGGGTCGGTCGGGTAACTGAAAAAAAAAAACCTCTTTTTATTTGGCCTAGGCCTATAGCCCTATACTGAGTTTTTAAGTAGGGCTGGATTCATACATTGCAACGATCGATGGGCACATAGAATTCATCCACGTCCATATTTTACTGCCAATGAGTTTGGAGAGAGACTTAACAATTCAATAGAAGTACATTATATTGATTTCTGTGTATTGTATACCGATTCTCTGAAGGTACCAACCATTTGAGGCTCATCACATGATAGTCTATGTCAATGTCTCAAATACCTTGTCCTACCTATATTAATGTGAATACATTTTTTGTCAATTGTGTACGGCGTTACTTTAATACATAATTTTTTGATATATTGTGTCTAATGTTCTCTCCATAGGATATCCCTAGAATAGATCTAATAGACCTATGTGCAGCAATATCTCCATAGTTCTGTGTACTATACAAGATTTATAAAATGGCTGGCAGTGCTCTGCTACACAATAGAAGTGACCTTGAGTGCGTTATAGGAGTACAGCGCATGCCTGAGCAAGGTGACGGTATATATGTAATGGTTCAATGGTTATTCATTGTCTACACATACCTTGATTGGGTGATTGATTGTTTGGATGGCAATATAAAAGTTTTATAAAGACAATAGACAACTCTTTCTTCACATCTTGACTGTCTGATGTTCTATAATGCACGAATGCATCTGAGTCTCGATGTGAAGAAAATCGTTGTCTATTCTCTAAATAAACCTCATTTCCTTACTCTAAATAAACTATTATTATATGCTTTATTTTCACTTATGTCAATCCTCACGATGTAGAAGTAAGTAGTATGCACATGTCTTGATGTAGCATCATCGCCCACATAGTTCCATTTTAGTTAAGGAGGCTTTATGAAAATTGGAAGAATACAATAGGTAGTTTAAGTTGGACAGGTGACCGGAATCCAGTACGTTGCATTTCTCTGGTGAGGCAAGCTGACCTTAGACTGCCTCCAGCTCGGCAGTTTTGCATGATTTAGTTATGTATTAGATAATTGGCCAAATAAATTTGGAACAGGGTCAGTCCAGAAGTGGACACTCTCAATCAGGTTTAAGTATATTTAAAAGTTGGTTGCCAATTTAATTGGACTAAATAAGAGTGAAAGGGAGAGTGGGTTTAAGCAAGGTAGCCTTAACTTGAGATTGAGTTTTTGACACTAGATGGCCCTATAGTGGAGCCAGGTAGGACAATGACTCTAACATTCTATAAAGATGTTATTTCTAGATTGAAAAAAACAAAACAAAAACATATTGATATTAAAACGTAACGTTAAAATAGAATTTCTAAGCACTCAAAAACATCTTTTCAGACATTCCTAAACGTTATAACATATACGTATTTTTTTGACAAGTCAGATATGTGTCAAAATACCTGAGACCATTCTGGACAATTGTGATCTGCATATTGCAGCCACACAGATATCAGATAAAGCCTTTGCTTGCGGGTAGGCATTTCTCAAGATGGTACGACTACACCCCTTTCAAATCGCAGTGGGATCCCTCATTCTAATGCCATTACAACTCTGTATCTAGTGGGCACTAATGCTTTGGTATGACTGCCCTACCCCTGCACTAAGTGCTGATCGTACACAGCATTACCTACGACCACCCACTCTAAATTTCAAACTGTAGTGGCTGTAGTTTTGAGAAGATCGGAGATAAGAGATAAGATAAGATAAATTGAGGCCTCCTACTTCTTACCCCTGGTTTAGAAATCTCTCTATTTTTCGTAAAGGAGTTATTTCTTTCACTAAATTGGCTGAATTTTTTCTACATATCCTCGGGTTTAAAAACTTCTGATTTATTTTCGATTTTTCTGTTCATTTTTCTTCTAGCCTTTCAATAATTTTGTGATTTTGAGAAATTTTTCTCTCATTTTCTATGGCCCAAATGTTTAGAGCCCACTGTCCCTGCCCACATCACCCTCCCGGCTGGGGAGGTTTCAGAAACGATTGACGACTGACTGGATATATGATGTGATATTGGTAGGCAATTAATGACTATAATATCAATTCGTTTACGTGCCGGGATCTCAAATAAGCGCCGGTCCCAAATAATCACCAAGGGTAGAGGGATGTTGAAAACAATCTTAAGCACTAAGACCAGTGTTCAAATAAACGCCTGTCTCATATAAGGGACGGAGGAATTGAAATTAATGAGTGTCCGAGAGCTTAAATGTATTGATCTGGCCATATATCCAGTATCCTATGGTATACATAGATCTATGAACTACATTCTAGTTACAGCATTATGCCTACAGTATGTTCAATAGCCCCTCTCATATTCTCAAGACCATGGTCACCGACCATTGTAAAGATTTTCTTAAAACAAAAAGAGATATCCTTTGTTACAAAACTCATATGTCTTTGAATGGAGCAGAGGCTACAAAAGAACATGTGAACTGCCTATATGTCTTTCGATCTTTAAGGTACACAGATGACATTAATTGCTCGCAGAATTTGGAACAATGATTATAAAATTTGATTGAGAATTTTAGGGCAGATTCTCAGTGGACCTGATGGTGATAAGACTTGCATCCTAACTGACCATAATGATTTGACGTGCCATTTATCCCATACCGAAGATTGTATTTTTGTTTCATTATTAGTCAGATAGCTGGGGCCAGAAAGCAGCCTATAAACAATTTTTGCTAAACGTTCTGAGTAGAAGCAGGAAACAAGTTTCATGCATCACAGTGATACGTGGGCCTTCAGAAAAACCTGTCTCCGGACAGGCATCTCACTTGGGTGGTGGCCATCTTGGATTTCAGGGTCGAAACCTGAAAAACAGGCTTTTGATCAATATCTGTACTTCCTGTGCAGATATCAACATTATTCTGCTATCTATACCCATAGATTCTAAGGCCAGGGGTCCAACCAACTTATTTCTGGACTTGTTTGACCAATACATTATCAGTTGACAAAATGGCAGCAGTCGAAATGTCAATTTATGGGTAAATTTTCATCCAATCAAGGTCAAAGACACATGAAATGGTCATATAAATAGTCTCAGATGATCTAGATAACACTTTTAAAAACTTTATCAATGGCTTAGCAATGATAGAAGTCCATACAGAACATTGCTGATGTCATGTTTTAACACCTATGACCTTCAACAGCTGCGGAAGTCAATGAAAGTGAGTTTTGCAATATTTGGGTTATCTTGCTGAAATCAGGTATACACTATTGGTAGAGCAGTTACATTTGATTAAACAATCTATCTGGTCTAAACTACATTATTTAGGTCATGAATAATACAATCCATCTAAAATTGTCCAGTGAGTGGTGGCCATCTGGGATTCATTAATTTTCATCGGATTAAGGCCAAAAACACATGAAATGGTCATATAAACAGCCTAAGATGATCAAGATAACACTTTTAAAAACTTTATTAATGTCTTAGCAATGATAAAAGTTCATACAGAACATTGCTGAAGTCATCCTTTAACACCTATGAACTTCAACAGCTGTGGAAGTTGATAAAAAAAACCAAAATTATTGAAAACTAGACTGGAAAACAGAATAGATAAATATATAAAGAGCCCAATGTATAGAGATGTCTGTCTAAGCAATAAGCTAAAACCAGCTAGTGATGGAAGCCAGTTTTAAATAATTCATTCCCCTTTATCCCACGCCCCCACCCACCCCATAGGGGCCACTCTGGAATTTATGGAAACCATGTGTGTACATCACCTTGGAGGTGCTACCCCTTTTAGCAGGGCAAAATTTGACAAAAAAAACCTTTGGGTGGATTTCCCACCAAAAGTTGGAAGAAATCGTACCCCTTTTGGCCGTACATTCCTTTCTTTTTAAAAACAATACCTCTTTTGGTGTCTTACTGCTTAGGAAAAATGATCAAGATGAACTTCTTTTTAACTTTAAGTATTTCTGGACCTACAAACCTACCGCTTTTAGCCCAAAATGCCCAAAAATATACCCATTTGAAAGGATCCCGCAGGACCTGCCCACAACCCTAAAAAGTAGCTCTTTCCTGTTACTTTTTATACACACATGGTTACTATTGATCATATATGGAGTGGCCCCCCAGGGTTAACCCCTCAATTATAGCACCATAGTTTCCACCTACAGAGTACAAGGATGTGGGTCTACTAGACTATTCATATTCACTTTCAAACTCTGAGCTTTTCCTACAGACATTACCTCTGGATATGGTCTTCCTCTACCTCCTCCTTCTCAGGCTGATACCCATCCTCTGCTGAGCACCCTCTTTTTCCTGTCTGTCCGATCATTATTTTCTCTGTGTCCTTTATTATTTCATTTAGCTAGTAAACCATTGGCCTGGCATTAAGTTAATGTGTATTAAGCTCAACAACTACTACCTTATTAATTTTTCTGTTCTTGTGTTTGACCATTATAGTATCTTTATAAGCTGTATGCAGTACCATCACATTTTTATTATGTACAACCTAGAGTATTACCAAGTGTATAATCCAAACATCAAAGTCTAATGCGAAACAACAACAAAAAATTACCCCCCCTATTTAAAACCTATCAATTAGATCCCTAGATTGCTGAGTTCTTGCAGTATTCAGAGAATGGACAAGCATGTGTGCATGGTTCCAAATCCCTGACTTGTGCATCTACATTGTCTTGTAGAACACCACTTCCCTGTTGGAGGGCATTTACATGATACCAGAAACAGACACTCTGGTGATACTGGTTTTGTAGTGACGAGTCTTGCTCTAAGGTCTCTTGATTCTGTCAGATCTAAATGTACAACAATCCTCTACTGAAGGCAGCTGCTGTACTGGATGTCATGCCTTCTGCCAAATGAGGGTTTGGTAGTGAGCTCTTTTTGCATGCAGAATCAAGGTATCCTTGGTGGGAGGAAGTATATATCTAACTTCCTATCAACCTTCTGGAGGAACTGGCTTCATGGTTTTTGAACAGACTTCAATCTTGTTGTTCGAACTGACATACTAATTCCTCAGCCCCTGGAAGCAACACCTTGTTTGCTGACCTATGTGTTACTTTTTGAAGGCAGTCAATGCAGTTTCCTTACCAGTTCTTTGGAACTGACTTGTTACATCACAAAGACATGTCAATCTCTCAAGGTCATGAACTTCAATTCTATGAACTGGTGTATATGTGCTGTTGCCAGTCTGTATCCAGACTTTTTCACACAATAATGACATAATATGTGCTATCAGAAGAACCAATGCATCAGTGCCCTGGGCACTGACATTTGTTTGCTTGAACCTCACTAGTGGCTCACTTGCTTCCAGGATTATGCATATCAGCTTGATGAATCTTTGGATTTTGAACACCATCCTTTTTTGCGATCGGTGAAGCCCCACCTGACTATTAGATCCCCATTTCTGTGGTGCATTTCTTGGAACTCAGTGCAAAGGAAGTTGACTAGACTTGATTTGTTTCTCTCTATCCTGACAAACGTGTTCCAGTTTCCAATCTTTAGTTCTCATGATTGCACATTATGTGGTGTTACCGTCAACTTTGCACTAGTTTATACGTGCTTCAGCCTTCACAGACCTCTGAAGATATTGGTCAAAAACATCTACACTTGCCACAGGATATACTGGAAGGGAATGCAGCTGTAGAACCTGTCTGGTAAATAGCCAAAATATGTCATGATAGCTTGATTTCCAAGGGCTTGTGCAATAGCCATACCATCTATGACAGTGCATGTCTTGCTGAGATTTGATGGTGGTTGGGCCTCTCCTTTGTCTTGCTCCGGAATCTTCTTCAGCTCTGCCTTGTTTCTTGGAAGACACAAGAAACCATTTAAGCTTGCCAATAACAATGGCACTGGAGACAATTTATGCTCTGCACTGGAGACAATTTATGCTCTATCATCGCCAACATCCACATCCCGGCCTGCTTCAAGGGCTACAATTATCCTTGTAAAGAGATTGCAATCTGCCTTGATTGACACAGCACTCTTTCAAACATTCACATCCACAACACACCTCATGAAATATATGAAGCTTTTTTATTGTTATGTGTTCATAAAACTGGACTGTCTTATTCATTAGCCTGTCATTCACACACTTTCTTTTTCCCACAGCTTCAGCAGTGAGCTTCAGCAGTTCAAAGGCAGATGCAAGATGGCTGCCAATCAAAGGAATAATATTGAAGGGAATATGTTATTCAAGAACAAACTGAGGTATTATGGGACAGGTAAATTGTTGTATTAGAAGTAACTGCTCTATTATTAGTGTAGACCAGTAAGATAACCTTAATATTACAAATCTTTTATTGATTTCCGCAGCTGTTGAAGGTCTTAGGTGTTAAGGCATGACTTAAGCAATGTTCTGTATGAACTTTTATCATTGCTAAGACATTATTAAAGTTCTTAAAAGTGTTATCTAGATCATCTGAGGCTGTTTATATGACCATTTCATGTGTTTTTGACCTTAATCAAATGAAGATGAATAAATCCAAGATGGCCACCACTCACATGACATTTTTAGATGGCTTGTATTATTCATGACCTAAACTAATTTAGTTTGGACCAGGTAAATTGTTTAACCAAATGTAACTGCTCTATCATTAGTGTATACTTGATTTCAGCAAGATAACCCAAATATTGCAAAACTCACTTTTATCGACTGTTGCAGCTGTTGAAGGTCATAGGTCTTAAAACATGACATCAGCAATGTTCTGTATAGAATTTTATCATTGCTAAGACATTAATAAAGTTTTTAAAAGTGTTATCTAGATCATCTGAGACTATTTATATGACCATTTCATGTGTCTTCGAAATGGATCGGATGAGAATTTATCCATAAATTGAGATTTTGAATGCCGCCATTTTGTCAAATGATAATGTATTGGTCAAAAAAGTCCAGAAATAAGTTGATTGGACCCCTGGCCTTAGAATCTATGAGTATGGATAACAGAATAATGTTGATATCTGCACAGGAAGTACAGATATTGATCAAAAGCCTGTTTTTCAGGTTTTGACCCTGAAATCCAAGATGGTCGCCACCCAAGTGAGATGCCGGTCCGGAGACAGGTTTTTTCTGAAGGCCCACATATCACTGTGATGCATGAAACTTGTTTCCTGCTTCTACTCAGAATGTTTAGCAAAAATTGTTTATAGGTTGCTTTCTGGCCCCAGCTACCTGACTAATAATGAAACAAAAATACAATCTTCGGGAGGCCTCAGCTACCTGACTATATGGGTCCAGATCTGTAACAATTGGCACGGTGACATGCCCCTTCTAAAAATCGACAGGTGACATGGGCACTCCCTCTCCCATCATCACTACTAATTTTTTACACAAGAGGCAGAAGTTATCTTAACTTTGTGCTCCCTTTTCGTGAGAGTTGGCCATTTAATTATTTGTGGTACATGGATATTATCAAATTGCACTTACATAGTGCAGTCTATGGTCTATTCACATATGGCAGTTACATGTACACCTAGGCTTCATCTTGTACGCCCAGAGCATGAAATAAACTCCCAATTGGTCTAATTATTCCAGTATGAATTGAATGCCCAGTTAATCTAAAGTTAATCTTATCTTTATACTAGAAGCAAAGAACCACTTCTTAACAATAGCATAGGCCCCCACTCCAGGATGTTGAATCCATGTAGGTTGTGTTAGCGTACCTTAACTACCAGTTAGTGTAGGGGTGTTGTGAGATTCTTTGTAACCCATGAATAAATATTGCCCCCTGCAGGGTCAACATTGAGTCAAAGGGCAGGGGTCTAATCGAATTAACCCTCTATGGGCCACTATTGCAGGAATGCAACATTCCCTTTGGTCAGCATGATGCACTGATGAAGTGCTGGCGAGTCTGCTCGCCATCGCTTCATTGGTACATCATGCTCACCATTCGGGTGTACAAATGTAAACCCTGTATGGTAGGCATGATGCTTGAATGTAGCCCTGGCGAGTTACTCACCTGGGCTTCATGGATTAACATGGTATGTGAAGCCATTCTCCTTCCCTCCACAATTCTTTTTACTATAGTTCACTTGGACTGGATTAAAGGCTGAACCAGTAATTCATCCAGTAAGTTATGGTCAATAAAGGTAAGAACATAGACCTTGTAGATAATAGCAAGATAATCCATTTAAACCTGGAGCTAAAGTTATTATCAATTATCATACATGATTTAATCTTTTATACAGATTACGGGGCACCAATAGATTATACCCACTGATTATATTAATCCCAGAATGCAGCCCTGGTGGGTCCTTTTAGGCACTTTTATGATTAGTAAATAAATATGTGAATAATCCCTAAACCAGGGACACATTTATAAAAGCTGTACGGGTCTGAATTTATCCCAGTTTGTCTCCATGTCTTCCATCCTTTTTATTCACTCTTTGTTGACCTCTCATCTCACACTTCTGAGACCCAATTAACTTACACTCCTGCTCCCACCCCCACCTGATTTCTCCACCAAAGATCAACCTTGCACAAATGAGTCAGAATAAGAGGGTGACTGGCACAGGTGGATTCCACCATTTAGGGACCGCTGATGCAGGAGTTCAAAATGCCCATTGGTCGGCATGATGCACTAACGAAGTGCTGTGCCGCTAGCACTTCACTGGAGTATTATGCTGACACTCATGGACTCATCAATCCCAGTAGGGTCAGCATGATGCATGGATGTAGCCCTGGAGAGTTGCTCAACAGGGTTGCATTCATGCATCATGATGACCAATGGGCATGATGCATTAATGCATCAGCAGCCTATAAAGGGTTAAATTAACTATACCTGCTGTATACCCAGCGGGGGATTCCCTAATGGTCACTACCAGGGTGCACTACTTATAGGACCCCCTTTCTGCTCGACCAAGTACTTATCACCTTAGTACATGTCTCACTCATTGGTTATTAAGTCTTCAAGGGCCGTTGATGCATCATGCCCATTGGTCGTCATGATGCACCAATGAATTGCTGACGAGACTGCTCGCTAGCACTTCATTGCAGCATCATGCCGACCCTCCCGGAGTTTATGTATCAGCCCCGTAGAGTCGGCATGATGCTCCAATGAAGTGCTGGCAAGCAGACTTGCCAGCACTTCATTGGTGCATCATGACGACCAATGGGCATGATGCACTCCTGCATCAGCGCCCTTTAAAGGGCTAAGTATAGGTGATCCCACAGAGCCACAGCATGACCTGCACAGCCACTGGCATCTCTTGTTTTTTACTTTTCCAGCTTGACATATCTGTGGTTTAAATTTTACGGCAATCTTTCCCATGTTATTGGGAATTTCCCAGTGGTTCCCCCTGACCACTGTGTGAAGTGGGTGCATGCCAGGAGTGGGCCTCCTGGGCTAGCCCTGGAGGAGAGCTGCTGGGCTGTGGAGGACTTGGCAGCAGCTGAAGGCAGTTGGGACTGGCCCCCCAGAGAAAAGACTTATCCAGCCACTCTAGCTGTAATAGGCACTCCATAATAGCCATGTGTGTAATGGTTAGAATATATAGATCTGGTCCTGGGGTGCGTTACATTACAATAAGGCACAGTTAAATGTTGGTCGGTGAGATTTATACACCTAAATCTGATACAGATTTCAAAATATTTTAGTAGAAAGAAAATTAAATTTCATTTGAAATATTGCTCATTTCATCAACCCTATGTGATCTGAGGAGGACACAACCCCCCCCCCCCCACCTTTTCCGGAATCTAAGGATACGAGCGAAAAATATAGGGCCTATTCATACCATGTTTTATGCATTTCTAAGCTACAGTCTACATTGATACTGACTTCTCCCTTTAAAACCTCATTTTTGATTTTAGTAATGCTACCCTAAAAAAACACCAATAGATCATCGCTACCCTTTATGGTTCCACCCTAGATGAAGCTTTTGTTAACTATGTGCTATTATAGGGCTGAATAGAATGCAATCTGAGCATAAAAGCATTGTGCAACAGTCTTAGCTGCTAATCATTACCAGGATATTGTACTTGTGTAACACCTCCTGCACCTGCAAAACATGCTACTTGAGTAGTCACCTGGCCACATGCAGGGACTGTCCCAACCTCTCCTTCAAAGGTGGAACACAGTGTAGTATATAACTGTAAGGAATAACATAGCCGCCACCTGCTAATAGGACCCCATTCAGTATGCTCCATGCATTAACACTAAGGAATACATCCACAATAGGAGTATTTACATAGTGCTACCTTTTTGACTGAAGACAATGGCTGCATTTGCTCCAACCAAGACCTTCACCAGGGCAATTTCAGCCAATCTGGAGTATCAACGACAGTTAGACCTCGCTCAGAACTCATTGGAGTCAAAGAAGCGCCATGCTCGCTGTGATCTCAACACACAGATTATCACCCTCAGAGAGACCCTTTTCAACATCAGGGCTAGGACACCAACCATTGTTTCTGATGAGCATGAATCAGGGAGCAGCTCCTATCACTCCGCCCCTAGCTCTGCAAGCAGGGCCTCTCTTCTTAATGGTGCCTCTAGGCATCGTCAGCCCTCCTCTACTTCAAGTAGAAAAAATAATAAGGGCATAGTGCCAGCATCCACTCCTGTTAATGGTGAAACATTCCTGACTGGTCCAACTGGGGAGACCTTGGTGTCCTCAAATAATGGTCTGGTGGCCACTGGTCCTAATGCCTTCACCTCCTCCAGGGCGCGGGCAGCCACCCCGCGTAGGATGCTCCATGTGTCCGTAGGTATGAGGGATTCTAAAGAGAGGAAGCTGTCAGGGGAGGGTGGCACCCCAAGGAACAGACAGAGGATTGATGTCCAGTTAGGGCCACCAGGGAAGAAGCTGGATATGGGAAAGCCATTGGGTGACCAACAGGGGGATTCTGCTGGTACTGTTCAGAGGAGCGGTCATGTGAAAGGAGATGCCCGGAGGGTTGTCTTCTCTGCCCATATAAGAAAGAAGAAGCCACTTCATGTTACTCCAGGGCTTCCTCCAGATAATGAGGCCTCAGCTCTGGATGAGAATGAGTCTGATTTGGGATCCACTTGTTCTTCAATACGCCCAGTACCAAGGCCTGTCACAGCAGGGGATGGCATTCTGGAGGTGATGGGGTCAGGCCATGAAAATGGCACCTATACCAGCTTGGTTACACAGAATCAGCTACTACCAAGGACTAGCAGCAGAGCAAGCACAATAATAACAACACCAATTGGTGCATATAATGAGCCTGTGAAATCTCAGGGAAAGCTTGCAATTATTGCAGGCAACCACCCCTCCACAAAGGCAAACCATCAGGAGGAGAAGTTGAAGGCTGAGAACAAGAGGAAACTAACTGACCTTAGTAGACCCTCAACTGTGGCTCCAGGAAAACCCAAAAGTTTCTTCCTGGTTAGAAACCCTTTCTTTAAGTTGGATCCGTCAACTGAGAAGCGAATAGACCAAGTGGAGACAATTCGCCTTTCTCTACATAACATTTACCAAAAGAGAAATGATTTAATGACTGCAGATGGAAGTGACACTGCCTCTATTCAGGACCATAAATTTGAAAACTCTGAAGAGAAAACAAAACCTAATGCATCAAAGGAGGAAATTGCACAGTTAACAAAAGGACATGTATCTAGAAATGAAACTAATACCCCAAATAACATTCCAGATTCAAATCTTTTGGTGCCCTCTGGCTCAGATGCAGGATCTACATCATCCAAACCAGAAACAAATATATCTAAACCCAAGGGTGCAGTTACTGTTAAAGTACAGATGTCTGCAAAACCTAGGACATTCAGCAGGTACTCTGTACACCAAACACACACAGGTCCACTCACCATCCCCGGGGTATCAAATAATCAACTTAGAGACCTGGAGAGGTTTCATCTTCTCATGAATCGTAGGAACTCACAAGCTCCAAATTGTATAAGATCATAGCAATTGTACTATTTATTATATGACATGTCTAGAATAAAACCACAAACGTGTGTTTAAGCTTATATGGTCTACAGATCTGTGGTAAATAGCTTGCTTTTCTATATACCGTACCTTCATGGGTAATTGTCCAGCACTTTAGATAAATTTGGAGGTATACCTACCCCAGTCTTTTACAAATCAGGGGCTTATTCAATGTCTGTTTCTGTGCTTAGGAGATATTCCAGTACCCCCTTTTCCGCTGTGCTTATACAAGACCTGCGCTTCTTAAAAACTCAGTGCCTAAACGCGATTATCTTTTATCCACTTGGGCCTCAAACCTAGCCAGAGATCTGAATTGTTGCAACTCAATACCTGCAACTCAAAGCAGCATGCAACTCCCATATGACTAAAACGAATCTTAATTCAATTTGTAATATCTTAATCAAATTGAATGATGATGCTGGGGTCAGCCTTATCTTCTTCTTTGCCCTCCAATTATTTCTGGCCTTTTATACTTCATACGTGATTACCACAATCATAGCTCACCTGTGGTTACCACACTTTCGACTTGGATCATCCCCCACTCGGCAAAAAAACTTATTTTTAGAATTTGCAAACGTTTTTATATGTTTTTGGTGAAAAAAACGTCAAAAACATTTTTGTTAAAAAACCTTTAAACGTAATAAAAACCTATTTAACATTTGTTATTCAATGCCATTTAAATGTTTGTAGAAATGTTTTAAATTTACGTTATTTTTATGTTAAAAAGGTCTTTTAACCTAAGCTAAAAAAACGTTTATATAACGTTAAAAAACGTATTTTCAGTGTTTTCTTTGCATTAAAAACGTTTGGTAAATTTAGTGAGCTAATAAAAAATATTTTAATTCCTAGTGGGCCACTGCTTAGAGAATAACTATCAAATGCCACTACCAAAATGACAGGGTAACATCAATGCAGGAAAACATCAACCTTTATTACAGAAGTACATATACACCTACAGTTTTTCGGCTATCATCACACCTTTTGCATATGGTTATTGTATCTGCCATAACTTAAGCAAGGGTTTTTCATACTAGTGACTACAACTAGTTTTAATGGCTTAGTTTGTATGGAGGGATATATTTGTATACTTACCCGTGCCAAAAATGTTCCTAAACAATTGTTAAGCAGTTATCCTATATATGTGAGCTTAATAGAGCATTAGTCCCAAATATAGAAACAGCTTACATGTCATAGGAGATCGGATATTGCAATGAATACCTTTGATAAGTATATTAAGAAAATATCTTAATCCTGTTGAGAGGATTGTAAGACATGAGCTTGAGTATTTACTTATAGAATGATAAAAGGACTGAGGCTACCTAAAATGATTATTTTCACTTAATTACACAAATGAATTTAATTGTATTACATGCATGTAACAGGTTCACAATAAAAGTATAGACAGACCTCCCAGGTCACAATCATTGGCATAGGGCCTACAATATCTCAACTCTTTAAGGGCCGCTGATGCAGGAGTGACTGAATGTAAGGGGTGGCATAATGACCGAATGTAAGGGGCGGCATAATGACTGAATGTAAGGGGCGGCATAATGACTGAATGTAAGGGGCGGCATAATGACTGAATGTAAGGGGCGGCATAATGACTGAATGTAAGGGGCGGCATAATGACTGAATGTAAGGGGCGGCATAATGACTGAATGTAAGGGGCAGCATAATGACTGAATGTAAGGGGCAGCATAATGACTGAATGTAAGGGGCGGCATAATGACTGAATGAATGTAAGGGGCGGCATAATGACTGAATGTAAGGGGCAGCATTATGACTGAATGTAAGGGGCGGCATAATGACTGAATGAATGTAAGGGGCGGCATAATGACTGAATGTAAGGGGCGGCATAATGACTGAATGTAAGGGGCAGCATAATGACTGAATGTAAGGGGCAGCATAATGACTGAATGTAAGGGGCGGCATAATGACTGAATGTAAAGGATGGCATAATGACTGAATGTAAGGGGTGGCATAATGACTGAATGTAAGGGGCGGCATAATGGCTGAATGTAAGGGGCGGCATAATGGCTGTGTGTAGCCCTGATGAGTTACTTGCCAGGGCTACATTCATGTATCATGACGACCAATGGGCATGATGCATGATTGCATTAGCAGCCCTTAAAGGGTTAATCTAAGTGTGACACTTGGCCGCTCTTATTATATAGGAATAAAGGAACAAGTGGTAGAGAGCATTATATTTACATGGCCTGGGTGATTACTGGAACTTCCCACAGCTATTATTGGTGGGCATCTATAACCCTTTAAGGGCCACTAATGCATTAATGCATCATGCCCATTGGTCGCCATGATGCATGATGGTGAGTCACTCGCCAGGGCTCATCTATGCATCATACCCACACTTTAGGTTTGATACCACCCAGGAGGGTTGGCATAAAGTGCTGGCGATTATGCTTGCCAGGACTAATGCATTAATACATCATGATTGTTGGTCGACATAATGCATGAATGCAGGTCTGGAGAGTAACTGGCCACTGTTGCATTAATGCATCAGGTCGACCCTATAGGCCCGATATGATCCCTGAGGGTCGGCATGATGCTGCCATGAAGTGCTGGCGAGCAGATTCGCCAGAACTCCATTTTTGCATTATGACGACCAATGGGCATGTAGCTCTTGCATCAGCGGTCTTAAAAGGGATAAATTTGTTTGTATACCACTTCATACCACGGTCTATTACTTTAATAAGTGGCATGCTGGCTCTTAATCTATACAAGCATAATAAAAGTATTACATGCCTTTGTTCCCTTTTGTTAATATTATTATACAAGTAGGTTCATAAATGGATATATTTTGGATCCCATCCAACCATTTTACATCAAAATCAATAAAGTTTGGCAGTTCGTAATTGTATCTCTTCATCCAATTTCAATCAATGTTCATGTAGTGCTGATCTATGGCAATGCTTAAGGTATGGGCTGTTGACATTCCTAGAACGTAAATACAAGATTTGATTGGTCACTTGTTCCAAGTACAAAAATGTTTTTAACGTGCTATAAAAAGTTTATATTTGTAGGTTAAAGAACATAGTTTTTACGTCAAAAGCGTAACTAACAAACATTTTTATAATGTTAAAGACATTTTTGTCATGGAAAGCATTTGTTGAAAAGCGTTTTTCAATGAAGGAAAAATGTTTTTCACAAACATCTTTTAACCAAACCTATTCCAAACGTTCATAAACATTTAGAAAAAAAAACACTTCTTTTGCCAAGTGGAAAGGTTGGGAGGGAGTTCCCTATATAACATTACATTCTGTCTGCTCAGAATGTTCTTTCGTTATTACTTGTACTTTTAATGAATTAGACAGCATGTTAATGTTAATTTCATTATATTAATTTACTCAGGAATCTTATGGATAGTTGTTGATATGAATAACAAAATGATCATAATGAAGAAATGGGTTTCTACAAAGTAAATCATAAATGATACACATAAGACGTAATAATGAATAATAATGAATAATTCTTAGCGATTTTATTCCAATGGTCAAATGTAACTTCTATCTATGTGCAGTTACACATATCCAGCAGAAGTATGGCCATAGTCTGGTAGAGGAATGGTTACAGTAGGATTTGTCATCGCCTGGTGTTCAGCAAGATGAACCGACATTCAATAGAGCATTCTACAATCTAGCTAGCATCTAAAATATTTAGTATATGACACACATTCAAAACCAAAATAAACATCAGCAGGATATAGAGTGTTACATCATATTATATGTACATGTACTAACATGGATGTTACTTATTTTACACCCATGGTAATGACGGAGGAGCATTCGGCACATATAAGCTCACTATTTGAGCTAACAGCGCATGTTGTTTGTTCAAATTCCGTATGGGGTAGTTACACTATATATACAAAAATGCCTTATTTGATCGCTGGTTAGAAATGGGCACTTTGTGACTGCTTCAGCCTAGAGTACCCTTGGGGTACCAGATGAAGCATAATTTTCAGGCTGTGAAGCAGTGAGGAAAGTGCCAGCTAACTCGACCTGGGGAAAGAATATTTCAACAAAAACATTTTAAGAACTGTGTAGTATATTCCCTACCTGAATCATTCCAAAAAGTTCATATTTACCTTGTCTTTTATTTATACTTTGGTAAAATATTTTATAGCCTCAAAAATTGTCAGTCATGCTGGAATGGCCGCCATCTTGGATCTCGACTCAAAGAGATAGGCACCCCCCTGGATTTATTCATACATAAATCTGCTCTAGAATCGAGGACTTGAATTGTACTTCCCAAGATCTTTAATTTGATAGGTCATATGTTAAGATGTGATGGATAGTCCCAGAGATAGGGCCTATTCACTGAAACCTCCGAGAGTATCTGCTTGGAGAGTGCTGATGTTATCTGTTTATGATGCAACATCATGTCACTAAGCAATGTCATGTTACTAGGAAACGTCACGTCACTCAGCAACATCATTTAGCTGCAGTTTGCCGACAATACAGACTGCACTTTGCCGACAATACAGGCTGCACTTTGCTAAAAATACATAGGCAACCTCCCCCACCACCTGAAACTACTGCTTTAACCTAAAGACGACCACATACCTAGAGTCAACCACCTGTCAGCTTGTTTTTCTCACTTTCACATGTAGTGCATTGGTTGTAAACCCTAATATTATTGAAATAGAGGTGTTCTAGTACCCCATAGAATGATGTCCTGGAATATATGAAGTGATTGTCATTGCATGATAATACACTAAAGTTCCCATGTTTGAATGTTTTTTACCATGACCAGCTGGTCATTTCATCATAACTCTCCAACTTTGGTTTGATAATTTGAAGATGACAAGTGCTCACATATACAACATTTTGACTCTAGGCATAGATAAATATCTTTGCTAAATGATAGCATAAGGAAATGATAAAATTTTTTGTATAGGACATATTTCCTAGAACATACCTATTTCACTTTGAGATGACCACCATTTCACCTTGAGTCAACCACTCCTTATACACCTATGTGTGCATTTAATTGAATAGAAACCATTGATTATGTAGGATTACATCACAAGATTCATGGCCAGAATAGTTTGGGATAGAAATCCTCACTGGATTCTGCTCTGATGCATACATTTCAATCTTAACTGTAATGCTATGGTTATTACTATGTAGAGGAACTATTTGATACTGAGAGTGTGATGATAAAGTTAAGGAATGAATTATTATAGCCCATATTAAAGGTCTATTAAAGTACATTAAAAACAAAGCCTCTATAATGTAGGGTTGGAAATACCACTTCTATTTTGATTAGATTTACAATATCCATGGTCATAAAGTTGCCTCCAATTTCCATTCTAATTGAGTCACTATAAAACATATATGTTATTATGATGCAATAGTTTTAATTATGCCATTTTACTGCATATCTATAGAAGAGACTTATTCTTTTTTTTCAAATGATAGTTTGATGAACATAGCCCCATCAAAAGAGTAGTTATCAAGTGGTCAGCTCAAGGTGCAAGGTGGTCATCTCAAGGTGAAAATAGACTAACTGAGATTGTCTTAGAAATGATGAAAAACAATAAATAAACTTTACACATGGATTTGAGAAAGGTAATTGGTCCAAAAGCCAAAATAATTTTCTTTCACTTAGTACCTTGGAGAACCTTAAGGACCTATTAGACTAAAGATATTAGCTAATACCTTTCCCTTATTGAAAACCTGCACAGAAATGGTCGTCTTTAGGTTAATCTACCATCTTTAGGTTAATCTGGTAATCTATGCACATACATTTGTCACCACTTTGTTCTGAATGTATACACATGTTAAAACAGCAGCTTCAGAGCCCGTAATCACTCATAGACATAACATCCAATGGCTGTTTGAAAATGATAGTCATAGGAATTAATACACAGAGGTCTTTAGCAGAGCACACTACAACTGCTCTCTTCAAGTCATAGTATTATTGCCATAGAAAAAGCAGTGAAATTTGCAGTTGTAGTGCTTTGTGCAATCATAATGCCTTAAGAAATGACATCAATAAATAAATGAACAGGAACATGATAAAAGAAAATTGGTTGCCACAAAGTAAATCATAATACACACAAGGCATATTCAACAAATAATTCTTAGTTATCTTATTCTAAAGGCTAAATGAACCTCATGCCCCCGTTTTACAATTACAAATTCCTTCTTCTATCTAGGTGCAGTTACATATATACAGCAGTACTATAGCCATAGCTTGGTACAAAATACATTCATGTTATACTCCTCCCCACATCATATAGATTCTGCTGAAGTAGAATTTGTCATTCTCCAGTGGTCGGTATTAAAGATGACCAGAATTGCAATGGAGAGCATTCCATAATCTAGCTAGCAACTTGAATAATTAGTATAACATGCCATTGCAAAAGCAAAAGGACCATCAATAGGATATGTGATGTTACATCATAATGTTACATCATATTATCAATGTGCATTTTACACATTCTTAAAGCCAATGACTGTTATAGCATGTTCATATATATATATATATATATATATATATATATATATATATATATATATATATATATATATATATATATATAGGCAGAATATATCATTTGCGTTCATCCCATATATACTTTAATCCATATAATTATAATATGATATAACATGGTACCTGAAATACCTACCAAATGTTCAATTTTACATAGCTGATTGTATTATTTATTCAATGATAACCATAATCAGTGAATGGTCGCAAATCAGACTCAAACTCCCCATGCTCCTTGTAGACCTATGTACCTAGTTTAGTGATTGGGAAAGGTAGACTTCTATATATTGAGTATGATAACCATGATTCTACCAGTATACATGTATCCTAAGCCTGGGGTATTCAATTTATGTGATTTAGGACATTTTTTTTCTTCTTGAGAACCATGTACGGGGCAACCACCTTGGTAATCAGTATATTTCACTTTAGCACTAGCTTGAGGCAAGGGATCCAGTTCTAATCATATAATGAGAGACTGTCCAGGGCACTCCCTTTTGTAATACCCTTCCACGATGCTGGAAGGTCTGGCAATTCCAACTTCTTGGCATCTGCAATTTTCTGCTGAAACTTGTTCCGATACCACATCCAGTAGTGAGATGAGTCCATGTCAGCACTTGGAGGAATATTCCAGTTGGGTACATATTTTTTGTAGTCTCTGTCAGGATGGTATATTGTATCCTGATTCTCTGTTAAATCACACATATGCTCAACAGCAGAGCATCTGAATGTACTTGTTGACTGGACATTATAGGAACAATTTTCTACCACAAGCTTTCTAGCTTTTGTCCAACTCCAAGCAGCTGCCCCCTGTGGTCTGTGTTGGAGACATTCATGGCAGTTGCTAGGAGATGCATGATTTTGATCTGGTCATTTACAGGGCTCGTTGCAGAATAGGCAGTTGGCTTCACATACCCACAGGCTGTTCATGATCTCCATATGTGGTGGACTATTGATCCAGTTTATGTTCTCCAGAGTGTGCTGAAAGAAGTTATCAAACGCCAGACTCTCAATCTCACCAAGGCGTTTTTTGAATGGTTCCCTTATTCCTCTGACTTCACACCTTGTACTTGTTGCAAGGGCCAAAGCATTCTGTCCTGTGAAGTCAATGGTCTTGGACACTTCATTTGAAAAGTTTCTGATCCATTTGTCCATGGATGTGTTTTGTGTGCTGAAGGCCTTTTCCAGACCTTGCTTTACCTCAGTGATCACTTCCCTGATGAGAGCTTCTGATTGGTCTGAGTACCATGAGGACACACGGCCATGTTGAAATAGATATTTACCAATGTACTTCTCTAACCAATCAGTGGTGAAGGATTTACTGTTTGAAATATATTCTTGATAGTTCCCAAAGTACTCATCTTTAGCCAGGTCTATGACGACTGCCTCAAAGCATCAAAAGGAAGCGCACTGGACAGTCTCTCATTGTATGATTAGAACTGGATCCCTTGTTTCAAGCCTCAGCCTGTTGAATTACCTCACTCTAAAGTAAAACATTGATTACTGAGGTTGTTGCCTTGTACATGGTTCTCAAGACTGAAAAGGCCTCAATCAATAACCCTGTCCTAAAAGATATAAAGTGAATCAAATGCGAATAAATTGGGCTTAGTATCATTGTCATCATATGCAATGCATAAAAGCCTGCCTTTGCCAATATCTGAAAGAAATAACTGTAGGGAAGGTGATGAGTTAAGGAGTCCATTTGCCACCATGCACTGATTATTGTTATTATTACAGATGTATAACCAGCTATGAAAAATTGAACTTTTGCTATATTAAATGTACCACATTAATTTCAATCACTGCATATCTAGACAGAATTGTTTGAAAGGAATGTTACCTGTTGAATTTTGATCAATTGTGAAACTCACTTTTAATCAAAGTTTGGTATGGAGCCATTGGTTTGTCATCACAATCGACACTGCATATTTTAGTCCATGCATCTTATTGGAACTTGCAAAATATATTGCTTCATGTTGTTATGTCTCCGGTTGCATTTTCAATGGGACAAGAAGTGAAGGGATGAGTGCAAGCAGTATATTGTACCCATGAATATTATGTAACAAATGCAATTGCCATGAATCAAATTGTTTCCACAATACTATTAGAGGAACTGTCATGCAAAAATACCTCCTGGTATTCTATAAGTACACTGGCTTCACTAATATTCAGGAAATAATGCTACAGATGTTTCCACCAAGTATAGGACTGATCTAAGATATGTCTTTACTGAAGGGCATTTTCAGTTTAAAAGGAATTCTGCCAGTCATTTCTATTTTAATCGCACAGGAGAAGCCTTGCACATCATTTCCAAGCAGACTTGATGGGAAATGAGGCCAATATTGCATCTCTAGAACTAAATAGACGATAGGAATAGCCTACAGTATGAGGTAACTTGGCTTAAACAAGCCTATATTCTGCCACATTTTCAACTTTTTGAAGCACATTATTTGTTACATAGAGGTCGTTTATAAAAAATACCATTTGCATCAATACAGATCTTGTAGTTTTAATAAAAACTTCTTTGAGATACATTATGATCAGATTTCTTATGATTGTACTCAGTCAGACCAAAAAAGGTCCTTCAGCTGCCAATCCCAGCCCATTCCTTACCCTCGGGAACCTCCATCCCCCAACCATTGCATCTCCTATTGGAGTTGAAGCCTTCACTACAGGATCAACTTTGTACCTCATCATTGGTCTGAAGATTTTAACATTTCTGTCCAATCATTGTCATACAACATATCTGTACTCTTTTTGGCAAATCTCTCAGTGTCTGAGCAATCAATTGAGTGAGGATTTGATGTATTTGAAAGGGAATAATGTGTACAGTCCGGATGATTCTCAGGGTAGGTTTTGGTGAAAAATGGCAATTTTCTGAGAGCCTGTTCGGTGACTGATATTTTTGAAAGTAAAGGTGCTATGGTTATCAAAATAGTCTCAAATGAAGCGGAATTTTGTTTTACAACTTCTCTGGACTTTCCATGTACACAGAAAAATATGTTTCTCTTCAAAGGCTGTGAGAGTGATGAAAGGTAGCAAAAAATTGAAGATTTCAGAAAACCTTTACCATGGTTTCCATGGCAACCAGTCACATGATTTTCAAAATATTGAAGAAAGAGTCTATGTTCAGGTAGCCCTTTATCTTAGCTTTAACTTGATATCTAGACCAATATTGCAGCTTGACTGTTGGAAAATCACTTACCTTTCAAAACAAATCAGCAAAATTTTAATTTTCAGGCCCATACTTGGTGAAAAGATCTGTAGTGTTACTACATTATTTACCACAATATGACTAAGTAAAGTTCGGCTAGTTGTCTGCTTCAGTTGATATTAGGCCTAAGCCACTGTATTCATATAGGTATTATAGACTAGTGTGGCATCTTAATGCCAGGCATCATTAATGTTTGCTGCCGGATGCTTTTTTTTTTCTTTTTAAGTCTTACCCTAACTAAACTTCCGGTGGCATACCGAGGTCTATGCTATCTGTTAATGCAGTATGAAGTAGCTTTTCTACAAAAATATCTATTACATTGTATCTAGATAATGAAGTAGGTTGAACTTGTAAGGTAGTGCCTATGACATATTAAGAACTAAGTTGTTACAAATGTATTTGTAATGATTCCCACATGTATGGATTTTGAACAAACGTCATTGGCGGTCAGCTCAAATGGTGAGCAAATACATACATACGGATTATTCCTTAGTCATTGACTCTAAAAATGATATGATGCAACATTATATATCCTATTGATACACTTTCGATTTTGCAATTGCACGTTATAGATGAAATATTCTAGATGCTAGCTAGATTATAGAATGCTTTCCATTGCGATTCTGGTCATCTTTAATACCAAACGTTGGGCAATGACAAACCCTATTGTAACCCTTCACCAGAATCTATATGATGTGGGGAGGAGTATAACATGAATGTATTTTGTACCAAACTATGGCCATACTACTGTTGGATGTATGCAACTGCACATAGACAAAAGAAGGATTGTACTGCTGTAAAATGGGGATTAGGTCTATTTAGCCATTGGAATGACATTTTTAAGAGTTATTCATTGAATATGCTTTGTGTATGTTCTGCCTTAATTTGTGGTAACCTGTTTCTTCACTACACCCTATTCCTTAATGTCATCTCTTAAGGCATCACAATTGGACAAAGCACTACAACTGCAAATTCCAGTACCTTTCTTATGGCAATATTGCTACAGCTTGAAGGGAGCAATCACAGACCTCTGTGTATTAATTCCTATGTCCATGATTGATTAGCGGCTCTGAGGATTGTGTTTTGACATATGTATACATTGAAAACAAAGTTGTTACAAATGCATTTGCATCGAACTCCATGTGTATTGATTTTGAAAAAGAAAATGTCAACATCAGTCAGCTGAAATGGCGAGCATTATATAGATTGATATTATGCTGATTGCTCCTCTGTCATTGGCTCTAAAAATGTGTCAAATGCACAATAATGATGAAGTATTATATATCCTATTGATGCATCTGTTGCTTTCGTGATTGCATGTTATGTACTAAATATACAAGATGCTAGTTAGATTATAGAATGCTCTCCATTGCAATTCTGGTCATCTTTGATACCAAAAGCTGGGCAATGAGGAACCCTATTGTAACCCTTCATTGGAATCTGTAGGAGGTGGGGAGGAGTATAACATGAATGCATTTTGTACCAAGCTATGGTTATATTGTAGGTTATACCACGATTTCGGCACTTCCGGTGGGTTTATATGCAGTTTAGCCGTGCATTATTCTGCATATACCACCCATGTGCATTTTTGAAATATTTGGTATTTACTTTTTCGAGGTCAAGTTGGACTTAGAATATTTTTGGAGACGCTGGCAGACATAGAAATTTAGCCTCGCCATTATTTCAATGTGAAAAATCGTCCAAACTCGTATCAGGATTGAACCCCGGCCGCAGTGGTGGTTGGCGAAGGCCTTAGCCATAGCGCCACACTGAACGGTGATGAAATCCAATGCGAACATAAATAAGACCTTGACCGGAGAGATACTGAATATTCACACTCACTTTTCGTATGGAATCCAACCATGACATGTTATAATATTAGAATCCCAAGAAGTATTCGATCCATAGACGAGGAATGCGTGCTAATTGTCTCCATTTTCTTCAATATAAATAAGAATCCATTGATTTTTCAAACCGGTCCGAAATTTTCGGCGTCTTCCTCGTACGGCGAGCGGATGACCTATATCGACATCCGGGCCACTGACACACTTTCGCCGGACAAGGAGGCGGGTGGGAATGGCCGTACCGCGACTCGCTTACGATGGGAAAATCAATGGATTCTCCTTTATTTTGAATATATTGGACACAATACGCATGAAGGGATCATCTAGGATATCTAAGGATGTGTGGTGGTCCCGCGTCGTCTTCGAGGTACCTTCGTGGTCCTCGTGGGCGACGTCGAGAGCACCTCTATTACCCGACGCCTGGGGGCGCTGGAGTCCGGCGCCACGTCACCACTTGGTCACGTGGCCCTCGACTCCAGTGTATATAAGGCCGTTGTACGGCCTTCCTCAGGGTCAGTCCAGCCCTGACTGACCATCGTGAGCGATGGTTGGCGGCTGCCCGGCTACCATATTCTAGTACTCCTCTGTGCTGCTGCACAGAGGAGGTGTATGTGGAATATCAACTGTAGACACTAGAAGGCCTAGTGTCGAACCTGTTTTAGAGTTCAAACTCTGCCACCTGTAACTGTGATCGAGAACGGCTGATGCCTATGTGTTATTAGACAATAAAGTTTTAACTGGAACCTGAATAGTTGTTCTTCGTTGTTTATCGAAAGATTCGATTGAACATTGAGGGGTAGAACACTACACTGGTGCCGTGACCAGTTGTTAACTTTAGTCCGCATAGGTACTGCGAGCTTAAGTTCGACATGCAGGGTCACTTGGATGAAGGTGATGACCCCAATCACCAACATCAATTGACTACAGGCCCATTAGTGGATAGAAATGATCCACTAATCGGTGGTGGTTTGAACCACTCTCTGATAATAGGTCCATCGTCTGACCCATTGGGCCTGTATCAAAGGAGCCGACTACTCAATTGGCGAGTATCGACTCAACTCTCTCCCGCGGCTGAGAATTTCTTGAGGACACAGAGTTTGTCCTATGTAGAAAAATCAGCCTCGCCCGTGGGAACTCCAATGGGCCTTGGCAGTTGGTCCTTCGAGGGTCCCTCGCCCGTGTCGATACAAGGAAGTATTGACAGTGGCAGGGGACTCAACGAGGAGTTGCTGCAAGAGCAGCAACGCCAACTGCGCCAGGGTCGCCAGCAGTTGGATGCTCTCGTGAGTAACACCACGAAAGCTCAGGAGAAGAGTACGGAAATAGAGCTGAAATTGGAACAGCTTAGGCAGCAAGCGCTAGAGGCTTCGAACAAGACTCAAATCACGAATAGAGAACTTACTGATCTTCAGGAGAAGGTCAAGCAGCTCTCTAGCAAAAAAGAGTCCTTGCTTGCAACGAAGTCGGAGATCGAGCGTAGTCGATTGACAGCAATGGATTGTCAATCTCTAAAAGCGAAGATCGATCGCCTTGCTACTAGCCGCCGAGAATGTGTCGAGAGAGCTCGAAACGATTTTCGGGATGCCCAACACAAGCAGACGTCCCTTAAACATAAGTTGAAACTACAAGAAGTAGAAAAGACTATGTTGGAGGAACAACTGCAAGAGTTGCGGCATGAGTTGAACCAACAATCAGCCGAGCATACTGAAGAAGTAGCTGAGCACCTAACGGCTTATGAAAAACAGGTCAAACAGCTACGTCAGGAACGGGAGTCGTTACTCTGTCAGATGCAAGATGACGAGGATGCTCGAGCCAGGGACGAGGCAGAAATGCGTCGTCGCTGTGAGGAACGAATCGAACACGCAAACAAAATGGCGGAATATCAGGTTCTAATGGAACAAAAAGCGAGGCACGAGGCCGAGCTTAATTCCTTGAAGTCTGAATCCCTAGTAGCCCAATCACTGAAAGATCAGAAGGATTCGGATACTCTGGGAGCCATGCGTGGAGAAATCGATAAGCTCCGACGAGATATATCGTCTCGCAGGAAGGCTGATGAAGCCAGGGTAAATAAAGAAGTTCGTGATGAACTCGCACTCGAGGAACGTCTGAAGGAGCAGACGGAATCAAAATTGCGTGCCGCTAGACTTCGAGAGAAGCAACAAAGTAGTGAATGCAGCACTACTAGAGTTGCTACTCAAGAGGACCTAGTCGAAAACCCTGACTACAGAGAGTGGCTTGATCGTGCCATGAAGGAGGTCAAGCAGCTCTTCGCCATCAGCGAGCAACGAGATCTCTCGAAGCCCGAACATGCCCGCCTGGAATTCCTAGTGTCGGAATTAAGACAGGCGGAACGTTCAAAACAGCAGGCTAAGATAGATAGAATGGTGGGGGCAATCGACGACATCTCGAAAGTGGATTCGAGGTCACGTCGGACCCAACCTGTTCCTTCGATGCCGCGCACCGATGGTCTAAGTGGAGTTCTCGACCCCTACCACGACCCAACAACATGTTGATCCACCCAAATATAGGGATATCAGATTCGAGGCTTCGCGCCTGAGTGACGCCGATTCTGGTAACCCCTGGGGGATGAATCATAGTCGTGCAGACAGGACTATGAGAAACATGGGGATGGACCATCAAATACCTAGAAGAGGTACAACATTCGCTCTTGATCAGGTCAGGAGATCAAGCAGAATGTTTGAAAATACCTCTATCGGGGATGAACCAGCCCGAACTAGGTCAGTCGAGTGCCCTCCATTTACATGGAAGGACGATTGGCTCCGTTGGTACCACGGATTCAATCACGTCCGTCGAGTAAATGTATGGACCTCGAGTATGGCATTAGCTCAACTCCTCATGTTACTCCAAAATGGCCCCGCAGCTGATACTGTGTGGCTATGGGAGGAGCATGGAGATGGGACTTTGGATGGACTGGTCGACATGGTAACGGAAGCCATGACTTCTAGCCTTCAAGATCCCATTGTCACAATGGAGAAGAGACGCCAAGGCAAGAACGAAAGCATTAGAGCCTATGGCTTTGCTTTGAGACGTCTTGCCGGCGATGCCTATCCAGGTGTGGACTTCTCGGTTGAATGGCTCATAACCAAAGTCAACCAGTTGTTCATAGGAGGATTGTATGACGTTGATTTACAAAAAGACTTTCTTCGGGAGTGGCACACTTACATGTCCCTCAAGGATCTCATGGACTTGGCAGACGAGTTGTTGCGGAAACGACAACTCCTGCCGAAGTTGGTGAATCCTACCTCGACAAATGCATTGTCGGCGTTGGCCGACGCTGCTTTGGTCGAGGAGGGACAGGGGGAAGTGTCCTCATACTCGAAGCCCGGGGCGGGGAGTAAGACTAAGAAAAGTCAGAAATCCGCTGGTAAATCGAAAACACCAAACAAGGCCTCCAAACCCAAGGTACAGGAACAGACCTTCTCGCTGAGTCAATTAAAGAATTTACTCAGGGTTATCGAGGGAGGGGATGTCCCTGTTACTAACTCGGAGAAGCCGAGTACCCCTCCATCCGACGCCAAGTGTTGGAACTGCAAGAAGCAGGGGCATTTCGCACGAACTTGCCCCGAGCCGATTAAAGGTCTACCACCTGACGCGATGGAAAACTGAGGCGGGCGGCTCGACGTGGCAATCGAGCTGCCCGACCATCAAAAAGCCAAGGTATCAGCACCTCTGGCACTCCTGATCAGACGACAGTAGATTCGAGGGAACTAGGTAAAGTCCCGGTAGGGCCGTCCCAGCCCTTTACCACAGCGGCACCGGTTGATCACCGGTCGGGTTCCGAAGATGTCGGTGTAGAAAAAGCCTCAATGGCCAAGGAACAGGGCGCTGGCAGCCCAAACTCCGAGGTCGAGGGTTCGACTGGATTGAAAGTGAAAGTCGACGCCGGGAGAGAAGCCCTGATGTGGCAGCTGGCCAGAGTCTGCGCAACAGAGCTTCCCTCAGATGATCCCTGTCTCTCTTTTCTGAAGAAGAGAGGGATCGATCTGAGTACTGACGTAGGGTTGAGAATGCTAGCAGGAACCGCCCCCTTGTCGGGGAAACGATGGTACCTGTCTGCAGAGATTCGAGGGCGTTCTCTAGACTTCCTGATAGATACTGGTGCCAGCCACACCATTGTCTCTCGGGAACTTAAGTTCTACCTCTTAAGGTCGCATCGACCCACTATGTGTTTAGCCCAATAGTGGCCGATGTGGCTGACGATGGCATTCTGGGGCTCGACTTCGCGGCATTATACGGTATGATCCTGAACCCAAGGACGGGTCAATTGGTCATGACCGAGCCGGTAGAAGAGCACCATCAGTGTAAGCTGAAGAGAGTGTCATCGATAGCCTCAGTAGCACAGACCACTAGGATACCTGCCAGGCATCGGTGCGATGTCTTGGTAAAATCCAACGGTCTGGAAAGAGACCGACAGGGCATAGTCGAACCCGACCTGAAAACTCTGAGAAGTTTTGGGTTGGTTGGTGAGGCTGCCCTTGTCAGCAATGTCCGTCGAACAGTGTTTCCTGTCTGTAATCCACTGAATCGAGACATTGTCCTGGAGAAAGGGCAGGTGGTCGGTACTGTACAGTACGCTGACAGAAACGGTGAACTCTCTTCACCGGAGGTAGGATCTGTGATCATGCGTCTCGAGCAAGAAGCTGCAGACATCGAGACGGCGGAAATCGCGAGCACCCGCACGGGGGAGCTCCCTACCTGGCTGTTAGACATGTATGGCGACACCCACCTGACCCAGCCAGAAGAAAGACTGAAGCTGTCCGCCTTACTACGTAAGCATGTGGATGTCTTTAAATCCCCAGATGAACCGTTAGGGCGCACCGATCGATGTCTGCATAACATCGACACGGGTGACGCACAACCTATCCGAGTCCCTTATAGAAGGATTCCGCTCAGCAAGATAGCTGCGGCGGATGAACAACTTAAGGAGATGTTGGATACGGGGGTGGTTAGGCCAAGTACTAGTCCCTGGTCCAGTCCCGTCCAGATGGTGACGAAGAAGGATGGGACCATGAGATTCTGCGTCGATTATCGATGTCTGAATGGAGTGACTAAGAAAAATGCCTACCCCCTCCCGCGCATCGACGAATCCTTGGATGCCCTAGGAGGAAACAAGTGGTTTAGTTGTCTCGATCTCCAATCTGGATATTGACAGATCGGGATGAATCCCGACGACGTCGAGAAAACCGCTTTTTCCTACCAGAGGGGGCTCTACGAGTTCGATCGAATGGCGTTTGGTTTGTGTAACGCCCCCGCCACATTCGAGCGAATGATGGAGGAGATGTTGAGAGGTTTGCTGGGTAAAAGTTGCCTGGTTTACCTCGATGATATCATCGTCTTCGGCAAAACGACGGATGAAGCAATGGCGAATCTGGCAGAAGTTTTCAACAGGATTCGAGCATGGGGACTGAAGTTGAAACCTAAAAAGTGTCAACTTTTTAGGACTTCAGTCGAGTACCTGGGCCGAATCGTGTCTGAACAGGGTATAGAAGCCAACCCGGGGAAAATTAGCGATGTAATGACTTGAACTAGGCCCACTACAGTGAAGGAAATTCGATCCTTCATTGGTTTTTGTTCCTACTACCGAGAGTTCATCCCGGGGTTCGCGGAACTCGTGAGTCCTTTACAGGACTTAGTGATCCAAAAACCTAAAGGTAGTAGAGGTCGTTACGAGGCATTCGCGTGGACGGAAAGAGCCGAACATGCCTTTGTCGAGTTAAAACGAAGTTTCAGGGAGACACCTGTGCTTCGATTCCCCACACCCGACGGTCGTTTTATCTTGGACACTGACGCCAGTAATACCGCGATCGGGGCTGTTCTATCCCAAGTGCAGGATGGAGCAGAGGTCCCGATCTCGTTTGCTAGCAACACTCTAAGTAAAACACAACGAAACTACTGCACCACCAAAAGGGAACTGCTGGCAGTTGTCGTGTACACCAGGAAGTTTAGGCACTACCTCTATGGTGGTAACTTCACTATCCGCACTGATCATTCGTCTTTGAAATGGCTCCTGAATTTCAAAGAGGCTGAAGGGATGATGGGTAGGTGGCTGGCCCACCTTTCGGAGTTCGGTCTCGAAAACTCTAAGATCGAACATCGAAGTGGGGCCAAGCACCTAAACGCCGATGGTCTTAGTCGTATCCCTGTGCGGCTATGCCAGAGGTCGGATTGCACAGACTGTGGCAGTCATAATGCTGTTTTGGCAGCTGTAGGTAGTTTAGTAGACAGCCGGGTGGGTGTTGCATTTTGGTCTCTCGATGAACTCATTGATGCTCAGAAAGCGGACACCGACATCAAACGAGTTGCTGAATGGCTAGTTAAGGGGGCTAAACCCACTAGGCCTGATGTATCAATCGAGAGCGCCGAGGTACGGAAATTAATAGGGCAATGGCCTCTATTAACCTTCCGTGAAGGCTTGTTGTGTCGTTGGAAAGTCGAGGCGGGACGAGCTAGACGCACGATTCAAGTAGTTGTACCACGCCAACTGAGGGGTGAGGTACTCTCCTTTTGCCATGGACACCGAACGGCGGCACATTTTGGTCGTAAACGAACGCTCAAGAAAGTGAAAAGGAGATATTACTGGCCCGGAATGGGAAAGGACATAGGTCGGTGGGTTCGGCATTGTCCTACCTGTTGCCTGGTAAAGCCCGGCGAGGGCATGGGTAAGTCTCCTCTGCACCAAGAGTTGTTCGGGGTGAGATTCGGGAGGATAGCTATGGATATCATCTCGGGATTTGCACCCACGCCAAACAAGAATACTTGCATGTTAGTAATCCAGGATTACTTCACCAAGTATGTACGCGCTATTCCCCTACCAAATCACACAGCAGAGACCTGTGCAGAGGCCTTCGTGGACGAATGGGTTTTGACCTTTGGAGTCCCGTTGCTTCTGCATTCCGACCAAGGTCGAGAATTCGAGTCTCGACTCTTCTCTGAGATGTGTGAATATTTGACGATTGTAAAACAGAGAACCAATCCATACAGACCACAGAGCGATGGTCAGGTGGAAAGGTTCAATAGAACATTGATTCAGAGTCTGACTATGTTGGTAGACAAACATATGGATGACTGGGATGAACAGGCTAAATATGTGGTGTCCGCATATAACAGCTCTGAACACAGTTCTACTGGATGCAGCCCAAATATGATGGTATTCGGGGAAGAAATTCTCATGCCAGTGGATGTGATTTTCGGCTCAATCGAAAACCCACTCGAAGCAGTGGGTTTTCACTTTCGTGGAACAACTTCGTGACTGATTGAGAGAGAGTTACAGCATGGTAAGAGAAAACCTAGGTAAATCTGCGGAACGCCAGAAGGTCGGGTATGACTATGGGCTAAAGCAGAGAAGATACTCAGTTGGGGAACAGGTGGTGAGGTACCACACCCCCCCAGGCAGCTATGAAGCTTGCTCCCAACTGGGATGGGCCGTTCGTAGTAGATTCTGTCCTCTCTGAGTCGACATTATTACTTCGATCATCCCTCGGACGGTTGCAGAAGAGCAATGTCGATAGAGTGCGCCGGTGGTTGGGCGTAGAGCTATCACAGACTGTCGAGTTGTTGCAACCACAACTTGATGATGATTCACCTTCTCGTAAGGCTACGAAAAGAGCTAAGTCTGTTTCTGGACAGGTCGAAATAGAGATCGAAAGGTCGCGGCCGGAAGTTCAGTCTAAAAAACAAACTACGCAGGGTCATCGAAAACGACAGCAAAAGGCTCGAAAACTGAGTGAGGTGGAGGTGTTGGATGCCAGTAAACCATCAAAGCGGCGCCGTGGTCGACCGGCCCGTCGAGATAAGTCGAAAGCATCTAAACAACCTTTGAAGGGATGTCGGAAGCCCGACCCCCCCTCGAAGGTGCGAACGACTGAACAAACTTCACATCGAAACGTCTCGATTGAAGTCAAAGATCAGTCACTCCAGTCCGGACCTATGACTCGAGCGAGGCTTAAGCACCAAGGCTCATCAAAGGAACGGTCAGTGGGTGTCGAGGATGAAAGGAAATCCAGAGCAAACACTCTGGCTCCTACATCCACACCGTCACAAGTGATGGGAGGCAGACGCCGACGGAAACGGGTTAATAGCCCGGTCGGCCCGGCCACATCAAAGGACGGCGGGCTAGAAGGGGGTGATAGTAACCCGCCCCGAGGCTCAACACTCGTTCCTATAGTAAAGGTTAGAATCAGGAAAAGTCCTAGATTAAACCCTACTCAGTAATCGATGATTCGCACAATACTAAGCAGCAGCTTTACTAACCTGTTGTTTTTTAATGAGGCTTTAAAATAACGGGTGCCGTTCTTGAGTAAATCTGTCTGTGGACGTGAAGCCGACGGTGAATAAAAAATTACACAACGAGAAGTCATACGATTGCCTCTTAGTTTGAGACAACCTGATGCTAGAAACATGGAAATATGGGGCCTCCGACTTTTATTCTGACTGTGAGGATGGGTTCCCAGCATAGGCTGGTGGATTCTGCCCGAAGGGTAGATCCATATTGGAACCATTTTTTTAATCCCGGTAGTCTGATGAAGGGGGGGTGCCCAAATTATCCATGTTAATAGTGTTGGAACCCACAGACCGCATAGTAAATAACGGCATATGCAAACATTGCGACTGGAGAACCAGAGCGTGACGGTGAGGGGAGAGTGAGTCGTTCTATTTTTTGAGCATTACCTTATTTGGTCATGGCGTGATGCGCTATGGACCAATAGGGTTCGCCCTCCTCGGTCACGTAGGCCCTTCCTCCAATCAGAGGCGTGCGCCACAGGGATAAAAGGCCGCGCCGCACACCACGGAGGTCACATCTGCAGCCTTCTCGTAAGAGTCGGACGCAGATTAGCTGGACTAAGCCTAGCTTATTCCAGCTGGTACGCTCCGCCCCGGGGACTTCCTACCTGAGTGTAGGAGGTCTCCCCTGCCTAAGTGTCGAGGGACACGACCTGCGTGAGCGCAGGTTCGTGTTCTCTCGAGGCTCCAGTCTTCGGTCCCTCGAGCCGCCTGAGTGCGGTTCGAGGTACATCGAAGGCACCTTCGAGGCTTCGACCCGCCAGAGTGCGGATCGAACCACCTCGAAGACCCTCTTCGACGTCTCGTACCGTCTGAGTACGGTTCGAGACCCGGAGTCTTCTCGCTCCCTGGTGGAACCTAGCAGTTCAGGAAGAACCATGGGGTCCTCGTCCGACGAGCAGTCAGGGTACAGCTCTTCGGCGAGCCACAAGTCGCAGAAGAAGAAGAAGAAAAAGAAGTCCAAGAGGACCAGACCCGAGCAAGAGCTCGAGTCTACCTCGGCTAAAAGTGCAGCCCTTCTGAAGCAGATCGAGGAAGCACAGAAAGCCTTGGCCGAGTCCCAGGAGCGGGAGAAGGAGCTCCGCCGGAAGGCGAAAGAGGCATCTAAGCAGCAGAAGCGCGACTTGAAAGTCGCAGCTGCTGCCGCCTCGAGGGACTCCTCCCCCGATGAGATGGAGGTCGACGAGCCGTCGACACCTGCTCCATCGAAAAGTGCTACCCCTTCAGGTTCTAAGGGCAAGAAGCCCACTGAATCGAAGGCATCCAAGGGTACCTTGAAAGACTTCAAGATCCCTAAGGTGCCCAAGAAGGAAGGTAGCAAGAAGGAATCCGCAGCCAAGAAGGCTCCAGCCCGGGAAAGGACTAGCAAGTCTACTGCACCACCGGAACCTGGAACCGAGCCGTCGGAGGTCGATGCCGGTGCCGTGGAGAGCACCGTATCCTCACCCCCAGACACGGCCAAGGCTGTCGACGAGTGGAAGCGGCTGTCAGCGATCACTGCCAAACGACGTACTGAGTACGTCGATGACAGGCCACTGACCAAGCTTCAGGACTACCGCAAGAACGGTCAAGTGGTACTCCCTAGTCTCGTCAGGAAGGATGGTAGTGATGACGAGGAATGGTATTCGGATGATAGTCATGCCATTGACTGGTATGTCTCGATGATCGAGAATATCACGAATGCCTCAGACTCGTCGGGGGTGTCGCTGACCGAGCGACAGCGGATTGGATTCGCATGGCGCATCTTCAATCCAGGGCAGCAGTGTGCTTTCGAGAACTGCACACGTAAGGGGTTCCCCCCTCGCGTATATGCGACAGACGGCAGGTATGCTCGACACTTGGTTGAAGAGCACCGGGCCATCCGTCCGCAGTTCGGTTGTGTTAAGGTGGAAAAGACCATTCCATGTTATCAGGACCCTGATGACCCGACCTCTCCTCCTTTCGTGACCTCACGAAGGGGCTTGATGGCGCGTCATCTCAAGTCGTACAAGCAGCCCCATAAGTACAATGCCAAGGGCGCTATCCAACTAGTGGAAACACTGGTTGGAAAGTGTGAACGGAATGAAAAGACAGGCGCGCCGACTAGACACTGGATGCGGATGGCCCCCGCACCCCCGTCTACGAAGCGCCTGTACATCAGACTGGAACTGATGCCCGCTTTCTACGGTGCCTACCCCGAGTTCAGGGTAGAGCAACGGAAGAAGCGGGAGGCCAGTCGTCCTCGGGACCCAGGACCGACAGCTTCTACGAGTGGGAACAAGAGGCCCCACTCTACAGAGGCTGGGAAGTCTGCCGGTTCGACTGAACCCAAGAAGCCTAAGCCGCAGGCTTTTCCCTCGAAGCCCGAAAAGGCATCGAAAGCCGCCCCGGCCCGGGCTCCTAAAAAGTCGAAGACTGCTTCGACCGGTTCGGCCAAACCAAGCACCAGCGGTGCTAAAACTGGAGGCAAGACGGTGGAATCCCGGAGTGGCCGTGACCGGCAACCCAAGGTGACCACCAACTCGTCTCCCCATGTCAAACCCCCTGCGGCAGCGGAAGACAGCACCCCAGCTGCCACGCCGCTTGTTCACGTGGGAGGCGCGACACTGACCTCGGCAGCAGGAGCTAGCTTCTCCAACGTCGTGACAGGCGCCGACACCCCGACAGCAACCTTGCGTTGGGAGTTGGCACAGCCTGCATACGGCGATGGCGTCGAACGTGGGGTCCCGAAGACGTTCGTGGAACGTTGTAAGGGACTTCTACAGATGACGGGCAGCCCTGCTATCGACAAATTTGGTGAGGCATTTCATGAGGAAGCGAGTGCCTACTTGTTCGGCCTGTTTGATAGAACAAACATGGCCATCCGTAACGAGCTCCTTCCGGCTCTTAGGGATGAGGCGCGCCAGACCGTTCAGATGGAGATGGACTCTCGTCTGACCGATGTCCGAACGTGTCTCAATAACTTTGAGTCACAGGCCCAATATGATATTACCAAGAGGGATAGTATCATAGAAGGCTGGGAGGAAATCGACCGCGAATTCTTTAGAGTCTTCGGGGTCCAACTCTCGGAATGGATGAAGGACAAGCACCATGGCGTCCGAACCCTGAAGCCCGTTCGAACTGAGCCCTTTCGCGAAGCGCAGAGGTACCTCGTCGAGGGTGGAGTGGTCCCTGACGTCAGGACGCTGGCGGCTCAGACGAATCCTTCGAGAGAATTGTCTCCAAAGATGGACAGTCTGAGCTCGGCCATGACGATGTTGGGCCGAGAGCAGGTGGTGCAGGACAAGCCTGACACCCCGGGTAGGTCTCTCGGTGCCTCCGTCTACCCACCAGCAGCCCTGTCTTCCTCCTCGGTTCCCTTGATAACCCTCTCGGAAGCCACCGAGCCTACACCGCCACCGGTCCAGAGAGTGGTGTCACCGAGGATCCATCCGGATCTTCACGGCATCACGCCTCTGGCCACGGCGAATGTAGCCGTCTGCCCGGACCCGTCGGCTTCCGCCCAAGCAGTAGAACCTGCCGAGGCGGAACAGTCGATGGATATAGACGGGGACGTCGATGTCGTCGGTGAATCTCCAACGGCTCCCCCTGACCAGGGAGACAAGGACGACCTTGAAGGTCGGGAGAGCGACGACGATGACGGAAGCGACTCAGCAGACTCGGCCGTTCTCCACTCAGATGCTGAGGGGGACTCCCGGGATGCACCCGAGACCTCTAACGAGACTTGGAGTACGACAATGGACCGTGTGGCCCCATTGCCGGAGTCGCCGACGTTTTCGGGCCAGCTAGCCGCCAGTGCTTCACATGAGGAGGAGCGCACTGACGGAGAGCAGGCTGAAATCGACGCCGCTACAGGGTCCATCTCGGAGGATCAGTAGTATGATACTACTGCCCCTCCTCTTCAGCTTGGATCGCTGACATCGAACAGAGTCTCGATGTCAGCACGGAACCCCCGGGAACTCGTTCCCGGACGACGGTGTACCCTCCACGAGTGGGGGTACCTTTCCAGTCCCCGGACCTTCCTGCGAAGCTGTGTGGATCCGACGCCACCCTGGTCTTAGGGCCCGGTGGTGCCACACATCCTCGGCCTCACGGTCGAAGGACCATCATAGTAGTACTGTACACTATCAATGGGCTTCCTACGCTGGAAGGAGCTTCTCAACGAGACAGGGAGGAAACGACACGACCCCGGTTGCCATACCCGGTCGTGCCTCCCTCGGATCGACCAGGAGCAGGTCGTGAAACAGTGTTTCGACACTGGTCTCCTACGTTGGATGGAGCAACGCCTTATAATTAACTGTGATAATAATTTTTTTTCTACAGTACAGTAGAAACTATATTTCTATATATTCCTCTACTGTTTCTGTCGACTATGTCGACGGATCCAATAGTTCCTATTATTATCTAATTGTTTAGACTGATCCGGGGTCTCTGAATTCTCAGAGACCTCGTTTCAGTCTAGTGGGGGGTGGTGTGGTGGTCCCACGTCGTCTTCGAGGTACCTTCGTGGTCCTCGTGGGCGACGTCGAGAGCACCTCTATTACCCGACGCCTGGGGGCGCTGGAGTCCGGCGCCACGTCACCACTTGGTCACGTGGCCCTCGACTCCAGTGTATATAAGGCCATTGTACGGCCTTCCTCAGGGTCAGTCCAGCCCCGACTGACCATCGTGAGCGATGGTTGGCGGCTGCCCGGCTACCATATTCTAGTACTCCTCTGTGCTGCTGCACAGAGGAGGTGTATGTGGAATATCAACTGTAGACACTAGAAGGCCTAGTGTCGAACCTGTTTTAGAGTTCAAACTCTGCCACCTGTAACTGTGATCGAGAACGGCTGATGCCTATGTGTTATTAGACAATAAAGTTTTAACTGGAACCTGAATAGTTGTTCTTCGTTGTTTATCGGAAGATTCGATTGAACATCGAGGGGTAGAACACTACAGATGTATATGTTTTAATTTGAAAACTTGTCATGGTTAGATTCCATACGAAAAGTGACTGTAAACACGGCGGTACCTGTCCCGGCAAGGAACAAAAACAATGGCTTCGCGCAGAGCAGTGACCCGGGCTGTATCGCTTGCTTTTACAAAATGTCTTCTCCTGGCTATATTCTTTGGATCTCAGGTAAGAAATTGATACAAAATGGAGGAAATGGTGGTATAAACCTATTAGGTGATGCATATCGGGGCCCCACGGGCTGTATATGCTGTATATACCATCGCCGCTCCGCGGCTCGGGTATATACAGCATATACAGCCCTAGGGCCCCGATATGCATCATCTATTAGCTTAATGTATACTACTGCACATAGATAGAAAACGTTACATCTGTGTTTATACCGCTTTTCAACATATTTTCAACATAATAGAATGTTTCAACGTTTTTAATGCAATAAAACGTTTGTTAGTTACATTGTTTTAATGTCAAAATTATGTTCTTTAGCCAATGAATAAAACCTGTATACAATCGCCTGGGCCTTGGCGACATGACTGTTAGTTAGTTTTTTTACATCAAAATTACGTTTTAGAGAACATATAATTTTTTTTTGACGAGGCGGTAGGCTCATCTTTAGACGTCCAGAGAAAACCAGGAAATTCTGTTGGAGTGTTCAGCACATGAGTCTAAGAGAAAAACCTAAGATAATTTGGTGCTATGTCCCTTCCACACCCCCTTACATTACACCAATTTAGAAAGGGGAATCTAAACTTTTCCCCGAGGCCCTCACAACACATCCATTTTAAAGATTGAATTTCAAAACTTTCTTGCCATGTAGACTATCAAGAATCTCAATGAATTATCTCTATCCTCAGCTTATGGGAGGGGCAAGTGCTATAAATTACTAAAGCCCAGCTTCAGTGGTCCACGCCCAGAGGGCAGCACTGCATCGCTACCTTCCCCGTGAACCCTTTCGGGGAGAAACGGTATGATCGGAAGTGTTTCCCTGGTTCCAGTGGTGAATATGCGAAAGTCTAATGCTCATATTTTACAAGCGAAAATGTCATTCTAATTCCACTGAACCCTAAGGGTTCCCTCGGAATAACTACAATTCTACTTCAACTTAGGAGATAGGTAAGTCTCGTATAATTATAAAAGTACAGCTAATGGAGTGGTCATTATTTATCAACAGGGACTTGGAGTTGTGAGGTTTTGCGCAGACTCCCCTGGCCAGAGGCGCAGAAAACATTCATGCCCTTCTTTCATCTATAGAAGCGTGTGGAGTTTGTTTTTTTTTTTTTGCTAGGAAGAGACTAAGTTATCTTTACGCTCCCCCCTCAAGATGGGTCAAATCTTTTTACGGCCCCCCTCAAGGAGGGGTCAAACGTTTTTACGCCCCCTAAAACCCATAATAACCACCACATAAGCCCCAATTTTAGGCCTAAAGGATTCATAGGGCTAAATGAAAAAAAAGGTTTGTTTCCAGTAACCCGACCGACCCTAGCAAAACATTGGCAAAAAAAACCCTTTTTTTTTGTGATTTTGAAGAAATGCCTAATTTTTTCATATTTTAATGAAATTTTTCATTACTTTTTGAGAATCTTTCCTGTATCCTTTTCGTGTTCTTCCCCTCTATCACAGTTGTCATTTTCCCATCATTATTTTACAAAGAAATCAAAGAATTTGATACCTCCATTGATATGTGCCCTAACATTTCCTATATATAAATGTAAAAAAAAAAAAAGATTTAAAAAAAATCCGACCTACCGACCCTAGCTCTTTGAGCTATGTTACTGGAAACACACCTTTTATTTTTCTTGGCCTAGTTATAATTCGTTATAAACAACTTGGATTTGTATAGAAGGAGCATAAGTACCAGTGTCTAAAAATGCGTTTGTTCATCACAACCCAGTTTCATTGTACATATATTTATAAAGTAGAAATCAGCTGATCAGAATTGACATCTAATTTAGTTTTCTCGCCATAAATATGACCGTAGCTATCACAACTATCTCCCACTCACTCTTTCCATGGTGATTCCCCTAGAGCTTCTGGAGGCCATTGCTTAATATACTACGACTACTCTCTTCATGCCGTACCGAAATTCACGTAGGGATAACACTGGAGTCGTTGGGATGTGTGCGATCGTAATACCTTAGGAAATGACCGCGAGAACCTTAGTCATTTGCTAATTCTATCTAATTCTGGAAAAAGATTCACTTCCAGTCCTGTTTATAAATACCATTTCAGCTATAGATCATTTTGGTGTACCACCATACTGCCACTTGGGGCTTCTTGTAAAAACTGCATTATGGTGGTTCAATGTTCAGTTTTACGAGGATCCCTGGTAGATTTTACAGTGTATGACATAACATCTTAATGTTTGTGGAACGTCAAATGTCATTCATAGTTCATATGATCTTAGAAAGGGGATGTCCTGGCCCCTACCCTAGTGTATTTCCAATGGATCCATGCTGGCCCATTTGTGAGATTGATCTTTGAGGCCCAACTATCTGACTATGTCACTTTAACATTTGATCATGTTAATAAGACTATTTCTGTAGATCAGGCCTGTCACATGTCTGTGTAATCTGTAGATAGAGGGATCAGAATCAGCAGAGCAAACTAATTAGTGCTCCCAAACAAGTACGTGTACTGTTATAGCTAACCCTTTAAAGGCTGCTGATGCATTAATGTATCATGCCCATTGGTCGTCATGCAGGATGCATGAATGCAGCCCTGGTGAGTAACTCGCCAGGGCTGCATTCAAGCATCATGCCTTACAGGATTGATACACTTCCAGAGGGTCGGCATGATGCTCCAAGTGCTGGCAAGCTGTCTTACCAGCAGTTCATTGGTGCATCATGACGACAAATAGGCATGATGCACTCCTGCATCAGCCGCCCTTAAAGGGGTAGCGGTACAACACACCCTCTACATCCACCCATGCTTTGCTCCTGGTCCTGCCACTGAGTGGTCAACATCACTTGAGAATTTGCAAGTGAGAACTACTTGAAATGTGTAAGGCCAGACCAATTGATTCTCTGAGTTGGGAGTAAAGTCCATGGGGCTTGGTTATCCCACGTACATCTGCACGCAGTTGTTAGCTCTTCAAGGGCCGCTGATAGTGAGTGAGTAATAGATGTTTAACGCCATTTCGACAGCTAAGGTCATATTCATGGCGAGAACTACATTACACAATTTCACAGAGGAATGTATCGATGCCCGCGCATATGTGCACCACATACATCCGAGGGGATAGGAAAGAGGAGATATAGACCCTTTTAAGTGGGCTAGGGAAGCCCGAAGGGCCGCTGATGCAGGAGTGCATCATGCCTATTGGGCAGCATGATGCAGCAATGAAGTGCTGGTATGTCTGCTCACCAACACTTCATGAATGCAGACCTGGCGAGTTTATTCACCAAGGCTGCATCATGTAAACCAATGGGTATGATGTATTAATGCATGATCTGACTTCAAAAATTAGATCCCTGAAATCATGTATTGTACTCAGGAATAGGGTAAACCCTGTAGTGTTGTTTAGACATTGTTCAGATATTGTCTATCAATATTTGCACACTAATATGGCAATAGTACAATGTGTACTCAGTAAATATTCAGATTGGTGCAATTTTAGCCACACGACATTTGTTTTCCAGCAGTGTAGGTCTGTTAATACATTAATGTTTTGACTTTATTAAATGCAAGACCAAATCACTTTTTCCAGAACAACTAACGTACATATTTACTCTCCAAAATCTACTCCGGCATGTGTATGTGGTACAAACAATATAGCCCTTACTCTCAATACCCAAGTGATACACATTGATGCGAGTGGGGGGGGGGGTTATGGGGATGCCGTTCAAGAACTGAATTGCCATTCACACATATAAGTGCTCCCCTAGTAAGTAACATGCCTCACTCAATCGTCTATGTTTAGAATGTGGAAAATCGTCAATAGACGAGTTGTGCAGTTCTATCTATAGTAAATACCTGAGCCAAGGGGGGGGGGCACTTAATTGTTTGACATAGTCTTAGCCCACCCCATTCGTATACATGATCCCTGCCGGGATCCCTGGGTTGTTGGGGAGCACTTGATAACTGCGCAACAGGTTTATTGTCATACCCAAACAAACCACAGTGAAACATAGAAATAAGGCACGCTGGCCCATATGTGTAAACTCTACAACACTTACTGCCCTGCTACTATACCCTAACCCTTAAAGGGCAGATGATGCAGGAGTGCATCATGGTCATCATGATGCACCAATGAAGTGGTGGTGAGTCTGCTCACCAGCACGTCATTAGTGCATCATGCCGAATCTCCAGGAGTGTATCAGCCCTGCAACACAGAGGCATAGGAAGCAAATTCTTATTGGGGGGGGGGCCCAGAGAGGGCCCCAGCGTGACCATCTTGAATTGTCGGCTGAAGCGCGATGGCGTTTATAAATACATACGTATATAGAATTGATATAGAAATTTAATTTTTGGTGAATTTTGGATCTGACTTCAGGCTCAAACCCTCATTTTCCCTATCCCATCACCATATTAATCTACTTTGAGATGCAAAGTTTTAGCTTCTTTTCCATTTTGTTTATGAGTTCTTGGCAATTTTTTTTTGGGGGGACAGACATACTCAGGCCCCACCTTCTTCATGATTGAGGGGCCCCAGGCCCACTGCCCCCCCTTTTCCTACGCCCCTGCAACGTCATCCTGACAGCTCATAATGCTTGCAAGCAACTCGCCAGGACTGCATTCATGCATCATGAAGACCAATGGGCATGATGCATGAATGCATCAGCAGCCTTTAAAGGGTTATTGTCGATATAATTGACCCACCCACCGGAGGAGGTTCATTAAAATCTCTCACGCTGGGTCCGGAAACTCCAGTGTGTATGAACCCCCATAGCAATGAGCAGCGGTACCAGGCAAAACAAAGCTGAGCTAGGATTTGGTTGACCACAGCAACAGATCCCATTAGTAGCCCCATATAGTGGATAGCATTGATTATCACCTAGTACAATTAGTAGGGCTAAAGGAAGCGCCTGCGTATAGCCTCAGTACTGGAGGAGGAATGTACCTGTGAGTATGACTAGCTTTGATGCTATTCTATGCTTCACTATCTACAATGTATATACTGGAAATTATCACCAACACAAGGATTAGTTTATCATATCTTAATATGCACAAATAATGATTTTATGTGTACTGGAATTATCAATACTACAAGTCACAAGGATTATATATAGTTGACGATATCTCCACATCTACACTCTAAAGCATAACTGTTGAATCTACCAGGGATCAATCATCACAAACTGAAAAGCAAACGACCGTTATCATATTGCAGTGAAGCAGTGTAGTTTCTCTGATGAAACCCCAGATGGCAGTTAGGTGGTACAAGGAATTTCTGCGAAAATAATGTCGGATCTCTGGCAACTATGGTACAGGGATTTCACCGTTATTTCAATAACATTTTGTTTTTGGTGTACCAAATGGAAGGCTGGAAGGGGAGATATACCCAGTAGCTCTAGCCTGAGGTAACATAATCATGTATTCTGTGTATATAGCATGGTATACTACATAGCAAGATAGGATTCAAATAATATAGATAGCATGGCAACATAGGAATCCCACCCAGATACCACTGATAATAGTATCGATAATCCAGGATGGATTCCAATGTTGGACACTTGTTCGACGACTCTGCCTACGGCAATATCTACACAAAGATAGATGCCAAGGAGTACGCCAGTATACGTGAACAGAACCTACGGGAGGAGAGCATCTTACAGAGGATCTCCTATGGTATTGATAAAGCAGTGGAACAGGCTGAGAAAAGCCATAAACAGGAGACATCTGAGCTGCAAAGGACATTATACGATATCAATGCTAAGACAGGTAGGCCCTCATCATGGAGTAGTGTCTCATTGCCCTCCTCCAGTAGGGCATTGTTATCCACAGGGACAATGAATAGGCACTGGAGTGGCGGTGGCAAATTTGAACGCCAGGAGACCAGCCTTTCCAAGATGTCCGCCAGGGAGCGGCTTCAAGTAGTGGAAAGGAAAACCCAGGAGTTGAAGCCTAAGGATCTGGAGTTAAAATTGACTATCAAGAAAAAATCACCTCGCCTCCCTTCAATAAGGGGCTCCCCAAGGGACCTTTTAATAACATATTCCATTAAGCAGAAGGATGAAGCCCCCAGGCTTAGTTTTCCCTCCATTGATGGATATCTTTCAGGTAAAAGGGTAGGGCTACCCTCTGAACTGCCAGCTATTGCAAATCAGGCCCATGTTGAGGGAAGCAAACCAAACCAGGAGAAACCAAAGAGGAGGCAAAGTCTGACAACAAGCCTTCCTGATATCAAAGAGGAGGATGAACCAAATAAAGACAAAGCACTACTAAAGACTAGTACAAGGAATTACATACAGAGGGCATCTTATGTATCAGCAGCATTGGACAGGATTTATAAAAATAGAAAGACACCACGTCAAAATGACACACATGTTGGGAAACCACGACTACATTTTCAACCCAAAGGCTAAAGCTGAAGGATATATCATTAGCATTTTTATTTTGGAAAGTGTTCATATTATTTATTCTTGTTAGAGGTGACTGGCATGTTCGACAAGTGATAACTGACCACAACGATGTGGAATTCATATTCTCTCGTATAAACTTGAGACTTGTTTTGGACGAATTTAAAAGTTTTTGTTGATATAATACCTTATCCTCATGAATAAACGCCCCTGCAGTAATGTATCTAATTAATTATTTCAGTGGCGGATCCAGGATTTTGAAAAGGAGGGGGTCCCCCCTCATTTAGCCCACATTTTCGACTAAGTTTCAGGGTTAAAGGAGCCAAATAAACTCTAAACTACAGAAGAAAAGGAGGGGATGTGCACAAATATAGCAGGGCCTTTCTCGAATTAATCCGCCACTATATTCAGAGGGGCCATTACTACCAGGACAGGCGCTTGTCCTTGGTCTTAACCTATCTTAGTGCTTAAACCATATATCATGGCGCTCAGGAGGCCATTTCTTAACACACTACGACTGCTCACCTTCAAGTCGTAGTGGGGTCCCTTAATTTAGTGACATTACAGCCCAACAGTATTGGTCATGTAACACCTGCAGCACTACGACTGCCCTACCAAATGCTATGTAATATCTACATAACTGCTGATCATACAGAGCAGTCGTAGGGCACTACCTACGATTGCTGACACTAAGTATTGGGGTCTCAAATCGTAGTGACTGTGTGCAGTCGTAGTGCCTTAAGAAATGGCCTCCAGACCCACTGACCAGTGCTTATTTAAAAACATGCCGCTATAACACAACAATATACGGTATAAGTATATAGGAGGTAATAGCACGTTAGCCTTCATTGCCTATGTATACTATATTGATCATTACTTGGAATCTGATTGATTGTATATCAGTCTCTCTAATGACATGCCTACCTAATACTGATTATGAAAGAGTGATTAATGCGTTGTATCTCCATCATTCCATCATAGAGGTACTTGACTGACATTTATATTAAATCAATACATGCCGAGTGGGCACAGGGTGTTGAAACTGGTTGATAGTGCTGGTTAACATGGCTACAATTTCCAATGATTCAATTTCAACCATCACCATTTCAACATTAGATCACCAGTTGACACATCAATATTGAAATATAATTCGAAATTCAACATTGATTCAATATTGATTTCGTCATCCATGAATCAATAGATTCCCATGTTGATTCAATGTTGACATGTCAATTCAGAATCACCATACAACTCTCAAAGTTTAAACAACATTGAATAAACAGGGAAATAAAAATTTGTTTCCTGTTCAATCACATTTGATTTGACTATGTCTATTTATAAGCTGTTTAGCCTTCATAAAAAGGCGTTCTCATAGAATGGCTACATATGAATACAAATACATCAGCAAAGCAGAGTTGTTAGGTTTTTGTCTTGGGTATAAAAGATAAGGAAATGATGGATACTTCTATAGCCCTGAATCGTCCTAGAGGTACCATTTCCTGGGCACAGTTGATCAATATAAGCAGAAGATATAGTTTGGCAGCTTCCACAGCAATGTATATATTCTTGGCTGAACGTTCATGAATGCAATGTTTTTTTCCCCTTTAAAACCGATTTCTTTTTGAGAATTTATTTCAAATCAATAAAACAGGAACAGAATAATGTACATGATTTATATATATTTCCAACTTCTTGCCGATCTGAAGTCATGTGCAGCCAGATCCTCGATTCTCGACTTTCTAAGTGCGAATAGGGGTCTGCAAGAAACCAAAAGGAAACATAATAATTGATATTGGATGGGACTAATATTGGTCTTACATGATTTGCCCCTGTTTTATGATTCATTCCCTTTAAATGAATCAAAGTATTCTAATTTGTAGAAAAAACAATTAGTTTTGGGGTTTGTAAAACAATGGAAACGTTTTTGTTTCTTGAAAACCTGATTCTGATGTTGAAGGTGTAAAAAAACGTTTCTAAAACATTTTCGATCAGAATATTGAACATACATTGGCAATTATTACTAAATGTAGGAAAACCTTTTTACAAACGTTTCTTTTAACAACCTTTTCCAAACGTTATAAAAACGTGGGTTGGTTCCCAGTGGGCACAGAACATTGAAACAGCGTTGTTTTAACGTTGATTCAATGTTCTGTGCCCACTGTGCTATGGTTATTCATGTTGTGCTTACACAAGTGTTGCTGGTACGTCTGCATCCCTTCTGCTTATCATCCCACAGCGTCCCAGGTGGACACTGTCTGTCAGCTATCATCCGGGTATTCACACACGATATGTATACGTCACAGCGTCTGCAGTCCTGATAGTCTCCATCTGCCATATCTACACACGACCTGATACAGGTCGGACCTGTAGTGCTACCTGGGGTGGGGGGAACTGAGGGTGGGGCACGGGTAGGGGACTTGGTGGTAGGGGTGGTTGTAGTTGTGGGGGTGGTCGTAGGGGTTGTGGTAGGGGTAGTGGTGGGGGTAGTAGTTGGGGTGGTCGTAGGTGCTTGGGTTGTTGTGGGTGTGGTTGTTCTACCTATTGGAGTCGTCACAGGAGCTTTCGTGGTGGTAGGCACTGCAATAGTGAGAACAGACCCCGTGTGTAAGCCGCAACCTGAGTTTATGAACGTCCTACACGCCGTATATATATGGCACATGGCTATTGTATTAATGACCAATGGGAGGCATCCCTGGCATATACTGCGGAGTCGGGGGCTGAAGGTGTTAGTCATAGTGCTGTCGGGGTCTAATGGCGGCCCCCAGCTGATAATGGCTACGTGAGCTATACCAAGGGTATGTAAAACCGTGGTTTATAAGCGGGGTTCTAGAACTTCTCCTGTAAGTAGTATTTGGAAAGTGGATATTTAGGGAGGTACTGTCTATTGGTCTGATTGAAATCTAGACTAAGTTTCCCCATTATTAAAGGCATGTCCACTATCATAATATGAAATTTGAGTTTTTTTTTATCAATTACCATCTAGACACCATGTGTTAAAACATATGAAATATATGAAATATTTCTGCTCCAAAACAGACCTATGTCCTGTATTTATTCCTATCCTAGTAATAAATCAGGTGTGGCCAATTGCCTATAGAGGGAGCCTCTGTGCTGTGAATGAATAGTCAGCCCTGATTCTCAAGGTGTACTTAACATACAGCCTATTTTAATCCGTAATATCATAAACCAATCAATTAATAATGGGGAGATGATTACTGTATTTAAGCAAGCGAATGTAGTCCCTCTACCTAAGAGCGGTGATCTATGTAATATATCCAACTGGAGACCAGTTAGTCAATTAAATTTAATTGCCAAGATGGTGGAGAAAGCTGTACATGCGCAAATAATGGAATTTCTGCTGCAACACTATATCATAAGTAAGAGACAGTTTGGTTTTATGCCCGGTAGGTCTACCGCTAATGCGATTTTCCAGCTGAGTCATGACTTATTTGAAAGTTATAACAAGGGGGAGTGCTCGGCTGTAGTCTTCCTCGATTTGAGGAAGGCTTTTGATACGGTCGATCACTCCCTCTTGCTGATGGAAATGAGAAAACTTAATTTTTCACCCCACAGTATTGGTTGGCTAAGGTCCTACTTATGTGGTAGGACTCAATGTACTACAGCAAATGGGTTTGTCTCCACCGACTTGACTATATCCTGTGGTTTGCCCCAGGGATCAGTGCTGGGGCCCCTGCTTTTTGTAATTTATATAAACCAGATAACAAATGTTATTGAGAAATGTAAGTACTGCCTCTATGCAGATGACTTAGCTGTTTATGCCTCAGGTGAAAATGCTGCCACTGTAATAGCTGACCTACAGCATGATCTTTGTAATATATACTCCTGGTGTTGTATATATAAACTGACTGTAAATACTGATAAGACCAAGTTACTCTGGACTGCCCCAAGCCTGTTATATAATAGACTTAATTTAGCCCAGCAGTCGGTTAATTTAGGTGGTTCACCACTTGAAGTTGTTGAGAATTTCAACTATCTTGGTGTCATTGTGGATAGGGAATTGAATTTCTCCAAACACATGGACAAGGTCAAGGCCACTTTCCAAACAAGATGTTACCAACTAAGAAAGCTAAGGAAATAATTAGACGGCAACCTGTGTTTAAAACTGTACAAACAAATGGTTCTACCTTCGATTAAACATGCCAGTTTTATACACGAATGTGGACCAAATACCAATGTAAAAAAACTACAAACTATGCAAAACCATTGTTTAAGGTTAGTCTATGGCATAAAAGATCCCAGGGACATTTCAGTTCATGACTTACATGTAAGATCTCAATGCCAGCTACTCCAAGTTAGGCGTAACAAATCATTGTTAGGTATCATGTATGATGTATCAAAGGAAAGAGAACATGTGAGAGTGCCCAGACGAGTACTAAGAGGCAATGATAAGATCCAACTTAAAGTTAGTAGATCAACATGTATGGTATATGATAAATGTCCTTTATCCCGCGGCAAAATACTTTGGGATAAATTAAGCGGTGATATACAAAAAATGGGTACCAAAAAGGAATTTATGTCAAAGGTATCGTAATCATGCTATATCATAAGTAGCTACAATATGTAAAGGCGACCGAGTCTGCAGTTTGACTTTATCTCATGATAAGCAATATACTACATGGACCAGTATTACATCAATGAATGCCAGTCGGCGATGTGAAACATCTACCATGTACCTTTCTTGTAATCCGATCGCAGCAAATGTCTCATTTCTTTTTGATTATTTGATTTTCTTTCTTTTGTTTGGCAAATCCTGAAAAGCTTCCTTTGTATGATGCTATTGTGCCAATAAAATTGTTAAACTCAAACTCAACTCAACTCAAAACTCACTATTCAAAGCCTGTCTGACTAGCCAACAGTTGGCACTGTGGTGATCAGGCATGTCCAGGGGCATCCAGTGAAGTACATTGTGTTTTGATTAGACACTTCATTTTGAGGTAGTAGGGGCCAGTAGTATTTCGAACAATATTATGAATATCAAGAGAGATGAGCAGTTACAAACTATTTTATACATGTTTAAGGGAATGAAATCCTCAGCCAGATCTAATTTGAATAAGCCTTTGTATTTGTTTCATGTTAAAAGTTCAAAGCTAGTTTGGGATAATATGTAAAGACGATCATTTGTAAGCATGTTTTATGAGATATAGGGTTTGAGATATGAAGCCTCAAGGCTAAACCGATAGGACATTCATATTTCACTATTTCCAACATGAAATAATACAGCGTATACCCACCTCCATCACCACAGACGTAGACAGGGTTGAGGTTGTTAGTACCAGTGTTACACCAACACGCACATTTTGGGTTCACCATACCACCGGCGGGGCAGCTCCTGGGGCCACAAGGATCTGTATGGGCAGGAAAAATAGATTATGATTGATAAATATGTTGTTAAACATCAAACATCTCTATGATAGACTTAAATTGGAGGTTTCAGTTTCCTATTTCAACTGACCAATTGGATGGAATGGTAAACACATCACTTGCCAAGACGGGGTGGTTTATACAAACATATTCTACTAATTCATATTCTTCCTCACTTTTTGGAAGAAGAAGCTAAGTCAACATGAACAATTTCTTTTGGTAGATATGGTATCTAGATGTATAGATATCTTTGGCTCTGCTTATATCATAGAAGTATCAATTCCAAGATCCTTTCGTGAGAAATATAATAAAGTGTCAAGGAATATAGAGAGGAATAGGGAAATACTGACCGGCACATTTGTACATGAGGTTGACGATCTTAATGTCCTTAAAACTTGCAGTCAGAGCTGTGCCCATTTTGTCCTGGTACTCAGGATTTTTTGAAATAATTGTGGGTTCGCCATTTTTGCTGTAAGCCTTATAAGATTTGAAGATAATTAGTCCTAGGGGCCAGATGGAAACGTTTGGAATTTGTTTAAGTAAAAGAGACTTTTGAAAAACGTTTTAGCTACGTTTCTAATGTCAAAATATTTTATATACTGGTCAACAAATACCAATAAAACTACAAACCCCAAAGGTCGAGAATCGTTGGATGGCAATTATGACCATGGACCTTTCTTTATATTATTTTCTCAAAAATCTTGAAATTCCCAGCAGCCAAAGGGGGGGGAATAAATTTTATTTTTTCTATTTTTCCAAAGGTCCCTGCGGCGGATCTGTAATCCAAGTTATTATAATTAAATGGCCTAACTGGGATGTGCAGTAACCTCCTGTACAGGTAAATAGAGAGAACTAAACGACCATGGTGAACAAGGTGGCCGATCCACCATGAGGGGGGTGTCTCCGAGGGGTGGATCGGCCACCGAGGACACCAGGGGAGTTTAGTTCTCTATTTATGTTTTTAGAGGGTTTAATTCACTGAAAATTAATGAAATCCGTTACTGTACTTCCCCTTATGAGCGGCGGTCCGCTATTTTGAATGTTTACATGCACCTGGAATGAGGCTGCAGTACCGGATAGGCCGCTGTGGTGGATCGGCACACGTTACGCCACTCAGGGTGTGGCGATTGGCCCCGCAATGCTATCTCTATGGGAAGAAGTTTTTCACATAAAATAAAGACATTGAACTTACCCTTTGGTCAAAGTGCATGATGCTCATGAAGTCATATGTGACATTATAGTCATTAACCTCATTAGTAGGGACCCTGGAGAACTGGGCATATTGTCCTGGGATGACATTGCTGTACTCAATCCTAACATGGAGGTTTCTGTCTGGGCGGTTGTGTTCACTGTACAAACCGATGGTATGACCAATCTGACGTACAACTGTGGCAAGCTGAAACAACAACAAAAAAAGGAGAATAAATAAATAAAAGTCAAATGGGCAAAAAACAATAGAAATTATGAATAAGTCACTTAATATTTGGCCACTTGTAACAATACATACGGCAATTATAGCATATCCTTCAGCATTGCTCTAGGGGTACACGTTGCCATGCACCAGTGTGCACGTCGTCATCTTAAACTCACTACCTATCGTACTGGGCCCCACCCAGGTAGCAAACATGGTGTGGCCCAAGTCTGGGCCATAGTGGGCTCCTGATGTGGGCCACACTGGGTTAACACAGTCGGCGCCCGATGGGTTTTGTCCTCAGCAAAGGGTCTGGCCCACACTGGGCTAACCGATTTAGGCACAGATTTGTTTGAAAGTGGGCTCACCGATTTGGGCTCAAAGTGAGTTTAAAATGGGTTTTTGGTGTGGCCCAAAGTGGGCTGCCCGATTTGACGAAAAATTAGTGGTGACATGTTAAAAATTCTTTTTGAGAAATTTATCCAATATTTATTCTTTTTTTCCAAAAGTCAATGAACAACAAATCCTTGAGCTAATCTCACCCCCCCCCATCACTAAAGCAGTAAATGGAATATCTACCTGAGTGGAAAGGCAGAGCAGAACCATTCATTTGAATCAAACTCATTCAGCCAACATAAGGCACTTTAATTCATTAAAGTGACATTCTGGCCTCAATCTTCCCCCACTAGTTCCCTATGTAGGAGTAGGAGTACAGAAGAGAGCCTTCAAGTTCATAATCACTGTACCTCTGCATATCTGCTCTTGTTCCAAGTTCAGTCCAATAGAAATGGTGTTGCCATTCCACTACTACTCAGATGACCTTAATTTGCACTTTTGACTAGAAACATCTTAGTATTTCCAGACTATGAGAAAGTCTGCACATTATTACTTCATATCTGATTTAGTAGTCTATTCCAGTTGTCCTATGTCTAAAAGAAAGAAGTTTTGTATGGGTAGTAGAATTCTATCTGGAGTGCTGTGAAACCACTTTGTAGTGAGTCTGCCATGGACTGGCCTACAGGGGGAGGGGATATTTTTGGTTTCTCAATTGCCTCTATATATAGTCCCCTTATACCCGGCCAGGTGTGGGAGCTGTTTGCCCCCACACCACAAATATACCTTGCAAGCCTACTAGTATAAAGAAAGACATGTAGCTGTTATTTCCAGGACTAGTCAGTGTTGCATTTTACATGAAATATCTGGATCCCTACTATGAACCTACCTATGTATTAATGATATAGGGAAAATGGGACTACCTATCTCCTACAGCAGTGGTGGAGGGAGGGGAGGGGGTGAGGGCATGGCAGGGCAGGGTAGGGTGAGAGGAGTCCAGGGCAGGGTAGGGTGAGGGCAGGGCAGGGTGAGGGCAGGGCAGGGCAGGGCAGGGTGGGGAGGGCAGGGGAGGAAAGGACAGGACAGGGGAGGGCAGGGTGAGAGAAGGTGAGGGGGAAAGGGTAGGGCAGGTTGAGGGGAATGAGGAGGAGATGGAAGGGGTAGGGGATGGATAGGGGAGGAACGAACAGAAAAGGGAGAGGTAGGGGGAACACTCATCACAGAGTTCAGAACAGTCCAGAATATGAGGCTGCCCTGTCCAAACCCACTCTCACCCCAGACTGAGACGACTTTATGCAGCTAAGCACCCTTCTTGGGATGCCCATTTTGAAACCATCCTGGGCCCAATGTGGTTGCCCATTTTAAAGCTGACCAGTGCCCAAATCAGGTAGCCCAATGTGGCCCAGACCGTATGCTGAGGACAAAACACGTTGGGAGCCCAACGGGCTCAACTCGGTTTGCCTGATTTGGGCTGCCCTGTGTGGCCCTGACTGGAAACCCAGCATCTGCCGAACCTAAAACCCATGTACTGAGTGCTGCCCGCTTTGAACCACCTTATCCCTGGTAAAACCAATTTAGCCCCGAGTGGGCTTGCTACATGGGCAAGGAGGCTCCATGACCATGACATGATAAATGTATTATTCAACCTTATGGGCCGCTGATTACATTAATGCATCATGCCAATTGATCAACATGATGCACATAAAGTGCTGGCGCGACTGCTCACCAGCGCTTCATTCTCTGGGAGTTTGTGTTTCAACCCCGTAGGGTTTTTATGATGTATGAATGTAGCCCTGGCAAGTTACTCACCAGGGCTGCATACATGCATCATAACAACCAATGGGATACAATCCTGCATCAGCGGCCCTTACTGGGTTAAGGGCCGTTGATGCATTAAGGCAATAGTCCATTGGTTGTCATGATACATGGTGTTAGTAACTCACTAGGGATATATTCATGACGACCAATGGGCATGATGCACTTCGGCATTAGCAGACCTTAAGGTATTAACTGGGCTATTTCTTTCTCTCTTCAAGTTGATATGGGATATGATGGTAAATTGGTAGCATGTATCATTAATATGTGTACTGTATCAACTTATAAATGGCGTAGCCTACCTCTACACAGCCCTCTCCAAGGTTAATGCTCTGCCTCCCTCCAATTCTACCAACACTGGAGAAACATCTGCAAGACCAAAACATAGGGACCCTGAAGTATATGGTAAGAAGAGTACATAGTCATACCCTCTGGAAAAGGATAACATATTTGGTCTATATGCCACTTTCTGTCTCTGTCTGCCTCCCTCTATTTCTGCAGGAGTAGATAATTATTATCAGCATCATGCCCATTTGTCGTCATGATGCACCGATGAAGTGCTGGCGCAACTGGTCGTCAGCACTTCATTGGAGCATCATGCCGACCCTACAGGCTGGATACATAAACTAGAGGAGGCGCAGCATGATGCTCCAAGGGTTGGCGAGCATTCTGGCCAGCACTTCATTGGTCGATCATGACGACCAATGGGCATGATGCATTAATGCATCAGCGGCCGTTAAAGTGTTAATGATAAATAGAGTGCTTCTATTTGCAGGTTTCATACCCTTCATCAGCTGCTGTGAAGAGGATATAGTCCTCTTCATATGTCCTGGGTACAAATTTCAAACATGTGTACTTTTCCCATTCAGCTATACCTTTCCTGATCACGTCCCATTCCTCAAATGCTGAAAACGAAATATAAACCATGAAAATACTTAAATGTCCTTTTAAAAAAAGCAATCAATTCACCTCTGTCTATATGTGACAAAACATAAAAAAACAGCGGTTCTCGGCCAACTTTGGGACATTGGTGTCACTGTTATTTTTATAGAGATTCCTTCTAACACCATGCTTTAATGTACTACCGTAATCTCCCGCGTATAAGGCGCACCTCGCGTATAAGACGCACCTAGAGTGTCAAAAAAATAAAAAAATTCATAACTTTGGTTCTACTGAATGGATTTTCAAAATTCAAAAAAGCTATGTGTAGTTAGGGCCCCCCCGCACCCCCTTGAAACCCCCTCTGTCATTTTTTGAGTTAAGGGGAGTGTAACATATCAAAAGAAAGCTCTTGGTGTCCACCTTGCGGATCCAGGAAGTACTAAAACCTCGCATATACGACGCGCCTTATACGCGAGAGATTACGGTACGTAAATCTGGGGCTTTATTGACGAAACAACGGTGCTTACCCACTTGGCAGAAAAACTATTTTTAACGTTAAAAAACGTTTTTATTTGGTTCCTTAGTTTGTCAAAGTAAAAAACCCATCAAAACATATACTCAAAAAAACTTTTTTTTACGTTTTATAAACGTTTTTTTTTTCCAGGTTAAATAAATGTTTTTTAATGTAAAAGAAACATAAATGAAAAAAACGTTTTTATTTGGTTGAAAAAGCAAACGTTTTTATTTGGTTGAAAATCAGTTGAATAAAATAACATGTTTTTTTTTTTTACTTTTTTACCCAAACCAAATAAAAATGTTTGCAAACGTTGGAAAAACGTTTTTTTTTTTTTTGCCAAGTAGGTAACGGTATTACATTTACTGTTCAATCTTGTGAAGATCCCTGGCTGATTCAACGGTTAATTTTAAGATTGTATAGATTTTAAGAATGTATTGCAAGTTACTCCCTATAGTGTTGTATTCATAGATCATGGCGGAACTATGGAAGATTTATGCATCAATATGAACCACTACCGCTGCCCAGTCAGTATGATGATCTGAAGCAGTTATAAGACAGCTGGCAGTGCACTGCTGCACGATAGAAGTGACCTTGAGTGCATTATAGCAGTGTAGTGCACACCATGTCAAGGTCACGGTAGCTTTTAACAGGTCGAGGGTCATTGATTGGTCTAAATATACATTGATTGGGTGATTCATTGTTTAGAAGAGAGGTACAATGTTTTATAAAGACAATAGACCACTCTTTCTTCACATCTACTGTTTTTGAATTTTCCCCTCTTATGTTTGGTGGATGCAGACTCACAAGAGAAAATTATTAGATTATTCCATGTTCGCCATAGATGATCCACTTGAGCATGGAAAAAATTCAGATGCATTTGTGCATTATAGAATAACAGAAAGTCTCGATGTGAAGAAAATCATTGTCTATTCTCTAAATAGATTTGAGCATCATGGCAACCAGTGCGAATGATACATTGGTGCATAAAAGGTAATGAAAAGCTTCTAAGATTTAGAGAGAAAAACTTACAGAATTCCACCCCAATTTCATAAGGAAGACGTTTGTTTTCCCAGCGAAACCTTTCATCACGACTTGCTATGTAATTGGTAGGCCTGCGTTGTACATAGCGTGAATAGCAAACTGAAATAGACTATTGGCAGGAAAATATAGCTAATTAAAATAGTGTCAACTGAATTGACGTTATCAAGTAGGAATTGATACTAAAACACACAAGCTATTGATATCTTACATTAGGGTTTGCCTAATTCATGCATAATGATGTATGGAAATTAAAATATGGCTATTTTGCACTAAGGACGTAATTAATACTAACCAAAAAGAGAAGAAATAGGACCCTCATTTTGACACTGTTGTGTCCTCCAAAGAAGTCCTAATAATCTGAAAGTAGATGCACAGTGGCATATACAAACCTCCAGGGTTAAACAGGTGTTCATTCACATAGCTAGCCTATTAGATAAAGGTGCATCGTCTATTCATTATCATGTCTGTTGTCTTGATAAGAAGAACTGATAATGATATTTACAGGGGCATGGGTGGGGTTAAACCATCTACTTTGGCCAGATATTGATTATATTCCATGGGAAATTGATCAATTAGTATGGGTATTGATCAAACAATTAACCACTTCATTAGCAGGCCAGAAGTCAGATCTGCTCTCTGTGAGTTCGTAATCGTTTGAATTACTTGGGCAAACCCAAACACATCACTGTCATACCCATCAGTTTATAATTACTTTTTTTTATAGTTTAATGGTTTATCACCCTATGCGTCCAGTTCATTACAACCATTTTATGGTCAAGGTTGCACCAAGATATCATTGGCTCAGGGACCACACTGAGTCTATACCGCCGGGTAGGTGGTGGCATTGGCAAAATGTCAGTTATCCAATTTTCAATCTCAATTTTCTACAAGAAACAAGGCATGTAAACAAATAAAATCACCATACATAAGTAGTTCATATATCAGTCTTTAGTTACAGTGAAGAACAAATTTAAAAAAATCCATGCATGAGTTCATACAAAATTAAACACAGAAAAAAGTCATTTCATAAAAATATTTTCTCTAATCCAGTCCTCCATAGGTTTACCTCCGGGCTGGACTTTTCTCTCTTTGTTTCTATTCATTTCAAAAACAGCGTCTAAAAGTGAGATTGTTTGGACGCCTTTCAAAAAACGCGGGAAAAGTCACCCTGAGTTCTCTGTTCCAATGCACGTCGTTGAATTTTTTTACTATACTTCCTAGGGCTTTCTGAATATCCTTTCTGGTGCCTCCTTTTTTTTGTTGAGAACTGGTTCGTCTAGGGGTCTGTTACTCCAATAGATGCGAGTGGTAAGTAGGGTAATCATGTTTCAGCAAGAATGAAAAAGCTATAGGTACCATACTCTACCACTTACATGTCAAATCCCTCTAGCAAGGGAATACTTGCATAAAAGTATGACCTGAATAAAAAAAAACAAGTTCAACATCCAAATGAAAATGTACAAAACAATGCATAATCATGTCATCCCTTTCATATTTTTCTATATTTATAATAGTATGCATATAGTCAATCAAAAGTTATCATCCATATAAAGATTTCTATGACAGCTCAGGTAGGTGTTCTAGATCTTCTGATAAGAATGCCCCATTTGCTAGTACAAAACTTGGAAGTATGCTCAAAGGTTGCTAGTAATAATGGTTCTAGTAGCCAGGTTAAAAGCACCAACTCGTACTGCTACTTACATGAAAGCTGGACTGTTAGTGTGACTTTGTCCCATACCAGTATCGTTGCAAATTTTTGACAATTACCTGTATCATCACTCACTATACTCTGTGTCTAATGTCATACTAAAGTAGCTTTAACGCAAGTTCTGCAGGGGTGTAGGAAAAGGGGGGCCAGGGGGGCCCGGGCCCCCCCAGTCCCAGAGGAGGTGGGGCCTGAATATGTCTGGGCCCCCCCCCCCAATATTTGTCAAGACCCATGATAAAATGCAATTTCCCCCAAATTTTCCACAAATATGATAGCACAATGGAAAAAGGGGGCCTGGGCTTTAAATCACAGGCAAAAGTCATCAAAGATATTTTAATACATATATCTTATGTACCCATAAATAAGTGTCAGCCCACTCTATCCGATGAATTACGCTCGGTGCGACAGGGCCCCCCTGGGCTTGGCCCTGGGCCCCCCAATCAAGATTTGGTTCCTACGCCTCTGTTCTGTACTAATAATTATTGGAGTGACAGACCCCAGGCTTTTGTCAGCCTTGGGATATAGGGCATAGGCTGTACTTTCAATGTCGATAGTTGTGAGGTGATTTATGTCAATATTGAATCAACATTAAAATTGGCATAATTGATTCAATGGCGTCAAAATCAATATTGAAATAACATTGAACTGAAAGCAATATTTCAATGTTGATATATCAACTGTTGATCTGAAGGTGGCAGTGATGAAGACAGGTCGATCAACATTATCAACACATATCAACCAGTTGTCAACATTGATTCAATGTTCTGTGCCCACTGGGCTTGGAGTAACACATTCTGTAAAGTGACTTTTAGGACTTTTTAAATTTCTGAATGTCTACTATTTTAGGACAAAACGTTTTTCTTCAATTTCGCAAAAAAAAAATATTTACCAAAATTTGGCAATGTGGCCGTGTAATCTTTTAGTTAATTCAATTGCCTGCAGGTCTATGGGGCTCTCTTCCGTCTATAGGTCTATGTTCGAGGGTTGAGAGTAACCACAGGATCTTATCCCTCAAACATGGCACTAACGCATGAGTTAGCCTGCCATGCCTCAAAAGGTCTTATCCCTCAAAGACATGCTTTTTGGGTAGGGTTTGTATTAGAATTTTGATATTGGCCCAATTCTAGTTTGAACAATTCTCATTGCAAATGCTTGCCCCATTATCTGTGGAGGCTAGGACTAACATCTATAATCAATTCATGGAAATTGTTGGAGTTATACTTTAATTGTAATCACAGATACTGTCCAAAAACATCGTCCCCACAGGCAGAAACAAGACAGCATTTTAGACAGCCGGTACATGGTTGTGTATATCATATATAATGGCAAGACACTCTGGTCTGGGTCAATTTGTATCACAGTGGCCCTACTGTCTATGCTCTTCCACATAGAGAGTGGTGCCACCTAGTACTGCAAAGATGATAGTAGATGTCCACTGTCATCTTTGCAGTACTAGGTGGCACCACTGCAGTACTAGGTGGCACCATCGGTTCATGCTTAGACAGTAGGGCCACCTACTGTGATACAAATTGACCCAGACCAGAGTGTCTTGCCTTTACCATTACACCCAACATATTCAATAAGCAGCCTAGTATTCTATGCTGTTTCAGTCCCAATACCCATCTCAATTGCTTATTTGCATGTCTAGGCCACCCTTTTCCTCCGTCATTTAAATAATATCAAATTATTCCAGGATGGAGGAGAAGGTAATTCCTCTCTGATTTGGATTTTTTAACAACTGTGTAATGTAGATGAACCAAACACATTCTATTTTAGTTTCTTTACTTTGGTATATTTTAATCGCAACAGTAGATCAGGTAAAAACAAAAGTTGTTATTTCAATTTAATTAATATTAGAACAGTGTAAGGTAGGATTGATATGAGATCTCCCTAGTGTGGATATACTCAATATATAGGATTGAGATTTATTAGCATTCTCTTCAAGATTAAGAAAAGATGAACTAAGGGGGACATGTATAAAATAATTTGTAACTCCAGTATATTTACATAATATGTTTTGGTATTAAACAAGAACAAAACATATTGAGAATTTTCACTCGGATTTATTCAATGTAAATACAGTAAATACAATGATAATTATAGGTGGTCACTCTATGGTGTAGGTCTCATGGGCCTCTGCAACATGAAAGTAGATTCATAAGGTTATTCATGGAGTATTTATCACAAGTGAGTTTGATGTGATTTTTATCCTATACCAACAAAAAGATTTGAGCAAAGCATTTTCCACCAAAAAATAAATGATCCAATTTTGGGTAATGTTAAATGCGTGATTTTTCACTTTTATTGCTGCAAATCTCTACTGCATATCTGAACTACCTACCCTCAAATTATAGACTATATGACCTGAATCAATCTCTATTGGCCAATTTAAAATTTTGAAAATTACCCATAATGTATACTTACACAGGTAGTGCTACCCCTGTTGCACTTCTTGAGCCTATCATTCTATACCAGACGTCCAGGCCAGGGCCTGTCATAGATGGTCCTACCATTGACACAGCTGATGAAAACATCACATCGAACACATGACTGGTAGTCACCGTCACTCCGTCCTGCACACGACCTGATACAGGTGGGTCCAGTGATCAGACCAGGCGTGGTGCGGATTGGGGATCCGGTGGTGGTGCATGTTTCGCATGGCAGTTGTAGATATGTTAGGTCCTAAAGGGAGGGGGAAGAGAAATGCATATATATTTCATGTGGTTTATCATTGAATATGGTGTGGATTGAAAAGGATGTTTAATGATACATTAAATGCATAATGTCAAACCTCTGAGGTTGATACCCTCCCAGTAGGTCGGCATGATGCACCAATGGAACGCTGATGAGTTTTGTTGGTGCATCATGTCGACCATCGCCCATAAGGCTCTAAGAATCAAGGTAGCATAAAAGGGTGACTTTCCAAAAGATTTCTTGACAAGGTTTTTACCCCTTTTTTTTTAACTTTTTCATAAAAGTTGTACATTATGTGCACATACCTTTTCTAAGACAATTGCCTTAAGTTGTCAATCTACTCATATATATATATATATATATATATATATATATATATATATATATATATATATATATATGTACATATATTTTGACCACAGTTTTACCTGGGTTTAACTAAAACCCACATGATCTAAACTCTCATGTTAGAGGGATCTATAATGTACTGGGGGGCCTTACAGAGTTAGCTTTTAGTGCCTTCTTGGAATCTTTATATCATTAAATACGTTATCTACTAACTTGATCTTCTGCATTAGTAAACTGCATCAGTCTGAAAACATGACAATTACAACAATTATATGGTGTATACTGTAGGTGAACTATAGGTAGTAGCTACAGTACTGGTTCACCATACCATTAGGTGGGCAGCTTCTAGGACCACACCAGTCTGAAAACATGATGGTTTTATGGTGAACCAGTCTGAGAAGATGATAATTATATGGTGAACCAGTCTAAAAACATGGTGCACATTATTGTGACCATGTAGCTAGTGGGCTTGTATATGTGCCGAAAGGCTTACTGATTTCATCTAGGCTATACCATACACCAGCATTTGCTCAATTGTCTTTCAGACACCGTTGAAAGGGTTACTTAGGAGCCCATATATTTCGGGAATTGAATGCCTGATGAAAGATAATGTAGACTATGAATAAATAATACATATACTGGTCTGTGTAAGAATTAATATTGCTTACCTGCGCATGAATACATAAGGTTCACGGTGCGGATGTCGCTGAACCTGACTGTAGGTGCTGTGCCCATCAGGGCCTGCATGGTGGGGTTCTTGGCATCAATTGTGTTCTGTCCATTCTTACTGAACATGGACTACAAGACTGAAAATGGACTGAAGTGTAATAATACATATAGAGTTACAAAACCTGAGAAGGTGTGATTATTGTGTAAATTCAACTACTCTGTAGAGTACACTAAACTGACTTTACACACACAAAATTTTGTACACTGAACTCATCTGATATAATGTATACTTTATTTAGTAATGTTCTGCCACCAATGGCTGTATTGGGAAAAACTCACATATATATGTAGAGTATTATGGCCAATAAACCATTTCTCAACTCAACTCAACTTTCCTCCATAGCGCATTAGACTGGTGTAGGCGTAGGCTATACCAAAGGTGTTAGCAATGTCACTGGACAGCTTCCCAAAGGCGCATGGTATCCACCCTAGACTAAATCAGTAAGTCAAACTTCAATTTTGACATGGATATCAGGTTCTTATATATCATACACTCTCTACAGTGACTTCCAAGGCTTTCCTGAAATTCTGCCTCTCTACCATTTTCTAAGATAGCATCGAATATATTTTCTTCAATGTTGAGAAACTGTGACATTAGTTACCAAAATTTGTTTAAAGTGTGATTTTGGGGTCAGTTTAATCATCTATAAGTCATCAAGGCGACTCTGTGGGGCTCTTATCCCGCAAGCAGTTTGAGGGTTAAGAGCAACTATGGGACCGTATCGCTCAAACATGGCACTAAAGTAAGAGTGCTCTTATGCCTTAAATTGCTCTCAAATGCTCTGTGTAAATGCAATGGGCTTCTGACCTAAAATATCAGCATATGATATGAATTATTGTTCTAGTGTATTGGGACCTCGCAAGATGTGATTTTAGGGTAAGGTTAGTATTGGAATTTTGATGTTGACCCATTTTTATTTTGACCAATTCCCATGCAAAGCTGGCCCATGCTCTGTGGAGGCTAGAGCTAACATTTGAGAGATGCAATATTTATATAGTCAATTCATTGAAACTGCTGGAGTTTATTTGTAATCACAAATACTGTCCCAAAACTTCGTCCCAATATCCATCTCAATTGCTTGTTTGAAAGATCAGGCCATCCATTTCCCCTGTCATTTGAATAATATCAAGGTATTAAATTCCTCTGTGATTTGGATTTTTAACAACTGTGGAATGTAGATGAAACAAACACATTCTATTTTAGTTTCTTTACTTTGGTATATTTTAATCGTGAAAGTAGATCAGGTAAACACAAAAATACTTATTCCAATTCAATTAACATTAGAACAGTGTAAGGTTGGATTGATATGAGATCTCCCTAGTGTGGATATACTCAATATATAGGATTGAGATTTATTAGCATTCTCTTCAAGATTAAGAAAACAAGAACTAAGGGGGACATGTATAAAATAATTTGTAACTCCATTATATTTACATAATATGTTTTGGTATTAAACAAGAATAAAACATATTGAAAATTTTCACTCGGATTTATTCAATGTAAATACAGTAGATAAAATGATAATTATGGGTGGTCACTCTATGGTGTAGGTCTCACAGGCCTCTGCAACCGGAAAGTAGATTCATAACATTATACACGTAGTATTTACCGCAATTGAGTTTGATCTAGTTTTTATCCTATACCAACAACTGTTTTTGAGGATAGCATTGTTCTTCAAAAATGAATCCAATTTTAGGTAATGTTTAATGCTTGATTTTTCAGTCACTTTTTATGCTGCAAATCTCTACTGCATATCTGAACTACCTACCCTAAAATTTTAGACAATATGACCTGAGTCAGTCTCTTTTAGCCAATTTAAAATTTTTAGCCATCATAATATACTTACACAGGTAGTACTGCCCCTATTGCACTTCTTGAGCCTATCGTCCCACACTAGACCTCCAGGGCAGGGCCTGTCATAGATGGTCCTACCATTGACACAGCTTATAAACACATCACAACGGACACATGACTGGTAGTCACCATCACTCCGCCCTACACAGGACCGGATACATGCGGGACCAGTAGTCAGACCAGGCGTGGTGCGGATTGGGGATCCGGTTGTGGTGCGTGTGGGCATGGCAGTTGTAGATATGTTAGGTCCTAAAGGGAGGGGGAAGAGAAATGCATATATAATTCATGTGATTTATCATTGAATATGGTGTGGATTGAAAAGAGAGAAATGTTTCAATAAATATTACAAATGCTGGTGACACATTTAAGGGTGTTAAATGATACATTAAATGCATAATGTCGAACCTTCGAAGTTGATTCCCTCCCAATAGGTCGGCAGGATGCACCAATGTACGCTGATGAGTAATCTCTCCAGCATTCCACTGATGCATCATGTGGCCCATTGGCCAGAATACTCTTAGGATCAAGGTAACATAAAAAAAAATGACTTTCCACAAATAAAAAGAGAGAAACAAATCCCTCAAAAGGCTTTTACCCTTTTCTGAAGTTTGACATACTACAGTCTAGTATATTGTTTACATGTTCACGTTTTGAAAGACTATCGTCTAGTTCATCTACTCAAATAGAATATATATATATATCTGTATGCATGTATTGACCACAATTTTACTTGCATTTCATTACAACTTTTAAACTTAACTTTTATTAGCAAAGTTATTAGTGCTTTCCTGTAGTGGGCTTTAATCCATCAGGGGTTCTTATAAGGTTAATTTTTTTTTACTTTCTTACAATAGTCATATTATTAAACACTTTATGTTTTAACTTAATCTTCTGCATTAATGAATTTCATTTCATACCTCCAAGACCACATGTGTAGACAGGGTTGATGTCAATGTTGCTGTATCCACACCAGCAGCTACAGTACTGGTTTACCATGCCATTAGGTGGGCAGCTCCTTGAACCACACCAGTCTGAAATCATGACAATTACAACAATTATGTGGTGTATAGTATAAGTAGTAACTACAGTAGCGGTACACCATACCATTGGGTGGGCAGCTCCTTGAACCACACCAGTCTGAAACATGACAATTATTAGTGTACCAATCTGAAATTTGAGGATTATATGGTACACCAGTCTGAAAACATGACAGACATGGTTTATAGTATAGATAGCAGCCACTGTACTGGTCCATCCTGACATTGGATGGGTACATTCTTAAAAGCGTGGCAACTACATGGTTCATTTTATAGGTTATGGGCCCAGACATTTTTAAGTAACAATTTTGTGTAGTAAAATGAAAATGCTCTTCAGATCACACTCTTTCAAACCAAAAATCTGTGTATCTGCTCCTTTCTCCTACAGTAGGCTACACATAAAGGCAGGGGCTTAGGAACCCAATCCTTATTGGGAGGAGGATGGACTCACAACAGGTCAAACTTAAGCCTTTGAAAGCCCCACTTAGCAGCTTAAGATTTCTGAAATTGAATATTTGAGAAAGAAAAACATTCAGGCTTGTTTAGTTCGAGAATTCATAATACATACCTGCGCATGAATACATAAGGTTCACGGTGCGGATGTCGCTGAACCTGACTGTAGGTGCTGTGCCCATCAGGGCCTGCATGGCGGGGTTCTTGGCATCAATTGTGTTCTGTCCATTCTTACTGAACATCTGGAAGATGACATAAAATCTAAAATGCTGCTACACTTATGCTGGGCAACAGCAGAAAGTATATATGTGTACATTGTGTCTGCATTACAAATTTTTTCAACACATTTAAAACTCTATTTGCTTATAATCATCGTTTGATAGTACAATGCATTCATATCACAGAACATGTTCACGTCACACAAAACTGTTCAATATACCAGGTATAATGCGGCAATATGTTAATGAGAAGACTGTTGTACGGTGGTCCCATATAAAAGTTACAAATCAACATACCATCATGTGAAAAAATAATGATAGTAGATCTGAATAAATCATTCATTTGGAATAGGCAACAGCTCTTTTACTTTAAGACTGGGACAATAATATACCCCCTCCCATTCCCCTTGACATGAGTTACAATTTATTATAATGATGATAAACCGGTACAAGTGTTACCAATTTTACCAATACCCATCGATAACCTACAACACTCATTGAAAATCATACAATTACAAATGTTTACATGGTAAATTTATCATTTTAGACTACTTTAAAGTGGTTCTATAAATGGAGCTAAAATATCAGTATTCTGAAAAACACTGGTGTTATTTCATAAACCATACTCATTTGATGCATCCTACATATTTACTCTCATTCTCCATAGGTTACATTTCATAATGGAATAAACAGATTTACATCTAATTTCATACTTTTGGAGTGCATACTATAATTCTGCCCATTGAAAATGGATGTAAAATGCCTATGACCAAGACACTTTGAAAAAATCAAATCAGTTCCAAATTTTGAAGTAATTAAAAACCGACCTTTCCTCCATAGTGCATCAGACTGGTGTAGTCATAGGCAATACCAAAGGTGTTAGCATTGTCACTGGAGAGTTTCTCAAAGGCATAGGCCAGTCCATCCTGGATGTTTCCCCAGTTAATACTGATATAGTTGTCACGGTCTGGACGCCTGTGCTGGTGGTACAGACCAATGGCATGGCCGATTTCATGGGTAATGATACTATGCTGTAAGGGAAACATAGATATAAAAATGATATAAAATCTAGGAAATTTCATTTCTACTTTCTTCTGTAAAACGTGGCTGGCGACATGCCTGCCTGTAGGAGAGGGCACCCTATCATCCCAATAGACCTGTCACATAAATCTCAAGTGCTCTCCCAATATAATAGGGATCATGTTCGTGAGAGGGGGTTCTGAGTAGCTAAATTGTTGTTCACACAAATAAGTGCTCCCCCTTGGCTAAGGCAATTTATATATAGAACTCTGCAGGACCCTTATGGTCTACCTTTCTCTCCTATACAGATGTTCACTGTCTTGGGGTTCAAGTGAATTTCCTCCAAGACTACTAGTCTGGTAGCCGTGGGGGGTAACCTCAGCTTCTCCGATATAGTTAGTTTCTCTGCTGTTTATTCATCTAGATGAAAATATCCAGGCGGATGTGGAGCTATCCCCCTTGAGCAATTTGAGATATTCAAGATGGCCGCCAAAACGCTATTGAAATCTTGAAATCTATATATCTCTGGTTATAATCAACTTAAAAACACAAATGAAAAGGCAAAAAGTATGTTTTGGAGGTCAAGAAATGCATTCCTGTTATTTCTGGCTTCCATCTTGGATTTTTGACCTAATTACCTGTGTAACGACCCTAATTTTGGCCAAAAAATCATTGAAATCCTGGATCACGCTAGAACTGTCATCCAAATGTGTTTTAACTACTTTGAAGCAATGTCTTTGCAAGCCATGACTTGCTCAAGTAACTTACTATTCCCAGTTCTCATTGTATTTACTTTTTAGCTTTGATTAATAGACCTGCATAGAGAGATTATAACTGGATAAATAAAAGCCTGAATGCTACGGTTCTGTTCAGCTTTAAGAAACATATGAACAGTCAAGAGGTATGATTCCAATGTTCATTAATCCATTTTTGTCACTTCTAAGAAGGCATTTGGCCTCCCTGTAGGATTCCTGACCTATTGTTATACCTTATATATAAGGTGAATCTACTGTATAGGGCATACCCTGAGTTGAAGGAAACACTAGAGGGTGCAGCTGGGTCTTTATTTTGAGAACTTTAGTACTGTTTTAGAAGGCCTAGAAGGTGCACCTCCAGCTCTAGTTAATACTATAAGCCTCACTAGGGGTAAATAATCATAATCTGTGCCAACTCAAGTACTACTTCTCTTTGAGTAGACCCACTGCAGCCAATACACATGAAATCATTCTAAGTCAGTGTATGCCATAACATCTGTCATTTTATTTCTTCATCTTGTACAGACCATTGTTGAGTGATTGTATTATATTTATTGACACTTTCGTCCCCAATAATGGAGTCGATTTTTGGAGCCTGGTATTACTGGGGTAGGTATCTTGGTAAGTTTGACCTCTATTTCTTGTGTTCTACTGGGTACTTCTACCTTTGAGAAACACTTCATGTTAGGAAAGTTAGGAAAGGTTAATCTGTCCATCTGTGTCAAACACTGTGACCCTGTTTAGGTTCATGGCTAAAAGCTTTGGTGTCCAAAAAACACAGGCCTGTTGGTAAATTTGTAGCAATAGCGAACCTTGTTTTGTATGTCAAATATCATAGGTATGGAAAGCAGGGGGCAGGGGAAAGGGGGATCTGTCACTTTTGACCCCAGCCCCCAACCTTAAAGTTCTAACAAATTGCCAACCCCCCCCCCCCGGTCCCACCCACTCTGAAACTGATTTACACACCCCTCAATATATTATTGTGTCCATGCCTTTGTGCTTCTTTCTGTCCATACACTAGTATTCACCCCTTTGGGGTAGTGTTCTCTATACACTTACCCATTTGCACCATCCACATTTGCTGAATCTATTACATTTTCAAACTACCTGTAGCCATAGATAAAGCCTTCATAATGATGCTGCTACAGTCTAGTTGATCAATGCTTGCATTTAGCTGTCTTAATGTGTGCCTGTCTTCTCCAGGTGTTTTGATCATTCCTGTCATTTCTTTTTCAAGATGAGGTGATCTAATCCAAGTGTAAAGTGGGATTCAGAAAATTAAATAGTATAGCAAATGGTACAAGTTGTCCTGATGGCAGTACCAGGTAGAATGTTTCTGTGGCCATACAGTCTTTTTGATAGCCTTTATCTCTGCTCACTTGTCTTGCACTGCTATACAATATGCCCTGGCATATGTTCCATGAACAGAGATCATACAAGTGGATCAACAGGGAATCAAATGAGTGGATCAACACGGTAAAAGGTACAACGGGTAACGCAGGCGTTGCTTTTACCATGTTGATCCATTCCAGCTGCAAAGAAGCATTTGGCTTGTACTCTCCAGAACTTTTATTGTCCATGCATTGCAGGTTATGTTGATCAAAGACCGAATGAGGATTTCCTTGATGCTTAGAGAACTCACAAATTTGAGTTTCCCTTAGCATTCAGGTGTTTAATTTGCAATCTATATTTACATTCTAGAGATGCATCAATCAAAGTTGAAATGTAAATGATATAATTATAGTTATAACAAGGACTTCAGCAAGCTGTGGCCTGCAAAGACATTGCACTAAAATGGTTAAAAGACTTTTCGCTTATAGGCCTAGGGCACCCAGTATCAGCCAAAAAGAAGGATGTTAGATGGGTGATTAGGTCAGAAATCCAATGTGGAAGCCAAGTATCTTCTCAAAAGTAGCAAGAATGCATTCCAAGACCTCAAATACATACGTTTTGACACTTTGTCGGTGTCTCCAAGTTCAACGGAATGGCAGATTTCAAGTGTTCATTAGCATTCAGGCTTTTACTTAACCAGTAATATCTACATCTGGAGATGAATCCGCCACAGCTAAATGGTATAGGTGGCTTGCAAAATCATTGCTTCAAAATGATAAAAACACATTTGGCTGAGAGTTCTAAGATGATCCAAAATAAAGAGATTAGATAATCATAATACCCCACATTCAAGGCACAGATTATGAGTGGAACACAAAACCCAGTAGAACACTAGAAATAGAGGTCAAACTCACCAAGATACAATCACTCAACAATGGTCTGTACATGGTGAAGAAATGACAGATGTTATGATTGATTGATTGATTTGTTTAATGTCCTAAGGCCATTATGGCATACACTGATTAAGAATAATTTTTTATGTGTATTGGCTGCAGTGGGTCTAATCAAAGAGATTTGCAAGACACATACAATGATTTATGTGGCTGCTGCATTTCAGGAATAGATTGTTCCTTATTTTGTTTACACCAAGGACCAAGATGATGTTTATAAGAGTGGCAATGCCTGAGGACAGAATAAGTTGTGTGGTGAATAATCATAGCCATACTCATAGGTTTATTGTTATCCATGATTCTATTAGATTATCATAATACCCCACATTCAAGGCATAGGTTATGAGTATTTACCCCTAATGTGGCTTATAGTATTATCTAGAGCTGGAGGTGCACCTTCTAGGCATTCTAAAACAGTACTAAAGTTCTCAAAATAAAGACCGAGCTGCACCCTCTAGTGTTTCCTTCAACTCAGGGTATGCCCTATACATTTGGTGCACCTTATATGTAAGGCATTACAATAGGTCAGAATCTGATAGGGAGGCCAAATGCCTTCTCAGAAGTGACAAAAATAGATTAGTTAACATTGCAATCATACCTCTTGACTGTTCATATGTGTCTCAAAGCTGAACAGAACTGTAGCATTCAGGCTTTTATTTATCCATTAATACCCCTATATTCAGGTCTATTAAGCAAAGCTAAAAGGTAAATAAAATGATAACTGGGGATAGTAAGTTACTAGAGCAAGTCATGGCTTGCAAAAAACATACCTTGTGCCTCTTCATTTGTGTTTCTAAGTTGATTAGAACCAGAGATATATAGATTTCAAGTTTTCAATAGCATTTTGGTGGCCATCTTGAATCTCAAATTGCTCAAGGGTGAGAGCTCCACATCCGCCTGGATATTTCCATCTAGACCCTATAGATGAATAATCAGCAGAGAAAAAAACTATATCGGAGAAGGTGAGTTTAGGCTAAAATATGGCCTTCCGCTACCAGACTATAATGCCAACATTGAACATAGCACTGACGCCATCAAAGCACTGACGCCAACATAGTGGCTATATCGGAGGGGTATTCAATAGGCGGCACGCCAAGCCATCGGCGCGCGCCCGGACCTGAACGTGCTCGCACTCCAGCTAGAGAGGAGGTGCGCCTGTGGCGCCCGCCGCGTGGCTGGCGTGCGGCTAATGAATACCGCTCTGACCTAGGTATGGGGCCTAAATTGATGTCACGGATATTGAAACAGGCACCTCATTGACATTGCATGAATTATGCCCTAGCTGTTTAAACCATATCGTGTTTTCTTATGATTTATGGTAAAGAAGAACAAAAATACAGACCTCTATGCATCCATCTCCAAGAGTGATATCCTGTTTGCCTCCAACTCTACCGACAAAGGAGTTGCACCTAGAAATGTCAATAGAACACAAAGAGTCAAATAGAAACTTTCACACAGCAGTTAAACATAATGTGTAGATTAAATTAACGCATATCATAGCAGTTTACGTTATAGCAGTTATGATTTTTTTTTTTCTAAATTGTTCACATGTTAGTGTTATGATAATGTAGTGATATATACCGCAATACCAATTAAACTGAACCTCAATTGAATCACCTCCTCGTGCAGCGTGACATTTGATAATCACTTTCTACTGAAAATACATAAACAAATGGGTTTAAAAAATCAATTCAAATTGCTGTTGCATAGGATTGCGCTGTCAATATGGCTATGAAAAAAGATTGTATGACACTCACCCATTGCCCTTGACGTATTTGATGTAGTCACCTTCATTGGTCCTCTTCCTGAACCTAACACACGTGTAGTATTCCCACTCCTGCATGGCTACCTCAATCTTCTGCCACTCAGAACTCGCTGAAATGAAAAGAAGAAAGACCCCATAAATCCTTTTCAAATGTGCGTAGAAGATCTTAAACCCTTTTGGTGGTTATAACTTCCCTATAAGTTCTACTCCAACCCAGGTGGTATTCCAAAATGTTATAGTTTATGGGACATTTTAATTTGTCATTCATGTCACTTGTGACAAAATTGGAACATCCATATATAATCACTGTTTTAGGCATTTTCTTGGGTTTATAAATGGTAGAACCTGGTAAAATGCATCTAGATTAGTAGCAAATGTGTTGGATAATAGGCAGCTATTATCTCATCTTTAAGGGCTGTCAAAATGAAGAGCTACCCGATATCTTTCACTAAATAGAACAGAGGAGGCGATGTACTTACTGAAGATAGTTTCACTTTCAAATGGGATGATATTGTTTGGCCAACGGTATTTTGGGTCCATCTGACCGGCGAATGTGTTCGTGTTGTCAGCGCTGGAAGGATACACTTTATTTCATTATTCACATTCATATGACTTTGATATAATAATAGCATCTTCGATACCAATACCAAAGGCACCGGTCAAAACAGTTGGTTCATAGAACTCTTTAAGAAAAAACCCACTCTTCTTAAGCCCTTGGAAGGCCGATGCACATTAATTGATTAATGACCCTTCAGGGTCGATACCCTATAGCTGAGGCTCCACTACGCCATTATTGCAGAAAATCGCAGCTATTCTCATGAAATGAGATACAAAACATACAAAGTAAAATGCAAAAAACAAGGTGTTAACACCAAATACCTAGCATTTGTGTACAATCTTCGGCAACATCCAGCTGTTTTGTTTACAAAATCAATGTTTTGTTTACTGAATCTAATGTTTACATGGGAGATTGTGGCAGATATCCCATTGAAAAGGCTCTGCAATTTGATATCTAACAGGTTTGATTTTCACAGGCTAACCCCCTGCGATTTCTGATGAGTTGTTAGGCTGCTATGTTGTTATATACATTGTGCTGTGTTGTTGTTTATATTTAACTTAACAATCATTTTGTGTCTACTGGGTCTTGGACAACACCAACAAGCATCTCAATCAGTCTGGTGTAAATACATGTTGTATATAAACAAACCTGAAAATAATCATATTCCCTCACGGGACTCCCGAAATCTCATGTTTACAACCTAAGAATATCAACACCCTATACCTTAGCCATTGGCTGTATTGATTGTTGTGAGAATGTACCAAACATTCGCGTAGTGGAGCCTCAGCTTACCAGAAGGTGGGCATGAGGTACTGGTGTGCATAATCACGAACACTTCATTGGATGGGCATGATGCACTACCCAGTGGGAACATCAACGTTGATTCAGTATTGAATCGAAATTTGTAATATTTGCATATCAACTGTTGATTCAAGGTTGAATATAGCTGAATTTGAAGGTTGACACAACATAACCAAATCAACTGTGATTCAACATCTATCCATCAGTGTTGATTAAACGTTTGTATTTCATTGTAGATGTAAGGTTGCTTCAACATTGATATATGTTACGTGATTCTTAGTTCACATGTTGACATTGAATCAACATTGAAATCAATGTTGACTAAACAATGTTGAATTGAGAACATTATTTCAGCATGTCAACAGTTGATCTGCTGTCCAAAAGGTCGAATCCCACATGGCGAAATAGGGCTTCAATATCTCTGCGATTTTGTCAGTTGCGTTCTATGGCCCTTGCTGAGGCCATAAAAAGCAAGGATTGTTCAAATCAACCTGAATCCAACAGTGGTTTATGCTCAAATTTGCTGTAGTCCTTGCGTTTTATGGCCTCAACAAGGGCCATACAATGCAACAGACAAAATCGCAGAGATATTGGAGCCCTATTTCGCCATGTGGGATTCGACCTATAGGGTGGTGGTTGACAAAATTGAAATGGAATGATTGAAAAGGTGTTGGAGACAGGTTGATCAACGATATCAACACATTGTTAACTAGTTGTCAATGTTGACTTTATGTTCTGTGCCTACTTGGTAATGCATTATCGGCTGCAGGAACGTTAATATTGGATGATCCTTACTTGTTTAGGGCGGCCCACTGTTCAGGGGTGTGCCTTATGTCTAGCTCTGTTAGAATGGATCCATCTTCCAGTACCTTGGCTGTAAATACAGAGAGAAAACACATCAGTTCCATACCTCATGAAATACTTTATCATAGAAATGGTAAAAAAAAAACGTACAGAATAGTGAGGAATTATGTCTGCATTATACACACAAAACTGTAGGTATCATCATTGTGAATGAAGGATATAACCCTTTCATGTGAAAAGGAAAAATAAGGGTTCAACCAGTATGCATATTTGCTACATGATTCACGTTTTTCATCCATTGCTGGCCATGGGTCCATGTTAAGGTTATAACCAGATAACCTAGACTACATTTTGTTAAGATAATTGGTTAGATTAGAGTAGGGCCTACTCTACACTGTACCCGATTCTAGACCCATACCCAGTGGATCATCGCTTTTTTTTCAATTTTGCTGGATCTAGTAAAACCCACTGCTAAAGACTTGCTATGATGAGTCCTTTGTCCCTGGATCATATACTCCCTTGGAACAACAGGGTCCCCATACCCCAGATGTCATCAGTGCATATTGCCATAACCAGCTCCAGTACTGCTTGAAGCCTATAATTTATTGTATGTTTAAATTAAAAACTATGCAGTGATGTAACATACCTTCTACATCGCCTGATGCAGCAGCAAGCAGCTCGTCAATGGGTTTACGTTCAGTCTTTCCTTGGCAGATGGCCACAGCCTGTGGAGAAAACAGGCCATATGGAAGCAAAGGATATCACATGAAAATTATACAAGAAAATGATGATCATTGATAATGATGCCCTGTTCAAACACCCAGAAATAACTTTTCATTTCAAACCCATTTAAGCATAGTTGTACTTCAGGAGAATTATTTCCATAATGGCAGTTGGGCGTTTTGGTCGTGGTGGATTTGCACCTGGCAAATACCCTTTGGAATTTTGAGCTTTTCTCCTGAGAAGTGCAAAGGAGCAGTGGCTGAATTGATATTTCGGTGTAGATAATAAGTCCTTTGTAAATTCTGCCCTTAAGTTATTCTTAATACTTAAGAACATGCTCCTTCCTGCTGCTTCAGAACCTGTTTGATTTATCTATCTGTGTAAGAAGGTTGGAATATAGCTTCTTTCATATAGATGCTAGGGTTTATTCAATGGGGGTGATTCTGATGTTTCTATTTCCTCTCACATTTAATGAAGCTATGATGTAAATATTCAGACTATAGGCTAGCTGTAACTTGACCACTGGGTTGTTTTTGATCTTATAGTTTTCTTTTCTACTGGAGGCATTCCTGGGATGGCTATCTAAGTGCCCACATTGAAACAATGTGACACTGAAATGAATAATATAATGAGACTTGTAAAATATACAGGGAAATAAATTAAATGATGTATATTCATAATAAAAATACCCACCAGTAGTATGATCAGACCAGCCCTCATGTTGACTCACGTGTGGCCAGCAATGTCTATAGGCCTGGTCACGCTGACTGACATATAAATAGGACCAAGGCACACTAACTACCAATAGATAAAGGATGACCACATGTCTATTCACAAGGATTACAAGAGATTGTTGGCTATGGAAGAGGAAGAATAAAAGACAAGACAAGTGCTTAGATGACAAAATAGTTGTGTAAGGTATTGATCATAACTGGCAACAACTAATAATTAGGTACGTTTCTGTCTCCCCCCCCCCTTTTCCCTTTTCTCTTGGGGGGGGGGGTGTGTGACATGAATTTCTATAACATTGATATTTTGCTGTCTTCTCTTGATTAGTAAAACATCTGTTTCTAATGACATCAATTACAGATTAGGATGGGCTCTACCTTATAGATAAGATGTGGCCATGTGCTATAGGAGTCTTGATACATACCCAGTGGCTCCACCATTTTGACTTTGCTGAGTCTGCCAAACGAGGCATAACACACTGATAAAGCATTTCATGACGGTTACTCGGTCCTAGATAACCCACTTCTTAGGACAGACCTTTATCAGCGCGTGTCACCAGAAATCATCCCTGTCCACTTGGAGTCTATATGATGGGTATGGACCACTAAAATCGACATGGCGACATGGGCTATCTTAGGCTTAGTGACATGGGACATGAACAATTTCTTAAAATTGACATGGTGACATGCACGATTTCTTAAAATCGACATGGTGACATGACCATTTCTTAAAATTGACATGGGGACATGGTCATTTTTTAAAATCGACATGTGACATGGGGGACCCCCCATCCACACCCCCTATATGATGGTGTCAAAACAGTAAACACAAATATTATTACACAGCACTCTCGCATAACCAGCCTACTATGTGCATCAGTTTCATCACGGTTTGAGGATATCAATACGTCCTTAATGGAGTAATCTATAACGGACACATTCGTCTGTACATGTATAAACGGGCCATTATGAATGTTCTCCTCTTTCCTTTCATATATCGGTATGTGTACTAAAGGTAATATTGACTTAGGGCAACAGTAGAGTGAATATTCTATGTGAAATGTCGATATTTACTTCTGTATGGTTTGACATTAAACCCACACCAGGAGGTTAATTCAAAAGGTCCTGGGATTTCTACCCCTGCAATCTTAGCATAGGCACATATCATAAGACCTAGCCAGTCTACCCTATCTAATGCAGTGGTTGCAGGCCAGTCAGGCACAGCAAGTCCTGAGATCACTTCACTATTCCTTTTCCAGCATTAAGATCACTGCAATCTTAGTGAAATAATTGCATAGTGCTTTCACCTGAGTACAAGAGCACTCACAGGGAACACTCCTGCTCCCAAGAGTGAATGCCCCTAATGTATACATATAGAGGGGAGGGAGGATGTTTGCCGAGAGTCCTTGAGGGCTCTTCAGGCTACTCAGGCATGAAGTGCACTTGAATACTGTACGAAGTCAACTGCACCCTATACTCTATAAGTGGCTCATATGGGGGGTGGGATGCTTGTGTAATCACCCTTGTGAGAAGGAGTGTTTCCACTACTATTCTTTCAGTATGGGCCTCTTACCCCTGTGCACAGTGTGTTCTACTTGGAATGGTGTAGGAGGGCTGAGGCTAAGATCACTGTGATCTTAGTGCTGGCTGTGAAAAGGCAAGACAGTCTAATCTTAAGATCGCTTAATTGGATAAGGCAGAATAATTCCTAAGATCACTGAAGTAGCAATCTCAGGTAGTCTGCCTAATTGAGCTATAGGTTAAGGTTAAACCGAAGTGAGGTTTTATGGGATTAGAGTTGTAGTTGTAGTGGTTTATTAGGCTTTAAACATCTAGAGAAAAACTTAAGTTCTTCCCGTCTGCCTTTTACATCATAAGATAGATACCAGTCAAATAAATACATCAATCAATTCATTCAAGTGAGGAACAACGGCAGGTGTGTGCGCATAAGCAGATAAGACGTTTTTCACGTATATCAATGTGATTATAACTTGGCTCACATTCTACATCATTTTGAACCCAAACTCTAAGAGTGCAGATATCAAGAGCCACCATGCTCATCTATGAGCTTTCTTCAGGGTACATTTCTGATCGGTACAATTAAATGGTGCCCCTTTTGCTTTACTTAAATCTAACAATAGCATATAGGTACAGGCGCAATTGATGAGAATAAGGGTGGTCAAATCCTATGTAGTTAAGTTATGATAGTCTATGTGAACATCATGGGACATTTTGGAGAAGAGTAAATTGTCCAATTTTCGGGTATTTGGGAACTTCAATGTTCCCAATTTGCAAAAGTTTTAAAGTAAGTCTTACTGTCCAGACCACACTTTTTATGTTATATAAGAGAAACATCTCCTTTAAATTAACAGGGGAAAGCAATGACTCTTACTGTATTGCCACAGCTTTGCCCCTGTAGATACATGTGTACAGTAAGTGGTGCTGTATAATTACTCTTAGATACACCTATGCCCTAGGCCTGCCAGTCACCCTAATGGCCTTAATAAGGGCTTACCTAAATACCCTTACCTGTGTAGGTTCTCCCACAAGAGGGTAGCAGTATGCCGTCTATTCAGTATGTATATTCATATAGTAAATATCTCAATCCGATATTTTCTCCAGAGCTTATCAATCAATTGCAATATGATAATGACCTAAATAGGTTCAATCTAGCATTGTGCACAAATAATACTGTACAAAGTTATCTGAGAAGAAACTAGGAACAACCAATAATATGCATATATGACACCATAACTGTGTCTAAATCTGAAATACAAATGTCTGGACTAATGACCATGAAGAGGTTTGGGAGAGATGGTTTTCTACTTCTCTCATCCTCAATAAAGCCACAAGGGGGCACGGTATCACCCCAACGGTCAATTTGTCTCTCCTATAAAGTGGTTAAGAATACTACAGCTCGATGCAGCAAGTTGGGAACCTAAAACTTAGTTTTTCCTGAATTTTCGGTAAGAAATGCTGTGGTTTAGCCAAAAATTATCCGATTTACACAATATTTGCAGCAAATGAAAGATGAAACTCATTGCTTTTAGGCCAGGGTAGATGGTATTACAATAATATAGTGCACAGTTTACCACTGAAGTACAAATTATAAATTTAAAAATCATTAGTTTGAAAAAATTGCTGTTTTTCAAAGTTTGGCCCTATATATTTTGTATAAAAATATTCTAATCATCAGTTTTCGATAGATGGTGCATAATGCTGACCCATCAAGTTTATAAATGAGTATGCTTTTTCTCCCTACCTCTATGGTGGCTTATAACACTATGGGAGACATGTGATTTTTGTTAGTTTGCAAAAACTGTGATTTTCAGCGAAATTTCTGCTTGGTTTTTGATGTGGGACCACATAGATCACCATATATGGATGCGTGATCACCCATTGATACCAGAATTATCCATTTTTATGGTCTACTTGATCATCTTTAAAGGCATGGGAAATATCTAAGTGATACAATAAGTGTGAGAAGAATTAGCCCCATCTTATGATTTTAGTCTTTGGTGCCGACAACGCTTTTGCAGCTAAATAGCTCAATAGAACATTATAATAGGCCTCACATGCCTAATATGGGGTTCTAATAGCATTTCAATATGGTTTTCAATGGGTCATCAGGTCAAAACAACAATTGATGATGGAATTTAATAGAAATGTAGGGGTATGGTATTTTACACTTTAACGTTCATGCACCCGTGAGACTCAGACCTAGGTCCTTCGGGTGTGGTGGGGGAATCCGGATGGCAGGTGGCAGCACCTGCCTCTGGGTTCGTATCCACTACACCAGGGGGCCTACCACTCGTCCGCCACACGTCACGTGGCCGGTCTGAGTTTCGCGGGCTTTTCCCCTATATAAGGCTGGTCCTAGCCCTAGGTTCCTCAGTAGTGGTTTACCCACTGCTCAACCAGGTTGTTACCCGAAAGGGTAACCGAATGCACTAGCAGCATGTAGTCCTCTGAGGCTGTGATCGTATGTAACGCAAGCTCTGAAATAAAAGCTCGGTTGCCTACCCGGAAACTTTTCTCTCTCTTCGTTATGATTTAATCTAACTTAACGAGACGAACCACTACACTGGTGCCGTGACCAGTTGGTCTTCGGGTAAGCGCAGTCAGAAATGACTGAGCTGAGCCCAGTTAGGGGAAATGGCTCAAATCGTGAGCTAGACTCCCCGATGGAGGATGGTGAAATCAAGTCACCACCCCAAGGTACGGAGTGGAGGGATCCACTAGAACACTACCCTGATGGGTTAGAAGATGTAAGAAGAAACTTACATCATGAACTGGATGAATTTGGAGACTCCTTATTCATGCCAGGAGGTACTTCGAAACCTGCACCAATGCATAAAAGTACTGCTCAATTTGGTAAATTACCATTTGAGGTACCAAAGCCTAGTGCAGGTATGTTTGAAACTCCATACAGTTCTCGAATTAAACACCAAAAATGTGGATTCGAAAAGAACAAAATGGACGAGCTTGAAGACATGAGAGCTGAATACGAGAAGATCCAGAAGGATCTTATTACACTGACCGGAACCCGAGACAAGATTCTGACTGAAAACAAACAGTTGATATCGGAACGTCTCGATTACGATCAGAGTTGTAGACGCCAACAACAATTGTTGTTGGATCAGATGGAGAAAGAAAAGCAAGATTTTCAACTCCAGCACGAACAGTATCGTGATGCACTATATACGGCGGATCTGGAATACAGAGCCTCGTATGATGAGTTGAATAGAACTAAACAAGAGTTAAATTCAACTCAATCGGCCTACGGCAAGTATCAAGAAGAGCTGAAGAAAATAGAATCAGCCTTCAAAGATGCTCGGGAAACGTACCAAAAACAGACCGATGAGCATGAAAAACTCAAAGATCAATTGATACGCGAATCCACAGATTTGGCTGTTAAACAGACTAAAATGATGGATGATTATTCCGAACTGGAGGCTAAAGCTATCCAGATGTCAAAGTATCTAGAAGATACTGGTCGTGCAGTAGGCACTCTTGAATCAGACTTCACTGTTTCAGGAATTGCCCTAAACACGACAAGTAACCAGATGTTCTCTTTGAGGGGCAATGACGGGGTAACAGAGACAACTGTACCTCGTTATGAAGGAGTAAAGAGTCATCAGGTTAGATTTACAGATAATACCTCTATACCTCTTGGTCTAGGTACGGGAAATAAAGGGGATAATTCTGCGAGTGGAGCTAAACAAAGCCGCTCGGCAGGAAGCTCCACCTTTGACGGCGGATGGCCACAACAGTCACCTTTAGGGGGACCAAATGGCCCGTATGCCCAGTATGGATGGAATCAGTCCCAAACAGGAACGAATCCGTCCAATGGTAACACCCGGAACACGTCCGGAGGAACAACCGGACGAGCACCCGGAGGTTCCAGTACAGCTGGGGGGCAATCCGGATGTGATCAAGGATCCGGACCCTCAAGCGATCGTTCCAGGAGCAGACCCTCTGCCAGTGGGACTGGTTTCAATAATGGAAATCAGTCGTATGGAACAGGAGGAAACACTAATCCCAATAGTGGTTTCTTTAGCTTTGGTGGAAATACACAACCCACCAATGGTCCAGGGCCGGCTCCCCAAACCAGTGGATACACCTTTTCACAGGTGCCTCCATACGGAGCAGGGGGATCAGGAGGTGGAGGAGGACCACCATCCGGAGGCTTTGGAAGTACTTATGGTACGAATCCTCCAAGGAAAAAGAGACTCAGTCGCCGAGTATCTCTTTCTCCAGGGTTACAAGCGCTGCATGATTCTAATGCAGCGATTGCTAACTTAGGTGTTGATTGTTACAATCAAGGTCTGGACGATACGGAGATCATGGAATGGAGTAAGGGTTTAACCCTTACTGGATCCACGAATCCGGCTCGTAGAGTAGCTAAGATACCTACCCCCTTTAATGCCAAGAACCCTTGGAAGGAGGAGTATCAAGGCTGCGCGGATGTCTTTAACTGCAATGGATGGGGTAAAGCGGAAGCTCTGCCTTATTTAGTATGCTGGTTAAAGGAAGGCGACGGAAAAGGAGCCGTGGAACAATGGAGAGATTCTCAAATAACAGGACTCTCAGCCCATATGAAGTATGATGAACTCATAGAGATTGCTTCATATTTATATGGGAATATAGTTGGAGAAGACCCTTGGCTGACGTTCACTAAAAGAACACAGAAGCCCAAGGAGTCTGCCAAAGTGTTCGGCTTAGAATGTCAACGACTGTTGCATAAAGCCAGACCTCAATGGAGACTAGATGATGAATGCTTCCTAGATGAGATGTTTAAACAATTCATTGAAGGATTGCGGAATCAAGAACACAGGACAGTAGCCTGTGAAGCTTGGAAGAATGATGCCTCTTTGACAGATTTGTTCCAGTCCCTAGATCATTATGATCGAAAGGCCCGTATCTTTGCCGGGAAGGTACCCCAACGGATGTCAGCAATGATAATCCCGGAGGGAATACCCGAAACCGATTCATCCGAATCAGGGGAACCTGACGAAGATGAAAACGTTGGGGCCATTGGCCAAGGGAACCCCCGGTACAACCGGAACTGGGGAAAGAAACCGGGTTACGTCAAGGAGAAAGTGATCACTTCTAAACCTCCTGTGACTCAACCCGATACCAAACCCACGACGGGTCCTTCTTTATCAGAGGACCTGGTTAACAATTTGGTAAAGAAGATTACTGAAAATCTTAGGAGGCCTAAGCCTGATAGGACTGTTGTGACATGCTTCCGATGTCAGGAAACTGGGCATTATGCTGCCGAGTGTGAGGCAGATAAGCCAGTTTATAGAAACACTCGTTACCGGAGCAATCCGGGTAAGGAGGACTCAGTGAAGAAGGAAAACTGAGAGGGGGTGTCCACAATGGCAACCGGATTACCCCCAGAGTGAGTGATTGCCATGACTGCCAGCCTATCGCAGCTTGCGGTACTGGCAAGAATCCTCTAGCGATTTCGCCCAGCAGTGAAGCTAAGGAGCCTGATCAGTTCCTTACTCATGAGGCTGGGGAGACTGATAGTACACCAGGTGTCAAGAACCGGCAGAAGAACACAGAGGGGAAACCCGATATCAGTCCAGAGGGAGCGGCCAATGAGTTGGCCAGGGTGGGGTGTGCCCAGTTCCCCCCGGGTCATCCTTGTCTCGAATTCTTAAAGGGATGTGGATTTGACCTCGGCGCTAAGACGGAACTTGCTAAGTATGCAAGTAGTCCTACCTACTTGAAAGGTAGGAGGTGGTACGCAGTTGTATCTGTGAGTGGTAGATCCGCTGAGTTTCTTGTCGATACGGGTGCTAGCCACTCCTGTATTGCTAAGAGATTCTACGATCTTTTGCCTACGAATCATGAAACTTTCACAACGGAAGGAAATGCTCGTACGGCCGACGGTAGCATGATACAAACGTTCGGTAGAACATGTATGAGGTTCAGTCTACAGGAAGATAAGGACTTCATCCTTACCCCTACTGTGGCGAACATCGCGGATGATGGTATACTCGGTCTGGATTTTGCTGCATTATATGGAGCAAGGTTAGATTCCCAGAGGGGAATATTGGAAGTGAGAGACCCGTACCATCTCGAAGTACAATGTGTACTTAGGCAAGTAAGCAGTGTAGCCAGTGTAGCCCAGACTGTTAAGATACCACCAGGCACAGCCTGTGATGTCTTATGTCGAGCGGACAGACAGTTTTCAGGAAAAACTGGAGTTGTAGAGCCAGACATGGCCATGTTGTCAAGTATCGGATTGGAATCCGCTGATGTTCTAGTAGCTAACGCTGCTTGGACGGTGGTTCCTATATCCAATACCGGTAACAAGACTGTCTATGTACAGAAGGATACGATCCTTGGATCGGTTGTCTTATCCGAATTGATAGAAGACTGTAAACATGTTTCGGCACCCGGAGCCCCTTCCTCACCCGAAAGGAGCCCGGAACTAGACACTCTAGTAGCCGAAAGCCATGTAGAAAGTGATGAACAACGTGAAGCTCTAACTGACTTGTTGTACAAGTACCGTAAAGCTTTTGCAGCACCGAGTGAACAATTGGGGCGTACCGATAAAGTACTGCATACGATTGACACTGGTGAGAATGAACCTTTTAAGATTCCTTATAGAAGACTCCCACTAGCCAAAAAAAAGGTAGCTGAGGAGGAGATAGCTAAAATGCTTGAACAGGATGTAATAATTCCATCAACCAGTCCTTGGTCTAGCCCTGTGTGCATGGTGACCAAGAAAGATGGTAGCATCCGTTTCTGCATAGATTACCGGAAATTGAATGGTATGACCAAGAAGAATTCATATCCCTTACCACGGATCGATGAGACTATAGACTCCCTTGGAGGTAAGCAATGGTATTGCTCTCTAGACTTACAATCCGGGTACTGGCAAGTGGGTATGCATCCGAAAGATATGGAGAAGACGGCCTTTTCCAGTCATATTGGATTATTCCAGTATAATGTGATGCCGTTTGGATTGTGCAATGCACCGGCGACATTTGAAGCCATGATGGAAACTTTATTAAGTGACCTTTTATGGAAGAAATGTCTCGTCTATCTAGACGATGTGATTGTCTTTGGAAAGACATACGAAGAATGCTTGGAAAATTTAGGTATGGTCCTGGAAAGGATCATAACTAATGGTTTGAAGCTGAAACCCAAGAAGTGCGATCTTTTCAAAAGATCTATTAATTACTTGGGGCGAATAATCTCGAATGAAGGGATTAAAGCCGATCCGGAGAAACTGGATGCCGTGTCAAATTGGCAAGCACCCACGAATGCGAAAGAAGTTAGGTCCTTCCTCGGATTCTGTTCCTACTACCGGGACTTTATCCCAGGATATTCAAGGGTTGCCTTTCCTATCCAGAGTTTGTCCCACTGGACACCCGGGATCAGAAAGGAACGATTCCCTTGGGGACCCGAGCAAGACGAGGCCTTTATGAAAATAAAGGATTTGTTTGCTATCACACCTGTGTTGAGATACCCCACGGAGAATGATCATTTCATTCTAGATACTGATGCTAGTAATGAAAGCATAGGAGCCGCCCTTTCTCAGGTCCAGGATGGGGTCGAAGTTCCTATAGCCTTCGCTAGTAACACGTTGAGTAAATCTCAAAGAAACTATTGTACCACTAAACGTGAGTTGTTGGCTGTGGTGGTCTATACGAAGAAGTTCAAGCACTTTTTGTGGGGGAGTGATTTCACTCTACGGACTGATCACTCTTCCCTCAGATGGTTATTGAACTTCAAAGATGCAGAGGGGATGATAGGTCGCTGGTTAGCGCACCTATCCGAATTCGGTCTAAATCACAGCCAGATTGAACACCGAGCCGGGGCAAAGCATTTGAATGCAGATGCTTTGTCTAGAATCCCAGTGAGGAAATGTGCAAATGCTGAGTGCACTGATTGTGGAGCACACAATGCTGTGTTGGCAGGGGTTCGAGTTCCATTCGAAACCCATCCGGAACATGTCTTGAATTGGTCCTTGGAGACCATCAGGCAGTTCCAGAAGTCTGATGCAGTCACATCACGTTTGATTAAATTCCTTAATCAGGGTATCTGTCCCCCAAGACCCGTAGTGTCATTGGAGAACAGAGAGATGAGACGATTCTTAGCTCAATGGGCCGAGCTAAAAGTCCGGGATGGTATTCTGTTTCGATGGAAGAACCATTCTAATAGGAACAAAACCTTGCAAGTTGTCATACCTAGTGCTATGCGACGAGATATTATGTATTTCTGTCATGGACATAGAACTAGTGGGCACTTTGGAAAGAAAAGGTCTCTAGAACGTCTGACCAGACGATACTATTGGCCCGGCATGAGTACAGATCTCACCCGATGGGTGGAGACCTGTCCCGAGTGCTGTAAGAACAAACCAGGACCCGGGTTAGGCAAGCTGCCATTATCCCAGGAACTGTTTGGTGTAAGGTTTGCTAGAATAGCTGTTGACATTATTAGTGGGATTCCCCCCACTCCTAGTGGCAACACGTGTATGATGGTCGTGTCTGATTATTATACCAAGTACACCCGAGTGTTCCCTTTACCGGATCATAAGGCTGTTACTTGTGCTATGGCCTTTGTAAAAGGGTGGGTGCTGCACCTAGGTGTCCCACTCATGTTACATAGTGACCAAGGCAGAGAATTTGAGTCTAGTCTGTGGCAGGAGATGTGTAATTGTCTGGCGATCTGCAAGACAAGAACTAATCCCTATAGACCACAGAGCGATGGACAAGTAGAGAGATTCAATAGGACTTTGATCCAAGTATTGAAGTCTCTGGTAAATGAGCAGATGGATGATTGGGATGAACAATGTGAATTCGTGGTACATGCCTATAATGGCACTGTGCATTCGAGCACAAACTGTTCTCCTAATCTCCTCGTTTTTGGAGAGGATTTGATTATGCCAGCCGATTTGGTGTTCGGCGTAATAAGAATGAATCCGGAAGCCCCTTGCCAGGTGATGTTTGTAGAATCCCTACGGGATAATTTCAAACAAGCCTATGAGAGGGTTAGAGACGAGTTGCAGAAAACTGCGCGTTGGCAGAAAGTTGGCTATGACACAGGTCTAAAAGCTAGATTTTTTAATCTAGGGGATAGAGTACTGCGTCTACACCAACCTCTAGCTAACCTGAAATTAGCCAGTAATTGGGATGGACCTTTCACTATAACTCAGGTTATTAGTGATTGCACAGTGATTATTAAATCACAGCTTGGTAAATGTTACAAGTCAAATGTAGCGAGACTACGCCCATGGAGGGGGAGGGATACCTCCACCGAAATGTACGGCGATGGTCTATTGGAAGTAATGGAACAGAGTCGTGTTAAGCAACTCGAAGTGGTACCGACCCGAAAGCGAGGACCCGGGCGGCCACGGAAGGTTGCAGACCCGAAGAGGGTGGTGCCCCCTGTCGTAACATCCGGAAAGCAGGGGAAGATACAAAAAGTCTCGGCAGGCGCAGGTAAAAATAAGAGGAAAGGTCCCTCTAAGGCTAAGAAGACCTTGGAAAAGGCTCTTATGGATACCAGGTCAATAAAAGAGGCCTCAAAACCTCTTAGACGCAGTCCAAGGTTGCTACAGACTGCCGTAACCTAGCCTGTTAACACAACGAGTGTGTTGTCCTGTACTGTGTACTGTTATATGTTGTAACCTAGTTCAATGTATATTTGAGCCGGTCAAGAGTCTCTGGAAAAGGTCCTATGACAATGAACCCATGGTTTTGGACGGATAATCCGGTGGATATGCTTATGCTATCCATAAACTCCAGAATACCTAGCGAATTGTCATAGTCGAACCCTGAGTACGGACGGACGACCGATCGGGTATTGTATTGTTTTTATGTAAGGGCGCGTGACCTAATTAAGGGCACGCGGGAAAGTTGTTGACCCATTTTCGAATGGTCACGTGAGGCGCCGGTTTGATCATGCGCAGCGATTCAAGTTCGAGTATCCCGCCATATTGTCTTATTCCTGCGAAGGAAGAAGACGTGGCCGAGGGTGGTCTTGCTCTTGTTGGAGTCTGATAGCCCGTGACAGCCATATTCCGAGGTGTGCCCTCGTTAAAAGGCACCCGCCTTTCACTGGGTAAGCAGTACTCACTGCTTATCCGGTGGATTGGGATATTTTATCCCCGAACAGCCACTTCTGTCGATGGCAGAAGAGGCCGTCCGTCTTGGCGGCGGTGCCGGTGCCAGCACCCCGCCAGAGTATGGAAGTGGTTCTCCCAAGAGTCCCACTTATACATACGACGATCAGCAATACGATGCTGATTGTGATCAAATGGATCAACAAATGAATGTTGATCAGTACTTCTCTGGAGTAGACGATAGCGACGTAGAATCGTTCTACGACGCATCCGACAACTCCAGACAAGTTAGTCCTGAACGCCGAGGCGTTCAACAACAAATTGATGTAGGTGAGCCTTATGTAGCCCCTCCATCCGAAGGTTTGAGTGGAGAACCGGCAGGAGCCCAGTCTCTTGACAGGGCTCTGATGCCACCTCCCCCTCAACTGCCGCCCCGTCTTGGTGGGAGTACCTCATTCGGTGCTTTGGGACCTGCTTCTCCGGTTGACAGGCCAATGCACCTAGAGCTGCCCTTCCCAGACAGTCCCGAATGGCATGATGTAGCCGGTCCATATGACGGACGGATGTTAGCAATTTCCGAGGAAATGCTGATACCCACCTGTTATGGGACGCCCAGAGAGGTTGACGAGCGTGTTGTCAACGCAATCTGGGAATGTGCTCATCCGCAGTGGGCTAATACCTTTCCGGAGTCCTGGTTGATGGATTACCATCAGATGGCCAAAGGATTGGTAGTCCACTTATGGTTTCGTAAAGCCGTCTGGGACGCAGAAATGGCTTTCCGAAGGAATACCTCTTATAGGCCTTCCTATGTGTCTGACAAAACGGGTTACACCGGTGTCAAGGCAGATGAGGTCTCTAGATACATAGACAGAGACCAGATCCTACTGTTAAGCACAGCGGATGAGTATGAAGCAGCAGGTAACGCTGTTGTGGATTACTGTCCAGGGGTCCCTATTACGTCTCAAACCATTGAGGCAGAAGAGGCCCGTATTGGTGTGTCTCCACTAGACAGACTCGGGGTAATACAAGACCTCGTAGTACGTCTATTGGAGAGACAGTATGCACTGGCGCATCCGGAGTTAGTACCCGGACCCGCACCCGTGCAAGTAACAGCCAAGATGGCCGATCGGATGGACCGTCTCATGTCTCCTGCTGAAGCTCCCACCTTGGGAGGCGCAGCAGTAGTACCTGAGAAGGCCCTACCTGATGCAGATGTTTCCCTTAAAACTGCTCAGTCTACCCCTACGAAGACTGAGCAAGTAAAGGAGAAAGCAGCTGGTGGAAAGGGTAAAACAACCCCCACCAAAGGTAAGGGTAAAGGGAAGCGGTCAGGAACCGAACCCTCTACCAGCACGAGTGTGGACGACAGTACCCGAACCCGTCGGGTGTCTCCACGCTCGGCCAATAAGAAGGGCGCTAAGGCTTCGGATGTCTCCGGCAACGAGACGGACGCATCCGAGCCTGGCACTTCTACTAACGGCAGATCCCGCAGGAGGAATAAGAAGAAGGTTGACCAACGCAAACCTGAACCTATCGAGGTAGACGTTAAAGCTGATAATACAGAAGCTGAACCGGCTGTCCCAACCGTAAAAGTTGAGCTCGGTGTGCCAATCGTCAAGCTACACGACGTAATGGCCGATTTGAGTGGAGACGCTCAAGATGCTGCAGCCCAGGTCCTCGCGGGTCAACAACCCGTTGTGCAACCTGTGGATGTACCATCCGACCCGGAGGGAGAGGAGCCGGTTGACCCAGTTGTGGATGTCACTCCGACTGACGAGCAAGAGGCTGCTATCTGGGCTAACGCCAATAGCAACTTTGCCGACTTCATTCCTCTACACAGGGGACACCTGAAGGGGAGTAAATCCGTATGGAGACTGCCCCCTCGGATCACCTGTGAGAGGCAGGAAGATATGGAGGAGTGGCTTCGCAAGAAGCTCTCTGATAGAAAGCCGGCCAATATGTACTGGATCTATTGGGAATTCGTTAAGAATTCGCCCAATGGTCTGTACAATTATGACCAGAAGGGCAAGCTCAAGTTTGCTCTAGATGAGTACTACGGGGAGGATCGTAAGGATTGTCCCTTCCAACGTTGTACTCAAAGTGAGGGTGAGGTTGAATTCTTCATCGAGAAAGACGCGTTCCTTCGTCATCTCGTGGAGGTTCATATGCACCAGAGGCCGGAATATGTCTGCGACCGAGAGGTTGGCAAGAAATGTGCTAAATGCACAGGATGTGTCACCCCCCGACGCGGAGACATGGTCCGGCACTATGTGACTTCGCATGGAGAGGGCCTGGAGGCAGCCATAGATCGGGTGATGAAAATTCACTCCGAACTCTATGGCAACCTTAGGGGCCTCAATGCAGAGAAGTTGGCTTCCCTCACACCGAGTACGAAGCAGTTTGCGCCTACGGTTCCTGGTACTAACCAGAAACTAAAGGCTCGGTTTGCCCAGACTCCCGGGTCCGGCAAACTAGAGTACGCTCAGGAGGAGTACGATCTGTTAAACGAATGGAGAAGCAACAAGGCCCGCCGTCGTGGTGGGGCTTATGTAACTCCATCCGGAGAACAGGTCCGAAGCCGCAGGGATTACCGCCAGGGACCCTCTGTAGCAGATAGGAAGAGACAGGCGTCTGAATCTCCAAGCCGAGCCAGGTCACCACTGGAGGCGCTGGAGAGACAGACAAATGGGGGAAGGAAGAAGCCACATCTTCCATCTCCTACTGGAACTCCTTCCCATTATGGGCGAGCACCAACTCCACGAGGTGCACAGAACCCGACATTCTTTGGTGTCAGTGGACCGAGTGGCCAGTCCGCCCGGAAACACGCGCCTTTGAATGTCAAAGACCCGAAGCAGTACCCTGCTATAGGCCCACCCGGACCAGAGATGCAAATCTTTGATCAGTACGGGAGGGTCAAGCAGGAACTGCCGACAGTAGGAGGTCAAGCTCCCCGACCTACAATGAGTGCTGTGGTGAGACAACGTCCACCCGCACCATTGTTGACGGCCAAAGACCTTAGAAGGGAATTGTCACGGTTGCCCCTGGTTCAGGGATTACCAACTCAAGGCCCTTCTTCGACCACTGCTAGTGCGGTTACTACTGCGGTTGCTTCTTCGCACACGCAGGTAGCTGTCACTGCGAGTGGGTCTGGAGCACAGCCGAAGCCTCAGGGTCAGGTACCCCCACCTGGTGCTGTGGTTCATCGGCCTAAGCTGATCCAGACAGTGGAGACCTTCTTCAAGAAGGAGGACAAATTGTCTTGCAATATCCAGAGCAAACAATTTGAGACGCTACAGCACCATCTGGAAAACCTCCACCTGGACATGTATCGTCGGACCGTGTCGAGCACTCTCCAGTGTATTGACGCGATCCAGAAGTCAGAGATCAACCGAATCTCGACTCAGATCAAAGCGGATGTTGCCAAAGATAAGCAGGAAGCTGCTAATCTGCGGCAGGAGGCCCTATCCGAGAAGGAAACAGCTTCTCAGATGCTCGACCTAGAACGAGCAACGAACATGAAGAACCAGCAAAAGTTCTTCAAGGTCTTCGGAGTTATCATGGATAACTGGGACGGTACACCTGAGCATGCTTTGAAGCTGTTCGAAGCACGCCAAAAGGTGAAACTTACACCTGCTGTCCCCGCATTGGCACCTACGGATGGAACTGGTATGAACCCCCCTGTTCAGCCACTGGCTCAACAACCGGGTCCAAACCAGCCACCCGAGGAGAACATGGAACAGTAAAAAACTGTTGCATGAAGATCGGACATAATTGTGTGTCCCGGGGTTCTATTACCCATGCATTGTTGGATAAGAAACCATTTTTTTATCCAACCCGTATTGATTCGGGTACCAAACTGTACCCTAATCCGGAAACTGAAAACAGAAGGAGAAAACAAACAAGTCACTCTGGAGGAGGAGTACGAATGCTGTAAACACCATAATTGTACTGTGCCACAATGTAATGACTGTGCCTATTATAAAATCATGGACAATTTACACTAATATGGACTTTTGAACTACAAACCGGATTTACTACTACACCACTACTATTTGTGAGCTAGCACTACAGGCATCAGGGTTTAGCTACGCCCATAGAGTCCATCAACAGTCTACAACTGGATCTACTATAACCTCCAGTTAGCTAGCACTACAGGCATCAGGGTTTAGCTACACCCACCAACAAGTTTTACTATAGCACTTCAGGCATCAGGGTTCAGCTCGCCCATACCAAGCCATCAGCAGCATCCGACTCCTGTTACATCCTCCAATCATGAAAACAAGTAACTTTGTTGATATTATTATATTGTATGTAAAATTGTATTTATAACTATATAATATCTTTTATAAAGATATATTATTATATAAGGGTACCTATAAATATACTGGATCTGCGAATCCTAAAAGTTATTTAAGGTAATCCTAGACCTATAACTGTCTATATAGGTCATTCCTGGTCTCAATATATTAAGAGACTATAATTCTTCTATAACTTGTAAATATAAAACACTAAGGTATAAACTGAGCTGCGTCTCAAAAGTATAAATATTTTTCTATAAAATAAGAGAAGGTCCAACGGATTTCTCTAAACTTAGTATTGTATTACTCAGGTTAATACCTAATTGTGTTCATATAGTATCAGATTAATTGTCCATATCTGATCATTAATATTTAATTCACTCTGTAAAGTAGACAGAGCTGTTAATTTAAAAAGTCGAAAATTTTTTTTCCGGGTTCAATAACCATAATACGATCATTGTTAACAACCACCGGTCCTTTTCAGGACCCTACTGTTGTCAAAACGTTACTATAAATCTGTGATAATTGTATATTTATCATTTATGGTTGTTATAAGCTAGTGATGGAAATAACATGAACGACACTCGATGCTATTATTGTATAATTTTTCAGAAATAGGATAGTCTTATACTATAGCCTATTTCACATCGAGCAAGTGTAATTAATACCCCTTTTTAGTATTGTAAACAATCACTTACTAGGTTATTAATACACTGCGGTTTAATTACCCCCAAGTTATTGTCTAAGGGGGGCAGTGTAGGGGTATGGTATTTTACACTTTAACGTTCATGCACCCGTGAGACTCAGACCTAGGTCCTTCGGGTGTGGTGGGGGAATCCGGATGGCAGGTGGCAGCACCTGCCTCTGGGTTCGTATCCACTACACCAGGGGGCCTACCACTCGTCCGCCACACGTCACGTGGCCGGTCTGAGTTTCGCGGGCTTTTCCCCTATATAAGGCTGGTCCTAGCCCTAGGTTCCTCAGTAGTGGTTTACCCACTGCTCAACCAGGTTGTTACCCGAAAGGGTAACCGAATGCACTAGCAGCATGTAGTCCTCTGAGGCTGTGATCGTATGTAACGCAAGCTCTGAAATAAAAGCTCGGTTGCCTACCCGGAAACTTTTCTCTCTCTTCGTTATGATTTAATCTAACTTAACGAGACGAACCACTACAGAAACAAAAGGGTTTTGCACCATGGACCTGTTCACATTGTTCAGGTCTTCAGATATTCTTATCTTGAAAATGATGAAGGCATTTATGAGCATGGTGCTTTTCCAGCCCATAGGGGACCTACGGAGGGCATTTTGTCTAGTCTGACATGTATCATGAGGGAATAATGCATAGCAAATGATTCTATTTTCATAATTTGTTATGATTTTTGAGAGAGAATCATACACAAGACTTGTCTTCTGCTGCATATACAAAAATGTCCCTTGAATGAAGGCATTTTACATGCACAGCTGCCTCCAAAACTGGAAAACACTCAGGTTCCCAACTTGCTGCATCGAGCTATAGCTGTGTTAGACATCTAAAACTCCCATCTCGTGGAGTTCAGGTGAACTGCTCCCCAGACAGAAACTGGGGGAAAATGTCATTAAACATGGCCTACGTTCACTCACTATCTCTAGGGGCCATAGTAATACAAACTATCATGTCTAATAGTCTCCATGCACTGTCATTCTTATTTGGGACCCCTCTTTTCAAGAAAAATAAGGGGAAACTTATCTGCTAAATAGGCCTACTGAACTCATTTATTTACTTTATAGGTACATACAGTCCTTACTTCCTTTTGATTTGCAAGGAGAAATGACTAAGAAACAAAGGTTTCAAGGTTACAAATTCAAATATAGTGGAAAATATACAGGTAGTTTTTCTGCCCTGGGGTGTGGACGATACAAGGTATTTAAGGTTCGAGGAATGAATTGGGGGTCAACTGCATATGTATACGTAGTGTAGAGAGAAAATACGAATTCATTAAGGTTTATTCTGTTTGGAATTGGAAACAGTTTTATACCTTATTTTATAGCCCATTAGAATAAATATTCTACATATTGTACAATTGGGAATGATCCATTTCAAACAACCTTAACCTTTAAAACCACATATTCTATGCCTGGTCACTCGGTCACTCATCCCAAAACATAAGATCATCCTCAAACTTTAGGAATTGTTTAACTCATTCTAAATATATATCTTTTTGTTCAGGTATATTTCTTTGCAGATTTATGAATTGCAGTATAGAGAGTGAATAAAATAATGAATCACTTTTAGATTTGTTCAGTTTATTATATCATAAAAGCTCGTTCTGTGATGTTCCTTATCTTCTGTTTCCTTCTTAAACGGGGGTCTGCAAAAAGACAAAACACATTCCATTATTAGACTATCAAGACCATTGTTCTCAAGTGTAAAAGTCTAGTGTTTCACCCAAGTTTATGAAATATAGACGCATACATTTGATCTGAATTCCTTCAGGCATTTGGGCATCAACGGCAATGAGAAGATCAGAGACCTGTTTCATAAGCATTCCTTATTTAAGATCGATCTTTCCACTCTACTAGTGACAACTTAAGATCAGTCATTTGGGAATGACTACTAGTGTTTCGGAACAAGCTGTCACTAGTATTGGAACTTAAGACTGGGCCTTTAGAAACAGCTGTCAATAGGGGCAGTAATCAAGATCAGTCCTTAGGTCACTCGTAGACCAATCATTCAGCTAGTAAGATCAATCACCCAGGTGCAGAACGTGCCTCTACTTTGTTATTTCACAATATAAAAAGGATAAAAGGGTATTTCATTTTGATATATTCCTGACATCATGGATTAAAAAGATATGTGGGATTCCACTAATTGATATGATTTTTCCCATTTATGTGTACCCTTAACCTTCCACATAAATCAACTACTTTCTGTTGGTCATATGTCACTCTTACATTGACTCTTTACTAGTAAGGTTTAATCCCAATTTCCTTTTGAAACACCTCCTACTAAGAGTGAGCTATAGAGATATGACCAATGAATCCAATGATTGATCTTAACACAACCATACGAGTATCTTGCTCTTAAGTCTATGTCACTAGTATATGGCCCTTGTGAAACAGGTCTCTGAGACCTGTTTCACAATAAGCCTATCAACAAGTGAAATCCCACAACATTTTCTAATGCATGAAGTCGGGCATATATCAAATGGAAATTCCCCCTTGTAATACCATTTTCTATCATGGAATAATGAAGTAAAGCCATATTCTGCACCTAGGTGATCGATCTTATTAGCTGGATAATTGGCCTGTGAGTGACCTTACAATTGATCTTGATTACTGCTGCTATGTCTGATTGGCAGCTGTTTCTAAAAGACCAGTCTTATGTTCCAATAGGAGTAACAGCTTGTTCTAAAACACTTGTAGTCATTCCCAAATGACTGATCTTAAGTTGTCACTAGTAGAGTGGAAAGATCGATCTTAAATAAGGAATGCTTATGAAATAGGTCTCAGTCTTATGTTCCAATATGAGTAACAGCTTGTTCTGAAACACTTGTAGTCATTCCCAAATGACTGATCTTAAGTTGTCACTAGTAGAGTGGAAAGATCGATCTTAAATAAGGAATGCTTATGAAATAGGTCTCAGTCTTATGTTCCAATATGAGTAACAGCTTGTTCTGAAACACTTGTAGTCATTCCCAAATGACTGATCTTAAATGGTCAGTCATATAGTCCAAAGATCGATCTTAATTTCAGTCTCCTTGTGACTAGTAACATAAGCCCAAGGTTACTAGTAGTTTATTATCCAATTCTTAGTAGTCAGTGGATTGTTCATTAGTAAGAGGTGCAAATATAACTCTTAATAGCTGGCTGCTCATTTGTTAAATGTTGTACTAGGCAGCCATGGAAAATATGCCCTTAATAGTAACTTATAATGCAGTGCTTATTAGCCAATGCAGAATCGCTACCAGAAGAAGCTTGAAGATAGATTAGAAGCTAACACTTATCGAGATAAGAGTCACAGATCATTCATACCGAATAACACAATTTCTATTCACTATAATATATCCTTCACCTATTTGCCATTTTCAATATTCTAGAAAGATCTATCTAATGAAACTAGAGGCCTATAGGACTATAACATTGTGTAACACCAAATGGCGTGGAGGAGCCCTAGCAGGGAAATACTAACAAGTCCCCACAATTAATCTGACCATGGCTTTATTTCATTTTCATGCATTTCTGATTGCCAGAACTATTTCAAAAGTGGCACACATGTTTATAGGGTTATAACAGACACATCATGTGGAAAACTCAAAACCAGCCAAGAAAAACTCCTAACCCATCTTTAAACAGGCCAGTACCAATATACAGTTACTGTTTTACCAGGTTTATGTGCTGGGATTTGAATAACCACCGGTCTCAAATAAGCGCCGTGGGTGCAGGGGTCATGGAGTAACTCTTTAGCACTAAAATTAGATCACGAATAAGCTTCTGTCTTTAATAAGTGCTGGGGGTAATGAGGGCGCCAAATCAATGAGTGCCAGAGCACTTGAACACGACCGTAAGGTATGAATACTTACACAAGTGGTGCTGGAGGTCCAGCAGGCACCCAGTCTGTCATCCCACACCAGGCCAGGTGGGCAGGACCTGTTAGGGATGGTAGTCTCTCCCACACAGCTGATAAAAACATCACACCTGGAGCAGTCCTGGTAGTTACCATCCGCAAGCCCTATACAGGACCTAATACAGGTAGGACCGGTCACACGGTCTGGGGTGGTCTGACGCGGGCGGGTTGGGCGAGGGGTGGTGGTGGTTGGTTTAGGGGTAGTTGATGTAGGGACAGTTGTTGGGGCAGCAGTGGTGGTTGTGATGGTTGTATCAGGCTTTGTGTCACACTCAGTTGTGCTAGCTGGCACAGTGGTGATTTCTTCAGCTGTTGTGGTTTCAGTGGTAGGCACATCAGTGGTCATCCTGACAGTTGTTGTGGTTTCAGTGGCAGGCACAGTGGTCTTGATGGTGGCTGGGGCTGCAGTGCTGGCAAGTTCTGAATTTGTATCAGAAAAAGGAATTTGATTTTAATAACATAATACCTTGTGTATATGTCACAGCGTATATGCTAGGATAGACCCTAGTTGCCCCTTATAGAATTTTCTGGAGTTCAGGGTGTGTCTTAATCCCGGAGTCCTAATGGCTGGGTTGACTTACCATTGAGTAGTACTACAATATCGGAAGTACACCCTGAAATCTACCATAACTATACAGATGTGGCATTTCCCTCAAGACCAGGGAGCTGCTTCAAAACATTTAGATATTTAGTAGAGCTATTAGTGCTCAGTATAACCAATTTAAAAGTGCCAATTTCCTAAAATATCAATCTGTTTCAGAACTAAATAAAACACAAATAGGGCAACACCTATATTAGGGTGTTATCTCTCCTATACTGAGATAACAACTTTTGAAACAGATTGATATATTAGGATACTGGCGCTTTTGGGCCTCAAAATGTGGTTATATTTGAGCTCATAACTTCTGACAATGCTTCTTCAACCCATTAACATTCTCTATTGGCTAATTGTATGCTAGTATGCCCCTAATAGATCTATATAGGCATTTTGATAATGAATTGGAATAACTACCGAGCTAAAATATATTAAATCACTGAATTCTGGTAGATAAATGTGTAACATATATACTTTACCCCCATATAAATAATTTCATCAGAATTACATTTTTGATTTCCTCAATATATTCTATGTGTATGTCAGAGGTGCACATAGAAATCCAGTTTTGAAACAGGCAAAAATTTCAGTTAATATAACAACTTTTGGTGACATTAAATCCATTCTGAAACAGATTTACTTTGGCTATTATAGAGAGATATTAGGCACTATGCCATAATTAGATATATCAGACATTAAAATATCAAATATAGCACCAAAGGCCAATATAGCAACTTTGTAAACTGATTTGCCTAATATATCTACTGATAGAGGTTTTGAAACAGGCCCCAGGGTGCAGCTTGTATGCAGGGTGGACCTTTATGTACGGTGCACCTTATATGCAAGGTATTATGGCTTCAGCTGTAAGTCCACAGGACATCAATCCTCACTCAGCTGTATGGTTAGAATTATTTAAGATTAAGGAATATTCAATAGTTGAAGATATCAATATGAATAGATGAAACCATTATTAATACCTTATCTAGGCATCTTACAAACCTCTCACAAATTTGAATAGTAGAATGAGGTCCTCCTCCGTTCCGCTCTGTATAGAACGAGCCTGGCATGCTGCCACAATCTGTCAAATATAAACATTTATAAACATGTACGATAAAGAGACAATATCTTTAATTCAATGTAATAACAAGATGCCCGCAGTTTGGGGCCATCACAGCCGGCTAAGTTTACATAATAAAAATCGCTGTTTAATTCACAACATTCAATGATAGAACTTGATTCATAGTTTAAACAGAATAATACATGGCTAAGTGATTACTTTGACTGGTTATCCAATAACAATGTCCTCGTGCCTTACCATTGGATAACTAACTAGTCCTTGTGCTGACTTAACCATAATTTCTTTCCTTCAATGTAAAAAGTGTCATGGAAATAACCGTGCTTTCCTCGTCCCAAAATTACCAGGGATCTGTCGTTATCTTTAGAGATTACTTACACATTTTTGTACCACCGTACTGCCACCTGGGGCTTCTTGTAAAAACTACACTGATGCAATGCTTTTCAATTATAGTGGTCCACTGTTCAGGTTTACGAGGATCCCTGGTAGATTTAGTTATTTTATTTTTACGGTGAACACTCAAACACTGAGCAATTACTCAAACTATACTGTAGAACCCTTACACACTATGGTTTAGCCTTCAAATCGATATCATTGAGTCACTCAAGCATCTTGTTAAATAAATATATTAGCCAAAAATACCATGGAGAGATGGATAAATCTTTTCAACTTACCATCAGGAAAAGAGCAAGGACCTTCATTTTGTATTGCCCACAGAGGCTACTGCAATATTATGTGCAGGAGTGAGTGGGTGCAGTATTCGTATTTTATATATACTGTCTGAACATCTGCCATTTCTCATGACTAATGTCTCCTACACATAAAGATACCATAATCTCTCATGTGACATTGTGATGACTAGGTAGATTGATGACCTTTGCACGTTCAATGGTCTACAATTTAACATTCAGCAAGGCATGGCCCAAAGATGACATTGCACGGTCGTTTATCCAATATACTTATACATGCTGTCGTTGGTCAGTAATACATACCGTGAGGCAGTGTTACTGTTATGTTTAGATACCACAGTTAGCCATTGTCAGCATGATTTAGGGTGCCCAAACTGGATAAACAGCATGCCTTAGAAATGGATATATGCACTGCTTTGACGTTACTGTGGTATGAATTTAATAATAGATGTCTAACCAAGGCATGGTGCAAAGCCAAGTGCCTTGGACAGCGGTGAACAGTGCGAGAGCTGTGTTGGACATGATATATTATAAAATGATATAAAACTGAAATGCAAAATGGCAAACCTTTAATTGCATTAATTATAACCATTCAGCAGTATTTATTTCATTTCATGTAAATCTTACAATGGAGCTGTTTAACATCTGATAAGTATGTGTAAGATCATTATTATCGGCTCGTTTAATTACATGTACTTGAGTATGTACATAATCCATTATGGTAATTTGCACCACATGGATCTGGCTTCTGTTCTGGAGGTTGTGTCACCTATGTTATAATTGAAGAGAAAATTATTTTGTCTGATATTATCAAAGGGCACACATGTAACTTTAAGCTGTTGTTCAACATATACATCTAGTTTGAAATAGTACTGTTCTATATACAAAGATATCCTATAATATAAGGTGCACGCCTAACTTCTAGTGCTGATGCTGTAAGGTGAAGAATGAGCCCATTTATGGCTTGTTCCGACGAAATGGGGACAAATGGGTATTTTGACATTAGCATGTTGTATTTCTTCACTAATCATTTAATACCAATTTTAATGACATCCACCAGATCAGGCCCATGTGGACCTTGAATGGTATATATAGTTTTGCATACCTATGACCGATATTAAGTGTGCGAGAAGCCAAAAATAAGTCAAAAATAGCAATTTTTGTGATTTTCTACTAAAGATTCATTGTAATATGGTGGCAAGTAAATCAATTTGAAGAAGTGTTTTGCTTTTCTGGTTATTTTCATATAGAATGCATATGGAAGGAATGCTAGAAGTGTCTTTACCAAATACAGCATGTGTACTTGTGAGTGGGGGGCCTCTATATGATTTTGTAAAGTTTTCTTAGGCTACGCTTTACATTATATAATACATGTCCCAAGGGTTTCCCATATTTAATGACCATTGATATTAAAAGTGCTTATCAACTACCCCTTGCACATACATATGTTAAAAAAACAGAGAGTGAGGAAATATTAAAAATTCTCAGCAGAGTGTCACTCTGAAGTTCATGATAAGTGTTTGGCTAACTTTTCTTAGGCTACGCTTTACATTTTATAAAGCTCTTGCAGGTATTATATATAACTATCCATTGTCCCCCATATATAACTCCATAATGAAAGTGACAATATGTGAAAATAATGGAACACTGGTATAAACACAAAGCAGTATGGGATCAAATATGTAGTCATTCTGCAGCGATCAGGCTACGCTTTACGTTAGGCTATGCTTTACACTAGACCATTTATATAAGACCAGCAGCCCTGTATGTGCATTGTTAGTCTACACTTTCTACTTGGTCATCTTAGTGGTACTCATAGTGTATGTGTATGCTGGGTTATAACTTACTACAGCCCATTCATAAAAGAACCATAGACCTGTATGTTTGTCATTAGGCTACTCTTTACATTAGGTTACGCTTTACGCTACTATAATACCTCTCACATAAGCCTACCTCTCTTATAAGCCAACCTCCCCCCCCCGAACTTAATTAAATTGTTAGCCAAATGTTGACAAATTTAAATTGTTTTAGACTGTCATAACTGGAATCAATACCTTGCTCATGAGCAGACTCCCTATATCAAACAAATTTATGAGCTGAATTGCTATTTAAATCTCCCAAAGAAATCCTTGGTTTTACAGAAGTCCATTAACAGAGAAACAACAGACATGTACATCAGGCTATGCTTTCTCTCTTGAAAGATATGGGTATAGATATTTAGTAGGCATAGCTCTTATTTGTACTGGTTTGATTAGCAATCATAGTTCAGCTTAGGCTATGCTTCACATTGTCTTATTCATGGTGGTTGAAAACATGATAAAACCAGCCAATGGGCAGAACATCGATTCAATGATCAATGTACTTTAGTACCTCACATAAACCATGATCATACTGCACCTTATAGAGCCTTCACAAAGAGGGGATGCACCTTATAGGCAGGGTAAATTTATATCAGAGTAGTACTAACCTAATCGAAATTAACCCCCAGGTGCACCTTTTAGCATTTCCCTCAAATCAGGGTGCAACTTATACATGAAGTGTGCCTTATACATGAGGTATTAGGCCTACAATGGATATATTGTTGGTCAATATAGATAAACCACATGGTTGTGAGCTATGTGAGCCACTTACAGCTTTATATGTTTATCTCCTCCCTCCATGGAAGAGGAAATAATATGATTTGACCACATGCCCAATTGATGTTTAGATGAAGACAAAGGATATAATGGACATCTATATCTAGATGGTTGGTTAGGCTGATTGGTCCAGCTCTAATTGCATTAAGAGGCAGATAGGATATGTTCAGTTACGCTTTAAGCTATCTTATTGACCTGACCACGAATATATGTTTATATGTGTAACATTATTAAGCATGTATGAAATGAACTTGAAACACATGCTTTCACAGAGTTTATAATAGCAGGTTATCAATATAGTGAGTATTACTGAAATCTGATTATGTATACATTTGTATAGTGTTTCCAGAACATTCTGTATTATTAGGCTACGCTTTACACTCATTTATGCCTATTGATAGGGCAAATCATATAGAAATAATATTCTTAATAAACTTTAGCCTGACCTTTAAGCCACACCTCATACATAGGGTATTACAGTACATTGGTCTCTCAGAATAGATTACAGAGATTTTAAGCCATGCTTTCTATGTTTATTTTTCACCATACAAGAGGAAATATTATGATTTGACCATATGGCCAATATTATAAAGTAATGGGTTATATTTTAAAAAAAAAGAGATTTATTGGTATTGTGTGATATCTAACATAAAATCATACCAATTCTCCTTCATTTCTAAGCAGCAGAAAAGATCCAATAAATTTCTCTGAGGTTATACAGAAACACTACATACAGAATCAAGAGTACTGAATACTTACAAGCAGTACATTAGGCTACTCTTTACACTGCTTTACACCATTTCACACACAAATCTCAATAATTAGGACTTAGGACAGAGCTAAGTCACATATACCATTTAAAAGTTTATCCCTTCCACTTTAAAGTATTGAAGAAATATAGATTTTTCAGTAAGTTCCCAATCAGGAAAGCTATTTGAAAGGAAGTCTAATACCAGAACACATAGAAATGACTTACATTTCTAACATGTATATTTACAGCAATATCTCTCATTTGAGGCAAAATTTTGATAGACACCATAATGTACCGGTACCTTACAGATTTATATTGCCCAGCCTGACCTCTCAACATAATACCGGCTACCTAACACAAAGAGGACATTGAATTAAAAAAAAATGAGGTCCGTAGTGATTGGTTGGGAGATGTAAAGAGTAGCCTAATGGTTTTTAGTGCATATTTGTACATCATAGATTTGGTTAGCCACCATTTAAACAGTTTTGATATTTAAGGTAGCCAATCTCACACTAAGTTAGACCAATACCTCAACTATCATATGGTAAAAAGATTTTTATATCCTTTAACATTTCTATTTCACCCCCTGCTGGCCTATATGTCCCCAGTTCACCGGAACAAGCCATATATTGGTATAAGGTGCACCTTATATGCGGGGTATTATGGTACACAGGTAAGGCTGTCAATAACTGCTGCATTGGCGGATTTACATGGGGAGCACGGGGGCATGCATCCCCTCCTTTTCCTCTGTTTAGAGTTTATTTGGCTCATCTAAGCCTGAGATTTAGCCAAAAATAAAGGCTAAATGAGGGGTGTGCCCCCTCCTTTCGAAAATTCTGGATCTGCCACTGATGTGACTGAGCTGTGGAAATTGCTTGGCAAAATGAAACATTGGAATTTATCTATAAGGTTGCAGCAGATCAAGCAATGCCCTCCCCACATCTAAAGCTTAGAATTTGGTCCCTGTGTCGTTGGTTGAAGCATCGTGTTGACTTGTTGACGTAGTAGTCTCCTCAGGATCTTCCCACTGGGAAGTGTAGGGATATTCTCCACAAAGCATACTCCTCCCCTCAGCTGTTTGAATGGAGCCACACGTTCTGAATATGGAAGTCAAACGATATTTCTTTACTAAATCCAACTATTAAGATGGATTTTGTGATGCTAAAACACCCTGCCAACATATATCTCTTGATTTTCCATGTTCCTTAGATAACAGGCATTCATTTTCCAAAATTACGATCATTATTCCACTCAGTGTCAAATGTCAGGTTAAATAAGGTTGTCTTAAGAAATCTGCTTTTCTTCTTTTTCTTTGCAACACTATAAGGATCAGATGTGACATCATTTACATTAGCATCATTATTAGGCCAAATTTTGATTTCTGACATTCACTGCAGAATTCTTAGGGTGCAAATTGCACCTATAGTGCCCAATATCAGTGCTCATCTTGCAAGTTCCAGTTCAGGTAATGGCTGGGCCTGCCTGACAGGAAATACAACAACCATATACTGTAGGTATTCCTACCTTTGACATATTGTACAATATCCCTTTGAGTATCATCATTAGGTGCTGCTCCCTGTTGCAAAACAACAAAAGCACATGGCACCTCTCCTGCCTTGTCATCTGGGACACCAATAACTGCAGCATCGGCCACCAGGGGGTGTCCTAGGAGCAGTCCCTCTAGTTCAGCTGGCGCCACCTGGAAACCCTTGACCTTAATAAGGTCTTTGCACCTGTCAGTGACATACAGGTAACCGTCCTGATCATGGTGTCCGATATCTCCTGTAGTAAACAGTAATGGGTGCATAAGTGTCATGGTCATTTGGATTAAAAGACAATCTTCTCAAAAATGTTGTTCATAATTTAGGTTTATAGGTTTGTAAGATAAGATAAATGGTCACCAGTACATTAATATGATGTTATAACTGTGTAACACATTTCTGAAGGGTCTTAACATTTTGAAAAATAAAATCATAAATTTTTATGTTAAGATTATGAATATTATGGTCTATTGAGCTCAAGGCTATATGTAAATTTTGAACGGCAGGACCAATATTTAATATTTGAATTATTCAATTCTAAGAACAACTAGCCTGTCCTTATCCAGCCTTCACTGTCCTTGATTTTAGCTGTAGACTCAGGGTTGTTCAAGTACTCCATCATGACCATGGGTCCCTTCACACAAATCTCCCCAGTTGATGTACTAGGCAGGTCCTCACCAGTGTCTGGATCTACAATCTGAGTGTAGGGATAATTAATTTATGTAATTTGACTCATTTCTTTTTACACACCTTGTCTAAATTTATATATATAAAAATGATATATAAATATATTTCCTTGGATGGATGGACACGACAACTTATATACACTTTGCCCAAGTTGCTGACAATCGCTGACAATTGGGGCGGTTTATTAAACTTTAAACCTAACAGACAATGTCAGAAACAAAAAGAAACATTTTATGACCAAATGTCCATGGAGTCCATGACTCAGTCCCTTTGTTCAGTCTCAGTGCAGTGCCACCTGGTGTGGCAGCACAGAACCACCTGACCCAGGTGGTGGGGAGGTCCATCTAGTGGGGGAAATATACCCCTATATCTACCCCGTTCCTTTGTACATATAGTAGTCGTTTTGTAAATGCGCATATAAAGGGATTCAGAGGAGGGAAGGCGAATGTCACAAGTTTTTCATGAGGTTTGAATGACTTCCCAATAAAGTATTCACCAGTTCACTGTTCAGGTTTACTTGCAAATGACTTTTTGGCTTGATACAAATCGGAATTACAACCGTAGATATTTAGTAGCTATCAGAGCATTAAATGTTGGATAAAAGGGAGCTTAGCTTAAATCCCTGCATACCTTGGCCATGACATTTAGTATTGGCAGACCAACTGACCCAATCCTGCAGTTGGTTTGTAAATCTATGTGAATGAGGCCAGTTGTTTCTGTCAAGCCATACGCTGAAAGTCAAGACCAAATTAATCACACACATGATGATAAGAGACTTTTCCCCTCTTTTTTAAAATTTTCTTATAAAATTGTATATCAATACCATAGAACCTTGCATATAAAGGCCTTTATTTCAAAGAGTTTAGTATAAAATCCTCGCCTGACTCCCAAGAGATTCAACAAGGCTTTAAGAGAGGTATTGCAGTAAGGCATTTTCCTTCTTGTTAATATTAAATTCATTCCTTGCTACAAACCTTGTCTAAATGAATTGATGTTGAGTCGTTGGCACAGGCCCTTCTGCACTACATCACTGATAGGAGCAGCTCCACTCACAATAGCATTAACACTGCTCAGGTCATACCTGTCCACCATGGGGTCATTAAGCAGCCTCACACCAACTGGAGGGGGCATCATCAATATAGTAGCCTGAAAATAGTCAGTGATTAGATGATAATGGGCCAGTGCCACCTAGGAGAATGTCACTGACATATTAAAAAACATATTTTTATTTTATTGGGCTGTTTGGCTTCGTGAGAATTAGATTTAATATGTCTGGCAATTTTGATTTGCTTTAAATGGACAAACTTCCCCTGCTGTATGTTTTTCTCATATTCCAACTAATTATTCTTAATTTTTGATGTAATTGTTCGATCTAAACCCCAGGTGCACAATTAACAAACGTAAAATACACTGCTTTTAATCAAATAATGATGATAAATTTATGAGATATAATATCATAGCCGATAAATGGTACATAATATTCCTTAATAATCGGTGGCAAATGAAAAATGTAGAAAACCAGGATGATACGAATTCATTTTCAGAAATTCTACTCACCTTGTACTTTTCATTAGCCTTCAGGTATTCTTCAAAATCAAACTTTTCCATCATTACTAATGTGCTCAAGGAGTACATGAAGCACATGAGGGATGTCACAATCCCCCCAATGTGTGCCAAGGGGAATACGTTGACAGCAATGTCATTCTTGGTGTAGAACTCAGAATCTAGAGCAGGCCTAAATAAGCAGAGTTAGTTATCTGTTTCACTGCTGAACTTTCTAAATCAAGAAACACTTGGAACTTTGTTAATCATAAAATGAAACAAATATAAGCAATAGCAGCTCCAGGGGGTGACCGTGGAGATAAATGATTCTTGCAGAGGCACAAATAACTCCTGTGGGTTTGTGCATCCACAAGAATGTTCCTGTACCAACAAGAATTGTTTCTGTACCTGCAAGGATATTTCCGTACCCCCAAGAATTACTTCTGTACTGCAAGAATTATTCATGTACCCACAAAAATGCTCCTGTACCCACAAGATTTGTTTTTGCAAGAAATGTTTCTGTACCTGCTAGAATATTTTTGCAGGTAAAAAGTATCATTTCTGCATGTCCTATCTACGGCTCCATAATAAGGTATATGTAATCATAATATTTGTCAAGTGGGTATGTTTTATGCAATGAATAGGATGGTTTTTCTTTCTGTAGAATGGCTTTAGATCTTAATGTATCTCAAATACACCAATAACTCACGTGCAGGTGCTCATGATAGAGGATACTACATTGTAGTGCGACAGTAGAACACCCTTGGGCAATCCAGTGGTTCCACTAGAAAAGGGCATAACAACAGGGTCCCTCATAGGATATATGTCAATGACAGGTAATGTCCTTGGGTCACTTTCCTCTTTGAGGTCCTGTATGGACATTAACCCTGCTGTCCTGCCGATGGTGAATACCTTTATGCGTGGATGAGACATAAAGATAGATCAAAATGTGAATCTAATTGTTATAATAAAAGTATACTTGAAGTGGCTGAGAACTCCCACAATGTATGAGGTAGGAGTTTAAAGGTAGAATTATTATAAATCTACTTCCATTAAAAGTGTGTGATGGCGTTAGGAAGTCCTGACCATATCAGGACCAAGTTCCTTAGAAAGCAGCTGTTGGAAGACAATGGACTCTCCAGTTTTGATTTTTAAAATTTATCATCAACAATTTCAAGTACTTGAACATGAGATTATCTTCAAGAATTCAGTAAGGCAGAAAACCACTTGAATCCAGAAAGGTGTCTTATTGTTCTTCCATTTTCCTGGATTGAGAAATACATGTATTATATATGTTACCTTTCTGAAGGTTTGAATTCTATTTGTAAAGTTTGGTAACAAGTCCGGAGTAGTTGCCAGGAATTCTATTGTGCCCATGTTCAGTAATTTCTCCATGTCCTCTGTAATAAGTTATCAAATACTTGGTAAGATATAAAGGAAAAATGAGTTACTCTACTGTGCACAAAGTTGACGCTATTAACATACACTCTGCCAAATAACTGCTCAATCTACCAGGTATGCTCATCAAATTTGACAGTTAATCACCATGAGTGCAATGCGCTGAAACAGTGTAGTTTTTCCAAATGAGGCCCTAGATGGCAGTACAGTAAAACAGTCTGTTAAAGAAATCTCTCTCGAAATAACAGTGACATCTTTGTCCCAAAGTTGCCGCAGAAACACTGTTAGTTTTACAGTATTTCTATCACAGTGTAGGCAAGACTATGTTAATTTCACAGAAAGCCTTCTAAGTTATTATTCATATTGATGTTCTGAGTATCTGATAACTTTACAATTTCTGCATACCTTTCGTCAACTGTGAGTTGATAGGTGCCACACAAGCACCAGTTGCTGGAATGGCAAGCAGCAGTAGTGCCGCCTGGAGTGAGTTTCCTGAACAGAGAGCCACTTTTGTCCCCTTTCTGACACCATGGTGGTGGAGACTAGCAGCAAGAGCTAAGAGCTTATTGCTCAACTGGCTGTAGGTAAGGGTTTCACCAGTGTTATAATCCACCTATTTAGAAGAGAGAAAAAAGAAATAAATGAAAAGAAAATGTAGCCATGAAATTGATAGCAGTTTTATACAACTAAAGAATATACTGTGTAGAGCAATGGTATTTTCTTTAGTCAGAAGTTTTGAACTCACAGACATATACCCCTAACTCACCCCAATATTATAACATGTACCCTTGGGTAATACAAGTGTGTAGTCTTCGTTAAAAAAGTGAGAAAATAAGAAGGTCTACCTGTCTAGGCAAAACATACAACGTTTCCAAAAAGAAAACAAAAACAAACGATGATTGACATAGCCCACTTCCTCATGACATTAGTGACACAAATAGTGTATGGTATACAATCTCTTTTTCTGTTATATAGCAAACTGATTAAAGTGTAAATGTTATACATGGGCTTTGCTTTCTCCTTGTATCGTGCTATTCACCCCTTTATGAGCCACTAATACTACCTTTTGTATATCAAGCCTTTAAGAGTGGTGCATCATGTCCATTGGTCGGCACGATGCACCAATGATGTGGGTGTTTTGGCTATTTGGGTGTGTGTATCAGTCCCATAGGGTCTGTTATAACATGCTACAGTCAGTGAAACAACCAACCAGTGCCGTCTTATTTGGAGCCTGGGAGAACCGACTGAGGAGAAGTCCAGACACAGTGACATCTTCTGGTATAGGGATAAATCCACGAGGACTTTTGATGATGTAATCGTGTTGCGAGCTCCCACTTGAACTGGAGTTACTGGAGGTTGGACGCATAGCAACACGCTGACTGTAATGAGAAAATGCAACCATAAATGATTGGTAAGTGTATAAGATCATTTTTTAAGAACATGCAATGGTGGGTTTGCTCCCAGAGTCCTGAGCGTAAAAAAAGAAATCCCCCGCCCCAACCGAACTCGAGGTTACAACAGCCCTGAAAGAAACGCCCAAATACATGCATGTACTTGGTGTATTGCTGATGGTATGTGTAGACCTAGAAACATGATACAATCACCTCTCGCTGATGTAAGTGATATCATGCATCTCTCCCCCTCTATATGTACATGTACTTACTTTACTTTCAGCGACCCAATTAGGAATTCAGCAGTGGGACCCACATTTACTGTATTTCCTTTGAGAAATGTCCACACGCCTTTTACTACCTTTTGCATCCTCATCCTTTATAATGTTCTTGGTTAAGTCAGGCAGTATATGTCCTGGGACATACATAAATGTCTTTTGCCAGGCACCAGGAAGACCACAACTGACTTCACATAAACAGTCTTCAACTGTACACATGTGTCACTAAAGTAGGTTGCTACCGTTGGGGTGCATTATGCTCTACTGAACGCTTTATGTTATCTCCATTTACTTTCATCCTTTCTCGATTATTGCACAATGTGCACACATTGCCTCATCATGGTCCACATTTATTTTGAAATACATTCATCCAAGGATGCACTGTAAAAGATAACTGTTGAATCTAACAGGGATCCGTGTAAAACTGCAGTCAGCAACGAACCACCATAATTATATAGCATGGAGTCAGTGTAGTTTTTACAGAAAAAAACAACAGGTGACAGTACAGTGGTACAAGGAATCTCTGTGAAGATATAATGGTAAAGGTGAACGATGATCAGTTTGAGCTGACTGTTTCTTCACGAGCGTGTCAGGCCCGTTCCGCACGAGGCCGTTAAGCTGAGTTCATCTTTACATTTATGTCAAGGTGTTTGAGTGGATGATTTATCAATATCTTATCAATATCATTCAAAATCAATATGTGTTCACCCGTAACTGATGCGAAAGGCCATGCGACGCCATCTTGGATGTTTACGTTTTCCTGAGGTCATGCATGCGCTGTGAGCCTATGACATCATCGTGCGGAATTCCTGAGGGTTATTTAACGCAGGGGTGAAATACAAGGGCTTAGTGTCTTTTCTATGGAGCCTCAATATTCACCTTGACATAATTTCTTTTATTTCTACTAACTCTTTTTTATAGTAGAGTGGCCCATCGGCCTCTATGGCTATGTTTCACATGTGTGTGATTCTGTCCCTTCTGCTTTAAAAGTAGTGTTATGCTACAACAGAGTACTCTATCATACTGGAACAGGAGTAATGGCAGCTCGAGGCCCTGTATGCTACAGAATTATTAGTAAAAATGACCATTTTATTTGCTTGGGCAACAGAACCAAATGTATAGTGATTTTAAGGCCCTAGAAAGAAAGATTCTACCTAAATTTGACCCATGGGTACATACTCCTGAGGTTAGCATGCCCCATTCAAGCCTGTGTTCAGAGACACCACTGTACAAAATACCAGTATACTAGTTTGTGGTTTTACTAGTCTACATTTACTGGCAAAGATCTAGGTCCAGCCAGTTGGGGTGAAGTGACACCATTACGAGGGGGACGTCCTGGTGTCAGCCACTAATAGTGGCATTATTCTGTGTTGTGTAAACCATTAGTTATAAAGGTCAAATCCCATGTTAGGATGTTACATTGAAACAGCAGATCCGTGTCCAGAGTGCAGAAACACGCGTGTTTTATGACTATGTCACATATATGCCTCTCAAAACGGTACTATAAATCACTCAGGAATTAATATAGTCTTGAATTAAAGGCAAGAAATGAACGCATATCACTGTTATATATTTTCTACGTTTTCCCTATATATTCCTGTTGTAAGAGGCCTGTGAGGTGCAGGGGTATTAAGCTATTAATTCATATATATTCTGCCATGAGTGCTGGTTTGCAGTCAATAACCCAACGAGGGTGAGGACGGTGGGCAATGGCGGACTGTGACTCGATTCAATTTGAAAATTCATTTAGTCCTGCTATATTTTGAATGTTATAGACCAAAATGACATGGCATCACCATCTATGGATCCTATATATGCTTCAGGCTGAAGGAATTAACATGACAGGCTTGGGTTCTATGGAAAATACATGTGCAATGGTGGATGTACCGCTAGCGGGTAAGTAAAACTATCATTTTACTTTGGTTTCTAGTACCATTCAGCATGGAGCAATTGACAGCGAATCTGTCTATTACCACAGCGGCTGGGGTTCGCTTCCCCATAGGGCCTGAACGGTTTTAACTGGAAATGTATGGCAAGGTTGCCTTTTTTATCTCCCACATTTAGTAACATGTCCAGATTCTAACCAAAGGCTTCTTGGAGAAGAATAAAAGGTCTGAGAGTGCGGTTATTCCTGGGTAATGCACGGTGGTTATCAGGAATAATGCACGATGTAAGCCAGAATCGTGAGATAACTTTGATCATTCTATGGATATAACGGTACATTGAGGCGTTTGAATGTTTGTGACTGCATTTGCAGTTCAGTTCAAAATCAATGTTCCAAGAGTAAGATAGGATAAGTGATTTCATAAAAGCCCACTCGACCCTTTATATTAATAATAGTGAATAATTAAATGCATCTGTGATATTTTCCATATATATTGATGTCTTCTGTGGAACCTAAGCTCACCTGTAGTCACAGCATCACAAGGAATCCTTTACCTTGTTACGTCTAAAAGATGCTGAATCACATTTAATCTTTGTTAAGAAATTACAGCTTAATTTATATAACATTTTGAGATATTCAAGCCTGGACATCATGCATTTCACACTACCAGGTTGTTTGTCTGCACATAGAGTGACGATTCATGTTTCCTCATGCTCTACCAGGGGCTGTACCTCCATGGCTCTACTGACACACACACACACACACACACACACACACACACATATATATATATATATATATATATATATATATATATATATATATATATATATATATACATGTACTGTAGGTGCCATGGTTTGCAAAGTTTATCGGCTTTTAATACCTCTCAAACATTTACCAATAAAATTATCATAATTATTTTTTTTTTTGCACTAGATTCCTGCAGGTGTTCTGTTTACCATCCACTATTTAGATATTGCCCATGACAATTATTTCAATCAATTGATTGATTTGTTTAACGTCCTAAGGCCTTTTCAATTTTCGATGTAACACCCTACCCATATAAGTATTCTAAGCCCTCAAAATATCTGTGCTTTAGATCTCAGTGTCATACATGCCTTCCTTAGGCCTAGAAAACATAGATTCCAATTCCCGCAGGAATAACATAAAACCATTACATTCTACTGGTCCCTAGAATATTAGGGACAGAAACACAAAGTCTCATTAGGAGTCAACCCTTAAAAGAGAAAGGATACCCTACCTTGTTGGTCTAACTGTTAAGATGTCCTTGACGTGCATGACTGTGGATGTAACATCTGGTTTTCTACCTGCAAATTCCAGTGTGGAGAAAATATGTGTCAATGATAAAATATCAGGTTAGTTGGTGTGAATGTGGGACCTGCACACGTTTAACTACCGGGATAACTAACAAATATCATACATTGAACGATACACACCTAGCAGAACATTTTCATGGAGTTTAACATTAGAAAACCCTTTCAATATAATTTTGGAAAAGCTGGTTCCCAAACATGTAGGAATCCATAAGGTTTTTTATAGGCCTACTTCCCAAGATTGGCAATCACATAGTTTAGAAGCTCATTTTGGCTCAAGGAATCTATATATAGGATGGTGAGCACGAGAAGATGATCTTGAAGGGCGTTCCTGGGGGGGGGGTGCAGTACCAAAACCTTGCTAACCACATTTCCAATACCATTACCAATACGAAAATGGTGACTTTCAAGAAAAAAAAAACACTGGATAAGAGTTATCAGCAACCTAGAGCATACTATATGTCCATGGATTCATTATCTATGAAAGAACATGCAAATGAAATTCGGTAATAAATGATTACAAAACTCAAACTCTAATATGCGTATACTGCACTCGTCTCGGTTACAGTATACATGTATACCTTTTTTCGTGTATACATAAGACTATAAGCCTGTCCTATGTACAAGCCTGGCCCATGTAAATTTGATAATTAATACTCATATTAGCCCGGAATTATACAGGGTGAAATAGGGTGTAATACTTGTAGTTCACACCTTTTACGCAATATTTGCTTCTTTGTGTTAAAAATAGTGAAAACAAGGTCATCTACAATTGTTTTTCCCAATTAAATTAAATAAAAAAAAAGCCTATGTATAATAAACCATTATATTATCAAAATTCTACCTAAGTATTAAACATCCTCTGATTTCCCATGCTTATTCTAGGAACATTGATGCCTGGCTTACCTTTCACATAAACACTGGGGGTTGGTTGACTCTCCAATTCTGGGGGTATAGCACAGTCCATTGTACACCTTTGACATTTAGATGAGGCTTAAGTGGTAAAAATCCAATATGACCTAGTAGGCGTACACGATGCTGTTATCAGAGACAGGAAAAGGTTTCAATGAAGGAAAGGTACTCTGTAACAGTGTCAGTATTAAATCAGCTTGGCCTACTTTGTCCGGTCTAATTCTTATGGTGTATATAAATGTTGTTGAAACATCATTAGTCCTTGGGCCCAAATAAGTTTCTATGGTGTATAAGTACCAACTTTGCATACAGTATTAGCCGGTGTAAGTGCCATGTCATGAATAAGTGCCTTTGAATAATTGCAAAGGGTATTTATTATAAGTGTATTGTAATCTTAGAAATGCATAGAAGAAATGTGTATCAACACAGTAAAAGGTACGCTCGCGCACTCCCTCCCGTGCATACCTTTTACTGTGTTGATCCACAAATGCACTACAATCTTAGACTTGAAGAATTCCCAGTCTCAAATAAGGCCTGGAGGTTAATTCAAAAGGTCATGGCATCGCTACCTCAGCAATCTTAGGAATTATTCTGCCTTATTCAATTGAGCGATCTTAAGATTAGACTGTCTTGCCTTTTCACAGCCAGCACTAAGATCACAGTGATCTTAGCCTCAGCCCTCCTACACCATTCCAAGTAGAACACACTGTGCACAGGGGCAAGAGACCCATCGTGAAAGAATAGCAGTGGAAACACTCCTTCTCACAAGAGTGATTACATAAGCATTCACCTTAGCTACTTATAGTGTATAGGGTGCAGTTGACCTCATACAGTATTCAACTGCACTTCATGAATGAGTAGCCTGAAGAGCCCTCAAGGACTCTCAGCAAACATCCTCCCTCCCCTCTATAAGTGTACAGCAGGGACATTCACTGTTGGGAGCAGGAGTGTTCTCTGTGAGTGCTCTTGTACTCAGGTGAAACCACTATGCAATTATTTCACTAAGATTGCAGTGATCTTACGGCTGGAAAAGGAATAGTGAAGGGATCTCAGGACTTGCTGTGCCTGACTGACCTGCAACCACTGCATTAGATAGGGTAGACTGGCTAGGTCTTATGATATGCGCCTACGCTAAGATCGCAGGGGTAGAAATCCCAGGACCTTTTGAATTAACGTCCTGGGGGATTTACTGCTTGACATTAATGATCACCCCGGCCAATAGTTATGGTAGTAAAGTTGGCAACTACATGTTTGGGGAACCTAAAGTCACTGTACAAGACATATAGTTTGCCCAGCTTATCATAACTAGGAGGGTAGTATATAGTAGAGCAGCACTTAGGGCCGAACCATAAATAATGTCACACTGGAGGGGTTGGGGTGTCCATGACTGGTGTACATTTCTATACAGACTTAGCGGGATAAATTATCAACCAATGATCTAATCCTATCCATTCAGTCCGGTCCGAAGGTAGTGGTAACCATCAGATAACTGTTATTAGTGATGAGAGCTGGGAACCAGCTTCAGCAATGGCCACGCCCATTGGGCAATCCTTTACCTCTGTATAGTAAAAGCGAGACAAAGGGGTGGGGGTGTCTAAAACAGAGGCATAGGAAGCAAATCTTCATTGGGGGCCCAGCATGGGCTCAAGTGCCACAGTAGGGCCCTAGACAGGGAGGTCCCATGTCCCTTGTCGATTTTAAGAAGTGGGTCTTGTCTCTTGTCACCCAACCCCATGTCCCTTGTCGATTTTAAGAAATGGCTTTGTCCCCTTGTCGATTTTACCCGTCTGGGGCCCTCACAGTGCCTATATACATACCTATATGAAATTTGTGTAGAAAAATACTTTTTGTTGAATTTTAGATCTAATCTGGGGCACAGGCCCCCATTTTCCCTCTCCCATTACTATATCATTCTAATTTAAGATGCAATGTTTTAGAATCTTGTTCAGTTCATTATGAATTCTTGGCAATTTCTTTTTTTTGGGGCCCCAAACATACTCAGGCCCCACCTCCTTTAAGATTGGGGGCCCAGCCCCCCCCCCCTCTTTTCCTACACCCCTGAAAAAGGTCTAAAAATCGTGATATAATTTATGGATCAGCCCTAACCTTATTTAGGAAGTGTCCAACATGAGTTGGCGGCCTCTCTGTATGGTGCTATCACCTGGTGTAGAATACCTGCACTACTCTCATTACTTTTCCTATTTTATTCATCAGGCTACTGCATATCTTTTATGATTCTGTGGCTACGCTATGGGGCTGACTCCTTGATTGTAGGTACCAACTGCAAAACTACAGCCTATTTGTCTAGCCATATGATAGCCTCCAAAAATGCCCCACTGTTTTACAGCCCCCCTTTTTTCTTAAAACCTCAGCGGACAGGACCGTGTGAATGGAAATGACCGAAGTCTTTTGTTGGATCAAGAAATCCAACAATTCTGAGAAGTTTGCATAGGGCGCTTCCATAAAGTATGTATGCATTTCTTCCCAGAAAATTGACCCCACGACCTCCCATGTTGCATTATGACTGTATGCATTGAGGAGACCCCCCCCACTCCTAAAGTACATTAAGTTTTCAACCATACTTGGGGTTGCGAGAGCTATGATGTTTTCATTTCTTCATGATGTGCTAGGTATGTGTTAATGGAGTGGTCGTTTTTAACCACTGTGGGGTGAAGTATTTAGGGGCGGGCAAACAATTTTAAAACTTCCTCAGGAAGGGGGGGGATAATTTCACCTTACCTCTTCTTAGTGCAAAAGACTGTGAATTAATAAAAAATGGGGTGGGGGCTGAACAAGTGTGGAGCAAAAGAAAATCCACCATCCACCCTCCACCCTTGTAAACACAAACTGATACATCCCCTGGCTTATGCAGATACTCCTATTTAAATTAATTATCTTACGATTTTAGCTTGGACAGTGCTTTTTTCTTATAACTCATGGTTCGTTATCCAGCCATAACTGCACTCTGAGACCTTTTGTTTGTCTTCAAGAAGGTGCTGGTTTCAACCTGGACATGTTAATAGATTAGCGAAGTATACAAATTCAACCTCGCCATACATTTCCAGTAAAAAACATTCAGGGTTCTATGGGGAATCGATCCCCGGCCGCTGTGGCAAGAGACGGACTCGCTGTCCACTATACCAAGCCGAATGGTACTAGAAACCAATGTACATGAAGGATTTGAATGAGTTTTCTGACATACCTGATGTTTGCATACCTTGTTAGTATAGAATCCAAATGGTGCCATGTTGAGTTATTAACAGGGAAACATACTTAGATATCCTATATGAACATGCCATGCCAAAGGACTCCATAACATTCAAAAGAAATAAGAATCCAATGATTTTTCCATCATAAGCGAAAGTATGTCAGGTTACATCCGGGCAGCTCCCCGCTTCGTCAACAAGAAGGAATGGCCATGTGACGATGGATCGCTATGTAAAGTCATTGGATTATTAGTTATTTAGAAAAAATGGAAACAAAATGTAGGCGAACACCAACTAGAGATCGTATATTTGTTGATGTTAGAAGTACAGGACTTGACATGCATGGATTCTACCCGAAAAATGTGTGTAAAGAAGGAGATATGTCCATAGCCACGGCGGGTCATCAGAGCAATCGGATCGCATGCACTTTCAAAATGTCTTCTCCTGGATTTATTCTGAGGTTAAAAGGCAAGAAATTCTTACAAAATGGAGGAATCTGTTAGATAAACGCATTAATCAATGTTATGAGACAGCTGAGCGGGTCGTGGAATATTGAACCATAAACCCACTCATGCTGTCTCATAGGTGCACCTGTTTTGGACATTTTAATATTATTTCCTAGTATGAAATCATCCTCGCTCCAAGCAGATTCTATTGTAGTGGGTGAGTTCATGCTTCCAATATGGAATAGTATAATTGACCAGCATTTGATTTACATGGGCTTCAAAAGTGCTCATGACTATCACTGAGCTGTCCCATTGCTCGGCAAAATGCACCAATGGCATTTACCTATATTGGGAACAGCAGATCAAGCCATGGTGCTCACCACATATCTAAAGTTTAGAATTTGGTCCCTGTGTCGATGGTTGAATGATAGTTTTGGCCTGTAGACGTAATAGCCTCCTCAAGATCTTCCCACTAGCTAGTTTTGGGATGTCCTCCACAAAGTGCACTCCTCCTCTCAGCTGTTTGAATTGTGCCACACGCTCTGGATATAAAAATGAAAAGATTTAATTACAAGGTGCTGAATTTTGTGATGCTAACCCCCCTAGTAATGTACATTTCAGTCACTGAAGCCTGCCTGCAACCATATATTAAGTTAAGGTTACCTCAACATAGGATTATAGAACTAGTTCCTTGCAAGTAGCCTACATGTATGACTTAGCTAGCTACACTGTAGGGATCAGGCAGAATATTGTAAGGGTTTGTGGCCTTACGGACCTGGGGGGTTCGGGTCTTACGATTCGGAAAGAAAGAGTAAGACAGTATTCCAAGTGTATGCCAACGGTTAGGTTTATTACTTAATGCACACTCACGGCTGCCGAATGATATCAAAGAGGCAGCTAATATTAAAAGGCAGTGGTTTACATAGTGTGGAGGCCAGAAGGGCCTCTGACGCAGCGGCTGAGCCCTGGGCTTTATATACGGACCCAGGTGTTCGTCGTCAGATGTCCCCACAGACCCGGATCGGTGCTGCCACCTATCCGGAACCTGAGGAACGTCCGACGACTCGACTCACCCGCCACGTCAGACGGTACCCAACTCCTATGGTTTAGTAAAGTGTACCTCTACACCACTCCCCCAGACATTTAGGAGGGTGTTATACATATAATATTACTAGGATAACATTTCTACATGTCTAAACCTTTAGTAATAGAGGTACAACCATAGGTATAACATTAACACTAAATAAATTGTGAACCAGATGTCATATATATATATTCGATAGTGAAATTTAGTTACATATAACGATTAGGATGTTGAAATATTATACGAATTACTTGAAGAAGAGACAGTTATGTGAAACGGAACTGTCTATTTAATTATTATACCACATAATATTGTATTATATTTCAGGTATAATTAATAAGACAAGTAATATGAATCGTATACATGTGATGATGACAGCTATATGTAACGGAACTGTCGATAATAAAACATATCACAAAATAACATCCGTATGTGTGTTTGTAGTCATTGACACCACATTTGAATATGTAGTCTTAAAGAAGACTGTTATAGTAACATCACTATCTAATGACATGTCGTATATTAATATTATACGAATCCGTTAAGTATTCCGTGAGTAGTACGAATAGGATTATTTATAACATACACTTGAAAAAAAAAGAAAAAAACATCACGGTGTGGTAATGAATATAATAATATATTATCACCGTGTACCTAATAACTTTTATAGCACCAGATCATTATACTTATTATATAATTTGTCTCGCAGGACAATAATATGTGTTATCTGGTGAAGTTTAACGGATCTTATAATATAAATACTAATAGTGATTAGAGATCCGTATCAGGAAATGTCCATGTACCCGTATTATAATATGTATCTAGTGGATATGTACATACATATAATATTATAGAAAAATAGAAATATGACATTATATACAATATACAGGAGTTATAAATGCTGCTGGAGTCTTCTGCTGTATCCTCCGGGTACTAGTAGGTAGGTGTGGTCAGCTAACCACGGGATGGACGTGCTAAAGTTTATATTTTCCTTATATTGAGTGAACACGGTAGTTGATTTGGGGCAGCTACCCACAATCCTCTAGTAGTGCTAAAGTTTATAGTATATCCGAATGGTGTAGATTTGTAGAATATTAGTCCGGATGTGTCAACTGTGTAGAGAACGTAATCCTTTTTGAGTTTTAGTTGACATAAGTAAAATAATAGTCCAATATAGGTTGATCCGGAAGTAATAGTAGTAGAGATATAAGTCCATTCGGGAGTACAGATGAGTTGTAAAGGTAAATCGTAAAGTCCATCCTAGTAATTGGTTAGCACGGGTAACAGCAGGAGTCTGGAACTGGCATCCGGATGCGTCTCACAGCAGCAAGTCTACTATCGGATTGTTCATGGATGAAATTATAAATCCGAATAGGCTATTCAGGGTGTAATGAATGTTATACAACCTGAATAATAGACTGGTCAAAGGAACCCGGAACACATAGCATAGGTGTTCATACACTAGAAAAAGCATTCGCAGACCTATAGGGTTCCGCAAAGACTATATCTGGTCATTTGGTGTTGGAAAAAAATTATGGAAGAAATAACCCTAGCATGCTTTAAACGGATTTCTTAGCATGCTTCTTCTTCAGAAGAGCTAAAGCCGACTCGGGAGTGCCGTCCCACTCGTCCAAGTCGACTCCGAACACCCTCATGAACTTAGTGTTCAGGTTGGTGTTCCGAGTGATCTCCTCCTTTACACGTTTTTCCAACACGTGTACATCCATAGCTGCTTTTTCTTGAGCAGCTGAGGCAGCCTCCTCCTGGGCATTTACATCGTCCCGGATGAGAGTCTCGAGACATTGCTTTTCAGCGTCGCCCACCTGTTTCATACACAACAGGGTTTCGTTTAGGAGACCCTGATGAAACTCGATCGCTTTCTCACGAACGGTCTTCTCCCAATGGGTGTAGATGGCCTTCTGGACATCTGCCTCCCCTTGGCGAGACTTCTCAAACCAAACTTCCGCATTACCAGTTTTAATGGTAATGGCGTCCTTCGGTTTCTCAGGTGCCGCGACAGCCTTGGGAGGAGTCGAGGCGGCCTGTGGACCACTTCCGGGTTTAGGACTCCCGGACACACCTGTCGTTGGTACACAGAAGGCAGGTGGTATATTCTGTTTCAGTCCCATTTGCAGGTACATGTTTAACTGCTCCTGGGTAAAGGTAACTGGTGGGGCGGCTGGAGCGGATGCAGATCCGGCGGCAGCAGATGCGGTGGTCTTCTTTGGCATAAGGCGACCATCCTTTCCTACCACCAAGGTCTGGCTCTCAGGTCCAGGTCCCTGGTTTAAGGACGGAAAGTTTCGAGAACTCACTTTCCCAGGTTTAGATACGGCTCCAGCGTATCCGGCAGGTTCAGGCTTCTTGAACACCGGAGTGCCCTGAGCCTGTTCTGCGGGGTGCCTTGTCAGAGGGGACCTGGAACGGTCCTCTGCTCTGACCTTTGGTTTTGTTGTGCTCTGACCATTACCGTTGCCGCCACGGTTCTGGTCTCTCCTGCTCCTTTCACGAGCTCTCTTTGCATCCTTTCCGGATTCCTCGCACTTCTGCCAGAGAGACTCGTGCATGTCCAATTTACCCTTTCCAGGAGTCAGGACTATCTTTGCTCGGAGTTTCGAATCCTTGGTCTTCGGAACTTCGCAGAGGACTTGGTCCCCTGGTCGGATCTTAGACCAAGCATCCTCGCTCAGGCTATCGAACTCCTTCATGAGTTCCTGATGAAGCTCCATGATGCGCTTCCGGGCCCCGTCCAAACCTTCTGCGTGGCATTTCTTCTGGTGTCTAGCCAGATCACTACGTCGGTTGTATTGCACCTTCGTAGTACACTTCTTGCCCTTCTTACCATAACTCGGATCACAAATGTAAACCGGGTGATGGTGGAAGTGGGCCTCTACCAGATGCCTTTGGAACCGGGCTGGAGTACTCCAGGTCCGGATCGAGACATCACTCGCATCCTGGCAGATAGAGAAGGGACAGGACTTTTGATCGTCACCGTACCACTTCTCTAAAGCCCAACGCAGCTTCCTCCTCTGGGTATAAGTGTAATACCCTTCGGTGTGGTTTAGCATAAGCCACATCTTTCGATAGGCTTTGCTCGGATTGGGGTCCTCGTCCGAAAGGCGCATCCAATCTTCATCATCCGACTCATCGTTCTTATTGATTGAGTCTGGACAGGCATAGAGGGTAGAGCCGTCCTTCTTAACTCCGTACGCACAGTCGGAGAAACACATCGGGATCCGGGTTTTGAATCCGGATTTGGCGTTAGCCCAACGTTCGGCCTCGGTTTGAGTTGATGGAGTGGCCTTCTCATCATACTCAACCGAGGATTCGTGCACCGACTCCTCGTCAGACGACTCAACCTCCATGGCAGTACTACCAGTGGTTGAGGTGCTGGGTTTCGGCTCGGCTCTCGCAGAATCCGGGAGATTCTTGAGCTTCCGAGCAGCGGATCGTCGGTTCTTACTGACCTTCCAGTCTTCCTCCGGTTCCTGGGTTCCGGATGTGCTGGAGGTCATGGCTTCTACTGGAGTAGTAGTGCTGCCGGTAGCTGATGTAGCACTGGCGGAGCTTCTGGTGGCAAGCTTCAGGTCGGGGATAGGAGGTGCGGGTGCTTCCGCGGCCCTCTTAGCCTCTTCCTGTGCCTCCTGTTCGGCAGTCATGCGGCGGACAATAACCGTCCGAAGGGCTGCAGCTCGGTCCAATCCGATTAGTGAATTGTTCTGGACATCCACCAATTCCTGTTCGGTTATGTAGTAACCGTCGTCCCACTGCTCGAAGTTAGCAGCGGCCTCCCGGAATTCCTTAGTGGTCCGGCACGGCGTCCGGATAGCACTAGGGCGTGGGTAGGTCTGGCCATCGGTATCCCAGACACAGCCTACCCAGTTAATGTTCGTAGCCTTGACGTTCCACAGGGACTTGTCAGGCTTCGGATACGCTCCGAGCTCGAAGGCTCGGTTAGCTGCGTACACGGTTTCATTGAAACCGGCGTCCACCATAAGTCCCCGTTGGAACCACGGCCAGTCTCGAAGCCACTCGGGAGGCATCCTGGTTAGCTGTTCGGGAGCCATGACGCCCTCGATAGCTATCCTGACTTTCGGGTCCATCCTGACTGGTGTCCCGTCCGCGTAGGTCACTTGTGCCTGCAGTTCCGGGTGGACATACAGGTAGCGACCATCATAACTAGCTGGAAAAGGCTCCGCCACTGCTGGCTTCCACTCATCCTTCTGTCCGTTGACTTGGGTAGTTTCGGACTCTGTCGCTGCGGGTTCAGCACTCGCAGTCGCTCCGGATCCCTCTGCTGGGAGTGGAGATAGCAGTTTCTCTGGCTCATTGAGTGAGAATGAAGCCAGCTTCTCCTCGAACGAGCGATCCGTGGGTTCCTCCACGTCCATCATCTCGCTCTCTTCCTGTGTAACAGGCGACAAAGCTTCCGGAAAAGCTTCTGCGGACGGAGTCAGCTTATCCGGGTCACCGGATAGCTTGGCTGCAGCTACGGATTCCTCAGCCATGACTGGGGAATCGACCACGGGAGTAAACTACTCCTTTTTCCGGCTTTTACGGCGCCGGGGCCGGCACAAACGGAGTCTGTCTACCAGGAGACAGACTCTGGAGGAGCAGCGGGGGGTTTGCTTAGCCGGTAAAATACAAGAAGGGAGCGAGCTCGACCGTCTTGAACGTTACCGAAAACAAATATGGCGACAGGCCAGCTTTCGTGACGTCATTTCCCCGCGGTCCGCGAGGTCACGAGAGGTCAGCCGAGACTGGACACGGTGACGTCATGCGGAAACGCACGTGCTACAGGCGGTACATCAACAAACTGATTGTTTTTAGGTAATTATCGCTCACCCCGATGACTCGACTGGGGATTTAAGTGGAGATTATGGAAAGCTTAAGCAAATCCACCGGATTATCCGTCCACTACCCATTGGTACATCATGCGGGGGCGACAAATAAGCCTTTAGGGTCAGTTGTCATCCGTTCCTCTAAATGTAAACATTACACTCGTTGTGTATACAGGTTAGGTCACTGCAGTCCTCTGGGCAATTCGGGGGCTGCGGCGAACGTATCTCCCCTTCTCGGATAGTTCTTTATCGGACCTGACAGTCTGAAGAGCTTTCTCTAGGTGCTTCTTAGCCTTAGAAACACCTTTCCTCTTCTTTTTGTCTTCACCTGTCGAGACTTTTTTAACTCCCCCACGCTTAATCGGTGTTGGCGTGGGTGTTACTGATTCGGAACACTTTTTGGGTCTACCTTGACCACGCTTCACTGTAGTGTTCTTTACCTGGTCTATTATGCGATTCTGATTCAGGATCCTTTCGGAACCTTCACCATACATTTCTGTGGAGGTCTCCCTCCCAGACCATCTCCTTAATCTAGCCACATTTGACTTATAGAGTCGACCAAGGTCAGATTTAATAATTACGGTACAATCACTGATAATTTGTGTTATAGTAAAGGGACCGTCCCAATTAGACGCTAATTTTATGTGTCTAAGTGGTTCATGTAATCTAAGGACTCTGTCTCCGGATTGGAATTTCCGATGTTTTAGATCGGTATCGTATCCTACTTTCTGCCATTTGGCACTTTTCTCCAAATCAATTCGGACAGACTCATATGCTTTTCTAAATCTGTCTCTTAAACATTCCACAAAAACTACATGGCAAGGTAGTTCAGGGTCCATTCCTACGACTCCAAAAACTAGGTCAGCAGGCATTATCAAATCCTCTCCGAATACTAAAAGGTTCGGAGAACAATTTGTACTTGAATGTACTGTACTATTATAAGCATGTGTCACAAAATGACATTGCTCATCCCAGTCATCCATATGTTCATTAACGAGTGACTTTAGGACTTGGATGAGGGTTCTATTGAACCTTTCCACTAATCCGTCGCTTTGTGGTCTATACGGATTGGTTCTAGTCTTGCAAATAGCCAAGTATTCGCACATACCCTGCCAGAGATTTGATTCGAACTCTCTGCCTTGGTCACTGTGTAACATTAATGGTACACCGAAGCTTAGTACCCAACCTTTTACAAAAGCTTCGGCGCAAGTAATTGCTTTGTGATCCGGTAGTGGAAATACTTTAGTGTATTTCGTATAATAATCACACACTACCATCATACAGGTATTATCATTAGCGGTTGTATTAAATCCACTAATAATATCTACCCCGATTCTTGCGAATCTAACTCCGAAAAGTTCTTGGGATAGGGGAAGTTTGCCCATCCCGGGTCCGGTTTTGTTTTTACAACAATCCGGACAGGTGGTTATCCATCTTTGCAAGTCCCGTGTCATGCCAGGCCAATAGTATTTCTTGGAAAGTCGTGCTAGCGAGCGTTTCCTTCCGAAATGACCACTGGTCCGATGTCCATGACAAAAGTACATAATGTCATGTCTCATGGCATGTGGTATCACCACTTGCATGATTCTATCACCATTATTACATGGCTTCCAACGGTATAACACGCCTTTCCGGACTTCAAGCTCTGTCCATTGAGCAAGAAACCTTCTCATTTCTCGATTTTCCAGAGAGACCTCTGGTCTAACTGGACGTATACCCTTTGGTACTAATTGCAGTAGCTGTGCAGTTATCGAGTCAGCTTCCTGGAAATGTCGTATGTGATCCATAGACCAATCCAGTATACTGGCAACTAGGGGTACGAATGGTCTTCGAATCCCTGCTAACACTGCCTTATGAGCTCCACAATCAGTACAATCCGGATTATCACATTTCCGGATTGGTATTCGAGACAAAGCATCAGCATTTAAATGCTTAACTCCGGGTCTATGCTGAATCTGTTGATGTTCAAGCCCATATTCGGATAAATGGGCTAGCCATCGGCCTAACATGCCTTCAGCATCTCGGAAGTTCAGTAGCCACCTTAAAGAGGAATGATCCGTACGCAGAGTAAAGTTCGTTCCCCATAGAAAATGTTTGAACTTCTTGGTATATACGACTACTGCTAACAACTCTCTTTTGGTTGTGCAGTAATTGCGCTGGGTCTTGCTCAGTGTATTGCTGGCAAAGGCAATTGGCACTTCTCTCCCATTTTGGACTTGCGAGAGAGCTGCACCAATGCTATCATTACTAGCATCAGTATCCAGTATGAAATGATCCGTCTCATTCGGATATTGCAATACGGGAGTACTCGTGAACAGGTCTTTTAGCTTTTGGAAAGCGGTTTCCTGTTCATGCGTCCAAGGAAATTTTTCCTTGGTACTTCCTGGAGTCCAGTTAGCTATTGCTTGTAATGGGTAACTGACTCTAGAATAATTCGGAATAAATTCCCTGTAATAGGAACAGAATCCTAAAAAGGACCTCACTTCTTTGGGTGTTTTAGGTCTATTCCAATTCGTAACTGATTCGATTTTATCCGGATCAGCCTTTATTCCTTCATCACTGATGATGCGGCCCAAATAATTTATGGACTTTCTAAACATGTGGCATTTCTTAGGTTTCAATTTGAGACCATTTGAAATAATACGTTCTAGTACCATTTTTAGGTTATTAGAACATTCTTCGAATGTTTTTCCGAAGACGATGACATCGTCTAGATATACAAGACATCTTTTCCACAATAAATCACTTAGAATTGTTTCCATCATTGCTTCAAATGTTGCAGGTGCATTGCACAATCCAAACGGCATTACATTATATTGGAATAATCCAATATGACTTGAAAATGCAGTTTTCTCCATATCTGAAGGGTTCATTCCCACTTGCCAATAGCCTGATTGCAAGTCTAGGGTACAAAACCAACTGTTTCCTCCTAAGGAGTCAATGGTTTCATCTATTCTCGGTAATGGATACGAATTCTTTTTCGTTATTCCATTCAACTTCCTGTAGTCTATGCAGAAACGGATAGTACCGTCTTTTTTTGTTACCATACACACAGGACTACTCCATGGGCTATTGGAAGGGACTATTACATCCTGTTCCAACATCTTATTTATTTCATCCTCAGCTACTCTCTTTTTTGCTAAGGGTAACCGTCTATACGGTATCTTAAAGGGTTCGGCATCTCCAGTATCTATTTTATGTAATACCTTATTTGTCGTACCTAGTTTTTCACCAGGTTTGGCAAAGGCAGTATGATACTGACAGAGCATATCATAGAACTCTTTCCGGTGTTCCGGATCTTCTAATGAAGTTTCTTCATACAACTTAAGTAAGTCTTCCGAAATTTCATCATCTCCTGTTACCTTCTGTAAGCTTAGCTTACTATCCGTTACAGTTTCCGAAAGGGTCACGTTTCCAAAAACTTGTCCCTTTTTCAAGTAGATAGTAGTGTTTCCAGTATTGGAGACAGGTACTACCGACCAGGATGCATTCGCTACTATCGTGTCTACAGAATTTAATCCAATACCTGACAAAGTAACTACATCCGGTTCTATCACTGCAGGTTTGTTACGCATTGCAGGATCACTTCTTACAAGCACATCACAGGCTACTCCCGGAGGGATTCGCACAGTGTGTGCCACACTAGCCATACTGCTCACTTGTCTCAGTGCACATCTAACCTTCACGGGGTACGGGTATCTCACACTCAACACTCCTGTTTGGGGTTCCAATACAGCACCATACAGGGATGCGAAATCCAACCCGAGTATCCCCTCATCTGCTATATCCGCAACGGTGGCGCTCATGACATAGTCATGTATACCATCTAACTGTAGTCGCACACAAGTTCTACCATACGTTTGCAAGGTACTGCCGTCGGCCGTCTGAGCACTTCCTCCCGATTTGAGAGTATCATGTTCATCCGGTATAAGGTCGTAGAACCCCTTGGAGATACAAGAGTGGCTAGCTCCCGTATCCACAAGGAATTCGGCAGACCTTCCGTTAACAGTAAGGCAAACATACCACCGCCTTCCGTTTAGAACAGAGGGCATGTCCGTGACAATCGGAACGTCATTTTTCACACCAGGAGTCAATCCACATCCTTTTAAGAATTCCAGACAAGGATGACCCGGGGGCAGGTGGGCACCACAGACCTTGGCTAACGAATAGCCGCCTGCCTCGTTACTGATATTGGGTTTCCCCTGTGCTCCCATAGCACCTGTTATATCAGCTTCCCTAACCTTCCGGGTGTCTACAACCACCTCGGTGTTAGGCGATCTTGTTACTTCATGTGAACTATCATCACGGATGGTGATATCATGGCAAGATTTGTCACTGGGATCCCCTTCTTTGCCCCTCGGGAGACCCCTCCTTAGTTTTCCTCTGTACTTACTCCAGAGACACTCTCCTGTCTACGAGGGACAGGTTTTTCAGCCATACATTCTGGAGCATAATGCCCCAGTTTCTGGCATCTGAAACATCTCTTCTGGGATTTGTCAACTCTCAGTCTCTTTAGAGCTTCTGTTAATCCGGCTAATAATGTTTCCATCATGTTAGTCGGAGCAACAGTGGCTGCTACAGTTGGGTTCGCCGTAGAGGCTACACTGCCAGGTTGAGTTGATCCGGAAGCTGTTTTACCAGCAACTGATCCTCCTCTCCCTCTCGAATGTACTTTCCTATACCGCTTTTGTCGGTAATATTTTCCAGCTACATGCACTGAACCAATATAATCTCCGTTTTCATCGGAGACATATTCATCATTCTCATCAACTTCATTCGATTCAACCGGAGCTAATTGGGAAGTATCATATACCGGAGCAGGTGTACCTCCGTATTGGAATGGAGCTGCTCTTATTGGATTAGGTCCGAGACCTACCAGACGTTTCTTCATGTCATGTCCATCGATTGCTATGAACAGATCGCTGAAGGAAGTGTCATCTTTCCAAGAGTCCCAGACCACTTGCTTGTGATCCGGATCACGCAATCCACTGTAGAATTGTATAAACAATTCTTGTAGATAACAATCATCATCATGAGCCCAATTTGGACGTGCTTTCGAAAGCAAGTCCTGTAGCTCCAAACCAAAGACTTTGTGTGATTCTTTAGGTTTTTGTGTCCTCTTCTTAAAGCTTACCCACGGATCTTCTCTAACGATTGATCCGAAAAGGTATGCGGCACATTCGACCAATTGATCATAGGTACCATATATTCCGTAAGCTGCTCTCCATTGGTTGAGAGCTACTTTTCCGCCTTTATTTAACCAACAAATCAAATATGGCAGAGCTTCTTCTTTTGTCCAGCCACTACAATTGACTTCGTCAACAAAAGCTTGATACCTGTCCTTCCATGGATCATTAGAATCATATGGAGGGGGTATCCGTGCCTGCCTACGTGCCGGATTATTGCATCCGCGTAGTCTATCTGCTTCTCGCATGCTCCAGTTCATGACTTCCATGCCGTCTGCTCCCTTTCGGTAGCAGTCAATGCCAAGGTTTTGTATACATTGGCTTCTATCAAAGATGGTTTGCATCCCTGCAGGCATAGAAGTTCTCCTGTTAGGTTTCCTGCCATCTCCTCCTGATCCTGATCCTCCGAATCCGGATCCTCCTGGGCCGCCTGGAGGGTTTCCTCCTGGTGGACCATTATTATTATAGCCTCCAGATGAACCACCAGGGTATCCACTATTGTGACCGGTGTTTCCAGAGGAAGCATATCTAGGGTAAGAATCATTTTGATTCCCTCCCTGGTTATAGCTATTACCATTCTGATAATTGCCACTTCCCGATGGATTATAATTATTTCTATATCCATAGGAAGATGTTCTCGGTTGGAACGTACCGCCGTTGATATTGTTTTGTGGCGGATTTGGTCTCGGAAAACGTCCATCAGTAGGACCATTACCAGAACCTGGGGGTGGATTCGGTAATCTTGGTACTGCTGGTGTACTGTGGCCGGGTTGGGGGAAATATGAAGGTGGTGTCAACATATGTCTCATTGGTCCGGGTGCTCTTGGTTGTGCCACGGGTGAATTATTATTATTCCCTGTAGCACCATCGTGAGTCGCTTTGATTTTGTGACTCAAATCTGGTATGGGTGGTGCTGGTCCTATCGTATCCAGCATTGGAACTACTGGTTTAGAAGCGGTTCCATTTACTGCAGCATTATCCGGTTTCTTATAGATTCCGGATACCACATTCTTGTCAGCCCCATTATCAACGAATGGGCTGTATCTAATTGGGGTTGCATCTTTAGATGTCTTTCCCAACATTGTAGATACCACAGCTGGGTCTATATTACCTATAGTTAACTGGGCTGCTTCTACATATTTATCTAGAGTTATTGCAGTGGCCTGCAATTCCTGAAGCTCATTCGTGAGTTTCTGTCTATCCTCCTCCAGTTGTTTGTTGTAAGCTATGATGCCTACCCGGATGGTCTCATTATCTTCAGCTTGTTTACTGCACTGAAGTTTCAATTTATCCAACTCCTCCTGATAATGGCGAATTTCGGATTCGAATTTTGTCTTATCAAGGTTTAGTTGGTCGTTCGTATCTATGTATGTTTGGATACGAATGTGCCTATTGTCATATTCTTTATTGAATGAATCTCTCATAGATTGAAGTTTTAGTTCTTCACTCTCGAGTTCTTTCATGTACTCGCTCCTTCTGGCTTCGAATTCTTTTCGCATGCCAGTTAGGTCCTCTTCCATTTGAAGTTTTTCATGCAATACTTCATCCTTAGCTTTGACCAAGGTATTTAAATTCTCGTTCAAAGTTACATAAGTTTCATTCAACAACAGGACATCCGGTCGTTTTAATTCTTCACCTTCCGGTACCGCATAGGTTAAGTCGCCATCTATAGCGCTATAATCTAATATTGGTAATTCGGGCCTGGGTAACCTATAAGGTAGTTCTCCGAATGTTACTCTTTTTCGCATTGGTGCCGGATGTTCTGGGTTAGTACTACCACCGACTTCGAACATCGAATCACATAGTTCGTCAACAATTGAATGCTGGCCTATTAAGTTACTATGTCTCTGTATGGACTGTTCGCGTCGTACAGAGTCTGGCAGATTCTCCTCACTATCATTATAGTGGGGTCCGGGATCTCTCCAGGATGCTGATTCTGCATCTTGTGAGTCCGAATGGGCTTGGAGCATTAGCGATCCATTTCCATTCTCTTGGGCAAGTGATTGCCCTGCTGGGTTAGCTTCCCTAAGGGTGTCTAACCCATGTACTAGCCGTTCGGACGTTATAACGTCCGGGCTATACACCAGAATTAACTGGTCACGGCACCAGTGTAAGGGTTTGTGGCCTTACGGACCTGGGGGGTTCGGGTCTTACGATTCGGAAAGAAAGAGTAAGACAGTATTCCAAGTGTATGCCAACGGTTAGGTTTATTACTTAATGCACACTCACGGCTGCCGAATGATATCAAAGAGGCAGCTAATATTAAAAGGCAGTGGTTTACATAGTGTGGAGGCCAGAAGGGCCTCTGACGCAGCGGCTGAGCCCTGGGCTTTATATACGGACCCAGGTGTTCGTCGTCAGATGTCCCCACAGACCCGGATCGGTGCTGCCACCTATCCGGAACCTGAGGAACGTCCGACGACTCGACTCACCCGCCACGTCAGACGGTACCCAACTCCTATGGTTTAGTAAAGTGTACCTCTACAATATATTCAAGGCCAAATCTTTTATCCCTCCCATGTGATATGATCAGTTCTCATCTCACTAGTACAAGATCAGGAAATGGCTGGGCCTGCTTGACAGTGGTGCATAAACCATTTATTCCTACCTTTGACATATTGTATGATATCCCTATGAATATCATCATTAGGTGCTGCCCCCTGTTGTAGAACAACAAAAGCACACGGCACCTCTCCTGCTTTGTTATCCGGGACACCAATAACTGCGGCATCAGCCACGAGGGGGTGTCCTAGGAGCAGTCCCTCTAGTTCGGCTGGCGCCACCTGGAAACCCTTGACCTTAATAAGGTCTTTGCACCTGTCAGTGACATACAGGTAACCATCCTGGTCATGGTGGCCAATATCTCCTGTAATAAGGATTAATTGGTTCATACTTAAAACAATGCAGTGCACTATTCTCATGATACCTTGTTTAATAGTCTTTGTATCAAATGAAATGGTTTTGACATACCAGTAGCAGGTAGAGAAATACGTATCATAACTTATAAAAAAAAAACAGCCAACAACAGGGGGGGTGGTTGGTTTGCTAATGGATGCATGCAAAAATACTTTGCCCTTCCTCTAGAAGATCAAAATCTTTTAGCCTCTCCACTGGGAGGAGACACAAATTTCATGCAGATGCACCCTTTTAACCTGTAGTAAACTGGTAAAATTGTTTTGGTCACCCCCCTCTCCTCAGAGTGATTGAAATACTTTTGCCCAGGCCCTGTCAAAGGGTGAAACCTACCATCTCCCTCTGTTGTTAAAATATGATCACTCCCTTATTTTCGTTGACTTTGGTGACCTACTCAATTATAAGTAAAGTATATATTTTATTAACCTGTCCTGATCCAGCCTTGGCTGTCCTTGATTTTAGCTGTGGCCTGAGGGTTGTTCAAGTACTCCATCATGACCATAGGTCCTCTCACACAAATCTCCCCAGTTGATGTACTAGGAAGGTCCTTGCCAGTGTCTGGATCTACAATCTGAGTGTTGGGGATGAGGGAGTTTTCATTATATATGAACTGGGGGGAGGGTGGTGAGTTTTGACACAAAAGGGCAACAGTCCTTTACGCCCCTCAATGGGGTCAATATTTTTGTACCCACCCCCCTGCTTTGATCTATAGCAGTGCGCTAGCTTTTTTTTGTTAAAATATTCCCTTCTTAAGAGGGAACAAAAACTTCAGGTCCCCTCTTAGGAGGGGTAAAGCTTTTATGTCCCCCTCAAACCCACCACCTCCCTTCCCTTGTTGATAGTTAATGACCATTCCCTGAAGTGTATCTCTCAAAATTTGGCAAGCCTCATTCTGTAAGATACCTATGGCAATATTAGTTGAAAAGTAGTTATTTATCTTTTACGCCTTTAGAGCCTCAGACCTCTGTTTGCATCCCACAGTGCACCATTCTTATGCTACAAATAGATGTCATATGACTTCCTCTGGTACATGTGTCCAGGTCTGGCCTTACTAAAGTAACCCCAGATATTAATTGGAGCGGAACTTTGTTAGATATGCAGGGGTCAAACGTACTGATTAAAGAAACCCTGTACACATTACTTTTTTTCAAAAATCCATCAGTTCCTCATTGCAAAAATGACCTACTAGAGCCTAAAAGAGTGTTAAGTCTTACTGCATACCTTGGCCATGACATTTAGTATTGGCAGACCAACTGACCCAATCCTGCAGTTAGTTTGCTGATCTATGTGAGTGGCGCCACTTGTTTCTGTCATGCCATATGCTGAAAGTCAAGACCCAAATAACCATATATGATGCCCAATGCAATATCTAGAGTCTTTTTTCTTTTTATTTTTTTTTCAAAATTTTTCACATGAATAACCATCGCACATGCCATATATATTTATTCATGTAATATTTAGTATAATATAAAATCCCTTTGTTGATTTTACAAGGCACAGCAACACTGTAAAAAATGTAGACAAAATAATGATGGAATCCTCATCCCAAAGCTACAAGAGATCCATCATTATTTCCACAGAGATTTTGTTATTTTCAGAGGGATCCCTTGCAACACTGTGCTGCCACCTGGGGCTTCTTGTAAAGACTACACTAGCCCCCTGCTATATAATTGTTCAGTATTAAAAGGATCCCTGGTAGATGCAACAGTTATCTTTTACAGGAAAGGCATGGACTTTATGCAAGGTAATACAATAGCAAATTTCCTGTAAGTTATCATTAAATTCATTCCTTGCAACCCACCTTGTCTAAAGGAGTTGATGTTGAGTCGTTGGCACAGGCCCTTCTGTACTACATCACTGATAGGAGCAGCTCCACTAACAATAGCCCTAACACTGGTCAGGTCAAACCTGTCCACCAGGGGGTCATTAAGCAGTCTTACACCTACTGGAGGGGGCATGGCCATTATGGTAGCCTGAAAGTAGTCATTGAATAATGGATATTTAACTCCATTTCCATAGCCAAGGCCGTATTCATGTAGCAAACAATAAACAATTAACCCAATTGGGGTACCACACCTTATTACATGATCCACAGACTTATCAGTGAGCAGACAGAGCATTAGATTTATCAGAGCAATTTATGAATGGCTGATTTAAACCTTTGTAGGGAGGTCAAGCTATGTATATCTATCCATATAGTTACTCCCCTATAACAGGGACATTTTTCATAAAACAAACCTTTTGCTCTCCTTTTAGCAAACAGATCTTTCGATCTCCTCTTTTTCTAATCTCTGCCTGCTGTAAAGCCTCACCCCTGTGAGCCTTTTTCCACATAATGCACAGAAGCTGTTTTTTTTTGGCGCGTTTCAAAGCTCTCCACTTTACAGGTTTCATGTAATCTGGCAATACTTATTCCGTGGACTCTTTTGTTTTGATATACTCTCAAGGCCTGATTTTGCATACGTTGTATCTAATTCAGCAGCATTACTACATCGAGTGTAAAATGAACAATATTCTATTGTAGAGACAATCATCACTTTATATATATATACGGAGGCTGATATCGACAGACATACACTTACAAAGCCTACACAGTATGTATAATTTATTACATTGTACCTAAGTTTTTTTATATTTTAGCTATGTGAGATTGTATTGTTAATCTAGAATCTAATTTCACCCTAAATAGGAGTAACTTTCACATGTAGGTAATAAACGCCAATTAAACATGATCTCTAAGGGTGGTACCATGCCAAGTTTGTTTCCTGGCCCAACGTACATGCACATGACTTTTTGGATATTGACTGTCACATAGTTGGTTAAGCACCACTCATTCACCCCATCAATGTCCGATTGGAGCTTCCGAATAGCGTTATTCGTGTCCCTGTCTGATACATATATGATGATGTCATCTGCATACATTACACACTTGCCATGACATATTTTCTCACATATATCATTGATGAACAACACAAATAGCAGGGGGCCGAGTGTCGACCCTTGGGGTACTCCAAATTTAACAGCAGAACTGTTAGAGCACTTGTTGTTAGCTACTGTCTCATGCAATCTATGGGCCAAGTAGTCAGTAAACCTTTTTTTAAGCTTTCTGTGAATATTAAGCCTGTCAACAGTCAAATGCCTTACAGAAGTCAATAAAACAACAAGCAGTAATATGGCCTTCATCACGTGCCTCAAGTAAGTCTTTGACAACAATGAAGACAGCACCGCTTGTGCCTCTGTTTGGCCAAATTGGTTTGGCGACAGGATATTATTGTCTTCTAGATGAACAGAGAGAGTTTTGTGTATTTAAACTTCTCTAGCAGCTTGCCCGGCAATGGTAGAAGTGTGATGGGCCGCCAGTTGTTTATTGACTTAAGATTTTCCTTTTTCGGTATTGGAACAGGGTACCACAAGACCAGGAAGCTGGAAAAATACCCTCCTGTATAGAGCACTCGAAGATATATAACAACTTGTCAGTCAATAATCATCTTTTAGTACCATACTGTTCACACCCGTTGAGCCACTAGATTTATCAATATTTATTCTTTTAGCAAGGTCACGTACCGCCTCATAGCTCATGAGGTCAGCTATGTTGAAGGGATAGCCTTCCTCTCTTAAGATAGGATCATCATATAAAAGACCTGCATTTGGCATCGTACTAAACAGATCTTGACCAATAGTAGCAAAGTATTCATTGATATAAGACGCTGTTTGGTCAATCGGGATAACTTGTCCTGTTAACTTATTCTCAAGTTGTATAGTAAGATTCTTTGTCATGGGGTTAACAAGGTCATTTACTTCCCTCTAGAATCTATGAGGGTCTCCCTTAGCTTCTTTCAGCGTGTTCAGAACAAATTGACTTTGCAAGTATAAAAGCTGTCTATGAGTTCTGTTACATAATGTTTGTACCCTCTTACGTATTGCTCTATCATTAGTGCATTGCAACTCAGTGAGGAGTTGGTGTCTATCATTGATAAGCTCAATAGCTTCACGTGTAACCCATGGTTTAGCTTCTTTTTTTAAGAACAACTACAGTCTAAATATTCAACAATATTCTCATACATGAAATTCCAGGGTCTCGCAACCCATCAAATGGAGCCCAGTCTATATCTTGCAAGTATTCATAAAACTCTTCCTTATCATAAGTTTTATATGAGCGTCCTGTGAAACTTAAAGAGCATTGTTTTTCCCTTTTTTTTTTTTTTTTTTTTTTGCAACAGGCATATATTGCATACTGGTCTGCCACTTTGCAGTTGAGCTCCCCTTTAGAACTGACTATGTCACAATTTATTATAATATTATCTATGCGTGTACCCCCTAAACCCGTTTCATTAGGTCTAGTAATCTCCTCAATAAGTCTTCTAAGACTGTGCTTCCTGCAAAGTTCAAATAAGCCCTTTGAGCCTCCAGCGTTTCTTTCCCTGATATTAATATTAAAGTCGCCAGTAACCGAGACCTCGTATTTTTCTCTGTCCATCCTTCTCATGATGTTTCCCAACTTTTCAATTTATACATCAATGGTTTTATTAGGCAGATGGTAGACATTGAGGATAAGCAGTGATTTTTAGGTGGGTTTATCAAACTCTATTGCTTGGACCTTAGGGAGTGGTCATTATTTATCAACAGGGCGGGGTGGTGGAAATTTTTTACGCCCCCCCCCTCGACGGCAGTCAAAATTTTTAGCGCCCCCCCACGCAAGAGGCACAGAGAGTTTTTGCACCCCTCTTTGATCTATAGTAGCGTGCGGACTTTTTTGCTAAAAAGAGGGTGAATTTTTTTAGCCCCCCTCAAGAGGGGTCAAAATTTTTTTAGCCCCCCCTCGGGAGAGGTCTGAAAATTTTACATCCACCCTCAAACCCACCCTCCCCCCCTGTTGATAAATAATGACCACTCCCTTAGTACAGGGTTCCTTTAGTTCAAACTCAGGCAGTGAGTGACAATATGCGCTGTTAGTATTACTCACATAAGTTAATAGTCCACAAATACACAAAAAAATCTGTGTCTAAGCTTAGTTTAATGTCCAATAATGTATTGGTATTGAGGCTAAGAACCAGGCTTTGTCTCCTTTACTGTAGTACTGGGGGGGGGGACGCTGTTGGTAGTGGCCAAGGGAGTGTTCTCAGACCTTGGACAGTATCAAGGGATGGGAGAGAAACTACTCAGATATGGGTGGATGGTGAGAAAACTAGCTATAGAAGAGTGAGTGAGTTACAGGTGGCTAACGTCATTTTTGACAACTAAAGCCATATTCATCGTGGGAAGCTCGATAAGGCATTGCTTCCACAAAAGAATAAGTCATGTCTATGTATGTGCAAATGAACACCACACAGCTAAAAATAATTTTCTTATCCAAGAAAATAAACTTGATATAAGAAATCTTTTCTAGTTATGAGAAAAATTCTGGTTATAAGATTCATCAGTATTCTTGTCTTTAAGAAAAATCAAGTTTAGAACAAATCTTGAGCTGCCTTCTTGATTTGAGTTTTCAAGATTTTCTTTCTTAAGAAAATTTCTCAAAATTGGTAGTTTTGTCCACCAGGTAACATTATTTATCTTATATCTTAAAACAAGAAAGTCTAATTTCTTAATATGAGATTTATTAAACTAGAAGTATTTTCTTACATCTAGTAAAAGGTAGAACTTCACCAAGGAATATATTCTAACATGCCAGATAAGAATTATTTTCTTAAAATGAGAAAATTATGTTATCTGCCACTAGGTGCCAGCACTACCTGTTATGGTGAATTATTTGCAATACAAAGTACAAATTCCTAGCTTAAACTCGGTCCTAAAATATTAGATGTGGTAAGATAAAGTGAAAACTGAAGGAAACTTATTTGGAATTAATTTAGTATCAGGTCCATTGGTCTGATAGTTGATTGAGGGAAATTCAAGGCATAAAGGAAGCTAAACACCTTTTGTGTAGATGATATGATAATGTAAGGGTGGGATGTGCCACAGCCTTTCATTAAGTCAAAGACTTTAAATAAAGGTATTATTCACTTAAGAAAATGTGGCTTCAAAGAGCTGCATGTAATCTGATGATCCTCTGTCACTGAGTCACCTATACTGATAACCTTCTATTTGATCTAAAGCATTTCCATAATAGATAAAAATCATAACCACTTTACAAACAAGGAAATTAATGTTTTTTGAAATACTGAAAATGAGAAAATATAACTTATATTAAGAAAAGGTATGAGTAAGTTTATCTTGAAATAATCCTCTTCCATGAGAATTATCTACTTCTTTAAGGAATTTTCTAGGAACTTGAATCCTGATTTGAGAATAAATTACTTGATTCAAGAATTTATATCTTAAGATTGTATTTCTTAATTCAAGTAAGCTGGACATACCAAGATTTCAAGTAAAATTTTGTTACCTGGCGGACAAACTTGTTTTAAGTTAATTTTACTTAAAATGAGAAATAATTTCTTAAAATAAGAAAATTATTTTTGGCTGTGCAGACATATGAAGAGGGGTTAGGACAGAGAGGAAAGATGAAGAACCATTCATAATTGGGCTAGTAAGGCTCATGCTTAAAAAGAAAACCAAGTGAAGTTTTTGAGTGAATAGGGAATATTCTGGTGGGAATCTAGAATTGATGGTAATTCAATTACCAATATCCTTCAAATCAGCTGCCTGTAATTACTGTAGTATCTCACATCTATATATAAGGCACACCCCATATATGAGGTAGATTTTCTACTCAAGCATAAGGTTAACATGGGATGCATCTTTTTATTTCAGCCACACTTAATACACAGTGGAATATGGTAATGATTAATGGTAATGCTTTACTATTGGATGTAAATAGGATAGTATTAAGATAATGCTAATTTCATAACACTAAGCATTTAGCACTATATTGCAGTGTGAACAAAAAGGTGAGTTCTCATTTAGAAATTCTACTAACAATTCTTATTTAACAATTCTACTAACAATTCTTATTTAAAAATTCTACTTACCTTGTACTTCTCATTGGCCTTTAGGTATTCTTCAAAGTCAAACTTTTCCATCATTACTACTGTGCTCAATGAATACATGAAGCACATGAGGGAAGACACAATCCCCCCAATGTGTGCTAAGGGGAATACATTGACAACAATGTCATCCTTTGAGTAGAGCTCAGATCCCAGAGAAGGCCTAAACAAGGGGAGATACAGTCATTGCCTTCAGAGCTGATTAACACGTATCAAAACACTTCTGGCTCAAAATTTACTTTCTAGATCAAAAACCACTAGAAACTTAATGAATTCTCATTCTGATCATTAAAATCACCCACTTACACTAACTGATTTCTCAAGGTTTGTTAATGCATGAAATCTTTGTGTATCAATGTTCTACAAAACATTTCCTTTTTCTATTTGCAGATTAAAACAGAATTTTATTGCTTAGGAAAATAATTACACTTCTAAAATGTTTAAATTATGTTGAACATTAGGCAAACTTTTTTTACCACTAATTTTCTAACCAAACATTAGCCAAGTGAGAAGTTACAAGAGTCCCCCCCCCTCCCATAAAATTATGCAACTCTGTACCTCATATGTTGCTTCTAGCATGGTTTTGGATTTCAAAATTTCTCATAATGACATCAGTAACTTACGTGCAGGCGGTTATGATATTGGATACTACGTTGTAGTGGGATAGAAGAACACCCTTAGGTAGCCCTGTGGTCCCACTAGAAAAGGGCATGACAACAGGGTCCCTCACAGGATCAATGTCAATGACAGGCAATGACCTTCGATCACCTTCCTCCATGAGGTCCTGTATCGACATGAAACCTGCTATCTTACCAATGGTGAACACCTGTAGGAGTGGACAAAATGTGATTCAATGTGTCAGAGGAAAAGTATTCTTGAAGTCCCTGAGAACTTACATAACCTTAATTACAGCCTGAAGGTAGAACTATGTTAAATTCACTACAATTAAAAGATTCTATCCCAGTAAGGTTCCCCTAGTGGCACCTTTTATACTCTGTGCCTAGTTAAGTAGGTTCTGGCGACAGATGAACGACTTGGCTTTTGATACACATGTAGGAGCTTTAAAGGCCACTTTATTTGATGAACTGGTTAGAAGCCAGAAACCTAAGATTCACTCAATATCTTCTCCTCTGCCCATGAGTTGAATTGACACTGAGTACCAAAAGGCAATTCCTTACAGAAAGACAATTCAGGTGTCTGTATGTGTACATAGCGAGAGTAGAACCACAGAATTTTCAAGTCTATCCAAATGGAAGACAGTAGCCTGGCCCTTTGTCATTTTCTTATTTCAGTAAGTACTAATAAAACGTCCAATCATCTCATCATAATATCAGTTCGAAGAAATCAGAAAGGGAGAAAATTGCTTGAATCCTGGAAGATGTCTCATTATTTCACCATTTTCTGGGAATTGGAAATATATGTATACAATTACCTTTCTGAAGGTTTTAACTCTGCTCAAAAAGTTTGGTAACAAGTCTGGAGTAGTTACCAGGAATTCTATTGTGCCCATGTCCAGTAATTTCTCCATCTCCTCTGTAATAAATAAATAAATAAATAAATACTTGGTGGCTAAATATAGAGATGTTTTAAGGGAAGAAAAGGTTACTCTTCTGTGCACAAAGTTGAAACTATTAATACACACTCCAAAAAACAACTGTTGTAAAATTGAATAATTAACAGTGGGGGATTTAGAGGGGGGCACGGGGGCGTGTCCCCTCCTTTTCCAAAAATCTTTGTAAAAAAAAGAATAGGGGTGACATCTTTGTCCCAAATTTGTTTGATAACCATAATTAATCTTATTCAATGGTATTCTATTGCACTGTAAGTGAGATTATGTTGCAGAAAATATTCAATGTAATACATTGGTGATGAGTGTGTGATTACTTTCCAATTCCTGTATACATACCTTTAGTCAACTGTGAGTTGATGGTTGCCACACAGGCCCCAGTTGCTGGTATAGCGAGCAGCAGTAGTGCTGCCTGCAGGGAGTTTCCTGAACAAAAAGCCACTGTTGTCCCCTTTCTGATGCCATGATGGTGGAGACTAGCCGCAAGAGCTAGTAGTTTATTACTCAACTGGCTGTATGTAAGGGCTTCCCCAGTGTAATAGTCCACCTATTTAGGGGGTGAAAAATAAATGAACGATGGTGTGGCCATGGAAATGATTGTATCTTTTTGCGGGATGAGAAGATTTACCTGTTTTCTAATCTATGTTCACATTTGTTGCACATGCAGACCCTCTGGGAGTGAGCGTATCAGTCCCAGAGGGTCGTCAACATTCATTAATATAGCACTTGCAATTTAGTTGCCAGGCCTACATTCATGTATTATGACAATAGATATGATACATCAATGCATTAGTGACCCTTAAATGTATTGTTACATTATGCTGCAGTGAGTGAAACAACTCGCCATTGCTGTCTTATCTGGAGCCTGGGTGAATCGATTGAGAAGAAGCCCCGACACAGTGACATCCTCAGGTATAGGAATAAATCCACGCGGACTTTTGACAACGTAATTTGGTGAGCCCCCACAGTTATTGGAGCTACTGTAGTTGGGACAGATAGCAACATACTGACTGCAACATGAGAGAACTATGATAAATAAGTGGTAAGTGTGCGATCCAGAATATTTCCTCTTCCCTGTTAGTCTCAGAGTATGGTATTTGGGCCAAAGAAATGCATTGCACATAGTAGACCATTTCAAGGCCTTAATGCAGTTTATTGAATCATATCTATATCAGCCTGAATGCAGGGTGAGGCATATATGAGGGGTTTTACATGAACTTGATTGGTGCTCATTTCACAGTGGGATTTAGAATGAGTTTCCCCAGCCTTCTGGGGAATTATGGGAGCCTCTAGAATGCAAGGAACTGAATAATGTGCAGCAATTTCTAATTATAAAGCGCCAAATGGGTTTTAGCTTTGATAGAATTATTTTAAATCCCTTACCTTGAGGTTCTTACAGTTAGAGTGTCCTTTACGTGCATGACTCTGGATGTAACATTTGATTTTCTACCTGCAAATTCCAGTGTAAAGAAAATATGTCAGTGATAGATTTATGAAGTTAGGTAATCTAGGAACTGCACACCTTTAACTATTCCCATATGTAACAAATAACATTTATATGTATTGTAAATAGAACAATACCCACCTGGCAGAAAATTGTATTTTTTTTTTGTTATGTAAAATGTGTTTTAATGTTAAAAAGTGTCACACCTGGTGTTATAAGGGCAGGAAGCAGGCCTATCTGATGCATGGTATGACATCACAATTTGCACCAAGTGGTGCATTGTTTAAGCTTGGAGGCTGTTACAACCATGATAGTATAAACCAGTTTGGTTATCTAGTACTAATTATCAACGTGAATATGCATGTAGTGCAAAAAGGCACTTGTGAGTAGTACTTATTTCTAGATTGGCAGTGCTGTGCAGACAAAAATGTGATGAATTTGACCAGTTGTGACATCATATAATGTATCAGATAGGTCTGCTTCCTGCCCTTATAACACTAGGTGTGACACTAAGTATAGCACAGTAACTTTATTCACTATAAAACCTACAAAATGAGATCGACATGAAATGAAAATAGGGTGGTCTTTTCTTTTAATCAGGTTATGTAATTTCCTTCTTGTCACATATCTCAAAACTCTGGGCACTTTTCAGATATAGGGTGTGTTTCATATGCAGGGTTTTACAGTTGTGATAATGCAATGTTTCCTTCATTGAGTAAAAGGCAGTGTGAACAGGTTCATTTTTAGTTCATGAATCAAATCAGGTTAGGTAGAGTGACCTTGATTCGTCCATGTACCTTGAGTCGGCCATGTTGCTGTCCATTAGTGCTAAATTGAATTTATGAATGACCAATCTTGAGGATTTTAAACTACCATAAATCCTCACGTATAAGACACGGCATATACACCAGAATGACTGCATGTGCCTCCTATAAGGTTCACCCAAACTAAGGGTGCGTCCTATAGGCGAGGATTTTCCACTATAGAAGAGTGCTAAAATCATGCACTCAAATTGGATCCCAGGGGTGTCCTATACGCGAGGATTTACGGTATTTACATTGGTATAAGATGGGTAGATGCAGCACCTCCTATCGTACCATCTTTGGGATTTTGAGTGTACTACCTTCCACAAGCTGTCAGTAATGACACATTTGGGAAGATTTTCATAGAAATAAATACGGGATTCTGATAGTTTGCTAGCCATTAGAATTTACGTGCAACTAGTAAATCGGGATAACTTTGCAATAATGTCAGTGTTCAACAATCAAGGTTAACATTAACTGAAGTTTATATATGCATTTCATTTCTTCCCTGTTAACTTTGAGTAAACTGGAAATCTTCTCTTTCCTTGTTACAAGTATGCAGTAGACGCTTTCCTACATAGTAGTTGACTCATGCTATGATGTGGCTGACTCAAGGTACCTGTGTCCGACTCATGGTTCTGATGAAGAGAAATACACATTCCTTGGGTAATGAAGGCTTATAGGGCCTGATGGACATGGGTATAAAAATTGTAACCTTATCTGCTAGAAATCCCACTAGAGTAATGGTCTTAGAAAAATTTATTGATTGCACAGAGCTCCAAGTAGACGACTCATGGTCACTTTACCCTAACTAGGTATTATGATAAGCCATCACAATTATCAACATCTGCTTGGGTATCAAACACCCTTTGATTTCCTGTTATTCTAACCTGTAAAAAATAACTGTTGAATCTACGAGGGATCCTTGTAATACTGAACCGTGAACCACTGTAATTAGATAACAGGGGTCAGTGTAGTTTTTACAAGAACTCCTGGATCGTGTTTCAATAGTTTCCACGACTAGACACCCTCAAATCGTAGTGGGAGGTGTAAGAAATGACTCCATACCAGTGACTACATAGTGAGCTCCAGTAGAGGCCTCAAAATAGCAGCTACTATTTATTCAACTACTGGCTCAATACACACCACTATGAAGTCATAGCACCCAGTAATAGGGGCCACTATTGGCTACATAGTGACCAGTCATACCTCCTTCATGGTCTAGTATGCACTCCTGTGTTCAAATGAGCATAGGGCTGCAGTAACTACCATACTGTCTCATATAGGAGCCGGGCCTTGAATAGCAGCCTCCCTTAAATAGGGGCTGGGGTAGGAGGGCTGTCAAATCAATAGGGGCCGGGCCTTGAACAGGGGGCCTGGTGGGGCCAGTTTTAGGTGGTTTTAGGAAGACAACCGAGACCCCCAGCCAAAAAGATGTATAATTGTTCTAGATAATTCCTTTTCAAATCACATATGATAGATCTATATCTGTGACATGTACTGGGAATAGGGCCCTTAATGTAGCCTGCACTAAGGGCCTTTTTCACAGATTGTGTTACATAAATTTTAATGACCTAATTGTGTATAAAACAATGTACGCTCTGTTATTCCTTCTTAATAGTAGGGCTGAGGTGTCAGCTAGGTGTGATATCCTTTGTAATTTTATTAGAAGGCCATGGTGGGTGAGGGTTGGATATGACAGGCATGACAGCTTTGTAAGGCCTAGTGCTCTATCTACACCACTGCATACTAGTAACTACATAGTTGGCCCATGTGTGGCCATAATGCTCAATTCTTAGGTGAAATACCACAATTTTCCAATGATATTTTATTCTTTTGAAAAAAAAACCTGCCACCCCAGAGGCAAAGGCACTGGCCACAGGGTTATAGGTAGTAGTGTAAAGAGCCCAGATTGGGTACATTTGAGCAAAGGAGTGCAGAGGGCAGCAGCTAAGGCTACCCACTAATTATTCACATGGAGGGTTGTCATACCAGGATCCCTTATTGAGTCACTGCTGGGGTGGCTATTTAGCCTGCAGGCAGTATGATCACCCAGTAATGTAGCCAGCTATTTAGTCACCAAGGCCAAAATCCTAAGATCACCTGCTAAGATTTGACCCATTTCCAGTCATAGCAGGCTGAACCTGTCGTGGAAACTATTGAAACATGATCCAGGTTGCATTGCGGTGGTACAAGGAATCTCTTCGAAAATAATGACATTTCTGTGAAAAATAATGAAGGATCTCTGGCAACTTTGGGACGAAAGATTATTCTTTATTTCAACGACTGTTTTTTACAGTGTAAGTATACTGAGACTTGGCTTACCTTTCACACAAACCCTGGGGGCTGATTCATTCTCCAATGTGGCACAATCCATTGTAAACCTTTGACATTCAGATCAGACTTGGGTGACTTTAGCCAGTCAGTCTTTAGAGCTCGAGTAGATGGTCCAATATGACCTGGTAGGCGTAGTTGAAGCCGTTATCAGATACAGGAAGAGGTCCGACCTGATTTTCGTGGAGTAAAATGTTGACGAAAAGCATAAGGTCAAATCCTATTTGGTATTTCCACTGCTCTAAAATCTCTACTCTGACATTGCTGAACCCAAAGATCTGAAGAATTACTGCATGGGACAATCTTTATCTGTCAATCCAATAATATTGGTAATACTTGTTGTTAAAGGATTTTAGCTATTACATTTGTGAATGCAATAATTACTTTGGGGAGCGGAAAATGTTTCTCCTTTCTTACATGCGAGTTACTCAACAGGGCTGCATTTATGCATCATGACGACCAATGGCATGATGCATTAATGCATCTGTGACCTTTAATTAGAGAATAGACAACGATTTTCTTTACATCGAGACTGTCTGTTGTTCTATAATGCACAAATTCATCTGAGTGCATTATAGAACAACAGACAGTCAAGATGTGAAGAAAGAGTTGTCTATTTTCTTCTTAAAACATTTATATTGCCATCCAGACATCAATCACTCAATCAAGCTACCTCTAGACAATCAATAACCACCGAACTGTTACACATATACCATGACCTTGCTCAGGTGTGCACTACACTCCTATAATGCACTCAAGGTCACTTCTATTGTGCAGCAGAGCACTGCCAGCCGTTTTATAAAGGGCCAACCTAAAATGGGCAGATAAGGGAGTGGTCATTTATTATCAACAGGGGGGGGGTGGTGGGTTTGAGGGGGGGCGTAAAAAATTCTGACCCCTCTCGAGGGGGGCTAAAAAAATGTTAACCCCTCTTGAGGGGGGGCTAAAAATTTACGCTCTTTTTAGCAAAAAAGCCCATGCGCTACTATAGATCAAAGAGGGGGCGCAAAAACTCTCCGCGCCTCTGGCGTGGGGGGCGCAAAATTTTTTTACTGCCATCGAGGGGGGCATCCGCACAAAACCTCACCACCCCCTTGTTGATAAATAATGACCACTCCCTAAGTGGATACTTAACAGGACGTCACCTGTTTCTTCCTAGACAAATGTATCTACCAATGCCCTACATGATCTGGGGTCAAGAGATGGTTGAGTCGTCTTGAAGCAGGACAGATGGATTTAGATGATGGGCATCAGTCTCTGATAAGGGGTCATAATCTACATTAATTTGAGTGACAGAATAGTATAAAGATAAGCTTATATAATGCTTTAAAGGATTTTATAAGGTGATCATTTTGAGTAGGTAAACAAGGTTTCTACTCATGTAGAGGTCAATAATTGTCCTCCTATTTACAGGTTGGGTATAACTAAATATGTGATTTGATGATGACTCACGACCACCACTATTTGAACATGTGATCAATTAATCAATTGATATATCAATATTGAATCAAGTAACACGTTTGAATATCAAAACAATGACATATCAATAATGAATCAACACGGGGCCCATTTGTTAAATCATCACAATGATATGACTAGACTGCTCTAGGTCGTAGTGGGATCCTTCGCTCTAATGCCATTAGAGTCCTGCATCTAGTGCTACTAGTCCATGGGCCAGATACCATAACCCTGCATCCTAAGAGGGATTTCCGGAGACCATATTTTGGAAAGGGCAACCATATTTCCATAGCAACCAGATTTCCTTATAACATTGGTTAAAAGTCAGATAGCTACAATATAAAGTAGTGCATGACTACTCTCATAGGAATGTATACTCCACATGCAAGGATTTTGGTAGCTCTTATGGAAAAATATGGTAAATATCTGTAGGTTATATGGTTGCCATGGCCAACACATTGTTATGACAAACAAGAATTGTCACCAAGGAGGCGAGCTCTCATAGGCTTTCATTTTGAGGTACTACATGATCTACTTTATCAAAGCCAAATTTGATTAGATCAAATTAATGGATCCTGATTTTCCCAGAAAGAATGTATTAGTTGATAGTGACATGGTCGCCATGGCGACCAGTTTTCCACAGCAACCAGATTTCCTTCTAATACTCATTAGTCACTCACATAGCTACAATATAGACTGGTACATGACAACTCTTATGTGGCTTATGATACATATAATGTATTATATGTGTATTAGTGTATAAGTGAGGTACCGGTATATATATATTCCCTCCAGCAGCCTATATAGTGCGGCCACCTGTAGGTTACTTGTAGTACATGTACTCCTGTCTCCACCTGGTTACTGTGTTATAGCAAACACACTCCTCCTCCACCTCACCCACTCACTACTGGAGTTTTGGTGTTATATTATTTTCATGTTTTTTTTATTAATAAAGAGTGCTTAGCCAGCCCACAGCAACCAGAATTCCTTATAATGTTGATAGGGCACTTACTGGGCTACAATATGGGCTAATACATGCTTGCTTAAGTGGGAACATGTATCCTGTATAAAAACATTTTGGTGACTCAAAAGATAGAGTTTATCTGTTTGCTATGGCAACCATGTTGCCATGACAACCATGTACAGGTAGTCAGTGGATAGAACTCTCAAAGACCTTCGATTTGGGGTACTACACGACCATATATCTTGAAATGCACATTTTCTGGAGCACATTTTCCATAATTTTTAAAAAACCCTCTTTTTCAGGGTGGCCATCTTGGAAACTGGCCACCACAGGCTTACCCACCGCATACCAAAGTGCAAATTGCCAAAAAAGTAAAATTCATATATGTGTCTTTCAAAAAAAAATAGGGTCTCCGAAAATCCCTCTTAGGGTGCAGGGTTATGGTACCTGGCCCATGGACTATACTGATTACACTGGTATGATTGCTCGGCTAAACCCTATGTCATTACTACATGCAGTGTGCATTTCATTTACTCACAATCACCCAGTGTAATTTCAAGGGTTTCAAATCGTAGTGGTGGTCGTACCATCGTGAGAAATGCCTCCCAGTACTGATGTGTAGTTGTCGAGGCATAGGTGATTTGATTATGTTGTGTCAACTACTGACAATCAGGTGATCTTATACTATTATTTTATTTTTCTAAATTTGAACAGGGATTTTATTTCTGAAACCTATTGTACATCTAGAATCTAGGTGTGTCGGTGGTTCATCCTTGTGGCTATAGCAAGGCTTGTGCAGCCTGTATTTCAAGCAATAGCCTTTCCTTTGAGAATATAAAATTATACATACATACATACATACATACATACATACATACATACACAATAAAATAGTAAACAAAATGAAATATGTGGCAACTCTATAGAAAAGTGAATTTCCCTTGTAGCAATAAAAGTGCTTGATTACAGGGGATGAGATTGGTAGGATTTATTGATAACCAATCGGAAGAAGACTCTGGTAGGGAATAAAAATTAATTATTTTCTAGGTCAATAATTGCTTCCCCTCACTGGGGATGTCCGCTGTGCTTTGAGATCCTTAACTGACATTCGGCCTTATCCTTGTGTCGCCATCATATGGGATTCTAGACCTATAACCATGCAGTGGAGCCACCATTTTGAATTTTTCTGGTTCTTCTAAAAATGACAAAACACACTGATAAGGCATGCCATGATGTACATGATTGGTATACCTTGACCCTGGACAACAAGCACTTTCAGGGACAAGCTGGTTCCATTTTATCAGCTCTTATCAGTACATGTCGCCAGAAACCAACTCCGAGAGCTGTTTCACAAGGACTCTATACAAGTAATATTGGTATAAGAGCAAGATCACTCATATGGTCATCCTAAGATTGATCTTAGGCTTCTTAGGCTTAGGGGAAGTGTTTCAAAAGTAAATGGGGAGTAAAAATTACGAGTAAAGGGTCAATGTAAGAGTGACTTATGACCAACATAAAGTAGCTGATTTATGGGGAAGGTTGAGGGTACACATAAATGTGAAAAATCCTATCAACAAGTGGAATTCCACATCATTTTCTAATGCATGAGGTCAGGCATATATCAAATGGAAATTCCCCCCTTTAATACCATATTTCATCATGGAATTATGAAGTAAAGCCATATTTTCCACCTGATCGATCTTACTAGCTAGATATTTGGTCTGTGGGTGACCTTACAACTGATTACTGCCCCCATGTCTAATTGAGAGCTGTTTCTAAAGAACTAGTCTTATGTTCCAATACAAGTAACAGCTTGTTCTGAAACATTTAAGTGGTCACTCTTAGAGTGGAAAGATCGATCTTAGATAAAGAATGCTTGTGAAACAGGTCTCCGGTACCACTTAGACCCAGTAGGATTTTGTAGATCTGTAGTAGCATTGTAGGCACTAAAGTAAGACACTATCGCAATTAGCAATGTACACTGCAAAAATGGTGTTTAGATTTTAAACATGTTTAGGTCTAAACATGTTTAAAATCTAAACATAAAGGTCAGTTAGGTGTCTCATCAATTACACATTTAGGAAATAAACACTTTTATTCTAACTACATAAACATTTTTGCTAAACATGTTTAGATGTTTAGAGTTTAAACAGCTGAATAATATGTGTTTAGATTTAAACATCAATATGTTTAGATGCTTGGATGTCGAATCCACACCAGGTAGCAGCACTACCTTTGAATAGACTGTCTGTACACAATTATAATCAATTGTTGTTACAAATGTCCCCAAATCCCATGTTTATTGTCGTTCCTTTTTATTGAATGTCATGAGAATAGGAACAGCAATAGAAAATTGACTAGATTCTCCTTACACCAGCATCATTGCCATAAAATAGTCAATATGCTCTATGACTTACACCTATTTCATGTTATTTTGGAATGGATAAAGCAATGTCCTTGCTGCCAAGCTGCTGTACTTTCTGAAGTCTCTCATAGTGTGTACATACATGTGTATAAGTGTAGCTGTGGCTGACATCTTTGGAAACTTTGACATGTAGATAAATACCTGCTGATGTCCCCCCAGTAAATGAGAAAGCAAACAAAAGATATTCCTTTATGTTTTCAATACATACATGTCTGCAAATCCTACCCATAACAAATCACATAGACATCTAAACACAAAAATTCATAAACATCTAAACACAAAATTTCATTGGTATCTAAACACAAATTTTAAACCTATACACCTACATTTCTAAATACCTGAGCTAAGCACATTGTTTGGCTAAACATGTTTAAGAAAACTAATGTGATTACAAAAACGTTGCAAGAATATGTTTAGAATTACAAGTAAAGGGTCAATGTAAGAGTGACATATGACCAACATAAAGTAGCTGATTTATGCAGAAGGTTATGGGTGCACATAGATATGAAAAATCCTATCAACAAGTGGAATCCCACAACACTTTCTAATGCATGAAGTCAGGCATATATCAAATGAAAATTCCCCCTTTTAAAAGCATTTTCTATTATGGAATTATGAAGTAAAGCCATATTCTACACCTAGGTGATTGATCTTTCCAGCTGGATAATTGGCCTGTGAGTGACCTTACAACTGATCTTGATTACTGTTCCTATGTCTAATTGACAGCTGTTTCTAAAGGACCAGTCTTATGTTCCAATATGAGTAACAGCTTGTTCTGAAACACTAGTAGTCATTCCCAATTGACTGATCTTAAGTGGTCACTCATAGAGTGGAAAGATTGATCTTAAACAAAGAATGCTTATGAAACAGGTCTCAGAGACCTGTTTCACAAGGGCCATATACTAGTGACAAAGACTTAAGAGCAAGATACTCATAAGGTGGTGTTAAGATCAATCATTGGATTCATTGGTCACTAGTAGAGTGGACAGATCGATCTTAAATAAGGAATGCTTATGAAACAGGTCTCAGGGGTGGTTAGCACAGAACTAATCTTAGTGAGTTTCTTAATATTTTGAGGCATTATGTAATCGTCAGGGATATTGATTAAACCCACTGGGGATTAGTTTAATATCCCTGACGACAGCACGAGGCCTATGTGTTCACATTGTATCTGTATCATTTGCAAATGTATTTGAACGTATACATATCTAGAGGGCATTTCTGAACATACTACGACGTTGCATACCTCAATTCGTCACACAATTCCCATAGAAATAGCATTGATATTTCAAGTCCTAAGGCTGAGTGCGATTGTAGTGTATCATATTTACATAGGAAAAGACAACCCTTTTTCCATGATGACTTATTTTACAAGTATTTTTATTGAATAAAACAAATAAAAGTGTCCTTTAATACTGCTTCCACATTTCTCTTCACTACTAGCACTAAATAGTTCCATCCATTTATCATAGTTATATGGTTTAATTATGTTTAATACCATAATTATATCTAAAACATGTTTTTAAAGCCCCCTACTTTTTGTTAGTACTGAAGAGGTTACATGCTTATTTTGGACCTCAAAATCTGCTCAAAAATAGGGGGTCCGCCCCCTCCTTTTTTGCCACGCCACCTCCCATTTCAAATGATGTAGGGTAGATTAACCTAAAGACGGTCACATACCTTGAGACCTCCACCCCCAGAAAATAGCCTGAACATTGGGTTTGCGAGAATCAACATTACCAACTGGTAGATTCAATACTCATCAATGATTTCATAATGTTTATGCAGGAGTGAGTCTATTTTTCATTACAAATATGTTGGATGGACATCTCAAGGTATGTGGCAGTCTTTAGGTCAATCTACCCTATCTGCCACTGCACCCTCAGAAAGCAATGCAGCACCAGATGTATGCATTTGGCCTATTGTAACATCATAAACTGCCCCAGGTTAGCCTGCCACCTGTCTTTATCATAGCATATTAGTAAGTCTGAATCTTTTTGCTCACTATAAAATCTATCAAAGGAAGTGATCATGAAAATAGTGTGGTCTTTTCACAAATGTCCTCCTGTGGTGTATACAGGTCTATATCCTGTTTTGCCATATGGTCATGTTATTGACCTTTATTCCATATTATACCATCATAATTAATATGTTATGATACTATACCATCATGCACAATTTGTCATAATGCTTATCTATGCACTTTTGCTTATCTCCATCGTCTAATAAAAGATTTCCAGATAGGCAGACATCATATGACCAATGCTATCGGACCTCTGCCTCAGGACTAATGTAGAACCAGGCATCCGTCCCCTCACTCAGGCCTCAACCACCATGGGGGAAACTACAGGAGACGACCTCATCTTTTATGTCAATGGGAAAAAGGTAACTATAATCTTATCATATCTACATACCTACAAGTGTATACGATAGAAAGTAAATGTAGAGTAGGAAGGCCGTGGGAAATTATTTCCAGGTATGCATTTATGTATATATATATATATATATATATATATATATATATATATATATATATATATATGTGTGTGTGTGTGTGTGTGTGTGTGTGTGTTTATTGAGAAAAGTTAGAAAATAGCTAACAGATAAAGCTGCACTGGATGTGGTAACAAAGATGATAATACCATATATAGACTATGGTGATTTAAAGGGTAAGCTCGATGAAATGCAAATACATTTAAACAGATGTCTACGTATTTGTAACAGGTCTCCTCCCTTCCTGGACAAACTAGCATTGCATAAAAAGTATAAATCGTTACCGCTTTGGCTAAGAAGGGAGCACCATTATTTGAAATTTGCATTCAAAAGAAGCCTTGACCCATACTATGTAGACAAGAGACAGAGACCCACATGTGCACATGATAAGACGCTGTTGAAGACTTTCTTTACTCGCTGAACTAAAGTTCAAAGAGGTGTGCAATATCGGTGTGCTTCCCTGTGGAATTCCCTTGGAAATGAATACAGGGAAATCGAAGAATACACAAGGTTTGGTGACAGGTTGAGAGTGATGTATGACAAGACACTTAGAGAACTAGACGAAATCTAGTTTCTCAGAATTTATTTTTTCTCCACTTTAATTCTTACTATCATAAACACTCTGTCATAGATAAAAGACCTACCAAACTCATACCTTCTCAAGACTCAAGACTTCGTACTGTGCTTGGGGAGGCCTATGTAGCTCACTGTTCCTATTCCATAAGCTCAACTCTGACAATGAGATTCACGAGAAGACGATGTCTGAAATCGGAATCTGTTACGACTTTATATCCTTACTAACCATACCTTATTTACATACTAGACGAAAAAAGCTCTTCTATAGTAAGAGGAGCATAGGGGGACCCTTTATGTATTTCTTTTTTAATAGTATTCTATATTCTGAAAATCAATGTATGCTATATGTAAGTGGGAAATGTGGCTCTGCCTTCATTCCATCCATTTCAAAGACACAGTGATCAAACTATGAATATCTGACAAAGAAAAGATTTAGAAAATCTTTTATTGACATGATCCTAGTCCACGTTGTTCATAGACTGGTCCTACTCCCTGAAAACTATCCACCGAAACCAGATGTGGCCTCATTATATGTATATCGATTCCAGTACATGTAGCCTATAAATTGCCCTAGCCTATATACGGTATCGTCGTGTTCAAGCGCCCCGGCGGTCTTTACTTTGACGGCCTCATTTCCCCAACGCTTACACAAGACAGGTGCTTATTCAAACTCCAGTTTTAGTGCTTAAGAGAAAAGTCCTCCCTATTTTCATGTTGAGGTATTTCAATAGCCTTAGTGATGATAAATAAGATTTTCGGCATACTTACTGAAATATGCACTACTATAAGGGAGAGCAGCAGGCCTTTCTGCTGCATTGTATGACGTCACAATTGACCAAATGCAGCAGGTATTGCATTGATTATGTATGGAGGCTGTTGTAAAACATGTTTATAAATAGAGTATTGAAGTGCACAACATTGTTATATCATTTATAAACCCTTGCCCAGGTTATTTAATGCCAATTATTGAAGAAAATGAACAACCATTGCTTGAAGAAAGATATGGAGAGCATTTCACTGTAGTCTAACAGTGCTGTGCAGTCACAGCTCTGCTGTATTTGGTCAATTATGACGTCATACAATGCAGTAGAATAGCCTGCTGTTCTCCCTTATAGTAGTGCATATTTCACTAAGTATGCCGAAAATCTTATTTATCATCACAAAGGTTATGAAAATAAATCAACATAAAAATAGGGTGGTCTTTGAGATATTTCAACACCCCTTTACCCCCGGCGCTTATACAAGACAGGCATTTATTCAAATACCGGCTCTCAAACACGACGATACGGTATTGAATATTTACACTACAAATCTAACCTCAACAGGCAGGACATCATGTTCAGTCAACACAAGTTAAAATCATGATATAGCTACTGTATGTAACCCATTCTAACAAAATGGTCTGATAGTCGCATTTTGAGCAGCCTAGATACAGACTTCAAAAGTGGGATAATGTCAAACAATTTCATAGGGACAACGTCTTTGCATTTCTTAAATTTCTGGTATAGGAAGACCCAAGTATTGTTATGACACGGGTGTAATCATCCCCGGTTTTCTCTTGGATTGGGGTCCCCATTCTAGGCTTAATCTCAGGAGGTTAATTCAAACGGTCCTGGGATTTCTACCCCGGCGATCTTAGTGTAGGCACATATCATAAGACCTGGCCAGTCTACCCTATCTAATGCAGTGGTTGCAGGCCAGTCAGGCACAGTCCTGAGATCCCTTCACTGTTCCTTTTCCAGCCGTAAGATCTCTGCAATCTTAGTGAAATAATTGCATAGTGCTTTCAAGAGCACTCACAGGGAACACTCCTGCTCCCAATAGTGAATGTCCCTGCTGTATACATATAGAGGGGAGGGAGGACGTTTGCTGAGAGTCCTTGAGGGCTCTTCAGGCTACTCAGGCATGAAGTGCACTTGAATGCTGTATGAGGTCAACTGCACCCTATACTCTATAAGTAGCTCATATAGGGGGTAGGGAACGCTTGTGTAATCACTCTTGTGAAAAGGAGTGTTTCCACTGTTATTCTTCCACTATGGGCCTCTTGCCTCTGTGCACAATGTGTTCTACTTAGAATGGTTAATGAGGGCTGAGGCTAAGATCACTGCGATGTTAGTGCTGGCTGTTTAAAGGCAAGACAGTCTAATCTTAAGATCGCTTAATTGGATAAGGTAGAATAATATCTTAGATCGCTGAGGTAGCGATCCCAGGACCTTTTGAATTAACCTCCAGATAGGGTCTTATTACAGCGCAGAAGGTAATAGGATAACTGGCATGTTATCCCATCCAACATGAAGGATCATATGAAAATAAGTGTGGACACCTTTCCTCATCCTATGCTCTTAATACACTATATACTTCGTAATATTATTAGAGCATCTTGATTTAGGGGATAAATATACTTATGGAGACAAGACCTGGAGTTACTGCATTACTTGGATTAGATAGAAATCAGCCAAAAATGAAAGTTGGGTACTAGGGTAACTCCAAAAGAAGTTACCCTAGTACTTGTTATTGTAAACAAACTGAGTTACCCCAGTACTGTCAAATCTAAAACACAAATCTCTACACTACTGTTCTAGACAATGTCAGTCTACAGTTATAAGTTAAGATTATGTTACCAAATAACTGAATAGATAAAGAAATAAAATGGAATTCACAGGAACTACATCTAGCCAATCTCATTATGGTTATCAGCTATGGTTTACAGCCGCTTTCTTTATATAGCTTTTGTCAATGATACCAGGAGGGTGTTTCCAAAAGATCAGTATTGAGTTTTGGTTCCTTCCTTATAAGAAAGTGACTCACCTTTGGTAGGTCATTTCTATCGTGGGTTTCCAAAAGTTGCTTCATAAGGAAGTTGCTCCAGGAGGTTAATTCAAAAGATCCTGCCATCGCTACCCCTGCCAGGGTAGCGTAGGCACATCTTATAAGACCTAGTCAGTCTACCCTAAGTATATTCATGGTGGTAGGCCAGTGAGGCACAGCAAGTCCTATGGATCATTCACTATTCCTTTTCCAGCCTTACTACTACTGTGATGGTACCAAAAGAAATGCATAGTGGTTTCCCCTAAGTACAAGAGCACCTATAGGGAACACTCCTCCTCTCAAAAGTGAATGTCCCTGCTGTATACATATATTGAGGAGGGAGGACATTTGCTGAGGGTCCTTGAGCACTCTTAATGCTACTCATGCGTTAAGTGCACTGTAACGTCATGCTTCCCTTCTCTCTCTTAGTGCACCCTATACTCTACAATTAGCTCATATAGGGAAGGGGAACGCTTGTGTAATCCCTGTTGTGAAAAGGAGTGTTTCCACAGCTATTCATTGACTTTGGCCTCTTCCCCCTGTGCACAGTGTGTTCTGCTTGTGATAGTGTATGCAGAGCTGAGGCTACTACCACTGAATACATAGGGCTGGCTGTGATAGAGCAAGGCAGTCACACCTTACTACCAATTCCTACCATCACTGGGGTAGTGATGGTAGGGCCTTTTGAATTAACCTCCAGAACAATGTAAGAAGCGATTTTGTGGGTAACCACATCATTCAGTACCGTGATCTAAATTGGTACCCAGCTGTAATAGGATATAACAGGAAAGGAGAAAAGCCACTTCCAAAAGCCACTTCCATGCAGAAGTATAGATCTACTCTGGGAAGGCACTCAGATGTGTTTTAACCACCTTGAGCAACACAGTCTGGACCCAATGAATTGGTTAAAAAAAAACTACAGAATATTCAAAACACTTGTTACTATCAGCCTAGATAGGATAACTATATCATAATTTACAATAATATCTACACTGAAAATACAGTGATAACTACTGAAATTAAACATATAAATTATCTGGCAACATCTGCAAATATTGCTGTAAATCATCAGTAACTTAAGCTGTAGAATTACAGTTTGATGGACACTATGCCATGTCTACAGCAAGATACACTGTTTAGAGCAAACGATATTGCTATAGACATCCTATACTTTACCTATGTCACGTCTGGTTTTATCAGGTTTTAATCTTCAAGGTCTCAGTAAGCTGCTACATTGTTTACCACTGTACCAATAGGAGACTTCCAGGTAATGGGTTTTAGATTGACACTCACACCTAAGGTCAACTGGCTGTGTACAATCTCTGCAAATAATGTTATACATCCGAGTGTTCCCCGTAGTGATGGTCAGGAGATAAGTCGTTGCCCTTATCACGCAACTTGTGTAACATTTCTGTGAAACTTCTGGTTCTTTAGAAATGCCACTGCAGCGTAAAAATAGGCCTATAGTTTATCGTGTACATATTTTCGATCTTATCAGCTTTTCTGTCTGTTGCCAACTTCATAGAAAACAGTTACATGAGATTCATTCATGGAAGCATGGAGAACACCTGATATAATGCCACATTGTAAGGGAGTTTCCAAATCAGTTCCCAGGATCGGCTTAATGGGAGGAGGCAGGGAGGGAACAAGGAGGCAGGCGGGAAATGAGGGATGGAGGGATGGAGTGTGGGAGGGAGGAAAGGGAGGAGCAAGGGACGGAGGCAGGCAGGCAGGCAGATAGTGATCCCCATATTGAGCAAGAAGGGAGCAAGCAGGGAGCGAGGCAGGGAGGAAGGGAGGCAGGGAGGGATACACTGAGGGACGCAGGGAGTAAAAGAGCGAGGGAGGCAAGGAGGGAGGCAGTCAGGCAGAGAGTGATCAGGAGGAAGGAAGGAAGGAAGGTAGGGAGGCAGTGGGGAATGGAGGGACTGACAGAGTGAGGCAGGAATAGAGTGAGAGAAGGAGGCAGACAGTGAGCAAGGAGGGGGGAAGGGAGGGAGGGTTGGAGGGAGTGACAGAGCGAGGGACGGAGCAAGGAATGGAGTGAGGGACAGAGGCAAGAAGGGAGTGAGGAGGGAGAGGCTATAATATATAATTCGGGTGCAGTGATAAAAGATCCTCCTGACTGATGATCATCTGTCTTTAAAGTTAGTGTGTACACCAAAAATGAGATACATGTTTACATATAAGGCTTGGTTAGAATATGGCTACAGTGTTTGTAAATATGTGTCTCTTGCTCTTTGATTAAATCATTCCCAACTGTCAAAGCATGTGAATTTGAGGTGTCTATTGATGACGCACATCACCTGCAACGAGATAAAATTTGTTCAGATGATCAACATGTTTCCTGAAGAGCGGTGTGTTGAGAACTTTATCGCATTGAAAATACTAACTTATTAACTTAAAAGTTTAATATTTGGATGAAGCGCCATAGCCTGGGCGCTTGCAGATTTAAACTAGTCCTTAATCAAGACTAGCACTTACTGTGTTTTATATAATTTAATATTTCCAGGTACGGTACTTTTTTTCAAATTGTAAAATAGGATTTTTTATTTAAAAAAGCTTATGTTGAGGCTTCCTATGACTGGTATCGTTATTTAGTTTCTGTTTTGCCCCATTGGGAAGTTTACACATTTTACCATAGATTGACTCATATTAAGACACGTGACTATTCCAGGTGAAAGAACAGAATGCTGACCCCGAGACGACCTTGTTAACCTTCCTCAGGACACGGTGTATCCTTATCACTGACTGACAAGGTGCCTGTATTTGTACCTACACTAGTATACGCTCTGTGCGACTTGCCAGGACAGCCAGGTTATCCGTATCACTGACCTACAAACAGGAAATATATCTAACACAGATGCCAAATTGTTTAGAACACTGGGGAAAAAAGTCGTCAAAATAACGACGGAATCCTCGTCCCAAAGTTGACAGAAATCCATCATTATTTTCACAGAGATTCCTTGTACATGTACCACTGTACTGCCACCTGGGGCTTCTTGTAAAAACACACTAGTTTACTGGTATACAATTATGGTTGTTCACTGGTCAGACGTATGAGGGTACCCTGATAGATTCAACAGTTATTTTTTACAGGGAAGTTCAAATCTATGTGTTCAACAAGGAATTATTATGTTATCAATGTAGAAAAGGGGCGAATGGCATATTTCATATCATAGTCAACTGCTATTTCAAGTTCGATTATACGAGGCAACGTCGTATGAGAGTCTACAAACATTTGTAGTTGAATTAAAGTGGGTGGGAAATCAATAGCCCTATACCAGGCTTTTAATGTCAAGATGTGATGAAGACCTTTCTACCTGTGTATATGATGTTATTGTAAAGAACTCCGCTGGTTAAATGATATCAATGTTCTGATTATAACCTTCAGTACGTACATGCCCGTACCTGATTGTTCCCAGGATAGGATTGATAATGCCTGCAGGGATTACGTTACTCATGAGACATGAAATATTATGCCCATCAGAGCACGGCCAAACATGTAGGCTAAATAACGACAATTTAAGGCCACTTAAAACGGATTTTCAGCTTTGCAAACACCGTCCGTGTCTTCTAAAAGTGGCCGCATTTTAGATTTATTTCTGATTTTCCCTAAAGAAAGTGTAAAAATCCCGCACCCACTGCATGCATAAAACCCTTCCCAAACCAAATAGTTCATATCTCAGCTGTTATTTTGAGTAGAAACATAATTTCAACACCATGTTAATTCCCATAAGTGTTTGATCTATTGGTGATGATTCTTACCCTAAAAGCTGAAAAAATCTTTTATAAGTGGCCCTACATAGCAAAATATATTCGAACCTATTCATATTCCATCCTCGGTCAAAAAGGGGACAGATTTGTCCCCGTCCCCGCAAAAAGGTGTAACACCCCCCATCAAGTTTTAACAAAAATTATCACACTCTAAGCCTAAATGTTATAAATGGTGGCTGACCTTAACTACCAAAAGGCCGGCTGACAGGAACCAAACTTGGATGTGGAGAAGGCGGCTGTGGGGCGTGTACGGTCATGGTGTCTCAGTACGACAGGAGGAGCAAACAAATCAAGTATCCTTTACATAAAAAGAACTCTTATTAACTTCAATAAAATTGTGTTTTTTTATAAAGAGATTGTGCTCATAAAAAATACATAGCGTGTCTACTGTGCTTTGAGATGTCAGAGAAAAAAAATGAAAAAAGATCCTCGTCAGAAACCTTATACTTTCTGGGGACAGTATCATGACATTTTGCATCCGTTTTAACATTAGAGTGTGGAATGATTTGCATGCAAGCTAGAAATGTTTATCTCTGGAAAATTTGTAATGCCATAACTGTTTGTTATTAATTGTCTGTGAGGATATCAAATTCGTTGAAAATCAGTTGACAATCAATTAAATGTATATTACATTAAAGAAGTTAGGATGGTGTTTCATGATATAGAATCGCAATTTTCACCAGGATTCAAAGATAATCTGAAGAGTTTTAATTCTAGTGTGAGCTATGCATGATTCATATCACTTCAAATGCAATTAGGCATTGGCCTTTACAATGTATGACCTTTATGTCACTCTCATTCCCATAGTTATCTTTTTTTTATATAGTCTCAATTTCCCATAAGCCTGCATCGTTTGATCACAAACAAACTTCAGTTTTTATCAATCACTCTCTAGTATATATCTGATAGACATGACCCCCAGTAACTATTCCCCAAACATGTAAGTGTTCCTTGACACCACATTAAAGACATCGTGCAGTGAACGCGTGTCTGGCCCCGGTGTGCTCCATGCACGGGTTATCTGTGACGACGGTAGAGGGCATAGGGAGCACCAAGACTAAGTTACACCCAATACAGGTAGGTGGCGCCACTGAATTTATTCACACCAGGACACACTGAATGCACAAAATGCCTGGACCAATTCCCCTCTTCCACATGTTCACTGGGTGGCACCACTGTTTGATCTGTACTAGTGAGATAAGCTTGTACCGGCCCTACCCTGCACATATTTGAAAGCAGGATAATATATTTCAGACTTAGATCACCTCAAATCAAGCATAAAACAGGGGAAATGAGTACTTTTTATTATGGCAGGAAATTGGCCTAGGTGCGCTTATACGTTTTGTAGCATGCACTTAGGATGTTCCTTATACGTCAGGTATGCCTTATTTATATACGCAAGACATTTTACCCATTTATCCATTACATTTTGGTATAGGAGCGGCTAGCGGCAGCACATGGGTCCCAGTGCGGCTTCTGTACACCCGGTATCGTCATGTCCATGTATGCCCTACTGAGAAACCATCCCCAACCCTCCAGACACCTCCTGGATGAGGCCTTCCAGGGTAAGATCTTAACCATTTAATGGCCGCCGATGCAGGAGTGTATCATGTCCATTGGTCGTCATAATGCACCAATGAAGTCCTGGCGAGTCTGCTCGCCAGCACTTCATGGCTGCATCATGCCGATCCTCCGGGAGTGTATCAACCCCAGAGGGGCTGCATGATGCTCCAATGCAATTGGAGTGCTTAATAAAAAAAAAATCCTGATGCCGGTTACATACATATGTACTAAGATAACTGAAGGGCTAATAAAAAAAACTCAATATACAATAATTGTACCACTGTATCATTGAATGCAGTGTATCTGCCATACGACTCTTGTTAAATATACCTCCCGGTGGCAAATGGTGAGTAGTTTTGGCTGTGGGCCAGTAGCTTTTTCTACAATCCCTTTGAAATTGGCCACTTTTCTGGAGTACGTTTGAAAACAAACTGCTACACTAGACTGTTGGTCAGATTGATCAAAGACGAAAAATGCTACCGTAAATTCTCTCGTATTAGCCGCAGCCCTCGTATAAGCCGGACCCCCGACTTTGGGAGAAGCTTTAATAGAGCCATAGCCAAGTGTTGAAAATTAGCATTTCAGTGCTATCATATAGTGTAAAATACCCTCGTATAAGCTGCCCCCCAACTTGGATTATTTGGATTCTGGTATTAGCTGTGGCTTATACGAGAGAATTTACGGTACATCTAATGTCTACACTAGACTGCGCCAAGCTTTTTACAGTAGATTGCTTCTATTTTTGGGAAACAGTGGTAGTTACTGTCAGTACAAATCCAATGCCCCAATGTAGGTTGCCCTGTACCCAGTACAGTGGTCGTTATAGCCCATTTACAATTGGGGCTGAGAGTGTACTTCTGTGCATTGATTCTTTCGGCCAGACCTATTCCTGTTTTCTCGCTGATCATAATGAATATAATATCTTTTTCATGCGGTTACAAGTCATCTACAGCATTTTCTATTGAATTCAATCAATGTATTTCATTTGTTTGGTATGTGCCTTGAATTAAATGCTCCCCTCTATACATAGGCAATCTGTGTAGATGTACCGGCTACCGACCCATCTTTGCCGGTATGAAGACCTTCACTAAGGAGTTTCAATGCGGGATGGGAGACGCCTGCTGCAGGAACAAAAAGTCGTCTGCCGACGATAAAAGCGCGGGAAACGCTGATACCTCTGATGCAAACAAGTCCACTGGCAAATGGAAAGAGGTGACACCAACTTTGTTACTTCATTATAGAATGCCTGATCCGTTGCATTTGATAGAACTTTGAAATTATTCTATATAAAACCCCCCTGTGGCTTGCCTTGTTCGGTTACTACTGTGTAAGTAGTATATGAAGAGTAGGAGTGGTGTATGGCGCAGGATTCTTAACTACTGCCAGAGGGTAAATATGAGCTTCACAGCTAGACTGGTTCGACAGTTACATCATCGAAAACATCGAATGCTTGTAGAATATGACGTTATTTTAATTATTTTTCATTAACACATTTGTTTTCATTTTCTTTTCTTCTTGTTTTTGTGGGAGAGGGGTCCGTCTATAAACGTGGTTGATTTCTTCGTGTTTTTTTTATGTTATGCTTTTTCAAAAGTAATTTTACCTTAATCAAGGCGCAAGCATGAACGCCATTCGAGCAAGTCCGAGCCCCCTTATCACATGTACATGATCCCTGGCTTGCAGGGGAGCACTTTTGATCTGCGTTACGGGTCTATTATGAACCACTAGATCCCGTTTAGGAAGTTGGAGATTGGATTTGAAAGTGTATGAGTAGTTTTATGTGTGGTGATACAAAATCTCTATTGGAGTTCACTTACACACAACCCAGGGAATCCAGGTAATAATTATGTAAACAGCCATGCATAAAGCATACACTGTGCACCTCTCATGGTGCACCCTTTCTACTTACCTGCCCATTTATTACCTATATACATTGACAGGTTTCTCTCACATATGCTGTAATACCTCGTGTATAGGGCTCGCCTTATTGGGTGTAAGCAGGACTGGAGCTGGTTTCTAGTGACATGCACTGATAAGGCCAAACAATTATTGTGTGTTTCCAGTTACATGGCTGAAATGTCTAGGGTCGGTAGGTCGGATTTTTTTGATTTTTTTATTATTATTGTTTTGTATAGAAATGTATGGGAAGAGACGTTGGATTCTATGATTCAACGATAGAAATATGAAAAAAAACGTACGAAATGTGAAGCACATGTAAAATATATGAATGACTGTTATGAACTGTATACCAATGTATGAGGACCTAGATAGGCTCCACGAATATGTGGAAAATGCCTAAAAATTACCAAAAATTGTCAAAAATTCCCAAAATAATAAAAGAAAAAAGAAGAAAATTCTAGGGCTGGCCCTGTTTTTCTAGGGTCGGTCGGGTAGAAACAAACCTTTTTTTAGGCCTAAGAGCTGATATGATGGAACCAGCTTGTCCGAGGAAGTTGTTGTTCTACAGGGACAAGGTACCCATCATGCCATGTCTAATCAGTGTGTTTTGCCACTCTTAGAAGAACCAGCAAAATTCAAAATGGTGGATCCACTGGGTGTGGGTCTAGAATCCTATACATGAGGATGGAACCTTGCTGTAGCATCTGCCTGAAGTCAGGATGTGACTTATATGCAAGGATTCTATCCATTAGAACAGTACTAAATTGACCAAATTCTGGCCCAAAGTGCATTAAATAGTCTGACATATACGGGGTAGATCAGTTTCTCTTTACCTGAGGCATAGCTAGGTATTGAATACACCTGTTCTGGATTTACTCAGGTAACCACTTAATGCTTTAAGGGCCGCTAATGCATTATTGCATCATGCCCATTGGTCGTCATGATGCACCAATGAAGTGCTGGCGAGATTACTCGCCAGCACTTCATTGGAGCATCATGCCGACCCTGCGGGAGTTTGTGTATCAACCTTAGAGGGTCTGCATTATGCACCAATGAAGTGCTGGTGAGCAGGTTCACCAGCACTTCATTGGTGCATCATGACGACCAATGGGCATGTTGCATTAATGCACCAGCTGCCCCGAAAGGGTTAAAGTTTCCTCACATTACATGGTTGACACTATCGGGTAAGCTGAGAGGACTTTGCTATAAGGAAATACATAATCATCATGTTTTTTTTTCTTCTCCTTTATTTCAGGATGTATTTGACCTCTATGATCCATCCCAGGAGCCAATATTTCCAAGTGAACTCCAGGTAGGTTTAATATTTTACTCGCACATGGCTTTATGATTAAAGTACATCTAGAACCACATTTCATCTACATGATGCACTGGTCAATGATGTGCTGGTAAGTCTGCTCACCAGTACATCATTGACACATCTTGTAGAGCCTCAATGGTTAACGTCATGATGCATGAATGCAGCCCTGGCGAGGTACTTACCAGAGCTGCATTCATGCATCATGACGACCAATGGGCATGATGCATTAATCACTATCGGCCTTAGTGTGCTATCGGCACCATCGAGGTTAATGTAGCATGGCACTTCAGTTAGTTTTGAATATATCTACCTGATTCCAAATCTGCGATAATAATCTTATACATTCAGCTTTCAGATAATTACGACAAAACGTCACTGACTTTCAAAGGGCTTGTGGTCACATGGCATAGACCAACAACAATGACAGAACTGTTACAGCTAAAGGATCAATATCCAAACGCAAAATTAGTAACTGGAAACACAGAACTGGGTAAGCTAACTTTTCACTAGATCTTCAGAATATGACTATTTCCTTGAACAGAAGAGACTTCATGTGTGATTTTATTATACGTTAGGAAAAGGTCCATTTTCTTTACCCTTCCAGTGTCATTTGATTCCAGAAATGAGGGTGTTAATCTTCTTCAACTAACTCTAGGGGTTTTAAGAAAATGGCGCACATATTCCTGAGAGAACCCCATGCTTTTAATGGGGCCTTGATCTGGAGGCCCTTGCGAAAGGATTGAGATTTCGATTCTCACTGTAGCTAGCACACCTCCCAGTCATCAGTAATTCTCCCGCCTGAGAGACCTACTCCCACCTTATACTGTCATAAAATTGATTTGCTCTGAAACAGACTGCATTGCGAAAGGTTGGGGGAACTGATTCCATGATTGGTTCCACCTGAATGTTTCCGATAGTAGGAAGGCCAGGGAATTAGAGGATTGAAGTAGCCAGGAATTCATTGGTTCTTAATTTGGAGGCATTCACAGATTCCCAATGACTTCTATGGCAACCGAAAAGGGAATTGATTTCCTGAGGTCATCCTTTCCAATTTGGGAATAGGTCCTCTGATAGAATCAGTTCCAAATCGTTTTGCAGCGGCCTCCTGGTGGCCTGGTGTGGGAATTCAGGCACCAAAGATAACTTGTTTTTTTTTTCAGACAATGGGGGTGATTTTGGCTTTAAGATCCATGAACGAATGAGGCCCTTGGTTACCAAATGCAATGTCGCTACTCAATTCTGGGGCCTAACATAGAATAATTTTCCCCAGGGGTGGAGGTCAAGTTGAAACACCAGGTTTACCCAGTACTTATCAGCACATCTCATGTGATGGAACTTGCCGAGGTCTGCCGAGATGAAAATGGTATCTACATCGGTGGTGCCGTCACCCTAGAACGTCTCGCTGAGGAACTAAAGGCTGCAATTGAAGAACTACCTAGTATGTATATTGAATTTGATGTATTGAATTTCGCATTTGAATTTAGTGTTTCGTGTCATTGGTATCTCGAATTCTATGACGGGAGTATTATATAGATCTACACTATCATATTGACAGCCTGGGGCTTAATTCAAAACACCCTGGGATCGCAACCACAGCGATCTTAGGAATTATTCTACCTTATCCTATTAAGCGATCTTAAGATCAGACTGCGTTCACATTTCCTAGCCAGCACTAAGATTGCATCGATCTTAGCCTCAGCCCTCCTACACTATTCCAAGAAGTACTGACTAGGCACAGCGGTAAGAGTCCCAAAATAAAGGAATAGCTGTGGAGTCACTCTTCTTCACAAGAGTGCTAATACCATCGTTCCCCGTCCCCATATGGGCTAAGAAATATATTAGATTCCATCTGTAAAAAAGGTAACTTTAATGCAGCAAGGGATACCAAAGGGTGTGGGGTAGGACTTCACTTCAAAACTTGAGAAGGAAGAATTACCTTAGAGTGCCCTTAACGCATGAGTAGGCCTAAGGGCCCTCACGGACTCTCAGTAAACGTCCTCCTTCCCCTGTTTATGTATGCAGCAGGCTATTCACTCTTTCGATTAGGAGTGTTCCCTGTTAGTGCTCTTGTATATGCAATATGCAATTCTTCCACTAAGATTGCGGTGATCTTAGTGCTGGAAAAGGAATACTGAAGTGATCCCAGGACTTACTATTCCTGACAGGCCTGCAACCACTGCATTAGATAGGGTAGACTGGCCAGGTCTTATGATATGTGCCTACACTAAGATCGCTGGGGTTGCGATCCCAGGATGTTTTGAATTAAGCTCCTGGTTCAACAAGTTACATGTAATATGCCTTTTTCACATCCACTAGGTTACAAGACTCAGGTTTACACTGCTATTCTGGAAATGCTGAAATGGTTTGCCGGACCACAAATAAGAAATGTTGCGGTAAGGTATTTTTCCCTGTACAAGGTGGCTCTGCTCAATAAACAATCCTATCTTAATGACTATGCTTTATACACATTTAAGGAACTGGAATGATCCACCGCCACTCTCTACCAGGAGGGTCTTGCCAAAGGTCTATACAAGAACATGTTATCAATTGTTAATTAACTGAATCATCAAGCTTTGATATTCAGATGACATCATCACACATTATTCTTAGCCCCCATGCACGTTTTAACTGTCTGATCTGACGAGAATGCCATTGGCAATACTAAAACGTGCACGTTTTATTCTTTGGTTCTCGTTTCCTATTTTGGCAAGACCCTCCAGTGTTAACGACCCCCATTGCTCCTCATATATTTTTGGCCTTTGAAAATTCACTATCCTGAAATTCATTTGACATTTGAATTTTTTAAATCATCTTTAAGGCCTTGATGTGGCTTACGTGTGGGTGAGAAGTAAGAAGCCACTTTATAGGCGCAGATTTCAGATAGTAGGACATTACTATAGAATGACCAAAATGTGGCCCCAGGTGCGCTATATACTGTATATATACTGCCTGACAAGGACTCTGGATGTGATTTAGACTAGAGGTGTGCCCTATACGTGAGGCACTGTGATTGGTCCTAAAAGATAACCATTTCTATCTGTACCCAGGCGCTAGCAGGTAACATCATGACGGCGAGCCCCATCTCTGACCTCAACCCCTTACTGATGGCTGCTGAGGCTACTCTACACTTCACATCTAAGGGTAAGTGTAATATTAAAGCATTTGTGTATGTATAAGTTTGAAACCGTAAAGAACCACGACCATGAACAGAATTTAAGCCTTGGCATATACACTGGCATTCGGCATCTGAGGTTACCTTGTTTGGGCCCATGTTGATTTAAGAGATGGCCATATTCCCCTGTCTACTTTAGGAAAAGGCCCTGCCCCCTGTCGACGTTAAATAAGGGGGTCAGAGACAGACAGACAGACAGAGACAGACGCAGACAGTGAGGCAGACAGATGGAGAGATAGACAGAGAGAATATAGATGGAGTAAGATGATCCTTGAAAAATCCCCATTTTTGTTGGCTGTGGAGCCCTTGCCCCTTCCCCTCTTAAAGAGATATCTGTTACCTTTTCTAACACTTCATAACGTATTCATTATGAGTGTATTTCACTGGAAAAGGGGTGTATTTGTTAACAGGAGGCAATAAGAGGTCTCTGGTTATGGACGACTCCTTCTTCACTGGGTACAGGAGGACGGCTGTAAGCCCCCAGGAGGTCCTCCAGGGTGTGTTTATACCTTACACTACACAGGTAAGGACTTATAACCCTTTAAGGGCTGCTGATGCAGGAGTGCATCATGCCCATTGGTCGCCATGATGCATCAATGAAGTGTTGGTGAGTCTACCCGCCAGCACTTCATTGGTGCATCATGCCGACCCTCTGGGACTGTATCAATGCTGTATACCCAGCTAGCACAACTCGTGCAATTTACGTCGTTCTTACATAAAAACTCATGTTATTTACGTAAAAAAGACATCATTCAGATGAGTAGTGCTAGCAGGGTACAAGGTCGGCATGATGCAGGAATGTAGCCCTGGCGAGGATGAAGAAATGGATCAGCGACCCTTAAAGGCTTTTAAGTATTGCATTGTTTTCATCATATTCAGTGAATGTTATACCAGTAGATGAACTAATACCTTGTATATAAGGCGCTACTTGTAGCTCAAAAGTTTAAATCAAGACCTATTTAGTCCTATAGGCACCTCATAGGATTGGTTCAAATTTCAATGTGCGTCCGATACACTAAAAATCCAAAATTCGTGTTAGGCGTTTCCGATGAAGGTGCACCTCTTCCAATCGATGGTCTGTTGTGTAGGACTGACCCAAATAGTCTTTCCTCCTTTCCAGAATGAAGTTTTCCAAGGATTCAAGCAGGCCAGACGAAGGGAAGACGACATAGCTATTGTGAATGCAGGGATGAAGGTGTGCTTTGAAACCGGAAGTGACGTCATTAAATGTATCACCCTTAGTTACGGCGGTATGGCACCGTGTACTGTGCTGGCCAAAAAGACAATGGCACAGCTCAAAGGACGGTGGGTTTTGCGAAAAAGTCTTTGGACACACGTCTATTTAAAAACGTTAATATTTCTAGACTTAGGAAGTTTCTAGGAAAAGCAGGTTTTTATATATATATATATATATATATATATATATATATATATATATATATATATATATATATATAATGCAATCAAAAGAAAACGTTTTGAAAATGCTCCTGAAACGTTTTCCTTCCGTATGTATCTTTTTCGTGGACGTAAGAAAATGCCTTTTACAAATCAGTTTCTTTAATTCAAACCCGTTTTAAAACGTTCCTAACCTTTTGACAGGACAATATAGCAGCTGGCATAGCAGGTAAAGTGAAATTTATGTGAATGTGTATTAATGAAAAATCAATTTATCAAATTTACATGATTCTATGTTTACAGTGAGTGGAATGAGGACCTGGTGACGTCAGCATGTAGCCTCCTGGAGGAGGACCTTCCCCTGCCTCCAGGCGTGCCGGGAGGTATGGAGGCATACCGCCGTACTCTTACCACCAGCTTCTTCTACAAGTTCTATCTTCATGTACGATTATACCTGCAACAGGTGCGTATATACATTGTACATTTACAGCTAACACCAACCCAAGCTTCGTGAGGCGTAATTTTCTTAACTAAAGGCATTTAACCTCTATACTGGATATATATATATATATATATATATATATATATATATATATATATATATATATATATATATATATATATATATATATGCAGCACTATAGTATTAAAGATATGAAATACAGGGATACAGGTCAATAAGAGAGGGGAGGGGGATTAGTAGATTTATGCGCATGCGCACTGCCCCCCCCCCTTTGTCCTATCCATAGGTCTAAACTTTTCGCTGAAAAGGCATGAATCTTCCTTTTCCCCCCCACCCCAACCCCAAGATGGGATGTAATTTTTTTCTGCTTCCTCCCCCATGAGGGATCTGAATTTTTCGGTCCCCCAACAAACACCACCCTGTTGTTTAAAAAATGGCCACTCCCAAGGTGATCGGTCTTGACTATGAATATAAATTGCTCTCGTATTACCTTGATACGTTTATGCCCCATGTGACCAAATGTATATCAAAACACTCTATTCTTTTTTAGCAGTCCCTGTCCGGTGTACACATCCAGCCTTCATACCTCAGTGCTACACAGGGGCCTCCCCTTGTCCCTAGTTCCGGTTCACAGGTAGTGGAGGTCAAAAACGATGGAAGTACACATCCGGTAGGCCAACCACTGCCCCACCTGTCGGGCATCAAACACACTACAGGAGAGGCAATGTACGTCGATGACATACCGCCATACAGAGGTGAGGTCCTGGATCTTTTCTTCAAATTTGATTTTGCAACATTGCCTTTACCAATGGGAGTATCTAAAATTATGCAAATTATATTGTTTCATGTTGATACGCCAGAAATTCTCACAGGCTATAGGTTTAACAGTTCAGCTGCGTATCTCACACCCCCCATGAGATAACCCGCAAAAATATCACATGCCGAGGTCATGTGAGCATTTGATGATGTCATAGCTCCAAGATGGTGATGTAAACAATGCGTACGGCGAGTCATTCTGGTAAATTCTATTCTATTTATCTGTTTTAGATCAAAATAACATGAAATAAATGCAAATGAACACTCGTGGGAAAAATTTCCGAGGGTGCCATGCGATACGGCAGCTGAACTACATGTGAGATAACCCTCGGAAATTCTCCCTACTCGTGAACATTTGCCTTTATCCTTCTGATATTTGACCAACTATCCTATGGGAATGTTGGTACGATGTGGAGGGAGTTATCGTAGTTTATTGAGAAATACCCCACTGAAAGCACTCACAAGAAAAAAAATTGCTCATTTATCTTTTCTTTTAGATGAACTGTACCTGGCCCTCGTTATCAGCACCAAGGCGCATGCGCGGATTGTTGACGTTGATACGTCAGAAGCACTGGGTATGCCGGGAGTAGTTTCATACATAGATCACGCCGATGTTCCCGGCAAGAACGAGACTGGAACAATTTCTAAGGACGAAGAGATATTTGCCACCAAGCTGGTAATTTGTCATCATTCACTCATAGAAAGAGAATTAGTTATCATGAATCTACCCTGGGAGTGGAACAGCTAAAAATGTGGGGGTGAGCGGTGTAAATTCTGGGTATTGACACTAAAATCGACATGTGACATGGGCCTTAGTGACATGAGGCAAAATAATTAGCGACATGACACAGACGCTTTCTTAAATTTGACATGGGACATAACAGCTTCTTAGTGGTGACATGGGACATGGGGATTTAAGTGACATGTGACATGGCCATTTCTTAAAATCGTCAAGTTCATTAGCGAAGATGGACATGGGGTGCGAGTTGAAAAGTTTATTTGCTCATTTTTGATCCAAATTGCTCAATCCAGGGATGTGTTCCTAACTTTCGCTGGACCTCCCCCATTTTTTCAAAGTCCTACATCTGCCAATGAATTAACTGAAATAAATCCTCTTACCTGAAGTGTTGTTTATCTTCATCTCATTTTCAGGTGACATGTCAAGGCCAGGCTATCGGAGCAATAGTAGCAGAAACAGCTGTACAAGCTCAAAAAGCTGCCCACAAGGTCAAAGTTGTCTATGAAGAACTTAAACCAATTATCAGTATAGAGGTACGTATATTACATTGTAACACTTTGTATTCAGCCTGTCATCGTATTGCATATATACATTGACCTTGCTGAAATGAAATACTCTTGTAACAACTTGATCATAGGTACGGTTGGAACAATTGTCAGCCAAATCCAACAAATGGGCGTACATACATGTAACACAAAGAGCTATTAAAGATATGTATCTACGGTTATCTACCTTCTCGTCTCAATAGGCAGCCATTGAAGCCAACAGTTTCTACGAGCCTCACAACCCCACCATTCGCGTGGGGGACGCTAGCCAGTCCTTCTGTACTTCCGGTCATGTGATCAGCGGCGAAGTGCGCATGGGCGGACAGGAACACTTCTACCTGGAGACGCAGGTTTCGGTAGCAGTCCCTAAAGGTGAAGATGGCAGTATGGAGATATACTGTAGCTGTCAAAGTCCAAGTGAAGCACAGGTATCTAAATAAAATGAATATGATATTCCCTTGCTTTGAAGAACCCAGGAGGTTATTTCAAAAGGCCCTACCATCACTACCCCAGCGATGGTAGGAAGTTTTCTGCCTTATCCATTTCAGTGATGGTAAGGTGTGACTGCCTTAAATTGCTTTATCACAGCCAGCCCTATGTTTTCAGTGATTGTAGCCTCAGCCCTGCATACACTATCAAAAGCAGAACACACTGTGCACAGGGTCAAGAGGGCCATAATGAAAGAATAGCTGTGGAAACACTGCTTTTCACAACAGTGATTACACAAGCGTTCCCCTTCAATATATGAGCTACTTATAGAGTATAGGGTGCAGTTTACCCTGTACAGTATTCAAGTGCACTTAATGCATGAAGCCTGAAGAGCCCTCAAGGACCCTCAGCAAACCTCCTCCCTCCTCTATATATTATGTATACAGCAGGCACATTCACTCTTGAGAGGAGGAGTGTTCCCTATAGGTGCACTTGTACTTAGGGGAAACCACTATGCATTTCTTTTGTTACCGTCACAGTGGTGGTAAGGCTGGACAAGGAATAGTGAAGGATCCACAGGACTTGCTGTGCCTGACTGGGCTACCACCACTATCAAAGTTAGGATAGACTTACTAGGTCTTATAAGATGTGCATAGCTACCACTATAAAAGTTTGGTAGACTGACTAGGTCTTATAAGATCTGCCTACGCTACCATCGCAGGGGTAGCGATGGCAGGATCTTTTGAATTAACCTCCTGATGGGTAAAGTTGACAAGGGGACAAGACCACAATATTATCTGAAAATCGTCAAAGGACATAGGCTGGGTGACATGGGAAATGTCCTTCTGAAAATCGAAAAGGGGAAAAGGCTTTTTTTCTCAAAATTGACAAGAGGACAAGGCTACGTTTTAAAAATCAACAAGGGGACTACAATATTTCTTTTAATTGGTCAACAATCTACATAAGACCCCTTGCCTATATAGTGCCCTCTTTTTCCCTTTATGTATTTTGCAATACAAATGATTTATCAGCTTGCACATTGATAGGCGGATATGTAAATAAATATGAGCACCTTATATCTTACTCATAATATAAAAGAAGCCATGGTCGATTAACTCAGTAAGAAGACTCAAATGGATGTAGAACTGGTAACTTCTATCATGTCAATTTGCCTTCGGCTCACATTAAGCAGTCTCCTTTCAAAAGTATCATACATTATACCAAGCACCTCATCGTTACGTTTTAGATACTGGTGGCTCATGCGTTAGGAGTTGGAGCAAATAGGATCACAATCAGAACGAAAAGAATTGGTAGGCCATTTTCCACGCTGTTTTATACTCTATTGTCAGCCTATAGTTTGTATCTTTTCCACGAGAGTAGAGAGAGAATCCTTGCTTCATTCCCACACAAATAAGAAGCTTATGTCTTGAGCAAAACACACTGATGGATATTATCCCATTTGATCCATAATAGACTATCCATGTTGGTTTCATTTTCCCTTCTATACATAAAGGTGGGGGATTTGGTGGCAAGCAGACACGATACGCCACAGTACTGTTACCTGCCGTTGTTGCAGCTTCAAAGTGAGTTGTATGAGTTGATCAGTTTTTATATTGCCTGCATTATCTTAGCATGTTCTTTGTTTTGATTATAAGAGTGGCGATTAATTTCTCCTAGCATTCTTGCAGATATATCTAGCGAGATTTGTGAAGTTTCTGTTTTAAAATTCCTGGATACGTTTTGTGTTGTTTCACAGAGTCTTGGCTCTATTTTCCCTATTCTATACGTGTGGGTGAGAGTGATTCAGCCAATAATTCACTTTTAGGTTCCCACAATTATTTTAGATAGAGTGTGTACCACATTTGAAAAAGGCACAGTATGTAAAAGCTGTATACATTTTCGATTTAATCAAACATGATAACGTTTTGATGCAATTTCTGAAATGAGGGGTGCGAGGTATGCCGGGAAACAGTCTAAGCATAGGGAGTGAATGGTGAAAAACAGAAGTTGCACGTATCACAAATGATTTATTTCAGACTTGGAGTTCCGGTGAGGTGCATGCTGGACAGGGACGTCGATATGGTAGTTACAGGAACGAGACATCCCTATTTAGGAAGGTATAAGGTAAAAGAAATTGTAAACTCTATAAAGGCATATCATTTTTCCAATCATCTTCATAAATTTATTAATTTAAAAGCCAAAACACGCCTCTGCAGGGTATTAACCATTCAATGACGACTAATGCATCAATTCGTCATGCCGACCCAGTGGGGTTGATACATGTTCACTCCCGGAGGGTCGGCATGATGCACCAATGAAGTACTGGTGAGCAGTCTCGCCAGTGCTTCATTGATGCATCATGACGACCAATGGGCATGATGCACTCCTGCATCAGCGGCACTTAAAGGATAAATTAACTTGTATCCTCCAGGTGGGCTTCACGTCAGAGGGTAAAATACAAGCTCTGGATCTGGAGATGTTCAGCAACGCAGGCAATAGTATAGATCTCTCCTGGCCGGTAAGTATCAGTGGCGGATCCAGGATTTGGAAAAGGAGGGGGCGCGGTCCAAAAGAAGGGGGCGCACCCCCTAGATTTTAACTTTTTTTGGGGTACAAAATATTCAAATAAACTCTTAAGTACAGGCCCCCGCCCCCCCCCTGAATCCGCTACTGCAGTATTGTTGTCTATCCTCCAACAGATGCACAAGAAGTATACACATTGTATTTGCATTTGTTCCATTCAATGGACCGAGCATCTACCCACCGAACACTGAAGAACTGATGTATGCCGATCAGAAAAGACTCTAGGGTTAAATTCCCTGAGAATGGGCCTTAGTTAGACTCTTAACTTTTGGAAATGGGATAGCAAGCCCCCCCCCCACCCCCGGCCAATTTTTCTGTATATATATATACCCCCTCTAGATCCGGCCTTACCTATGCATGTTGGGTACAATCCTATTTATCCTACTTTGTCAAGTTACATTTTCCCCGCATGAACATCCCGAGAGACCCCACTCCAGTGATTTACATTGTTTTTTTCTGTTTTTGTTATTCCATTAGACACTTTGAATTCATCATTACCCCGGCTCTTCCCTTATTCCCTTTTTACCCATTATCTATCCTCCATTCCCGGCCCCCTTTCCTTTAGACTGTTTAGGTCTAGATCCTCCTGTCAAGACGATTGATGACATATCACTGCCTGGATAAACAACCCCTGTACCCCACCCTCCACCTGCCCTCTCCATCCCTCACCAAAACAAACCGTTACCCAAAACCTTTTTCTTGACAGTTGATTCAGAGCGGAAACTCAAAGGAAAAGAGAAGGCCACACACCTGAGGTTAGGGTCCTACCAGATGGCTAGTGTTGTTCTTGGGACTCCCTAGAAAAAAAAATGGTAGAGATGGAGGGCCGAGGGGGGTAGGGAACCTGGGGGGGGGGCACTGCCCACCTTTTGGATACCCCGATGTGAATACAATCTCAAGGGAAAGGAGCCATTTATAGTCCCAAGCATGGCCCCTCGAAGCCCTTGATGAACGGTACTTTTTTGTGAACAATTCTGAGGGAAAGGGGATACCTAATTTGATAGACAAGAAAGCACCAGGAGGGTGTTGCTCCTCTGGTAGATAGAGCTCTCAGTATCAGAGTATGTGCCCTCTTTTCAAAACAAGTCAAGCTCTTGAACGTGCACTCACCACATTAGTCTGAAAAGTCACCTGCCTTGTTTAAAACAGAATGAGCTGCGTTATCAGGCACCTACTTGTGTCACACCCTCTATTCTATACTATACTGACTGACTTCTCCTGACTAGGAACCTACTCAAATCATCATACTAGCAAGACCTCGTGTGAGCAACACAAGTGAAAAGTTATAAGTACATGGAAAGCCAGTTCTGCAGAAGAGGCACTTCTTAGTCAGTACTACCTTCCCTGACGACCTTTTCCCATAGGAGCAATGTCCAAATAACAATATCTAAGGACTACTTACTTTCTTTCTTTCTTTCTTTTTATCTTTAATGGGGTCGTTAGGTTAAACGGTGACTTCTGATATAGGGTATCCTTGGTCAGGATAATTAGGGAATCTGATTTTTCGATATCTGGTACCTAGATAAGGATGCCAAAGTTAAGGTATTCCCAACACATAAAAAAAAATAGTGAGTGCACCCCCTGATTAGAGCTGGAGGGGTGAGAGGGTAAGGTCATGCACGAGGGCTGCACACGTCCCGCTCGCGTGTCACCTTCGGCAACACTCGGTGCCCCCCGAGTCGGCCCGAGCGTCCAGTTTCGTGCGTCAGAGACACCTGGTGTCGTATGGCCGCAAGAAGGATCACGTGACGGGGGCTATGGGTCAGTGGCGGCCTCTGGTGTCCGATATCAGAAGCCGACCGTTGGCTGGACCATCTCAATGTTGCTGGCTCCTTCAGGTGCTATAGAACTGCTGGGATATGGGTGGGGCTCAGCATAAGAAAGTCATATTGTATCCTCTATATTCTGTGGAGCCGAGAGGGATTGGGAGAGCTGGTTTTGGTAGGTTGGCAAGAAAGTTAGCGAGAAAGTGGCAGAGGGCTTTCCCCACCCCAATGTAAAGAGAGGATGTAAAAATTAAATAAATAAATAAAATACCCCGAGAGTTATGATAAAATAATATATATATATATATATATATATATATATATATATATATATATATATATATATATATATATATATACAATTCCAAAATCTTACCTTTCACCTAACCCATGCCCCCACAACATTAAAGGACGAATAAGAACTTGAGCTCTGTTGTCTGTTATCACCCCATTTACTGAGTGAGTAATAGATGTGGCGAGAACTAAATTACACAACTTCACAGAGGAATATGTAAGTGCCCGCGCATATTATGTGCACCACACACATCCCGAGGGGATATGAAAGACAAGGTATAGACCCTTTTAAGTGGGCTAGGGAAGCCCGCCCCATTTACTCATTGAAGTACAAAATTGATAAGATAAGATACAGTCAATTCTTGTTACAATGACCTCTTACAGGCGTTGATGTTACGAATTGCCCAGGAAAATAACACATTCAAAAATATATTATAAACGTCGACCATCCTCCTCCCAACTCACAGGCATCCAAAATCTTACCTTTCACCTAACCCATGCCCCTACAACATTAAAGGAGGAAGAGGAACTTGAGCTCTGCTGCCTGTGTCCCTCCCATAACAGAGGAGAGGGGCATGGTCCCCCACCCCTCCGAAAATACCCGGTAACTGTTCCCTGGTCTTATGGGTAAAGCAATGTTGGTAAAACTCACCCCTGACACATAAGGTCCCTATACACTCATGTATGAAAGGCAAAGGGTCCCAAATCATAATAAGGGCGCCCACCTCCCCTGCCCACCCCCCATCACACCAAAAAGATTTACTTCATAGGCCTCTTTGAAAGAAAAAAAATCAACTTGAGCTATATGACATGTCATGTTGTCCAATAACACCCCATTAATCCATAAAAAATAGGTGCAATTATCAATACAAACATCCTCTTATATGCCTGCATGATATGAATTTGTCAAGGAAAATAGCAGACTCAAAAATCTATTATAAATATCCACATACTCAGGTACTGGAGAAGGCCATGCTGCAGTCAGATAACGCCTACTACCTACCAGCCGTCCATGTCAGAGGCCATCTGTGTAAGACCAACATCCCTTCCTGTACAGCATTCCGCGCCTTTGGAGGCCCCCAGGGTGTCTTCATGATAGAGACCTGTATGCAGCATATAGCTGAGCACCTCAACCTGCCAGCACACCAGGTGAGTTACTCATTTTGTAGCATATAGCTGAGCACCTCAACCTACCAGCTCACCAGGTGAGTTACTCATTATGTAGCATATAGCTGAGCACCTCAACCTACCAGCTCACCTGGTGAGTTACTCATTATGTAGCATATAGCTCAGCACCTCAACCTGCCAGCACATCTGGTGAGCTACTCATTATGTAGCATATAGATGAGCACCTCAACCTTCCAGCTCACCAGGTGAGTTACTCATTATGTAGCATATAGCTGAGCACCTCAACCTACCAGCTCACCAGGTGAGTTACTCATTATGTAGCATATAGCTGAGCACCTCAACCTACCAGCACACCTGGTGAGTTACTCATTATGTAGCATATAGCTGAGTACCTCAACCTGCCAGCACACCTGGTGAGTAACTCATTATGTAGCATATAGCTGAGCACCTCAACCTACCAGCACACCTGGTGAGTTACTCATTATGTAGCATATAGCTGAGCACCTCAACCTACCAGCTCACCAGGTGAGTTACTCATTATGTAGCATATAGCTGAGCACCTCAACCTACCAGCTCACCAGGTGAGTTACTCATTATGTAGCATATAGCTGAGCACCTCAACCTACCAGCTCACCTGGTGAGTTACTCATTGTGTAGCATATAGCTGAGCACCTCAACCTACCAGCTCACCAGGTGAGTTACTCATTATGTAGCATATAGCTGAGCACCTCAACCTACCAGCTCACCAGGTGAGTTACTCATTATGTAGCATATAGCTGAGCACCTCAACCTACCAGCTCACCTGGTGAGTTACTCATTATGTAGCATATAGCTGAGCACCTCAACCTACCAGCACACCAGGTGAGTTACTCATTATGTAGCATATAGCTGAGCACCTCAACCTACCAGCACACCAGGTGAGTTACTCATTATGTAGCATATAGCTGAGCACCTCAACCTGCCAGCACACCTGGTGAGTAACTCATTATGTAGCATATAGCTGAGCACCTCAACCTACCAGCACACCTGGTGAGTTACTCATTATGTAGCATATAGCTGAGCACCTCAACCTACCAGCACACCTGGTGAGTTGTCCATTTTATTTCATGTCAGAGGCGAGCCTTAGTATAGATTTGTATGGGACCACCCATTCCTCACAGAGGCATGGAAAAACTGAATCCCATTCTCCACGGCCCCATTCTCCTCTGTGAGATCAACAAAATAGCCCTGAACCCCTCAACCAAACATGTTTTTGAGGCCACCTTTGCCTAACAAACATAAAATAAATACAGAGACCCACTCACATTACTTCAAACTGAATGTTTCTTCACGAGATAGCCTCGAAGCAGGAGTCCAACAGGCTCATGGAATCCTGCTTCGAGGCTATCGCAGTTTGGAGTAATTCTCGTGGAACTCTGCCTATATGAGCAGCTCAACCTGCCAGCACACCTTGTGAGTTACCCATTATTCATGAGAATTTCTTTGTATTTTAATCTAATAAAAGATATGATTCACCAGTGCACCTACAGCAGGAAAAATCATGCACTAACCCTGATGTCCTGAACTCACGTGGGACAGCTTCCCATAAGAAGTCCAACTTCTATTAACGTTGGAGAATCTTCTATGCATCTGACCCAATGGCAATAACCCTCACAAAAACATCCATCTATTTGGTAACTTGGTGAAATAATTAGTAAGGTTTCTACAATCAAAATGCTGAAGAATTGCCATATGAATCCTGGCTAGTTGTACCCAGGTTTTTATTCAAAATGTTTTTGTTCTCCACTACTGACCAGTCGTACCTAGGTCCATAGGCACATAAATATGTACACAGTTAAAAAAAATCCCTAAAAAATGGGGATTCACTGGCACCCGCATTGCCAGTGAATCACTTTAGAAATACCATGAATTTCCGTTGAAAAACTGCTGAAAATCCCAGTACAGTGAACCTTAGGGTCAAACACTGTTATTATGGGGGAAATCATTGTTCTTTTAAATTAGGGTGAATCACCGTAAGATTTGACAGAGTTGCCATGCTAAATTTAGGAAGTTTTTTTAACTGTGTACCCAAATCATGGGGGCCGTGCACTGCAAAAAATCATTAAGTGAAGTATTCTCCTAGTCACTTCAAGGAAGAAGTTGATGTAAATAAGGTATCACTAATCTCAGATCCGGTTATACATGAGTACGTCCACGTGCAATTCCAGGTGAGAGAAGTAAACCTGTATGAGGAGGGACAGATGACGTACTACAAGACACCAGTAATCAATGCTAACCTCAGGAGGTGCTGGACTGATGTCATACACCAGTCTGACTTCCACAGGAGGAGAGCTGAGGCTGACTCATTCAACAGGTACGGTCCTGTCCTGGAGGTATGGGGGGGATGGGTAAAGTAGCAGTGATTAAATTTGTCAGCAACGTTCATTTAACATCATACTCATATTTTCGATCACTAAATTCTTTTAGATCGTACACAACTATTAATTTCTACCCATTAACCCAAATAGGAAAATCTTGCAGATGCACAATGCGATACTGGCTATCACTTCCTTTCCAATGACTTGTTTAGAAAACAATAGGTTGCTAATAGTAAAGGTTTCAGTTCAAAAATGGTTAAATCTTTTATATTGGGTGTGTTTTGTCGATTTCTAAATAATATTTCTAAGTTGCACTTGTATTCGCACAAATGTAGATTAGAAATAAGCTTTAGCACATCGCTATGGTAATGAACCAGATTTAGTATCAGTATCGTAATGATTTATCATCAATTGTGGTTTATTTCGCAGGGAAAATCGATGGAAAAAGAGAGGTGTTGCAGTTGTTCCAACTAAGTTTGGAGTAAGTTTCACAGAACTATTTTTCAATCAGGTAAGTGTTAAATCCCAGTGTATCTGATTTCCTTTTTATAACAAAGTTGGACTGTCCTTATTGGGGAAAGGATAACGACTGTTATTGAGACTAAGAAGTAAAAAGGAATTTTGTGATTTGTAACTATCTAAAGGTATGACATCTGTCAAATAAAAAATGACTTCCTTCAACTGGCCATTGTGTCACTGTGTGTTGGTTATCGCTGGATTTTGATTAGTTGTCAGTAAACCTATTTACATACTACTCAACATATATAGGTCTCAATAACATATGTTCGCTTAGGCAGGAGCATTGGTCAACATTTATAATGACGGTACAGTGCTCATTGCTCACGCTGGAACAGAGATGGGCCAGGGTCTGCACACCAAGATGATTCAGGTAAGGTAATTTATTATTTAATAGCGTGATACAGCTAGCTATTATTCATCTAGTTGGAACAGCCATTGCCTGATAATGGTTTCGGTAGGGAGAAAGCAATGCTATCAGAATGGCTACCAATTTCACCCTTACAAATCTGCAGTGACATCGGTTGATATATATATATATATATATATATATATATATATATATATATATATATATATATATATATATATATATATTTACCTAGGGGTGCAATATTTCCCCTGAGGTTTCCGCTCACCCGACCAACCAGGAGGGCCGACCTCAGAATATTTTAAGGGAGTTTTTTTTTTCAAATCTTCCTGATTTTTCTAAAAGATTATTTCAATCGAATATGTAGAAGTTTTATATAAAAAAAAAGATAACATTTGAAAAATACATTTTCCCATCACCTTCTTCACGATCTTTTCTCCGTTCCTCTATAATTATATATGTGCATTTTCTGCAGGTGGCAAGCAGAGCGTTGTCTGCCCCAATTTCCCTATAATTATATATGTGTGTTTTCTGCATGTGGCAAGCAGAGCGTTGTCTGCCCCCATATCTATATATACATCTATATGTGTGTTTTCTGCATGTGGCAAGCAGAGCGTTGTCTGCCCCCATATCTATATATACATCTATATGTGTGTTTTCTGCAGGTGGCTAGCAGAGCGTTGTCTGCCCCCATTTCCATGATCTACACAAATGAAAACTCCACAGCCACGGTGCCCAACATGAGCCCTACCGCTGCCTCTGTGGGCTCCGACCTAAACGGCATGGCCGTCATGGTTAGTACATGTACAGTTGTAACCTAATTTTTTATTTCTACATTAGTTAGGGATTTATGGCAAGCGACTTGCTGTACCAAGCAAAACCAGGACGGACATTAAAACTAGCATTTTTTGTATCCAAATATATTAGTACATGGAGTGGTGACGGAATCATGGTTGACGGAATGACTGATGGCGATGGCTTTTATCCTTTGTCTATTGTCAGTGCACTTGATCCTGTTGGGGACGTCTGGGGTCTATACCGGTCTATTAAAAGTCTTCATCAACTGACAAGAGTTGTACCTACGTGTGTACATGTAGTACTATTGTAGTAGGGGTTTAGCAGTATAAACGTATGAGTAGTATATGTAGATGTAGCACTGCTGTAGGCATTGTTCTACATGTGTATGTAATAGTGTGTGAGTAGTATGTGTAGATGTAGCACTGCTGTAGGCGTTGTTCTACATGTGTATGTAATAGTGTGTGAGTAGTATATGTAGATGTAGCACTGCTGTAGATGTTGTTCTACATGTGTATGTAATAGTGTGTGAGTAGTATATGTATATGTAGCACTGATGTAGGCGTTGTTCTACATGTGTATGTAATAGTGTGTGTGTAGTATATGTAGATGTACCACTGCTGTAGGCGTTGTTCTACATGTGTATGTAATAGTGTGTGAGTAGTATATATGTAGATGTACCACTGCTGTAGGCATTGTTCTACATGTGTATGTAATAGTGTGTGAGTAGTATATGTAGATGTACCACTGCTGTAGGCATTGTTCTACATGTGTATGTAATAGTGTGTGAGTAGTATGTGTAGATGTAGCACTGCTGTAGGCGGTGTTCTACATGTGTATGTAATAGTGTGTGAGTAGTATGTGTAGATGTAGCACTGCTGTAGGTGTTGTTCTACATCTGTATGTAATAGTGTGTGAGTAGTATGTGTAGATGTACCACTGCTGTAGGCATTGTTCTAAGTGTGTATGTAATAGTGTGTGAGTAGTATATGTAGATGTACCACTGCTGTAGACATTGTTCTACATGTGTATGTAATAGTGTGTGAGTAGTATGTGTAGATGTACTACTGCTGTAGGTGTTGTTCTACATGTATATGTAATAGTGTGTGAGTAGTATATGTAGATGGAGCACTGCTGTAGGCATTGTTCTACATGTGTATGTAATAGTGTGTGAGTAGTATATGTGTAGATGTAGCACTGCTGTAGGCATTGTTCTACATGTGTATGTAATAGTGTGTGAGTAGTATATATGTAGATGTAGCACTGCTGTAGGCATTGTTCTACATGTGTATGTAATAGTGTGTGAGTAGTATGTGCCCCAGCCCTTACTTAGACCTCGGAATCATTGCGTTATGCAATATTTGTATTTAATTCCTTCTTCAGAATGCCTGCCATATACTTCGTGACAGACTAGCCCCATACCGTGAGAAATCTCCAGAAGGCACATGGCAACAGTGGGTATGTATATATAGCAATATGTTTTATATGAATATTCACAATAGGCATAGATTATCTCCTAATGTATCTATACTGTGACATTTATTTGTTGGGAGCATGGAAAAGCTGACAAGAGTGAAAGTGCATGTCAAATTGAAAAGCAATCAATCAGTCAATAATTCTGTTTTTTTATCATATCAAAAGGTGAATGACGCCTACTTTGATCGTGTCAGCTTATCAGCCACAGGCTTTTACAAGTAAGATGACCCATGCTTCTCTATTTCCATTTTTTGAAAAGTAAATATCACTCAATTAAAATAAGACACACCATATGGAATGACGCCTTATCTGTAGCCAGGTTATGTTATCTGCTTTGTTGAAGGCAAATTGGCAATTAAAAACCGCTGTGACCTATGTAAGCCCCGGTTCTTTGAATAAGCACCGGTCTCAAAGGACCACTGGGATATTGATATTGAAATCTTTACATACATTGTAATCATGAATAAGCGCCACCTGTCTTGTATGAGCGCCGGGGGATGCCCTGCTCGATGTTAACTTGATCATGATAAGGCCTTGCAATGTTTCTTCTCTGTCCTTCAGGACACCTGATCTTACTGGGTTTGACTGTAAGAATCCTGAGAAGACAAACAACCCTTACTCCTACTTCACGTCCGGTGTGGCCGTCACGGAGGTACAGATAGACTGTCTCACAGGGGACCACGTGGTAGGTGAAGACGGTGATGCAGGAGTGCATCATGTCTATTGGGTGGCATGATGCACCAATGAAGTGCCGGAGGGACTTCTCGCCAGCACTTCATTGGTGCATCATGATGACCCTCCTTGCCGGTATCCATCTCAAAGGGAATTCCCACTCTATATGCCAATATGTAGTATATCCAATTTATTAGAACCCAAAGGTTTTATTATCAGGGGTCCGGGGGGCATGTGCCCCTAGCCCCCCCCCCAGGATCCGCCCCTGATTATTCTGGTATTTCATAATATTGTAAGTCCAACTATAAGTTTAGTATGTGCCTCAAGGCACAGACTGCTTCTCTCTCAGGCCCTGTTAGGGCTTCCCTTGCCCACTTAAAAGGCTCTATTTCTCCACTTTTCTATCTCTCAGGATGTGTGTGGTGCACATATGTGCGGACACCGACATATTCCTCTGTGGAATTGTGTTACATAGTTCTCGCCATGAATATGACCTTAGCTGTCAGTCTGTCTCTGTCTCTCAATGTCCTACTTTATAAATCGAATAATAAAGTATACTCCTTATTGTCCAGGTTCTAAGAACAGACATTGTGATGGATGTTGGTCAGAGTTTGAACCCAGCCATAGATGTCGGACAAATAGAGGGAGGCTTCGTGCAGGTAAGGCCGGTTTTAGCCCTTACGGTATTTACATTTCAAAACAGTGGCAACATTATTTTGAAATAAACTCTCGGCCCATTTTCATTCATCTAAGACGGCTGGATAAACTAGGGAGTTTAAGATCACGACTTGTACGGCAACGTGTACGTCTAGAATGATAGGAAATGGTAGGCTAGACGTTGCCGTAGACGTTACAAGTAGGCAAATCTTAAACGCTCTACTAATAGAATATGAAATTAGATTTACCACCAATTAAATGCAATTTCGTGCTTTCAGTCCTACCCATGGCAGCAAAGGTGTTTGTATGATGTTTCTTGCACTTGACCGCATATCTTGATTGTAATCATATACACAGTGTTGTCACAGTGCTTAGATGGTGATATGACACCCTGTGTCAGTGGAAGAGGGGCTCAGAAACTGTGGGGCTCACTACTGCCCTCCCCCAAGTTACTCCCTCAACTTTACCAATGACATTTTTGTAGAGTCTACTTTGACACTAGAGCTGCACTCATGTGTCATGCCGACCTTATGTCTTGATGTGAGTTGCATTAAGCAGAAATAATCATTGTGTTAGTTATTATGTTCAATGTATTGAAAAGGGGAATCATTTGTTGAAACGCAAATGTATGCAGATGCATTCCCCTATAAGCCTGGAGTAAACAAGCTGACTAATTTGTCCCAGTTGTTTGTGTTTCCCCCGGGCCAGTCTCTTGGTCAACACCAGCCCCCCTTGCTCAGATTGAGCCACATTCTTCCTGCCGTGAGTACCACTGCTCTGTCATGATAATGGCAAAAAAATAGCATATTGCTTATATAATGTATGTCAAATTTCAACCATCCTATGTCTAAATCTTTAAGAATCAGCTTAGGTAATTAAAGTGTGCAAAAGGTATGCAGAAAGGTGTGACAGAACTTTAACCCCCCTCCCAAGAAAAATAGCTGAGAAGATACATTAACAACGATACCTTTACAAAGCCTCAGTCGGGAAAGGGCAGAGGAATATAGCTGTATTTCCTGATTATTATTAAAGGTATGAGATTTAGACCCAAAAAAAGCACTTTAGAAAATAAAGAAGGAAAAAACTCAACTTTCTTGGCCATGTTACTGGAAACATAATATGTTTGGCCTATTCCTCCAGGGTTACGGGCTGCATACACTGGAGGAGCAGCGCTACTCTCCTGACGGCTTCCTCTTCACACGGGGACCTGGAGCATACAAGATCCCAGGATTTGGTGACATCCCACAGGAGTTCAATGTCACCCTCCTTAAAGGTGCCTCCAACCCTAAGGCAGTCTACTCCTCCAAGGTGAGTACAGCTCAGACTGGGAGCTCAGGAGGCTGTTGCAGATAAACTAAATAGAGCCCTAAGTACTACTAGGTACCCTCTAACATTAAAAAGTTACGCTCTGCTGCACACTTCAACGTGTACTCACCACATTAGCAGAAAGATAGGAGTTACCAGCTTTCTGATATTAGACTGAAAATCCACCTGCCTTAAAAATAGTGTGTATTTCACAAGCAGGTACCTTACAGTGTCTCTGTTGTAGTCCTCTTGTTTTGATTAGCTTCCTTTATTATTCATTGAAAGGTACTTCCTTTAATATTCATTGAAAGGTACTTATATTTTCAAGAACTGCTTCTCAGACTTCTCCATGCACATGTCTCAACTGACCCTAATAGCCAACCAATTTTGAATCTAGATGGCTGGAATTAAAGATTACCCCCCCCCCACCCAACAACAACAACAAACAAAAAAAAAAAAAAAAAAAAAAACAACCTTCTTGGTTCTACGTGTATAAGCATTCAACCCCAGACTGGCTCAGAGTTCTGTTTAACAATTGATGGGCTGACTTTCTTTTCACAAGTCAGCCAATCAAGCACTGAATGCGGCTTTCACCCAATTATAGTACCTATGGCCGTACGTGACCAACGGCTGACGAAAATTACAATTCTATATCGTTAGCTTTTATGAATGACCCTCCACAAACCCCGAAAAGAAAATTCAAATGCTTTTCCCACAGGGTATTGGGGAGCCACCTCTGGTTCTAGGAGTCAGTGCTTTCTTCGCGATCAAGGACGCCATTCAGGCTGCTCGGAAAGACTCGGGAATCTCCGGCTATTTCCGGCTGGACAGCCCAGCCACTGCAGAACGTATCCGGATGTCATGTTCCGACCAGTTCACCAAACAGGTATAAGATTTCATTTGTATATCTCCCCGAATTTTAAATGATAAAGATTAAAGTATTTGGAGACTTTTTGTATTGCATCCATGAAATACGCACTGTTTCATCGTCATTTGATGAAATTGCCATTAGGTGAATTTCTTAAGATTCCCATTTATCCTAAATACATGTATGAAGTGGACGCGTTAGGAGTCACGCTTTTTAGATGCTTTGATATACAACAATATACATCAAAAGCCATGGAAGTCATAACTAGTCTGAGTTGTTGTTTTATCTTGCAGTTTCCACAACCAGAACCTGGAACGTACAAACCGTGGGCTGTTGATCTCTAGGGAACAGGGGACAGCATCTGGAAAAAGCAACTGTAGAATACAAGTGCATAGTGGATCCAGGATCTGGAAAAGGAGAGGGTGCGGCCCAAAAGGACCCCTACTTTTGAGGAAAATTTGTTGCTGCAGTGGTAACAACCGCAACATCTGATATCATTTTTGAATAGTACCTCATTGCAAAAGTCATTGCGATTCTAAAAGAAGGAGAAGGGTTGATTCGAGACCTGTGATGCACATATTGTTTTACGGTGTACTGTCTATTTGTCGTGCTGTTTTTTGTCCCTACCCTAATTGAATGGAAAAAAATACTGCCATTTGGGTACTGAATAATCATTTAGAAGAAGTCTGTATATAGAAAAGAAGACAGAAGAAATAAAGTTTGAAATACTTGTAAACTGAATAAAATGTGTCTAATTGTCTGATCAGAAAATTTGATATGAGCTGACAACATGATGTTCAGATAACTTTGTAAAGGTATTCGATATCAGCAGCAATATAAAAAGATGAAGAATCAAATAGATCCTCGTACAGAGGATTTATAGTTTTATTGAAATCGCCATTGGTATTATGACAATGCCTGATCACTATTAGCTACTATTGTAGATACAACCATCAATCTGATCAAAATTCCAGTTCCATTTTCGCAAGCTTGCGTTCTGTGACACTACATTAGATATGTACCGGTATACACTTAAAGGCGGGGGGGGGCATGGATATTTATCACATTTGCTATTATATCAACTTAAGACACTACATGGGAAAGCCATAGGGAGATAGGAATTTTGCTGTGTCAATTCTCTTAAATCATAAGTCCTTCAAGTGGTTTGAGGAGTGGTTGCTTCATTCTTCTAACAGCTCTGTCAGAGAATAGATAGCAAGGGGTGGATCATTGAATAGGATTAAAATTAAACCTACCTTAACCCAAGAACCTCCTGCATGGCCTTTTAATGTCGTTCATTTTACCAATTTGAATTTAATATAGAGTAGTATAGCTATATATGAGTTCGTCTTGAGTAGTCCAGGTGAAAATGTCTAGAGAAAAGACTAGAACTCTGAGGTTTAGTTTGGCCTTTAATTTTGGAAGTAGGGGGCCTTTCACCAAAGGTATGATAATTAATATATTTGATTTATTGCACCTAAGAATCCCTTATAAACTACTGTTAAAAACCAAAAGTTGCCTACAGGTGGCGTCCCCTGTACCAGCCTCACGTGACGTACCGTCATAGAAGTGCGTGTCAGTGAAGTTATGTGGTTTACGTCACTTAAAACGGGCCCGTCAGCAGGTGGAACGGGTTGCATGCAGTTTCAGCCGGGTGTGTATCTCACCCGACACGCGGCGCGCGCACCCTACACGCCTGGTTCCAACCTGAGCCACGAGGGGGAGCGGCGGTTGTGACACCATGGCGGAGGGCGTGCAGGGTGGGGCGCGTCATGCAACGATTGCGTCCCTTTGGGGAGGGCGTTGGTAGCGGAAACTTGAGCCCTATGATCCAACGCCCTGCAATGGATCCACTTTGTGCTGGTAGGGATCCCTTACAAGCCATGTGGCACGAGAGAACACACGCTCTCCCAGTCAGACAAATGTTTGAGCTACTCTCCCCCGAGTGAGCTGCTCCATGAAGAGTGTCAGTTAGAACAATAAGAAAGTATATGATCCTACTACAACCCCCAAGCTGATCCCAATAACCCCGCCCTTGTACTGACTCTAACCCTTTACAGGCAGTTAGGGCGTTAAGGCATCATACTATTGGTCGACATGATGCATGAATGCAGCCCTGGTGAGTAACTCGCCAGGGCTGCATCCATGCATCATGCCGACCCTCCGGGGTTGATACACTCCTGGAGAGTCGGCATGATGCACCAATGAAGTGCTGGTGAGCCTTGTTGAGAATCTGTGCATCATAACGACCAATGGGTTAGAAGTTTCTCAATCATGATGCACTTCCCATTTAGCGGCCTTTAAAGGTCTAAGAGCACAGGTAAAACAAAGAAGTCCCTTATACAATAGACACGCCCAATAGGACCTTCACCATAGAGGTAAACACTAAGTTATTCACAGACAAAGACAAAAATTATACTTGCCGTCGTAACACTTGAGATGGTCCTTTTGTGTGGCTGCACTGAAAAAAGTCTTCCTGACAAAATGACATGTACATCCATGTCAACTTGATTTGACACATAGAGCACATGTCATTGGGACATGGCACATATGTCATCATGACAACTGTCTTCATTACACATGTCAAGTGGAGTTGACGAACCAAATGTGAGAGTGTCAACCTCATTCAACATGCCTTTCATGCATGTCATGTGGGAGACAATCGTGACCTGTGCAGTATGTGTCAAAGCGATCAGTCTTCTTTTCTCTGTGTGGAGAAGTCAGTACGTTCAAGGGAAACACCTGGGAGAAACCAAAATGAATTATTTACATTGGTTGTATAGATGAAGGAGAGAAGATAAATAAGCAGTAATGCCTGCTCAGGTTCCCATCATTCCCACCCCCACATCTACCCCAACCAGCGCCCTTTGACTGCGGCCCTTTAAGAATTCTCTTTACCCCCTTCTCTCTTTTATTTTTCAACATTGAAAGGCAAGTTTGTGAAAGTATTATTGCTCGGCGTATTCTATTGAAACCATGTCCTGGGTACTTGGTTGAAAGCAAGCCTGTGATTGGATGATGGGTGGTTGTGAGGGCCTGGTTTATGTGTATTATCCATGCAGTCTATACGGCTCCAGTGGCTTCTTTGTGACATGTTGAATTATAAATGAACACTTTGCTCCTCGCCCACGTTCATCCCACTCTGCCTTTTGTCGCTCGAGTCTGATCCCCGACCGTGAGCCCTGGTAAACTGGGATCCGATTAGCTAACCCTTTCACGGCTCCTAATGCATTAATGCATCAAACACATTGGTCGTCATGATGCACGAATGCAGCCCTGGCGAGTAACACGCCAGGGCTTGCATCATGACGACCTTACAGGTTTAATAAACTCGCGGAGGGTCGCCATGATGCTCCAAAGAAGTGCAGTTTCGCCAGCACTTCATTGGTGCATCATGACGACCAATGGCCATGATGCACTCCTGCATCATTGGTCCTGAAAGGGTTAGCTTGGCTCCCTTTCGTTGCTCCTTGCACAACGGGTATCTGCCCTTTATAACAGCCTCGTTATATGATCACCTCATGCTTCATTTGAGGGTGTAAATGGGTGAGTGCTGCTGTTATTAAGTCTTCATCATATCAGCTGCCCTGGATGGGCCTTCCATCGGATGGGCAGATAGTAAAACAGGGAATATTAAGGGGTGTAGGAATTCAATGGAGGATGTGTATTTGAAACTGCATGGTCACGTTGTAGGGTCCGGCGCCTCCAATGTGACTACAAATTATTACATTTTTCTGGAAGAAGATCTAGGGTACAGGATCTACCGTCCAAACATCAGATACAGTTATAAGTGAAGTCAGTAAACGTTGTGCATGTATTCTGTCACAGCATGTATCAGGCGCAATTTTAATATAGGAAACACCCTGTACGCAAGAACAACTTACCCGGTAATTCCCACCCACCCCCAAGTCATTTCCCCTCCCCCTCCCTCTGTCAGATTTAGAGGGGGCGCGGGGGCGCCCCCCCCCCTTTTCCCTGTACCTAGGGCATAAAAAAGCTGTGTTTCCGGTTTGGGGGGGGGGCAATATCCATTTCCTGCTTGGGAAATGAGAAAATGACAGGGAAATATGTGCATCTATGTCAAACAACAAATTTGGAAGAGAATCTTCACAAAAGTTGCAAAAAAATCTTCGAAAATCTTCAAAAAAGCAGGAAAAATTGTAAAAAAAAAGCTTGAAAAAATTCTGAGGTCGGCTCTCTCTAGCTGAGGTCGGTCGGGTGACCGGAAACAGACCTTTTTTGTTGGCCTAACAGTTCTTAACCTAGAATTTAGCCAAAATTAGGGGCTAAATGAGAGGCGCCCACTGTGTCGTCTAGTGGAGCTTGGGCAATCTAAACTTTAATGTAAATGAAGTTAGCAGTGCCTATACAAAACAATGAAATGGTCGATTAAGTTTGTTGGTTCATGTCGGAGCTTCCAGTCACACTTCAAGTTCCGCTGTTTCTCACTAGGTGGCAATAATGAGCTGTAAGGTTCATGGCCATGGCAATGCCATGCAACAACACCAATCGCACTCCATTATTGATAAATTGCAAATATTGGCAAGTTTCGTTTTTAGAAAAGACGAGTCAGAAACACCAGATATCAATATTTCCCCTCGCCATCTCAATAAAGGAAGGTATGTGATTATCTTTATAGTATATTGTTCTTCTTCAGTTCAAAGAAGAATTTTCTGGATACACAGTCCAAACCGGTGGCTTATAGATATAGAGAGAATGCACATAACAAACATGATACTTAGAGTGAAGGGACAATGTGGCGGCAGTGGTTTACTAATACCGGAAGTGCCCTACGTGTGGCGCCTTATAGTACCGCCAGGAGGCGCGTGAGGCGCCACCTTTGGCGCTGCACGTGCCTCCACGGTCTGCCTGGTGCGAGGTGGGCGCCGGGGGATAATACATGTACAAGGTATATGTAAAACCTCGGGTATCAGCCTTAGTTCAGAGACCATTTTAGGCTTATGAAGGAAGTGTGTGTGTGTGTGGGGGGGGGGGTCGGTGTAACACATTGACATGTCAATCTCTAAAGCAAAATATACATAGACGGTGGGGGGGGGCAGTACTGACCGTAGCACACCAATGGTTTCTTGAATATTGAAGATCCATTGATTGGAACAAAAGTTGTGTCAACCTGTGTTTTTTTTTTCTTTTGGAATGATACAAGCTTATATTGTTGCTTATATGTTTGTGTGGCTTATACGTTATTACATGAGTAATAATAAAAATGTCCCATGGAAAATTTACAGACAAATAATTTTCTTCTCACATTGGAGAAATTGATTCTGTCAACAATGTCAAATATGGGGTTCAGTTTGCATGGAGGTTCTGGCTCTGATCTGGAATAATGGGTTGGAATTCTATATTATTCTATATAATAATAATGCAGATATTTCTATGTATTTTATTCACGCTGCGTTTTGTGTTATAACTTAGGTGCAGGCCGTTATATCAATTCCCTGAAGCAGGAGGTTGTAAAATGTCAAAGAACAAATAAACATGTTTGTATGAGTTCTACCTCGTGTGATTGACAACCCAGACCACATCCCCTCCATACCCCATCGTCACCTGAGACTCCTCCATATATAGTAGATATATTGGGGTTGTAACAAGGCCAATTAGCGGTCAACTTTCTCCTCATCTCGCCAGACACACTTTTTATACCCCTCTGGTGTATGTTCTGGATGAAAAACGAGAATATAAAACGTGAGAAAATAGGAAGGAAGCCCAGGTAGGGACGAGCACATATGGGAAAGTGAGAGACAGGACAGAACTAAGGAAGAACGAAAGACAGGAAGAGAGAAAGAAAGAAAGAAAGAAAGAAAGAAAGAAAGAAAGAAAGAAAAAAAAGACTGCGACAGAGACAGAGACAGGCAGAGAGGCAAGTAGACAATGGCAAAGAGAGACAGGGACGTGATGAAAGAGATAGAGAGAGACAGAGACAGACAGACAGACAGACTGACAGACAGACTGACAGACAGAGACAGAGGGACAGACACAGACAGACAGACAGACAGAGATATGCAGAGAGTGAGACAGAGAGACAGGTAGAGTGACAGGCAAACAGAGAAAGAGAGAGAGACATAGAGAGACAGACAGACAGGCAGACTGACGCTGAGACAGACAGAGGGAGAGTGAGGGGGGGGGCAGAGACAGAGAACACAGACGTAAATCTAGAAATGCAGTAGAGGAGTAGAGGCTGTGGTTTACTGGGTTGTGAGTAGACGGAGCAAGACGCATGCAGAGTTGTTGGCTCCAGCTTGTCCTTGGCACTCACAGAATACATGATACGTATACATGTTCACCGTGCGGAACCGCCCCCACTCTGTACCACTCTGCCCTTATCATCATCACAATACAAGGTCTGAATCCACTCATCCACGACCCCAACTTTTGTCTTCACGCTTGGCGTGCCCCCAACCAGTCTTCACGCTGCCTTCCCAGAACATTGAAATTCATGTTTTCTCGGAGTTTGGGGAGACGGCGTCGAGCGGCGACTTCAAAGGTAGCATCAAAGACACCGCCTTGGCCCGTGACGGGACTGCTGAATGGACTGGCGCGGATCTTGCAGGGTGATGGGAATAAGCTGGCACGGGCCTGGAGGCTGGGAAGGTGCAGAATGAACACTGGACTTCCCAGGGGAGTCGCTGTCCAGATGGATTATTGGGAAACATACCAAAACAAACAGGATGATTGTGTTCCAGGTCGGTATAGTGCAAAGACAACTCGCTGATACCCAATCTTGTTAGGATTACTTCAGGTGTGCATCCGACTCCTCTCTGTCCACCCCCCCTTCCGACTTTTGGAGAAACTAAGGAATGCTCACAGATCAATCATTCATGAAATAATAAATCTAATTTCAATAATATGACTTTTGGGGTTCATTTTTGACAAGTAGACTTCTATTAAACCTGTGTCGGCGGCCACTTGAAAAGGCAAGCACTCTCTATGTGAAACGTGAGCTGCAGCTTCGTCTATCTTTAAAACCTTGAAGTGCAGGAGTGCGTCATGACTGGTTGTCATGACGCACCAATGACGTCTGCTCGTCAGAACTAAATTGGTGCATCATGGCGACCCTCCAGGGGTGTACATAGTCCCGTAGGGTCGGCATGAGCCATGAATGTAGCCTTGGCGAGTTACTCGCCAAAGCTACATTCATGGCTCATGCCGACCAATGATAGAGCATAAATTCACCCTAGTAGGGTCAAAAGGTTTACTTCCTCCAGGGCCGGTTGGTAAAACCACCTACCGTTACCATCACACAGGGTGATGCCATTTCCACTGTCTGTGATGTCTAATTGCCCTAATTGCAGCAATAAAGTGGTCACGATTCAGCTTCCGCACTTTGAAGATCAAACACATTAGGGGCTCGTCTGTGCTTGGCATAGGGAGTTTTTGCCCTTTAAGGAACGCCAATGCATTAATAATGCATTATTCCCATTGGTCTTCTTGATGCATGAAAGCAGCTCTGGTGAGTAACTCGCCAGGGCTGCAGTCATGCATCATGCCGACCTTATAGGGTTGATACACTCAGAGAAGGTCAGCATGATGCTCCAATGAAGTGCTGGTGAGTAGTCTAGGCAACACTTTATGTGCATCACGGTGACCTATGGGCATCATGCACTCCTGCGATAGCGGTCCTTAAAGGGTTAAGGGGGTTTAGAGTTAAACGTTTTCCAATCTTAGACATGCTAAAACTAGTTATGGATGCTTGGTATGGGTGTTACTGGGGTGGTCATGGAAATGGGTGTACAATGCAATCATGCATATTGTGTTTAAGATGACAATCACTTTAATCTACAAATAAAAGACATCATTTTTGAGAGGTAAGTGTGAGTCCCTATGGGGCCCTTGATGGGGGGTCCCCATGTCCCATGTCGATTTTAAGAAATTGCCATGTCCCCATGTCGATTTTAAGAAATTGCCATGTCACCATGTCGATTTTAAGAAATTGCCATGTCACTGTGTCGATTTTAAGGAATTGGCCATGTCACATGTCACTAGGCCAAAATATGCTCATGTCGCCATGTCGATTTTAGGGGTCTAGAGCCATCCCTATGCCCCATATACCTGCCTCTATCGCCCCAGGAGAATGCACCTAAATGCTTCCTGTGCCATTTTATATACAAAGGTATCTACCACACTGAAGTATAAGGAAAAGGTTGTGTGCTTTTTGTTTTAATACAAAATAAGGTATAAGTCTACAGACTATACTATTCTAGTAACACTCACAGGTATTCTTCTCGCAGTTTTCATGTGATCTGAAAGCAAGGTAATTTCAGGTGCACTATAATTGCTTATGTAATATCTTATAACAAACATACATAATAATTTTCTCATCTGTTTACACCATTTCTGGCTACACCTCTTCCAGTTAGTGTTATATATTAGATACAAAGTCATTTTATCTCAATACTGCTAACCCCCTATTGGGATGTAAGCCTCTGATCTCCTATGAACTTATCCCACAATACCATAAACTGACTTTGTGAGGATGCCGGTCTGTGGTTAGCCGGGTGGGTATATCTTTAAAGGCAGCTAATGCATGCATGCATCATGTCCATTGGTGGTCATGATGCATGAATGCATCACTGGCAAGTTATTCATGCATCATGCCGACCCAATGAGACCCATATACCCCGGAGGATCGGCATGATGCACCAATGAAGTGCCATGAGAGCAGTCTCATCAGCACTTCATTGGTGCATCATGCCGACCAATGGGCATGATGCACTCCTGCATCAGCAGCTTTTAAAGGGCTAATTTCGCCTCCCCATGATTTGCTCATCCGTTAGAGCATTAACTCGGTGAGCAGGTCGTAAAGCGAGCAGCTCGTGGTCCCGACAAGGTGTTTGCACTTGTATAGAAGGGCTGTAAATGGTCTGGGATTGGACGGCCACAGGACCGCCACACAGTGGGAGATGGAACTCTGTGGTGAGCACACGGTGATAGCCTGGAGGGTGGTAGGAGGCCTGATAGCTGGCCTAATAGCTACCCACTCCCACATCAGTCGGCATCACCACCTCCTTGTTAAAATATCATATATTGGTATCAAAATGTACAATATATACTTGTACTTGTTCTCATATATCAGTTACACGTCGTACGATTCAATTCATTACTTGAATGTATCTACAGCCCAATAAACCCTTCCCTGAAATAACGAAAGAGACGATGCCATAGAAAGGCATCTACCTTTTACTGACAAAATGAGCACATCACCTAGTTATATGGTTTCGTAGGGAAGATAACATGGTCGTGTTGAGATATATACCACTGAAGAAACCTTAATTTACTATTTGGAAGCCCCAAGTGCGACCCATTGTCTTGCCCAAAAGTCAGGGTGTGACCTGTACGCTGGCGCGGCTTATTCAATGGATTTTACGGTGCATGGATTGCTTCGTCATCTAGAGCAAATGACATGATACTTTCTCGGGGATGCTAGACATGTGATTGTATACAGTAGCATTGACCGCAATGTAAGCATGTTGAATCATTAAGGATGTTAGTATAGAGAGACCTGATACCTTCAACACCCTAGATATATAAAGCACGTGACTGCTTTACCTTCCCACCCAACTCTCACTGTCCCCTTTTCCTTGCGCTCTAGAACTTCCAATTGAACTGATGATGAGGGGAAAAAAGAATATAAAAGGGAGAAAGAAATAACATGGGAGCATTCTGGATAGTGCACTTAAAATATGAGTAACTGTGTCGTGCTTTCAGTATTCTCCACCACAAGTCCCTGATGCCCCAAAGCGGACGATGCCATTGTATTGGTCTCCCCCACAGGTCGCCTCAGCGCCGTTTCTTCTGGCGGAGCCCCTCGGCTCCTTCCGTGGGGGCGCTGAAGTAACAGGTTTTCATTTTGCGGATCAAAGCCGAGGTTTAGACCTCTTTGAAAAGGGCCAAATAGGTGCCCGATGATCTGAAAGGCGGACCCGGCCTGCGCTCCCACAACCAAGTCAGGACCTCGCTCCAGGGCCTTCTATTGGTGCAGTAATAGCATGTGGCAGTTGGGTGTATCATTGCCATTCAGTTTAGGTATTGAATCGGGGCGTTTGTTCGCTGTAAAATAGGCCTACATTAACGCGTGGCGTAGCCTGGGGGTGTGGATGACAATTGGTAGTGTTGTGAAGGGGAGCATTGGGGATGTATATATAAAACCCTTTAAGCAACGATTGATGCTTTAATGTATCATACCTTTGATGCACGAATGTTGCCCTGGTGAGTAACTCACCAGGGCTGCATTTATGCATCATGACAATCTTTTGGGCCGATACATTCACGTAGGTCAGCATGATGCTCCAATGAAGCGCTGGCGAGCAGACTTGCCAGTACTTCATTGGAGCATCATGCTGACCAATGTACTCCTGCATCGGCGGCCCTTATAGATATAAGCCCCGCACCACCGCCTCTTGGAGGACCAGAGAGATAACATCTCAACAGATCACCGTCACCAGCAGATTATGCAGCTTGATTCGGCCTGACAAAAAGAAGGCCGGGACCTGCCCCGCCTGGGGCTGTGTCGTCTCTGAGGTGGCACTGCAGTGGCCCACCTGAGTTGGAGAACTCTGGCCACCCTGGAGTTGTGATTTACCATACCTGTGACCCTGTAATCTACTGGCTACAAGGGGGATTTTATACCGACTAGGACCAGCTTATAATGCACGGTAATGGTGCGAAAGGTGGATTTAAGGACAATGGAGGTCTACCAATGTGGAAATTGACCATAGTAATAAGTTCTTTTTTTTTCATAGAATCGTATAGTATAGAAGGAAGCACTGATTTCTGAGCTAAGGAGAAAAAGCCAGATTTCTTGGGCAGACAGTCATTGTGGAAGGGTGCGATATGCAACCTGTTGGAGTTTAACGACTTAAAAGAAACTGTGGCCTGGGCGCTATTCTGTACGTGTAGAAATAGGTGACATCCAGGTTTTAAATGGAGTCTGCAAATTACTTCAATTCACAAGATGTGCTACTGTAAGTGAGGAGAGAACCATTTGGTATTATCAGGGAGGTCTCTGACATTATACATGTGTACTTCTCCTCACTTACAGTCAACCTCCTGTAATACCACCCTGCCACCTGGTGCCGTTTCTATAAACCAAAAGTGAACACCCCACTCTCTCTTCCTTCCCCATGCACCCACCCACCCACCCCTCCACTCGCCCCCACCCACCCCCACCGCTCCTCAGTCCGCACTCTGCACTGCTCTGTCATTCGGTGATGCAGCGCCGCTGATTCAGGCGACAGCTCAGCCAATCAGAGCCTACTTAACTTGGTATTTTCGGCAATTATAAGCATCCCATGTACACATATGGAGTGCAGTGACACGGCGTGGTGGTGAGCAGTGGGAGAGACTGAGAGCTGATGACCAATGCTCCTCCAGCTTCTCCAGGAAGCAGCCTGAGACTTCAGCTGAACAAGAGATCCACTGGGGTGGACTGAGAGGGATCAGATGGTCCCTGGGAGTTGTAGGGTGAAGTAGTTCTCCTGCTCCTATACACTGATCGCCTACCTACCTACAGGAGAGCTTACACACTGTATACATATATACACCTACCTGACTTGTATATCCAAGTCACAGTCAATAATAATAATACACACGCCACTGGTTTATATATCTCCGATACACCTGGAGAGACTGGAACCATAGACACTTCACTAAGGTGGTATTAAGGTACACAACTACATTGTGACGCCCTGGAGGAGAGGGTGATCACCTAGAATTAGGCACTGGATGAGTCACATGCAGGTGTATCTTCTCACCTGGAGGACTTGGTTCAAGTAGATAGCTGTCAGCTATATCTTCTTTCCTGTTTACCTTTGGAAAAAGAAGCTAACATTTGGTGCTTTGTGATTATCATAGAACTGGGATGACGAAGGTATTTAGCCTAAATTTTAGGTTAAATTAGATAATAATCATTGTCTTTAGGTCCAGTAGAATCTCATTGTATTTAGTCACTACTCCTCTGGTTACCAGCTGAAGGATATTCACATTAATTTGGTGCTGAAAATATTCATATAAAGGATATAGGACATAAAAATATGACCATGGCAGCTCATGTGAATTCATCCGAGCTGAGTGGGGACGGCAGTACAGGGGTGTGTTCCCCGTGTCTCAGTGACAGTCGCAGCGACACGACGGGCACCCCGGGCCCGCCTGTCGGTCTCACCGACTCCACCAACTCCAGCCTCAACAGCGGCAACACACCTGGGGGCGGCGGCATGCCGGGCGGCGGCGACCCGGGCGTCAAGGCGGGCGGAGACGGGAAGGGCGCAGAGGGTTCCCCGGGCGCGGACGGCGTCGGTGGGAAGACATTGACATTCTCACCTGACCAGGTAGCATGTGTCTGTGAGGCGCTCCAACAGTCGGCTAACATTGACCGCCTCGCCCGCTTCCTCTGGTCACTTCCTCCTAGTGAGCTGCTCCGGGGGTCGGAGGCCGTCCTCAAGGCCCGCGCCACCGTCGCCTTCCACCGGGGGTCGTTCAGAGAACTCTACGCCATCCTAGAAAGCCACACTTTTGACCCTTCCAGCCACGCCATGCTCCAGCAGATGTGGTATAAGGCGCACTACATGGAGGCGCAGAAGATCCGCGGCCGGCCCCTGGGCGCTGTAGACAAATATAGGCTTAGGAGGAAATACCCCCTGCCCAAAACAATCTGGGACGGGGAGGAGACAATCTATTGCTTCAAGGAGAAGTCGCGGCAGGTCTTGAAGGACGCCTATAAGGCGAACCGCTACCCGACCCCGGACGAGAAGAGAGCACTGGCCAAGAAGACGGGTCTGACTTTGACACAGGTGTCCAACTGGTTCAAGAACCGGCGACAACGCGACCGGACACCGCAACACAACCAGAGCTGTCGACAGTGAGTATTGTTCATATTTATGATTTGTCAGGAAAATCATTTTTAAATCGACAGGAAACTGTGTTTCTAGATGGTCGGAAAACTTATTTTTCCTAATTACCGTCAGAAGGGTTCCCAGCAAATTGTCGTTATCTGTCGCCATGATTGGTCATCAATGGTGACTCCTTTCTGAGTGATAACTCACTGCGTCATCTTTCGCCACTGTGTGTCAGTCTCACATGGCATGGCGATTTATCACAACAGTTGCCAACATGATCTCACTCACTGCGTGAGTATGTGCCACCCCTTGTCATCCCTCACAAAGCATGGTAACTTATCACCACCATTGCCAAAATAGATCTAACTCACTGCGTGAGTATGTGCCACTGCCTGTCAACTCTCAGTCAGAATGGCAACTTTTCACCTGCATTGCCACATGGCTCTCACTCACTGCGTGAGTGTGTATCACTCCTTGTTAATCTTCTCTCAAAATGGCGACTTATCACCACCATTGCCAACATTTGTCTCACTCAATACGTGAATTTGTGTCACTCCAAGTCAATGCTCTCTGAGGATTGCATCATCTGTCACTCACTCTCACTCACAGTGGCAACTTATCACCACCATTGCCAAAGTTGTTGAGACAGCACCACTGTTCAACATGTAGCCTATCTAGGAAGTGTGGGCATGAAGTATAAGTCCCATACGTATCAAATGTGCTTTGTTTCACACTGATTTCCATGTAATACTTCAGAGTTGAATCAAACAAGATTATATAGAGAGAATATCAATTGAATTTAGATAGAGTTATCTCTAAAATGAAAGCAACTATCCATAAACACCTTTTCTCTGGTTACAGGAAAAAGACATAGGGGAATATCAACATGAACACCTTGTCTGTGGTTAGAGGGAAGATACATATGGCAATACCTTCTCTGGCAAAACATACTTTGATCTGGCAGATCTGAGGCTGCATGATTACCAATGTCGATGATCATGAGCTTTTTATCTAACAAGGTGAGTGATCACCAGCGTCGCCATCCCTGGTGAGTCTGAGTGATCACCACTCTCGCCATCCATGGTGAACCTGCGCTATGACGTGGTGCGCGTTTCATCTAGCGAGGTGAGTGATCACTCGTGTCGCCATCCCTGGCGAGTGTGGGTGATTAAGATCCTCACCCTCTGTGGTGAACCTGTGCTATCACGAGGTACGCGTTTTATCTAGCGAAGTGACTGATCACAATCCTTGCTATCCGTGGTGAATGTGTATTATGACGTGGTGTGCGTCTCATCTAGCGAAGTGAGTGATCACTCATGTCGCCATCCCTGGTGAGGATGAGTGATCACTCATGTCGCCATCCCTGGTGAGGATGAGTGATCACGATCCTCGCCATCCCTGGTGAACATGTGCTATGACGAGGTGCGTGTTTCATCTAGCGAGGTGAGTGATCACCCGCGTCGCCATCCCTGGTGAGTCTGAGTGATCACCATCCTCGTCATCTGAGGTGAGGCCATGTGATCACCACCATTGCTATTCCTGGTGATCTTGTGCTATAGCGACGTCGTGTTCCATCTAGCGACATGTGTAAGCCACTTCACACAGGTTGACGAGGAGTCACGACAATTTGCTGGGTTCTTTTCTGAACTCTATCAACACATAACGAGCAGGTTGCTTGTTTAATTTCAGTTATTAGGTAAATTTGCAATTCTTCAGGGCTACTGAAATTTCAAAGAAGTTTCCTACAGGACACCATCTCCGTCCAATTCACCCTCTACACTGTAAGAAATGTGTGTTGCATTTACACGCTTTGTAACACACTTCTTTGCAGCATATTTTTACTCACTTATTTTTTTAACACACAACACGCTTTTGCCAAAAGTGTGTTAAGAAGTGTGTTCATGTCAAAAGGGTGTTACAACAAAAGTGTGTTGTAAAAAGTGTGTTCATGCATATAGTGTGTTCATAGAAAGTGTGTTGCTTCATAAAGTGTTTAGATATGAAAGTGAGTTAATATTTCTACAATGAAGGGGGTGGGTGGGGGGCATTTAGCCTTTATTTCTTCATATTTTCATTTTGGTGTACTTGTTATTGTCCTGAGATGACGTGAGGAAGGTAACCATGAGGCACACATACTTAATCTGGAAAGGAATAACACTATAATTATGATATGTTGATTTAGTGCATAAATTGTCCTAATACCACTTAAACTTCTACATTAAAATATACTAATACATCAATAACATAATCTTCTGATTTCTCTGTCTAGATTTTAGAATGGTGACTGAGTCTAGGCTCCCATACATAAAAAAGTCGTTATGTAGGTACATTATAATGATAAAGAATTATATTCAAAATGCAGGATAGTCACACTTACCTATTCCTGGTATTTTGTAAATCACAAATCAGCATGAGAACTTGTCAGTGACTGGAGCAAGCAGATTGTAGTTTTCTGAAACAGAAGAATTGGTGAATGAACACTGTGTGCTACACTGGATAGTAAGTTGGGCAGCATATTGATACAGCTTTTAGAGAATTTCTCTATAATTTCTCTATGTGAGTGTAAATCTATGATAAACCAACTTACTACACTCTTTTACAGCTTGTATAGCACTAGTGCTGAGGATGATATATAAGAATACTTACCAGAAATAAGCAGAAAAGTGAAGACACTCCTCTCTCCAGCAGGTGCAGATTCAAACTGACTGTGTGTAACTGTTATAACTGACCTTTGGTTAGGTGAGGGGCAATAAATGGGTTACATAATACCACTGATAAGACTGAATGATTAATAAAATGTGTGTTGATTTAACACACATTTCAGTACCTAAACACTTTTGAGAAAAAAGTGTGTAAGCGTGTTAGAAAAAGTGTGTTGATGGCCTCAAAGTGAGTAAAATGCTCAAAGTGGGTTGAATATCCATGTGTGTTACAATCTTGTGTGTTCCCGCAACACACATTATTTACAGTGTAATGAATGTCTGTAATAATTTCTAACTTTTAATTTATGGATATTGTGGATGGCATTCTTTCCTGTTATGCATGTTACATTTCACGTCTTCCTTTGTTAACATCAACAAATAAATAGTGAAGAATATATGCAATAGTTCCAGGGTCTTGACTTCTATCTAGATCTATGCTACTATATTTCTCTTTGTGTGTGTGTATAGAAAAAACATCCCGATTCAAAATATTGAACACCGGATTGCGTACTATCCGAGTTCAATGTAATCCATGTAGCAATTTGCCAATTGGTTGGCATTAAGATAATAAGATCCCTCCAAAATAGTTTGGAGATATAGTGCAGACCCATACCGGAAAGATGCCAGTGTCTATAAATATGGGCATCACTGAACATATGCTTCAGTTAGATTGGACTTTAATGACCATAATAAATTACCAATGGGAATATGTAGGGTGTGGCAGATACTATATTCACGATAATATAAAAAAAAATGTGATACTGTATATTAAAGAAAGGGACCACCGTTGTTTCTGGTTTTGGCTGATATCTCTTTCTCTAAAGTAGCTTCCTCAACATGACCATAAATAGTACATAAAGAACTAGGGGGATTGAGATAGCTATAGAATGTTCAGCCCCCGGGTTCATCCATGTTAAGGCTTTGGCTAAACTATATAAGATCTATCTATGACATAAACAAATGTCATTTCAATGACTAAATTTGATGAGATAAAAACGTTATGAAAGGCTGGATAAAATGAAAATGTGTTCATGTACATAATATTGCAAAGAGTAAAACTAGAGAGAGTAACTTTGCAATATGTACATGAACATATTTCCATCTTAGCCAGCCTTTAACAACTGTTTTTCATTAAATTTTCTCATGTTTTAATCCACACATGTACATAAGTCAAACCTGGTATGGCTTATCAATATTTCCAAGAATATCATTATGAAGTTACAGCACATTACATTACAACTGACATTGATAATTCTGAAAGTCTTCCCTCTCAGCCAGTGGAAAAGAGCCATGACCTGTGCCTGATTTCCATATGCTACTGACGCCGCGGTCCGCACCCAGTTATTGCATTTATCGATTAGCTTAACATGGCGTGAAAAGATCATGGGAAGGGGCAACACAATCACATGCCATAAAAGACTAATTAGCTTAAAATAACTATTAATGACGTCATCCTTCAGTGAGTCCTGCCTTTCATGGGAACGCCACTGATTGAGAGCAACATTTGAGATGCCTTATGGGTTCCTAAATATGGTACAGAGTGAACTGTACGCCCAGTCGTCTTCCATTTAGGTCTTGACCCCTGAGTCAACGGGGCCCATGCTCAAGCTGTGTCCATCATTCTTATTAGCGATCTCATTGGCAATGAAACGCAGCGTCTCAGGCATTGAAACGCAGCGTCATTGGCAATGAAACGCAGCGTCCCAGTCAAGTGCGGTGGCCTGCGGGGTGTGGCCGGGACCTAATCACATTAGGCGCCGCCTGGTGGTGGCTTTGTCTGCCGCAGGAGATGTTTAGACAGAGCATTTGAGGTTCCCGATCACGAACTTTGCTGCCTCCTTCCGCCCGCCGCGGGTGAACTCAAGACAGACAAATACGCCCCCAAAACAAACCAATTTCCAATTCCCCGGCAGTGATTTTGAGATTGCATTTTCTTTTAATTAAGTCTTTGTAGACAAATAGTTTGTTTTCTGATTTGCGATGCAGCCTTTGGGGTTAGCTTGGGTGATTGATTGACATGGCTTTCATTTGAGATTTTCAGGCAGACGACATTTAGGTTTTAGCGCTAAATAAAGAAATGGGAATCAAAATGGCCGTGTACACATGTATCGTGCGTGAATTGAATTGAATTGAATTCCGGGCGTGCATTCAGCTCACGCCTTCAGAATGTGTGTGTGTGGGAGAAACGCTAAAATGACTTGTTTGCCGTACGATTTAAAATTGATGTGGCTGAGATATATACATGTGTGCACGTCCATCTGTCTGTGGGCCGCTTGACAACGTCTTGACGTCAGAGACGCTGGGGGAACGCTGACAATAGTCGGCCATCATTCTCCCAGCCCTGGCGGCTACCACTTTATATTAACTCACTATAGAGACCTAAGGTGTGAATCTTGGGTGGTGGAGACTTGTGGTGGTTGTTGACAAAAACCTGGCTGCGGTCAGTCAGTTTTAGAGTGACTTTCACTCCGGGAGGTGAGTGGAGCCACTGAGAGGGCTTATTTAGCCACCCCAGTCTCCTCCTGAGTCCCCACTCAGGGCGGCCGCGTTGAACAAACCCCAACCTCTTACCTTTGCTAGCAGGTGCTTTCAGAACCAACCCACTCCTATTTTATTCGCCCCTGCCACCGACCCCGTTCATACAATGATCGTTATTCAGTGACGGCCCGGTGGGCACCACCACGGCGCGTCCCCGACGGTGCGTGATTCCTTGGTGAAGGGTTGGTCTTTTCTTTGCTATCTTTGCCAGCGCTGCCTTCTATATATACCTTCCATCAGCTACCAAACCCACCCCTCCTCCACCTCCATCCAGCAAGGTATTGGCAGACTATTACCACGAAAAATGGTGGCAGTGTGCGACTTTGTGGCCCGATATTGTGTGTCACAGAGCGGCTACAAAGGGTGTGGATCCTATGTGGGCCGAGCATCCCGGCCCTACTGCCCAACACGCAAGGGGGTAGCTAGCCCAGCCCCCTTTCACCACACCAGGGGAAAATAGAGAAAAAAAGGGAGTGGGGGGGGGGGGCTTTATAGGAGTCTGCTTTGTGACTTATTTGTACACACAGGGCGCCCAAACTGCAACGGAGATCAGAAAGACACGGAAGGGAAATGGTGGGAGTGGATGTTGTGGGGAGAGCTGGGGTCACCCTGACTGACGTCCTACCTCTCTCTCCCTGTTGTAGATGTCTATAATACCCCTTGTGAATGTCCCCGATGATTCATGGCTGGTCTTGTGGAGGTGGCCAGTATCTGTCTCGGAAATGTTACTATTTCTCCTTGTATGGCCCCAGCCTGGATACCACAAACAGAGAATGACTCCCCATGGCGGAAATAGCAATATTCTGGTCTGTGAGTAGCATCATTTTACATGCTATATCGTAAAATCCCACATATTAGCCGCGGCATATGGGCCCATTCAGACACTTGAGGCAGGGGGGGGGGGGAGGGTGGGCGAGCAGGTAGCTGAAACACTTTCCAAAATCTCCAATCAACCCTAGCAATTGCACCTCTGTTGTGGATGACTCTTTGGGACCTAAATTAAGGGCTTCTGAATTTTTAACACACCGGCACATCGCTGAGAAAGGAAATATCGTAACTTGAAGCAATCCAAAACTCAGGGTACATGTAGTACATAATACAAATAGATACAAGGACTAGAATATTTTTTTTCTCTAGATTTCCTATGAAAATTGTTGCTTATGACTAGAATACTATTTGACAGCCTGTTGCTATATATGTACGTTGTACTAGATTGCTGGCCCAAAATACCACTGTGCATATACCTTACTTAATAAATAGGTGGGAGGTATGAAGCATTAGGGACCCAACATGGGCGTTGACAACCACTGAAGCACAGAGAGCTAAGTGTGTGACGGCCACATGCACATTTTGTGACCCTTGTGACAGATGCCCTACACCCACACTCTGCCCAACCACACTAAAAAAATATAGTATTGCTAGAGTCAGCAAAGTGAGAAGCATAGTCTTGGCACAGAGTCACATTGACAACTTTTGATGCAAAATGTCCTGGTCTACCCGACAACTTCTGTACAGCAGGTCATGAAGAAAAGTAGAACTAGGAAGGGTCTGTGCCAGGAGTTAAATCTGACAGGCTTTGCCTTGTTTATCTTTAATATACTGCTTACTATGAGGACCCTATTTTTTCTGTGCACCTTCCTGGTCCGCCATGCTACCTGACCAGAGACACTGGGAAGAGCCAGCAGGTCAAGAGGCATGTTTCCATAGGCAGTCAGCGCGACGGATCAGGCCCACCGGAGGTACCGTGACCCGCATCGGCGACCAGACTGCCGCTAGGGGGCCAGTCCACGGTCCACGCGACCTCTGGCGAGAAGTCAGAAAACAAATGCCAACTTGAGACTAAACATGCAAACATTGACACTGGAGAGTACTTAGAGCCAGATCCGGATATGGTGCGGCGGGGTCAGCGCGCCAGGCGACATGCTTTATTCATCAGCTTAGCGCGGCACCCGGGCCGTGCTGCGCATTCTAACTGCGCAAGTCCCCACTGCGCATGAGCAGAAGGAAAACAATAAATATAACATCTTGATCCGCCGTCGCGACACTCGGACTGGCCACAGGCTTAGAAAGGATTCCCATCCATCCTTTCTTTAACCTCTTACCCTCCCCGACCCCCAGGGGGACATACACTAGCGCCTCCTAGCGGCAACTAGGGCAGTGAGCTTCCTGACTTTACCTGTCCAAGGGTGTGAAGATGGGGCTACTGATCAGCTTCTGGCGTGAGAGAAAGTGTAAGCCGAAACGGGGAATTTAATTTGGCCGTATAGGTCTATTTGGACGCGACACAAAAGATATAGTGTGTCTTGAAACCCGATTCCTAACATAACAAAAATCCCCTTCAGAGCTGGGGGCGAGGTGCAGTGACAAAAAGCTGGCCACCCTGGTGGTGAAGGGGCTATAGAGGGGCATTGCAGCGTGAGACTAGCTATATAATAGAGCTACCGCTAGACGTCGCCTTCAACCAAAGAGAACTGTCCAGGTAGAGGAATGTACAGGTATACATGTGAGTAGGGGGTGGGGCAACCTGTGGGTCTTAATCAGTAAATATGAAACAAGATGACCGTACCTGGGAAAGAGAAAGAGTGAGGAATGTACCTTGTAATACAATCAGATGGTTTGCAATTTTGTCTCTTCATTGACTTACCTGACTCAGAGATATAACGGTACACTTCATTGTCTCTGCCAGACTCATACCTTCCTCTAAATTCTCATACACATTGCACACTAATATTTAGTGATGTTTTAGGAACACGCCGGGTCCACTGTTAAATAAAGGAGTAAGAACTTTCACCACCAGAATCATCATTCATGTATACATGATTCATATCAGACCAATTTAGCTAGGAAACTGTAGATGTCTGGCTCTGCATGTATACATGTTAAAATGTATATATAAATTCTTCTGGCACATGTGCTTCAATTGTTACAGAGTTCAAAAATAGCGAGGGATATTAAACATGTTCTTGTCTCTGAGAAAAGTTTTAATGATATATATTCAAAACAACGCTGAACAAACCTTGAATTGAAGTAGCACAGATAGATATTCACAAACAACCAGCAGTACCAGTCAAAATAATGACATTTTTGTTGTGTGTGAGCTGAGCTTTTACAGCCTAGTAATCTGAGCCCACTATGAGCCGCTCGAGACGAATACAAAGATAACCAGGTCACTAGACGAGCCCTTTAAGGGCCACTGATGCAGGGTGCATCATGGCTATTGGTCATGCACCAATCACGTGCTGGTGAGACTGCTCGCCAGCACTTCTGTGGAGAATCATGCCCACACTCTGTGATAATGTTTGTCAGGCGGCGGGCGCTGACTCTTACCTGACGGGAGAGTCAGGCTTCCTGCATAGGGCTCATTTGTCAGGTGACTGGGATTGTAGGACATAATTTTTTTCTATCGATTTCCTCTTAAAGATGGCTTCCTAAGACATGTTTGTTGCCATTTCGTGAGAAACCTTTAACATGGGGGGCCCAGATTATTTGGTTCTCGCAAATCTGTTAGCCTTCATATCAAGTTTAGCTGCCACGGTCGGCCATGTCCTTAACTGAGCTGCGCCCAGTGACTAGGATAATGTCAATTCTGTAGGGTCGGAATGGTGCATGAATGTAGCCCTGATGAGTTTCTCACCAGGGTTACATTCATGATTTCGTGACCACCTACAGACCTAAAAAGAATGTGCTCTAATTAAAATGCCTCGGGTATGCAACGAGAGTTGGCTGACCCCTATTGATAGATCTATGCTCTAGACAGCCACATAGTAGGTCTATATAAAGTCAAATGACAGCAAAGAGACAAATGAAAAAGATGGAAACATCGCTACAAATGTATAAAATCACGGGGGAATGGAAACAGGTTATATTTGATATATGTGAGCACTGGGTGCATTTAGTGTTATTTATGGGTTATGTTATACAATAATGTAAACATAATTACCAAGACCCACATTATGTGGTGTCTAACATTCCCTAAATGATACATTTAATGATCCCACGTTCACCCAGCATAAACAAAATATATCTCATCAAATTTTATCTAATTAGAATAGAGAACAAACAAGTTGCATTACATACCAGTATAGATAAATATTCTATATACTAATTATATATATAGATCTATACTATACATATAAATATGTACGTATATTATGTTATTTAACATACTTATATTTACTGATGTTAGAAAGTCCTTTCCCATGTGAACTTATCACCTATCTTTTCACTTGGTACGTTGGTAACTAATTCGACATAATTGGTTCTATTAGAGTTACATGACTGTCTGCATGGTCTGCATGTCCTAACGGCCACCCTTTATCCCTCTAAAGGCCGCTGATGCATTAATGCACCATGCCCATTGGTTGTCATGATGCATGAATGCAGTCCTTGCAAGTAACACATCAGGGCTGCATTCATGCATCATGTAGACCCTACAGGGTTGATACAATCCCAGCGGGTTGGCGTGATGCGCCATTCAAGTGCTGGCGAGCAGACTACATTGGTGCATCATGCCAAACGATGGGCATGATGCACTCCATAAAGGGGTATACTATCTAACATTGAGAAGTAGTATTATAAGCATCTTTGTCCATGCTGTCAGTGCAAGTCCCCTGTGGACCCCCAGCGTGTGTGAACCCACAGGAGGCTTTCTCCTCCTCCTGTGTATTAATCCATGTGTACCTGTCAGATGGACACCTGAGACGTAACGACCTCGGCTCATCAGGATTATGCCAGGTGTCGTCAAGGTGCGCCCACAGTGGGTGAACAGTAGGTAGGCCACCATTGGCCAGCTACATGAGTGATTAACCCTTTAAAGGCCGATATGCCATTAATGCATCATATATTTTGGTCGGAATGATGCATGAATGGAGACCTTGTGAATAACTCGCCAGGGCTACATTCATGCATTATACCGACCCTATGGGGTTGATACTGCACCGTAAGGTCGGCATGATGCTCCAATGAAGTGCTGGTAAGCAGACTCACTAGAACTTCATTGGTGCATCATGCCGACCTATGGGCATAGGGCACTAATACCTCAGCAGCCCTTAAAGGGTTATAAAGGGCCCAGGTAGTGGGCTCTCACCTGTGCCCAGGCCCGACTACCATATGGCACGGCCAGGTACCCGGGACCCCCTGCAGGGAGTCCGGGGAGTTTGTCCAGGGTGTGCGGTACCTTATCTATTCTGTCCATCTTGCTGTGACGGCTGTCAGTAAGCGCCCTGCCAGCAGCTCCTCTCCCACCCCCTGTGCCTATCTCTGTACCTTTCCTAATGCTCTGACACTGACAGCTCACGTCTACCCCTTGTAGCATGACAACACTGCCTTTCCATGCTGCTGCTCAGTATTGATAAAGATCGCCCATCTCCCGGCCATGTTGTGATGATTAACCCCCCTTTTCACCCCTTCCCCGCCCAACTCCAACCGACTCCCCAAAAGAGAACATCAGTGTAACTATCAGTAAAACCACGTCTATAAGCCGCTGCTTTAAATAGACCATCTCAGACTTATAGGGCCAGCATGAACTCAGGCAGCGGCTTATACAAGGGCTTTTACTTATATATACTATAACCATGAATGCCACCATTTTGGTCCCAGCTGCGGCTTATAGCATTCCCCCAAAGTCAGGGTGTGCCATATACACGAGGGTTTACGGTATAAGGAGTTACAGCCTCTGTGGTGGTTAGAGACGTCTGTAGTGGTTTGAGGTAAATGTCACTGTCTAACCACATCATTAATACAACCCCTCCTCCCCCTGTACCCACCCCACCAAGACAGCCTAGCATTATGAAGTAACACTAAGCACATCTAGATCTTCATCTCACCTGTCTGACCACCCAAACCTTTCCCAGGGAGATCAACTTTCACCATGAATCCTTCTCTGAATTGGGTATGACTCTGGAGTGAGTAGGGGGGGGGGGTGATTAGGTGAATGAATACATGAGACCACATTTATAATACAGGAGTCTGATGCTGACTTCATGGTATAGTCCTTGTAGAATGAGGGATCTTATCTAGACTTCTGTGAGGTATATGTATGGCAATCTGAAATATTCATATCTTATCAGGTCCACAGAGAGGCTCGCCCCCTCCAGTCCGACAGAGAATTAAACTTGTATCAATAGCCGCTGGCTAATTTTTTTATCGTATCCATGAGCAAAGAAGGAGTACAGAATACTTAAATGTCAAGTCACTTGAAATTTGCTAAAAAGTTCCTTAAGCAATAAAGATGAAGTGAACATCAGTGTACATGTATTAAAGATAAAATCTGAAATGCATTTCTTTTCAAGTTAAAAATAACATTGTAGAGAGATAGATGATGTTAGGCATATTCGTGGCTTCGACTAATACAAATGAGATGGGTTATATCCCATGGGGAGACTTGCCTGATCACAAAGACCCCGCCCATCAATGTGTGAGAGACAGTGGAGAGAGGATAGCATTGTCCCGTGCATAGACAACACCCATTACCCTGCATTACTCAGCCCCAACCTACCCACCCCCACCCCTCCCACATTTACTATGGCGCACCTGAGCTGTGGTCGTCAATATTGTCCTTTACAAATGGACTTAACCTGGATACCTTGGTCGTCTCGCGTGTAGTGTGAGTACCAACACAGGCAGCCGGTCAGCCTAAAATGGACTTATGAAATTATGGTTGATATTTATAAAGAGGGAAAAGGCTGGTGAAAATGGAGGGCTGTGTTGTGGGGCGTGATATCTGTGTGGATATTGTACATTTTGACTCCGACTTCCTGAATTACCTGGATAAAGTATTTAGTATTTCAGATTTTGGGGCGTATTTACATGCCATCTCATAGCTATACATGTCCGTGGTTTCAAATTTGATGCAAAATGGTAATACCAAGAAGCTTCAATAGATACCTATACTATTCTTGGTAATACTATGATACCCACGCTATACTGGCGGTATACTAGGTCAAATTGTAGCCGTGCTTGTACTTTTACTGATATTTTAATAGCTTTAACTCAGCAGCAGGCCAAAATACGGTGGAGTTAGAGGTATAATTTCAGGAAAGTGTAAAAGTACAGAAATTGAATGGGAACCAATTCTTCCGTCAATTTTAGATGTGATTGATATAAAAATGGGCACTGGATACATAAGTTGTACCTACACAAGTGATGTCCCTTACATGCGAGGTACTACAGTAAAATAGCATGACACCCCTAGATAATAACATGTAGATAATAACCACATGTATGTGAGGCACTTCGAAGATGACTAAGTGACACATGTCCTTCCTGTCCTTCTCCTTCCGGTCCATCCCAGGTAAATAACCCCCTCCACACTCCTTATTTGACATCCTTTAAAGGCTGCTGATGCAGGAGTGCATCATGCCCATTGGTCGTCATGATGCACCAATGAAGTGCTGGCAAGACTGCTCAGCAGAACTTCATTGGCGCATCATTGGAGCATCATGCCGACCCTGGAGTGTATCAAACCAGTAGGGTCGGCATGATGCTTGAATGCAGCGAGTAACTCGCAAGCATTATATGTGTGCATCATGCTGACCAATGAACACGATGCATGAATGCATGTGTGGTCCTTAAAGGCTTAACACCCCTCACACACCTGATTAGTCACATTTAACATCCTCCATGTAGAGGTCATCCAAGGTCACCAGGGGTCCTTCCGGTTCCACCTTCCTCACCTGCGCATGTATCCGGCGTGCACAGACACCTGCAGCCAATGTCAGCAAGTAACCAGCGGAATTCAGTCTGCTGGTAACGGCGGAATGAGGTCACCCGCTGGGCATCAGCAATGGTCTGGGCGAATGTGTGTGAGTGGGTGGGGGAGGGGTATTGTTATGAGTATATAGAGGGAAACATGGACAGTGCTGTACAAGAGGGAGAGTGGGTACCCTGCTAATAATGTCATATCGAGCTAATGGACGCGTATGGCTGATGTATGTGTAGATAACCTCCTATGTGGCAGTACGGGAGGATGGGGGTTAAAGTGAGACGTAATAGTGCTGTTGAATGGCCAATGTAACAGGAAGGTAAGTCCCCATGGGGGATGACAACAATGTTCTACATTAAAATTTGCTATGTGTGTCATTTTGTTCACCTCGTCGACTGATGTTCATGGCCGAATATACAGAGTATAAAATCTTCAGTATATACCCTGTCTAGAATGAAGGGTCTTTTATATATATATATATATATATATATATATATATATATATATATATATATATATATATTCATTTCATGCAAGTATCTATAAAACATGATTTCCTCTCTCCTCAAAACTTGACACAGTAAAAGGTGCGTTTTAGGAGATAGAGAGAGTCTGGGTTCCGTCCAAGCCTGAGGCGCCACTTTACCTTCACTACCCCCCCCCCATTCCACCCCCCGCAAACCTCCAGTACCTGTCGTCAACACGGTGTGTGGTACCCCACGCCCGGAGGCAGCATCCACAAGTATTATCATAGGATAAACATGATGGACGTTCACAGGGGTGAGAATAGGTGCAGGATTTTACTTCATGCATACCTAAGTTAGCATGTGATTGTGAACTGTATAGAACCGGCAGAGTTCAAAGGAGTCCTTAGAGCAAGCAGTAAAAACAGATGTATCAGTTTAAGTCTCATGTTACTTTATTGAATTCCGTATATTGGCCTATACCCTGCGCCTGCCAGTTAACAAGTTTTTGTACCATTTTAGAATATAGTTTTATACAAATGTATAGAGATGGGATGTCTATAGTACTCTATAGTTACGGTTGAACAAAAAAGTTATTGTCTAAAATACAGGCTATAGCGTTCCTGTTCAATCTCGTCGTTTTAATATCCCTTGACACCACGATAGGGAGGAAGCAAGTTTTCCTTATTTGGCCTCAGTTTCACAGAAATAATGCTATACAGGCTCCAGACAAATTACTTATATAATATTAGTAATTATTATATTATATAATGTCCAAAATATCAATTTAAAGGAATGATGCAAAACGTCATAATACCAGAAGGCCAGTACATAATTCTACAGGTATAAGTTGGTAGTATAATCACACCTGTATTCTATGAAGACGTATACAGTATGCAGTATAGCCTATAGGTTAGAACTTCACTCAGCTGGCCATGCCTTCCCTGGAGGAGAGAGTGATGAGGGTGGGTGAGTGAGTGTGGAATGCCTCCAGGGGGGCACTGGAGGTAAGATGTCTTCATTATAGTACAAGTTGTCAACCAGTCAGGGGTGGGGCATGGGGGGTGTCGTGGTTAGCTTATTGGCTGTGGCCGGGCGTGACACCTGCGGCCCCGGGGAGGAGGCCGGCCGCTGACAACCATTGTCGGCACCTCCCCGCACACAGCCGCCGCCCGCCCGCCACACGGCCCGGGCGGAAGGAAGCGCCGATTGTCCGACATGTCATTGTCGGCGGTGGGCGGCGGGCGGCACCTCTGCTCATTTAACGCGCCCTGCTCTTCTCAGGGTACCTCAAGGGAACCCTTTAGGAGCCGTTAATGCATTAATGTATCATACGCATTGGTCGTCATGATGCATAGATGCAGCCCTGGCGAGTAAATATTTATGCATCGTGCTGGCCTTGCGGGATGGAATGACTCCGCATGATGCAGAATCGCCAGCACTTCATTGGTGCATCATGCCTACCAGTGGGCATGATACACTCCTGTATTGGCGGTCCGTAAAGGGTTATGCCGTCCAAGGGTCGGGTGGGGGGGGGGGGGGTGCTAAGGGGCAGCCGCAGGGGGTGGTTATCGTAGTGATGAGGGTAGATATGGCCACAGGGGGTGGGGAATGTGTTATGGTTATGTATGCTATTTGAAGGGGAAGGGTGGCTGGACGCCAGAACTCAATGATTGTGTGAAATATGGACTAGACCTGCCACAGTAGTCTACGACAGAGTTCTATAAACCCTCATGGATGAGTACTTCAGTCAGTATTTTACATGGACCTACCTTTAGGGAACAAGTTCCATGGGGAAGCTGCATTTGTGTATGTGCATATTCCATGAGATCTTTAATTGACTCTTGAAACATGGAAAAGGGCACGTGCATTACATTCATAGTATATAGTATCATGACCTTGTATACCGTATTCTTTTTCTTTTTAATGAAAAAAAAGAGAATAAAATAGAATAGAGGTTCCAGGAAAGCATGTGAGTGAGAAGTAAACCGACGCGGCGCCCGGAACAAAGGCCGTATTTCATATACTACTCACAGTTCCCACGACTGATAGACTCGCACCGGCTCGCATTGCTTCCTTTAGAGCTGTCTTAAAACTTGGTTAACTTCTAGGTTTTGACCTACCTTGCCACAACAAGTTTCAAATTATCTAAAGATGACATATAATAGAGATATATGCAGGATGTATCACGCAAAGATAATATACTGCTCAGTGAAATTGAATGGCTAGAATGCCCTATATTAATCATTGATACCAGCATGTCATCATTTTACATGTACTGTATACCAGTTTTACAACCATTTTAGATAAGGGACAACCTCAGCAAGCAGAAACAGTACATCTAGTGTCTGTGCTGATCATTTTTAAAAATAACCACATAGGTCATTCAGAAAGGTCATTCAAAATGGTGACTGTGTGAGAGTGTTATAAGGGTTTTCATACCAGGGTAGACGCGGGATGAAAAATTCCACCAATCAATTAATTCCTCCAATTCACTGCATCCTTGCCAGGGTGCAGTATTGTAACACAATGTACCTGAACCTACTAAATGCGCCCATTGGACAATGTGGCCGATTGATCTCTACTGTTTCATTAATTACAACCCTCTTTGTCAGCCTCACCAAATCCTGAGAGATTCACTGTTTTCAGCTCGTCAACTGTCTAATCAAGGGTCAACGTGACAGGGTGACAAGACTAACATTGACAGTGACTAAACTGTCAATGTTGACAGTGGCCTGTTGACAGTGTCTTTACTGTCAGACCACTGGAAGTGTGTTGCCCCCGGGGACGCCGAAACCACACCCAGGCACGTTGCCACCAGGGGTCACTGTGGTCACCAATGCTGACGTAGCAATGGCGGCGGCTGCGTCATCGATAAAGGAGGCCGCCTGAGCCTGCCTCGGCTCACGGCGTTTGGGTGGGCATACGCCGGGGGCGGAATGGGTGGCGAGTCGGGCTCGATCACCGAGAGTGGCTTTAGGTCGTAAAAGCCACCCCTAAATCGTCGCTACGCACGCGAACGCGCGCTACGCGTCCACCGTAACGACGCACACGCATTGTGCGCACGGCTCCTGCAGCCGTGCCCACACGCGCAGCTAAAGGGTATACTGACCTCCAGAGTGTTTAGGGTTAAAGTATTGAGGTAGGTTTGTCAGGCACACTAGAAACAAGCAATACAAAGCAAGTGGACTGTGGTAATTAGTTACACAAGATATAATGGGAGCTATATTTTTCGACTAATATGATGCGCTCTACATAGAAATTCTGTGAGTTTGCACAGGTTCTACAAGTAATTGGGTTAAATAGATAGGCAGGTTTATTCGACATCCTGTATACCAGGGATATTCCCACTACGTTCATTCTCTTAGACCTACAAGCACTGAGGTTTAGATCGTATTTCTATGCATAGGCAGGGTGAATGGCTCATTTATTTTTTTTTTTTTTCAAACATATCTATAGTATTTCGAATATACCTCCATGAAACGGAGAGGGTATATTTCCAGATTTGAATCTACACTAAGTGTTTGTATTTAATGAGTAACATGTATTGTACCGCTCCTTCACGTGAGGCTTATGCCATCACAATGTCTTGTGTGCAAGAAGCCTGTGTGCCTGGGATTTTAAAAAGCCACCGCGCTCAATTAAACAATAATCCTCATGTTTACGATTCAATAAATCCCCATTATTCAAAGTACATCGGAGAAAGGTTGTCATCTGGCAAAAACTGTAACCCAAAGCATCTCAAGAGAAGAAAAAAAGACACATGATTGCTCTGGCGGCGTAAGACACATGCGTCTCTTCCATTCATTTGTTAAGGATTGAATTTGTTGTGGTCGACAACTAGCGTTTACTCGAGCAGACGACATTTCGCTCGGCGTTCCGTGTTTGCACGTGTGTTCAATGGCGAGCTCTTAGCACGGCGCGGCGGGCCACCTGCGGCTCAGACGCAGCGTCCAAGACCAGCGTCTCGGCAACGAGCGCACGCTACGGGGTCTACAACCACAAAGACAAGGGCTAACCTCTGTGGTTTATGTTCTGTTTTTATGCATGATGAACAATATACCAGCCGACAAAAGACATGTGATTAATTAGTGATATAATAGCGTTGTACTACACCGAGGTCTGTTTGGCACTATTACGTAGTATTACACTTTGCCATGCATGATGGCTAATTCACGCATGATGACATTACACCAGCTTTTTAATTTATACGTTTAGACATTTAAAACATGTGCGCATATCAGTTCCTGTAAAGCGCCACAATCGCGTTTCCGTGGTGGACAGACGACATTTAGCGCGCGTCAAGGCGCGTAATCTGTGTCAACATTTGCCGTGTACCCAGCCTGATCCCACAACATCCGGGCCTTTGTACTAGGTCTCACTGGATCTCGTCAGGTCATCCATCACGTGACTCCCCAACGAGATGTGCGCGTGACAGCGCCCTCTGTGTGCATTTCCATCATAATGGCCGATAATGGTCTTAGGCGTCCGGCCTAAATCAAAACGTTATGGTGGCCGCCCAGTGTGCCAATTGGGCCTAATGAGCTGAATAAATCAAGCCTCAATTCATTAGGCCTATCAAGTGTCATTGTGGCTGATCCAATCAAGATGAGCCCGGCTCATAGTGCCACCTACCGTAGAACTCCGCTTTTAAGCCGCACCTGCGTGTAAGTCCCACCCCAACTTTGGGAAAAGCCCACTTTAGGCCTGAAAAGGTTGCTAGTATTCCAAGCTGAGTATGTATATGCAAAACCCCGCGTATAAGCCAAACCCTGAGTAAATGTAGGCCTTATCAGCTGCAGTAGACTCCTGAAAATGGTCCATAAGTGCGCCTTATAAGCGGGGGTTTACGGTAAAGAGGCCACCCTGGATGCTGGGGTTTTGAGGACTACTCGGTGGTTTCCGTAGACAAAGGGTCTATAACCCACCCATAGGTCGTGCTATATTATTGAGGGGTTGGGATCATCAGGGGGTAGCATGTGGTCTGATATGAGCATTAACCCTTTAAATTAAGGCCGCTAATGCAGGAGTGCATCATGCCCATTGGTCGTCATGATGTACCAATGAAGCGCTGGCGAGACTGCTCACCAGCACTTCATTGGTGCATCATGCTCACCCTGTGTATCAATCCTGTACAGTTGGCACGATGCATGCATTATAACGACCAATGGACATGATGCATCAAAGGGTTAAATTAATGAACCCAACATCCTCCAGCCACAAGCTCTTAATGATAAATACCATAGAGTTTTATAATCCTCTCTAGCTCTAAGCGGGTTGTGTTATATTCACCTATAACCTGGGGTATCATGTGTGGATGTGTGTCATTTAAATGCTAGAGAGAAACAAGTTTTGTATTGTGGAATATCATACATGCATGTGTGTTGTATCCCTAACCCCTCAGGCAGATTAATGTTTGGAAGTAGCTTGGTATTGTCAGAAATATCTCACTTTGAAGTGTTTCAAATTTGAAATGATTGGAGATCAAGATCTTGAAAGAGTAAATACATATATGCTGTGTATGATACGGAAATCCACGAGCGCAAGGTACATCTCTCACATTTTCCACTTAAGGCCTGCTCTTTTTTGAGGAATTTCATATTTTTGTTATATCAAAAAAACCTCAACCTGGGCACAGTTAGGGTAATTCTGCGTAAAAGCTGCGTTTTACACTCGAGGATTTACAGAGTTCCTCGAGCAATTAGTTTAGTAGCTGTAGTAGCGTGAAAAGGGTTAGTAGTACAGACAATGTGTACTTTGTAGCTGGGTTGTCGGGGATTATATGGAGTCGCGACAACTTCTATTAGGAAAATGCAACTTAAATTGTAGTAGGTTTAGCTACATATGTGGGTTACAATTGTATAACCCGTATATCAAAATGGGGAAAGTCTCACTTTTAAGCGCACACACGAACATCCTAAGCCGAGACAGGACCCCTTCTCCACCCATGTTTAGAATGAACTTAGAGACGTCACGGGCTGACCCAAAAATAATAAGAAAACACACGGGATGTTGAATGGGAATCCAGATCGTGGGTTTAACATGCAATTAATCTGACCCTTAGCACGTGTTCGTGTGTCCACTCTATCATATTGTGTCAGAACCCAAGGGGTGGACAATGTGTGGTAGGAGGGGGTGGTTGGAAGTGTGGGGTATGTGGTTTGGTGGTAGGGGTAACCTTTGTGTCCTGTGGTGGGATTTTCACTGAAGGGGTACTACAAGTATACTGGATAGAAGGACGACTTGAACCATCTCAAAGTTGTCGACATGAAGATCCTAGGCTGAAAAAATATGTTCGACAATTTTAAATTTGTCCAATTTATGCTATTTAATTTGAAGACCTTATAAGGTATCTTTTGGTGTATATAGCCTGAATGGATTATCATTCTATAATAATGTTAGTCCACATGTTCACTGCAGAATTCCCAGGGGAGATAGGTTATCGCCGGTGATAATTCGCTGAGTACTAATAAACGTCACTTAAACTCAGTACATGTATAGGAAAGGTGGCATATATATAGTGGCACAGAGCATATTTTGGTACAAGAGGAAGTTAGTGTCTACCTCTGTGTGTATACATCCCCCCTCCTCCAGTGTGTAACGTCTAACAGTGTACATGTATACACAGCCTGTTAAGTGGACGTCTGAACTAATACTGTTCACATCATGTCAACATATTGGATGTCAGAGCCACACCATCAAAACTACCTATTATTGAATATTCTCCTTTACAATATTCATTGTGTCGACACATGCATGGGTGACATAGGGCCACCGGTGTTTTAGAATTGTGGTTACCGTAAGACCCCCCGTATAAGCCGCGGGTTATAGACCATCTCAGACGTCTACTGCAGCTCTGATGTAGTGTCAATAAACTCAGTGTGCGCCTTATACACGGGGTTATGCTTACAGGTTTGTATGCACGGTAGTAAGGAATTGTAAATTTATCAGGCCTCAGGTTCGACCTATAGCATTCTCCCAAAGTCCGACTGTGGTTCATCTTACGTTAGTTGTTGACTTATCATAACACATTAAAGGTCATTGAAGTGGGACAAGTCACTCATGATGACCTTGAGTCATTTAACCTTTATTTTATGTGCTTTGAGTTTATCATATAGACTCAAACAAACGCCAACGCCCTCTGATGATGAGATTAGAAACGTAGCAAAATGATAAATAACCAAGCTCATGTTATGAAACTAGAATATTTGATACAAGTACACATCTTACTGACCTAGTTAGGAGGGGAACAAAAATGACGTCTGCAAAATAACGAGCGCAGACGACAATCGCATTGTGTGGCGTGATCCTCTGGAGAGAAAAGGAGGGAAACGGCTTTGTGCACAAAACATGCCAGGTCCCAAAACACCAAAATCTCGACCTGTTTATGCCGGGGCAAAGGCTTGCTTTGGTTGGGAGGGATGCACGCCATTCGGACGGCCATTATAGAAAATGGGTGGAGCACTCTCCTCTGTCATGTTTTCACAATTAGCAGAAAACCGCGTGATTTCATAATATCGTGATGTGTGATCTAGATGTACCCTTTGGGGGCCGCTAATGTAGGAGTGCATCATGACCATTGGTCGGCATGATGCACCAAAGAAGTGTTGATGAGCTGCTTGCCAGCACTTCATTGGTGCATCATGCCGACCCTACAGGAGTGTATCAACCCTTATCAACGCTGTGGTGTCAGCATGATGCATGAATATAACCCTGGTATGTTACTCCCCAGGGCTGCATTCCTGCATCATGATGACCAATAGGCATGATGTAATAATGTATTATCCTATCAATAGCCCTTAAGGGGTTAAGGGAATGATGGGAATGATGGCCAGGGATGGAGGCGTGGGCTGCAACTGCAGGTTGGGTGGGCGGAGTGGAGAGGGCTGTGGTGAGACATTTTTACACCTGTTACTTAGCAACCCCTTTTATGACATGTCCGCCCCCCCCCCACCTATAGTCAGAACTGACTATACCAGCATATTTTGACCCCCATAGTCAGATGACTATATGCATTAGTCACATATTAGTCATGGGAATAGTCATGTGTAGAGCTCACAGATTGATGATGTCAGACGTTTCTGTGCACAAAAACAAAGAGCACAAGTTTGCTGGATGCTGAGAGGAGAAAGTGACAAATAAGTGTTTGAAGAGTTATTTTCAGTTTCAACAAGGTATCATGGAGAAGGCATACAACAGCCATCTTGGATGGATATTAGTCATGCTGACTATACATATTAGTTACAGTGACTAAGTACTTGATGCTAAGCATCAAGGCATGACTATATGATGACTATATGACTAAGTTAAGTTAGTAATCAGTGACTATAATAGGTACAGTTGTGAGAGATACAGTCACTTGACTATAGAAACGTAGCCCGTACTGACTAATAATTCCAGGCCTGTCAGTGCATAATGGTACCTACTGTAGCAGTGGGGAAGGTGCTTCTCGCGTATAAGGCGAATCCTGAGTTGAAGAGAAGGTGCAGCTGGGGTCCAATACTGAGCAGTTTATTTCTGTTCTTTATTTGAAAAAAAAAATCCTCGCTTATAAGGTGCACCCTGACTTAAGGCAGATTCTTTGAGGAGCCTTATATGCGTAGAGTTAGAGTACATGCAATGCTAGACTACATCCAGGCTTGTTTATCTCATCATTATCAAAGAGTGCGGTCGCACACTTACATTTTGTTGCAGAAATGAATTTTGTTGAGTCTATCCTGAGGTCTACGTGTTAGGCCGCATATAGAGGATGTAACTGGAGACCCCCATTAGTAGGTTGTGCGATTAATTATAATTAACGTAAAGCCCCGCGTATAAGCCGCGGTTTACAGACCATTTTATGCTTAAAGGATAAACCTGACGTCAGGATGCGGCTTATGCACAGGGAAAACGTACATTAACTCTCGAGCCCCAGGTGCGGCTTAGAGCCCAAAGTCAATGAGGTACGTGAGGTGTTGCGGTAGAGATAAGGTATAGTGCCTTGTCATATGGTGTTTTATCAATGAGCTTAGGCCTAATGGTTGTGGTTCGCCCTGGAGGTGTAGGTTGTAATGTACTGGAGGCATTGTTAATGGGCACTCTAGCTGTGATGAGGAGCATGTCACTATTACATTATACATGTATTACAGACAAGGCCAGTTTGTACAGGTATAACTGCATGCAATGGTTTAATACATTTGTGGCCCTTGGGGTTGGCGAAGTAGTATGGGAAGCAGTACCTCATCCATTGATAAAGAAAAAGGTACCGGTAGATCTTTATGTTAGATCTGGGAATTGATAAAAATAGGGTTTAGATACAGATAGCATTCGATGATATTAAGGGTATGGATGTAATATTCCATAAGCTTTGACTAGATATGAGCATGCATATAGTTAACAATTCAGCGTTCCTCGATGTTGCAAGCCTTTCTCTCGGCATGACATTTCCCCTCGCCAACCACGATCATATAAGCATCCCCTGCTTCTGTGCAGATCCCAATTAAAATGTGTCCTGTTCCATCATGGGCGACCAACTGCTTGTTGGGCTGCAAATATGGTGGGAGATAGGGTCGCCAGGGGAGATGGTTGGGTGAGGGGACGGCATGTGAGAGGAAATAAAGATGTCATGGCGGCTGATAGAATGGATATGGAAGGAGAGATAGAGAATATGGCTGGTGGCTGGGACATTACATCTTTGTAAAACCTGAGGGAACCTCATTGTGCATGCCCCACAGTGCAAACTTCACATCATAGTTGATTTAATCCTTAATTTGGCTTTATCTCAGAGTAGATCTATGTATCTTATTATGTGAGAGATTTATAGTGTCGCTTTAAAGCAAGAAGCTTGCAAAGCAAAAGGTGCACAGGCCTCCCAGAGGTACCTTTACCTTGTTTACACACCTGTAGGATCCACCTTCTTGTACTGAGGCGACGCTATAGTGATAAATGTACTGCATATACAGAACATTATAGACCTTATTCTCCTTATACTGTTATATGCAGCACCCAGTGTTAAAAATACACTGGTGATGATGGCTCGGAAGGCTGGCAGCAGCATACTCCCTCTGCTCCATGGAGAAACATGGGCAGAGAAGGAGGGGGGGGGGCGCTGGAGAGAGGGAGGAAGGGAGTAGAGAGCGGTGAATCTGGCCGCCCTCGACACCCGACACCGCGCACTGAAACCCGACTCCACCATGAAAACGCAAGTTGCCACCGGATCTGGTTAAGCAACAGGTCCGGGGATTTTTACGTCGGCATCGACATTATGTTGGGTGGAGGGAATGGATTGAAGGGGGGGGGGGGTGGTATCAGGGGAGGGGAAGAGGGGAGCCTATAGGCACTGCCTCCATTTGCTACATTTCAAATTATAAAGCAGAAAGAGAGAAAAATGGATGTATGGTCTCCCAGATAGACTGACAGTGTATATGGAAATCTCACTATCTACAGTTACATATAAAAGAGTCTAGACTCATGCCAAGTGGGTCCATCTTTTTGAATTTCACTGGGTCTGCCACAAGTGGCAAAACGCACTTGACATCATGATGGGTACCTCGTCCCTGGATAGCACCCACTTCCAGGAACAAGCTGGTTCCCATCTTATCATTTATTATCATTGCATGTCGCCACAACCAGCTCCAGCCCCGCTAGAAGCCTATAGAATCTAGGACTAATTTATTGTCAAAATCGACACTCCATCGTCTGCTAGGTTACTATTTCTACCCCTAGCCTCCCTAACCTCAGCTAGCCCCTACCTCAACCCCCCAATGGCCCAGAAAGGATGGGATTAGTGTGTAGATCAGGTTGCTCATGGATAATCCCCCACCTCTCATGTTTCGGGGGCCCAGGTGGATGCTGACGAGGCCAACTTAGCCCGTTAAAGGTCGATGGTGCATTAATGCATCATGCTCATTGGTCGTCATGATGCATGAATGCAGCCCTGGTGAGTAACTCACCAAGGGCTGCATTTATGCATCGGGCCAACTCTATGGAATTGATGCACTCACACAGGGTGGGCATGATGCTCCAATGAATCCGTGCATCATGACGGCCAATGGACATGATGCACTCCTCAAGGCCTCCCTTACTTTGATGGCATTCCCCGTGCTGAACCCCGGCCGTAAATTCCTCCCCTGTATTGTGGCCGAGCCTCCAATGGCTGCTGGGGTGGCGCTCGTCGTTTGAGCATGAGGACATTGTCATGGTCAAGGATTTATGATAACCCTTTAAGGGCCTCTAACGCAGGAGTGTATCGTGCCCATTGGTCGGCGTGATGCAGCAATGAAGTGCTAGTGGGTCTTCTCATCAGCACTTCATTGGAGCATCATGCCGACCCTCCGCGAGTGTATCAACCCCATAGGGTCGGCATGGTGCATGAATGCAGCCTGGCTGCATTCAGCATCATGCCGACCAATGGATATGATACATTAATGCATTATCGGCCCTTAAGGGGTTCTAGAAGGGGGGGAGTCTACTACTTGCAGACTAGATTAGCGCTGTACAATTCCTGCTCCTGGCTCACAGACTGCTGCTGCTGCTGCACTGAAAAAAAAATAGGTTCTTCAGTGAACAACATTTATAATATTCATTGTACAGAACTTGTCAAATTTAACTTATGAAGCTTGGCACAGACTCTTCATGTTGATAACTTCTATGCCTATGTGACAGTTTCATGGCCTGACACTGGTGGTCGTCAGGTAGGGCAATTGACAGGTCCATCTACAGTTGTCAAGGTGAAGAGCATATGCGAAGGCTTACAAGTTAAATTTGGCAGGTTTTGAATCACTTATCTCATGCAGCTAATAAGAAAACCATAGCGACCTTATATTTGTTTGTGTGTACCTGCTCCTGCTGCTGTTGATGGTCTATTGTCAGGTACAGGAGGAGGAAGTAGCAGTACACACCCACCTCCCATCACCCACCCCCTCCAGTATCTCCCTTGCTAGGGAGTGATCATTTCTTTTTTAAACAAGGGACAAGGTTGGGGGGGGAAGGTTTTTTTTCTGTGTGTGAAAAAAGAATTGGCTCCCTTTCTTTTGAAGGTCAAATCATATTTGCCCCTCCCTGTCCAAAGAGACAAAATAACATTGAAACGTGATTTTTTTCCTTTGGCCAAAAAATGAGTAATTTTTTTGTCTTTCCTTCTGGTGAAGGGTCGAGAAACCGCCCCCCCCTCCTACAAATATTTTTAGTCCCCGCTCAGCCTCAACCCCCCCCCCCCCTTTATAGCAAAAACATAAATGATCACTCCCCTAGTTCATGGAGATACTGTGGTGGTAATAAAACACCAGCATTAGAAGACACATACTACTGACACAATTTATACTCCAACCAAATTCACTTGGTACATGTAGTGTCTACTAAGTCATAACATGTGATAGGGATAGCTGCGTCGATTACTGGTATGGTTTCAACACAACAAATTTGGTGAGATTATCAATTGTTATAATTATGTAGTACAGGCTAGGCATTTGGCGTGATTTTCTGATTTCAGGGATTTTTCAGGAGTGTCGGAAAAGAGGGCGGGGGGGGGGTACCGTCCTATACCCTTGATATGTACATGGTATTGACATGAAGAGCTGGCCCATGTAATTTTAAATAAATTCATACCTATAATATTAATGTTCACTTTTAATGTTGTGTTTTCATTGGCTGTTATACTAAAATATCACCTTTCATGTTATGATTTTCATCAACCTTTATACTAATTCTACCATCAATGTTGTGTTTTCCAGTCCTGATGGCAGGCTCTACATGGAGGAGGAGAACATGGTTCCTCTACAATCACGGCTCAACCCTTACCACATGACAGACCTCATGGCACATGCTCAAAACAGATCCTACAGGTAAGCTACAGTGTCAACTTGTGTGATGTGGCAAATAGACTATAGGATTGGTAGAAGCCCCAAAACCTACAACACTGAAAACCTGGAAGATCTTGAGGTCCTCAGGTTGATGATTTAAGGTCCTCAGGATGACGACCTAAGTTGTCGGTATGATGACTCTGTATTGTCAGTCATTCTGACCACCTAAAGTTGTAGTTTTGGGGATTGTCAACCTGAGGACCTGAAGCCGTCACCACTGACGAGTTTCGGATCTTTGGGACAATACTCCCACCCATGTTTTATGGACAGCCATGATACCGTTTTACTTGTCTGATTTCTGGGGCTTCATTTTTGAAATTATACTGCTACAAACTACCGGTATGGCGATTCACTGAACCTTGACAGTGATGCCTGGTAGATTAAACGTTCATTTCTTAGTGTGTACATCAAAAGCAAAAATAAACGAAAAGGATTTGATATCACATGACTGGTATTTCAAATGAACACTCTACTCTAAATTACATAAAATAATCGTTTATAAGTCATTTTTAAACAATATCTTTCTATTGTTAATTCAGCCCTGACATGAGAGGACGGATGGATGACGGTATGCTACACCACCAAGGTCACATGAACCCACACCACCTTTCCGGTCAGGTCCACACGCATGCGCAAGGCCTAGTTCACACCGGAAGTATGAACGGTCATGCGCACAGCCATGGCCACCCTCACTCGGGCCTTGGTCACACCGATCATGACTTTTCACGCAAATATGGCCTCACTGCCAAACTTATGGACGATCCACAGGCCAATATGACACTAAATCTAGTCAAAAGTGAAGCAATGACGTCACACTATCTATGTGGGGGCATGGACCACCAGGTGGCCCCAGTGTGATGGTGAATAACCCTGGGAAATGCAGCTTAATGAAAAACTGAAACTGACTCTGATATCTGTATACAAAACAGTGGCGGATCCAGAATTATATTATAAAAAAGGGAGGGGGCGCACCCCTGGTTTAGCCCCTATTTTGGGCTAAATTGCCTAAAAGAGGCGTGTAAACCAAAACCAAAAAGGAGGGAATTCGCGGTCCTCGTCTAAATCAGCTACTGTAAAATGTATGGACTTTCCAGATAGCTGAATATTTTCTGAAACCTTCTATTCGCAATTCCCCATGTGAGAAGATGAGTCGATCAGGCTTTGGGAAAGTTATTGGCAGTTATGAACTTTAATTTATACATATTATTATCATCAATTCTCGTGATTGGTGATTTTTTTTTTGATTTTTTTTTGCTCTTTTTATTTTGTCACTGTGAATTTTCTTGCTCGCAAAAGACCAATAATTGGTTTGAAAAGAAGCTGGGTAATATGTGTAAAACTCACAGTGGTAAATGGATGATGTTCTCATTACTATTATTATTATTCATATAAAAAATGAAAATCAATGTTTGGGATGATATCCCTTGTATGTATGTGTGTACTTATGATGAGAATTCTATAAAGATTAAGAAGTGAAGTTACCCATTGGTTTTCTCATTTATTCCCCTTTTTGTCCAGACATTAGATTTTATCAACTTTGTATATTTTATACAAGTATCTACTCATGTATATGCTCATAGAACATTAACTTCAGAGATTGACTTCTGCTCTTGGTGAACATTGTTAGTGGTGGGTTGCAAACAGGGGATGGACAGGTAGATGTAGGAATATGCGTATAAGCCGCTGCTTATTCACATACCTGTACACCCTTTCATGCCCATAGTTCATAGGCCCATCCTGACCTCAGGGTGCGGCTTATAGCTTATATATATATATATATATATATATATATATATATATATATATATATATATATATATATGCAGGATTTCACAAAACCGTCACAAAATGCGTATTACTGTGGACTTACAACCCTTTGAGGCTTCAGAAGCAGCCTATATTACTGTATACAAAAATCTCCATACGTGGACGCGGCTTACACGCTGGGTTTTACGGTAGTCGTGCCACAGGTGAGAGTACCACGTGGTCAGGGAGGGCGGGGCTTGGCCTTTGTCCATATGGTACTTGTGATGATCATCTTCAAAGACGTGGCAGAGATAACTCTTTAAGGGGCTCTGCAGGAATGCATCATGATCCAGGAGTGCATCATGCCCATGGGTAGTCATGATGCGCCAATGAAGTGCTGGCGAGTCTGTTTACAAGCACTTCATTGGAGCATCATGCCGACACTCCGGGACTGTATCCACACTTAGAGGTCGCCATGATGCAGGAATGTAGCCTTGGCGAGTTAATCACCAGGGCTACATTCATGCATCATGACGATCAATGGGCATGATGCATGAATGCATCAGCGGCCCTTAAAGGGTTGATGTGTGTGGGCCTGGCCTGCTGCACAATACATCCGTACCAAAATGGGACAGATGAATCTGAGTATGATAAGTCGACGGATGAGCAGGCCAGGATGAATCATCTTCCACCCAAACTTTAGAGAGATTTAAGGAAGGGGTTTGCCGGTCTTGGGTTTCATTCACTTATCACGAATTTGAATGCTGCTCTCTCTACACACTACACGAGATTCCTACTTTTTACAAGTTGTATTTAGTGGTGGATATAGGATTTGAAAAGGAGGGGGCGCATTCTAAAAGGATTGGGTGCATCCCCTTATTTTTGTATGACTATGGTGAACATTTTATATGCATTTGGTAAACAACCTACAAGCAGAAAAAGGAAGCTAATCAGCCACCTGTATAAATTCATCAAAATTCCAGGTGATTTTTTTTCGGGGTCGAGTATGGTTCATTAACCCGTTAAGGGCCACTGATACATTATTGCATCATGTCCATAAGTAGTCATAATGCGCCAATTAAGTGCTGGCCGCCAACATGCCGACCTTACGGGGTCGATCCATATACTCCCAGAGGGTCGGCATGATGCTCCAATGAAGTGCTGATGTACTCCTGCTTCAGCAGCCGTTCAAGGGTTAAGCTGAATTGTGGGTAAATTGGGGGGGGGGGGGCGGACAGGGACAGTGGTGCTCCCATGGCTCAGGTGGGCACCTCCGAACCTGACCGGAAGTGAGGTAGGGACGCTGCCGGAAACAGACGTGGTTATCTCCACCAGGTGGCAGCTCTGTACTAGGACGCTGACAGATGAGCGTGTTGTCAAATAAATGTTAACCCTTGAAGGGTGTTGCTAATGTAGGAGTGCATCATGCCCATTGGTTATCATGATGCACCCATGAAGTTCTTCATAGGTGCATCATGTTGACCCTCCAGGAGTGCATCAGCCCCATAGGGTCGACATGATGCATGAATGAAGCCCTGGTGCGTTACTCACCAGGGATGGTCCTTAAAGGGTTAACGGACGTTGCAGCTCACCTTTATTTCTGAGATGAGATTTGCATTTCCTTTACAGTATACCTGGAAACCGATGTATCCACGTAAAAGATGTTCAGATGGAATCGGATTTAGAGTATGAAATAATCAGAGGGGTAGGAAGCAAATCTTCATTGGGGGGGGGGGGCAGTGGGGGGTCCAGCCGGGACCCCATCGTGACCACCTTGTATTGTCGGCATCATCGCGATTACACCTATACATATCTATGTAGATTTTGTATAGAAGTGTTATGTTTGGTGACTTTTAGGTATGATTTGAAGCTCTAACCTCCATTTTCCCTACCCCATTACCATATAATCTATCCTGAAATGCAGTATTTTTTATGCTTATGGATTTTATTATGTGGTCTTGACAAGTTTTTTGGGGAGCAGACATACTCAGGCCCCACCTGCATTGTGATGGGGGGCCCTTTTCCTACGCCCCTGAATAATGCATACCGAACTTGGATATGTAGAGTAACGATAATTACTCACAAATAATATCTACATGTCAAAAATGAGATTGGACAACCCAACCGGCAACCCATATACCGACCTCCCGGAGCAATATTTCTACGTGTAATTGTTTCAACTCAAAGTTCTCCATGTTCGGAGGACGCTATATAGAACGAGCGTTTGATGAAGACCTGTCACAATTGTGTTCCGACACTGCATGGTGGGCGGCTCTTAGAACCCTCTCGGGTAGATAGACCTTGAGACGTCCACACACACTGAGACGTCCACCCCACCAAGGGCTCTAAAATCAATTTGGTGTTGAATCAAAATTGCGGACTAATTGAATCAATGCTCATCAACAACTAGGCAATGTCGATTCAGCAGTAAACCTATTTCTATCGGCAATGTGTGAGGTTGACGGCTGAAGGTACGTCTCAAGATTGATCTACCCTGTGTCCACTGTGCCAGCCTTCATGCGTCATGATGCACCAACACGCCAGCACTTCATTGGAGCATCATGCGTCATGATGCACCAACACACCAGCACTTCATTGGAGCATCATGCGTCATGATGCACCAACACGCCAGCACTTCATTGGAGCATCATGCGTCATGATGCACCAACACGCCAGCACTTCATTGGAGCATCATGCGTCATGATGCACCAACGTGCCAGCACTTCATTGGAGCATCATGCGTCATGATGCATCAACGTGCCAGCACTTCATGGGAGCATCATGCGTCATGATACGCCAGCACTTCATTGGAGCATCATGTCGACCATCCACAGGCTGCAGTGACGGATTTAGAGGGGGGCGCACGCACCCCCCCCTTTTGGACCCCAAAATTTATTCAAAAATAGGGGGTGCGCCCCCTCCTTTTCCGGATCCTAGATCCCCCACTGGCCGGGCTCATCCATCCCGCAAGATGCAGGAGTGTAGCCCTGGAGGGCATTTCTTAACAGTGGTAATTAGTATTGTTAAGAAATATCCTGCTGGTGGGTTACTAACCAGGGCCGCATTCTTGCATCTGATGCATGTTCGGCCCTTAGAGAGTTATATGCTATTTTTCCTGTCACTGACAGTGCGTGTGGCTTGCCTGCTCCCATTTTGGCACTGTTGTGAAGCTGACTTGGTTGTATACACCAAGACATACTAACATCAAAGACACACACATGACGAGCTAAGTTTGGGCCGCGTGTGACGCGGCGCTGTTCGGTCTTTGAAGAGGTTTTATACCGGCATACAAGGCAGTTAGATTCTCCACAAAGAATCACGCAGTGGCGACTGAACTCTCAGGCCTTAGTAGTATGTTATTATGATTAGGAGCTGCCTTTGGGGGGAAAAGATGTCAAGATGAGTTTCACCACAATTAAGCTTAGGAACAAGAAAGCATCTATCTCCGGAGGACATTTCTCAACATTATTCACACATACCCTCTTGGTCACATGGGGGATGTTTAAAAAATAATGGTGTGACAAAATGTCCTCTCTTTATCCTTGAGTGGGTATATTTGAGTATAACCCTGTAAAAATAGGGGGCAAGCCTGTCTGCCTTAGATAATCACACCAAAAGGTTTCAATGTGGACATGTCCAAAGTATAAGTATAGACTTCTATGTATGGTGACTTTTGTAAGGTATGAGATGTGAGGTTTTTATGTGGGATGACAATCCATGTCATCCCACATTGTGTTACCTGTGATGACGTGTCACTGATGGACGGTACACATAACCTCAACACCTGATTACAGATTATGGGGGGGGGGTTAAACCTTTAAATGCCCATTTGTCGGCATGATGCACGAATGCAGCACTGGCGAGTAAATCGCCAAGGCTGCATTCAAGCATCATGCTGACCCTATGTGGTTGATATACACCCGAAGGGTCGGCATGATGCTCCAATGAAGTGCTGGCGTGCACTCTTGCCAGCACTTCATTGGTGCATCATGACGATGAATGAGCATGATGTACTCCTGCATCAGCTGCACGTAAAGGGTTAAGGGCATTAGCCAGGTACACTATTGGACTTACTCCCTGCCCCTCCCATCCCCCATTGCCCGGTAATGATCTATTTGTCATCGGCCTAGTTCCCCTTCCTCCCGGCCCCTCCCCGTGGAGTATTCACTATAGCCTTATCCATTTACCCCCTCACTATACCTGAAGCTGCCTTCTCCCAGGGCTGGGGGCAGCGCTCCTAAACTAACTACACCCACCCCCAAGGCCATGGCCTGGTCACTCCCTATTAATCCTTCAAGGGCTGCTGGTGCAGGAGTGCATCATGCCCATTGCTCGTCAAGATGCACAAATGAAGTGCTGGTGAGTATGCTCACCAGCACTTCATTGGAGCATCATGCCGACCCTCCGGGAGTGTTTCAATCCCAAAGGGGATGCATGATGCATGAATACAGCCCTGGAGAGGTGCATCATGTCGACCGCAGAGTCTGATGCATTAATGCATCAGCGGCCCTTAGAGGGTTAATTCAACCCCTAATACTCATTATGTACCAGGTCTATAGGGCGGGGCATTGCAGGGCGAGGTAGAATAAGGGACTAGAGTGGGCAGGTAATAGATTGTGTAGAGTAGGTGGTGGGTTGGTTGAGGGACTGTGTCCTCAGGCGTTGGCGGCTGGTTCCGTTTGGAGAACGGCTTGATGTGGTCGTCCACAATCTCCCCCCACCGTCCCCACTTGCCTCCCTACAGCGCCCGGGCGGCGTTAAGACAAATGGCGGGCGCGGCGCGCTGATTACCCGGGCCCGCCCGGAGACAATGCCCGCCCGCCCCAGGAGCTGTACGGTAAAGGTGGTGGTGGTAGTAGTACAGGCAAAGTGGGCACTGCCTCGGGCCACACGCGTGGTGTGGTGGTGGGTATTACCCCAGGACATTTAACACCTTAGAAACTGAGAGAGCATTAATACCTCATCTTTATTGGTCTTTGTGATGCAATACATCATGAATACAGTCATTGACTACATCATGATGTATTGACTACATTCATGCCGACCTTAATGAGTTAATACTTTCACACACGATCGGCATGATGCACCAATGAAGTAGGTGTCTAGCCAGCACTTCATCAGTGCATCATGCTGGCTGATGGGTATGATGCACTGATGCACCAGCGGGCTTTAAAGGTTTAATAGCTATTGAGAGTCGTTAGTTTAGGGCATGGGTTAATGGTAGGATCCAACTGTGATTCTATGGGCAGGTATGGAGAATGGTTAATTATAAGGGTGTGTTGACCATGGATAGGGAAGGGGGGGGGGGTTGGTCAGCAGGGGTCTAGATAGATTAGGGTTTAGAGGTCTTGGTACCGTAAAACCCCGCGTATCAGCCATATTTCAGAGATCTAATGCTGCTTATACGTCCACATCAAAAGCGGGGTGTTATAAATACAAACTACAGTAAGAAGTGGCTCTTTTTTTAGTAATCGCAGTGGTGGATCCCGACCCCTATTTTCAAAATATTCCTTAGACTTTTAACCATAGGAAATGTGCCCCAAGCTAGCGAGCCCGCCCCCCCCCCCCGCATTACCACCCCTTCTGGACCAGCTTCTGGTTCACAAACTCTCTATGTCCAAGCTAGCGACTTAGGGTGAGGCTATTCTTTATACTGGTGCGGCTTTTATGCGAGGTTTTATTAAAGGGGTTTAGGTGGCCTATATTCAGGTTAGGACAAACCTTACATACCTGGGCACGGCCCCAGGTGTTAAGTATCAAGTTCTACTCCAACACTCACCAGGTAACTTTCTGGCACCTGACAAACTTATCAGAACCACAGGGTCCCCAACCCCTTACATTTTAAGGGCCGCAGGAGTGCATCATGCCCAATGGTCGGCATGATGCACCAATAAAGTGCTGGCGAGAAAACTCGCCAGCACTTCATTGGTGCATCATGCCGACCCACTGGGAGTATAGGGCTGACCCGGGATACATTATTAACCAATGAGAAGACACTGCAGAATTTGTGGGTACATTATGTAACATCTGGTACCCATCATTCAGGCTGTTATCAGTGCTTATCTCGCCTGGTCCAAGATAAAGCAATGTCGGACCCATTGGACCTCAACACTGAGCCCTATATCTACCCTGTAGACTTAGTGTAATGCAAAATGTAGTGCTTGTGTACATTATCATGACGACCAATGGACATGATGTATCAATGCACCATCGGTCTTTAAAGGGTTAAAGCACCAGTCTTAATCCGACCAAAAAAAAAAGAGAAGACAGGTAGAAAAAAGACACATCTAAAAGGTGGTTAATGTCAACTTGGTTCTTTGAAACCTGAGCCCCACCTTATCCGCACTTTGACATAGTAGACACGTGCATGATATTCGGCAGAAAATGTACAGGGGTGTATACTGTGAAAATACTAGAGGGTGAAATACTAGACGGTGTCGGATTGCAAAGTGTGTCATATAGTAGCAAAATATATCACATCTGTGTCTACGTTAAAACAAAGGTACATCATATAACGTATAGTACTTCCCTCGCGTATAAGGTGCGGCTTATATGCGGATATTTGAGTCTCTCTATCTTGATCCACAAGGGGGGAGATTAAGATCTTTGTTTTGATATACCCCTACACTATAGCGTAGGAGTTCCAATAGGGTTGTGGAGCGGCCCTAGCTACACGTTTTTGTTTGTTTGTTGTTGTTTGTTTGTTTTTTGTTTTTTTTTAATTTTTGTTTATACCAAAACTTTTCCTCTTTTAAAACAAATCAACAAACTCTAGGTGCGCCTTCTAAACGGGGTACTACGGTATAGGCTGATTCAGAAGTCTTAATCACTGTAGAATAAGTAAAGGAGACATTCCCCCAGATACTTAAAAGACATCTTCTCCCAACTTAAAATAGATCAATATTTAATGCATAGACGGATGTGGTCCATTGAAATTGAGAAGGAGGGGATTTGAGTGCATTAAAGTCCCAGTCGCTGTAGAAAGAGTTCAAACTGTTAAATGTCGTAAAACCCCGCGTATAAGCTGCACCACAAACTTTGTAGCTCTAAACTGCACCTGGTTTGAACATTATGGTTTAGTACTGTCCTCATATACGGTCAAATCCAGGATTATCCTTGACTATAAGCCACACCCCAAGTTCTATGAGCAACACCTAGAGTCTGAAATTGTCAATATGAGACGGGTTTTACGCAGGATTTTGATTAGCACTCATATTGTGCTGAAAATAGACTGAAGACAGACGAATGGAAAATAAAGTTAATGGGTCCGTGTATGGCTATTGTAGGTTGCTTTGACTTCATGATGCTGCGTGCTTTGACTTTATGACGCTGCATTCAGCAGACGACAATCAGGTATTGATTGAAGCAGACGACAATTTGCCTTTACAATCTGGCGGCATGTAGCCATTGGCTGCTTAGCCCTTTGAGTACCGTTGATGCAGGAGTGCATCATGCCGATTGGTCGTCATGCTGCACTAATGAAGTGCTGGCGAGTCTGCTCGCCAGCACTTCATTGGAGCATCATGCCGACCCTCCGGGAATGTATCAGCCCCATATGGAAATCATGATGCACTTATGCATTATGACGACCAATGGGCCTGATGCACTCCTGCATCAGCGGCCCTTAAAGAGTTAAATGCCTTAATGCACTGACCACCCACTGTTGGGACATCCTCCTAAATACCATCATAGACATAACCATGTCATGCTTGGCGTCTATATTTTGGTGTCCATTGAGATTCCTTTATTCACAGTGGGAAGCTAATCAGTCCCAGAAGGTACAGGCCACGACCGGAAGTTTACAAGTCACTTCCGGCGCTGCGTGTGTCCTTGGATACATTGTGTCTGAGGGTATGACAGGTTAATGGGGCCGCCACATTGTGCCGCACCTATCTGGGCACCTGAATGCAGTGAAACTATAAAGTGTATAGCGGCCTGGTATTTTATGGTGTGTTTTGAGCACTTTCGGCACCATCCATTACCCTTTTTTTTTGCCTAGAATTGGGGAACTACATAAATCTGCCTGGATTCTATGTCTGTCTTCCGATCTCTCTTCCCTCCCTTCCCCTCTCTGTTTCTGTCATTGCCCCCCCCTCTCTCTCTCTCTTTCTTTCTCTCTCTCACACACTCTCTCTCTCTTTCTCTTTCTCTCTCTCTCTCTCTCTCTCTCTCTCTCTCTCTCTCTCTCTATCTATCTATCGAGCTCTATCTCCCTTCTCTCCCCATCTCCCTCTCATTTCCCTTCCCTCCTCTCTCTCTCTCTCTCTCTCTCTCTCTGTCTCTCTCTCTGTCTCTCTCTCTCTCTCTGACTCTCTCTCTATGTCTCTCTCTTGCCTTTTCATGTCAAATGTACCTGTCTAATCATTACTGTACATGCAGATCCCATTTATCGAAACAGGACGTTGCTGATGTGTAGCAAATACCTCAGGCAGTGCACTTAGGCGCCATATTGCGACAGAAGTAAGAATCAAACCTACCCGATACTGAGAGGGCTTCTAGAGGAGAGAGGGAAATCGCCCACCTATCCAGGTAAGTATAATAGTACTCAATTTCCTGCAGACATTGCTGAAGTGGCGAATCCAGGCGAAGGCCTCAGAGGAGGAGGCAAACTCTCTGTTTAGGGGATACTTTGGGATTAAGTACAATTTTTATATTTCATTCAATCACATTTCCACAATCCTTGATCATAACGCAAATTTTGATTTCAGTGGATTAGTATCTAACTATTAACCCCACCTCTTTTTCAAATTCGCAAAACAGTGCCGTCGTGACGCAATTGGTTGATGGTACAGTTTATATCTAAAATACAAGGAATAATATGTGGCTGCCATCCATTGGACACCGTAGGTGTGATATGATAGGTGATCGTTTTACACTACTTGATTTATAGTAACAATCGCCCCAGAATATATTCCGCTTCGATTGCAACCAACTACTTTGTGGGAGTGAAATGAGAGTGGTTACACGACACTCGCACCATCATAAGATCATATGGATGCAGGGCATTTTCCATATAATACCTTTTGATATTTTAAAGAGCACTTCACCCCCATCTATCCCTACCTGGCCGTTTCACCGCCCCCAGGAGGATCTTGCCGATATGGGAAAAGTAGTTTCGTGGAGGCAGTACCTTACCATCTTTGCCTTACCCAAAGGTAATACGGACGATTGATTACATAACAGTGTACCTTTTCTATATACAGGTAATTTTAATTGGAGCAGTGCTGTATGAGTAGGTTAGGTATCACTCTTTATTTTATGTTGATATGCCCAAGATACTGACAGCCCATAGCTCTAGCAGTCGAGGGCCGTATCGCACACCCCCCGTGAGATAACCCGCGAAAATATCACACGACGAGGTCACGTGACCATTTGATGACGTCATAGGTCCAAGATGGCGATGTAAACAGTGCTCACGGGGAGTCATTCTAGTAAATTTGATTCTATTTATCTGATTTGGATGAAAATAACATGAAATAAATGCAAAGGCACACTCGTTGGAGGAATGTCGGGGGGTTATCGCACTTGCCGATCAGTTGCCGCATCGCACTCCGCCCTGCGGGCGTCGTGCGATACGGCAACTGATCGGCACGTGCGATAACCCCCCGACATTCCTCCAACTCATGAACCTTTGCTTATGTATTAGCACCTGTATGTGTCCTGTCTCCAAAGTTCATTGAATATCTTAAATTAGGGTTATTAGTGGCAAGGACCCTGTCCGTGCCTGCCAGTCAGATTTTCCTCTAGCTATGCACCCCTTCCCCATCCCTTCTCAACCTACCCCTGTGTAACTAATCAAAACGAGTTATTGGAAGAGTAAAGCGGAGCACTTTTGAAGATACCCTCTATCTATTAAAAGAAAAAGCCTTTTCCACTCTGACAGGGTAATTGAAAGTTTAAAAAAGACTGTTCGAGTGATATCAGCCTAGGCTATGATAAGAATCTGTATTTATAGTACACACTTTCTTTCCATTTTAGCAAGACCCTCCCTGTGTACATGAGGTGTAGTACCTGTGCCCCACTTCCCACCCTCTGTAGTATATACCTAACACACCTGTGTACAGTTATACCTTGTATGGCATCCACCTGTCAATAAAACCATAAAGAGAATGTTTGATGGTGCAAAATGATAATACGGAGAGGAAATAATACACTGCCTCATCCATGACTTCATATCTAAGGCCTTTGGTAAGTTCCCCTTTAAGGGCCGCTGATGCAGGAGTGCATCATGCCCATTGGTCGGCATGATGCACCAACAAGGCGCTGGTAAATCTGATCGCCAGCACTTCATTGAAGCATCATGCAGACTCTCCGGGAGTGTATCAGCCCTGCAGGGTCAGCATGATGCATGAATATAGCCCTGGTGCGTTACTCACTAGGACTGAATTCATGCATTATGATGACCAATGGGCATCATACATTAATACATTAGCAGCCTTTAAACGGTTATAGTATTAAGGGGAGACTGGGAGTGAGAAGTGTTGGCCTATTTGGGAGTGGGTGGGGATGGTGGCACCACCAAATACTACTCCAACTGCTACTGCCTAGGGGCATATTAACACCACTATAGTGGAGAGCACCACCAGATCCCCACCTCACCAGTGGCGTGATGCCCAGACATGTTGTTATACTTACTCCAGGTCCCAGGATCCAGATGCAAATGATCTGATTTGAAAACATGTATAGCATTCAAACCAGATATGGGGGTATACGTGTGCGTTAGTGCTAGTTAACATTAATGGGGAATGCCCTCCAGTTTAAAGATTGTGCCTATTTTTTATTTTATCAAAAATATTTAGCCTTGTAAGAGAGTTTCATTGTTTTTCTTTTGTTGTTGCCCCCCCCAAGTATTCACTGCTTTGTCTTCATGTACCTTCATGTCTTACCCAAAATCAAGGTAGACCGGTGAATAAAATTTACAATATGGTAATTGGAATGGTATTCTGAATAGTGTTTAGGTAGAGTTAGATAAAGGCAGCAAAGTAGTGGGCGTGCAGAGACCCAGTTAAGCCCTATCTGGTCGTCAACGCCCCCTCCCCAACTCTCCATCCTCTAGCCCTCTTTCTCATGGCACCATCCGGGTGGGGGGGGGGGCACTCACCTTCCATATGGTGTGACACTCAGTAATGGATTGGATACCAAATTGAATGGTGGCTGACGAAGTAAGGGGGAGAAGGAAGGGAGAAAGGGCACGGTTGATGACCCGAACGTTTACTGTCGCGGGTTGTTACTATTATGCCTGTCACAAATCAAGTATGAAGAGACAAACATATCTAATTCATGCATTCTTTCAATAGGTTGTAAGTCACAGAAGGTGTGATGGGGGCTGTAATCATATTTTTTTAATAATGGGGTGTACAAAACCCATGCAGCTTTTGGAAGGCCTGTAATATGGTAAAAAGGAGTGGGTGTAGTTTTGCAGCTGGTGCATGTGACCAAAGAGTCAGTGACCGCCCCCTCCCACCTGGGAGCACCCTACCCCCACCCACCCCCACCTCCCCCCACATCATCATAATGGATCAGTTGCCGTCATCAGCTACTACCTGATCCAGGTGTTGTTTTACTGTCTGCTCCTCTCACATTACAGGTGTTAAAACCCTTTAAGAGCAGCTGGTACAGCTAGGAGTGCATCATGCCCATTGGTCGGCATGATACACCAATGAAGTGCTGGCGAGACTGCTCGCCAGCACTTCATTGGAGCATCATGATGACCCTCCGGGAGTGAACCAATCCTCCAGGGTCGGCATGATGCATGAATGCAGCCCTGGTGAGCCACTCGCCAGGGCTGCATTTATGCATCATGCCGACTAAGGAGATTAATGCATTAATGCACTGTCAGCCCTTACTGGAGGGTCTTGCCAAAAGAAAACGAGGAAGAACCTGCTTAAATCTTTCAGAGAGGCCTGATTTGCAAGAGAATGGTCTAACTCGTTTTCATTGTATTGCCAAATAATCCCTCCATATAAGACTACATTAGAGCAGGCATGCACTTTTTGAGGAGCAAACATCCATGCACGTTTTCACTTTTTGATATGACGAGAATACTTTTGGCAATACGAAAACGTGCACGTTTAAATTTTTGGTTCACGTTTCACTTTTGGCAAGACCCTCCAGGTGTTAGATAGACCGACTGCCGGGCCCCTAAATTACCGGCGCCAAATTACCTGCTCTACACGTATACTACTGGACTCCACCACCACCTACCCTACCCTACCCCCTAGGTAGGGCGTGGTACAGGGAAGGGAGAGGGCGGTACCTGCACTCATACGCAATACCAGACACCATCAGCGCTATGTAGGTGCATGTAGTCCCAAACTAACCTCGTCTTCCATGAATTTTATGCTTAAAATGTATCACTTTTTGGTAAGGAAAAGGCGATTTGCGTATTCTTGAACACTTCAGGAAAAAACCGACTTTTAAATAAAAACGCAAAATTCATGGCTCCAAAGCTGCCCTTATTGGAAGACAAACACAAATCCTTTACTTTCCAATACATTTGCATATCAAGGTAGAAGTATCTCCTCTTTTGATCAGAGATGTCCTGAAAAAATACCCCCCCCCCCTTTTCAAATATAGAGAGACAAAAAGCGCCCCTACCGGTAATTCTATTTTTTTTAAAGTCGACTGGTGCCATACTTGTGTTTGAGTGCGTTGTATAGGAGAGTGAATGTGTGTGTGTGTGGGGGGGGGGGGTCAGGGGGTGTTGGCTGGGAAGTGATTCAGCCACCAGAAACAAACTCATATAACTGCTTCTGTCGGTTCAAACCCCAAAACGATTTGTTCAGGTAGAAGTTGGAAGTTGCATGTTGAGGGCATACAGCTCGTACTGCAGTGGAGGGGGTGGGGAGGTAGGTGCATGGATAAGCTCTTACTGCACTGGAGGGGGTGGGTAGGTGGGTGCATGGATAAGGGGAGGAGAGGGGGAGAGGGAATGAACGGGAGGAGATTAGGTACACGAACTGTACTTTCTACCCTATTAATACCATCATTATTAATACCTCGTGGCCCACTTTAAACATAGAACCCCTGTTTTAAAGAAGTCGTGGTAATATTAATTGCAGCCTTGGGAAAGTCAAGATTTGAACCAAGATATAGTGTATTCTCTATATGCATGTAAATTGATTAATTAATTGAGGGATGGAACTGACTGAGCGCAAAGAAAAAAGCCTGAAATCCTCCATTATTACCCTTAAATATATTTTGTATAAAAATTCATATTGATACTTGGGGAACTTGAAAGTCCCTGAGATCAGGGGAAACCTCGAGACTTCAATCCCTGTGATTTGCTTGACGTCTCAGCAACTATCAATAACTACATGTAGCATTCAATCTAGTGGCACTTAAGGTTGATGTCAAATGACATTTAGTTTAATAAATTCTGGAGTGAGCATGGTTTAATTAATTTCCCCAGTGTAATAACGTAGTAATTACACCATAATTTCACTCTCCCTCTCATGCTCATGAATTCAAAGTTCCACAACACTAGATCCCTAGTGCGGCTTATAGCATCAGCAAAGGCTGGGGGTGCGCCTTATAGGCAAGAATCTCACACTAGTATCAAACAGTCATAAAGTGCTCAAAATGAACCCCCAGACGCACCCCTAAATTGCTCTTAAGTTAGGGGTGCGTCCAGTATGCGAGGTGCTCCTTATACGCGGTGTACATGTACAAAGTCAGTCCTCACTTCCACGGCCCTTTGATTCCTCACATCCATCATTAGCTCAGACAGAAGATTTGCAACTTATTCTAGGGTTTCTATAATATGTAAACCTAAATCTTTGCTTCCTCAGACATTTTCCAAATTCGAGGAAGTAAGGGCGGACTACAGTATGTTCATACTACATTCAATGAAGGAAAATAGCCCGTGTTATCCAGGTCTCTATACATGTATGTCATCTATCAGCAGTCACATTCCACAAGTCCACAGGTTTGTTGGACGTAGAATAAATCCATTGTTGAATTAATCAAGTCAGCTGGTTGAGATGCACGGAGTGACAACAACCCGAAGCATGGCCTGTTTGAGACAGGATTTGGCACGCCATCAGCAAGGCCACCTAGTGACAACAGGCGGAGGTACTGAACAATGGGCTTTACGCTACTGGGGAGGGATCGTAGAGGTGTACTGAAGGGTGGGGGTGTTTGGAAGTGGGTGTGTTTTGAGTAAAGCGAAGACACTGGAGGGTGGTTTGGGCGTGGGGTGAGGAGTAGAGGGTGTTTCACATAAGTTGACAATATAGTTGAAAAAAAGAATCCTTTTTTTTCATTTGTGGACTTTAGATATTGCCTCGTAAAATTGCAATGAATTCACATGCTGGGTAGTTATATGATACAGCTATGTATACAGATACCACACATAATCACATTTAACCTTTTGTATACACATCACAATTACTACATGTATTAACACTTCTCCTATGCTCTCCTTGAAGTATAAGACAACATTTTCTCTTCTTTTTTTTTTCTCCAAATTCATGATAATCTCTAACCAAACTACATCTTGTATTTACTACAATAAATCACATGAATAACATGTCCAAACTCCACATGATAGACAATAGCCATCTCTGTTGTGACTGAACATAGATTTGGCGATATGGATAATACAAGCTGCAGTCTGGGGGGGCAGGGCCATGGAGCTGATCCTGGCTGCCCTGCACGGGTCAGCATTGAACAAGCAGCATACCAGACACCCCCAGCCAGCACACACCCTTAGTCTTGCAGGGGTGCATCATGCCCATTGGTCGTCATGATGCGCCAATGAAGTGCTGACGAGTCTGCTCGCTAACACTTCATTGGAGCATCATACTGACCCTTCTAGAATTTATCAACCCAGTATGGTCGGTATGATGCATGAATGCAGCGCTGGCGAGTTACTCCCTCCCCAGGGCTGCATCCATGCATCATGACGACCAATGGTCATGATGCATTAATGGATTAGCGGCCCTTAGAGGGTTAGACTAAGCAGACAGTGTGGTTCAAAGTCAAGTGATTGCAAAAACGCTGCCATGTTTAAGCTAGAGATTGGTGCCACAAGTTCACCAAGAGCAGAACTACTCTCCTCTCCCTTTTCTTGTTGGTGATATCTCCTGAAGGAGGCAAGGCAAACCCTGGGAATGCAGGTCTTAGTGGGTGGGGTGGGGGGCAGGGGGGGTAGAGAAGGAAGGAGATTGCGGTCTGAAAGTTGTGGGAGTGGGGCATTCACGTCCATACACCTTAGCACAAAAATCTTTCTTCCCCCAAACCTCCCATGCACTCCTGCTGTTGTTTTTTTTTTTTTTTGTCGTGAGCATTATCATATCCAGCAAAAAATAACTTTTCTATAATCTTACCTGGAGGTTAATTCAAAAGGTCCTGGGATCGCTACCTCAGCGATCTTAGGAATTATTCTGCCTTATCCAATTAAGTGATCTTAAGATAAGACTGTCTTGCCTTTTCGCAGCCAGCACTAAGATTGCAGTGATCTTAGCCTCAGCCCTCTTACACCGTTCCAAGTAGAACACACTGTGCACAGGGGCAAGAGGCCCATACTGAAAGAATAGCAGTGGAAACACTCCTTCTTACAATGGTGATTACACAAGCGTTCCCCCCCCCCTATATGAGCCACTTATAGAGTATAGGGTGCAGTTGACCTTGTACAGTATTCAAGTGCACTTCATGCCTGAGTAGCCTGAAGAGCCCTCAAGGACTCTCAGCAAACATCCTCCCTCCCCTCTATATGTATACAGCAGGGGCATTCACTCTTGGGAGCAGGAGTGTTCCCTGTGAGTGCCCTTGTACTCAGGTGAAACCACTATGCAATTATTTCACTAAGAGTGCAGTGATCTTAGCGCTGGAAAAGGAATAGTGACTTGCTGTGCCTGACTGGCCTGCAACCACTGCATTAGATAGGGTAGACTGGCTAGGTCACAGGGGTAGAAATCCCAGGACCTTTTGGATTAACCTCCAGACGGACAAAGGTACTTTCAAGATCACAATTTTAAAGATAAAACTACACTGGTCAAAGAGAAACACGAAATAAATCAGTCTGCCACTTGTAATTACTTATCCTGTTTTCTTGAAATAAAGAAAATATTTTTGATCCTGTATATAAACAGGAGCCTTCAGAAGGGACAATATTTGTAGATTGTGGGCTTTGCCGTAGCGTTCGTTTCAAGCAGGACAAATAAGTGAACAACAAATGCTGTAGATTTCGTGTTGAAACCTACATGACTTGGGATAAACTCTTGTTGTTCGCGCTCATTCGCCAAGTACTTTTTCTTCCTTCTCCTCTCCCTCCCCTCCTCCCATCCCACCCTACCATCATCTAGGGCCAAATCGGAAGGCTTCAACCGTAGAGTCCACTCCTCTTTTGGCAACCACTATCTTCTTTATCCAGCATGATTTGTGAAAGATGCACTTAAGGAAATTTAGCGCTTACTTACATCCTTGGTGCGGGAAGAGCGTCTATTGAGCGTTCCTGATGCTGCGTTCCTCCTGCGTTCGAAACCCGAGCAGACGATATTCAACCCACAACTGTCAATATACAAAAGTCAAAACATTTTCAATGTTGAATGTGCAATTGTTCATCCGGCCAGAGAACGCTCGTGTCATAAGTCATCATTGTGCCCGTAGATTACAAATATTGACTCGGCTCCCCCGGTCAATATTGTACCTGGGACTGCTCACCAACGTTATTTTAACAAAGCGTCGCAGACACATAGCCTTAACCCTTCAAGTGTTACTGATGCATTAATGTATCATGTCCATTGGTCGTCATGATGTATGAATGCAGCCCTGATGAGTAACTCACCAGGGCTACATTCATGCATCATGTCGACCCTATGGGGTCAATACAGTCTCGGCTGGTGGGTGTGATGTACTAATGAAGCACTGGCGAGCAGACTCACCAGCACTTCATTGATGCATCATGCCGACCTATGGGTACGATGCCCTCTTGCATCAGCCTCCCTTAAATGGTTTAAGTACACACAAGTCAGGTTGGAGTGGGAGCTGGGGGAGGCAGGGGGAGGGACTGTGACTGACAGCCCCCTAACCCCGACCAGGGCATGCAGTATATGCACACTCCTAAAGAATATATACATACATGCCTTATTTCGGGTAAGTTGGTAGCACAGTACCTGTGTCAGCACCGGAATTCTTTAGTGGCTTGCAACTCGGGGGGGGGGTTCCTAAGAGGCTACGACTGCACATAGCCACTGTAAATTACAGTGGCTATGTGCAGTGTAGTTATTACATAGGATTTGGCCCCTGGATTTGGCAGTCCCCTCGTAGCAGTACAGGAATTGCGACCATTCACGAAGGCCCGCGTGTAAGGGCCTTCAATGGCACGATTTGATGTGTTTCAGTCGTATTGCATTAAGAAATGCCCTCCCGGTATGGTGTTGAAGGAAGGGGGTGGTGGCAGAGAAGGCTGGATGGTTGGGCATGCTTTGCAGTGGAGGGGGGGGGCAGACAAGGGGCTGGCCTCCTTAAACTCCATGTTCATACGATACCGTTAGTATCTCTCTTTTGGAGATGAGATTTGGTCGTGACAGCCAAGATATATGGAGTGGGATCCTGTCAGATTTTCCTACAGGCCCAAAGAGCAGAAGCTTGCAAAGGGAGTCCATATAGAGTCTGGGAAAAACCAACTATGAATTGTGTTGACATATCAAACTGCGTGGGCTAGTCATTTATTTTTATCTTGACATAAGGCTTTCAACAACCTTTCTATGTATCCCAAGGCTTCTTAGAAATCAAAATACATAAACGTGTCATGGTATTGTCCACCTGAAGATTAGATGATTCTTTATATGCCAACTCTCATGTCAAGCTCAAGAATTTTCAGCTGACAAATAGAGTGTTTTCAAACCTCAAAGGAAGAGCTAAACTTGACCATGAATGGAGTTTGATGTCAAACATGAGAAGTACTTGTATGAAGTTGTCATGAGTATACTTGACTTCTAGCATCTCACTGATTCGCATTTCCATAAATATCATATTTCCACAAATATCATATTTCTACAAATATCATATTTCCTCCTTCAAGTGAGGTTTTATTATTCAATACATATACTGGAAACAGACAGCATACCTCCTGTTATGAGGTCGTTCTCCTTCTAAGCAAATTGGCGGAAAATGGGCCGATCATATTATATAGAATCCATAGAACATTAGCGCCATTCCGGACTGTGGTAAAAACGTGTGACCAAGATGGTGTAGCACAGGAAGAGTAAAGTTTGAAGAAGCCTTACTTTAATATATACTTCTCCAGGATATGATTCTCAGCAACATGCTATGGCTACAGACTACAATATGTTGATATCACAGCCATACCACCATTACCACAATGTCCTTCCATTGAATTCTGGCAAACATTCTGTTTGGCAAGCTTTCTAGAGGGTATAGGTAGGTGGTAATTTTCACATCAGGCGATAACTCCAGCAGGTACATGTATCCACAAATGTTGTCAATTACACCATATTTTCACAAGAGAGAACTTGAAGGGCGTATGTTCAAGGGTATGTTTACTCTCTTCATGAATTTTTACTCTCTTTTACATTGTGGATAATTACATAGTTCTCCATTATATAAGCTCGACTATGGAGTAACCAAACACCTATACTGCAATGAAATACCTAGCTCTGCCGGACGTAAAGAGGTCTTAACCAAAGGTCTTATCGTTAAGATTATAGGTTTGGCTAGAGAATTCCATAATTTGCCTAATTTCCTTTTTCAAAATTAGAGTATTTAAAGACATGATAGGGAGGAATCACACCGGGGAATCACAATATTGCACGATTAGAACGACAATATGCATGGTGATGCTTAACATTTAAAGTAATGACGAAGTAATATGTTTCCACTACTTCCTCCATCTATTCTTGTCAAATCAGTTCTGGTGTGTGTTTCTTCTTTTTTTTCATGTCATAAGTTCACTCCTCAGTTCACTTTGCTGTTGACTGATATCTTGTAATGAAATAAATCCAGAGGAAAATTGTGAGACGAATATAACATGACCAGAGCTACCGGTATAACTTTATGGGGGCACAGCCATGGGTTAGAAGCCACAGTTAAGTTCATTTTGCAGCAAAAAAGGTCCGTTCGAAACTTTAAATTAATTGCTTTAAAATAAGCTTTCATCCATTGAACCTGGTCAATCTGTGTTCGGGTTGGAAAGTTTGTCATGTGCTGAAAAAGCATGGAATGGCAATACTTGCTTATTTCCAGAAATTATGCAAATGGATGTTGATATTGCCATGTCACTCAACACCCATTTGCATATCAAACCTTTTGAATATTAACTGTTCAGAGAGGAAAAGGAGGCAATGGGTACTGCGATGAGTATGGGGTTTTGTGAATAAAAAATAAAAATCCCTACAATTAGGGAGGGGTAGCTTTTTTCACTCTTAGAATGCCTCTATATGAACTCAGAACTAGAGTTGGGAATAGTGAATAAGGACCGTGGGGAAATGCCCCAACACACACCAGATATCGGATATCAGTTGCTTTACAATTAGGTGCAATAGAAAGGAGGGTCCCTGTAAGACGATGTAAGAATACATGGGATCGGGCGGGGCTGGCACAGCCGGCGCACCATCTCCCACCCACAGCGTTTCACCTACGCGCAGGGATATAGTCCCCCATCACACCTGCCCTTGCTTCAACGTTGGGACCGCTGAACGCTTTAATTTCATTCACACTTCCCCCGGGAGGGCGTTATCTAGATTGAGATGAGCTGAATGATAGGTTTTAATACGGTTCAGGTGACAGTCTGCAACTGGACACCCATTTTTGAATGGCCCAGGAAAAAGACTATAGGCAGTTTGACAGCTCGGAGCTAGCGGACCCAAAGTGAGGTTTAAATGTCGTGTGAAATCGTACAACCGCCATCGCCTGCCCATTTATGTGGTAATGACTCCCATCTAGGGACCAGTTTCATTAAATTTTATATCAGTGCAGGTCACCCAACACAATAGGATTTCTGCCTTTCTCTCTTCATATAAGCTGTTTTTCGAGGGCACAAATCCCTGGAAAATAATTGCTTAACCCTTTAAGAGATGCTGATTCAGGAGTGCATCATGCCCATTGGTCGGCATGATGCACCAATGAAGTGCTGGTGAGCAGACTCTCCAGCACTTGATTGGAGCATCATGACAATCCCCAGGGAGTGTATCAATCCCATAGGGTCGGCATGATGCACGAATGCAGCTATGGCGAACTATGCGCCAAGACTGTATTCATGCATCATGAAACCAATGGACATGATGCACTCCTGCATAAGCGGCCCTTAAAGGGTTTAAGAAAGGATGAGGTTAAAAAAATAAAGGTTGTCATGCAAATTCTGATTTTCTTTAGAAAGACAGCTTTTGTAGACAAAATATGGAGAGGTTTGGAAATCACTTAGTGATTAAATCAAAACAAGCAGTTGAATGCAATTAGTGAATGGCTTTGAGATTACCTGTCAAAATGAACATGATGCCTTGAAACCATGTATGCCCTTTTTCAATAAAATATTGAAATTATCAAGTGTCTTCTCTGATATTAGAAATCAACAATGTTGTACTTGACCTTGAGACAAGGGGAAATTGTCTTTATATCAATTTGGAAAACCTTACAACAGACAAGGGATGTCTTGGCAAAATTCCGCACAGCATTTTCAAATTGTGAATTTCTGCTGTTCTTTTTACATGTTGTAAGGCCAAAAAAAAAGTTTGTTTCCGGTCACCCGACCTACCTCAGCCAAACAGGGCCGACCTCAGATTTTTTTGGTAAATTTTTGGTAAATTTTGAATTTTTTATATCAGTTTAATAAGTGATCAAAGATATATGCCCTTATTTACTGTTTGTTATGGTATTTCCGAAGAAATCCTTTATTTACCATGATAACAGGAAAAAACTTACTTATGATATCTTCAATTCAATACAAATGTATACCTTGATAAGGTCTGAGGTTAAAAAAAAAAATCCGACCTACCTACCTCAACCTTTTTAGCTATGTTACCGGAAACATACAATTTTTTTTTTGGCCTAAATACATATTGCTTGCTTATTAGAATAATCGGCTTCTTCTCGGCAAAACAATTTTTGATACAAATTGAGCACTAAGAATGGGGACTGCTGTTGATGATGAAAATGGCTTTTACAAGTCTTATTTGACAGTACGAGAGAGAGAGACAGACAGACAGAGACAGAAACAGAGACAGACAGATACAGACAGACAGACGCAGAGAGACAGACGGACAGAGAGGCAGACGGACAGAGAGACAAAATAGAGAGAGGCAAGGAGACAGAGACAGACAGACATACAGAGACAGACAGACAGTGACAGACAGTGACAGACACAGACAGACACACAGGGAGAGACAGGGAGGGAGGGGGAGATCGAGACAGACAGACATAAAGACATACAAACAAACAGACCCCAGAAGACAGACAGAGACAGAGATAGAGGGAAATAGAGACAAAGAGAGAGAGAGAGAGAGAGAGAGAGAGAGAGAGAGAGAGAGAGACAGATAGAGAGGCAGGCAGACACGGGCAGACAGAGAACGAGATACAGAGAGTGACAGACATAGAAGACTGAGAGAGAAGAGCCTAACAGATTTGGAAAGCTATACAGAATGTATAAATACCAGTAAGAAAGGTTGCAGGAACTTTGTGTCATTTTGCTGTTGAGTGTGGTCATCGTCATGTTCTGGATGTGATGGATGACTGGCAGATTCTCCAGCCTGTGTGTTTACGTCGAGACATTGTTGTTTGAAGAAGTACTCTTTTTTCTACATTATACCTATATAAGACTTTAACCCTTTAAGGGCCGCTGAGGCATTAATGCAACATGCCCATTGGTCGTGATGCATTAATGCAGCCCTGGTGAGTAACTCAATAGGGATGCATCCATAGATCATGCTGACCCTACAGGGTTGATAGACTGCCGGAGGTTCGGCATGATGCTCCAATGAAGTGCTGGTGAGCAGACTTGCCAGCACTTCATTGGTGCATTGTGACAACCAATGGGCATGGTGCACTCCTGCATTAGCAGCCCTTAAAGACTTTAACGGGTAGGCGCCTAAAATGGCGACATTATCATACTTGTACCCAGGTGACCTGAAGTCAAATAGAGAGATTATCTCGCATGTAAACCTAGCGACTTGACCAAAATGCTAAATAAGGTGGGGCTGAGAGATTGTTAACTCCGTCATTCATAATGCAATAGTGAACAGGACCAAGTTAGCGTGCACGGAAAGCAAGGCTGGAATGGTGGAGCAAGGCAGAGCCAAAGAAAGGTAAAAACTCCCCAGGTCCGCTCTCAGAAACAGGGCACGCACTGGGTACAGTCTATACATGTATAGACAGCTTCTGAAATTTTAGCTGCAGACGCCTCACTTCATTCATACCTCTATAGCGACTTTTGGACTTGTGGGGGACTCACCCAATTGTAAGTGGTATAAAGGACCAGGGAGTACATATAGCCTGCCGTGGTGAGCTCCAAAAGCGAAATCATGAAACCATACACCCGACCGTAGCCAAAGTTGGTAGAAGGGCTGAAAGTGTGGCCACAACAACTGGGTACCCCTAGGTGGCAACTGTGTGCCTACAGTGGTGTTTACCTCCAAACAAGTCCACTCCAAGCTAGCAGGTCAGATTTCACCTGATCCCAAACTGGCTGTTGACTTTGCCCTAACACAACTTGGCTTGTGTCCTCTGGTGGTGGTGCTGGGGATGGGGGATCCTCCGTTAGTGCGGAAACAATTACCTCCACTTCTCACTGCTGCCACCACCCAGGCCACCACCTGGCCACCATCCATGCCCCACCATGCATTCATTTATTGATTGATTTGTTTAACGTCCAAAAGTGGGATCTTTTCCGCTTCATGGAACTGCCTCATCAGTTTATGGACATATGAACAGTCCTTTGTTTCTCAGTCTGTCCAGGTATTTAATACTAGTTGCAGCCCCACTACCCATACCACTACCCATACCACTACCTATACCACTACCCATACCACCATGTCACAACCTACATCACCTATGCCACTTCAGGGGCCACCACCCATACTCCCACCCATGACACCACCCATGCCCCCATCCATGCCCCCCCATCCATGCCCCCCCCCCTATTTTTGAGCACATTTTGGTACTGGCAAAACGGAGGTGGTGCACGCCCCTGTGCCCTCCGTCACAACAGACACTTGCAACGACTGACCACTGCCATCACCCATACCACCATCCACCCCACAAATCAACCCACCACCCATCCATTACCCTTTCTTGTATCGTCAGCATTTATGAATCACCCTCCAGGCCAGTTTACCACCCACCTTGTCCTGCAAGGGATAGTGTTTGTCAATCAACTCAATGGTTTCAAATGGGCTGCTCAAAATGCCCGATTTAACTAAAGTGGTCTCCTTATGAATCAAATGTGTTAGACAGAATAGACTGAAGTAAATAGACCTTACCTTGTGTGGTACACTTTGGTGGAAGTTTCTCATGAGGCATGTTTTAGTGAAATCTTACTTTGAGGTGACCTCAGACACAACATCAACGACCAGGGCCCATGGAAGTGGCTATGTGTTCAAAGATAGAGTTGGTCCCTTGCTACTTCACAGAGTGGTTAGGTGCGGGCAAACACTGCCTTCACGTAGTCAGGTACATGCACCATGAGTAGGAACTCCTCAAAATGGTAAGTTCTGCTTGTTATGATTTTTTTTTAGTTCACGCTGTAAAAAACCTGGGTATGGCACACTATAGCAACTGTAGTTTTAGAAAACAACTGGCTCGCATAGGTATTGGACCCAGTGAGTACAAAATCTTCTAAATATTTAATATACATGAAATTACACACTATCAAATTGTTTTAAACACCACCTTTTACATGATAAAAGTGTATCCTAAACAGGGGTACAATGTAGACACTGTCACTAGCCCGGTGGCCAAAGGCCAGTAGTTTTGATTGTGGGCCAGTGTTTTTTTTTTTGTTTTTTTTTTTGTTTTTTTAACAACCTTCCTACTGCCTCGGTTGGCTGGTGGGCTTTCCGACCTGATGACCCATTGAAAACCACATTGAAATGCTATTAGAACCCCATATTAGGCATGTGAGGCCTATAATAATGCACTATTGAGCTATTTAGCTGTAAATAGCAACAAAAGCGTTGTCGGCACCAAAGACTAGAATCATAAGATGTGGCTAATTCTTCTCACACTTATTGTATCACTTAGATATTTCACATGCCTTTAAAGATGATCAAGTAGACCATAAAAATGGATAATTCTGGTATCAGTGGGTGATCACGCATCCATATATGGTGATCTATGTGGTCCCACATCAAAAACCAAGCAGAAATTTTGCTGAAAATCACAGTTTTTGCAAACTAACAAAAATCACATGTCTCCCATAGTGTAATAAGCCACTATAGAGGTAGGGAAAAAAAGCATACTCATTTATAAGCTTGGTGGGTCAGTATTATGCACTATCTATCAAAAACTGATGGTTAGAATATTTTTTCACAAAATATATAGGGCCAAACTTTGAAAAACAGCAATTTTTTTAAACTAATGATTTTTAAATTTATAATTTGTACTTCAGTGGTAAACTGTGCACTATATTATTGTAATACCATCTACCATGGCCTGAAAGCAATTAGTTTCATCTTTCATTTGTTGCAAATATTGTGTAAATCGGATAATTTTTGGCTAAACTACAGCATTTCTTAACGGAAATTCAGGAAAAACTAAGTTTTAGGTTCCCAACTTGCTGCACCGTATCTGGTAGTAAAAGCCATCATAAGTACAAGGATTCAAGAGGTGCTGGCGAAAATAGTCTTATGGTGATGTGGAAATTTTATCATGCCGGCAGACAGCATTTAATTTTCTGACTTTTGTAAATTGTTTTTGGCATAACACAGGCTTTTCCAACTGCAAATTCTGGGCCAACAGCTTTAGCTTCAGGCCAATAGGATTCTTAGGCTATTGGCCTGGGTTACCAGTGTCTACTCCTGCTTAATAAGGAAAATCATAAGAATAACCAGAAAGAAAAGCATTTGATTTTAGAAAACGAGATCTATTCCAAAATATGTGAGACATTGTCACCTTACCTTACAAACAAGTCATTGAAGTACATTTGGGTTGTTTGCCCGCAGAGTCCTATAATTAGAAACAATCAACTAGATCTATAGACTTCTATATGCAAACCCTACAATGTGACCCGACCAGTTGTTACTTCACACGAGTTTCCTGTCCTTCCAGTTCATGAAACACCTCTAGGAATGCACATGTGTCAGGACCCTCACTAAGTGTCTTGCACAGATAGGAATTGAGGTAACGAAAAGTTATTTCACCTATGCTTCAGACAGGGAAGGTAAGTAGTAAAATAATGAGGTCCCTGTGAAGTTCTATACTTAGTAAATTGTCTGAGCCGAGGGGGGAGCACTTATAAAAGTACACAACAATCCAGCTAGTCAGAGTCACCCTCCGACATATATAATCCCAGGCTTATTGGGGAGCACTTGGGATCTACTGGTGTGTGACAGATCTAATTGGGCTGACAGTGCACTGTACAAACATTGTTTATCTTCAAACACTTAAAATGCTAAACATGTTTGCAGGCTACACATCTATGGGATTTAAACGTGTTTAAGGTGTGCTAAACACTTGATTTCTAAACACCTAAACAGCAAAGATGTGGGTGTGTTTAGGTGTATAACATTTAAACACTAATGATTATGAGTGTTTAGTCTTTAAACACTCATGATTATTATTGTTTAATTTTTAAACACCCATGATTATGAGTGTTTAGTATTTAAACACTCATTTCTTGTGTGTTTAACTTTTAAACAGACAGTTCGTAAACAAGTGAGCTGAACATGTTTAGGTGTTTACTCATTAAACACATGTGTTTAAGCATTAAACAATTGTAAATTATCCCACTAGGTGGCATTACAGTTCATGACAGTATTTTCTCCACAGAACTAGAAGTTAGCCCATCCTCAAACATGTCAAATTAACACACAACCCAATTATTTGTGGTAATAAGACACACAGACATGTAGTTTATCTTGAATTGAAAGGATCTTTTGCAATTTAGTGATTGATTAGGTGCACAGGAGAAGTAGTTTGCTAAGACACCCAATTTGTAAAATATAGAATTAGTTAAAGCAGAGGACTCTTAGACATGATACTGTACTCTTTCAGAGGCTACTTCCCCTCACTCTCCCCTCCTCTCTAATGAGAGGTTTATGTATACATTTTGTACTTCCCAAGAAGTGCCATCACTTTTTGAAAACCCACTAAGGTATATTATTAAATTATTTGCATACAAATATAATGTGAGAGCATTGAACACCAGAAGCCATTCATCAAACCAAACATTTCCGAAGTTAAACACAAGAAGAGTGTTTAAACACTTGCTATATCTAAACACCTTGGTATCTAAACACACTTTCTCTAAACATGTTTAGAAATTAAACATGTTTAGATGGAAAAAAAAGTGTCTCAAAATGTGGGACAAGATAGTGTTTAAAAAAGTGTTTAGCTGCTAAACAGTGGGCGTTTACAATCTAAACAATGTTTTTACAGTGTGGGTGAATGTTTTTGCCCCCTATTGTTATCGTCATACTACTAATATTGAACACAATATTCAATTAGGCGATTTACATAGGCGGCAGTACAGGGGGCAGGGCCCCCCGAAATTGCCCCCCCCCCAACTTTTTAGAAAACTAAGAAAATTTGGACTCAGATTGTCCTAAAATACAGCAAAATCAAGGCAAAATTTCTAAATTTCCATTTATACAAGCCAAAATTCAATCAGAATGCAGTAGTTTAAAGGTAAAGCTCCAAAATCTAAGATGGAAATTCATGTCTATGTCAAAATATCAACCCTAAAACACTTGCCCCCCCCCCCCAACTTCACACACGTTCTGCCACCCCTGATTTACTCTAGCATATTGTAAGAGGTGTTTTATCTATGACAGGTATATTTATTACTCGCTATTCTTAGATATTGCCCATGAAAAGATAATCGTACTTTGTAAACTGTCAAAACGAAATCGAACATGAACTCTACAGGAAGAGACGTCACCCTGTAGCAATGTCACAAAATAACATGGAAACACCATCAAGCAACATGGCAACGTAACTGTATGAGCAACAGTTAAACGTTGCTTTCTGACGTAACGGTGCAGGATATCAGCTGATATCAGCACAACAATGCATAAAACCATAGGGATTCGATTATTGGTATACCATATGATAAATATATTTATCAAACCAAAATCCAACACACAACACATGCAGAATGCGCATGGAATGGAGTCAAATGAAATAACAACCCCAATTGGACAAAATAATGCTAACGATAAAACACAAGAAAAAAATTCTAGATTTCATGAAAAGAAAATGAAAGACAGCACAACAACTTAGAGTAGGAGTAAATGCACTTGAATTGAGAGGTCGTGGCTGCATATAAAAGCCCATATCTTCCACACAAGGTGTGCTTTTTAACTTAACCAGCTCCGAGTCAAACATACAAACACAACATCACCAGACGTCTCTACCTGCCGGCTGCAGGAGAAGTTAACTCTTTAAGGGTCGCTGATGCAGGAGTGCATCATGCCCATTGGTCATCATGATGCACCAATGAAGTGCTGGCGAGACTGCTCACAAGCACTTCATTGGAGCATCATGCCGACCCTCCAGGAGTTTGTGTATCAAACCCTTAGGTTCGGCATGGTGCATCGATGCAGCTCTGGCGAGTAACTTGCCAGGGCTGCATTCATGCATCATGACGACCACTGTGCATGATGCATTAATGCATCAGTGGCCTTTAAAGGGATAATAACTCACATGTTGACGTCAAGTCGTGTGACGGCCGCCAGGGGTTGGAGGTCGGGGCTGGCCGGGTAGCGGCGGCGTCCTTTGAAGTCCCAGATCACCTGTGTAAGCCCCAGTGTCGGCCCCTTTGATGTGACTCATCAAGCCATACCTAGATGCTACGGTACAGCGTGTAGACCATATCAAACCACACAGAGCATAAGTAGTATAGGAGTTTAGGCACTCACCAGGGACAGGGGAGTTCTGAAGGTCTAAATATGTTTCTGTGTTGGATTCATTGATATGAAAAATGTTTTTAAACCTAGACGTCGAAAAACGTTTTCGCGCCCCCTTTTCCCCAGTACTTAAGAGTTTAATTACATATTTTGGAACCCAAGATTTGCTCAAAAATAGGGGGTGCGTCCCCTCCTTTTGGGCCGCGCCCCCTCCTTCTCCAGATCCTGCATCCGCCACTGCAAAAATGACGTCTCTTTCCTCATAAAAGATAAAAGAAACAATAAGAAGAAAATACGTATCTGCCAAGTGCACTGCCTGAACTGAAGCCTTCTCGATCTCAGAGCATTTTGGTGGCATGCATTGCTGCCATGTAGTTATGCAGCATTGAGTGACGGGTGTCCAGACGTTGGGCTCATACACATGGCACAGAATGGTTTGTGTTTGGGTGTCCAGACGTGGGGCTCATACACATGGCACAGAATGGTTTGTGTTTGGGTGTCCAGACGTGGGGCTCATACACATGGCACAGAATGGTTTGTGTTTGGGTGTCCAGACGTGGGGCTCATACACATGGCACAGAATGGTTTGTGTTTGGGTGTCCAGACGTGGGGCTCATACACATGGCACAGAATGGTTTGTGTTTGGGTGTCCAGACGTGGGACTCATACACATGGCACAGAATGGTTTGTGTTTGGGTGTCCAGACGTGGGGCTCATACACATGGCACAGAATGGTTTGTGTTTGGGTGTCCAGACGTGGGGCTCATACACATGGCACAGAATGGTTTGTGTTTGGGTGTCCAGACGTGGGGCTCATACACATGGCACAGAATGGTTTGTGTTTGGGTGTCCAGACGTGGGACTCATACACATGGCACAGAATGGTTTGTGTTTGGGTGCCCAGACGTGGGGCTCATACACATGGCACAGAATGGTTTGTGTTTGGGTGTCCAGACGTGGAACTCATACGCATGGCACAGAATGGTTTGTGTTTGGGTGTCCAGACGTGGGGCTCATACACATGGCACAGAATGGTTTGTGTTTGGGTGCCCAGACGTGGGGCTCATACACATGGCACAGAATGGTTTGTGTTTGGGTGCCCAGACGTGGGGCTCATACACATGGCACAGAATGGTTTGTGTTTGGGTGCCCAGACGTGGGGCTCATACACATGGCACAGAATGGTTTGTGTTTGGGTGCCCAGACGTGGGGCTCATACACATGGCACAGAATGGTTTGTGTTTGGATTTGGACGAGATGCCAAGACCATTGTCAAGACACACATTGGCCTCGTCACTTTGAGCACATACAGGTGTATGCCAATAAATGGGTTTGGGAGGGGAGGTATACTGCATTCTAAATACAGTATACTAGCTAGCCTCTATAAGTGGCTATAACTGGGGACAGTCACTATAATCACTCAATAGGGATTTATGAAGTGAAACTTTGGCTAACAAATCCTTTGACTGTATTTGATAGTTCAAAGTATGCCGAATGGGGCTCACACCATATTTGAGGTACACACAGTTCCATAGATTTTATATGATTGATTTTGTATCTTAGTTCATCTTATGTCAGTTCCCAAAACCCTGACTGCCATTGTGCACTCTAAGGCTCCTAGCAGTTTCTGTAATACATTATTAGAGGAAATGAGTGTCATTAGATACATGTCATAAGATGTAATTCTATGGAAAGCTAAGAGGACATGGGGTGGAATGGAAATTGGACGTAATGTCCCACAGCCTGAATGTCCCAATGTCAGAATGCCCCACTGGTTTTTCACTTTGGTCGCAAAGTCCCACTATAAAAGTCGTAATGGGGCCCTTAATGGGGGGTCCCCATGTCCCATGTCGATTTTAAGAAATGGCCGTGTCACCATGTCGATTTTAAGAAATGGCCATGTCCCTGTGTCAATTTTAAGGAATGGCCATGTCCCTGTGTCGATTTTAAGGAATTGGCCATGTCTCATGTCACTAAGCCAAAAAATGCTCATGTCGCCATGTCGATCTTAGGGGTCTAGAGCCATCGTAATGTCCCACCCAGGAAGGTCTCACTCCAAAAAGTCTGAATGTCCCACACCAGAAACTCACTATGTCCCATATCACAAAGCATTGCAGCATTTCTATTTCACATAATAAATCTGATATGTCTATTTGATAAAAACAGATCTAAACAAAGCTGCATCAAATGAAATTATATACCATGATTATGGCCCTTTTTATTTCTCCGCAGAATGAATCATAAATCTTATGAACTTAACTGTGGGTTCTAAAAGGAAACATATATATACCCCCTAGATTTAGTACCGGTATTTGGACATGTTAGAGAGCATATAGTTAAGCATTAGCTCCTGTCCCATGATCACCTACACTGATTTATATAATAAGTTATTTCTAACCAATATGTACACTCTTTCCATTCCAAGATGTGCCCTCCACCCTCAGTGCATATTTGATTCATAACAATTTTGTACTCAGGTCCTGGGACATTACGACTATTTGAGCTGGGACATTGCGACCATTGACGTGGGACATTTCGACCAATGATGTGGGGCATTACGTCCACTAAAATGGGACATAAAGACTCGGATATTGTGACAACGGAATATTGCGTCCATCAATCGATGGAATTGAAAGAACAGATTTCTTTTACTATGGTAACTCCATGTAACTCCATGTTGAGTGATCTCAGTTTGCCAATATTGAGACGATACTCAGTCAACATACTATCAGAACAGAATTAGACTTGCTCAAGTCTGTAGATTTTAATATGAGAGAATTGAAATAAAGTGAGAAAATGAAAATTTGAAATATTTCTAGTGAATCAATTTCCAATGAATCTGAGTACAGCAGAGAGAGGAGGAGAGGGATGGGGGTATGGTGGCGTTGGGAGGGCACCTCAGGGACTGTCGCCAGTCTACAAAATAAGTACCTACATGGACTAATACTGGTAATAATTAATATTAATTTAAGAGATGGCCTCCTGCCTGTTAGTTCTCCATTCACTCACCAGGGCCCATGCACTCTATTTCTGCTCGGCCATGACAGTTTTGATCTTGGAATACATATACCACATTCATATGGGTACCAAACATCCAAACATTTTGACATGCCAGGAACAAGTCTGGTGCGAGACCAGTGTGCACATGGTAAGCTCGAGAACCAGTCCGCTTCTAATTGAATGCTATAAGTCTATGAAATTATGAGTCTTTGACAATCGCCATAAGGTTATGAATGCAGGACATACATGCACGTCATCCACTTTATTTCTGGTTTCTGAAAATTTGAGTTGCAGTAAAGTCTTAAGAGTGCTTATGGAAACTGAGTTTCATTCTCACAAACTTAGGGAGTGATCATTTTTTAACAACAGGGGGGCTGGGGGGTTTGTGCGCGGACGCGCGAATAAAAGTTTCGACCCCCCTCTCAAGGGGGTAAAATTTCAACCCCCCATAAGGGACAAAAATCGCGCGCGAACATCCCCTTTTAGCCTATAGTAACACACGGGGTTTTCCACTGAAAACAGGTGAAATTATTTTGACCCCCCCCATCAGAGGTGTTGAAAAAATTTTGACCCCCCCATCAGAGGTGTTGAAAAAATTCTGACCCCCCCCCGGTCAAGGGGTTGAAAAAATTCTGACCCCCCCCCTCAAACCCACCAGCCCCCCCCCCCTGTTGTTAAAAAATTATCACTCCCTTAATGTAAAAAAGGCAGAAGCCATTACCATACCACGCCTCTGAATGCATACTGTTTCATTATCAACACCCGGCTTTGTAGGATTCACATCCTTTTCCTGTGAGAATCCACTGCCTTAAATACAAGAATAAGAGGCCTAATGTTACCGCTGATATGAGTATTATGGCACACAATGATGTATTGTAAAGTGTTTGTTTTGTCAACTGTCTCCCCTTAATTAGTCCCTGTGAAGCAGATTTAAACATTTAAGGACTGCTAAATCATTAAAGCATCATGCCCATTGGTCATCATGATGCATGAATGCAGCCCTGGTGAGTTACTCACCAGGGCTACATTCATGTACCATAGCCATCCATGCCGAGTTGCTACACTTCCGGAGGGTCAGCATGATGCTCCAATGAAGCACTTCATTGGTGCATCATGCCGACTAATGGGCATGACGCACTCCTGCAGTAGCAGTCTTTAAACAGTTAATTGAAAAAAGCGCCACTTTCCTCAGGTAGAGAGCAGGTTGATATCAGAGGAGCTGTCCATTGTCTCCAGTTGCTTGCTAAAAGCTTCTGTGGAGGGTGTGTGTGCCTTTTGTTATTGATGTACAGGAGTGAGAGTCGATGCCATGAGAAAATATACCTACAGGCAGTTACAGTGAAACACGATCAGCGGACTGTTTTCCATAAGTTAGCCCTTTAAGAGTTGCTATAGTGTTCATTAGTCGTCATGATGCATGAAGGCAGCCCCGGCGAGTTAATCGCCAGGGCTACATTCATGCATCATGTTGACACTGTGGGGTTGATGCACTTATGCAGGATCGGCATGATGCACCAATGAAGTGCGAGCAGGCTCACCAGCACTTCATTGGTGCATCATGCCGACCAATGGGCATGATGCACTCCTGCATTGGGGGCCCTTGAATGGTTAGCTTAAAGAAACTTGATCAGTGTTGCCGGAGCCTATTGCAAGTAGAGAGAAACTGTGCAGGACAGCTTGGGTTGAGGGGATCAGAGGACCAAAATTTCTCTGATGCTGTGAGCTTACCAAGGGTTAGCCTTTAGGCCTGTCAACGCAATCTGAGGATATTTTACATTATCTCACCTCCAGCTATCTCTTCTATGACCTTGCGTCCTTTTTAACAAGAGATACAAGGCTCTGATAACAAATCCACGGGGTGTGTGTTGCTTTAGGATAGATATCCTTATATTGGCTTATTTCTTGAGCCCTATCACAGTGCACTGTGATAGGGCACAACAATCCTTATATCATGTTCTGAAACTCAAACTGAAACTCTGCCTCTCTCGTTCCCAGAGCTATTATGCTTTGTTCTGTTAATACCACACTATCAAGCCTTTCTCTTTTGAAGGCACCTCGATTTAACTGATGGAAATATGGTTATACTTCATAAAATAGGGTAATTTAAAGACAGTAATTTAAAGAAAGAAAAAGCATCCTACATGTGGATATCTCTTAATGGAATTACAATTTGATCAAAGCAGTTTATGAAACATACCCAACAATCTTGTATTCAATATAATCTCAAAATACACCCCGTCTGCTTTCAAAGACTTTTTCACCTACTTGGAGACAGAATGATGAATCAATGTTGAGAAATGGTTGATCAGCGTTGATAAACCAATTGTCACCATTGAATCAACCTTCGATGTCTACTGGGATATTTCTAGCTGGTCAAAAAATATGTTGTGTACCTCCACCCCCCCCCCCCCACCCCCATAGGTTCAATATTTGACAACTTGAGGTACCACTACCTGTAAACTCTCTGTGTTAGAACGCTGTTGATTCCACACACCACTTCCGGCCTGAGATGGTAGTTGACATGCGCCAGCGGAAGTTGGCGTGTTTGATTGAGGGGTGGGGTGTTACGTCATCCGCAGCTGACATAATTAATGATCCAATTAGTGATAATCATTAATTAAAGCGTCCACGTGCTGAATACGAGGTCATACTTTGGGTTAGTGTCTCCAATTCCTCTCCATCAGCATCTAAAGCTAGTGTTACAATTAAAGTTTGCCAAGGTTTGGCATGTGACAAAGGTGAAATTTGATACATTCTTGAAGTCTCAGAGAAGACTTCACCAAAAATAAAAATCACGAATATGTTAAGGCAAATGCAGCGATGTCTTGAATGCTAACATATAAAGGAGAATTTCTAAGTGAGAAAATGGAAAATTGAATCTTAATTGAAAAATTGCCAAAAGGAAAGTCCCGTAATACCTTGTGTATGATGCGGGAGGATGGGCATCTAGTTCGTTTTATAGGATCACCCAAAGATAGGAGTGGGTCCTGAACGTGAGGATTTACAACTATAGAGCAATGTTACATTGACCAAAAGTTTATCCTAAATGCGCCTTATACGTGTGTACATCTGGTATGAACTCAGCACCTGATCAACCTCACTCAGGTATATACAATGATAAATCACGGTCAAAGGTACAGTGCATCAGCACTGACCATAAGAGCCACTTGAATCCCACCTAAGCCTCCTCAGAATTACCACCTAGTTAAAGAGACTTATCTGCTATATCTTTATTAACAACAGTACACCATCATGATAAAACTTCGTGGTGAAAACCGTGTAGCATGTTTGTTAATAAAAATAAAAATCAAAATCAAAACTCAGGCATGGAACTAAGGGTGCGCTTTATATGTGAGGACGCATTATACATGAGGCATTACGGTAGTGGTGGTACAATTGTACATTTTCTCAAAATATGGTACTACCCGGTAGTCTTTATATATATATATATATATATATATATATATATATATATATATATATATATATATATTCATTTATCTATTTGGCTTAGGTGTGTTGGTGTACAGATGGACGCCCACTCTGTATACATGTGAGACCAGAGGCTGATCAAAGAACCCAATTAGTAATGTACTGAGATTAATAACAATTAACAGTGCTCATTTAGATAATTCAATAATTATCTCTCATCAGGGGGTTGATTAGAAGACTATGGGCCAGAGTTGTTTCCAAAACTGTGATGTAATAAATAATGGGCACTAAATACAGACTGGGGAGGGACAACCTGTAGTGCAAACATATCCCATGACAGGCACAGTGGACACGTGGTAATCAGGTCAATTGGGCAAACTTTGTCTTTAGTATGGGTGTTCCTGTGTCAACCATTTAGAGTGGCCCTTTAAGGGCTGTTGATGCAGGAGTGCATCATACCCATTGGTCGGCATGATGCACCCATAAAGTGCTGGGGAGTGTATCAAGCCAGGGTTGGCATGATGCATGGGTTACTCACCAGGGCTGCATTCAAGCATTATGATGACCAATTTGCACAATGCATTAATGCATCAGCCACCCTTAAAGGGTTAGTGGCCCACCTGTCAATAGCCAACCTGTTAGTTCCCCCACCTCTGCAGGTATGTCTCTTCATAATGTCACAATAACCACGGTGCCTGTGGGACTGGAGGAGGTCCTCCAGGTGCTAGAATTATGGAGTGGTGATGAGTGGTTGGGTTATCCTGCCTCCACACACGGATCTTGACTCCTGTGCCACCATTTATAACCCTTTAAGGACCACTGATGCAGGAGTGCATCATGCCCATTGGTCGGCATGATGTACCAATGAAGTGCTGGTGAGACTGCTCGCCAGCATTCCATTGGAGCATCATGCCGACCCTCTGGGTGTGTATCAGCCTCGTAGGGTTGGTGTGATGCATGAATGCAGCCCTGGTGGGCTACATACATGCATCATGACGATCAATGATACATTAAATGGTTAACCGGTCGTGTATTTGTCAGAAGAGGGGTGGTTCCACCAGTAGCTTTATGTATATACCAGACGCACAAGGTTTCAGGTTTCAGTCCCCCCTGTGGAAACATTGTTGAGGACTGGCCGTCTCTTGACCGGAGTAATCCATGAAAATTGAATTTATAAAAAGACACCATTGTTGTCCGATCCCCACCACAGCAGCTGGCCCCGTTTGGAGCTCCTTTTCAAAAGAGGTTTATTGAAAGTTTTTAGCTCGAGAAAGGCTTGAGTCAATATTGGTGTTGACCCCCACCCTTTAAAGGCCGCTATCATGCAGGCAGGAGGGCATCATGCCCGTAGGTCGTCATGATGCATCAATAAATTGCTGGCGAGCAGACTTGCCATCACTTCATTGGAGTATCATGCCGACCCTCCGGGAGTATTAATATTACCCCATAGGGTCGACATGATGCATGAATGTAGCAGTGGCGAGTTACTCACCAGGGCTGCATTCATTGCATCATGGCGACCAATAGGCATGATGCATTAATGCATTATCAGCCCATGAAGGGTTAACCTCCTGGATACCTATAGGAAGAACGATGAGACTGTCCAATATTAGCCATAACAGGTCACATCCGTTGTTATATTGGCAAGTCTTCCGGTGCCTCTCTAACCTATGAATTTTCTCTTCCAATTGAAAACAATTGGAAAAGCTCATGAATGACATTAAATCAAAAATGTCTGTTAAACAACGAAAATACGAAAGGTTCCTTTAATTATCAACACTTGGTGAGATAATGAAAATGTCGGAGGAGCACACTAGAGTAATCTTTCAGGTGGACAGAACCCCCGGAAACTCATCATGGCCAAGTCAGGTTGGAGTACAATGAAGTAGAAAAAAAGTCAATGAGCGCTCCTTTTTAGGCAAATTACAGGTGGTCGGACAGGGCACCCGCTGCTCCCTGGCTCCCAGGTAGGACCTCAGGTTTCAGAAAGTCGACCCTTCACAGACTCATCTTACAGTGGTCACTCAGCTACCCGCCGTTAGTTCCCATTCTGAACGATAAATATTTGCCAATTGTGAATGGGGATAGCAGTAGGGGGGAATACAATGCTATTGTAGTCAGGAGGGAGAGAGGACAAGGGGAGGGGAAGGTGGAGGAATAGGGCGGGTTGGATAATACAGGAGAGAGTCCTTGTAGCGCCCTTTGTTGCACCACCAAGGACGCATGCGCCAATAATCGCCTTGTTGGTGACGTAATCGAAAAGCCCGGATGACAAGACGCTGCGTCCCAACTCACCGCCTACGTCATTATCTGTCCCCGCCCATGACGTAGTAGAGAATGATGAGGAAACAATAGGACTACCCGTGATGATAGACCACAGGTGACGCCTCAGACACAACAGGATGGGCCATAGAAAGTGGATGAGGAGAGCAGAAAGTCAAAGAAGGTGGTGGTTTCTCTGATTAGTTAAAATCAAGTTAAGCCAGACTTGTAAAGTGTGTACAAAGTCGTTGCATACCAAGTAACAAACTAATGTCATGATAAAGGTTCTCCCGACCAAAGGGTCCTGGAACCACCCCTTACTGTGAATTGTAAAGTTTGATAGCATAGCCGCCATATTATTCTATTGACAGTTTGAGGATGAAAGTGAAATTTTTACTGTATAGGTCTGCACAGTGGAAAGTGGCCATCTTGTGATGTGGTTGATTCCTGGGGTTGACTGTAGTGTTTTATGATTTCGGAAGTGATTGCCAACTAATTTATTAATAATTCATCCTTACATAATCGCTGTGATGTCTGCCGAAAGATGGTGAGGTTTTGGCTTCACATACATGCTTTACGCTGCACACACACAACAAAGTGACCATAGATTATGTAGCTTACATAAAGGGGTCGTTTATATCGTTGTCTTTGAACTGAAATCCCTGGTGGAATGTTCAATGCCATAAAAACATAAACCTCACAAAGTGATTAATTTAAAGAATACCGTATTTCCTCGATTAGAAGCCTGGGCTTAGAGTTAGAATAATTTCAAGTGGCAAATTGACCAGGCTTATATTTGGGGTAGGCTTGTATTTGAGGCGGGCTTGTATTTATTTCACTAGAGGATTTAGTCTGCTCCTTTGCCATATTTATAGGATTTATTCTGTGGTTTTAACAACTCATTAAAAATGTTTTGATATTGAAACTCATAACATAACTTTATGCCCATTTAGATATGTCTATCTGGTCATTTGGCGAACAATATGTACAGGGGATATGTAGATATTACACTTAATAGTCAAATTATGAGTAATCTCAGTTGGATTCATGTCCAATAACCAGGCTTATTAATTGGAGGCCAGGTTTGTATTCGAGGATATACGGTATATACACGAAAAGGACCATTTGGGCGGCATTTTATTGAGACACGGTCACAAAATCATGTCTGTTGTTTTCACGATATTTATCAAGTGGGAGTAGATTGGTGATGCTGGGCCACAAGCATTTAATGTCGTGTCATTTCATTTTCCTGCAAATCTACACTATTTCAAAATGGGTCTGTATCTCATAACTGCTCTGTATTTTAGTTAGATACGCCCCCAGTATTGCGAGCTATTGCTTATCTCCATCAACAACAACTTAATGTTGCATATAGGGCTTTTATATCACAATTCAAATTCGCCGCAGACACTTAATACCGAACTTGATGCCTTACTGCATTGTTTAATTTTATGCCTTGATCAAGGCCCTTAGAAAACACAAATACTTGGATATGATTCATAATTCCATCACATGAACATAAGATGAACCTGTATAGGAACGATTTCAATGCATGAAAGGGAAGCCGACAGCTCTTAACCTCTCAGCTTCAATCAAAATGGACGTCCTACACATATGGCTTGTCCCTGTCCTTAGCCCTTCACTCGACATTCATTCATCTCTATTTTCAGACCTATGGACTCACCCCCATCCCCACCTCTCATCCTAAAACGCACAGATCGAATATCCCCCTACCCTGACTGTTACGAGTTGCTGAGGGAATTCCTAGGGTCCATACATAAACAATGCCCTGTAGCTATTTGATCTTTTTGATGACTGGTCACAGCTTCAGGTAACTTTTTCCACCCTCAGTTCTCAGTTCTGTCAATAGGGGCGCGGCCAGTCGCTGCCTCGGGGCATGCGCAGTAATCACCTTCCGCTGGCCTGAGCCAGCTTAGCCCCACTTAGAGCTTAAATATTTTATCTGTCCAACAAAGGATCCAAGTAAAGCCATTAAAAAGAGACGGGCTTTGAGAGGGCATGTGTGGCGGGAAGGGGACGGGGATGGAGGGGACGCTGACGCATGTGCAGCATGCCCTGTGACCTCTATGGTGACTGAGGTGGTGAACACATATATATATATATATATATATATATATATATATATATATATATATATATATATATATATATATATAGGTTGGTGGAAAGATTTAGCTGTGGGGACATATCCGGGGACATATAAATGTAGGCTACATTTTCTTCAAATAAAAACTTATGGTTGGGCTTTCTCAAATATTCTAAAATTGCAAATGCATCATCATTTGATAATATACAATGGGTAGAGTTGTAGGGAACTTGTTATAAAATATTGTGTGTTGAATCATCCCTGAGATTTGAGATTTGGTTGATCAGCATTGATTCAATCATTAGACCCCAAAGAAATATTTCCGATATTTTTTTAATCTCAGACCTATTCATTTTACATTTGTATTGAATTGAGGATATAATAAGTAGGGTTTCACTAATCATTATGGTAAATAAAGGATTGATTTGGCAATATCACAAACAAACAGTAAATTAGGCCATATATCTTCGCTCGTATATTTTGTTGACACAAATGTTCAAATATAATAAAAAAAAATTGAAGAAAATTGTTAAGATTTACCAAAAAATATCAAAAATTTCTTCGAAAAAATCTGGGGTCGGACCTGCTTGGCTGAGGTAGGTCGGGTGACCGGAAACAAAACTTGTGTTTGGCCTTAGCAATGTCGGGGCAGTTCCAAGGTGATTTCTATGGCCAATCAGTGGGGTGGGCGTCTCAAGGTATGTGGACGTTTTTAGGTTAACCTACCCTATCGTCTGCAGATAGAAACGGTCGTGGTTTAATGGGCTTTTACAGCTTATACCCCACACTTTCAAAATACTGGATCCGCCGGTAGATTTGAATGCATCAATTATTTGAAGATATATAATATGTAAGGTTGCACAGTGCCATTTCATACTAATGTTCTATGATATCGAGGCTGGCCGAGTGGTTTACAACCCCTCTGGAACAGAAAGGTCTACAAGCCACCTCCCCCTGCGGCTTATACGCGAGACTTCACAGTAGTATATGTCACAGGAGACAGTGACCTTCACTCGTCACCTGTCCAACACTGTCACACACTGTCACAGGAAGCCCAAGGTTAAAGGTTTAACCCTCCATATTTATCTGGCTCCATGCCCACCATTTGCACAAAATATTAAGAATCATTTCCGCTGGTTTGCCCAAGGGACGCCAGGTGGCGGGTCGGTGGCGCTGCCCTGTGTACAGTTAGGGGTTCATGGAGGTACAGGAGGACTGGTGCTCTAATACCCTATTACCTCGTGTATAAGACGCACCTCGCGTATAAGGCGCATCTCGCGTATAAGGCGCATCCTGAGTTCATGCCAGACGTGGTGCACCTGGGATCATACTGTGGCCAATCTAGTACCGCTGAATACGATATGATATAATTACAGCGGCGAATCCAGGAGTTTGTAAATAAGGGGATTTTTCTTTTTTTCAAATAAATTTTAGACTCGGAAAAGTCATACATATAAACTCTAAACTACTATCCGCCACTGCACCCTGTCTTTAAGCAGACCCTGAATTTTGCCAGATTCTACCGCTGGGGTCTATCCTAGCGAATAAACCGCGCCTTATGTGGGGGGATTTATGGTACTTCTATATCTGTTAAGGGTGTAGGGAATGTAGTATATATAAAGTCTACTCTACTAGAGAAGTGCAAAGGGATTAAGGAGCCTGGAAAATAAGTAGAACAATGCTGGAATCTGCAGCAAACAATGGAAGTAAACGTGTGTGTAGGGTTTACTGCGAATAGTAGATGTAGAGAGTCGTGAAGGTTAGCCTTTCCAAAAATAAGTGATTGGGATAGAGTGTTAGTTGTATGTAGGTTAAACTTTTTATGAAAAAAAAGGTGAGTTGTCGTTGCTTAGTTACTTACAGTGAAAGGAAATCGGGATACAAACTGAGAAGCATAAAACAAACCAGGCAAAAACCTGTCAAATTTAACTTTTCAGCCCTGGTACAAACCCTTCATAGTGACAACTTTAGGGGTTGTCACCAGTTAGTAGAAGAGCCTCGACCATCTAAAGTTTGTCTATATGGAGACCTTAATATGCCTAGCCTGACAACTAAGATTTGAGAAGATTTTTGAATTGTTCATTTCATGCTGTGCTCACTTTTAGGAGACCCTGGCAAACCCTACATTGATTTTATGGGAATTCTTTACCGTTTGATATCTTATCTAACCTCTACAGAAAGAAATAAAAAAGGGGAGAAGATAAATATAAAGTGACTGTATATCAGGGAAAAGAGTGGTGTGTGTCGACCAACAGATCTGACTGACGGCCAACAAGAAGTCATCCTTTGTCAATATTGGGTCGATGTCAATCAAGTGTTCATCACTTCCACGTGTCCAGTCTCTCTGCAAAGTACCAGGGGTATTCAAGCATTTCTGTGCACAGAGGGAATAAACAGAGTCACAAAGGGAGTCTAGGGTACAAAGGGGGAGTCAATACTCTCCTGACTACCTTTCTAGGCTATCTGACTCCCTTTTTATTCAGAGTCACAAGATCCTGACTCCCTTTTGACAAGGCCTAAGAGAGTCAGTGGAGAATAAGGGAGTCATAAGTGAGCTAGACTCCCTAAGGGAGTCAGAGTATGCCAGGGGGAGTCAGGCAGATAATTTCCACTAGGTGGAAGCACTATCTCCTAAGAGGATTTATCTGGATGCACACATCTTTTTTTTTTCAATCAGAATATATGATGATAAAATTTATACTGACAAAATTCAATTATTATAGAAACTATTCATACCCTCAAATGAAATACAGTAAAGAAACAAAAAAGATGTTGATATATGGACAATTTAGATATATTCAAAAGCTTTAAACACCCATTCTGTGCAGGTATCAGAAAGCTAAACCCACAATCAGTCAACTGCTTTGTTATCTCGACTAATGTACACTGAGGGAAGTTCCATATATCCCCTGCTATGTCTTTCACAATGCAGTGCAAAAATGTACAAGATGAAGTATGGCTGGCATTACACTTTATATCTAGAGAATATGGGTGAAGATATAAGATATTTAGAACAATTTTACCTTCCAGAAAGGGAGTCAACCATATGCTAGAATCCCTTTTGGAAGGGAGTCGAAGGTGACCCTGACTCTCCTTTGGAGTAAAGGGGAGTCAATTTGAAGGCAAAACCTGGACTCCCTCAAGGGAGTCAGTTGACTCCCTTTCTCCAGAAAGGGGAGTCAATCTGAAGGCAAGCCTGGACTCCCCTTTTGACTCCCTTTATTTTCTCTGTGTGCGTGACTACAGGTCCTGTTAGTTAACAGTTGTCATGACAAAAAAAAAACGTATCAAATTGTGACATTATGCAAGTAAATCACCTTAGGATATAGAGGGAATATAGACCTGTGGTATTTTAGTGAAGTATTTAAAGTTTTCGAGCTAGAAATTGACTGAATTTGCCTTGTTTAATGCCATTTTGTCCATCTGACTGTTGTACACGTGGATGTGGGGACGAACAGACTCCAGGGGCGGGGTTGTGGGTTAGATGGTTGGGTCGTTTCCCTTTAAGGATCACCAATGCATGCTGTCATCATGCCCATTGGTCATCATGATGCACCAATGAAGTGCTGGCGAGTCTGCTCACCAGTACTTCTTTGGAGCATCATGCCGGCCCTCTGGGAGTCAATGCAGTAATTCTACAGGGTCGTCAAGATGCATGAATGAAGCCCTAGCGAGATAGACGCCAGGGCTGCATCCAAGCATCATGACAACCAATGGATATGATGCAATATTTCCCTTTCGGCCTTAAAAGGGTTAAGGGGTGGTGTGTGTGTGGGGGGGGGGTACAGGGTCAGGTAACAGGTCCTCAGCACCTTCTGCTGTTGTCCGGATTACTAAAATTCAAGGTGGTTCAACCCAAAGTGAGGCCATTCCCTGTTGATTTCAACTTATAACTGACGTGATTCCATTGGCTTTCTAACTGCATATATTTTGGGTTCATATTTTGCCCTCAAAGTATATGTGTAATCACGTTTAAAGGGTTACCCTTTACTTTTCCACTTTCTATGATTGATCCTAATAAATGTTGGGGGGGGGGACAACATGTTTTTGTGTATACATTGTATAAGTGACATTTTGTGTCTGTACCAATCCTGTTCAGCTAACATACATATCCAATACAGGACTATCATTTATCCTTTCAGGAAAAAATAACCCGAGTGGCAGTTGTTAAGTCTTAAGTTCGGCTGAGGTATACAGTCCTATTTCATGTGTCACTGAAAGTGTGCTTATGCCTTTGTCCCCCTTTGTCCTTGTTGGTGCATAGGCATTGGTCAGCTGTGGTCAGTTCAAGAGCTGAGATGAATGGTCGTAGGCCACTAGATACCTTTGTCAACAGGCGCTACCCGTGGTACTAAGCCCTATTGGTTCTAAGTCATAAATCACTTTAATGAAACACTATATAGCCTGTAAGCACTTTAGGTCAGTGTGAGTATCCTTCTTCTTGTGATTCTCTCAATTTTCAGGCTGAACAAGTATCAAACACTGTTTCCATTGTCTTTTAAGCATACAGGGGCCATTGGGGTGTACATGTGTATTGAGTTCTGACGTATTCATTTCTTTTGAGAATTATTGGAAAATGTCGTCTGCTTTGACAGCTGCAGAAGACTTTTTCGTGCTGCTCGTTTTGGAAGAAGACACCAAACCTCAATATCAAGACCCCATGTGAACTTTACACAATCAAAGATGTTGACGATTCAGGTCATGTATCTATTGATATAATCTAAGAGGTTTGTTTCCAAAATAAGAGGCCAATACGTGAGAGACAGTCAACAATTAGCAGACGCCCCCTTGTCATGCGACCATGCGCGGCGCGTGCGCGACTGACGACAAGGCGGGAAACCGTATGGCGCGCCGTGCGCTTGCATAATTCCGGAACGGCGTCGGGCTTCGTCCCTGCGTCCGTCCCGCGTCGACGCTGCGTCTGCAATATTGGGAAATGTGAGCGTGTTCGGAACGGCCACGTGGTGAGATTGTCGTCTGCTCGGCAGAGGTCAGGTATCTGCCTCACGATCAGCCACTCCAATGGCGGACAAGGGACAAGAGGGCTTCTCTGGTGACGGGCAGCGAGCAGGCGTCTTTTGTCTCTGTCGGCAGAAGCTGGCAAACTTTCGGCAACTGACAAACAATATCCGCAGCCAGCCACCAAAAGACAACAACATCCAACAGAACTATATCATGACATGCGCATCGGCAACCAGGATTGCAAACCACAAAACTGTGGGGAGAAGTTTGGCATGTTTGAAACACAATTCCAATTTTATGCTTCTGGGAGGAGGATAAAATGGATAAAATGTGTCCAAGAGACCGCGAGTAGATGGTCGTGCATGAGATCGCCCAGTGGCGGATAATAACATCACGTGACGTTTTTCACTCAACTCAATGACACTTCAATCAATTTGATGCTAATGAATTCTCACGGACCACGATTATATTACATCGCTCTGAATCAAAAACCGCGCCAAGTCCAATTGGGAAACCCGTGTCAGATGGGTGTTAATTTCCAATACCGTGATAAAACTTAAACGCAATAGATTTATTTTTAGGAGGTGTCTAAATGTTCTCGTGCAATTCGATCCACATTTATTGAAAGAACATCTACTTCGCTTAATGATTTGGTCTTCCGACTCAAACTCACATACATTAATCAGTGAAACGTGCATTTTCATTATGTTGCCACCCGATATCGTTAGTACAGTGTATACGTGCAGAGAAGCTGTTTAGCACGACGCATCACAACTGGAGGGTCTTGCCAAAAAGAAAATGAGGAAGTGTGTTTGTAAATCTTTTCAGAGAGTACTGAGGTAAACGTGTATGACGTAACTCGTTTTCATAGTATGGACAAAAAAGTTTAAGCAGAATGCATGGAAAAACTACATTTGAGGTGTAAGAAAACTTCCACGTTTCACCTAAATGATTATCCAAACAATCTTTTAGCAATACAAAAACGTGCACGTTTTCGCTTATGGTTCACGTTCCTTTTTTTTTGGCAAGACCCTCCTGACACATTGTAGTGACGGCGAAACCGCGGGGGATACATCAGGTTTCTCTATAATAAATTATATTGAAATATGCTAGAATTTACACAGCTCTTAGCTAATGCCCAACACTTTTTCCCGCTGCTCCGCCTCCACTGCATTGATTTTATATTTACTTAATCTCCATGTCCCTTTCCCTATCTCACCTCTATCGTTGCCCCCAGTCTACTCCCATCTGCATTCTAAGAGTCGGGGGTTAATTGGCACAAGTTGTGAAACACGCAGAGCCGCCGCGATAACTGATTATCTCTTGGCGACAACCCAAACAACATGGAAACGCTGCCGCGAACACAGCGTGAAAGTGGCCGCGGGAGCCGCCCCGCCACCGGGACTTCCGTCGTAGAATAAAGCCCCAAAGGCTTGCACCGTTCAGTACCGAAGGTGGAGTTGTGCGGCCCTGGGCCCTGGCGGCACCCGCACAGGCCGGCTGTTATAATCACCCCTGGACCCTCACAGGGTGACAAGCAGAACCCGACGGAGTGGAATAACTAGCTCCCACCAATGTCCTCCCCCATCCAGCAGGCTTTGATGGTGTCCACAAAGCAGTTCAGCCACAAATGAGGTGAAAGGCAGAATAAGCGATCTCCTAAATGATAGTGGGCCAAAGGTCCGGTGCACAGTGTAGAGGGGACAGGCCCGGTCCCCGCACTCCCAATGCAAAGATGACACCATTCTCGTTAAAACTTTCCAAATATGACCCCTTTTCACTGATTTTACACCAAAAGTGCAACCCCTTTTTAGAGTCAAATCACTGATTTTGGGGCCCAAAGAGTTACCCCTTTTTCTTGAAAAACGCTGACATTTCTGTTAACACTACCCTTTTTATAATAAATTGTACATGATGTATAAATTAATATACATATAAATGTATATGAATCACCATCATTATCATCCTTCCTCTTATTTTCCACAAGGGCATCAAATGCTGCAAGGGATACATACCCTTTTTCCAGATTCCACAAATTTTACAAGGTAAAAGAGACCCTTTTTCAGAAAAATAGCAGACATGCAAACCTGCTGAAATATGACCCTGTATTCGCGATTTTTCTAACGAGGATGGTGTCTCAAAGTGCAGAGAGTGCGGGGACCGGTGGGACAGGCAGGTGGGGAGGGGTGTGCAGAGGGAGGAGGGGTGAGAGTTAAGTCTGGTATATATAGGGTTCAGACAGGATAGGTTCTGGACCAATAAAATAATTCCCTGCAGTAAGTGCTGAACTCTATGAATTTAGTGAAGCAGTGGCGAATGTAGGGGGGGGGGGGCGCGGGGCGTGCGCCATTCACCTTTTTCCCAGTACTCAAGAGTTTAACTTCATATTTTGGGCCACAAAATTTGGCCAAAAATAGGGGATGTGCCCCCTCCTTTTCCAAATCCTGGATCCGCCACTGCAGTGAAGGAAAGTAAATGGATATTACTGTAATACCTCGCGTATAAGACACAGCCCGTATATAAGGTGTTACAAGCAGACCTATAAGGCCTAACTTTTGGTCATTTTAGTATTTTTCTTTAGTATAATATCCTCGCCCATATGAAGGCGCATCCTTAGCTTAGGAATATCATCACAATAGGGCGACAGCTAGGGTCCCATCATATACATGTGTATATATATATATATATATATATATATATATATATATATATATATATATATATATATATATATATATATATATATATATATATATAGCAGTTATAGTTAGTACCACCTTCAGCAATGGCTGCGCCTTTTGAACACCAAGGTTGACCCCTATAGTTAAAGATATATGGTGTGGAGGTTTATAGATATGATACACATCAGCACCGATGTTTTCCAAGCTAGTGCACTGCTCGCTATACCAAAGAGTTTATATAGAAACTAGTGGATTGGGCTATACATGCTGCTAATGGTGCCTGCACCACCTGGTCACTCAAACTGATAAGGCAGCATTCACTGAATTCGGGTCTAAATCCTGGATCCGCCATTGTAATTTTCCATCTTCTAAAGAGGGTGTGATTTCTTTTGCCCCCACCCCGCTGTTGAAAAAAATTACCACTCCCGTAGAAGGAGTCAAAGGGCAGGTAAATGTTTTGCCTCCCTCTGCTGTTCCAACCCGTTACAATGCACGGCGCATGCGCCTGAGGGCGCGGTGGTTGACGGGACATGTCAGAGAATGTCCCCTACAGGAGCTCACAGTGTCACCTGGGGGCTAAACTGCAAATTACAGGTCTGAAATTATAAGGTGTACATTTAAAATACCCCATGTCTACAATAGTCCCAACTGCACAGGGCCTATGTTACCTTTACAGCATGGACTACCCCCTTTGTAGCTGTAAAAAAGTAGGAAGCTTTACCCTTTAAGGGCCGCTGATGTTGGAATGTATCATGCCCAATGGTCGGCATGATGCACCAATGAAGTGCTGGCAAACTTACTCACCAGCACTTCATTGGAGCATCATACCGCTCCTCCATTAACGTATCACTCTACAGGCGATATGATGCCTAATTATAGCCTTGGCGAGTTACTCACCAAGGCTGCATTCATGCATCATGACGACCAATGGACATGCTGCGTTAATGCATAAGCGGCCCTTGAAGAGTTAACTACCAGAAAGTTCTCATTGTATGAGAACAAAATGGACAGTGGGGGAATAGTTACTAAAGTATATGCACCATGGAGACACGGTTAACAGATCTGGTTTGTCCCTTGGGGTATATGGAAATCAATGAAGGTCTCAGTTGCTCCAGGGTGTCCCCTGAAATCAGAAACCTAGGAGGACCTGACACCACTGTGGCCATTCTCATAGGAGCAGTTTACTGAACTAACTGGTATCAAATGACCACAACTTTCATGCACTGAGTGTCAATGGGCTATTCATGGCTTTAGTGGCATTTTCCACCCTATTATACGAAAAAAGTGACATAAGAAATTAGATCCACACTATCATTAAAATAACGGGAATGAGAAGTAGCTTCAAGCTATATGGAGTTCCTAAATGGAATTGGTATGTAAATGATATAGTTTGGGTAAGTGAATACATCCAGTGTGTGTTTAATAGATAGCACTTACTTGCTAATAACATTTCCATTTTCATGTCAGTGGGTCGATTCATAACTTTGCAAAGATCAGGATGAGTCAATCGCTTTAGGGTCAAAGTAATACCCAGTTTTGAAAGAAGCATGATTTCTAGTCTTTTAGGATGAATAAATTTCTCATCATGGTTAAGATATTATTAACAACCAACTTGAGTGGTTTGGTTGATTTTTCCTCAACTAATAGTTATCAAAATTTAGAGAATCTTGAGTGGAAGAAGTTTTATAGTCCTTTCCTCAAAGAGATCAAATTCTAATATTGAAATTTCATGTTAGATTTGACAAAGCATGTTGTGAATAGTATATATTTGAATCACCAGGCTGATTCTTTAAACACTAAGATTTCTCTGTGTATTCCCTAACTCGTGAATCACCATCCTATTCCAAATCGCTGCAGCAGCTACCATTAGAACTGGTTTTCTATTTCTAAACACTAAGATAAAATTCAATGAACAATCTTTGTAAAAAGGAAAATGGCACAATATGACCAATTAGGTCATCTAATGATGAGGATCATCATAACATTTGCCCTTATGAAAAATGTCACATTCATGGTTTTTCATCATAATTATCATTTACAGCTATAGCTTGAAGCTTCACCACAACAAAATTATCGTTTAGCTGGTACATAATTTTCATGTAGTTATCTTTATGGTGCCCTTTTTCTCATCTCATTTTATTTTTATTTTCCCTTTTTCCCAGAAACAAATGCCTCATCTTATGCTGTCTTATGACACTACATAATGACATTGGCATGAATTTGTTCTGCAATCATGTCTTGATAACCCTGATGCAAACCTCCATTGACAACTTTATGTTTGAACATTTTTCCTTGTCTTGATCATACTATCGGCCATACACTGTAAAAAGGGGTTTAGAGTCTCAGAAAAATACTTTTCTTGTCCACATTTCGAGGCACTTTATAAACCTTAACATGTTTATCCTCATAATGCAATAACCCGTGTGCGAGTAGAGGTATCCAGGGTCTCCCAGGGGCCGTTGCTATGGGCCAGACTGTTGCCAGGTAGACCAAACATTGCGTGTGTGCTACTGCTGAGTCTATGACAGAATATGTACATATGTAACACCCTTATATCAGATATAAATTGATAATATATATATATATATATATATATATATATATATATATATCCAATTATATATATATATATATATATATATATATATATATATATATATATATATATATATATATCCAATCTATTCATACCAGTCTAAAGAGTAGATGTCTATCACCTATTCCATATCTTGAAAAGGATGTGGAATAAAAATGTCAGGGGTAAAAATGCTTTTGTAGAATTCATCACACCATGCTGGAGTAAGCTGTAGGGCTGAATGGACACTCAGATTGGTCGACCCTCCAGGGGGGTCACCATGGCAACCAAAATAGGTCAAGCTTCTTGCACATAGGTTATTAGCCTTTATGTTTAGATTTTGATGTGATTTGGCCTTTCTATCTTTAGGTTTGTACAGTGTTTACTGTGTTTATGTTTAGGTTTGCCCATGTGTTAAGATATGACATGCTTAAATGATTTGTCAAGGTTACAGTTTTTACCATTATGATATTGTGTTTGGATGTGGTATCCATGGAAATTGAACTTTGTAGATCATCTCAATATTCTGCTATATCTATAGTATGTAGAGAGTATTTCATACTCCCAAGGAATATCCTCACATCTGTTATCCACAATGGGGAGTAACCCTATGTATGTATATTTCAAAAGAATGGATGAATTAAGATTCATGGTTATAGTGTTTAGCATCAAGGTCTTGTGTTTAGATATTTTATCCATAGATATTGAACTTTGTAGATTATCTCAATTATTCGACTATATCTATAGTACTCTCAATGAATATCATCACATCTGTTATCCACAATAGGGAGTAACCCTATGTATGTAGATCACAACAGAATGGATGAATGAAGGGAGCTTTATATATTGTGGGACTACAGAGTAATAGTGTCTGTGGAAAGAACTGCTTATTGATCCAAACAATATAGGATCTAAATGACAAAATGTTTATCAAACCATTGATGTTCTTTTATGGTAAATTCCTGATTAATGATTTACAAAGGATTTTGGAACATGTTTTTTATGAGAAGTGAGTATAACTCTTTTGAGAATCTTCATTCAAGCACAGAGCTGCCACCTAGTGAGTCTTTCATACCTAAACACCTAAACATATACATGTTGATATCCTAAACACCTAAACTTCAGACTGTTTCAATGCCAAACATCTAAACATGTTTAGCATATGTGTTTAGGCATTTAGAATAAAAGTGTTTAAATCCTAAATAGAAAGCCATGAGTACTATCCACTAGGTTAAGACTTTAGACCTAACATTTTTAAAATCTAAGTGTCTTATTATAGTGTATGTGAAATTTGGACCCTATAAAAATAAATGAATAATCTAAGTTAATAAAATTCGCCACTGGTAACAGATGACTAATACCTGGTACTTCAACCGTCCATCTGCACCTGCAAAACCTTACGTGGAAGTTTCCCCAGAATTACATACCCATTTGTCGACACTCTACACTCTCAGGTTTACTTTAATTAGCCAAATCACCCAGACCCTTCCCATCTGGACATATGTTTCTCACCCCCCTTGTTACCCAGATGTCTCTGTTCTCAGCCTCCAAGACAGCCCTACAGGTAGATTGTACAAGCTGGGTAGATCTAAGTGGCTGTAGTTACAGAGCAACCTGTACACCTCCCATACCTGCCCCATTCACCGCCGCCCTCTGATCATCTGTCCCCCCACCCAGGTAGTGGTGTATGGTTCCAGGCTCCCATCTCCAGGGGAAGGGGTCTGTGAATGCCCCCCAACCCTTACTAAAGGGGCCACCCCAGGAGAGGTAGGCACCCCCGGGATCCCACCCCACCGACACCAGGCATTAAAGGCTGGTAAGTCAGACCCCCTGCCATCTTCCCCCCTTACCCCTTCAAGGGCCGCTGATACATTAATGCATCACGCCTATTCGTCGTCATCAGCACTTCATCAGAGCATCCTGCCGACCCTCTGGTGTTTGTGGATCAATCCCTTAGGGTCGGCATAATGCTTGAGTGTAGCCCTGGCGAGTAACCCGCCAGGGCTGCATTCATGCATCATGTCGACCAATGAGCATGATGCATGAATGAATTGGCGGCCCTTGAAGAGTTACCTGTAGGGCCCAGGTGAGAGGTATTGTGAGTGTGTCTCCATGGCGTTATTCTTCCCACGAGGTGCAGGAGGATACAGGTCCTTCTCAGGGGTGCAGATCAGAGCTGACTCTGACGCCCATTGAGCCCCCCTTGGACGCCTGTCTGCTTTCTGTTGTCTTATCTTTGAGCAATCTTTTCCCACCCAGGGGGTGAAAACTACAAACCCTTACCCAGCTCCCTGCCTTCCCAGGTGTGTCTCAGTGTGGTTTGGGGTGAAGTTTGATTGAAGGGTTGGGGTGGGGGTGGGGGTCAAACCTATAAGGGGTGCAAACACATGCCCATTGAATGTCATGATGCACCAATGAAGTACTGGCGAATCTGCTCACCAGCACTTCATTGTTCCATCAGAGGGTATCAACCATGTAGGGTTGGATCGATGCATGAATGCAGCCCTTGCAAGTTACTCACCAGGGAATTCATGTATCATGACGTCCAATGGACATGATGCATTAATGCACTTGCCGCCCTTGAAAGCTTAACTTAAGAAAAAGTGGTGGTGACAGGAATGGCTGGTGCTTGAAAGCAGGTAGACTGGTGGCAGTCCGTTTAGGATCTGTCATGACACCTTTCCAAAAGGACCAACTGCCCTATACTACTCAACAAAACCAACACCCCAGCACCCAAAACAAAACAAAATGTGTCCACCCCATTGGGCTGCAGTCACACTTTGACATGCCTGTGGACTTGATAAAGGTAGTATTCAATTAAATATCATTAACAGGGGATGATTGCATTGGGTGGGGTTTTTGGTTTCAGCAGGGGGTTTCTTTCACCCTTTAGAACCAATTAACCCTTTAACGGCAGCTGATGCATTTAAGCATCATGTCCATTGGTCGTCACGCTGCATGAATGTAGCTACATTCAAGCATCACCCCGACCCTACAGGATCAATACACTCCCGGAGAGTCAGCATGATGCTCCAATGAAGTGCTGGCGAACAGACTCGCCAGCACTTCACAGGGGCATCGTGACGACCAATAGGTGATGCACTCCTGCATCAGCAACTTTAGAGGGTTAGTAGAGGTTGTTGGCGCAGAGGGTGGGTGGGCAGTGGACTGGTGATTGGCATGCTGTATAGACAGACTGTCAACTGCCAATGGTGGGACCGTGGAGGGGACGGCCCAGGGTTCCTCTTACCTTCACTGCCACGCGGCCCCCAATAGTAAACCGAGACCAGAAACAAGAGGCAACGCAAACTCCCTAAGTGTCAAGAAAGTTTAGTGTGTTCAGCAGCGGCAGTCGTTGTGCTTGGACTGCTCACCTTCACTGCTGTCCTCAGTCGAGGATTTTGAAAAGTAGGAGGGGGCCCTTTATCTAGCCTTTATTTCAGGCTTAATAGAGACAAGAATACTCTTAAATACATCCCCTAGCTGTTTCATGCATGGTGAAAACACCAGGTTTCCGGGTCCCAAAGTACCCCTTCATAATGTTCAATGCTTAGAGAACATGCTGACATTCTACCAGGCAATTTTCTCTAAGGACAAGCGGACTTCTAAGCTCTTAAAATGGCCTCTTTTATTGGGGAGAGGGCTTCGATATTTTACTTCCCCAATTCATTATGAAGTTTTCAAATGCACACCTTCTATCCGATTTTCAGAAGAAAACTCCCTTCAGATTATAGATTTTCCTCAGAATTCGAGACTATTTTCAGAAGGCAAACAAATAACCCCTCTTTCCCCATTTCTTTGTAACCGTGGTGGTGTCAAGAGTGTGGGAACGAGAATCCTTTTATAGGCTGAACTTAACATTGGGGGGGTCCCCTTTTATAAAGGACACTCTTGTTAAGTTCAGTGCGATCGTACTCGAGGAAACCCAAGCAAAATGGACATGTATACATACAATGATCTCTATGAATGGTCAATGAAGGCATTGAAGCATAAGAAGATAAACAGAGTTGTATGGATTTAAGGTCAAGTCTGTTTCCATTTGACTTGCTACAATTCTCCATACATATTTCAGAGACTGCAGAGACAGAGGCATAGCCTATGACACTGGTAATGCATATCATTTCAAAATATGACTATTGTCTATTTCCCAAATGTTTGCTTCTAAGTGCATTATTTGACCAACCCGGCCCCCGCACTCCCCATGTTCTCTGACACCATCCTCGTTAGGGGGTTTGAAAAAGATCCCCTATTTACAGACTTTTGAGTGAATATGGTACCCTATTTTGAGCAAAATCATGAATTTTTTGGGCCTTAAAAACACCCCTATTTTAAGAAAACGCTGACATATTTGGTACATTCTTTGGATGTCTTCTTTTGCAAAGTAGACATCCCCATTGAATACAGCAAATAATATAGTTCAATCTACATTCCATTTCTCCTTTGTATGCACAAAATGGTCGATATAAAGTCGGACACATCAATTGGTTCTATGATCCTATGTCATTTCTCCCTAAGCTTTAAAGCAGAAATACACCCCCTATTATTGATTTTCAAGAATTTTACCTGGAAAAACACACCCTATTTTTAGAAAAACACTAATCTGCAGATTGGCAGAAATTCTGACCCTATTTTCGCGTTTTTTCTAACAAGGATGGTGTCATAACTGAAGGGAAGTGCGGGGGCTGGGTTGACCAACAACGATCGTCAGTTTTTATGAATGCCAGTTTTTATAAATCGCCCTCCTGAGCAATACATGAGGTAGTCATTGGGTGGAATAATCTCAGTGTGATGATAAATAAGCCTAAGTTGGTAGGCCTTGTCGTAATGGGTGTTTTACTTGTGTTTGTGATAACAGTAAGGGTCCATAGCGTTGTGTGAGGCTGGGTATACGGACACCCCGCGCCCCCTGAGACCGTGGCGCCCCACTGCGGACAATGATCACATTACTTACGCATAGATGCACAAGACAACAAGAACTGATTAGACGCGGTCGTTTTGATGTCTCTCACAAACCGCCATCTCTTTTCTCCCAGCGTCCCCCTCTCCGACGCATGCGCAGAGGGGTACTTCCTGAAGACGTCTACCCCGGTTTTATCTGTTCTTTTTGTCCTTTCTCCCGATTTTTAATGGTGAGGGTCCAGGCTTTACTAATTTGAGGCCACGTTTGCATCTGGAGGCGATGTCACAGCAGGTTTATCATTGCTAAAGTTGCGCAGGTCATATTGCAAATCGAGGGGGTATACAATGTACAACCTGTTATCAAGGTTTTCCAAACTGCAATCCTAGGTTAGTGCACTCACTTAGAAGAGCAAGGCAAGACAAAACTTGAATCTAACCATATTTTGAAAAGGAACATTATTCAAAAGCATTGTTATGATTATGCATATCCAATATTACAGAGATAGCGAGCCCTCCGTGTGGGCCACCATTGCTTGATCTAGTATTTGCGACTTTATTATTCGGAGAAATACACATTAATAAGTCAGCAGCGATTGGAGGTAATACTCTCATTGATTGAAAATACATCAGTGATAATGCTATACTGTATTAATTCTTGGCATCAGTTCCCTATTATGACTAAAGTAGTAAAGGCAAGCTAAAACGGCTGCTCCTTGCGCTACCAAGTGGACAGATGTGTCATTGTGGTGGTGTGGGCAGACGACTTTTGTCATGACCCCAGGCGAAAGGATAGCGATCCACCACAGGTCCATGGAACAAGTTTTGTCTTGTCTGATTAGCTGTTGGCGTGCAGAGCTTCCCTGCACAACAGCCCGAGGGACAAAGGTGTGAGGCGTTTGATGCAGATTAGTCCGTATCTGGGCAGACGACGTCAAAACTCAGCGTCTCCTTACGTACGCAGGGCCCGCCATTGTTGGAGGTAAATTACGTCCAGTCCGGCGTTTTGATCTGTGGTCATCGTGAGATGAGCAATCAGGTGTCAGCTCCTGATATAGGCAGATCAAAGGCAGCGTCTCGGTAGCATTTGGGCAGCGTCTGCGTGCTGGAGGCAAGGAATGTCGTCTGCTTTTGTGGAAACTAATCAGCAGACGACAATGATGAAACATAGCCCAACAATGCTACAGATCGGGGATGCCGAATCAGTGTAATGCGAGAGGAGTCTTAGCATTTAAGGGCCGCTGATGCAGGAGTGCCTTATGGTCCGCATCCCGGGGGGGGGGGGCACTGACCCTCAGTTTGGGTACCAACTGTGGTACCGACGCTGCAGAGCGGTGGCGGTCGACGAGTCAAAGGGGAGAAAAGGGGGGGGGGGCTGTTAGCTGAATTACATCTTGAGAGTGAGGGCTGATAATACCTTTTATGACTTGCATGGTACAGAGGTAACTTGAATTTTCCATGTTATCACTCCAGGGCTGTGAAATTCCTGAGAATTTTTGTCAAAGAGCCTTGATTTACATTGAAAATGACCCAAAAAAGGGGGGCTGTGAACAGATTTCTTCAAAAAAGGGGGGCTGTAAAAATTGAGCTGTGTTTAAAGGGGCTGTGATTTGTCAAAAAAAAAGAGGGGGCTGTAGTTTCGCAGTTGGTACCCCCAATCAAAGACTCAGTCCCCCCCCCCGGGGTCCGCATGATGCACCAATGAAGTCACTTCATTCAAACATCATACCGACCGTCCGAGGACATATCAACCCCGTAGGGTCGGCATGATACATGAATGTAGCCCTGGCGAGTTACTCACCAGGGCTGCATTCATGTATCATGACGACCAATGGGCATGATGCATTAATTATTAGCGGCCCTTTAAGGGTTAAGAGTAACTTCACAGGTGTTGATAGGAAGGTGAATGAATAGGTTACAATAGTGTAACAATGTTACAAGTGAGTCTGTTATAGAGAATTGGTAATACTAGAGAATCTTATTATCGGGTTATATAGGCGATATCAACCTTATATCATAGATAAATCTAGGGTAAAAAGAGCTGGGGTTTAGAATGGACAGATGTTTCAGTTGGCGGGGTTCTTCCAGAGGGGACCTTTTCAATACAAACTCTACAGATGTCAGAGAAATCTAGGGTAAGAAGAGCTGGGGTTTAAAACGGACGCTTAATCATCATTATCATTTGATGTGGGCTCCTCCACACTTAGAAGGGGGGCCTTGTATTAGATATTTTAAAGATGTAAGATGTCTTTAAAGAGTATCGTTTCATATTTTTTTCACAATGTCGCATTTGTATATGTGGCAAGCCTATAGCAAGATGTAATATTCTGTGTTCATATGAAATGTAAAATTGATGTTAATATGAAAGTAGAAAATATATATTTACATTTCAATGGCAGAAATAATATGCCAAAAGATAAAAGGATATATAGACATTGCAACAAAATTGATGTAATCTTTATTGGGTCCTTCCAATTTAAAAAAAAACATCCTCAAATGCTGACAACCATCTGTATCAAAACGGTTCCTCACAGAGGCACAGTTACCCCCCCAACCCCCTCCCGTGCGCGAACTTGAGCTAACATTAGCAATCCACCACACTTTTTGCTGACAATAAATACACACATGAATGTTATCATAAGCAAGGTCCTTTCAATAGGAACTCATGGATTGAATACGTATATCTCAATCGGAGGGGGGTGCACTCAGTCTAGATTTGGGTATCTACTTCAGGCAATACCTCCTGAAGGGTAGGATACCCCGGTGGCTATAACGAACATGGATCTACATGTATATAAGAAAGAAAAAAAGAAGGGGCTGTTAACAACCTGAACTTTAAGAAACTGGGGCAGTCAATATATTTTGTACCTGTAAAGGCTTGGACAGGGGGAACAGAACCTAAATTATTTATCACATATTTATCCTAGGGCTTTCAAATTCCATAATGCTATTACAAAATTCTACATCAAAGGGGGGGGGTGCAGACAGGTAGGGTTGGCGGGGTCTGTCAGCTGACCTTTAAAAAATGGGGGGCTGTAAAAACAACGTAGCATTGGAGGGGGCTTTCAAATGGTCATTAAGGAGGGTTGTAGTTTCGCATTTAGTTCCTACTATCAAAGACCTAGTGCCCCCCTCCTTCGGGGTCTTAACCCTCTTTGTATGATATGGCATCATACAAAAATGACTGTTTACTGTTTGAGGACGTGATACATAGGAGAGGGTCATTCTTGATGATGGACAGAATATATAATCATTCAACTCTATCTCTTTTAAGTATTTTGTTGTAACGTAACATGTTCTACCATAGGCAGAAAATAAATAAAGAAAAATCTTATGTTGGTGAAAAGAAAATAAGATGGCAATTACCGTAATACCTCGCTTCTAATGCTAACTTGTCTATCAAAAACAGTCAAATATACAATGACATAGTCCAGGACATCAGGGTATACTTTTCCTCTCAACTATACATGTATAACACTATCTTCTGCGAAAATCCGCCTTTTTTCAACCCACAGTAAAACTGGATAGGTAATTCTCCCCCAGTCCAACGGAAGAGAGATTAAAAATGAAAACAAATTCTCCGTTGTGGAGTCCCCCAGGAGGTTAATTTAAAACATCCTGGGATCGCAACCTCAGCGATCTTAGGAATTATTCTACCTTATCCTATTAAGCAATCTTAAGATTAGACTGCTTTCACATTTCCTAACCAGCACTAAGATCGCATCGATCTTAGCCTCAGCCCTCCTACACTATTCCAAGAAGTACTGACTGGGCACAGGAGCTTAATTCAAAACATCCTGGGATCACAACCCCAGCGATCTTAGTGTAGGCACATATCATAAGACCTGGCCGGTCTACCCTATCTAATGCAGTGGTTGCAGGCCTGTCAGGAATAGCAGGTCCTGGGATCACTTCACTATTCCTTTTCCAGCACTAAGATCACTGCGATCTTAGTGAAAGAATTGCATAGTGGTTTCACCTGAGTACAAGAGCACTTACAGGGAACACTCTTGATCGAAAGAGTGAATAGCCTGCTGCATACATATACAGGGGAGGGAGGACGTTTGCTGAGTGTCCTTGAGGGCTCTTAGGGCTACTCATGCGTTAAGTGCACTGTAAGGTAATTCTTCCCTTCTCTCTTTTTGTCCTGGGGGGAGGGCACAATGCTTCTAATAGGCAAGCATAAATCATACATTCATGGGAACAACTCTTGAATACTGTACGGGGCTAAACTGCACCCTGTGCTCTTTTGTTACCCCATATGGGGTCGGGGAACGATGGTATAAACACTGTTGTGAAGAAGAGTGGCTCCACAGCTATTCCTTTATTTTGGGACTCTTACCCCTGTGCCCAGTCAGTACTTCTTGGAATAGTGTAGGGGGGCTGAGGCTAAGATCGATGCGATCTTAGTGCTGGCTAGGAAATGTGAACGCAGTCTGATCTTAAGATCGCTTAATAGGATAAGGTAGAATAATTCCTAAGATTGCTGAGGTTGCGATCCCAGGATGTTTTGAATTAACCTCCAGGGGTAAGAGTCCCAAAATGAAGGAATAGCTGTGGAGCCACTCTTCTTCACAACAGTGGCTAACAAAAGAGCACAGGGTGCAGTTGACCCCCGTACAGTATTCAAGAAATGTTCCCATGAATGTATGATTTATGCTTGCCTATTAGAAGCATTGTGCCCTCCCCCCAGGACGAAGAGAGAGAAGGGAAGAATTACCTTACAATGCACTTAACGCATGAGTAGCCCTAAGAGCCCTCAAGGACACTCAGCAAATGTCCTCCCTCCCCTCTATATGTTTGCAGCAGGCTATTCACTCTTTCGATCAGGAGTGTTCCCTGTAAGTGCTCTTGTACTCAGGTGAAACCACTATGCAATTCTTTCACTAAGATCGCAGTGATCTTAATGCTGGAAAAAGAATAGTGAAGTGATCCCAGGACTTGCTATTCTTGACAGGCCTGCAACCACTGCATTAGATAGGGTAGACCGGCCAGGTCTTATGATATGTGCCTACACTAAGATCGCTGGGGTTGCGATCCCAGGATGTTTTGAATTAAGCTCCAGGGCTCGGTGCTTGACCCGTTGTTATTTGTTGTTTATATCGATAGTATTACTAGGGTAATTCAGATTTGTCACTATCTGCTTTACGCAGATGATCTTGTGATTTATGCTAGCAGTAAGAATGTGACACAGATACGGAATATTGTACAGGATGACCTGAACAGGATAGTTGATTGGTGCTGTAGTCATACACAGAGAAAAGAAATGGAGTCATAGCATTGGGAATGGAGTCAAAATGTGGGTCAGCTGGCCAGGACTCTATATTGACTCTCCTTTCCCATGAGTCACAGGTGATGGACTCCTAACTGCTAGACCCCATGTTTGTACCATGGAGTCCTACTCAATTGACTCTCATAGAATGAGAGTCACAGCATGCTGGACTCCAGGAGGGGTAGTCACAGGGATGGCAGCTCAATGTGGAGTCTAACTCACCCGACTCCGTATTGACTCCCTGCACTGTTTGACCTATTTACTATCACGAAGAGAGAAGACATGGAGTCAGACAAATAGAAAGACGGTCAGTACAGGAGTCAGGAGATCTTCCCCCAGAGGGCCCCACAATACACTTTGTACAGTTTTGGTCATCATATTGTGTTTCATTTGGTAGAAATTATTGTGTTATTAGTCATCTGGGGAGGTTGGAATTAGGACATCATAAATCTAGCAATTGTTCACTAATGAAATATAAGTGGTATGCTAAAATTTGTGAAATAGGTAAACAAAAGCTGCAGTACAGTTAAAACACCATTTCTGTGAACTCAAAGTATTCACAGTGTTTCTTTGGTCATATCAAACGACCTGGATGACTAAGGTAAAGTAAAAAAAAGATGTATAACAGCATAGCTACAGCATTGTATCACATCATCTATGGCCATGGTATATTTCTACCCTGGAATAAACATTGAAGTACCAACTAAATTACCCAGAAATCAAAAAATTGCTCCTTCAATAAAAGATTCAATATATCCTGACTACATTTACAGCATAGTCAAATTAGAGAGTCAAACAACCTTGACTCTGTATTCCTAGGGAGTCAGTATATTGACTCTGTATTTCTGGAGAGTCAAAAAGGAGTCCTAAAGGGGGTCATCTGAGTGATAGAAGCTGGACTCCCGTTTCAGAGTGACTGTGACTCCATCCTGTCTCTCTGTGTAGGTTTATCAAAATTGAAGATGAATTACTTGAAGTGGTTGACGCCTTTGTGTATCTAGGCGTCACTATTGATAAAAGCTTAACCTTCCAAGAGCATGTAAAAAAGATGAAGAATAAGGCTGAATTGCGTCTTTACCAATTCAGGAAAATTCCTAAATAAAGACCTGTCGGTACGAATCTATAAGCAAATGGTAGCCCCAACTTTTGATTATGGTGACTTCATCATAGCGGGAGCGCCAAGTGGTTTGGTTAAAAAACTACAGACACTTCAAAACTCTTGCCTGCGACGCTGCTTAGGCATCCAGGATCCTAGGTATATGTCTAGAGATTACATACATGCTTTAAAAAGTTGCCATAGACTCATGGAAAGGCGAGATAAGACATTACTGTGACTCATCTATGACTATAGCCGGGTAGATGACAATGTCTTGACCCCAGCACGGTAATTAAGAAACAACACAAAGATGAAGCTCAAAGTGAATCGTAGTGACTGAATGTCTATTATATGACAAGAGTCCCCTTATGAGGGGTATTAAACTTTGGCATGGCCTAATTGCAGAGTCCCGATTCGCTGAAAACAAGGAAAAGTTCATGAACCTAAGCTGATAAGTTCTCTCATACTAAAATTGATGTATTGCCGTGAGGCTATGCAGGATTTACTGTATTTGCATCGACGCTGTATTACTTTATATCTTTATACTGCTGTACCTGTTTGGCTTGCTTGAAGAGCATCCTTTTTGAACGAATGTTGAGCCAATAAAATACTTACTTACTTACTTACAGCAAAAAAGAAAAAGGACACAAAAATATCACCGTAAATCTTCGCGTATAAGCCGCGGCTTATAGACCATATCAGACCCTTGGCGCAGCTTATAAATAGACCAATCCTGAACTCAGGGTGCGGCTTACATGAAGGGTTCTATATAGACTACACTGTCAGTCCGAACTGTTGGTTGGCGCTAACTACCCCTGTAAGTAGGCAGTCAAACCACCCCTAGCTACAGCAAAATATAAATCCAGTATAGGCCTTCATGCCTATACAAGGTAATACTGTAAGGCAGAATAAAAAACGTTGCACTGTTTATTTACGTGGGCGGACTGAAGTGTACAGTAAGAAACCGCAATACCCCTTTTGCTGCTTATAGCATTGTCCCAAAATCAAGATGTTGTACACACACAGGTGCGGCTTATACTCAGAGGTTTACGGTTTTGGCTTGTTTTGGGAGTTAGAGGAGTTACCTTACCGCTGGTCCTTGAGCACGCTCCGTGCACTATGCCATATGGCCACCGTACAACGGGAACCAGCTCAAACATGGATAGCGTCCCAGCAGCGTCTTATTTCAAAAGACAAGGTGCGTGCGCATAGCCTGTGGGGGCATGATAGGAGGGTGACCATCCATATGGTAGATATATAACATCTGATGTAGGTTTGTATACAGACAAGATTTATCAGACAATATATTGTCCCAATCAGACTACATGTGTATTGCATTGCTGTATGCTATTGTTCCTGCCATCTGGATGCCCCCCCCCCCCTTCACTAGGTTATCCTCGAGAAAATCTGAGATAATCTTATGTTCAACAGCCAAGAATACTGTACTATCCTTGATATAGCTACGAATACACTAGTACACTAATGCTTAACTAAAGATGGAAAAAGATTTTTATTTCCTGAATGCTGCTGTATCATCAACAGTTATATATCTGATATCATGACCAAGCATTTCAAAATACACATGTCTACGGATCGGAGGTGGACGCAAATTCCCATTGTCAAGCAGGGTTAGAGATTGGATAAGTCATCACCCTCGCATGTAAGACGCGGCTTATATGCGAGGCATTACAGTAGTAGTACCGTAAATTCTCGTGTATTTTATACAGGACACCCCTCGCGTATAAGACACACCCTGAGTTAGGCTAATCCCATAGGATGCATCTATAGGTTCAATCCTCGCCATAAGACGCATTCTGACTCGGGCTACATTCTAGAGGACGCACTATAGATGTAAATCTGGTGTATAAGCCGCGTCTTATACGCGAGGATTTACGATAGTGTGGAATTGAGGATAGGATGGCAATGATTATGACCTCACAGGTGGGGCATTGTGTTACATATACCTACAGCCTAACAGGACCATGAAGCATTATGCCCCTTTCCCTACCCCAACAATTGCATTACCCTTGGCAAAGTGTGTTGCCTGCAATGGACCCATTAATCAGTCTTTGCATGGTCTGAAATCTGTCAGAGGGTGAGGTATGCATTGACCAGGTCAGCAGTAAAGGGTAAGGTGGGTGGCAGCGGTGGGACAAGGGCGGGAGTCGTGGGTTATGATGATGGTTGACCCTTTTAGGGCATGATAGTGCACTAATGCACCATGTCCATAGGTCGTTATGAAGCATAATAACAGCCCTGCTCAGTTGTTACTCATGCTGAACTATGAGGCTGAAACTCCCCCGCCATGATCCACCAATGCAGTGCTGCTGAGTCTGCTTCATCGGTGCATCATGCCGACCAATGGGCATGATGCATTCCTGCATCAGCAGCCCTTGATGGGTTGATGCAGGAGTGTGGACTGCAGCCAGACAGGAGCTGAGTGAAACTGATCCCCATCTCCTGTACGACACACAAGGTGCACATATATCATCCACATGCCTCTACTCCTCATACTAAGGGTAAGTCACCCCTGACTCGACCTCTGTGGGGTGTTTCAGAAGCCGGACATGATAATGAACATTAAATATCTGTTTCTAAAACTGTAAGATTCTAAACTTACAACTGCAACCATTATCATCTCTCGCCAGTCATATAGTTATAGACACAGTAAGATAATGGTAATGCTTTAGAAACACATGCAGGTATAAGCCTACAATCACTATTAAAACTGCTATCATATCTCCTTATGACCGGTTGTAAACATTACCTGCTTCTGAAACACCCCACTGGGCCCATAGAGCTTATTTTAATAAAACTGAGGATTAGACAATTCACTGACGATTTGGCTGTATTGCTTGAGAAGCATGCTGTCGACACACATTCCCTCCCTAAGATTGGCCCTCATGTAATCAAGCACATAGGATCTGATAGAGTAGTCTTAGCTCTTCATGCACGTATATCTAGTGGGCGAATTTAATGTGATTTACCCTACATGGGACAGGACTGAAGTAGACATGTGTAATGATTCGAATCAATGTCTTGGATAGTTCGAAGTAAAGACCAGACAAGGGATCTTGGGTTAGTGCAACTGGCACATATTTATTTCGGTATATGGTTTACATCTACCTCGGGGTGTACCGCTTAACAATATCATAAGCTCAGGAAAAAGTGGTCCGACTCCATCGATAGCTAGAGCCAGACTAACGCCTTCCCCGGCCCCAGGTAGGAGCTGGGAGGAGGCAAACAGTGCTGCCACCACCCCGCAGAGACCAGGGGTCGTGGAGACCTCTAGTGGCTACCGGTGATGGGCACACCGCTCGAAACGCCCTCTCGAGGAAGACGCTCACACTATATCACGATCTACGAGCCCCTACACATGTCATACTTCATACAGGCTCTGCCTGTGTACTCTGCCACATAGTTCAAAAAAAGGAGAGGGAAAAGGAGGAAAGATGGGGGGGGGAGGGAAAAGAAAAGTTTACAGGGGGCCCTAAACAGGAGGCTTGTGGTGCTCTGGGTCACATATAGTACCTCATCAGCTTTTACCTCGCCCCACCCCCCTTCTAGACAATCCTGGATCCGCCACTGTCACCAAAGATCAACATTTTGTATATATGCTTCCTTTCAGAGATGTGACACCTACATAAGACTATTGCCAAATTATTGCCCATGTCATTTCCACCCGATCACTTCCCATTTCTCTAGCCAGTTGGGTTGGGGCTGCAGTGCCATGGGGGCGTGGGAGGTGATCCCGACACTTACCATATCACTCAACATATCAGTTCGATAATCTATTATAGTAAACTTATCTGAAGTTGCACAGCTCATCCCACGCATCACATTGGCTGCTGCTCCCCCACTGGTGTACCAACTGATGTTGTAACGTTTTCATGTGTGCATATAGCCTTCTTGACTCTTGGGCAGGGTGGGAGGGGCAGTTTACGAAATGGGTTTGAAATATTGGCGCTATACATTTTTTTTTCAGTTCAGTGAACCCTGGTGGGAATCACATGATATCGATTACCATTGGCGCTGCTGTTTCCACACTGTCAGCCCACCACAAGGGTTTTACAGTAGAGTGCTTCTTATTCTGGAATACAATATTAGCTGTACAAAACCAAAGACCCGATGTGGATCCTGATGTATGCACTATAGTGCTGCTGGAAAAAGCTGCTGTTTTACTACAAGTAGTAAATTGCATTGTGTGCCTATCACTTCACCATGGAGCTATTATATATTATACACGTCTGAAGACGATTTTTCGTGATCGTGCTTAGGCAGAAAGACGTGATCGTGCTTAGGCAGAAAGACGTGATCGTGCTTAGGCAGAAAGACGTGATCGTGCTTAGGCAGAAAGACGTGATCGTGCTTAGGCAGAAAGACGTGATCGTGCTTAGGCAGAAAGACGTGATCGTGCTTAGGCAGAAAGACGTGATCGTGCTTAGGCAGAAAGACGTGATCGTGCTTAGGCAGAAAGACGTGATCGTGCTTAGGCAGAAAGACGTGATCGTGCTTAGGCAGAAAGACGTGATCGTGCTTAGGCAGACAGACGTGATCGTGCTTAGGCAGAAAGACGTGATCGTGCTTAGGCAGAAAGACGTGATCATGCTTAGGCAAAAAGGGCGGGTCTACATTACCCTATAGCCCAGAGTGGTGTGCTTAACAGGAGCTCCTCCTCTCTTTGCAGAGAACAACCGGCAATCAGTCTCACTTTTCACGCCGGCTTTACCTTTCTATTGTCATCTGATCAAAGCTGCCGCCCTCCCTCCCGCCGCCCGTCTCCATCAATGGCCGACAGGTGACCTTTGAAACTTCCGCCGAACACCGCCGCCCAACAAAGCACCTGCCGGCGCGCCCCCTAGTAGCGGATCCACCAACCATCCGTCTCCTCTGGCACCAGCGTCCGCTCGCCGCGAGATCTCGCCGAGATTTTGGCCCTGGATGAAAGGGGTAGTTCGGGCGGGAGCCGAGTGAGGGCGCGGCCTAATTATCGACCAATCTGCTTCCCCTCTGAGTGAATTAAGACTTTTGTTGGGCGTGTTACACGCCTAGTTGGGTGTAGTTAGGAGGGGCACCCCCTTAGCGAGCATCTGTAGTTGTTTGTGCACAGGTATTGTTCAGTGATTTGCTCATATCGCTCATTATAGTGTGAGCTAGCGGTGGAAAATCTATGAGTAGTATATAAAAATGTGTGTTTGGCGATGGCGTCTATTGCTCTTCATTTTCCCAATTCCGTTCATTTCTTTTGGTATTTCCCCATGAACACTTACCTTCATTGCCTGATATACCGGTAGGCCTAGGTTAGAGTTATCCCATCTAGGCCTACATTAACGTCAAATATCGGACATTTGTTCAGTCAGTCACCACCTACGACGCAAACTGGACCAGGAGCAATGCTTGTGATGTGTCAAGACCAAGGACACTAGTTGTATTGCCATTGTAACCCCACCAGCTTACATCGAATGTGTAAATAACTGGATGTCAATGCTCTTGTAGCCTTAAAGGTCAGAAAATGTCTGTGAAAGGTCAAACCCATAAGGAGACCTTAGTGGGAGCAGCTCACCCCTAGGTTGTCACCTCCTGTGTGTATAGGGAGGGGGGGTACTCTCTGATGGGTGGCTAGCTACCAACTGTGGAACTACAACCCCTTTTTGGCCATTTGATAGCACCTTTGGGGCCTTTGGGGTCCCATGTGAGTGAGATGAAACAAAGGGACCTTGATGGTAAGATAACATTAAGGAGTTTGACAATTCTGGTTTGATACATAACATATATTTAGCTTCCGTTTCCCGTATTTATTTTAGAGGAACTTGCAGCCCCGGGTGGCAGCCCCAGTTTATCAACTTTCATGTCATTGACTGCCCCCCTTTCTTTTGTTTCTGAGATGCATCGACAGCTGTAGCCTTCTGGGATCAGTTGCTAACCAAACCTAGACTGCATGATGAGTACCCCCCCCCCCACCCTCTGCAGGTTGTCACCCTTGATGAGTTGCTCGAGAGCTGCTCTAACAGAGGAGGTGGTGGAAGGTGGTGAGAAGTCACACCGACCGACCACAGAGACGCCACACGCCCAGGTCGCCACCAGCCATCTTGAAACCCAAAACCGCTGCGTCATGGTCATATTCAGACAGGTCCCAGCGAGAAAGTGCAATTAATCATAGGCTACCTGCACTTAATTAGGCCTGTTACGCCGCCGACTGCCACCCCTGTAATTGATGAAGCGCAGAAAACACAAATATTAATATAACGCCTGTCAGAAGCTTGCCGGAAGTTGTGGACTAATTGTGCCGGTGTCGCCGTTATGTGTGTCCCTGCAAAAGGCCTGGGGGCAGTCGAGGCGCACGGCAAATGAGCATGGGTTTATCCGGCGACCAACTTTGAAACATTATCTGTGCGATTGCAGTATCCCAAATTGCCCACATAAACACTATCGGGCCTGGATTAATATTGAATGACAGCTACTTAGAGAACTCAATGCGTTCGTTTGACATTTTACACTCTGCGTAAAAGAAGCGAAATGAACCGAAGATGACTTGAGCCGAGCAAACAGTCACTGGAGATGGTGTAGGCAGGGGATGAGCTGTCCTGTCCAAATTACTTCTCCATGCATTAAGACTCTTGTCAGTATCTGTCTAAGGTTCCACGGGGCCCCGGGGCAAGGATCTCATTGAGCCATGATGACCGGGGAAATATTCGGCAACCCAATGCCCACAACGCCTTCAGCCCCCTCCTTATATCCTTATCCCGGGCTTATATCCTCCTAAGTCTCCATTGCATTTCTCCTGCTCCTCTTACTCCTTGGATCCTCCTATAGGTCGTAATTGCATCTCCATGTAAGGAAGATGAGAAAGATGCAAGATATGGAGAAAGTTGTTTGCTCCCCATGGAAATTCATATATGTACAATGCACAGGTAGCCTGCACTGTAAAAAAAGAAATGCCATCAAAATTAACAACGGTTCTGTGGCAACTTTGTGACAAAGCTTTCGCCATTATTTCCATGAAGATGTCTCATGATATAGTGCACAATCATATTGTTTTCTGGGGCATCACCCTATACTGCTTCACTGCATGCATCACAAATAGCCTACAGTGATTTACTCTAGAGTATACCTGTATGTCTGTTAGATTCAATAAACAATTTCTTAGCGTGTAGAGGAAATGTATAACTGGATCTACCGCATATAAGGCGCAAATGAAAAATTAATAACTTTGGTTCTTCTGAATGAATTTTCAAAATTCAAAAACCTATGTGTAGCTTGGGCCACCCCGGACCCTCCTGGCTCTTATGTCCTATTTTGACCAAGGGGGCATGTAAGATATCAAAAGAAAGGTCTTGGTGTCCCCCTTGTGGATCCAATGAGAACTAAACCCCCGCCCATATAAGACGCGCCTTATACGCGGGAGATTACGGTATATGGCTTATACGATACTCTAAATGGCTATGATACTCCAGAATGGCTTATATGAAGGGGAATATGATTATATGTATACAGGTGTATATACATACATGTATATCATAACTCGATTTACTTGTATGTAACATCACCCACTATAAATGCCCATTATGTTAACTAAAGCTTTAGATACTATAACAACAGCCTTGCAGACACACGACCAGTTCTGTACTGAATGCCAGGGAAACACTTATTAAAAGCCAGTGTACTGTTTCAGTCCCATTAGCAAAATGGTAAAAGAATACCCGCCTGGGGATGTGCATGGGGCTCTGAGGGAGTGCTCATAATTTAGCAAAAGGGGGGGTAGTTGATATTTCGCCCCTCTAACGCCTCTAACACAGGTAAATCGCTCTTTCTAACGTACATGAAAAGTGAGAAGTGAGTTTTCTTTTGCCCCCCCCCCCACCTCCCGTTGTTAAATCATGAGCAATTCCTAAAGGGTCGGTGAATGGGTGTAATCAGGTGATTGCTATGACATTCTATTGTTGTCAGCAAATCGATGCCATACACAATAATATGGGAAAGGCTCGACGACTGAAGAGGAGGAAGAGGGGAGGGAGGTGGCATTCCAGTCTTTATGCTGATTGCTTTCCGTCGCTAAATGATAGGATTCCCCATAGCTCTGCTTCAAAGGTGCACACACCGCCAATGTAGGTGTAGGCCTTATCTTATACACACCAAAAATGTAGGATAGTTAGGCTCTTCTAAGTTAGAAGCATGAAATCAACGAGTAAAACTAATTTAGATTGTCAACATTGGCATAGACTCTTCATTCTGACAACTTTAGATGATCCAGGCTACATGACGACCCTTGACATTTGAGTGCTGTGAAGTTGTCAACATAGGCACAGAAGTTGTAAGCACGAAGAATCTGTGCACATTTTTTTTTTCTAGTAGATCTACCTTTGTTTACGGTAAAGACAAACATTAAAAAACTACCATGAATAATCTATGCCACGAGGGTATTTCTCAATAATGGTAATTAGCATTGTTAAGAAGCGTTCAGGGTCTGACAGAGTTCGCCTTTTGTATTTCATGTATCTCACTTTCCCTATTTTTTCAGTGTATATATACCTGGCTGTAATATGTCACCACTAGAGGTAATACCACATGCTACAGTATACCTATTTTGATTTGAGAATACCTGAGAACGTCCGGGCAAACACGAGTCATACCCAGTAGATTTATTACCTGTAGATCATGTTCCATGGCCCTAGGGTCCTATGGCACATCCGATACAGGCTTTGTAAAACAAATGTCGTGTCGTCTCTTTATGTACTTTACCAACATGGTAATGTCAATTGCAAGCCATATTTGTTCAGGAGGGTGTTTCATAAAAACTCACAAAATAAAATTTTCACCAAGATCTATAAAAATAATGTCAGGAGGTGGAATCATAGGGGTTAAATCGTCCATGGTCTGATTAATTTAAGTTTATATATCTGATATTCCCATGTCATTTCTAATGTCAACAAGGCATATAAGACACTGCAGGTGCGTAGGAAAAAGGGGGGGGCATGGGAACCTGTGCCCCCTCAATCATAAAGAAGGTGAGCTTAAGTATGCCTGGGCCTCCCCAAAATTTGGCAAAGATTGATATCAAATTGGACAAGAAGCTTAAATTTGCATCTCAAATTAAATTAATTTGGTTATGGCATAGGGGAAAAGGGCCCTCGGCAAAACTTAACTTTCTATACCCATTCTGCATAGACATGTATTAGCGTCATTTCCTTTGACCCGGCAATTCAATTAAGGTGGTCACAATGGGGGTCCGTCTGCCCCCCCCCCCCAGTGAAGATTTGCTTCTTACGCATCTGCACTGGAAATCCAAACAATTTCAAAATGTTATCATCTTCTCTTTCTGAAATTTTTGCTCTTGAATGTATGATTTAAACTCATAAAGATCGTCAGTATTTATGAATCATCCTCCTGGTGGGTTATAAAATGAGTGTCTGTTTCCTCCTCTCTCATTTTACCTCCGTGTATATATACAGGTGTCGTGTATACACATCAGCTTTAAATTAGTTTGTAAAGTAAAGTTGTATAAATGCGGTGCAACGCTACTTATGTATCCAATGTTATTTCATTTAAACAGACATTTTCAGTCTCGTGATCTAGGAATGCAATAGATCGATCTGGTCAGTCCATTTACAGTAGAATATAGAGAGGACAAGTAAAGTGGGTTAGGGCCAAAACCCATTACCCGATTTTACAATAATCGGTACCATTATCGGTCAAATATTGCATAATACACATCCAAATTGTTCAGTTTGAGCTGATGGGGCGGTGCAATCTAGGAATAAGCCGCCGATTCTATGCATGCACACTGCCGATTCTTGTTTCCATTCCCGATTTCAACACTCAAACATGTTAGAAACTCGTTGTAGGTAATGTATTGGATTCTACCAATATCTTCAAGGCTGCACCATTCCTTTTGTGGAATTATTTTGTAATAGCAATGATTTCCAATCGATTTGTACCATCTGGCACCATGTATGTTCTTCTAAACCCCTACAATGGTCGATTCTGCGACCGATTTTGATGTGCATCCTAATAATCGGCCAGCTTTACAATCGTCTAATGGGTTTAGGCCCTAAGGAAAATTATTACGGACGGTATTACATGTATATGAATACAGTACATATTACCGGTATATGAACTAGGTGAATCATGTTTGCTAATATGTTTAATTTCTAACACTTTGAAAACTTGTATTCAATGCAGTAAGGTGAGGCTCCACTACGCGATTTTTGCCGAAAATCAGAACTATTCTCACAAAAGCAGACACAAAACACAGATTATAGAGTGGTATTTGTTATTATTTCAAGGTGTAAATAGAAGATTGAGAGAGCTTTTTGTTTATGTGGAGAAGGCTTTGTGTACAATCTCAGGCACATTTTGGTTGCCAAAAGATGTTTTTGTTTACTAAATCAAGCTGACCTAATGTAAATATTGCAGACTTTCACACTGATGACTTTCTGCAACTCAATATAAGACAGGTTTGATTTTTACAGTACAAGACCCTGCGATCTGTGTGACTGCTGTGTTGTTATTTATATTTTGCTGTGTTGATGTTTACATATTGAACTCCCACCCAATCACAGAGTCTGTACAGGTGCAGGTTAGTTGGTAAATATGGCACACAGGGAGAGAGATCACCCATAAAATAACCCCTGAAATCTCATGTTTACAATATAGGAATGTCAACACCCTATACCTTAGGCACTATAGGGATAGAATTAGGTGAGAATGTACCAAAAAATCACATAGTGGAGCCTCACCTCTCGGCCCTAGTGTATCATCCGTTTCAAATTCAGGACTGGCTTTGTTGTATACACAAGAATGGGATAGGTCTAGCAAAGCCCTTTGGTATACTCATTTAGAATTTGTATAGAAGAGTATTTTTTGTGACTTTTTAGTATGATTTGAGGCTCAGACCCCCCTTTACCTTACATGTGTAATTGATCTACTTTGAGTACCACTTTATCGTGAAGCCTTAGCAAATTTTGAGGGGCCAGAGAAATAGTTAGCACCCAGCCCCGCACTCTCGAACAAAAGGGTACGTCAACTGCGTTACCAGCCTTCAAAAATAACCCCTTATCCACTGATATTTGGCCAAATTTATACCCATTATTTCAGGAAAACACTGATTTCTGCCCCCCCTCTAAATCCGCCACTGAAATCAGTGTATTTCAAAATAAGGGGTGCTTTATTAAAACATTGTCATGTATGTTTAGCAGAAGTGAGTAAGGGTGGGAAGGAATCCTCTATCAGTATTGTGAAGTCACTGAGGAAGGGAAAGGGTCGTTCCTGTAATCGTACATGTATTCCAGTGTTTTAATAAAACACCCCTTATTTTGAAATACACTGATTTCAGTGGCGGATTTAGAGGGGGTGCCCCCACGCCCCTTTCCCAGTACTTAAGAGTTTACCTAACTTTTTTACCCTAGAATTTAGCCAAAATTAGGGGTTAAATGAGAGGCGCCCCCCCCCCTTCAAAATCCTGGATCCGACACTGGATTTTCTTGATGAGAATGACCCCTTATTTCAAAATCCACTAATATTTTGAGAGAAAAATACCCCTCATTTTGAATTTCAATGTCATTGGAAATTTCTGAAAAAGAACCCTTATTTCACGTTTTTGGTAACGCAAGTGACGTACCCTGCAGTCACTAAGTGCAGGGGCTGGGAGTTAGTCCCCCCCCCAGCAACTTTGTAGTTGGGGGCCCAGCCCCCCCCCCTCCCGCCCCTCTTTTTTTACGCCCCTACACTATAATACTATACGCGATAATAACAAAGCAGCTGTGTCCCCTCATCACTGAACTGTCTGCTCTCAGAAACTCATCACCAAGTCTGGAGTGTGGGAGGGTCCCAGGGGAGAAGGCCAGGGTAGGTGGGATGGCATCGGAGGTTTGGGATTAGTGGGGCAAGAACCCTTGTACCCCGCAAAAACAGCCTCCGGTCTCCAGCATCACAAAGGGCCGTCAAATAAGGCTTTCAACTGCCGCAGATGGCGCACCTGAGGCCGCCAGCATGCACCCCTCGTCACCAGTCTGGTGCGCTCCGTAATAACGCCAGTGGTGTCTCCCGGGATGTCTCTCCAGCACCATAAAACCCCGCGAATAAGCCGTACACGCGTATGGGCCGCACCCTGACTTAGAGACAATACAATGAACTGGGGCCCTGAAGGGCTGAAAAAGTTGGCAATCCTAATACGTGTAAAACCCTGCGTATTATACATGGATACAAAACCTCTTATTCAAACCGCACCCTGAATTCAGGATGATTCCATTAGCCGCCTCAAGGATTTAGAATAGTCCAAAAGTTGCGTCTTATACGCGGAGTTTTATGGTTGATCCCTTCCCCTTCAATATAACCACACCCTCCCAGCTAGGATTATACTTTCCGGTCGCTACACCACGCGCCATCATTCGATCCGACGCGGACCTCACCGTGAACACAGCAGACGACAATTGGCAGCTTTCTGGATGTGCGCCGACCGGCAACAAGCGACGAACGCGACGCGGGGGACGCGGGATGGGCGTTCTCTCTGGGGAGACGCTACGTCGACGCAGAGCGGATCAGTAGTACTCAACGCTTCAAGCAGGGGGCGTGCTAGGATGGATTAGGTCCTGTAGAAGTGATATAAGGGGAGGGTCTCTAACGTAGATTATCGTCAGGGCAAATTAGTGTTCTAAATAGCTATTAATTCAAGCGAGAACTGTTGAGAGATACGATTACATGCTGAGAGGAAGGGGAACACAATGGAACTCGGCTCCTAATATGCACAAGCACCCTGAGTGAATGGGCTGCATTGTGAATGAATAAGCATGGTTGTGACTTTAAAGTGAATGGCTAAATGGGGAAGGAATGACTTCATTCATGGTGCCAAATAGAACTACAATGTAAATAGATGGTTGATGTGGTTTGTCTGTGCGTTTGCAATCTGCTAACTACAGCAGTCTACTTTACCAGGGGCAAAGTGAATGGCAATTGAATAAGAGGTATTTCTATTCAAATAATAATTATATTTTACAGCTGACAGACTTGTAACACATCTAAAATTGTGCTTACCAAACCAAATATCTTCACTTTCCAATACGCATGTATGTGAGTATTCATCATGTCACTTTCCAATATTTGATTATAACTCATGTCACTTTCCAATATGTCACCATAAACCATGTGTATTACCTGAAGTGAAGTATATATGTACTTGATACCAATGTGAAGAAAAGAGAAGACTTAGATTTTCATCACAGATATCGTATTTATAGATGGCCATCTGTCTACACTGCATTGAAGCCGAAGCAATAAAGGGGGCCGTTTACAGTCTTGATATACAGAACTTCTCAGATAGATATCTTGAATGGAGATTACATGATAAAGGTTTCAGGATAGTGCTGTGATATTATAGACTAAGATTGCACTTCATTTTGGAGGGATGGTGATAATTACGCAACAAACGATGCTAATACTGTCGACACCAAAGAATAGGAAACAGTTATATTTTTAAAATGAAATGGTCAATATAAACACGTGGAGGGCGATTCATAAACACGACCATGGCAGGTATGATTTGTAATGGTCGTCATTTTTTATGAAACGCCTTGATAGTGTTTTACAGGTATTGCAAATCTCAAAATAATCTTAAACAATTTAGAATGCATATAGCCTTAATCTACAAGCACAGAACAACCTGAAAATAAACCAAATCAATCTATGAACATGTATGAGATACATTTTGTATTTATGTCTTTAGCATCGCCAGCAAGTAGGGGATATGTGAAACTGTGGGGATTACTTTCTGAAAAGTTTTGTCAGTCGATACTGCCGAGCAAGCATTTACAATGTAAAATGGCCGAGTGGGTGTCAACTCGTCATCTAACTACTTAATCAATAGAGTAAACACGACTGACCCACAATGCATATTGCTTTACAAGAGAACTCCTTCAATAAAAGAGCCATCTCAGGTAGCTTAACACTGGAGACCTGCTCCTTGTGCACCCTAATGGTCCTCCATTCACTCTCTCCACCACCAAGAGGCCACGGAGGAAGATCAACACCTCTTAAACCTTTAAGGGCCGCTGTTGCAGGAGTGTATCATGCTCATTGGTCGTCATGATGCACCAATGAAGTGCTGGCGAGTCTGCTCGCCAGATTGGAGCATCATGTCTACCCTCCGGGGCTGTATCAGCAGCACCCTAGGGGTGCATGAATATAGCTCTGGCGAGTTACTCGCTTGGGCGGCATTCATGCATCATGACGACCAATTGGCATGATGCATTAGTACATTAGCTTCACTTGAAAGGTTAACACTCCCACCCACCCCTCCACACCATCCTACCCACCATTCCTCGCTCATGAACAACCTTTCGCGCCCTTGACGTCGAGACTTCCGGTGAAGCGCGGCGTTCTACCGACGATGATCAAAGGACCGGAAGTGGGTCTGGTAACATCCGGCTGCGTCTCGGATCCGTGACCTGGGGTCGCCCTCTGGTGGTATTGATGTAACTATAGGTGATCCATCTCCCTAGTGTCGGAACACGACCCCGATCTGCGATGTCGCGTCGTCGGCTTTTTAGGGATGGGGGGGTCGCGCTGAGAGTGTAGAGTGTATGTAACAATGCTGGGATTGGGAAGAGTCCAATGCATTTATAGGTTCAGAATGAGTGCAGAAAACGTTTTATTCTCAATACTGATTTGTCCATATCTCCTCAAGTATAACGATTAAACAATTTAATACGGATTAAGTTAAACACGACACAGTATAGTGTGACTACGACAAAAGATATTTCAATAAAAGGATTGTAACAATCATTATGATGGTTCTTTTTTTTCTGTGTTTTTTTTTCTGTTATTGTTTTCCTTTTTACATCATCAACATTTTTATATGCCAATATGTTAAGTCTTAAACAATAAAGATCTAGCTAGACCCAGTTCATCCTCATCACACAGTAAGCCTTGGGCCCTGACCCACTGCTCGTACCGGTAGCATGACGTGCCTCTCCCGGCCCTTTCCACCACTGACCCCCAGGACCAGGACCCGTGACCTTAAGGCTACCCTACAGGAGGATCCCCCTCACCCCAGAGGTCAGTCCCCCTTTTGCTACTGGGACTGCGATCCGTTGCTTTCCCGGGGGCTATTATTACAATGCAGGCGAGGCGGCCTCTCCCTTGGTGCTAGATGATGACGCGTCCGGCCTGTAGGGGCCTTGTAACACCCCTCCCCTGCACCACCCTCCCCCTAAATGACACCCACACCCTGCCCCCAGGTGAGTCTCTCACCTGAAACCCCCTGAGGGAGGAGGTGCCCCGGTCAGCGCCCTGACCCCCGCCACTCCTGTAGGACCTGGAGGTCACCCCCCACACCGCGCCGTGTGGCTTTGTAGCGGTCCGCCCGCCGCTGCCTGCCGCCGGAGGGGCCCGGGGAGCGGCGGCCGCCCCTCGGCACGCTATACCTGTTACACGGATCCCGCCCGGTCTGCATGTCTGGGTGGGGCAGGTCAGGAGGGGCAGTGAGGGTGATCCCTGGGGGTCAGTGGCCCGCTACTGCACACCTGAGCTCACCTGGTGTACCCTTCAAGGGCTGATAGTGCATGAATGCAGCATGATGCATGGATGCAGCATGATGCATTAATGCAGCATGATGCATGAATGCAGCGATGGTGAGTAACTCGCCAGGGCTACATGCAATCATCACATGATTGATATACTCCCGACGGTTCGGCATGATGCTCCAATGAAGTGCTGGGGAGCAGACTTGCTGGCACTTCATTCGTGTATCATGACAAACAATGGGCATGATGCACTCCTGCCAGGGCCACCGTAACATAACAGTTGTGTGAGTGGGTTAGAATGGCAGGGCGTGGCGTGCTGCAAGGGATCACAATAGAGATTGGCGTCATCAGACCATGACGGGCCTGTGGTGGAGATGAAGCCAACCAGAACAAAAGATTTTGGCATTATGAGGTTTGAATGAGCTATTCGAGTGTGACCAAGTTGGTGTAATGGATTCATATTAACCATACCTGATGCAAGTCCACAGGAACTTGGTTTTAAAAAAATGGGTTGGCTATGAACACATCCAACATGGTTAGGCAAAAAAAAAATAAAGGTGTGTTTCCAGTAACATGACTTGATAAGGTAGGGTTGGTAGGTCGGATTTTTTTTTCTTTTACATTTATATAGGAAATATTAAGGCACATATCAATGGATGTGTCAAATTCTTTGATTTTATTGTAAAATAGTGATGGGAAAATGACAACTATGAGAGAGGGGAAGAACACGAAAAGGATACAGGAAAAATCCTCAAAAAGTATTGAAAAAGTTCTTTAAAATATGAAAAAGAATGAGACAAAATTATTCAAAATCACAAAAAAAAAAATTTTTTTGCCCCTGTTTTGCTAGGGTCGGTCGGGTAAATGGAAACAAACTTTTTTTTTATTTGGCCTTACAAAAGAAAAATGGTTATTTCAAACCTCCTGTCCAAGATCTGAATCAGATGTAAATTCCTCCAGTTGTATCATGACACAAGGTTTAAAATGTCCTTTAAGACAATCAACATAATACATGTACATAGGAAATCTTTATCAAAAAGACTTAAGTTCTGGCATATGCAGCTCGATGTATATTTCAATTGTGGTCTTTCATTCAAATCCCTTTTGTTTTAGCCTGGGTCTGATCACTTTTATATATACAGATTGTGCCAACAAAGATGTCTATCCGAACATAAGAGCTAAAACAATGATCCCTTTTGAATACGTGGATTTGAAGGGAGGTATTTTGCAGAGTTTTTTTGTATATTGACTTGAACTGACCAGGATATTACCGTCGCCACTACACAACGGATGCACACACGGGTGCTGTGTATTTGTCATAAGGTACAGACCCTGAGAGCTGTCAGCAATCAGTCACTTTAAAAGTTGCAATTGTGAAAGTGCATCTTGCCTGTTCTTAGTCATGATGCACCAATGATGTGCTGGCGAATCTGCTCGCCAGCACCTCATTGGAGCATCATACCGACCTATAGTGTACCAATCCAATCTGCATGATGCATGGGTGTAGACCTGAAGGTTAATTCAAAAGGTCCTGGGATTTCTACCCCTGCGATCTTAGCGTAGGCACATATCATAAGACCTAGCCAGTCTACCCTATCTATAATGCAGTGGTTGCAGGCCAGTCAGGCACAGCAAGTCCTGGGTCCCTTCACTATTCCTTTTCCACCCATAAGATCACTGCAATCTTAGTGAAATAATTACATAGTAGTTTCACCTTAGTACAAAAGCACTCACAGGGAAGACTCCTGCTCCCAACAGTGAATGTCCCTGCTGTATACATATAGAGGGGAGGGAGGATGTTTGCTTAGGGTCCTTGAGGGCTCTTCAGGCTACTCAGGCATGAAGTGCACTTGAATACTATACGAGGGAACGCTTGTACGAGAGAACGCTTGTGTAATCAGTCTTGTGAGAAGGAGTGTTTCCACTGCTATTCTTTCAGTATGGGCCTCTTGCCCCTGTGCACAGTGTGTTCTACTTGGAATGGTGTAGGAGGGCTGAGGCTAAGATCACTGTGATCTTAGTGCTGGCTGTGAAAAGGCAAGACAGTCTAATCTTAAGATCGCTTAATTGGATAAGGCAGAATAATTCCTAAGATCGCTGAGGTAGCGATCCCAGGACCTTTTGAATTAACCTCCAGGTGAGTTACTTACCAGTGCTGCATTCATGCATTGTGACGTATAATGGGAATGATGCATTAATGAACTATCAGTCTTTAAAGGGTAAATGAGGCAGTTGTTAGCTGAGACAAATATCCAATTTTACAAACTACTTACGCCGCTCCACTTGGTGAGGCATGCAGGGTGGGGGACAGCTTCCCAGTCCCAGTAGAGTGCATGGGGGTCGGGTCCAGTTCCACTACCTCCCCACCCCCATCCCTTATCCCTCTCCCCCAAGCCAATGCACTTTAATCCTTTCATGACAACACGTTGCTTTAATTACAATGTATTATACCCCTCTTTAACATAAAAAGTGTCTAAATACAGCAGCAGTCTGACAGTAAATTCCCGGGATATCGTCAACCCTCGGCATATGCTGACCCTACAGGATTGACTAAGGGTATATAAAGTATGATGCCCCACCAATGCAGGGGTGATCAATTTCTGACTGGGTAATTCATTGATGCATCTCAAGGAGAACTGAGCATGAAGCAATCAATGATCACGCCGTCCTTAAAGGGTTAATGCATGCTTAAAATGTCCAATCTCTGAAATCGGGGGGAGCACTTTCTGACATTGGCGTCAGTTTGTCATTTTGTAAGCAGGAGTTTTTTTTATTGAGAAAATATGGACAACTTCAGAGATGTGCACTGAAACGGTTATAAAGTGGATTCTCTAAGGCTGTGCACAGTGTGATACTGGATATACAATGTAGGCAAATAGATAAGACTCTACATTTTGCATCTCATGCCTTATTGTCAGTCTAGTCAGATTTGTCTCTATATAGCCGTGCATGAAGTGGTGTAGTGCAAAATGTAAAGGTGGTGGCTGAACTATAGGTGGGCTTTACCATGCACACGATATCATGAACTTTCCTGTAAGAATTGAGCACGATTACAATACTGAACATGGTGTAACGGTGTAGATGTTGGCGAGGAAATAGCCTTGAACTAGAACACGTTTGATATGAAAAGGCCGGGGGAGCGGTTTCTGCATATGTGACACGATCTGCGGAAAGGGGTCTTAGTGCAGGGGGCCCTAAGACCCCTTCTTACAGTCCATGCCACATATTCCCTTTATGGATTATAAGATCTAGTATAACGAAATTGTGGAAATATCAGTCCATGTTCACATACGTGTTATAACTACCAGGCTAGGTTATTTTACAAGAGTCTGTCCTCATTGTTAGTCAATGTCAAATTTCCCTTTTAAAAGGTGCGGCTTGCACGCGAGGTATTGCCGTTCATACCGGAAGTAGTTCCAGACCACGTGACTTCCTATTAGCCTATATAAGCGCCTGGGTGCTTATTAATTCCAACCAGGCCATACCCGGCCCTTATTCAAGACCAGCGCTTATTCAAGATTTTACTCAAGTGTATTTTAAATTTTCAATACCGCTGTACCCCAGCGCCCATTCAAGACCCGGCGCTTTTACAGGCCAATGCGGTATCCAAAACAAAGCCTACCCCGTCCATATATGCAGCATCAAAAGCTTTAGGGACACAAGGGTGTGGTCGCTCATGTAGTGAGAGCTAGTCCTAGGTAGGGATGACACGGTAATGACAAGCCGGCTCACACCCTGCTCACTGGCTGTACATGTGTATTATACACCGGACGTCGGACGTCGGACGCCGCCTCCGCCCACTGACCAACACCTGCTTCCGGCGGCGGCGCGGCTCGGCGCGCGACTATTGGGTAATTAGGGAGAAGGGTATCAGGGTGCTACTTATCCATGTGAGGATGATAGAGATAGATATAGGATATGTATCTGCCAGATCACATTAGGTTGGGGGATGGGACATGGAAGGGGGAGGGGGGGGGGTCAATAGCGGGGCTGAGCAGTGAAGACGCGTGACTCAAGGTTGTATCTTTTTTTTACGGGACACCTAACAGGCCTTTTTCTGTAGTATGCCTTTTGCTTTATTTCTGGTACATGAGTCTATGTAGGCGCGTACTTGTCAACAATGAATGCCATATCAATAGAAAGGTTTGAGGGGCTAGTCATAATAATCATGTCAAAGAACATCGGACCTCCTTCCCAGTGTCACACTTTGTCACACATGCATCTGGTGGAAAATTTACACATTTCTGTAGTCAGGATTCTATATAATTTCTCTCACATTTTAATTGGCCACGCGATAACCAAAATACCACCACCGTTTAGACGTGTTTGAAACCTAAACACTTTTGTACGTATGTGTGAACAGATAGTGCCCCCCATGCACCTTCCAATTTACCAATTAGAGCATTAAGACTTTATTTTTTCCTTGTAGCTGTGGGGCGTTATCTTGTGTCAGACAATAAATTTTTATGTCTTATTTGCAGTATTGTGACGTCACGCTGGCCTTGGCACACATCCTATTCCCCTGTCACATTAAAACAATACCTCCAATTTGTTCCATGTGGATAGCCTCTAATACCAATTTCAATCTACGTTACAGGTTTTACCACATAATACATCTTGTATACAATCATAACATGGTAGTCTATAAACATACCATTATCATTGATAGGTCCTACACTTGTATAGTCAACTACATTAAAATACTATCATAGACCATGTACATGTATAAATATGCCCAACAATCATATATTGAACTACCACCGGAAGCGACCATTGCCCACAACCCAGGAGACGAGGCTACCTGGGGGGGGGGGCAGAGGGGATTTCAATATATCACCTGGTGTTACATATGCCTCTAACACCTGTAGGTAATTAGGTATAATGACTGTGTAATTAGTCATCTCTTTGTGTGTACACGTGTTGTCAACACGTGTCAATTAACAAGATAAACACAGCCTCTGTTCATTCATTAACCCATGCATTGATGCAGGAGTGCATCATGCCCATTGGTCGCCTTTGAAGTGCTGGCGAGTCTGCTCAGCAGCACTTCATTGGAGCATCATGCCTACCTTCGAGGAGTGTCTCAACCCTGTAGTCTGTAGGGTTGTCATGATGCATGAATGCAGCCCTGGCGAGTTACTCACCAGGGCTGCTTTATGCATCATGCCGACCAATGGACATGCTGCATTGATACATCAGCGGCCCTTTAAGGGTTAATACGATAAACATACCTCCCATATGTCCCCTATGTAATTCTGTGTGTTATGGCTTTGTCTCACTACAGGTGTTAACGAGAAATAATCCTCATTATAGGATGCTCAGGAACTCTCTACACAAGGGGTGTGTACGCTGGTGTGTATACATGTATAATACTTGCCGTCTGATTGGATGATTCCAGTATTTGATCACTGGTATACACATATATAGGCCAAGGCCTAACCCTTTCAGACACCTCTTTGTCGTGTAAAATTATTGATTATGTTACTTTTAATAATTAACCATAGATATAGTCTTGTATGGCTATAGGGCATTAGCACATTAGGCTATGGAGGCCGCCATTAGACCCCGACTGCACTATGACTAACACCTTCAGCCCCCGTCTCCGCAGTAAATGCCAGGGATGCTTCCAATTGGTCAATAATACAATAGCCATGTGCCGTATATGCCTCTCCTGTATTGTCCAGTGGGCACATCCATTGATGGAGCTGGTGACGTCGTTTTTTACCACTATCCCTTACAGATAAGCATATATTTCTACATGTCACCAAGGCAATCTTTATGTGCTTAGTCTTGAGTAACCTTGACAAACCTAGCAAATATATTCAATGTCTAAACTTTCCAGTTGTACACAATTTACCTGCAGAGCTAAAACCATCGCTTGGTAAAGCTGAATAGCCGATAGAGGACGTGACACGGTCACGTGCCCGACGTCTGTCCGCCGTATCGCGTATACAAGACGCGCAATCATTGGTGGAGAGGCTTTGATCGCGCACGCGCACTGCGCAATGAAAGCGATCGACTCTGGGTCTGTAGCCCGGCGTCTAGAATTTCCAATTACCTGTCTCGGCACCAGGGGGCTCTGGTGGTGGGTAATTAGACCAGCAGGTAGAACGAGCAGACGACAAGGCTTGTGGCTTATCACAAACCTGGAGACGCTGGTTGGCTTTCATCCACCCCACTTCCTGCCTCCGTGTGTTTAGAGTACTAAGCCTCCCTCCTCCTCCGACCGTAATACCTCGTATATAAGGCGCATCCTGGGTTGAAGGAGATTCTATATAAAGCACATCTTGGGCACGATAATTTAGAACCCCTTAAAACTCAGGGGCGTTGAAGCAATTTTTTATTGGTAAATTTTTATTGGCGGGGTACAGGGTTGAGGGGGCACGTGAGGCATTCTGGTTCCCTTACTGCCTTCATTCCGCGTGGCCCACCAGCCATTTGTGTTGTCGCTACTTTGGGGAACCTGATCTGCATCGATTAGTCGAGCTGAAATATTGAGAGGGGGTAAAATGAGTAAGATGCCAAAGTTTGCCCTTTCCAATCTGAAACTACTAGTAACTGGCTGGAGGTGGAACTATTTTCGTCGCGTGGCACGAGCATTAAGTATGTTATCATTTGAAGATTATTAAATCATTTGAAGAGGGATTTCGCAGGTAAAAGTAGGTTTCAAACGGGAGAGGGACCCTTCTATAGATCCAATCTAGACCCCAACGCCTCTAGATTTGATACACATAATTATTTACTATTTTTGTACGATTTACAACGACTCCTCGCCCCTCATGGGAGCCCCTCCCTCCCCATAAATAAGAAATAGAATGAATAAAAAGCGAGATGTTCATTGTGAAATCCGTAGAAGCAACTTTCATACAAAGCTTTCTGCATGTGATATAATCCTTGATTATGGGATGAATACATGTACATTTTTGTATACTGCGCTTGGGCAGTGTCCGCTCGTGAGTATAGGATAAGTATCTGAGTAGTATATGAAAATGAACGCTTGAAGCAGGCACTACGCAAAACAACGTCAAAAGGCGACGAGCACAATGACATCACAGCATCTTGGGCGTCACACGGACGCTAACGCCGTCCTCGCGCCACACAGAGACGCTGAACATTGGCAGGTTGGGAGAGGCGGGAGTGGAGATAATTGATTGTTGAAGTGGTGGCCGGAGGGCGCCGTGCTGTCCCTATAAATGACGTGTGTAAACACGACACCCACTCATCAGCCCTCGACGTCATCAGACACCCGCCCAAAATGACTATTTGTTGGCTCGTTGAATGGACGAGAAGGCTCGGTAATAAGTAACCCGATGTGGTGTTGGCGAAGTGGTAGCGTCCCGGCCGGCGTTCGCCTATTAACATGGCGGCAGTTGTCAGGGAAACACTGAGCGATAGACACCTTCAGCCTCGACGTGCGACAGCAGACGACTTTTGGAGAAGACAAGTTTAGGAGCCAATGACACCGGGATCTGATTCCAGCGTCGTGACTTTGGTTTCCCAGACTAATCATGGACACCGTTGCCCTCCATAACTTGTAAAAAATCGATGATAAACAATGCATGTTGAAGAAACTCCAGGGGAACTAGTAAACAACCTAAAACAACAGTAAGAGGCGTTCAGTTTTCAGCAACGATACTTGTGATACGATGAGCCTTAGGGATGCTGCTGGTATTTAGAGACTGGGTATATAAAACTTGCTACCTATAAGGCGTATACCGACTCAGCTGGTATATTTATCAGCCAATGAAGTGACACCAACTATATATTCACTGCGGTCCTCTCGCGGGGGGGGCAGTAGGTACCCATCTGATAACTGTTATCAGTGGTAACCGCTGGTTATCAGCTTCAGCAATGGCCGCGCCCATTGGACAATCCGCCAACTCGGTATGAGACCCACGCCGAATTCAAAACAAACTATGAGCAATTAGGCGGTGATAAACTTGTACTGTTAGATACTTTACTATCGTTCTATATATCTGTACATGTTCACGTGTAAGGCGCGGGCCTAACATAAAGGACTTCAATGAGGCTCAGCAGGGGTTTAGGCCAAAAGAATTTTTGTTTCTGGTCACCCGACCGACCTCAGCTAAATAGGGCCGACCTCAGAACTTTTTGAAGATTTAAAAAAAAAATCCTGATTTTTTAAAGATTTTTGAAGATTTTTTTCCTAAATTTTGGAATATTCTCTTCCAAAATTGTTGTTTGATATGCAGGTCCGGAAGTCGCTTATGTCAGCGTGCACGTGCCGCCGCCGCCGGGAACTGGTCCACTCCAGATTGGTCGCTATATTCATTTTCCTGTCTACTCCGGGCAATTGTCAACAAGGACTATACCCCCCCCCCCAGGTCGTCATACTGCTCCCGGCCATGGACACGCTTTGTTGGAACCTCCTGGGGACGCAAGAACAGACGACTTTTGCCAAACAGCATGTACAGTATGTACAGTATATACCAAATAGGTTTAAAACACAGGAGCTAAAATAATTGGGGGGGGGGCAGCCCTCAGACAAGGAGAGGTGCGCAAACAATGGCCAAGACCTCGTAATAAAATGCAATAGCTTACACAAATTTACCCCTCATATTTGACCAAAATATGGTAGTAGTAAATGGAAAATGGGATTGAGCTTGAAATGAGGGCCAAAGGTTACCGAAGGTCCCTTTCATTTACAAATCCTTTACATGTAGAGGCACACAATTAAGATTAAGAATAGTATAGGGAAAATGGGGGCATGTGCTTCAAACAAGACTCAAAGGTCATTGAAGGTTCCTATTTAGTTTATGAATTTTATATAGGCATTTACCCCACCCACACACACACGAACACAATTAAGATTTGCTTCCTACACCCCTGAAAACTAAAATTACCCAACGAAAATTACAGCTGTCTTCTTACTATGTAGTCTCTAATAACTCGTGTGTCTGATCTGTTACAGCGTTGGGTGTATAATTTATTTTTCCTATAAATAAGTTTCTAATACAACCAAGGAGGGCGTTGACTGGACGTAAAATGAGCATGTGTCGACGTTGTTCAGAAAGTGAATTATGATCTGAAGTTAGAGCCTGTGATTAAAAGCTTTATATTCCGGAGTTTTGCATACTAAAACTGCAAGTACATGCAATTACTTTTCTTTCTGTCTTTCTCAAGTTGAATTGAGTTCTCTTTGTTAGCGTATGATTATAATTTGGGGAAGGTTGTCCTGATAATTAGTAATCCCAATACACTAAGGATATTGTGACCGTAATCCATTTGTGATTTTAAGCTAATTGATAGAGCCTACTAGAGAAGATCATTGTGAATAGGATGTTGCTATAATGATTATTCCCCCGTAACACGAGTATGATTATGGATGTAAAACATAACCCAATCTCACAAGTGAATCTGATTCAGGCTATTTTGGCATTGTTAACCCTCTAAGCACCGCTAATGCATTATTACATCATACCCATTGGTCGTCATGATGCATGAATACAGCCCTAGTGAGTTATTCATCAGGGCTGCATTCATGTATCATGCCAACCCTGTAGGAAGTACATATAAACCCCTGGAGAGTCGTCATGATGCTCCAATGAAGTGCTGGCAAGCAGTCTCGCCAGCACTTCATTAGTGCATCATAACGACCCATGGGCATGGTGCTTCAGCGGCCTTTAAAGGGTTAAGGGGAATGATATCCACTCGGATTCCCAGTGCATTCCTGCAGATACCCAATAGTATTTACAATATGGTTTCTTTTATAAGCTCACATTTACCCATAATACCGTTGGATTCATGTATATACATACAGCCTGCAAAACGTGATTTCTCTGTAAAAGCAATGGACTGAACTAACAGCTATAACATTACTGTGAGTAGCTCATGAGCGGCTCATAGGGTGTCTAATAGTCCCCGCGAGTAACTCGAGACAGGTGGCAACAGCTTCGAAAGGTTAGGGGGGCTTGGCCGTTTGGCCCTGGGTGTCGATAGTGTTTAGAAGGGATTAATTGCTCTCAATCAAGAGCATATCGATAGCGACGCCTGTTGGCGAGCACAATGCAGTTGAGACGCCCAGTTGCAATAAGAAAGGCGAGATGGGGAGGGGAGATAAAGTGGCTGCCAAGTCACGCGTTGTACCGGGGTTACTAGGGGGGGGTTAACCTAAGGCCAAAAAAACGGTTTGATTTCCGGTCAACAGAACTCGCTTAACAAATCAGGGACAAGCTCACACTTTTGAATAAATTTTTTTGTTTTCAAATTTTCTTTCTATACTACTGCAGGGGCGTAGGAAAAGGGGGCAGGGGGGTCTGGGCCCCCCTCCCAATAATGAGGAGGTTCCATATATAAGCCTTTATACAAATATAGCAGCCCCCCCCCAACCGAGACCCCTGGGCACCCCCCCCCCCCCAATAGAAATTTGCTTCCTACGCCCCTGTACTGCTACATTTTTGTCGTGTTTACACTTAATTCGCCAAGTAAATGTAGGATGCATATTATAAATTAAATAAATTATTCTTTAAAATAAGTGGGACGGAACTCACCTATCCTCAATACAAATGCATGAAAAGTCCCGAGATAAAAGAAATAGAAATAAGAAATAAAATAAACCTTTCATAATTTGAAAAAAAAGACTGCCTATTTCAACTCTTTCTCGCCTTGTTACAAGAAACATCCGATTATTTTTTTATTTTCTCTCTTTTGCCTAAAATGCAGAGTAAAACCGACCCCATGAGCTGCAGGCGACACTCGCCAATCAGGCAGACCATGGCAGGCCGCTTCAAATTGCAGACGACAATCAGCGATAAGCAATGCTTAGCGCGGGAGAACCGGTCAAAACAAAGCAATAATATCCCCTGGAAAATTACCCCTTCTGTTTCTGTATATATATGCCTGATAAATTTGAGTTGGGTGCGCCTTATACGCGAGGTGCGCCTTATAATATATGCGGGGGTAATACATAAAAATGCACAACCAACAATCCATGTACAACCAGGTATTGGCGGGTAATCAGAAACTGAGAAAGAACCAAAGGTAGGCAAACTTGGCTATGGGATTAAAGAGAACAGGGTCAGATTGCTTTTTCAAAACAACCAAACTTCTCACCTCAACAAGTGAATGACATCAAAAGTATAGTCTTGGGTCAAGTCCATGGCGACAGGTCGTGCCTTTTGGCCGCCTATCGATATACCAGGAGCTCTGAAGAGAGCAAATGTTCACCGTTAACCACAAAGGGTAGACCCCTCCCATGGAAACAATGCAGGAGGAACGCTGAGGTGAAGAGGCGCGCCAGTAATAGTTATTGTCCATGCCGCGTGGTGGCGCGTCTGTACCGCGTCTTCTCTGAAGTCCGCGTTCTCCATCCGCGTTTGGCAGCGTCTCTTGGCACCGGACGCCAGAGGAACGCCACCGTGCAACACCTCCATGGTCTCCTGCTCCCACACCCCGCCTCCTCCTGCTAAGACACAGCCAAACCTTCTCCTGTTCCTGCACCTTAAACCATTTAAGGGCAGCTGATTCAGGAGTGCATAATGGCCATTGGTCGTCATGATGCGCTAATGAAGTCCTGGCGACTCTGGAGGTTTGTGTATCAATCCCGTAGGGTGACGGGGTCGCCATGATGCATGAATGTAGCCAGGATAGCATTCATACATCATGACGACAAAGGAGCATGCTGAATTGATTCATCAGGCACTCTTAAAGGGTTTTAACCCCTGATGTTCTTACTGGTGCAATCTTGCCGACAGAGCAAGAAAAAGGCAATTGGCACAACTTCAGAGACGCTGGGCGGAGAGCGGGTGCGTCTTTGATGAGACAATAGGACTGGAAAAAGGTACTTTCTCATGTGGCTTGTAATCAGTTCTCGTAATCACTGCTATTAACTTGTGTCTTTGAGGCCCGGTGTCTGTATTTATGTATGCACTAGATAAGGATCATTTATCAAAAAGTCAAATAATAAAGGCATTGGTCGAGGAGGGCTTATTTCTTATGCTATTTGAAGCAGATCAGTTTAGATGCATTTGATTTTGTCATGGCTTTAGCTAGAAATATGCAATATAAATATGATTGACTAACTATGACTGATTTAATGGTCATATTTTTTCCTAAATTGGCAATGGCGGATTTAGACGGGTTGTTACTACATACGAATGTCTTTCCTCAAAATTAGCTCAAAAACAGTGGGCGCGCCACCTCCTTTGGAGCCGCGCCCCCTCCTTTTCCAAATACCGCCGCTTTTTGGATCCGGCGTTATTATGGGTAAACGCATTAGGATTATAATAGAACATAAAGGCTTTAATTTCCCTTATAGATATTTGTTTCAATGTTCAGCTGATTGTAACGCTGATCACAAAAATAGGCCTTAACGTACCTGATACACACAGGGACTTCACATGCTGGAGCGTGTTGCTCCTATGGTAAAAAGAGCTGTCAGTAGGTATCCTCTTTTCAAAAGAAGTCACGCTCTGCTTCACCATTCAACTTGCACTCACCACGTTAGTCTGAAAAGTCACCTGTCTTGTTTAAAACAGACAGCTGCACTATCAGGTACCTACTCATGTCACACACTCTACACTGTAAATAATGTGTGTTGCGGGTACACACAAGATTGTAACACACATGGATATTCAACCCACTTTGAGCAGTTTACTCACTTTGAGGTCATCAACACACTTTTTCTAACACACTTACATACTTTTTTCTCAAAAGTGTTTATGTACTGAAAAGTGTGTTAAATCAACACACATTTTATTAATCCTTCAGTCTTATCAGTGGTATTATGTAACCCATTAATTGCCCCTCACCTGACCAAAGGTCAGTTATAACAGTTACACACAGTCAGTTTGAATCTGCACCTGCTGGAGAGAGGAGTGTCTTCACTTCTCTGCTTATTTCTGGTAAGTAATCTTATATATCATCCTCGACACTAGTGCTACACAAGCTGTAATAGAGTGTAGTAAGTTGGTTTATCATAGATTTACACTCACATAAAGAAATTCTCTAAAAGCTGTATCAATATGCTGCCTAACATACTATCTAGTGTAGCATACAGTTTTCATTCACCAATTCTTCAGTTTCAGAAAACTACAATCTGCTTGCTCCAGCCACTGACACGTTCTCATGCTGATTTGTGATTTACAAAATACCAGGAATAGGTAAGTGGGACTATTCTGCATTTTGAATATAATTCTTTATCATTATAATGTACCTACATAACTTTTTTACATATGGGAGCCTAGACTCTGTCACCATTCTAAATTCTAGACAGAGAAATCAGAAGATATGTTATTGATGTATTAGCATATTTTAATGTAGAAGTATAAGTAATATTAGAACAATTTATGCACTAAATCAACATCATAATTATGGTCTTACAACAATATATTGTTATTCCTTTCCAGATTAAGTATGTGTGCCTCATGGGTACCTTCCTCACATCATCTCAGGACAATAACAAGTACACCCAAATGAAAATATGATTAAATAAAGGCTAAATGCCCCCCACCCACCCCCTTCATTGTAGATATATTAACTCACTTTCAAATCTAAACACTTTATGAAGCAACACACTTTCTATGAACACACTATATGCATGAACACACTTTTTGCAACACACTTTTGTTGTAACACCCTTTTGACATGAACACACTTCTTAACACACTTTTGGCAAAAGTGTGTTGTGTGTTAAAAAAATAAGTGAGTAAAAATATGCTGCAAAGAAGTGTGTTACAAAGCGTGTAAATGCAACACACATTTCTTACAGTGTATAGTATATTATACTGACTGACTTCTCCCAACTAGGTACCTACTCAAATCCCCTTTTTGAGCACCATACTTGAATGTCAATTTGTGAGCAACAAAAGGGACAAGTTATAGCTACATGAAAAGAAAGGACTGGAAACAAGGGCATTTTTAGCCAGCTCTTCCTTTTACAATATATAGGAGCAACACCCTCCAGGGGTATCTGCAGCCCAATGGAAATCTCAAGGCAAGACCTATACATACTCTGAGTAGATGCGAATTTCTGTATGAGAGGAGAAAAATCCACATATTGAGCCTAATGCATATATATAGGTTATCCTAAGTAGAGCACATATTATGAATAAGAAGTATGAGAAGAGCCCCTTGTACCGGGGAAACGAATTATGGAAAGACTTGTGTCCCGAAACACAAAGTATTGTATACACTCTGAGCCCGTACCCACACTGAAAACCTGGAAGATCCGAAACTAGTCAGCGGTGACGACTTTAGGTCCTCAAGTTGACGATACCTAAAACTACAGCTTTAGGTAGTCAAAATGATGACTTTAGGTCGTCATCCTGACGACCTGAGTCATCAGGATGACAATACTGACAGTACAGAGTCGTCATACTGATGACTTAGGTCGTCAGGATGATGGCCTAAAGTCGTCATTTTGACTACCTAAAGCTATAGTTTTAGGTATCGTCAACTTGAGGACCTAAGTGGCAACCGCTGACTAGTTTCAGATCTTCCAGGTTTTCAGTGCAGTGCTGTAAATATACAGCACTGGGTACGGGACTGTTTACTTTAGAGTCATTAGGTTTGTACTGACAGTAATTCTTCCTGTTTTCTAAATATAAAAGCAAAGTGCTGTAAATAGCTTGGCCCGGTATTACAGCGTGCAATAAGGTATTCACAAAAAAAGTGTAAGGCCAAGACCAAGTATAGCGACTTCATTACTGCACTGTAAGAAATGTGTGTTGCATTTACACGCTTTGTAACACACTTCTTTGCAGCATATTTTTACTCACTTATTTTTTTAACACACAACACACTTTTGCCAAAAGTGTGTTAAGAAGTGTGTTCATGTCAAAAGGGTGTTACAACAAAAGTGTGTTGCAAAAAGTGTGTTCATGCATATAGTGTGTTCATAGAAAGTGTGTTGCTTCATAAAGTGTTTAGATTTGAAAGTGAGTTAATATATCTACAATGAAGGGGGTGGGTGGGGGGCATTTAGCCTTTATTTAATCATATTTTCATTTGGGTGTACTTGTTATTGTCCTGAGATGATGTGAGGAAGGTACCCATGAGGCACACATACTTAATCTGGAAAGGAATAACAATATATTGTTGTAAGACCATAATTATGATGTTGATTTAGTGCATAAATTGTTCTAATATTACTTATACTTCTACATTAAAATATGCTAATACGTCAATAACATATCTTCTGATTTCTCTGTCTAGAATTTAGAATGGTGACAGAGTCTAGGCTCCCATATGTAAAAAAGTTATGTAGGTACATTATAATGATAAAGAATTATATTCAAAATGCAGAATAGTCCCACTTACCTATTCCTGGTATTTTGTAAATCACAAATCAGCATGAGAACGTGTCAGTGGCTGGAGCAAGCAGATTGTAGTTTTCTGAAACTGAAGAATTGGTGAATGAAAACTGTATGCTACACTAGATAGTATGTTAGGCAGCATATTGATACAGCTTTTAGAGAATTTCTTTATGTGAGTGTAAATCTATGATAAACCAACTTACTACACTCTATTACAGCTTGTGTAGCACTAGTGTCGAGGATGATATATAAGATTACTTACCAGAAATAAGCAGAGAAGTGAAGACACTCCTCTCTCCAGCAGGTGCAGATTCAAACTGACTGTGTGTAACTGTTATAACTGACCTTTGGTCAGGTGAGGGGCAATTAATGGGTTACATAATACCACTGATAAGACTGAAGGATTAATAAAATGTGTGTTGATTTAACACACTTTTCAGTACATAAACACTTTTGAGAAAAAAGTATGTAAGTGTGTTAGAAAAAGTGTGTTGATGACCTCAAAGTGAGTAAACTGCTCAAAGTGGGTTGAATATCCATGTGTGTTACAATCTTGTGTGTTCCCGCAACACACATTATTTACAGTGTGGGAATCCACTGCATACAATGATATGCATTGAACTATTATGTTGAAGAAAACCTGGAAGTGACTTCATTTCCAGAAATTAGACTCGCAGAAAGTATCAGTGATAATGACTACATAGTCTCATACCATACCGTTGTTTTGTCATCAATAGCCAATAATTATAATGAACGGGTATAACAGGGTACACTTGTGTAGGTATTTATTGTATGCTGCATTATGTATGTATTTATTATATGCTATATTGGAGAGTGCTATGGGAGTCCTGTATAGGGTTTATGGTAGTATAGAGTTTATGGTAGGCTGTGGAATGTGTAGACGGAGGGGAGTCGACGAGATCTGGTCAGGTAGATTCTGTAGAGGGGGAGGGGGGAATACGGGTGAGCCAAACATCGGCGTCTGAAAGGTGTGAGGGGTTGGTAAGAGATAGGGAGGAGTCAGTATTGTGGGAGCAGCCGAGGAGGCAACACATACTCCTGGAGTAGACGAGGATGAAGCTGTTTAGTATTTAGTATTACACTTAGCCAATGTAAGAACGGATTGAACAGGATCTCTATGGCACTTATACCTCTCCAGTAGCATCGGATTGTTAAACATGAACTGCTTGTATGAATAGACTGATGTCGTTGAAGCTGTACAACCATGAGTGGACTCATCATCAGCTGTAACTGTGAATAACCAATGAACAATAAATGGTGACTTGTATCGGCGTCTTGGTGTTGGTTAAAAGGATGGGCTGAGCCAACATCATACCACTAGAGTTAGTCTTCCCAAATACGTGAGAATAGCGGAGTGAGCTGATAATAACTACACAACTTATACCACATTAATATACATATAAACACAACCCACACAGCCCAGATGGTGGAGAATTAGTGGTTGGGCTTATCATTGTACTGATGAGCGGCTCGCCGTACCCGATACCTAACAGCTCAGACGCTGGATGTGACTCAGCGGCATCGCCACACACTGACAGTAGTGACGGTGTGGAAGTCTATACTATCATACCTGCAGCGCGCACATTGCCTGGGAATGCAGCAGTAACACATAGTGGTGTAGCAGAGGGACAGGGTGGAAGATCCGGAGTGAGTGAAGCGGGACCTGATCAATCACGTGTCACTCTTAGATCGGATCACACACATGTGCATGTGCAATTAGGACCCAGGTCGCAAGTGGTGCTTTTGCCTGGAGAGGAGGTGTCTAGAGAGATTGGATTCCCCGTGGCTCGGTCAGAGGAGGAGCGGGCGTCGTCTCAAAGGGATCCCAAGTCTGGGGGGACGTCTGGCCTACAATTGTCTACTGCGGCTGATTCTGAACCAGCAGGGTCGGTGGTGGTGGACGATACCTCTGGACCATTCTCAGCATTGGGAGTGGAGAACGAGCATCAGTCATCTGCGGCAGAGTCGGAGACCAGGGCTGATGTTTCTAGTGATGGGCAACAGGCGGCGGTTCAGGAGCACACAGTGAGTGCTGATGCAGGGGAACGGCCTGATAATCTCTGCAAAGGATGGACGACAGGAGACAGATTAGTGAATTATAAGTATTTTTCGACGCCCATTGCTAGGAGCTCCAGTATTAATTTCTGTAAGGCTACTCCTAGGTGCCTTGAGTTTGAGGGTACAGCGGACCAGGGACAAGTCAGACGCGCATCTGAGGGGGATGTGGCGGATATTGGTGATGAGGATTTGAATTTTGAAACGATTGCAACGTCATTGGGGTTAATTGAGCCAGTACATGAAGACGGACAGGTGGATGAGAGTGGAACAAAGGATGGTCATGAGGATGAGGGGGACGCACATGGGGAGGATGATCCAGTAGACGGGGCGTCTACAGTGGTGGCAGTGCCAGGGCAAAGCGAGGACGTCGGTGGGAAGATACGGGAACAGGGGTCGGAGGCCTGTGGTGATTCACAAGGGGGGAGTGCAGGATTGCTACCGTCTGGTTTCTTGGTGGTTGTTGAGAATGGGAGAAAGTTAAGTGATAGAGACTTGGTGGGTCAGGATGAGACTGGTGGAGTTGGACAGGATTGGACAAGCTGTACTACACCGGTTGTTACAGGTGATCAAAGTGGCAGTCGTCTGGGAGAGTCTGTGAGTAAAACAAGGGTGGATGAAGTTATTGCAGGTCTGCAGAACACTAATATTAGGGTACGACGAAGCATAGAGAGGGGGAGAGCCATATTGGAACAGGAGCTGAGCTATCGGCAGGCCATTGATGGGGAGGAGCCGCCCGCGAGGCCGGAGATAGACCGGGAGCGTGTAGCACGAAGGGAGAGATTTTTGAACGACACTGTAAATTGGAGGAAGGTAACTGCGAATATCCGCTCAGGCAATAGTACAGGTCGTACTACAGATGAGGGGCATTTAGATGATGTTCTAAAAAGCCATCTTCAGACTGATGTTTCGGGTGACTGGGAGGATTGGTGGGCTCGGAGAGCGGACGAAAAGAGAAGACGGCAGATAGAAAGGGAGGCCCGGGAGGAAGCCGCTGAGGGCTCCGTAGCTGCAGGTGTTGGAACTGGTGTACAGGGGAACGACAGTGAAGAGAGCTCAGTGGGTGATTTGGATGCGGAGAAACAGGTGGAGGAGGATATTGCACCTATTATTGGTTCTGAAGACGACGACATGGCGCCTAGTCCGAATGTTAAACTACCATCCTTCAATGGGGAGCCTGGGGAGGATTATCGGAGATATTTCAAGGAATTGAATGGAATGCAAAAGCTATTTGGATGGTCTCCGGATCAACATCTTGAGTATGCAAAATTGGGCTTGAAGAAGGGGGCATCGAAATGGATGGATGGTATTCCAGAGGGGGAAAAGGATACTTTGGACAAAGTAGTGGCTATAGTGAAGAGGGTTTTTGAAGACAAAAGGCCACTGTGGCAGAAACATAGGGATTTGCACTGTCTGAAGCAGGAAAAGGGACAGTCGGTCTGGGACTTCGCATTGAAAATAAAGGAATATGACGAGTTGGATGTTCCTGATGTCATCAAATTGTCAGTCTTTGTGGGGGGTTTGCTTCCGCCCATTGATAAGGACCTGATGAAACACAATGCTGATTCTTTTGAAGAGGCTCTCAGACTGGCGTCTTATTGGGAAAATGTGGAGAAAGGAAGGAACTCCAAAGGTGTGGCGCAGTTACATATGCTAGAGTCTGAGGGGACTCGGGATGGAGCATGTGGGGACGATCAATTCGATCCTAAAGAGTATGCTAGGGAACAAACTAAAGCAGTGGTGGAGATGTGTACTATGGAATATAGACGGGGGCTCAGGGAGATGGAACATGGACGGGAGAATCAGCAGGGACAATATGCTGGAAGGGGTGGTAACTCACAAGGGCAGTATCAGGCGCAGGCGGGCAGAGGGACCGGCGCGGGAACATATGGTCAGAATAGACAGTTCGGTGCAGGCGGTGGAGGTCGAGGATGGAATTATCAAGGGGGACGCGGTGGAAATCAGTATAACGCATCTCAGTATTTCAATAACAGGTTTCAAGGACAGAGATACACAGGAGGAAGCAGGCAGGGTCAACAGGGGGATGATAAAGGTCAGAGAAGAGCACAGGAATATGCTAGGATGATGGGAGATGCAGGAGAGAGTCAGAAAGGAGGAGGAGCGATCTATTGTTTGATTCATGACTCTACTACACATTCTACAGAGGAGTGCACGTTTTTGAAGAAATACAGGGATCACTTGTCATCCTCTCAGCAGAACAGAGACCAACGAGATCAGGGAAATGATGTTCGCAGGCCGGGAAACGGGCACAACGGCTCATTCCTACCCCAGAATTAAATTTGATATCAGGGGATGGGTCGGGAAACAGGGGATCAAAAGACAAAGCGCCATGGTTGGTTCAGTGTACTATTGACGAGAACACATACAGATGTTTAGTGGACACGGGCGCGTCTGATTGTTTTATAGCACGAACAATTGTGAGTAGTATAAGTGAGACAGCAATTTGGGACAGGCAGCCATCTCAATTGGGGAAGGTGCGTCTGGGGGACAAAACATCATTACAAGTTTATGAGACGGTGCGACTGCAGTGTTTTATGGATGGTGCTTGCATATACTATGATTTTAATGTGGTGGATTCACTGGCTTATGATATTGTGCTGGGGCGTAATTTTCTGATTGACGCAAGGGCACAGATTATAGCTATAGATGGAAAGGTGCGTCTCTTTACTGAGGATCCGGTCTCAATTGAAGTAGCGGCGATTTTGGACCCATGGGAGGAAAGATTGGTGACGGTGAAAGGATGGGATGTTGCGGCTGAAAGGGTTGGAACAACGGTCTTGTTGAGACCATCTAATTTGGCGGTGGTAGCTGCGGATGGTGCGGTGAACTATGTGGGGAAGAAATGGTATATGAGAATTGCTAATCTCTCTGACAGGCAAGTGTATGTGGATACAACTGAGGTTATAGCATATGCGGAAGACATAGATGAACCGGAACTTGATTTGCTGGAGGTAATTGATACAGCTAATGTTGACAGGGATAGAAAGGATGAGGCTCGTGAGATTGTGGCACGATGTAATGAAGACCGGCGGGAGAATGGTCAAGATGCTAGGAGAGGGTCAGAGCATCGGCAGGATCCTCAGGACAGTGGTGGTGGATGTGGTGTTTTTACCTTAAGTGAGCAGGAGAGGCTGGATAAAATTGAGAAGATCAGGGGCCTTGATTTGGGTGACACTATGATGACGCCGGAAGAGCAGAGGGTATTCAGAGAAATGCTGGTGGTCAACATGGACACTATAGCATTTTCTATGAAGGAGTTGGGTCATTGTTCATTGGCTCCAATGAAAATAAGGGTCGATGAGTCCAAGGGTCCGTGTATGGCACGACCATACAGGTATTCTCCTCAGAAAATGGATATTATTGATGAACAGGTGAGGGAATTGTTAAAGTTGGGAATTATTGAGCCCAGTGACAGCGTATGGAGAAGTCCGTTGGTGGTAGTGCAGAAGAAGGATGGAAAGGCTAGATTATGTACAGACTATCGCATGTTGAATCTTATTACGGCGGATGACACATATCCTATGCCCACAGCCAGAAGCATGTTTTTGTATATGGCATACAGAAAACCTATAATCTTTACAGCCATGGATTTGCTCAGTGGGTATCATCAGTGCGATTTACATCATGACAGCAGGCAATATTCAGCATTTGAATCACCCTCGGGGGTTTGGCAATGGACGAGGATGCCGTTTGGTATGAAGCAGAGCCCATGGCAATTTACTAAGATTATGTCATTAGCACTAGGAGGCTTAATACCACGTACTTGTCTAGCCTACCTAGACGATATCATTATCTTTGATCCGGATGTGGACAGCCATATCACTAATGTCGGCAGAGTATTGGCAGCTTTAGGTAAAGCAGGTTTAACAGTGAAGCCGGAAAAGTGTGAGTGGGGCAAAGCGGAAATCAAGTTTTTGGGGCACATTATTAATGCTGAAGGAGTGCAGACGCAATCTAAAGTGATCAGAAAGGTGCAGGAATTTGGTAGACCGTATAATGAACATACAACTCGATCCTTTCTGGGGCTTTGTAATTATTACAGGAGTTTTATTCCTAACTATGCTGTTTTGTCGATGCCTCTGAATAATTTGTTGAAAATCAAGGTGCCATTTAAGTGGACAGATGAGTGTGAGGTGTCATTCAAGAAAATACAAGCAGCATTAGCTAGCACACCGTTATTGGTACATCCAGAGATCGGGGGTCACTTTTATGTTTTAACAGATGCTTCGGATGGCGCGTGTGGAGCGGCCATCTGTATAAAAAGGGATGGATTGCTGAGACCGGTAACATATTATGGGTATACATTTACAAAGGCTGAAAGAAACTACACTATAACAGAGAAAGAAGGCCTAGCTGTTATAAGAGTATTGAAGAAATTTGAGGATATGCTGACTGGGGCTAAGATCACGATAATAACAGACCATCAACCATTAATACCTTTGCTTCAACAAGCCAGTAAGGCTCCATCCAAAAGGTTGACTAGATGGGGTTTAGCAATGACTGACTTTGACTATGAGATTAGGTATGAGCCGGGAGCCACTCACTACCTGCCGGATTTTATATCCAGAGTGCCGTTGGCAGTGGGACAGGATACACCTGGCGAGGAGTCGGGGGAGTTTGAGCCTGAGGTGGGATGTGAGTTACTCGTGATGGAACTGGTAGGAGAGGAATTGGATAGGGAAACCTTCATTCAGGAGCAGTGGAAGGATGGATTCTGCAGGGGGATGATGAGATATTTGGCGGGAGATGAATTGCCAGTGGATGAGGAAAAGGCGCGAGGGATTTTACATAATGCTGATTTTATGGGTATGAAGGATGGATTGTTATGCAAGTATATAAAACCAGCTAGAAAGAGGGGTGGGCCTATAGCTGACTTAAACCCAAGGATAGTGGTGCCTAAGGCTATGGTGAATAGAGTGCTCTATCTCATGCATGATGATATTATGTGCGGAGGACATGTGGGAACAGTGGCGCTGAATACAAAAGTACAGGCTCGGTTTTATTGGAAAAATATGATGGTGGACATAGCTAGGTACGTGCGGCTATGTGAAAGGTGCGCGTTGAGAAAAAGAGCACCTCACTTTAGAGCCAAGGCAAGATCATGGGATACGCCGGATTATCCATGGCAAGTGATACAGACAGATTTTGTTGGGCCACTGCGTAGATCCAAAGAAGGTTATAAATATATCATGACCTTCATAGACCTTCTGACGGGATGGCCGGAGGCATTCTGTACTAAAGACACAACTGCGCACACGGCAGCTGGGGTGTTTCTACGGGAGATCGTGTGTAGATACGGCAAGGTGGAAGTGCTGTGCAGCGACAGAGGGTCTACATATATGGGTCAGGTTTTTCGTGAGGTTACAGCTAGATTATCAACCAAACAGAGGTTTACGTCTTCTAGGAATCCGACCGGAAATGCCAGGGTTGAAAGATTGCATAAATCATTAGAGGATACGATAGGATGCTATGTGACCGAGGATCATGAACACTGGCCAGAACTGTTACCCATTGCATTGTGGACAGTGCGTTCCAATATCAGTATGAGGACGGGGTTTTCACCATATGCACTACAATTCGGGAGGGATCCAGTGGCTATGTCCTTTGCTGAGGAAAGGCCACTGCCTAAAGTGCCATCTGAGAGGGATTGGTTTCTTAGAACAAATCATAGCATACAGTTATTACAAGAGGCGGCCAACGCTCATACTGCTAGGTATGAGGAGCAGCTCAGACGTAGATTGGATGGACGGGCTCGACCTGTATCTTTTATAGAGGGGGAGTGGGTATATTACTATGATCCGAAATGCGCGGTGAATAGTACATCGAAGTTTGCTGGTAGATACACAGGGCCACACAGGATAATAGAGGTGGTGGGGGATAACAGGGTGAGGTTGAGAGCAGTGAAGACGGGCAAAGAGATACCTCACTTAGTAAATGTGAATAAACTGAAGAGAGCATACAAAGGGGAGGGTGAAAATGACGAAGGAGAAGCCAAAGATGAGAGGTCTGTGGAAGTGGATAAGTCAGAAGTGGAATTACAAGTGGATAAAGAAGACATAGGACATGAGAACCCGAGAGGGGTGACTGAGGTGGAACATCCTTCATCTGGTCTGGAGGATACAGCGTTAGCGGACGCTGATAAGGAGAACAAATTGAATACGTCAGACGACGATAGAAGTGCACATGAGAAAAAGAGAGAGGTGGCCGGAGCTGGACCGCGCGCACCTATACAGGAATCTGATAATGAGAAAGATGGAGTTGTACGGCGAGATAGCCGGGAGAAGCACAGGCAGGAAGCTGTGGTCGATAATTGGTGTAAAAAGAAAGGGTTACAGGATAGTGATATTGATAAGGTCGAGGGTGGCCGAAGACAGGATAATGAAGAGAAAAAGAAGGGTAGAGTGAGAAATGTTGAGGTGAAGAGGCAGATGGACGAAGACAGAGAGAGAGAAGAAATGGAGAGGAGACAGAAAAGAAAAGAGAGAGAGGATAGGGCTGAGAGAAGACGGAGGCAAAGAGATAGGAGAGCGCAATTGGCTGCAGGGGCTATTATGAGTAAGGAATCTAGCAGTGAACATATCATTCCAAAGGGACCGATTTGTAAGCATCACAGGAGAGGCAGAGAGGAGCTCAGCTCATCCAGCGAGGGAGAATAGGGCGAGCTTAGACGGGATGCTACAGGATGGGCGATAATCCTGTAGTATTCACGTGTGTTGCTATGAGGGAGAAGGGGGGGTGATGCAGGTGCCGAAGGGGGAGGGGCCGCCCGGAGGAGCAGGTCAAGCTGACTCATGCAGGTAGACGGAAAGGAGGGCGATACACAAAGAAAAGGGAAAAGTAGGGCAAGGTAGGAAAAGAGGGGAGGGGGGGGGAGGCCAGCGCAACAGGTATATGCAGGAGGAGATGCATCAGGAGGTGGCAGTGCGCGCACAACGAGGGACGAGATAAGACCTCACAGTAAATAGCAGGTGCTGATGGACGGATGGCAGATAGCTGGTACGATAGTGTTGGAGAACAGCAATACCAACAATACTATAATACGTGGATGATTCAAGACAACTATTGCAATAGCACTTACAATGAAAGGAGCACAGTGTCTGCAGCAAGTTCAACAACAACAGAAACAAATGAAAAAGGATTTGGTGCGACTTCAACGTCAGGCCAACCAAGCTCAGCGCAAGAGCCAATACAGGTGGTGGAAGCAGCTCAAGCCGAGGTCCTGGTAAATCATCAGGGAAACATATGGGATAGCATACGTGACATCACTGTGGGACAGACAGAATGGGAGTGGTTGTTGGATGCCACTCTACAAGGCACCGGTGGTATAATTAAGAGAGAGACTCAGACCACAGAAACAGCGACACAGACAGAACCATCAATATTTTATAGTAAAGACGATGAATTTGTGCTGGATACATCAATCAGATTGGATGACATATTGATAGAAGAGTATTATAGTAGAAGACAAGTGACCTCAAGGCTCTGTCACATTTGTGGCAGAACAACAGCAACAGCGGCAGGAGCGGCCAAACACCTGGAACAGGTACATGGGATAAAACATCTCATATAATGTCCACTAGTGAGGAAGCGGGAAAGAGAGCACCATCTATAGTAAAGGCAGGGAGATATAGGGGACAACAGGTAGAAGACGCGCTGGATGCTATATATGGATTTGGATATTCATTGCCGAAGGTATTCAGATACAATGGGGCGACGTTACAGGATATAGTAATGCAGAAAATATCAAAACTGAAATTGGACATCGCGAGATTGCCAAGATATTTGAGGGAACAAGTAAATAGACATCATTTTAAATATGGAGTAGGGAGTGTGACTAATGCATTCTTTTTCTCAAGAAAGTGTAGGAGGCATCGCAAGACTAGTAGAGGGAAACGATGCAGGCAGTGTAGACAGAGAGATGAAACTTGGGAAATGTTCAAACTGAAGCAAAAGGGAAAGCATATCACCCAAGGAGTATTAACATCCGGGGTTAAAGACAATGAGACGACCCTGGAGGAGGAGGATGTAACTGAAGACTTTGATAAATATAACTAGAAAGGATATGAGTTGATAGGAAAGGAACAGAGGGACTGTATGGTTATAAAATACAATACCTGTTAAGGGAACGTTATGAGGGGTTGAAGAAATGTACAAAATGGCAGGTATCAGTATAACGCCACCTACCTTTAGAGGAGCACCAGGAGAAAAGATAGAAGAATATTTCTACGACATGGATTTGATTAGGAGAATATATGATCTAGGGGAAATGGAATATGTGGCATTATTATTGTGGGGAATGAAAGGTGAAGTGAAAACTTGGGTTAGGAAATTACCTGAGGAAAGTAAGAATACTGCATGGAAAATACAGCAAATAACCATGGCAGTATTTGCAGCTCCAGATGCCTGGAAAGAATGGGGTACAGGAGGAAAGAGACAGAAAAGACAGCGCGAGAATGACGGCGCGGAAACAGAGCCAGCGGGGGAATGAACACGAGAGTGAGAAAAAAAAAAGGGGGGGGGGGAAGTGCCGGACATTGAGACAGACATATGTATATTAAGAGCCCAGTAACAGAAAAAGGGGGGGGGGGAAGAGAGCAGACATGCGCAGGTAAAGAAAGAGATAAGATGCAATGACAAGCAAGACAGTTGGCAGTGTAGGAGTGGAACTCCAGCTGTACAGACATCGGCAAGCAACAGATACAGACTACACTCAAAAGTTTAACAAGATAGAACAACCAGCATGCTACGTGGACATAACCAAGACAAGACAACATAATCAGCAGTTTAGATAAGCTATAAACATGAGTTCTAGTGGAAAAGCCTGGATCATAGACAACGGAAGGTTCATAGCGGTTGAGATGAATTAATGGAGATCAGTAATAATTTACTGAAGGAAAGGAATCATCGCCCACTGTAGAGAGGGTAGAGATATTAAGGCTCAGATACACCCTACTCTATGGATAAGACTTAACTACTTAATACAGTTTGTGGAAAATTGTAAAAGGTCGGATCCATTTAGGATGCATTTAATATAAATACATACCTGAAGTGAAGATTTAAGGACTAGTAGGAGTAGAGGCATCATCATCATCAGCAGATGAAGCGGGAGAAGAACTGAAGATAGTAAATAAAGCAGGTATATGAGATAAAGAGAAAGAAGTGCATCACATACAGGAGGCAACCACTATGGGGCACCTTATAAGTTGTCTAAGGGTGAATGGAAACACTAGTCGGAACCAGCAGGACCACAGTCGCGACACACATAGAATGACTCCAGTAACAAGGTCCATAATTAAGAGGCCTAAATTTAAAGGATATATTTGTCCAGAAGTAAGGCATTCTGTTAAAGAACCAGAGCCTATAATGGTTTAATTATTTAGGAAGCCCAGACTCTGAGAAAGGAAATACGATGTCTATAGTTGTAGATATATATATTCAAAAATAAGTGTGAGTGAAATTCTTTTCTAAGAAGGTATTAGGACACATAAAATTCAGCCATATGGGTGTATTAATGAGATCAGTTATACACCTGAGACTGTGAATGTGATCGCCACTACTCACAAATCAGAGGAGCTCAGCAACTTTATAGAGTTAGCTTATGCATATATTTTAAAAGAAAATATGTGTATAGTATCTTATTACAAGAACGAAGTGAGCGTCTCTAGGAATCAAAGTATGAATCACTAGGGAAATATACTTACTTCTGCGAGAGGGTAGAAGCTGGGGAAGCCAATGTTGGAAGGATAGGACCTCCAAGATTAGAAGAACGGGAGGTTTGTGGTCTGGCAGGAAGCTGATAGGGATGATGTCGCGTAGTGGTAGCAGATGAAGATGTCAAGAGAGATATGATGGTAGAAGAACTGTGAGTCAGTCGTGAGGAAGAGGCCATGGTGCTGGAATGACAGGTCAACGGTGAGAAGGGTGGATGTCCAGGTGAGATAGCCAGAGTACTCCAGAACGAGGGCGACATTACTGGAAGGTGTGGAAGTGAAGCTGCAGTGGATGAAGATGAAGTAAACTGACCGGAAGTGGAAGAGGTCAGGGCCAGAGCGGGCGTATGTAGACAGGAAGGCGGAGACCTAGAAGCCGAGGTGGCGCGGGCTTCTGTAGCTGGAGCAGCTCGGATGGTGATGTGAGGCATCATTAATGAAGATACAGCGGGAAACTGACCGGAAGTAGTGGCGCTGGTAGTAGAAAAGGGACGAGAAGCAGCGGCAGAATAGGTAAATGTGGATGTTAGGGTTGTTCTGGACGTCAGAGGCGCAGTGGTGGTTAGCAAAGGTGTGTATGGTAGGGGCGAAACACCGGAAGTAGCAGGAAGGTGAGAAAACACATTGTAGTCTACATATGAAGAGTGATGCTGAGGTGGCAGTGGACGAGAAGTTGATGACACAGCGAAGTTGGCAGGCAGAGAATATTGGTGGGAGGTGTCCACTCGTAGAGGAAGGGTCGCTGTGCAAGTTGGTAGCGCATTGGAGGTAAAGGTGGATGCGAGGCTTGGAGCAGAGGTAGCAGGCACTATAGTGCTATAGGTGGGACGCGCACCTATGGGCGACATCAGAGTGGGATTCCAAGGTGGCACGAAAGGAGTGGTAGGGTTGACTGGAGGCGGAGTGATGTCGACATAAGCTGGTTGATAAGCAGGAGTAGGAATAGGTGGAACAGCAGCAGTTGATTGCAGGCGGTAACTGGGATCGGGCATCCCATCCAGGTGGATGACGCGCAGTGTCATATCAGTCATGTTACAAGCTAAGCGTAGATGATCTCGAATGGTGGTGTGTGAGGGCATGGTCGCGCCTTGCGGTCCGGTGCATACTAGCATGCACGGAGTAACGTTAGCATCTGTGGAGGACAGGTCTCTGCAGCCGACGATGTAGGTGAAACCGGGCTGGAGACGATCTATCGGGAGATAGACGAGTGCGCCATTGACAGAAACGCTGGAATAACTAGCCATCTTCAGTGCGAACAGGGTGGAAGTCAAGCATCGACTGAGAATTTAATTCTAGGTATCTAACCAAGGGGATGGGAAGTTGAAATAAGAAAACAAAAATATAGTGAAAACTATAGTAAAAAAAATTGAGGGCACATTAGGAGGAGTCGCTGAGACAAAGACTCCAATCCAATAAATTGGTGTTATCAGATGGAAGAGACGTACAGCTAGATAGGAGAGGAAGGCACACGTGTTCAGATTGACGGGAAAATATATACAAGAAGGGGTAAAAGGGTCATGAACTGGTGAACTATCTGACACGATAGGGCTTATTAAGTGTTCAAGATCCATAAAAACTTCCAGGAGCGATCAGTTAGGAGTCGTAGTAACCCAACTCGAACTGTAACCGGAAGCCATAATAAGAAGAAAATGGCGTGGCTAACTATACTATGTGTCTTATGTTCCTTGTGGGGTGTGGTAGATGCTGGAAGGCACACTTTCGAGACTTTAGAGAGAGCTGAATTAGGTGTCATTTTGCAACCTGGTAGACGTATTTCTACAGCTGAGCACAATCATGTGTCACAAGTGTTTGTATTAGAGATACCAGATAGATTACCAGAGCCGGAAATGGAAAGTATTTATGAACAATGTGTGAAGAATATGCAGGTTATGTGTGATATTCAACATCATAACAGAACCTTATTATTTGAAGATACCTGTGACAACATCAAACAGAAAGAAGAATGGTTGAATCAAATTATTAGAAAATTAATACAGGCCAGAGAGGAGGAAGTGGAAAAGCTGATGGAAAACATACCTGAACAACAACAAGTCAAAAGGTCTAAGAGAGCAGGTATACCGGGTCTAAATATTATAGGAGAGTTGTCGTACTATATTTTTGGCACTGGAAGAGCTGATGATGTAGCCAGAAATGAAAAGGATATTCAATTACTGAAGACATCATATTATAAGATGCGTGATGTTATTAAAACATTGGCCACAAGTACTAGCAATGGCTTGGAGGACGTCATGGCGGAAGTGGGAGAGTTGGCTGATAGACAGTTACAATTGTATGAAATGGCTAAGATATCATTGAAGAGACGGAAGTTGCTGGAAAGAACTCAAACTATGCACAGTGTGGCATTATATGAACTATCCATTGTATACAACCATGAAAGCCTGCTGACAAGGGTCAAATGGGGGTATATTATACATTTATTAAATGAACTCATTGAGATAAAGGATATGGCAGCTGAGGTAAGATTGGCATCACGAAGAAAACTATCCTCAAAATTGGTCACTAGAGAAGATTTGAAAGAAGCTATAATCAACACTGAAGTATATCTAAAGGCTACGTACCCACGATTTAGAGTCGCTTTTACTGATCCGGAATATTACTATGATAATAGTGTGGTGCGAGTATATCAGCACCAAGGTCGTGTAAAAATGCAGATAAGGATTCCGGTGGTGTCAGAGGAACACATATTTTGTGTATACTCTGTAAAGGTGTTTCCAGTACCAGTGCGGCTGGCCAATAAAGAAGCTGACGGGACGAGAATAGAGGGATTGCCATCAGAAGTAGCCATATCAAAGAATGGGCGGTATTATATATCAGAGCCAGTGGTGAATTGGGCGCGTTGCCATGGCAACTCAATAGCAGTATGCCCAGATATTCCACACATGAGAAAAATAGCCGAGCGAGGGTGCATGGCGGCACTAATAAGAAATGACAAGGTGGCCATAGCAGAAACATGTGAGATCAACTATATAGTGCAACCAAATTTTCCTTCATTTGCGATAGCACTGGGAAAGGGTCGTACTTTGGTATCGGGACCCGACATACAAGGTCAATTGATGTGTCAGTCAAGCCCACCTGTTAAGGTGAACATGCATCATTACGCCATATTGAACATTGGGTGTGATTGCGCATTCATGACTGCCGGGGCGTGGATGCCTTACAGTTTGGCAGGATGTGGTCATGTGAACATGGAAACTAATGTGACTTTTGTAAATAACGATTTGCTACAAATGAACAGCGTTAAGAAATTGACATGGATAAAGGCCGTATTAAATGGTGAAACTGTAGAGGTATTGCAAGATGAAGTGTTGCCAAAATTAGTAAAGACCAAAATGAAGCACAAGGCTAGGATACAACAGTCGCCAGCAGCTGTCAATCTGAAGAATTTGGTGAGTGCAATGGAAGACGGATCGGCATTACCTGATTTGGATGGCATGAGTGGTGGAGGCCATTTTCCCACTGAATCACTATGGGATTATTCACCAATTATGATTGCAGGGGTGATTGTTATGACTCTGATGGTGGTACAATATTTTTGTTTAAAAAGACTATTAATGGCATACATATTAGCAAGAATGCCTATGAGAATAAGGAGTCTAGAAACCTGGGACTATGAAAAATACGGTGAAGATGTCGGAGGTAATTATGAGGAAGAAGATCCGGAACACAAAACGACAATAGCTATGTTATCATTGATATTGATAGTACTGATAATAATAATAGCGTTACTGGTGAGGAAAGTGCGACAACTAAAGAGGCTTCAACCAGTGGATGGACTGTATCTACAGGTGGCAACTAAAGAGATCACAGAAATAATACCATTGGGGGAGAGTCTAATGCCTTTGGACCAGGTATTTCAAAGACCAGCAGAACAGGCTCTTATTAGAGACGTAGCAATAAGCTATTCGTGCCCGAAGTACATAGCTACAGTGCAGTGGGGTCGAGTGTTATATTCCACTGAGATGGCAACGGCGGAAAACGCAGTGCCATTGCCATTACCGGCCACTGTGAAGGTGTCAAAGAAATTAGCAGGGATACTGAACGGTGACTATGGATTTACGGTGATGACAAGATTGATTAGGTATAGTGGGGGCCTGGCGACAGGTGTACCACTAGAGATACCTATGATATCAGCGGCGGGCTGGACACCAATAAGGAACAGAGAGATAAATACACATCAGTTATCTGACACGGGCCATGCTAGAGCCATGGCTCAGTTAAGAAGATCAAGACAGTTACCAGAAGTACCTGGAGAATCATATGGGGCTACGGCTGTCTCATATTCAGTAAACAAGGGGCATAAAGAGTCGGTGAACGTGGCTCTGCGAGGTCAAGAGCCCAGGACGGGATCGTCGTCGGTGTACGTGGACCTGAATGAATGAGACTGAAGGTGATGAATAAAACGCCATCATGATAGAGACTTGACATAGACGGTGTCAGGACATGAGAAAAAGGGGGGGGGGAGAAAGATATCGTGCAGCTGGCGTGAGACGAAAGGATGGAATAGACAATACAAAGACTATCTACAAATGAATTGATATAATGTCTGGGAATGGTGCCAGTGTATATTATTAAGTAAGATAATATAGCTAAAAGAAACTGTAATTTAAATGTACGACCAACTAATGAGACACTAACTACGATGTAATGTAGCAAGTGAAAAGATTTCTGATGTATATACTCGTTGACAAGCTGTGCACGCGTGAGTTAAGTAAGAGGTTGCCAGGTGTAACCCAAGACGCGTTAGAGTGTGTTTTAGAGTGATGCTTGGGGCAAAGGGTAGATAGAGGGGAACGTTTCGGAACAAGGAGTTGACAGATGTAAGGAGATTTATTGGCCCGATTGGGTGTAACTGGTGTCGACTCCCGGGTAAGGATAGTAAAAGAATATATAAACATGGAATGGGACAAAGTGCTTAGTAAAGGCGAGTGAATGAGTAAAATAAATAACAAAGGAAAGAAAAACAAATTGAGAATCAAGAAATGAGAGAATTGTAATAATAAAATATATGTTAGAGGACAAGTTTGCGCTAAGAATAAGTCACCAATGCAGTGTGGAAAATATATATAGTAATAATGCATGGTATTATATAAGTGTGTTGCATATGTATGTATATAAATAACTATTGAAATGTATAATATAATAACGATGATTACCTCAGGTATTAGTGACAAAACAATACATAAGATGTATTCAAGCATAATTTATGCTTGACAATTGGTGTGACTCGCGTCACAAGAGGGGAGCGCCCGCACCTGTTTTGTCATCAATAGCCAATAATTATAATGAACGGGTATAACAGGGTACACTTGTGTAGGTATTTATTGTATGCTGCATTATGTATGTATTTATTATATGCTATATTGGAGAGTGCTATGGGAGTCCTGTATAGGGTTTATGGTAGTATAGAGTTTATGGTAGGCTGTGGAATGTGTAGACGGAGGGGAGTCGACGAGATCTGGTCAGGTAGATTCTGTAGAGGGGGAGGGGGGAATACGGGTGAGCCAAACATCGGCGTCTGAAAGGTGTGAGGGGTTGGTAAGAGATAGGGAGGAGTCAGTATTGTGGGAGCAGCCGAGGAGGCAACACATACTCCTGGAGTAGACGAGGATGAAGCTGTTTAGTATTTAGTATTACACTTAGCCAATGTAAGAACGGATTGAACAGGATCTCTATGGCACTTATACCTCTCCAGTAGCATCGGATTGTTAAACATGAACTGCTTGTATGAATAGACTGATGTCGTTGAAGCTGTACAACCATGAGTGGACTCATCATCAGCTGTAACTGTGAATAACCAATGAACAATAAATGGTGACTTGTATCGGCGTCTTGGTGTTGGTTAAAAGGATGGGCTGAGCCAACATCATACCACTAGAGTTAGTCTTCCCAAATACGTGAGAATAGCGGAGTGAGCTGATAATAACTACACAACTTATACCACATTAATATACATATAAACACAACCCACACAGCCCACCGTATCAAACATGTATGACATATAGTGGCATTTATTTAAGGCAATTCTCTTTTCAAATCCAAATATGTGACGTGTAAAGTTATACTGTTGTTTATTGGCCCGCTACTCGGTTATATTACTCTCTTTCTTATGATAGAATTGTTTCTACTCTCTTTTCGTACATTTGTACTTGGCTTCTGTATGAAAAGCTTGTGTACATGATTGTTTAAGCCAAATAGAAATTGTTAAAACTCAAAAACTCAAACTCATTCAGGGCTGCATAGGACCATGCTTTTGTATCAAATTATGTAAAAAAAAAAAAAAAAAAAAAAAGTTGATTGAAAAAGGTCTCTCATGTAAGTTTTTTTAGAGGATGAAACTTTTCTGTGATCTTTATTCATGTGGGCAGCTCAGCATATACGATTTCACATATCAACGTTTCCGCTCAAAATGTCATCCCAGCTCCCCCCCCCCCCCCCCCAATATCTTCCACCTTATCCTCACAGGGATGCGGCCACTTTGCATGAGCCGGCGCCATGCTCGTGCATGTGTGGAATCGAAACCGAACCGCGGGCAAACTGATCCATGCTTCCTGTGGCGACCACGGCGGGACGCCACCCGACCTGGCCTCACTTCCTGTCTGTCAAGACACCCCCTGGCGGACAATAGGGGCGTGAGTCGTCTTCATTGACTGGCGGCCAGGGGTCAGTGACTTCTGGCACTGCAGATGGAGGGAAAGCCCGATCCCTGCACTTCATACCCCTAGGGGACGTCACCTGCGTTCCAGAAATCACAAAATGTGGGTCTTTTTATCGAGAATTTTCAATGCCCTGAAATCCAAAATAAGAGATCCATTTCTCTAGAAATTCCCATGGATTTTGAAATAAGGGTACTTTTACACTAAGAAACTGTGGATTTCAAGATAAAGGATTTGAAAAAGTGTGGGTAGAGGAGATATGACTTTGGTGGAAGAGAAAATTGATGCCCTCTTTTTTTGTCCAAAATCAGTGAATAAGGGGGTTCCTTTGATTAGGAACGTCGATGACGTCCCTTTTTCATAGAGAAGGCATCAGTGTGGAAGGAAGCCATGCACGATATGGAGAGCATGCACGGAGGGGAGTGTTATCATCATGACTGATCAAGCGTGATTTGACAACACATTGCTTTCTGGCTGATAAGCCGGCTGATAACACGGAGGTAAAATGTCAAATGACGGTTGGTCACATATGACATGCATGGAGGTTTGTATGATGTCTATAGGACTTAGTATGGAGGCCTAGTGGAGCCACCATCTTGAATTTCGCTGGTTGAGGTAACACCCACTGATAAGACATACCAGGTTGGGTACCTTGTCCATGGTTAACACCCACTTCCAGGGACATGCTGGTCCCATCTTATCAGTTCTTATCAGTGTGTGTCGCCGGAACCAGCTCCAGACCAGCTAGTGGCCAATAGACCTACACAGTAAAAAAAATAAGAATAAAGGCTTATTGTTATACATGTACTCCAGCTGAACGTTTCGATCTACATGATTATCATGGTAATAAAGCTATGTTTAAATCTAAGTTGTGTCGTTCTAGTTGTGTTTATTATATATGATCATGAGAAAAATAAGATCCACAAAGTGAGTGGCATAAAACCCAGGCAGATGACAAATTAAACTTGTCTCCCAATGTTTGTCAGTTATAGAAGGAATGGACTTGGTCACCTAAAGTTGTCACTATAACGGCCCTATGCCAGGTGCGTGCGACAAGTCAAATTTGACAGCGTTTATGACGTCTATTTCATACTACTCATTCGGAAGACTACATCAATCATTATAAATTGACACTGCTTTGTATATTCTGAAGTAATTAGAACTAATAGATTTGGTTAAGTATAACTACTCGCTCTTGACTTGACTGAGAAACTCTAGCCAGAAATTCATCATTGGAGCTCTAGCCTATCAGAGTTTATGTATTGGGTCTCTATTTCAGAGGTGGATACATATATGGCCCGGAATGTATACATTTCATATGACAGAAACATAGATACTGTGTAAACTATATTGGTTAGAAACCTTTTAGCTACGATACATACTCTTTCTCATGACATCTTCATATTCTAATGGCCTTCGCTTTCAGGGGTGTCGGAAGTGACGTGATTGCACGGAGGGGGGGGGGGGGTATCAGACGCCCTCATTGAGGCGCTTGGTTTTCAGTTATGTCCAAGGGTGGATTTTCGCGCCCTGCTGTTCCGACCTCTGATTTAGGTGTTGAAAATATCAGTCCGCTGAATTTTGGTACAAGGAAATCAGTTGTATTGAACCTAAAGATGGCATGGCAATCAGTATACCTCAAGGCATCCCAGATGTTTGGGTGATGGGAAGTCATATCAAAGAGCTCTATGGTCATATGAGGTCAGATGAGTGTGTATTGTAATATTTCATGTATAAGTGGCCTTTGTTTTCCTTGGTCAATATGACCGATATAAAGCGAACAGTCACCCCACCCCCGTCCAAAAAAAGAAAGAGAAATTACTTAAATTTGAAAATCAACATTTTACCATTAAAAAAAAAAGAAAAGAAAGAGATTTTGATTGCGCCTCAAAGGTCTTGAGGCCATTTCTTAACACACAACGACTGTAACATCTGGAGGCCATCTCTTATCAAATAACGACTGTATATCATCTATTTTTGTTAATTCAACTAGGACCAATTGCTGTTAATACCACCACTGCCGATTGCTGCCCTTATGATATCGTAAAGCCTATACCCCTGGTAGTATGCTTTACAGCACTATCCTTGTGGGGCCTTTTGAGTATTTTGGCACAGTTTGATTGCATGTATAGTGACACTGCATGTCCACTCAGGTTGTCACCTGACCTCCCATGTCAGACACTGCCAGGACACCTGTCCACCCCTGGCAAGGTGAGCCATCCCTGGCACAAACTACACCTATACCTTACTGCCAACAGGGTGGAGAACCCTCTAAAGGGCCGCTGATGCATTAAAACATGCTCATTGGTCGTCATGATGCTTGAATGCAGTCCTGGCGAGTTAATCGCCAGGACTGCATTCAAGCATCATATCGACCCTACGGGGTTTACATGAACACGGAGGGTCGGCATGATGACAATGAACCAGCACTTCATTGGTGCACTCCCACCACTCCTGCATTACCGGTCCTTTAAAGGTTAAGGTACAGGGCAGGTAAAAGAACATCAGAGGAAGTCGGAAACATAACTTTTGCTAATATTTGTTGCCGACTTCAGTACAAAGTGAATTAGCATGTCGTTGATAACGGCCCTTGATGAGGTAACCATGACGTCAGAAAGTTTATTATCCATTTTGGACTGGTATTTTATACAGATTTAGCGGAAATAAAGATGCTGAGGTTTACCATGGGGTGATAAAGTTTTATAGGGACATGTGGTCTGGGATTGGGATGAGACCAGAAGAGAACAATAGAGGCATTTTATTCTGGGGACGCCCATTCCGAGACAGAGGGCGCTGCTGCTCGTGGTTATTGTCAGCAAAGGGCGTTGTATCGGGTAACATAGGATCATCTTTCCCGCTGAAAAGGGCGCCAATCGGACACCCCGCCGTAGCAGACGACTTTTGAGTGTTCAAAGAGTTGGCAGGGCGTCCAGGCCGACAAAGTACGCAAGTATTTTGCCATATATTGCGCACAATTGAGAACCGAACTCCCGCTCAAATTACTACAGTATAAGTACGCAGGATGCCAATAGGACCCTGGCAGTTGTGAATTGCTTTTCCTGCCCTAGGACGTCCTAGTCTTTCTGTAAGCAAAAGTAAAAACATATGCCAATTTCCATGACTCATTTATATCGCCATTTTATTATGAATTGTTCATGGTGTTTGTTCCCAGAACTTTCTACTTTCTCCAAGTCAGCGCCATCCATTTTAATTTTTACCACACAGATGTCAAACTTGTAAAATGACTAGTTTTAATATCTAAGTTTTTGCTCTTGCTCTATGAGGCGCAAGGCTTTTTCAATAAAATGTTTTATGGTGAACTCTATCCCCACAGGCTCATCATCCGTGTTTTATAACGATGGCTCTGTGTAATTGTGCGTCTTATTTCTGAGGTTCTTATTTCTGTATGAGATCTCAGCTAAAATCACACACCTTTTATGGAAGCTGCGCGAGTTGGTAATCCTATAGGCATGCTTCTTGTATATATGATCTTGAGTATCTTAACCGGAAATTGTTACATTTTTTCTTTAGCCATACGATTATGTTGCAAAAGATTCTTGGGGAAACGAAAGAATTTCAAAGGATCATCAAGTGTCGCATAATGTAGGCCTAAATCAACAAAGTATGCCTACATTTGTACATGCAAGGGGCCTATATAAAAGGCCTAGGTCCACAAGTACTATATAGAGGGTCGTTTTTTAGGCCTAGCTTTAGAATTCAGATGTAGGTTAGGCCCCTACTATCCCCCCTGCTAATCAGGGGCGGATCCAGGGGGCGGCCCCCCCCCCCCAAAAAAAAAAAAGGAGAGAGGGAGAGTAAGAGAAAAAAGAGGAAGGAGAGGGGAAAGGAGAGGGAGGCAGTTATTTGAATATGGTGTACCATATACCCAGCAAATTGTCGTGAGTCCTCGTCAACCTGTGTGAAGTGGCTCACACATGTCGCTAGATGGAACACGACGTCGTTATAGCACAGGATCACCAGGAATAGCAATTGCTATGCCACATGAGTCTAACACACAGTGGCGAAAGATGATGGAATAAGTTATCACTCAAAATGGCGACAGATGACGACAATTTGCTGGGTACTGTTAGAAAGCTTACATCATCAGGAAATGAACTGTTGGTTTCCCATATACATGTATATGAAATGAGAACTGGATTTTTCACCATTTTAAAAGTAAAAATCTAAATTTAATATATAAAACTTCTCTGCTCTAAGGTCCAAATACACCTTATAGTCAACCCCTGGTAAGGTTGGATATACAGGACTAACTTGCACTTTACTATAATCACGGGGACCTCATGCTTCGCCTACCCTCCTGAAATGTGATTTGTCAATGATGCATATATATAACATGAACCATTGGGGTAGACACTTAATTTTTCCAGCCACTGGCCAACCGGGCTGTAGCTTAATAAATCTAGGCCTACGGACACGGATCAAAATCTTCGGGCCCAGAATGGCCAGTTTACTTTTTAAAAGAGAAATTGAAGGTATTTCTCATCCATTTGCACCATAACTCAGCAAGAATGGCTAGATTCCTGCTGATTTCCTATTTCTAGTGATATAATACAAGCCAATACTCATGTGAATCAACTTTTATAGATGTCTCTCTGTAACCTTCTGTGGGCCATCCCAGGCCCACAGGAGGGTCATTTCTTGAGGAAACTACAGGCCCACTGCCAAATTATGACATTGACAAAATATCTCACTTTATACTTTTCTTATTACCGGTAATACCTTATATAATCTGTGCTACCGAATTCATCATTTAGAGGTTAGATTTCAAAAAATCTTTTAGGGGGTATGTCCCTACTCACCCACCCCCCTTCTGGCATTTCATCAATCAGTCTGTATGTTGCTGGGATGTGGGAAGCAGTTTCAGAGTGGTTGGGACCAGGGAGGTTTACAGCAATCTTTTACCTCTCTTTGCTTGACCTTTAGGTTTGACCTTTTGGGGGTTTGGTCAGATGTGGGTCCTTAATATGACCTACTGAATGTGTCATCTAATCTCAAAAGGCACCAGAATTCACCTTTTGTCTTGGCAGGTTTCAGAATCTCTGGGGAATCCAGATCCCCTACTCCCATCACCACCACTGTAAACCCCCACTTCACTACCAATACAAGTCAATAATACAGGTACATGTACACCAAGACATCTCTGCTTAAGACCTCATTTTCCCCCATGCAATAGGTCTTCAGGTGATCGACTGATATCATTGCACCTCCCCATCCTCATTTTCCTCCTCCCCCTTTATGGGTGTGAGCATGGGCCAATATCTGACCGTTGTTCCTCTCCCAACTTTAGCATGGTTCTGCTCCCCAGGTTATGGAATACCAGTATGCCTCACAATGCCCCATTTCAAGTCTTAGATTTCAAAATTTTCTTGGGAGCCAAGCCCCCAACCCCCAAAAACTTCAAATTTGTAATACATGTATAAATATTCCATTTTATATGGCCTTAATTAATGCACCAGGATGTATTTCTTCCAGGTATGGATAATCAAGACATTCCACTTGTATAGGGGTGAACACATGTTACCCATCCCTCAAGAATCTTCAACATAGAAATGTTGTTTTTTTTACCTTCAGATTGTACAGATCTGTGATTTGATATGTTCAATCAAAATGCACCAAATTGCACAATTTCAGGCCTAAACCTTCAAAATCTTCACTTGCGGTGCTCGCGCCAATGTTGGACCTCACCACTTTACCAGATCTTGCCCCCCCCCCCCCTAGAGAATCTTGGATCCGCCACTGTGCTTAGTAAAATGTGCGCGGTCCATCCCTTTCCGCCATATTTTATAGGTCGTATCGTACAAGTTCATAGGACAATCGCACAATTATCATATGGGCAATATGTACAATGTAGTATGAGAGTAATAAACATAATTGAGAGAAGAAGAATCAATGCCATTGGTCCTTTTCAGACATGATTAAGCCAGTTGGCCTCTGCTTTGTTCCTCCGTTGACATTTCACCTGAGACAGAGAGAAGACACTTGGAGGTTGACTTTGATGGTAGGGACTCAATACGGAACCATATGTTGCGGAGCAGTGCAGCCACCCAGAGTCACCCCCCCCCCCCCCCCACTTGTTTGGCGACGCCCAAGAACTAAAGAAGCCCGTGCAAAACGCTGCGTTGCGCGCCGCACCACGAGGGAGACGCAACCTCAGAATGAAAGGCCTCGCGCGGGGGAGACGGAACGAAGCATAATGGCGAATAATCATACAGGGTCTTTTTGATGTGCGACGCCCGCCCTGAGCTCCGCCAATACTGCGGTAATGCAATTATCACTTTGCCGCCCTCAGAAAAAGGGGTTGGCTGTAATGTTTGAGCATGGGAAAGGTGCACAATATATTGTTAATATCGTCATGCGTGCAATCTCTTGTTATTACCTATGTGGTGGGGAGGAGGCGTGGGGTCGGGGGGGGGGGGCACATCTTGCCTGGAGCTAGCAGCCAGATAAAGATCAGGTAGCTCAAATCAGCCTAATCATAGGTACACACAGGCAGGTACCGCTGGGCACGCAAGCCTTCATAATTGGAGTTTTCTTCATTAAAACAATACATGAAAGTGCCCGTTGTCAACCAGTCTGTATATCCTGATTGAAATTAGACTCCAGCCTATCTGGAAGAATCAGATAACATGAGCATTTTGGTATTGCAAGCAGCTGGAAGTCCAATGCCGCCACTAACATACCGTAGTAAAAGAATCGATAAGAAGGAAAACTATCAGAAAAAAATCTTTTATATACGTCGTCCCTATACATGAGCAATCGGTGGGGGTATATGCACGAATTGCTCTCCAATAGAGAATTATATTAAAAGACATCAAGTTACGATGATAAAATTGATCTGACATATAGCCCGACATTAAAGTGTAGGGTGACAGATAAGAGGCTCGTTTTTCATTTCATTTCAGCAGACAATACCTACAGGGAGAGGGAGTTGGTGAGGCAAACATGTGTATTAGGCCTATAGGGGCCAACCATATTGTCCAATGGGCGCAGACATTACCCAGCAAATTGTCGCCATCTGTCGCCATAATTGGTCATCAATGGTGACTCCTTTTTGAGTGATAACTCATTCCGTCATCTTTCGCCACTGTGTGTTAGACTCACGTGGCATAGCAATTGCTATTCCTGGTGATCTTGTGCTATAACGGCGTCGTGTTCCATCTAGCGACATGTGTGAGCCACTTCACACAGATTGACGAGGACTCACGACAATTTGCTGGGTACTGAAGCTGATACTGGCGATACAAGTACGGATAAGTACTATCACGTTGGGTACCAGTTGACCCCTAAGAATTCAGCAGTAAGTGACAGTGGCGGATTCAGAAGGGAAGCGGGGGTGAGCGGGGGCGCGCGCCCCCTCCTTGGGTTGTCACTTGTATGGTTAAGAGTTTATTTAAACCTCAAAATTTACTCAAAATAGGCTCTCAATCAAAGGAGGTGCCCCCCTTCTTTGCAAAATCCTGGATCCGCCACGGAATGAGGGGCACATTTCATATAACTTTATACTGTGGACCAAGGTATATATAGATTGCAGCCTTTAGGTCTTAGTAAAGCCCCACTTCCATTGCCGTCACCCTATTCTGTCAGTCACGATTCCGTCACAATTTTGGACGGAATGGTGACGGAATACTATTCTGTGTTTCCTGGCTGCAGACCCACAGCCCAGTTAACACAACTTCGTATATGGACGTTGTAAGAGGTATATCTACGCAGAATTTTGGTTGCAACTATGTATTTTTGCTTGGTATATGGACGTTAAAACGTTAAGGTTTATTTACTTTCTAGATACGTAGATATATAATAAATACATATTTCTACATATTTTTACGTTTTTCTCCTACCAAAGAGCTACCCAAATAAAGGGGAAAAGAAGAAAAAAAAAGCGAAAAACGTTGGTAAAAGTCCATCAAGGTGAAGCCTTGAACCCTAGATCTTCCACATCTAATGCCTGCTTCCTACCACTACGCTATAGATTCTGACAAAGAATTGTGTATGAAAAGTCCATTATGTCATTTTCACTACCTTCCACCGAGATCCAAGAGAATATATTATGCTCTTGAATATATAGATAAATTGACTGCCTGGATAGCTCAGTCTGTAGAGCAAAGCTTTTCAAATCCAGGGGTCCTGGGGTCCTGGGATCAATCCCAGGCCATACCTGGAAACGATTTTGATATAGGATGCATTATAAGTTATTTTTCCTTTTTTAAAATATTTTAGGTAGCTTTTTGGCTCAAGAAAAACGTAAAAATACATAGGAAAATGTATTTTAGATGCTACGTATATAGAACATAGTTAAACCTTAACGTTTGAACATCCATATACCAAGCAAAAAAACATAATTCAAACCAATTTCGTAGGAACCAAACCTAGTTATACCAAAGATCTACATAGCAGTTGGGTATGGTGTTTACTGGGAGGAAGGAACCCTTTTTTTAAGTAGACCTTTATATTTTTAGACTGTTCCCAAGTAAACAATAAGGGAAAATAGCAACAACAACAATTGAAAAAGAAAGCACAAAAAAAACAAAAAGCCTAATTAGAAGGGGGGGATTTGACTTGAATTAGATACGAACTGAGTATGGACCCAAACAAAGAAAAAAAGGGCGATCAATTTGTAAATAATTCCCACAGAAAAGCTACACTCGCATGTAAGATATATACAACCTTAATGAACAAGTAACCAATGGATAACTGATGACGAGTGGGTGTTATTATCGTCGATAACACCCACGAGTCATCAGTTATCCATTGACTACTTATTTTATACCACGAAACCAATAAATAATCAATATTATACCAATAAATTCAAGTTGAAAACAAAAATTATTCCCCCTCCCCGGGACTCAATGCCAGCCATTGTGTGTACACGATCGGTACATACACCACCTCGGTGCCCGGCAGCGGACAGGCAGCGGCACACGGCTAAAGATTTCAATGCGTCTCGCTGTTATAATTGTGTATAATACACCTCCTCGCCCGGCAGCAGACAGCTACAGCACACACGGCGAAAAAAAGATTTTAATGCGTCTCGCTGTTATGTTTGTGTAGAATACACCTCATCGCCCGGCAGCGGACAGCGACAGCGCACACGGCGAAAAAAGATGCGCCCGGGCCGGGATTCGATCCGCGGACCTCTCACGGCTGAGCGCAAGGCGCTAACCGCTAGACCACCGCGTATCCTCCTTCTGCGCCCGGCAGCGGACAGCGACAGCGCACACGGCGAAAAAAGACGCGTCTCGCTGTTATGTTTGTGTAGAATACACCTCCTCGCCCGGCAGCGGACAGCGACAGCGCACACGGCTTGGTATCATATCCAGACCTGGTTCGAAACGAGGATTTCTCGTCAGTCGCTGTGGGGCACTGCATAGGGGGTTGGACTAGGGATCTAAGGCTGCAGGTTCGAGCCCTGCCCTGGTCAAGCCTATCATGGGTTTTAACATGTAACATATGACATGGAAGGACATGAGAGGCATGCTGTTATCCTGGATAACAGCATGCTTTACATGGATAACAGCACGCCTTACATGGATAACAGCACGCCTTACAAAATTGATGTTACAGCCTATAGGGTGTGCAATATCGACAGATATGTGGATGGGAATAGCCACCAAAAAGCACTGTGTAAGCCAGAAATCGTGGTATAATCAACAAGCTATAAGCTCTATACCGAGGTAGCGGATGTCCAATGGGTGTGGCCATTGCTTAAGCTGGTTCCCAACTCTTATCAATGATAACAGTTGTCTGATGGGTAACACTGCCCCCCAGGGGACCGCAGTGAATAGTTCATTTCATTAGCTCATAATTAAACCACCTAAGTCGGTATAGGATTCCTGTAAGCCGCATATGACTTTGGGAACAGTTCATAAGGGAACGTTCAACAATTACATCACTGCTTATTGGGTGGGGGGAGGGTCTTTGGGTTCCTCTATAGATATGTTTCATACAAAAACAGTGACAAGAGGGGTGGGTAGGTCCTGAGAAATACCCAAATACCAGTGACATAATTGTTGAACGTTCCCTAAGCCACACAATATGCCTCTACCTTGTACAGGGAGGTTATGGTAGGGACAAAGACATCTTTTACCTCATTCAGCCCAGGGTTGTCAAATTCTTTAAACACTGCCCTATTTTGATGATAACGTGTTTTTAATGGCCTTTATGCCAAATATGAAGATCCTGTTAGTGTTTTTCTTTAATATAATTCAAGGACAGCCATCCCGGGGGGGGGGCACTTCAATTTTTTTTATACGAGTGTGTGGCTGAACCACCAACTAATCTTACCCTTGCTAGGGCCCTCAATTGCGGGGTTTTTCTTCAAAACCCCTTGCTATGAACTTTTGACATAACAGTCTTAGATTTTGCTCAAAATATCTTAAATTGACCTTGTTTGGGAGAAGATTTTAATTTTGTTCATGCTATTTTCATGAAAACTGGGAAAATATTCATGAAAATTTCTGAATTTTCCACTTGAATCGGGGTATTTTGCTGAAATTTGACCCTTGCTAGGGACATTTTGCTCAAAAGTAGACCCTTGCTAGGGACATTTTGGTCTGAAACCAGAGGCTTGGTAGGGACATTTTGGCTGAAAAAGTACCCTTTGCCAGCCGCACATATGTGTATGTCCAACATAGGGAGTGCCCCTCGGGACAGCCATATTTTAGATGTTGGTAGATGGCACTGAACCCAGAGAGGGCTGCAATAGGCATATACTTTCTTGAAAAATGGTGGGAGGGGTATGATTTATTCATTTATTTAGTTTGTTTGTTTGTTTGTTTAGCTTTTTTTTTGTATTTTCTTTTTTTTAAATCAAAGCTGAAAAGAAAGAAAGAAGTGTTAGGCCAATCAGCAACAGCTACCAACAGCTATCCTCGCTCTCACTCAAGAACTTTACTATCAGGTACCACTTTGTTGGACAATAAAGTGATCTCTTCTGTCATATAACCCACTAATTTCTTGTCTTTCATTGCATTCCTGTCAGTCAAAGCGGCGAGGGATCAAGGTGGTCTCGCCCCCTGTCGCTTTGAATGTAAACTAAATTCATCACCGATGCATTAAATTTCGCCAGGTGGCGCCATCGAATATTCAACATGGCCGCGCCCATGCACTTCGCTCGATTTGGACTTTCCGTCAGTGATTTTCTTTCATTTTCAGCTAAATATAATAACGCCCAGGGCTATCAAACATTACGCACATTCTCCTGTTGTGGTAGCTTTAGTTTAGGTCGGAAAATTGACGCACAATGGACTAATAACTCAAATACAGATGGTTTACTTTGCGGGACGTTGGCCTCCCGGGGCCGGGACCAAAGGCAAAGTCCACACGATCGCCGACAACTCTCCACATGTACTACTCATGAATTCTCACAAAATACCTGTATTCTCGGGCGGAATTACTCAGCCAAACATATACTTCATAGAGGTTTGTTAGGGTTGGTTACTTGCCCTTTGTATGGAGGGATCTCCGCTCGGGGATACCGGGGGCGGCGGGTGTCGGAATTTGGGCTGGAAGACGCGGAAGATGCAGCTAGGCGGCCGGGCTCTGGGCTCACCCAGGCCGAGAAGGAGGACCATGCATTTCACAAAGGCTTTGTAAGTCAAATTATTTAGGTGACTAAGTACGTTTTGTTAAACTATTGTACTGAACTGTCAGCCATTTTAATTGATTCTAAATTAAAGCCATGCTGGTGGGGGCTCTGATCTTAAAAAGGGGGCGTGGCACTTTGGTCTTTGCCTTTGGAATCCAAGCATCTGAATATTTTTGGGATACGTCATACGAGCCTATAAATCATACTAAGGGACCTTGTCAGTTTATCCATCAAAGTGATAGCATCGAGACTATATATGCCTTTCTTAGAATGGTTGTTAGATTTAAATATATTTGTCTGCCCTAAGGCCTAAAAAAAAATCTTGTGTTCAGGTAACATAGCCAAGAAAATTAGGGTAGGTAGGTCGGTTTTTTGGGGTTTTTTTTACAATTTTATTTAGGGGTTACTTAATGGCCATAAATAAGAAAAAAAATGCCAAACAGATTTCCGAATTTTCACAAGGGTTATAGGAGGTTCTACTGGTTAATATTGAAGGCCAGCTGTATTCCTGACATCTTGAGCTTTAATTTATGCCTATATTTGGAAAATATCTGATATATTTTACAATTTTTGTAAAACTTCTTTAATAAAAAAAATTAGGGTCGGCCCAAAAATATAGGGTCGGTCGGGATACCTGAACACAACATTTTTTGGCCCTAATACAAAATGCTACATGGTAGGTTAACTCTCCAATTTTATTCCTTCAAGATGCTGAGGACTGCTTTTGAGAATGGTAAGAGATATCATGATAGAAGTCTAACATTTAGTGTATAGGATGAAATAGTTGTTCTAATCTATAGCGGGGGTACATTTACCAAACATGGGGATCTGATAGTCTTAAGTAGTTAGTAGCCCTAGAAATAAACAAATTGATTTTGGACCAGGAAGTTCATATACCGGGTAACAACTGTATCGGTATGATATTGGAACATTGGCGTACACACCTACAGTCTGGGGCTTTGGCCACCAAGGTCAGCAGTCTAGTATATAGCAATATATTCTCAAATTTTCTATCAGCCAAATGGCCAATTTCAAAGAGAATCTAGAAAAAAAAATCACGGCCCTACAGATAAAACTCCTGGTTATTTTTCACGGGCCAGTGTTAGTCTACCCTAGCCATAGACTTACATATACAGTTAGTCATATTGTTGATTACAACCACCAGAAATTCTTTCAGGATTCCTGTCGTGGACAAGAAATACGTACATCATGACGGTGGCCGGAGTCACCATGTACAACCAACTCACCGTCCCTTTTGCTCAGGAAGCTGCAGTGGGTAAGTTAAAAGGCTTGAAAGGTGATGGTTTTTAGATACTACCTATAAGCCGCACCCTGACTTTGGGCACATTTTATAAGCTGTACCTTGGCTTTGGTTCAAGTGTAAGCCGCGGCGTATACAAGATAATTTAAATTTAATTTTCTTTTTCATTTTCTTAATTATTCAACTTTGAAAAGAAAGTAAAAGATCTCACTGACACTGGCTCATATGCTTTCCATAAAGGTTAGGATTGATCAATCTTGACCCTTGATAAGGAGAAACAAATTTCTAACGCAACTGCCTGAAGATCCACCCCCTTCCCTATTGTGACCACTCCCTAAATCTCTGTGCATTGTTCCTACAGTTATACTGATGGCAGGAGGAGTCAACATGATAGCTGGGACTGGTCTATACATCTACCACCTTGTAACGCGGAGACGACACATGTACATGTCGGGCATGATGTCCTTCATGCTGAGTGGACTGAGTATTTTCCATCTTATGCTGTGGATGGGGGCCATCATGGTGTATCTGGGCTATGTGGAGGAAGATCCTAACGCTCTAGAGGAAGAACTCCGCGAGGCTGAAGAACGGTATCTGGAGCGCAGAAAACGTGTCACGCAGGGTGTGAATAAATATATCAGTGATAAGTACGATTAGGTTAGGATGATATGAAATATAGATGCAATGGGTAAAATGTGTAAATAATTTAATGGAATGAAATTTTTAATCTGTTGAAGATTATTACATGATAAGTAATTATATCTCTTTAAATCTAGACTTTATATAAATTAATATAATGTATATTGAACTGACATGACATGTGATGTGTCATGCACACTGTGAAATATAATTATCGAGAAGATTTAACTACCGTGTTACCCCACACATAAGCCGTGTTTAATGTGCTAATCAGACCTCAGATGCACCTTAGAAGAAAGGCTTGTGTTCAGAGTGCACCTTGTACACGCCTTAAGCTGACCACAGGCAGGGTTGAGTGGGTTGGCTGTCTGCAGGCATCATGACGTGCAGGTGTGCTTGCGAAGCACATCCGATAGAGCTGATCAGTATCAAGCATGTTTGATTGTCCTGATCGGATCCGGGCTTCCCTAGCCCACTTAAAAGGGTCTATTTCTCCTCTTTCCTATCCCCTCGGGATGTGTGTGGTGCACATATGCACGGGCACTGACACATTCCCCTGTGAAATTGTGTAATGTCGTTCTCGCCATGAATATGACCTTAGCTGTCGAAATGGCGTTAAACATCTATTACTCATTCACTCACTCCTGATTGGATCAGATCAGAAGGCCCCTATCTACCCATCTGCGGCCGCCTTTGCATGCGGGGTGCTATGATTCTAGTGTCACAATGTTTAACGTGTAGTTATATATATGCAGCTGTGTTCCTTCATAATAACAGTAACTATAATTTTATCATATTCATTTATATCTGTCTCGGTGCTTCAATTTAGAATGCTCACATGTGTTTGTAGCGCTACAAGATCAGTTCCAGAATTCTGATGTTGATATGAAATAAGGCATTCAATTGAGCATATATTATATGCACCTGAATTTCAGATGTTCCCTGTTCTAGTGTGATAATGATTGCATACATCTTGTGGAAATGTTGGAATGAACTAATAATTTTAATGTGGCTTGTGATGGATTTAGTTTATCCAAGAACAAATCTTTAACCGTTTTTTTTCTATACTATATCTTTTGAATCATGGTATTGCATACAAGATGTTTCAGCAAGTCATTTTGTCATTTATAAGAATATCATACGATAATTGGATGGAGATTTTTAACCGCTAGGTAACGCTACATTATACTTTTCGAAAATGACCGTTTTCAAACCGGTCAGTTTAAAATGATTGTTCGAGGAAGAGAATTTACCCTTTCGAATATAGTAGCATTACGAAAAGTTTACAATGTGGGGATTTACGCTGGTATGTAACTCCAGTATTTATTCTACTCTGATCCCTTACAAAAAAAGGATCCCATCTTGACTTTTTATAAAGCATTTTATTGATTGTTTGGATTCATTTTAGCAAGAATCTTAATGATGTAAGGATGTTTCACGTAGTGACTCATCAACTTTTATACATTTATCCTTGGTCTCATGATGTACTTAGTAATTAACAATTATATTGTCAACCATGATATACATGTACATCTATGCATATCAGTAATTTATCACTTTTAAAGACGCAAATATATCCTACAATGGACAGAACGTGTGTCTAAAGGGAAACCAGGATTATCATTCACTTGTTTTATGAAATCGAATGAATAAAAACAGGAAAGATTTGTTCTGATATTTAGTAGCATATCAAAATGGTTTGATTACATCAAGTATAAGGTAGGGCCACGGCACATTAATTCTTACAAATATATCCATAAACGGAAAAAAAATATTGATCAAAAAAAAAAAAGGAAAGAAAATCTGGTCATATGGAATGATTTTAGTAAACACTTCCTTTATATCAGCTCATATTGTGACCAATAACAAGAGTAGTTTGAATTTCTGTGTACACGTAGATATGGAGGCAAATATGTTCGTAGTTTGGATACAATATCAGTTAAGTACAATATTTATATTGCAGAAATGAAGCACCATATCTAATCTCACTCAACACAAATAAAATCAACTCAAAACGGCAAGACAACTTTTCCTAATAGAACAATACTGTACAAAATCTCTGGATACAATCTAATACTGTCAACTAATGCCGTTTGGTCTTGATCAAGCTACTCGTTTAAGTGCCGCTGATGCAGAAGTGCAGCATGCCCGTTGGTCGTTATGATGCACCAATGAAGTCTTCATTGGTGCATCATGCCAACTCTTAAATGGTGTTAGCATGATGCATGAATGTAGCCCTGGCGAATTACTCGCCAAGGCTGTATTCATGAATGATGACGACCGATGGGTATGATGCATTAATGCATCAGCTTAAAAGCTATCAGTTTATCACAGGTATTATGTGGAAACCTATCACAGGATTCACATGGTAATTATGTTATCAATTACTAGGCTAAGTTGACAATTACTGCTGCATTTTTCTTGTTACATCAATTATATAATCGTACAGACTGACCAATTACAATTACCATAATCTCCTGCGTATAAGGCGCAGCCCGCGTATAAGGCGCACCAAGAGTTTTGGAAAATTCTCAAAAAAATGAAAAATTCATAACTTTGGTTCTACTGAATGAATTTTCAAAATTCAAAGACCTATGTGTAACTTGGGCCCCATGGACCCCCTGGGCCCCCATATATCCTATTATGGCTAAGGGGGCATCTAACATATCAAAAGAAAAGTCTTGGAGTCCCCTATTGGATGCAATGAGAACTAAAACCCCCTGTATAAGACGCGCCTTATATGCGGGAGATTACGGTACACAAGTGTAAAAAGATGTACACACATTTGTTTCTAGGACGTTCAATTTCAATATATACTTTCACTACATGATTAAGTACACAGTGATAGGCTTAGCCCTTTCATGGAAGCATGATGCCATTAATGGTCTGTACCAATTTGTTGTCATAACGTATGAATGCAGCCCTGGACCTGGCGAGTATATTCACCAGGGCTGCCTTATTGCATTATAATAATCCTATGTGCATGAAGGCAGCCCTGGTGAGTGGACTCACTGGGGCTGGCTTATTGCATTATAATAATCCTATGTGCATGAAGGCAGCCCTGGTGAGTGGACTCACCAGGCCCAGGGCTGCCGCATCCATACGTTATGACAACAAATCGAATTAGCGCAACAACTCTGTAGGGCCGTGATGAAGTATGAATGCAGCCCTGGTGAGTACTCACCAGGGTTGCATTCACGACAAATGATGGCGGAATCAATGTGATACTCCAGCGCACTTTACAGCATTACAATGGTTATCAGGGCCCCATGGTTCAGCCTCTGTATCGTTGGGCAAAATCTATTGCTGGACGAGAAACACAATGTTCAACTCGATTTGTATGCCACTAGATTAATATAGAACCCTGTTCAACCTATTTGATATTGGCATTGAGCAATCAATTTGTAAAGGTGACTGCAGACGGGCCAGACTCGATCAGTATCTAAGGAGTGTGGTCCCGATCCAATCAGGAGTATCAAACATGTTTGATATTGTCAGACTCGATCGGACGCCCACGCAGACGCTCCTGATCGTCAGTATCGGCCGACCCAGTCGGGCCCGTCTGCGGTCAGCTTAACCCAACCTCTTACTGAAGCAGTTTAGCCAACTGCAATTCACAACAGCTAAAGTTTAACATAACTTGTGATTGCAAACATACAACCTACAGCATAAGACACTCTGAGTTCTTAATTGACAACATAGAATTACACTTTACATTCTACAATGACCACACACTATACAGATTACACACTGTGAGCTCTATGAATCATGACATAATTAATTTTGGTTTCTGTCCTATCGTAAACACCTGTAAATTAGCCGCACACACGTATAATCCACACCCTGAGTTTAGAAGAAAGCCATAAGCAAAACCTGGGCCTTGAAAATTGTTATTTTAGTTCTGTTCTATAATGTCTAAAACCCCTCCTATAAGCTGCACACAGTGTATAGGCCAATCCCATAAGCCACACCTGTGGTCTTAAATGGTTTATAAAACGGCTGGCAGTGCTCTGCTGCACGATAGAAGTGACCTTGAGTGCATTATAGGAGTACAGTGTACGCCTGAGCAAGGTCACCATAGCTATAAACCAGTCAAGTATCATTAATTGGTCTAAAAATAACTTGATTGGGTACTTGATTGGTTGGAATGCACAACATTTTATAAAGACAATAGACAACTCCTTCTTCACATCTTGACTGTCTTTTGTCTTGTAATGCACTCAGATGCATTCGTGCATAATAGGACAACAGACAGTCTCGATGTGAAGAAAATCGTTGTCTATTCTCTAAATACATGTATAAGCCGCGACTTACATGCTGGATTTCACGGTATATCAATAATAACACAGCCCAGAAGCTGCACCCCTTGTTTGGGACATTATAAGCGACAACTGGTGTCTGAAGTAATCTATAAGCCGTGGCGTGCACACAGAGTTTTAGGTTATATCAATAATAGTAACACATTAAAGGAATCAGAGCTTGGCCTTGTGGCGTGGCTGGATGTCCTCATTAGGGTAGTATGCCCATGGTGCGCGCTGTGAGGGGTGGCCGGCTATCGGCGCGTGTACACAGTTAGCCGGGTGTACAAAGGCCTCCACTACCTCCAGCGCATGGTGACTCGTCTCTTCACACAGCTCCAGGTACTGCAAGGAAAGATAGCTTTATTACTGTGCAGGCCATGGAAATTTTATACTGGATAGCAGAGATACCACTCGCTGACCAGCAAAAACTGGGAAAACAATTTTGTAAGCCCTTTTCCCAGGTATTTTATGATTCAGTACAGAAATCTTTACCAATAACTTGGAATTCCTTTTAACCAGGAAAAGAGGTATGTCTCGCTAGCATTCTTATCCCATATCTAGAATTTATCATTGATAGGGCTATGACTCTAATGGTGTAAGTAACTGTAAGACATGTTGATAAGCAAGTCACTGAATCTTACAAATATTGCAAGATAGAGTAAGTAAATCCAAACCAAGTAATATTGTATGAAAGCTGCAAAATGATGAAAGGAACAACAAACCTAAAAAGAAGAAATTATTAAGTTTAATTTTTCTTTTCAACTCAGTGTGAACCCCACTATTGAAAGATTTAATGTGTCATATACATCACATATGGCTCAGGGTTTGGCACATATGAGTTGAAGCACTGAACAAAATAAATAGATGCTGGAATGTGCTATATAATTGCAGACAAATTTGCTTGGGAACTAGTTACTTGCCCTTAAAAGATAGTTAATTAGGCCTACAGTATCGCAAATTTGGTGTATTAGACTCCAAACATTGTTATATTCAGTTCAGATAGAGGAACAGTGTGCTATTTGGTCGGGAAATACTTATTCCTTCTTCAAAGATCGTTATATAGGCCTACAGTATCACTAAGGTAATGTGATAGCTTTAAAAGTTTGTGTAAGTCTCTTCAGGGCTGCATTCTAGTATCTAACTTTTTTCAATTGTAGTCAAAAGTGAAATCTGAGTATTGCAAAATGTTTGTCATCGCAAGCTACCCCAAAATGATAGGTCACACGACGTGAAAACCCCTATTATTAAGGGAGAAGGGTTTTGTCATTTTAAATGCCAGTCCAGCCAATTTTTTGCCAGTCCCTGGACTGGTGTGTGGGTCCAGCCCCTCCACCCAAAAAAACACCCTTTTTCGATCCATTTCTGCCGTAAGTCCATCGTTTTTTTCGGCAGTTGTCCGAAAAACAGATGGTATAAGGTGGTAGTAGAGCAAAATCTAGACCCTAAACAGTGCATGGGGGAGGGCAGGATTGGCTGTGGTGTCAGTCCTGAACGCTGTGCTGTGTTTCAGGTTTCATCGCCTTTCTATGTTTTATTCTGTGTTTGAATATATACCTATAGTCTGAGCTGCTGTCACTGCCATACACCACCATGCAGTATGCATGGTCAGAGGGAATTGCCAAGCAGTTTTCAAATATGCCCATTTTCCAGCAGGAAATTATATATCGAACGGGCAGCACTCTGCCCATTTGATCTTAATTACAGACGCTTTTGGGAAGGTTTCATTTGATTATATAGGAATTGAATAGGAATTGCAGTTGCCCTCTTGTCAGCTAGGAGTAGAAGTCTATGGGGAGAGACAAAGTTTAAAAATGGAGGAAAAAAATGTAGGTTTTTTTGTCTGACATCTTAAGAGGTTTATACAACATAAATGTGGATGTGTTGGGGGTCGTTGGGAACATGTGATTCTTGTCTTCTCAGGAGATGTTTTGTTTATGATGTATCATTTGGATTTCATATGCAAAATTTGATTTTAAAATCTATGATTGAAATTTTTTAAATTACCGCCAAAACCTGGCAGTAATGACTCAGGGAGGACCCTAAGCCAACAAGAATTTGTTCTTATTAAAATGCCCATTCCTGATAGATTAGAATATAGAACAATATATAATTTGGTCCTTACTTTGTCTCTGATGTCCTTAGACATGGCAGGTGTGATGTAGCCTTGCTCCAGGTACCAGGCCTTCCCCTGGTTTATCAGGTGTACCGCATACAGGTGGCAGAACTAGGGAGGCAAACAGGTATCAATGTAATTTAGCTACAGGTGGAGAATTAGATTGAACACCCAAGCCTATGGAGAAACAAAATTATTATAGCACCTCGTGTATAAGGCACATTCCGAGTGAAAGGAATTCTTATAAGGCATAACTGGGGTTGATGTGTGCAGGTTAGTACATGTACTGTTCTATAGTATAAGACCATGGTTTCAGGCAGATTCAACAAAGTGCAACAAGGGAATATCCTCTCGCATAAGCCGTGCCTTATATGCAAAGTACTACAGTAATATAGAGAGAACTAAACAACCGTGGTGTATGAGGTGAGTGAGTGAGTAATAGATGTTTAACGCCATTTCGACAGCTAAGGTCATATTCATGGCGAGAACTACATTACACAATTTCACAGAGGAATGTGTCAGTGCCCGCGCATATGTGCACCACACACATCCTGAGAGGATAGGAAAGAGAAGAAATAGATCCTTTTAAGTGGGCTAGGGAAGCCCATGGTGTATGAGGTGGCCGATCCACCACGAGGGGGGTGTCTCCCCCGAGGGCGTAAATAAAATGCATTATCACCCCGTCATGATGCATAATTAAATGCAGCATTGGTAAGTAACTTACGTAAAGTGCCATCCAGTGCTGCATTCATGCATCACACCAATTCTACACGGTTAATACCCTTTTTTTTTAATTCTTTCTAACAATGCACCAATACGGAGCTGGATCTACTGGCCAGCGCTGCAATTGATTCATCATAACAACAAAAGAACAAGAACCTGGAGGCATCATGTACCCTTAGAGAATTAAATGCTTCAGATGTAAAAAAAATTACTTACACTGACTGTTTCAGCAAGTGAAAGGAGTGAGATGAAAATCTCAGAAACCACTCACCTTTTCTAGAATGGCCTTTGCAGATGGATCTTTGCACTTGGCTACAGCAAGTGAATACCTCTCCAGGGTCACTGGAACAAAAGTATCCAATTGAAAATGTCCTCAACCATTCACTTTCTCAGATGATGTACTGATTCTATTTCCTTCACATTGATTTTTCCTTCCCCTTCCATTAGAGTTGGGTCTTTTTCCGGGGGCTTTTTAGCTGTTACTGGGGCTTACTATGGAAGGAGTATATTTTTTTTTCTCACATTGCTGAACGGAAATATTAGACTTTCAATAAATTTGAAGAACTGTATGGTAGTGCCACATTTATGACAATGTATACAGTGTATGACCATTTTACTTATTAGATTTTTTGTTAGTTTTAGATTTACTATGTAAACCTAATCACACGTCACGTCCTTGCCGACCCTTACCCCTGTGGATATGTGTCCAGGCCAGTGTTAACACATGATCCAGGCAGTCATTCCATGCCAGGAAGGGTTCTTCGTGTTGTGACGACACCTGGTGGGTAAGTGAGGAATGATCAGGTGAGAAGCAAACACGTAAAGTGTTACTTTAATACGGTGCATGCATTTAATTTTAGCTTTTGGACATATAAATCTAGGCAGCCCTTCCCAGAGGTATAATTGAGAGTAAATGAGAAAGAAAAGATTGTGATTGGCATGTCATTTGTATGTTAATTCAGAGACTAAATTGGGTCATTAATGGATTGTTTTATACAATCTGTTTTACAAAAGGGAGTATGGTTTCTGTGTGGGATACAACATTCTAAAATGGAAAGATGACCTTAATGCTTCCTAGGTTCTTCCTTTCAAAGAAACCTAATAAAAAAGAAAGCTTTGCTCGGTTGCTATGGAATCTTACACAGGTCAGACTGTACATTATATGGGTCAGATATTGTTTATCTGATTGTATCTATACATACTTTGTTAAGTAGCCTTGCCGCTAGGTGTCGGAGCAGCATGCCTTCCTTGAAGTGTAAAGCGCGCTTCACAAATGCCTCACTCCACACAGCATTCGTAGACACAGCGAAGATACTGCAAGATGCAACAAATTTCAACTCAACTGATAATCAGTTCCATTAAAAATATGTCTATTTCCTGTCCAGAGCGTGGGATTTTTTCAGACCCATGAGGGAGGGATTTCTCTTCTTTTTCTTTTTACCAATTTTTTCTCTTATTTTTTGTCATGAACATCACTATCAGGGACAGCATGAATTTGCCATCGCATTCTAAGATTTAGGCGTTTGAAATTTAGGTTTCTTGTGGTCAGGGGTAAAAACAAAAAGATTCAGTACTCATAAAAAAAATTGTCCACCCTCAACAACAACAAAAAAATCTACCACGCCTTTTGACAGGAAAAGAACATATTTTTAAGGGTGGCAATTTTTACACATTACCTCCACTTCAGAGAGTGAGTGAGGGAGGGAGTAAGTACCCGGTAATGTTTGTTGAGTGAACTCTCGACAGTAACAGTCGTATTCATCACAGGGAAACTAAATTAGACAAGCATTTCATCACCAATGCCATACTTATTCATGATGAAACATTACCTACCCCCTAAACAAAACCCAAAGAACTCAAAGCTGCTACTGGTTTGTTGCTAGGCAATTTTGCATAGTAAATATTTTTTTAGATCTATACATGTACTTACCTGGTTTTGAGGTTTTCAATGAGGTAGTCCTTGACATTGGTGGCCACAGCCTTCACCTTACTACCATTGAACTGGTTGGCGTACTGTGTCAGCAACTCCTTTGTAACTTGCTGAAAGATGAAGAAAAAAAATCATATTGTTACCATAAATACCATCGCTGGTGCCACCATTGTACCTGAGTCACTCTACTATTTGTATTGCAATTCTATCAGCAGTGGCTACTGAACCCTGCTAATGCTAAAGACCTACTCCAGTTTAAAGCTTATTATACAACTGTAATATCATACAAGTGTAACATCAATACAGACGTACCTGTAACATGACCACATTATCTCCTTCAAATGTGACAAAGACATCTGCATCCCTCTTCAGACTGGATATACGGTTCTCCTCCATGTAACCCTGAGGAAGAACAAAACAAATTAAGACAATTAGGAAGGGGCGCTGCCAAAAGGGGGCAGGTGCTGCCCATATTTCTGAGATAAAATTGGGGGAGACAATGTCAGGGAGTTCATCTCTATATTTATTTCATGGTATATTGATATAAAAATGTTTGAATTCAATGAGTTTAGCATGTACATAAGTCACATGACCAGGAGTGGCGATCGAGACATTTATTCAACAGGGGGTGTGCTGTTTGGCAAAATTTATGTCGCTAGAGTGTTGTTATTCACACAAAGTAAAAGCGTGCACTTACCATTCCTCCGGTACATTCACGGCACACCTGTAGGGTGTCGACAGCCTCCCATGTGGTGTAGGCCTTAAGTCCGGCCGCGATTGCCTGGAGGAGGCGATCCTCGTGTACAGGTACCTCATTATGTATGTCATCCGCTAACATGTCCCCAGCCAACCTGATAGGAGGGAGAGAGGGAGGAATAGATAACTGTTATTGAACGAGTCAGTGAGCGATTGTGGTTATCAAACGAGTCAGTGAGCGATTGTGGTTAGTCAACGAGCAAGTGAGTGACTGTCATTAGTGAAGGAGTCAGTGAGTGACTGTCATTAGTGAAGGAGTCAGTGAGTGACTGTCATTAGTGAAGGAGTCAGTGAGTGACTGTCATGAGTGAAGGAGTCAGTGAGTGACTGTCATTAGTGAAGGAGTCAGTGAGTGACTGTCATTAATGAAGGAGTCAGTGAGTGACTGTCATTACTGAAGGAGTCAGTGAGTGACTGTCATTAGTGAAGGAGTCAGTGAGTGACTGTCATGAGTGAAAGAGTCAGTGAGTGACTGTCATGAGTGAAGGAGTCAGTGAGTGACTGTCATGAGTGAAGGAGTCAGTGAGTGACTGTCATTAATGAAGGAGTCAGTGAGTGACTGTCATTACTGAAGGAGTCAGTGAGTGACTGTCATTAGTGAAGGAGTCAGTGAGTGACTGTCATGAGTGAAGGAGTCAGTGAGTGACTGTCATGAGTGAAGGAGTCAGTGAGTGACTGTCATGAGTGAAGGAGTCAGTGAGTGACTGTCATGAGTGAAGGAGTCAGTGAGTGACTGTCATAAGTGAAGGAGTCAGTGAGTGACTGTCATTAGTGAAGGAGTCAGTGAGTGACTGTCATAAGTGAAGGAGTCAGTGAGTGACTGTCATTAGTGAAGGAGTCAGTGATTGATTGTCTTTAGTAAATGAGTCATTGAGCAAGACACTGGGTGAATGACTGAGTTAGCAAGCCATTGAGCGAACAAGGTAGTTAGTGAATGGGTAATTGAGTGACTGACTGACTGAATGGGGAATGAGAGAGTAAGTGAGAGAGTGAGACAAGCAACTGTGACATCTGAAGGTGGCATGGTGTTCATCTTATTTGGCTCTTTTCAATGAATAGGAAACATGACCAGGAGACCTTTGGTTATACATGTACCATACAACTATTATGACACAGGTATAGCAGAACTTACCATTATAGTGCAGTAGTGCCGTAAATACACAAAGCCATGTCACCCCCCATATAGTAATATACTTTTTTAGCGCCTCCCACGCCGCGTAGCGGCGGTACGGCGAAGCGGTACGGGAGTGCGCTATGATGATTTCATTTGCCCCATGTGATGAGGTCTCACAATACAAAATAACAGTGGGAGGCGTTTTTTTATGCGGTCACAACGGCATTTCTTGTTTAATTGTCTTACCTGACAGCAAAGGTCAGTCCTAGACAGGTGGCTAGTCTGGGCATGAGTCGGGTCTGGTGGGACTGGTAGTCTAGTAGTAACTGTTCCTTCTCTTTACTAGGACCAAACTGTCGCCGTCTGCAGGTTTGAGATACAGTATATATATTTTTTTGTATAGAGGTCTTTGAAGACACATACATGTATTTACATCTCAAAGGGATGTTTCTCATTTATCTGTTTAACGCGACATCTGCCGAGATTATGTCAAAAATATATATAATACTTTAGAGTTTATTTAATTATCGAAATAAGATATTTTTGAATAATTTCTAGTCTACATATTGACCAAAATAAGGGAGTGTGCGCATCTTAAAGTTAGAGCAGATGGACACATTAGCTTTAATACGGTAGTATACTGAATATAGTAAACGGTAATGGATGTTTGATAATTCTTATAACCACTCAGATATTGTTTCGTATTCATTCATGAGGAACAATTCGCATTCCACAGATGGACTGTATATTTATATGGTCATGAACAACGTATGCTAATGACAAACAACAAACTACAAATCAATAAAGTCATTTAACTTACTTAAGTGCATATTTGATGGCAATTTCCAATCCAATCTAAAATCAATGAGTTAATTGGAAATCAGGGTAACAGTATTCTTTGTGTAAATGAGCTGTGAACATTACAAGAAGAGAGGCTGATTTCTTCACTACATGTATTTTGTGTTCAACCACATCAAAAGCTTAATCTCGATATATATTTAGATGAAGAATCATGTGAAACTTGGACAACCCCTTGTGATGCAAGCAACGTGGTATAGCACCCATTTTACTCTTATTGTTATGACAAAATACAATGCAACCTTTAAGCATTCCTTATATATGTATTACTTGGTCTCTGATTTTGCAGTGTAATTTATAAAGCAGTGATCTTCATTCTATACCTTGGTGAGAATGAATAAATGAGTTAGGTATACACTTATATTTTATATTATTGTGAGGTTAAACAGATGAGCTAAGTACATACCTTACTGCAGGCTACAGCCTGGTTACACAGTGCTACCCGGGTACCGATAAGTGCCCCAAGCACTGCGTTAAACCGAGCTCCATCACTGGGGATCTGTGTGGTGTATGTCCCATCCTCTGACACATCAGCAAACCTGTCACGGCACAAAATAGTCATATGACATAAAATATACATGTTTTTGTACTTATTGATCTATCCTCAAACCCTGTGTATATACCTAGGTTTATAGACCATTTCAGCAAGAATAGTATAGGTTCCCTCGGATATGTTACTCCATAGAGTCCTATAGTGCAAGCCACCCCCCTCTACCCCCCCCTCCTCCCTTAAAAGTAGGCTACCTTTTGTGTTCAGTACTGAGTCCTATGTAAGATAAGAGGGTTTATGGAGATGTCAGGAATCTTTATCAGAGTGTTATCAAATGGAAACAAGGGGCCACCTATACCAAAAAGTCCTGCTGAATCCAAAATTTGTGGTCTTGATTCTCAAAATTTGGCCAAAGGTACCTAAAAAGGAGGTTTGATGATGAGAATATTTTAAAAATGTAAAAAAGTTATATTGAAAATGATTTGAACTTTTTATAGATGCAACATGCTAATCAAAGTCAGTACCTCAATCTACATATCCCAATGTTTGCCTATCTCAACCTGACAAGCACTCTGCCTGTGTATGGCTCTGCCTCTCCCACATACTGCCTTTCCCTTAGTCTACCTTTCACTCATACTACCTATCCCCTGAAACATCTATAGTTTAATTAGGTTTTCCCTAAAATGGCTTAAAGGATTAAAGTTTACCCCTCACCTTTGTACCTAATTTTCTCTGTACATTCTTACCATTAGTCTACCTATCCTCAATCTGCCTATCATTCACTTTACCTATCCCTCATGGTGACTATCCCCCAACTCTGCACATCCCTCATATTTGACTGGCACATCTGTGATATTACCTAGCACCAATGTATCTTTTGAATATGCTCACCTTACAAGGTACCCTCTGTGCCTATCTCTTAAACTGTTTATTACCTATCCTCCTTGCTACCCATCCTCTTCAATACCTATCCCTCAAGCTCACTTTATAGCTTTCCTACCTATCACAGCTTGATCAGCTGGGATAGCCCACATCCAACCTTTATTATGATCTCTTAGTCAACCTATCCCCTAAAGAACAAATCCAACAGTCTACCTCAAGCATACATCTACTGATCACTCATGCTATATATCCTTGAGGTTACCTATCCTTTAGGCTGCCTATCCTTCATGTCATTCATGATAGGGGTAAACTTTAATCCTTTAAGCCATTTGAGAGAAAACCTAATTGAACTCTAGATGTTTCAAGGGATAGGTAGTATGAGTGATAGGTACACTAAGGGATAGGCAGTATGTGGGAGAGGCAGGGCCATACACAGGTAGAGTACTTGTCAGGTTGAGATAGGCAGACATTAGGATATGTAGATTGAGGTATTGACTTTGATTAGCATGTTTGATCTATAAAAAGTTCCAATCATTTTCAATATAACTTTTGTACGTTTTTAAAATATTCTCATCATCAAACCTCCTTTTTAGGTAATTTTGGTCAAATTTTGAGAATCAAGATCACAAATTTTGGATTCAGCAGGATTTTTTGGTATAGGTGGCCTCGTTTCCATTTGATATCACTCTGATAAAGATTCCTGACATATCTATAAACCCCCTTATCATACATAGGACTCAATACTGAACACAAAAGGGAGCCTACTTTTAAGGGGGGGTAGAGGGGGGGGGGGGCTGTTACACTGTGTCCATAGGTAAAGCTCTGAGTTTCACCCCCATCTATTGAAGCTTCTTGATTTCAGATCCAACCTGAGGAAACCTTTTAGAATTTTGAATATCCAGGATGCAATTAGTACAAAAGTTCTGTTTTTTTGGCGTTTTTTTTTGGGTGGGGGTTGTCTTTTTTTCTTTTTTTTTTTACAAATCCAAAAACTCAGGGTACAGCTTATATGCATGGGTTTAGCTTAAAACTTGTGCTTCCTTCATATGGCTCAATATAAAATGTTTTCTTTTGTCAACTTGCACAGCATTTAGATAAAGATAGTATTGTCATGCTTACCTGTTAAGTAGGTTCTCACGTGGGATCCTCACATGGTCGAATTGAATGAGTCCATTGTCAACTCCATTTAGACCTTCAAGAAAAATAATTTGTAAAGTACATGTACATCATGAAGCCGCCACGATCTCTAAAACATTTGAATACTAGGCTATTTCTAGTTAATATCCACTACAAAAGTATGTATTGATAATACCTGAAATTTAATATCCAGTTCTCCAATCTAGACTTTCAGTCATATATGAAGCCACCCCTCCCCCATACAGAGTGAAAAAGAGGCAGAGATAGAGGGGAAATACAGAGACGGAGATGCTGATAGAGAAAGGGGAAGAGACAGAGAATAAGAAAGTCATACAGACAAATTGATGGGGACAAATATTAGTGGTCGACTTTGCATATTGGTACTATATACTAGGTGCTATAGAAGCATATGGCTTGCTTTCTTCACAGCTCTTTATACTCATATGTAGTTCATATTTGTCAGCTAATAACTTTACAAAAGACCACCTATCTGTCCTACTAACCTTCCTTCATGCCTAGGTCGGTGACTGTTACACCGCGGTACAGGTTTCCGTCTTGATCTCTGACCGGTACAATGAAGCAGTGAGGACCTGTCAAAGATAACAACCCACATTGACATCTTATATTGTGTGATATCACACTCAAGCAATAGATAACACTTTTTTTACAGATAATTCTTTTTAACATACATGTAGTTCTGAATAGAATGCCTTAACACTGTAGAAACTTGAATATCTTAAGCCGTAGACTCAATGCGCTGCATTCATACATTGTGACCACCACCAAGTCGGTATGATGCATTTATGATATTAGCGAGCCTTAATGGTGTACAATTGAATTAGGTTTTGTGATTAAACATTCAAAGAGGGCATGAAATAGAAAGTGTACCACAGGAGCACACAAACTGACTTACATACCTTTGCTTTCTTCTCCAATATAGAGCTGAGCGAACACTGCCCCGTAGTTTCCCATTAGCGCATTACCAATGTAAATTTTTGCAGCATCGAAATTAGGTGTGTGGATGTCAAACTCCTGTGGACAAATTGGACGGGACAAGAGCTAGATTAATTAGTATAGAAGTAGGGCTTGCTTTGAAATGCTAACTATAATGTCATCAAAGTCAAAAGTATTCCAATTAAGGTATTATTTTGATTCGAAATTTTAAAGTAAAAACACTGGTACATTAATGGCCAGAAGATTATTATATTGACTGCTTTGTACATGTCTGGGTTGCTGGCAAGCTGGCCCATCTCAACCATTACTGTGAGTCGTCACTGGCTTACAGGGATTTCGGGTGAAAGTAGTTCTGTCCACTGGTTGCTGTAGTCATAAGATGTAGGCAGGTACTGGGTAGTAATATTCCCCACTAAATAGGGGCCCATAATTTTTTATAAATGCGAGAGAGGCATTCCCTAGAATGTGTCTCGCTGTAAGATTGAATTGCTGGTTTAAATATAGTGAAAAGACCAATTCCGAAGGAAGAAGAGTATTGCAAATTCCCAAACTAATAGCCATGTGCATACCTTTGTGACAGGGTCGTATCTGGCCTCTGTTTGTATACCTCTTACATTGCTGCCATGTCCACGTTCTGACATACAGAACATGCCCGTAAACTCTAGATCCTGAAATGAAACACCCCAAATTGACATGTGCAAATTGCGACACTTATGCATTTTTTTAGGCTATACAGTTGATGACAACACACTTTTTTTTTCAAATTCATTCCAATCATAGCTAGCTGTATCTACATTTCTAATAGCATTCATCATCATATCAGCAATAACCTTTTTGAACTTTTTTTAAAATTTTTTTTGTAATACTGCGAATTTGGTGGACATAAAATGATGTTTTTATAAAAATACATGTTTTTATATTCAGCATTTTGAGTCAGTATAACTTACCCTTAGAGGCTGAAACCACCTATTGATGTGTTCTTCTGACCCTAGGTTGGTCACCGCTCCGCCAAACAACCATCCCATGACTCCCATCTGAAATTGCAGTTAACACTTATAATTGTAGCATATTACTGCATCAGTTACCGTTGGTTTCATGTTTAGACATATTAGGCTGTTTGAATATTATGGTATTTCGTCTATGGATATGACATTTTTCAATGTTCTTTACATGTGAATTATGAAAAGGTCTCTCTGCTCATTTTAGCATTGTCTATGAATTGAAATTCCGAAATCAAGGATATTTTTCATTAACATTTAAGCACTACTCTGCTGTAGAAGTTAGATTGTTTTGTTTGTTTATTTTAGTCTAATGTCATACTTTGACTCCCACAGATAGGTCCGTTTGGGAAATAACCGATCCCAGTGCCAGACTCTTCTTGATGAAGACCCGCGGGTCTGCAATCTACAAGATAAGGACAGTTTACAGTTCTCACAATCGTAATCTACAGGGAAGCCATGGTAAAATACAGCTCAAGTCTTGAAATCAGAAAACAATGATCTTGTCCTTTTTTCTTTTTTTTTTTAAAGCGTATATATACAAAGTCTTTATCAGATGCGTAAATACAAAAAAAAAAAAAATGGCGAAAATATATCTGTTGCATGTGTGACTGACTGTATGTGAAATGGATTACAACTTCTAAATGGTAAAAGAAAAGAAAAGTTCTTTGAAGTAGCCCTTACCTGTTCATCGAATTGATTTTTTATTTCAGGCGTCAACCACAGGAATTTGGCTCTTCTGAATGTGAGGGCACGTGCTTCTGACAGGGGAAGATCAAACCTAGAAATTGAAGTAAAAAAAAAAATCATCAACATCACATTTTTTTTGTCACATATTAAAAAGTGAAGGATCCACTGCTGCGAATCACTTGCGACTTGCACTCGTGCGTGTATTCTCGGAGAAAAGGTTCTAGCAGGGGATCTGCTTCTGCGACAAAGTTCATGCGACGTCGGAGCAGGTTGCGACAACACTCGCAGAAATCAAGATGTTTTGATTTTTGTGACTCCTCTTGGACATACTCACCTTGGATGCTATCCACAAGAAATTCGCGGCAGTGGATCTGCCACTATATACATGTAATTTGTTAATGAGACTTCAGTGAAATTAATAGAAAAAGTATCTCCTGATTGCACGTTTGGAAGATAGGGGTATAAGGAGCGGCTTATACACGAAGATCAAGCTCTGCAGCAACTAATAGGATCGGTCAAAGTTACAGGTGCACCTTATAGGCTAGCTTTCTCCCAAATTAGTAGCATATACACTGGTGTACCGTAATCTCCCGCGTATAAGGCGCGTCTTATACGGGGGGTTTTAGTTCTCATTGGATCCACATGGGGGACACCAAGACCTTTCTTTTGATATCTTACATGCCCTCTTGGTTATAATAGGACATAAAGGGGCCCAGGAGGGTCCAGGGTGGCTCAAGCTAAACATAGGTCTATGAATTTTGAAAATTCATTCAGTAGAACCAAAGTTATGAATTTTTCATTTTTTTGAGAATTTTCCAAAACTCTAGGTGGGCCTTATACGCGGGCTGAGCCTTATACACGGGAGATTACATAGTTTATAGGCAGGTATGTATGGTCCATGTACCGGTACCAGTAATTTGAATGTATCACTGATAATCACTGACCATATACATGATAAACTTGGTGTACACATGTACTACCGGAATGTCCCAAGTAAAAGGCCCATCCAGCTCATAAGGTATCGCCTAGCCACAGCCATATAAACTAGACTGAGTATAAGCCCAGTAGCCTTGTTAAGGGCAAATGTGAGATAAGCTGGGAGATAAGATATCATAACAGACTTCAACTTGTAACTGTTATATCAAAGTTCTCTCCTTAAGCCTGATAAGAAGACAATGTCTGTTAGGATTGCGACTTTACAATATCACAATCTACATTACTTTTTTTTTTAAATAGTTTAGATACTGTAATTAATTTTTAAACTATTAAAAGCCCTCATGTAGCCTTAATACTAACAATAATAGGCTTATTGTAGGAGGTCCAGCGGCCCTAGGCTAATTTAACATCCCAGGACAGGAAAATTTTTTACACCCCCCCCCCTCGACGACAGTCAAAAATTTTTGCGCCCCCCCCCCCAAACCGGAGGCGCGGAGAATTTTCGCGCCCCTCTTTGAGCTATAGTAGCGCGCAGGCTTTTTTGCTCAAAAGAGGGTAAATTTTTTTAGCCCCCCCTCAAGAGGGGTCAAAATTTTGTTAGCCCCCCCTCGGGAGGGGTCTGAAATTTTTACGCCCCCCCCCATCAAACCCACCATCCCCCCCCTGTTGATAAATAATGACCACTCCCTTAGTTTACCTTGATAATAATATTCATGGTATGACTATGGGAAACCCAAAAATCTGATTTTTATGAAATACATGTAGCTACTGTATGGGTGTGGACCACTAAATTTGACATGGTGACATGGCAATTTCTTAAAATCGACATGTGACATGAGAGGTTATTAGAGGTGACATTTGACATGGGGATTTAAGTGACATGTGACATAACCATTTCTTAAAATCGACATGTGACATGAGAGGTTCTTAGAGGTGACATGGGACATGGGGATTTAAGTGACATGTGACATAACCATTTCTTAAAATTGACATGTGACATGGGGGACCCCCCATCCACACCCCCTACTGTGCCTACTGCTGAGACTGACTACTACTCAGTCTACTGCCTACTGGTATATTTAGTAAGTAAAGAACATAGTCCAAGCTATAGTCCATCAATCTATCAAATTAAAATCTTAATATCTATATATACAACCATGAAAGTCTAGTCGACTAGTGCCGTCATGTATGATGTAGAATCATTAACATCAATTGATCACCAATGTGAATGTCAGCCCCGGATATGAGCTGATCAGACTCAAGTGCCAAATGTGATTTCATAAGTCCTGGATCCTTGGCCATGGCCTGGGCCTGGGCTGAAGCTGGGCTTGGGGCCGGCCTTTGCCCCTGCCCTGCCCTTTGCCTCACTGACACTGACCTGACTGAAGACAAGACCAAAGTGGATTGTTAGTGGGCATGCACGGCATATGCATCAGTTTCATTGTAATATACAATTGAGTTTAACTAACCTGAGGTTGAACAATGGATTTCCATCTATATGGGCTCGTAATTTCTGCTTGAGCTCATAATAATCCCCTTCCAAATACTGGCGGAGGCCGGGGTTGTGTCCACTGGCAGCCATGTTGGTTGTTTACTAGTTAGTTCCTGTCTTGTCCGCTGGGTGGCATGTCTAGCGGCCCAAGCAGGTTCCCGCCACGGTGCCACAGAAATCGAGAGAGCTGCCCCTTTCGCCACCACTCATCCCATTGGCGGATCCAGGGGGAGGGGGGGCAGGGGGCCTTCTCCCCCTGGAGGAAAGGAAAAGAGAATGGGGAGAAGGGAGAGGGTTGCAGATATTTGAATATAGATAGTAAGAAAATGAGCTTTTGTCCTCCCAGGATTGTCATGAGGGATACAACCAGATCCCTAGTCTGGACCACCTGAACCTTACATCTCACTCCAGATGGCAGTTAGGTCGTGTCTGTGGGTTAAGGATGAAAGCCCAGGGGGGGCCACTCCCTATTTGTTCTATAGTAACCATGTGCGTACACGGCCAATGACTAGGTACCCATTTTAGCGGGGCAAAATTGGACCAAAATATTATACTCCTTTTGACGGGAATTAGCTTGGAAAAGTACCCCTTTTACTACTGTTAGAGTGTAAGAAGACTAACTCTAGCTAACCCTCAAATATGCACCCTTTCAATGTAATTTTTTTCATAAAACGTACGCCTTTTCCGATCATACTTTGAGATTTTTCTGAAAAAAGTACCTCTTTACGGGCCAAAACATGATGATTTTTTGGGAAAAGGTACCCCTTTCCCAGCCAAAATATTAGATTTTGCTTGAGAAAAAGTCAAGAATCTAGGAAAAGCAAAGACCTCTTGATATTAACCCTAACTTTGGTTCTAGTTGGAATATTTCAAAAAAAAATTCTTTCGCCATTTGACAGCTCTTGAAAAGGGTACCATTTTCTGCCCAAATTGGGCCCAAAAGGACCCCTTTTAACGGGTCCGGGCGGATCCGTTCATGGGCCCCAAAAGGTACCCCCTTTCATGCCAGTTTGTGTATGCACATGGTATCCATAATTCCATAAGTGGCCCCCCTGGGGATGAAAGGCACAAGCTCCTCCCAATTTTTTAAATTGTTCCTATGTTTCTGACATCAGACCATGGGCATCATTATCAAATGAGAAATTAGGCATTTTGAAATATAAAGCTTGATAACCATGTTGAATCTGTCAACAAAGAGCTGTCAGTGGGAAAGCACATCCATGGCCTCCAACATTGGCAGGCCCAATAGGGAATTTTCAATAATTTATTTCTCTTTTCCCTGTTGTGTCATATTGATGCCAGTTGGAATATAACTTATATGACACAATGAGAAGTAATCAAACTGGCATGTGTTTACTTCTACATGTAAAGTTAACTACGGGATTTGCAGGTACCAGAAGGTACCAGTGGATGGAATCCCTGGGGTTTCCCCAGTCACTTCCCCTTGTCTCTGACCCACATAAGCCACGGAGAAGCACCACCTAGGCCTATAAATAGCTTATGTGGGTCAGATCCTCAGACTATAACCAGATCCCCCATATACATTCAGGATTCCTCAACAGAAAATGGTTTACTTTTAAAGGCCAAGTTCAGAAGGCACATTGTAGTATGATTGTAAAATGTAATCAAAATGCATTGTTTTAAGTATTGAGGTTCACAGTTTACTTTGGGGTGGGAGTGGGGTATAAGAGTATAAGCAAATATATATGGTGTGCCTAAATGCCTTAGAATGCACCATTTCATGTCTTTTATTTCTAAAATTTTCTTGGAAGCCAAGTCCCCGAACCCCCAAACTTTTAAACGTCAGACACCTCATACAGATAATCCGTTTTATATGCTGTTCAATAATGCATCAGAATGGAAGTTTTCTGGTAAAGATCTTCTGCTTGCTTAGGGGAGGACACACATGTTCTTGTAAAGCTTCTGGGGCTTTTATATTGATAGCGACAAGTAGATTCAACTCATTTTAAGTCTTGTATTGTCATCACACCACATGAGATAACTTGGCCATGTATGTGATAACTGTTATGATATACCAATAACTCTAGAGTAACTCTAAAAGTCTCTTATATGTGAGTATGCATATGAAAGCCTCTGAAAGTAAATGAACTGTTCATTGTCTTTGGAAATGAAATAGCTTGTTCAAATGTTCTTTGGTAACTTTAAATGCTTTCTTACTTATAAAGTCATATGATAGATAATCTGAAAGAGAAGAGTCGTTTACATTCTTGAATCAGTCTTTTAGGAGCACTTCTCTGTCGCTTCAATATTCTTGGTTCCAGATCAGGCACACTAGGGGTGGCACCTCGATTAGATGGAGGGATCACTGGATGGGCATCAGTGATCTCCACAGGTTGTGGATGAGTGATGGTTGGTGTGACCACTTTTGTAGGTGTGGCTAGAGGTGTGACCACTTTCGTAGGTGTGGCCAGATTACTCTGCTGGTCTGTTGGTATATTCGGACCAGGGCCTAGGTTTCTGGTCATATCGATTTCGTCTCACTAGTCTATTTGGTGTTGATATGATATATGACCTAGGGCTCGGTGCTTTTCCAACAACCTTTCCTCGACCTTTAGGTCTGGAAGCTATGCTCTGTCTCCAGGCGATAGTTTGTTGGCTTCAGTAGCTCTGTGGCAACGATCGTAGTTAATACGCATTTGTTTCCTCTAGTCTCTCTCTCTCCTCCTGACAAGATCGGTGTCGGGAGAATGGGTTTTCAGTTCATCTGGGTGAACCGGAACTCTGGTTTTCAGCTTACACCAGATGTTAAGCTGAGCAGGGGAGAATCCATTCTGTAGTGGAGTATTCCAGTATGAAATAAGTCCAAGGTATTCATCGTCTGCCTTGTTCAAGATTATCTGAACAGTTCTCTCTACCTCACCGTTTGACTGGGGGTATCTTGGAGATGATGCAAGATGTTCAAAATGGTATTCATCTGCGAAGCATTTAAACTCTGCTGATGTGAACTGTGATCCATTGTCACTAAACAGAAAATTAGGGATGCCTTGATGGAAGAACATCCTTTTCATTTTGGCGACTGTCTCAGATGTATCAACATTTTTGGTTACTTGACATACCTCAATGTCTCTGAAGTAATAGTCAATGAGGAGTAGGTACATCAGCCCTTTGTCATAGAATAAAATCGGCTGCCAATCTTGACCAGGGACATTCAGGGAATTCAGACCCTTTCTCTCCTGTGTTTTTCACAAGTGACACAATTTTTCACCATCCTCTCAATGTCTTTGGTTATACCGGGCCACCATACTGCGGAGCTTGCATTAGCTCTAGTTTAAGTCAGTTCTTGGTGTCCATCATGTGGTTTTCTTAAGACAGGGACTCTGAGACTAGATGGTACAATGATTTGTTTACCATGTAGTAGCAATCATTCATGTAGGGAGAGGTTTCCTCTTTCAGTCCAGTATTTAACTAGTAGACCAGATATTTCCCATCTAGCGTCTGGCCATCCATGTTCTACATGATGCATGACAACACTCAAAGTCTCATCTTGTTTTAGTGCTTGGCGGATTTCATCTAGACGTTTATCTGATGCTGGAAGGCACACCATGATAGCAGTTACATATGCCTTAACCTCATGTTAAAGATCCACTGCTTGTTGATCCTCTCTGGACTCTTCATGTGGTGCTCGTTAGAGAGCATCTGCTGTGGTTAGAAGTTTACCAGGCACATGGCTGATTGTGAAGTCGAACCTCATCAGTCTGGGTCTGAATCACTGGATCCTGATTGGCAGTTCATCAATCAATTTTGTTGAGAAAAATGGCACTAATGGCTTATGGTTGGTTTTCACATGGAACTTCATGCTTATTTAGAGATCGCTCATATAGTTGCCAATGCTTCCTTTTCGTTTTGTGCATATCTGGTCTCAGTCTTTGTCATCAACCTACTGGCGTAAGCAACTGCCTTGTGATTCCCATCTTTCTGGCATTGTCTGATCACGGCCCCAACACCATAACTTGCATCTGCAGAAATGATTATCTCTTTCTCTGGGTCGTATTAAGCAAGTGCTTTATCGGAAGCTAGCATTTGCTTCAGTTTGTCGAACACTGCTTTTTGTGGGAGATCCCAAGTCCATTCTGAATCGTTTTTAATGAGATCTCTGATAGGTTTAGTTTCTTCTGCGAGACTTTTGAGGAACTTCATTTGTTGATTGACCATGCGGAGGAATCTTCTGACATCTGGGACGTCTTTGGGCTTGTGCAAGTCAATGACCGCTTTGACTTTTGCTGGGTCTTTCTTGATGCCGTCTGCATCTATCACTTGACCAAGGTAGTGTAGTTTGTTTGAGGCAAAGACACACTTGTCCCTGTTCAAAGTGATCCCGCTGTCTTGCAGTCAGGTCAGCGCTTTGGTAACGCGCTCATCATGCTCTTGTTTGTCTTTGCCGATCAGGAGGATATTGTCCATGTGACATAATACTCCTGTCAGTTCTTTGTCCATTCGCTTTTGGAAGTGCTCAGGTGCGGATGAGATTCCCTATGGTAAGCATCTGAACATATATCGACTAAAAGGTGTTATGAACCTAGTTAGTTTGGCACTTTCATCAGTCAGTAACACTTGGTGGAAGCCAGAATTAGCATCTAGCTTGGAGAACGCACTTCCACTTGATATACTCTCGAGAGTCTCCTCTACCTTTTTCATCACAGAGAGTTCACGTCGGACTCCTTCATTGAGCTTGGTCAAGTCCACACATAATCATACTTTCCCGTTAGGCTTAGGTACGACTACTATAGGCGCGCACCAGTCCATTGGTTCATCTAAGGGCACGATCACTTCTGACTTTATGAGTGCATCAATTTCTTCCTCTACCTTCTTCATAAGAGGCAATGGTACCCTGTGCAGGGTATAGAGGCAGAAAGGTTCTGCATCATCTTTAAGTCCGATAGTATATTCACCTTTAAGCTTACCGAGTCCTTTGAAGAGCTTTGGGTAGGCCTTGGTGACATTATCCTTTGTGTCCAATTTAGGACTATCACTGTTCACATCAGGTATGTTAGGTATTAGGCCTAATTCCTCGATGGTGGGTTGTCCAAGGAGTAGCGACTTAACAGGTTGATGCTCACCTGTAGCAAACAGTGTGCGTCTGGTTGGCTGAATATTATCGTATGACTTCTTGTAGAGCGTGTCGGGCATCACCGATATGTACTGATGGGCCTAGTCACTAGATCTACAGCATTCATACAAAGTCAATGTTTATGATACTTCAGGACACAGTTTTACTATCAATGTTCACAGTATTGTCAGTTGTAGGCTTGGCTAGGTCAGTTGATGGGCCTAGATTGATCCAAACAATAGAATTCAATGACCTACTTTCAGAAGTTTCCAGACTAGTTTCGGTGTCACACTTCAAACGCTTCTAGGGCTTTTATTTTGATAGAGACAAGTAGATTCAAATCATTTTAAGCCTTGTATTGAAGTAGAACGACCTCGCGCCATATCGGCCATTTCCAGAAGCGATGCAACCTGTAGTTATAGAATTACACACCAGGTGGTGTGCCTGTTTTGCACATGTTACCTATCTTTAATAATCTTACCTTAAATTGTACAGACCTGAGATTTATTATATTCAATAGAGTGCATCAGAATGCACCATTTCAAGGCTAATCCCTCAAAATTTTCTTAGGGGGGTGGGGGTGAGGGGATGCCCCCGAACCCCCCTAGTTTGACCACTGCACTTCCCTTTGTTTTGCGGTGTTCTGGGGCTTGTAGTACTTCAACAATTTTAACAGGTCTTCCACCCCCACCACCTCCAGAAAATCCTGGATCCACCACTGCAACCCCGACCCCCATTGTGTCCAAGGGGTGGCTTGGCAGGTATGTGCCCCATAGATCCCTTAACATGGGCATTAGTTAAACTCCCGACTATGTAAAAATGGTGACAAACCCTGCCCCCCCCCTCCGCCCATGACAAAATTGTGCCTATTCATGGATGCTCAAAAGATTCAGGGTGTCCCACTGTCACTTTTTGGGAAGAATGGAGTGTAACTCCATCACTTTTTATGTATATGCCAATGTACTGGGAACCTTTGGAATTGTCACCATCCATCATTTTCTAAAACCCCTGCGTCACAACCAACACTTTTTAAAGACCATCCATCACAACCACTTGGCACATTTTACCCATTTCTAGGTACAAAATTGCCTGGTTGTGCCCCCCCCCTACACCACCCCTACTGGATCCGCCTCTGCCTCCTCTTGTTCTGCCCCCCCTTCCCTTCTCCCTCCTTTTCCCCTTCCCACCCTAGTGGCAGCCCTTAGTTAGACTGCCATTTTCTTAAACTGTTTTCTCTCTCGTCCAATACTTGTGACCAGAACCCTGTTCGCTAGGCACCTGGCAAAGGGTCAACTCGGGGTCAACTTCTATAAGCAATGTAGCCTACTAGAAAAAGTAACTTTTTTGCCGTTTCCTCTTCTAATATTGGGTTTAGAAAATAGTGCATCAAGCCAAAGATGTAATGCAATTTTTTAATATGTTTCAGATTTTGTAATGCATTTTGCTGCGAGATGTTCATATATTTTCTGATAAGGGTTTTAAGACCTTTTTTCTAGGACATATCCTTTTCTAAATAGCCCTTTATGAGGATTCTTTTCAGTAGGGAGATCAGTCTGATAGGGGTCACGCTGGCTGCTATGATGTTACTGCTGCACCCAATAATACCTTGCCTATAGGGCTGACCCGGGATACATTTTCAACCAATGAGATGACTCCCTCCATTCACTGCAGGTTTTTTTTTGGTACATTATGTCACATCTGGTACCCACCATGTGGGTTGTTATCAGTGCTTATCTCGCCAGGTCCAAGATCAAGCAATGGCGGATCCACTGGACCTCAATACTGAGCCCTATACTAAAGTTATAGTAGATAGTATATGATATGTACGACCATTTTTGCTGAAAATGATTTTTGTAAAGTAGCAATTCAAAGCCATAACGAACAAAACAGTCTGACAAAGACCCGCAATCAAGCATTTCCCGTACACATCTAAGCTAGACAGTAGCATATACTAAAAGGTGAAATGGACTCAGGCAGGCGATTAATACTCTTAAGGGGTGTCTAAAAGAAACAGGTGACGATCTTCAGTGTAATCTCTTGTCTATTTTTTTCAACTATCTATCTATCTGAAGAATGCTACCGTAGGCCGAAACGTTGTGGTCTGATGAACAACATGGTATAATAAAGCCTACACAAATCTATTTTTTGTTTCCTAGTTGTGACATTATTCAATTATATTTATTTATTTCTTTTATATATTATATGTGTTATTGTCAAATACATGTATTTCAAGTTCTGTGATTCAAGGAAATAGTCACACCAGTGAGTAGTCCTATGTCTGAGATTACATGTTCCATATCAGCCCAGTGGACTGAGATCACGTGTCTTAAGCCTGCAGCACTGATAAAATTTGAACGCTATGGGAAATTTTGTCACTGTTCGGGCCACAGGCAGGTGATTGCAATCAGGGTACAGTTACAGGCAGCTGATGGCAACGAGCCTCTTTGTCAGGTCCAATTAGGTCATGAGGTCATGACATCACACGCACCAATGGCGGCCGCAGGTGTGCGGTGATAGTGGAATTAAAAAGATTTTGGTTTTATATTTAACCATATAATCATACTCCAAGCTCTAATAGAACTAGAAAGCCAGGGAAGGCTAAGGATACTGTCCCTATGCTGTCTGTCAGTGACTGATGACTGTCAGTCGGCCGTGAATCAGAAGTTTTGTTGTGTATACAAAGATTGCAATCAACTGCCTGTGGCTAAAACAGTGATGAAATTTCCCATAGCGGTAAGGTCCACATTTCGTCAATGATGGCGTGCTAGAGGCGCGTAACAAAGTATTCAGAGGATACTCCATATAATTACATATGGTATCACTGAAGATACCAACTGCGATGATTGCCCTTTGCCCTCTTAGATTTATATTTTAAATAGCCTGATATATATGACACTTTTGTTTTATGTTGTCAATAACCTCAAAACATATTGTAGAACGGATTTGTCCTACAACTACTGGAGGCCATTTCTTAACAGGCCATGACGGCTTACTTTCAAATCGTAGTGGAAAACCTTAAGTTAGTGACAATACAGCCCAATAGTACCGGTCATGTAGTGCCTGCAGCAGTATGACTGACCTACTAAACTCAATGTGATTGCTACATAAGGGAGTGATCATTTTTTAACAACAGGGGGGGGGCTGTTGGGTTTGCGCGCGGACGCCCGAAAAAAATTTCGACCCCCCCCCCCATAAGGGACAAAAATCGCGCGCGAATGTCCCCTTTTAGCCTATAGTAATGCGCTGGGTTTTCCACTGAAAACAGGTGAAATTATTTTGACCCCCCCATCAGAGGTATTGAAAAAATTCTGACCCCCCCCCAGTCAAGGGGTTGAAAAAATTCTGACCCCCCCTCAAACCCATCGCCCCCCCTGTTGTGAAAAAAATGATCACTCCCTAAGTGCTGATCATACAGAGCAGTCATTAGGGCATCATCTACGATCACTGGCACTAACTTTTAGTTTGTTAAATCATAGTTGCCGTTTGTGGTCGTAGTGCCTTAAGAAATAGCCTCCAGATATTCAAGTAGGAATGAAGTCAGATATGGAGTAGATGGTGATAAAAACGTGGTTATTTAATGTACGTTAAAACTGTATAATAAGTGTGGCAACATGCATAGAGCACCAAGTACTGAGATACCAGGTGGTGGGTGCACAGGTCTTATAGACATGCAGTGGGTCTAGGGACAACCTGTTATAAGACCGATACAGCAAGGAAGGCTGGCTTTGTCATGAATAAGATTGTATCTAGCTTAATTTTAGTAGAATGCTCATAACATTGGTGAATCTCCTGGTGTAGGTTGTTTGCATATGTGGACAAGAGAGGCAGACAGGTATCTTTCTAATGATGTGTATTACATGACCGACTTGACAGTGAAAATTTGCATTCTAAATGAGTCCAAGAAATTTATCATCAACTTCCTTGAAAAGTCACCCTTTTTTGCTGTCTTTTTCAGATTTTATAGTATACAGCAAGGAAGGGTGGCAAAACAGGGCCGACCCTAACTTTATTTCTCTTTTCTGAAGAAAAAATAGGATTTTGGCCAAGTTTTCAGTCAATTTATCATCCAATTTATCATCCTTTGCGAAAATCCAAACAATTTTGGATGTTCGCAAAGGCCTACTTTGGTAGGATTATGTGTTTCCTGAATATGATTTGTCATGGTAATGTCTCAGACACATTTAGAGGCGATTCTCGCCTTCTGATAAGAAGGGCTAAAAACAAGTAACCTGACTACAGGTATAAAATTTATCCAAGCAGCTCGTATATGAAGCCGTTTGAATTTGGCATATCACCTGTATATATTTATATGGACATGATTTATTGAACACCATGTTACCTGCACTTGTGATAATTCCTGCAAAGCCACTTTTGGCTAATGGACCAACATCACCCCACCTGCCCACAGAAAATGTGCATCTGGGACATTTTTGCACATGCACCCTTTTCTATAATGTCATTGTAACAAATGGAATATTTGCACATCACATGGAAAATTCGCTCAATCAACACATGAAATATCTTCACTCTGCATGGAACAATTGCACCTAAGCTGCCCAGCAAAATCACAAAATGGATGTTATTTTCTACCATCATGTCTTCTTTCTTAACTGATGAGGGACTGAGCAAGGAAAAGGGACTTAAGATTTTGTGCCTTAACTCTAGAAGTTTATGTGGTAAGGTCTGGCAATATAGTGAACTGTTCCATCATATTGACATTATCTGCCTCGGTGAGACATGGTTATTACCAGGAATCCCTGACCACAAGGTTGAATCCCACTTGGCGAAAAATGGCTCAAATGTCTCTGCGATTTTGAATCTGTTGCGATTTTAGGACCTACCCCAAATTTGCATACAGTTGGGTGTATAGAACACAAGCACTCTTTTGCGATTTTAGGCCAGAGAATATATAATACACAAAGATATAAACATGAATAAAGGCAAAATACCCCAAAGAGTACACGACAAAGCACAACAGTGTCCTTGTGTTCTATACACCCTATTGTAGTTATATCCTTGTGAATTTGGGGTAGGTGTCAAAATCGCAACAGATTCAAAATCGCAGAGATATTTGAGCCAATTTTCACCAAGTGGGATTCGACCTACAGGGTGGGTATTGGTGAAATGACCATATTTAGACAGGACCGGGACTACATGGTACATGATGTGGATGAAGAGAGTGGTGGAGGGGTCTGCTGTTATGTAACACCAAAATATGCTCCATACACTACTAAGCTTGATCACTTATGCAAAGTAAATAAGAATAGGCCTATAGGCCAAATCCCACAATGTGAAAATGGTTGGGAAATCGTTGTGAAATAGGATATGTGGGTGCTTAGCCGATATTGGGGTGGTAATATCATCTAGGGAAGACCTATAAAGGCTAAGAATCCCTGTTAAAGTGCTGGTATTTAGGGAGTATAGTACATCAAAATTTTTGGTATTTTCTTCACAAAGGGCTTGAAATCTCAGACCCGTTTGTCACGTAGTGGTATTTGGCCTTATAGAAGTATTAGTTCTGGCTATCAAATCACCACAACATAAACACAAATTAGTAATATCAGTGTATAGACCACCAAAAGGGGTTGTGAAAGAACTGGGTGACATTGTAAATAACAGTGGACTGCAAGACAAGGAGATATGGAAATGTGATGATATGAATGTAAATGCTAACGTGTAACCAGAGATATATGTATAAGCCTACTAGTATATACTGTGTTAGTAAACATCCATTCTTTTCACATTTTATTTCTAGGTTGAAAAAATGCGGGAAAGGTATTTTCAAGGTAATAAAGACAATTTATACCCAAACATTTTCCAAGCATTCCTGAACATTGAAAAAATATGGGTTTCCTTTTGCCAAGTGGGAATTCTAATTTTATTTGTTTAGGAAGTGTAAAATAAGGCACTTCAAAGTCTCTAGATAGCTATCTTCTTTAAAGATAACTAATTTCAGTTTTCTAAAAGCCAGTGTAAGGAGCCACAATGGATGTGGCTGCTTTGATAATGTAGATAACCTCTGCCAGGTGCTTCCTCACTTGTTCCCATCGTTGGTATGGATTATTAGTCTTCTCTATCTCAAACAGGAGATCCACCAGACCTGGGAAGGATGCCGCTCTGTATGAGTCCTTACTGCTTGGTGCAAAAAGTGAATGTCTGAAAATCAAGAGGATGAGATAGATCCATTTTCTGTTTAAAGTATTTTTGCACAAGGAAATGGTCATTTGCAAAATTTCCTCTTACCCAGACCCTTCTCAACAAGCATTACATTGGTGCCATCTTGGTTGGATGTCAGGGTGTTGTATTGCATATGCACTAGTACAGCTGAGGCTTGACTATGTGACTTTTTTTATACATTCTCACAAATGGTTATTCGGACAGTGTCCAAAGGATGCATTGTTCAAAACACTATTGTTACAAAGTGTCCATAAAACACAATTTTTTTCCACACCAATATTCATAGCAAGACTGCACATTTCCCGCATTTAGAATTGTACAAATAGTAAAGGCAAGGATGAACATTTGAGGCAAAAATCCTCTATGAGCATGATAAATAACAAACAACTATCTTGACAATCTCACCTTGCCTGTGCCCTTTCAGGTAGACCCCCTGGAAGGATGAAAGCCCTCTCCAGCTGCATCAGTTGGTCATTGAAGGATCGCATTGCCCATACACTGCAACAGACAAACACCATACACAAATTATGAACATAAAGACAGCTAAAAGGACTTAGAATCTGGAGAAGAAAGTTGAAATTCAGACCATGTTTGAATATACATATGATTTGATGGGCTCAATGGCATTTTACTACTCGTTTTAAAGGATAGAAAAGTTAAGGCTATGCTCACTTGTCTAAATCAATAGATGATCTACTGTTCTCAAAGTCAGTTGTAGCTTTCTTGAATTCAGCCACAGCAGCTTTCATCTTGTCTGCATGAAAAAAGAAATCTTTTTTTGCTTAACAAATGTCTCATATTTGAAATGTCATATCTTTTGCCTGAAATAGAAAAAAATTAATTATGATCTCTTGGTGTAAACATAGACAATAAAGGGTTCAAGTCAAGATCTTTGTCATATATGCTGTTCTGTAGGCTTTCTTGTATATAATTCTACTGGTATTTCCTATCATCTCCTCTGTTGCATGAATTATGACCTGTATATAACATATATTTACATCACATGTCAATTATCAATGCCTTTAGAAGTAGTGGCAGATTTAGATGGGGGTGTACGTGTTCTTCTCTTTCACTGGCTATATAGTTAAGAGTTTATTCACTGCCTTTAGCCCCTAGATTTAGCCAAAAATAGGGGGCACGCCCCTCCTTCTTGTACCCACCATTGGACGCTACACAAACTAAAACAGATGCAATCTTTTTATATATATTTAATAGAACTCCAAACTCACTGAGAGTAATGTTGTTCCTGTTGAGTAGAGCCCCATAGCTAGTTTCCATTATGTCCATATACCCCTGGACTTCTTCACCAAAGGTCCTGGCATTGTAGGGCAGTAGGACACTGTCTGCTAAATTCCTGGCCATCTCAGCCATATAGCGGGCCACCGTCTGACAGTACTACAAAAGGACATAATATTTATATTGAGATAATGTATTAACATAATAATAGAATGTGGGTACTTCCTGCAGAGAAGGTGAAGATGACTTTTGTCAAGCAGCGTTCCTATGTGGTTACAGCCTGTGTGCGATCACTAAGTGGCTGTTCATGCAGTCGGTTCAAAACCAGAGGCGTAGGAAAGGGAAGGGAGGACAATGAAATTCCCTACAGAAAGGGGTGAGGGCTGGGATATGGTACATACAGGACTTATCAGTTAGTTCACACATACTTTCAGGGACAAGCTGGTTCCTCTATTATCTGCTTTTGTCAGAACCAGCTCCAGTTGCTTGGAAACCGGGATGGCATTTCTCAAGTGTAACTATGATTTCACACATCTTTGCTACTGCAAAAGCCTGTGTTAAACCTATGCAATTCTGCCACAACTAATGAGGGAGCAGTCATACTATCTTGAGAAATGTCCCCCATGATATAGGCCCACACAATTAAGTAGAGGTAGGCGTAGAAATAGCTAATTGATATAGATAAACTAGTAGCTTTTTTTAAATCAATAATGATATCATTGCATTTATTCTGTGTTTGCAAAATATAGGTTCAAATAACCACCTTACAGATATACTATCTTTTATATTTATATATGTTCCGATTTATATTGGCCACCTCCAATATCCCCTTGGGCATTTCTCACGATATAAGCATACCTCAATCGCCCATTCCTTATGCCCTAACATCGTTTTTTATAACTTAAACATACCTTATAATCTGGATCCAGGAATTTTTCAAATCCAGATATTGTCTCGTAGACGGTGTGGTATAAGGGGTAGAAGCTGATAGGTATTTCTCTAGGATTAAACCAATACATCAGATCCACAGAAGGAATGCCAGCAAATGACACAAATGCAGCAAAGTCACTGCCGCTACCAAGTAGGCGAATACTTTGAAGAGGGAATATTAGAGACACAATTAATTTCAATAAAATGATCAAATATAGTCAAACAATAGAAAGTGTTCATCAATGACAAAAGAATAAAACTAGGACATTATGTAGTGTTCAAATTTCAGTGGTGAATTTAGTGAGGGTACAGGGGGTGCACACGCTCCTTTTTCCCACTACTTAAGAGTTTAATTAAATATTTCGGACCCCAAAATTTGCTCAATAATAGGGGGTGTGCCACTGAATTAAATTTCATTGTGCTAGACTAAAACTGCAATATGCATTTCATGGGGTTGGATAAGATGAGAGTGCACATATCACTTATTGTCAAACTTATGAGCAAAACTGTGCTGACGAAAGTTTCTACACATTGAGTTTTCAGTATAGGTGATCTTACTTTGGTACAGATAGGGTTTTTCCCTCTGGTGACCTCCTGGGAAAGATCTTCAGCATCTCATCGTAAACTGTCTGAGTAGGGTCATTGGGGGTTGGAACCTGTAAGGTCATTGTTGGATAAATTTGAGTTAACTCTTTTAAGCCCGCTAGAGTGCATCACTCCCATTTGTTGGCATGATGCAGTGATGGTAAGCAGTCAAACCTAAAGGGTAGGCATGATGCTTGAATGTAGCCCTGGCGAGTTACTTACCAGGGCATTTATGCATCATGATGACTGATGAGCATAGTCAATTAATGCATCAGCAGCCCTTAAAGGTTTAATTTGGGCAAACAAACTCAAGACTGCAAAGGCTAATGAATACAAAAAATATAATTCACACATAAAGAACGAGGAGAATCTGTGATAACATTTCTATGCTTTGGTCTATAGAGTATTAAATTTTTAAAAATCTATAGTTTCACATTGAATTTCTCTGAATATAGAAATAGGCATGTCATTAATGATAACAAGGGAATGATTTTGTTAATGGGGCTCATATGTTAAGAGAACATAGCATTTTTTAACAAGACTGCAACTTCATCTTCAAAAATAGCACCATCATCTTCACAAAGTTATTATACATAGAAAATAACGTAGAAGGTCTGACCTTTTTGGCAGCATCATAAATGACGTCATACAGCAGGGGTAGGCCTCCAACATTTATGGAGGCATTGCCAAGTACTGCTATATCTACATTAAGATAGGCCACTGCTCTCTGTGCCAACAGGGAAACATAATTCTAGATAGAAAAAAAGGGGGAAAGATATTGTTACTGGTCGCATAATTCTGGATTATATTATAATACCTAATTTCTATCATTTAATTTCAACTCTATTGGGTCTAAATTGCATATCAGAATAGTAAAATCTGATCAAAGAGAACCTATCAACACATTTTTCAAATAGTTTTAAAATGTTTTATGATTTTGATTTCATGGCCAATACAACAGTTACATAGGTTTAATTAAGGAGCTTCAAGAACCAGCCAGCTGCAGCATTCACAATGGTCCTTTGAACATAATGAATCTACTTTTGAAAGTTGGTTAACAAAATTTTTATTTTTATTTTGCCATAAATCACAAGAAATAGAATCGTCTGGCCTAGGGTTGTGAGATAGATCAGTTCTCATGAACTTGCGTCTTTGTGTTCCTATGATGACTGATACAATAAATAGCCATTGAATACATCCTATCTTAACTGTTGGGTTTTCTTATTATAAAATGATTTTTGTATAACAAGAAAATCATGTTGAAGTATTATAAAAGTTGGTCCTACCTCCACCCACTCATATGATCCTATAAGTCCATATTCCTCAGCACCCCAGCTGCAGAAGACAAGCGTCCTCCTAGGCCGTATTCCTAGTGATATTGTGTGTTGTTGTTTTTATGAAATAAAATTGAATTCAGCTATTGGAGTCTAGCTGTCAACTTTAGATATATATAGTGAGCATTTAGGGTGGAAGAGGCTATAGGTAAGAGGCCGTCCATGGATAAATTACTTTTTGTGGCCATTTTCGACCCCCCTCATCCCCCTTTCACACTTAGCCTACAGCTCCCTTAAAAATTATACTCGACAAGACCCCTGCCCCCTTCAGCCATATAAACGACTCGGGTCAGTTGACAACTGGATCACCAATGCTGTTCCAGATGTTCATTGATAGACCTGTAGTGTCAACCTGTGGCTCAATTCTCAGATATTTTAGGAGCACAACGTTTTCATCAATTATTAAGTAAATCTGTAATCAGTCAATGGCAGTCACCTATCTTCTTTAAAAGTGTATTCTTTCATTGGGCAGGCAAAATTGAGAAGAGACGGAACTAAATTATTAAAATATTCCAGGTAATACCTTGATCTCTGCCATCCCAAAAGGGCACCCTAGCCTCACTCTGAGAAAAGATTCCATGGATCAAATGCTGGCGTTGACATACATGGTTAATAGCCCATGGAATTGTAAGACAGGAGTCGAGGGGAGGGGCAAATTGGTTTGTGGTTTATGGCTCTTTTTCTCTTATTCATTGCAACAATTTGTTGTATTATGCAATTGAATGCTAAAAAAAAGCAAAAAAAAAACAAACACCATTTCCATTTGAGAGAATTAGTTCAAATTTAATTGTGGCACACCTGTATTGTTGGCCCAACCATTCAGCTAATGTAGGTTTGATGTATACAGAGCTGCAGAGCTCTACTTTACACTCTCTTGAATATAACCTGTTCGTCTGTCACAGGTATCTGCATGTAAAGGCAAAGGTTCACTTGTGTAGGTATGTGGGGGGGGGGGGCTTATCTCATTTACAGAGAATGTGCTACATCACATTGTGCCCTATGGGCTCAGAAAACGCCCCCTCCTGTGTGCCCCTACGTTTTTGCATACTCCCCCCGACCACATCAGACAGGTCAAAAGTTTTTGTGCCACACACATATGCCTGAAGTACAGCAGATATTCCTGCCCCTCTTTTAAATATGGTAGCATGCACATCTTTCAACTAAAAATGAAAAGCGGTCAATTTTCTTTTCCCCCTGTTGACTAACCAGTCCCTTAAATTAGAAGAGAAGATGTTTAATTATGAGGAACTAAAGCAACAGGTATGATAATTATACTGGCATTGTGTCCCTTATGTATATGGTGAAATAGCGACCTACCTTTATTGGCCATTTCACTGAAGACCCTGGAGAGCTCCATGAGGACCGTGGTACCACTAGAAGGGTCAATGGCACCAAAACCCCACGCATCTCTGTGGTTCCCAATCAGCACATAACGGTCTGAAACCAATGTGCTTGGAAGTCGTTTCACCAAATATCTGAATGTCTAAATAACTAGTTCATGTTTGTCCCCAATTGGCATAAAACATTTTCTTTAGCATAAAAAAGAAAGGTACTTTTTCATTACCATTTGGTTAAAAAAAATTGTGAGTTTAATGTAAATATAATGTAACATAAAAATATTTTGACAAATTTTAAAACATGCTAAAAGGTTTTGTTATGTTAAAAAAAAAAGATTTTGATAAACAAAAACATTTTTAATGTAAGAAAAACATTGTTCACAAACGTTTTTTACCTGAACATTTGAGATACATTTTTTTCCCAACTGGGTCATGTGCATCATATAGAGGTCCATATGTGTTACATATGAGGACCATATGTCCATGTGCATCATATAGAGGTCCATATGTGTTACATATGAGGACCATATGTCCATGTGTATCATATAGAGGTCCATATGTGTTACATATGAGGACCATATGTCCATGTGTATCATAGAGAGGTCCATATGGATGCCCATGTGTTAAGTGTCACATATGGAGGTTCATTTTTGTCCTTTGAAGGTGCATTTATGTGTCGTATGAGTTGAGTTTTGAGTTGAAAAGTTTTTATTGGCCATAACAATCATATACAGATGGTAAGTTTTTCATGATGACCAATGAAGAAGCTAAACACAATGATACATAGTGAGGCTATTTATGCCAAGATGGATGTCCATATGTGCCATATAGAGGTCCAATTGTGTCATATGGAGTATATTGTGTCATATGATGTAGCATACAAGAACAAAAACATAGGCATGAGGCCCAATAGATTTGCCCTTTCACCCTTTGTTAAATTAGCATTTTGAAAATGTTTCATGTTGTGTTTCTTACCTGGTTCTTCTGATCCTCTGATAAAACCTATAACATTGCTATCATTGACCAATCTATTTGTTGTGCTCACGTGTAGTTGTACCTTCCTATACAAAACAGTAAATTGTTAAACATGTAACAAAAATCAATGGACCTTGGCTCTTATGAGGCTATAGAATTACAAGAGCCAGGCTCTGCATATTGCCAGCTGTATTATACACTGACATCATTGTATAGACTACTGTAAATTCCAATGTATAAGAGAGCTTATAGACCCACTGAACCCCAGATGGAGGGATGGGGGTTGAAGGAGGGTGTCACCTAAAACCTCCCCAATGCTTTTCCCAAATCTTGCAAGGTGGTATTGGGGCTCATATCCCTGCAAACACAATCCTGAAATGTACTCGAGGCATTCTTGTGTCATGATTTGTGATGCCTCCAAGAGTTGTACACATTCACTTTAAGAGATTTTGACTCGTGATTTCCACGGGAAAAGAACATGTTCATAATTCACAAGAATGTCCTGTGTCTTTCTCATGTCATGGCACATACCCCAGACATGTTCTTTTTTTGGGAATAACACAAGATATATAGACACATGTTTTGACTTGTGATTCTTACAAGAATCAACTGATTCATAAGAATGTTCTACTCCTGGGGATTACGCGAGATACAAACTTGTGCTATCACTTGTTATCCACATGAGAATGCGCTTGTTCAATTTCCGAGAATAATTCAAGATGTTTACTCATGTTTTCTCCACGAATATCCACCGTGTCATCAGAACATTTGATTTTTGAGTTTTGTTTAGCAGGAACGTATCTATTTCTTGGGAACAACTCGAGACGTAAACTTGTGTCAGTACTCATGATTGCCACAAGAATCTACCCAGTTAGTTCAAGTTAGTACAAGATGTGAACTCATGCCATGAGTTGTGATCCCCAAAAGAATGCACTGGTTCATGAGAACATGTCTAGTTCGATAGAACAACTTGAGACGTAAACTTGTGTCATGACTTGTGAATCCCCCTAGAATCCACTCAGTTCATTGCTGGGAATAACTCAAGAAATCTACATGAGAACATTCTAATCTCGAGTTGTGTTTGTAGGGATGTTGGGTATTTCAGTAATTAGTATATCCTGCATATTATGTCATAGGTTCTTTCTTTTATTGAATAAAGGCGGATGCTCTGTTTTTTTGTTGGTTTCTTTTACTGCTTTGTGACCATATTTCATTGAGATGAAACACTATTATTATGTTCTAAAAGGGGGCTGTCGGAAAACTTCGGAAAGTCAATAAATCAGTAGTAATATGCCTACTCACCACCCAGTTTCATTGAGTCCAGGTCCTAGACGATATGTTATCCCTGGGATGCTCCCTGCCCAACGTTTCGGTGCCACAGGACCTGTCATTCGGCTTTGGTTTAAAGGTAAAGAGAAAAACTCATTAATGGAATATCACAAGGGTATACAGCCTTACACCCTTAATGGTTGTTAAAACAGTAATGAACATTGGGCATTATGATGCATGAATGCAGCTTTGGAGGCCTTTTTAGGGCATTTAGCTGAAGAAAATAATATGTCCAAGTTTGCAACACAAATGTCCATATTTGTATTCTAACTAATTTAGATATGGAGTGGGTACAGGGTAGTATTCAAATGCAGACGGAATTATGAACACATCACCTTGAATAGGACTACGTCCTGATGCCTCAATTTGGTATATGATGTGACAACAAAATTAATGATGCATTCAGCTTCATATCTAAACCGTCAGCACAAGAATCTATTTGATTCGTGATATTCACCTGATTATCTAGAATAGGTGGCCTAGGGGGGCACAGCCAAGAAAGCCTGGTCTAGGGGAGCACAGATGGAGTAATAGGGCCTCTCACTAAGCTACCTCTCTACCATTGTAATCACAACTTTAGTAGTGCCTCCCGCTCAGCTATCCCTTTAAGGTTTTGACTATGAATATCACAGCTGCCTGGATAGCTAAGTAGGAAGAGCACTGAGCTATTAATCCTAAGGTTATGGATCTAGTCCGAACATGTCCACTTAATTTTTTTCAGCTGGAGACCCACGCCCACTTTATAAAGAATGGAACAAAATGATTTTTCACGTTTTGGTGTTTTCATTTCTTTTATTTTCAAGTATAATGGGATTGATAGAGACATTTAGGAATATTGGTAATGCTATGAGAGGATGGAAATAGTAGCCACCACATGCTCGGACTAGATCCATCAACCCTCGGATCATATAATGAGCCCACGTGAGCCAACCTACACAGCCCAGAGGAATCCCATCTAGGCCCATGTGGTCATGCTGACTGGGCAGCCCAGGTCTACATTCATACATTAGTCCAACTCTTGAGGATTGATGCCTCTCTAGAAGCTGAGATATTTTTCTAAAGTATTTCAATTCCAAGTATTTTCTTTCACAGATATATATCCTTATATCAAACTTTCCCAAATGCTACATGTTCATTTTTTAGCCTTACCTGAGCAGGTGTATGGCATCTCCATAGCCGATAGCATGACATGGGATCTGGGGCAGAGACGACAGGTTAGCCTCTGGTATGCGGTATGCTGAATCTGTTGACAAAATATTGTATAGCATTTTATTCAATCACATCAAAGGAATTCTTTTTTTTTTATTTTTATGATCCCCAAATAATTGTGGTATACTAATCTAATCTTTATGTATTACATAGTTAATGAGATATCCAAGGAAAATGAGGCGAGAGAAAAATTTCAATTTCAATTTTCATTTTCATAAATCTTTATTTGCCTTTTCATTGGAGGTATTATGATCTTCCTTCACAAATGCAGGAATCATTATGGTATTGTCATAGAGCTCATGTAGATTGGCTTTAACTGCTAATGTAGTTTCAAAGAATACAGCTAGGCCAGAAAATATTTCAAAGCATTTCTTGGGTGTCAAAAATGTATTTTGATAAGGTTCTTTCTGGACAAAACTTTTACCAAATGTTCCCTAAAGCGGACAACAAACATAGCACGTTGCGTCGCCGTGGAGGGACGTTACCATGCCAACATACACTGGAGGGTGTCAGAAAATCCCTTCCAGGCATTACCTGATGCGTGCACGCGTGGGTCCACGCATCAAAAACGCGCTATGTTTGTCTTTAGCTTAATGATACAAATACGTTTTTGTCAACCGGGTATCTCTAAGCCATGGTCACTGGCACTCTAGAGTGTGGATGTTAAGTTCCTACCTGTAGATGGGTATCCTGGAGTTTGGGGGTCACCTGTATCCAGGAGTATAGTCCCCCTCTGTACACCTGTGGGTGGTAACCACCATGAGTCAGGGTAAACAGACTGGTCAGGGAAAGGTGCAATGTCTGCAGGATCAGAGTATAGGATCACACCTGCAGCACCATGGTCAGCAGCCAACTTTACCTGTAATGGAATCACACATGAGCTTACTATCTCACCATAAATCCTTTGGTGCTTTTATGTGGAGAAGACCCTAGCTCTGCCTTATAAGATGTGGCTTAGCACTGGGTGCTGTTGTAGGCAAGGATTTTATCAAATATAACAGCACTAACATGACTAATACAAAACCTCAGATGACATTTTTTTTAACCCAGCGTTCAAAGAAGTTATTGACTTTTTTTGATGTTTGCAAACTTACAAGCCGTAAGAAATGCTTTTAATGTAAAAATGAAACAAAATCTTTCTGCTAGTTAACAAGGTTCTGGGCCTCACTAAGCATCCTGGTCCACTACTTTTACAATAGCTTACACATACTACATGAAGGTCTTCATTACCACAATGAACATGTCAAAATGAAAAAATAAATTATATTTCTGTATGTATACGGTACCTTATTCCCTCGAAATATTCGCCCATATCTTATTATAACAATTTTGTTTGTCAGGTCCATGCTGTAGTTATTCTTTAGAACCATAAAGTCTTGCACAGTTCCATAGTTGGCATAGACAAGCTCTGCTGTCTGAAAACATTTTAAACATATTATATCAACAATTCACATCCACAAAACACAACTTTCGGCATGATTCATAAATGCAGCCTGGGAGGATTGTTCTTTTCAGATTTAGACACTATTCTGAGTGTTAAGAGACCACCTTTCAGTCAACACTAAATTCAATCTCATTTATTGTGTGGGGATAAATAGCTACACAACTTTTCTAGTTTCCTCTCTACTTTCCAGGGCTACATCCATATATCTGACCCTACAACATGATGGATACATTCCTGAAGGGTTGGAATGATGCATTAATGCAGTGCTGGCAAGCAGAATTACCAGAATTTCATTGGTGCATCATGCCAAGAAAGGAATATCAAGTTTGAGGCATTGGGCCACCATTAAACAAAGGACACATTCTTCTACATGAAAGAAAGCATGTGAGAAACCATAGAGATAGCATTATAAAATGATCAATAAAGTCTTTTTTTCTCTATTTGGAAATTGGAATAATTACAACAACTTTAAAAATTTACCTCTACATCCCCAGATGGTGAATAAGCATTAAATGGGGGGATCATCTTAGAAATGTCTAAACCTGGTTCAAGAGCCGGCTCCTTGGTTTGAGAACTGAAGCGGACACGACCTGTTGTATCCAGGAGAGAGACTTTATTGGGGTTGGAGGTATCCGGAAAGGACAGCAGCACATTATACCAGTATTGTTTGACATCCATTTTCTGGTTCTTCCATCTGTCACGTATCCAGTTTGCCAGACGCTCATCACCAGGTGTTCCAGCATTGTGGGGTTCTGATGTCAGGAACCTGCAAGGATTCGTCAGAGTTTGTGGTGACCCACTAAACAGGATCTCTAAAATGTCTCAGGAATTTCTTTAGTCCCAACTTGTGAACACAACAAGAATTGAGAATGTGAAATGTGGACTCAAGAAATTTCTCAAGTCTAGATCCTAAGATTAACTCAAAATTTGTATGAGGATAACTCCAGTCACTCTAGAGTAAATGACTTGTTTCTGTTCTTTTAGAGCGTGATGTGCCTCTTGAAAAATGGTCACCTCCCCAAATTTACCCAACTTGCAAATGTTCCTAACTTGAGCCATGATCAATAGTAAGCAGCCCTACCACTTGGCAAAAAAACAGTTTTGTTATATTTGTAAAAGGTCATTTCTGTCAATGAAAAACGTCAGGAGAGAATATATTAAGAACCATTTGAAAGAAATTACATTTTTCATGTCAAAATGATATTTTTTTCTTACCTAGCAACACAAATGTTTTATCGAATGTCAAATAAAACAAAGATCAGCATAGATCCATATCTCTGATTAGCAAGAACCCCACCTTAAGACTAGTTGTGGGGTTTATGAAAAGGATGGTCAGTGGTTGTGTTTAGTTTAGCACAGAAGAGTGACACAAATAAAGGAAATTGACTCATTAGATCCCAGTCAATTGTATTTTCAAAATAGAAATGCTGCTGATACTGAAAAAGAAATGCTGCAGGTTATTGATAAAATACTATTTTTGATATCCAAGTTATCTATACCTCTAAAAGCTGCCAAAATGAGTGTTTTATTCAGTGTCATATCTGTGCTTTGGTTTGAACATATCAAATTGTGTAAAGCTCATCTCTAGTATAAATGACACTGGCAATAATTCATCTTTCAATACACATAGAAAAAGCCATGACCTGAGCTTTGTATTGCTCTTATCTGAAATGAAGATATTGACACCCAGTTTGGGAAGAAGGTTCCTCCTTTACAACATAGATTATTTGAGGTATTTACCTTAGGTTTTCACGTAGATTCTCAGTTTTTATTTCATCATTTATCATGTTTGTCGTCAGTCTCTCCAGCTTCTTCTCCACAACAGCTGGTGCTTCGTCTGACTTCTTCTCATTGCTTTGGGGCCTTGCTCTATCTTTCACTGCTGCCCATCCAATGAGTATACCAACCACGAATGCTATTATAACCAGGATGAGGACAAATACCACATAGTGCCACAGCGGCCTCCTGGGGCTGGCTGCTTTAGTCTGGGCCTCCTCCTGCATCATTTTCAGGGAGTTATTTTGTACAAACTCCACCAAACAGTGTTTGATCTGAAATAAAAGAATAGATAAAATGTAACCATATGAACGTTGATCATAATTACATGTACTCCATGCCACCTGTTTATGGGCCTTGGTGGATTTGATGGGACCAAAAGTTTTCTGACCCTTCTTTAGGGGGGAGGATCGGCACTTTTCAGCAAGAAAGCCTATGCATAGATTGCCTATAGAACAGAAGGAGAAAACAACAAATTGAGATAGATTTCAGCATGCACATAAAAGTCTGTCATAGATTATGGTTGTAAGTTTTGATGACCCATTTGACTCAAGCAGGCCTCGATTTGCATGGGTGATCATGTGCGTGCACAGTGATATATGCCCTGATTATGAGTCTAACTAGGGGAGTGATCATCTCTTCAAATGGCTATGATCAAATCCCACAACACAGAAAAAATGGGCTTGTGATTATGAATCTTAGCAAAGCTCAAGTCTTGACATTATTGTAAATGCAAAGTTTTGCCTATCTGTTACATACTCCCCACTTGGCAGAAAAATGTTGTTTTTTATCAAAGTTCTTTTCAGCTTCCCACGTCTTAAAAACATCAAAATATGTACTCTAACCGCCCTTTTTAAACACTGTATACAAACATTTTATTTAGGACAGAATGTAAACTCGAAATTGATTTTTTTTACCCATAAGACCCGTATTCCCAGTCATAGTCACTGATTCTATTGCCATCATTAGGCAGTAATCCATGTGATTTAAGAAATTATGGTAACACAATAAATAATAGAAATATCATGAGTATATTTATTACGAAACAAAATATCTGTTTTAATGTTTACACGATGCAAATAACCATTTTAACTGTCATCTTAGTCAACATACCGTAATCTCCCGCGTATAAGGCGCAGCCCGCGTATAAGGCGCACCTAGAGTTTTGGAAAATTCTCAAAAAAATGAAAAATTCATAACTTTGGTTCTACTGAATGAATTTTCAAAATTCAAAAACCTATGGGTAGCTTGGGCCACCTTGGGCCCTCCTGGGTCCCATTTTGTCCCATTTTGACCAAGGGGGCATGTAAGATATCAAAAGAAAGTTCTTGGTGTCCCCCTTGTGGATCCAATGAGAACTAAAACCCCCCGTATAAGACGCGCCCTATACGCGGGTGATTACGGTACATGTATATGCCTCCAATATCGACTTAGCAACTCTGAATACCAAAATTATGAGAATTTTCTAAACATTCTCACATTGAGGGATTTGATCTTAAAATGTTTCTTTATAAAACAAATTGAAGGATTATTTTTTAAGAAAGAGGGATTTAAGTCTATGTTTTCATGTGTTTTCAATATCCTGAATGGAATTGTTTGCTGCTATGTTCAGCAAGGCTTTTCGACAAAATGCAGTGTATCTTACCAGATAAATGACAGAGATACGCCATTCCTGTCCTATCATTTGTCATTTCTACAGGCTTAATATGTTGGATATGCATATAATAGTACATAACATGCCAAAATATCTTGTTTGCACAATTTCACTTAAGTGAAATGAAAATGAATAGGTATGAACAATAAGTGATATTACTTTACCTATATGCAACCTACCTTTTCACTTACTGCCTGCTTCCCGGTCTTAGATAATGAAAGTGGTGAGTATTATCAGTTCCACCACACAAGGCTCCAGGGACCACCAGGGACACCGTCTTTTCACCACCTCACTTAATGTCCAATGGCGGATTTAAAAGGGGGCGCGGGGGCACGCCCCTCCTCCTTTTTGTCTGTAGTTAAGAGTTTATTTTGAATATTTTGGACCCAAATATATCCTCAAAATAAGGGCTCCTATTTGAGCTGCGCCCCTCCTTTTCTAAATCCTGGACCCGCCCATGTTCCTGCCAATTGCCATTGTAGATATACCCTGCAGTCAAAGTTCCTGCCAACTGTGAATACACCCAAGGGCCAAATAACAGGTACTGCTACCCTAAACGTAAACGAATCATGGGAGCCATGTACCAAGGTCCCTTTATCACTTTAAGGCGTCCTAGATATTCATAGGCCAATTGTCACAGTAGAATACACACTGGATTCAAAGGTCAGGTAAGCATCCCTATACCTTAGAGGTAAACAAACCCTGAGAGCGATGCAAACTAGGGGAAATTGCCCCTTTTCATTCCATGTGAGGTCCACAGGTGTATCAAATAGATAAATGGCTCCTGTGTCTCTGCTCCATATAATGCAGTCCTCCAGACTCAGTGAATACCTGTTAGGTAGCTCCACATGCGATCCACAGAAGTAGCTATCTTTTAGAGGCTATGGGTGTGATCACTTTTTTATCAACAGGGGGATGGTGAATCTGCACACAGATGCGCCAGGAAAACTTTGCACTTCTCTCTCTCTCTTTAGAGGCAACAAATATATTTGCCCAAAAATCACCTGCAAAGGTTCAACCTGCCTTGTTAATCTTTAGTACCATGCACGCCTTTTGCTGAAAACAGGCATTTTGCCCCTGTCAAACCAACCCCCCTGCTGTTAAAATAGACCACTCCCCAAAATTAATATAAAGGAGTGTGGGCGGGTGTGGGCCTAAATGATGTCAGTCTATTGAAGGCACTCCTTCACCCTACATGCTCCAGTAAAGTAGCTGAAAACGTCTCCTAATCACTTTATGCATGCTTAACAGGGACGGTGGAACATGGATAAGGTTGGGGGGCCAGGGCCCAGAAATATAGCGGTGATATTTGGGTTTGATGGGACCAAAAGTTTTCTGACCCTTCTTTAGGGGGGAGGATCGGCACTTTTCAGCAAGAAAGCCTATGCATAGATTGCCTATAGAACAGAAGGAGAAAACAACAAATTGAGATAGATTTCAGCATGCACATAAAAGTCTGTCATAGTAATCCATGTGATTTAAGAAATTATGGTAACACAATGAATAATAGAAATATCATGAGTATATTTATTACGAAACAAAATATCTGTTTTAATGTTTACACGATGCAAATAACCATTTTAACTGTCATCTTAGTCAACATACATGTATAGGCCTCCAATATCAACTTAGCAACTCTGAATACCAAAATTATGAGAATTTTCTAAACATTCTCACATTGAGGGATTTGATCTTTAAATGTTTCTTTATAAAACAAATTGAAGGATTATTTTTTAAGAAAGAGGGATTTAGGTCTATGTTTTCATGTGTTTTCAATATCATGAATGGAATTGTTTGCTGCTATGTTCAGCAAGGCTTTTCGACAAAATGTAGTGTATCTTACCAGATAAATGGGCCCAGAAATGTAGCGGTGATATTTGGGTGGAGACGTGAATTTCTGAAGACCCCAGAAAATTTTGGAGATCTGTATCTTTACATTGCTGTATTCTGAATGGATTTTGGCTTGTGTGAGAGAAAATTTAGGAATTTCCTTGATTGTCCTCAGTTCTCTAAATAGCAAGGGGGGCCAAAACATACCCTGCCCCCCCCCAACTTGGGGCCCCTCCCCCCTGTTCCGCATCCTATGCTTGAGTGTTACATGTATACATGTATTCAGGATCATACAGAGAGACAATTGCAGGCTGTTATTGATCACCCTATAAGAGTCACATATTGCATTAATGCACCCATTGGTTGGTATGGTGCACTAATGCATGCCTGGGGTATGACTTTCTGCTACTCATTACACTACAGGGCTGATACACTCCCAAAGAATGGTCTTGATGCATCATGACGCCCTTCAACTTGGTGCATCATGCGGCCTTAAGGCATGATGCACCAATTAAGTGCTAGCCAGTCTGGTGCCAGTACTTAATTAGTGCATCACATATGGTCAACATGATACATGAAACATACTACTTTATTTCATGTTGATATGCCCGAGATACTGACAGCCCATAGCTCTAGCACTCGATCGGCCGTATCTCACACCCCCCATGCGATAACCCGCGAAAATATCACACGCCGAGGTCACGTGACCCTTTGATGACGTCATAGCTCCAAGATGGCGATGTAAACAATGCGCACGGGGAGTAATTCTGGTAAATTCTATTGTAATTCAGCAGTTTTACATCAAAATAACATGAAATAAATGCAAATGAACACTCGTGGGGAGAATTTTCGAGGGTTATCTCACTTGCCAATCAGGTGCCGCATCGCACTCCGCCCTGTGGGCGTCGTGCGATACGGCACCTGATCGGCGCGTGAGATAACCCTCGAAAATTCTCCCCACTCGTGAACATTTGCCTATTTATCGTTGCATCATGCCTACCCAAGGGGAGTAGATTAACCTGCTGGCAAGTTAATCGCCAGGGCTGCATTCATGAACATGATTCATCTTATTCTTTCTCACATGTCAAATGTGGAGAAGAAAGCTGGTGAATATCTATAGTTATCGTGCTTGTTCGCTGTAATTCTATACATGTATTTATATGATGAATGTCATCTGTATTTCACACACGTCAGGTTAGTGGAACAGGGGAATAAAATTCTAATTCAAGCACTGCAGGATATAAATATGTCTCTTACTGTACAGGCCAGGCAAGGTATTATCATTTTCATGCATACAATATGGGCAGTTCATATACGATGTTGTAATAATGTCTGAGGCAGTGGTCATTATTTACCAACAGAGGGGTGGTGGGATAGAGGGGGGCAAAATAATTTCAGACTTCTCCTGAGGGGGGGGGGCGTAAAAACTCTTGACCCCTATTGAGGAGGGACGTAAATAATTTACCCTCTTTGTAGCAAAAAAAAAAAAAGAAATCAAAGAGGGGCGCGGACATTCTCCGCACTTTTCGCACGCACGTGGGAAAACCCACCATCACCCCTATTGATAAATAATGACCACCCCTAAAGCTCTTGGTATCAAAGTTAGTGTACCCATGAGGATGAAAAGGCGATACATACCCCTGAGATGAACCCTTACCCATAGTATAATATTATAAGGTTCATAGAACCCCTTCAAGTGCTGAGCATTGCAAAATTCGAAGCTGGTGCTGCCCCCTATGTTACACCACCTGAAATAGCCCTTAACCTCTTCACTTAGTAGTTCATCATGTGTACACCAGATGGCTTTATGTTCATTTTGGGTAAACAAGATTTCAAGATTGGCTTTATTGACTCATGAGAGGTACATATGTCAGCGCCAGGTTGATGATAGTTGGTTGGTTTTACTGTAGATGTCTTTTACAAAGGTACATATATATTTTCTTCTGACTCTAATCTATGCCTGGGCAGGCATCTAGGTTGCAACACTAATACCATTTCTAGCTTCTCACATTTGTCTAGGCTTCTGTATCCATTGGTAATGTTACAGATTTTTTGCTCAAACACATTTCTAATGGCACATAGTTGTGCTGTCAAGAGTACAATTCACATCCAGCCTTAATTTAGACATAATTCTTTGTACATGAGGACAACGTACCCGATTTAAGTACTCTTTTTGCCCGTATGGTGTGTCTGACTTTTGACAGATTCTGGTCACCTGGCATTTTTCAAGGTTGTTTTCATTCTGTCTACATACTAACTATATGTACTGATTATATGTCTGTATATGAATATCTGCCAGTCTTGTTTTTATTCTAGATTTAAGCCTGTTCTTACTCCAGATTTCAGGGTTTTCCCATAAAGTCAGCCCTTGCTTCCCCGAATTTGGAAAATGCAAGGAAAAATATCTGAGGAAGCAAAATATTCGAGGATTCAAGTCCAAATATAAAAGACTATATAGAAAAGTTGTAAAATTTTTGTCTGAGGTTGTGAGGGATCTGAGGAATTAAAGGGTCGAGGAAGTGAGGGCTGACTGTATATCTCGGCACCCTATTTTGTATGGGAGATATTTTATATTGTCTTACCTTGGGTGCTTGTCTGTTTTCATAGTCAAAAACGCTTGTTCTAGTAAGGGGTTTGATGACCTAGTCTCAAGTCTAAGCCAGTAGAAAAGGTTGAGTAATATTATTCTAAACTCTATTGGGTATCTACCCAACTCTACCAGTGCTAGTGTTGTGCTAGCATATTTTGATATCCCCAACGTATATTTACAGTTTGAGGAGTAAAATATCTCAGTTGGTGAAACTTTTCTTTCTATTTCTCCAATGGTAAATTCCGCAGTCCTATTCCTGTAGGCTGACTTATAAGTATAATTTTGTCACAGACATTTTCTAATGCCACATGTGCTTCCATTGTTAGGAAGAAATGTTAGGAAGAAAATGTAAATATCCTCCTTCAAAGGAACTAATTTCAGTTTCTAAAAGTCAGTGTAAGGAGCCACAATGGATGTGGCTACTTTGATCCTGTAGATAACCTCTGCCAGGTGCTTCCTCACTTGTTCCCATCGTTGATTCGGATTATCAGCCTTGTCTATCTCAAACAGGAGATCCACCAGTCCGGGGAAGGCCGCCCCACTGTACAGGTCCTTACTGCTGGGTGCAAATAGCGTATGTCTGAAAATGAAGAGGATGACATACGCATATTAATTGGCTGATCTTTATTGGCAATAAATCTTTGCAACAATGCTATCAATTTACAGCCAAACGTATCTAATATACATCACAGGTTGTGGAAAGTCCAGTTAGCGCAACCATTGCTAATGCTGGTTGCCTGTGAGTTTTCACTGATATGAGTTAATAATGATATATTTTGTCAATTCAGAACTAGAATCTTAACCCTTTAAGGGCCGCTGATGCATAAATGCATCATGCCCATTGGTCATCATGATGCACCAATGAAGTGCTGGAGAGACTGCTCACCAGCACTTCTTTGGAACATCATGATGTTCAGGGATAATGTATATCAACCCCGGAGGGTCGCCATGATGCTCCAATGAAGTGCTGGTGAGTATTCTTCCCAGCACTCCATTTGTGCATAATGATGAACAATAGGCACTCCTGCATCAGCAGCCTATAACGGGTTAAATGACCTACCTTGCCTGTGCCCTTTCAGGTAGACCCCCTGGGAGGATGAAGGCCCTCTCCAGTTGCATCAGTTGGTCATTGAAGGATCGCACTGCCCATACACTAGATCATGCATAACACCAGAACAAAATATGAACAAGCACACATGTGTGTGGTATGAATTTGAAATTCATACCTTGTTGAAGTATAAGTGTGGTCTGAAATTGATGGGACCAATACCATCGAGAACACAAACTTGAGCACAGCCTTCAAGACATGTGAGAGAACATGCAGTTAAGTCGAATCTTTCCAATCATTTATGGCTATAACATGTCCATTTTTTTTGTTTATCTTAAACACAATACTTCTTATTTTTACTTAATAATTTAAAAAAGTACAGGCGATGCTCACTTATTTAGATCAATAGAAGCTCTACTGCTCTCGAAGTCAGATGTAGCTTTCTTGATTTCAGCAACAGCAAATTTCATCATGTCTGCAAAAAGAAATGTATAGTGTTTCAAACAAATGGAAAGCTACATGAAAGCTATACAGATGAAGAAATAAAATAATCTGCTTTCATAATCCATGCTTTATCTTGAAAACATAATGAAATCAAAATTATTAATACAAATATAGACATAAAATATATAATATACTTTTACATTACACAACAATATCAAATACCTTTAAGTGAAGCCAAAATTAAGGGGTACACCATCTCCTTCTGAGTAATGCAGGGACATGACTCCTAAATCTTTAAATCCTTTATACACTAATTAAAACAGAGACCTTGAATTTCTAAAACTTCTATACTCACCAAGAGAAATGTTTTTGGAGTTGAGTAGAGCCCCATACTTAGTATCTAGTGTACCCATATACCCCTTGATCTCTTCACCAAAGGTCCTGGCATTATAGGGTAGGAGGACACTGTCTGCTAAGTCCCTGGCCATCTCAGCCACATAGCGGGCCACTGTCTGAGAGTACTGCAAAAGGACATATCTAACGGGTATATTAGGCTAATATATATATATATATATATATATACATACATGTGTATATATATATATATATATATATATATATATATATATATATATATATATATATATATATATATAACAATAGAAGAACTAGCATGTTCTTGGTCATTTATATAGATGTCTAAGCCCATACCCTGTAGGTCAATTCTTTGAATTGCATCAAGTCTGTCAAAACTGGCAAGACACAATGATGATGCCATGCTGGGCACCATGTTGTCTCTGGATAACACATACTTCCAGGCACAAGCTGGTTCCCATATTATCTGTGGTGCCTGCCACCATGATCAGCTTCTTTCGATTTATATCCATTTCATAACCAACCACCTTTTTTTAACTTAAACATACCTTGTATTCTGGATCCAGAAATTTTTCATATGCAGATAGTGTCTCGTAGACGGTATGGTATAAGGGGTAGAAACTGATAGGTAACTCTTTAGTGTTATACCAATAACTCAGATCCACAGAAGGAACACCAGCAAATGTTACAAAGGGATCAAAGTCACTGCCACTACCAAGTAGGCGGATACTGACAAAGGGAAATATTAGAGTCATGAATTATTAGAACGTTTTTGGTAATGACAACAGAATAAAAATGTTTGCGGTTTTGGATTATCTGAAAAGCATTTCTGAAGTGTCAATTCTTCAAGAAGCAATATCTTAAGATATTTTTGCAACATTTCTTACTGCGAAGATTCCAGGGGTGTTGATGAAAGAGTGAATACTGTAGCCCTGCCTTTTTACATCTAAATCTCATTGGAATGTAATAATCTAGAAAGTGGCACTTAAATGTTGAAGGGATCTTACTTTGGTACAGAAAGGGCCCCTCCTTCTGGTGACTTCCTTGGGTTTAACTTCAGCATCTCATCGTAAACTGTCTGAGCAGGGTCATTGGGGGTCGTAACCTGTTGTAAGTCATTGTTGGACAAATCTGAATTTATTTGAATAAAACTAATCCCTATAATTCCAACAATTCACCTATATTTATACATGAATAGCTAGGACTCAACAAAGAATGACAGGAGTCAGGTTTTATCATTAAGTACAGAGACCATTTACTTAACCAGATTTTAATAACTGCATATTGAATTTGCCTGAATGTAGCAACAGACATGTTATGAATAGCTGCTTTGTAGGTGTAGCCTAGTATTTGGAGATAGGGGTGCAGCCTCAAAATAAGCTCCACTGCCTCAGAAATAGTCACCATTAGGCAAATTCAAACAGTAACATTTGTGGGGCACTGACCTTTTTGGCAGCATCATAAATGACGTCATACAGCAGGGGGAGACCTCCAATCTTAATTGTGGCATTACCAAGCACTGCTATATCTACATTAAGATAAGCCACTGCTCTCTGTGCTAACAGGGTGACATAGTTCTAAAACAGAAAGATATTTGTTATTGGTCACATATAATTGTGGATTGTTACGTCTATCTTTTATAATTTCAATTCTATTGTATAGTGTCTAGTGGCGGATCTAGGATTTAGGATATTGAAAACAAGGGAGCATGGCCTTTGTTTAGCCCCACTATCCAGTTACATTTGACGCTTAAAAGATGCAAATTGACTCTTAACAGCCATTAGGGCCTATATTGTATTTCACTGTAGCAAGTTATAATAAAAGGGCATGTGGCAAAACATGCACAAAGAACTTAGTCTACATATACTCCTATGTTATGTGAATGCATACAATTGATAGTCTTTTCATATCATGTATCAACTGTAGGTCTTTTATATCAACAAATAATTCTTGTATAAATTGTGTAATCAGAAATTCTGTTAGAATATTACAGAATGTGTCCTACCTCCACCCACTCATATGATCCTATAAGTCCATATTCCTCAGCACCCCAGCTACAGAAGACAAGCGTCCTCCTAGGACGTATTCCTATTGATTTTTTATGAGAAAGATAGCACACAATGATGACAACTTTGCACCAATTGTTTATCATGTTAATTCATCTATACCAAAAACTTCTGTGTATAAGCTGCAGCTTATATATTATGCAAGAGTTTATGGCAGTATGTCAACATTAAAAACAGAACAAGATGTCTAACATAGGGATCTATGGCAGGAAGTATACAGCTGTTACTTCACTGGATTCTAGTACATGATACAAATATTAGTAGATACCTTTATTGGCCATTTCACTGAAGACCCTGGAGAGCTCCATGAGGACTGTGGTACCACTAGAAGGGTCAATGGCACCAAACCCCCACGCATCTCTGTGGTTCCCAATCAGCACATAACGGTCTGAAACATCAGGATGCTGTTTCACCACATTAAAATACAGAGATCCATATGTGCCATATATGTGATGAATATGCATAGGTCTATATGTGTTATGAGAAAGTCTGTATGTGCCATATGAAGGTCCAAATATGTCACTTGAAGGTCCATATGTGACACATATGGTGGTCCATATATCATGAATTCTGAATGGGCTTCTTGCACATAATATTATGACATCTGGAAGTCCTTATGTTTTATATCAGGCGATGAGTAGATGTAAAAATGAATGATTGATAGAAAAAGATACATTGTATTTTGAATGTGACATATAGTGGTCTATAAAAGTCATATGATGGAGATCAGCATGCGTCATATCCTTCTGAGTCATATGGATGTTCATATGTGGAATGGGATGTATATTTGTAGGAGCTAATTTGGACAGATTAAGGCATAAGACCCTGTATATATTTATGCTATCAGCCTCTGTGAAAATATCAATATATCAAAACATTTCATGTTGCGTATTTTACCTGGTTCTACTGATCCTCTGATAAAACCTATAACATTGCTAGTGTTGACCAATCTGTTTGTTGTGCTCACATGTAGTCTGACTTTCCTATACAAAACAAGCAATGGGCAGAATCTTTTTAGAAATGTATTCAATATGAATAGACCTTGACCCTTATAGGGCTACAGAATGATGAGAGGCTCTGCACATTCCTAGTTGTATTATACAATAAACTTCTGAGAACCTCTGTTAAATCAGACAGCAGGTCTTTGTTTCATTCCTTTCTTTATTGAATAGTTTATTGGCGAATCGCATGTAATACAAACATGTTTCTCCAAGATTGTCAGAAAGAAAGTAAAATAGAATCAAAATATGTCCTACATGGTATCTTATGAGCATTTTTACTCAATAAAAGTGGGTATTCTGATTCTATTCCTAAATGTTACCATCTTTCCTTGAGAAGAAACTCTGCATACATGTGCTTAAAAGAGAGTTAAGCCTCTTGAAGCGCGGTCAATGAGTACATTTATGATATGCCTACTCACCACCCAGTTTCATTGAGTCCAGGTCCTAGATGATATGTAATCCCTGGTATGGTCCCTGCCCATCCATCTGGTGCTACTGGACCTGTCATTCGGCTTTGCGTTAAAAGTAAAGACAAAAAAATAAATAATGATTAATCACTTAACCATTTAAGCGCCATAGAAGTGCATCGATCATGCCCATTGTAGACTAGCCAAGGTTATATCCATATGCACTGATGACCAAGTTGTATGATGCAATATAATATGCTGTTGGCCTTAAAGGTCTTAAAATCCACTTCACTTTGCTCTTGGCTTTCTGAATGATACATACAAAAATACTCAAACTGAACATTTCATATCCAATAATTAATGTCGCCATATGACAGAGGCATAGGAAGCAAATCTTCGTTGGGGGGCCCAGCAGGGGCCCCACCACAACCACCTTGAATTGTTGGCTTAAGCATGATGCCACCTATACATACCTATATAGAATTTCTAAAGAAAAGGAATTTTTGGTGAATTTTAGATATGATTTGAGGCTCAGGCCCCCATTTTTCTCTATCCCATTTCCATATTAATCTAATCTAAAATGCAAAGTTTTAGCTTCTTGTCCAATTCATCATAAATTCTTGGGAAATTTTGGGAGAGCCCAGACATACTCAGCCCCCCCCCCCCTCCTTTGTGATTGGGCAGGCGCAGGCCCCCTTGGCTCCTGCCCCTTTTCCTACGCCCCTGATCATGAGTATTTTCTTCGGTATATTTGTGTCACTGTGTTGCAATGCTCTGTGTTGTGAGGAATCTGTGTGAAAGCCTTGTCCCAAAATTGCAAGGGAATGACCATTATTGTGATAGAATCTATTACAGTGTAGCAAACCTGAGGAGTTGTGTGGCATCCCCATATCCAATAGCATGACACGGGATCTTGGGAAGAGACAGGTCAACCTCTGGGAGGCGGTATGCAGAATCTGTTCATACAAGTATTATAAAACATTCATTAACAGTAAAGGAATTCTCTTTTTCTTTATAATCCCTATGATTATGCTATGTTAGGTCAATCTTAATGCACTACCTAATGAAAAGGACAAGAAGAAGAAGAAGAAGAAGAAGAAGAAGAAGAAGAAGAAGAAGAAGAAGAAGAAGAAGAAGAAGAAGAAGAAGAAGAAGAAGAAGAAGAAGAAGAAGAAGAAGAAGAAGAAGAAGAAGAAGAAGAAGAAGAAGAAGAAGAAGAAGAAGAAGAAGAAGAAGAAGAAGAAGAAGAAGAAGAAGAAGAAGAAGAAGAAGAAGAAGAAGAAGAAGAAGAAGAAACATTCAAAAACATCGCTGACAAACATTTTCTAAACAAACCTATCCACCAGCCCTCGTCGCTGGGACTCTAAGGAGAGTGTTTCTCTTTATGTTGAGCACTTACCTATAGATGGATATCCTGGAGTCTGGGGGTCACCTGTATCCAGGAGTATAGTCCCCCTCTGGACACCTGTGGGTGGTAACCACCATGAGTCAGGGTAGACAGACTGTTCAGAGAAAGGTGCAATATCTGCAGGATCTGAGTATAGGATCACACCTGCAGCACCATGGTCAGCAGCCAACTTTACCTGTAATGGAACCACACATGAGCTTACCCAGAGTCCTTATATACAACTAGTTATTAGGATAGGGTTTCTGAGCTTTCCCAATCAGCAAAAACAAATACCAGTTTTTCAAAGTGCAGAATCGTCTGGAAAATGTTTAGGTAACACAACATTTTCAATGTTTGGAACAAAAAGATTTATTTCAAAATTACATGAATTATGTTTTTTTTTCTCATAAATGCATAAGACCATTTTATATAGAACATTACTTGAGATCCTTTTCTGGACTGCACATAAAAGGTTTCTGACATTTATAAACATTTTGCAAACTTACAAACTGGAAATTATGTTTTTGATGTAAAAAAATAAGCTTTTTTTCTGCCTGTTGAGGAGGCTCTGGCCCTTAGTAGACATTCTGTTTCACTCTTTTTACAATGGCATACACATTATATATGAAGTTTCACATTACCACAAAAAGAAAACAGGTCAAAATGAAAAAGAAAGTAGTATAGGTCTATATACACTACCTTATTGCCACGATATAATTTCCCATATCTCATGATGAGAATTTTGTTTGTCAGGTCCATGCTGTAGTTATTCTTTAGAACCATGAAGTCTTCCACAGTTCCATAGTTAGCATAGACCAGGTCTGCCTGAAAATTTTGCATATACGTTTAATATAGTGATTCAATGTTCTGTGCCCACTGGCATTAATCAACTTTACTTGTAATGGAACCACACATAAGCTTTAATATCCAGAGACCTTATTTACCACTAAGTTATTAGTATAGGGTCGCTGAGCTTACCAACTTGTCAAAAAAAAGTAATTTCAACATGCAGGAATGTCATTAAGGGCCATGATTCATAAAGTGCAATTAAGGATGGTCCCTCTGGATAACTCTGTACATTCTCCTGAATGTTAATCCAATTCTATTTTCTCATCAGCCAACAATGATTTCAAAACTTTATAGGGGTGCAAGAATATCCATGCAACCTCTATAGTTTCTCATTTACTCAACTCATCTATGCATCAGGACGACCCTACAGGCAACAGGCTAATACACTCCTGAATGGTTGGCATGATGCACTAATGCGGTGCTGGCAAGAAGAATCTCTAGAACTGCATTGGCGCATCACGCTAAGAAAGGAATATCAAGTTTGAGGTATCATGCCACCATTCAATGTTCGAAGGACATGTTCTTCTACAACAGAAATACTAGTTTAAAATGAAGCAATATTTTCAACCTAAGATTATTAAGCTCCTGACTCAGCTAATGAAAGTGTGTTACCTTCACTCAAAATCACATTCAACATTATGCAATGTTTGGCCATGGTGAGAGACCGTAAAGAAAACATTGTGAAGTGATGTGTAATAGCTGTTTTCTTTCTTTATTGGGGAATTGACTTACAACAACTTTAAATAGTTACCTCTACATCAGCAGATGGTGAATAAGCATTAAAAGGAGGGATCATCATGGAAATGTCTAAACCTGGATCAAGAGCTGCCTCCTTGGTTTGAGAACTGAAGCGGACGCTGCCTGTACCATCCAGGAGGGAGACTTTATTAGGGTTGGCTGTGTCAGGGAAGGACAACAGGACATTGTACCAGTATTGTTTAACATCCATTTTCTGGTTCTTCCATCTGTCACGTATCCAGTTTGCCAGACGCTCATCACCAGGTGTTCCAGCATTGTGAGGCTCTGATGTTAGGAACCTGCAAATATTCATCAGGGTTTGTGGTAAAGGGCCCACTTCTCAAAACATTGTTTTTTTTTTCTTTCTGTCTTATCTTTAACATTAGGAAAATGTTTTTTTCTGGTTTGTAAGTTTTGCTAACGTTCAGGAAAGAGTTAAATATACTATTGAAATGTCTTTAAAATGTATATTCAACATTTAGAAAATGTAACTGACTGTTTCAACAACATTGACAAGACTGGATGAAAATCTGCGTTATATTTGATTCCATACCTACTTTGTATGTTGATCATATTGGAATGCTTTTAATTACATTATTTTCTATTTACCTAAGGTTTTCACGTAGATTCTCAGCTTTTATTTCATCACTTATCATGTTTGTCATCAGTGTCTCTGACTGCTTCTCCACAGTTTGTTCTTCCTTTGACTTCTGCTCATTGCTTTGAGGACTATCTTTATTCTTCTGATCCTTCACTGCTGCCCATCCAATCAGTACACCAACCACAAATGCTATTATAACCAGGACTAAAATAAATACCACATACTGCCACAACGGCCTGTGGGCTGTTTTAGTCTGGGACTCCTCCTGCATCATTTTCAAATGGTTATTTTTTACAAGGTCCACCAAAAAGCATTTAATCTGAAATAAAGAAATTGATAAGATTTGACCATCTTAGAGTTCGTCATAATTACATCTAGCCCATGCCACCACTGGTAACAGTTTGTAAGAGAGTGACCATTTTTGATAAGGAGGATTTTAACGTTAAAATGTACAACTAACTAAAGGCCAAATCCCACAACGTGAAAATAGCCAGAAAATCCTTGTGATATAGGATATGTGGTTACTTAGCCGATATTGGGGTGGTAATATCATCTAAGGAAGTCCTATAATGGCTAAGAATCCTTGCCAAAGTGTTGTTATTTCAGGAGTGGAAAACATCAAAAGCTTTTGATATTTTCCTCACAAGAGGCCAGAAATCTCTGTAATATACAGAAATTCCCTCTGATTTAGAGGAAAACAAAAATCTCTAGTATATCACAAGAGGTGTGTTATCTCTTCATAAATCAGGACCCAAGTTCCACACACTATAGTCATAAGAATGTTATGAGTGTGACTAAAAGTAACAACTATTCAGTACAGTGATGAATTTCACAGACATTTCCCGTCCAATATTGGCTAGTAGTGGGGTTTGATAAAGGTAGGGGTGGCATGGGAACCCTTGTGAATTTTGTTTTTGACAAGACTCCAAGGCTGCCGATAGCCAGAATCACAGCCGTTTTAGACCCATTTTCCACATAGTGGGATTTGGCCTTAAGAATGTTAAATGATGTTTTTCTCTGAACATAGAAAATCTTTTCTTTTAAAACCTTATTCAAACATTCCCACACGTTAAAAAACATTTCTTTTGCCAAGTGGCTCCAATCATACAAAATGCTCAAGGTAGATCTCTGTGTTTCTGATTCTATTTTTGCATTTGACACTAGATAGCTGTGATTTTGGTCCCCTATGGACACTTACTAACAACGCACCTCAAGCACGCAACACTGATGAATTTTGGACCTAAACACTATGGGAGTTTGTATCACTGTTTTAGCCACAGGCAGCTGATGGAATCTTTGTATACAAAACAAAATCGCCGACTGATGGCCGACTGCCGGACAGCATAGGGATAGTATCCTTAGCCCTCCCCGGCTTTCCACTTCTATTAGAGCTTGGAGTATGATAATTTGGTTCACAATTAATCCCGAATCTTTTTAATTCCACTATAACTGCACACTGGCGGCCGACGGGCAGCTGACAGGCTGCCCCCATCCCTGCATGTGACCTCATGACAGTCTTGTGTGCTTGAGGCACGTGATGTCTGTCCACAGGACTGGATTTTCATTCTATTGCTATTATTAGACAAATATCTGTGTAAATTATACAGCTTGGCCGAGAAATTATGGCAACACATTGAATTATATTTAGACATGACATTGTCATGAGTATTTGACGAAACAAAATAATGTTTTGATGTTTGCACCATGCAAATAACAGCACGTTTTAACAGGCCTTTCAGGCAATATAGCCCTCCATTATTGACTACCAACTCTTTATATCTAAATCATGAGGATTTCCTAAACATCATTGCATTAAGGGATCTTAAAATGCTGTTTTATAATATAAAAAGAAGTGTATGTCCATGCATTTTAAGTCTCAAATTCTTTGTGTGTATTCATTATCATGAATGAAATCGCTGGCTGCCATATTCAGAAACATTCCCCAATAAAATGCAGTTATCCAAGCCAAGTCAATGATAACATATAACTAGCTGACACATGCCATTCCTATCATATTATTCATAATTACTTTATGTCTTATATATTGGATATACATATGATAGTGCAGAGTATACCAACATATCTTGTTTGCTCAATTTCTAAAGTTGAATGAAAATGAGACTAGGCATTCATGAATAGATTTAGAAAGTGATATTACATTACCCATGCACCTACCTTTCCACCTGCTGTTTCTGCGCAGTCTTAGAAGATAAAGTGTATTAACAGTGCCACACCAGCCCCCAGGTAGACCCAACTACCTTTTACACTGTCCCACTTAATGTCTTCTAGATACACAGAGGAACGAGGCCCATGTTCCTGCCAATTGTCATTGTAAAATACACCCTGGAGTCAAATATCAGGTAGTGCAAACCTATACATTAAAGGTCAACAAACCCTGAGAGTGATGCACCCGGGGGAAATTACCTCTTTTCATGTAAGACCCACAGGTGAATAAAATAGATGGAATTGCAGAGATTGCTCCTGGGGGTGTTGAATCTGTGCTCCTTATAATCCAGGACAATCCTCCCCAAGGCTGAGTAAATACCTGTTTGGCTTCTTCACATGTGACCTACAGAAGTAGCTAGATAGACTAAAAATGATAAAAAGGACACTAGTTTTTGGGGTAGGTGTGGGCCCTAAAGGATGTCAGTGCAATTGCCTTTAGCTATGATGGCCTTGCAAGCCTCTGTTAAGTAACCTATCAGTTTTTTTTGTGTTTTTCTTTTTCGTCTGTTTTGTCTTCTTTTTTTTTTAATTTAGTCATGGTGACTTCTTTGTATTCTCACATAAGTGGGATCCTAATGTAATTATTACATTGAAGGACTCGAAAAAGATGGTTATCAATGTTTAGGTCATAGCATCATCATGATATCAATTGTTAGTATAGAGTCATTGGTTCAATTCTGACAGACTCACGTTATGCATAAACTACATACAGCGAACAACTTACATATAGACTGTCCATATTCACACATTTACGTAAAGCTATCCAGATAATGATGTCTTTAAATCCAGAAGTTGATAGTGTCTTAACATGGTATAGATGTAAAATGGTCTGTCATTTTATATTAGCAATTTGTTTAAAATTTGACAATTTGGTGTCACCTATTATAATCTACTGTTCTTCAGTGGCGGATTTAGATGGGGGTCGGGGTGGGGGCGCCCCCTCCTTTTTGCAAATAGTTAAGAGTTTAATTGCCTCTTTTGATTCCAAATTGTAACCAACAATATGGTATTAAACAAGGGGCGCGCACCCTCCTTTTTAAAATCCTGGATCCGCCACTGTATCTTGATGTCTTCTCTGACATAAAGCAGGCATGTCTTGTATTTGATACAAACCATCTTTAATAAGTTATTCTGCAATGTAATAGTTTTAACGTCAGTTTTCCATCTTTATCATGTCAAATGTGACATCCATTAGAGTGAACATACCTTTACCAACAGCGAGTGGACCTGACCCAATGTTATAGTGGGTATACAACACATGTATGAATGATATGTCATATCTAAAGCAAATTGTATTATTAATAATTGTATTATTAATACTATATTACCTCAATATGTATGGTAACTAATCCATATCACTATGTATCATTGCGAGTGCATTTTTTTGTGGTCTTAGATAGTGATCTGATCTATAGTCCTAGTGTGAGATTTAGCTCTATCTCCTATTCGGATGGCATTATCCATGCTTGACGGACACAACTACTGTAATGTGTCTTAGTCATGATTACACAGACAGACTTCCTGTTAACCCTTTACCAGACACATAACTCATTAACCCTTTGAAGGACATTGATGCACAGATACATACATGATGTCCATTGGTTGTCATGATGCATCACGGGCTTGATACACTCCCAGAGGGTCGGCATGATGCTCCAATGAAGTGCTTCATTGGTGCATCATGCCGACCAATGGGCATGATGCATACATTAGCGGTCGTAAAAGAGTTAATGCCCTCCCAGTGGGCACACAAATGTTAATATAACATGGGTCAAGTTTGTCTATTAACGGTCGATGCAAGGTTGAATTTGGTTTAAATTTGAAAATTGATAAAAACAGAATCAAATCATCTGCGATTTAACCCTTTCAGGCCCGAAGTAGTGCATCATGCCCATTGGTCATCATGATGCACTAATGAAGTTCTGGTGACACTGCTCACCAGCACTTCATTAGAGCATCACGCTGCCCCTTCTCGGTGTATCAACCCCGGTAGGGTAGGCATGATGCATGAATATAGCCCTGGCGAGTTACTCCCTACCATGGTTTTAGCGTTAAAAAAAAGGTTTTTATGTCAAGTGGGACATCATTGAGAGAGTGTACCAACCCTGCCAGTCTGATGCCTGATTGTAGCTCTGGTGGGTTACTCGCCAGCGCTGCATTCATGCATCATGGACGACCAATGGACATGATGTATTTACTTTCTACCCTTAAAGAGTTAATAGGTTAAAGTCACTTGCAGGTCAAGGATAAGAAGAAAGCTGGGGTTTACATGATTTTTTTTTTCTCTTCTTTGAAGTACACCTTTCAATGGTCATTGTGCTCGTTCGCTGTAATTCTACACATGTATTACAGTAAGTGTTGTCCGCAGTTTATACATGTCAGGTTAGTGGAACAGCTGAATAAACATATTCTAATTCAAACACTGCAGGGCGTATGTCTCTATCTATATAGGGTGTCGCACCTGAGTCGACCACTTGATATTTTGGTACCTTGGGTCGGCCATTGCCACTCTGATTTTCAAAATATTTCATTGCTATAATCAAACAAGGAACAGTTAGCTATTCGTTGTAGCCAAATAAACAAACAAAAGAAGGCGGTATCACATATATGTGACAGGATCTGCGAAAAGGGCCCTTAGTGCAGGGTGCATTAAGGTCTTTATTCCCAGTACATGTCACATATCTTATAGCTACATAGATTCCTGAAATTTATCATCTAGGCAGGTAAATGTCATAATCTATGAGTGTGACTCGCACATGTTTTGTGGTTTTTCTTTTAGTAAATGAAAAAACAAGTAATTACTACGTTATAAAGCTTACTTTATAAAACTTATCTGAAAACGTTTAGTCGAGGATGGAAAACTCAGTCAAGGTACCAACATGGTAAGTGGTCGAGTCAGGGGTAACTTACCCTACAGGTGTGGTAAGGTAATCTTCCCTTTTCTCCATACAGTATGGGCAGTAGACTGTGGTCAAATTGTACAACGTTGGCAGTTTATTATGAAATAAATACACAAAATATTTCTTTTGTCTTTTAGCCAGATTTATTGATCACAAACTTGATATACAAATAAGTCTAGTGAAATCCATTGTTGGCTGCTGATATTATCATAGATCTACTCGGGATAAGTCTGTATGGAATAATGTGAAATTTCCTATGATATATGATCTAAATGTGGTGCTACCGACAGACGATCGATCTGTCGGTCATAATGAGAACCATACAAAAACATTGTGATTGACACCTTGTTCAACTCACAGTCAGGGCACTCTATTTATATGGTGCATCCTTAACCAATGCAGTACAGGTGTCCAATAGGAAAAGTTACATGTATTATATATATTTTACCATTAACTCCTGCGTATAAGGCCCGCCTCCCGTAAAAGGCGCGTGCCAACTTTGGTTTACCCTAATGCGCATCCTCGCATATAAGCTGTGCTTTATATACAAGGTACTGTAAAACCCAGCGTATAAGGGGTAGCATACACTTGAGGATGCCCCTTACTGTGCCTTCTGTCTCAAGTAAGGATGCGCCTAATAGTCAAAGATAATATTGTACTATAGAACAGTACTAAACCATGCAAAATGTGATCTTTGCTGCACTCTATAGGATGTTGCACACTGAGGGTGCGTTTAATATGCAAGTTGCGTTTAATACGCATGGTGCATTTAATACATAAGGTGTATCTTTATACGCAGGGTTTCATGGTATTACAGTACTAGAGTTTCTCCAGCTAGAGTGCGATATATAATAGTGGCCACATCTGAGACCGCAGTGAAGGACAAGACTGGTGACACACTAAATCGATAATATATATATATATACCATTACAAAACAAGGTACTAATGAGATTAAAACATTGCCAATGCACAAATTCAACATGTTTATATATTACATCCTTTTGTATGCATGTAGAGAGCCTATAGCTCTTCCAACTATTTAAACCATGCTATTCTGCTGCATAAACATCCATCCACATCAAGCCAAAAATCATGGACAACATGGTCAAAGTCTGAAACATAGTGCACATCATTTTGTATCTATATTGGGGGATAAAACAAGTAGGAGAGCATAAACCTTTTCTCGTAAGAACATAAGCTGGATGTCTGTTCTTGAATAGCTACATTTACAAACTTCTAATTTGCTACATTATTCAATTAATTTCCCACAGGAAATGGTCATCTGTTGTTGACAATGTAAGCTTAGTGTTCATGTGTAATAATGGTGTAGTTGTTTTTTTCTTTACACAAAACTCCACTTTCTGTATATTAGAGCTCAGGGCATTTTACATGAGTACAAAGATTCACTAAGCCAGAAATATTATGGGCTAACTATAAGACTATGGTCTAAAAAGGGCCATACATTTTGGTGCAGCTTGTAATAATTGACAATAGGATTCTCACCATTATCAGAATATCTTATTCTCATTATCATCTGATGTCTGATTCTTATTCCAGTGGATTGTTATTTCATCTCATATGAAGTAATATAAATATCATAGCCCTTGGTATTCAGCTTAGTTTATGATGCAATAGCCTTGCCCTTTTTACGGTATTATAGTCAAATATATTATGTCTTGACTTTAGATGTATATCTTTTTCGGCAATTGAGCTTGATATGATCAACGGTCGCCATAGGCATAAACCTGTTTGTTATGGACGCGAGCCATTTTTAGGTGGTGCAGCGGTTTCAGTTCGATAATAGACCACAATACTTTTGTTGTAATATGAATGTCCCATGGAAAGTGAGAATTCTTTCAGGTGTAAACTTCTGTATGTTATGGACATATTACTATATACATTACCAGAACAGGGTATTCTTATGTCTCAGACCCAACAGAAAAACCAACCATTACACTCTCTTCATACTAGTGGCAGTGGCCGGATAAACTAAAAAGATATCTCTCCTCCGAATAAAAGTGGATCCTCAAAATTGTCCACATTATTGAAACATCTGATAAAGCCTCGGCTGGTATGGACTTGGATCAGGACTTTGGTCATGCTTAGCTGAATAGCAGTTGATGCCCATTATCCTATAGTGGTGCTGCTACCTTGGATATAATATTGTTATAATGTTATAGGATAAAGGATGATATTATGATGAGAGGATGTCAATATGAGCTCAACCATACCTGACTGGGAAAGGGAACATTTTGATGAGTGAATAATGATGTGAAGTGTTAGTGCCCAGGTGAGAATTTTGTGACAAGTCATTTTTTTTTTCTTAAGAAGTTACCTGAACATTTTTCTGCTAATTTACTATGAAAACATGCCTGTGTTCTAAGACTGCCGTAAAACACCGCGTATAAGCCGTCGCTTATAGACCATTTCAGTACTGCAGCTTATAGGCTTACAGTCTTCCTGAAGTCAGAATGCAGGTATAGTGAGTGAGTAATAGATGTTTAACGCCATTTCGACAGCTGAGGTCATATTCATGGCGAGAACTACATTACACAATTTCACAGAGGAATGTGTCAGTGCCCATGCATAATGTGCACCACACACATCCTGAGGGGATAGGAAAGAGGAGAAATAGACCCTTTTAAGTGGGCTAGGGAGGCCCGTGCAGGTATAGTTAATATTATAGACTATAGTAAAGAATAGACTATAGTAAAGAATAGCAACAATTTCAGGCCAAAGTGAGGGTGCGGCTTTTGCGCGGCTGAGGCTTATACGCAGGGTTTTACAGTATTTGGGATTTATACTGGCCATTCGTCTTTCACATGCTACTGTGGGGAGTTTAATACATAACTGGCAACATCATAAAGAGTAACATGAACTAGTTAACTATCTAATGACAAAAAGAGCACCTCAAACCAAAGATACATTATTATACCACGCGTTATGATATCATTGACAATTAAGGCCGAATAACGATAAATATTACATCCATTACCCATTGATCCCCAAAATACACTCACTATAATGATTGATTATGCTAAATGGTTATTATTTCAATTAATTTTTTGACAAAATAGTAGCTAGAAATATATTAAGACACTCTCATAAAATTACATGATCATTCATGATCATTGTCTCTAACTTGTTTTCTTCCCGATTCTAACTCAAGTCTTTATGCCTTTCCTTCCATCGGTTGGACAGACATGAAATTTCTCATAGATATGAGGATTGATTTTTCATCATCTTCAATTCCCCAAGAATGGAATCACAGGTTCATTACCTTTCATTAATTTAGTGGCACATAGATATCTTGTGACTTTATCAATGTAACGATACTATTGACGGATAACCAACGTCTGAACCACACATGCCAATAGCAGATATCTCCTTGCGCTTGCATACAGCACTGTTTTCCTTTAACTTTATCTTTCACATTTAGTGAATAGTTTCCACCATTAAATGATGCAAAACATATTTATGTAACTGGAGTTGATCTTAGCTTACTCAGTATTAAAAGTAGTTTTCCTAGCATCCAGAATAACCACAATCAGTCAAGCCTAAGATACCCACGTCTTACACTGGGCTCTATCTCTTGTCTCTTTGAGCAGAGGATCACCAGCGACACCTGGGTTTAACGATGTGACTGCCCTCTAGTGTGTACCATTGGTACTATCACATGTTGTTCTTTTTGTATCACCAGACAAGTCTCTACAATCACTGCCATTCATGATTGGCTTCTCATATTAGAATCCTAGACCTTAATAACAGATTCCTACTGTGTGATCATATTGTAGATCACTCACTTACAATTGGAATAACTCATCTTTTCAGTGCCAAAATATGGCAGACCTACCAACAATTGGTGTACAACCAAATTCAGAAAATAGGAAAAAGATCTACTGGGTATTAAATGACCATAAAACCAAATTATCTAGAAATCTATTTTACTATTCAAAGTCATTCATAAAACGGAATCATTTACTTTTGATAAAGAAAACGACTTGATAAAAGTAATCTGGGCCTGTTGAAACGTAGCCAACATTCTACAACTTCCCAAATATCCATCACTAACGATTCCTTTAACTGCGGGGGTGATCTGTGTACTTCAGTTGGTTTTCCTCAGATTTTCTTTCCTTTTATTTTAAGAATAAAGATCAAAAGAGAGTATTAGTCTCTCCATCTGTCTGTGATTAAAACACCAACAACTTTACTTGATGCCAAACTTTCAGTGGGCATATTGACGATACTTGCCCTTATCAAATCCTTATCAATTTTAGTGGTTCTCTGATCATCCATGATCCCTTTCTATAATGGCCAGAGGTTTATATTTATCATAAGAGATTCATAATTTTTTCTTTACTTTAACCACAGATGTCAGGATTTCATTGTTTGACCACACACATTATTCTATGACCTGTGGTGTTTTCCATGACAAGCAGAATAGTTTCTAAACCCCAGAGGCATGTTTCAACCATATTTCGATAATCGCCTAGAAATAGCAGATCCCTGCTTTCTATCTAGAAATAGCATATCCCTGCTTTCTACCTAGAAATAGCATATCCCTGCTTTCTAGCAATGTGACCAATATACTTGGGCACTACACATCTTGATACCATCTTCAGATGATGGAGTTATAAACTTTCTTAAAAGAGTGGTAAAAGTTTGGGAGTAAGATCCACATGATGGGCTTTAATCTTATAAATACTCTTTCTTTGTAAAAACCTAGGGCACATATTGATACCTTGTAAATTAAGTTAAATGAACCCCTCCCAATCCCTAGACACCATAATGCGAATGAAAGCATGTGTATTATGTTTGATATATTATCTTTGATGGGGAAAAGGGAACCGTTCACTCGCACACTCCTATGCATAATAATATGAACGATCACCAATCAGTGACCACTTCTCGACGTGAGACAAATTCCACACACACAAGGATGACACATGAAATGCCGCTTCTTCTCCAACTAGTTGTCTATAGAATAATGATAATTTCTCCCTTATTTCAAGGTGGGTTAGGGAGAGAGTAGGTCTTAATGTTGACTGATGGTGAGAGCAGCGGAGGCGTAGCTAACGGAGGAGTCGCGCATCGAGCGGCACTGACTCGACTGGGCATACTGCACAAACTTCAGGTGGAACAAGTGTCCATTCTTCCGCCGGAGAGTGGCCACTGCCTGTGGGGTAATCAATGAAATGGTTGTGAGTATTCGCTAAACCTATGTTCCCACAGAGGAACCTTGTCTCATGATAACAGCCTGTTTTACATTCAATTCATAAGGACGATCAGAAAAGGTCTTAATACAGTAAATTAACTTCTTGGTAAATCCATCAAGCCATGAAAGAATATCATATACTTTGAAACTCCGTTCGAAACTTTATTTTTTTTTTGGTAATCTTTGGTCAAAACCAGCTTCTATGTTGCTAAATCACTAGGGTTTTATTACCATAAATTTTTAGTGAAAATAAATATAAATTGGCCTCAAAATGTGCTTCTATAATTTCTTGTTCTATATTGAGATAAGAATAAACAAAGACATACTTACATTTAATAAAACACCAATAGGGTGTCTCCCACATATAGTGTTTTGGTATTCACGGAGATATTCACTAAAGCTGACTGGATCCATCTTTTCAATTATGTCTATGCCCTGGAGAAATATAAAAACAAAAATAAAAAAAAAACAGACTTTTTATTTTGTTCTCAAATATTTACTTTCTACCTATTCCACTTTTTTCTAAACCAGAAACGGGATGGAAGCTCGTATAGAATAGCATTATTGTATAGATGCACATTTTGTACATTTTTTTAAAACAGGCTTCCCTAGCCCACTTAAAAGGGTCTATATCTCCTCTTCCCCATCCCCTCAGGATGTGTGTGGTGCACATATGCGCGGGCACTCACACATTCCTCTGTTAAATTATCAACCTGTGAAGCACGGGATAGCCACTTAGTGCCGCTAAAGTGCTGTAAAACACAAATCAATCAATCAATCAATCTTTTTTTTTTTAAAAATCAACTAACCATTCTATCTAAATGTTCTATGGACTGGTAGATATCGCCATGAGCCCGGTCGTGGTAGGTATACCTAAACCGCTGTCCTGCAATACAAAACAGCATGATTAATGAGTGAGAAATAATTGTTTACGTACATTTTAACAGCTCAGGTCATATATATGTACACCAAATGTACAGAAGGGACAAAAAAATTGAGACAAAGGCCCTCTTAAGATGGGCGAGCAAGGCCCCCAGAATGATAAGCTACCATTATCTGTCCATACAACAATTACATTAACAAATATATATAAATAAAACTTTGACTATATGTAGAGTCGGAAGTTTTACATGACAGAAAAATAGGTGACCTTTTATTAACATGTGAAATCTGATCGAGAATAACACTCTTTTTTTTTCTAGTTATGAAAAGAATATTATTATTCCTTACTTACCCCAGTGACAGAAGTCGGATGAAATAACAAAGAGGTTCTCTGGGTCGGCCAGGTAGGGCGCGAACAGTGAGCCATACAACGCTTCTCGCTCGGTCGACAGGGAACCCACCAAGACGGGCACTATCTTAAAGTCACCTTTACGACTGCAATGGAGAAAGAATTGTTAGGTTGAATTTGATAAAGTGTGTCTTCTTTTGCTAGGGTTTTATCATATTAATGCCTTCTGAGCGTGGGCTATTCCATCGCAATGTCCCTATGCCAATACCGAACGGTATGGTGTTAATGGCACCAGTATCGCAAGCACCACAAGACTTCCCTCAAAAAGCTGAACTCCGCCCCCCACGAATTTGAAATGTTATAAGCCGAACACAGGACCACTTAATCAAGGTCATTATGTAAAATTCATGTAATCAAAAACATCCTTCAGAAATTGACACTCCATGCCGAATAAGGCTCCAATTCCCAAGTTAAGGTCGGCTAATTTTTTCTTTCTTTTTTTTTTTTTGGGGGGGGGGGCGGGCTTTGACGAGGTTTTCTGTAACACCATCTTAATTTCCCAATTCATATAGAAAATCTCACACATCTGAGAAGAATAAACTGACTGACCTCTCCATGGCCTTGGCTATGTAGGGAAGCTGCATCTCTATACTGTGCTCATCCTCGTCAGTCTGAATACTCATCTGCTCAAAATGACCGGTTTGGTTCAGCGAACTACACACTGAAAATGAAACAGTAATTTTTAACTATGAAGAGTCCTATTCATAACGGATGGACTTAATTTCTACATTATGTGAGCGATAACCACTCGTGAGGTGAGGTGATATTCATCGTGAGAAAACTAATTTGACATTTCTACAGAAAAAAGGTGCCCACGTGGAGTAGGAAGCAGACACACATTTAAACAGTTACAGAAAAGAGGAGATGCATTATTATTTCAAGATGGGTAAGGGAAGCCCAGTGCCACTTGTTTTAAGTCATGTTCTTTTCAAAACAATTTAACAAGAAATAAAATGTTTCAGGTAATCAGACTCTACCAGGCATAAACAAAACAGGCATAAATACACCTTCTTATTTTTCTTCAATTTTGATCAAACTTTGTGTTGATTTCTAAGCCAGTGGACAGCAAAAAAATATTAACAACCTTCTTTTTAAAAATCAGACCATCCTTGGAGTTTTTTCAATATTTCTTTAAACACAACAACTTTTTTTGTAGGTTCACATGAACGTGAGGTTATAACTTAAACAAGGCTAACCTACCTTTCTGGTCAATGATAAGGTCATAGAGTGGGGTCTGGTAACGCTCGGTACCAGTCAGCGCACAGCCCGTCAGACGTACATGATGAGACGGTCCCAGGATAAACACACGTTTTCTGAAAATTACATAGATGTTAGATTAACCTCAGGGCATGTCAGATATAACAATAAAGATGATGGTCCATGAATTAATTCAAGGAGATGTGGATTGAGTGAGCGATTAGTCCCCCCCTTCTTATTCTTTCTCATGTCTAAACATTTTGTTTGTGAACACAGTGATAAAATTTATGGTCAGTCCATGGGAATTAAGTAGTAAGCAAGTAAAACATGTTTTATCTTTGTAAATGGAAATTTGACTTGGTACTGCCTCATGGGAATATACGGATTGGATGTACGTGATTTTCTTTAAATTAACACATTTTCTTCATTAATGAAAGTCACATCAGGGGACCAATTATTGCTGTCTATTAGCGTTATAAACTAAGGGACGAAAGTGACTGAGTACAAAAATCCCTGAAAAGCTCAGTGAGAACCCCTGATATACTGGTTTTGTACAAGAATGTGTAGGGCTTTGGAATTTGAAATCCCTGAAACCAGGGAAAACCCTGAGGACGTCCATCCATGTAAACTTGATAATAATGTACATGCATACTTACACGCGAGACGGGTCGATTTGCCTGTAGGCATGTGCTCCACATGCACCGCAGTAATAGTAGCCAGCATGTCTGCAATAAATATCCAGTGTATATCATTATCGCAATGTTAAGAATTACAGATAGAAGGACAATGTATAAGATTTTCATTTCACACCAGGATCAATCGTCACAGAGGATTAGTGATCCATACATCAGTGTGGTAACATATCTCAATCCGCATGGTTTATGACGTCAACATTTGGGGAGTGAAATCAGTTCATTTTAGGCTTTTTCTTCAGTTATTTCATGAAATGGCTGTGCCAGTATTCCGTGTGGGCAACCTCTAGAGAGACTGCCACCCCTCAGGTGGATCAATGTGCATTGTATTTTACATCTGCTGTTATTTCCCCAACGTGCACAACTGACTATAACATTGATGTAACGGATGATATAAAACTGACTTACGGGGCAATGATGGCTCGGGCAGGAGACATAGTTGGCTGGGCTTTAGAAAGCCATCCCTCAAGTTGGTCAGATAGTTCTTCGCCTGGAAATGGTAACATCTGGATGATTTTTTTAAACCATATAGTACACATATTCATAAAAAATCATTATTATTGAAAAATTAACTTCCCTTTTTTCTAGAAGCCACTGACTTTTTTAAATCTGCGATTCAAACCCTGAAGCAAATTATCTGCCGTAATCTCCCGCGTATAAGACGCGTCCTCTACGCCAAACAAAATGCTGGGGAGTCTTATAGGATGTACTGAAATTGGGGGTGCGTCTTATACGAGGGGTACTTTTACTATAGAAATGTACTGAATTTACAAAATTGGTACCTAAGAGGTGCGTCTTATACGCGAAAATGCATGTGCTAAGTTTGGGGTGCGTCTTCTACGCGCAGCGCGTCTTCTATGCAGGAGATTACGGTATTTCTCGGTTCCAGGTGCGATAATTATTGGACCCCATCATCACTTGTGGGCAGTTTGAGGAGCAGGCAGGCATGCAGCCTCGGCTAGCGTCTATTGATACCAGTTCAATAGCCTGGGATCAGCTCTACACTCAAGTGGATGTGTATTCCATTTTATTGTTTTATTGCCCCCTTTGATCTAGATAAGAATCTCTTTGAAGTGGGATGTGTATTCACTCTCCAGCTGATGTTAGCTGGTACTTAACAGTACTCCTGTGCTAGGAGAACTATCATGCTGCCTAGGCGACGATGACAAGTCAGATGAAGGGATGCGGCCAGCCATAGTGTGTGGAGGGCTGGAGAGGGCGAGCCTGGCAGGCATGGCAAGTGTCTCCAATTCTACAAACCCCATCAGAGTGACATCATAGCAACCACTGCAACCCTTATAAGCCTTATCTCCCTACTGATAAGAATCCACATGAACGGTTATTCTAAATAGGAAATGTACCAGAAAAGATCGAAATATCCCACAGCAAAATGCATTCCACAATCCCACCAAGCACACAGCCCCCCTCCCCCAGCTGGCAATAAATGACTTGGCCCCTACGCCCCTTGCCCCTTGAAGAGGATACACATCCCTCAGGGAATGGTCAAATAAATATCAATAGCCTATAGGAGGGGTGGTGAGTTTTCTCGACGGTACGGGTAGAGGGCTGGAAAAGTTTCGCACCCCTCTTTGATCTATAGTAGCATGCACTCTAGCCCAGAACGGATTCAGACCAGGGGCAGTGAAAAGAAAAGTACAGACAGGACAGATCATTTCATTTGACGTGTAGCTAAGTTATGTGCAGTTTTTTTTTTTTTTTTGCTAATAAGGGCATGATCATTTTTTTAACAATAGAGGGGGGGGGTTTAAGGTGGGAGTCTGATTTTTTTTCGACCCCTTGACTGGGCGGGTGGGGGTCAAGATTTTTCAACCCCTTTGAGACAGGGGGGTCAAAATAATGTCACCTCAGACACCTGTTTTCAGTGAAAAGCCTGCACGTTTACTATAGGTTATAAGGGTGCATTTGCGCACGATTTTCGTCCCTCGAGAGGGGGAGTTAAATTTTTTTTCATGCAAACCCATCAACCCCCCCCTTTGCTTCCTTCCCCCCCCCCCCGTTGTTAAAGAATTATCTCTCCCTCAGAGGGCAAATATTTGCGCCCCCATTAAGGGAGTGGTCATTATTTATCAACAGGGTTTAACTTTGGGGGGTTGGTGGGATTTTGCGCAGACGCGCAGAAATCCCCTCACCCCTCAACAGCAGTCAGAATTTTTTGCGACCCCCGCCCCAGAGACTTTTTATGCCCCCCCCCCCCGGAGGTGTCTGATATTTTAATACTTCTCCCCACAACCCCCTCCCCCTCCATTCAAGATGGCTTTTTTGACTAATGTACAAGTACACTTATGTCAGCACCAGGTTTTCATTTACAATGTTGTAGACAGATTTTATATATGAGTATATACAGTTCACAGCCCCTGGCCTTTTAGATAATTTGCAATATGGGGCCACTGCTAGTATTTGAGAAAGTTTCCTAGTGTCATCGTGTCTTTTATAGTAATCAACGAACTTGAGGTATTTTGTTTCAAACACTAACCGTGCGTTTCTCATCTTGGGCATGTTACAATGTAAGAAGACATGATTGACATCTTGCACAGCATTATTGTTGAATAATGACCACTCCCTCAGTCACTAAATGGTTGCACTACAGAGGCGTAGGAAGCAAATCTTCATTGGGGGGGCCCAGCGGGGTCCCAATTTGAACACCTTGAATTATCGGCTCGAGCGCGATGATGCCTATACATACCATAAAACGGGGATACTTTGTCCCTTAAGGGGTAACTTTAGCCCAGTCACAGAAAAATGTTGTTTTGATCTCGATATTACAATCAAGGACAGGGATGTAAGTCAGGAATAGACAAAAATCAGGAACCATAAATTTACTTTATATAAAAGCCTTCTATTTTTCACAAACAGCCCTCCTTACCACTCATGTAAGGTAAATAAATGTCATTCAAACATTTCAGAAATCAGGAAATCCTGATAAATCCTGAAGACTTACATCCCTGCAAGGATATTTTTCATATCTAAGTTACTTTTATCAAAAAGCCTATCATCTAAGCTACAATTTTAGCCTTAATAGAATTTTGAAAGTGATAGTTATATTTAGATATAAGGCAATGAGCAGAGGCTAAAATTTTCACCGATTTTCGGTGTGTCCGGAAATTGCGTCTAGATCAACCAATAATATTCAAGAATGAGTCTGGTGGTTTTTAACCAACAATTAACAGGGGTGTGAAATCCCAAAACCTATTTCCTCTGAAGCGTAATATATGGCTTGCTAGTTAATGTTTTAATGTTGGATAAAAGTGATCTAAATGTTCTTTGGGCAGAATATAACAAACTCTGTTGTACAAGTATGTTTGGAACTACCATTGGGATGCCCACATTTTTCAATCTGGAATGGTATTGGCAGAAATTCTAAGTCGGACCCCCCCCCCTACAAATGGTAAATTCTTTTCTCAGTGGATTTGCATAGATCGCAAGAATGGTCTTTCTGAGCATCAAAAACGCGGATTTCCGCGGAAATTTCACACCCCTGAATTAATTAACCCAAAGGCATCCCAAATCAAGTGCACTATATTCATTTAGCCCAAGAAGGATTTTATTATTTCACATTTTCTGTAAAATTATAATTTCTCTAAAAAAATTGGGGTTACTTTGGCCCTTGGGGGTAACTTTGGCCCGCCACTACTTAATGCCTGTCATTTTAGGCAAAATAGTCGTATTTTTCACAATTTTTGTTACATGCCATATTTTAGACTGTATCCATGAGTTTTGTTCACCTTAGATGAAAAATACCTGAATTGGATCCCTTCTAAGAATGCTTTTTATATTGACAAAGTTTTTAGGGGTAACTTTGACCCAATATTTGGTTGTGAAAAACAAGAAATATACTACCATAGGGAAACCCTTGTGGGCCAAAGTTGCCCCGAAGTAAGGGTAACTTTGCCCCAACCTATTTTGATGTAAACCTAGTACTTGCTGGACACAAAATTTTAAAATTAAACATACATCTGAAAGATACTAACTAAAACTCATACTAATTATAGTCATTTCTCCAATACTTGCACTCCTATCATGCTAATTTTTTGGAAATATCCAAAAAGTGGGCCAAAAAGTATTTTTGGTGAATTTTAGGGAGTGATCATTTTTTAACAACAGGGGGGGCTGGTGGGTTTGCGCGCGGACACGCGAAAAAAAATTCGACCCCCCCTCTCGAGGGGGTAAAATTTTTTCGACCCCCGCACGCGAACATCCCCTTTTAGCCTATAGTAACACGCGGGGTTTTCCACTGAAAACAGGTGAAATTATTTTGACCCCCCCCCATCAGAGGTATTGAAAAAATTCTGACCCCCCCTGGTCAAGGGGTTGAAAAAATTCTGACCCCCCCCTCAAACCCACCAGCCCCCCCCCCTGTTGTTAAAAAATGATCACTCCCTTAGATCTGATTTGAGGTTCAGGGCTCCATTTTCCCTATCCCTTTAATATATTAATCTAATTTTGGATGGAATGTTTTAGCTGCTTTTCCATTTCATTATGACTTCTTGGTAAATTTTTGGGGGGGCCTAGACATAATCAGGCCCCCCCCCTCCTTTATGATTGGGGGGGCAGGCCCCCCTGGCCCCCCCCCCCCTTTTCCTACGCCCCTGCACTAAGTTAGTGCAACCATTTAATGCAACAGACAGGTTCTCTTTGACTTTGTCATGACCAGCTGCTCTGTTTGTTGACAGCTAATAGCGGAAGTGGTCTTTGTCTGTGCAAAAGCAAAATGGCCTCCAAAACAAAGTTAACCTGGTGAATTTCTGCCCCTCATTCCACGTTGCTTACCATTGCGGGTATACCAGCTACCAGCATGAGATTGGCGACGCACGGTTGACATGGCTGACCCTATCTTGTCGGTTTTTCCGCAGATAAAACTCTGTAAATCGAAGGAATGACAACAAGTTTCGCCTCTACCTCCGAAGATGAGCTATTCTTGGTCCCGGAAGTGGGTCAGTGCGCCTGCTCGCAGTGCATTGTGGGTGTGGGACAGTGTCATGGCCGTCAACGTGTGTGAGTGTTGACAGGTGCGCTTCAAAACAACAACAGAGTTTCTACAGTGTACATGCATCGATATGGTGAAGTATTATCTAGATTTATGCGTGGAAAAATCGGCAACCTTTCAGGCATACAGCTGCATTCATATTGTGAGTTAGAATTGTGAATACACATAACTTAGTTTTCAACAGATCTTGAGTTCACTAGCTGTGACTGTGCCACTGCCAGTCTGTCACTCTGTGTACCGGGTATATTTAGTCTACTAGTGACAGACCACTTAAACTTAATTAGGGAGTGATCATTTTTAAACAACGGGGTGGGGGGTGGTTGGTTCGTTCATGGATGCGCAAAGTAAAAAAATTGACCTCAACCCCTCTTGAGCCTTTGAGGGCCAAAGTTTTTTTGAACCGACACCCGTAGTGGATGAAAATCGTGTGAGAATGCGCCTACCTACCCGGTATAGACTTGTAACGCGCAGGCTTTTTCACTGAAAACAAGTAAAATTATTTTGACCCCACCCTCAGAGGGGTTGAAAAAATTATAAACCCTCCCCCATCAAATTCAAAAGGTTCACTTCTTGCAGAATTCCCGGGGTGTCCGGCCAAACGGGGGTTCGGGGGCAGAGCCCCTGATCAAGGATATATGCCAGAACTCATCTGAATTTGAATTACATTTAGATGAGATCATCTGAAACTTATGGAAACTTAAATGGAAGATTATTATTCAGATGAGATCTCATCTTTGTTTCTATGTGCTCATTCCACAGGTTTATTTCTTACTACAACTGGCGATTTGGGTTTCTGCTGTACTGGCTCTTGTTGTCTCTGAGCTGGTTCTGCACGTTGCCTCGGCACTTGACGTCTAGGTGTTTGGGGTCTGGGAGCCGGAATTTGTGGTGCTTCCACTTCATCATCGATTAGTACCAGATCTTGTGGTGTTGGTTTATGTGAATATGTGGTTGACCCCAGTGTGACCTTCAGTAAGTCTCAGCTATTTCTCCTGATTGTTGAGCCTGCGACTGGCGACCACCAGCCCGGGTTTCCATTACCCATTTTCGTGTATGCGTACAGTTTCAGATTTGTGTACTGGTGGGAGGTTCTTAGCATGTTGGTTGTACAAGCATACCATACTTTCTTGGCGCTGTTGTAGTTGTCTCCTTGCATTGCTGGCTATCTCTGGCTCTAGTGCGGCACTGCCGATGGGAACTTTAGATCTAAGTCTTCTGCTGTTTAACATCTGTGATTGGGAATATGTCATACCCTTTACAGGAGTGTTGCGGTACTCTAGCAAACCAAGATAAGGATCATCAGCTTTACGGAGGATCTGCTTGACCGTTCCTATTGTTGGCCCAGGTCCTCCTGGGTCATTGGCGGCGCCTTTTCGGACAAAAACTGACGATTGGGAATTGGGGCTTTCGATGGGAATTGCTCATCGAAATTGGGGGATAATTAAACAAAAAATCATGGAAACATGTTGTTTAGGATCTAGTCTTCCATTGCACATGCACAATGCCCAAAAAAGAATTTATCTATGTTTTCGCCTAGTAGATGTTTCCGTAGTTTATGATCTTTCACTCCAAAGACCAATTGATCACAGATGAGAATGTCCTCTAGTCCCTTGTATTCACAATCATGAAAAATTTTCTGTAATTCTGTTACATACTGGTCAATTGTTTCAGATTTGCCCTGAGAGCAATGCAGAAAGGTAAAATGTTCTAGCAAGATCCTTTTTCGGGGATTGCAGTACTCTTCAAACTTTTTGCACGATGATTGCTACCTTCAAACGGTCACGATTCGCAAATGTGCCCGTAAATTCGCCTGTCTCATCTGTGAACTTGAACGTGTCAAACACGTCCAGGGCATCATCTCCTATGATGCTTAACCGAAGTCCCACTTTTTCAATTTCTTTCTTGACTGATTCACTTTTGAACATGAGATAAAAGCCAAATTTCTGATACCAACACTGCCAGTTTTCACTCAGGTTACCCTCAAGTGACAGTGGGGGTGGTGCATTATCCATATTACCGTAATCTCCTGCGTCCTCTACGCCAAACAAATGCCTGGTGCGTCTTATAGGATTTTTTCAAGTTGGGCGTGCGTCTTATACGCGGGGTTTTCCTGTTTTCCAATTGGGAGAAAGTGATGTGATCAGGGAAAACCCTCCAAATCGTAATTAATAATTATTGTGACAATAAATCACAAAAAAAGTACTGAAATATCCATTAATCATGACATTGTGCCAATAAATCATAAAAAAATACTGAAATATCCATTAATCATGACATTGTGCCAATAGATCATAAAAAAATACTGAAATATCCATTAATCATGACATTGTGCCAATAGATCATAAAAAAATACTGAAATGTCCATTAATCATGAAGTTGTGCCAATAAATCACAAAAAAATTACTGAAATGTCCATTAATCATGACACAAAAAAAAATATCTTACCAGTGGTGGCGAGGGTCCGCCCCTCCGCCATGTCGAACTGGAGGGGCGTTTCGTCCATGTTCCAGATGTCTTTGGGATGGACATGCTATTTCTCTCGTCTGGATGACAAATGTGTGGAAGGCTTCTGCCTTTTCTGCTGCATCATGGGGATCTTCTGTCCGTTGCTGGTGGCCACCTGGGTGGACAGGAACTTGCACTTACAGAATCTGCGTGCCCACCCATTGCTGGCCCTGAATTGCAGCTTCCCCGTGCTTGTTGAACTGAAACAAAATCACCATAAATTACTGAAATGTTCAATAATCATGACATTGTGCCAATAAATCACACACAAAATACTGAAATGTCCATTAATCATGACATTGTGCCAATAAATCACCCCAAAAAATACTGAAATGTCCATTAATCATAAAAGAGCCAAATAAATTACCTGTTGGTGCTGGAGGAGCTGCTGGTTCTAGCCTCCTTGCGCTCCATCTTAGCTGCCTGCTTTCTGGCCTCCACCTGGAGGGACCATATAGACACTGCACGGCTTTCTCCTGGGTTTCCTGGACCCACTCGTGCAGGGTCTCCTCCAGGGCCTGATGGCGTGCTGCCCTGGAGGTCTGGAGGTCCGGATTGATCAGACGGTGCCGGGAGGACTTTTTGGACTCCTGGAGGAGGGCACCCTTGACCTGAAAGTACAATAAAGAGAAATACTGTGTCAATAATCAAGACATTGTGCCAATAAATCACAAAAAAAAATACTGAAATGTCCATTAATCATGAAATTGTGCCAATAAATCACACACAAAAATACTGAAATGTCATTAATCATGACATTGTGCCAATAAATCATAAAAAATTACTGAAACGTCCATTAATCATGAAATTGTGCCAATAAATCACCAAAAAACAAATTCAATGGTTATTACCTTCCTCCACTATCGCACCATGCACTCATTGACCTCGAAGTGGGCAGCTGACTTTCTGTTGGAGACATCTTCTGCCATCTTGATGGCGTTCAGCTTGAACTGGATGCTGTGCTTCATACGTTTGGGACCCATGATGTAGTTGTAGCTGGTTGTAGTGTAGTTGTAGCTGGTTGTAGTGTAGCTGTAGCTGGTTGTGCTGTGATCGACTGCTGGATGCTGTGTGGTTTGGGTCGGCAGTCCAGCAGCATTTATAGTCCAAACCCCCCACCTCCAGTTCTTTACCTGAACGCCTCACATCTTACCTGAACGACTCACAGTCTTACCTGAACGCCTCACAGTCTTACCTGAACACCTCACAGCATCGACTCAGCGCAGCAGACCGGGAGGTGTTAACGCGCTCCCCCGGCCTGAAAGGAATGCATGGGCAGATGACAGCATCGACTCATAGCGCCAGCGCCGCGGCAGACCGGGGAATGGTCCACACGCCTGCCGGGGTGTAGGGAACGCATGGGCCGACGACAGCATCGACTCAACAGGTTGACACTATAGACAAAGCGGCGTGGCTTGCCAGGGTGTAGGGAACGCATGGGCTGATGACAGCATCGACTCATAGCGCCAGCGCCGTGGCAGACCGGGGAATGGTCCGCACGCCTGCCGGGGTGTAGGGAACGCATGGGCCGACGACAGCATCAACTCAACAGGACGCCTGCCGGGGTGTAGGGAATGTTTCATTTCTCTTCATTCTAGGGGGGGTTGGGGGGGGGCGTCTTATACATGAACCCCCCCTTGCTGAGTTGGGGGGGGTGTCTTGTATGTTTTTTTTCTAAATATCGATCCAGCCAGGGGGGTTGGATGCATCCTCTATGCGAACCAGCCTTTTCTGAGTTGGTGGAGCATCTTCTACACGCACCACGTCTTCTACGCGGGAGATTACGGTAGCTGACATTTTGAAGATGAGTGGTGTTGTCTGGTAAACAACAACATTTCTCCACACAAAAGTCACAAATAATTCCAAAAATGGGCACATCAAATTTTGACACAAGGGTTGGTAACTTATTTGGTGATTGCAACAATCAACTTTAAATTCAACTTGTAATTTGAACTTGAACACATCAACACACAAATTGTCACAGTCCACTGGAAATTTTCAGTGGATAATTTCTCACCTTACATTATGTCCATAATTGTCCTGGTGAGTTATCTCCATGTCCTAGAACCAGGCTGTCACCATGGCACATGCATGTGTTGATATGATATTAATCCAAACTAGATCCTGGATTCTTCATGTTTTATTAGGACAATAGATTCAGTGTGTGTGATCAAGTCAACTGCCAACTGCTTTGTGTGGAGGTATATGAGTGGGAAATACTGACCGGAAGTCCGCGACCAGAAATACGAAATACAATACGACAGTAGACTTACATAAAACTAAACAAACAAACAAACTCAGGGGAGGGGGGGGGGACATTTTGAAAAAAAGTTGGGGGAGGGGGAAAAGATCCCTACCTCATCGTGTAGACTCTGGCTCCAGTCTCACCACTGCAGGTCGAATTAGGGAGTGGTCATTATTTATCAACAGGGGAGATGGTGGGTTTTCAGATGCGCAAAAATTCTTTCCCCCCCCCTCGTCGACGGCAGTCAAAATTTGTTGTGCGCCCCCCTGCCAGAGGCGAGGAGAATTTTCGCACCCCTCTTTTATCTATAGATCTAGTAGCACATGGGGTTTTCTGCTAAAAAGGGGTCCAAATTTTATTAGCTCCTCCCCCCTCAAACCCACCACCCCCCCCCCCCGTTGATGAATAATGACCACTCCGTTATGACGTCTGGGCAGGTGGGGTAGATTAATAAATACTTATCACGAACCTTTAAATAGGATAGACCTGAGTTTGTGGTACGCCAGATATGCACCTTACACACAGGGTATTACACTTACAATTGCTAATAATCTGTTCATTGGTTTCAGGTTGAAAATGACCTGTAAATGTAAAATAGTGTCATCAGACCTGTGCCTGTGGTAAGTTTAATCAAATATATTTATTCCTAGTGGTCATATTGCATGCAATGCCTTAAATCATATGAAATCATGGGTCTTGGATGATACAATTAATTTGCCAATTTCATATCATTTTAGACAAAAAAAAGTGCCTCTCGTGATCTTTCTAGATCCCTGGGGACAAATAATTCAACATTTATTAGCATATTTACTGCTTTAAATTCTGTATCTATGAGAATGACTGACCAGAAATATCCTCTGAACTTTTTAGATATAAACTACAGTCGCAGTGGGCAAGATGGAGTCAGGGGCTGCAACAGAGGATGACGACATGTCTGATACAATGCACTTCGAGGACGAGGACCACCAGTCCACATTTCTAGAAGTGATGAAGTCCATGTTAGACTCTCAGGAGCTGGTAGATGTAACATTGTGCGTGCAGGATCAGACTTTCTGTTGTCATCGCAATGTGCTAGCTGCCACGAGCCCTTACTTCCGTGCCATGTTCACAACCGATTTAACAGAGAAGCGCCAAGAGCGTATACACCTTTATGAGGTAGATCCTGCATCGGTCGATCTAGTCATCAAGTACTCATACACCGGACAATTGGACATCACAAAAAGCAATGCACAGAACCTACTGGCTGTCGCTTCGCTCTTCCAGATTAGTCCAATTTTGAAGGCATGTGCCCGATTCATGGAAACTCAACTTGACATAAGCAACTGTGTGGGCATATATTACTTTGCACAGATTCACAATTGTGAGGAACTTAGAGTCAAAGCACAGGAGCACATAGAGAAGAACTGTGTGGAGGTTAGCAAAGGAGAGGAATTCTTGTCGCTGGATGTTGGTCGCGTGGTAGAAATACTGCAGTCAAACGAGCTCAATGTGGAAAAGGAGGAGTATGTCTATGAGGCGGCTATCGCCTGGGTTAATTATGACGTTGAAAAACACAGACGTTTCTTACCAAAGTTATTACCACACATACGTTTTGGACTCATGTCTTCGAAGTACATCAATGAGAAAGTAATGCAAAATGAGGTAGGTATCATGTTGGTATGCTCAAAAAGTGCCATAATACCCTGCATGTAAGCCACGTCTTGTGTTTGTACTACCGGTACATGTATAAAGTAAAAGCCACACATGTAACTTTAAATAGCTATGAAGATACTGGCGGCAATACCAATTAGAACTGGCATCAATTTAGAATGTGATTTTTGTATAACTTAATTTCGATGATATTCAATGGTACCGTAAATTCCCTCATATAAGGCGCACCCTCGTATAAGCTGCACCCCGAGTTTGAGAGATGGCTATAAGCCTCATCTAGGGCTTGAAAGTTGGCAGTTTAGTTCTGTTTTATGATGTAAAAACCCCTCATATAAGCCGTACCCTGAGTTAAGGCTCTTTCTATAAGCCAAATTTGAATTTGGATCGCGGCTTATATGAGAGAATATACTGCTAAACTCAAACTCAAATTCATCCCTTTAAAAATGTATATATTGAATAACCAAGAGAATAACGCTGTGACGATGAGTTGTCTTTTTACATATGTTACACTCTTTGTTTTTATTTGCAGCTCATTCTGGGATGTGAAGAGTGCAAACAGCTGTTGGCCAACATAAAAGCGTTTGAGTCAAACCCAGAGATGTACTCTGGGGAGCACTCCTTCAGTGTCTCCCTCCGCTCTGGTATGATCAAACCAGAGCACTGTCTACTCCTCATAGGTGGTGTGGATCCCAACCGGCCTTCCATTAACTGTTATAACCCACAAACACGAGAAGCCTATTACATGGCAGACTTCCAGGATGTTGACCATTTCAGTTATTATGATGTCGAAGACCCAGCATGTGTTGTTACCGATGAAAACCAAGTCTTTGTCGCTGGCGGGAACTACATCTACCATGAGAGCGTAGGCGAGACGCCATCAGATGAGGACTCCTTTGAGGACTATGAGGAGGAAACTGTCCGTAAGGATTTCTACCAGTATGACAATGACCATGATATGTGGGTTCCACGTGCACCCATGCTGTTTCCAAAATCAAACTTTGCACTTGCTCATGTTGATGGAAAGATTTACTGCTTTGGCGGTTTAACTTTAAACCAGCACCCGACAGAGATAATTGAACGCTATGACATATCACAAAACCGTTGGAGCTATGTGGGTATGATGCCCACCACCCTGGTGGATCTATCCGCTGTGGTGGTAAATGGACTAGTCTATGTGCTCGGTGGTCGCACCGGTGTAGGCGCACATAACGTAGTCATGCGCTATGACCCGAAAAAGGCAGAATGGACGTCGCTAGCTGGTATGCCGACGCCAAGATTCAATTTTGGTGTAGCAGTGGTGGATGATGAGATCTATGTGGCCGGGGGACAAATCTATTCTCACTCCAGTCATACTATCAATAGAGAAGCCCTGAGCTCTGTGGAGATCTACAATATTAGTAATAACCAGTGGCGTCAGGGACCTGAACTTCCCGAGAACATGTATAATGTGGGTTTGGCGCTGGTACATAATACTATGTATGTGTGCGGGACGACAGAGTACCACCGGTCTGCATACAGGATATACCGCTATAATGTCGTCTACCGGCTTGACCTTGGGAAGTCCGAGTGGAATCAAGTTGAGTTTGATTTATGTGACATCAGGGACTTCGCATGTGTTTCCGCCAAGATGCATACCCGAAAACTTTCTCAAGTGTTTCGCCCCGAGGTGGACACATGATGAAAGGTCATTAGTATTAGAATTACCAAATCATGTCTATCAAATTAACTCTCAATGACATTGCAGGATTCCTACTCGTTAGTTGAACGTCATGGAAGTCCAATTTACTTAAAAGGTTAGTTAAAAGTCACTGAAATAGAAATCTTGACAGAAATTCAAGTAGAAGTCAGTCAAGAAACATATTTTGAATTTAGGAGTTCAAAACAATTTTATAACACAGGATGTTAACATTCCACGTGGCTGCACAAATTCTTCTTAGACCCTCGCTCGAGAAAGGATACTTTTTTTTGGGTGTATGAGGCCCACAATTTTTGGTCAGTCAAAAGTTAATTAAATTCAGTTGATTGCCAGTTAAAACCATGACTGAAAAAATAGAGGGAACCCTGAATTGGCATTGAATCCTTGTTGTAGAGTGCTAGAATGAAATATTGCTTTAAGTTGCTCAACCAAATTTTATGATTTTTTTTTCACTGGCATATTTGTTATGGAGATTTTGTCTCTATGGTGATCAATACATATCGAACTGTACGTACGTACATGGTCTTCAAACAGATTCCACAAGAGGAATATTCTCATGCAATAACAAACTTTCCATTTATATGTACATTTATAAGTAAATAGGATGATATGATCTACATATATCATTTTCTCAACACCTAGTCAACAGGGTACACCTAAATCTGAATACATGCAGATCCTGCATTTTGTGTTTTTCATTTCTTCTAGACGAGTTTTGAGTTTCAAATATTTATTGGATTTAATCTATGTAAGGATTAAGACATACAGTGAAACCAACAAACTTTTTTCATAATAAAATGTGGTTACTTTTTGAGGGTGGTATTTCTACAATTTTTATGATCCAACCTGGTCGCAAGGAATTAAGTCAAATTTTTAGGACTAAAATTCGAGTAGGTTGTACCAAGTTTTACCCCCTTTTATAGATCTGTTGATGACATAATTTAGCTGTCCGCAACGTCAAATCTGAAGATTAGATTACATGTGTCTATTTTATATAGGTGCTTGATAATTGTTGGATAATTTGTCCTTGTAAGTCCTGAATTCAGCTGACAATCAAGCCATATCTCAGTAGATGTAGACTTAAATATGTCATTCTTCCACATGCTTTCACTGGATTTTAAATATATCACAAGAACTTTGCAGTGCCGTATAGGAATTTCAAATGGAGGCAGTCATGAATCAGCAGAAGAACAATTTGTCTGCTTTCAATTGATGATAATAAGAAAACACATAGTCAAATAGTGACCAAAGACCTGCAGAATAGAAAAGAGAGGTGACTTTCTGAGGTTCACATCCATCAACAGGAATTTTCACCTCTGATAAGACATTCCCATTACTTATATACATTTCATTGTCATTAGAAATATAGCACGTAGTAGCGCAGTAACTGTTTTGAAATTATTGATTATGAATTCTCTGCCTAGCATTTCAAAATGAAACAGTGAGCAAAATTTGCAGTAGTTTAGCCTGAGATTTCTTTTTTTGCCATAAACTACTTTAAGGAATAGTCTAAAACGTGATATACAGAGTTCTACTTTTGTAACTTGTTTTTAGTGGACTTTATAATTTTCTTTACATCTTTATCTTTTTCTTTGAACTTTGAACTTTAGAACTTTTGGAATTTTTCATCATTTACCAATGATACTATAAATAAGGCCACTCCAAAAAAGGTTTCTCATCAGCAAGCTCGTCAGAAAAAAAAAACATTCGAAAATGTTTCTTAATCTATTTTTCTCCACATTTTATTTTGGTAAAAAATGTCATGACAATTTTCACACTTTTAAAATTGTAATGATCACTTGTATTTCATGGCTCGATGATGAGAAACGATGTTTTTGGGGATGGCCTAAACTGAGACGCACAGAAAATTCTGTGGACTGGAACATTTCCATATTCCTCATTAGGACAGGATCAGTTACTATCCAAATATTTGATATAATATAATCATGAATATATGTCTTCAGTCTGTATGTCTTCCACCTTAAATTATTTGAAAGGTTAGATAAAAAAAAAGCTTTACATTCATCGAATTTATCCATTGTAAAATTGTATCTCCAGGTATTTCAGAACAAAAGGGAAAAGCACGAAAACACACTGGCAAATAAATGAACAGATCAAATTATTTTGTTATTGTATACCTTCTACTGATTCCAATACACATGTTATTGTCAATCATGACTTGCAATCATATTCCACCTATACAGAATAAAACTATGACGCATTGATTTGTGAGTTTCTGCCATTTCTACTTCTGATTGATTAGTTTATACATGTAGTTCCAAAACTTTCCATCTTGAATTGTGACCAAAGATATCAGATAGCCACTGTCTGATTACCAATTTAGCCTGGGTAGATCTACAGGTAGATCTTATTTTTCATTATTACACGACTTCTGTGATTTTGGGTGCTTTTTCTGTATATTTCCATGCACATACCTGTCGATATTGCATGGCATGATGCATGCATCATGACTTCTGTAAGGTGTGCGGTTATCCAAGGATAACAGGCACCTGGTGCTGTTATCCATGGATAACATGCACACCTTACATGTCATATGTTACATGTTAAAACCTACAAAATTTTCATTGCCAGGGTAGGGGTCGAACCTGCAGTCTCCTGATCCCAAATCCAACTCCCTATGCAGTGCGCCACAGGGACTGACGAGAAATGCATGGTTAGAAGCAAGTCTCCATAAGTCATTGATATGGTTGTGACCCCCCACAACAACTCTCACATGCCCAAGGTTAGAATAGCATTGTCATTATAGAGGACTGCTGGACGTGTTCAAACCAAGCCAAGCCGGGTGCCGAGGTGTGTGTACCGACGGTCTAGTGGGTAGCGCACTGCGCTCAGCTGCTAAAGGTAGGCGGGACGAGTCTTGGTCCCGGCGAACGTCCACCTTTTTGGCTTCATAGAAGATATGGAGCAGTCAGTAGCATGTCGAGTCCCGGTCCGATTTTTTTTTATTGAATTTATTGATATTCCATTGATTATCTATTGATTAATCGTGCAATAAAATAAGTAGTTAATGGATAATTCATGGCTTGTGTGTGTTAGCAAAGGATAATTACACTCGGGCTACGCCCTCATGCAATTATCCTTTGCTAACACACATGTGTCATTAATTATCCATTAATTACTTGTTCCCAAAATCACACTTGAGCCCTGTGTCTCCACCTACTAGAGCTTCAAGGTTTGAGTTTGCCTGGTTACGTCTTTCGAGAAGCGCTAACGCGGCGCCATTTTCGCTTGTAAAATATGAGCAGTAGACTTTCACATATTCACCACCGGAACCACGGACACACTTCCGATCATACCATTTCTCCCCGAAAGGGATCACGAGTTTGCCTGTTTCTATGTGCTGCCCCCTAGTGGGTTGTGTCATGTTCACAAATAGCCATGCTAACATGTGTATCTTGGGAGAATAAAGCTTCGCAGAACCATTTTAAATTTGGTTTGGGGGGGATCAGATATACAAGGGATGCTGGATGTCCCATGGGTGCAGCCATTGCTGTAGCTGCAACAAGTTATCACTTGTAAACAGTTCACTGTAACAGTACAGGAATAGTCTGTAGTTATTCCTGTTACAACAACCCATCCATAAGTACAACTCAGTTTCTCTACAATTGTTGAAAAGTGATGCTGAGGGCATACTGCTCATGTGTTAACAATATGACAGAAACAATGCCCAATTAAGTCCCTTGTGGCGAAATGGCATACTAAGGTGACATCTGGTCAAAATTGTGGATAAACTTAAATGGAAAGGAATACTATATCTCAATGTTAAGTCAACAAGGAACTACTTATTAATGATGATTGAGACAGGTCTACAAGCCCCGCCATATTTACAGGATTTCTCATGGTATTAGCACAGATTTAAGTTTGTATAGCAGATGGTCACGATAGTTTGGCTAGGATACATATAATCATTTGTTTAAGTTGTGATGAATACCATAACCCCATGAAAACACCTATGATCTACACCATGGAAGGTACAACAGATACCAGCACTTCATCGGTGCATCATGCTGACCAAGGGGCATGATGCATTGATGCATTAGTGGCCTTTAAAAGGTTAATGGCCGTAAAGAGTCAATGGTATGAGATGGTAGCTCACAACATCATGAAACAAAGAAATACATAGTGAAAATCTATGTATATGAACAGATCTAATTATCTATAAAGAATGAGCATCACATTACAGTAAAGGAAGTGTTCAGTGGAGTGCAAAGATTCTGTGTTATCAATAATTGATCATTACATCTGACCGCTAGATCCAATGGCTAACAAGTCTCTCTGGGGAGTAACAGAACAATCATTTATAAAGGTTAGAACATAGTGTTAAACAAGGAAAGCTCTATGTTATCACCACACTTGAATCGACAGAGAGAAACCAGGTCTGAAAGGATAGGAGTCGCTCAAATATGTTGGCTTTCTGCACATCAGGGGTGTAGGAAAAGGGGGGGGGCAGGGGGGCCTGCCCCCCCAATCATAAAGCAGGTGGGGCCTGAGTATGTCTGGGCCCCCCAAAATTTGTCAAGACCTCATAATAAAATATATAAGCATCAAAAATACTGCATTTCAGGATAGATTTATATGGTGATGGAATAGGGAAAATGGAGGTTAGAGCTTCAAATCATACCTAAAAGTCACCAAACTTAACACTTTTATACAAAATCTACATAGATATGTATAGGTGTAATCGCGATGATGCCAACAATACAAGGTGGTCACAATGGGGTCCCGGCTGGACCCCCCACTGGCCCCCCCCCCAATGAAGATTTGCTTCCTACGCCTCTGCACATTCATAGGTCTACAGTGGGCAGATACTTCATGATGATGATTTTGAGTTACTGGGTTCAAGGGTCAGGGGAGGGTTGCACTAGCACTTACCCAAAGCATTCCTTATGTTACAGCTACACAAAGGAGTTTGGGGAGGACGGTGTTTCCTGTGTAATTTGCATAAAATCAGGGGTGCACCTTATACATAGGGGTTTACCTCCCGGGTTTACCTACAAAATAGCTATTTCTACTACGGTCCTATGTCTTAGAGCAAGAAGAAGGGAAAGTGTATAAAGGATTGAAAAGTCTGAAAATTGCGTGTCACACTGACAGTGAGAACAAAATTCAAAGAAACCAATACTGGAGAAAGATATGTAGAAAAGGCAAGTTGGCAACAGAAGAAAATGGGAGAAAACAAGTCTCTTGTGACATTGGCTATTCAATTATGTGTCACTTCTCTAATTACTGGACTGGCCTGTCTCGTTATGAGAGTTCCTACGGTAATCATTCCATAAAGTAAAGGCAAATACCAATCTTGGATTAGGCTTGAGGGTAATCGGAGAGGTAACTTTTAACAGGAAAAACAAAAGGAGGATGACCAACTTGATATCCATGGAGAGGCACTCTACAACTATCTACTGTTACCACAATCTACAGGTTATACATCTGGCGCAGTAAAGTTTTAACACATCTTTACACTGCACATACACATACATGCTTTAAACTAGCCTACTTTCTATGAGATACCTTCTACCATTCAAAACTACTAATCTCTCTTACTTCACAATATATTCCAGATTTTTTCTCATTTACCACACCTTTTATTTCATTAGGTTATAGTTGACTTTGTCTCCTCCATCTCATTTTGATATGTATCGTTTTACCATAATTGGAATCCCAATATCAAAACTTTCTTTTATTTTTTCTTTTATTTTGTCCTTCATCGATATTTTGACCATTTCCCATCCATTCCCTTTGCTGTTTTTTTTTCATTTACGTTATTATAGAATACATTGTCATCTATATTTAGATGAGTATAGTTTGATGATTTTAATCGATTCTACATCGTGCATGGTATGGCTGATATCCATTATTAATGAATCTACATAAAAATCCAATTTACAGGGGGAAAATGCACAAAAGCTTTACTACTTTATGGATCATGACAGTGGTAATGGCAAAAGAAGGAATTTATCAATTCAAAAACAGCTATGATTGTATACTTCATAAGAAATATCAAATTCTAGGAAGACCAATTATGGAATGACTCAAGTAGCACACTGAGGCTCAGGATATCATTCATATTTGATTCTGTTCACACTTTGCTATACAAATAACCCAGTACAATGTACATAACTTTATCCTTTTTAACAATGTATATCTGGAACAGATTCATCTCTATTTTTGAGATATTTATGATAATATTTTGGGTCCTGTGACCATAAAGTTGGTATATATGGGTTGCCCTTAATTATACAAAGGCACACCATTACAACTTATCTAGAATACAGTTCTGTGTGGAGCTATTGGTATTTGGATGTTCTTCTTTACCACCTATTGCTTTACTTGTGAATAAAGATATGTCTTTTATTTGCCATCATATCCCCTTTAAATTGATTCGTCATAATATCTAGCTCTGGGATTATCAATGCTGCCTTGTTAGAGTTGTACAATGTGAAGGAGCTAGGTTTTTTATAATATTCTACCATAGCCAATTGCCAATACCCTCGTTTAGTAGTGTTATGATAGTAGTACCACCCATGCAGATTCTATAAAGTGAGGTAAGGGGCTATCCTTATGTACTTACATCACCATACAAATCAATCCAAAATACCTGTACTCATTCTATTTGAGGAATTGTATTGAAAGTGATGAAAGTGAAGTCTGGCCCTCTAGGCCATCATGCCTTAAGCGAATACTCATATATGTGAACCTTGAAAACTTAATTTCAACTACATACACAAATGAGAAGCTTCAATAATTTTTTTCCAACCAGCACCAGTTAAGGCTATGTACATGTATAGTTGTGTGTGGAAGAATCATGCCATGTGACGTGAGAATTAGATTGAGCACCATGCAACTGCTTATAATGATGCTGCCCGAGAGCCAATGGCCAGTAGCTTGACTGCAGGCCAATGGTTTTCTCCATGTGGAAATTTGGCCTGTAGAATGTTTCACAATACATAGATATGTAAAAAAGACTGTGAGCTCAGGTGCCTCACTCCCAAAGATGTTAGTATCTACCCTGGTGAGGCCTCCTACATTATTATATATATTACTAATACACCTACAACACATGTATAGGTGCACATACATGGAGATTTACTCAAACTGGTTATTCATGAGTTGGCAATATTTGTACTCAGCAGTCTTGTAGTGGTCGGCAAAGGTTATCTTATGCAAAGTCGTGGACTCATCGTACACCCCAACCCTTTGTATTGTCTTATAATACATGTGGCTAGCTTCTGTAAAGTCCTGTCTATAAGATGCAGCGTAGAGATCAGTTAGACCCATGTTGGTGTGGCTTATACATGGGTGCACCGTATATGCAGGAGTTTACAGTAACACTCATCTGTAATGTTATTTTTAGAAATTACTTAGAATGGTGTGTGTACAGTTTGACTGGGGCCTATCCCAGGGGCCTATCTTACTCTCCACTGTGCCTACCTCCTGTGGGGAAATCCTTGGGTACAACTCTGATGCTACAGGGGGAGTGCTGCCATAGTAGTTGATGTAGAGTAGCCTTTGGTAAGTCACAGAACACAGGCACAATGTCTACAGGAGTAGTCATTGCTGCCCCCTCATTTTGTGCTCCTCAGTGTTTGGTTCCCATGGTGATATTCTGTTCAGCCAGAAGAGGGTCGACTGTTCACCATCATGCACAGTAAAGCCCTCTGGTGGAATGTTTCAAAACTTGTCAGGAGCTTTGGTTCTCACATAGCCCAGTGGGGTGCTATCTACCAAATACATGTATATGGTCTCACAGAATAAATTGGTAAGCACTTTGAGAAATGCCCTCCTGGTATTTTATCCAAAGCAGCAAATGTTCAACAACATGTGTAGTGGTTTTATATTTATTGGCATTATTTTCAACATGGTTATTGACCATTCAGTGTGCCTGCAGTATTCACTTCTGACCACAATCGTATATGACTTCCGGTTTTCTGCGGGATTTCCTTCACTGAGACCATATGTATGTCGTCAAATTACATTATCTTAGTACTTAAGAGTTTAATGGGCTAAAAAAAAAAAAGGTGGAAGAAACTGGTCATTTCTAGTCTAGAAATCATCTCAGAAATTCGGGTGGGTGATTATTTGAGGGAGGTCCCTCATCCCTCTAATATACATGTAGTTGACAATGATATATATCTAATTGATCTTGCCATGCTGTTGTTTTAAGGTATATTCCACCATCTACTCCATCGCCACCTAGTCAAGGATAGTATAGGTTCCCTAGGATATGTTACTTCATAGAGTCCTATAAGGGACTAGCACATTGCTAGTGCTAGGAGGATCATCTATGTGGCTCATGTAGTCGGGGGCTAGATCCATCTTTGGCCTCTTTATATAGTCTAATTTGACCACCTGCCAATTAATTACTACCCATTGGAATTTTCTATAAATTATATCTCAGGGTTCCCCATATCACCAGCTTTAACTATGTAATCATTGATTAGATGAAATATTTGAAATAAAAGAGCAAAAGATCCTTAAAATTTTTGCTTGATACCATAGTTCAGTCAATCAGGGCATTGTCTCCCTATCATTGTTATCACATGACTTCACACCTAAAACAATAGAGAGGTACTTGGGGTGATTAAGATAAGGGACAGGATGCAGCTTATCAGTCTTACCACTGGCCATTGTTCTGGAGGCTGATAAGAAATTTACCCAGAATACCCTGCTCTGGAGTTGGGGGCTAAACCAAGATGGCGACCTCCATAGCCTGATATCCTAATGCCCTATAGTACAGATCACCCCCCTCTACCCCCTTAAAAGTAGGCTCCCTTTTATGTTCAGTATTGAGTCCTACATATGACAAAGGGGTTTATGGAGATGCAAGGAATCTTTATCAAACTGATATTAAAAGCAAACATAGCTGACATAGGTAAGCTGGTATAATCAGTCACCCCTTCTACGAGGATAATTTGTGGAAGAGGATTTGTATATTCTGTAATTAGTCACTTATTTGTTGTTCTTTTGTTGAGGCTTTTTCACATGTGTATATATCATGATACTGGTATTGGACATTGCTTTCTTTTCTGTTGTTGTTAATGTATCTCACCTTGTATATTACCTAATGAGATGGCATCATTATTATCCCATTATTATTTGAAATGGTACTTTGTATTGAGGAATTTAACAACAGTAAGGGGCTGGTGATTTCTTCAATTAATTGTCGTAGTTTTGAAGACAAACATGAAGAGATATACAAGTTATTGAAACGTAGTGATATAATTTGTTTATGTGAAACCTGGCTTAAGCCTGCTTCACCAGAGGGAATTATAAATATACCTGATCGTATTTTGTATAGAAATGATCGAATTGGTAAGAATTGTGGTGGAGTAGGCCTTAGTTGTAGATCTGGTTTATGTCGATATATTAGCATTGTAAATGATTTGACTATTCAATCGATTGATTTTGAAAGTATTGCTATTATGCTATGTCTACCGGGTGAGAAAGAACAGCTCATAGTATCTATTTATAGAATACCAAATACCAATGTACCAAATTTTCTTACTTTTCTAAAGAAGGTAGCTGGATTTGAATATAATGATAATCATAATGAGGTTACTCGTCCCTTTAGTGGTACTTGTATTGACAATGTATTATCAAATTGTGTTAACATTACTGATGCAGGTACGGTAGAAGCATTCATTTCTGATCACATTCCTGTATTTGGCTGTAAGGGCCGTGAGAATTACAAGTATACTAAAACAACTTATTCGGGCCGTGATTATAGGAATTTTAAAGAAAGTAATTTCAAAGATTTCCTGCAATCTTGTGATTGGACATTGTGTTATGATAAAAATTTGAGTAGTGATGTGCTGTGGGACATGTTCCTAGCACCTATTAATCAGTATCTGGATAAATATCATCCCTTTGTTGAGAGATTAGTTAAAAAAACAAGAAAAAGTTGGATAGATGATGAAGTAATGGATCTTGTTTTTGAGAGGGAAGGGTGGTTAAGGTTGTATAAGGTGAATAAAAGTGATGAAGAGAAGCAAGCTATTAAAGATTGCAGGAGAAAAATTAGGAAAAAAATAAAAGCTAATCAAATTGGTGGTATTATGCAAGAATTACATGAATGTAGAGGAAATCCTAAGAGTTTTTGAAAATATATTAATAACATGTTTAAGGGTAATGGGTCTGAGATATATCCAGATATGAAGCACCATAAAGATGGTGTTAAGGTCCCATCCGAAACTGCTTGTGAATATATTAATCAATACTTTTGCAATATTGGAAAAGACTTACATGTGGCCTCTGTTGGTAAAGTACAGTGTGATATGGATAATAATGTGAGTATAGAGGAAATCATTCAGGGTGGAATTTTCTCTGAATCGAATATAAAGATTAATTCCTGGGATATCTATTATACAGTAAAAGAGATTGATAAAAATAAATCATCCGGAATAGAGGGGATCAGAGGTGATATACTACAATGTGCAATAAAATGCCTGCTAGATCAATTTACTTTTCTTGTTCAGAGAAGTTTTGATAGTGGTGGTTTTCCTGTCAAATGGGCTTCTGCATTGGTCAAGCCATTACCCAAAGACGGAGATTTATCACAAGTTAAGAATTGGAGGCCTATTTCGCTATTGCCAATGCCCTCAAAAATTATTGAAAAAATAATGTATTATCATTTAAGTTGTGCCATGAAAGATCACGATAATTTTTCAGATGAGCAATATGGTTACAAGAAAGGTAGTGGTACAGGTGATGCCACCTTTGACTTTGTTAATGATCTATATGAGTATCGTAATGATGGTTTAATAACAGGGGCCCTATTTATTGACTTTACTAAAGCGTTTGACAGTGTAATTCATGTTAGACTTCTGGAAAAAATTAGCAAATTAGGTTTCAGCAAAAATAACTTTCTCTGGTTTAATAGTTATCTAAAAAACCGCAAACAAAGTACTAGTTATGGCAATAATGTCTCTCAAGAATCTGAAATCAAATATGGTGTCCCACAAGGGTCTGTTTTAGGCCCCCTGTTGTTTGTTTTATACATAGATGATGTGATTAAAGAGTTGAACGAGTGCAAAATTAAAATGTATGACATTGTTTTATATTATGCAGCGAAAACACCCCAAGATGTAATGAGAGTATTAAATGAGGATCTTGAACGCTTTAAGACATGGGTATCTCACAACAGGTTGACTGTTAATCTAAAAAAAACAAAATTTATGTGGTTTTGTAGTGCTCACAAATTGAAAAATTGTCCAGATACAGATATTGTAATAAATGGTACCAGAGTAGAAACTGTAAGTTTTTTCCCCTACCTAGGAGTTACAGTAGACAGTAAGTTAAGTTTTGACAAACAAATTAAGCTTATTAAAAGAAACATTTGTAATAAATTATTTAGATTTGCTAAATTAAGGAAATATCTCACACAAGAAGAAAGCATAAAAATATATTGTTGTACCATCCGGCCGATTATTGAATATTGCTCTTTTATAAGTACTAGTTGTAATGAGGAAGGTTTAAAGGCATTACAACATTTACAGAATAGAGCTTTGAGAATTTGCCTTAGATGTAATATTGTTAAATATAGTGTTAATGAGTTACATGTCATCTGTAAAGTGGAAAAATTAGAACAAAGATTTGATATGTTACTTTTAAGTTTGATGTATAAGAAATCCAAAGATCAGATAAATCATGGTCATGCATATAATACAAGATCGCAAAATAAGATATGTTTTAAATTGCCAAGAAGTATATCTCGCCATTACAAAAGATCGCCATGGTACAGGGGTGTAGTCCTCTGGGACCTACTATCTGAGGAGGTTCAGAGGGCTACCACAAAAGTTAAATTTAAAAATGAGGTTAAAAAGTTAAAAAATCTCAGATCAAGGCTAAAGGTTGGATATAACTAAGGAACAAAGGTTGATGGAGACGGTGTAGTCACCGCGCCGCTCCAAATATTATTTATGTGATCAGCATATTTTCATCATCATCATATAATATTATATCATTGATGATCATTTGATTGTATTTTGTGTTTCTTGTGTCATATCGATATATATCTCAACAAATACTAAGTGATTGATTTGATACACTTGCCTGCTTCCTTACTGTTATTGTACATAATGACATATGTTTGATTATATGGAGTCTATATTTACTTCAACTGTTTGGTATCTGTTTGAAATATAAATAATAATGGTCGGCTCTATAGCGTTACATAAATGAACCTGACAGTTCATTAACGCAATGAGCTAGTCCAAAAAAAAAAAAAACAAGGTACGACCTCTACCAAAAAATCCCGCTGAATCCAAAATTTGTCATATTGATTCTCAGAAATTGACTGAAAGTACTTAAAAATGAGGTTTGATGATGAGAATATTTTAAAAATGTACAAAAGTAATTAATATTAAAGATTATTGGGACTTTTTATAAATGCAACATGCTAATCAAAGTCAGTACCTCAATCTACATATCCCAATGTCTTCCTATCTCTCAACCTGACAACTACTTCCTGTGCATGGTTCTGTCTATCCCACATACTGCCTATCTCTTAGTCTACCTATCACTCATAATACCTCTCTCTTGAAATCTAGAGTTTAATCAGATTTTCCCTCAAAAGGGTTAAAGGATCAAAGTTTACCTCTTACCTTTGTACCTAACTTTCTCTGTATATTCCATTAGTCTACCTATCCTCAACCTGCCTATTATTCATTTTACCTATCCCTCATGGTGACTATCCCCCAACTCTGCTCATCCCTCATGTTTGACTTCTGTCATATTACCTAGCATCCATGTTCCCTTTAAATAATACTCACCTTACAAGGTACTCTCTGAAACAGTTCTGTTTATTACACATGCTACCTATCCTCCTTGTTGCCCATCCTTTTGAATACAGGTCCTATCCCTCATGCTCACTTTATAGTTTTCCTGGCCATCACAACCAATCTTCATTATGATGACCAAATCTAAGTCAACTTCTCCCCTAAGGTATCAATCCAGCAGTCTACCTCAACCATATATCTACATAAATCATCCATACTACATATCCTTCCGTTTACCTATCCTTCAGGTTGCCTATCCTTTATGGCATATATCCCACCTGGCAAAAAGAATTTCTTTTTTAATGTTTGCAAACGTTTTTATTAGGTTTGGGTAAAATTGTTGGTAAAAAAACATTGAAAAGATATTAAAAACATGTTTTTAAAACAGTTTTCAATGTTTGTGTTTTCAAGGTTAAAAAATCATTTTGTATAAACATTTCTATGTTACATTTATTTTACGTCAAAAAACACTTTTTAACCTGAAATAAAACTAAACATTTTTATAATGTGTGAATATGTGTTTTTTGAATACATGTTTTGATATCATTTCAATGTTGAAAAAGCATTTGGCAAACTTAGGAACCAAATAAAACATTATTCTAATGTCAAAAAAGGTTTTTAGCCAAGTGGGATCCCTTAGTCTACCTAACCAAGTAGAGCTTTAAAAAAATTGTTGGAGTACATGTATGTTTTATCTAAGTTTAAAACAATCTTAAGATGCTGAAATGAATGTTTTTTTTTTACATAAAAACATGTTATTGGCTAAGTGGTATAGATCCCATATGGCAAAAAAAATTGTTTTAAATGTTTTCAAATGTTTGAAATGAGTTTGGGTAGAAAAATATGCAAAAAGAAAAATGTGTATTTTTAAGTTGAAAGTATGTACATTTAAAAGACTTTTGAACATGATATAAGGGTCAGGTCATCAGAAAGGGTAAGATTTTGCCCTTGAAGGCCCTGAAAAACTAATTTTCTAATTACTTTATATAACCTTAACAAAATTGTCAAGGTACATCTCCTCAGCTCAGAAGACCAAAAAATACCGATCTAGGCCATCTGGTTCCATTTTTATTGCTTGTTTTGTGTCATGTAACGTCCGGTACCAAAATAATGAAATATGGAGGTAATTGAAGTTGCTCTCAGTAATATAAGAATGTCCCATTATGCATAACAAACACAAGAAATAACAAGGCCAATGTGTCTATTATTGACTTCAATTACAGAATGGAACAAAATTTGAGTTATGCATGCACAGTAGACTGCCTCCTACATGATGATAAAAGTACCGGACGTGCTCTCATATGGAGACAAATGCTGGTAGACACACAATTTCTTTACCAAAGTAGGGGATAATAGGGCCCTTCATATGGGTAATAACAAAGATTTTGAAGCTTCATTTTTTCCATGTTTTATAAACGATTTAGATTTAGGTACCGGATGTTACAAATTACAGATTTCCATTCAGAAAGACACATCATGAAAAATTCTCACTTAGTAACATATCCAAACCTCATGGAAATGATACCTATGATCATATACAATACAAAAAATAACTTTGGGATACTCTATAGTGTTCTTTACTCAATACACTTGTAAGGACACTTGTAAAAAATACAAAAAGTATAAAAAAAACAAATTTGGCGTTCTTTTTCACTTCGGCAGGCTATAAGTTCTAAAGTTTTTGATGAATGACCACAAATTTACATTTTTCTGATAGCCCTAAGTGTTCTCTATCAAATGAATCTATGTAAGTCAAGATTGGTTCAAAACGTCTTTCTCCAGAGCCATAAAAGTCCAAAATGACCCAAAAACACAAAATCTACTGCTTTCTGGCGACCTGACCCTATTAAAACGTCTTCTGATATCTAATGTTTGTAAAATGTTTTTTAATGTTTGTTTTTGTTTTTCACCTTATATAAAACCTTTTGATATAACATTAAAAAAGATTTAATTGTATGTTTTGAACAAACATTTAAACAATTTAGGAACCTAGAGAGAACTTTTTTAACCTTAAAAAAAGAATTTTTTGCCAAGTGGTATAGCATGAGTGGTATGCAGCATGGGGGATAGGAAGAGAGGAATAGACATCAAGAGGGATGTGAAGCAAGTTGGATAGAAAGCTAGTATAATGATAAGCATGGTGAGGCATATACAGACAAGGATGGTAATACAAGAGGCTGACGGATATTTAAAGTAAGCATGAGTGATATGCAGGCTGGGGGATAGGCACCATGAGGGATAGGCAGGCTTTATGATAGGCATTATTAAGGTAGACCTGTAGACTTAAAATAGTAGACACGATAAGGAATGCACTGTTAACCATTAGGACTCAGATGAACAATAGAGAGTAGACATGAGGGCCTGAGGGATAGTCAACATGAGGGATAGGTAAACTGAATGATTGGCACATTGAGGATAGGTAGACTAGGGGAAGTAGGCACAAAGAGGATTAGTTAAGGTGAGGAGACAGCTTTAGCCTTTATGCCTTTTGAGGATAGCCTTACTGAACTCAAGGTGCTTTGAATTCAAGAGATAGGCAGTATGAGTGATAGGTAGACTAAGGGATAGACAGTATGTTGGATAGGCATAGTGATGCACAGACACAGTCCTTGCCAGATTGAGAGATAGGTAGACATTTGGATATGTTGATTGGGTGGGAACTTTGGTTTATGTGTTGTATCTATAAAGAGTTCCAATATTTTTCAATATTATTTTTGACATTTCCAAAATATTTTCATTATCAAACCTCATTTTTGGGTAATTTAGATCAATTTCTGAGAATCAAGACAATAAATTTTGGATTCAGCAGAATTTTTCGGTTTAGTTGGTACCTTCTTACCGTCTCGTATCAACCTGATAAAGGCGTACCACAGTTCCATAAACCACCTAATCCTCTATAAGAATCAACACTGAACACACAAAACAGCCTACTTTTAAGGAGGGAAGTAGAGGGGGGGGTGACCTGTTACACTCTTCCCATAGACTATGCTCTCAGTAACACATCCTAGGGAACCTATACTATCCTTGACCTGGTGGATAAAAATTGAAACTACCTATTTTTTGCTTAAGTAAACTCTTATATACTCGTTTGTCTTTTGTATATACCCTAACTCATCATTATCAAGCTATTGAATGATAGACTTTTGCATTTTTCCTACCATAGCAATACGACTCATTACTGGCCAACTTCATACATTTCTGTAGAGGAAAAAGATTTTTTTCATAAATCTGTAGCTTCTAGATTCTGCCAGTAACCTTTTGATTCTTTGCTCATAAAATGTTCATAATAATTGTATCTTAATCCCTACAATGTAGGGTGAACAATTTCCTGACAGTTTCTTTCCTGTAGTCAGAATTGTAAGAAATTATAATACTTTTCATTTGTGTTTTTTTCTTTGAATTGTTCATGGCTCTATTGTTTGTTCAATGACTACCTGTTTTTATTGTTTGATCATGGTACAGATGATGTCTACTAGAACTATGAGAAGTCTGATTAAGATATGACTGGTCAACTTTTTAATATTGAAGAAAATTGTGGAAAATGGGGGTTTCTCCCATAAGAGGCAATAGTTAAGGATTCCATCTTCAGATGTTAATAAATCTAACACTAGCACAATGAACCATGTTTTTTTAGCGCCTCCCACGCCGCATAGCGCCGGTACCGCGTGCGGTATGGGAGTGCGCTATGATGATTGCATTTGCCCCATGTGATGAGGTCTCACAATACAAAATTACTGAATAGAGAAATTGATAATTGTGAAATCTTCTTTATGTCTGCTTTTATGAGACATGTCATCAAACACTGGTATACCGACATTAACAGCGGGAGGCGTTTCTTTACGCGGTCACAACCGCATTTCTTGTCATAGCTTCATCCATCTCATAATACATAAATAGATAGAACTAAACGACCATGGTGTAAGAGGTGGTCGATCCACCACGAGGGGTGGATCGGCCACCGAGGACACCAGGGGAGGTTAGTTCTATATTTATTTTATGTTTTTAGAGTGTTTAATTAACTGAAAATTAGCAAAATCCGTTACCGTAGTTCACCGCACGAGCACTGGTCCGCCATTTTGAATGTTTACACGCAGCCAGAATGAGGCTATGGTACCGGATCGGCCGCTGTGGTGGATCGGCACACGTTACGCCACTGGGGGTGTGTGGATCGGCCCTGCAATGCTATCTCTATGGGAAGAAGTTATTCACATAGAATAAAACTAATATAATCCCTAGTGATTTGGATAAACTGCTGGTAGTTTAGGATTTACCAAATAGTGGTACATGCCTTTAATAAACTACTTCTGGATAAGGCCTTTTTTTAAAGAATTTTTTGGTGTCCAATGGAGCGAACGAATTAAATTTTTTTAAACTTTTGCCAAACATTACAAAGAGAAAACTCGCAGAAACTGAAGCGAGCAAAATCCATCAAAGAAAAAAAAAATTTGTATTTCTGAAAATGTGGAGAGGGCCGTAGACCAACTTATTTTTTTTTGGTGTGGCCTAATGCTATAGAGACAAGTAACAAAAGATATTGTGTTCCCAATGTAACTTTATTGGTTAACAATTCGTACAACTTTGCAACTCATCCATAAGCACAACTTAGTTTGTCCTACAAGTTGTTGACAAAACGATGCCAATGGCATATTGCTGATGTGTTAACGAGACGGCAGAGACACTGCCCCCTTGTGGTGAAATGACATACTATAGTGACATCTGGCGGTCAGACTTGGTCAGAATTGTGGATAAACTTCAATAAAAAGAATGGTGACACGATGATACATACCTTCAATATAAATCTTCAAAACACAATAAAGCCATGACTTTGTATTTTTCCAGTAATACATATAACAACAACGAAGGTGTTGGCTAGCATCATATAAACACAAAAAAAAAATGTACTCTGTGGTGCAATGTCACAAAAATGGTACGAGTTCGTCATGATTTTCTTTCACATGGTGGAAGGTTGATTCCATATCAAAAGCAAGCAATCAATTAATACTACATGTTAGCAACCATGCATGCATATTCAGTCTACACAGCAACAGGTTTTTGTACATTTGAGAATCAATAATGAACAGTAACCAGTATACTTAATTGTAAAGAAGCTATTAACAATTAGTACATGTACCAATGCACAAGTACAATTTAATTTGGATAAAGTCTACTCTGTACTGGTGAGTACCTATACAAACTATATCTTTCATTATTAGCTACATCCCCATGTTGGGCTCTTTAGAATGCATCACAGCACTTGCAACATAAATCAAAGACTTCTCCAAGATGGATGTCATCAAAAGAAAACATCGATTTAACAAGTAGTATTCCTGTTATTTTCACTGACCAATCACATTTCCATCATTTTGCAGTTACAACAATGGCAAGTCAATAAAGGCAAAGAAAATATGTAAAAGTGTATTAAGCATGTTTTTGGACTTTACAGTGTGAAATATGGTATTAACTTGCAATATGACATGCAAACATACAACAGCATAGTTATGGCATATCAAATTCTACCAATCATGAGTTTCCTCAACATTGCTGATTTTTTCAAAACAATACTGTGCATGTGAAAAATTACCCTGGTTAGAAAAGAGAAATAATTCACAGCTGAAGTTGGTTAAAACATATATCCATCTATTCTACTGCCACTGAAACATCTCAATGTTAAGTTAACAAGGAACAACACAGTTAATAACTATTAAAATAGTTGTTAATTGTCTTAACAAGTGCGGATGAAAGATCTTACATAAGATGTGTGTGGATTTCATACGATAACACTGCTCGAATGATGCTGGACAGGGCTACATATTACTGTTGTGTGAAGCACTTATTGCTTTGTGGAGTGTTAATCTCAGCCTATCAACACAGATTCAAGTTTGTATAGCAGATGGTCGCAATAGTTTGGCTAGGATACATATAATCACCGTTTCAGGAGTGGTAGTGAATTCCCTTACCCTATGAAAACACCAGAGACCTACACCAGGGAAGGTACCACAGATATAAGACTTGTTTAAGAGTTTAAAACCCTTGTTTAAGAGTTTAAAACCTCAGAAACAGTTGTGTAGTTGTACTTGTTTTACATCTTATCATGCTGTTATCCCTTTAAGGCCCAAGAGTGCATTGAGACATCATGTCCTTTGGTCGGCATGATTCATGAATGCAACCCTGGCGAGCTTTCTTACCAGGGCCGTATTCATGCATCATGGCCACCTTCAAGGGCTAATGACATGAGATGGTAGCTCACAACAACATGAAACAGGGAAATGCATAGTATGTGAACAGATCTAATGCTTTGTACAGAATAGGCATTATTATGGTAAAGGAAGTGTTCAGTGGAGTGCAAAGATTCTGTGTTATCAATAATTAATCATTACATCTGACCGCTAGATCTAATGGCTAACAAGTCTCCCTTGGGAGTAGCAGAAACAATCTTGAAGGGTAAAACGTAGTGTTAAACAAAGAGAGCATCAAATAAGACACACATAGCTCCGTGTTACCACCACACTTGAATTAATAACAAGCAACCAGTTTAACATTGGAAACTCTTCAAAATACAAGGCTATTCTCTTTTTTTTTGTATTTTTCCCCTCTTTGTTTATTCCTATTTCTAATTCTAGTTTTCAATCATTACCAATCAACACCATTATAAGTGCATACTCCGCAAGTTTTCCTTAAACAAGACACAAACTAGACATAAGTCTACATCATTCACGAGCCCGATTCCAACTTACACTGCTAGGTTGCAGCACCTCCATATGGCACTCACAGATAGCGAAGAGAAATTCTCAGCCCAAAACATTCGGATTAATTATGAGTTCACAGCAACTCCATACCTAGTCTAGAAGTACTATGTCTAAAGAACAAGAAGAAAGAAAACTGTATAAAGAAAAAACCCAACAGCACTGCAATACCTACTGCGTCACGCTGACAGTGACAAATACATTCAAATAAACCAATACTAGAGAGAGAGAAAAGGGCTGGCAAAAGGCAACTGAAGAAAAAAGGAGAAAACAAGTCACTATTAAAGCCTCTTGGGGGCCATCCATAAATGATGTCACGCAAAATTTGACCATTTTTGACCCCCCCCCCTCGTCATGTTTTTTTGCCAAATTTGCAATGCTGAATGTATGTGGAAAATTAATTGCGTCATGCCGAGCCTGAGCCCCCGCCCCCCTCAAGCGTGACGTCATTTGTGAACGGCCCCTTGTGACTTTTCTGGCTTAGAGTATTAATTTGTGTGTCACTGTTCTAATTACTGGACTGGCCATCGTCGTTATGAGAATTCTAATTATTCCTTATATAGTACATCATTTCTGTCAGTTTGCAAGGACCTACATAAAACAGTAGCAATCACAGTAATCATTTACCACGAGAAGGTGCCCAACGGAGAGAAAACTTTTCTTGACTAGCGGCATGCGCCTTGGATAATTTGAACAACCAGACTGAATTTTTCTATTCTCCCAATAGAGTCTCTGTCATATATAATGTGCTTTTTTTCTGCAGACAAATGTGGAGGATATGACATGACATATAGATAGATATATATGTTTCTCCTTTTTTCAGTTAACAATTATAACGCTGTGTATGCGGTGCGGACGACCATTTTCACAGAGTCGCAAGATATGTTTTGTTGAATGGAGCGGTGCAGGACCATCATTGTCTAAGGTAACAACTAGTAGTACATACATCCAGTAGACACTACTGGGGGTCTGTACCTACACTGATTTCTATGGACGGAAACATCTACTTGGAGCCAACACTGCCTCTGCAGACTGGAGGTTTATTTACTGGGTACACAGGGTATGTCCTTATTGGTTTCTGATAATTATAACTTCTACTTAATGACTTGACACCAATCACACATGCTTCTAGGGGCCTGCATATACTACGCTTTATGTCTACTGGGTTAACAGTTGGGGTTATAGCTACATTTTAAGCTACAGAGACATAATAAGGTGTTTAAAGTATATCAGTTTAGGAGATGCACCTTGTCATGAGAGAACTGTCATGAGAGGACACTACAATCAAGGTAACCAACCTATAGGACCCGTATACAGTTGGCGTGTTCGCTTGCAGTGAACGCACACACATTAACAGAGCGATGCTGTCAGATGGGCATCGGCCAAATAATGGCAGACATAACAATTTAAACTGTAACTGTACACATTCAATGATATAGTACATAATTCTTGTTTTATTCCTATTAGCACAATACGTGCAGCGTTAGCAATAATAATGATAATAATAACTGTTTGTGCTAATTGCATCTACTGCTATCACAATTAGGGTTGCACAGGAACGGTGGTGAGTTGATACTGTACCAACATATATACTGTCACATTCGATGTGAAAATACTACGACTCCATAACCTCAGTCATGTTTGTATGATTGTATGTACAATGTGATACATCTAGTTGGTGAGACAGAATGCTAAGTGCTACATATGACCTTTCTAATGTATCCTTATCATGTTATTATGATGGGTTAAGCTCCTTGTTATGTGGCCATAATGAATAAGGAATGGAAGAAGAGATAGTATTATCATACTACCTGTCATTCGTTTGCATTTAAGCTTACCTACATGAACAGCATTAATATTATGTAAAGGCAAATCCCGTTCTTGCGTTAGGCTTGAGGGTATGCAGGAAATGATCTTGCGAGAGGTTATAAAATGAGGATGACCGACTTGATACCCAGAGGCACTCTACCAGTATCTACATTGTTACCGCAATCTATCGATTATACATCTGGTGCAGCAAAGCTTTAACACATATTCACTGCGCATACATACAAGCTTTAAACTAGCCTACTTATACCTTCCACCATTCAAGACTACCGGTAGGTTATAAATTCATTCCGAATTCTTTTCTTATCGGGATATATTGATCATTTCCCATCCATTTCCTTTTATAATTCAACTGCTTATTTTGCTATATTCCATTTGCTTTATTCTGGAAAGGTTTTATCTGTATTTTGATGAGTGTGGTCATATGATTTTAGTCATTTTTAAATGACACAGGGTATTCCAAAATCTTTTCTTGGAAACTTCTGATAAATTCCCTCTGAAGGCTACTAAACCCCCCCCCCCTTCTTAATTTTAGAATGTTTTTGTTATCTGGATGTTGAGAAGTAACGTTTGATGATCTTCTACATGGTGTATGGTATGACTGATATCCATTAACGATGAATCCATGTAAAAATAGAAAAAAAAAGCACAAAAAGCTAATTTACAGAAACAAATGCAGAAACGCTTTACTACCCTGTGAATTATGACATTGTTTGTCATTTGAAGGCAAAAGGAGGAATTCATCAATACAAGGAAAGCTGTAATTGTATACTCTGCACAAGAAATGTCAAATCTTAGGATGACCAATAATGGAATGATTCAAAGTCCAGAAGTGCGCCACGACTCAGGGTATCATTTATATTTGATTCTGTTTTGAAATTTTCTATGCAAATAACCCAGTATATGACTTTATGATTTTCATCAGTGTTTAACTTTCCACATTGTATAAGCTATCCAGGAGACATTCGTCTGCCTTTTTGAGTTATGATAATATTCTGAGGGCCCATAGAACATGAATTAAGTTATTTCAACCTGTGGCATATGCTGTGTCTTAATAGACAGCTATATCCTAGATAGGGTAGTCCCTCGACTGGAGACTCTTTAAGCTTGTGCTTCAGAATGTAAATACAGAAACACCTGTTATTGTTCACCCTTGTGATATAATGTCAACTTTGGCACAGCCATGAAAGACATGTTGCTTTATTTCCTCCAAGAATGTACTCTTTACCACAACATCTTTGAAATGGACAAGTCACTAGTTCTCTCATCATCAAATGCACTGCTACCTAACTCAAAAAAGTTATCTTCCTTTGAACAAAAAAAAAAGACTGCAATTCTTGGTTGGTTTGATAGCACCAAATTTACCCATATATGTGGATAGGTTTTGGGACTTTTACTTCTGCCCGTCCAGAGTAAGGCTGAAGAGAGTTGTTACTTGCGAACACTTGACTCTAATATAGTTTCACCTACAGTAATGTCTGAGAACTAATAAAACAGCTGACTGCATATCAGTCCATAATGTCAACACCTAACAGAACTTGTGATATGATATTGATAAAAGATAGTGCTCAGGACAACCTTTTCGTCTATCGTGTTCTTCCCGAACATTAGACGTACCGTTTTAACACCTGCCTGGGTGTACTCTAATCCTACCAGACATAGGGATTTGTAATTCTCTCTTCTTTTTAATATTCTGCATTCTGATGGAGGTGAAAGATGAGGTTCACTTGTAGTGGTTAGCATGGAGATGGGTTGAAGGTTTGTGGGTGGGGGCATTATAAGAGGCAAGCATGAGTAAGTGTGGACATTCAAGCCATGGAAGGAACAGACAATAGAGGAATGGAAGTTTGGGAATTAGTTATAATGGACAAGGGCTGTCAAGTCTTTGACATCCAGAAGGTGAATTTCCTGGGAATTTTATACCCCTACCCAGTTGTCATTTTTACCATCTCTAAACCTTTGTTTAGATGGTTATGACAGGGATGGATGACTTCAGATGAATGGGGGCATGGGTAGGATGGGACCAAGTATTGGAGTTAGCATGTATATATATACACAGCGTGTCCATATTGGAACATGATATACAACGCCAAGATCATCCCGGTAAGTCGGTAGAGCCCCCACCCTTTTTGAAGCCGGGAGGCCCAAGCTGTGGTTTGCCCCTAAGTATACAAAGTGCACCATTACAACACATCTAACATCACAGTTCTGACTACATATTGACCATATAGAACCACTGGATTTGGATTTTCTTCCGTTCCACTTTTTTTTTTGCATCCATTGTGAACAAAGAGATTATGTACACTGTTCTGTGTCTCATGATTTGTAATTATTTCCCCTCCAGATTAATTCATCATATACAGAGTACTGAGATCGTCAACGCCGCCTCGTTAAGAGTTGTACAATGCGAAGGAGCTTGGTTTGTAAAGTTCTGCCATGGCTAATTGCCAATAGCCTTTTCTAGAATTGTTATAATAATTGTAGGTGCCAATGGAGAGATGGTCTATGTAGCACCTAGTCCACGACCTGCCTCTTGGGGCAGGTGTTATCTATTATAGATTAACAAGTAAAACAATGCCGCGAGGGCCTCAACTCGACTATCTACAGGTAGCAGAACACAGACCTATTGCGAATGCCCCACTGGACAACTGTACAGGAAAGGCACTAATTCGGATCTCCTATTGAGTAGAACTCACAATCTACTGTGACATTACCACGCAAATCAATCCAAAAAACACCTGCATTCATTCTATTCAATGAATTCTACTCATAATGATAAAATTGAGGTCAGGCCCTTCGAGCCATGGTTTAAGTAACTCTGCATATATGCGCTTTGAAAATTTCTTTCAGGTTAATTTCAACTAGCATGAATGAATGAAGGAGAAGCTTCAATATTTTTCTTCTCGCCACCGCCAGTGAAGGCTATGTACAGTTGTGTGTGGAAGATTCATCATGCCGTGTGAAGTGAGAATTACATCGAGCACCACGCAATTGCTTATGATTTCTACACCAGAGTGCTCCACATAGTGTTTTCTCTCCTCTGTCTCAGGAGAAGGGGCCATTAGCATAAGGCCCCCTATATTTCCATTACTACAACTACAAAACATGTATATATACACACACATGGAGAGTTACTCAAACTGGTCATCAATGGGCTGGCAATATCTGTACTTAGCAGTCTTGTAGTGGTCCACTGGGTCTCATTTGATAACAACATAATGCAAAGGCTATCTTTTACGTACAGAGTCAATGACTCGTCGCACACCCTACCCCCTCATATTAGATATTTGGCATTTAGCGCATCAATGCTCTAACAACAATCAACCTCAACTTGGTTATCTAGAATTAATTATGTACACTGTCAAACAAGCCTTTTCCCAACATTACAACAATGTTTTATCTTTTTTTTTTGTTCCTTGTTTGTTCCCCTCCATTAACATTCACAGAAATCTGTACACGAAATACATTAACATGACTCAACTCCAAAGGTATCTACATCTAAATTTCAATCTGATTTGTGTGTATATAATTATATCATATTATTTATACAGATATATTATGTACATTCATCTCAAACTATATTACTGCAATTAAAATGGAGTCACAAATAACACACAGCATAAATCAACCACTCATGATACAAATTGCCAATTAAAGGATATACAATTAACCTAGATTAAGAGTGCAGATCAGGGATTTTAACTTCTGATGTGGCTTGCTACTTAACATAGCATACTGTCATTTGTCTTGTATAGCAATTACTTAGAATGAAGTGTGTACACCTTGACTAGGGTCTCTCTTGCCCACCATTGCTGGCTACAGTGGCGTGACCATCGCCTGTGGGGGAATCATTGGGTACAACTGTGTGATGCTGGGGAGAATGCTGCCATAGTAGTTGATGTGGAGTAGCCTGTGGTCAGTCACAGAACCCAGGCACAAGTACAATGCCTCCAAGAGGAGTAGTCATTGCTGCCCTCTCCTCATTTTGTGCTCCTTCGTGCCTGGACGCACTAACATCCACAGGATGGCCGGAAATCCAGAATCCCCCGCCACGACGAACTGATGAGAATGGGAGACTGCTTGGTGAGTGCTTGAAACTGGAATAGTGGGCGTTTTCCTCTTCTTTTTTTTTAAATTCTAAATTCTACCTGTTTCCTTTTTTTTTTAAATTGATTATTAATATACACAGTTTGTCCACAAATGCCATTCTACACTCCTCTATGTACATCAAATGAGGATTGCGGTAGTATATTACTGTTTGTGGGGTTGTTAGATGGTGCAGAGAACAGGTGGATGGGTGATGGGTTAAATCCAGGCTTTTTCCTGAGCTAAACAGGCCTTTACAAATACAACTTGAAATAAATGATGGTACTACCAATGCATCACCATGTAACAAACACCCTCAGTGCGCTCGCTCAGCTACATCACAGCTCTCGGCACACCGCAGTCACTCTGCAGGCTGCCAATGATCCCATGATTCACCAAAACGGTTTCAATTGGTGCCCAACAATGTTGGGAGTCCAGTGTATCTGACTGACCCTCCTGCTGGAGGGGGTGTTGTCTTATTGGTTGGGGGTCAAGCTAGCACCCAGTAGTAGTGGCCACCTCCCTGTTTCTACCTATACCACTGGCCTCCCTTCTGACAGTAACGACAAGATAGTCAAGTCCCTGCCTCCTGTTTGATACACGCGCACAGTGAAGTGTTGAACTGAGCAGCCTGCCTATGCTTGCCATGCGTTATGTGCATACCGCATACTCCAGCATCTCCGACAAGAGTTTATGGAGGGGCACTCGGCCACCTTTCTTCACATTGAACCAGTAGTCCTTGGCCAGGAGCTTTTCGTGCATGAGGATGGGCAGTGAGAGCAGCAGGTTACACACGCGCCGCACGTGGGACGACGTACGCGGCTTCTCGTACTCTATCATAGCATCCTGCATACGATCCCGCATGGCCTGAACCGCCTCTGGATTGTCCACATTGGCATCTGTTAAAGACAAAAAAAGAGTGATTGAGTACTGGTTATTTGATGATTCTTTTGACAACTAAGGTCATATTCAAATTAGACATCACTTTAACAAAAAGTATCTGTCAGTGCCTGTGCATATATGTGCAACAGACACACAGAGGGGATATGAAAGATGAGATAGGTCTCCTTATAAGTTTGAATTTTCCCCAAAAAAAATGAAAGAACAGAATAGGAAACCCTTATGACACGAGCCACTTGAGCATTGATCACATCTCAATTCCCTTTCAAGGTATCAAGATTAACAAAACAAGAGAATATTTATATTATTTCAACAATAAATGGAATAAAAACATAGACATTTGACTGTAATATTCTGAAATATAATTGTAGATTAGACTTTAGACCACCCAAGCCCAAGTCAGTGGGCATCATCTAGTTCACAGAGGAGCCTTTCTGATTCCAGAATTTGAGGAAATGTGAGAAATTCATTAATTTTTGTTTAGTCTCATTTTGATAAGAGATTCTCAATGCATGTAGCACCTGGGTCCCTGGCCAGCTGGGAATTGAAGGCTTTGGCACCTTACATATTTTCAGTGCTGTAGAGGGGGTGTGAATGTCGGCCCTGGCATGGCCCTGGCCGTCTGTACATGTATAAACATGACTATAAAACACGGACAACACTATGTCAAACTTTTAGAGCTGCTCTAGAGTTGCTCGTGTATACTCCAGGAGCAGGAAGTCAGCCCTTAGGGAGTGGTTCTTATTTATCAACAGGGGGTGGTGGTGGGTTCAGGGGCGTGGGAAGCAGTTTCAGAGTGGGTGGGACCAGGGGGTTTTTTGCTTGACCTTTTAGTTTTGACCTTTTGAGGAGTTGGCCAAAAGTGGGGGGGGGGGACATGTCCCCCTGCTTTCCACGCCCATGGTTTTTTTTGCGCAGATGTGTGAAAATTTTTTACGCCCCCCTCGATGACAGTCAAAATTTTTTGCGCCCCCCGTGCCAGAGGCATGGAGAGTTTTTTCGCCCCTCTTTGATCTATAGTAGCGCGCTGGCTTTTTTGCTAAAAGAGGGTGAATTTTTTTTTAGACCCCCTCGAGAGGGGTCAAAATCTTTTTAGCCCCCCCTTGGGAGGGGTCTGAAAATTTTACCCCCACCAAACCCACCACCACCCCCCCTGTTGATAAATACTGGTAATGACAATTCCCTTAGAACAACCCTTTGTGGGCCACTGACGCAGGAGTGCATCATGCCCATTGGTCGACTTGATGCACCTATGAAGTGCTTCATTGGAGACTAACTCGCTAGAGCTACATTCAAGCAGACCCTTCGGAGCTGATACACTCCCGAAGGGTCACCATGATGCTTGAATGTAGCTCTAGCGAGTTAGTCGCCAGGGCTACATTCATGCATCATGATGACTGATTGGCTTGATGCATTAATGCATCAGCGGCACTGAAAGGGTTAGTCTCCCGTCAATCTAGCAAAACATACTTATCTCGACTCCCAGGGTTGAAAAATATAACTGAGCACAAAAATACTTGTAATTCTCAATTACAGGCTCTTAAATCTAGGTTTGGTATAGGAATATAACAGTCTTTAGAGTCTTAACTTGAGACTCCCTAGAATCAGGGAAAATCCTGAAGACTTTCATCTAATTTCCCATGATCTAGTACATGTAATTATATATTTTACCCTCAAATAAAAAAAAAAGAAGAAACTGAATATCTTTATTGGCAGTAGTTGGCACAAAACACCCCATTTTAGGTCAGAAAGTGCTGAGTTAGTGATAAAGTGAAGGGTTGAGGTGTGGGAGGGAGTAGTATGCGTACATGTGTAAATAAGTGGAGGTAGTGGGGACTTGGTACCATCAGATAATGGATTGCTGGGTGGATCAGTCTGTGGCCACACGTAGGGGCCGCCGAGGAGATCGGTAAAAGCCAATAAGACGAGAGTCCAAGTGGGAATCCTGACTACTGACCACCATCTGTCAATTTAGCTTATTTAGGGCGATTTAACTGAAAATGCTAACCTTTCTCTCACATTCCCTGTCATTTTTCAATGTTATTTTTCTTTTTTTAATCTTTATCATTTTTTTAAATGTTATTCTTCTCTGTTATTTTTTTCTAATTATTATTTTTGGATTATTTTCCTTTCTGACTAAAATAGAAAACTTTTGTGATTTCCATTATACCTAAAGGTGGTTTAGAGCCCCATTCTATTAGCCTACTCCACCTTCCCCACTGGGGAGGGTCTACAAACACCTGACCACTGACTGACATACTGGGACAGAGCTGTATGGCTGAGAAGGTAGAGATGTACACATAACAACCTCACACATTCCTCTTTGGCGCCAGCAGGTGCCAGCTTGATGCTTGAGGCACCTAACGTACTGCTTTCTGAGACATACACCTCTAACACCTTAAAGGCTGCTGATGCAGGAGTGCATCATGCCCACTGGTCGGCATGATGCACCAATGAAGTGCTCACGAGTCTGCTCGCCAACACTTCATTGGTGCATCATGCCGCCCCTTCGGGGCTGTATTGACCCCATAGGGTTCGTATGGTGCATGAATGTAGCCCTGGTGAGTTTCTCGCCAGGGCTGTATTCATGCATCATGACGACCAATGGGCATGACACGTTAATGCATCTGTTCCCCTTACAGGGTTAGCCTAAACACTCCTATAAATACCCTACTCAAGCAAATGGAACCAATACAACAAAAGCAATATCCTATTGCCTTTACATCCAAAGGTGCTTTCCCCCACTGGGAATTACTACTAATACCCAGTCTTACACTCATTTGTTATGAATCCCCACAAGGGAATTACGTTTACAATAAACCACTTTCACTGCAAAAGGTCACTAGGTTTTTAATGTAATTTCTCCTGAACCATAAATGAATGAAAACTGAAATGCTCAAAAATGCAAATAACATAATGCCCCATTCTAAAGTTGGCGGCAGAGTTGTGGGCGTTGTACGGTAGGCATCGCCCATACTATTTCAGGCTGAACATAGTGGGTTTACCGTAACCTCCCTCGTATAAAATGCGTCTTATATGCGAATGAATCTGAGGCCTCCTGCACCTGATAAAGCCATCCCAAAGCCATGATATGTCTTACAGACAGGATACTTTTACTATAGAACAGTAACAAACCTCATAAATTGGCCCGCAGATACACCTTCAGGGATGAAAGTCACAGAGCACGAAAATCCCTGAAATGGTCCAATATCCGCCTGAAAACCTGGGTTTATATATGAATGTATAGGGCCTTGGAACTTCAAAATCCCTGAAATCAGGGAAATCCCTGAAGACTTTCATCCCTGCACCTTATAGATTTTCCTTCAACTCAGGGTGCGCCTTATACGCGGATGTGCCTTATACACGGGAGATTGTGGTAGTGAAATTTACCATAATTTACAGAGCTCATCCAATACACTTTTTGGCTGGTCCTCCAGTCTATATCATGAAGAAGCCTGGTGATTCCCATTTGCAGCACAATGTCTGATAGGAATAAGCCCTGATCACTGAGGTGTGACGGGCTTCCCTAGCCCACTTAAAAGGATCTATTTCTCCCCTTTCCTATCCCCTCAGGATATGTGTGGTGCACATATGCGCGGGCACCAACACATTCCTCTGAAATTGTGTAATGTGGTTCTTGCCATGAATATGACCTGAGCTGTCGAAATGGCGTTAAACATCACTCACTCACTGAGGTATGAACTGCCCCATCCTTTGTAATAAGATAAGCCAGTTGAAATAGGCATATCTTAATCTTACATGGACGACCGCACCCTAGTGGCAGTCAGTACAGTATGGTAATGATGTCAAGACGTAGGCGGGAGGGGGGGGGGGGGCTTGGTCTAAATTTGGGAGCCAATTGTGGTACCCTACTCTATGTATAAGTGGCTGTTGATGTGTCAAAACACAGGGGGAAAGGGAGGACTGTCGATTAATTGAAAGTTTAAATTCTGGGGGCTTCTGACACTTGTTGATATGTAATAACAAGAATCTTATTAACATCATATTCGTTGCCGAGCTTCGAAATGACTAAATATATTTACCACAGACCCTTATTTATCTCATGGCATCTGCCTTCTTTCAAAAAGCAGTCTGTAAAGGTTAGGGTGCATTAAAGGGGGCTGTCAAATGGCCAGAAAGGTGGTAGGGTTGTAGTTTCGTATTAGGTACCTACCATCATGGAAAGCTAGTAGCCCCCCCCCCCCCCAACAACCCCAGGGCTGCACTGGTGGTGATGCAGAACATTCCTGACAGCTGACAAAAACACTGACCACCAGATATATACATTATTCATTGTCAGATTAAAAATACATGTCTGCAAATACAGCAGACGTGTATACATAGATATAATTCAAGATGCAATGCCTACAGCTACATTTTTTTCTCTCTTTTCTCTTTTTATAAGGGAAGAAAGTGTCTGAGCACAAAAGAAAATTGCAATGCACAAACCCTGAAAACAACCATCCCTGTTTAATGCTTCACTTATTGTTAAAAGCAGTTAAGGTTTGGGTTTAACGTTTGAAGGCTGCTGATCTGTGCACTATTGCATCATGTACATTGGTCGTCATGATGCATGTATGCAGCTCTGGTGAGTTATTCGCCTGGGATACATTCATGTATCATGGTCACCCTAAGAGACTTGATACACTCCTGGAGGGTCGGCATGATGCTCCAATGAAGTGCTGGCGAGCAGACACGCCAGCACTTTATTGGTGCATCATGCCGACCAATAGGCATGACGCACTCCTGCATTAGCAGCCTTTAAAGAGCAGGGATGAAAGTCACAGAGCACGAAAATCCCTGAAATGGTCCTATATTCGCCCCAGAAACCTGGGTTTCTATATGAATGTATAGGGCCCTGGAACTTCAAAATCCCTGAAATCAGGGAATTCCCTGAAGACTTTCATCCCTGTTAAAAGAGTTAGTGTTTTGGCACATAACCCATTTTCTGTCATTGTCCAGCAGGAGATAACCCAATTGTGCTCTGCCTATATTTACATCAGCATCTATATGCACATATCTTATATCGGCAGGTCTCTGCCTTATGGTGCATTAAACCTCTTTAAGGGCAACTGATGCAGGAGCAAATCATGCCCGACGGTCGACATGATGCACAAATGAGGTGCTGTCGAATCTGCTCGGTACCACTTCAGAATAGCATCTTGCTGACCCCCCAGGAGCGTATCAACCCTATAGGGTCGGTATGAATGTAGCCCTGGCGCGTAACTTGCTGGGTCGGTATGATGCATGAATGTAGCCCTGGCGAGTAACTTGCTGGGTCGGTATGATGCATGAATGTAGCCCTGGCGAGTAACTTGCTGGGTCGGTATGATGCATGAATGTAGCCCTGGCGAGTAACTTGCTGGGTCGGTATGATGCATGAATGTAGCCCTGGCGAGTAACTTGCTAGGGCTGCATTCATGCATCATGACAGTTAATGGGCATGATGCATTAATGGTTTATCAGGCCTTCAAGGGTTAAGTTCACTATCAGGCCTTCAAGGGTTAAGTTCACTATCAGGCCTTCAAGGGTTAAGTTCACCATATTGATGTGGAGCCAGTGCCTCGTACATCATCTATCATTAGATTTGAGGATAGGGACTCTAAACATGAGCATTAAACAGGGTTAAGCTCCAACATAAAGCGGGGGCAGCATCACTACAATGCTGTATTCATTAAATACTACCAGCGGTAGACGTATAAGGGGGCGGATGCTGATAATATTAGAACTGTAAAACCAAACATATAAGCCGGTAGTTATAGACCATTTCAGAGGTCTAGTATGGCTTTTATATTTATGTAACCTTTATAGGGCCTCCAGAAACTCAGGGGCAGCATATATAATGCTAAAGCTTTATAAAATATTTAGACTATGTAAGGAATGGGAACATATGCAGACATGACTTATGACATGTTCCAAAGTTGGGTGGGGGGGGGGGGGTTGCAGCTTATAGGCGGGTCCGGCTTATATACAAGGTTTTATTGCAGTATATGACCATATCATTGCCAACATATAATTGCAATCTTGCAAAATCAATCTGGATAAGCAGAGGTTGGCATGGATTGTTCCAATCATATATACCTACTGCATTTACTGTATGACAAGTAAATATCTGAGTTGCATCAGCAAGAAATCCGCCAAGACAAGCATTTTTAAGGGAAAACTATGTATACTTGGCATGAGGAGAACACTGATCTTTACCTTTAGGATGGAAAATGCCCAGTGGGATATTTGGGAAAGGGCGCCGACGGCATTCTATTTGGCATTAACAGGGCCGGCACCTTTGGCCTTTAGTCTGTAGCCAAAGTGCAGCCTTCTTCTGTTAGAAATGAAGGACTATGATGGCAAATGGATTAAGCTGCGGCGAGGAAGCAAATTATTAAGCACGACTAATCCTTTATGTTTAAGGGCCGCTGATACATTTACGCATCATGCCGACCCTCTGGGATTGATACACTCCCAGAGGGTCGGCATGATGCTCCAATGAAGTGCTGTCGAGTAGTTTCATTGGTGCATCATGTCAACTAATGGGCATGATGCCTCAGCGTCCCTTAGAGCGCTAAAGTTCAATTACAACCTATCTCATCAGTCTTCCGCCTGCCTGTCGTGTGTGACCCATCGCATCCTGTTCTTTTACTCTTTACCACATAAAAAAACACAATAGCTTAATCTTGACTCTTTATTGTGGCCGGACAAAATATTATGACCTGGTCTGACTCTGTGAGTCATTTCTATAACCTAGATCGCTCTCTTGTTGGCTCAGTGGTGGCATATCACATTGCCAGGAGCAAGCCAGAGGCATTTGTCAACCTTTGAGTTATTTGTGCTTGCATAAAGTCATGGTTTATGGGTGACTTGGCAGAGACTGGACGGCCACTCATGTCTCACTGGGCTTACTAATATCTGCCACAAGTAATAAAACAAAAAGATGGGGTAGCAAGAAGGGCTTTATAAATCTGGGGCTTGTTGTTTGATATTTGTACGTCACTAGATGGCGTGTCTGAGCTGGGTAGTTCGGTAAATCACCATAGAGGGCGCTGTATACATGGGACGCTACCTGTTGTTAACCCTTTAAGGGCCCACTGATGAGTGAGTAATAGATGTTTAACGCCATTTCGACAGCTAATGTCATATTCATGGCGAGGTGGGCCCACTGATACATTAATTAATCATTCCCATTGGTCGTCATGATGCGTGATTGCAGCCGTGGCGAGTGACTCACCTAGGCTACATTTACGCATCATGCTAACACTACAGGATCGATACAGTCCCATAGGGCCTGCATGATGCTCCAATGAAGTGCTGATGAGCAGTCTCGCCAGCACCTCAGTGGTGCATCATGACGACAAATGGGCATGATGCACTCCTGCATTAGCGGCCCTTGAAGGGTTAAGAGTAGGGCCCTGTCTCAGAGGAACTATTAACACAAGACGGGGCACCTTCTCATTGCCTCTAAATAACACCAACAACTCCCTCCTGCCTCTCCTCACCAAGAAACGAATAGGTGCTGTCCTTTTTGTCTGGAGCAACATCTGGGAGTGGCGTCTCTGTAACTTTTTCCTTTTATTCAAGCCCTTCCTCTTTCAGATTTTTAGGTCTGCTGCTGTTTTTGTCTTTTTTTAGATTTGACGGCAGAGTGGGGGAGAGGTTGAGTGGGTGGCAGTGTGCTATTACTGCCCCCAACGGGGTGGGGGAGCGGGAGACTAACTCTCTGATGGTACCAACTGAAAAACTGCAGTCCCCCCTTTTTTTCTTTTGCCATTTTAAAGGCCCCTAAAACAACAGATGGTGTTTACAGGACTTTTATGGCAGGTATTAACAACAGCATAATTGTAAACTTCTCTGTCAGTAACATCCCCCCTTTTTTCTCTCTTTCCCTCTCAGCAGGTGCATTGACAATCACTACATTTTGCTTGGGTGGGGGTGGTGGTACTGCAGTTGATACTCAATCTGGGACATCCCCCCCCCCATCACAACGACACGTGTGTACCTATCAAACAAGGAGAGAGCAGCTCTGAAGCACCTCTTGTGACATGAGATAAGGGCGATTATCGCCATCTGGTGGATGTGCCAAACTGAGATCTCCAACAGACAACTAAGGGGCAGATAATGAGATTGCAGTGAGTAATACCCGGTACTTGTTGAAACGCCAACATTTTGAAAGCTAAGGTCATGTCCATGGCCAGACAACCATTTAAGAAGTAGAGGTTGGTGTGGAGGGATAATGATTTTAGAGTGGGTAGTCATGTTATGGGTACCTAAAGGGGCATGGATTGGAAAGTGGTAATATATTGACTAGGTACTGGTAGGGACAGTAGTCATGACTAAAAGATTATATGTATATACTATAGGACATGTACACTCGTATACATTTAGATCCAGCCCTCGTTGATAACACATTCACTCCCTAATACAAGCCCACACAGGGAGCATAGAATTCCTTAACCCTTTGAGGGCCGCTGATGCATTAATGCATTATGCACTTCATTGGTGCATCATGACGACCAATGTGCATGATGCGCTCTTGCATCAGCAGCCCTTATATGGATAATGAAATGCCCCAGCATGTACATGAAGCTGGAGCAGTTCTTACAGAAAGCAGAGGCCCTCCAGGGTGCTGTAGGGGGAAATTTGATGAGGTATGGGATGGAGAACATGGAATGGGACATGGGCAAAAGGGGGGAGGGATGACTTCTGCTTCTGGACTGCTGCAAACCACAGAAGCACCACCCTCCTCCCCCAGTAGTCCTTTAAGGTCCGCTGACGCAGACCTTGTGAATGATGCCCTGTGGTCAGCATGATGCACCAGTGGTCGGCATGATGCACCAGTGGTCGGCATGATGCACCAGTGGTCGGCATTATGCACCAGTGGTCGGCATGATGCACCAGTGGTCGGCATGATGCACCAGTGGTCAGCATGATGCACAGTGGTCAGCATGATGCACAGTGGTCGGCATGATGCACCAGTGGTCGGCATGATGCACCAGTGGTCGGCATTATGCACCAGTGGTCGGCATGATGCACCAGTGGTCGGCATTATGCACCAGTGGTCGGCATGATGCACCAGTGGTCGGCATGATGCACAGTGGTCGGCATGATGCACAGTGGTCGGCATGATGCACCAGTGGTCGGCATGATGCACCAGTGGTCGGCATGATGCACCAGTGGCCAGGATGATGCACAGTGGTCAGCATGATGCACAGTGGTCGGCATGATGCACCAGTGGTCGGCATGATGCACCAGTGGTTGGCATGATGCACAGTGGTCGGCATGATGCACCAGTGGTCGGCATGATGCACAGTGGTCAGCATGATGCACCAGTGGTCGGCATGATGCACCAGTGGTCAGCATGATGCACAGTGGTCAGCATGATGCACCAGTGGTCGGCATGATGCACAGTGGTCAGCATGATGCACCAGTGGTCGGCATGATGCACCAGTGGTCAGCATGATGCACAGTGGTCAGCATGATGCACCAGTGGTCGGCATGATGCACCAGTGGTCAGCATGATGCACAGTGGTCAGCATGATGCACCAGTGGTCGGCATGATGCACAGTGGTCAGCATGATGCACCAGTGGTCAGCATGATGCACCTGTGGTCGGCATGATGCACCAGTGGTCGGCATGATGCACCAGTGGCCAGGATGATGCACAGTGGTCAGCATGATGCACCTGTGGTCGGCATGATGCACAGTGGTCGGCATGATGCACCAGTGGTCGGCATGATGCACCAGTGGTCGGCATGATGCACAGTGGTCGGCATGATGCACAGTGGTCAGCATGATGCACCTGTGGTCGGCATGATGCACCAGTGGTCGGCATGATGCACCAGTGGCCAGGATGATGCACAGTGGTCAGCATGATGCACCTGTGGTCGGCATGATGCACAGTGGTCGGCATGATGCACCAGTGGTCGGCATGATGCACCAGTGGTCGGCATGATGCACAGTGGTCGGCATGATGCACAGTGGTCAGCATGATGCACCAGTGGTCAGCATAATGCACCTGTGGTCGGCATGATGCACAGTGGTCGGCATGATGCACCTGTGGTCGGCATGATGCACAGTGGTCGGCATGATGCACAGTGGTCAGCATGATGCACCAGTGGTCAGCATGATGCACCTGTGGTCGGCATGATGCACAGTGGTCGGCATGATGCACCAGTGGTCAGCATGATGCACCAGTGGTCGGCATGATGCACCAGTGGTCGGCATGATGCACCAGTGGTCGGCATGATGCACCAGTGGTTGGCATGATGCACCAGTGGTCGGCATGAGGCACAGTGGTCAGCATGATGCACCAGTGGTCAGCATGATGCACCAGTGGTCGGCATGATGCACCAGTGGTCGGCATGATGCACCAGTGGTCGGCATGATGCACCAGTGGTCGGCATGATGCACCAGTGGTCGGCATGATGCACCAGTGGTCGGCATGATGCACCAGTGGTCGGCATGATGCACCAGTGGTCAGCATGATGCACAGTGGTCAGCATGAGGCACAGTGGTCAGCATGATGCACCAGTGGTCAGCATGATGCACAGTGGTCGGCATGATGCACAGTGGTCGGCATGATGCACCAGTGGTCGGCATGATGCACCAGTGGTCGGCATGATGCACCAGTGGTCGGCATGATGCACAGTGGTCAGCATGATGCACAGTGGTCAGCATGATGCACCAGTGGTCGGCATGATGCACCAGTGGTCGGCATGATGCACCAGTGGTCAGCATGAGGCACAGTGGTCAGCATGATGCACCAGTGGTCAGCATGATGCACCAGTGGTCGGCATGATGCACAGTGGTCAGCATGATGCACCAGTGGTCGGCATGATGCACCAGTGGTCGGCATGATGCACCAGTGGTCGGCATGATGCACCAGTGGTCAGCATGATGCACAGTGGTCAGCATGATGCACAGTGGTCAGCATGATGCACCAGTGGTCAGCATGAGGCACAGTGGTCAGCATGATGCACCAGTGGTCAGCATGATGCACCAGTGGTCGGCATGATGCACCAGTGGTCGGCATGATGCACCAGTGGTCGGCATGATGCACCAGTGGTCAGCATGATGCACCAGTGGTCAGCATGATGCACAGTGGTCAGCATGATGCACCAGTGGTCAGCATGATGCACAGTGGTCAGCATGATGCACAGTGGTCAGCATGATGCACCAGTGGTCGGCATGATGCACCAGTGGTCGGCATGATGCACCAGTGGTCAGCATGATGCACCAGTGGTCAGCATGATGCACAGTGGTCAGCATGATGCACAGTGGTCAGCATGATGCACCAGTGGTCGGCATGATGCACCAGTGGTCAGCATGAGGCACAGTGGTCAGCATGATGCACCAGTGGTCAGCATGATGCACAGTGGTCGGCATGATGCACAGTGGTCGGCATGATGCACCAGTGGTCGGCATGATGCACCAGTGGTCGGCATGATGCACCAGTGGTCAGCATGATGCACCAGTGGTCAGCATGATGCACAGTGGTCAGCATGATGCACAGTGGTCAGCATGATGCACCAGTGGTCAGCATGAGGCACAGTGGTCAGCATGATGCACAGTGGTCGGCATGATGCACCAGTGGTCGGCATGATGCACCAGTGGTCGGCATGATGCACCAGTGGTCAGCATGATGCACAGTGGTCAGCATGATGCACAGTGGTCAGCATGATGCACCAGTGGTCAGCATGAGGCACAGTGGTCAGCATGATGCACAGTGGTCGGCATGATGCACCAGTGGTCGGCATGAGGCACAGTGGTCGGCATGATGCACCAGTGGTCGGCATGATGCACCAGTGGTCGGCATGATGCACCAGTGGTCGGCATGATGCACCAGTGGTCGGCATGATGCACAGTGGTCGGCATGAGGCACAGTGGTCAGCATGATGCACCAGTGGTCAGCATGATGCACAGTGGTCGGCATGATGCACAGTGGTCGGCATGATGCACCAGTGGTCGGCATGATGCACCAGTGGTCGGCATGATGCACCAGTGGTCGGCATGATGCACCAGTGGTCGGCATGATGCACCAGTGGTCAGCATGATGCACAAATGAGATGCATCATAATCACCCCTCCCCAGGAGGTGTATCAACTCTGTAGCGTTGTCATGATGTATGAATGTACCTCCGGTGAGTTGCTCGCCATGGCTGCATTTATGCAATGTGCCACAGTTTGCTTACTCTGGTGGGTGCCATAATGCATGAATGCAGCCCTGGCGAGTAACTCGCCAAGACAGCAGTAATACATCATTACAACCAATGGACTTGATGCATTAGAGATTAGACTTTAAAAGGGCTTTATGGTGGCCTTCAATATGAGCGTGTGAAGGGTATAGGTTTAGTTATCGATAGGGGAGGGGCCGGCCTGCAGTGTTTACACGTGAATAGAACCGCTTCCAGTCCTCATGAGCAGCTCAGGGGACCTGACATCAGATACAGGCAATGTGATGGCTGGGCCTTAAATACTCAGAGCTGCTAGGGTTAGCCCTTTAAAGGGTGTTAATATTGCTCATGCTCATTTGTCAGCATGATGCATTAATGCACCCCTGGCATTTATGTATCATGCCAATTGAACGCCATAATGCATGAATGTAACCCATTGGCACCTTAAGTCCTAAAGGCTAATACCGTAATCTCCCGCGTAGAATACGCGCTGCGCGTATAAGACGCACCCCAAACTCAGTACATGCATTTGCGCGTATAAGACGCACATTTTAATGCTCAATTTTGTAAATTCAGTACATTTCTATAGTTAAAATTACCCCTCGTATAAGACGCACCCCCAATTTCAGTACATCCTATAAGACGCACAAGGCATTTGTTTGGCGTAGAGGACGCGTCTTATACGCGGGAGTTTACGGTACTTCATTTATGTATCATGCACATTGGTCATCATGATGCATGAATGTAGCCCTGGCAAGTAACTAACCTGGCCTACATCAATGCATCTTGGTGACCTTATGGGGTTGACTCGTCAGGGCTACATTCATGCATCCTGCCGATCTATGGGGTTGATACACTCCCGGAGGATCTGCACGATGCACCAATCACGTGCTTGCATGATGCAGCAATGAAGTGCTGACTAGAGTAGTCTGTATCATGATGAACATTGGGCATGATACATCAGCGGTCCTTAAAGGGTTAAAGCGGCTCGGGTCAATAATACCGTCTTCCACCTGTTCCACCAAATGCCGCTATTTACTCGTGCCTGTGTCATCCTATAGGAGGCGCTATTTGCCATAAGCACCACGAACTGCCAGCTAGATGGGAAAATGTAGACTTGAAAGAAGAGTCATGCTCGATAAAACATTTGAGAGAATGCTTTTTTTGTAATTGGCTTCATTGGGAAGCCATATTGTTGGTTGTGATGGCACGAAAGAAATCTAACCGCTTTCTTTCACACTTACATTCATCCTTTTTTTTTTAGTATGACCCATTATTTTGTGCGTATAGTATAGCATATCGTAGAGATAAATACAAAGATCCAATTCCTTGAGCATACACACCAGCACTTCTGGAAATCAATTTCTTTCCTTGTTTTCCTTCAAAATCTTTTTTTTTTTGTCACAATAAAGCCACTCTCATTCCTCTATGGTCGTCAAATTGACGTGCTAACTCGCCATCTCGACTTGAAGTACAGGCACGTGACTATCGTTTCCGAATGGCCCAGGTATTTCATTTTTACCGCCTCTGTGATCTGGGTCATGTGACACCATTTGGACCATTTGATTGGTTGGAGTTGATATCTTGACTTCACCACTGGGACGCTGAGTCTAACACTGAAAGGACTGCTAATGTATAAGTACATCAAACCCATCATACCAACCCCAGGGAGGGTATCAATCCACCCCTGGTGACTTATTTGCCGAGGGTTTATTCATGTTTTACCCAAACCAGTTGGTATGATGCATTCACTAATGCGCTATCTCACTTTAAGGGCTTAATATGCCAATGAACATGATACATTAATTTCAGGGCTACATCCATGCATCATGTCGACCATTGTGCATGATACATTAAAGTGCTGCAATCATGCATCATGCCGACCATTGGACATAATACGCTAATGTACTATTGGCTTGTAGGCCCTGTATGAGTCCATAACGTGTATGAGTCCATAACGTGTCCAAATTGCTGACTCTGGTGGATGAATAGATTAGTAGCAGCAGAGGCACGAGCAGAAGCCATCTTTATTACCATGTTCCCTCCCCCATCCCAAATAACAGGCAGATAGGCCATATTTTTCTTTATGAAATTGACTCAGTCTACGTGGCTATAAATACTATCATCCCGTGGCTCCGGTCTGAGGATCAAATGGTATCGTAATCTTGTAAGGCTGGGGAGGTGGATGGGTCGGATTAAGTGGGTAGGTGCATGGGGGGGCCAAGTGAGAGATGGTTAACCCTTTAAAGGCCGCTGATGCCTGCATCGGTGCATCATACCCATTGGTCGTCATGATGCACAAATGAAGTGCTGGTGAGTAGACTCGCCAGCACTTCATTGGAGCATCATGACGACCTACCCGGTGTGTATCAACCTTTTAGTATACAAAGGTTCTATCAAGAATATACAGTAGATGGCGTTAGTGTCGACCAAGCCAAATTGCTCCTGCTATATGGGCATAGTAGGTTCTCTCTTACTCACTGCAGAGTGTACCTCAAGATTTGAAATGCTATAGAAGGTGTTTGGTTCATTTTTTCAATGCAATATTTATGGGATATCTAAATACACTATCTCTCTCTGCATAACTCTGATTTCTAAGCTCTTGGAACCATTTTTCAATTTCAAAACAGTATAATTGTGAGAGGTGTTTCTGCCCCCTCAATAGGCCTATGGGGCTGCAGGGGCTGGGTGGGTGAGTAGCCCCTGTAGCCTAGGGGTCAACTAGGGCGCCATCTAGTGTTTCAAACTGATAAAACGATTGTATTGGCATGCTACATGAATGTACCCCGGGCGAGTAACTTGCATGAAGACCAATGGATATATTGTCGTTGCCTCAGTGCAACAAGGTTGTTTTGGCATTTGTCAAGTTTTGCAGGAGAGACAAAAGAAGTGTTGCAATAACTATAGCACACAGGTGTCACAACCTTACTGCACTGGGGCCTGGGGGCACATGTAACATAGACAGAGCTTCAATACTTTCATAGTAGGTAGACAAGGGTCAATAGATGTTAAAACAACAACGTCAGTTACAACCTTGTTGCACTGAGGCGACGATGTATTAACCCTTCAAAGGCCGCTGATGCAGAAGTGCATCATGCCCATTTGTCGTCATGATGCACCAATGAAGTGCTGGCGAGACTGTTCAAATGAGCAGTCCCGCCAGCACTTCATTGGTGCATCATAACGACCAATGGGCATGATGCATTAATGCATCAGCTGCCCTTAAGGGTTAATGCACCAGGTGGGTGGGAGAGGGTAGGGCGTGGCAGGATAAGTAGAGAGGTGGGGTATGGGGCAGAGGAGGAGGACCAAGTGAAAGATGGTTAATCAATGAGGCACTGCTCGGCTGTCACCCTAGGGCCGGTCGGGCTGCCTGCCGTCCACTGCTGTAAAACCCTGCGTATAAGCTGCGGCTTATAGACCATTACAGGCCCTAGGTATGGCTTGAACACATGTAGTCACTCCTAACTCTGGGTGTGGCTTATATGTTTCAGGTTTTCAGGTATACACCGTAATACCTTGCCTATAAGGCGCCCCTTGCATACAAGGCACACCTTGAGTTGAAGAAAGTGCTCTAAGGTGCTTCATTTTGAAAGGTTTAGTATTTTCTATTGTATCATAACCCTCACTCATCTATAAGGTGCACCCTGACTACAGGCAGATTCTATTAGGCGCAGCTGGTGCTTATCCTCGCGTTGAAGCCACGCCTTATTTTAGGCATGGGACGTATTGCTGTGGTAGGAAATGGCAACATTTTCAGACCCAAAGTGCAGCCTTATAATCAGGCTTATAGTTGGGGTTTTAGGGTACAACAAACCAGCCTGCCTAGCACCACCACCAGCTGCAGCAGAGCCATCAAACCTTGATACATCTAGGCACGTGATGCAGGCTGCTGTCTCAACCTACTGACACAATAACAATGCCCGCCTGCCTCCGGTACACAAAGGTGCCGGCCAGTATCGACCCAGTTTGTCTACTGGTTATGATGGTTCAAATGGCCCTGTTTGTGTACTGGTTATGATGGTTCAAATGGCCCTGTTTGTGTACTGGTTATGATGGTTCAAATGGCCCTGTTTGTGTATTGGTTATGATGGTTCAAATGGCCCTGTTTGTGTACTGGTTATGATGGTTCAAATGGCCCTGTTTGTGTACTGGTTATGATCATGATGGTTCAAATGGCCCTGTTTGTGTACTGGTTATGATGGTTCAGCGGAAAGTTGTTGTCATAATAAGCCAAAACTATCATACCACCTTCAACCTAGTGGAAAACACATTAACAATACCAACACCGCCTGCCTCCGGTACACACATGATGGTTCACATTACCTTGTTTGTGTACTGGTTATGATGGTTCACATTACCTTGTTTGTGTACTGGTTATGATGGTTCAAATTACCTTGTCTGTCCATTGGTTATGATGATAGAAATGGCCCTGTATGTGTAATGGTTATGGAGGTTGAAATGGCCATGTTTGTGTAATGGTTATGGTGGTTGAAATGGCCCTGTTTATCTCTTGGTTTATATGATGGTTGGAATGGCCCTGGGAAAGTGGCATCTCCGGAACAAGTACAAATCAAGTCAAGATCTACAGATTGTTGAATGAAATTTCACTCAGTTTCCACTTGTCAACTGCTTGAGTATCAACCTGCAATGTGTGCTTGTATGTGTGCTCGTTTGTTAGGGGCAAATGGATTAAAATCTGCCATATTAAGGCAAATAGAGTCACATGAGTCATATATATGGAGTCATCTGGGTAATAGGCTGTGTCTCATGTATGAGAGTCACTGTGACTCTATCACCTTTCTCTGTGTAAGTACAATGTAGACACCAGGGCCTTATCACATAGATAAACTATAAGCAGAACAAGAATCTACAAAGCCTACAAGAAGCTGCTGCTACTGTGTATGACGGTGAGTAATCTGCTAGAACCCATTCCTGCTACAGTCTCAAAGTCAGCCAGGCGCACCATGTACATGGCCACACAAAAGGGGAAAGGCTTCCATATCCCCATGGATCCAAAAATCCATGGGTCGGCTCCACAGATCCTATCATAGAGTGCAATGCAAGCCCAGGATATCAATGAGGGGGGGGGGGATACACCATATGTGGGCTATGTTGACGTCCAGGCTTTGGCACAGCAGTACACCCCTTGGGGGAGGGACTCAGTCTTTAGGTTTATGTACCAACTACGGTACTGGCCCCAGAGGGCTGTAGCTATCGACACATTTACGAGATAAGGAGGGGCGGGGGGCTGTCAATGACTTGAAAGTTAAGAAACGTGCTATCAATACCTGTAAAAACGCATGTATTGGAAAAGGAACTTCAAAGTTTCTTGCATTCATCCAGAACCATCAGAATTCCTTAATTTTACCACAAAATGTCCCTCATTTTGACCAAGAGGGTCCTAAAACCTTTTTAGTCCCCAAACTTGGGACTGTCTGCTGACTTTTAGAAAAATGAGGAAGGGGGCCCTATCATTAAACATTTCAGGGGGCTGTCAAATGGTTGTATTTACACAGTTGTTACCTACTAATGTAGTAGCCCTCTCCTCCTCCACTGGGTGTGCACCCAACTGAATACACCATCCTCTCATCCACACAGGGATCTAGATAGATACTATGGCACCCGCCAATGATAAAAACATCAATGCCAGTTCTATATAGACGATATACTAGATATCTCAGGCATGAGATGGGTGCATAGTGGGCAGGGGGTGGTGGGGGGATCTTGGACCTCGTGAAATAATAATTACCCAGCCTTGATGCTGTAGGGGAGACCCCGGGAGGGGAGATAGGTGTGTATGGAATGTCGCCCATCGGCCCTGACGCCCACACAGGAGCGGAGTAGGGGGAGGGCAGTGACTGTTGATGTTAGGTACCAACTATGAAACTAAAGCCCACACCCCCTTTGCTAATTGACAGCCCCCCTGAAAAGCTACACCATTTTTACAGAACATTTTTTTTAAAACTCTGCTGACAGCCCCCTGTATCGCAGTTGGTACCCAAAAATACACCAAGTAGCCCCCCCCCCCACCGCCTTGCCACGGCTGTTGACCTCGGGTTCTAGTGATGGCTGTGAATAGGTAAGCGCCACACGGGGCCAACCCCAGGTACTGATATCTAGCTGGTTATTCCTGTATTAAATCTTTAAGCATGCCCATTGCTTGGCATGACGCACCAATGAAGTGCTGGCGAGTTTATTCGAGCATCAGGTCCGCCTTCCGGGTACATGTCAGGCCTGTAGGGTTGTCATGATGCATGAAGGCAGCCCTGGTGAGTTACCTGCCAGGGCTGCATTCATGCATCATGGCGACCAATGGACATGATGCACTCCTGCATCAACAGCCCTATGGGTTTAACCTGTGGGCCACACACAAAGCACCCTTCAAGGTACATGTATCTAAAATGATAAGTGTACCTGGTAGTGCTTTATACTGATATTGTATGGGGCTGCAGCAATACTTCTTGCCTCTCCCATCCCAATGCTGCATACATGTGTATGCATGTGGAACTTTTAGAGGTGAACACCCAAAGCCAAAGCATCGTAAAACCTCACATATAAGATGCATCTCGGATATAAGGTGCACTCTGAGTTGAGAATTAAGCCTCCAGTGTGCAACCTGGAGCTTGATTTTGAACAGTTCAATACTGTTCTAATATAGTATAATAACCCTGGCTATAAGGCACACCCCTAACACTGGCTAATCCTCTAGGGCGCACTAGAGGTCCATCCCTACATATAACCTGCGCCTTATACGCGGGTTATTACAGCAGGGTACAATTCATGTCCATGCACAAGCTCCCCCTATGGTGGCCAGGTCCCAGGGGGCAGCAGGGTTGTACAGGAGGGTGGCTGGCGACCATCGCCAGGCCAGCTGATTGGATTGCCTGCACAATCACTGCTGATACTAATCCAATTCGTCTAATGCAGCGCTATTGATTCAAAGCTGGCGTTTGTAAAATGGTCACTGATAACAGGCGCAGAAATCCGTTTAACATAAACAGAGCGCTGGGAAATGATGCATGGAGGAGGGGCGGGGGTCTCCGGGGTGGGCTGTGGGGTGGTATAATAGGGGTAGGATCGCTGCCTGGCCCTGCAGGGGGGGGGGATGTACTGAGACTTTTATGGTAGGTACCAACTGTAAAACTACAGCCCTGCCCGCTTCTTGGTAGTTTTACAGCTCCCTGTTTCATATTAGGTGTCAACTGTGAAACTACAGCCCTCCCCTCTTCTTAGCCAATGCACAATCCTGAAAAGCTGCATGATTTTTACAACCACATAATTTTCAAAAAGTCCGCTGACAGCCCCCTATTTTGGGCCCTCTGTAATGAAGTATAATAGAGTTTTCATCACAATTGCAGGGAATTTTACGGCTCAAAAGCTCCCTAATTGACATCTCTTTTTCATGTCATTAACAACCCTCCCCCACCCCTTCTTCCCTTTCTGATTGGTTTGTAAGAGTCAGTGCCCAATGCGGAACTGAGTGCCACCCCCCCCCCCCATTTGCATTGGGAGTGGCTGCATGACCCACTCTGGGTAAGTGGACTTAGGGTGATTTCTCATGTCCCCTGTACATGCCAATAGGCCTCTCCCAGCCATGCATCTATGCCGGCCCTTGCCGCTTATCACAGCATCCCTACCTAACCGACCAAACCTAGGCAGATAGCAAAAATACAACATGCCCATGGAGTTTCCCATAGGGTATACTACTGACATTGCCATGTGTCTAAGTTCGAAATCAATCTGTAAGCATTCAGTAATAGAATACCACAGAGGTTGGATTGTGGTGGATGCAGTAGAGTGATAAATGTTGTTACAGATCGCTCTCTTCCATAGACCGAGATCATATCGTTGCCTCAGTGCAACAAGGTTGTGTCTGCATATTTCAAGTTTTAAAGGAGAGGCAAAAGAAGTTTTACAATAAGTAGAGCACCAAGTGGACACAGCCTTATTGTACTGGTGCATGTGGACACACGTGTCATTGGCAGCACTTCAGTACTTTCATACATGTAGTAGGTAGATAAGTGTCTATAGACGGTAAAACAGAAGAAAGCTCAATTTTGTCAAAATGTCATTTACAACCTTGTTGCACTGAGGCGATGATTTCTACTCAACTGTATTTGGAAAGGGGGTGGGGTGTAATCAAAGATAGGTTCATCCCTCCAAAGAATGCCAAGATACTAAGGTAACATACCAATGTAGATGGATATGAGGTGGCCTGGAGCACAAGAGAGGAAGCTGGGTTGAATAATTGAATTTAATGGGTGAATGGCCCTTTAAGGGCCTATTGGTGCATGATGCACAAATGAACTCCTCTCGAGTCTACTCGCCGGCACTTCATTGGAGCATCATGAAGACCCTTCGGGTGTGTATCGGTCCTTTAGGGACGGTATGATGCATGAATGCAGCCAATGGGCATGATGATGGATTATCAGCCCTCAAAGGGTTAGGTGAGTGAGTGAGTAATAGATGTTTAACGCCATTTCGACAGCTAAGGTCATATTCATGGCGAGAACGGCATTACACAATTTCACAGGGGAATGTGTCAGTGCCCACGCATATGTGCACCACACACATCCTGAGGGGATAGGAAAGAGGAGAAATAGACCCTTTTAAGTGGGCTAGGGAGGCCCGCAAAGGGTTAGGGGTTGGGTAGGGTTAAATACAGACATATTACAGCTACATTACCTGTGGGGGACCTGTATTTAGTACAAAGCCCATCACCAACCCCGATTTAACCCCTCCCGCCCCAGGGGGACGCCACATTCCCCTACACAGACCAAAGAGTTGTTTGTCTTTGCGACCCACTCTCCCCAAACACCTGTTATCGTAATGCGCATGCCTGCCGCAAGGTGTCGAAGGCAACCGGAAGTGCCACCGGAAGTCGATAATAAGCTGATCAGAATGCGGCATTCAAAGCGAGGCTTGACGGAAGTGAGTGCTGCAGAGTGTGGGTGGGGGAGAGGGAGGGGTTCGGTGGCAGCCTTGGGTGGAATATTGGCCTCATTATTATAGGGATACCTGTACACCCCCACCTCTCCCTCTCTCTCCACTCCTGTTAAAATGAATCACATCCCTACATGGCGTACACCTCATGTTACAAACACTAACACACCTATTGTATTGGGTTGTATGAGATTGTGTACACACAGCAATATGTATAATGGTGCAGATGGAGGCAACTTAGGGCAACATCAACGTGGTTCCACCTAACTTAAAAGATCCCTCCACCCTACAATAAACTAAAGGTCTGGGTGAGCTTTTTGCAGGGATGAAAGTGACTAATCACAAAAAGGGCCCTCACAAATACTCAATTAGATCCCCCTAGATTTTAGGTTTGTATGAGAATGCATAGAAAAGGTAAAATTGCTGAAATTAAAGAAAATCTTATATACTTAGAAAACTGCCATTCCTATTTCGATAGAAAAAAATTCTAACATAAAAAGAAAGAAAAACAAGGAAAACAAACATACCGGTAGCAATAAATGACACATTTGCTAGCTGTAACATAATTATGTAAGCACCGAGCTGATGTCATATAGCATTCAATGTAAAACTCCCTAACCCCTTCAGGTACCAAAGTAGCATCTCCTTACCTGGGTTGAGTAATAGCATGGCTTTGAGCAGCACATACTCCTCGTGCGTGATCTTCAATTCTGACAATTTCCGCGCCATTTTCCTTGACAACGAGTCGAGGTCTGGCGGTGATTCATACTTCCTGCTATCTTCTTCCGTACACTGGAAATCGTCGGCGAACACGAGTACTCCACTGTAGGGTACAGAGCGGTAGGCCAGGTTCAGACATAGCACGTCCAACCATGTACTTTGTAATAGGTTCATCTGGTCACTCAGGGGCAGGTTGACGAAGCCTGTGAGAAGAGAAAAATAAGTAAAGTTAGAGAAAAATATATAACATATAGATATTGATATGTGAGGAAAATAGAGAAAACAAATGAATATTCAATATTGGGCATCTGCGGGAAGGAAAAAAAGAATAACATTTATACTTTGGTTCAAATAGATAACATTGAAATCTTGATATAGGAAATTTAATGATCTGTCGGAAAACATTAATGAATAACAATGACTTTGTTGAGTATATGCAACACCACATTATATATACATATACATATACATGTATTTAACAGGTAAAATGACTGTTTTTGCATGTTGTTTGGGAAACAACCCTATCCATGTATATCACTCTAAAAACATTCATTATCTTCATCCCCCGAAGTCAACATGATCAAATAGCGATCAATACGAAATAAAGACACCGTGATTGATTAACCTGTAACGTGACGTCCCGGCGTGACAGAGAGAAAATACATGTACTTCTAATAAAAGATTGATAATCTTTCTTTTCGTTTTTTCTCCCATCTTTTCCCCATTCTCCTCCTTTCCTTATAGGAGTGAATGTTCCAGTCTTGGCAGAGCAAACATCACGTCCGCTCCAATTGTACAGCATCCAACATTAGTAAACACGTTACGCTAGAATGGCGGTCTCGGTCATGTTGCAATCAGGTCCCCTTATCAATTAACCACGGGGCAATAGCATAGCATTTTGCCAAAGCATGAGTGAAACCGAATCTGCTGGGAGCAAACCCAATCAAGTCGTCCAAAGAAGGCTTAGGGGAGAGTGCTGGGGGGAATGGTGATGGCGGAGGAAGGGTGTGACTATCAAGTAGTACCGTAAAATCTCGCGTAGAAGGCACACCTAGAGTTTGTGAAGAAAGGTCATACCTTATCAAAGAATTTTCAAAATTCAAAAAGCTATGTGTATATGTAGCTTGCAGAGGTGTCAGCTGGGTGTTGATCCATCTTCTGAAAATCGTAGGGCCCTTTAATATTTCACAAGTACAGGGACATCATAAGAAATTGCACTCAAGTCTGAATTTGAGGGGCCCTTGAACCTCTGAAAATAGATGAACCTCTGAGGGTCTCACATCTCTGAGCTAGGGCCCCTGGACCCCCTATGCTGCTGTGGGAATTAGGATGGAGTGTACCATATAAAATGAGAGATCTTGATGTCCCCTAGCGGCTCCATTCGACTAAGGGTGCAGTGGCAGATTTAGATGGGAGGGGGGAGGGAGGTTCACAGGTTCGCACGATCCCTGCTTTTTGCCAGTAGCTAGGTTAATTGCCTCCTTTAACCCCAAAATTTAGCCCAAAATATGGTTTGATACAAGGGGCGCGCCCCCTCCTTTTTTAAAATCCTGGATCCGCCACTGGGGTGCGCCTTACACGTGGGGTATTCTGGTATAGTAGGTATGTGCCATGCCATCCGTGTCAGGTAGACTATAAAAGTACAAGTGCCGCCCCCTGCCGGCGGCCACCAATTCAACCCTTCCTCCAGCAGCCATTCCACCCTGGGCCCTCACAACAGCCTCCTGTCATGCAACAACTGCTCTAACAAACAACCTCTACTGCCCTACTGCAGTCTATACCAATGGTTCCACCAGCAAGGCTCTCAATCATGGGCTAATACTAGAGTCGCCCCAGTTTTCTTCTACACATGATTTGGCCAGAGGTCTTTTTGTTTATCCCATTTCGTCCCTGTGTGTTTAGATCCCCGCACACCCCGCCTTTTTTCAGTTCTTCACTGTTTATTTGCATATTTTGGACTCCAAAATTTGCTCAAAAATAGTGGGAGCGCTCCCTTCTTCTGGGCTGGGCCCCCTCCTTTCCGAATCCTGGATTCATCACTAAGACTGTCTTTCTCGGTTATGATCTACTTTTTGGCTTCTCATTACCCGGAGGGTCGGCATAATGCTCCAATAAAGTGCTAGCGAGCAGACTCGCCGGCACTTCATTGGTGCATCATGCCACCCAATGGGCGTGATGAATCGGCAGTCCTCAAAGGGTTAATGTGGCTTGGAATTTAAAAAAAAAAAGTGGCTGGGAGGAAGGGGTGACTCTCTAGGTACCAGGTCTTCTTCTTGACAACAAAGAAGACAGGGTTTATGCATCCACTTTTGGTAAAAGAACCCAGCTCTATAACCAATGTTAGTTGGACGTATCCTTAAATCTCTCATTTAACTGAAACCTTAATACCTGGCTAGGCCTACCCACAGGGACCCTACAGAAATCAGCTGTGAGAAGGGGCAGGGGGGCTACTGAAGTTGCAAAAGGGTGCCCACTGCCTACACGGCCCCCAGAAGCAGAGGCGGTCAAATATAGGGGAGAGCACCTAGGGACGGACATTCTCTAAACAGCACGTGTGAAGTAAGTGCTTTTACCCCCCGAAGGTGTAAATCATGAGTATAGAATTTTACTTTGATTTACAATTTGGACTAAGAGATATACAATTTGTATCAGAGAATTGGGCATTATCACTCAAATAATAGGGGCGGTGACTTAAAATCCCCTGATTTTTGGGGAATGGTGGCTTGAAAATATCTAAGTTAAATCGGGCGGTCATATACCAAGAATTTACGTGGCTGTAGTTTGGCAGTTGACAAGTTCCACCATAGAGTGAGCCCCCCCCCCCCGGGAGGAGGCGGCAGTAATTCCTGCAGAATTAGATTAAGCTTTCACTGAATTAAAGATTACAGCTATAGACGGCCTGGATTTTTCCAAGGCATTTCCCCCTAAGGTAATTGGCCAGAGAGCAGCAGCCACTAGAGGCATGTAACGCTTTAATAGAATAAAATCAATAAGAGACAAGTCGTTTGTGGCCAGCGGGATATCCCTCCCTAATGCTAATGATCAAAGGTTGCAAACAAAATGAATATTAGCTCTGTGGTTGAATAATGAATAGGGACACGTCAATACGGTGTGTTGTCATTATGGCTAAGGGGTGTACTGTTTTATTAGGGATGTCCCAATGATGAAATTACTCTGTGTTTTCATTAGGACGGTGGGTAAATAGAGCCTTCAGTGGCAGGTTAGATGGTGCAAGCTGGGTCTAGGCAGTCTGGGCAGTGTTGTATATAAAGCTAATGGTATGACTTTTACTGTTGGAGCAGTGACCAAGTAAGAACCTTCTAAATTGACCAATATGTAGGCTACTGCTTCTTCTAAATTGACCAATATGTAGGCTACTGCTTCTTCTAAATTGACCAATATGTAGGCTACTGCTTCAGAGGTAAATGTTTATTTTGCGGGTGGAGGGGGGGGGGGCAGGCTTTTACATTACCAGCGGAATATCTGTCCCTAATGTTAGTAATAATCAAAGATTGTATAAATGATTCATGGCCCAGTTTTAAAACGGCCATTGCCTTTACCTGGTTATAAAATTAAAAGTCATCTGACTCTTAATGCCGGCCTTATGCCTTTATCATCCCCCCTTTAAAAAAAGGAACAAATAATGAACAATTAAGTCATTTGATATATAAATATAAATCTATATTGCGTATACTGGTAGATGGTACAACAATCGGTTATATACTAATACTTAATACTGGGGGATGTATGTATGGTACTGGAGTAACCCTGCTTGTAACCCTGCTGTAACAATCCTTGGAATATGACCATAAGACAAAGGCCAGTTCTAAAACAGTAATTGTCTTCACCACGTCATAAAACTAAGTATATATAATAAAAGGTATGCAGTCTATATACCTATGATAATTTCCTCTGTTTATATTTCTTGTTTGATATCATGTATATTGCTGCATATATATACTCGCCGATCTATCGATAGATATACCACAAAATACATCGCTTAAGTTAACCACACATAAGTTTAAAATGTGACATCTATTGCCACGATTAAATCCCTTTACACACGAACTTCTTCTATGAATTGTACTGGCAACCGTTGGGTTATTAACTGGCGTTTAGACGTGGACTCTACCATATAGCAATACGTCGTCCCCTTTGATATCAATAGGTCATGGGTCTTCAAAGACTGCTTAGGCCACAAGCAATGTTTTCTGTTTCAGGCTACAGCTTGGGGAAAAACATTAGGTAGTATGGTTTGGATTTTTCAAATAAATAACTCTTTGTCTGCATCAATGCCCGTGTCTTTTGCCGGTAACTCGTGGATGACTAAATTCACAAAATAAAATAACCCAACAAAGCCCTTTTTATGAAAGTTTTGAGTGGGCCTGTTTTGGTAGGTAGGTTTTACCTGAAAAACATCTGTTTTCCTGTTTATTATTTGGCCTCGTGTGAAATATAGGGTATAGAGTCAATGGGACATGGTGTCCTAAGTGTGCTTTATGTGAAATATGGCTGGGGGATGTAAAGCTATCGGCCCCACCGTACTCACACCCTGACAGTACGACATGATTCACCTGTACCCATCTGAAGGCACCAGGTAACGTCTTGACAGGTCTTTACCTAACCCCTTAAGGGATGAATAGTGCTTGAAGCCTTTGGGCCGCTATTGAAGGGAAGCATCGTGCCTATTGGTCGGCATGCACCAATGAAGTGCTGGCGAGCAGACTTGCCAGCACTTCATTGGAGCATCATGCCGACCCTCCGGGAATGTATAAACCCTGTAGGGCTGGCATGACAAATGAATGCAGCTCTGGCGCGTTACTTACCAGGGCTGCATTTATGCATCATGTCGATGCTACAGGGCTAACAGTGTCCTGGGGGTCGGCATGATACTCCAATGATGCATTGGTGCATCATGATGACCAATGGGCATGATGCACTCCAGCACGAGTGGCACTTAAAGTATTAAAGAGATTACAAGGTCAATGCTAAGCTGATTGTATGTGCTCAAACAGAACAGAGCTATCAAGATAAACACTCATCAAATACACCTGAATGATATATACACTAACCGTATCGTCGTGTTCAAGCGCCCCGGCGGTTTTTATTTTAGTGGCCTCATTTCTCCGGCGCTTACACAAGGCAGGTGCTTATTCAAATACCGGCGCTTAAACACGACGATACGGTATGTGTTGTGTACAAACCAGCTGACCCCCCCCCCCCCCCCCGTCAAGTGGGGTGGATGTGTGCACTCAAATGGAATAGACGCAATAAGGTCTTCTCTAACACACCATTCGTCCTATATCATGCATATTACATAGAAAATAGTATGTTCTTGCAGTTTAGACTACTTTCCAGCTAATCATTATATAATAGTTTACCTTGAATGCACAAAGGCAAATGCTTTTATCCGAAATGTCGTTCCTTAGAGAGGAAAACGTAGGGAGTTTTCCGAATTTGATAATTATCCATACTTTTCATAATTCATATTCTAAGACTAATCAAAAGATACCAAAATGGGGGGGGGGGATCTTGATATTGAAACTGAATAATTAGGCTCCCAACGGAAGTTACATCATCATAATTGTGTATAACATGGCTTGAACCGAGTAAGGTTAACAAACATGTACCTCCAGCTGGGAGCTAATGAAGCTTATAGGTTTTTAGCTGGTAAAATAATGCCCACGGAACCTGTTTAATCCCACCAGCAGAGACCGGATGATCCGGATCAAGGCCCGCTACTTTATCTGATCGATAAGCTAGCGCCCTACTTCTACCCTGGTGGTATAGAGTGAGGTATGACCTTAATTTCCCAGGCCAATCTCCACAGAGAGCTGATGGAGGGATAACAATGGTAAAATCTAAGCATTGTTTAGGGGACAAGGGTGTGATAAAAAATTAGGGAAAATGTACCAATTTATCCTGCTAAAACTGTTATAATCTTGTTATGTAAGCATATTTTCAAAATTTTCTTTTTATACACGTATTCCCCATTGATATTAGTCAAGATAATAATCATACCCAATTTCTATTGTGTATGTATACGTGTTGGAACAATGACATATATCATAAGCATCATGAAAAGACCAGGGTTCCATTGAAATATAGGCAGCAGGCTCAGGGTTGATGGTTATCATTGTTGGCTAAATCTTTGCTTTCCACTTAGCCCACTGATATAACACAACAGGGAATTGCGCCATCAATAAAAAGCGCAGTAAATGTGTTATGTGTGCAAAACGGTGCACTGACAGGCAGAGGGAATTTGTTAGGTCGGCTGAAGCAATAAGGGCCTGATCCCATGTTTCCTGTTTCAATACATCTACGCGGATTGTTCCTCATCTGATAGCAACTTGGAGGTTTTTAACCCTTCTAGAGCCGCTAATGCATTCATGTATCATGCCCATTGGTCGCCATGATGCATGAATGCAGCCCTGGTGAGTAACTCACAAGTGCATGCTGACCCTATGTGGTTAATACTGTCCCAGAGGGTCGGAATGATGCTCCAAATGAGAGAAGGCATTCAGACTCGCCAGTACTTCTTTAGTGTATCATGACGACCAAAGGGCATGATGCACTCCTGCATCAGCGGCCTGTAAAGGGTTAACATGGAGATGTAGTGGTAGAAAAATGGCTGTATACAGTGCTGGAGGAGGCTGATGCAGCCTGTAGCTACATCAACACTTGCTTTTTGTAGAATACCATCTGTTTGGCACTGCAAGCGTTGCATTCCCTATATACACGCCCACATCGCACCCTTTTCACTCTGAATATATCTTTCCAGAGCACTGGCCCATAAAGTTCATTTCAATTGAAATACTTACTTACTTCAAGGTTTGGCCGTACCATAAACGGTTATTTTAAAAAGAAATAAGTCTGAAATAGGTTCAATAAGTCCTAGCTCCTGAAGTGAAGAGGAAGGGGGGGGATGTTCTCAATATAAATTATCAGCGATTAATTTATAGAACCGAAATGGGAGGCGTCAGTGCTAAATTATTAATACATGTACATGTATATATGAAAAGGTAATTTTTACTTCCTACTTCACCCTTTTCTCTTATTTCAGTGAATTCTTTATTGACCCCCCCCCCAGGTGCAAAATGCATGTATGTGTACCTTCAGACATATTTGAGGCATATACATGTTGTTATGAAGGGATGTTCCTTGCATGTTGTTTTGCTCAGAGACTGATCTAGATAAGAGATCGTGTTACCTTGTACCTCATGGCCAGCAATCCATCTCTATGTCCGAGGATCAGGTGGAATTAGAGTGGATAGGCAATCTGGGCGCTAATTGGAAACCCCATATACCCTAATACCCCGCGTGTAAGTTGCGGCTTATATGCGAGGACGGACCCCTAGTATGCCTGATGGACCGAAAATTAACAGTTTAGAACTGTTCTATAGTATAAATATACTGCCTTTTACTTAGCCGTACCATGAATTCAGGAACATCTAACGAGCCACAACAGGGCTCAACATGGTCAGCTGCGGCTTATATGTAAGGTTTTATGGTAGGAAAAAATATTGTATTTGCTGCCGGTCTTGTACATAATATTCTATATACATGAAGGCCCCACTGAGGGAGCACAACATTGCAGAGAGCACATGGCAGTGGCTCTACTGCAGGGTCTTGGTCGGAATGAGAGTTGATTCTTTCCATCCAGTGTTATAAGATACTGCCAGGAGAGCCATCACCTGAGATCCTTTCGCACCTCAGGATCCCAGACATACTAACCACCCTATAACACTACCAGGCCGTCTCACTTTGTTTGTATGGTGTTCTCTGATTTAAACCCTCTATAGATAGGTGTCCCTTTGATACAGGAGTGCATCATGCCAATTGGTCGTCATGATGCACCAATGAAATGCTGGAGAGACTGCCCGCCAGCACTTCATTAGAGCATCATGACGACCCTCCGGGAGTATATCAACCCCTTCGGATCGGCATGACGGATGAATGTAGCCCTGGCGAGTTACTCACCAGGGCTGCATTTATGCATCATGACGACCAATGGGCATGATGCATCAGCGGCCCTTACAGGGCTAACCACCCTATAACACTGCCAGGCCGACCCACTTTGTTTGTATGGGTGTTCCCTGATATAAAGCCTGTCTCCAGTATCTACAACATCAAAATAAGCCCTATTTCATGTCCAGAGAGACAGTCTCTAGCTGTGCAGGGAATCTTGTTTTCTACGCCCCCCCCCTTCTGCACTGTGACGTCATCAAAGTAGCCTCAAATTCCATATAAAAGAGTGATTTTTATATTTCTACCAAGATAACATGAACTTATTTTCTCCTTAGTTAGCAGTGCCTCGTGAAATACTGTTTTGACACTAACTCGTAAAAAACACTCAATTTGCAGCAATTCTCGTGACTCTCTGTCTACATCCAGTCCCTTCAGTCTATACTTATATTAAAGATAGGTTACTGGGCCATGTACTGACATCCTAACCACCTGGCCTCTGTCCAGTATCACTATATGAGTAGATATACGTCAGCAGACAAGCAAAAACGGTCATCCATAAATCCTGACACAAATACCCCATTATGCTTACCTACTTACACTTTATGAGCAGATATGAGCAATTCCAACACCATCTTCCCTGGCCATGAGCAGTCCTCATTTGCTCCCCTCTCCCACCTGAGCCGCTCTCTCACCACGACCACCTCCACCCATAGCTCCAAGCACAACCACTTTCCCTGCACAAAACACCTATCTACCTGCCAACACGATGGTAAAGGAGTTCGACACATTCATAAATCTTAAACGTGGCTGGTTAAGAAAGCAGCAGTATCTTTTCCCATTTTCTTTTCATTTTTTTTTCTGTCTGGAGGGAATCTGGTGAGTTGTAGCACCTAGAGGTCGCGCCAGGGACATGTCGATAATTCACCCTTTTTTCACTGTATAGGTGAAAATACCAATGTACCTGGATAGTGTGAAATTTAATTCTTTATGAGATAAAAGACACTACCATGTATCCCTCAATTTACATTTTGGTCATCCAGGGCTGGGTTAGAATGTAAGCAAAAACAAAGGTTGTAAATCTATTAGGGATTTTATTTGTATAGGTATATAAGGACATACCTCAAATAGTAAGGCTCCAGATAGTAGACATAGTGTTTTTTACTTACTCTACCTTTCTCTACGCCATATTTCCTGGCCTTTGGAGTAGTCTAGTACTATAGAATGACAAACACAACAGCCCGGTTGTATACATAGGTACAACAGTAAAGCGATAGGAGAGGGAAGCCTAGCCCCAACCCACTTTTCTCTGGGGGTCGGGGGTTGTGGAGGGCAAACCACCCCCTGGGATCCATTACCTTCCAGTGGCAGAACAAAAAGAATCTCATTGCCACGGATCCACAGAGTTTACCGGCCGCTAATGCAGAAGAGCATCAAGCCTTTTCGTCAGCATGATGCTCCAATGAAGTGCTTGCTGGTGAGGACGTTTGCTGGGTTGGGGGGGGGGGTGGTGGCTTTAGGGTTGTAGACTCGGGATCAAGTGTAGGGTAGAGATAACAGGGTCTAAATACAGGTGATAAATGTACTAGACACCTGCCTAGCTAAAACCCCGGGGAGGATGCCATCTCTTGTGTTTTCTGCGCCGCATAACCGATCCTCTTACTACAATTGCATGTCTTGTTTTCCCTCTCTTTGCACTGGATGGGGCGGGGGTGAGGAGACCCCCCCCCCCCCCACACACACACCTCTATCTATTAGAGCTGTTTACTGGCACATTCCATAGGATAAGTACAGTGTGGTATATCAGTAACAAATAGCAAGATAACATTGAGTCCACATTGTTTTGTGCTTCTTCACGTGTACATACCGTAATACCTCGCGTATAAGGCGCGTCTTATACACGAGGATGCACCCCTGGTGCGCCTTATAGAAGCAGAATTATCTAGCAGATATTTTTCTCTAAAATTTCCTCAATAATCCCTTGACCCTGTATTGTGGTAAAACAGGATAGGGGATGCCCTAAGACAGCCAGAGGTCTTTGAATTTTGAAAATCCGTTGGTTAGAACAAAAGTTATGACATTATTTATTTTTACATACACGAGATGCGCCTTATACGCGAGGTATTACGGTAATTTCTTTGGCCTCTGGAATCTCAGTGTGCTACGGTAAAGTCTCCTATAGATACAATTCATAGGTGCACCTCGTAAAGGTCCTGCTGTACTCGAGCCCCCCCCCCCCCCGATGAGGCTTATACATCCTTTTCTCAGGGTGTGGCATACCGTATCGTCGTGTTTAAGCGCAGGGATTTGAATAAGCGCCTGTCTCAAATAAGCGCCAGGGGTACAGGGGTCATGAAATTTTTCTTAAGCGCTAAAACTGCATTCTGAATGAGCGCCTCTCTTGTATCAGCGCCAGGGGAAAGAGGGCCGACAAATCAAAGCCCGCCGTGGCGCTTGAACACGACGATACAGTATACGAGCGTGCGGCTTTTACGCGGGGTTTTACGGTACTATCCCAGGTGGATATCGAGCAGTCTTTGGTTAACAAAACAACTGACATAGAGGAATTCAGGGCGAAAAACAGGAATTCTATCTACAATAACAGTAGCGACAATGTAAGAATAGGAACCAATATCCCTATTGGTAATATTGTTTCCTATTACTTCTCAATATGTGTGGGGGAGGGGGGAAATAAAGGGAAAGCATTCGCAGAGGTAAATCTAGCAGAACACAAACAAACGAACAAACTGGATGATCGCAGTATATCATCATCTGAACCAACAAATGCCAAATTGTCTGACTTTAATATATATATGAGGGCAGGGTGGAGGTGGAATGGAGGGCACAGTGTTTCACTCTCCCCAAAAATAAATAGAAAGAATGTTGGGGAGCAAATCTGGCTAGTAACCCTCCAGCCACAGCAAACCCGAGTGTAAAGCGTGTTAAGAGCCGCGAGGACGGGGCCTAATCTCCTTGGGCCCTCAGCCACGATCTCTGAATCGGAATTCAATTAGCCGGGCACGCCCTGGATGGCCTGGTACCACCCTGGAGCCCCCTGGTGGCAGGAAGGACCGTCACCTCGTGTATAGGAGAGGACACACACCTTCCCATCTCCAGCTACTCATCTAACACCTTACTGTTCAATGTACTACCGTAGTGCCTCTTGTATAAGGCGCAACTAGCGTATAAGGCACATATCCTGGGTTCATGGAAGACCTATTAGGTGCATCTCGAGTTATATGATATTGGGCAGTTTAGTACAAAATCCTAGCCTATAAGGGGCACTCCCAAATTCTATTTACCCTATAGGGTGCAATAGGCATCCATACTCCCGTATAGGCCGCGCCTTATACGCTGGGAATTACGGTAGCCCTCAATTGGAGCGGCTCTATTTAGGTTTTTAGTTTTTACTTTTTGACGCTGTATCCACCTCCTCCAACGGGTACACGTATAGGTAATTTACTCAGCCTTACCAAAGGTTGTTGGTTCTTTCTAGAAGGATTTGCCTCCAATATGACTTCTATTAAATTCGCACTTAAAATATATATTGAAAATGATTCGATGTTCTCCAAATTGTGTGCTAGTCGCCAGCAGAGGAGTCTTGATGCTTTTAAATACAAATTGAAATAATAATAAGATATCTTCAGTTTAAATGCTGAATTATTTTTTTTTTAAACTCTGATGAAGACTGTCAAAACTGTAGGTTCAAAATCACTAAATATAAGCCATCTTTAAAACCAATTTTGGGATTCTAGTTGTGTTGTTTATATTATATAAAACATACAACCCAAACATGTATGGTGAATGACACAGAAGCTGACATTGTTGAGGACAATTCTACTTCAATGCAGACTGGATACAATCAACAGGTCCATTATGGGTGATATGATAAGATAAAAGTGTCACTACACATTGCGGTCAATGGTTCTTGTCCAACTCCTTAACAGGGGAAATGATAAACGTGTCTATCATATCTTGGGTTAACATTTCCCAACCAAGTTTAGTAAGCTAAGTAACGGAATGCCCCAAAACCGTCAACAATCATAAATTCATAACTTTTAAGACAAGACACATGTCACGTAGACCTTAAAATACAGTGTTCGTCCCAGAAATTGACCAAAGTATGTTCTCACTTAGGTGTCACGCATATGGCCCCTGGAGGACTTGAGAAGTTACTCTAACCTTTGAGGGCCGAAAATGCAATAATGCATCATGCCAATTGGTCGTCATGATGCATGAATGCAGCCCTGGCGAGTAACTCGCCAGGGCTACATTCATGCATCATGCCGACCCCGGGTGCCGACCCTATGGGACTGATACACACCTGAAGAGTCGGCATGATGCTCCAATGAAGTGCTGGTGAGCAGATTGGCCAGTACATTACTTCACCGATGCATCATGTCCACCAATGGGCAAGATGCACTCGTGCATAAACTGCCCTTAAAGGGTTAAATGGTAGCATCAAAAATGATACCACATGTTGAGCTTCTGTATCCAACTGAGTCCGATCCATCTCTAAAACTTAGGATATATATTTGAACATAGTTAATGAAACCAGACTGTTTTCTCCTGACAATTCTGAGAAGAAATGCTAGAACAACTTTCTAGAATTTTCTGAGTTCTAAATGAAATGGGCTGTATCTAGGTGTGTTTATCATGTTCTGAGAACTAAGTGATCGTTAAGTAATAACACACTTGTCCCATCCCTAACTTCGACCCATGACCCTGAGCCAGAAATGTTTGTAACCCAATACTTCACAAATAGGTTAAATGAGGGTTGGTGGTCGGTTGATTGATCTTCCCTTTACTCAGTATTTTAACCCTTTAAATTCCCATATTCCATCAGTACAATGGTTACCATGATGCTCAAATGCACTGCAATCTTGAAGGTATCATGCCGACAATACAGGGTTAAAATAGTCATCATGATGCATCAATGAAGTATTGCCGAGCAGACTCACCAGCGCTTCATTGGTGCATCATGGCGATAAATAGGCATGATGCACTCTTGCATCTGCACCCCTTAAAGAGTTAAGGGTCTGTTCCAGTTGCATTCCTCATTCCCTTACATGTTGGCCTGTGCCAACCTCTGCTACACCATGTCACGTAAATGAGCATGGAAATTCAATGGATAGCTCATGAAAGGGTGCACAGGGTATCGTTTCTGCTTGGCTGCTCAGAAATGTTATACAATTGATTCTAGGGCGTATGTAAGTAACTTATAACATCGTTCCCTTCCTTACTCCATTGCACATATAGGGCATGTACATAATAGTGTGATCTAAGGTGACCTTTTACATTGAACCCATGTATTCAATCTCCAAGCAGATAGTGCTCTCCGAGCGGAAGTCTTGTATACCCTGGCTGTTGATTAATTTTCTTAGGTGCCATGAACTAGTGAAGTTGAGTAGCTATATATATATATATATATATATATATATATATATATATATATATATATATATATATATATATATATATATTTCTGCATCAACCAATCAAAAAGCGGGATTCGCGTCGTCCCCTGCCACACACCCTTTAGACTTTATAGCGCATTACCTGTGGACAAACAGTTTTTAACTGTTGACCAAGAACCCATTATTGCCCCTATCAGTTCCTGTGGCTCTACACGAAGCCGTTGTTATTGGGATCTTCCACTTGTCACCGATGTAATCTTGGAAACCGATCACCCCCTGGAGCACCATCTCTCTACAATGTAACAGCCTTAACCCTTTAAAGGCCGCTGATGCATTGATGCATCATGGCCATTGATCGTCATGATGCATGAATGCAGCCCTGTCGAGTAACTCACCAGGGCTACATTCATACATCATACCGGCCATGTGGTGCTAATACACTCCTGGAGGGTTGGTATGATGCTCCAATGAAGTGCTGGTGGGCAGTCTTGCCAGCACTTCATTAGTGCATCATGACGACCAATGGGCATGATGCACCAATGAAGTGCTGGTGAGCAGTATCGCCAGCACTTCATGGGTGCATCATGACGACCAATGGACATGATGTACTCCTTTAGGGCTAGCTAGGATCGGTTGTTTACTTGCCATCACTAACACCCCTACTCCCTACACCGTCCACTGGCGGCTCCTAGTGGGATTGGGCAGAACCTAATCGTAGTCTTTCCCCATCCTCCCACTCACGTTCACAGTATTGATCCGCCGGTCTCTACCACTACTACCCCCCCCCCACACACACACACACACATTCACATTCAGTGGGAGGCCCCCAACCTTCTGATCAGGCCCTACCGGGTCAAATCAGGTGACGCCTGAAGTAGATGTGGATATGTGCATCGCCTGTGTCCTCCTTCTCCAACCCACACCCCATTCCCTTTGGGTATCATGCTAATTTGGTCGTCATGATGCATGGCGAGTAACTCGCATTCGTAAATCATGCCGACACTATGGGCCCGATACACTCCCGGAGGTTCGACATATATATATGTATATATATATATATATATATATATATATATATATATATATATATATATATATATATATATATATATATGCTAGATTTGACCTCAAATAGAAGGATATTTTCACATGAATGTGATCCATACTGCACAACGATGACATCGCTGGCTGATAGAAAAGAGAAAAACTTTTGGACACCTTTTCCCCAGAAAATCAGACAATTCAATACAAAAATCTGTATTAAACACAGGAGGTTCGACATGATGCTCCAATGAAGTGCTGGCGAACAGACTCGCCATCATGACGACCAATGGGTGTGATGCACCTCTGCTTAAACGACCCTTAGAGGGTTATAGGCCTGTGTGCTCCTCCCCATACTGTAACCAGCACAAGCTGCTTAAACTACCCTTAGAGGGTTATAGGCCTGTGTGCTCCTCCCCATACTGTAACCAGCACAAGTTGGAGCCCACAACCTTGATGATGAATTGATCACCAATCACGCAGGGTCTCATTAGCTAGTCTTGCAACACCCTCTTTCTCCGCCCCCGCGATTATAGTGGGCATGTACCCCATTATACAGTCTTATCTATCAGCCATGCATCATGCTTGCCCTAGCTAGCGGTAACTAAGGACAGTATTAATGTTTGTTACCAGGATATATATATATATATATATATATATATATATATATATATATATATATATATGCTAGATTTGACCTCAAATAGAAGGATATTTTCACATGAATGTGATCCATACTGCACAACGATGACATCGCTGGCTGATAGAAAAGAGAAAAACTTTTGGACACCTTTTCCCCAGAAAATCAGACAATTCAATACAAAAATCTGTATTAAACACAGGAATTCCTGGAAAACCAGGGAGAGTGACATATCTCTGTTGCTAATTACATCCCTAGGATCCATACCAAAATAGAAGTGGAGAATGAGAATGACCTTTCTGCACTGTCACATCACTCCAGGCACGGCTTGGAGAAGTAGTTAATCTAAAATCAATGCTTTTAATGGGATGGTCACCCAAGCTTCATTACTAGCCTACTTATATGGGTGCTGTGAAGGCTAAGGGGGCGTACAACACAACGCACTACTTGGCCCAATAACCCAGAACGCCTGAAGACGTCATTAAATGGGCTGAATAGGGACAATAATCAATACGACTTGAAGCCATGGGGGAAGCCATACGGAAGCCATGTCTTGTTTATAATCCTTTAAGGGTTGTTGATACAGGAGTGCATCATGACAATCGGTTGCCATGATGCACCAATGAAGTCCTGGCGAGTCTGCTCACCAGCACTTCATGGCAGCATCGTGCCAACCCTCCGGAAGTGTATCAATCGCAGATGTATGAATGCAGCCCTGGAGAGTTACTCACCAGGGCTGCATTCATACATCATGATGACCAATGGGCATGTTACACAATAATGCACTAGTTAGGGAATAATGCACGAGGCATGGCTGTGGGAAAAATCAACCAACAGCCACCTGACAACACATACATAATAATTGTGAAGTCTAAAGGTGAGTTGAAGTGCTGGAAGTGCATTATCCATCTAGAAAATGCACGGTAAATCAGCCAATCAGAACGCAGCATTAAGGATAATGCACTATGACTTTGCCCAGCCGTGTTATAACGGCCCTTAAAGGGTTATGATACCAAGAGGGGCTGCAGGGTAGGCTGGGTTTCTCATTAGGGTTATCAGCTAGGCATGCTTTATACAGGCTTGGGCCAGGATGGGTTTTAGGAGGCAGTGAGAGGCGTTACAGGCTTTATCAGTCTTGTACCACATTCCCTGCTTGTAGTATGGGAAGATCCTGCATGCTAATGCCGTCCTAAGGGCCTGCTCTGTATGCAGTACCCCGTCTTGAGGCCTCCACCAGGGTCCCGCCAACCACGCATATAAAGCAAACTAATCCACTGCCGCCAATCTTACACCCAATGTAACCACCCTATGGTGCATACACGTAGGTACAGGAGCAGCTGAGACGTCAGATTCTATGCTCCAGCATCCAACCACCTCATACCGCTACATTTACGGTCGGAGCAACCCCTTACTCCTCATACCAACCCTCCGTGACGTCATTCCCGCTCTGATGACGTAGCTCTGACGTAGTAGCGGCAGGGTCATCCCCCACCATCCCACAGATCCCTGTTGGAGCACAGGGTAAACAAGCTATGACGTAGGTGGCGGTGGATTCCGCGGGTGCTGGCTGGGGGCTGGAGCAGAGAGGAACGCTACTCCTGCGTCTATCTCCCATTGACGGAACCAGCTCCAGCCAGCGAAAGGGGAAGTGTACAGTAAGTAGTATAGGCAGCCTACGTCACGATATCCCACTCACTGACTGGTGGGCACTGGCTGGCCACCTTCCAGAAGCACCTCATAACCACTGTAGGCTAGCCCTCTAAGGGCCGCTGATGCAGGACTGCATCATGATGCCCATTGGGCGGCATGATGCACCAATGAAGTGTTGGTGAGTCGACTCGCAAACACTTCATTTGAGAATCATGCCGACCCTCAGGGAGTGTATTGATCCTGTAGGGTGGGCATGATGCTTGAATGTAGCTTGGGTAAGTAAACTCGCCAGGGCTGCATTCATGCATCATACCGACCAATGGGCATGATGTACTCCTGCATCAGCGACCGGACCTTAAAGGGTTACTACACAGGAGCAGTAACAATACGAGAATTGTCAACCCCACCATTCACTGCTATCTCCCCACACCCAGTCTCCAATCTCCCCACACCCAGCCTCCACTCAGCCAAATCTGATGGCAACACGCACCTATCGGGCCCTACATTGATGGGAGGTGCCATGCAGAATACCATTGTCATCTCCCTTAGAGTCCTATCAGCCCACTGGTAATGACGTGTTGAACCCTCTAAGGGCCGCTATTAATGCAGGAGTGCACCATGCCCATTGGTCGCCATGATGCAACAATGAAGTGTTGGTGAGTCTGCGAGTAGGCACTTCATTGGTGCATTATGCCGGACCTTTTAAAGGGATTTTAAATGTGACATCTATTCCCATGATTAAATCCCCTTCAGTAAAGGGATGGCACTTGCTGGCTGACGAATACCAGGAAAATTGGCAGTTCTGACCACCTTTTCCCAGAATATTAATTTAATTCATCATGAAAATTTCTACCAAAAGCCAGGAATTCCCAATTAACAAGGAAAACATGCATCTCTGTTTTACCCACTCACCTGTCCCCATAGAGTCAGCATGGTTCATGAAAATAGCCCTCCCTACTGCATTCATGCACCATGACGACAGATGGGCATGATGCATTAATGCAATGCACTTCTTATCAGTATCTACCTTTACTTAAAAGGGTTAACTTGCTTGCTTTGTTTTCAAATAAGACCAAACACAGTTACCCCGGTATTGCTGCTCCCCTTGTTGGGTTTGATAAGGCTTTCAACCGTTTCTGAGTGCCTGTTTATATCTCCTGGTATGTGGATGGAGAGCGATGTATCCATGACGTGGCGTCTCATTCACGTCATGAATAGACGCAGCCAAGAATCTACCTACTGTAGTGTTTCATTCAGCCAAGAATAGACACAAGCCAAGAATTCATCATCTATTCAAAGTGTAGAGATAACGATAATTGACAAGATAATACTGTCAACGCTACAGGATCATGCCAAATATATATCAAAAGAAATACACAACTTCGTTTCCCCCCACAATGATCTTACGAACACACAATAACAAATTGTTATTATATATATACAGGAATCCTCACAGTGCATTATATATGCCCTCGCCCACGCTGCATCCATATCCTTTAACCATCAACAACGAAACATAACTCATACATATTTCATCCATATATTCTACAGACCCTTGTCAAATCCATCAACTGCATCAACACGTAGGGGATTGTCTGAAAGAGGTGATAGTAGGGGAGAAGATAAGGTAGAAAACCAGAATGGATAGCCAATGGGCTCTGCATGCTTATTCTTTCTACTTGCCTATTTTAACACACATGAAGCACCCCCCCCCCCCGAAGCCAGACACCCAGAAAGGTGGATGGTGAAAACAGGCCTGTGAAAAGGATGGAGCTGCTGAAGTCGTCTAGACGCTCATAGAGCCTCCTCCAAGTGACCCCAAGCCGTCTGAGCAGCTCCCTTGTAGCTCATCGAGCAGGTCATCAGCAGGCTCTGTCACCGCTGGACCCTTCAGAGATACGTATCTATTTATAAAATGTATCCTGCAGAAATAGCTATACATAAATTTCCGTTAAGCAGAATAAGTGCCAGATACACCGTCAGGGGATCGGTATGATGCTCCGATGAAGTGTTGGTGGGCAGCCGTAGCAGCACTTCATTGGTGCATCATTATACCAACCAATGTGCAAGATGCACTGTTATATTGGCGGCCCTTACAGGGCTAGCAAGCCGGCCATAGGCACATCTCACCCCCACCTACTATCTATTATAGCAGGGGTGGGGCTGAGAGTGGGGGACATCTTCTCACCTACTCATTCCTTTTCAGCCCATGTAGTACTTAGACATGCCTCCTCTCCTACAAATCAGTTCTCGCCCTAAACCTCCTTCCAGGAATCAGCCATGCCGACCATAAAGCGCCCACAGGACCGAGAAGCCGCTCATATCTATAACCCTTGAGCTGCTCTTTTAAGCCTTTATTCCACCTGATATTCTTCTTTTCTCTTTATCAGACTGGTTTTTGAATCGGATTGGTTTAAATGGAATTTGAGACAAAAATATAGTATTGTAGTAGAATATAGAAGAAATTTTATTAGGATGTGCTCCCATGTTGTTTTTGTTCTCTCGTTCCCCAATCTGTTGTTGTTGTTCGCCATTCTGTTGTTGTGGTTGTAAATTTATTAGGAAGGAACGATGAAGGGTCTTGATTCGCTCCTGATCTTTACTTCGGGAGCAAACCAGTTCTGGTGGAAGCCCTCCTTTAGACACGGACTCTGTGCTGGTCATCATGTGTCCTCAGCCCCCATTCAGGGATTCTACGACTGAACCAGCAGTCATTCGCCAACCCAGCCTCAGGCCATCCAGCACTAGTCCATATAAAACTGCACTATGGAAGGGTCTACTTGGGAGGTAGCCCGGCATTAAATGCCATATAGATTAGTCAAATTAAGGATGGCAACAAAACTCCCAGGCAACCTCAAGCATGTCTAGCACTAGATAACACATAGGGATGCTACCATCCACCCAAGGCATATCTATACTCCCCTTCGCCAGAAGAATTTCCAAATTCATTAGCCAATAAACTGATGCTAAACTACTCCCTTTTTATGGACCATTGCCTGGGTCGTTACAACCACCCTAGCTGAACTCAGATGCAACTAAGCATTGGTGCATGACGAAAACATCAATCTCACTACTATTTCTTGCTGCAACCCTTCACCTATAGTCCTGCACATCTTCTTTCCGCTACACCTTTCTTATGTTATAATACCTCCCCCTTTCGTGCTGTGGGTCGTTAATTTGTATACCTGCCAAAGACATGCCAATGACGGTAGAGTGGAGGGGGAAAAACTCCGGTAATTTCCGTGCCGCCAGTGCCGGAGTATTGCCTATAACTACCGGCTAATTGAAACGACATTTCCCCGATGTTCATCTCCGGACGGGTCCCGCCTTTATGTAGGTGCCCCTACGTGTTTATTTGTTAACCCTTTAAAGGTCGCTGATGCATTAATGTATCATACCCATCGGTCGTCATGATGCATGAATGTAGCCCTGACAAGTCAGCATCACAACCCTAGGGGGTCGATACACTCCCCGAGGGTCGGCATGATGCCCCGATGAAGTGCTGCCAAGCAGTCTCGCCAACACTTCATTGGTGTATCATGACGACCAATGGGCATGATGCTCACCTGCATCAGCGGCACATAAAGGGTTCAAATAGGTCTATACAGTGCAGATAGCCCTATAATGTCAGGGTAGCTCTTATCGGATACTCCCAGGTGAGATTGGCTTTCAGTTTTTCCTTTCACTGGATGACAATGGGCCGGTGATGCTGCTGTGGACCCAGTAGGTTTCTTCTCACACTGACGTCACACTCTCAATACAAAATACTCCAGGTTATTAATCATGACTGGCTTCTTTTCTATATGCATGGTTATATACACTTTACACACACGTTAAAATGTACTGCTAATACTATGACGTTTTAAAACCCTTTAAGGTTCAATGATGCATTAATGTATCATGCCAAACCAACAGGCTCGATACACTCTATGAGGGTCGACATGATGCACCAATGAAGTGCTGGCGTGCATTTTCAATGGTGCATCATGCCTCTAAGCACTCAATTCCCCAGCCCACCTTTAATATATTCAGGCCTGTCGTCTTCACTGTCCATCTTATTACCCTGCTTACATAAAATGGCAATATCCACTTTGGACATGATTCCAACGCCTCTTGACACACAGATCCGGCATACCCATTCACCATAGCAGTGGGTCAATGTGATTTAATTGTAAGACCCAGCCTTTAGCTGAGCATCTCTGTGTTATACGCATTGCATAGGAATGCCCTACAGTCACACCCACTGCCCTAGTCTCACCCTGTAAGGGCGCCCTGCCAGCATCCCTCTGATGACGTCCTCCTCCTCCAGGGCGCCTCTCGCATGGCTAGATGTCGATTGGAGACAGGTCATCAGCAATACCCGCCTGGCCTCCCATGAACCCTGATCCTTGTCCATTGGGGTCCTGGGGGATGGGTAAGAAGAAACCCTTATAGAAAGTTGGGTTTCTGTCGTATCCTGCACTGCCCCCAAACCCGATAGCATTGACTAGACTTGAAGCAGGCCTGAGGTAAAATTATCTATATTGGAGATTTATCTATATCTATACGGGAGATTTGATCTATATTGGCGATTTTATCACTGCATGCTTCCGGATCTCCATATCCCTGCTTGTTACATGATATTGGGACCAAAGTGACTGAGTATGATATAAATCCTGAAATACTCAATCTGGAATTTTATATATTAGGTTTGGCATAGAAATGTATAGATATTTTGGACTTGACAATCCCTAAAATCAGGAAAATTTCCATCCCTGATTATATGTTCCCCTCATTATAATGATTAAGTCAATAATCACTTTTATCCTGCATCCATTAGTTATGTTACATGCTGACGCAGCAGAAATGTAGCTAGGAGTCTGAAGTCATAAATATTTCCAAAGTGCATTATAGTTTTACACAGTGACTTAGGCACGTCTAGTATAGAACCAAGACGCCCTGTGGGATTGGGAAGATGAGTAATATTTGCAGGGATGGATACGACCGCTTCTATACGTCCATGCGGAATCATATTAGCTGGGGTGGACCAACACGACAGTACTCTAATTTATCCCTTTAAGGGACGCTGATGCAGGAGTGCATCATGCCCATTGGTCGCCATGATGCACCAATGAAGTGCTGGCGAGACTGCTCGCCAACACTTCATTGGTGCATCATGCCAACCCTCCGGAAGTGTATGAACCCCATAGGGTTGGCATGTCGCACAAATGCAGCCCTGGTGAGTCGCTCCCCAGGGCTGCATTCCTACATCATGATGACCAATGGCATGATGAATTCATGAAGTAGTGGTCCTTAAAGGGTTAGACCAGGGGCCCCATCCTCCCAACATGGTCTCCTTGGTGGACGGGGGTTGATATCAAAGAGGCTGCAGTGTCTACATACCGTAGTGCTCTGTTTAAGCGCCCAGGGGCTCTTATTTATTTGATATCAGTCTATCCCCAGCCCTTGTACAAGGCCGGCGCTTATTCACAGAGATTAAAGTCACAGAGCACAAAAAATCCATGAAATACTCAATTAGGACCCCTGAAATATACGTTATATATACTAATGTATGGATCTTTGCAACTTAAAAATCCCTGAAATCAGAGAAAAAAAAATCAAGACTTCCATCCCCGGCGGTTATTCAAGACCGGTGCTCACTCAAAAATCCTGCGGTGCTCATTCAGAGACCCGGCGCTTAAGCAGGGCACTACGGTAACCCACTAGGAATGCACCACGATAGAACCCCATTTATTACAGGCAGGACACCACCACCCACGCCATCGGAACTATTGCAGACATTAGAAGCAATACACTGAAAGTACTGGTTCACCTAGCCTCTATTGGAGCTTTGGGTTCGCAGAGCTCAACCTTTGAACTGCTATAATTTTATGAAACATGTTATGAAAGGGCAGGGTAGACCAGCTCTTGCAGGATTTGGCAAGGGGACTTTTCACCTTCCCTCCTCTGGCAGATCTGCTTCCATATTTCTTTTATTCATCTACTGTAGATGCATTCATTCTTGTTTTCTTTTAGGGTAATGATTGTCTTTACTGTATTCTGATAGAATTGAGAGAAAATCATAAAAGGTCAATTTGGCAAATTGCACATATGATGTGATTGGCAAAGGCCTGGTTAGTAATGATTTATGTTTTTTAGCTCATATTTATATTTGGGTGAGAGACTGATGTACTTCCAGTAAACACCTATTATTTAAACCCAACAATAACTTCAATAGTTCGGTGCAAATGAAGAAATCATGACGACTATTCAGCAGATCGGCACAATATCATGACTTATTCTCCTACCAGTCTATTTGGGGTAATCAAACTACATAAAAGCTGGTATTGTCCACAGGGGTGGCACCAAATACTGGTGTCGGTTATGTATAGATCAGAAAGGCTATCAACCTGATGGTGGTGTAGTTATATGCTTTATTCATAGAGGTCACTGCAACACGTTCCCTGTCCTATACTGTCATCCACTCTTCTAAAGGTTTAGGATATTATATAGTACTGTCACGGCTCTCCCTATGTAGGCTGCCATCTTGTTTGTCCCCCTGTGGACTAAGCTGGTTCCCGCCGTTGTAACATTAGCAAAACCCTAATCAGAAAACCTATAATAACCACGTTGACATATCATCCTCTCTTCTAATGCTTGAAGATCTTTAGGGCTGTCACGGCTCTCCCTGTGTAGGCTGCCATCTTATTTGCCCCCCTGTGGACTGAGCTGGTTCCCTCAGCCAATAGCATTTATCTGTGAGTAATAGTAACAGGGGCAAAACCCTAGTCAGAAATCCTTTCATTACCATGGTGATTTAGTTGATCTCTTGAACCACCACGCCCCCTCCCCCTTCCCAGCCCCACGACTGCCAGCACCCACTGGTAATCCCTATCGCGTGGATCACCAATACTTGAGGAAAACAGACGAGCCGTCGACATAACGATCCTCGGCCGGAAGTGGCAGGTCGGACCGGAAGCTAGATGTCTGGAAGCGTCGCTAAACCCCTGACATCAGCTCTGGTCTGTGGCTGCAGCTATATGAATGTAGTAGGTGGATGGAGGTGACCACTGGTTATAGCCTTGTTAATGCGGCGGAGCCGCGTTTCTGGTATCGCCCAAAAAGGTATGATACACGTATAGCGGAGCTTGATGTATTGCTTTTACAATCCGCCTTAAAAATAAGAAATTCCAACCATCCTCTATTCTAATTATGTGGAAATGGGATAGATATGAAAGAATCATATGTAAAGGCAGGTGAGTACAATATGGAGTGATAATAACTGGTCTGCCTATATAGCAGCCTGTCTGACCACCCAACATAATCCTCTGCCAGAAATGAGTGTGTCTAGGTGTTGCTCAACTCGCACCGCTCCAACAATAGATGAGTAGCCAAGGTCTGGGGGCCCAACACCCCCAGATCTCTGATTGCCAGGAACCAGCAGACCCCACTAGTGCACCCCCTGGTGGTGTAAAATATCACAATATGGCCTACTTTTCTACCTCTGCTATACTTCCGGCACGCCGCCTCGCCTCATAAGTAACTTCCTGCTACATTGGCAGCCGCCGCTATCATCAACAGGGAGCTGTGCAGCAACCCATTTCTATCTGATCCCCCCCCCCCCCACCACCACCACCTACCTTGTTTTTCAAGTAATGAACTGCTCTAGCTGTGGGATCAGGGGGTAGGCAACTATGCCTATATACCAAGGTAGTGGGATGTTCAAAGGGCGCAGCCATTGCTGGAACTGGTTGCCAGCGAGTCATCACTGATATCAATAATATGAATAGGAGTTAGGTCATACACGTTTTTCTGAATAATCTCTGGGGAAAATTACAGAAGTTCTTTATTGTTATCTTTTGGCAAGACCCTCCTGACGGCGTGAGAGGGTGAGCTTTCTGTGGGGGCTGTATATACGGTTTCTGTAGGAGGGATATCCAAACCGTCCCATGTGCTGCCACCCCCCTCCCCTAAACCATTGTATCGTGTTCAATGGCACCCCCTGTGGGCCGTCTAAACCAATTCTCCTCGTCATGCAATGGCCCCACTTAAAAGTTAGTGTTCCATTAGCGTGATATTGTAGCTGATAATTAAGTCGGAGACGTCTAGTCGGCGCGGTAAGAGCCGGCGATATGCCATATGGATTTGATACCAAAGCCTGTATCTGCCAAAACGCGGGAGGTATAAGCAGGTGTGGGGCATGGCTTCAGCTGATAGCAATGTAGCTGACACTGGCATAGTCTTTTACAATATCACTGGTTATTATCAAAGGTATACTGGAGTCAAGGAGGTTTTTTTGCTCCAGTGGCAGTGGAGGTGTGGTATGGGGTATACATCTCCTATAATTTCTTTAGGCTGGAACTATAGTTATATTGAAAATTACATAAGTTTAACCCCCCCCCCCCACCCAAAAACACAGTTTTCTAGTTGCTCCACCAGTGCTGAGTGAGTGAGTGAGTGAGTGAGTGAGTGCGTGATGTCTTCTGGAGTGAGTGAGTGAGTAATAGATGTTTAACGCCATTTCGACAGCTAAGGTCATATCCATGGCGAGAAAACTACATTTATCATACATCAAATGATGGATGAATGTATGCCGGTGCCCATGCACACCCGGGGTATGTGCACAAGACACAGAGAAGGGGTAGAAAAAAAAAATGAGATAAATACCCTTGTAAGATGGTCTAGGGGAGCCCTACATGAACTGAAATTAATGATAAGACTGCATGTTTTATTCAGGCACCCACATGGGCCTGGGCAGATATGGAGCTGTGGTCATCCCACAGGGGGCCGGGTAAGTGAGGGAGGTACCTGAGCAGGTATTTTACATGCATCTCCTCATCCACCTTCAGCAGCTGAGGCCTGCCTACAGGACAGGCCCTGCACTCTGTATCAAAAAAGGGTACATCAACTGTATTCTGACTACATGTATAAGAAGTACCCCTCCTCCACATATATTGAAGGAGAAAAACACCCTTCGTACAGAAAAAAAAAGGATTTACAAAGGCTTAAGAATGTCCCTTATTTAGATAACACAGAAGCCAATACAACTCTATCTGAAAACCCACTAGCTTTCTTTGAAAAGATACCGACTTATTTCAAAGTTCACTGATGTTTCTCAGGTTGAAAAGATGCACCCATGCAGCCCCTATTCTGGAACCCAAGGACACGGAAAAGGGCCCCTATGTCACGTTTTAATAACGCAGATGACATACCCTATGTGTATCAAGTGCCGTGATCGAGGCCCCAGGTCTGCCCTCCATGCTTAATAGGCCCATGTAGGCTGCATTGTAGGCACTGGATGGATGGACGATGAAGCCTGGTCCCACAGGAACAACTAAGCCCTTTCTCCCCAGGCAAGCAATAAGGGTTCTCCTTGCAGCCTCTCATAGGCTATTGTTTCTGCATGCCTGCTGGAAGATGGGAGACCCTTTGAGACTGGCCTATCACGGCCACCACTTGAACCCTATATAACATGCGGCTATACCCTATGAATATTCACCCCCTTCCCCATTCGCTACCCCCGCAACTCTAGTGCTAGGAGGATGTTCATTAAGGCTGGGCATAAAGCACTGGAGGAATGGAAGAGGTAAGGCAGCTCTTAGAGAATCATCCTCCACTAGAGCTGTTCAGGTTGATACGTGTATGCCTAAAACCCACCTTTTCAACATGGGTCAGGGATGAAATATTGTATACAGTGGCAAATCCATACCGGGAAGCCCACCCAATCTTTTAAAATCTGTCTATGACCAAGAGATCCCATTCTTCTTGCTTGTATACATATGGTGAAAGTATGGTGCCTGGAGGTATATAGGTGCGAGGTGAGGAGGGACAAGTAAAGGGGAAGTTATATAATAACTCTTCAGTGACCCTGATGCATCATGCCCATTGGTCGTCATGATGCGTGCATGCAGCCCTGGCAAGTAACTCGCCAGGGCTACATTCATGCATCATGATGACCCTATTGGCCTGAGACACTCCTGGAGGGTCAGCATGATGCTCCAATGAAGTGCGGCTGAAGTGCTGGCCAGCAGTCTCGCCAGCACTTCATTGGTGCATAATAACGACCAATGGGCATGATGCACTCCTGTATTTAGAGGGTTAAGGAGTCATATAGGCAGCCTCAGAGATGATGCCCTCACCGCTTTACACTGTTCCCATGGGTTATGATGGATGTAGAAACTATATCACGGCCAGTGCACTAGAAGTAGTAGCATTCTGACCGCCCCCTGCCATCCTCCACACACCCATCCGTACCGCCCACCAGATAACGCCCTCCAGGGATCTTAGGCCGGGGCTACCCCCGCCACCAGAGAACCCTCTAAGGGCCGCTGATGCAGTAGTGCATCATGACCATTGGTCGGCATGATGCACCAATTAAGTGCTTACGAGACCTCATTGGAGCACTGTGACGACCCCCTAGTTGTGCATGAAGTGCTGGCGAGTCAGCACTTCACTGGAGCATCATATCGACTCTCTGGGAATTGGTTTACATCCATTTTATACCACAAGAGTTACGTCCTACCTTTATAAACCTGAGTAAACGTCTCGTCTTCAAAGCAATACTTACCTGCAAGTAAAGGAAGAAAAAGAACGAGGATTAGTACAATGTAGTTTGAACAAAATATACAGTAAACCTCGGCATATAAGCCGCGGCTTGGCCCTTCATGTCATCATGATGCACCGATAAAGTACTGGAGAGTCTGCTCACTTGTACTTCATTGGAGCATCATGCCGACACTCTGAGAACTAGAGGGTTGGTGTCATGCTTTGATAACGCAATGCTGAGTTATTCACCAGGGCTGCAGTCATGGATCATGAAGACATATCGACATGATACTTTAATACATCATCGGCCTTTAAGGGGTTAAGCTGGGTTATAAGGATAGACAGGATGCTAGGCATGCCCGAGGAGGAAGGTATCCAGGAACCGGTGTAATGGCACTGGCTGGGGCTTGATAACGGGTTGGTTCTGGGCACAACATCACAGAATATAGGAATGGTTGGACTCCTGGCACAAATATTCAAGGTCTCTAATGTTCAGGGATGAAACTGAGTGAGCTCAGAAATATCTTATTTCTCTTGAAATGTATTATATGATTGTAGTCTTTACAGAAGGAAAGGGAAATATGAATAAAAAGCATATCTGTCACTGTAAACAAAGTGCATTTCTATCATACACATGAACCTAATTAACCCACATATAATGTTACAGAGAAAGCCAATTGCCTTAGAACCTATAACAGGAACAATATCCAGGTCTCTGATATAGGAATCTAGACAGTGGTCTTTTGATTATAAAAGAAAAACATATGCATACAATATATTTCTATATCAACACCCCCGAGCCTAATTAACCTTTATCATGTAATAACATCACAGAGGTAGACTATTCATTAATTGCCTCAGATTGGTTCGTTTTGGTTTGGTTGATTTTACCTCCACTAATTGTAATTAAAATTTAGCAGAGAAACTCAGAACTGAAAACAGATACAATTATCCAGGTCAGCCTCTTAACCCTTAAAAGGCCACTAATGCAGGAGTGCACCAATGAAGTGCTGGCGAGCAGACTCGCCAGTGCTTGGCATGATGCATTAATTCCTCAGCGGCCCTTAAGGAGAGTGATTTGTGGCTGTCACATGATAAGGTGATCATGGCGTGCCTGTAACGGTTCATTAGCTTGTCTATGGTGGTGTAATGTGTGCTTCCTCCAGGGTCTATACCCCCTACAGGTATCCATCTTAGCTAACCCTTTAAGGGCCCCTATTATGCATTAATGCATCATGCCCATTGCTCGTCATGATACACTAATGCAGCCCTGGTGATTAACTCGCCAAGGCTATCCATGCATCATACCGACACTACAGGGTTGGGACTCTCCCAGAGGGCTGGCATGATGCTCCAATGAAGTGCTGGTGAGCAGACTCGCCAGCACTTCATTGGTACATGATGCACTCCTGCATTAGCAGCCCTTAAAGTGTCCCCCATATCTCCACGCTTTCATTACCTACCCCAGCATGTGGTGCCACAGCCAGGATAGCAATGAAGTATACTACTAAGACTTGGCCTACTTCTCTGTAGTCCAACCATAGCCGGGATAGTACATGTAATGCAGTATACTACTAAGACATGGCCTACTTCTCTGTAGTCCAACCACAGCCAGGATAGCAATGAAGTATACTACTAAGACGTGGCCTTCTTCTCTGTAGTCCAACCAAAGCCAGGATAGCAATGCAGTATACTACTAAGACGTGGCCTACTTCTCTGTAGTCCAACCACAGCCAGGATAGTACATGTAATGCAGTATACTACTAAGACGTGGCCTACTTCTCTGTAGTCCAACCACAGCCAGGATAGCAATGCAGTATACTACTAAGACTTGGCCTACTTCTCTGTAGTCCAACCACAGCCGGGATAGCAATGAAGTATACTACTAAGACATGGCCTACTTCTCTGTAGTCCAACCACAGCCGTGATAGCAATGCAGTATACTAATAAGACTTGGCCTACTTCTCTGTAGTCCAACCACAGCCGGGATAGCAATGCAGTATACTACTAAGACTTGGCCTACTTCTCTGTAGTCCAACCACAGCCAGGATAGCAATGAAGTATACTACTAAGAAGTGGCCTACTTCTCTGTAGTCCAACCACAGCCGGGATAGCAATGAAGTATACTACTAAGACGTGGCCTTCTTCTCTGTAGTCCAACCACAGCCGGGATAGCAATGCAGTATACTACTAAGACTTGGCCTACTTCTCTGTAGTCCAACCACAGCCGGGATAGCAATGCAGTATACTACTAAGACTTGGCCTACTTCTCTGTAGTCCAACCACAGCCGGGATAGCAATGAAGTATACTACTAAGACTTGGCCTACTTCTCTGTAGTCCAACCACAGCCAGGATAGCAATGAAGTATACTACTAAGACTTGGCCTACTTCTCTGTAGTCCAACCACAGCCAGGATAGCAATGAAGTATACTACTAAGACTTGGCCTACTTCTCTGTAGTCCAACCACAGCCGGGATAGTACATGTAATGCAGTATACTACTAAGACTTGGCCTACTTCTCTGTAGTCCAACCACAGCCGGGATAGCAATGCAGTATACTACTATGATGTGGCCTACTTCTCTGTAGTCCAACCACAGCCAGGATAGTACATGTAATGCAGTATACTACTAAGACGTGGCCTACTTCTCTGTAGTCCAACCACAGCCAGGATAGCAATGCAGTATACTACTAAGACTTGGCCTACTTCTCTGTAGTCCAACCACAGCCGGGATAGCAATGAAGTATACTACTAAGACATGGCCTACTTCTCTGTAGTCTAACCACAGCCGTGATAGCAATGCAGTATACTACTAAGACTTGGCCTACTTCTCTGTAGTCCAACCACAGCCAGGATAGCAATGAAGTATACTACTAAGACGTGGCCTACTTCTCTGTAGTCCAACCACAGCCGGGATAGCAATGAAGTATACTACTAAGACTTGGCCTACTTCTCTGTAGTCCAACCACAGCCAGGATAGCAATGAAGTATACTACTAAGACTTGGCCTACTTCTCTGTAGTCCAACCACAGCCGGGATAGTACATGTAATGCAGTATACTACTAAGACTTGGCCTACTTCTCTGTAGTCCAACCACAGCCGGGATAGCAATGCAGTATACTACTATGATGTGGCCTACTTCTCTGTAGTCTAAACCACAGCCAGGATAGCAATGCAGTATACTACTAAGACGTGGCCTACTTCTCTGTAGTCCAACTACAGCCAGGATAGCAATGCAGTATACTACTAAGACGTGGCCTACTTCTCTGTAGTCCAACCACAGCCAGGATAGCAATGCAGTATACTACTAAGATGTGGCCTACTTCTCTGTAGTCTAACCACAGCCAGGATAGTACAGTCGGCCCTTGCTTCCTCAACCCTTTGATTCCTCAGATCCCTCATTACCTCAGACACAAGATCTGCAACTAGCTCTATATTTTCTATTATATTTGGACTTACTTCCTCAGATAATTTGCTTCGTCAGACATTTTTCCTTGCATTTTCTTAATCTGATGAAGCAAGGGCCGACTGTTATGCAGTATACTACTAAGACTTGGCCTACTTCTCTGTAGTCTAACCATTTTAAGGGCCGGTAATGATGTAGTGCATCATGCCCATTGGCTGACATGATGCACCAATGAAGTGCTGGTGTTCAGACTTGCCAGCACTTCATTGGTGCATCATGCCGACCCTGATGAGTGGGGAACAGGTCATTTGGACCCCAAACCTTTTCGACCCTAACCACTTGGACCCTAACCTTTTCGACCCTAACCAATTGGACCCCAATCTCAAAGTCACTTTGACCCCACCATGAACTTGCCCATACCACTTCAATCTCAAACCAATTGAACAGCTAAACCATTTTGACCCCATATTTTTCCATTTAGTTCATCTTTGTACAGTGCTGTGTATGACTTCAAAGGTATCGGACTGGTAGTTTGCAGAATGGCAAATGTCTCAAGATGCATAGCCATGTCAAATTTTCTTATATAAAGAATAATCCATAACATTGGAATACAGAGGATCTGTGAAACAGAATGTCATGAAAATCAAATGATTCAAAAATCATTTGGTGAATTCACCAACCCATGTGTAGTTGGGGTCTAACTTACTCTAACTGGTCAGGGTCCATAATACTTCCAGAATAGTCAGGGGTCCAACTGGTTAGGGTTAAGGGTCGAAATGGCTAGGGTCAAAATGGCTAGGGTCGAACTGGTCTGAGGGTCTAAATGAATAGGGTCCAACTGGTTAGGGTCGAAAGGGTTCGGGGTCCAAATGACTTAGACCCGATGAGTGTATCAACCATGTGGGGGTGCTATGATGCATGAGTGCAGACCTGGTATGTTGGCGACCACTGGACATGATGTATAAATATACCATCGGCTTTTAAAGGTTTAAGGACTAAGAGTTCTAGAGCTAGGACAGGAGAGAATAAAGTCACGCCATAGACTGATTCCTCCTGGTCCTACCCCCTCCGCCTCTCCCTCTCCCCGTGTAAAGCGTCCCGGGCTGCTCCAGGGTCTTGGCATCTCCAATTTACCGGAGCATGCGCAGTGACAATGGTGTTTAGTTGAGTTGTTTGTTTACGAGTGCTGTGCTGAGGAAATGGATAGGGATGGGGGCAAGCTGTTGTTAGGGGTGGGGTTGGGGTTGAGGGGGTCACCAGGCCACAGGAGTGGCAAACAGGGGTAACCATGGTGGTAAACAACCCTGTTGTTAAATGTAGTCTCAATGTCCACAGTCCCCCTGGTGAATAGAAACAATCGGCCAAACCCAAGCTACTAATCATGTCAACAACAACTTCCAATCCCCCAATCTGACCCAATGCTCCAGTAACCAACTGGCCTTGGTTGGATCCCCCCGGTCGCCCTACTCCCATATGTATACATAGTATCCTTCCTAAACTCCTACCCACTACGACCAGCAGGGGTGCTGGTCTACTGACCCCTTGGTAAAACCCGGGAGATGGGGCAAGGGGGGCGGAGAGGACGGCATCCAGGGCCGGCGGTCACGGGAGCAGGGGCAGCAGGGGCCGGGAGTGCTGGCACGGCGCCGTACCCACATTTGACTATACTACTGATATGGTGGACACGGTATTGGCCCTGTAACGGTTGCAGCTCGGTCCTTCTGTGGATATTAGAGCCTGCCTCCCCCTATATATCTCATCATCACCCTGTAAGGGACTCTAACAGTGGCGGATTTATAAGGGGGGGTGGGTGCGCAACCCCCTTTTCCCCAGTACTTAAAGAGTTTAATGTCATATTTTGGACCCCAAAATTTGCTAAAAAGAAATAAGGGGTACGCCCCCTCCTTTTGTACCGCGCCCATTCCTTTTCCAAATCCTGGAACCGCCACTGGTCTAATGCATTCGTGCATCATGCTGACCCTATGGGGTTGATACACCAATGAGGTGTATCATGCCGACCATTGGGCATGATACACTTCTGCATTAGCGGCATTTAAAGTGGTAAATGTGGGTACTGGAGGGTCGGGCTGCCTGCCACACGATACCACTACGGCCACTGCCAACTATGCCACCATATATGTCACACCCAATGGCCTGTGTTATCTACCCCATGAGTGCCATATACACCAGCAGGCAAATGGACATAGCAGGGATCCTATAGTTCCCCACTGTTAAAAGCAATACTCTCAAAATAACGATGGTTCTCTGGCAAATATCGAAAAAAAAAAACGTTCCCAGAGATTCCTCTTAACGCAGTGCTTTACTGTTTTGTCTCCTCGTCATAGATTTACACCGGCTTGAAATAAAAATACATAATATATAGTGATGTACTGCAGTTAACAGTGATACCTGGTAGAATAACAGTCATTTTTTTAGAGTACAGTACTGACAGACTCTTCTATGTGTCTATCGTGCGGCCCACCTACCACTCCCCCCATATGGTAGTGTATACCATGCCAGCCTTCAATATTTGATCATGCAATTCACGTAGGGCCAACCATCATAACATCCTCTAGCCCAAAGTGAATAAAATGGACTAATGTCGATCGTTCTGAGAGAGAGACGTGGCGTCATGGCCTCCTGCCAACAAAGCCTATAAAACATGCCAATCTGCTCCTCTATATAATATCTAACAACATCCACTTCATATCCAATGGGGCTACAGAGCCCCGGGACAGAGCCGGTACAGCACAGTAAACTAGGACTTTTTTTTACAGCTATCTGTTTTCTATCGACTGCTGGTACTGTAGAGACTGCTGCCGGACGTTTCCATAAAATGCTGTTTTATGTGTGGTAGTATTTCTCCTTCAACACGATAAAGCAGGATTTGCACGCAAATCCCATAGAGTAACGGAAATCCAGGAGTGAAAGGGTTTATTAACATTAACAGAAGCAGATGCCCATATACATAGATTCCAGAAATGGGATCCAGCCCCTAAGCACTAATAATTAACCAACCTGGAAATCAAATGCATATCAATCTCTGCATTGCACCAGGCAAGCAGGTGCATTTACTGCCATGAAACCACGCCTATAAGCCTTTGCTTATACATGTACACCCTTTCAGATGCCTACTATGTTTAATAGTCTCTCTAAAAAAATTCAAATTGAGCGGAATTTTGGCGCAATAGGGGTCAACCCTATTGTCCAATGGGCGCAGCCATTGCATGATCTGGTACAGTTGCAGTGAATGTGTGGAATAATTTCATTGGTCGAAAAATCAGTTCAACTTGAACCCTTCAGTACTATACATGTACTATACTATACTATTCCCAACCCCTTATAAATACATAAACTCGGCTGCGGTTGTATCATACACAAGGTTCTAGGGTAGTCTGTTTAACAGGGATGACAAGGGAGACTGAAGGCCCCTTCAGCCGCACGTTACTCTGCTATACGGCACATGGCTATTGTATTATTGACCAATGGGAGGCATCCCTGGCATAAACTGCGGAGTCGGGGGCTGAAGGTGTTAGTCATAGTGGAGTCGGGGTCTAATGGCGGCCCCCAGCTGATAATGGCTATGTGAGCTATACGGGACTAGCACATTGCTGGTACTAAGGGATTCTCCATATCAACAGCTTTAAGTAGATGATCTAGAAATATATTAACTATTTAAAAAAAAAAAAAAAAAGAGCAATAGATCATTGAATTTTTCTGTTGAATACCACAGGTGAGCCAATCAGGCCAATCAGTCTTATCACTGACCATTGTTCTGGAGGCTGATAAGAAATTTACCCAGAATGCCCTGCTCTGGAGTTAGGGGCCTAACCAAGATGGCGGCCTCCATAGCCTAATATGCTTATGCCCTATACACCCATACAACACAGGACATTACGGGGTATACACGGTAATGGGTCCTTTGACGTACAACGTCATATTGCGCAGTGACGTAGTGACCTTTCTGGGGGTATGTCTTCCTCTACATGACACCGACACGGGTATGTCAGACAGAATCATATCACTGTCCCGGAGGAGCTGCTCCTCCTATACCCCCTGAAGCAGCTCACATCGTGGGGGAACGTTCAACAATTACATCACTACTGGCAGTGGTTGTTGTTTCTGGTGTTGGGGGGGGGGTGGGGTGGTCCAACCATGTATAAAAACAAGCGTTCATTTCATGGACTCTAACCTTTCTTTTGAAGAATCCACAGCCGTTCACAGCTAGACATGAAATCTAAATCAAAAACCAAAGAGCCTTAAGAGTCACACAGTTCCTACTTGGGGTGTTGGGTGGGTGCATGGTAGTGTTAATTGGGTGTGACTATAGCTGTGCCATATACGTGTGAGAGGGGCGCCCTGCCTTACAGCAAGCCTCTGTTAGTCTGATTAAATTAACCCTGTAAAGATATTCTCGTATGCCCATTGATCGTCATGATGCATAAATGTAGCCCTGGCGAGTAACTCGCCAGGACTACATTCAAGCATCATGCCGACGCTCTGGGGTTGATACACCCCTGGAGAGTCTGCATGATGCAACAATGAAGGGCTGTCAAGCAGACTCGCCAGCACTTTGTCGGTGCATCATGATGACCTATGGACATGATGCACTCCTCCTGTGCTTAAAGGGATAATAAGATATCAATTTCACCCAGGCTCGGAGGCTGAGGGCGAGCGACTTCAGCACGACCACAAGAACCTCAAGGAAACACGATTGCGTGTCCGACGGGTGACGGACCGCGCCAAGTTAGGCCGACTCCGATTCAATTAGAGAAAGATTACATTTTTTTGACAGCCAGACATGATTGAATCGGGAAACGGTTTATGCTAATGAAGGAGGGCAAATAGCATTAGCGGCTGAGTGTATCATGGGGGAAATGTGGGAAAAGTCAATGTGTGTGAGGGGTTCGTCTTTTCCTATTTTACACGCCTGGCAAATATCACTGCCTTCAGGTGGTGACAATGAGGCTAATGATGAGCGTGGTGATAATACAGTATGGTGAGTAGGCTTTACTGGGACCATAACCTGTAGAAAAAAACAAAACAATGGAAGCCTCTCAGTGCCCAGGATTACATTGCCTCGATGGTATTACTCTGAAATTGGACCATTTATGTCTAGTTGAACGATAAGAGATGTGCATTAAGGTAAAATGGCTTTAGATTGTAAATGTTCACTCGGTCTTCATATAATAGGCATCATCCGTTATAAGCTGTGCGCCTTTTCAGCGCTACATCATGAGGTAACCCTTTAAGGCCCGCTGATGCAGGAGTGCATCACGCCCATTGGTCGTCATGATGCATCAATGAAGTGCTGGTGAGCAGACTCGCCAGCACTTCATTGGAGCATTATGCCGACCCTCCAGGAGTTTGTGTATCGACCCTGTATAGTCGGCATGATGCAAGAATGTAGCCCTGGCAGGTTACTCACCAGGGCTACATTCATGCATCATGACGATCAATTGATATGATGCATTAATGCATCAGCGGCCCTTAAAGGATTAAGGGCTGCTGATGCAGAGTGCATCATGCCCATTGGGCATCATGATGCACCAATGAAGTGCTGGTGAGTCTACTCACCAGCACTTCATTGGTGCATCTTGCCAACCCTCCAGGAGTGTATCGACCCCCATATAGGGTCGGCATGATGCAGGAATGCAGCTCTGGTGCGTTTCTCGTCTGGGCTGCATTCATGCATTATGACGACCAATGGGCATGGTGCATTAATACACCAACAGCTTCAATAGGGTTACTGCGATGCTGGAGAGGGGAGATCCGTTAGTTTCAGCCCAGATAACGTTGGCAGCATGCCACCACCACTATTCCGGCCACACACCCTACCCTCCATAATAACGAGCAGTGCGTGGGCGTAAGACACACTAAGACCTTGCAGCCTTAGTTTGATGGCGGCCTGTTAAGAAACACCACAAGATAACAATTTTTGTCCCCGCCCCTTCACTTCCTGTCGGCTCACCTCTAACCCTTTAAAGGCCAATAATGCATTAATACGTCCGTACCCGTTAGGTATTATGATGCATGACGTGCCCTGGTGGGTTATTCCCATCAGGGTTATCTTGTGGTTGGGGGGTAAAGTAATGCATCATGCTGACCCTGATGGATTTGATGCACTCCTTGAGGGTCCCCATGATGCACAAATGAGATGGTGGAGAGAGGACTCGAGCAGACATGCCAGGCACCATGCTAACCCTTCAGGGGCGGGTTGTATCAGTACTGCAGGGTCGGCATGAATGTGGCCCTGGCGCGTTACTCACCAGTACTTCATTGGTGCATCATGGAAACCAACCATGGGCATGATGCACTCCTGCATCAGCAGCCTTTAAATGTTTAACCACACCGATCTCTGCTACTGTAACCAACGCCTCCACACAACAGCGCCGTGCGCCGCCGGGAACCAGCACCGCCCGACAGGAAGTCCACACCGGAAGTTCTCAGCTGCGGCTAGATGGATCGCTAGTACACTTTTTCCCCTGGAGGTGGCGCCGTGGTGAGGCTTGATTTTGTCGGCTTACTCCCCCTGGTGGCGCTGATGAAGGGGCGTGCGGCCTGCGGGGCATTATGGGAGTGCTTGGTTCGCACCGTCCGTCCGCCAGGTGGCAGTAGGGAGGTGGAGGACAATGAGTGATGACTTTAAGACCGTCACACCCCGCCCCGCCCATGTCGGCGCTGTCACGGCGCGCCAAGATGGTCTAGCGGCCTGTATGGACAGGGTCAGAGCCTTATGGCTTTGGGGGCAGCGGACAGGTCAGCATACACCTAACATCCTAAAAAAACGCCATCTTCCGTTACCAAGGTGATGATGCTACGTTGCCATGGTGACTGGTGGAGTGGAGGCAGGTGGGATGGGGGCTGACCTTGTGACTGGTATGCCGAGCACATCGATCACCTTCGGCGTGATCGGTCTGATCCGAGTAGCATTGAGCACATTAGGAGCGACTCAGGCGGCTGGCCCAGCACGTCAATGTATGGGGGAGAGGCTCAGTGCGGTCAGTCAGCCAGCCTGGGGAGCAGCGTATCTACACTGCCAGCACCTGCAGCCCAAATACACTATGCCATTCCTACTGTGTCCAAGAACTGGTCTGGGATCTCAAGTAAGGGTGAGCGGGAGGTGGCACAGCTGCTCATCTCCGTCCCACCAAAAAAGAAGACAAATAAGATGAAAATAAATATATAAGTAAAGAACAAAGATGAGAGCGTCCCCGTATATGTGATGTGAAAACGCTGCCCCTTCATTACCCCAGAAAGGAGTCATTTGATTCCAGTACAAAAGAAAGGTTTCAAACGCTTCTGATCGTATGTAGCCTTAAACCATACTGTACTTGACAAAGCTCAAACTTATGATTTGATTCGGGATTAAAGCATAACTATTTCCTCCACAAAGGCCCTATAGTATTTGGGTACACACCCATACTCTAAAACAGCACTTGGTGACAGCAAGTGGGTTCCATGAGTGATGAGCAACAAATTGGCTAGCATGGCTACAACCTAGTAGTGTCTTACCCCCAACCCCTACATTATCCCGTCCCTGGTGCAAAGCATGGCAAGTGTATAGGGGATGCTAATAATTCATCCTATGGCTTCATTCACCCCTTTCCTCCTACTGCCCCATTACATACCCCCAGTAGCCGATTCGGCCTACAGAATCTGTGTCCTGGGCCCTCTTCCCTTAATAAATCACCAACCAAAACCTGTCATTTGTGTCGTGGCGGGGTGGTGTTCTCAATCCGCATGGCATTTGGGATGAAAAGATAGATAAAGATAGGGGTAAGAAGGGGAGAGGTGGGGAGGGGGGGGAGGGAATGGGATTCAGGGAGGGGGGGAGGCAAGGTAAGGGTGAAGGAGGGGAATGGGTAGGGGAAGGGAAGGGAGAGAGATGAGAGGGTAGGGGGGAGGGAGGGGAAGAGAGGGGAGAGGAGTTGGGACGGAAGTGGGAGAGAAAGCGGGGAGGGTGAAGAGGGGAAGGGGGAGGAGGGGAGGGTAAAGGTGAAGAGGGGAAGGGGGGAGAGAGGAGGGGAGGACAAAGGGGAAGTGGGGAAGGGGGGGGAGAGAGGAGGGGAGGGTAAAGGTGAAGAGGGGAAGGGGGGAGAGAGGAGGGGAGGACAAAGGGGAAGCCAGTGGGCGGTGGGGGAAGATGGGAATGGGGAGTAGGAAGCAGAGATGAATTAGAATGACAGAAAGAGTCACAGTTAAAAAGAGACAAAAGACAGTGTAAGATAACTACCGTGGTCATACAACCCCTGGGGTCAGGGTGCTGTGATCAATCACGACGCCCAATTGGCGCGTTGACAGATAACCCAAATGTAGCGCCATTATCGCCAGGCGTCAGCGGTGGTGCTCTATGGGCTGATAATCCGTGCACTCTGCTAATAGCACTTTGAGGGCCGCTAATGCAGGAGTGCATCATTCCCATTGGTCGTCATGATACACCAATGAAGTTCTGGCGAGTCTGCTCCACAGTACTTCACTGGAGCATCACCCCGACCCTCGGGGAGTTTATGACATCTGTAGGGTCGGTATGATGCATGAATGCAGCCTTGGCAAGTTACCTGTCAGGGCTGCATTCATGCATCATGATGACCAATGGGCATCATGTATTAGTACATGAGCGGCCCTTAAAGGGTTCTAAGTGGGCGCCGAATATACTGCTCATATCACAACACTAGTTCCACCATCTCAATGTATCGACCCCAGCGAGGAGGGAGGGAGAGGGGGATTTGTGGTTACAGATAACCAGTGGAATGGACCCTTTGGAATATAGCGGGGTACACGTATATTGGGACACATGTGTCTTCAGTGCTGTTAGTGCATAGCCATACAGAGGTTTAGCTTTGGTAACGAGATTGGTGTGAGAGACATGACATACTAAGCAGGGCTGGTGGGTTGACCAGGTGCATGCAGGGGAGGGTTGGGCTGTGCATACGTGTGTGGGATGTGTGAAACCAGAGAGCATAGGAATTTACTTCCAAGCTCTATGGTGAAACCTAGAAAGATTTCACCATGAAGTCCTAAGGCATGTAGAAGATGGATTCTCTTATACATGTAGTGTATACATATACCACAATACAGTCAAGGATCAAACATGGGATCTAACACATCTGTACCTGTCTTATCTGTGTTATAAAACCTCGCGCACAAGCCGCGGCCTAAAGACCTTTTCATGCACGGGGAGGGGGGGGGGTAGCTGTGACATTTTCCTATTAAAGGCTCACACCTAAATGGGTATGGACCACTAAATTCGACATGGTGACATGGCCATTTCTTAAAATCGACATGTGACATGGGCCTTAGTGACATGAGGCAAAACAATTAGTGACATGACATAGGTGCTTTCTTAAATTCGACATGGGACATGATAGGCTCTTAGAGGGGACATGGGACATGGGGATTTAAGTTACAAGTGCCATGACCATTTTTTAAAATCGACATGTGACATGGGGAACCCCCCATCCACACCCCCACCTAACTTGTGCACCTGTGTATAGGGGCTTGCGGGGAAAGGAGGCCTTGGCTCTACCAAAAAACTTTGAATTTGAATTATGTAAACCCATTGGTTAGAAAAACTCGCGTTGAGCTTTCAGAGCACAACTCCTGCAGTTTACACTATTTTCACGTGGAACCCAATCAGATTAATACAGATGTCATTTGGATGGGTTTGTGCCAACTGGAATGTATACGGGGATGCGGCTTATAGGCAGGGTTTTACGGTATATGGAGACAGAGGAGGCTATACTAGGAGGCTGTAAGGATAACAAAGTCTATAATAAGGGGCGTGGTATTTACATATATACCTTTCTAAGAAGGAGCTGCTCACAATGTCCTGGGTGTGGCTAGGGGTAAAGAAGGAGCAGCTCAATGTCGGGTACATAGATAGAGGACGGGGGGTACTGACTCTTTGGTGTTAAAGACCAACTGCAAAACTACAGCCCCCTTCTTCGCCATTTCAAGTAATCAGTTAGCAGTCCCCTCACTGTATATCAGGACCCTGATCCACCTAAAACATAGTTCTCTTGGGATAATTCTAAGAATCTGACATCCCTAGGATATATGTCCCGAGTCCGACAGGTATTCACAGCCTCCTGGTGCGGTGCAGTGGGTACCCAATTCTATCCAAAGTGCCCCCCCCCCCGACCATCCCCAGGTATATATACCCTGGGTGTGTCAGTCTTGCTGACTTTTCACCATTCACACCTTTAGTATTATTACATCAGACATTGTGGCATCATGTGTCAGGTCGTTTTTCATGTCTCTACTTTTAACCCTCTAAGGGCAGCTAATATCCATTGGTCAGCATGATGCATGAATAAAGCCATGGTGAGTAACTCGCCAGGGCTACATTGATGAGTAACTCGCCAGGGCTACATTCATGTATCATGACCACCCTACATGCTTGATACACTCTATAGGAGGGTCGGCATGATGCACCAATGAAGTGCTGGCGAGCAGACTTACTTCATTGGTGCATCATGACGACTAATGTGCCTGCACCAGAGATCCTTAAAGGGCTAAAAAGGCAGAATCTGTTAAACAGAGACAAAGACAAACACCTTCATGTCTCTTGTCATTCCAGCACAGTACTTTATGTATCAATAGCATCAAGCAGCACGCGTTATACCTTTTACATGCTAGTACCTTTTAGTTCTGTGGTCGATCGCATGCAACCATGCAACAACCTTGGCCCACCCAGCCAAGATTCATCCTATCTTATCAGGCTTACCATTTCTCAAATCCCTGGCACCTAGCTGCTAGTATTGTGATTGCCTATGAGTATATGGTGCACTGAAATTATTTTTTTTTCTTTGTTTCAGTAACAGACTATGACCATTTAAATTCATGGAAAATGTGACCAAGGCCACAGGGTGCAGAGGATTCAGACTTGTGTAAGGCCAGTCCCCATATCGGTCAGGGCATGGATAATGGGTAGAATAGGCCTCAAATTTAACGAGAATGGGTAGACTTGAATAGGTCTCGGATCTATGGAGAATGAGCAGACTAGTATCGATGTAAGATCTATCCAATGTATGACAAAAATGGTTAAAACCAAACTGTTCCCTTGTACAATTTCCACTAGATACATGTTATTGAGGAGGACATTGAGATTTTTTTGTTTGTTTGTTTGTTTAGTTTTACATCCGGGGGCCATCGAGGAACTCAGACATTCAAGGTTTCTTGGACATTAAGTCCTTTCTTTTCTTTTTGGACAGGTATTTATATGCTGCTTGCCCGACACAGCAGTGACCGAATCTATGAATGATCGAATCTATGAGATGAATGACCGAATCTATGAGGAGGGTCGAGGGGGAAAACCGCTCCCGGGGCTTCGTTCCCCTACTCTTTTCGAAGGATAGCAAGTGTTCTTTTATTTGCCTGGTCCCATAGGCAGGGCCAGACAAACCACGGCCTTTGATCACTCAGACGTGGTTCACTGAGGGGGAATCCCATGGCAAAAGACAAGCATGTAAGCCCAGGCCCGCGCATATGGACACCAGCTGCCCACATGCTCACCCCAAGACACAAGAAACCCCAAGTTTGTCGCCTTTTACGAATCTGGTATGCCCACTGTTAGTATGGAAGGAGATTTCTCCTTGTGGACTCCCAATGAAGTTATTCTGCTCCTTCATGCCCTCACATGAAGGTCCCCACTCCACAGGGGGAGGGACATTGAGAATTAGCATTGCAACACAGGGCAAACGCCAACCTCTTTATTTTATGTGAATAACTTCTTCCCGTAGAGATAGCATTGCAGAGCCGATCGCCACACCCCCAGTGGCGTAACGTGTGCCGATCCACCACAGCAGTCGATCCACCACTGCAGCCTCGTTCCGGGCGCATGTAAACATTTAAAATGGCGGACCGCCGCTCGTACGGGGAACAACGGTACCGGATTTTGCTGATTTTTCCTTATTTAAACCCTCTAAAAACATAAAATAAATAGAGAACTAAACTCCCCTGGTGTCCTCGGTGGCCAATCCACCCCTCGAGGTGGATCGGCCACCTCATACACCATGGTCGTTTAGTTCTCTCTATTAATGTGGTGAGAGATACAGCTGCCTCTCGTCTAAAGGCTGAATGGGGTGGGTGGGCAAACTATGAGCCAGCAATTCTAAAAATATGGATGTAATGATCAATCAGAATCTTTTAACCCTGTACGTGCCGTCACTGAGTGCATCATGCCCATTGGTCGTTATGATGCACCAATGAAGGGCTGGCGGGACTGCTCGCCAGCACTTCATTGGAGCATCATGCCGACCCTGTGGTGAGTTATTGTCATACATTCATGCATCATGAAGACCAAGGGCATGATGCTGTCATGCATTATCAGGTTTAAATGTAGGCTTTGCATAAGGATGTATAGAGATGTTGAAAATCCCTGAAATCAGGAAGAAACCTGAAGACTTCTATATATACCCCTGGTTTGTGTATCTTTGTGTTAATATGGACAGTCAGTAGTCAGGACTGCCTCATAGGCTGACTGCTCATACAATTTCAGGGCCGGGTCACGTGAGGACACGGTGGAGGGAGACGTCAATGCCTCCAATGGGCAAAGTGGTGCTACTCCCCCAGCAGTGCAAGGCCTGATAATTATGATATATGTATATAAAGGCGTGTCGTCGTCGGCCGCCATGTCATAGCTCAGACAAGTTGAGTGAGTGAGATAATATACTGTTAGTGGGATGGGTATTTCTGTGTGTAGAGGTGCTGGAGGGGGTTGTCACATTGAATCAATGAGTATGGTCAGCCAAATGCACACTGTGTTCTCTCTATTGATAAGCATATCTAGTAGTCATAGCACAAATACCTAGTATGTGTTGACTCCAGCTGTGGCCCTACATGCCTTATTCATTTCTGCCTCATGTAATATATAGATACCATTTGCTGGTCAACAAAAAACAGGAAACCTTAGAGATTCTTAGTAAGAAAGCCAGAAATTCCTCCTAACCCAAGGAAAAGTGGAGCTAGTAATATCAATTCATCGTATAACTACTAACAAGGTGTAACAGCCATGCCCATACAGTTAAAGAATAGAAACTGTGAAGTGGTTGGCTTAAGGTAAACCGTCCAAGTTGAGTGGTCGCACCATGGGCGGTTTACCCTATACCTCATCACACCTTTCAGCAAGCGTTTCCTGATTAGTTTTACAGATGTGACTTGTGAACTTAAATCACATCTAGCCTGACGTGGTGTGGGGAGGTTTGACAGCTGGAAGCATTTGGGGAGATTTATTAGTGTTCTGTCATACATGGGGATTTATTGGGAAATTTTGCATTTCATAAATACTTATAAATAATCCTGTACATCTATCTGAAATATTTGAAAGTATTTGCTTCATGTCTTCATGGCATTTCTTCTACTTGTATGACTAACATTAATACATGTCATCCCCCATCTGCAAATAAATTAGATTCCATAGTGCTTCTTTTACATGTATGATTTTCACAGCAAAAAAAAAAAAACAAAAAAAAAAACAACCAAAAAACCTGTATGCTGACGCAGTTGAGGGGTAATATAGAGAAGCGAATACTCTGGGATGAGAAAATATAAGATTACCATGAATAATATAGGAGTGAAAATATTCAAGAGGAGCTCACTATATTTGGGGTAATCTTCTCAGAATCCTCTCTATTTTAGAAATAGTTTTCACACAGAGCAACTCCAAGAGATGCAGTTTAGTTTCAATACCTGGACTCTACACATCATAATCATAACTAATATATTGACTAGTCATACATAAACAGATCATAACATGTTATTGACTATATCATTGTCTCTTCATGAGTCCTAAATCTATGGTTTCTGATGGTACTAGTAGCAGCAGTGAAGCACATAGAAGTAAATTCATTTCCATTCATTTCCCATGCTTCATTTATCCGAGCAGTTTTTCTTACACTATCGCAATTCTCATTTTCCCTGAGACCTTCTTTTTGCACCAGTCTTTTTTCTCTTCACTTCTCCTTATTCCTTTTTTTCTTTAGGTAGGAGGTAAGGCACGTCACACTCCACAATATATTGCCTGGTGGTGCCATGGGCAAATTGAATGGGGATGTTGCCAGTATTAAAGAGGCCCAGTGACACGGCTATTAGTGCCGGGGTATTGGGACCGCATCTACCGATAGTGCAACATGGTCCTCCACAGGGACCAGACTTCGTTACCTCCTTCCACCTCCCTCCCACCCACCCACCCACCTCCCTTCCTTCCTCCCACCCATCCACCCCCCTCCCACTGCACTTAACTCTTCAACAGACACCATCCACGTTCTCAAAATACAGAGATATGTATATGGCTATCCCTCAGGGCCTACGGATATTTGCGTTTTAGAAGCAAAGGTGATTATTTCATTTTGTTTTTAAAAAATGATCAGCTTTTTCTTTGTAGAAAAAGGGGTCAATTTTCTGTACCAATGATCACGAGTAGTGTGCTAGCATAATAACTATCAAACAGTAATAACATTAGCTTCCTGACCTAAAATGATTTTCATAACATTGAGTTGATGGTTGTTCTCCTCCTTAACATTGGAGGTAAATTGTGCAAGGCAATGGGACTGGGTAAAGGAGGGACCATTTTTTTTATCATTTTTTTTTTTGTTGAAACAGATAAATTATTTGGCCCCCCTCCCCTCAGAAGATTGAAAAGATATTGCGCCCCCTCCCAATGAAGTGTTTGAAAAAATTTTGCCCCCCCCCCCCAACCCACCACCCAAGAGATTGCAGAGAGTGTGGGAATGATATACATGTATATTTTATCATTGTTATATATATATATATATATAGGCTGGCCCAGGTGGACTGATCTCAGACCCCATTCACCTTGTGAGGACTAGGTACTAGGTGGTAGAAGCAGGCACCAATTCTGAATAGCATCAGTCGGGAAAAACTCGTCTTTGAAGCGTAACGACCACTTTGCCCATCTGGTCATGACCCATGGCTACAGCGCTGACTGGGGGTCGGCGCTGGGCAAAGAGGGGAGGAGAAAGACTAGGCTGGACCCTGAGGCCGAGGTGTGCTGCTCTCCAATACTAGAACTGCTCGGCCCACCCACCGCACACGCTACACCCAATTTCCTGGTGGTGATCAAAGTATGCCCGGCCTTGGGATGGATCTTTGCAGACCTAGAGAACTGGGGATCAACCGGATCTGCAGAGATCCGTCCCAACTCTAACTAGCCACCACAGCCGAGTAAAAGCAATCCATTAGTGGCCACCACCAACTCGGGCTACGGCCATCAGCTACTGGAGGAAAACACCCAGTTAGGGGCCTTTCTGCACGCCTGGCGTCTTGGGCGCGTCTCCCATCGGTGTCTTGGGCGCGTCTCCCATCTGCTAGGACCAGATACTTGTTATTTCCTGGAAGGAGTGGTGAAAAAAAGGAAAGAGGGGACGCTGACCGATCTATTCCCGAACTGGGGAATCAGCGAGGCAGAACAGAAATGTGCTATTTATATGTGCGTTAATGAGAAGTGAGCCGAGGGAGGGTCGCGGGGAGTTTATGAAAAAATGGAAATTATATAGAGAATGGGGGGGGGGGGAGAACTGTCGCGGATGTCGGGGGGTGTCCAGGGATGGAACTGACTTAGTCCCTGAAATACTCAAAAATAGAACCCCTCAATAAAGATAGGTTTTATACATATAACATTTGATACAAGGTCTTTGGAACTTGAAAATCCATGAAATGGAAAGGAAAATGGAGACTTCGATTCCTGAATGTTGACATGACATTGGACCCGCGGAGAAGATGCTAGACAGGAAGGGGAATACTCAACGACAAGTCCGCACCAAAATATTCACATTGTCATGCAATATGTCGTTTCTTCCCTCCGCTCTTTGTGGGAGGCTGCTGATTAGTATTCCCTGGAGGTGTGTCCATATTTACATCTGTCCCCCTGGAGGGGGTGACACGGGGTGTGTCACGGGGTGTGTTTGTCTGTGTTTCCTCCTGCCCTGGAGGAGACCCTGGAGAGGCACCAGGAGGGTTGCTATCCGGCCTCTTGGACAACACTCCTTGAGGAGGCAGTGCTTCCTTCCTGCGTCTTTCATTACGACCTCTGTGATGAGCAGCTCGCATTGGCCTGGCCCGGCACCCAGCAGACGACGCTTATTTGCCGGCACCGGGCGCCTTTGTAGGCCGAGCCACAAGCCTATATACAGGAGAGCTGCTCGGAACTGCTCACCACCCACACTCCCACTCACCCATACCACCTTACAGAGCAGCTTCCTCACCCATCCCCCTTTAACCCTTGGTCGGCATGATGCATTAATGAAGTGCTGGCGAGGCTGCTCGCCAGCACTTCATTAATGCATCATGCCGACCCTGCGGGAGTGTATCGATCCCATGATGCATGAATGCAGTGAATTGAGCTACATTCATGCAGCTCGTCGACAAATGGGCATGATGCCTTACTGCATTAGCAATCCTTGAAGGGCTTATACTTCCCGTACCCTCCTGTCCATACTTCTGTTTCCCTCCCACACTCCCCGCCCCACGTGAGCAGCTCCCGTCTCCGCCGCGCTTCACGCCAGAGCAGCTCGGTCCCGTCTCGTGACGTCAAAGGTAGCTGAATGAGAGCTCTTCTCTTTTGTGACTTCTTTTTAATGGGTCCCAATTTGTCGTGGAGGCGCGGCGACTGGAGCCAGTAGGCAGGCGGCAGGGACAGATACGACTACTGGGTAGGTAGGTGGGTGGTACCGTAAAACAGCACGCATAAGCCGCACTCTGACTTTGGGAGAATGCTATAAGTCGCAGGAGGGGTCTGAATTGCTGCCCCTTCCTTAGCAACGTGTACATACCGTAATGTCGCATTTAGGTGCCTGGGCAGCTATTTATTTGGATACCCTTATACCCCCGGCCCCTAAACAAGGTAGGCAGCTATTCAAGGCCTGGCACCTATTGTTTACAGGTAGGGGAGTCTCCCCCAAAGTTGTATAGTATTAGGAAAATGCAGACATAACAATGCCCACCACTTCAAAGAAGGACTGGTAATAGTGGTATTGATTCATTAAGAATGTCTAACTGATATAATAACACAAACTTAATTGCTTTATACCACACTGTGATTGGCTTGTGTTAATTGTCATTAGACAATCCTAACAATTTACATCAATAACATGTGAAATCCCATGTTAATTCCCATTTTAATGGTACATGAGATTATTATGACCACACTGACATGGTGGTAACCAGGCACCTATTCAAGGCCCGGCAGCTATTTATTCCAAACCCCTCCTACCCCAGGCTCCTATTCAAGGGAGGCAGCTATTCAAAACCCGACACCTATATGAGATATTACCCCACGTATAAGCCGCACCCTGAGTTCCTGCAGGTGCTATAAGCTGTACCAGGAGTCTGAAATGGTATATAAGCCGCGGCTTATATGCGGGGTTTTATGGTAGTAGCGATGATAACAGGGTATAGAAGCCGCTGGAGGAAGTGATGGAGAACTTAGGTGGTTATAGGCTCTAGAGGCTATGGGAGAGGTTTCTGTCTTCACCCACCTTAAGAATCGCCACGCTTGGTTTAAGGCATTGTCAATATAGGGCCCGGTATACGGCGCTTACAGGGTATCTAAAGGGTGCAACCATTACTGGAATTGGTTACCAGCGAGTTATCACTGATAAGAGCTATCAGATGGTTATCAGTTGCCCTCTTAGAATTCTAAGTGAATAAGGGGGATTATTTCATTGGTTTCTAATTCCTCCCGCTAGTAGACTATAGCGCAGAGATGCCGCTAACTGGCTGACAAAAACCAGGAAAACTGGATTTTGGACAGGTTCACAGAAAATTATCATGATTTAGTACAGAAATCTTGAAAAATAAAACCAGGAATTCCTGGTAAAGCAGGAAAAGTGGCATCTCTGAATATTAGCGACATCACCCTGCTATAGCCACTTCACCATCTTCATACCCATCCCCTACCCCCGATCCAAATCCAAAGCCCCATCCTCCAGGGCCCATCCTTCCTCACACACAAGAAAAAGATTGTTTTCGGTCTTTCTGTCTGATTTGGATTCAAAGGATCCTCACTGTGACCGGTCGGGGTTCAGCCAGGAAACAGCTATGGTTGGCCGGCAGTGACGGAAACAGAGCAGCTCGTGTGATTGATGGTGTGAAGACAAGCACCAAGCATTCCTACCCGTGATTTGTTCCTCCAGTCATCCCAAGCGGTGTTTTCACAAATCGCCCAAACTAAAGCATCCTCCATGCACTCACAGAGTTCCTGTTTTAAAACCAGGGGTCACAACCAAGTCACCAAACCGCTTTCCACACGGGGCCCGAAAAATTCCAAAATAACTTTAGACGGCTCTGAAATTAAGAGAGTCTTTAACAAAAAGGGGAAAAAGAAATTGGCGGTCACTAATGAGCTTGGTCTGGCTGCGTGTGTGTATGGGAGGTGTTAACCCATTAAGGGCCACTGATACAATAATATATCATACCCTTTGGTCGTCATGAAGCATGAATTCAAACATCATGCCGACCCTACAGGGTTGATACACCCCTTGAAGTATAATCCTGGAAGGTCGCTATGATGCTCTAATGAAGTACTGGTGAGTAGTCTCGCCAGCACTTCATTGGTGCATCATGACGACCAATGGGCATGATGCACTCCTGCATTAACGGCCCTTACAGGGTTAAAGAGAGCTGGCGGAGAGGAGCTAGTGGGGGAGCTAGGCTACTTGTGTCTGTCCTTGTGAGGGAGGAGGTGCTCGTAAGCAGCTCATAGCGTCAGGTAGCCGACAGGCAGGACATCCACGACCTGCTCAGGGGACAGTCTGCGGCACGACGAGAATAGCTACCGATTGAGCCCCGCCCCCAAATTGGCATTTAAGGGAGGGATGGCCATCGATTGCCGAGCTTCCGATTGTTGGGGACAGACAACCCCCGGGGCCCTTTACTACGACAGGTTTCCCGTCGTTGAGGCCCTAAGGCTTAAACTGGGGACGGTTAGGGAAGAGCTATATACATATAGTAAAAGTGAGGGACAGGCTAAGGTTTGAACTGGGAAAATTTGAGGGAAAGGCTGAGGTTTATACTGAAGAAGGTGAGGGAAGAGCTATTATACGACTTGATGAAATAGGTAAAGTTGATGGAAAGGCTCAGGTTTACGAGTGTTAAAGGGACAGATATTGCTGCTAACTCGGAAAGTGGACTACTCACCTTTTCGAACGATTTTTGGCAAAAAAAAAAGGCCGAGACGAACAGGAATCATATAACCGAGGGTTATAGCACCAGATTGAATTAATTGTTATATTTTTAATGCGTATACAGAGAGAACAATAGAAACAAGATTAATATGCAATATATCATTTTCCATTACATTCTTATCACGTATGTGACACCCAACCAGCCCGGACCTAACACCCAAAATGACACCTCCATAGAAAACCATTGAGTGCCCCAAGCTGGACTTCAGGTGACCTACTTTTTTTTAAAACCTATCACATGACAGGTTTCATTAAATCTCATATTTAATGGTTTTCATGTAATTTGAGCTCAACCTCAACAACCTCTTCTCAAAAATGCTCACTTCCGGTCTTAAAAATGTCGCCAGCCCCTACCTGTCTCTTAAAACTTGGCTTTCCGAGTTAAAAATGGAGAAATTGAGTGAAGAGCTAGAGTCTGATGGACCGGTTAGGCCTAAGGTTTAATCTGAAGAAATTAGGGTTAAGCTACAGCAAGTACAATAGCAAAAATCAAAGTAATGTGACCTGTCATGGGCGCGTTGGCCACTTTTTGAAAGATCCCCTGCATTGTCTCACTATTAGATAATGGGAAAAGTATTTTGCAAAGCGAGTGGACCTCAGGTTCAAATTTAATGTGCTACTGGATGCAGAAAGGACATGCTGAGGAGATCCACACATATCTGCCATGCTACACATGTATGTAGATAGTCTAAATGCATCCTCCAGGGCTTGAGGGTAGACAATTTGTTGACCCAGATGTGAACTTTGCAAAACGCAATTAACACCACCAGCATACACTTTCAAAATACACCCAGGTATGTGAATAAACAGGTATGGTAAACATGTTTACCTCAAATGACCGTGTTTTATCTTGGACCTGGAGGAGTCACTCCAGGTGATGAGGGCTCAAACCGATGTGTCTAATTTGAGACATACCAAGTTAGCGGATATGCTCAAAGTCACCTTTGGAACAACCTTGGGAGATGAGCAGGAGATGAGCTGCTCATCCTTCCACCTCTGGCCTCCACTAATCATCTCTGTCAGGACAGCTTTAAACTCCTGCCCCCCCCTACACCATGGCACACTGACCTAAAGGTACTCAGCTAACCCTTTAACGACTGCTGGTGTATTAGTGTAACATGACCATTGGTCGTCATGATGCATGAATGTAGCCAAGGCAAGTAACTCACCAGGGCTACATCCATGCATCATGCCAACCCTACGGAATCAATACACCCAGAGGGTCAGCATGATACTCCAATGAAGTGTTGTCGAGCAGAGTTCATTGGTGCACCATGACGCCCAATGCAGGCCTACATCAGCCTCCATTAAAGGGTTAACGCTGTAACTAAGGTGGGTAACCTTGGATACCTGAGCTTATGAATGGCAAGATGACCCACAGACCTCATACACAGCAACCTGAGATAAGCTGCCCAAAGCTATAGCAACCTACAGGCCCCTACAGATCTCAAACTAGCATCCCACCTCCCACCTGACCTAGTGTGACATGCACGTCATCCCTCAGCGTCACGTGACGTACGCGGACGCTACGTGGTCACGTGTGGAGGCGAGGTGAGCAGGTAGGTGAGCACGTGGTCATGTCACGTGGGCGGCGCGCGGTGGTCCCCTGGTGGCAGGTGTGGTAAACCACTCCGCACCCAGTCCCTACAAGATACCATTACGTCTTGATTAGAGGGTGAGAACATCTCACTGAGTTATGACCCATATATATATGTCTGATTTATGGAGTTCTGGATAAAGGCTAGTGCTATAGGGCTGTCAAAATAGCATAAGGTGGCGATCGCTTGACATGGCTGAGTCATTTGCTGAACGACTCTCCAATCGCCTTTTTATTTCTTTTCCAGTTAGTCTCTACACAATCGTGGGTTGGATTTGCTACGTTCCCCTGTATTGACTTCCAGCAATGCCAGGGGCAAGCAAGCATCTTATTCTATCTAAGCAATTTTGATTGTTTTCACTCTGTACATGAAACAGCAATTTGGTCAAGAGCAGCTTTGAATACAATGTACATCAATATTGTTGAAACCTTCGAAACGTCCACCTACTAAGACATGTTGCCTAGCATCATGTGTCCACATATTAAACTGGCATCATTTGATACTGTTGTAGGAAAGCATGTGTGTTGTTTTATTTTGTTCAAACACTAAACAGTGAAAGACTATATGCCTCTATTTACCCAGTAGATCTAAAAGTTACCCCCCAAACAACTCGCCATACATCCAAATCAGCCTGTGTCTAAAACCAGGATTACTACAGCATTAGAACACAGCCACTGTGTGAAATTACAGGAAATGGAAACGTAAATAGTAAAAGAAGTCTTGGTGCAGCAAAGTGAAGGCTGGAGGGTCAGGTGGATGCAGTGTCTACAATTCAATTTCCCCTAACACTGTAGTCTTAACCCCTTAAAGGCCGCTGGTACATTCATGTGCCATGGTCGTCATGATGCATGAATGCAGCCCTGGCGAGTAACTCATGTATCATGCCAATCATCCAGGGTTGATATACTCCCAGGGGGTCGGCATGATGCTTTAATGAAGTGCTGGTCATCAGACTCCCCAGCACTTCATTGGTGCATCATGCCGATCAGCATGAGGCACTCCTGAATCAGCAGCCCTTAGAGGAGTAAACCCACACCACTACTATACCCAGTCAACATCCCTTATGTTCCTATAAAAACACTCATCTAGGGACAAAGTAGAAAATCCCTATGTGTAATCTCTACCATAGATTCTTGTCTTGCAGGTCCATCAAATAAATGAGATCTCACCCTCCTGTCGGCGCGAATCTAGTCAGTGCAGCCATGTGGGGCAGGCAGACACGGTCATTGATTTTCCTATTGATACCCTTCTCTCTGAGCTACTAATAATGATGAGAAGTTTTACATGGTATTACTGGAGCTATCTCTTTTAATGTTAAATCATCCTCCTTGTCATCATAATCTAATATGTGTACCTAGCCCAGACACACCCCATATGTTATAGGACCAGCCCCTTTCCCATCCACCCAATTCCCTGCTCCTGCCTATTCACCCATGTCCTTTATAGGGAGTGGCCATTATTCAGTGAGATTGGGCACATCCATTTAAACTCTGTTCTAGCCCCCTCCCTTTAAAAAAAAAGGTCAAAATGACATGGCCCCAGCTTCTATGCTGTTCACGTCCCTCTCTAACTATAATATATTGTGTGGTCTTATTTGCTAATAGAGGTGAAAATGTTAAGGCCCGCTCCCAAACAGGGGTCCAGGTTTTTTACGCTCCTGCTCTCAAGAGAAGCCAACATCCCCTTCAACCCAGTACACCTCTGTTGATAACAAATGGCCATTACCTTATATGAGATGTATAGTTGACTAGGGTGTGTGGTGGTGGGCGTCGAGCAGAAGCAGATGCCGCTTTAAAACCTTACAGGGGCGCTGATGCATTAATCAATCATACCCATTGGTCGGCATGATGCATCAATGTAGCCCTGGCGAGTAAGGGCTACATTCATGCATTGTGACAACCCTACAGGATCAATACACTCCCGGAGGGTCAGCATGATGCACTAATGAAGTAGTGGCGAGCAGTCTCACCAGCACTCCATTGGTGCTTCATGCCGACCAATGGACATGATGCACTCCTGCATCAGCGGTCCTTAAATAGTTTAACCATGGAGGAGGGAATAATGAGATACAGCCCATTGAAGCATGGCTCAGCCAGGATCTGCTCAGAGCTGCTCCAGAGCTGCTCTCCTGCTGCTGTAGGTGACGTAGGTGGACGGCTTCAGCTATTGACTAAACACCGTCCACACGAGCTGCTGCTCACTATGTACCGCCTTTGCCTATAACCACCATACACCACCCTCCATCTATGTCATTCCAAATACCTAAGCAGGCAACTTGGCGATAAGAGTGTGGTCATTATTTATCAGCAGGGGCGGTGGTGAGTTTTCGAGCAGACGCGCGAATATTTTTTACGCCCCTCACCCCCCAATTCGATGGCTGTCACCCTCCCTCCCACGCTGCAGGCACTGAAAATCTCGGGCTAATCTATAGAAGTACGCTGGCCTTTTTTGCTAATGCTTTCCCCCACCTCTAGAGGGATCAAAAGTTTATATACACCCCCTTTTATGAGGGGTCGAGTTTTTTTTTTACCCTCCCCCCTCTCCTCCTTAAAACCACCCCCCGCTCTCCTGTTGATAACTAGCGACCACTCCCTAAGGAGGCAACCTGCCGATAACGCCCCTCCCCCACCCCTGACCATTACCAGCCCTTAAGCATGTAGCCTGCACGAGTGACAATATTGACATGTCTGACATAAGTTTTTTTCTCTCTTTTACGTTTATGTCAAAAGGTGAGTGAGGGCTGACCTTATTGGACGGGTCCTGATTTTTTCAACTGAAAACCACCAAGGTTGCTGACTCTGTTACATAAATGCAAACCAAGGACCAATTTCCCTCCTCTTTTTTAGTCTTCTTGAAAACACACCAAACCGGTGTCTGCCCTTTTATTTGACTTTTCCGGGTGGGGGGGGGGGGGTATATTCTAGAATTGGAGTGGTCAAATAAAACAGAAATTTCTATCAAACTGGGCTGCTGGGTCAGCCAATATAACAAACATTGAAAATCATGAGTGATAATTTTGAAAAAAAGAAATTATGTCCTTTATTAACGACCAGAATTACAGGTAAAAAACTAAGGAGATAACAGTTGGTTCCTCGCAGGTGTTAAACATTACAAAGTGTGTGGAAAGTACTGATGCATGGGGCTGGCGAATTGAAACTGAAAATTGGGCCGTTCTTGAAGATGTTTCCTCTTGCCTCTGATGGATGAGTGCCAGACAGGTTGTACATAATAGATAACCTACATCATATGGCACGTGCCTTAGTCCCTTCCTGAGTACAAATACCAACATATCTCTCAGGAGAACGTTACCATGCGAGTGGGTGAATAGGGGGTTTCCCACTCTAGGAACCACTCTTTGAGGTGCAAATGAGTAGCCACTCACTATGGAACAGTATAGCCTTTATATATTAGGTTGATTGATTGATTGATTTGTGTTTGACAGCACTTTAGCGGCACTAAGTGGCTATCCCGTGCTTCACATGTTGATAATTTAACAGAGGAATGTCAGTGCCCGCGCATATGTGCACCACACACATCCTGAGGGGATAGGAAAGAGGAGATATAGACCCTTTTAAGTGGGCTAGGGAAGCCCGCCTTATATTAGGGCTGGCCCATGTAGATGATGGCTCTGAATATGACCTAATATCATATTGTCCAGACATAATTTTACACATTTATTTTGGTCAAAAATCACTGACAGGTGGAAATGGGATAGCTTTCCCTGTGCTCTACATAGGAGTGTTTGTATACTACCCCCTGCTACTACAGGGGGACTGCTCTATGGAGTAGGCTGGAAACACCTGGTTGTGACCTATATAGTATTCATTAATAACGATATGAGTCATAGAGTGGACACTTCAAAGAGCATCAGGAGCAATCCCCGGATACCTAACGATTGATAAAACTGGACTAGCCGAGTAGCTACTACCGCAATTCCTCGCGTTTAAGGCGTGGCTTTATGCAAGGATCCCACCCAGCTGCCCACCCACCCACTCCAGTAGAGTGTAACCCTTAGGATCTCACCCAGCTGCCCACCCACCCACTCCAGTAGAGTGTAACCCTTAGGATCTCACCCAGCTGCCCACCCACCCACTCCAGTAGAGTGTAACCCTTAGGATCCCACCCAGCTGCCCACCCACCCACTCCAGTAGAGTGTAACCCTTAGGGTCCCACCCAGCTGCCCACCCACCCCCTCCAGTAGAGTGTAACCCTTAGGATCCCACCCAGCTGCCCACCCACCCACTCCAGTAGAGTGCAACCCTTAGGATCCCACCCAGCTGCCCACCCACCCACTCCAGTAGAGTGCAACCCTTAGGATCCCTCCCAGCTGCCCACCCACCCCCTCCAGTAGAGTTTAACCCTTAGGATCCCACCCAGCTGCCCACCCACCCCCTCCAGTGGAGTGTAACCCTTAGGATTCCACCCAGCTGCCCACCCACCCCCTCCAGTAGAGTGTAACCCTTAGGGTCCCACCCAGCTGCCCACCCACCCCCTCCAGTGGAGTGTAACCCTTAGGATCCCACCCAGCTGCCCACCCACCCCCTCCAGTGGAGTGTAACCCTTAGGATCCCACCCAGCTGCCCACCCACCCCCTCCAGTGGAGTGTAACCCTTAGGGTCCCACCCAGCTGCCCACCCACCCCCTCCAGTAGAGTGTAACCCTTAGGGTCCCACCCAGCTGCCCACCCACCCCCTCCAGTAGAGTGTAACCCTTAGGATCCCACCCAGCTGCCCACCCACCCACTCCAGTAGAGTGTAACCCTTAGGATCCCACCCAGCTGCCCACCCACCCCCTCCAGTAGAGTGTAACCCTTAGGATCCCACCCAGCTGCCCACCCACCCACTCCAGTAGAGTGCAACCCTTAGGATCCCACCCAGCTGCCCACCCACCCACTCCAGTAGAGTGCAACCCTTAGGATCCCACCCAGCTGCCCACCCACCCTCTCCAGTAGAGTGTAACCCTTAGGATCCCACCCAGCTGCCCACCCACCCTCTCCAGTAGAGTGTAACCCTTAGGATCCCACCCAGCTGCCCACCCACCCCCTCCAGTAGAGTGTAACCCTTAGGGTCCCACCCAGCTGCCCGCCGCGTTTAAGGCGTGGCTTTATGCAAGGATCCCACCCAGCTGCCCACCCACCCTCTCCAGTAGAGTGTAACCCTTAGGATCCCACCCAGCTGCCCACCCACCCCCTCCAGTAGAGTGTAACCCTTAGGATCCCACCCAGCTGCCCACCCACCCTCTCCAGTAGAGTGTAACCCTTAGGATCCCACCCAGCTGCCCACCCACCCTCTCCAGTAGAGTGTAACCCTTAGGATCCCACCCAGCTGCCCACCCACCCTCTCCAGTAGAGTGTAACCCTTAGGATCCCACCCAGCTGCCCACCCACCCACTCCAGTAGAGTGTAACCCTTAGGATCCCACCCAGCTGCCCACCCACCCTCTCCAGTAGAGTGTAACCCTTAGGATCCCACCCAGCTGCCCACCCACCCTCTCCAGTAGAGTGTAACCCTTAGGATCCCACCCAGCTGCCCACCCACCCCCTCCAGTAGAGTGTAACCCTTAGGGTCCCACCCAGCTGCCCGCCGCGTTTAAGGCTTGGCTTTATGCAAGGATCCCACCCAGCTGCCCACCCACCCTCTCCAGTAGAGTGTAACCCTTAGGATCCCACCCAGCTGCCCACCCACCCCCTCCAGTAGAGTGTAACCCTTAGGATCCCACCCAGCTGCCCACCCACCCTCTCCAGTAGAGTGTAACCCTTAGGATCCCACCCAGCTGCCCACCCACCCTCTCCAGTAGAGTGTAACCCTTAGGATCCCACCCAGCTGCCCACCCACCCACTCCAGTAGAGTGTAACCCTTAGGCGAGCATATCTCTTTTTTTTTCTTTTACTATAGAATACCCGGCAGTCCTGAACTGCCCAAAATCAAGCCCCAGGTTCGCCTTATAGCATTTCCTTCAACCTAGGGCGCGCCTTAATATATATTAGGTGTTATGGTAACTGCAAGCCTGGAGGTGTGAGGAGCAGGAGGCCCTGGAAGGAAGGCTGCAGTAGCAGTATACATATAGCGTGTTACCCCCTGGAGGTAGTATATCAAAGCCCTCTCAGTCTCAGGTAACTCCCCAGGCTAGCTACTGGAGGAGCAGCTCATCCAGTGGGAAGTGACTATATCTCAGCTCCTGCACTCTCATACATAACTATGCACACACCTGCTATCCTATTTTTATACTGGTTTTCGGTTTGAGATATGATCCCTTTTAAAAAAAAAAAAAACACTGACATTTTGCTGGGCAAAAATCTCCCCCCTTTTCCCCCGATATATCATGCAGATCACTTGCAAATTGGCTAATGGGCCATTAAGCATACCCATTTGAGCCCCAAACCTTGCATAGAAAAAATTGCCCTTAATTTGCGTTTTTGGGAATGCATGTATGCACCCATAGAGTGCAGGTGCCTCCTACATAGAGCAATGAGCAGCTCCCTGAGCAGTTCTGGGGCTTCCTCACACATCTAACAATCTTTGCTGCAGAAAGCACGTCAGGGCTTCTCTATGGAGTAACAAGTCTTATCTAGCACCTGGTGTATCTACTTCAGCATACATCTAGCTCAATAATGCATGACTTTATAAGCCTTTAAGGGCCGATACTGCATTGATGCATCATACTGATTGGTTCTCATGATGCATCAAATACATCCCTTCCAATCAACTTGCACTTGCTATCCTTCGAAAAGAGTAGGGGAATGAAGCCCCGGTAGCGGTTTTCCCCCTCACCCCTCCTCATAGATGCTGTCATTCATAGATTCGGCCACTGCTGTGTTGGGCAAGCAGCATATAAATACCTGTCTAGCTGTCTGGACAAGCAGCTTTGAAATACCTGTCCAAACAGAAAAAAAAGGACTTAATATCCGCAAACCACAGAAATGTACTTTTAAGTACCATTAATGGACGTAAAATCAACCAAACCAAACCAAAGCCATATAAGTGATCTGTGCATCACATGATGCTCCAATGAAGTGCTGGTAAGCAGACTCGCCAGCACTTCATTGGTGCATCACGACGACCAATGGGCATGGTGCACCCCTGCATCAGCGGCCCTTGAAGGGTTTTAAGCCTCTCAGCCTATTTTGGACTTCTATGTATATTCCATTTCGGCGTAATATTTCCGAGCCAGAATATAGAACACTGCTAGAGTGGGTGCCACGAATCCATCACCGTTACATATTTTTACTACACACTAATCACGACCAATCAATCACTGACTGCCCTTTTTTAATCGTTAATAGATCTAGATCTGATTTCTTCTTTTAATGATATCTGATTTTGCTTTGACTGCATTGCAGGTACACATATTACGACTGAATACAAAGATATGTTTGATTCATCCTATATGAATATTATATCAAAATAGATTTGCAAGCACTAGTCACCACATTAAAAATGGGAAAGGTTATGTCATATCTCGCTCATGGACAACTCGGACAGTTCTTAAAAACTGACATTTGTGAAATTTAAACACCCTGAAGAAGGGACAATGCATGAAAGGCCCTGGAATAGTGAATGAGAGGAATATGCCTAGCTCTGATTTTGTGAATTGACTGAGGAGAAAGCCTCATCTTTTACACACTGGTCCCAGAATAAATGGTGAAAATGTAGCCGCCGTGGAGTAACAATAAATACTGCATCTCCCTGTGGGAGCTCATTCTTTTTACCCAGCGCTCATATCTATCATGAGGCGCACAAAATAACATCAGACGTGGAAATATGGCCACACAGACGTGGGCAATGTCGGACCAAGTACACAGGGAGGATGGGAGGTGGTGAGGAGAGGGAGGGAGGGGCTGGGTCTGTGCTGGGTAGGGGGAGGGCATAAGAAGGGGAGAGAGAAGAAGAGGGATGAAACGAGTGGGATATCAAAAAGAGAGACAACGCTGGAATTGGCACATCAAGAAATATAATAGTGAGAGACAATCACAAGGAAAGGGTGGAAGGGGAAGGTCGGGGAGAGACTGAGGGGGCTTGGAGTAGGGACAATGTGGGCATGGAGTATGGATAATGTTTGTTTATTCCCTGTTTCAATTCAATATGATTGTGTATTAAACCAATGTACAAGTTAAGATAAATACCATTTTTAAAGAATAAAGATGCAGCAATGAAGTGCCGGCGAGTCTGATGGGCAACACTTCAATCAAATGAATACATCCCGGAATACATGCATCATGTCGACCAATGGGTAGCTTATACGCGAAGGTGGGGGGGGGGGGGTATGATATTTACAAATGTTATACAAAACCCTGCCCTCACGCTAAATTATCTCCACGAATTACAAAGTATGAACCAGAGCAAAGCGTAGGAGGCGCTCCTAACTCGGAAGAGATGGGGAGGTGGGGTTATGGTACCACTCTGAAGCGTTCCCATGTCTGAGAGTCACTTTTTTAGCACAGACTATTATGATTCATGTAAGTAAGTGGGACAAATGAAGGATCTACATGGAGAGTGCCCCCCCCCCCCCATAGGCTACCATGATTGGTGACATCGGCATCTGTGGTTAACACAGACACAAAAAGGGTTGGAAAAAGGTTTCCAAATTGAATGTATATACTTTAACATTGTATCAAAGAAGCATCACCTGAGGGTGGTGGCAGGTATGCCTTCACAATCACTCTGATATCCCCTTATCTAAACCACATTATGGACTGTTTTAGATACCTGTATGATCTATAAATTCCATGCTACATAAATAGCACAAAATCTTTATCAATACGCACTGGGAATACCCTTTTATTTGATGACGAATGTGAAGTTTTGCCCCACTTTTGAGGCATCTGAAATGTCTTAATCCATAATGGCCCATATAACTCTTCCGAGTTAAAAAAAAAAAAAAATCTCAGAAATGTCAAACATCAACTTCTTAACAAGGGGAGCTCTCTCAATTTTCGAATTTTATTCTTCGGCCTGCTCTCCACGGGAGATTTATCTGAATTATGAATCCCATTGATTTAAGACTTCCAACTCTTCAATCATTCAATTCCACTGAGGCAATTTCAATTTCTGTAATGAACGTCCATCCCCAAGATACTTGTGGAAATGGAGTTTTCAATATGATTGACAAGTCATGTGATCTCCGCCATGTTCTTCATGTAAACACCTCATTAGGGGACCTCTATCGTCACACTTCCGGTACGCTGACCCTGTTCTCGTTGGTTTCCGCTTCCGTCGGCGACGACGGGATAGAAATCAATATAGCGCGGTCGCGGTAACCCGACTACTTACTTAGTAGTGCACCATCTTGTTGAAGCTGAGTGCATCCTATGCATTAAAGTACCGTTAGGCATACTTTAAGGGATTACTAGATGGGTTTAGGGATGCAGAGGAGAAAATAGGGTTGTTTCCAGCCCACCCCTGCACCAACTATGTGGTTAGCCATTTCATGATGTGCTACATATACCAGGGGTGTGATTTATTTTGGCCATCGAGTAGGAAATTACAGATCAGAAAACATGGCAAGTGTTCATTTGGTGCTTGATCAGCCACGGAATATCAAAGACATCTCCTGAATACATATTATATATGCATGTAAACGATTTTTATTATTATTGGTTCTGGGAAAATGAGAAGGTCAACTTTTTTCCCAGTATGTTTCGCCTATACATCTAGAGGATGTTTAGGCGAAACATACCCCAAACTGTATATATATCGTCGCTTTAGTGCACGAAGGTTGTGACTGGCACTTTGAGAAAATTGTGTTTTCTTCTGTTTCAACATAGATCTACTAGCCCTTATCTACCTACTGTGAAAGAGGTGAAGCTAGTTCTACGGGTATGTGTGTCTACAGGCCCTAATTCAATATTGTGGTATTCACTTTGTGCTATAGTAAGTGGAATACCGGTACTCCTTTTTTCTCTCCTGGAAAACTTGAAAATGCGGGTACAACCTTCTTGCACTAAGGCGACGATATATACCCAAAACACACGTCTCCAGCCCTAGCTCCTATCTGCACCTCCAGGCCTACCTACCACTGCCGATAATACCGTTACATACAAGCCGTGAACTCGGCACGTGTAAATCACCGCGTGCCGCATTAGACAAATGGGCGGGAAGCCACCACCGAGCAACTCCCATAAATTGTCATTAGCTCACCAACATTCAGAAAGAGCTGCTCGGTGTAGGGGTGGGGGTGTGGGGCTGTCTGCGGCATCCGGACAGCCTTGGGGTGCATGGATTGTGACAACTAACCCTCCTGACCCCCTGACCTCTCCCTCCCCAGCCCTGGAGGAGCCTCCAGGTGGCGCTGCCAACACCCCCACCTGGGGGCAGGTCACTTCCGGTGCACATACCACCCTATGTTGACAGTGACATGGGTTTACACCGAAGCCATCTCGGTGTCAGTTACATGGCTGTAACAATTCATAACCCGCCCATTCTTTTGCGCTTCCCCCCCCTCCTTTTTTTTCTACTTCTTTAATTGAGGACCCAATTTGAGTCAGAATTGAGATATGGCCCAGCAAGAAGGGGGGGGGGCATTCTTATACAAATTCTGGATCGGCTACTGTAATGCACGCACGCACACAAACACACACACACACAGACACACACACAAAAATGGAATATGGATTAGATAGCCCTTTGTCAACCCCCCAAACCCTGTGAATGTCCTCTTATTCTTGTGAAATACCTAAATGCATCATTCTTAGTGGCCGTCACGATGCAGGGATGCAACATGAACTCGCCAGCACTAAATCCACGCATCAGCACTTCATTTATGCATCGTGTTGACCAATGGGATACATACAAAGGCCCATGTCTCCATGCCCTGGACAGCTCTTGTGGATATGGTGCCTATTTCTCCATATATCGCCCACACACATCAGTGCAGCAATACAGACATCAATGTCGAATCAAGGCATTGCCAATTAGTAGCAGCAGTAAGACATAATCTCTTCTCTAACTCCACTATTACATGTATTTATGACGTCTGGGCCGGCGGATGCCGTACATCTAATCATTAATTAAAGATGGCCTAATTATACTCAGTAGTCGTCATATCAGGAATAGTTATCTCTTCTCTCTCTTTTTTTTTTTTTTTTTTTAGATTTTTCATTTTTACAATTTGATAATCATAAGTGGACTCAAGTTTCTCAGGTTCTGCAGACATTGGAATCATATTGATTGGTGGCTAGGGTAAAGGCTGTGGGGCAATGGGTATATTTCTAACTGTATTGAAGGGTATACACCTTAGTATGGATGCCCAATGGGTCCGCCATTTTGAATACCGCTGGTTCAGGTAAAAGCCACTGATAAAGAAATACAATGATGACTACCTTGTCTCCAGGTAGCACATATTGTAGTGGCCTGTTTATAAGCACCAGGCCACTATAGATAAGAGTTGATCTTAAGAACCAGCTTAATGAATGGCTGCAGCCACTGGACAATAGGGTTAACCCCTATATGATACGAGAAGACCACCCACCTACATAGCTGTATCTTCATCACTCAATAGGCAGGTTAAGATAGCTACGTGTGCGGCTACGTGTAACGTCATACGTCACGTGGGGGGAATCCCAAGCCAGCAGTACACAACTTGTAGACTAGAAGTTTTCAGTGTGTAGAGGGTGATCTACATGTACATGAAGGGGGGATTGATATAATAAGGATAAAAAAATTGTATAGAAATTATAATTGACTTGGCAAATGGGTTATAAGGTACGTGAGTACCTACCCCAGCCATGGATTGTATATGGGTTAATTATATCATTATATAATTATATAATTACAGTGTGTTTATACCATACACCCTGCTCACCTGGGGCCAGGCACCTGAGGTGTGGATAGGGTCATAGAAAACTTTAAATCTTAATCACTCCACCAATACCTGTACTGGAAACTGTACTTCTAGCCCTCGCCGTACCCATACAGGTATAGGTTCCTGAATCTTAACCTCTCTAATGTCTGACCGCCAGGGGGCGTGTGGACGGCCGCCAAGAGGGGGAAGCAGCAGTCTGGTCCTACATGGTCAACTCAGAGGAAATGAATTACAACTTGCCTGTCTGTTCCTGCCAGACTGTGTTTTGCTCTGAGTCGGCCTGGGTGGGTGGTGGGTTTAATTTTTTAAGGGCTGCTAATACAGGGGCATCATGCCCATTGATCGTCATGATGCACCAATGAAGTGCTGGCAAGTCTGCTCGCCAGCACTTCATTTGAGCATCATGTCGACCCTCCGGGCATGTATGTTAACCCTGTAGGGTCGGCATGATGCATGAATGTAGTGCTTGCAAGTGACACCCCAGGGCTACATTTATGCATCATGATGGCGAATGGGCATGATGCATTAATGCATCAGCAACCTGTAAAGGTTTAAAGGGGGGGGGTGGGGGTTGGGGCACTTTAAACTTAACTACCACTTTTTTACTCCTCCTTCTTACCCCCAGTTATTACCTGATAGCATCATGAGTTAAGCCATGAGGCCATTTCACACATTGTTCAGACGCCCCCTCAACCAGATTTGAAAAGACAGCTTCTCCCTTATCACACTGCAAAGTGTGGCAGGGACAATGCGGAGGGGGAAGATCTATAGCAATGTGAGTGGTGAAACAAGGGAAAGGGACCTCCATGAGGAGCCTTGTGGGGGCTCCTTTTACCTTGTGAGAGTTTGAATACGCCCTGAAGCTGCCCTACGACGCAGTCTGCTGTAGGATACGTCAGAGAGACCGATCGTCCGAGGAACTAACCACCCGACAATGGAAGCTCAAAGAAGATAATGACACGCCAGTTGAATGAGGTGCCAAGCAGAGCGGCAGGTTCGTGCCGGGATAATGGCTTCCTATTGTGACCCTGGCCCCCAATTAGCCGGACATGGGCTCTCGGCCTGACACCTCACGTTTAGAGCAGCTCGGAGCTGCTTCTTTGTAGGCAGGCCATCTGGCAGTGGTGAGCAGTGGGCGCATGGCGTGTGTCGCCCCTTATATACCCAAATGCACATCTGCGTTCTAGCATTCTCAAAGTATCCCCTTCTCATTGATCTTCGGTTGAAAAGTGATCCATTTTTTTCTAGGATTGCATTTGTATTACTTGTACCAAAAAAGATATTGGTCTTACCATCTAAAAGATGAAATATCGATATGCAGCTTTTGAAAGGTACCCTCCTGTTTATATTTCAAGAAGCTGACTCGAAAAAAAAATCCCCTATTTTCAGTTTACAGGGACAGGCAAATGTCCCTGGAAATATCATGAAAAAAAAAAAACGCTTTTGGGAACGCAGGTGTATGTATCATGTGCTGATAGAGGGCAGGGCCGGGGTGTCGCTCCTCCTCCTACAGGGACCCTGGAGGCACGCCCCACCCCCCTCAGCCACACACCGGATGGACAGGTCATCGTGTCGCCGAGCCGTTCAAGACAACGTCAACACCCACCACCTTCTCTAGTACCCTCACTCATATATATCCCTTCCACAGCCTCCTATCCTCGGGGAGGGGGGCGGAGGAGATAAGTGCCGACTGCTTTACAGACCCAAAAAAAATGGTACCAGTCAATACATCAGAGAGGGAAAGGGGGAAGGCGGGGGGCTATTACTGGCAGGACAGACTATACAATGTAGTAAATTTACTGAAGTTATCAGGAAGTCAAGCTCACTTTTTTGAAAAATTCATGGACTTTTGCAGGGGCCTTGTCAAATTGCAACTAGTAGGGAGGTGCTGTAGTTTCGCAGTAGGTACCTATGAAAGAGTGACCCCCGCCTCCTTCACCTAGGGCACCAGGAGGCAGTGACTGAAGGTCAGGCGTGTTTACATGCTCCTGTAGGGATAGGTCATTACTGCCGCCAAATAGGTGTATTTAGTCCCCCTCTACTGCAAAAAGCCTACTCTACTCTACTGGTATTTGAAATGAGAAGCTGAGCATAGATTTCTTTTATATATATATATATATATATATATATATATATATATATATATATATATATATATATATATATATATATATATATATATATATATATATATATACGCTTCTTGGCTGTTAAATGGCATCGGTAAGGCAGATAATGACATAAGAATTTTACAAGTCTACATTTATTTTCCCTTTGTAACCTATAGCTGTAATTATATAGCACATCGCCATTTTCTGGAACTATTATAGAGTATGGAGCTATGCCAAGTGCTTGCCGGGAAATAGGCTGGTTTCATCATAGCCGCCAACTGACGTCACCGGAAGTTGCAAGTCACTTCCGGTCTAGCCCTAGGGGGGCTTGAGACTGGTAAAATCAATCAGCTCGTCCCGTAATGTGTGAGCTACTCGATGTTAACACTTTAAGGATCATTAACGCAGGAGTGCATCATGCACCGACTCGCCGGCACTTCATTGGAGCATCATACCGACCCTCCAGGACAGTATCAGTCCCGGGAGGGTCGACATGATGCATGAATGTAGCCCTGGTCAGGGCTGCATTCATGCATCATGTCGACCGATGGGCATGATGCATTGATACACTATACAGTGGCGGATTTAAACGGGGGGCTTGGGGGTGCGTGCACCCTCATTTTTCCTTGTCTTTAGAGTTACCTTACCTCTTTTTGCCTAAAATTTAGCCAGAATCAGGTGCTTAAAAAGGGGGGCGCCCCCTCCTTTTCAAAATCCTGAATCCGACACTGTATGATAATACCCACCTTTAAGGGTTTAACTGAGCTACTCGATGTTAACTGAGCTGCTCATTAAAGCCTAGGCGGATCCAGCACAGACAAAGCTAAAACCTGCTGTGAGACAGGAGAGCAGATCCAGCTGAGAATAGAGGGAGAATTACATTGCTATTTCACATATATCCATCACTCAGATGATAATGGTGTGTCGGACTAGTCTGTGAACAACTGTATTACACACATAAACAGTGAGTGTTGAACAGGATTATCAAGGGCAGTTTCAGTGCTATAAATTTGGTCCCATAGGAATCACTGGTAGGTGGATCACCGGATTGTTACACTGGCTTATCGCGACCTGACTGTATATACATAGATAGAACTAAACGACCGTGGTGTACGAGGTGGCCGATCCACCACGAGGGAGTTGTCTCGACAACTCCCGAGGGGTGGATCAGCCACCGAGGACACCAGGGGAGTTTAGTTCTATATTTATTTTATGTTTTTAGAGGGTTTAATTAACTGAAAATTAGCAAAATCTGTTACCGTAGTTCACCGCACGAGCGCCGGTCCGCCATTTTGAATGTTTACATGCAGCCAGAACGAGGCTACGGTACTGGATTGGCCGCTGTGGTGGATCGGTACACGTTACGCCACTGGGGGTGTGTGGATCGGCCCTGCAATGCTATCTCTATGGGAAGAAGTTATTCACATAAAATAAATGACCTATCCTGATACTCCTTCACCCTCTCATAGGTCAGTGACAGTAGCAGGTGTAGGGCTTTTGTGATGGGTTTGATGTACTGGTATAGGAGAACTCTGTAGGGCTGTTGTTAGTCAATATCTAGACTGAAGTTGCTTAATTTGATACTTTAAGGGCCGCTAATGTAGGAGTGCATCATGCTCATGGGTTGTCATGATGCATCAGTTGTGTGCTGATGAGGAGACTTCGTTGATGCATCAAATGGCAACACTCTGTGAGTGTATCAACCCTGTAGGGTTGGCATGATGCATGGATGAAGCCCTGGCGAGTTAATCACCAGGGCTGCATTCATGCATCATGACGACCAATTGGCATGATGCATTATTGGCATTAAAGAGGCACTAAAACATGATATAAGAGCAACTTGAGTTGTAAGGATTGTCTGGAAGGCTCTCCAAACATCCAGCTGCAGTCTACAGTGTTATTCCAACTTAATACGCCTGGTGCAAATCCCAATCATCATATACTACTTACACCGAATCACGCTGCCCTATACTATACCGAAATCACGGGTATTGGGGTGATACACTAGAATAGTCCCCTCCAGGCGGCTCATGCGACCTTTTATAAAGACATAAAGGTAAAATACTTGTGTGAGGTCTGTATTCAGACCGTTTCATACCAGTGTTGATAAAAGATGTAACAATCGTAACTGAAACCCCACAAAGAACGCCCCTGTACCGTATCGACGTTATACGCCCCTGGGTGCTCATTGATTTCAATCAGTCTAATAACACACAGCGCTTATTCATGACGGACGCTTATTCCAGACTCAGATATAACAGTGTTTCAGAATATGCCTTTATCCCCGGGGTCTATACAAGACCGGCGCTTATTCAAAGACCCGGCGCTTATTCAGACCAATGCGGCATCTATATAAAACACAGGTATAGACAGGTGAGAGAATGGTGTATATAGGTGCCCCATCCCTTTTACCTGTACCACTGATGTAGTGGGGAGTCGTCCCCCAGGTGTGTATGCATCATTAAAGGCCCAAAGATCAATATCTGGTACTAAAACCCACCACCCCCTGCTGTTTAAAAATGTCCACTCACCAAGCATGGGCTAGAAGCTTGAAGACTAGGGTCAAGACTCAAGTAAGCCTGAATTTTCGCAAAGTTTAATGTAATTTTGTAAGTTCTATAACGGTGTAAAAGTTTAAAGTTTCTACCACTTATAATTATCTTGAACTGTTCTGAAACTGTTGTGACTCGGTACAAATACTTGTAGTAGAGTCGACAATAACATAGATTATGGCTTATATATTCTTCATTGCCGTCGGTCACGGATTTTTCGCATTCAAGCCCACAGATAAAGATACCACCAAGTCATCTGATTGCTGACGTCAACATAAAGAGTTCTTGGCCGACAAAAACAGGCAAACAAACAGAAATCTCAAAAGATTAAACCAGGAAAAGTGTCAACTCTGCATGATTAAAAATGAACTCAAATTCTGATTAAATTCAGAGTTTCTAACAGGAATTGCATCTTGAATGAAGTATATATCAATTTGTTCAAAATGCCAAAAAGAAAAAAGGGAGTGGGGGGGGGGGGCGATCTTTCAACCAGTTCACTTCTGTCAAAACAACATATCTCATGACATATCCAATGACACCACTTCTTTGGTTTATATACACAAAGCATGCCTACCAATACCTTCCAGTATATAAAACTCACTGATTCTCTCTAGTCACAAAACACAGAAAAATAAGTCCAGCCTAGCGCTATATACGTACACTGAGGGGCCGTGCGTCTATTTAGCTTCATCAGGGGCTGACCCTCTAAAAGCTGGTTCCATTAGGCCCGGCCAATACCAGGATAACTCATGGGGATGTCCACTACATTCTCACCGCCCCCGAGAAGCTCCAAGCAACTCACTTGGTCCCCGAGTAATCCCAGCCTATAGCTGACCCGCGTCCATGGATCTAATGGTATCAATAGAGCCAGGATGCGCCCCCAGACCCTCACCTATTCCACCATACGATATTTACTGTAAACCCTGCTTATAAGCCGCGGCTTATAGACTATTTCAGGCCTTTGGTGCGGCTTATAACATCTCTAGGAACTCAGGGTGAGGCTAATATATATTTATATTTATTTATGTGGGATTTTACTTATACAGACTAAAGGAAGGAATGGGGACAATTTCAGGCCTCTGGTGCGGCTTACAGCGAAGCCGTGAACTCAGGGCGCGTCTTATACGAGGGGGCTTTACTGTAGCTGCCAGTGGCCACTGGGTCAGGGTCCATGTGGAAGCATAGGAATAGCAAGAGGGGTAAAATAAGTAAAAGAATACACCAAAAGCTACTTCCTCACACAAATTAACGCTAATTGGACCAAAAGGCCACGTGTGAGTGATTGCTACCTTGACCTACGTGGCTGTATCTAGCGCGACCTCCGTGTTATAGTACACGCGTACACCGTGGCCTTGGGGTGGCACTGGCGTCGCCCCAGAATCCTCCTCTTGTCCCCCAGTGGGATTAACCAAGGTCTCCTAGATGAAAAATCCCACACATACATCGTTATAGGAAACCACTATCCATCCCCCTACCAGACTCCGTCCTCCAAAGGTCATGCCACCTTAAAGACCAGGCTATTCTTATTTGAGAAAATACGAGTAATGCCATTCAGTCTTGATGGAGGAAGTAAAGGGGACGCGGGGCCAGATGAAGGAACGCTGAGAGGGTGGCCTATGCATTATTGAAGACCTCAAGGTGATGTTTTAAAACAGCCACTTATTCCTGACCATTCATTGGTCCAGGGTGGGATGGAGGCTGCTGGTAGGGTATTAGGTGGTAGCGGGATGAGTTATTGACCAAAGAGATAATTCCTTTCATCCACCGCAGAATTTTCAGAGTGTATTCTGGGGACAATCACTGATAAGAGCTGATAAGATAGGGACCAGCATGTCCCAGGAAGTGGGTGTTACCCAGGGGTAAGGTACCATCGTGACACGTCTCATCACTGGGAGCCAGCGAAATTAAAATGGCGGACCCACTGGGCGTCCATACTAAGGCCTATACGTTTTATCTCGGTGCCCTCAGCGCCCACCATGGCAGTACGCTGTAGGCCGACGTGCGTTCCGTACCTCCAAATACACACACTGTGCCGAGGGTCGACTTTCAGGCTACGCTCACCAGAGGGCCTTAGCCTGTCATGGCACCATCCCACCAGGTGGCACCCCGCCTGTGGCGCCCTCACGCAGGGCCGGGCTGTAATATCTACAGGAGAGTGAGGACGCTGTGGGGACGCCAATTCTGACAATCACCACACCAGGCTGGTGAGCAGTGTTGCCGCGTGCCTATTGGGTGCCCTTCGGGAGCAAGCCCAGCTCTTCCCGGGGGAGTCTAGCGTGCTAGCCGACAGTTTGACAAGTACCAGCCCCTCTGAGCCCTTTCCAGCACGGCCCTGTCCTGTGGGCATATGGCCACATGTATGGCACCTCCAGCAACAGGCCTGAGGACAACAAGGGGTCTGCTGCCGACAGCAGCCCAGGAGGAGGGGAGGGGGGCAGTCCCTGGTGCCGCCCTTTAAGGATGGCACCAGGGATCATGATGCACCAATGAAGTAGGTACTTCATTGGTGCATCATGACCCAGGGGCATGATACACTTCGTTGGTGCATCATGACCCAGGGGCATGATACACTTCATTGGTGCATCATGACGACCAATGGGCATGGTGCACTCCTGCATCAGCAGCCTCTAAAGGGCTAGGTGCCAGTCCCCACAGTGAGCCATACAAGTCACGTAGAGCTGTGTTTCACGGACCATTGCCTCCAATACAAAGAGCAGCTCGGCATTTGAATCCCACAAACAAATCAAACCCTCCAACTCACTCAATATAACCCACTGAATGGTGTGTGGCACCGATAACGTACTGTAACAGTATGTATAGTCCCTATGTTCACCTCTACATTGGCTAAATCGCTCTATAATTGAAATATGTCATTAATTTGTAGTGTAGCTTATATTGGCTTAATCACTATAAATAGATCCTAACCCCCTAGGGACTGTTCAAAAAATGTCACTGATTTTTCACTGTCTTCTTTTACGACCCCACCATCAATTCCCTTATCACTGTCTCCCCATGGTAGAGAAAGAACTCTCATGCTTTGTCACCGATACAGAAGCCCCCCCCCCCTCCCTCCCCCGTTGCCTCCACTTGGCAGTGACTAACTTATTGAACCCCTGAAATGATACCAAATACATAATTCATGATTGTAGAAACCTGAAAGGAACAGTGACACAAGGCAATTCAAACCACAGAGAACAAAAACCACTGTGGTTGTCCAGTTTTTAACCCTTTAAGGGCCGCTGATGCAAGAGTGCATCATGCCCATTGGTCGTCATGATGCACCAATGAAGTGCTGGCGAGTCTACTCGCCAGCACTTCGTTGGAGCATCATGCCAACCTTCCGGGACTGTATCAACCCACAGGGCTGGCATGATTCATGAATGTAACCCTGGCATCATGATGACGAATGGGCATAAGGTATTAATGCATCAGCGGCCTTAAAAGGTGTTTTTAATAGAGAAATTAAACATGAGGAGTAACTCACCAGGGACTTGTTTTGCCCAGCCAATGGTGGCGACGAGCTCCCTGTCGGCGAGATCTGAGAGAGTGGCCATCAGCTTGTAATCGTCGTCCGGTAGGTTGGGGTCTGGCATGGCGTACACCTTCTCTGGTTCTATGCTGATGAGGGCAGCCAGCAGCTTGCTATCTGAAAGATTACAAGGAGCCGGCCGTGGGCCTGTACTAGGGTAAGAGCTGCCTGCCAACAAAGCCATCATGGGGGAATATAGAAGAAGATGTTATAGCCTATAGTTTGATGGGTAATGTTGTATGCTATACACAGAAATACATGTTTGCAATGGAACATGATTTTACTTAATAAGTTCATATTACCTGTGAACCTATATCTATAGTGTGCTGTCTTATTATTTTTGCTTTACATTCGTTTTTCCATTTTTCATATGCACTAATAGTTAATAACTATACAGAATATATGATGTTAACCGCCCACAAATAACATGATCAACTAAATTCTGAATTGGACTCATCATCAATAAAGGATATAAAAAGAGGTTGACTAATATCTTTGCAAACGTTATAAAACGAATTTTGAGAGTAGGAGTTGGTGTGTCACACCTGTGGAATCCACAGACTTTTGTCAAATCATTATTTCCTTAAAACTGATGTCATTAAAAAAATAAATAAAATGAAAGAAAACACGAGGAAAAATAAAAACATATCAACCCACCCGTAGATTGGCATGCTCATAGAAACCAGACTAATAATGATGCCTACGACATGTTGGTCAATTCGTCCTAGGATAGCAATTGTACATCAGAAGGGAAGGGAAATGTATACAGATATGTGACAATGTCCTATATCAAAGGCCTAATAATAATGCATGAGTTTATTATTCTGCCTTGTTCTATTCTATTCCATTCTCTTGCTGTTAAGTCATAAGAAATTAATCATTACAGTTCAGGTTTCCCCCCACAACTATTCAGCAAGACCTTTCTATAACACGACACACCTGCCATCATTACCTATATCCCCAGCGCCAAGTGGGTTTACACAAATGGTCCTATTTAGCTAGCAAAGTGCTTCAATTAATTATTTATCTTTCCGTCCAACTTTCAAAGACACCTCCTCTTTACAGCTTATCGAGCGGTGTCAAAAGTGATGGCGGAAGGTTACCATGGCAATGAGGAAGGCACGCTCAGCGAGGCAAAAACCTATGAGCGTCTCGCTATTTTTTCACCATCAGAAACTTGGTTTCTTTTACTTTTTTTATTTGGTTACAAAGGAAGCACTCGTGGGCTCATGAAAATGGCAGCCATCAGTCTGGTGTGCTGAGGAATCAATTTTCATCACGCCAGTATCTTTAGTGGGTTGCTTGTTTACCGGTGACGTTAAAATCTTGTTGGGGTGCGGCTTATTGCTTCCTGTATACCCGTGTGGGCGTGTTTGGCACTTAACCCCTTGAAGACCCATTGGTAGTCATAATGCATGAATGCAGCCCTGGCGAGTTACTCACTGGTAGTCATGATGCATGAATGCAGCCCTGGCAAGTTACTCACTGGTAGTCATGATGCATGAATGCAGCCCTGGCGAGTTACTCACTGGTAGTCATGATGCATGAATGCAGCCCTGGCGAGTTACTCACTGGTAGTCATGATGCATGAATGCAGCCCTGGCGAGTTACTCACTGGTAGTCATGATGCATGAATGCAGCCCTGGCGAGTTACTCACTGGTAGTCATGATGCATGAATGCAGCCCTGGCGAGTTACTCACTAGTAGTCATGATGCATGAATGCAGCCCTGGCGAGTTACTCACTGGTAGTCATGATGCATAAATGCAGCCCTGGCGAGTTACTCACTGGTAGTCATGATGCATGAATGCAGCCTTGGCGAGTTACTCACTGGTAGTCATGATGCATGAATGCAGCCCTGGCAAGTTACTCACCATGCATCATGCCAACCTTATGGGGTTGAAACACTCAAGCGGGGTCGGCATGATGCTCCAATGAAGTTCTGACGAGTAGACTTGTCAGTACCTCATTGGTCTATCACTTCAACCAATGGGTATGATGTATTACTACATTTGCGGCCCTTGAAGGGTTACTGGCCGTAAGGCTGTGTGTAACAGCTTTGCTTGTTACCTTACTTAGTCAGTGTCCACTGTACAAGGGATCTGTAGGACCAGTATTGACCACTGACGGTGTCTTGTACATGTATTGATTTATAATGGGAAAGTGGGAATGATTTTTTGTTATATTCTTGGATTGATACTACCGTAATCTCCCGCATATAAGACGCCTCCTCTACGCCAAACAAATGCCTGGTGCCTTTATAGGAATTTCTAAAGTTGGGGGTGCGTCTTATACCAGAGGTATTTTTTACCATAGAAAAGTATTAATCTTACAAAATTGAGCCTCAAGAGGTGCGTCTTATACGCAAAACGGCCATTGGCAAGTTAGGCGTGCATGTTATATGCACAGTGCGTCTTATACGTGGGAGATTACAGTATACCTCCAACATATGATACATTTATATCTTTTAATTATATTTGTAGTTTATATTTTTATCATATTTGTAGTTGTATAAGCTGCAGTGATTTATTGAAATTCTAGACCATGGCATGTAGGGTAGGTTAATCCTGAGACATCCATATGGGCGACTCAAGGTTGATCTACCCTAATATGTAAATTGGACACTGCAGGAGTATGGATGGTGTTGCCGTGAATACAGATAAGCCTACTTCTACCTATACACTATACAGACATGTACAATAGGTAATATGAGCTACTCGGCGCTCTATACAAACTAATACGACGAGCAGCTCACTATAGTGTATTAGGCGTGAGTAGTCGTAGGGATGGCTTCACACAGCAGCTCACTGGGTCTTACTCAAGGCCCTGAGGGGGCACTCCTGATTCTACAATGGTAGGTACAGGGGCGTAGGAAAAAGGGGGGGGGGCGTAGGAAAAGGGGAGGCCAGGGGGGGGCGCCCCCCCCCCCCCAATCATGAAGGAGTTGGGGCCTGAGTATGTCTGCCCACCCCCTAATATTCGCCAAGAATTCATAAACAAAATGGAAGAGAAGCTATAATTTTGCATGTCAAATTAGATTAATATGGTGATGAGATAGAGGAAATAGGGATCTGAGCCTAAAGTCAGATAAAAAATTCACCAATAATTACTTTTCTATACAAATTCTATATAAGTATGTATAGACATCATCGCGCTCTAGCCGACAATTCAAGGTGGTCGCGACGGGGCCCTCACTGCCCCCCCCCCCAATTAGGAATTGCTTCCTATGCCTCTGCAGGTACCAACTGCAAAACTGCAGCCCCCCTTTTTTTTTGGTCATTTGAAAGCCCGGGGAACATGACCTTTTGAAGAGTCAGCTGAAAGCCTCCCCTGAATGTTGTGGAAATATTAAGTTGTTTTTTTTTACACATTTAGCTTACTTTCCTCAGGACGGAGCTAAGGTAGGTGCGACTGGTAGGTTGCACGATGCGACCACTCAGAGTGACGGTTTTTCCACACAAAAAAAAAAAAGAAGAAATTTAGCTTACTTTCCACTGCATGTATATTTCGCATGTATTGATAGCCCTGTTTCTTTATCCTTTAGGTCATTTAGAAGCCCTCTTTGCCATTCTTAGGACAAAATCTATAGCCCTCTGAAATTGGTACCGCAGTTGGTACCCCAAAGATGAAAATAACTGAGCACTAAGATCCCTGAAATGCTCAATTAGAACCCTCTAAATTTAGGTTTTGCATATGAATGTATAGGTCTTTGGAATTTGAAAATTCCTGAAATCTGGGAAATCCCTGAAGACTTCCATCCCTGCAGGCAAGTACCCAAACCTAGACTGAGTAGCCCCCCCCCCCCACACACTCACCCCTCGTGGACCAAGGCTACGTGAGTATATGCTTCCCTTTGTGACGGTAAGGCTGCCTCCAGGGGGCTGGGTGTTCCTCTCATCCTGTCACACAACAGGCTTGTACAATGTACAGGAGAACATGACCTATAGACCCTCAGGGCATGTACTCTCTTACTTCAACCCATCGCACTCCAATCTCCTGTCCCTGGGGTAGATCACATACCTGAAAACCTATACTAAATTCTATACTAAAATCTATAGCATATGATACTAAATTTACAATGCCAACTGGTTTAGAAGCAGTGATCCAACTACATGTAGTGGCCAATGTTTATTCTGAATTTTTACTCAGTTTGTGTTCACTGGAGGAGTGGAGGACTCTCCATGTATGTGGCAGAATTTAGGTGAATCTACCCTATACTAATTGTACTCCTTCCTCCCAGAGCGACCTCAATATATAATTTTCTCCTTTGTTAGAGATCCACATGTAAGTGGATATAGGATGTATGCTTGAATGTTAACGTCATTTTAAGGTTTTGGGGAGTATTACCTATTTTTAGGGAAATCCCTTAACACTTACATCTCTGCTTTATACACAGTTCACTTAACTTCCATTTTTTAAATTTTTACTTTGGCCTTCAGTTGGGCTTCCCAATCTCCTGCTCCTTCTCTGCCTCCCGCCACCTTCCACTACCTCTCCCGTGACCCTCCTTTACCCCCATCTGTGAGGCCTAAATCCCCCCTGTATGAAACCTGCCCTGCTATAATCCTATTCCTACTGGTGCCTGTGTGGCCTGAGACTAGGGCCTAATACTATGGGGGCAGGTCTCTAAACCTCCCCAATTAATCTGCCTGTTCGGCTCTAATGAACCTGACCGCCTCCATGGCAAGAAGAGTGTTGCATTAGTTCTTGGGTCTGAGCACAGAATTTCAGCAGGCTCCACCTCCCAATGGACCTGCAAAAGTTTATCTTGATTTCCTGTAGATCTACTTATTTCAACCATACCATGTATGACAAGAAAGGAGAATGAAAAAAAAGGAAAAGGGGGAAAAAGGCAAATAGAATCATGAAATTGGTGAAAATCTGGAAAGCTTCCTATTTCCCTAGTTCTCTATACATTGCGTACTGTGTACATGTAAAACACCTAGGGAGAATAATCCTACAAGTGAGTACAACCCTATTTCTGTACTTGTTATCTTTCTACCCCTCACTGCCAGGTGGTGTTCTCTTATTTTTACATACACTCACCTTGCCACACTTTCTTGACAGTCAACAACCCCTCTAATTTGAAGGATTCTTCTGCCTCACCACCCACACGGGGGAACCCGAAGGAGAACCTTCTAAAGAGTACACTCTAAGCAATCACTGTTGAATCTACCAGAGCCTAAACACTAGATTTTTTTCTAAACTCGTTATGTCTGAACACGTTAAATTCTAAACACGTTTTGGGTCTAAACATGTTTCCAAAAGTAGGACTGTGTTTTGGAATGTGTTTAGATCCTTAACAGCTGTTCTGAGAGTGAACATTGTAGAGTGAAATCACTGTATTTGTGAAGCTGTGAAGCACTGTAATTTCTACAATGAAACCCAAGAAAATGGTAGAGTAAAGCACTGTTTTGCGAGTATTTTTCTCTTTCTATTCTAAAGTGTACACCCCAGGTGTCGAGCCACTTGAGATAGGTTCAAGACGCCCTGGAGGTGCCTCCAGGCGTTGAGGCATGCAACATGCACAGGTAGGGGGAGTAGGGAGGGATGGTACCTGGTCCTGATGTTCACCAGACCTCTAGACACGTGCCCCTGCTGGTCGGCAGCCTGTTCTCTGAGCCCCCCCCCCCCTCCGCCAGATACTCGTGAAGGAGGTTGGGGCACTCCCTCAGGTTCGGGTATCATGGAGGAACACAATATTAAGAGAAAGGGTCCCTTTGAGGGTCGAAGGCACGAACCTTGAGGCCTCTTCATTGGAGATGTTTCTTTCATGGAGTTTTGAGGGCAAAGGGGTCAGAATTTGTCCCTTAGATGTACGATTAACAATCTGGGCTCTGCATTTGTGTTTGCTTTGGTTGATTTACTTAAAAGTTAGCAGACATTTCTGTGGTTTGCGGACATTAAGTCCTTTATTTTCTGTTTGGACAGGTATTTCAAAGCTGCTTGTCCAGACAGCTAGATGGATATTTATATGCTGCTTGTCTGACACAGCAGTGACCGAATCTATGAATGACCGAATCTATGAGATGAATGAGGACGGGTGAGGGGGAAAACCGCTACCGGGGCTTCATTCCCCTACTCTTTTCGAAGGATAGCAAGTGTTCTTTTACATACCTGGTCCCATAGGCAGGGCCAGACAAACCATGGCCTTTGATCACTCAGACGTGGTTCACTGAGGGGGAATCCCATGGCAAAGAACAAGCATGTAGGCCTGGGCCTGCGCATATGGACACCAGCTGCCCACATGCTCACCCCAAGCCACAAGAAACCCCAAGCTTGTCGCCTTCTACAAATCTGGTATGCCCACTGGTAGAATGACAGGAGAATTCATCCTTCGGGGACTCCCAATGAAGTTATTCTGCTCCTCCATGCCCTCACATGAAGGTCCCCACTCCACAGGGGGACTGCATTTGTGTGAGGCCAAATTATTATCTCCAGGCAAATGATAAGTGTAATATTTCCATAATCAAGTTTTTGAATGCGCAACTCCCTGGGGTTAAAGCGTACTTTAGAGGGGGTTCCCTCTTGATTAGGGTCTTTGTGCTCCCCCCCCCCCAAAAAAAAAGGGTCCCAGGGTTTTAGATTTTTCCCCTGTGATAAGGACAATAAATTTTAGGACTTGTTAGCTTAGAGGAACAATAGAATTTATGGCGAGTGCCCTCCTCCTGCCCCATACCCCCACACGGCGAGACGCCCACACCGGTCCTCGTTTGTTTACTATGGCAGCCGTTCACCAGCCATCCCACCCTCCGCCATGGCAGGTGTTCCCCTATACGGACTTAGCAGGTTTAATTATTACCCAATGAGAAAACCCCAATCTATTCACTGCGGTCCTTCGAGGGCCAACTGGTACCCATCTGATAGGTGTTATCAGTAGAACTCGCTGGCAATAAGCTTCAGCAATGGCCGCGCCCATGTGACAACCTGCTTACTCGGAATAAACCCTACCTACAGACTCCTGCCTTATTTCCCGCCACCCTGGAGAAGGGAGGATCTAGGGTAGAGCCCATGTAAATGACCCACGTTGGGCGACAGGTCTCCATTCATCCTTGTTTATAATCCCGTTTATAATGTTCTTCTGTCAACCCTTAAAGGGCCGCTGATGCATTAATGCATCATACCTATTGGTTGTTATGATGCATTGATGCATCATACCCATTGGTTGTTATGATGCATTGATGCATCATACCCATTGGTTGTTATGATGCATCATACCTATTGGTTGTTATGATGCATTGATGCATCATACCCATTGGTTGTTATGATGCATTGATGCATCATACCTATTGGTTGTTATGATGCATTAATGCATCACACCTATTGGTTATGATGCATTGATGCATCACACCTATTGGTTGTTATGATGCATTGATGCATCATACCCATTGGTTGTTATGATGCATTGATGCATCATACCTATTGATTGTTATGATGCATTGATGCATCACACCTATTGGTTGTTATGATGCAGGAATGTAGCTCTGGCACATTCATGCATCATGCCAATCCTACAGGGTTGATACACTCTCAGACGGTCGGCACCAATGAAGTGCTGGCGAGCAGGTATGAAGTGCATGCCTATCATTATATATGGTGAAAAATGCGGATCAAGCCACAGCAAACAAATTTCTCATCAATATCTTGGCACGATATCGCTAAAAGCATTATCAGATTCACCACCAACACCCTTCCCAGCGATTTATGTTTGTACACATGTAGCTGACAAAATATAGATAGTCCCATAGTCATACGAAGCCCCATATATGCCTTAAAGGCTATCCTCCACGCTCACTCCACTGAAAGTATATCAAAAAGTAAGTTCTGAAAGTATCTACTCTCTCATAGGGGCCTAACACCCACTCACTAGCCGTAATGTGAGATGCCAATTGTTACTATACCCCACTTTTACACCTTGTAAATTTAATTTATTGGGTCATCACATGCTAAACTATCTACAAGGTGGGTTATGGAGCAGGTACTTGGTGTTTTACACCTATTTAATGGCCTCCTCCTGGGCCTCCTGTGGTGTAGGGCTCAACCCTGGAGGAGGGGGTCCTGGAAACCCTGGAACATGGAATGTGCCGCCAACCTGGAGAGTGATTTTCGTTAAAAACAAGGAAGGGGGTGTTTTTTTTCGATCCCTTAAACAGGGGAGGGGGGCAAATACTTTTTTGGCACCTCTATCTAAGGGGTGGGTTGGGGAGAAAAAGCCTAAGTGTTAAACATTAGGCTAAAATTGCCCATGGTTTTTGGGTTCCTCAGGGTGGGCGAAACTCATTATTTTATCTACACTCTAAGTTGTTCAAAAATCATCACTTCCCTAGAGAGCTATAAACCACTGCTTGCACTGCCTCCATAGGGAGCCTATAGGGTACAGTGACGAAAGCCAGTCCCTAGAGAGCAGGGTTTAGTGTTGACAAGGGGGATGTCTTCATCACGTGTCATGTCCATATCAAACCCCATCCCTAAGCCCCTCTGTCCTGGTGGCAGGTACACTAACACCGCACTGCTCTGTATAAGCAGTAGGTCTTTGAATAAGCACCGGACTTCAATGGATGCCATGGTGGGGTAGTGTTGAAATTGAAAACCCCATGATAAACTATGTCTTGGATAATCGTTGGAGGTAGAGCATTAGTTGAAATGAAATTTAACCCTTTAAGGACTGCAAATGCTTTACTGTGCCCATTGGTCGTCCTGATGTATAAATCCAGACCTGAGTTTATTCACTAGGGCTACATTGATACATTATGACGATCCTACGGGGTTATTACACTCCCCGAGGGTCGGCATGATGCTCCAATGAAGTCCTGGCAAGCCTGCTCGCCAGGACTTCATTGGTGCATCATGCCTCACCTTGACGTACATCTATGTAGAACCCCCCCCCCCCCACACACACACACTCTTCCAGGGTGTAGGGTGATGGCAGTGGTGGCTGTATGAATACCCCAGGAAGTATAATGCCGTAAAACCCTGTGTATAAGCCACACCCACGTATCCGCCGCTGTAAATGCCTACTCAAAGCTGTGTGGGCGGTAGGTATTAAGGGGCCTTATTCTAGGGAGCAGTAGTGACGTCATAGCAACCAGCGGCGGCCTTTATCAGGCTTATCTCCCTACTAATAAGGATCCTTATGAAGGGTTAAATTAAATAGGAAATGTACTAGAAAAAGGTGTTACAATCCTTATCAGAAAGATCTAGGCATCGTACAGCAAAATGCATTCCGAAATCAGAAAGATATTCAAAATTTGCATCACATACTTGAAGCATTATTTTCAAATCCCAAAATTTGAAAAGAAAACAGCAAAAAGGCTACTTTTTCTAGTACATTGCCTGTGTAATGTGACCCTTTGCCTGGTCCCTGGCAAGTCCTGTAAGAGGGCACATATAATCAAGGCTGGGTAAGCTAAGACATTGTCTCCCTATCAAAACTGATAATCCCCTGCCACCACACCTAAAACAATAGAGATGTACTTAGGGTGATACGGATAGAGGCAGGGAGCAGACTATCACTCTTATCAGACTTATCGCCATCCAATGGCACATGTCTTTATTTTAATATGTTGAAATCATGATAGCAGGTGACAGGACACTTAGCTAATCACTTCCAAACTCCATGTCTAGACTTGTCTGGTTTTGACCTTCGTTTCAAAACAAATCTATCTCCACTCTAAGGGCTCAATGAGAATCAATACATGTACATGGAATGTGCTTGAGATTAAAAGATTCCAGTTCTAATGTACTGAATCGATTCTAAGTCAGAGTATAGGAAGGATCGATAGTTTAGAGTTGATCCATTGTTGTATGGCATACAAGATAAAACTTCCCCTTGAGGACTTGTGTATTTGAAGGGGAGGTTGGGTTCTAGCCCTTTAAGTGCATCATGCCCATTCGGCAGCAGGATGCAGCAATGAAGTGCTGATGGGTGTGCTCACCGGCACTTCATTAAAGCATTATACCGACCAAACGGGAGTGTATCACCTTGGTAGGGTCGGCGTGATGCGCGATGCATGATGTGTGATGCGTGAGTAACTCGCCAGGGCTGCATCCTGCTGCCGAATGTGCATGATGCACTCCTGCATTAGCCGCGCTTAAAAGGGCTAGAACCCAACCCCCAGGGCTCACCAGGGCTGCATTCATGCATCATAACGACCAGTGGGCTTGGTACATTCATGCAGCAGCCACCTTTAAAGAGTTAGGGACTACAGGCTCTGGAGGATGTATTAAGTTTGAAGTCTGGATGACATGTAGTCAATGGACGATAAGCATCCAAAGACAGTTGGCTCCAAGCCACTCAGGATTTGTGGAGAACTTGCCGTAGGGGAGGGAAACAGAGTGTTCTTTATCACTGCCATAATGATATATCAAAGATATCGATACTAAGTATTAAGGAATAGATTGGAATTAACGTAAGTGTAATACAAGTTTTGTACCTGATTCTCCATCACCATTCCTAATTCTTCCTTACAATTCCAGTTTCTTATAAGCAAATCATTGGTGCACTCTAATAACATGAATTTGGCCTAATTCATACTCTCTGTACGTCTTTTTTCTGTGAACCAATCATTTACCAATACATCAACATGAAAGCAATTGCCAATTGCTCTTCTCTTCGTGTTATTACAAGGTAATAAAATTGTTATACTACCGTTAATGCTGTGTAAGTAACAGGGATATTTCTCCTTTTTTCCCAAGAAGAACACCCTATTATTATCTGTGCTGACTGCTCCAGCAGTAGTTGGTTAGAGTAGCTTTGAAGGTGGGCTGGAGGTGCTGTAGGTAGATCCAGCTGTGGAGGCATTCATCAACTGAGCAGGAGAAGGAACAGGCTCCCTAAAACTTCTAAGGGCCGCTGCTGCATTAATGCACCATGCTCATTGGTCATGATGCATTCAAGCAACATGCCGACCCTGAGGGGTTTACATACACCGGGAGGGTCGTCATGATGTTCCAATGAAGTGCTGGTGCGCAGTCTCACAAGCACTACATTGGTGCATCATGACGACCAATGGGCATAATGCACTGCTCTAGTCCTCCAAGCATCATGCCGACCATGCTGACCCGGAGAGTTGGGATGATACCTATTGCTAGCCAGCACTTCATTGGTGCATCATGACCAATTGGCATGATGCACTGCTCTGGTCCTCCAAGCATAATGCCAATCCGGAGAGTTGGGATGATACTCCAATGAAGTGCCTATTGCTCGCCTGCACTTCATTGGTGCATCATGACTACAAATGGGCATGATTCACTCCTGCATTAGTGGCCCTTTGAAGGGGTAACACTTCATCATCACAATGGCGTTTAACCATACTTTAGTCTAACACTATGGACAGACACTAACTGACACCACCTGCCGGACATTGCTGTATCTAAATACTGCAGTATTTATATAGTAGTCCCTACCTCCTCAGTGTCTAGTTTTCTTAAGTCGGGTCATGACTAGAGGAATGCGCCATAGTCGCACCTAACTCGGAAGAGGAGGGGTGGTTTGTGGTATCCATCAGACTCTGTCATAGTACATGTATGACATCAGCACTGCAGCTGGTTAACCCACCACAAAAAGGGCGGGAAAAAGGGTTAACAAAGGTTTCCAAATGGAATGTGTATACTTTAACATTGTAGCAAAGAAGCGTCCCCTTACAGTGATGATAGGTATGCCTTCACTATCTCTCTGATATCCCCTTATCTAAACCAAATTCTGGTCTATATTATATACCTCTATGATCTATACATCCCAGGCTACTTCTACAGCACAAAATCTTTATCAATATAAACTAGGAACACCCTTTTATTTGGTGATGAATGTGAAATTTTGAGGGGTCTAAAATGTCTTAATCCATAGTGGCTCCTATAACTCTTCCGAGTTAAATATATACAGTATACAATGGATAAGTGACAAGGGGATCTCTTCGTCTCAGGTTACGTCTTTGGGGGAGAAGCGCTAACGTGGCGCCATTTTCGCTTGTAAAATATGAGCAATGAACTTTCGCCGGTACCAGGGACACACTTCCGATCATACCGTTTCTCCTCGAAAGGGTTCACGTTCGTCTCACCCTCCTGGGTGGTGGCATCTGGTGAGAAGTAGGGGAACTAGACTGGGAGGCCATCTAGTGTCAAAAATCAGAACTATAGATACAAACTCAAAGATCAATGTCTCAGTTGTACAAGCTCTATTGTTCTGGATAAACTACATTCAGAATCTGTTTTTAGATTTATTTGGAATATTAAGGAAATGAGAGTATTTCTTGTATCGTGGTACATAAGCTGAGTAAGGGTAGCACTGCGGTCACCTACCCCAGAGGTGACTTTCAAAGTGTCAATTTTTACTCAAACTTCGCTCAGTCTTAGGATAAAACCGTTAATAGCACCAGAGACCAGATAGGTCTAGATTGGGACAAGGCAACTAAATACAACCCAGAATTACTGCTTATAGACAACATTTTCTCCTCGGGGGGTTCAACACACATGGTTTTGTGTGTTTTACTGTGGTTTTGGAAGTGACCGTACCACTTGGAATTGATCCAAATCCACCTATTGGTGCATTATTTAAGCTTGGAAGCTGTTGCAACCATGTCCTTTATTGTAGTACTAAAGTGTTGATAAGAATTATATCATATAATATCAATCAGATGAGTTATATAAGGCTATTTATCAAAGTGAATATGCAAGAAGTGTAACAAAACCATAGTGTTGTAGATTTTAATACAATAGTAGAGAATAGTCCTGTGAGACATGGCACGGCGACTTGTAATCTTGTGTCTAGTTTCAGTTGGTGAGACTGATAGATAGGGCATACTATCATCTGGGCTTTTTGTAGTATATAGCACAGATTCAACCCAAACTACCCACTGCAAGTACTAATAGCCTGTAGACTGTCCATTCTGCATGCACCTCACTCAGCTGTCACAGGAACCTGTCTTATTCAATGTTCAATGCCATAGACTCTGTGTACATACATGTTTTCAGTGTTCCACAAAATCATTTATATAATGAAAGGAGTAATTAAATTAATGTTTCATCACCAATAGCAGATACATATTCTGAGAAAGAATTATTTCAATGTAAACTAAAAAAGTTTACACAGAAAAGAATGAAGCAGTTCCACAAGGTGTCCTTCCACGTCAACCTCCTCTGATTTACAAAAATGCACATATGGCAACACACACTTTAGCACTGATTTCTCCATAGAGATCTTTAACAGTGAATACTTTGTTCAAATAGAGAAAATATGATCCAATAGTACCATAACCCACTGAGATGAAACCAGTACTACATTTTTGAATTACATTTTTGAATGTGGTACTTTTGGCCCTAACAAAGCAAAAACAGTGAAACTCAAAATAAGTTAAAACAACTTTACTACATTCAAAGGGCAATGTCTTGGCTACGTAAAAACACCTGACATACACAGCAACTCCTAGCGGGTCCGTTTTTATAAGCGTTCAAAGAAAATCTGTTGTAATTTGTGTTACTCCCTGCTCAAAATTCAGATACCAACTGGATATACCTCTTAACTATATCCTAATGACTCCTAAATCCATTTACAACATCTACTAGTAAGTATGTATCATGATTCAAAAAATCAATATGTTCCTTTAAAAACTTTCCGAGATATGGGATATTGAACTTTTGTCATTGACTGATTTTTCTGAGAATTTTTTTCTAAAACCCAAATTTTCATCTAGCTTTGTCAAAAAATTGTCAGATAATCCCCAACATTCATCCATATTAACTTCAATATGCATACTTTAATATGCAACTACCATCTGTTCCATATCTAGGTCACAAGTTGGACCACAATTTGACCCCCCAAATAGCACAAAGTGCAAATTATGTAAACAAATCTACATAAATAGGTTAGGAGGACTCCATAACAAGCAAATGAAACAGTAGTAGGTGGAGTTTGATGGATATTCCTCAAAAAAATTAAAACATGATCCCATCAGGTGTTACTCTCTGCTCAAAATTCAAATTTCCCCATTGATTGGGTTAGTGGGGCTAAATAACTGCACATAGGTAACATATAACACATTTTTTGAATAAGTGAGGGGTACATCTATCATAAAAGCCACAAAAAAAAAAAACAGTAATCTTCACAATATTAGGGACATGAGATGTGAAAAAGTGGGATAAATCTTTAAGTCTGATGCAGATTTTTTAAATTTCCACACTCAAACAGACACTCAAAGTATTAGGATCATAACCAAATACTGCAGGAAGATGCAGGAGTGTATAATCTATCAGAAGGATATCATAAGTACACATTTTGATAACTGACGGACAGGAGAGTGAGTTTTAGCAGCAGAATCTATTTTTGAGCAGGGAGTAACACACATAGAGCTCAGGCAGGCGACATGCTTCAACCCCATATAACGCCCAGTCATTTAGAAATAATGGCAAAATTCCACCACTTGCGGACGGACAATATCAGTTTTGATCAAAATAAAAGCATTTGGACCCCAAGAAAGTATATCAACGTGTGCTCTACACCTTCGAACATCTTATAAAGGTGAATTTTTGGCTGATCCCTTACCTTTCTTTTGCTTTAGGAATAACAATTGTCAGTAAAATTGGACAGAAAGAGGATCAAACGATAGGTGGAAGTGTCCTTGTTATGATTAGAAAAGACCCGTATGGATGCGCCATGCGAGGGACGACAGAAATGTCATCTGGTTTAGAGTGAAAGGACTTACAATTCTGAGCAGAGAGTAACATCCAATCATATTTTATGGTCTAGAAATGGCACAAAGAGTCAATATGGGACCAATTTTTGTTCATGATTATTTAGGAGGTGCCAATACACTATGCAAAGCAAAAATTTTCTGTATGGAAGCAGTAGAATTTGATTCATTAACCAAAATGTTAAATGTTACTCCCTGCTCAAAAATGTGTATGCCAATACACTTTAGGGCCAGGACTAAAAGAAAATGGGTGTGGCCGCAATTTTTTTACACCATATAAACCCCTTAAATGTCCCTCAAAATTAAGTACAGCATGGATGGTAGAAACAGAATATTTCATTGGTATTTTGAGAAGGTTTATTTTTTAGCAGAGAGTAGCATAATGCTACCTTTATTCAGTATGAAGGGGAGAAAAAAAATCTACCATGTACATCAGGTCAAAACCCTTTGGATCTCAGAGTTAACATATTCCAAAAAGTGATTTTTAGGGGTGTTGTACAGTATAAGCAACATCTAGGGGTGTGTGAAAATTGTATTTTTTTTAGCAATATACACACTTTTTGGTCATTTTTCAACTCTGTAGACCCATAACTCAAAAAAGTTATGGTCCAATTCGCTAAAGTTTACTCTCAGTTGAAAGCATAGGATGTTTTCTCTTGAATGAAACCAAAAAAAAGCCAGGCTAGTGAAAAGGCTTTGACCCTATTGGTAGGTAAAGCTTAAAAACCCTGTAAAATGCTAAAAGTACCAATTTTAAAAATTTGGCCCATATAGTAGTTTCAGAATGAACAATTCTAAAACAAAGGCTACAGAGATGCATTTCTGAATCTTAAAATGCTCTAATGCTAATCTGCTACAGGGCTCTAAATGATGAAATGTCTTATCTGTGAAAAAAAATCAAAAGTATGAGATATATTCTGAAAATTCCTTCACTGATAAGTAAAGTACACACACTGCATTATTACATTAGAATTGTGAGCAGGAATAGTCCATAGCAGAGGAGCCACAAACAAAAATAGATTGCAAGGCCTCCCTATCCCTTACACCATGGCGACTGTGAACCATACACTGTGAACCATACACTAGTCTACTCATCTCACAAGTAGTACTCATTAGTCACCGCGCTAAAAAGGCACCTACCGTAATCTCCCGCGTATAAGACGCATTGCGCGTATAAGACGCACCCCAAACTCAGCACATGCATTATCGCGTATAAGACGCACCTTTTAGGTACCAATTTTGTAAATTCAGTACATTTCTATAGTAAAATTACCCCTCGTATAAGACGCACCCCAAACTCAAGGCAATTTACCTCCCACGTATAAGAGCCAGTAGCATTTTGTTTGGCGTATAAGACGCGTCTTATACGCGGGAGATTACGGTATGAGTAGCATGTATTTGTAGATGGGCAGTGCTGTGCAGTCAATATAGTGATGCATTGGACCGTCATACCATGTATTAGAGAGACCTGCTCCCTGCCTTTGTCTTAGCAGATGGGACACTGATAGGGTGGCACTGATAGGGTGGCCTTTTCTTTTAAGTTGTTATGCCTTGCATTTTTGCCACCTTTTGTGAGATAATGTATGGGTGTCAGACAAGTTCAAGGCCAACGTCACTAGCCTACTATATACATTATGTACGTAATACTGACATGTGTGTATCTAGTCCAAGGCTAAACTGGCTACCCTACGTCCGTAGTCTAGGCCAAGGTTTGTCCTAAGCATGGGTGAAAAGTACCTGGATGAATTCCAAAGTGAGGTGAGTCCGAGGGGACGTACTGTATGCAACAGAACACAAAATCCCTGACATTCTGAATTACAACTCCCTGCATGTTCCTATAGGAATCTATGAGTCAAGGGAACTTGATATTCCTGAAATGAGGGAAAGCCTTGAATCGCTGTGAACACTAGGGGGAACCTCAATTTAGTAAATCTGCTTGTGAGGAAAGATACCACTGGACAAAATGCAAGAAATATACAGGTTTCAGACAAATTCCTGCAGAAGATTACAACCATTTTATTTGATTGAAAATGAAGGAATTCCTACAAAAGTAGGGATATACTTCAAACATGAAAGAAAGATTCCCTGGAGGGATTTATACATATACCATTGCTAGCCAAAATCATTGCACAAGGGGCCGTAACTTGGTGCACTAGAACATGAAACACAGGAAGCATGGCCCTTTTCTCAGTGCCTAACACGAGGGGCTGTTTGTGTGGCATGTGTCACTCTATCCATGCAGTAAGTTTGAATGAGATGTGCCCTAATGGACTGAGTGGACCGAGAGAAAGGACTACCGTAAATCCTCGCGTATAGGACGCCCCTCGCATATAGGTGACACCGTGATTTATGCTGAATCTTATAGGACACATGTGGGGTCAAATTTTGGTCATTTTTGTACTGTTTGAAACACTGTAGTGTAAAATCCTTGCATATAATGCGGCGGGCTAAACCCTATTCCGCGTTAGAGGATTCTTTAGTGGGCCGACCCCTGCTGAAGCTGATACCTTGCGAGATAAGGACTGATGACAGCGAGCTGATGGGTACCAGGTGTTACGTAATGCACCCTGAAAAGTCTACAGTGAATGAGAGGAATATTCTCATTGGTTAATAATGTATTACGCTAGGTCGGAATAGGACGCACGGAAGGTAATTCTGGCATATACGGCACATGGCTATTGTATTATTGACCAATGGGAGGCATCCCTGGCATATACTGCGGAGTCGGGGGCTGAAGGTGTTAGTCATAGTGCCGTCGGGGTCTAATGGCGGCCCCCAGCTGATAATGGCTATGTGAGCTATACGCTGCATACGTGAGGATTTCAGGTAGGTCTGGAGAGGACTGCTGAGCTGGTGGGCTAGGTCCAGAAACAGTTACACTGACTACTCCATGGCATGTCACATGCCAAGTTCAAGGACATGATGTCTGAATGACGTGCCGCTCTGGTTTTTGTTTTTGTTGTTGTTTTTTTGTTGTTGCTTTTTTGGGTTTTGGCTGGAGCAGCTCAAGGACGACCATTCTCATTATCATATACATTTATTTCAGAAGTGGGAATTTCAAGTCATTTACAAATCTATTAGGCCTAGCGTGGTGTGCTTTTAAAAGAGAAGACCACCATTTTTCATGGTTATTTCATATGGCAGGTTTTACATTGATAAACACTGTGCCATTATCAGTGTCCCATCTGCTGAGATAAAGGCAGGGAGCAGGTCTCTCTAATACATGGTATGACGTCACAATTGGTCCAATGCATCAGTATATTGACTGCACAGCACTGCCCATCTACAAATACATGCTACTCATAGGTGCCTTTTTACACCTCTTGCATATTCACTTTGATAAATAGCCTTATATAACTGATCTGATTGATATTATACGATATAATGCTTATCAACAGTTTAGTACTACAATAAAGGACACGGTTGCAACAGCTTCCAAGCTTAAACAATGCACCAATAAGTGGATTTGGATCAATTGTGACGTCATACCATGTATTAGAGAGGCCTGCTCCCTGCCCTTATCATAGTAGATGGGACAATCATTATGGCACAGTGTTTCTTATCAATATAAAAAAAAACAACATATGAAATAACCATGGAAAAAGGATGGTCTTTTCCTCTAAAGAGTCGTCGTTGATTAGGGGGTGCAGTTTGGCTTTATCCCTCAAAAAGGGTACAGATAGCCATTTATTGGCCCTTTATTGGCACTTGTTCACACCGTTAGAAACTTAAGAATTTAGAAACTTTATAATAGATAGGGTGTGCCCGCGCCCCTCCCCCAGTACAGACACCCACCCTGAAGGGGGTTCAGCCAATTGAATGGGGAGGTTCTGCAGGGTTACTGAAATGGTAGGACTAAGATGAGCCACGCCCTATACCAGATCCCGCTTATCTAGACTCAGTGTTTCGATCGCTATAGTTATTCTCGTGTATTACTACAGGTGTTTTCCATAGGTAAAAGGAATATGTACACAGAAATTGCTTTTCAAGTGCGTTTTATAATGTAAACACTGAATACACGCAGGTCCTTTGAAGTATGAATGCATTGTAGGGGAGGTATGTATTTAAGGCCAATAATAGGAATAGGGGAATATTGGCAGTGATCACGTTACTGGTCCTTTAAGAGCAAATGATGCATCAATGCATCATGCCTATTGATCATCATGATGCAAGACTGTTACTCACCAGGGCTACATTCATCCATCATGCCAACCCTACAAGAATGGTACACTTCCGGAAGGTCAGCATGATGCTCCAATGAATTGCTCACGAGCAGACACTTCATTGGTGCATCATGACGACCAATGGGCATGATGCACTTCTGCATCAGCGGCCTTTGAAGGGCTAGAATCAGGATTGGCAATCACACAACAAAGGACTTCTTTCCATATATATATATATATATATATATATATATATATATATATATATATATATATATATATATATATATATATATATATATATATATTATGTGAAGCCAATAGGCTATAGCGCGCTATGTGCACATTGCGTGTAGGCATTGATAACAACTGCAGATATCGGTAAGATATCTATAAAAGGGTTCACGGCAACATCTCCTAATGGTGTCTGGAGGGGATATGCCTTAGGATAAGGTATATATCTATTCATAAGTGGCCGTACGTGTCATCTCTTTCTAACATTATATTCTAACCAGTATACTTGATCTTTCTACATGTATATGGTCTTCTAATTGTCTTTTAACCCAGCCCCGTAATCATTTTCACTTTCATCACCCATCTCTAACACCTCTATTTAGTTAATGTACATGCACTACTGTATTTTTATTTTCATCTTTTAAGGGGGACCCAGGATCACTTTATTGTTGTTCGTGTGTTTTAGGCAGGTTGTTTCACTGAAAATATGTAAAATACTTTTGTCCCTCTCCCCAAGTGGTTGAACAAGTTTTGCCTTCTTTCTGATGAAAAATGACTATCCCTTTACTAACTAGCCTCATCCTTAATGACTACCGCCTCCATGTGCTGCCAGCCTCATCCTAAGTACCCAGCTCCTCCAGGGCTGCTGCCACTGGGCAGCCCCTTACCTGGGCGGTAATGGATCCAAGGGCCAGTGTGCAGGTGTGGAGGAGGTGGGGTGGTCACCCCGCCTGGCACCAGGGGGCGGCCTGTACACGTGCCCCCCTCCCCGTCCAATCCACGGCCCTATTTACCCCTTAAGGGCCGCTAATTAGGAGTGCATCTTGCCCATTTGTCGGCATGATGCACCGATGAAGTGCTGGCCAGTCTGCTCGTCTGCACTTCATTGGAGCATCATGCCGACCCTCTAGGGGTGTATATATCCCACGGGGTCGGCATGATGCATAAATGCAGCCCTGGCAAGTTAGTCACCAAGGCTGAATTCATGCATCATGCCGACCAATGGGCATGATGCATTAAAGCATTGTCGGCCCTTAGAGCGTTATCAGCCACAAGGCTGCCCTGCCGGCCTTGTGGGCACGTGCACACCTGAGACCATTCAGTCAGACCCCCAGGTGATTGCCAACTTAACCACTCTGTGTGTTTGTCTGTTTGTGTTGACTTTTTAGTTTGCCTGGGTTGAACAAGACTGACCAGGTGCACCGTCCCTTTTATCATTTTTAAAAGGGTTGTTGTTCACTTGGAAACAGAATTTTATTGACTACAATAAGGCACTATAATAAGGTAGAGTGGTGCGATGATATTAGGGCTAATAAGCTCACATCTTGATTAACGCTAAAACCATGCAAAGTGGGTATTTGACAAATGCAGGTCAAGATATGAGACAGCCACTCTAGAGAATAACCTAACTGAAGCTCACTAGATCTAGTCCTAGCCCATCCCTCAGATTCTGAGCTAATCCCATAGAAAGGTAGTGGGTTGGAGGGATGGCCCAGGCCCTGGGGGAAGGCAATGAAGTCACTGACTTAGTGGCGCTCTGCTGTAGGCGTCAGATTAAGGCGAGTAAATCTGGATCGATTCCCTAATGGGTCACCAGCTAAAGGTGTGAAGATGTGGCCTGAATAGCAGCACTCCTAACTAATGACTCACTGCTGTCCTGTCTACTAATTAACCCTTTAATGGCCGCTGATGCAGGAGTGCATCATGCCCATTGGTCTGAATGATGCACCAATGAAGTACTGGCGAGTCTGCTCGCCAGCACCTCATTGGAGCATCATGCCAACCTTCCCAGAATGTATCAGCTCCGTAGGGTACAGGGATGAAAGTCACGGAGCACGGAAATCCCTGAAATGGTCCAATATTCGCCCCAAAAACCTGGGTTTCTATATGAATGTATAGGGCCCTGGAACTTCAAAATCCCTGAAATCAGGGAATTCCCTGAAGACTTTCATCCCTGAGGGTAGGTGTGATGCAGCAGCGTGAATATGCATGCTGCCCTCCTGCATTAGCTAGGCTGTGTAGATTCCCAATCACATCCCCTAACATGGTATTTTTTCACAAGAGAATCTCCTTTTTTAAACTAACACAATTTGCTCAAAAGGTCAAGAGACAGGCATGTGGTCAGCAATGGTGAGCAACTCATCATCGGCTCATCAACTCATGTCTCAGACAGCAGCAGCTCAGGAATGGGGGGGGGGTACCCTGTGCACCTTTGGGTACCAACTGTTGTACCAACTCACAAAAGGCTGTGGCTGACAACGTTTCTTAGAAAGAGAGGAGCTGCTAATGACAGAAAAGTTAAGAAAGACATCAGACATTTTAAAATATGGGGTTGGGGCTGTACAATTGTTTAGCTTTTAGAGGGCTGCCAAATGCTCAAAAGATGGACTGTAGTTTGGCAGTTTATACCCACCATCAAAGAGACAGCCCCCCCCGGGCTAAGCATTCATTAGGCACCCACAGGCAAAACCAGACTGTAAATGGCACCAACTGCTCAGAGCAATAAATCACAGGGCGAGCAGCTTGCTCGTCAATGCTTCCTCTATTTAGACTTTCACAATCAACTCCAGCAACTCAAATACAATCAAGGGGAATAATCAGGAGAGAAGTGGGGTGATGATAATGCTAATGGTGGTGATTGGAGGTGGATTCCTGCACGGGGGGATAAGAAGTTGCTCCTCGGGAAGGGTTGTCTCTAGTAGGCTAATGGAGTGATTATTTTAAAATGTAAAAAAAAAGGGGGGGTCGACCCTTTTACCAGAGAGGGTGCAACCTTTTTTGATCCCTTTGAGGTAGGGGACCAAAAATGACCTGTTTTTAGTGAAAAACTTGTTACAACGTATTAAATTAAAGTAACCTAAATGGCCCGTTAGCGCACAACTATTAGCCCCTTGCAAGGATTGGGATCTGACCCATGAAGGGGGGGGGGGTATTTTTCCTACTTCCACGACCAACCCCACCCCATGTTGTTAAAAAATGACCACTCCCTAAGAAAGGCCGGGGCCCTCCCCTGTGACGATGACAGTCTCACATTCCTGGCTGCCGAAGATAATACAACAGTGAAGGAGCTCAGACACACCACCCTATAGGTCTTAATGTGGATGCCCCATGGGTCTGCCATTTTGAATTTCACTGGTTGATGTAAAAATCCACTAATATGTTATAATGATGGGTACCTTGTCCCTGGGTATAACACCCACCTCTAGGGACAAGCTGGTCCCCATCTTATCAGCATTCATCAGTGCATGTAGCCAGAACCAGCTCCAGTCTCACATGGGCCCTAACAGCTCCTGCTTCTGCTCTGGTGGGACCTGAGCCGGGGACCTGAGAAGGAGGGAGGCCAGGGAAGGGAGTGGGGGTCACTCAGTAATATTTGGGTACTAACTGAGGTACCTACCACAAAGAGCTGTGATTGTAAACTTATTGGAAGGCAAAAAAGAAGGGGCTGTCAATGGCATGAATGCATAGTATTTGGGGGCTATTGACAATTCTGTTTTTATTCGATTCGTATACAGGAACAAAAGGACCTACCGACATATAATTCATATATTTACCCTAGGGCTGTGCAATTCGTTAATACCATCACAGGGGCGTAGGAAAAGGGGGGGGGGCAGGGTCCCCCCAATCACAAATGAGGTGGGGCCTGAGTATGTCTGGGCCCCCCAAAAAAATTTGCCAAGAACTCATAAAAAGTTGAAAAGAAGCTAAAAGTTTACATCTCAAATTAGATTAATATGGTGATGGGATATGGGAAGTGAGAGCATGAGCCTTAATTCAGATCCAAAATTGACCAAAAAATACTTTTTATACCAATTCTATATACAAATGTATAGGCCTTATCGCGCTTGCGGCAACAATCCAAGGTGGTGGCGATTGGGTCCTCTTTGCCCCCCCCCCCCCCCCCATGAAGATTTGCTTCCTACGCCTCTGCATCAATAAACCTATATGTATTAAAAGAGGGCCAAAACCAGGCGACTGTCTTCTTTCTGCAGTTTAGCAGTTGGTATGTACAAGTGTCACCGCCCCCCCCCCCGGAGAAGGGAGGAGAATGGGGGCTGTGGGGCGCATGAGAGGACAGTGGGGTGGTGTGGTGGCAGCTGTGAATGCCCAGGGTCGAGGATCACTAGGGCCGGACAAGGGTGACATCAAAGTCGAGCTGCTCTGAGCAACCAAGATCCCCATAGAAGGCCATAACACGCCTCTATAGCCTCCACCCACAACCACCACATACCGTGTACCTGGTGATAGGAGGTGGTGGGGTAAGGTGGGGATTGGTATACACTCTAGAGGGATTACAGACGAACATTGCCAGAAGCAGCGGCATAGGAAGTAAAATTCTATGAAGGACCCAAGGGTCTGTCTAAGTTGGGGAGCCCACTATATTTTTACATGTGTGTTCCAATGACTGGGGCCGGGGAGGGGTCATTTACTTTGACAGTGCAGGTAGAACTGAAGAATTGTACATCAAGATAAGTCAAAAAGAAGCTATTAGCAGTCATCGACAGCGGTGGATGGTAAAGTATCTAAATTATATGGAAGAAGACATACAGAGAAGTCCTTATTTCTTAAGGATTGTGACAACTGTAAGCTCCCTTGTGAGATAGGCCATTAGAGTATATGGAAGGATAGGGAAACCTTGGGTGAGATTTGCCGAGGTCAGAGGTATAGGTACTCTGTCAAATGTAGATGGAAAGCCTCCAGCTATGGCGCCTTGTCAATAAAGGTACCTTGTAGAATGCCATAGTACAAATGCATTAACCTAATATTGATCAACATCTTGCATGCAACTACTAGGAAATTATCTTTTATCAATATTTCAACTACTTCAAAAAGGCTTACAGTTAAGGCCTTTAAATCAATAGCACATCTCTCAGTGTCTGGGATATTGGCACCAGAGAGATCACCCTGATTCTGGGTATGACATATGTACCATCATACACATGGTACAAATGTCATACATGTGTCATGGATGTAGCATGAAAAATACCTCCTCCCATACATCATGCTACAATCACTGTCAGGCCTAGGTCAACACCAGATATCCCCAATTCACCATAATCCATGTGTTATAGTCCTTTAAGTGCCACTAATGCATTAATGCATCATGACCACTGGTCGGCATGATGCATGAATGCAGCCCCGGAGAGTTACTCAAGCATCATGCCGACCCAATGGTGGTTGATAATGATACCCTTCCGGAGGGTCAGCATGATGCTCCATTGAAGTGCTGGCGACCAATGGGTATGATGCACTCCTGTACCAGTCACCCTTAAAGTTTTTTGAAAGTCCAAAGCACACAATGTTTGCCCAAGGTTTTGTTTGACTGCCTCAGTCCAATTGCAAACAATCTAAACGAGCTTAGGATAATATTAACGAAGGCCTAAAGCTGACATGGAGCAAAATCGATTGCCAATGATCGCTGCAGAGGAATGTTTTACCATTCTGTTTGCGCCATGGAGGTGGTGATTGAATCAGTTGGCGCCTGCTCCATAGGCTGCACTGGAGGGCCTTAAATCACACTGGCTGCCAAGAAGCCGCCACATTAGTATGTCAAACCACATATCCCCACAGACCCAAGCTGCGACCAATTGGCCTAACCCGGGCCGCACTATTTATAGCGCTGACCGACGCCCGTCCGCTACCCCCCACCACCCCTCCACCCTCTCCACTCCCACCCTGTGGGAGCTGACCTGTCCGGGTACATGTGGCCTGCATCCTGTGTACCCAGTACTATAGATTATAACAGAGCTGCTCACTGATCTACACACCATTTGCCTAATAACTCAGTCTATTCTCATCATCTGGGTTTCACCCAAGCATGTCTGGTGAGAGGAAAGAATGGAGAAGTCATTCAGTGAAGGAACTGCAGGAATACCTAAGGAATCGTGGTGTAGCCCCTTCCAAACTCACCAAAGCACCCCTCATAGACTTGTGTATAGCTGCTGAGAAGCTAGGCCTAGAGCTAGACCCTGATGGATTTATAGAAGACAGAGAGGAGGTGATTAGAGATAAACTGAAGGTACCATCTGGCATGTTACCCATCCCTACAGTTCTGCCTTCAACAAAAGATATGTCTACCTTGCCCCTGGTTACCATCATGGACATCTACAATTATCTTATACAGTTTGATGGATATAACCACACAGGCCTTAGAGAACACAGGAAAATGGAGGCCTATGGGATGTATTTAGATAGACATGTTGAGGATCTCACTACCCACCAATACCTTGAGGACCAGCAGTACTTTGGTGTACAAGTCCATGTTAAGCCTAGAACTAAAGACAAGGACCCTCTAACAAAACTTCCCTACTACAGAGCCTGGATAATACTGACAAATGAAAAGGGAAATTGTTCCATCTACTCTGCATACTGCTGCTGTAAGGGAGGGTAAGTTATGCATCCCATTTCTACCTCCTTTTTATGAAAACTATAAACCTACCGTAAAAGCCTGCATGTAAGCTACGGCCTTTAGGGAGTGATAATTTTTTAACAACAGGGGGGGCTGGTGGGTTTGCGCGCAGACACGGGAAAAAAAATTCGACCCCCCTGTAAGGGGCGAAAATCACTCGCGAACATGCCCTTTTAACCTATAGAAACGCACGGGGTTTTCCACTGAAAACAGGTGAAATTATTTTGACCCCCCCATCAGAGGGGTTGAAAAAATTCTGATCCCCCCGGTCAAGGGGTCGAAATAATTCTGATCCCCCTCAAACCCACCAGCCCCCCCCTGTTGTTAAAAAATGATCACTCCCTTAGACCATCTCAGACTTTGTATACTTTGTATAAGGGAGTGATCATTTTTAACAACGGGGGGGGGGGGGTGCTGGTGGGTTGGAAGTGGGGGTCACAGTTTTTTCAACCCCTTGACCGGGGGGCTCAGAATTTTTTCAACCCCTCTGATGGGCGGGTCAAAATAATTTCACCTGGTTTCAGTAGAAAACCCCACGCGTTACTATAGGGTAAAAGGGCATGTTAGCACATGATTTTTGGCCCTAAACGAGTCCTATTAGTGGTGCAGTGCCACTGTACAAGTCATGTTAGGGGGGCGGCACTGTACAAGTCCTATTAGTGGTGGGGCGGCACAGTACAAGTCCTGTCAGGGGTGTAACAGGACCTGTATAGTGCCACCCCAATGCTAACCCCTAACATGACTCGATTAGTGCCGCCATACCCCTAAAATGACTTGTACAGTGGCGCCATACCCCTAAAATGACTTGTACAGTGCCGCCATACCCCTAACATGACTCGTTTAGTGCCACTGCACCCCTAACATGACTCGTTCAGTGCCGCCGTATCCCTAACATGACTCATTTAGTGCCACCGCACTCCTAACATGACTTGTACAGTGCCAACACACCCCTAACATGACTCCATTATTGCTGCCATACCCCTTACATGACTTGTACAGTGCTGCCACACCCCTAAAATGACTTGTACAGTGCCGCTATACCCCTAGCATGACTCGATTAGTGCTGCTGCACCTCTAACATGACTCCATTAGTGCCACCACACCCCTAACAGGACTTGTACAGTGCCGCCGCACCCCTAAAATGACTTGTATAGTGCTGCTATGCTCCTAACATGACTTATACAGTGCCGCCATACCCCTAACATGACTTGGTTGGTGCTGCTGCACCCCTAACCTGACTCCTTTAGAGCCGCCATACCCCTAAAATGACTTGTACAGTGCCGCCATACCCCTAACATGACTCCTTTAGAGCCGGCACACCCCTAACATGACTTGTACAGTGCTGCCGCACCCCTAACATGACTCTTTTAGTGCCACCACACCCCTAACATGACTTGTACAGTGCCGCCATACCCCTAAAATGACTTGTACAGTGCCGCCATACCCCTAACATTACTCCTTTAGTGCCACCACATCCTAACATAACTTGTACAGTGCCGCTGCACCCCTAAAATGACTTGTACAGTGCCGCTATACCCCTAACATGACTCGTTTAGTGCTGCTGCACCCCTAACATGACTACTTTAGAGCAGGTGGACCCCTAACATGACTTGTACAGTGCCTCCGCACCCCTAAAATGACTTGTACAGTGCTGCTATACTCCTAACATGACTTATACAGTGCCGCCGCACCCCTAAAATGACTTGTATAGTGCTGCTATACTCCTAACATGACTAATACAGTGCCGCCATACCCCTAACATGACTTGGTTGGTGCTGCTGCACCCCTAACCTGACTCCTTTAGAGCCGCCATACCCCTAACATGACTCGTTTAGTGCTGCTGCACCCCTAACCTGACTCCTTTAGAGCCGCCATACCCCTAACATGACTCGTTTAGTGCTGCTGCCCCCCTAACATGACTCCTTTAGAGCAGGCGCACCCCTAACATGACTTGTACAGTGCCACCATACCCTTAACATGACTCGTTCAGTGCTGCCCAACCCCTAACATGACTTGTATAGTGCCGCCGCACCCCTAATATGACTTGTTTAGTGCCATAACACCCCTTACATGACTTGTACAGTGCCGCCATACCCCTAACATGACTTGGTTGGTGCTGCTCGGAGTATAGCAGCACTGTACAAGTCATTTTAGGGGTGTAGTGGCACTAAACAAGTCATGTTAGGGGTGTAGTGGCACTGTACAAGTCATGTTAGGGGTGTGATGGCACTAAACGAGTCATACTAGGGGTGCGACAGCACTAAACGAGTGATGTTAGGGGTGCGGCAGCACTTAATGAGTGATGTTAGGGGTGCGGCAGCACTGTACAAGTCATGTAAGGGGTGTTATGGCACTAAACAAGTCATATTAGGGGTGCGGCGGCACTATACAAGTCATGTTAGGGGTGGGGCAGCACTAAGCGAGTCTTGTTAGGGGTATGGCAGCACTGTACAAGTCCTGTTCGGAGTATAGCGGCACTGTACAAGTCATGTTAGGGGTGTGATGGCACTAAACGAGTGATGTTAGGGGTGCGGCAGCACTTAATGAGTGATGTTAGGGGTGCGGCAGCACTGTACAAGTCATGTAAGGGGTGTTATGGCACTAAACAAGTGATATTAGGGGTGCGGCGGCACTATACAAGTCATGTTAGGGGTGGGGCAGCACTAAGCGAGTCTTCTTAGGGGTATGGCAGCACTGTACAAGTCCTGTTCGGAGTATAGCGGCACTGTACAAGTCATGTTAGGGGTGTGATGGCACTAAACGAGTGATGTTAGGGGTGCGGCAGCACTTAATGAGTGATGTTAGGGGTGCGGCAGCACTGTACAAGTCATGTGAGGGGTGTTATGGCACTAAACAAGTCATATTAGGGGTACGGCGGCACTGTACAAGTTATGTTAGGGGTGTGGGGGCACTGAAAAAGTCATCTTAGGGGTTGTCATTAGTGTATGCAATTCAATGTGAGTAATCCATAAAGTATTATCAGTAGTGCACATGGTAATAAATAACATTTCACTCTAAGTTAAACCTTTATTTACCTCACAGGATGGACGGATGCTGTAGGCATGTAGCAACAGCACTCTTTGAAATCCTTGAGTTTCAAAGTGACACCAATAAGAAGAGTGTAACATCAGGAGCATGCCTCTGGGTGAAAAAGTCTAAGTCTACAGAAACTGCAGTGCCTGTCTCACAGTTAAAGACATCGTTATCAACACTAGTAAGGTACTTGTCAATGCAGTTGTAATCTAGTGCAGTCTTTTTTTGTAACTAGTAAATTAGAAATAGAACTGATACTTTGCTCTTAGTCAGTTTTACCAATAGAGAACCAGAAAAAGTTCAACAGAAATGGTCACAAATAGTGTCTTGTATTTTATATTCATTATATTGTAGTTATGCACTTCACTTTTTAATTTCCACACAGAGTCCTTCCAAGGGTAACTGACTTCTCTCCCGTGCCTGAAAACACACCTTTGCCAAAGACTGATGCTTTCCTGGAGATAGTTCGGAAGAGGGCCCCAGAAGCATGTATCCTCGATACTGTTGAAGTCCGCCCAAAGAAATCAAAGTATACTCCACCAGAGTCTATGCCTGCAGAAGTGAAACTGTTTGCTTTCTTTGAATCACACAGTGCTGTACATGATGTTTGTTCATCAGCCTGCTTTGCTGAATTGTGCACATTTCTACAATATACAAACAAAGAAATTGATGACATTGAAATGCACACAAGAGGTCAGTACCTCAATCCCAACTGGTATACAATGCGTCGAGGGGTAATAACTGCATCTAAAGTAAAGGATATCTGTCATAGCACCAACATGGAGAACACTGCAAATGCACTTCTGAAGCCCTCATCAATAGACTATGATTCACCACCTGTTCACATTGAGTATGGTCTGGCATATGAAGAAACAGCCAGGAAGATGTTCTTGAATGGACACAGTTATGCCCATAAAAAGTGTTGTGTTGATGTGCCTGGTTTGGTCTTCTCTGAAGATATTCCCTACCTGGCCTGCAGCCCAGATGGCATACTTCGCTGTAAATTGTGTAAAGATGATAGATTGATTGAAATCAAATGCTTAAGTAAGTTCAGAAAGTTCTACCCAAAAGTGGCTCTAGTTATGAGCAAAATATGTGAAAAAGATGAAGATGACAATCTCTTTGTTGTACGAAGGCACAAATACAATTATCAGATGCAGGCACAGATGGCTGTGACCGGCATTCACTCCTGTGTACTAGTAGGGTACACTAACAAAGGGATCGCCAATGTCAATGTGCAATTTGATGAAGAACTGTGGGCAGAGGCATCTGACAAACTTGCAAACTTTTATGAACAGTATTACCTCCCTGCATTCAAATCAAAGCCAGTATCCTAAGCAAGCGGTTTCTGTAGGTTGCAGAGGACAGCAACAATAGTGACCACCTGGTGAAGATAAAACCTCAATTTCATTGAGATGATGCCCGATAGGAGTTTGAATGTTTTCATACGTCTGATTGCCCTCTCCACATGTATGCGGACACTAGCAATTCTCCTTGATTTGGTTACTGCCTTTCCTGACAGAGTCTTCCCATGGGAGAATGCTGGGATGTTAAGGGTTGCCCTCTTCTCCAAGAGTATACGTCTGATATGGAAACCTCTGTCAGCCATGACATTGTCACCACTTTCTAAGAGTTCACAGAGTCCACTTTTCTCAACAATACATACGTCGCTGATGGATCCACTGTACAAGTCAGACACGAAGGTAATTGCCCCTGATGGCATAATGCCAACCAACAGCTTAAATGTATTATGATGTTTATAGCTCGACCAAGTGAGCCTCTGGGCCTGTGGCCTAAAGGGTTTCTCTACGAAGAACTCAGTGCAATCTATTACAACCCTAGTTTTAGGATAGCGCTTGAAGGAGAATGGTAGATTGCCTTTTACAATATCTCCTGATGGCCATTTCAGAAGTGGCCCCATGCACTGGTGGAGGAATGGAACCCATGTTAGGAACACCCTGCTGACATGGCTTTGAGAAACACCAAATAAGAATGCAAGGAGTTCGGTGTCAAGACCTCTCCTTATACGGACGAGGGTAAGAAGGAACTCATCAAACAGAGTTAGAGCTTTCCTTGCTACACCTTTATAATCATTTACTGGTTTTGTGCGTTTTCCATCCCAGAGCTTGATATTCTTTGCAGTTGGTTCTAACCACTTGAATGTGTCCTGAAGGATAGTGACTGTGGGGAATCCGGTATACCGAAAACATGACTTATCATTCTTTAGTACCTCTGCTCTAAAGTTGTCACGCTGCATTTTTCTGGTACATTTAGTCTGGGGTGACTTTTCAACAGGCCTAATAGATGGTTGCCTTGACATTTTCGATTTGATCTTACGTGCCAACTTAACTTTCACAGGTGTCACTTCATTGTTTACAGACTTCCACTTCACGGGTGTGATGTCATTGTTCACCTCTTGTTTATCCTTTGTGGGTGTACTTAGAACATTACGTGGAGATACTTGCGTGCCTGTGTCATGAACATCGGGATGCACATGAGTAGCCTTTTCTTGAACATGCATCCCTCTTTGTTCCTGGTCTATAGTTACCTGTACTCCACTCTCAGAAACCTGAGGAACTTCATCTTGAATCTGTTTAGTTTCCTTGTGGAAAGACAAAGGAGCTTCTTGACTCTGAAAAGGCTGTTGTGTTTCCTTGCTGGAAGACACAGGATCTCCAGGACTGTGAGGATGCTGCCCTGTTTCCTCATTGGAACACAGAGCCCCTTCTTGAGGATTAAGATACTGCTCTGATTCATTGTTGGAACACACAGGGCCTTCTTGACTTTGGTGAGGCTCTGCTGTTTCTTCGTTGGAACACACAGGTGCTTCCTGAGGCTGTTCTAATTCCTCATTGGAACATGAAGGACCACCTTGTTGCCTGCCACTTTCCTGAGCACCATCAGTCTCAACTTTTTGCCGCTTGGAGGATTCTAAACGGTCTCGGGGCTTTTTACGCTTCTTTTTTGCAGGCAGGCTGTTTCCAGAAGAATCTTGTTGAAATGGATTGGGGTATTCCTCAGTTGGGGCACCATCGGGGAAGTGCTGTAAAATATACACATGAACATGATATGTACTCTTTTCGTAAATTTTTAATTCAAACTATCTACCTCTTTTAATCTGTCCAATAAAGTACCCATTAGATCTAAAGCAAGCTATTGTTCAATTGTCATTAAATTCCTGAGTTGAGTTGAGGATTTGTTTACTACCAACATACCCGTAGATGATAGGACTCATGCATTGCTATTTCCAAGGGCCAGATGCACCTCATAGCTCCTTTCAAAGTCAGGGGGTGCGGCTTATATGAGGGATAAGGCTTATACGGGAGAATTTACAGTAATACAAAGGGAACGGCAGCAGTGTACAAGTCCTATACCTCGTTATGGGACTCTTACATTGCCGCACACCCTTTAAAGTGGTGTTTTCAGAATCCTCCTCTCATATGCTAATCCTTGCATATAGGATGCCCCTTGCCTATAAGACACACCCTGAGTTAAGCAAAATCATATTGGATGCATCCAGGGTCGAATTTTGGTAATTTCAGTAATTTTATATAGTGTGAAATCCTTGCATATAAGACACACCCTGAGTTCGGGTTAATCCTTTAGGATGCAGAGGTAGAGGGAATACTTTTGGGGTCTTACACGGGAGGATTTATGGTATTCTAGAGTAAAAAGAGCTCACCTCAAGAAGCACCCTGACTTGAGCCTATTCTATAACGAGCAGGAAGCATTGGATAACCTTGCTTATACCACGATTTCTGGGTTACACAGTGCTTTTTGGTGTCTATTCCCATCCACATATCTGTCGATATTGCACACCCTATAGGCTGTAACATGACTCTTGGAAGGCGTGCGGTTATCCATGGATAACCCGCACCCCGTGCGGTTATCCAGGATAACCGCACGCCTCTCATGTCCTTCCATGTCATATGTTACATGTTAAAACCCATGAAAGACTTGACCAAGGCAGGGCTCGAACCTGTAGCCTAAGATTCCTAGTCCAACTCCCTATGCAGTGCGCCACAGGGACTGACGTGTGATGGTCTGGGTTTGCTTGGTAAGCTTGTAGAGGTAGGCGGGAACGCGTCCAGCACCTTGACCCATAACCAGGCCAGTCGCGCAGAGTACCTAACCAACGGCTGCCGGGCGCCAATATGGGAAACGCGGTGGTCTAGCGGTTAGCGCCTTGCGCTCATCCGTGAGAGGTCCGCAGATCGCGTCCCGGCCGGGATGCGTATTTTTTCGCCGTGTGCACTGTCGCTGTCCGCTGCCAGGCTAGGAGGTGTATGTACCGATCGTGTACAAACGCTATTTTTAGCCGTGTGCCGCTGCCAAGCCTAGCCGAGACCGGGGCTGTCGCTGTCCGCTGCCGGGCACCAAGGTGTATGTACCTGTGTACACACACTATGGCTGGCTTCGAATCCCGGGGAGGGGGAATAATTTTTTTTTTTAAATTTGAATTTATTGGTATTATATTGATTATTTATTGGTTTCGTGGTATAAAATAAGTAGTCAATGGATAATTATCCATTGGTTACTTGTTCAATATATAGATAGAACTAAACGACCGTGGTGTACGAGGTGGTCGATCCACCACGAGGGAGGAGACAACTCCCGAGGGGTGGATCGGCCACCGAGGACACCAGGGGACACCAGGGGAGTTTAGTTCTATATTTATTTTATGTTTTTAGAGTCTTTAATTAACTGAAAATTAGCAAAATCCGTTACCGTAGTTCCCCGTACGAGCGCCGGTCCGCCATTTTGAATGTTTACATGCACCCAGAACGAGGCTGCAGTGGTGGATCGGCCGCTGTGGTGGATCGAGACTGCAATGCTATCTCTACGGGAAGAAGTTATTCACATAAAATAAAAGCTGCAGCTTATATGCAAGGCACTAAAGTACTAGTGGAAGTCCAATTTCCCCCCTGTTGAAATTTTTTGTGCCCCCCCCCTATAGGAGGGGTCTGAATTTTTTAATTCCCCCCCTCAACCTCCCCCCCATTGATAAATAATGACCACTCCATTAGAATAAGTATTCTCACAATAAGGGTGTGGCTTGTAGGCAAGGCATACCTTGCCTACAAGCCACACCCAGTAGGGTTTAAGATAATGTGCATACCAACCTTGGAACAAACATAGTAGTATCTCTTGTCTTTAGCATAGTCCTCTGAGATTTTGCTGATAGTAGGATGTTTCCCGTCTTCTCTGTAACATGCTTTGATCCATTCTCTGCATTTTATGGTGTTTGGGTGCCAATCATCATTGAGGACAGGCTTTGGAAACCTGTAGAAAACTACTCCTTGCATGTCCTTCCTTTTAGGATACCTAGTATCACTATTGCACAGGCCCCATGAACACCTTTTAACAGGCATCCTGTAGTGAAAATGAGATTGGTGTTGTCAGAATCCTCCTCTCATATGCTTCCCTCCTACATCCAACCAGAAATGCTGATATAAAGATGAAAATATCCAGACTTATGAAGCAAATTGTGATGGGAAGTGAGTGGATCAGAGAGCAGCTCTGTTATAACCTATAGTGCTGGGCCTGACCATGTGGTCAGTTTGTACCCGGTCACTGCATCCTCCTGCAACCCATGTGGATGCAGGAGGACGGAGGGGGCGGCGGGAGGCGTCTGGAACCAATTAGGGAGCTATAAATAACTCGCCGGGTCTCCCCAATTCACCCCCGCCTACTATTGGGTTTTCAACACTTCTCTCCCCGCTTCCTCCTTCTATATCGCTCTCTTTCAGGCTGCACTCAAACAAGCCGTTATCTACCTCGCCTCGTTGGCTATCAATCTTCTCTCCACTTTCTCTATCTCGCCCATTTTTTGCTATTCTATGTGAATGTTTTTCTCTTGCCAGTGCTAGTAGAACCCCTTTGGATAATCTGAGTCTGATGTGATTGGTTTGTCCTATATTTAGGTGCGAGCTGCTCATTTTGTTTGCTATAGTTCGGTGTAAAGGACTCATATAGTGTGTACCCATATCTAATTCAGAATATACACAGAGAAAATAAAGGGAGTCAAAAGGAGAGTCCAGGCTTGCCTTCAGATTGACTCCCCTTTCTGATGAAAGGGAGTCAACTGACTCCCTTTAGGGAGTCCAGGTTTTGCCTTCAAATTGACTCCCCTTTACTCCAAAGGAGAGTCCAGGTCACCTTTGACTCCCTTCCAAAAGGGAGTCTTGCAAATCATTGACTCCCTTTCTGTAAGATCCAATTATTCTAAATAACAGTTATATCTAGACCCACAGTCTCTAGATATCAAGTGTAATGCCAGTCATACTTCATCTTGTACACTTGTGCCTTGCATGATGAAACACAAAGCAGGGATACTAAACTTCCCTCAAGGTACATTAGTTGACATGACAAAGCAGTTGACTCATTATGGCTTTAGCATTCTGATATCGATACAGAATGGGTGTCCAAGGCTTTTGAATGTGATTAGATTGCCCATGCATCAAGTAGTTTGTATTATTCTACTGTATCTAATTTTGAGGGTATGTATTAATCCTGTGATAATTGATTTTTTTTTCAATATAAATTTCATTGTCTTCTTTCCGATTAAAACAAAGATTAGTGCATCCAGATAAATCCTCTATGGAGATAGTGCCTCCACCTAGTGGAAATCATTTGATTGACTCCCCCTGGCTTACCCTGACTCCCTTCGGGAGTCCAGCTCACCCATGACTCCCTTATTCACCACTGACTCTCTCAGACTTTGTCAAAAGGGAGTCAGGATCTTGTGACTCTGAACAAAAAGGGAGTCAGATAACCTGAGAAGGGAGTCAGGGAAGCATTGACTCCCTTTTCATACCCCAGACTCCCTTTGTGACTCTGTTTATTCTCTCTGTGTAGCTCCCCTGGGGCAATTGTTGAAAACTACAATAGATTTATGAGGAGAGGAGTCTCTTCAAGTCTTGCACTTCTTGAAAGGCATACACTCTCACAGTAATCTAAGCACAAAATAAAAAAAAACAACTAAAAAAACAACAACAAAAAACACAAAGTAGGTATTCCCTCAGAGGTAATCTTTTACTTCCTACCATTATCAGCACCGACTTTCCAAGGGGATGAAAAATTAACCATCTAAAATCCTGGACATCTCTGAGTGCATGCCTCTCAATAGAGATTCTCTATGGCTAACTGTATGTCTTTGGACCATAGAAATCTCTGAATTCAGAGACAAGCTCAAGCTTTTTAACCTGGAATCATTCATCTATGCAAATGTATACCATTAGTTCTGAGATAAAGTGTGGTCATTTATCAAAGCGGAAGAGGGTTGGTTTAACATGCAACATAAAATTCCCGTCCTTCTCAGGGGGTCTGAACTTTCTCCTTCATTCTATAATAAGGTGCTGGCTTTTTCTTTTTTGTTGAAAACAGCGGTAAATTCTTTTTCTGCACCTTTCCCCCTCCAGTCCACCAACACTCTTCCTCTGTTGTTAAACAATGACCATCCCTAAACCAAAAACCCTCATAATATGATGGACCAAATGTAAGAGGTACTTACTTTCTATACACTGTTTTTTAACTGGTGTGCTCTGTGTGATAACTGCTGGAGCTTGTTCTGGACTCCGCTTGTACTTCTGCCGGCCACCTCGCACCCGGTCTAGCCTCACACCTGAAGGAAAAGCACAATTTTTAATACCTGTTGAAAAACTCAGTAAAAACACATGTCATAGCTGTCAGAAAACTTTGTAATATAATTCCAACTTGGACACAACAAATCTTTTAGGCCTAAAATTGGGGTTCGTTGTAACCAAGTTTTACTGTAGTTCCTACCAGAAAACTCCTCAGGAAAAGCATAGGTAATAGATGTCAGAAAATTCAATTAGTCACCAAGGAAACCTGATAACGTGGACAATAACATTTAGGAAAATGGGACACAGTCAAGAAACCACAGCTCCAGCGTCTGTCTGGAAGGCTTGCCAGACAGCAGAACGTATCATATGATGACATGGCTTCTGTATATATAGATACCAGTAATTGAGAGACTTCTTGAGAATGTCATGGATATATGTACTGTTACACAGCTTACGATCCTTTAAAGGCTGCTTGAGAATGTCATGGATATATGTACTGTTACACAGCTTTTAATCCTTTAAAGGCTGCTTGAGAATGTCATGGATATATGTACTGTTACACAGCTTACAATCCTTTAAAGGCTGCTTGAGAATGTCATGGATATATGTACTGGTACACAGCTTACAATCCTTTAAAGGCTGCTTGAGAATGTCATGGGTATATGTACTGTTACACAGCTTACAATCCTTTAAAGGCTGCTTGAGAATGTCATGGATATGTGTACTGTTACACAGCTTACAATCCTTTAAAGGCTGCTTGAGAATGTCATGGATATATGTACTGTTACACAGCTTTTAATCCTTTAAAGGCCGCTATTGTATTAATTCATCATGCCAATTGGTCGTCATGATGCATGAATGTAGCCCTGGTGAGTAACTTGCCAGGGCTACATTCATGCATCATGCTGACCCTACGGTGTTGATACACAGTCCCGGAGGGTCAGCATGATGTCCTAATGAAGTGCTGGCAGGCAACACTTCATTGGTGCATCATGACGACATGCTAATGTGTTAGCAGTCTTAGAAGGGTTTGACAACTTTTCCTCTTCCAGACTGCCTGTCACAGTTGGACGTCATGACGACATCCCCAGGGAGTCCCTACTTAGCAAGATGGCCGCCAGACTTTATTACCCCATTTTATATAAATTTCCTTTTTACCTTTTGTTTGAAAATGGACGAGACATTTCACCTTTACTGTAGTCTCCCATTAGTGCTATATTGTGTTTTGCATTAGCAAATGTCATGGTCTATGTAAAGTCTTTTGCTGTATGCTATCGCGCATTATAAGACACCATTTCCCCTAGCCGCATACAAATTGAACAAATGTGATTAGCACAAAATACATCTCTATCAAGCTAAAACTCCTTTAGATTCATCATTTCTTTTTAATATGAAATATATAAGGAATATATGAAAAGGCAATATATCACTGCTTAAGATTTGCCCACCAGATGGGGCCCCTACAAAACATCTACAATAGCCATAAGCCATGTCCTATAGAGGCTTTGCTCTACACTGTCCGCCATGAGTGTATAGTATCTTCTATACAAACAGTGATACATCATTTGTCCAGTAGAGGGGGTATAATGAGATCCATTTGTACCCCAGCCCTTCTATATACCCCCAGTTTGCAGTAAAACCCCGCATATAAGCCGCAGCTTATACTAGATCATTTCATGCCTTATAGCATCTCCAGGAACTCAGGGTACGGCTTATATGCGGGGTTTTACTTATATAGACCAATTGAAGGAACAGGGGCCATTTCAAGCTTCTGGTGTGGCTTACAGCAAAGCCCTGAACTCTGGATGCGGCTTCTATGTGGGTGCACCTTATACACGGGGTTTTACAATAGCTATTACCCGGCTATACCAATACAAAGACCTGGGTAGATATGAGCAGGCTGGCAAAAAGGGTATCCTTTGTAGGGCCAATTGGGCATCCTTTCTGCTAAACTTCTCATATTATAGTCTACCACTAGGTAATCCATTCTCCAGGCAAGGTCATTGGTGTTTGACTCCTGGGAGTGTAAGAAAACAGTGTCTAAGGTGATCAATCATAGAGCAGGAGTCTAGGTCTACACCTATAATTGAGTAGTGTCCATACAGTGTGTATAGGTATGGTGATGATTATATTCTATTCTCTATTATAGCATGTAAATGGATAAGCCACTTGTACATACCTGTATGTTATATAGTATGTTATATATTCATAAATGCATCTACACCCAGTGACATCAACTGGACAACATTCTTTTATATTAGCGGATTAAAAAGAAAAAAAGGGGGGCTTTTAACCATATTTACGATGAAAAAGAAAAATAGACTCCTGAAAATTCCTGATTTCATGCTAAAAATTCCATATTTTATATCAAGTTAAGACTTAGAAATCCCTGTTTCAGGAAATCACTGCACACTTATATCTCTGTAAGATTTCATGTCCAAAATTAGCCCAAAATGAGAGGCACGCCCCTTCTTTACCCACAGAAAGTGGCAGCTCCCTCCTTTTCAAAATCACGAATCTACCACTGGATTCTCTGGTACTCAAAACACTACAACAGCATTAGAATCTCTTAGCTGAATCGTGCTATTGGGACTTAAAGAAATGACAACATTTGCTTTCATGAAACTTGGTCTTTGTGTGTTTCAGATGGCTATCTGTAAGCAAGTCACATTTCCCTGCCTTTTTGTGATTGAGATAGAGATATCTGATGAACTCCTCGACAGGATAGATTCAGACCACGGCCCTTGTGCCTTTTATATCTCGGGGGAGGTTTACAACATGGTTCACTGCTTTTTCCCTATGGTATATGTCATACTGGCCTTTTTGGGGGTAACTGAGAAGTGACATTCTTTGAAGTTGTTAACAATGATAGCCAATCATTCCTATTCTGCAAATCAGTGAATTGATCTCAGGTACATTTTATAGTGAAAGGAAAAAGTAGGATCATTTTGTAACTGAGTCTATCATTTACCTCTCCACCATAGTTGTGACATACCCACTGTAGCTGCCAAATGCAGCATATGAAACTACTACAAACACATTTCTTTTATTCTAATCCCATCTGAAAAAATAAATTAAAGAGTCTATCTGGCATGACTGGCTAAATCTGCCTGTTGACTCTGATGTCACATTGTAAAGCCATTTTTTCATGAACATGGTGTTGATTTTCGTTGTAGGGAGGGATATATATGGATTAGTGATGTAAAAAGGGGGTGGGGTGAGGCTGCCTTGCACTGTAAAAAGAAAGTCGTCAAAATAGCAGTGAAATCCTTGTCCCAAAGTTTGCAGAGATCCATCGTTATTCTCACTGACATTCCTTGTGAGTGAGTGAGTGAGTAATAGAGGTTTAATGCCATTTCGACAGCTAAGGTCATATTCATGGCGAGAACTACATTACACAATTTCACAGAGGAATGTGTCAGTGCCCATGCATATGTACACCACACACATCCTGAGGGGATAGGAAAGATGAGAAATAGACCCTTTTAAGTGGGCTAGGGACGCCCGACATTCCTTGTACCAACGGTGTACTGCACAGCTTCATTGTAGAAACTACACTGCTTCACTGCAATGCAATTACAGTGGTTCATTGTTCAGTTTTACGAGGTCCCTAGTAGATTCAACAGTTACTTCTTAGAGTGTGGTATGGGGATGAGGAGGAGTTGTAGGAGGTCACCGCTCCACGGTCAGGATCCAAGTAGGAGCACCTGGCTTGAATCAGACCCCAGCAGATCTCAGTCTATATGGGAAATAAGCCCCCCCCCCTTCTCCCCTTCACATTATACTATACTGTACTAGACCACCGACTCTTAGTTCTATTTAAGTGCCACTGTAAAAACCTTATCCTGGGACTGGGATTAGGTCAAATTCTTGTAAACATGAACAGTGAGATCTGTTTGCACTGGTAGAATCAGGATTTTGGAAAGGAGAGGGTGCGCCTTCAATTGCCACTATCTTGCCTAGATTTGTGGCTCAAAAACTCTTCCTTGTAGGGAAAGGGGAAGGAGGGTCCCACTCCCTAAGTCTGAATCTGCCGCTGAAGTTTGGGACTTAACTTTCGAAATGTAGTGTCTTGAGATATTCCTTTTTCACTTTAGAATTCATTATCACTATTTAAGTGCTCCTATGCACTATTTGTGAAACCATTTCCAAATTTCCTGAATGAATTTAGAAATTTCCAACCATTTCTTTTTTTCTTCATACTCAAGGAAAAAGGCACATTCTTAAGAAAGCCCAATTTGTAATACTTTTAGCAAGAAAAAACTGCCAGAATTGGGTACCACCCTCAGCTGTACCACTCTTCCAAAAGACCGATTCATCATTTTGTGACTGTTAGTTCGTAAAAAAAAAGTATCATCTGAATAGGTTGTATATGCATCTAGGCAGGTAAGCTGTCATCTCAGATAAGCTTCACAGCACTCGTAATTACATTTGAACGTCACAAGCTACATGTTGCTAATACAATGTCGGCTTGTGTTCTGACTTTGAGGTAGATACCAGGTACATGGGATAAGGATAAAGGAAGTTACAAAAGCCAGATCACTGGCAGTGGCATCAGTATATATGGATCATAATACTTCGCACATAAGACACATGCAGCTTATGTGCGAGGATCTGCCTCAGGTGCGCCTTAAATTAAGGCAGTTCGTGAATGAGACAAAATTAGGGGCGCACCTTATATGTGGGGATTTTATACTATCGAATAGTAACAAAATTGAGCATTACAAAATTAGTGTGATTTAGCGGTTTGAATCATACGCGAGATGCGTCTTTCACGCAGGGTATTACGGTAACAAAATGCCATTGAAATAGCATGTCATATAAGACGGCAGTCACCACAGGGGTGAGGTGTTAACCACACACACCTCCTGCTATAAGCCTTCATCCAATAGCCTAAGGCTACCTGAAGGAGGAATATAACCCCTCTAAGGGCCGCTGATGCTCGTTGGTCGTCATGATGCACGAGTGCAGCCCTAGAGAGTAACTCGCCAGGGCTACATTCATGCATCATGCCGACACTACGGGGTTGATATACACCCAGAGGGTCAGCATGATGCTCCAATGAAGTGCTGGCGAGCAGTCTCACCAGCACTTCATTGGAGCATCATGACAACCAATGGGGCCTACTGCTTTAGTGGTCCTTAGGTTGCCTCTGCAAACAACAACATCTTTTTCTTGCTTCCACCTGCACGGCTTATGTGTTAAATATAAAAGGAAGGCAAAGAGCTCTAGGCTGCTAGTCCTTCTAAGGCTGCTGATGCAGGATTGCATCATGCCCATTGGTCATCATGATGCACCAATAAAGTTTTGGCAAGACTGTTCGCCAGCACTTCATTCGAGCATCATGCTGACCCTCTGGGACAGTATCAACCTCATAGGGTCGACATGATACATGCACTTGAATTCATGTAGCCTTGGCAAGCAAACTTATCCAATGAAGTGCTGGCGAACAGTCTCCCTAGCACTCAATTGGAGCATAATGCTGATCCTCGGGGGCTGTATCCACCCTGTAGGGTCAGCATGATGGATGAATGCAGCCCTGGCAAGTTACTCACCAGGGCTGCATTCAAGCATCATGACGACCAATGGACATGATGAACCAATGCATTAGCAGTCCTTAAATGGTTACTAGAAGGGGGGGGCAGCTTACAGGTAAAAGAGTTAAAAGTATATATAAACATTGTACTACCACAGGATAGCTGGGCTCTACTTGGACAGTAAACAAGCTGCATTCTGGGAGTCAGGGATGTAAGTCAGGCTGTTTGAAAAATTCTGAAGACACTTTCAGAAATCCTGCATTTATTTTAAAACATAAACAAAACTTTGATGCAAGAAAGGAGATTTGATTAAATCTATTAGACACGTCTGGTTCAAAGAATTCTGAAATCAGACAAAATTCTGAAAACTTACATCCCTGGGGAGTGATGGTGCTTCACAACCAAGGAAATGCGATATACATTTCTGCGACAGAGGACTAGTATTAGGCTCATTTAGGGAGTGGTTATTTATTTATCAATGTAGATCTCATAGGGCGCGAAAAAATCTTTACACCCCCCCCCCTCCAAAGCGGTAAAGAAATTTGCATCCCCTTTCAGCACCCCTGCAGCAATGTGCAGGATGTTTACGTTGAAAGGGACAAAACTGCCCCAAGAGGGGCCAAATGCCCTCCCTCCCTTTTGAAACAAATGACAACTCCCAAACAACTTCTCTCCTGGAACCCCCCCCCACACACACACACACCACCGAATCACACCTGCAAGCCACACGCATCTTTATTCCCGTGGTAAATGAGGCATTGATCGCCATTAATGGGATCAACGTTCAGAGTCCCCAAGGGGTCAGACAGACGCAGGGGATGGGGTCAGACAGACGCAGGCGTCTGAGTGCCTTGGAGCTGCTCTGAGAGACTCTCCTATAGCTTCTAGCAGCCTGCCATTTACCAGCACCACCCTGCTCAGCACACACTGGCCTATCAGGCTCCAATCACCACAAACCTATATTGTAAATCCCATGTATAAGCCGCACCTGTGGGATCTGTGTATAAGCTGCACCCTTAGTTGCTCGCTTTGATGTATTAAACCACACTTTGGGTCTGAAGAAAAGTTGGCATTCCTTTGGTTACTAGTGTCTACGTTTTTTTGTTGTTATTTTTTTGTTGTTGTATGAAACTCATAACCAGTTTATTGTCATGAAGTAAAACCGTGAATATAAGTCGCACTCTGAGTTACTGGAGATCCCATAAGCTGCAGTGGACCTCTGAAAGGGTCTACAAGCCGCAGCTTATATGCTGGCGTTTACAATATTATTTTCAGCTTCAACCCCTGGCAATATCCAGTGAATAATATAATATAAATATAAAGAGAATATAAATGTTGCCCCAGCTTTGTGTTAATATGTTTATCCCTGTTTAATGGTCATGTGTAAAGCGCGGCTTATACGCGTAGTTTTACGACATAAAATGCAGATAAAACCTTCCAACCAAGGCTTGTCAGCTAGTATCGTCAAGTGTCATGGGCAATCTGCATCCCCTTCCCCCCTGTTTGCTTATCAGACCAATTGCTATACAACACACGACAAGCTTTGGCTATTGGGTCTGTGCCAAAGGGTCTTCTTTGCTTTTAGCTTGCTACAGTAAAACTTCGCGTATAAGCCGCGATTTATAGGCAATTTCAGAGGTCTACTGTTGCTTATAGAGCCATACTGAGCACAGGGTGCGGCTTATATGTGGGATTTCACATGTATATAGACTTTAGCATGGAATGGACACCTCTCCAGACCCTTTTAGCCTCCCCACAGGTTCAGGGAGTGGTTTATATGTGGGTGCGGGATATACACTAGGGCCTTTGCCATGTTTTAGTTGGTAATTTTCTCTATTGTTTACCATGGGCCAGGAACTGAGACTGCAGCATTGACTTGTGTATGTGAGACTAATAGAACATAGGCATGACAAGAAGTCATGGAAATAGTATAGCCACACAAACAACACCTTCCCAACCTGGAGTGGAGGGGGGGGGGCTCAGCTTAGTTTGGGTACCAACTGTATTACCGGCCCCGAGGCTGTCTATGTGGCAGAGGGGTACAAAAGTTAAGGGCTATCAATTAAAAGAAAGTTTAAAATTGACAGGGGTTTTGAGACCTTCTATGATCGATATGGAAATATCAATAGAAAGGGCTCCATAGAAAGTTTATAAATTCCACATATCATTGTAGAGCTGCACATTTTGTTAATTTTATCGGCCCCAAAAAACGAAGGGGGCTGTCTTCTGATTTTTGAAAAGGGGGGGGGGTGTTGAAATTATGCTGTTTTATAGTGGGCTGACAAACCATGGCCAAAAAGTGGTTGTAGTTTGGCAGTTGGTGAGTGAGTGAGTATTAGATGTTTAACGCCATTTCGACAGCTAAGGTCATATTCATGGCGAGAACTACATTACACAATTTCACAGGGGAATGTGTCCGTGCCTGCGCATATGTGCACCACACACATCCCGAGGGGATAGGAAAGAGGAGAAATAGACCCTTTTAAGTGGGCTAGGGAAGCCCGTTGGCAGTTGGTACCTATCATCAAAAGAGCCAGAGCCCTCCCCCGACTTCCCACCCACAACCTCAGATGAAGTAGTTGTTGTCAACATGGACTACTCCTAACTCACTCAAGACTCCAAACTATGATGTATGACCGATAAAAACAGAAGAGAGAGGAGTTGTTGCCGCCACAACACATTTATACTTGTCATACGTGAATGGCAGTGGTAGATGTTTTGCACCATTAAGGGTGGGTGGCAACGTGTTCAGAGGAATAGCTCACAGTGAAGATAGACTCCATGCCTTTATTGAAACATCAACTGGAAATTCTTAAAGGGAAAGCTCAGCTTTTGTTAATAATCAGTGCATGAAGTTACTCATGGTTATGAAATTCAAGACTGTACTTGTTTGTATCAGGCTTCACCAGACCTGCCTTTTCTCTGCTTATTTAGCTATGTATATTATTTATTCATTTATTAAGTCTTAATTCATTCTATCATATATTTATTCATCTATTTATTCATTTCTTTTCTATTCCGAGGCAATACATTTATTTATCTTTTATCTATTTATCTATCTTCTTATTATTTATTCATCATTAATGCACTCAGTATTTTCTATTCCCAGGCAATCCATCTATTTGTTGGTTGTTAACCACTCAGTCTGTTGAGAGCTAACTAATACCAAGTTTGTGGTCTCGGCACGATGCAGACACGTGGTGAATGCGAACCTCCTCCACGGCGTGCCCGGAGTAAGATCAGGAAGAGTTAGACGTTATGGACTGGAGGGGTAGTAAGTGTTGGGGGGGGGTAGAGGAGTAGAAGGAAGTGGGAGGGCAACTGAGCCTAAGCTATAGGCCTCTTATAGGTTGTCCAGTGGGCAAATCATGTGCTGAAGCTGATACCGGTGGGATGAGCAGTATAAACAGCTATCACGATGGGGACCAGTTGCACGCACCCTGAAAAATTTGCAGTGAATGGGGGAATCATTTCATTGGTCAAAAAGTTAATCCCGCTTCTGCCCTATAGGATTCACGCAGGAATATAGAGCTGGTTCTGGCGATATGAATTGATAAGTGCTGATGAGGTGGGGACCAGGTTGTCCCTGGAAGTAGGTTTCATCCAGACAAGACTATACCTTATCAGTATGTTTTGCCAATTTTAGCAGACCCAGAGAAAGTCAAAATGGTGGACCCACTGAGAATAGGTCTAAACTCCAATAGGGTTAATTAACCATGAGACCTTGTTGAGACGCATTGAAAATTGGGTTTGTGTTGAATCAACATTACCAACTGGTTGATTCAACGTTCATCAGCCATTTAGCAATGATGATTCCGCAGAAACCACATCAACACCAATTCAGAGCTGCCAAGTTGCCCTTACCAAAAATCGTAATTTTGGTGTCAACTTGAGGTCACAATTCGTAATTCTATGTACCAAAAACTCGAAATCCATTTCATTCTAATAGAAATCCACTTTAAATGCACACAGGTATATTCATGTTACATTGAGATACATATTGTTAAAGGTATTTAGATGTCTTTACGTATGCAAGGATATTCCTAGTTATTCCAACTGTTCTTTAACAGACCATTACACTATTTATTATAATAATATAACAAATTTCCCCGCATGGGGGAATCATTTCATTGGTCAAAAAGTCAATCCCGCTTCTGCCCTATAGGATTCACGCAGGAATATAGAGCTGGTTCTGGCGATATGAATTGATAAGTGCTGATGAGGTGGGGACCAGGTTGTCCCTGGAAGTAGGTTTCATCCAGACAAGACTATACCTTATCAGTATGTTTTGCCAATTTTAGCAGACCCAGAGAAAGTCAAAATGGTGGACCCACTGAGAATAGGTCTAAACTCCAATAGGGTTAATTAACCATGAGACCTTGTTGAGACGCATTGAAAATTGGGTTTGTGTTGAATCAACATTACCAACTATTTGATTCAACGTTCATCAGCCATTTAGCAATGTTGATTCCGCAGAAACCACATCAACACCAATTCAGAGCTGCCAAGTTGCCCTTACCAAAAATCGTAATTTTGGTGTCAACTTGAGGTCACAATTCGTAATTCTATGTACCAAAAACTCGAAATCCATTTCATTCTAATAGAAATCCACTTTAAATGCACACAGGTATATTCATGTTACATTGAGATACATATTGTTAAAGGTATTTAGATGTCTTTACGTATGCAAGGATATTCCTAGTTATTCCAACTGTTCTTTAACAGACCATTACACTATTTATTATAATAATATAACAAATTTCCCCATACAAAACATGTTATAGTTGGAGAAGCCAAAAATCGTAATTCTGCCACCTAGAATCGTAATGGTCGTAACAGGGGTCAAAATTCGTAACAATTACGAAATAAAATCGTAACACTTGGCAGCTCTGCCAATTTGTGGGGTGGACGTCTCAGGGCCAATCTACCCTACCACACCCCATCAGTCGGTCCGGCCCTATACCGTGGATATTGACAGATCAAAACAACTCTGATGTTCAACACTAAGGATCCCATATATCATTTCTGTCGCGGCACCCCAAAGCCCCTCCATTCACCTCTGTGCACCCCGCCCTAAAGCTGGCCGCCTACTATTCCCCTCCTCCTCCCCTTTTTAACAATCGATCGGCCCCAGTAGGCCTGACAGATATGATGGAGCCTTCGATCTGAAGTTGGCCTAGTTTTGGAACAACACGGTCATCTTTCTCCCCCTGATGGTATTGGGATTCGAACGCTGCTGACTCGGTCCAATAGATATTACGGTATTGTTCCTATTTTGGTGCAGGAAGTGTAAGGGGTAGGGAGGTGAAGCGAGGTGAAGGGAGGGGGTACAATCTTATTGTGTACCCCGAAAAGCGGGGGGGGGGTGCTCAGTATAGGTTGGGGCACCAACTGCGATACCAACTTCAAAAAGCATGTAGCCAAAGACGCGTCTATAGAAGAAAAAAAAGGGGTGTGGTGTGGGCAATTACTTCAAAGTTTAGAGTGAAGGGCAGTCAAAACTAAAATTGCTCAGGGCAAAGGAAAGTAGAATATGTCATGCATTCATCCAATAATTGTAATCACATAGTCCCATTTATTCTCACAGGACGGTCTAGAATGGGAGAAAGGCTGTCTCTGGCTCCTAAAAAAAGATATGGGGCTGTTAAGCCATCGTAGCTTTAAGGTCGGGGGCTGTCAAATAACCAAAATGGGGACGGGGCTGTTGTTTCGCAGTTGGTACCTAGAGAGTCAGTACCCCCCCCCCCACACCTCCAAGGCTGTGTAACAACACAGGATCCTATTTAGATCAATAGCCTCCATACAACAGCTTGCAGCAGCAGTCATCTTGTTGTGGAGTGGAGAGATGATTGGAACTGTGCTACACTGTAAATAATAACTGCTGAATCTACCAGGGATCCTTGTAAAACTAACAGAGAACCACTGCAATGAAGTAGTGTAGTTTATAGAATGAAACCCCAGATGGCAGCACATGGTACAGGGATATCCATGAAATAACGATGGAACTCTGGCGAAATTGGGACAAGGATCACACCGTTATTTCAGCGACATTATTTTTACAGTGTAGGTTATAAAAACCCAACAGGTCCTCCAGTGCATGCCAGGAGGCGTTATTGTCACAGCACACGGCACCATCCACTCACAAAACAAGGATTAGACTTAATTCCCATATCACAATTCCAGAATTAGCATCAGCCTCTTTAAGATTATGCTAATCCAATTTAAAGCAGACCAGATCTGATTACCTTCCCACTTTTCTTTTTACAGCAAGTAGGAATAAGAGTTCCATATGCCTTCAGAGTCGGGACGGGTGTCAGTTTACACCAACCGCAGCGTTAAAACTAACAAATGTCAAAAAGTTACACACTTAAACTGTTGTAAAATGGCTGGTTGTTAAAAAGGGACAAGTTCGGCTCGAAAAGCAGTCAACTCAAACAAACCCCTCCTTATGTCAACGCCTTGTCAGGAGTGGCTTGGAGGCGGGACAGGTGGAAATGGAGAGAGGCATGAGTTTAACCCTTTACAGGAGTGGCTTGGAGGCGGGACAGGTGGAAATGGAGAGAGGCATGAGTTTAACCCTTTACAGGGGTGGCTTGGAGGCGGGACAGGTGGAAATGGAGAGAGGCATGAGTTTAACCCTTGTCAGGAGTGGCTTGGAGGCGGGACAGGTGGAAATGGAGAGAGGCATGAGTTTAACCCTTTACAGGAGTGGCTTGGAGGCGGGACAGGTGGAAATGGAGAGAGGCATGAGTTTAACCCTTTACAGGAGTGGCTTGGAGGTGGGACAGGTGGAAATGGAGAAAGGCATGAGTTTAACCCTTGTCAGGAGTGGCTTGGAGGCGGGACAGGTGAAAATGGAGAGAGGCATGAGTTTAACCCTTTACAGGAGTGGCTTGGAGGCAGGACAGGTGGAAATGGAGAGAGGCATGAGTTTAACCCTTTACAGGAGTGGCTTGGAGGCAGGACAGGTGGAAATGGAGAGAGGCATGAGTTTAACCCTTGTCAGGAGTGGCTTGGAGGTGGGACAGGTGGAAATGGAGAGAGGCATGAATTTAACCCTTGTCAGGAGTGGCTTGGTGGCGGGACAGGTGGAAATGGAGAGAGGCATGAGTTTAACCCTTGTCAGGAGTGGCTTGGAGGTGGGACAGGTGGAAATGGAGAGAGGCATGAGTTTAACCCTTGTCAGGAGTGGCTTGGAGCTGGGACAGGTGGAAATGGAGAGAGGCATGAGTTTAACCCTTGTCAGGAGTGGCTTGGTGGCGGGACAGGTGGAAATGGAGAGAGGCATGAGTTTAACCCTTGTCAGGAGTGGCTTGGAGGCGGGACAGGTGGAAATGGAGAGAGGCATGAGTTTAACCCTTGTCAGGAGTGGCTTGGAGGCGGGATAGGTGGAAATGGAAAGAAGGCATGAGTTTAACCCTTTAAAGGCTGCTAATGCATTTAGTGAATCATCATGCCCATAGGTCGGCATGAGGCATGAATGTGGCCTTAGCTAGTCACCCACCAGGGCTACATTCACGCATCATGCCAACCCTATGGGATTGATACTGTCCTGGAGGGTCGGTATGATGCACCAATGAAGTGCTGGTGAGCAGACTTGCCAGCACTTCATTGGTGCATCATGCCGACCAATACATTAGCGAACTGCAAAGGGTTGAAAATAGTGCTGAAGCTGGAGTGTTGCTCAGAGACAGAGAGGAGAGAATGGGAGGAGTCTCCTCCTGTATTGGTTTGGTGGGAGATCAGACAAGATGGGGCTGTATGTGCCTTGAGGCATTTGTAAGGGTGGGAGAGTTAGGACAGGATAGGGCTTTATTAAAGCTCACAATGGGCTATTGCATTGTTCGCTTCAGGCAGGGACTGGGGAAGAAGTACCGTAAAACCCTGTATATAAGCCGCGGGTTATAGCAGTTCCTAACCTCAAGTTGTGACTGATATGCGGCATTTAATTTTACACATATAAACTACAGAAAGAAATATTAACCTTTCCAAACCCAAACTCCGGCATATATATACATATATAGCAATGTCAGCAACTCGGAGTGCAGCTTATATTTCAGACATGTAATCACTAGTAAGAACTAGCAAGAGAGAGAGAGATAGAAGAGAAGAGAAGAGAAGAGAGGGAGGGAGGGAGGGAGGGAGGGAGGGAGGGAGGGAGGGAGGGAGGGAGGGAGGGAGGGCCGAGGAGTCAGTGATTAGGCACCACTCCAGCACCCATTGTGTCACCAGTATACACAACTATTAGCGCGATAGGCCTCCTCCTGTAAGGGACGCCATGAAAACTTAATAATGATGGAAATCTGATTTATGAGTAACACAATCAGTGCAGTGCTGGAGTGCTCATAACGACTCCCTCCTGTGTATTATATAAGGGGCCTATAATAATGCTGCTGGATGGAGTAGTATAGGGAGTTGGTGCCACCAGCACCACCAGCACTAGGAGGAATGGAAACCCCAATCAGAAGCACACGCACTTAATACACAGAGAGAACGCCACCTGCGTTCTAATAAATAAAACAAAAAAAAGGCAAAATGGTCCCTTGTATTGTCTTCTTATATTTCAGAAATTTTTTTGTCAATAAAAATTCCATGCACTTTTAATAAGGACTTGTGGACTCTGGACTGGTAGAAGGGGATATTTCCTGGGATGTTATTACATGTAACCCTGTTATAGCAGGAAGTAGGGAAATTAGAAATTGATCAGGCTTATAAGCAGGATAGGCTTTTATTTGGGGAAGCCTTACAAATAATTATCTAACTATCTGAGCCTCAGGAGTGCTTTTTTGCTCATAACCCCAGTGCGTTATCCAGCCATAACGCACTCTCAGACCTTTTCTTCGTCTTCAAGAGGCTGCTAGTTTCAATCCGGACATGTTAATAAATTGAGGAATATGCAATGTCAACTCCTCCATACGTTTCCTGTTAAAACCGTTTAGGTTCAACTGGGAATCGATCCCCGGCCGCTGGGGCAGGAGGCGAACTCGCTGTCCACTATACCAAGCCGACCGGTGCTTGAAACCACTGCACATGGAGGATTTAAAAAAGTTTTCCGACATACCTGAAGTTTACACACCTCGATAGCCTAGAATATATGGAGCCTGGTGGAGTTATTAACAGAGAACCATCCTTAGATATCCTAGATGAACATGCCATGCCAAATTCCTCCATTTTCTTCGAAATAAATAAGAATCCATTGATTTTCCACATCGATACGAGTCGGGACCGGCCCCGTCCGGCCATTCCTTGCTCGACGCGTGGCTGACCTAGTTTCTACATCCGGGCACCTACCCGCTCTATCAACAAGAAGCAATGGCCGTGTACCGGGCCGTGTGCGTTGGATCGGTATGGAAAATCAATGGATTCTTATTTATTTCAAACAAAATGGAGACAAAATGAAGGCGAACACCAACTAGAGATCGTATATTTGGCCCTGCTAGAATAACAGGGCTTGACATCCTTGGATTATACCCGAAAAATGAGTGTAAAGGTGGAGGTATGTCGGACAGAACGACAACATGGCCATGGCGGGTTGGCAAAGCTAGCGGATCGCATGCACTTACAAAATGTCTTCTCCTGGATTAATTCTTGGGTTATAAGGTAAGAAATTGATACAAAATGGAGAAATATGTTCGATAAACGCTTTAATCAACGTTATGATAGAGCACTTGTGGGTATATGGTTCAATATTCCACTCCCGCTTCGCGGTCGTGGAATATTGAACCATATACCCACGCGTGCTCTATCATAACGTTGATTAAACGCTAAATATACATGTACTGGGAAAATCTATGTTTAGACCACAAAGTCCTTCTTCATTAAGAACAAGGGGGTATTTTGCCCATAAAAATGGTAGAAAATGGGCATTTTTCAAAATGGTAAACCCAGGTTATATCCCCTTTAGCTACTGAGTGCAGGAACATCTAGTGGTGGGGATGAATGTAAGCCATGAGGCAGCAGCATCTACTGGCGGGGGCTCATCGCCGTGCTTAGACTATTGACGGGTGGTCTGTGTGAAAATCAATCTGTGCTGGGCGGTGATAACAATAGTGCTCGTCATGTCAGCAGGCCCAGTTCCTACCTCCGCCCCCTAAACCTGCCGTTAAGCCCTTTATGGGCCGCTGATGCAGAGTGCATCACGCCCATTGGTCTTCATGATGCACCAATGAAGTGCTGGCGAGTCTGCACGCCAGCACTTCATTGGAGCATCATGTCGACCCTCCAGGAGTGTATCACCCTCATAGGGTCGGTATGATTCATTAATGTAACCCTGGCGAGTTGCACGCCAGAGTTACATTCATGACAACCAATGGGCATGATGCATTAATGCATTAGCGGCACATGCATCATGACAACCAATGGGCATGATGCATTAATGCATTAGCGGCCTTTGAGGGGTTAAAACTGCCTTTGAAGAAGGACCCTGATTACGTGAGTTTGTCTGGTGGTGAGCTGCTCTCCTCCTCTGTTGATCTTGTTGTCTCGAGCTGCTCATCCTGTACCACCCGAACTGCTCACTGTATAGAATAGACCTTTAAATGCCGATAGTGCATCAATGCATCATGTTCATTGGTCGTCATGATGCATGAGTAACTCACCAGGGCTACATTCAAGCATCATGCCGATCCTGTGCGAGACGATACAGTCCCGGAGGGTTGCCATGATGCACCAATCCAGTGCTGGCGAGTCACACAATTAGAACCTGAGCTAAAAAGCCAGGGGCCTCAGCTGAGCAGATATCAGTATTAACACGACACGGCCACCTTTCATTCCACATTACGCCGGCCACTGGCACCCGGAGGTGCTTTCCTGAGGACAACCCCTCCCCTTCTCTCCATACCCTAGCTATATCGACATCGGGGACCAGTTTTTCATTAACCCTAACTCTATTGGACCGAGCCGCTCACACTGTCAGGGGTTCCCCGGCCATAGTCTCCCAATGTGATAAACTAATATTGAATGTAGCAATCAAACGTGATATGGAAGGGGTTGGGTGCTGGTATGTTGGTGGAAGTGTGGTGATAATCTATATGGGATATCTTGTATGGGTGTATGTAACTGAAGGGCTTCTAAATAGCACTTAATGTATCACAGGATCCATCTAAACAAGGGAGTCACCAGTTGTTCCTGTGTAAAGACATTATCGAGGCAGAGACAATGGTCTTCCTCAGAATATTCTCAAACTAATGGCGGTTTAATTTTGGCCATTTTAATACTGTTCCATAGTTTAAAGTCCTTGCATGTAAGGTGCATCCCTAACTTTGGCTCATTCTAAAAGGCACACCAGGGCTGCATCCTCGTGTGTAAGTGGTAAACCCCTGTGGCTTATAGACTATTTAAGTGTGGCTTATAGGACTACCCTCACCTCAGAGTGCGGCTTATATGACAGGGGCGTAGGAAAAGGGGGGGGCCAGGGGGGCCCGGGCCCCCCCAATCATGAAGGAGGTGGGGCCTGAATATGTCTGGGCCCCCCCAATATTTTCCAAGAACTCATAAGCACAATGGAAAAGAAGCTAAAACTTTACATCTCAAATTAGATTATTATGGTGATGTCATAGGGAGAATGGGAAAGTCAGATCCAAAATTTACCAAAAATCACTTTTCTATATGAATTCTAAATACTCATATATAAAGACGCCATCACGCATCAGCCGACAATTCAAGGTGGTCGCGATGGTGCCCTCGCCAGCCCCCCCCCCAATGAAGATTTGCTTCCTACGCCTCTGTATGAGGGGGGTTACTTATAAAGAATATAGTAAGGAATGGAAACCATTTCAGGTTTGCCCAAGGTGCGGCTTATAGCATTCTCTTCAAGTCAGGGTGCGGCTTATACAATAGTTACAATGGTAGGTAAGAAAGAGACATTGTACTGTTTACCGCTAAGTTGTGCCATTTGGATTACCTCAATTTACATGGCTCACAATGCCAGCACTCACAATGCCTTTAGCTAACCAATTTAGCCTGATATGTCCTTGTTATCAAGAAGGCTTGTTATAGATGATTTCGGCCTTGGCTTTGCTTTGTTGGTGTCATTATTTAATAAAGACATCTAAGGGAACTCACAGGAGGCCCCTCACAGGGGGGCTGTCAGGTGATTCTTTAGAAAATGAGGGAGGGGCTGTCAAATCAGTGTAGCTTTTGGGGGCTTTCAAATGGCAGTTGATCACTACCACCGAAGAGACAGTGCGCCCCTCCTCCAGGGTGCCTATACACATACATAAAGACACTGGAGGAGAGCAGGCAGGCGTAGGCGGAAACAGCAGTCCCATTCTTTTTAGAGCATAGGGCGACAGGAGGATTTCCCGGGAGAGTCATGGATTCCTGCCCGGGCAGCAACAGCCAGTTCATTCCTACTGGAGGCCGATAGGTTAGGGCTTAAGGTCCTCCCTAGGCCTAGCTTCTACAATGTAACTCAGCCATATCTAGGACGTATACATGTGTGCCATGTCCCTTGTGGGTTGGACCTGGGTGACTGAGGATTTCACTCTTAATGCATGTATCACATTGAAAGCTGTATGTTTGAAATTTGTGTCTTTTTTTTATCGTCCCCCCCCCATTACTACCCCGGTATTTCTTTTATTGCATACGTCAGCACTGCAAGAACAACGCCTATGGGAATATGTAAATTGTAACTTAAAGAAGTACGAAGTTGCTATCGCTTGTCAGTTTCAGGCTCCAGTCTAGTTTTAATTGGCAAAAAAAGTAATCCATATAGATATCTGCCTTCAATGATAATTCACCCCATAAAATAAACCACATTTTAATCCTGAGCTATAGATATAACATATAAATTGTCAGGTCTGTCTAATACTAAATCTAAAAACTGATAATAACCATACACAAAGAATGAAATTACTTACCTTCTTTCAACATGCCCATCCGCAAGCATTTTTGGAAACGACAGGCCTGACACGCCTTCCTCCGCCGTTTGGTGATTTCACAATTACCACTGGCCGGACAAGAGTATTCAATATTCCCTGCAAAATACAAAGAAACGAGATCTATTAAGTGACTGTTGTCTTAATCCTCTATTTTTTCAGTTTCTATTAGAGGGGCGTCAAGAGTTGTGAAAGCAATGACATGTTAGCAAATAGACTCTGTCTCCGGAAAGGAAACTGGGATCCAAGATCAAAGTAAACTCAGGGACAGGTGAGAGTGGAGAAGGATAAAACTATCAACCAACAACTCCCCCCCCCCCAACAGGAGGGGGTTTAACACTTTAAAGGTTAGCTAATGCAGGAGTGCATCATGACCATTGGTGCATCATGCTGACCCTATGCATCATGCCGACCTTGTGAGTGAATTAACCCTGTAGGGTTGGCATGCATGGATATTGGCAAGGCGAGGCTCCTCGCCAGTACTTCATCGGTGCATCATGCCGACCATCTGGGAGTGTCTCAACCCTGTAGGGTCGGCATAATGTATGAATGTAGCCCTAACGAGTTACTCACGAGTTACTCGCCAGGGCTACATGCATGTATCATGCCGATCAATGGCCATAATACATTAATCTAATATCACCTTTCAAAGGGTTAACTAATTGGACAGGATCACACAACACAGCCCGTCCTATGGGTGCAGTAGAGACCTGGTGCGTGGGTGTCCTAGAAGTTAATTGGACAGTTAGTTTTTAACTTTAATGCTGTCTCATTAATTACCCTCCAGCCAAAAAGCACTCTACAAATTTGGTAAAGGAGTCAACAGCACCCATACCGGCAAGTCAAATCAAAAGTGGCTATAATTTTGATGATATTTCATTTTGATTAGGACCCTTGATTAACTGCTGAAGAATAGGGCCATCCTTCTAAAACTAAATGCATCAATATTGGATGTTCAGAAATCAATGAATTTCTGATTATACTTTCTGATGCACTCTGGAATCTAAGATAATTTTCGGCACATGTAGGATTTAGATAAAGATGGGGCGCCGTTCAAAAGGAGAGGGCGCACCCCCCCTATTTTTGAGAATTTCTCGCGTCCAAAAAAATTAACTACAGACAAAAAGGAGAGGGCGCGCCAGCCGTCTCAATAAGCTACTGTCAGCCTGGTAAATAAAAGACATTTATGGAGTGATATCCGCTTGATACCCGACCCAGACTGAATACGTCAGAAGATGAAAGTCTGGGGAGAAACCAGACATCTACTGCCAATAACAGTCATAAAGGCACTGTAGGAGGTTGAGGGAGAGGGGAGTAGTGGGCGGCCATAAAGCAACCTACCCTAATACCTCCCGTATAAGGCGCGGCTTATATATCCTTATATAGATGGACCTTTATAATGGGATCTTCCTATGCTTATATATCCTTATATAGATGGACGTTTATAATGGGATCTTCCTATGCTTATATAGATGGACCTTTATAATGGGATCTTCCTATGCTTATATATCCTTATATAGATGGACCTTTATAATGGGATCTTCCTATGCTTATATATCCTTATATAGATGGACCTTTATAATGGGATCTTCCTATTCTTATATATCCTTATATAGATGGACCTTTATAATGGGATCTTCCTATTCTTATATATCCTTATATAGATGGACCTTTATAATGGGATCTTCCTATTCTTATATATCCTTATACAGATGGACCTTTATAATGGGATCTTCCTATTCTTATATATCCTTATATAGATGGACCTTTATAATGGGATCTTCCTATGCTTAGGATGTGCCTTAAAGTCGGGGATGAAAGGCCAAAAATCACTGAAATGCTCCATCGGAACCTATCTAAATATTGATTTTTGCGCCATAGGAGTCTAGTATTAACTGGTAGGGTGCTCCATATACGCAGGTGCGCCTTATGCGCAGGGTTTAACAGCATATCGATCGCATAAAATGAAGGAGGCAGGAGCGGTCTGGTGTTTGGAGCAGCAGGTGAGGGGAGGAGGGAATATTCAGACATCTTTGGCTGGTTTAGGGAGACTTGGAGCTGTAAGGGAAACGTATAAAGGTTGACAGTCTTGTTAAAAGTCCTGACAGAATACGTTGGGGGCGATATAGAAAGTTTGAGGAAATCATCATTGGATCCAGAGGGACTTAAATTAGACTTAGACAGGGGCGAGGGCACCTCCCTCTTTACTTCCCCTGGCTTTTGTCTGTAATTAAGCCGATCTAGTTTATTTGCTTATTCTTTCCTTTTTTTGGACCCTAAATTTTGCTCAAAAATGGGGAATTGACCCCTCCTTTTAGACCACGCCCCCTTCTTTTCGGTATCCTGACTGACAAAATCGATACTTCATGGACTACATCTGCAGGACCAGGAACCTCCACAGAAAGTCAGGAATTCCTGGTAAACCAGGAAAAGTGGCATCTCTGCATAGGGTAACTTAATCTTGAGACGTCCACATACCTTGAATCAGCATTACCAATTGACTGATTCACAGACAACTTGGTAATGCTGATTCAGCACTTTTTACTAATGCCAATTCAGCATTTCTGCACCCATTTTTATGACCTTTTTGTGGGGTATACGTCTCAAGGTACATGTATATGAACATTTCATTGTTAATCTACCCTAGGTGGAGAGTATTTGGACTGATGAGTAAGGCTTTGGTTCCTGATAGTTGAGCCTGTGAGTTGTTGCAGCCTACAGGAGGGAAAAGGGTAGATCGATCGATTGTTAGAATTGAATGTATTGGATATCTGGAGTGAATTAAGAGTTAAGAAATGTGTGGGAGGTTTGGTAGCAGAGGCTGAGTAGAGGATGGCATGATGGTGGTGTATGGTGCCGTTACGTGAGGTGAAGAGGCATGACCATGCAGACGATGCTCTGCTACAATGGTCTACAGGCACAGTGATGAGGGTAGTTAACCGACAACGCGACCAATTCAGCATGTTGCTACCTGTAGCTGACCCTATCACACCTTAAGACGCTGCTTATAAGTATGGTTTAGGGTTGTGTACGACCTTCCCCTCAGTATCTGTTTGGGTGTGATTGTCATAAAGAACAGTGTATAGGCCGCACCCTTAGTTTGTTTTAGGTACACCAGCCCTTTTAACCTCCCTCCCATAGCTTTCTGATATGGTATATAAGTGATGGCTTATACGCGAGGTTTTATGGTAATTATTTGTTACATGATATATAGTAGGGGTTAGTCTATACCTTATGTCAGATCTGCTGGCGTGCCCCCTGACTGTGGGTCGTAATCTCTCAAATTAATTGCTATCAATTAAACAAGATCAGCCTCTAATTTAAGCACCATCAATCTAATTCAAGAGTGTATGACACCCCATTCCTCCAGTCCATTGCGGTCATTTTATGGCCCTGAATGGTCTATGGTATCAGTTGACTGGTTTCCTCCAGTAAGTCTAATGTCTTAACAAACCAACCACAGAGCTTCTGAGTATTCTCCCCTGCTGACAACGCGTTACCCTAAGCCTTTGTTGGCTCCACCAGGAGAGGGGACATAAGGTATAGGATGCAGGGGCGTAGGAAAAGGGGGGGGCCCAATCATAAAGAAGGTGGAGCCTGAGTATGTTTGGGCCCCCCCCAAAAAAAAAAATTTGCCTAGAATTCATAATAAATTGAACAAGGAACTAAAACTTTGTGTCTCAAATTAAAATGGTAATAATAATGGGATAGAGAAAATGAGGGCCTGGGCCCCAGATAAGATCTAAAATTCACCAAAAAGTGCTTTTCTATACAAATTTGATATGGGTATGTATAGGCGCTATTGCGCTTGAGCCGACAATTCAAGGTGGGGCCCCCACTGCCCCCCCCCCATGAAGATTTGCTTCGGTCCTATGCCTCTGGGATGGTCGACTTTGAGTATCAAAGTGGTGGAGTTATTGGCATCTTACCCTACCCCCTTCACCCCAGGCACCCCTTCAGCCTCCCTACAGGGCCGACAGGTAGTTTCATTATACCAGACTGTAAAGTCATCCTATCACGAACCCCTCACAACTCAGACAATAGGTCAAACAGTAAAGGGGTCGAATTAAAAATGCCGTATCTCTTTCACTGCTAATTTTCCCAAGTCAAATTCAAGTGCAAATGATTGGGTAATTTACTAAATTCAACTGAGGCCCAAATAATATACACATTTCCAGGACCATCTAATGTGAATATAGATTTTCACCCAGGATTGCAATAAATGGAATGGGATTGATATCTCTTTTAATATTTTCTTTTTCTCCTTCTCTCTTTTCTTCTAGGCACAGAGCTGAAATTCCTGACTTTTGTAAACGAGCGTGCTGGGCACAATAGGCAAAGAAAACCTCGCCCGGCCAGCCAGGCATTGCCCTGGGCCTCTCCAGGATTGCGTTACTTTACAGTTTGATGCTAAATATTTGCTTAGTGAAAAAGCCATTTGCTTGAAAAAACTATTAAACATTCATCGGCCTGCAGATGTGTCCCTCATCTGGCACTGATATAAACGAGCTTTTAAATGAAACCAGACGAGGCTGGAGTTAGATTTACATCGTACAATGGGGCTATGCTGAGTTCAATGCTGAGTTAACTTCCATTTTCCACTTTCTGAAATGGAAAATAATACTACCCTGTTATCCCTACCTCTCATATTGCCCCAAATTCTTTAAAAAGCCCTCATATTGTGGTTTTTTTTTTAGGTAACCCTCTAAGGGCCACTGATGCATGACTGCATCATGCATAGTGGTGAGCATAATGCAAGAATGCAGCCCTGGTGACTTACGTGCCAGGGCTACATGCATGCATTATGCCGACCCTACAGGGTTGATACAGCTACAGAGGGTTGGTATGATGCTCCAGTTAAACACTGGTGAGACTCGGCAGCAGTTCATTGGTGCATCATGACAACCAATGGGCATGATGCACTCCTGCATTAGCGGTCTTTGAGGAGCTAATTGTTGGCACGCGTCATAGGTCGATACTTTGAGTGTTGGGTTTGTGGTGCCAGAGCCAGTGTTTACCCACTACCAGCCACAAGAACTATATGGAACCACAGTGCTAGTGATCAAATAGGGAAATGTAGGAGAAAAAAAGAGACAGAATAATAAAATTGGCTTTTCATATATGATGAAGCACGCACCAACACGGAGTGTGGCATGGTGATAGTATTGTCATGTGCGGTGTTGTGATGACATTAGCGCCTACCTAGACTGTCCAAGGGCCGTCCATAAATGACGTCATTTTTTTGACAATTCTGACCCCTCCCCCTCGTTTTGCTTTTAATATGAATATGGACAGGACGCTTAGACCCCCCCCCCCCTCCCATTGCATGACGCCCCCAGTACTGCAGGGGACGACAAGGCTGTGTAGAATCCAAATCACCTCCCCTAATGTGGCAATTTTCATGAGAGAATCCCCTTTTTATCTCTTACAATTCCCCCTGGTAACCCCCATGTTAATGCTAGTGTGGCTGGAGTGACATGAATTACGGTGCTGCCTATTTCCATCTTTTTAGCATTGATAAACTCAAAAGTCTTGTTTATCTATGAGATAATCACTCAGTGGGCACCATTAATATTAATTGCTTTAAAATACTTGCTAATATCATTTTTGATGTTCAACATGGCCGCACACATGAAGAGTAATTGGATATAATTGGTGGGACAACGTGAGGCAGGCTCTAAACCTTTAAGGGCCGCTGCAGGAGTGCATCATTCCCACTGGTCGTCATGATGCACCTATGAAGAGCTGACAAGCACTCACCAGCACTTCATTGGTGCATCATGCCGACTCTCTGGGATTGTATCAATCCTAGTCGGGTCGGAATGATGCATTAATGCAGCCCTGGCGAGTTACACGCCAGGGCTGCATTCAAGCATTAGGACGACCAGAGAGGTTCTGCAGCCTCTTTGGGACGACCAATGAGCATGATGTATTAATACATTAACGGACCTCAAATGGTTCACTAAACGAGCTCTGTGCCTGTCGGCTGGGGAGCAGCGTTTCACACTTCTCGTTTCACGGCCAGGTCCCTCCATCACCCGCCGTCCACAGGGAGACGAGCACAGGGCTAGACTTTGTTCAGACCTAGGGAGTGATCAATTTTTAACAACAGGGGGGGGGGGGGGCTGGTGGGTTTGCGCGCAGACGCGCGAAAAAAATTTCAACCCCCCTCTTGAGGGGGTAAAATTTTTTCGACCCCCCCATAAGGGACAAAAATCGCGCGTGAACGTCCCCTTTTAGCCTATAGTAACGCGCGGGGTTTTCCACTGAAAACAGGTGAAATTATTTTGACCCCCCCCATCAGAGGTATTGAAAAAATTCTGACCCCCCCTGGTCAAGGGGTTGAACCCACCAGCCCCCCCCCCCCTGTTGTTAAAAAATGATCACTCCCTTAAATTGCAGGCACTTTATAATTGTCATCATGACGCCTAAGATATCTACCGTGAATGCCCGCATATAAACCGCACCCATGCATACTATAAGCCACACCCCCAACAGGTGGAAAAGGGTGTGAGCCGCACTAGGGGTTTCAAAATTGACAGTTCCTTACAGTTTTATTTATAATGTAAAACCCCCGCCTGTAAGCCGCACTGGCTCCCTGAGCTCAGAAACATAAGCTGCTGTGCAGTGGGCCCCTGGAATTCCTTATGAGCTGCACTTCACATGCGGGGGTTTGCAATACGAAACAATATACAGACAGAAATACCATTGTATTAAAGTGCAGCGAAAAGGCAATCCCACATTTGTCCATGATAGGGAATTTGGCAAATCCCCAACACCTTCCTGCAACCCTAAAAGTGGACAAGGAATAGTTTGTGTGGATCATCAATATGTGGATCACTCCGCCCAGCTCGGCTTGTTCCCATCGTCAAACCCCCGTTGCCACACGTACACGCACCTCTAAAATGCAATTATAGCAATTACCATACTTTATGTATCTAGCTAACTTCGACTTAAAGGCTGCCTATTACTCCATACGACTTTCTCGTACCAAACAGTTTTCAAGTGGTGACATGAATGGCAATTTGTGTACACCATGTATTACAGTAAGAGCACCGGTACAAACTCCCCCACCAGGACCGACCGCGTGGGCGTTTATGTCGAATTTGGCATAAAATGAAGATTGATTGATTTGCCAATTCCATAAAGGGGCCCTGGTGGCTCACCCCGGGCCCGCAAGTCTAATTTTCTTTTGACAAGTACAATCGCATTCCACCACCATACTAGCCTAAGCCTGCTTGCTGCTGAAAAAGGGCAATTAAAGAAATCGAAGGAGGGAAAACAAGTCCCAGCCCAGCCTCCCTTCCCTCAGCCCTACTTAAACTTCCTAAACTGGCAATAATAGACATTAGAGTCCATGTCAAACCAGGTAGAGACGTTGACAACCACGTCAGCTTATACCTTGGAGCATTGGGCAGATCGGTGCCACAGCATCCATCACTGTTGGGAGGAGAGAGTGTGCAGAACGGGTGGGACTGTGGGGGGGGGGGGTGACTATACCAGCACGTCATTCCACAACAACTGCTCACCAAGGCTCTCAGCTGTCCTGCGCTAATCTGTCACTGATTCTGATGGAGCAGCTCAATGCTGTCTCCCTTTCCAATCCTCCCCTTCACCAGAAGGCTGGGGCGGGGGGGGGGGCACACGCTATCATTTCTAGAGTTTCCTTCTGTGAACAAGCTCTTGGATTTTGGACCCTTCTCATGGGAGCAAATATTTAGAATTCAGGACACCCTCGTCACCCCCCCCCCCTTTTTCCTTCAAAATTCTCTGAAAAGCACCCACAATCAAGGGCGGGCCCCTATCCCTTGTAATCATAGTCATGGTATCCAGAATCTAAGCGAGTGCCCCCCCCCCCCATGTGCCTAGTGAAGATACCTCCTACCCCCTCCCAGCCAAGTCTGGCTGGTCAAGACGTTTTTGATTTCTGTGTTACATGACAAGACTGGCTGTAGCCTGCACTGCAAAGATTTTTTCATTACATGACAAGACTGGCTGTAGCCTGCACTGCAAAGATTTTTTCGTTACATGACAAGACTGGCTGTAGCATTCACTGCAAAAAAAACACAAAAAACGTTATGAAAATAACAGTCAGCTCCTTGTCCCGAAATTGCCAGATTTATTTTGTTTTTTCCCCGGAAATTCATTGTGCCACTGTGCCTAACTGTACTGCCATCTGGGGCTTCATTGTAGAATCTACACTGCTTCACTGCAATATGATTCTGATAGTTCACTGTTCAATTTTATGAGGATGCTTGGTAATGGGTAGATTCAACAGTTATTTCTTAGAGTGTACAAGCCCATACTAAAACTATGTCAATGTTGGTCTTATTATATTGCAATTAGGAGTAATTAATACCCTTGGTCCATTGATCCTTTAGATTGGAAGGGGAAGACAAAGTGTCTTCACCACCAAGACCTAGATATGGTGGAACAGCAGGAAGTCTTAATGATCATTTGGTACAAATGATCATTTTTGGTGAATTACCACCTCAATAAATGCACAGCTGTTTAACCTTCAGATAATACAGCAAATTCTCCATACCACAGTTATATCACGTTCTTGTCATATAACTTATATCCAGTTGTCTTTGATGTATGTAGAACTCAATTTGGATGTCCATTTGTCTGAGGATATATGTAGTTATAGTCATCCTACTAGTCATCCATTGAGTGTCATATATAAGCCACTTAACCCTTACCATCTATACATCATACCGGCATCTCTTTGCTGCTACAGTGAGACCTCGATAATCCGTCCCCTGATAGTCCGCCATACACGGGATCCGGCCAGGTTGTGGCTGGGACATTCCTATACAAATCTATTGTAATGTGCCTCAATAGTTTGTCAGTTTTGAGATCGGACTAATATTTGTCTGCATCAGGGGTGGTCGGACTATCAAGGTAACACAGAATTCATCTCTTGGCTTGGATAAATTTACCTCTTCGCCCAAGGGACGAAGGTGACAAAGCACAAAAAAAATGCTGATATATCAGAGCTATTTAAAAATAGGTTTGTGTAGGAATACATAGGTCTTTTGAACATGAAAATCTCAGAAATCTAGGGAAACCCATCATAAATCCTAAAGCCTAGACCTTGATCTATAGAGATGGGACTGGCGGTGGAGCTGTAGGGGGTGTGGGGAATGCATCCCACAGGTGGAAAGTATGACTTAGAGTTAAATCTGCTAGCATTTACACAGCCAATCCCATCATTTTCTTCTCCTGCTCTGCCTCTGCTGGAGCCAGATGTCAGACGCCATTTGCAACCAAGAAATACTTTGTCCGCACAACAGTCTGTTCAAACTACTGCAGTACTTATCCATATGATGAATGGGTTGAGCCAATCTTGTGGCGAATTACCAGGGACTTCCACTATTAGTGTCACATAATGTTTCTGAGGTTTCCCCTGTCAACATGGTTAACCCATTAATGGCCGCTGATGCAGGAATGCATCATGCCCAGTGGAGCATCATGCCGACCCTCTGGGTATATACAACCCTGCAGGCTCAACATGATTCATGAATGTAGCCCTGGCGAGTGACTCACCAGAGCTGCATTGACGCATCATGACAACCAATGGGCATGATGCATTAATGCATCAGTGGCCCTTGCAGGACTAGAAGAAAGCAGCTTACAGGTAATATGAATTCATTAGCAGCCCATAAAGGGTTAATTACTAGGCCAACTGCAGGATGTAGCCCTGGCCTTTATTTTGCACATAATTACTTCATACATGCTGGCTAAATGTATACCTAGGCCAAAAAAAAAGGTGTGTTTCCAGTTACATGAACTGAAATGCTAGGGTCGGTAGGTCGGATTTTATATATATATATATATATATATATATATATATATATATATATATATATATATATATATATATATATATATATATATATATATATATATATATTTTATTTATACATTTTTTTATTTTTTTTATTTATTTATTTATTTTTTTTTTTGGGGGGGGGGTCCTGTCCCTTACCGCAAAGGAGTCCAATATAGGCATGTTATATATCAACAGAAACGTAATTTCAAGGCGAATTTGTGAGGATATGTAGACACAATAATCCCACAATATACTAAGGGCTGCGTCATTTATTGCCAGCTGTCAAGGCTTGATCACATTTGAATTTGACCCCCCCAGCATGAAGATTTATTTGGTTTTGACCCCCCCCCCTCCCACCAAGGATTGTATGGTGAATTTATTTTGACCCCCCCCCCCTTCAAACCCACCACCCCCCTCCTGTTTTTAAAAGATGATCACTCCCTAACCCTAATGATATCTTGATTTTTTTGCCCCCCCCCTACACCTCATTTTTCTCATACACCTAAATTTTCTTAAACTAGTATGTATCATGCATTTGCTATGAATATCTGGAAACTTTTGATAATTTTTTGTTTGTTTGTTTGCTTGTTTTAGTCCATAACTCAAATGAATAAAAATAAGTGTAGTTTGAACATTGGCATATTGACCAGCGGATAGAGCCCTTTCCAAAAAGTGGTCTGCCATTTTTGTATGTCTATTGGTACCATTACTATGGTCCTGTTAACAACAACAAAAAAATCAGCCTTGTTTTGCTAGGGTCAGTTGGGTAACTGGAAACAAACCACCCTCATCCATCATCCCTCCTGGACAGCATGTAATAGCTAATCCAACCTGGTATCACAGGAAGGTGGGCGTAGAAAAGAAAAAGTCTTGTCAAGGCACACCCAGAAAATAAGTTGCTCATGGATTGTGCTCTCAATATTTTCAAAAATACAAATTTATTTTTCTTTGAAAGAAAAATCTTGTCTACGGATTTCGCCTTCTCCCTTATTTCCAGCAGATATTCTCTTTGTGATCTTTGGCACGGTTCTTAGAAAATAAGAAAATGCGTGCACCATTTTTTTCCAGCAAGAAATCCATTGGTCCACAAAAAATTCTGAATCTTTCATTTTTCGATTTGTCCGCACGCACCATCTTTTGAAAACCAAAAATCCATAGTCATTATTTTTTTGGTGTGGCCCAAGAGAAAGAAGAGAAAACATCAGAAACTCATCTATTCAGGCTGGAGTCCCGGACCCTGAGTCCTATATTGAGGCACAAAGGGGTACAGGTGTGAGTGCTCCAGCAAACAACCACCTCAGGCACGACCCCTGGTGGCTGCTTTTCTCCCTGGAGGTCAGGGGTCAGGACTACAGGAAGGAGTGTTAACCCCCTCCCCTCCCCCTCTGCTGGAGCACCTATCCTGCTATGCTGTAGAGGGTGGTGAAATCGCTCAGACTGCATTCCACAGCTTTACTGTAAAAACCTTGCATATAAGCCATGGCTTTAATATACATAGACCATTTCAGAGGCTCACTTCAGCTTATAAGCGACTTATACAAGGCGTTTATATACATGCATATAGACCCTAAAACGGGTATTCCACCTGAGCCAATTGATTGCTGATTTTGAACTGGGGGCAAAAGCAGTCTTCTTCCCGATGCATTTCTGTCAACTTCCAGTCCATTTGAAAAAAAAAAAATTGCCAGAATTGTGAGGAAACGTATCAGGAATCCACCATAAATAAAGTTTCTTCGATTATTTCTCTCAAATCTAATCAGGGCTGTCTAATTAAAATCAGGCTGATATCGGGCCGATTTTTGTCAATCGGCTTCAGTGAAATACCTGCTTTAGACTAAAGGGCTGGTTCCTCAGCGTCGGTCGGGCACATTTTTTTGCCACTCTGACTGATTTCTATATAGCAAATGTATGGAAAAAAAACCGTTGGATTAGTAGAAAATGGACCCGACCGACTCAGTGGAACCAGTCTTTAAAGCAGGGAATAGCAACCTTTTCAGCCCCAGAATGCGGCTGATTAGGAAAGCTAGCATCCCAGAGTGCGGCTTATATACAGAAGTTTATGGTAGATCTTTCTACACCTGGATACAGGAGGGCTCCCTGGAGGAGGAGGAGCAGCTGGACCCACCCACACACAGCCGGCCATGAGCAGTTCACCCCATCACCACTCTTCATCCAGGGGTAGAACCTCCCACTTCCCCAGGTATATACTGAACAATGAGGGCATACAGTATAATTTGCTTGTTACACACACCTGGGTTTATAAATTCTAAATCCCTGTTTTCCCTAGACCGGCTTCATGCACTTCCTAAGCTTCCCATCTACTCCATATAGGTACCCCACCACTGAAATGGTTAATTCTTAAGAATTCTCATAATTTTTCTTTTGAAAATATTTTCTTCCTCTTACATCAAAATCAATAGACTTCCCCTGCATTTATATAATAAAGAACATTCACCTATTTATGTCCCTTCTCTCAAAGAACGCCCTGAGGTTTCAGGGACACCATAGCTAACAACACTGTGTTTAAATGAGACCTGCATTCTTTTGAGACCCCGGCGTTTATACATGTTAATACAACACCTGTTTATCTAAGGTCATCCCAGGGCCGGCTGGAGGTAGGAGTGGGCCCTCCAGTGCCTACCTGGAGTCTAACCCTTTAAGAGCTGCTAATGCATCATGCCCACTGGTCGTCATGATGCATGAGTGCAGTCCTGGCGAGTGACTCCCGAAGGCTGCGTTCATGCATCATGCCCATTGGTCATCATGAAGCATTAATGCAGCCCTGACGAGTAACTTGCTGGGGCTGCATTCGGCCATGTCAACATTCATGCATCATACCGACCCTGCAGGGTTGATACACTCCAAGAGGATCGGCATGATGCATCAATGAAGTGCTGGTGAGTAGTCTCGCCAGCACTTCATTGGTGCATCATGCTGACCAATGGGCATGATGCACTCCTGCATTGATCAGCAACCCTTGAAGGTCCATCAGCTGCAGGAGATGGACCATATTAGTATCAGTGTTAGAGGCAGCCCATGGTGACCTTTCCAATAGCTTCTTCTTCTCCAGGTTCCAGACTGACTGACCATCACACCATCCATCAGTCTTAACCTGCCTCCTCCTCCCCACCACCAACAACAGTCATTAGTTTTCTATAAATCCTTTAACACTTCATGGAGTTTGACCATGGATGTTATTTAGCACAAAATCATTTTAATGCACAATTAGAAGCCATTGAATAAAGGACTTTGTATAGGAATGTATATGGATTTTTCTATAGTTCATTTAACACTTTATTATTTTAGGGAGTTCCCAGGGATTAAAATGACTGAGCAAAAATCCCTTTAAATGCACAATTGTTCATGCTCATTGGTCAGCATGATGGAGGGTACTTACCCTATAGAGTCGTCATGACATGATGCATTCATAAATGGGCGTAATGCGTAAATTAACGTTAGCCTTAGAAGAGTTAGAAAGAAAATGACACACCCGAGACAGGCCACAGATTGCTTCATGACTCCTCCATTTGAAAATAGCCTCGGTTAAAAACAGAAACACATGAGTAGTTTCGCAAGTTGCTCATCTGCAGAGGAAATATCAATAACTGAGCCGCTCCCTTACTTTCTCCCAGACTATCTACTCTTCACCACATACCCCCCTACCCCCCTGAAGCTGCCCATCATTTCTCTCCCCTCCAGGAGCATGACGGCACTATATTTTACCTCCAGGGTGGGAAGAAGGATCTGACACACATGGCTATATATGTTGGTACAAGGTAGGGCCCACCTCACGGATTCAGGTGTGTGTTGGGTGTAACTAGTTCCAGCAGGGGATGACCGTAATCATTCTAATAAGCGCACATGCTCTAATAAGCGCACACCCCTCCTTTCTGGGTCCCACCCTGGTGTAAAATCAATCAAATGAAGTGTAAAAAAAAAAAAGATTTTAGGAAAAAAAAACAACGATTTTAGGCTCTTGGGGTGCACTAATTAGAATTAATTTGTTTTAATATTATAAGGTTTTGAGCACCTAACAATTCATTTTCCGCACATGTGCGCTTATTAGAACGAATACGGTATTACCTGTCTGCCTTATATGTTGGCCCTTTAAAGGCCCCTCCTAGTGCATGGGTGCATCATGCCCATTGGTTGGTATGATGCACCAATAAAATACTGGTACTTCATTGATGCATCATGCCAACCCTTGGTGAATGTATCAGTCCTATATGGTCGTCATGATGCATCAATACAGCCCTGGTGAGTTACTCGCCAGGGCAGCATTAATACCCAATAGGCAGGATGCATTAATGCAATATCGGCCCTCAAAGGTCTTATGACAGCAGGTCTTTTGAGGGCAGCTGTTCCTTAGCTCTCCTACCCACACTACTATACCCTTTAACCACTTTCCCTCTCTCTCACTAGAAATATTTTTTAATTTTTTTTTCTCATTTTATTTGAATTCTCTTATATCAAAATCAACAGACTTGGGCAAGTCTAGTCTTTAGACAGCACAGGATAATAGAGTGGATTCCGACAGGAGGGGTTAGTCCGAGTTACTTCAGCTCACCTGGATTCAGGTACGTAGGTAACTCCAGTGCACTTGGGTCAAGGAATGGTTACAATAATCCTTTATATGCCGCTAATGCATCATGGCCATCGAGTAACTCGCCAGGGCTACATTCATGCATCAAGCCGACCCGACTGGGTTGATACAATCCCGGCATGATGCTCCTATGAAGTGGTGGCAAGCAGACTCATTGGTGCATCATGGCGACCAATGGGCATGATGCACTCCTGCATCAGTGACCCTTAAAGGGTTTAGGGATGGGGGCCTGGGGTTTCACCTGATTCCAGTTAGGTGCCTAGGTGCAGGGCCTGTGTGGGGTAGCATTATAACCAGCGGGCGCCATACCCTCCACTTAAACATTACCACTAGAAACGTCAATGTAATGATGTACAGCCAAGTGTGAGTGAACACAAGTGCAGCTAGCTATAGGAGTTAGCAGCAGGACCTTTTCATCTTTCTTTTCTCCTACTGTCAAAACATGTCCACTGAGGCTGATGATAAGTTATCCAACACGTTTGGAGTATGGTACAAAACCATGTGGACTGTTTACGTTATGGTAGGGACCCTGGAGGAATTCCACCTGTTCCTGCAGGGTGGTTATCTACATGCACCGTTAGTTCTAACAGTGTACATGTAACACGCTACTCACTCAACATGCTACTAAGGCTGCAGGGTGAGCCACCAAATTAAGAAGTTTTTGTTCCAGTGAGAGGTGTATTACTACATATTTTTGTTTTGTTTTGTGTTTTTGCATAAGAAATGACCCTGGTAACCATATACCAATGCTGGCATTAGCTGGAAACAAATCTGAAATATTAGGGTTGGATAGGAGGTCACTTATCTTGAAAATCCCTGAAAACCCTCCAGACTTCCGCCCTTGAATCAATACTTGCATAGAGAGAGTTCCTGAACGCAGGCATGGCTTTAATGCGAGGTTTTAACATTAGAGAACAGTACAAAAATTGAAATTATCAAGCCTCAGAGCGAGGAAAGCTTAGCCTCAGGTGAGGCTTATACGTTTTCCATAGTTGAGCGTGCGGTTTAAATGCAAAGTTTCACCCCCACCCCCCCTCGCAAACCACTGACATACACTGGAGCAGGCAGGCGCTCATATAGACATGCACAACCTCTCTGAGGTGGGCCCTGTGTGCGCTGACAGGCTGAGTTCCTTTGCCAGCACTTCATTGGAGCATCATGCAAACCCTCTGGGAGTGTATCAACCCAGTAGGGTCAGCATGATGCATGAATGTAGCCCTGGTGAGTTACTCGCCAGGACTGCATTCATGCATCATGCCGACCAAGGGGCCTGATGCCGTAATACATCAGTGGCCTTTAAATACGTGCATTCCCCTCTCTAAGGTGGCCCCTGTGTGTGCTGACAGGCTGAGTTCCTTAGAGCCCTGGAGGAGGGAGTTGTGACATAACCTAATACCTTACTGACAAGGTGATCTGCCTGGCCGCATAGTGAGTAGAACTTCTGGACAATGTAAGTCTACAGACAGGCCACTGACACTAGGTCAGTATTAGAGTGCATGGGTCCACCATAGGTATGTATAGCTCCCATACCCAACATTACACATTGCAATCCTAACCATTCTATAGTGTTTGCATAATGCTCGTGTGGTTCTTAATTAACCGGGTTACGCCAAGTTTATGGGATAATTATACATGTGTATGAAAAAAAAAGAGACTTGTAAATCTTTCTCAGTACAGGTCAGAAAAAATCATAATGCTATACAGGCTTTTGAAGTCTAGTTATTTGTGCCAGGGGACAACTATGTTTTATCTTTTATATTGACAATACCATACAATATTACTGGTAGAATTGGTAGTATTTCTCCTTACATCCATACCCCCCTGTATCTATTCATATGCACCATTTAGAAATCTGATAATGTCTGTATCATATATAACTGTCAAAGACAGAGCTTGACAGAGATGTTCAGCATAGATATGATGGTTATTGCTGGCAGTGGTACTTGGAATGATGCCCTGTATTAGATACTTGTTATTATATGATCTGTACGTCTTCATCCATGTGTATATCATTAGATGGCCTCAATGTTATCTTGGCATGAAGGGGTATAGCTATGAGTTCACTACTTCAAATCTGGGTGCACAAGATATATGGTAGATTGCTCAGTGTGCATACATGGGTGTAAGTCAGGGTGCATGAAAAATTCTGGACTTAGAGATAGAAATTCTGAATCGATTGAAAAATACAACAAAATATTGATTAACGTAGAGAACTTAAAGAGTTAATTCAAAGGCATCTGGGACTGAGAAATTTAAACTGAAATTAGAAAAAAAATTTGAAAACTTACAACCCTGTGTATCAGTACATCCTTAGCGGTGCCTATGCAAATTCTAATGCTTTTTGGCAGAGGCCTTTCATTTCGTTCAGTGCCTACCACCTCCAGCCCTCCCATTTACCCTCACTTCCTCTTTTATTTCTTCCTTTTTGTTTTCCCTTTGAATGTGAAGTAGGGCTTCTTTCTCCTCTGTGTTATTTATATCGGATTCTCTCGATCAAAGCCATCGACTAACAATTTACCTAAACCATTGAGGACAAGATCAGTACAATCCTTAGCACCCCCCTTACCCACCCCTTCACACTCTGTTTGTACTCAGTAGTGACATAATCTCATAGTAATCAATTTAGAAGACAGAGGAGGCCGCCTCAAGGCTTGAGATCCGCCCTTTGATGTCTTACCTTTGATTAATATAAGTAGACACAGTGGAATATGTTTCAACCACAACTTTCCTTTTTATATCATTATCATTTTATCATATCTAGGTGTTTATTTTATCTCTAGACTATGGGCAATTAGTGCGGCTTTAAGAAATGAATTGTAGGTTTAGCATGGAATATTAAAGTCTGTATGTTTCTCTCCTATAATGTAATGGCTGGAGTGTGGTATGGTCCTGTGTAACTGTACATGAGCTTTATTGAATTATGCCTCTGGTACTTCTACTGGGGGGGGGGGGATATGTATGGCGTATACATAACAGGCACTATCAACACGGGGGAATATAGATCTTGTAGAGTATGTCTCCGGGTATAAATATAATGCAGCAATGTAAATTGCTGATAACTCGAAAAGTGAAAAGCCTGTGATTGGCTCCCATGAGTTGTGCACTCATCCTGTTGCATCAGCACTCCCTCACCCAGGTTATTTGCACCACCAAGGCACTATTCGAACCTGCCAAAACTGCACTATTTGCACCACATTGCCAAAAAAGGCGGGAAAGTTGATACATGGATCAACATCATATACCTTCACCATTAGAGGCATAAAGCGTCTTATGGCTGCCAACCAACCGAGTCTGTACAATATTGACAATTTCTCAAAATTTACAAAACTTGTTAATGAAATACCTTTTCCTGCAAGACCCTTACATCTCCTCATTTGATGATACTACAAATTCATTAAGTAATTCTGCCTCTTAGTATAAAATTTCCATCTTTTTTTAAACTTATTTGCACCACCAAAATGACTGAAAGTGCAGGGCCCCAGGGTGTCTCCTTATAACTCGCTTTTTGAGTTAATCATGTACTCATTTTAGGTGTGTTTTTTTTAAATACCTACCAGTACTTAACACAATTAAGTAGCAGACTACTTGATTGCTTTGTGGGGAAGGACGCTTCAATGGAAGGTCTTAACATGTCTTGTGTCTTTTTTTTCTATCAGCTACTTATTAGATAGCATCATTGATAACGCTCATGGAGCGCTCATGTAAGCCAACCTAAGAAGGTAGAGGAATAAAATAGCCCTGCTGTGATGGAATTACTGTCAATCACAATTTATCAGAGGGTGAACTCAGTCAAAATATAAATCCCGTCCACACAAGGACAATCCAATCATGGAAAGAAAATGAAGTGAGACATGAAAATAAATACAGTAGGGTCTCTTGGTTGACGGCGGCGGCGGCTAGCAATGGTGAACTGCTCAAGTGACGCCTGGAGGACCATGCAGCGATAAGCGCCATGGCACAGTGCCAGTGGGCAGCGCCTGGAGGAATGGTAGGTGGGTGGGTGGGAAGGGGTTAACCCTTTCAGGACCGTTAATGCATTAATGCATTATGTCCATTGGTCGTCAGGACTATATTCATGCATCATGCCGATCCTAGGAGACTGATACCTGCCCGGAGGGTCGTCATGATGCACAAATGAAGTGCTGGCAAGCAGTCTTGCCAGCACTTCATTGGTGCATCATGACGACCAATGGGCATGATGCACTCCTGCATCAGTGAACCTAAAAGGGTTAAGGTTGGTGGGAGTAGCCCTGCACATATGTGCCATGCCGCTCAAATGACAGCGCCCAATCGATCTGGACGCAACCTAAAATACAACCTTTCTTTTTGTTTTCCCGATTGGTTCGATTGGTGGGACATGCAAGGTCGGGTGGGACGATGCTTTAGTCACAGGGTATTTTACATGAGAGCTATCTTGGATTACTTATTTATTAGCTACGAGGAGGCGCAAATTTGAGGAGTTTAGGATTTTTTTTAGGGAAATTTAACAGCATAGCTGTGATGAATTATTTTATTATGGTTAAGGAACATAGTTACAATAGAACTATGTATGCATGCTGTCTGTAAGGGGTTATTGTATGGCATGACTAATAAAAAATCATGTTGCCTGTAAGGGGTTATGGAGGCCATGTGTACTGGTCACGGCTGAGCACTCCCAATAAGCTATCAAGTTGAAGTATATACTTGTAGTAAGTCTCAGGTGCATGGAGGCCGTGTGTACTGCATGGACAGGGTCTATGGGTCACTGAGTACGATTTGGACAAAATTCTAGCGCGTGGTGTTACATGTGAATGAATTATTTTCATTTTGAAAATAATTCAATAACGCTTCAAAAACTTGAGATAGATAAGTTCTTACCAATCAAATGATATGTATGTGAATGCAATGATGTAGGTTGATGATAAGGGTACAAGGTATACTATAGACAGTATTTAGGGGATCTATCATAAAAACAACACAGGATCCCATAAAACCGCAGCTTATGCCGTATTTCATATAACTACCACAGCGTATAGCGGCCCCAGCAACTCAGGGTGTGGCTTATATGCGGGGTTTCAGACCAAAGGATCCCAACTTTCTCAAAGTGGGGGTGCCTAAATTCTCTCGTATAAGCCGCGGCTTTTATACCAGAAACCAAATCAACATTAGGCTTATAGGATTGAACCAAAGTCTGGATGTGGCTTATACGAGGGTATTTAGTACTATGGAACAGTGCTAAACCACCAAATTTCAGGCCCCATGTGCAGCTTATAGCATTCTCCTAAAGTCAGGGTGCGGCTTATATGAGAGTGCGGCTTATGAGAGGAAATTTACGGGGTACACAGTTATGGCTTATAAGCAAGGGTTTAAGTTTGTCCTCCATTCAGACCTCTTGTAGTGGAAGATGGGATCAAAGTATGGAGACAAGATCAAGGCCCGCGTATAGCACTGATCTAGGCGTGGGAACAACTGAGGTTTGGAAACAACTGATTGCTTATCGAACCTACACCCACTGCAGGAGGGCGCGAGCGGACAAGTGCACCCAACAACCCCTCTTATCATCTGTCTACGTTTTCTTCGTTTTTTTCCATTGTTTTTTTTTTTGTTTTTTGTTTTTTTATCCACTTCTCTTCACCGTGACCGCAGCCTCTTCATCTAAGACTTCAAGCGTGGTTGATAGGACCCTTTACCACTTTATATAAGAGTATGAGGCAATTTAACCCATTTTTATCCCATTTAAAAATATTTTCTGCATCATTTTATGTTGCTTCTTTTTAAAGGTTTTTATTACTTGGTGATGCGTAGAAGGTTGGGGATCGATTCAATGAACCGCGTGGAAATGTCTTGCTTCACGTATGACGTAATTCGACAGATTTTCCACGAAATTGGTTTTTATATCCCATTTTCATCCCCACACTGTGGTCATATTTCACTGTTATTTTACAACTAGTGTTTACACAGCATATAGCCTCTCAACCTTAGTGGACGTTGTCCCGTTTTTGTTGTCTTCAGGGTAAACACATGTTACGCATTACAGAAAAAAAAATCTGTCCAGTATCTGTGTTTTGGTGACATAGGTTTGGCCGACCTCTTTTTACCATGGACCTCCAGCCCTCTCTCCTTTCCTTGGAACCAGATCTGACATGTGAATGCCTCTGGAAATTTAAGCCAGATTTGTGTTGAGAAAATGCAAACAACAACAAAGATATTGTGAAATCAGTCGTGTTATGGCGATGTTGTCAGGCCATCCATGAGAAGCATCATCACCTTGTATGTAAGCCTCATCTGCGTACTGAGTCGCACCCTGGCTTTGGGAAAGGTATATGAGCCACATCTGAAGTCTGAAAATTTCAGTAGGCCCTACTTTTCTATAAATACTAAACCCCCGGTATAAGCCAGACCCTGAGTTCATGATGATTCCATAAGCTGTGCTAAGGGTCTAAAATATTCTAAGCCGCTGCTTATATGCAGGGGATAAACACATGATTGGGTTGAGTCCCTTATTTTTGTGTGGAATATTCTAATAGGCAAATAACATGTGTATCTGCATGTATCTAGCCCAATTCCCCTCCAGTAAACTCTTTATCTCAAACACCACGTCTCCAGTATCTGCCCTGGAGGTCCATCCCAGTGCACAGATCAGGCTGTGTTTATTCTGGATCCAACTATAGAAACCTGCCTGGGCACAAGTTCAATTATCAACAGACTAGGGAAATGGATACCCAATGGGCCATGTCCTGGGATACCCTTTCTGTTCGACTGCCCGCAATTACAGACAAGGGCCAGGGGTGAGGATCCAGCCTCCAATTAGGTACCCGTCATCATTGGAGTCCGCCAGCTTGGAGCCTGAGGGACAGGAGTGGGACTAATGCCAGTCACAGGGAGGGTATAGGGGGCCACCCCATGAACCACTGTTTCTCTTAATCAGGCTATCAGGCTCTGTTCTGATGAGCTTGGTACATCACTAATAAACTCATTCCAGCATAAGACACAGTTGGTACCATTACCAATGGTGGATTTAGATGGGGGACGCAGGGGTGCACGCCCACTCAAATTTACCAATTTAGCCAAAAAAGAAATATGGTACTAAAAAAAAGAAATATGGTACTAAACAAGGGGCACCCACCTTTTTTTTCAAAATCCTGCAACCACATCTAGCATTAAAATAATCTATTTTGGTCATCTCATTAAAATGCAAGCCAGAAACGCCCCCCCCCCCCTTTTTTTAGAGAATGGAGCCCGCCCAGGACGTGATAGAAATGGTTTAGCTTAGCTTAAATGAATTGATGTCCCCATTCCAAATTTCCTCCCCCTCCCCTATCCCAATCAAGCCCCATATCCTCTCACAGGCCAGAGTGAATAGCCCTGGCCGATTGGCAAATTGTGACACTTGACATAAAAGTGGATAATGAAAGACTGGAGAGGAGATTATTTTGAGACAGGGTGCGGTAATTCTGTTTAAACACGTTTATTAACTTTGTCAAACCATTGTCAACACAAGTGATGAAAATGGGGGAGTAGCGATGTGGTGGGGCGACAGTAGGTGGCGGTAGTGCGCCGCAGGGTCAGGCCCCTCGTTTAGTTTCCCCCTCCGTCATATCCAACTTGATACAAAATAAAGGGATAGCGACGCCAGAATGTAATCTAATGTCTGGACAAATATGCCAAAACAACACAACTGTATACAACCGGAGTCCATTTTCAGGACTTGCCTTTGAATTCTATTGGCTAAGCAAATAAATATCATCAAGAAAAATAGTTCTGCTGGGTAACAGTATGCACTGAGGGACTTCGGTTTTATTTTCTGAATAAATAGTCCGGGGTGGTCCTTTCAGAAGTAGTGAAGTTGAGACGATAACAGTGGTTCTATGTTTGTATGAATTAATGGAAACATGATGGGTGCGTGTTAAAATAGTACATTTCTAACCCTATATAAACCAGGATGTGCTCTCCATTGAACCACCCCAAAACAAAACTTTTACTTTCTCATGTCTTCTACCCCTGAACTTAATTAGTCAATGGTGACTTAGTATTAGACTTCCCATAGCTTTTATTTTCTTTCTACGTATCTTTTTGAATATACCATAAAGTAGAATTCACTACATGTAGCTGTTTTCAGAGAGAGGCACTGTGGTATTTAAATTCCCTGGAGTCAGTATGAGCCTTATAGGCGAGGATTTAATACTATAGAACAGCAATAAAGTGACCAAAATATAGCCGCATGTGCGTCCTATAGGTCTGCCGTGAGCTCAGGGTGCGCCTTATATGCAAGGTGCAGCTTTTACACGAAGTATTTCACTACTCATTACATTACCAAAGGTTTCATTACCAAATGTATTAACCCCGTCTCTCCCAATAATACCCATGTGCAGTACTTCAATGTATATCTAATATACAGCGATTTAAAGGGTTAAGCCAGTACGTAGTAGTCTAATGCAAACCTAATCCAGGCCTTAATACTATGCATGTCCAAGTAAGGGGACACACAATTGGCATGGCGCCAACTCTAGTTCTGATAGAGGAATCTGTGCTGGTGATAAGGGTAATATGTTATCACCTATATTGGTATTCACATGTTGTACAGTACATGGGTATGAGTGGTTAGGTAATGTTGCTGGTCACCGTAAAACCACGTGTATATACCGTAATCTCCCGCGTATAAGGCACGTCTTATACGGGGGTTTTTAGTTCTCATTGGATCCACAAGGGGGACACCAAGACCTTTCTTTTGATATCTTACATGTCCCCTTGGTCATAATAGGACATAAGGGGGCCCAGGAGGGTCTGGGGTGGCCCAAGCTACACATAGGTTTTTGAATTTTGAAAATTCATTCAGCAGAACCAAAGTTATGAATTTTTCATTTTTTTGAGAATTTTCCAAAACTCTAGGTGCGCCTTATATGCGGGCTGCGCCTTATACACGGGAGATTACGGTATATGCCGCAGCTTATACGATAGTGGCCTGTCTATATTATAAGCGTCCCGGCCGTCATAGATTTCAATATTTCTTATTCAAGACATAGCTTACAGTGTATTTTTCAATTTCAATACCACTTAATCCCTTGTGCTTATTCATGACCGGCGCTTATCCAAACACCCGGCATTTAAGCCACTAAGGTACATCATTTCAGATGCGCACTGTGGCTTTTAACCCATTGAGACCTAGCATCGACTATAGTCGACACCATGGTGGGCCTAGCGTCGACTATAGTCGATGCCCATTATATAGGATTTGTATGGTCAGGACAACAATTTTTGCTCTGCCCTCAAAGGGTTAATACAGTCCAATGCAAACCTAATCCAGGTGAGAGTCTTCGTGAACTCAATGTGTGGCTTATACATACATAATATACAATGCAGGCTACAGTAAGGAAACCATTTAGGCCTCAGCTGTAGTTTAAAACATTCTCCAAAAGTCAGGGTGCAGTTTACACACGGGTACGTGCTATATGCGGGGTTTTACAATAGTTATAACTAATACAGCTGTAAACGATGGCCGTGGATATATTTATATGACGTGGACACCGGTCAATGTTCTACAATCTACAGTCCAACTTACGTAAACCCACCCCTCTATACTGACCACTACATAGTATGACTAGCCATAAAACCCCGCTTACAAACCATTTCAGACACATTCCCAAGCCTTACCACAATAATTCTTTCTATTGGCGTAGGGGGAAGGGGTAGTCCTCAGGGGCCCAATCTTTTTTGAATTTTGAGAGCTATGTGCACCAGGGATGTGGGAGGGGGGGTGGAGAGAGATCGGGTCGGTATCATGACGACACGTCAGAGCCAACACGTACGTTATATTTCACACAGCTTACACGTAGGGTGGTTATATCTGATAATGTTATCACAGTATATAGATTACACCCACTGTGGGGGCTATGTATAATCTTATACTGTATATTCCCATTAATTACCTTAAATTTGTACTGCACAATGACTCTAATTGTCTAATTGTCATGACTAAAAAAAAAAAAAAAAAAAAAAAGAAATGACTCTAATTTTCATTCAACTCCAAAGGTATTGGGGGGGGGGGTTGCTTAATAATTAAGTACCGTAAAACCATGCGTATAAGTCACATCTATATATACTGAAGCCGCACCCTGCAGAGTTTGTGGATAAGGTATTTAAGCTGCACGTGGGGTCTTGAATGGTGGTCATTCATTACTATAGTTTGCTTATGTAAAACCCCTTGTATAACTATATGCCGCACCCTGAGTTCAGGCTATCCTATTAGCTGCATGAGGGGTCTGAAATGGTCCATAAGCCGCGGCTTATATACGAGAGGTTATATTGTATTAATATACAATGAGTCTCTTCAACCCAAAGGCTATATGGAAGAGGGTGCCTACATACATAGTTAAAGCTAACATCCCTTATGCACTCCCACATACATAGTTAAAGCTAACATCCCTTATACACACCCACTCTCCCCAAATTGCCAACCCCCAACCCCATAACACCTAAGTTGGTATGATTAGACCTTGATTACAATTCAATAAGGCCTTGGTGATAACTTCATTAGCAGGCGGGTTAATTATCCTTCTATTATCTAACCTCATGCCCCTACTGCCTGCCGCCTCTCCTCCTGGATCAATACACAGCAGCGTACCTAGGTATAGACGTCGTGGGAATCTACTGCCTGAAAGCCTGGAGAGGTACCGTAAACCCCCGTGTGTGCCGTACATGGACCATTTCATAACTATGGTACAGCTCACATAGGAGAGAGATGCCACTCACTGGCCGACAAAAACCAGGAAAACTCTATTTTGGACACATTTTCCCAGGAATTTAACATAATATAATATATACAGAAATCTTGGAATCAAAACCAGGAATTCCTGGTAAACCAGGAAAAGTGGCACCTCTGCATAGGACCATCCTGGACTCAGTGTGCGGCAGGTCAGCTGTATATGAGGATCCACACTGAAATTTTTATTTCAAAATCCCCATGTTTTAAAGTTAGTCACTGTTTTCCCTTATTTCCTCCATATGCCAAGGCCAAAAAAAAAGGTGTTTCCAGTTACATAGCTCAAAGGGCTAGGGTCTGTCGGTAGGTCCGATTTTTTTTTTTTTTTTCATTTTTTTTTTTGAGTTTGTATATCAATGTATGGTCAGATATGCCAGGTTATTAGACTTTACTGTAGAAATACAAATCGTATATGAGAAATGTGAAAAATGTAGAAAAGACATGCCTTATGAAACTGTTAACTCAAGACCCGTAGAAAAATAGATAGAAAATTACGGAAAATGGGGAAAAAATCATGAAAAACTGGTGGAAAATTACGAAATATCCTTGAAAAATCTCAAAATTAAAAAAAAAATTGGTACGGTCGGTTGGGTAACTGGAAACAAACCCTTTTTTTTTTAGGCCCAAGGTGGACTTCCATTGCATATGCAATGGGTTTCTAACGAGCCATACCTTGAACCTGAGTAAACGTCTCGTCTTCAAAGCAATACTTACCTGTAAGTAAAGGAAGAACAACAGTTAGTACAATGTAGTCCTCATTTTCAAACTGACTATGTATAACAAAAAGCAATTGTCTCAGATATAAAGGCGAAATCCGCCCTACCCGATACAGGTATACTGGAGGTGTCTAAATGGACAGATGGTAGACGGACAGGGGGCTATTAACATTACAACACACAACGGTAAGAGTGTTGTACTTATTACATTAGATATAGTCTAACGAGTGTTACCGTCTAAATCAATGACTGTGATTTTATCGATCAGTAAACCCCAGGAGGATGCACGTGGTTCAAGGCTATGGTTATATCTATACTGATTGCGCTACTCTAGGAGCACTATAGTCATTCTATGAACATTATAAGGATGCCTCCCCAGCACACCTAACCCTCAACACATTAGGTTCTCCTTATGATACATAAATACAAATCTACTATGGATAGGACAAATACACTTCTACGGCACATTAGCATAATCGGTTGACATTCCCCAAACCGCTCTGTGGTAAACGATAGCACCAGTTATTAGTAGTATCATGGAGGCCATAGTTTAACTCTATGGTAGTATGTACATATACTCTTAACTCAATTCCAGTCACTGCATGAAGTTAGAAAAAATCTAGGCCTTGTTTTTATCCTATATACTTTAATGCAATCTTTGAAACCATATTCCTATTCCAGCATACACGAATACCACCGGCTGCCTCTACATGTAACATCAAATACATTAACCCTTTAAGGTCCGCTAATCTTTTAATGCATCATGTCTATTGGTCGTCATGATGCATAAATGACGACCCTACATGGTTGATACAGTCATGGTCGGCATGATGCTGCAATGAAGTGCTGGCGAGCAGACTCACCAGCACTTCACCAGAGCATCATGCCGACCAATGGGCATGATGCACTCCTGCATCAGCCGCCCTTAAAGGGTAAAGGTTCCTATAAAGGTGAAACATTTTAATTCAATCTTTGTAACCATACCCCTGTTCCAGCATACACAGGGGCGTAGGAAAAGGAGGGGGGGGGGGCTGCCCGCCAATAACGAGTAGGTTCCCTATATAAGCCTATATAAAAATATAGCAGGCCCTCCCAACCGAGACCCCTGCCCCCCCCCCCCCCCCAATAAAAATTTGCTTCCTACGCCCCTGATACACAAACACCACCAGCTAGCTTTACATGTAACATCAAAAACATTAAGGTGTCTATCAAGGTGGCTTTACATCAAGCTATTCCTGCCTCCCCATCTCCTCTTTTATGTCCCTTCTAGCTGTCACAGAGTGCATAGAACAGCACACTGGGGACTGACTAGAAGCACATTAACCATCCCCGTGTAAATTGGCACAGAGGGGGATGGAATGCCAATTTCTGCTGACTAAAGCAGTTTTGCCAGTGGGCGAAATGTACACGGAAATCAAAGGAGTGATTCACGTGATCACAGAGCACGGTATTGCTCCCACCTGAGACATTTCTCCTGCATACCTAGTCAAGGTAACATTACACCTTTAAAGAACGATAGTGCATTTATGCCCTTTGGTCTTCATGATGCATGCATACAGCCCAGGCGAGTTACTCGCTATTGCATCATGCCAACCCTACGGCATGGTGCACCATTTTGCATCATGCCACCATGCCCAATGTAGCCCTGGTAAGTTATTTCCAGGGGTTCCATTCATGTATCAGCAGGATCCTGTGGGGTTTATCATTATTTATTCACTCCCGCAGGATCGCCATGATGCACCAATGAAGTGCTTGCGAGCACTTTACTGGTGCATCATGAGGACTTATAGGCATGATGCACTCCTGCATTAAAGGGCCAAAGAGTTATACTACTGTTTGAGGATGTAGGCACCAGGAGGGATTTCGCTCCAGGGTATGTAAATACCCACCTACATTGTGTACTTATTCCTCCATGTGTGAAAAGGACTCACTCAATGTGTTAATCACTCCCATCTACCTTCAACAATCACCATTACACCACCCTATCAAAATACCTCTACCTCTCCGGGGAATGTTCCCATGAAAATGTCTGCAAAGATGAAATACTGTACATGCTTGGGCTGGGACTTGGGTTTGTGTGATTAAACGTATGCTTGGGCATTGGGTTTAGTTTTCTTTGTGACTCTGGGGGGGGGGGGGGATTTGTTGGCCAAGACCAACATTATAGAAAAACCCTGTGTATAGGCCGTGGCTTATAGACCACTCCTGAGGCCTACTGCAGCTTGTACAATCTTCCTGAAGGCAGGGTTTGGCTTATATTTGGCTTCTTATGTGGACAACTCAGAGATGCCACTCACTGGACGACAAAAAACAGGAAAACTAGACTTTGGGAGACATTTTTCCAGGAATGTAACATAATGTAATACAGATATCCTGTAATCAAAACCAGGAATTCCTGGTAAACCAGGAAAAGTGGCATCTCTGACAACTGCAGTATTATATTGAGAAATATTTTTCAGAACGTTGTGAACCCACTGACCACAACTTTAACTAGCTTAGGGAACTGCAACCTGTTCAGTCTCAAGTTGCGACTTATAGTATTCTCCCAATAATCAAGAGCCTGCTTTTTGTTGTCTTTTTTATGTGTTTTTTTTTCTCTTTTTTTTTTTCTATAAATCATACAGGCACAAATATACAATAGTGAACCTTCGGAGGGAGCCCTAGAGAACTCAACTGTGGGTTAACTGATTCAACCCAGGATTAATACTTGAAATAACAAGAGCCTGTTTCCTTTGTTCCCAGGTGTTACCGTGGGTTACAGATAGGAGAGAAGCCTTGTCACCTGGCATTGTCCTCCCAAATACAGGTTGTCCGAGCTAGTACAAGAGTAGCAACAACACCTGCAGGTGGGGCGGCGTGTGAAGTAGGGGCTGTGGGAGGGCACCATGCAGTAGCATCAGCAGCAGTAATGTTCAACAACTCAGCAGTCAGTTCTCGGAGCAGCTCACTGAGCAGCAACACTGTCATGCAGCTACAGCCAATATAGGAAGCAGCTCAAGATGAGGAGGCAATGTAGTGATTGTTCCCTCCTCCCTAGAGCAGCTCTATATTGACAGACCTAAATTATAATCCCTGTGACTAACTCTCTGGCACTGCTTTAGCCCTTTGAGGGCCGCTAATGCATTAATGCATCGTGCCCATTGTCGTCATGATGCATGAATGTAGCATTTGTGAGTAACTCACCAGGCCTACATGCCAACCCTGCAGGGTTGATGCACTCCCGGAGGGTCATCATGATACTCCAAAGAAGTGCTGGCTAGCACTTCATTGGTGCATCATGTTGACTAATGGGCATGATGCACTCCTCCATCAGCGACCCTGAGGGGCTGAACCCCTTTTCAGTCTCTCCTCCCCCTGTCTCCTATATCAAACCCGAACCCTATTTATCACATATCACAATGCATATAATCAACCAGAAGCCCTTTCCTCATTACAGGGAATCAGCCCATTGATAGCAGGCAGAGGGAAAATATATCCCTGCCTGAGCCCTAGGGGTAATGTCAGGTGGAGCGGGGAGCTGTTCAGCCCGGGGGAGGCACTGACTCTTTGACAAAAGGTACCAACTGCAAGACTACAGCCTCCCTTTTTGGTGCCAACCCCCTCCAAAAAAGGCTACATGATTCCTACAGGCACCTATGTGTCAAGACGTTACATGCCAGGTCCCCCGTCTTTCTGGGCCTGTTCTATCGGAAATATGGTTGTTTTGTTAAAATAGTAAGGCAGTCGACAGCCCTGGGATGAATATCTGAGATTATATTGATTCCTTTATCTCTATATAAATTCTGACGTGTATTTAAAAAATCTATGTCACTGACAGCCAGCCTATTGTTTGGCGCACTGACGACAACAGCCTTTTGGGCCCTGTACCACAGTTGGTATTTAACTCTAGCCTGAGAGCCGCCCCCCCCCCACCCACCCCGCCCTCTAGAGAGCTGCCAGGTAGCTAGTATCATACGCCCCCCCCCCCTTTCCACCATCAATGCCACTGCCCACTGAACATTGAGTGACTCGGGCCCTTGCTCCGTGACTAGGTCAGGAGGAGCAGCTCCCGAGCTGCTCACATATTGATTATCGTCCTTATTCGACTGGGCTGTTCTGATTGATGAGCAGGCCGCGTAAGGACAACTCCCTCCCCCCCCACTCACACACAACAACCACCTACAAGAATTATGGCGGAGACAATCATAACGCCCTCTGTCGGCATGATTAGTGCCCCCTGGCGGCAGCTCCGCCCTACTTCCGGTGAGGCATGAGGGCAGAGAAGTCACATCTATGTCGCAGCTCTGTATTGACGTGCGCAGCATTTTATCAGGCACCGCAGAGAAATCTTTAACCCTTTATGGGCTGATGCACTGATACATCATGCCCATTGGTTGTCACGATGCATGAATGCAGCCCTGGTGAGTGACACGCCAGGGCTACATTCATGCATCATGCTGACCCTACTGAGTTGATACAGTCCCAGATGGTCGGCATGATGCTCCAAAGAAGTACTGGTGAACACTTGCCAGCACTTCATGGGTGCATCATGACGACCAATCGGCATGATGCACTCGTGCATCAGCAGCCCTTGAAGGGTTAAGCCCATTACTTCATAGCTTGGATCACACCCCCTCTATAGGCATATAGGGAGTTTAATCAATGCTGGCTTGACCTTATCATATAAATATACTGGATGAGCTATGGAATGGGAGTATTTGGATGTGAGGCATTTATGACCGCATTGTGGTCTTCATTTTTTCATCAAGAACCGAGAATAAATTACCAGATATCTCCCTATTTTCAACCTGGTTATAAAATTGCATAGACTTTACATCATATATGCTGGAATATAATAGCTATATCGGGTTTGGAGGTTTTTTCTCGGAGTGCAACACTTGGAAACATTCCAGTTGGACCTTAGGTGAATGCTACTACTCGGTATTCTCCATAAAGCAACCATTATTCACAAGTTCTCTTGGCATGTTTTAAATACCTCAGCTATAGTACTGGTCGTGCCTACAGCCAGCTTTGAACAGAATATCAGCTGTTTACAGCTCCATCGTACGAAAATAACCACCAACGTTGAGCACTTGGCAAGCGATTTTGCGGCTGGGGTGGTACCAATTAAGTCTGTGGTGTTTTTGTATTTTTTCTCTGCCAACTCTGCCAAGAGTTGAGCTGACCCACTGCTGAACTATATCCTGGACTAAGCTACAGACCTTTCAGCTTCAGACAATCCGATAACAAGCGAAATGAACTGTGACCAGTTACATGAATGTCTAAGGAACTCTGGGAACTAGCAAAAGTGATGACGTCAGAAGGATGTGATGAGATCAAAAAGGACGTGATGCCGTGAAAAGAAGCACGTTCTCCACAAAATGCTATGGGCGTATTTTTCTGTCATCAACTTCTTACAATTTCTAAGCAATAAGTAGAAATGATACCCCATGCCCCCTATCATGGACAACTCTTTCTGCTTGTCTCCTAAGTGTCATATAATATGTACTCATTTTTTTCCCAGGTCTCGTGCAGGGTGGAATTAAAGGAAGAAACAGGGCATGGACGGTTTACAGTATTATAACAACTAGGCCTAAAAAATGTTTGTTTCGGGTAACATGTAAAAATATTAGGTAGCGTAGGTCTGGTTTATTTTTTTCCCCACAATTTTTAAAGAGGCAGGATGTGCCAGATGGGACACTACAATGACCAAGAAAATGACCCCAAAATTAAAGAAAGAATGCTAGTGTATACCCTGCTTCGTTAAGTAAGGACGGGTTGCCTGAAACAAACAAAGTTTTATTTTGGCCTTTAGTGAGTCTGACTGTCTCCCTACCTCCAAAATTAAGTTTTGCCCCCAGACTTTCCCTTGGCGATATTGGCGATCAACATGCCAATAACACCGTTAACACTAGGGTGCGGGTCATCTTTTTTTCAATGACTTAGGAATGATTTAATACTTTGGCCTGGTTGTACAGCTATATCTATACGAATTAGATGAGTAAACAGAAAAACCGCAACTATTTCCCATGAATAGATTGGAGAATACCTGGTACCTTCTTACGACGTGGGATTACATCTGTTTCCATGTATAATTATTGTTTCCTCGTATAATTATCATCAACTATAGAAATATGAAACATGGTATCCAGAAAATAGGCCAAACATGTCTGTATAGAACTAAAAGGATTAAGTTTTGAAAGGCTACCATATTATAACTTTTCAAAGCCCGCATGGACCTAAGATAATACTCTGGTCCCCTATCAATGCATAAACTTGTTCATATATTAAAGGGATGAAAGTGGCTGAGCACAGAAATCCCTGATATATGCTCTACCATAAAAGACCAACATAATGGGGTCTTGCAAAAAATCTCAAGTGGTCTTTGCAACTTGAAAATCCCTAGAATGAGGGAAACCTCTGAATACTCCCATCCCTGATTATTATATTGACAGTTCTTAGACATATACAAAATATTCTTACCTACCACCACTCCCCCCCCCCTCCACACCCGAGTAGACGCCCCAGTACATAGGGTTCATACGGGGGTTCATACCCCAATATTGGGTTGACCTTGAGAAATGTGCCGCTAAGAAAGCAATCAGCCCCACCCACTCGTGGCCTCCGCTCTCCTACCCCTCCCCAATCACCCCGAGACCAGGGGGCAGGGCACTTCCGCTGCCGAATACCCGTCCCAGATCCTGACTCTATGACATGTATACTGTAGTCAGGCGCTTCTCCCTTTAGCATTGCCGCCTCCCATGAGCATCCTAGACGCCGGCTCTGGGCGGTGTTAGCACTCTGGATGCTCCAGCCACAGATATATTCCTAGCGTAAACTCCCATGTACAGTAGCCGCACCCGGAGATCCCAATGTTCCTATAAGTCATTCTATTGGTCTGAAAAAGGCTGCAAATTTTTACAATAGTCTAGATAAGTAAAACCCCGTATATAAGCCACAAAATAACTTCAGAAAGACTCTATACGCCACAGTAGGTCCTTAAGGTGGTCTAAAAACCGTGGCTTATACGCGGGGTTTTACGGCAATAATAGCTGGGGAGGGGGCGATGAGGCTTTAGCAGGCGCCTGGCCGCCTCTGTCCTCCACGTGTCTGATTGATCCAGGGGATCCAAAAGGGGCGCCCACCGAGCCCATAACAGCACCTACACGTTCCTCAACCCAGGACTCCTGGGTACTGGCCCCGCCCTGGAGGAGACTAGGGTACATTATACATGGACCCTATAAAACCCAAGTCAACAGGGTCGGTATAGCGCGGACCCAACTACTCGGAATTGGGTCCTATCTGACATTCCCCATTAAGTGTTGGATATTCAAAACAATGAGTGGGTATAGCGCACGTCTCTGAGGATCTTATTTGATTCTGTAGTATACAGACATAGGCTCTAAGTGAGGATAGAAACATAATGAAATAATGTATACATATTCACGACCACTTGGAGTCCTGTCGGATGTGTGTGTGTGAGGGGGGGACCCTAGACATGAATTACCTCTGGCGCGGTAGGTAGCCATGGAAGGAGGTATTTAACTGTCAGACTGGACTGCAAAAACGGTGTCCGTAAAGAAGAAAATACTCGCGGAAAAAAGGGAGTCAGGACAGGTTCTAATGGGAACAGAGAGGCTTCTGACCAGGTTGAAAATTGGTGAGCAGCTCATCAGGACCCTGAAGCCTGACGAGCAGCTCATGAAGCACACTATTGAGGCAGTGAGCGGCACTGGAAGTAGTTATCCTAAGAGTGAGTGAGTGAGTAATAGATGCTTAACGCCATTTCGACAGCTAAGGTCATATTCATGGTGAGAACGACATTACACAATTTCACAAGGGAATGTGTCAGTGCCCGCGCATATGTGCACCACACACATCCTGAGGGGATAGGAAAGAGGAGATACAAACCCTTTTAAGTGGGCTAGGGAAGCCCGAGTTATCCTAAGAACCCCTTATCATAAGGGTCGGTAGGGTAGGAGTGCATCATACCCATCGCTCGGCATGATGCACCAATGAATGCCAGGCTATCTAAAATCCCTCTAAAGCCACCCACACCCACTTACTATAAATCACATCCCCTCTGCCTCAAGCGGCACACATAAAAGGTTCATTACAACAGAAAATCCACGCCCCACTCACGTCAGCTACTAGAAATAACATAAAAATGCTCAGGAAATATGACTGTACCAACACTCTCACAGCAGATGTTTGTTTCCTGGTCGGAGCTTTCCTGGTTGTGAGTAGTATAAAGAAATGTGTACGAAAAGTGCCCCTTGGCGATACACCACCCCTATTAAGGGAGTGCATCATGCCTATTGGTCGCCATGATGCACCAATGAAGTGCTAGACTCACAAGCACTTCATCGGTGCATCATGCCGACCTTGCAGCAGGGTATCAACCCTGTAAGGGCCGGTATGAATGTAGTGGGAAGATAAATGAGCATGATAGTTGAATGATACACTGATGCAGTAGCGCCCCTCAGTGAGTTAATACTCTTTTATACCGACACTCTTTCACCACTCCCCTCCTCCCATTGACTCCCACCCTGGAGGGATTATAGCAGGCTGGATTAAGGGTAAAACCAGTGATAAACACCTCTCCCACAGCTCATAAGGCGGCTCTATACAGCAGGCCAATGCCTCGGTGTATTTACTTAATTAAAAGAGTTTAACTGGGGATGTGATCGATGTGTGTGGTGGTTGTGCAGGATGGGGTGGGGTCGGCGGGGAGGGGGGGGGGGGGGGGTCTATAGACACAGGTGGAAATGACACGGGCAGCATCGATCTCACCCACGTTACAGCAAAGTCGGTACCACGTGCTGCAGGGCCGTGTAGGGGGTGTCTTGGAGATCCTCAGGATAACATTGTTTCTCCCAAAACCCAGCCTTCCTCCTTCTTTACCACTCCTCCTCTGTCCAACACCACCAATCAATACTTTCACAGAACTCGGCCTTCGGAAAGAATTGATGCTTTCATCCTCCTACACGATCTTATTGTAATTGTATAAGGGAGTGGTCATTATTTATCAACAGGGGGGGTGGTGGGTTTTCGCGTGGACGCACGGAAATTTTTTACGCCCCCCCTCGACAGCAGTCAAAATTTTTCGCGCCCCTCTTTGATCTATAGTAGCGCGCTGGCTTTTTTGCTAAAAAGAGGGTGAATTTTTTTTATCCCCCCCCCCTCAAGAGGGGTCAAAATTTTTTTAGCCCCCCCCTCAGGAGGGGTCTGAAAATTTTACGCCCCCCCTCAAACCCACCCTCCCCCCCCCGTTGATAAATAATGACCACTCCCTAATTCAGATATACATGTCACTCAATACTTAACAGAATGAAGGACAACTTAGGAATTTAGGGGACTTTCGAAAAGACATCAACACATTTGTTCATAAGATAGAAAAACTTAAGGTGAGATCTCTAAATTTACCACTTCCGTATTCATTCAGTTATCTATATGATATACTGTATACTTCCAATCCCTGCGATTTTCCGTTCCCCTATCCATGTCCCTCTCCTCGTCATGAATTCCTACTGTAGGATAGTGTCTCAGCTACGGAACCCCCAATAGGACATCCCAAAAACAATTTTTTCACCAGAAAAAATATTCTTGCGGATACTGAACAATTCCTGAGGATACTGAACAATTCTTGTGGGTACTGAACAATTCTTGCGGGTACATGATTCATTCACGTATGCAAGCATTCTTGCAGGTACACAAATTATTTCTGCAGGTACACAAACAGTTGTTGCGGGTACAGAAACATTTCTTGTGGGTGCAAAAACAAATCATGTAGGTAGACAAACGTTATTGTCGGTGCACAAATATTCTTACAGGTGCTAAAACGATTCTTGCATGTGCAAAAGAATAAAAAATACAAGAGTTAAAAACACAAGACTGCATATTATTTCTGAAGAATTGTTTCTGTACCCGCCAGAATCATTTCTGTCCCCGCAAGAATCATTTCTGTACCCACAAGAATAGTGTCTGTACCTGCAGGAATGATTTCTGTATCATCAGAAATGGTTTCTGTTCCCGCAGGAATCCTCCTGTACCTACAAGAATACTCCTGTATCCGCAGGAATACTTCTGAACCCACAGGAATCCTTCTGAACCCACAGGAATCCTTCTGTACCTAAAATATGTTTCTGTTTACATCTAGGAATTTTCCTGAACCCACAGGAATACTCCTGTACCCGCAGGAATACTCCTGTACCCACAGGAATTCTCCTGTACCTGCAGGAATCTTCCTGTATCCGCAGGAATAATTTTTACATGAAAAAAATCTTTTTGGTATGTCCTATTAGGGGCTCCGTGAGTGAGTGAGTAATGGTTGTTTAACGCCAAGCCGACAGCTAAGGTCATATTCATGGCGGAAAAAGTACATTAGACATTATGTCACAAAGGAATACATGTGCCTGTGCCCGTGCATATGGACACCAGACATATGTAAGAAAGAGGGGACAGGAAAGAGGAGATTCAAGGAACGAATATGTGCCAGTGCCCGCGCATATGGACACCACCCACACTCAGAGAGGATAGAAAAGCAAGACATAGACCCCTTTTAAAGATGGCCTGGGGCTGGGGAGGCCCGAGGGGCTCCGTACTCAGCCGTACAAGAAATAACTACATAATACAATAATTGTTGTCCTACGCCTTGCCTGATTTGCTCCCTTTTGCTCCCTTTTTCCCAAGCGCTGACGTAAATGAGAGTGATCATTTTTGACAACAAGGAGGGGTATGTGGTAGTGGGTTTGAGAGGAGGGGGTGTTGTTGTTGTTTTTTAGCCTCTGGACCAAGGGGGGGCACCTCTTTGAAGAGGTGTAGCAAACAAATTCTATATATTTTTAGCGAGAAAGCCTGCACCTTCCTAGGTTAATATGGTGTCTGCACTTAATTTTTAGCACCTCCGGGAGGGTTGGCAACAAAATTGTGACCCTCAATACGGGCGCTGGGGCAATTTTTCTCTCGGGTGTCTGTGTACAAATTCTGTGTGAAATTCCACCCCCTCCTCCATGTAGATAGAAAATGATCAGTTCCTTAGGTGGCAGATGGTAGTGGGCGGCATGTCCCAGCGATGTATAGATCTTACCACACAACACACTGTCACCGAGCCATAGGAAATAATGAACCACTGGGCCATCAATCAAACCAAGCTTCTTGTAGCAGGAATATTGCTGGCCGCTGAATAATTGCTATTCAGTACATGTCGTACAAACAATGGCCACCTGCCCGTCCTTCCTGCCTTCTTGGAATATCGAACCTTTAAGGGCTGCTGCTGATGCATTCATGCATCATGCCCATTAGTCGTCATGATGCACCAATGAAGTGTTGGCGAGTCTGCTCGCCAACACTTCATTGGTGCATCATGCCGACACTGCAGAAGTTTGTGTATCAATCCCGTAGAGCTGCATTAATGCATCATGACAACCAATCGTCATGATGCACTATGCATCAACAGTCCTCATAGGGTTAACACAAAAATACCCCCGCCGTCACATCAATTTGTAAAGTATCATTGATACATTTGATGAGTAATGCACACCAGGGAGTGTGGTTGCTCTATTATCATCTCTTTTTTCTTATTGTATTTAGCGTTGCTCTGTTGATATATCCTAATGAGTCTTGCTCTCAGATGATGATGGAGCTGTCTTAATTAGACTCTCATCAACTACGGCAGACCTTTTAAGGGTTGTTATAAATATATGTATTAATGTATTATGCTTAATGGCCGTCATGATGTATGAATGCAGCCTGGGTGAGTAACTCACCAGGACGTCATGATGCATGAATGCAGCCTGGGTGAGTAACTCACCAGGACATCATGATGTATGAATGCAGCCTGGGTGAGTAACTCACAATAACTCACCAGGACGTCATGATGCATGAATGCAGCCTGGGTGAGTAACTCACCAGGACGTCATGATGTATGAATGCAGCCTGGGTGAGTGACTTACCAGGACATCGTAATGCATGAATGCAGCCTGGGTGAGTAACTCACCAGGACGTCATGATGCATGAATGCAGCCTGGGTGAGTGACTCACCAGGACGTCATGATGTATGAATGCAGCCTGGGTGAGTGACTCACCAGGACGTCATGATGTATGAATGCAGCCTGGGTGAGTGACTCACCAGGACGTCATGATGTATGAATGCAGCCTGGGTGAGTGACTCACCAGGACGTCATGATGTATGAATGCAGCCTGGGTGAGTGACTCACCAGGACGTCATGATGTATGAATGCAGCCTAGGTGAGTGACTTACCAGGACATCGTAATGTATGAATGCAGCCTGGGTGAGTGACTCACCAGGACTCCATTCATGCATCATGCCAACCCTACAGAGGTTGATACACCCCTGAAGGGTCGCCATGAATATATGGATCATGGTTTTAACTGAGTTTTATCTGACATTTATCGACTTTTAATTGACCAAATAGCAGATGATTTACGGCGCCCATGAAAAAAAATTCTCCACTCTCGCGCACAAGCGTTTCAGAAATTTTGTAAATTCGTGTGGAATTTGTCAATTAACCCCCTAAATTAGTAAAAAATTCACTTTTAACTCACTTTTTCCCAAAATATTGTTTTAACTGACTTTTAACTGACCTTTAAAGAAAAGTAGGTTTAACTGACTTTTAACTGACCAGTGGGAACCCTGATGATGCTCGAATGAAGTGCTGGCGAGTCTCATTGGTCAGCATGATGCATTCCGGAAATAGCAGCCCTTAAAGGACTGGGGTCGCATGTCATTTGGCGTAGAGGGCTGGTGACGTAACCATATTGATCTCCTCCTGACGGCTGACCTCTCCTGCCCTAGGGTTCAGCTGTGGTTGAGGAGTGTAGGTGGGGGTTGAGAGACCCACTGGAGGAACTGCCCATTGTAGGCCTACATTAGTAACCGTAATACCTCACATATAAAGGGCACCTAGCGTAGCAGGCACACCTTGAGTTGAAGAAAAGGCTATAAGGCGCAGGTATAGGTTTTTGGATCAATGGTACAGTTCTATAGAAAAGAAAATCCCATCATATATTATAAAGGCGCACATCTAAGTTTTGCTAACTATGTAAGCACAGTGGGACCCCCATCCACGCCTTATATGCGAGGTAATACGTAAGTACTGCAAATCCTCACATATAAGCTGAACCTGCCTGAAGTCAGGGTGTGCCTTATACCATAGGCGCGGATCTGATACCGAAGAGCAATACCAAAATACCTAAAATGAAGCCCTATTTAGCTGCACCTTAAAGTATTTCCTGCAGTTCAACGTACACCAACTATGCACGGTTTTACGGTACCTAACCTATTTTACACTACCCTACCCTACCATAGCTTTATCAGGAGTCCGACCAGGCTAAAGGTACCTGGGATTGAAGGAAGATTCCTGTGTGGGAGTAGAAGAATTGGATTGGAGGGAAAGTGGTCGGGATTTCATCCAAACAGGCTTAACCTGGAAACTGTCACTTGGGGCTGTGTACAAATCTGTGGACTGTCCTTAGTGTCCTGTTGCAAATGCAGGGGTGTCGGAATAGGGGGGGGGCAGGGGGGCCATGGCCCCCCAATCCCAGACCAGGAGGGGGCAGACTGTTTTGGCCCCCCAAAATTTTGAAACCAATATTCATTTTTATGGTGAACTTGGTCATTTACTCCCAAATTGTACATTTCAGGAAAAACGTCTAAATATTCAAAATTGTCCCTGGGGGCATGCCTCTAAACCCTTTAAAAAAATTCAAAGTGCTTCACTCGATGTGCTTAAAGTTTTTAACGTGCCCCGCGTTGGCCCCCCCCCCAAAGTCATGTTGCTTCCGACACCCCTGAAATGGTCCTGCCAGCCTTTATTTCTAATTGCATCTACATGTATTTAGATTTCTTCATCATTTCTACAAATGCCTTTAACCTTAATTGTTTCTATTCTTGTTTCTGTTTTATAAGACAATCCTAAGTGGTGATACAGTCCCGGAGGGTCGGCATGATGCTCCAATGAACTCGCCAGCACTTCATTTGTGCATCATGACGACCAATGGGCATGCATCAGCCAGCCTTTATTTCTAATAAGTAATTATTTCTAGATTGGTTCCTGCATCTTTCCTACCATATACCTATGTTTTTTATCGCATGTATGGGAACCTAACGCTGGCACTTGAAAGCCTTAACATAATTTGGCCATTCCTAACGCACTAGCGTCCCTTCCCTCATATAAATGCTACCTTAGTACCTACAGCCGTGCCTGGACCAGCCCACATAGCGGTAACAAGACAATCCAATAGTGCCGCGGTGGTGGGATCAGAGGGAGTGACTCGATAAGTGAGCAACTCCCTGCACGCCATGTATAGAGCTTTAACCATTTAAAGGCCGATTGTATATTATTGCATCACTTGTCAGCATGATGCATCAATGCAGCCCTGCCGACTCGCCAGGGCTGCATTGATGCATCAAACTGACCCTACTTTTAATGAAAAGTCCTAATTCTAGGACGTGACCTTGGTTGTATTGGGTTCGTCAACCCTGTAAGGGCCGCTGATACATGTTAGTGCATCATGCCCATTGATGCACCAAAGAAGGTGAGGAGACTCGTTGGTGCATCATGCCGACCACTGGTCATGATGTATACACTGATGCATCACTAGCATTCCTTAAAGGGTTAAAGGGATGGATCCGTCCCCTGCAGTCTCACAGCTAGATACCGTCAGTGTAAATTAACCACTGAACGCGTCAACGGTTTCCTTATCTGCAGGTGTGGGCTGCAGCCACAGTGTAAGCTAGACCACGCTCTGGACACAATCACTACCATATAATCCCGCGTATATGACGCAGCTTGTAGACCAATTCAGAGGTATTTGGCTTAAAAAATCTAGGGTAGCTTTTGGCATCTGTTCCAAGGAAATTAACATAATTCAATTTATAAGTATCAACCAAAGACCAGAAAATTCTGGTAAACCAGGAAAAGTGGCATCTTTGGGCTTTGGATACTAGCTGAAATCAAGGTGCGGCTTTTATGCAGGGTTTTACGTATACATGTAGACTTTACTACATGTAATCTAAAGAGACGGCACCAATTCAGACCCAAGCAACTGCGGCTTATAGCCTAATCTTAAAGTCAAGATCCGGCTTATACGCGACGTTTTACGGTACATGTCATTTAGAGCAGCTCGCGTGCTGCTCCCATTTGAGGATGGGCCCAGTGCGATAAGGTCAACCGCTGAGCTGCTCGCCTGTTTGTTAGTAACAGGCCTGCTGGTGCAATCCAGCAGTAATGTCAATTTTATTGTGTTGTTTTGATAAGGGAGCTGATAGGATGCAGTCTAGCTGATAACACCGGGTACTTATAAGAATCAAGCGGTAAATAGAAAGATTTATCTTATGGGTTGATAATGCATCCCACTATCTCTCCTCATATAAAAGCGGCGCCATGTTCTACAACCGGAAGTAGTATCAGCCACTAGTGCATTATGGGGGACTGTGGATAGCAGAATGGCGTCTTCTTTTTTGTGGTTTCCATAGTGGAGGAGAGTAAAAATGGCGAGGGGGCGGGCAGTGAGTGGAGCTAGCTGCCAGCACCTCCTAGAATCACCAGTATAGAATTACTTGGCTGAACTTATTGCTACCGTAATCTCCCGCGTATAAGGCGCGTCTTATATGCGAGGTTTTAGTACTTCCTGGATCCGAAAGGGGGACACCAAGAGCTTTCTTTTGATATGTTACACTCCCCTTGGTCAAAAAAAATGACAGAGGGGGTTTCAAGGGGTGAGTAAGTGAGTAATAGATGTTTAACGCCATTTCGACAGCTAAGGTCATATTCATGGCAAGAACTATATTACGCAATTTCACAGGAATGTGTTGGTGCCCGTGCATATGTGCACCACACATCTGAGGGGATAGGAAAGAGGAGATATACCCTTTTAAGTGGGCTAAGGAAGCCCGGGGGTTTCAAGGGGGTGTGGGGGACCCTAGCTACACATAGTTTTTTGAATTTTGAAAATCCATTCAGTAGAACCAAAGTTACGATTTTTTTTGACAATATTCTTCAACTCTAGGTGCGCCTTATACGCGAGGTGTGCCTTATACGCTGGAGATTACGGTATATGCAATGGCTGGAGTGTTGTTATTACCGAGGGCTCCCATACACGTAACCGGTAATTGCAGTGAGCAGCTCAGCAGCTAATTATTCATCTGCTCGGATCTGCTCACAGAGAAGACCATCTTTTCTCGTTGAGCTGCTCCTTCCTGTCAGCTTCAGATTCTCCAACCCACCCTTACCAGTACTGGCCCTTTAGGGGCTGCATGTCCATTGGTCGTCATGATGCATGAATGCAGCCCTGGCCAGTAACGTGTTAGGGCTGCATTCATGCATCATGCTGTCAGAGCATGCAAGGTTGACAAATATATATACCTGGACGCAAATATATATACGCACACGCACACACAGACACACACACACACAGACACACACACACAGACACACACACACAGACACACACACACAGACACACACACACACACACACACACACACACACACAGAAGGGGTTATTTATAAAAAGAGCAACTCAATGCCTCATTGACCTTAACCCTTTAAGGGCCACTAATACAATAATGTATCATTCCCACTGGTTACCATGATGCATGTGTGAATGCAGCTCTGGTGAGTAACTCGCCAAGGCTGCATTGATGCATCATGTAGAAGATGGATACACTCCCTATGGGCCGCCATAATCCTGCCCAATGGACATGATGCACTCAGGCATTAGCGGCCCTTAAAGGTTTAAATCAATCAAAACAAGCAGATTCTTGAGTATGGATTAGGAAGATAAAAGCGCTGTCAACCTTATACCGGACATTTAATGAAGGCAGGCACTATATAAGGCGTCCGAGCAAATCGGCTAAATTGAGCAGCTCTTGGAGGGAGGGTCAGTGTGAATAAGGTACTGGTAATGCTACGAGCAGTATATTCCCCATGTAGAACGGCCCTAGGCCCCGGCTACAGGGTGCTTGACATTGATCTAGGTACACATAAATCTTAACCTAATAGCCGCCTGTTTGCGCCCAGATAAGTTGCAAAGCACACAAATAATGACGGGGGTGGGCGGGACCCTCACCCCAATGAGTCTTGTGAATATTATCGTAACTTGTCACGGAAATGTTCTATTATCACATGGTGTTGTCGTGTACATTGAGTATTGGGTACTTGGAGAGAAAGAAAAATAGTAAAAAAAAAAAATCTAATGGTATCAGGTCTACTATGCTCTGCAGGGTCCTAGTCTTTCACCAGACACGGCTGTAGCTTGTCGCCTTTAGAGCCCTTCTAGTATTTCCATCCCCAAAGTGTATTGAAGAGATAGCCCAAAGATAACATGTGCTTTTTATACAAAGAATCCAGAAAATGGGCAAATGTTACAGGTGCCTGCAATCAACACTCCCTCCTTAGATAGTGATCATTTTTTGATAACGGGGGGGGGGGGTGGGCTGGTGGGTTTGAGGGGGGTCAGAATTTATTCAACCCCTTGACCGGGGCGGGGGGTCAGAATGTTTTCAACACCTCTGATGGGGGGGTCAAAATAATTTCACCTGTTTTCAGTGGAAAACCCCATGTGTTACTATAGGCTAAAAGGAGATGTTCACACGCGATTTTTGTCCCTTAAGGGGGGTCGAAATTTTACCCTCGAGAGGGGGGGGGGGTCGAAATGTTTTCACGCTTCCGCGTGCAAACCCACCAGGCCCCCCCTGTTGTTAAAAAATTATCAGTCCCTTAGTGCCAGGTGGGGAGAGGACGGACATCCAATGTGCTATGTGACGGCATGGGATGGCAGTTCGTGCAGTTCTAGGCTGGTTTCTTTTAACCCTTTAATGACTGCTAATGCATTGATGCATCATGCCTATTGGTCGTCCTGATGCATAAATGCATCCTGCTTGATACACTCCTGGAGGGTCGACATGATGCACCAATGAAGTGCTGGCGAGCAGACTCGCCAGCACTTCATTGGTGCATCATGCCGACCATGGGGCATCATGATACACTCTCGTACTAGCATCCCTTGGATATTTCCATAGGCTATTTGTTTAACAAACGATGCGGCTGTCATTTCTCGCACAGACACCAAAGTGGTTGCTTGTTGTTTCGGGGTCATAATCTCCGCTTGTCTTTCTTATCTCTTGGAGGCGACGGAAATCGGAGGCAGACTCCTATCCAGCAGAGAGCGTTCGCACATGGCTTTTTATTTCTCCTCGAGACTCTGTTATCGCGGATTCTCTCTCTCTTCTTCCTTTTTATTTTTTTCTCATTTTCTTTTCCCTTTTTTGCTTTTTAGCTTATGTTTTCCCGTTGCCCACACCCATTTGGCAGAGGAAGGCGGCGCCAAGGCAGCGCCTGAGGCGGAGGCCCTAATCTTCACAGGTCCGACCGCTAATGTAGGAATTATCGCCGTCTACGGTGACTTCTCATTAGGGGGAACACTTAGAGGGGGACCAGTGTAGGTACACAGGAAACCAGAGTAGTTTAGTAGAAGCCACTGCTGAAGCCACTGTTAGTGCAGTCCACAAGTAAGGCCTATGTGTTTGTATACTGTAGGTACATGTATACCCAAGGAACGTCTTTCATTTTATGTTATAGATGCTGATGGATATGGTTAGGCCACTCCAAAAAAAAAAAAAAAAAAAAAATCTTGTTTCTCATCACCAGGTCATGAAAAAAGTGATGAGGGAGGATTTTAATTTTTCTTTTTTTGACACAACATTTCATTAGGGTATGAATGCATCTCGGGCACATCACGAATATCTGTGTATAAGAAAAAGTGCATTTGACATTATGGAAGTGTGATAATGTCTATTATTTTATGTGAATAACTTCTTCCCATAGAGATAGCATTGCAGAGCCGATCCACACACCCCCAGTGGCGTAACGTGTGCCGATCCACCACAGCGGCCGATCCGGTACCGTAGCCTCGTTCTGGGTGCATGTAAACATCCAAAATGGCGGACCGCCGCTCGTACGGGGCAATACGGTAACGGATTTTGTTAATTTTCAGTTAATTAAAGACTCTAAAAACATAAAATAAATATAGAACTAAACTCCCCTGGTGTCCTCGGTGGCCGATCCACCCCTCGGGAGACAACTCCCTCGTGGTGGATCGGCCACCTCGTACACCACGGTCGTTTAGTTCTATCTATTTATTGATAGCCAGCTGCATTCCCTGGATCATAAGCTATTATTTGGTACATTTTTCTCAGAAAATTCTCTAAAAAAAAATCAAAAAAAAAAATCTCAAATGATGATTTTTTTCTGACGAGGGCAGTGATGAGAAACAAGTTTTTTTTTGGAGTGGCCTTACTCTGCCTTATATAGGCAGAGAAAGCAACAGATATTTAACCCTTGAAGGACTGCAGATGCATTAGTGCATAATACCCATCGGTCTTCATGATGCATGAATGTAGTCTGATGTGTAAACAGTAAACAGCCACGGCTACATTCATGCATCATGGTGTTGATGCACTCCCAGAGGGTCGGCATGATGCTCCAATGAAGTGCTGGTGAGTTTACTCGCCATCACTTCAGTGGAGCATCATGCCGACCCTGCAGGAAAAGGTTTACATTTGTTTTATAAACACGAGAGATAAGTTTATAACGTCCTACCTTTAACCTGAGTAAACATCTCGTCTTCAAAGCAATACTTACCTGAAAGTAAATAAAGAACAATGTTAAGTACAATGTAGTGTGAACAAATAACAAAAAAAAAATGCACCATAAAACTCAGCGTGTAAGCCATGGTGGGGCTCATTGGTCGGCATGATGCACCAATGAAGTGCTGACACGTCTGCCGGCAATTCAAACCATTGGTGCATCATGACAACCCTCAGGGAACGTATTCAACCCTGTAAGGTCGGCATGATGCACGAATGCAGCCCTAGTGAGTTACTCGCCAGGGCTGCATTTATCGATCATGACAACCAATGGGCATGATGCATTAATGCATCAGCGGCCCTTATAGGGTTGATAAGCCCACTATAACCAAGTACAGGTGCTGAAATTAGGACTCAAAGGCTATCACCATAAACGCTGACTTTGCAAATTGCAACTCTTTTACAAATATACTAAAAAGTCCATTAAATGTCTGTCAACAAATAAATAGTAGTTATAAATCAAATTCACTTCCACAAGTCCCTCTTGTAAACACCCAATCCGCCCACCCACTATAGATGAATAGTTTGAGAGTCTCCTTTGACTCCTGCTTTTATTAAAGAATCTGTCAGCCTGGGAATTCTGTGGGGGGATGGGAATGATGGCTAGTCATCTCAATAGTAATTTTGACATTAAGATTTGTGCTGTCATTTTCTTTGCTCTGCCCACACCCATTACCGCTGGCCTTTAAGCTAACACTTTAATGCATCATGCCCATTTGTCAGCATGATACATGAATGCAGCACTGGTGAGTTACTCACCAGGGCTGCATTCATGCATTGATACCGATCCTGTGGGGTTGATAACACCCGGAGGGTCGGCATGATGCTCCAAAGAAGTGCTAGTGAGCCAGGACATCATTGGTGCATCAAGCCAACCCATGGGCATGATGCACTTCTACATCAGCGGCTCTTAAAGGGTTATTAATGCCAATAGATACCTAGTTTGTTTAAGACGGCTGTTTATCAGTTTTGACATTTCCTGAATTACCAATGTCGTGACACCATTTACAGAGTTCTCATCAGTGTCGGGCGGTCAAGCCTTTCACGGTCGTTAACGTGGGTCGTTGTAGCGCCCGGAGCTGCTGTTATTACATGTTAGTGCCACATCAAAGACATTGAGCCCTTTAAGGGCCGCTCATGCAGGAGCGCATCATGTCCTTTTGGTTGGCATGATGCACAAATGAAGTCTTGGTGAGTCTGAAAGGCAGCACTTCATTGGAGCATCATGCCGACCCTCCAGGGGGAATCAACACCTGAAAGCAACCTGGTCAAGGCGTCATTATACATGTAGCCCTGGTGAGTAACTCCCAGGGCCGCATTCATGCATCACGCCGACCAATAGGCATGATGCATTAATGATTGACAGCCCTTAAAGGGGTTAGAGTAGGTTAGAGCACTTTACCTGCGGGCACCGGAGGGACCCGTGCCACCACAGCACAGCTATCACACTACGACCGTAAAACCAGGCATACCGTAATCTCCCGCGTATAAGGCGCGTCTTATACGAGAGGTTTTAGTTCTTCCTGAATCCGCAAGGGGGAGATCAAGACCTTCATTTTAAGATCTTACACTCCCATATAACCTCATCAGCTGAATATGGGGTCCAGGGGGTCTGGGGGGTTCATGCAACACATAGGTTTTTAAATTTTCAAAATCCATTCAGTAGAACAAAAGTTATGATTTTTTTTTTTTTTGGGGGTCAAATCTCTAAACTCTAGGTGCACCTTATAGGCGGGGTGCGCCTTATACGCGGGAGATTACGGTATAAGCCGCAGCTTATAGACAACTGCAGAAATCTACTGTGGCTTATAGATTCTCAGGGTGCGACTTATAAGGTATGTGAGGTTTTGCATGTTAAGACATTAGTGAGGTATGAAAACCTTTTGAGACACATAGGGCGGTTTAAGAGTAAAGCCAGGTGCGGCTTATACACGGGGTTCAATGGTAATAGTGCAGACCAGAGAGCCTCCAACACTTGCTGTACACCTTGTTTTGTGAAGCAGTTAGGGAAATAGATTCTGCACCAATGAACCAATACCCTGTATTCACTGCTGAATTCTTAGGGCGCAACTGGTACCCATTGTGATTGTTATCAGTGCTTATCTCGCCAGTACCAGCTTCATTAATGGCTGCCTCCATGGGCAATAGGGTTGACCCCATATATTTATAAGCTTTGGAAAATATGCACAGGGGCATTACCATGCCGGTCTAATGTAAACTGATCGATTATATTGTACATGATGAGTGGCAAGGTCAATCAAGAGTAAACCTGCATAGCATTAATGGACCTTCTCATGCATGTATAGAATGCTTGGGTATGAGCCATTTGTACCACTACACCATGGCTGGGTGGATATGAAGGGTAAAGGGTGTTTTCTTTTCTTGGTGAAGTCATGTGAACTGTTCTGGGTATATAAGTCACATCATTTACATAACGTTTACCACTATGACCGTTCTGTACTGAGATACTACTGGGTGCTATTATAGCGCGGCTGTAAGGGTAGGGATGGGGAGAGTTAGGAAATAAGGTTAGGGGCCGAGCCCTGATTTATTCTTGTCATGAGCAGTTACTTACGTTTGCAGATATACACAGCCTTGGATACCCGTGTCTCCAACTCTGTGGTATACCGGTATGTATGACTTCTTGGTACTGGAGTAGGATGAGCGTGGTGGCGATTGGGGTTGGGCCGGATACTAACCCTTTAGGGCCGCTAATACAGGAGTGCATCATGCCCATCGGTCGGATGAAGTGCTGGCAAAACTGCTCACCAGCACTTCATTGGAGCATCATGCCGATCCGCCGGTATATCTATGTCAACCCCTTAGGGTCATCATGATGCATGAATGTAGCCCTGAGGGCTGCATTCATGTATCATGACGGCTGCATTCATGTATCATGACGGTTGCATTCATGTATCATGACGGTTGCATTCATGTATCATGACGGCTGCATTCATGTATCATGACGGCTGCATTCATGTATCATGACGACCAATGGACATGCGTCCCATACAGGACTACTATCAGGTGTAGGGTGGGTTGGGGGGCGGGATGAGGGGCGGAGTTCATGGATGGTGACCTGTGTATGTCTCTATACCTGTGTGTAGTGAGACAGTGAAGCTGAGTGGTTGAAGCAGCTCAGCTATCAGCTGATAACGTCCATGGAGCAGCTCTGAGCATCTCATCCCCATCTGGCACACACCGGCCTACAGGCTACAGGGGGGCACAGGGTCGACGCTGACAAATCGTTTGGGGTCCACCCACCGGCTACCAGCGTGCCTTCTTCACCTGACCCGACCTACTCACCGGAAGTATATTTAGTCTGCAACCGGAAGTAGCCACTGTCTCCGACACGTGCCACCGGCGTGCGCATCTCCAGTGAGCAACTCATGGAGTTACTTATACTGCTCAATACTACTACCGGCTCAGGGTCAATTCACAAGGGTCGCATCCATCTTCTATATATGCTGATGGCCTCACAACTCCCTGACCTTCAAATGACCCTGACCCCCTGCTCCGACCTTGACCTTGACCTCCCCGTATGGCCGCCATGTTGGCGGGGAACCCCGGGAATGCCGCTAAGTGGTGGTGGCAGATAATGACCGGCTAATCCCACCCCCTGTTGGAGATAATCTCTGCTGTGTATGTAGGGTAGTGACAGGTGGGGTGTAGGTAGGAGCTCATCCTCGTTTGTCATTGCCCCCCCCCCCCTCTCAACTTCTCCCACCTGCTGGAAACCACTCAGAGCCCTAGTAACCTACTGAAGCGCTACTGTAAAAACCCGCTTATAAGCCGCGGATTATAAACATATATGGACTCTTGTAAGGAATTACAACCATCTCAGCAAGGACCGTCTGTTCTCGCCTTGTTTTCAGGCCCCAGTTGCAGCTTATGGCATCCTCCCAAAGTCAGAGTGTCGGTTATAAGCGGGCTATTACAAACTGTTAACTGTAATTAGCATACCAATGGCCACCATTTCTACGGTTTTACAGCACAATACTTGGGATGTTTACAGCAGTATGACACCCTATGATACTGGACCTCATCACCATAAGTCACATCACCAGTCACCTGGAAGAAGGGCAGCGCGACTAATGGGTGAGACCCAACCCCCTTAGCACTTCAAAGGCCGCCAATGCAGGAGTGCATCATGCCCACTGGTCGCCATGATGCACCACCTCCTAAATATAGGTTTTATGTAGGAATGTATAAATCTTTGGAAATTGAAAATCCCTAAGGACTTCCATCCCTGTCAAAGTGCTGACTGGAAAGTACTTTTTGTGCCTCATGCAGACCATCCAGGAGTTGGGTCAGTCTGATGCTCCATGCTTCATTCATGTATTAAGCAGACCACTGGACATGGTACACTCATACAATAGCAGCCTTACAGGGTTACACACAACCCTCAATACCCAGGTATCACCATCATGTTTCTGTTAACGGCCCACATGTGGGATGTCTGCTGTTTACCTCTACCTGCCGACTCCTCCTCCATCTGACATTTCGCTCCACAACTTTTGTAACATCTCAGAAAGGCCTCACAGGACGACTAATACCATGCCATACAACATATTTACACCGCCCCCCCCCAACTTCCAACAACCACCAGCACTATTATGACTCAAATACTCACTCCCCCACCTCCCCCAGACTCATAACTCGCCCTTTAAGGGCTGTTGATGCATAAATGCATCATGCCCATTGGTTATCATGATGCGAGTAACTCACCAGCGCTACATTCAAGCATCATGCCGACCCTACAGGGTGGATAGTCTCAGAGGGTCGTCTTGATGTGTCAATGAAGTGCTGGCGAGCAGACTCGCCAGCACTTCATTGACACCACAAGACTCGCCAGCACTTCATTCCCACATCAAGACTCGCCAGCGCTTCATTGGCACATCAAGACGACCAATGGGCATGGTGCGCGGCCCTTAAATGACTAATTAGAGGCTCCGTAAATGTTACTAACGCGTTGGCGGTGGTCAACTAAACAAGTCCCCTCCAGGATCACCCTGGAGAAGGTGTCCACAAAGTAGTGCAGTGGTGAGGCCTGACATTTACTGTAGATCAAACCCAAAAGAAATTAAAACGCTGCTGGTTTTTATCGTCGCAGCCAGCATGGCTGTCCTTTGGGCTGGCGTCTCGAGTCTGATAACGATATTTCTGTTTGGATAATGATGTTGAGTTGGAGACAGTCAGTGGGAATATCTCTCGGACCCAAAGTTTTACTACTGTATCTATCCACTTTACTTTTAAAAGAATTGCTCGAGAAACCAACGGTACCCAAATTTTAATTTTAATGGTCTATATCTAAGGGCCGCTGATGCATCAATGCATCGTGCTCATTGATCGCCACATGAGTAACTCGCCAGGGCTACATTCATGCATCATACTGACCCTACAGGGTTGATACACTCCCAGACGGTGGGCATGATGCTCCAATGAAGTGCTGTCTCACCAGCACTTCAATGGTGCATCATGACGACCGATGGGCATGATGCACTCCTGCATCAGTGGTCCTTAAGGGGTTAAGTTAATATCAGATATGCAAATCATGGCAAACACATTGATACCGTTTGAGATAATGTGTGAGTGTTGACTACTGCAATATTGTTAGGTTAATACAAAGTGGCATTAAATAAATCCGCCTTTCCCAATTCATAGTTAGCATGCTAAAATCATTAGAGCATGGCATTTAAATCCCCGGTTACACATAACTGCGGGCACTGTTTCCCCATAAAGAAAATGCCATAATGACATCACAAGAGCTTTTATTTCCAGATTTAAAATGGCTATTAAACAGTTCAAGGACCAACAACATGGTCTTGTGCACCCAGTGTCACGTGTGATTCTCACAACACATTTTATGAAAACCTGTCCCAATTATAATCTGATTCCCCAGTGCCGACCTCTCACTCTTCTCTTCCAGCAGCTTAGCCATCCATTCAATAACGGCCCTCATCTTTCAATACGGCTCAGGGAGTTTCAAAGCAGGTCTCTTTGTTTCCTGTTAGGGAGTGGTCATTATTTATCAACAGGGGGGTGGTGGTGGGTTTTTTCGCGCGGACGCACAGAAATTTTTTACGCCCCCCCCCTCGACGGCAGTAAAAAACTTTTCCGCCCCCCCCCCTGCGGAGAGTTTTCGCGCCCCCTCTTTGATCTATAGTAGCGCGCGGGCTTTTTTGCTAAAAAGAGGGTAAATTTTTTTAGCCCCCCCCTCAAGAGGGGTCAAAAATTTTTTTAGCCCCCCCCTCGAGAGGGGTCAGAATTTTCTACGCCCCCCCCCCTGTTGATAATAAATGACCACTCCCTTAGTTGTGTTTTATATCTTTAACCCTTTAAGGGATTCTGATACAGGAATGTATCACGCCCATTGTTCATTATGATACATGAATGTAGTCCCGGAAAGTCACATGCCAGGGGTACATTCATGTATCATGGCGACCCTACCTGGTTTGATACACTCCCCTTGGAGTGAGTGAGTGTGTGAGTGAGTGAGTGAGTGAGTGAGTGAGTGAGTGAGTGAGTGAGTGAGTGAGTGAGTAATAGATGTTTAACGCCATTTCGACAACTAAGAACTACATTACACAATTTCACATGGGAATGTATCGGTGCCCACGCATATGTGCACCACACACATCCCAAGAGGATAGGAAAGAGGAGAAATAGACCCTTTTAAGTGGGCTAAGGAAGCTCGACCCCTTGGAGGGTCAAGATGATGCTACAATGAAGTGCTGGCAAGTAGACTCGCCAGCACTTGATCGGTGCATCACACCGACCAATGGGCATGATGCACTCCTGCATTAACAGCCATTTAGGTTCTAAGCTCCTGGAGGTGGCTTACTAGTAGGGTGGTAAGGTGTCCCTCCAGTAGGCCAAGGTGTTCTCATCCGACCAGTTCTCCTTAATGAGATGCACCCAGTGGGTGCTACAGTAGACGTGCTAGGATCGATAATACAGGTGCTGATAATATAGGTGCTGATAGGTTCACCTGGTTCGGTCTTACTGTAAAACCATGCGTATAAGCCGCAGCTTAAGAGACAATTTCAGACCTGTTTTGCAGCCTATAGGACCACCCTGAACTCAGTGTGTGGCATGTGCAATGGCGTTACACATCGTTGTCTTAGTGCTAGAAGGTTGTAACTTTTTTTCTTGCATTTTTCAAATTTTGCAGAAGAGGCAAAAGACGTGTTCCAATAACTATAGGGCCAAGTTGATACTTCCTTATTGCTCTGGGGCCTGTAGACATCCATATCATGGACACAGATATCGCATATAAGGGTCATTTGATGTTAAACCAGAAGAAAACCCAATTTTGCCAAAATGTCAGTTACAACCTTCTTGCACTGAGGTGACGATATATGAATTATAGTAAGGAAATGCAATATTTTCAGCCCAGGTGCGGCTTGTGTATAGAGAGTGCAGCTTATACACAGGCATAGCTTATACGCGAGGGTTTAGAGTAGATGGAGGGGGGTGGGGCATGTGGGCTGGGAGGAGAAATAGGAGAAGGAGGAAGGGAAGAGAAGAAGCTCCTGGATGGGAACCTCTCAGTTAGTTAAGTGGATTCAAAGGTCTCTGCCGCCGTGGCCGATTCTTCCAGGGCTTTATCACAGGAGCTGCCGGCTGTCATTGGTGCTCACATCAAAAGGCCCTGGCCGCCGTCTCTGAGCTGCTCGGGAGCTGCTCCAACAGGAGATGCCCACCACCAAGCCTCCTCTCCTGTGTGTGAGCTGCTCACTCCGCTGGTCTCCCACTATAACTGTGTATGGCTGCTCCAAGCCTGAGCTGCTCATCAGGAACTACCGTAAAGACATGCGTATAAGCCACATCCTGAGTTTGGTAGGAAACTATATGAGCCAAGGCTGGGGTCTGATTCCTAAGCAAAGTTTATATATCATGTAAAATTCCACATATATAAGGCCCACCCTTAAATTAGGAAGGATCTATGAGATGCAGTAGACCCTGAAATGGGTTTACAAGCCTCGGCTTGTTTTATGGTATACACTGTATTTTATGGTAGGGACACTGACAATGGCAAAGCTCACAGCCAATAAATAGCCTTTGTATTTTCTTCACCGTGGTGGGCGGATAAAGGAAATCAATCGGTAATGCATTATCAAAGAGGGGTGCATGTATAATGTCTAAGCTGTTTGATGATTATATTACACCAGAGATGCCGTCATATTCTCCAGCCAAGTTGTACGTTGTGCTTTATTTTGGCTTCCTGAAGTGTTTTTCTTTGTTTTCTTTTTGCTACATTTTTCTCCACTAAAAAGAATTCAATTAGAATCCATACATTTGAACTCACACCTTGAACTATCTATCTTCTCCATAGTTCAAACAGTCATTGTAACCCTACAAATTCTGAAGACACTGAAAGACCATTTAACAATCTTCCATTATCACTTTTATTTCAAAGTCCATATTGTGCTAGTGTGTAGCATCAGCTCCCTACTATTATTGTACAGAGCCGCCTTGACAGGCTTCTCTTCCATAACGATTTCTTCTCCCAACCAGAAACTACCAATTCAGGGCATTGACAGGCGGCCACAATAGAGACATACAGACACACAATAATCCTGGCTACTACTACAATCCGTCACATTCCTTCTCTCATTGTGGATTCCTCATACCCGGCAATAATCCCTGCCATTTGGGGGGATCTATGATTAGTGCAGTCACGACAGATCGACTCCCATCCCTTCCCCCATACCCCCCCCCCCACCACCATGCAGCCCATCGGAGGCAGTCAATAAAAGCACTACTATTTATCATTCATCCAGATCTTTGGATGAGCATGCCAGTAGCCTCCCCCTCCCCCCCCCCATTGATTTAACCCTTTAAGGGCCGCTATTGTAGGATTGCATCATGCCCGTTGGTCGGCATGATGCACCCATAAAGTGCTGGCTCAACAGCACTTCATTGAAGCATCATGACAGCCCTTGACGTGTCAATCAGCCTGCAAGATGCATGAATGCAGCCCTGGTGAGTAACTTACCAGGGCTGCATTCATGCATCGTGCTGACCAATGGGCATGATGCATTAATGCATTATGGGCAATAGGCTCAATATCCACCACAGACACAGGAGGAGAAAGAGGCAGCTCTTCAATAAATTAGCAAACTCTAACACAGGGAATTAATGTTGTTTTTGAGCATGTCTGCCACCCCCCCCCCCGTGTGTAGGGGAGTAGGGGGATCACATGACACTTAGTCCATCCCTCAAGTGCTCCAGGACGGTTTTCATAGGTTGGCTACAAGACGTGTAGACAGCTAGATATAATGGTGTCGTTACTTGTATGTTGGCTGGGTTGGCGACAATAATATAATGTTATGGCGGGGGTGGAGGAGGGGGTCGGTGGGTGGGTGGGGGTTGGAGAGAAGTGAGTGGGTGGCTGGAATAAGGCAGATGTCTGTGCTCACTGCTAACAGTCCGTCCGTCTAGCCCCGGAGTCTAGCCTTCATGGAGTGATCCCTTTTTAACAGCAGGGGGATGGGTGGTGTGTTTGAAGAGGGGGGGGGGGACTTTTTTTAACCCCTCAACGAAATTTTACCCGTTTTCAGAAAAAAAATAAATTACCCCCAGCCCAGACTTCCATGCCGTGGAGCAGGATGTGAGGGGAAGGAGGCAGTTGTATTTTTAGCTGCTGGAAATCGATGGAAGACGAGATAGTAAAGAAAAAAAGAGAAAAAGGGAGGCAGGCGGCGGCTCTGCTACTTTTGAACAGCACCATCAGTTGAGACTTTAAGGGAGGCGCGGCCACGAGACATGAGTGGAAAGGTGGGGTGGGGCAGAATGATTGAGGGGGGGGATTCCCTGGAGGATCCTTGGGAGGTCTTAGATAACTTCAGGGACAGATGATGGGGGGATATGCAGCTCTAACCAGACCGTCCAAAGGTCACTGTATGTGAAATACTCCCACTGCCTCTCAAGATAGATGGCATAAAAGGAGTTTTTTTTTTTCCATCTTTCATTTCTTTTTTTCATTTCTTTTAATAGTGAATCTATATTTGTCACATTAATGCATGTCTCATCGACTATCACCCATGCCCACGCTCGTACTCATGCTCCATCGGCCAGTAACCAATGATGGGATGGGCGCTTGATAATGTAGTGACAGCAGGTCATAAAATCTATTTAAAAAGAAAATAAAAGGGATAAAAAGCTCATATCTTCATTTAATACGGACAACTGCCCCCATTTCCACCTATGCACATATTGAATCCCGCATATCTATACTACAGTAGATGGGCTGATAGGGGAGCAGCTCCTCTCACTAAAATGTGAGTCACTCAAATGCCATTTATCTCCAATACACCGTGTATGAGATGGCATTCAAACGGCCACAAAGGTCGGTGACTTTATTCACAACTTGATAAACTGTGACATTTGTTGGGTGACGTATAATGTTAACCCTTTAAGGGCCGCTGTTGAAGGAGCGCATCATGCCCTTTGGTGGTCAAGATGCACCAATGAAGTGCTGGCGAGTTTGCTCGCAAGCACTTCATTGGTGCATCTTGCCGTCCCTCTGGGAGTGTATCAACCTCGTAGGTTCAGCATAATGCATCCTGACGACACCAAATGGGCATATACCGTAAACTCCCGCGTATAAGACGCGTCTTATACACCAAACAAAATGCTGGTGCGTCTTATAGCTTACTCTCAAGTTGGGGTGCGTCTTATACGAGGGGTAATTTTATTATAGAACAGTACTGGATTTACAAAATTGAGCCCTAAGAGGTGCGTCTTATACGCGAAAATGCCTTTGCTGAGTTTGGGGTGGATCTTATACGTGCAACGCGTCTTCTACGCGGGAGAAAGAATTTATTAGCAGCGGTAGAAAGAATTTATCAGCAGACCCTAAAGGGTTTTTGAATTATTGACTCCCAACAGAATCTCACCAATTCCATTCAGTCCCTAGTAGTGACATCATTTGCGGCCTATTTGTAGTGACTTGAATTTGACATTTATTGGCAGGATGACTCCCGCATACCGTACTAGCAATCTAATGGTTCAGGCACATTGTGCTACACCTGGTAAATTTGAATGGATTTATTGAGCCAACATTTAACAAACATGCTGCTAATGTCAACCTCTATGGCCAGCTTAAACACACTGAGGTACAATCAATTCTATACAGGAGAAGAATTCCATTCAGCAAAATAATCTAATACATTTACCTTTTGGTTCAATATCAAGTTCTAGATTTGAACTCAAATTTGGACATTGCTGTATTGCTGTGCATTTGTACATTTAAAACATAGGGTTTGAAAAGGCAGGGATGAAAGTTACTAAGCACAAAGATTTTTAAAGGCTCTATTGTAACCCATTTAAACTTGAAAATCCCTGACTGGACAGGAATCCCTCAATGTCAGGGATGAAAGTCTTCAGGAACATCCCTGATTTCAGGATTTACGTTTACAAAGACCCGTACAGGATACATTCCTATACAAAACCTATATTAAAGGGGTTCTAATGTAGCATCTCAGGGATTTCTATGCAAAAGCATTTTATAAAGGTATATCAGATGTCAAGAGCACTTTAATATGTTTTAAAACAAACGGCTACTTTTATCGTCACACTAGTACATTTGTAGCTTATTTTGTGCTGTTTTTAAGGCGGTGGCAGGGCGCCCATACACACGGCAGTAATTACCTATAGTTAAGGGGTAGTCACGTCTATGTACCTCCATGCACGTTATAATGGGATTGGAGGAACTGATTTGGTGGCGCCGCCTTTCCCTGCTTAAAGACTAGACTTATCCCATTCCATACTCTTTGTCAACTTTTCCACATATTTCCTTACTAGACCTTACCTATTCCCTGTAAGGATTTAATAGACTAATTGCCATTCCCTTAATCCCCCACGATCCTCACTAGATCCATACCCTAGAAGTACATCATCTTTTAGACATCGATTTTCCTTTCTCTCGCTACAAGGATCGTGTTGAAATGAAGAAAGGAAAAACAAGAAGAACTGTGCATGGGGCAAGTCTACATTACGCGGTGCCTGTCTACACATAGCGGATACAACTTTGTGTGGCGGTGGTTTTGTTGGGTATAGTAATACTGATTCTGATACCACACATGGCGATGTGTGTAAGTAGTGTAAGGCAAGGGGCACCGTACACAGGTGAACTGTTTGTCAAATGTGTGCCCACCAATGGATGAATAATGAACGATACAGGTGTTTGCTGTTTCCGCCTTCACCCTACCTCCTCTCTCCCACACCCTATAGGCATTACCTGGTGAAGGCTCAGGTAAAATGTGAAGGTGAATAGGCAAGGAAAAGGGGTCATCTATTACCACCTTATGGATGTTCCATTCTGTGTGCTTGCTCACAAATGTCGCAACCTCCCTGCACCGTCAGTGGTGTTAGGGGGACATCCAGCGGTAGGGGTTAACCCCTTAAGGGTCGATGGTTCATTAATGCATCATGTCCATTAGTTGCCACGATGCAAGTACACAGACCTGGTGAGTAACTTCCCAGGGTTCCTGGTGAGTAACTTCCCAGGGTTCCTGGTGAGTAACTTCCCAGGGTTCCTGGTGAGTAACTTCCCAGGGTTCCTGGTGAGTAACTTCCCAGGGTTCCTGGTGAGTAACTTCCCAGGGTTCCTGGTGAGTAACTTCCCAGGGTTCCTGGTGAGTAACTTCCCAGGGTTCCTGGTGAGTAACCTCCCAGGGTTCCTGGTGAGTAACTTCCCAGGGTTCCTGGTGAGTAACCTCCCAGGGTTCCTGGTGAGTAACTTCCCAGGGTTCCTGGTGAGTAACCTCCCAGGGTTCCTGGTGAGTAACTTCCCAGGGTTCCTGGTGAGTAACTTCCCAGGGTTCCTGGTGAGTAACTTCCCAGGGTTACATCCATGCATCATGATGTGGTTGATACACTCCCAGAGGGTTAGCATGATGCACCAAATTAAGTGCTGGTCATCCACACTTCTTTTGTGCATCATGACGACCAATGGGCATGATGCATCAATGCATTAGCAGCCCTTAAGGGGTTAGGAGGCGGCGAGAGAAATGGACGCTAGGGGGATAAAGTAGGGATCGGGAGGACAATGCTACCGGGGTGGGGGCGGGAGGGGCCGGGCCACATCCGGACTGTGGGGCCGGGTAGTGACAGTCCATCATAGTAATGGTCGGGGCTGGGTCAAGGCGGCGGTGGTAGAAGGGGAAGGGGTTAGTGGTATGGGGAAGGGGAGGAACAGGATGACGAAAACACCATTGTAAATACAGTACTACCTTGGGAGACCGCCAGGATACGCTAGGTAGAGTCTAATCCTGTGTACACCATTGTAGTGCAATGTCTATATGCCTTCCTTGTGTTTTCCAGTTTGCTTGTGGGTAGCATTTATCAGTGTGCCGAGGGATGAATACTAGAAGCACTTAAAAGAAATCAAAAATGTTCAAATGCAATTTGATTTATTTCTCTAATCGCCCTTGAAATCATTCAACTTTTGCATTTACAAGGCCCAGCTAACAAGGCAATATTTTACCTCTAGTGTGTTTTTACTGCGCAGAACGTCCCATCATTTAAAGTGGAATGCCTGATGGCATGTGAGGTGCCTCTCCAAGTTAGAAAAAGTCCTCAATCAAGGTTGTAGTATCTAAGTTACTCTGCCTGTAATGTCTTTATCAACCATCCTCCAGATTAGTCTTATCTTTCCTCCTAATAGGACATAGTAAACCGTCAATATGTTACACACTTAAGATGCCTCACTGATAGAGCATGGACATGGAGATATGATAGCAGCGACGTGACGAAGTATAAACCATGTTCACTTTGTCCTTTACATTTTAATCTCTGTATATTGGGTATATACGCAGAAGATGACAAAGATACTGATAAGAATAGAGTGCATCCAAAAATAGCAATCAAGAGAGTGCATCATACTTGAGATCTATTTTAGTATATATGTAGATATTTATAGCATCCTATCCCACTCCAACTTGCATCCTTGTCATTCTTCCCGATATGATATATATTTAGATATTTATAGCATCCTATCCCACTCCAACTTGCATCCTTGTCATTCTTCCCGATATGATATATATTTAGATATTTATAGCACCCTATCCTACTCCAACTTGCATCCTTGTCATTCTTCCCGATATGAAACATTTCTATTGAGAATTCTTTTTTGTTTGTTTTTTTCTTCTTTTTTTTTTAAATATCTTCTTTTGCAAAAGAACCGGAGATAAATTAAAGCAATGAATTAATCCCCGCTAGAGTCCCATCTCCTTACAAGAAGTCCTAGGTACAAATGCTGTTGGGGAAACTACAATTTACCCAGTGCCCTAGTTTTAAGGACACGGGCTATTTTTCCCCTACTCAATTTGCTGTCAGAGGGAAGGATGATGGAGGAGCCGTGTTCTGTGTGTGTGTGTGGAGGTGGGGGGGGTGGGGTGGGGTTAACACTTTCAAAGTGGAGAATGCACTGATGCATCATGCCCATTCGGCAGTATGATGCATGAATGTAGCCCTGGCAAGTAACTCGCCAGGGCTGCATTCATACATCATGCCGACCCTATGGGATTGATACATGTACCCTCCCGGCAGGGTCGGCATGATGCTCCAATGAAGTGCTGGTTAGTAGTCTCGCCAGGACTTCATTGGTGCATCATGATGACCAATAGACATGATGCACTCCTGCATCAGCAGCCCTTAAAGGGTTAGACAGGTAGGTAGGCAAGCAGAGCAGCAGTTGTAGGTATTCATAGGATGTGACTGACGTATCAATGTACCCAGTTACACCCACAACACGGACCACCTACACCACCCCTGCTACCCTGCAAATATCTCCCAGGGGGTACCCAACCCCACCCTCCTACCCTACCTCACCTAACCCCAACCCCCCAACATCTGCATCCTCCTGGGCTTTCCTAGCCCACTGAAAATGGACTAAATGTCATCTTTTCTGTCCCTTTTTGCATGTGGTGCACATATGCGCGGGCACTGACACATTCAGCTGTGAAATTGTGTAATTTTGGAATTTTGGGAAACTTACCGTAGGGTACCGGAGGGAAGTTGAAGTAAAACTTCTTATTTTACCGAGGGAATACGGGGTATTGGAGGAACAGATGAGATGCGGCCCGAAGCGGTCACGTGACGACAGACTTGAAAACCTAAAATCTATGAGTAGAAAAACACACACAATTTTCTGGAAACAACCAGATTAGACATTTCAATTTTTTATATAATAATAATACCCTCGAAAGAATACGGGTAGGGTGGGAAGGGCATCTGTTCCTCCAATACCCCGTATTCCCTCGGTAAAATAAGAAGTTTTACTTCAACTTCCCTCCGGTACCCTACGGTAAGTTTCCCAAAATTCCAAAATTTTACCTCGGGAATACCTCGGGTATTTCCGTAACCGATGAGATGTTGAAAGCGAATGTGTTTTTCTAGTCATAAAGATTTTTGGCTATTATCAATAATTCTCAATTATTATCAATTTAATAATTGACCAAGACCAATACAGAATCAATTCAACACCTTTAATTTTCTGACCTTTACCAACTTGGTTAAAGCACAGTACACTAGTTATCTGGAGTAGTCAAATAAACCAACCAATGCAATTAATACACCAGATAACCCATACATTTGAACGTTCAACAAATCTAATCTGCTAGTCTCAGCAAGTTAGTAGCTACATGCTCTGTATCAACCTCGATGGGCTTGTTGTAGAATTTCCGATATGAGTCAGCTGACTTCCACCCTGCCAGGCGCATTACGGCATTCAAGCAGGATCCTACCTTGGTGGAAGCTGAAGCTGAAGCCCCACGAGTAGAATGGGCCTTCCAACGTGAAGTGTCAATCTCAGCCATGTCTAGAGTGGCAATGGTCCACCTGGCCAGGGTATCCCTACTGATTCCGTCATGAGGCGAAATGTAACTCATAAGGAGCTGCAGTGGATTTTCAAGAGGTGGGAGGTTCAGCTTCCTCCTAAGTCGTTCAGACTTTTCACGGACCTTTTGCCTCCTAGTGAGATATGCTTTGAGGGTGCTGACCACACAGAGTTTTTCATTCAGGATGTAGGGTCGCAAGACCACAGTGTTTAAAGGGTCACCGACTCTGTTAGACTTTAACAGAGTACTGAGTCTGAAGACAGCATTTCTGTCTTCCCAAGACAGTTCATCTGTCCTTAACGCTAAGATTGTCTGCCCTCTTTGAGATGTGACAAGCAAAATTAAGACCGCTAGTTTCAACGATAACTTCTTAAGTGACAAAGAACTGTTATCCCCCCAACTTTTGAACAACTTGAATACCTTTGTAACGTCCCAAAACGTGTCATACCTTGGTCCACTAGGTCTATCTTCGTATGTACCCTTCACCATATGGCAAATGTTTGGATGTTGCCCAATAGGCGCCCCATCTACCTGTGGTAACAGGGTTCCCAAAGCACACCGTGCCACATTCATAACTCCGTGACCTACTCCCGAGTCATACAAAGTTCTCATAAATTTACACACTTGTGGCATAGTGCCCTTCATCCAGTTATAACCCCGTTCAACACAGAAAACTATCCATTTGTTTATGTAAGTCGTATAAAGTTTCCTTGTAGATGGTCTCCAAGCTTTTATCATAAGGTCAATGGAAGCCTTGTCATACCCTTCCTTTTGGAGGCGTCGCCTCAGAAAAGGAAAGCTATAATTGGTAGACTTCCTATGAACTGTAGGCTTGTAGGGGCCCCATGAGGTAGTAGGTTGTTCTTTCTCTTGCGGAACCGTACGTAGTCCACCGCATACTTGTGGGCTTTTGCCTTCCAGGGTTGACTCTCCCAATCCGGCATCACGAGGATTGCCCTTGCTCCTGACCTCAATATGCGTTGAAGCACCCGGCCTGCAATGCTGAACGGAGGAAAACAACATAAGAGCTTATTAGGCCATGTGAATGAGAAAGAGTCAACTTTCCATGCTTCTGGTTCTGGCCTACGTGACACAAAACATTGAACTTTACAATTTGTTCTAGAAGCGAACATGTCCACCTGAGGCCTCCCAAACCTTTCACAAATGATTTCAAAAATTGATTCATTTATCTCCCACTCAGTCTCATCTTGGAAATGGCGTGACTCATGATCAGCGATGACATTATCCACTCCCGGCACATGAGCCGCTGTCAACCAGATCCCTCTAGACTCACACCAGTTCCAGATGTTTCTTGATACCAGATTACACATTGGAGACTGCAGCCCTCCCATATGTCTCACATATGCAAGTGCCGTGGTATTATCTGTCATGACCCTAATATGAGCCCCTCTCACTTTACACAACGATTTTAGCCCATATTCTATTGCCATGGTCTCGTGGATGTTGGTGTGGAAGTCCACCTCAGAGGGAAGCCATCTGCCATTAGTTCTGACGTTCCCCCTGTGTGCACCCCAGCCGTCATCCGATGCATCCGTATACAATTCAAACTCTGGTGGGCCTACATCCAGTGCCTTCTTAGCAGTTGGTATGCTGGCTCGCCACCATAGTATGTCCTGTATAGCATCCTTGGAAAGTACCATTTTTGCATCAAAATTCCCTTTTCGGTAGGCTAACCATTCATTCTTGCATTTCTCAAGTCCTTTAATATGTGCAGGCCCATATTGAACTCCTGCCGAGTAAGCTACCATAAGACCTATGAGAGATGCAACCTCCCTGATTTTTGGCTTGACTTTCCCCAGCAGCAAGTAGGAATCTGACATGAATTTGTCTACCTTCTCCTGAGTTGGATATATAGACATATCCACAGAGTCAATCCAAAAACCCAAGAAGATCACCCTTTGCGAGGCTACAAAGGCTGACTTATCTGGGTGAATTACAAAGCCTAACCCATCCAGGGTTTCACACACTCTTCTGATAGATTGCTCACAACCTTCTTTTGACTCATGCATAATAAAAGAATCGTCAATGTAGGGGAAACATATGTGTCCCTCCTCCCTTAGCTTTGCGAAGGGGGGAGTGAGCAACTTAGTGAATACTCTTGGTGCACATGAAAGACCGTTTGGCATCCCTACAAACTGGTAGAGGACCCCATTCCACCTGAACTTCAGAAATTTACGATAATCTTCTCGTACAGGAATAGAGTAATAGGCATCCTTTAAATCTACACTCCCCATAAAACAATTAGGAGTGACAAGGTCCACAGCAGTTTGTAGGGAGGCCATCTTAAAATGCTCATACATGACCTGCTTGTTCATATCTGTCAAATCCAATATAAGCCTGTAATCCCCATTGGGCTTGGGACGCAGGAAAACATTGGAGATGAATTCGCCCTGTTCATGTACTGTAAACTCAATAATACCCCTAGCTACCATTTTATCTACTTCCTTATCCATAAAGGCCACCTCTACCGGATCCAGTTTATATGGAGGAGGCACCCAGTCCTGGGATGGTAAGGCATTAAAGTCAATGGTGACACCCTGAGACATGGCTAAGATCCAAGGGTCCTTGGTGAGTTTAAACCAAGCATCAGCACACTTCAGAATGTTACCCCCTTGAAAGGATTGGACAGTGTTATGTAGTGGGAAGGGACTCACCTGCCCTACTTGGGCCCCTTCTTGGAAAAACCCTGTTGGGCTTGCTGCTGCTGACCTTGGCCCTGTGGACGAGGTGCTTTGAAGCGGTAACCCTGGCCTTGTGTCTGGTAATTCTGAGAGTAAGTCTGCCTGTAGCCATGAGCCACTTGAAATCTCGGCTGAGCGTATTGATGGCGCGGAGCAGGGTAACGGCCCCTAGGGCCCTGGCCATAGTAGTGGTTCTGTCCATAAGGGTGTCTAGGCCCCCAGGCTTGAGCAGGTGCTGTGCCCATGACCTTCTGTCTCTTAGACTGGGAATGAGAATCCTGCGGCCCCGGGCGTTTGGACGCTAGAACCTTGTCTGAGATCTTCTTATCCTCCTCAGCTTGTTTAATACGAGCCTCCAGGTTGCCCCCAAAAAGCCATTGTGGGTCCCCATCAATGTTGGTCTTAGTGAGCGCCTTAGCATAGGGCTTAGCAAGAAAAGGTTTTAGCAAGTCCCTCCTCTTTACCGATAGCCCATTGCATACATTGACCAGTAGTCTGGTTGCCTTATTAAAATCCCTTCCAAAGGCATCCAGTTGTTGGTCCTCGGGCCCTTTCTCCAACATCATCGAGCCTAACGGTGCCATAGCTGCAATGGCCGAGACCACCCCTTTCTGCAGGGTCTGAAGAGATACATCCAGCATACGCACTGCCGCATTCTTGGAAAGTGCCTCAGAGTTGAAAATTGCTTCCTCTAACTTAGGTGCTACCAGTCTCTGCACATTTGAAGGCCTAGGAAATTCTTTAGCCGCTTTCTCCAAGTCCTGGGCAAAATAAGTCTCTTCAAAATAGGAATTGATGGCATCGGAGAGGGCTTCATGTACGGTGGGGCCTTCCTTGGTTAGTTCAGCTTTTTCCCGTCTGTAGGACTGGATACTCTCAGCTAGGCTTCCTGTTAGCCCCTTGAGATGGTCTATTGGAGGTGGCTTAGCCTTTGACGACTGTGCCTCAAAATCACCTTGCACAGAAGCCACTTCCTCCTCATCATCCACTACTGACATAGCATGTGCCTGTCCATGTGGGCCTAGTACCACATAACCCTGACCTTCCTCTTCTACTGGTTCACACTGGTAGGCCATGTGATCCATACCATAGGCATAATCCATCGGCTGATAAGGGTCCTGATAGTAATCATAACCCTGCTGGTAGTAGGGCATAGGAGGAGCCCATCTTTGAGGTGGCTGCTGGACCAACAGCACAGGAGCACTGGGAGTCTCAGTAGTTTGAACCTCAGGCTCCTTCTCAGAGTTTACTGAACTCACAGTGTCCTTCTCAGCACCCTTATCCTTAGAATGCCTAGATGAAGATCTAGCAGAGCTGGAACTTGAACTAGAGTTCTTATGTGATTTCTTCCCCTTCTCCACAGCAGTGGGACTGGACTGAGATGTACTTGCCATCCTGGAAAAAGACCAGAAATAAAAAGATTATAGCCTAGCTGCTGATCGATATGTACTTAGAGCAGGACTAGAAAACATGTACCTGGAGTAGACCCTCTTAGCGGCAACGGCGAACTCGCCGACCGGTATGTACTTAGAGCAGGACAAGATACATGTACCTGGAGCAGACCCGCTTAGCGGCAACGGCGAAACTCGCCGAGCGGTATGTACTTAGAGCAGGACAAGATACATGTACCTGGAGCAGACCCGCTTAGCGGCAACGGCGAAACTCGCCGAGCGGTATGTACTTAGAGCAGGACTAGATACATGTACCTGGAGCAGACCCGCTTAGCGGCAACGGCGAAACTCGCCGAGCGGTATGTACTTAGAGTAGGACTAGACCATGTACCTGGAGCAGACCCGCTTAGCGGCAACGGCGAAACTCGCCGAGCGGTATGCACTTAGAGGTATACTTTAGGTAGCTCTCGCGTTGTCCTACTCTAAGTACACAGGAACAACCGCGCTGGTGCTCGGCGAGCCCCAACGAAGAATTTTTCGATCGCTATCGACCAAAACTGCCCGAAAAACGGGCAAACTGAGGGCAAAATGGGTGCCAAACATCAGGGAATGCTCAAAAAACCCTGTTAGATCCCTGTAACGAGAGAATTCCAGCGGAATTCCTCCAGGAATTTGTAAAAATGTAAAATCTCTCTACGGCCTGCCGACACGACAACCGTCTTTGAGAGAAAACTTTACTTTCTAGCACTAAAAGGGTACCCCAACGGCGTAACCCTGGCTAGAAGCAAACGAGAACAAAAACCCTTAAAATAGGGCAAAAACTGCCCAGAAAAGGGCAGTAAAATGGGTGAAACCGATCAAAAACTCACCTGGAAATTTGAAACCGTCTGCCAAACACGGACGCTCGATCCAAACTGTCGTCACGTGACCGCTTCGGGCCGCATCTCATCGGTTACGGAAATACCCGAGGTATTCCCGAGGTAAAATGTAGTTTTCCCGCCATGAATATGACCTTGGCTGTCGGAATGGGGTTAAACATCTATTATTCGCATACTCTGCACCCTCCTAACCCACTGCCTGACTAACCCACCTGGCCCCTCCCCATGTGTCCCCATCCCTCCAGGTCACAGCTGACAGCTTGACTCTGAGCCCCACCCCTGGATCCCTCATCTGGCCCAGGGGACTGAATTAGTCTCACCTGCTACCCTCAGCCACTGAGCTGCCCACCTAGTGAGATCGTACTGAGTGGTAGCTGGGAACTTTTAAGTTTGAGCAGGACCTGCTACTGAGGTGACATGTAACATGCATATGATGCTTTACCCTTTAAGGGCTTATGATGCAGGAGTACACCATGCCAACATTATGCCCAATGGTCGACATGATGCTGGTGAACAGACGGTATCGTGAAGTCCCTCCGGGAGTGCATCTACGCCAGAGGGTCGGCATGATGCATGGATGTAGCCTTGTTTTAGTAACCAGGGCTATATTCAACCATCATGACGACCGTTAATGCATTGAAACATCGGCCTTTAGTTAACTTGACAGGACACTGGGAGTGGAGTGGAGGGGGTCCAGGTGAGGCAGGTGCGAGCAGCTCACTCAATTTTACTATGGAGCTGCTCTTTACCGCCCACATACAGATTAAACTGTTTATCACCCTTAAACCCCTTTATAGGCTGATGGTGCATTAACGTATCATGCCCAATGGTCGTCATGATGCACAAATGAAGCCCTGGTGTTATTATTACATCATACCGATCTTATAGGGTTGATAACTCCCAGAGGGTCGGTATGATGCTCCAATGAAGTGCTGGCGAGCAGCCTCACCAGTACTTCATTGGTGCATCATGTCAATTATTGGATATGACAAACTCCTGCAATAGCAGCCCTTAAAGAGTTTCACCTCCCTCCCTAAAACAAGGTGCACTACATTGGGTGCACAAAGGTCATACTAACATGGAATAGATTCCACCTGTTTTACCCTAACACCTGACATCTTGATACAAAAAAGCTGAGCTAAGTGTTCTAAACTTCTGAACAAGTGTGAGGGGATACGTCCCTGGAGTGATCAATGTAGAATTAAGTGGGACATTTGAATGGTCTGTCATTGGGAGGGTATTTGGATTTTTGTGAAGACTTTACTATACTATTTTTTTTTGTATAGGACCGCCGCCCTCAAATGGAAGAATAAATATACATAGATTAATAAAATAAAAACTGAATAAATGAATGAATGCTTGCATTAAGGTAAGTAATTGAATCGGTTAGACCCCAACTGGTTTGCGGTGTTGAGAAACGAATGCCATTTCGATGGCTAAGTTCATAATCTTGGTGAGAAAACTACATTACACACCAAGTGGTGGATACAACTGGTGGATATTGTCTGCTTTTCCCTGGTGAAAGGTTTAGAGGACCTAGAATTGAACCTGCAACATGTCCAGGGTTCCCACCATTTATGGGTCATGGTTTTAACTGACTTTTAACTTGACATTTATCGGCTTTTACCTGACCAAATATTGGATAATTTACGTTGCTCACGAAAATGTTCATCCACTCTCAAGCAAGGAAGTTTAAGAAATTTTGCAAATTTGTGTGAAATCTTGACAATCGTCCCCCTATATTAGTCAAAATATCATTTTTAACTGACTTTTACCTGACCTTTAAAGAAAAATGGGCTTAATTGACTTTTAACTGACCAGTGGGAACCCTGATGTCCCTTATACTTAGACCGGCCAATGAAAACATCCCCTGGACACAAGTCCACAAGTATGGCTCCCCAAGTCAAACATGTGTGGACACCTGAGAAGGGGATGGTGTCTAAACCTACAAGGTCTATAACCCCACAACTACATATCACATGTTAACAAGGCAGGTTTCACACACCTGCCGAAGACACAAAAATCTGTTAATCTATTACTTCTCATAACACCTTCCACTTACCCCTTCATCATAAGACATGCTCTTAGGATGTATATCAAACTTAGTGATAGTGTTTTCTCCTTTTTTTGTCTTTCCCTTTCAGTTTTCCCCCTGAATCCCTGAGGAACCCTGCTGTAAAATCAAAGGTCTTTTTCTGATTACTTACTTTTCTTTTGCTCAGCTTCTTTCCTTCCTTATTTCCCCCCACTATGGCCTAGCCATATGTCTGGGTATCATTATACACACAGCAAGCCTTGTGTTGGCAATTGCATCTAATCACGCCTTACCAAAATGTCAGACAAAGAAAGAAGTCGATGTACCTTCCTGGGCAGAAGGGCAAATGTCTTCACTTCTACACTCTGAGACTTTGGTGAGAGAGCACATGGGCATTTCAGCTAGCAAAGAGAAACGATAATCCAGGTACCTCTTCATGGATTATCTTTTCTACTTGTCTACTCACACATGTCTAATCAGTGCTCCAGGGGGCTATGTCAGACTTTGTGATTGATGAATTACATTGCCCCCATACCCCAAATATCGCCCAATGTCTAATTGCCAGTAGTGGTCTAGAGGATGTGCCCCAGATGTGCAGAGCCTTACAGAAATGCCAATGTTAACCCTTTGTGGGATGCTAATGAATTAATGCATCATGCCCATTGGTCATCATGATGTATGAATCAGAGATGTCAGTCCGATATGTGGCGAAACTCTGAAAATTATTTTGGGGCACTTCAAAAGTGGGGTTATACCCTAATCAGAGTGACAAATACCTTCAAAATCAATCACTTAGCGTTGGGTGTATCTTTAAGAAATATCATAATTATATAACATTCATTTTAAAGTTCTTTTCTTATTATTTCTGTAGAAAAATATCACCTTCGAACCTTTGAAATCAGAGAAAATCTGAAACTCTGCCATCTCTGAATGCAGCTTAGGCCATTTAAATATAATAACTTGGATTACGGATCCGCCGCTGGGACTTTTAGCAAAATGAATTTTTTTTTTTTTTTTTGCCTCTGGCCGCTGGGATATTTCAAGAAAATCCTGGGAATAAAGAAAAAAAGTCCATGTTCACCAGTAAACTACTGTAAACTCCCGCGTATAAGACACATCCTCTACGCCAAACAAAATGCTGGGGAGTCCTATAGGATTTTTTCAAGTTGGGGGGCGTCTTATACGAGGGGTAATTTTTCTATAGAAATGTACTAATCTTACAAATTTCAGCATTAAAATGTGCGTCTTCTACGCGAAAATGCATGTGCTAAGTTTGGGGTGCGTGTTCTGCGCGCAGCGCGTCTTCTACGCGGGAGATTACGGTAATATCGTTTTCCCCCTTTCCTTCCAGTATAGTTGTCAATATTTGATATTTGATAGTCGAAAGGTGACATTTGAATCGATGCTTTTTTTTTGCCTCTAGCCGCTGGGATTTTTCAGGTGTTATTTAGTAATTTTATTTTCATTTTTTCCCCTCTGGCCGCCGAGAGTCAGTGCCTAAAATGCCAATAATCCAACTAATTATAACGAGGTCACGCTTGGTCAAGTACATTATCAAGAGTAAATTGTACATCACAGATGTAATGGCCGAGAGATTGTAGTAGAGATGTGTAATTACAAGATATATGGTACAACAGCTAAGTACCATATACCTCGTGTCATCTTGATTACATCTATAAATGATTTGAGTAGTACAGAAGGGTCAGGGGCTATTAGGGAGTAGTGTACTGGATTGTTATGCCAGGACTGCGTGCAGGTGACTGGTCTAGTCTACACTGCAGTCTTAGTCATGGTTGACTGATTTCAGTAGCTGATCTATAGTAGAGGCCTTTTGGCTGTTTTTGATATGACCTGCTGCCCCCCTCTTACACAAAGTATAGATGGCCAAGGAGACAAGTCTCTCGGCCAATAACATGGCCTTAGGTGACATACTCACCAGGGGCTACCTACATCTATGCATCATGTTAATCCTACTGGGCTGATATACCCTCCAGGAGGGTCGGCATGATGCTCCAATAAAGTCATCATGTCGAACAATGCATCTGCAGCCCTTAATGGGTTTTAACCACCTGCTCATCTACTACTGCCCCATGTAATAGGCCTGTAGAAATATCTAGATGCCCTACCTACTACCTTAAAACCCTGCATATATCAAAGCAGCGGCTTATAAGCCATTTCAGAGGCCTACTGTGGCTTATACTCTTCCTGAAGTTAAGGTGTGGCTTATACACTGCGTTCTACATATATGGGCTATAGTGGGGAATGATGAAATTTTCAGTCCACAAATACAGCTTATAGGAAAGTCAAAAACTCAGGGTGCGGCTTATTTGTGGGGTTCTACAGTACATCTTCCACGCAAACTCACATTTGTCTAAATTTAGACCAAATTACCGATTTTATAGCTGGTTGACAGGAGCAGAGGGAGGTAGTTGAGTCCTCCACTCAGGCATGCCAGATGGCTAAATTACAATTCTAAACATTTTCTTTTGTTTCTTTTAAGCTTTCATATCTCTTAACAAGGTACCGTAAATCCTCATGTATAAGACGCAGACTCAGTTGATCAAAAATGTTACAAGGCGCATCTGTGGATTGATTTTGGGTAGTTTAGGACAGTTCTATAGTAAAGGAACCTTGCCCTGAGTCCAGGTAAACCATAGATGCATCTCTGGTCGCGGCTTATATGCGAGGATTTACGGTATATAGATATATGGACAATGGGAAGGGATTTTATATTGACCAGGGTATATTTGTGTATTTATGAGGGGAGGGTTTTTCTTTTCTGTTTGGTACATATGTTGAGTAATCTATATTCCATGAGAGGAGGGGAAAATGAGAGAGCTATAAGTGTGGGGACCCATAATAAGGGGATCGATGTCAAATCGTGTCGATGGCACGAACAGCAGCAATACACACAAACAACGACCAGCAGTCTTGTTAACAACCACTCTGGAAGACAAGTGGGCAGAAGTCTTATCTTACTTTTTCTTTTCTTTGTCATTTTTTTTCTTTTTGTCTTTATATTCTCCTTATTTCGTCCATTCCCACCCAGGATGGGACCAGTATTGAGAACACCGTATTCACAAGACTGTGGGTAGGTAAGCTAAAATGATATGCCATGTGCAGTCTCATGGACTATCTTTTCTCATTGGCTGTTCCCATGTAATGGCCTGCTTGCATGCCAGTCGGCGTGGCCGCGTGCGTGATAGGCCAACAAGGCAATCTGGTCAGCTGCACGGGCCATACGTAATCCTTCTACGAAACGCACCGCCTCCATAGATCACATTCACAACCACCCTCTGCCGACGGCTCACCAGGCCTTAGGGAGTGGTCATTTATTTTTAACAAGGGGGGGGGGTAGTAGTGGATTTTTCTTCTCTTTTTTTTTTGGAAGCGGGGCGGACAATCTATGACCCCTGTTAAGGAGGGGGGGGGGCAAAAAAATCTGCCTCTTCTGAGCGAAAAAAAGAAAGCATGTGCGTTACTATTTGGTAAAATAGGGGGTGGGGGTGGGGGGATTCAGACCCTTCACATCAGATGCCGCACATGCCCTCCCCCCCTCGTTGTTAAAAAGTGTCAATTCCCTTATATCACTACGCGAGTATCCAACTCAGCAATAAATGTTAACCGATCGATGTTACCAGTAGCCATATAATACACACACTCCATCCATACAATGAAAAAGGAGGTTAAATATGGGAGCCGCCTGCTGCTCATAGGATAAAAACACCCACCCACGAGCACCCCGGTAGTTACCATAAAACCCTGGGTATACACCTGGCATATAAGGCGCATCCACGTATAAGCAACACCCTGAGTTTGGGAGAATGCTATAAGCCGCACCAGAGTCCTAAAATTGTTGTCATGAGTAAAAACCATTCGTATAAGCCGCGCCCTGACGTCAGGGGAATTCTTGAAGCCGCAGTAGGACTGTGAAATGGTCTATAACCCCGCCGCTTATACACAGGGGTTTGCGGTCTATCGGAAGGAAGCCATACCCCACCATGCGTGTGGTATATGGAGTGTAATGGTGTGGTCGGCATACATAAGGCCGAGTCGGTATAACGGTAAACAAAAGGTGCATTTTGACACAGCACACGGCTATTATAGACCAGCTAACACACCACACATCAATGATCAAAACTGGGGGCATCATAGAACCAGACAATAGGCCTTGGGTGGTTGTTGTAATATGAAGCCCTGCCCGGGCCTCCCAGCAGACTTCTGGTGCCAACCCAGCGTTATCATGATAACTCAGTTAGATTGAGTGTGTGCCATGGAGGGCCATATTGGGTCGTAATATGCTATATTGAGTGTCTAATGCGCTATTTTGGGGTTTGTGTTTTGTTGGAGTGACTGGACATCAAAATCCCTGAAATATACAGGAATATCCATGGAGCTTAAAATCCCTAAAATTAGTAAAAGAAACGTAAGATTTCCATCCCTATACTGTTAAATCATATTGAGCCGTGTTAGCTTCTATAAACTGCTATATTGTGGTTCGCCTATCTAATTCTGTCTCCTCCATGGTGAGCTTTTATCATCTCAATATGAGCACTAAACACACAAAGATGGCTCCCTTTATATACATAAAACTGGAACAACACGACTCTAAAAGCCTGTAAGGGCCGCTGATGCAGGAGTGCATCATGCCCATTGGTCAGCACGATGCACCAATGAAGTGCTGGCGAGCAGTCTCGCCAGCACTTCATTGGAGCATCATGCCGACCTTCCGGGAGTGTATCAACTCAGTAGGGTCAGCCTGATGCATGACTGCCAAGTTACTCATCAGGGCTGCATTCATGCATCATGACGACCCGCACTATCGACCTTTAAAGGACTAAGGGCCCTTCCCTTATCCCCAGCACGTGTTGCCATGCACCCAATATACCCCTCTAGCCCCGCCTCCCCAACCACAGCTCTCCATATATACAGCCCCCTTAAGTAGTTTCTGCACATTTGATCGGCAGATAACTACCAACCGAATGATGCCTTCAGCAAACATCTGAATGTATAACGCAAACAGCGGCAGTACCCTCTCCATATATCTGCTATACAATACCCCAGTCGTCATCTAGTCTGTGAAGGCCATAGAATATATCATGTCTCACACTTTAAGGACTACTGAGGAATTCATGCATCATGCCCATTGGTCGTCATGATGCATGAATGCAGCCCTGGGTGAGTAACTGGCCAGGGTACATTCATGCATCATACCGACCCTGCGGGGTTGATACACTCCCATAGGTTCGGCATGATGCTCCAATGAAGTGCTGGTGAGCTGACTCGCTGGCACTTCATTGGAGCATCATGCCGACCAATGGGCATGATGCACTCCTGCATCAGCGGCCCTTAAAGGGCTCTCAGAGCACTGGTACATCTATTAGATCTGTTGCGGCTGATAACCTTTGATGTATGAAGCAGTGACGGCATTCAATCACAAAGAGGTAATTTTTCAAAACTTATAAAGGAAGTCTTTTTTTTTATTTCTTCTGGTCGATACTAGCAGTTGTATAAATCCTTTGAGGGTAGCTAATGTAGGAGTGAATCATGAATCATGATACAGCGATGAAGTGTTCAAAAGACATTCGTTGGAGTCTCTGAGTTGGACCCTCTGAGAGTGTATCAAGCCTGGTTTGATGCGTACCTGGTTAAATTCAGTCCTGGCGAGTTTGATACTCTGCAGACCTGCATTCATGCATCAATAGGCTCCATGTATTAATGGATTTGCCGCCCTTAAAGGGTTATCAAAGACGCCTGGCAATCAGGAGGAATATACTACATCCGGTTACATAGGCATTCAGGTTTTACGCCTGTTCAGGTCTATGAATCAAAAACGTCAAGCAGCTTACTGGAAATCCCAGCCGTATGAAACATGTTTGTACCCATTTTATGGCCGAGGTAAAATGTCATCGGGTCATTGAGTTCGCACAACACTGCTCCCTCAATATAGATCATTCAATTTTCATAAAAGGCCTACAACTGCATTTGGTTCTACTGTAATATCTCGTGTATAATGTGCACCGTGAGGTGAAAAAATGCCATAAGCCATATTTAGAACCTTTAAGTTCAAAAATCAAGCTGGTCCCATCTCGACCACTAGTGTGAATCATCACTGGCTACATGCAATTTGGGTTAAAATAGTTCCTGCCCGCTGGATGATGCAGTGGTAACATGTAGGCAGGTACCAAACATAGGAATATTCCCCACCAAATGGGGAACCATAATGCCTCAACCAGAGAGGCATTCCCTAGAATATGTCTCATAGAGATATTTAAAATCCTCGTGTATAAAGCGCATCCCCCATTTTCCCTGCAGTCCGCTACTTTGAGACTTGCTCATGGTCCATCCGCACATACAAGGCGCGGCTTATACACAAGGCATTACAGTATATACTGGTACCATACCAGAATGGAGGTGCAGGTATTCTGTGGGGCTGATAATATAGTAGAATGTGTTAGAGCCAACTGCCTATTGCTATTGGCCGCTACCAGGAAATTACCTGAGGGATAAAGGAGAGGGCAGTGGTCACTACCAGGTTCAGCCAACAAGTCATAGGGGTAAACTGACCATGATTCGACCATTTTGCTGGTAAAATCCAGTGGCGGATCGATGATTTGGAAGGAGGAAGCCGCGGCGCACCCCTTAATTTTCAGCAAATATTGAGGTGCAGCCAATGGCGGATCCAGGGGCAGATGCAAAGCAGGAAGATGCACAAAACCATACTCATTGATGATTAATAATTATGCTGAATATAACTTGTCTGCAAAGGTATTTACCTGGAGGGATTTGGGATGAAAATGGCTGACCACAAAATTCAAGTAAATGCTCAAAAGGAGGTTCTGTATAGAAATGCATGTTTTGGGAACTTAAAAACCGCTTAAATTAGGGAAAACCCTGAAAACTCCCATCCCAAATGGCGCCAAAAGCCCAAGTGGTCGAGTCTTGGGCACTCTACCCTAAACTGGACATTGGCAGGCCTAGCACAATCCTCTCCACACCACTCGTGCATTCCAAAAAGACCTGCTCCTGTCTCGCTCAATGCCCAAGTCTCACCTCAATGATCTAATTCCAGCGTCAGACAGGTCATAAAAACACCACCCACACCTGCCCCTGGTCATGCTGGTCGTATCAGACTTGTTACAAATTGGCAGACAGAGTGGTCAGACTCCTGGTTTACAATGTTACTTGTTAGATAACCTAGCTGTACCCTGTCCATTTTACTCAACATCTTGTCTATACTTGAACACAGACTATTGATATCTATCAGTGGGGAGAGGAGATAAAGATATTTCTGCAGTTGATGAGCTGTTATATATGTTATACAGCACAAAATATTAATGAACTGATTTAATTATACATGTACTAATGCAGCGCTAAATATTTAATGAATCTACTCAATTAATCGAATCAATCAATTAGATGATTGGGCATTCAGGGACAATTAAGCATAAATGCCTATATGAGATATGTTAGGAAAGACCTTTCCCCATATTCTCTTGTCTATGCATGCTCTTCTTCAACAAATTTGGATCGTACTACATTGTTAATCCACAGATAGAATTTAAAGGCAATGTAAGATTATGGCTGCTAGTGATATTACCCTATTTGCGAGCCGATATGTTTCTTTGCAATTATATATGAATGGAGTCATTGATTCTATATAACAGCATAAATCATGTAAAGCGTGTTTACCCATAATGTAGTACATATATCGTGTAACATAATCCCCCAGGAGCAAATAAAGGTCACAGATACTAACATAAAGGATAGACCTCACCAACCATGACACATACTCCCTGTCTGGAAACAGCCTCTATTAAGGGTAGACCTCACCAACCATGACATATACTCCCTCCCTGGGGACAGCCTCTATTGAGGGGAGTCAATTTTGCATATCGGCCTCGAGTAACCCGAGACAGCCTAGACATTATTACTAGTTAACTTTGGTGGGAGATTTATGTAGAGAAGAGCAGTGGGGGAGGGGAGGGGGGCTACTATCTCTTTAATTATAGGTACCAACTGCCACCCTATAGCCTCTCCTTTCAGTGCTTGTGGAAATGTTACTTCCCTCTATGTGTGGGTAAGTTATATCCCTGATCCTGTTATTCAATGGTCCAATGACTAAGCAATGTATTTTCTCTTCATAACCAGCATCAGACACAAATCTAACATGCTTTGATATTCAATATTCAATCAAATCAAAGAAATCTTCATCTGGGAATTCTTAAGCCTTACTATTCTATTAATACGCAAGTATTCATCGCCCCCTCTTTTTAGCCTGGTTGTCCTTCCACCACCGCCACTACCCCTGAGGTTGGTATATGGCAGTCGTTACCAAAATCAGAGCCCAGTATGCTGCCCCCCTTTCTCTCTCCTAGGGCAGGCCACACCCCATCCTTCCCTATGCCGACTTAGCTGGTTTGATTGTTAGCCAATGAAATAATCCCAACTATTCGATGCGGTCCTCTCCGGGGGCAGTTGGTATCCCTCTGATAGCTGTTATAAGTGACAACCGCTGGTAATCAGCTTCAGCAATGGCGGCGCCCATAGGACAATCCTCTACTTCTGTATACGGTATGTGTGTCGACGTGCACTGTGCCTCCGACCTGTACTAAGACCATGCCTCACGCCCTGTGCTTCTATTGTCTTTGATGTAAGGAAGTTCTGAGTACGCCGCCATCCTAATAGGCACACAACAAGGAGGCTGTAGAAGTGCAGTACAATGTGAGGGAGGCGCAGTGCCTCCAGGGGGTGGCTGCAGTATTAACCCCATTAAGACTGATAGTGCAGCAACATGTCCATTGGTCGTCATGCACAGTCCAAATTTTTAGTATAGTTGTCCTTCCATCACCATCACTGCGCTCCTGAGGGTGGTATGGCATCATGAATGCAGCCCTGGCAAGTAACTCGCCAGGGCTGCATTCATACATCATGCCGACCCTGCGGGGTTGATACACTCCTGGAGGGTCGGCATGATGCAGCAATGAAGTGCTCAAGCAGACTCATTGGTGCATCATGGCAACCATTGTCAGTGCATCAGGATGGTGAATCTCCTTGCTAGGATTTCATTGCTGCATCATGCCGACCAATTGGCATGATGCGCCCCTCCATTAGTGGCCCTTCAAGGGTTTAAGAATGGGAACTAAGACAGGAGGAGAGAGAGGGAGATTCTAAGTTCACATAAAGTATTCAATTATCTCTTTTGAGACGAGGTGAAACACCTCCTGCCACCTCGACGCTACCTAATCAAATGAGACTGTTGCTAGTCTTAGCTCACTATGTTGCTATGCAAACTCCCACCATTACCTTGGTTACAAACAAAGGAAATGACATCACAGAGGGCTCCCAGCCAATCAGGGGCCCTATCTCTACTAGGAGACACTCTCCAGGTAAAGTAATAATTGACCAAGCAGAAATTAGGACAAAAAACCCAGATTTAATCCAGATTAGTGATGTGGTGTAGGTTTTGACCCCTGGGGTCTCATCAGGCGTCATATTTTAGAGGTAAAATAATTAGGCTTGTGGTTTCACCACAATTTTGTCTCCACAATCAATAAAATTAAATGTGGGAAGAGGCCCACTGGGTGGGGTGAGGGGAGTTAGAGCAATGGGGGTTAGATAATTTAATCTGACATCAACCAAAATAACACTGCTAAATGAGGGGCCCTTTTTATGAAAGTTACCAAATGTAATCTGGGAATTTTTTCAGTAAAAAGGACAAAGTTAGGGAATAAATCTCTAGTGGGAAGGGATCCCAGTAACATCGTGTGTTTTTTTTTAGCATGAAAGGTCCTTTTCCCTCTATGGACCTCATATCTGAAGAGAGGTAATTAGCCTAGCCTTTACACATTTATATATGTAAAGGAAATCGGAGACTGAACATGTAGAGTATATAATGAGCTACCTTTACTATGTAATCACAGATATCTTTACTATCTTAATGAGTATGGTCTATGTCTTATCCTTCCTGACATACAGAGTTTGTTAAAAACATCTTCTTATCAGGACAACTTTACAACATGTAGTATCCTCACAGTACATGCATATCACCTTTTTTATGTCTGTGCTTTTTAGCTTCCCACAATAAAGTGTCTGATCCAGTGTTAAAATGCTACTTGACTCCTTTATATCAACAATTACACAGCGGGATTTGTCATACAAAGTCCAGTGTCCTAGTTAACATAAAAGATGAGAAAATAGATAATAAAAAAAAAAGTAATAAAAAAAGAATAAAAACTCACCTACAGGTAGTTTGTATTCACTGAGATTAGTGTAAATAGGACACCCAGTACATTATCTGGTCACATTGTAACTAAATCCTGGGACATTTGTTCAATGACCTACATTGTATTGTACAAGGATTATCTGTCTAAATATATACTACTGAATAGATCTGTATCTAGGCCTAAACCTTTAGCTTTAATATGAGGGTAATTAGAACAACACAGGTACATTGAAAGAAGAATATTTCACGTGAGTGGATTAACTGACACTGTCTATCCCAAACAACTATGTGCATAATATTGTTTTTTTTTTCTTTCTTTCTTTCTTTTTTTTTCTTTAAAGAGAAATACATTAATATTGTGAAACAGAAGCATCTCCCAGTGACGGTGGTTATATATTTCCAATTTATCCCTTATGCTAATTCAAGAATTAGTATATGCATGTAGGGGCCAATAGCTAAAAGATTAGGTGGGTGTGTCTTCATGTCATATAGCCATGTTATCTGGGCTATAATAATAGTGCAGGTAAATGCTACATCCAGTTTGAAAGGCAGCTATCCTGGACACATGAATAGTACCAACTCATGAATACTCCTTCTCTTTTTAATCTCTCCCCATCATCACTGTCACACACTGGGTGGATCTAGACTAGATCTAGGTATTAACATTTCTCCACACTCAGTATCAAAAACCTACTGCAGGGAGCAATTGGTAAGAAAGCATTCATATTTTGTACTTGGATCCACAATGGAGGTCCATATATAGAAGTATGGGCAAAAAGTGACAAGAGTTACACAGGTCTTTAAAAAGACAGGACACTGGTGGCACAGGGATTTAAAAATTGATGAGTGGAGACAGTTGCACAAGTTTGTTTCAAAAGGTCATGGTTAGTTTTTATTTGCATAAAAAGGTTGGGGAGTGACACTCAAGTCCTTCCTAAAACATGATGAACTGACACTCAATCCTTCCTAAAAAGTGGCAGAGTGACAGCCTGAAAATTTTGAGTGCCCATATATAGGCACATAAAGGTCTGGCGGTGGATGAAAGGTTAGAGGTATCCTATTGGAGAATGTTGTAGACAAGCTGTAGTATACACGTTACAGACCTGTGGACAGCCTCTCTTGTCGGTCAGATCACCTAATAGGATCCTCACTTGGGGGCCATGTGCCTTGAGCCCCTTAACCCTTTAAGGGCTGCACATGCACATCAAACATGTCCAATCATTGGTCACCAGGATGCATGACTGCAGCCCTGGTAAGTAACTCACCTGTGCTACATTCAGGCTTCATGCCGACCCTTTCGGGATTGATACACTTCCGGAGGGTCCGTATGATGGCCAATGAAGTGCTGGCGAGCAGTGTAGCCAGCACTTCATTGGTGCATCATGACAATCAATGGGCATGATGCACTCCTACTTTAGCGTCCCTTAATGGTTTAAGATAGTTGGTGATGGACAGGGATGGGGCCTGAGAAGCCAGGTCTTATGCAAAGGGAATTATACTGCAGGCATCTGTCAGCAATTTCTCACCACCACGGGGTCATGGGGTGGTCGCCCCTCGCCCCCAGCATTGAGTGGCTCAGAGCAGCTCCAAGCGGTCAGCTACAGGTCAGGGCTACTACTATACATACAGGAGGGTCCCCACTGAAATTTTGATTTAAAATCCCCATTTTTTTAAGTCAGTCAATGTTTTTTCTGGTGTTTCCCCCCGTGCCAAGGCGGACTTATACATGAGGTGCACTTTATAGTTATACACAATATATTACGGTACACAAATGCATGAGGTTTAAAGTTGTTTTTTTTTTGTTTTTTTTTGTTTTTTTTTAACGAGATGGGTTTCTAAGAAGTCCTACCTTGAACCTGAGTAAACGTCTCGACTTCAAAGCAATACTTACCTGCAAGTAAATAAAGAACAGCGGTTAGTACAATAAAGTTTGAAATGATAAACAACAAAATGTATGGAAGTTCAATAATTCCCTTTTTCAATTTAAGAAAACGGTGTCCATGTATCTATAAGCCGAAGCCAATGGCTGAAGATGGGTAGGACTCTGGAGGATGATTGGCTGAATTAATCATAATTTCCCGAAACGTGATTAAACTCCCACTTTCTTCTTGTCCATACAGGGGAGGGACTCTTGACGCTCTTAAGAAATAACTCTTTGTATTAATATTTGCCCTTTGAAAGGAATTAGAATGTACGGCAAATCTTTTTGCATGAAGCCGACCTAATACTTCGACTTGATTCCAATGCCATGGGTTTTAAAAACAGTAAATGAGGACATTAATGAATCGACCTACACCCTCTGAAACACTGCCATGGCCTGGGGGATTAATTCTGACAACTTCTGTCGAAATCTATAAATTGCTCTCTGGTATTAACTGTACATTCTGTCCTTGATGTGGAAAACGTATCAGATGATCCTAGATATCTCTTTGCTAAACTTAAGAACCTTGGATTTTATTTCTGCCTGGTCTAAAAATCCTTTTCCATGTCGTGTTTCTTGTGTGACATAAATATTTCATTTTCCCATAAGCAAAATTCTATATAGTTTGCAGAGCTTCGTCCCACCCACTGAGCAGCTCGGCGGTGCTTGGAGACCGAGCTGCTCATGCTGCACAGGCTCCAAGCAGAGAGTTGCTCATCCAGCTGCTCATACCTGGAGGGCCTTTTGCTCTGTCAATTCCTTCTCACCTCCCCTACCACCAGCTCACTATTATGGACACTGCGGGGGAAATTCCCTTCACACCTCTACCTCCTGACACAGCTCGGTGGGTCACTTGGTGGACTGGGAGTGGACACTTTTTAACCCTTTAATGGCATCTAATACAAGAGTGCATCATGCCTATTGGTCGTCATGATGCACCAATGAAGTGCTGGCTAGTTTGCTCACCAGCACTTCATTGGAACATCATGCCGACCCTCTGGAAGCGTATCAATCCTGCAGGGTTGGCATGATGCATGAATGTAGCCCTGGCTGCATTCATGCATCGTGATGACCAATGGGTGTGATGCATTAAAGACCCTTAAAGGGTGAAGAGAGATACCATGGAGAAATTCCCTGCGCTCCTGACCGCTAGGTGGCCCTTCCCTGACCCAGAGAGAGTTACTGCAAGCTCTCTGCTTGTCTAGTAGCCTGACTACCTGGGTATGTGGAAGGTGGGAGGTCGGGTATTAGGGATAAAGTATCTAGCCTTGCTATCTATGAGGTGTGAATGTGTGTGCTGCATGGTGGGAGGGAGGAGTGTGGGGTGTTTAAGTGATCCAGGTATTTAACTGCTACATGCCCAGGCTGGGGCTAATTACTCTAGTGCCATGTTTCCTCCATAGCCCCATCTCCTCCAGGGTGGGTGGCTATTTGCTGGCGCCGGACTCTGCACAAGACAGACACCCTTAATTATGAAATACTGCCTCCAAATATTCAGGTAATAGAGAAGTGTAGGAAGCAAATCTTCATGGGTGGGGGCGGCAGTGGCCCCACCATGACCACCTTTCTCGGCTCAAGCATGACAACACCTATTCATGCCTATACCTATATAGGACTCTATAGAATCAGTATAGGAGAGTTCTTTTTGATGACTTTAAGAATCTGATTTTTGGTGTCTTTAAGAATCTGATTTGAGTCTCCCATTTTCCCTACCAAACTGATCGTATTTGAGAAGCGAGGTTTTGAGAGTCTTGTGCACCTTATTATGAGGTCTTGGCAAATTTTGTGGGGGAGGGGACAGACATATTAAAAATTCAGTCCCCCCCACCTTTGTGACTGGAGGACGAAGGCCCCCCTGCCCCACCCCCTTTGCTATACCCCTGCACTATTCTATGCAGGGTGATGGGGACGGAGAGGCAAGCAAAGGTGGGGCGACAGAAAGGATCGGAATAGGAACCTCCTGGATCATGTTCCCCACCACACAACTACATCAGCCAATTAATCCTGAACTATTTTGAGAACTGATCCGCCCTCATCGTTTTGACTAAACTCACAGCCACCGTCGGATGTGAGGAGGAGATGAGCGAAAATGGATAAAGAGAAGAAAACTCAATTTTGGTTTTCCCGCAGGTAGGATAATGAATTGCCTAGATATGGGCCTCATTAGATTATGCCCTGGTGACGTCACTGAAGGCAATATGACACCTGTACAATGGCGGCATGGTATTAAAAGACACCTGACACAGAATACATTTGTACCACAAAAAGTACACTGAGGTATTTTGCAAGTTTAATTTCCCTTCACTTTGTATCCTGATACCTGATACTGGCAGATGAGTTTTACCACATACCCGTTATGGATTTCACAGATATGAGAGATATGGAGAGATTAAAGGAACACGATATGAACTACATTATATTTATACACGCACTCCAGTCCTATTACCTCTTCACTCTTATACTATATATTTTACATTACCAGAAATCCTCGCGTATAAGGCACTGCTTATATGCGTGGATCATATACCCTCGCTGTCCCATATAGGCTTGTATAAGAGTCTTGGTACGCCTTGTAGGCAAGGTTTTTTAAATCGAAATAATACTTAACTAGTCAAAACCAGGCCCCAATGTGCCCACTATAGAATTTCCTCTAACCTAGGGTGCGCCTTATATGCGAGGTGTTCCCTTTACAACACCATTCAGGTAATATCCAGGACATACCTGCTTCAATGTTACCACCCCACCAAGACCACTGTATCAACAACCTCTACAGTGCTCCCCAGACAGAATATGATCAAGACCTAGAAGAGGTAGATTCTAAGAAATGTCTACACCAATATTTGCCATCTGCGCTTTGGCTATTCTACATGGCTACACTTGGGATTCTGAGGGAGCCCCCTGAGCACGACTCGGCTTTCAACATGTCAAGATAACTTTTAGTCTGGGTTGTTTGCTATCTACAAGAATTCAAAAAGCCAAGTCATATTGCTGAAAGGACAGCTAAAACCAATTGAAGAATTTCTTTTTCTCTCATTTTATTCAATTATATTTTTCAACTGCGGTTTTGATTGGCTATTTCAAAATATTTCATATTGAAATAACTGTAAGGCCTTTGATTTCGATCTAATGAATATGGACAAGGCTCGCTCGACAAAAACAAAATTTTCAATTTATAACAATTGTATGTTAATAAACGTTATTTACGTTGTCATCAAATCTAAGGCTGGTGTGCAGATTTTTTCTTCATAAGGAGATGCTTTAAAAGAATCATACTTACAATGTACACACTAGACTTCCTCAAGTCCATAGATTTTGATATGAAAGAATTGAAATATGGTGGGAAAATGAAAATTAAACACATTTCTAGTGAATAAATTTCTAGTGAATACATGAACCCAGCAGCTAGAGGGGGAGAGGCATGGGGGGGGGGTATAGTGGGGTTGGGAGGAGAACTCAGGGACTGCAACCAGTCTATGTACACACCAGTGTCAATACACAAACCATTTAGATCCTGGGGATATATTTAACAGGCGTCCAATACAACACACCCAGGTATCTGTATACCCATGGAAAGGTCAACCTTCAATTGGTAATCTCCTGGTCTCAGCATGTTCCGCGCCCATGGCCGAGAGCGCAATTAAGGCTCTACTGATGACACTCACTTGGTGAACGTGTGACCCAAGGTCAACTCCCACCCTGGACTGCCCGTCCCAAGGTCACTGCGTCCCTATGACCTTCAATGACCTTGGGACATAGCCTTTGGGCGCTGTCCCGGATGACCACGCATACCGCCCCCTATCGGGACGCCCATGCACGCAGCATGTGGACGCCAGCGGTATATGACTAACATACTACATATATATGTCTGATAAGGACCTGGTAGGTGGGTATTTAAACCAGGTAGCCCACCTGCAAATCTACCACGCCCACCTGGTAGACCCTTGAGCAGGGCAGAGCATGAAGATACCCCCACCCACCCCACCATTCCTCCCGTGGGTGCTCACAAGAAACTAATCCTAATCTGCCCAGAGGCAGAACTAGGAACCAGAACCCTTAAATCAGCTTTAGTTCTGGCCGGGTTATTATATGTCCTTTTGCATTGACTGTGAGTATAATGTAGCTACTAACCCTACCCCATCACCACCAGTGCTCAACAAGTGTTTGCCATAAACCATCCTATAGCACCCAGAGGTGTTACCATGCCCCACTGCCGGCCTCCATGAGTTGCCCCAGGTGAGCAGCTCACATACCTGGGGAGCTGCTCTCACCTGCTCATTGCCTCATGTAAGGGCGGATAAGTCAACAATGTATCATGCCCATTGGTAGTCATGATGGAGGGTTATCAGAGCTGCATTCATGCATCATGCCGACCCTACAGCCTTGATACACTCCTGAAGGGTCAGCATGATGCGCCAATGATAAGTTGGCAAGCAGAGTTGCCAACACTTCATTGGTGCATCAAACAGCACTTCCAATGGGCATGATGTACACCTAAAATAGCAGTGCCTACTACTTATCCAAAAAGGTGGAGGCTGTCACTCGGTCACGTCCATAACTAACCTGCAGGAACCTTTCAGCTATGGCTGCCAGGGGATTTAACTACTGAAGGGCCTCTTGTGATTGTCCAGTGACCTTAGCCCTGACAACACTGAGCCCCCAGTGTAGGCAGTAGTAGGTAGCTGCCTGTTGTCTTCTATAGGTCCAGTAGCTATAGACTCACTCAATAGACAGTGGGAGTCCATGGTGAGACTCAGTAGTAAAAAGCTAGTGTCTGCGCAGACTGTTTACAAGCCGTACAACGTCTTAGAATAGACATCCCTGGACACTGTTAGCCTGCTCCCAGTCAACACATCTAGTTTACACCTCTTTGCACAAACGAGCCTCATTTGCTTCTTGATAGAAGAAAAACAAATACAAAAAGCAATGTTATCGTCAAGAATTGCTAACGAGAGGACATCATTTGGAGTCGACCACAGACTGATTGCCACTTAACCCTTTGGGCGCATCATGCTCAATGGTCGGCATGATACACCGATGAAGTCCTGGCAAGTCTGCACTTCATTGGTGTATCATGCCGACCTTCCGGGACTGTATCAAACCTGTAGGGTTGCCCATGTATGAATGTAGCCCTGGTGAGTTACTCGCCTGGGCTACATCCATGCATCATGACAACCAATTGGCATGATGCATTAATGCATTAGGGACCTTTGAAGGGTTCACTAGAATGATTCAAATGAGATTAATTCCAAGAGGCTTTTATAACGTTATAATTGATGTTACACGGTAATGGGCATGGTCTTTATGATCTCTGTGCCTTGGGTATGCCAATGAAAACATCCAGCGGACTTAGATCAGGGGGATATTATATTGGTGACTAACTATTACAGTCCCATAGATAAGGCATGGTTACATAACCCATACTAAATACTGACATATATAACTTGGTTATCATCTGTCTACAGACGAGATTCTTTATGACCATTCTCTTATCACTATCCAGGGGACGTTCTGTAATATTATCTCTAAAGGTATGAAACGAGAAAGGTTGGCTTTGCATTAAAAAAAAAGTTTGGCAAAATCAGAAATGCCATTTGATGGTCGACAACACCCAGGAAACCTAAGATGTTGCACAGTTTTAGATATGAAGCTACTATAATTTAATATAGAAATCTCTGTGCCAAACTAGGAAGTGAAACTGCAGGCAAAGCATAAAGAAATGCATGTAAGATTGTGGTCAACACCTACGTATGTAAACTTCCTCTATGAGGTGATTCACAAGACAAATATCTTCCAAAATGTGTACACATACATATCAGATTGCAAAATCTTGATGTGATGTATACCCTTGTCGACAACAGCTTCATTTCTAAGTTTTACAAACGTGTAATAAACTCAAATCAGATCTTTCTTTTAATTCAGATTTCTGTCATATTACTCTATATCGAGGTAGAGGGATGTTCCATGGGCGCGGCCATTGCTGGAGCAAAGTACACCGAGTAAGGTCCCCACAGTGCAGCCAGTTATAGGGTTTCACATTGCAATATATCACCCACTGGAGTATTATTACTCCAGCATTACATTCCTGGAGGATCCAATGATGTAGTAGTGATCTAATAGGACATGGAGTCACAGGCGATAACACGACCAGTAAACGCAATAAACTAACCATGTCAGATATGAGGGGTGCTATAGGGGGAGAGGGAGAAAATATCATTGGTGGCAGATCGATAAGACCTACACTATGACAAGCAGGTGTAGATTGGATGTTACAGGTAGTCGGTGTTCATGTATTGGCAGGCTTATCAATACCGACTCACCTGTGACACAGGATTAGTGACCATACCTGGGGATGTTCAAAGGGATTAACCCATCCTTTGATTCATTTATTGAGTATGAAAGCTGGACTTGTCTTTTCCCATTCAGGCTGACAGCATTGCATGTGCAAAGTTTCAGTTTGGTTACTAAGATCTACTATGATTACCCTGCATATTATAAGTCATGGCTTATATGCAAGGGTACACCCACTGAATGCCTTATATGATCAGCAAGAGTTTGGGGTAAGCCCTGTAGGCGAGGATATTCAATGTTAAATTGACACTAAACTGGTCCAAATCATGTGTCAGGTGCAGGTACTCTATAGCATCCCATCAAGCTGGGGTGCCCCTTATAGGTGAGGTGAGGTACATAATGAAAAGGACTCCTATACTACCTCATAAAAAAATAAATAGTTTGCTTCCTACGTCTCTACAGTACTCATAGGTCATTGAGTGACTCGCTGTCTTTGTGAGTCATAGTTATTTACTCTAACCAAGAGCTGTTATCGCCTGGGCATATAATGATTATGTCTGAAGAGGAGACTGAGAGGTTTGTGTCCCTTCTTTTAGTGTTATGTCCAGAGCTAGAACATTCTGAGCAGGTACAGAAAGGTGGTTGAGAGTGCAGGTAATATTAATTATGAGCAGCTCAGGGACAGGTTATAAACAGTGTGTTCGTAGGAGTGCATCATGCCCATTGGTCGTCATGATGCACCCATGAAGTGCTGGCAAAGTCTGCTCACCAGCGCTTAATTGGAGCATCAAGCCGACCCTCCAGGAGTGTATCAACCCCGTAGGGTCGGTATGATACATAAATGCAGCCCTGGTGGCGAGTCACTCGCCAGGGCTACAGTCATGCATCATGTCGACCAATGGTCAGGATACATTGTTGGCCCTCAAAGGTTTACCGGCCAGAGAATCAAGGTGTGTAAAATAGGTATTTTTGTAATGGCGGTGGTCAGGAGACTTGTTTTATCTCGACCACCCTCCTGCCATGCCTGTCATCTCTTTATCTCCTGACACATAACACATTTTTCACCTTGGCTACTGCCCCCTTTTTCAAACCTTATATTCCTGTCTTGCTCATGGAGTAAACTTGACCCACGGTCATAAATTCTGCACAAGTTACACAAATACATAACTTAGAGCATAAAGAGTTATTACACCCATGAATGTGACTGGGGACTATTTTCATATACCCTTTCTGGACTGGATAGATCTAAATAGATAAATAAATAAATAAAAAAAAAAAAAAAAAAGACACTATTTTCATATACCATCCCTGGCCTGGACTGGACAGAGTCAGATGAAAAGAAAAAGATCTGAATGACATTGGTGGGGGTGACTTTGAGAGAAGGGCTGACCGGTAGCTAAGTACCAAAATGCCTTTCATGGAGGTGATACAGGGGTGAGCTGCTCTCCTTTCATGTCCTTCTGCTCTCCTTGGCCACCTTGTACTCCAGAAGGTCAGCTTATACTGGAGTACTGGAGGTGCAATATATATGTATACATATACCTTGATATACATGTAGTTCTCATGAGTACCATTCATTCTGTCCTTAAGGCCCAATATATGTATACCTACTTCGCTATAGTTCTCTTGAATATCACCCATATTCTAAAGCTCCATTATATTTTTCCATAGTTCTCAGAAATATCATAATCTTTAATTTCAAAGTCAATTATTCTTTGTTAAAATATCTCAGGATTATCATTCTCTTTACCCTAAAAGTGCATTGTATGTACTCAAACATAATTTGCTATCCCTATCTCTCTAACCCCACCTTCCCCTTGGCCTGGAGCTGCCTGTAATTAGGAAAGGATCATACCATTTATGTGCATCTCACTTTATTACCCTTTGAATAGAACTGCAATTACCGGGGTCTATGTGCATGATAATTCACTGGTGATAATGGGAGATAGACACCGTGCAATCTATACTGCATCAAAAGGGTACGTTCTGGAAATACTTTAGACATGATAATCCATTTCGTGCTTAGCATTCCAATAGCAATTCCCTCCATTTTTTCTCTTCTTTTCTTTTGACTCAAGTGCACTGAGGCTCACAATCGTCATAAATACTACATAACTCTGGGATGAAATTATTCTATTGCTCAATGTACTGGAGAAAATCAAGCTAAAGCCAATCCCAAAGCACCCTCCACTCAAATTGCATCCAGAGCACAGCTTTAGCTTTTCCTCCTCTAGTGCCTTTCAAGTGGTCTCCCCCTTGCCACAACTGTCTGGTTGCCTAGCACAGTGTGTGCATACACTCTAGTCTCTTTTTTCCTAAGGTGAACTTTGATCAAGAAGGAGGGATATCAGGGCTATTGCCCACCAACCAGTGTTTGCCAGACTCCCATAGCTACCTAGCCAAATAGGTGAGGTAGGGGAATGAGTGGGCATAGTTTAATTAAGTACCCCAGTAGTCATCTTTCTTTTAGTAGCATATAATAGCATTAAAGTTCCTGCATCAGATATTACCGTTATTCCTAACAAATAAGGCGCGGCTTATGAATACACAAGGATGGCCTCAGATGCGCATTATATGTTTTCCATAAAGTGAGGGTGCGTCCTACAGGTGAGGTTTTTGATGTTATAGAACAGGACTGCTAGTAAACTGCCTGAAATATGCCCCCAGCTGCACCTCATTGCATTTCTTTCAACTCTGGGTGCTTTTTTGTTTGCTTGTTTAGATTTACATCCGAGGGCCATCGAGGAACTCAGACATTTTGGACATGAAGTCCTTTCTTTTCTCTTAGGGAGTGGTCATTATTTATGAACAGGGGGGGTGGTGGGTTTTCGTGCGGATGTGCGAACAATTTTTACGCCCCCCTCGACGGCAGTCAACATTTTTTGCGCCCCCCCTCGGGAGTGGTCTGAATTTTTTACGCCCCCCCCTCAAACCTACCATCCCCCCCTGTTGATAAATAATGACCACTCCCTTAGGACAGGTATTTATATGCTGCTTGCCTGACACAGCAGTGACCGCATCTATTGATGACTGAATCTATGAGATGAATGACCGCATCTATCAGGGGTGTGAAATGCCGAAATTCACTTCCTCTGAAGCGCAATATACCACCTCGCAGGGACTTCTACTTAATATTTTCACATTAGATTAAAGTGGTCAAATCAGTACATTGGACATATTAAACCACTTTCTGATGTAGAGAAAAGCTTAGAATCACCACTGGGATAATATCTTTATTCCATTTGGAATGGAACTTTGCATCAGAGAAAATTCTATTTCAGACCCCCCCCCCCCATAAATGAAAATTTATTTTCTCAGTGGATTTGCAGAGATCCCAAGAATGGTCCTGGTGGGCATTAAAACCGCGGATTTCCGCGTTTCCGTGGAAATTTCACACCCCTGATCTATGAGGGGGGTGAGGGGAAAAACCGCTACTGGGGCTTCATTCCCCTACTCTTTTCAAAGGATAGCAAGTGTTCTTTTATTTGCCCGGTCCCATAGGTAGGGCCAGACAAACCACAGCCTTTAATCATTCAGAAGTGGTTCACTGAGGGGGAATCCCATGGCAAAAGACAAGCATGTAGACCCGGGCCTGCGCATTTAGACACCAGCTGCCCACCTCAAGTCACAAGAAACCCCAAGTTTGTCGCCTTTTTACGAATCTGGTATGCCCACTGGTAGAATGGAAGGAGAATTCCTTCTTCATGGACTATTCTGCTCCTCCATTCCCTCACATGAAGGTCCCCACTCCAAAGGGGGAACTCTGGGTGCACCTTATATGCAAGGTGCACCTTATATGCAAGGTGCACCTTATATGCGAGGTGTACCCTATACATGAGGATTTACAATAGAGAAACCTTCTTAATTGCCTATGTAGCATGGCATGTATCATACTCACACAAAAACTAAGTCTGGAAGCTTTCAGACCATGCACTGTGTAAACATAGGATTTATCTATTTGTTTTATCCCTTGGATATATCATGACCAATCCCTCATGTACACATTTTACCCCTAAGCAAATCTAAACCAGACTTCCGTAAATTCTCTCGTATAAGCCGCTGCTTATACCAGAATCCAAATCCAAATCAGGCTTATAGGATTGGCCAAATGTCTGGGTGCGGCTTATATGAGGGTTTTTTAACGCTATGAAACAGTACTAAATCTTCAATTTTCAAGCCTCTGGCTTATCCCAAAGTTGGAGGTGCAGCTTACATGAGGGATGCAGCTAATATGAGAGAATTTACGGTACTACCGTAAACTCCCGCGTATAAGACGCGTCCTATACGCCAAACAAAATGCTGGGGAGTCTTATAGGATTTTTTCAAGTTGGGGGGGCGTCTTATACGAGGGGTAATTTTACTATAGAAATGTATTGAATTTACAAATATCAGCATTAAAATGTGCGTCTTATACGCGAAAATGCATGTGCTAAGTTTGGGGTGCGTCTTCTACGCGCAGCGCGTCTTCTACGCGGGAGTTTACGGTAATACTGTAAAACTCTCACATAAACTACAGCTCTACTACGGCTTCAATAGTTACTGGGTGCAGCTTTAATACGCGGGTTTTTATATATGGACTACACCGTAATATCCTGCGTCGCGTCTTATATGCAAATCTGAGCCAAACTAGTGCCTTGAAGAATCTGCTCTAAGCCTGGGTGCGTCTTATAGTTGTGGTACTTCTGCTATATATGCAGTACTAAACTTTCAAAAATCATGCCCCAGCTGCACTTTATAGCATTTAAAAATACCTCGCCTCCCTATAAATTGCACTTTTTGCACTGGAATATTGCCCCGTGTGTAAGGTGCATCCCACATATTAGGTACACGCTGTATTGAAATTCAGGTATTTCAATATAAAAGGGTGCGGCTTATACATGGGGTTCCACATATTAGGTACATGCTGTATTGAAATTCGGGTATTTCAATATAAAAGGGTGCGGCTTATACATGGGGTTCTACCTATTAGGTACATGCTGTATTGAAATTCGGGTATTTCAATATAAAAGGGTGCGGCTTATACATGGGGTTCCACCTATTAGGTACACGCTGCATTGAAATTCGGGTATTTCAATATAAAAGGGTGCGGCTTATACATGCCCGGACCAGAAGGCAGTATCTGCTTCTCCTATCAGTAGCTACTGAGAATATGCTGATCAACAACTGCATTTTGCAGTAGGCACTGCTGAAATACTTCTGAAACAGCTGACTCTACACTGCATTTTCAGCATAGACTCAGTAGTGTACTGACTATCAACTGAACATGCACTGCATTTTCAGGCCAGAATCAGTAGTCTACTGACTCTCAACTGAATGTTAATAGATACCAAAATTGTCACACTCTGTGCAGCAGCATAGATTCAGTAGTCTACTGACCATCTACTGGTATCGCTCTGTCCATTTATGGATTATTTACTGGGCTACTGACCTTATGCTTCTGAGACAGTCTATAGTGTGAATGTCAGTATGGTTGTGAACAGTAATCAAAAGATTCAGTAATGAAATGTTTTGTACTGAATCATCAAGTGTTATTTTGGTCACCATCCTGACACTATTCTTTTTTTACACAGTATACATGTATCATTGATAATTACAAAGCTGCTTTCTTATCACCTTAACATCAATAAAATGCAAGGCATTCTACTATAGCAGTACTTTATCAGACATGCCTACTCTTACCCTCTTGCTATGATAGAAGTTACCCAGTACTACTGAATCAATACTGCCCCCCTCTTATATGAGTTGCATGCACTACTAGGGAGTAATGACAGCTCCACATAGCTGATGGGGTGGTGGCTCAGGGGGCTAATGCGTTAGCGCAGTAATCAGAAGATCCCAAGTTCAAATCCAGCAAGGACCACCTAGAAAGGCATTGGTAGTGACAGTACTAAAACAGCGGCTGCTTCTTTTATGCTTCTACCTGCCCCCAGCAGTAGTCTTCAGTATGGTCTACTGCTCACCTACTGCTAGAGCAGCAGTCATGCAGTAGTGCTGATTGAACACTGCCCCAACCCCATATATGGTCATGCAGCATTAAATAAGTAGATACTGTTCAAATGCTGCCATCTAATTTACATAATTGGGACAACTGATTCAATACTGCTTGCAGGCTGCTAATACTACTGCCCTACTACTGAACCACTGCTGCAATTTCTGTGGTACTGAACAGTAGAATGCCAGTAGATGCTGATACAACACTGTTTCTGATGCTGCTTTCACACTGAATCACTACTGTCACACCACACTGTTTCTCAGCTGCTTTAGTACTGCTTTTCTACTGCATTTTGGTCCGGGTGGGGTTCCACCTATTAGGTACACGCTGTATTGAAATTCGGGTATTTCAATATAAAAGGGTGCGGCTTATACATGGGGTTCCACATATTAGGTACACGCTGCATTGAAATTCGGGTATTTCAATATAAAAGGGTGCGGCTTATACATGGGGTTTTACAGTACTGTTCTAGTGGCACAAGAGCCGTGGGACACCAACTCGTGGTTTCCCTCTGTTCTCATTCTGAGGCTCACGAGTACCAGTGGAGTCATGGGTTACTTTTCTCTGGCCTGGGCTTTTTAACCCTTTTAGGTTCACTGATGCAGGAGTGTATCATGCCCATTGGTCGTCATGATGCACCAGTGAAGTGCTGGCGAGACTGCTCGCCAGCACTTCATAGTCTCGCCAGCACTTCATTGGAGCATCATACCAACCACCGGGACAGTATCAACCTAGTAGGATCAGCATGTTGCATTTATGCATCATAATGACCAATGGGCATGATACATTAATGCATTAGCGGCCCTTAAAGGGCCCTTAGCAGAAAAACCTGCCATCATCTGACCCTGGGCCAATGTTGACTCTACCAAGTGGTAGGTCTGTTTTTGATGAGGAGGAGAAAGAGGAGGATGCTCAGCACTCTCCCGTGACAGACTTGTACCTCGACTTTGCCCAAACCTTGAAATCTCCTGTGGAAGAAGGCGTGAAAAGAGTACTACGGGTACTTTTCTGCTTTCATACCCCTATCTTACACTGCCAGTCTCCATCCACTAGAAATAATTCTGGGGACTAAGTATGATTCCTATAATAAAATCTTTAATCCAGAGGATTTGTTGTTTACATATCTAATGAGATGCATCTTTTTTTAATCAGATATTTCTCTAAAATGAATTGCCAAAATTGTTGTGCATAGTTGTGTAAAGAGGAAGCTTTGCTCAGAGATCCGTTGAGAACTTGGAGAGAAATATGTGCTAAATGGTAGCTTGGCTGCATGGTACACAGCCCTCCTCCTTCCCCTAGTGGCACGTACAGGAACCACAACCTTATAGCATGGAACATATTGTACTTTCAGGGATGTAAGTCAGGCATGGGCAAATATCAGGAAGCCATACATTTACTTGATATAAAAGCCTTCTATTTTTCCAAACATCCCTCCTCACCACTCGTATAAGGAAAGTACATGGCATTCAAAATTTTCAGAAATTAGGAAATCCTGATAAATCATGAAGACTTACATCCCTGTACTTTATAACTTCAGGCCCAATTCTATAATATAGGCTTTAATAAATGATTCTCATTCAGTTTCTAAAGATACCCTTTCTATATCTTTTTATACATAAAATGATCCAAAGCAATAGATATACATAAACAAGAATTGAAGATGGCTACCATAAAATTCCCATATACGTTACAGGTATAACATTTCTGAAGGCGTGTGGCTTATAAATACACAAGGTTTTGTGGTAATTTCGAGTTCAATAGTCGATTAATGACTAATGGAACCATTTTTATATTGCTTTATAATTATGCATTTCACTTTGAAGCAATACACCCACACAAAGAAACATGCATGCTATCGAGACGATAAATGCCTATTACTGTAATCTCCCGCGTATAAGGCGCGTCTTATACGCGGGGTTTTAGTTCTACCTGGATCTAGGCTGGAAACCTACCCCTGAATTCCGCTCCCGCTACTCTCCCACTACATATGGGGCAGGTGGAAGCCTTGGCCAACTTGTTGGAAACTGTTGGATGTGCATGAGTGAGCACACTCTCCCAGCAGATGTTTTCACTGATAGGTTATCTGAATATATGGGGGAGAGTGTGAAATGAGACTGAGAGTGCAGAATAAACATTCACTAATCACCCCTAATTAAGGGATTAGGATAAGAACCTCTTTGATATAACAAGATTATATTTCTGTAATCCCCACTCTCCCTGTCTGTGACCTGACCTTGACACAGGAGGAAGTAAGGGGAGAGGGGTTGGGGGGTGGAGCCCTATGCCTGCGGTAGTTATACAGACTGCAGATGCCCAGCGTAACCTGGATCCACAAGGGGGACACCAAGACCTTTCTTTTAATATGTTACACTACCATATAGCCACATATGCTGCATATGGGGTCCAGTGGGGTCCTGGGGGTCCAAGCAACACATAGCTTTTTGAATTTTGAGAATCCATTCAGTAGAAGAGAAGTTATGATTTTTTTTTTTTTTTGACCATATTCTAAAACTCTAGGTGCGCCTTATACGCGGGGTGTATAAGATATCATGTATGGATATCATTTCTTAATCTAGTCTATATAAGTAAAATCCTTCATGTATTAAAGCCATACCCTGTGTTGAGGGGAATCCTATAAGCCGCACCAAGAGCTTTGAATGGTTTATACACCGCAGCTTATATGCGGGGTTTTATGGTAGGGGATCTATTTTCAGATCAAACTTCTGAACGCCTCCATAGACATACATGCACAGTGGGCCCACGTATGGCATTGACTGTGGTGAGGGAGGCAGAACGTGACCAGTTAAAACCCATAGTGCTGACAGTGCACTAAAAGCATCTATATCCATCCATTGGTCAGCATAATGCATAAATGCTGCCCTGGTGAGTAGCATGTATCCATCACGCTAACCCTAAAGCATTGGTACACTCCCGTAATGCAGCAATGAAGTACAGCCTTGACAAGTGACTGCCAGGGCTTTGTTCATGAATCTTACCGACTTTAACTAGACCAAGTGGGGGGCCTTCTTACTGCTGCCAGAGCTACTGGAATCTTACCGACTTTAACTAGACCAAGTGGGGGCCTTCTTACTGCTGCCAGAGCTACTGGAATCTTACCGACTTTAACTAGACCAAGTGGGGGCCTTCTTACTGCTGCCAGAGCTACTGGAATCTTACCGACTTTAACTAGACCAAGTGGGGGGCCTTCTTACTGCTGCCAGAGCTACTGGAATCTTACCAACTTTAACTAGACCAAGTGGGGGCCTTCTTACTGCTGCCAGAGCTACTGGAATCTTACCGACTTTAACTAGACCAAGTGGGGGCCTTCTTACTGCTGCCAGAGCTACTGGAATCTTACCGACTTTAACTAGACCAAGTGGGGGGCCTTCTTACTGCTGCCAGAGCTACTGGAATCTTACCGACTTTAACAAGACCAAGTGGGGGCCTTCTTACTGCTGCCAGAGCTACTGGAATCTTACCGACTTTAACTAGACCAAGTGGGGGCCTTCTTCCCGGGGGGGGCACTGAGCCTCGGTTTGGGTACCAACTGTGGTACTGACCCCGCGGAGCAGTAGCTGTTGACGTGTCAGCAAGGGGGAAAAGGGGGGCTGTCAACGGAATTGCATCTTGAGATTAGGGGGTTGTTAATACCTATTATAACTTGGATGGTAAGGAGCAGTTTGTATATTCCTTCTTATCCCCGAATGGCTGTGAAATTCCTTAGTATTTTTGTCAGAAACCATAGTTTACATGGAAGAGGCCCTTGAAAAGAGGGGCTGTTATCGGACTTATTGAAAAAAGGGGGCTGTAAAAATTGAGCTACAATTTGAGGGGCTGTGAAATGGCCAAATTTGGGGGGCTGTAGTTTCGCAGTTGGACCCACTATCAAAGAGTCAGTGCCTCCCCCGGGGCCTTCTTACTGCTGCCAGAGCTACTGGAATCTTACCGACTTTAACTAGACCAAGTGGGGGCCTTCTTACTGCTGCCAGAGCTACTGGAATCTTACCGACTTTAACTAGACCAAGTGGGGGGCCTTCTTACTGCTGCCGGAGCTACTGGAATCTTACCGACCCTATGGGATTGGCACTGTCTTAAATGGTGGTTTGATATGACCCATCAATAAACTGCTGGAGAATTGCCAGCACTTGATTGGTGCATCGCGATGGGCATGATGCACCAATGTATTAGCGGCCGGTAAAGTCTTAAAGTGTGTGTGGTGTACCGTGTCACGTGTGTGTTTGTACAGAGGGGGCGTGGCAGTGACAGCTCCCACGTGGCCGGCACGATCTACACTGTGTGTGTGTGTGTGTGTGTGTGTGTGTGTGGGGGGGGGGGTGATGGGTGTGTGGGCGTCAGGAAGCTGTGGGGCTATGAATGGAACACCTGGCATGGGGGATCACTGTCATGATGACACAGTTAGAAAAAACAAATAAAAAAAGTTAAGTTAAAAATGACAGATCGACAGAAAAAGAAAACTAAGAGACAGACAGAGATGGAAGGAAGGAAGGAAGGAAGGAAGGAAAGAAGGAAAGAAAGAAAGAAAGAAAGAAAGAAAGAAAGAAAGAAAGAAAGAAAGAAAGAAAGAAAGAAAGAAAGAAAGAAAGAAAGAAAGAAAGAAAGAAAGAAAAGAGGAGAGGAAGTCATGGTTCCATAGTATAGTCTATACCACTCATAGCATCTATCCATATCCCAAGAAGCTCGATATGCTCTGAAGGCAGTAGATAACCCCCCCCCCCCATTCCAGCAGGACTGACCGTGTGCACTTATACATATTCTGCGGCTATTTCCTTGGGATGAATTACCGGTATGTCTCGTTAGAATAGAATGGTTAATTGGGTAGCAGAGCCTGAAGGTGAGACTGCCACGGGCATCCCTTTACCATAAAACTGGCAGCTTTATGAAGCTCTCCTTATTAGAAGGGCAGTACATGCCCTGTCTATACACCACAAGGGCCGTAAAACCTTGCGTATAAGCCGGGGCTTATGGACAATTTCACAGCGGCTTTTAAGGCACCAGGAACTTGTAATGTAGCTTATACGTGCGGTTTAATATATAGACTATAGTAAGAAATAGCAACTTTTTCATACCCAAAGTGCACCTTATATTCCACAATTGGGTGTGCGGCTCATATAGGGGTGCGGCTTATATGCAAGGTTTTACGGCATGTCTGGTGAGTGCGTGGCCACTACCATGATATTATTCAGTATTCCACATACGAATTCTATATAGTACACCCAGACTGTACTGCAGACTTATACCTATGCATGACCATTAGTCAGCAGGACAAGCAGAAAGGAGACCCCAAGGGCCATGCATAGAGTGTCCTTTCTGCTTACAAGCTCACACTTATTTAGCCATGTTCACTGCACCGAGCATGGCTACAGGCTAGCCACCAGACACGAAAGCCGTGCCATCCCTTGTCACAGACGACTATATAGGGCCTTCTCTCCTATAGCACTCTAGCTCATCCCAAAGTCACCATGGTTAGCAGACAGCCATGGTGTCCTCAATACTATGCTGGTTCCTGAAGCGCACTAAGAGGGGCCAGGGATGGGAGCTGGTGGGGGGGGGGGGGTTCATGTCACATCTGTACGTTAAGAATTGTCCATATCACCCGCTCGGTTTTAAGAAATGACCATGTCGGTTTGTCGAATGGCCATGATGCTGGATAGGAGTACTGGCGAATTGGGGCCAGAGCTTTGGGGCTAAAGCCAGTCTATATGTCATTGGTTTGGGGGTCCAGAGTCATAAAATGGGCATGCAAACCAGCAAATGGAGGGTTACATTCCAGTACCCTTTTAGTCAGTGCCACGGTTAAAATGGCACAGCAGTCAGTCTTTAGACAATCTACATTGGAATAGGTCGGTATACAGTCATGCAACCCTCCCGCTTTAAATGCAGATAAAGCATTAATGCATCATGCCCATTGGTCATGAATGCAGCCCTGTCGAGTAACTAACCAGGGCTACATCCATGCGTCATGCCGGCCCTATAGGGTTGATGCCGGAGGGTTGGCATGTTGCACTCCTGCATCAGTGTCATTTAAAGGGTTGTCTTGATGTAGAGGACTCTGTCATGATGTGATTACAGATAGAGAAAAGGCTGACTACTGAGACAACCCCACAGATCGAGCCTCTTTTCACAAGAGACGTACGGTAGTGTGGGCAAAAACTAAACCAGTGTCCTATCTAGACTTTTGGACAGTGATTAAGAGCTTATTTGCCTCTTTAACGTCTTAAATTTGGCTAAAAATAAGGGCTAAGCCCCCTCCTTTTCAAAATCCTGGACCCCTCACTGACTTATCCAAGAGTAGCGCTTTTACTGACTATTAATAAATTATTCAATCAGATATCAATAGCAAAATTCCAAAACACATTGGTGGTACTGTCAGTCCTTGCTTCCTAAGATATCAAAAATGCAAGGAAAAATGTCTGAGGAAGCAAGTTATCTGAGGAGTCAAGACCGAATATACCGGTAATAGAAAATAAGAGATTGTCCAGATTTTCTGTCTGAGGTAATGAGGGATCTGAGGAATCAAAGGGTCGAGTAAGTAAGGGTTGACTGTAATTACCAAAACCATTTAAGTTAGAGATCCACAGGATTGATAGAGTCAAAGGGGACTGATGGGCTGTTTTAGTTCGGATGGGTCACACGAGGATTTTAATCTCATCTCCAAATTTAGTATACCCACGTACAAAAGTACTTTGTGAACATGGTCACAACAATAGAATCATCATTACAAAACCTGCAAACCCAAACCTTTCCCCTAAATAGGCAGCCTTGACATTGGCAATGAATATAAGCATGACATTGAACCCAGGGAGAGATAAATAAAACGCAGTTTGACATTGAACCCAGGGATATTTATGTAATCCGCAGGGCAGACCCATTTTTAGGTGATTATTTTTGTCTGTTGACCCTGTTATACAAGGCGTTATACTTGCAAGATTCTTACAAGATTCAAGAAGGCTTTATTGACTTATGTAAGGATACATTCATGTCAGCACCGGATCGAAATTGACTGAGTTATGAAGTGTTTTTATATATGAATAAAAAAAAAATATATCGCAGCAGGCTTGCTTGATGATTTGCAGTAGGGGTCTAACCAGGGATGAAAGTCACAGAGCACAAAAATCCCTGAAATTGTCCAATATTCGCCTGAAAAACCGGGGTTTCTATATGAATGTATAGGGCCCTGGAACTTCAAAATCCCTGAAAACAGGGAATTCCCTGAAGACTTTCATCCCTGTCTAACGATAATATCTTAGAACGTTTTCTGTTAGCGTTATGATTTTTGTAGTACATGTAGTTCACATGCTTAAGTTATTCTCCTTCAATTCTTTCCCTGGCATTTTGTATTGATGGCAAAAGCTTGCATGAAATATTTCACTGTTGCCCTGTGACACCCCCCCCCCGAGTTAAACACATTTTGTGTGCGTTGTATTAAAAATTTAAAGCAGTTTCGCGATGTGTCCATAATTTCACAGTGAAAACCTGTATTTCAATCGAATTTGACATATCTACCTTTGATATTGATAACGCTGTAGTTATACCAAATATAGGACATGTATTTCAAATTGCCCCTTCAGGGTTCAAATATCAGCAATAAAGCAAACCAGCTGTTGCCTATACCCATCAATGGTATTGACACTGTGAGTTATTGTAGGCATTTGTGACCTTAGCTCTTCAAGGCCTGCTAATGTCCGCTAATGCAGGAGTGCATCATGTCCATTGGTCGTCATGATGCACCAATGAAAAATGCTGGCGAGACTGCTTGCCAAGGCCATCACTTCATTGGTGCATCATGACATCCTTTTAGGACAGGGGAGTCTGCATGAATGTTAGCCTGGCGGGTAACTCACCAGGGCTGCATAGGACAATGGGAGTCTGCATGAATGTAAACCTGACGGGTAACTCACCAGGGCTGTATAGGACAGGAGAGTCTGCATGAATGTAAGCCTGGCGGGTAACTCACCAGGGCTGTATAGGACAGGGGAGTCTGCATGAATGTAAACATGGCGGTAACTCACCAGGGCTGCATAGGACAGGGGAGTCTGCATGAATGTAAACATGGCGGTAACTCACCAGGGCTGCATAGGACAGGAGAGTCTGCATGAATGTAAGCCTGGCGGGTAACTCACCAGGGCTGTATAGGACAGGGGAGTCTGCATGAATGTAAACATGGCGGGTAACTCACCAGGGCTGTATAGGACAGGGGAGTCTGCATGAATGTAAACATGACGGGTAACTCACCAGGGCTGTATAGGACAGGGAAGTCTGCATGAATGTAAACATGACGGGTAACTCACCAGGGCTGTATAGGAGAGGGGAGTCTGCATGAATGTAAACATGGCGGGTAACTCACCAGGGCTGTATAGGACAGGGGAGTCTGCATGAATGTAAACATGACGGGTAACTCACCAGGGCTGTATAGGACAGGGGAGTCTGCATGAATGTAAACATGGCGGTAACTCACCAGGGCTGTATAGGACAGGGGAGTCTGCATGAATGTAAACATGGCGGGTAACTCACCAGGGCTGTAGGACAGGGGAGTCTGCATGAATGTAAACATGGCGGGTAACTCACCAGGGTTGCATAGGACAGGGGAGTCTGCATGAATGTAAACATGGCGGTAACTCACCAGGGCTGCATAGGACAGGGGAGTCTGCATGAATGTAAACATGGCGGGTAACTCACCAGGGCTGCATAGGACAGGGGAGTCTGCATGAATGTAAACATGGCGGGTAACTCACCAGGGCTGCATAGGACAGGGGAGTCTGCATGAATGTAAACATGGCGGTAACTCACCAGGGTTGCATAGGACAGGGGAGTCTGCATGAATGTAAACATGGCGGGTAACTCACCAGGGCTGCATAGGACAGGGGAGTCTGCATGAATGTAAACATGGCGGGTAACTCACCAGGGCTGCATAGGACAGGGGAGTCTGCATGAATGTAAACATGGCGGTAACTCACCAGGGTTGCATAGGACAGGGGAGTCTGCATGAATGTAAACATGGCAGGTAACTCACCAGGGCTGCATAGGACAGGGGAGTCTGCATGAATGTAAACATGGCGGGTAACTCACCAGGGCTGCATAGGACAGGGGAGTCTGCATGAATGTAAACATGGCGGTAACTCACCAGGGCTGCATAGGACAGGGGAGTCTGCATGAATGTAAACATGGCGGGTAACTCACCAGGGCTGCATAGGACAGGGGAGTCTGCATGAATGTAAACATGGCGGTAACTCACCAGGGCTGGATAGGACAGGGGAGTCTGCATGAATGTAAGCCTGGCGGGTAACTCACCAGGGCTGTATAGGACAGGGGAGTCTGCATGAATGTAAACATGGGGGGTAACTCACCAGGGCTGTAGGACAGGGGAGTCTGCATGAATGTAAACATGGCGGGTAACTCACCAGGGTTGCATAGGACAGGGGAGTCTGCATGAATGTAAACATGGCGGTAACTCACCAGGGCTGCATAGGACAGGGGAGTCTGCATGAATGTAAACATGGCGGGTAACTCACCAGGGCTGCATAGGACAGGGGAGTCTGCATGAATGTAAACATGGCGGGTAACTCACCAGGGCTGCATAGGACAGGGGAGTCTGCATGAATGTAAACATGGCGGTAACTCACCAGGGTTGCATAGGACAGGGGAGTCTGCATGAATGTAAACATGGCGGGTAACTCACCAGGGCTGCATAGGACAGGGGAGTCTGCATGAATGTAAACATGGCGGGTAACTCACCAGGGCTGCATAGGACAGGGGAGTCTGCATGAATGTAAACATGGCGGTAACTCACCAGGGTTGCATAGGACAGGGGAGTCTGCATGAATGTAAACATGGCAGGTAACTCACCAGGGCTGCATAGGACAGGGGAGTTTGCATGAATGTAAACATGGCGGTAACTCACCAGGGCTGCATAGGACAGGGGAGTCTGCATGAATGTAAACATGGCGGGTAACTCACCAGGGCTGCATAGGACAGGGGAGTCTGCATGAATGTAAACATGGCGGTAACTCACCAGGGTTGCATAGGACAGGGGAGTCTGCATGAATGTAAACATGGCGGGTAACTCACCAGGGCTGCATAGGACAGGGGAGTCTGCATGAATGTAAACATGGCGGGTAACTCACCAGGGCTGTATAGGACAGGGGAGTCTGATGAAGCCAACTATGACAGGGATGACAGGTAATGTCTGCGCCCAATGGTCTTCCCACTATATCAGTATACACTGTTTACAGTCATTGGTACTTAATTTGTAATATCAATATGGTAATCTGGGTTTTTTGAACTTCGCTACGTAAGTAACGGACAGACATCCTGACCTAAATACATAGATGCTTTTCGCCGGTGGTACGATTAGATTTAGTGATGTAACCGACCCTAGAGGGGACCTCCTTCACTAGGGCCCTAGACAGGGGGATCTCATGTGTCAATTGTTGATTTTAATAAATGGCTCTTTTCTCCCTGTCAATTTTAAGGAGAGGCCTTGTCACTTGTAACCCAACCCAATGTCCCTTTTCGATTTTAAGAAGTAACCCTGTCCCCTTGTCGATTTGGGGTGGGTGGGGGGCTTATTGTCCCTTTGTTGGTAATTTGATTATAGGAAGAGGCCTTGTTTGGGGCCTTGTCCCTTGTCACCCAACGCCATGTTCCTTGTTGATTTTCAGAAGTGGCCTTGTCCTCTTGTCGACTTTTGGGAGTGACTTTGTCCCCTTGTCAATCATAAGAAGATGCCTTGAAATGAGAGATGTTTCCTTGTTGAGTTGACCCGTCTGGGGCCCTCTCAATAGGTATACCCTGTCACAGGTCAATTGAGTCCCACTGCTCAAGTCCTAAAGCACACAGCTGTGACGTCTAGCCAGGGGGAGTGAGGGGGTTTACATAGGGTTTCGTCACTACATTATGTAACCTGAAACTAGGTGTATTCACCCCCCCCCCCCCACTCATCCACCTCTTGTGTCCTGAATTCACTAATATTCTAGAGTTCCTACACTGACGTCAGTGCGTGACTGCTTTAACTATGTATTTAACGAAGCTATATTTTCTAAGCGTGAATATGTTGAATTAACACAGTATCAAATATAACTGTAGTTCTAATCCTTAAAGGGCCCGCTGGTGCATTAATGCATCATGCCATTGGTAGAATGCATGAAGCCTTGGTGAGTAACTCGCCAGGGCAGCATTCATGCATCATGCCGCCCGTACCGGACTGATATTACACTCCATGAGTATCCGCTTAATGCTGAAAATGCTACATGTAATGAAATACTAGCTAGCACATTCAGCAGCACTTCATTGGCGCATCATGCCAACCAATGAGCATGATGCACTCTTGCATCAGCAGCCTTTTAAATGAGGGGGTCATGTATGGGGGGGGGGGGTACCCATGTCACAAGTCAATTTTAAGATATGATTTTTTCACATGTCACTTAAATTCTTATGTCTCATTCACCTTCTGATGCCTACCATATCTCAAATATATATATATATATATATATATATATATATATATATATATATATATATATATATATATATATATATATGTGTGTGTGTGTGTGTGTGTGTGTGTGTGTGTGTATGTGTGTGTGTGTGTGCGTGCGTGCGTGTGTATATGTATTTGGGTCAGGACAGGGGAGTATATGTAAATGTATTTACTAGGTCCCGAGGCTATGTCTAAATGTATCATCATTTGCAAGCCTACAAGAGATGGTACCCCGGGATGGTACTGCTCCTGTGTACGAGTCCTTTTGAGATCAAGTTACTGCCGAATAATGACCAGTTTAGTACTGTACCATACTATAGTGTTAAACTCTTGACTATGAGCCGCACCCTGACTTTAGGATCACCCCTATATTTAAGCAGCAGCACACATTTAAGATGGTGTATAAGCTGCGATCAATACACAGGGTTTTAAAGTGTTTTCAGTTATTTAATCTAAAGAGAAAGGTTTCAGTATCACCCAAATGTGACCTTTACTGTATTGCAGGGATGAAAGTCACAGAGCACAAAAATCCCTGAAATGGTCCAATATTCGCCCCAAAAACCTGGGGTTCTATACATAAGTTCTATCAAAGATATACAGTAGATGGCGTTAGTGTCGACGATGCCAAATTGCTCTTGCTACAGGGGCATGGTGAGTTCTCTCTTACTCACTGCAGAGTGTACCTCAAGATTTGAAATGCTATAGAAGGTGTTTGGCTCAGTTTTTTAATGCAATATTTATGGGATATCTAAATACACTATCTCTCTCTGCATATCTCTGATTTCTAAGCTCTTGGAACCGTTTTTCAATTCCAAAACAGTATAATTGTGAGAGGTGTTTCTGCCCCCTCAATAGGCCTATGGGGCTGCAGGGGCTGGGTGGATGAGTAGCCCCTGTAGCCTAGGGGTCAACTAGGACGCCATCTAGTGTATCAAACTGATAAAAAGATTGTATATGAATGTATACATAGAGCCCTGGAACCCCAAAATCTCTGAAAACAGGGAATTCCCTGAAGACTTCCTCCCTGGTATTGGCACTTTCCGGCACACCCTAAAATCTAAATACAGAGTGGTCTCCTTCGTAACCCCTGTTTCATGATATGAGTATTCATTCCATTAACTGGGACATTTGTCATATGGGATGGGAGGGTTGGGGCGAGTCCTTACAGTATATAGCCTCCCCGGGCAGAACCACAAAATGGTGACCCCGCCAACATTCCTTTTGATGCTTGACTTGGCTTATAGTATAAACAAAACGTCAACATGACCATCCGCCTACCCTATATAGAGTCCAAGTGGGTCTGGAGCTGGTTCTGGCAACATGCACTGATAATAGCTGACAAGAGGGCAAAAAGCGTAACCCTGGATTTTACTTGGAAGTGGGTGTTTAAATCCAGGGACAAAGTATCCGCCATTATGAGTCTTATCACTTTGTTTTGCCATTGGCAGGCCCAGCAAAGTTCAAAATGGTGGAACCACTAGGTATGGGTTTAGACGCCTATATCGGACTCAGTTCGGATCGGATGTAACTTTCTCTCATATTCATAGCTTTAATAGAGTTCTATGAAAAGTGTAAGGGCTATTTTTCTTAGAAAAAAAATTAAAGCGATGAATAATACACCCATCTATAAACCTGATGTTATATATACTTTTTACATATTAGTATTTGAAAAAGATTAAATGTAGGCAATAGGCGGATCACCATTAGACTTATCCTACAGTGATCCAGGTAAGACGATTTTCATGGAAACTCAACTTGAAGATGGTCTTCATTCTTACTCAACTTCATGATGGTTTTATTCTCTCTACTTTTAATAGCAACATGGAGAAAGCTGGCCGGGATAAAAACCGCAGATGAATGACGTTGGTATTTAAGCATCCAGTGATACAGTAAAACCTATAAGCCGCACCCTGAATTTGGGAGAATGCTTTGAGCCGCATGCTGGAAAGGTTGCCATTCCTTTCTATAATATCTATATGTAAACTCCCGCATATACAAAGTGCACTCTTGTGTTCAGATTATCCCCCTTATAAGTCGCATAAAGCATTTGAAATGGCCTATAAGCCGCGGCTTATATGAAGGGTTTTACTTTATTTATCAAATACACACTCAACCATGGCGCCAAACAGTATACACTGGGATAAGCCAACTGACATCCACAACAACCTCTCTGAAAGTGAGCTGGACAAAAAAAAAGAAGGTAAAAGAAAAAAAAGTCAGTTGACAAATAAACACAGCCAGGAGGTCGGGGCTTGGTCCTGTACTGGTTTCCTATTGGCTTAGACGGACGACGCCCTCTAGACTATGACATGCTGTTTGACAGACATGGGACATCTCCAAGCGGATCTCTCTTTAACAACATGTGTTGTGTCTACCGGTATATAAATCAGCAAGGCCAAACATGTGTATGGAGAGTGACTAGAGACCTAGTCATTCTATCCATGTAACTATTGACATAAGCTATGACAAGGAGTGGCCGGGTCCTGGGCTGGAGGGAGGAGGGAGTGTACAGTACACGCGGGGACTACACCTGGAGGATGGGTGCATTAACCTACCAGCAAAAACTAGCTGTACTAAACTCTTCTACGTAGGGACTAACAGGGTTAAAAGACCATCACCCCCCTCCCCCGTCCTCCCTACATCCCTAAGGGAGTGGTTATTATTTATCAACGGGGGGGGGGGGGGGGTCGCGCGGACGCACGAAAAATTTTTACGCCCCCCCTTGACAGCAGTCAAAATCGCACCTCTCTTTGATCTATAGTAGCGCACTGGCTTTTTTGCTAAAAAGAGGGTGAATTTTTTTAGCCCCCCCCCCTCAAGAGGGGTCAAAGTTTTTTTAGCCCCCGCCCCTCTGGAGGGGTCTGAAAATTTTACGCCCCCCCCCTCAAACCCACCACCCCCCCTGTTGATAAATAATGACCACTCCCTAAATACAACTTTGACAATTTGGCATGAAAGACCATATTTTCTCAGGGGTAGAAAAAACACTGGAGGGACGTCGACACTCTTTGAACTTCATAATCATAACTGACAGGCTGAGTTCTAAGAATGATTAAGTTCTTCTTCAAGGAAGTGAAAAACACTTTTTAAAAACCTTTTAAGGCTCCCCATGAGAGCCTATGTCTAAACAGAGAGCCTCCTCAGGTGGGTATGTGGTGGTGGTGGGGGGTGGGGGTGGGGTTAGGTCTGACCATCGTCAGCAGTATTACAAGTATTGACCCTTGGGACCTGAGTACAGCTGATCACGAGTGAAGAGCGTGATACGTTCTCCGGACCCCAGTATAACTAGGGCAGCTTTGGTGTATAGTAAAACCAGGACACTACTATAATAACCCTTTAAGGGCCGCAGGAGTGCATCATGCCCATTGGTCGTCATGATGCACCAATGAAGTGCTGGCGAGTCTGCTCGCCAGCACTTCATTGGAGCATCATGCCGGCACTCTGGGAGTGTATCAACCACATGGGGTGGGCATGATAATGATGCATGAATGTAGGTCCCCAAAATGCTGATAATGTCCCCAAAAGTCTGCAATAGGCCCCCCTGATAATCTGTATAGGATGGTACATAATAAGACAGGACCACATGACTCCTAGGCCAGGTAACTCTGAACTCGCCAGGGCTGCATCCATGCATCATGACAACTACCGTAATCTCCCACGTATAAGATGCAGTGCGCGTATAAGACGCACCTAGAGTTTGGAAAATTCTCAAAAAAATGAAAAATTAATAACTTTGGTTCTACCGAATTAATTTTCAAAATTCAAAAACCTATGTGTAGCTTGAGCCCCCCCGGACCCCCCCTGGGCCCCCTTATATCTTATTATGACTAAGGGGGCATGTAACATATCAAAAGAAAGGTCTTGATGTCCCCCTTGTGGATCCAATGAGAACTAAAACCCCACGTATAAAACGCGGCTTATACGCGGGAGATTACGGTAATGGGTATGATGCATTAATGCATTAGCTGCCCTCAAAGGGTTATATTATAAGCATCCGTTTCACCCAAACCAGGCCGGACTTTACAAAAACCCCTGACGCAAGGCAAATAGATGACAGGCAAATACAAATGATTTAACCCACCGGTCCTTCACAGCATTGGGACTTGTTGACAAGAATTGATGGGGTTCACTGGGGAGGTCTTGAATCAGAATGGATGTTACTTTGAAAATAACAATTCTACGAATTCTCTTTTATTATCTTTTTCCCTATCTTATATTTGGGGACACCACTATTATTTTGATTGAAAGGGGCTGGATACTTTCTAATATCAATTACGATGTTCACCATTTTTGTCCTAATGCCTTCTTTGCTCAAAAGAAAATCGATGCATCATAGGATTAGAAATATGTCCCTGGTAAACTTTGTGCATGAAAGACAAAGTTTTGTTTTACTTTTAACAGACTCCTCATAGAAAAGCTACTGGCATATGTCAAAATGGGAGAATTCATAAGCTATACACGTGCCTGCAGAAAGAGGTTCTAGAATATGAGGCATATCCTTGTGTCTAGTGTTATTCTACTTTTATACACAGGGAAAGTGTAAATGAGACCAAAGGGAAGTTATTACAGGGTATAAACGCTGTGCATGAAGAGGACTCAGGGCTTGGCTGAGGGATACTTTTAGGAGTGGCCAGAAAGCATGATGACATGATGGAGTTTTCCATCGCCGACCTCTTTTTCTGGCATGGATAAACCTAGCCCATCACAACAAAGGGTAGAACATGCAATCTACCCCCATAAATCACACAACAATTAGGAAAGCTATCATTATAGGGAAACGAGAAGGCTTATTTGCCAAAAATGATGAAAAATATGAAAGATCGAGGGATGGATGCATGCTAGGGTTGTCCCCACCAAACCAAATCTCTTGAACTGTTTTTCTTAACTGCTTTTCCCAGTTTACTAAATCTTGACTAATTTTGAACTTCATTTTTTTTAAAGGAACTTTCAATTTTAAAAAAGAAAGAACAATAAAAAAAATACAATAAGAATAAAAACAAAAGCAAAACATATTTTATAAACTTACTTCTGAATTACTCAAAAAAACTTTGAGTTTTGATATACAAAAAAAATAATAATGCAGATAGCAGCATTTATAGTAGTACTATGGGGCAGCTAGATGATGGAGATAATAATAGATATTATTAGGGTGCATATACATACTGATATCTGCGCCTTGCCTGCCTTTTATCTGCATCGCCACTGCCCGCATCCCTGCCATATAAAAGCCAAGGTTGGGGTAAGTCAGAAAGTTGCTCTCAATCTCAAGAGTTCATGAGGGAACACTTTAGCATGGCATCAATACAGCTAACTCAATTGGTAATTTCCAGACCTCACATATTACGACATGCATTAAAGGGATGGGTATAGAAAATCTAATGCTATTTAAAAAAAAAAGATAAATAAACTTGAATAGAAACAGGGAATCTGAGGCAGCATGTAGAAATAACATTATTTAAATCAACAAATAAAGAAAATGATATATAGAAATAAAGAAATTAAAATACAGGCTATATGGCATGTGAAAATTAAAAAAAATAATAATAAAAAGGAAAAGATATATAGGTGTGTGTATAATAGTCTTAAAAATAGAAGCACTGCTATTCTAATATTGTTAGAGACGCGTGGGTGCTTAACAACAAAGACAAGGGATTAATGACTTTTCAGTAATACTGCACAATGATCTAATTATCAGAAATATAGTTAACTAAACAAGTATGAGGCGGGCATTGGGTAATGGTAAACCATATATCATTATGAAGGTCTTTTTTGTCATGATCTCATATTTTATAATGGGGAGTGGTTAAATAGCATTATCATAACCTGTCTCCACCTCTAGATAAATTCATCCATTTGGAACTTATCCCTGTGACGATCGACTCCAGTGTACAGTGCCAAGTAGACTTGAGGGACTAAGCCACTGAGACATTTCATACCACCGGTAGTCTACTAAGCAGGGTCTTGACTATGATCTGGAGGCATGTACCACAAAACCCCGCGTATAAGCCATGACTTAGACAATTTCAGACCTTTGGCGAGGCTCATAATACCACATCCAACTTAAGGTGTGGCTTATACGTGGTTTTTTTTTCATATACAGAATATAGTAAGGAATGGCAACCTTTTCAGGCCCCAAAAGATATACCATGGTTCTCCTGAAGTTAGTATGTGGCTTATATGTGGGTGCGGCTTATACGCTGGGTGTTACGGTACATATATTGGAAGAGGTGCAGGGGAGGAGAGGGCTGGCTACCTGTTTGTTGAAGCCTATACCACTGCTGCAGGAGGAGCGGGCTGACCACCAACAGGGGGTATGGTATAATGATCGGGTTCTGACATGTTACAAACTCCCTCCATAATGTCGGTATCCTCCAGACGTTTACCCTTTAAGGGCCACTGATGCATGAGTGCATCGTGCCTATTGGTCGGCATGCGTGCTGGCTAGGCTGCTCACCAGCACTTCATTGGAGCATCATGCTGACCCTCCCAGACTTTATCAACCATGGTGCATGGAAATAGCCCTGCTGTATTATTGCATTAGCGGCGTTTAAAGGGTTAAAATCCCCCCTTCCGTCACCCCCCCATGGAGCTGTTGTTTACTCCCTCAATAGTAGACAATGGATCATAAGCCACCTAAAACTGTGTGTACCGTAATCTCTCGCGTATAAGGCGCACCTCGCGTATAAGGCGCACCTAGAGTTGAATATTTTCCAAAAAATTAAAAAAATCATAACTTTGGTTCTACTGAATGGATTTTCAAAATTCAAAAAACTATGTGTAGCTAGGGCCCCCCACACCCCCCTGAACCCCCCTATGTTATTTTTTGTGTTAGGGGGGAGTGTAGCATATCAAAATAAAGCTCTTGGTGTCCCCCTTGTGGATCCAAGAACTAAAACCCCGCGTATAAGACGCGCCTTATACGCGGGAGTTTACGGAACCGAAAAGAAGAGCTGTTATCTGACTTCTTGGAAATGGCGCTTTTTATGGAGATGTCAAATGGTCAAAAGGGTTTGCTGCAGTTTCACACTATGTACCTACCACCAAAGAGTCAGTGACAGCCCCCCCCCCCCCCGCGGACCAGCTGTCAAAGGCAGCGTTAGTATAGGTTCAGATCAGAAGGCACAGGAGGCTAGCATACGGCTAATAACGGTACTAAGTAATAGGATTGGATAGGATTCATAACATGGTCACACTGGCTTCATTCCATGTATGGATTTTCTACTACATACTACAAAGTTGGCTTTAATGTTAAACCCCCTACACTCCCTATACTGTGCTGGGGATCCCTGTGGTGAGGTGGACCCACGTAAGGTATTATACAGTTCACCTGTCTCTGCAGTTTCCAACCTATGTAAGTCTCTCAGTCACAGTCTCAGTTACCGTAATTCCTTCATTAATCACTAGGGTCTCAAATTGGTGTAATCGTAGGCGCCCTCCCCAAAGCCTAACTTTCCTCTACACGGGGGGGGGGGCATGACAGATTCATAAGACACTGTTTTAGAAACAGAAAAAAAATGTCATCTCTGTTAATCACAGGTGCGCACAAACAAGGTACTAAGGTATACATTCCAAATGCCCATAGTAATACAAAATGTTTGGTACTTATAATATCCTAATCCCTACACCCACTCCTAGGTGCAGGGGTGGGCAGCTGTCGCAATGTCGCAAGAAATGTGCGACAGAGAGCTTAAGAAATGCGACGGTAAGATTGAGGATGATATGGACTTTCTAAATCCGAAAGAATTTTGTAGATATTCCAACTAGAATCGAAGTTATGAGCTTTTCAATATTCCCTAAAAATATATGGAACACTTGCCAAAATAACTCAAAGGTACATTTTCTATAATTCCTGATAGTATGCCCTATATTTATATTATCTACAGATATATGTTGAAAAACTCTTCAATACAAATAAGGATAGAATTCCTACTTCTCCTTGGGGCATAGTATCCCACATCCCTTTTAATTATTATGAAAGGGAGAATATGAAAATTGTCTTGGAACAATTTGCCTCCCCCCCCGCCCAAAAAAAAAAAAGATCATATCAATTTCAAAGGAAGAATCTGAAGATTTTCTTGGAGCAATATGCCTCCAAAAACCTTAAAGATCAGTTTGCCACCTTAATCCCTAGAACACACGATGCTGTGAGGTAGAATCTAAATGATTACTTGGAGTTATTGGCCTCTAAATCAGTAAGAACACACCAATTTCGATTTGCAGTAACCTATAAAATCTGTAATTTTTCTTGGAGCAATTTGCAAAGATGCTGCAAACCCATTCACTTTAGAGGTATAAATTTGAAGATTTTCTGACAGCAATTTGCCAGCCTATTCCCCTAAAACATAGATGTTTTAAGGGAAAATCTAAAAGCTTTCTTGGTGTATATTCCTCTAAATCTTCTAAAACATAACCTATCTAGAGGTATAGAACCTGAAATGCTCTGGTGAATCACCTACAATACCCCAATTTAGAACAGAAAATCTAAAAATTCCTAGAGCAATTTGGCCCTAAAACACCATGACACGCCTATTTTAAAGGTTAAATTTGAAATTTTTTTTACACCAACCAACCACCTGAATCTCCAAAACCATGCTAATGTTTTGAGGCTGAATCTGAAAATTTCCTCAAAGTAATTTGCTCCATTAATTATCTACAACACAACCTTTAGAGGTAAAACATGAATCTTTTTTTCTTTTTTTTTGGGGGGGGGGGACTAGGGATTATGCCTCCTCAAACCCCAAAAAATACACCAAATCCACTAACTTTGATAAGCTTTGATAACTTTCACAACGATTTGCCCAACAATCCCATTGAAAACGTATTGCTACAACGATTCATGTGTTTGCTCCAGCACTTCGCCATATACCCACCCCTGAGGTGGCCTCCAACCGATATGATCTGTCTCCAGTGAGGAATTGTATATCGACTCTATACAATGCATTATATATAGACCACCCATGTTTTTTACACTTTCTGCTAGAAGGAACGAATGTGTGTTTCCAGTAACATAGCACAAAGAGCTAGGGTCGATAGGTCGGAATCTTTTTTTTTAATTTATACAGGAAAAGTAAGGGCACATATCAATGGATGTATCAAATTCTTTGATTTCATTGTAAAATAATGATGGGAAAATGACAACTGTGAGAGAGGGGAAGTACATGAAAAGGATACAAAAAGTAATGCAAAAATTCTTTAAAATGTGAAAAAATGAGACAAAATTCTTCAAAATCACCAAAAAAAAAAGTGTTTTTCCCCCCTGTTTTGCTAGGGTCGGTCGGGTTACTGTAAACAATTTTTTTTTTATTTGACCTTATACATGTATGTAAGGATAGCCACTTACTTAATGTATCTTATAGAAACTGCCTGAAGTCTGGGTGTGCCTTTAATTCACATAGAACAAAATACTCCTAATTGAAGGAAAGGGAAATTTGCTCTGCTCGTTAATTTGACCTCGAGGGTAGAATCTATTTGTAATGCACAATCAGGACAGCTTGTGCCAAATAAAAGTATCACCATCACTTACATTTTAGATTATATACCTCGCGAGCATCAACCATCAGATCTGGGTCTAAGAGGATATTGCACACACTTCAGTGTACCATTGCCTAAAGGCTTAAACCCTTCAAGGGCCGCTAGTGCCGGAGTGCATCATGCCCATTGGTCGGTATGATGCACCCATGAAGTGCTGGCCAGACTGCTCGCCAGTATTTCATTGGAGCATCATGCCGACCCTCCGGGACTGTATCAGTCATGTTAAGTCAGCATGATGCATTAATGCAGCCCTGGCAAGTTTCTCATGGCGACTAATGGGCATGATGCATTAATGCATTAGCGGCCCTTAAAGGATTGATGCCTTACATGGAGGAGGGGGATCTAGCAGTAAACGGGCCTCTTTTACTTTGATGTCCAAGTGTAGACTATAGAGGGGGCACAGGGGCCAGCCCTTGGACTTCCATCTGATTGGAAGCAAAAGGGGTGGGGTGGGGCTAGGATAAGAGAGTGGTAGAAGATGTAGGGATAGAAGGAGGGATGCGACAGTGTAGGATTTCCACAATGCTAATGGTCTATAAAAAGAAAATGCAAGAAAATCACCAACAGAGAGGTGAGCGTAATTGGGATTTGACATGATGCAATATCTAGTTCTCTGACGGCAGAAGGTGTAGCATTTTTACTGACCGAGTTATCATTGCCAAATCAAAACGTATGGATATAATGGAAAAAACATGAAGTTCCATTGCATCATACATGTGTTACACTATCATTTTCATAGTGCATGGAATAACAATAAAACTTGAGCACCATTTCGGCTTATTTTGAAACATGTAAGAGGCATTTAATTTCAACTTAACTCAAAAAAGGGCAAAATCTGCTACAAATATTAACCGCCTCGTCATTCAGACCATTGGTATAATGCATTATTTTAGCGGCCTCTAATGTTTCTAATTATGTCTATGGCCAGGTATATACAGTAAAACAGTCATTGCCCCCCACCCTTCCCCTCCCCATATCTGCTAGATATCCAATCTCTACCTGATACCTATAGCAATTACCCTCCAGCACAGAATGATGGGTGGGGCAAGCTATCAGTGATGGATGCTAAATCAGACTCTAGTCTTCTACCTAATGAGGAAGTTAGCTGAAGTCCGTTAGTAAGCCATACATGCCTAATGTTATATGATAACCCCTAGATAGATCTCATCATCTCAGGACTGTGTTTATCTTTTGCACATACAGTTCAATTTGTTTCAGAGCAATAATTATTTCTATCCTTATTTCACCCATTAATCTATGTCATTAATCAATTTATTCATTTATTTACGTTTGCATGAAATACTAATATAGGATTCTTGTGTTGGTATTTAGATAATATAAGGGGTGGTACTCCCAGTCTATTTTCAACTCACCATTTTAGTTTAATACCACCTGCCCCTCTATAATAGATGGGGCACCACCGGGCCACCACCCTACTACTGTATGGCACCACTGACTAGACCCACCACCACCTACCACTATACTACTACCCCACCCCCTGCCTCCCACTACATCCCGTCTGTTGCATCAGGCGGCCCACCTTTCCTGATGTCATAATGGCATCTCCAGCCGATCGAGCGTCAGAAAATCAATCGGTCCCTAGGGCCTATCCAGAAGGCCTGCTGGAAAGGGAGTGAGTGGGTGGGGGGGGGGAGGGGTGAGGGCCGACTGCCTTGATGCACTGGAGGGGGAAGGGTCTCCAGGGGCCACTCAACCTGCCACCATTCCTGGCCATCACCTCCAAATTATCTATTCGTCCTAAAATTCAACCTCAATTCTAATATGGTGTTTCTATAAATAGAATATACAGAATGAGTTTATTATTAGCCAAAGGGCTTTGTAGAATATCAGTATGGGAATGTACTACTTTAAGTCTATTGAATTGTAATTACTTTTTTCCTTCTAACCACTGACATTTTTTCAATAATTTTTTTTTAAAATAATTTTTTTCCCCATTAAATTCCTTTTCTTTGGCCGCTGGAATAATTGAGGGGTGGGGGCTAAAAAAAAGCCTGTAATCCAAGTACTCATAATAACATGGCCTAACATGGGCAAGCTGACTTTGAACGACTCCTGAGACACAGACGGTCATTGGTAATCTACTATCTATACTTCTGTGAATACACATGTTATCATCGACTACCGCTATCTTAATCCATAGAAAACGCATATCTTGATCTCGTGATAATTCTCCCAGAGATAACAAAGATAAGGACTTTTACTACATCATATGCAGTAGCTGGATACGCCAGATGACCTGTCTGAAGTTGCTGTCATTTATGATAATAAGGAATTCCCAATGAGGTCAATTGGCTGCTTGACATATCACATGTCCTTAAACAGGATGTCTGATACGTCAAGCACTGTCAAATTCAGATTAAACTTTTAAGGGTACCTGATACATCAATCAATCATCCCCATTAGCTGTCATTATGCATAAAGGTAAGAAAATATCCCTGGTAAGAAACTCCCCAGAACTGCATTTAGGCATCATGCTGACCCTACAGGGTTGATACACTCCCAGAGGGTCGACATGATGCTCCAATGAAGTGCTGGCGAGCAGACTCGCCAGCACTTCATTGGTGCATCATGACGACCAATGGGCATGATGCACTCTTGCATCAGCAGCCCTTGAGGGATTAAACACTGTATCTTCTCCTATCAGCTTGTCATATCAAGATTAACCTTCAGTTGACCACAACTCGACACAAACCAAAATACTTGGATGATATTTAAGTAGGTCATTTGTTATCGAATCCCAGTGCTGGTTGTGAGAATAATGATCAAATACTACCGTTAAACCCTGCTTATAAGGCACACCTAACGTATAAGGCGTACCTCATGATCATGTAAGACCTATACGGCGCAGCGCTCACAGCACGTGGGGCAAAATTTGGGGTATTTGGTCTATAGTGTAAAATGCTGTTAGCCTGTTAGGCATATCTTGGATTCGGGGAGATTCTACAAGCTGCAGCTAGGGCTTATTTAGGGAATAAGGCACGGGGCATGGCTGTGGGAGTGCTCTAGACTGTATTGAGACATCGAGGGGCCTTATAGGCCTATAAGGCCCCTCAATGTCTCAATACAGTCTAGAGTATGACCATGACCAAGTGCCTTATTCCCGTTATAACACATAAAAATCACATATCAGCCACCTAATAGCATAGGGACATCAATTGTGAAGTCTAAAGGAGAGATGAAGTTAACCTCCTGTACTGGGAGTGCATTATCCATCTAGATAATGTCAATTAGAAAGCTGCATTGTGGATAATGCACCATGAGTTTGCCCAGCTGTGTTATAACACCGGATATAAGCCGCGGCTTATACGCAAGGTTTTACATTAACAGGAGATTACTCTCTAATCTACTACTCCTCAAGTACATAGACACTTTTTTTTTTCATGAAGTAAACTACTACATGTTGACACATCCTCCACTCTTATCTCTGTGCAGTTTGAGCAGAAAAGGTACCCCATGAAAGCCACCATGGTGTATCTATTAATCTTGTCTGCTTATATTTTTATATACTGTCTCCTCTCCCGATACCAACACACACGGTAGCACAAACAGGCAATAGGATGCTTGTTTAGTCTATCCATATAATCAACTATCCTACATTCTATCTCAATATTATACCGTAAATCACTGCATATAACCTGACTTTGGGAAAAAGCTATAAGCCGGCCCTGGGACTTGAAATTTTTTTTTTTTGTACTCTCTAAAAGATTTGAACCTGGCATATAAATCGTAACCTGATTTCGGGTGATCCTCTTGGCCGAACCTAAGGCATGAAACAGCCAATGAGTTGCGGCCTACATATAGGGTTTTACATTAATTTGATCATTGGTCTAGTTCATGAACTATGGACTAGTTAATGTACATTTTGAGTATTGGGAGCTGAACAGCTGGTGTATATGGTACTACTCCAGGGTGCTTGTCACCATTCTTACTCATAATGTAGAGTGGGCAAATCAATTATAGACCATTAAAATGAACAATACCCCCACATGGGAATGTAGGAATCTAACAATATTCCCCACTTCTACATTTCCTCCACCATGCAGCCATGTGAAATGAATACAAGCATCACCTCCCCTCTTATTTTTCTGTCTCTGATATATCAATGTTCATCCCAGTTATCTCAGTGGTGGGCGTTTCCAATTGCCACCTTCCCATGACATATCAAACTACGCCAATTTGCAATCACACCTCTGACCACCATTAGGCAAAAGATCTGACCACCATCCAGCAGGCCACAAAGCACATCTCAAGTGGCTCTCTGCAGGGCTAGACTACAAAGGAGCATATTATAGACGGTCAATTTGGCCACCTTCCCGCTGGTATTGTGAGATACACTGACTGTGCTGAAGAGGAAGGTGCTTCTCTACACCACTGAAGGGCTGCTGATGCAGGAGTGCATCATGCCTATTGGTCAGCATGATGCAGCAATGAAGTGCTGGTGGGTCAATGCTTCATGGTGCATCATGCCAACCCTCCCGGCCATCATGATGCATGAATGTAGCCCTGGCGGGTTAATCACCAGGGCTACATTCATGCATCATGACAACCAATGGGCATGATGCATTAATACATCAGCGGTCCTTAGCGGGTTAACGATCAGTTTGATTGGGGAGTGATCCCAGCTCATAGCCGATCATGCACACCTCCTGCCGTCACTTTGATGTCTTAGATGGGTGCTGTCCGTGTCATCCTCTTGCTGGGAGCCCAGCAAAAAGCAGCTTACCTTAGATCTACCAGCTACCAAGAGGCAGAGGGTATAGGCATGCTGCCTGGGGGGGGGGGGCACTTCAATCTTTTTTTATACGGGTGTGTCCCTGAACCCCTGACTACCCTTTTAATAGGGCACTCGTTTGTGAGGTTTTCCTTCAATACCCTACCCTTGCTAGGGAACTTTTTACATAATACCGGTAGTCTTAAATTTTGCTCAAATTATCTTAAACCGACCTTGTTTGGGAGAAAATTTGTTTTTTGTTCATGCTATTTTCATGAAATATTCATGAAAATTTCTAAATTTTCCGTGTGAATCGGGGTATTTTGCTGAAAGTTGACCCTTGCTAGCGACATATGTGGCTGAAACAGGAGGCTTGCTAGGGACTTTCCCTTGAAAAAGTACCCTTACCAGCCACACATATGTGTATACATTAAATAGAGAGTGCCCCCCCGGGGCATGCTGGGTATAGGGTTGATCCAGGATGCATTATTAACCAATGAGTTAATTCCCTGTACCACTGTAGAACTTTTGAGTACATTATATAATGCCTGGTACCCATCATGCTGGTTGTTATCGGCACTTGTCTCGCCAGGTCCCAGATTCAGTGGCGGATTTAGATGGGGGGGGGGTGCGAACACCCCCTTTTACACAGTATCTTAGAGTTTAATTACACATTTTGGACCCAAAAATGGGGAGATGCGCCCCTTCCTTTTGGGCCGCACCCCTCCTTTTCGAGATCCTGGATCGGCCACTGTCAGATCATGCAAAGACTGACCCATCAGGCGTCCATACTGAGCCCTATATCAACCCCAGCGTCAAGTAGGCGCATACATTAGGGAGGTTTAGCAAACACGACGTACGTCACTCAAACCTGATTTTACATAGACGTAGCAGTGCTGTAAGTATGCTGCACGTCTGCGTTATAATGCCTACGTAGTGACTGCTAAACCTCCCTATTACTTAATCCAGTACTTGCGGCTTATATGCGAGAATAGGCCCCAATGCACCAGCAAAAGTGGAGGATTTCTCCATTAAATCAGTACTAAAATGCTCAAAATCAAGTCCCAGCTTTACTCTATAGGATTCCCTACAAGGGTGAAAAGAATCAGGTACTTGAAAAGGATGGTTGCCACCTAAAGAAAACTTGAATAGATGTTGTAAAACCAGTTGGGAAGATTAGAAAATATTTACAATAGCATCTTGTGAAAATTTCCAAGTAAGATATATGTGCCCAACTTTATATATAACTACATCATATTAAGACACCCTGCCACCCTTCCCAAACACCTATAGTGTCTCCTAACTGTGACACTGTGTTGCCTCTCTCATTTGTTCCCTAAATATTCTTGCATAAATTAAACCTTAGCTAGACTCAACCCAATCAGTATTCCAATGAAATTTCACTTACGCTGCAGCAAATGTTCAGTTGCAACTACAAAATGCATATGCTAAATTCTTCAATGAAATACTGCCATCTTAAAATCGGGACCTTTGACATAAAGATATCTAGAGTTATATTGGTTTGTCTTAAGTCTGCATTTTCGCCAAAGGAATCTTTGCACATCTTTTGATGCCCTATGCTTCTTCCTATACCCAAGCGAATCATTATTCATTGACATTTCATTTGCAACTACAACAAAAAATCCCATGTGCTAAATGTTTCCATGAGATATTGATGTCCCAAATAGGGGACATTTGACATAAATATTCTTCAATTTCAACTGGTCTGTGCTATGTCCACGTCATAGGAACCTTTGCACATCATTTGAGCGCCTATGCTAATTTCTAAAGGCATTGACGTCAACTGAATACATTAGGGTAAACTTCATTGTCACTGTAGACCAATGTCACTGTCAGTAGATCAGTTTATATATAGGCTATGTCTCGTCCCCGGTCACCAGGGATTTAGGGTTATAAATAAACCCCATTGACGTCAATGCTGAGGGGGTTGTATAAAAATTCCTCCTCACAAGTGAAACCCCTGTCAGAGCCCCCGAGGGTGTATAGAAATTCCTACACACAAACCTCTATTAGGGCCCAATCATAAGGACCTTTGTAGCTATGAATTGATGAAGGAGTTTAGGGGAGGGAGGTATTATAATCTCACAAAGTTTTCAGGTCCTGCTATCTCATCTTCCTCAACCCTTTAAGAGCCACTGATGCAGGAGTGCTTCATGCCCATTGGTCGTCATGATGCAACAATGACGTGCTGGCGAGTCTGCTTGCCAGCATTTCATTGGAGCATCATGCCGACCATCCGGGATTGTATCATACCCATAGGGTCACGATGATGCATGAATGTAGCCCTGGCGAGATTATTGGCCCTTAAAGGGTTACGCCAAGCAAAGAGGTATACAAGAATATATATGTCTATACACAGATTAAGGATGTTAGGTTTTGTTGTTATTTAAGTTCCCTAGTCCAAATACAAGGGTATACTTTTTAGAGCTGTGAGGTGTCGATGTGATTAAACAACGATGAATATGGATACATGATATGGGGCTGATAATGGGGTGGTTTGAGCTAGATCCAGCAATATGTGAGCTTGTTTTTTTTTTCTGCCTCCCCCCCCCCTTCTAAATCATAGTTAGTTTTCAATTAACATTTGTGCATCACAATAAGATCTAGGGTATTAGCCGCGTCTTATACGCAATATGCTTATATGCCCTGCATTTTCTAGGATTTAAACTCAGGGTGTGTGTGTCTTTTACGCAAGGGGCGTCCTATATGCTTTTATTTCCTGTTTTGATTTATCTTCCTCAAAACATTTCCATCAGCTATCTATCAGCTCTTCTTAACTAACCCTTTAAGGGCCGCTGATGCATTAATGCATCATTCCCATTGGTCGTCATGATGCAACAATGAAATCGTTGGAGCATCATGCTGACCATCCGGGAGATTATGTATCAACCCCGCAGGGTCGGCATGATGCACCAATGAAGTGTTGGCGAGTAGTCTCGCCAGCACTTTTTTGGTGCATCATGACGACCAATGGGCATGATGTACCCCTGATAGTTGGATGCACAGCAGATGACCAGGGAGGTCCAAGAAGGAGTCCACATGGGGTAGGTCTGGCTAGCTAGATAGATATCTACGTCCTAAGAGTCCCGTTTTAACGAGCTAAATCAGGACGCCACTAAGACCCGGGATCAGCTGATCCTACTCAACCATGGAGAAGGTAGGTATAACCTAATATACCCCTTTGAGGGCCGCTGGTGCAGGAGTGCATCATGCCCATTATTCGCCATGATACACCAATGAAGTGCTGGCGAGTCTGCTCTCTAGCACTTCATTGGAGCATCATGACCACCCTTTAGCCGGCATGATGCAGGAATGTAGCCTTGGTGCATCATGACGACCAATGGGCATGATGCATTGATGCATTTGTGGCACCTAAAGGGTTATTGCACCTTGAACCGTGACATCCTAGGCCAAAACAGGGTCGTGTGGACACGGGTCAATGATTTGGGGTGTATGTTCATGGTGTTATGTTTGGGGTGGAGAGATGGGAGGGTTGTGGGGGGGGGGCTGTTCATATCTCACCCCATTAAATAGAGGGGTCAAATGTAATACCCTATATGACTGTGACGTCAGATCAAAGTGCAAACTGACAAGTGGGTGATACTATGTTATTATTAACCCTTTAAGGGCTGCTAATGAAGAAGTGCATCATGCCCATTTGTTGTCATGATGCACAAATGAAGTGCTGGCAAGACTGCTCCCCGGCACTTCACTGGAGCATCATACCGACCCTATGGTTTGGTATCAACCCTGTAGGAGCGGCCGATGCATTAATATAGCCCTGGCAAGTTATATGCAGTGCTGCATTCATGTATCATGACGACCAATGAGCATGATGCCTCAATGCATCAGTGGCCCTTTAAGAGTTTAAGTCATGTGTACATGAAGGGGACTCGGGGAGTAATCAGAAAATTGCTCAAGGATCGTTTACCGCGTAATGGTATAATGATGATTTAGTCTATGATCACACGTATAGATACCATAGGACTTTTTTAAAATGCACCGAATGATCTAGAATCGTCTCCATAATCAATGCTATACACTATGTAGAATCGTATCGCATCATTATTAGAATCTATGTCAGATTCTATAAATATGGCAAGGCTGTTCCACACTCATTTATTATGGGAAATGGGTAGTAATTCTCAAGGCGTTCTTGCGACCTACATATAGTAAAATAGCATTAGCTGAATAGTTTTAAAATCGATCTCTTTTATTTCATACTCAACTACCAGTAGCCTCAAATCAACTCATATCAAAGGGTCCTTCTCATCAATGTGAAGAATGTAACTTTGTCCAAATACAGCCCAATTTCAAAGAAGTCAATAGAATGTCATTTCCTACAGTACAATTCAATACAGAATGCATGTCTTTGATCTTCCTGTCTTATAATATCTAACAGTGGTGTTATATATGTACACAAGTGCAGTGGAGTGTATTACCAATAGTCATACACATGGGTGAGCGTAAAACCCCGCATATAAGCCACCCTTGGTGGGGCTTATAGGATCACCCTGAAATCTGGGTGTGGCAAATACGAGGGGGATTTCATATACATGTATACACCATATTATAAGGAATGGAAACCATTTCAGACCCCAGCTGTGTCTTGTAGCATTCGCCCAAACTCAGGATAATGCGGCTTGTATGCACGGTTTTACGGTAGGAATGGCAATGGTTGTTGGCATGTTTTTCAGACGCTGCACCAGTTGGTTGAAGTTGAGTTAGTGGGTACAACTATAGTGTGTTGTTGCTGCTTCAGACATTCTTCTAGTTGGACGGCTTGTAGAGTCGGCTCCTCCTGGAGTGGCAAAGTGCACCAATTTGAATGGAGGTTGGTGGTGGCTGTTGGTGCGTACTGTATGTAACCCCATAATAGGGTACGTTCACCTCAAGTCGGCCACATACCTGGAGCATAGGCAACCCCTCCAGAGACCTTAAAACTAACTTTGAAACTGAATTAATACTGTTATCACAACTAGTTATTAATACTGACTTTACAATGCCAAATAACTAAAAAGCACTGGTAGAAGTAGTTGTCCATTCAGTACAAAAGATTAAGGAAATTCTTAATTATAATTTAAGTGATAGTTAATGAATGTGTGCTCACTGCAGGAGTGGCCCATTGCAGTATAATGTGTGGCCGATTTGAGGTGAATCTACCCTACTCGCCTTGCCACCACTGGCAGCTTCAGCCCTATGGGGCTGGCGAGGATCCAAGACGCTGGGGTCGGATCCAGTTTCTGTATACCTCCTTTACATTGCCACCACCACCACCACCACCACCACCTCTAGCTCTTTAAGGGCCGCTGATGCATTGATGCATCATGCAAATTGGTCGTCATGATGTATCAATACAGCCCTGCCGAGTAACTCGCCAGAGCTGCGTTCATGAATCAAAATTCTTGTAAGCTCGTGAATAATATTTACATTCCCTCGAGAGGAGCAGTATTTTCTTTGAGCTATACAATGTCATATTACAACCGGGGAGGCGTATGAGACTTTGTAAACTCCCCCCCCCCCCCCAACTCTCTAAATTTGCTAGTCATGATGATGATGGCACACTACTTTAAGATCTTAGATCATTATCTGTCTGCGTTCACTTTCATCGTCTGTTCTAGAAACTTCGTAATGGGGGGGGGGGGTTAGGTACAACTACATATATAATATGTACTGCAATAGCAATCACTAGTAAAACACACTTAACACCTTTGGCAAATTGGCGGGTTTTACTGCTCAAGCAGTTGTAGTAGAAACTAGAAGGGCAATAAGCTTTCTTTAGCACCTGCAACCCCCTGCAACCCTAAACCCCTGCCACTTGTAGAGAATGCTATCTCTCTCACCCTTTCAGGAACGCTGATGCAAGAGTGCATCATGCTCGTCATGATGCACCAATGAAGTGCTGGTGAATCTGCTTGCCACCACTTCATTGGAGCATCGTGCTGACCCACTGCGGATGTATCAACCTCATAGGGTCGGCATGATGCATGAATGCAGCCCTAGCGCATAACTCACCAGGGCTGCGTTTATGCATCATGACGACCAATGGGCATGGTGCACTCCTGCATCAGCGGCCCTTAATTAAAGGGCTAAAATCCCTATCCTCACCCACTCCTCCTCTGGGTGGATGGTGCCACCTTTCTCCCTGTGCATCCTATGGGATCTAGATGAAGGGATTATTGAAGGGATAGGTGGTGTTAGCCACTCGTCTAGTGTTTATCACTAGCGGGTGGTTGTTTGTGTTCAGTGATGGCTTAGCGGGGACGTAACCCCATTCCAACCCTCCTTCAACACTATATTGTAGACCCTATACCCCAGTCACAACTCTGACTCTGTAAACCCAGGTATTCTTTATCCAAAAACTATGGGGCTATTTTATATACATAAATCATAAATTTCTCCCCATAATGCTAAAATCGGCTGTGATTGATAAGAGATAGGCTATCTAGCTGCCAATTCCCTACCTATCTAGCTTTAAGCCCCACCCTCCCCCATCCTTCCTCAGTTCCTGCTACCGTAAACACCACTGGCTGAGTTTATAGCTTTGCCCTAAACCACACTTTGAGCCTAAAAGATTTGCTATACCTTAATATTCCTATTATCTCATCAAAAATCCTGCATATAAGCCACACTTGATTTCCTGCAGTTGAGACCTTATATATTAGCGTCATTAAACCCTTGAAAATGTCTATTTTATCAATTTATTTAAGCATCGGCTTATACGCGGGGTTTAGTGTAGTCGTCTCCCACCTGTACTTTACTACCTGTAGACCCCCAGCTACCACTCGGGTGTGTGGATCAAGGATCAAGGGGTCTGACCACCACCCTTACTGACCCCAGGTAATACCGTAAAAACCTGTATATAAGCCGCACCCTGAATTTGGGAGAATGCTATATATTGCACTTGGGCTTGAAAGATTGCCATTCCTGACTATAGTCTATACATGTAAAACCCGGCGTATAAGCCACACCCTGACTCCAGGAAGACCCTATGCTATAGGCTGCATTAGGCCTCTGATATGGTCTATAAGCCGCATGGTTTTACAGTACGCGAGGTCAACATTCACGGCCACTCATTATAGCCACCGGGCATACCCCATATATAACAAGCTCGCCAACATAACAGAATAGAAAAATAAAGAGCTGAACTGATAGAAATGGCGACACTTAAAGCGCTAAAATACACATGTAGTGCCAGAACAAACGTTTCTGTCTAAACAGGTGCTGGTGAGATTTGTCCAACTGAGGCAAATGGAGAAACTAACAAAGGCTGCTAAGGCTGCTACTGCTAGGCTGCCATAGGGGCTTATCACCACCTTCTATGAGTATAAAAGACTTCAATGGGGGAAAGGGGAGAGTCTAGCATCTCAGCAAGAGTGGAAACCATGGGGGATATTTATCAAAGGCTATATACACAAATGCTAAATCTTCTAGCACTGGATTTGGCTCAGCAGAAAGAAACTATATTTAACAGGTCGCTAGAATAGTCTGAGCTCCAGTGAGTGCAAATGATTTGTAACCAGCACAAAAAAAAAGATGAGAGCCTTCTCTTTCTTCATCTTCTTCCCAGCCTGCAGGCTGACCTACTGCAGATGTTCTAGTCCGGTTGGGCAACTCTATTTTAGCTGGATATTCCTCTCTCAGACAGCCCCAGTTCTGTGGGGTAGATAACTCCCAGCACCAACGTAATGGGTTTAGCCCCTGAGGGGTAACAATTACTAACCCTTTGAGGGCCGCTAATGCAGGAGTGCAACATTCCCAACCAACAGGCTTGATACTACATCCCCGGAGGTTCGGTATGATGCACTAATGAAGTGCTGGCGAGCAGTCTCGCCAGCACTTCATTAGTGCATTATGACGACCAATGGGTATGATGCACTCAGCGGCCTGTAAAAGAGATAGAGAGATGTACCAGTGCCTGTCGGGGCTGCCCCTCAGGGTCATTCCCCTTACATATAGCCACAGACAGGGCAATTTCACCCTGAGATTCCATCAGAAAAATTGATATCTGTATTTTTAATAGAATATAATTGTACACCGTGTATTCATATTATAAAATGCATTGTACAGTTAGTCCTACTGATTCTATAATCCCTTACTGTATTGATTGTATACAGCCTATGTTATTATAGGAATTTGTGGACTAATTCGAACAGTGAGTGGCTAAGTAGAACAAAAAATAAGTCCCACTGCTGGTATGTCACATACCCAGGGGCGTAGGAAAGGGGGGGGGGGCAGGGGGGCCTGGGCCCCCATCACAAAGGAGGTGGGGCCCAAGTATGTCTGGGCCCCCCAAAAAAATTTGCCAAGAACTTGTAACAAAATGGAAAAGAAGGTAAAACTTCGCATCTCAAATTAGATTAATATGGTGCTAGGATAGGAATATTGACTAAAAATTGACTAAAAATTACTTTTCTATACAAATTCTATGTAAATATGTTGGAGGGGTGTCGCATGTGAGCCAACAATTCTAGGTCGCCGCGCAGGGGCCCTTGCTAGGCCCCCTGAATGAAGATTTGCTTCCTACGCCTCTGTAATTACCGTAATACCTTGTGTATATTCTGCGCCTTTTACCAAATATATTACGGTCATATGTCCCACTGCTTATTTGTTAAATACCTTAATATCTTGCATATAAGGTCATCCATGGTCTATCCCTATGCTATAAGACACAGCTAGGGTGACCCGTATAGCCTAACGTACATATACGTTCTCTCATGGCGGGGGTGTTTCTTCTACGCGGGTCTACCTTATACGAGAGGTAAAATACAGGTAGTACAGTATACAATATTTTCTGGGCTATAAGGCGATGTCTGATATAGTAGCTACATTCTATAGGCACAGCGAGCATCCATCTTCACGTCAAAGGTGAGGCATATATGCATCAGGGTTCTCCACAGGATGAAAAAGCATACAGGTGCTGTTTGAACACAAGTGTGCAGCGACAAATGGGTGGCAAACCATGAAGAGAATTTTTGAAAATTTAGATAATAACTTAGCCCAAAGACAAGGTTTGAATTGGATTTTTAAGGAAAAAATTCTTTTAGGCCTAACTTCTGTTCTAATAGGCCGATTTGCAAAATTAAAAAAAGTATAGAAAGCTTATAGTGAGCTGAAAACCACACAGGCGGTGGTTTTTAACTCCAGTACACAGGCGGCAGTGAAAAGTATACGGTACTCCCGCCCGTGTATTTCCTATGTATGGAGAACCCTGTGCATGGTACTACGGTAAGTTACGTCACGGGTGCTTCTCATACATATTGCCAATTAGGATTGTACCGGCGACAAGCTATTGGGCTATTCATTACTGCAATGAGTGTAGATTACATAGTGATCAGTACTCTAATTGTAAGCCGACAATAGCCATAGAAATATCACATCAATGAGATACCGTGAGGCAAGAGGTTGAGCACCAAATCCCTGAAATACTCAAATTTATAACTCTTGAATATAGGTTTTGTTTTAACAGAAAAGAAAGTGATTAAGCACCAACATCCCTGATATACTCAATTAAAATCCCCCTATGATAAACTAAAATACATCTTCGCAATTTGAAAATCCCTGAAATCATAGAAAACCCTGAATACAAGCTTTCATCCCTGCGTATTGGAATAATGCATCGGTAAGTCTCTAGAAATTTGAAAATTCCTTTAAATCAGGGAAAACCATGAAGACACTTTACTGTCTAGAGCTACACCTCTCAAAGACAGATAGAGTAGGGAAAAGGGGGATAAGCTGGTGACTTGGGATTGGCTTGAGGAGGTGGGGGTGCTCCCTATTGCTGCCCTCTCCCATTGCCCCAGTGGTGGCAGCACCGGGGCAGGCAGGCTGGTGCACAGGGTTCGACTTCTTATTGATTGGTAGGCCAGCATTTTCATCTGCAACCAGCGTAACCTCACACTACTCCTACTACTACTGCCACTGCCAGGCTAGTGTAGACTGAGAGAGAATAGAGGGTGTACAACCACTATCTGTGTAAACAGCTGCCATATGTAGTACTACATATATATATATATATGCTTACTTAGTTCATATCCAATTGTTATTTGTCTACAAGTTAACACTATCTGTAGTACCCATCCAAATAATATTTGTGTAAAATGAATACTATGATCTCTAGCAACCATCCAACCACAGACTTTCTATGTATATCAATGTTATCTGTAGATAGATTTCAATCTACATGTTAAGGCACATAAGCATACACTTATTGTAAGGGGTAATCTTATGTCTCTTTGATACTGATTTTTAACACACTGGTTTTGATAAAGATAGCATTATTTTTACACAGATAGCGATTAGATATTCAGCATGCATGTAACTGTGGTGTTACAAATAGAGTCTCATTACACAGATAGCAGTTGTACGGAAAGAGGTAGAGGGGAATGGGGGGAGTGGGGAATAAACCCACCACCCACCTTTCCTCCAGTCCCCTCCAGCCACCCTATACCTCCATCCACATACCACCACCACCACCACCAGCTCCCTCTACATCATATTGGGGCTGAGCTTAGACAAGAGAAGCTGCTCCTAGCTGAGAGCTGCTCCAACTAGGCGGCTCTAGGACTCACTGAGGAAGAAGCAGCTCGCCCCAAGACAGTGTTACATAAAACAGCAGGGTACAGACAAGGTAGCATGCCCGGTGCACCTTCCTATTACCAAAGCAGTCCACCATCTGCCCCCAGGAAGCATAGTGCTATTTCTCCTGGGTGCTGGTAGGAATGCAGAGAGGGGCTAAATGGTTTGCTTCACTAGAATAAGCAGGAACATATTATTGCAAGTAAGGTTACTGTGATGAACATCACGGCAGGCAGATACAAAATAAGGCCACAACAAATAAGAATTTTTTGGCGTCCAATGGATTCCTTGGTGGGAAAGTGAGGTGAGCGAACAATTTTTTTTTTTTAATTTTGCCAAACATCACAAAGAGAAAACTTGTAGAAACTGAAGCAAGTGAAATCTGTAGACAAGATTTTTTTCAAAGAAAAAAAAATTGTATTTCGGAAAATATGGAGAGGGCGATCCGTAGTCCAACTTAATTTTTTTGGTGTTGCCTAACAAAGCTATGCTTTTTTTCAAATATTGAAAAATATCATACCAGCAGACCTTTAAATCTGTTTGTTTGTTTTTTATAGGAAGACTCATAGATTTATCTGGTACCAGTGTACAGGTATTAGGTGTGGCTTATAAGCAAAGATGAGCTGCGCCTTACAAATTTGCCTAAGTCAGGGTGTGTGTGCTTTATAGGCAACGATATCATACTATAGAACAGTAGTAAACTGCTCAGAATCAAGCCCTAGATGCGCCTTATAAGTTATACATGTAGCATCTCCTCAAAAACCACCTGTATAACATTACAATTACACCCTGTACTCTATCTATATGATATATTGTATTTTTGGCGACTGATTATAATAACTACCTATGTAGTGCTTTCCTTAGCCAATAAACAGTGTTAAAACTTCAAACTTCCAACTCAGGGTGCGCCTTATATACATGATATTACGATAGGTATGAGACTGAGTAGGGGTCAGTGAGTTGAGAGGATGCATGTAACATGTAAGACAGGCGGCTGCCAACTCCCATAGTGAGGGCAAATTAAAGTAGGATGGCTTACATGCTGCATGCACCTGTGAGTTCAGGTGTGAAAATAATACATGAGCTGCCATGACCCCTCAACTCTGACTACATGCATGCCTCCCGCTACATGTGTCTGTCTCATCCAGGAGAAAGACTATTGTACAAGAAAACACAAGTTATCATATACCCCTGTAATTTTGAACCAAATCAAGGGTAATGCCCTAGCTAATGACTGTACGGTGTACCTATAACAGGGATGAAAGTCACAGAGCACAGAAATCCCTGAAATGGTCCAATATTCGCCCAAAAAAGCTGGGTTTCTATATGAAAGTATAAGGCGTTGGAATTCCCTGAAGACTTTAATCCCTGCTATAAGGCGCAACCAGCTGGACGCAACCTCAGGTCATGTAAGGGCTATAGGCGACGTCTGGGGTCATATTTTGGTCACTTTAACACTGTGCTATACAATATACAAACATGTATATCCCACTTATAAGGTTCACTCTGAGTTAAGGTCAATCCTATAAGCAATTGTAGGCCTCCGATTTGTGTGTGAGCAGCGAATTAAAACACACAGCTACTAAGGGTAATTAAAACATTCAGTGAAGGATTCTCTTGTTACAGAGTCTATTACTAAAACTCCTTCATGGCATGATTTCTCTGTGTTACCCTCAATCTTGGACTAGCATTAGACCAGCAGTGGATAGCTACAAAATCTGTAAGAGTCCTTAGTAATGTGGCCCTGTGCCACCTAGTCTTTCATAGAGGTTATTATCCAGTAATAGCCTTCTTAGTATAAGAAGTTCACCTATACACACTAACAGTGCAAACATGTGTTGACAGGATCTTACAGTAGCTTCCCTAATGTTAACGTCAGGTGTTTTACCTATCAACGGTCTTAAAAGAAAAAGGGAGCTCCGTGTGTGCGTCAAGGTAGGACAGGTACGATTATTTTTAGATAGTATTTCTTCAATGCCTCGGAGACTTACAACGGCGAATAATGGACTGCTACCAAGTGCATGCATTTTCTCTTCTCTTTTTTTTCTAACAGAAAAATAAATAAATAAAATGGATAAAAAATTCTACTAAAGGTTAGCCCTACTTTGCTTGATAGGTTCAGTTACCTGAAACACACAACTATGTTTTCTGGCCTAATGAATTATGCACTGACTTCCAAGTGGTCAACTATATCTGTCCAAGCCACTCGCCCACTGCCCACCCCCTACCCTACCTCTTCTATGCATTCTAATGTTGTTCGTCCTCACTAAATACTCCATCCCTGTCCCTTCCTGGCTATCAGGGATTACAAGCCCCCCCCCCCCCCCCCCCACAAGACCACATGTTAACCATTTAAGGGCTACTAATGCATTGATACATCAAGCCCATTGGTCTGATGCATGAATGCAGCCCTGGATCATGCCGACACTCCTGGAGATTTGACATGATGCTCCATAATGAAGTGTTGGCAAGCAGACTTCATCAGTGCATCATACCGACCTATGGGCATGATGCACTCCTGCATTAGCTGCCCTCAAAGGGTCATTACGTTAAAGCCCCTCTAGTAGTAGTAGACATATCCATCTCCTGGTGGTCCTCCAGGGTATAATCATGTCTGTATCACCTCCTCCAGGCCCCTGCATATAAGGATGCACCCCCCACCAACTCCTTCACGGTCCTGGTCCTCAAACAACTAACCACAAGCCGGACCCTGTCTTGTCTTTCTGTTTCTACCACAGTACTTTTATATTGGTATATTATTGACATTTCTTGTATATAGCTACCGACCGACCAAAATAGCACAATCCCAGCATGTTTTTCTATCTATTTTTTTTGTGTAATTCATTTAATTTCTTTCCCATAAAATAATGGAAACAAGCACTCCTCTAACTGTAGACCCGCATACTGGTAGTAGACCTCCTGTTATTAAAGTGAATGGAAGAGGAGATTTACAGGTAGGTGGTTGCCTAAGTCCACCTGCGATGATGATGGTCTACAGCAAAATACATGCAATAAAAATGCCGACAAATTACACATACTATTTATAACTATTCACATGATTCGCCTATTGAATTGAGCCTCAATCTTTGGGGGTAACCAACATTTATTACCATGGGGTTGCCTATCTTCGTGGCCATAGCCCAAGTGCTTGCATGTGCACCCTTTATTAGGCCCACGTATATTAAGCAATAAATGAAGGGGTACTGTCATTCACTCTGCCAAACGTGATGATGATTTACTCTCCAATTAGTAATTACATAAGGCGGGGAAGGTGTTATTATCGCGAGGATGATAGGCCGACTTCCACAATAATTACCGTTACCGCTTTCAGAGATATTCATGCTTGTTTATGTATAGATAGGATCAAATCTGTTTCTGTATCAGCTGGATTTTTTCTTTCTTTTTTTTTTTTTTTTTACCTAAAATGAATATACATCTTAATACTATTGATTGCTTAATACTATTGATTTGCTTCTTTTGGTTGTCGCCTTTGATAGATTGAATGCATGTCATACAACTAGTAGAATTGTCTCATATCTTCTTTTATTTTCTTCTTTATTTCTTTATTTATATTATTTTTTGGGTTAGTTAAGCACTATACACAGAGTTAAGTAGACGTTGAAGGAGCTCTTAATGCATTGATTTATGACGGTTGCTTCTATACCTTAGTGTAATATTCCCTACTGGATAAGTCCAAACAGATTATCTACCCTGAGCCTCTTATATATTAACCCTTTAAGGGTACTTCATGCAGGAGTGCATCATGCCTATAGGTCGTCATGATGCACCAATGAAGTGATGGCGAGTCTGCTCGCCAGCACTTCATTGGTGCATCATGCCGACCCTCCTGGGTTATATCATCCATAATCCATGCATCATGATGACCAATGTGCATGATGCATTAATGCATTATCGGAATTTAAAGGGTTAACCACCATGCGGTCAATAAATAATCTTGGCAGGGTACAAAGGGTGACACAGGTGTAGCTTTCTCACTACCAAGAATGCAAAGGTTAACAACAGAAACAATCCCAATTGATACAAGTCATAATATCGCACCCATACATATATATTCCACCCACCCCACTCCCTGCATCTATACAGATCCAATAGTGTACGTATGCTCCCTATTGACCCCTGGAGATAGGGCAACCTTTGACTTCTGTTATCTCTCATAGCCTTGCATATCGCTACGCTGAGTATTATCAATAGCTATCATAACCAACGCTACCCGTCGCCCTGTCGCCATATCCCCAGTTATCGGGGTCTATACTGACATGTAGCTGTTATCAGTACCCATTGTTAGGTCCTACAGGCTTGGGGCATACTGTAGTGATAGCTGATAGTGTGTATATAGATAGGCGACCTGGAGTCAAGGGGATACAGCCTACTACTTTTATATCATCCATAACAAATATCTATATTGTCATTATCTATACACATATACACCATAGGAAATCCATTTCCATTGATTTAAGATACCATCCTAATACATATATCCACATTTTTCTGGATTTCTTTTTCAAGTCCCAAGTGTTATATCAAAGGCCCAGAACTTGAGAATAAATCAGAGCTGTAAATTGAAGCTACTGTGGAAGAAAATGCAATGATTTACATATTAAATTACACTGGAGCCAACAGATTTTGACTACAAGTCTGAAAGAATATATTTCAAAGACACCAATGCAAAGTATTAACAATCGAGTTATCATTACATAGCATTGGGTTGATGAAATGATATTAAGATAACATACATATTAAATGGTTTTTAGGTCAGATTTAATATGCAAGTATATACAAATAAAAAAAAGATACTGATTTCTTACCTTGTATTGTACGCTTGAAGAATGCTTTGCAGGCTTCGCAGGAGGCAACTCCGTAGTGGTACCCCGAGGCAATATCCCCACACACGAGGCATAGTTTCTTAGGACCATCAGATCCCTCATGATCAGAGCCTAGCTGAGTGCTTGAGCAAAACTCGTGCTTATTCTCCATGGAATCAGGCGAGGATCCTCCACAGCTAAGGTCTCCGCCCTCACATCTATAGGCCTTCCCAAAGCCAACGTCCGTATCACTGTTAAAGTCCGAGAGGGGCCGGCCGAAGCCATTGGACATAGACCCCGGCGAGTCACAATCGGGACTCTCTGGTTCCAATTTGACATCAAAGTCGGTCTGGAGGTCCAGGTCCATCATTTTAAGTCCGTACATGAAGAGTTAGTCTGTGAGCGCCGTCCACGGAGAAGACACTCACTCCCAGCAATACACTGTCAACTCGGTGCTGGGTATTGGAGGGTTTGTTGTGGGGTGGTGGTGGGTGTGTCTTCTGTAGAGAGAGGACAGCAAGGGCTGCTTGCGGAGTACCCGTTAGTAGTATAGGACTAGGACCAACTGTGTCCCCTACTGCTGTTGTTGATGTTTTCTTGTTGACTCTCTGGCTGATGGGGTGGTGGGTAGTGGTGGTGGGTGGTGGTCTATTGGTGGTGCTGCTAGTAGAGGTAGAGGTGGCGGTGGTGGTGGTGGTTGAGGAGGGGTGCCGCCGGCTCCTGCTGCTTTTGCTTGCTGGTGCTGCTCGGTTTTCCTCCTGGGTTCTCCCCCTACTTCTCTCAGTCAGTCTCTATCCCTCTCTGCTGCAATCAGCAAGAAAACAAATCATTCACATTCTAACATAAATAAATAAATATCCCAGCTCCAAAACATGAGAGTTAAAGGCAGTGCACACTACACTCTTACACTGCTAGTAATGCACAGAGTAGTAACATGTATTAGTATTGGGGGGAGTGTGAGCGGCCCTCACTCACTGCTAGCTGCTTCTCCCACTGCTGCTAGTGCTGTAGGCATTGGCTGCGTTCCCCCAGCGTTCCCCCTGCGTCTGTAGTTAGTGAGGACTGCTGCTGCTGCAGCGCCAGCAGTGGGCAACTACTACTGCAGGCGGCAGCGCCAGGAGAGGCATTGAATGCCGGCTCCAGCTATCTCAATAACAACACACAGGGTAGTATAGGAGGGATGAGCAGTGAAAGGTATAAGAAAGAGCAGCTCACGAGTTAATCAGGGGAATAGCAGTCTAGTGGTAGTCCAATATAAACTGGTACGTCCAGGCCCTTTATGTACCTTAATCACTGATTTGTATTTATGTCAATGGCTGGCGGTGACGTTACGTCTAAGGCGTGCTCCCTTTGAATGGCGTTACGTCCAAGACGTTCTCCTCCTGTACAAAGCTACGTCTAAGACGTACTCTCACTGTACAACGTTACGTCCAAGATGCGTCCCCCTGCCTTTGTACAAAGTTATGTCCAAGACGTACTCTCCCTTGTACAACAAGAGAAAACACGAGCTGCCTGTTTACTATCGGACCTATAGCTTCCCAATCCCAGTCACTCCTGCAGCCACTGACTGACTACAGCACGTGCAATCAGAGGGCTCCATCTGAGAGAACTAACCACTGCCACTCCCTCTAATACTCCAAAACAACACTGCTCATGGCGCCCCCAGGCAGTGAGCAGCTCACTGCCGCCACCTAGCATGAGCTGCTCACACTATACAATGCTGTAGGTATATACCGTATTGTCTTGAAGAACCACCCCGGCCCTAATAGATTTGAAGGCCCTTATACAAAACAGGCTCTTATACAAGGATTATCTTTTAATGCATAAGGCAGGGATGTATGAAATATTCTGAAGATACACATGGATATCCAGAATTCTTTTTTTTTTTGGGGTACAAAATCTTTTATTGCAGGAATTATATACAATTAAATTTTGGTAAATCTCGGAGCATGTTGAGGCTCGGAAACTTCTGATATCAGACAAAATTCTGAAAACCTAGGCTACATCTTTGATATTAAGATTAATTTTGGCACTCCTGTAAACCATCCAGCACTTATTTAAGATCAGCGCTTATTCAAAACAGGCACTTAAACAGGACGATACGGTTGTGGGGGGTTACTGTGGAGTAAACAGCAGAGCATGTGCTCCACTAACGTCAGTGGTGTTGTAAACTGCATACATAGCGCCCCGCCAGTATTTATAGGTGCGGGTATTTCGGTCTACACACGTATGTACGTATGCTCCAGCACCACACCTACACCTCCTCCTACTCCTCCTACATACCCCTGCCTCTACTCCCACTCAACCACTACTGAATATAAACACCTTCATCCTTTGTTGGGCCAATAATGCAGGAGTGCATCATGCCTAATGCTCGGCATGATGCACCGATTAAGTGCTGGCACTGCATTGATGCATTTTGCTGACCCTCCAGGAGTGTATCGGTCGTGTGCGGTAGGCATGATGCATAAATGCAGCCCTGGTGATAAACGCCAGGGCTGCATTAGTGACTATGGGCCTCTAATGGGTTAACCAATACACAAGGGGAATAGTGAAACAGTGGGATGATAATCACATGGAAGGAGTATTCAATATCACATCACTTTTCAGGCAACTCTGACGCAAAAAGTATTTTCACAAGGTACATAAACAAGCTTTACTGAATAATTAATTCATACAAACTTATATAACTCCACATAGATCTAAAGACCTCCCTTTTTTCTTTTATTTCATCATATCAGGGGTGTGAAATCCCCAAAACGCATTTCCTCTGAAGCGCATTACACCGTCTTGTTGGTAAATGTTTTTAGAAAGATAAAAGTGTTCTAAATGTTATTTGCGCAGAATATTAACCCTGTGATGTACAGGGATGTTCAGGATTACCAATGGGATGCTAATACATTTCCATCAGGAATGATATTGGCAGAAATTTTATGTTAGACCCCCCCCCCCCCACAAATGGTCATTTATTTTCTCAGTGGATTTACATAGATTTCAAGAATTGTCCTTCTGAGCATAAAAAACGCAGATTTCCGCGTTTCAATGGAGATTTCCACACCCCTGTCATATCTAATTGTCTTTTCAACATTTTAATTTCTAATTTTTACTGCATTTTTTTTCTGCATTGTCGATTCGGATAGTGTTGAGGCATTGAGTTATCCAAGTACAAGGTGTTTTCATGACTGAATTGATACATGGCTACGTCTACCAATTCTACATAAGTGAATAGAGGTAACGTAATATGGACTACACTTAAGGCTCGCAGAGTGTTTTAATTTACTACATTGATTTATTGTCACGATACACGAAAGCAGCATTGGAATTTACTGAATGGGGCTGCTGCATTCATTCATCACTCCCAAAGTGTCGACATATTGCTGACAAATTGCACTGCATTGGTGCACCATGACAACAAGTGTCATCATCTGCCCCTTTAATGGTTAAGCCCTAACACAATATTATAATGGCCATATGGTCAAGTAACGACTGTAAATTCATTGTTTACATTGACATGTATGTGACAGAAAGGTTGGATAAATATGGGTCCATCTAAAGAAAGGTATTAATACAGAAGGACGGTGGGTTCTAGCCCACTCTCCCAGCGCTTTAAAATATCGCTGCCAATCTCATATTTAAGAAATTCATAACCATGACTGGATATAATGAAAATATATGGCCAGCATTAAAAGCAGACACTTTTAATAGAGGATAAAGCAGTGTATACAGGTACATGTGGCACATACTACATATAGAGGTGGTATGGTACTACACCAGCAGATCAGGTTAACCCTTCAAGGGCAGCTAATGTATTAATGCATCAGGCCCTTTGGTGGTCATGATACACTCCCGCAGGGTCGGCATGATGCACCAACGAAGTGCTGGCGAGCAGACTCGCCAGCACTTCGTTGGTGCATCATGACAGCCAATGGGTATGATACACTCCTGCATTAGCGGTCCTTAAAGGGTTAAACAAATCTGCGAGTCTGGGAGTAGTAAATGGACCTGCATTGGTAGCAGCTGACTACTGAGACATGGCACATGTATAATCCATTCAATTATACCACCTACTGAATGACCCTCCTGGCCGCTGCCGGGCGTATAGTCTATCCTACTATGCATGCACCACTAAGTGTAGGCCTATGTGCCTCGAAGTGAGTTTCTATTCATGTATGTATTTTTTAATGGCAAATAACAAACTTAAAACCATATTTTATAGAAATGGCCCAGCTGTGCAGGAATGGCTAAAGATATACAATATCGATAAAGCTAATAGAACTATATAGTACTACCACTGCTGGGGTAGAGCTTTGAATTTTTAATGTTGACAGCTATTATAATTGTGTCGGTTAAGGGGAATGTATTACGTGTAGCTTTCAATTGCATTAACTTAAGGAAAGATTATCCCATGGATATCAATGGCTTTAAATCGGACGACCCGGCCCGATGTGAAACTGGCTTAATAAACATGTTCAAACAAGCTAATTAACGTTAAAGTTAAGCATACTGAAATTATCTACTGCATGTATGCATAGCCTATAGTATTAAAATCAATGTATTTTCCCATGACTTGAAGCATTATGTTGCCTTTGTAAGTTTGTTGGTGTTCAGAAATATGTGTGACCTGTGTGATTTGTGCATCCAAGTATAATAAACCATATCTTCTCATTTTCATACAAATAATTAGTGTTATTGGGGGGTCGGGGATCGGGCGTGGATTGGGTGCTACTAGCATCGTTTTAAGATGGGTTGTTGTGAGGATGCTTAACTGAGCCTTCACCTAATTTTGTCGCGAGGGGGGGGGGTGTTGCAAGTGTGATGCGTGGGGGGGGGGGGGCTTGTATCTGGTTATTTTGAAAGGGGGAGTGATCCGTCAAAAAGCGTACACCACCACTCCCTAGTAAAACAAGTGTTGGCGCTTGCGTCAGTCCCAGGCTCATGTAACTAAGTCTAACGGGATTTTCCATTCACTCTGCACTGACTGCACTGGATCGACAGGAGGCCGTCTGAGTCTCTGACTGCATGAGAGCTGCCAGTGAGTGAGGGGCAGTGCTGCCGCTGCCGCGATGGGTCCAACCGTCCAGCGTTCACGCTCAGTATTTAGCGTAAGCAGTGCACTTCATCTTTAGTATACAGGCTTCTGTCATTCATACGTCAGTCTACAACTCACTATCTGTCGATGCCATGCGTGGGAATCTCTGGATGGCCTTGAACTTTCTAGGCAAGCCCCCGGTTGAATTTACCGTGACCACTCCACAGTCAGTGAGCGCGTGAGCGTGTGCTGGATCAATCTCGTGCTCGCTGGGCTGTCAATTTCAATATGCGATATACGGGAGAAATACAAAATGCCATGCTAAATGACAGTGACAGGAAACAAAATGTATTAAATGTGATACAACCTACCTCTTTCTGATAGAATTTGGGAGTGCACAATTGATCTTTCTTATACTTTCACCAGATATATTCACGTGCCGGTTGTTCCCTCAGTGGCTTGTCGCACTGAGCTCCAGTCATTAAGTGTATGGGGGTCTGGCTATGACGTCAATGCCTCAAGGGTTCAAGGGCAAGGTCATTTCGTAGTTCGCACCTTCGGCGCTAGGAGGCCTCGACGCGTTTCTACCGACGCGTCCCTGGTTTCCCGCTCTGCAGGTGCCCGCCCTGTTTCTGGCAATGGTTTTCCACACTCGCTATCTGATAGGACACATTTTTACCTTTTTATAGTACCAATTACGGTAAATCTTGGTTACAAGCTTAAAAAGTTCGTTGTAACCAAATTTCGTTGTAACCAAGTTTAGCATCATGGGGGGGGGGGGGGTGGCTTTTTACTGGTAAAAAACAGTGAAAACGTTTTACAATTGATCCTGTCACAACAAATCAAATTGCCTCGAAAACAACTCCCATATTTCTACAGTAAAAAGAAATTCCCTTACAAAAAATTTCACTTAATCTGAAATCGTTTACAAATGATTTTCCCCCGTTCCTACAATGACTTTAAATGGAGTCAGAGTCATTGTGTAGAGGTGCCAGGGGTGTGATAGGGCATCAATACCTGCCTCTGTTGAACGATTAGTGGCAGTAGCAGTCAGAGAGATCTGAGAGGGTGTGAGGGGGTGTGATAGGGCTTCTGGATCCGTCTCTATTGAATCCTTTAATAGTGGCTCTAGTGGTCAGAGAGATCTGACAGGTACCAGGGGGTGTGATAGGACTTCTGTGTCCGACTCTATAGAGCTATGATTGGCAATGGGTGACACTTTTTCTAAAGTAGGGCTAAAATAATTTCGTTATAAGCAAGTTCCTGTCAATAGCACTTCACTCTAACTAAGTTTTATTGCTATAGGCCTAGAAATGTATAGGAGAGGTCTGATAGGGTAGTTTTGTTTGTTATAACCAAATTTCGTTATAAGGAAGTTTGTTATAACCAAGTTTTACCTATATAGCAGCAACAATGCAATAAATAGATGTCTCTTTCCTAGACGCAATCAATGACATTGAAGTCATGATTGGCTGAAGCTTAATTTCATAGGCTATGTTTTTGAAGAGTGGCATTGTGTATTTCTCAATCATTTTATCACCCTACATATAGTGATCGTGTACATTGATCTTAGGGAGTGATCATTTTTTTAACAACAGGGGGGGCTGGTGGGTTTGCGCGCGGACGCGCGAAAAAAATTTCGACCCCCCCCTCTCGAGGGGGTAAAATTTTTTCGACCCCCCCCATAAGGGACAAAAATCGCGCACGAACGTCCCCTTTTAGCCTATAGTAACACGCGGGGTTTTCCACTGAAAACAGGTGAAATTATTTTGACCCCCCCCCATCAGAGGAATTGAAAAAATTCTGACCCCCCCCCCCGGTCAAGGGGTTGAAAAAATTCTGACCCCCCCCCTCAAACCCACCGGCCCCCCCCCCTGTTGATAAAAAATGATCACTCCCTTACCTCGATGGATATATATTTACTCGTTATAGGCCATAGGTGCACCTCGTGTATAAGGCACAACCTGAGTTCATACCAGAAGACCTATATATATTACTCATGATGATTAATTTGGGCAATTTTAGTGCTGTTATGAAATCCTCACCTATAAGATGCATCCTATATATTGGGCAGGTCGTACATGTAATTATTAATATTCGCAGTTCTAATACTCGATAGTTCTTTTTTCTTAATCTGATTCGCCCAAAGAGATAATGATTTCATCATCACTTTTGACATTATGGGAGGCAGTAATGTCGACAGGGCCTAACAAAGTGTAAACTACCCTCAAAATACATCATAATACCATTTGGTCTTGCAATAGTTTCATAGTTTTAATGTCCCCACAAACCCCATGCCAACTGCCATTGGGCAAAATAAAAAAAAAGAGTCAGTTACTCGACCGACCCTAGCAAATCAGGGCTTTTTTTTTTTTTGATTTTGTAGATTTTTGTCTCATTTTTTCATATTTTAAAGAAATTTTTCATTACTTTTTGATGAATTTTTCTGTATCCTTTTCGTGTTCTTCCCCTCTCTCACAGCTGTCATTTACCTCTCATTATTTTACAATGAAACCAAAGAATTTGATACATCCATTGATATGTGCCCCCAATATTTCTTATATAAATGTAAAAAAAAAATCATAATAATAATTTTTTGCCTTACCACAACTGTGGACATTTGACCGCAACTTAATTTTATTGTTTAGAATTTGCATGTAGGATTTTCATGGGTACCAATATCACAACCTCCCAATCCCTTTCTTTTTAGACCATGAACTAATATTCGACCCTTGCCACCCCCCCCCCCCCCGTCCTAACTTTCAAATTACCCTAAATGGTAGTGCCTGGACCAACTTTCCGACCCAAAACGCCATGCAGGAGAGTCCGGGATCTATTTCAAACCAGACAATGATCCCACCCTCACTTGGAGTCTCGAACGATCACCTACTGTACAATTGGTCAACAGACATTATGTTAGCATCTGGATGATATTTGATTGATAAATGCATGGAAAAGAGTCACGAGCTGTTCAAAACTAGTAGGGATAGAGCAATTGTAAAGAACTGTTCTCATCCCTGCTCAGTGCTGTATTATGATAGGAGATAGATTCTACGACTTAGCCAGATCATATGCTTGTAGTGGTATTTTGGTGATCATAAAGCTATTTGATGATTGTAGGTTGTTTTCAAATAGATCCCTGACACGCAGACTGGGCTGAACCCTACATTTGCACCCTACGTCTCTGCGACGTCATAGTCCAGTTGTATGTTCGATATTTATAACTGGTTAACACGAATCGATAACACCGCCATTCACTGGTCATTCCCCTGGATCGCTGGGAAGATCCACGATGTAAATATTTTCGATATATTATAACAGGTTTATAAACTGCTCATTAGATTATACAGACACAAAAAAAGAGAGAGAGAAAAACTCCCTCTCTTGTCCTTTTTCGCGGCTCTGACGGTGATAAAAAGCAACCTTTTTTAGTGGCCTGAAAAATGATCGATCTTAGATTCACCATTAACTCAACAATTAATTGTACATACTAGCGGATTTTTTTCTTATAAAAATGTTCTATATATAAAGGAGTGGTCATTTTTGCAACAATGGAGGGGGTAGTGGTAGGTTATGTGTGACACAAAAATTTCAGACCCCCACACCCTCAGAGGAGGACAAAAAGAAATTCAACCCCTATTGAGTGGGGGGGGGGCGGAAAAAAATGTTTGCCGCATACTGTATACCTAGGTAACGGATTGTCCCATGGGCCGCCATTGCTGAAGCTAATTACCAGCGGTTATCACTGATAGCAGTTATCAGATGGGTACCACCTGCCCCCCAAGAGGACCGCAATGAATACTTGGTGTCATTTCATTGGTTGTTAATCAAACCAGCTAAGTCGGAATACAAACTTAGCTGGTTTGATCATCAGCCAATGAAATGACACAAACTATTCACTGCGGTCATCTCGGGGGCCAACTGGTACCCATCTGATAGGTCTTATCAGTACAACTCGCTGGTAACAAGCACCATGGAACAACCTGCTACCTCAGAATAGGAGGGGCAGTGAATGTCCCCCTGTGGGTGTGGCAGGAGGGGTCGGGGGTAGATAGGGGTAGGACAGGGACTCTATACTATACCAACTTAGCGGATTGTCCCATGGGTGCCGCCATTGTTGAAGCTGGTTCCCAGCTATCATCACTGATAACAGCTATCTGATGGGTACTACTCCCCCCCCCGAGAGGACCGCAGTGAATAGCTGATGTTATTTCATTGGCTGATAATTAAACCAGCTAAGTCGGTATATACGTACTGAAGGCATCAGATTTTTTTTTTTTTTTTTTTTTAAATGACCACTCCCTAAAATGAACAAAGGCATAGTCAAGTTTGGTATCAAAGTTTTTGCAGTGCCGGGCAGTCGGACGAGGAGGAGGAGGAGGAGGAGGAGGGGGTGACAGCAAGACTAACAAGTGTGCGTGTGTGTGTGTGTGGGGGGGGGGGTCATGATAACTTTGATCATATTGGTGGTGGGGGGGGGGGGGGACTAATAAATGTGTCACCACACAGTCAGGGGGCCCGCCAGGTCCTCCCAGATAACCTTTACCTATATTTTTTTACTTCTTTTAAGCAAATACATGTACTGTATATTGGATACCTTTACGAGTATGTGATACTGATAGTAGTGAGCTTGGGAGTGGGAGTAGTGCCCGGAGTAGTGTGACCCTCTGAGCGTTTTTCCTAGTATGTTTTTGTGGCGGGCTTTCGGCGCAGGTGCGCCGTCTGTTAACAGAAGCCCGTACTAGAGCCATTTGTCGTGAGACACCAGTAGATTGGCTACTTCCGTTGTGGCTGTTTTGGCTTGACGTGAGTCAAAGTGATGAAGAAAATCCAGTAATTTGAGCATATCTTGCGATTTTATACAACAAAAATTGGCGAAATAAGTAAAATGTCGGCCTGGGCGGCGGATGGAATGGATCGACGTGGATCTGAGGAACCAGAAGATGATGAAGTGAGCGACGAAGAGGTGAACGGCCTAGACGGTTACTCGTACCCGGGCGGCAGTGCCGGGCAGTCGGACGAGGAGGAGGAGGGGGATGACAGCAAGACTAACAAGGGCGGAATCGCCACATTGATCATGAAAGCTGCCGTCTGTGCATTCACAGGGTTTGCCTTCGGATTCATCATCGAGAAATCTCGAGGTGAGCTCCAAATCACTGAACATTACTTTACTAGTCTTAGACTTCGAGAAGTTCGACATTAGACTAATAAGTTATTTATATAGGTATGTCAGCATTGGGGCTGATATTATTAGTGATATGAGCCTGGACTGCGTCATGGAAAACTGTGCCAGGCTTGGAAGGTTTGTGCAGGGACAGGTCTCAGTGACCAGCTTATAACCATGGGGAATATTGGAGGGTTTAACTGCCTGAGAATTTGTACCCCAAGTACACAAAATTTCCTTCAATTTAGTGTTTGATTTTTTTCACAACTCTAATAAGTTAATTAATTGTCACCTTAATTAGGTCAATCTAGTCAATACCCCCTGATCAAATACATGAAGGAAATATAGGAAGTCATTGAAAAACATATAGAAGAGATAGTATATGGTCTTAGCATCATCTCTGCCAAATATGAAGAAAATCTATCGTAGAGCACATAGTTTTCTAGGATCAGCAGAAATTTGTAATTGATAATTTCTGCCCAAATTTAGGGATTTTATTAACTTTTTATCTTTAAAAATTTATATTTCCACTTCTTTTGGTCAGAATGACCTGGGATGAACTGCATTGTGATGGCAAAGTTCCAGGCTTTCAGGGGATGTAAGCTTGTCCATGATACAGCAAGTTTAAAAATCAGACTAAAATCATGGAAAGGTCACACTTGTTCCTTCTTTGTACAGTTTATAATGATAACGAAAAAAAATACCCACTTTCGATCATGAAAACCACCATAACTTCATCAATTTTCACTTTAAATGAAAAATTCCAAAAGCATTTTATTACTAACATGTGCCTCTAAAGGCTGTGCTAAAAGCTAAGTGATCAGACAGCTTTTCAATTTTTAGTGACATACCATAAGTCTAATTATCATTAGAATTTAGACTAGTCATTACTCTTTAGTTTTAATAGTTTAGACTTTACTGTCTTTTAGCCACAGAGATTTTCTACCTATATTTATATACCGGTAGGCTGACCCGGTAGCCTATAATATACTCCATACAAACTAAATACTGCCTTACTGGTACCAGATATGGGTATTCAACTTCAAGTACCGGTATTCATTGTGACATTTCAATCAATTTCCAGATGCATATCTTTTTTTCGGGGGGGGGGGGCTGGGATGGTCATGATAACTTTTAGTGGGTGCACAGAAACCGGTGCACATGTCATGGGTTGGAAAAAAAATGGCCAGCCCACAAAAAATCACCAACTCCCCCCCCCCCCAAACACAATACATGTCGCTTGCAGCTTATCAGGGTTTTCAGTCTAGGATCAAAATAGAACTACGGGTAGCTATGCTTGCCAATACCCATGAATATGTATTGTCATTAATGTGGATACGCTTCTTTCCAGTGTTTGAACCTATGAACATCCGTGGACAGATGGTGTTCCGTCGTTTGGTTTATCTAAAGACTATGCTCTCGTCTGTCGCATCTGGTAAGTTATCTAAGTATGGCAAGGATTCCTTTACTATCTCAAGTACATGTATATCAAAAATGAATTATCAAAATATCCTTCAAACTTCTATGTATAAACAGTATCCTGACTCTGGGGGAAACTGCAAAGCACAATTAGGGCTTCTACAGTAACAAATATCCGCCCATAAGACACACTCCTTGTTTAGCTGATCCTATAAGCCTCCGGTTCGTGCATAAGCTACAACTGTTTACAGTAAATTCTATGATATAAACTACTAGTGTTTTAATCAGTTCTGCAAAACATAATCTAAGTATAGACTACATGCCAATCTAGACAATATGGAATTCAAATACTTTTTCTTTGCAGTACCGCATACCATATTGTCATTTATGTTTCTTACCCCTTTATTTTCCAAAGGAATGTTTGCTTTATCGATGATGGCAATGCTTCCCACGACACACTTCAAATTTCAACGTGCTTGTAATAAGTTCTATGCGGAACTGTCAGAACGTGGTATTTTGGCCTGCGCTGTTGGAGGGCTTATAATGGGCATCGGTGTCACCTTGGCTGGATCTGTAAGTCAAAACCTAAAAATAGTTTAAGTGTGTTAGAACCATTGATAATACGATTGTCATTGATATGTATGCTTTGCATAAGGATCTGTAGCAAAATAGGGTTTGTAAACGTCACATCATCTCCAATATGTGGATAAGCAAAGGTGATATCTTGATATATCTGCTGCAAAAAAAAACAAAAACAACAACTACGTTTTAGACCCAAACAGTGATCAACAAAAGTAAATATTCTTAAATGTTCTTTGAATATTGAAAGAAATGAGTACTTACTCGCTATATTTTCAGGGTCCAATCATCTTGTTCGTACAACTTGGTACTGACCTCCCACAAGCATGTGAGTACACACACTGGTATACTGACTATAAATTGTGAATAAATTCTGATATTGACCCATAGTATTAATCAATAGTGAGAGTTAATTATGTGTATCTGCTTTCACAGAAAACATACAGTTCCTGAAGTCTTTAACCAGTTAAAATCACCCTAGATACAAACATCATAGACGATATACATGTATGTATGACAAATGCATTTATCCATTTAGCTGCATGTTAAAAAATGAAGCGTTACACATTTTGTTTTGTGGGCCTTCCATCGTTAAATGTATATGGATTTGCTTTTAAAATTATGATTCATCTTTATAGGGTATACCTTGGGCGGAGCATTGTTAGGCACGCTTCTATACATGCTGCTCAGATCCCGTCTTGTCGGTCCAATGCGGCCAATGATCACTGCGTCCACTAACCCGTAAGACTCTTTATAGATTATATGAGACATATTCTTAGTGCATTGATAGATGATAAATGCATGTGTATTTGATGTGTATTGGAGGCTTGATCACCATGGAGCTTGCAGGCTCGCCCTCTCCAGCCCGTCACAGTACAGGCTGGCCGCATTCCTTCATCCCAGTCGTCATCGTCGCCCAGGTGGCGAGCTAGTTCTCCCAGCACAGGCTATACTGATAAGTATCACCTAACCTCAGGTGGAGAGTGAATACACTTCTAGGTTCTATGAGATTCTTATCTAGATTAAAGGGGGCAATAAAACAATAAACTGGAATACACACCCAGTTCAGTATAGAGCTGATCCCAGGCTACTGAACTGGTATCAATAGACGCTGGCCGAGGCTGTGGAGCTTGACGTGAGACTTTGAATGCATCTTTTTTTTCATAAGTGTAAAACAGTAGGTCTTGAACTTCATTATCATTCAGATATAGCGTAATACCTCGAGTATAAGCCACAACCTATGCGCGATTTATCTCGAGTTGACTGTCATGTAAAGAAACGTCCCAAAGTCACATTGCACCTTATTTATATAGATCAGCCCTAACACCTCAAAGATCAAATACACCTTGAAGATTTTTCTTCAACTCAGTTAGCAATTTTATATCATATAAAATCATATGCGAGATGCAACTTATAGGCAACGTATTACATTAAAGCTGGGACAAGATCTGAAATATATAGATTTTCCAATTTCTGGATATCTATCATCAGCCTGCTTGTGAAAGTGTCCTGCCAAAATTTCAATCTATTCAGTGCATTCTAACCATGTCAAATTCAAGCATTTTATTCATGTCAACAAGCAGTCTTGATTGTACCAGCACAGTGGCTCCATCTGAAGCCATAAAGCAGAGTATTCTATAATGGTGGTGAATTTATTTTGGATGCCTGGCAGCAGAGCACCACTCAGTGCTGCTGCCAGGAGACATTGACCAGAACTAATTAACTAAGTGGTTTCCCTTCCCACCAAAGAGGATGGACCAGCTGAAACTAAAGTCCAATTATGTGCCTATAATGAGCCATATCTCGCCATAATAATTGTCACCCTATGACTTGGGAAGGGGTATATAATCCTCTGAAATACATATCAGACAACACTATATCAGCTTTTATACCAGCTTTAAGATGAACTTCATTTTTACCTGACGCAGGTGGACAGAATCTTCCTACTTCATCACTGCCATGCCGCTAGTCGCCATGTTCTCCATGCTTGTCTTTGCCTTTGACATCCTGATACCGTGGGAACTGGAAGTTAGGGCAAGTATTCTAAGAAGACTCTGGATCTATACCATGATACACATTTCAGTGTTTTATGATTGCATCTGAAATACGAACCTATTTACCAAACTAATTATACCTTTATATACTGGTTCATCTTAGCCTTGGAAAACATAATTTTATTACAGGTGCAGGCCAGCCATCCATTTATAAAGGCAAAGATCTTCACAATATATCAGTACTAGCGTAAAGTGACGGTCCTTGGCGGGTTATGTGAGAGATTTTCGACACTATAGAGCAGTTCCTTATGTGCCCAAAGTCATGTCCCAGCTCGGGTTGATATGATTATATTTAATTCAAGGCGCAACTGACACAAAGATGCAGCATATACATGGAGATTTACTGTGATATAAAGACTTTGTTTATTCAAATTCTTACACAACAAAATTTCCATTAACAGAATAAGGGAGATGCTGAGGCGACTTTCTATGAGAAGCGCGTGTGGCCGCCCTACATCACAGGCGTGGTAATAGGCCTACTGCAGTACCCCTTGGTGGTGGGTGCTCAGCAGACACTAGGGGGCAGCAACACCTACCAGACCGCCGTGTCCCAGCTATTTGTCGGTCCGCTCAGACGCCTTGCTCCGCACACCAGCAGGCTCAAGTGGGGCTTCCACAACTGGTGGCAGGTTTGTAGACCCTTGGAATTCAACAGTTTCATTTCTAGACACCAATAACAAAGAAAAATTTGTGGTATGCTGTATTTGACGTCATGGGTGTATATACCTTAATCAGTGCACACCACCTCTTTTCGGAAACATTAAAAAACTAGAAAAGACCCACCAAAAAAGTAAAGTTTTGAAGCTTTCTTTAACTCTTAATTACTGTATTTTGAAAAATTGTCATGCGCCGAGTGCGCTAATTACGTTGAATGCAATCCTTACCTAGCATAATAGTAACAGTTATTGGACAAGCATATTTTTGTATTCTAATTGGATGAGAATATTTTTGAATTCAATGAAATCTTTTAAGTAGTAAATAACTTGAATGACAGGTATTTTGAGGAACATATAACCTGTTTGTTTTCAGATATTCTATGCTGGCGGCTGTATGCTTGGTGGGTACATGTCGGCACACATGTCTGACAGCTTTGCAACCGTGCGGGGCGTTCCCATCAACCACGCCCTGTGGGGAGGAGCGCTGATGACATTTGGTGCTCAGTTAGCAGGAGGAGGAATATAGTAAGCAAATCTTCTAGTTAAACCTTAAACTTTATGAATTAAAAAGAGAACTATAAGAAGTACTGGATTCCTAGCATATTTTATATTGTCAGTCCTCTTTCCATAAAAGCGGTGCATTTTAACATTTATTACATTTTCTTAATCCATACAACCACGAGTATCAAAATGCAGCCCAAGGTTACACCTGTTAGGCCTGGCATGAAGTCAGAGCGTGCCCTGTATGCGATATTCACCTTATTACTATGATATTTCCATTAAAAAACATGTTAACTAGTGTTGGGTTCTATCTCTTCCAGTGAGCATGGCATTACGGGTATGGGCCTGCTGTCTATCCTGTCCTTCATCATGATCGGTGGTACCTTCATCGGCTCCATATGTACAGCATATATCATGCGGAGCTACCGGATCCTCGCACCATGAACGCCCCGTTACCTACTCCCCGCTTCCCTTCGCCCACAAGACAACAATCAGCGACAGCCTGCCTGGTGTAGAGTTTCACACTCGTGCCATTTTTGCAATAATTTACTGCCCTGCAATGCCAATAGTTTTTCTATGATTGGCTGCATTGCACGTTGTTATGTCTAAGCAATCAGTTAAATCAATGATGGGTCAGGAGCTACCTCTTCATAAAGAGTATGTTTGGATTCATGAATATATTTCCTAATAATTAAGTTGCACCTTGCAAATTCCTTACAATTTACAAATGACGACCTTGTGGTTCCAATGTTGGCCACAGGTGACATGACTGAGCTACAATCAGAATTTCCAATACACTAAAACATTGTCCAACACCATCTGGGTTGGAGGAGCCCGCCGAAATAATCATGGAGGGTTCCCGCAGTTACTCTGAGCATATTATTCACTATTTTCCAGACATGTATAAGCATCAGAACGGTTTATAATTTTTCACAAAATGAAATAAAAAATCTTGGGTTAGCTTCTACCACATCTTTAAGGTGGCCCATATTAGCCTAGGTCTTAAAAAAGCGCAGGTCTCGTTTTAGAGTGTTGTGTTTTAAAATTTAGAAGTTCACTTTTGAATAAAACTTCAAATAAGCGCAGGCACCATATAAACACAGGGCAAATTAGAGCCAGAAATATATTAGCGCAGTTACACTAAAACAGGCCACAATGGTAGTCGCGCCGGGTCAGGGTGAAAAAGGCGTAGCCGGCTGTTTATGCCATTGTAAAGCTTCCATTATGGGCCGCTGTATTCTGCATCTCACTTATTCCTGTAAAGGCCAGGTAGGCCAGGTTTACTAGTCATTAAGGTTGTATAATGTAATATGTTAGAATTAGATTCTAAATGTGAATCTCACAAGGCACAGTGATAGTTTATTACAGTGCCAGAACATTAGTTTAATTGATGTAGTTAATTTTGTACCAGTGCGTCTGTGTATGTGTTAGTTAAGAGATACCATATAGAATATATATATGTATAGTTCATTATTATTGGTAGCTAGAATATTTCACGATGTATTTAAATGTGGACCACATATCCAAACTCGACTAAGGTATTACATTTATGCCCAACTTTGCCAATTCAATGTCACAGACAATTTATGTCTCAAGCATTCCTAAACTGATTTCATATTCATGTCCAAATATGATGTAAAGTACGACTAATGATACATTAAGGTTTGTTGAATACTGATAAAATGGTTAAGATGTTATGCTGTAGTACCTAATCCAGTATATATCCGGTATAGCAGAATACATACACAGAATCCGGCCCTGAATCAGTTTGTTGGTTTCTCTGTGACTATTTGATTCAAATTTAGCACAGAAGTGAATTTTAAATATCATTTCTGTGTGTAAATGCAGGAATGATTACACATTTTGACCCATTCCAACATTGCATTGAAGTTAACAAATGCATCCGAAATGAAATTCTCTTAAGTACAGTACATTTTTTCATAAAAAAAAAAAAAATCTCATGTAGAAACTTTTTTTTTTTTTTTTTATAATTTGATCACTCACCTTACTATACCTGATGAAAACAATACTCAAATCATCTATTGTGTCTTTTTGATATAACATGGGTGAGAAATGAGTGTGGCAGTCTGTTAACTTATGTCTAATGCCAAATTGTTGACAAACTCTTGTGATAGGATGCTCAGTGTGTGTCTCTACATAATTGTATATATATATGTACTGAATGAAAAGTCAGCTGTTTCCACTGGCATGAGTTGTTAGGTTCATAGTTATAGACCCTTTTTGGTCACCAAATCGCCTAACGCACCCTACATTCATTGTAAAGTTTGGGCATTTTATCTATGTGAACTACCGTAAGATCCTGCGAACAAGCCGCTGTCTATACCAATTTAGACGCCTACCGTGGCTCACCCCATAGTGGACATGTAGAACAAAGAATTTCACAACTTTTATATACAGCAGACTACCGTAAATCCTCGCATATAAAATGTGGCCTATAAACCAGAATTACACCATGTGTGTCCTATATGATTTAGATTAATTAAGGGTGCACATTATATACACTATAGAACAGTACTAAAATGACAAAAACCTGATCCTAGGTGCGTCCTAAAGCCGTAAAGGATTTACCCTAAATCAGGACTACCGTAAACTCCCGCGTATAAGACGCGTCCTCTACGCCAAACAAATGCCTTGTGCGTCTTATAGGATGTACTGAAATTGGTGGTGCGTCTTATACGAGGGATAATTTTACTATAGAAATGTACTGAATTTACAAATTCCATCCTTAAAATGTGCGTCTTATACGCGAAAATGCTTCTGCTGAGTTTGGGGTGCATCCTATACGCGCAACGCGTCTTCTACGCGGGAGATTACGGTAGTCCTATACGAGAGGGGTGTCCTAAACGTAAGGATTTAGGGTAGTGGCATAAGTATGGATAAACACCTTGTGGTTGTGTGTAGGTAGTATAGTAACAATAGGTGCCTATTGGTAATATATTGCTTACAGACAGACACTCAGGGTTTATCCTGTACTTATCATGTGTCTTCCGAAACTGAGGAAGCGGCTTTTTACAGGCCCGGGTTTAACATTCACATTGGTGAACCAAAGGTGCGGCTTACAACTTTTCGTAAAGCCGACGATGTGGCTTATAAGCAAGGTCTTACGGTATGTTAGTTTACATTTAGTTTGAAATCTATCTTGTGCGATGTCTTATTTTAGAAGTAGACTGTGCAAAAGTATGATTTGTATACTTCTTTAATAATAAAATATGATTGGCATATATATGTAATCTGACAGTCTTATTCTTTTCGACATACATGAAATTCTGTAATGGAACTTGCATTAAATCTGCCATAATACATCTCTCCTGAATTGTTTCCACGTTTGCGTCAGAGTATAAAATTACCTGGTACTTGAACTTAAAGTACCAGTATAAAGCACCGTAATCTCCCGCGTAGAAGGCGCGTCTTCTACGCCAAACAAAATGCTGCTGGGTCTTATACGCGGGAGGGTAATTGCCTTGAGTTGGGGGTGCGCCTTATACGCGGGTTTTTCCAACATCTCATTTGGGAAAATGCGCTGATGACAGCTTGAACTCATAGCGCCAGCACCGCGGCAGACCGGGAGGTGTCGACGCGCTCGCCAGGGATAAGGCCCACCATGCACCGGTGACAGCTTGAACTCATATAGCCAGCACTGCGGCAGACCGGGCGCTGTAGATTTGCTCGCCGTTTTTTTAAACCGACCATGTGCCGATGACAGCTTGAACTCATAGCGCCAAGCGCGGCAGCCCGGTCGCTGTACATTTGCTCGGCGGGTTTGACGCCGACCGTGTGCCGGTGACAGCTTGAACTCATATAGCCAGCACTGCGGCAGACCGGTCGCTGTAGATTTGCTCGCCGTTTTTTTAAACCGACCGTGTGCCGATGACAGCTTGAACTCATAGCGCCAAGCGCGGCAGCCCGGTCGCTGTAGATTTGCTCGGCGGGTTTGACGCCGACCGTGTGCCGGTGACAGCTTGAACTCATATAGCCAGCAGCGCGGCAGACCGGGAGGTGTCGATGGGCGCTCGGCGGGGAATACACCGACCGTGTGCTGATGACAGCTTGAACTCATATAGCCAGCAATTCGGCAGCCCGGGCGCTGTAGATTTGCTCGGCGGGTTTGACACTGACCGTCACACCGTGTGCCGATGACAGCTTGAACTCATATAGCCAGCACCGCGGCAGACCGGGAGGTGTCGACGGGCGCTCGGCGGGTTTGACGCCGACCGTGTGCCGATGACAGCTTGAACTCATATAGCCAGCACCGCGGCAGACCGGTCGCTGTAGATTTGCTCGCCGTTTTTTTACGCCGACCGTGTGCCGATGACAGCTTGAACTCATATAGGGGGGTGGGGAAGGGGGGCGCCTTCTACGCGAAACAGACCCCCTGTGAGTTGGGGGGGGGGCGCCTTATACGCGGGTTTTTCCGGAAATCGATCCAGAAGAGGTACGTGCGCCTTCTACGTGAAAAGGTCTTCTCTGAGTTGGGGGGCGCCTTCTACGCGAGCTGCGCCTTCTACGCGGGAGATTACGGCAGTAGGGATACTGACCATACCCTATAGCGATTTTTAACCAATTTTGGGTCGATTTTGACCTGTTTTGAGGAAGATCGATTTCCCATCATATAAACCTATATATGACACGAAGAACTCATCAACCCTGATAAAATGAACAAAAAGATTTAAGGGAAAACTCAAAATCCTGAGGATACAGGCCAGCGGAAGTCTAAAAGCCCAGAAGTACACTTTCTATGAAAATCGACATCTGAAGGCGACGCCCCTGACTCTGGGTCGTAATCTGCTACATTTATAAATGGTTTCAATAGAATTACTCCTGGCACCCCATGATGTCACATTCAAATGTAATTACCGTAATCTCCCGCGTATAAGGCGCAGCTCGCATATAAGGCGCCCCCCAACTCACAGGGGGGCTGTTTTGCATATAAGGCGCCCCCCTGAGGGGAGATTTTTGTTAATTTAGTACTGATCTATAGTAAAAATACCCCCCCTATAAGGCGCACCCCAAACTCAAGGCAATTTACCTCCCACGTATAAGACCCAGCAGCATTTTGTTTGGCATATAAGACGCGCCTTATACGCGGGAGATTACGGTAAAGGTTTATAACACCCCATTTCTCCAGTGCATTGCGGTCATTTTATGGTCCAGGTTGGTACCCACAATTATCTAACTGCCCTTCTCCAGGGGCTCTAATGTCTTCACAGTCCAAACACACAACCTCTTAGTATCTTTGGGGCCATCCATAAATGACGTCATGCAAAATTTGACCATTTTTGACAACCCCCTCCCCCCCTTGTCATGCTTTTTGCCAATTTTGCAATGCTGAAGGTATATGGAAAATTAATTCCGTCATGCTAGGCCTGACCCCCCTCACCCCCCCCCTTTGGCATGACGTCATTTGTGGAGGGCCCCTTTCCCCCGCTGACAACTCGTTACCCAAAGCCTTTGTCGGCCTCGCCAGCAGATGGGACATAAGGTATTTGTCTTAAAGGAAAAGACCACCCTATTTTCATTTTGACTGCTTTTGGTAGTATTATATTGAATAAAAGGATTAAAACATACCGTAATCTCCTGCGTATAAGGCGCATCTTATACATGAATCAGAGGCTTCCTTTGCTTTATACAATCATCCCAAAGTCAGGGTGCGCCTTATAGGCGGGGTACTTTTCCCATAGAACAGTATTAAACCTACAAAATTCAGGCCCTAGGTGAGCTTTATAGGTTTAGTCTTATACGTGAGATGCGCCTTATACGCGGGAGATTACGGTACTTAGCACCATATCAGCGGTATGACGTATGACGTCACAATAGACCAGATGTTTCAAGTGTAGCATTGCTAATACATGGGGGCTCTTCCCTTGCAGAAAATGTCCTTTTAATTGCAAAGAGAAAGTGATATCCCATCGATTCTTTCATGTAGGATGTAGGATACGCCATTGAAGTTACATGACCTTGATAATCTAAAAGAATAAGTAAGCAGTATCCATAGGTACTATGGACAGCATTCACGTGTAGATAGATAGTACATTGTATTATCCGGTCACCTCTGGGTGGATTTGGTCTATTGTGATGTCATAGACTGCACCAAAGTAATATTCCACTTGTTCTTATGTAGCAGATGCATGTCAGAATCTTTCTATTTTAAACAAAGACTACCCAAAAACGTCATAAAGAAAATAGGGCGGTCTTTTACTTTAAAATATATAAGGGACTGCTAAGACAATTTTGTCAATATTACTACCGTAATCTCCCCCGTAGAAGACGCGCTGCATGTATAGGACGCACCACCTTCTCAGTAGAAGCATTTTCGCTTATAAGATGCACATCTTAGGACTCAATTTTGTTAATTTAGTACATTTCTATAGTAAAAGTACCCCTCGTATAAGACGCACCCCCAATTTCAGCACATCCTATAAGACGCACAAGGCATTTGTTTGGCGTAGAGGATGCGTCTTATACGCGGGAGATTACGGTATTAGCTATTATTTGGAGTTGCTTGCCGCATAGCGGCCGGGAGCGCAGCGACCGTAGCAACTTCATTATGTTTTCGGTTTGGTAATATCGGTAATATATCATTCCATATATTTCACTCTCACTGACACTAAGACTTTATAAACCTCTGTACTTCATTTGTACAAATGTGTCACTGAATTTGAACAGACAACAGAGACAGCATTACTATGTGGATTAAGTTTAATCATAGTATCATAATGATGATAGTGTATCCGATACTGCCCTCAGAGAAGGTGCATAAACTGGTGCATCATAACCTACTAAGTTAGTGCTCATGCCGATGTAATCAACAGAAAAATAATACATGCTCTAAGCAATGAGTATGGAATCATAAATAAAAGAACTAAAATGAAAAAAAAAGTCAAATGAGGGATTATTCAGTGAAAATCAAATTAAAATGTTTTGTATTTTAAAGCCTTCTTCCTGAAATTGAGGTAAGGGACAGAGAAAGTTAAAAAGAGCATTAAGGTCACCCTGAAATACATTGGTAATGTAGACATGCTGAGTAACTTTTAACCCTTTAAGGGCCGCTGATGCATTAATGCATCATATCCACTGGTCGCCATGATGCATGAATGCAGCCCTGGCGAGTAACTCACCAGGGTTACATTCAAACTTCATGAAGACTCTTAGGGGTTCATAACACTACTATACGGTCGGCATAATGCTCCAATTAAGTGCTGGTGAACAGACTCGCCAGCACTTCATCATTGCATCATGACGACCAATTGGAATGATGCACTCCTGAATTAGTGGCCTTTAAAGGTTTAAATAATATCATAATATCATCAAGTAACAAAACCATGACATATAAATGAAGCTCCTGTACTGTCTGCCATTAGCACCATGGCACCTAGCTTATCAGACTGGGTGAGAGTGGACTGACTCGAAATACCCTGCGTATAAGGCGCGGCTTGTACGTGAAGACGGACCCCTTGTGCGCCTTTTAGAAATAGCAAAAGGTTTCGGTATGCCTTATATGGGCCAGTTTTCTTTTACATCATATTATTATTTAATCGATCCAAAAGAAGCTCCGAGTAATCCCTCCTGTAAAAAATTCTCAAGTTAGGCAAGGTCATTTTGCATCAAATCACTACTAAAATGGTCTAAAACAAGCCCCAACTCATCCGCTTTAGAGGACTTTTTTAGGTTGGGTGTGCGCTTGACACACAAGGTGCGACCTATACGTGAAGTGTGCCTTATATGCGGCTTATTTCGGTAGTTATATATCAAAAGGAACATGAGTGTATGTGGAGAAGACTAGAAATTGTCACCTCCAGCTTTTTTTTTATCAAATTCAATAACACACATGACCATTAGCACATAGCTCTACCTCATTTACATGATTGAGATAATGTTTGGACACCAACAAGAATTTCACTAACATCAACTTTACTTCTGGGCAAGATTGATTTTTCACTTACATATCATTAAACACCACACTAGAAAACAAAGACAAAATGCAGCCTTACAATTTGGCTGGACTCTCAGATAACTGTGTAATTTTTTCCCATGATCAAGCTGCCGAATTTGGAGTTTTCCTTCATGATAAAATGGACTGGATATCATATTACACATGTCATATTCGCAGTGACGTCTGAGAAAATTCTCAGAACTGCCCTGGAAACTAATATCATGGAATATAGTAGTTCATTGAATTTTCATAAAGTGTTGTGGATTCTCATATTTGGATCAGCTCAACTGGATTACAATATAATTTAATGGTAAGATAGGAAACTGTATATATATATAATGGGAGAAACAATGTACATGTATGAGAAAGTCTATTCTAATCTAGATACTTCCTACGTTAAAGCTGATCTCAGTCGGACTGAGAGGTACTCTTTGTGGACAGCTTTAATGGCCGCTAGTGTATAAATGCATCATGCCCATTGGTCCACATGATGCATGAATGCAGCCCTGGTGAGTAACTCATCAGGGCTGCATTCATGTGCTATATTGACCCTATGGGGTTGGCACACTCCCAGAGGGTCGGCATGATGCTCCAATGAAGTGCTCATGAGCAGACTTGCCAGCACTTCTTTGGAGCATCATGTCCACCAATAGGTATGATGCACTCCTGCATCAGCGGCCTTTAAAGTTGGGTCCATTCTGGGACAGTTCTGCTAGCACAAACATCTTTCAAACTTCTCTAGCTACTTGTACTACAACACCACTCTCTATGTGATGGAATGTATTTATAATCCAACCTCTGGGAGGGACAGATCATCCAAATCCTTCCAAATTTTAGTCTCTACATTGAGTCCAACCCTTGTAGAACAGAATAATTATAGTTTCAATCAAGTGGGTTGGAAAATTTCTCTAAGTAAAATCTATGAAATCTTAAGATAGCGGTAAATGCCTTCCGATATATTTCTATAACATTTCAATACATCCATTTTCCCTTTGCTGCTGCTTCTTTGGTTATAACAGTAATACCTCGCGTATAGGTGCAGCTCGTACTTGAGTATAGCCCCTAGCTACGCATGACAGGCCTGCTATAAACTTAGGGTGCATCTTATATGCAAGGAGCGCCTTGTAGATGAAGTATTACCGCATTTCACGTTCTAAATTAAAATGCATGTGTATAATGATCAAAGAGTGTGGCAATGCACACTCACACACATATATAAAACTACCTTTACACTTCTTTAATTTGCTACGCTTCGCCTTTATTTCATATACTTCAAAACAAGTTCAAAATAAATAGCCTGATTTAATGTATATTATGGCATCCACAAAGACAAGATTTACAGACCGCAGTTAACAAAGCTACCTCTGTACCTCGCATGTAAGGCGAAAATTACCCATATAACCAATGGGAGGTGAGCTACACATGGCTTTTAGAAATTTGAAAATCCAATGAATACACCAGTTTGTAATTTTTGAATTTTTCTTCTCAAGGTGCATCTTATACATGATGTCGCCCAACACACAAGGTACTAGGGTTGTCTGTTCATTTGTATAAACCATTTCAATTAATTATACTATAACACCTAAGACAGAACCCTGCATATAAGGTGCGGCTGGTACCTGGGGATCAACTGCTACTATGACTGATGGGACCAGAAGTTGGTATGCATCTTTTATTTCATGGTAGATACGACAGTCTCATAGGTTTAACCAACCAAGGAGCTCCGTATCACATGGGGCCATGGAATACGGCATTCCCGTATTCCATGGCCAGGTCACATGACATTCTTATGATGTAAACAAGCTGCAATTCAGTAGAATTTCCTTGTTTTAAGATTGTAAAACCATGAAATAAATGCAAATGTCCACTCCCCTGGGATATTTCAGCATCGTATTCCCCGAGGTGTCTGTCCGTATCCCACGATGGTAGTTGACATTTGCTTATATATGCAGGGTTAAGTTTGTATAGAACAGTATCAAAAGTTCAAAAATCATCCCTTGGCTGCGCCTTATAGGTTGGGGATAAGTTGAGGGTGTGCCTAATACGCAAGGGGTGCCTAATACATGGGGTATTAAACTACCGTAATCTCCTGCGTATAAGACGCGTCTTATACGCCAAACCAAGGCTAGGTGCGTCTTATAGGTTTTCCCCAAGAAGGGGGTGCGTCTTATATGCGGGGTATTTTTACTATAGAACAGTACTGAATTTACATAATTCACCCCTAAGAGGTGCGTCTTATACACGAACCAGCCTTTCCTGAGTTGGGGGTGCGTCTTCTATGCGCACCACGTCTTCTACGCGAGAGATTACGGTATGTTGCAAATATCCTGCATAAGTCATGCAGTCATAACCCCTATAGTGTACCATACTTTGAATCACTAAGTCACACCAGTATAGAAAAATCTAGAATATATATCTACTGCTTCAAAACTTGTTTCTTAAATGCATTTCAATAATATTTTTTTGTTTAGAAATAAAACGCATTTCAATTATTTATCGTTTCACCATCTCAATGTGCCATTTATTTTTGACAGACTAATTTAATGTTCTAGGACTTTGCTAATGCTATAATATTGATAACAGTGACTTCTGTAACGCTACAAGACTACACGGCAGTGTGTAGCACAAACCAATATCCGCTAAAATTCATCTAAAGCGATCGCTTTCACTTAAGATTCATTGCACAAAAACAAATTATCCTGGCTGCCTGCGCCATTGTGAAAATAGCGATATAAACAAGTGTGCTCCTACAGAAAACAAGGAGTTTTTTCCTACAGGGAATATGCCTGGTCATTAATAGTTCTGACTTGTGCGGTCATTCACGCCCCTTGACATGTCCGCACACATAGAGCATCAAGGAGCTGGAACTTTGCCATACATCCAATGTTGAGCAAACTTAGAGAAAAAAAATAAAGACAGGAAATACAAAGGCCTTAATCTCCAGACAATGACAATACATTTCTATTGTTCAAAGCAAGATGGCTGCCAGTTCTCCTATGATGAATGGGTCCCTCACTTCCCGGAGAAAGCGTCCCAAAGATCGCTGCTGCTGATGATCAGGATTCTTCTGAGGCACCAAGACCTTTCCGCTTGGCACGTCGGAGTGCGATGATGGGCTGCGTGATGCCTCCGCCACGGGCACCCAGTCCCGAGCCTGGCGTCCATCCCATTGATTGAAGCATCTTGTTACCGATGTTAGACTCAGGAATCGGAAGGGCATTTTCACCCACATAGGACGATCCTATTGTAAAATCAAAATAAGTAATGCTAAGTAATGTGCTGTCTATAAGATCTGTATATTTCTTCAAGTACAAAACTTAACCCAACACAATACCTAACAGATATAGCCATACTGTAATACCTTGCACTTAAGGCATGGCTTATACACCAGGCTAAGTTTAGCTATTACAGGCTGCATAAAATCGATAATTAGCTTTGCAGACAGCGCCCGCACCCCCTAAAAAGGGCTGCATACACCCTTTTTATCACCACTCTACAAAAAAACAGCCCAGAAAATCCGCATCCACTGAAAAAATGGTAAAAATATTCTTTCAAAACCCTCACCACCACTGTGACCCTTCTACTTGATCAATTTTTACAATTTGAACAGTTTTGAAAACCTTCAATTGTATTCTTTCTCATCCTAAAATTGCCAGATAGGTTATGTGAATGGTTGATATGCTGTAAGAAGACGTATTTCCCAGGGTAGTGTGGTATACTTCAAAGCTTTTGTACTTTGCAACATAGAGTTATGGTTTATATTCTACTTAAAGTGTCTTATAAGAGAAGAAATATTAGCAGTATTTGAAGGGGCAGATACTGTGTAAACCTATGGTTTAATTACATGAAATAAGTACTAAACTGGCAAGGCAGTTTTACCTTAAACACAACTTTGCTTTATAGGGTAGGTACTAAGGTACTGTAATCTCCCGCGTAGAAAACGAGGTGCGCGTAGAAGACGCTCCCCCAACTCACGGTAGGCTGGTTCGTGTAGAGGACGCACCTCTTAGGGGTGATTTTTGTAAATTCAGTACTGTTCTATAGTTTAAAACCCCCGCATATAAAGATGCACCCCAAACTCAAGGCAATTTACCTCCCACGTATAAGACCCAGCAGCATTTTGTTTGGCGTATAAGACGCGTCTTATACGCAGGAGATTACGGTAGTCATTCTTTGAGCAAAGAAAAAAAAGGGGATGGATTATTTTAGACATCAAATAATTTAGAATAAATACTACTGGGTAGACACTAACATTTTGGGCATTTGGCCATCCGGGCCAGTAGTTTGGTATAGGACAATGTATTTTCAAATATTGTACAGGCCAAATGGCCAATTTCAAAGGAAATCTAGAAATAATCACTGGCCCGCAGTTAGTGTCTACCCCTGTACTATATTTAGATATACTCACGCTGATCAGTATCTATTGGGGTTTGGCGGCGGCGCTTGATGTCCCCTGAGGAGGAGGCGCCGTTTGATCCATGCCACAGTGTTAACTTATCCATGCTCAGTCCTGTTAACTCAGCTTTCTGTTTACCCATTGGGGGGTATCCACGCTGAAAACAAATTATGATAACTTATATTTCATATACCATAAATGATTTCTGTGTGGGATAAATGCTATCGAGTTGTGAACTTTTAAGGAACTTACTGACTAATTTATACATAGTAAAATCCATGGGAAACAATTGATAAGAGGCAGTACAGTTGTATCACAATATGGTAACTATTTTATCCGCTTTTCTGGACTTATTCTTTTAATATCCGCAAATTCTTCTCAAATATCCCCAAATTTCATAATAAAGTTTCATCACTTACCCCTGGTTTAATTCTTCTTCTCCCAGTGCGAATCTCCCGGCCCTGAGCGAATGATAATGATATATTATATTCAAGTGCTAAATAACTACAGGGATGCCACTCACTGATCAAAGAAAATTCGGAAATCATCCTAATTTTCTGGACTCCTAATAAGAAATGCCTACAGAAAATGAATCTCAAAATTTGGAACTCCTAAAAAGTTAGGAAAAGTGGCATAACTAAAATGATACTTCACTTTACTCAATAACTGGTTAATTTATCTGCAGGACAATAAAACAAAACATCAATCATATCAAGGGGCACGGACAGAGTTTCTATGCTATTTTCCTAAAGTCATACATATTTTTTTTTTTTTTGGGGGGGGGGGCGGGGCTAACCCCCTGGATTTATTTTTGTATGCTGTTGTGGAAATATATGAGAATGTGGTCTACCGTAATCTCCCGCGTATAAGACACGTCCTCTACACCAAACAAAATGCTGGGGCGTCTTATAGGATTTTTTCAAGTTGGGGGTGCATCTTATACGAGGGGTAATTTTACTATAGAACAGTACTAGATTGACAAAAATCACCCCTAAGAGGTGCGTCTTATACACGAAAATGCTTCTGCTGAGTTTGGGGTGCGTCCTATACGCGCAACGCGTCTTCTACGCGGGAGATTACGGTAATTCCCAATCCCATGCCACACTTATTCAGAAGTACTGTACTGACCATGCGGTTCATGCGTGACTTGTAGCTGGCTTTGGTTGCAGTTGACATGAGCTCCAAGCTGCCGGTGAGAATTGAGTTGAAGGTGGCTTCATGAGCAGCATCCTCCATTGTTAGCGGATGTTCATTCTCCCACCATGGAATAATACCGGGAACACCGCATGCCGGACCGGGTTCATGGAAGAAGTCACTTTGCTCGTCATCACCTGCCATTCACAATGCTATGTAGTCTCATCACTGACTTTTCTATCATTTTCAGTCTTATCTTTATAAAAAAAAAGAAGCTAAAATTCCACCCTCCCTCCTAACACTCTTTTCTGGTTAAAAAGAAAACTTTTAAAAGAAATGCTAAGGAAAAAACATACCGGTATTTGTCTTGCATGGCCTGATCATAAAGCAACAAAATTTGCTCCTAATGGTTTGTCGATAAAAAGCATCTAGCGCCCATTCCTATACTGGTTTAGATAATTTTATACTGAGATAAAACTACAAAAATATATTTATTTTTAAAAATATTACGTAGTACCCCTTGAAAGCTACAAGGCACAGATAGGAGTTGCTTTGGGGTATAAATTGAAAGACGTGCATTGGCACGGAGGGCTCAGGGCGACTTTTCCCGCGTTTTTTGAAAGGCGTCCAAACCGTCTCACTTTTAGACGCTGTTTTTAAAACAAATAGGAACAAAGAGAGAAAAGTCCAGCCCGGAGGTAAACCTATGGAGAACTGGATTGGTGAAAATATTTTTATGAAATGACTTTTTTCTTTCTTTAATTTTGTATGAACTCATGGATGGATTTTTTAATTTTTTTCTTTACTGTTAGTAAAGACTGATATATGAACTACTGATGTATGGTAATTTTATTTATTTACATGCTTAATTTCTTGTAGAAAATTGAGATTGAAAATTGTATAACTGACTTTTTGCCAATGCCACCACCTACCCGGTGGTATAGACTCAGGGTGGTCCCTGAGCCAATTAATACCAATTTCAAGATCTAAGGAGTCTTGTTCAAGATGTTAAAACCTACCATCTCTGGCCTCGTCATTGGTGAATATACCACAGTCACTCTCACCACTGCTAAACGAACTGCTGCTTTCTCTGTAAAAAGAGATTGGAATCTGTCAATCACTTACCGGTATAATATCAAAATCATACACAAGTTCTTGTAATCGATCATTACATTTATTGGCTCATTACATTTATTAAATTAACCAATCTCTTTTCAATCCCTCTCTTTGGCAACAAATTGACAGTTGTTTTTTTTGTGGGTGATCTTTTTTTGTCAAGAAATTCACCAAAAATATTCGGGTGACCTAGGTAGCTGTTATTGGTTGTCACATGCATATACATATACATTACGTTTATATTACCGTCCCAGTACCGTAGCTGATTTCTCATTTGAAAAATTCCCTCTATGCCATAAACTATGGCTTACCTCCAAGAGCCTTAGGCAGTGATCCTTTTTTAACCACGGGGTTGGGGGGGGGGGGGTGGGGTTGGTGGGTTTGCGCATGGATGTGAGAAAAAAATGTCGATCCTCACCCCTCTCAAGGATAATATTTTTTTACCCCCCCCTCCCTTTCATAGGGTACAAACGTCATGCACAAACATGCCCTTTTAACCTATAGTAACACGTGGACCTTTTCACTGAAAACAGGTGATATTTTTTGAGGTCTCTCAAAAAAATTCTGACCCCTCTCCCCCAAACCCACCAGCCCCCCCCCCTGTTGTTAAACAATAATCACTCCCTTATCAAACAAAGACAATTGTCTCATGACTGATTCGGCTCAGCTCCGCTTTGATGAATAAAACAGGCATCCTTCTGGGAGTGAATCAAATCTGTCGACATGATACATTAAAATACTATGAAGGTTAAGTTTAGGCCATTGGCCTATGTTGTCACTGACATAGATGTTCTTATGTCATTGTCTATGTCCTATGTCATTGTTGCACAAGTTTTATACAGTCAATGAATGGGCATGTATGCACTATTGGCCCTTAAAGGGTTAAGGTGATCCTTAAGGGGTTAATGGTTAGCGACTGGAACTAATCCTCCTCACACCTTTCTTTATTTGTATAATGACAACTATAATGTCTGCTGCCCCATGTATCATGTGATAGCTTCCCCAGTTATATCTGCACGAGTTATGGGTGCATTGCACGATTTATGTGCACATTTTCTCTCTGTACAGTTTGTGAGGTACACAAAATATTTGTGCAAATGCAACTGTGTAATTTTTCTCTATGTTCTATTGTAGCAGAATTGGGGTCCAGTTAGGTACTCTTATATATGTCATTGACTGGAGTCAATGACATAATAAAGCCTTAAATGATTAACAAGACCGTATGGGGTTGATACACTCCTAGATTCTAGAGGGTTGGCATGATGCACCAAGGCAGTGCTGGCCAGCACTCACCAGCACTTTATTGGTGCATCATGCCGACCAATGGGCATGATGCACTCCTGTATTTGCAGCCCTTAGAGGGCAATACAATAAATGGATACAACAACAACCATGTGAGATACCGAGGTGACAGGTGGAGTAGCGATGGTCACGCGGCTCTGTCCGTGAGTAGGGACCAGACAAAGCTTGACCCCCCCCCCCCCTCCACCCACCCCTCCCCCTCCCGATGGACAAACACACCACACACACTCGCCTATTAACCCAGAGGTCAGTGAGTGAGTGAGTAATAGATGTTTAACGCCATTTCGACAGCTAAGGTCATATTCATGGCGAGAACTACATTACACAATTTCACAGGGGAATGTGTCAGTGCCCGCGCATATGTGCACCACACACATCCCGAGGGGATAGGAAAGAGGAGAAATAGACCCTTTTAAGTGGGCTAGGGAAGCCCCCCAGAGGTCAGTAGGGGGGACGTGGGTGGGCGTGCAGTACACAACACTTAAACCATGGTTACACCCAGAGATGCCACTCCCTGGCCGACAAAACCAGGAAAACTGAACTTTTGGACACATTTTCCCAGGAATTTAATATAATTGAATGCAGGAATCTTAGAATGAAAACCAGGAATTCCTGGTAAACCAGGAAAAGTGGCATCACTGTACACATTAGAACAAAAGAATCTCACTCTGAATATATCATGTAACCTGGTGTATAGAAATGTTTCCCTTATACACTAGGTGTGACAAAGCTGGACCATGGTTTAAAGCAGATAAACTATGGACTTAACCAGGTTACGTAATATATGCCCGGTGCTTCGCACCAGGTATATATTGACATAACCTGGTTAACCCATAGCTTATCTACTACTTACATTAGTAGTAAACCATTATTACTGATTCTATTCTTATCTCAGAAATTGGTCGTCATAAACCAGGAAAAAAAAAACAGTATTTAACAAAGTGAACCTGCTGACCACGACCATGAAAGTACAGGAAAACCTACGATTTTGGACAACCCTTTTCAAGAAGTTCAGACATGGCATACACCAGTAATTCCTGGCATATCAATTATAGCAGCAATTCCTGGTAAACCAGGAACGGTTGCATCTTTGGCTGAATGCTTAGAGCCATAATATACAGGAGTGGACATCAAAATAAACTTTACCTTTTTATTTGTCGTTTATGGTATATTCAAGCAATCACAGATTCATACTAGACTTTACAGTAAATAAATCATTTATCTTTTTCTTTTTTAAGGGGATCATTCGTATGTCTAACTGAAGGGCCACTGAGAAAAGCACATGCGGACAAAGAAGTTGATTTGATATAATCCATCACTATTCGCTAGATTGTGGCACCAAATTTTTCAGGATTCTGATTCATATCCAATGAAATGTTCTTCCTTTTAAATTACCAAATATCTGTATGCATGCTTGATATGATGACATAAAAGCACATTCAACTTACAAACTTACAAGCCCCCCCCCTTTTTTTCCCCATCAACCTGTCTACGCCATTTGTTAGTAACTAATACAAGACATCTGAATAGACGTCATCTCATAATGTCTATAATTAAATGATGAATCATTTTATCATACTCACTGAGACTGTGTCATGCATTCCATTTTGCTGCTGGACTGAAGAGGTCCCATGGCACCTCCAGGACGGTCGCCATCTTTGCTACTGCTGGTTCGCTTCCGTTTGCCACCAGAAGGATCATCACCTTCTTCCATGAGCTGCTCTTCCATAACATTGTCATTTTGCGCCTCAAGAGTTTTTAACTTTGGCTTGCAATGAGGCGGCTTTTTCACACAAAGTCCTGTCATAGTCACATCACAAGGGTTTACATCGGTTGGATGTGGGTCAATGGACATGCGCTTGAATTTCCGGCGTCTGCGGTGCGGTCGCAGTGGGGAGAAGTTCTCAGTGACAGAGTCTGACTCAGCTAAGGAGAGGACACAAGAGAGCTTGGGGAAGGGGCCCTGTAGACGCCCAGAGGAGACCATTTCATCTGAATCACTCTGGTGTGTGGTGGTTGTGGTGGTGGCATTACCCTTAAGTTCCTGCCCCTGAAGGGCCTCTTCCACGCTGCTCTCCGAGGCCTCGCTAAAATTACCTCCGTCATAACGACAGTTACTATTCGGGCGGCGCTTGCGGCCACGGCGCTTCTTACAGCAGTTCCGTTTAAGTGTCCCACTACTGAGCTGCTCGGGGCCGCTCTTGGACCTCGGTGAGCGCGAGGTCTCCTCCAGGGCGTTTGTCAGGTCCTGAACAAGCTCATCCATTCTTTTCAAGTCATATGAAGCCAGAACATGAAGTTTCTGAAAGTCCTTAACAATACTTGCATCCATCAGACTAATGGCGGTAGCTGCTCAACTGGAAGAAACGAAATAATAATTTTAAAAAAAAAACACTAAAGATTTGTTACACTTACAGTCAGAAGTCATGTCAGCTTTTATGAAAACCTATTAACTGTGAGGGTAATCTAGCATGCCGGTGTACATTTATGTACTATGGATGTCCTTGATTATACGGGACTATTGCTCGTGCTAGGAGGATCATCTAGGTGGCTCATGTAGTCTAGGCCGAAATACCTGCCTGCTCACAGGCAGGATCCAAGATGTATACAAGCCTATAGTGGCACAAACACATGGCTAGTCTGAACTAAGTACTCACTGTCAGTTCCTGGAAATTGTCCCTCCTATTCACAAACATGTAGTTTTCATGTACATCAGCTTATATCGACTGAAACATGAGATATATCCAATAAATCTGACATGTTTATCTTGAGCTTAGATATCACTACCTCAATGGCCTCCATTGTCAACATGATGTGGTGCTACCTGATGTTAGACTGCTCTTGAAACATAGGGCTAACCAACCAAGAATAGTGTAGTCTTTTTGGCACTAGGTGGCTACACCTGGCTTCAAGATGGCCGACAATGATTTGGAGTTAGGGAGGGAGATTTGAAAATCACCTGGATTATTAATTATTACAAGTATTTCAAGTGCTTTGTGTATTGTGAATCTTTGGATATACATTGAGGGAAGTGTTGGTGGAAGCATTGGACCTGACAGTAAGTACTTCTGTGTGAACTGGGCACTCAGCCAATCTGGCTGACCAAACAGACTACAACAGACACACTTGGTCTCTGAGGTTCCCTCAGAGCGTCTACGGAGTAATGTAGTCAGGGGCTAGATCCACCTTTGGCCTCTTTATATAGTCGAATTTGACTACCTGCCAATTAATTGCTACCCATTGGAATTTTCTATAAATCATATCTATGGGTTCCCCATATCAAGAGCTTTAACTATGTAATCATTGATTAGATGAAATATTTGAAATAAGAGAGCAAAGATCATTAAGATTTCTGCTTGATACCATAGTTCAGTCAATCAGGACATTGTCTCCCTATCAGTGTTATCACCAGACTTCACACCTAAAACAATAGAGAGGTACTTGGGGTGATTAAGATAAGGGGCAGGATGCAGCTTATCAGTCTTATCACTTGCCATTGTTCTAGAGGCTGATAAGAAATTTACCCAAAAGACCCTGCTCTAGAGTCGGGAGCTAAACCAAGATGGCGACCTCCATAGCCTGATATGCTAATGCCCTATATTTCCTTAAAAAATAGGGTCAACTGAAACATGCATTACTGATGTATGATACCAAGCCTTTGTCTTAGAGTGCTATTTTTATTCTTCTTTTTATCCTAGGTTAATGATAATAATGGTCCAATATAATAGGTAAACACAAATATATGGTCTGAGAATGATTAACCATCACACTCTGACGCATCATTTAAACCAAATAGGCTTGCTATTCTTACAGCAGTTGTTAAATATAGTACAGCATTCTGCAATGCAAGTAACTCGAAAGGGCACTTAATCTCTACTTTTTGGCCCCTTCTGATACTAACCTCATGTTTTCTTCGAGCATTATCACTGTCAATGGTTAAGCCTATGGAGAATGCATCCATTATCGCTTGTATGTTTCATTGGCAAATAACTCCTCTCCTGGTGAGTTAAGCATTGCACAATATCAGCAGGTCTTGAATAATGATCCATATTAACCATAAAAATGCATGAGACAGTGTAATTCTCCTCCATTTTGTTATAATCCAGCAGTTTGCATGGCAGCGTGAGTTGATCGTCTCGCTGTCTGCCATTTTGGATTTTGATGATCTGTGCGCATGCGCGACCCCTCCTTGTCGGAAGTAGCATTTTCGACGGAGAAATGATATATTCTATCGATTTAACTTGAAATTAATGGCTTTTTGAATACAATCCATGCATCTTTGGCAATATCAATCAAATTGAATCAAATACACCCTGTCTTTTTACTGTTATAGCCCCACAAATCGATTGTCCCGCTGTCCGCCATGTTGGATTTTGGTTCTATCTGTGCATGCCCGACCTAATTTCCATGGTTATTTGGGTCAATTTGCACGACCACGGCTTTGTGATGCGAAATAACGACAGGGCGAACACTTGATTTTTAACATTTTTAATCAAACATATCGATTCAAATCATATCCTATTGCCATTCTTTATCATATTTCTATATTGTAATTTACAAAAAGTCAATATCTGCCATGTTTGTGCCGAAATTACGACATTGGAGACGCGCGGACGAATCGAATGATGGCAAATTCATTAACATTCATCAATTATTCGCATCACTCCGGACCAAAGAGGCGGGAAAGTTTACTTTTTTGCACCACCTATGGGATTTAACATAGGGCTAAAAGCGTCTTATTTTTTTCTCTCTGTTAAGCTACTGTTAGGAGGCACTGAAACAGGGTCTATTTTTACCCGACTCTTATAACTCGTCTTTCGAGTTAATTAAGTATCCCACAACTAAGCTGCTCGGGGCAACTCTTGGACCTCAGCAGCTTGCAGCATCAAAAGCTAACAGTGTTTAGCCTGGAATTCACTACTGCGACAAAGGCTGTTGTTTTGCATCAAAGAACCAGTGATGTATGAAAGGTGTGCAACAAGATTCCCAAATATCAAGTTCAACGTGTGTTGAAATCTGCGACAAGCTGGCGGACGTCTGTCGTAGTTGTACGCCAACATTCACATGGGGAAACGTTGTAGTGGATCCCCCACTTTTGCTTTCCTGCAACAAGCTGCTGCAGCCAATGCCGTGCGACAGAAGCTGTCAGACTGATCAGTGTAACTGTGGCTTAAGCGTGGGATCCACTGCCGCAAATTTCTTGCAACTTGCACTTTTGTCAGTGTTTTAGCAGAAAACATTCCAGTAGCGAGTGGATCACCTGCTGGCAGAACGCTTATGCAACATTCGCACGGCTTGTGACAACATGCGCAGAAATCAAAATGTTTTGTTATTAACGAATTTGCTGAGTCTGAGAGGTTCTCGTCACTGATACAATTCGCAAGAAATTTGTGGCAGTGGATCCGCCGCTTTGCCCAAGGTTTTACTATAACTCATTTGGTTGGTGGGGGGGGGGGAGGGGAAGGGAGAGAGCAGGAATTCAAGAAAATCAATTCAGTCACTCAGACTGTCAGTGCTTTTAATAGTTTAAATTAAGTTTAATTCGGACAAACTAAGGGAGTGGTCATTATTTATCAACAGGGGGCGGGTGGTGGGTTTCCACGCGGATGCCCAAAAATTTTTTACGCCCCCCCCCTCGACGAGTCAAAATTTTTTGCGCCACCCCCCCCAAACCGGAGGCGCGGAGAATTTTCGCGCCCCTCTTTGAGCTATAGTAGCGCGCTGGCTTTTTTGCTCATAAGAGGGTAAATTTTTTTAGCCCCACCCTCAAGAGGGAACAAAATTTTTTTAGCCCCCCTCCCTCAGGAGGGGTCTGAATTTTTTACGCCCCCCCTCAAACCCCCCCCCCCTGTTGTCTTGTGTTGATAAATAATCATTATAATAATGACCACTCCCTAACAAATCTAATATATACTAGAAAGTACTAACAGGGAGTCAAAAGGTTATCATAGATTTATAAATAACATTCACCACTCTCAGCGAAAAAGCCTTTGTCAAAGGTGTACCCGCTGTTGTACACTGTTTGAGCCTGTTGAAGCTTTTGTCAGCGATGGCTAGGCCCACTCAATCACAATCAATTGAATCAGCTGTACTAGCCTGTAGTGTAGGCTGGCTGTAGCACCGAGTGGAGAGAGAGGGTGCGGACGAATGCCGGACCAATGTCATCTGTTTACAGACAGGATCAACAACGAAAAGTTTCAAAATACATACCCAGCGAATCTAGAGGTGTTCCCGGACAATACTACACTATTTGCATATAGTAAATCTGGGTGGAAAAAAGTGAAAACCTCGTCTGAATGAAAGTCCTTTCGCGCCCCAATGCTCGACGGACGTGGCCGCCATATTTGTTTTGACCGACGAACCTCGCCGTTTGCGCGAGATCACGTGACCTCGTGACCGCGTATCGCGCACCTGCCGCTTCAATCAACACAACAGACAGGCACCGACTCTGAACATATCAACATGGATTTCGACGTCAAAGCCTCCAACTTGAAAACACACAGTGAAGTGAGGTAAGAAAGTTAATGACAAATGATATTCCACAGGTTTAAGCAGTTGTTCTCTTTTAATGATAGAAATGACGTGTATTTTGCGGGAGAAGAGACAGCCCCACTGCGCGTTGCTATGACGCTTTGTCCCCAACAACCACAGCTGATCCCCCACAGGGACAGATACCCTTTGAAATGTGTAAAATCCCTTTTTTCTATTCTTTCTTATTCTAACATGATGCATTGGGGCTAAATGGGGATCAGTGTAAAACCAGAAGTAGTGGTATCAAAGTGGGTGGAGCCAATACTATAGTGTTACCCGATACCTAATACTGGTATGCCTAGTTTAGTATTTATATTATAATCAATCATGCATGGGAGACCATACCCGGGACCATGCTCTACTAATAGATGTACCCGGTAATATATCTATGTTTGATCTGTTATTGTATGACAATAAAGATGCAAATGTGTAGATCTATACATTTTATGGGATATCGTATCATTTATAGGCTAATGATTAACCCGGTACCGGGTAGCCTAATTAGCCTACTCCAATACATAAAGGAATAGATAGAGATACCACAGGAAAAAAGAAAATATGCCTAGCAGAACTGGTATTGGCTATTGCAGAACCATTTACTCATAATCTTGATCGAATATATTTTTTTGGGGGATTATTACAAATCTTGCACCCTACATTCATTTAACTAGGTCAATGAATAAGCTGGCTTCATCACAAAGCAGGTAATGGGTATAAGTCTAATAATTTTTATTGAACTTCTTTCAGTCTGTGTATGTTGTACTTCCCCAAGACTTTGTTGAACATCTAATGTTGCATGCATGCCAGCTACAAAACATTATATCAAATAGTCTCACTCTCACTTTTATATAGCTTAGCTCATGTTTGTTTACTGCGATTGTATTCTTTCTTTGTGGAATGATTGATGGTTGTAATGATAGAGAAGGGTATTTTAGATCATTTTTTATGTGTCTATAGCTCTCAAGACCAGTTGCATATATATGTTTGTGACATTTGGTTTAAAACTTTGATAGTGGTGAATGAAGGCGTTGGGCATAGAATAGTGTATGTTTGTAAAGGATGATGGTGGTACAAGGGTTCCCACAAAATTTATCTCTTTTTTTTTGTTATTGAAATTTCATAACCATAAATTGTTATTTGCTCTGGATATCAACTTGCTTATTCTCTTGTGAAGTTTATCGTAACGAAAAAATGTTTCCCTTGACATTCCCTTGCCCACTATCAATCATCAATGGAGTGTCAGTTCAGTGGCAGAAAACGAAGGACAAACAAGGGAAAAAAATGACGTACCCTATATTTAAGCATGTTACTTGAACCGCACCACTTTTTTTAGGTCTCATAAGAAGCTCACCCAGTTGAACGTGTATTAATCTACAATAGATCGATGTTCACATACTCATGTTCTTGTTTGCACACACAGAGACCCATTTGCCCATAGTGTACACGTATAACATGCTCCTCTTTTAAAGCACGGGGTTTGTGCTTGTGCATCCTAGAACAAAAATATATATAAATTCTCACTTGTATTCAATGTTGTATTTGACTTAAATTTCAATGCAATAAATTCATTATTTCAGGGTACCCCAGCCTTCAAGACTTCACCCAATCATCCCCCAGTTGTACGTCCCACAATGGAAAACCGACATGAAGAACAGGAAACTCATCATTGAGGTAAGTAACCAGATCTCAATATCCCAAAAGGGGGCCATCCAGGGGGGGGGGGGCAGGCCCCGCATGACGGAATAAATTTACCTTCAGCATTGCAAAATTGTCAAAAAACATGACGGGGGGGTCAAAAATGATCAAATTTTTCCCAGTGCACTTTTGCCATAACAGTGGCACACTGGCATAAGCGAGTGTAGAATAAAGGTGGCATGCGTAGTGCGTTGAGACACCCTTCACTGAAAAAAATCGGAAATCCTAATTTTTTTGTTTCCTTTGAGATATGCCTACAAGAATAACAGCAACACCTCTGAATTCCGAAAAAGTTGGGAAAGGAACCGTCTCTGCCAGCCAGCATGAATGGCCAGTCTTAGCTGTTAAACTGACTTTTTTCCCGAGATATTGCTGTAAAAACGATACTACACAATGTAGTAAGTTCCACATTATTCCAGTATCATTCAGTGATTTTTCACATTTCCAATTGATTTAAGACTTATTTTTTCTATACGTGATATCATCTATTCTTAAGAAAAGAGCTGCTTATGTACAAGTTTTTGTGGTAGAATTGCCATCTGATGATGATGTTATTTTATTTCCATCAGAATGCCGAGAGTGGCGGTATCCCACACTACGAACATGACGAGAACCTATTCCTGGAGAAACGTGAACAGATGAGTTACAATGTGGAGAATCGAGGCCGCACCGACGTCAAATACGAACTGCCATCCCGCGCACGTATGCTGCGCCCTGAGTTCAGCCATTCCAATTCCAAGTACCAGAGCGGACTCATGTTCCGCAAGGACTCTCCCCAATGAAAACTATGAACAATGCATTAACATTAAATCATATTTCACCCTACATATCAATTATGCTAACACAGTTAATATTCCGGTCACTTGTGACAAATGTAGTGCAATTGAAAACTGGGATTTTCACCTATTATCTTCAACACAGCATGTCAGTATTAATGCTACTTAACTTTAAGTATACATAACTTTTGGAGGATGCAGTATTTAATTTTTTTTGGAGCAAACTGTGATATCAAGGTACATTTTAGTTAGTTAGTATGTAGCTTACGCTTGTTAAGGAAATTGACCTAGATGAGCAGGCATCATTTAGCAGTATTTAATGCTATACATATAATTGGAATCATTTTGCATGTAATGCTAATAAATATTTTAATCTGAATCAAATCTGACATTCAGTCTACTTTTGTGTGTCCGACTATTTGTCAGATGAATTGTTAATGCAATAATACGCTCTAATTAGTTTTCCATTTTCATTGACAACTTGTTGCCTTAGTGTGAGAAGGTTGTAACGGCATCTGAGTCGACAAGGCAAAAGGTGCCTCACTGAGGTATCTGTTACATTGTTCTCCAAAATGCAGTTACCACCTTCTTGTAGGTGATGAAACTCTTCAAAGGAAATTACCTGGTAACACGATTTAATATTTTTGAACAATGCAAATTTGAGGGTGTAATAAAAGTAAACCGGAGGAATCTTACATTTTTCTAATCTATACTGTATTCAACGTAATTAGCGCATATAACCTATGAAGCACACTTTTTGCATATTGAGCAGGTAGATAATACCTAACTGTCCTGTCTTCACATCTGCAAAGACCACAACACATGTGAATAGCTGAATTGGCCTTATGTTAGAGGTGCCTACAAAAGCCTGCTGCCCCTTCATCACTGGGTCAATGGCTCTGGCTGTGGGCTTATCAGAATAAAATTTTGTTCAGGATTCCCAGTATTTATAGGTTATGGTTTTCACTGACCTTTATCGAAGTTTCTGACCAAATATTGGATGATTTACAGGGATCACGAAAATATTCTTCCACTCTCAAGCGAGGCTGTTCACAAATTTTTAAAATTCCACATGAAATCTTGCGAGCACCCCCCCCCTCCAATTAGTCAAAATAGCAATGTTAATACATGTCTAGTTAAATAAAATTAGGTTCAACTTACCAATGGTAACCCCACTTGTTTAGAGGAAGTTATTTGTTAAACACAGTGTGCGCTATTCAATTACCGTAAACTCCCGTGTATAAGACGCGCTGCGCGTATAGGACGCACCCCCTTCTTGGGAGGAGCATTTTTCGCGTATAAGACGCACCTCTTAGGGCTCAATTTTGTAAATTTCTATAGTAAAATTACCCCTCGTATAAGATGCACCCCAAACTTGAAAAAATCCTATAAGACCCCCCAGTCATTTGTTTGGCGTAGAGGACGCGTCTTATACGCGGGAGTTTACGGTATGTCAAATACGGTATCTAAGGGATGCAAAGTTCTTTCACCCCTAACAGTGAAATCAAGACAAAGACTCGTATCAGGTGTATATTATGCTGCCATCTTATTTCGAGATCATATACAGAAAAGCATAAGCCTTTTTTTCAATGTATAAAAATATAAATCTGTAAGCTTGATATGCAAAAGCATACTTCATACATGAACACACATGGAAATCACTAAAATTTTCACGTTTTCGTGATCAGCCTAAGCCTCATCAGGTATATCTGAAAATTTCAGTATAATGTATATCTGAAATTATTACATCTCAAGTTCTGAATTTCTGTGACTGGATCCATTTACTCATTATCGAGTTCTTCCTTCTTGTTGAACTTTGCCATGAACTCTTTCAGGACGGTGACGGCCTCTTCTTCCTTGTAGTGACGCACGGTGAAGTCGGTGTCGTTTTTAGCGCCCTCAATCATCGCTGAGAGACCTATTAATGAAAGACAGTTTAAATGTTAGATTTGTTGGGGTCTTGCAATACCTTAGTATGATGAAACGGGCAGGCAACATAATTGAAGATAACGGGGGATACCCCGGTAGCAGGACCCCCTTCCTTGATCTGGTACCTGGTGAGATAAAAATTGACTACAGCCAGCATGATGGGGACTAGTTGCATCCTAAACATTAAATTCTGCATTCAGCAATGAATGATGTATGAAGGGAATTATTTCACTGGCTGATAATGCATCTAGATACCTGCTTATAGGGTTTACCCAGGTTGCATTATTGACCAATCAGATAGGTCCCTGTATTCACTGCATAATTTTCTGGGTACATTATGTAACACCTGGTACCCATCATGCTGGTTGTTATCAGTGCTTATCTGGTCCAGTGCCGGATCAAGCAATGGTGGACCCACTAGGCCTCAGTACTGAGCCCTATACCGTAATACTGCGTTGATATCAAATAGTGCATTTTTTATATATAAGTACCAACATGAGGTGCACCAGCATGTAAATGTGTCTTGTACTAACTTCTTTTTTTTTAATTTGGCTTTTAATATGGAGCTGAATATAAAACCCTTCAGAGTGAAATGTTGACCAGTACTAACGCTTATCTGGAGATGGTCTGAAGAGGCAGAAAACGGGTTTCTTCATGGCTACAGCACGCCCTATCTCATAACCTACACCGAGAGATGGCTGTGTCACCTCAGCAACCACCACTGAAAGAGATGAAACCAACAGTTTTAAATTAATGATAAGTCAGGGGTGTGAAATCCCAAAACCTATTTCCTCTGAAGTGTAATTTACGGCTTGCTAGCTAATGTTTCAATGTTGGATAAAAGTGATCTAAATGTTCTTTGGGCAGAATATAACACACTCTGTTGTACAAGTATTGTGGCACACCAAGGGTCGAAGGAGAATTATTAATTTTATCCGTATCTTATAATAGCTCGTAGGTTCGATTGATGTCTCCAAGTATTCGATCCTCAATGTGACAGTTAAATATTTATATTTTACCAGGGATATATCTAGTGAAATAAATACCAGACAAGTGATTTAAAGTTCAACAGCGTCGGAGTGATTTATTCACTACCAAAGGTCTAACAGTGGTCAGAATAAATAGATAAATATCATCAAGTAGTAATTCTGTACAGTGCAGGGTAATTATATCACACATCTGGCAACATCACCACGTCACATCGCAGCAGCGGGAACATCGTCGCCAATGACACATTCATCCATAGACATAGGCCTATCACTATATTTACATGTCAACCTAGGCCAACAATATTATTCACACTACAAGTCTATAACAAGAGTAAATGTCACTGGTAGAATTAATTACAACAAGCTGGAGACAGCCTGCATTGATATAAATAGATATACTAAGTAACAGCTTATCCTGGAATAAATAGATTGTTAATAAATCTACTGGAAGTGCCAATAATCTTAGCAAGACAAGTAGACAAGGTCAATCCCTCACTTCAGAGGGTTCGGTGGACACCAAGTGCTGCACACCAAGTTGGTGCCAAAGTCAATCACAAAAATCTAAATTCAAATCCTGACAGGCTACGGGCCAGTCTAGGCCACTATCATTGTCTTATGTTCGGGTAACTTCGTAAAAGTTCGGGTGAAATACAATAAAGAACATCGAGTTCGGGTCTGGTCACCTCGGTGGGGTAGCAGCTTTGCCAAGAAACCCACCGAGAAGCCACCGAGTTGGTCACCGGAAGGCAAAAGCTGGAGAAAACAGAATGATTTCTTAGAAAACTGCCCTAGAACAGGCTAACACAACATGGGGGAACTATTACTGACCCATAGACATCATTTTGGTAAAGTAGTTAAGTGTGGGAATCTAAATTTGAAGAGGAAATGGCCAAAATATCTGGGGATGACTGTTAGAGCTCCTCCCACTCTGGGCTACACTCTAAAAGTGACACGAAACATGACATTGCATCACCATGGCAACCCTCCATTGTGACACCACACTCCCACAATGCACCACTCCCACAATGCAACATCCAAGATGGAGGACAGCAGTCAACATGGCCCTGAGTTTCACTTCTTCTCTCAGCCTTTCTGGCAAATTCTGGATATAAAAAGTGTTGTTCCTTTATTCTGAGGTAAGGTACAATAGAACTAAGTTACCAACAAGTGGCAGGGGGAATTTGGGGCAGTTTGGGGCTAGCACTAAGCAGTAGAGAGCAAAATCGCGATCTCGGCGACCAAATCACGATCCCGGCGACCTTGGCTGTCTCAAGTATGTTTGGAACTGCCATTGGGATGCCCACATTTTTCAATCTGGAATGGTATTGGCAGAAATTCTAAGTCAGACCCCCCCCCCCCCCTACAAATGGTAAATTCTTTTCTCAGTGGATTTGCATAGATCTCAAGAATGGTCTTTCTGAGCATCAAAAACGCGGATTTCCGCGTTTCCGCGGAAATTTCACACCCCTGGATAACAAATGCCTCTTAACAATTATTTCAATTAAGTTCTGATACAGACTTTAATGATGGCAAAATTTGAATAAATACAACTACCATGCTGATGGATTGCCGTGGGTGTGGGTGCTTTCAAGGTCTATTCAAATCAATGGTTGTAGAAGCCAGTCCACTAATATTTTTTGTACACATCTATGAATAGTGACTGAATAGATAAAGCTTTTTTTGTTCTTGTTGAAACAATGCACATCTTTCATTGAAACGAACTTCACTTTGTAAATTACCTTGCAACATGTGAAGTAAGGGGGGGGGGAGGGGGAAAAAACCTTACCGTCAGCTTCCGTAAGCCAGTCGAGATCGCGGTCATGAATGAATTTATCATCTTTACTTTCTGAAAAAGAAAAAGAAACCAAACTGCTGAATCCATCAAATATTCCTGATGTGAGCCAGAATGGAATTCTGTAGTTGCATATTTAGCGCCGTTTTTAAAAATGGTACATTCACAGTTTTTTTCAAAGTGGTATAGTTGCAGGGGGTTCAAACTCTATACATTTTGGCTTCTCAAAAAAAGCCCAGCTTTTATCATTGATGGAATAATGAATTAAGTAACTAATTGGTGAGACTAAGTACCTTCTTCAAGCATTTTGGCATTGCCAACATGCTCGGTCAGAACAGTTCCATGGTTCTTCAGCTCATCTACGATACGCGCATACAAGTCAGAATCACCGCGACCGGCACGGATGCTTCCAGCAAAGTAGATCTTCATTCTGATTTTTTAAGATTTTCTGAAACCAGAAAAAATGAGACAACACTTGTTGATTACCATATATTGGGGCGGATTCTCTGTGATATTGTGTTTAGTTTTCTAAGCTTTATCACTCTACTAGAGCCTACACATCATATAAGAACAGGCTCCTAAGCTAGCCATATGTCCATATAGTATATCTTCATTCTTGGGATATATTGTAGTCCAGTCTACATATTAATCTATTGTAACGGCAGCGCTAGGCTGCCATGGGACTCAGCTTTAATTTGATACTAAATATGCCCCCCTTTGGTCATTCCTATCATGTCCAAATGCATTTTTTAGAACTTTTTCTTTTTTTTTAGATAATGAATAATGAAATTTCCCCATGCGGCCCCTTAAAAGCATGCGACGGTGGACGGTAAACTGCAGTGAGTTCCATTGGCATTGGCCTTAGACTATATTACAATTTACATGTACCATAACAATTTACAGTACGAGTACACTATGGTAGCCCACAGCGCTGACTCTTACCTGACGGGAGAGTCAGGCTTCCTGCATAGGGCTCATTTGTCAGGTGGCTGGAATTGTAGGACATAATTTTTTTATGTCGATTTCCTCTTAAAGATGGCTTCCTAAGACATGTTTGTTGCCATTTTGTGAGAAACCTTTAATACGGGGGCCCAGATTATTTGGTTCTCGCAAATCTGTTAGCCTTCATATCAAGTTTAGCTGCCACGGTCGGCCATGTTGGATGTGGTTTCAGGTCTCACAACAGAGGTGTCATTCATGAAATAATGTTATTCATGAGAATCTGCTTGGAGAATGGAGATTGACTTCCTGTCTGGCAGAAAATGCACCTTCTGATGGCTACCTGTGCAACCCACATAGCATGTGCCAAATCTTGGAAAAGGGTGCGATCTAAAGGTTTCCAACAAAAGACGCTCTTCCCACTCACAGACAGCAAAACTAGTCTAAGGTGGTACTCTTGTCAATACCATAAGCTGATTGTTGGGGATTTATTTCTGTCAAATGTTATTCTTAGAAACGTGCCGTTTCTAGAGCACCTGAAAGTTTTAGGTATGCCAGTCCCAGCGACTCAGTCCTTAACTGAGTCGCGCCCAGTGACTACCTCAATAGGGAGCCTAAGTCTCGCGATAAACCATGCCGTAAAAAAATTTTGATTTTGAACTAAAATGACCAATATCTTAATTGACCTGAAGGGCCACCACATAAATGAAATTTTTAGGCTCAACTCCTAACCCCTGGTTTGAAAACGGTAGACCGGAGTAAGCCGAGTTTTCTTGTAACCAGGTAAAAATAAAAAGTTTCAAAAAAAAAATTTGCCAGGTAAAAGAAAATCCCCTATCCTTCAAGCCTGCGGGCAATAATATGCTGAGCTCAGAACGGGCGCACATGTGACGTGACTAAGTCTCCCTATGCACAACCTGGGCGCCATATTCACATTGTGATGTTCATTGACTTTGTCAATCATGACAATGCCAATCATGCCCAATGCCATGGCAATGGCAGTGAGTCTCAGTCTGTGAGTGTGACCTAATTTAGCTTTCCCAGCAAAGCCAAAGGTTGCAAAAAGCATGCATCAACGATTAGTATAGTGCACAATATATGGAAACCTGCATCTCAAACCTACAAGTTACAACTAGCACAGGAAATGAATGTAAAAAGCTTTGACTCTGTCCAATTATTCTCAAAAATACTTCACACAACTCACCAAACCACGTTTTGAAATTTGGACGGCTTTGGCGCGGATTGGCCGGAAACTTATACTGCCACCTGGCGTGAGAATATTGGAAGCACCGCCCTTCTTCAGAGGGCGCTGTCGTCACAGGTCTAATGGACCTAAAGCCAACCTCGCTGGGGGGGGGGGGGGGGTAATAGGATGACCCCTCCCCCACCCTAGGAAATTTTCACATTCGCCTTAGCCTTAGGGAGTGGTCATTTTTTAACAACGGGGAGGGGGGCAGGTTGGTGGGTTTTGGGGGGGACAAAAAATGTTCAGACCCCTCTAAGTTAGACTGAGTCTAAGGGGGGCACAAATAAATTTCCGCCCCTTTTGAGTGAAAAAGCCCGTGCACGACTATAGAATAAAAGGGGGGGGACGGAAAAATTTCAGACCCTTCGGACGGTGGGGGTGGAAGGAAAATTTCACCAACCCCCCTGTTGTTAAAAATTAACCACTTCCTTAGCAACAAATATTAGCAACAGGGGCTAGTGGTGGATTTGGAGGGGCAGAACAATGTCACACTTTGTCAATGTCATGATAATATTCATCACAGTAGGGTGGAGCCCGGGGGGGGGGGGGTAAATGGTGCGTTTTTATGCGGATGCACAAACATTTTTCACGTCCCCCCACGTTTGGCAGTCAAAATTTTTTTGTGCTCTCGCCACTGATAATTTTCACGCCTCTTTTGATCCATAGTAGCACACAGGCTTTTTTTTTTTTGCTAAAAAGAGAGTAAAATTTTAAACCCCCACCCTCCCCTCAGGAGGGTTCAAAGATGTTCTGCCACCCATTTTGTTAAAATAACCATAACTGCAAACCCTTCAGTTTTCTCAGTTTTTTCTTGAAGATCCATCTGGGTCAACCTTGTGATTCGTCCAGATCCAAGTAGATCTCATATCATTTATAACTTAGTTTTTTTCTCAGCCAAAGTTTGCAGGTATGAATAATAACTACCGTAAATCCTCGCATATAAGACGCGGCTTTTACACCAAAATTACATCCCCTGCGTCATATAGGAATCATCCTAACTCATGCAGGGTGCGTCCTATATGCGAGGATTTTATTCTATATAACAGTACTAGAATAACCAAAATCAGACCCAAGAAGTGTCCTATATGATTTTTCCTAACTCAGGGTGTGTCCTATATGCAAGGTGCATCCTAATACACAAGGATTTACGGTACTCTTGTTAGCAAACCCTGTCAGCGTGTGCATGCTATTTGTCACAAAAATGGTCGTAATTACCAATGGGTGCAAGCCATGAAAGTCCCTCCCCGCCGTACATATTTAACAATGCAACTTTCCAAAATTTAGCTTCACCGTACATGCACAGTACACACCCTTCATCCCACAATTCACTACACCTAAACTGGCATAAATCATTGGCCTAGGATTTTTCTTTTCCTTACTCCCTCCCTGGGGGTTCAAGGTTAAAATAGAAAAAGAAATAAAAAATATTTTGAGGCAATGGCATGGGCCAAAAGTGGTAGGTAGGTAGGTAAGTAGTTGTTTTACGCCATTTCGACAGCTAGGGTCATATCCATGGCCAAAAGTGATACATCATCAGGGGTGTGAAATCCTGAAACCAATTTCCTCTAAAGCGTATGTCCCCAGGTATTTAAGTCTGTATTTTTACATTATAGGGAATGGATTGAAACAGTTAAAGTGGACACTTCATACCACCTTATATTTATGAAGGGAAGTTTAGAACAATGATTTGGATGCTTTAATATCTCCACTTTGGCTGACATTAGATCCAACATTGGGCAAAAATCAAAGACCCCCCCCCCATAAATGATAATTATTTTCTCATGGATTTGCCAGACCCCCCCCCCCCCAACTCTGTAAAATATTTTCTCCATGGATTTGGGAAAATGACGAGTGCTTTTTGGCTCCCAATTGGAGAAATCACATCCCTGCTTAATATCAGAAAGATGTACTCTATTTCATGACAGGTTTCGTTTTCTCTCATATTTAAGCATTTTCATGTAACTCAGGGGTGTGAAATCCCGAAACCCATTTCCTCTGAAGTGTAATATACGGCTTGCTAGTTAATGCTTTTATGTAGGATAAAGCTTAATTAAAGTGATTTTAATGTTATTTGGGCAAAATATAACCACACTCTGTTGTACAGGGATGTTTGGAATTACAATTGGGAGGCCAACAATTCTCAATCTGGAATGACATTGGCAGACATTCCAAGTCAGACCCCCGCCCCCCCCCCTACAAATGGTAATTTCTTTTCTTAGTGGATTTGCATAGATCTCAATAATGGTCTTTCTGAGCACCAAAAACGCGGATTTCCGCGTTTCCGCGGAAATTTCACACCCCTGATGTTATTTGAGGTTGAAGTGAACAGTCCCATCTCTGAAACGGGCATTTTCAGTTCTTATATACCCTGCCCCCACAAAGTAAACTTTCCGAGTTAAAGACTATGCTCTCCTCCCTTTTTCAAATGCATGCAAAACTTAGAAAAAAAATTTCACACCATGCATGCCTGGAACGTAACTAACACTGTTACAAGTGTCCTTTCAAATTGGGGTGGGGATTGTGGTAGAAACTATTATCTCTCAAATACTATACTATACACACAAGACAATCAAGGCTATGTTCTTTTTCTCTTTGTTTTATTTTGGTGGATCTATTTTACATTTATGCTTTCTCATCGGGCTTGTTATAGACGTATGTCAGGCAGCACTTTCCGCAGTATTGACGGTCGAAGTGAGAGGCCATGAAGACGCCAGCTCCACATTCCTCGTTGTTGCACTCACGTCTCAGACGGGTGATCTTGCCATTGTCATCAACCTATGTTATTTTCAAAGAGTGTACAAAACATAGCAATTATTGATTGTGAAAGGTCAAAAATTGAGAAAGGCAGATGGATCTGTGGATAAATGAGGAATTTGAAAACAAAAAGTAAGAAATGCCCAGAGGATCACAAAGGGATAGGACTAAGTTTCAGAGATGGTGTCCAAATCCTTACTAAGGGGGTGTTATTCAAGATGAGTTTCATGGGATGGGATGGATAGATGCAAAATCTAAGATTCCAAAATCTAAGGACCCTCCATGTCATGTTACACTTTCTCGATGGATCTGTGCCAGTCACAAGGATGACCCATTCAACCTTCAAATGTCTGGATATCCAGAAAAATCTAATGCCTGTTCACTCAGTCAAGGCTTGAATTATACCATACTGGTGTGAAAGAAGTGTAGTCCAAGTGCATCCAATCAATGTATTACTTTCAAATCTTCCCCTTATATTGCATTGGTCTTCAGATTGTAAACGTGCTTTTAACATACTACCACGTAATTACCATTCTAGACTTCCAGTGACATGAACTTAAACTTGATTATAAAGGAACGACCTACAGTATTGGACATTCCTGGACTTAGTCTAAGCTCTAAACATTTCTCGCTTTTACTTGGGATTGCCACCAAAGGTGCACTTCAAAAGTTTGAAGAAAAGAAAATTTTGCCACTATTTTAGCGAGCAAGTAACATTAGCATGTTACATACCTTGTAGTATTTGAGTACTGCAAGCTTGACCTTCTTCTTCTTGTGCTTGTTCTTCTTGGGAGTGGTGTAGTTCTTCTTCTTCCTCTTCTTGGCTCCACCACGGAGGCGGAGTACCAGATGGAGGGTCGACTCCTTCTGGATGTTGTAGTCGGACAGAGTGCGGCCATCCTCCAGCTGCTTACCAGCGAAGATCAGACGCTGCTGATCTGGGGGAATTCCTGTTAACAAAGAGATGATTGACGTTAGCACAAGTGTTGTCTTCTACATTTGTACAATTTTCACGTAAAATTTGGAAAAGTTATCGGTTACCATTCACACATACTGTGGAGATTCAAGACTATGCATGCTTGTTTTCAATGGCAGACAATGAACGTCATTTCCATGTATTTACAATTTATTTAAGGTCTTAGGTGAGTCAAATCTACATTTCTATGCATAGTTCTTCCCCCAGAACAGATAACAAAAATTTCAAACTCCATGGCTTAAAATGCGGTCAATAGTAAACACTATCAAGTGTAGCTATATATACTCCAGCGCTAACTCAAACAGCCCTTTAGCGCTGGCAGTCACTACTCACTAGAGTCGATTATTGTGGTCAATTGGCTACATTAATCATTAAAAGTAATTCCAGGGTATTTTTATGACCAGTGTATGTCCTCCCATGCATCTAACCACTGAATGTATGGCAGCTTTGGAAGGTGTTTACCAATCATCAGCCCTCAATCGACACTTCAATCATGTCATGGCTGATTGGGCAGGGCAATGAATGCCTATAGTAGCCTGGATAGCACCAAAATAAAGACTCCCTTGTGTACTAGCCTCTTGTACCAAAACACAACCACATGGCAGATCATGATGATCATATACAGAAGTAAGGACACCCTGGAGGGGGAGATACATATGGTAGGAATATAAGTCGGGCTTCCCTAGCCCACTTAAAAGGGTCTAATTCTCATCTTTCCTATCCCCTCAGGACGTGTGTGGTGCACATATGCGTGGGCACTGACACATTCCTTTGTGAAATTGTGTAATGTTCTCGCCATTTCGACAGCTAAGGTCATATTCATGGCAAGAACTACATTACACAATTTCAGAGGAGAATGTGTCAGTGCACACGCATATGTGCACCAAACATCCCGAGGGGATAGGAAAGAGGAGATATAGACCCTTTTAAGTAGGCTAGGGAAGCCCGCGCCATGAATATGACCTTAGCTGTCGAAATGGCGTTAAACATCTATTACTCACTCACTCAGGAATATAAGTATCAACTTTTGTTGACCATACACCATACTGGGCCGAGCATTGGGTAGATCAAGCAATCTTAAGATGGTCATAACCTCAAAGATTCAAGCACATTCCCGAGTACTGGACACTGTTTCAGAAGGAAGGACAGATCAGAGTGAGTGAGTAATAGATGTTTAACGCCATTTCGACAGCTAAGGTCATATTCATGGCAAGAACTTCATTACACAATTTCACAGCCCGCACATATGTGCACCACACACAAGACAGATCAGAAGCAAGCAATAGGCATTTTGGAAGCATGGACAAACGCGAGTGCCGTTCGAACCATGATAATTAATATCACGCTCTTCTTTACATCAGGGATGCCACTCACAGATCATAGAAAAGTCGGAAATCATCCTAATGTTCTGAATTCCCAATAGGATATACCTACAGGAAATGAAGCCAAAAATTCGGAATTCCTGAAAAGTTAGCATCTCTTACACAAATCACATCTCTATTGATACCGTCCCTACTCTTAGATCACCAAAATGACAAAAATTCTGCAAGGAAATGCCAGGAGGGAAGGGACTGATCGTGCACCACACACATCCGAGGGGATAGGAAAGAGGGGAAATAGACCCTTTTAAGTGGGCTAGGGAAGCCCGAGAAAAAACCGAGAAAGCTGAGAAGTTTGCAGGTATGTTTAATTAATGTGTCTCTTAAAGGCTTTAACGAGGAAAAATGGACCGACGTGCATTGGCAGAGGGCTCAGGGTGACTTTTCCTGTGTTTTTTTTTTTAAAGGCGTCCAAACCGTCTCACTTTAAGACGATGTTTTTGAAACAAATAGAAACAAAGAGAGAAGTCCAGCCCGGAGGTAAACCTATGGAGGACTAGGCTGGCGAAAAAGAAAAAGTCAGCACTCTTTTATTTATAAAAAAAAATCACTATAAATAACCAACTTCATTTTTAAATGTGATATACATAGGTAAACTATCAAACATAGCAGTTTTATTCTTTTGTAACTATTATTTCTTACAGAAAATTTAAAATGCAAAATGTAACATGAATGACTTTTATCATACACCACCTACCCGGTGGTATAGACTCAGGGTGGTCCCTGAGCCAATTATCAAGGGCTCAAATAACATAATAAATCCAAAGTGACTTGCCTTCCTTGTCCTGGATCTTGGCCTTGACATTTTCGATTGAGTCGCTAGCCTCTACCTGAAAGAAAACGATTAAATCAATGATTGTGTTGACATTTTTTTTTTTACTGCAATATTGGTCATAATGTTGGACAGTTGGTTGAAGTTCAATCTGCCATACTTTATTAGACTGACAGACAGGATAATCTATGACTTCGACTCAGTTTGGCACCCAGAAAATGAGGATGTACAATGAATTTTGTCAATGAACAGTAACAGGTTACGGACACACAAGGAGGATCAATACATTTGTAACTTCTTCAGACATCTGATTTATTCTATTGACAGGTACGATACTGATATAACATGCATCACGCAAAGGATTTCATTTTGAAACAGGTAATGTCAAACTCACCTCGAGGGTAATGGTTTTACCCGTGAGGGTCTTCACGAAGATCTGCATGTTGTCCACCTGAAGTAATGAATGAGAATATCCAAGGTTCAGTATCATGAGTATGCTGACTTTATTTATATTTTGTGATACAGTCATACACAGTCACATGATAACCATGAATCGCGATCCCATGTCATGATAGGTCATTTATTTTAATGACCTATCATGAAATGCACCCAGTACATTAATTCTATTTTTTCGAGAAGCTTGATGGGAAAAATACAAAATTAATTCATTTTACGCTAGCTTCATTTAACATTTTGTTCACGACAAACGGTTTACCGGGATGTGTATTGCCACTATTGGCAGTAAAGACACATTCACTTGGCTAGACAACTTAGTCATACATTCCTTATTAAGTCATATCTACAAATATGTCTGTTCATAAGAGACTACAGCATGGTGGACATGTATTGAGTGACAGGTATGGGTTGACTTCTGTCACTGACAGTACCGACACTCACGTTGTCGGCAAGAGTGACGACCGTCCAAGTGATTTCAAACTTCAACAATAACTTAAATCGGCCTGAAATTCTGACATTTCTATAACCAATACGTTCACACATCCATATATTTTCATAGCACAAACACTCAGTTCTAGCAAAGTTTAATACAACACAGAAACTTAGATGAATACACATACCAATGCTCTGTCTGATGGCGGATCGGCCAGAAAAGGAAGTCGCACGGGGTCCACACGTGGTTCCTCACAAAAAATAGTCTCAAATCTAAATACATCGGGCTACTTCTAATTGAAATAGCATTTGGGAAATAAAAATAAATAACAGAATTAGTTTTCAGACATATATATATCATGTAGAAATGTTTTTTAAGAGATTGATCTGGAATCTTAAGATTTTAATAAATCCAAAACAAACGGAAGTAACGAGACTATTTTCAGCAAAGAGTTGACAACATGGCGGCCAAGACGAAAGTTTCTCGCTTGGAATCAGAAATAGAGAAGTTTAGAACCGAATCTAATTGGTCCAAGGCCGCAGATCTTGCTCGACAAATATCTACTAAATCTTCCCCAGCCTTAGGTATATAATGCATGCTTTTACATTACGTTGCCATGATGTCAGAGTGCAAACAGTAACTTGACAGATGCTTGTTGACACCCGTTCACAGTGCAGACTGCAGTGAATGAGTGTCTGCCAGCAGTGCCACTCCCTCTTCCTCTGAGACTGACTTGGTCCTACTCAAGCCAGCTTTGTTGTATCCTAAGTAACAGGGCCAACCATAGATACAATAACTCAGAAGGCCCACCATAGCAGTTGTATTGCTCTGGAAGGTTTATCATAATTAGTTGTTTGGTAGTGAAGCTGAAGTGAAGCAGTGAAGGGTGTACCAAACTCCACTCACTGTCATCAAAAACAAAAGTCAAAACTATAATATGACATGTAGCAGGTTGTCCCATGGGCGCGGCCATTGCTGGAGCTTGTTACCAGCGAGTTCTACTGATAACACCTATCAGATGGGTACCATTTGGCCCCCGAGAGGACCTCAGTGAATAGTTGGTGTCATTTCATTGGCTGATAATCAAACCAGCCAAGTCTGTATAGACTCAGTTGATATGATTTGATATGATTAAGAGGTAATTTAATCAAAGGCAGATATCACAAGTGTTTAAATTAAAGTGGACCGCAGACAGGACCAATTATCTGACATTATGTTGGCTGATCATGAGAGTGGTGGTGTCTGCGGCGGACATCCGATCCAGTCGGCCAATATCAAACATGTTTGATGTCCCGATCGGATCAAGTCAATGCTCTAGTCTGATATTGATAGGAGCAGACTGCCATTAGTAACGAATGTGGTCAATTGTTACTAACAATGTTAGTCATATATGTATACAAGGGCATTTTTTCTGTTTTCTTTTAGTAATGGACCTAGAAAATAGTACACCAAGTACATGAAAGTTTTTCTATTATCTCTTGGCATCAGTTAAGTTCTTTCTTATATGAATAGATTTAATGAGGCTACGCTTAAACATACCGTAATCTCCCGTGTATAAGGCGCATCTTATAGGCCAAACAAAATGCTGCTGGGTCTTATATGTGGGAGGTAAATTGCCTTGAGTTTGGGGTGTGCCTTATAGGGGGGGGGTATATTTTACTATAGAACAGTACTAAACTAACAAAAATCTGCCCTCAGAGGTGCGCCTTATACGTTATAACAGACCTCCCTGAGTTGGGGGTGCACCTTATAGGCGAGCTGCGCCTTATATGCGAGAGATTACGGTATGTCTGTTTCCTGTCCAGAGGGTCGGATTCAGACCTATGAGGGAGTGAGGGGGAAAATAACTCACGAAAATTCTATTTTGTCATAAACATGGTAAGCAGGGGAAGCATGAATCGTGAAGCATGAATTCAAACTCTGAGGAGTTTAAGCCTAGAATATGAGAGACCCAAGTAAAATTTTTCAGAAGCCACAAAATAGATTTTCCACCCTAAGCAAAATAAAATAAAAAAATCAAAATCTGGACAGGAAACGAATAAATTTTTAGGTTGGCTACCATATAATTATTTTCAATGTGGGATTTTGATTTACAAATGCTGTATATGTAAAATCTTTCAGAGCTACTTGTTATGCTAGTTCTCTCTGAGAGCCGCATAGAGCGACACTTACAAGACAACCCACCCACTGAAGCCAACATCCAGAAAACCCGCGATGAACTACAGGAGGCCTTACAACAACTTGAGGAGATTCTTAAAAGTGAACCCAAGGTGGATTTGTTGTTTATTTTAACACCTGAGTAGCTGTCAGAGAAATCGACATTTTACATTTGTCAAAAGCAAAATCATTCATAAGAGTATATTTCTTATTCCATATACCTTATCTAGAGTAAATGTAAGCAATTTTAGGCTATTGAAATTGAATATTGTAATTTTCAAGATGGTAGCCTTTATAATATGATAAATTCAGATGTAGTTGTATAGGCCTTTGAAGCACCTGTTATACTTATACAAGTTTCTCTATACCCCCCAGCCTTCACTAAAACAAGAGACGTTGCTTATACTGGCAAAACTTCAGTATGCCATGGGAGATTACAATGGAGCGCTGGCCAGGTATACCGAGCTCAAACTTGACACCATCACTGTTGAAAACATTTCAAATCGACGACTAAAGCTCATTGGAGAAGCTTTTGCAATTAAAGGTAGGTGTAGAAACAATGTAAGAAATCATTTCAAAGTAAGGATACGTTGGAAACATCGTGTTTTGTTTTCTTTAGAAAGAAAGGACTGAATGTCCGTAAACTAGTGAGGCAGTCCCATGAAGTGGAGATCCCACTTTTGGACGTCAAACAAATCAATCAATCATGACAGATCAACCAATGCTTTATTCTAACATTCACAAATAAAAATGCGTAAAATCAATCAGACCCTTTGTTCGTTTACTATTAGAGCATCACATTCCATCAGTACAACTGCCTTCACCACCACAAAAGGAATTTTATTTTCAAGGTCTAAAAAGGTCATAGGACATGTAATACCTCACAAATGTGCACCGGGATTGGCATATGCATTCCACGTGTAATCACATTAAAATGTTGCCTTTATATATTATACATGTACATTGGCGGAAACTGTATCTTGTCAGTTCAGTGTATGGTAATTCAAGTGTCCCTGTTTTTAATCTCATGAAACTTAGTCTCTTGTTCATGTTAAGTTATATGCCATGTTAAAGTCCGACAAAAAGTCTTTAAAAAAATCACCAACTGTGACCCTGTGAGAGACATGTCCATTGTGCTACAAGCTGAAAATACTAAAATGTAAATGTAACCCCAGTTACTTGTTTATCTAGGTTTCTATGTATCAAAAGAATGTCCGATCATTTAGATGACCTGTCAGATTATGGATGCACGCTCTGAGCAGTTAGTCAATTCACAAGCTTGGGCACTAGAAAATAGGGCATTAAGAAATATCAAATGTACATATTGTCCACATTGTAATTTTTCTTCTGACCACAAAAAGAGTGTAAAACTTTCCATTGTTCCTAAGATATCAAACATTGAATATTTCAACCAATTGATAGTCTTCTTTGTTTTTAAACCAAAATGATGTCCTTCATTGAATCGCAAATTGTCATCAGGTCTTTTGTAAGCACATTTTCAATTAAGAGTCAACAGTAAACTTATTATGTTCAGAAAAGGTGGATAGACCAATAATCTAGTAATTTATTTCAGATATTTCCACACGAATATGATTGACTGATACATAGAACATAAATCTACCTTGGTCTCTATTGAGCAAAGGGAACATGTTTTTTTGGTCAAAGAAAAACCAGGAATAAAACATAGTTTGGCATTTTCTTCATAAGCACCCTAGCGGCTGCCTACTGTTGAATACGAGGTCTGACATCTCAGTATTCTATGTACTTAAACTAGCCTTAGGCCTAGTTAGATATGGAGCCATATGTTTGTTCTGTCCTCAGGCCTGTGCTTGGAAAAAGTTCCCCTGCATTCCCCAACTGGTCAGTTCTACACCACCAAACAGGGTAAGACTGGACACCACCACCCGTAGGTGTAGTAACACCTACTGCGCCGCCGCCTTGTACTACTAGACGCATTTCTCTCCCATAGCCAACTATACGTTACTGATGTTGTACCTCTATGTGTCAATATGTTGTGATCACTCCGATCACCCCTCGTGTGGCATCATACTGACCGTTGTCAGTCTCCACACCCTATTAATACCACTCCGGAACCCGGAGCAGTACTGATATTAAGGATAAGATAACCATCCTCATCCTGTATTCATATCGAGGCCGGTTTCCATAACAACTTGTCTCAGCCGTGTCCATTGTTGTTTGTTACATCGCATGTCTTCATGCAACATACAGTTTTATATTATCATCATCCTGCATTTATGACATGATTAGAATAAACACGTCATAGCTTCACTATTATTTAAAATGTGGCTCAGAATAGTATTGTTGCCTGCATTATAACATACAGCACCTGATTTCTTCTTTTTTTAGATATAGTCATACCATATATAAGAAATAATACTTATTTTTCATATTCTATCAGCTAAAGTCAATATCAATACATTCAAAAGAAGCGACCTTTTTTTTTTCTCCACAACATCCAAAGATACAATCAATGTCAAGTTTTGTTGATGTTCTTTTAATATTGAATCTTTTATTTGGTAGTTTCTCTTAATGTTCTTTTGTCATTCTAAAATGCATACATTGTTTTACAATATACAAATGAAAGTACATCCACGTTTAACTCAAATAAGAGTACATTATGGGAATAGAACTGTCTGAATAAGATACATATCAGGTGCTGTACCTAGCTCAAATCAAAGTTGTAGCATTGGCTATTGGAATCCCCAAATAGCCCGAATGGAGTGACTCATCCAAGCTTTCTCCTTCAATAGAGATAGACCCCAGTAATCCTAGCCTGGCTGCTGCTCGTATAGTACTACATATACTATATAAGTGTATAACGCTTTGAAATGGAAAACTGGCTCCTTATACTTTAACCTCTCAATTTGGGACATCCAATTTCCACCTACCTGTACACACTATACATACACATTGATATTACCTCTATTCTTTTTGAACTCTTCGATATTTTTCTATCATTTCTTTTAAAACCAATTCCTCGTCTTTTAATTTTACTTTAACACTGTGAGTAGATCATTACACATCCCCACAGAATTCAAACCTTCAAGGGCCGCTAATGTAATAATGAATTATACCCGTTGGTCGTCATGCAGCTCTGGCGCATAACTCGCCAGGGCTACATTAATGCATCATGCCAACCCAATGGGGTTGGTACAGCCCCGGAGGATCGGCATGATGCTCCAATGAAGTACTGGCGAGCAGACTTGCCAGCACTCCTTTGGTGCATCATGCCAACCTATGGCCATGATGCACTCCTGCATCAGCGGCGTTAAAGGGTAATATTTATAACATTCATTGTTCATCATCAGACTCATTTCAGTCCACACACACCTCCAAAATCTGACAACAATCTCTTTTGGCGTTCACATATACTAATTTGCACTACAGTTGTGATGTCCCTAATTCAAGGTTTCTCAATGTCTGAGTGGTTGTTTAGACGAGCATGTTTGTCCCGTCCCATTTGGAACCACAAATAACCTTTTTTATTTCAGATCAAGGATCTAGGTTGTCTTCAGGAAGAGCCTTTCATAATGCGCCATTTTCATTAGAGAGCTACGTCTAGCATTCTTTAGATATGTGACTGCTATAAGCCCAATGCTTCAAGTCCAAAATTGGGGCTCCTAGCCTCCCAGTTATCTGAAGGTTTAATTCAAACGAATATCCTATTTTCTACCCATGAAAAAGCAGCGAGAGTTATATTCAGTGCTGTAAAAAAAGAAAATAGGAGAGCTTTCTTACCCTGATTGGGAATATTAAGTTATCCTTAACAGATTTATAAAAATATAAATTCAAATCTCATTAGGGGCCTTCGGCAATAATATGCAAACTTGATATACTTTCAGCCTTGGTACATTAATTGCGAATTAGTGAGGTATGTCAAGTTTGTCAAAGGTCCCTAATGTCTCTATGATCCCTATATTGAGTGTTAAGTAGTATGTTTCATCACCTAGGGCTGTGCTTGGAGAAAATCCCGCTGAGCAGCTCAAGCCGTTACAAGCAGGCAGAGCGGGACGAGCAGGTTCTGAGCTGTTTCGAGCGCTCGGGCGACATCTCCCTACTACAGCTTCAGGAGTTGGCAGATTTGGGTAGAGGGACGCCCAACTCAGTCAGCCTAGCCGGCGGACCGTGGAATATGGTCGACCAACTGGACACGACCGGCGTAGGTGCCTGTGTTGAGACAGCCATCCAACGGTCTCCCATTCTCTACATACGCAATGGGTGAGTAGGCCGTCAGAGCTCTGAATTTTTCATCAATGAAACTGCATCATCCAGATTCTAACAGGCATTTAGGGAGAAAAAAGAATTAAGACCTCAATCAAACTAATGCTCACTTGTATCGGAGAATAATATGATTTTCATTTTCTAACACCCTAATATACAAAAAGTCGTATACTTTTTGGATTTTTTTCTGTATTCCTGGTACATAAAAAGAGACTGCAAATATGGGCATCATTTGTATTTTATGTGAGCGTTGGAAAAAAGAAATGTTAGTTTTATACATATTGAATCGCTGATGTTTTAAGTAGGCCCCTACATAAATTTTTTTCAATTCAGGGAGTTGTCTAAAGGTATTGGCCGCTTCCGGGAACTACTGCGTGCAGTGGAGAGCAGAGCAGTACAGACCCTCAGACAAGTTTGTAATCAATACCTCACAATATTAAATGGTGTATCTTAAGTCTAAGCAATTTTGTAGGGATTGATAAAGATAACTCATATATTGAAAATAGCTTAGAATTGTTGCCAAAATATTTATGTACAAGGGAACAGCTTTGAATAAAGCGCCTCTCACATAAGCACTAGTGATAGCAGTGTGTACACTGTTGGAATAGATACTACTTCCTAGCCACTAAAATTTACCTTGAATTAACTCTTAGTTTGTCTAAGGCTCCAGCTTTAATGATGCAAATCATATTAATGCCATGATACAAAACCATGATGGTAAAGTATGTCCTTGGTGCATAACACATGAGGAAAAACCCACCAGGATAATGTACTACATTGCATGGCAGTGATTTCCTTTGATTTGATATATTCTCAAAATGTTTTTCAATTCTAGACTCTTGCGCGCCAGCTGGCTGAAGTGTTATTACGAGGCGTGTGTGAGACAACCTACGAGCGCATCAACGTGGATCAGCCCATCAATCCAAACAAACCCCATATCTATAATGGCGACAGGTAAGTTACCAAGTTAAGTCTTTAATTGCTGTCAGAAAGCAAAATGAAAATATAAAAAAAATATTGTTAACTAAATCTGCGATAAGGAAAGCTCAGCCGAAACTTGAATGATTATGAAACTGATTCAATATAATTCTGGGGATTGGATTCATTTTTATATATTTTCCCATTGCTTTTTAGGCCCAACAAGTATGGTGTTTTCCATATTTTAGTTAGATCATAAGAATCAATATAGATAGTGCCTACCTCACTATTGTAAATTGCTTACACTATACTGCAAATAGAGAGGAATGACGATTCCTTAAAATTAGATAAGTCTTAGAACCCACTGGACATTTGTATTAAAGAGTGCAAGTCCTTAGCCTGAAGAACATTTAGCTGATTTTCCTGTTAAGATATTAGAAAAATTTGATTTGGAAATGAACAAAGAAGATGCATGGATTAGGTTTTCTTAAGATGTATATTGTCACATTTCAACTACATCAGCTTCTGAGATTCCCTAGAAGCCATGACCCTCCGTTCAATCAAGGCCTTTCCCATGTGTGACAACTGTATATCTGGTATATTTTGGAACTTATTCTAGAAGGATAGTTCTACTCTAACCTTCCCGGTATCTCCTTTTGTAGGTGTGCTATGGGGCCTTTTTAATTTTTCTCTCATATTTCCCATTTTTTTATGCTCATGCTGTCTTTAACGCCTAGGTGGAGGATAGGTTTCTCCCTATGAAAGTTAAAACTCCTGCTTCTTGCTCTCGAAGTCAAGGGTGACATAAAATAAAGTTTAACCCTTTAAGGGTCGCTGATGCATCAATGAACATCATGCCCCTTGGTCGTCATGATGCATGAATGCAGCTCTGGCGAGTAACTTGCCAGGGCTACATTCATGCATCATGTTGACCCTATGGGATTGATACAATCCCGGAGGGTCGGGATGATGTTCCAGTGAAGTGCTGGTGAGCAGTCTCACCAGCACTTCATTGGTGCATCGTGCCAACCAATGATACACTCCTGCATCAGCAACCCTTAAAGGTTCAAGCCGTAGCCGACCCCAGCTTTACCCTGTCAGAACCCACTGGACATTTGTATTAAAGAGTGCAAGTTCTTAGCCTGAAGAACATTTAGCTGATTTTCCTGTTAAGATATTAGAAAAATTTGATTTGGAAATGAACAAAGAAGATGCATGGATTAGGTTTTCTTAAGATGTATATTGTCACATTTCAACTACATCAGCTTCAGAGATTCCCTAGAAGCCATGACCCTCCGTTCAATCAATGCCTTTCCCATGTGTGACAACTGTATATCTGGTATATTTTGGAACTTATTCTAGAAGGATAGTTCTACTCTAACCTTCCCGGTATCTCCTTTTGTAGGTGTGCTATGGGGCCTTTTTAATTTTTCTCTCATATTTCCCATTTTTTTATGCTCATGCTGTCTTTAACGCCTAGGTGGAGGATAGGTTTCTCCCTATGAAAGTTAAAACTCCTGCTTCTTGCTCTCGAAGTCAAGGGTGACATAAAATAAAGTTTAACCCTTTAAGGGTCGCTGATGCATCAATGAACATCATGCCCCTTGGTCGTCATGATGCATGAATGCAGCTCTGGCGAGTAACTTGCCAGGGCTACATTCATGCATCATGTTGACCCTATGGGATTGATACAACCCTGGAGGGTCGGGATGATGTTCCAGTGAAGTGCTGGCGAGCAGTCTCACCAGCACTTCATTGGTGCATCGTGCCAACCAATGATACACTCCTGCATCAGCAGCCCTTAAAGGTCAAGCCGTAGCCGACCCCGGCTTTACCCTGTCAGACAGTTTGCTCAATGGCAGCTTTCATTGGTTGTCATATTACTGTAAAACCCAGCGTATAACCCGCAGATTATAGATCATCTCAAGACCAAAGGTGCGGCTTATAGGATTATCCTACAAGGGGTGCAGCTCATACAAGGGGATTTCCTTTGCGTACTATTACAATGTATCACTAAAATTTCAATTCTCAGGCCCCAGTAGTAGCTTAAAGCTTCTTATTTGGGGGTGTGGTTTATACATGTGTGCGGCCTATACGCAGGGTTTTACAGTACAAATAAGTCCTCACTACTATGGAATTCTGCCTATATATATATATATGACATACATATACAAAAGAGCAGACACCAAAAAGAGTGGTACCTGTATTGTATTGCTTCATATACCGTAAATTCTCTGGTATAAGCCGCGGCTTATAACAGAACCCAAGTCAAAATTATGCTTATAGAATGGGCCCAAAGTGAGGGTGCGGCTTATACGGGGGTATTTGACACTATAGAATACTACTAAATTGCCAATTTTAAGCCTCAGTTGTGGCTTATAGCTTATTCAAAAGTCGGGGGTGCGGCTTATACGAGGGATACGGCTTATAGGAGAGAATTTACGGTAGTAGTGCTGCATGTGTCAATCAGTAGAAAGTTGCTTTAACTTGTTCCCCATATGTTGTATTTCTAAGGGCCTGCATGGATCGGCCTCGCTCTTACTCAAGGTCTAGGTCTGTTTCACCCAGACCCAAGTACAGGCGCGAGAGAAAATTTAGCGAGCCTTTACTGGACAGGTAGAACTATGAACGTGTTCTGCTGTTTGTTGCACGCTCAAACTGATAGAGAAAATCATATGCGGTCATGATTGGTAGAAATTGCTAGGAGTATAAGGCATGGGGGCGCCTTTCTGAAACTGTATTATCTGGGTAATTTTCAGATCCTATAAAGGATAAACTGAAGATTTTCAGGTCAGGGGTGATGGTACTTATAGAGCGTCTGGCTGCTGAGAATCTGACAAAAGAAAAGTTGTGGGAAGAGAACAACAACAAGCAAAAAAGCAACCCTCCCCCCAAAAAAATCAATATGAATAAGGAATCTAGAAAAAGAAAATGCCAAAGCAGAAAGTATATCCTGAGGCCTAGTGTAAAGTCCATCTTAACAGGTCATCATGCCCTTTGTGGCTGTGACAGAGGGTTATTAACACATTCTAAAACATTATGCCCTCATGCCTTTATTATAGTACCCCAAAGCGATATTCAGGCTTAAAATAATTGTGTGATTCTCTCTACCTAGGGCACTGTGATTGATTTAGGCATGACGTTAACCACCAGACTGATATTGCTGTGGATAGATATGATTGCAATAATATACCATGCCACCCTTCTCATGCTTGGTCCTGGTTTGTTGAGGTGTAAGTGCATTACTCAAGGAAGCATATTGTTAAGTCAGTTACTTATAATACATTGACTTTGGAGATGAATATGAAATTATGTGAACTATACAGCTATTTTATAATGTGTTTTGCGTTTTGTGGAAAAAAAGATATGATCTCTAGAGAACAAATGTTGGACCTCCGCACCTCAGCACTAAAAAAAAAAAAAAAAAAAAAAAAAAAAAAAGGAGATATGATGCTAATTTTGAATATGAATTACAAGAATGGCATTCTATGTACACAAAAGAAACAATATTCATGCGCTCCATCTGTTATAGAAACTTACTGAAAGATATGGTTGTTTTGCTGTATGAGATTTGCCCACTTTGGGCATATTTTGATTGTGTGTGCACGCTCATTTCCCGTTTTCTGAAGACATATTCATAGAGTAATGCAAATACATCATGCAAACGTTTTAAACTACTGTCTAGAACATAAAGATTGTCCTTTGTAATGACTGAAATGTGCTGCATGCAAATACTTTGTATTGAATGTGCATTTAGAAATTCCAAATACTTTGCCCTCGAATGGACATTTTACAGTTAATCATTTTGAATGAGTTTAATTCGGATAATTATATTTGATTCATTTGAAGGTCTTGTGTATTACGTTAATAAATCAAATTCGCACCCATTGCTATATATACACTTGCTCTGTCTGCCATAATTGAAAACAAGATGTGGAGGTGCTTCTTATAGGCAGGGTATATTTACTATAGAACAGTACTGACGTATCCAAAATCAAGTCCCTGGCTGCGCCTTACCCACCTTTCTATCAAGTCAGGTGCGACTTATATGCGGAATGCGTTTTATGAACAGGGTATTATGGTAATCAAATTATGATGCATTTGCAAATGTTTTGAGTCATGCAGGATCAAGAAATACAGTGGCCCAGTACCTTTCATATAAACTGCAGCTCTGAAGCTCAAGAGGGGGTGAACCTTATATAGGTGGAGTCAAATTACATTAGATTTGTACTAACCACCTCGGAATCAAACCTCAGGTCTGCCTTATCCGAATTCCTTTAACTTAGGCTGCGTCTTATATGTGAGATGGGCCATATATGCGAGGTACTACTGTAGTTATCACACTAAAAAAACAACAACAGAAAAACACCAAACAAACCTATGTATGTACGTTTTTTATATCAAAGTTTAGAGTGGCAGTAAGAGCATGTGTATACATAGATTTACCAAATTCAGTTGGTGTTATTTTAACATTGATGTTGTGGCTATTTTTGTTGTTGCTGATGTTGCTGGCATGTTGTTGTTGTTGTTGTTGTTTTACACTGCATGACCCCCATATGATGATGTTGTCCCATTGAGCAGACTGAGAGAGCGTCAGGCCAAGGCTACTGCTAACATGCGTGCTCGCTCAGGGTCCATGGGTGCCATGACGCCTGGCGTACCTTCCATCACTGTGTCGCCGCCCGGCAAAGACAGGTATACTGGGTGTTCGAGTGGTGTTCTACGGGTTTATTTCATGTGAATAACAAAGCCCCATTCCCTCTATTGAGGTTGACCATAATCCTTTCTGTTCTAGGAGGTTTCCTGTTAATTGCCATAAGTAGGTCAGTCACGTGACCTGCTCTGGCCAATGGCATTAGTCACGTGACTGACCTACTTATGGTAATTAAAAGGAAACCTCCTAGAACAGAAAAGATAATGGGCAACCTCAATAGAGGGAATAGAGATAGCAATGAAGGGCCGTACAGTACACCCCCAGTGGCGTATGTAATATGTCTTGATCACCACTGCTGGTCACGTGACTTATTTACATGCTGTTTTCATTGATTTTAAACATTTTTATATCATTATAAAGTGAAATAAATACAGAACCAAACTCCGAGGTGTACATTTTAGGCGATCCACCCTGAGGCCCACTAGGAAGACAAACCCCCTGAGGGTGGAGCGGCCACAAATGACAATGTACGCCATGGTTGTTTAGTTCTGTGTATTTATTGACTGGTGTGGCGGAACATGCCTCTGGCAGTATGGGGTTCACTATACAGAAGCTATAGGGTTCAGCAGGACTAGAGCTGTTTCTGGTGACATCCACTGAAAAAGAGCTGATAAGATGGGGACCCATAATACCATGTCTTATCAGTGTGTTTTGCCACTTTAAGAAGAACCAGCAAAATTCAAAATGGTGGATCCACTGGGTGGGTGTAGAATCCTATAGGCTTAAAGCGTGACTGGAGCTGGTTCTGGTGACATCCAATGATAAAGAGCTGATAAGATGGGGACCAGCTTGTCTCTGGAAGTGGGTGTTACCCAGGGACAAGGTAGCCATTGTGACATGTCTTATTAGTGGATTTTACCTGAACTGGCGAAATTCAAAAGAACACACCCGCCCCACACTCGAAATCTGTATTATAACGTGTACACACAAAGAAAATCATGATTACCATAGATCTCACTTATTAACCGTTTGATGAATGTGATGGATACACTAATCTCTTTCAACTGGATGAACACGAGTTTTAAAATCAATACAGAGAGAAACAAATATGACATAGAAATGTTTATGCACAAAATGTGGAGGGTCCATTTGCCAACAATATCACTGTTTTACATGAAATGCTGAAGGAGAATGTCTCAAACATTAACATACAATTTATGCTTTTCACTCCTGAGCAGTGATGTAAATTTGCTGCAAAGAAAAAAGGAAATATACCATTATTATACACATCACCCAACTGATCTCTTCGAAACTTTAGTCACTGGCCAAAATAACCAACTTAAAAGCCGTTATTCAAATAGAGAGCATCAGAGACTAATGTTTTGGCACTCCATTTTGATTACATCGACCTTTGGTAAACTATAGAGTGTGAATAACCCTTCTGTGCATTTGCAGAAGTGTTCAATGTTTTGAATTCTATTTGTGCTTATTTATTCATTTATTTTTGACTAAACCTGAAGCTGAAAACCCTGACTGCTCATTTTATCAAGGAATGCCTGATTAGTATTAAACTGATATGTCACAGGAGCATTGTGAATTAGTAGCTATAAAATGATGTAGTGCATTTTGATCGCACATAGTAGTTGAGAAAGGAATGGTAGTTTGAGCAAGATATTATTTTCCAAACCATTTTTATACCTCTTTCACTTTTTCATCCTTGATTTATCTGGTGTTCGGCTTGATTTTTGTTGTCTTTCAGGAAAAAAAATCAAAACATACCATTTCTATTTGATGGTTTATACTCTGCTATTTTACTCCCTGCAGATTATTTGTACCAGAAAATCAGAACGAGGAGACGCTTCTCTTGCTCCTGATAGCAGAGTCAATGGTAAGCCTACTTAGTCATAATGATACAGAGTTATTGGTAAATTGTTAATGACACAAGGGATTATTCAATAAGTAAAGTCATGTATTTAAAGCTTCTACAAGACCTCATATCAGATATTTTCACTCTTAGCATATCAGTAGTCAGCTTAATGATTGCAATGTACTGGTAAAATATCAGCTTTTTCTGAGACTGAGCAATTCTGAATTCAATAAAACAGTACAGAATATGTTGGCCAAGAGTGCTTCATGATAGAAACTATCATAGAAATTATTATTATATCATTATTTGTGTTGCTAACAGGCTACTCGTGATGCGGTGTTAAACCGTTCACCCGAGCACACCGAGGCACGGCTCCATACCTTTCACAACACGACAGCAGTCTACGACCTTCTCACTATAGCTCTTGTAAAACATGCGCAGTTCAACTTGCTATCTGAGGTACAGTGTTTATTGTTTAACATCCTCATGTATAAGGCATACCTCAACTTTTGTTTGTACAATAGGTGAAATTTCACTCTTCCCCACTCGCCCTGACAAACGAGCCAGCATTAATTGACACAAGGGGAAGCATGTGGTCAGAATAGCTGGATTTACTATCAAAATAAATAATTAAAAAAAAAAAACATGTATAAATCAATGTTAGATAGATTAATGGGCCGATTAATGACAGATGGATTAGATTGTGTTTTTACGAGGATCGGTGCAACTCCAATTTACATATATGTTTCAGACATTCGAGCGAGCCATGAAGTTTTCTTTTGACGAGTTTCACATTTGGTACCAATTCGCCCTGTCACTCATCTGTGCTGAAAAGGTAAGAGTTCTCCTACGACATACTTAACCAGTTCCAGTCAATGTTACTACTCAAATAAGTAAAGCGATGTTTAAGATGATTGAAACTTTACCTCCAAACCTCCCTTTAACATAGGCATGATAAGGTAAATCAATCCTATCTATTACATGTTTTATAGAAGAGGATTTGACTTCTAATTATCTGATTTTTCCCTTTCAGTACCAAAGAGCTCTCCTTGTCCTGAAAGAATGTATGCGGTTAGCGGGCAAAAACCCATCTCCATTCCTCCAAGCTGCCAGGATCTGCTACGACCATCTTCATATGGTATGTAACAACCTTACCGTTAACCTGGTTATGGTCAGTGGTTGTTATTACCGTAATCTCCCACGTATAAGGCGTGTCTTATATGCCAAACAAAATACTGCTGGGTCTTATACGTGGGAGGTAAATAACCTTGAGTTTGGGGTGCGCCTTATAGGGGGGGGGGGTATTTTTTACTATAGAACAGTACTAAACTAACAAAAATCTGCCCTCAGAGGTGCGCTTTATACATGAAACAGACCTCCCTGAGTTGGGGGTGCACCTTATAGGCGAGCTGCGCCTTATACGCGAGAGATTACGGTACATCTTGGTATGTTTTGGGCTATAGAACAATTGAATTTTTGGCTGTGCCCTATGCTTGATTACAACTGTATTGGAATGATTTTTGAAAAACAGTTTAATGTATATACCAGGTGTCATTACCTGTATCAATACGGTAAATTATTGCAGATTGTGCATAAGGTGCAGAGCGCCCTTAGTGCATATGGCTAATACCTTTTTATTTTCTTTTGGCAATGGATATATTGTGATTATTCGATTGATGGTTTTATATTATAAAGGTGGAAGAAGGTATAGAATATGCACAACAAGCCCTGGATGTGGCAGAAGGCAATATCATGAAGTCGCGCTGCTCTTTGACGCTTGGCGTCGGCTACAGTTTGAAGGCGGAGGGTGCTAAACTACAGGTGGTGCGGCAGGAATACCAGCGTAAGGCGCTCAACCTCTTCTTCCGCTCTCAGAATCTAGACAAGAATGACCACCTGGCCAAGTTTCATGTGGCCCTACAGCTGGCTATCCTCAGACAGGTATGGTAAAACACATTTATTGGAGTACATATGTAGTGTTTGGCGGAATATGTCAAAGAAGTCTAAACCTATAGTCAATTGTTCGCTCATTGCGAATATCGCTGGTTCTAGTAAATTCCATGGATAAGACGTCACGTTGAGAACTTTGGCCCTGTATAGCAATATAACTTCCAAGGACAAGCTTATCTCCATCTTATCAGCTTTTATCAGTTGAAATCGTTAGAACCAGTTCCAGCTGAGCTTGTAGCCTATTAGAGACAATTTTCGCTTTGACAGTTATCTAGCACTAGCTGAATTTTATCAAAAATATTAGAGAAATTGAAGTATTCTTCTCCTCAAACACATCTAAGTTACCGGGTATTTGAAATGAATTCTAGACCATCATATGACATACTTTTAACAGATTCCTGAGGCATTAAAACAGGTGCGTGCGGCTCTACAGCTGCGTAATGACCATGCACATTCGCTACACCTTTTGGCGCTTCTACTATCTGCACAAAAACAGCACAGCGACGCACTACAACTTATAGAGGCCACCATAGCAGAGTACCCTGATGACTTTAAGTGAGTCCTTTTACCTTTGATATCAGAGGGAATGGGCATCCATATTGTGGGGTCTGACAGTTATAATCCTATTCCAATAAAAGTGGTTATTTTTTTAAAAGATGCCAAGAGGGGCTGAATTTTTTTCTAATCCCCCTCCCCCCCCCCAAAAAAAAAGGGCCTGAACACTTTTGGTCCTCCCCCGAAATGCACCCCCACCCCTTGTTTTTTGAAAATGACCACTCCCTAATAACACCTCGCCCCCCCCCCCCCCTTGCAGTCTCTTGGACCATTAAAACCTGAACATATATCTTATGAGCAACCAGACAGAAATGATAGACTGTGGGCCGTGTCATGGGCTATCCTTTCAGCTCTCCTGCTAATAACAGCTCTGAAATTAAGTCATCACATACACACATCAGGTTCTTGTACGTTTCAGTCTCTTGTTCACCAAGTCCCGCCTGGAGGAGGAGGTTTATGGTGTGGAGGAAGCCCTGCATACCTGTAAATACATGCTCACCTACTGGAAGGAGTGCTTTGAGGCTACACTAGAAAGGTAAAAATCTTATCTATAATTTCTACAATTTATTTTGTATATTTATGTTGTGATAGAGTACAACGCCCCCGTCTATATATGTGTTGCACCATTTCAGATGTCAGATCCATTTAACATAGATATTTTTAATCGAATTTGGCTGATTATTATTGTGTGCAGAATGATACTTTCCTAATTCTTTCAAATCATTGGTATACTATATTGCACATATTTTGTGAAGATTTTGCCAAGGAATGATAGGAGCACAGTTTTTAGTCCATGTATAATATCACAATTTTCATAGTAAGGTACAAGTGCATGCTATCCACTTAGGTGGAATATATAGAAATGCACTTAATGAGTAAAACCGAATTTTGATATTTACTTGTTGGTTACACTGGAATATTTGTTCTTCCACTTCCTTGTAAAATATCTTATATCCTGGTGTAACCAACTTAACCCTTTTAGGGGCACTGAAGCATTAATGTATCATGTCCATTGGTCATCATGATGCATGAATGTAGCCCTGGTGAGTAACTCGCCAGGGCTAGAGTCATGCATCATATCATACTGACCCTCCAGGGTTGATACACTCCTGGAGGGTTGGTATGATGCTCCAATGAAGTGCTGGTGAGCAGACTTGCCAACACTTTGTTGGTGCATCATGACGACCAATGGACATGATGCACTCCTACATGAGAGGCCCTTAAAGTGAGAAGTGGAGCGAATCTGTTTTAGATAATTATTGTGAACCCTTTCCTATTTTATCTCACACTTTTTCCAGTGTATATGATGTGTATAATTATTGTAGTCAATGCGTGTAGTCACTCACCTTGTCGACTTTTTGTTGAATTGATGAAGTTTTTATGGATATTCTCATTGTGTATTCACCCAAGCAGGGTTTCCACTGGTCATTCAAAATTTAGTTCATTTATATTTATAGGCGTTTTTTTTTCTACACATTGACACCTGAGACAGAGGTTGGGGTTTTTATGGCCCTCCCCATGAATTATCTGATCACCTCTGGTCTAAAAAAAATCAGTAAATGAGTCAGTTAAAACTTTGACATATATTGGGAACCCTGCTTAATAAAGGCTTGAATTAAGAAAGCTTGCACATTAAGATACTCATGCCTCCTGTGCTGTTTTTCACGTGTGGCTGCTACTTGGTGTATTCTTTATTAACCCTTCTGTAATACAAACATTGTCTTCTAGTCATGGCGACTGGTAAGCACATTTTCCTCTTATAGTGTGGACTACCTTATTATACCTGGTGGTAGTATGGTGACATGATGTACACTTTGTATGTAACCTCTACAACTTAACGTTATGCATGGCTTATCGCTTGGAGTCATATTTAATGCAATGGCACATACCAATGGATGGTCTATAAATCTGGAAGCAGGGGTTACCATCGCATGTGTATTTTTGTATGGTATGCTGTCTAACAAAATATGTCTACACTGTGAGTCGATCGTTTGATAAAAGTTGGGTCCAAAGTACGGTATATGAGGCACTTGTTTTACAAACGCCAACCCCAAGGTCTGCGTGCGCGTTATACTAGAGGTACATAGAAAGGCCCTAAAGTTACAAAATTATTGCTTTAACAAATTGGCTTTAAAGTACTACCATAAATTTCCTCGTATAAGCTGTGGCTTGTGTGGGAACCGAACCCAGGTGGGTGGAGGGAGAGTAGGGGGTAGGGGTCAGATCTGACATAATTATACCCAATATCTTTGGCTCAGGGTTCCCCTGGGCTATTGGCGCCGCCCAAATGGCCAAAAAACGCAATTCCAAAAGTCAAGACAAATTGCCGAAATTTTCTACTTTACTTACCTTTTCTCATCTTCCAATGTATCCTATAATATACTTCAGGTATTCCTCTTTCATCCTGTGAAGATTTGAGTGGCTATCATCGACGGTTCTATGAGTAAATGGCCACCAAAACTGGGTGACATTTTTTGCTATAGCCACTACAAAATCGCCTTAGTACATTTCCATAATGCGATCAAATCGAGATTTCTACAGCACATGGAGTTCTATGGGCTTATTGCAATTAAGACACTAAGATTCAGTACCTTTATCTGTAACAATCTTGGCTATACACCTTACATCTTGACTCATGCAATTTGATCATGTCTGCTGGGTCCAGTTATCTTATATCCTCTCCTGGCTGACCCTTGCAATAACTTTCCCACACTCTCTGGACTTATAAAGTCGGTTATTAGTGGTACATCTCCATATAGGCATATTACAATAACTTTCCTACACTCTCTGGACTCATAAAGTCAGTTCTCAATGGTGCAGTGTATAGTTTGAAATCTCTTCTGTCATTTTGTATATTTGGAGGGGGCAGGACTTTATAAGTCAGTCCCCACAACCAGAAGGACTTAAGTCGGTTCCTACTGCCAGAAGGACTCTCCTGGCTGACTTATAAAGTCGGTTCATCAATATATATTTCTATGATTCTTAGACTCCCACACTGACTAATCAAATCTACTGAAAGACCCTGGTCCTATTGTGATCTACATCACACGTTAAATCTTTCCAACGGGGGGGGGGGGGTCTGAGTGGCCCATAGGATCCCGTAGCGTTTTGAATTTTGAAGATCCATTCTATAAGAAAAAATGTAATACCATTTTGAATTATTTTGAATTCTCCACAAACCCGGGGGAGCGGCTTATACGAGGGGATTTTTGTTACAGTATTTATCCTAACGCAAAAGCATGTCCCAATTCTTAACTTTCTTTTTTATATTAAAACTATAGTTGCATAGTAATTCATATCCAAATCTTCAGTCTTACATACAAAATAAAAGTTTATCTAGACTAAATTTCAAAGATATCGAAATGACCAAAGAATATTTGATTAGGTTGAAATCAGTGTTTTCCCCTCATTCTACACAGCTAGAAAACTTCCCTTGTACCCACGATAAACCGATAGTTAGCTTTTTTGTTTCATGAAATTCAGATTGTCTGTCTATTGGACTACATCTGGGTCAACAAGGTAAAAGGTACCTCAGTGAGGCGCCTCGTGACGGTACCTTTTACCTTGTTAACCCAGATTATTATACAACCTTCTTTCATTAAGGCAACTACTGAAATCTCTCGCGTATAAGGCACGTCTTATACATGGAGTTTAGTTGTCCCTGGATCCACAAGGGGAACACCAGGACATTCTTTTGATATATTTCACCCACCCCCAAGTCATAATTGGACATAGGGAGATCCAGGGGTGTCCAGGGTGCCCAAGCTACACATAACTTTTGAATTTTGAAAATTTTATTCAGCAGAACAACATTTATGAATTTATCTAGGTGCATCTTATCATAGACCTACATGGTTATATAGGTCTGTGATCTTATACGCGGGATGCGCCTTGTACGCAAGAGATTACGGTAAATGTGGAACAAGAATATAGATACTCTTGAGATTGCACAGTCAATATGATGACACTCAACCGTACAATACTATTCCATTCACACATAGAAACTTAGGAGTACATAGTTCTACAACTCTATTGTCTCACACTGGTCTTATGTATGGAGTATGCAAATTGTGACCTGGACGCAGTGATAGCTACAGTGATCTCCCAGTGTCATAGTCCCAATAGTGGAAATACTTCCTGCCACGATAAAACAATGAGTGGAACTTTGCAGGGGCCCACCTTCTATGCGCAGGTCGTATAAATTGAAGAAAAATACAAAAAGACCCCAGCTGATTTTGTGAGTCTTAGGCCGCTGTATTTAAGTCGTCGGATTCCATGACTTTAAACGTTAGCGTTTGAAATGCTATTTCTTGTTCAGTTTCAAGTTTTATAATTCTGCTTAATTAAAGGTCCTGAGCTCTTAAGTTAATGTGATGCCATGGGCTGCTGCTAAGACTGCGACATGCGACTTAATATGATTCTATCAAGCACGGCATTACTCTTGTATTCACTTCTAATTTCCCTATGTCATTTATAAACCTTACAGCTTCTGCATAAAACATTGTAAAAAATACCAGTATAAAATACTTGGTAATAGCATTTAATAGAAAACTTCACTCACTTCACTTCTTTCTGCTTATAGATTTATGTCTATACTTTCCAAAGCACTTTACATAATTTCAAATATTTTCATGCTTTGACTCAGTGTAATAATTCATTGGACAGAGTCTTCAAGGTTTGGCCACAGGTTTTATGTGATTGTATGCTAAAATACTACGGTTGGTTTGTTTCAGTGAACACCGAGGTACAGGTTTGTTGGACCGCGTGACGAATGACCACCGCAGTCTGGTCCAGCTGACGCTTTCGGAGCTTAGTGACAGAGATTCAGGTACATGTATGTTGTTCATTTCCTTACTAACATTTGCACTAGTGAGTACTTGGTGTCCATTATACCACAATTACCCTCTGCACTCTGTATTATCTGAAGCACTAGAACAGGTGCCTGTAATACACCTAAAGCTATAATCATACCTACCAGAAAAAAAAGGCTACCGGTATATTGGAAATACAGCAAGCTGTGGTTTGAACGGACTAGAAATAGTACCATGCATATAAGACGCACTCCGCGTGTAAGACGCACCTGACCTAGACGTTGTGAAAATTCTCTTGTATAAGCCACATTCCTGGTATAAGCCGCACCCTGACTTTGGTCAGATTCTATAAGCCCTATTCTCATTTGGGTTCTGGTATAAGCCATGGCTTATACGAGAAAATGTATGGTAATACCAGTAATTGACAATTTTGTTGTTGTTGTTAAAACCAGCCACTCAAGCTGGGCGCTTATGCACTCAATTGGATGGTAAAGATATAAGTGCCAAAAACTAGGCTGAATAGGTAAACTTTCACCAAAAAAATAATACTAGAAAGGGTATTTGGCAATCTCTGTTCTAATAATCGGATTTTAAAAATTCAAAATGGTGTGGGTAGCCAAGAGGCCCAGGGAGCATTCTGTGTATTGTAGGAATGGAAAAGATGTAATGATGATGATCCCCCCTCCACATAGTACCTACCCTCCCCCAGGGGTCTAAATATCGCGTCTTGTATGGAAGGTACTATTGTGAAACCTCTTGTGGTGCTATCCCTTGCCTTGTTGCTTGAATTTGCCTGGTGTTATAAACTTGACTTTGCTTGGTATCAATGACCTTTTGGGCTGTATCTGATGTGGATTATCCCCATAATCAATACACCTAATGACATGATCTGCAACTACCATATTTTCACACGAATTTGGAATTATTAAAACTATTAAAATATCATTACAAAAGATGACTCTCTTGCACACCACTCTTGATTTATATATCACATTCGCATGACTGGATTGATAACTGTCACACAATCATTAATTCATTTGTTGATAAATAGATGTGCTCTACGTATTACATTTTTTTCTATTACAAAAAGTCTGTGGCCAATCTAAATACAGCTTCTGTTTTGTATCAGGAATGACACGTTTTGTTTGTATATGCATTGAAACGATTCTTGATGTCACACATTGAAAATCATTAATCAAATTAAAATTTCTGAAAACCCCATAGAGATTTTAAAACATTATATTAGATCTAAAAATCTCAAATTGAAAACCTTCTAAATCACACATGGTGTTATCAGTATGAGTTCTCTGGTTTATAGACTTGGTTATGATTTCAGCGGGCTCAATGCGCGCTGAGTCGATGGCAGCATCGCGCGTTGAGCAAGCACTCTCTGAGGCGGCCTCTTCCATGAACAGCAGCTACGTACCCAAACATGGGCCCCATCAGACGTGGATCCTACAGGCACAGATATGGCTGCATCTAGGTAGTACATGGATGATAACTATTGCTTTTTTTATTTTTTAAGAATTTTTTGGCGTCCAATGGATTCCTTGCTGGAAAAGTGAGGCAAGCGAAAATATTTTATTTAAAAAAGAAAAATTGCCAAACATCACAAAGAGAAAACTTGTAGAAAGTGAAGCAAGTAAAAATCCGTAGACAAGGTTTTTTCAAAGAAAAAAAAATTGTATTTCCGAAAATATGAAGAGGGAAATCCATAGACCAACTTATTTTTTTTTGGTGTGGCCTTAATCTATATATTTACAGTTTAGAGAAATCAAGAATTTTCAAAATTTATGGATTATTATTTTTTTCTATTTTCTCTTGAAAATTCAGCCACTTTCTTTGCGGGGAGCGTTTTCTGAATGCTCAGAGATTTAATTTGGTTAACATAGAATAAAGGGTCGGTTTTAGAGTTGTCTGATAAGTATTGTGTAATTAAGAAATAAATGTTTTCACCTTTTGTTACAGCTGAGTTATATTTGTCACTGGGACGGCTGGAAGAGGCCCAGGCGTGTATCAATGAGGCGGGAACAATCTTCCCTGTCTCCCACCTGGTCTCCTATATGGTGAGTGGAGAACATATCATGAAGTCCAGTATTCTATTCCACATCACAACTACCGTAATCTCCCGCGTATAAGGCGCATCCCGCGTATAAGGCGCACCCAGAGTTTCAGAATATGGTCAAAAAAATAAAAAATTCATAACTTTTGTTCTAATGAATGGATTTTCAAAGTTCAAAAAGCTATGTGTTGTTTGGACCCCCGTGACCCTCCTGGACCCCAAATGCAGCAGATGAGCTTATATGGTAGTGTAACATATCAAAAGAAAGGTCTTGGTGTTCCCCTTGTGGATCCAATTAGAACTAAAACCCTCCGTATAAGACGCGCCTTATACGCGAGAGATTACGGTAGCAGCATATTGTTGATACTCTATTAACCCTTTAAAGGCTGCATTCATGCATCATGCCCATTGGTCGGCATGATGCATGAATGCAGCCCTGGCGAATAACTCACCAGGGCCACATTTTACGATTCATGCCGGGGTTGATACACAAACTCCCGGAGGGTCAGCACGATGCTCCAATGAAATGCTGGCGATGAGTCTCGCCATCACTTCATTGAGCATCATGACGACCAGTGGGCATGAAGCATTAATGCAGCAGCGGCCCCTAAAGGGTTAAGTCTATAAACATGTCAGCACCCAAAGTAGATGATCTATACCGGTAGCTTAAATTTACTTCAATTTAATCGACCCCTATTGGTAACATGTCATCCCAGAATTGTGTTTCATGTAGGAGAGAACCCAGCCGGTCACAACCCTATTTGATGATAAGTATATTTATCTACACATGTCCAAACCCATTCTTACAGCGAGGACGGTTGTACGAGAAGCGAGGAGAATTATATGAAGCAAAAAGCTGCTACGAGAACGCGGCTGCCATAAACCCATCTCACGTCAAAAGTCTCCAACACCTGGTAAGTCCTACTGTTAACGCCACCTGCGGCATCTTATATGCCACACAATGGGGTTATGGATATTGTATTGTCATGTTTACAGAGCAGGTTTTGAATAATCACTAGTTAAACATTAGAATTTACTTTAAATAATCCCCCCTTCAAATCTTGGAACCTCGAGATAGATATTCACAACCGTAGGGCAAGCTGTAAGCCCCACCTGGGACTTGAGAATTTGGAGTTTAGTCTGTAATATCAAATTTCCTTTTTATAATCAGGGATAATGCTAGCCACTCGTCAAATCGCCAATGGCGAATCCCAGCTCAATTTGGCTAATGTAAGACCCTCAAAATTCGTCAAATTGGCTAATTGTGGCCATGAGTTTCCTGAACATATAGTTTTGAAAATGTTGCCCACTGCTTAGCTTTATAAACATGTTGGGAAAATGGAAGAAGGCTGTCCTATATGTATTCCTTTTCTAAATGTTAATTGATTTTACATGATCAAAAAGAGTTTAACTACTGGATTTGGCTAATTGAAATGTGAGTGAAATTGCCAAATTGGCTAATATAATACAAACCATAGCATTATCCCAGATATTATGCCACATCCGGGCTATTGGAGGCTTATAGGAGCTACTGTGATCCTACGTAGCTGTAGCTAACACGTCAGATTTTGAGAGTAAATTTACTTCTGCAAAGAACTGAATATTTTCCAAAATATACTCACTTTCTTTTTCCACATTTGCAGGGATTAGTTTTGCAAAACCTTGGTAATTTCCGGTTGGCGGAGAAGGTGCTAAGAGATGCTGTTAACGCTGACCCGACAGCCGCGGAGTCATGGTGAGTCGTATGTCAATTGTGTGATTATGAACAACTGACTTGATATACCAGGCAGTCTTGCAATTGAAATGGAAATAATTCACCTAGATTTCTTAATCTATTTAGAGCTTTTGATCACCATATACCGGTATGTGTAAAAAAAAAATAATGGTCGTCAAGTTGTTTTGACCTTGAATCAATAACTTATGGTTATGTGTCTCGGTAGAGGAAAAGGATTAACTAAGTAAAAGTATTTGCTGCAATAACCAGTGAATAACGCGCACCTCACATATAAGGTTTTTGTACTTTTCTATCCAATAAATACCCCGCCTAGGCTATATGGCACTCTCTATCTTTGGGAACTAAATAAATAACTTTCAATAAGCGAGAGAGCCCTGTATTCACGTGTAAGCTGCGACTTATATGCGAATCAAATATAGTAAGTGAAAGAGAGAAAAAGTAGAGATATTTTACAATCTCTTTATGTAATAATGCAGGGAGATGCTGGGGCGTATCCTCCAGCTGCTGGAGGAGTACGATGCCGCGACTGAATGTCTGATGACTGCAGTAGACATGGAGGCCTCCAGTCCCATCACACATTTCACTGTCATCCCGCGGGCACTTGTTTGATGTCGATTGACGTCATTGTATAAATCATTATCTTCCCACTCACAGACACGCCTGCCCCGTCAACCTGTTGCACATAGACCGATTCAAAACCAGCCTCTGCGACTCAATGTCGACTTAGCGCCAAATGTTGACGTAGCGGCTTAACTTACACAGCCACTTTTCACCTCGTAATAAATTATATGAAGCAGAACGTGCAATTTGTTATTGCTCAGCATCAAGTCATTTTGGGTGCAGGTGAAATTGTTTGCACACATTATGAGTGTTATGCCACCAAGTGTGGTCATGATTATAAAAAAGAGGTTTTAGTAAAAGGGTCTTTTCTGTTATATGGGTATCAAAAGGAATGGGGTTTTGTGTCTGTCTCTGAGATTTTATTGGTGTTAGCACAGAGAGTATCATGTAGAGCAAAGATGTATACATGCGTTATGCATGAATCTGCTGATCTGATTGCCTCCTAGTGAAGGGGTGAGGCCTGTTAAAAAAATGATTCTCATCACTGGCCCCTAAAAATTTGAGAATTTTTAAAAGAATACTCTGATCAAAAGACAATTTAAAATCGACAGAGGTAGTCAAGTTTGGTATCAAATGAAAGTTTGTGGCCTCAGAAATGAAGCTGGTTATTGAAACTTTTTACACTTAAATGGCTTATAAAATGTCAATGCTACTCTATCTACCTATCTGCGGACAACCACGATGCAGAAGTGCCCATGCACTAAAAAATAAACAAAATCCTCACTCTTCACTTTTTTTTAAGGCCCAGTGATGAGAAACAAATTCATTTTTTGGAGTATTGGAAATTTCTGTTATAAGTGTGGACTGAATTTACATTTTCTCAATTGAAGCCATGAATTATTATTAGCATGTCTGTTTAATGTTAAGACAATCTACAAATATCCAATTATTATAAATGTCCACATATACCACATGTACAAACTGAACAGCATTAGGGCAATGGAAAACTCTATATGCCCATAGATGTAGTAGGGGTTTCTAGTGCAATAGCTAGATTTATAAGATTTTATTTCATATCCAGCTTAGTAACAAGAAAATACACACTGACTAGTCTTAGCAGCTGTAGATAACGAATACCAAAAATGTATACAAGGATTGATATCAGGGAATGATATTTTGATTTCTCAGTTAGGACAGAGTACTGGCAGAATTTGGAACTGGAACTAACTTGTGGATATACTGCATGTTTAACAAGATTATGACATTGGATGCAATGTAGGATTAAGGCAAGTGTAGTCCACATAGAGCTTGTGAGATCTTTGTAGCTTGGTTCATCTGCACGAAGCCTTCCTCGCGTACCATAGTACCCCGCGTACCCTGCATATAAGGCACTGTTAGCGTATAAGATCGAGTCCCAACCTCGCTACTGGGGTCATACTTGGGCCACTTCGGAAGAATGTATAATCTGCGTGATTTTTCTCTAAAGATCAATTATTAGTCATTTAAAAAGATATTTTGTGAAAAAAGCAGTTACACATGCCTTTTGACTCATTTTAGAAATTCTTTTGCTCTTGCTCGGGAGTGGGGATGAATCCCTTCTTGTGACCTGTACAAATTATCCACTTTTGGGTCGGTAAAAATCAGTAAAGACTGCAACCGATAAATACTATAGTAGTGGGAACCCTGCTATAAGATAAAGCTGGGGCCTGATTAGCATATTAGATGCGGCTTATATGCGGGGTGCTATGGTCATTTGGATTTAGATTGAAATTAGACAAGGGCAGGCAAATTGGTTGTGATGTCTTGAGGTTAGGGATTTTCCTCAATTCAAGTAGATGATAGACTTCACACTAAGGAAATATCTTGTGTGTGTACATATAATGTAATATCTGAGACCTATTACCTATAAGTGCATAAAAAAGGTGCTTTCCTATAAGATAAGTTCTCTGAATATAATCTCCCATGTACAGGTACCAGAGGTGGTGACCTGTCAGATGCAAATGATCAAGTGCACATATTTCTGAATATAATACAACTTGTGTCTCTAGGGTAAACTATTAGCTACTCATTAGCTCTGGGCAAAATAGAGAGTTGAAACCTTTGTATTGATAGGTTAGTGATTCTTCTGTAGTGTCTTCCTAGCATTGCATTTCTGACTTTATTCAATATGCCATTTGCAGCAGTTTGATCTGTGTCATTATAATCATAAAAAGTGCAGCTGTATTAAAATCAATTATTACAAAATGCAAAAGTGTCAAGTATAACTGATCACCATGAGAGGAGTTAACCTTAATGTGCAATTAAAGATCACCTGTGAACAAATGATGTATGATTATCTGTAATACATGACACTCTGTTAATATGAAAAAAGAAAAATATCATAATTTCGGCAAGGAGGGTACCTCTACTATAGTAGGAGTCTAGCTGTCTTGATTTTAGGTCAGATTCCACAAAAAATATTCAATCATATAATTAATCAGTTATATCTAAAGATCTCTAGTTTTTCTTGAGTGTGTACTTACTTTGACATTTATAACATACCACATTCTTGTTAAGTTAGCTTCCACTTGTGCTGGTTCACATTACAATGCATTCCATTTATTCTCTTTGTCGTTCATTTTCCTACTGCACATATGATTAATACAACTGTGTGGTGGTTATTATACCACTGTACATAGCATGTGTAGATGCTGCGTGTATAATGATGTAAGGGCCGCTGATGCAGCAGTGCATCATGCCCATTGATCGTCATGATGCACCAATCAAGTGCTGGGGAGAATGCTTGCTAGCGCTTCATTGGAGCATCATGCCAACCCTCCAGGTGTATGTAAACCCTGTATCGTCGGCATGATGCTTGAATGCAGCCATGGCGAGTAACTCGCCAGGGCTGCATTCATGCATCATGACGACCAATGGGGATAATGCATTAATGCGTCCGCGGCCCTTAAAGGGATACTGATTATGTAGGTGTCTAAATGCTGCTGTTGACACCATGATTAGTTGAATGTATATATGTAAAGGTAAGTTAAAAAATCCTTTAAGGGCCGGTAAGACAGGAGTGCATCATGCATCATGCCCATTGGTCGGCATGATGCTTGTGTGCCTGCTTGAAAGCACTTCACTGGAGCATCATGGCAATCCTCTGGGGATGGATCAAACCTGCAGGGTCGGTATGATACATGAATTCAGCCCTGGCTAGTAACTCGCCAGGGCTGCATTAATACATCATGACGGCCAGTGGGCATGATGCATTAATGTTATAGGAGCCCTTAAAGGGTTAAATGTCCTCAAGAGATGACCTTATCAAAACAAATGATAGCAAACTGTGTGAATGTTAATCTGTTTCATAATATTAGATTTGTTATAAGTTATTTCTTATGCAGGATGATAATGCTATGTGCCACCGTGGTCAACATTGTTGGTTGTTTTAATTGATTAATATAATCTGTGTTTTTTTCTCATAGACGATAGGACATTGTCCAGATATGGAAAGGATTTAGCATTTATCATTCTATTTGTGACAAGTAGGTAGTTGCATTTCTTTAATGGAACAGGACACACCAAAATGTTAGAAAAGAATTGATATGATATAAAAAATAAATGAATATTTTTCAAGTATGTTCCTAAAATTTGAGATAACTGTATTATAAGAGTGCATGGTTGAATGCAAAATGTAAATAATAGATACTGAAGGTACCATTGGAGAAAGAGTGAAAGATGCAAGTGTAAAAAAAGGAAAAAAATAAGATGTAAAATAGAAACCATGCAGTAAATATCGGGATTACAGCTCACTTCTAGTGTTATTGTTATATGAAAGTGACTTGGAATAAATTCTTTATAAGGATAAGAGTGCAATATAGAACTATGAAAAAAAAGTTGATTTTGGTTTGTCATTTTCTTCACTCAGAAGGGAATATTTATTGGAAGTCCCTGTTAAAAATGATAACTAATAAATGTTAAAAAATGATAACTAATAAATACAGAAATTACATTTCTTTTATTTCCACATAAAACGTTGAAAATTTACAACCTTTTTCAGCCACGAGGCGTCAAGATTCACAAATTACTGCAATGATGATTATCAATATCAGACTTAGAAGCACAATTTGATACAAATATTAAGTCAAATGATGTTGATGTGTCCTTTATGAAATATATTACATTGTAATCTATATAGTTCTGCTGTTGATGTAAATCTAATATTTTTTTTATAGATGTTAGTTATACACCCTATCACAGGTAGGCTTATTACGTACATCCAGTAGCGAGATTCCAAGTCGAGTATTATCAACAATACTGTACATAGCAGTTACCCCAGCGGTCGACAAAGACCTGACTGTCTAAGAAAACCGATGCAATATCAAGTCTCTTCCAAATCTATATCCCTTTCCCCTTTGTCCCCATTCTTTGTTGACTGCTTAACTACCATAACGGCAATTTTAGAAATGCAAACGAATAAACCTGCATAATTCACATTGTTCAACTCATTGGATGGGGTAGGGGCGGGGAGGGTGGACCAATTATCTGTTCCACAGTCGCCTTTCAAAAACCCCAGTGTTCAACACGCGAAATACAAGTGCAGCACGAGCTCTCCTCCTCTGCTATGATTAGACCCTGATTGTACATTGACACATTGTGTGCTCCTTCATTGAGCAGTGGTCATTTTCAACAACAGGGCTGTTTTCCAGCGCCTTACTATAAGTAAAAAAAAAAAATCAACTGCATGCGCAATTTTCAGCTCCTTTGGGAGGGAGATTTTGACTTGAGAGGGGAAGGGGCAAAAGTTCTTAAAGCATTTGCGCGAAAACTAACCCCCCCCCTCCCACCCCTGTTGTTATTAAATGATCACTCCGTTTAATAAAAAAAAATAGACTCCAGTTAAAGGTCCAGTTAACAAAGTTATGCTTGGAAGGCACTAGAGAAAAAGAGTCCATGGTTTCTTCCCATCTTCATGATAGTTTTAGGCATGGGAGCTTGGAATGTCTTGTCATAGGAGCCTGGCCCAGGAACTCTCTGAAAGATAAAAGAAAACACATAATTTAGTATATTGTCATCAACACTTTGTAAATTTGATATCGCATAGATATCTATTTCACATTACGATCGGTTAGAAGCGCTTCCCCTATGAGACATAATGATTGGCATAAATCCCGGCATAAACGGTGTGTTTATATTCATAAGCATATTCTCTACCAATCTATATGTTCATTTCTTCCCCTTTTTCGCAGACAAGCAGAAAGAGTCGTCCAATGGACTTTATAGTGTAAACAAAAAGAAACAAACGGGTCTGGAGCTGGCAATTTGCACTGATAAGTTGGGACCAGCATGACCATGAAAATGGGTGTAACCCAGGAACAAGGTGCCCTTCATGGTATGTTTTATCAGTGGGCGCTACCTCAAGCAGCAAAATTCAAAATTATGGAACCTACTGGGTATAGGTCTAGACTGCTATAGCACTCACCGTATGAGAGGTGGCAAAACGTGGGGTTTTAGACAGGAAGGCAGATCTTATAGGTTTCTCTGGAGGAGGGACAGAGTACTCGTAATTACCAGGCGCAGGTCCCTCTTTCTGAAATAGAGAACAGATAATGTAATTAGACCTATATTGCAACTGTAAATACCACAGTACACTGCAAAAAAGGTGTTTAAAAATACACACCAACTTTTCTCAACACCAGCATTTAAACACCTAAACACTTGAAGTGTTTAGGTGTTTAGCTTTTAAACACTTGTCTAAACACTGAAGTGTTTAAGTGTTTAGCATTTAAACACTTGGTTAAACACTTCATGGTTAAACGCGTTTAAAATTGAACGCGTTGAGCACTAAAGAAGTGTTTAGAAAAGTGGGACAAACAAGTGTTTAAACAAGTGTTTAAGTTCTAAACACTAGTGTTTAATCCCTAAACAGTGTTTTTACAGTGTATTCTTATTCTCATTCAATGTTCAAATTCACCCTACTCAAATACGCCTACAATGGAGGCCCATTTTGGCGCAGTACTCATTTTGCACGGGATAGTCTTGAAACTTAAGAACTCCCTCATTTCTACTTCCCAAATTTAGTATAGGTTTCCCATTGGCACAGGGCAAATCAGAATTTGAAATACCTAAGCGCCTAAATGTGAGTAGGTAGGCAGCATGGATTACCTATGTACCCCTTCATAGATATCCCTTTCTGCTTCAATGTATGCTTTCATATGTAAGATATTGTGATGTAGATTCCAGAACTTACCGGTTTGAAATATACTGTTGGGAAGCGATGTGATTGTGACTTAAACTGCCAGTGTCTGGAAGAGAGTTATTACACATTTTTAATTTAATTGAGGATACACCCTTACCAAGAAGCTTAGATACTGTACTAGCCTTGCCCTTACCCCTTCCACCCACACATTTGCCTTGCTATATGGCTTAGGCATCCCTGCCTTTAAATGTCTGCCTAGGACCAGTAAAAATTTACATTAAGTCAAGTGACCAAAGAAATGTAATGAATGACTTTGCGGATCTACTTGTGACTGGACACCTTTTCACAGATATCAGTGAATTAACTGGATCGACCTGTACATGAGTGTCAATTCATACTTTTAGCCAGCCTAATATCTAATAACACAAAGCACACATTATAGTGAGAATTATTATTCTAACACTTACAAGCAGTGATGTTTTGAAATGCAACAAAATGTAACAATACATTGATATTTGAACCTATGGGAGGCGTGGTGTTTAACTGGGCTGTATATCTAGCACCATATTAAAGGTGGATAGTGTATGAATGTGTCATGTCCATTGGTCACCATGATGCATGAATATAGCTCTGGTGAGTAACTCATGGCCTGTATTTCTAAATTATTATGCTCCTATTTGGGCTTGGTACAAACTCCCGGAGGGTTTGCACAATGCACAAGTGCCAGCTCTTTCCATGACGACCGATGGGCAGGGGCGGCGGAACTGGGGGGGGGGGGGGCAGGGGGCATGTGCCCCCCCAACTTCCATGTTGAGGGGGGGCAAGACTATGTTTTTGCCCCCCCCCAACTTTTCCAGAAATAGATTGACATTTTAGGATGATATTTCTGTACTGTACCTAGGCTTTCAATTTAGATCCAATAGGACATTCATTCATGTCGTTAAAACTCACCAATATTCATCAAATCACTTCTAACATTTCAAAGATTTTCTAAGAGGTAGGGTTATTTACCTATACAGAGAAGACCATTAGATGAATACACTGGGGTACTAAGAAGGGTCCATTAGTATAATATAGATTTAGAGTAAGTGAGAGTGGAAAATGTTTACCAAAGTGAATCAAAATTTACCATTTTAGGGTTTATCCTATAGATTTTCAAAAGAAATGGCATTTTGTAAGGGGTATCAATCCTATCTCATACATGTAAACTCCTCAGTTCTTTTTTTCAGTTTTCTCAGTTTTTCTAAGACCTGTCAGGGTCAGTCTTGTAATTTGTCTAGATCCAATGAGACACCATTTTACTATTTTTATGGTGGGGAGGGTGGTCTTTGGATACATGGGGATCAAACATCCTCAAAAAGCACCAGAATGCACCATTTAGCTTCTTGATGTTCAAATTTCACCTATGAATGGCAGTTCCAAGAAAAATCTCTTCACTTTTATAACCTCAGTTTTTTTCACATCCAGAGTTGCATGTATGCTATCTTTATAGGGGCTAAATAAGATGTCAGCTATCCTCAAAAGCCACTAACATACAGCTTCTTGGCTTCATAATTTTCAAACTTTTCCTGGGGGATACCCCAAGACCCCCATTCTGCATTTAAAGAAGATGTCAGCTATCTTCAAAGCCACTAACATACAGCTTTTTGGCCTCACAATTTTCAAAATTTTCTGGGGGGGGGGGGGTACCCCAGACCCCTAATCTACATTTAAAGAAGAATGACTTAAATTCTCTTTACAATGACACTTTTTTTATATCTCACTTCTTGCCTGTCTACACTTGGCAGGTACAATTCTACAATTTCAATGTGACCCCACCCCCATCCATATACAGTCACCCCCCGGCCCCACCCACAACCAATGCCCAAGGGCCAATCTCTGGGCTTTGCCCCCCCCCCCCCAACTTTGCAATGGTTCCGCCGCTCCTGAATGCTTCATGCCCAATAAATGGGCATGAAGCATTCATGCATTAGCGACCCCCATGGTAGCGATCCTTAGAGCTGAGTCATTTATTGCCAGCTGGAGGGGGGGGGCGGGGGCTTGATGGATTTTGCTTGATTGGCAGATTTTTTCCGACCTCTTTCCCACCACTACAATAAAACTTATCGCAACCCCCCACTAAGAACCGAATTTGGAAAATGACCCCCCCCCCTAAAAAAAATCGCGATGATTATTTGGATTGCCCAAATTTAGTTTTTACCCCCCCCCCCCGGTGTGAAGGTTTATTGGGTTCGCCCCCCCCCCAATAAATGGGTTTAAAATGCACCCCCCCCCCTACCTGACAATAAATGACTTAATTAAAGGGTTGAAGGAAAGAACCGTCTACGACAAACACAAACACATGCCAATGGATGCACAGTACATTCCTCTATAAGTTACAGTATTGATTGCATCAATTCCCCAGACGTACCTGTTGTCAGTTGGGAATTCTACATAATGTATAATGCGTCCGTCCGGTGTGATCAACCAGCTTTAGGTTGGCAAATGTATTATAAATACTATTAATATACATGTGTCCTTTTAGATATGCAGGAAACACTTTTACATGCAGGGATGGAAATTTTCAGGGTTTTCAAGTGTTATAATGCTAAATGGCTAAATCTTAAGTAAGAATATTCAGTAATACATGCATTGTATTCTCAGTTAGGCAAAAAAAAAGAAGAAGCTGTGTTTCCGGTAACATGGTCCAAAAGGTTGAGGTACGTAGGTCGATTTTTTTTTTTAATTTTTTTTTTTTTGGTCCAATGTCTCATATAATCATTTTTTGCTGGGTTTTCACTGGTGGGTGTTAGAAAAGTTCATTTCCTGCATGGGATATTAGAAAAACCATTGGAAAATATGTCCCTACATGTCAAATAACAATTTTGGAAGAGAATTTTCGAAAATTTTGAAAAAAAAATCTTTAAAAAAGCAGGAAAAAATTTGAAAAAATCTTTAAAAAATTCTGAGGTCGGTCCTATTTAGCTGAGGTAGGTCGGGTGACCGGAAAAAAATCTTTTTTTGGCCTTATACCAATGTATTGGACCTTACAGTTAACTTGTGTTTGTACTTTGGATGAACTAGGACACTGGACTTGGTGTAAAATCATTTATCAAATACTGCTTGCATTGCACTTATTACTCAGTGGTAAGGCATCGGCTCCCTATCAGATGGTAATATTGTCCCAGTGAGATACTCGAGTTCATAGGATGAAAGTCTATAATAATCCAGTGTAGTGGGGTGGCAGAGTCTCTCTCAGAATGTCTGTGCTGCAGGTGTGAGCATTTCAGGAATAGTGTCTTAGAGCTGGAGACAGGGAGGGGGGTATTACAAAACCTCTGTCCAAGGGGATATAATTAAGCAGTTTTGTGCTCTCCCCCTTTATATAGAAAAGGAGACCCCGTCCCATTTATATGAAGATGCTTTAGCACACCTTTGACTTTTTTAATCACTAACACACCAGTTAAAAAGGCCACAATATACATGGGCGTACAATTACACTGCAAAAATGGTGTTTAGATCCTAAACACAATTCTAAACATATTCTTGCAACGTTTTTGTAATCACATTAATTTCCTAAACATGTTTAGCCAAACAATGTGCTTAGCTCAAGTGTTTAGAAATGTAGGTGTTTAGGTTAAAACTTTGTGTTTAGATATATGAATTTTTGTGTTTAGGTGTTTAAGAATTTTTGTGTTTAGATTTTTAAATGATTTGATGGAGAGTTAAGGTTTGCAGACATGTATGCATTAAAAAACAGAGATATATTTTGTTTGTTTTCTCATTTACTGGGGGGGGACATCAGCAGGTATTTACTTGTCAAAGTCTCCAAAGATGTCAGCCACAGCTATATATATACGTGTACATATATATTAGACACTGCATCAGAATGAGAGACTTGAGAAAGTACAACAGCTTGGCAGGAAGAACATTGCCTTATCTATTCCAGAATAACATCAAATAGGTGTCAGTCATGGAGTTTATTGATTATTTTATGGTAATGATGGTGGCATGAGGTGAATCGTAAATGTTTATGTAGTTAGAATAAAAGTGTTCATTTCCTAAATGTGTGGTCGATGAGACACCTAACTGACCTATATGTTTAGGTTTTAAACGTGTTTAGACCTAAACATGTTTAAAATCTAAACACCATTTTTGCAGTGTACATATCAAAGTATCCTATCAGTAGACGGCAAATGTCCATGTAGTTATTCTATATGGTATTTTGGTGCATAAACCCCTTCCGTTTGTTTGACTCACCTTGAGGGTTGTTTGTCTACTGATAACGATCCGTATTTTTCTAGTTCATAAGCTGTTGGGCACACATTGATGTCCTAAGGAAGAGAAAAGGGTTATGTTGGTTATTGATCATCCACCTCGTGGGCCACAGACATATTAAGCAAAGCAATCATTTTGATATGGGGGCTTCCCTAGTCATTTTTTAGCGCCTCCCACGCCGCGTAGCGGCGGTACCGCGAAGCGGTACGGGAGTGCGCTATGATGATTTCATTTGCCCCATGTGATGAGGTCTCACAATACAAAATAACAGTGGGAGGCGTTTTTTTACGCGGTCACAACGGCATTTCTTGTTAAAAGAGCCTTTATTTTCTCTTTTCTGTCCCGTCCTTTGTGTGTCTGATGCCGACAAGGCGGGCATGGGACTTGTCCATTTATCAAAGCAATAACTTCTGCAGCTTTTCGCCTTGAATATGACCTTAGCTGTTGATATGACGTCAACCTAACTCCAATTCAATTATGGACTTTTAGTTATATATGAACCTCATGCTATCCTATAAACCTAATCAATATATACATTCTAAACTGGAACATTTAACATTAGTACATCTCCTTACCTTGTCCTTCTTTCCAAAGTTTAGATAATCCCGTTGTGATCGAGCCGTCCCCTTGAATCCATAGGTTGTATTAAACTTGTCAAACCTACAAGAGTATCCCATGTTAGCTATATATCAGATAATAATCTTTGGTCTCTCTTCTGTTCATTTTAAGTCTTCAGCCTATTCATCTAAGGCCACTCAAAAAAAACTTGTTTCTCATCACCGCCCTCGTGAAAAAAAATTGCCATTTGAAGTTTTTTTTTGTAGAGAATTTTTTGGAGAAAAATCCATTGAAAAGTGGACAAAGGTAGCCAAGTTTGGTATCAAATTAAGGCTTAGGGCCCCAGCAATGCAGCTAGTTATGAATAATAACCATTTTCACATTTTTAAATATTAAATTACACGATCTGCGAAAATGGGGCTTAGTGCGGGGGGTTCTAAGACCCCTTATCCCAGCGCATGCCACTAATGTTAACTTTACATCTAAAAGGTATTTTTTTCTTACTGTGATGCATTGGTTTCGATCTTTATCAACTGCTTATCCCCCCAAAAAAATTAAATAAAATCCTCCCTCATCACTTTTTTTCATCACTTGGTGATGAGAAACAACTATTTATTTAGTGGCCTTAACTGGTAAATTACAGAGGTTCAGGAAATGCTAGGCACATTCTAATTATAACCTCTTATCTCAAAAATTTACCCCAGTGCCCAGTGGAAAATATAACAGGTTACCTACAATGTGACATGAATACACTCATTCACCTACAGCCTGTAGTTGCTGCTTATTGACCATTTCAGACCCACTTGGACTCAGGGGGCGGCTTATAAATAAGCAGGATTTTAATACATCTTCTCGTATATAGACAAAGGAATGCAGCTAGCCTTTTTAGGCCTCAGGTGCGGCTTATAGACTGGAAGCGGGAGCCCTTGTTGGTAGCAATTGCTTGATCTGCTACCTGGTGAAATAATTACTGATAACAGCCATAATGACTATGGGTGTGGACTACTAAAATCGACATGGTGACATGTGCTATTTAGGCATAGTGACATAGGACATGAACAATTTCTTAAAATTGACATGGTGACATGAACAATTTCTAAAAATCGACATGGTGACATGACCATTTCTTAAAATTGACATGGCCATTTTTTTTAAATCAACATGTGACATGGGGGACCCCCCATCCACACCCCCATGACTGGGACCAATTTTTATAAAATGTACACAAAGCATTGTGCAGTAAATAGAGGGAATCATTTCATTGGTTGATAATGCATTCTGCTTGCTTCCTATTACATTCTTCTAAAGTCAGGGTGCGGCTTTACAGTGAAGCAGCAGTGGCGGATCCAGGATTTGGAAAAGGAGGGGGGGGGGGTGCTTTTGAGCGAATTTAGGGGTCCAAAATAATCAAATAAACTCTTAAGTACTGACAAAAAGGAGGGGGCTAGGGCCGTCGCGCCCCCCTCTAAATCCGCCACTGGGCGGGGTTTGACAGTACTGACCTTTGTAGGAAGTCGTGGTGTTCATAAGCCCCAGGTAGGAGACTCTCACCCCGCCCTATCTGGGGCTGAGGGTCCAGTCTCCTGCCGTCTGACTTAAAGCTGTAGGTGACCTGACGACGTAGGACCTCATCTAGGAAATGTCCTGGTTCATAACTACCAGGGTTTGGGGTCTCCTGTAAATGGAAAATTATTGATATGGTGTTTAATTCTTTTCACCTTACATTTTCTAGACAGGGGCTAACTGGTCTTGAATAGAATATTAGCAAGTGGCAGATGAGGACTAACAGAATTAAAATGTCGTGTTTCGGGTAACCCGACCTAGTGTAGTGAAATAGGGCCGACAGTATAGTTTCCTCAAGTTTGAAAAGAAAATTTCTGAGGATTTCTGGTAGATATTGAGCATATCGTGGAGGAGAGAGAAATATGAGAAACGCTGGAAAAGGTTAAAACACACGTTTGGGAAACTTATAAAGCTAAGAAACCCTGGTGCTTAGGGTCCCAAACTTGTGGCAACACCAGAAATAACTAAATGATTTCATCAAGTTTTTCCAGACCCAACAAGACGCATTTCATCCAACTTGGAAGCACAAGTTAAAGACCTAAGGTATCAGCAGTTGCGGATCCAGGAATTGGAATGAGAGGGGGCGCAGGCCTAAAAAGGAGGAGAGGTCTTTGAACCTAATTTTGGACGCAACTAATACATCACACCCTAACTGTAGATCAAAATAAATGGGTTACACACACCGTCTAAAAACTTAATTCACCAGTGGTTCAGATCAGCAAAGTGCAACATTTTGGTGGCAAATCTCCAAGTGCTCATTCTGTATGTACAGCCTTCACTAGTCGGAGGTCTAGAAATCACTTCACGTTTGATCAACAGGACCAAACTCTTTAACCCTTTAAGAGTCGCTGATGATAAGTGCATCGTGGCCATTTGTCAGCATGATGCACCAATGACGTACTGGCGAGTCTGCTAGGTAGCACTTTATTGGTGCATCATGTCGACCGTCCGGGAAGATATCAATCCCACATAGAGTTGGCGTGATGCAGGGATGTAGCCCTGGTGAGTTACTCGCCAGGGCTGCATTTATGCATCGGGACGACCAATCGGCTTTAATGCATTAATGCCTTAGCAGCCTTTAGAGGGTTTTAACATACAACCCCAACCTGAGTCGAACACACACAGTAATCAGAATGGATGTGTGCAGCAAACATTTGTACACCTACCCAGGATCGATCTTAGACTGGTGCCTAAACACTTGGACATGTACATGTATTAGGGAAAGTGTGGCAAATGTACAATTACAATTTTCTATTAATTGTCATTATATCAGCTGATAACAGCACAATGTTTCTAGCAAACATCACAATGCATACCCACTTTCCCAAAAATACACTGTTTATTTTTATGTTAACAAACGTTGTTTTGGGGAGATTATTTCTTGCTACCGTTTTCTAGAACGTTCAAAAACGTCATTTAAGTGTGAACAAAAAATGGTTCTTAAAGTTCTAAAAACGTTTTAATTTCAGGTTAGATGGAAAGCACATTTCAAATGTAAAAAAACGCCGATAACAATTTTTTAAATGTCTTCTTTCGAAAAAGTCAAATCATATCAAGCTTATTTGTGTCTGATTTTAATCTCATTATCTATTTAATATTATGTAGTCATGTGTATGTACACAGTAGTGTTAAACCATGAAGATTATCAAAAAGAAATGAATTATATAATGTATTTCAGCAAAATGAACTCCTACACCATGTGTTTGCTACAAGAGGATGTTATTACAATGGCTACTCCTATAGGTACATATGGCTGATTTTGGCCAACACTGTACCATGTATTAGAAAAAAAACAATTCCAAATCTTATAAGATTTATAACTACATGTATAAGGCATCAGCTAGACTTGTTGGTGCCAGCAGTGGTGACCCTGGGTTAAAATCTATCTGATATACACCCATGTTCAATAGAGACCATAGCTTTTGGAGGAGGAACAAGATAATAGTTTAGAGGTTGCCAAGTTTGGAAATATTGCCTAGCTATTAAAGTGCAAGGTGAGTGATACAGTGGCAGATTGGATACCTAGGGATCATGTACATATTCAAAGAAGCCATGTGCATTCAGGTGGGTCCCTTTGATACAGGGAAGAGGGGCTTTTAGGCCACTCAAAAAAAAGTTGTTTCTCATCACCAAGGAATGAAAAAAGTGACGAGCATGGATTTTATTTTAAATTTTTTTGATGAGCAGTTGATAAAGACCGAGACCTATGCATCCTGGTTGTCCACAGGTAATAAAAAATGCCTTTTAAAATTAAAGTAAAACATTTAAACGGTGCAAATGGTTATTATTCATAGCTAGCTTTAATTTGATACCAAACCTGACTACCTTTGTCAGTTTTTTAATGTATTTTTATCAGTAAAATTCTAACCAAAAAATTTAAAAGAAATTCTCAAATGACGATTTTTCTGACGAGGGCGGTGATGAGAAACAGTTTTTTTTGTTATCACTCAACACTCTAGAGGACAGGTAGCAGTCGTTGAGCACAGCTTTGAGAGTGACTGATCCTGAGATTGAACCTTTAAGGGCCGCTGATGCATTAATGCATCATGCCGGTTAGTCCTCATGATGCACCATTGAAGTGCTGGCGAGACTGCTTGCCAGCACTTCATTGGTGCATCATGCCGACCCTCCGGAAGTTTTTGTATCAACCCCGTAGGGTCGTGATGATGCATGAATGCAGGCCTGGTGAATTACTTGCCAGGGCTGCATTTATGCATCATGATGCCCAATGGGCATGATGCATTAATGCATTAGCGGCCCTTAAAGGGTTGAGAATAGAGGAATCCTTGTTTGACTTACCCTGATGTGACACCTCCACCATCCTTCCCTTCCAGACGCAGGCTCCTCGTAATTCTCACTGGCACCTTTTCTGATCTGAAAGTCAGTTGATAATATGTATTATTACTATAGGCTTTAGTATGGACACCCATTACTTAATCTGACACCTGGAGAGGTAAAGCACTGATAACAGCTAGCATGTTGGCGGACCATTTGTTACATTATGTAGCCAAATAAGAACTTTTGCATGCAGTAGGTGGAGGGAATTGTCTGATTGGTTTATGATGCATCACGCTTGCTTCCTATAGGCAGCTAGTGGGTCGCGTTATCAACCAATGAGATAATTGCTTCCAATCATTGATGAATTCTTATGGTGTAACTGGTACCCATCATGCATGATAGCCATTAGGTACCGATCACTGCTTATCTCTGCAGTACCAGATCAAGCGATGATGGCCTCAATCGAGGAATAGCGATAAGTAGTTTATGACATGTATTAAAAGAGGTCTATGTCTAACATGATGCCATTCCATTAAATAATCGTTTATATTCACGATCTTCTAACCATTTATTCACTATTGTGCGTCTTATTTTAGTTGTGGAAAATGATATGTGGATCCATAACACAAAAATGGCTTCTAACATAAAGTATAATCCCAAGAAACACGACACTGATATAATTCATAGACTGATATGCATGTATAATGTACACCACGACACAAATCATGCACCATTTATATTGTTGTACTATGTGATTGAGTCTATACCATGTGCAAATAAATATCAATTGTTTGAAAAATGCACGGGGCCTACACTAATACACAACTCAAACTAAAGAGGACAATACCACAACCCAACACATTATATGTATACCAGGAAGTGCAGTGAATAATGCATGCATGTAGCTACATTGTAAATGTGAATGGTTTTAACGTGGATTACATGGGGAGGCCCCCGGAGGCTGTTGCGAAAAGATTTGAAATTCAATTCTCACTGTAACTAATGCATCTTCCAGTTCCTCCCGATTCTCCACCCAGGGAAACCAATTCCCACCTTATACTGTAATGGAATTGACTTACTCTGAATTAGACTGCATTGCAAAAAGTTGAGGAACTGGTTCCATGATTAATTCCACCTGAATGCTTCCCATGGGCGAAAGGCCAGGGAATTGGAGAAAGGAACTGGCTGGGAATTGGTTCTCAATTAGGAAGCATTCACCAGTTCCTGACCACTCCTAAACTACTTCTATGACCAATTATCTTTTGGCAACCCAACAGGGAATTGATTCCCTGAGGTCAGTCAGTTCCATTTTGGGAATACCTCCTCCAACAAAATCGTTTCCAAATCTTTTTGCAACAGCCTGCAGATCAGCTATTGACATTGATGCATTATTTAAGTAAACATTTAATCCAGACCAATCTAGGTCTGTATTTATCATGAGGTTAATAGTCTAGTACGATGTAAGATAATATCTATTATGTTTTCAGACTTTACGTTGGTTCATTTGTCTACTGGAATGCAAAAATTAAACCAGATTTGTTTTTTCTTACATGTCTATTTCATGGGATATCTCTATAAATCTGTCCAGTGGATAATCATATGGGGACTTATGTCTCCTATAGGACACCATATCATTTCACCGACAGAAGACTACTTGCTACTGGTAGAAAAAGATCAGTAGCCACTGACAGGCATTGACAACATGTAACTAACATAATCTCTAGAATCAGAGGCATAGGAAGCAAATCTTCATTGGGGGGCCCCACCTCAACCACCTTGAATTGTCGGCAGTAGCACCTATATAATATCTATATAAAATCTGTATAGAAAAGCAATTTCTGATGAATTTTAGATCTGAGTTGAGGCCCAGGCCCCCATTTCCCCTATCCCATTAATATATCAATCTAATTTGAGGTGCAAAGTTTTAGCTTCTTGTTCAATTCATTATAAATTCTTGCCAAATTTCGGGGGGGGGCAGACATACTCAGGCCCCACCTCCTTTATGATTGGGGGGCATGCCCCCCTGGCCCCCCCTTTTCCTACGCCCCTGAGTATGCAATTGAGTCAACGAGCAGGCCTAAAACTCGGAGTCAGAGGGTCAGAGACCAAACAACTCATAGTGGGATTTGACCTTATCTGCTGTATAGCCTCTCTGGACTACTGGTGTAAAGTACAAGCATGAATATATATGCCTTCCTCAAGGGAGATTAACATAGTAACGTCAAGCCATGGTACATACAGACTAATCCTTTGTGACACAACAAACCCATGTCAGGACCGAGTGGAATATATCTGGAGGCAGAGGAGGTCATTTTGTAAGTTACTACAATTAAATCGCCCGCAGCGATTAAATCCCAATGATTCACTGCGGCCCTCTTGGGGGCCAACTGCTGCCCATCTGATAGGTGTTATCAGTATACTGATAACACCTATCAGATGGGCAGCTGGTAACAAGCTTCAGCAATGGCGGCGCCCATGGGACAACCTGCTACCGCGGAATACGACTGCAAATGTCAGGACTATGGGAATCTTGATACGAATTGATAAGGCAATCGTAGTATGATCTGGGGTATGTTTCATAACAACATACGATCACCAAATATATCTACAATCACCAAAATACCACTACGATCACAGAATCTGACCAGATTCTGACTAAAATGTAGGATCTATCCCCTAATATATATAGCAGTATACAGGGTTTGAGTACATACATATATACATGTACACTGGTTCTATTTCTATAATACTTTTAAGCACCCTGAGAGCCTTTGCAATGTATCTTAACAATTAATTATAGTGCAGTTGGCAACATAATGCTGATGGGCAAATCGTACAATAGTAGATTATGATTATTTGTGATAGAAGATGAGGAGTAAATCGTTGCCTGTTATGGAACATACCCCTGATATAGCGAAGTTGATCAGCATACCTGTGCCAGGTGCACCTTGGAATTGATAGATACCTGACATGGGATCTACTCAGGATGGCACCCCAAGGAGATAATAGACATAACCCAGAAGTTGCCTCGCCGCTGGTACACTCAGGAGAATGCTATCAAAATAATGATGGTTTCACATCAACTGTTATTATCGTAGAGACTCCTTGTAACACAGTGCTCCACTCCCACTGAACAAGATCTCGAGAAATTCCTGGGAATTTTCCGAGTCCCGACTTGTGAATACGACAAGAATATCGAACATGATTCCCCCGGAAATTTGGACACGCCATATCATCTTACACTCGAGAAAATCCTCAAGTCTAGATCTCAAGAATCTCTCGAGAATTTCTCGGGAAAGACTCAGGATATTCCCAGGAAAGACTCGGGACATTCCCAGGAACTGGAAAATTTTTTTTCTCGAGTATAAGATGTTCTGGCGTGTCCAAATTTCCAGGGAAAATCACATTCTCCTTGCCCAAGTTGTGAACGTTTCCAACTCAAGTCCTGTTCAGTGGGCTGTGCCGTTATCTGGGGATTCATCACAGAAATTACACTGTTTCATGCATCACAATATTGATATAGCAATCCACTGTGCAGTTTTACGAGGATGCCTACTATATTAAACAGTGATTTCTTAGAGTGTAATTTATCAATAGATCCACAGTGATCACCACTGAGGAAGTGGCTGGTTGCATGTAGACCTCTAGATTTTAAGGGTAATAGATCTACTTGTGTACACACAAAGGATAAATTCCCATGTGAAGATTAAATGATTCTGTTGTCATGTTGGAGTGACAATCCCCGTGTAAACACTAGTAGTGCCAGTGGCAGTTTGACATGACACTATGACCTCTTGCCTTGGAGGCATTTACACGTTCCACCAAACTATACAGTACAGGGGCGTAGGAAAAAAAAGGGGGGGGGGGCTGCCCCCCCCCCAATCACAGAGGAGGTGGGGCCTGAATATGTCTGGGCCCCCAACATCTTTCAAGCCTTAACATAAATGTACAAGATTCTCCCAGCTCACCACTCATATTGGCCAAATATTACCATTAAGATAGGGAAAATGGCAGCATTGGATAAAGATAAGCCATCAAGGAATACTCTTTTTTATAAATCCCATACAACCATGCATCAGAACCAGCCCATTCAAGCCTATAAATCACAGTGGCTGGGGTGAAGGCCCCCTGCCCCCCCCCAATGAAGATTTACTTCCTACGCTTCTGCAGTATTGTATTTGATAAATGAAATTTGTTGTGTCTTACATAATATTTGACACAAGGTGAAAATATATAAGACATTTTGCAAATATCACTCTTTAGTATTGCTACCGCTGTATGGTAATTCCAGTCAAACTTTTGATAAGTTGTCCACCTATATTCTTAGAACTATAATCCTAGTCCAATTGGTAACTGTGACAACAGTGAAGATAATCCACTGCTCTTACAAAAAAGACAACAACATAAAACAACAACAACGATTGATTAGACTGTTATACTAAGATACACATAAGATATTTTGTTAAGGATCTATACTTGTAATCTATACTCTTCATAAGCCTTTCAATATGTTTAGATAATGTCTACCCATACAGTACATATCTGTTTAAGTTTGCCTAGTAATCATTTTATTATGTTAACATATATTTTAGTACATTTTTTTCTACATAATCTAACTCTGTGTGCATTCAAAAAGTGAGCAGTCTGAATCTGCTTTTGTGGTTTATTTAACAGTACAAAAATGCTACTGTGAGACTGTTCTATACTTTAAAGGCTAGACTAGTATGACATTTTGATTACCTTCTCGTTAAGCACACATACACTACTGGCATATGTTGACCTTCATTGTGTAGACTTATATCATAAGTGCTGTAATTCCCAAGAGGCCATAGGCTACCTAAATATACTCTACTGCTACACATGCAGGTTTACCTACCCGTCCAAGATATGTGTATTGACGTGGGAGAGTGACTCGAACCTGTTGGTCATGTTCATAAATTGGATATGTATGAACAATTTATGAAACTGGTATTATTCTCAGATTTTCTGGCCTAAAGTCACAGTTCCATGGCATTATGTATAGATACAATGTGACATTTGTTATGATATGAAAGGGACTGTCATATCCCCACTCCTGTCTCCATCAAAACTAATAAATATTTCGAAAATCATTTGAATACTACTGAAAACTCTCAATCAATTACATGTAAAACTCTGAAAAAAAAGATGTATAAAAATAAAACTTACATGCATGGGACTTAATCGTTGGTCTACAGCCCGTACTCTGGGAGGTTTGGTATCCTTGGCTTCTCCCTTCTCCTGGGTGCCAGTAGCATTAGTAGCTGTAGCGGCCATGGCCGCAGGTTTGTCAGGTGTGCGTCCTTTACCTTTAGATTTCCTACTGCTACGTCCCCCAGGTGTGGTAGGCGTCTTACTGGCCCCAGTTACATGGGTAGAATGGGGAGTGGTTCCTCCAGTCCCAGCTGCCATTATTATATATTCAAACCCAAGCTTTAGTACCCAAAGCCCCTTAGGTACAGGTCACCACCTCTAAACCCCCTTTGTAAAGGGAGTCCCACTCTTAGGTTTGCAAAACGGATTCACAGTTAAGAACTGGCACAGAGCAGTCCAGTTCTGGGTTTGGCCTGAGCCGGGAGGGACTTAAGGTGCGGCTATAACGGTAACCTGTACTGTAGCGCTGCTTGTTCGCGCCTAAACCAAGCCGTTGCTGGCAGCGTCGGCGTCCCTAGCGACCACAGTTCACGAGGTTGACATTGCCACTGTACATGTACTATATGTACCAGTATGGTCATAGCCTACCGTGGGTAGACATGCTATTATGATTGCTACCATCAATCAACTCATGATATAGGTGTATTGAAGTTAGGCCTATAATGATCATTGAGTATAATATGAATCAGGGATATTGCCATTAACCAGACTATAGATCAACCCACCAATATTTAAGTCACATAGCATAATAGGATATAATAGACCTTTTGGAAGCTTCCATAATGAAAGAGCATTGTAGGTATTTCTAGATAAAGTGACATTTGGGGGGGGGGGGACTTTTTGAGGTCAGACTTCACTGGTTAGCTGCTAGCGCGCTTAAAATAATTAATGAAGTCATTCTAAACCAAAGGTTAAGCACAGTTTGGCCTGAGTGCCTATAGCTGCTGACCTACTGGCTATTTAACAACTATAAATCAGTCTGCTACATGATTACGTAGAGCCTACACCTTGTTATGGTATAAGTAGGAGCACACTTTGATCTTATGCCAAGGGATTATAGATCAAAATCATGTGTGAGGTGTGGCCATTTGGTAGGTTTGTGAAAAGGGAGGGGTGGTGGATTGAGAGCGCAAAGAAAAAGCAAACTGACTAAAAAAAACAAACCAAAAAAACCTCGATGGGTAGTAGGAATAGACATATTCTCCCGGGGGGCACTGACCTTCGTTTTGGGTACCAACTATGGTACCAACCATGCGGAGGGGTGGCTGTCGACGCATTAAAGGGGTGAAAAGGGGGGGCTGTTAGGTGAATTGCATCTTGAGATTAGGAGGCTGTCAATACCTTTTATGCCTTGCATGGCAAGGGAGTAACTAGAATATTCCATGTTATCACTTCAGGGCTGTGAAATTCCTGAGTATTATTGTCAAAGAACCTTGATTTACATGGAAAAGAGCCCCAAAAAAATGGGGGGGGGGAGGTTAACAGACTTTTAAAAAAAGGGGGGCTGTAAAATTTAGCTGTATTTAAAGGGGCTGTGATTTGACCAAAAAATAGGGGGGGGGCTGTAGTTTTGCAGTTGGCACAACAGTACTTGGTGAGAATGTAAAAAGGAATTTCTGCACACCCATATGCCAAATCTTACCACCACCCCCCCCCCTCATGATGAATAATGATCACTCTTGAATCCACACCCCCAAGCTATGCACGCGTTTGTACACACATATATATTAGAGAGGTTAAGATATGAGCATTGTACCTGTACGGGAATGCCTAGGTCTACCAGTACAAGTTGCAGTACATGCACAGGTAACATGGTTAAGAATAATAGTCTGATGTCAACTTATCAACACTTGAAGTATGTGGTTCCAGCTGAGTGATAAGAAGGGTCTAAATTAAAGGCAATTAAGTAGGGTAATAATTAAGCTTGGTACAATCTAAACCTACATCGGGAACTGACATACCAATTTGTCATTTAGGCAGGACTATTTAAGTTTCCAATCACTAAATCTTAGAATCTGATGGCGAATTCAGGGCATCCCCACTTACAATGTTCATGACAAATAAAACTATTTTCCTAAAAAAAAAATGTTCCCTCCCTCATGGGTCTGAAAAATCCCACCCTCTGATCAGGAAACGAACATATTTCTAAGGGTGGCCTCGGGGCTTACTCGCTAATTTGTGGATGTAGGCCTGCTTATCGGTGTAAGCCTATGCCTACATGTATATGATAACGATGCGGTCTATCAGGGATTAAGATGGATAGATTTCTGACCATTCAAAATGTTCCCTCTGTTCACTCCTGGATTCTTAGGGAGTGGTCATTTTTTAACAAGGGGGGGGGGGCAAAAAAATTTCAGACCCCTCTTGGGGGGGGGACAAAAAAGTTTTTAACGCATTTGAGCAAAAAAGCCTGTGCGCCACTAAAGAATAAAAGGGGGGGGGGCAGAAAATTTTTCCCCGTGCACGCCCCGAATTTCACCAGCCCCCGTTATTAAAAAATGACCACTTCCTTAGGGTGCAACTGGTACCGACCGTGATAGCCATTATCAGTGCTTATCTTGCCTGTACCAGATCAACAATGGCTGCGCCGGCGGAAAATAACATTGATTTGGGCTTATTATATAGGGTTCATGTGGGCTTTATGACTGTTTTGGGTTAATTAAGCTCCGAGAGGGTGCCTAATTGCCTGCTTCAGGTTGTATCTAAAGAGTATTAAATTTTGTCAATGGATCTGTGGAAATCACAGGAACGATCTGTTTGGCCCTAAAATTCAAGAGAAATCCCATGCCTGATAAGCTGAAACAGACTCTAGTAGGCCTACACGTAATATGGAGCTTGAGGATAAACAGTCAGGGGCTTCCATTTATTGACCCCCTCACCCCATATTAAAGTTCTTGTACTTTACTTGCGCACAATTTCTAGAAATGCGCCCTTTTCGAACAGTCGCAGGCATGAGACTTTCGAGAGGGTAACTAAATTCCTATTTGAGATCAACACGGGGTGGTCCCTCAAATGCTATATAGGCCCATTGTCGCCTGTTTGTAAACTAAAGCTAAACTTTTCTTTTCGGGGGATCAGCCAAAACTCATCATTTTCAGCCCAAATGTTAACCTAGATTGGCTGCTCTGCCTATGAGTGTTTTTTTTTTTTCATGATTAGATTTCATTTGTGTACAGGAAACTAAATTTTACGAGATGTTACATCCTACTTTAACTTGGTATTTAATTCATGCTTGCCTCATGAAACTTCGAATAATTTCGGTAGCATTCTGTGTAACTACATATGTCCAGGGTAAATCAAAAGAGGAACTTGATAATTGATGCAATAAAAAGGTCACTTTTATTTCATTAATTCCAATTAAATTGGCCATTACATGATACTGTACAGTTTTTTTTTAAATCATCAACGATGTACTCGTGCATGCATCGGTAGAAATTCATACATTATAATAGATATATACCAAGAAAATATCTCTTTTCTATCAACCTGATTATTTGAACATCGTTTTCTGTTTTTACTTGGAGCACATCATCGTCACGAATTCTGTAAAAGGAGAAAATCGGGGAAACTATTCAGTTTATTCAGACATGACTATATTTAAACATTTTTGACCTCTATTAAATACGTTTCCCCTCATTCCAATACTTTAGAAAACAAGACCCCAATTCATTTATACCCTCTATTAGATAAAGGAATACAAGGATATAATCATGTAAAATTCTGAAATAACGCATGGAAACTGTGTTCTTATACAATCCTAAAAAAAAAAACAAAAAAAAAAAAAACTTTGACCCAAGAATGGAACTTTGATAAAATCTCTAGGTATGTCCAACTGAAAATATTCTGAAATCAGACAGAATTCTGAAAACTTCCATCTCAAAAATAATTATCCTGGCGCTGATGGTCCATATCAATATTTTTCAACTTGAACTTGAATTTTAAATGTTCCCACTTCTAATTCATTGCACTATCTCTAAGTCTTTCTGGACTTGTAGGGAAAACTTTAAGACATACCTTCATAATTTACTTGTCCATCTCCGTCTATATCAGCCTCCCTGATCATCTCATCCACTTCTTCATCAGTAAGACGCTCTCCCAGGTTTGTCATGACATGACGTAGTTCAGCAGCAGAGATAAAACCGTTACCGTCCTTGTCAAAGACGCGGAAGGCCTCCCTGATTTCGTCCTCACCGTTATTATCGCCCATCTTACGTGCCATCATCGTGAGGAACTCAGGGAAGTCAATGGTACCATTGCCTGTGGAAAAATGAAAGGGAGTCAAGAGTGGAAATCTAGATTTGTATGTCCTACTTCCTAGGGTATCAAGGTGCACTTCGGAGCCATGATTATAAAGATGTAGATTCTGATTGTAAATTCAAAAAATAAACAAATAATGTAAACACAAGCTCTGAATACACACCATCCACATCAACCTCGTTGATCATGTCTTGGAGTTCTGCTTCTGTAGGGTTCTGTCCTAGAGACCTCATGACTGTCCCCAACTCCTTGGTGGTGATTGTGCCATCTCCATCCTTGTCAAATAGGGAGAATGCCTCCTTGAATTCTGTGTGAAGAAAATGGAGGGAAATAATGGTATTGGTAACGTTACATATTCCATTCTAAAACGTCAAAAATTTTGTGCAATCATTTTTCATTCAATTATATTTTTCATCCTAGAGCGGGGATAAGTTGCCACTGAAAAGAGCCCCGGTAAGCTCTAACAAGCTAAAGTTTCAGCCGTGCGTGGCAAATGGAAGAACCAGTGTTAAATACATCACACTTCACAGGGTTGCACTTTGTCGTGTTGGATCTTTTTTTGGGAATTTCCCTCGAATCTAAGCCGAATCAAACTGCTTCTCGAATGAATCCGACCACAACCTTATAGATCTACCAAAGTCTAAAAGAACAAAAAGACTTAAAAAATATGGCTTCATCATGCTAGAATACATTTCTAAATCTCTATGCTACAAAGTATTATTCTTACCTGTAATTTGTTCTTCTGTTAATTGTTCTGCCTGTAACAAAGACGAAAATCAGAGTAATGTTTAGATCTATACAACATAAAATGAAACTTTAGATGGGTGCGAGTGGAGATGTTTTGCCTTTTGGTGGTAGATCTAGATCAAAAGCTACAGTGGCGGATCCACAGGGGTTTGAAATCATGAAACTCATTTCCTCTGAAGCATATTACCACCACACAACTGACAAGGACTTGTAGTTTACACTGTTAAATTGGATGAAAGTGATTGAATGAAATAGACAATTGGACACTCTATATAGTTGTAAAGGGAATAATAATTGGGATACTTAAACACTATATTTGGGCTAACATGAGATCCAACTTTTGGGAAAATTCTAAGCCAATCCCTCACAGATCTCAAGAATGGTCGACTTATTAGGGTTATTTGGAAGACCAAACTCCGGTTAAAAAAAACAACAACACTTAAAAAAAGAACAGCACTTAAAGGAGCTCTGAATCGGCTACGTCCGCCACAGTGCTAACGTCGGCGGACGTAGGTCCTCGATTCAGAGCGCCTTTAAACAAACAAACTGAGCTTCTCATCCCCCCCCCCCCCCAATGATGAATAAGATATCATTGGATCTGATTCTGGATGAACCACAACTGGGTCTTTGACTTTGAGAACTGAAAAAAAACTAAGGAATTTCAATTTGCAGGTACATGTATGACTTGGTGTCCAAAATAATCAAATGAACTCTAAACTAGATCTAATTGGTAATTTTTTGACAGGGCCCAGGGGGTAGAGTAACGGTAGAGTATACATCAAACAAGGGTGGTCGCAAAAAATGTTGGCGCACACGAACGAAAATCCACCATCCCTAAAAAAGGTCTCTGTCGGGGCAAAGATTTTTGGCGTGCACGGATCAATGATCTATGCGACTTAATGCTTAGTGGTAAGCACTTTTTTTTTCTTTCTAGATAGCGATAGCGGAGGATAGATCCAGATTTCATAGGGGAGGGGGGGGGGGGTAAACGATTTCGAGATCTAAGCCAACTCGTCGAGAGCAAGACTTTCCTGAAACCCGGCCTGAAACCTTTAAGTCAAGGCTGAATCATCACGTCATGACACATCACAACGTCAACGGTGTCTTCAAGGCATTAGTTCCTTTCAAGAGCCACATTTGATATATATGATTATAATATCGTGTAATGTAAATTGAAGAACTATTCTATACATCTTTTATGAGTTGGACATGTTGAAAGGCACTTACCATTGCTATTTTTGTGACCTCTTCGTTGACGTATCTAGCAGAAGAACTCGCGACTCTACTACCTGTTTCGCGGTAAAAGAAAAGAGTGCCTGGGTGAGGTATTATTACGCGCCTTTGGTTTTGAATATAATTTTAAAGTATTTGTTTCATAAGTTTCATAGGGTGGAATGCGTACTAGAATGGACATATTTCACACAGAAGATACAATAGACCTATCTGCATGTGAAGGGACTATATTTTAGATGGTGCGGAAGCATTTCCGACGTACAAGCCCATCTGTAACCGGACAGGTGATTGGATGGGACTTTCTGCATTGCGCAAACGTCAAGACGTCTTTATCTTGAGACGCTGGTTCGTCAAATCTATTTCCCGCGCAGATAGCCGTAGGGCTACCTTTCAAGACGAGCCAGTTGGGTGACCCCGAGGTAACCCTTTGAGGTAACTCCTATCCAAGAACAAAGAGGGGACATATCAGGGTCATTTTTTGAAGCAAAGCTTTTGAGCCTATCGAGGCATTTTATTTTTGGGGGATGGAGTGTGCGTGTGTGTGTTTTCTTGTTTTTTTTTGGGTTTTTTTTGTGTGTGTGGGGGGGGGGGCATCCCCGGACACCCCCTGTGGCCAGTCAAAGACCATATACCGAAATCTTTCTTCTGTGACCCTTTTTGGGGTCTCTGGTCGCTGGGGTAAGGCCTATTCAGCATTTAGGGGCGTGGGTAGCAGTTTCAGACTGAGAAGGGGGGGGGGGATTTTTGACCTCTAGTAGGCCTAGATTGACCTTTTAGGTTTGCTCTTTTCTCGGGATGGTCAAAGGGGGGGGGCATGTCTGCCCCCTCCCCCAGCTGGTGGCTTCCCACGCCAATTGGATGCCATTCAGGAATTAGGACTACTTTAATAAATGCCTTTTTTTAAAAGTCCGTGGAGATCAACAGGCATCAAACATTGATCCTTATACCCTGTCTGGAACACACATGTCAAAATTCTACATCTATTGTCTGGCCGCTGGATATTTTTGGGTCAATTTTGGATTTTTTTTCTATTTCTTTCATTTTTCCCTGGTCACCCAAAATGAGGATTCAAAGATCTGCAATCCATTATTATAAAAATTCCTTGTTTAGGCTTACCGGGTAGGGGAAAGTTGCCTAATTTGGACCCCCTAAGAAATCTTTCCTGTCCAGTGATTATTTTGATGAATTTGAATGTAAAATTTATACACTTTGTGAGGGTACCTTATAGATTTCTGGTGATAGCATAAAAATCTAGGGATTTGAATTTATCTAGTCAGGGTGTGCAATTAAAATCAAAGCCTAATGGTCCAATTTAGGCACCTGGTTGTCTAATTTGGACCAGTTAGTATCCTAAATTTGGACCAATAGGCCTATGCATTATTGTTCTCTATTTTCTTATACTTTCATTATATTGAAAAATATATAAAACTAGGGAAATTTTAATATATGATATCACATGTCTTGTTATTTCCATCAATATCATGTGAATTTGTTCCGTAGTGGAGTAAGAAAAAGGTTTCACTTTGGTTCAATTTATAGAATTACAGAAAAGTTACATTTTTGAAACTTAGCAGGTACTTTAATAATATTGACTAAAAGATGGCAGCATTGTAACCTAGTTCCTACTACTGCCACTAGGGGAAACAAGGGTGGTCCAATTTAGGAGCCGGTCCAAATTAGGCAACCTTCCCCTATATCTGACAAAAAAAACGTGTCGTACTAGATCTAGGACTGGGGGCTAGGTGTTACCCGCAAACTAAAAGAGTTGACCCTGGATATACTTACAGAGTATTCTAGGTATGGAATGAAGTATTGCTCATTAGATAAGCATATAGTGTACAGTTACCTGCCATTATCTCAGACACCTGTTCATGATCCCACATAGCCTTACTCCCTACACTGAAAACTCATGTAAGTCTATAGGTCTACGGAGGCCTCCTCACCAGTAGTGACGACCCATAGTTCTCACATAAAGAACAATTAATAGCACCACCCAGTGGGCAAAAAACGTTGAATCAGAGGACTAAAGGTTATCACTACTGATGACAATACCAATACACGTACCTAAAACCTCTGGTAGGCTCGGTTATTATGACGACCTGATATTGCCATCATCAAGGCAGTTGCGGAATTAGAGGGGGGGGGGGGTGCGCGGGGGTGCGCACCCCCCTTTTTCCCAGTACTTAAGAGTTTAATTAGAAATTTGGGACCCCAAAATTTGCTCAAATAAAGTCAAAAATAGGGGGTGCGCCCCGTCCTTTAGGGCCGCGCCCCCTCCTTTTCCAGATCCTGGATCCGCCACTGTGAAGGTTATCTCTTTGACTACATTGGTTTTCACCACCACAATGTTTTTTTGGCAGGGCTGGTCAATATCGTACACTGCACAAGTAAGTAAAAGTCACCAATCTGATGACATAATTAACTTGGAGATTTAGCTATCATAAATTTGGTTACCTTCGGGTTATCAGTGTAGGCATACCAGTACATTTGTACTTCTATTATTCTCAGAACAATCCTAATCAAGAAATGCACTTCGTATGAACAGCTGGTTGCCTTTGTCTTAATATCAAATGTGTCAGGTAAGTGTACGTCACTTTCTCTCAGACCAATTGTGATAACTCCAGCTGATAATGGCTAATATATTAACTCAGTAACTGATACCAGTCATTATGTTCTGACCAGGCTGGTAGTAGGACGTGATGGGGGCTCTACTGTTACTGACCCTCCTGTTGGGGTTCATCTCACGGGAGGTGCTGTCTTGTGGTATAGTGACGCACATTAACATCGGTATGTATGCAGATTGCTGCATTTCTACCTTCATAGGCCATTGTTCTTAATTGCTTGTTAGTGAAAATTTATCTTTTTTTCATCCCGACATGAGTAGACCTATACTATAGCATCTTACTGCTTCAGCAAAGTGTGATGTTTCATGTAGCTAAAGCAGTTGGTATTAGGCCTACATGTGCCTAATTCTTTTCTTGATTTGGTCATCATGATAGTATGATATAGATTTATTCACAATAATTCAAACGTTTCCTATCCAGGAATGTATTTCATAATAGTAATGAAAATAACCTCAAGTTTGAGCTGGATGTATACGTACTTCAGATGAGTTAGACAATATTGCAGTTGATGCATGGGCATTTCTTCGATGAATGATGGGTTTGTAACCTTAATCATACATGTGCAATACACATACTTTCACAACCACAGGAAATCGTGCGTCGGAATATTTTGAAGTAGAATCGAATGGTGTTAACTATAAACGGGTAAGTTACTATGTAATATAACCTTTAATTATCGTAGCCACTTTAATCACATATAAAATGTCCCTGTCCACACACAATCGGTATATAATAGAGTATCAGGAGGGTGTTGCTCCTATAGTAAAAGGAAGAGCTGGCTTAAAATGCCCTCATTTCCAGTCCTTTCTTTTCATGTAGCTATAACTTGTCCCTTTTGTTGCTCACAAGTGGTCATTCAAGTACAGTGCTAAAAAAGGGGGATTTGAGTAGGTACCTAGTTGGGAGAAGTCAGTCAGTATAATTAACTATAGAGTGTGTGACATGAGTAGGTACCTGGTAGTGCAGCTCTCTCTATTTCAAACAAGGCAGGTGACTTTTCAGACTAATGTGGTGAGTGCAAGTACTTAGGTGAAGCAGTGCACGACTTGTTTAGAAAAGAGGGCACATACTCACAGCTCTTTTTACAATAGGAGCAACACCCTCCAGTTTACCTATCACATCAGCATTGCTGAGGATAAGGGAAAGATATATTTGTCATGAGTTACATAACTGGTAGCTGTGGTCACTTAGGGTATATCTGTTGATGTGACTGCATAGCAGCAATATCCCTTGTGTTTGTATTATAATATACTCTGTCTATATAACTACAAATGATAAGGGCTGATAGTGATGTAACTTAATGAATACTCTTTGAGGTACACTCGTTTATCACACAGCCGCTTTTAGGCCTATGCCTTAAGAAATAGTGTACATAATCTTGTCATTTGGCATAAAATGACTTTCTCTATAAACATAGAGGCTTAATCCGAGTCCCGCATATACCTGCATGCCTTTATAGAATATTCATATACATCTATTCATATATATTTCTAGCTTATAACAAAGCATCCTGATGCATTCCAAGCTGGACATCCATTCCCAGACGCTTTCTACAATAGCATGTGTCGCGGGGGTAAGAAAAAATAATAGGATTTTTAAGATAGAACAGCTAAACTACCAGGCATCCTTCACATCCTCCTGCATAGTATCAAAGTGCACATAGAAAACTATGTTGGGTTATCATCATTGCTTATTATTTTTGGAATTGTGGCCGTTATATCTGACCGAAATAGAGAAGAAAAATAGATTTATTCAATTGTCATTTTATACATTCATCTTCAGGCAGTCATCATCAGGTTTCCGAGGACACCCACTGGACTCCATTTGCCAATGCCACAGTGAACTACATACGACGGAAATATCCACAACCATGGTCATTTGTGAGTATCATCGAATACCAAACCACTTACATTATAGACGATGTTTTTTTCTTATAAAAACCATAGACCACTTGGCCTCTGTCGCGCAAATGAGCTATACATTTTACAGGGGCGTAGGAAAAGGGGGGCCAGCCCCCCCCAAACCACAGAGTAGGTGAGGCCTGAATATGTCTGCCCCCCCCCCAAAAAAAAAATGTGTCAAGGCTCATTGTAAAATGTACAAGATTCCTACAGCTCACCATTCAAATTGGACTAATAATTATGTCATTAAGATAGGGAAAAGGGCACCATTTGATAAAGATAAGCAATCAAGGAATAATCTTTTATATAAATCCCATACAACCATGAATCAACACCAAGGCACTCAAGCCATTAAACTCATGGTGGCTGGGGTTGGGGCTCCCTGGCCCCCCAATAAAGATTTGCTTCCTATGCCTCTGATTTCCTATATAAATTTCTGCGACAGAGGCCTAGTTGACTAGCACAACACAGAAACATTTCTAAAATATGGCCCAGTATCCACAGCTATCAGCAGAGAGAGAAAGAGAGAGAGAGAGAGAGAGAGAGAGAGAGAGAGAGAGAGAGAGAGAGAGAGAGAGAGAGAGAGAGAGACAGACAGACAGACAGACAGACAGACAGAAACTATTTTGAGAGAACAAAAAACTAATTTTTAATGTCCCCTATCAGCCACTTATAATATGTGATGGGAATTACAATATTCCAACCAAGTGATCATAACCCTTTAAGGGCAGTTGATGCATTAATGCATCATGCCCTTTGGTCGCCATGATGCACAAATTCTGGTGCTGGTAAGACTGATCACCAGCACTTCATTGGTGCATCATGACGGCCAATAGGTATGATGCACTCCTGCATTAGAGGTCCTTAAAGGAGTATCATAATACTTCCTCCCTGGTTCTTAATACATCAGCTGTCTGTAGCGATATTGTCAATGAATTCCAATTCAATGTATAAACTACCAACATAGAATGGCCCCAACTGAAGGTATGCATTGTCATTGATACCCTTTTATCCCTACTTTGTAGGAAACTGAAAAATTGGTAGCTTTCCTCTTCGGCATTGTGTCTCACTCCGTTGCTGACACCACATGGCACAGCTTGGGCATCGACCAAGGATTTCTCCGTGCCATGGGAAATGTAGGTTGTTGTAATCACTTCAAGAATGCACTATTTCATGTCTAAACCTATTTTAGTAGTAAACCGACATAGCAGGCTACATTTTCGACCAATGAGATAATTCCCTTCATTCAGTCCGGACTTTTAGGGTGCATTACATAAAACCCTGTACCCATCATGTTGGCTGTTATCAGTGCTCATCTCTCCGGGTACCAGGAGGCTGTTGCGAAAAGATTTGGAATTCAATTCTCACTGTAACTAATGCATCTTCCAGTTCCTCCAGATTCTCCACCCAGGGAGACCAATTCCCACCTTATACTGTAATGGAATTGACTTACTCTGAATTAGACTGCATTGCAAAAAGTTGAGGAACTGGTTCCATGATTAATTCCACCTGAATGCTTCCCATAGGCGAAAGGCCAGGGAATTGGAGAAAGGAACTGGCTGGGAATTCACCAGTTCCTGACCACTCCTAAACTACTCCTATGACCAATTATCTTTTGGCAACCCAACAGGGAATTGATTCCCTGAGGTCAGTCAGTTCCATTTTGAGAATACCACCTCCGACAAAATCGTTTCCAAATCTTTTTGCAACAGCCTGCAGATCAGGCAATGCTGCCTGCTACCAAGGAACCTGCAACCTCGGTGTAGTATCTATGTGTGATTATATGTCTGCGACACGATCTGAAGAAAAGGGGACTTAGTGCAGGGGGTTTAAGACGCCTTAATTTATTTTGATGTTCTACCTATCTTAAATAGAAAATAATGCAAAATAATGTGCAAAACCATTTTCAACTGGTTGATTCGTGGGTACTTCTATTTGTTTTTACAGGTAAACTTTCACGGTTCTTTTGGCAAGGCCCATAGTACTGGAGACTTTGGTATGTACACACCTGATTCCAAAATGCACACACTCCCCCCCCCCCATTTTCTTTCCTGACCTCTTTTGTGGCCAAGTATGTATAGGGCTTCCACGTAATGAGGCGTAACATTTCTATGTGAGTGTTGGGAAAATACACAGAATCATTTACTTCCATAGTTGAACCTCCCAATGTTCATTTTGAAGCTCATTCTAACCTTTCCCAATTTCAGGGGGTGATGTCATGAACATGGTGGAGTCGGATGTTCATCAAATCAACATCCTTGATAACTGGTATGTTTTATAATTCTCTACATAAGAGTACAACCTCCTTTTATTTAGACTAGGCCAAAAAAAGGTTTGTTTCCAGTAACCCGACCGACCTTTTCAAACAGTAAGAGCCGCCTTACCTACCAGACCCTGGGAGATTTTTTTTTTCATGCACACATGCGAATACCCAGCACCCCCTGTTATCAAAGCATAATCAATCCCTAACAGTGAAAATATATGCCATTATTTATATTGCCAGACGGTCAATGATATAAATGGATAATAAAAAAACCTTTAAAACATAGCCAGTTCACTGTAAAAAAAATAATTATTGAATCTACCAGGGATCCTCATAAAACTGAACAGTGGACCACCATAATTGTATAGCAGTGAACCAGTGTAGTTCTTACAAGAAGCCCCAGGTGGCAGTATGGTACACAAATGTACAAGGAACCTCTTTGAAAACAATGACTGATCTCTGGCAATTTTGGAACAAGGATTGCGCCATTATTTCGACGTGTTTTTACAGTAGATTTTTGTGCATTGTGTTTCCTACATGTAGGTCATTTCTATAGATACCCCTATGTCGTGACAATATATCCTCTCAAAATTACCTTAAGTTTCTTTTGATATATAACATGCCTCTATTGGATAGAAGGAAGACTCCTCCGAGTTGGGGAGAGAGGAGAAGGTAGAGCTTTGAAGAAAAAAAAAAAGAATCGACCGACCCGATTTAAGTTCATGTTTTTTTTTTTGGCCTTTTTTGGGCCGTATGAAGCATGAGGAGACCCTGCAAACGAAATGTGTCAATATTTTGACCACTTTGCAAAGGCTATTTTGGTAATTACCGTCAATAAATTATCATAACTTATACCCGAGGATGGCACTCTTGCGCCATATAGGGTGTATCTGAACTCTAGGTGCGCCATATAGGCAGGCCCTATAGAAAAGAAATAAAGGTTCCAAAATAAAAACCCTTATACATCATAATTCCTTCAACTCCGAGTGCGCCTAATACGTGGAGAATCACAGTAATATGGTACTTCCAAAATATTGATATATATCAAGATACGTGTGCTAAAATTGGCACAAGATGTGTTCAAAATTCTCAAGATAATGAATTAACTTCTCAAAATAATGAATCAAATTCATTATGCTGACACCTAGGTATGTTCCTGTGGACGACATGGTCGAGATCTACAATGAGTATTACGGCTATGACCGTATGGACAATGACACCATCATTGACTGTTCGCTGTGGATGTATCTAGGACGTGCAGGGGAGAGACTGGGAGTCATTAACTTAGTAAGGGATCAATTATTCTGTTTAAACCCTGTAAGGGCTGCTGATGCATTAATGCATTAATGCATCATGTTCACCAGGGCTACATTCATGCATCATGCCGACCCTACAGGGTACACATATGGAGGGCCGACATGACACTCCAGTGAAGTTCTGGCGAGCAGACTCGCCAGCACTTCATTGGTGCATCATGACGACCAATGGGCGTGATGCACTCCTGCATTAGCGGCTCTTAAAGTAAAATACATGACATCTGTTTGTATAAATTCAATATCCAAACGAGTGTTCCTTGTGGGTGCACCCTATTTTTGATTTGATAGAAAACAATCGTGATTCAAAATAATGCAGATTGTAATCTGAGTGTGCTTCCTACCACGGGCGTGGACTGGTTACCAGATTTAGTCTTGTGTAGGTGTTATCCATATGCTATAGTAAGGGTGAGAAAGTAAAGGGAACAGTGCTGCCCTCTGGTGCCTTTATTTGCTATGCACATACCTTGACTACAGAGGGTAGTGGTTACTTTGGCAAAGTCACCACTCACCTCCGTAATCAAGGTCTGTGCATAGCAAATAAAGGCACCAGAGGGCAGCACTGTTCCCTTTACTTTCTCACCCTTACTATAGCATATGGATAACACCTATACAAGACTAAATCTGGTAACCAGTCCACACCCATGCTTCCTACAGCCTCCCCCCGTTCACAGTAGAATCTATTTGGGTTGCTCTAAATGACTGCAGGTGTTCTGAGTAATGGCTGTGTCTGGACGTACCATGTTGAGAAATGCCCTCCTGAAAACCTAGACTTGCTCAAGTCTCTTGATTTCAATATAAGAAAATTGAAATGATAAAAAAATTGAATGAATCAAAATTTAAATAGAAAAATTACGAAGACCTCTAGCCATCGACCTGACTGGAGGAGTAGGGGTAGGGGCGCGTGAGGTACTGAGTAGTGTATATATGTAGAATGTATAATATAAAGTCATTTATTTCTCATAATCTTTTTCCCTCTAGTTGTACCCGATGTATTCCAACAAGAGCCCGTTCCTGGCCAATCGGATGCAGGATTATTTCCTTGGTGCCATTGATGATATGGCAGCGTGGACAACCAATGGGTGGAGGAACACCATCACCATGCTCGACCATGGCACAAGGTAGGGACCACAACCATGTTTTTAATATATATATATATATATATATATATATATATATATATATATATATATATATATATGGTTCTTAAAATTGATGGCCTATACATGTGCCTATATATGATTTTATAGAAAGTAGTCTTTACGGACTAAGGGATTTAGCTTTGATAAAGGTTTTTCAAAATTACATTTCTATCCTAGAAATTAAAATAAAACCATTTTCCCATTAGGTAATGTAAAAATGTTGCAGTTAGTGCTCACGTTGGCGATTTTACTTTAGTTTAAACGCTGGCAAGACTTACAAAGCACAAAATAATGATTTTATTAACGTGTCTTTTTTTTTTTATATTTCCTTTTGTTTCTATCTGTGTCTTTTTACAACCTTCCATATTGATTTAATGAGAGAGTTTCCTACTTTTGTACATTTTATCTGCATTTATTGGGAGTGGCCCTGGTAGTAGAGGGGCAGGTCCCCTAGCCCCCTTCTTCTACACCGCTAATGCTGTCAAAATAATGGCTGTCATCCGGAAACATTTGGGACATGGTTTTCACCATTATTTTCAGAGAGATTCCTTTTACAGTCCTATGAACAGAAATCACGTGCCTGAAGCTCGCAACACTGATGAAATTTGGACCTTAATGGTATGGGAGTTTTCATCACTGTTCGGGCCACAGGCATGCAGGTGATTGCAATCAGGGTAGGGCCTACAGCTATAGGCAGCTGATTGCAACAAGCTTCATTTTCAGGTCCAATTAGGTCATGACATCACACGCAGCAATGGCGGCTGCTGGTGTGCAGTGATAATGGAATTAAAAAGATTTTGGATTAATTGTGAACCAAATAATCATACTCCAAGGTCTGATAGAACTCTTCAATTTTACAAGGATGCCTGATAGATTCAACATTTATTTCTTAGAGTGTACTTTCCATATTTGTGGTACAAATCCTTATTGCAGTGCCTGCAAACTGCCTAAGAACCCACTCTATGTAGACTGTACTGGTGCAGAAGATGGACCCAGCTACCAGGGGGTGGTTACTGGACGGGTGGCAGGTCCAGCAGGTGGTACTAATGATGTCAGGTACATCAAGAAGATAGTGGGAGATATGGATGAAACGTTTGTCACAACAGAGAGAACAGAGCGTGGTGTCTACATTAAGGCTGGGGACAAACTTAAGGTGCATTTTAATGAATTTTATAAAGCTTCCTTGACTTAAATTGAAAATCTGTGTCTGCTGATTTTACAGCATGTGCAGACTGACTTTGCACTGAGGACTTTGAAGGTTCTTAACCTGACGATGCCAAAAAGGACTACCTTGGGGGTCATTTGAGAACCCAGAGTCGTTAGAATGAGGACCTTCAGTGGCACAAATCCCCATCCCGGTGTTCATGGTTTTAGTTATAACTATATAACACAGTCTGCGTGTCCGTGACCATCTTGGGCCTTCAAAATGACTACCTTAGGTTGTCTATTTCTGTCTTGTCAAATTGAGAATATAAAGTTGTCAGCACTGATTAGTTTGGGGATTTAGAGTTCCCAGTGTGGTAACAGATCTTTCATAAACATGTGAACCTTCAAGTCACTGTGTCCACTAAAGAGACAAACATTTAAAATGAAATAAAGAAAAATGAATCAACAGTTCCTATATCATATAAGCTTCTTTTCTGATCTGTATGCTGTCAATACTATCAAGATACTACCGCTATTTCTCAATTAAGTTTATTAGCTAAACACTTTCCTCTGTTTTCAAGGAAAGAATGAGGGCTGCAATGGAGAAATTTAATACCAAGAAGGAAATGGACAAGACACACGAACAGATACCTTCCACCCACCCTGCTGCTGCCCTCAGCACAGCTGACACTTATTATGACACGACCAACAACTATGCACGACTGGGGAGGTAATACAAGTTATCACTTCTATAGAACACTAAACTAAGGAGGTGATGTCTTAAAGCACTACGATCAGATTACCTATGCGAATGTCAATGGAGTTTTGGTACGACTGGGAGGGTGCAGTCGTAGCCTTTTAAGAAATAGCATCCTGATATTTAACTCTAAAACCTATTGGCGAGACCCTGGGTCCCAGCAGGTTTAAAATGCCTAAAAATGACCAAAATTCTTCATTTCCCAAAGTTTGCACCGAAAATAAAGTATGAAGCAGACATTCCCTGGTAAAATAAAATGGTATGTTTAGGTATCTGTGATTGTCAGGAACCTAGAGGACATACATATTTGTTATAAAATATTATAATTCAATAAATATTTGACAATTTCTGAAAAAAATCAAAAATTGATTAAGATGCTAAATGGTAACAATACTTTCCTATGGAGGTCATATTTCCAGCCTTTTTTGGGTCTACCCTGGTGGCAGCAGTGGAAAGCTCAATTCCCAATCTCCACAGCAGTAGGTGGGGCCAGCTTGGATTTTTTGGAGTTATTACCAGCAATAGATATTGCTCTTTATTTCATGTTGGTATGCCCGAGATACTGACAGCCCATAGCCTTACCATTGCAGCTCTGTATCTCACCCCCCCCATGAGATAACCCACGAAAATATCACACGGCGAGGTCACATGACCGTTTAGTGACATCATAGCTCCAAGATGGCGATGTAAACAATGCGCACGGGGAGTCATTCTGGTAGATTCTATTGTAATTCAGCAGTTTTAGATCAAAATAACATGAAATAAATGCAAATGAACACTCGTGGGGAGAATTTTTGAGGGTTATCTCACTTGCAGTTCAGCTGCCGCATCGCACTCCGCCCTACGGGTGTCGTGCGATACGGCAGCTGAACTGCGCGTGAGATAACCCTCAAAAATTCTCCCCCCTCATGAACATTTGCCTATTTCCTCGTTTAGTGATCTGATAAGCCGGAATGGCATAATTAAAAATCAACATTTCAGTATAAACTTCACGTTCAAGCTGCTGGAATACTTTTATACATATATGTTACTATGTTCAGACCCAATTCCTTTCATAGGTACGAAAGATACAATCTTGATCTAGTCAGAAATAATTTCGTATTTCCAGGGAATAAAGTTATTTTGGGCTACAAAGTTGTCTTAATCTTTACATGATAACGTTGCATGGTGTTCTGTTTCCCAGGAGCCTGTTATCAGCTGATATGAACAACGATGGTCACGTGGATCTTGTTATTGGAGCCCCAGGTCATGGTTCAATGGGAAACTACATGCAGGGCCGTGTCTACATAGTCTATGGTAGGCACGTCTATGAGTTGTTGCCACATCCTAAATAAGTATATGCCCGCTTAAAAAGGATGTGCCCTCCTCCTTTGGGGGTCTAGATGGGGGGGGGGGTCCCCATGTCACATGTCGATTTTAAGAAAAGGCCATGTTACATGTCAGATTTAGGGATCTAGACCCATTCCTTTATTTCAATTTGGGAACAGTGCATAACGAACCTCCCCATAGATTTAACCCAGGAGCTCCGTATCTCACATTCCCCGTGAGATATCCCAATTCCATATCTCACGGGCAGTGACAACACCCTAAATCATTATAAAGATGTATAATAATCATCTCTTTCTGTCATCTTAAGAGAGCTTTGAACATTTACGACCAATTAAACATGAAGTAAACGCAACAGTTCATTCGAATTCTCGTATAGAACCAAAAATAACAAAGGATTTGAATAATTTTGTCGATGATTATTGTAGGTACTGCTGATGGTCTTCCGAACAGAAATCTAACCCTAGACACTGATGCTGATGTTATCATTGATGGATCTGAGGTAGCCTTTATAGATTCCTTACTGTCAAATGAAACTAATTAACCCGACTTAAAGGGGGACCTCTCTCCAGTTACCTAGCGAACACCACCCTGCTATCAACTTCTAGATAGTTTATCGTGTTTACTGCCAGACCCAGCCAAAATCCCCTTTAATCTATGCGTTTTCCCTCTAAAGATCACCTGCTGTTTAAAAGATATAATGACCTTTTAGCCTATGAACCAAGTATGCCTGTACAAACTAATAATTGTGCCTTTCCATTTCACTCAGAAAAACGGCATGTTTGGCCATGCTCTTGCTGCTGTTGATGTAAACTGTGATGGAGTGAATGACCTGGCCATCAGTGCACCATCTGTTGGTGCCCCCAAACTAACTTACAATGTAAGCACCACTTACCATACATTCTCATGTTTAAGGTGCACCCGAGTTGATACTTTAAGGTGTAGCTGGGGACTGTTGTCTAGCAGTTTAGTACTCTTCTATATCAATTAATCCCTATCTATAATGCGCATCCTGACTTTGAGAAGATTCCACAGCTGGAGCCTTGCACATAAGCCGTACCCCATACGCGAGGACATGTGGTAAAACTGGGATACCGTCTTAATCTTGCATTTTTAACATTTAATATCGCCTTATTGAATGTTTATAACCATTAACTTTATAATGTGGTTGTTTATCTGTGATTTTCTACTTATAAAGGGAGAAGTCTACGTATTTCTGGGTTCTCCTGCTGGAGGACTCTCTGCTAAACCCGACATGACACTTAAATGCACAGTAAGTAACGAGCATAATAATTAGTAAGTTAGTAACTGCCAATGTAAAAATAGATGCCTTGTGTAAATTTATCCCATTATTTCTTATCCGTTATCTCTTTTTTCAAAGCTGTAGAGCCCCAGAAAAGCATGTACTGGCCATGCCAAATTTCCCTAAAACTGCTATAGATGGCCGATTATTGTCTATTGATGCTAGAAATGCTATTATTAGGTGGTATTCAGAAGTGACCAATTGCCACCGACAGGTAAAGTGAACATATAGGCCATACCCTATAACTATGGGGAAAGTAAAGGTGAGCGTCAGGAAAGAATTACCATATGCTGACTTGGACTGAATTCAGCGGGCTATAGTTGACCTTTTTAGATGTAATTTGAAATGAAGTCTTAAAGGAACTGCCATCTGAATTTCAGCAAAAGTATTGTAACCTGGGATGGTCGCTGACATCTGGTAATGTTAACGGAGACAACTTTGCTGATCTTATAATTGGAGCTCCATTTGCACCTGCTGGAGGAGAACAAAATGGGTTTGTGGCAGCTGTGTATGCCAAGACATCCGCCTTTAATCAAGGTAAGAATATCTTATCTGTCTGCATTTACTATTTTACCTATTTCGAGGAGTCTTCCCCTTTGCACTATACTACTCACCGTTAAGTAGATGTGCCTCCTGCAAAGCCCCTTTGCACTATACAACTTACAGCTAATTAGATGTGCCTCCTGCAAAGCCGTTTACCATTCTTCAGGATTGTCTGCCCAAAGACAGTGGTGTCTGTTTGAAAATGTCTGTGAATTCTGTACAGAGGACACAAAACTCCTTTGCACTACTCACTATTAATTAGATGGGCCTCCTGCAAAGCCCCTTTGCACTATACTACTTACAGCTACTTAGATGTGCCTCCTGCAAAGCCCCTTGGCACTAAACTACTTACAGCTAATTAGATGTGCCTCCTGCAAAGCCCCTTGGCACTATACTACTTACAGCTACTTAGATGTGCCTCCTGCAAAGCCCCTTTGCACTATACTACTTACAGCTAATTAGATGAGCCCCCAGCAAAGCCCCTTCACTAAACTGCTTACAGTTAATTAGATGAGCCCACACCAAATCCCTTTTTGCACTATATACTACTTACAGCTAATTAGATGAGCCCACAGCAAAGCCTTTTTTGCACTATATACTACTTACAGCTAATTAGATGTGTCTCATGCAAAGCCCCTTTGCACTATACTACTTACAGCTATTTAGATAAGCCTACAGCAAAACCCCTTTGCACTATACTACTTACCCTTCAGCAGAATGCCTTAGCTCTCTCTATTACTTAAACTAATAAAGTGAACGTCTAGCAATCTCCTTTGCACTACGCTACTTACAGTTAATTTGATGAGCCGAGCTTTCGGCAGCATTCCTTGGCACCACACTTAGGGTAGATTCACCCATTTCCGACCACATACCATAAGTCGACCACCTTCTGCACAGCATTGCTACCTGTCTATGCTATGTGGGGGTGTAAACTCTTTTTGGAGGCGATAGGTGGGGGGTTAATCTTACTCCCAGTATCTCAAACCCTTACCAATATTATCATTTTCTTATGAATAAAACGTTCATAAGTGAAGGTATTTGACCTATTTTTAGTGATGATAAATGAGAATTTTGCCCAATACTCTTTGACTTTGATGGCAGTTTGAATGTATGCCAATGGTTTAAATAACTAATTTCAATGATTTCCAATAGACACATATCTTATAAACATGTTCCATGTATTTTCGTGATGAAATATTCATATTCCAAGAATGACAGCCTACAAGCAAGTATCAGCTATTTTCACCATAATTCGACCATCATTTCAGCCTAAGTTGACCCCACTCTTCCTTAAGTCTTCTATATAAATCTACGTCCGTGCTTCCACAGCGCTTGGCAATATAGCGCTAGCAACCACTTGGCACTGAGAGCGATAGCAGGTTTCGGTGTAATATGAATCAGGATGTGACTGAATATATATATACCAAGGTTCTACACCAGGTGGCATACCTGTCCCATGAAGGGACCATGGGTATATACACCTGTTCTGTCCATCATCATTACTGGGGTACCTTTTAGTGGTGACTGTGCAGATCCATGAGATGGTATCAGTGCATATGCCAAGGATTTAAATGTAAATGTTGTTAGTAGATAGAAAATTGTATAAGAGGAGATAATTGTCAGCCATCCCACTGAGACTGCTGAGGGGATGGGATTAGTCTATTGCTTACACCCCTTTCAATGTTTAACCCAACTCATCCCTTTATCCACTATGAAACACCAGGGCACCTAGCTGATTTATGGAACCATGGATTATTAATTCCTTTTCTTTTTGCCACTATCAAAGCACTATATACCCTATAAAAGTCGACTTTAGGTGAAGTTTGGTCGTCTTTAGGTGAAATTACTTAATAAGGAAACTCACGTGTTATCATAAAGAAAATGATATATTATCATTGGATGCATACAATTGCACTCATTTGAAAATTTAGACAATTTCCTACTGTTTTGATTATTCATATGTGCTAATGGAATGATTATATATAGAGAGAAATTGATATGTACATTTTGCTCACAAGATTTCTGGACAGGAAGGGTCGACTTATGGTGAATTTACCCTATAGATAATCAGTTGACCTATCAGCAAAACTGTTTCTCACCTTATAACTTACAGTGGATCAGATCCTCCAGCAAAACCTCTTTGTATTATACTACTCACAGATAATTAGGAGAGCATTTATCAGACCCTCTTTGCATTATACTACTCACAGAAAGAGCATTTATCAGAACTCATCGCAACCTCTTTGTATATACTACTTTCAGCTACTGCAGTGCCACTGGACTCAGTCAAGGCCCCAATACTTTGATATAGCTTCACATTAAGGGTTTTCCCATTATTGGGGGCCACCCCCCCCCCTCTTTTTATATTTCGCCAATGTTAGATGGGCCTTCAGCAAAACTCCTGTTCATTTTTAAACATGTACCATACAGAATTTGTAAATGAACCTGAAATAAAACTCCATTGCGCCATATGTGTACTACTTACAGTTAAAGAAAGTTCCTTCAGCAACGCTACCTTTTAGTATACTACTAGTATTACTACTCGCAGCTAATGAGAGGTCTGCGCGAAATGATAGGTGTGGAAATCAGGACAGGGTAGCTTTCTAGACTATGTTTGGCCTCGAAAACCCAATGCAAGATATTTGTGGCAACAAATAACATGATATGTACACATTAACAACGACTGATGGATATCAATCTGTCAAATCTCCTTTTGATATACCTTCATCCACTTGAAAATAAATTTCATTTTGATCATGACTGATTTCAGCCAACCCAGTGTTATATGAGTCTGACTTTGACTGGGTGTCCAATGGTCAACAGAAGTACTCATGGTATGGGCATGACGTGTCTGTATCCAGCACCCACATGGTTATTGGGGCACCCACCTACAGGCTATGTGTCTGGTAAGAACTGCAATTCAATTCAAAGTTTGTTTTTTTTTAATTTTAACTGCAGTAGGGGGACACTATGGTAAATATCGTATTAGAGCTATAACAATGGATTAATTCCCAAATGTGTTATAATCGTGGGGAACACTTACGCTACTCTGATTAAATGTATAAACATATGAGACATTTTCATATTTTAAATTTCTTGGAGAAAAAAGGGAATTAGGTGAACGAAAGGATTTAAGTGACTCCCCGAAATTAATTAGAACCCCCTGAATCAGGGTTTTCTATAGGGAGGGATAGTCACTGTGAAAATCTTTGAAATCAGGGTAAACCTCGGAGACTTCCATTCACGAATAAACTTGTAAACCATGGCAGCCCTTATATAATAATTTAAAATTAAACTGATTTCAAAATGAAATAAAATCTTTTTTTCTACTCTAAAACAGGGAGGATTGCAAACATGATGATGGAGACGTTCAGGGGGCTGGGAAGGTATTTGTGTTCACTACACCACTCACATCCGGGGCCTCTGCCGCCCACACCCTCCTTGGTAACAAGGAGTTTGATTACCTCGGTGCACGTGTACTCCTGGGAAACTTTGCAGGCAGTGATAACGTCTTGGCATTCAGTGTCCCTAACAGGAGTAAGTATGTATGCAGTGTGGTGTAGATTAAAAAGTGTGGATAAAGTCGAATTAATTCTGAAGTCAACTTGACGAAGGATGAATACTAGTAAATCTTGAATTATGAATTTTCCTTACACGCGCAATAGTATATAAGAAAGAACTCACTATCTAGAATAAAGGCTTTTGTGCAATTGTATTGTATTTGGACCAATGAGTATAGTAATCCAAGAGATCACCCTCCAAGATCTAATGTTAAGATGTAAATAATCGATCATGCATTTAGCAAAGTAATAATCTACATTTCATTAAACCTGTTTTGTCAGATTGAGGAGTGGGTTCTACAAGGTATTTTCTTTTCAAAGCACCTGTGCTATATATAATAGTACCTCCTTAACTTTTTCTGAGTTATCAGCGATTTCAATCCCTTCACCTATGTTATTTTAATCAATAAAGTGATAATCGACATTTCATCAATTATTTTGCTATCAGATTTGGGACTGATTCTGCCCACCAAGCAGGCTGGTGTGACTAGGGTCTATGATATCTCCACTAAAGGACTCACGCAAAAGGTGGAGTATCAGGGTCAGCGGAGCCAGGGGCGCTTTGGGATGGGCTCATGGGTAAGGAAACTTTTACTCCTCTTAGGCTGATGCCTAAATTGTGCAATAAATCATCCGATATAATAATATTGTCAGTTTAATATCGTTTATTTAAAGTGTGTTAATACCATATTAATGTATCAGCCTTGTGTTTCGAAACTTGCAAAGAAAACTTGTCAATATTGATGGCTGTATATAGAATATAGGAGAAAAATGCCACATTATTTGTGAAATAATTATTCTTTCAGTTTGAAGATGTTAATGGTGACGGTGTTAACGACATGGTGCTGGGATCACCATTCTGGACAGATGGATACTTGTTCCACAGTGGAGGTGAGAAAACTCCATGAAACTGCATGGCCCATTATTAGAGCATAGATATTTAATTTTTATTTGAAATTTCTTTAATATGCTCTTGTGTCTAATGTCAAATGATAACAGCGGCGGATCCATGATTTTGCAAAGGAGGAGGGGAGCCCCTGTGTTGGCCTCTAGTCCTCGACAAATCTTAGGAATATAAATGGCAAATAAACACTGAAGTATGGCCAATATCAATGGAGGGGGTATGGTCATTATAATATGGTAGTGTCATAGTTATCCCTAATCTTTCCTATTTGCGTCTATTGACCTACCATTCATAGATATTCAATTCTATATAAACATGCATTTCAATACCATTTCAGCACTGAGAGGACGAGTGTTTGTCTTTTATGGAGGTAACGCATCTGGAAATGTAAAGAAGGTCAGTTAAGAATAAAAAGTTGTAAATCTTTTTTTCTTCAAAATAACATAATATCTGTTGGGTTGGTTGTGTTTTCTAGGTAGAGGTGTCACATTTTAGGCTTTACGTGAATAAAGTGCACGTTGCTCTTATGAAAATAAGGGTCAGTTTGATTCAATACAGAGACATACTGAGTCACTTCCCATCTTCCTCCTACAGGGAACGAAGTCAGTCATTAGCCCCATATCAATAGGCCTATGCTTTCACAAATGCATAGGAATCCTAGATAAAAGTGAACTACGTTCTCCTTGGGCATTTATACCCAATACATCTTTTTTATTTGCGTTATCAGGCTGATTTGGAATTATCCTACGATGAGGATGCTGCTAAGTTCGGGACATCTGTGACTTCAGTTCGAGGCACAAGCAAGGTAAGCATTCTCTGAAAATCCTTCTAAATGAACAAGTCAATTGTAGTAAGAAAAGGAAAATTCTAGTTTGGAGAATGAGCACTAGGGTGAACATCAATTTGGTGCTGCTACCTAGTGTAGGTTGATAGCATTGGCAAGTGACACAGAGGGTATTGCTGCTGCCACCTAATGAGAACAGTGAGAGTTACAGGGGAGACACTCCCTCCTGGTTCATGCCTAGTGTGGGGTTTGTGCTTTTCATCACAATTGTAGCCTTATTTCCTGTGGCATAGGTTCCCGCTATATCCATGATGATAGCATTGCCTATAAGAATGTGGATAGATATATCAGACATGCTTTCAAATATGCTCACTTTCAATGCATTCTCTCAGGACCACTTGTCTCCGTGTACATGTAGATCAATAATCTCCCACCCAATCAGACTACAAATACACTTGTTACCACCTGGAGCAATCTACTTCGGGGTCACTTGCCTGCCAGGAGACCTGAATAAGAGTCCTCATGTTACATGTCGATTTTAAGAAATGCTCATGTCACTTAAATCCCCTGTCCCATGTCTACTCTGAGAATCTACAATGCACCAATTTAACCTTAAGGAATCCCCCATGTCACGTCATTTCCCCCTCTATGTCACAAATGGCCATGCCACATGTCGGTTTAACCCGCTTGTGGGGGGGGGGGAAGGTTAAAGAAATGTCCCCGTCACCATGTCAAATAAAGAAATGCCTATGTCACCATGTCAAATAAAGAAATGCCCATGTCACCATGTCAAATAAAGAAATGCCCCCGTCACCATGTCAAATAAAGAAATGCCCATGTCACCATGTCAAATTTAGTGACACAGCTTCACATTTCTCAAAAAACTACGGTTGGCCTTTTTCCCGGAATGATTTGGGGTTTGCACTGCGATTTGGTTAGAGCCCACTGGTAGCGTTTGAGAAATGACTAGCTGGGCCATTGCATAGTTCTTTTGATCATCAGATATGATAACGTACATTTCCTATCTTTACAGGTTAACCTTGTTGTCGGGGCCCCAGGCAGCAGTGCAGGAGCTAAGCTAAGTGGACGACTGGCTGTGTTCTCACGGTCAATAAATACAACAAACTGAAATAAAAACTTACTCTTATAAATCAGACGTTTTCCATTTGTGAACACTGCATATTACATGTAGATTGAAAATTGGATTTGTAGCTTATTATGCAGGTTACACGGGTATTGATTAACTAGTTTGGTAGAGGCAAGAATTGTTAGAAACACACAGTCGATAATGGCCCATATTCCCTTTTCTTTCCCTCTCGATTGCTGAAACATGCTGATAACGCGTAACAATACATTCACCCTCCATATTATATTACCACTTTGGCGAACTACATGTACGTGTACCAGGAGTTGCTACATGTTGGTGGTAATAAGGAACACGTTGTTAAGTCGTGTAAAGTCTGTGACAGTTCCAGGTTTCACCTGTAGGGGGCGGCTCCGTTTTCATTCAGGGTCACTTTTTGTAGAGAGAATCAGAAACTGCATGAGCCTTTAACTTAGGGCAACTTATGCATTTACTAAGTTTATTCAAAATGTGGAAAAGATATGTTTACCTTCTTGTATTTAGGTTTAGTCGCGTCACTTGACAACTTATTAAAACGGATACGGCGCATGTACGGTAACGAAAGACGGGATATTTATACAACTGTGTACATCTGTATCTGTGCGAAGAGTTACACTGCAAAAATGGTGTTTAGATCCTAAACACAATTCTAAACATATTCTTGCAACGTTTTTGTAATCACATTAATTTCCTAAACATGTTTAGCCAAACAATATGCTTAGCTCAAGTGTTTAGAAATGTAGGTGTTTAGGTTAAAACTTTGGTGTTTAGATATATGAATTTTTGTGTTTAGGTGTTTATGAATTTTTGTGTTTAGATGTTTAAATGAATGGATGGAGAGTTAAGGTTTGCAGACATGTATGCATTAAAAAAACAGATATTTATATATTTTTTTCTCATTTACTGGGGGGGGTATTTACTTGCCAAAGTCTCCAAAGATGTCAGCCACAGCTATATATGTGTACATATATTAAACACTGCATCAGAATGAGAGACTTGAGAAAGTACAACAGCTTGGCATGAAGGACATTGCTTTATCTATTCCAGAATAACATCAAATAGGTGTCAGTCATGGAGTTTATTGATTATTTTATGGTAATGATGGTGGCATGAGGTGAATCTAGTCAATTTTCTATTGCCCTTTCTATTCACATGACATTCTATGAAATGAAACCATGATAAACAAGGGATTTGGGGACATTTGTCACAACAATTGATTATAACTGTGTGCAGATAGTCCAGTCAAAGGTAGTGCTGCTACCTGGTGTGGATTCAACATCCAAGTATCTAAACATATTGATGTTTAAATCTAAACACCTATTATTCAACTGTCTCAACTCTAAACATCTAAACATGTTTAGCGTAAATGTTTATGTAGTTAGAATAAAAGTGTTCATTTCCTAAATGTGTAGTCGAGGAGACACCTAACTGACCTATATGTTTAGGTTTTAAACATGTTTAGACCTAAACATGTTTAAAATCTAAACACCATTTTTGCAGTGTAGGGCTTGTATTTAAGGTGAAATATTAGCCTGTACCAAAAACTGACAAAAGTCAGTGCTTTTAACTATGCAGCTGATGCGCGTGTTATGACGTATGATAATTGTTGTTTTGGGCTAGGGGAGATGTAAAAAATTATTGCTGATCATTTCTGCGTACCATGGTGTACACAAAACACATTGTAACCCAGTCAGTGTTTGGTATTGGCGGATTTAGACTGCGGGGGTGGGGGGAGGGGGGTCTTCCCTCCCCCCTGCAGAGTCTATAGGACTCAGTATGGAGGCCTAGTGGAGCCGCCATATTGAATTTCGCTGGTTGAGGTAAAACCCACTGATAAGCCATATACCATCATGGGTACCTTGTCCCTGGTAACACCCACTTCCAGGGACATGCTGGTCCCATCTTATCAGTTCTTATCAGCATGTGTGGTGGGAACCAGCTCCAGACCAGCTAGTGGCCAATTCACCTCTTTTTATGCTATAATTGAGCCAAAATTAGGGGCCCCTTCGTTTTCAAAATGCTGGATCACAAACTGAAATGTTTTGATAGGCAGTGCCCTGGGAAAATCGCTAAATATGATTACATGTAAGACATACATATGTGTGGAACTGCAATATCGGTTGCATGCCAAAAAGAGATTTCTTTTCCAAGCATTACACCCTCAGTCATGCCCATAAAACCTTTAGGCACAAATAGCCATCACCAGTAGCTGACGTGCCGTAAAACACTAACTAACTAACTAACCCTCAGTCATGCACCATAGGTAGGAGGGCCGTGTTTCCACAGGCTACAGAATATTGGCACGGCTGTTCCAGCTATTTTGGCCGTGACAGGCCCTGCCAATACCGCCATACCATTCTGATCTTATTGGTGGCAGGCAAATTATGCCAAATATTCAATATAACCACCACTGCCAGATTCTAGAAACCCTCTGATAGGGAGAACCAAGAGCATCAGCAACTGTTACCAAACATTCCCTTCGTCACTATAAATTCTTACCAATCTCACATATATCACTTCCCCTGTTACTTTTACTCAAAAGAACGTCGGTTTGTATACTTGTATTTAGGCTACATTTATTACACTAAGTAGCTCTGAAACATGACCTGCTTAGAGGTCAGCATTGCTGTGAAATCATCCATTTGATGAGGAATCCAATCCTTTGACTTGTAATCATCAGATATACCTGTGTGTATATATGGGTAGTCCCCTGGGGAGAGCACTGACACCATGGGCACCCCTACCAACTGCCAAACTACCACCCTCTAGATTTGTTGGGAGTTGATTGCTCTGACAATCCTCAAATAGGCCACCGACCCTTGACTTAATGGGCTTAGATAGTCCTTCTCTTATAATTTCAGCAAGAACTCAATACAGTTGTCATCTATTGCTAATAATGAAGAAAATATTTTTATTCTTACGGAATTATTTCCATCTAAATGAGTCTCCATATTATTACTACATATGAAGAAAATAACAACCCCCTATGTGTGAAATCCACAGAATTACCGCCCCATATTTTTTTAAGCTGAGAGTTACCGTCCACTCTTTCTTGGCGCTCACCTTCTTTGCTACAAGAGGTAGTTTGGCAGTTGGTACCCTGTTCCCTACTAAGTACCCACCCCGGGATAGGCCTAATTACTATGTGTATTAAGAAGCCATGGCCAGTTCTGCAAGGTGTAGAATAGAAGGTGTAGAAGTTAAAATGGGAATCCTTCACGTGGAAGATGATGGATGGGTGTATGGTGGCCTCAACAAGCTTAATATACTCAGAACCCAGCCAGACATACTGTTTAATCAGCTGGAAAGAAACACACTTTTTTTTTGTGTGTAAAGAAATTACTTTGGCCATTTTAGATCAGAATTTCCTGATATATACACCAATGAAATAAACACAACGCTATATTGTCGTGGCTATCTCTCATATTGGCCGATTTCTAGTACAGTACACTAACGCAGTACAGTTAAGGTCGAATCCCACTTGGCGAAAAATGGCTGAAATATCTCTGCCATTTTAAATCTGTTGCTTTTGTGGGGCCTACTCCAAATTCGCAAGAGTTATAAGTGAAGCATGGAGCATAGAACACAACGCTCTCTTGCGAATTTAGGCCAGAAAATATATAATTTACAAAGATATAAACATCAACAAAGGCAAAACATCCCAAGGGGTGGACGGTAAAACACAACAATGCCCTTGTGTTCTATGTTCCCTGCTGTAGTTATAATCCTTGCGAATTTGGGGTAGGTACTATAAACGCAACAGATTAAAAATCGCAGATATATTTCAGCCATTTTTCGCCAAGTGGGAAAGAAAAAGAAGAAAAAAACAGTTGATCATTTCAATGCTCAATGTACAAGACGATGTGAAATAGGTATCCCCATACTTAACTATTTTGAATAAGGATTTATTTTGATCAAATATAGTTTGTAACATTCAACAGAGAACGAGTTTAGTACATTTTTGTACTGAGCCCTGGGGGAGGGCACTCCCTATGTGAGCTATAGTAACCATGTAGGTCGAATCCCACATGGTGAAAAATGCCTCAAATATCTGTGCGATTTTGAAACTCTTACAATTTTGGGTTCTACCCCAAATTTGGAAGAGATATAACTACAATAGGGTACATAGAAGACAAGGACACTGTTGTGTTTTATTGTAAAGAATTTGCGATATGTTGTCCTGGTTAATGGGTATATCTCTGCCTGACATGTTTGATATCCTAAAATCGCAAGGATCTAAAGCATTAGCACAGTCTGCAGTTGGATTTTGATATTACATCTTTCCCTATATTCTCCTTCCGATTTAGGACACCATGCAGGGAGGCTATAAAACACAACTGACAAAATCGCAGAGATATTTGAGGCATTTTTCGCCAAGGGATTCGACCTTTTGCGTACCAAAACTAGAGGGAAAGGGGTTCATTTTTAAGCAAAGGGGTGGGTCCTGCCGGATCCGTTAAAAGGTGTGCTTTTTGGGCAATTTTTGTTTGTAGATGTCACTTTCTGGGAACATCCCTTTAAAAAACTGGGAAAGGGTATTTATATTTCTGCAAAATATTGGGGGTTTCCACGCCAAAAGGGGTATATCTTAAATAATATTCACCCGCTAAAAGGGTAGGAAATCTGGGATGATGTACGCACATAGTATCCATAAAATCGAGAGAGCCCCCCCCCCCTGGGTACTGAGCTAACTCTTCCCAGCAGAAGATCTTATCTGCAACTTTCAACACAGAAGGAAAGTAATCGACTTATTTTGATAGGCGGACGAAGTGGGGAGGGTTGCCATCCCCCAAAGGAAGAGACCTGACAGAAGCAGTTGGCGACATCATTCCACCATATCGGTAGAGCACAAATTCTATCTGTGTTTGCCCGGACGCCGCGTTCCCCGCCACCCGCTGTGCTGTCAACCTCCCACCGCTCTTCCGTCCACCCCCCGCCGCCGGCCGGCTGGTCTCGGCCCAACTCACGCTGACTCCGAGATTGGCCGTGTAAGACGATCCGATTGGAGACCATTTATCACCACCCAAAGTACATGCCGCCTTCTACGTGACGTACCGTGGCGCAGAGGCGCCGTCCAGGCCGCTAATTTGGCGCCATTTTTGTACCTGAGGCAGACGACATTTGGGGTGGTTCAAAGAGCACCTGGGTCTGAAGATTAAAGCCCCCCCTTCCCCTATTCCCTCCCGTGAGAGGATCGGAGTCCAACTGGAATTGATAAATAGTAGATAAAGGTACTCGAATCACTGGTGACCAAGCACGGTTGGTCGTTTGATTTTCAACTCAGAAGGCTAAAATGTAAAATTTTACATTTTACCATTCTGAGTCGAAAATCAAACAACCATCAAGATGGGGAGAGAAAGAGAGGCAGAGAGAGAGAGAGAGAGAGAGAGAGAGAGAGAGAGAGAGAGAGAGAGGAAGAGAGAGAGAGAGAGAGAGAGAGAAAGAGAGAGAGAGAGAGAGAGAGAGAGAGGGGGGGGGGGAGGCAGAGAAACTGAGCCTATCCACTGAATTCACAGTTCTCTCTTTCCTAAAAAATGAACTTGGACAAAACTCTAAAGCACAAAACATGGACAAAACTCATTTTCATAACCCTGGTTTCGCTAGTGAAGCATCCAGCATACCGCATCATTTAATTAAAAAATGACTTTTCATTCAGAATTGAAAACCTCCCATTTCCCAAAAAGTCCCTTTACTTGTAGTATCACATGAAACATCATGTCACTTCAATTATATCCATTTTCTGGCGGCTAAGCGCACACAGGTGCTCACAGTAGATCTGTTTCACGTGCTATCAACTCTCATCACACTAAACCGCGAACAAATCCCTCCTTCACAAGGCACATCCAGTTTCCCACATTCGTCTCGTTTCGCCGACTCAAATCTGGATCGCATCAAAAACCAGGCAATATGGAGGATGATACTTCACTGACTCGATTCCTAGATTGTTATCCACATCCCACGGGCGTCCGTGTAGGGCCCTATTGACCTTTCGTCCGGTCAGGATTTAACTCTTTGAAGGGCATTGATGCAGGAGAGCATCATGCCCATTGGGCGTCATAACCGGGCGGTGGGCGTCATGATGCACCATTGAAGTGCTGGTGAGTCCGCTCACCAGCACTTCATGGGAGCATCATGCCGACCCTCCGAGAGTGTATCAGTCCCATAGGGTCGGCATGATGCATAAATGTAGCCCTGGTGAATCACTCGCCAGGGCTGCATTCATGCATCATGCTAACCCATGGGCATGATGCATCAGCGGCCCTTAAAGGGTTTTAAAGTCGCTCTCTGTTTCTAATTATGTACAGATCATAGGCCGCCGTGTACAGCTGCAATCCATCCCATCATAATCAGATGACAGACGCGTAGAGATTCCCACAACTGACCATGTTTCCAATCTCTTTATTTTTGTCTGATGAAGGGGTTTAACTCGTTATATCTGGCGTCATTACAAACCCAGGCTTCCCGGTCCCGTGGAGGATTCAACCTCGGCGTTCAACTGTCAAAACGTAATGTGATGCCTGTCGTCCAGCCGACCCTAACATAGCACCCTACCCCTCTCTGAAGCCGCCAACCCCAGATGGTAGTTATGACACATTTAAATCTACGCCGCCTTAGGATTTGTGACTGACGATCCCGGCATGGATTCATTATGCTAAAAGAGTGACAGTTTTGCTAATGTGACTGCATCTTTCTCTGGCTACAACCCTCCTCAATGTAAGTATTAATCCCCATGAAAAAGGCACAAAGACAGTGATGGGGGATGCTGGTGACAGGCCGTGTTGATTGGCACAGGGTGGGGGAGGGATAACGAGTCAGGTATGGAGTGGTTGGCCACCTGAGCCATGGTCAAGCCTTTAAGGGCCGCTGATACAACAGTGCATCATGCCAATTGGTCGTCATGATGCACCGATGAAGTGCTGGCGAGTCTGCTCGCCAGCACTTCATTGGAGCATCATGCCGACCCTCCGGGGATATATCAACTCTGTAGGTTCGGTATGATGCATTCATGCAGCCCTGGCGAGTCACTCGCCAGGGCTGCATTCATGCATCATGACTACCAATGGAGATGATGCATTAGCGGCCCGTAAAGGGTTAATAACTTCACTGATAAGATTACCCCCGCCTGGAGGACTCCTTAACTTAATTATCACCTACAGGAGAAACAAGTGTTGTTATAATCAGTGCAGGAGGAACGATGTACTTAGGTAGTTGAGAGCTCAGCTGTGTATGTGCTGAGAGATGAATAAATATACATGTATGCACATATTCATGTCAGTCAGCAAAGAGGCATGGGACCGAAAAATGCATTCATGAGGGAAATTGGCGACAGTAATACGAGTTGTCAGTTAACTAGCTAGACATGGCTTTTTATTTTCTTTTTTTTTTGTTGTAAAGAAAGGTGATATGATCTATTGTGTAACAGTGCAATGGCGGGTCCAGGGTTTTTGAAAAGGAGGGGGTGCACGATTAAGACCTTATTTTGGCTAAATTTTAAGGTTAAAAGGGGCAATTTACAACTGGCAAAAAGGAGGCAACGCGCGCTCCGTGTTATATATATATATATATATATATATATATATATATATATATATATATATATATATATATATTTATTTATTTCCCAAAAGTTTAAATGTTTACAAAGGTAAATAAATAGATGAGCCAATTGTATGCTTACTTCCACGTCACAAAAATACATCTGTAGCAACTGCATTGTGCTGTCAACAGGGATATAATTTTTCCAAATCGCATACTTTTGGCGGTAGGAGATGACAAGACATTTTGGCAAACCATGCTAACAATAGACCACCCCACCTCCAAACAGAGAGAGGCAAATACACACAATGATATGTAATCACCTCTAGTTATGTGGAGCTTCTTTTGCCACTGGCGAGGCAAGGGAAACAACTTCTTTTTGGAGGGGGTATGGTTCTCGGTTGGGGAGCCCGCTATGTTTTTGTGTATGCTATTATAGGGGACCTTCCCATGATTGCGGGGGGGGGGGCTGCGGCGCACGTCTATAGAATGCACACATCTATAAAAGAAGCCACTCCAGAAGCCACTCTCCTTCTAATAGACTTAGCGTGAAGTTTCTAGACGTACACGCACTGCGCTGCAGTGAAATATCAAGTAGGGACTGGTGAACACATAATCATATATGTATTGTTTCTCGTCACATTAACAAGAACGTCCCCTGTTGTCTTAAAAGTTGAGCTAAATGTTTTGTAAATAGTTTCTCGGACGTTGCCTTGAAAATTCTACATATAAGTACCTTTTATGATATATGAATTTAGGGGAACCAAAACCTCAATATAAACGATGGGCAGCTACATTAGAAAGGATCACAAACACACACACTTGCCTTCTATTGTGAGATCTAAGACTGGGGGAATCTCATAACGTGATTTTGGTTCTCAAATCAAATGCTTTTGCGAATGCCCCCTCAATTATAGAGTACATGTATACTTTGTATGGAATGACTAAAAGTATTTTTTAGAAAATGATTACTTGCATTATTTATTTTCAACTACAAAAAAAAACAAGCAGTTAGTAGACCCACCTGATAAATATCATCTGCACATGTGCTGTATAGTTATAGCTATAGCACATCTTCAAAAGGAGCCATTCACCTGAAGGTATGATAAGAAAGACTTGCTGATTCTTTGTGGCGTAGCACGTCCTATATATAAGTGACACTTAGGTCTTGCTATGCCATGAATACCCAGTGACTTAAGGAGACAGTGTTCCTCAAGATATGTATAAAGGAAGCTCAATATGATCCACAAACATGATAGCTAGTTTGAAAGTAAACTGAGAGTCTATGGAGGTGAAATATGGCTTCCCGGTTCAAATATCTGTGGAGTTCCCTCAATAATGGCAATAATGGAGTATATATTAACTATAAGGCCAAGAAAAAAATTGTGTGTTTCCAGTAACATGATACAAATGTCCAGGGTCGGTAGGTCGGATTTTTAAAAATTATTTCTTTTACATTTATAAAGGAAATGTTAGTGCACATATCAATGGATGTATCAAATTCTTTGATCTCATTATAAGATAATGATAGGAAACTGACAACTGTGAGAGAGGGGAAGAACACAAAAGGGATACAGGAAAAATCCTCAAAAGGTAATGAAAAATTTCTTTAATATATGAAAATATGAGACAAAATTCTTCAAAATTAAAAAAAAGTTTTTTCCCCCTGTTTTGTTAGGGTCGGTCGGGTTACTGGAAACAAACCTTTTTTTTTATTTGGCCTAATATGAAATGAATGTAAACATTTTCTTTTGAGGATCGTCCCACACTTCTTCACCCAGACTATCATGCAAGAAGATATAGGATGATTTTTTATGGCTTCACACAAATGCCTCTTTAGGTCAAATGATCCACATCGTGACATGCATACGTTCTGTACCGAGGAGAGAACAAGCCATGCCGAATCCGAACAACTGAGAGATTCTGAACGTCTACCTCAGACAAAACCTTTAAAACAACATCAGCAGGAACATAAACAGATTCTCTACCAGTGAGTTGGAGTGGAATGGAGAGGAGAGGGATCCCTTTTCTGGTGCAGGTCAGGGAGACACGCCAGCTGAGGCCACGGTCACCGCCTTTGTCATCAATATTAGATTCCTCCGAATTATGAGATTGGATTTTCCCTCGATAAGTGAAACTTTTTGTTATGACTCGTTGCGACAATTAAGTTTCCATTAGGATGTGCCATCGGCTGCTGCTACCCCCCTCCTCCCATATACACCCCTCCCCCTCCTTCTGACCACCCCTCCCGGTCCCTGCACTCAGCATCAAATGGGGCGTTACCTACGTTCTCAGTTTTCAAAATAACCCTTTATCCACTGATTTTTGAGCTGGAAAGCACTCATTTTTCACGAAAAGCACTGGTTCTGGGGGCCTAAAAAGTTATCTCTTTTTCTAAAAAACCAAGATGCTTTGGTGTTATTACATACCCAGCAAATTGTCGTTATCTGTCGCCATGATTGGTCATCAATGGTGACTCCTTTCTGAGTGATAACTCACTGCGTCATCTTTCGCCACTGCGTGTCAGTCTCACATGGCATGGCGATTTATCACAACAGTCGCCAACATGATCTCACTCACTGCGTGAGTATGTGCCACCCCTTGTCATCCCTCACAAAGCATGGTGACTTATCACCACCATCGCCAACATGGATCTCACTCACTCCGTCAATATGTGCCACTGTTTGTCAACTCTCATTCAGAATGGCAACTTTTCACCTGCATTGCCACATGGCTCTCACTCACTGCGTGAGTGTGTATCACTCCTAGTCAATCTTCTCTCAAAATGGCGACTTATCACCACCATTGCCAACATTGGTCTCACTCAATACGTGAATTTGTGTCACTCCAAGTCAATGCTCTCTGAGGATTGCATCATCTGTCACTCACTCTCACTCACAGTGGCAACTTATAACCACCATTGCCAAAGTTATTGAGACAGCACCACTGTTCAACATGTAGCCTATCTAGGAAGTGTGGGCATGAACTATAAGTCCCATACGTATCAAATGTGCTTTGTTTCACACTGATTTCCATGTAATACTTCAGAGTTAAATCAAACAAGATTATATAGAGAGAATATCAATTGAATTTAGATAGAGGTATCTCTAAAATGAAAGCAACTATCCATAAACACCTTTTCTCTGGTTACAGGAAAAATACATAGGGAAATATCAACATGAACACCTTGTCTGTGGTTAGAGGGAAGATACATATGGCAATACCTTCTCTGGCAAAACATTCTTTGATCCGGCAGATGTGAGGCTGCATGATTACCAATGTCAATGATCATGAGCTTTTCATCTAACAAAGTGAGTGATCACCAGCATCGCCATCACTGGTGAGTCTGAGTGATCACCACTCTCGCAATCCATGGTGAACCTGCGCTATGATGTGGTGCGCGTTTCATCTAGCGAGGTGAGTGATCAACCGCCTTGCCATCCCTGGTGAGTGTGAGTCATCACGATCCTCGCCAACCGTGGTGAACCTGTGCTATCACAAGGTACGCATTTTATCTAGCGAGGTGACTGATCACAATCCTTGCCATCCATGGTGAATGTGCATTATGACGTGGTGTGTGTCTCATCTAGCGAAGTGAGTGATCACTCATGTCGCCATCCCTGGTGAGGATGAGTGATCACTCATGTCGCCATCCCTGGTGAGGATGAGTGATCACGATCCTCGCTATCCCTGGTGAACATGTGCTATGACGAGGTGCGTGTTTCATCTAGCGAGGTGAGTGATCACCCGCGTCGCCATCCCTGGTGAGTCTGAGTGATCACCATCCTCGCCATCTGAGGTGAGGCCATGTGATCACCACCATTGCTATTCCTGGTGATCTTGTGCTATAGCGATGTCGTGTTCCATCTAGCGACATGTGTGAGCCACTTCACACAGGTTGACGAGGAGTCACGACAATTTGCTGGGTAGGTTTGATAATGAACATGCATTTTGCTGCTATTTCCTCAAATAGAACCTTTATCTCCTAGATAAGCTCCCTCGGAGAAAGGACCCCTTATTTGGAAACCCACGCAGATTCCCCGAGAAAAAATTACCCCTTGAGTCAAAAACCACTGACATTTCTCCCGACAAAAGCCCTTATTCTGGAATCGAAGGACGTTGGAAATATCCAAGGAAAGACCATTATCTTCACACATTTTAGAATGCAGATGGCGTACCCTATGTGTATTGAGTGCAGGGACCAGGCCACCCTCCTGTCCAAGCCATTCGCCCCATCATCCTCTTTGGCTCAGGGAGGGGTGCCTCGAACGCTGCAGCTTATTACACTCACTCCCCGTGCATTTATTTAATAACTAAATGACTAAAAGTATAATTGAATTTCTTATTTCATTACCATAAAAGCTTTGGGCACTCGGTATAATTTGATAAATTGAAATTCATTTCGGCTGTTATCCAACCGGCATTTAATTGTGCGGCGGGGAGCGTCGATCCGTTTTGCCGCTGCGCACTTGCCGGGGAGCTGCCGTCGTAACGGGTAACCCGGGCGGAAGTCATCTTCAGTTGAGCTATTTTGCCATTTTATAAGTTTCAAAGGTAATGAGATCACGTGGTTGGGTGGCGTCTGCAGAAAGCCGGTGAATGGGCGAACAGCGGGGAGCAACGCCCAACGGGCGCACGGCGAATCCCGGCTGCTGTCGACCGCTTTTGGCGCCAAGTTGGCCGGAAAGAATGTTGTTAGGAGCAGACGACAAGAACGCCGTCGACATCCATAGCTCAGAACAATAAAACCCTCAAGTACGAGCTTCAAAATGGCCCGCAGTAGCACGGCTATGATGGCGCGCCCAGACAATCTCCACTGAGCGGAGGTTTTGTTTTCGATCGGCTGACGTCGCTTTTGATAAAGCGTCGCTTTGTTTGGGACTGGAAACCAGAAATGACGCATCCGACCACAGCATATAACGGCAGTCCTCTCAGGTTATCTATGATAAAAAAAAAAACTGCTATAGAAACAAAGTGAGCCTGTCAGCGGGCGTACATAGGGGAATACGCACTATCTGTTAACAGGCCCATCCTCCATTGGGGATGGGGGGAATTACTTTTTTCTCCTCATCATATCACTCCACAAAGGGGTATTGCAGTACTGTCCCGGGAGTACTGTCCATAGGGCAAACATTGCCACAAATGGCGGGCATAAAACATTATGTAGCATGTTGAAAACACTTGTCAGGGAAGATACTCAGCAGGGCAGCTTTTGCAGGGGGGTCTGACGCGGGATGAACTTTCTAACTTGGGTCGTCTTCACAAACCATCCATTACAGGCTTGTTGAAATCCGCCTCTGGCTCGACCACCTATTAATCAACACCCTCGTCAGAATTGGCGGGGAAGCCATGTTAAATGGAACAGATTGCCGCCTGCTTCATAATATCGCGACTGATGACCTTACCGCATAAGATTGGGTGATGGTTCTTCAATGTGGCCCAAAACAATCGGTATTGAGTTTAACCCCTTAAGGACTGCAAATGCAGGAGTGTTTCATGCCCATTGTTCGTCATGATGTACCAATGAAGTACTGGCGAGTCTGCTTCCCAACACTTCATTGGAGTAGCATGCCGAGTGCACCATTCTCATAGGGTGATCATGATGACCAACAGTTACATCTAGATCAGGCCAAGGAAAATAAAATGTGTGTTTCCAGTAACATAGCTCAAAGAGCTAGGGTCGGTAGGTAAGATTTTTTTTTTTTACATTTATGTAGGAAATGTTAGGGCACATATCAATGGATGTAGCAAATTCTTTGATTTCATTGTAAAATAATGATGGGAAAATGGCAACTATGAGAGAGGGGAAGAACACTATTAGGATACAGGCAAAATCCTCAAAGAGTAATGAGAGTTTCTTTAAAATATGAAAAAATGAGACAAAATTCTTCAAAATCACAAAAAAAAAGTTTGTTTTTTTTGCCCCTGTTTGCTAGGGTCGGTCGGGTTACTGGAAACAAACCTTTTTTTATTTAGCCTCACGATAGCTATTATGTGCACAATTAGGCCTGCATCTTTATAGCACATTTACCGCGATTTTAGACATATATAACAACATAAATCAGTGATATAGTTCATTCCAGTTTATTCAATCCGTTTGCAACCAGTTCATTCCGTTTTACTAAGGCTTTTTTGGCAATGGGGTTATCAATATCAGCATAAGTGAAAAACATTTGGTACATTTGTTTTAGAAAGATCAACTGGGGATCAACACGATGTTACGGTGATCTTGAAAAGAGGAATAAGAGACAGGGAGCTATCAATGAGATGAGGGCTCATAAATGGATTTCAATACCTGTTACAATTGATTCAGGAAGCATACATATTTCATAATAAGTCTTCTTGAGCTTTTAGGTTCCTCATTATTCAATATCGCAGAATATCGCCAATATTATGACCTCAAGATATTTGAAATGTAGGACTCACAATGCCTACAACAGGGCCTAAGCTGTTCTTGGACGCACTGAAATACAGCGGGTTGTGTGGCTCACTAAAGGGCCACTTCCATTGCCGTCACCCTATACCGTCTGTCATGATCCTGTCATGATTCCTGTCAAAATTGTGATGGAATGGCGACTAAATTGTGACGAATTTGCATTCCGTCATTATTCAATCCAAAATTGTGACGGAATCGTGACTGACGGAATAGTGTGACGGCAATGGACATGGGGCTTAAGAGGCTGTCAAATGGCAAACAAGCCACAAAAACAACAACAGCAAGAATGTGGAAAATACACATGATCTTTCAGTTTTACAAGTCTCCTACATGGCAAGAAATATGTAATCATTTATTACTCTAAACCGATATTGTATTCATTTTATAAGATCATTTAGACGCTTATAGCTTCTTAAAATGGCTGTACATGGTAAGTATATTAAGTAACTGAACATCATACCTTCATAACTCTTGAACGTGAGTGAGCTGCCCTTTCGACAGCTAAGGTCATATTCGTGGCGGGAAAACTACATTGCACAATTTCACAGGCACATGTGTTCGTACCCACGCATAGGTGTACCATACACAAAGTGGAGACAGAAAAGGCGAGATTTAGACCCTTTTAAGTGGCATAGGAAGCCCAATCTTGAACGTACAGTATGTGAAATCAAAATTGTCTTGTATGCATTCACAGAATGCGATGATTAAAAATATGCACGTTTAGAAAAAAGGAGAAGAATACCAGCTACCAGACATGACGTATACAACAGTAGCAAACAGGACCGACCCAAGGACCATGCCTGCAAACTCCCCACAATACAAAAAAAAAACTTCTAAAATTGTTCCAAGTCCCCACCCCTCATACATAGCATTGGATCTGGACAACATTGACCCAGGAAGAAAAACCTGAGGATTCTACAGGTTTGTCGGAGTATAGAAAGCATTTCATAATTCAGACTGATTTTGAATCACGCTTGAGTCGATTTAGTCATACATGAATCACCGGAAACCATTATCGGTTCAAAAAGAAATAAAAAAAGGAAAATAACACATAATACAGGTCAATAAGTGACATATGTAACAGCATGATACCCAAAATTGATCCCTCAATTTGAATTTGCTCACGCAATGTGTAACAAAAGGACTTTTTTTAGCCACCACTCCGAGATTAACAATATTTAGAACTTATACTAGTGGGGCCAACACTTATCATCGGCAAACTGCCGCCCGTTTCACAGCGCTACTGACGTTGCCTAGTGACGTGACGTTGCTAAGTGACATGACGTTGCTAATTGACGTGATGTTGCGTCATAAAATATGATGAAAACGTCATTCTCCAAGCACTTGCTCTTGGAGGGGCTCAATTCAAAAGTTTAGGGCAATATATCTCAGTAAAGTTGAGTTTGTATTCCAGGCTATTTATAGGACTGATAGTATGGATATATAGCAGAAATGCCATGCAGTATTTAAGAATAATCTACGCCAAGAGTACTTATTATGATGGCACATGAAATGAGTTCAAAATGGTGGACTTTTAAAAAGTCAGCTATCTCATGTTGTTATGCACTGAGGCTAGACTCGAGATGATGTTTTAAAGATGACGTTTTTCCTCCTATAAATAATCCTATAAATAATTCTGATAGGAATGATTCATATCATGATATAATTCTTCAAAATATTAAAGATGCTAAATTTCAAAAGAAAAAACAAGTTAATTTTGAAAAAAGTACATACTTTGATCTAGCCTCTTTCGGTTTATCTGTTCCTGGCAAGCACTCAAGCTTAATTTAATGGGGTGGGGACCAGCGAGGAAGCAATGCCTTTTTATATATAGGGTAAATACTGATATGTATCTTATATGTGTTCATATTCTCTGCATGCTTCTCTAATATCACTCAAAAGGCCTGCTGGTTTGCATGAGGCCTATAATCATATCAATAATACCACAATACATGTAAATGTACCGGTATATTGGTTTAAAGATGAAATTCAAGGTTTCTCTGTCTACAAAATCATGCCATAGCACCCACAGTTTTTTTCCAGTTTGAAGATAAAGTTTATCGAGCTCCTCACAATTAAAAAAAAATGTGAGCTCGTGAGTTCGATCACAGTGCTTTATCAGGCGTAGTAACTTAACCCTTATTGGCTCCGCTAATGCATTAATGCATCATTGGTCATAATGATGCATTAATGCAGCCCTGGCGAGTTACATGCCAGGGCTGCATTCACACACCATGCTGAACCTGTGGGGTTGATACAACCCGTAGGGTCGGCATGATGCTCCAATGAAGTGCTGGCGAGCAGTCTTGCCAGCATCTCAATGGTGCACCATGACGATCAATGGGCATGATTCACTCCTGCACCAGTGGCCATCATGTTCCAGTTTTAATGGTAACTATGGTTGCCCACGTGGCGTGCAGGCTCCCCTTTACCGGCTGTTCTGGACATCACTTCCACCTCACTCTTAAACTCATCCAGGTTGATGTAGCATCCCTGCAATGATAAAAACACACAAAGTTTTACTTGGCTTAAATACTTTTTCATAAATACGCCATATTTTGGTTTCTCTCAGTAGCTATAGTTACTCTCTAATTGAGTATACAACATTAACTTTCTGCATGAGAAAAGAAAAGGTACAATAAAACACATTTACACAAATATGAGGAAAACTTCAAATTGTCTTACATGGCAAATATTGCAAATTTATCATGAATTGGTGAGCAATCTGTAGGCAGCTAGTGTCCAGTCTAAACACGGGTATAAAGACCTCCGGGTATGACTGAGTGAGTAATAGTTGTTTAACTTCATTTCGACAGATATTCATAAGAAAACTGTTTCAAACATCACTCGATGGATATATGTGTGCTCTTGCTCGCGCATATCTGCACCAAATACACAGAGGGGGTAGAAAAGATGAGATTAAAAACCCTCATAAGATAAGCCCTTAAGTTCATTTTCTTTCTTTCTCTGTTTATAGATAATGCTAGGGAGATAAGGGGTGCAGCATATCTGTGGGAATGCAGGATGGCCCCAGTCAGGGTTCACTGATGGTGTTGATCATGATGGACAGGTCCCTACACCTGATGCCTGTCTCACCAGCCTCCTGCAGTCTAATAACCTACATCTTACCCCTAGGTGTCACTCACCCCTTAACCCATTAAAGGTAAACACCTCCTGCAGTCTAACAACCTACATCTTACCCCTAGGTGCCACTCACCCCTTAACCCATTAAAGGTAGACACCTCCTGCAGTCTAACAACCTACATCTTACCCCTGAATGTCACTCACCCCTTAACCCATTAAAGGTAGACACCTCCTGCAGCCTAACATCCTACATCTTACCCCTAGGTGTCACTCACCCCTTAACCCATTAAAGGTAGACACCTCCTGCAGCCTAACATCCTACATCTTACCCCTAGGTGTCACTCACCCCTTAACCCATTAAAGGTAGACACCTCCTGCAGTCTAACAACCTACATCTTAGCCCTAGGTGTCACTCACCCCTTAACCCATTAAAGGTAGACACCTCCTGCAGTCTAACAACCTACATCTTACCCCTAGGTGTCACTCATCCCTTAACCCATTAAAGGTAGACACCTCCTGCAGCCTAACAACCTACAGCTTAGCCCTAGGTTTCACTCACCCCTTAACCCATTAAAGGTAGACACCTCCTGCAGTCTAACAACCTACATTTTACCCCTGAATGTCACTCACCCCTTAACCCATTAAAGGTAGACACCTCCTGCAGTCTAACAACCTACAGCTTAGCCCTAGGTTTCACTCACCCCTTAACCCATTAAAGGTAGACACGTCCTGCAGTCTAATAACCTACATCTTACCCCTAGGTGCCACTCACCCCTTAACCCATTAAAGGTAGAGACCTCCTGCAGTCTAATAACCTACATCTTACCCCTAGGTGTTAACCCAGACGAAAGGGAACTGGATATAGGTACTTTATTTACAAATGAAGATGTACTCAATTTAGTGCGCAAAATAAATATAGACAAGTCATGTGGTCTAAAAAACATCAATAGTAGAGTCCTAAAGGATACACTGATGGTATTGTATCATGAAATAACCCACATATTCAAAACCTCTATAAAAAGAGGAATCTTTCCCAATGCTTGGTCGTGTGGACTTCTTGTTCCAATACCAAAGAAAGGTAACCTGAACTGCATAAAAAATTGGAGACCCATCACGCTACTCCCACTACCAGCCAAATTATTAGAAAAGCTAGTACACAAAGCCTTAATCAAGTACCTAGAGGAGGAACATATTTTAAATCAGGCACAATTTGGATTTAGAGAGGGAAAAGGGACAGCTGATGCAGTTTTCAAAGTATTAGAAGATCTTTATATTGCCAGAGATGATGGCATGGTTACTGCTGCATGCTTCATCGACTTCTGCAAAGCCTTTGACAGTGTCCATCACCCCTCTCTATTGAATAAAATTTACGAGCTAAATATACATGGCGCCTTGAAAAAATGGCTGACCGACTACTTAGCTCACAGATACCATTCAACCATAGCTAATAACATAAGATCTGATGAACTGCCGGTTAAATTCGGAGTACCGCAGGGTTCAATTCTAGGGCCACTGCTTTTCCTATTATTCATGAATGACTTGCCTGACCGCATTCTGAACTCTAAATACTCCCTATATGCTGATGACATTGTATTATATACGTCGAGTGCCGAAGTCAATGAAGCAAGTAGAATGCTACAAGAGGACCTGTGTCGCATCGGTAAATGGTGTAATGATAATTACATGACCATAAATACCTCCAAAAGTATGATCATGATGCTTGGTTCCATGAACAAACTTAATGGCATAAACGCCCCTGTATTAACCATAAACAATGTACAGCTACCAGTGTGTCAAATGTATAATTATCTAGGAGTTGAATTGGACCAAACCCTAAATGTTAAATCGCATATAGGTAAGATAAAAAAGAGTTTCGGGAACAAGCTCTTAAAGCTTACCAAACTGCGTAAAGCCCTGTCCAAAAATATAAGCCTACGAGTATATAAAACCATGATCCTGCCTTCAATGGAATATTGCTCTTTCTTTACTGGGAGTGCTTGTGGTGTGGAGCCAATTAAATTACAGCGCATGCAAAACCAGGCATTGCGAATTTGTCAAAACCTCCGTGTATACGATATAAGTATAGCTGACCTGCACCGCATTTGTCTGGCAGAGTCATTAGAGGTAAAAAGAAACAGACAACTCCTCATCATAATGTGGAAAAGGATGAAGAGAGGAGAATCATTGCAGCCGATGAATGTCAGAACTAGGGGGGACCTCAAAATCAGGTTCGCTAAGAGACGTGCGAAAACAAGCTTCTATCAAAGAGGACCCTATTACAGGGGCGTCTCACTATGGGATAAACTACCAGCTGAAATACAAAAATTGCCAACCCTTAAAAGATTAAAAAATGCCATCAAAAGGTATCATAATGGAATATGAATGATCATCCTCCTATCCTTGTTAGACCTGTTTCAAATCCTCTATCAAAACCATTGTAACACCATTGTATGTTTATACATGTTTTCGTTCTGTTCATATGTCATTTATATGATTGATTACTACTCTTTACATTTAACTGACTGAAAATAGTATATAAAGACTGTATAGCTGTAATATGTTATGACAATATCAATGATGTAACCCATGAGGTACACTGAAAACCGTCCCCTCGGGACGACTGTACCCTAATAAATTAATAATAATAATAGGTGTCACTCACCCCTTAACCCATTGAAGGTAGACACCTCCTGCAGTCTAACAACCTACAGCTTAGCCCTAGGTGCCACTCACCCCTTAACCCATTAAAGGTAGACACCTCCTGCAGTCTAATAACCTACATCTTACCCCTAGGTGCCACTCACCCCTTAACCCATTAAAGGTAGACACCTCCTGCAGTCTAACAACCTACATCTTACCCCTAGGTGCCACTCACCCCTTAACCCATTAAAGGTAGACACCTCTTGCAGTCTAACAACCTACAGCTTAGCCCTAGGTTTCACTCACCCCTTAACCCATTAAAGGTAGACACCTCCTGCAGTCTAATAACCTACATCTTACCCCTAGGTGCCACTCACCCCTTAACCCATTAAAAGTAGACACCTCCTGCAGTCTAATAACCTACATCTTACCCCTAGGTGCCACTCACCCCTTAACCCATTAAAGGTAGACACCTCCTGCAGTCTAATAACCTACATCTTACCCCTAGGTGCCACTCACCCCTTAACCCATTAAAGGTAGACACCTCCTGCAGTCTAATAACCTACATCTTACCCCTAGGTGCCACTCACCCCTTAACCCATTAAAGGTAGACACCTCCTGCAGTCTAACAACCTACATCTTACCCCTAGGTGTCACTCACCCCTTAACCCATTAAAGGTAGACACCTCCTGCAGTCTAACAACCTACAGCTTAGCCCTAGGTGCCACTCACCCCTTAACCCATTAAAGGTAGACACCTCCTGCAGTCTAACAACCTACATCTTACCCCTAGGTGTCACTCACCCCTTAACCCATTAAAGGTAGACACCTCCTGCAGTCTAACAACCTACATCTTACCCCTAGGTGCCACTCACCCCTTAACCCATTAAAGGTAGACACCTCCTGCAGTCTAACAACCTACATCTTACCCCTGAATGTCACTCACCCTTTAACCAATGAAAGGCAGATAGTGTATTAATACATCATACCCATTGGTTGTCATGATGGTAGACACCTCCTGCAGTCTAACAACCTACATCTTACCCCTAGGTGTCACTCACCCCTTAACCCATTAAAGGTAGACACCTCCTGCAGTCTAACAACCTACAGCTTAGCCCTAGGTGTCACTCACCCCTTAACCCATTAAAGGTAGACACCTCCTGCAGTCTAACAACCTACAGCTTAGCCCTAGGTGCCACTCACCCCTTAACCCATTAAAGGTAGACACCTCCTGCAGTCTAATAACCTACATCTTACCCCTAGGTGTCACTCACCCCTTAACCCATTAAAGGTAGACACCTCCTGCAGTCTAACAACCTACATCTTACCCCTAGGTGCCACTCACCCCTTAACCCATTAAAGGTAGACACCTCCTGCAGTCTAACAACCTACATCTTACCCCTGAATGTCACTCACCCTTTAACCAATGAAAGGCAGATAGTGTATTAATACATCATGCCCATTGGTTGTCATGATGGTAGACACCTCCTGCAGTCTAACAACCTACATCTTACCCCTAGGTGTCACTCACCCCTTAACCCATTAAAGGTAGACACCTCCTGCAGTCTAACAACCTACAGCTTAGCCCTAGGTGCCACTCACCCCTTAACCCATTAAAGGTAGACACCTCCTGCAGTCTAATAACCTACATCTTACCCCTAGGTGCCACTCACCCCTTAACCCATTAAAGGTAGACACCTCCTGCAGTCTAACAACCTACATCTTACCCCTAGGTGCCACTCACCCCTTAACCCATTAAAGGTAGACACCTCTTGCAGTCTAACAACCTACAGCTTAGCTCTAGGTTTCACTCACCCCTTAACCCATTAAAGGTAGACACCTCCTGCAGTCTAATAACCTACATCTTACCCCTAGGTGCCACTCACCCCTTAACCCATTAAAGGTAGACACCTCCTGCAGTCTAATAACCTACATCTTACCCCTAGGTGCCACTCACCCCTTAACCCATTAAAGGTAGACACCTCCTGCAGTCTAATAACCTACATCTTACCCCTAGGTGCCACTCACCCCTTAACCCATTAAAGGTAGACACCTCCTGCAGTCTAACAACCTACATCTTACCCCTAGGTGTCACTCACCCCTTAACCCATTAAAGGTAGACACCTCCTGCAGTCTAACAACCTACAGCTTAGCCCTAGGTGCCACTCACCCCTTAACCCATTAAAGGTAGACACCTCCTGCAGTCTAATAACCTACATCTTACCCCTAGGTGTCACTCACCCCTTAACCCATTAAAGGTAGACACCTCCTGCAGTCTAACAACCTACATCTTACCCCTAGGTGCCACTCACCCCTTAACCCATTAAAGGTAGACACCTCCTGCAGTCTAACAACCTACATCTTACCCCTGAATGTCACTCACCCTTTAACCAATGAAAGGCAGATAGTGTATTAATACATCATGCCCATTGGTTGTCATGATGCATGAATGCAGCCCTGCCGGGGCTTCATTAATGCATCATGACGTTGATGCGATCTTGGAACAGTTGGCTTGATGCATCATTGAAGTGCGGCCAACTGTTCATTGGTGCATCATGACCAGAAAAAAAATCCACAACTAACTAACATCTCTATCTCCAAATATTCGGCCACTTTTATTTACTTCAAGAACCCAGTTCTCCCCCACATCATATATATATATATATATATATATATATATATATATATATATATATATATATATATATATATATATATATACTCTACCACCAGCAGGGTGTTTCTATATAATTAACATGTGGATGACACCACTCAAATACACTTAAGCTCAGCTCTAAATGCAGATAGGGCAGAAGTGCGTTTCCCTTTCTAAACGTGACTTCGATCTCCTGCTACGCCCTTGTTCTATCCACTAAGGCGTGGATAGAATAGAACTACATTCATTGATAGATGATGGAGAAATGGAACTTACTCTATCTAAAGATTAAGAAACAGGATAATGGCACTTTTTCTCTCTCAATCCTGTCAATAAGAAACGGTCTAGTGGCACTTTTTCCTCTATCTTTTTGGATAATATATTTGGTTAATGTATACTTGGGTAGAATATGGATTGAGCCATTTTTATGGTAACTTTAAAAATACTTTCAAAAATGACATCATTAAAATCCAGTAAAGTAACACTGCACTAGGTCATAACAGATTCTCCTCCCTATGTGTCCCACTTTGGATTATACCCCTTCCATCACTAGTTGACCCTCATCTGTGAACAGGCACATTCAGCTTTCAGTGATTAGGGTATAACTTTCGTTGATTGCTTCAGCTCCAACTACCGTAATACCTTGTGTATAAGGCGCACCTCGCGTATAAGACGCACCTACAGTTGAAGAAAATTGTCAAAAAAATAAAAAATTCATAACTTTGGTTCTACTGAATGGATTTTCAAAATTCAAAAAGCTATGTGTAGCTAGGGTCCCCGCACCCCCTTGAAACCCCCTCTGTCATTTTTTGAGTAAAGGGGAGTGTAACATATCAAAAGAAAGCTCTTGGTGTCCCCCTTGCGGATCCAGGATATAGTAAAACCTCGCGTATAAGACGCGCCTTATACGCGGGAGATCACGGTAGTAACCTTTTACCACCTATCATAATGATGATGTATAGCTCTACTATTCTTAGCGTAGAGTAGACTTTTACCTTTGGTAAAGTATATGACACTCAAATTGATACGACACCAGGATTGCACCTTAAAACCTTCTGAACTGAGTGAGGCATAAGATTACCATGAATGGTTGCATTGAAGTTACCTCCAAAACAGTGGGAGAACAGGTGATAAGTAAACTCTCGGCAACGGATAAAGGGTGACACATACTTTCTGCATGTATGAATTCTATATGCACTGAGTGATGTTTGGTCACATCAACAGTATTTCAATGACCTCCCAATGTCACATCAACCAGCAATAGCACCCTTGCAAAAGCGTTTTTTTTTTAAATTTTGCTACAAAGCGATCGTCATGTGGCCCATCTCCAACTTTACTTTAGGTGCAGTTCACCTTGACAAGAAAAGCGCATGAAAAAGGTTTCCCAATTTGTCCATATATTCATAGTGTTGTACACACACCTAGCAATCAGTGTTATCCACAGTGCCATAAGCATGCCAATATTACATACATTTTGAATATATAAGCTAATATATATTCATGAAGAGTTCATCACAAAGTTGCAAAGAATAGTCAATGAGGGGTTTATTCCTACCCATGGTGAAACAGCAATTACTGTCCAAATCACGTCCATATTTGTTCTGCATCAGTTTCATCCCAGACCCCAGAACACTGCCCCTTGTGTAGACTGCAACTTCTGCATCAGTTTCACCCCAAACCCCTGTACACCACCCGATGTGTACCTTGCAAACCAAACACACAAACGCCAAGGCCATAATGTCTGTAGAGTGGTCAGCAATAGGTCCGGCCTGTCCCTTCTCCCTTTACCACCCAGCTTCCCAGCACACACATCACTAGCCCTTTAAAGGCCGCTAATGCATTAATGCATCATGCCCATTGGTCGCCATGCATGGATGCAGAACTGGCGAGTGACTTGCCAGGGTTTCATTCATGCATCATGTTGACCCCACAGGGTTGATACAGTTCCTGAGCATCGGCATGATGCTCCAATGAAGTACTAGCACTTCATTGTTGCATCATGATGACCAGTGGACATGATGCACTCCCACGTTATCGGCCCTTTAAGGTCTTACTAGGGTCAATATGAGAAATCACGCTCAGCCTGTCAATCTGTCCGGCGGCCATGTTTGTCCGCGTGGACAAGGTGGACAAGGCCACCTCCGGCCGCTGCCCACTCGGCCGTACGTCTGTGTCCGGTCTGCGCGCCCAGCCGTACCCAGATTCAATTACGGACGCTCGGACATGCGCACAAGCACGGCTGGCCGCGTCAGGCTTGTAATTGACCAGTGGGGCGGGGAACTATTATATCAGGCACTGGTCTAATTGATGTCAACCCTGGCAGTGAACAAACTGAAAAGTTCTCTGGTTTACTTTTATTTGTTTTCTATAGTTTCTAGGCAAATACTTCATTAGAATGATCGCGCGCCCTGCAATTTATGTCAAAGGTAATGAAATTAATCCCCAATGACTTTTCCTGAACTTTTCAAAGTTAGAAGTTATAGGTTTTTGATAATACCAACATGTCATCAGCTAGAACGTGCCGTAGATAAAGTTTACAAACTAGTGACATATATACATCTCTTTATGTGATATTAATTCTAGGAAGCAATTACAAATGTACGTCATGAGAGGAGGCGTGACGTAGGTTTGCCAACATGCATGCTAATGAGTACGTCATGTACTGACCTTTAACCCCTGACCTCTGACCCTCAGGTGAGGAGTGTTGTCAGCACGTCTATTTTAACCCCTTAAGGACAACAACGCATCAAGTCCATTAGTCGGCATGAGGTATTGATGCTGCTCTGGCGAGTAACTCGCCAGAGCTGCATGAATGCATCGTGCGGACCCTACATAGGCACACCTGAAGAGTTGACATGATGCGATTAGACAAGCAAAGGTTGAATTTATGCATCACGACAACCAATGACCATGATACACTAATGCATCAGTAGCTATGGAAGGGTTAAAATCCACTATGGCTCAAGGCTAGAAGAGCACATTATTTCCATTGCATACATGAATACTAATCATGTAGAAAGTTCCCCAAGGCTAAACTTGTCATTGTAGTATATGTACACATCCGGTGTAGTGTAAAATTATATACGTGTGTTATATATCATTAGACGATTGTTTCTTTCCTGAAGCACGTCAAATGATTTGGATATTCATGTTATGTTTTCGCATTTCAGCTAAATCTGAGTATAGAGGAATCATCCTGGTGTCCGCAAGAATTGCCGTATGCGTCCATATTAAAGACGTAGATCGGTTAGGGGAAGTAGGGGTTGGAACAGTTAGGACATGGTTTGTCAATTGTAATATAAGAGCGATTTATCAAAAAAAAAATAAAGAATAATGTAGAACAAAATGTAAAACAGAAAATATTGTTTCACCATGTAGGAGATTAGCCCGTTGATTTGACAGAACGAGCCATACTAAAACGTCACTTGTTGTATACTACTTGCACATACCGAGGAGAGCAGAAAGGAAAAACTTTCAAACCTGTGTGTGACTCGTCTGAAAGGGATATCCCTTTGTGCTTTTATTTCTGGCATAGGAATGGTTTCTCAAACTATATAAAGTTACAAGTATTTAGTTTTCAATGTGCCATAAATCCCGCGCATAAGCTGCGATTTAAAGACCGTTGTAGAGGCCCACTGCGGCTTACACACCCTACCTCTACATGTACTCCCGGCCTCTACTCAGGGTGGGGCTTATACGTGGAGTTTTATATTATGGAACAGTAACAAACAGTAATTTCCAATCCCCAGGTGCGGGTTATATTGGAGGTTTTTACGATAATGATATGCATATATATGTGACATGTACAAATCTGGTACAAGCATGAAACGTCCTCCATGGATGAAGAGAGAGCAGTACTGGCAAGCTATTATCATGTGGATACGTTTTGAGAAGGGAAGAAGGTACTTTCAATATTGGAGGTTAGACAATTTTGACTGGTATTTCCGGCGGAAATGAAGCCTGAAGGGGGAAGCTCGGAGGCTGTATTAGAGATGGGGGTCAGGGTGTAGGTGAGGCGCCAAGTGAGGTCGTCATGATGCACCAATGACATGTTAATGGTCGTCATGATGCACCAATGATACGTTAATGGTCGTCATGATGCACCAATGATACGTTAATGGTCGTCATGATGCACCAATCATACGTTAATGGTCGTCATGATGCACCAATGACACGTTAATGGTCGTCATGATGCACCAATGACACGTTAATGGTCGTCATGATGCACCAATGACACGTTAATGGTCGTCATGATGCACCAATGATACGTTAATGGTCGTCATGATGCACCAATGATACGTTAATGGTCGTCATGATTCACCAATGATACGTTAATGGCCGGCATGATGCACCAATGATACGTTAATTGTCGTCATGATGCACCAATGATACGTTAATGGCCGTCATGATGCACCAATGATACGTTAATGGTCGTCATGATGCACCAATGATACGTTAATGGTCGTCATGATGCACCAATGATACGTTAATGGTCGTCATGATGCACCAATGATATGTTAATGGTCGTCATGATGCACCAATGATACGTTAATGGTCGTCATGATGCACCAATGATACGTTAATTGTCGTCATGATGCACCAATGATACGTTAATGGCCGTCATGATGCACCAATGATACGTTAATGGTCGTCATGATGCACCAATGATACGTTAATGGCCGGCATGATGCACCAATGATACGTTAATGGTCGTCATGATGCACCAATGATACATTAATGGCCGTCATGATGCACCAATGATACGTTAATGGTCGTCATGATGCACCAATGATACGTTAATGGTCGTCATGATGCACCAATGATACGTTAATTGTCGTCATGATGCACCAATGATACGTTAATGGCCGTCATGATGCACCAATGATATGTTAATGGTCGTCATAATGCACCAATGATACTTAATGGTCGTCATGATGCACCAATGATACGTTAATGGTCGTCATGATGCACCAATGATACGTTAATGGTCGTCATGATGCACCAATGATACGTTAATGGTCGTCATGATGCACCAATGCACTGCTGGCGAGTCTATTAGATCGCAAGTGGCGGAGTAAGATAAAGAGTGTGTATAGACACGCACCCCTCCTTTTTTGACTGGTTATTTTGGCCCCAAAATTTTGCTAAAAAAATAGAGGGCGCGCCTCTCCCCTTTGGCCGCGCCCCCTTCTTCACCAACTCCTGGATCCGCCACTTCCCACTTACCAATTCCCTGGGAGTGTATCAACCGTGTTGGGTTAGGGTGATGCACGAATGTAGACAAATGCTGCCTCCATGCTTCATGGTGACAAATGTGCACAGTCATTAAAGTGCATCTGAAAATACGCTATATTACCCTTGGAGGGCTATAGGCCAGGTTAGGATCAGTCTGGGTAAATCTTATAAGCCACACCCCAACAACTTTGCAAAGAGCTATAAGCCGCACCTGGGGCTTTTAAAATGCCTGTTCTATTGTTCTATAGTTTAGTGTGAAAAAGAAAACTACCGATTAGCGGCACCCCTATCTTTGGCTGATCCTCTTAGCCGAACTTGACCTCTGAATTAGTTGAAAAAGGTGCGGCTTATACGCGCGGTTTTACGGTAGAACAGGAAGTAGCGTCATCAGCTCGTCCTGGGGCCGCCATTTGGTGGGGACAATGGCTGCCATGACCTGCCTCACCCCCGCGCCATCTGCCGGCGGCGGCCCCCGCCCCTCACACTGCCCTCAGCCACCCGTACAATGTACACACTACATCTCATGGGCTGCCCTTTAAGGGCTACTGATGCATGCCCATGGGTCGTCATGATGCACCAATGAAGTGCTGGTGAGACTGCTCGCCAGCACTTCATTGGAGCATCATGCCGACCCTCTGAGATGTATCTGCCCCATATACGGTTGTCATGGTGCATGAATGTATAGCCTTGGCTCCCTGCATTCATGCATCATGACAGCCAATGGGCATGACGCATCAATGCATCATGACAACAATGGGCACGATGCATTAATGCGTCAGCCACCCTTGAAGGGCTAGGGTTTGGACGTCGGCGTGGCCGCAGTGCCGGACACAGCAATGTTGACACAGAGAGGCAGAGTGACCGACACCGCCGACCGTATCCATGAACCAACACGCACTCACCACCCAACTGAAAAACTAGCCACAAAGCCAGGCGAGCTTAATGAGTTTGACTTGGTAATCACACGCTTATCAATCGGCCATCGCTATATCTTGACTTTCACAGAGTCAATATTTGATTTGACGATTGTCCCCTGACAGACACCCCCTAGCTGACTCGGCAATAACAAGGGGGCATTTTGGGGTGTTTTAGCAGAATAATCCAGTAACAATTGGACGAGAGGGGATTAATTTGGCTGCTCAGATACTTAAAAGTAATGACAATATTGACACTGTTGGCAAAATTAGTGGAGCAGACCGAAACAGAGCACCCACGATTCTACATCTTTGTTTGAAGACTCTCTTAGGCACTAGAATAGGCCCCTAATACACATTATAAGGGGACGACAAAAAGTTCATGCACATTCTTTCTCTTTCGAAGAACTTGTCCATTGAACCTAGATCTGGAAGGGGGCCAACGCCAGAAGTGATTTCCAAAGAAGGAATGTGTGTCCTCGGGCCCGCTATATGGCGAAACTCGGTTCCCAAAGTAAGAATGCAAAGTCTTTTCAGTCTGTGTTTCCATGGAGATGGTTCGGGTGCGACTACTCCGCTGATAGTGATAATATGGCGTGGTGCAAACAAGTGCCGAGCCCGCCTTCTTGTTCTTAACCCTTTAAGGACCGATAGTGCATGCCCTTTGGTCGTCATGATGCATGATTGCACCCATGGCGAGTTACTCACCAGGGCTACATTCATGCACCATGACGACCCTACAGGGTTGATAGGCTGCAGGGGGGTCGAAATATATGTGTCAATACAGTGCTGGCAGGCAGAATCGCCAGCACTTCATTGGAGCATCATACCGATCAATGGGTGTGATGCATTCCTACATAATCAGCCACCTATAAAGGTTTAAAGCCGGTTGGGAGTGGTGATATTGCCTTTTGTTGGGGTATGAATGTATTCATGAGAACCGCCTGATGAAATAGTTGCGCTGACAGCCTGTCGTAGAGCGGACATCTCTGGCTAAGCCGGGCAGGGCCGAGACGGGATCACCGCGTAATCTAATCACTACTTCTCTAATTACTGTGGCTACCGCCAGGGGTACCACCGGCTCAGCGGATAAAAACACACAAGTGGTAGTCCGCCAACAAGTCGAGGTTTATCTCGGCGAAGACGGCTGCTTATTCCCGGCTTCTTCCCTTGTTGAAAGCTCCCTACCTCCCTCACAATCTTACATACCTTGCAGAAAAGGCACCGAGTAAACTCTTTCCACTTTCTCCCCCCCCCCACTCTGAGACCCCCCCCCCCCTTCCCCTGATCCAGTTTGCTCTAGAGCTCCCAGTGAAAGGCAGAGACAGAGTGCATGCAGTGGGGCGTGGGGAATAGAGACAGGATGAGGATTTCTCTGCTGCACAGTATTTCTGGGCTAGAATAGCACTAATGCAATGTGCCAATAGGGAAGGCAATGGCAAACTAAGAAGACTGTTACTCTCATAATCGCTGCTCTAATAGTGTGGCAAATGGGTGCATAGAGGAGCATTGAAAGCAATCTTAAACCTGCATGGCTATTAACTCCGTTGAACAGCTGGAGACAATAAGATAAAATGGGTTCCTTATGCTACATTTCAACTTTCCACATATCTCAATGAGTCACTGCACTTCATATCATTGGGGCAGTTATGCTCGAATATCATCTTAAGTTGAGGAATTATAGGAATCAGGAGCCCTATATATATGATACAAAATATCAAATCATACGGTATATTCTGGAACCTTAAAGGTAATATAAACATGTATGTTGCACCTTTATTAAAATGTATATGTTGCTTATAGGTAGATTGCAACTCAATAAATCACCATAATCTAAGAATTACACTTTATCAAAGGGAAGCAAATCGTTCAGGGTAGGGGTCAGGCACCTGTAATAAACAAATTTTCATGATAATAAAGTCAAACAATTCAGTATTCGGCTTAACTCGTGGAAAACGCTAAAAGTTGTATGTCAGAAGATCTTGCACTACGTTGTATCAGGCACAAAGGCATTGTAAACAATTCAAACCTATAGTTTCTCCATTATACCTCCGGTACTTTTCATTAGATGAGTCATCAATGACAAGTCTCTCAAGCATGGAAATGACGTCATGAAAAGTGACTCTAGCTTGCTTAGTAAAAGGGCGATTCTTCCTGTTAAATTCACAACACCATAAATCGTACACACGTCGATCTACGTCATACCAAACATGTGTACATTAAAAGAAGAACCTTCAGAATGAGACATTAGAGATTTTTATCATTAAACCCCCTCTCCACCTTTCCATGTTCAATGATATCACCCTTCACTACCCTGTTACCTTTTAGTTCTTGGAGGCATTGTTTTAACCAACATGTGACTTATGCCCTTTTGCAGAAGTAAGCCTCTATAGGACCAACACCATCCCATACCACATACATACAACACCATCCCATACCACATACATACAACACCATCCCATACCACATACATACAACACCATCCCATACCACATACATACAACACCATCCCATACCACATACATACTGCATTGAGCTCATCTGCTCTAACATAGTTTCTGTTATCTGCGCTGTGTGGTGTTATATTATGAAGAGAGGGGGTGAGGCTTACTACTTTTTTTGTCTTCCATTACTCTTGTAGTGATCCCTGTGGCGTTGTCGCCCTCTCTCCACTGTCTCTGGGGAGGGTTGGGGGAGTGGCGCAGTAATCGGCGATGGGGAGGCTTGGAATGCCATCAGGCGAGCCCAAGATGGCGTCCCTGGGCATCCATCACCATCAGGGTGACACCCAATGGGCGCCGGGCGCGCGCGGCACACATCAAATGAACACCTCTCACGGCCAGCAACCAAATGAAGCCTCCCCTGAGGTCCATGTACCTGCGGGGTGAAGAGAGTAGGAGGGAACCACAAAATGATGCTCATACTGACTCCATACAGGCCCCACACACGCCTCCTCCTACACCTTGCCGCCCCAGCACCTACTACAATATACTGCGGTTTGAGGCGTGTTGGTGTATTAGCACAGCATTATGGTCTGCTCATATTTTGACGTGTAAAACCTCTGTTGGGTTTACTGAGCGCATCAAGGTTCTCAATATGTACCAGCTGTAGACAGGGCTGGGCACAAATTAATTAATGATAATAAGATAGCGGGGAGGCTCGAAATATGGACCTCCAAAATGTAAGTTTAGTATAAAAATGCATTTGGAATTGAAAATCCCTGAAATCAGGAGAACCCCTGAAGACGTCCGTCCCTGCAAATCTAGTGAAATAAAGGAGTTGACTGCTTTGAGAATTTGATGATACACTTTTTAATTTGATGAGCACAAATTCATATGGGGCTTCGACTTGACGCAGAATGCAAATCCCTTTGTCTGGCTCCTCTGTGAGCCTCCCCTAAATTAAATCATGTGAATGTAAAACGTGTCAGCCTCCCTCTTCATCTTTAACACATTGGGCAGGTGAGAGCGGACGTTATCAATGACCACTCGGGCTTGGAGGCCCTGCCCAAGGGCCAAAGGTAAAGGGCGAAAGGGTCGTAGGTAGGTAGGGTTGTGAGGTGTAGAGGTCTTTGTTACCTTTATATGATTTTCAAGGCAGGTGGGTGGTATGGTATGGAGGGTAGTGGTGGTGGGAAGGGTGAGCTGGGAACGTTGGGAGCGAAGTACATTAAGCCAACCGGAAGCGGTAAGTGGAGAGGGAAGGTCACCAAGGGCTCCAACCACCGCGCATGACATCCTAGGATTGTGTACGGGGTTTCCCCAAAGGTTAAAATAGAAAAAAAAGTTGTCTGCAATACCTCCCTTGTGTATGAGTTCTTTTCTCGCTACCTTTTAAGAAAAGAAAAAAAGAAACTCAAAAAGTAATCAGAAGGGCTCAAGGTCAGCAGCCTTAATACTCTGCCTGACCTTCTGACTAGGGTCATTTGTAGGACAGAGAGGGTGGTTAGGGTAGCAGAACTAGTGTTAGGGTGGCCCTGTGTGGTGTTGGGGTGGCCTTGGTGGCACACTACGCCCAACTCGAGCAAAGACCCCGCCTGCGGAAACAACGGGGTAGGGTGCGCTGCGCTGACCCGGGAAACGAGCGGCGGGGCGGCAGCTATGTCGGCGCGGCATTTTTGCGAGCTTGTCGCGGCGAGGAGCGGATGATGGATGAGAACTGGTTCTCGGGTGACTCGCGCCGCCATAAATCATCGTCTGTCAGCGGCCCTGATTTATGCCCGCCATTGTGGCCGCACTTGTAATCCGTTGCCTACATTGCTGCTGAGCCTGGCCCGCGCTAACTACAAATTTTCCAGGCGGATGGCCAGCTCCGCCCGAGCCACTCAAGGCTCCAGCGTCCCTCTCCTCTCTCCCTCTCCCACCCCAAAAAGCCCATCTCTAAGCAGGGCCCGCCGTGTTTAATTATAAAACCCACGATTAAATTGCGGCACCCAGAGAGACGCTAGAAGAGGCGTCGCCAGCTCATAGCGGCACAGCAGCAGCCGCGTCCGTGCAAGGAGCGCGTCGCGTTGCCCGGGCACCATCAGACTGGTCGCGTTTGGCTGCGCCGCTGACGTACAATCACGATAGAGACCCCCTCTGAACGGGCTTTTCTCATTTGTTCCACCAAAACTTGTCAGTGGGGTTGAAGACGGAGGGGCCCCGGGGTGGCAGGCAGCCTCCCGAGGGGCAGGGGCGGTCACGCCTGTGGCCGCGGCCAAATAACCTGTCCCGGTCGGCGGGTACTCTCATCCATTAGTGCGGCAACTACCTCACACCCGGGCTGTCAGACACCCGTATAGCACTAGAGCATCCCCATCTTCTGCACTTAGCAAAAGGTGCGCCACACAAGGTGGCCAACAGATATATACCGTAGGTTCTTTAGTAGGGGGCACCATTGTTTGATCTGGTACCTGGAGAGATAAGCACTGATAAACAACCAGTGTGTTGGGTACTCGATGTCATGCAATGCTCCCTAAAAGGTCTGCATTGAATGAAGATAATTTTTTCTCATTGGTCAATAATGAATCCCGCTAGGTCGTTATAGGGGCGAAATGTCGTCTGCTGAGTTCTCACTCAAAAGGCAGACGACATCCACACTGTATGCGATAAGCAGCTGCTGGTATGGGTCAGTGTTAAACACATGAACACATCCGTAGTACATTAATGTCAAGACGACCACATGTGTAAAATACTATATCATTATTGACCAGGGTAGGGGCCCATAAACTTTACTTTAATTTGAAATTGACTAATACCGGGTATATATCAATATGTTCCATGAAGAGATATTTCAATCTGAATGAAATGGTCTAAAAATGGTGAAATAAAGCTGAGATTTTCCCCAACGTAAGTCATTTCAGGTATGAAATGATTTTGAAAACCAGCTTCAATCAATTATGGATGCATGGTTCATGTAGATGCTAAAGTAAAGTTCTACTTCTTTATTTCACCGCTTTGGAGTGATTTTTTTGTGTTCTTACTTTTGTGTTCTTCATTAACAGCCAGCTTCAGAGGTTGAATTGGATACATGTACACCTTATTTTGGATCCAGAAAACAACTAGGACCCAGCTAGTTCATCTACGTGGGCTATGAACTAGAGATAATTGCTATTGGAACTACGCACTGAGAGAGAATCAATAAAAGTTCCAATCACACTGTCTTTTACGTCCATCAAAAGTTTGTGGATACCTTGAAAGTAGTCTCAGAAGGGAACCAGATATATCTTATACTTTTCAGCGGCTATTTCCCATTGAAACCCTAAGCCACAAGTAGAATGGCTTAGATGTCTTTTTGTATGATGCATGTCTGTTTTCTAATGGGCCCTTCCCTCAGGAACCTCTCCTCATTCCACGGGAGGAAGTCTTTCTTCCTTTCTAATCAGTAATTCTATACTAATTAAGAGGCTACAATTGATAGGCATTTAGTTATTTTACCCATGGTAAAAAACTCCCCGTGTGTGACTATCATCAGAGGCCTCCCAGCGGTCCTTTTGATGATTTTTTTGTCTGAAGCCAAGAAAGAAATGAAGTAATATGACTTATCAATCTTAATGGACCCCCAATAGTTATGAATGTTGCAGTTCTTGGAAAGATAGGGCTACCTAATGGTGATTGGTGTAGGTTTACTGGGGTCTTTTTCCGTCCTGCTGGCTTTTTGATAAGATGTTTTCTGTTCTATTAAAACAGTGCATGGCCACAGAGGTCTTTGATAAAGAAGAGGGGAATTCAGTAGCAACATTGGGAGGTAATATATAATCATTAGTAACAACTCTAATTCCCCCATTTGGTAACTTCTGAGTTCCAGGAATAGGAAACTTTAAGTTTATGGACGTAATTCTGTTTTTGATGGTGGAATCTATTTCACAAAAAAAAAAAAGAAAAGTACTGTCGATGGCTTTGTCTTCTTACATGGATTTACTTTTTAGCTGAAAGATTTGGTGTGCGTGGAAGAGAGGTGGTGGTGGTTTTGGTGGAGGGGGGGGGGGTATATACACACCTTTATAATCCAGCTAGGGTACATGTGTCTGTGTCTGCAGTATTGAACAGACTGATTATCATCTTCCCATTTTCTTTGGCCACATTGGTATCAAACCAAATTCTGTACCTAAGGCATATTCAATTAGAATTCAACATGTATACTTCCTTGTAGAAGTATACTTTATGTTATCACTATCAAGGTTGTTACTTTAACTGTAAATGTGAACTATTCTACTCCATGTACTTTAGAGGCATTAGGGAAGTCATTTTGTCTTGTATTTGACCAAAAAATATGAAGCATAACATAAACCTCTTGGGAAGAACACATGTATATATGTAACACTGGCTGGCATATTTATCTAATAAAATACAATGTACAACGAATAGACTTATAAGAACAAGTTATTATCTGCAGGCAGACAAGGGGTTATTGCTTCCCTTGCAGTTCATCCAGAGGTAAGCCTGTTCATATTTAGTTAGTAGTATATCAGAGATGTCAGTTGGGTATTGCCCCAACCTCTGAAAATTTTGGGTGTTAGGAAAACACCCATTCTGCATAATGTATTTTGCTAAAAGAACCCATCTTGTCTTTATTTCAACATGTTCCCCTCACTCAAAATCATTAAAACCATCTCTAGAATGGATGGTCATAGAAAGACAGTTAAAAAAAACAGCATTAGAATTTCAGCCAATCAGCAGCCATCTTAGATTCATGTCCTCTGAAATGAGATTTCAGAGATCCTCTGATCTCTGAAAGGTGGTTTAGCCTGAACTGTGCTCAGTCTTATGCTCCCTAGAAGGAGAAATGAAACGTTGTGAGGCTATCTGTGATTAATATAACTCCAAATTAGGACTATAAGTTGGAAGAAGCCTCTGAGATGTCTGATTTTAGGAAAGTTTGAACATCTGAAAATAGACGGACCTCTGAAGGTCTGACATCTCTGGTATATGTATAGTGGCAATGTCTTATATAACAGGTCAGAGTATAAACACACGTGCCTTTCTCCGACTTATAATATTTCTAATGTATTTACTCCAATTTATTTTTACAGTGTATAAGTTACAATCTACTAAAGTCATAGGTACCGCGATTTGTCTTAGCAAGGTTGTTGTTGTTCCTGTGGTGCTGTGCTCTTCTTCCTTTCTCTAATGAGAAGAATTTCAGTCAAGCGTAAAGAACCCGGTCCCCCCTCCAAAAAAAGGAGAAAACACCCTCATGTGCTTAATAACTTTGAGAAGCTGGTTATGAGTAGGTAGAGCATGGATTAGAATCCACAGCGGCCAATCCCTGTCACAAATTACACCTAATCCTCAATGCCCAGACGTTGTAATCTGTTGTCAGGTCGCCTCCCCCATCACATTTCTTGCTGTCAGGTGGGCATTATCTCCTCCAGGCGCCTCTGAGGGATTTAGCACCAGGAGTGGGGTGGGTTCCTCCAGGTCCAGGAGGCTACCCCGGACTTGCCTGTCATCCTGCTGACGGCGCTGATCTTATCCTCCAGCTTAGATACTACACTAACCCGTTATCTCCCGGGCCCCGCAGCCTGAATATTAATGCACTGACCATAGGAGCCGCACCGCGCCAGCTTATGTATCCATGTTCAGCTTGGCCCTTCTGGGGCCGCTCATGCATAAGTATATATCATCCCCATCGGTCGGCGTGATGCACCAATGAAGTCTGCTCGCAAGCACTTCAATGGTGCATCATGACGACGCTCCGGGAGTGTATCAACCCTGTAGCATCGGCATGACGCATGAATCATGATGCATCCATGCATCATAGTGACCGATGGGCATGATGCATTAATGCACTATCCGCCTTCAAAGTGCTTAATACAGCTATAGGGTGACAGTTGTGATACGGACAGGTCCTATAAGAGTGTAGAATATTTAGGGGTGGGATATATACTGCCTCAGTACCTGTAACATGAGTGTGTATACATCAAAACTGAAGCTCAAGATTATCTATCTCCTCTCCCTCCACTCCCCTACAGCCGCTTATCTCATGGACCAGTCACCTGTCATGTCTAACCCTTTAAGGGCCACTGATGTAGAGTGCATCATGCCCATTGGTCGTCATGATGCACCGATGAAGTGCTGGTGAGACTGCTCGCCAGCACTTCATTGGAGCATCATGCCCACCCTCCGGGCTGTATCGACCCCATAGGGTCTGCATGATGCGAGTAACTCACCAGGGCTGCATTCATGCATCATGATGACCAATGGGCATGATACATTAATGCATTAGCGGCCCTTAAAGGGCTAAAGATTACCCACCGTGGTGCACATCAAGAATATGCTTCTAAATATTTACCACCAAAGACAGCTTATCTCGGGATTTGTAAGTGTGCTTATCGGCTTGGGATGAGTTGCAATCTTTAGCCAAAGTCTCAATATTAAAGTGACTCATGGGTTGGTATGATATGAGTGGATCCATGAAGCTAAAGAATGTGAAAAGGGTATAGCACAAACCCCCACAAAATCATCTCCACTTAACTATATGAAGTAGCACACTGAGCAGATGCACAATCTGACATGCAAAAATGTGAATCAGCTCTAGTTAACTTCAAGTATGCCATTGGGAAGTCAAATTTGGGGAAGCGATTTTTTTTGCAGGGCTTGTCCCTTTCTTTTTGACTCCCGGAGCTGACACTGGAGCAGGTTGACTTTGTATCCTAAATTTTCAGTCGAAAAACTGAATAAACTATGAAGGAAAGACAGCGGACAAACTTTGAGAATTAAGACTAGTTAACTCCCTTCTAAATCCATTCATTCCCCACAGATTCCATTTGAATAAAAGCCAGTGGTGCTTTACAGCTAATCCCCCTCTATGTCCACCTTCTTAGCCTGTCCCTCCCTCCTTAAGCCGTGGGCGTGTCCACCCCTTTAATCCCACGGACCGTGGAGGACACCCTTAATACCTCTCTCCTCCTGTCTGTCCAGGCCTGGCCGCGTGATTAATGGCATTTTGACCGTCTCCGCGCGCCCTGTGTACGCTCCAAATGGACCCCGGCCGGCCGAGCAGCTCCCTAACCCCGCCTTGATGCTCTTTCTATTGCTCAGGGGCCCCTGGGGAGCAGGACACTTGTTTCTATGTAGATTTGCTCGGGCTGGCTGGATGTGGGGTGGTTTGTGGGGTAGGGTAGAGGTTCCTGGGGTGTGAGTGAGAGTGTGACCTCCCATACCTAGCGTGTATTACGCGCTAACACCCTTCCCACCCCAGGACGTCTTATTGTAACCCTCCTACCCCCAACTCCTCCAGTGATGCAGTCTCAGTCACTCCTACATATTCAGAAATGCACTGATTATACGCTCACATTTCCATAACCGGCCAGGGATCGACTGGATTAATAAACAGGCCGGGAATTATTGAAAATAATCAGATATAAGCTTTAGGGGATGTCTGGGTGGATTTTCCCGGTTTGCAGGGGGTCGGAATGACATTAGTGTCTGCCTGTTCAGCGCGCCTCTGAGGGAAGCCAGCGGCTATGGGTAAGAATCGCACCAAATGACTGTAAGTAGTATACGGAAATGGGACTTTGGACCAGGCATATTCAATACTACCAGGTACATTGGTATGCTAGATTTAAAGCAGGGATTCTGGCGCTCTGGTTGATGTTAGATTCCGAAATGAATATGATAGTCTTAATGCATTTAGCCACGTGAATCTGATCCGTGTCCGCATGTGAAGCCAGCGGTTGTGGGTAGGAGTCGTTCAGATGGAGCGTAAGTTGTGTAGAGAAATGGGGCTTTTCACCAGGCACATTCCATTACATGTACTTCACAGATTATAACATACCCGGTACATTGCATTCTTCAAACATAATTATGAATAAAATGTAACAGGTATATAACTGAGCCGCCGATTACTCAGTGTCTTACTACGAATAACGACAGACAGTTACTGCTTAAATGTCTACCCAAAAGTAACTAGATCTAATTCAAGTCTGATTAGGTTCAAAAATGGTCAGTTTGATAAAGATAAAGAGAACTTTAATTAACGTCTATGAATAACTACGGATGAATTATTCAGGGGTAGAGGAACGTTCAACAATTATGTCACTGATTTTTGGGTCTTATCACTCACCAACTCCCTTTTTGTTTATGGTACTCAAGGACTTGGCTGGAAACCTGCATATTTATATGGCGGACGCAGTGGCTCCCTATCCCCAAGAAGATCGGTAACCGTTGGACAAAGGCCCATCCCTAATAAGAGCAGTGATTTAATTATTGAACGTTCCCCAGTCTAAATTCAGCATACCTGAAAGTGGCGCATACCGCCGTTGAGTGTGAAGGCGCGGCGGGCGTGCAGAATCCTCCTGTTGTTAAAGGACACGAGGTCACCCACTCGCAGCCTCATCTCCACCTGGTGGCCGGAAACAGAATCACACACGCCAAAATAACCACATGTCCACAGTTTACGGGATGCTGGTCAATGCAGGAGTGAATGTATCATGGCCATTGGTCATTGGCCATTGGCATGATGCTCCAAAGAAGTACTGGGCTCGCCAGCACTTTGTTGTGGCATCAGGCCGACCCTCCGGGTGAATTTCAACCACGTAGGTTCGGCCTGATGCATGACTACAGCATTCATGCATCACGACAACCAATGGGCATGATGCATTGATACACTGTCGGCATTTAAAGGGTTAAGTCAGCACCATGTTGATGTATGGGCAGCGGTCCAATACGGCCGCACCCCCGGGGGACCCGGGCCCACCCACGGCCATGGCCCCAGCGCAGATTTATTTGCGCTGAGGCAATTGCGCTTTCTGGGGAAGCCGGCAATGGGAAGGGCAATGGGAGAAGGAGTGGGGAGTCTATAGGAAGGCGTTCACAACCTAGACATGCACCATTACACGCCACACTTAGGGAAGAATAGACACGATGGATGGTGTTTTCTTATGGGGGAAGGCTTAGTATATTTTGTTGATAGTCTTGAAACTATTGGTATTTGCTTAGAGTTAGGGTAAATGTTGAAGTCATCTCTCAAAACAGCATACATTGTATCATAGACACTTTTTCATCTTGGAATTAATTTCTTTTCTCTCTTTATCTTTTTTTTTAAATAGAGGTAAAGCTATTGGGATTTGCTTAGGGTTAGGCCAAAAAAAAAAAGGTTTGTTTCCGGTCACCCGACCTACCTCAGCCTGAAGGGGCCGACCTCAGACTATCTCAAGAAAATTTTCATATTTTAATTTTAATTTTTCCTATTTTTTCATAATTTTTGCACATTGACATCATATTTCTAATATTTTTTAGGATTACTTGTGTCCAAGTATAGAATCCAACATTCTGGCCAAGTACTCTTAAGTTTTGTGCTGGTGTGATAGAAAAATCGATTCTCCATGACTCAACTATCAATAATATCAATGGAATATATGGGCCAAAATATGATCCAGTAAAAAAAAAAAAAAAAAAAAAATCCGACCTACCTACCTCAACTTTTTGGACCATGTTACCGGAAACTTACAATTTTTTAGGCCTTAGGGTAAATGGTGTAGTCATCTCTGGAAACAACATATTATATATACTCTTAAGAAAAACTCCATTTCACTAAGCCAGTTGTATTTCGCGCCTATCATTACTCTTATCAGGTTTGAATTTGAAAACTCCTCCTCGTATCCAAACAGGATTAGGAGAATACACCTCATCAATGAAAAACACCGATGTCAACTGCGAAAATGCAAGAAAAAGTAGTTATCATACGAAAATAGCATTTCACGTGATGTTAGATAAGAACGAGTCCCCTGGTGGCGGAAGGGGGAGCCTTGCGGTAAGTGGACATGCGCACTCACTAGACTGACCGCCCGAGCAGCTCGCCCGACGACGGAACCTGCTCGCCCCAGGCCCCGCCAGCTAATTCTCCCGCTAGATGAAGCGGATTTTGGCGTGGCAGGAGCCTATTACCGGCGAATTTAGCGGGGATGTCCACCGCCGGACATGTACTGGTCAACATGACAGGCCTATCACGGCGTCCAGGCTACAAATCACGTGACCAATGGTCAATCTGCGCGCGCAATAACGCTACACGGCCAAACCGGAAGTAGAAGTAGCGCAGGGAATGGTGGGATCCCGTGGTTACATTGAAACTGCATATTTCCACCTAGTGGCTGGTGGGATACATGTCTGTATGTATTTTCATTCCACATACGGGTAATAGATCTCATGGACAGGGTTTACCTCATAAGATAAAGCTTGTTTACATATGGTCTTTGGGATATCTTTTGGGCCAGCAATTTATACTAAGAAACGAATTACAGCATTACCATGTATTTTCAACCCAAAATGACAAATATGGATCGTAGAACTCATGGATAAGGTTTTTACCATATGGGATAAAGGTTGTTTACATTTGGTTTTGAGTTATCTTTAGGGTCAGCAATTGCTATCAAGGAAGTAATGATTATGATAAACAAGTACCCCATATTTAGAACACCAACATGGAAGGGTTATACGTATCATCGACAGAATGGTTTACACTTGCAGACCAAGAAGCACTAGTACATAAGTGGCGCTTATATGACAAGGTGCGTGAATGAATACTCACCCTGGTGTCTGATTCCTCAATCATCTGTGCAAAGCGATGGTACGACTTGTAATAAGGTTCGACATCTTCCTGGAATATCCAAAATAAGGCATTGAGTTACTTCACCATAGCATCCATGTCTTTAGCACAGGCATAGGAAACAAAACATTATAGGAGGGGGTGGGGTATCCCAGCCATGTTGAATCATCAGCTTACAAGACACTGACGCCTGGCATGGTCATGGTCAAAAGTGTTCTTTTCTAGCTTTTACTTCTGGTCCAGACACCCATGGCTGGCACCCCATTTCCCCTATCCCGCTACATGTATCATGTAGGCTCAATGCCAGTGATAAGGTGTGGTGATCTTGTGTAATTTGATTCCGACCTATTTTTTCTTTCTTTTTCTTTTCTTTTTTTGGTGGGGGCTCTGTTGGTGTATCATTTTGTATTGTTTTTTTTTTTTGGAAGGGGGCAGTGATATTCCTCTGTGGTAAGACCAGGCTCCTCCTCCCACCCTTTCCACCCGTTCAGAACAGTTCATTTTAGACATTATCATTTGCTCATCTGTGTAAAGGTGAAAAGATATATTGCTTAGCTGTGTCCCCAAAACAGTTCATATTCCCAACTCTACTAATAATTTGGGCCAAAACAACGCTTCTCTACTTACAAGAAACATTAAATGCTGCTAATAAGCCATGCCCATGGAGGGAAACAATAATAATAATAAAAAAAACAACATGAAAGCAAGTCGCACGTTAATTACGGCCTTAGGAACGGTTCCCCTTTCAATTAAAGACACGGCGTAGGTTGACGGAGGATTTTTGCGGAGGTCCACTTAATTAACCAGTACTTGTGCATCTTTAACTAGCTTGAACCAGTGGGCCCCCTATCGGTGTAATCAGTGTCAATTACGACTGGAGTCGACTGACGGCTACGACAAGGCCTGTCCCTCAACTGCAGACCTCCTGCGCCCTCTCCTCCAGGGGAAGAGCTGGAGAACCACATGAGAACATCACTTCTTGGGGCGAGGATGGGCATTTTGAAATAACAAATATAAAACATTCAGATATGAAACTCTGGCAGTACTCGTTTGGGGAATTCACTTCAGAACGCCGGGCTCCCAATGCCCAAGGGTCCCTGTGACTTTTCGGACTTAACTTCTAGTTTGGATCGCCAACTACTTGGCTGCGATCCCGGTAGGGTGCGTGCGGGTCTGATAGGACGAAATGTCCAATTAGCCGGAATGCCAAATGTAATTCCCCATCCCCGGTCCTAACGGTAATCAATAAAAGATTGTAAGATGGAGCCGACGTGAGGAGATAGAGGGAGTGGTTGGAGCAGAGGAAATGTGAGGGTTGGGAGGGTAACCCTACCCGACCGGATATAGTCCCAGTACTTCCGGCGGTCTGTGCATCCTTCCGGCTATCCCATTATGCGTCAGTATTGTTTCAAAACTTCAGCTCTAAATTGCAGGGTGCTGCGGTGGTGACTACACCCCAACGACCAGCCCCTGACGACCTGAGATCGCTTGCTAACGATAAAAGACTGACAGCCCTAATCTGGGAAGAAAAATAAAATGGGAGGACAGCACCATGCTTATCCGGCCCTATTACAGGCTTAAACTTTGGAAACCATTTCTATAATTGATGAATGTAGGGACTCTTAATTCAAGGTCAAAGTACCAATAATGCTTTAGAAACAATCTCGCTTGTATCAGATTTCAAAAATAAATTATTACAAATCTGATGGTTCATGTGCATGTCTCATGGTACTAATATATTATGTACCACGTATCAATTATTGATAACAGAGGGATATTAGAAAGCAGGGCTACATTATCTGGCAATCAGATGCCATGAAACAAACTGGCAGAGAGAACAATGCTTTGACAAGAACCCTCTGAGTCACATGGAGGGGGGGGGGGGTCTGTTTTCCCCCTCTTCACCCTATTTATTTCGAGCAACCTCCTGTTAATAGTTATGCCCTTATTGCTACATACGATGTTTCCTTCAGGGATGAAAGTCACTGAGCACGAAAATACCTGAAATGGTCCAATATTCGCACAAAAACATGGGTTTCTATATCAAAGAATAGGGCCCTGGAAATTCAAAATCCCTGAAATCAGGGAAATCCCTGAAGACTTGCATCCCTGTTCCTTATACCGTTTCTTTTGTTTAAACATATACACATAAACTTTGTCCAATTAACTTCTTTGCTGATGTGGCATTGACATTAAGTTTGCACATCTAGAGAGCAATTGCATTATTCACTGACACATCCTTAGCCTTGAGAATTAGCAAAATGTTTGTGACTACATCAAAACTCCATACATAAAATATCTTCTTTCATTTCCCTGCTTTCATCATGGAAAGCAGGCAAGAACACAAGCAAAAGAAAATTGAAATTGCCCCACATGAATTAAGAAAATTCTAGGAGTGTGAAGGGTATATCTGAACATGTATAGCAACAATACCAAACACATCACTGTATATTGCCTATCAACCAAACCCTTGATATACTGATGTCAAAGACTTATATACATTGCCATTTTGAGATGCTGTATTCATTTGCAGTGCGAACAAGCAGGAATTAAACCGTTTCAATAACACACTGAAATCCTACCTCTTGACTTCAGGACTACCGACAACTAAGTCCCATTAAAACTGATCAGAGACACCAAAACGCCTGGGCTTTTTGCACGTACTTTGTTCTCGTTGACAGGTAATCTCAGAGGAGGCACCGAGCTGGTCGGGGTTTAATTAACAAAGCTATTTGCTGCTGTCAACGGTGTCGGATACTAGTAGGATAGAGACTCTGAAGGCGACGTGCCTAAGAGATGAATATGGCTCAGAGACCACACGTATGTATTTCATATAGATTTGCTGGCAAAAAGTCAGTTCATTTGAACTTTCAGGGGGTAAATAGTACAGTCATTGTGTCAGAATCAGGAGCGTGGGGTGCTTGTGGCATTAATATCCTATGATGTAGGTGGTTTCTAATTCCTGTTAATAATCTGACAATGTGAGGTCAGTGTATTTTCAGATTACAAATATATTTGACGTCAATTGTCTTGTGTTTTGTAAGCGATTTCAGCAATATCGTATCTTCAATATATATGTAGGCTATATTTGCAAATTCGAAGGCACAACTTAAAAAAAAATAGGATATTAACAACTGCCAACGTCACCTGCCGAAGTAATTTGATCACGAGCATGCCATATATATATTCATTCACTTTTCACAGGTTCTTTGTCAGATGTAAATTCAAAGTGAACATTTGGATATGAAAAATCGTATAAAGCATGCACAATGCACATACCTCGGGCACGAAAAGAGGCCCTTCAAATGGAGGCGCCCACGTTACTGCAATAATCTGGAAGGAAAACATTTCAAGATAATATAAAGAGCAGAAATGCTATGTCAAAAATCTTACGTTTTACATCCAAAGTATTAATTGTCGGTGTCATAAAAGTCGCAAATGTCTTCACAACAATAGAAATGTGTTTTTAAGTTACTTATATAATCATTAGGCTCTGTGGTATGTAAACCTCATATATATGGGTTTTACATTTCCAATTAATATTCTTATTCTGACACATCAACTTTTTGTAAGTACCCGTTTTGCAAGGAATATAGTATTAAAGCTGATAATACTGGAACAATCGTAAATCAGGTAAAAGGTAATGGGTAAAAATAGTTATATTCATGAGAAAAAAACCCACTAAAACCTAGCCTCCCTGACAAAGCATGAGGCATATCTATGTAAACAACAAGGCATAACAAAACAATCATGGACCAATACCTTTCACACAGGTGTTAACCAGGCATATGCTGATGGAGATGGAGTGGGATTAACTCACACTGTTTACACCTGGATCTGGTAGGAACAGGGTGTGGTCATTGTAAGGGGTGGGGGAACAAGGCTTGGCATTACACACCCCTCCTCCTGTTCCTTTATATAACTCTTTAAGGGGCACTTATGTATTAATGCATCATGACCATTGGTTGTCATGATGCATGAATGCAGCCATGGCCAGTATCTCGCCAGGGCTGCATTCATGCATCATGCCAACCCTATGGGGTTGATACAGACCCGGAGGGTCAGCATGATGTTCCAATGAAGTGCTGGGGAGCAGACTCACTGTCACACTTCATTGGTGTATCATGCCGACCAATGGGCATGACGCACTCCTGCATCAGCAGCCCTTAAAAGGTTATCAACACCCACCTGGGTTCACATCCCCCCTATCCTAACACCAGCCACCCTGACCTTTCCAGCCACAGTTTGACTTTGTGAACCCCAGCTTTTATTCGCACGAACAAAGATAACTGTTTGACAATAGAGGCTGTGAAAGTGATACAGGGACATTGTGCGTCGTTGGCGTGTTGGCCAAGTGTCTGCTTGCACCAAGGGGTCACAGTGGGCCATTCAGTGCTGTTCTTTTTCTCTCTCTCCGCGTGCTGTGATTTTCTAATCCCCGCCGGGGCAATACTGCCGTGCGACACCCCCCCCCCTCCTCATTCCCTAGCTCCCCAGTCTCTAGCCCTTTGAACACCACTAATGCAGGAGTGCATTGTGTCCATTGGTCGCCAGGATGCTCCAATGAAGTGCTGACGAGACCCTCTGGTTATACCCTGTAGGATCGGCATGATGCTGGAATGCGAACCTGGCGAGTAACTCGCAAGGGTTATATTCATGGATTATGACGACCCATGGGCATGATGCAGCAATGCTTTAGCGGCCCTTACAGGTCTAGAAGCCTTTTGATGGCATATCATTGTGGCTGTATTCATAACCGGAAGTAGCACCAGGTGGCGCTTCAATGATTATGAAAATGAGGCTGACAATTTACCCCTCCCACGTAGACGGCCACGAGGGTGCGTTGTAGGGTTTGGGAGATGAGTTAGCAGAGGTAGGGGCAGTTAGGGTTTGGACTTCAACCCTTCTCAGCGATGCCCCATTGCTGAAAAAGAACACCCGGTTTGCTCGTTAATGATACAGCCGCCAAAACTCCGTTTGGATTCAATAACGGCTGCAAGGGCGTTAAGTATTGGTTCGGTGTGGGCTCCACTATGATGAGTAGGGGGTGTCTAGGTTGGGGCCCTGAGGCGCCCCCCGCCACGTCGGCGGATCTGATATCTCCAGGTGCCTGGCACGGCCCGACCACGCCCCCCTCCACTTGGTCGCCATGCCCACCAAAAATGTCTCGCCTGTCAATCATGTGTCAATCATATTGCGGCGCGCCGGCCGTTCCCACGCAGGCATTAATCAACGTCGGGTGGTGCAGAGCGGTGTGATTGACAGGCGGGCCAGCCGGCGTGGCCAGATGAAAGATAGCCCCGGCCCCCAGCCCGCCTGTTCTACACGTCCCCGGCACGCTGTAGGACAAGCAGGAATGCTGGATTTTTAACCTTACCCGCCCTGGAGGAACACAGAGACCTTCTCTGCGCCCTGGAGAAGGTGTACACCACCTCCAGGCGCGCCTACTCCTGTAGCAGACATGAGAGGTGGGGGATTGGGGAGGGGGGAGGTTTAATATCTACAACAAGTCTGCATATCGGCAGCGGCGATGCCTATCGGCTGGAGGGTGCGATAGTGGCTGTAAGGGGTGGGGGGGGGGTGGTGGTGGTGGTTATAACGGTGCTCCCCCTCCAGGTGGGGGTGATTAAAGTGCAGGCTCCTGGGCTCTATAATTACAACCACGGGCCGCGCCCGATCGGGGCCCGGCTAGAATGCCCGACATGGCGGGGCCCTTCATAGACCTGTCAACCAATGATGGGCTGGAATTACGCTCGGGGAAATGGCTTGACATTTAAATCATAAACTTCACACGGTACCACTGGCAGCGCCCCTCTGGCTTTAACCCTTTATCCCATTGGTCGTCATGATGCTCCGATGAAGTGCTGGCGAGCAGACTCGCCAGCACTTCATTGGTGCATCATGACGACCCTCCGGGTGTGTGTACACCCATAGAGTCAGCATGATGCTTGAATGCAGCCCTGGCGAAATACTCACCCCTCGCCAGGGCTGCATTCATACATGATGCATTAATGCATCAGCGGTCCTAAAAGGGTTGACCAGGTTGTTAGCGACCAGTGATTTCCGAGGCTTTCTGGAGGAAATGAAACAGACAATGGACTCGTTGGGACTTCTTACGAGGCTAACCTGAAAGTCAACGCGATCCTACTATTATAAAAAGAAATGAATAGGTGGATTGAATTTGGGAAAAAGATAGTCTGGGGTAAAAAATGGACATCATGAGAACAACACCGGCCTGTCATGGATGGCACTTTGATCTGGGATATCTCATTAAAATGAGTCACAGAAAAAGTGCTGTACAAGTATTCTATTTGTTACAGAGAGTTGTTTGTCCCAGGAACACTAAATGGGTCAGGTGTATTGTGTATAACTTACCTTTCCTTGTGGGTTGAGTGCGATGTGAGGGGTTCTGTACTGCATGTGGACTGGGTGATCTCTGTGAACAATCAAAATAATTTGGTTCAAAATCAAAGAATTTAGTACGCAGGGACAACACAATTACACATATATTTAGGGTACATTACCTTGAGACGTCCATCCCACACAACTTTAAAAATGGATTTGCTGCTAAATCAATGTTGCCAAATGCTTATTGAGCATAGAATCAATCATTTGATAATATTGATTCATCAACATATTTCTATGGTCATTTTGTGGTAATTTTATGTCTCAAGGTATGTTAACCTAGTACCCTATACAATATAGGTACGCATAGATATGCTTGTAGCTCTCACATATAGGCTCGATCACTTAATCACTGTGATAATTCACGAATGATAACCACATTACTCGCAGGAATGATCTGTAGCAATCATCATATACCGGCAATTTTCACCAAATTAAGTATCATCGTAGTCTGTGTGTCCTTTTATCGGATATAGGTCACAAGATCTGCACTACGACATTATCAAGATTCAAGTGCAATAATCACGATCATACTGTTATATATTGAAATCTCTTATCTTAATACACTTGATAACCCTACATATATTTCTATCGCTATACATTGAATATCATTGTACTATACGGACTTAGCAGGTTAAATTATTGGCGAATGAGATAGTCCCAATGATTCACTGCGGCCCTGTCAGGGGCCAACTGGTACCCATCTGAAAATTCTTATCAGTAGAACTCGCTGGTAACAAGCTCCAGCAATGGCGGCGCCTATGGGACAACCTGCTAACTCGGAATATGTGCACATGGCTATCACCTGTACACTCACCACTGATAGTTACACATGCCAACACTATAGCTCACTCACCCATTAACATGGCTCTAGACCCCTAAAATCGACATGGCGATATGAGCATTTTTTGGCCTAGTGACATGAGACATGGCCAATTCCTTAAAATCGACATGGGGACATGGCAATTCCTTAAAATTGACACAGGGACATAGCAATATCTTAAAATCGACATGGTGACATGGCCATTTCTTAAAATCGACATGGGACATTGGGACCCCCCATCAAGGGCCCCATTAACAACTATTACTAAGACACTGTACAATATGCCGGAATAAATACATCTGCATTATAAACTGACAGAAGATCTTGCCTATTTGATGATGCATACTTGACAGCATATCAAGATATGACAATACCAAAAAGAATGTGACAGTAACCAAGTAACCCGCCCTTTTATTAAGGCAAATCCTATATGCATGCATAGCTCATTAATGCTGCACTGGTGGGGGGGGGGGCGATAAAGAACTCCTTTACACTAGTAGGCCGGTAATAACAGGATACTCTACTGACCGAACTCATGCTATTTACCCCTTCACTGACTCATAGGCTCTAGAGACTTTCCTCCACTGCCCCAAATCACAGGGTTCTTTACTTTGACACCAGCCTTTAACACATTCACCGTCCATCCACCTAATGCATCCATACAGACCCGTTATTGCAACGCTGGTTGAGGTCAGAGGGAATACCAAGGTAGTGATAGACTTGTTCACATCTTTTCATTTTAAATCAAGGGAAAGAAATGAATGTAATTCAAGAAGGAATGTAAAAGTGGGACATTAAGACCAGTGGAAGGGAGAGGGGCGAGAGCGAGCCAGTATTAAGGGTTCCGTATAGGAAGAAAGTGTAAAAGAGGGAGGTCGGCAAAAGATGGGTCGAGTGGGGGGGGGGGTGTAGAAGGGGAACATATAAATCACCCCCTAACTAGAGTCCCCTAAGGGTGACTGCTCACCCCAGGGATCCAGCTACCCACTGACCCGCAGTGGTCAGGCTGTAGGGGGTGAGCCTCTATCAAGGTCATATCAGTCACATCAAAGTGAGCAGCGTCTGGGGTAAGTGGGCATGGATGGTGGCTGACGTGTAAAGCTATCAGTACACCTGCTTTATATTACATCCCCCCCCAAAAAAAAGCACATAACTCATATGGCACCATTGTGTTTTTTTTTTTTTTTAAATATTTTATATATGTACTATTAAAAGAGTGTTGGATTGCGAGGGTGTCAATCTATTAAACACAAACAGGCGTGGGTGGTATATAAAACAAGGATTTTTGCACGTGTTGTGTTTCCACTTGAAGGAGTTGTGGAAGGCCCAGGGAATGGGCTGTGAATGCCATTACTAGCGTACGCAGAGAAAAGCATAATGCTTCAATGAATATGGCAACTAAAGTCTGTATACAAGTTCGCCCCATGAATAATCTTCTTTCATTGCCTTGTTTTATCGGCAGTTGTAACGGGTTATCGCTGTAGCATAGATATAATGATTTATAGATTTTTTTTCAATATTATGATTTCAATATTATGATTCATAGACGATTACAAAATGTAGCTAAGGACTGTTAATAACCGATATAATTTAAATCAAACATTGATTCTCATTAATAGAAAGGCTCGTTTTATTTTGCAGCTGAAAAATGTGACTATCTTGCAAAGCATGTCCATGTCCATGTCCATGTCCTTGTTGTCTCAGAGGAAACCTTTGTATGTATTCATCAGAAGCTGTCTTTGTAAATTATGCAGACATGTACGTATCATTCCGCTGGGGCATGCCCCTATATGGTAGTACAGGTGCTGATCTTGTTTGTACTGATTGCGGAACACCGACTCCATATACTACTTACATTGTATAATTTCAACATTTTTAAAGTCCTTCAATTCCCCATTGGTGGAAATGTATACAGCTTTATTTTTGGCGGCCCATTGTAAACCTCAGGGATGAAAGTGACTGAACAAAAAATGAATAAATAAAACACATAAAAAAGGGAAAAATGAAAAAAAAAACGAATATCCAAAATGATCAAATAGAACCACCCTAATACGGGTTTTGTATATTAGACTAAGTCTTTGGAATTTCTTATATCAAAGAAAACCCTAAACACTTCCATCCCTATACTTAAGTCTATGTAAACATGCACCTTCCACTCGCCATGGGAAATTCCACCTGTCGGTACCAAGCTAGGGTTCCCTATAAAAAAACATCACCATGTACCTGATAACCCTGTGAAATGCACCTGGAAATGCAAAGAGTGTGGGGCAGAGACCTTGTCGGGGCAAACCATGGCTGGGTGGGAGAACTTGGCAGAGAACTTCAACTGAGGAAGTAGATCTTGTCTTGGGGTGTGTTCAGGGTGTCTATGTATGTTAACCCTCTAAGTCCCACTGGTCGTCATGATGCAGGAATGCAGCCCTGGTGAGTTAGTCACCAGGGCTACATTCATGCATCATGCCGACCCTGGAGGATTGATACACTCCTGGAGGGTCGGCATGATGCTCCAATAAAGTGCTGGTGAGCAGACTCACCAGCACTTCATTGGTGCATCATGACGACCAATGGACATGATGCACTCCTGCATGAGCGGCCCTTAGATGGCTAAGTGGGCATAGGGCCCTGTGTCAACCCTGTATGTCTGCCCTGTGGCGTCAATGTGTTGGGTTGTGGAGGGGTTTGGACGAGCTGACCGTAGTGCACTTCACTGTATATAGACATGTACCCAGGTATGTACGTGCTCATACACAAGCATATATGTGTATTCCCGCTTAGCGGATTCCTTAGTGGGCTGACCCCTGCTGAAGCTGATACCTTGCGAGATAAGGATTGATAACAGCGAGCTGATGGGTCCCAGGTATTACGTAATGCACCCTGAAAAGTCGGCATTGAATGAAACGAATTTTCTTATTGGTCAATATTATATTCCGCTAGGTTCCTATACGGCACATGGCTATTGTATTATTGACCAATGGGAAGCATCCCTGGCATTTACTGCGGAGACGGGGGCTGAAGGTGTTAGTCATAGTGCAGTTGGGGTCTAATAGCGGCCTCCATAGCCTAATGCGCTAATGCCCTATAGGGTAAGTCGCTCATGACTCGACCGCTAGGCCGCTAGGACATGTATATCTTGAGCCGACCACCCCATTATTTTCAGGACCTATGAGTAGTATATGTATTTGGGATATACGCCAGGTCTTTCTTCCGTAATTAAAGAGGTACAATCAATTAGAAGCCAAATGATATCATGCCGTATCAGTAAATCAGTAAGTCTAGGGTGGTTGACTTCCGGTACCGAAATTCCTGGTCAGTGGTCGAGTTAGGGGCGATTTACCCTATAGCATCAAAGAGAATGAATGGGATGGGAACTTGGACCTTGGTGGGTAGGTGGGTGAACTACAAAAATATATATGTGAAAACTGCTATCAATACACATTTGGAATACTGAATATCATTGCAACGTTGGGCAGGACCTCTCAAACAGGATCAAGGGAACTTTTGAACCCGGTCCCTGCACTTCCTACACCTTCTTACACCATCCTCGTTAGAAAAATCAAGAATATAGGGTCATATTTTAACAGGTTTGCATGTCTGCGATTTTTCCAAAAAAGGGGTCATTTTTCTTGAAAAATACGTGAAATCTGGAGAAAAGGGTATGAATTCCTAGCAGTCTTTGTGGAAAATAAGAAAAACAAAATCGATAATGATAATAATGGTGATTTGATATACATCTTCATGTATATTGATTCATAAAACATGTACGATTCATTCTCAAAACGGTGGTGTTTACAGAAATATCAGTGTTTTTCAAGAAAAAGGGGTCATTTTGGGGACCTTAATATCAGCGATTTTACCATAAAAAGGGATGATTTTTGCCTCAAAAATCAGTGGAAAAGGGTCATTTTTGGTAGATTTTAACGAGGATGGTGTCATGTTTGCATTGTGAGTGCGGGGACCGGGCTTTTGAAGTGACATTTCTATAAAAAAAGATTCTCTCTCCACACTACCGATAGTCAAACAGTGTAACGACTGGATAGTGGATAGTGTAACATATGATGATTTCCAGTACGAGTAAGAGAAGAGCAATGAACATGTATAAAATGTGACATGTGAGGCAATAAAAGGCACATTTTGCTTATTTTCTTTTAAAATCCACTGCATTGGTTATTGGAGCTGAAACATGCGTCCAGAACAGTAGACAGAACCTACCACTATATGTCCTTTGATTCTCAAACATCAGTGAGGAGTACTTTATTTACACGTTGTCAAGTTAATACATGGCTTTGCCCCTACCTTCACCCCGTGGAGCACTGCCGCTTTGTTAAGATTGATGAACCTTTGCCTGGTCCTATCCATTTTCAGACGCCAGATCTCTGTTTACATCGGCAATTGTCTAACACCAACCCTAGACCGGTAGGCCTTTAAGTGCTGCAGGAGTGCATCATGCCCATTGGTCGGCATGATGCACCAATGAAGTGTTTGTGAGTTTGCTCGGCAGGACTTCATTGGGGCATCATGCCGACCCTCCGGGTGTGTATCAACCCTATTGGGTCTAATTGGGATTGGAGCTGGTTTCTGGCGACATATACTGACTGATAAGAGCTGATAAGATGAGACCAGCTTGTCCCTGGAAGTGCTTGTTATCCAGGGAGTGTGCTTTGCCACTTCTAGAATAACAAGCAAAATTCAAAATGGTGGACACACTGGGTGCGAGTCTAGAATCATAAAGCGTTGGCATTATGTATGAATGCAGCCCTGGCGAGTGACACACCATGCAGGGCTGTATTCATGCACCATGGCGACCAAAGCATTAATGCACTCAAAGGGCCTTTAAAGGGTTAAAGAACACCCAAGATCACGTCACCATTGAGGGGCAGGTACATAAGGGTCAGACACGTAGCTACCCTAACCCCTTCTGGATCAGGGCCAAGCTGAATACTACCCAATAAATCATCAAGATCCAATAAATTAACTGTCAGTGATTTTTCTCCATGTTCTCATCTGTTAACATTTTTTCACCAGCTTACTGACACGTCACTTCCCCCAGATCTGAGGTATGAACTGAGCCATGCTGTCTCCCTTCTAGAGTCTGGGTGAGCGATATTGAGCAGTTCTAATGTCACCAATGTTTGTGACATCACCGGAAGGCATTGTCAGGAGCATGCGTTGTTTTGCTCTACTTGGCCGAGCGTTTGTGAGCACGTCGCGGCCCAGATGGGTTACCATATAACGACGGGATCTGCCGACAGAGGGCGACCCGTACATCATTAACCCCCTAAGGGACGCTGATGCATTAATCAATCATGCTCATTGGTTGTTATGATGCATGTAGTCCTGATGAGTACCTCGCCAGGGCTACATCCATGAATCATGCCGACCCTACAGGGTTAATATACTCCTGTGTGGTCGGCATGATGTACCAATGAAGTGCTGGCGAGCAGACTCACCAGCACTTCAATCAGTGGCAGATTTAGATGGGGGGCGCGCTCCCCCTCCCTTTTGCCAGTAGATTAGGGTTTATTTTCCTCTATTATGCCTCAAATATAGCTAAGAATAGAGAACAAAGGGCGCGCCCCCCCTTTTCAAAATACTGGATTCGCCACAGCATTTATTTAATGCCATTGGTGCATCATGCCGACCAATGGGGATGATGCAGTCCTGCATTGATGAGCAGCCTTTAAAGGATTAAAGCAGACCTGGTTCCTATAATAGACGAGCTGCTCCTGGAGCTGCTCAATGTGCGAGGTGAGCTGCTCACAGGGCCGGGCCATCAGGGTCTGACAGGAACATGGAGCCGTGGTTTTAGGTGCGGCCATCACATTATAGGACATTGTTACCAACACTAGTAGAGAAAGGCGCCGCACCACACGTCAAACACCCCTACCCTACCCCTCTCCCTCCTGATTCTCATTTTATATGAACACCAAACAGAACTGCCTGCATACATTTGCATCTCTGGTTTTATCTCAAGTCGAATACAGCAGCCCCGTAGGTTTAAGTTTAACCAAGCAGTCACCTATCGCTCATTCCCATTTGATGACCTTGTCCTTTTCGTTTGTCATGCATGTAGATATTCAATCAAAGTTGTCTAACTGAGGGTTGTAATCTCACTCAACTACACCTCATGAGGAAACCCCAATCACACCAAATCTCGTCGACCTTTGTCCATATATCTTGACCACTACGCAATCGCGCAATCACTCTCCCTATTTTCCCCCAAATCATGGACCTGCAAACAATGACTGGACATCGATGGCAGAGAATATTGAAATAGACGTCTAAGATGCATCCAAAACTTGAGATCACGCGCTGAGAAACATCTGAAAATTGCCTAAGCTCCTCACCTATATAAGGCGTACCCAAAGTATGAAAGCTATAAATGTCTGGTTGAAAGCGTCGGTGGGGGTGTGTGTGTGTGTGTGTGGGGGGGGTGACGGGTGCGTTGCTCACTCGTGGACAAACCAGCCTCGGGTTACAATTAACTCCCTATTGAGCTTCTCCTCAGTCCTCCAGCCAGGAGAGCCAAGTCTCTATCAGGCTTGTTCTCTGGGTACCACACCCCTCTCCTATAACCCCCGGGTATAACCCCCACCACCGTGGAGTTGACATGCACAGCAGATCGGCTTCCCTATTGTACCGCCATGACAGGCACTCGTAGACACCGACTTTGAAATCGCAATCGCTCATCAGCTCGAGTTAGGCTGACATATTTCTGAGGTGCTGCCGGGGAGTAATACCCCTGTAAGGACCGCTAATACAGGAGTGCATCATGCCCATTGGTCTGCATGATGCACCAATGAAGGTGAGCAATCTCACCAGCATTTCAGTGGAGCACCATGCCGACACTCCGGGAATGTATCAGTCCTGTAGGATCGGCATGATCCGTGAATGTAGCCCTGGTGAGTAACTCACCAGGGCTACATCATGACAAGCAATGGACATGATGCATCAATGCATTAGCGGCCTTTAAAGGGGCAATCGGGGGTGGGGAGAGGGAAGGGCGGCGTCCGGCTTTTCTGTCATCTCCTGGAGAGGGTCCGCGGCCACAGCCGGGAAATTGTCCATTCATGCTGAGCCTGACATGGGGCTGGACACTGACATATGGAAATAGGCCTGGGAAGGCGGCCACTCGGACACAGATGCTGCCTGAATCCCTAATACTGACCACCACTTGGATCTCCCCACAGGAACACGGGTGTACCCTACAAACTGACCCTCTCTAGCCCCTGCCCACCCACCTCCTGCCCTCTCCAACTCATCACACACATTTCCTATCTTAATACTATCATAATACCCCCTGAAGAAGACGCGCCTTATATACACGCCCTATAGATAAGAATCAGCCAAAGTTAGGGGTGCATGCGTCTTAAACGCGAGGATTCCATGTTATAAATCAGCATAAACTGATCGAAATATAGCTCCTAATGCTTTAAGGGTCTAGTATGAACCCAGGGTGCACCTTATAGGCTGGGCGCGCCTTATATGCGGGGTGTTACGGTATACTCTCCCTCAACTACCCTTCCAACTGCCCTCCCAGCCATATCACCCACCCCCAGGGGATTATTGAGATTTGAAGACAAAACTAAATGGTGTCTAAGGATTAGCTCCCCTGTCCACTCTCCTGCTCGTGATTTTAACGAGCAGCTCTGTGAGCAGCTTCCCAAGTGGGAGTGGGGGGGAGCAGCTCTGACCACTGGGCAGCACTGTAAAACCCTGCGTAATGCCGCATCCACCTACAAGCCGCATCTTGACTTTGGGAGAATGCTATAAGCCGAACCTGGGACCTGGAAAGGTTGTAATGACTTGCTATGTCAGGGTCGGATTCAGACTGGGGTGGTCTGGTGGGGGAGGGGGTATAACCAAGAAAATTTTGTCAATGGGGGGGGGGGGGGGTGAGGTTTACGGGGGACATGAGGGAGGGACCACATTTCATATAGTCTACTAAACTGATACCCATTTTCAGCGGGCCTCAGGCCCTGCTTCGCTATTAATCTATTAATGTGTAAAAACCCGTGGAAGAGTCCCACCCCGGCCGCAGCCTGGGTGGGTTAAAGATGGTCTTATATAATGGGTCTAGACCCCTAAATTCGACAGGGTGACATGGCCATTTCTTAAAATCGACATGTGACATGGAGCATAGTGACAAGGACATGGAGAATGAAAAAGTTAGTGACATGAGACATGGGGAAATAGAAATTTAGTGACATGTGACATGGCCTTTTCTTAAAATCGACATGTGACATGGGGACCCCCCCATCTAGACCCCCTATATAAGCCGCACTAGGTAGCTGAAATGGTCTCTACATCGCGTCTTATACGGGTGGTTTTACGGCATTAGCAGTAGCAAGGCTGACCCCATGTGAACTGACCACGAAGCCGTTACAATAGCCCATTACCAGCCTAACCCGATCATCCCTATTAACCATTTAAGGGCAGGAGTGCATTAAGCCCATTGGTCCTCATGATCATGATGCACCAATGAAGTGCTGGTGAGACTGCACACCACACTTCATTGGTGCATCATGCCTACCCTCTAGGAGTTTGTGTATCAACCCCTTAGGGTCAGCACGATGCATGATGCCCGGATGAGTTGCAATGCTGCATTCATGCATCATGACGACCAGTAGGCATGATGCACTCCTGCATCAGCAGCCTTTAAAGGACTAACCAAGATAACAAGCCTGAGGATGCAATTGCTCCGCCACAAGTACCGCGGCGCCAACAGAATCACTAATAGGGACAAAAATTGAAATTTTCGCTCCGCCAAGAGGATTTGCTTCTAACACGATCATCTCGGCCATAATCTGATTATCTTGACCGCAGCATCCAATGAGGATGACGCCGATAAAACCCAGTTGATTCCATTACCGAATGGAAATCGCCCACGGGGTCAGGTTTAATTGGTTTTTAATTTCAAATACGGAGCGATTAAAAGAGCTTGACGAAAACACGCCTGGCTGTGTATTTATGCTTTCAAAACGCAATAAGACGACCGAGGCGTCTTGGTGGAACTTCGTTATTGTGGCTTTATTGGGAAGGCGATGGAGTTTCGACTCTTTGGACTCTAAGAAAGCAAAGCAAGTATTAACGCCGTAATCACCAGTTTCCCGATGGCCCTTCCCGCCCACGGCTTGGGTATGACGAGTAGCTGCCTTCCAGACTCAGAAAGGGATGCTGAAGAGATGCGTGGGCAGCTGATATCAGGTTTTATATTTTCACTGACGTAGGAGGCAGGGTGGGGTGGGGGTGGGGGTGTAAGGAGAAGGCCCCTATACAAGCACGTAAAAGCATTACCCCACCTAGACTTTGCGGTTTATAGATGGGAATTTGAGACTATGCCTATGGAGCAGTACTAAACTGGTATTTTTTAAGCCGCACCTTCCGTCAGCTTATGACTATATATGTAAGCCCGGATATATATGGCTCAGAGTCAGAGATGCTATTCGCTGGCAGAAAAAAACAACTTTATACAAACTATATTTTTGACACATTTTCCCTGGATATTGAAATGATACAATGCAGTGTCTATTTTCTATACACAGAGTTTTACTGTATACTCCACTGGTGATCTTCCACTTGTTTCTTCTTGGTCTTGGATAGGTGGTGAGGGGGGTCAGGGATGAGGGGTTGAGGGGGGGGGGAGGTCAGGGGTGAGGTGGTGTGTGTGAAGGGGTGGACAGGTGAGATTATCGGTCCCTAACGGAGGGGGTCATCCCCCCTGCCCTACCCGTATACCCTATCATAACCTCTGACCTCTCCTACTCAAAGCCCAACCAGCCCTAGATCCCTATTGCCTCCCACCCCCCCCTCCCTAGTGGAGGCACTTGGACTAGGTTTGGGTACCAAGAGCTGTGGCAAGGAAAAATTTGGGGCTGTCGATTGAATGAAAATTTAATTCATGGGTCCTTTGATTTCTATCATAATGTTTATGGTAATAAAACAACCTACATAGTCTGTGCAAATTCATAAATACTATTCCCAAATCACCTCATCTTGAGGGGAAGAGGGTTTTGTTACATGACTTCTTGAAATTACAGGGCTGAAAAAGAATTAAGGTGCTTTATAGGGGCTGTCAGGGAGGATCCAAAAGAGGTGGTCAGGGGGCACAGCCAGGGTCATGAGCAACATTTCCTATACCGAGGTACCGGATTCTTCAATGGGCGCCGCCATTGCTTAAGCCTGTTCCCAGCCGTTATCAGATGTCCCTGAGAGGACCGCAGTGAAAAGATGGTGTTATTTCATTGGCTGAAAATCAAACCAGCTAAGTCCGTATAGTTAAGAGCCCATTTTCAGGGGGCACGTATCGGTCCTCCAGTCTAGAAATTGGATCAGCTTCTGGGTCAAATAGTAAAAGTAAAAGAAGTGTGTGTAGTCTTGCAGTTGGTAGTCACCATCATAGAGCCAATGACCCCCCCCCCCTCCATTCAAACTTCCTGCCACCAGGCCTGATGCGTCCAGTGGCAGACAGAGACCCCCCCCCCCCCGAGTATCTCACGCCCTACTCTCAGCATGGCCTATCTGCAGGCGGCCCTGTGGCTAGGGGTCAGGACCCCGTCAGCCCGCCTGTCTCCGCCTATATTCACCCACCCTGGATCCAACCTTTATCAATAGTCCGTATTTAGGCATTATTACACTCAGCCATCCCCAAACTCCCTTCTTCTCCCACTCTTTCTCGATCCACGAGGGCGGACCACTCGATGGTCATCGACGTGGTCAGCGCTAGCCTCTCAACATGGCCTACCGGTGTTTTACGTTTAATATTACAGATATCCTATTTCCACAATAAATTCATAAATTATAAGAAGTTTTATTAATTTATAGTTGCTTTGCGAAGTTCTGTGTTCAGCACTCTTGTCGATATGTGACAAAATGGCTCTTGTCGATATCTGATAGAATTGCTAATATCGATATCAATACGTGACAAAATTGTTAGGCAAATGTCACAGACTACTTCAAAGATAAATGTATGTACTAGAGGTCGTTGACTAGATTGTCGATCTTGGTGAAATGGGCTCCGGATCTCAGAGCTGTGTCGTGTGTCCTATTATCCCGCCTATTATACAAATGACACATTCAGGCTAGAGCATGTCACGAGACCAGAGTCATATTATAAAGCTAGCTGCCATATTACGCCTGTTATTATTAGATGTAGGCGAAGCCTCCATGATCAGAATAGCGAACATGACTGTAGCTCAAACGTCTCAGCTCTGGGAGCCCGCCACACATCATATCATCATGGACGGCAAGCAGTTACAAAAATTACTTTGCATTTAACTTTTAGATTTGCTATTTGGGGGTCGATTTAAGCTGATATAAGGTGTGTTTGTACCTATGTCCAAATGGCCGAAAAGGAAGCGGGGGGTACTGGAATGCCTTTATGGTGCATCAGGCCCGTATCCAGACCTGTGTGTGTGTGTGTGGGGGGGGGGGTGCTGAAATCTATTAGGTGGAACTCCGGGATGGAACTCCACGCTGCACAGCAGCGTGTTTTGCAAGGGCAGCGCAGCGATTTGCCTAGGGGGGGTCTGGGGGCATGCTCCCCAGGAAATTTTTGAATAGTAGACATCAAATGGTGCAATCTGGAGGCATTTTTATGTGGAATTCCTCCTTTAAACATTGATCAAAATGTTACCTTGATCTAGTAGTACAGACCCCCTCAATTTATCAATCTAAAATCCTAAATAGTTGACAGTGATAAAGACAAAAAAAAGTAAATTCATTATGTACTGCATTCAACCAATGTTTATAATATAATGTAGGGTAACTGGAACAGTTATTCATAATCATATCAAAGACCTTTCATTTCCATCTTTTGAATGATGGATCCAACTCAAAGTTAGTAATTATAGTTTTCAACCATTTTGATATTATGTATCTCATGCACAGATTATATGATATAATTCACTGAGAATTTAGTGTAATTCTTTAGCATAGAATAAGTGATTAATATATAGCTATAGGTATCTAACTTCTATTCCATGACATATATGCCAAATCTATGATAACATTCATAAACATTATATAACTCAACACAGAGGCAGGTGGCTGTGATCAGACATATCAGTGCCCCTTGGAGTTTCAATTAACCATGTGGAGTTCCACCCTTGGAGATCCAGCCACTTGGAGTTCCCCCAACCACACAGGGATCTAGCCTCAGAGATCCCACACAGAGAGAATAAACAGAGTCACAAAGGGAGTCTGGGGTATATAAAGGGAGTCAGCGCTCCCCAGACTCCCTTTCTGGGTTATCTGACTCCCTTTTTATTCAGAGTCACATGACTCTGACTCCCTTTTGGCAAAGTCTGAGGGAGTCAGAGGTGAATAAAGGAGTCATGGATGATCTGGACTCCCTAAGGGAGTCAGTGTATGCAAGGGGAGTCAAGTAGTTTTTAACCACTAGATGGCAGCACTATCTCAATAGAGGATTTATCTGGATGCACTTATCTTTATTTTGATTGGAATAAACGATAATGACATTTATATTGACAGAATTCACATATAATACAATCAGTACATACCCAAGAAATAAAATACAGTAGAATAGCACAAATCAGTTGATATATGATCAGTTAAATTACATTCAGAAGTGTTAGACACCAATTCTGGACATATATCAGAAAGCTAAATGCACAAATAGTCAATTGCTTAATCATGACAACTGATGTATACTGAAGGAAGGTCAATTTCCTTTAACATCTTTAACCCTGCAATGCAGAGGTGTTAAAGATGAAGTATGACTGACATTACACTCGGTCTCTAAAGACCATGGGTCTAGATATAACTAGTATTTAGGTGGAATCAAATTGCTTGAAAGGGAGTCGAAGAGTGGTTAGACTCCCTTTTGGAAGAGAGTCAAAGGTGACCTGGACTCCCTTTGTAGTAAAAGGGAGTCATTCTGGCTGCAAAACTCCAGACTCCCTTAAGGGAGTCAGTTGACTCCCTTTTGTTAGAAATGGGAGTCATTCTGGCTGCAAGCCTGGACTCCCCTTTTGACTCCCTTTATTTTCTCTGTGCACCCCTCGGAGTTCCACCCAACCATGGGGAGTTCTGCCCTGAGATGCCACCACTTGGAGTTCCATCAAACTATGTTTTGTTCTGCCCCTTGGAGTTCCACTCAACCACGGCAACATCCGCCCCTTGGAGTTCCACCAAACTATGGCAAGTTCTGCACCTTGATGTTCCGCCAAACCACAGCTAGTTTCGCCCTTGGAAAAAGATTATATATATTTTTGGGGTGGAACTCCAGATCATTTTGCTTTTGTGGCGGGGGGGGGGTGCTTGAGCACCCCCAGCATCCCCCCCCCCCTGGATACGGGCCTGTGCATTATATGTACACCTATACATTGTGTGAGCATTTCAACTAGCGATGCACACGGCATTGGCATTACATGGATTGAGCATTGAGCTGGAGAAAAAGTAAAGGAGCTATCAAGCCTCAGAACATACAGAACTGTACTGAACCTCTCTTATAGTCAATAGATATACAAAGATGCAAAAGTATACTGAATGTACTCCACACGCCTCTTCTGCCACCACAACAACCTCAACTTGTCTTAACAATATAAGTGTGATAGAGTACACTATAAGATGACAGGGGTGGGGTATGGTGGTGGTATAGGGCACTAGTATGTCAGGTCATGGAGGCCGCCATCTTGCTTTGCATCATGGGTAGCCCCCCCACTCAAGAGCAGTGCATTCTGGGTAATTTTTTTATCAGCGACTCCTCACACCTCTGAACATGGGTGATTGATAAGACTGATAAGGGCGACAAGTATCTTATTCACCCTAAGTACTTCTCTATTGTTTAAGGTGTGAGGGGAGTGGATTAGCTTGATAGGGAGACAATGGCCTGAGTGTACTCAATCTGGGTGACATGAGATCTCTTATTGAAATCTTAAAGTTTTATTTCTAATGTACTTGAACTATTAGCTTATCTGGATAAAGTTGGAAGTATTTGCTATACATAGATTTTTTTTAGAAAATAGCTAGGGGTAGTTAATGAGGAAGAAACCATCAAAGTAAACTATACAAAGAGGCCAAATGTTGATCTAGCCCCCCGACTACATGAGCCACCTAGGTGATTCTCTCACTACTAGCAATATGCTAGTGTCGTTATACGGATGGGATGGTGTTAGGGTGAGGTGAGCTAGTCAGACTCTAGGTGTTAAGGTGGAGGGGTGGTGAGTAGAGGGCTATTGTTTGTACACCTAATGTCTGGGTGATTTTCCGGCCCGCTGACGGCAGCCGTCCCAGGAGAGAATCCCCCTCGACATACCTATATGCCAGCTCCTCATGTCTGGGACTGACACAGCAGAATGCTTTCCTTTCCTCCTGCGTGTATATAAGGGGTCACATATATGCATACACTTGGGACTTCTCAATTTACACTATCACAATAATGATACAGTTATATTCAAGTTTCTGACAACACTAACTTGTTACTTGAATTTTAACACAAGGCCATACTAGATATTAGCTCCATTGCCTTGCATCCCCTCCCTGTGATCGTAACGTTGAAGGGTAGGAGTAAAGCCAGTCGTACAAAAGTACAAATCATTATCATGAGTATGAGAAACAACAATTGGTGGCTACGTGTGCCTGAAGGAACTTTTGAGCTGGACAATGTACAAAATAACTTAGTTTTACAGCGGGACCGGGGATGGCGGGGTCAGTAGAGTTCTGAGAGGACACTGCTGGTGCCAAAGGAGATTCAGAGGGACATTTTCTGGGGGTGAGAGTGGTCAGAGGGGGAGCAGAGTTTGCGCCCCGGCGTCCGCCATGTCGAAATTAGAGGTAAATTCTCCCAATTTATCTTTCTCGTGTTGCGCGACCGGCGCGACGTGTGGCGGACAATAGGGCGAACCATTACAAGAGGGGCGCCCGGCGAACCCGAGCCGGGTCCCCGGATCTCTCTCCTCCTCCCGGCCGGCCGACACACGACCCGGGCCCGTCCTTGGAACTGCCAGGCATGCCAAGACGGATGGAGGCGATCTATCACCAGTCGTACACCAATAATGTTAGCTCTGCTTCCGCCAGCCCGATTGGACGCAGCTCGAACGCAGCGTCATTGTGATAACCTTCGCTGGTGACCAGCGTGACCCCACACATTCTCATATTAACCCACCCCAATGGCCAGGCACCAGCAGGCGCCAGACCCAAGCCCCCTGGCGTTCACAAAGGGCGCCAATGGCATTGACCTTCTGTGTGGGATCTTAGACATCAGCTGCCCTGCCGACAAAAAGGGGCAGAGTGTAGGTCCATCACTCCTGTGTCTCTTCATCCCTGAACAAGTAAACATTGAGTCCCCCTGTTAAATCTGCTTCTGTCTAATGCCATATGTACGCGTATCTGACAGTTCAATCACAAATTAGACTGTGATATATGCCCATACGACAAGGGTTTTATAAGATACTTTTTATCAATGGGACCAGTTTGTCAGCATTTATCAAGTAGTCAGTATACGATGCTTCATATTTACAAGAAGAATGTAGAAATTTTAACTTTTATACACCTGGTAACACCCTAGAGCCATTGCTGGATATTACATGCACTGACATACATGGAACATGGAACCCTTGATGGGGGGGGGGGTATGTCTATTTTATACTCTGATAGTATATAATATAAAAATGCACCCCTTTTCAATTTTATGAAATCACCAAGCCCCCTGCCAATCTAAAGTAAGTGCCCACATCCCATATCTGTAAGCCCCACAATGGACCATGTCCCTGCCAAATTCAGGGGTTCAAACTCAGAGTGACACATCTTGAGGTGCCAGTTACTTCACACACATACTTGGTGTACCGTGAGGGGTTCTAAGCCTGTGCTTCACAGGCAATGGGCAATGCCTATACACGTGATACTTGCACCATTATAACATACATTAACTCTCAAAATTACACCAAACGTAGTTATGAACAAATATCTAATCATGAAAATAATAACCTTAGTCGTGGACGATGTGTAAATATTTTGAGAAACAGGACTTTTTATCGCTACTCGTCGTGTGATGTTGTAAACATGACGTATGGTGACTTATAGTTGTGATAATAACACATCACATCAGGTAAATGATGGCCCAGCTGATATCAGACTGCCATCTACCCCCTCGCCCATACCCACAATATCACAGTCCTGGTCAGACAGGGGTCGAGGGGTCTCCTGTCCAACTTTGATAAATCTCTGACCACTCTCTACATGATAGTGACCTCAGGCATTGTTAGAAGTCACCAATTTCAAAGTTGGGCAAATGAGTTCACGGCCAGACCTTGTTTAATCGCCCAGCCCAAGTATGTCATCATTTGGGAGCACAGTTAGGGAGGGGTGGTGTATCGATTGGAGGGTTGGGGGAGGGGGAGGAGGAAAAGAGGTGGACAATAGACATCAGTCAAAACAATGGCCACTCATGGCGCACCCAAACACTGCGCAGGCGCGCGGCTGGACACTGGTCAGTCGGCCTCCGCCATGACCTCTTTGACATGACAGGGCCATGAAACGGGTTGCCATGGTAACGTGAGGGTGATACATCCCATGATGGTTGTGATGTCCATCTGTCCGGCTGCCCCCTGACCCTGGAGGGGCCGCGGTCAGTGGCTGGCCTATTACCCCTGCACCCCCCCCCCCAACTGGACACAGGTGACCACTGCACTCTCATAATCCATCAACCACACCCCTCTCTTGGCCCTTTAAAGGGTCAAGAATTTAGGCCTTGTTTGATACAGGATCGGTATAATGCACCAAAGAAGTGCCAGCGAACAGTCTCTTCAGCACTTTGTTGGTGCATCATGCCGACCAATGGGTAGTTTGCACTGCTACATGAGAGGCCCTTAAAGGGCCATCCCCACACCCCTCATAACCTCTCCATCCCTCAAAACAGGCCTTGGTGAAGTGGTCGATAATACCAAAAAATACGAACTCAAATAAAGGGTAAATCCACCAAAAACGACCCACCGCAAATGTTTTTGGCCACCTCCGTGCGACTTGGATAATTAATAGCCCCCGATCCAGAGCCTGGCTTTTCTTTTAGTTCTCTCGTCTTCCAACAGAGGTCCCCGCGGGAGACGCTGCGTCGTGATCCAAGACGACGGAGCGATAGTTCCGGTCGGCGGCAGAGGTCGCGGTAGGGGCCAAGGGTGACGGACGGCGTCGGTAGGAGGCCCTTGATCCTGATCCGCCGACGGTGGTAAGGAGGGAGGGGAATTAGTCGGAGCGTGTCGGGGACGGGTTTGGGAGTAGTTGACCCTGTCAGGGTCTTTGTATCGCGGTGCCCGTGTAGCGCCGTGATAAGGACGGTGAGCAGCTCTTGTTTTATCCCCACCGGAAGTCACCTGCCCCCTCTCCGAGCAGCTCACATGGATCTGCTCATGTCTGTCAGAGGGCGATATTTGGGAGGTTGTGGATGTGGAGGGGTCTGATGATGTGCTGGATGGGAGCAGAGGGAGGGGGAGCGCATTGTGAGAAATCTTCATCTTGCTGTGCCGACAAGGAGCAGCTCGGGCAGACATCCATCACGGCCGGCGGTGGTCGGGACGCGTGTACATCACTGTGCGTCGGCCGTAAATCGCCGTTCGTCTTCCGGCAGCCCGCCAAGTATTAGGTACAATAAAGTACATGAGACCCGGCCTGCGGAAAGACTCCGTGCACGGCCGGTGGGGTGTGGATGGGAGCGGGGGGGGGGGGGGGGGGTTAGGGTTAGGTTAGTGCGAGTGGGAGGGATGTATTTCATATTTCTATTTCCAAGATGACATAAAAATAAAAGGGAGGAGGGAGGGGCTATTGCAGGAACCGGCGTGTCGCAGATAAAACAGAGCGTGGGTGCTCTTGCAGCGCCAGTCATAAATTCCACATGGACATTCGATCAAATTGTTTTTGCCGGAGTGTCTGCAGATAGCCTGTCTTCTTTATCACGCCTTCAATCTATCAAGCCCCGCGCTCATTGTTTGATGGTGCTTCTAATTATGCTCTAAACAGACACAAATTACTTCAAAAGGACACCATACAAAGACTAGTGCTACCAGGGGGTGCACCGACTGGGCGCGGGGGTTCATCTAAATTGAAATTGCCTTTTCAGAAATGTTAGAATAATCCGCGGGATAACACAATTAAATACATGTCCGCATTGAAATGAGAACCAATGACACACGATACGAGCCCGGGCCCCTGCCGTAGGCGGCGTATGAATACAATCGGGCCTAATGAGTTCCGACCGCGCGCCACCAGAATTCCACCGGGAAGACACAAAACGGGCGCGTCAAACGGTCGCCGCCCGCCGTCCCGCCCATACCCCACCCAACCCAACTCCTCCACAACCGGTGCCGTTTTATTTCAACCGCAATTTGATTATATCCATTTCACACGCACCTGATTATCCCCCATTTTTGTCCGGCGCTAAAAAGAATAAATACCAGGAAAACAATTAAAGCGTCCTCCCATGCAGTCTTTTTCACCTCATGGAGAGAGAAAAATACAATGAAAAATAACACAAAGTGTGCGACTATCAGATTAATTCTCCAGTAGGTATTTCACTGGAAAATGACCCTGCTTAGAGTACTTTGCATACGGCTAATTGTATTACCACCTCTACCAGCCGGTGTACATTACATTACCATCCCTTTTGTTATCACTGATGAAGGAAATAGGGCATTGTGGTGTAGAAGTATAAGGGGAAGGGGAGTTTCTATTTTCAGTGTTTGTGTAGACTTGCTCAAGTCTCTCAATTTTAATGCAAGAGAATTGAAATAAAAATTGAAATGGATTAAAGTTTTAAACAGAGACCTCTAGCTCAGCAGAAAGAGGAGAGGCATAGGGGGTATATAGGCCACAGGGTGAGCAACACTAATGTCCTTAGAAAATGAGTTTCGTTCCAATGAGGGGGGTACTACAAAATTTTTGTGGATTTGCATAGGGAATGACTCTAGTAATCATATACCAAAAGTTTTCCGGCTGACATTCCTGCAGTGGCGTTGGGAGGAGAGCTCAGGGACTTCAGCCAGTCTAGTGTTTGTGGTAAAATTGCAGACACTTGTTGTGGTCTAGTTTATATACTGGTCTGGGTGGATTTAAGGGTATCAGTAGACGTTAACCCTTTAAGGGCCGCTAATGCAGGAGTGCATCATGCCCATCGGTCATCATGATGCACCAATGGAGTGCTGGTGAGTCTACTCGCTCACACTTCATTGGAGCATCATGACGACCCTCCGGGACTGTATCAACCCCGTAGGGTCGTCATGATGCGTGAATGTAGCCCTGGCGAGTTACTCGCCAAGGCTACATTCACGCATCATGACGACCATTGGGCATGATGCATGAATGTATTAGCAGCCCCTAAAGGGCAAAGGGATCTAAAGGACGGGTGTTCATGTCATCAATATGGTGGTGGGTAGCGGTCGGCGCCGTGTGCTGCTCTGGGTTTTGTTTAGTTGGAGGGAGTGATGACGGAGGTGTTGTGATGGAGCATGTAGGTACACGGAACAAGCTCCACCAGAACACGCTGTATCAGGTTTGGACGTCATCGAGCTCGGCTCACCCTTCTTTAGGCATTTAAAGGCCAAGAGTGCATTCATTACTGTATCGTGAAGCATTGCTCCTTGGTCGTCATAATGCATAGATATAGCATTGGCTTGATATCAATATACCCTCGGAGGATTGGCATGATGCACAAATGAAGTCCTGGTGATCGGAATCACTAGCACTTCATTGGTGCATCATGTCGCCAAATGGACATGATGCATTAATGCATCAGCGGCTATTCAAGGACTAAGTTGTGTAAACGAGACGATATCAGGTTCGTATAGACGGCATCCGCGTGGGGGTGTCATTGAAACTTGAAACCAACATGCACTGGAGGATCATTATATACATACCCCTACCCAAACACACCATGTCCATACCACATCTTCACAACCTAAACCATGTACTATCTCTGAATACATGTATTATATGTATAGGGAAGTTGACAATGGGATAATGTGACTGGTAATGAGAATGTTCCCTAGTTCCCTACACATAAAACATATATCTAAACCCTTCCCCACCGTTAGCCTTGTTCGCCGCATCCGCAATTAACAGTCTTCTTACTTTGATGAAGGAAACATGAAGAACGTGTACAAATCTCATCATGTGAAGGGAAATACGTGGCATTGAACCAGAGACTGACCTTTTTGACAAAGCATGGTACTCCTATACCCTAAACCCAGATGAATAATTTCAGAATCTTTTAGATTATTTGTTTTGCTATACACCAGAGGTAATTCTGGCATAATACTATATGACAATGCATGTCCCTGATCACCATGTATAAATGTTTTCCACCTCAAACCCAAGCCCACCCTTCAGCACCATATCATAACCCTAAACCTGACTCCTAGCCACCTCACGCTGCAACCCTTTTCACCTTCACCCCACCCAACTCCTGTACTAATGCATGTATTCTCCTCCTGCCGTTACTCCATCAGCGCCTCCAGGGTGTCATGTCCACTGTCAGCTCTGTGGCATGATGCTGGAGGAGGTGGGGATGGGGGTGGGGGGGGGCTGGGGTGTCCACCATCCCAGTCCCTGCACTCTGTGTGCAACATTGACATGCATCCTAGCTCCCAAAATTGAGATTTGTTTTTCATTATCTCTTTTTATATCCTTAATGAGTAAAGATTGGTCTGTTCTTAAATAACGCCATAAACCTCTTTTTTTTATAAAAGTTTTTTTAAAGGAATTTAAGGTAATTTAACTTTGAAATGAGATATTTGGTTTTGACCCTGGCTACTATAATATATTCATGTCCAAATTTCCTTACCATAGCTCTTTAAAACATGGGAAAGAAACCGTAAAAAAGTCCACGTTTTAGCAAAAGCTAAGAGTATTTTTTCTAGCAAAAGGAAATCTGTGAAAAAGGGACCGTTTTTGAGAGGAGAGAAGGAACATGTATGTCAACTTTGATTGGGAGTGCAGAGAATGGGTCCACCATTTTTATCATGGGTTGTATGGGTGGAAGGTTGAGGTCAGGCAGGTCAGGGAGAGGTCAGGTCGTACACAGCTTACCTCTCAGTGAGCATTGTTTCAGTCCAGGCTCACCTTTCCACATTGGCAGACCTCGCTGATCCTCCTTCCCCTCCAATCCCCCACCAACCTGACCCCAACTGACCCCCATGCTCTCTGCATCTGACAGCCTACACAGCAATTTTTCACAAAAACATAAAAAAGATACAACATCCAACCCCCAACGGTGGATGCTTACAAGAAAACCCCATTTTCAGTAGTGTCGGGTGGTTGTTATCGGATAGCCCTATGTGCGCTGGACTTTTGTTGGGACCTTAATGCAACGATTGTGTAAAAGCCTAAACGATTAAAAAGGTGATCCCACCACAGTCGGTATACACCGTCAAAAGGTTGCAAATGGATGGTGGTGGTAAGGATAGGAGGGAAGGGGCAAAGGGGTAGGAGGGAATGGTGACACTTTAAAGAGAGGGTAGGCGTATATTATCTACTCCCAAAACCAGCTCGTGAGATCTGATTTCACCTGACAAACATAGCGCTGAATGAGTATCCCGTGTCTGGTTTCACATAAAAGCCATTGCCTCACAAATACGGCCGTCCTTACTGTTCTCCCCTTAACCCTTTAAGGTTTTTTAGTGCAGGAGTGCATCATGCCCATTGGTCGGCATGATGCACCAATGAAGCACTTCATTGGTGCATCATGCCGACCCTTTGGGAGTGTATTAATAACCTGATAGGGTAAGCATGATGCAATAATGTAACCCTGGCTGCATGGATGACCTTTCAGTGGTTAAAGACACCAGTCCCCTTGCCCCCTGGTCCTTATAGTAATATGTCTATAACATTAACCTAAGCCAGTGTGGGCCGTACAAAGGATACACCAACATATTTCAAGTTAAAGCAGACTCCTATCTGTGTTTCAAGTTGTAACCCTATACACGACATAACAGTTCTCCCACACGTAAAAAGTCTCATTTGTTTTCCCAGTACGTTAAGTAATAGCATTACCCAATGCTCTGGAAAAGTGCATCAAAGGATATTTAACCCCCAAGGGCCTGTTTCAGTATATTCTTACACATAAAAAAACCCGTCCTACTTCCTTGTATCAACCTCTTCCTGCGTAGCATGAAATTCAATCGGAGAGATAAGGGAATCACATTGTGCACACCCCATAATATAAAATCAACCGATTTCCACTCGAATTCCCTATACATACGAAGCTGGCTCTTAAGAATTTCATTAGTTTCAATTCACGCTAGATCGATCAGAATTCAGCATGTCTTATCTAATCTACCTAAAATCTCTAATTTGCCAATCACCTTTACGTGCATTGTCCTTGTTTCATAAATACATACAACACTCATGAGTTATTTATAAGTATTGATTAAGCTATCAAGGTCTTAGATGTATGAATCACGTGTGCAATGGGAAGAATACTATTGGTACAGGCTTCTTGTAGCTAGTGTAGGAGAGATAGGTACATAAAGAGAAATAATGTGACCCCATAAACGGTATTGTTGTTGCAACGGTGATTTAGGCCCAGCCTTCGTTTGGCTAGATCGACAAGGATCCCTCTCACCAAAACATTGATATTGCTCAACCTCAAAATATGTCGCACTGTTGTCTAGTTGATCTATAAGGCAATGAAAGCCTGGCCTTTGTTTCTCACTGAATGCGCCAAGATTCCTCTGACCAAAACAGAAAGTGGCCAAATCAATGTCATATATCATATCACCTAAACATCTCTCAAACCTTAAATATTCCACGCCCATAAAGTACAAATCAATAGTCTACAGTTCTATACAGAAAATAGTGCGACATATTTTACAAGTTAATCCATTCTACTTCACCCCTGATGTCTTTTAACGTGAGGACATAAAATCAATGTCCCTCCTTTTTTAAAATCCGTGTTTGACTTCATTGTTCTCTATAAACTATCTGGACACCAGAATCTCCAAAATAAAACAATGTTGTTCAGATTCCTGGCTCACACCCTAAAACTCTGCCTTGTACCACTCGTGCCTCTTGACATGCTAGCCGTGACAAGAACCAGAGCGCGGAAAGATCAAGGAGTGAGCAGCTCAGTGAGGTGCCTTGAGCTGCTCAGGGGCCTTGTAGGAACCCTGTGTTTGGGACATGCAAAAATACCCCTAGCTCTATGTTGAAAAACCTGGTATCCAGGGTGGGTAAATCTTTAAGGGCTGCTGATACAGGATTGGGTCATGCCAATTGGTCGTCATGATACATAATTGCAGCCCTGACGAGGCACTCACCAGGGCTACATTCATACATAATGCTGAGCCTATGGGGTTGATACATCCCCGGAAGGTCGGTATGATGCTCCAATGAAGTGCTGGGGAGTATACTCGCCAGCACTTCATTGGTGCATCATGCAGACCAATTGGCATGATGCACTCCTGCATCAGCCAACCTTAAAGGGTTACCATAAACTATCCATTGACTGGGCCCGATAAGCGATCTGGGTGTGCTTGTAGGGCCGTTTGTCACAGTCAAGTGTGTGACAGGATCTTTGAAACCCTGGAGTAATGGACACTCCCAGCATGGAACAGTTACACATGTATGTATACATGTTCACTCATGTCAACTCCATGTACATACACATTCACTCATGTCACATTAGACTTGTTTCAGTCTGTGATTGTGATATATGGTTATGATATAATTTCAGAAAAAGCAAAATGAGTGAATAAGAGCTGACCTTTTCCCCAATCCTAAAAGAAAATAAAAAAAAAGGAGAAAATGATTGGGTAAAAGGAAGTGAATCATTAAAAATTCCACGTTTTCCATTCTCAAGAAAGTTAATCATTAAAATAAATAAGAAAAATATAAAATATAGAATATAAATTAAGAAATAATGGAGTGGACCGTAGCCAGTCTAATGTCACCTCTCTCATCTCTTCACAATAGGAACACATACATGTACATGATTATCTTCCACGTTTCCATTGTCACACATGTCAGCATTATGTCAAACACACATGTATAATATACAAATCCGAGATGCTATCAGAAGAAGTGATATTTACCTGACTATGGCGTCATCGTGTGACGGTAAGGGGACACCCACGATGTAGGTAGTAGTTAATATCTTTAACCCTTTAAGGAGTGCATCATGCTTATTGGTCGTCATGATGCACAAATGAAGTGCTGGCGAGGCTGCTCACCAGCACTTCATTGGAGCATCATGCCGACCCTCCAGGAGTTTGTGTATCAACCGCGTAAGGTTGGCATGATGCATGGATATAGCCCTGGCAAGTAACTCGTCAGGGCTGCATTCATGCATCATGATAACCAATGGGCATGATGCATTAATGCATCAGCGGACCTTAAAAGGGTTAATATGGAGACATGTAAGTAATTAACTAGATTGCCAACAGAGGGCGTAATCAGTGAGATGTCATAGACGCAGCATAGACGCCAGCCTGTAGGTGAAGGCTTCTGTGTGTGTTGGGGGGGGGGGTGTCCACAACCTAAATATGTCAGGAGTGGAGGTTTGGCATTGTTACTCAGCTATGTTTCTCTATACAATGTAATTACATGAGTGGTACACATAGAGCATATATATCTACCTCACCTAACAATAGCAAATTAGTACTAGCAGGTCTATCTAAAATTCAATGTATGAGGACCCCTTAAATTGCGATGTGCATGTCATGAATATGAACGTCTAAGAATATAGATTCACCATACTTTTACAAAGACATGTTGGAGAGAGGTGGAGACAGATGTAGAACAGTTGACCAGGAATCAAAATGACCAAGCACTAACATTCCTGAAGTTTTCAAATATATAGCCCAAAATACATATTTTGTATAGAAATATATTGATCTTGAGAACTTCAAATCTCCGAAATGAGGGAAAACCTGAAGGCTTCCATCGCAGGACAAAGTAAGGGTAGAGACAGAACTGGGTGGGAGAGGTGGAGGGTGCATAGACGTTCGTTCAGTGTTCATTTACACCACTCATTTACCATGGGGAGGCACGACAAGCGCGCACAGGGAATGTTGGCGAGACGTGCACTTAATAAATCTACACGCCTATTGCACTGGTCATTGTGCATCCTCATCCCACAAAACTCTACCCCACTAACCCTGTCCTACCCCAAACCGCCACGTGATAATCTAACGGTGCTCACCAAACTCCCTCCCATCCAACCCGACTAACCTTATACTCTTATCAAAACCTTCCATCACTAAAGGCTGTGCCTTCCACATTTTCTATATTACGAGTGTGTATGATACTAGTATCTAGATCTTATTCTGATTATCAATGCTAACTGAGAGGTAGCCCAGAAGAAATAGAGAAATGAAAAAAAAACAACAAAAAAACGATTGGGTGAACATAACATGCATCTAGGCTTTGACTCTTGGATGAGTTCACAACTCTGAGAGAAAGATGATATTGGTGGTGATAAACACAACCAATGTACGTGTATTCTTCTCTATAACCGGTAGTGATGCTAGAGGATGACAATCACAACACAAATTCAGAATAAACCAAACACCGTTATCTCATATCTCACACTACCTCAGGTACATGTACTACCGGTATTATAAATCACAGCGAACAGGGACTGCGATAATTCTTGTGTGGTTGAAATATGGGATTTGACCGCATGGCGCTGATGGATGGGGAGAGAGCTAAGGCCAAATCACAAGTTTGGTTTACTGTCAGTCGACCTATCTCAGCGAAATAATACTGATCTTAGTTTTAAATAGGCCTACTGTTTCATATGAATTTTATATCTTAGTGTGTTTTTTTTTAGTTGTAGTGTCCAAGCAGTAGTGGAGAAAAGGATCCCAATGAACCAAAGCAAATGAATTCAATACATGGGCCGAAAAAACCCAGAAATAATCCAATCTACACACCTCTACTTTTTGGATCATGTTACTACTGAAAACAAAGGGCTGTGGTCTGGATGGGCTGAGGGATGGGATGGAGCTGGGATGTTGGCTGGATAGGTGCGTGGGGAGCCAGGGTCTATGTCAGCAGGGCGTTAAACAAACACATACTGACCACTTAATGGTGATTGATACAGGTGGGCCTTAATAGCCCTTTAAGGGCAGCTAATGCAGGAGTGCATCATGCTCACTGGTCGACATGATGCACCAATGAAGTGCTGGCAAGACTGCTTGCCAGCACTTCATTGGAGCATCATGCTGACCCGCTGGGACTTTATGATGTTCCGACCCAGTAGGGTCGGCATGATGCTTGAATGCAGCCCTGGCAAGTTACTCGCCAGGGCTGCATTCATGCATCATGATAACCAATGGGCATGATACATTAATGCATTAGCGGCACTTAAAGGGCTCATAATGATGATCGATACAGGTGTGGCCCTGCAGAGGGAGGTGAGGGTGGGCAGACAGGGCAGACAGTGGGGCATGGAGGGGGTGAAATTACTGGTCTAAGTTCACACAGGAAGGCACCCATTACAACTAACAAGACAGATCAGCAACCCCCTCACTTACCGCACCTGTGTGGTAGTATACTACTATAGGTAGTCTTTGAGGGTATGATCTTTCCTTTACTCTTACAATAAGGATTGTGTGTGTAGGGGGGAGGGTGTCCCCCCTTCTTTAATATATAGTGTGAAAATAATTCCCCCCTCGCCCAGTGTGTGCCAAAATCGCGCATTGTGACGTGTGGACCTTTTCGCTGATAAATTTTTCATCCCTTGGAAGCAAGGGTGAACTTTCTTTACCAGGGATGAAAGTCACAAAGCACGAAAATCCCTGAAATGGTCCAATATCGACCAAAACACCTTGGTTTTTATATGAATATATAGCGTCTTGGAACTTCAAAATCCCTGAAATCAGGGAAATCCCTGAAGACTTTCATCCCTGCTTTACCCCCCCCCCCGGGAAAGGGGTGAAGATGATCTTGAATCCCTCTCATCAAACACATCAAGCCCCTGTTATTAAAAAAAGAATCTATCTGCAAGAATAATGCAGTTTATAAACATGATGTTTTGGCCTTCAAGCCTTTGTCAGGGATTCCATTGAAAGGAAGCTTGGCTTTCAGTGTCATGCCACTTTTTAAAGCTTGAAAAGTATTTTATATTCACTGTCAATGTACAAATGTTAAACCGTATATTGTGCTCCTTCAAGGCTGATGATCTTGAATATATTTGAGTTTTCTTAAAACATTTACGCTGTTTTTTTTTTCTCTCTTTATCACCTCATTATAATTAGCAGGTTTGTAAGATAATCTAAAAGTAGTTTTTAGAACTGGGATATACCTGTATGAGTGGCCTATATCTGTATAAACGCTAGATGCATTTTAGTAGCATGGCTTTCCCATCACAGTCTAGAGCACTAATTGCACGCCTTCTTTTTTCACAGTCCTGATAACTACATGTATACTCTATGGTTTTCTCATCAGCTTGAAACCAGACTTTACAACTATCCTGAGGTAATGAGAAAGTAAAAGACTTTGCTCCAGGGTCTCACAAACCACCCAGGTTTATCAACCCTTTAAGGGGGCACCATTGGTAGGCATGATGCACCAATGATCGGTGCATCATGCCAACCCTCGGGGGGGGGGGTATATCAGCCCAATGGAGCCAACATGATGATGAAGCCGTGCAGAGCTACGCGCTGGGGCTGCATTGATACATCATGACGACCAATGGACATGATATATTATTACATGGCTCCAAGCAGGACTGGAGTTGATAATTCTGGTGACATGCACATGTAGCAAATTTACTCTACTCTGCATGCACTGGTAAGAACTGGTGAGATAGGAACAAGCTTGTCCCTGGAATTGTGTGTTATCTAGTGAAGGGTACCCATCACAACATGCCTTATTAATGTATGTTGCCACTTTTGGTAGACACTGCGAAATTCAAAATGGTAGGCTCAGTAGAGAATTGTACAAGGTACCCATCATGACATGTCATCATATGTCTTGTTACTTTTGCAGTTTTGGTAGACCCAACGAAATTTAAAATGGTGGACCTACTGGGTACGACTCTAGACTACTAATAAGAGACATAAGAGGGTTAAGAAGGCGTTCAGAGAGGGCCCTGGAGAAGACACCCCCTCCCGTGTAACCCTCCTCCCCCTTGTCAGCCAGGTGATGGCCCACCTGGATGTGGCCCACCTGTGCTGTACCTCACCTGTCTGTACCCAGTATGAGTGCTACCTGGTGCTACATCTCACACATCACACATTACAGCCAGGTGTGTACATGAACCAAGGGTACAACTTACACACCTTGTTTTCTACTGCCAGCCCTCAGCCTTGTATGAATTTCACTAATTTGAATGAGCCATGTTTCTATATTTGTTTGTTTGTGTTTTACAACTAAAATTGCCTATTTCACACTTTCCTTGACAAAAAAAAGGACCATACATTTTAGATACACGTGTATGTAAGAAGAAATGATCCTAAATCATAGAAATCTAATGGGCATTTAATCTGAAATTTACATGTATATCAATGGCTTGGCCATACATATCACCTATACCTTAAACGAGTGTTATTCTCATAATTATCAAAGAGCTGAGTGATAGGATTATGCTAGACTTTGCCACTACGTGGGGTAACTGGGGAGCTTCATAGACACTGCACTAGGTGTTGAGTCCCAGATGTCTGTTATCTACTATATGTACATTGAAAATACTCCCGATTCCATCGTCTCTTCGTAATCTTATATCGATGTTTATACAATTTATAATTTCAATTTTGTTCTAAAAAAAATGAAATTGTATATATAAGATTACAAAATGTATCATACATATAAAATTCACTGTGACGACCCACCATGCATATTTTGAGCTATACATATCACCAAGTACACACATTACTTAACCATACTGAGTACAATGTGCAAATCAAATTAATGTTCCTATCAAATTAATTTATGATCGCATGTCTACCTGGGACTAATGAGTTACAATATGAGTCTAATTCACAGGTAACATCTTGGTTCTGCATTGATTAATGACACCATGTCTACACATATGAAAAGCATATTATGGTGACCCTAACAGCATATAGTAATAATTAGGCACACTGATATATCAACCTTACTATATTTCATACTGCTATTCTGCTAATCACATTAAATCATAGGATGTCTGTTCTAAAATACAAAGTCTAATAATTCAAACAATCATATTTCAAAATGATAACAGAAATATTCTACTGTCATTGATAGAAAACATGCGTCCCTTCTCCTCGACCAACCAGAACAATACCACAATTCAAAACGAGAAAAACTAATTTGAAAGTCATCATGATTATGACACCTGAAGTTAAGGGCTGTCAACATATAATTGTATATCAAAATACCTTTTTTCTCTCAGAAATACATTTCCCGCCTTTACAATTACACCACAAACAAAAAAAAACAAAAAAAACGCAATATTTATTCTGCATGTCCTTCATATGTTGTTGTTCTTGGTGTAGATCTATGATCACACCCTACACCCTTAGATAACCCTTTAAAGTTTAAGAGGCAGCTGATGCATTAATGCATCATGCCAATTGGTCGTCATAATTCATGAATGCAGTCCTGGTGAGTAACTCATCAGGCCTACCTGAATGCATTCATACATCATGCCGATCCTACAAGGTTGATACATTCCCAGAGGGTCGGCATGATGCTCCAATGGCAATGAAGTGCTGGCGAGACTGCCAGCAGTCTCCCCAGCACTTGATTGGTGCATCTTGACGACCAATGGGCATGATGCACTGCTGCATTACCGGTCCTTAAAGGATGAATACCAGTAACACCAGATTAATCTAACATCCTACTCACCTGTCGTAGTGGATCTTCTGGAAGGTGGCAGGGATTCTACTCAGGTTGTCAAAGTCCTCAGGGAACTGCTCACGGAGCTGCTCAGCCACGGCCCAGCCATCCACGAAGAGGCTTTCCCCGCCCTCCACCAGCTCGTCATACCTACTGGGATGACAAGGCCATGGCAGCAAACAGGGGGTGGTGGTGGTGGTGTAAGGTAAGGGTAAGGTTTAGCAGGTGAGAGAGTGAGGCAGGTGAAGCATAGGGGTGAGGTGAAAATAAAGAATACAAAAGTTGACGCACGTTTGTGGGTAAAATTTTCCATGCGTTTACATGCATGCAAGTGCATAAGAAATTGTCCGGCCATGAAAAGATATTTTCTTTTTAAGAAATTAGTAAATTAACAATACATATGTTAGGCAACATAACCTTGGGTACATTGCCATTATTGAGATTTATATAAAAAAAAAACAAAAACAAACAACAATAACCAAACAGAAAACACGATAAAAAAATCTGAAATGTTCAAAAAGGAGCACTTAGATATAGATTTTGGGAACTTGAAATTCCCTGAGATGTAGGAAAATCCTAAAGACTTCCATCCCTGTATAATTATATACCAGACATAATACCACCGTGCAGTTATAGGAGGGGAGGACCGGGGGAATGGGGCCGGATTTGCTGCTTCATAAGCCGGGAACCCAGGAGCCAAGTACCGTTATAATATAGGACCGTTCACCGGGAGTCTCAACTACCAGCTTGCCTTGTATCCACCACCACTTAGCATTCACATTCACATTCTACAGGGATATAATACGTCACAGTGGACATTTTACCCTTATCTATTTCAAATATTTTATTTTTAAAGAAGACTTATCTGATTATTGATGCAGGAATACATTAATGTATAACCGGTAGTATACGGTCAATGTATGTCAGATAATTCACTAAACTATAGAAACCTTTGAACCGACTCCAAATAGGGGTGTGATGAGTTAAGGGAATTTATTTTGACAGCCTTGATCCTATTTTTCTTGAGGAGTTGCTATAAGACGTTACCAATTATACGTTTAGAGTGTCTTAATTATAAGGTCGAATGCAAAATACATTTACGGCACATGATTACAATACATGTATGACTTTAGCAGAAGTTCAAAATTGGTATACATGGAGCACCAGAAGGGTGTGCCTTTAGATATAGGCGAGGATATTATACTACAGAACAGTACAAAACTACCCAAAATCAGGCCACAGGTGCGCCTTATATCATCTCCCTCAACTCAGGGTGCGTCCTATACACATTGTGCGCCTTATACGCGAGGTATTAAGTAGTTGTGAGTGTTGCCATAATCTCCCACGTATAAAGCGCAGCCCACGTATAAGGTGCACCTAGAGTTTTGGAAAATTCTCAAAAAATGAAAAATTCATTACTTTGGTTCTACTGAATGAATTTTCAAAATTCAAAAACCTATGGGTAGCTTAGGCCCTCCTGGGCCCCATTTTGTCCTATTATGACCAAGGGGGCATGTAAGATATCAAAAGAAAGGTCTTGGTGTCCCCCTTGTGGATCCAATGAGAACTAAAACCCCTGTATAAGACGCGCCTTATACGCGGGAGATTACAGTGTGTACCTTATAGCGTGCAGCATTTGCAGCCCTGGAGGAGACTCATAGTACACCAGGTCCATGTGGAAGCCCAGCTCAGCTGTACTGTAAGCCACGTTAATGGGCTTAGGGGTGCTCACCACGTCAAATACCTGCAGGAGACAAGGCCGAAATATTATGAATATAAGGCTTTATCTCAGAGGAATAATAATACAGTGTTTGGGGATGGTTAGTGGAAGCTAAGACTTTATCTCAGAGGAATAATAATACAGTGTTTGGGGATGGTTAGTGGAAGCTAAGGCTTTATCTCAGAGGAATAATAATACAGTGTTTGGGGATGGTTAGTGGAAGCTAAGGCTTTATCTCAGAGGAATAATACAGTGGTTAGTGGAAGCTAAGGCTTTATCTCAGAGGAATAATGATACAGTGTTTGGGGATGGTTAGTGGAAGCTAAGGCTTTATCTCAGAGGAATAATAATACAGTGTTTGGGGATGGTTAGTGGAAGCTAAGGCTTTATCTCAGAGGAATAATAACACAGTGTTTGGGGATGGTTAGTGGAAGCTAAGGCTTTATCTCAGAGGAATAATACAGTGTTTGGGGGAAGTTGTTAGATTCGAAGTCTTTAAGATTAATACAATGTTTGGAGACGGTTATTGAAACCTTAGGCTTTATCTCATAGTTGTTTTTTTCACCCCCTGGAGGAAAGATGTTACCCTAAATTCATCTCAGGGTAATAAATTGTTTCCTGAAGAGGGTTATTGGAGCTAGAAGGAATTCTAAAACGGTTAATGAATGGCATCAGGTTTTTAAGAATTGTTTTACCATTTGCTCTTTTGAAGCATGAATTCTCAATTATGCAAATATGATAGATGTGTTTCAACTCGGGTAAGAGCAATACGTGTACATAGCAATCTGGCCTTTCTTGCTATTGTTGAATTTACAATTTGGGGCGTGCAGACATAGATGTGGGACATCTAGAACTTGTGATTTCTTAAATTTCTGCCAATACATGTACTTGAAAACAATTTAAAGTGACACACACATTAGTGCAATTTGCCCCCAGTATTACTTAGTTAATATTCTTAGAACAAAACATACCGGGTGCTTTACACATTCGAGGTAATGCCCCGGGAATTCCTCCAGCTTTAAAGCAGCAATGGAATAATGGTAACCTCCATGAATACATCCTTCACACCAACAAAACACATAGAACAGAAAACATGGGAATTATTTCCAGAATAATGAGGAACAAAAAGAGCCATGCCTCAGTCATCTGGTCCCCACAGGACAAGACACCCAGCAGCCTTCAACATGACATTGTGAATCACACCCTGACAGTACTATCCCCCGCACCCCACCTCTACCCCACAACACAAACTGACAACTGGTACATGTTGGGGGTTGAGTAGCAGTCATGCACTCAGAATATAAAGGTTTCACTACCTGCAACAATACCACCCTTTTTTTAGGGATTTTGAGATGTAAATCTACTCCTTATTGAAGGGAAAACATGAGTTTTAGAACCACAAAACACCCCTTTATTTTAGAAAACAACGACATAATCTAGCACTGAGACGATATTCCATTCTCATTTGATTACAGACCTCCTTCTTCAGACTTCTTCCAGTTATAGTATTCTGAAGAGAAAATTGTCTTTCATAGCTCACTAGGACATCCCTTGTGTTACACCAAAGCCCTCTCTTGAAAAAAGTACCTATTTTCTCAAAATAATATATCACTTATCTTTAAAAATCACAGAGTTAAACTCAGAAAAAGAAAATACCTCTTATATTATTCTCGATATTGTTATTAGGAATGACAGTAGAAATACCATTGTTTAGAGCACAGGTGATATCTCCTATGGTTATAAAGTGCAGGGGATGGGGTTAGCTGTGTTGGGGCTTGGTGAGGTGGAATGACTGGTGAAGGGCCCAGTGGGAGAGTAGGGGGAATATCAAACTGACGACAAGGCCTGATATCACTTGTCACCGGCTACAGCAGCTAATCTATTTATTATGAGTCTCCTGGGCAGAGTGATATGTAGCTGATATGGGGGTAAATGAAGGTATAACCTGTGTAATATTTAACAGTAGCGTACATGTGGAACATGTCAGAACGTTGTAATCCATTTCAAGCCATGTCAGAACATACTAAGCACCCTGCATGTCATTTTTTTCTGACTGAAAGCCAAATCGAAATTCCGAAATCGTTGCCTTTGTGCAAGAAGGTTGTAACTGTATTTTTCAAGTTTTGTGGGAGAGGCAGAAAAGAAGTGTTACAATTACATTAGCACCATGTAGATACAACAATATTGTACTGAAGCCTGTAGACACACATATCATAGACAGAACTCCAGTACCTATCTACATAGTAGGTAGATAAGGGTTGAGGGTTCGTAGATGTTACACCAGAAGAAAACTCAATTTGGTCGGTCACAACCTTCTTGCACTAGGGTGACGAAATTGTCTCTGAAGTTTAGAACTCGAGTATACTTTTTTCCCATCATCATGATAGGAATGTCTCTTACTAACGTATTCCCACCATCTTCTGTAACCCTTCTCTTTAGCAACAAATTCAAATTCGCCACTTTTAACTTGATCAATAGGCCCATACTATGGCACTTAATACCGGTAACTCCCATTTGAAATATCAGATGTGTGACTATAGGGCAACAATCCACTACCACCGTTCCTTTGGTTACAGACAAATATCTGACCTACTAAACCTTTCAAGGCCGCTAATGCATTGGTGCATCATGACTACTGTTCGTCCTGATGCACCAATGAAGTGCTGGCTAGTCTGCTTGCAAAGCACTTCATTGGTGCATCATGACAACCATCGAGGACTGGTATCAACAATCAGGGGTCGGCATGATACATATAAAACAAAGGTCAATCAGGCCCTCCAGGGTTGCATGCCTTCATGACATGATGCATCATTACACATCCAGTCTTTAAAGGATTAAACTTCTATAAACATCTGTGGGAGCACAGCTTAGCACTAGAACCGATCTAATCTCCCAATGATGGACGAGGCTATAAACCCCAAATATCATACTATAGATTTCCTGACTGAGTCAGTTCTGGCTTCTATCTGATACATGGACCCACCTCAGTGGCACGTGCTACACCTATAGATCAATGCTCAGCACTAGGAGATGCTATGGAGGCAGGGTAGTTCTCTTGTAATATGAAGTACATGGACAAAGCTTGGATCAAAGTATACCCCTATCCCTATCTCCAGGGGGTCTACATGGTGAATGCTGGCCTTGCCCATTTAAGGCCGTTGATACATTAATGTATCATGCCTATTATTCGTCATACTGCATAAAGTAAGTGGCAAGTGACTCGAAAGGGCTACAGTCATGCATCATGCCAACCCTACAGGCTTGATCTATCCCGGAGGGTTGGCATGATGCTCCAATGAAGTGCTGGTGAGCAGACTCACCAGCACTTCATTGGTGCATCATGCCGACCAATGGGCATGATGCACTCCTGCATCAGCGGCCCTTAAGGGGTAACTTAAGGGGTGGGTGATAGGAGAGGGGGCCGGTGACAGACGGGACATAGGGCCAGCTTTGATCCGGGACATGTGCCTTGGTTATCCTAATGAGAACTGATCCTGCCTGGGTCCACGTCCATCTGCACTGCCCTCTAGTGACTATTCCTGACACCACTGTTACTGTTACCCCCTCCCCATCCACCCACCTCCAGTACCCATTCACATGGCACCCCCCTCTCATGTAAAACCAGATTTATCACCATTTTAGACTTTTATTTTTATTGCTCCCTGTATCCTGAAACAGGAGCTGATCACGGATGCCTAAAAACATATAAACCTTTTGTCAAAACCAATGTACCTCCCTTCGGGAGATACGGCATGTCTATTAATCATATTTTTTTTCTTTAAATTCCCATTTCAGATTTAGAGCATTGGCCTTCACAATTATCCTCGTGTTGTGTGAGCTTGATATTTTGTAACAGAAGTCTGCTCACATTGTAGGCATTGATCAAAAGTAATCATGTTCTAACAGAGCTGTAACAGTTTTAACAGTTCTGTGGGTGGTTTGTATTGAGTAACAATGTTGTTCATAAACTAGTTATAACGAAATTAACCCTTTAAGTGAATGCAGGAGTGCATCATACCCATTGGTCGGCATGATGCTCCAATGGAGTGCTGATGCATCATGCCAACCCTCTGGGAGTGTATCAAATGAAGCTGGCATCCATACTTCATGCTGACCAATGGGCATGATGCATCAATGCATAAGCGGCCCTTAAAGGGACACTTCCCTATATCCTCCACAAGTTCAACATTGTTTTGTTTCAACCGTTAAATATTCCCATTTAAAAATATAACGAGATCACGCTTGGTTGAGGACATTATTAAGAGTGAATTGTACATCACAGATGTAATGGCCGAGAGATCGTAGTAGAGACATCTAATTATGAAGTGATTGAACAAACACTCATAGACTCTAGGGGACAGAGCTGTGGTGCTGTTGGATGACCTCGGACAATAGCAATTGACTACAGGTACTTAGAGGTGCTTAGAGTGGGTGTGGAAGCTATCAGCCTGTCCCAGAATGACCTGGAATAATAGCAATTCACTGGTACACTGGTACTGGTACACTGGTACACCACAGTCTTCGTCATGGTTGACTGATTTCAGTAGCTGATCTATAGTAGAGGGCTTTTGGCTGTTTTTGACATGACCTGCTGTCCCCCTTCTACATGATGTACATATGGCCGAGGAGACAAGTCTCTCGGCCAACAAAGGAGGAGGGCAGTCCAACAAAGCTTGGCATTAGAATGCTTTGTTCTATGTAAAATCTGTTCAGTATCTCTCTATAATAACATAAAGGCATGATTCTTCATAATTATTCCAATTAACACATCCAGATGTAATAAAGACGAATATTCCCACACTGAGAGAACAATGGTTCAGACCACAGCAATGATTCACCAATTGGCCATTTTTATTTCCTCCCATTTTGAATTTAGAGCATTGGTATTCACAATCATCCTGTTGTGTCAGCTCTGATACTTTGTACCAGAAATCTGTTCATATTGTTGGCATTCAACTTATATAAATGTAACCATGTTTTAATAACGCTGTATGTTAAGAGTACTGTGGGTGATTTGTATTGAGTAACAAGGTTGTCCATAAACTTACAAACCTAACCCTTTAAGGGATTTCACGAGTCCCCATTGATCGGTACAATGCTCTAATGATGTTATAAGTCGCACTTCAGATGTGTGCGAGGTACTATGGTAGTTAGATATAACATGGTTATGAATAATGATAAACACCGATACAGCTCTACACCTCGATATATTGGACTTCTATCTTTTTGGTGCTGATATGCGCTACTAGATGGCGCACCTGTCGGTGGGAGATCCAAGTGTGACCTGGCGTGACCTTGACCTGGGGCGGTCGGGTGGGCAGGCCTCAAGATGGCGGCGATATCAAGTTAATTAAGCTGAAGTAGCCAAGTCCTCAGGGCTGGAGGGGGAAGGTGAAGGGTTGGAGGGGGGTGGGGTAGGGGATGGGGGTTGAGCAGTGACAGCCTGATGGTGAGATCTGTAGGTCAGCATGTCACCCACACACATCCCTACACACTGTAGGACCTCCAGGGCTTTTGTAGTTTGTCTAGGCTTAACCCTTTAAGGGAAGCTAATGCAGGAGGGCACCATGCCCATTGGTAGTTTTTAATGATGAACCAATGAAGTGCTGGCAAGTCTGCTAACCAACACTTCAGCTCACTTCATTGGCACACTATGCCGACCTTCCGGGAGCGTATCAACTTAGTAATAAGGTCAGCTTGATGCCTGCACGTAGCCCTGGTGAATTATTCTTCAGGCCTGCATTCATACATCATGACGACCAATGGACAGGAAGCAGACACATACTGTCGGCATTTAATTCAAGGAGTAAAGTGTAAAAGAAGCCCCCCTTCAACCATTGACCAAAGCAATATTTCCATCAGAGTAAAGGGACGTTTTATATGTAAGACAATATCCAAATTTAGAACTACTGTAGTGTGCTGAACCGTTTACTTACGAGGGGACAGTGTGATAAGATATCGATTTTAAAAGATTTTGATCAAAGACTATATGGACTATTGTAGATTTCAATTAAAGATAGAAATTCAACGATATTATGATAGCTAAAAAGGTATAGCACAGCTGTAATGCCAGTCGGTTATTATAGATTAATATTTAAATATGATTGTTTGTTGGTAATCAAATTCAAGGTCATACTAAGGTATTCTTGATGCATTGCTAAGGTATCAATGATGTGTTGCTATGGTATTCATGATGTGTTGCTAAGGTATTCATGATGCATTGCTAAGGCATTCATAATGTGTTGCTATGGTATTCATGATATGTTGCTATGGTACTCATGGTTTGTTGCTAAGGTATTCATGATGTGTTGCTATGGTATTCCTGATGCGCTGCTAAGGCATTCATGATGTGTTGCTATGTTATTTATGATGTGTTGCTATGGTATTCATGATGTGTTGCTTAGGTATTCATGGTGCATTGCTAAGGTATTCATGATGTGTTGCTAAGGTATTCATGATGCATTGCTAAGGCATTCATGATGCATTGCTAAGGCATTCATGATGTGTTGCTAAGTTATTCATGGTAATCATGATGCATTGCTAAGGTATTCATGATGCATTGCTAAGGTATTAATGGTACATTGTTAAGGTATTCGTGGTGTGTTGCTAAGGTATTCATGATGTCCCTATTCCTAGTACTATGATGATGATTCATGGTGTGTTGCTAAGGTATTCATGATGTATTGCTAATGTATTGATGATGTATTGCGAAGGTATTCATGGTATTGATGATGTATTGCTAAGGTATTGATGATGCATTGCTAAGGCATTCATGATGTGTTGCCAAGTTATTCATGGTAATCATGATGCATTGCTAAGGTATTGATGATGCATTGCTAAGGTATTAACGGTACATCGTTAAGGTATTTGTGGTGTGTTGCTAAGGTATTCATAGTGTGTTGCTAAGGTATTCATTGTCTGTTGCTAAGGTCATCATGATATGTTGCTATGGTTTTCATGATGCATTGCTAAGGCATTCGTGATGCGCTGCTAAGGCATTCATGATGCGTTGCTAAGGTATTCATGATGTGTTGCTAAGGTATTCATGGTGCATTGCTAAGGTATTCATGGTGTGTTGCTAAGGTATTTATGGTGCATTGCTAAAGTAATTATGATGCATTGCTAAGGTATTCATTACACATTCCTAATATATTCGTGATGTCCCTATTCCTAGTACTATGATGATGATTCATGGTGTGTTGCTAAGGTATTCATGATGTATTACTAAGGTATCCATGGTATTCATGATGTATTGCTAAGGTATTCATGGTGCATTGCTAAGGTAATCATGATGCATTCCTAAGGTAATCATGATGCGTTCCTAAGGTATTCATGATGTCCCTATCCCTAGTACTATGATGATAATAGAATGGAGGGTAGGCTCCTACCTCGACGGCAGTTGCTGTAAGAATGATAGCATGCAAGTAAGGTCATAATTACATACTCTAGCTACCCCTATGGCTAAATGTCATAGCTCTTAGGAATGATTCATTTTAAGTTAGGTTTAATATTAGACTTGTTAACTACCTATTAAGAGGATTAGTGGTCTCCTAATGATCAAGGGCTATTGGTTTTCCAAGTGTTCTCATGTTTAAAAGTCACAGATTATATGAGTGAAGATTATTTACTAAGGGCTATGGTGACCTGTGCAAGTCTAAACATCCCAGAAAGTAAAGAGTTCTGTGTTGGCTAGAAATGGCCAACTGGCAAAATCAGTCTCTAGTATGTAATATACCTTGGAATTCTCCATATAATCTCTTCTCAATTCATAAACTGACCCACAGTTCAAATCGAAGTAAAATAAGTACATCTACAAACAGGCATGGGATATACACCGGTAGGCCTACACATCACTAGATCCATTACATCATAGATCAAGATCTGCTTTCACGGCTGGCATCCAGTGTTTTTCTTTGAAATGGTTTCTTGCATATCAGAAATTGCGTGGTTTGATTCAGTGAAAGAGTTCAGCTATAGATGCCCAAGCACTTATCTAGAAAATTATATATAATTCCTATTGGGTGGAAAAAGGGGTTTACGCAATGGAGTACTTGAGTGGGTGTTGCCTGAGGCTATGGCTGGTGTTCAATCACAATGCACACATAAGAAAAAGAGTCAGAAGACACAATGCCTGTTCAGGAAGAGCGGCTGATTTATCATCGTTGGCTAGAGTTGAGACAGACCTCGGCAGATCGTCTCACATTTCGTATCAAGAATCCAGGATATGTGGACTGGGATCTTTATCTCTACAATCATTCACAAAAAAAAAGAGAAGAGGAATACTCCTCTATTATAGCCCTTTAGAGGTCGCTGACGCAGGAGTGTATCATGCCCATTGGTCGTCATGATGCAACAATGAAGTGCTGGTGAGACTGCTTGCCAGCAATTAATTGGAGCATCATGTTGACCCTCCGAGAGTGTATCAACCCTGTTGGGTCGTCATGATGCATGAATGGAGCCCTGGCGAGTTACTCGCCAGGGCTGCATTCATGCATCATGACGACCAATAGACATAATGCATTCATGCATAAGCGGCCCTTTAAGTGTTATCACCCATGTAGACTGGGTATCTTTTCACTCTGCCTGATCTTATTGTGTGTGCTAATCGGCCTGTGTCTTATCGCCCCCTTACATCGGGAAGTTGGGGGTGTGTAGGGGCCTTTGTATATATCTGATATATATACTTCAACACGATCTGGTTGACAAAGACTCATGAACCAAAAAGAAGGAAAGACAGACAGAAGTATTACAGCCCGAATAAAGCTACTACTACAATGGACATAGTAGTAGGAACTTGTTTTATCCAAGATAAAGGATAGTAATACTATCTGCTTTGAAGCTACTGAAGTCTTTGGTCATTTAGATTGTCACTATATAATAAGTATGCATTATCAATTCCATCTGGCAATTGGAATTGAAAAATTCTTGACCTAATAGAAAATACTTTGAATTCCATTTTACATGAGCAGAAGAAACCCTGGAGAAGAAACAATGGGCATACTTTAGATTATGCTGATCAAATGGGGTATAATGTTTTAGTCTGAAACCGATCTGTCTATAGACAGAGTTTTATCAAAAAGTACAAAATCAAAACAATATTTGATCTATTCAAACTCCTTGTTATTGGCAGATGAAAATTAGATAATCATTACTATACTCTCAATTTCCAATTAGGAAATGCTTAGAAGAATCACAGCAGAACGGAACAGAAGAAAAAATTGGAATTCCAAAGACAGTGGCACCTCTGTATTACATATTCGAGATAAAACAAATAAGACCTGACCATGATAGCCTTTAGTGAAAATAGCTAAAAGTACCTCGCCCTTTGAAACAGATTTGTACAATATTGGATGAGGCATTTCATCTCTCTTTTGTACTGCAATCATACATTCAAACTCCCAAGACTTTCTTTATCTTAGATAACAATATACAATAGTTTCACTACCACAACTAGCATTGCCCCTTACCCAGTGTCAGTGGTGAAGGCTATGACGGCGGAGGTGTAAGAGGGTAGAGGCGGCTAGCAGTAGTAGTACTACCATTGGTGGTGGTGGTGGTGGTTGTGTGTGGTTGATGGATGGATGGCCGCCTGCTGCCCTCTCCACCTCCATATCTAAGCATCATTAATTCATAACACTCTCAGTCACACACAGCTCTGATCCATCATATTCCACAGCAACAGGCCCCTCAACACTGCTGTCTGTAGGCTACAGGGGGCCTCTTCCTCTTCTTCATTCTCTACCTACTATACTAACCCTTCAATCTTGGCATAGTGCACTAGCATATGGGGAAAGGAAGACGAGGGAAGGGGTATGGGCCCCCAACAATGGAGGTTTCCCTGTATAGGTCTATATAAAAGTATGGTGCCCCCAACCGAGACAGTTCAGTGACGGATTTGGTCGGTGGGCGCCTGTACATTTTCCATTAACTTGAGTGTTTGTTTGTTGAGATTGGATCCTAAGATTTTCTTGAAAGTAGGGGGTGCACCCCTACATCTCCAAAGCCTGGATCCACCATTTCACTTGCCCCCACGAAAAATGCATTGTGTGACACCTAAAGGCCTAAAAGACAGCCACAAGATATATAGCACCCCCCTGCACAGACCATAGGGGAATCTCATTTATCACACTGGCAGCCACCGGCCCAGCATGATGCAACTAGGAAATCTAGTTCACAGTAGGAAGACACCTGGTAATACATGTGTATCAAAAAGAGGAGCAGCTGATATATAGTGTATCATTTAGAACCCCTAATTTTAGGACCATGTCTTGATCCAATGGTGTGCCTGAAGAAAAAAAACTGTAACAAGCATATTGGGAGGAATGTACATTTAGTAGCTGAGGACTCATCATTATTCTCTTCACTGTTAAAAATCGTCCATAAAAAAAAGAAGATTCATTGGCAACAATAGATGCCAATCTTTCTCCTGTAATTTTACGGCTACCGTTTTTTTTTTCAGAAGTCACCGTAATTTTGTTCAGAATTTCACTGTTATTTTTAAACAATGACTGAGGGTGATTGATTAGGCTTACACATCGTTTTGGCTTGAATGCCATTCACCATTAAATTTTCAAATGAATGTTCAGCCTTTGATGTATAATTCAAGTCATTTTATTCTAAATTTACAATGGAATATGTTATCTTTTTATGATTTGATTCCATATACGATTCATAAGGACATCTTATTGCCAGGATATCATAATTATTTTGAATACCGGTAAGGCATTGAGTGCAAATTGTGCCCTTCATAATCTCATAGTCACAATGCCAATATTGTGGTAATTGAAATACGGCAGTGGTACGCTACCACACAATGGATATCTGTGATATACCTTCTATTTTCCTTTGCCACATAAAGACAGACATTTTTACTTGTTGTTATGAATTATATTTCAGGTTGCTCAAGAGGGATTGGAAGCCAAAAAAAATGAACCCCATATTATTGACTCTCATGAACAGGTGGAAGAATATCATCTCTTAGAGCAGTACTAACTAACATTCCTATCATCAATTTGAATGAATAACGTCACCCCATAACAACATAGTTGTGAATTAATCTGTACCATTCTAAAGTTTAAGGTTTAGTTCTGGGTAGGTTGAAAAATGGCAAATGAAACGTATTTCCTTTTATGTACTTTTAAGGCGGGCGTCCAGGTATTGTGAGCCTGATTAAAATATCATTTCCATATACTACTCGCAACGACATGCTACGCGGTTTTTGGGTCCTGCTGTTGTGTGTGTGTGTTTTTTTTTTTGCAGCCGAGGGGCTAGAATGCTATTTCTGGTCGGGATTATATGTTGGCCAACCATTGACTTTCAAATTTACTATATTAGAACCCCATATATTAATAACGGGAATAAAATGGCACCACAAGGCTTTTATCTTACCGCCTCTCGATATGCCTCATCTAAGCATTCCCCAAAATAATATATGTTCAGATATATCGGGGGTTTATTGTAAATACTACTGTATCAAAAAGGGACTCCGTGTTTCCCAACATTTCAACTCACATTATCACATAATGAAAGAGTTGTTAATGAATAAAAACCTAACCACAACCTACTTAACGCCGAGAAAAGAAATTACCACCTACCTCGCCATAGATGGTCCTCTGCACGGGCCAAATCATCTCAGCAACCTGCAGTAAAAATAAAAGCCAGAAATCACTCATAAATCAGCCATAATGAACGCTGTATGTGTCATTTATAATAAATCCGCATTGATTAAATATTTGTAACGCACAACTTTCTCTAGGCCGGCCCTCATTAGCAGTCCCTGATTGCAATTAAAACTCGAGCTGCTCCGAGCAAGACGTCATATTTTACCGATGACGCGGTGTGCGGCAGGGAAGACGCCTGGGCCTTCATATCCATCACCTTAATGTGTTTTTAGTCGGCGCGGAAACAACTAACAAACCATTAGGCGCGAGTAGATTAAAACTTGGGTGTTGGATTCCCGCGTGTGGGGCTGGGTTTGGTGGAGCCTGGTGGTGGACGAAGGAAGCTGAGACTGGCAATGAGACTGTCAATGGGTGGGTGATGGGGGGGGGGAGTGTAGGGGGCGCTGTCAGAGGACACAGACTGGTAATCCTTTAAGGGGAGAGAGTGCATTAATGTACATACGAGTAATCTGCCATGGGGTTGGTACACTCACAGAGGGTCATCATGATGCTCCAACGAAGTGCTGGCGAGCAGACTGGCCAGCATTTCATTGGTGCATCATGATGACCATTGGGCATGATGCACTCCTGCATCAGTGGTCATAAAAGGGATGATAAGGGTAGAGACAGCAGCTCTCAATGTCAGCTGATCATGCTGCATGAGCAACTGTGGTCTATTCCTGTTAACAGTATTAGTATCATAAGACATGGAGCCAGAAAGATGTCTAGGAGTAGCCATAGCCCTATCAGCCGCCCCTTATTCTCCTGTTAAAGTATTGATATGGGAATCATTTGTTATTATCATAATTGGGACTGGTATTAAGGTGACATGGTCGTTAGGCCATCGTGTTTGGTGAAAAACACTCTTAGATTTAGCTAGCTTAAACATGAATATTGGCTATATGTATTGGCCATGCTAGTAGTATAGAAGTTTAATGATTGACCCAGGTGCACCTATGCCCAAGGAAATAATTCATCCCTAGCTTCGCTGACACAGGTGCATATCCTGAGATAAATTCTATGCAAAACCATCTATATCGACCTACCAAATACATGGAATGAACAAGTTGATGTCTGCTTGGCTTGGTCACATCAATGAGACACACACATAGGAATACAAAGGTTGTTTGTGGAATGATGTCCATAGAGTTAGCTGGAATAGCATACATTTTTTAGCCCAGCCCTAGATCTGTCAATGTGCTGCAGTTATAATGGTGACAGAGCTGTCACTACGCCTTAATTCTGTAAAGGTTTTATATGGTACTTCATATAATTATATACCCTATGGACTTCAATGTATACACTTATACTGTGCTTGGTTACTTATTATATAGATCATTATGTCATCACTGTCTCCTGTTAATATATAGTGACCACTGGATGAAACTAAGTGTTTTATTATTCCACCGTCGTCCAAAAGGTGGAACGCAGGACTAGTTCTAAATTCCCGAGGTGAGTGATTTTTCAGTGGACTACCTCAGGCCAAAAAATAAATAGTGTGTTTCCAGTTACATGGCTAAAAAGTGTAGGGTCGGTAGGTCGGATATTTTTTTATTATTATTTTTTTTTTTTGATTTTGTAAAGAAATGTATGGGGCAGGGGTCTAGACCCCTCCATATTCAAATATGGACCCCAATACAGCCCATATTGATCTCCATATTCAAATATGGCTCCCAATACGGCACACATCTCAAATATGGATCCCACTATATGCAGGTCCATATTTACCTCTATATTTATTATCAAATGGGGAAAAACACACCCCAGACATGTTGGATTCTATGATTTTACAGTACTACTGTAGTAATATTTAAAACATAAGAAATGTGAAACATGTAAAAGATATAAATGACTGTCATGACCAGTATACTAAGAGGTGAGGGCATATATGAGCTACTGGGAAAAATGATGAAAATGAAGGGAAAAATGCCAAAAAAAATCCCGAAAATGTCAAAAATTTCCAAAATAAAAATATCTCCAGGGTCGGCCCTGTCTTACTAGAGTCGGTCGGGTAACTGGAAACAAACCTTCTTTTCTTTAGGCCTCATCTAAATAAGCTGCAGCATCGCATTGATTATTTCGCTTATTGGTGATGATCTTGGGTTATTACTCTAAATGAATGCCAGTTAGTATTTCTTTCTGATTTTGGTTAATTTAGCAGTGACCACTCTCCAGTAAGAAAGCTGAAATAAAAAAATCATGGTTTATCTTAAAGTAGTTTATAGACAAGAGCCATCCTTCATATTGGAAGTAACAAAATAATTATTAAAATCATTGATGTCATTAATCGCTTTAATAGTTCTGACTGGTCACCTTTTTTAACATAGGCCTAGCGACCTATAAAGATCGATATCAAAGAAGTGATTAAAAACACAAAGGGTCATGTTGTTATTTGATGAAGGTAAGCTAGAAATATGTTTGCGAAAGGTAAATGCAATGCAAAACGTAGACCCTACAGCACGTAAAAGCAGTTTTTGAGAAGTGAACATATGTGGATCATCAAGGTAAAACATACCTTCGTGAGGGGCCTCGTGAAGGTACGTTTTACCTTGTTGATTATTCCTACTTTGGACACATTCCTTCCAGTACCTCGGGTCCTATACTAATGTAAATGTTTAGACACGACTGTTACAGTCTGACTATTTGAATACCTAACTCTATCTAATATCCTTCTGAGTAAGTCCTTAGTTTGTGAACCACCTCCATTGTGAACCTGTCACTTATGCACCGTGAATAGACTCTTCCAAAGTCTTACGTACCTTTTCTACAAAGCCCACCTTTCGAGAATGAGATTTTAATCAGCGGCTGACATTGTATGTCATAAGGGTCTAGAACGCTGAAGTTTATTTGAATCTGAAGGACTGATGCCCATCAAATGGATCATCAAAGTGTCATCAAATACGTCATCGATGACTTGATGTGGCAAAAAGAAAAGCTTACTTTCCTCCAGCTCTATAATGCTGCCTAATAAGCCTGCTCAGCCCTACCTATGCGCCCTAACACACCTGGGGCTACTGAGTCCCCCTAGCGGCCAGGTAGCGACACCTTGATGACATCATTGTTGACGTAACACTGATGACGTTACGTCAATGCCAATAGGTGGCGCCTGGGGGCAGGCCGGACGCGGAGGGGTGACACAGCGGGAGGTTGTCATGCGATACGTCTTCATAAAGCAGGGCCCAAAGGGAGGAGGTGACAAGGTTGACACGTCTTGGTGGCCGAGGATCTCTTCCAGCAGCAAGAAGGCAATGCGGCAAGAGGCTTGATGTGAGGCTGGCCCTTAGACACCTGATGGTTAGGGGGAGTGGAGGGCCACAATGGATAGAGAAGGTAGCAGCTCTTAGCTCTTTAAAGGCTGCTGATGCATTAATGCATCATGTCTATTGGTCGTCATTATGCATGATTGCAGCACTGGTGAGTAACATTCAGGCATTACGGTATGCTGACCCTACAGGTTCGATTCTGCCCCAAGAGGGTCGGCATGATGCACCAATGAAGTTCTGGTGAGTCTGCAATGGGCATGATGCACTCCTGCTTCAGCGGCCCTTAAAGGTTAGAGGGGGTGTCAGGATGGCCAGGAGTAGACAGACATGGCCGCCCAGGTGTGTAAACTAACACTATTGGTGGCCCTGATGGCCAAATACTGTGCACTTGAACGCTTTGACAGCAGCAAATTTTGCAAAGGTCATACCTGAAAACTCCCGACGAGAAAAAAAAAGCCTATATTCTTGAGGGTTTTTTCAAAGTCCAAGCCCCTTATAAATGATCTCCCTAAGACACAGGATTGACCCAGACGGATCTTAAGAAAAAAAACCTGAGAAAACTGAGGAGTTTGCCGGTATGAGGGGTGCATCTTGCCCATGATCCAGCCATAAGTTGGTGGCGAGTCTGCGTGCGAGCACTTCATGCATGAATTACTGTATTTGTGCATCATGAGGACGACCAATGGGCATGAATACATTCATGCATCAACAGCTCTGAAACTGTTGAAGCTACATGCATCCACATCTTTAACCCTTTAAGGGCAGAGCGAAAATTGTTGCCCTGGCCATGTGGACGGCCTCTGAAAAAAGTATAGTTCCTAGAGGATGAGCCTATTTCCAATTCCTATACTAATCCTATATAACTGGCATTGACTATAGTCGACACTAGGCCTGCCATGGTGTCGACTATAGTCGATGTTAGGCCTACCATGGTGTCGACTGTAGTCGATGCTAGCCCTCAATGGGTTAACCTATCAATGTACCTGAGTATCCTTTCTGTTCAGTTTATCTGAATTTGCATCATACAAAGAGGGTTTCTAATTTTACTTCTGGTTCTACTGGTATTAACTCCAAATATCAGTCCGTAAGCACACATCATCTACACAGTAAAGTAATACTTTGGAGGCAATCATGCGGACTTTGCTAAAAAAGAAAGAGGCAATAAAGACACACCAAACTTTCTCATAAACTACATATGTGTCAAACTGTCTGTAATAAAAAGAACAATTCCAACAACGGTTTTGAACTTCCAATTGTTTGAACATACATGAGCATCATATCACATGCATGCAATAAGTATATATCGGGAAGACAATAACAAAAGTTCACACAGAACAACATGTACGCCGAAAATTGCCTAATTGCAATTCCCTACATCTTCTGGTCCCAAATTTCTGCCCTCCAGATGTTTCATAATCTCCAACGTACTCTGGTAGTCCAGCCTTTGTTCTGATAAGTAATAAAGTCTTAATTGGCTGTAATTAGGCTGCAGCTGTTGAGAAATGCCAGGTAGTTCCTGCTTATTGTCTTTGTCATTTGCCCTATAGCCAGAGGCTATGAGGCAGCAGACCACATAGGTGGGTCAGACACGCACAGGGGGAGGTAGAGAAGGTTACCCATAGCTCTGTAGCAGACTTCTAGACTACCTGTAACCACATTAAGGCTAACAAACCCTGCATGGCATGCCTAGCTCTCTTTGCTGCAATTTTTAATGTTTGTTATATGCCTGGGCTTATATTCCCAAATTTCACTTCCAGTAATCAGTTGTTCGATTCTTAAAGTACATTGTATGATTATGTTTATATACCAGGGTAAAGTATGACTGCAAACCAAAATTGATGTCCACTACGAATTCAAAGAAGCACACCTGTAGGTTTTAAACATGAGGTTAACGCCAGAACACTTTTATACTACATGTATCATCTACTCAATGCATCAAGAAATATTAGCTACACATATTCTTAAATCTTGCAAGGAAAGAAAATGTTATCATGATAAACCTTTTCTCTAAGAAACCTTTGAAGAAAGTGTAAACGTTACTAATAAAGTCCAAGAGATGATACATAATAACATGCCTCTCCTCTTACTTACTACATGAACATATACTCTACTAGACATAATCCAGGATCACTGTAAACAGAATAAGGCTCTCAGTTTCAAGGGCATCCCTAGAGTAGGCTGATAACTGGGACGAGCAAAAAGGGACTGGGGTTGTTTGAAGTGTAACTACCCGGGAGGAGCGCACCCTTGGCATGATTAATAAAACAGTTAATGAGGACAGTTAATGAAAAACATTTGATTAATACTCCTTCCAAGCCAAAACGACAGGGTTCAAGAAAGTCCGACCTCTTGCTGGCAATGAGAGGGTGGGATCGCTCGGTTCAATGCACTCCCTGCGAGCTGACACGTCGGATCGCTACAACTTAATGAGAGGATCATTTGGGCTCGAGCGAGTACTGAAATTGCTTATTATAACATTTGAGAATTGCGCCTTGTTTTGTTTTTTGTGCAAAAATTAAAGCCAAGGATGTCATTTTTATTACTCCACATTATCAAACCACCCGCATGGGTCTGCAGCTGCCATTTACAAATGAATTGGACATTCTCTTCTTATTCCATTTGTGAACAAGTATTTATAGCATTCATAATTTACAGATTGCTATATTTCTGAATCTGACTAGGCCTTGATTATAAAGATTGATAACATGCATAGCTGCTGGTGGCACAGTGGGGTGGTGGTTATGATAACTATCCCTTTAATGGCTGCTGATGCAGGAGTGAGTGCATCATGCCCATTGGTCGTCAAGACTGCTCACCAGCACTTCATTGGAGCATCATGCCGACCCTCTGGGACTGTATCAACCTCCCTAGGGCTGGCATGATGCATGAATGCAGCCCTGGCTAGTCACTAACCAGAGCTGTATTCAAGCATCATGGCGACCAATGGGCATGACGCATTAATGCATTAGCCACCCTTATAGGGTTACAGTGATGTTATCTCCAAGTAGATCTGTATTGTGATGTAGGGTGGTGAGGGATCCTGAGGAGGCCCTCATATTATCATCAAAGATTCCCCATAGAGATAACCCAGCAGAGCCTAATGCTGGTTATATATGAAGTCACAGCAGGGAGCAATGGTGACGTATTGTCACTGACGCTATGACATATTGTCATGGCTTTGACAGTGTCATTGACAGTGACAGCGGGTACTGACAGGAGCACATACAGGCCCCTGGTTTTGATATCTACTGATAACAAAGGGGGGGGGGGGAGTCAATGCACGACTGGTTCTGCACTGAGAGCACTCACATTGTATCAGGTTTATAGCAATCAAAGTACATTAGAGCAACTGATGTAAATCTCAAGAAGACATTATAACTTCTGGTCAAACATTTAAACCGAGTAAGGCATTGACATAGAGGAAGTATTGAAATAGCTACATGTATGTGTTAGAGGTCGTATTGTGGATACAACCGCCAACCTTTCCTAATAATGCGCCCATCTGTCAATAGTAATAATAAAATGATGTGTTGGGAACTACAAGACAACCATTTAACCCAACCTATATGATTTTCTTTGAATATATGAACAATATGTCTTCGATATTCATATTCCTTTATATTTTATTTTATTTCAGACAAGAATGTTGAATATTTTGCACTGAGAAGAGGCAGATAGAAAACAATATGACTTGTAAGGACTACATCAAAGATCAATCTGTCACAGCAGTGGCAATGCCAAAAAGGAGTATAAAAGAGGTGGGTGGGAGGGGTGGCAAGATTTCAATGTGATGTATGATGGGGTGGGGACTTGGTCCCCTTTGGGAGGGGTAGGGTGGATTAACACACTAATCACCAGGTTTTCATACCCCCCCCCCCCCACACGTGCACGTCTCAACCCAGGTGAGACCCTTTTTGAGGTTAGGGCTAGGGAAGGCAGCAGATCCCGAGACAGATGAAATAAGCATTGTTCAATTACCCATGTCGCTTGAGGACTCGGCGGCCGCGACCATTGCTGGTGGCAAGAGCTGCACAATTTGCTAACACTATTATGCGTCTAGTAATTACATTCCAGCTATCCAAGCCGGGACTAATGCCATTAGGATCAAATTTCAGCCCGATTCAAGCCAATCAAACCTTGCATTTTGAGCATGGCAAAAAAAAAAGCCAGGAGAAAGTCGGCCTAAGCAGATAAGCGCGCCTTTGTAATAAACTTTGGGTATCGGCCATTGAAATCTGGACAGTTTAAGCCCAATCAGGCCGCGGCAGACCTAGTAAAAATGGCACAGTGGGGCGTTTTGCATGTCGTCTCACTGATCCCCTTACCAAGTCCCCAATCAGATCAACCTGAAGTGAAGGAGTCAGGCTGAGGCGCCCAGGGCCTGGCGAGCAGCTCATAGTTAACCCTTTGAGGGTTGCTTCCGCAGGAGTGCATCATGCATGCCCATTGGCATGATACATGAATGCAGCCCTGGCGAGTTAACTAGGTATTCACCGACATCCATATATCATGATGACCAGAGGGTCCGCATGATGCTCCAATGAAGTGCTGGCGAGCAGACTCGCCAGGACTTGATTGGTGCATCATGACGACAAATGGGCATGATGCACTCCACTATAAGCCGCCTTTAATGGGTTAAGGCTAGCCTTGGTAGGAGCAGGAGCAGTTGGGGTTGGGTCGATGGTGGCGGGATGGAAAGGCTCATCATTGACAGATCGCGACTTCCTTCATCAACAAGTCTGGCCGCCAATCGGACCCTTGTGGCGGCTCAAGGCGGTCGACTCAGGGTGGGCGGCTTGCACTGCTTCTCGCAGCCTTTATCGGCAGATTGCTGCGGCCGGAAGGTAATTTCTGGCCAGGGCCCTTTCGGCCGTCCACAATACGGTATACTGGAGGAATTGGGGCCGGGGGAGTTTGGTGGTGGTGGGGGGGGGGGTAGGGTAGGCAGTGTACCCACCACGGGCCCCTCTGGGATCCACGATCCGCCGATCGATGGTCCATCAGAAGACGCTATAGCAGCCCGCCACCTCCCCGCATGCACCATCGAGTCAATTTCCCCCCGCAATATAGCCGCGTAATTAAACAGCCCTGCTACCCCCGCCATGGATGGAGGGAGGGAGGGAGGGAGGGAGAGCCCCCACACTTTCTGACAGACGCATCTTTAGGAAAGCACGCACTGACTCCCCCCTCCCCCAGATTGCTGCCCATCCATTAGCCTCTAATCCCAAAATTCACTTATCAGCCTCCGCTGTCTGTAACCGAGGGGCCGCGCGGCACCCCTGACCCCCCAACTCATATCGAATTACTTTCTTGAAATGCGGGGCAAGATGATTTTAATGTTATTATTTCCTACTCCAAAAATTGAGACATCTATTATTAATCAGGCTGGTCGGGGAGGGCGGCGCCGGCCCGGTCAGGGTGACTGACATTTCCAATTCCGCCGGCCGGGTGACAAAATAATTAGACTATTTGGTGGCCGGCGGTCGGCGATCGGGGACGAGCTGAGGATGACAGGCGCCTATTGGACGCAGGTGACGAGGCTGATATGCCTCCAGCCGCGCCGCCAACACCAAATGGGTCACATCTGTGAATCTGGGAATCTACAAGCTCCATCCTGCAGAAAATGTATCAGTATGAGATAAAACCTATATAGAGGCATGAGACTTTGAGAAAATACAATACATGTAGAATGCAACTGCATATCAAACTTATATGTCTGTTCATAACCAGGGTAAAGTTCATGAATGGCGTCACCATGGATGCAATTTTGGAAGCCTTATAATCGACAAGATGCAAATGATTCTCCCAACAACTCTCTGAAATATATGCTCTAAAATACAGAGACAAGTCAATATCTATAGTGCCCTGCAGTGTGTATTTATAACACTGACATAACATACAGATATAGATAACACTAGAAGAAATCGTATTGTATGTCTACCCAAATGTAATTTATGTATGTGTTTGCCTTTATACAATCAGTATGGATATTTTTGTTGTATGAATACTTCAGGAAAAGTGATGTATTTTACTTCATAGTCTATTTCTTTCAAGAATCAACATGAGGTTAGTAACGAGATTATTTGAACTGACAACATCGTTTTGTAAGGGGCTAAATAAAAACCAAACAAACCGTTAAACATTTCACAGTTCATTTAGCTGGAAGTGTTCTATGAGATGGAAGGCGCAGAGAGAGAATAGATTCACGTCTCCAAAATTCTGGGAGGTCTGGAGTAAAGAACAAATGTAGACAACCCCCCCCCCCTTTCCTTCCCCTCCTCATCCCTCGACTATAAAGAAGACACACGTACTAGAAAATTGAAAGTGACATTACCCAATAGCTTTTTCAGCCATTCAAAGCAAATATGCTCAGCTTGTGGTGTTTTTGTTTAGATTTTGTACTTCTTGGCCTCCAGGTGATGAACATATAGCTCCTGGAGGACTGACAAGTTGGGCAGTGTGTGTGTGGCTGTGTGTGAGGTGGGGAGGGGGTTAAGGGGTAAGGGGTGGGGACCAGTCATCACTGGGATATTGGAGGGACGCTACAACACAGCATGGTTGAGGGAAGACGCGTCATCCTTGGGCGCTGTTGTCAGTTGTTGTGAGAAGATGGGGCATAGGCATACACTTTGGGAGCGTTCAACAATTATGTCACCGGTATTTAGGCATTTTTCAGGACCCACCTAACCACCTTGTCACTGTTTTTGTATGGAACATATAGAGGAACCCAAAGACCCCCCCAGCAGTGACGTAATTGTTGAACGCTCCCTTTACAGTGTTGTTTATATGTATAGGAATCAGAGGCGTAGGAAGCAAATCTTCATTGGGGGTGCCCGGAGGGGGCCTCACCTCAACCACATTGAATTGTCGGCTCAAGTGCAATAGCGCATATACACCTTTATATAAAATTTGTATAGAAAAGTAATTTTTGATGAATTTTATATTTGATTTGAGGCCCAGGCCCCCGCTTTCCCTATCCCATTACTATATCAATCTATAATTGGAGATGCAAAGTGTTAGCTTCTTGTTCAATTCATTATGAATTCTTTTTTTTTTTTTTTTTTTTGGGGGGGGGGGTCAGACATACTCAGACCCCACCTCCTTTATGGTTAGGGGGCCCAGGCGCCCCTGCCCCCCCCCTTTCCTACGCCCCTGGGAATATAACTAGCTAGCTTATTACCTCTATGTGCAGGTATTTCTGTGTCTGGGACAGAGTTTTGGAATGGTGGGGGAAGGGGTGATATGGAAAGAGTTGGGGGAATGGGCGATGAGAGACTTTAGACAGGGAATATGCAAAATGATGGACTGGTATGCGTAGAAGTAAGGGAGACCTGTGAGGTTTACACACATGGTGAGGGGTGATGTGATGTTACAGCCTGGTAGCGAATTGATTTGCTAACCAATGAAATAATTTCCCCTACACTGCAAAATGGTGTTTAGATTTTAAACATGTTTTGGTCTAAACACGTTTAAAACCTAAACATATATGTCAGTTAGGTGTCTCATCGACTACACATTTAGGAAATGAACACTTTTATTCTAACTACATAAACCTTTTTGCTAAACATGTTTAGAGTTTAAACAGTTGAATAATAGGTGTTTAGATTTAAACATCATTATGTTTAGATACTAGGATGTTGAATCCACACCAGGTAGCAGCACTACCTTTGAATGGACTATCTTTACAGAATTATAATCAATTTTTGTGACAAATGTACCCAAACCCCATGTTTATTATAGTTTCTATTCATTAAATGTCATGAGAATAGAAAGGGTAATAGAAAGTTGACTAGATTCACCTTACACCACCATCATTATCATGAAATAACCAATAAGCTCAATGACTGACACCTATTTCATGTTATTCTGGAATAGACAAAGCGATTTTCTTCCTGCCAAGCTGTTGTACTTTCCCAAATCTCTCATTCTGATGCAGTGTTTACATACATGCACACATAAATATGTGTGGCTGACATCTTTGGAGACTTTGACATGTAAATACCCCCCCCCCCCGAGTAAATGAGAAAACAAACAAAAGACATCTTTTTTTTTTTTTAATGTATACATGTCTGCACACCCTAACTCTCCGTCAAAGCATTTAGACATCTTAACACAATCATAAACATCTAAACACAAAAATTCATAGATATCTAAACACAAAGTTTAAACCTAAACACCTTGATTTCTAAACACTTGAGCTAAGCACATTGTTTGGCTAAACATGTGTAGGAAATTAATGTGATTACAAAAACGTTGCAAGAATATGTTTAGAATTGTGTTTAGGATCTAAACACCATTTTTGCAGTGTATTCATTGCAGAATTCTTGGAGGGAAACTGCATGGTACCCATCTGATAGCTCCTACCACTGACAACTCGCTGGTAACCAGCTCCACCAATGGCTGCGCCCATTGGACATTCCGCGACCTCGGTAGAGAATTGGGAAGAGGATGATGACGATGGTCGCTAGCAGTGATCGTTGGTGGGGTGAGGGTTGACGCTCAGGTTGAGGATGAGGCAATGGTCTGTGGGGGTGGAGTGGGGGTATAGGATGGGGGTTAAAGACGACACAGTGCTAAATAATGCAGCACCTCAGGCTGGTGAAAGGTGTGGCCGTGGGTCGGCGGCCCCGGCGGACGGAGCGGCGCGCGGGGCCGCCTGCCGCCCGCCCGGCGCGCCGCGCCAAATGCCTCTGACATGCTGACAAAAGCGGTTTAAAAGACGCGCCGTCTCCGGGCGGTCTGCGCCGGGTTTTTGTCCGCCCAGGTTTGCGTCAAGCGGGCCCTTTCTCATTAGCCCCAGGAGCCGGTTAACCCGGAGACTAGCAAGGGCTGACTGCTCGCTCCAGGGGGTACTGGGAAGGATGGGTCCCGCCTCAGGGGGAGACTGGGCTGCTCCTGGTGGGCTGACGGGTCGCCATCTGGATCAGAGGGAGTGGGTACCTCCAGGGTGGATGAAAGGTGACAGGTAGCCGGGAGGTGTGCGTCAGGCCCCCGGGGGAGGTGCCTTACCCGCCCTCTGTGTCTAGATGCCAACCAAGGAGCAGTATCTCACACCGTGAGCAGCTCCTCACATCCCAGACCTGCTCAACCCCTTAGCCCTTTAAGGGCCGTTGATGCATCAATGCCCATTGGTCGTCATGATGCATGGATGTAGCCCTGGTGAGTAACTCGCCACAGCTGCATTCATGCATCATGCCGACCCTCAGGGGATGAAACAGTCCCGGAGGGTCGGCATGAAGCACCAATGAAGTGCTGGCGAGCAGTCTCGCCAGCACTTCATTGGAGCATCATGACGACCAATGGGCATGCTGCACTACTGTATCAGCAGCCCTCAAAGAGTGAGAACTAACTCACTCAGTCATACAAGTCTACCAGCCTACTTGGTTACACCTGCTCACAGAGCAGACAGAGGGATGGGGTATGGAAGCCGACTGCATTTTTCCAGAATGTTACATGTTATAGCTTTACTACTGGATTCTTCCTGTTGGTAAAGTACTTGGAAAAGAACTGAGGCCTGAGTCACTCACTACTTTTTGTTTTTATTATTTATTTAGTGCACAGCAACTGCTCGGTTAAGCACTCACACATTACTATCTAACTGTACTTGTCTGGGATTTTTACCCACTACAAAGGTGAGATGCTCACTATAAAATGGTCTGTTTATGATTGACTCGTGCCTCACCAGCATGTAATTCTATTATTCCTGAACATGAAATGAGCTATTCTCACTGAACGTCGTGGACGGTGAATGGTATTTTTTCCTGCGCCAGGCAATGTTTCGACCATACAGCGCCAATAATGCCATGGGGTTGGAGAGACTTGCCTGTGTATGCGTGTGTGTATGGAGAGAGGGGATTCGATCTTTCATTTGGTGATCTATAGATACGATTCATATTGTTAGTACTCATCTGTATTCGCACTAAAATGACACAAAACAGATCAGTCACAGTCCTTGTGTTGGTTTGCTGACTTTGTCATCACTGACACACATCATTAAACCAGTCACAAGTATACACCCTTCCGAGCCACTCTATTTTTTATTTGGGTTTCAATAATGTAAATGATGTAAGTAATTACCTCACAACAGCTCTCTCACTGTCATTCTCTCTCTCATGATACCACCTAGGATCGGGTTATATATTACTTATTTGAAGTTATAAAGTTACCTCCCACATTGTGGCATGGATTATGAATAGCTCGATGGGGGAGAAAAAAAAGTAATAATGACCAGCACCTCTCTTACTAGTGCAACTGGAGTAGTCACTGTGGGGTAGTGAGCAGCAGGCTGTGGCTGGCTGAGCAGATCGGGAGCAGGTCTGAGTCGGCCCAGATAAGGGCGAGCAGCTCGCGGTGGCTTCTCTGCAGAACCAAACACCCGGTAGGCCGCAGCGGAAAGCCTTTTGACACTAATTACCTTGACGACAGGGCTGCTTGGATAAGGCATAGGGGGTGGGTAGACCTTTAAAGGCACTAATGCATTAATGCATCATGCCCATTGGTCGCCATGATGCATGAATGAATTAACTTGCCAGGGCTACATTCATCGATCATGCCGATCCTACGGGATTGACACACTCCCGGAGGGTCGGCATGATGCTCCAATGAAGTGCTGGCGAGCAGACTCGCCAGCACTTCATTGGTGCATCATGCCGACCAATGGGCATGATGCACTCCATCAGCGGCCCTTAAAGGGCTAGCTATGGGAGTTGCTTGCTACTCTCCACGAGCTGCTCGCCGCCTCCTAGCGGCGAAAGCCGAGCGGCTCAAAGCACTGAGTCATTTGTCAAAAACGCACTGGAATTTCGCGAGGTGATCAGTCATCTCTCAAATGTCTGTCAAAAAGAAAATGGAGCGTTGAAATCACACAGAGCCTCTAACACCGGGCTCTAACAACAAGGCTGTGTAACATACGGAGTCGGATTTCCTGCTGCTTGTTTTTCTTCTCATTTATATCAATTTGCTCCACATACCTACAGACATATGGGAATCATATCTGAGATCATATCCATGTCTCATATCCCGGCTTTTATGTAGTTCTGCTTTTTTTTCAGCCAACACCGCTCTCAGATTGCACCAATAGTAGGCCCTGTTCTCTTCCATAATACATTGCACAGGAGCTTCCCCAGGGAATATGACATCTTTTTGCGACTTGACAAAAACAAACAAAAAGAAAACACCACACAGCTTAGAGAAATTACACTTCTCATGGTATTTACAACTACTGCAAGTTCATTGGATGGGTGGCTTTAATTAGAAGAAAGTACTTCAGGGTTTACTTCCTTTTTCTTTTTTTAATATAATTTCTTGCTCATACCAGTAGAGTGGGATGTATGTATATGTGTGGCCTAATACAATTACCGTCTCCCATCTCCCTAAGGCCTGCAGCCACACTCTCACCACACTAGGAGGGGATGGGAATCAGATTGAGCGGCAAGCCAGGCGGGACATCTAATTGGACACTTTTTGATTATTAAAGAATGACGGGCGCCTCCAAAATGCGCCGGAGAAATGCCACAGTACCGCCTCCTACTCATCCCCCTGCCCACCCCCTACTCTGGTCCCTCAATTTCCATCCCCATCCTCCTCATAGCTGCCTCCCATCGTCCAACTCCTGCACTTTCTATGTGATATATACACAACCTGCGTTATCCCCCCCCCCCGAAAAAAAAGAATTTTTTTTTTTTTTCAAGAAATTGGAGTATTTTTGCCCAGTGAATTCCTCGCACTTGAGGAAGAGTGGGAGTGGGTGCTTTTTAAGGTTGAATACATGGAATTGAATATGTGGGTGCTACATTCTGTTTACAAATGTATACCAGTTCTTGTATGTCTCGTGTGACACACTATTTAATGTGTCTTCTAGTCAATCATACAAAGGTAAAGTATTGAGAAAAATGTCAGCGTTTTGTCAACCATATTGGGTTTTTTCTTGTTTGAAAACTCGGCGTTTTGCCTAACTTTGCTAATTTTGCCTGAAAATCTGGGGGAATTACATAGTCTTTGAGCTGACGGAACCCAGGCTGTGTAGTTGTTTGATGGAGAGTGCAGGGACTGAGATCCCACCCTCAAAGTGGGTCATGGGTGATGTGGCTGGCCTCTCCAGCACATGATGACAGCGGTAGGGGATTAACCCTTTAAGGATATAGTTAGTGCAATAATGCATCACACGTACAGGTCGCGATTGTGCATGAATGCCTGGGCTGCATTGATGCATCATGTCCACCCTATGTGATTGATACACTCCCAGAGGGTCGGCATGATGCACCAATGAAGTGCTGGTGAGCAGACTCACCAGCACTTCATTGGTGCATCATGACGACTCATAGGCATGATGCACTCCTGCATTAGCGACCCTTAAAGGGTTATAAGGGATGGGGAGGGAGGTACAGGAGACTGAGTAGGTAGATGTTGATAGTAGTGTTAGAGGGGTGGTGCTTCTGATAACACTTTAAGGGCCACTAATGCATTAGTGCACCATGCCTATTGGTTGTCATGGTGCTTGAATGCAGCCCTGGCGCATAACTTGCCAGGGCTGCATTCATGTTTCGTGACGACTTTATGGGTTTAATATACCCCTGGAGGTACGGCATGATGTTCTTACGCCAGCACTTCTTTGGTGCATTATGACGACCACTGGGAATAATGCACTCCTACATCAGTAGCCATTAAAGGGATAAGTGAGATCCCCCTCCTCCCCTTCCTCCCTCACAGCCCACTGTGCCTCACTTCCCACACCGGCCACGTTCCACTAATTCCTTCACCATCCGCCGATATACCTTGCCACCGCCAATCTGGCCAGCTCAGTCCCCAGCTTTGCCCACACGGCTAAAAAATTGATGCGCTCACAATTAAAGCTCGCCGCAAGAATTTGCAAACAAGGCCGCGCCACAGAAAGAAGCATTAACATGTGATTACGTCGCCTTGTAAGAGTAGCGGATGGCAGTGGGGGTCGCCTTTGTCCCCCTCGCCGCCCATGGAGCTACGCCAAATCCTCGCTCATTTATGGAAATGTGCAAATGACAGGTATTAAATAGCGGTTTAATAGGCGGCACTGGTGCATGGGGCGTGCTTTAATAAGGCAACGTAACGAGCAGGAGGGCCTGCCCGGCCATCCTGATCTCTCCCGTTAATGAAGTTTGGACGAGGTGGAAATAGGACGCGGGGCTGGGGAGTAGAAGTGGCCATGTTTACGAGGGTCTTGCTAGAGGATGGTAAATGGAGAGGTGACGCCATCATGACGCCTCTACTACAGGCGTCACCTAGCTCCTACAGGCGTCATTCTGTTTTGTTTTATCTTCACCTCATACCCCCTCTGTTTATACACTAAAGGTGGTACATATCTTAAAAATCTGCGTATAAGCCATCAAAGCCACACCTTGGAATTGAAAAAATCGATGGTATGATTCAATACTATTTCATTTATAGTGTTAAACCTTGCCTACAACACGCACCCTGAGTTAAGCGGCGCTAGGCCGCTTTTATGGGGTATCTCAGACCATATCAATTATGTCAATCCCAGTGTATCAATGGCATTGGTTCAGACACAGTAAACTATACTTCCCTCTCCAATATATGCTTAAATTCCATGTCAAAGTAGCGGTAGTAATATAAGAAAATGTGGATTTTGATATGGACATCGCTCTTCCCTCTCTTCCTTTACCACTACCTTCTCTAGGGTGTGCCGCATTGGAGTTGCTTTAAGCGCGTTTCCCCCTTAATCATGAAAGGTTATACAGTCATGTAGTGTATTTTCTACTTTGAAGTATTTTCCTTCTAAAAAGGGGTAATATTTTGTCTAAGGATGGTTTGTGAGAAGAGGCATGCAGGGCTGCCATGTAGCCATGCTCAACCCAGTGACAACTTTTCTCCTTGAGCACGTCAAAGTGGTAGTAGTATATGAAAGTGTGGATTTTTATATGGAGTCATCGCTCCCATCTCTTTACCCCAGCTAACACTACGTTCTCCAGGGTCTGGCCACCTTGGGCCTGCTCCAGTGACCCCTTACAATGAGCCACAAGCCCAATCATCCGTGCTCATCCCGCCACTTCTCCCACCCCCATCCATTAATAAACTCCCACCTCACCCTCACCATCACCTCCACCCCATGACTAGGCCCCACACCCCTCAGGCCTGCATCATTGATGTGGCTCCAGGGCGGGTTCATCTTCCGGCCTCCTCCACGGTGTCCAATGCCTAGCCGTTTAATGACAGCTATTGAGGAGTGCATCATGCCCATTGGTCGACATGATGCACTTATGAAGTGCTGGTGAGTCTGCATGCCAGCACTTCATTGGTGCATCATACCGACCCTCCAGGAGAGTATAAATCCCGTAGGGTCGGCATGATGCATGAATGCAGCCCTGGCGAGTTACTCGCCAGGGCTGCATTCATGCATCATGACGACCAACATGACTGCATACACAACCCTTAAAGGGCTACAAGGATAGTGTTAGGGTAGTAGGAGTGACCCTCTCCCCCACCCACCCTCAGTGAGTGACCCCCACAGAGTGAGTGACCCCCACGGGTGGTGTAGTGTGTGCCCAGGGGGAGGGGCAGGGCCGAGAGGCTGAATGCAGAATTAACTGTATCAGTGAGCTAACAGCATGTAGTTTCGTTATAACCTGATGATTACTTAATGCCCCTCTGTCTACACCAGGGGTCGCCTGGCGCGCCAACAGATACATTTATAACGGCTAAAGGATCATCGGTTCAGTCCCCAGGCAAATCCCCTATCGGGTTTAACAAAGCCAGCTCACCCTGCGCCAGTCCTATTTCTATATACTATTTATACTACTCACAAAGTTGTGTTCTCACAATGTATAGGGCCCGTATAAGGCCTTAAACGGACACACTTAAAGGAGGATGAAACTCAAAATAGATCTGGCATTAAAAATGGACAAATATGAAAGAGGAAAAAACAATAGACCAACAGGGCCAGCAATTAAAAGGGACATGATGGGTTTGAGATTGGGATGAGAATGTACCGACATCTTTGTATACTACTTGATATATACGGGACTAGCACATCCCTAGTGATGATGCTTTTTACCCAGGTGGCTCTAGTAGTCGGGGGCTAGATTACAGATTAGGCTCTTTGTGTAGTTCACATTGGTGGCCTGTATCAGTAGCCTCTTATCGCTGTCGCCACGATAGGATACATCGATTAACATGCAACATAGTACATTATTCACTATCATGTCGGTATGTGGGTAAATGCAAGGACACAACGATTTATAGTTTGATGGCTAGTTGACTCAAAAAAGGCAAACCTACACTATAGCGCCAATATTAGTTGATATGCGTTTTTATCATATGAAAATTTCATGAAAACCATTAGAACAGTTATTGCACATGAAACACCAGACACTCTCATATCTATATTACCTATTACATGTCTTCAACGTTACTGATACCAAAGGCTGATCGTGCTGAAGTTGACCGAGGAACATATAACCTATGGCGATTTATACGAGCCAGAACACATTCGGCCTCTCACAAATTATCTAAAGGGGAAATCGTGTAATTTACAAGACACTGGTATTTCTAAGTAACAATGTCCGACATACTACAACGTTTATTTCATTTTATTAACAGCGGAATACGTAGCGTTTAATCAATGTTATGAAACAACACAAGTGGGTTTATGGGTTAATATTAATCCACGACCGCACAGCGGGAGTGGATTATTAACCCTAAACCCACGAGTGTTGTCTCATAACTTGATTAAGGCATTTATCTAACATTTTTCTCAATTTTGTATTAATTTCTTACCTTATAACCCCAGAAGAAATCCAGGAGAAGACATTTTGTGAGTGCATGCGATCCGCTTGCTTTGCTAAGCTGCCGTGGCCATGTTGTCACTCTGCCCGACATACCTCCACCTTTACACACATTTTTCGGGTATAATCCAAGCATGTCAAGTCCTGTACTTCTAGCACCGCCAAATATACGATCTCTAGTTGGTGTTTGCCTACATTTTGTATCCATTTTCTTATGAATAAATAAAAATCTATTGATTTTCAATAGCGATACAATGCACACGGCCATTGCGTCTTGTTGACGAAGTGGGTAGGTGCCCGGATGTAAGAACTAGGTTAAATACGCGTGCCAATATTTACTACATGGTGCCGAGGATTATTCTCCCCATGTTTCATTGCCATTCTGATCTCTATAGAGTCCAAAAGCCAAAAGATTCTTTATAAATTGAACCGAAAACCAAGCCGGGCCGTGTTGACACTATAAAAGTAGACCGGATGTCGGCGTGTGACACACTTACGGGTCAAAGGTCAGCAAGCCGCAATGGCGTGTCCCGACCCGTATCGCTATGGAAAAACAATGGATTCTTACTTATTTCGAAGAAAATGGAGAAATTAGGCATGGCATGTTCATTTAGGATATCTAAGGATGTTTCCCTGTTAATAACTCCATCAGGCTCCATTGGATTCTATGCTAACGAGGTCTGTAAACATCAGGTATGTCGGACAACTTTTTCATATACTTGATGTACATTGCTTTGTATCACCGGTCGGCTTGGTATAGTGGAGCTCGTCTCCTGCCACAGCGGCCAGGGATCGATTCCCCGTTGAACCCTAAACGGTTTTACCAGGAAATTAATGGCGTGGTTGACTTTGTATGCTTCGCCAATTTATTAACATGTCCAGGTTGAAACCAGCACCTTCTTGAAGACGAAGAGTGCGTTATGGCTGGAAAAGGAACTCGGGTTATGACCAAAAAAGCACTGTCCAAGCGAAAATCGTGAGATAAAAACCCCTAAAGGTTTAACCTTGCAGCTCCGTATCACACACACCCGTGAGATAACCCTCCCCGGTATCTCACGGCCAGGCAAAAACCCACCCAAAATCATGATATAACATGTAAATGATAATCTTTTTATGCCATTTAAAAGTTTTGAACATTTCTGACTGAAATAAAGGATAACCCTGATTCAGACGCAATTCATGTGAACCTTTGCCTATTTACTTCTCTGTGGGTCTGGGAGCAGAGCGTTTTCACCAGTTCCTTGTCCCCCAGGGTCCGGGAATGAGAAGGTCTGAGCTGCCCCCAATCACCCCCTGAGCAGCTCTCCTCCTGATGTAATAGCTGATCAATCATCAACACGCCTCTTGTATAAAACCTGCTGAGTAGACCCTAATGTCAACACTTTAAAGGCTACTAATGCATTAATACATCATACCCACTGGTCGTCATAATGTATAAATGCAGCCCTGGTGAGTAACTCAACAGGGCTGCATTCACGCATCATGCCAACGGGATTGATACTGTCCTGGAGGGTCGGCATGATACTCCAATGAAGTGCCGACCAGCAGAATCACCAGCACTTCATTTGTGCATCATGACGACCAATTGGCATGATGCACTCCTGAAGGGTTAATCCACACGACTTCCCCCTTTACCACCGATAACTGCAATAACCAGGTCCTTTGTATTATTTGCTGCTCTGGTTATGGGCACACTACCCGGGGAGGGGTGGAGGACCAGGCCGATATCTCATAAATGCTGAGCAGGGTCCAGGCTCCCCATAGAGACCTAGAGTGGGCGCTGATAAGGACCTGGAGGCACCTTGATTTCATATGAAAATATTGGTAAGAGTGACTGATTACCTCCTGGAGGTGGGTGTGTGTGTGTGTGGGGGGGGGGGGGGGTCAGGGGATGGGGAGTACACGTAGGAGGATGTTTATATGGGGATAAAGCCCTTACGCTACTGGAGTAGAAGATAGACGTTGTAAAGGCCATTAACAGAATATTCTGCACGGTAAGCATTATTGGCTGCTTCTATTTCATTTTTTTTTTGAAGATGACAATTGACCACAACACAAGTAAACCCAACTTGATCTATCGAAGTTTTCAGTAACGGATGCTCAAAAGCACAAAAGATAGTTGAACCAATAAGCATCTCCACTTAAAAATCCAAGATATCAACTTTTCCTTTTTACTAAGTAGAGATCCTTTTCCATGGTTTTCATCATCCATTTATCTAGTTTTTCATAATAGCATTCTGTCCAAGTTTTGTTACAAGCACATCAACAAGACGCTTCCAGTCGTCACAGTGATGTGTAAGTTGCCTTACCCAGCCGCCCTTTCCTATACTACTTACGACAAAGACTGAAATGGCTAAACCAGCGGCTCTGAAGCATTGTAGCATGGTTTAAACTGCAAGGGATGAACCCATGCTATTCTTGACACATTGCAAAAACCAACACAAAATCATGTAAGTATTACATTGTATTGGTCTTAAACCCTGGACGTAGGGGCGAGATAAGACGTTAAAGACTCACCTGTTTCACCATACCGTCCTCAGGGGGTACATTCCGTAGGACACACATACCGTACTTGTTCATGGCTTCCAACCAGCTGAAAATATATGAATTAGAATTACTAATGGGTCATAACCAAAAAAAGTACTATGAGTCCATTAATCTATATTGGGTACGAGTACTTAATTGGGTGGGCACAGGGGCGACTAAGTCATATGCCTATAGTGCCACTTGAATTTCTGTAAGTGCGTGGTTATGAAGACGACACTTATGGTACATAAGTGTACATGTAAGTGCACTGTACATAAGAATTCATATAGGTAGGTGTTGAAAGCAAAGGGTGATATGTAATCACTATGAGAATAGATAAGATACAGCATCATATTAAAGGGTAATCAGGCACATGTATAGTTCTTACTTATCGCAAACAAAATTAGGGAAAATGACAATGACTATTTCAACGTGTGTGGCATGGAATAGAACTTTTATGTTATCTGTCTTTTCCACACTCCAAGGCCTGTAACCCCCATAGGGACTTGACATGCACCCCAACAGCACAACACTAACAACAGCGACAAAATGAGATAAAACTTTCGCTGATTCCCATGTCAGGCTGCGCGCGGGTAATTGCCTGCCGCGCGGGTGTCGACTTCCGGTGGCGGCGTCGTCGACTTCCTGCGTCCCGCAGCCACAGACAAAAGCGTCCCCTGGTGGCAGACCCCCGGCTCTGCCCCCCTCCTCCACCCCCCCCCCCCCTGGCGGACGGGTGATTAATGACTACCTCCGTGCAATTTTCCATGAAAATAATTATGCACAATGCCCATGCACGTTTTCTTATCTCCGTGCAATATTACATAAAATGACAGACATAAAATGGCCGTCGCTTGTAATGGGCGCAGATTAATTTTTGTAATTTCCATCGTGGTGGGCGAGGAGTCGGATCCCGTGTGAGTGTGTGTGAATGGGGTGGGGAGGAGGGAGGGTTGGGGTGGAGTGTGGGTTATCGGACCTCTCCAGGCGACAATAGTATCAGCGCGGCCGGCGTTTAACGCCTCTCCTTACCTCCATTCACTACTTGTCTTTGGAGGCTGATCGGTGTTGCCTCCGTCCGCCTAAGTGCATTTATCCCACTTCATTAGGCGGCCCATTTGGGCGTCCTGTGCCTGACTGCAGTAGCCGCCCCGTTGTCCCAGCGTCTCTTGGCACCAGTCCTGGTCCCTTTTCTACACAGGCCCTCCCCAGAGCCGCGCCCGGCCCAACAAAACATCTCTAATCCGCTTACCCCGAGTAAATTATGTGATTCGCACCGCACAATGCCCACTATCCCGGCCGGGCCGGCGAGCTTGTTGAAAGCCAATAATTCATATTTACAATGGCGCCGCCGATCCTATTTAATGTGCATTTGTAAGAGGGTGGGTCCTTGGTGCAGCGTGATAGGCGCTGGGGACGTCACGAGCCGAGGGTTCTTACCTTAGTTTGCCGGCTGGACTGGCCGTTAACTCCTCATAAGTCAACTCTGGGAAGCCCTCCTGCAAACACACCAAATCGTCATTAGCCTGGGTCCGCCCTCCAGTAGCTGTGGTGGCTCACATACTGTAGGACTGATAACAGCCCTGGAGAAGGCAAGCTCCAGATGGGCATTATACATGCACTCTTTCTTAAACCACAAGAGCCGACTGAAAAAAATTGGACTGAAAGAAAAAGGCTGAATAATTTTACTTATTTTTTCTTTTTTTTTAATGGGGGGAGGTCCGATGCCGTGCAAAGAAATTAACACTTTTTAATTTAACCAGAATGCATCGAGAGGATTCCAGATTTCCTGTCGAGTTGCTCATATTTTAAGAGCGGGAGTAAAATGGCTATGGTGAAACTAAGGCTTACTAACCCTATCCGGGTCACTGATGTAGGAGTGCATCAATGATCGGCATGATGCACCAATGCAGTACTGGCGAGTCTGCCTGCCAGCACTTTACTGGTGCATCAAGCCGACCCTTGAAGTGTATCAACACTGTATGGTTACCTGTATGGGCATGATACATTAATGCATGAGTGGACCTTAAAGGGTTAAAACACCAAACTCCACTATCATTTAACCCTACAACACCCACCTACCCACACAGCATGCGTGTATCCTTACCAATTTATCCTCACTTATTACCATATTATGACCACACATTCTCACACACATCCCCCGTCCCCACATCCCATCAGCCCCATCCTATCAAAATCACTCACGCTACTATCACTCCCCTATTACACATCGCTCGATATTTACCCCCTCCAATCCACCCTTTCTCCACCAGGCCATTTCCCTGCATATCTACACCCTCTCTCCATCCCATATTAACCTATCTATAGATCACCACAGCAAGAAATGGTAACTTTTCCAACAAGTTTTGGACATTTTGTGGGGTTCACTGAGTAAGGGCACAAATAGCCATTGGCAGTCCTGCCAGATGATATACATGATTTAAAAGATACTTGGGATGTGAAACTCTTGATAGGATTGTTTTTATATGTGTTTTCAAAGTTGTAAGCATTCCATAGAAATTAACCTAAACAAAAATTTATTCATGAAAAAAAGTCACCCCTTCTTACTGCAGGCGTCTATAGTGTTAACACATCCCCCAGCCTAACACACGTACAAATACCCATCCACTCAGCATCATAATGGTTAGCATATCTCCTCCAGCACTAAGCCTTAAGCCGGCCATGTGTTTGAACAGAAGATCGCATGGATCACCCAGCCAAACCCCTCCCAGCTCACAAATCACGACCTCTGCACACCCTCACACCCCTCTTCGTGATCCTGCACAAACCCTATTCACTTCTTAACACTTTAAGGGATACTAGTGCAGCAGTGCATCGTGGTCATTGGTTGTCATGATGCACCAATAAAGTACTGGCGGGTCCGCTAGCCAGCACTTCATTGGAGCATCATGCCGACCCTCTGGGAGCATATCAATCCTATAGGGTCGGCATGATATATGAATGTAGCCCTGGTGAGTTATTCACCAGGGCTACTTTCATATATCATAATGGGCATGCTGTAGTAATACAATAGCAGCCTTTAAAGGGTTATGCCTTCTATAGGAATCAATGAACCCCCATTTAGGCTGACCAAAGGGGGCTAGTCAGAGGTAAATTTACCCAAACCTGCACACAAAAGACACTAAGTGTTAGCCGCGTGCCTGCAGTTTTTGATGGTCCTAACTACATTTGCTTAGATCTAATACAACAACAGTGTTCAGCAATAACCAATGACCAATTACATTTGCTTTGTTATTTCCTTGTGGAACAGACTAGTTTCAGGGGACTCTTGGCATGACCCTTTCTGGGCACCTTTAAAAATAGTGAATTTAATCTACTATTACAACCTGAAGGAGCGTGCAGTCTATATACACTACACAGGCACTGCATAGTGGTACATGTTATCATTGAAAATCCAATACCACATTGAGCGACTCACTATATCTACTGAGCACCTCATTGCGGGGGGGGGGGTTAAAGGCAAAACCTAGGCTTACCACAGCCCCTCTGCCCTAGTACCCTTCAAGCTTGATTCGTCTTTTATTTTTGTTTTGTTTCTCATAATCTCAAATCAATAGACTTAAGGAAGTCTAAGTATCTGGTGAACCCCAAGTCCCAGGTAACTCTAACCCCATGGTGGCTGGTATGTATATATGTGTGAGAAGGTTGGGGGCAGGCCATATCCGGCCAGTGATCCACTCTTTAGCCCTGGAGGCAGGAAGGGGCCTTGTCAAGATGTGATAGCGTCATGTGGATCAGGAGCTGGAGGAAGAGGGTGGAAGATGGGGAAGGGGGTGTAGGGCTAGGCTGCTTCACCCACGGATCCACACCATATAAATAATAACCATATCACGACCGCACTTCCCCCTCCTGGCATCCAGCGCAAACAAGCCGTGAAGGCGTGAATGGAGCAACTCTGAGCAGCTCACGGCGCATGTGCAGGATTTACTGGTCCCGATTGGCAGCTCAGACAAAAGCCCTCTGAGACGCTCGGCCGCGGCGGGGAGGTGTAAAATTCAGCAGGGTTACGCGCGCGTTAATTTGCCGCCATAGACACGTGTGCGCGCGGCCAGCAATGCCATAGTAATAGCATGGAGGAACGGACGTCCTGGGCCGCGTCCGCCGCTAAACGAGCCTTAATGCGGCTTGCTATAGATGCCCAGGCCTCCTTGCCCACCGCCTATGGCGATCGTTAGGTCGCCCCGGGTAGGTCGCCAGCTCAGCGTCTCCGAAATCGAGATCGGCGTGCCTCGTAAATCAGGGGCAATCACGGGTAGGGCGTATTGAGGTGTGGGATGGATGAGGGTGAGGCAGGGTGATGGTCGGTGATGCTGGTAGAGGGCTAGAGATAGGGCCTTAAGGCCTCTGATCGATCAGAAGGCGGTCATAGTGGCGACATTTCTGTTAAAACGCACCGTGAATATAAGTTTCTATTAAATGCTACACTGAAAAAAAAAATATTACTCACTTGAGTCTGGATCCAGACTCAAGCAATGTCGCCAAAAAGAGACTCAGCCTGATCTTGGGATGATACTCAGCCACAGCCAGAGTATCACTCCAGGATCAGCCTCAGGATCTGCCAGAGTATAACCCAGGATCAGGCTGAGTCTCAAATCATACTCATTTTGGTGACATTGCCTTAGTCTGGATCCAGACTCAAGTTAGTAAGAATATTTTTCAGTGTACACAATGTATTAATGGTGAGATAGGGTCATAGTTTAATTTGACTACTCTAAACGTAGCCACGAAGCTCCAATTCAAGGTGTACGAATTGAATTGTATTTGCATTTGTGTGCTTATTTGAAAACATTAGGAACCCCTGCACTTTTCTCAATATCACCCTGGCGAGATAGCTCCATCTACAACAGAGCAATATGCCCAGTGAGCTCACCCGCTACTCCTTTGCCTGCGGGCTTAATTTGCCTTCCATACCGACACTATTTCTGTCATCAAATAAAAAAGCACCTGGGGGTACACCTCTTTAATTGCGTCCAAAAAGGCCACACTGTTCAATAAATCGATCTAGAGCATACATGTATCAGCTCAAGCAAAGAATGTGAACCAAATAAGTAGAGAAAATATGCCAAATTAGTCCGTGTTACAGTGTTCTCTTGAAATTGAAATACCATACAATGAAGGATTTCCCTATTGCATGAATACAGGAATAGGGCATTATTTCAGAATATTTCAAATTGAAACAACCGTTATGGGACGGCAGAATCTTAAAAATTGTGATAAAAATTGTAAATAGGCCTTTACCCTGTACTTTCCATCCCCACACATCTCACCACCCGATCCTTAATAGTGCCACACATGACCCTCCACGTTCTGGATCCAACCCCCCCCCCCTCCCTCACCCTCACACACCTCATCCCTGTGCCCCACCCCGGGCCACAGCCTGGCTAATTCCATCAATGAATTGTGCGACACTCGGCCCGCCGGCCAACAATGCCCTGCCGCCTCAGACGGCGCTAATCCCACCCGGATGGGTATTAATTCACCGCCAATTGGGGCGCTAACCCCGCGCCACTTCAGGCGCTTGTACCCCGCCCGATAAGGGCCCTAGTCACCCTCCTGCTCCTCCATTTCACCAGCCCCCCAGGCTCCTTTTACCCTGTTTTTCCCTCTTCATTCTGTTCTTTTAACTCACCCCCTGTCTGAGAGAAACCTTCTCACTTGCTCTCCATCTGTTCCAGGGTTATGTTTTTCCGGCCATCGGCTAGCTTGTGTGTTTGTTTTTATTGTTCTTTCACGTCCTATTCTAGTCCACTCTGTATTATGTCCTGCATTGGTTAAAGTGGAGTTTTTTTTAAATAAGTTTAACTCGGTTTCTGAATTTCCATTCATCAAAACTCTCTCCCAAGTTATCCTTATATGCCTTAATCTATCAAATCTAGTTCTATACAATGTTCATGTATTACCCCCCTTATAAAGTTTGACTCTTCTGCATCTCAAAGTCCCACATTTTCCTTGGGACTCATCTATAACATAAAATGATTAAGGTCACAGGCAAAGCCTGGGGCTTACAGTGATATCTATGTTAAATGTGCTATATACAATGTACTATGCTAACATGTACTGACATATGTTGACTAATTTGCTGACAAATAGTAAGTAAATACTAACATATATATTGACTACTTCCTGACAAATAATGAGTAATAAAATGGTTGAGGCTAGGGCACAGCCCTAAGATATCTATATGTAATTGTGTTCCAAGTGTTATGCTAAACTATGCTATAATCTGTAAAGGGTTATTGCATGGTGTGATGTATAAAATATTAGGTGAGCTGTAAGGGGTTATTATATGGTATGTTTGATAAAACACCATGTTGCCTGTAAGGGGTTATTGTACGGTGTGATTAATAAAACATTGTGTTGCCTGTAAGGGGTTCTTGTATGGTGTTATTAATAAAACATCTTTTTGCTTGTAAGGAGTTATTGTTTAGTATGATCAATAAAACACCATTTTACCTGCAAGGGGTTATTGTATGGAGCCAATAAAACATCATGTTGCCTGTAGAAGGTTATTGTATGGTGCCATTAATAAAACATCATGTTGCATGTAAGGGGTTATTGTATGGTGCCATTGATAAAACATCATGTTGCATGTAAGGGGTTATTGCATGGTATGATTGATAAAACATCATGTTGCCTGTAGAGGGTTATTGAATGGTATGATTAATAAAACATTGTGTTGCCTGTAAGGGATTATTGTATGGTGCATGCAGCCTTTAACGAGTTAATCAATGGTCGTGACCAGCAAAGGCAAGACTACAAATGTATTGTGACGACATATAGCACTATGAAACCCTTAAAGAGTTAATCAATTGTCGTGACCAGCCCCAACAGCGTCCCTATGTCAGCTATGTACACGTAATCAAAGAGGCAATGTGTCATGCTACTGATGGCGTTTATAACAGCCCAAACAGTGTCATTATGTAGGATATGTATAGCGCGGACTGGAGACCGGACTGGTTCCCGGGATTGTCATGTCTCGGACAATTTAATGGCCCTTAACGTATCAATATGGTCTAGAGCACGCCCACGACCACCTCCCTTGCCCTATTCCCTAAGTAATCAAAGAGGCAGTGGTCCGTGCTACTCATGGCGTTTAAACCAGCCCCAACACCGTCCCTATGTCGGCTATATACACGTAATCAGAGAGATGCGTTGAAACCAGCCCCAAACAGTGTCCTTATGTAGGATATGTACAGATAATCAAAGAGGCATGGCTATGGGTAGACCAAGCTCACCTGTTCACAGTTTGCCAATAGCTGTGGTAGACGTGCTTGGTGCTACAGATAACTTTATGGCATTGCTGGAATGGTTAAGCCTATGGGCCACAAAAACAAAATAATTCTAAGACCCAGAAGCATGTCGTAGAAATTCGTTGTTCTTCCGTACTCTCAACTGGTTACAGTGATGTCGACATCACTGTAACAATAAGTATATCCATCTCTCATTGTTCTTCTACGACACCTATAGATACCCCATTACATCTTCTTCCCTTCTTGGCAAAATCCGCCCCTTCAATTTACTTTGTGCCCTTTTGGGTGGGTAGCAGAGACACTAAGCTGAGAGCTATGATGGTGGGTGGGAGGGTTGAGGGGCAGAGGCAGGATGCACAGATAAGTTTCCGCCTCATCACCTCTGTATAACACCCTGGGTGTAAGTGGGGTGCGGGCTGCACGTGACGGGAGGCTGAGGGTGTGGGTGGGTGAACATGTATCATCATGTTAACAAGCTCATCCTTCCTTACTCATCCTTCCTTAATCTGACCCTTTGAAGGCCGCTGATGCATCAATGCATCATGCCCATTGGTCGTCATGATGCATGAATGCAGCCATGGCGAGTAACTTGCAAGGGCTACATTCATGCATCGTGCTGACCCTACAGGGTTGATACACAAACTCCCGGAGTGTCGGCATGCTGCTCCAATGAAGTGCTCACGAGTAGACTCACCATCACTTCATTGATGCAACATGACGACCAATCGGCATTAATGCATCAGCGGCCCTTAGAGGCTTAAGCCACCAACAGTGGGACAAAAAAACTGATAGGGGTCAGGCTGACAGCCACAAGGCCCCCCAGCACGTTTAGTGCCGGTAACTACAGGGGGTATATGGGCATTGTTAGTGACCCTTTAGGGGTTATCAATGCATGAGTGCATCATGCCCATTGGCATGATGCACAAATGAAGTGCTGGTGAGTCTATATTGCGAGTTACTCACTAGAGCTGCATTCATGCATCATGGCGACCAATTGGCTTTATGCAATGATAAACTATCACCCTTTAGTTCTGTCTTCCTTCCGGTATGAAGCATTGAATGACACCCAGACTTATTATTAATGCTGTGTAAATGACACATTGAACAAAGGACTTCCTGATAGAGATAGAAATTAACTATTTAATCAACGGTCAGTGTTATTTGTATTAATCATATGACGTACATGGTGTTAATCATAAATAAGTGTAATCAAATATGGCCACTACAGTAAATCGTGATCCGCCTAGTTGATGATCTACCGTAATTGTCTGTTTAAATGCACCTCCGCTAATAAATGTATGCCCTTGCGATTATAATGGATCTACTCTTATTTGAGGGACCTAGTCCTGTGTTCAAGCGAGACCTGCATTTATTTGAAACCTCTGAGTTAAGAAAACCATAGTGTTGTAGATTTTAAGGTGGCTGGCGGGGACAGACTGAAAGTAATTAAATTTTCGCCATATTCTCATCAGAGATTCAAAATGATGTGTACTTTTCATATATGCAAACATAGTGTGGGGGTCCCAGGCATATTTTTGAGATACAGAATCTTTAATCTTACATAGGATTATATAGAGGCTTGTCACATAAATCCCCAGATTCATGTCCAAAAGTAATTAGATTTGTTTACAACTTCCTCAGCACTTAGATTGTAAGGATATATTTGCAGTGGTTGTAATATCAATGTATGGTCCCAGGCATATTTCTTAAGTTTTGAATGATGGAAATAAAAAAATGTAAGGACATGGGTAGAACATTGACAGGTGGATCATAATAGCTTGTTGTAAGTGATCAGCTCAACAGCCACTGTGGCCCATGTGTAATGTCTCTGCCTTCCACTCAGAGAGTCCAGGGTTCAATTCACGTTCATGCCAAGCATTTTGCATATTTCGTTTATCCATGATATCAATGTACCACAGAGACCCCTGGTGTCCAAATGCTGAACTAGCAATCCCCGCCAGCCACCTTAATACAATAGTAGAGAATAGTCCTGTGAGACATGGTGCGGCGACTTGTAATCTTGTGTCTAGTTTCAGTTGGTGAGACTGATAGATAGGGCATACTATCATCTCGGCTTTTGGTAGTATATAGCACAAATTCAACCCGAACTACCCACTGCAGCTAAGTACTAGTACTAAGTACTGTGTCATTACACACACATCCAACTGCCAATAACCTTGTAATAGTCTGTACCTCGTCACAGGCCAGTGGTCAGCAAACCGGCCAGATCACTCCACCTCTCTATAGAGGGGGAGCACAGTATAAGTACCTCTGTGTACATACATGTGTAATGGTTCGTATCGACTCATATGTTGGGTGGCTCGTTGGCTCGCTTATCACTAAAGATACCAACAAACACGAGTAGTTCGGGTTGGGCAAAGCCCCAGACTCCCCACCGCTCGGGTAGGACTTTATTAGGTTCTCTCTAGCTTAGAACATACGTCTGGACTGGACCAGGTACAGTCTCCTTCTGCGGATCGTCCGGCTTCTTAGTAGAAGCTGGACGCGAGGCATGGTGCTGCCCCCTCTTGTACCAAACGGGTATCGCGAAGCGACACCTGGTTGGCATAGAAGGAACAAACACCACATGAGCGCGTCTCTCGGATGAAGCGCACTAATATATATACAACGATGCCGGCCCCTACACATGTTTTCAGTGTTTCACAAAATTGTTTATATAATGAAAGGAGTAATTATATTAAGGTTTCATCACCAATAGCAGATATTCTGAGAAAGCATTATTTCAATGTAAACTAAAAACGTTTACACAGAAAAGAATGTAGCAGTTCCACAAGGTGTCCTTACACTTCAACCTCCTCTGATTTACAAAAATGCACATACTTTAGCACTGATTTCTCCATAGAGATCTTTAACAGTGAATACTTAGTTCAAATAGAGAAAATATGATCCAAATGTACCATAACCCACTGAGATGAAACCTGTACTACCTAATTGTATATAGTAGTTTCAGAACGAACAATTCTAAAACAAAGGCTACAGAGATGCATTTCTGAATCTTAAAATGCTCTAATGCTAATCTGCCATGGGGCTCCAAATGATGAAATGTCTTAAATGCAAATTAAATCAAAAGTATGAGATATATTCTGAAAATTCCTTCACTGATAAGTAAAGTACACACACTGTTGTTATTACATTAGAATAGTGAGCAGGAATAGTCCATAGCAGAGGAGCCACAAACAAATAGATTGCAAGGCCTCCCTATCCCTTACACCGTGGCGACTGTGAACCATTCACTAGTCTACTCATCTCACGAGTAGTACTCACTAGTCGCCGCGCTAAAAAGAGCACCTACGGTATACCCCAATGGCCGGTTATAGATTTTAATACCCCTGTATCCCTGGCCCTTATAAAAGACTGGCGTTTATTTTAGATAATGTTTTCAGTTATTAAGGCTGTAACAAGCAGCCTCCTATTCCCGTGCTCATTCCAGACCGGCCCTTATTTGAGCCCATGGCGCTTAAACCAGCAATTACGGTGTAAATAACTAATTACTGACCCTGTCACAATGTCCAGTTTTTATATACTACTTACATAAAACTCACAAGTTGAATATAAGTAACTGAAGGGTGACGCTGAACTTACGTCCACTTTTTATATACTACTTACATGGACCCTTTAAAGACCACTAATACAGGAGTGCATCATGCCCATTGGTCTTCATGATGCACTAATGACGTGCAGGCGAAATTGCTCGCTAGCACTTCATTGGCACATCATGCCGACCCTCTGGGAGTGTATCAGCTGAATGTAACCTTGATTTGTAGCTCACCAGGACTGCATTCATGCATAATGACGACCTATGGGCATGATGCATTAATGCATTATCGGCCTTTAAAGGGTCATTTTAAACTCAATACAGAGTTCATGGAAAGACACTGGTCATGACAGCCATTGTTCTGATACATAGAATCCTGCACTCCTAGAACTGGTAATGAATACAACAGGAAACCATGAGGTGTTACCGCCCTGGTGATGACGTTGAGAGATGCACTTGTCACGACATTATCCAACTTAAGTAATAAATCTAGGCCCATGTCGTGGTCTTAACGTATGTGTGACGTGCATTGTGACAATTTACATTAATAATCATTCAGCATTTAAAGTCTTTACTTGTAAGTCAGGGTACCAATACACGACAAATTTGATTACAATGTGAACCTTCCATAGTTTCAGAGTTTTAAAGACAATCTTAATAACATAGGTTAGGGAGTACTCATTGTTTAGCGACGATTCGGGTGGGGATGTAAATAAACATTTTTAGCCACACAAAGGTGAGGGGCGAGGACAAACAATTTCTTTGAGCAAAGGGGTCGACCGAGAATATATTCCGGCCACTTCACGGTGGTGCGGGGGGGGGGGCGTCTTAAAATATTTTCGTGTGGATTTGCTAAGATCAACCAATTCGCCCTCTTATTGTAGTGCAGTGAGCACTTCCTTAGGAACATTGACAATTTCAAATAATTTTAGTTACCTTAGAGAAGATAGGTTCCCGGATCCGCTCTGCCTCAGCTCGGGCCTCCCTGGAGTAGTCGTTCTCCCACAGGAACTCCAGGGGCACCACAGTCACGTGACCTGGCTCCTCATCCAGGTGAATGTGAAGGTCAGGGCCTGCATGGGGGACAGAGAGCAAGATGACTTATTGATCCTGCAGGTCAAACGACTGCCATACCGTCTTAGTGGGATAATTATCTGCCAATGAAAAAGGTCTAGCTATTCACTGCAGTCCTTTGGGGGGAGGAGGTACCCATCTGATAACTGTTATCACTGATAACCCAAAGTTCGGAGGCCAAACAGCCGTACAACTAGCCAGCTAGCGCTGGCTCTTACTACAGCTCATTGCCGTATATTGGGGACCAAAAACTTAGTTTTTCCTATTTTTGCACCTTCAAAATGGTGCTGTGTCTCTCATAGTTGGCCGATCTACACAATTCTTTCACCATGTAAAAGTACACAATTAGGGCATTATTTCTAGATACCTCATTAAGTTTTTGGTGAAAATTAAAAATATTTTATCTTGTATCAAAGTGTGAGTTTCAGAAGCGAAAACCATGAAAAAACACCTACTTCTCCATCTTTAGGCTAAAATTACTATGAAAAAGTGAGTGATGACCCCTATTTTCATTAATTCATCTTTTAGAGTGAGAAACAAGCTTTTTAAATATGTTTTTACATTTTATATGCCTCTAATAGTTCAAATTCTACCAAAAGATATGTATTTTTTTGAAAACTAACTAAAATCGCCATTTTGACCCGTCCTTTGATACAATTTTTCCCTATAGCATTTAACATGATCCCTATATATGAGAAAAAATGGAGCAAGAAAAAGAAAAAACATGGATTTTGTATCACATTTATGAGTTCTTTCAATATACTGGATAGCTTAGATATTCATGCATTTGTTGGGATTATCCATTGCGGTACTTCATGGTGACCTAATTCAACCTTGACCCCAATAACTGTGATTCAAGGTCAGACAGTGACCTACTTATACAAATGTAAGATATATGGTAAATAATATGATTTATATACTTCTGAAAAGTGTCAATGATATCTCTGACTTGGATTTGATGTCCCTGGTCCATTAAATCAAGATTTTGTTGTTTTATTAAGAGAGAAATCCATAATTTGCACCCAACCACCTGCTATTAATGCAGCTATTTTGCCCCAAATGGGCAGCAATTGGGCAGTATTTGCCCTGTTGTAATAATATGGCAGCTGAAAAAATTATCAAATATCTTCCAATTTCCAATAATTTTCAGTATAGATATTCAAAACACCCTATACAAGACTAGGGTTGTGAAAAAACTAGGATATTTTATCATTAATTAGAAAAAAATAAGGCCCTCATGCTGCAAATGCACCAGTCCCCAATATAGAGGAACGGACTATAGTATACCACACAAATATATATATACATCTACTCCTCGCTGATGTCAAACTAGCTCCTCACATAATACTTGATTAATGAAATGACAAAATGACAAGCAAAGACATTAGTATTTGGAGCTATCACCTAATTAGACGAGATGTCATGAGCGAAAGAGGGATCTTACGGTACTACCGTATCAGAATAACAACTTTCGATGATGTTAATAATGAGTGTACTTCTTAACGCATATGGCCCGGTTACAAAAGTGACAGGGGTGGTACTCGGGAATTCAAAAATCGACATGTGCAGGTAGTGAAAAGGGAATAAATGTTTAAGAATAGAGACGAAAATACTGTAGATATAGGACCGCCAGCTTCCTTATGGGATGATGAGGGAGCTGTCGGCCCGGCTTTGAAATAAAGTGTTCGAAATGCCTTACTCCGACTAGGACAAGAGAGCACTCACTATCGCTCACTATGATGGTATTTTAAGCATACATTAGTGGTCAGTACGATTGCATTCAAATTGGACAATAGTCCGTTCCAATCTGAGGAGGGACAACGGTAAGAATTCCAAATCATCAAAGTCTGCTATGAATATTTGAAAGCTCTGAGTCATATGCCACGTGCCTGTTAACCTTTGAATTCTAAGATTACTAAAAGCCATAACCGTTATAGATTCTATACTTCTCCTCTTGGCATGGTCAACTTTTTTTAGTGGTCACGTAGTCGTAAATCTGCCAAAATAAAACACCCGCGTTAATGAATATTTCATGTATAAATCAAGTACTTGTATGACATTCATCCTATTTTTTCTTTATCTTTTTTAGCCAAGCATTGCTAAGACTTGAGGCTTTTGTACTCTGGGCACACCTTTCTTTTCTTCTCTCAGTAGGTTGATTTACATAGCCAAATAGGCAATGGTAAACACTCAGTAGCCACTCCTGGTCAGGTCATTTATTTACCCCCTTCTAACCCTTTAAAGGACGGGTGATGCATCAGTCCATTGGTCGTCATGATGCATGAATGCAGCCCTGGTGAGTAGCTCACCAGGGCTGCATTCAAGCATCATGCCAACCCTACAGGTTTGATGCATTCCCAAAGGGACCCCGCGATGCACTATTGGACATGATGTACTTCTGCATTAGGGGCCCTAAAGGGTTAACCCCCTCCCCCAACCAGTACTTAAAACATACCGCCCCCCCCACCCCTCAAACCACCTGAGTATCGTCATTGGTGTGGACCATGGCCGAGTGAGATGTCCTCTCATAGCTTCAGGCAATATTAACGTTTACTCATTTGACTTGCAGATCAACTCAAACCCTCCACAATTGGTGCCCAGTTTTGTTCTCTCCGTTCTCCCCTCAAGTGCTCCGCCTGATGACGTGGGGTCCAGCTTTTTTAGCCTTTATATTCTGTCTTTTTTAGGGGAGATATTTCTATTTGGAGGCATTGGAGTGTGACACTGCCAGAGGGCCCTTATTGTCCTTGCACGCTAAACACTACACGCAAAAAAGTAGTGTCATTGTTGCTGAATTCAGCGTCCCAATCGTTGTTGTTGCTGAATTCAGCGTCCCAATCGTCGTTGTTGCTGAATTCAGCGTCCCAATCGTCGTTGTTGCTGAATTCAGCGTCCCAATCGTCGTTGTTGCTGAATTCAGCGTCCCAATCGTCGTTGTTGCTGAATTCAGCGTCCCAATCGTCGTTGTTGCTGAATTCAGCGTCCCAATCGTCGTTGTTGCTGAATTCAGCGTCCCAATCGTCGTTGTTGCTGAATTCAGCGTCCCAATCGTCGTTGTTGCTGAATTCAGCGTCCCAATCGTCGTTGTTGCTGAATTCAGCGTCCCAATCGTCGTTGTTGCTGAATTCAGCGTCCCAATCGTCGTTGTTGCTGAATTCAGCGTCCCAATCGTCGTTGTTGCTGAATTCAGCGTCCCAATCGTCTTTGTTGCTGAATTCAGCGTCCCAATCGTCGTTGTTGCTGAGTTCAGCGTCCTAATCATCGTTGTTGCTGAATTCAGCGTCCCAATCGTCAAAGCCGCTCCGCACCTGCGACGATGCATATATATAGAGTCACAGAGAGAAAGCCGAAACCCCCGCGTATATGCTACCGCTTATAGACCATTACAGCTTATTAAATCGTCTGACTGTGCGGGATTATAGGCGGGATTTGATACTGTAGAACAGCAGGGGGCGTATATAGGGAAAAGGGGGCAGGCGGCCCAGCCCCCACCCCCTATCCAAGAGGACTAAAAATGTCTAACCTCCAAAATTTGCCAAGAACTCATAATAAAATGCAAAGATTTACAAGAATCTAACTCTTAGGCTTGACCAATATGGTAGTAGAATAAGGGAAATGGGGTGCTGTGCTTAGAATAAGAATCAAACGTCATTGGAGACAACTTTTGCATACAAATATTTGCATAGGCATTAACATGTGTTGTCGCCCTGAATCCCATGATTCACGCGTGCACAGCTTATACGTGGGGTTTGCCGGTAATTCAAGTTTATACATACAAATATTTTATACACCCCCCCCCACCAATAAAAAAACCATCCTTGTGCTGTTGCCTATAGTCGCTCGAGGTGGTTAAATGGTCGTTGGGGTTAAGATTACAATATGTCTGTTTAGCAGTTAGGGCGCGGGATGATTATACCAGCATAGGGCATTAAACTAACATAATGATCACCACCAGCCCATAAAAGTCACACAACAACCCCAACGGACGTCTTCTTCATTACCAAAGGGGCTGATTGAAAAATTCAAAGCAACGGTCGTCACCCAGTAGAGGCAAAGAATGGGTTGTTAAAAGAGTAAAAGGATGTCTTTTTAATTCTTGGGGAGATAATGCAACGTGTTGGAGACCCCATTTAAAATCAATTAGGTTGTTCTGCTCTGAAACCCACTTCATATTGAAGAGTTTGTATTAATTTGTATTCTGCTGACACCATCCAAAACAGAACAAACTGACTATACGTGAGGGGAATTAGGAACTAGTAGCTCTGAATATTTGATGTTATTAATTTTTTTTAAAATAACCTGAAAAAGACAAATTACTGTCAAAACGTTGTGATCATATAAGTGTAACTACTTGTTAAAAGTAATAAAACTAAATGAATTTGATTTCTGATGTTGTAGTTGTGTTTACTATATATTTAACCTTTAGGGGTTTATAATATATAAAAACATTTTAAAATAATTACCTGAAGAAGGTCTCTAAAGAAGACCGAAACGTCGCAACAATAAGAATTTATCCTCCACCATGTAGAGGTTAATAATCCCCAATAAAACTGCCAACAAAAATTGAAATCAACTTGTTATACTGTAATTAATAGTTTATTTGAAATAACTAGGCTCACTTATTCTTAATTTGAAATATTATCTCCATGCCCACGTCCCCGGGGGGGCACTTCAATTTTTTTTGATACATGTGTGTGGCTGAACCCACGACAACCCTTACCCTTGCTAGGGCACTCATTCGCGGGGTTTTCTTCGAAAGCCTACCCTTGCTAGGGCACTTTTGACTCAATAATCCTAGATTTGTTTCAAAATGTCTTAAATTTACACTGACTGGGGAGAAAATTGAATTTGGTTCATGCTATTTTCATGAAAACTGTGCTTAGGGAGTGGTCATTATTTATCAACAGGGGGGGGGTGGTGGGTTTTCGCACGGAAGCGCGAAAATTTTTTACGCCCCCCCCTCGACGGCAGTCAAAATTTTTTGCGCCCCCCCCCCGCCGGAGGCGCGGAGAGTTTTCGCGCCCCCTCTTTGATCTATAGTAGCGCGCGGGCTTTTTTGCTAAAAAGAGGGTGAATTTTTTTAGCCCCCCCTCAAGAGGGGTCAAAATTTTTTTAGCCCCCCCCTCGGGAGGGGTCTGAAAATTTTACGCCCCCCCCTCAAACCCACCACCCCCCCCTGTTGATAAATAATGACCACTCCCTTATGTCCAAGAAAATTTCGAAATTTCCTGCGTAAATTGGGTTATTTTGCTGAAAGTTGACCCTTGCTAGGGACATTTTGCTGAAAAGTAGACCCTTGCTAGGGACATTTGTGGCTGAAACAGGAGGCTTGCTAGGGACTTTTCCTTGAAAAAGTACCCTTGCCAGCCGCACACATGTGTATACCTTACATAGAGAGTTCCCCCCCCCCTGGGCCCACGTCATTTCTCTTAAATAAGTATTAAGTACTTATTCCTGATTTGAAACAGGACTAATTTTACCAAGCCCACTTCATTGCAAATTTCAAATAATTATCTTTAGGACTATATTACCATCTCAGTCTCATTGGTTTCAATGCTGATAAGGGATTACCATCTTTTCTGTAAAACACATATCAGATGCAGACACAAAAATGAGGACAAAACATACCCTTCAGAAACACTGGAACGTAATTTCTTGTCTTGTTCTATTGAGAGGATGGTGTTGCGTGCCAGTTTTTCATTCGGGAGGCTTACTACTCACCGCAAAGTCTAGTTGATGAAAGTAGCATTTACTCAAAGCTGTCGGGAATGTTTTTAATCCGGCCACTGTGTCCTTTTGACCACGGTACTTCTTTTATGGCGGCGTAATGAGTTTTCAAGGCGGTCGCCCTTTTTTCATGTTATTAATGAAGGATTATGAGTGGAGGAGGTGGGTAAAGCCTGTCCCTACACTGACCAATATCCCCCCTAAACCCCTCAGCCCCAATTACAGATCGGGGCCGGCGACGTGCCGCACAGTTCCCCTACATTGAGCACATTTGTCACAACGGGTTGTGAAAAAGCGGCCGTCACTGACAAACCCTGTCAGTAATCCACTCCTGCTAAATCCACTCGAATTAACTCCTTGTCACTTTTAGCCGCAGCGCGCGGGGCCGGGCCCATTTAAAAATGAAACCTCAATGGGAAAGCCTTATTGGAGCAGACAATTTGCTGTCAATTTGGCCTAAATCCGCGCGCGGCATGCTTAGAAAGAGTGACCACGTGAATTACCAGCGTCCGCCGCTAGACGCCGCGACGTCACGTCACGCGTACGGCGGCCATCTTGACCCGGTCATGACGTTGGTGACCTGATTACGGCAGACGCAACGTCATGTCATCTGGCGGGCGTCATCCAATCAACGCCCCTTTCTGACATCCAAAGAGGATTTCCACCACAACGTTCAAGGGCGGATTTCTCGTCCAAAAAAACAATAACAGCAAGTGGCTGGAAAAAGGATGTTCTAATATGTTTTCTCATGTTGCTGGGCTTTGTCAATAAAGGTTTCTGTGGCACACAAGAAAAAAACTCGAGAATCAATCTAACTTGGGTTGGTGTAGCTTATTGTAGGTTGTAAGGCTATCACGACTTTTGTTGGATCTACTAAAATGTCAAAACACTATCAATAAAAAGAATTTACCAGCAGAATGTTTCTTCCTTTGTCTGTAAGACTTTGTCTAGACAACATGTCTTAGGTGTAGAGTTATAAGTCCCTATATCCAGCACTATAACTATAGCCTGATTCGTCAACATGTATTGTCTCCTAATTTTCTAAGTGCATGTATAGGGTCCTTATTTGCTCTAGTCATTGCACCTCGTAATTTTGCAGTGAGAAAAGAGGATACCCAGTGGTTTTATGCATTTTTAATTTTTTACGAATGCCTCATTCGAAAATAAGTTCTTATTAGGAGTCTCGTCACCAGCACTTCATTGGAGCATCATGACGACCCTCCGGGGGTAGTATAGTGAACCAATAGGGTCAGCATCACGCATTACTGTGACTAACTCGCCAAGGCTAGTCATGCGTCATGGCGACCAATGATTAATTTATTTTCAAGGTTATGTACACTATACAACGTGTGGTATAAAGACTATAAACCTGACGTACCTATGATGTCGGCCTTGGCTATGGTGTAGAGAGGAAGACGTTGGTATGGATGGACCATGATCTGACCACTATGAGACTGTTTACACGCCTCACAATGACAGTTATGTCGCAACCAGTTAGCGTGGAACCTGGCAGGAAAATACGAAATAGATATAAGAAATAATCTTGAAATGATTTGGTACAGGATGCATGCAATGAAGAATGAAGAAAAGTTCTAAGCGTACATCTTCAAAATTGATGCCTTTGTAGGTGACAGTGGGTGGCTTATAATCACTGGTTATTTTGACAGCTAAGACCCTATATATGGCGGGAAAATTACATAAAACATAAATTGACTGATGACCTGGTGTCGCTGTCCACGCCTATGTACATCAGACACACAGAGGGCACAGAAAAGATGAGATAAATGCCCTTTTAAGATGGGCAAGAGGGAAGTCCTTCTACCTTTGTAAACGTAATGATAATGAAATGTAATGGAAGGTAATATCTAGACGCTATTAGTTGTTTTACAGTGTGTTAGTTTTAATGTCACATAATGTACTGATGATGATGAGCTGTTTAAATGTCACATAATATACTGATGATGATGAGCTGTTTTAATGTCACATAATGTACTGATGATGATGAGCTGTTTTAATGTCACATAATGAACTGATGATGATGAGCTGTTTTAATGTCACATAATGTACTGATGATGATGAGCTGTTTTAATGTCACATAATGTACTGATGATGATGAGCTGTTTTAATGTCACATAATGTACTGATGATGATGAGCTGTTTTAATGTCACATAATGTACTGATGATGATGAGCTGTTTTAATGTCACATAATGTACTGATGATGATGAGCTGTTTTAATGTCACATAATGTACTGATGATGATGAGCTGTTTTAATGTCACATAATGTACTGATGATGATGAGCTGTTTTAATGTCACATAATGTACTGATGATGATGAGCTGTTTTAATGTCACATAATGTACTGATGATGATGAGCTGTTTTATTGTTACATAATGTACTGATGATGATGAGCTGTTTAAATGTCACATAATATACTGATGATGATGAGCTGTTTTAATGTCACATAATGTACTGATGATGATGAGCTGTTTTAATGTCACATAATATACTGATGATGATGATGATGATGATGAGCTGTTTTAATGTCACATAATATACTGATGATGATGAGCTGTTTTAATGTCACATAATATACTGATGATGATGATGAGCTGTTTTAATGTCACATAATGTACTGATGATGATGAGCTGTTTTAATGTCACATAATATACTGATGATGATGAGCTGTTTTAATGTCACATAATGTACTGATGATGATGAGCTGTTTTAATGTCACATAATATACTGATGATGATGAGCTGTTTTAATGTCACATAATATACTGATGATGATGATGAGCTGTTTTAATGTCACATAATGTACTGATGATGATGAGCTGTTTTAATGTCACATAATATACTGATGATGATGAGCTGTTTTAATGTCACATAATGTACTGATGATGATGAACTAATGTCACATAATGTACTGATGATGATGAGCTGTTTTAATGTCACATAATGTACTGATGATGAGCTGCAAGGGAGAGGCGAAGATCAGAGCATTATCATGTATTATCACTTCCCAGTGGCGGATCAAGGATTTGAAAAAGGAGGGGGCGCGGCCCAAAATGAGGGGGTGCATCCCCTATTTTTAGGCAAATTTTAGGTTCCAAAATATCTATTTAAACTCGTAAGTACTGGGGAAAGGGGGGCGCCCCCACGCCCCCCTCTAAATCCACAACTGCTTCCTACTATGATTTGGGTTACAAGGTCTGGCAGTCGTCGTTCATTTTAACACCCCATAGTCCATATATCACTGCAGCAAACAACAGAACAACTACTATAGCAACTGTGTCTCTCTGCCAGTTGTAGATGAAACAAATACCTCCCAATAAGGCCACTATGGTGTCCCATGTGGACCACAATTAGCTTAACGAGTGCCCAATTAGACACTTTGTTCAGCTAGACTATAATCATAGCGCTGCCGGCTCTGTGTAATTAGCCCTTTAAGGGTCGGTAATGCAGGAGTGCATCATGCTCACTGGTCGGCATGATGCACCAATGAAGTGCTGGTGAGACTGCTCGCCAGCACTTCAGTGGAGCATCATGCAGACCCTCTGGGTGTGCATGAACCCAGTAGGGTCGGCAAGATGCTTGAATGTAGCCCTGGTGAGTTACTCGCCAGGGCTGCATTCACGCATCATGACGACCAATCGTCATGATGCGCTCCTGCATCAGTGGCCCTTAAAGGGCGGCTCTGGGTAATTAGACCAGTCCCAGTGACAGAGGGATCTAAAAAAAAGTCCATTACCAATACATGTATGTATTTCCCAAACAATGAAATCTACTAATGGTGTCTCATTTCAAAGCCAACACCCACAATAAGTGATTAATTGAATGTCAACATCAAAAATCCGCATGAATAATATTGATAATATGAAACTGCCATCTCTTTAATGTATACGAGACACCCCCCCCCCATTCCCGATTATAAACAGGGATATAAAACATGTGCTTGTGTATTTGTTTTTAGTTGTGACAGAGCGTTATAATGTTGCACTCCATATTGGGAGAATATAGACAAAAAAGAGCTTCCTAAAAAGGTGAGTATCAGTAGGAACATCTGGTGGTCTAAACCTGGTCTGTATAGAGGTAAAAAAGACATGGGGTTGACAGCTGGTGTCTATGCTGACAGCACTGTCAGCTTCTGTCAATCAGTGACAACCCAGACCGAGGACCCTTTAATGGCAGGTAGTGCATGAATGTATCATGCCCATTGGTTGTTCTGATGCATGAAATTGAATGCAGCCCTGGTGAATCATACTACCGTAATCTCCCGCGTATAAGACGCGTCCTCTACGCCAAACAAAATGCTGGGGGGTCTTATAGCTTTCTCTCAAGTTGGGTGTGCGTCTTATACGAGGGGTAATTTTACTATAGAAATGTACTAATCTTACAAATTTCAGCCTTAAAATGTGCGTCTTATACACGAAAATGCATGTGCTGAGTTTGGGGTGTGTCTTATACGCGCGGCGCGTCTTCTACGCGGGAGTTTACGGTACATACCCTACAGGGTCAATACACACCCAGGGGTTTGTGATCATGTAGCAATGACGTGCTGGTGAGTCTTCACACGTATCAGGGCTACACTCATGCATCATGCCAACCCTACAGGATTGATACACTCCCGGAGGTTCGGCATGATGCAAGAATGAAGCGCTGGCATCTGAGGCAAACAAACTCGCCAGAATTTCATTGGTGCCCCATGACGACCAATGGACATGATGCACTCCTGCATTAGGGCTCCTTAAAGGGTTAGGGGGCCATCAGCCCATGGTTACATATACCGCATACATTATCAGACAATGATGCTGACAGAGGAACCAAAGCATCCCAACCAAGCTAAGGTAAAAACTAGGGCCTCAGACAGTCTCCTGTCTCTTTTCACTGTAATGGAGACAATTTTAAAAAGAGGCCTTGTCGTATGTATTAAGAATCAGCCTTGTCCCCTTATATATTTTAAGAAGTGGCCAAAGCTTGTGCACTTGTCAAGTTTAAGAAGTAGCCTTGTCACGTTTTCCTCATGTCTCTCGTCAATTCTAAGCAGTGGTCTTGTCTGGAGGGGTCTTGTCCCTTAGATTTGACCCAGTCGGGGCCGTAAACATGGGGTACTCTCTACCAGGGTGTAATAATCAAACAACAGTAACATATCATACCAAATTATAAATTGCATGATAAGTGAATATTAGAGCTGTACATGTACTCAAATATAGAAGTGGCAATATGCTATTGAGATAAGGCAGGTAAGGTGGGGGGGGGATGAGATGGATGTATTATGAATGATTATTCAGATATTAGTGTCAGTTGTCAATATGGTATCATAATAAGAAGAGGTAATAAGCTCATGGCATATACATGAGTCACCGTTACAGGGCCTGAATTTATGACACTTCATACCAACGCTGTAAAACCCTGCGTATAAACTGCATTTAACCATTTCAGACCCCATATTTGGCTTTTATCATAGACCTAGACAAGGGGTGTGGCTTGTAGGCGAGGTTTTGACACTATTGCCTACAACACCCCTTGTCTAGGTCTATAGTATAGAACCAGGGATATATGAGAGGATGTTTGAAAAATGCCGGTGACACATATAGAAATTCTGAATCCATTGTAAAATACTACAAAGTATTGATAAAGAAAGTAAATTCGGGTAAATTGATGGGCATGTCAAACTAAGAAAATTCTGAATTTTGACAAAAATCTGAAACTTAAAACAGTACTAAAGTCATGATTTTCAAGCCCCAGGTGCAGCTTATAGCTGAACTAAGGGTACGGCGTATACGCTTGGTTTTACAGCAGTACTAGCATTTCTGTAATGAATCGAAGGTGAAAAAATCTATCCAGGGCATTAGTCAGAAATCATTGATTCTGCAATTAGAATCATGTATACATACACAGATGGGGCATGTATCTGCAATTCTACAGAATGCATTAATCACTGCCAGGGTCAATGGCCGATAACAGTAGACAGTGCACATGAGAAATACTAAAAATCAGTACCTAAAAATATGAATACATTATCATCCCCTTACTCTATACCATCAATCATAAACTCACGGCAACTGAGGTAATATGTCAAACCTAGCATGGTGAGCCGTGATTGATAATCACCTTTTTCTCAAGGTAGACACACAGATGTCTCTTGTTGATTGTCTCGCTTTTATTTCCTCATTTTTGTAAGTGAATCCCTTAAAATGTGACGCCCATATGGGGTGAGTATCCTCATCTGTGGTTATACCTTCTGCCACAAGAAGAGCTTAAAGCCATTTGAGGGCTGCTGATGCGTTAGTATAGCATGCCCATTGGTCGGCATAATACAGTGGTAAGGAAATGCTGGTGAGACTGCTCGCCAGCACTTCATTGGAGCATCATGCTGACCCTCCGGGTGTGTAGCAACCCTGCAGGGTTGACTTAAATGTAGCCCTAGCGCAGTACTCGCCAGGGCTGCATTCATGCATCATGACAACCAATGGACATAAGACATTCATGCATCAGCGGCCCTTTAAGGGGTAGGTGTATCCTCATGTGGTATACCTTTTACACAATCCCTACTATTAAGGCCCCATAAAGTCACTAAGAGCTGACCAATACTTCAACACCTGTATTTAAGTATTTGTAACCCTACCTCATAAAGTTGATTCTAGTAGGCACTAACAAGTAACCCCAACTGTCGCCAGATGGTGCTAGCTGTCTTACCTGGCTGTGCGACCTTTGACCTCAGAAAGTTCTACTGTCCTTGGGTTAGGACTTGGCATAATTCGGACTTCTGTCCCAGCAGTGGCCTCCTGTAAAATAAAAATGTGTTTTACCAGCCATTGTCTTCAGCTTCTTGTAGGTCATATGTGTATGTGGCTGGATTAGCACTGGGCTGTCTCTTATTATGCAAGGAGAAGAAAAATCATTTATTCTGCTGATAACTGTCTTCATTCAAAAATTACATTTTAAACTGTTGCACTATGAAGTTAGAACCTTAAAACTGTTTTAAAGCAAGTGGGGGATCTAGTATTTCTGGAAGATACATTTTTCTCAAACCCTTTAGAGGTACACTGTAAAAAAAATGCCATGAAAATATCAACGGCTCTCCAACAGCTCCCCCCCCCCCCCGTCTAGAGATTCTTCGTATATGCCTTTTACTGCACTGTAATCTGGGGCTTCATTGTGAAAATTACACTGGTCCACTGCATAACAAATACAGTGGTTCATAGTGCAGGATATGGGGATGCATGTTAGATTCAACAGTCATTTCTTACAGTGTAAAATCAGTAAATGAACACTGTCAGTGGTGACACATTGATAGTAAAGGCAGTCACCAACAGGAGACAGCTGATTGAGATTGACCGTGGTATATTGAATGACCAGAGCCATATTGGGGGCTACTTTACCCCTTTAAGAGACGCTGATGCAGGAGTGCATCATACCCATTGGTCGACATGATGCACCAATGAAGTGCTGGTGATTCGTCTGCTCACTAGCACTTCATTGGAGCATCAAGCCGATCCTCCGGGACTGTATCAGCCCAATAGGGTCGACATGATGAATGGATGTAGTCCTGGCGAGTTACTCACCAGGGCTACATTCATGCATCATGAAGACCAATGGGCATAGCGGCCCTTAAAGGGCTAACGAATGATAATCTGAGCCCAGATACAAACTGCCCACTTACCATGTTCTCTTTGGTAGAGTCCAGACTACATCCAGCACGCAACAGGTTCTGAAAACAAGAGGCCATCAATTACACCAGCAATAGGTCATTCTGCACTGGTCAGTCCGAGAGGTGGCGCTCCAGGAGCACTTTATAGACTTCCACCACGCCATGTTGCATGTCACCTGGGTTAAACCTTTAAGGGCCAATAAAGCAGGAGTGCATCATGCCCAGTGGTCGGCATGATGCACCAATGAAGTGCTGGCAAGTCTGCTTGCCAGCACTTTATTGGTGCATCGTGCTGACCATACGGGGTTGATGTACCCACGGATGAATGGATGCAGCCCTTGCGAGTTACTCACCAGGGCTGTATTCACGCATCATGCCGACCAATGGGCATGGTGCCTTAATACATTCTCAGTCTTTAAAGGTTTAAGGAAACCTTTGTATGAAGTTCTTTCATCTCTGGGCAGTCAAAGGCAGGCAGGCAGTCAGTCAGCATAAGGTGGCAGGCAATGGGTAGAGGTGGATGGGTTACTGTCGGAAGTAAAGCTAAGGGGTGGGAATGTTTACCTACGCCTGCTTAAACCCCTTTAATCAATTCTCAATTCGTGAAAAAGAGATATCCCGGGTTATAGGTCTACTTTCACCCAGAGCCAGGGCAAGGACACACTTTATACTGAACATAGTAGTAGTATATACATGCAAACTGAGCGCAATGGATTAGCTACTAACTAGGTCATGACCTACTGGTAGACCGGAAGTGACCTAGTTTTAACCAATCAGAGGGCTGGATTTGACAGGAAGTGACGTCATAAGGTCATGACCTAGTTTTTTCGACCAATTAGAGAGCTGGATTTTATTTGACCTAGTGACCTGACCTAGTTGCATAAATTAAAAGAATTGTGCAATACCTAGAGCTGACCTACTTACAAACCGGAAGTGACCTACTAACCTACTTGCAAAAACGTATGACCTACGTATGAGGGTGTATTGTGCAATCCTTGAAAGAAATTACACAATAACCATGACTCATTTTCTGATGCAATGTTCCTATGAATTTACGCAATACTTATGACTCACTATTTTGATATGAGATTAAATGCAACAAAGACACAACTCGGTTTTTTTTTAATTCAATCTTTTTATTTTTTTCTTCCTATCAGAGTACATGCTAGGTATGAATCATTATAATCAGATATGCTTTGCAAGCAGAGTACATGGATATTATATGGAAAATGAATTCTTGTTGCAGTACCAACTGCACCCGGTCTTGGCTGGAGTAGGACTTTGACTACGGTCCTCTAAGGTCCGCATTCTCTCCATTAAATCCTTCAAGGCCTTTCTTCCTATGTCGTTCTCCTCCAGGGCTACCACTTTGTCCATTAACTCGGCCATGATGATGAGAATCTTGTCTATTACTTCCGCCGTGCTCTGAAGCCCGTCTATCACGTCCAGTTCACGTTTAACTTTTCCTTTCACCAAAAGATTGCTCACGTCTGCTTTGACTGCTACTTCTTCTGGACTCATCTCGAAATTCATTGCCTCTTCTTCTCTCTTTTTCTCAGGAAGGGCCTGACTATTTTGTCCATTAAGTTGAAGGGGACCTGAGAAAACCTTTTCACAGTGTGGTGTGGATCCTTGGTCCGACATGTTTCTATGAGGAAGTTAATGCAGTGGGCTCCACACGTTTTAGCGTAAAAGTTTTGCACTTGTTTTCTGCTGAACGACCCGTGACCATCTGACGACTTTTGCATGAACCTCTGGTGATATATAGTAAACGGAGGTAAGCCATAGGGATCAAAGTAGAATACATTCCCGTTATGAGAAACGTAAAATGCCACCCAGTGCTGACCAGGTTTAGAGCTTGGATCTGTGTTACTGACGAAACATGTAGAGGGAATTGGTTTTTTAGGACATTGATTACTGGCAAAAGTTCCCAGGTAGAACCGCCTTGTGTGTGGATGGTTTCCCAGTGCACCTGTTATGTCTGAAGTTCTCATTTTTTTTCTCAGTTCATGTGGTAGTCTGTGACAGGAAGACAGTCAGCCGTTAGTTGGATGTTGTTGTCGTAGAAGGAACACAAGACGGCAGATATGGCGTGAGTAGTCGGGGCGGCAAACCTAAGGGAAATGCCCAGCTTTCCTTGCTTGATGAGATTTATACGACTGTCTTCAGGTGCTCTGTCTGGGGTGAGGTCGAAAACAAAGAAGGAATATCCATCTTTGAAATCTTCCAAAGTTATGCCACAGTCTTGCCCCAAAGCCGACAGCCCACTGTCTATGAACATTTGACTGTAGGCTCTGATGCAGTTGCCTGTTTCGAAGTCGGTCTTCAACTCAAACTTTTGATCGTCATATCTCACGCATATTTCCTTCACGTTGAAATGCCTGCAGTTGAAAGGATTTTCTGTCTTAGTCCCAGCAGCTGCTGTTTCCTTTATCATACACAAGACTATCCTGGTGGGGATCTGAGTAGTGTCAGGTTGAGTCCAACTGTAGTCTTGTGAGCCGCCGTCCAAAGTGTGTTTAGTTACTTTACACCTGGCTATGTGATAGTTGAAAGGGCCCCAATGTGGATTCCTGACACTGCTGACGTGAGTTTTCACCACCTCGTCGTCGACACATTTTTGGAGAAGTGTCATTTCAGCTTTGGTGATTTTGACCCAGTAGTTTTGATCGGCTGCTTGCATCATGTAGTAATTGGGCTGATTTTTTTCAAATATGAACTTGATTTCACAGTTCGGAGGCAGCACCTTGCACTGTTTAATTAAATCCAGGTGCGGCTTCATTACTAAGGCATGCTTGTTGCGGGCACTGAACTCTGCTCTCCGTGCCGTCCATCCAGCATTTTCGCCCGCTCTGGCTTCCATGTGACCACAGGTGTCTTTCATGTACTTTTGACACCCTTTCAACCGAGTCTCTTTGTCTTCTTTGTTGCAACAAATTGTGTCCAAAATGTAGGCCTTGAGACCATAGTCTTCATTGTTGCCGGTGACTTTCTCCCCATTTATCAGCAACTGGCAGGAAGCAAAGAGAGCGTGTGCCAAGTTGTTGACTGGAGCAGCTTCTATGCCTACGGCAAGGTGAGTTGTTCCGTCTGCCGCCACGGCTTCCAGTTCCATGTACAGCTCAGTTTCTGAGAGGTCTGTGTACAGGTTGCTTGGTTCGAAGTCAAATGATTCAGTGTGTGGAGTCAGGGCATTGTTGGTAGTTTTGGTTATTTTTTGACATTTTAATATGTCCTTTTGAGTGACAGGCAAGGCGTGTAGGTCTAGTTCACCTACTGCACATACCTGACCCTTGGGATGAAGGAGACTCATGACTAGAACAAGGTCCTTCCTCTAGCTTGTCCTCTGCCTCTGCCGCGTTGCCCCTTACGTCCTCCGCGCTTGCCGGTTGCTCGTCGTTTGACTGGAGGAGGTTCAGATGTACCTTTTATGTATCCTTGAGCAGAAGAAGCAGCCCTTTTGAGTAAGTTCTTCCCTGTAGCTTTACTTCTCCTAACTACACTTTTCTTGAAGCCTTTTCCTATTACCACGTCGGACAAGACTCCAGCTCCTGTAGTAAGCAAGGCTTTGCCTGCAGATTTGGCAGCCGAGCGTCCTATTTTACTTAAGAGGGGAACAGCTCCTCTCAGTAAACCACCTATTAACGAACCAAGTCCGTGCCCTCTTTGTCTGCCCCTGCCACCGTACGCTGGTAAAGCACCGTTCCCAAACTGTGATTTTCTGTAGTATTCAGCGTACTGACCCCTAGGGGCCAGGTATGGAGGTGTTCCATAGTAGTGAAGCATGGTAATATACTCCTATCCTTGAAGAGGTCTGAAGGCAAGTACCACCGACACTGATCCGCTTTCAAATGGTATAGGTTCCCCAGTCTTGTCTCTTAAGTATATCCCTATCTGTCTGAAGGTGGTTTTAGTGACTGGCAGATATATCAAGTTCTGGAAACTTATGGTCTGCATGTCACCGTTGTAGCGATTTATGTTGATTTGCCTCAGAAGGGGTGCTTTAGAATCACCCACAAGACTGTGCTTGACTATGTCAGAGTACACGAAAGCACATCTACTTTTGAACTGAAGGTCTACCACGTAGTGGCTTTGTGTCTTTCCACTTAGGAAAACACTTCCGTCAAAACCTAATTGTTTCCCTAAGTTTTCTGGGAGTTGCATGACCACACCAGGAGGCAAGGAAACTACACTTTTCATTGTGTATTTGTTGTAGTGAAACACGGTGGCTTTGTTGTTTTTCCTGTAGTTTCTTAGTTTTCTCACCAACATGCTCTGTAGTTTATTTATGGTCCTGTTCAAGTATCCTATCAACTCTGAGTTGCTTTCCAGGTTCACACCTTCTAAGGCAAACATATTGTAGATACTACCTTCCTTGAAGTAATACTTAGACAGGTATCTGCTAATTTCCTTGAAGCGTGTACATATTTTCACAGCCTGTAACTGACTGGGAGAGAGCGGAGAAACATTAGCAGAGTCTGTGAAGACGGCCTTTTCTTCAAAAAAAGAAAGAGACCTTTTTTCCCTGTCATCCATAGACATCACTTCAGCCACAGCCGACGATATTTCCCTTTTCTCTCTGCCTGCCGTGTCACGCTCCCCCTCAGCCTCCTCCTCTTCCTTTTCCTCCTTCTCTGGCGTGGGTTGGTTAGAAGTGAATCCTCCAGATGGCGTCTCAGTCGCAGCAGCAGGAGTTGGTGGACTTTCACTTGCAGGACCAGCAGGAGGAATGGTTTCAGTCGATCCCACAGGGTTGACATGACGTAGGTTTTTTGTTATTTTTACTCCTCTCTTCAAAGCAGATTGGGCTGATAAATTTGATGTAGAGCTTGAAGCTCTACTGAAGACACTATGGGCTCCTGGTTTTTCCAGAGGAAAAAATTCTCTTCTGCGTTTGTTCAATAAAGCTACTCCAGAGCGGAGGTTGTTTGTCAGGTCGTTTTCTCCCTGTACCAAGAGAATGGGTTCTTCTTTGACGTTGTACCACGTGGTAGGACAGGTTATTTCTTGAAGAGCACACTCTAACTGAGTAGGAGAGTTAATGTATTCTGCCAAAATTGTATTGTAACTAGTTAAAGTGTTGTCAGGAAAAACGTTCATAGATGAGTTACTAGGTAAAGTTAAGGTAAACGCCATTTGTTTATGTTTTTGACAGGTTCCCAAGAGTTAAACTTGTCTCCATAACCCTTCCACTTGATCAAGGCTTCTCTTTTCTTGCCTTTTCCTCTGTATTTTACTATTTTTTCTATGTTGTAGCGTCTTCCGTGACGGACTTGCACCTTCTGGACCTCAGGTTCGTAGAAGCTTCCTTTTATCTCTTCTCCAAGGAGATCTTTCAGGTGGTACCCTTTGGGCGAAATGTTGTCGACTGTGTATATTTCCTCAGTCCAGTTAGGTTCGTACCCTCTGTTAAATGTTTTCTTTGTTTTCAACATTCGCACTTGATTTTTTCTCTTCAACTGAAGGACAGGAACTTTTTTCTTTTGAGGTTGATCGTACAACCTGTAGAACAAGACTTCAGAGTTGTCTTTATTTATGTCTGAAGGGGCAGCTCCTAAGGCTTTGTGGTAAGTCAAATTGTAGGACTTAACCAAGTCGGGCAGCAAGTCAACCCATTTGTAGTTATTGAAATGAGAAAAACATCTCCACATTTTTCCTTGTAAAGTAGAGTTGAACCTTTCGGCTAAGGCACACTTCACGTCGTCGTTCTCTCCTGTGAAAAAATTGATTTTTTGATCTTCACAGTGTTTTTTGAAAATTTTGTTGACAAACTCTTTGCCCTTGTCAGTTTGAATTTGTTGAGGTTTTCTTTCTTTGCTCATTTTTTTGAAAGCCTCTGTCACGTCATCAGCTCTCTTACTTTTCACAGGTTGTCCAAAACCATACCTTGAAAAAACATCTATTCCCGCTAGAATGTACTGGTATCCTTTGTTTTCCTTTGAAAATTCTCGCATGTCTATGAGGTCAAGTTGCCACTGTTTGTCTATCCCCCATGTTTGTGTTTTTCTTCTTGGAAATCTTCTCTTGTAAGGTTTGTGTCTGGTGTAAGCGTCTACATCTTCCAAAGCTTGTTCTATGTTTTTTTTCTTTGTTTTCTTGAAGTGATGACGTTGAAGTTTAGAAACGCTGGTGAAACTTCCAGGTTGTTTAGGATCTGTGTAAAACCTGAGGACATCTTTTTTCAAAGCCTTGTGCGCCATATAAACTTACGTCCAGTTCCTTTTTGACTTACTTTCCTCTTCTTTATAGGGGAAGCTCTTTTCAAGGGACTGGCAGCAAAGGAAGGACTGTGCCCTGCAAAAGCCGACTTGTTTTTGACAAATTTTAAGGTGGGGTTCAGCCTTTTAACTGCTCTCATGAAAACCTGGCTTCCTTTAGGTTGGTCCTTTTTCAAAGACTTTGGTCGGGCAGCAAAAGCTAACAAATCTGTTATGTCAGTTCCAGGCACACGTTCCCCGTTAACATATATTTCTCCGTCTCTGTTCCAATTCAAAATTTGACTTCCGTGACGAGATAATTCTCTGTATAGATTTTTAGCAGTCGTTCTGTAACTTGCAGGTATTCTTTCTTTTATGTCGGTGTCCATACCCTCTGTGTTGTCTCTTGCACGAGGTTTAAAGCCTTCCTCCCCTTTGAACTCGTCTACACTGTCTCCGTCTGAATCGTCAGGAAGTGGTGGATCGTCTCTAGTCTCTGTGAAAGTGTGGTCAGCATCGTCGTCGCCGTCGTCGGTGTCTTCTAAAGAATTGTTTACACCCCCAGCTGCTGCTGCTGCTGCTCCTGCAGGGCCTTGTCCTACTGCTCGACCAGGATAGGGACCTTCCCTACGTTGTCCTAAGGCCTTGGCTTTTTTAGTTAAAATTCCCGACTTTATCATAAGTTGATTGTACTGCCTTAACTTTTCCTTCAGTTTGAGGTTAGGAGAGTTAAGCACCTCATGTGCTTTACTTTGAAGGTGGTTCAGGACTTGAACCAGGCTGGAATCAGGAGTTAAACCTTCTCTTAAAAGTTGAGTGCTGTAGTACTGGTCTTGAACACTAGGTCCAGGCTGGGGAGGAGAGGAAGGACTAACAAAAGAAGGTTTTTTTTCTCGGGGAACAAGATCCGCCCTTACGAGGGCCATCCTTGAATAAGACATGATTTTTTTATCGACGTGCTCCTATGAGACCTGTTATCAGGGGTAAGGCGAGGCCCAAAATGGTTCCCAAAAATCCACCCTTTTGCTCAAAGGTTTTCCTCTTCTGCTTAACGGTAGCCTTGTGCCTTGTGACTGACTTGAGTTCTTTCTTGTAGGGTGATAAACGTTTGACTGCGTCGGACTCGTTACGCAACAGGTTTTTGTTCATTACGTTGACGCAAATTTGACTCATCAACCTAATGACCTCATCGCTGAGACCTTTGATAATGTGGGAACACTCTGCCGAGGAACACTTGGATATGTGTTTCAACAAGTGGTAATGTTTCCTAATTGTTTTAAATTTTCCTCCAGAAGGAGATCTTTTGGTCACCATTCTATCTTTTTCTTTTCGAAGCTGAAGCTTGAGGAATGAAAACCAAGGTGTTCCAAGGAGTTGTTATGCTGTTTCTTACCCTAAGCTCGTTAGGTGTGCTCTGCTTAAAGTCCAATAGGATGTATGAATGCTTCTCTTTGGTTTCTGAGTTATATACCTCCGTCAAAAAGGATTTCTGTCCTGGAAAGGCCTGTTTGCTGATGTGCCCTATCTGACTCATGTCTCTAGGGTTTTTAAAAACAACTAGGTAGTGTGCATTTAAGCTCAAGGTTCTGAAGGCAGGATTGTTGAAAAACAAGTTTTGAGTAAAAAAAATTACACTTAAACTGCGATGGTGAGAGCCCACAGTGAAAAGTTTCATTATGGTGGGAACGTACTCGGGATCCATGAGATCGTCTATTACGACCAGTCCATGTTTAGTCACGTCTCTTTCATCCTCGAACAAAAAGTCTTCTGAAAGAAGACCTTTGTTAAACTTAACCCCCAACTTCACCATTTCGTCGAATCCATCTTGCCATTGACTGTAGCAGTAGTATATGTCGTGTATTTTTGGAGTAACAAGCTCGTCTACACCTTTAATCAACTTGAAAACAAGTTGACTTTTCCCACAAGAAGTAGGTCCAGCTATGATCATTGTGAAGGGGCTTTGTAGACGTGGGTCAAAAATGATCTCCTTTTCCTTGTGATCCATGTTGGACGATATCTTAAACCAAAGTGACCAAAGGAGCAACCTCGTCCTCTTTTAAACCAGTAGAACCCTTGTTCAAACCTTCCACGTAAAGAGCTACATCAGAAAGTCCCATGTTGTATAGACTGGCTATTAGGCAGCTTGGATGAGATATTTCTCTATATTTCCAAACCATCAGAACTTCGAATACAGGATTTGTGACACCTTTTTTCCCTGGAACAGGGGTGGATATCAGGTTAAGCTCGTGGTCGCTCATTCCAAGTTGAGTTCCCAGTTTCCTCCAGTCAAGCATTTCGAACTTGTCTGCCAGGTTGACGAACAAAGTATCAACTTTCCACTGTTCTGGAGGAATTTCACAATGGTCCACTACGTTGTAATATCCCATGTACCATCTACAATAATCAGTTAGATCGTAACGACCTATGTCACTTAATGCATGTCTCAATACCATCCACTTGCAACGCACGTTCTTTCTACTCCATGAAATAAGCATTTCTCTCCCCATAGAACGCAGAGACGGTATTTTTTCCATGTAATCCATTAAACTTAGTCTAAGTCCTAAGTAAACTCCTAATCGAGGGTAGTCTTTTTCAGATATTTTTTCACTGACCTTGAATAACAACTCGTCCGAAAGGTGAAACTCCATAGCGTCCAAATAAAAGGTGTTGAGCAAGTAAGGCAGGCAGGTAGGAAGGCAGGCAGGTTATGACAGGCTAGAAAGCATACAGTTGACTTATATAGGGTAGGGTAGGGTAGGGTAGGGTAGGGTAGGGTAGGTGGGTAGGTGGTTTAGGTGGGTGGGTGGGTGGGTGGGTGGGTTAGGTGGGTTATTTTGGGCGGCCAGCCCGGGCCAACAAGCCCCAAACCCCCCATACTTGAGGGGTGCCCCCACCCCCCAACCCCATAGTTTTTTAAACCCAACCCCACCCTTTCCTACCCTACCCTACCCTACCCTACCCTACCCTACCCTATTTTATCCTACCCTATTCTATCCTATTCTATATATCTCTCCCGTTCCCTTTCCCCTGTTTAGGTAAGCATGTTACATCGTTCTTCGTTCGTTTAAATTTGTTATGACGTTGAGTGTAAAGCGAGCTGATTGTGGTGAAAACAGTGAGTAAGGGAGATAAGCTGGGTGCACCACATAGCCAGATAAAACCAAACTTTTTCTTTCTCCTCTACACTGAAACGATCCAGGGACGATGATGGGATGTGAAATATGGGGCAGGAGGAAAACAAAGTTTTGGTTTCTAAGCACTCAGCTAGAAGTTCCAAAATAGACATGAAGAAATGAAGACGCTGGTTAAGTAGGCGGGGATTTTCTTTGGCGTGATGCTCTTCTGCCGCTTTCAATGCTTCCACATGGAAGGGGTTTTTCAGTGGGCCTTTTCCCTTTCTTCCATGCTTCAGGGCATAACCCAAGGTTTCCACCGCTGAAAATTTCGACAAGTTATGACTCAAAACCATTTTCCTCAAGGTTTTTCTGTCTTTGGATGTAAAACTTGATTGCACTGAAGAAAAAACTAAGTATAATTTTTTCCGGTGAAGAACACATTCTTTCAAGTATTTGCACACGTACCTGAAACAAATTGAAGAGCAACATATAATTTCATTTCTTTCCCTCACATATGTCAGAACTTGAGTGTCGTCGGGGTGACGTTGTTCTAATACACGCTGCAGGGAGTAACGCGACATAGTAGGTCGAAGGTTGTTGTGTCAAATAACGATGGTTTAGTCCCCGTTTAACCTTTATAGGAAACCTGTCAGTCTTTCCTTATCGCAATTTCCTGAAATGATTTATTGCTCAAGGACGAAACAAACGTCAGGGTCAGTGCCTGAGCGTTCTGAAAAGAGGGGAAAACATGTGGAAGGGTGGGTTTGGCCCAGGGACCTTACCCGGAGGATCATCGTTTATTTTTGTTCAGTTTTATTAGGAGGACCAAAAATTAGATACGGGGTAGGCTGTTACCACCTTCAGCTGACCTTTTTCATGGGAGGTAGTTATTTCAGTAATAACTCTCACAACATGACAGCATCCATGGTAATTGTGGCCAATCTCTGTCCTGAATCCTCTTTCATAGAAAATTTTTGAACCTAAAGAGTGTGTAATTTTGTCTGGGTGAAGTAAAGTGGCTTTAATTAAAGCCTTCACCATAGTAGAATCGATGAAAACTGAATTACCAGGCCCTCCCCCCAAAGGTTGATCCCTTAGAAAAAAGGGTTTTTGTCTGTCTGAAATGAATTTCTTTGAACTTCCAGAGGAAATGGAATGTCTAGACATCAAGTGTACCATGGCACCATGTCCCAAAAGAACACCTGAAAAAAAACTTTCCCCATTTTCTGAGATAAGTTTTTTCACAGAGGGTCCACCAGGAACCAATGCAGTGGTTTGGTTGTGCAAAAAGCATTGTTTGAAGTTACAGTTAGGAGGGATGTAAAGATCCCTGTTCAAATTTTCAGGACAGAATTTCCACACAGCCCACACCTTACCTTCTTCTACGCCCCTCCTGATGTCTGAAATAAACACCTCCTGACGCCTTTTGTGACCTACGGTCAAAGACAAAGGCAAAGGACAAAAGTTAGCCATGTCTGCTTGAGAGAAGCTAGTTCTGATAAATGACGAATGGTCTGCGTTAATTACAGAATGGTAACAACAAGACTCGTTTTACAAGCCTCACCCTGAACGTTGACTGAACGTTATCACGTTTTTTATTTGAGTTAAGCTTTTTTTACTTTTTTCCAAAACAACACTGACTAAGTGTAAAACATACTATGAATGGAAAAGCACGGTTATCTACGACTCATGGACGTGGTTGTACGTTATCTGAACGACAAGGGAACGTCCCAGCATCGTATCAGGATAGTTACTATAAAGTAGACTTGAGCTGCTCGATCTTCATCAAACCTTTTCTGACGTTTGTCTGCTGTTCGCCGTCCTGCTCCTGCACCTTCCAGCCCTGCCACCCTTTCATCTTCAAGGAGAACAATGCCTGGTCGCATGAAGACGGGACTTAGTGTCAGGAGAGGAGGAGCTAAAAAACTGGCTCCACTAACTTTTACTACTTCTAAACAGACAGTGGAAAAGGCGTCGGGCATCGCCCTTCCTCCTACCTCTCCAGCCTCACCTGATAAACCACCTGCAACTCCTGCTCGGCTTCCAACTGAAGTGCCTGATGCAGGAGAACAGGAAGCCGCTCTTGCAGCTCTTCATGGCGAAATCACTGATTTCCTGGATCGCGTCCGGGATCGCTCTCCTCAGGAAGCTGGCGACGGCGATTTTGACATCAGGGAATACATCAATCCCCCGGCACCTTTGAACTACCAACCCCCCACTGAAACACCTACGTCCGCCTCTTACTCACCCGTGACTCCGGAGGAACCTTCTCCCCAGGTCAGTCCAATTAAGGTTATAGACCTTACAACCTCATCACCGGCAGTTAAACCCATAGAAGTGGTGGACTTAACACAAGGGACACCTTCACCTGCTCACCGCGGGGGGTATTCGCAGGTAGAGGTTATAGATTTAACCGGCCCTTCTCCTCTGTACTCTCTCCCGGTTCCAGTAGAGGAGCTGCTTCTTAAAAGCCCGCCGGAAAAAAGAAACTGTTCCAGTGAGAAAGAAGGGGAGCCTAAGAAAAAAAGACAGAAGCGCGCCTACCACAAGAAAACCCCTGTCTCTACCCCTGCTTCAGATTCCTCAGCGACTTCATCCTATGGTGTCGAGCCAATTGGTTCTGTCCCAGGTGTTCCTTCTCCTAAAGACAAGTCACACAGGCAAAAGTTTGGGGAGGGCACTGCCCCCAGTTCTTCCAGCAAGCTTGTGGGCTTTAGGTCAGTGCCTTTGGTGGTAAAAAAGTGGCCTGCTCGATTTGGTTTCCAAGAAAAGTCACCTGCCCCCAACCAAGTTTTTTATCCGGAAGGGGATAACAACGCCTGCATAGAAATATACAGGGAACCTAGCATCAGGGGAGTATGCTTGAGAACCTACCTGGACAAACCTTACGAGCGGTGCTTGAACCTAGAGGCGCGTGAATTCAGGAACTTAGTGGACCAGATAGAGTGCATCTTAGGAAAGTACAAGGAGTTACACCGCCTAGCTGCCCTTGGAGAGAGGAAGGTGGATAATCTTTTGTTGTCCTTGAACCAAGACTGCACCGACCCCAGTGGAGGCCGGGCTATGGTCCTGGTAAACTTGTACAAGGGAACTCCTAAAGTTCACATAGGAACAACCAGCTACGTGGAGGAAATGAATGCCTCGGTGTCTTCCAGCTTCAGAATGCCCCCCTCAGCCACACACTGCGGACACACTGTGTCCCCCTTCATTCTGGAGGACATAAAATCACGAGTTGGTCCCTTCCTAGACGAAACGACCGATTTCTACTCTGGGTAAGTGGTCAACTTTGTATAGTGTCTGGTCAACAGCTCCTTGTTCAGTGCTTTTACATTATCATGTATATCAGCTAATTTGTAGTTAGATTTAGACGTACTCCGTTTTTAGTCAACATAGCCCAGCGTAGGTTTAAGTTCCATATGTACTCCATGTATACTTAGGTTAGGTTTTAGTTATAAGTTTGTATATAGAACATAAAGTGAAACAAGAAAAAGAAAACCTTAAAAAAAAATGCCGCCCAAAAAGGTAAAACAACTTTACACCGTCAACTGTCCAATGTGTAACACCCCTAGACCTCCACGTTTGGTTACTGTAGAAAACAGTGGAAAAACTTTATGTAACTCAGATTCTTGTAGAAGAGAAACTTTTTCCGACAGCTTAGAACTTCCAAAAGAAATAGAAAAAAATTCTTTGCATAAAAGCAGTTACCGTGACAACTTCAAGTCCATAGCTTCAGGTTTGGCTGTGCTTGGTAAGCTTCAGTCCATTTTCAACGTCAGAATGACAAGTTTCAACAAAGACTTGGGAGCCAAACAGGTAATAGAGGCGCTTACCTCTATTCATAGAAATCAAGTTATGGCTTACAAAGTGGCTGTCTCTTTTGGAAGGTTGTTGTCTTCCTCTAAGGAGGAAGAAGAAGAAGAGAAAGTCATGTACTTTCATGCTTCTGCCAACAACTCGTCTTTGTTCTATGACAGTGAAAGTCATAGAGACCCTTACATTTTTATAAGGGACGACAAAGACTTTGCAGAGTGTTTAGATTTAATAGAAAACAACATTAAAGAAGACACTCAAAGACCCTCTACTAAACGGAGTGTAATAGGCAACGTGAACGCCAACATCACACTGATAAGGGCTACGGGAGGAGAATATCTTTTAGGTAAAATGAAAACTGTTCCACCAGGTTTAAGACAAAGAGGAATGCAACACTTTCACAGAGACCCTAAAACCAAAAGGGCTTACAAGGACAACTTGTGTTTCTTTAGATGTCTGTCTTTCTTCCTGTATGAATCTTTAGAAAAAACTCAAGAGCTTTTCCTTGAAGCCTATCCAGGGGTGAACAAGGAGACTTTTGAGGGCGTTAACATAAGAGATTTAGACAGGTTAGAAAAAATGTTTGAAGTTAACATAAGAATCTTTTACCTTCCCTCTTTTGGTAAAAGAAAGGGTCGACCTAAAATTATAAGGTCAAACATGTGTTCATCCAAAAAAATCATGAACTTGAACTTACACAGAAACCATGTAAGTTTAATAACTAACATGGGACTGTATGGTAAAATGTACCCCTGTGAAAAGTGTCATAAAGTTTTCACTCGTAGCTTCCTTTTGAAACAACACAATGGGGTGAAAAAAGATTGCACCAAAGTCAGCTTCAGGTACAAAGGTGGAGCATACAATCCATCCAAAACAGTTTTTCAAGTTTTAGAGGAACTGGGAATAGTTTGTTCACCTGAGAAAAAAATATACCCCTATAAAATTGTTTTTGACTTTGAAAGCTATTTCGTCCAACCTGAAAATTCATCCCCAGAAAATGCTAACACTGTGATAGAAAAAACTCACATACCCCTTTCTGCCAGTGTAGCTTCTGATTTTCCTGGGCATACAGAACCAGTGTGTTTTGTCAGAAATTCCAACAGGGACGACGATCCTTTGGTTAAAAATGTGTTGGAACACATAAACAACTTGGGGCAGTTGATAGGAGAACAGGTGAAAGAGAATTTTAGAGATGTTTTAGACGAACTAGACTCTCTAGAAGAAAAACAAAAGGAACTAGAACATAAAGCTAGCAAAGTTTTTCCAGCAAAGAACAAAAAAAATCCCCCAAAAAAAATCTCCCATGTTCTTGAAGTGAAGGAAAAACTTCTTACCTACATAGAAAGAGTCCCTGTTCTAGGTTTCAACTCTGGAAAGTATGACATTAATTTGATAAAAAAGGAATTTCATTCTTTTTTTATAGACACAGACAAAACAGAAATGAAAACCATAAAAAAATGCAACAAGTACATAGCAGTGTACACAGACCATCTTCTTTTCCTTGACATGTTTAACTATTTGGCACCAGGTTATTCCTACGCAAACTACCTGAAAATAAAAAATCCGGCGCTGAAGAAATTAAGTTGGAACAGAAAAAAAGTGGTACCAGATTTCTTAACTCATAGCGTCACGTTCACCAGACTATTAGTATCTGGTTAGATTTAAGCAACCATTTTAACATGGAAAGTTTAGAAGCTATGCTTGTGGAGCAAACCACAGAAACTCCACCTTATGACTATTACATGCGTCCAGTTTTACAAAGTGTTGCTTCATATAATCAAGCTTCTTCTATAACACCTGACAATGATATAAGTTCTGTAGCATGTGGATGTTCAGAGAATTTCTTTTGGGAAATAATACCTGCAAAAAACATTGGTTATTTTAGAGGAGCTGAACCAGACACTGTTGACCACTGTATAACTAGTGTTAAAATGTACAAATATTTCTCTTCAGCTTTTTGGGACGCCTACAGAAACTGCATGTACTATTGTCGAGTGAAAAAAGTTAACTTGATAATGCATGATTGGTGTATAGGAGTATATCAATTGCACACTGAACCTGGCTGCCCAAGACACTACACAAGGTACACTTTAGGAAGTGTAAGAAAGTTTGCTCTTACTCTCCAAGAGTTAGAATGTAATCCCATAGTAGGAGTGTTTTGTCAGTGTAATTGTAAACTGGAAGTATCTGCTATTGCTAAAACTATTTGTTTCACATGTCTGCAGGTCTCTCTGGAACTTCATGCCTTAAGTATACCTGGAGTGAAAAATCATTTCTCCTTTGAGGTAAACTTTAAGGATGGTTTTTTATCTGGTCTTTTACCTGGACCCAAAAACAGTCAAACTTACTTCCTGGCCCAGGCTTTGTTCGAGCATGCTATATCTAACATAGCCAAACTTAACAGTTATTGTTTCCACAACACATGGAAAACAAGTCTCACTGGCCAAAGCTGGTATCAAGCAAGTAAATTCACACACAACAAATGTTTTTGTAGTATATGTGCACGCCCCGGAAATGGAAAATCTGTCTTCATCTGTAAATATTGTGTCTAATAAAAAAATATAATCTGTTATGTGAAATAAATGAGTTGTGTTTTATTTTAATGCATGAGTCATAAGTATTGCGTAAATCCATAAAAGTATTGCATCAGAACATTGTGTAAATTCTTACAAGCATTGCGCAATGCACCCTCATACGTAGGTCATACGTTTTTGCAAGTAGGTTAGTAGGTCACTTCCGGTTTGCAAGTAGGTCAGCTCTAGGTATTGCGCAATTCTTTTAATTTATGTAACTAGGTCAGGTCACTAGGTCAAATGGAATCCAGCTCTCTGATTGGTCGAAAAAACTAGGTCATGACCTTATGACGTCACTTCCTGTCAAATCCAGCCCTCTGATTGGCTGAAACTAGGTCACTTCCGGTCTACCAGTAGGTCATGACCTAGTTAGTAGCTAATCCATTGCGCTCAGTTTGCATGTATATACTACTCATAGTTTTAAATAAGACATTGACATAGTCATGAGAATTACATATGGCTATACACATTTCAAAGGAAAACCATGATATTTGAGCATGTATATTCCCACACAGGTAAGAGCTGAAAAATGATAACTTGATCAAGCTGATTAGGAAATAATTTGTCACTATATAATTGGCGTGAGCTCCAGATCTTCTATTCGTCACAATTAGTTCAATGAAGTGAAACCTAACTTCTGTCCATCTATTTGACCAATGGGTGTGGTCACCTGGTCAGAACCATAAATTTATCCTTCACCTTGGGTAGAGTGACCTTTGAAGGGCTTCAGGTGTCACAAATAGTAATGAATGATAAAATGGACCCAGCCCAACACACAAATATCATGGTACATGTAAATCTATGATGCCTCATTCATAATTTGATCCTATCATTTTTTCTACTGCAATGCACATTCAGTTTAGATTTGCTATGTATTTGATGTCTTCTAATGCAAGTCACCCTTAATTAAGCCTGTATTTTTTCCCCACGAAAGTTGCTAAACAGGTCTATCCATGTTCTACGTTGTTTAACGGCATAATACCGTAATGACCCGTTTAAGCGTAGGGGTCTCAAATAAGCGGCAGGGGTACAGGGTCATTGAAATCATTCTTAACCACTAAAAACAGTATTGAAATAAACACCTGTCTCGTATAAGTGCCGGGGGTACAGTGGGAATGAAATCAATGAGCGCCTGGGCGCTTATACGGCCATTACGGTATGTTTGATTTGGCCTTTCTGTCACATTGTAACCTTGCCAATCCTTACTATTTACTTAATGCTACATGTCTACCAGAATGTGACTGATGACGATTGCATCTTGCCTGTGTTGTATCAGGGGCTCATTAATTTGGCGTAATGCATCAATAAAGTGTTGGCAAGACTGCTTACCAGCACTTTATCAGAGCATCATGCCGACCCTCCACGGCTGTATCAACCCCAACGGGTCGACATGATACATTGATGCAGCCTTGGCGAGTTACTCGCCAGGGCTATATTCATGCATCATGACAACCAATAGGCATGGTGCATTAATGCATCAACATCCCTTAAAGAATTTGGCTGACTGATGAGGGTTGCACCTTGCTTGTGTTGTGTCGAGTCCTCATTAAATGGCGCACACCATGCCCTGGTGTGGCCTCCTGGCTTGGGGATCACCATCATCAATCCCACTCGTTTTAATGACCTTAATTGGCCTGTTTTAATTAGCTTTTAATGCGAGGCAAACTATAGATTCGCATGTGGGAGCCAGTAATTGGCCCTGGGTCTGCACACATTACATCAAATTCACATATCTTAGCAGGCTCCATTGGCGGCTGTGCACATTAGTGGGAAGGCAAGTGGAAAGGATGGCCCGTGGAATTTGTCATGGAGGATCCTTTTTGTATGCTGATTTTGGTTGGCAGGCATGACACTTGGTCTGACGAGCTCTACAATTATGTAATCTATCCCCCATACTGGGAGGGCCCTCTTATACTTCAAAGCCATTCCCCATCTTTGTCTTGTGCACCTCCTTGGGCCTCAGCCTATCTCTGGTAGCAGACCAATATGGCCAGCAACCCTTTACCGGCCACTATAATGAATGCCGGAGTGCATCATGCTCATTGGTCGTAATGATATACCGATGAATTCTCACCAGCACTTCATTGGAGCATCATGCCGACCCTCCGGGACTGTATCAACCTTGTAAGGTCAGCATTATGCATGAATGCAGGCCTGGCGACTTACTCACCAGGGCTGCATACTTCCATGCCTTATGTCTACCCAATAGGCATGATGCATTAATGCATCTGCAGCACTTAGAGTATTAATAACCTCTGTAGGTGGAGGCATTAATTTGAACACCCACTCTCCTCTCGTTGACAACAATTGCGACATTGACATGTTAAATACTCATATTTAGGGCAGGTAGTAGAGGGGTCTGTTCTATGGTTACCCCTCAAAGGGCAGCTTATACATTAATGCATCATGTCCATTGGTTGTCATGATGCATGAACGCATCATTACTGCATCATGACGACCCTATAGGGTTCATACACCCCCATGATGCTCCGATCAGTCTGCTCGCCAGGACTTCATTGGTGCATCGTGAAACGAAAAAATTGGCACGAATGATGTACTTCTGCAATGGCGACCCTTAAGGGGTTAATAACAAGAAAAGTAACAATTTCCTTAAGTAAAAAGTACAATTTGGAAGGTAGAAATGACGATGCAGAGATAGGGACGTTATTTTACCTGCCAGGTAACTCAACATCAAAACAAGGGTACCGTAGTTAATATTTCTAAGATGAATGAACATTTTTTTATCAACTTCCCTCACCATAATATTATAAAGAAAACTTAAAAGCGACATATTTGTCCAATATTTAGACGAGTTTATCATTAACATTCAAACGTGTTAATATGTTCCTTGTGGGTAAGGTCTTAAAATCATTTCCCTATTTAACACAGGTTATGGATTTCTGAAAAATGAAAGGAAAGAAAAGATATAAACTTGATAGACACCCATAGCCTGACCTCTCTTTAACCAAAGAGATTAAAACAAATAAAGTATCATAGTATCCTTGCTATAACAAAAGAGAAAGGTTTCTCCAGGATCACCCAATTCCAATTTCCTGACAATTACCTTCACAAAGCAATGATACATATTCATAGAACCACGAATAACTCTATAGCAAAATAGATAAAAATTCACCTTTATAATCCCTTTGTTATAACAAACAGGGGAAACGCTTTTCCTGGATTCAATTTCCTGACAAAGCTAACTGAGGAACTCGGACCCTAATCATCTCGCTACCTTCATCACTGTTCATAGGGTCCCATAAACACCTCACCATCCTATCGTAAAAGGCAATCATGGCAACTCCTACCCTCTACCAGTCAATGCACTGGTGGTCTTTGTATGGAGGCGTTTACACAGTTCAAATATTGGCCAATGGTTGACCCTTTAAGGATCGCTGGTGCATGTATGCATCATGCCAGAGGTCGTCATGATGCATGAATGCAGCCCTGGTGAGTTACTGCATCATGCCAACCCTGCAGGATTGATACAGTCCCGGAGGGTCGGCATGATGCTCCAATGAAGTGCTAATGAGCGGATTTGCCAGCACTTTATTGGTGCATCATGACGACCAACGGGCATGATGTACCCCTGCAATAGCTACCTTAAAAGGGTTAAGATATTGATCTTGATGACAGCATCTCCTAACCATTGGCCTCTGATGACCCGACACCGTCAACAACCACCCATATAGACAGTCTATACAGGCTACGAGACCAGCACACACTGTAAAATATAACTGTTGAATCGACTAGGTCTCCTGGCAAAACTGAACATTGTACCATCGTAATCAAGTTACAGTGAAGTAGTGTTGTTTCTACAATGAAGACACAGAGGGCAGTACGGTGGTTTAATCTCCATGAAAATAACACTGGATCTCTGGCAACTTTTGGACAGGGATTTTACCATTATTTCGACAACAATCTTTTTTACAGTGCAGACTACCTCGGTATTGGATCCGTCAGTGTCACCTCAATGCCTATTTACCTCCTTACCAACACTGACATTTCCTGACATGCCATAAACAAGCCAACATATTACTAGGCCCCTATATATCAATATAGAGGTGACGCCAATTCACTTTATGCTGTCCAGAATTTCATCCTTTGTCCGTACTCGCTTTATTTGCTTGACTGCCAGGTATATTGATTTTGACAAGGATTCATTTTAAAAGATTTTATTTTTCTTAGCTCAACCCCAAAATTACCTTTAGATTGAGTAGTTTTCTATGGTAGCAACTTGTGAGTTGTCGCTGCGACTCGACGATGAGTAAGTCGACCAAAATGACCGTTCTTTTAGGCATTACCCTAAAATTCTGGGCCTAAAGTTCACGTAGCATTATGCAATGCAGGTAACCAAAGGGCATCTAATCTCCTCTTTTATGTCCCCTCTAAAGCAAAACCTAACCAACTTGGTTTAGTGAGCATAGTCATTATCAATGTTTAAGCCTATGGGCAAATACACCATTATCACTCACATTTTCCTCATCGGCCAATAACTTCTCTTTTGGTGAGTTAAGCCCTCCATCATGTCAACAGGTCTTAAATAAGGGCCTATCCAACCAATACACAGGTTGATGCACTCCAAATCATTCAGAATTACTATAATCTCCAGTGTATAAGGTATGTTTTACTCAGATGTGCAGCATTATAAAAAGCTTCCTTGTATAGTATAGTGCTGCTGCCACCTGGTGTTGTGTCTTTAAATGATTCCTGGAATTAACACTAGGTGACACTACTAGACAATTTCTATATTTTTGAGAATCTCTAGGTGAATTCAGATGGCTCAAAAAGATATACTCAAACTATGTGCAGATAATGTTATGATTTATGTTCATTCCCTAACATTGCACAATATTGATGGAATGCTCAAATGGAGAACAAAAACTGATGATACAATGTTAGGGTTAAGTTCTACTTTTCTTCACACCTTATTTGTGGCTTTCTAAAAAATATATGGTCAGCACCCCACACATCCTATTTTCATCAACATTCATCAATTTTTCTGCACCACCTCTGCCCAAAAGTGCGGGGAATTTGAACAATTTGAACCTCCTATGGGGGCCAAAAAGCATCTTAGTTTTTTCCCACTGTTAGTAGTGTCTTAAAAGTTGCATTTTTACCGCGGCTCTTATAACCCTTTCGGGTTAAAAATGTACTTGGAACTGAACCGATTCCCCTTAAGCCAGAGGGTAGTACATGGGTGTGAGCATGCTCTTAAGGAGACATGCATGATGCTACATAAACAGTCTACAAGTATTCTTGACATTTGACATTGGTTATCTCTCAAGCCTAGAGAAGTAGATTGATTGCTGACCAGCTATTCATTAATGCGAAACTGCTTTTAACATAAAAGAAATCGGGACTAAACTTCTCTCATGCCAGTGAGCTGCACGTGGGGCGGAGCATGGTGTAGGTGACGTCACTAACCCTTTAAGGGCCGCTAATGCAGAAGTGCTTCATGTCCATTGGTCGGCATGATGCACGCAGACTCGCCAGCACTTCAATGGAGCATCATGCCGACCCTCCGGGAGTGTATCAACCTCTGTAGGATCAGTATCATGCATGTTAGTGTCTCATCAGAGCTGAATTCATGCATCATGATGACCAATTGGCATGATGCATCAATGCATCACCAGCCTTTAAATGGTTAGCCTAAGAAGACCCAGGAGACGTGCCATGGGTGCCATCACCCTGGAGAGGTCAGCAGGGTGACGAGCTCAGTGCTGACACCCGTGACAACCAACAACCTCCAGTGGTCATCAGACACTGGAGGCAGCCAAGGCCAGTGGGGGAGCCTTAACCAGGGCTGAAGTCACAGGTCAGAGGTCAGCATGGCCTGCAGGAATCAGGCAAGACATCCAGGGTCAGAGGTCAGGACCTAGGCATTACCAGGGGGGTAGGGGTTGTCCTGACTACCTGCTCAAAGAGCTTCTCCACCCTTTAAAGGCCGCTGATGCAGGAGTGCATCATGCCCATTGGTCGTTATGAAGCACGAATGGTGCATCATGCTGACCCTACAGGAGGGTCAGCATGATGCTCCAATGAAGAGCTGGTGAGCAGTCTCGCCAGAACTTTATTTGTGCATCATGACGACGAATGGACATGATGCATGAATGCATTAGCGGCCCTTAAAGGGTCAAAGAGCTACTCGCAGGCATTCCTGGATTTCCTACCCACTGGAGACGCCTGTCCCAAAAATGGCTTTGATTGGGGTTAGTGGAAGATGGCTGTCACATGAGTCGGTGATCCCCATGGTGAAGCCGAAAATTATTTTGGGTTTCAGGTATTTGACTCGGCAAAACAGGACTTTTTTTTATACTATTTGAACATAAATTGTTGTCAAAATGTCCATGTTTGTCAGCATTTCTATCAGATAATTGATATTTTTCTCTTTAAATATCATGTCGGTTAAATATTCCTCAATGACATAATAACCAATGGAAACAGATATGGCCCTAATCTAAAACGCATTCAAATATTTTTGCCCTAATGAGGCTAAGAAGAGGTAAAAAGAAAAATCTGGCATATGTACCTAATGCCTTGGGCCATGTTACAGGAAACATATTTTTTTGGGTGGGGGGGGGCTGAGCTGTTCTACCGAGCAACTCCCTGTCCACGAGCGAGTGAGTGGCTCAGGAGATGGCGCAATTTCCAGTGAGCAGCTTGTAATGTGAGTTTCCAGTTGTGGTAATTCCCATCAAGTGCTCGGGAACTTAGACCACATAACTTTGTGTATAGCAGAAAACGGTAGTAGTATTATGTGTTTATGTCCTTTCACATGTATTTATTTACCCCTGGCTGCTAGGAATTTTCACAACCCATTCACAAAAATAAAATTCAGGAAGTGTTGATCGACAAATCAATACATCACTATATTGCCCGGTAATTATGATAACATGGTCGCATTAGCCTTACTTTATTTACCAGGTAGATTTATTTAGAACAAACAGTATGTTTTAGCCTTATTCTCTGATTAAATGTTCTTGAATTACATTCTTAGATGAAGCAATGGGGTCAATATTGATTTTATTTCATTTATTTTTTCTATTGGCTGAATATTTCACGTTGCACAGACGATTTGACACTTTCTGCTTCTCTTCAAGTAATCTCTATCATTCTACTGTTGTATAAATAAGACATGTTTTCTTATATCACATCTCTAAATACATGTTTAATTTACAAATGACAAAACAGTTATATGAAGAAATTGAAAAAGAAAACTCTTAAAGAGAGAGGCGTGCACGGCACTGCGTTTGCTAAGTAAATTAATAGTCTTCATTTATAAACTCATCAACTCTATTGGTTTGCTTGAATGAAAAAGAAAAAAAGGTGTTGCTTGCAGTCAATCTGCTAACAAGAAAACACACCTTGAAAACAGTGAAGTTCTCATCTTTTTTACAATCATGAATTCATTTACTTTAAATGAACTTGACACGTGTGCTTGCTAACATGCAAGACGTTGTCTATCACTTTGAACACGCCAAATTGAAAATGATCATCACGATATACCTCCAAGGTATGGGTAGAAGACACATTATCTGATAAGTTAAGGAGGGAAAGTCATGTGTGGAAGTAATACCTCGCGTATAAGACGCACGTTGAGTTGAAGGGAATACGGCTATATATAGGGCGCGGCTGGGACTTGATTTTGAATAATTTAGTAATATTCCTCACCCATAAGACGCACCCCAACTTTGGCAAATCCTATGAGGCAGTCTAGGAGTCGATCCCCGTGTATAAGCTGCGCCATATAGGCGAGGAATTACGGTAGAGGTCCAGGTGCGCTCATAACTTTTGACTTCATCCAAACTTGCGTGTTAGTAGTACAACCAGCGCTGACTCACTCCCTGATTGGACAAATTCTCAACCCGTACCACTTGGACCGAGTGTCAGATATCGCACATTAGCCCAATCATTTTATTTCACTTTATGCATACTTTAATCATGGCTTCAAGGCAAGAAAGCAATCAGTGTGTCGCACGCTCCATAAAGTGGGTTGGTTTTAGGAAAGGCCAGGGTATATGCCCCCCCCCCCTCAAACTCAAAGATAATTGAAATTTTACTGCAAATGTAGATCTACTTATAATGTTAGTGAAAGAACAATATATTATTGAATGAAGACACTATCCACAAAATTTACTCAATAATACCAATACATGTCCACATTGTGTCATTTTCTAATGTAATTCCCAAAACCTAAGTGGGAATGATATAGGCATTGGTAGTCACTTAAGTATGTACACTGGTAGAGAGCAGAGTCCCATGTATCAAATGGACACTGGTTATGCATGAAATTCAAATACAGATTTTCACATCTTAAATGTTGTTGATATTTGCATTGGTAGTCACTTAAATCGTATTTATTAATTGTATATATTGGTAAGGCATGTAATGAAGATGTATATTCTCACCATCTAAATGTTAAATGGCATTTGGATTGGTAGTCACTCAAATCCTAAATATCAACTGGATATATTGGTCATGCATGTAATTCAAAATATAATAAATTCTTAACATAAAGTTATCAGAAGGTAGCATTACCATTATTCACCCAGATGAACTACCTGGGTGGGTGTGAGAGGGCTCCTGTGACTGTGAACTATGAAATAACCTACCTCCTGCACCACTTGCACATCCCCATATATAATACACTATTCATGTGCTGGAGTATATCCCTTTAAGGGCTACTGATGCATCATGCCCATCGGTTGTCATGATGCACCAATGAAGTGCTGGAGAGACTGCTCACCAGCACTTCATTGGAGCATCATGCTGACCCTCCGGGCGTTTATGTAGCAATCCTATAGGATCAGCATGATGCTCCAATGAAGTTCTGGCAAGCAGTCTCCGCAGCACTTCATTGGTGCATCATGACGACCAATGGGCATGATGCACTCCTGCATCACCGCCCCTTAAAGGGATATAATACACCATTCACTTGCTGGAGTAGGCGTGGGGCCATGGCACAAAGCTTGACCCTTTTTAGTTTGTGCATCATCTGTAACATTCTAGTCATGGTAAATAACTAACAGAAAGATGCTAAACTCTTATCACAACTACCTCTCTTTTCACTCTGGGCACGGGCCATATGTAAGCTTTCCACCTTCCTTGTCAACCCCCTGGGCCCCTATTACCTCCACCAATTGAGTGCTCACGGAACCGACGGTGACTTACAAACTAAGGCAATTTTTTCGAAGCCTCAAGCAGTGGAAATATGTGTAAAACAATGTTAAAATATGGCCCCCATTGGTTTGGTGCACATTAAAATCATGTTGATTCTGATTGAACAGCGTTTGAGTCCTTTGAAATATCCCTAGGGATGGTCTACTGCGTGCTATTGAAGGGAGTGAGTCTGTAAGGTCAGGGTAGGCAGTGTGAGGTAGTGACCCGTGACGTTCAGTCAGGTATATCAGGGGGATTCAGTCTAGCTGTACCATCCTCACACGTCACACATGACCTGTTTTAGACCTTGTATCTAATGCCAAGGAGGAGCTGTAGTTATAGCTGTAATGGTAAGAAGGGGAGGGAGTGTCTATCAACATATTCTAAGTTCTCTTATAGAGGGCGTAATCTTTATTTCTCTGAGCTTTATCCTGCATATACCTCACTCCTTCCAGCTTCATCAGAAGGCACCCACACCTTCCTCACCCCCTACATAGAGCCCTGAAGACCCAGCAAGGTCCCTCACAAGAACTCTGCCCCCAGGACGGCCTTAGTCACAGGCAGTTGGTGTATGGGATATGGTAGGGGGTATTTAGCCCTTTAAATGCTGCTGTTGCATGGATGCATTATGGCCATGGGTCATGACGCATGACTGTAACCCTGTCGTGTTACTACCGAGGGCTGAATTCATGTCGACACTATGGGGTCGATATACTCCTTTAGGGTCGGGATGATGTTCCCATGAAGTGCTAGCGAGCAGACTCACCAGCACTTCATTGGTGCATCATGACGACCAATAGGTATGATGCACTCCTGTATCAGCAACCTTTAAAGGACTAGTCTAGAGAGGAGTCTGTAAGTGTTAGAAAATTGTGGTGAGGGGACCAGGGGCATTGACTCGGAATAGTTATTGTAGGTAGTCTAGATAATGGGCCATGCTGGGGGTGACATACATGCCTGCTAGGCATTGGGGCAAAGGACACAGTCCTCCTACTGTGGTGGGGGGGGGGGGTGATAGTGGGTGGTGGGTAGAAAGGGGAGGGACAGGGCCTGGTAAAAGACAGCCAAAAAGTGCCCTTAAGGAGGGCCTGTGGTAGACCCTGAAGCTGACATCCCCCCTTCACACACAACCCTTGAATTACAGGGACATGGGATGCTTGAATTTTATCTCCCTTACAATTTTATTTTTAACTTAGAGTAATTACAGGACTTGGATTGGTTTCAAGATGTGCCATCACTGACAAGGCTTGTGCCATAAATGTGACACTTATTCAAAGTAATATTTTTTAAGAAGTGAATGGCACATTCACAGAAATATTTAGATATATATGTGTTCATATAATGAGCCAGGACATTAAGACTATTTTCATTATATAAAATTGGTCAATTTTTCGTACCTCATAAATATGTCAAGTCACATGTCAAGTCACAACAACTCACATCATATGAATTTACAGTTATATGTACAGGGGTAGACACTAACTTTTTTAGCCACTGGCCACCCGGGCCAACAGCTTCGAAAATCTATTGGCCCACAGTTAAAGCTGTTGGCCGGTGATTTGTGGCTGGAAAAAAACACCTTATGTAAAAAAAAATAAAAAAAAAATAATGAAAAGGCTGAGAATTTAAAACTTTATGATAGGTATGTTACTGGCAATACTTACCTACAAGCTGAACCTCTCTATGTCCCTCAGGTACAGAAAATTACCAGAAAAGATATTACAGTTTTGAATTGTCTTTTAGTCACAAAGTCAAAGGGAGAAAGCCCACTGGGCACCCGGGCCAGTAGGAAGCTTGTCTTTGAAAGAAGCACTGGCCAGCACTCCAAACTACTGGCCATTGGCCACCGGGCCAGTGTTAGTGTCTACCCCTGTATGTATAAATATGTATGTTATCTAGTGATTTTTAGTTGTGATTTGAAGCCCTGGCCCCAATATTTCCTAATCACTTCACCATATTCACCAAATCTGAGGTGTGAAGTTTAGATCATATTTTAGAGGAGGGGCAGACGAGAGATACCACTTGCTTGCCATCAATAAGCCAGAGAATATGCTACCCATGGAATTTGCATCATTATCTACAGACATCTCTACAGAAACTCAGATATTCTTGGTGCACCAGGATAAGTGACATCACTGGTATACATCCTCAGGTCCCACCTCCTGAATGATTTATTTCATTTCGATTTATTTTTTTATTTCTTTTCCCTTTTGTTAATTTTGTCTATTTATTGTGTGTTTGTGGGGGGGGGGTGGATTTCCTAAGCCCCTGTGCATAGGTATAGGTATGGTCCAGGCGTACAGTCGGTCATTAGCAGGCCCTCAGTGGGTTGATCAGGTGTATGGGTGCAGGTGGGACACACAGGTACTCAGTGGTCATCACCAGTTAACAACCCTTTAAGGGCCGCTAACGCGGGAGTGCATCATGCCCATTGGTCGGCATGATGCACCAATGAAGTGCTAGCGAGCACTTCATTGGAGCATCATGCCGACCCTCTAGGGAAGTATCACTCCCATAGCGTCGATTAGTTACCAGCTAGGATTACATCCATGCATCATGATGATCAATGGCCATAATGCATCAATGCATCAGCGGCCTTTAAAGGGTTAAAAACCATTGCCCTCATCCCCACCCTGCCATCACCTGAGGCCCAAAGGCCCCACCCGCTGCCCCCAGTGCCCCCCTGATACCCAGAATGTACATTAAATTCCCCTTTTACCTGCCAACCTCATTAAACGGACCATTACGACCGGCCCCTTGAAGATGATTTCTACCTGCCGTGCCGCTAAACCCTCCCTTGGCCGGCCAACGGCACGGCCCCAAATTGCCTCGTAAATCTCCGGCAGCAGTGAGCAGTAAAAAGGCCAGCTTCATGAAGCGCCCCATTTCACCTAATTAAAACCGCGACTCCCTAATAAAGGCCCTCAAACAGACACTGTTAATGCAATGAAATATTGGAAATTGATAGGATTCTGCACCCCAAAAGCTCCTTGTGTGCACTGCTGCGGGCGGGTGGTCGCGGCCTTTCATGGGAGGAGAGCCGGGGGCGGTTCATGTCCGGTGGATTCATTTGTTTCTATTCAGTGTGCTGGACACCTAACAGAGGTTTACTGCCGGCACGTTGGGGCCAGATAAAGTTGTGACACGGCCAACTAAGAAGGTCCTCTAGAGTGCGAGGATTGTGCTCTTCATTCTGTCTCCTCTTCCCCCATCAATACAGCAACCATTCCTCCTGCAGGGACATCAGCACACAAAAGATGCAATGCTGGCTGAATGGAGCACTGTGCCCTCAATGCTTATCACTGCCTACACGCGCTGTATTAATAGAATTCCTCATACTGGCCAAAGGGACATTATTCTTACTTATGGTTGTATGTCGACACTGCTTGTGCCGCCTTTCTTGCAGCACCAATTGCCTCTGATAGCCTCCCTCCCTTCCTTTAAATCATCCCCTCAAGCTCTATTTTTACCATCCTGGTGACCGTGCAGCTATGGGGGTACACCTTTAAGGACGGCTAATGTAGGAGTGCATCATGCCCAATGGTCGGCACGATGACCAAACGACGTGTGGGAAATTCTACTCATCAACACCTCATTGGAGCATCATGCAGACTCTCTAGATAGATGGATGTATCAGCCATGTACGGTCAGCACGATGCATAAATGTAAACCTGGCAAGTTACTCACGAGAGCTGCATTCATGCATCATGCCAACCAATGGGCATGATACATGAATGCAATATAAACCCTCAAATGGTTATTTAAACAACCACACCTCTTAAAGGGTTATTAATGCAATCACACCACAGAATGAACTCGGTGGGTGCACAGGGAGGGAGGGGACAAGGCGGCCACAGCAGCCTAAGGCAGTGGGGGAGTCTCACAACACACCAGCTGATACTGATAGGGTTTGATTGTGGGATGAATGTGTAATTAACTTTTGATACTGCCAGCCAACGGCGTAATGTCTCCCTACAAGCTGTCGTCCCAACAAGGCTTTTATCCCAAGAGGAGGAGGTAGGGTGAAAAACTGTACGAGAAGAAGAGGCATTTGTCGGTTTTATTGTGCACAAAACAGCAAAGCTCTCCTCTGGTGGACTTTACTCCTCTCACTTTTTTCTTCCTTGAGGGAAGAATATTTTGACAAGGGTAGTCAGCACGAGTCATTAGCTTGTAACAATTCATCATTTCTAATCTTTCCTGTACAGTTTCTGCCCAGAAGAGTTGGGTGGGAAGTAAACAAAGGATTACTCTGAACGGATTATAGTGTTTTTGTAGAGGAATCTTTCAGAGCAAAATACATCATTAGCACTATGAATTATTAGATGATTTTAGTGAGAAAAGATTTAAGCCATGAGCATTCCTATGGTAGGGAAATGTGATAGGCTTAGTGAGAGTGCACTGTATGTTTCAATCTTGTCTTAGCAGCAGATCTACAGGTTTCAAAGTCCTATGCATTTAAGTCAAAAATAAAATACAATATCATTTGGAGAGACTGCAACTATTTCAACAGTTTAAACTATTTATACATATATAATTCCATTTATAAGCAAGAATACTAATGGTATCAAGCGTGTGGATGCAACGCATATTTACTTGGTAAATCATAACTCAGAAATATTATTTCAATTATTTCAATACGTCACAGTTAAGTCATGTCTGGCTCAATGCTCCTTAGATCTGCACTTCAATGAAATACTAGACTATAATAATGCCACTATCTGTTTGAAGTTTGTACAATATAACATACCATGAAACAGAAAATGAAACTACTTGTAGTTGCTCATAAAAAAATTAAAAAAAGAACACACTCTTAAATACATTCGCATACATTTATGATAGTCTAACCAATGCATACAAAACCTGACCTGAGTACCGTAATCTCCCGCGTAGAAGACGCGCTGCGTGTATAAGACGCACCCCAAACTTAGCACATGCATTTTCGCGTATAAGACGCACATTTTAATTCTGATATTAGTACATTTCTATAGAAAAATTACCCCTCGTATAAGACGCCCCCCCAACTTGAAAAAATCCTATAAGACTCCCCAGCATTTTGTTTGGCGTAGAGGACGCGTCTTATATGCGGGAGTAATAATGGGTATTTACCATATGTTGTGCATTAGACCATTTTAAACAGGGAAATAAACCTGACCTGGGTAATAATGGGTATTTATCATTTATCTAAAGTTGATCAGTCCATTGTTTACAGGGATATAAAGGACATGACGATGTAAACTGTTAATGAAGGGGTGCTGCATTTATAATGAGTTCTTCCTTACAACACTTGACGTCATCTGCAGCTTATGTATGCTGCTGACCTACATGTATACCGAATTATTTAAAGGTTTTCCCAACTTCCTTGTTAAGCTAGGATCAAGTTGTAATTGTATTACAGTCTGATTTATTCTGCCTCCCTTGAAATCAGATGACATACATACACCCCTTATGAGGTTCTATATCCATGTTGAATATACAAATCATAATAGGTGTCAGAAGCCCCTGATCTTAAACATTCATTTACCCAATAGACCCCCGCCAACCCCCACTTTGTCTTAATTTTTAACTCATTCATATTGATGCGTCAACAGGTACAGCTCCTCATACCTGGTTCTGCAGTTGTTTATAACCAAACCATGGTCATGTGCGTGTAAGTAGTACTGGCATATCGTACTGAGGTCCCCTTCCTTACCATTTTAAAGTAAGGTATAGATACCTAAAACATTGGTAACAGATGTCTGGTGCACAATAAATGATGAAAAATAATTTTCTAAAAGGAACAACGACAGATTGGCACCATCTTGTTACACCAACAATGTTTATTTTGATATGATTGGAGGGACAATATTTTAGAAAACCGAGCTTTGTGACAATATAATATATTGTTTTATACCAACTTTAGGTTGGTTTTAAGATTATAGTATGGTCATGGTTGGGTGTGATTTCAACCTACAGTAAAACACAAAATTAATGGTGGTCTTCATTATTTACCCCCAGGGTAAATGCGTTTTTCATTTTTTTTTTTTTTTAGTTCTTACTCTTTACTTTGGAATTTCATATACATTGTATCTTTATTGAGGTGCCATATTAGCGCTATTCAGAGCAAAACGTGGCTCCCATGTTGCAACACTGGGATCCTTTAAGGGCCGCCAATGCATTAATGCATCATGCCCATTGGTTGTCATGATACATGAATGCAGCCCTGCTGAGTAACTCACCAAGGCTGCATCCATGCATCATGCCCACCCTGCAAGGCTCATACACGCCAGGAGGTTCGGCATGATGCACCAGTATCGGATTTAGACGGGGGCAATTCATGCATTATGCCAACCCTATGGGTTGATACACCCCCGGAGGATCAGCATGATGCACCAATGAAGTGCGGGCGAGCAGACTCACCAGCACTTCATTGGTGCATCATGACGACCAATATGCATGGTGTAATCCTGTATCAGCGATCCTTAAAGGAGTGGGATCCTGCAGGGGTGTTGAATTCCTGAAATACCATAGGCACAGGTGCACTGAGTTCCATTCACCCCACCCCAAATAGGATCCTCTCTTCGATCCACTGTGATTTCTCTACATCTACAACATAATACATGTAGACTATTTGAAATAATTAACGCCCAGGGCGGTTATAAGGCCATTGAGTATAACGCCTCTGCCATAGGGAAAAACTTATTTGGCTCCAAACTGGTAAATTCTGGGGATATCTTAACAGTATGAAGGACTCAAAGGCTTCCAAGTTATTGCAAACTTCTGAAAGGACACCATATAATGATGAGCATTATTTGGTATCAGCACTGATTTTTTGTTTTAATCCACCCGGACCAGAATGCAGTAGAAAAGCAGCACTAAATCAGTTGGGAAACAGTGTGGTGTGGCAGTAGTTATTCAGTGTGAAAGCAGCATCAGAAACAGTATTGTATCAGCATCTACTGGCATTCTACTGCTCAGTACCAGAGAACTTGCAGCATAGGTACAGAAGTAGCACAGTAGTATCAGCAGCATGGAAGCAGTATTGAATCAGTTGTCCCAATTATGTAAATTAGATGGCAGTGAGTGAGTGAGTAATAGAGGTTTAACGCCATTTCGACAGCTAAGGTCATATTCATGGCGAGAAGTACATCACACAATTTCACAGAGGAATGTGTCAGAGCCCACGCATATGTGCACCACACACATCCTGAGGGGATAGGAAAGAGGAGAAATAGACCCTTTTAAGTGGGCTAGGGAGGCCCTTGAGAATGAAGAACAGATAAAAGAGAGGACAGAAAAGGGAGACCAGACCCCTTTTAAAAATGGGTTGGGGAGACCCGAAATTAGATGGCAGCAGTTGAACAGTATCTACTTATTCAATGCTGCATGACCATATATGGGGTTGGGGCAGTGTTCAATCAGCACTACTGCATGGCTGCTGCTATAGCAGTAGTTAAGCAGTAGATCATACTGAAAACTACTGCTGGGGGGCAGGTTGAAGCATAAAAGAAGCAGCCGCTGTTCTAGTACTGGCACTACCAATGCCTCTCTAGGTGGTCCTTGCTGGATTTGAACTTGGGATCTTTGGATTACTCTACCCACGCATTAGCCCACTCAGCCATCTCTCCATCTGCTATGTGGAACTGTCATTACTTCCTAGTACTGCATGCAACTCATGTAGGAGAGGGCTAGGGCAGTATTGATTCAGTAGTACTGGGTAACTCTTACCATAGCAAAAGGGTAAGAGTAAACATATCTATAGAGTGCTGCTATAGTATAATGCCTTTCAGTTTACTGATGTTAAGGTGATGAGACACGCACTTTGTAATTATCAATGGTACATGTATACTATGTAAAAAAGTGTCATGATGGGAACCAAAAGAATACTTGATGATTCAGTATATTTGTGCCCTATATAAAGTCGGTGAGTAATTCCTCACTTTCATACACCCCAACATCCATGTGTATCCATTACTGGCACTGGATAAGATATTCATATGCAAAGGGGTGAAATATGCTTGTCTTCACAAACACTGGATAGTTTCATTTTTACATTACAGTAATCTCCCGCGTAGAAGACGCGATGCACGTATAAGACGCACCCCAAACTTAGCAAATGCATTTTCGCGTATAAGACGCACATTTTAAGGCTCAATTGTGTAAATTCAGTACATTTCTATGGTAAAAGTACCCCTCGTATAAGACGCACCCCCAATTTCAGTACATCCTATAAGACTTCCCAGCATTTTGTTTGGCGTAGAGGACGCGTCTTATACGCAGGAGATTACGGTACTGAATCTTTTGATTGCTGTTCACAACATACTGACATTAACACTATGGACTGTCTTAGAAGCATCAGGTAAATAGTCAGAGTCATACCAGTAAACTGTCAGTAGACTACTGCATCTATGCTGCTGCACAGAGTGTATAATTTCTGGTATCTATTAACATTCAGTTGAGAGTCAGTAGACTACTGATTCTAGCCTGAAATGCAGTGCATATTCAGTTGATAGTCAGTACACTACTGAGTTTAGACTGAAAATGCAGTGTAGAGTCAGCTGTTTTGGAAGTATTTCAGCAGTACCCGGACAATATGCAGTTGTTGATCAGCATATTCTCAGTAGCCACTGATAGGAGAAGTAGATACTTCCTTTTGGTCCGGGCAATCATGAGAAGTGGTTTTGGATTTTTGTGTTCTTGTAAGCCCCTTGCCACATTTTGGGTGTTGATGGCTCTGTTTTGATCCTATCATACAATCAATTTTGTGAAAGAGTATGACAACAGACCCCTTTTTCTGGGTCTCTTCTATATAAACTCTGGTTCAGAAATTTCACAGCACTGAGTGATTATATTGAATATTCAAGTTATTCCCTTTCCAAGTTATAATAGGTATTAACAGTCCCCTAATCTCAAGATGTAATTCAGTCAACAGCCCTCCCACCCCTCCCCCCCCCCCTTTTTCCCTCACCCACACGTCAACAGCCATGGCTCCACGGGTCTGGTACCACAGTTGGTACCCAAACCGAGGCTTAGTGCCCCCTCAGGATTCAAGGCATAAAGGTGTGTGTGGCGTATACACGGGGTTTTTCGGTATCATGAGGACAGTGCTGGAGGCCCCATGAGGAGGGGAAGGTTTATCATAGTGCACATCAGATGGTCGCACTACACGTTTTACTATGACCTCAGGTCAACTGAATGTCACACCTGGGCAGCCAATAAAAACTGACACATTTTGAGCAAAAATAAAGAAGAAAGGGAAAGAAAAAAACTCTTCCCTTTCCCCCAAGGAATTCGCTTCTGTTTCATTCATGGGATGCTATGTATGAAAATATTTTTAACTACACTGAGACAAAATTCAAATAACATACTGTTCTCACAAGCCCCCATGTCCCAGAGTTTCACTACTTTCATTAATAGGATACTGTATACAAAAACTACTTGTGATTTCTAAGCAACACATTGAGAAAATTCAATCTAAAGCCCTTGCAGTATCCTGGTTTACAACCAAATAGCATGCTCCCCTCACAAGCCCCCATATCCTAGAGTTAGTGTTACCACTGCATGCCTCGATCCGTTGGCCTCAGGCCTGGGTGGCGGCAAATGACTGCCCTAGTTGGCGTATCAGCAGCAGAAAGAGGGGTGGAGGAGGAAGGCTGGAGGTGGTGTGTGTGGGTGGGGGGGGGGGGTCATGCCTCAATTCCCTCAGGTTCCTATGGTGTATCTGCTGGTCCTAACTTTTTAATGTAACAAGAAGAAGTCCACAGTACCAGCACCAGTGTGGTGTCCATAATCAGAACAGTACCGTAAACCCCCGCGTATAAGGCGCGGTTTATAGGCCATTTTAGAGCCCCACTGCGGCTTATGGACTCTTTCTGGAGTCAGGGTGCGGCTTATATGTGGGTTTTTCATATATCGACTATAGTAAGGAATGGGAATCTTCTCAGGCTTCAGGTGAGGCTTATACACTTTAGTATGGATACTCTGTGGGTCCACAGGGAACAAGCTGGTCTTATCCTTATCAGCTCTTATAAATCAGAGCATGCTGCCAGAACCACCTCTAGTCACGCTTGTAGCCTATAGCGTCCTCCCAAAGTCAAGGTGCTGCTTATACGTGAGATTTTAAGGTGGTAAAAACTATAGGTGAGTGCGTGGTCACAGGAGGAGGAGGACTCAAGGGTCGTCAGCTGGGACAAAACTCTACCTGAAGACTCCACCACCACCTCCAGCTCACCAGTCCCTCCAGGTCCTCCCCTCCTCCTCCCTCTCCTCTCATCTCACCATCTCCTCTGTCTCCCATCTAACTTCTACCATAAAACCTGCGTATAAGCCGCGGTTTATAGACCATTTCAGACCCCCGGTGCAGCTTTTGGTGCATTATGCACTCAGGGTGCGGCTTATATAGGAGGGTTTTTACTTTACTGAGTACTGGGTACCATTTCAGACCCCCGGTGCAGCTTATAGATAGGCCATGGATTTACGGTGTCTCTTACACATGGTTTTACGGTATTAGCGTAAAACTCTGCATATAAGCCGCACCCTGGTTTTCCTATAAGCCGCATTATTGGTCTGAAAAGGTTGTCATTCCTTACTACAGTTTTCATATATGAAGCAATACGTACAAGCCTGGCTTCAGAAAGACTCTATCAGACGCATTGGAACTCTGAAATGGTCAGTAAGTAAAAACCGCGGCTTATACACATGGATTTACGGTATTACAACTCCTCCCAAACACAGACAGTAGCCTCCGACTGACTTAATACTTACCTCTCCACTCATCCATCCCCTCCTCCTACCTGCCTCCACACGCTACAACTACTACCTACCACTCCCACCTTCCACCAACCACAACACACACACTCACACCACCACTGTAACACACTGTGCACCAACCACTACTGGGTCCCCCTGGATAACTTATACACATTTACCCATTCACACACAGTGCCAACTGACTAGATGAGTAACGACCTTGGATGTAAAGTATCGGCGAGGCGTGCTGCTGAGAGGTAAGTTTGAGACAAAGTTCTTTTGATGCTGTTGTTGCTGTTACTGCTGCCCCCACCCACCATATAATGTCTACAAAACATGTTCCTACTCGTGTGTTGTAGTGAGTAGGGAACCCAGTGTCTTATTTAGGTTAGCATCAGTGGGGTCCTTTGAAGGGACAGGAGAGGTCACCTTAGGGACCCATGTGGACTACATGTAGTCATGCATGTCGGGGAGACACTAGACTGTAGCATGGTGTCTACCTCACTCAGGTGGGGCCTGAGACACTGAGGTAAAGGGAGGTATGGGGGTATAATAGGGGTGGGGGTGCCCCCAGGTCACCTTAGCCTCAGAATATGTTGCCATAGATACGGCTGTGAACCTAACAGGGATAAAAGTGACCAAGGCCAAAATCCCTGAAATGTTCAATCACAACAATTAAATATAGGTTTTGCATATAAAATATATCTAGGTCTTTGGTCCTTGGAAATCAGTGAAATCAGAGAAACCCTGAAAATATCAATCCCTGGACTTACCAAGCTGGAGGTGTGGAGGCACTGGGACGGCTGATGGTGACACTGCAGAAGCTGCCTTGGCACCGTGGAGGGCCGAGGGCGCTGCTGGAAGGCACTGGAGGAGGTAGCAGGGCCGCCTGTCCATCCAGGGCGTGAGGGGCGTAATGATGAGAGGTCAGGAGAAGCATGATGCCCTGTCACAAAAGTCCTTAGAGACACTGCCCCTACACCACGGTCTGAAATGACAGAGAAATAGGGGGTCATATAGAAGTCTGGGACAGTCTTCAAGAAGCTATGATTCATGTTATAAAGATGTGGCTCTATTATTGAAACACCTCTCAAAACTCAGCCTGCAGAGCAGTCTGAATCACAGAGAAATAGAGGATCATTTAGATGTCTGTGACATTTAAATCACTGTGACAGTGATTTAATATCTATAGAGGTTGCCTTGTTTTTAAAGCGTCGTACACTGCCCTACAAAGCGGTCTGAAAATGAAATTGCAGAGAAATAGGATCATCTAAAAGCATGTGAGAGCTTTTAAAATACAGTGATTTATGTTATAAAGATATAGCTCTATTATTGAAACACCTTTCACTGCCTTATACCACGGTCTGAAATCACAGAGAATAGTAGTGGATTTATAGTCATGGAGGATCATTTAGGTGTCTGGAAGAGTCTCTGTAGGAAATAATGTTCTATATACATGGCCCAATTATTGAAACATCTTCTAGGGCATAGAATACACACTGGAGCTAGCTTTGTGAATAAAAGCCTTAACCAGGTCATTCTGCAGCAAGAATAGCTAAAAAGACAGGATATCATGTCAGATGGGGGAATAATTGGATAATTATCTTGTCTTAATTACCGTGGTAGGACAGAATGAGAGGTAACTATCACATGTGGAAATGTCTTGCTACTACTTAACTACGTACCGAACCCTCTAAAAGCTGCTAATCATTAATGCATTATACCCATTGGGCGTCATGAATTCAGCCTGACCGGGTAACTACCAAGGGCTACAGTCATGCACCATGCTAACTCTATAGTGTTAACACAACCCTGGAGGATTGACATGATACTTCAAAGAAGAGCTGGCGAATCTGATCACCAGCACTTCATTGGGGCATCATGCTGACCAATGGGTATGATGCACTCCTGCATGAGCCCACAAAAGGTTACAATGCCCTAAGACATAAGGCTAAGAAAAGCCCCCCCCCCCTAAATATATACAAAATTGCTGCAATTAGCTCTAGGTAGTACTAGACATGGTATAAGGTGGGGTGAGAGTTTGGGTCTACACTGTATTCATTAGCATTACAATTTCCCAAAGTGGAGGTAGACATCTTTATTTGGGATTTCTCCCTGGGAGGCTTTGATAGGTGTCTCACTGTTCATTTTTTTTTAAGGTCAGGAACATAACAAGAGACAATTTGGCTCCCAGATAGGTCATGGAGGGAGGTGGAGGGGGGGGGGCTTTGTGGTACTACAGGATTGTCAGGCACAGGAAACCCTGTGAGAATGTCAGTGTTCCTACCTGTACACCCATAGGGGCGAACCAACCACAGGCTCTTTGGTCATGGTTTACATCTGGAACACTGCTGCCAGTATTCATGTATGATTCTGTTGCCACAAGCATTACAATAAAAAATGAAAAAGAAAATGTAGATGCATACATAAAAAGAGATAGAACTTACAATATTGTTGGTGAAAAAAAAAAGAAACCCACCAAAAACAGAGAATCTGATTATTGGTTGGCAGATTCTAAACACACATAAAATGCTGATTAACTTGGAGACTACAGCCTACTAGGCAGTCAATGCAGTGTCTAGATGAAGCCCTGATGAGCTGGTTTCCTTTATTGTCTTGGCTGTCTCGTATATAAAGTAGCAGTAATATATTATAATCGACAGCCGGGTCGTGTAACGCTCCGAGCTAGTATCGTAAAACCCTGCATTTAAGCTGCACTCATGTGTAAGCCACACCCTGAGTTCAGGACTTTGCTATAAGCCGCACCAGAGGCCTGAAATGGTCTCCGGTCCTTCCTTTAGTAAAACCTCATGTGTAAGCCACACCCTGAGTTCCTGGAAATGCTCTAAGCCGCACCAGAGGCCTGAAATGGTTTATAAGCAGTGGCTTATATGCAGGGTTTTACCGTAGTGTGTTTGGTAGGGACACCTGTTCTAGGCTAGCAGGCTTAGCTTATACCTGTGGTGTAGCTGCCTGAGGTCACCTCTAAATGGACACATATTCAGAAAGCCATTCATCATCTAGGTCAGACTACCAATACTGTAATACCTCGCGTATAAGGTGCATCTTGCTTATGATAAGGCGCACTGAGTTCCTTCCACGCCAACAAGGTGCACCTGTGGTCAAATTTTGGTCATTTTAGTACTGTTCTATAGTACAAAATTCTCACATATAAGGCACACTCTGACCTCAAGCGCAGCATGGGTCTATCCTCATGTGTTACCTGCGCCTTATATACAAGGCATTACGGTGGTACCATGCGGGCTGGAGGAGGCCCTGTAGTGTATAATGCCTCCTCCTGCTCCTTATACCTATAGTCAACCACATCTTGATATCAAGACACACTCCTTGTACCTTAAGTTGGTTATGTACTGGAGGTATGGGTACATGTTGTACTGCCACACTTGGCTCCTTATACCCCAGGCTGCCAAGGTATGAACAATGCAGGCACATATGTAAGCAAACAAACAGAAAGGGTATCCTATGAGAGGACCCATGGGTTTGCCTTTTTCTTTGCCTGCTCATATATTATGAGACTCCTTGAATCATAACTAGTATAGAAAAGCGTTTATGTCATACACAGACTATGACAGAATTTGAAATAGAAAAAAAAGTAGTTTAATTAATTCTTCACAGCTCTTGAAGTATGTTGTGGGTGGCAACAAGTTTGAAATTTAACTTTAATGTAGAAATAAGCAGTTTGATGTGGTGAAAATGAATGAAAAAACATCCAGTGAATTGCCGTGAGAAGGTTTCATATGCAGCGTAGTGCTTTGATCCCATAGTCCAAGGTGAAATAGAAAAACGCTTAACAACCAATATAAAGTTTCACCAGTGACACTAAGGTAGGAGTGGTGGGAGGGAGGGGGATGGCTTCTAATATTACAAAACTGGTCAGGTCTTGTCTTCAAAGGAGAGCAGTCAATTGAAATGCTCTCAAACAGAAGTGATAAATTCTTTATCAGCATTTAAATACGAGTTCACTTGGGACGCTGTCCTTGATTAAAACAACAGTATGTGTAACAAAGTGGGGAGCTGCTGTTTCGCTGGTTCCCTGTGTGTGTTTGTTGGTAAGGCAGGAGGGCCTTCACCTGTCATTTCGCTGGTGTCGGCAGGTCCAGTCAACCGTCCAGCACCCAAAGTACCAGGCTTATCAGGCCGAGCACCAAGACCGCGCTATCTGTGCTCGGCGGCTCGCCGCGGCCAGACGGCCTATGCAGTATGACAGGCCTTTTGCCGAGCTGAATGCAATCAAAGGATCGCTCCAATCGCCCTGTGAAATCCTTCAACTGTGAGAAAAAGCACGGTAAACAGAGACGGATGCAGACAATGTGGTCGGTGGCCGAGGCCAACACTCGGTTAAACTGGTTTTCTGTTCACAAAGAGCCAATGAGGCCTCTCTAAAAACGCATCACAAAAGAGGTGATTGGGAAAAATACAAAAGGGGGGATTGGGAAAAATGGGAATCTGGGTTTCTGTGGCTTGAGTATACAGTCAGTGGTCATACGTTGAGACTGCTGATAAGATAGGTGTGAACGGTGAAGATAAGAGACCATCTGGGGCTCCCAACTACTGACCCCCATCTACCCATATATCTCATGCAGGGTGATTTTACTAAATATGCTTACCTTTCTTTATGGTATCCACATTGGAAATATCCTAGTTATATCACAATCTCTCAATGATCTTTGTCTCTGATTTTTATAATTTGCTGTTTATTTTTTAAATACATTTTGACATTTACCATTACCCAGAGGTTAAGAGCCCCATTCTCTCAGCCCACCCCAACCTCCCCGCTGGGGAGGGTGCAAAAATGACTGACCACTTACTGTATAAAGGTCAATCATGTGATGTATTTATTTTGCAGCCTTGATAGTAAATATCACAAGGATTAAAAATAGTCTATACTATACTAAAGTAGTTTCTTTCTAAAGAGATGGAATGTCTGGATAAGGCTTGTTTTGTGTATGTGTCACTACAATATATATCTAAGTACCATAATCTCCCACGTATAAGGCGCGTCTTATACGGGGGGGGGGTTAGTTCTCATTGGATCCACAAGGGGGACACCAAGACCTTTCTTTTGATATATTACACTCCCATATAAGCTCATCTGCTGCATTTGGGGTCCAGGAGGGTCAGGGGGGTCAAAACTACACATAGCTTTTTTGAATTTTGAAAATCCATTCATTAGAACAAAAGTTATGAATTTTTAATTTTTTTGACCATATTCTGAAACTCTGGGTGTGCCTTATACGCGGGATGCGCCTTATACGCGGGAGATTACGGTACATCAGATTAAATCGACTGGCAAATCTACACAAAAAACCAAGATGACAATTTATAGAAGCAACTGAGGCTAACACACGAGCGGTATACATCGTTATGACTACACATAAATAGAGGCAAACCAAGTAGGCTTCACTCTTTATCAATAGAACAGAGATATATATGCCATTTAGTCGTCATGATGCATGAATGCAGCCCTGGCGAGTAACTCACCAAGGCTACATTCATGCATCATATCAATTCTACAGAGATAAAACACTCCCGGAGGTTCGGCATGATGCACCAATGAAGTGCTGGCGAGTAGACTCGCCAGCACTTCATTGGTGCATCATGCTGAACGATAGGCCTGATGCACTCATGCATTAATCAGCGGCCCTTACAGTGATTGAAATGTGGCCGTGGGTTTGGGCGTGACAAGTCACAGCTTGCGGACAGCCCCTCTAATACGACCACCTCCCAGGCCAAAGGCTTGATTTATGGAGGTTGGGCTTGTACCAAGAGGAGTGACAGAAGTGTGTATACACACCATCTCATCATGTCGTCACTTTTATCTTTATCATTCTCACCTTCATCATTAACTACTCGATGATGATGATGATGGTGCACTTACTATGGTACTCATTGTATACAATACTCCCAGACATAGGAGGAAATTTAAGTGACTTAAGCTCTTAGATCATTGTTCTGGGTCAAGCTACTGATTTAATATAATAAGATCGAGACCATAAGATCGCTGACAGCCAAAGTCGTTAATTCTACGATGCTGTTTAAATCATGTCCCTCTGTGGGATCTGTTTTAATATGAGCACATTTTGGTTTATGAGGTTACAAATACACATTGTTATTCATTGTGGCCGCACAGTGGTCACAAATACATTTTGTGTATTAGCTCAAAATTGAATCAGCATTAATAATTTATTGAGTAACACTGATCAATCAGTTTGAATGCTCAGCCATTTATACAGGGCATGTCCCTTCTATGTTTGGAAGCGACGCGCGTCAACTGGGGAAGTCTGTGATATTTGCAAAATGAAATAAAATAATCTTTTAAGGAAATCTAGAGGCCAAATCGTGATTTCTGGGGTCATACTTTTTAGAATGTCTCACGCCCTTAGTTCAAAAAGCTACCAAGACGTCACTACATGAATAATTAACAAATAGGTCATTCTATCGGTGGGACAATTCACTAATGTGAACAGGATCTCATTGAAATGAAATAACATTTAGAATGGCAAGTAGACTAATACGAACAGAGATTTCCACCCTCCTAATTCTTATCCTAACTTGTTTGGCATGGTTCAAGTTTTGTAACGATCTGATCTAAATAAGGCGAGTTTTTCACGTCAGAAAAAAATAATGATAATCCATCATAATAACTTAATTGTGAGATACTGTAATTTAGAGAGCCCATTCATTGCCACATGTTAAGAGCATCAATACTATAAATTTGAACCAAGGTAATACAATTCCAAATGACGTCTTAATCGACAAAGTCAAGTTAAATTGTATAAGAGTTTTAGATTTGGCAGATTTAAAAAGAGATCATCTATATCATTAAAGTTTAGACCTTCGACCTTAAAGTACCCAACAAAATATGAGGCAGCTCACACGATTTTAATAATGTATACATGGATGCAAATTGGGGTGTCTGAACAATTCTGAAGTTACACAAACAAAAATACTGAATACATTGCAAGACAGTACAAACATTTAAAAATAGAAAGGGGATTTGGGTAAATCTATAGGCATGTTAAACTTTGAAAAATTGGACCTCATTGGTAATGAATCCCTGAATGTGCATACAGATTCAAGTAAATACTGAAGATAATATCAGTATATATATATATATATATATATATATATATATATATATATATATATATATATATATATATATATATATATATATATATATATGCTGTGAACGGAATTTCAGGGGGGAATCGGTGTTCTCGATGTACACTAATTTAAAAGGATACGCCAGTACCTTTATTTTATAACAGCAACATATTGAAATAATGGATCAAAATATTTTTGTTTCTGACTCCAATAAAGAAAATGTTCCTCAGATTATAAGATTATACAGGAGATAAAAGACCAAAGCCGTTCTTGAAACCAGGCCAGAAATCCACACAATGAGTAACCAAACCACACACATACACATCCATAATATTAATGCACAGACCTTTGCGAGCGGCGGGCACGAGCCAAGAATATGATTTATGATATCCACTGAAACCGCAGCAGCGTCAAATACATAAATATATACAACCATCGAACGGGCTAATTCTAGTGACTTAACGACTTGATAGCAGCTCCTTTGGGAGACAATGGGAGGTTTATGTGAGGTTCATTTTAGACTTCCAATGAGATTTTTACTCCTGCAGGGTCAGGGGTCCCCCTACTTTCTCCAAGGGAGGTATTTAGTGAAATGTCTCAGTGTGCGGGTCTGTAACATTAGGGCAATATATAATATAACCAGGCGTGAGGAGGGCCAGGGGGCGACAGGGACTGATGATGGGTCTGGGAGTATACTGTTAGTGTAGATAACTGGACTGTCACATTACTGGAGATTATTATCAGTGTAAGTCATATATATCTTAACAGCACTCACACCCATATATTACCAACCCGTGTGACTCGGCCTCTACTGATGGCGTTCAAATAATAGCCTGGACGCGCGCTACTCGTTGTTGTCTCTTTTTCAGGGATGCCCGGTCCGCAGGCGCGCCCACCCGGGCGGTACGTACGTAAAGACATCAGAAGGCATCCCCCCAGATAGGCTACCCCAGAACGCGCTCTATGATTTATTGAGCTTTGGCTTCATCCAGTGGCCACGTAATGACAACTTGAAGGCTTGTTCACGGCGTGTCCCCGAGCCAAAACCTGCTCATTTGGGACGTGATATATGGCTCCGGCATCGGACCCTGAGCGCCCGGTAGTAGGCGGCCCTGAGGCCTACCACCTCCGTCAAACCGATCACTTCCTCACGCTTTGATACTCTAATGGAAATGGTTAAAGATTCAGACTAGCCTCCAATAGGAAACCATCTGTCAAAGCTCTCGGCTTAACCCGCCTCCAGTGACACGAGTCTTGTTTATTTGAGAGGAGTGGGTAGAGAACACATCATGTCAAATTGGCTTTAACAAGAAAAGACTGGCCGTTAGGTATAAGAGAAAGTTCATTTATTCAGAGAGTGACAGGATAGAGCAGTCTCCTGCAGGAAATCGGCCGCCAACCAAGCTGTCAGTCGGCTTATAGTGGGCTCCTGAGATATGTGATCTATGTATGGAGTCTCACACTTTCTTACTGTTCTCATGTAAGTTCACCCCTTGAGAATGCCATGCAATTAGACTTTACTATGTTCTGTGTGAAGGTAAATGATGAGTGAAAGTCATTAGTGGTGATGATCCCATTATAGCCTATAGGTCGAATCCCACAGGGCGAAAAATGGCTGAAATATCTGCGATTTTGTGTGTTGCATTGTATGGCCCTTGTGAGGACCATAAAATGCAAGGATTGATCAACTCATTCCGAATCCCAGTGGTTTAGGGTTAAGTTTGCAGTAGTCCTTGCGTTTAATGGCCTCAATAAGGGCCTTACAACACGACAGACAAAATCGCAGAGATATTTCAGCCATTTTTCGCCATGTGGGATTCGACCTTTAATATGGGACACAAGATTGAAATACTTCAAACAGAGGGAAGTGTTACATTTGTGTAGGTGACCACTCTATTAAGAAGCGCACTATGTTTATTTAAAGCAAAGATTGCTGGCAATTTGGGTACCAGAAAACTTTGCTGTAAATCTACGACAGATAGATTGCTGTAAATCTATACAGCATAATCCACGGTTATTATGCAGCAAACTAATGTAGCAATGCATCGCAGTTTTACGTAACATCTACTGTGAATTTATTGCAAAAACTGCTTTCGATATTACGTGTTCAGCAGAATTTGCAACTAGACCAGTACAATAATGAGTAAATCACAGCGAGGGATTCCATTAATCTACAAAAGATGCTCAGTGACTCTAAGGCAAAAACAGAAAACGTTTAGAACAAAATACTTTGCTAACGAGGGGACAAAAGGTTATGATTTTTATATTATCATTTTCAAGGAAGTAATGCGGCAGTGCCACAGTGCCATCTTTCTTTAGGATGCATGTGACCATTTTCAATGAAGCCAATCTGGGCAAGATGCACCAATGAATGATGGATCAATGCACTTTTCTCTGCTGTTTATCAACAGATTTCAAAGCCTACCCTTATACAAACACATAGTATTGCATTTTTGTCACAGAGCATGTGAGGAAGGCTTGGGTCTAGTCTATGTGTGATGTAGGCTAGTACAATGTAGTAGTGCCACTAGACCCTTGAGGTCATTCAAAATAAGAATAGGTGCATATATGCTCATAGGATTACTATGGGTAATAAAAAATATGTTGCTTTTAGGAGACATACAAAACGAAAAGCAAGTCTAAATGCGCTAGAATGTCCACCTTCCTATATTGACGTACAATGGCCATCATTTCCTAAAGGAAATATGGCAATTCCGGTGGCAATTACTTTATCTATTAGTGCAGACCGTGCAGATCTTTGTAAAAGGTAAAAGCCAATAAGTCATATAATTTGATTATGTGCAACCCTGAATATATATCATTGTAGTTTTACAAAATCAAAACTTTTCTTCTTAATCTACAATCAAGCAGAAACTTAAGTATTTTGTGGAATGGAAATTTACTCTCAATATGTGTACCAAGTGTCCAAAGGTATCAGCTTCAGAATTGTTGATACATAAAAGTAGACCATACTTGTGTAAACTTACCTGAACATTTATAGCTGCAAGTTTTCTACATTGATAGGAGAGTTTGGTAACCTGTGGGCTATTAATGCAACTTTGGGCAAGGTATAGCAGATAAGGCAACACATGGGATTTGATTGCATTGGGGAGATAAATCCAAACTGGCAAAGTCTGACAGGGGAGTAGAGTTTGATAAGTAGTCCTGACAGTATTATGCTGTCGTTAGGATTGGTGCAAGTTAGTTTTGGCACTTTGGGAAGCAGATGAAATGGTCACTTATAGAAGATAATCCAAGCAACCTGTGCCATATAGAGATAATCCTCTACCCCAAGACACAGTTGGTGCTGAGAGATAAGCTTTAACCCTTAAAAGGCCGCTGATGCATTAATGCATCTTGCCCATTGGTCGTGATGATGCATGAATGTAGCCCTGGCGAATAACTCGACAGAGCTACATCCACGCATCATGCCGACCCCAGCGGGGTTGATGCACTCCCGGAGGGTTGGCATGATGCTCCAATGAAGTGCTGGTGAGCAGACCTGCCATCACTCCAATGGTGCATCACCAATTATGGACACGATGCACTCCTGCATCAGCAGCCCTTAAAGGGCTACGGGGCGAAGGAGGAACGGTGGAATGGTAGGCTGGGCACGGAGGTGGTTCTCACGTAACGCCCGTTAAACGCCCAGGACGCAGACAGAGGAATCCGAGGAAAGTTTTATAGGTCGGAATATGGAGTCTCCCCATGCAATCAAGGTCATCTTCGATAAACATCTTTATTCATGAAGTAATTTTCTGCTCCTGCTGCTTCTGCATGCTGCTTGATTCTGTAGCTACTGGAGGAGGCTGCCGCGGACTGGTTATTATGACGCGGAGGACCTCCTCCATGGTGGTGGGAAGAGACGGCCGACGTAACTTCTCCCACCGTTACTGTGCAACTACGCATATCTAATAACCAGCATGAGGACTCCCCCCTCCTCTCAACACCCCCCCCCATCCCATACTACAGCCCCATACTGCCATCCCCCCCCCCTCAACACTAAGATTATAGCAGAGGCACTCCCAAGCCATTAACACCATGCTCGTCTGATGACAATTATCTAAGGAATTAGCTGTGAAGTGAAATGAAGAAATCATGTTTTTGTACTGAAATAATGATCAAACCCTCCCCAACTCTGTCTCTTCTATCTATCTATGTGAATCTGCCAACCCTGTATATGCCTGAGTGTGTCAGGTATGATACACGCTATGGAGGCCCCACCCCTTGCATGCTATCTACAATAAGGCAGGAGTAGGTACAAACAAGATAGGTGTAGTCCTCCATGGCAGAAGTCTACACATGTATACCACATCCATGTAGTTAGCCATATTCTATAGTGAACTATTCTGCACAGAGCCAATTACCTATAATTACTTTAGTCTGGGCCATGGTGCATATCGCACATGGTATGGCTAAGTTAACCCGTTAAGTGCCACTGCTGATGCAGGAGTGCATCATGCCCATTGGTAGACATGATGCGCCAATGACGTGGTGGAGAGTCTGCTCACCAGCACTTCATTGGAGCATCATGCTGACCGTCCAGGAAGGCTTCATAGGGTCTACATGATGCATGAATGCAGCCCTGGTGAGTTACCAGCCCTGCATTCATACATTATGACAACCAAAGAAATGCATTAATGCAAGGGTTAACATTCTGATACCTCTCCCGAGCATGTCAATGTGGGTTATAACATGGCAAAATCATTTGGTAAATCACTGCATCACACATCACAAATATATCATTGCAAGTGTTGTATATCATATGGGTATTACCATAAACCTTTTCCTCGATCTAATTGCACCTGACAAATGATCCTTCAAGGTGCCACTGACTTCTGTGACAGTTTCTGATCCTGATGGATTATGCCAGTTTAGACATTGCGATCAGATAGTCTTGGTGAAAGAACAACTTATCAGTGCTGACAATATTAAATGCCTTGTGGAATGTCCTGTGATGCTATCTCTTGAGTAAAGAGTCTTACTTTGCAGTCTCTTATTCTCTCTGCAAATAGATATTTTATTCCATTTCTCTTTTTTTTCCTTCTGCCAAGTACAGAACGTCTATGGGTGATGTGTATTACAGATGTCAAGATGAGTACTGAACGGCATTTGATTTGGCACATTTCTTTCTTCAGACACATTTATGGCGCATTTCTCTTTGTACAAAAAGTGCTAGCGAGAGTGGCTATATCTTAAAAGCTTGTGCATGCTAGCACAAGAGAAGTTGTGATCAGGCAGAAGATGGAAAATCGGTGCGTCCATAAGGGTTCATACCCACAGCGTGTGTGCCACCACAGTGAGGTGTTAATACTTTAAGGGGTGGTAATGCATTAATACATCATACCCACTGGTCGTCATGATGCATGAATGCAGCCCTGGTGGGTAACTCACCAGGGCTGCATTCATGCATCATGCCGACCCTACAGGGTGATACAGTCCCAGAGGGTCGGCATGATGCTCCAATGAGGTGATGGAGAGCAGACTCGCCAGCACTTCATTGGTGCATCATGACGACCAATGGGCATGATGCACTCCTGCAGTAGAAGCCCTTAAAGGGTTTATTAAGGCACACGTGTCTCAGTGTTGTCACGATCACCAGACGCCGTCACGGGTACAGCCATCTGGTGCAGTCACCATGGTCACCGTCATGTCATCTCAAAATGACGTGACGTAGATTGTATGGTCACCACAACCATGTCCAACCACCGTGAGAAACCTATGGTAAAATCCTGCGTATAAGCCGCGGCTTAGAGTACACTTCTGAGGCCTACTGCGGCTTATAGAGTCTTGAAGCTTATCTGAGGGATCTTTCATATATAGACTTTAGTAAGGATTGGCAACTTCTGAAGCCCAATGTGTAGCTTGTAGGAAAACCAGCAACTCAGGGTGTGTCCTATCAGTAACCACATGCTCCCCTCTGGTGGTTATATTGTTGGTATTACAGGCAATACTGGTATAGACAGGAGTAGAATAATAGGATATAATAGGCCAGGAAATCAGACATGACCTGTGGTGGCAGGGTTGGCCTGCTATGACATGTACCTATAACAGATTCATAGATTGAATTCCATAGGTATGCTTTACCATGGGTAATGATTAAATCACGTACATAATCTATACTTATGACAAAGCATGGGCAATGAACAATGTTGAATAGAATTCCAGCGGAAGCAAGTGCATAGTACAACGTATATGCATTGGTCAATTTGTCCTAATTAACTTAATATTGATTGAATATCATAACCACATTGTTAGAGACTCATGATGCAAGAAAAGGGCACTTTACACTGTGGGATAGTTTTAACGGCTCTAGGAGATTCCCCCCCCCCCTGGAAATTTCCCCGCCCGGAATTCTCCCCCCCCCCGGAAATTTCCCTCCTGGAAATCTCCCACCCTGAAAATCCCCCCCCCCTGGAAATTTTCCCCCATCACTTCTATGTAATACAGATACAGTCAGAAATGGCTGCATATCAATTTTATTGTGGATTAAAGATTCTAACCCTATCCCTACCCCTAACCCTAACACTAACCCTACCCCTAACCCTATCACTAACCCTAACCCTATCCCTAATGCTAACCCTATTCCTAACCCTATCCCTAACCCTAATTAAACCCTATCCCTTTAAAAAGTTGGGGGGGGGATTTCCTGGGGGGAAATTTCCTAGGGAGGAATTTTGCAGGGGGGAAATTTCCGGCAGGGAGAATTCCGGGGGGAATTTTCCAGGGGGGTAATCTCCTGGCACCACTTTGGACAGAATGGCTTCAAAATTGTATGCTATGTCCAAATGTGCAAACACTTAACTCCTAGGACTTTACTTCGTGCAGCTAGTATCTTCATTATTGTATGTCAAATCTTACAAAGTGATGATAACTTAATGAAAAATTGGTTTTGAAAACGTATGCCTTATTTTTTTCCCTTTAAAAGTCACTCTTCTAGCAGCATTGAATTATAAGTACTACTATTTTGATTACAACTACATTCTGCAAAAACAAAATGGACACATATGAAATTTACTTAGCTATACAGATATATACATGTAGCATTCCCAGGACTCCCACAAGCCAACTCTAAACATGCTGGTGCCACAAACAGAGTGGGCGTGCTCATGTCCCATGACAGTCTATTCACCTTGTTGTTGGCCAGGTCCTCTATCCCTCTATACCTCCCACATTGCCACCTCCAGGGCAACCTGACCCCTGCACAATCCTTCCACAGGTTGCATGTCGATTGGAGCTTCCCAAAAAAACATGTGCGTGCAAGAGGGAATTATTACATAGGCCCTATTGAAACACCTTGAGCTATGTGGTGCTACACTGGCTTCTGACGAGGGACCTTATCTAGAGTATAGATCTCTAAGCTAGGTCAGAAGTAACATGAGGGCCATTGGCTACATTTCTGCCACCAGATAGAAATGTACTTGTAGACAAACAGGGTAAACGTATATGTGTCTGTCTAGCTGGTAGAGCCCCGGGGCAACAATCAAATGCTGTTTGTTGCATGAGGATTGTATTAAGGAAACTGTAAAGACAAAAGATACTCTCGAAATGCAATGGTTCTTTGGCAACCATTTTCAATAGTATTTTCTGTCTGGGCTTCATTTTAGACTCTGCTTCAGACATACAACTTTTCATACACAGTGACATGCAGTCCCATCAAGAAGTCCTGAGGAAATGTATCAGGCCTAGTGCCGAGGGATGAATATAATATATCATATACCAGGTACATACAAACAGACTCGGCACAAAAAAAAACGAACCCTTACAAGTGAACCTATATTCATATTGCAAGTGAAATTTGACAATGAAAAGATGGGGGTCTTGGGTACCTCCCCAAGAGATTTTTCAACATCTAGAAGCAAGTGATGCATTCTGATACTATTTGAGGTTGGCTGATGATGGCCTCAAATCAAAATTTTACAATGACCCTACACCCCCATATATTTCAATGATATGTCATTGAATCATGACAAATCACAAAATTGACTGCGGTAGATCTTTAAATCTTTTGATCTGAAAATTGACAAAGTACCCAGGAGTTTCCATGTATGCAGGGGTGACAAAATTAGGTCCCCTCCTTCGTTGGAATCTCGGGCTTATCGACAATTGTCCGGACTATCAATCTGGGGAAGAAAGTTTGTGTATCAATGTATATTTCATATATACTGATGAATATATGTATAGGAATATAATCCCGTCAATGATCAGTTTCAGTTCTAAAAGCACAATGCACATGTGCTACTTTTTTTTCCCAAATAACCTTTTCTCCAAATTCCTCATAGGCCTCAGCCTGCTGACGAAAAAAGAACATCTGAGCCTCCAGATTTTCTTGGAGAACACCGCACATATATGAGTGATAAAATGGGATCTCGTTGGTTCTGGATCTGGACAACTCACAAGAGTGACCCAGGCAGAAGGATTTAGATCAAAACAAAAAAGCTGAGAAAACTGAGGAGTTTTTCACAGATTTTATATTGTCATGCACCAACATATGACACTTTTCTATCCAGAAATAAACCAAAGTTACCCTGCTATCTCAACCTTTCCTACAGATTCCTAAGACGGGACAAGCACCCCTTCTCCTACCCCTACCAGGGCCTCAGGGTTGCAGTAGTACCAGTAGGGACCGTTGCATGTCGGTGAGATATTGTTTTTTGCCTGCTGCTCGTTACCTGCAGGTGAACTGATTAAGGTGCGTGATTGATGAATGGCTCAGCTTGTTTGTCAGTCTGTCAATTAATGAAAGCTTAGCCGCTGAGTTTATAGGGCTAAGTGTGGCCTTCCGCCCCTCTACATGGCCAAGTATGTCGGCAGGGTAACGCCTGGGTTGTGGTACTATGACGGAGGGGTTGGCAGGTATGGATGATGGACGTATAGAGGAACTGTTATATGGGACTCTATGGGATGGGGCCCTTAACCTTTAAGGAGGTGCTGATGCATTTATGAATCGTGGCCTTCGTCATGATGCAACGATGAAGTGCTGGTGAGACTGCTCCCCAGTACTTCATTGGAGCATCATGATTACCCTTCGGGAGTTTGTGTATCAACCCCCCCCCCCCCCAGGGTCGACATGATGCTTGAATGCAGCCCAGGCAAGTCATTCGCCAGGGCTCATTCTTGCATCATGACGACCAATAGGCACGATGCATTAATGGGTTAATTGCCGATTTTGACTATTAATGCATCATTCTCAGTGCAGGGATGAAATTGACCGAGCCCAAATATCCCTGAATTGCAGGATTAGATCCCCATATTATGTATTTGGTTTAAGAATGTATAAGTCTTTGGAATTTGGAAACCCCTGAAATCAGGGAAAACCCTAAAGACGTCCATCCTGTCACTGGCCGTTTTTGGGCATGATACATTAATGCATCAAGCTCACTGGTCTTTATCATGCATGGATGATTCATTGATATATTGTATACCCAGTTCATGATGCATGAAAATACACGCCTGATGCATTACCAGAGGATAGGAAGTATGCATCAGTGCATTTCATCCATTCATCGGCGCATTATGCCAAGTAATAGGACTCAATAGGACATTGGATGTATTTTAGCATTGGTGGTCCTTCATGATGGCGCAACTCTTTTAAAACAATTTTCCTGGATAACTAACTTTCCTATAGATAACAAAACAGCATCAGTTTCAGAGAAAATTGATTCATTTTAAATTAGTATCACGATAAGGGGATTTAAAGTTGATGAAGCATGTGAATACTATTTCTTCTCATGGACAATTTCACATATCTCTTGACATTGTATAACAGCTTGAGTTGAAGTCTTCATCGTTTTGGGTAAGGTTTTAATCATATGATTTGAATGAATTTGAATTAGCGTGGACACAGGACGGCTACTGTATTATTAAAGGCGGTTCAGTTTCAAAACGCTCTCCAAGTACGCCTTAACCCTTTAAGGGCCTCTGATGCAGGAGTGCATCATGTCCATTGGTCGTTATGATGCACCAATGAAGTCCTGGCGAGTCAGCTTGCAAGAACTTCATGGAAGCATCATGCCGACCCTTCGGAGGTGTATCAACTTTGTAGGGTCGGCATGATGCGCGAATGCATCCAGGCATCTTGATGACCAATGGGCATGACGCATTAATGCATTAATGGCACTTAAAGGGTTAAGTTGCCTGTGGCAGTGCCAATGTGTAACTTCATTAAAAGTCGGGTGGGGTGAAAAAAATCTGGTCTGGTGCTAACTGGCGGGGTCCACAGCCCTGGGGGCAAGGTCTTTTTTTGATTAGATCAAATTTTCATAAGGTCTGTATAAAGAAGTGGCCGGGGGCGATGGCCAGTGTTTTTCATCACAAATTCAGCTTTCATACACAGATGGCGGGCCACACTGTAATTATCGCCATGTTTGAGGTGAGGCAAACGATCCCCACTTTTCTAATTTTACCCTTACAATGACACGACCACCAGAATCCCTCCAGGACACCAACTAATCGTCCTCACACTATTCTCCCTCCACCCATCCTGTCCCACAAAGATGGGAAGCTCTCTCCATTTGCATTCAGCCTAATTCAAAGCACCTGCAAAGGCTTTGGTCGATCCTTTTAAGCAAACCAAGAAAGTCTCATGAAATTCTCACATGTACTGCTTTGGTCCATGGGAGTGAGGTTACTTAAAAGGCAGCTAGGTGGGAATTTACCCCTGCATTCTAACAGCAGTACTTACAACTAACCTCCTTCACCCACCAACCAGCATTTCTTTTCAAATGAACTCAGTGGCCCATGTCTGCTAGCTTCTGGGTTACAGTAGCTATACGTGAATTACTCAGGTAACCCTATAACAGACAAACAGGGTCAGGGGGGTTCCACAGAGGGGTGTCAAATGAAACCAACCCTTTCCTGTGTTCCTCCTTGCTGGTTCACCTTGCTCTGTCCCAGTCTCCAACCACAGTTTAATCTGTGGACAATGAGGGGTGCCATGCCACCCTCTAGCCACAGTTTAACCATGTAAGGGCCGCTGATGCAGGAGTGCATCATGCCCATTGGTCGGCACGATGCACCAATGAAGTGCTCGCCAGCACTTTATTGGTGAATCATGGCGACCCGTAGGGGCGGCATAATGCATGAATGCAGCCCTGGCGAGTTACTCGCTAGGGCTGCATTCATACATCATGACGACCAATGGGCATGGTGTACAAGGTCTGCTATACCACCCCCCAGGTAAGATGAAGGAGGAGGGTACCCGCCCAGCCGTGTAGATGTCACTGGGGACGACGGTCTATTACGACGCCCCATGTATCGCTTACCTGGTCCCTATCTCTCTCTACAGGATGTCCTTTTGGTGGTGGTGCTCAGATATATGCTTGTGTGTAAGGGGGTGGGGGTGGTGGAGGGGTAAGGGGTGTGGTGGAAGGGGTGTATACATATGTCGTAAAACCCTGCATATAAGCCGCACACTGAGGTTGAGGGAAAGCTATAAGCCGTAGCTGGGGTCTAAAATATTGGGCAATCCTTGGTAAAGTCTATGTAATGTGTACCATATATGTATAAGCCGCACCCTTAGTTCAGAACGGCTCTATAGACCGCAGTAGGCATCTGGAATGGTCTACAAGCCGCAGCTTATACGCGGGGCTTTACGGTGTATAGAGGAGATACACACACCACTATCCCCTCCATACCTTATCTGATCCAGACCTTGAGTCTATAAAACTGGCTACCACACTGAAAGTCTTACCTCAACTTCAGTTTTTATTATCATCTAGTCCTTTCTTTTGAGCTGAGGGATAAAAAGGAGAAGAGAGAAAAATGATACTAAGTGTGTTGTGCCTGTCACCCTGGCCCCTTCGGAGAGGTAGCGTTGGGGGTCGCCGACCCCTGGGTTCACGATGAAGCCATGGGGTGGGTCTAAGGGCCTCTTCTCTAACCCGACCACCCCCTCAGCGCAGCTTTAATTTAACCCTTTAAGGGAAGCTTATGCAGGAGTGCATCATGCCCATAGGTCGTCATGATGCATGAATGCAGTCTTGGGGATTAACTCGGCAGAGCTACATTCATACATCATTCCGACCCTGTGGGTTGATATACAAACTCCCGGAGGGTCGGCTTGATGCTTTAATGAAGTGCTGGTGAGTCTGCTCGCCAGCACTTCATTGGTGCATCACACCGACCGATGGGCATGATGCCCTCCTCATTCGGCGGTCCTTAAAGGGTTAATAGCCCTCAAACCATGACCTCAGGTTCAGGGCTGCTTTTGGGCCTGGTTGAAATTGTTGCTGCAAAACATCCATTCAGGCCTAAATGGCATTCATCACAGGGATGCTTCAAAGACTTCGTCTATGGCCATGTCGTGGATAGGGGACAACCTGCACGACACTGCCAAAGTAAGACTGCATTCATTGGCTAACCCTGCCTTTGGTGTTGACCAGTTCATTCCTGTTTCATCAGATTAATTAAAAGCAGAGCAACAACAAAGAACATTACTACAGATATATTTCGTGTAACCCAGGTCTACCCTTTCCCCTCTTTTTCCTTTTTAAGTTTTGAGGAGAAAAGATTTTGGGGGCACTGCTCTCTTGCCTTTGTATTTTACTCAGGTCATCAAGAAATCGATAGAGGATGACTTCAGCGTCTGCAAGCTGGACGTAGTAAATTGTCGTCTGCCTATATGAATCTTTGGCGCCAAAATTACGTATACCGTACGTTGGCCTTCATTGAAAGATATCAACTGCCTTCCCCTTTTCTCTCTTTTTCTCCAATGGCGTCAGCCTTAAACTGAGAAAGGCAGTTTGAATGGCTACCTTTCAAACACTCCAAATTATGCATCGAAATGACCCGCATCCAAACGCAATAAACTTTATTCAAACGACAGCCGGCAGACAGACTTGGCTTGGAATAATGTCAATCATTCCCCAAGTCCACGGCAGAGTATTACGCCCACCTATAAAGTTGTATGAAAACCATTACAGAATTAGCAGCAGAGATGATTGTTAACTTCAGGTACGTGGGAGTTATAAGCATGTCTAAGCGCATGTTGAGTTAACTGAAGGGGCGTTTTAATATGGGTCAATTACTTTTGAGTACACAGAAATCGGCGCTAATGCTGCTTGATTGAATACTTGGATGAACTACAGACACGCAACCAGTTAACCCTTTGAGGGTCGATACGGCATTCATGCATCACGCCCATTGGTCGTCATGATGCATGAATGCAGCCCTGGCGAGTAACTCGCCAGGGCTGCATTCATGCATCATGCCGACCCTATGGGGTTGATACACTGCTGCTGGATCGGCATGATACATCACAACATGTATGTAGTAGATGTACATAGATAGAACTAAACGACCGTGGTGTACGAGGTGGCCGATCCACCACGAGGGGGGTGGATCGGCCACCGAGGACATCAGGGGAGTTTAGTTCTATATTTATTTTATGTTTTTAGAGTCTTTAATTAACTGAAAATTAGCAAAATCCGTTACCGTAGTTCACCGCAAGAGCGCCCATCGCCATTTTGAATGTTTACATGCACCCAGAACGAGGCTGCAGTGGTGGATCGGCCGCTGTGGTGGATCGGCACACGTTACGCCACTGGGGGTGTGTGGATCGGCCCTGCAATGCTATCTCTATGGGAAGAAGTTATTCACATAAAATAATAAAGCATTAACCAGTGGCTGAGACTGAGATAGCTTCTCTAGAACAGCGTACGCAGACTCGGTACAACATGGAGTGTATGGAGTCGCTTTCTGATATCAAAAGGCCAATGTCAGTTTGGTTGACAGGCAAAAGGTCATAGTTGAAGACCGGTAAAGTGGTAGGGCAATGGATTCTGGGAGAGACAGAATGCACCCACATAGACCATAAGCCCATCCAGGGATGGAGGACAGTGAGAACAGAAATTCCTAATATTTCCTACTATAGCCCCTCAAAGATTGCTTTGAATGACTGCTAAAAATTCACGGGGCTTAATAGGATTTGTCTGTAGGCATTTTTTTTCAGATTTCAGACATTTCTTCTTTTTTTTTTTTTTTTGGGGGGGGGTAGTGAAACTAGGAAAGCCCCGGCTAGACTTGGCCTATATTGACAACAGAGCCTTGGGATGATGTTATTGAGGGGCAGAGGGACGTATTTGAGGAGTAGTATAGGAGTATATAGGATTATGGCTAGTGTGTTTTGTGAGCTCATAAATTGACTTGAGCCGGGTCCCGGTGACATGGCGGCGTTCATGATGGGTGGTAGCGCCGCATCGTCCCCCTCACAAGTGACATGCTAACACAGCCCCAACTAGACAAATAACCCTTTATGGGCTGCTAATGCATTAATGCATCATGCCCATTGGCCGTCATGATGCATGAATGCAGCCCTGGCGAGTAACTCGCCAGGGCTGCATTCAAGCATCATACCTACCCTATGGGGTTGATACAGTCCTGGAGGGTCGGCATGATGCTCTAATGAAGTGCAGGAGAGCAGACGTGGCAGCACTTCATTGGTGACCAATGGGCATGATGCACTCATTAGAGGGTTAAAATTTTTGCTCCTCTTGTGGACTGTCACTGAAGGGTACATGTATCATGGACCATGACAGATGAGACAGTACCTCTCATCTCCAGACAAAACGGCACGGGGGTTAGCCAATGGGTACATAATATATGCCTCTGAAAGCCAGATGCCATCAGAGAGGGGATTTGTGTCATAATTTTGTTGGTTACAAGTCAGGATAGAGAGGATTTCCAAAAGGGCGTGTGTGTAAGTGAGCAATCAAGTGTATTTTAGGAGTTAGGTTGGGCTAGTGATTTTATGGGCCAAGTCTATCATAGTTAGATATAAGTATAATATTGCCATATATCTGAGTGGATATGAAGGGCCCTTGGTGTATTCTATATTATATCTTCATTATCTATGGTGATTCTTAGTTTGATAAATCATGTTGTTATCTATGGAACTTAGCTGCATAAATTAGGGTGAATATATCATATTATAAGCACCATTATTATGTAGATAGCAGCATTATTGATAAAGATGCAGTTATCTGTATCAACCATACCTTGGTAATTATGAGTTGATAAGGCTACTGGGACAAGGGTACAAACAGCTTCATAAATATGAGGCTTGATTTGTCCCCCCCCCCATTCTTCTTCATTTGTTTAGTTAAGATATTCTCCAACTTCAGCAAAGCCGACATTAAAGTTAAATCAGTACCGACATCCACTTTACTTTGACCTTAGAATGTTTTATTATAGACTTATTATTTGGTGCTTTTTGATAAATCTATTCCCATACCCACAAGTCTCATCTTGCACAAGTGCCGATCAAGAATCGTGAAATGGGCTTCCCATACAAAATAAAATTGGAGCATCCTGCATCTGCTGAGATCCATGTTAATGATCCAGGGTGGTCAGGACGTATACAGGGTGGTCAGGATGTATACAGGGTGGCCAGGATGTATACAGGGTGGTCAGGATGTATACAGGGTGGTGAGGATGTATACAGGGTGGTCAGGATGTATACAGGGTGGTCAGGATGTATACAGGGTGGTGAGGATGTATACAGGGTGGTCAGGATGTATACAGGATGGCCAGGATGTATACAGGGTGGCCAGGATGTATACAGGATGGCCAGGATGTATACAGGGTGGTCAGGATGTATACAGGGTGGTGAGGATGTATACAGGGTGGTCAGGATGTATACAGGGTGGTCAGGATGTATACAGGGTGGTGAGGATGTATACAGGGTGGTCAGGATGTATACAGGATGGCCAGGATGTATACAGGGTGGCCAGGATGTATACAGGATGGCCAGGATGTATACAGGGTGGTCAGGATGTATACAGGGTGGCGAGGATGTATACAGGGTGGCCAGGATGTATACAGGGTGGCCAGGATGTATACAGGGTGGCCAGGATGTATACAGGGTGGTGAGGATGTATACAGGGTGGTCAGGACGTATACAGGGTGGTGAGGATGTATACAGGGTGGCCAGGATGTATACAGGGTGGCCAGGATGTATACAGGATGGCCAGGATGTATACAGGGTGGCCAGGATGTATACAGGATGGCCAGGATGTATACAGGGTGGTCAGGATGTATACAGGGTGGTGAGGATGTATACAGGGTGGTCAGGATGTATACAGGGTGGTCAGGATGTATACAGGGTGGTGAGGATGTATACAGGGTGGTCAGGATGTATACAGGGTGGTCAGGATGTATACAGGGTGGCGAGGATGTATACAGGGTGGCCAGGATGTATACAGGGTGGCCAGGATGTATACAGGGTGGCCAGGATGTATACAGGGTGGCCAGGATGTATACAGGATGGCCAGGATGTATACAGGGTGGTCGGGATGTATACAGGGTGGTGAGGATGTATACAGGGTGGTCAGGACGTATACAGGGTGGTGAGGATGTATACAGGGTGATGAGGATGTATACAGGGTGGCCAGGATATATACAGGTGGGAATCTATCAAGGAGTGATGACCAGTCTACCTGCTGTCCCTTGTTTCACCTGTGCTGAAGGGTGGTCGTGAGGTGAAAATTAACCTATCTTTAAGGGCTGCTAGTGCATTAACGCATCATGCCCATTGGTCATCATGATGTATGAATGCAGTTCTGGCGAAACTTCATTGGTGCATCACAACACCCAATGGGTATGATGCACTATATTGCATTAGCTATCCTTAAAGGTTTAACATAGAGTTAAGGATGACCACTACATCATCCTCACACCACCAGGGACTAGTATAGTGTATATCTGTAAGGTGTACCATAAGGTATAAGGCCCACCCAGTAGGTGTATAACACCATATAACACCATAGTTATACACCATAGCCCTTAGCAGGCAGGTGAGCTATTGCTAGGACATTTATCACTCTTTATACCTGAGGACACACTACTACATACAGCCAGCCGCCTGTCCTGACACGGCCCTCTGCCCCTGCCTCCACGTGTAAACAGGACTAAAACAAACCGCTCGGTCAGAGGTCACAAAATATTAGTCTTCATGTGTAATTCATGGCTGAGCTGATTTATTGCTCGCTCCGCCCACTCCCCCGCTGTATACCTATACCTATACCCGAAGTAGGCTGGGGAGGTCTGTATATATAGTAATGTAGGCCGAGGAACTCTTGCCTCCCGTAGAGAGGCAGCTATTTAGAAAGCTGCAGTTCAAAACCAGCGGAAGTGTTTCTCAGATAGGCTTGTTAGCATTCTTTTTTTCAATGAATTTTGTGATTTTTCCAACTGTCCTAGATAGCCTACCTCGTCTACTTTGCAAACCATCCAATTTGGAAAGCAAATGGCTGGAATTGAATATATCAGAGAATCTCTTTAAAACACCTTGCTGTTTCTTTATGTGCTTACTCTAGAATGGCACAGTGACCATGTCAGTCTTTGATAGGTTGACTTTCTGTTGCTCGTGATGAAAGTTAGCCTTTCAAACGCTGACCATGGTATAAGGATTTCCCCTACTTTAAAACTACAGATTTGATGAGCTCTCACGGGGGAATGGAGAAGAGAGTTCAGGAACTGAGCTCGTATATTATATGTGGCCTGGTGGAGAAAGGTATTGCCCTTGGGACCTCTCATGGACTACCCTTTCTGTTTGCCTGCTCATATCTTTATCATCATAACGTGTATTGCTTACCACAGAGAGTTGGGACAACTTGTCTAAAAAGCAGACGACATTCAGACAATTGATGGAAAATGTCGTCTGCGGTGGGATGGATTGTAGTTTCATTTTGTTTACCCTGGCTTTGTCGACAGACGCTGCTCTGTGTACCTCAGTGAGGTCCTTGGGCTGTGGGGAAATTGAGATGGTGCTTATATAACCCTTTAAGGGGCCTTGATACAGGAGTTGCCCAATCAGGGATGTGATTTCCCTTTTTGCCAATGTGTAGTTCTAAACATTGATCAGTGAACATGTCTGCGGCTCATTTGGTAATTCATTGTCTCAAACTATTTCAGACCCCACATAAATGTTTAAAAGATTCTTCATTGGATCTGTGAAAATCATGAGTGTCAACTTTTTAACCCTTAAGTGTTGGAAATCCTACAGATGTAGGAGAAATCACATCCATGCCCATTGGTCGTCATGATACACCAATGAAGTACTGGCGACTCTGCTCGCCAGCACTTCATTGATGCATCATGACGACCCTCCGGGACTGTATTAACCCCACAGGGTTGGCATGATGTATGAATGCAGCCCTGGTGAGTTACTCGCCAGGCTGCATTCATGCATCATGACGACATCATCAGTGGCATTTAAAGGGTTATGTGTGCCTTTTGGGATGAGAATGGGATAGGGTAGAATTGTCTCCACGTATACCTACCCTCTTTTGACAACATGACACGAAGGTGTCAGCAACAAAAGACACACAGAACCCTATGTTCGCAGCCTCTTGTGAAATAATCATCTCCTCTTGGTGAGCAAATACAAATACCACCTTCTCTATGCCTGTATGGGATGGCACAGCAGGTATATGGTTGTGTGGTGTATATACATGGTATCAAAACCTATGTGTACCTGTGGGTGCTGTAGAGCTCTACGGGAGAGGTCATTTTTTTATCAACGGGGGGGGGGGGCAAAATTAGTTTTACCATGCAAAAATGCCTTTACCTGTTCTCAGCGAAAAAAGCCCGAGCGTTACTATAGCTCGAAACGGTGCGTTCGCGCGATATCTTTTTGACCCACCTAAGTAAAGCCCCCCCCCCCCTTGTTAGAAAATGATCACTCCCTAGGTAGCACCTGTTGCCCCCACAGGAGTCTGACATGTTGCCCTCTGTGATCCCTCACCAAACAGACCCCGACTTACCGCCCTTTGTGCTCGGCGCGGCTTGGCGCGGCAAACACAGGTATTGGCGGGACGCGGATGGGACGCAGGCCCGGTTCAGAGAGACGCTAGAACAGCGTCTGGTGCCCTCTGAAACGCTCGCCATGCCGACGTCAACTTGTGACATGCAGGGACGCTACGTCCTAAATGGACCTCTGAATCAAGTCCCATCATAGTATACCAAAGTATAAGATGACATGATTTAGGTACCTGCACCTCTTGTGCCGTCTTTGCCATTGAGCTGGATTCTCAGCTCCCACCATTGTTTATCTTTATTGGCACTGGAGACAGACATTGAAGAGGATGTATTCTAATGTGGCCGCTGGTATTAAATAAATAGCTTTCAAAATAGAATCTCATTCATAATGTTTAGGAATTGTATATATCTCAAATGGAGTAGTGGCTATAATGAAATATCACATTTCTTATCTATTTCAACTATTTCCCATTCTGGGATCCCTTATGAATAAAGACCACCATTGTGTACAACAGACTGGTCTACATAAAAGGTTACTTTTTCTAAATTTATTTTTTCAATAGCCCACCAAGACAACCTTGGGCTAAAATAGGGATCTACCCCGGTCTGACAGTGGTCTGCTTCCATGACTAAATGTAAGCATGGACTAACAGGTGACACATCGCTACACGATGATTTCTACAATATTAAGTTCAAAGTACCGTATGTAAACACAGGTATATAAAATGTGTTTTACAGATATGTTGTGTGGTATTTGTGTCATTGACGCCATCAGCAAGCTATTAGCAAAGGAGACATTTGGCAGATAAATGCAGTCTGGAATTGATAGGCACACATGAGAGTCAACTACTAGAACTGTAACTACAGATCTAGATAAATAGATGAATAAACAGTGCTTCTACGATGCTGTCTGACCAATATATAGTCCACACTCAGGGGTCAAGGATCACTTGGCGTTGCTGTCAATGCGATTCCTCCGGGCATAAGGCCAAGACAGTTTGTTGGTCTATCTATGTTGAGGTGGGGGGGGGACATTTTGTGTGTGTGGTGGGGGGGGGGTGTGGATATTGTCCAGTCTGTCCACGTCCCCATGTCCACCACGTCCACACACTTCCCACTTATAAATGCTGGCCATGGTTATTCTGTGCATATCGAGGTTGTTTCCTCATAAAGCTCCACAATATGTATACTCAGACACTCACTTAGCTCTTGATGTGTGTTGAACCCTTCAAGAAGTGCATCATGCCCAATGGTCGATATGATGCACCAATGAAGTCAGCCATGCCAACCCTCCGGGAATGTATTGGCTCCATAGGGTCAGCATGATGCATGTGGCATGATGCATGAATGCAGCCTTGGCGAGTTACTCACAAGGGTTACGTTCATCCACCATAACGACCAATCGGCATGATGCATTATTGATGCATCAACGATCCTTAAAGGGTTACGGAGGCTGAGTGGCAGAAGGAAGACAAAAGTATTTTTTACTCAAAAACTCATTATCTTCACAAGCATGAAGTGAGTGTCTCTGAAGGTCATGACCTTCATTTTAATGACCTCACGTGTATATTTTAATCACTTCTTGGCCTGGAGTCTTATACCTTTATAAAGGTTGTTGTTGTATATAAAGTTGGTCAATGTGACATGGTATTATATATGCACACGTATAGGTAAAGGTCATCTTCCTTGCATGTATATATGTGGACGACTTGCCTATGATATTAAGCAAAGTTCAAATTAATCCCATAGTCCACTTGACCGCTGCTACCTGATTGGGCCATACAAATCTTATATAAAATCTGCCAACAGAGTCATGGTGGACTATGGGTATAAATGGATGGAAGAGACAATGACATATGTATACAACCTCAATAAGTATTCTTGGATCAACAAGGTAGAAGAGCTCCCTGAGGGGCCTCGATTCAACTCATCTGCCAAACACCCATGTAAGAAGGGCAATGTACATGTATATGACGCTCCATAGCCGATCCCTTGCATCCTTAGATTTGGAAAATGGAAAGAAAATGTCTGAGGACGCAAATTATCCAAGGATTTCAGTCTAAATACAATAGAAAACAGAGGCAGTTCCAGATCATCTGTCTGAGGTAATATATAGTAATGAGGGATCTGAGGAATTGGGATGGTCGAGAAAGTGAGGGCTGACTGCAGTCGAAATATAGAGATCTTCATCTCGATTCAGGGAACTACGCATGGATTTTTTAATCTTACAAATACAGTAGATATTCATACAACTCCTCAAGCATAACATAGTGTTGCACCACTCCAAGCTAACCATCCACTCACCTACCAGATTGCTACCAAATTATACATTATTTCCCTCTTTTTCTCTTATACTTACAAATCTAACTACTCCTAGCAGTAAGGTGGCCATGCTCCATAAAACAACCCAACCAAGACGTTATAATGTTGCACACTTAGATTCCTCAGAGTTTGACGTATATACCTTCAGTCATGACATTATTGGATAAATTGTAACTTTTTTTCTACTGATAATGCCACAGCTGTCAAGATCAGTGCTAACGATAACACACACTTACTCAAAATGACCGTTTTTAACAGATTATATACCTACTAATGACCAGAAAGAAAATATACAAACTAATGAAGTGTCTCATCATTCTCTCTCGTCCACACAGAAAAAGGGAACATAATTCAGAAAAAAGGGTAACATAATTCCACCCAATGATCCCTATTGACAACAAAAGAGCCGCTAAACTAGCTCAGGATCCTAAAAAAGGGAGACGCAGTTTGTATCATTTTTTTGTGCAATGTTTTAAAACAGCCACCACCCTGTACCAGCCTAGCTGGGGGCCCAAATTGCACATTGTTTCAGCGAACCTATTTCCAGATAATGTGACAGGGGACTCGATAAAATCAAGACCCCTGTGATACAGACAATATTAGTGGGTAATTCCGCCCCAATTTGACCATGAGGGTGGCAACACTGGTTTGGCAGGGCCCGGTGGAGTTAGGGGGTAAGTAGTTGGTAGAAATGGGGGTGAGGGCACGGGCCCATGCAAGTACTGACCCCTCAATACCCAAAGGACAAAAAAGAACCCACCAATAACTATCAGAGAGAATCGCCCTGTCGATCTGATGGCTAAATAACCCTGATCTAATGCAATGAAATTTGACATCATAATATAATACCTAAATGGGCTGTCAGGAGAAGAGGGCCCTTAGCTCATATGGATGTTATAGGTTTTTTGTCTGCAGCAATGATGTAGGCATTTATCCTACCCGATATGATAGAGTCCATACACAGCACAGCACAGATAATGACCCCCTTGATTAATCATGGTCATACGTTCTGTGACCAGTCCTGTGAAAGAGCAATGATCAAATACATTACACCTACATATACACAATTTACACCCTGGATGCCATAGTTATGCCAACTCTGAATTGGCATGTCACTGGTATAGATATATGAGGTATATTTATGTACATATAGTGATAGCATGGCTTGTGCTAACAAGCAACTGGTACTCATGTAGCATTACATAAGTGTTCAATCTACTCAATGAGAAGGGAATTTTTCCCCATCTTTTTCTCTCTTTTTTTTTCATCATATTTTCCTTTTTTTAACGTCTTTTTCTTCCTATTTTTCCACTTTTGTTTCTTCTTCTTTCCTCTTTTTCACCAATGTCTGAGTGAGTGCTGGGGATAGGTACAGAGAGAGAGACAGCTGACACGCCACATGGCCACAAGCTGGATGAATGATTGGTATTTGAACATCTTCTAGTACTACTCCCTCTGGATACCTTTTTTGCACCTACACCAAAAGCTGTTGGGGTTGAACATCACTGGACATCCCTCAAAAATTACAGACAGGATGAACATAATGCCTGCCCTCAGCTCCCATTGGCCACATTAGGGACAGCTGTCAAGAGTAACAGCTGACCGCTGGTCACTGTCTATCCCTGCCAGCCTGGATAGGTAAATATACACAGGACCAAAGTGGGGGGGGGGGGCACTTCATATGTTGGATTATAAACATGTATGTGGCTGATAAGAGTACTTCTGGGGGAAATTTCCCTAATCAAGAGTCCAATATAGCCCATAAAATAGAAAATAAAAGAGCATAGGCAAGGGTCTATTTTCTTTTTTTTAGGAAAATCTCCCTAAGCAGAGGTCCATTTTGACCAAAATGTCTCTTACACACACGTTTTCTTTTTTGCCTAAGTGGTGTTCATTTTACCTACATTGGTGTATTGCCATCAAAATTACCCCCAACTAAGTGTCTACTGACTGAAATGATGCTCAAATTCTTCGAAATCTCTTAAAAGCAAGGGTAAGGAGACCAAGCCCACACCTACCGGTATGCCAATAATAATTTGAGTGCCCCCCCCCCGGGACACAGCGGGGAGTCTGGTCTAACCTTGCACTGACCATTCAAGGCTAGTTCCTCTAACTATCACCAGGATCCACCGCTAGGGGTCAGGGTTCGCACATCTCTGGTCACTTCCGGTACATTGGCGCCCTCTGGTGAGTTTTAATAGACGCTGGGTGCACCAGCTGGTTCCGGTCAGCCTCGCTTTGGGCATAACACCATAATGTCCGACAGGAGGGAAAAGGGTACCTGGCCTGTCTAAAAAGGGGGGCCTTGACATTTTGCCTGTGGGTGAACCATTAATAGACCCTGCTATGTGTGCAGTGTCAATGAGCTTATAGAGCATATAGATGGGCAGGGGCACCAAGTAATTGTTCTGGGACAGTACCCCTGAATGTCAAAAAGTTGCCATGCTGCGAAAGTAGCGCAAATAAGTATCTCCCTTCGATATTGAGGCCATGGATGGCATAGGTGGTTGGAAAACCTGTTTGGAAAGGTAAGATGAAAGGTGGGGTAAAGAACTGCAATACATATATAAAAGTTAATCAAAATTGGAGGATTTCTTTCTCCCTTTCCCTCTGGTGAATTGACACCTTGCTTTGATTGACATGTAATGTACACTATTTACCACAATCCGCTATAATTCCAAGAGAAAAAAAAGCCACTCATGAATCATTTGTCCTTTTTTACTTTTCATTTGGTGTATTTCAATCCTTCCATAATGTCAAATCTTTGAAGGTAGGGGAAAAGGGAGAATGCTAAGTTGAATACACCTTGTTAACCCTTTAAGGGCTGGTTATGCATTAATGCATCGTACCCGATGGATGGTCGGCATGATACATGAATGCAGCCCTGGCTACTTACTCGAGCATCATACCGACCCTACAGGGTGGCTACCCTCTCAGAGGGGCGGTATGATGCTCCAATAAAGTCCTAGCGAGCAGACTCGCCACCACTTCATTGATGCATCATGCCAGGCAATGGACATGATGCACTCCTGCATCAGCAGCCCTGAAAGGGATGTTATAAAGGGCAGTAGACAGGATATACAGCTCAGGTACACCTGCTGATTGTGATTAATTACTTTTCCCCCCTAAATTAGTACCACATACCAGCATATAATTGACATGAGCAACGTCCCCCTCACCATGGTGACAGTTACAAATGGCTTTTTGACATACACAAGGAGGGAGAGCGTGAAACTAAGCATGCTGGATTTGACACATATTAATATAAGTTATAAGTCCATGGAGGGGATAACTAGAGCCTTACAAGTTACATTGTCCAGCACCTGTATAACACAGGCCTGGTTTAATGGTGGCTTGCCAGTTATGGCTTGGTTAGTGAGGAAATGTACCGCAATCCATTATAATCTCTGATTTTATTGATTTTAACAAATCCAATATGTACACAGAATACATTTTGATGACATTTTATTTTTCTATACCTATCTGGAATGTACATTGTCTGTGTTTAGTAATGACAAAACCATTGCTATTGTATCTGTGGATCTCAATATCCATGACATTGCATGGGTCAATCCATACCTCATACACATGAAAATCACCTGACAATCTGTTGATGTGTTATAAAATTAATTAAATTATAGTACATAAATTTATTCATTTAAGGAAAAGTAAACATATGGTATGATGAGTCAATTGGACGATTATACCAAACTATCATTTATTACATAAATCACGTGGATAGTTTGTATATTTCATTACAAAGTGATCATACACTTCAGCTTTTGAAGGCAACACAGTGACCTCAGAAATCAGTCATTTATCACCCCCCATTATTGGCCCTTGAAGAGCGTATGATTCCTCATTTGTCCTCTGAGCTGATAACATCAGAAAACCACTATAGCTAGAGTGTCAGAGCCGTACAGGTCTACAGCTACAGTCAGGGGCCAAATTAAGCTTAAACTGTCACTTTTCATCAAAATTTATGACGCTGGCTCAATAACGGCACACATCCTGGCACATTTACAACCAGTTTGACACCCACGGCCGGGGGAGGGCGCTACCTCCGTGCCAGAGCCCCACTACCTCACAAGGGGCAGGACAAATGGGGTGTCCTGGCTCAGATTTTATCGTGTGATACCTTGTGACCAGATCCGGTTTTTGGCACTGCTTACAGCCCACGTGATATTAGAGAGTTTGAAAAGTCAACTCCGTCTGTCTCTCTCTCCCTGCACGCGCCAGACTTCTACAGATTTATAATTCGGCAACAGGCCACGTCCCCCTTGGTAATCAATGTCACAAGTTTATGTGTGCCATCTATCTTAGTCACCCTTTAAGGGCCGCTGATGCATCATGCCAATTGGTCGTCATGATGCATGAATGTAGCCCTGGGTGAGTAACTCGCCAGGGCTACATTCATTCAGGGGTTTTGACACAAACTCCCATGATGCTCCAATGAAGTGCTGGCGAGCATCTCTCATTGGTGCATCATGACAACCGATGGGCATGATGCACTCCTGCATCAGCGGTCCTTAAAGGGTCACCAGTAAGTTGTCAGAGTGACAGTTCACGCCATGGACGTGACAATTTACAACCACGTATTGCACTTCTCACACAACTTGTAATGTATCTTTGAGTTACTTACATTGTCCTAGACATGTGAATGAACACATTTTGACACCAGTTTAACCACAGTTTATGTGCTCTATTTATGATCATATTTCATGGTGCGCCTATGCCATGTATGTACTTGTACCCGGGACTTTTACATGCACACGATCTGTGGATATCCTTATTTCATTTTCACCTTATGGAGATCTAAACGGTAGGGTCTAAGATGACAATACTTGTGTTTCTATATTAGAAGCGTCCAGGAACTTATAGAGCAGATTAGAAAGCATTGCGGTCAATCCATAGGTAGTTGCACCCCCCCCCCCATAAAAAAAGGGTGTATTTTTTTTAAAGACCAACATAATACTATTGCATTTTGCTGAGTTTCAAAAGTGGACGATACAAATCAATGTTACACAACTTGATGATAGGTTGTTGCTATGGTAAATAAATTGAGTCCTGAAGAAGGATCGAAAGATCCGAAACGTCGACCAGTTAAACTCACACTTTTGCTGTTTGTGATATTTTCTACAAGCCGACTTTGAACCCGGAGAGGGTTTAGGGAATATTTCTTTTCTTTTTTCATTTTTTTAAAGAATATATGAAAAACATCAAAGGTGTTTCAAACATGGAGTGGGTACAATGAGTAAAATAAGGAACCAAGCTTGTTAGTCACTAGTGCTAGAGGGGTGTAAGGATCAGTTGTAAGTCTGTGGGAGGGGGTGGGGGTAGGTAGAAAGGCTGTCATGGATCGGTGTGATCCAGTAAGTATATTAATAATTAGCGCCGCCAACCTGCATCCATCCATCACCGTTATCTCTCCATCTGACCTAGAGGAGGGTAAGTAAGGCACTCCAAAAGGATCAGTCTGTTTCCACTAACATGGCCTGAAAGTCTACGTTTGCATTATCATATTTTCTTTTTACATTTACTCTTCACAGTACAGAAAATGGGCGCTCTGCCCGACCGATTCTTTTCTGTACACACAATAAAAAGTTCTATATCGAACATAGGTCAAGGTCTAGTATACAAGTCTCTATAGAATTCAGATATGAATCCCCTTTTACATAGAAATGAATTGACAGATAGTCAAGGAATCTTGCAAATGATGTCCGATTTCTTGATTTTTTATGTAGATATATACAAGTACGAAATCCATAGTTCCTAAAGATTTGAAAAGAACATGAAGAATTAGGAAAACACATGTGGGTAGTATGTACATGAAAATGTTTTTCAAGATATGAGGGGGAAGAAATATGAGAGAAGAATTCCTAAGTGAGAAAAAAATGTCCAGGGTCGGCACTATTTTGATTAGACAGAGTTTGGTCCGTGTACATTGCATACAAGGTATTAGAACTGGAAACAAACTTTTTTATTTGGCCTATGTGAGCGTGTATATATGTGTGTCTGTGGGGGGGGGGTAGGGGGGTCCTCTTGCCTGCCGACCAGTTGTAGCAGAGCATGGACTGGAAACGCACAAAACCTTGCCAGTAATCTACAGCAAAAATACACACTAATCCAGATAAAAAAAAAAAAAAAAAAAAAAAAAAAAAACATGAATAAAAAACGATACCAGCATTAGGTCTTCAATGGAGACAAGACTGATCGTTTTTTAATTAGGTAAGGCACTGTTGGTGAGATAGATTGGATGTTTTTAATGTTTTAAGTGTAGAAAGGGAACAAAGCATGAGGTGTTGATTGGCTGAGATTTTTCTGGAAATGTCCCTGGCAATTTTCTGATAAAGAATATTCAATCTGTCTGGGAGTGAAATCCATTCCCAAATACTTTTTTTCAATGTTATGTTTCTGTTGCCAAAACAAAGGTAAAGGAATTAATTATGAAGACAGAAAAATGATGATTTAACACGTTGTTATGTTATTTGTAGGTACTCTAACAGAAATAAAGATTATATCATATAATCATGTAGCTTTTCATCTCTTACTGCATAACAGTTATGCAATTAGATATACACAGGAAATCTTGAATGAAGCATGAATCAACTTATCATTGTGTAATCTAACCTCGGTCCACTTATTAAACAAAGCTTTACCATGCAATATGGGAGAACTGTATGTGGGTATAGTTACCAAATCTAACAAGAGATCAGCAAATATAATTATTTGCATGGGTGTAAATAAGTGGAACTTTGACACCACTTCACAACCTGCCCAAATCCTTATCTTGCAAATTATTAATAATTGTCCTTGCGTTGCTGCCGATTTTTACATATCAAGTCAATTATTTCAGGGGTAGTTCTACTTATCTGGGATTGTTTTACGTGAGTGTTGAAAATCAGAATAGCATAGAACAGCAGCGTGATGACTGGTTATAGGATAGTGTAAAAGCCTACATATAAGCCGCAGCTTATTGGCCATTTCAGATTCAGGGGGCTACTGCAGCTTATGTCCAGGAACTGTGGGTGTGCAACGCCTCATCTACTACATCACATATATACTTTAAGAAAAGTCACTATTCATATATTGATTTGAAGAGCTTCATATTACATGTTGTATCAACAGACATTTGCCAGGCTATCGTATTGTTTGACGGGGCTATGATCAAATAAGTGTCAGCTCTCAGAACATGACTTCCTTCTGCATTTATTAAGGACCAACCACTAGTAATAACAAACTTGGCTCAAATGATCTTTTATACTGTGTACGAGCTCTCGGCCACTAAACAAATACCACCAAGAATCATTCTGCAGTGCCACCAACAATGGATGTCAAATATCAGGCCAGATGATTTTTGGCTCTAACATTTTTTCTTCTTATTCTGAAGAAGGCAAGATGACCTTTAGACCAAGGCCTCTGCAAATCTTTGGAAAGAAAGGTCTACAGGTACTAGGGCTTCACATAAAGTGTTATTTGGCATACAGTCAGATTAAATGAGCAGATTAAACTTCCTACCCCAAATGCCAAAATCCACATGTAAAACTAGATATCATCATCATAATCTCTTAATTGAAAACAAAACAATCCTAGAGTAATCTGGAAAGTAGGTAGCAAGGGGAATATAATAATCCAGGCAGAAATATTGAGCTGTTGGGGCAGACAGCTAGAAATGCTGATGTGGAAAAGAAGTGTGGTTGCCAAGTGATAAGAAGCTGGAGTTGCCTGGGCTGGTATCAGCTGATGTAAAGGTGATGTGGAGCGGCAAGGCAAACACTCCTCCTGTGCCTGGCTACCCTAGGCTAGCCCTTTGAGGGTCGCTGATGCAGGAGGGCATCATGCCCAAGGTCAGCATGATGCGCCAATGAAGTGCTGGCACGCGGCACTTCATTGGAGCATCATGCCGAGCCTTCAGGAGTGTATCAATCCCGTACGGTCTGCATGATGCTTGAATGTAGCCCTGGCGAGTCACTCGCCAGGGCTGCATTCATGCTTCATGATGACCAGTGGGCATGATGCATTAATGCACTAACGGCCTTTAAAGTGCTAGCTACCCCTACTGGAGTAGCTCTGAGCCGCTCCTACAGATTTATGGCTTCTTGGCTCCTCCAATATTGAAGAACACAGAGGACTCTTTCCTCTACTGTAACCCTTTAGAAACTGGAAGCGCAATAATGCATCATGATGCATAAGTAACTCGCCAGGGCTGCATTCAAGCATCATGCTGACACTACAGGACCGATACACTCACAGAGGGTCATCATTATGCTCCAATGAAGCGCTGGCGAGCAGATTCGCCAGCACTCAATTGGCGCATCATGCCAACTAATGGGCATGATGCACTCCTGCGTCAGCAGCCCTTAAAGAGCTAGTAGGCTCTAGCCTCAATTAAACCGCTGGGCAATGGCCACGCCTTGATGAATGTGTTCTACAAGAGGCAGCTTAGTCTGGTCTCTGGTCGCCTTTAGAGGCAATTGTATTGACTGAAGGGGCACGCCCTGTTGGAGCTTCAGCCAAGGACAGCGGTTTGATAATGCCAAAACTAAAACCTTTACTCATATGTAAAGTTGTATTTCTAGGTACAATATAGATGAAATGAATGCTGTGGACTTGTACTTGTATAAGTAGCCATGTACTTGTAAATACATTTTGTACCATATTCCTGAATTGAACTAAATGGGTATTAAGGTGATTTCAGTTTCAATAAAAAATCAACAAAAGTTGGTGACAAGAAATCAAACACCTTGAGCATCTAATCACTTCTTAATATGTGTGTTCTGTGTTACTCCTCTTAAGGGTTACTATCTGCCCATTCCTCAAAATTCTGATGATAAGGATTTGACCAACTGGCGAATTTATCACAAGTGACCACTTGGCATGGCCCTCATAAGTTGGAATGACCTTTGGTGTCCCAATGTAATAAATTTCTAATGTTACATGCTTTAACGTCGCACCCAAATGTTGAAGTAGCACTATGACGAGTCTGATAGAATAACATCCACACCCTATTTTCTCCTCAGCAATTTGTGGACATGAATTGCAACTACAGTGTACTACCTGTTGCTGATAATCCATGCACAACATTGTTCGTTAAAGTATGGCCTTAATTAAAAATCTAGTTTTCTCTATACAGGTAAGCGGGAAAGTCAATAAACTTCGACTCATGTTTTGACTCTTTAGTTGTCTTCTTTAAAATCTCAATACTGAGCTTTAAGCTGAGAGTCCACTGCAAGAACCCCGGTCCCCGCACTCACTGATGGCACTGAGGGGTCCCTTTACAAGTCTTTGTAAGTCAGTGGAAACTGAAAAAGGGATGTTTTTATACATGATCCTCCTTGGAAAGGGGGTGTTTTTTTTTCATGTGCCTTCATGGAAAGGGGTTCTTAAAATCACCATAGTTCCAGCTGTCCATCTATCTCATCCACAGATGGAAATTCTGGCATGCAAATGAGTGCCTAACATCCAAATTTGTCTATTATTTATTATTTCTTTTCATGGAAAGGGGTAGGCATTGGAGATATGTCCACATTTCATGAAAAGAGGGGTACCAGGGATGTGATTTGAAAATCACCCAAATGTAGGAAGAATTTTTAAGTCCCAATATAGGGTGTTTCCACTCGAGAAAATAAGACTTGGTAAAGGATCTTTGTGGATATAATGGGGGGTCTGGGGGGCATGCCCCCAGGAACCCAAGGAATTTTTGTGCAGTTGTTTAGTACAAGACCCCCCCCCCCCCCTCAGTAAAATATTTTCTCAATGGATTTAGGAAAATCACGAAGGTCGACATTTTGGCTCCCAATTGGAGGAAAACCTCATTCCTGGGTACTTTTTAGGCGCTAAAAATTCGTGAATTTGCCATAAAAAGGGGTCCTTTTCACCCAGAAATTAGTGGAAAGGGGGTACATGTGGGACCCCAGAACGCACATGGTGTCGTGATGAATTTGGGAGTGTGGGGACCGAGGCAAGAACACCATCGGACAGCTCCAGCCAGCAGTTTGGGGATGAGAAGCAGTAGGATGTGTTTGGGACCCATAGTCGGTCCCTGTGCTCAGGATTTTAAGCCAAAGGTGACACTTCAAATGTCCTCTGATATCAGAAAGGCAGTGAATATTATAGCTTTTAAGAAGGGGGGGGGGGTAAAATAACACTGATGAATCCAGTATAGTCTCGTGGGCTGATGGAGAGTTTTCCTTGGTCTATAATTTACTGAGAATGTTCCTGTAAAGCGAGGAAACTGTGGAAATATGGGTGATTTTACACACCAGAGTTTTTACTTGAAAACCCGTGGTAAAATAAAGAATGTACATACGACACCTTCTTTAGAGAGTGAGGGCAGGGACCGGGGATCTATGGCAGAAGGACGGCCGGCTGTGGGTGGCTCAGGGCCCGGCAGTGGGTGCCTGTGGTGCCGGGATCGGGTGGGGGGGGGGGGGTAATGGTGCCGCGTGAGTCAATCCATGACATAGATTGTGATCAAGTGTGGCTGAAGACGGTACTGGCCAAACACCAAGCTAAGCCTTAATGGTGGCAATAACGGCCACCGACTCCAGCCCAAATGGCCATCAACGTGCCGATGATGAAGCCTAGGGATGATTGGCCACGTGTGATTCTGTTTACCCCTGTCAATGCCCTAACCCCCGGCCGCCATCTGATCAAGGGGCCTCTGCAGCAAGATTTAGAAGTTACTTCCACGAGCTGAGGCTTATTAGATGCCAGGCCTCATAACTGGGAATGTAGGCTTAGGCTTAACAGCTGGCCATCGGGAGGTGCTAGTCTATAGGCCAGGGGCGGATCCAGGATTTTGGAAAGGGGTGGGGGTCCAACCCTCAGTTACCCTGGGACCCATCACGGCAACGTCGCAAGCGTAGTGCGGTAACCATACATTGCTCTTTGATTGGGTTTGGACAGCTTGTTCCCTAAGGAAATTTTTGAAATATTGGTGTCAATCAAAGATGTCAACTCATTGCTTAAAGTATTTTGATACACCCCAAGTTATAAATCTGATAGAAGATTACCTGGGGAACCCCACATAGTATACAACTCATAAGGCACACCGAATGCCCAGATGCTTATGTGGTCACTGGTGCACATTGGGGATGTTTTTTTAGTAATAATCTAATGTAATTATACCCTACATCCTAGACCCATTCCTATACCATAGCCTATACCAATCAAACTCAACCTATAAGGCTCACCCTGGATGGGTTTAAGGTATAAGCTATGCCTTATATAGGCCTACACCAAGCATTATCTATAACTATGATATGATGGTGATTTTTTTCTGGATTGGCTCATGTTAGAAAAATTTTGAGAATATATTTTAGATGCTGAAGAATCATAAATTGTACAATTTGCAAACAATTAAGATTATATCAAAGAGAGATAGGGGGTCATAAAAGGGGGCATACAAAATGGACATCTTGGGTGGGCCCAAAGGGGGGGGTCCACCTTCGGGGACCCCTATCTGGACATGTTATGGGTGGATCAAAAGGGGGGGGGGTCCTGACCTCCAGCACCCCCACCCCCCTGGATCCACCCCTGTAATAGGATAGGACTGGGCGTCAAAACCAATGATGGGAAACTTCTACCGTAGCCATGTTTCATGAACTGCAACTGAATGTGACCTAACGGGAAAGGTAGTCAACCAAAGCCGACCCTAGCTCAAATCAATATCTCTTTCAGGTGGAATACTCATTTCGAGATCATCTAGCCTCCTTGAATAGATCTATCAATGTCTCTTCTCTTTATTTGTTGGGTATCACCCTGAATAAGAGTATTACAGTGCATTTAGCTTATCTTTCCTATATTTTTGTATCAAAAGCCTAGCTCAATTACTACACAAAGTGAAGTTTGTAGACATCCTTGACAGCCCTGTTTACCTATAGTATAGAAAGGTCCTAATCTTGTGGGGAGTTTGTTCCAAGCTCTCCATGTAGGCATTATAGATTTATACATAGATATGATCTGCAGTATAAATTAAAATTTGCAATATGATTAAATGTAACTATCTTCCTGTGACCTTCTAATATATAATGGAGGCCTTCCTTTTATTCTCACCTGACATCAATTATGATAATCTACCTCAATTATTTCAAGATCGGATTTAGAGATGACACCATATCTGAGTCTGTTTCATTAGGGACATCAGCTTTATCAGACCATAGATGTTTCTGATAACTGAGAATAAAGACATTTTGGACAAAATAGAATCTACCATAGTGTAGGTAGTTGGTCAACTAAAATCCCAAAATTGAGGTTGTAAGTCAAGTTGCTTATGAGCAATTATAAAAGTACCGTAATCTCCCGCGTAGAAGACGCGTTGCGCGTATAGGACACACCCCAAACTCAGCACATGCATTTTCGCGTATAAGACGCACATTTTAATGCTGATATTTGTAAATTCAATACATTTCTATAGTAAAATTACCCCTCGTATAAGACTTCCCAGCATTTTGTTTGGCGTAGAGGACGCGTCTTATACGCGGGAGATTACGGTAGTATGAACAGTTAAGCAAAGGCAAAGTGTTCTACCCTGTATGTGTATATTGTAAGGATCCTTTATTTCAAGGTTAGATACAACACCTACATAGAACCCTGTGAGATGCTCAGACGTGCTCGAGGTGCCTACAGGAAGGGGGATGACACACTGACACTTTAAGGGTGGCTGATGCAGGAGTGCATCATGGCCATTGGTCGGCATGATGCACCAATGAAGTGCTGGCGAGACTGCTGGCCAGCACTTCATTTGTGCATCATGCCGACCCTCCGGGAGTGTATCGACCCTGCCAGGGCTGCATTCATGCATCATGATGCAGTAATGCATCAGCAGTCCCTAAATGGCTGAAGGTGGGTGTGTAGGTGTCACTGCTGGGTGATGGCCCCATCTTTCTTGATCGCGCCCCCCTGGTGGCACATGAGGGCACTATGGTGTCGCGTGGCACATTTACCCATTGAATGTTGTGATGAATGATCTGTCTTTCCGTCGTCGTCTCACCTTTTCCCTGAGGACGGCTCCTCCCAGCCCTGCTCTGCAAAATCACAGAGTTCCACCACCTCGGTATGGTGAGAGGGCACCATGTCAAACTTTTCACTCACACTTTTGGTTTGCATTTCATGTGAATTATGGAAAGTATATTTGAATACAAAGTAATACCCTCAGGACTATGTAGCTGAGACGTAAACTTATAATTACCCATACTTGTCAATTGTGGAAAGCCTGACATTGAGACATTGAGTTGAAACGCCCCCTCCCCTGCATAAGCTGCGGTTTATAGACAATTCCATCAACAGTTTCAGAGGGCTATGTGTCTTCTAAGGTCTCCATGAACTAATTTATTATCATATGCGGGGTTTATAGCATAGAATGCAAAACCTTTGCATACCCAGGAGCAACTCATAGTAAAGCCGGCTTATACACGAGAAGTCATAAGTCCAGTTACCTCAGCTCGTGAAACCACTGGTTGAAGATGATGATAATGATAACCGTGGATATGTCTGTTGAGACTTAGATGCACACATTTTAAACTATAGAACCGTATTAAAATGACCAAAATTCGGTTCTAGGTGCGGCTTACATGCCTGGTGTGATCTCAGGGTGCACCTTATATGCGCAGTGTGCCTTATAAGCGAGGTAATAAGGTATATTTTAATTGGAAAATAGTATGCTTGGTAGATTGCCACATATGAAAGAGAGATTAGATAACCCATGAGGGTATACACACTTCCATTGATCTAAAAAGAAAGCATTAAAAGGCATCGCATGACAGTTAACGTTATGTCCTTGTTGCAATTGAACAACTCACTTATGTATGTCCCGAGATTTTCGGGCCAATAAATCAAACAGCAACAAGGGGCAGGGGGTTGGTTAGATTTAACAGCTGAGGTGTGGCCCTGATAGACTCCTGTACTTAATATCTACCACCAACTCCCATTCTCGCTACTCCCCACATGCTCCCTCCAGTACCCAAACCACCGACCAGCCATCACAAATACATCTATCTGTATCATCATGAGTAGACATGTGTTCCTCCAGGGTCTACAGGCAGCTTTTTCCTGCCCCATCCCTTGTTACATCCATGGCGGGAAGCCAAAGCCCCTGTGGCAAGACCTGGCTGGCAGAGACAGTGGGAGAGTGAGGGTAAGGCCAAATGGATGTAGGGGACAGGGGGGGGGGCGATTGAGTGTTTGATGGTAGGTAGCAACTGCAAGACTACAGCCCCTCTTATTTGTTAATTTCAAAGCTCCATAAAAAGCTATACCGTTTTTACAGACCCCTATTTTTTAGGATGTCAATATCTCTCTCCCATTAGAAATAAGCCTTTTTTGAGGGCAACATCATAGGTTTTCATATCTCAGGGATGAATGGATGAGAACCATATATAAATATTTCTATATCAGTTATCCTCATTATCAAAGATATTGTTAGTCCTCTCCTTGTAAACCTTCACCTGATCAATATGTTTTACACACCACTTCATTTCGATGTGACAGCCACCCCTTCCTTCGCGACCATTACTACAGTTGGTACCCAAATCCTATACACGTGTACTAAGTATCCCCCCGACCCTGAGGTAGGGCTGGGAAGGGACCTGAAGGTATTCTGTTAGTGTTAGAGTCATACTCCGTGGGAACCAATGCCCTCACGTGATCACATCGCATGCCTTAACCCTTTAAGGACCCATTAATGCATCATACCTATTGATCCTCATGATGCATGAATGCAGTCTTTCTGAGTTACTCACCAGTGGTACAATGTACATTCATGCATCATGCCGACCCTACAGGGTTGATACACTCCTGCAAGGTCGGCATGATGCTCCAATGAAGTGCTGGCGTGTCTGCTTGCCAGCACTTCATTGATGCATCATGAAGATAATTTGGCATGATGCACTCCTGCATTAGCATGATGCACTCCTGTATTATTGGCCCTTAAAGGGTAGAGTCGCCCAGCCATGATTTATGGCCTCAATCACACCTCATGCCTTTACTTATAACAATGACCCCCTCCATTTTCCCCTTGGGGTAATTCCCTCGGCTCTATAATCATAACGGCATAGAGGGCACTACAGATAAACTGGAGGAAGGTAAACGATAGACATGCAAGGTAAAAACTCTCCTTATGGAATCCCACAAATTAAGATAGGTGAGCAGCTGGAGCCAAGGTGTCATGAGATAACAATTAAAGAAATATAAAGATGAAATATTATGCTTATGTAGTTTTTGAATATAGATAAGGGGCAAAAATGTGTTGCCTATATAACTATATACTATCCATGCTTTATAATAAAAGTCAACAGCTTAATTCCAATTGACGTGTCTGGTTTTGTGTGACTTAACAAGTTTGTAATATTTCCCACAGAAAAGCTTCTTCCTTTATCACAGGAATCTTCCACTAAAACAGTAACAGTTCACCACAGAATAACTCATCCGGCAATTTATCTTGTCATCTTGCAAATATCAGACTCCAGTGGCAGGATAAAGAGAGTATGGGAGGTCTTCGACACAGAAAAGTTTGACTTATAAATACTTTCTTTTTTGATTTCAAGTAGAGCAGAACGAATGGTAAAAACATAATATGGTGTGTTTTACGCATTTTATACAAAGTTATATAGAGGTGCACAGTAAAGTGTCAATACGACCAGTTTCTTTACGAGTGGGGTTCCAGCTGTTCCAAACTCACCTACAGCCTCGTTTTGGGACAGCAAAACACCATGAGTGAGGGAACTGGGAGTGGAGACACTTTACTGTGCATCTCTGTATTTACATGTATTTCATGTTACTTGTACGGAAAGTTCCCCAAAAAAATCACTTTTTAATAAAACCATAGTGTTGTAGATTTTAATACAATAGTAGAGAATGGCGCGGCGACTTGTAATCTTGTGTCTAGTTTCAGTTGGTGAGAGAGATAGGGCATACTATCATCTGGGCTTTTGGTATTATATAGCACAAATTCAACCTGAACTACCCACTGTAGCTAAGGACTAATAGTCTGTAGACTGTCCATTCTGTATGCACCTCACTCAGCTGCCACAGGGACCTGTCTTATTCAATGTTCAATGCCATAGTCAACAGGTGTGTCATTATGAGTGTACACTGTCTCAGATTGCCAGGAGCCTGCTCTGCCCCCCGCCCCCCCCCCTACACACACACCCAACTGCCAATCACTTGTAATAGTCTGTACCTCGTCACAGGCCAGTGGTCAGTAAACCGGCCAGATCACTCCACCTCTAGAGGGGAAGCACAGTGTAAGTACCTCGGTGTACATACATGTTTTCAGTGTTCCACAAAATCGTTTATATAATGAAAGGAGTAATCAAATTAATCTTTCATCACCAATAGTAGATACATATTCTGAGATAGCATTATTTCAATGTAAACTAAAAGTTTTACACAGAAAAGAATGTAGCAGTTCCACAAGGTGGCCTTACACTTCAACCTCCTCTGATTTACAAAAATGCACATATGGCAACACACACTTTAGCACTGATTTCTCCATAGAGATCTTTGACAGTGAATACTTTGTTCAAATACAGAAAATATGATCCAATTGTACCATAACCCACTGAGATAAAACCTGTACTACATATATATAGTAGTTTCAAAACGAACCATTCTAAAACAAAGGCTACAGGGATGCATTTCTGAATCTTAAAATGCTCTAATGCTAATCTGCCATAGGGCTCCAAATGATGAAATGTCTTATCTGCGAATAAAATCAAAAGTATGAGATATATTCTGAAAATTCCTTCACTGATAAGTAAAGTACACACACTGTTGTTATTACATTAGAATAGTGAGCAGGAATAGTCCATAGCAGAGGAGCCACAAACAAAAATAGATTGCAAGGCCTCCCTATCCCTTACACCGTGGCGACTGTGAACCATACACTAGTCTACTCATCTCACGAGTAGTACTCACTAGTCGCCGCGCTAATAAAGGGTTTGAGGTTATTTTGATGACGTTATAGTGGAGAATGGGGCCGTGCAGAATGAGCTTTGGTTTCTGAACGCCCCTGTGAAGAATGGGTCTTACCATACAAACCTATAGTAAGGCCTGTTCTTCACATGAAATGAAAATGCATGTTCCATATTCTAAACATCTCAACAACCAGATATGGTTCATGTTCCTCACATGGAGCCTTGTATCCATCATATCTGTATTTCACAAAATGTATATGTCGTCTTATGTACATTATTACATGACAATGCACCTTGAGGTCTGGATGTAATAGAAGATATGGATTACCCGGGATAGATTACTAGTACTAATTACCATTGCATCAATTACTCTGTTAAAAGTAAGTCTAATTACGACCGTTATATATTCAACAATTCAAATTGTTGAATATATATTCTTAGGAAATTCAATCCAGAATTCAAATGTATAAATATCTACCAAGAACCACTAATTCCTAGTAAACCAAAATAAGTGGTATCTCTGACATCATCAATTTCCCTAGAACTCCTGAGGATTTCTTGCTACAGTATGATCCCTCCCCCTTCAGCCTTCTCTTGAGTAAACCATGTACATTCAGAATATTGACATGTACATGTATATGATACCCGTACGTACCAGGACCATGCCACTAGCTACATCCATTTACTTCACCCAGGTATTTTCTCCCCATATGTAAAGCTTGATGTTTGAAGAAACTTGACCACGTGGACTGATCATATGGCTGATACCTTCATACGTAAATAAAGACGCAGCTTATTAGGAGAACCCCCTTATAGGTGCGGCTTATAAGGTCCACCTGTACTCAGGGTGCGGCTTATACGAGGGTTGACATTACAAGACACTATGTTATACTAAAGTGCCTATTTCCAAGCCCCAGGTGCGGCTTATAGCTGTCTCTCAAAATAAGGTTGCGGCTTATATGAGGGGATTTCATGTTTCTTTCATGTTTATGCCGGTCGCATATATCCATCAATATATCAGATACATCCTGACTTTTCTTACATTCATTCAAAGTTTAATTCTTGGATGAACATATTAAAACTAACTAAAAATCAAGTAACATAAGCTTTACTTACCTGTCCTGGCAAGAGCCGATACCCTGCACAATCTATGCCATAATTGGGCACTGTTCACAAACTGTTGGATGCTTGTAACCCTCATTCTCATCATGCTGTTCTGTAAGGTGATAAAAGACAGACTGGTCACTATCCTGACAAATTAGTCTGGGCAGAGTTCTATAGGGGAGACCTGGGAGAACTGGGACAATATTTTTAAGTCACAATATTTTTGTTCATCATTCCTACACTAAGAACAACATCCAAAGTAATTTTCTTCCAGAAGAAGGATTGATGGTAGGCCTATAATTTTCTATCATTTTCTAACTATCATCAATTCTTAGATAGAGCTTGCTTTAATTTTGATTAAATTTGGTGAGAACTGGGCCACCACTAGGGAGAACTGGGACGCAACCTAATGAGAACTGGGACGGACCAATAAAACATGTTGTAAAGTTATCACAAATTAACCAAATTATTGAATTCCTGTAATTTCTATGATGTTTAAGACTGCTGACAAGATGCTAGACATCATTTTGATGTATAGTTACAAGATTAAGATACTTTTATGATATCTTTATCAAGGTGTGCACATTATTATCAATGTAGAAATAGAGCAATTGTGGGAGAACTGGGACACCATCAAATACCACATTAAATGAGATGAACATGTCATGGTTTGTTACCCAGTGTTTTTAACCTTGTGATGCTGTAACTTCTTTTGGAGAACCTCCAGGTTCTTATTTTGACTGATAGGCTTCCTGCCACATGCTTATTTGTTCATCATTTGTGTGATTTCAGATAAATCAGTTGTAGATTGGTGAGAACTGGGACGGGTGCGTCCCAGTTCTCATCAGCTTGGCATTTTTAAGAAAAATATTCATATAGTAATTTTGGATAACTGATCATATGGAAAAGTTTTTAATACAGTATTACACATTTAGCACTATCAAAATGGACTCTTGTCATTTGGGAACCCTGTGAAAAAATAATCGCCAGACACTCGAAAAAAAAATCTTTTGTTTTCGTAGGTCTAGAACAGGGGGGTGTCCCAGTTCTCCTTTGTCCCAGTTCTCCCAGGTCTCCCCTATATTACGTAGTTTCTGATCATGGGCTGGCCACACCTTGTTATGATAAGTCTTATCAGTAGGTCCCTTATCTTCCTTTATCTACCATTAGCTTTGTATTGGGGAAAAAACAATGGGATTATAGACAGTTGGCACGTGGCAACTTAGGCCACATGATAAAAAAAGGTTGGCTTACGGAGTCCCAAGTATTTTGATAGTAAATTAATAAATTTATTTTGAATTTAATTCTTAAATAACTCTTTTAACTTCCAAGCAGTTTCTTTCCGACGCTAACTAAACGAAAACAAATGGTGCCCCAGACTTTCTGGAATCTCTCTTTAGTATCCAAAAGTACATGAAAATTCATAACCAGTAAATGAATTTATTTATCTCCAATTAAATTTGTCAAAGGATTCGTTTAACTCATGACATTAATATTATGGATTTGCTATGAAGCTCTTGCTAAAAGATTAATAACGGATGTTTAAGAGAATAACGATGGACGCATAATGAAGAGCAAGAAACTCCACTTTTTCGTTTTTTGTCCACTGACTAAAAGGATTTGATTATTCTTTTTGTCACTTTTTGGGGGGTATCAAGATACATGTACTACCTTATGGATGTGTGAGTTTAACAGGAGGACAATCATGCCATACAACTACACTGGGTTCTTACTAAATCATGCATTTCTCAATACAATACTTAAAAATAAAGAACAATACTGGTACATGAATATCAGACACAATATTTCAATTGCTTCATCAGTTACACGAAAAGCTAGTGATAATGAATATCTGGTATAATACTACAATGCTAATCTCTACTGAGTGTGAGAGTATAACGCAACATTAAAAACTCAATGGGCAAGGTTCTTATCATGCATTGATAGGTGGATTATGTTGTTTTTTTTGCATGTGTAGGTGATGTTTTTATTTCAATTTCAAAAATATCGATATGCTGATTCTTCTAAGAAGGTTATTCCACTGATATGAGCCATTCTGCGGCTTTAAGGCATAGCCATTTAATTACCAGTTGGGGGGGGGGAGTCATTTTCCAAAATCCTTTCTTTAATAGCAGGAGGGTTGTGATAATTTTTACAATATACCGGTACAATTGCATGCCTGCAGAAATATAGCAACATTTGCATGGACATTTGCCAGGCTTTGGCTTTGCTTAAAAATCAACATGAGGAAATGGACATTGCTTTAAATCGACATGAGTAGCTGACATGGGAATTTCTCAAAATCCACATGTGACTTGCCCCCCCCCCCCTCCAGGATTCTGGGCTTTAGATTACCGGTAGTGTATCACCATCAGTAGCTGAGTAGGCCTGTCGGTATCATTAACATTGCAGGGAACGTGGAGAGAAACTTTACTCTGACTCTCCCTGTTCATTGTCAGCACATTTCTTTATTTTCTTCTTCCCACCAGTGGTTGACACTCTCTGACAGACACAGAGTCACTGAGTGAGAGTGTCTGTCTCTGTCAAGACAAAAGTGTTATTGACATTGTCTGGGATGCAGCATAGGGTGAGCGATAATATGTGAATCTGTCTCTAATTTCACAAATAGCGAGGTATTGCGACTCGAATACGACCGAAACACCCATGTCAAGCATGCCACTGTATTTCAGGGATAGAATAACACTTGTGGGACCATTAATTACAACAGGAGGAGTAACATCATGCACATATTACCGGGAATACACACTGCTCACGTCGACAAGTCAGCCTCTGTTGACACTCGCGCTGTAGACTTCCGGTCACAGCGTTGTTTCCCGCGTCATTTTCCAGCGCCATGTTGTCATTTGGACAGGTCTACGCCGAGGCTAAATTATACAGCCTGCGACCCTGACGGAGCGAAGACCGACAACCATTCTTCCAAAAAGGAAGATGTAGTCTAGAATGTCAATCCCTAGCATCAATCCTTTCCCCTTTATTCGGAATTTCCTGCAGGAGTATGGATTGTCAAAATATTTTGGGGGTCTAGATGGGGGGTCCCCATGTCACTTGTCGATTTAAGAAAAGCCCATGTCACATGTCACTAAATTTGTAATTTCACCTGTCCTTGTCACTTAGCTCCATGTCACATGTCGATTTTAAAAAAGGACCATGTCCCATGTCATTATCTTTTTTTCTCCCCTGTCCTTGTCACTATAGCTCTATGTCCCTTGTCGATTTTAAGAAAAGGCCATGTCACACTGTCGATTTTAGGGGTCTAGACCCCCTATTTTCATACCCCTCGGGGGGGGGGGAGAGAAATTTTTTGCCCATTCAAAGAGAAACCTGTTCATTCTGTGTGTGTGTGGGGGGGGGGCGTGCCTATGAAAATCCACTCCCCTGTTGTTATGATCACTCCCTTATTACATACTGGGTATTGATGTATTGAGGGGCCATCCACAAATGACATCATGCTGGAGGGGGGGGGGGCGGTGGGTCAGGCTCGGAATGGGGGAATTAATTTTCCATATACCTTCAGCATTGCAAAATTGGCAACGAAAAAAAAACATGGCGAGGGGGGAGGGGGGTCAAAAATGGTAGAATTTTTCATGACGTCACTTATGGATGGCCCCAACCAATTTCTCTCTCTTTATTTGGTAGGCTATGAATGCCAATTCAGGCTATTGAGGTTTCCCATAATACACTCTGTTCCTGGAGGTATCCTGTTAATTATGATAAGTAGGTCAGTCACATGACCAATGCCATTGGCCAGAGCAGGTCACGTGACTGACCTAATTATGGTAATTAACAGGAAACCTCCAAGAACAGAGTGTATTATGGGAAACCTCAATAGACTGAATGAAACAAGAGGAGGCTACATTTTTGAAAGATATGGCTGCCAAGAATCATCATTTTAGAGACCACCATGTATTCATTTCCATTCCAACTCAGCTTTATTTGCCAAGAAGTTATACTTTGCTAGCTGGGATTTTCTATCAAATACCACAATAAATAACCCATTCCATTTTTCTCTTTTGAATTTGGGGGTAAAATCTCATAAGTATCAATGCAGGGAAATGTCAGGAGCCCTGCTCACTGTGCGATAGTCCCCACCGACTGCCAAACTACCAGCCCCCAAAATCCAGCAAAAATGACCGTTCCTAGGTTTCAGAAGTAATCTACTGGTCCCATAATTTCAAAGTCCTTGAGCCACTGGTCGCCTGATTTTAATGGATATGGCGCCACTGTCTTATTTTTTAAAGAAGTTTTGTTGAGTACCCCATTCTTTGCAGTGTTCATGTGGCAGTTTTTTAACCAAATTCAAAGATATACTTGCGGCTTTCTTTCTATATCGATTATTTATAAATATCATATTGCACATATTGATTAATGTCACACCTGTTTCATATGGCCACCCACACTTAGCAGAATTTACAAACGAAAAGAAGTGGAGCCTTGGCAACTCAGAGTTTGGTTGGCACCCTTCATTGCAGATGATGTTGCAATGAGACCAATGGCAATGGCAATATTTATAATACACAAATGTAATGTGCTTCACAACTATAAGATAATACCTTTTTTTCTTTGTTCAGATGGGTTCTTTCTCCTACGATGTAAATCCATGACCAGTAGACTAGTAGCCTAACTGCCTCCTATAGACGTAGGTGCCGTGCACGCAGTGGTAAGTGCACGTTACATTCTTGTAAGCTTTCTCACACGAAATTCTACGAATTAAATACAATAACAAACAAACAAAAGAGAGGGGAGAAGAAGAAGAAAATTGGACAGAGGGAACAATATACCATATATACCATGTGGAGCGCATCAAATGGGGGATCCTATCATGTGCTACTCTTTATAGGTTTGGTTTCTTGTGGCTAAGTATGTGAGTATTTGATACTTGAAGATGGTCATTGTAGAAGGATAGGAAGATATTACCACTTGACCCTCGACCTAATACATGTAGTATACTTATGACCCTTTTTAGCAAATCTTAATGTGTGTGTGTGTGTGTGAGGTTAGCGCTGGTGTTAGCGTCTGTTCTCACACTGAATGTGTACACTAAGTTTATCTGGAGTGTCTAGCAAACTGTCAAAGCCCAACAAAAATGCCACAATCTCACACTGACCAAGAATCCAAATTCACACTGAATATAATCAGTAGAGTGTTGCCTAAACTGCTAGTAAGGGTTGCAAGCCTACGAGCCGCCCATACAACTACACTGTAAAAAATGTGTTTAGATCCTTAACACATTTCTAAACACTTTCTTGTAACAACTTTTTAAACACTTTATCCTAAACACTTTCGCTAAAGTGTTTAGGATTGCCAGGTGTTTAGACATTTTAAGTGTTTATCACAGAAAGTGTTGATGTGTCAAATGTGTTTAGTAAGTGTAAGGTGTGTAGACAGTAAGGTGTTCAGGAAAATCACTGTTTAGATAGATGTGTTTAGATATGTTAAGTGTTTATATCAACAATGTGTTTAGGACTAAAGGATGTCTCTCACAAGGTTCCGAATGTTGGATCAATGTTGAAGGCTGGTTTATTCATGTTCATCATCCAGTCATCAACATTCTTTCAATGTTCTATGCCCACAAGTCTTGAGATTAAGTCAAAATGTGTCCAAGCACTTTGATTGACAGAGTGATCTGGACCAGGTTGTATGCAGTAATCCCTACCACCACAAAATGGATGTTTACCATGGGTCACATTGAAATCGCGGTAATGGAGAGGGTAAATTTGTAACTATTTCTTTTACAAATTCATTCTAAGATGAAATACCAATGCTAGGTCCTATCAAGTTGTTGTGTATTATCATTACTATACTCAATTCAGACATTTGTGTCTATCAGAATATTATGGTTTTATCATTATGAGCATCCCTTGCCACCTAGTGAGTTAGATTGGAAGCAAACATTTAAACACTTGTGTTTAATGTCTAAACACTTGATACCAATGTGTTTAAATTCTAAACAGCTCAACACTTTTTCTTGAAATGTGTTCAAGTGTTCAGAAAAAAGTGTGTAAATGCTGATAAGTGTTTATTCTAATGAAAGTGTTTAGCAAAAACAGGTGTTTAGCAAGAAAAGTGTTTGATTGCTCAACACATTTTTTACAGTGTAGTAAGTGGTGCGTTGTAACTGGGATGCTGATGTCCACACATGTGCATCCTTTCTATGGTATTGAAGATCCCCTCCTCTATACTCCCCGCCTCCGCTTACAGAACTTGTCTTTCTTTGTATTGACTGACCTCCAATTTCTTTCATCTAGAGCTAGTTCTATTCATCCCTAAGAGTTTCAGGGTTGATGGAAAATCCATATAGGAGCGTTATCGGGTCGGTTTAAAGTAGGACCGCACCATCATTAATTCTGATCTTATTGATTTATGGTATTGATGATTCGACACTATCAGTAGAAGTAGGGCTTTCCTCCTACACCCGAATATCAAGCAGTAGGAACATTGGACTATAAATGAGGCATTGGTACTTGTTTTAGTTGTATGTGAAACGTAGTCGTAATTTTACCTTCATGTTACTGATAAGCGGTGAGTACGAGTGCCAATCGGTGGATCCAAAGGCTTGGGGGGGGGGGGGCAACGGGCCTTACTCCCCCCACCCATCCCGTAAGGAACAAAGAAAAGGAGAGGGGATGGCATTACAATGGAGGGGACGTTTTTGATAGTACTTAAGAGTTTAGCTGCTTATTTTGTACCTCAAAATTTGCTAAAAAATAGGGGGTGCGCCCCCTCCTTTTGGGCCGCGCACCCCCCCCCCCTTTTTTTCTAATCCTGGATCCGCCACTGAGACATCCCCCTCCTGTACAATCCTGGACCGGCCACTGTGAGGGTATATGTATACACATGTATGTTGATATGGAGACATCGGAGACATCCAAATACCTTGAGCTGCAAAGGTGGTCATACATTGGGATTACTGTTACAAGAATGTAGATAGCATTGCCAAATGGTTGAATCCGTTGGCAACGTGGAAAGAGCACCAAACCGATTTATAAAGCCCCTGGGTGAAGTGGATATCTGAAGGCACACGTGTAGGGACGTCTCAACGTCAATCTACCCTATACATGTGTACATTGTAGTCGTTGATGGTACTCATCAATGAAATTTATTATTTGAAAATGGCAATACATTGAATTAGTTTTACATTGGAAACCGGGGTATGCAATTTATATCTAATGTAATTAGGGTAGCTTATAACACGGTTAGCGAGTTTTCACTGTGTAAAATGGATAATATGAGTTCTGATATCTAGCGATATAAGAACCCAAAATTGACAGCGGACGCGCAGCGGAGTGGACATATTTAATCCTACCTTGACAACGAGTGGACACGAAAGTAAATCCTCCATTTTTGAAGCTTATAGACCAAACCTGACGAAATAATTTCAGCAGTATATCCTTTACATGTTATTCTAACTCCCTGTCGGGTAGATTACTTGATATTAAGGCTGAATTTAACATAAAAAAATATTAAACTTTCAAAGCGAGCGACTGGCCGTGCGTCTTCGCCATTCTGTCAATACTACAGGTGCCACCACCTGGTGTGTACAGAATGGATTATATTTTAGACTGGCGCAGCTCTGTCTCGATGTGTTCGCAGTAGTAGACCTACGAGAATGGGAGTTGGAGGAGGTTGCCAGCTTAACCATATGTAAACATGAAACCAAGATGGCGGAGGGCCGTCTTGTCGACTCACAAAATAAATGAATGGATTCTATACAATTTAAAGGTAAATACTAAGAATTAATGGAGGAAACCCTGTTATAAGCGCAATATATAATGAATAGACTTGCACTCGTTGGCTTCATGGGTTTCATATAAGCATTCGCCTACGGCTCATGCTTATATCACCCCTGAAGCCAACTCGTGCAAGTCTATTCATCATATATTACTTACATATTGATCTAGATTTGTGAACAGATATATTCAACACCTCATACTTTACCTGTACCATTTGTCTGCTATAGATATGTAACTATATTGGCACCATGTCAATCTTGTAGCACCTGTCAACTTATCTCTCTGTGTATGTATAGATTAAAAGGGCTGTAATGACGCACCTGGCTAGTGTACGTATATACGTCTATATATGATAATTGTATGTAATAACCTGAGGTAATTTAAGTTTGTATAATAGTAATTTAGTTGTAATAGTTTCTGTTTGATTAACATTTCTGAATATATCCGTCTGTGCATGAGTAACATCTCCAGGGACGCAATTGTATTGTATACAATAATGTATTAGAAATACATGCCATCTATTCTCCCAGAATCGTCATCAAATAATAATAGGTTTAACTTATTACCAATGACTGATCACATTTAGTACACTGTTACTAAAATATATAATTCGAACATGGGCCGCTATGTCTTCTAAAATATCAAATACATGTACCAACACATGGTTCAAAATGAACTCAGTATTCTAAGCATCAAATTATAGAACATATATATCTGAGGAAATCCATTTGAAATAATATAAAATATTTTAAGTATACACTGTATACCCCTTTTACTGGGAAGGCTTCTTGTTGTTTTTAGTTTTTTTTTTATAAATAATTAACTTACCTCAAGCAATTTATAAACACGTATAATGTCATGAATCCACGTTCTTTGAAAGGCGCTATTATTAATACTAATATATTCCAAGCCATATGGGTTATGTGTATAGATACTTTTCGCCGTTCATTAAATTCAGATGTAATGGGACAGATGCAGGTCGTTCTTAAATTGCCCCTCTTCTTTTCACACCGGGTGTTCACAGTAACAGATTTGTTTTAAGATAATTATCGTTGAGGATATAATTAGATATCTTATTGAATTATAATATAGCGCAGTTATTTATATATAAAGTACAATTCGCACTTTGAATGTGTGATATCGGTGCTTATGTACAACTTTGGAAAATGACGCTGTTGGTGTTTAAAATAGTTCAGCCTCACACCACTAGATGGCAGGCGTGTATGGCCCCGGCCCCACACCAGCAAAGCCAACGTTGTAGACGCTCTAAGAAGTAGGGCTTTAAGAACAGGTAGTGTCGACCATAATGTGATTCTGTGGCATTTTTAACCTGACAATATACAAGTTATATCATAAAGGTACATCTGAGAACATGCCCCCTTTCAGGTCATTTTATTTCTGAAATGTAATGTAGAACCTCGCATATAAGGCGTAAGAATAAACTCCCCTAGCTTCACCTGATACTTGATAGGACTTGCCCTAGGTGAGGCTCTGGGATTTTTGCATGATGTCTAGAAGGTACTAGAGTGGCCAAACTATGAGTGAGTGAGTGAGTGAGTAATAGATGTTTAATGCCATTTCGACAGCTAAGGTCATATTCATGGCGAGTACTACATTACACAATTTCACAGAGGAATGTGTCAGTGCCCGCGCATATGTGCACCACACACATCCTGAGGGAATAGGAAAGAGGAGAAATAGGCCCTTTTAAGTGGGCTAGGGAAGCCCGGCCAAACTATGAACCCCATGTGCGCCTTATTGACCTGGCATAAACGCTAGCTTTTCCTTATATGTGAGGTGCGCCAAAGATTAGATTATGTGCGACATGTGTCTCATTTTGTGAAAACACATCACATATACATGTATTACATATGTCCATCAAACTAGTTCTGAGAGGAGAGCCTGTATCAATGGAAAAATGATGTAAAACAAAAGAAACATATGGCAATATCCTGGTGTCTCAAGTAAGCCGAATTGCATAATAATCACAAGCACCCCCTTTAGGCCGAAAAAAGCTGTATTTCCGGTAACATGGTCCAAAAAGTTGAAGTAGGTAGGTCGGATTTTTTTTTTTCAATTTTTTCTTCTTTCCTGAGTTTTCACTGGTGGATGTTAGAAAAGTTCATTTCCTGCATGGAATATTAGAAAACCATTTGTAAATATGTCCCTACGTGTCAAATAACAATTTTGGAAGAGAATGTTCAAAAAAATTGAAAAAATCTTCAAAAATCTTACAAAAATATTTAAAAAAAAAACAGTAAAAAATTGAAAAAAATCTTCTGAGGTCGGCCCTATTTACCTGAGGACGGTCGGGTGACCGGAAACAAACCTTTTTTTTGGCCTTAGGCTAAAAGCCTGACTGGCTGCTAGCATGCACCCTATATATAGACGTTTCTCCCCGCTGGGCTCGGTAACCACCCCTCATGATTACAGCATATCATTTTGATCAGCGATACGCCGGCGGTAATTATGCCAAATGAGTTTTCAGGAATTTGGCCTTGAGCATGGCAGGCTGGCACCAATCAGGTTTTTCACACATTAACATATCTTTTGAGGGGATTGTTTCATCTCTTGTACTATAGATACACAGACCTGCCTCCTTATCCTACTTTTAATGTTAACCCTATAAAGGCTGCTTATGCATTAATGCATCACGCCTATTGGTAGACATGATGCATGAATGCAGCCCTGACAAGTAACTCCCCAGACCTGCATTCATGCATCATGTTGACTGACCCTACAGGGTTGATCCTCTCCCAGAAGGTCATCATGATGCACCAATGAAGTGCTGGTGAGCAGACCTCTTTGGTGTACCTTGCAGACCAACGTCCTGATGCACTCCTGCATCGGCGGTCCTTAAAGTGTTTTCAGAATACAGCAGCTAACAAACCAAGCAGGTTAACTACACCTAATATCGTCATGGCGAATTGAGCCGAAATGCCCAAGGGTTCCCCCAACTACAGATAGAGATCCTGATCTTTATACCCGAACACTAGAACAAGCCTTATCTCTGTATCCCGATGATTATTATCTCTGTTGTGGACCTTATCTCTGTGGTGCCATCAGAGAGGTTTGCTGTTGACCTCGGCTGTCTTTTTGTGCAGTCTACTAGAACTAGGTTGGGTGGGTGGTCCATATTCTGTTAGAAAGTCTCACGGTAGGAGGTTGCCTGTGCCACTTTACTTCTGTGGAAAGTTGCAATCCAGATATAATTTACTTATATCACTCCCCAATTTAAAGTAGGGTCAAATTTGTCTCACCATTTTCTTAATTAAAATGTCCAATGCAAAGGTATACAAAATATAAATATATTGCAATTAAGTGTTTTAAAATCAATACTCATTTACATAGGGACTATATCCATGCAACAATAGCTATATATGATATAGTATTACAGGTGACAATAGCGTTAACAAATATAAGACATGTATCTTATGCCATGCGTACATTACTTTTATGACATATTTCTATCGCATAATTGTGTAAGATATTTTCGCTTACACAACATATCATCAACACAATGTTGACTAAGATATTGTACATGTAGTCCATATACTAGACATGCCATGACAATGACATCTACACGCATGCGCATTTTGTATACATTTCTAATGATGATTTCATGTGATGCATGTACGTAGTGTGTATCAAATGGACACATGTTACAATCGCGTGCACTAGTAATTGTATCTAAATGTATCTCTTGTCACTTCAATGTGAGAAGAAATTAATGGTTTTATACGTTCAGAGTAAATGGTTTTAAATGTTCAGCACCCCCTACCCCAGGTTAACACCACATAAGGGACAGGTATACATGTATAGGTATTAGTACATGTAAATGTCATAAGGAGCAACCCTAACAGCAGCTATAGAAAGGGTTATATACATGTACAGTTTATCAGTCAGTAAGTCGGTCAGGAGTCCTGCTTGTCTATGTCCAAGAGATCTGTGGTGTAGTCAAGTGGGTTGTATATATTCTCGTATATAGTCATTTCAATCAGGACCCCATGGAGGAAATCTGGGTAGCACATGTTTAAGGGTTTATTGAGATTCACCTTATAGAATAGATTATCATCGAGACGTTTACATACCTTGAGACGTTCGCCCCCCTTTAAAATAGCTCAGACTTTCCCTCTGTTTAACATTGGACATGGAAATCAGGTTAACATTGTATCAACATCGCGAACAGGTTTAATGCTGACTAATCAAGTTGCGGCACCAAACTATTTTCTTTGGCGTTGTTGGACGTCTCAAGGTATACGTCCCAAGGTATGTGGACGACTCTAAAGGTTGAGACACATTGATTCTTAATATCAAACCGTCATAGCTGAAGTAGTTCCTGACTGCTGAATGTAGGGATCATTATCAAAAGGAGGGATATAGACTAGAGGTCACAATGGTGTATACATGTGTATAGGTAAATAATGTTATTATTTTCCCCATATTTTTCGCTCTGCTGGTATAGTGTGTTAGGCGTTCCTATCTACAACCATTAAATTATTTTTTTTCTCTCTTTTCAATTTGGTGCCCTATATGTCCTTTTTCCATACCACACACTGTTATTTGATCACAATCTTACTTTCAAGAAGCAGGTATAGCTTTAATGACTTGGTCATTGACTACAGGTATGAATGAGTGTGGATTTGGTTGGAAGCGGATGAAGTAGTTAAAATGTCGTCTGCCTTTGAAAGACTACCTTTTAGAAATGCACATTTTACACAAATACCCACACATCAAACCGTCTCCCTAGGAGTGGGTCAGATTTCGGCTAATTCCCTCACAATTAAGGCATCCCTTCGGAACAATGATGGCGCCGAGATATTCAAATTTCTCAGGCAAAAAATGTTCCGTTACCAGATATTTTTAGTGTAATTTAAGGAGCGTAGGGTTCTTGGTGCATGGATGCAGTCCCGCTGCGTTTTTTTTCTACAGAAGTCCCCACATCAGGCAAGCCCCCAGTGTCCCCCTGTTCCCGCCAGAAGGAGAGATCTTAGATAGTACAGAAAGCAATCTTGCTTGAGAGGGACACCTCTTTGAGAAGGGTGGCCTTCGTTTCATCTAGTGCCGTATGGGGATTGGATAAAAGCATTTCGTTACACAATGGACCAAAATATCCCAATTGTTGTAGCCACCCGTATTCAATTAGTGTGAGGGAATCCCTACCGTGCCCAAGGGGGTGATAAGGCACATAGTGTCTTTAGAGATACCAAATATAGGCTCTAAACCAACAACTCCCACCGTTATAGGGAACAGAGCCTTTCCCTTATGGAGGTGGCCATCTTGAAGTCAGTTATGTAACTGCCCCCCGACGGCCATCTTGAATTTAGCATAGAATTGAGGGTAATCTCTTATCTTCCCCTACATCCAGCAGACAACAATGAGGATTAATAAGAGCGACAAGCTGACCCTGCCCCTATCTTCTCCATTGTTTTGGGTGTGAAGGGAGGGGCTTGGTTTTACTCAGCCTGGATTATATGTTCCCTCTTAAAAACATTTAAAGTTTAATTTCTCTAGTATTTAAACTACTAAATCTATATGAAGGTTATTGTGGTTTAAGGTATATGCCATCCATAGCTATAAATTTTAACATATAGCTCCATATACTCAAATAGGTAGATCCCACCAAAGTAAACTGTACAAAGAGGCCAAAATCTGATCTAGCCCCCGACTACTTGAGCCACCTAGCTGATTCTCTCAGTACTCGCAATGGATTAGCCCCGTATACCAGAACTTGAACCATCTATAACAATACCCACTCCCTTTTAATATAGCCCCCTTCCCCAATATCCACTTCATCTATAAATAATTCAATTCCACATCGGGGCAACTTTATTCAGTGAATATTTTGTCGTCTGCTGGAGTTGATTCCAAGCCACATGTTTCCTGCAGGAAGAAAAAGAGTTGTATTTGGCGGCAGTTGTGCGAAATGTCGTCTGCTTGCTGAGGAAGGAAGGCTTTGGATTTGATCGGGTCTGGTTATTGAATCAAGTCTGCTTATTGACCGCCTTGATTTCCAGTGGGAATGCTCCTAGAAAGGCCATGCAGAGACCCAATTTTCCGTGGTGATAGCTCTCTCCGGCCATGCACTTCCCCCTCTAGGCTTCTCTCAGGATCTTCCTCCAGCCCAGTGGCCCCAGTAGCGGTCGGGAGGTCGGGGGTTGACGCCGAGGCTATCTGAAATACGGCACGTAAACCCATGCATACGGTAAGGCCGCCTATCTTCCTTCTTTGAGTGGATGGTCGACGTTTTGGTGAATACACGCTCCAAGAGATGTCTCACTCTCCTCCCCTCTCTGTGATAATCCAGGAAGTGGCAGGTCAATTCAAAATGCAGGCACTCTGATTGTCATCGCCTTCTTCTCCAGCCTTAAATGTGTGTCCTCAGATTGCATATTGCGAATTCTTCCATTTGACGTCGAAATCCTGGACTGTGAAATAAAAGTGAAAAAGGAGCGTGCCAACGCTAAAGAAAAAGTGAATAAAAAGATAATAGAAATGATGTCTTTCTATAGATAAAGTGCCTTTCTATATAACCGTATAGTGGTATCAAGGGGTGAAGGGTCCAGCGTTGATTACTCTCTGTAATAGTTGTGTGTGTGCATTTCCTGCCTTCCCCTTTCGGTTGCCAAAAGTCGTCTGCTCGGCCGACGTTTGGTGCTGTTAGCCAGGAACGCCATGACCGGCAGGTGGCGCCCCCTAGGTTGAGTTAGTGACGCACGGCGGGGACAGCCCGCTGCCACTGACGCCACACTCGCTGCCTATGTCGATTGTTGGCAAGCGGCAAACTGATGCATTTCACCAGAAGAGGACTCATTGGACGGATAGGTATGTCTGCTTTCCTCCTCTTACCCTTGGCATCAGCCAACACTCCATCATTCACTTTCCATTTTTATTTCAGCTGCTCCAGCCCAGTGTAGCACAGGGTAGGTCATTTGGGGCGGAAGGGGGGATATTGTCTTGAGAGTGGCGTGGCACATAAGTTAGCTGTTCACGCCAGTGGGTTGGCAAAGTGAAGGCGCGACCAGTTGGTTTGGGCAGCTCCTGACCACAGGGTCATATATTCTGTTGGCGTCACATCGCCGCCCGCTAATATTTTCTACTTGTATGCTTGATTTAATTAAGGTCAGACACGCCTGACAGTAACGCTGACAGCAAAGTTGTCAAGTCTGTCCAGCCTACTTCACCAAGATGACAGAGCGCGAATAGTCAGTTTTAATTCAATCTCGATGGTGTTTCTTGTCAACTTTGGTTGTTTATCACCGCCGTGTTTTATCTCGTGGCGCGCTGCCACCGCCCGTACTCTATTCCAACCGACCATTTGCACTGTTTGGAGACAGAACTTCCCCAACATTAGGATTTTCACTTAGATTTAGCTTAAAAGTGGTTTTGCAGGCGCACCATTGGCGGCCATGGTTATTTAACCCGAATCTGTCAGATGTGTCAAGCCCCTTCGTTATTTATTGGACATAAGGTTTTGGGTGGCAGGGACGCCTGTTAAGGTGCCACCACCGCCACTGTTGTCTATGGCTAGACTACAGCCATCACGACTTTGAATGCGTAACAAAGGATAGAAAACACTTATCACTTTTAGCACTGAGGAGCTGGAGATGGACTTTGTTGGCCACATGGAGGGGGATGTTTTAGAGATGTGCTAGGAGCTGGCCGACTTGTGTTGTTGGTGCGGGGAGATGGAACGTGAGACGATGATGAATGACCGCCAAGTGGCCGACAGGGGCAGGGGTGGGGGGTTAGGTAGGGGGAGGGGGCACTTTTAAAAGCCCGGTCGTTTTTCCGTTCGGTTGATCACACAACTACACTGCGACCACCAGAGGAAGACCGAGGCGACGGCCGCAGCCGCCGCGACGCGTTCACGGCCCACCCCCACCCCATCCCTCCCGCACCCGCTACTACTAACCCCCCTGTCCTAATCTCGGTAATTATAGGGGTTTAAATCTTTTGTTCGTAACGAGCACCAGGGCTGAGAGGATGGAACATCGGCGCTGGCGATTATCTTGACAGTTGCTCAATCCATGCAGAGCCCGACAATTATCATCCAACCAAGGAGTTTTGCCTCGCTTATCGGTCGGCGGAGAGCCCAAAAACCCGTCTGGATGTAATTTGCTACGTTTGGGTCGATGCTGTGATGCTGGGAATGGTGGAGGAGGAGGAGGAAAGTGAAGAAGAAAAGTGGAGAGATGGAGGCGCCACACAGCGACGCGTCCCCCGCCCTGGCGCGGTGGCGGGTCGCGTGGTCGGGCGCGGCGGATGTGGCGTGGTGTCGGGCGGTGACCGCGCGGCTTCATTGTACTGCTCAGGGAAGCGTCTCTTCCCGCCCTGGAGGAGGCTGGAGGACGCTTCATCCACCACGGCAGTCCATCTCATAAAGCAGGCAGATCGATCCTCACAAGCCTGATTGGGTGGCAGTAATGAAGACCGTCTCCACAGCGCCCTTCCACCCACCCCTTCACTTTCCTCCAGTCCCACCCCCACTGTCTCCAGTTCTCACCCGCCTGCTAAACTCCCCGCCAATCGTACCCACCCCATCCCCCTTCCACATCGTCCCGCGCCATTGAACGCCAAAATCCACCGTCTGCAAGGCTCGGTCGATTAGGGCCAGGGAACAATTTGTAGCTACGACCGATGATTCGGCCGATTGGCTTTCACGTGCTTAACTGAAGAATGGGCAGCACACAAGAGTAGATGGTAATTCCCAGGGACCCTCCCCCATTTCCCCTCATTCTTAACGGCTGCTAACACCCACACCCATGTAGTTTTCTTTAATAGAGGCTTAGGTTGGGGGTGGGGGATTTAAGCAAAAGTTGTTGCAATTCATGATTGAGAATTTATTGAGATTTGATGGCTGATGATTCCTGTCACTCACAGCTGTATCACATATCTTATATCATACATCTCATTCCAAGAATAATTGGCCTTCTATTCTGGCACTTGTAACATTTATACATATGTATCGCGTGCCCGGGATCGCGTGGTAGTTGTCCTTTCATTTGAATCAAGTTCTATGAATCTACATACCTGTATGCGCAAACCACCAGAAAGTTAATTTGGAAATATTGATTAAGGTATATCATTTTCAAGTTGCCAAGTTTAGCTATATGTAACATGAATAATTGGCAATACGAGACAGGATATAAACAAACCCCTATACATCAACAACGTTGACCTTACATATAACCTCTGCTGAGCTGTATACACTATCGTTGGGGTGGTAGACCCATGTATCTTCATTGAGGGTGGTGGTCTAGGGGGTGCTATCGGGTCAGCCCCATCTCCCCTTATCATTTGTCTGTCCGGAGATCCAACATGACCCATCAGGTAACCTAGACCGTGTATATACACCCTGGTAGACCTGGTATACACAGTGGTTGGACTGGGCTGCCGACGCCCAAGCAGACAAGTTACAGATGTATAAACTCCAGCCTTCAGCCTTAGTACTTTGGATATTTTGGGTGAAGAAGAGAGAAGGAGGAGCAGAGAGCCCAGTTTTAAGGATTGAGGTAATCCTCCTAGAATGTCTACAGTCCCCCGCCTTATTTTTCTATAGAAGAGGGGGTAGAATAATTGAACTCCCATTCACTCATTTTTATACTATCATTACCTGAAATTATTTCACAAATCATACATCAATACCAGAGACTTTTAGCAAGTCTAGCTCTCCTCCATGCAGACTGCTGAGGTTAGGAGACCCTGTTTAGGTTCGTGAGAGCTCCTCCAGAGGGTAGAGGAGCAGCTCTTGAATGACACAGGAGGAGGGTTTGGGCTTATCATGCTACTGTTGGACCATGCAGGACGCTCAAAGGCCCGGCACCATGTACATAGGGCGGCACTGAGCACCTATCTCGAGGATGATTTATGATTGTTGACAAATTAAAACAGTTGTGCTCTCATGGGGTGGGCTGGTCGGGAGCTGAGAAGGAGGGGCAGGCCAGGCCGGGTCAGGCGGGGGAGCACGATAAGCTTACGGGGCAGCCCTCAGGAGGGGCGGTCAGAGGCCCTGCTGGAGTCACCGATACTCAATAGGACACCGCCAACGTCTGGCCACAACTGGTGTCCCCCCCTCCATCTTACCCTCCAGGACCTTCTCTCCATAATCTCCTTCCATAACCTCTCTGTGCCTTATTGCCTACTCAGCATCTGATGTGGCAGTGGTCTCTAAGAACTGGTTCACTTACAAGCTTACCTCTTCACCCTCCATTGGGGCCATAACTGCCCTTATCATCGCACTGGAGTGGGTATAAAACCAGGGGGGGGGGGGCAGTAGTTGTACTGGAGGATAGGAGCCCGCCCTATGGACGCCCCAATATACCACCCACCAGTTCCTTTATAACCTTTTATTTCCACCTCCACCTCTGCACCCTTCAAACTGTAGTCGTGCTCCTTAACATTACGGAGTTACGCCTGATATATGAAAGGAAGACGGTCTAGATGAGGATAATAACGTGATGAATGATAGAGCATGCGAGATTGTCATATTCAAACAGGGCCAAATTGTTACTGCTGGGCCGATTGTCCCGACAGTAAACCTAGACTATTCATCAGCCGACACCCGATAGGGTTGAGAGAAGGGCGCGGCGCACACTGCCCCTAGTCCCGTTTCCCAATCCACAATGCATCCTCTCCCGCCTCCCTCCCTCCTCAGCCAACCCCTGAGAAAAATGTAACTAGGCCGAGATCCAGAATAAATAGCACAAGCGGTTGTATTATGAAAAATAACCTCACTCCCGCTAGGTTTTAACGTGTAAATATAAAGAACTAACTCAAATGCAAACCCCTGCTAGCCCCATCCATTATAGACGAGCTAAAACTGTAGTAGTAAGTAGTATATGGAATTGTCGGTTTTCAGATGGGAATCACCCAATATTGACAAAGTGAATATGCAATGGTTTCTTTGTTTTGAAACTGTCATACTTGCTAGACGTGGGCTTATCTATTGTGCCTGTCATTGTATGATTGTGGAAGTGGGATATTGAAGGGTGGAGCGTGTGGGACGTGGAGTATGGGAGGTATGATAGAGTGAAGAACATTTGATAATATCAGTTGTGTGTTTATTATAAGGGTGCCAAGGCAGGGTGTTTAGTCAGCCACTGAGGCATGTAGAAATGGACAGGCACCGACTAATCATCTGACAGCGGACAGGGGTCACTTGTCACCTGTAAATCGGGCCGTGGAAGCTGCAGGCTAGGGCTGGAGTTGTAGCTATAGTGTAAAACCCTGCGTATAAGCCACACCCTAAGTTTATGGATAAGCTATATAAGCCCCACCTGAGGCCTGAAAATATAGCCATTCTTTGCTATAGTCTATCTACATATACAAAATCTTTCTTGTCAGCCCCACCTTGAGCTCAAGGTGAGCATGTAAGGCTGTATTGGTCAATAAGCCGCGGCTTAAAGGCGGGGATTTACGGTAGGTTGACAGAGGGATGTAATTAATGAGGTGTGGTCAGGGTAATGAAGTGGTCAGCACTGGTGGGTCGGTGGGGGTGAGGGGGTAGTGGTGACAGGAGGGGTGTGGCGGTGACGCAAGGTTACATGGACAGGATCACCCCCTCCCACCACCCCTACTATCATTATAACCGTCCCTCCAGCACCCATGGGACGTGTCCCCATACTGAGGTACTACTGGAGGTGGGTGGGTTGGAGGGGCAGGGTAGGAGAAGGGGTACAAGGACCAGTGAGGTCAGCCCCTCTCAGCACTCAGCCCCATCCATCTACAGACCTGTCCCAATCGCCCATCCCTCACCCCTTCTACTATGGCTACTATGGATCTAGCTATAGGCCAACAACCTAAAGAGGGCACCTAGACGATATGACACACTCTCTCTAGCTGCTAATGCCCCTTCACCCTTCTCCCTCCAACCAGCCCCTGCCTATACCTGCACCCTTACCCCCTACAAACCTCCCCACCCCTCCATGCTACATTCTGATGTGTAATGCTGTACTGATCTGACAATGAGGTTGACGAGGTGTCGGGCCTCAAGACGTCTATCCCCATCCCCGACAGCAGGGAGGGGATGTAGGGAAAGGGAGAGGAGGAGGGAGAGGAGAAGGAGGGGGTGGGGGGGGGGGCTGATAAGGAGAGACATGTCCATATTGAGCGTGATATTCTAGCAGATGACGCTGATAAAAAAAAGTTCTATGGCACATGCACTGGGGCAATAAAGGTAGTGGAGATGAGAGATCATATACAGGTGTCAAATTTATATCCATAGGTATGAGGATCACAGTATAAGCCCCCCCCCCAAAAAAAAAAAAGATTTCCGGTCACCCGACCGTCCTCAGTTCAGAGAGATTTTTTTCATTTTTTTTCCGATTTTTTTTTCAATTTTCTTCGAATTTTCTTGAAGCTTTTTACAAAAATTATCAGATTTGTTAAAGTTTATATTTCTACTTGTATTTTTCCATCATCTCATCAAATTCTATGCAGGAAACCATTATTTCTCATTATAACCAGTGAAAACGTAGCAAAGTATGACTACATGAAGCCTTGCTTACAAAAAAAAAATTAAAAAGAAAAAAAAATTCCGACCTACCTACCTCAACTTTTTGGACCATGTTACCGGAAAACTAACTTTTTTCTGGCCTAATATCTGTATTTCTAGAGTCAGTGAGTGTGATTTAAAAACACAGAGAGGGAGGGGGTGGAGAAACATGCCCTCCTGTTGCTGCAAGTGGCAACATGAAGAATGGTGATGGGGAGTCGGCATCGTTTCGTCATCATCAGCTTTACCTGCCAATCGGAGGTAGCAGCAGAGGCGCCCCCTGGCCGCTATATCAGCACTGACAACATGTACACAAACCACAACTCATGCGTCTCAGTCTCAACATCAGGCATTAAACATCTAAGGCAAACTGATGCAGCGGTGCATCATGCCCATTGGTCGGCATGATGCACCAATGAAGTGCTGGTGAGCAGTCTCACCAGCACTTCATTGGAGCATCATGCCGACCCTCCAGGGATGTATCAATCCCATAGGGTCGGCATGATGCATGAATGTAAAAGTGGCCCTTAAAGGCATTAGAATCACATCATGCTGAGAGAGCAACTCCTTACACTGTGCACTTCTTTTCTATTTTTTTTATTATCAATTTTTTTCATTCTTTACCCCTCCCCTGACAGTTCCCCGTGTACACAGGTTCCCCCATCGCATGCGATCACGCCTCCCTGAGGTTTTTGGTGGTCCATCTTGGATGCACCCACCCACCTCCTGCCCCTCACCACAGAACCCCCCACCAAGGGAGCTCAACTTAAGCGCGTCCTCCCGTCTTTTTGCATGTTCATCATCTTTAAGGTAATGTCAGGCAAATCCTGGCCACCTACCCCGTCCCATGTAGTAGGCTCCATCCCATCCTCGACTCAAGCACCCCTCCTCCCTCAGTCCCTACCCCTAAGTCGTCGTGATTAATTGGTCTTTAACCGGGCTTGTTAGGACCATCGATTTGTATCAATTCATTGCTAAGCATCACGGGTTCCTTCTTGGCCTGTTGGCCCCTCCTTGGTCGCGGCAGTCGCCACCTCCTGCGTCTCTCCTGCGTCTCTCCAGGCAGAATTTCCTGGAGGTAACCAGGCGTTCCCAGGATGCCCCATGGCCCTGGAGGGAGGCCAGTGACCTTTGACCTTGCTGGGTTAGTATCCCCCCCCCGCTCCCCTTCCTCCAGTGCCCCTCCCTAACTGTCCTGTGGTAAGATGGCAAACTGTGGAATCAGGGAGGGTGGGAGGGTTGCGGGGAGAGGGGGTGGAGGGGGTCCAACAGGAGCATCAGCGTATCACAGATGGGGGTAGCGGACGTCAGTAGTGGCTCAAGCCTACTGTGTACAGAGGAGGGACTTACAGCTAGAGAGTTGGTAGGGAGAGAGTGGTAGAGAGAGAGTGACTGACAGAGAGGCAGAGAGCTTCAGCAGCAGCGGTAGGAGCAGGAGGAGGAGCAGGGTTAGACCTTCCCATAAAGAACTCGACTAGACAGGTGCTTGGTACTCTCAGTGTGGAGGCTGACGGGGACGGATTGGTGTAAACCTGGAGGAAGGAGCACTGGTACAATACCGCCATCACTAACCACTAACCTCCAGTACCTATACCTACAGTATTGGACTTGTACAGTAGCGCCATCGTGCGGTCAACTCCTGCACATCCTTATTACTAATCACTCTCTAATACCACCCACCTGTCACCCCCACACACATTCAGGCTACCAATACTTGGGGATTATCTACCGTGGTAGTCCACATCCCCCACACTCTGGAGAAGGAGGAGTGATATATACAATACATCAGGAGTATACATACAGCACCTGGAGGTGTCATTTGGAATCTATCACCTACCCTATAATTCTTTAATATATATATATACAGCTTAATCTACCTGTATTATAAGGTGATTATATCATAAGTATTTTACTAATCCCACCTTTTAGTGAACATTATCTACATTTAAACCCGCTCACAATAGGATGTACGACCAGAGGGCGGCCCCAGTTGGCGTTTGATGACGGAGCATTGCTGACCCCTTGAGCGGCGCCCCGGGATTTATGTGGACACCCCAGGACCCAGCCCCTGGCAGTGAGGAATCATTGCGCCCTGTGGACAGGATACTTGTTCTTGTCTTTCCTTCACTGGTATAAAGGATAAGGCGGACTGGATCTATGGACTTTGCCATTGGCTCTACTCTTCATAATAACACTCTTCTACACATCCAAAGGTAGGAGAGATCAAGTCCCAGTTTTAACAAGTTTTTATTATCTGCCACTGGTGGTACTTAAGATTCCTGACTTGTAGATACTAACTCATTGTTCTCCACTTCTGGAGGGCATTTCTCAAGATGGTATGACTAGACACAACCAGTATGACTTGAAACCATCAATATCAGAGTGGGTGATCGTAGGTAACACACTCCAACTACTCTGTACGATCAGTGCACTTAAGGCAGTAATTACATAGGGTTTGGTAGGGCATGCAGTCGTACCAGTGCAATTATTAGCGACCACCAGATGCAGGGCTGTAATGGCATTTAAATGAGGGATCTCACTACGACTAGTAGGGGGTCTAGTCATACCATCTTGAGAAATGCCTTCCTGATATGAGATTATTGGACGTCTGAACCTGGTAAGGGAGATAATGAGAGATAAGGAGGAGAACCATACTTAAATGTTTCAAAGTTCTCTTATCTTGAGATATCTTGAGACTTTATTGCTGCTATAGGGTTATATACGTGCTCACTACTGGAACTTTGCTAGAAACTTTAGTATTAATATATTTATTCAATAACTTATAGCCCATTTTACATCCCAACATGTTAATTGATTGCTTCCAATGGGGATTGATGACATGCAATACTTCTTACTTCCTTTACAAAACTATAAATACGATAAGAAATAACCTGAATGAGTCTGACTGGCTCCCCCAGACTTAGTATTGAGATTTCCGGATCCCTGCGTCTTGAATATTTCATGATTCAATTGATTCGGGTGCGCTGCAACATTGCCAATTGCGGTCACATTCCTCGTGGTTTTGGAAATTCGCCATGCATTCAATATAAACTCCCTAGTGTAGTGTCTGATCCAATAACTAATAGGCCCCAACAGCAGAGCCCCAGACCTCCAGGTCCTAACTCTACTTTGGGAACCACTGCACGTCTGCCTTATGAAAACATGGGCCCAACTTGCCATGAGCCCATTAACTATGGGATTTGACACTCCCACTCTATATACAAGGCAAAAGACCTATAGAAAAAAATTCAAAATATATGGAGGAAATATTCTATTTATGAGCAAGAATTATTCTGTGCACATGGGACAGGGAGTATGCAAAATAGGAGGGTTAAGTAAATAAATTAACACTGCAAAATGTGCTTTTGTTCAATTATACCTATGGGTATAGCTGTATACATGTATGAGCAGCCAGTGAGGCGTTTTGACAGTGTATGTTTAGGCCATGGGCTAGGGGAATGAGGGATGGCTATTATTACGTGTCACAGACCCACCCCAACATGCAAGAGGCACTCGGCTACGCCTCAACGACTCCCACTGCGGCATTTAGCCTGTGGAAATTGAGGATATCGTGAGGGGACCATAGAAACTATAGAAACTGTATCAACATAGCGCAGTAGTCAGACAAACACGTCTGACTTTTTAATGGACTCTCTACAAATGAAATAGTCTCAGGCCCCGACGACCCAGTTGTTCATGTTTTATGACTTGTGTTTATATATAATATATTAAAAGGGAAACCCATTGGAGACATAGGCCCTATATCAACTTTAATAGGCCCAGGCTGCAGAGGCATATAATCATTTAAAAAGGGGCAGAAGATTATCGTAGTTTTAAACTAATTGTGGGGTGTTAGTTGATCCGCTGATATAGACACTGATCCATGAATTATGAGGGTTAGATGATAATAACTCCCCCTTTCCCGCATTATTACGCATTATTACGTCATTAGTGCAATACCAGAATCCGTGACTTTTATCACATGGACGCAGCTTACAGGGCCCCACAAAAGCCCCACAGCAGGGCGCTGCTGTTGAGCGCAGAATAAACGGTTATTTTGTGCCTTTCCCTGCCCCCTAATGCACAGCAAACATTGACATTTGCCCGAGCCGCAGGACTTACTGGAGACCCCCATACCAAGCCCGGATCCCCAGACTCCCATCCGGGCTGGAGGAGGGGAAGTAGGGAGTGCGTGGAGGAGGGGGGGGGGGGGTTAAGGAGATTCGCGCCTGGTTGGGGGGTGGGGTTGGTATGATGGTGCGTTACCGGGCCGGGCGGAGCGGCGCCTGCGGGCCGACCGCCACGTGTGGCTATAGTGAGTTTATGGCGGTCCCCAGGGGCCCGGTACCGGTATGGCACCCCGGCATGCTGGCCCTGTGTCCGCCGGGGGACGGCCTCCGTACACGGGACCACCCGGGAAGCCGCCGCCCGCCCGGCCTCACATCCAGCCGCCAGGCGTGGATCACATTGCGTCGGCGGGGATGGCAATGGGGGGCAAGGCCTCTGGAGAGGGGAGATCCAAGAAGGGACAGAGCCCAAGGCAGGACAACCACACCAGGGAGGCGGCCATGGAGGAGACATAGATAATGGGTACCAGGAGGATCGGTATTCCTTCCACGACCCCCAGTTATCAGTCCCGTGCAATACTTGTACATCCCGGAGGGGGTGGGTGGAGGTCCAGGCGTCCACCATCCCCTGTACCCGCCCCAAGACGCCTCCTCCTCTAGTAGCAGAAATACCCGCTCCCTCAGCTTCCCTTTCCACCCTCCTTATTGATATCAGGCCCACGGAGCGGCAACATCAGCCGATACAAAGTATCATGGTTTGCCGACATCCCTCAGGCCTGTAACGGGATCCACGCGGCGGCCTCGGAGCAATATCACTCCGCCCCGCTCAGCGGCGGAACGCCGCTGAGACGTAGCGCCCATTAGTTTTGGATTTCCCTACCAGGGGGCAGCAGCGCAACAACATTAAGCCATCGATAGCACTGGTAGGGACCTTGACGCAGCTACTCACTATGGAGGAAAAAATACTCTGGATGGCTTAAAGTAATTCCCAGTGGGAACCCTGTCTTGTTTCCCTTCTACGTCTATGGCATGATTGGGTAGACGTGTGCAAGACACTGATCGTATAATGAAAAAGGCGTTTTATATTATAAATATTCATTGAACTGGTGCTGTAATCAAGTCTATCCTAGCCAGAGGAGTCATTGGTTAAGGCAGTTAGAGACAGGATTTAAAAAATAGAATTCAGTCTCTAAACATGACGGATAATAACTTGACACTCACTAGATTGGTGAAGATTTGGCACATTGCAATTATATTCTTTTTCTTCTTTTGTCTCCCATCCTTAATCAAACTAGTAATTTCCTCAGGGTCACTGTTTTCGACACAGCCAAGTCTGGAGAGACGAGTCACTTTATTACTCATTTCCTCACCTCAAAATTAAGCCAGTGTCACGTGCATGATTGGGAATGTCTGGAGTCAAATTGTATCAGTCAGTGACCATGACCAGATGTATAAACAAAATTACAGAGGACTTAAAAGTGACAACCCTGGGCCTAGCAGAATCACATCTATTTTGTAGGTCTGTTTTGGGAGTGGTATGCAGTTAGACTAGCTCTGCCCCATACCGAAAAAAAATAGGCGAGGTTGGAGCCCAGTAAACAAGTGCTAGTTATGAACAGTTGATAAAACCGTTTGTCACTATGGGAGAATATAGAGTTGCCCAGTGACACGAAGGGTAGAGTGGGCGGGTAGGGTTTGGCGGGGGGGGGGGGGGTAGGGGTGACAGGGGCATGGCAGTCTCTTACCGACAAAGACCCAGCAGACCTCTCTCCATAATAATCCAATCATCTTGGTGTGATTTCAAATATCGGCCAGGGTTTCCGGTGGAGGTGGACGACGTGTTGTCCCACAAATCGACCCCTGTCAGAGAGAAATTGGTTTGTAACTGTTTCACACAAAGGTGTCCTGTATATTAGATGTGGAATGCTGGTGGAGGGAATGACAGGGGGGTGGTGGTGGTTATGATGGTGGTGCTCATATAAGGTAAAGGGAGGGGGCATTGTATTTTGTAAATAAAGCTCACTCCTCAACACTATAGGAAATTGTAATGCTCTTTTACTGTAGAAGGATGACTTAGTGTATAAATACTCTTCACTTCTCAGAGACAGAACAGAATCATCGCATGCAGTATACATAGTGGGTCAATGGCAAGGACTTACATAAAATGTGGTACAACATAGTGGTGAAATTTATCCACGTTCTAACGACACGTAGCCGAAATTGAAAAATTAATCTATGATAATTAGTCTTTTGTGAGGGATATATATTGAGTAAAGGGACTTTCAGCTCTAAAGTGGATTAGTCTTGTGATACGTTTTATACTTTGGAATATGACGGAAACAGGGTCAAACATACTGTGGTTGTAACCTTTGGAAAATATTACTTCATAAACATATACAAGTGTAATGAACCAATCCAAGGACATGCAAATAAATAATAATCCATTGATATTATTTGGTACTGCCTGTTTAGAACGGGAGGCATGCACGGATTCAGTTTGTGGGAAGTCCTTATTGCTTCAGTTAAATACTGGCCTCATCTTACTCTCCTCATTTTCCTTCCTCCTACTTCTCAAAATCGTCCTCCTCAACATTTCTGCTGAGGCGCGCCCTCCTCTACTCCCCAACCTCCCCCCCCCCACCTCCTCTCAATACACGTCCGGTAACACTACTGACCGGACACTGGGCTTTAATTTAGCTCCCCCTGCCGTTGATCCGGAGCGCTAAGCGGCGTTAAGCCTGCTGCGTCCGGAGTAGACTCCCACTCCCATCCTCCCCATCTCAATTCCCCTCCTCCTCCTCCTGCCGCTCCTCCGCCCCCCGCGTCGTTTATTAAGTGCGCGTCGTGATGGAGTGTCATTCCGGAGGACGCGACACTGTCTCAAGTACAGGGAGGTGTCAGGGCTGGACATCGTCCACCCCCTCCTGCACCTATACACCCACAGGTAGGGATTGATACATTTATACGGCCTATAATATACAAGGACCCCACCCAGGAGGCACTCAATGTCCCCTTCAATGCTAGAGAGCCGCGCCTTAAGTGCTCCGCCCTATAAATACAGGTTAATGAATGGTCTGTCCGGCACGTCAGGGGACGTCACGGGAGGTGACGTAACGTCTAGTTAGGGTTAAACACTTGACTATGACACCGATTGAAGGGTAGTGGTGCTGGCTGGTTGTGTGTCTCTATTTAGCCACTTAACCCATCCCCTCTGGCTTCTTAGTTTATTATAGTGTAGGACCAGAGTAAAATTGAATTGCCTTTATTGAATATACGAAATAACTGAGTGAGATGTCGTCTACTATTTTAGACGCGGATTGATTTCCTTCCCGCTGATACAAATAGTAGCTAGAAAATTAAGATTACCTTACTGTAGTTGAATTCTTTATTTACTTGAGTGTATCCATAGATACATATGTACATTTGACGTCAATTTCTAACCCAAATATTGCCACTCTTGTTATTGTCGATGGTCAACACAGAAGAGGGAAGTGAAGGGGAACAAGTTGCTTGATGGGAACAAAGTGTCTGAGTGGTAAAACGACTCTTTTGGGGGTTCCCATCGTCTGTAGGAGAGAACTGGTGACAAAGACAAAGGTGGTCAGCACCCCCCCCCCCCCACACACACACACACTCACACAGCCCCTCCCCTCCTCTATTGAGCCTTTGCTGAAGAAGGCTGAGGAGTCTGATGGACCATCTTCTGGAGACAGCCCTCCGATAGACAATGGCACGGCGGCGGCAGGCACACAAATAACACCGGCTACAAGAACAGGTTGATTACATAAAAATCCATCCCTCAGATAATTAAAAAGTGCAACCTGAGTTAGGCGTCAGCGGCGCTTAAGGACGCCCGCGGGGGCGGGGCGGGGAATGCACGTGTCCCGGCCGGTGGTGAGGTGAGGCTGGGCAGGGTGGGAGCGGCTGGTCGGGGGGTCGGTACCGGAAGTGTGTGTGGTATTAGGCTGGGAGTCTGGGGCCTGGAGGGCCTGTCCTGGTGCCTTACCCCTATCCTCCTCTTTCTCTTTTACCTCAAGGTCGCCCTTGCCGCGCGCGTAAAAAGCGCTCAGCGGCTGCGGGCCTTCTTAACGCCCGGCGGGCGTGTCCTGGGGGGTTATAATAGGATCAGCTGACGCTAGGGCACTCAGACGACGCGCCATGCACGTCCCCTCACCACGACTTGGTTCTTTGTGGGGACAGGGAGGAGGGAGGGGGCTCCTCCCTACTCGCGACCCTCCCTCTTTCAGTGTAAAAGCGGCCATCAACGTTAGAGGCGCGTGTGACGGCTTTCCGGCCACTTCTGGTCAGTTTTCACAGCCGTCGTGCACGCGACGTCGCCCTGCAGGGCAGGGGGAGGTGTATGAGTGTGCGTGTGACGTGTTCCAGTACCCAACGCCCACAAAATGCACCTTCAACGCCCCAACCCTACCCCCGACGACTCGCGGGTAGCGACAATCCCGCCGGGCCGCGTCAGAGAAATTAGCGACCACCAAATGACACCCTGATTTCAATGGCACCATCCTCACGCCGCGTTCGCGTCTATGGAAACACCTTGTGCGACAAGCGGCAACGCCGTGCACGCGAACAGTGGGTAGGGGATGTTTGAAAATGCCCAAACACCAGTATGGCACAGTCTGGGAGGGTTATTTACAACCCTAACTCCATATACTACTTACAAACCAACCCTCATTTTGCACCTCTAATTCACACACACAAATAACCCTAGGGGAGGGGGGCAGTATGCGTCATTCAAACCATGAAGAAGTATGCATATATCAATGCTAATCTGTTATACTGCAATTATATACACGTGTATATGACAAGCTTTTTGTCAACTTTAACTTGTGTATATACAGTGTATACAACACACGTCAGAGGAGGCAAATTAATATCGTGACCATCAATCATACACGTACACGTCAATAGTAATAAGCCATTAACGTCTCCTCCTGGCACCATAGTCACACCACCAGAACACTGCATCCACCCTGCACCCACCTCCACATCATGAAGCCACCAGGAGGAAATAAAATAATGGTCCCTACGTGTAAGGAAGAATGAGTGACATTTTGGGGGAGAAGAGACGTGAAGGAAGAAAAAAAATGGAAAAGGAATATGGAAATGATAAAAATAGGTGTATTGTTATTGAGGAGGACTGATGGAATTGTGGCTGGTGAAGGGAGAGCGAGGGGGTATTATAACCCTTTAAAGGCCATTGTTCGGCATGATGCACGAATGTAGTGCTGGCTTGTCAGCACTTCACTGGAGCATCATGTCGACCCTATAAGGGGGTTGATACATATATCAAACTCCCGGAGGGTCGGCATAATGCTCCAATTAAGATATGAAAAGCACTTTATTGGTGCATCATGACGACCAGTGGGCATGATGCATTGATGCATCAGCAACCCTTAAAGGGATAAGGGGGTGGGTGGGACTCCTACATGGACCACCCTGCCTAACATGTGTCGGGGATCCATCACCATGGAGGAAGACTGAGGACACTGGAGGCGAGGGAAGAGGGGAGGAGGCCATAGTTAGACCCAGTCACACTGGAGCCGGTCTTGGTGTCACTATGGCAATGTAAGCAGCCTCCCACCCCTCCCTCATCACTCTGCCCTTCTCCAGGGTCTCCACCCTACACCATACACACCCAAGGGGGTACATACACATGGTGGGTGGGAGGACACCTTGTTATAACCAGATACAGCCCTGGAGGAAACTTAAACCTTTATCATGCCTTTGTGATGACGCAAATAGCAGCAATGAAAAAGATGGTAGTTTAATTGGCGATGTGGACTTATAATGCTGTGTTAACGTGATTTAAGGTGTGTACGAGAGGGGGCGCTGTTGATAAGCCTTCATTCCCATGCATGGTGAATTAAACCCTAGAAACATGATAAAGCTTGCAAGAGGAGGGCTTACGTATAGACTGGCTACAGTCCTCATCATTTTATATAGGAGGGGTGAGGGTTAAGGCGATACTCATTCACTCATTTGTAACTACCCTTTCCTGGCATCATATTATGATCTCATATCGTAATCAAGGACTTGAGCAATTAATCTATGCCTTCTATATATTTGTGAAAACCTGAAATGATATCACCACTTCGCAGGTAATTGGTAAAACATATGTTGTTTTCTTTTATATATATAGAATGGTCTATCCAGCATTTTGAAAAAGAGGGGACGCGTCCCCCTTCTTTGAACCTCTATATATTGGACCCCTGTAAGAGAGGCAAATAAGATTTTAACTATACAGGCAAAGGGAGGGGTAGTGGCTTTTCGCCCCATTCAAATTTATGTATTGATAAAAATGTTCATGTATGTATATATGGACAGAAGAGTGAATAATGTTTTCATCAATTATGAACAAGGTCAATATCCATGTCTAGCTGTTAAACATTAACTCTTATCTCTCCCCCACGTGCCACTGATAACCTGGCATGCTATTCTAGTCGATAGCAATATCGATCTGTCCCCATTTCAATAATCTTGCACTGTTCATTTTAATCATAGAGAAGCATCGGTACTACTTTACATCGACCTTGCCATTTGAACAAAATAAAATGAGAAAAAAGGAAAAAAAGAAAGAACCAACGTAGTGGTTCTGTAGACATATAGTCATACAAACACATGAAATGCTATAGCCGTGTCTTTTTTTACTTGAGTACACCCTGCTGCAATGAGTTTTTAGTTTCACAGCCCCCTTGCTGCTGCTCACCCTCCTGTCCTGTTTTTAAAGGCTGCAGTGCGGTGGTTGTATAACACTGGATCATGGGGCTCGGGTTGGGACACAGACACAGAGCAGTGAGGCCTTTCCCCGATGGCCGTGTGACAATCTACCAGCAATCACTGCAGCAAGCCTGCTGGCTTAGGGCGGCATTAGGCGGCGCTCTGCCCGGCATTAAGCCTAGCTCGGGGCCCACGTCCCAGACATTAGCGCAATCAGAGAAATTAATGCTGCTCCAGAGCTGCTCCCCCTCCCTCTTCTACTCCTCTCTCTCTCCACCCATTCTCTTCCTCCCACTCATTCCCTTGTAGTTCCAACACATAACGGAGCAGCACCCCTACCCCCTCTATGCACCTCCCCCGAAAAAAGCTTGAGCCGAGTGGAGAAAGACAAAAAGTCAAGCGTTGCTGGAGGCTGCACAGAAGGTTGAGCCGGAGCCTTGCCTCATCCTGTGCAGAGCTGCTCGCCCACCGACCGGCTCTCCCCCGAGCTGCTCGCCCCACATCCGCATCCGGACCGGATTTTTTACTCCCTCTGAACTCGAGCATACTCATCAGCAAACACGGCGCCCCGCGATTCATTTCATTTATTACCTTTTGGCCCCCTTCGCAATCGCATCATCTAATAACTGATGAATAAGCCATTACGCCTGATGGAAGAAGGAAGGGGAGAGGGCGGCGATGGTGGCAAGACAGAATAAGGCTGAGTGTGTGAGCTGGTGAGGGTGTAGGGCAATGAGGGTGAGTGGGGGGGACAGGGGGCCTTTTGCTGGTGGCATTACGGAATCAGGGTGCGAGCAGGGCGGCCTGTGGCGCAAAACAAGCGGCAGGATTGCCTACTGATCAAAAGTCAACTCGCCTTTGGCTGCCCCCTCTCGCCTACAATGATCCCCCAATCTAATAACATGATATCTTTTTCATATGGCGGTGGCGGGGTGTCAGGCATCTTTGATGGCTGATGACGGCCCCTGATGTCTGCCCAGTAAGATCCATATCAGCAGGGCGTGGTCGGGGGGACGTGGAGGGGTGTAGGGCACCGGAGGAGGGGTGAGGGGGTGCTCCATTGACTACTCACACAAGGGGATAGGCGGGAGTGGCCAAACCCCGAGCCCTCCCTTCTGGGACATTTCTCTGATCCTAGTCACGACACCAAAAAGGGCCCTGATGCTGACCCAACCGTTGGCCAGGGTCACACCCTGCGGTCCAGCCCCCAATACCGATACTTTCTGATACGAGCTGCTCGTGCCCCCACTATGTGAGAAGCTCACAGATCGACCACCAGATGGCGACACGTGCTCAGATAGAGAAGTTCCAGTGTCTTCTTTTATAGCGATGAAGCAGCGCGACAGGGCACTTTAAAAATATATTTCTTGAAATAGATATGCCAGATAGATGTTGCTCCCCGGCCTTAGTATATTAATAGGAAGGCAATATGGCATTTGAGATTACTACTCGTTTCCTGAAATACAATATATCGGACACTAGATACAGTTTTGATTTGAATTGACTACAATAAAGTAGAAATACAGATATCAGCAGCAATGCGATATTTGTCGGACACAGGTGCGACACACTGATATTTCTTTATACTTAACTATATACTCTCTTTGCATCCCATGGGCATGTTTCATTAAAGAATATATTACAATATAACGACAAGAGAAACGAGCCTAGATATAGGTCATAACCATCACATGAGAGCAAAATAAACATGTAAAAACAAAACCCATGCAGTGGCTGTCATATTGATAACGACAATCATTCTAGACACCCGACTCTGCTTGTTCTCAGCTTTCTCCGTGCTCTATTTTTGTTTTACAAGGAAACAACACTGATAGGTTTTCATATTGAAAACCTATCATGGTGAGATGGATGCCAACCTTTATTTTCGTGTCAGGCAGATTAGACGTGTCAGCGGCTGAGTCACGGGGTTGCGGTGTGGGTCGGCTACTGGTCTGTCAACTTGTTGTCAGTTGTTGTCCAGCAGGTTCAGCGGTGGCCGCCATATTGATGTCACTGTGTTAGGGCACAGGGGGCCCTGTTGGCACTGACTCCATGGCTGGGCATTGGCAGGCTAGACTTGTTTAAGACTATTGATTTTAATGTACGTGGTTAGCCCTCATGTCCTTGGATTTGAAAAATGTTTCAAACATTCTGGAAGTAAGCGTTTTCAAATATAATTGAACATATAAATAGCCTAGTTGAATCATTCCTATCTGAGGTAGAGAAATTGTAGAGGTTGGAGGAAGTTAGGGTCGATTCTACACGGAAAACAGAATAAGACAAAAATCCTGTGGTTCAATAGATATCTCGTGTCTATCGATTTTAATATGAGGAAAACAAAATACGAGACAACACCATATTAAAAGGGGTTCTATTGAATCAAACCCAGTGGTCGGAAAGGACTTGTTAGGAGAAGAGAGAGAGAGAGAGAGAGAGAGAGAGAGAGAGAGAGAGAGAGAGAGAGAGAGAGAGAGAGACAGACAGACAGACAGACAGACAGACAGAGACAGACAGACAAACAGAGACAGACAGACAAACAGAGACAGACAGACAGACAAACAGAGACAGAGATAGAGGCAGAGGCAGGGAGAAAGAGAGAGAGACAGCCAGACAGACAGAGACACACAGCGAGACACAGAAATGGAGAGAGAGAGAGAGAGAGAGAGAGAGAGAGAGAGAGAGCTTGAAGACTGAAGCCAGTCTAGGGGTTGGGGAAATGGGACAGGGGGGGGTGTAGAGGGCGCAGACCACCAAATAACAATAATGTACCAGAACAATGGTCAAGCAGACTGGAACAAACATGGGCTTCCATGATTAGCAATAGGTCCGGTCAGGGCCTGCACTTTAATCAATCTACAGATGGTAGAGTTTGGTTGTAATATACCATTTGGATGGAAGTGCCAATATATCATGCCAAAAGCATGCAGCAACATGTGCAATAACCTAGCTGGAAGTTGTCTAATGTGCTTTTTATGAATTCCCTTTAAACTATTTGAATGGTGACACGAAGAGTTGAATATATAGCTCCCATGTCCGTCTGATTTCTATGGTAGTTATTTCATTCTGTTAACCATAATGTGCGATAGCAAAAAGAAAGATCTACTTTCCTTGATCAAAACTAGAATATTCCTCACACACCTCAAGACATGTCTTTAAGAACCAAAAGACGCGAGGGTTTTATCCATCCCCAAAATGAGAAAAATGAGAAAAGTAGTATTCAGTCTGAGTGTTGGATTGCCAAGAATGCCAATTGCTTTTGCTGCCTTTTGAAAAGGACCGTTTACGAGTCATCCGGCCGCGTCGTTAGGACACTTGTGTATATTTTATGATGGGGATCTCCACACTAGGCAGTGAAGCATCCCACTGTAATAGCTGAGAGAAGATCCGTTGTGTATATCCCCCCCTCCTCTCCTCCTCCTCCTCCTCCTCCTCCTCCTCCTCCCTCTCTTTTCATGTGGACGGCACATTAAGATGGGGGCCGGGGCAGAGCGGACGCATCATCGATCCAGATAAATGATGTAACTAGGCCACAGCAGGGACGGACGCGGCTGTAAGAAAGCCGGCCGTTTAGATCTCTAAGTGGCCCAGTGAAAAGATCCGGAGATGGATCCTTGCCGGGTTTTACATTCAGGGGTAGGATGACAGTGGAGGGGGGGGGGGGGGGGGGTATTGGGGATTCCTCACAGGAGGTGTCTCCACCCCCCCCTGCAGTGCCCTTCTCACCTGTAGGTTTACCCGAGACTGCTTCCATTTACCTGGGCTCCTTTGATGTGGCCGCCCTGGATGATAGCCTCCAGGGTCCCCCGATGCGCCCCCTGCTGGGGACTGAATGCAACATGTGGCTACTTTAATTACATTACAATCTCTGTGACTTGGTAGAGCATGCAGTTTTCTACGCACCCTTCACTTTCCACCAACAAGAAGCCTACCAGAACATTGATCCTATGGGGTTAGCCCTGAGGGGAGGACGACTGATGAAAGGGTTAATGATGTCGTGTTGTTCTCCTCTGGTTTGGGCCTGCATGGCGTCCACCAGCAAACACATGGTCAGTGAACTGATCAATTATTGATCAGTGTTAGAAGTAGTGGCCATGTGGGGCGGTACCAGGGGTTACTACTACTGGACGTTCACCTCCCGAACTCCTGCACTTAGTATCTAAAAGGGGCGTCATATGTGTTCTTAAAACGTGAAAAGTGGTCTCACACATTCAAGGTTTCGCACAATCCTCTATAAATATTAATATAGGGAAAGGGGCTCATTTTCTATGAGGACGTGGTCTTCTGAGCTGGTGGAAGGAAGTATTCTATTTGCCTGTTATGAGGAATGAGGAAGGAGAGCAGCTCTAATTAAGTCCAAATTTGAGAACTAAAAGAAGTAGATGAACAATACACTACAAGCAAAAAGGAAGAGGCGTGCACCCCTATTTAAATCCATCCCTTATTTTTACATTTTGCCTGAAAATCATTGGGAAAGGGGGTGTTTTTTTCAAAATGGAGAATGCAGATGAGACCCCCTTGAGATACCAAATGCTGGGTCTGACCCCCTTCCCTCCTCCCCCTCCCCCTGTCATCCAATTACAGCTTGACTCACATTCGGTCATCGACGAGGTGACCCCTCCGGACTGCCTTGACCCTGGAGCCTGTTGTGAGATCTGAGGGGCGTAATTCCAGCTACCATCTGCTTCCCACTGCAGTGGTCACCTAAAAAGGCACGCCACATAAAAGCAACTCATTTTTCTGAGTGCAAAATAAGGCTTGATTAATCCAGATTTTGCCTTTTTGCCCTGGTTCTTATCTATAGGCGACTTCAAGTGCATTCCAAGTGGACGCAGACGTCTAGTAACATGAGCCAACATTAGGCAAAGAAGAGATTGTTTTATGATCCATATGGCAATGCTCCTGGCATTGGCAAGGCTAAATGGAAATAACAGAAATTCTAGGCAGTTCAAAATCCAGATAGCTTTATACTTGGGTGATAACAGAAACAATTGATATGATTCAATGGACTAAACAATGACAAGATATAAATATGTAATGTAACATTAAAAGTGAGTAACATTATCTTAAATTACATGTGTGAACTTTAAGGCACTTCTTATTATATTTTGTAAATATATGCAAAATACATTCTGTCATTTTTACAAGCTAATATATACTACCGTTATATATAGATATGGCTCGATTTAGAGATGATTAGCTTTATCAATTCATATGATAGAAGTTTAGAAGCATTTGTATCATGAGAGACACCCACACACATGCAGACACATACATCTATTACATGTCCTAGTACCATTTAATTGGTATGCAACATGAAAAAAGTCACTTATCATGTACATGCAAAAAGATTCACAATTACATATCTTTGTATATTAGAGAACATTCTCTCTCACCCAAGGTGAACTTTAAACCTGTATACATAGTCCTCCATGCGTACCAATTGTCTATGTATATAAGTGCACATGCAGGCCCCAGTTGAAAGTGAACATTCTGTATCATGATACTGGAAGCTTTATTGCTCTTCCAATGCAGCCAAGCATATCAATGTAATAACCTGTCAAACTTAATCATATTGTCTGCTATTCGGCCCATGCTAATAATTATCTATAGTTATGGCAAACTATATGACAATTAATACTCACAATAGCTCGAATTCATGTAGTCTAGTTTACAATACATGTATATACATTGAAATACAAATCCCTCACTCTCACTATAACGTACAGTTACGTTCTTGTTCAATATGTTCCTTATTTATACAGACTGGTCCAAATACGTATTTAAAAATCTAGGATTCTCCTGGATTTAATTATATCTAGACATCTGCCTGTTGTCAGTGCCTCCAAAAATACATTATAGCGACAGGGTACGAAGCCAGTCTATGAGATTGATCTATTATTGTATTTAGACGATGGAAAAACATTTCCTAGAAATAATTATGTATAATGTAGATAAGTAGGCCTCAAACAAAGGGCAATATTTATAACAATAGGAATCGTGCACATGCTGTAAGTCTGCACTATGATAGCTGTTATATTTATAACAATAGGCATCATGCACATGCTGTAAGTCTGCACTATTAGAGCTGTTATATTTATAACAATAGGAATCATGCACATGCTGTAAGTCTGCACTATTAGAGCTGTTATATTTATAACAATAGGCATTGTGCACATGCTGTAAGTCTGCACTATTAGAGCTGTTATATTTATAACAATAGGCATCGTGCACATGCTGTAAGTCTACACTATTAGAGCTGTTATATTTATAACAATAGGCATTATGCACATGCTGTAAGTCTACACTATGATAGCTGTTATATTTATAACAATAGGCATCATGCACATGCTGTAAGTCTACACTATTAGAGCTGTTATATTTATAACAATAGGCATTATGCACATGCTGTAAGTCTACACTATGATAGCTGTTATATTTATAACAATAGGAATCATGCACATGCTGTAAGTCTGCACTATTAGAGCTGTTATATTTATAACAATAGGCATCATGCACATGCTGTAAGTCTACACTATTAGAGCTGTTATATTTATAACAATAGGAATCATGCACATGCTGTAAGTCTGCACTATTAGAGCTGTTATATTTATAACAATAGGAATCATGCACATGCTGTAGGTCTGCACTTTTAGAGCTGTTATATTTATAACAATAGGCATTGTGCACATGCTGTAAGTCTACACTATGATAGCTGTTATATTTATAACAATAGGCATTGTGCACATGCTGTAAGTCTGCACTTTTAGAGCTGTTATATTTATAACAATAGGAATCATGCACATGCTATAAGTCTGCACTATTAGAGCTGTTATATTTATAACAATAGGAATCATGCACATGCTGTAGGTCTGCACTTTTAGAGTTGTTATATTTATAACAATAGGCATTGTGCACATGCTGTAAGTCTACACTATGATAGCTGTTATATTTATAACAATAGGCATTGTGCACATGCTGTAAGTCTACACTATTAGAGCTGTTATATTTATAACAATAGGCATCGTGCACATGCTGTAAGTCTGCACTATTAGAGCTGTTATATTTATAACAATATGCATCGTGCACATGCTGTAAGTCTGCACTATTAGAGCTGTTATATTTATAACAATAGGCATCGTGCACATGCTGTAAGTCTGCACTATGATAGCTGTTATATTTATAACAATAGGAATCGTGCACATGCTGTAAGTCTGCACTATTAGAGCTGTTATATTTATAACAATAGGCATCATGCACATGCTGTAAGTCTGCACTATTAGAGCTGTTATATTTATAACAATAGGCATCGTGCACATGCTGTAAGTCTGCACTATGATAGCTGTTATATTTATAACAATAGGCATCATGCACATGCTGTAAGTCTACACTATTAGAGCTGTTATATTTATAACAATAGGCATTATGCACATGCTGTAAGTCTACACTATGATAGCTGTTATATTTATAACAATAGGCATCATGCACATGCTGTAAGTCTACACTATTAGAGCTGTTATATTTATAACAATAGGCATTATGCACATGCTGTAAGTCTACACTATGATAGCTGTTATATTTATAACAATAGGCATCATGCACATGCTGTAAGTCTACACTATGATAGCTGTTATATTTATAACAATAGGCATCATGCACATGCTGTAAGTCTGCACTATGATAGCTGTTATAGGGGTAGCATTCTAAAGACTAAAGGCTTCACAAAGCATATATGTTCTTATAATAGTGTTGCATATTACTACTTGGGGATCCCTTTGCTTATGGTATTTATGTCGGGCATTTATGACTTTTACCTTTTCATGTTTGGGAACAGAAAGGAAATGCCACATGCATGCAGGTGTTGTTACACGTGTGTGTGGGCGTGTACACGTACACGTGAGTCTGGGGAATATGACATGGCAGTGGGGTGTGTGTGGAGGGGGGGGGTGTAACATCACTCATGTCAGTAACGAGGCAAGGCAGTAGAGCCCTCCCAAATATTCCAATATATTCCAGCGACCCGGGGGCCTGGCGTTAGGGTCGTTGGCTTCTGACGCCTCCGCTCGCGCCCTGACGTATATTTGGGGTATTTATCTTGCAAACATAGGATTTGTCGTATTAGTGAGGATTTGGGAGGGGCGGTAGGGGCAGGGGGTGGGCGGAGACTAGAAGGGGGGCGTGCGACTGGCTGCGATCGATGGGCCTACGCCTTGGGTGGTCTGTTGAGTATACCCACATTTGTCAGCGCTTAATGAGTTATGAATCGGTGCAGGAGGAAGGGTTGGGGGCCCTGCCCCTCTTATCCCCCCTTGTCCGCCCTCTACACAATGCCTGCCCTCAGTCCAGGGATGAAGTGGATCCCTGGTTTTACTGGTCGGCAGGCTATGAGGAGAAATGTAGGGGAAGGGGGGAGGGTAGTAGTAAAGGTGGGGAGAGGTAGCAGGGGTGAGGGGGATGTGCCCAAGTGCCCCACCCGGAGATCCCAACCCCCTGTCCACCCCCTGACTCCCCTAGCACCGCCAGTCGACCCTTGATCGTCAATAATTAGCAGTCAAAGACCTCTCCACAGGCTCATTGCAGCAGGATTGATGGACCCTGGAGTGGTGGCTACTGCGTCGATGAATAATATACGCCCCACTCAGGGCCTGCCTGGGAGGCCTGGGCCCAGGGCCATGGAGTTGTCCTGTATTCTATAGCCTAGTCTAGGCACAGCCACCTTGTCCAAATACTCTGGTGCTTAAAGATGTCCTCCTCTTGCAGATACAGCAGAGTGAAAGTAAAATGTTGGGGTAGAAATTTTCCAATTTTCTTCCCAGTTTTTCATTCACCGTGAGAAAGGGCAACGCTTTAGAGTGTGGAGAGTATACGCGTAAAAGGCGCACCTAGAGTTTTGGACAATTCTCAAAAAAAATGAAAAATTCATAACTTTGGTTCTACTGAATGGATTTTCAAAATTCAAAGACCTATGTGTGACTTGGGCCCCATGGACCCCCTGGGCCCCCATATATTCTGTTATGGCTAAGGGGGCATGTAGCATATCAAAAGAAAGGTCTTGGAGTCCCCCTTGTGGATGCAATGAGAACTAAAACCCCCGTATAAGACGCGCCTTATACGCGGGAGATTACGGTAGGTCTAGTATTGTTCTAATATCATCCCACATGTTCCAGTTATGCTGTTGAAATCACTTTGGAAAAGCATATTATAAGTAACGATAAGTTTGCGTGATGTCGTCACTCAAATTTAATGGGCATTTTATATGATACAAGAAGTATATAGTATAGTGTTCACTATGCACTTAACCTTTTCATAAGGTGCATTGCACTATGGAGGTCTATGTATGTTTTGACGCGCTGTAAACATTGCCAAGAGGCGTATTCAATAGTATTCTATACCATTACATGTGTATTATCATTATTATGATACATTAGAAATATCTACATGTATTGTTGTTTCCAAATAACCTATCTGTTAGTAACACACTCCGTCTATACATAGAGACAAATAACCGAAACATGTATACACAGGCTAATGTGTTTCAATTCAAAACAGTACGTTATGACATTATTTATGTTCTAAATACATTTATTTCAACATCACATATGCTTTAGATGGTAGATACAAAGGGTTTAAGAGAATCCATAACAGCATCAAGTGGTAGTTAACATTTATAATCACAGACATTGAGATAAGACACCATTGGTTAACCAGACTTTCCTCCACATCCTCTCAACTCCGTCACACACCCCTTATACCGCCACACCCAACTCGGACGCCGTTGTCTTATTTATTCAAAACGGCCGGATCATCCTAATGCTCGTGGATTTATCGCCGGATCAGATTCGGAAATTCAATTATGGAAATTCATGAGATGTTTGCGCGCCAATCTGTGGGCGTTATCTCGGGGTCGCGCTCCCGCTGAACGGAGCGACGAGCTGCTCGCGGCGCCCGGCGCCAGTCGCACAGAGGCGCTCATTCGGATCCTGATCCGGCGCCGGCTTCCCCAGGCTTACCATGCCTCTGAAAAAGATAACAAGGGCGGGGCTGGGGACCTGGCGGGTGATCAGTGACGGCGTCAGATCCGCCGGCCCTATATATGCATATATTCACGCGCCCCGACGCCGCGCTCAGTCGCTGACCTGACAGTTCCGGATCCGGTCTTCTGCGCACGCGCAGTCAGGCTTCCCCTCAGTTTGCCTGAGTCGTGATCAAGGCGTTCGCAGTGCCACCCCGTGGGCTGTCCGCTGCCGGTAATGGTGTGGATTTTGTCGGTGGCCCTGGGGTCGGGTTCCTAAAGATGGTGGATTGTGAGGAATATGAATATTTAGGAGAGATTTAGGAGTAGGAGCTGGTCGTATTTGGCACTGATGAGACCCTCAAAGCGCGTCTCTGTGCCGGGCTGCTGTGGATGTTCCATGATGGTTGCTTTATAATACAACTTACCCCATGTACACATGTAGGGATACAAGAACTGATTGGGTCTACAAGACTTGGCTTTATAACTGTAGCCAACTGTAGTCACACTTTCCCCGCCATAATACACGTATTACTACGCCACACACGTGCACTATGGTGCGTGCGTGTGTGGAGACCGCATGCCCACATCAGGAAATTTGATAGGGATTCAAAGTGCTCATAACTGTCAGGTCTTTTTGTAGAGAAGGCTCATGCAGCCATCAGCTGGGTTTATGATAGTTATGACAACCTTCACTTTACATTATACATCATATTCATGTGTCCCACAATGTCCCTTTAAACGCCCCTGTATGACATCCGCCTCTGGTAACCCTCTAAATACCACTAATGCATTAATGCATCATGCCTATTGGTCGGCATGATGCATGAGTAACTCACCAGGGCTGCATCCAGGCATCATGACAACCAAAGGTTAACGCAGTTGGAACATTCCCGGAGGGTGGGCATGATGCTCCAATGAAGTGCTGGCGAGCAGACTCGCCAGCACCTCATTGGTGCATCATGACGACCAATAGGCATGATGCACCAACCCTTAAATGTCTACTAAAGTCAGAACATGATGGAATGTGATAGCAGTAAACAAGGACAATCACAGTCTCCCCCAACCGACGCCCAATTATTTGCCCAATTATCATAATAACTTCACAGACTATAGAGTCAGGTTCCTTTTTTGCCTGCATGTAGAAAAATAATTCTCACGTGACTGCAATAAGCATAATGAACGCTTGCTAAATCCTTCACATGCATGCATCCCCTCCCCCCTTTTAGCATAGATGTGGCCACATATGTTCCCCTAAGGCGTCTATGAATGACAATTATTCACTTCCGTGCCTGAAATTTAATCCGACTGTAGTCCTAAAGGTGGCTGATTTGGTTGAGAAGAAAAAGGGAGGGGTCAAGTAGACAGAGGGAATGTTAAGAGAGGGTAAGGGTTACCTTGAAATTGCTGGTTTGAAAAGAAAGAAAACACAGAGGAACCTATAGCCTAGGGTCACTGCTCCTGCAAGTCTATGTGCTGTGACGGCTACACAGGTGGGGTTCAAAGAAGGAGGGGGCGGGGAAAGGGGGGTTCCAGGTTGGCCAGATCTGCGGCCAAGCATTGCTAATGAATTTACCTGGCTATTAGTGCAGCCCAGGCCAGGTGCCCAGGGTGGTGGTCATGGTTCTTGCTCATTTCTTGTGCTGTATGAGCAGGTTAAGCGTGGCCATGGTTAGCTCTTCAAATGCCACTATTGCATTAATGCATCATGCCCATGGTAACTCACCAGGGCTGCATTCATGCATCGTGCCAAACGTACAGGGTTGATACACTCCCGGAGGGTTGGCATGATGCAGCAATTAAAGTGCTGACGAGCAGACTCACCTGTACTTCATTGGTGCATCATGAAGACCAATGGGTATGATGCACTCCAGCTTAGCGGCCTTTAAAGGGGTCTAAGGGTTTCCAGCTTGGACCGAAACTTGTGGGAGGGGGAGATTCTGCTGGTTGGCCTTGGCGTGTTTAGCCTACGTTTTGTGTCTAATTCGGGAGAAATTAACCGAGGTTAGCGGAGAAACTCATGCCAACCCTGGCCCTGCATGGTCTGTCTCAGATTACTGAGGTTGACTGTTTTTTTTGTAGCTGTATACTGATGTTGCAGGATGTCCACTGGGCGCAGCCATTATATGGTCTGGTTATCAGCGAGTTATCACTGATAATGGTTACCAACAGCCGCTTCATTTTTTTTTTCATTGGATTGGTAGAATTACCTGTCTCGTTGAAAATTCATCACGCTATAAAACCAAATTTCCTTTTAGAGCTGGTGCCACCTTTGCCAACATTTTAAAACAGTAAACATTGATAAAAGTAGACATACTATAACCTGACTCTTCCATCAGTGAATGATAACGTTGCTTATCAGCGTACATAATATTTCATTTTATTTCAAGAGACCAATCCAAAACAAGAGAAACACCTCCCAAAGAAGAGAAGGAATGTAGGTTAAAACAGTCAGCCGTAGTTGTTTTACAAAAGGGTCCCAGGTGTTTCCTCGTGACATGGAAACAGTGCATGTAGGGCTCAGAGTCTGCCAAACGGGTAGACCGCAGAGGTATTAGTGGTTGGAAAAAGAGAAGGTTAATTATGCGGTATTTCTTACACGTTAGTCGCCCTGCCCCACCTCCTCAAGAAGAAAAAACACACTATACCGTAAATAAGTGACCTCTGAACATGCAACAGGCAGGGCTATAGGGAAGTTTAATACTCTCTTTGATCGATGATGGATATGATATAATACAGATTATGCGATTATGCTACGAAAACAAGACTCTCATTGGTTATGATAACTATTTTGACTTTTGACTTCCATTGTGCCATGGCTTAAGTGTGCATTTAAACACTATGAACAGATGTTATCTCCATCTTTATTGCAAATTTTAGATAATTTGTTGTTTCAATAATTTGTGTCATTCTTCTATACAAACAATTCAACCCCAATTGCAATTGCATTTACATTTACAGTATTACTATACTATCAGGAGAAAACTCTAAACTGAAAGGAATAAAATATGAATTGAGAATGTTTGTGTGATTGAATAACACAAAAAAAAACTAGGTATATGAATAGAACAATCCACGTGCACGAATTACACAAAAGATATAAATTTCACAACAAATATCTAGGTACATACATGTAAATAGAATGATACATGTACATTTAATAATTCTACAATAGTATTTTCTTTGTGGATCTAGTACTGCAGGATTCCCTGGACTGCAGCCCTGGGGTGCATGCAGAGGCAATCTTCTCTGGGCGTGGTCCCTCAGTGTACCCAGAGGGGGGGATTGAAGTAAAGTCTTGTTGATTTATATGACTGGTAAAGTGACGTGCTCCCAGGTGTGGCTTCAGAACCCACAGTCTGAGTGACGCTGCCCGCATCTTTTTGTCAACCACAGTCCGATTAATTGAGAATTAAGGGAGACGGCATGTTTCAAAATTCATCACCCCACAGTCAGATTCCCACGACAGTAGTATGCAAATAAAAAGGGAAAACCAATAAAGGGTCCCCTAGGTGCCTTTGCTATTTATAGGGTGGGTAAATTGATTTAGGCCCATCTGTGGTCGACTATAGGAGGGCTTAAGGAGGTGATGATCGAGCGGAATGCCTATATCTGCTTATACACACCTTTAGTTCTTGGAACATTCATATTTAAACGTTTATTCAACAAATATGATATTCCATACATTTATTTCTATTAATAAGCATGAAATGACCTTGTCATGTTTGTAAACACTTGAATTTGAATATGAAAAATGCTATAAATGTGATATCACATAGACATACATTCCTTATATCTATTTCTATGGATAAATATGAAATGACCATGGAATGTCTACAATTGATATATCTTTGTGTATGAAAAGGGCCATTTTATTCACTTTTGCCGTACGCTTGCTGTCTAGAAAAATATACCATATCTTAAAGAAAAGGATAGCAGTTTCAAAGATATCGGATTCGGGAGATAGCGAGACCTGCAAGTCCTCTGATGTTAAGGGGAAATACCATAAGAGAAAAGAAAAAAAGAGACAAGCACCACACGTGCTCATATATACCACATGAAAGTGAAGGTTATCCTACAGGTGCCTCTAGAGGCTAGGGTGGACAGGAGGCTATAGGTGTCTCTAGGGTGGACAGGAGGTGGGGAGAGGGGTGGACAGGGTAGAACCTCACAGTGTTTGACATACCAGTAAATCATGACACCTGATGTCCCTCCTGACGCTGCACCACGCCCATTATTGTCCTCCAGGATGCAGGTAGAGGTCCTCAGCCTCCTCCTACAGGTATACAGTGTCCGACCAGGTGGGCTTTCCCACGCTGCCCCTACCCTCCCATGCACCAGGACTTTGGGGGTCCCCTGTGACCTGTCCGGGTGGTCTCTGCTTGTGGGGACCTGTCCACTTCAACAGTGGCCAGGGAGACCTCCTCCAGGGCGGATATGTCATATACATATGTGCTGTGCAGCAGGTGATTTGAAGTGCAGGCTATTAGACATTGAGGAAATGGTGGCCAATATCATCAGAATCAACCAATTTCGTTATACATATTTCCATTAGTAGTAATATTACGTTTGAATACAGATTATGAATATACAATGTATATTTAAGGTGAATATTAGCCTGTTTTTGACAGGAATGCCACCAGGAAGCATACCGGTAATAAAACCAAAGGATGCATTTGTTAATATAATATGTGGTGAACCACTACCAGCATAGCTTACCATTGCTAAGGCATTTTTCAGTATATAATTTTCGCTATCAAAGAGAGGGAGAAAAAAACAAAAAAAACAAAAACAGGAAAAACGATTGTATCATACAAACATTCAAAATACCACCCCCAATATAGCTTTATAGGCGTTCTTACCAAGTTGCACTACCTATACACGTACTATCTAAATCCGACCAGCCGTTCCATGTGCGTCTATTTAGTGAATTTTACCGTGAGGTAATATAAAAAGGGGGTATGGAGATAAATCTTTCAGAGGGGTAATAGGCCGAACGGTCACATACGATTTCACGGCAGCGATTTGAGGGACGCTGCGTCTGTTTGAAGGTTTCACGCGCGCAGACGACTTTCGAACGGAAGTCCCGCGGTGCGCTGGTGGTCGGCGCCCTTCCATATTAACACCTCTGTCGTGCCGAGAACCAGCGTGTGAGCAGTCACTCTGTGCAATCAGTCAGCGACGGCTGGAGTCCGCCGCGGGCAAAAAGCCTTTTCACTGGCAAACCGGTGTTAAGAATTTAAAGATGATATTGATAAATTGATCTGCTCCATCGGCGAGCTGCTCATTTGGCACGTGAACGCTCGTTGTGGTTCTCTTTTGCTGCCCTCTTTCTGCCCCCCCCACTTCATACCCTCACTCCTCCAGCACGTTACAGCAATGCATGCTGCACCCCTCAGCTACTTCACCCCATATAGGCTACAAGTTGAACTGGAGTTGGTTCTGGCAAGATACACTGATAAAGAGCTATATAAGATGGGGACCAGCATGAGTAGACTGGTACGTACCAAGATATCGGTGTTACCCAGAGGTGAGTTATCAATCATGGTATTGAAATCATGGTATTGAGAAGTAAATATTCTTGGTGGTAAGTCTTATGAGTGGGCTTTACCTCAACCGGCAGAATTTAAAGTGGCGGACCCACTGGGCTTCCACACTAGGGCCAATACCCCAGAAGCAACCTGCAAATCGATGGTAGGCTTGAGGCCCGGCGCTGTAAACATTCATCATATATAGATTAGTGATCGACACTGCCCTAGAATTCCGCAAAGTGGCGGGTCAGGTCGCCCTTGCAAATCAGCCCAATTTGGCTCCCTGAGGAGCAGAAGGAAGGTCCGGAGACTTGGTCCTGGGCGGTTACCAAGGGCCAGAACAGGACCTAAACCCAGCAACGCCCCAACCATGTCACAGGGGTCAACGGACGCTGTCAAGGCGCGTCCCGCCAAATTTACTTCGATTTCCGATGGGATGGGTGAGGTAGGTGAGTCGGTTGCTGTAAGACTGTAGGGTGGGGGTTGGAAGCTGCAGGAGGGACTGAAGACGTGAAGCTGGGGTCAGGAGGGGAGGATGGGAATGCTGGGGTCCCTGTGAGGTAAATCCTGCATGAGGTCATTCAATGCCTTACTACGGGGGGACCAGTGGGTCCACCACCATAGCCACCAGTTGTGGGTCACGGTTGTGGCCCTGTGAGCTAGGAGCTGGTGCTTTGGTGTTGCCCTGTCTATATATGTGCCAATTGCCCTTTTAGGGTATCTGTACAGCCATTCTAGTCTTGATAGTCTTGAAGCATTGATTCCAAAGTCATTTTGAAGTATCCTGAATCCTAGAGATTTAACATACAAAGAATGCTAAGAGGTTCCTATAGACTTCCTCTTTATAAGCATGTTTCTGCTATTCTCCATACAGGTGTCATGCAGTGAAGGGCATTAAAAACTTATTTATAGCACTAGGTGGCTGATACATTTGGATCTGTGCATCATTAAGGCCATGTCTTAAAGCGTTTTGGACCAATGAAATAATTCATTCCATTTACTCCTGTACCAGCTTCGGTAATGTCTGCGCCCACTGGACAAGTCTGACAAAGCGGTATACCTATTATGAAAAGTTCACTTTTATTCAATTTTATTTACAAGTGCAGTTTGGATGTACACATGTTTATTACCTCTGTCACCAGAAATGTCTGTCTGAGGCTGCCTACGTGATACCCTTCTCTTCACATAGGGGAACCTACATGGAATATGCCCCAGAAAGAAATCAGGAGAAAAGATAAAAAGATTGAACTTTTGCCCTCAACCTATATTTTGAGGTCCTAGTGAAGATCTGGTGTATACACTGACACCTCTTTACTGTCGTTCTAGCACGTCCTCCAGATATAGGGTTATTGCCAAGGCCCAGGCTCCTGCACTCATACCCCACCAGCGTATTCCCAAAGTGACCCACATTTCTGCACGTTTTTATGCTGAGGGACATCTCCTTTCCTGAAAAAAAGGCTGAGTTTTCGACCAGGTCATTTTCTTTTACTCAACACATCGGACAGGGTTAAAGCAACCACTTTCTTTTTTACTGATTTCCACGGAGTTTTTTTGAAAAAAGACACCTCCTTTTCTCAAATTTTGAAGACTTTGCAAAAGTTAAAAAGCACCCAAAATTACACATTTTTTGTAATTTTGATGGTGCCAGTTTTTGAGGCAGAATGCGGGTATAGCGGGAACCCAGGCTTGAAGAGGAGGGTGCGTGGAACGCGGCCACTCCTCCACGGTGGGGACTTGGTCGTTCTCGCACGGTTAGTATTTCAGGGGGTGGGAGGTACAGGAGTGATTAATGATCCCTGATGAAAGACGCTGTGTGCTTGTGTGAGGCCACAGGAGGAACAGCAACCCAGGAGGAGCTGGGGAAGTAGTCATTTTTACAACAAATTTGGAGAGGGGGTGGCGGGACTCATATTTCTAAGGGGGGAAACTGTCACCCCTTTTAAGTGAAAAGCCTGCGGATTACTGTCGGAAAATGTTCAGACCTATCCAGGCCGTTTGATTTTTTTTGGGAGGGGCAGGAAGAATGCAAAAATCATCCCCAGCCCCAAAATGACCACTCCATAAGGAGTAAAGGTTGGGAGAGGGAGTCATGCACGGCGCCAGGCTGTGGGGGCGTGGATGGTCATGCTACACACTGGTAAGAGCACAGAACTGGACGAGGAACATTGTAAAACACCGCCTATAAACCGCACCCTAAGTTCCAAAGTTCCCATATATCATTTCCCCCCATTTTACTGAAGCGTAAACGAACTCATAGTAATATGGATTACATGGTTGGCAAGTATGGAAACCCAGAAAAATATTTCATTCATTCAGCATGTGTTGATTAATTAATACATAACCATGTTGCAAAATTGCAGTATGATTAGATGCTATTTTGAAATTCACTGCTTTTTCAGAACTGAAACAGACAACACGTCATTAGTTATTCCTAGTCATAGTCTGTATATTTAAAACCCCGCGTATAGGCCGCACTCTGAGTTTAGGAATACTTTATAGGCCGCACCTAGGGCATGCAGTGGTATATAAGTCGCGGCTTATACCCTGGGGTTTACTGTCGGTGTGTGCTGGGGGTGAGTGTAGTTAGGTGGGTGGGCGGACAAACCGTTAGGTCGTTACCTTATCGCCGTGCCAGACCAATACTGCAGACAAGGGACCAGGGTGACGAGAGATGCTAAGCATCACCTCAACCCAACACCAGGAGGTATCCTACTCTACCCCACACAGCCTCCCTCAGCCTCCTCCAAACCAGCCGCATCAACAGTATAGGATTCTAGACCCACACCCAGTGGATCCACCATTTTTAATTTTGCTGGTTCTTCTAAAAGTGGCAAAACACAATAATACATGTTATAATGGGTATCTAGTCCCTGGATAACAACCACTTCCAGGGACAAGCTGGTTCCATCTTATCAGTTCCTATCGGGGCATGTAGCCAGAAACCAACCCCAGTCCCGCTTAGACCCATTTCAGTCTTCTCATGAATGCCACTGTAGAACTACCCTGTTCATAGGGGTTTACTATGACACACAAAATGTGCACATATTGTAATTATGAGTAGGCAAACAAAAACGATAGCCTGTGCACCCGTTCAGGGAATATCCTTTCAAACTGCTTGTCTGCTCACGTGCTTGTAAACCAGCATCATGTAGACTAAACTACAGAGGACCACACCCTCTGTGTAAATAATGACTCAATGCTTTTACTCAGCTAAGAGGTGGGAAATTACGATTGTGATGATGGGGATGGCACCATGTATAACTTAAAAAAAGTATTAAATAAATCAGAAAAAAGGTAAATTGGCACCTAATAATACCGTTTGTATAAGAACATCTGAAGGGTTATATAATGAAAGAAGCAGTAGATTAGACTGAAGGCATAAGCCCTTGACCCCGGGCTCTAGATTTCCTATATCAAATTCGTCCCATGTTGCAATTAGTAGTACATGTACATACATAGAAATCACTGGTGCATGCCCTGAATATCAATAATGGCATAAATGAAGATGATGACATAAATTCATCTACCACATATGTTTTCCACACGGTTGGTGAAAAATGATGTGATGTTGTTATCAATTATATCTATATTAAATAATACTATGATAGTGTAGCACATTGTTTTACCGATTTTAAACATATTGAAGTCTAGAAATTGATGCTGATTTGGGCCCTGATTTGTTACCCCTACCTTCATATGCTTGTAATTCATGTAAAAATTAATAACATGCACATGGGGATAATTGGCTAAGATGGCGTACTTTAGCAAATTTAATTGTATCTTGTCATGTGATACAGAGGCTGGGAGTGACATGCTTAATATTGCTATAGGTAATTATGATACAATTATATTTATGAATATGAAATATGAATATTCCCATATTTGCAATTATAAGACATGCACGCAAAAACTGAAAAAAGGAGAGTTATAGACACATATATATGTGAAATAATGTTAATTGACAATAGGCGTGGCCTAATATGGCACATTATCACACATCCACATGTATATATTTCTCTGTCTGTAGCAATTGAAAACTTTAGCCTTGATTTACTTTTTTTGGTTCTGGTGGACAAGGCTGGTGAGGCACACAAGCTATATCCCATAGCTGTCATTTTAGCATGTGTAAACTCTTTGCAGAGGCCAAATACAGAACCGTAATAGTGTATTCATAGAATTTCCATGTCATATTACATTATTTATCGACATGATCCATGATTGCAGTAGCAGCTTGTTCGTCAGGCTAACAACATGGCTGTGAGCAGTCAAACAGAAAAGACCATCCATATACACACTAATGAATATCCCTTCCCCTTGTCTGCTCATATTATTGTATGTTGTCAGTGTACACAGTCCTAGTCTGTGACTACACCATGTATTTGTCCCATACATGGATAATTCATACACATGTAAAGCTTATTTGAACAATACCACAGAGGAACCCCATTTACCAACTAGTGCTGGAGTGTATGGTTAACATGCGGCAAATAGGGGTACATAAACTCTTTTTTATCATTGATGCATAGACAATATTATTTGATGCTTTGACCATCTGACATAATATCCATCCAAAGAACTACAAGTGGAAATAATATGAACCAGCCTTGGATATCAAATGTAAAGCCCGCATATTATGTAGGAAATATGTAATCCATACACATTTTATGAGCATCCCAGCTAGCCACATTTGAAATGAATTTGAGAAAAAAAAACCCACCTAAATGTAGCCACTCAGTAAGCCAGATACATATCTGTAATGATTCCGTTGATGTGTACCAGGTGGCACCAATGTCAGTGTACCTGTCCTATCACAATATCTCGACATATCAAGGACATTCACCTGACAGCTTCACAAATTATCCTGTAAACTGATTTCAAACAAAGCTATGGCCACATTTATGGACACATAACAGTATAACTGGTTCCCGGTCACTAACACAAAATCACATAGAAAGGTCGCGTGCTGATTGGTACCAGTGCAACAGGGGACAGACTTCGCGGAGCGAGGAACCAGCAAAAATTGCCCAAGGGCGGGAAAAGCCAGACGACAATTAAATCTTCATGCACAGTGGATGTGAACCCACAAATAACAGTGCAAACACCTGCAGAGAATTGCCCAAGGCTGAGCAATCGCTGCCTACATATGGGGACTAAAATCTGAACAAAATATGACTTATATAGGAATGACTATAATATAGAATAAGCAGACCTCAACATATGTAAAGCAACTTTTGATATATAAACATAATTGAATTTCCATTCACTGTAATAAACATTACAGAAAAAAGTGTATCCTATTTGTAGTAAATCAGGGAGTGTACATCAATGAATATGCATTTTCAATGTTTCACCCCTATGTGAATCTAAATGTGACTATACATGTATACAGATGTTGTGGGTTGTGCAATGGGCTCATCCATTACCTAAGCTGGTGCATACACTAACTAGAGTTATCAGGATGGGTACCAGTTTCACCCTAAAAGTTTTGCAGTGAATATGGGATATTGGCAAAAAAAAATCAGATCACCCTCTCCATTCACTGCAGAATTCTTAGTGTGTGTAAACTGGTACCCATCATGATAGCTATTGTCAGTATTTCTCTTGCTAGGTACCAGATCAAGCAATGGCGGCCCCAATAGAGATCACACCAATGAAGAATACATGTTCATCCCATGGCGCCATGTCGTCTATAGGACTCAGTATGGAGGCCTAGTGGAGCCGCCATTTTGAGTTTCACTGGTTGAGGTAAAACCCACTGATTAAAGACATACCATGATGGGTACCTTGTTCCTGGTTAACACCCACTTCCAGCGATATGCTGGTCCCATCTTATCAGCTTTTATCTGTGTGTCGCCGGAACCAGCTCCAGACCAGCTAGTGGCTAATATGTTGTATGTAGTCACGTGCAAGGCACATCCCATGGAGTCTGCCATGCACACGACCACCAACAGGAGGAAGTCCCTGCAATTTAATGACAAGATGCACAATACCTAAAACCATAACCAAAACAGCATATCCCCAAAGCAAACCCACATTTAGGGATCAGAACTCAGTGAGAATGACAGGGAGGGAGAGATGCACGTGTGACCAATGTTCATATAAATGTCTGATTTAACATTGATGACTTGGTAATGAGAGAGGAGCGTTTATTGGCGGCACGTGCTCAGGACACGGGATAGCCTTAATGCCCTGGAGTTTGGTGACACGTCGGATATATTTGATGCACGTACATATAATACACAGGTAGTAAAAGTATAATAATGAGCCACACGTGCTTTGCACGGTATACATGTATTTATTACATGTTCCCCATGCCGAGCGGGTTCACTATTTTGAATTCCACTGGTTCTGCACTGATAAGACTTGTTATGATGGGTACCTTGTCTCTGGAAAACACCCCGAAAACACCCATTTACAGGGAGAAGATGGGAATCACCTTATCAGCTCTTTTCAGTGCATATTGCCAGAACCGGCTCCAGTCCTTCTTGGAGCCTATAGATTTCACCATGTGGAAGTTGCCTACTTCCAGTGACTTATTTCACCGAATATGGGATAGAGATAATGCAAATTTGTAATAGTTACTTGATGATGGTCCCTTTTTAATCTAGCTGAAAGAAATCCAAATCCCATTTTATATAGGAGAGACACTAAGACAATAAAATACTTTTCCCATGATGCATTGAAATTGTGGCATACTTTAGAGACGCATAAGACAAATATTATAAGAGTCCACGACGTCTTGTAGTTTGAACATATTTAGGCTATCAGTTATATTCATGTACAGTGACATAGTCTAAAGTCTTTTTTGTATTGTATTTATCTAAGAAGTTTCATCCTAGAAGCAAAAAAAAAACACCTCTCAGCATGATAACCGATATTGGGCAACATAATGCCCAAGATTTCACGGTCTGGACGATGCAGTAATTGGCATTTAATTATACATAATGGGGACATATATTTGCACAATGTGGTCCTAGTTTTACTGCCCTTATCTCAAGTTTAACATGAACATCTCTAGGCATGACCCAAAATAGGAGAAAAAAATGCATACATGCTCTCTCTGATATAATGTAGTACTACGTCTCCCCAGCTGCAGGCATATGAATTGTAGGGTAGCAATTGAAGAGCAACTTGTAGATCAATTAGCAAGGGTTGTCATGTAGGTGGTGATGTCCTATTGTCAGCCCCCCCCCCCACCCTCTCACCCCTCTGCCTTTCCTCCATATCTCCCTCTGGAGAATACCGTCACGCCAGGGAGTAGTGTGAGAATTAGGAGCTGACAAATTACTGCCATCCTACAATGCTGCCATCACGTTCTGACACTCACAACTATTTCATCGTGGGAGTGTGATGATTTGCTGTCGTTTCACTGCTCTATCTGCCTGAGTTTTGATCCATATAGATATCTAGGAATCCCCAATGGATGAGTGGTAATTAGGACTATATGCTATAGTTCAGAATGATAGCTTCAACTTCCTGCATCCTGTAGTATATTGCACCAGAAAGCATCAGAATTGTACTTTTGAATTTAATAAACTAACAACAGAAAAACCAATGCTTTTATCCTTTTAACTTGATTATATTCTTTTATGTACTTTGCTAATGAGATACTGGCTTATTAATTTGCTACTGCTAATTCAGTTTGAATATGTGTACTTGATTATTCTCAAGGAGATGAAAGGAGGCTTCATAACATTTAGGCCAAATGCCCCTCTATAATACAGGCGGCAAACTACATGTATACTAAACATTTTTTTCATGGATTGTTTCCAAAATGTGCAAACCCTTCAGGGACCAATAACCTACAAAGATGGCTAACATCTAGTAACAACCCCAGCTCTTTTAATAGATGATTTATTTATTCACTCAATGGTACAAGTCCAGTCACAGTCACAATTAATACATCAATTTGAGCCGACCAGCCTTAGTCATCTGTAGTGCAAGGGAAGCCAAAAACCCAATCCAGAGTTCAAAGGTCAAGTCTAGGACGCGTTGCCCTCTGGTGTCACATCAGATAGGTCATCAATATACTGGCAACTGGTCCAATATATGTCTAAATGCATATATCACATAGTCCAAATTGCGCACTATGATACATGAAACAATGGCTTTTACAAACAAACAAAAAGAAAGATGAAACTACTACACATTGGACACGTCTCCTAATTGTCAATTTTGTAAAACCATTCCCATTGTGATCACCTGGATACGATTTTTCCCTGTTTCACCTAGTTGTACCCATGGTTCTGACCTGAGCACTTCGCATTGTGAGCTAGTGAAACCCAACCCTACCTGGCCATGGAGGGGGAACCTGGCCTGTGGTCGTGTGAATCTGTCAATCACTCGTCCCTTATGAGGCTTGGGAGATGGGAGACAGGCGTGAGCTTTTTGATTTTTACACGGCCTCCTCGCCATCCTGCTCTCACATTCCGTGCTAGGCCAGGCTGACATGTTAATTAACGCTCACCTTTAATTGAAATCACAACAGGAACGCTGCAGGTATTATTAGCTGGTGTTCTAGTATCGCCCACCCCCACCTTCTCCTATTATCGCCCACCCCTACCTTCTCCCATTGCCACCAGGGGGTGGCACTATCCAGGTCTGAAGCAGATGTCATTATAATTGTTTAGGCTCGACAGCGAGCCTAATAGACTTTTGTCCAAGGATAACTCAGATAACACAGGAAACACGTGAATGAAAAAAACTCAGCTGCTTATTGGAGGCCTATATTGGAGGCTTCCTGTAATTGTTACTCAGCCAACTGTATCCAGAACACTGTGGGGTCTGTTGTAAGCAGTTTGGTAATGACTGGCTTTGCACATGCTTTAATGAAAATTGGTACAGGTGTTAACCCTCTAAGGGCCGCTAATGCATTTATGCATCATGCCCATTGGTTGTCTTGATGCATGAATGCAGCCCTGACAAGCAAGCATCATGCCAACCCTACAGGGTTGATGCACTCCATGAGGGTCGGCATGATGCTTCAAGGAAGAACTGGCAAGCAGACTCGCCAGCGCTACATTGGAGCATCATGACGACCAATGGACATGATACACTCCCGCATCAGCAGCCCCAACAGGATTAAAACAATACACTTACAAAAGGCTGATTTATGATGTGAATATAGACCACTATAAGCATGCAGACTGCACATGATAAGACCACCATGATGTAGTGAATGCAGATGAGCCCTTTTGGACGTTGCAATAAACATCTTTTCAAATTCAAACAATGGGATATGCATCATAGTGGCTTTAATTGCTACTGACCCCGTCCATAAACACATCCAAATCAAAGTATGTCCCTTGGTAGAGATCTATAGTTTAAACGATTAAATTCAGATACATCATACCAACGGACAATAACCTCAGTCTCATCCTATGCCTCTTCCTTCCGTTTTTCATTTCATTTTGAAGTGAAAATATATCAATTATGTGTACCTCGTAAATTGTATTAAACTTCATCATACATGTACAATGGTTTGCATGTCATGTACCTGAATGCACCTACATGGGTATTTCAGTCATGATCCACTTAAGACAATTATTGCGTGGCATAAATTGCATTTAAACGTGTCAGTAGGCTTTTTTTTCTATGTTTTCTCTTCATTTGCTACTCGGTGGAGATGTGTGGGGTAGATATAAACTTGTCCAACTCCAGATTCTATGTTTCCTTTATTCACCATCCTCTGTGTGGAGTCTAATCGAAGTTAGGGATTATTTATTTAATTAGAAAGTTTAGATCGTTCAAAATAAAGACAACAGAGTCATCATGATTCCAAACTGCTAGATGTATATATTGATAGTCCATTCTAAGAAAATGAGCACACGACAATTGAAATTCCATAAAAAGAAAATCACAATATGACCCCACCATTATTTATCTATTTGTAATTTTTGGATATAATGATAAAGTAAAAATAGATATCTCAATCATGATTACACCCATGTGTTACCTGTTATTAACTGCACCACACACATACACACCATATATGTAATTATGTGGGTACTTCTGACCAGGCAATTGGGGTAGATACAAAGACTGCACATATTCTATTGTATTATGACTTACAAAGTATCCAACCCCTGACCTAGACTGCGGCCTAATTAGCTAGACAAAATTATATTTGATTATCATGTTAAAATACCAAATGCAAAGAGATTAGAAAGAGTCAAGTTTAATTGACTCTATACATGTATATACAAACTAGACAGCTGTTGTTATGTATGGTTCTATATAATGAATAGCAGAAATGACTCATTCCTCATTGTCGTATCTTCCATTGTAGATGTAAGCCAGTTTATATGTGGGGCTTTTGGTAATTATAAGAGAGAATGACACATTGTACAGCATTAGGTAGGCTGTGGTAATGAACTGGTGGGGACTTTAGGGGAGGCAAAATTATTAGAGAGGGGCTTTGGGTAGGGGGATTAAAGAACAGGAACTAGTTGTGCCATTACCTTGGTTATTAGCAGGTGTTTAGCCTGCATGGTACGGCTTTATCTACTGAAGGACATTGGAGGAACGTGTCACCTGCTCCTGCACTACAACCCTGGAGGGTGGGGGTGGGGGGTTCTCAGTCTAGGTTTGGGTACCAACTGCGTTTTGATCCAAGTGGGCTATAGCTGTCGACGTGTCTAAACTCTCATGGGGAAAAGAGAGGGCTGTCAATGGCCTGAAAGTTAAGACACAGGGGCTGTCAATAATTGTAAAGGATTATAGTGAGTGAATGAGTAATAGATGTTTAACGCCATTTCAACAGCTAAGGTCATATTCATGGCGAGAACGACATTACACAATTTCACAGAGGAATGTATCAGTGTCCGCGCATATGTGCACCACACACATCCTGAGGGGATAGCAAAGAGGAGATATAGACCCTTTTAAGTGGGCTAGGGAAGCCCCGTAAAGGATTATATGGGGAAAGGGAATACAAATATGTCTAGCAGTCATCTCAGAATTTATTGTCGAATTCCTTGACGTTTTAAAAAAATTTACCTGATTTTCACTAACATGGGGCCCCTACCAGGAGCTGCCAACTGACTCTTTGAAAAATGTGGGCTGTAAAAACAGTGTGGTTTTTAGGGGGGGGGCTGACAAGCGGCCAGAATAAAGGGGGCTGTAGTTTGCAGTTGGCACCTACAATCTAAGGGTCAGTACGCCCCCCCCTCCTCCACCAAGGACTACACCCCTTGTCAAGGCATGCAGGGGATGCATGGGGATGGAGGATTCTGGGCCAAATAGACCCAGCACCACCTCCAGTGTGTGTGGTTGTTAGAGAAAAGAGATTAATGACCCTCCTGTCAAAGACTCTGCAAGGGAACTGTTTTTAAAACCTGGAGGAGATCAGTGGATGCCATGATCAGGCAAATAAACGCTGTCGGGCTCAGGCGATTTGTATTATGCAATGTTACAATTGTGAAAATGTCCCCCCTTTTGCAATCGCAGCGCTCGGAAGCACAATTAAGGCATGATAACTGTTATTACAGAACCAATATGCTTGCATTACCCATGCATCATTTGCTTATTTGCTTTTAAATTGTGTTTTTGATTCGTTACAAGTGATTCACCGCAGTTTTTCTCTGTTCTTCTTCAGAGGATCTTGGAATTTTACGCCTGTGAGGGTTAGTTCATCCATCTGCCACTAGGAGGACAACAGTCGCCACATATTGCCGTGACTCAGGTAGGTGCCGCTCCTTTATCTCACTGTCTTGCATTGTATTCCATATGGTGTAACGATAGAGGAGAGAATTTTTATACAAAAAGACAAAGACTATCATGATCAAACTAATGTACCCTCATTCAATTTCATAATTTAGAAAGGAACATATATAATAGAGGTAAACCTAAATGGAACCCGCCCCTATGGCGTTTACATGAAAATATTCTAACGTCATCATGATGTACTACAACTATCACTCAGTTTAATAATGTTCCCCTAGATTCCCATTATATATTTAATGCTCATATATTTACTTTTTGCTAGTTACTTATCAGATAATGATCTCTTAGTCACTTAAAATTCTTTTCCAGAATCCTTTTTTAAGGAACTGTGCCCTAGATATCCCTATTTCTGCTTATTGTTGTGAATCTGTCAAATCGGAATGACCCTGGGGTCTGAATGTTACAAAATACACATCAATTCCGAATGAAATCTGAATGGAGCCATTTGTGGAGCAAAGAGTCCAACTTGGTATAGGATGTCATGCAAAACTAGTGATGTTATCACATCATGTTTTGCTTCGAATATCAATTGATATTTCCCGCTCAAAGTTGACACACACCAAACTAACAACCACTGGACCGCTGGAAATGTGAGATATGTCTAAATGTAAAACCATTATGTCTCTGTGACATAAGATATTTAAGTAAATATATACTTAAGTACGCCCTAAGTCAATATTTCTGAAGGGTGTTGGCAAATGCATAATGACCTGTCAATACTGCCATGTTTATATATTAAAACATCTATATAAAAGGGTTCATTAACATTGCAACTTCAACAAAACTTACATCAAGCAGGACATCTGGATAGTTCCTTGGATAATATTGACCTATTTGATAATGCATTTGCCATCGTTATAGAAAACCAATATTTATAAAGAGCAACAACGTGTCTTACAGGCCTTATCATCTCTGATTTACGCCGGAAACCACATGATAAAGCCTGGGTCCACCACTGAATGCGTTATATCAACCCTGCAAGGGTCAGCATGATGCATTCATGCAGCCCTAGTGAGTTACTTGCCAGGGCTGCATTCATGCATCTTAATTACAAATGGACATGATGCATTGATGTATCATTGGTCCTTAAAGGGCTAACTATGTACACCCTGGAGGAGTTAGTGGTATGAAGGGGCACATGTTAGACCTATCCATGCCCCAGATACGCAGAAACAACCCCCTTCTCCCCAACCCCCTCCAAACCTCTCATCCACCCTCCTCCTCCTGCTCCTCCAGTTGGTCTCCTCCCACTTCCGGGACCCCAAAATCCTCCTCCAGGAGGGGTCCCGTGACATGCTAGGCAGCCTCCTGCCGACATGGAATGGCAATCCTCCAGTGTAAGCACTCGTTCATCACCCAGGCACAGAAACACGCCCCACTCCCCAACACCAGGAGGTAATTTCAATAATTCTGATGACAAAATAGGTTTGAAACCGTCAGGAAATCAACCGTGTGCCGAATCAGTGGTGAATTGATATGGAGGGGGGGGGGGTCTCCAGTACTTAAGAGTTTAATTACATATTTTGGACGCCAAAATTTGCTCAGAAATAGAGGGTATGCCCTTCCTTTTGGACTGCGCCCCTTCTTTTCCCAAATCCTGGATTCGACACTGGACAGACATGTTGTGCTGCTCATAGTAATATTAGTTTCTGCAGTGCTACGACTACTCTACCAAATCTAATATGATGATGACACAGGGACTGATCCCCAAGCATAAGGAGGAATCTCCGATGACAGCATACCTGGCCAGTAAGACACTGCCAAATCGTCAGTGAATTGTCAGTTTATCAGTTATATTGACAACTACTGGGCATTCTCAATTATTCTCTGAGTTGAGTAGAGCAGAGCTGTGGTAGCAGATCTTCGTTTCTCTCCTACCACAGCCCCCAACTCTGTAGGTACAGTTTCTTATTATCCGATGGTTTAGAACATGATATAGTTTGAACTGACCAATGAGAACGCCGGATTTGAGGGTGTCTATATGCTATAGAACACTGGGCAATAAAAGTATCATGTTCTAAGTTAGCTAGAAACCCCATAAAGGTTTCTATCCCATACAGAGACCGTGTATGCTTATATGCTATGTTGAAATAACCTCCAGTGGGGTTTGGGGTGGGCACTGAGGCCTATGTTGTCCAGAGGTGAGGTATGTGTTTGAGAGTCTGGCTGTGGAATATGGTACTGTAAGTCTTTGTTATATACTAGTATACACACTACTCTAACCTACTACCACGACCTCTTCATATTGAAGAGCAGATTTCCTTTCTTGTGACAAACTGTATCAACATCTGCCCATCTGCCATCCTGGACCCTTTAAAGACCACTAATGCAGTAGTGCATGATGCCCATTGGTGCTTCATGCCGACCTCCGGGAGTGTTGGCATGATTATTGAATGAAGTTGTGGTGAGTTATTTGCCACGGCTGCATTCATGCATCATGACGACCAATGGGCATGATGCATTAACATCACGACGACCAATGGGCATGATGCATTAACATCATGACGACCAATGGGCATGATGCATTAACATCATGACGACCAATGGGCATGATGCATTAACATCATGACGACCAATGGGCATGATGTATTAATCCATAAGCGGCCTTTAAAGGGTTAACCCAGGGACGGGGCTTTCTGTATAAAATGTTTCTGTCATTGTGAGTTAGATACAGATAACACTTATACTAGGTCTATCATCATCAGTTATGCAATGAGGTGTTCCTTGTGCACATGTCAGACATGACAATCATAATCTGTATGCCATAAATGTATGTAAATTCTTTCTGAAGAGGTAAATAATCACCATACATATCCAGAGAGGCTAGTTGTTTTGATTTGAAATTGAATTCTGTATACGTATAACAAATGCCATCATGCCTATATGTTGGCACGATCGGAAGACAGATTACAATGATAGAGAGAATATTAAACTGTAAATGGCTGGGTGCACACAGAGAAGTATAGGGAGGGAGAAGAGCCCCCAGGCAGCTGGACTTGGCTGCAAAACTACTGTAGTCCCAAGTACTCCATAAAGTATGTGCTGGTGGAAGGGGGAGGGGCATAGGGCCAGGACATATATAATGGGGGGCAGTGACTATAGGTATAAATTAATGGGAATATTGTTGGCCAGGCGGTGGCGAAAACATTGTCAGATGACACTGGCTGGCATTATTGATCGTCCTTGACTGGAGTATAGAGGACAAGGCACAGTGACTCTGTGTCAGTCTAATATGGGCGCCTAGCATTGTCAACTCTCCCAGACTGCTCTGGTGATTATAGCTATTGAATATCACACAGTATCCCACAGGAGCCAGACCCACAACCCCAAAGCCACTAGGCGCCATTGATGACAATGGTCAACATGATTATATTTCCACTCTATATGGATTGTGTGTCCAGAAATGGGATTGTTATTCCATTTTATGGTATTCTCATCATGGCCAGAGACTCGTAAACATTAGAACAATGTTGGTCATTTTAAAATTTTCCATTGATCCTGGACTCTGTCCTTTGATATATATCATAAAACAATTTATAGATTTGTAGGATGCGCGTGGCAACCAAGAGAGGAAGGACGCCAGCCCCCCCCCCCTCCCTCTTTCCCCAAATGCGCTCACATTTTGATCAAATATGTCCAATCTGAAATGTGAACTGAATCGTAGTAAGAGTAAAGGATAGCAGAAATTTCTTCAGTTGATATATACGGAGTATTAAATTAAGTGTCGCCATTATTACATTAGAAAATATACACGTGTAATGGCACAGCTAAGTTTATTGCAGAGGGAGTATTTACACCTGAGCAGGCTTATACCTGAGAATAGAATAACACGTTTCACATGTAGTCTCATGATTACCAACGATATTGCTAATCGGTTCAAGTGCAGCTAGTATGCTGCAGATGGCCATATATTATGGGTTAGTCATATATTCCTGGGCATAAATTATAGATTTAGGTTTCATATTTTCATTTGGCTGAGGAAAAATAACAAATACACTGCTGAAAAAAAATGAGTGTTCATACGTAGAAAACCTTCCTGTTGTAGGACAAGGGTATGTTAAAGCAGCCCGTGTGGTGGTGCCCCCTTGTGTCACATAGGAAGTATAACGATGCGTGGGATAAGCCCCACACCCAACAATTTGAGGGTCCATAACTAAAACCCTTGCTTAAGTGATAGAAATCTGGTTCTTACGCCTTCAAGAACCATTAACATTTCTAGGTCATACATGTATCTACTGTCGCTTTATATAGCAGTAACATGTGACCTAAATCTCACAAATCATGAATCTATATATTCAAAAGGGAATTATCAAGAACAATTCCATTGAGCATCTCATGGATCACGTTTGCATTTTACATTTTAAGGTAGAGCCAATGCATATTATGTTGTATACAACATTGGCAACTACACAAAGACTTGAATGTTTTCTTTTTGCTACTTTTGGATCATAGGCAAATATAAAGAAATCAATCATTTATGGTTAGCATGTTGCTTGGGCAGACCACAAAACACACCTACAACTCCTTCTTCTGTGCACGTGTAAATCATGTAAGGTAAGGCTAGGTGCTCGACAGTGTATATTATAGACCATTATCAGCTCCACTTTGACTCCCTCTCAGTTCACTTGGAAAAATGAAACACATGGGAAGTGCAAATCGTCCTCACACATGCAGTTAAATTACCTTCAAGGGTCGCTAATGTAGGAGTGCGTCATACCCATTGGTCGTCATGATGCACCAATGAAGGCCTGGCGAGTCTACTCCCCAGCACTTCCTTGAAGCATCATGCCGACCCTCTGGAAGTGTATTAGCCTCGTAAGGTCAGGATGATGCATGGATGTACTCGCCAGGAGTTCATTCATGCATCATGATGCCTGATGGGCATGATGTACTCCTAGCGACCTTTAAAGGGTCAGCTTCATACAGACATTGTGCCTTATGTGTGGCACACGTGATCATGTACCTGGGTAGTGCTGATTCGTCCACTCAATGTGACGTGTCTAAACAGGTGTAAACATTAGGGGCTGGCTGCCTAACCCTTGGAGGGTCACTCATGCATCAGTGCATCATGCCCATTGGTCGGCATGATGCACCGATGATTTGCTGGTGGGTGTACTCGCCAGCACTTCATCGGTGCATCATATCAACGCTCTGAGAGTGTATCAACCACATATGGATGACATTGTGCATGAATGTAGCCCTGGCGAGTTACTCTCCAGGGTTGCATTCATAGATTATGACGGCGAAGTGATGCAGTCTTAAAAAGGCTGCTATATAGGCCACATGTAGCGTATCTAAACGCTCTTCACAAACACTCAGTCCAGTGTATTATAATCCTAAACAAAGCTAGAGGCTATATGTCTTGTGGGGCTGTACCTTGGGCATATAACGCGGTATTAAGCAGGAGGCCTTTGATGATAGCCTGCTATATATTTATAGTATTGAGTTAGAGCTATGACATGTGATATATGTTTCAGTGGGTGGCTGACTTTTAAAGTGAGATTATGTATAAAAAAAAATAAGAATATGTATTAAAAGATAATACAATGTAAACGAGGAAAAAGAAGTATTATTGACATGGGAAATACATCTGGATTTGTCATTCTAATACTAGAGCAAAAATAAAAATAAATATGGGTTATAGAGAGGCACCAAAGAATGGATTTAGAATCGACTTTTCTACCACCACCCACACGCCCTTGATCCTGAACCAATTCACCCTCCAATCCCCAACCCGGCCCCAGTTTTACAACGTACTAGCCAGTGCTAATTGAATGAAATATGGCGAGTTTGAAATTGAATTTAGTCAGACAGAATCGGGGCAAGCAGGGGTGATGTGGCGAGGGGAGAAGGGGGGTGGGTGGGAGGTAAGGATAGGAGTCATTCTGATGATCCCATTGCATGGATGGGAGCTGGATGGGTGAGTTTGGAGTGAGAGGGTGGTGGGTAAGAGGGTGGGTGGGAGGGGGTATGCAAGAGTCGACCATTGGGTTGGGTGGTAAGCTTGGAGTACGGGCGTCAATGGAATGAATCACTCTCCAAATGGAGGATTGCTCCGGCCGTGTCTGGGGCTGAGATGGCATTAAGGGGGTCCTGTATAGTCCCTGGGCCCAATGTTACTTCAACAATGAAAACCCTCCCCTTCATACCCTGGCCTTCATACCTCCACCGCGTCCACTACGCGCGCGTGTGTTTCGCGTGCATGTTCTCGCGTGTTGGCGACGCGCGTTGATGTGCCGCGGACGAGCCGCCACATTTTCACCACAATTATCGCTAGCTGAGCCCCCCCCATCCTTCCTATGCTCTGACCGAAAATGGCCGGCGTGTTGGACAATTGATATTGGATAATATCAACAACATCACCCTTGGGTGGAGGGATGTAGGGGGACAGGCCATTATATCAAGCGTGCGGGCGTGCGGACGCATTAGCTGGGCAGGCTGTGTTTGGATCCTACCCCACTCACCCTCCTCCCCTCCATCCTCCAGTCCTCCTGGTTATAGCACTGGATGCATGGCGCGACAGGCAGGCGGGTAGGAGACTGGGTGCCGGGCCCTAATCGCCAACATTAATGGGTCGTTGGCGCGCTCAGACTGTCATAATGAGGATACGCGTTCAGGCCGCGCCTCGCAAAGTGAATGAAAGTGTCCCACGCCCGGCACTGAATGGAGGCAGCCTGGGTTGGGCAAAAATCGAAAGTTGTCTCACTAGGTTTCTGTGCTCCGGTAATGGGTGTTCGCTACCGTGAGATGAGGGGGGAGGTTGGGAGGTGATGGAGGAAGAGAGGGTGGGTACTGGAGGAATCCTGAGAAGGACCCAGGAGGAGGGAGGTGCACCAATTCCCCCTTATGACAAAGCTGTATCTAACCCTTTAACGGTCCATGGGTCGGTATGATGCATGAATGTAGCCCTGGCGAGTAACTCACCAGGGCTACATTCAAGCATCATGCTGACCCTATATGGTTAATCCACTCCTGGAGGGTCGGCTTGATGCGCCAATAAAGTGCTGGTGAGTAGTCTCGCCAGCACTTCATTGGTGCATCACGCCGACCAATAGGCATGATGCACTCCTGCACCAGCGGCCATTCAAGGGTTAGTGATCCTATTCAGCATGGGGGAAATTCGTTTCCTCCTTATGACAAGTCCGTCTTTAAGTAAGTCAGCTGCAGGGCGCCGCCGTGGAGGCACGCATTAAGAACCTCCGCGGCTAATCCTGTTTTATTCTAATGGTTCGCCTGCATTAAATTCTTATCGGGACCGGGACGCCTATTCCAGTGGGTGAATGCATGGAAGGGTTAGGAGGTGGTAGGAAGGTCGAGGAGCTGGAGGATGGGGGTTAAGGTGGGTAGAAAGCCTGGGGATCACATCAACATGTCGCAGTATGCATTTACATGATGTGTAAATCTGAGAAGTGATCGGAATTAAATAATTCAGCTGGGCATCTGCTCCCTGGGAGGCAATGAATGGCTTCTACCTCTATAGTGGTTGGTTTGTGGCCTCTGGAGGAAGCTGTGAGGGGAGCTGCATGGAACCCAGGAGGGAGAGAGATGAGAGAGGAGCCTGGGGACCCTTTACTCTTACCCCATCTTTATCTCCTCTTTCACTACCTCAGTGTTATCAGTGTTAACAATACCTTATACCCCTGGGCGATAATAGATGTAATTGTGTAATTGCAATATGCTTATTATAGCGACCCTGTAGTTAACTGGCTGCATTGACATCCTGCTAACAAGGAGGATCACTCCTCCAGGCTTTGTAACTTTAGGCTTGAATTATTGATTCTTCTCCACGATGTCGACTAAAAATAAACAAGCGTGCCGACAAAAGTACTACCACCACCGACTCCCTCAGTGCCCAACGCATTAAAGCAACACTTTTCAAACGGTTTGAAACCCCACTATGGATGGCTCAGGCAATATTTTGAATTGTGACTTGAGTTGTCTTGATTTATTCAGTGAAATAATTCTTTCTGTATTGTCTTCTGCCCTGAAAAGTCTGCCCTGAAATATTCAAGTGTGTACTTCGTCAAGATACTGCACCAATTCTTCGCTGATTTCATTTGGAGCAATTTATCAATATCTAGTTGCCATATGGGATCTCTGGAATCCCTGTTAAAATGAACGTGCCTTAATAGTGCTAAATATAATGGCATTATGTCAATATTAATTAATGTCTGCCTCAGGTAGTTTATAATCGACTGAATATGCCATTGTACTTAGTCTAATAGTCACAGATTTTGTTATTACAGTTATAAAAACATGTGTACACACAAACCATCTTCTTCCTGAACTTCATATACACCTACATGTGTATGGCGTCCATTAGATCATAGGTCTTCAATATTAACAAATATTAGATTAACTAAAAGAGTTTTCTGGGAATTTGGGAAGGGCATATATAGAATTCTTCATCTCCTGATTGACATTATTAGACACACATATAGCCAGGGTTTAGGTCATCAGGGAGTGCCCCAGATACAGGAGTCCTATACATAATTAACACAGCCATGGAAATGACGGGCCGATGTGAGCATTACCACTCCATGAATATCTGATGAAGCATGCGGCCTTGACTGCGGCCAATCATCATGTCTGGGCTACCAAGGTCATGGAGGATTATACTTAAAATAACAGCAAGTAAAACACAGGACACAGCAGCACTCCAATATTAGGGCATGCCTTGGTGGATCATTTTAATCTTACATATATATGTACAGGGCACGTGCACCCCAATCCCTGAAAATTGTCCTGTGTATAACTTTTATAGGAAAAACGTCTGCTTCCTCATAACCACTTCCACAAAGGTTGTGTATAACTTTTAATCGTAGGAAATGTGACCCCTAACACCAGAATTTTCCTGGCTGTGCCCCCATTATAACAACCCTCCTGGACTCGACCCTGCTAAGGCATTTTTTTATTGAGGGGGGGGGGGGGTCTCGGTTGTGAGTTGTAGGCCCACTATACTTTAATATAGGCGAATACGGACCTCCCTTTTTCTTCATATTCCAGTTGAGTACATGTATAGGAGACAGAACGTGTGAGTAAAAGCAAATAATGGCTCTAGACTCAGGGCATGTACAGAGCACAGAGGGGAGGGTAAATAAAGTGAAATGCCTTCATTGTTTTACAGTTAGCATAGTGGGCAAACCTGAGAAAGGCCAGGCCCCTGAGTAGCCGCCAGAGTCCTGCTGAGAGCAGCATGTTCCTATCATAACATGATTTCACCATGTATTTCCATCCTTTCCGCTAGCCGCTCATCCACTTGGTTTACCCTAGCCGAACAAACACCCTGTGGCGGGGTTTGAGGGGTTAGGGGTCCAGACGTTGCTGGGCCATTAGGCATCTATTAACAGAGCCCTGCTGGCCCCTGTATTTACAGTCTGATGCATGGCTGGGCCCTCGCCTCCTTGCCCTCCACCCTCCTGAGCAGCTCCCATCCCGCGAGGAGCAGCTCTTTCTCATTACACTTCCCCTGTATCTTCTTCCACTGGTATTCGCCGTGCTACGTGCGCCCGCATAAAATGCTCGCCGAGTTGGTTGGGCGGGCGCCGGCCCCACTCGGCACTGGCGTCGCGGCCCGCCCCGCAGTCTGCGCTGCCCCGTCAGCTCGCCTGTCGGTCGCCCCCGCCTTTGCTGACTGTAAGTAGTATAGAAAAATTCCCGTTTGCACCGGGCACATTCTAAAGATTTCCTACATGTGGCTACTTAGCACACAGTCAATAGTTTGGGTCTTTTATCCAACCACGCCTAATTCAAAGGCAGGGCTACCATTATTGTGAGTGAGTTCTCATAGATAACCATTCTGAGTATGTACGTGCGCAGACCCGCGTGTCCTTGAGAGTCAAACCCACTGCGCCAACAGCTCTCTGCTATGGCCCCGTCCTCTACTGCCCCCTAGTGGAAAGAACCGCAACTACCTTCTGTGGCCGTGAGGCCATCGTCCGGCATGTTTTAGGTAATAAAAAGGGTCGCTGGCAAAAAGTAAATGGTCCTAAAAAGTTATCGTAAAAACTGAAGCGTGACTTTTGAAAGAGGATTCAATTATCCTCCCAGAAAAGTGCACTTTAATGTTAAGGACTGTTGGCAATTGTAAGGGTACTATGTTTCCTCTGTATGTGAAGGCAAAGACAAAACTCTTCTGTTTTTGTTTTAGAACATGATTTTTATCTGACAAATTGTCATAAAACCATGTATGAATGTTACAAAAATACATTTACAAAATGCAGGATAATATCAGATGTGGTATAACTGATGTATATTGCAACTGATGTATATTGCCATATAAAGTTAAGGAATGCAGGGAATAGTAGACCTCGCAATATGTAGCCATAAATAGTTGATCTCTGCACACAAGGTCTATAAACTAGTGATGTGTTGTGTAGAAATTGTTCTGGACGTCTTGTGATTTTGTGCATTTCACGGCTGGTGCACAGAGGCGTCGGTGGGCCCCGTGAACTGTTTACTATACAATACCAGACTCCGTTTTTAAGTCGGCCAGCTCTAGCTCGCTACAGGACACAGTGGAGCCAAGATCATGACCCTAGCATTAGGGGGAAAATACCTGTGGCCTGCCCCTACTGTTAGCTTAGGGAAGGCTGATCTAGAGCTTACTACTGGCGCGTCAAGGTTTAAACACCCCCAAAGGTCATGCATGTAGAGGGGAAAGCACCACATACACCCCCAGCTGAAATGGACTCGAAATGACACAGGAAATGTATATATTTTTATTTCCTTATTACTAACACCATTGAATTCAGGGCACTGAATGTAGCTAGGGAAAGGTTAGAACAATTTGTCACGACTTCTGTCTAGACTGTTTTAATTACAGAGTTCCAGAACAGGGATAATACTGGTATAGGGAATATACAGGAGCCTCATATTGAGAATATCAAAAAAGGAAAACATGAGAGGTTTTAATTTCCACAGAGGGTATTCAGTTTCCAAAAATAGCATTTCCAGAGGCCAGGGAACAACCACATGGTACAGACATCAAGTATATCAATATACTTACTGAGAGGATTGTGTTTTATTTTATTATTTTTTTTTTAGTGTGGGTAGAGTAGGATATAGAATAGCACAGAGTAGAATGTCCAAATATTTTGACACAATTAGGTTGACAGTGTGGGTGGGTGGTGCGGGTACTAATACCCCGGCGTGACAGTCACTGACAGCACTGACAGGGACACGAGGCAGCATGATAAGGCCACATGTTTACCCTGGAGTAGTAAGGTTAGATTGGGGATGAGTCCACACAACAGCTAAGGGAGGGCTTTTCAAACACTTCCCTTGGCTTATATCATAGAGCATAAGAGTATCATAGCATATATTTATAGGGGTAAAAATAGACTGACACAGTCCCTAATAGAGCTTTACTAACTTTGTAGTACCCATATCCTCAGCTTGTTCATTCACTAGAACTCTTAGAATCTTATCTTTTCTTTGAAATTCTCCACCCCCCTCTCTTATACCAAAATCAATAGACTTGAGCAAGTCGAGAGTAAAATGTGATATGTGGATATCAAAATGATAATGGAGGACTAAGGGTTTTTATAAATTTTTAGCTGGAACGTGTATTGGATAAATGGGTCAGTGTGATTACCTGCTTCATCCAGCCAGCTGATAAATCACTAAACCAGGTCAGGGAAGTCACTAAAGCTTTTGACACACACACACAACAATAAGGTAGACAGCTCCAATATAGCAGTAGTAGTGTGGATAGGGGTCTGGTCTGTGGGTCCTCCAGGTGATCACTCCATGTGGACTGGAGGAGTAAACAGTGTGAGAGTTGGATCAGTATGGAGGTGTGTGAAGTCTGTCTTGCTGCCAGCTCCCTCCAGTGCCGTGACAGCAAGGGTTGGTCAGCAGCACCCCAGACGCAGCACAAACGCTGCACAGACGCTGAACTAGACTGGGGACGAGTCATGCCGCTCGAATTTACGCGGCGCGACGAGCGTGGCCTCTGATTGGCTGATCTGACGCCGCCCCATTACCCAGCGTCCGCCTTGATGGACCGGTGGGCGGGGCTTAGGGGGAGGGCAGGTCTGTGCCATTTTCTCTTTATAGTGCCAGGCATAATCAAACAAATCATCATTACATCGATTTAGCAACGTCCATCAGGGCTCATCCTACCTGTATGGAGAGGAGTTGAACTGTGACAGGCGGACAGATAGTCTTACTGCCGCTGTAGTGGCCGGAGCTGCCATCATCCCACCACGGAGCCCTCTCTTGGACAACTCCGGCACCTAGAGTACGTACAAACCCCTTGTTGTCAGTCAGCAGTACACACGGACAGTCTCACTGACAGCAGTACCTCCTGGAGTGTGTAGGATATGACAGGAGCCATACAGGACTAACCAGGACTATAGGAGACATATTATAACCTGGAGTTGCTGTTGTATTGTTGTTGTTATTGTTGTTGATGTATGTTGGAGGGTCGGTGTTGCTCTATGTACCACCCTTAGTACTCATAGTACCAAAACACTGCTGCCACCTCTCATTTCCACAGAAGGCACCAGGCGGCGCTAGTAGTGCTGAGGAGGCCGCTAGCACAGACTGGGTAGTAGTTCAGGTTGTGTCGGTAGTAAACGGTACTGGAGAGAGTGCGCCTGGGCGTCCGTCAACGTGCCAGCAGCATTGATCGTGCTCCTGCCAGCCTGCCCTACCGACCTGCAGCCTGCACGCCTACCCCGGCAGCTGCACGTGGTGGGTGCTTACCTAGATCGTAGCCGACAGCGGAGCTGACGCCGAGTCAGACCGCTCGGCGCCCTGTCACACTTCTTACTACCCCTCTATACCCACTCCAGGTGACACTTCCGGTCATCCTACAACCCCCAGCACCTCCACACAACCGGATCTCCTTCAAAAACAAAACTAGTTCCGGTCTAAATCGTACACACACGGGGTCAGGGACTCACTACCACCGCCAGCACCACCAGTAGTAGAGAGAGCAGCGACGCGCGCTCCCCCTGGGGAGGAGATATGGTTTTGGACTGGTACAAGTCGTAGTACAGAGGTGGTGGTGGATCAGTGCCGTCCGCACGTACGTTATGATGAAGTCGCAAAACGTAGCCTTGCTGGCTAGCGCCCTAGACCAGTCCTGAGAAATAAAGCTGCCGAGACGGCAGCAGGACCACCCTCCACTCACTCACTCACTCACACACGTATATAGACCGTGGAGGAAGGCGTGTGTAGGCAGTAGTGTGTGCATGAGCAGGAGAAGAAGGAGGAGGGGGGCTAGAGAGAGAGAGGAGGAAAGAACAGGCGGGGGTGATAGCAGGCCGTGGCAGCTCTAGCACCCACCAGTGAATGGGTGACGCAGACCCTGCTTGTTTGACAGGCCATTCGTTACAGCCTCCAATAGTTGGACCCTGGTGATTGACAGATTCACAACTTGAGCTCAACTCCAGCACAGGACCCTCTAATAACCCCCCAACCCGACTGGCGTCGTCTTCATACGACGTATAGGGGGATCTGGGATAGTGGATGTATAGGGTTAGGCAACTTTGGTGTTTTTTCCAGGGCCTTCACGACTTGATACACCATCACTGCAGGCCCCACCACGCGGTTTGTCGTGAACGGAGGGACTTGGAGTACGTTCCATACCGTGCAGACTTGGTCGTATTCCCCTACAGAAGGAGGCGTCAACGACCACCAGTCCGTCGGCGACTGAAGTCACCGGGTCGGGCGCCGACTCATACCGGGCACGGAGGCAGCCGAGGCCGCCAACTGCCGTCACGAGGACAACGGAGTACGTTGAACATCAGGCGGAGAGAGCACGAGCAGCAGCAGGGCCCTCCTACCGGGCCAATAAGGCTACCGGCCCACGGGTCCCTCAGCTGTCCAGCCCGGACCATCCATGCCCATGGCGACCTCACGGGTACGGACTTAATCCTTTTTTCCTCTCTACCACTAGTACCACTGGATCGTTATCAGGTCTGATTATGTATGCCACTGGTGTGAGATAACACGTCGTACATAGGTAATATATATGTACACTAGACCCACGTGTGCTTAATACTCCAGTACAGGACTTGTTATCAGTGCCACGGCAGGAGTGCAGTAGTAGTATTTACCTACACTGACCAGTGATGATAAGACTGAGATCTGGGATAATAATACCAATATCAGCAGTTTGGTGTTGTAACATAATTCTCCACCTGCTAAAGGTCGCACACAAGTAGGTCGTGGATATTTACAGCCTGGCATTTTTATTGTGAGGTACTCTTGTGAATGTTTGGCTACAGTTATGGCAGATATACTCCACACACCACCTCCTAAATATTCTGTAAATACCCACTCACTCACCCGTCAAAATTGTACTGACAACTGTACAATATCTGGCCTATTTTTGGACGTGTTCAGGATAAAATTTTGAAATATATCTGGAAATGAAAATAAAAAAGAGAAACTGAAATCACTGCTGCTTCATTGGGGCTCTTCGGAAAATATCATGTGTGGAGACAACTTCTCTTTCGGAACTGCCTAGAGTTTTAGAAAAAAAATAGTAATAAAGACAAATTATCCCGGTACTCATTGAGCCTTGAAAATATTTATAACATTCAAGAAAACATTGTATGATTTTTAAACACAATTTGACATGGGCTGGAGATGTGCGAAAGCAATTAAAATTTTAACGATAGTAGTATAATAAATCGGGGGCAAAGCTATGGCTTTAATTACTTCGAAATACATTACCCTGTGCATAGAAAAAGAATTAAGGGATGATTAATGGATTTTAAGAGCATAAAAGTTGATATTTTGTTACTTAAATTTTTTTTACTCAGGTTTGATATAAGATATTATTACCACACACTAACATGTCGTTGCTGTATGATGTTTACCTTGCAGTACGACAATGATATCCCGCACTACCCCGGGATGGACACGCCCGTGTCCATGTACGATCCACACGGTCACCGGGGCATGCAATCTCACCTGTCCCACTCACCGGGTCTGGGTACCCATGGAGGGGCCCCACCCTCCATACACTCTCAGTACCCACCCTATGGGACCACCTCTGGCGCCATGTCAATGAACTCCTCACCTGCAGACAGTCAGCTAAAGAGAGACAAAGATGCCATATATGGGTAAGTACTATTAAAGTTAAACACCTCATTCTCTATGTCTTATATTATTATGGGCAGCAGCCATGTAATCACAGTGAAAAAAAAATTATATAAAAAATATTGGCCATTGTGTGTGCTTATCCAGACGGATGTGACACTGATAGTAGTTTCCCTAAACACAGATAGCCTTTTTTGCTCTGCCTGTGGGCTTGGGCTTGGCAGCAGCTGGGTTGACGATCGATTCCAAAACAAGTCCGGCCTCAGAGGACTCAGCAGCACTTAATACTGCTTGCTGATGGCCGCATGTTGACCCACGTGTAAAAATATAAACAAAAACTGAATTTATCTCTGGTGTTCATATTGTATATTGGCACCTGGTAGCTTGTAAATACATTGAAGAATATTTCATGGTCGTGTGAAAATAGGAAAAAGTAATGGGTCATATAAAAAGAATGCCATGTTTATTTATTCAATGATTTGTCCCTCTTGCCTACCCAAACTCCAACAACCCCCCTGTTTCCCTCTCCCTTTCCTCTCACCTCCAAACCGTTCCCAAATCCCAATACAGTGGGCGTGAGGCTGGTCAATAGGACGCTGGGGGAAGCAGGCCGACTCTATTATAGGGTCCGCCGCGATCATGGTGTGGTCAAGCGGATTTTATGCCTAGGCGGATAATCCCGGTCGTGTGAATCCAGAACGTCTTGGGATCGATCTATAATTCACACACTCACACGCAGGCGGCCCGCCGTCCGGGTGTGTTGGCGGGGGGCTGGCGGCCGGGGCTCCGGCACCACCCGGCGTCGGGGCTGCTCCGGGGTAAAGTGGGGATGAGGAGGGGGTGCTGGAGATGGAGGCTGGGTCGTAGGATATAGAATATAGACACCATGCTAGACAGTACAGGAGAGGGGAGGTTGTAATGGGTTAGTATTGGTATGGGAAAATCAGCTTGGGTGTGGGTTGTTGGTATGGAGGGGGTGCATTCCTGGGAGAGTAGTCAGATGTGTTGTGTTTATTTGAAGGTGGATAGCTTAAGGATAAGGTAGGGTTTGGAGGAGATATTATGTGTGTTTGGAGTGGGAAGGGAGGGGGGGGGGTCAGTGTAAGCTGTAGTCATCATAAACATATCATAAAGAGTGATAGGAGATTCCTGGGACTAGTGAATGGAGGGCAAAGATGATACCCATCTCCTACTCCCCCAGATTAGCCAATAACACCCACCCATACACACTAAAAACCTATCTCACCCTTATAGCTGTTACTGACCAGCCCTGAAGGTAAGCCCTGGAGGCTGCATTGATGTCCACCACCACCCACCTCCTCCAGCACCTTAGCAGTGCTAAGGTCTGCACACAAATAAACGCCCTACTAATGTGACCTCATTAGGTACCCACACCCGGCGCCCACCAACCTTCTCAAGACATCCATGTCAATATCATCCCCCCTACAGGGACCCAGTATACACACAGAGGGACACACCAGGGACACAACCAAGGGACATTTTGTGACAGCTGGGGACACAAACACAGACCTGGTTATGTACTTATGTGGGCTGGACATTGCTGTGTGTAATACTAGAGTCAGTACAGTAGAGGCAAGAGTAGCACCAGTCATAGCGAATAAAATATTCTAGTATCTGGGTCTTGTGGGATTGGGTGGCAGGAAAGAGAGATACAATGCAGAATTGATGTGGGTGTGATACATGTGGTGTACGTAGAATGGGGTCAGAAATATTTCCAGTTTTTGTATGTCATACGAGATATTCTCCCATTTTATTTCTTCTTTTTATTTTTATGTTTTTAAATTCATATTTCTGATATTGAGGTGTAGGTAAAGACAGAGTGTAACCATTCCTTAGACATAGGGACTGGGTGAGAAAGAAGGTTGCAGCTTTTTTTTTTTCTTTTTGCACAGTAGCCTAGGGCTTTAGTGGAGCACAGAAACCAAAGAAATTCTGCACACTGGGCCATTAATGTCCTCGGCGTGTGCTTGGCGTCTTGAAATCTTTATCCAGGTCTTGGCGAGGATGGCACGGACTGACTGTTAAGGGCTAGGGTGGGGATAAAGCCGGCTGGGTGTTATTCTAGGTACTAGGGTCACGGAGGAGTAGCAACAGCAGCATCAGTATGGACATGGAGGAAGTAATAAGACTGCTGTGCTGACAGTCAGTCCTCCTGGAGACATGCTGGAGGAGGGCGTCGGGCGCCACCCAGCCCGGGAGCCCTTCATCTCCCCCCGGCCGTGGTGGCAGTGGGAGCCGACAACATGGCGGCCATGTTGTGGGGCTCTACGCCATGCATAGCCAAGAATGGCGGGTTAGTTTTACCGGCCTTTAGTGTCCCAAATCATGGTCCCCGCAATCAAATCCCTCTTCTAACCTCAACTAATTCTAATGTTACTTTCCATTATGACCACTAGGGATCGATTCCTCCTCCCCCACATCTACCCACACCCCTAACCCACTTTCACACTCCCCTAACGCACAGGGAACCCGTGTGTGGTAATTAAAACGCGTGACCACTGATTAACGGCCGCCATTGTTCTGAAAATTGTCGTCTGCTTTGCTTTCAGTCACCCACTATTCCCACTACTGGCGCTTATATTCGAGAAATGTGAGCTGGCGACGTGTACGCCGCGGGAGCCAGGAGTGGCAGGAGGAGACGTCTGCTCGTCGGAGTCTTTCAATGAGGATATTAGAGTATTCTCCAATCAGGTATTTGTATTAACCATTCCCCCACTAAAACCCACAACCAACCACCACAGACCATCATCCTACCTGTATTCTCCCAGGCAGAAACCCCAAACCCTCATCCCAAACTCTTCAGACCACAATTAGACCTTTGTACCATTTTAATGCCGTGCTAATTAATTGTATTGTGGCCATTGTTGTCTCCTCTCACCATGTGAGGATAATGCTATCGTTTCCCCATCTTTTGAAGGGCAATTAAGAGCATTTGCGAGTACTTTCCCGTGCTCCAAAATTACCCCCTCCTCTCTTTCCTCTTACTGTAATATGAAACCCATCGGATCAGCCTGCTGGGCCTTGTGCTCAGATTTCTCTAGATCTGCCGATTGAGAAATGTCTGTGGTCACGTACTTTTTTAATGGGAAATTTCTGAAAGGATGGTGGTGAGAAGAAATTATTATCCATCCCCCACCTCTCTTAATAATACCCCCTTTATCACTCACCCTCCCATCTTTTTGACTGGTGTGAGAATAATGGACACATGTCTTTTATATTGATCTGCCCCATGACGGAAACTTGGAGGAAGACCAAGGTTAACATCACTCTAATTGTGCCATAGGCACAGGGTGGTATTTCAAAACAAACCCAACTCCCCTCCTGCTCTTTTCTCAACATTTACATCAAGTCCTGGCCAGACCACAGCATCTCCACCCCTGTGAAACATGAGTATTAAATGATAGCCTTGGCCTCCTTGATTATCTAAATCACGAATACTTCTCACCACCTCTGCAATTTTTCCTAATTATTGATGTAAGAACTCTCCACCTGAAACCATGGGCATTGTAAGTGATAGTTTGCATGATGTTGTTTACTGTGAGGTGTAGTATAACTATTACACCATGTCGTATGTCTACTTTCTCTATTTTTTCCCAGGCCAAAGCGGAGAAGCCCTTCTTCTCGGCCAACCACGAACTCGATAGTCTGGTAGGTACCCATATTTACTATGCTTGTTATACAAACATGAATATATCCCATTTTCCCATGATAGTTCCCTATCTTTGTCCCATAACATCGCTTTTGAGGCTACTAGAGATATCTTTTTAACCTTTTGCCCACTCCGTTGGCAGCAGTGGACCAGATATCAAAGAATTTGGATACTAAGACTGACCTGCTACTGCTACTGCTAGGGTATCTATCTATCACGGTGATCTCCCCAACCCTCCCCCCTCCCACCCCCTCCTCCCACACAGGAGCTGTCTCACCTCCAGGCGGGCACCGACTCGGCCATCCTATTAACCAATATAGGTCAGCCAGCCGGGCCCAGCCCTCCGTCGGAATGCCACTATTCCTCCTCCTTTGGACGCCGCCATTGCCTCAGCCCAACGCCCTCTTACATGGGCGTCTGCAAACATAGTCATCGTCTGGAATTAGGCGATAATGGAAACGCTTGTAATGAGATGAAATAGGTGGGGATGGGAGACCATGGGTGGCTTCTGTTTTATGTATTATTTTACGGGTGCTGTTCCTGCTACTGATAGACAGATTCTACTGCTATCTTCCTGACACTTTGAGCTCATACTGATGCTATACACATTTGTATATAATATTTACATGTGTGTTGCCTTTTATCAAAGACACACACTTTACACATTTAGGGGTAGGGGATATTCTTATATGTTGTATTATTGGTGATAGACAGATTCTACTGCCATCTTCCTGATACACCTTTATAGTGGGGTCATACTCACTATACCTTTCTATATAATGTATATGTATGTATACACATTTAGGGGAGATATTGTTGTATGTTGTATTATTGGTGGGAAGTGGAGGACGAAGAGGATGGTGTTGGGTGACTTGTAGGACAAGGGTGGGGCCATGTACCAGCAGCTCTGGTCTAGCCTAGAGGCAGAATGTAGACTAGGGGGCTGGTCGAGGAGGATGTTCAGAAGGAGTAAGAGAAAATAGGGAAAATGGCAGGGTTAGAAGAAAAAGAAGGAGGCATGATGGCGGATTCTAAGCGTTGGTGCCCAGACATGGTCCCCACCCTTCCCACCCTCCCGCCTGCCCAACCCGCCCGACGGCTGGCCTCCCCGGCGTGCAGCCCGGGAGCCCGGCCCGTCCTAGCGTGCTTCTCCCTCCTGTACCACCCCCACAACCAGTACCACCAAGACAAAAGAAGGGGCTGCATTCACAAGGGGTCAGACCCAGAATGCTAGTGTTCTCACGTCAATGAAAAACAAAAATGAGGTTTTGTCCTTCCACCTCCCGGCGTCCAACCTAAAGGAGGAACCTCACGCGTTCAGACCATGTGTCTGAAGTGTAAGGAGGGGCCAGTGTACTGGTGTGGGGCTATGTTATAGAAGGGTGGGTCCCCACGTCCTTAGATTGGCTTCAATTGGCGTCTTCATTGCCATTTAGTCTCCCCTCCTTTTCTGTTTAACACTCACATTTGCAAATGGATTAGTGTGCCAGTAAAATGCTACACACAGCGCACTCTCCCTGGTCACCGAGTCGAGAATGACTTTAATCTCATTACTGACAAGCACAATAGACATCAAAAGGCCTGCAGGCGTTCTGGCATATGCTGCCGACAGGCCCTTCCCCTACTCAACTCCCCTCTTTCATCCTTTACATCCGAACCCTGATTAAATCTCCATTTTCTCTCTCTGCTTCCACTTTCAGATGATACAGGCTATACAAGTTTTACGGTTCCATCTATTGGAGCTAGAAAAGGTGAGTACCCGAATTTTCCCTTATTATCGCTCCCTTATTATCCTCGCTCTATTTAAACCATAACAAGATACCTAATGTTTCGATTTTTCCTGATTATTTACAAAAATAAGCCGCAAGCTATGTGGCAGCTAAATTCGCCCACTAATACCATATCGATAGAGCTGGGCAAATATTTACCTTCCCAATAAGACTGATTCTATTTGGGCGTCCTGGAAAAAAAATGTTTAGGTTGGGTGGTGAGGACAGCAGAAGGCGTGTGTATTCGCGCGGAAGGTGCAGCTCATGCCTGAATTTTTACAGTGAGCAGGCGGAGGGAGGAGAGGAGGGTGGGTTCGGGAGGAGGGGGCAAGTAGAGAGGCAAACGGAGGTGGTTAGCATTATGCCTCTATCGCGGTCGTACCGTGAATGTATTTGGGTTGGCCATCACGCCTCCATGCGCTCTGTCCATCATTGTGTGAAACCAGACGAGGCTCGAGGACAAGATCCCAGATAGGCGCGCCACGGCCTTCGATAACACCGCCATGTCGGCCTAATATCGCCCAAGCAGAGCCTAAAGCCCGGCCTAGAGTACAGTACAGCTAGGCGGCACCGCGCCGCCCGGCCTAGATGAGCAGCAGCAGCAGCAGCAGCAGCAGCCGTGATGGTGAGATGCTCACTGGTGAGCAGATAATCAAGCCATGGCGAGGCAATACCAATCTTGGCAGTAGCAATAGGGCCCTCTCTCCTCCCCACACTGCCCAGGGACTACTATCTAGAGTTATCGCTGGTCCATACACGAAAATCAAATGCAGCACAGCTGATAGGAATCGTGTTGGATTGCTGCCCAGTTATGGAGGGGGTAACACCACCTCTGATGGTACGGCATGATAAGATTGGTATTGGCCCTTGCGTCTAGATGAGCCTATAGACGACCATGTGTTAGTGTGTGTGTGTGTGTGGGGGGGGGGGCTCAATTCAGATATAGCACCCTAGCTGGGAGGGTGATATCACAGGCTCACAGGTTGTAAAACAGTGCACCTGCTGTTTTTACTGTACTTAATAATAGCAAAGTCAGGTACCGGTAAGCTACAGATTTATCATCGTGGAATTTATCTTTGACCACTTGTCACACTAGATGGTTGACCAGTTGTCACACTAGATGGTGATAATGTCATTGGTCAATGTTGGTCTTGTAGTGTGTGTGTGTGTGGGAGGGGGGTACCTAAGGTAGGGTGTGTGTGTGTGGGGGGGGGTAGATGATGGCTGCTACCAGCAGCGGTAGTGTTGGGCGATAATTGGTTAATATGGGAATTAGATCACCCTCGTCTTGGCGCGCCGTCTGGTGGTCTATACACCGGATGGGAGTTGCCCCCACCCTACTACTAACGCCCCCTATGCTCTACAGGCTCGGCGACTCTCTAGGACACGCGTTCGCGCGTGGAGTAGCGTGCACGTGGACCCACCACCGGTCTCCGCCTTTATTAGCGGCCATAAATTATTTTCACACTTGTCTGTGGACGCTCATGGCCCAGAGGTGAAAACCTCGGCCGTGCACCTACCAACACAGCGCTCTTATAAGGTGGGCCATGGGGAAAGGCTGACCCGCGAATTGACACCTTCCATAAACCCGCCGACGCCAATCGTAACGAGCTGGAGGGGGTGGTTGTACAAAGGCAGACTGGAGCTGCTGCTACTAGGCTACTGATGGCCCATAATGATAACGATGATGACTGTTTTGGTGTCGCAAGGCGATAAAAGGAAGAAGATTCCGACAAGGGGACCTGTGGCCAGTCTACGATAGTCCCCGCGTTGACGTAACAAACGCCAGGGGCCTCCCACCTTCTTAATATACTACTAGGCTGAATAGACAGACTTGCGGCACCCACAGTCCGCCCTGTCACGCCTCCTTAGCGTAGATCAAAAGATATCGATTCCTGTCTGCGGTCCAGACCACTGCAAACGCCCAAATAGAATCAGCCCATCCATCAAAGACATTAGTCCACGTAGAAACCCTTTATTTCAACTCTGCTTTATCTCATATTTTAGTGTGTCAATTATAAGCTATAAAAGATCAGACATTGCTTGTGATGATAAGTTATATGGCCTCATATAACCTTTTCCTAATTAGAAGATTAACCAATTAATTATTGATCAAAGCTATTGTTGTAGATATTGCGCACTTTATTACCTCCTCTGTACGTTGTCTTATGATGATAATAACAATTTGTTTATTGACAGCATTATAACTGTTACCTTTTTCTCTTTTCTCTCCCTTTCTTTTCTCTTCCATTTCTCCCACCTTCCAAAAAAAAACCCAATCTTCCACCAACGACCAGGTGCACGAGCTGTGTGACAATTTCTGCCACCGGTATATCAGTTGTTTAAAGGGAAAAATGCCCATAGACCTTGTGATCGACGAGCGGGATACGGAGCTTAAGGATAAGAAGCCACTAGGTTCTGGTAGCACAGGAAGCAGTGCCGGCAGCATGGGAGAAGCAACGGCCATGCTTGGCGATCACGGAATAAACCCCGGACAGGAACAGGTATGCGCCGAGTGCTAGCCGCCTCGGATCTCTTACCCTCCTTCCTATATTATCACGTATACCTCCTCCCAGCCCTCACTATACTACTCATATACTACTCATCATGATAATACACTATCACTACTACTATTGTACTGCTACTATCAACTCTGTAGAGAAAGGCAAACAAACGGTAATTACTGTACCACTACTAGTACTATACCAACCCTTCAGTGCAGTTTCCATGCATTGCTGTGGTCACCTTACGTAGGCATGCACTACTATAGTGTCTACAGTTCTGTTCCGCTGCCGCTGCACCTCTTGTAAAAAGTACCTTTTCGCCAGTTTTTTTTTTGTGTGAGTCAAGTTATCTGAGTGGGCCTGACATTGAGGGGCTCGTCTCGGCTTACTTGTTTGTGTGAGCAGAAGGCATTTGGCCACAGGCACAAAGTGTGTTGCTGAAAAGTGGCGCCAAAAATACAATTTAACAAAACAGAGAGGCACTTTGAAATGCTAGTCTACCTTTAAAGCACAGACCGAACCGGCAAAAACAGATTTGGACAAATCCACCCTCAAGTCTAAAAAAAGTGACTCAGATTATTCGAAATTAGAAAAAAGTACCATGTTTTGGCATTGAAAGAAGAAATCCACTCGATTTAATAATATCTAAATTGAGTCTCCATTTTGTGGGGAATAATAATTCCTTCTCGAATTTTCATCAAGGCCAATTTTTGGTCAGCATTTTTTGGAATTGTTCAGTAGGACTGTTTGTTGTGTTCTCTGTTGTGCAAGTAATACTGACCGTCCCCATACTATTATATATACGTGACTTATAAACGTATCAGTGCTTGAGGAAGGGATATACTCATAACATATGGAAGCGAGGGGGAGGCAGGGAAAGAGGCATTGGCAATAGACTAGGCCATTATTATGCTAGCACCGGTCGCTAAGGACATGGACAACCGCATTATTACGCAGGGCCCATGGAGAGTGTCCCATGCACCCAGTTGTTACGTGTTCTAGCACACCTAAATCTGACAAAAAGAAATGTTATATATCTATATATATATATATATATTATATCTAAAAAAAACTGAATCTGCTATATATAGACAATTGATATATACATATATATCTATATTCACATTTTTCCGATCATAGACAATTCTAGCGAATTTACTCCATATGAGATAATAATATTATTAACACAATTGAGAAAAGAGAGAGGAGAGATTGAGAGAGTGGAGAAACAGACGGCCACAGGGAGAGTGCTATACTGATGTGTTATAGATGGATTACAGCCATATAATTGTGTGTTCCCTATAGGATGGAGGACACAACTCTGTCTGAATACTGCTATACTGTAGGTACTGCTATAGTCCACCAACGCCCACTGAGCAACTCATGAGGCGCTCCACGAGGTCGACCTGGCCAGGTCGGCGGCCTGACTGCGATCACCTAGTCCATGGTGTGTATAGTCGAGAAGGGACCCCGGCCTGCCAGTCGGCCCGTGCACGACTCCAGAAGCCATTACAGGGCACCTAACTGCTTCATGCACTGAGCGCGTTGATAAAATACAGATTAGAGCCCTCTCCGGCGGACTGCCACAGTATTCCTCGGCGGCTCACAGGTTGGCCCGGTTTGTTCATTACCTTTTCACTTTGAAATTCCTGTCCTTTTTATGCTGGTAAAAAAAATGTAGTAAAATATGCGCATCTCTTTATCTCTTATCTATCAATATGTATGTACCTGTACATATATACTCATCGATGTATACTGACTTGGCTTGGTAAAGAAAATTGAAGTGTTTCTTCATGCCATTAGTACCTTTTTACCCTAAAAAGATGTAATATATAATTTTATTGCTGTCATTCCAAAATTCTTTTTTTTTGTGGACAAAATTCAGACGTGGTAATAACATGTATTGTGTGCCTTTTGAAAGTAATGGTACATGGTGTATGTAATAAATAAATGCTCGTCTCCCGTCTCTACTCGGTCTGTGCTCCCCCAATCTTCAAAAGTAAAAGCCTATAAGCCCTGGGGCCTGACGACCGAGTGGAGAGTCGCTGGAGGCAACCAGCTGGTGATGACGGGCTGGTGTGGTGCAGCCAGGCTCACACAAAAGACCTTTAGTTATCCAGATTCAAGGTCTAATGACTGTTTTGATGACTTTCCTTTATGGCCTATGCCTGTAGTACCAATCGAAAAAGTCTGAATTATCCAACTTGTCGGTGAGATTTCCTAGACCCATTTCGACAGTCAAAAGAGCCTACTATCTAATATTAAGGATAATAACGTTGACGCCATACACACGTCACCCTTCTGAATACCCAGGCTGTCATGATCAGTGACCATGACTTCTGCCAGTCAGTGAAAACTAGGTCAGCCCCACCATAGGGCTATAATATATTTTCTAAAGGAAAAAAGAAGAAAAATAAGAGAGCGCACTTAAGAATGTCAAACCGGGCCAATACTAGCCACTTGCTCTGTGATCTGTGAGAGCCATATATCTTTTATGTTTTTTCAAAGCTTAGATTGTACATTGAGAATGTTGAATTGATGCAGTTAGCAATGAGAAACTGTAATATAATCGTTTTTTGAGACTACTTGTAAAGTTAGTCTTGGTAGAGACGGCCAAAATACTTACTTCTCATGATCATGGTGGCAAAGCAGTCTAATTTGTTTTATCTGTGTAACAATTTGTCAATGTTGTAAATTTTGGAACCATTAAAATGGTTAAAAACCAACTGAAATACCGCATCCTTTTTCTAACTCAACTTTTCCATTTGACCAAAGAGAAAGAGATAAGAAATTATAAAGTATTGGACCACTTGGCAAACTATAACTTGGCAGTAATCCTGTCAATTCCAAGTTGAGAAACTGCATTTCACTTGAACTCCTTTTGCCAGCAGAGTATTTGTATATGTTGTCATCATGTTGTTTTGTGATTATGTAGAACCTCACAAGTAAACTTGGTCCAATTTTAATCTGCATCAGGAAAAGAAATTTCTTCATTATTTTTTTTGCGGGCTTGGTTTTTATCACCTTTTATGTTAATTTTTTTTATACATTTTATGTTCAAATACATTTCTCTCCATCCATTCAGCACTTCAGTCCTCCATACCAACAAATCAGGACACATGTTCAGTATCAAGTCCTTGAGCTTCCTTAGACCCTGCATAGAATAAGTGCCTCTCTGTTTCACCAAAACATTGCCTCACCAAAACATTGCCAACACAAAGTTCAGCAAAGTCTTTTATTTTCATGTGTGTACATGATTAAATGAGTGAGTAGTAGTCTGTGAATGTGACTGAATTCATCCCAATTGCTGTTTATATCTTGAGGCATTGGTCCACATTTATGATATTTCTCGGGGTTTAAGTAATTTCAGATCAAAATCCAGCGTGGTGGTACCCACTTCCAAAAGTCTGCTGTGCATCGCAGGTGCTATTAGGAACCTTTCTTCTATCGGTGGGCGGGCGAATATGTGTGTGGGTCCAGTATTTATTTTTTGCAGGCAGGCAAGTGGGGACAGGATACGTAGAACATTTTGGAAACAGATGTGTAGTTGTTAACAGGCCGGTGCCAGTGGTGTGCTGTACCGGTGTGGGGGTAGGGGGCAGGGTAACCTGATCTGCCTCCAGTCGTGGGTGCTCATTTGGCAGATTTCTCGCTCTCTCCGACTGGCGCCAATCTAGCGGACAATCATGGGAAAAGTCTCGATACTACGACTGCTGCTGCTGCTTTTGCTGCTTTGCACCATCTGCTTTTACTGCTGCTGCTACTGCTCCTGAGACCCTGTTGCCATTATTATAACAACCCATTGCTATTCCATTTAATATAGAGGATCATTGCCACTTTTCCCCCTCTTTATGATAGAATTCTGGGATGACCTATTTTCATGGAAAATAAGCACGTGGGCATTGTTTACATACAGATCAGATTAGATAAGTGAGTTCATAGAGTATTGGGATATTTTCTGTTTTTTTTTTGTTTCTTGTAGGAGTGAGGTAGCATAGGTGGGCTACACCTGGCCCTTTCCACAGGTAGAGAGTGAGGGGGGGGGGTATCTGGTAGAAGTTGAACTAGCCTGGACAAGAGCAGCAGGTGGAGGGAGCAGCAGAAGCATGGAGCCCCAAGCTAACCTCTCCAGCAGCAGCAGCAGCTGCAGCAGCTGGCATTGGTGGGTCGGCTGGTGAAGGGAGGCAGGCAGGCTATGAGGTTCTCTGGGGCGAATAGGTACTACTAGGTACGTGGGTGTGTAGGTGAGTTGGGAAATGGGGGGAGGTAGGTAGTAGGCTCGAGGGTCTGGGGCGGGCTGAACTGGCCATCCGGCGGATTCACTCTCATCCAGAGGTTCGCCTACAACCCATTCTGCTGCAGTCTATCCCCACCCCTCCCCTTCTACCTCTACCCCTCCAGCTTGCAGAGTCTGAATCCCCAGGAGGATCCAACCCTCCCTTGATGGGCGTCCTCCGGGCCACAGCCCAGCCAGTGCAGCCCGGCCAAGATATTAGCATTAGGGACGAGCCTCAGTAGTATCGTCATACTAGAGGCGAAGGAAGGAGGCAGGGGTGAGCATGGGTTGTTATCTACTCCAAGACGCCAGATACCCAGCTCCCTCATGTGATACTCCTACGCTATGATAGGGTTTAGAGGCTAGGAATATGGGAAGGGGATTGGGGGTGATAAGCCTGACAAGGAGTCATGTTGTACAATGCCCATTGACGGCCTTTGGTTGGTGACCAATGCCCAGCCCCCTCCTGTGTCCCATACCATGGTACAAGCACCAGGAGGAGACTGTGATTGTGTTATTCTGGCAGAGGATCACCTCCAGTGTTTATACAACCTCTGAGGGACACAAACGACTCCTGATCCTTCCTATAAGGGCAAATTTTATTGTCCACTGGGCGCAGCCATTGCTCAAGTTTGTACTGCAGAGATCGATACTGATAGCAGCTATCACAATGAGTAGAAGTTGCACCCATCAGAGGTGAATTCAGGAAATTATTTTATTGCTCCAAACACTATCCTACCTGGACCTTATAAGACTGAACCCAACCCTTATTGCCCCTACCCTACTCCCTTCTCCAGTGGTCTTCTATTGATTCCTAAATCCTCCCAGGTGATTGAGATCTCCACCCTGCTTTTCATTTAGACGCCCAGCACTGTTTGCTCGCATTGAGGCTCTATAAGAAGGGAGGATGGCTTTTCAGCCTCCTCTGGCTCAGTGACTGTCTGTCTCTGCAGCTTCAGGCCGTATCCACCTACAGGTCAATAGAGGCTCGTGTGTAGACTGGCGCCATAATACCCCGGCTGGATGGTCGAATCTAAACAGACAATCATTGTCTTGTTGACTTTAATGCCTGCATTGTAACAGGCAGGAAATCCCCTACCTGGTAACTGTAATTGTACCCCATAGTAGTCCCAGGGCCTCTAACTCCTCCCCTGAGACACAAGCCCCTCCCTTGTTGTAGGCAATGCCATTGGGAAGCCAGGTAGGGCATGGGTGAACAGGTATAGGCCAAATGTAGGGGGTGGGAGAATAGTCAGGGGGAGTTAATGGGAGGTCATATCAGAATTCTAGATATGGACCCACATAGTTACACTATGCTTATACATTGGTTATATTACATTTTTGGATGGGTTTCCACTTCTTCTGCATCCTCATAATATTATATGCAATATTTTCCTACCGGTATGACTGGTACCTTTTGCTGGGCTGGCGGTATTTTACAAGGTGCTAACTACTAATGTGAGAACAGCTCTGAAACAAATGGCTCACTAAGACAGTGAGGGATGAGCAGCAGGTTGTAAGTGATATAAGAGTATGGTGGGTTGGTGTGGTTAATAGTGGAGGGGGGGGGGGTAGGTAGTCTGCAGGTGATGTGGTAGGGGGTATAGAGCAGTATTTGGGGGTCTGTGAATGCCTTGCTGGAGGGTTTGAAGCAGTAGGCACAGGAACAAAGCACCACTACAAGACTCATCACCAGATGGAAGGTGCCTGTGTCCTTGGCCCTTTAAGGGCCGTTGATGCAGGAGTGCATCATGCCCATTGGTCGGCATGATGCACCAATGAAGTGCTGGTGAGTTTCCTTGCCAGCACTTCATTGGTGCATCATGATGACCCTCCGGGAGTGTACAAACCCCATAGGGTCGGCATGGTGCATGAATGTAGCCCTGGCGAGTAACTCGCCAGGGCTGCATCAATGCATCATGCCCCTACCGTAAAGGGTTAACCAGTATGAGACACAACCCTCCCACCCCACCCCCTCCCACCACCCACCATACACAGCTCACCAATGTGCTGTTGTGCCAATTTCACCTCCCAGCAGTGGGTGTGGCGTGCTCATTCCAGGCCGCGAGTCGAGTCTCCTTAATACGCCCGATTAAGTAGTTGTATAATAGTGCAGCGGCGGCGGGCGGCTATTGTTACTTTTTCCGCCGGATCCTTAAGTAATCAGGCCCGAGGAAATGGCCGACCGTGGGACGTCCCTCGGATCAATGCAGACCAGCATCAGCAGGGCTCCTCGGTGACGCATGCCTCAGTTGTCGACTGCAGGTGTCACTGAGTGGCTGGCCCATTTAAATATTTCCATCCAGTGGGGGGGGGGGGGTGGTTGTAAGGAGGGGGCACCTGCCTTGTCATTATTTCACAATGCCATAGCAGTACGATGTATAGACCTTACTTAGTCAGTCTCCATAGGGGATATATTGAATTATTATTCTTATGATATCTAGAAAGCAATGCACAGGCGGTGGTGCTTCAGTCTTGCAGTAATCAGGGAGGGTTTTGTAGGCAATTCCAGTAGTGAATGCATGCAATTGTGAGGGCCATGCAGAAAGGGTTAAGTTAAGCACTTCACACGAAAACATTGCCTCAGTGCATTACCAACCTGAGGATCGCCCACACAAAGGGAGGGAAGGCAGGGAGCCGCTATTACGAGAACCAAGTGGGAGATGATATATACTCCTTTTTTTTTCTTTTTGTGGGCGTTTCCCTATCTTGTGCTGTTACGTTATTTATTTATTTTCGCTGCTGGTATCTATACGAATCCCACTGTCTATCTTATATACACTTTTTTCATTCGCCACCATTATTGCCAACTTGCTTTATTTACTGTGTTTAAGTTGCAAGTAATTGACTTTTCATCGCTGCATTGTATACTAGTAAAGGTAGATGCAATTATCGGGAGGCACGATCTAGACAATCACTAATGTATGCTCTGTTGCTGAGAGGTAGCAAGGGAGGCTCCTCCAGCTGCATATACCGAGGTAGCATGTTGTCCTATGGGCGCGGCCATTGCTGGAGCTTGTTACCAGCGAGTTCTACTAATGAGAGCTATCAGGTGGGTACCAGTTGGCCCCCGAGAGGACCACAGTGAATAGTTGGGATCACCTGATTGGCTGATAATCAAACCAGCTAAGTCCGTATACAATGTGCTCCATGGCCCTGACCCAGGACCTCAGCCCAAGCCTGGGCAATGCCATCTATATGGGCATCATTAGGGATAATGCTAATATGGTAGCATCCCTGAAAAGGCATCAAGAACCCCATTTTTATAGACAGCAGCAGCAGGAGGAGTGTGAACGGCAATTAAATCCAAATTACTCCAGCGGATCTAGAGCGGCAATACTCCTAGGCACATGGGCGTCTAATCAAATTACCCCTTAGACAAAATCCGCTGTGTTGTGGGCTAGTTAGATGTTTAATTTGCCAATTGATGAGAGGCTGAAATCTCATAAGGATGGGGGAAATTCCATTTATTTTGGTGAGTGGAGGGAGCGGATGGAAGGACATCAAGGGGAAGGCTCTCAGCTTCTCTTGGTGATGGTTCTACTTTGCCTATAGCAGGGATAAGCCATTTTTACAGCGTTAGTTGCATTATGAGATTAGCCTTAAACTGGATTATCCCTATAAGGGTAGTGGCTAGACACTGAAGGACTGATACCTGTCATGTCTAAAGGGCTTCACAGGGCTGGGGTGAATGATAGATGGTGGAAAGTGTTAGCTATAGGGTAGAGGCGGGATGGTGGGTGGGGGGGGGGGAGTCGAAAGCCTGCTGACATCCACAGATATGATTTGTAACCCTCCCACAGGTAGACAACTGCGCCGATCGGACAGGCAGAAAATGTGTGAAACGCGTCGCTGTGGAGCGCCAATGTCATTGCTTTACAAAGTCGTCCCCATCAGCGGAATGAGCAGCGACGCCACAGCAATAGGGCGGGCGTCGCGCCACCAATGAGTACCGTAACAGGCCTTTTCATTGGCACCGCTCTGGGGGTCAGTTGGCCAGTCTTACTCCCTAGCCCCCAGTTCCGTCACTACCCTGCTAATCTAATTGCTTTTGCTTGCTTCGTCACACAACCCCTCCCCCTAACCCCCCTCCCTTCTCTTTCACATTCCCTAGATCGCAGGGTAGGCGGAGGGGGGGGGGGTTGCCTTTGCCTTTTATTCGCAAAACAAAAAAGTTATTTTCACAAAACTATACGTCGGCGTAGAACTTGCCACCATCAATCACACCCATACCCGTTTGCATATTTAGCCGCGATTGTGAAAGGGACTGGCGGCACCTCCATCAACCCCCCGCCCCCCACTTACACCCCCACCCCCATCCTGCTGTGTAAAAAGTTGTTGTAGTGAGGCAGCGAGCAGGGCATAGCTGATGGGCACTGGAGGCGTACAATGAATTCCTGGGTCATCATCACCAGTCACAACACACACTACACCCCTACCAGTCCTTACATTCTAATGACATCAACAAAACCAACTCCCCAGGATCCACATCATGGGATCCTTTTACTCTGCACTTGGGTTACAAAATCAAGTATAGCTAAATACCTAAGCCAATTTCTATGCAGCTCACTCGACCTCTAACCAGAGCATTAATGGCCTGTGAGAGACCATGTAGAGTCTAGACTATACTTCACGCTTGGTTTACCTGGCTCTCAACTAAGGCTGACTTCAGCAAGTGTTCTCTTCCCAAAGCACATACATTTAACACTCCTATAGGTTATTTACCTTCTTGTTTTGCGGCAATTGCCTTAGTCCCTCTCCAGTCAATGCTTAAATCTCCTTACCTCTTCCAGTTAGAGCAAACTAAGCTTTTTGTGCTTCTTTCATTCCTTGAATGTTCCTGCATGCTCTGTCCCTTCCCACCCACTGCATGCACCGATTAGGCTAAGCCCTGGTCGTGCATTTGACTGGTAGGTCAGCAAGTGCCACGGTTCTCTTATATCCCCTTATATCGCCCACGGCAGCTGTTGGCAGTGCTTTCATGCGCCACACTCTACTGTTGTTCATGAGGGAGGCAGCGAAAAGGGTGCCTCAGGCCGCATTTAATGTACTACATGTAGTGGATGGCTGTAGGTGATTGTGAATGGAGAATTGTTGCTGCGAGTATAAGTGTTGTTATCATTATGTGGGAGCGTATGGGTTTTTGAGTGGATGAGTACTTGTGAGTAGTATATGGATGGGTTTTTACTCATTAGGTCACTTCATTTGTGAGTAGTATATGAATAAAACTGTTTTTTTTTGTTCTCATTACCCCGGTAGGCCATGTCTTCTATGAGTAGTATATGGATTAGGTGTTACCTCAATTAGGTCACTCTGATTATAAGTAGTATATGGATTGGGTGTTTTCCTCACTCTAATGATGAGTAGTATATGGATAAGATAGATAACATCATTTGTGAGTAGCATAATTATAGATTAGGTGTTTCCCTCATTAGGTCACGTCATTTATGGCTTGGAGGAGGTACATTTTGTGAGTTTTATATGTTTGTTGTGAAGGTGAGTATATCTGTGATTCTGTGAGAGATATTTGCTACAGGTGTGTGGTTCTGTATAATGTTCATGACAAGAATGTAGCCCTCCACCCCCCCCCCCCCGCTCACCAACTCCATCAACACCCCCACTCAACCTCACAACCCCCTCATAGTCATGGCCGTTGGTGCGTTGGTCGTTTACGGCGCGCTTTTCACTTTCCGCCATTGTTTGAAGCCCCCCGATCAATTACAGTGTACAATATCGTCTAGGGGCATGAAGAGAAAGGGGAGGGGGACGCTTCACACCCGAGTTAAGGGGGGAGGTGGGCCAGGGGGAAACTTGAAGAGAGCATCGCGGGGCGGCCTCCCCTGGACTCCCGACTGTGGACCGCCATTGAGGTGAACTATACGCCTCTGGCACTACACGGGGGGCTTTGCAAGGCCGCGGCGGGGTGATGTCAAATAAGCGGATCGGCGCTCCGGACCTCTTCGGCTTTAATTCACACTCAGCCCTGCTTGAGGCCTCCACACAATGCTGTAGGAATTAGACTAGCCAAGAGGAGGAGGAGGGTCGGCATGCTTACTTAGCTCTGTATAACTTGAGCACAATGCCACACCACAAAGCTTCTTTTTCCCTGAGCTTGTTATTAATAACAAGGAAAACACGCGTTTGTTGTATTGAACAAGGAGGCATGTCATCGACAGATTACAATGTGGTTTGGGGTAGTGGTGACTTGCTGGCTCCTTTTGACAGAAATTCGATAGCCGGCCAGCGAGTCCCACCAGCTCCAACGCCTGTGGCTTTTTTGTGCTTGATAGGGATTACAGGGAGAGGGCAATGGGAGGGCACCGTTTCCGATTGTTCCTATAAAAATAATACCACTCCAAAGGAATAAATTAGGACGACAAAAGAGGGGAACACTTTAAAGAAGGCTGCACTTGAACGGTGAGCTTTTAAAATCTAATCTTTGTTCGCCTGATTTTAAACATGATAATTTCAAATTCATTCTGTTCAGGAAAATACAAAAATAAGTCAGAAGCCATATGTAATTCAATTGATATTAAGAGATGGTCAGTCTACCTTTAAGTCCTTACTAATGCATAATGAATTGGGTATACATAGTGGTGAATTGCCTAACGGTGAATACCAACATGAGGTCCATTTGTTAAGTAATACGGATAGCGTATGGGAAACGTCTCCTTAAATCCCACCAGTGATAAACGACCTGGGGGGTCTGTGTGGAACAATTAGGCATACATTTTATATGCAAATATATACAGGCAAGGCAAAATGATTTATGGCTTTAGGGTCAGCTTTTGACTCATGCCTGGGAAATTCCTCATTGGCATAATCCTTAAAAGGACGCTCTCGATTACTGCATACCAGAAAAGGGAGAAAAGCTACAACTACTTGTCCATCCAGTCCACACTTAATTTACACCCGATCAGAATTATTTGTGGAAAGATTAAAATGTATGCTATGTGGGCTATGGTGTGGGTGTTGAGGATATATATTGGACTTGTCTCACCCCTGGGCTCCCCTTCGTAATTTGACGCGAGTATGCCAATCGGGGACTACTGAATATTAGAGCATTCCGGGGTGATGTGAAGGAGATAGAGACGAGCTTTTTATGCGCAGTAAAAGCAGGGCGCGCCTGGAGGAGTAGTAGCTGAGGCTACTGGAGGAGGGGTGTAAGAGAGGGCGGGGAGAGCTCTAACCCTTCAAGGGCCGCTAATGCATTAATGCATGATGCCAATCTCCAAGGCTGCATCCATGCATCATGCTGACCATACGGGATTGATACACTCCAGGAGGGTCGGTATGATGCACCAATGAAGTGCATCATGGCGGCTAATGGGCATGATGCACTCCTGTAAAGGGCTAGGCTTGGGAAAGCTCTAGGGAGCAGAGAGGAGCAGGAAGGCAGCGGTTGTAACCTGTGAAGTATAGAGCAGGAGGAGAGCTAGTCTGATGGGATCCATCAAGGTGTAACACGCTGGAGGAGGCTCCTCCACGTGCACCTCCACCATCCAGGTAGGGGTCCCCCCTCCAGCCCCTCCCACCTACACACCATCCTGACACTGACAGCAAGAGGTGGGCCAACACATGCACATTATATTTATATACTATACAGACCCACACACCTAGGTAGTAGTTCAAATGTGTATCTTTGTGTATGTATGTGTGTGTGTGGTATGAAAAGATGTATGCAATGTGGACCTGTTAGAATGTACCATAACATCACAATTGTAAATTTGATACCACAGAGCCTTTTTTTATTATTACTTTTTTCTTTTTACCAATTCCTTAGATTTATCCCCCCTTCTTTTATATAATTTCCTTTCATTGTTTATAAGTGCATTTGTCCCTAATAAGTGCATTTTATAAAGCTAGCAACAACCTTTAATATATCCTGCTTTAAAAGAGGTGGCACATGTATCTTGACACTTTGAGATGAAAGGAACTATATCTCGGTAGAAATTGTAATGTAAATACTGTAATCTAGGACTGGCAAGCTCAAGTGAAAGGAGAACGATGGTAACGGTTCAAGTGGCCCGTATAACTTTTTATCAGATATGATTTTTAGTAATCGGCCCTAGGCTATAAGATTTGACCCAGTTCTAAATGAAGTCATGTAATGTGAACACGATGTAGGCCCCAAAGTGCAAACGGCTTGTAATACCTGATACAAAAATTATGAACACAAATCAACATTTCATTGCAAGAAATATACGATGTAATTGATTTATATATCACGTAAGAATAAGACAAAGAAGAAGTAGATAAGAAAAGGAAGATAAAGGGCTCGGCGCACATTTATCAGCCGTGAGCAATAACTCACATAGAATCAAACGGTTTTTGGCCCAAGTGTTTTTTTCTTCCTGCTGTGTTCTGAAAAATAGCAGCCGTAATTCTCCTGCCCCCTCCCAGCCATGAGGGCCGCGGTGAAAGATAGCATATGCCCCTCCCAGAAAGCGGAGTGGGTCGGTGAGTGGTCGGAGCAGGCCAGGCAGCATGATGTATGGTCAAACAATGTAAATATGCAGTGTGACTAGTGATTGATGCGGAGACTGAGTCGTCGGCAAACCAAGGCCTGGCTCAATGAATGGAGTGGACCCACCCAGGGCGTGAGCTACTAGGTAGGTAGGATAGATGGGTGGGGGGTTGGAAATGGGGCCTGCATGGCCACTTGGAAGATGTACCGTGAAACAAGACAGATGACCTTTGGATCTGGTTCCTCCAGTAGCTGAAAACTGATCGATTCACATATAGAATGTAGTAGGCTCCACCCCCGCATCTCACCTACAATGTGGTAATTGGAATATGATTAGCCAATAAGGGAGCAGGTTGAAGGGGTGAGGGGTACATAGGTTAGTTATCATATACTACCAGTAGTCAGGTGTAAGCTATAGAAGAGCACAACCCACGCCCACATGGCTAAAGGTGTTTTGATAGATGCTGATGGTTGACAGGGTCGTTTCTTTTATTGTAAGGACAGGTTGTTGTACAAAGAACAATCCACCGGCTATAGGATGATAAGGTCTGGCCCCACAGGACAAGGCTGTGAACATGATGCATGGCAAGCATTAAGGAAAAGCCAGGGAAGACGGGGGATGATTTAATGGGTGAATTGGAGGGAGGGGGGTGGAAGCTGGCAGCAGCAGCGGCAGCGATTGGCAAGAAGCACGAGAAGCCAAACCCGCCAGCAAGGGCCCCCACCGTGCGCACACGGCCGAGCAGAAACGGCGAAACACGGAGGCGGCCAATCTGTTTGACCTTTGACACCGTTACAACATTCATCAGAAGACGTCGCCAGGACAGCCTCGCCTCGAGAGCCAATGAGAACACGTGTAGCATGGGAGCTGCGGCGCTGGGGCCAGGGTGATTTATGCCCACGGGGTCAGGAGGGAACTCTAGATAAAAGCGACCTAGATTATCATTTCAATGCTACTGCTATGAATACCAGGCTCTTTGATGGTAGCTGGGGAATAGATGGGATAGAAAGGTTGGGACTCAGAGGAGGGGATGGGGCAGGCAGGAAACCACAAACAATTATCGCTCCACATTATCTTTTGATAAGATTTCAATCTCCATCTAAACAGAGGTCGTACATTAAGTTGAGTATAATAACCAACGTTTAAAAAATGGAAGTTGAAAATAAATCATACTATTCTCTGGATCAAAACGTGCTAGTTTGATCTGAAGCGAGATAAAAGCTATTCATGAATCAGAACTCAAAACCTTAAGGAGATGCTATTTGGGTCTGTAATAGTTACTAAGAATACCACTCTAGTTTATAAATATACATGTGTGTGGAGTGATTTATTATGTGATGGAGTCGGTTATGGTCAGTTAGGCCTAGGTTCACAGGTCATCCACTGACCTATACTGGACACCTGTGCATGTTTCACCTCAGGGGCATCTCACATGAGCAGTGATGTGGACATAGGTGCTTCTTAAGTCTTCAACCTGTCAACAAGGCGGGTACCAAAGTCAGATTGATGCTCACATACTGCTAGTTATTAATTAGGTGGGTTGGTTTATGACAAGGAGGCCGACCCGGGCCACCACCCCTGTCAGCCTGGGGTCTAACCTCTAGCCTACATTGGTGATCTATGGTGATCTAGTTTGATTTGTCTCATGGAGTGTGCCTTGGTAGCGTCCTAGTGCCCCACCCACCAGCACCGCCCATTCTCCTGGTCCTATGATCCAATACCCAACCCCCTGACCCCCCCCCCCCCTGTCTCCTTCTACTCCTTCCTCCTGTATCTTAACCCTTTAAGGGCCGCTAATGCATCCATGCATCATGCCCATTTGTCGACCCTATGGGATTGATACACTGATACTCCCGCAGGGTCGTCATGATGCACTAATGAAGTGCTGGCGAGCAGTCTCGCCAGCACTTCATTGGTGCATCATGACGACCCATGGGAATGATACACATGATGCACTCTTGCATCAGCAGCCTTTAAAGGGATATAGTGCCACCAGGGCTGATCGGGCCAGCTGTGAGGTAATTGCCAGCCCTGTTGGGCAATCTCCACCCACCTGGTTTGCAATGTGTTACATGCGCGAGCCGCTAACCTCTCCGACTCCGAATTCATTTAACCCTCCCCGATTTGCAAGAAATATCAATCTTTCATCAAGCCAATGTTGCTAAGTAGGCTGGTGGTGCTGCCTTGGAGGGTAAGGGGGTGGGGGGAGGGGGTGGGGCGTAGTCCTATTTATGCAGACAGGGCCGGGCGTGCTATCCAGGTTTGATGGATGGACAGCCAGGCCCCCAACAGAGCTCGTCGCCCAGTTCATTGTAGTAGAACCTCCATACGCTGTTCTTGATAATAATAATTTATTGTTTTCTCTTTTAGAGGGTTCTGTGGGTACCTCAAGATTATCGATGCCTTTCCTTTGTGTCCCCATATGTTTGCTTGTAATTATTGCCGTCGTGGACTATTTAGCCATAAATCACACGGGGGGCTTTGGTTACTCAACGATTATCAGTCATCTGAAGTAATATCCAGGCCAAGTTTGCTGAACACTCAGACAAGAAATAACCCAGGCAAATTGGTACTTTGGGTAGGGCTAATTTTTCTTCTATGCTGCAAACAGTGCGTGGTTGTATGTCAAACAAAGGTGGGAGAAATAATGTGAGTAATGCAAGGACTATAAAATCTCTCAAGTATAGAGCTTTCAGGACTGGGGCTGTGGGGGTTGGAGCTAGAGAGTAGCTCACACAAGCTCACGCAGGTAATTCATACACTCCATTATCAGCTAACACTGTTGGTCAACAGCTGGAGTACCCCCTCCCCCCAGTTGGAGCACCCTACTGACTTGAGTAGCTCCCCCTCCCGCTGACATTCAAGTGCAGCAAAGATACTTTGGGCATCATATTTACAGGTATATTGATGTCGATAAATGGGAATTACTTGTCGTTGTTTTTCCACGGCCTCATAGAAAAATGGAACTTATGTGTCAGGTGTGGGTTGTTTGGGAATGGCGAGTGCGTTGATAATCCCCAAACCTTTGTAGTTAAAAAAATCAAATTGAAGCAGCGTCGCGTGGGCAGGTTATTGACATTAGGAGGGAAGTCATTCTACAGACCCAAATGACATTCAGTAATCACACTCAAGCGTTATAGAAATCCAAAACAGTTTGTGAATGCGCTGAGATAAGTGGAACAGGGGAGTAGGGGGGTGGGTTTAGGAGGGGGGGGGGTGACATGAGGGGGGCTTTGAATGGTGCATTTGGACCGTGTCTATATAGGAGCCCAGTGGTAGAATAGGGGAGGTCTGCCCACCACCTCAATGCTGCTTTAATAGTTCCATTCCAGTGGACTTTTTGTGTGGGGTGTTCACTGACCTGCCTACAGCTTAGGCTAGTCCCGGTGTAGTCATACAACGTAAATATGGGTCTCAGGTCTCTGAGCCTCCTCACAGGAGACTCACAGCCACCACCAGAGCCTCCCAGCCTACATACCCCGACTAGCTACATTCTGAGCAGCTAACAGCTCCCCCTAGAAAACAGCCGGCAGCGCAAGAAAAGTGCACCGCCATACACTCAGCCTTAGGGCAACATTTATCAAGGAGAGTCTCTCCTCCCGCCAACCTCAAGAGCTGCTTGTGAGTAGCTCACCCCTTATAATACTACCGCAGTACTACTTCTATACAACCATGAGCAGCTCCTGTGGCTTCTGCAGCAGCAGCTTTGAGCTGCTCCTAATGGTATTTCAATGCTGACCATTTCCTCCTGTACCATCTGCGTTATACACTGGGCTTAGCCCTTTAAGGGCCGATAGTACAGTAATGCACCATGCCCATTGGTCGTCATGATGCATGAATCTAGCCCTGGTAAGTAACTCGCCAGGGCTACAATCATGCATCATGCCGACCCTATGGGGATGATACAACTCCTGGAGGGTCGGCATGATGCTCCAATGAAGTGCTGGTGAGCAGTCTTGCCAGCACTTCATTGGTGCATCATGACGACTAATGGGCAGGATGCACTCCTACATCAGCGTTCCTTAAAGGGTTAAACAGCAGCTGACCCGTCCCCCTAACTTGGTTATCCTTACCTCGATGCGAGGGAACAATTGTGTACGATCTTACAGCAGGAATTGATGGTCTCCGTCGAGACCCAATCGCCTCGTAAAGGGAGAGTATCACAATTAGTACAACGCCGATGGCTTCCATGAAAAGACGCTCGGGCGGCGTCTGCTTTACGATCTCTTGTTAGTTCCCTGATTCCCCCCTCAGGACATTTTCTAAAGCATCATGGTCACAATGAATTTTACATGGCGTTCTGGGAGCCCCTTTCAGTCTGTTGTTTTCTGGCAATTAGATGAGACAGAGTTTTAATCGTGGTGGGGGATGGGAGTGGTGGTGTATAAGGGCAGTGTTGTACGGGAGGGTGAGCCTGGAGGAATAGCGTTAGTCATACCCAAAACAACATGCCTCTCAGCCCCCCACTGTTATTTAACGTTACCCTCACACGTGCCGTGGCCTTCAAAAAAGCCAGTAGTGGTTTCATACACCAAGTCAAGATGGTCTTTTTCCGCTGGACCTGTCATCAATGGGGCCCCTTTTTACCGGGCACTGACCCAGAGGAAGTTGTGGAGGTGGCTTCATTGCTAAAACAGCCCTCCTTGGCTTCAGATGATTCGCTGGCTTCCAATCATCAAAAGTGGCCCCCTTGACAGTGTCGGTTTTATCGCTGGGGTTCCTTCGGGAAATGCCCCTCCCTTCTTCTGTAAGGCAGTTGGGCGGCCTGTAGAGGGCAGAGGGCAGGGGAGGAAGCCCTTTTATATAGACTGGGCTGTCAGGGAAGGAGTAGCTCTGGAGCTGCTCTGAGCAGCCGCCGCGTGCTCCAGCAGAGGGCGTGAGTGAGTGAGGGATGTGAAACAGGGGGCAGAGGGTGCGCGAGGTGATCTTGATCCGCCAGGGTATCGTCACTGCCATGTTGTTTGAAGTACAGTTGGCCGCCACTTGGGCACATTTATCAACCAATGTCAGTGGGATATTTGTCTTTGGTGTAGCTAGCAGTGGGAGGATGCTGGAGTAAAAGGAGCCAGTAGCAGCAACAGTGAGTGCCTCTATACTCAGTTGAGATCAGAACTGCAGGGTTGGGAGGTGAGGATAGGGGTGATGTATAGGAGGGTAGGGGGTGGTGGTGGAGAGGGTGGAGGAGGTTGTCTATGAGAAACACAGAGTGGGATAAAGCCCGCCAGGCGGCGGTAGTACAGAGGACTCCCGATAGGAGGCCCATGTTGTAGCATGTAGCCACCTCACCCAGGTCAAGTGCTGCTGAAGCTGTCCTAGGTCACTCACCCCGACCACTCCAACCCCCTCCTCTGACCCCGCCCTGACCTGCACCAGCTTTGTTTTCATCATATTCATATCTCAACTGCACTGCTAGTAATGGCCTCAGCTCGACGGCCAAATGGAACGAGCCCCTGCTCTCTCGTCAGTCCCCGCTGATCTTGGTCGCCTGCCCTTAGAGCGCCCCTAGACCTGGGCCACAGCTGAGGCCTTATAAATCTGTTATGCACATGTGAGAGTGGCAGCATCGGGGTTTCCATTTCATATTTCCATCAGGGATGCGCAGGCCGAATTCATATTCGGTGGGTGGAACACGAAAGGGCTGCAAGTTAATGTTTCCTATGGGCGGCGGTTTAACAAAGACCCAAAGTTCTCCCAGCAGAGCACCATTAACAATTTATATTGGAATAATTTGATTTTGGGCACAACAAATTGGGTTACCTAATACCATGGAACTTAAGCCAAAATGAACCTTTGTGTTTTGTTTCCATCTCTCCAGAGATGCTATTGTTACCCTTCTTTTAGCAGAAACAATACCGAGGGCGAGTTAATGTAATTGAGTCAGACGCTGCAGCAGCAGCAGCCTCCTGATGACTCTGGTGGAGGATGGTGGGTGATGCTAGCTCCAGGTCCATGAGTAGGCAGATGGCTTACAACACTTCTTTATCACTAATCACCTCTTTTCTACTGCAATATAAAGATCCCATCTCACACACAACCCACGTCGGGAACCAGCGGTTCCTGGTTCCTGTAGACTGCTCCTGCTGTAGCTACACTGGTAAAAAAAAATGTCGTCGAAATAACAACAGAATCCTCGTCCCAAAGTTGCCAGAGATCCATCGCTATTTTCACAGAGATCCCTTCTACATTTATGTACCAGTGTACTGCGACCTGGGGCTTCTTGTAGAAATTACACTGGTTTACAGCAATACAATTACTGTAGTTCACTGTTCAGGTTTACGAGGATCCCTGGTAGATTTTACAATTATTTCTACATTGTGTAGCAGACCAGACCACCACCCCATTGCCTTCCCCCTCCATGGCTTGCATGCACCAGTCCATTGCTGGACGGCCTTATTGCTACATTGACAATATCCTCACCCCCCATCAGCTGGGCTGAAACAAAACTGGCGACCACTTAATATTGATAGGCTAATGCCGCTCAGCTCGCGGGGGTGAGATGCATGCTGACAGCTCGGCAAAAGGATGATTTATGACGCGATTACCAGGCACATTTTTGACACACTTTTCTCACTTGATTTAGACGTGCCAAAACAAAACGTGGAAGTGGCTATCTGTGCATATGGCGTCTTCCAATCATTTCTGTTTCTCCCCTCATCAAGCTAAACCCCTCCAACAGCCAGTATCATAGCAGCAGGACCATTGCAGGAATCCTTTATTATATCTAGTCTGTCTGAGGTAGTAGCATAGGGAGATGGGGTTGAAAGGTGGGGTGCTGATGGTAAAATGGGGTAGCTGATGAGGTGGTGTGGGCGAATTGAATAGGCCGTGTCTGTGTTTCAATACATTAAGTCGGACAAACAGGCGAAGTACGGGTATGAGTATTGCCAATTCACGCGCCGCTACACCCATTATATTCCTGCATTTTCAGCGCCACTAATGCCTCTCAGTCGTTCCCACATGGCACGAGCTTAAGCAGATGTCGCCAGCCATGTTGATATGGCGGGGGATTAATGTTACATGGTAGACCGTCCTTTTCATTGTATCAAAGTGAATTTGCCGTTAATCCTATTTCCTTTAATGGGTTTTATTTGCCGGAATAGGGTCAAGAACTCCTAGGAGTGATATTGTGTCCCCGCGAAAGAATATCGATGGTACTTCAACGATGCTTGATCCATAATTGATTTTGACTGCTTATTATCTTGACTTTCTGTCTCACGTGGGAGGGTTTCCTAGCAGGGCTCCATTTTTGAATTTCAATAGAAAAAGAAGGACAATGGTAAGTCATCCTAACGAGTCCACTGACAGGGAATGATCTATCATTGCCTGACACATTCTCTTTTGATCGCCAGATTCTTTGAATACCCACTAGGCAGGTGAAGGCGTATTCATATGAGGTATTTCTATTGTTGAAAAATATAATTCATCATACCTTACACAGTGCCTCTGTTTCTCCTCTCCAAGAATGTGCTTATAGTCAGGAGATTAGCAGTAAAGCTCCAAGTATGTGCATATTCAAAAGAAGGAAACTTCATCATGTTGCCCCCCCACCCCATTTGCCTTTTTAAAACCCATTCTGATTGTCTCTACCTCCTTTTTGTTCCCTTCACAGAGGCCGCCGTCGCAACAAGATTTAGCATTCCGGGAAGAGGATGCGCATTCTACCCACTCGGCGGATACGCCAGGTCCCAACAGCCAACCTAGCCAAAACTCAAGTCAAAATGCAGATAATAATAGTGAAGCAGGTAAGTCGAGTCTGTTCAATTCCCCCACTCAATGAAGCTACTACAAGGAGCACCAGACAAGAGGATGTCCTACAGAGGAGTAGCGGCTTCATGCAACCCCAAAAGCCTTCCAGCTCCCGTGCGCATTACTCTGCCGAGGACATTATTCCGGGCGGGCATGTCAAATTGCAGTCAATAGGCATTGTGGGGACTCATCTGTGAGGTCAAATGCTTTTATGGAAGACACTTCATCGCTGTATTGTGACACTAGGGGATGTTGGGGTGGGGCATAAACACGGCATTTGACTCGCCCCACGTCCTCCTAGCTCCTCCTTATCGATTAAGCCAAAAGCTAGGTGTCGACTGGCACAAATTAAGTATCCAGTAATTCCCCACAAAAAGGGGATTTTCTGGGGGGTAGTGATTCAGGATTCTGATGTGGCGCCTATCACGCCAACCAACAGTCATTGATATTGGTGTGCCTGCCCCCCTCCCCAGGTAGAATATCATATTTCGTTTTAATCCACACAAAAGCAAAGTGGGTAAATCTATTAATTGGGCATTACGCAATAATCAGCTGATTGAGTAAAGGTCCATAAAATCAGCAAATACAATCAGCCGTGCCAGGAACGGCCCAGGTAATATGATTGTGCTGGCATGGGCGGCGCGCCACCAGCACTGGATGATGATATTACATGCTGGCGACATTAGGAGTGAAGATGACACACATCCAAGAGAAGGGGGAGATTAAAAGACACAGGGCTAAAGTGAGGGAGGCGTCAGGCCCAGGATATAGAAGGTCATTAATCTAACGGGTTAACGCGCCCCACCTTTGGCAGGGCAGGCAGGCAGGGTCGCACCTTTGTAGCAGCCACACATGAAAGCATGGGGAGGAGGTATCTGATAGAAATTAGCCCTTCCAGAGAAATCTCCTAATATCGCCTTTGCCTTTCTGCAGAAAGGATACAATTTCCTGTGCTCACCAGATGCAATAAGCAACCAGCGATTTCACCTCAGAATATTGCACTTAGTGTGCTAGCTGGGCTTTTTAGACCGAGTGGGCCTTTCTACTAGTCAGCTAGAGCACCCTGTGAGCAAGAGAAAAACTACAGGAATAGTTTGAAAAAGAGTCTCTATGATCGGCGGGCTAAAGGGATGACAAATGGCAACGTTACCGATATGACATTAATCTCAGGACACATGCTACAGGGGTAAAGGTGGTAGGGGGATGGGGCTGCTGTCTAGATGATGGCGAGTGATGTGTTTTGATGGAAGATGCCAAATGGGAGGTTGGTCGGATGAGGTTAAGGGGTAGGGAGTGTTTTTGTCGTGGCCGAGAGAGAGGTGAGAGAAGGAGGAGGTGGGGGTGACATGACCTAATTTTAGAACACTTCTCCTCGTGCTGTGGACAATATCTCATGGCACATTATTGCTTGAGACACAATGGGTAATATCTCATGGCACATTATTGCTTGAGACACAGTAGATAAGTGGTGGACGTCTCGGCAAGTGACGTTACGGCAAGGACAGCGGAGGTCCATTGCTGTGCACTGTGTGAGCCAACACAGCAGAAAATTACCTTTTATCACCTGAAATCATTGGAGTGCAAAGCCTGCGTAAATGATGAAAGTGACAGGCAGGGTGTCTGGCAGCAGGGGGCCACTGGTGTTTGTGTTTTAATGGCCAACTTTCCAGTCGCTGGTCATCGGCCATTTGCAGCCCTACTTTTGGCCCTCTCACTTGTGGCCCCCAGAGGGCAAGTCACCACCTGTGGGCATATTCCATTCCCTGTTGTTTTATTTCACACACCCATCCTCCCAAGCCTCCAGCCCACTCACTACTGCTGTTGCTGATGCTTCCCTTCAAGGCCAACGTTTTCCTGAGTATTACTACTATCACTGGAAGTGGGTCAGGGCCTGGGGCATCAAGATATTTATTTTGATCAGACATAATGGTGTCCTCGGCGGGCTGTTTTGGTTCTTATCTCGTGGGGATTCCAGACACAGATGTGACAGGCCCTACCCAGTTTTCCATGGCTGTGACCCCTGACTGGTACTTTTATTCGAGTGTAATCTAGCAGGCGCTGGGTCCAGTGATGGGTGATGGTCAGTGCAGGAGGACTGGGCCCCAATGTAGGCCATCCCTCAGGCCTGAATGGTCAGCAGATCAGCTGCTAGCAGACAAACTGTAAGGGCAGCCCATGGGCCTACTCATGGGTCATTCTTCCTCCTTGTCTATTCACAGCTGAATGCCTCTCTGGCCAGTCAGCTGGTCAGACCAGCCGTTCCCTGTGGAACAGACCCTGCCTGAGGTCGTCTAATGTCTGGCTGTTGTCTTCTTGTACAGGTTATAATAGCTGCATAGGCAGTTGTACAGCTGTGCAACTTTCATAACTAGAGGTGAATAGCTATACAAGTTGATAGATAGGCTTGTATAACTATACAGCTTCTTAGACATGGCAATATAGCTTTATAGACATAGCTGTCTTGCTGTAAAGTTGCATTGTACTGGATAGGTGTAAATCTTCATAGCAAAGATAATATATAGGTTATAGCTGTATAGCTTCAGAGGCAGGGCTAGATTGTTATACAGTTTCATAGATAATACTGTATAGGTGTAGAAGTTCTTAGACAATCCTGCATAGGTGTAGACGTTCATAGACAATACTGTATAGGTGTAGAAGTTCATAGACAACACTGTATAGGTGTAGAAGTTCGCAGACAATCCTGCATAGGTGTAGAAGTTCATATACAATACTGTATAGGTGTAGAAGTTCATAGACAAGCCTGCATAGGTGTAGAAGTTCAAAGATAATCCTGCATAGGTGTAGAGCTTCATCAGCAATGTGTACTTTCACCCTTAATGGGAATGGAAAAAGTTTCTTTTTAGCCTGTCATATAGATTATAAATCAATGCATGTATGTCTATGCATAGTTGTGGAGACTCACAGGCGTGGACTGTCTTAGCACTGTCTGAGGTAGTCCCTCAGAGGAAAAGTACTTGATCCACCAAGCTACCGGTATATATATATAGATGGCTTCTCAATTTCACAGACAGGCTATGCAGCTTTACAGGTCAATGGACAAGGCTATAGAGCTGCATACTGTTGTGTCTGCAGCCTCTGCGTTTATTGCCCACAACTCATCGAAAGGAGGTGGTGGGTTTGTTGTACACTGCCTCAGCTGTACCCAACTCTCACTTGCCCCAGGCACGTAGTACTGTAGACCAGCCATTGACCTTTTTGGTAGAGGGAGAACTGTGCCAAAGGGATACTTGGTGGCCCTGGGAGAGCGGAGGGCCTTGGGAGAGGGCCACCACTTTCAGGGCTTGGAGGAGTATCAGTTGGCTGAATGCGTTGTGAAGCCTGGCAGACTGCTTTCATTGACCCTCCACTGGAATTGTGGCCTACCGATAGCAGTGCTCTAACTGCTTTGTGTGCCACTGGCCGTTCATGTAGCCAGAGGGTCGACCCTAAATCCCCTACTATCACAAGATCAGCACGACCGGGGGTTCTGGGCAGCAGCAGCTTCAGCCTGGGGTGATCCAGATCCAGCCTCCCTCTGTCTTCACCATCACAACTCAGCCTCCTCTCCTATTTACAGCCATTACTGCAAAGCAAGTTAATGGTGATGATTACTGTTTTCATCAGTGACACATTGATCATTTTTATGATAATAGAAATACACAATCACCACGCCTGGCGGGGAGTGAATCAGCACCTTTCTTGTGCTGCCCGCCCTAGTGCTTATAGCTGCCTTTATTGGCACTTCGGCTCGGTTTTCATGGCTTGCAGGCACATGCTTTTACTTAGCGCACATCCTATTTGTTATATGGGTCACGGCATATTTGATGGTTGTCACGGCAGGCGTATTGATCATTGGTGATCAGGTTAGTGTTGGGGGAGGGAAGTGGTGTGGAGGGCTTCACCCTGGAAGCACTCATCTGTCACACCTCCAGCATCCGGACACTGCATTAAGGCTAGCACTAACCTCTGCCTTATAGTAGTAGTACCCCTCCTCCTCCCTAGTACCCCCTTGTTGTAGACTGTACGCCCACAGGAGCCTAACCCTCTAAGGGCAGCTGATGCAGGAGTACATCATGTCCATTGGTCGTCATGATGCACAAATGAAGTGCTGGCATGCCTGCTCACCAGCACTTCATATGAGTATTATATAGACCCACTGGGAGTGTATCAACCTCGTAGGGTCGGCATGATGCATGAATGCAGTCCTGGCGAGTTACCAGGGCTGCATTTATGCATCATGTCGACCAATGCATCAGCGGCACTTAAAGGGTCAAAACCAGGTAGGCTGAAAAGGTTATCTGGCTCCAGGCGAAGGAAGAGTACTCTTGTTCAGTCAGACCAAAAGAAAGCGTCAAAAGCCAGCCATAAGGCAGTAGTAGCGGTTAGTAGGTCAATCTGCCCCCACTTTCACTGTCTGTTGTATGTATACAGCATGTTTCTGACGTGTCAGAGACACGCTAAAAGGAGACCTCCTTCATGTAGGTCAGCTTAAGGACAAGGACACTGCTATAATGAACAAGCAAGGATAAAGGATAGCCCAGACCAGGGCTGATGAGTTATCCTTTCTCCCTAACTGCTCGCATATTACCATATACCCTTTTGTTAATATGGGAGGCATACCAAGTCTATCTTACGTAAACAGCCAGCAGATATCATCATCAGTGCAGGAGCCATTATCATTATGATGGAGCTGGCAATGTAGCCACAGCCTCTCCTCATGTTTACAGAATATAGACCATGTAATGACATTTGTATACATGCCCATAGATATGCCTACATTACTTATAACATACCAAGTCTGATATCCTGTGTATACATATAATATTATGTATTTGTATACAATCTGTTTCTTTTATTAAAGATAGTCCCGACCTATTTTAGTCACTTCAGCATTACACATACAAATTCAGTGACCATGTCAAAATGGGCCAGAGTTCCCTGCATTAGCCCAGGAGGGCATTTCTCAAGATGGTACGGCTAGACACAACCAGTACGACTTGAAATCCTACTCTGTATGATCAGGAAGTAATTACATAGGGTTTGGTAGGGCAGTTGTACCAGTGCAATTATTAGTGACCACTAGATGCAAGGCTGTAATGGCATTTAACCGAGGGATCTCACTATGACTTGAAGGGGTCTAGTCGTACCACCTTGAGAAATGCCTTCCTGGAACGCCCACATGCACTCTGAACCCCAATTGTAAATATACAACACATTGTCGTGTACTGGGTACGGGGCTATTTACTGTAGAGTCATTAGGTTTGTACTGACTTCTTACTGTTTTCTAAATATAAAAGCAAAGTGCTGTAAATAGCTTGGCGCGGGCGGTATTACAGTGTGGGTTAGTTATATGCATTATGCATAGTTCTATGTATTCAGCATATAGTGGATTTCATTGAGTGGCGCTGATGAAATGAAAATTGATTGGTGGCCCCGACCGTTCTGCCTTCCCCTGACACATATTAAAATAGCGGTAAATTCCCTCGTTGCACGGTAGCATGTTGAACAACCCCCCTGGAGTGTACTTCCCTGACATGGGAAGGTGCACCCAGTACACTGCTTTAGTGGTATGATGACACTCTCTGCCATGGACATAACTATCAGGGTGCTATCGTGACGCCGCCAGAACAGCCCCCGAGCCACTATCTCATCCCTGGGCCAGCCCCAGTGTGTACACAGGCACAAATCTGTTGCTTATTTTCGCACGGTGTTCATTTATCATAATGGAAACCCATTCTGATGGCCCAACAGACTGTGAGTATACTATGGGGTGTATAGGCTGCCCCTCCCTACTACCCCTCCACTGCCTCATCCCTCTTCCTACCACCCCATTCCTGTCCGATTGAGATGCATGGCTGCGTTAACTTCTGATGTTCCGATGTGAGCCCAGAGCGGCAGATCCTCAATATGGCTTATGGATCAGGCCACAACGGGTGTCCATTCCACAGGGGGACATGCCTCAAATAGGTGCAGAAATTTGTACACAATGCTGCAGGCTGCCCCCAACAACTGAATGGCTCCATCTTTGCTGGTGGGGAGTAGGAGGGGCAGTAGTATAGGCAGTCGCCTGAATGCCTAGTTGCTGCCTCACTGCATGGGACTGGGAGGGTTGTTGGTCATACATACAGGCAGTATGCATGGTAGAGATTCAGGCGGCGTGCAGCAGTGGCCGAGGCATTCCCCCACCTCTCCCCAACCTCCTGCTGCTGAACTACCGCCCCATTGGTGGTGTCCTGACGCTGATGGAATTCACAGATTCCGGCCAGAATATGGATCAAGCCGGCGTGTTGCTGCTTATTTTCGCCACATATTGGATGGTGGTGATACCTACTCCTACATTTGTACATGGCATTCAGAATGGGCTGGTGGGTGGGTGCTAGGGGATGTAGGGGAATGTCCTTCCTGCTACCCTCCCCCACCAACTCCCCATCAGATTCATCCGGTCCCAACCTCCCCTATACCCATCCACACCCCACCTATACCCATCCACGCCCCACCCACATCCACACCATCCAGCCAACGGTCTCACGACAGCCATTTCTGATACCCAGCCGTGGCACCATTTCACCTTGTTCATTTTGCTCTCCCATCCTCATATCCTGACGCCTATACCATAACCATAACGCACAGCACACCCCTAATAGAGCAGCAGGGCGATTTCCCAGTATGGCAGACTGTGTATCACCCAGCTCTTGTCCCCTATGTAGTATATATTATATGCTACAATGTGGTGAACACTGTTTTATACAGAAGCTTGCTTTGGTAGAACAGGTTGTGTGGGCACCTGTGAGAACACAGGGAGAAAGGATGCGCCGTGAAAGACTGCATGGTCTATCCTTTCTGCTGGCTTGTTCACTATATATAGTGTAACACAATTACAGGTTTTAGTTCATTGCCTGGCAATAACACCACCACCCCTTTACTGGTGTTTATGATGCAGAAAAGATATCTACCGGTATAGCTCTTCATCCTCATCCCACCCAGCCTCCGGCTGCTGCTGATTCCAGACACATGATGATGTGGCCACCGCCCATATGCAGCAATATTCTCTAATAGTATCATTTTAATCGCGGGAAGCCATCTATCTTGGATTTATGGACTCTATTTGATTGAATTTTGAATAATTTAGATATGTAATCAAGTCCCGCATCGACGCCGGGGTTTATTATTGAGAAACGTATTGACGACGCGACTACCTTTTGTGGGGTAGGCTCCCTGAGTGTATTCAGACCTGTGGGCTTGATACTGGTGTGCTGGGTAGGGCGATGGGGGTCGGGGGACCCCCTAGTCACTTTGAACCTACCTCTGCCCCGCATTGCCGCCAACACCAGATCAAGCCTATAATTTGCATATTTTACCGGTGTTTGAATTGTGTAGCACGGGTAGAGAGGGTGGCACGGACCGGGTGAATTTCAATGATAGACTGGAGGGGTGGTGGTGGTGGTATTGAAGTAGTGGTATAGGTGGTGGTGGTGGTGGTGACCATGTCCTCAGTATATTAAGGCATTTGTACTGCTGACCTCCTCCCACGTGTTGGATAAAGCTGAATTACGAATGACTAACGTATTACGAGGATATAGGACAGAAGCAGGATGCTTTATCAACCAATAAGAGAATTCCCTATATTCACTGCAGAATTTTCTTGGATAAACTAGATAACAACTGGTGCCAAACATGCTGGCCAGATCACTATTAAGCCATATAGGTAGCCAGTGGGATGCAATTAATGTCAACCACTGGGATAATTCTCTACATTTACTGCAGAATGCTTACGGGGCAATTGGTACCATCCCTACTAGTGATAGTCTGCTGGTAACCAGCCCAGGCAATGGCTGAAGCCATTTGGTAACCCAGAAGAAAAGGACATTGTGTGTGGGTATATGGGAGATATTGTGGGTGCAGGAGGACTAGATTTCCTCCAGGGTCAGTAGGTTGTTCAGACTGGTGGGGAGTGAGGAGGTTTGGGGGGTTGGTGGAGATCCTCATCCATAGGAGCAACACGCTCCTGCCTAGTTTCCATATTGGCGCCAGGATCAGTGAGCTCTGCTGGAGCTACCTGCCTGATCAACCAGCAGGGAGGCTTTATAACCATGGAGTTCCTCCAGCCCACCACTGGGCCAACAGTCTCCCCACCTGACACCCACAACCTCCCCTGTTAGCCCTTCAAGGGCCGCTGATGCATCAGTGCATCATGCCCATTGGTCGTCATGATGCACCAATGAAGTGCTGGTGAGTCTGCTTGCCACCACTTCATTGGAGCATCATACCGACCCTCTGGGGGAATGAATATCAGTCATGTAGGGCTGGTATGATGCATTAATGTAGCCCTGGTGAGTTACTCGCCAGGGCTACATTCATGCATCATGTCGATCAATGGGCATGATGCATTAATGAATCAGCGGCCCTTGAAGGGCTAAAACCACCCCTAACACCCAACCACCTCCATAATGGATGAAATTTTCATGATCAGACAAGCCCATAAAACCTAATGGGGGTGTTAATTATGAAAATTTGAAGACATTGAACGCGAATTCCATGTATTTGCCGCCCATTGTTTATTCTGGTACGGTGAGTGCTTCCTTGATTTGAGTTTTGTTTTTCTGTATAGATGGCCATACTGCATGTAAGTATCGTGTTTGGGTAAGGATTTGTCCCACTAGGCCACGCCTGAAAGGGGCAGCCTAGGTGCGGAAAGTCACTTCGTATAAGAGTCGACCAATATCCCTCCTTTGTGGTCTGTTTATATTGCTCTCTGAAGCAAGGGTGTTTATCGTTATTATTTTCGCCAAATATTGATCTTTTAATGACGGCGGGAATACACACATGCACACTGGGTGAATAGGCCCCATGCAGACTCCCCCAATCACCCTCCATAAAACCACACGGTCCGCCAACTGCTGCGGCGCCGGCCAGACCCGACTGGAGGATGATGCTCTTCCCTCCTTCCATCCCTCCCAACCCCTTCTCCTCCTCTCATAGCAGCCAGCGCACAGAATTCTATATTCACGAGGCGCAAGTTGAAACAATAACAAAGCCCCAACCCAGCCTGTCCGAGCTGCCATCGAGCCATCGATGAGTTATTGACGCCTCTTACTCGGAGGCGCTCGGAAACTGGGTCAGTCTGCTGTGGCCGTCCTTGTTATTGCTGCCACGTGCTTTTCACTTGTGATGCTTGGCTGCTGCTGCTGCTGCTGCTGCTGTTACTTCTTCTGCTGCTGTTGTGCTGGTTTGTTAGCCTAAAGAGATTGGGAAATCTGCATTCTGCATTCCTCCTACTCTCGTGCAGACCTCCCCCACTCCTCCTCGTACCCCTCCCCTGTCAGATCAGTGCTGTTAGGTATGATTTATGACTGGGGGTTATCAACATGGTGATTATTATTTTTATCAGACGGTGATCTCCTCTCGATGGCATAATCACACAAAATAGGTCAGTGAGAGCATTAGACCCTCAGTCAGGTCCCACTCGGGGTCTCGGCTAGAAACAGATGTTCCCAGGGAGGTGTTCAGCAGGTCTGACCCCTGAGGAAATTGGGGGAAAGGTACATGGAACATGCCATGCTGATATTATTAATAAAATATCTCCTCATCTGTTTTCTCGACAAAAGAATGTGAATTATAACCAAGATTGGATGGACTGAGTTCACGGTTTCCTGTTCCATTCTTCTAAATGCAAAGAATGAAAAAGGAAAATACCAAAATCACAGACCACTTTGGAATTTTAGTTGACTGTCAGGCCTGCCATGGTTAAATGTAATTGCTTTACATGTAGTCTTTATTTATTTTTATTTTTAATTCTGATTGTCATCAATTTTAATTTCTGATGTAGTCTATTTAGAGGAAGTATATAGGCGCCAGTCAGGGTAGAGTTTAGAGCAATTACACAATGCCCTGCATTTATTGCTGACTTTTTGATGCAACTGGTACCAGTTGTAATTATTTTTATCAGTGCATATCACGCCAGTACCAATTTCAGCAATGGCTTCACTCAATGGACAGTATGGATGACCATTGTAAGAAACCATAGTTATGTTCAGGTGCCATGCAGGTATTGTATGAGGAGAGGGTGGAGTGGTAAGGTAACGGTCCGATACTCATTGGATCCTCTCCCTACCTTGCACTAACTGTAGGAGGAGTAGAAAGGGAGTGGTAATCCCAACAGGACCTGCGGCCTCATTTACCGTGTGAAAACTGGCATTCTTTCACTGCTGCTTCCAGTCCCGACCTCAGGGTTAAAACCTACTCCACCCAAGCTGGCCCCACCTTCATTTTGGCCTGGTTAAACCAGCACAGAGAGAATAAACAGAGTCACAAACGGAGTCAGGGGTATAAAAAGGGAGTCAATGCTTCCCTGACTCCCTTCTCAGGTTATCTGACTCCCTTTTTTATTCAGAGTCACAAGATCCTGACTCCCTTTTGACAACGTCTGAGAGAGTCAGGGGTGAATAAGGGAGTCATGGGTGAGCTGGACTCCCAAAGGGAGTCAGTGTAAGCCAGAGGGAGTCAAGCAAATGATTTCCACTAGGTGGAGGCACTATCTCCAAAGAGGATTTTTCTGGATGCACTAATCTTTGTTTTGATTGGAAATAAGACAATGGAATTTACATCGAAAAAAAAATCAATTATCATAGGATCAATACATACCCTCCAAATAAGATACATTAGAATGATACAAACTACTTGATATATGGGCAATTCAATCACATTAAAAAGCCTTATACACCCATTTTGTACCGATATCAGAAAGCTAAAGCCAAAATGAGTCAACTGCTTTGTCATGTCAACAAATGTACCTTGAGGGAAGTTCAGTATCCCTACTATGTCTTTCATCATGCAAAGCACAAGTGTACAAGATGAAGTTTGACTGGCAGTACACTTGAAATCTAGAGGCTATGGTCTAGATATAACTTTTATTTAGAATAATTATACCTTCTCAAAAGGGAGTCAATGATTGGCCAGACTCCCTTTTGGAAGGGAGTCAAAGGTGACCTGGACTCTCTTTTGGAATAAAGGGGAGTCAATTTGAAGGCAAAACCTGGACTCCCTTAAGAGAGTCAGTTGACTCCCTTTCATCAGAGAGGGGAGTCAATCTGAAGGCAAGCCTGGACTCTCCTTTTGACTCCCTTTATTTTCTCTGTGAGGTTACAGGTCCACACAGGAAAGGTGAAAAGCAACACATGTTACTGCTGGTGCTATTAACACCTTGCAAATGCAATCTCTATCTTGCCGTTTATTTCGCGCCTCCAGGGGCTAGCCTTTGATGCGCACCTATAGGTGAATGTGCACTATTGGTAATCAATGTGCAAATGTGGCTGCGGACAATCCGTCTTGGCACGGCACCAATGGCTGATCTGCGGTTGGGGTTGTATAACCGCTATCTGTGTAAATGACCACTATCTGTTGTACGACACATACAGGGTAACCATATATCCACTACCTGTGTAAAAATTAAAAATATCTGGAGTAACCATCCAACCACTTTTTGGATACACTAACACTGTCTGTAGAAACTTCTTCATTAACAGTCCATGAGCAATGGATTCATTTGGAATCAGGAGAAATTTAATGTGTCCTAGCAGCTTTTTGGTGTACTTAATTTGATACAGGTACACTGATAGCAGTTTGGTAGCCAGTCTCTAACTGTCCCCATACAGAAAACAACTATTCCTACAGATAGTGGTTGTACATAGGTTTGGGGCTGCTGTTGGCGGCTGGCGTGCAGTTCACAGCAGTCGCCAAAATTCACACCAAGTGACACAGCAGCAGTAGCAGGGCCAGTCGTAGAGCCTGAGTCATAACCACCCTGCACCATCTAATGCTGCAAGTAGGCTGCTGATGTGTGCAGCAAAGGACGTACACGGTAGGCAATGTTTGTACATTAACCCAGACATGCCAGCCTGCAAGGATGGCGGATGGCGCTAGCAACGCTTGGCTTGGCTTCACGTTGCCATGGCAATGGGGGAAGCCATTGCCACTCCCCTCCCTTCAACCCCCTTATGGGCTCTCAGCGGCCCCTGAGGGCTCTGGACCTGTCACATGCAGTTGGTCGGTTGATGGTCACTTGCCTCTGCCGCCGGAGCTTGTGTCAGTGTCTAACGCTGGGGTGGAGCTAACTAGCCCCACCCAGTGTGACAGCTGAGGACGAGGACAGCTTTAGACGGTGCTAGAAACAGGAGTGCATCATGCCCATCGGTCGTCATGATGCACCAATGAAGTGCTGGTGAGTCTACTCGCCAACACTTCATTGAAGCAGCATGCCGACCCTGCGGGATAGTATTAAACCCATACGGTCATCATGATGCTTGAATGTAGCCCTGGCGAGTTACTAGCCAGGGCTGCATTCATGCATCATACCGACCAATGGGAATGAAGCATTAATGCAAAGATTTGTGGCCCCTAAAGGTTTAGAAGGTGCTAGATGTTGGAGGCTGTCTCGCTGTGGCCGGGTCAGAAGGAGGGATGCAGCGGGAGGGGAGATCACTGGTGGTATAGGTCATCATATTGTCGTGATGTGTCCCAGCCACACAATAGATCGTCTCGTCTTACGGCCAGTTGTTGCAGCTTACATAAGTCCCCCACTGGGGGCTTCCCTTGTTGTCCACCCCCTTGTTATACTACGGTAATCAGCCCACATCAAAGTTCCAGCCCCCAGTGCCGACTGCTGGCTGCATCAGCTGATGGCTCACTTGATGGCCAGGAGAGTGACCAGCGCTGGTCATTGTCAAGGCAATGTTGTTGTCGTTACTCCACCTCCTCGCTGCTTTGCTCCTCGGCCAATCGGTCTGTAGGGAGTGGCCGTACTGGCTCTTAGGGCGGCCAGTTAGCCAACCGCTGCCAGGACCCACAGCCAAAGTCACAAATCACAATTGTCATAATAGCCACCCCCTACGATGCCCTAGACGCTAGGCCAAATGACATCAGCGCGGGTCGGAATTAACTGCAACTCTCACGGTCCCTTAGCACTCTGGATCCAGCTAGCTACCCTCTCACCCCCTCACCCCCTCCCTCCACCCCATCCACCCCAAATCCCAGGGTCCATGATATAATGATGGCGATTCCATATACACAATTAGCAGAGGATATTAGCTCGACCGGAGATAAAAATCTAAGTAGGACAGATAGGAACCCCTCTGTTAGTGGTTTATTTATATCTATAATATTGCTGGGACTCCCTTGTCGCCACCACTCCATCGTTAGAGTGCGTTTCACATAGGATGGGATGGGCAGATTAATTGTGATAATGATTGTATTGGTTGGAGATGGGGCGTTGGGTTAATCTGGCCAAATGGCCTCAGGGTGCAGAGTGGTACTTGTCTGGTCTTACAGGGGGGCTAGATGGGCCTGATAAAAGGCTAAGTCTGGATCAGCAGACACCACCATCAGTTGTCCACGGTGCATGGTGGTCAGGGGGATGGTCAGCGGATAGCCAGACGCGGCCAAGCGAGGTGGACACTGCTGAAAACGAGGTATTTATAGTCTCCCTTAATCAACCCCTCGATCTGAATCTGTAAGTAGAAAGCCCCACTATCTCATTAAAAGAGTTACCTGCCTCATCTTAATATCCATTATCGTCGTTGGGGGCGATGAGGGAGGTGGGCTAGAGGTGGTTACCCTTGAGAAAAAAGGTATATGACCTTTTTGTAGAGGGATGGAGGGAGGTCTGGGAGTTTGGGTCTGCTGTAGAGCTCTTTCACCAGTGACCAGTTGGTGGCACTGGGGGGTAATGACCACTGGGGAATTCATGCATACGCAGTAGATAGACCCGGCCATGAACTACCTAGCCTCCACTACAGCAGGCCAGATTTGTATGCATGAGGAAGCTAATGACCAAAACATGCGCACAAAACTAGCAAATGGAGTCGAAAATTGAAACGGGTCGCCGCCCGCAGGCAATGGTAATTAGCCAAACCAGACGAAGGCCATTGGTTTATACTGGTCTAACTACTAATCTGGAATTATGTATGATGTGTGTATGTATGATCCCACTCCCATCTATCCACATTTAGGAATATATATCCATTTATATGATGGACCAGTAGTTCTAAGCTATCCACCAGAATGTAGATATTGGACTTAAACACTATTCTAGATCTAGTATTACACATGCAGAACTTTGTTTACTGTATCAGCAACAGGAATGGTTTGGTGAGCACTGCAATGTTTTCCCCCACACTCATCGCGAAGTGATTTTATTCCATGTCCCTCATTTGGTCCAAGAATTCAATTTGATAATTTCCGGATAAAATCCCATTGAGTGAGGACGTGGTGAATGGAAATGAGCCCTTTTGGTTTTCTTTTCTTGCAAATGAAAACCTTGATGGTGATGAAGGCCACGATAAATATAATCGTGTATTTTAGGGATGTAAATACGGAGGCAGAAAGCAAGGCAGATGGTGTGGTTATTTCAAGAGCGCTTTCAAGGACACTGTTCCTGTTAGTATGGCCTGAGAGAGACAATACCATTGCCTATTGCTTTCAGCCCTAGAGGCATCACTTTCAGGTGATATTCACACCAGAGCTACAAATATTGCCAAGCTCAGGGCAGCTACACTCACCCAGTTTCACGTATCATTGCAAGGCCGGGCCTTGTAACTCGACTGCAAATCGGAAATTGCCATGGGCAAAAAGCTGGAACAGGAGTAATTATTGTGGAAATGAAGCGGGAGACGATTGTAATAATACAGTTAACTTTATGATTTGGCTGGCTGACCTTATGGTCGGATCCAGGCCGGTGGTGGTGGTGGTGGACAGGGGAGGGGAGGGGTATGGGGCTCATAGTTTGCCTGTGTGGGTCTCTGCCTACTCGTGTGAAGCGATCACCTTAGAGAACTGGTTAGACATTGGCCTGAGTTCAGGTATATAGACAGGCTAGATGGGGGGTAGACATGACTGGATGCACAGGCCACCAATGAGCTCCGCCAACGCAGTGGGATTCGGTCACCTCAGCCACGGCCATAGCTTTCATTATCACAGCGTGAAATCAAAAGCAGGTTTCCGTCCAATTTAGTATTCTTCCCTCGATGAAGGAAATGAAAAACCTGAGCCAGTAGGTCTGATTCCAGCTACCCACAACCTGGCTTGTCAGCTATGATATGGGACTTGAGGGAGGGGTTGGGGGCACTCTGGCCTCCTGAATAGGACCCAGTATTCGACCTCGTCATGCCTGTCAAATGCTGTAAGAATTGGAAAAGCAGTCAATGTGTTGCATCCTTTTCAATAAAACCTTGTTTACATTCATTTTCACACTCAAAGAAATATGTGAAATTAACCCTGTGATCTGTTGGGGTTCATGAAATAATATAGCAGGGATTACTCTTTCTGGTTATACATGTAATAACATTGGGCTGCTAACTGCTTTGGCCCCAACTAGTCCCATTGTAATTTTACATGTGGGGTAGCTGGAAAATTACAATAATCAGGACATGATGAGCGCTGATAGTGGCCTTTATTTTTCATGCTTTATATCATATTTTTTTCTTCTTTTAATTAATGAGTAAGGCGGGGCAGGAAGGCGCCAGGGAGATTCTGGCCTGATGACAACAAATGAGCCTAGACTACAAATAGGTCATTGCTCAAGTGTATATCATCAAACGCGTTAATACAAAGGGGGATCACCAAGGGACCCTAATATAAATAACCCATATATGTAAATACTACATGCTACAGATGTCCGCCCTAAGGGGCCGATAGGATAACAGAGTGTTCCAACAGAGGGCTCACATATAACCTATGCTCACTGTCAGATACATATCTATGAGTGGAGCTCACTATGCCAGCAGCCAGCAAATCAGCTGGGCAACTACAGCCCAGTCAGTATTGTGAAAATAATGAGCTAGGGACTGGCTTATCATTCTGTATTAAAACCATGAATGACGCCACTGGCCCCTCCATGGATAAGCCCAAAGTGGTTTGGCAGCCCACTCTGCCTGTGCATTCATTACACCCCAAACATATGTGGTAGAAAAAAGGGGGACTGTTCAATGGGTTGGTGCATAGCCAAACATTGAGCTCAGATAAGTAGGTAGATAACAGGGAGAGAAGGGAAGAGCTCTAACCTGCCTCTTGAGTTTTAACACCTCTTGGAATAAGCTGATAAAAATCACCTGAGAGATACATCATGACGACCACAGGTAGATAGTAAAGTTGCCAGGGGAGTATGTACATACACTGCATGGATGTATGTCGTATGATATACTCTTTGAGGGATTGGGAGGGGAGGGGGAGGCTTTATTAACAATGGTGACACATATGTATATTGTATACACAGCCTTGCAGTATAAAGTGAATACACATGTATGTAGATTATAGACATCCACTGTACCTATATCCTGAACTCATTTTGATAAGGAGATAGTGGTGCCATATACCCACCCCCCCCACCTCCGCCCTATGGATCTCACAGACAGAGCAGTGCATGTATTTTGCAACAGCTATTGCCCCACTTAAGAAATTCACTCTGAACATTTCATGGTAAGGTAAAGGGCCCACTCCCACCCTCTCAACTTGGGCAGGAAACCAGGGTTATATATGCAGACTACAGGAGAATCAAAAGGAGCTCTGTGGGGGTCTTTGTAGCGGAAGGGGGCACTTTAGGGATGTAGCCTTACCCTCCTCAGTGCCCCCTTACCAAGCCAAATTATAGGTTTCACAGGGGTCTTAGCATCAGCCAAGCAGAACGGGGACATCCACTGCACCCCCAGACGTTCCCTTTGCTTTGCAGAATGACTTAATTAGACGGTCCCCCAACCTGAGGAGTTGATTATGTGCATACCTTGCAGTAATAGTAATTACCATATTTTTGCTGGCCACTTAATAACAGCAAATTGCCTGGTCATGGCAGGCTCTCAAACCAACCTCAGGAGTAAAAATATAGAACGCAATAGTTTATTTTCATAGATCTGAGACGGTATACAACAGGGAGGCTCCAATAGAAGATACATTAGAGTGTTTGAATAGTAGATCATTGAACCAGAGAGACCTGGCCCAGGCTATTCAGTAGACAACAGTGATAGCTATCCATCTGTATTGGCCTTATCAAGCCGCTATCTGTCTCAGTATGCAGAGCACACCAACCTCAAACTGGGTCGATCTATACTTAACTCAATAACATAAATCAAGTCTCCTCTGTGTAATTGTGTTGTTCAGTGGGGGATAGAAAAAAGACTAAAATCTATCCCATTGAAAAACACACAGAATATGTTGAGGAAAAGTTTATTCATCCATGGTGGCTACCGTGGTGGAGTAGACTGTGTCACATAATAATATATCCCATATATGCAATGAAGACTTCAACCCCCAAATTGTCAGGCATCTGTTATTTTCTTTGCCATTTACAGTTGACAAGTTTGAATAGATGTGTACTGGTCTGTGATGAAAGAACATTTCAAATTCAATTCGCAGGTGGCCAGAATTGATGAAGTAGTAAAAACATTCTGTAAATATAGTGACAGATGAAATATATTCTTAGATAAATTGATGAGCAGCACTACTGGAGAATCCTATATGCTAGCTTGCATGTTTATCTTACCAATGTCTGTACTCGTACACTTATAAAAACATAGCCCAACCCACCACAAATTACACACAATATTCTCTAACTTGTGTATACCCCAAAGGAGGGGGTGGGAAGGAAAGCAAGTGGGACTCTCCCCTCTGGAACACAATCGTGAAATAGATGGGAGGTTTTCTGCCAAATCGCCCAAGGTGTTGATACAGATGTGAGTCCACAAGCCTAGACATGCCATCGTCCAATTTGTCACCGAGAGCTGGCGAAGGGACGCCAGGGCCTGTGTCGGATTATGCCAGCCGTTACCAGACAAAAATGGGTTAGATTACACAAGTCATTCGGTGTTCTTTGATCCCTCGTCCATTCAGCCCCGGACTTTGAGATTTGTGCATCTTGACTCTGAATCAATTACCTTACCCATAGGCTGACTCCAGGGAGGTTCCATGAGAGAGCAAACGCTAAAATATGATTAATAATATCATTGGGTGTGTGTTAGGGAGGGGCGGGGGCGCTATTGGGTCATGGGAGAAGTAATATTGACAATAACAATATGACACTAAGCCATATTGAGTTTGGATACTTTAACGGTGTATAACAGGCAACCTTTTAAACAGGTCCATGAAGTATTCATTCACAGCTACATGTGTCAATGTACAAGGTGATCAATTGACTTCAAAGCTGTAGATTATACATGTGAATGACTTATTATTCAGAGGTCTCCCAGCCTGGCACATCATTAACAATATATAAGAGTGCATGCATTGCCTTTTTAAAGTCTGTCTATTCACATAAAGGAAATGATGTTACAGATGCAATATGTGAGCAGGGAAAGGCATGATATTTGTTTGGGCACCTGTCAGTCCAGTTAATCTGGTGCCTATCCATCATGTCCTCGTCCACACTCATATCCTGATCCTACTGCCAGCCCCTGCAGCCTGGACTTTGCATTATACAAATATATTAAACCTTTAAGGGCCGCTGATGCATCATGCCCATTGGTCGTCATACTGCATGAATGCGAGTTACTCGCCAGGGCTGCATTTATTCATCATACCGACCCAATATACTCCTGGAGGGTTGGCATAATGCTTCAATGAAAAGCTGGCGAGCAGTCTCACCAGCACTTCATTGGTGCATCAAAACGATGAATGGGCTTGATGTTCTCCTGCATCAGCGGCCCTTAAAGGATTGATGTTATTTTTTTACCTGAAATATTGATTGCTGTAAAGTGCCCGCCGGCTCTAATTATTCCATTATGATTGGTCCCGACTGGTCAGCTGATCCCAGTGCCGCGCGACAGCCCAAGTTGCCTCATAGGATGCAAATTTTATTCGCCAGCCACTAGGCTCGTACACCGCAGGCATATTACGGTAAATCGTCCCTGTCTCGACCAAATGGCTGGTTGGAATCTGAAGTCAACCACTTTAGGATAACCTCTCCCTCTGATCACCGGTTATTAGTTTGAATTCGAAAATTTGGAGTACCACAGTGAGTATGGAGTGTTAAGTGTTCGGATTCTTTTCTTCATATACAATGTATATGGGTGTCAATGAGGTATTTTTATTCGCCATTGTATGGGATTGTGTAAGAGGTCGAGTCAGGGACAACTTACTCTAAAACTGAGCAGACATGGCCATGTCCCAAGGCTGTCACACTTAACTTGCAGTCAGGGCGAAAACGGCCGTGTTTGTAGTTTCATATTAGCTGTGTTGTAAATTATGGATTTACATGCGAAATGAGCAGGCCGCGGAATGATTGTTTGTTACGAGCCCGACTGTAATAGCAAGGGGTAGAAAACTGTCCCATATAAGCAAATACAACCACCAACCATGAAGATCTTGAAAGGGGGTCGACATTTGATTTAATAGTCGTTTAAAATTCATTTTTAAAGTAGAAAAACTCCAATAACTAAAGTTCAACCCCTTAAAATCTGATATAAATGGACATACCATGTAACTTTAAAGTCTGGATCAAACTTTGGTATTTTCCCTATCGGCTAATGTAGGTGATTTAATATGACCTCGAGGAACAGTTGGGGTGCGGCTTATACTCGGGGCATTGCATTTATACAGAGTATATGGCAAGTGTAATGGGGGGACCAAAGGTGACACGATCTGCGAAAAGGGCCTTTAGTGCAGGGTGCATTAAGGTCCCTATTTCCAGTACATGTCACTGTCTTTAAGGTGCAGCTTGTAGTGTATTCTACAGATGGTGTGCGGCTTATAAGCGGAGTTTTACAATATGAGTAAAGGACAATGGTATAAGAGTCTGACAGAGGTGAGGATGGGGTATGAGGGTGGGCCATTTGGTGGACGCCTCCCTGGCCCTCATAAAATCCACGACCATCCTTGCAACATAAATGAGACAAGCTGAGGAGGGAGACCCAACACAGAAGGCGTAAGTGGATCCTTAAATTCCCGCCAAGGGTAACGCCAGAGTCATAATTACCGCAAATGAGCGGACGCGTATGTTGGCCGCTGATTGGCCAAGGGAATAAAATAAACTTGAGGGCCACCTTGGCGTGCTCCTTAAGGGCCTATTATGGTGTCTTGTGTGTCAGGTACCGGCTACATCCCATCCCTGGTTGGCCGGGGATGGCCCAGCGGCTCGTTGCACATGAACGCCATCTAGCGATCAGCCCCCTGATGCTGCATACCGCTCAGACCAACGCCTTTGTGGCCGCCACAAAAGTCTTCTCTACCATTACCCCCCCCCCTTTCTCCCTCCCACTGTACAGTATAGCCCCCTCCACATTCTCCGTGTCTCACCCCAAGTCTCGGCGTGCCAACGTGATTCTAGCTGGTTGCACATCAGATAAATACTATGTGCCCTTAACTAGGGCGCCAGCGTCTCACCAAAACTCCTGAAACCCGATATCTAACGACCAAGACGACCCCATTTTTGTGTCCTGTCTCTGCTTAGCTCTCCCCCCCCCTCCTCTAGATCCAATCATGAAAATTCTTACAATCTACGACGCTGGAAATACAAATAAACATCAAAACGAGTAGGAGAGGGATGGTTCGCTTTTCTGTGGTATCCCTTACACATAGGCTAGCCTTGCAACAGTAATTGACCAAATCTGGTTTACAGTTTTATCCAGAATCTGCCTTACGCTAGGACAGATGTTTTCAAAGAAATGGCAAAAAGAAATGGCTTTTTGGTTCCTCAGTGGCTCCTTCAGCCCATACAAAGGGATGATGGAAATGTGACCAATGACCCGTGTGGGCTGATTTAACAGTGGATACAAAGATGTCTCTCTTCAGACAGCAGACTACCTCCAGCTTTCATCTAATAACCTTAAGGGGGGATCGCCCCCAGACAATATGATCATTCTGCTCATGGATTTAAGCTTGGGGATAGTCTCTGCAGTGCTCCAGCCTCTTTTTCCCCCCAACTTAAAATAAGTTAGAATAAAGACTGAACATTCTGTCTGCTTCTGTTCACTTTCTCAGGATCGAGATGCTCTGTCCAAACGCAGGGCCCATTCTCCATCTTGTTGTGGGTACCTTGTAATGCAGAGGTTGCATGAGGAGTTGTAGGTTTAGTGAAACTCTGCTGCAGCTTTTTCCCCGATCGGGATGTCCATGCATTCATGCCTGTCACAAAGATAGTTTGGGGATGAATGAAATGCTCTTTCAATGTGAACCAAATACGATCAATCACTTAAGGGGAGATCGTGCTGCTAAGGAGTCTCAACACGTTAATAATTCATGTGTCTCTCCTCCCCATATAATGCACCACATTGAAATGCACTTTAAATTGAATTTAGAGGAAGCTTTACCCTCTCCTCAACCCCCACCTCTCTGCCCTGGTGGCAGAGTTTCTCTGTATCTTCTAAATGCTAATGTCTTCTCAAATCGGCCCCTGTGTGTGGTTGGCTTGAGGAGAGCACTCCCTCTGGATAGCAATGGTGGGTAATTATCACAGCGATGGCCATTAGCCCTCTAAAGGCTGCTGATGCATTAATGCATCATGTCCAGTGGTCAGAATGATGCATGAATGTAACCCTGGTGTGTAATTTGCGAGGGTTACATCAATGCATCATGCCAACCCTACGGGGTCCATACATTCCTGGACAGTCAGCATGATGCTCCAATGAAGTGCTGGCGCCCGAGGAAGCCCTGGCGAGTCATTGGTGCATCATAACGACCAATGGGCATGATGCACGTCTGCATCAGCAGCCCTTAGAGGGTTGTGGTTAAACGTACTGGAGGCCAGTCCATGTGGGTCTACTGACCTGCCGGCTGGATCCCCCAGCCTCACCAAAATATTGTACTAAAACATGTATGCTATATGAACAGTACTGGCCTACGATTATGTGGCCCACATTCAGGGTTATTGGCGGACCGAGGGACCAACATAACCAGCCAACATTTGGCCAACCATTTAGCCTGCAACATTAATCGCAACCAACACCATAGAAAATATGGTCAGGGCGCCTGCAATTTTCACTAATGGAAAATATGGATTGCTATATTTTCCATTGACCTGGGAGAGAAAAGCTACCAAGTAGGGCAGATCTCAGATCTGGCGTTACCCTTGGCGGGAATTTAAGGATCCACTTACGCCTTCTGTGTTGGGTCTCCCTCCTCAGCTTGTCTCATTTATGTTGCAAGGATGGTCGTGGATTTTATGAGGGCCAGGGAGGCGTCCACCAAATGGCCCACCCTCATACCCCATCCTCACCTCTGTCAGACTCTTATACCATTGTCCTTTACTCATATTGTAAAACTCCGCTTATAAGCCGCACACCATCTGTAGAATACACTACAAGCTGCACCTTAAAGACAGTGACATGTACTGGAAATAGGGACCTTAATGCACCCTGCACTAAAGGCCCTTTTCGCAGATCGTGTCACCTTTGGTCCCCCCATTACACTTGCCATATACTCTGTATAAATGCAATGCCCCGAGTATAAGCCGCACCCCAACTGTTCCTCGAGGTCCTATGAGCACAGTACTAGACCACTGAAGTTATCTATAAGCAGCGGCTGATATGCGAGGTTTTACGGGAGTCATGAAGGACCACTTGAAAAGTGATTTGTGCAGGAGCATTTCAGAATTCCTCCATCCCACAGCCTTTTCCAAAGCCATTGTTAATTGCCTACAACAAGCCCTTCCTCCACGTCCTCACAGCTATAGTCTCTCAGGAGGAGTTGCTGGAGCAATTATGGCCCCCTCCTTTGTACATAGACATACAGTACAGATACCTATAAGCCTTATACATATGAATCACTGGGCTATATACATTTGTACAGAGTGCCATTAACCTCCCTGCCTGCTGCTTTCATTCTGAGCCTCGTGTATCAATTATGCCGAAACAACGTTCCTCCCTTTGGCCTATTAAACAATTACTGGCCAAATCATATGCAGCGTGGCTGCAGAGCAGGCTGTGCCGGGAGGGGCGCTGGAGCAGGTATTCCTAATGCCAGCAATACCCCAGGCAATGGCCGACAACGACATGACTTCCATTTGCGAGCAGCGGTTATGCGATATTGGCATGTGCGGAGTCATAGTGGAACACGCGCCACGCGAGCTCGACCAGCGCATGCCTTTCCCAATCAAATAATTGAAATGTCTCACAATGGAAGCCATTATTTCAGCGGATAGCCCAGGCTTTTGTTATGAACGATTATAACAAATAAGTGGCCACGCAAGACTGGAATTATAGACGCAATTTATCTGATGAGAGACAATATGTTACTTATGCCATTACTCATTGTAGTGGACTAATGAAGGAGCCCCGAGGAGCTGGCGACAGGCACGAACGTTATCGCATGCTCTCATTATTCTCCCTAATTCGCTCGAATTTGCCCGTAATGGTATCATGCATCGGGCTCGCTGTGCTGAAACAGACGGAAGAATGCCCCTCAGCCTGAAGAGTGTCGCCCAGCACACTGGGCCATGTGTTGTCTCTGTGGAATTCACTGCATGCCTAGCCTGCTCCATAGCAATGCGTGCTGCCCCGGTGCCCTACCCCACCCCTACCTCTTACCATGCTTGTCTACAACCCACTCTGCTGAGGGCACCAGGGTACCGTAAAACAATTTCAGATCTTAAGTGCGGCTTATAGGACGTTCCTCTACTCAGGGTGCGGCTTATAGGCGGGGTTTTGAATATACAGCCTATACCGTATAGGGAATGGGAACATTGTCAAGATTGAGGTGCGGCTTATAGCTTTCTCCATAAGTCAGGGTGCGGCGTACCACGGTGCGACTTCTAAGCGAAGTTTTACGGTAGTATGAGGACCAGGAAGAAGGGCACCCACCATATTAATCACCCCAATACATTAACCTGGAGGAAATACAGCTGTATTATTGACATATTGCCAAATGTGGACAATGTCCTCTTTCTTATATCTCACAAGGCGCTTCTAAATCAGAAGATAACACTGAAATCTTTTGAGATTATTATGCCTGAGATCCCCTTTCATTTCCATGAAGTGGATTCTTTCTCGGGAAGCTAGGTAAAACAATTTGTATCGGCTGATGCTAGGTAATGCAATCATCTCTCAGAATTTAATTTCAAATCTATATTTATGACCGAGCGTTCAGAGGCATTTGTGGGGTGTAGTTCCACATCACCAAGGAATTTGCTCTTGATATTTCAGACGTTCAGGCACAAAATGGGGAGAATTTCACAATAGGCTTGGCATTCTCAGTGTTATCGGTATTTGTGATTGCGAGGATAAAAAGGGGCCATTTTGCCTTCAATAATAGCAGGAATGGAGGAGGTAGGGGCCTTATGAAACATGCACAATTGGGCGCCTGCAGCCTTGGGGGTTGGAAGTATCAACCTTATTGTTTTTGGTGATGGGGAGGCAGCAGCAATATGTTGTTGGCCGTTCCGGTGATAGAGGGGAATGTGAGCTGCAGTACTTAGACTGGCAATGCGATCAGCCTCCCGAGAGCAATTATACTGATCAGGTGGGAATGTACTTAAAGGTGGTCTGCACAGTGTACGCAGAATGGGACATGTCACAGCGACCACCACAGGAACCAACTGCCAGAATCAAAGCAACAGCAATGGCCAGCAAGCAATGCTATTAAAGGCTCCTATGGCCTTGGCTGGGTCTTTGGTCACAGTAGGATACACCAGTCAAGGTATGCTCAATTAGCGATCACAGGAACCAGTATTTTAAGGCTCAGCTTGGCATTCACTGAAGCTTGAAGTTTGGGCCAGATGATTGAGACGATTGGGTTAGTAGCCGAGGCAAACAACCAACTCTAAGCTCCAGCAGGATGAGAGTAGTGCGCCAATTGAGCCTAACTGCCTAGGTCACTCAGGGAGGTTTAGTGAACTGTGTCCTGAGAGCCTGAGCCCGCCACTGTGGCCTAGGCCAGGATCGACCAGTGATTTGTAGCCAGGGCCAGTTTGTGATTGTCCAGATGGAAGGTGTCACAGACAACGTGTTGGGTTGGTGGTGGCCTTCTTGTAGACAACTGAAGCACCATTTGGTGCCAGGTATCATGTGGAGGAGTGAGTGAGTAATAGAGGTTTAACGCCATTTCGACAACTAAGGTCATATTCATGGCGAGAACTGTATTACACAATTTCACAGATGAATGTGTCAGTGCCCGCGCATATGTGCACCACACACATCCTGAGGGGATAGGAAAGAGGAGAAATAGACCCTTTTAAGTGGGCTAGGGAGGCCCGGGTATCATGTGGAAAAACATGGTTAACCCCCATATGTCTGAAACTATATGACTCTGAATTTCCCACATTTTAATGAATAATTTATAATGAATAAGCCATTCTAACCTATACATTCTGTATATCCTTTGTGAATTATATCCATGCGACTCAAGATATCCATATTGTCATTCATAGTTACCTGTTACATATACATTCGCTAAATTCATTGACTTCCAATACTGAATTTCAAGTACTTGGTGTATACCTCCAGCATTTGCCTGCTATTGCTAATCTATGGTACGGTCTATAACTGCATGTTGTTCTTGCTCTACTGCCTCCTTATACCATGCCTTAGTGGGGCCCGTGTGTTTAATTACCTCGCCAATCTGCGCCTATAATGAAACATCCCACATTAGTTTGACTGGGACGGGGCTGCTGCATGGGGTGTTTTCTGCCCACCTTGGGTGAGTGCTTATGCTGATTCCGTAATTAGCTCAGGCGATGAACATTGATGCATTTGGAGGAAGCAGTGGGGCCTGGCCCCGTCCAGCCCCCTCCCTTCGTCCAATATGCTTCAATATGGACCAGGCCATTAGTGGGCAAATCAGCAACCCGCAGAATTTTGATGTGGCGACACACAGCTGGGACGCAGGCGCAGTACAAGCCTAGAGAAAGGGAGACCTTGGGATCCAGGCGCCCAGCACAGAATAGCTTGGATCATTAGTAGCCAGCACTACCCCCAATTTCTGTTTGGGGCAGGTGTGTGTTGCCACCACCTCACTTGGGAGTAATAATAATGTGTACCACGCCTGTGCTTCTCCTGTGGTTGGCTGTATTGAATGCCTCTACAGGCCTGCCAGTAGCATACAGGCCACACTGGTTCTGTGAAGTTTGGCTCCTGTGTTTTAGGACAAGGTTGGTATGTAGAGTTTGGGGGTGTACTGAGGACAGGAAGTGAGGGGGTGGGGGAGTTCCGGCTGAACATGCAGGTGGAGCCTCATCAAGGGAATTCCTGACTGGGTGTTGGCTGTGTGTCCGGGTGTGTATACCTTGAGCATAGCCTGTTGGCATGTCATCCCATGCTAATGATGTCTCTTGGCTTCAGTATGCAAAGCACACTGTGCCACGCCAGGTGATGAGCTTACCTCCTCTGCTGGGTGAGGCGGAATGAATAAGGAAGTAAAGAGAGAAACACACTAACGCTGAATCTGTAGAAAAATACAACTATTGTAAACATGTATATAGACAACTCAATATGGAAAAATGTCTATTCTGAAAGAAAGGGCATTTTTATGAAGGTGTGTCGTAGATTTATTCATGATACATATGGCATACAGATGATTTTTAGTATGTGGCTTCCAGATGGCTTCCTCTATTGCCAACAAGGAGTATAGTATAGGGCACAGAGTATGAGGCTTTGAGTCTCCAGTCTAGCTGCAATGCACTTCTGGTGGAAGCAGGACCTGGCCTTTGAACTGGCCAGAATGGAGGACCATTGGGAGGGGTCGCGTGGACTTCCTGGCTTCCTTCATCCTTCAGCATTCAACCAGCCTCCTTGATGGCTGTGTAGCTTTTCCTAGCAGCAGGACCTTACTGGACCCCTGTCCACTACCCCTCCCCCTCCTCCCCCACCCACACACCAACACACAATCCCTTCCCCTTCCTCCCTAGCCAAACCCACTTCCCATTCCCACCTCCTGCCCTCACCCCCCCCCCCCATCAACTGCCAGCCCAGCAGACACGACCCCGGTCGGGCTGGCTGATGATCGCGCCGATTGCGGACGGTTTTGTCGCCAACAATGCCTCCTCCTTCCTCAATGGACCTGGCTCAATGGACGTTTACACTCGCCTACAGAGATTGCTGTCTCTAATGATTACTCGGCCCCAATCGGCACTCATTGGTGACGGGAAATTGTAGCCGCCTTTAGAAGGATGAAATGAATATTTTAAATAGAGGGGCCCTTATGAATGGGGAGCCGGCTGGAATTTATAGCGCGAGCCAACACTAGGGAATTATCATGATAAAGCTCGAGGGTTTAACAAGGATGAAATTCATTGGACGCTAGAGTTGAGAGTCCATCAGTAGTTATTGCCTTTCTCAAACTGTGGGCTTGGCTATATGCAGTTGGTCAGTCAGTTACATGTAGTCAGTTCAGTTGACCCTTTACTGACTCTCTAAATAGTCACCACTGCCTTAGAGTACAAGGTATTATTCACAAATTGCTATTTGAATGTAAATTACCTTGGGTGGTTATTCACCTCGTGGTCAGGGGGAGGGAAAATTTAAAATCCACGAGGCAGGGGAGGGTGTGGTAGATTGGGCTAATCGCTATGAGATCTTCTGTCTCACAGAACAGGGTTACGTGCCAGGAAAGCCAACCACCTCTAACCTCTTCTGTAGCCACAAGGCACCAGGCACCACCCTCTCTCCTCTCATTTAGCCCTCTAAGGGCTGCTGATACAGGAGTGCATCATGCCAATGGGCCGTCATGATGCACCAATGAAGTGCTGGCGAGACTGCTCGCCAGAACTTCTTTGGAGCATCATGCTGACGCTCCGGGAGAGTATCAAGCATGTAAGGTCAGCATAATGCATGAATGTAGCCCTGGTGAGTTACTCGCTAGGGCTACATTAATACATTATGACGACCAATGGGCATGATGCTTTAATGTATTGGTGGCCTGTAAAGGGTTAACCCCCCCCCTACAACCCCCTCAGACAGCCAGCCCAATCCTGGGCTCCATCACCACCCTGCACTACTTATGTGATGGCTCCCCTCGAATAACAAAATGCTTAATTCAATTAATTAATTAGCAAAGGGAACATTTGGAGGCCGGTCGAGTGGTCAGGGGATTAGTGAATTGGGCACCATTGGAATAATAGCACTGGTCATTGACCATTGACCGGCTCACCAATGGCCCTTTGGAGGTGTTAGCCATGGCTTCAATCGGCCGAGCATGGCTTCATAGGATTAGGCCCAGGGTGATAGCGGATGATGAGGCACAATACCATTGTAGCCTTGCTTACGATAATGATCTGGTCAGGGAGTGTGAGTAATATCCCACGCCTGGTCATTATATCTGGCAGGCAATGACTGGACCCGATCCCTGGCCACTAAAGGAGGGAAGGATTGAGGGGTGGGCACAGTTTGATGCCATCGACCGGTTGACCTGACACAGTCATCAACACGCAGTCACCATGAATCAGATTTAAACTTAAAGTTCACTTTGAAGGCCAGGGGACTGAATCACTCCAGCAATCTTGACTCAGGTGGCTTTTTAAATAAAAGCAACTGGTCTGGGAGTCAAGAGTATTAGAAGCAGTTGTCTCATTTGGTCTTCATTTTTCTTTTACTTTCATCATTTCCCCATTAACATACCTTTGATGGGAGGTGAGCAGTCAATAAAAAGGGCCATCCATCACTGGTTTATCTATGCTGGAAGTGACATGTTTTCACTACTGCCCTGATGTCACACAGCGTTCTATTTTCTCTACAACTCAGGTTGGTACAAATCCCCCTCTCCCCCGCCTCACCACCACCACCCACCACTTCTCTACTCCACCAGCGGCCAGGGGGGAGTGGGGACCTCGCCCTGAAGTGTCTATACACTAGTCCTTCAAGGACCACTGATGCAGGAGTGCAACATGCCCGTGGGTTGTCATGATGCACCAGTGAAGTGCTGGCGAGACTGCTCGCCAGTATTTCAGAGGAGCATCATGCTGACCCTCCAGGAGTGTATCAATCCCATAGGCTCGAATGCAGCCCTGGCGAGTAACTCGGGCTGTATCCATGCATCATGACGACCAATGGGCATGATACATGAATGCATCAGCGGCCCTTAAAGGGCTAGTGGGCTGCTGCGGCTCCAGTGGTGAGAGGGGACCTGGCCGTGATGTGTCCGTACACTAGTGGGCTGCGGCCAGGGTAGGATCAGGTGGTCAGTGGCGGTCAGGGAGGGCGGCCAGGGGGTGATCCAGCTGTAGGGGTCAGGTTGCTGGTCAGTGTGCTGTGAGTAGTAGATAGCCACTGGTCAATAGTGACCGCAGAATGGAGGGTAATGGAGACGACCAGTGAAGAAGCCACCCCTCCTCTACTTATACTACTCCCTACCACCCTGGTGGTCAACAAGGAAAGTGCCCCACTTGGCGCCAACCCTGGAGGACAAGGGATCCAACAGCAGGGGTGGTGGCATGTAAGGGCGACATTATCTGTCAAGCACTTGGTGAGATGCTATAACTGGACAGTGACCAAGGTGGTCATGTTCTTGCTATCTCCTGTGTGGCCACTGGGACCACAGGTTCTCTAGGGGCAGGTAGGGGGCAGTGGCCGCGGCCTGCTGCAGGCCTATCTCTGCATGTAAGACGGCAATATCAGAGAGCACACCACAGTGGTCACCAAGTGAAAGATAAAGGGGCCGTGGCCTTGACTGGCCAATCTGATGGCCACGCCACACATACATACTATCACCCTACCAGTCACACACCATCCATTCCCTATACTACTACCATGAAGCCACCACAGGCCCTTCTCCCCCTCCCCTCCTCCACCCACACATTCCTTCCCCATTCTACTGGCTTCTTATCCCTCGTTCAATTCTAACCGAGGGCACAGAATCTCCTCCACGATCAGATTGCTGGTCCTTGTGGTATAGGCTTGGTGTTGATAATCCGGCCATTGATTACCACGCTGTGGTTTCTTAGCAGGTCCTCTCACGTGGGTATTAGAAGCCATATCATTTCTTCCACCCCTCAGTTTTTTTCATTCCCCTTTTTCTCCCATTCCAGATTGATCTCCATCCTATTTGCCATGGATCCAGTGCTCATATTGGTTTTATAATGTAGACTATATACGGTAGAAGCACTCTATGGGTTGTTATTCTGGGGTCTCCCATTTGTATCTCTGGGGAATAATTGTGAGGCTGACAGGACGGGGTATATAGGAAATATGGCTTCTTGACTCAGTGGTAACTTTCATCATCGGAGCGTGAAAGGCTTGCTAATGTTTTCTAAACGTGGGCACATCTAGCCAATCTTGCACATCCTATTGCGACAGCATTGGCCGCTCTCTGATGCCATCTCCATTGTCGTAATGGCCCATTTCCCTGGGCCGATCACCTCTGGCTTGTTACGCCGCCATGGGCTGTAATAGTATCCCTAACTATGGAGGGGAGGTGTAGCTCGCACCTGTGTGTGAAATACCTCCGGGGCGGCGTACATTATAGGCGGGCGATGCATTGGCCTCATCATTGGGCCTGCCATAAAGTCATCACCATTATCACTCGGGGTAGAGCCACAAGCCAGGCACTGTGATCGTCGTCAGTACCAACAGGCCACCTCCAGAATCACCTGGCCCCAAAGTCTGTCATTAGAATCATCCGCCGGCGTCAGGCCTCTCTCCGCGCCGCCCTCTTCCTTTCTCATCTTTCTTCACATCCACCTGTTTCTCCTGCCGCCTTCTCCTCTCCTTTAGTCCTCCCTTTTCCTCCTCCTCCTTCAGCCTCCCCTCCCCATCACAATCATCACCCATTGAGGCTCCAGCATGGCCACTATCCTACCTGTTATACCAGAAAGGCTACCACCTCTGTGGGGCAAGCAGGAGCTGGGCGCTCAGCCAATCAGATCCGGCGATAGGATCACTTCCACTTCCTCTCTCACTAATCTCGGCACTTGTCTTTCTTACAAAGCGCCGCCATCAAACCAGAACCTCCTCTGTGAGTCTGCCACAACCCCCTCCCACCCACCCTCCCACCCTTCCTCCCACACCAAACCCAGGTGCCTCCTTTGGCCGATCTGGGCCAGCCAAGCCTTTATGTAGCTAGCTCCATGGCCATGCCAGATGGACGTATTTGTCCCCACTACTAGTAGCCAATGGCTTCCTGAAACAAAAACCCTGGAGTGATCCTTTGGTGTGATATTATTTGGCGGGGAGGCCAATGATGAAGCCTCCCCAGTAGGTCATCTACAGAGGAGATGTGAAGGAGGTAAATGAGGGAGGCTCCGTGGCACCAGCCAACCATCAAGGCTATCACCATTACCCATTAGGTTCTGCTCTGGCTCCCAATTGCCTGATGGCTAAATGGCCTAAGAAAGGGCAATCATGGTGGCACAGACGTGCTGCTATTATTGTTGGTGGGGCTACTGGGGCCTCTGCCCTGTGTTCTCACTGATGTTTGAATCGCTCAGGTGGGTAGAAGGGGATGATGAGTATTGTCCCTGACCAGGTGGCCTCTCATCCGTGGCTTCACTGACCACTGGCCGGACACTGACCACTCACGAGCCAACCTCATGTTAGGGGACCACAGGGGACCAAGGGTTAACACCCACAAGCAAATACATCACCCTCCCCTCCCCACCTCCTTCTCTCAAGCCCTCGATTGCTGAAATCTGCCATCAAATGACTTAATTGCCGGTGTCTAGATTGAATGGATATCGCACCAGATCTTTCGTCTAGGGCATCAGCGCCACAGCCCCAAGTTGGCTCCTTGGGTATTAGCTTAAGCAGAGGCAGTAATGCCACAGGAGTAATCTCACAGCGTCTGGGTTATTGTGAGAATCAATACCATTTCCCATTATAACAATAAAAAAAGCCACCCTATCGCTACACCGAAATCCTCCTATCTGGAGCCATTGCAGCCCCCAATGTAGATAGCTCGATTTCACGGCGGAGGAAGTGTGTCAAATAAGGAAATGCGCCCTACTGGGCCCAGCTCCCAGGAGTGTGATTCGGCCTCTCCAAATTAATAGAATTTCACATAACAATTTCCAGCTCTCGTAGGATGGGGAGGTGTGGGTTAAGGGGGTATGCTGGAGGGTGAGGAGCTGGAGGGAGAAGGTGATGGCGGGCTTTATGTGGAGGGGAGGGGATTTAGGAACCTCCAGTATTAGCCTGCTATGGATGTGGTGCTTGGATTGCCTCCTGTCCCTAGTGACTATGGACTGAGCCGTCTATGTATTGCAGCTTTTACCGGGTGTGTTTTCAGAGGGGGGGGGCACACGCCTAGCAGGCTTGATATTTAGTTTCTTTTCTCTAGGTAGATTAAGGTGGAAGCCATGGAAGGAGCCCCATGTTATACACAAGAGATGAACACTGTATGTCTAGAGCAATATGGCTTTTGTTGTGTCGTGGGATGGGAAGGGCAAAGTTGAGGTGTTAGCTTTGCAGGGCAGAGCAATGAATACTTGTAGTGTTTGCTCAGAGTAGCCACATATCTTCAGACTAGACGGCTGGCGCTGGGCAAACTCCCAGGGAACACGACCTGATCCCTTTCACTGCACCAGTTACACCAGTCGTGGAGTCACTGCAGTGTTTATCGGCATTGTTAGTTAAGCTGTCGTGCAAATAGACATATGAATGTCGGATAAACTCTAGTAAACACAGATGTTTGCATAAATCACCGTCAACAGGTCACCGGGGCCGCGGTTCACAATGCGCCCACAAAGCGGTAGGAATCATTCAGTTTCATTCAAAACCTTAGGCCTTATTTACCCAGCTTGCCAGCTCGGGTGCCACTGAAGCAAGGTTTGGAAAAAAAGTGTGGTGATACCCCAAGACTTGTGTTGGTGAGCATGCGCGATGGGCACTGCAACCGGAAGCTACCTTGCTCTGTGTGCAGGATACACACACAGAGTGTACTGTTACAAGTCCAGATGAAACCTTCATATACAATGTATTATTGTCTCAGGATTCTATAATTTAATGCTATATTGTTGTTTTATTGCTGAACGAATAAAAAAGCATTTGGCTGCTTCAGCAAAATCTATGATAGATGCACCTGCCAAATGGTCATTGATTGAATTCTGTTACCAAGACTACTCCATTTACTACTCCAAAACATTAGTATATTGAGGAGAGAATGTAAAAGACGATTTAAAATATTGAATGACCTGTAGCCCTGGCAATGTGCTTCTTTAGACTACAATCAATGGCCTGTTACCTTTACAAACATAATGCAAAGTTATTATGTGGATTAGCCTACATTTTTACAGTCAATGCTGGGAAGATAATATCATCCCATCTAGCCATCAGAGTTAAAATTCACATTGCCCCCTATGGAGTACTACTAATGTAATAAGCCTAATAGAGCTTTATCCTGCCATCCTAAATACCATAGGGAGCAGTACACATCCATAGTAGAACTGGTTACTAATGCAGACACAGTATATATCAGAATTCACCAGCAGATGGAGGGCCGACAGACAGCCACTAATGTGTTTCTAAATATGGACCTTGTCTAATATTGACGTAAGCCTGTGGGCTACCAAGGAGATGGCCAGGAGAGGTATGGCTTATTAATTTAGGTGGCGGAGAGGTCACATGCCTCTGGCTTATGGGACTTAAGCCTAATTCGGGATAACTAGAAGGCACTGCTGGGTGGTGGTGGTGGTGGTGAACATGGGAGCATGGATGGTCTGGATGATGGATGTTTCTGCTCTTGTGTATTGACCTTTAAGGACCACTGGTTAATACATTAATGCATCACGTCTCTATGATGATACATGAATGCTACATTCAAGCATCATGCCGACCCTGCAGGGTTGATACACTCCTGGGGGGTCGGCATGATGCGAGAATGAAGTGCTGGCGAGCAGACTTCATTGGTGCATCATGACGACCAATGGGCATGATGCACTCCTGCATCAGCGGTTTTTAGAGGGTTAACTACGAACAGAGTCTTCTATAGAGGCTGGGAGGGAGAGTATCTGGCACTAGCTTTTATCTATGTCACAGTGGGACTTTTATCAACTGACCAGCCTGCCGTTTCAGTTTGCTTGTTGACTATTGAGGCTTACATCTATTGGCCATTTGCATTTCCAACTTGCACCGCCCGGGCCCTTTGTGAGCCTTGCCCGAAAGGGGGCGGCCAGCCAGGGTCTCGCCAGCCGATATATTATTGGTGGCCAGAATGGATTCGAGAGGTCCCGGCTAGGAGCAGCATAGTACGATCTCAATCTGATAAATTCATTTGGTGCCGGCCGGCAGAATGTAGCCCAGCGTGGGTCTATGGATCGGGAGGAGGCCGAGAAACCGGACGTATTGATGGCCTGCTATGGTCGTGTATTGGACTGCCTGCAGGGTGGGCAAAAAGTCAGCCCACCCGGAGCTCAGTAATTTCAGAAGCAGGTCGGGCTTGCCTTTGGATGCCCCAGCTGCTGTATTAAATAACCATTAGGGGTGTAGTAATGTAAGGATCCAAAGACGGTGTAACCCCCCCCCCTCCTCTCACTCCCCCTCTCCCTTTCCTTTTACACACCAGCCCACATAAAGGACTCCCCGGCTGGTGTTGGTGAAAAGTTCACCAACCTGCTGCAGGAATTCCTGCCGTTTCTGATCGATGATAAGGCCAGCTTGAGTTTCAAGTTAATGACCATAGGCTGCCTTGTGTATGGACCCAGGCCGCCAGGCAGGGTGGCCGCAATGGTGGCCAATGAAGAGGGGCTTTCTTTCCGCCCCCTCCCCATGCCTTTATAATCGCCATATTCACCGGCGACGTGGGCCACCAAACACCTGCAGAAATATATAAAGGTGTTTTCTAGCCGGGCTAAATGGGGAAGTCGGTGATATTTGTCGGCGGCACTTTCTTCTTGCCTCCGTCTCGCACCCGGCGAGGGTCTTGTGTATTTTGTGCAGATAATGCAGCGACAGAGAAGCAATTTTTCATCTTGTAGTGCCCACCCACTTGTATTGTTGGAGCTCACCGGGGTAGCTGGTGAGGGGATTGGGTTGCCTGACCCCGGGGGTAAACATTCAACCCCCCTGCCCCTAGAAGACCTCCTTTTCCGCGACCCGACCCCGACAGTACAGCACCCCATCCTGACCCAACTAATCAAATTTAATGTGTTAGACACAGCCTATTGCATAATGAATACAATATCTTTTCAGGCTGGGGGAGTCCCAGTCCCATCCCTGGTGGGCTGGTAGCTTGCTTCTCTCTATGGGCACACTTACTCATTCAGGTCATACTTTACATGCTGGCCAGAGAGTGCCTTCCTGATTGGTTTTGCTGGGCTATAAGATACGCCAGCAGTCTTGGAGGTCCCATACGGGCCAAGCAGTAGAAGTACACTGGCCTCCTGAGCCCCACTTCACCACCACAACACACCCCATCCACACCACTACCCCTGGATCAGACCCTGGCTCCCTCTCGCGGCTTCTGCTCAAATCATCTTCAGCTCAATCTTTCCCCCATCTAGGATGAAGGATTCCCCACCCAGACACCTTGTCCATCAATTAAAGCTCAAGGCAGATGGTTTAGACTCGTCATTGTCATTGATGTTAAAGAGGGGGTCTTAACCCTAAACACACAGGCTACACATTGCAGAACAATGCAGTACATGTTGAGCTATAGGCCTAGCAGTAAGAGGGGGTTTGAGTGATGTCTCTTTTAGTCTTTTATATTTGGACTTTGAAAATGAATGTACAATTCGCAATGCACAGCTGCAGGTGTTTTCAAGGTCATATTAAAGTTTACAGATAAGATCTATGTTGACTTGAAGTCATATACATGTATCAAGGTCCATGATATCTTGAATATATAGTATTGTGATAAGGGCACCAAAGAAATAACCTTTAAAAGTTGTTATCAGGACCATATAAATGTATCGATATTCCCTCCATGTTTAATCCATACAAGCCTGTATTCTCTGCGTTTATATAACATCCTAGCCTGTGCCAAGTGTGTGGCATACCTCTTACAGAAGTGAGCATTTAATTGGCCTTAAATAGGCGGTGGTCTTGGAAAATATTCCCTGGTCACAGGGGGTCTGCTTGCTGTGCAAATCACAGGAAACATGGAACCAGTCCTGGCGTGGTGGGAGATTGTTTATTCTGCAGAAGAAATTCTCTTGTTCAATTTCACACTGAGTGTTGAGTTGCTGCTGGAGTGTTTTGTTATCAACAGTGGGGGTGTTGGATGAAGTGGTGCCATATGCTTCTCCTGAGATCCCCTGTGCATTCTAGCCTCAGCCATAACATTTGTTGGGACATTTTTCTGTTCAGACATGAGGGGCACTTTATGATGTGCCACCCGCTGCTGGCCAAACCATAGAGCCTGGCCTGGAGGGGAGACCACATACAGACCCGTTTGTGGCCTGTCAGTTTGGGTTCAACCTCCGGCACATCTGGAAAAACAAAAACTGGCGCCAGTCTGTTGAAAAACGCCGCCATAGGTACTGCTCTATTTTCGCTACAAATGCTATCACTATACAGCTGAGGATGTCGGTAAAAAGTGTTTGCAGGTGTGGCCTGAGAGGCTGGGGCTCAGCCCTGGAGGTAGGTGTAATCAAAGAGAGTCACTGGTGTAATTAAGGAAGGCTACAAAGCAAGGAGAAGTGTTGTGAGGTCTAGATCCTATTTTGCTGTTACTTGGCTAAAGATGAGGGAGGGGGGATGCTGGTGAGGCAGGCAAGGAGCAGGAGTGTGACCTGGGTGGGAGGTGAAGTGAGGTTAGGTTTTCGGGGAGGTATTAACCCCTTAGACTCCAAACATGCATTAATGTATTATGTTGCAAGAATTTAGATCCTATGGGATTGATATACCTCCTGGAGGGTCGGTATGATGCACCAATGAAGTGTTGGCGAGCAGACTCCCCAGCACTTCATTGGTGCATCATGCCGACCAATGGGCATGATGCACCCCTACACCAATGTACCTTAAAGGGTTAAGGAAAGCTGTTCAGGGGACCAAGCATGCCACTACCTGTGTGGCTCAGGGCTTCATGTCTGACGTCTACTCATATGACACTGGATAATTGCTTTTCAAATTAACCACGACTTTACTGCATGGTGCAAACATCAAAGATCCCAATAATGGCCCACTTAAATACCACCATAAAGTTTATTGGCTGTGGTTATTTCTTTTTCCTTGATTAGCTTTGGTATTTTTATGTGGAATACATGTAGAATTTATAGAGGAATGTCGATCATAAAGCTATGAATTTGATAGTTCATCTGTCAGTTCTATGAGGTTGTATGACATGTCCATTTAGACAATAGCCATCGGGCAGTGCTATACTGTTCGGTGATATCCGTGATAAAAGATCAGAGACATGAATGACAGTTTCATCCTTTTATACTAGCAATACCCAGCTCTGGATGAAAGATTGAAAGATCATAGAAGTGATGGGTAATTTTACACAGATTATTTATGCCTGCAGGTACTACAGTGAAATATGACAACCAGTAAAACTACACTGGCCACCCTGGATCACATAGCCAGGGGTAGGGCTGTGACAAGAGTGACATCTAGTGTCTTTTTATGTCCTATGAATCCTGGGATTGATGCATGGCCACTTCCGGGTAGAATCATCTGTGTATTTTACATTTCCGGGGCAAAAACGGCTTCCTCATGATGTCAAAATTCTTAAGTCATAAATTGATGAGCATAAAATTATGCTACACAATATTAGGTACAAGGGAGTGAACACATGTATTCAGAAATGCTTTATATTAGTGAATTCCCCAATTTCCTAAAGAAACAACTCCCTGTGGCCAATAGTCTCACTTAAACTGTCTGCTTAAGTGCAAGCCAGAAAGAGAAACCCGGATTTTGATAAGTCCCTTGTGATTTGTATTCACGTTGGCATGCCCTGTTGAATCTGTCGGATATGGGAAATCAGGTGGAATCCCGGCTCAGAATATTTCAAGGTTCTGCTGCAAATGGCGCCCTACCTCGGAGTTTGTCAGGTGGAACTTAACAAGTGAACACCGGAAAACACGATAGGGAGACCTTGTTGATCATGGACGCCACCTGTCACATTGCTAGAAGCAAAAGAATGATCCCTCCCCACAATCCCTCTGTCAGCCTGATTGGGAAGCCTCTGTTTTCCACCATTACCTAACTTGCTTTTACTCCAAACACAATCTTTTCAGTCGAGCTGAGTCAAATATTTATCTAGTTGCCTCTGAACTTTGGGATTGGGGGCCTTTTTTTTTGCGTCCAGAGGGAGGCATTAGAGAAACAGGTGATTGGGACGTTAAGTTAACACTCGGGTGCAGGCAATGGCCGTCCCTGGAGGGCTAAGTCCCGGTCTGGAGGCGGGAGAGGCGTGTCCTCAGGGCGTGCCTCTTGATACAAGAGTCAACACGACCACCATTAGGGCCTCGATCCTCCAGCCGCCCAAACAGGCCCTCGCGCGGCACGGTAATTGATCATCCACTGAGCCGATACCAAATCTCGGTCATCCTGTTGGGCTTGGCCAGCGCCCAGTGCCCCCTCCCACCCACCTACCCACCCACCTTCAGTCTTCACCTCACTACCCAGGCAGGCCATCATCCCAAGCATCCCCCTCCCACCCACCCTACACATCAGTTCACTTCCTGCAGGTCAGTACCTAGCGGTGCCTACAGATACAGCTCAGAGTCAAGACCTCACTATTGGTGAGCACTGCTGCTGCAGTTTCTGTCCAGCTGACGGGGTCACACAAACAATGGCCTGGTCAGGCATTGTCCACGACTGCCTGTGGTCAACCCAACCCCTCCCTCACCCCCAAACCCACCACCCAGCCATCTCCACGACCCCAGGATAGTAACCCACATGGCTACTCCCACACTGCCCAAACCCTACCGACTCGTGAATTTCATCAGATGGGAATGGCCAGCACGGAGTCCAGCGATAAGGGATACGTGAAGTTAATTGCTGTTTATTTGCCTGGTATGGACAGGTTTAGGAGCTGTGGCTTTGCTCTGGCAAATCAACATGGAGTCCCCTCCCCATTCCACTTGACCATTGCATGGAGACCAGATTGAATATGATGGGATTTTCAATGCAGGGGGTCGAGGGTTTATCCCAATTTACCACAGAATGTGAGACCTTTCCATTGAAAACCAAAATTCTGAATTGGTGATTATTTTCAGCTAAGCTGAAGAGCAAATCTCTCCCACCAAGGTTTGTGTGAAGTATTATAGCTCCCTAGATTGTCTCTGTTGAAATGTGGATCAGTTCATGTATTAAATCTCTTTTATTAGACTAGTAACGGGATGGGCTCATAACTGTTATCATCTAACGATGTATGCGCAGATATCTCTCCTTTAACGTGCTATATACAGGGAGCTACACTAGGCATGTCACTTTATTATCGCTCAAATGACAGGAAGTGGTAACACTTCTTTCAAACCTCAAATAAATGCCAAGTGAAAAGAAGAGGCAATGAAGAGATTGACCTGAAATGTTCCTCGTAGAAAGCACCCATGCTTCTAATCACTTTGGAGGGGGGCAATTTCGCTTGAGTGGGCCTACAATTTTATTGTCAGTTTCTGATAGGAAAATTGGGAAAATTGGAAAAATTGGATTTCAGGATTTCTTGCTAGCGGACCATTTAAGGATTGTGCGCTCTATTGTGGTTCGTTGACAAGAGTACGGTCAATTAGGGAATGGGGAGGATGGAACTGAATGCTCTGGATGAAAATGAGCAGTCGGGATGGTGACCAGGACAAAGTGAAATGTATACATTCAGTATTCAGTATTTATGTGGGTACACTGTAGAAGACTTCCAGCAGGACTCACCATCTTTTTTTTAACTGGGCTACATAACACTACAAACCCATTATAAGTGTTCCACTTCCCTCCAAGGGAGAGGAATAATTGCAAGTTTTAGTTTCACACACCCAATTCGTGTCAAGTCGCCCTGCACATTGGCTTGGCTTCTAATCCACGCTTGGACTGGGTTGGTGGGCGCTGAGGGTGTACAGGGAAAACAAAAAATCCATCGCGCTAAAAGCATATTTCATGTGGTGAGATTGCATGGTGACCCAGGCCATGGAGGTATGGTGCTCCAGTGCCTGACGCTGTGTGAGCAGCGGGGGGCCGAGGGCTTGCCGCCTGCGGAACCACAGATCGATACAGGACACTTAAACACTGACCCTCTAAGGGCCGCTGAGGCAGGAGTGCATCATGCACATTGGTCGGCATGATGCACCAATGAAGTGCTGGCAAGACTACTCACCAGCACTTCATTGGAGCATCATGCCAACCCCTACGGGAGTGGATCAACCCTGTAGGGTTGGCATGGTGCTTGAATGCAGCCCTGGCGAATCACCCGCCAGGGCTGTATTCAAGCATCATGACGCCCATGGACATGATGCACTCCTGCATCAGCGGCCCTTGAAGGTTTAAACACAGACCTGTCACTAACAGCCTTTAAGCCATCGATGGTCAAATTCGGATCGGCCAAGTGGCTGCTGCTTGCCAGCCTGCTTTCTGCTCGCCGACCATGCAGAGAGGAGGCTTGGTTTAATTCTAAGGGGTAGAAGAGCTGTGGCGTGTTGGGGGTTACTGGTCATGATTCAGGGATCAGATAGCGTAACTATAGGCCCAGGAAAGCATCCAAGTGCCCCTAGTGGCTCCCCACAGCTCCACCAAGCCAGCCAACGCACCAACAGGCTCACTCCGACTTTTCTCAATTTGTCAATTAGCCGGGGCGTTGCGCTCGATCCCAGAGTGTTTGTGGAGGAAATTTGCGGAATTATTTTCACACCAATTTGGCGGCGGTGCGTGGTGGTAGTAGTGGATGATTTGGGTGGTGGTGTGCGTGTTTGGATGGAGGATGCTGGTTTTGTTGCTGCTGCTGCACCACCCCTTCATCCCACTGGTCATGATGGTGATGATGATGGCAGTGCAGGCTGCCGTATGGGTCTCAATGTATTAACCCTTCAAAGGCCGCTGATGCAGGAGTGCATCATGCCCATTGGCCGTCATGATGCACCAATGAAGTGTTGGTGAGGCTGCTCGTCAGCACTTCAGGGATGATACATAAACTCCTGGAGGGTCGGCATAATGCACCAATGAAGTGTTGGTGAACAGTCTCGCCAGCACTTCATTGGTGCATCATGACGACCAATGGGCATGAAAGGGTTAAACGACAATTGTCGGGGACGGTAGGAAATGGTGCTGGGCGCTTATCTGGTTTCTACATCAGGGGCCTGGTGGTGTGAAAGTAGCAGCAGCGGCCAATGGGGCCCCTTTTGTTCAGGTATTCTCAGGCCCGATGAGGGGATTCAGAGCCAGGCCGGGTGGTGTTGTTGAGCGCTTACAGTCACTGGGGCCTTTACCTCATTGACCTATGCTCGCCTGTGTCAGGCAGTGCACAGTGCCCAACCGCCCTCTCGGTCCCCACCCCTCTACCCTGTACACTTCATGCATATGAAATAAAGACAATAAGGACTACCAGCACCTTCTGCTAACCCCGCCTTCAACACTTAAGCCCGCGGGCACCCTTGCGTGAAAAGGGTCAAAAGAGTAGCAAATTTTCATGAAATCTAAATAAGTCCCGCCATATTGTTTAAGCTGATTTATTATCGACGGTCGCGGCGAGTGGAATATGGGCACCTGAATGGGTCCCGTATGCTTATCGCTGTAAGTCCCAGGTATTGGAGATTCTGATAAGAAGGATTTATGCTTAATGAATATTGTGGAGAGGAAATTGCTCTTTGATTGCTGTATAAGTGTCCACAAAGCTGGGATGAAGGGACTAGGGTAACCCGAATGGATTTTAAGTTTTGATTTAGATATAAGAATAGGGGATGGAAAATTGTAGGGGGGGTGGAAAGGGATGGAAGGGGTGGGGAGGTGAGGGGGGGGGGCAGAAATCATCAACCTGGATCGTATCCTGCTTTTAAAGCTGGCGACGTGATGCGAATCTTGGCTATATACTCGCTGGCTGAATGGAATCTGGGTTGCAGAATATGGGGGAAGTGATTTCCGGCTGGCGAGGCGGGCGGTAAGAGTTGGGCACCGTGGATCTGAGTGATCACATTTCTGGCCGGTAGGGGGATACACCGCCCTCGGCCTGCGAGCAGCTCAGCCACGTGATCACGGAGGCCCAGACCGAGCAGATCCGCTAGATGAAAATATCAGTGGAAATTGGTGGAAAACTGATTTGGTGGCGCATGCACAAGTCCCTGGCCAAAGGGGATGGGATGGCTGAGGCTAGGGCATAGCAGGCAGGGCCATACTAGGCCGAGTACCCGACCGGAATGAGAACAAGGCTCTGCCTTCCAGAGTTGCTCCTGAGTTGCTCCCTTGAGGTGCCCCCAGGGCTTCTTTGAGTAAAAGTTGTTAGGCAACTGAGTGGGAGGGACGGTGGGACCAAGGTCGAAAAGATCAACTTCCCAATCGGAAGGTGCTCTGTGTTATCTCAGCTTCGAATATGTGAACAGTTACCAAGTTAATACTGTGCAAACGATGGACTCCTTACATACTCTGTAGGGGTTGTGAGGTCCAAATTCTAATTACCAAACTTAAAATTGACTTCTGACCCCTTTCTGACCCAAGAGAAATTGCAGGTTTGGTCACTGAGGCCGACGTAAAATACCCACTCTCCATCTCCAGTGGGATTACATCTATCAAAGGACACCTTCAACTAGGACTGTCACAGGACACTCTCTTTTCAAGTTTGATTACACGGTTTGGGGTAATACACCCCTCCTTTAGTCGCCAATATTCCAAGGTCCTATCCCCACTTGGTTAGAGTCAGGATCTTTAGCTGGCGTTTTAATCATTGCCCTTGGGAATCTAGGCCTCTGAGGGAATGCCGTAGACCGCCAAAGACGTGTGTGTAAATTAAGATCAAAATTGGTGTCTTTTATGCCCTTGAGATTAGTACTGGGAGTTGGGCTATGATCCCAGTAGGGCCAACCTCCCCCCAGCCTACCTCTCTCCACAACCCTTAACCTAGTGTCACTATGGGTCACTTCATAGATGTGTCCATGCAACTAAAGTCCCTCTGAATACAATTCACCTTCAAAGGTGTGTCGGAAAATTGATATGGGATGAGAAGTGCCCAGTCACTTGAGCTAGTTTGTAGGAGACTGGCCTGTTGGTGTGTTATCTCGGTGTCTGCATGTCGCTTCAAACAGGGCTCAGATAAGAGAAGATAGCACACAGACTGAGGAGTAGTTTGAGATGGGATCTCAGTAATAACCCGACCCAGTATAAAACATGACTGTGGGCAGATGAGGGGAAAGGGCCCTCCCTGCGGGTTTTTTAGTACTGTGTTTGACCACTGGGGGAGCTACAAAGGCCATAAATGTGAAAAATAGGCCAAAAATTAATATTATGTACTTTTTTACATAGAAAAAGATGGTTTTCTCAAAAACGTTCTATTTTCTGGCACTTCCTGGCTATTTGGAATGTAAATGGAACATTTTGAATCCAAAAAGAGGCTAAAATAGGGGTTCTCAGGTAAATGTGTTACCATGGCAACCAAAATAAATGTTCCAAATAGAAAGAATATAATGTCAATTGATAGAATGATTCATCATGATTCATATACTGAAAAAAGCATATAGATCCCATTTCTAGATCCAAAACTATGCCCAAAAGAATGAAAAGGTTTGGTCATTTTTGATTGATTATTTAAATCATTATGTTAATTAGATGCCAAATTCAATGCAAACAATGAATAATTCAGCTTATTGCCTATCTTGATACAGTTATGTCATTCCATTTTTGTGAAGCAATATCTCCAAGACCAAAAGGGCTATCTGCAAGGGTGATACCTCATTTTAAAGCTGATAACTTCAATTTTAAATGTCACATTTCACCTCGGAGGACCCTTTCCCCTCATCTGTCGTTGGGGATCAAACAGCACCGAGATTTATATTTTGGTGGTAACATTACAATTACATGTAGAAATAAAAAAAAAAATTCTCAGTATATTTTCCTGTCGATATTAGGAAGTATCATACTGAAACAGGAGGTGTATACAATGTATACTCGATGTACATATAAAACCCACATATAATGAAATGAAGTGTAATACCAATACTGCACCTTTTTGAGATCGGCTTGTAGCAGGCCCACCGTTGACCTTTAAATTGAAGCCTGTACCTCATCGATAGGGTATTGTAAGCTCAAATTGGACACTACTAGGTACAATATTAAAGGCGAGATTGGAGGGTCCACCAGGGAATCATCCCATCCAAGCGTACCACTGAACCAAATTGATGAAACAAAAAACAGTCATCCCTGTGCTAATGTTTCTAAAAAGGACTGGTAAATGGTATGGTCTGTTCAAATGGGGGCTGCTGTTGCCAATCCCAGAGAAGCACACCGTCAGTATCTATGCATATTGTAAGCCATTCTAGCGTAGGTTGTAATTGCAAAATGTTGCTGTCTACCCAGACCAGACCATGTAGTTGTCAATTTACTTTCACAGCATGTCCAACAAAAACCCACTCAACCAAACGCAATGTTCCAACTACCCCAGAATCGACTGCTGCCGAATGAATGGCCCTAGGTAGGGATAATCTCTAAACATTTAGTCCCTGGACATGCTGCCTATGATAGTCTACTTTGTATGTCATGATGAATCTAGATTGAGTCAGTGTGAGGGCTCAGCCTAGCGTTATGGAAGAATAACATCGTGATTTTGCACGATTTTACCATAATGGTGTGTTTATGAGATTGGGGTCAGTATAAATGTGACTAAGGTAAACAATAGATGGACATGAATAATTCTGATAATGGTGTTTGCTGTGTTGATCTCCACCAACATAATCACGCTTCCCGCACCACTTATTCACGTTGTCCCTATGTTTACATATGTCAACATATCTAAGGAATTTCATGGACATGATATTGTGTGGATTTGTTGGGGCATGTTGATTCTTGGTTGTGATATCCAACTTGAAGGAAGGCGGCTATTTTCACCAGGCCAATACCTTTGATATCAGAATGATATACATCCATGGATTCCTACAATATTACAGTTGTAATATTGCAGTTGAAATGATTGCCAAACGGAGGAACCAGGGTCTTATCTGTACCAGAACATTGCATCTATAGAACTCTGGCCATATGTTGAGCCTTGGCTTGGGTTTAAATGTGCTCGCCTCCTGTGTATTGGAGCTCTATACAGAGAGGGGAGATAATCGCTGGGGCCCTGAAGTCTGGCCAACCCGTCCAAAGTAGCAGTTACAGAATTCACCATACAAAGACCAAAAGGTGCTCTTTGTGTGAAGGCAGTGACAAAGCCATTGACCCAAGAAATGTAACGCGGGCCTGCTCCTGAAAATGTTGGTTGTGGTTGTGCGTGAGTATACACTACAGGTCCTGCAGACCCGCCATCGGACCTGGGTGTAAGCTATATATACAGGAGGGTCATTCATAACTAACGATGCTCTTCTGCGGTCAAGCAATGTATTCAAAAATGCGCAAGGAGGAGGATTTCAAATTGAGATAGTATTCATATCCAGCGTTAACCCACATTAATTGATGCAGATATAACAATCATTAACTGAGTTTGAACTGTATTTTATTACTTTTGGATTCTGACAAAAAGTTCACTTCAGTATGAGTATCGCCAGTGTTTATGAATCACCCTCCAGAGGTAAACGAGTATAAAACACAACGACTAGGCTATGGTATGTATGCACGCCCTAGAGACCATGCTACAAAAAAAAAAAACACAGACAAAAAAAAAACACCACTCTGAACTGTATAGAGTTAGAGATAGTGGTACATAGTACAGAGTAGGGGAGGATAATGGTAGGGGGTTGGGGCGTCTAGCTCAATATGTTGATATTGTGTTCTCAAAGTTGTTTCATCCTATCAGAGCTCCCATGGGGATGAACAAATTTGTTTCTAGCCCTGGGAAGATATAAAAGGGGGTGGGGAGAGGGCTTGCAATCTGGTAGGGGGCGGGGAGACAGGAACTGGCTGACTAGAGTGGCCATTGGACTGGAGCTATGGGGCTTCTAGTCATAGTAAAGGGGAGAGGGGAGGAGAGAGGGCACGATACTGACAGAGCCAGAGGTCATGCGGGAGGGGTCCCATGCTGGGTGCTGTTGTCGTGTTGGGAACACCGCCTTTCACTGAGCCACCCTCAACTACAATGTACATTTGTGTGTTTGTCAAAACATCCCCGGCACCCGAGGAGATATTTTCTATAATTTTTCAGGCCGACTGGGCACATGTGTTAGCGGCCAGTTGCCCATACCGGCCGGTAGGCGGAGACTACAAGCGTGTGGCTTTTGAGGCGACAACCAATGAGAAGGGAGGCAGGATGTACTATATCCCATCCCAGTCTCCCACCGACTCCTGTGCACCATGGTCACTTTCCCTCCATTTAATTCAAAACACAAACTAGCCCCATTAAACGGTCCCTGAGAGCAAAGACTGCCAAGAAGGGCTCTGGAGACCAGTCAGATTGCCCACAGGGGGTGGGGGAGTGGTAGGTGGGAGGGGAAGGAAAGGGTATGGAGGGTGGGGGGTTAAAACATTACTTTAACCGTTTTGCCCCCGTGGCCGCATTTCACCCAGCTGAAGCATTATTACTTCAGCCTAGAAATAGATAGTAAAAATGACAGTTATACTTTTGTCATCATTATGATTATAATCGTCCACTACCCAAGTCCCTCCAGTACCTGCAAGCCTTCACTGTTTTCACCGTGTTTATAGCTGCAATAAGTGCAATATGGGGCAGGGTGCGTTCACTTCATAGTGTGTCCCAGTTCACCTCCATATGTAAATAGTGGTTGGAGGGTTATTACACTGACTCAATGTGCCTACAGCTATTAAGATACTCTCAGTGGAGCTGTGCTAGTACATACCCCGATTTCCAAAACAGTTTTATGTCTCGGCGACTGAATACAACCCACATTAGACCACAGCCATTTAGGAGCAAGGTGTAATTGCCTTTTTTCAGGCCTTTACTAATGCAGTAATCATTGTTTTATTGTTGGTCCATGATGTATAGGGCTCTGAATAGATTGGCTCCAGCCTGAAATCAGATGTAATAGCCTTAGGCAGAAAGAATATTATGGCCTAGGCCTTTTTGGTTTGTGTGCACTCATGCTATTCCAGTTCTGGCTGAATGGGCCTTCTGTAGATTAACTTCTTTAACTCAATATACCAACTCAATATACCAAGTTGGAATTAGACTATTTAAGGCGTATAATGTTTAAGTAGGTTGGAGGAGTTTTGTCTCTGTTTACCCAGCTAAACACTCTGATAAGGCCTGTAAATGCCATTGGATTTACCTATTCATCAGAGGAATTTATGATATCTGCTTCCAAATGTAGACTTTGAACACAAATATAATCAATGAATTTTATCTCAGTGGTCCACATACAAGGGAAACCCACCTGGTATTTATTGAGAGACCAAGCCAACATGGCTTATCTCAAAGAGCACACGTATAGCACCTTGTAAGTATGTTAGGCAAAGTAGAATAATAAGATAAAGAGTTTTTTGTTAAAACTATATCCTATCTGGAAGTTTGCAAGAACCTGTGAACTTCACATATGAGTGCTATGGAAGTTCGCAAGAAAATGTAAACTTCACATATGAGTGCTATAAGGCCTAGAGTAGAAACTATTGAAAAAAAGCAGGGAGACTACAAATGGAATATGTTGATGGGCAAGGAAGGAAATAAGCTGGGAAGGATCCTTTCCAGACGATAATAATACCAGGTGTAAAGCTACTGGAGGTAATTAGTACAGGAGGGGATAGCTTATCATCAACCAGGGAAGGCACACCTGGGATTTGAGCAGCATCAGCTGTGATGACATGAAAGTAATTTTTGCTTCCTACCTGTACTGATGTGTCACACCTGACAGTAAGTGCCTGGAGTAGGGAAGAAGCTGAACAATCAATGATGCTCCATGGTAGGGCCTTTATAGTGGGAACTGGCAGTGGGGAATAGGGCGGGAGTAATGGGGATGAGTGTGATATTTATTATCATGCTCAGATACAGTTGATAGACCAGGTATGCCCTCCCCAGGATTCTGATTCAGAGTTGAAATAAGAGATTATAATGTTATTTATGAACGTTTTTTAGGGAAAATAAAAAGAGGTATTATTTATGAGAGATTCTTCGGAAAATATAAAAAAAGAGGTATACTTTATGACACATGTTTGGGGGAAATAAGAAGAGGTTTATTTATGAGAGTTCTTTGAGAAAATAATGAACTCATCCAGGTAGCATACATTTGTTACATTGTAGATATATATAAGTATAACGTGAGACCTAACCACTGTAATTTCAGTCATGGAGGTGAAAGCTACATATATTTAGCCCATATTCCAATTTCCCTGGGTCTGTAAATATTTCATGACTGAGTGCAATAGGGTGGTGAGCATGGATGTTTCCAAACACGAAGGATTGCGGCAAATTGTCGCCGCTGCTCCTTGTGAAGTGCCTGAGTGCCGGTCATAGGTAGGTACAGGCCTGACCTGGAAGCACAGGGAGCAGGCCAAATGAGAGACAAGGCCAACCCTCAGGAAGAGCCCAGAGGCTGCTGGTTGCATGCTGGGCAGCCAGGGAAGCAAAGAGCAAGGCACGGCTTGTCAATGGGAAAATGCACCGTCACACCATTTGTATGGGTTGAGGTGCGGGTTAGGATGGAAGGTCGGTGCTTATCATGTGAGCCGCGAGTAAGGCCCCTTGTGTGCCTCTATGGTGGTGGTGCTGGGGTGGGTGGTGGCATTTGGAGGTGGTGCTGGTAGGAAAGGTATAGTGGTGCTACTAAGGTGGTGCCTGTGTAAGAGCTAAGAGTGTATGTGGGGAAGGGGATTCTCCTCCTTTTTCTATGATACACCCCCCATCCCCACCTCACACATAGAAAACCTCATCCATTTTCCTTCCTTCCACCATACACCCCCCACCTCTCATACCTTTTACCACCACCTTCAGCAGCGACACACTGACACAGGTCGAGCCTGACTCAATGGGTCCATTTAGGAGAGAAGTGAGAAGAGTTGGAAGAGAGAGAAAAAGAAAAAAAATGGATAAAAATGACTGGCGTGATGGGAAACAGGACAGGTGTAGATCCCCACACTGCTCCACCACAGATACCAGTTAGCCCTTGATCATGTGACGCCTGTATGAAGGGTAGAACAGAGTCACAGATGCAGGCACCCAACCGCAAGGGGGCCATTAAACACTTCTTTTAAAGCCTACGTTATTACTGCCAATGCATTGGGCGTTAAGAGAAACACCCATTACTAGGCAATAAATAAAATGGCCCAAATGAGATATTTATGACACCGCGAGGCAAAGTGAAATCTGTGAATGAACAATTTCTCCTGTCTCATTACTATGATTTTAGAAAATACAAAGCATTGTGGTGGAGGCTCTTGGACCAGGGATGACAAGTTGATGTAGTATTTACCAATTATTTGCTGGGCATACTTTATTTTTTGCCCCTACTGTGATTGTGAAGGGAATCCTTGATTACGAGTCCAGTGTTTTTCTCCAGGAGAGGAGCAGGAGAAGAATGGTACTGACGTTTAGCCTGCAAAACATCCCCCAAGCTCTTGGATGTAATTTATGCGGTTATAATATCCCACTGTTTCTGACTTTGGGCTGGGCTGCTAACAAGAGACCATTGTAAATGCCACAGATGATGTGTTCCCGACAAAATACGTCCATGTTATTAGCCATAAACGTAATGAAGCAGTGGAAGAGTGTCAGTGCCAATGGGAGGGGTGAGACTGTGCCCACTTTTTGCAGACAGATCCAGGGCTCTGTTGGTACTCTACCCCAGCTAATGAGAGGGTACTAATACAGTACACTACTCTGCATATAACTCTACCCCTATAACACTTAGCCCCTCGATATCGTCATTAACCACAGCTTTTTGTACTAGCAATCCTATAATAACCTCAAAGTTCATCCAATCCCATTCCGCTTTTGGCTTCATGATGACTAGCTCAGCACAGTGAGTGACTTTATCATATACAACCCATCAAAACATTATAATACCCCTGCTTTGGGTCTGGTACAAAACGTCAGTGATTATTTACTGATCATTGACCAGCCACTATTTAGTTCGCCCTTTCTATTGGCTCTTATCTAGATGTATTTTCATGGTTGTCAAGAGAAGTTGAGCGGCGGCTGTGGAGTAGAGGGGTAATCATTTTGATCACTGTTTGCAGCCTCAGTGAGCAATGTCTGTGGGAGTCTGATGTTCATCTACACATTAGCTGGGCATTATGGTTTTCCTGCTATTTACTCCATGTTTAATGCTTCGTGCTGGCCACTTTGTGGTGTCCGAACACATTACGCCACCGTCTTTCATCATGCAGAAACAACCACTCATATATACAGAAAAAGGGGTGCTCTTTCTACTCCTCCCATGCATCACTATACATATAGGCTCCAAGCGGGACCTGAGCTATCCTAGTTCAGATAACATGCATTGATAATAACAGATGGCAACAAGCGGGATACATTATATAACAACTGGTTCCCAACATGCTGGCTATTTTCTCCAGGTATCTCTGCAGGTACCAGATCAAGCAATGGCGGGCCCTATGGGTGTCCATACTGATGCCTCTAACCATGACTGACATACCCTACTTTATAATAATCACAGTTCTTGGCTCACTTCAAACATGTCTACTCACAATTTGAGACTACAGGAGGCAATGATTTTACCACAACCTCTCCACAAGTCCCATGTCTATTTGCTCGCGATATCAGAACAGTTACTCAGGGTGTTACACGCCTCAGAGGGGTAACCTACATCCACTTTTTATATTCTAAATTTAAAACACATTGCCAACTATCGGGTTTCGGTCATCAATCATATTTTATCTCGGCACGGATCAGTGCCATCCGACCCCTGCAGAATGTGAAACCAATACACCAACTCTGTCCTTATTTTCGCCGGAAGGAAATTTCTGAGGCTCTGGATCCTGGACAGAATTCTAATATGTTTGCATTGTATATAAAGATGTCATATCGGTAGAAAAAAAATGCATCATTGAGTTTTGGCAATTTTGTGTATGTCTTAGGTCTAGTAGCGGCATTTAGAGGTTATTTCACTTTGTCATCGTGAAAATATGAGTAATAAAAGATAAGCGTAAACCAGTAGGGGCTGGGGTGTATGTGGTGGTATGTGCGGATTCGCCGGCGGGAAGTTAGCAAGAGTGAGGCTAGGGGGTGGGGTGTAAGGGGGGGGGGGTGGGTACTGGAGGAGAGAGGCCTGGAGGGGAACATGGGCATGAGGAAGAGGTAGAGAGGAGGAGGATGGGTGAGTGGAGCCCCCTGGTGGCGGCTTGTGTAGGTGAAGGGGCGGGTGGCCCCCTACTACTTCACTCACCCCCATGTAGCATTGATCTAGCACCATATCTCAGCCCCTCTCCACCCCCTGGAACCAGAATCTCCCGGAACCAGAACTCAGCAGTACATGGGGAATGTACAACCCCCTCCACCCCTTTCTCCCCCAACTCCGGCGCCGTCGACGATGCCGACACCGCGCTCAGCGACCGTCGGCGGCGCGTTCCCGGGCGCGGACCCCCGGCGCTCACCTTCACAACGACCGGGACACAATCTCCGTCCCCATCAATATCCACCACAGGATTCAGCAAAAAATAACTGTCGTGAAAATGAAGCCAGACCATGGAACATGGCCTGAGAGGGAGCGGGTTGGGGCAGCTAGCCAGCCGTTTGCTGCCCCAAGCTAGAAGGAGGGGGGGGGGGGTCAGTGTAGATGGTGTAGGGGAGGAGGGAAAGGGGAGAGTGTAGCTTCCGGCGACGCCATGTATTTGTATGTTTGCAGCCAAAGTGCTCTCCATGTTATAGAAAGGTATCTATGTTGAGCGACTGTAGCGATAGCCTGAGTACTTGTAAACTTGGCCTTCCTGGAGAGAGAGGGTAGGATAGGGTACAGGAGGCTGGTAAAGAGAATGTGGATTGTTTGGCACGAGTTCTTTACATCAGTAGGTAGAGTGTGGGAGGGTATAGGGTATATAGGAGGCAAGCGGGATGCATAATCAACCACTCAGATAATTCCGTGTCTTCACTGCAGATTTCTTTCGTGGGTATGTTGTTTTACAACATGCTGGCTGTTACCAATATATCTCTCTCAAGGTACCAGAACAAGCAATGGCTAGCCCAATGGGTATCCATACTAGGGCCCCTAGGATCGTGAAGCCATGCTGTCTGCCTGTTGTACATACGTATGACGACCCTGCTGCAGGCTACAGAGTATGTACAATGTATTGTATGCAATCCTCAGTCCGAGCCTCAGCCACGACTGGCACCGACCAGGCACCATGTGGTTTGTGTTGCTCGCAAAGCTCTGTTGGCTTCAGTATTTTGTTTTGGCTAATTTACTCGGGCGCCTTTCATTAATCATTTTTCTTCTTTCTGTGTTCTCGGCTGGACGCCGACGGCGCCCTGTCGAGCTCAGGACCTGGCTGCGGAATGCCGAGCAGGCCCGGGAGGAAACCCTCCACCACGACCCTCAGCAGGCTCCAAGCCCTCCTCCTGTGCCTTAGACTAGAGCTTGCTGGAGGAGGTGGTGGATGGGGGATGAGGGGGGGTGTAAGATCTTGGTCACCACGCCTGCCCCAAGACAAGTTTAGAAACTTCTCTTGTTATCCATCGGACGGTGTCGTCTAGGGTCAATAATCCACGTCACCCGACCCCCTCTCTCCAACACGGTCTCAAAATCCCTACCACAGACTCTTAATTAGTGAGACCCCCTTCTGCCCTTAACCCTTTAATGCAGGGGTGCATCATGCCCATTGGTCTGCATGATGCACCAATAAACTCGCCAGCACTTCATTGATGCATCATGCCGACCCTCTGGGAGTGTATCAAGCCCATAGGGTCAGCATGATACGTGAATGTCCCCAGTGCTTCATTCATGCATCATGACTACCAAAGGGCATGATGACCTTTAAAGGGTTAACCCCCACCCTCCCACAGCCCACCATCCTGCCATCAGATAAGCTGGTGAAATCAGAGCCCCTGGGATCCGGTACTTCACCTCTGTCTGGTAGACCAGGGCGGAAACGACAACATTCCATTGTAAGTTCCGACAAGCTTTGTTTTGGTTTGGACAAAAGTCAACCCAAAAAGACAGAAAAATAAAGAGGGCTACCAAGTAGCGGTATATATCAGTGTTATATTGAAGTACAAGTTGGAGTAGGGGGAAGCCCCTGTTATACTTATACAATGCTATAGTTTCCCTTCAGTGAGTAGCTATCTGACAGATTTGGAGCTCATGACGAGAAGTCATTGATCTCGATCAGCTAGTGTGCCCTGGAGGTGTAAACTACAATACAGGTTCTACCAGCTCTCCACTTCACATGCCATCAGGCACCCTGACAGATTCAAAACAGTACAGGTCTCATTGAGGCCGACTTTACACGTCTCCATGGTGTAGGGTGTGTGATTTATGATACATGGGGGTTAGGGGGGTAGTGGCTAGTGTCTGGTGCCAGATTTGTGGTCTCATCACCACTCCTGCCCACCTGTGACAGGCCATGGAGGAGTCTGCCTAGCCACTTGAACCTGGGGGAATACTATAAACCTCCGCATATAAGCCGCTCAGTGAGTTTCTGCTTGTCTGAATCTCCAATTTGGGACTGAATTTCTAACTGAATTTCTAACTATACTTTGTGTATGTACAACCCCGTGTACATAAGCCGTAAACTCTGCAAAAAAGCCACAGTAGGCCTATAAAATTGTCTATCAATCACGCCTTGTACGCGGGCTTTTATGATATCATCACCCCGGAAATTTTATGTTGCAACATTTAAAAAAAACAACTAAAACAAATGGTGGATGGAGCAGCAGACAACAACTTGTGGTGCCTTGTCTCCTCAGTACACTTCTTTGCTCGTCCCCATGGCCACACCACCCACCTTACCTGTCTCTAATTGGCCACTAATGAAGCACCCTGATGATGCTTTGGGGTAATCATTGGTTGGGTGGAGGGCACACCTTGTCGGCCGGTGGACTCAGGGTGTCGGGACCACATCAAAAGGCAGGGGTTCATTGATGGGGGAGGACACTGTGGGAGAGAAAAGGCAGGCCACCCTCCTGCTGCCCAACACTGCTTCCACCCCATACCCACCACCCACCAGGACACAACACGCAACCTGGCCATCAGAGGCCGTCTCTCACCTGGCTGAGGCCGGGCTTAACACACCTGGATGCCGGCATGTACACAGTCCTACCCCGGCACCCCGCCCTCCTGACACCGGTCTGGGCGCCGGGGAGGCTGGGGTGAACCAATGCACCCCTCACCCCCACCCCACAACACATAGCTCACCCTCCCTTGGTTTTACCTTGCCCAGGATCTGACAGCCAGAATTGGTCTTGATGACTTCATTGTGTTCAAAGGGTAACCCCCCCCCTCAACATATTAATAATGTTCTCACATTACTCCTGTTAGTGTGTGAAATATGGTATTATCAGCTGAGTACAAATTGACAGAACAATATAACAATTTATAGAACAGGGTCACCCATATTGTATGTATTTCAGGTCTTATCAACAAATATCACTTTTGTGTTTACATATACAGAATGCACGACTCCACGTTTAAAATGCGTAGGCAGTGGTAACTTTTCTACTATTGATTTTTAAATGGTAGCACTTTGGGAGGTTGTAGGGAAAGATCTTTCTTTAACTGTGTTCTCTGGGTGCCCTGTGTACAATACTTAATGTCGTAAGCTGAGTAGAAGGGCCTGCAAGTGGCGCACCAATCCCAGCCCCGGCCTCTCCCTGTGGCAAAGGCCCACTCAGCAGGCCGAGGCTATGCATTAGGAGCAGATTGGGGGAGAACAACCAGGTTTGGGCGAATGGGAATGATTTGGTTGCCAGGCAGCAATGTCAGAGGGTCAGGCTTTTGCAAGTCGGGGACATCTACATGACCATTTGCCTGGTTGGGGAGGGAGTGAGGGGTAGTTGGGGGGTCTGACCAGCCTGTATGTAGCCTGTATGGCCGTGGGGAGTACTTTCTCCCCACTACTACTACCGCCCCAACCACCAGCATTCCTGGGTCTCCTCATTGCTGCCTGCACATTTCCATCGCCTCTGACCCCCTCCTTATAACCACCCACTCCAGAACGGCAAAATATCAGCCTAATTCACTTTGGCCAGCCCAACAAGAACTGGGGGTCAGAGGTAGGGTCGGCCACGGCAGCCTGCCTCAGTGCAGTGTGCAGAATATGACTGAATATTGTAGGCAGTGGCCACAGAGGGACTGTAAAAGAACACCATCAAGTCCTATCTTAGTGTGAGAACAAAAAAATGGCACATATCTATAAGTATAACCTCTCTTTACATTCACACTCGGCTACGATATTTTATCCTTTGTGTATATTGTAGCTAACCATATGGTATACTGCAACCACTTACATCCACTGAAACCAAAGTAGGTCGATTAGCATACGCCCACTCTATAAAGTCCTATTTCACAAAACCACGAGAATAAAACAATTTATATAAATGTGTTGAGCCACTTATCGCCATGTGCATATTTAAGTCACCAGACCACCGTGCCTTGGGTGGCTGTTATCGCGGCAATGATAATATGTGAACTGTAACCCGACCTAGTAGATAAGCAATATCAATAAAGGCAATTGATAGGGCTGACCTCATCCTGCCACGTTGGTCTATAGAACATAAATATGAAACACAAACGAGAACACCCCGTGATGGTTTGTATACACATTATCTACCCCATTTTCTCACCGATGGGCGATAATATGAGAAATTGCGCAATAGATTCCACATAGATTGCACAGCAGTAGATGTGCCATTGTATCATTGAGAATTTGGACTCTCCCAACAGCTGATACTCTGAGCACATTATGTTTGGACTTAGGAGAGTAATGTTTTGACGTTCCACTCCAGGGACACATAGGGAAAATACAGCGTACAGATCTATATATAATCTGTACACAAATACAACAGCTAAACATAAATCTTCAGCTGGGGAGCAGTCGCTACTGTACAGCTAGAGTTTTTGTAGGCACTATTCTGTTACAAAACATGACCTGAGTTGAGGTCTTGTGGGGTTAAGGGAACATGGGAGTGGGTAAGGTAGGGGGGTAAGAAATAGGAGGGGGGGGGTTATAGGGGGTGTGTATATTTTAGTCAGATCACGAAATATATATGCTTAACTATAGTGTGTTGCTGGTATCAACATGGGCAGGTGTGGTCGATAAGGCAGGACGGTCCACCTTCGTTGTACTCAGACATATCAAATTCCCAAGTTAAGCATATGAATTTGAATGAGTAATGCCTTGGGTCCCTCAAAAGAACTGCTTGAGTGGTGGTTGTGTCAAGAGAGCCCCTAACCACCAAATGCGGGCTTCAAAGGCATAGGCCAACCAGTGAGGTCACAAATGAAACGACTCTCAGCTTCAAGACAACGAGATATCAGACTGTCAATTGATTGACTAGATTGCAATCTGTCTTTACATCTAAAAATCCCCATGAGCCGAGGCACTCAATCGATTTTGATAAAACAATCCTCTTATTATCATCGACACAGTGTACACTCGACTATATTATTGCAATTTTCTCGTCAATACCCACTTAAGCTACATTGAATTACAATACTTCTTTCTATAAAGATAACTCAGTTGCTGATATATGGCAGGTTAAGAAGCCTGTCAACCCTCAGCCCCATGTACACTATAGGAAGCAATGCTTCTTTTTTCTATCTCTTTTTGTTCACTCTAATACACCCCCGACCTTTCTACACCATGGCATGTCTTGACTTTTGCATTATCATTCCGGTCTGGCACCAGTGGGGCCACCATTGGGACTCGATGGTCGGATCTGCATTCAGACGCACAAATTGGGGCACAAAAGTCCTCATAATCAAATAAAATGGCGGCAGATTCGCCTGTGCACGCCTTCTCCCACCTCTACCACTGATCCCGAGCGTGGTCCCCGAGCAACAGGAGCCATGGAAAATTATTCAGTTAGCTCTCAAAGGCTTCGATGACTTTTATTATTTGCCTGGGGATGACGGTGGCACATCGATGATGGCCGCTATGGACTATTTTCAAACCATACGCCCTTGTTGTGCCTCTCCATTTAGGAATAAAAGAGTCTCTCCGATGGGAGGTCCTTCAGAGATAAAGCTTTAAGTGCCTTTTGGGCCTCAGTGGCAATTGCCTCTGAGCCCAGGGTAAAATGCAGCCATGCGTTGACCCTTCACCCCAACGTCTGCCAGGCCCTCTCATTAGAGCCAGCTCGGGAGTCTCGATAACAAAGCTTCAATTTTTGATGTCCTATCCAGATAGTATATTCTCGCCCACCCTTATCCGGACCATGCACTTCTCTATAATCTTGAATAAAGCAGCTTATATAGCCAATAGCCCTTCAGTAGAAACAAGCAATGGTAATTACTCAACGGATTACATTTCCTGTAGTCACATAAAGGGGCATTAGCTCAGAGGGCATACACTTCTTGAAGATATTAGATTTCCTTTTGCTGGGCATTTATCAAATTTATGGATAAAGTCCTGCCAATTGTGAGTCAATTTTTTCCCCTTCTCTCCTCTCTTGTGAAACACCAGGCCTGGTATGAATGTACTTGTGCTGAGCTGGTGGTGGTGGTGGTGGTGGGCAAGGCTTGCCTGGCCATTGTTTTAGCTTGATTACAACAAGCAGCTTCTGCAAGGAGCAGGCAATGTATCAGGTTGTGAGTCTAGAGACACAAAAGCCCCCCCTGCTCCAGTGTCCACAGTGTTCATTGTGTTGTATCCAAGCAGAATAAATTAAGATGAACCTCAGGGATTGTTCTCTCCCACTTCATCATACCTGTATCTGCATGTCTGTGGACAGCCACCAAAGCACTACCCTATCTGCATTTCAATGGCCCTTTGTTTTTATCCTGGTTAATTCTTGATGGGCGGCTTATGATTGAGGCGGGTGGAAGGATTGCGGGCAACACGGCACATATTGTATCCCTATATCGGATGGGGATGTAGACAGCTAGACAACAACCCCCATGAATATTCATGAGACGCCTACCATAATGAATGACGTCATTAAAAATGTCGGTGCCCACTTTGGTACGTATGCTTGGATGTGGAAGATTACCAAATGCAGCGGCGACGAGGGCAAAAGATGAATTATGCAGATACAATTCGTATTCAATGAATATATGTGTGAGGAAAAGGGACGTCTCAGATTTAAATCCACTTACAGGAAAAATGTGATTAATTCTTTTTTTTTTCTGTGCACCAGTAAAAACGTCCATTGTAGTAGCCTACATGTGGATTCACCTTCGTCTTAAGACGCCTCCTCTGGAGGATCGATAGGGCAAGTTCCCCAAGCAGATAACTTCTGCATCGTATCTTGCTGATTGGATAAAAGCATAGTCCCTCTGAGGAATAGTTAATGGAAGCATTGCTCCTTCTTCTTTACAAGATTGCAAGGTGGGCTTATACTATAGGGAGCTGAGAGAAACATGTGCTACTGTCCTTATTTGGAATGCTCACTCTAGCTCACTATGCTATTATTTGAGAACCAAGTCTTTATTATTTCATGAGTCATGATTGATTTTGTCGATAAATGAGACTAGTTAGAATCTAAATGTCATCAAATATAGACAAGCTAAAGGAGCTGCAATTCACACGATTGAGGCAACAAGTGGGGAGAAACTTAAACAATAGGGGTAATAAATCTTCCTCCAAATGGCAAATCTCCAAGAAAAGGTCAGCTTTAAATCAAATCAGAATCTGAGGCCCGTAACTAGAGACAGTAGCTCAGATAGTAGCCATGATGGTGATCAATTGTACAGGATTATAATGAGACTGAACCCTTTAAGGGCCGGCAATGCATTAATGCATCATGCACATTGGTCGCCATGATGCATGAATGCAGTCCTGGTGAGTAACTCACCAGGGCTGCATTCAAGTATCATACCGACCCTATAGTGTTGATATACTCCCAGAGGGTCGGCATTGAAATGCTGGCGTGTAGACTTGCCAGCACTTCATTGGTGCATCATGACACCAATGGGCATGGCGCACTCCTGCATTAGCGGCCCTTAAAGGATTAGGCATTAAAGCTGGACTATAGCTAGCCTCACTAGGTAGGTGGGCCCTATCTGCTCTGACAGGCTGGATACAATACAACTGATTAGAGTAATATGACAGGTCTGACAGGCCCCCAGTGGTGGACAACTGAAGCCGGATTGATTTGACTCAGACTGTTCTTCATGCATGGCCTGCCCACATATTGTAAAGAGGGGTCCTGGTAATTGAATGGATGTGCAGACATTGTCTCCTCCTAATGCACCATCCTAGCTGGCCAAAATACACTTGTGCATCAGAGTTGTTCCAGAGTTGATAAGACATGACATTTTGAAACTTGCTCCCTATGGACCTGCCCACTGGGGCCTAAAACACATTCATGGGAATATTGTGTAAACATGTGCACACTGAATATTTGATATCAGCAAATTGATGCGCATAGAAAAAAATACTTCAACTGTCGTCCCTCTATAGCTAAAAAGATTGCAATAACATTGAAATGAATCCTTTGATATTGCTTTGAATGAGATAGAGTTGTCTGCCATATTGAAATTTCAATTCTGAAGCCTCATCTTCAATTGATTTCTGATAAAAGACCTTATAAACTGCCAGTATGGTGTGAACCAGCTTTTTAAATTAAGTACATGTTACTGTACTATTCACTCATAGGCCTGTACATAGATATACCAAAGATAACCGGGCCTTTCCCCATCTCCGCTATCTTGCCGGATGTGTGCTACCACTAGATCTGTCAATAGACCAGTGCAAGTAGCCACAATATCGGCAAATATTACCTCAAAAATGAAGGTCAGTCCAGTATTAGCATGATGGTGGCACCTGCACATAAAACAACACTACTGTTGTAGGCCACCATACAGATAAGCATCTCATTATGGGGGAAAGAGGGTCTTACTACTTGTTGTGTCTAGTCTATGTACATAATATTATGGTCCCTTGTCCTGGTGCTCGGCAATACAGTAGCTTCACACAGGTTATTCATTCATACACATATTTTTCCTATACATATTAAGTGGAAATAGAGATTATGTATAATTATTGTTGTGTTATTTATATTATATAATTCAACCTTTAAATGTACAAATATATAGTGTATTGTGTTGAAGGATTTGTGCTTGTTATATGAATTCAGAATTCTGATTCAGTAATTATTATAATGGTCACATGTATATTATACAACACCTAGATATACAGTATAAATCACAATAGCCATGTAACTTAACATCTTCTATTTTATCTTTCCAGGTCTATCAGAATTTACGAGTAAGTATCACACGTCCTACTTATATATACAAGGGTATTAACAATTCAACTAGAGCATGGCAAATTTAACAGTTGTTTTTCTTACACCCTCTTAAGAAGGTTAGGTGTCATAAAACATGCTCCTTGTCAGTTATCTCTTCCACCTTCTTATTATATACAATATTAATATCAAAGAAGGTGTTCACCTTGAAATGTTTCTAGTGTATTTATTGGTAGAGTATAACATAGTGAGGAGTAAACTGACTATCAGATCATGGGATTCCATATAGCCAGAAGCTACAACTAGACATCCACCCTTCACAGACTACCTGCTCTGCCTCATGTACATGACCTTCTTCAAAGGCAAAGGCTATAACCTTGTGACCCAAGGGGCTCACTTCTTAGAGACCTCGCACTAGCCGCCACTACTTCTCCACGATTACTCAGCTCTGACCAAAACCAATTTCACAGCGAGGGAACCCCGTCCTAATGAGTCTGCTTTGGACAAACTTCCGTCCATTTCTATTCTGAGAATTGACTGGGCAGGCTGGCTGGCTGGGTGGTTGGAGGAGTGGTGGCGAGGCATGCCATTGGACGTTGAGTGGTGCTTGGGATTTGGTTCGTGACTGGGCGCAGTTTGCACTGGTAAAAGTCAGGTGTGATTGGTGGGGCATGAATCGGTAAAGCTGTTTGAATGCTCCGGCCGCCATGACCAAAATGACATTGTTGCGACTTATTGTCGACCTGAGGAAGACGGGGTTGGTTGGTGAGGACCCGACCTGTCATGACCATTGATTGGGAAATAGATTCAGAGTGGTATCACGCCAACACTGTGCTGCTACCCACTTGTATATAGGGAGTGGATGCTCTATGTGCTGTAGAGGCTCTCAAAACTTGTGTGGTCAGATTACAGTAAAATGCTGCATATAAGCCCCGGTTTATACACCATTTCAGACATTTGGTGCAGCTTATATACCATCCAGTACAATCATGATTAAAATACCATCTTCCACCCTATACCTCCCAATTCATGCCAGGTCACTCTCAACTATTGCCACCCAACATAAAACTAATGCTATCAAATATAAAACTAACGCCACCCAAAGCACATCAACTCAAGCCAAAGTTATGTCAGCTTAACATGACCAAGCACTATCAGGATCACAAAGCCCTATTGCTCTACACCCCACCTGGAATTTGTATAGTTTGTATCTCATTATATGCTACCCCTATCCTCTTATGCACTAACTCATATATATGTGGCTAGTAGTCGCTGTGGGAGTGTTCATGTTTGGATCCTGATGAGATCGAATCTACAGTAGGCCCCAGCTCTACTGAAGGCCAAGTCAGTAACACTGCACGTAAGAGAACGTGATTAATTTATTACCGGGCAGACATCGCCAGTGGGCATCTCACTTGGCGATCGCTAGCAGCTTCTCGGCGGTTAATTCTAGATACACTTTTGTTCAGTTGCTCGCCTCCAGCAATTAGTCATCGTTATCAGCGGATCGACGAGGCAGGAGCCTTTTATATGGTCAATGGGAGAAGAAGATGGTGGGTAAACGGAGGAGTGGGTGGTGGCGCGGGCTATCTGCCTGTTACTGTCATGTTGGGGGAGATATGGCTGGCCGACATGCATGCTGACAGATGAAGTAGTAAGTTAGGGCCCCTACCCACTCATCAATCACACCCCCCTCCTCACTGCCAACCACCAAAACACAAGTCATGTGGTCAACCCTCTCTATGTAACCCTCCGGTCATTGCTAATTGATCAGCTGTAGTTCTGGGGTTATAAAGTCATCATTATAGTCCTTCACAGCTGAGTGTATTGATATGGGGGGGGGGGGGGGTCGTATGGTGAGAGTGTATTAGGATAGGGCGGAGGGAGTAGGGGGGTGGCATATTAATATAGATATCAAAATAGCAGGGGGCTGGGGTTTTATGGTGTTGCCGAGGGCCATTTGGCGGCATGGGCAATGATCGTGGCATGAGGTGGGGGCCAGCAAACAAACGAGCTGAATGTAGACCGACAGTAAATCATCCCAGGAGGCGGCCACAACCAACACACACCCATACCAACAAACCCAACCAACCCCAGACCCAGACTACACCAAGGTCCCTATGGAGCAATGCCCAATGCAGATCAGATATGGGCGGCAAAGTCACACCCAGTCCGTGACAGACGTTTAAAAATTCATGCCGACAAATTGGCTGTCCAGTCGATGGCATGCCATTTTGAAAAGGCCTACCGTGCCACCCCTGACCTCTTGGCGGAGAGATGGAGGGGTAAGTGGTGTCGGTCACGACGCTGGACAGGTGTGCCTGGGCTGTAGGACACTGGTATGGGCCTACCTGGACATGGCCTGGGTAAACAGTCATTGGAGAAGCATCCCCAGAACAATATGGAAAGGGGAGAAAAATGGGCTCTCTTTTATGTACGATCGCGACCTCGTTTGTAGCGGCCGTAAGGAGCTCTGTAGGTCGTGGGATTAACAATTGGGTAGCCCACTGCCATCTCCCCTGTACTCTAGATGGGCGGGACACTTGGTGGCTGGCCCACCTGTAGCGGGGCCCACCTGGCCCTCTTTGTTCTTCTTCATCATGTGGTCATTAAAGGTAGGCCAGCGACCTAGTCAGAGTCCCCACTCCCCTCCTGTATCCAACCACAAACACTCGATAGGATAAGGTGCAACAGGCAGCTTAACCCTTTAAGGGCTGCTTATACAGGAGAACATCATCATCATTATGCCCATTGGTCGGTATGATGCACCAATGGAGTGCTGGTGAGACTGCTCACCAGCACTTCATTGGTGCATCATGCCGACCCTCCGGGAGTTTGTGTATCAACCCCATAGGTTTGGCATGATGCTCCAATGAAGTTCTGGCGAGCAGTCTCGCCAACATTTCATTGACGACCAATGGGTATGATGTACTCCTACATCAGCGGCCTTTAAAGGATTGAAAAGAGGAAAAAGCCACAGGTCATACTGGCGGTGGCGTTAGTCTACTGATTAGCTGGCCTCAAGAGGTGAGCACTCTCCATAGCCACACGCCTCACCTGCCCTATGCTTTGTTTCTGCACCAGGTGTGTAGAGTAACCCCTCCCTCCCACCCCAGTCAACTCCACTATCATCTGATAAAACATTCACGACCTGGACATTGGCAATTGTAACCTTCAGGGACCATGTGAGAGCTGAGAGCAGGGTACATGACATGGCTGCTGTATCAGCTGAAAGGGTGCGGTGAGTGTTAACACGTGCAGGGTTAATCATGTTAGAAACTACTGAGTATTGTATTTTACTGACCTTTACTTCTCCCTGACTCACCACACAACTCTCACAATCAGTCTGGTTGTTTCCACCAGCCTGGTGGTCAATGGAAGTGAGGGTTTGGTTTTCTCTAGTTTGCGCTGCTACCTCCCACTGGTACCGGTAAGTTGCAGTTGTTGATTGCTTCTATAATTAGGTCTCTCCGGGCAAACAAACCAATCCAATAACCAACTAGTGACTTAGCAATAAGCCAACTGTAACTCACCGTATTTGATTAGTTATGAGGCCAATGGTTGCTGAGTGTTTTGTCACGGGGGGGGGGTAGATCTTTCAGCTCTCGGATTGAGTAGTATAGGAAGTGAGGGTAGGTACAGAGAGAAGTAAAGGGGCACTCAAGGGGTACTCATTCCTCCCCAGATATACAGGCCCGTGTGACTACATGATGTTGAACGGGTGCGGTCAGATACATGTATTTGATCTGCCCATTGTATCGATCACAAAGCCGGCCCTGTAACCTGCCTGAGTACCAGCCCACATAAGGGGCCAGGGAAGGGGTTAATCCTCCCAATCATAGCCACAACCCACCCCACTCACTGCATCACTCACCGCTACACGATCCTAGCCCTGTCATCAGTACTAGTCATACCCCTACAATATGACACCGGGGGCCTAACCTCAACCCCTTCTGTTGTATCAGGGTATCAGGATAGCGCCCTGACTCTATGTATGTTTATCAGGGGTTTTGGTCTTGGCTGGCACTGAGAAAAAAAATGGACAGATAATTGAGGCAATCGACATGGATTGTTTAATCAACATAGTCAGATGGACTGATGTTTATGAGGTAATGGCAAATGGGGAAAAAAAGGGGAAAGGAGCAGGGTGAGCCAGTGCGATGAGGTCATGTTGGTCTATGGTGCAACTTCTGTTGTAATGAGGGTGTCGCCACTGAATGGTATATATCAATCTAACTGAGCCAGACAATAGTAGTAGCCAGGGGCTATATCATAGACAAGAGAACTGTTGGCTTGAGGCTTTTAGCCCTTATACTACAGTTTTGAAAACCTCCCAAAGGTGTGACAAGTACAGTGACAATTCAGAGCTTCGTGGCTATTGTATGTGGAATGAGTAATTGTCAATTGTTTATTATTCCCTGAATAAAAGGCATAACCTTTCATTTGGCTAACCCCCATAAAAACCTTTCATTTGGAAAACCCCCATAGCATGACTGAGATCGACTTGCATGGTTATAAGGCTACAAACACTGCATAAGGCAATTCATTTAGGGTGTCTATATTGGTGATGAGTAGATAAGCAAATGTGGAAATCATGACCCGTCCCTCACAACAACCAAGTGATAAGATCTTTATAGTTATTGGCGCAAATGACTCCCAGCGCCCCCAGGCGAAAGGTATAAAAGGCCAATAAAGCCAAATTGAGTTGTTGTTGACAAGGAGTGTTATGTTTTATTGCCATGGAGACCCTGGGGGAGTGGTGATGCTAGGATTCCCAGGTGAGATCGCCATACCTGTGATGGTATCAGAGGATCGTGACTCAGGTGTTAGGTACCACCCTGCACCACCCTCCACCACCACCCACCCACCACCACCCTCCAGGCCCTCACCCACCGCTGATCAGGGCGCTTTTACGGTCACTTTTAACCATCTCCCGTTCTCCATAAATTAGAGAGTGATCACCAGTGGGGATACCCCCCCCCCCACCCCACCCAACACACACCTACAAGCCATCCCCCCTCCCCTCAGCACGCACTCACCCACCCATCTTAGTACCACCACTCCCACAGTGGCTGAGCTTTGATTACGTTGGTGTCTCCGGGCTATTGTATGCTTTCCATAACTTTTATGCACGTCGGGACCCCTGTGGCCCGCCACCTTCCGCCGTAGCACGTGTCCGCGCGTGGGCCTCGCACTGCCGCGCACGCTGCTATAAAATTTTAACAGTAATGTCGGCGGTGGGGATTATTGAGCCTGCGGGGGCCTGGAGCCTTTTAATGCCGACGCCTAATGCTGACGCCAAAATGCACAGCATGGCGGTCGGTGGTGTGAAGGTAGGGGAGGGGGCAGCCCTAGGAAGCAGTGCTCATTTGCCGATGTTGCCATTCCGCGTCCGTTCCACATCAGCGCACAGGTCAGCCTCAAAGTCAATCACCCCCAACCCTGGAGTGGCAGGCTTTACAATCCCCCCTCCCCTTTCTCCAGCAATATTTGCCCGTTAGCTCAATCAGGCATATCACTTTGCGGCAGCCGTCGGCACCAAGCTGTGATATTCCACCAGGCCAGGGTGTTTAAAATTCCATATATCTTGATTTCTGTCCAGTGGAAAGTGGCTTCATCTTTATTCATAGGTTTCCAAAAGCAGTGGCACGCCAAGCTGGTCCTACCTGGTTAGCAGATTGACATGCCAGATAATCCCACTCATTTACATTTTCACAATGGTGCATGGACAGCCCCGCGAGATATTTCCATCATGTTTTGATATATTTCAATGGAAGGCGTAAGCCAATGTCAATTTACGCCTCACCGCTACTAACACCCGTGCCACAATACAGCAGGCCATATTTACGAAAGCTTGTTCAACTATTAACCCTTTAAAGGCTGCAAATGCTTTAATGCATCATGCCCAGTGGTTGCCATGATGCATAAATGAGTTACTCACCAGTGCTGCATGCATGCATCATGCCGATCCCAAGGGGTTGATACAGTCCCGGAGGGTCGGCATCACAGGCTGAAACAACATAGAATACTAGGCTGCTTATTGAATATGTTGGGTGTAATGGTAAAGGCAAGACACTCTGGTCTGGGTCAGTAGGTGGCCCTACTGTCTATGCATGAACCTATGGACATTGGTGCCATCTGTACTGCAAAGATCAGGGTGGATATATCCATCCTAATCTTTGCAGTACAGATGGCACCACTGTCTATAGGGGAAAACCATAGACAGTAGGGCCACCTGCTGTGATACAAATTGACCCAGACCAGAGTGTCTTGCCTTTATATATAATATATACATAACCATACACTAGCAGCCTAGCATTCTGAGTTGTTTCAGCCTGTGGTCGGCATGATGCTCCAATGAAGCACTGCCGACCAACAGACATGATGCACTCCTGCATCATCGACCCTTAAAGGGTTAACACTTTATTTACCTCTCCTAAAACATTCAAAGTGAACACCTCAACCATGATTGATAGTTACCCAGATTTGTTTTGATTTGGGTTAACCTGAAGCGATGTAGCATTTCCATATACTACTCACACCACGCTAGCGTGCCCGGGAAGCCACTCTGGGTGTCGCAGAAGCCACTTGTATGGTTAAGCGTGCGCTTTAGCGAAGTGTTGATTCTATTGAAGGTATATTGTATAAACTTAGAAAGAAACACACACTCATATATGATTAAGTTGGATATCCTTATTGATAAGGCTATAGATACTGTAGATCGTGTAATATGATAGATGGTGAGGGGTGGGTTATATACCGACGCCTCTTTCTATACTATACCATTGATTCTCTAGATGGATAATATTCTGAGCATCCACTTCATTCCACAGATGACTTGGTTTGAAGTTAAGACAGTCTTAAGGCACATTGTTACTCGGGATGGTTTTCTATCAAGAACCAGCTCCCTCTCTTATGTAATCCATCACTGGGTGATATGGTATAGTGGGGCTGCCTAGCCATGCCCTCATCCCACTCTGACGGCGTTTATTTTTTATCATTACAGATGACGGCGCAGACAACAGTATTGGTTCAGGCGAGGGGACGGCGGACGAAGGGGAACCGGGGGACGCGCGGGACGCCAAACGACAGAAGAAACGTGGAATCTTCCCTAAAGTAGCCACGAACATCATGAGGGCATGGTTATTCCAGCATTTATCAGTGAGTACCATCAGTCCTATCGCTTTCTTCTTACGGCCGCTGGCAATCCAAGAGAGACTCCCGTTGTCGGCCTGGTGAACACCATTCCAATTTGGTCCCGATAAGCTCAAGTAACAATGGCGAGATTGACTTGGGCGATAATGCGTGCAGATAGCGGCGGGCGGGCTCGGCGTGGTATAATGTTGGGGTTGGGTCACGTGGGGTGGTTATTGTGACGCGTTCGGCGCCCCATAGAGACTGATAGAGGCAGTATGAAGACGGCGCTTTGTGACCATGGAGGCACAGAGCGGCACCAACAGGGCCACGCACGAGAGAGCTGCTCCCGAGCTGCTCATAGGGGGAGGTGAACAGGGCCAATGGTTTTATGTACGGCTGTGAGAAGCTCATGGAGGGAGGAAGGGGTGGGGGTGAACTGCTCAAAGTATGAGGAGGATACACTGCACAGAAGGGTGCTCAAAGAATAGGGATTATTCAGAGGAAGTAAGGGTTCAGAAATGGTGAGGCGTCTTTAGAGCATGGGGTGCTCTGACAGATAGAATAGGGTGCACCCCATAGGTCCCTTGTCTCAGAATCAGGTCATATGGGGGATACATATAAACTAGGGCCAATATGGCCTAGTGGGCAAAGAATCACAAGGGAATAGTGAGAGGTTGTGTGTGTTTTTAAATCTATATTCTGAATAATAAAAGACTTTAAACCACTGTCTACACATTTCAGTAATGCTTACTCAATTTCATAGAAAATGGAAATCTTTAGGTATTATCAGGCATGTCTACTCCAGAATTTAGAACTACTCTTTTTGAACAAGGCAGGAATTGCAGAGAGCCCTGTGAGATTAATCCAACTGAGATTGATACATATTTTGGACATAATATGGAATTTGCCGAGAACCTTGTAAAACTGTGTCTTGGTGCCTTTAGTACGAGAAACTCAGTCCATTTGGTAGGAGCTGCTCCATTTAGTATGAGCAGCTACTAGCTCTTGAACAATGAAGAACACTCAGGAGGCAACAGCTGTTGCTGACAGTAAAACCTACATACCGACACAAGTCAGCAACATCCCACTGCGGCTTCTCATGACGGTGGCACAAATCGGCGTGCGGACCTTCATGGAAACACGAGCACCCGTTTTCCTGCTCCACACAAAAGATGATAGTCCCCAGGCAAATAGCGCCAGTCGATCAGCGGCGTTCAGCTACGATCCGCGGCACAATAGAAACATAATTCCATTACAAATTCCAAACAACTGCCAGCAACAACGGGGCTTTTATTTCGCATACCCGTTCGTGATGAGATTATGAACGGGGAGATGAAGAAAACGCAGGAACAATTAGCATCAAGTGCTCCTCTCAATTAGGTGCATGTCAAAGGAGTTACCGAACAGAATCTAGCATGACTCCTTGGCTACTCGCGCTCATGAATAAAGCTACCCCCAGGCAGAACGCTCCTAAAAAATTCATGGTCCCTCCTCGCACAAAAATAGTTCCTGTGAGTCGATTGCTGGGTATAATTTGTTGTTATCATATAGTATCAGTGGAGCTATGGAGGGATGAGTATATACTTGGGTCATATGGATTAGCAGAGTATATAAGGGTTACAAATGGGTAACTGTCCACGGGGTAGAAAGTTGATTGATACCAGTATGGTAGACTTAACCATCAAGTCACCGCCTTACGGTGTGTTTTTGGAACGAGTCTGACTTTTTTTCATATGCAAATGCTCATGTGCACTTGAGAGCTTTCTCCCCTTGCCTGCTTAATTACACACGGTCTTCCATTATCATTTTCATTGACTATTCACGGGGCAAACAATGGGATCTCCCTCCGTTTCACCTGCTTGGAAAGGAAAACTGCCTGGATTCTGCTGTCTGAAAAAATCGGTTTCTGTTTTATATGGAAATGACTACTAGGGACATTGGTAATCCCCTATGTGTCCCGAGAGCAAAGCTTTACCCTCGCTCTATTAGACAACATCCAAATATCCCCTCATGAGGACGATGGGTATAGGGAATATAGATATTTAAGGAAGTGGGGACACAATGAGTGAGTGCATGTACTGGAAGGAGGCCTAGGGAATTTGGACCACTGTTCTTTTCATCGTGAATGAATTTCAAAGTACCTCACTGAAAAGTCGTAAAAATAAACATTTAATGGACAGCTAATAAATATATCAAAGGTAGGCAAGCATCAATATACTTCTGCCAGTTTTGCCTCTGTTATGGTAGTTTCTGATCAAACCCACATTACCATGGGTATACCTTGAGGCACAGTTTTTAACAGCACAACTTGTATTGAGTGATATTTCAGCAACAATCTCTGAATCCCCTTAGGGCTATGGAGATGTAGGCAACCGGGATTTGGGAGGGGAGGGAAATAGAAGCTGATGGGTGTGTGGGGGTGGGGGGGGGGCTAGAGTAATTTTCATAAAATTTTGAGCAGCCATAATAACATGGTCAATACACTTTCCCAAGTTAGGTGGCATGGCTGTGGTGAAGCTGGTTTCGTGTAGAATGGCCCATCCCCTGCAAACTGTGCCAAACTCGACCACTCAGTGCCAGATACGGCGTGAATTTTTCATCGCCCTACCCACGTAACGTGTTGAATTTCTATGGGTTTTTAATGCCTCCGCCATTTTTGTGTTATTTATTCATCGGTCGGACAGACAACAGCAGTGTTATTGATGCCCACAGTGTTGTTGGGCCAGTGGGTCGGGGAGGATGTGAGGGGGTGGGCAGAAAGCCTTGCTACAATTAAATATATACGTGCATGAAGGCGTGTGTTGGGGAAAGAGGTTGGAAAGAGGTGTTTTATATATATATATATATATATATATATATATATATATATATATATATATATATATATATATAAAACAACGTAAAAAAGAAATGTCAAAATTATGGCAGATATCTGACAACTTAGGGATAAGGATTTCACCAATATGTTCACAGAGATTCCTTGTACCACAGTACTGCCATCTTGGGCTTCACTGTAGAAACTACACGGCTTAACTGCATTGCAATTACAATAATTCACTGCTCAGTTTCATGGGGTGCCTGGTGGATTCAACAGTTATTTATTAGAGTGTATTTGATGTATATGTGTGTAGAAAAAAGGGGGTGGTATGGTCTGTGTCAGGGAGTAGCTACATCCTCAGGCACGCACATGTGTCAGCAGACAAGCGGGAAGGGTCATTCAAAAGCCCCTAAAAAGATGTCCCATTCTTCTGGCCTATTCAGATGTATGCATGCCTGGCCGTGACTACATGGAAATATGTTGTGGGGATACAACCAATTAGCACCAGCCTGACATTGTCATTAGGACATACTTAGACATTCAGCACCCACTAGTTCACCAAACTAACACGCCCATCTTTAATGTCTCTAATGATGAGGGAAAAACTGGGTCACACGAACGCTAACCCACCATCCCACACATGCAACGTCCCCCATAAGATACCCATAGACATTACAGGGTGACGTAATCATTTGAACATCTCCATCGGTTTGAGAGATAAAAATCCTCCAAGCTTGACCTCGTGAGCCTAGACAATATTCTACTGTCATACCAGAACAAGATGTTATCATTCTGGGAAAAAAAAGAAAAATAAGACACACAAAAACAAACAGCAAAGGAAGATACAAGTATAGTGAAAACAAATTGATGTTATGCATGTACCTTTTCCAAAGCACAGAGCCTCTCAGCCCTTTAAGGGCCGCTAATGCAGGAATGCACCATGTCCAGTGGTCGGTATGATGCACCAATGAAGTGCTGCCGAGTCTGCTCACCAGAACTTCATTGGAGCATCAAATCGACCCTCTGGGACCCTGTAAGGTCCGCAGGCATGGATGCAGCCCTGGCGAGCTTGGTACTCACCAGAGCTGCATTCATAAATAGTGATGACCGATGGGCATGATGCATTAATGCATCAGCAGCCCTTAAAGGGTAAACAATAATAAAACTGCAACATTAATGTAGCATCTGTTCACCAGCCTCTGTCTGTTTGCTTATCTACTGAACAGAAACCCTCTTGCAATAAACATTAGCCGCGGATGAATTGTAGGATGATCTTTATGTGATCAAGTATTGCAACCTGCAGGGCCAACATGTAAATTGGGCATCGGCGATGCAAATCAGATTGCCTCCTCGCAAATGGGAGCTGAAAAGGCTGACATCCAATACAGTTTTCCAGGCAGCGAGTATATACAGTCAAGTGCTGGGGAGTGGGATAGTAACATGATATTGGCACGGCCTTGAAGAAATAGAACCGTCCCCAGAGAGTTGGTGTTACAGGAAAATAATACTGGCTAAATTGTGACTTGTTTCCTGGGTTGGTTCGTTAGCCCCGAGGATAGTAATGAGAGTACTCTCTGGTGTTGGTATCTATAGCAGAATGGCCTGTGTTACGCCCGCATGATAAATGATTCTCCGCACTGAAGGTCACACAAGTTTTTGTACCTTTCTTATGTGATTTTGAAAAAGGATTAAATACCAGGGGGATTTATTTTGTAGAAAACAGCTGTGGTCTTGTATGAAGAAATGTGGCATGGGGGGTACAAAACAACTCTCAGAGGCCTCTCTCCCGTCCAATCCCAACTGAGAGGAAAAAAATGACCAAGTGATTTTGGATTGGTTTTCGATCAACCCTCACAGAAAAGAACATGGGCTTGTGTCATTTGGCCGCCATTTGGTGTGTGGGAGGTGAGGTGGGGGAGTGTTGATGAGGCGATATGTGAATATGGTGATGCGGCCTGACTCTGGGGAGGAAAGATGGGCAGGGCTAGGTCAAATTATGGAACAGGTGGAATGAATGGGCTGAGGTGGGGGGAGGGGTAGTGCACATGGGGCAGAGATGTACACTCTGAAAAATAACTGTTAAATCTATCATGGATCCTCATAAAACTGAACAGCGAACCACCATAATAATTGGATTGCAAGTAAGAAGTGTAGATTCTACAGTTAAGCCCCGGATGGCAAAATGGTGGCAGAAGCAATCTCTGTGAAAATAACATATCTCTGGCAACTGTGGGACAAGGATTTGATTTTATTTTGACAACGTTACATCACAGTATTCTTTACAGTGTAGAAGTCCTGGAGGGTTGAGTTGTGTAGTGAGGGCTATCTATACAGGTTCAAGCCTGGAGGCGGCCTGTTCTGAGTGACAAATGGCCACTGCCCAGTGTCTTGTCCATTGCCTGCCTCCTCCCAAAGCCTCCTGGTCAGCTGGTCAGGGGGCTGGCTGGGTCGGCGGCCCAGAGGCTGGCCTGCGAGAGGCCATCCCGGGATAACACGTTGTTTATTAGAACTTAATTTATATCAATAGGCGAGGTAAATCGTGACTGGCCCCGCCGCTCCACGGCTTACCCATGACAGAAGCCCAAGCTTGGTGGGGCTTTGGTAAATAAACCGGGGGCGGGCCAGATACTGCCGCGCCGACCAATAAGGTGTCAGCGCCAGATTGTTGAATTAAGTGAAATTTATAGAGTCTGTGAGCTCGTATTAGGAAGGGATCGAGGTGGAGACCAGCCAGGGCTCGCCCTGTCATTGCCCCCGACTTGTTGGACACATTGACTAAAGCCTCCTTCTGCGCAACAAATACCTATGTCTACAAAAGCCCGATTTAGGCCTGATTGATGCGCGGGACAGAAAATGGGGAGGGATGTGCAAACCGGGGAGTGTGAACAAATCTCACTAGTGAGTGGCTTTGTCTGGGAACATCTATCACTTCAACAGGGGCCTGCTTTGGGCTTGGATCTTCTAGAAGGATCCAACTAGTACTGCACATGGATTGCGGCTTCCATCCATCCATACTCAACCCCTCTTCTGTGTTCAACTAATATGTCAAAAATTGAACTAAACATGGTGAACTGATGTCCTTCCGAAGTGGCTGTTATTGTACAGATATCATATGATTACCAATCTGATACATGAAATTGTTGACCCCCCCCCCCACGGCCTTCTACATTCTTGTGTTGCAATATATTATATACAAACAATGTATAGCTCTACACTAAATATGTTGCAATAGGACCTTGCTAAGTTAAATGGGGCAGCTCATGCAGGCATTGGATGGAGGAGTTTCTGGAAGAAGGTGATTTCATAAAGCTGGAACTAGTCTGAGCTATTTCTCTCACACACCCAGAGTGTTAGATGGGTCCTGGTGGATTTGGCCCCACTGGGTGACAACTGGAACCTATCTCCTGTCTTGGAGCATACACAGTGGCTGACAGTCCAGGCTTTATCTATGCTATTACCATTTATTTCCTCAGACATTGTTTTTAATTTAATGCCAAGCAAGCGGGTTTGGGGGCTCTTCCTGGTGCAATATGTAAACCGAGGCAGTTGAGAAATTATTGGCCTCGTCCGACGTTGACAGCTATAGGAGGTTAGGGATTATGAATAACTGTTGGTATCGTAAATTGTCCAAGAGAACGAGGTAGGACCCACCAGCAAATGGAGCGCAGAAAATAGGTCTCCTCACTGTGTTCAGACACTGTTTATTTGCAATCTGCAGTAATGGTCTCTTCATACGGTGACAGAGCACCAATCACTTGCCACTAGCCACTACTGGTGAACCTTCGGGACCTCTTTGACCAATAAATCCTCGTCACACCGACACAAATGGGTCGTTCCCAGAGCGCCGGTCGGCCGCTTCAAAAACTTCAAATATTTGGTAATTTAGCGAGAGAAAAAATAAACACTGACGTCTAGGATGCCTTACTCATTGGGAGCTTGCAGGGGAATGATCAGTGCTGGGGTGTGAGTTGGGGAGGGCTAAGCTACTGCATAGTGATGTTTGCAGGCATTGCACTGGTGAAAATTGTGATAACAGTCTTGGGACTATTACAAGCCTGTAAAGTTAGGGTTGGTGCCCTGGACTACCCAGATGAAGTTTGGGATTTATCCTGGGGCCTAATACTTTAATAGACAGTTCTATTGGCTTTGAGGTAGACTTGGTTAGGTGTAAAATAATTGGCATGGATTGGCTGTGCTGAAATCTTTCAAGGTATGAATGACAGTGAGAGTTTCAGGTGATAGGTCGTCCAATGGAATTGCCTAAATTGATTGCATGACTTGGTTAAGAAAGTGCTTTTAGACACGCGTGAAAATATAAACACCGGCTTGGGATATTGTTTCCAGCCTATGTCATGATATCGCCGGAGGCAAGGGTAAATCATACGTAAAACTAAGCTGTGGCAAAGGTCCATGCAAGAGCTGTTTATAATTTGCGACTAAAATCTTCAGCAGGGCCAAAACTTTGGAAGTTACAGCAAATAGTATGAGAAGAGTTTAAGGAAGGGTGAAAGTCTGGCGGACATCTGGCCCAGATTCACGGGAGGAGGGGGAGAGCCCCCCGAGGTCCTTCACCCCCTGCTCTCTACATCTCGCCAACAGCTTCATGCCGATACCAGGGCGGCAAAGGGGCGAGACGAGCGAACTGTATGGGCTGATGGAAACACCACGCCGACAACCCCCACCTACCCTGCCGCCTCTGCCGCCGCCTCCCGGCTCCCTGAGGCTGCGAAAATAAACGTCAGTGGCGGAGATAGAGAGGGGGCCGAGTGGCTTCCACATTCTCAAGGGTTTAACCAAATAGCTGCGAGTGTCCGGTTTAAACACGAAGGCCGGTAAACCACCCGGCACAGTTCCAAGTGGGTTCAGCCTCTCAGAGAGATGTCGCAGAGAAAGTTACAGGCCTTGGACGGGGCCCTAGGTCAGAGCGTCAAAACAACAGTTGGCCAACCCGGCGGGGGCCAATAGTGGCGTGGATATTCGATGCCTTGCTGCCATTTCCACGCGCCCCTAATCCTTTAAGGGTGGCTGATGCATTGATGCATCATGCTCATTAGTCGAGTTACTCACCACGGCCTCATTCAAGCATCATATCGACCCTACACAGTTGATACACCCCCAGAGGGTCGGCATGATGCACCAATGAAGTGCTGGAGAGCAGACTCGCCAGCACTTCATTGGTGCATCATGATGACCATTGGGCATGGTACACTAATGCACCAGCGGCTCCTGAAGGGCTAACAGTGGGGGTAAAAAGTCTAGTGCCCAAAGTGGGGACCAGTGTAAGGTCAAACTCCAGGGACTCTCAACATTTCCAGACAATACACAAAGGATTGGCACAGATAGTGTTAGATAATCTGGCCACACACAACAAAATTGTGCGAATCATTCCCCTTTTTGGCCACTTACAACATTTAACCATTATCCAATATAAAACCAACCAATGTAAGCATTATTTTTCTCTCCTCCCAGCATTAACCCATGTGGCACCATGCAGCAATTTGGTCACTAATGCTGTTCTAAAACTGCGCAGTACAGCAGACCTCGTAGTAGGGATTTACAAAGGGATTTTTTATATTTCCCCATGATTTCAGGGATTTCCATCTTCCAATTACCCATACGTTTCTATACAATATCTATATTTGATGGCTTTTAATTGAGAATTTGAAGAATTTCTTTTTGTGTTCAGTCATTTTCATCTCTGGGAACTAGACCATCATCTCCTTTACAGAGATGTCACATTATCTGGCTTTAAGCAAGAATTCCTAGTTTTTGCTAAAGATTTTTGTATTGAATTATAGTAATTCCCTGGGAAAAAAGTGCCTAAAAATCATGATTTTACAAAAGTACATGGACTGTTCTCCATCCAAATCATGGCAGAATAGTTGTAGAGAGCCAGCAGTATAAAGCAGAAACAGTGATGACGTGTTTGGTAAACATTCATGTTGCTACACATTGAAGTGTTATTGGTTCAGGAGGGCTGGAACAAGAAACATCCTGGACTTACCATAGTCCAGATGTGGAAACCAAACTCTTATCCTGTTTTTCAGATACAGTTTCCTGGCTTATTCCAATCCCTCAAAGACAATGTTTAGAAGAAGAAAAAAACTGCAATGATTTCAAAATCACCTTCATATCCTGTGAGTAGAGTGAAGAGAAAGGAATTTCTACTTTCCAGGCTTATCCCAAACCCTCAAAGACAATTCTATGGGAAAAAAACTCAGCACTGATTTAAAAATCTCTTCCATAGTATGTGCATTGGGTGATGAGAAAGGTATTTCTATTCTAGATAGAAAAGTTCTGATTTTAAAAGCCCTTACACAACGCTGCTTAAACTGACGAGAAAGGGATTTCTAATCTAGGCTGAAAAGCTCTGGAATAGCATGTGATGCACTAAAACCTGACCCCCAGTGCTAGAAATCAGAGTAGCATGTATAATAGAAGGTGTCTAACTTGTCTGGCACCCAGTGGGTGTGTGGACTCTGATGCTACTTTATAGTACAAGCTGAAGGCCTCGTCTACAAGAGACAAATGGCCGTAAGGTCATGGCACACTGGCATCCCTGGGAGTCGCGCCATGTTGGGGTGTCAAACTGTCAGTTCAACTGCCACCACAGGCTGTGCTTCCAAATTATGCTTATTTGTCATGCTAGTCAAAATGGGAAGTAATTTGTAAAAACCCTCGGCCGACCATCATATCGTCTCAGTCTGGGCTGAGATGGTGTGCGGAATACATGTAGTAGGGTTCTGTTGTTGTTTCCTGCTCTTTGCCCTCATTGCTGAGCTGGTCGGAAATTGTAATAAGAGTTAGTGCCTAAAGTTGGTGTAACTTCTGATTTTATATTAATGAATTCCAGTCACAGGTTTGAGTTAATGGATAGTCAACATAAATCCTCAAAAACAAAACTATTTAGTTAAAAGTGACGATTGAAGATGAGGAAAAGATATTTAGTTATCATGTATGACTAGTGATCGGACATAAAATACTATAACTAATGTTTAATTCATTTCTTATTGCAGCACCCATACCCATCCGAAGAACAGAAAAAGCAACTTGCCCAGGACACGGGTTTAACTATTCTACAGGTTAACAATTGGTGAGTACTCCTTCTTTTTCACTTTTTGTTAATTAATCTGGTTATCAAAAGACTGTAGTTGGTTGATAGGTGGGTGGCTGGATGTGTAAAGAGGAGGGGTTGGAATGGGATGGCATATAAAGTGATGGAGTGGGGGGTGATGAGAGGAGGGGGTTAGTGGGTGGGAGACGGCAGCAGTAAATCATTCTGGGTGGTCCGCCAGGTGATGTAATTGGGCCACATGCTTACACATCCATAGTTCACTACACCAACAGGCAGCCAGCTTATATCCCACCACCATCGCTACCACCAGAAGTCCTTCCAGGTCCATGCTATACTACCAGACCAAGCGGGATAGAATTTAAGACCTAAATAGCTCCCCCATTTTACTGCCTAATTCTTGGCTTGCAACTGGGATCCAAGCATTGATATGGGTCTTATCAGCTCATATCTCCCCAGTACCAGCTTCAGCAATGGCTGCGCCCTTTGAACAATGTGGAACAGACCTATATTCTCCCACACTCGGCCTGTAATAGAGGCACCCCACCCAGGCCATGGAGGTGGTGGGAGAGGGAGGGAGCAGGGGCAGGCTGGGGCAGCACAGGAGGCGAATCAGACATGGATGCCAGGTCGGCACAACAATTATCTCCACCATAATAACATGGAGCCCCACACCATTTTCCATTTATATCTAACCAATGTGGGCCATTTGGCAATGATGTTACCCAACTCGAACCAATCATGGCCGCCAACCTCTGTGTGTAAGGATAGGCTGAGGACACTGGGGTTGTGGATCTAAGCACCAGGGGCGAAATGAGATGCCCACTGAAGCTTGAAGTCAGGCATCGCTTTAATTCGCCTTACGTGGACATATAACATAATCCATTCATTATTACATATTCTGGTGGATTATCACCTCCACGACTCCACCTTCGGTGCCCACTTGTACGGCGGCAAGATTAGTGCTTAAGTGGGAGCGGGGTTTTGAATCGCGGCCACCATTTGCATATAGATTGTATAGTGAATTAGGCGCCATTGTGGGTAGGTAGTAATTAGGCGGATGTCATTCTTTATCAGGCTACATTATAGTAGTAATTCTGCACGAACTGATGAATTCATGACACGATGTCAATGCGGCCCTGATAACAATACCACATCGCTTGTGATAATCACGGCGCGGGCCCTTGCAGCCGGGGCCTCATCCTCGTCTGGCACTCTATTCATAACATCTTTCCCAGAGGAAATTTCATATTTTCTTTGCTCCCGATTTATTCACAAGTCTGCCGCCGCTGCCATAGTCCTTGGCAACATTCATATTAAGCGAGTGTCTCCGACTCAGGCCTAACATCCCTTCATTGAAGGAGCTGCTGGATATTAGGATTGCGGCTGATCTGAAAAGGTCTGGGGTGCATTTAAGATAATGTATGTATTCACTTTGCAAGGGGAATTGAAAAGATATACAGATAAAATATTTCAGGACTCACCCGCTTAATGTGGGTAATATTATACTATAGTATACGCAGACAGGATCATATGGAGAGTTATGAGCTAATGCTAGCTTGATCTTAGCTTAGCTTTCTGGTTTTTCATTGAGCTGAGCGTTATCTAACACTCTAAAGGGCCGCCAATGCAGGAGTGTATTATGCCCATTTGTCGGCATGATGCACCAATGAAGTGCTGGCCAGTCCAGGAGTACATCTCCCATGCAGGGATGACATGATGCATGAATGTAGCTCTTGTGAGTTACTCCCAAGGGCTGGCTTCATGTATCATGACGACCAATGGGCATGATGTATTAATGCATCAGTGACCCTTGAAGAGCTAACTTATCTAAAGTGAATTGGCGTCAGGCAGCCCAGGGGTGTGCTCCTCTAGTGGGTTAGTGTCTGGAGGACTCCCAGCTCCTCCAGGTCCAGGGTCATTCTGTATCCGCATCCTCCATATGGTCCCACTTACTACTGGCATTTTCCCCTTCTAAATACCCCTCATAATGAGCCTCTGGAGAAGGGGCCACATCATCACCAAAGGATGATTTCAACTATACCAGTATACCTCCCACACACTGTTCTTAACCCTTAAATGTCTGCTAAAGCAGGAGTGCATCATGCCCGTTGGTCGGCATGATGCACAAATGAAGCATCTTTCCGACCCTCCGGGAGCAGTGTCAAACACGTAGGGTCGGCATGATGCAGTCATGAAGGCACCCACCAAGAACCAGTGTATCTAAACCTATTTCAGTCGTCTACCTTTTAGATACTTTGTTCAGATTGGTATTCTGATCCAGTCACAAATTACACCCATACCTGGAGGGGTAGGAAACAGTGTAGCTGAAACGCGGATCACATATCAGGATTAAGCACATTTTACTGATTTAGCCCTGCCCTTCAGCCCACAGACAATAATTACAAGGGGATTTCAGAGGGGAAGTGGGGTGAGGGCTTTGTTGAAAAATTCCAATGCCCTTTGTTGATGGTGACGCGGTCCTGTGAACACGATACTTTACTGTGGCAAGAGTTGCTCTTCTCCACTGAAACCTAAAACTTCAGCAGTCTGTGGAGTTGGTAAAGGAAACTCGCAGGGATTTAAAAACCTCATGGCTATGTACTAGTTTACTGAAAGTGGGCCAGTGTTTACAGTTGAGAAGCGTTGGTAAGAGAGGAGACTTGGAGGAGGGTGTGTGAGGGTTGGAGGGGTGAGGAGGGGGAGGAGAGGGAGGGCAGGACGTGGCAGGATGATGAATGACGTACAAGTGTTACCCCAAACCCCATGGTGTGGCCGCGACCTCTGCCGACTCTAGACGGCCCCAGAATCAGCTCTAAATCGGAACCAGCCAACTAGCAGTGGGCCTACCCAGGCAGGCCTCTCTCTCAGGACGGCTAACCTGCCCCCTCCTGGGCCATTATCATTGCTGAGGCTGCGTAGGTTTCGGCGACCGAATGCCTTCCTATATACACCACATTCTTCTCAAGGTCCTCCCACCCCTCGCCCTCCTCAACCTTCTCACCATCCCCAGCCCTCTCACTTTTGCCACTGTTCGTCCACTCGAGAAAATTTAGTTCATATAGTTTCTTATATTTTATTATTTTTCTTGTGTGAGTTTGTGGTGAGAGTCAGTGCCCCCAGTGCCACCCCAACAGGAGGAGGCTGAGTCATTAGTGAGCAGTTCAAGTGAACTAGGTCACGGGGAGGCTGTAAAAGAAGTCCCGTCCTGAGAGAGGAGGGTCTCTGGAGGAAAGAGCTGCACATGAGTACAACATATTAACCTCAGCAGCCTTCCTCCAGCACCAGCATCCATGTTGCCATCACCCAGCTTCACTTTGTCCCAAAGGTTGAACCCAAGGCGTGAAATAGACCCAGGTGATAAGCCCCATAATACAGGAGGAGACTTCTCCTACAGGTGAAGATGGGGGCTTTTGTTGTATCTGCTGACCAGTAGCGCCCCCCCCCCCGGAGGAGAGAGGTCAAACCCAGGTTAGACGGGGTCACGTCTAGATAGATAGTATCCAGAAACATATGGCTCCCCCCTCCCCAACATCCCATCTCTTGCTACCCATCTAGCAGTAGCAAGTCTGGAGGTTAGATTGAGCAGGGCAGGCATGCGGGCTGAAGCTATGGGGAGGTACGCTCTCTGTCACAACGTGGTGATCTATACGTCAGGCCCGCTCGCAAATCTAGTGCAAAACAATTAAAACCCCACCGAAAAGTACATTCAGGACAAAAGGGTCGGCCCAGAGGGGGTTGATGGATGGTCAGTGGGAGCGGCGATGTTTGGGTGAGTGGACTCAGCATAGGGGCAGTGTTGGAGGCCTACGATGGGTACCAGCAATGCCCTTGATTGATAGCAGTAAACATAACCCGGGCACAGCTCCCGCCAGGAACCAGCTTCAGCAGCGCCTCCCTCCTCGTACAAACCAGTCCAGGCCTTGTAGTCACAGAGATCACTGTGTGACCTTGACACGGGTCAAGCCTGAAAGGTCAAGGTCATCAGATTGTAGCCATCCTTCAGGTTTAGATCGAGTATTAAAAATACACATTGTAAATTATGAGAGATAATAGTGATAAAGATAATGTATAGATAGGGAGTTCAGCTCTGTTTACATACTCGTCAGCCGCAGGGTATACAGTCAGCGAGGAGTAAATAGTGGTAATATATTACATTTTAGTGGTAATATATTACACCTTTAGTGGTAATATATTACATTTAAATGACAAGATTAGTGTTCAGAAAGTCTGGCTTGAAATATGCGGTTCCCAATGCCATAGAGGGGGGGGGGGTATAGGCAGTTATGTGGCAGAAGGAGATTCGCTCCCTTCCAGAGTCCCGCCTATTCTGGTGCTTATTGCAAATTTAATGTTCCTTTGGATGCGCTAGTCTGGGACTGGGTTGGGGACGAGATGTGTTGGCGGCCATCCCATTCGAAATGCAGAAGCATGGTATATTATTGCCCCCATTCGGCCGGTGGCTTGGCAATAACTTGAGATTGACTCCACATATATTGGAGGCATGAGGTTCTTTCCAGTAGTATCAGCAAAGTTGGCTGGGTGTTGTTGGAAGCTTTCATATGGAGAACTGTGGGGGAACCTTTGTGTCCCTTTTTTCAGAGATAACATTGCCTGTGGAGGAGAAGACAGTAGTGCTTCAATAAATCCTGAGACTCTGTAACGTACATGGGGAAGTAAACAGTACAGACATCTGGTTTCTGCGCTCTCTCCCTCTCGACAAAAATAATTGCATTAAAACAGAAAGGATGTACCTATTCATGTGCATGGACTCCCATCGTTCATATGTTATTGAGGGAGAAAAATCCGACATCAATGAAATCACGTTTACATAGGCTTCTATAAGAACAATCAAGTGTGGTAAAGGGGGACGCCATCTTGACTTCAAATCCATCGATTTAAAATGTGCTTTAAAAAGGGGATGCGCATTGTAAATGGCTTCCGACTGTGATAAATCCAGAAAGATTTACTTACACATGCGGAAACAGATGTCTGTATGACTGTTTTATTGCCTTTATAGGCACACGTTCACATCAATAGGGACTATGTGCAGTGTCTCTATAGGTGGGACCTCCATATGGTTATGGGGTGAGAAACAGGCAAAGAGCAAATCTAGCTAACATAAAGCATGTTGCTTTGGCAAATGGGTGTTAACGTGCATAAACACGAAGTGCATGTCCCCTGCCCCTAAACCTGTGCTGCCGAATTACCCCCAAGCCCTGGGGGCAGCAATAAGGACTAGGGAGCAAGTGGGATTTGTGTTGATGCTGGCTGGTCTCCCTCACTGGCCGCCAATCTGCGATTGCCTTTTGCCTGTTTGCCTTGGCTGGAGCCTGCAGTCTTGTGGCGTGGCGGCTAGTGGGGGATACTTGCATGGAATGGTAGCAATCGCCTGCGGCCAGCTGCCCTGGCCTGACATTGCTCGCAGACAGTACCCAGGCTGCTAAGGTCGCCCCAAGATTCAGGTGAGTTCGCGGGCACCCCGCTGGCAGTGCCAGCCCCTGCGTGTAGCTCACTACCACAATGGTGGGCTACAGCCAAACACCGCCCTCCCACACCTGTGCCAACCCTGCACTGCCCACCCACTCACCTTTATACTGGTTCCTAACAAATGTGAGATATCCTGGGGCTATATGGGATAGAATTAGACCAGTGATTTATCTCTTTTACATGACCACCTCTCCCTGAAACCCACCTCATTCATGCTCCATATACCCAAAATATACAAGGTCTGTTTTTGTTTTTATAACATTGAGTTTACTGGGCTTTAAATGGACAATTTGCAGAGTTGGCCTCTGGGGACTTCATTTAGAATTGATGCATGTCAAAGCAGTTGATCTCTAACATCCAATTTGAAATTCAAGCGTTATTATTATCATCTATTACCTACACTATGAGGCATCTTATACAGAACTTGTAATCATAGATCTGAGTCCGGTTCCTGCCAACTGTTAAACATTGCATTATTAAAGTCGTATTGGGGCGTCTGTTTGTTCAGAACCCATTAGAATAGCATGAAGGCACAATAGAACCTGGTGCTCATCTTACCATACCAACATCTTGTCTGCACCTTCCCGTTATTTACATCATAAACAAGGCCGCCTGTTGAAGTTGGAACTCACTCCCTAAGCTATGTGTGCATAGCCAAATCAGGGACGAGGCCCACGTCAAATACCCAGCTGTCTTGGCCTCCTAACGATTGGCTTTGCTTCACTGGTCGCGCACCTGCAGAGCGGAGATCAAAACCGGTGCAGACCCAAGATGGAAAATAAAGATCTGTGGGCTGGTGGGGTTGTGCTTTTCCAGGCTCAATTGATCCCATTTGGGGAGGTGGCTCTCAGAGGAGTTTGTGCGCAACATGTCATTAACTGGGTATAGAGTTGTATAGGGTGTGGTTAATCTGCAATCTATGCAGTCATAATTCACCTGGGATGTCTTGTGGTATGTTATTACTGACAAATGGCTTGGTGTCCCTACAGACTTTTAATGTGGCGAAGGAGACCTATACTGAAGGTTTGTGATGGTGAGATAGGGACTGCAGAATGTGCTGGCTATCAGACCTAGACCTCACCAAGTTTAGTTTATATCTACAGCATTATGGTTGGGTAAATTGCTGAGTTCTTGCTGTTACCCAGCACGATGGCTGTTATCAATGATTACCTTGCCAGTACCAGCTTCAGTAATGTCTGCGCCTACTGGACAACATGGTTGATACCTATAGGAATGGTGATAGTGATAGGGTAGTTGGGAATAGGACAGTAATTGTGTGGGAGGTAGCAGATCAGCAACAACAACAACAACAACAACAACAATGAAAAAAAATAGATGATAGGTCAGGCAAGCTGCTGTTTTTAGTACAGCAGCTTCTGAAGCAGCAGCAGCAGTAGCAGCAAGAAGCGTGAAGATGAACGGATGACTGGACGCTCCATTGGCCTATGGGAATCTGTGACTCCCTATGAAGATGGAGGCCTAGGGTGCAGACTCTTGCACACCTCTGGGCTGACCACAGCTGACCGGCCCACCCACCCACCTACCCCCTGAGCTGCTCACCCTCCTGGCCGCCCACCGTGAGAGCTGCTCAGGACGCCATCATTGGTCAGCGCGGTAAAGTGACCTATGGGAGTTGGGCCGATTCTCCAACGGCCTTGATCGAGGGGTGTTGGAGGCGCCTGGTGGTGGAGGCATTGGTGGCGGACTTTGCACTTGGAGCTGACCAGGGCCAGGCCATCCTCCCTCCTCATCCCCCTCCTCCATGTGCTCCTCCAGCTCCTCCGGGAGCCGTTGGCGCAGGCTCCCCACACATGCTAGCACGGCATTTTGCCATCGACTCCCCCAGCGTGGCGAAGGGCCTCCCAGCTCGCACCTCGCCGCTGCCCAACAGCTCGGCTCGTGATCAGGGCTGGCAGCGACTCGCCATGATCATCATAGCATGAGTAACCATTAACTAGACCCACTCAACACCACACCGGCCGCCAGCTCCGACTCCAATCAACTCCCCTCTTAGCTGGGCTCCCATCGAATAGTATGGGTGACTGGCTTCTCATAAAGGTGATTTCGTGAAAACACCAGCCCTGATTTATTCCCAGCATTAAAACAGGAAAGGCATTACTGTTAAATCAGGGGTGTTACTAACGACTGCACGTGCTTGGCGGAGCCGCCCAGCTCCATATGAAAGTCGTTCTGGGCCGAAAGGCGAATGAAGTGCGCCCCTCAAGTATGAGATCTACTGCATGGCCCATCTTTTGCATATTTAAGTTTTATGGGGGTTTGGGTGCTTGGAAAACGAGCAATATGAGCGCCAGCTGGTAGGCAAGCTCTCACTTTAATGGTTTACGTGTAATGATGATGAATGCAGGCTGGCAGTGGTTGTGTTGGGTTTTTCTACACTAATGAGACCGTCGAGGAAACAGTATAAAGTAGGGAATGGTCAGTTGTGACTGAGCTGTCAGAGTTATGTGACAGTGACGGTGACAGCTGAGCGGACAGTAGACGGCAATGAACAGTGATGTAAAGGGTGGATGGCCTCCAGCCAATTCCTACCCTAAGGTCAACCCCCTACATGACAGCACCACCACAGGAAGGGTTGGTATTAACATGGGGTTGTTTCTGACCATGGAGGAGTGGTATAGTGGAATAGGTGGGAGGGGGAGGGGGTGATGTGTTACCCTCTTGGTTGACTGATGACCTGCCCTGACAGCCAGCCCCTCCTCCCTAGTCAATGTCTGACATGTGAGATCACTGAATCTACCCGTGAAGGTAGACATGATAGATGCTAGCTGCCCCACTCAGGCACATGCAAACACACTATAAATATCATCACACATCTTCAACTTACTTATGGGCGAATCCGCCAAAACAACACTTGTCACCATGGCATATTGTCCATAGCCTTGATTTCAATTTTGTACCCTATAGCTAGACTAGGAATACAGATAATGAGACAAAGGGGTGAGGAGAGAGAGAAAGAGAGAGAGAGAGAGCGACAGAGAGAGAGAGAGAGAGAGAGAGAGTTGAGCTTTTGAGTTTTTTTTGAGTTTTAACAAGTTTATTGGCAAAAATCATACATGTACGTTTTTCGGATAGGCCAAAACACGGCAACAAAAAGAAATAAGTGTAGCGCTCAATCAGGTTGTACAGAGTTACATCAGGCAGGCATCATTTAGGGTGTAGATCATTACAATATTACTAAAAACATAACTACATCCTCTAAGGGGCTGTATGTATCACCATAGGTTTGCACAAGTCTATAATCCACAGGCAGCATGTATATTACATGCTGCCTGCCAGAGAGAGAGAGAGAGAGAGAGAGAGAGAGAGAGAGAGAAAGAAAGAGAATGAAAAGTGATCTCAACTTTAGCAGTGTAGGGATTTGCTAATAAATGTGGATGGCATTGTCAATGGGCTTACATGTAGCTCTGTCAGTAGAGATATTGGACATTATGTACATTATATAGGGAGATCAAGGAGGGGCTGGCAGCCATTCCGCCCACCTCCAACTTATAAGCAAAGGTCCCTGGCCCACATGGCAGCATTACGATGCCACCTGACTCAGTTACCGGGTCTGGAGGCCGTGGACAACGACCTCCCAGTCTCCTGTGACAGAGCTTCAGCTTGATGCGCCATGACAGCTGTTCATTTGTTTCCCACCAATTATTGCTGTCCTCCAGGTCTGGTCACGGCCACACTATGCCACGGACGCACGCCACCCCCTCTCACCACCCTCTCACCCTCTGAAAAGGGTCCCACTCCTCTGAATTACAGCAAATTCTTTTAATTACACACCCATGTTTTAAGCAGCGCGACCGTGGGAGGTGGAAAAAGAAAACAATACGCTGGGTCACTTGTTCAAAAGGAGGCCAGGTTTTTGTTGGTGTGGGTGAGGGTTTTGTTCTTCTCTATTTTTGTGTGTTTACAAAGCGAGAAAATGAGTGCACACATGGCCAAAGGGAGGGTCCCCAGTCGGACTGGTGACCTTTGTGAGAGCCGGCTGATAAAGGAGTGGATCCTGCAGGGCTGGCCTGGAGTAGCTCCGCTGGTTATCTGTGAATTGCTGCCTTTGGCGCCTTGGCAACTCTAACAATTGTCATCCACTTCTGAGCCACCTGACGACTGTCTTTGACACAGATACTGCAGGTGTATAACATGTATAACTAAAGTTCTCCACACACTGTGACTTTAAAACAATAATAAACTGGCAGTTGAACCTCTGTAATGCAATCTAGCAAGAGAAAAAGAAAAGAACAGAATAGAGGGCTGTTGCAGGGCATGATCCCATGAAGCTTACAAGCAGTGTATATATGATTAGGTGAGCAAGTAAAACCACAGGGGCAGTCTCTAGGGTGCCAGTCAACTTCCTCCAGCTCTCTAACCTCCCAAAACTCCCCTATATCTATGCCTCCCACCCTCACACATATCCATCGGCAAAGCCTGTTACACAGTGACAAGCATGACACGGGGGTCACAGGTAAATCCCGGCCACGTGTGACACGCCATTACTATTCCAGGTGCAATTAGACGTGGCTACCTCGGCTTGTTTATCCCTAACATTGGCCTGATTAACCCAGCTGAGCCCTGGCCAATTTGGCCCCTAACCCTTTAAATGCCTCTAATGCAGGAGTGCCGGTTGGCATGATGCACCAATGAAGTGCTGGCGAATCTGCTCCCCAGCAATTCACTGGTGGTTCATGCTGAGCCTCCGGGACTGTATCCATCCTGTAGGGTCGGCATGATGCATAAATGTACTCATGCATTCATGGCATTAATGCATTAACGGCCCTTAAAGGGACTACATCCCCTGTTCTACTGCATGGCAGATTATGAGCGGACATCTAGGAGGATAACTGTCAGAGAGCCGCGTTTGGATCTCAGTGGTGGATCGCATGCTTACTGGACATGTCCAGCCACTGACCAGTGTCCAGGGGTGTCTGAGTCACGGCTACACTGGTCATCAGCGCCCATCAGCTCTTCATTATCTCTGCTCACTGCCGGGCGATAATACAGGTCCTTGCGGACACATTGAGCCCGTAAGACGCGCCGGTGATCTAGCCTTAATGACCTTGGCCCATATCACGTGGGTGATTGCCAACGCGGCTGAGATTACTTCTCCATCAGATCCCAATATGACGACCACCTCCTCCATCCCCTCCTCCTTCTCCAGCCCCTCCTTCTAGTCCTTTAAGGGTCACTGATGCATGAATGCATCATGCCCATTGGTCGTCATGGTGCACCAATGAAATGCTGGTGAGCCCTTCATCGGAACATCATACCGACCCTCCGAAAGTATGTCAACCTTGTAGGGTCGGCATGATGCTCCAATGAAGTGCTGGTGAGCAGACTCACCAGCACTTCATTGGTGCATCATGACGACCAATGGGCATGGTGCATCAGCGGCCTTTAAAGTGCTAGATAGGAATCTGCATAATAAACATGTAGCATGTCCTCCCTCGTCTACATACTCATAGTACCAGCTCGTGATAACTTTCTCATCCTAAATGGGAGGTAAAGGAGTGTCTTGAGGTATGACTGTTAGTTTTGGGGCGGACTGTGGCACCTGTTGTGGTAGGCCTTGGTTAAACCTCAATGTTGTCTCTCTTTCTCCTGGGCCTCCTCTCTAGGCGACAGTAGAGGAAGTCACGCCGATACAGTAAATCAGTTGGGGCATCGACAACATGCAAACATGTCATGTAATAGGTATTACCCATTCATGGCCCAGTACACTATGGAGACTCGGGGTGGTAATTTGGGTGCTCGTAGAGTCAGGAGTGTCTGACACACGGGAGGAGGAGGCCTCCCCCTCCTGTTCCTGTCTGTCTGTAAGATAGGTTATAACTGCCTCCAGGTCGAACCAGGACAGGTGGGTCTATTTGCAGATCCTCCAGATTCTAATTCAGTCGCCGACACCATCGGTCAAAATGCCTCACCCACAACATACCAAAGGTAGATACCCGAGTGGCATGGTCTGGATGATGATGTACAGGGGCGCAGGAAAAGAGGGAGGGGGGCAGGGGGGCCTGGCCCCCCAACCATAAAGGAGGTGGGGCCTGAGTATGTCTGCCCCCCCCCCCTAAAAAAAAGAATTCATAACGAATTGAACAAGAAGCTAACACTTTGCAACTCTAATTAGATTGATATAGTTATGGGATAGGGAAAATGGGGGCCTGGGCCTCAAATCTTACTTTTCTATACAATTTTTATATAGGTTTGTATAGGCGCTATTGCACTTGAGCTGATAATTCAATGTGGTTGAGGTGGGGCCCCCTCTGGGCACCCCCAATGAAGATTTGCTTCCTACACCTCTGATGTATCCTTTATTTTGCATCATCAATCATTGAACTGTGGGGTTTGCAGAGTGATTTTTTTTATATACTACTATGGGTCAATGTGCCTTTAGAAGGGTTTGAATTTAGTGGGTGTTTTGTGGTTGTACATTGGACTCTGTTGGTGGTTGAGGGGCAGGAAAATCAGCATTCCAGGAGTAGACTTTTAGGTCTTTGTAATTAACTGTCCCTTTCTTCAAGTGACCATCTGCCGCGGGCGGCTTTTGTTGTTCATGCCCTTGGACTGTTCAAGGGGTGACCGTCAAAAGGGGCCACAGCAAACGCTTGAATGCCGTCCACAAAGTTGACTCCTTGCCAGAAAATGGGCTCCTATTTTTGTCGATAGAAGTCTACATTCTGGCTGTAGTGTAGCAGCCCTGGGTGCCCAGTTTTCCTCCGGTGTGCCACAAAGGTTAATGATGTCCCTGCCTTGTTTACAGTAGCACCTGACCATGGGCTGGACTTTGTCTGTGTCAACGTTCTTGGGCAGGTTTAGCTAACCCTTTAAAGGCCGCAGGATTGCATCAGGCCCATAGGTCGGCATGATGCACCAATGAATCTTCATTGGAGCATCATGCCGACCGTTCGGGACTGTATTAGCCCCATAGGGTCGGCATGACGCATAAATGTAGACCTGGTGAGTTACTCGCCAGGGCTGCATTCATGCATCATGACGACCAATGGGTATGATGCATTACCAGCCCTTAAAGGCTTAAGGTGGGTTGGTGGGCGTGGATGCCTCCTCCCACCCTTTTCCACACCAACTACACCCAAACCCAACCTACTCACCTGTATACCTGGACGCGCCTTTTGCCAGCCTTAACCCTAAGAGGCTTACCGTCCCACAGCCAAGCCATTGTCTACCCAAACACAGGGGTGTGGGAGCACAGATGAACACCATAATTTGGGAGGTTGGACCCTCCACTAATATTACTTTTGGTGCCGCCCTGGTGGGAGTTAATCTTAAGCCGGGGGTACACGCAAGATGGTAATTAGGCGGCACCCCCTGATTGTCAGCTCAGGTGATGATTTTGGTGCGCGGGGTGCAAATGACACGGTGGTCAGCCGCCTCTTTGTGTGGCGGCACACGGGAGGTGGGATGATCCTGCTATACAGGGGATGATTGTAGTGGGCAGTGCTGGTCACCTATGGGTGTGAAACAATGGTATGAGGTCGTGTCACCCTACGTGGGAAGTAATGATAGGCTAGGGCGTCACAAAACACAGGTCTCCCTCTATGCTCTCAGACTTGGGCCACTCTACCCACACCTTTTTGGTGTCAGTATCTGGATACAAGTTGCAGCATCGCAGTATGCTACTGTTCAACATTAATGTATTCAACGGTCGTGATCCTCAACTGTGATGGAGTATTTTAATTCTGGTCCCAAGATGCATTTATTTTGTCAATGGCAGGTTGTATCCCCATCAGTTTTCCTATTAGCAGGGCAACATTGTCTCTGCCCCCCCCCAACAACTAGCACAAGCCTAGCCCCACCCTACCTGCTGGTTTGGCTGAATTATGCCCCTCTAGATGGGATGCGACAATGCGTGCTAATGTGCTTTCAATTCGGTGAGGATTTGTGCAGGAGAAGTGCTGGCTTCTCCGGGCCGCTGGACACATCATCAGTCACTTGTGATCCGGCCAGAAAATGAGCCGTCCCGGCTGAGCACTCCCCTGCGAGTACTCGCGCTTCGTGGCTGTGAGCGCCCCCACCCAGACCACCCCCCCCCCCACACACACACACCCACTCATAGAGCAGCTCTCCATAGAGGCAGAGAGCAGCTCGGTGCTAAATGTGGACCTGCGTACGACAGCAGTAAATCACTACTCTGGACAACCCATGTCACAGTTTGGACGACTATAGATACTGTCTATAGATAGATGAAGATTTAGACTGAACAGTCCTTTGCGTTGATAGAACATGGTCGATTCCGTGTATATCCCATACAGTATAATACACACATTGATACAAAGGTCGTATAATGCTTTCTGTTGGGTGGGTTACACAGGGAATGCACCAAATGGCTCCAGTTCTAGTTGTTGTATATTTTTCTTTTATCTTGTGTTTGTGTAGGAAACATTTCTCATGGAATATCGTATATCCCAATATCTACCATGTAAAAAAAAGACGCAGATCAGGGTGCCTTCAACAGAGGCAACCACAACAAAATCTAGGAACAGCCTGCGTTCAAATGCACTGCTCCTAAAACAAACACAAGGGTTTATTCAGGCATATATTGGAGACATTTAGGAAGTGCACCCTTTCACAGTGTGTCCCCAGCTGTTGGGAGGGATCCTTGGTGGAAACCTGGAGTCTCACAGACAGGCGAGTTGGAGCCGACGACGTGGAAATCAGATCCCAACGTCCCCCAAACGTGCTGTCACAACGCAGATTTATCCTACCTCCCCCGGCAAGAAAGAAGCCGACCACTCCACAAAAATTCACCAGCTGTGGAATGGGAGTGCTGGTAGTGTTTCTATATGGGGTAAGGGAAGAAAGATTGTAGCTCATACGTCCTGATGGTTGTCTATTCCTCACACCCTCAACATAGCATTTTGTGCCTTGATAGGGGGAAGGTTCCAGTGAATGTGGAGCATTAAAGCCGACCCGTGTCAAATCAAACAGCCCTGGCAAAGTTCCATTTCCTTAAATCATCAGCAGTATATTTACCAGAGAGCATAGGGGGTGTGAAGTTTCTAGCGTCGCGGGCCAGGAGTGCGGCCATCAAAGGCAACGCGACACTGACAAAACGGTGTGGGTTGCTTGTGCCTTGGAACATTTTGTTTTAGGGGCAAACATCATTTTGGGCCGCGCCTCCCCCTAACAGATGGCCGGGCTGACGGTGGAATAAACAGCTCGTCCGCTGTCTGTCCCCAGACACCTGAAATCCGAAATGTCCGGTGGGGGGACATACAGGCTCCTCTGCTATCTGTCAGCTTTTACTGATGCTGAACAGCTTTTTAATTAGACTTTGAGTAGCGTCAGCACAGGCAGAGGCAGATCACATAGCTATAAGCTTGCACCTCGAGCACGCACCACTATTTGTCGGAGCTCATTTACCAAGGCACTCGACTGGAGTTGGGTGATAGCCTTAGCCCTCTAGGAGGAGCAAAATGGTGCTTTGCCAGCAAACAGTTACGTTTTCAATTTCTCCCTTCACGGGCATTTGCTACAGGCTCAAAATTGTTCTCAGTTGTTGCTTTCAATATGGCGGCGGATGCTGGGATCAGAGCCTACGGCCAGGGTAGTTATCGTGGCCTGGCCAGGCCAGCTTCTAATGCTCCCAGTCTGATGCTCGAGTGGCTTCAGCAGAGGAAGCAAGACTAGGAAAGTGGCCCAAGCCCCCGACGCCCTTGTCTGCCATGAGCAGTTCACAGGAAGCTGGGCTTTGTGGCCTTTAGCGTGGCCTCAGCCGCAACTGTCCCCAAGGTATGATAGCTGTATTGGGGCTGAAAAGGCCGGACCCAAGGGATTGGCCAAGGCGGGCGGATTACAGTTGAAGCAAGGGGATGGCACAGTGCACTGCACTTGATATCACCGGGTGCAGCTCTTCACCCTCACCCTGCCTGATTCCCCTGACGATAGGCACATTGGCTTCCGGGGCCAGGGTTTGGGTGTGTGCTCGCGTGAAGGCGTCTCTTGTTGTTTTTTTTTGTGGATGGCCTTCTAGACGCCACTGGTGTGTCTGGAGAAAGTACCATCAGGAAATCTGAACCCAGAACCTCTATTAGCTAGATAACTAGAATACAGAAGCAGTGAACAAAAATGATGGCTTTGGCTTGTGTTGACATTTAGTGACCTCATTATGACGACATATAGGTTTGCATTTATCAGGTCCTTTCTAGTGAAGGAGGTGGAGTATGGTAATTCACCAACATATACAAGGCGACCACATTTACAGTCATAATTCCCAGCTTTTGCTGCAGGGCCTGCACCCCCTCTGAAGTGGCTTTTGATCTGCATGAGAGAGCAGCTCTATCAGAATAGGCTGGGAGCTGGGAGTGCTCGGCGTGAGCAGCTGGTTGAGCGGCTCTCTGGCAGGCTGCATGGGCAGGGCCAAGCCAAAAGAGCTATTCACTGCATCAGCGCGTTCACCCAATGAGGAAAGCCAAAGGCTGAAGCGTTTGGCCATGTCCAAATTGCTCATTCACAGATTTGAGAGCAGCTCTCTCATCGAGGCAATTGAAACTCAGCCGGCTAGTCACGGCTTGGATACACACGGACCGATGCCATTATCAACAGGCAGTGGTCAGCAAAGAGTAAAATTAATAAACTTCTCTTGGTCGCGACTGGGGGCAAAATTTAATCATTTGCTCATTATGAAGGGTTGGGAGTCTGGGTCAATTTCCGCGGCGTCCAATGGGATCCTGATGGACTTTGGGTGGGGGGAGGAGATTGTATTTCTACGAGGGTTGGTCAAATAGCTGGTGGTGGCCAATGTGTATCTTGTTTGTGCTGGGTTCTCTGGCCAATAGACAGTATAAACGTGGCTGTAATGAGATCTGTTTGCCCAGCACCAGCCTCTCTGCTGCAGACTCAGGTGCCTCATTTCACTTCTAATGTTTTTGTAATCAGCGTGTAATCAGCTGGGTCCTAAGTTAGGCACTGGTGCCAGTGGCAGTCGGTTATTCTGGAATGAGAGCTCTGCCTGTCAGAATCAAACTTCCTGGATACCCCCCTTCTATCATGTCATGTCACACACATAATTTGGGTTGTTGAGCTGCTGTCCCTGAAATTTCTGGTCAAAGGCATTTAAGTAAATATAGAGCAAACTGGTTGAGATGAAAATGAGGTGATCATTTATTCTCATTGAACATCTCGAGATTTGAGAAGTTTTTCCTCATGCAATATCTCCCTTCATTTTATCATCATCTCCTTTCATATACCTAGTTCTTTATATAGACTTGTCTCTCCAATCACTAGTGATTCCGATTGATATAAGGCATAGGGGGACATAGAGAAAAACTATTCAAAAATAGTAGCAATTCTGTGTGAATATATGTCGAGGGGCAATGTAAAAACGCAGCACCCATAATAATTGATAAGGCGTGGCGGCTCCACAAACAGCCTCGGCAATCAGACACGTTTGACTGGGCTTGGTTATGTCGTGTCCCGGTGAACCCTCATCACAAGCCGGCCACAACAAGGCCTCATACAACCAGTCCAGCCCTTATCTACATGTAGGCCTTCCCCTACCAATCGTCCATGTCACATGTGTGCTGGCCGGCCTATCTATTGTTGTTGGGGGTTGGGCGCACTGGGCCGTACCCTGTCCCGTAATGATTCCATGTGCTGATATTAGCCCCGCCTGGCTGGGTTCACCGCACCAGATCAACTGCAATAGTGGCGAGGATCCGGGCAAAGTGCTGCTAATACAACCACGCCGAATTGATCAAAGCCACGGCAAACCTGGACCAGCCCCACCCTCTTCTACCTATAATAAGCCATATTGCTGGGGCAGTGGGAATGGCCATGGGTATAATAGAAGGAGTGTGTTTGTGGCGGGGTTTGTGGGTTATGACTTGTAAATGTAAGGGATTATCATAGACCCCACCTTCCTTTCTACCAACCTCCTATGGGGACATCCATAAATGACATCACGCAAAATCTTACCATTTTTGTCCCCCCCCCCATCATGTTTTTTTTTTGTTGCGAATTTTACGATGGCGAAGGTATGAATGGAGTATCAAGCCTGTCATGCTAGGCCTGACCCACTCTCCAGCATGACGTCATTTGTGGATGGCCCCTATGGTGCCATTCCCACCTCCATCTACATCCATCCACCAGTCCTGGGTACATACAATACAGCACATTTACTGAATTACTTCTGATCGGATCTATGAATGCAAACAGAGCTGACGCCTCCCTGTCGCTGTTGGAGAATGTTTGTAATGGCGACTTTGAATGGAGGTCGTGGAGGCTGGAGAGGGATGTGTTTGTGGGAAGCAGGAGGGACCAGGTATGTTGTGTGCCGTATTCATAACCTAGCCTGGCAGCAGAGGGTCTGTGACAACATGGGGACTGATTGGTAGAGAGACAGGCACACATGATTGTGGAAGATGTGTGGAGGATGTGTGTATACTGTCAACAGATGTCGTCGAAATAATGGCGCATTCCTCGTCCCAAAGTTGCCAGAGATCCATCATTTTTTTTTTTCACAGAGATTCCTTGTACAGTTGTGTACCACCGTACTGCCACCTGGGGCTTCTTGTAAAAACTACACTGGTTCAGTACTATACAATTATGGTGGTCCACAGTTTTAGGAGGATCCCCGGTAGATCTAACAGTTATTTTTTACAGTCTATAGTAGCTGGAGGTGGGTCGGGGTGGGAGGGGGTCCATTTGTGCAACACACCATCAGCAAACTCCGCAGGTCACTGGCATCAAGCATTGATGGCGGCCACCGGAGGCCCTGCCAGCCTCAGCAGTTATGTTGGCAATATCCTGGCTGCTACTGCTGAGGTGGCCGTGGCTGGAGGCACCAATTGGAGCATGGCCCTAATGGTTATGATGCCTGTTCCCGGGGAGGCCCGCCGCCGGCCGTCAGAAGCCCCCCACACCAAAAAGCCACTCCTCCTAACGGTGCCAATGTTCCTGCAGCAAGGAGGCAATTCCCGCGGGCGCCCTGGAGGTGTGGGTGTGTGGGTGTGGGGGGGGGGCTACAACCGTAATACCCCGCTTATAAGCCGCACCTGTACTCTGTGGATAAGTTACAAGCCATGCCTTGGGCCTTAAAATGTTGCCATTTCTTATCATAGCTCATTTAATATTCTATGAAAAGCCCCTCTTGTAAGCTGCATTCTAAGTTAATGGAATGGCCATACATGCCCTACCTAGGGCCTTGCTTTTAATGCTTATTGTGGTGCCCTTCCTTCAAACTATAGTTTAAATATATGAACTCCCTGCGTATAAGCCGCACCTGGCTGCTTAAAACATGTCCCTTCCTTACTCTATATATGAAAAAAAACCTTGTATGATAAGTCGCACCCTGAGTTCAGGGTGGTCCTATAAGCCACAACAGGAGTCTGAAAAGGTCTAAGAGCCGCGGCTTATAGGTTGGGTTTTACAGTAGCAGAGTTCTGGAGGAGTAGGGTGGGGGTGGCTGGCAGGTAGTGACCATACACAGGAGGCAGTAAGGGGGCAATAACGGCAGGCGCTCCTGCTGTGAGATCTGCAAGTGATATTGATGCCTGCATTGTCGCGGCGCCTCGGGTTGTGGCACTTTATGGGCACGGAGGACGATAATAGGGTACATAGCTGGAGGATCTGTATGACGGCCTTTCCTACCAGCAGTGGCCTATAGGATACAATCGGGACTGGAGCTTGTTTCTGGCTTCATGCACTGATAAGAGCTGGTAAGATGTGGGACTAGCTTGTCCCCGGAAGTCGGTGTCACCCAGGGACAAGGTAACCGTCACGACATGTCCTGGACATGTCTTATCAGTGTGTTTGGCCCTTTTGGCAGATCTACCAAAATCCAAAATGGTGGGCCCGCTGGGCATCCATGTTAAGGCGTATAGGATGCAACCTGATCTTCCTCCTCCCCTCAGCCATCCTAACACCATCTCAGGCACCACTGGTACGAGTGAAAAAATGACCAGCAATGATCTAGTATGGCGGCTCAACGATGCACAGGACCATGTCCAGAATATTATTTTGTATCAGGCCCTTCACCAACTTAATATAACTTCTCTTGTTATCATCGTAAATCCCCATGCTCAGGAAAAAGGGGGACAGTAACATGTAAAAAGGATACACACTAGCTGTAGAATATACGCTATTTTTCAGTGAAATAAATTTCTTCCTATAAAGCATGATTAATGGCATTTTATGGCACATTTGGCCCTGACATGACAATGCCTCTGTATATACATGGGAACAGTAGCTAAATGTCATATATCAGGTGTACCTGCAGCATTTTACTCTGGCTGCTATGACATGTAGGGTTAGTGTAGGTGTGGTAATGGCTGGCAATGTGACCGTACACACATCCAAAACCCAAGTGATAAATCTCATCTTGTTGAAACGCCGCCGACTAATGATATACACAGGCCTGTAGCGGCCCATAATTGATGTATCACCCCGCGAATAAATAGCCTGCAATTATTTTGCCCCTGCCTAGAGTGACACCGTCCACATTGCCTCTCTGCAATTATGCAAAATAGAGCCAAGGTGTTGTCATAAATGTGGTAGACATTGGCCGCAGCAGCAAAGTGTGTGGGTTACTGGTTTTAGGATGGATGTTCTGTGACATCAGCTGGGGATGGGGATGACTATGTCTTGTTCAGACCAAAGCAGCACCAAATAAAAACTGATGTGTGACAGAGATGAGGATTTATACATCTCCATCGGAGGTCAGCAGTGTTACTGACATAATAAAGTCTATTTTATTTTAAAGTGATGTATGCATACACACAAGGACCTATGGTGTTTTTCCTTAGTGATACGGGTGTAAATATTATGCTGAAAAGCTGAAGCCACATTGAAGTGGCTTCTCCACTGTAATACAGAACAAGGAGGATAACCTATATAAAGTCTTTTATTTCCATAAATGATATATGGAAGCCAGTGGATTTTGAATTATGATGTTCCTGACCATGACACTGGCCTGAATATGTTAAAAAGCTGAAGCCACATAGAAATGGTTTCCCCACTCTAAGCCTATACAAGACATAATAGCAGTGAGGTGCATGAGGGGGTGTGGGTGGGTGTTGCTGACCAGGATACAGGGTGTGTGTGTGTGCCCATTGCTGTCAGCATGTATTTAGCATACAACCAGCTGAGCAGGTCAGTGTCCCGGTGGGCGAACTGACACGGCCTCCACTCACCCATGACCCCTGTCTGGACATTCCAGTGCAGCAAGCGTAGATACTGTAGCTGATAAGAGCAGCCTGTTTGCCCCATCAGCGTTATCATCGGTAACGGGAGCTGCGGCAGATAGCAGCACCCACTGGTACTGAGCACCCTGTGTGCCCCCTTGGTGGTCATGCCTCCCTGGCTTCGTTAACACATGCCCACTAATTAACCTCATTAGGGCGGCCAGACTTCTGACGAGCTCCTGTCTTGACCCTCACACTGTGACCTCATTTATATAGAGCTACTCCCAGTGTCGGCGAGCTGCTCGGAGCTGCTCATGGAGATGATCGTTAACCCATGAAGCCACCACAAGCAGTGGTCTGCTCGCAGAGGTGGGGCGTGGGTGGTTGGATGATTGCAGGAGAATGTAGGGAGTGGGAGAAGTTTGAAAGGGCAACGGCCACCCTCAACCCCTCCCGAATCCACTAGGTCTTAATCCTTAATTTTCACCAGATCCTGCCAATAGCTTAGGTTATTTCCTCATTTTACTTCTGATTTCTATGTCGCACACCCTTTCCACCTCCTGGCGACCCAGGGAAGAGATAGGAAGGTTAAAGTACCCCTTCCAGTTTATCAAGTCACGACCTGGATTGGTATGTTAGACTGGGTCGGTGGGGAAAAAAGAGGGTAGGAAGAAGATAGGTTGATTTGAATCGCGACCAACACGTGCATTCGATTATACATATCGCAGCCTTGGCTGGAACTGGAAATATTTTCATAACGACTTCAGGATAAATCTGGGTGGCCGTTCAAGTCAACGACCCAGTCCTCTGCTCGCCTCATCCGGCTCTGGGAGTGGAAACGATGCTGGGACTGACTCGGCCCTTTCCCCATTGATTTGATTTCACATGATGGATTCTTTGGCTGATTGGTAGCGAAGGCCGAGAGAGTCGGGGGAGTATGAATATGCAGATCGCGGGCCTGGCCTCCAACCCTGACGCCTTACACGGCCCGCGCCATGAATTATTAGCCCAAATTGAATATAGGGGAATTTTTTGCTAGCTGTATCAATGGCATGCTGACCCGGTGACCTGGTACTGACATTTCCCTGGCTGCCATTTAAACAGGATGATGCCAGGAGCAGCTCACAGTCAGTCTGTTATAAGTGTGCCATCATCTTAAACCTTTGAATGCTGCTAATGTATTATATCAATTACTCGTCATGATGCGTGGATGCAGCCATGGCGAGTACAATCATGCATCATGTTAATCCTAAGGGGTCGTTACACTCTCAGAGGGTAGGCATGATGCACCAAAGAAGTGCTGACTCGTCAGCACTTCCTTGGTGCATCACTACCATTGCTGATGTCATTAACAGCCCTCAAAGGGTCATCTTGGGTGGTTTCCACCATCCTTACCTACCAATTAAAAGAATCAGAGAGTCATATATCCCTAAGTGATTACCAGGTATATTCATAATTTGCTATAGGTTTTCAATTTTTGATTTGGGTTGCCATAGCTACAGGGATGTATCCCTGAAGTTCTCATGCTGTATGGTGTACTGTAAGTGGGCTAATTGAGACATTCTCTATGAAATCCAAGCATGACCTCAGATACCTTCAATTGTGGATCGCCTGAGGCATGCTTTTTAAGAACGTGGGCTTACCATTTTGAAAAAGACTTGAAGCTAAAAACAACCGGGTTAAGCTGAACTTTTTGTGAATTTTTTCCTGTTTAAGGCTCCCGGGGTGCTTCTGTTATTTAAACAATGTCTGTGTGCCAAATGGCCATAACTGGTATGCTACTATTAAAGGAAAACAAGGACAATGTAGGTCAGATGTCGAGTAGGGACCGGTGTGTATTTGGCTGGGAGCATTTTACTTCCTTATGCGACTTCCACGTTGTGTTCAACAAGTTTGATAACACTTTAAGCCCTTGAATATCAACTGTTTGGAAATGCAAGACTTAAGTGACTCTATTAAGTTGCCGCCGCTCAACCGACAAACATTCTTAGCTGCAGTTGGCCAGCCGGATAAGAATGTGTATAACTAGGGCTATGAGAGGCCGTCGGCGCCCACGTAACTAACCGTTCAGCCGACCCCATCTGTTAGGTTTAGTCTTCCCAGACTGACGTTCATCCAATCCATGGCTGTATCTCCCCCTCTTGAAGTTGAACCCTGAAGACCCCTGAAGCCTTGCTCACACCTCACTAATCCACTCCTCCAAATAGCTGACTAAGACACTTCCACAGGGCAACATTAAGTAAATATCTAACTTCCAAAAGGCAGAATTTGGGTTGCTCAGTTTAATAGGAATAGCATAATAGCACAGTACGTCCCAGTGGGATGCTTTTTTGTTTGTTGATCTCAGAATATTAACATATTCCACAATAACAACATTTGAAAAAATATGTCTCAAACTAATTGATCTGCAAAGGCTCAACTCCCTTGCTACAATTACAATATTATATTGCTAATCTATAATGAACTTTCCCACATCCTGCTCCTCTACTGTATATCATACAACACTAGCCACTTGCCCTATACTGTATACAGAGTTCCCTAACCCCCACCTCTACCCCCTCACCCCCTGCTGCCCTAGTATTTGGCGGCTATCGGTGGCCGACTTGGTGTCATTTGTCACATTACTTGCTACACCGCGTTCTCCATGTTGTGGAGCGATTGGTTGGCTTGGCAATATTATGTTTGTGAAATGTACTGGATTGAATCGGGCTCCAGGTGTACCCCTGCACGGCCGCCAGCCGGAATACCCCCTCACCCCCTCCGACTGCTCACTTCGCCACCCCTCCCTTTTGTTGCCCCCTCCTGTACATCTGGAGTTGCTATGGATACTTTGGGGGACGATCCCACCTACAAAAGGTCGTGCCGTGGGGATCGCAGAGCAGGGCAAGCATGCGAGATAACTAAGTATTCAAAAGTCTTTTGTCAGTTCCGGATTTTTACGCCCAGCACTTTCATTCAGAGGTGGGGTGTGAGAAATGGCTTCTGTGGATGTTGGAAGAAAAGGTGGGCTTGGTTAACCCTATAAGGACTGCTGATGCAGGAATGCATCATGCCCATTGGTCGTCATGATGCACTAATGAAGTGCTGGGGAGTCTGCTCGCCAGCACTTCATTTGAGCACGATGCCGATCCTCCGGGGGTGTATCAAACTCATAGGGTCAGCATGATACATGAATGTAGCCCTGGCAAGTTCCTTACCAGGGCTGTATTCATGCATCATGATGACCAATGGGCATGATGCCTTAATGCATTAGTTACCTTTAAAGGGTAAGGATGGAGGGAAGGAGGAGATGGGGAGAGGAGGTTCCTGACACTTTCCCAGTAGACGAGTCAAGTAATACACTCACGCCCCTACCGTGGGACAAAAGCGCCAGGGGCATCATAACTTGTTCGGGCGCGATGTAATGTGTTCGTCTTGAACAAAATATGATATTAGTGATGGATTTGTGTGTAAATTCAATGATGGACCACCAGTAAGAAGAGCACAGCTTTCAGGACGAGGGGCCTTCCATGCAGGCCTTTCATGCTTATCTCAATTAGTAGGGATGACGAAGTAGACACGCCAAATCACAATCGTAAGATATTGCTCTGGAGTGATCATCATATACACAGTTTGCATTGTCTTGGGGCTAGACATAATTTAATCGAGTTTCACAAATTAGGCTGTCAACAAGGTCGTTGCTCATGCTTTTGCTGGTGCTTCCTAGAAATAATTTCTCACTAGAGGTATTGTGGTGTGCTATCGACATGGGGGAACTACCAGAGACTTTAGGGGAATGTTATTGCTGAAAGAATGGGTGTACAACTACTGTTCTGAAGAAAACCAAACACATATGGCCTGAGGATTTAAGGCGAACAAAAGCGAGGGAGGATCGCCTGTGAAGCTAGCCTGAGGGCCACATTGTCATTAATGGATAAGGGGAAAAAAGAAGGAGAAAAGCCAGTGAATCCTCATACCTTGTTTTAAATCAAATTAGCTATGATTATGTGATCATGCCTGAAACAATTAGATAGAACGCCAGGGGAGGCACTGCCTGAGATGCATGGTAAATCAAAAGCTAAGGCAGCTTTTGATTCCATCTCCATTCCCATGCTAGGTATACTGCACTATGTAGAGGGGAAAAATAATCACGATTGATGTTTGCCAGCGAGCTAAATAAGCCTTGTGCTTTACATCGCTATATTTAAGCCAATTAAAATGAGTTCGTCAATAGATAAATGCCAATTAAAGATGCGTTGCCTTGAGTCAGCCCCAGGCCGGTGCCTCTGGGACGCTGCCGTTGCATGCCTGCTTTCCTGTAGGCGCATGAAGAACTCTGGAGCATACCAGGGGCGTTTTTCTCTCCTCCAGAGAGGGGTGCATGTTATTTGTCTTGATATGCCACTGGAGGCAATGCCCTGATATGAGGGTAGAGTAGTACTCCTCCCTGTGGCTACAATAATGTTGAGCAGGGTAAATGCCAATACAAATAATTCAGGCCCATGTGTTTCTATTTCTGTCTCTGCTTTGTGTTTGTTCTGGTGGGACTCCCATCCACAGCAAGTCTAGACAAGGGGTGAGGCTTATCCCGCATATATAACTAACACTATGCGGTGCAGGGTGGTAAAATTAGACCGCCTTTTTGGCTGGTTACTACCACATTACTACATATGTTTCGGATAGATGGCTAATATTTTTTTGCAGCAAGTCATATTTGACTACTCGGGGTGGCATTAATAGCGATCATTCCGAGCAGTCCTGCTCGTGGGCTGTTTCCTGGATTAAATAAAGCCATCATTGTTTTGACATCTGTAATATATTGCCCCCAAGGACAGAACACATGTAGATAAATTGCCTTGAGCACTGGTAAGAGCAGGATCAAAGCCCATTGTAATACACACTAATATTGTTACAAGTTAGCCAAAGGGATCATTAAATGTGCTTAAGTGGGTTTTTAAAGGGCCTGGGCTGGGATTGGTAACTTCAGAATACCCAGATGAGTACTAGCAGATAATTACAATGGCAGCGTTGTAAGAGGCAATCAGACAGGTCTCGAATTTCCCCAGATGAATTATCGCAGGTCCATTGTGTGGTCTCATTTGCCGGTGATTTATCTAGTGGTGGGGTTCCTTGTAGCACCCATCATATTAGCTCTACAAATGTAAGGGCTGACCTCCATAGGGAAGGGGTAGGCATGAGGGTGGTGGTGGTCCACACCCCAACATGTTGGGTCTTTATTATCACGTCATTGTGGTCCTATATATCAACAAGGCCAGCCAGAACTCATCAGAGATGGTGGGCTCATTAGTTTGACAACACCCTACGTCAGAGTCTAATAAATCTGATTAACTCCAATCTTTCTCAGGAGACCCTGGAGTGAAAAAAATGTGGGGGCTACAGGCTCCAAGGGATCGATGATGAATGTGGAGGGGACATCGTAGGGAAGAAGATTGGGGTGGGGGGGGGGGGTCCACCCCTTACCCAGCGATGCTCATCATTTCCCCCACCCCCCAGTATCATTATTCTACAGCTCTCAATGGGCAGTTTTATAGACCACACAATTAGCGCATAGAGGCAGTTTTCTTGCAGAAAGAGAGAGAAAGAGACAGACAGACAGAGACAGACTGAAAGGGACAGAGAAGAGAGACCGATAGAGACAGACAGACAAAGAGATAGAAGCAGAGACAAGCAGAGAGGGAGACAGAAAATTAACAGCAAAGCCCTGACCTATAGAACATAAAAAAAAACTCCCAATCCATCCCTCTACTCCCCTATAAACCATTCTCCAACTCCTGCTCCCTTTGTGAGATTACATAACCCTTGGTGCGCCATGGGACCTCTTCAATGTGAAAGAAGAAGAGACCCAGTGGGGAGCACAGTAAAAAAGTGGCTGAGATAGTTGTTGGCTTCACCTGTCGTGAATACCTCATTTTGCATATTGGGACAAAGCCAGTATAGCGCCAGTTGGTCACCAGTGGTGGGGGCCCTGTGCCGGCTAATGGTCGGGAGAATCCCTCCTGGAGTCTTTGATTCACGACTATCCCTTTCAGTCTCCGGTGGGGTTTGTCCCTCAGCTGGGTATGGGCTGAAGCCCCTGGGCTGCTGGAGGTAAAGGCAGTGTGTACCGCCTGTGGGTTAGTACCATTGTGCAGGGTCCGCCTACGGAGGCTCTTTTAACAGTCTTGACAGTTGATGGGCGGTCCTCAGTGCCATCTCACACTACAACGTGCCTGCTCCCAGCTGGGGACGACCACCATCACAGCCACTGCTACCAAATACAGAACACTGCCTCCCTCACCTACTACACTGATGTAATCATGGGATAAAAAGCCGCCATATCCTATATTCACACTCCTTTATACGGGACAAATCAAAGGGTTTTCAGGGTACAAAATGTTGAAGTATAGGTGTTAGGCAGGAGAGATTTATTCAAACCCAATTAAATGATTTCCTCAATTCACTGCTGAATTCTTAGGGTGTAACTGGCGAGGCAACTGGTACCCATCGTAATGAAGTTTATCAGTTCTTATCTGGCCAATACCAGTCTCAGTAATGGACAATGTGGGAGAGGCATACATATCATGTAAAAGGATAATGTAGTTTAGAACAACTTGACTCTCAGTCTGCTGAGGATGAGAAAGGTGATTTACTGATCATGTGAAGAAGACCGATTTGCCCATCCATGAATATTTCCCTTAACCATGGAGAGGGCTGAGGGGTTGATCTGTAATCGAAGTGGACTGGTTGACTTTGGTGCAGGGCCAGTGGTAGCTAGGTGGGCCATGCTGGAGGCTGGACAATCCAGGTCATCGGCACTGTAATCAGGGCACCAACCAACTTATGGCTTCCACCTGGGCATTTGCACCCGCTAACCCAGCTGGCCAGCAGTGGGAAAGTACTGTCCCAGCCCTATCCAGGGAGTGCTAAAGGCCAGGCATTATTTCTTGTAGAAATCTTTTCTTTAAGGAAATCCGAGCTTTATCCTGGAAGCTGTTTCTAGACCTTATAATTTTCATGTGAGAAATACTTTCTCAAAGAAATCTTCCCATGCATCTTTTAAAAAAGCATATCAGCCTTTTGACAGTATTGTTAGTTCCAAAGTCTTAAACTATCATTGTTGAATTATAGCTTAACTAAGCACTAGGGAGTGTCCGACTTGGCTCTTTTGTCGGTGCCCTGTTATTGATATCACCATTACTGCAGCAACCATTACATATTTGCACATTAAATATAAAGCATACTCTGGAGAGCAATTGTACGTTTTTACAAGTGTATCTTCCAATCATAAGCCTTCGCAGCGACCAGGCCCTTATTTGTTTAGCTGACTGGTCTTGAGATTGTATTTATAATGTTTCTCCTGGCTCTTGAATTTCAACCTACACATTCTAAATACCGATTGTATTTGGCACATCTACAATGACAACAAAATGAAGTTTATAACGTTGAAAAGCTCAATCTATTGCCATATGCCAGTCAACTCATGATATGGTTAATGAAAAGTAAATGAAGGAAGTAGTATGTGCTCAACCAGACTCCAAAGGTGAAATATTTGCCTGAGGCTAACAGGTATATTGGGGCATTATGCCTTAGCTATTGTGAATATTCGCCTTTTGGCCTACCCCTAGTGACTTTGAGCCTCCACAAAGGCTAGGTTGAGGTTAAATAATTGCATATATTAGGTCCTATGCACACACCGAATTTAACATGTGCTCCCGGCCGGAAAGGTACACACTGACTCTGTTGGAAAAGCAAATATTTTACTTGAGAGGGATAAGAAGACCTTTATCCTGTGTCTGACCAGGCTCCAAAATTTGTAAGTGGTCTTCAAAGCGGATTTAGGGGTCAGGGGGTGGAGCCCTCTTGGCAGGGCTTAAGCCCCAAGGGGGAGGGGAGTAACGGGGTGGGTTGCTACACTTGTCCATTTCCAGTTTACCGTATCGGAAATAATCCGACTTTTCGAGTCAACTTGAACAGTTCCCAGGCAGCATCTCCCGCGTGGATTGCCTGGCAAAGACCTTGTGTACACAAGGGTCTTCCTACGCCGGTGGGTGAACGATATTAGGGGGATGTGTCCATAGGCAAACACAGCCGCTGCCAACTGACACCCAACTAGCCCTGAGCACAGTATTTTGGTCTAAACTGACATCCAACCCCAACTGTATATAAAGCAATACTGGTGACAGTGTGTATGTATTCTATTGAGGTGTAGTGCTTTGCCACAAGTGACTACAAAGCACAGACATAAACTGTTTGCTGACTGTGTTGCTATTCCTACATTGACATTGAATTACAATTCCTGAAGCTATAGGTAAAAACATGAGAGGCACATGACAATGTAAGCAATCTGGCATGTTTTGGTAACCATGAAAAGCACACATTTATTATATCAATATTGGAGTAGGATCGTGTATATTTGATGTGGATTGGTGGCGCCTTGGGCCTAGCTGACTATTTATGTCTGGGATGAATGGTTCTGGCGTAGATGTTTATCAAATTATTGATAATCCATTGGGCCCGACACCTCCAGGACATGCCATCAGTAGTGTCAACTTGTTGGTCGAGGCTCCAGGGGAAGCATTCCCTATCCCCCTGCAGTTCCCACACACTGTGAGATACACTCTAAAAGTGACTATTTAATCTACCAGCCATCAATATAAACTCTACAATGAATCACTGTATTTGAGATGCAGTGAAGCAGTGTATTTTCATTATGAAGCCCTAGAAATTTATACAATGAAGTACTTTGTTACAAGGAATCTCTGTGAAAATATTGGTGAAAGCTTTTCCCCAAGGTTGCTGGGGAACCAACGTTATTTTGACAGTAATTTCTTTAACAGTGTACGGATCCTATACCCATCCACATTGCACCCCATCCCATGCCAAACCATTCAGCCCCGTGCAACAATTACCGCCATTCCATCTCCATTAGCACGCTATATTGCACATTAGTTCAGCATGGCTGCAGACGTTTGCACAATTTGCAAATTCATAATTATGTGTTATATGGACTAGGAGCCCTGTCAGAGTGACTACACAGCTGAGAGTTATTTTGACCCTGGAGTCTGTGGGATTTATTTTGTCAGTTTCGCTCCAGTCACTTGTGCTACTGCATAGCAGGATCCTATAGGGATTTTATGTGTGGCTGAGCTGTGAGGGGTGGGTTTTATAATTGTTCTAACCAATGTTATGTTAAAGTGACTGATACTAATGCTTGTCAATGTGTACAGTATGGATAGATACCTTTACAATGGTATTCTGGCACAGCATAGTGTACACCAATTGAGTGAGGTCCATACTGGCTCAATATGTATATCACTATAATGGAATAATATTGGACAACATCGTGATCTGAATGGCATTTACGGTCCCACACAAAGCTTATCGCAACGCCTGAGATCCTCACTGCATATTTTATCATGACCACAAAGGTGACAGGTAGGTCGATGGAAAATTATTAACAAAGTATGGCAAAATGTGTCCATTCAGATAGAATCGATATTGACACGGTTTATCGTTTTAAGAAATCAATTGCATTGAATTAGCTTAGACAAAAGAACACTTCACTGGGGTGTTTGTATTGTCCATGGGGCACAGAGGTATGTCCATGGGAGCACAAGGAATGTATGTATAGAAGGTGTCCAACAACATTAGCTTTTCAATTCTAGACACACAATCTTCAGCTAATGGAATGGAGAATTATACATATTTAACCTTATTCCCAATCCATACAATGTTACAAACATTAGTTTCCAATAGGGTGATAGACAACCATTGAGCAGAATCAACAGTCCCTGGTTACAGTGCTATGTCAATAATCAACATTGTGGTATCAATATGGGAGTTTAAGTGAAGAAGGAAGACTAGAGCTCATAGAGTAGACTCCTGTCCCATTCAAAAACTTCTGACATCATAAAAAGAGGCAGTGAGGATATATTATACCAACTATTCCGACCTGGTTGGGGAGAGAGGGGTGGGCAGATGCGTGGTGGAGATATGCTTGTATAACCGTTTCCGATTGTTGAGCTACGGGGCTTACGATGTAGCTGAAGGGGTGCAGGAGGGCCTTATTACCCATTTAAGGGTTGGTGATGCAGGAGTGCATCATGTCCATGGGTCGTCATGATGCACCAATGATGTGCTGGTGAGTAGACTCGCCAGCACTTCATTGGAGCATCATGCCGACCCTCTAGGAGTGTATCAACCCTGTAAGATCGGTGTAATGCATGAATGAATTACCTGGTACGTTAAAACCCAGGGGAGCATTCATGCATCATGACGACCAATGAGCATGATGCATTAATGCATCTGCGGCCCTTAAAGGGTTACCCAGTCTGGGGGTAGGATTAGAGGGGGTTTTCAGGCTAGCCGCTAGCTATGGTACTTACACGGCCTCTTAATGGTCAGATTATTGTGAGTGGTAATTAGGGGTAGTTAGGGGAGGTGCATACAACACTACCTGTACCCACCACTACCAGCAACATAATGGTACCATTCTCATCTTGGCTCTAGGATGAGAACCGTTGCTCATCTCCCTTTTTAAAATCCAACAGAAGGGGCATTAAGATAACCAACGATCATCTGATTAAATCAGGGTCTTATATCTATAGGTTTACACAAGCCTAGCACAGATGGCTACGGCCAGGTCGGGCTTTGTCATAAAGGGTACAAACCACTGGGTGGGGGGATGCTGTGGGAAAGGCCAGAGGGGGACTATACTGACCACAGGAATAGAAGGGCGTGGAGGTGGGGAAAGGGATGTGGGTGAATGGTAGAGAGGGGATGGAGGGCTGGTTTGAGTAGAGGGTGGGGAATATGCTTGGACTATGGGGGAGGAGGGGGTGATGGGACCTTGGACATTGACAGGTGCAAAGTGCACAGCGGCAGGGGCGGTACAGGTCACTTGCACTGTGGCTCCGCCCGATGGCCAGCCAGAGATAGGCGCTGTAAATCAAAGCCTTGGCAGGCCGTGAGAGTCATCTGAGGCACCGACAAGTTCATAATGCACGCCAATAAACACACAATATGCTCCAAATTTGCCCCAATTAACGTCTTAATCACGCCCCCTGCGGCCGGCGCGGCATTGGGCATAATTCTCCAAGCTGGGCGATGATCACAGTTTGATTGTTTGACCGGCCGTTAGTGGAGCTGGGTACTGTTTGAACTGCGTTCCTGGCGGCTCCCCAGTGGTCCAGCAGCATCATTCAGAGTCAATGACACAGCCAGCAATGGCCATTGTTCTGGCAACAGATCCGGCTATGATTAAACATGAGCTCTGGAGTATGTCTCGTCGACCAGCGCTGGACCGACAACAACGAGTGGGGGGCAAAAATAACGCCCAAATCGGTTTATTGCGTTCCTTCCAATTTGCCCCAGTCGCTTTTCCGCCGAGAGGGTCTTTGATAATTTTCTGATGCATCATTGCTCGATCACCCTCTCTGAATTCCCTCCCTCCTCCCTTCTTTTGTTTTTGCCACTCGCCTGGCGCTTTTTGCATCCCTGGATGTTTGGTGTTGGCTTGGTCATTCAGGCAAACCCCAACAATTACCACGGTCCAATTAAATCTGGTGTGGGATCAAACCGAGCGCCTAGACCGACACGTACAAATGCCATTTTCTCTCAGGACAAAATTACTTCGTGCAGTAGAGGAAAAAAAATGCCGCCACCTCATCAAGGGTACTGGCGGCATCACATCCCCCCTTGGCCGTCACAAGAAAATCTCATCATTATCTGAGTAATATCTCTGTGTCTAATTAAAGTAATCAGCCATCAGCTGCGGGCCACAGAAATAAAAATGAGGAAAGTTTGGATTGGCGTGGGACTTTCTGGCAGACTTGGCTGTTGGTAGGACATGGAGAGACTGGCAGAGGAGACATAGAGACTAGGCAATCTACTAACAAAAGATTACTAATCCAGCTCATATCTACTCATATCTAATATGTCTCAGATTATAAGGAAATGTTTCTAGACTCCCAACAAAAGTGTCAAGGCCACTTAGTTTTGATGTACACACTAGTAGGTTCTAACATGGCTACCACCAAAAAGTTTTCCTACATGCACTCTGAAAAATGACTTAAATCTAGCATGCATCCCTGTGGGCTGTACAGTGAATCACTACAGTTGTGATGCAGTGAAACAGTGTAGTTTCTACAGTAAAATGTCAAAATATAGTGCAGAATATAGTGCAGTAAAGCACTGTATTTTGGGGACCTATATGGAAAAAATGTTCAGTGAAAGCTTTGTTCCAATGTTGCCAGAGGATCATCAATAATCTGAGAGTAATTTTTTACAGAGTACATGGCATATCACTTGTACATCCACCCTAGCTTCCTTTAACATCATCAGTAAGTGTTACAGTTTACAATATTGATATAACAGACAATGGTTCTCCAAATATCGGTCAGGTCATGACCGATGGGCCTATTGGCTCCGTTTCTTATGGGAGAGACAGGTCTCTAAGGCGGACTTGTTTGAGGATAAGAGGGTCAAAAGGGAGTGACGCATAACTGTGTAGTCAGTCAGGTCCGGGTTTGTAAGTGGGCTGACCCCTGGGGGGATCGTGGGTGTGCAATCTGCTCGTTTTATCTCTGGTATCCCCTACACACAAGATAGACAGAGAGCCCACTCAACTCTCCACACATCAAAGTCTGTACAGGGAAAAGTCTCATATGCAAAGTGTTTTTATGTAAATACACACAGAGAGTGCATTTTACACAGAGTGAGAGCATTTGGTCTCTGTTGTCTTATGTTCACAATGACAAGAACCACACTAGGTTAGATATCAAAGACAATTTTCACTCCTTTGAAAAAAAGTCTCAAGATACATTGGATGTATTTCGCAATGCCTCAGCAGTTTTGTCTTTAAGTAGTACATGTGGGAGTACAAGTTGTAGTAGTGGGTGCAATTAGAAGTGTAAGTTATATAAAGTCCATAAAGTGGTCAGTAAAATCAATATGGCAACAGCTCATCATACTACAGTCACCATAGGTCCCTCCCACCATTGTCAGACCACTGCCTCTTTGTGTAGTGTATCCTAGTAACTGGCCTATGTTGTCCCTAGTCCCATTCACAACCCCCTGAGATCCGGAAGATGGCAACGCCTGCTGTTTGGTGAGAACCCCCGTGGGAGATCCAAGCCAACACGCTGACCATCCGGTGCGCCGCCCCTCGGCGTGGGACGCCTTGTCCAGCAAGGTCAATATTGACCATTGGTCTGGAGGGGGGCAGGCTCACCACTCCAGCCTCACTGAGCACTCTCTCAGGACCCCCTCTAATGACCGGACCTACTCATGAACTGCTGGGGCAGGCCCTAAAATGAAATCAGCCACATTGTTCCTATAGAGATGATGTTCTCTTTTTCTTTCTGGACCTTTGATCCAGCCACACTAAGGGTATTGTGTTCAGATATGATCGCTTGATCCTCTACAGACATTTATGCATATGTTAGTGTTCCATGTCATGCAAAATATCAAAAAACTCTAATTCCGGATAGCATACACAGTGCCAAATCACATGTAACCCTAAAACTGAACATAAATTGGATATAAAGATAGGTATCATATGTACATGCTATTCGTAAAGGATGTTTCAAATAGTGTATCAGGTCAAAGTTTGATAAAGCTCCTCAGCTATAACACAACTCCTAGATCCCTTCTTCTCTGTTAACCTCGGTGTTCAATAGGGGTTTAGGAGACGCGCTTTAGTGCTGATTAGCCTCAGCTGGCCTTTATTTTACTACCTTTTGATCCCAGTCGTGTGGTTTGATCCCAAGGCAGCTACTGGTCAAGGCTGCAGTGGTCAAGTACAGTCTGGCCTCCCCAACAAATAGTCCTAGAATCTGAGCTCTGCACTCAAAATGGGACATCCTAGACTAAATCTCAGCAATATGTATATGAGCTGTGAAAAAGAAATGTATAAAAACCTGTAGCATTTGTGGATCCGCTACTAAAAGGCTATTCTTATTATTGCTTTAATTGATATTGCACATCGTATTTAGCATATGATTTAAAGATTGAATGGCAGCGAATTTGAAGAGATGGGGAAGCCATTGTCATATAAAATTAGGCATGGATGACAAAGGACCTACGTCATTTTCATTTGCCACACTATGGTATGACCAAAACTTGAGCCAGTGGTGTATAGGCATGAAGCCACCTCTGCTGTATACGAAGCCACTGACCTAGTTTGCCCGGGGGGGGGTGTGTGTGTAAGAATAGACATAGTAGATGAAGTGACAAGTGACCCCTGCTGGGGTCTTTATAGCACAGCATGCTATAAACTAGCAGGGGGTTGAAGGGTGGGAGGACGTGAAATCTGCTACCGGTCACTCACTCACTACCAACCACCCAGCCAGAACATGGAAGCAAACCACTGACCCACATGTCCAATGGTCCGGCCAGCACACCGATTTGACCCCCAGGCAGGTGATAGCAGACCTGATAAGGGGCCTGATGGTTGATAGCTCATGGTGTGTGTAAATAAAGAGAGGCCGTATTTGTTTACGTGTGGTGCGGCCGGCGAGGAGTGCTAGGTCCATCATCTGAAGATGATCACCTCCCCTGACAGTGATGGATCGCTTTCTGATGACGCTGACGTAACGTCATGTGCTGGACGCTATCTGTGGAATACCCCGCATGGCCCGTTCTGATAATTAGTGTCATCATCGACCGTATGACCCGTAACGGACGGTGGAGGGACGGGAACCATCTGGAAGCCACATCACTGATTTGATATTTATTTCTGGCTTTATGACGTGTTGTGAGATAATCTAGTGGGTAGAGTGCATTCACGTGTCTACTACGTCTGGTTCATATGGACGATTTCTACCCTGGTGCTGCCTTTTAAAATGACTGGTGGAATTTGTACAGAAACATTTACTTCATTGAATTTTAAAATGGCTGATGAACTTAATTTTGCTACATCCCATATCTGTAAAACCATAGTCCACTAGGCCTCATCGCCAGATTTTATGAAGGCTTTGTATTGCTCATTCACACTGCAGAGGCCAAGTGGACTATGGGGCCAAAATAGGGGGGAAACACGGAGTAGAGCCAAGTCCTGGTCGGTTTGTTAGCATAGCATTTTGCTCACAGGTCCAATAAGTACAGGCGAGCAGCTCGAGGCGGGTGTCCCAATTTATGAGCAACTCATATTAAGGCGATGGGAGTGATTGATTCCAGCCAGCAGTGTTTGGCGGCCATGGATGACCTTCTAACGGGCAAAGCTTTGGCGGTCGTGGTCAGGGTCAGACATGGGCGCTACTTGTGGCCATTGCTAGGAGCCTATTGCTCACAGCATAGTGAGCAGTTTGAGGTGAGCTGCTCGGAGCTGACACTATCTACAACCGGCAGCACGTCACCCACAGGTAGAGAGCTGTGACTCAACATCATAGCAAAGATGATGGATGAACCTGTGTGGGGCGACCACCACCAGGAGGAGGTGGAGGAGGGGCTGAGCAGCCTGCTGCTCACCAAAAGCCACCGGGAGCTGCTCGCCTTCTCCGAGCTGCTCATACTATGGTGGGAAGGTTAAAAAAAGGCACGCCTGCACCCACCCAATTAGAGGCAGCAGAAAATGAAACAAGACCAGCATATTTCGACTAATTAAAGACATAAGGGTAATTACTGGGGTTCGCTATCCTCCCCATGTCTCCAGATTTCTAGGTCATTGTAGGACATCGGACGTAAATTGGCAACTGCCAGTGGTGTCAAGATCCGCCCAACAAATATCTAGCTACTTTTGATGCAGTTAATAATCCAAGTGAAAATAAATGATTCAGACTATTAATAGCCAGAGTTAGCTCTCTTTTGAGATATGAATATCAAGTGAAATGGAAACTGAGGAGGGGTTCCACTATGAGTAGTAGTATGTATACCCATGTAGACGGGGGTGGTTGGGCGTGATTGGAGGGTGGATAGTGGTAGGCATTATTCAGCGGTCGAGGGTGTGGACATATCGCAGACTTGCTGCCGCAGCCATTAATAAGCTGGGTACGTGTGAGGTGGCTGGCCGCTTGCTCAGATTGGTGATTAGAGCAACCTTTAGCTAGCTCCTAGCGTCATCAAGCTGTAACCCAATCCCATAACCACGACTAATGAGGGGGACGACGTAATTTACTGGCCTCCCGTTCAGCGGCCGGTTCATCATTGGTAGCAGACGACATTCCTTACAAAGCTGATTGGTTCAAAAACATGCCTCCAACTAAATTCCCGCCCAAAGTCATGGCACATATTTACCGGGTGATTAAGCAATCATCTGGCATCCTAAACCTTCGCTGCTCAAGGCTTCTACAAACAGGGATGAAAGTCTTCAGGTTCTTTCCTCTTATTTCATTCCTACATCCCTCTACATTCCTATACAAAATTCAAAATCAGTGTTCAGGGATTATAATTCTGTGCTCTGTCAGTGCATTCATATGTAAGATTACAGCAGACGACATTTAACTCATACAGTCTTTTTTTAGTCTCTTCACTGAAAATACAATTGCATTTTGGATCCGTCCGATAAATATGAACTAATATTTCGTGAAATTTTAGGAAACTTGATAGGAAACTGTTCGTTTTGTAGCTAGAGAGTCAGAATGTCCAGCTGTAGAGGAGCACGTGACTAGGTTTAGGGTCAAAGGTTATTCAGAGATGTAGGTAATGATGATTGGGCTGAGCCACTACTGGCAGTCAGCTCAAGCCATTAGGATAAGCCTTTAAAGGCAGCTCATGCAGGAGTGCACCATGCCCATGATGCACCAATGAAGTGCTGGCGAGGCTGCTCGCCAGCACTTCATTGGAGCACTTCATTGGTGTATAGATGTAAACCCTGGCATGATGTCTGAACGCAGCCCTGGCGAGTTACTCACATACTTATAGGATGCATCAGCGTCCTTTAAAGGGTTATACTACAGATAAGTAGACTGTGGCGCCTAGCATGTGTATCCTCACATTAATCATACGTGGTCACAGCCTTGACAGTTGGGGCTCGAGTGAAATGCAAAACTCTACAAACAATCCCCTACTACTACAGGGCGTGTTTTTCCATTTATAATGATATTGACTCCCGTGCGCTAACATTGGGAAACATAAGTTACTGGCTGGGTAGGAGGGGTAAACTCACTGTGTCGCCAGGCTGACAAGGAATAAGTCTACAGTGCACCAGTTAGAGACTCTAGGACCTAGTTCACACACACTAGAGACTGGGGGCACAGTACTCCACTGCCATAATATTCTAAATCAAGGACCTACCCTGTCTAAGTCATTGTTGTCCCATCTGACAACCTGCAATCTATATGAATATACAAGAGCCTCCAGGCCTCACAACACCTCCACATCTCTGGTGGGTGCGTCCAAGTGCTCACTACAAGTAATCCCAGCCTTTTTTTTTAATAGAGAAAAAGAGAGGGTTACCAATAACCAAGGGATCAAATAGACAGGATTGTCAGTATGGGGCTATGGTTAATATGCCATTTTGAGTTGCCTGCCAAGGAATGTTTTCATTAGTAGTGGAGAGGGCCTCTGGTCTCTGTTTTCTTCACACAGGTGATCACCCACTGATGAGGTCAGGAGGTCACATACTAAGCAGCCTACCCCACCTCAGGCCAGTTTCCTGTTCTCAAGTAGGCCACAGAAAGAAGGGCTGCCGCATGCTGAAGAGGCAGGGGGGGGGGGTTGTGAGAATAAATTCATCCTGACAAATTATGTTTATCTTTCACCCAATTTACTCTAAAACTGGAGCCGTGGTATTTTGGGCTGCTGATGGGATGCTTTGGGGGTTGAGGTAGGGGTGAGGGGTATAGGAGGGGTTGGTAGGAAACAGGAAGGGAGTGGAGTGAACTGCCAGTTTGAGAATCTTTGTTGAACCTTTGCTAGTGACACGGCGACCGGAGCGTTTCAGCGGGAGACGCGCAACCACGGCTGCCCCCTGGTGTTGCCGGGCCTAATTACGATCAACAGCTTTGCCGGTCTGGTTTCGGCTCGGGAATGTCTAACATGGCTGGGTGCTGGCAAACTAGCCAAACTAACTGAGCCCAGGGGGTTTGGTGAAGGGCGGATTTTGGTGGTGGGGCAGGAGAGGTCGGCGGCCAGTCTGGCCCTCCCTCCTTCTCTATAACATGGCCCAGGCGTGCTGGGGTCATACTTTGCTCCCTCCTGGCACTAGCTAAGTTCTAGCTGGATTCCGTTGATAAACCAGACCTAGGTTTGTAGAGAGGTACACAGGCGGTCCCGGTGGTGGTACACCAGTCGTTTCAGCACCCTTGCTGCTTGTAATGGACCTGGCAGAGAGAGGAAGAGTTTTATCAGAGACTGACTCGAATTTTATCCTATCGACTGTGTGGCACTCAGAGATACATGTCGGACCCCCATGATGGATATGTTTTCTCCGGCTGTCACAGGGAGCAGCACAACCTTCATTATCACCACCCCATAGCACTGCAGTAACGTGGTCCGATAGCCCAGTACTTTCTGCTGGCTGGATTCCCCTCTTGCTCTACCCCCTCGCCTCCTCAACCTCAGTAACACGTTCCTCCTCTAGCTCTGCCTCCCCCAGCTTCTTTCCTCCAGTCCCTGATACATACATACCCAGCCTAGTTGCCGCTCAGTCGGAACAAACTGTCTGCCACAAGTCACACAAAAATGTAGGAGCCCTGTTTTCTGTCTATAGCAGGTGCTGGGATATACCGTCTAACACACTGACAAGTCGTTCTATGGCCATCCTTAGTAGAGGGAGACTGGGGTGATTTTTTTTTTTTATTGTCTATGTCTATTCTTTTTTTAATGTCTATGTTTCCAGTCTGTTATTTTTTTTTAATTCATTTATTTTTGTTTTAGATAAGAATGTATTCTTATATTGTGATTTTTCCCCCCTGGGTTTGGTTTCACTGGGAATGCTACACACTTGATATAGTTCCCTTAATGCCATTTCAAATCAGAAACAACATGTTGCAAAATGTTTTCTCTCTTTTTCCCCTCGATATATACAAAGGTGCGAGTCTGGAGAGAGAGAGAGAGAGAGAGAGAGAGAGAGAGAGAGAGAGAGAGAGTGTTTGCATTTTGACACATTGAGTTGGCTGAGATATCGTTGAACATATTGTGATAAATATGACAGGGGAGCTGAAAACGCTACAGCGGCTCCACATATCTGCTATTTGTCAAGGGTGCACCTGGCCATACTATCATGTCATACATATCACTAAAGATGCAGACCACCTGTTAGGCACTGCGGCTTACTTTCTAGGCATTAGTGGGTGGTGTTGATGGGAAGATCTCAGTGATTAATTACTTATGGCTCCAGAGTCCTATATCAGCAGTATACACGTGTGGAATTATTTGAACATTAATAGACCCCAGGTGCATATCAATTCACCCAGAGCAGTGATTTAGTATAGGTAACGACATGAGTTCCAGTAGTATACTGAATGTTCAATGAGTACCGGTATATAAGAACATGTTTATGTTGGATTATAATGGTTAATATCATAGCAAATGGTATCTTATTTTTCTGTCGCTGAATGAGGAAATGATTATCAGATACAATTATTTTTCTTTGTATAAATTTCCCTATCCATTTTGCACATGAATAATACGTAGAAAATGTTTGAATATATTTAAGGTATATGATGATATATGTGTATTTTTATTTCGGTATGAATTTGGAGAGTCAATAGTTAAAGCCCACCTGGGTTAAAGGCCATAGTACCGGGTCATAAAGGCATGGATCCAGATGCAATTGTGACAATACTTGGACCTGGTTATGGGAGCCTAATTCAGGGTGGGAGTTGCTGAGGGACAGCAGTGATCTCAGTTATGGGCGGTTAATGGTAGAAAGCAATTGCTGTTCACCGCTGTTCTCGACTCACCGATGGTCATTTTTCTTCATTTCCAGGTTCATCAACGCTCGGAGGAGGATAGTTCAACCCATGATTGACCAGTCTAATCGGGCAGGTAAGTCCCAAGTCGTTACTCCTTTCAAATCACGGTGGCCGAAGCCCGGCCACCACCACCCCTTTCTCGGCTTTTTGTGACCTTTGCCAGGTAGAAATGGGGAGTGCCCCAAGTCAATTTGGTTAAAGTAGACTAAACCACTGTGAATTTACCGTTATACGTTAGTTCTATTGAATATCGGCCACAGAGGTATTGGAAATGGGATCGGTTATTACTGCGCGTATAGCGGTGATGAAATAACTCTAATTAGTAGTATAATGAAATTGGAATTTGACGAAGGTCACAAAGGCAAAAGCATGCACTGAATACTTCTATGTTTAGTATGTATATATTTTTCTAACATAGTATACTACCGCATGATAGTGACAAATACATTTCTTTAATCACTTTCATTTTCTACCTGAATTCATCTCCCATATCCCTGCTCTCTTGCATGCTTAATAATTAGCCATCCCGGTGCTATAACTCTTGCTGCATGTTCCTTTTCGTTACTCCTCAAACATTAATAAAACCTCCATAAGTAGGGGACCACCAGACGTGGATGGTCCTTATGTGTTTTTCATGGGTTTTTGCCTTGGCCTTGCACTTAGATCCACACTGGTATCGTAGAAACAGTAGCTTGGTGTCCCAGCTATCTGTAGAGCAGTGTGTATGCTTTGTCCGGCCCCTGATAACACTGAGAGGGCCCTGTGTGCACGGGTTGCTGTGGGCGTAATTGAAACAAGGCAGCTCTTTTACCCTTCCCCCACTGGGCGAGGGGATAAGTGTAGTCAGATACCCCCATGTCGGGAGTCTGGCCAATGTCGGCGCTGCCCACGATCCAGTTGGATGTGAGTTGTCACATGAAGCAGAAAAGGTTGAGGGAGAATGCGAGAAAGAGCCCTCCACCCCAGCGTCAACACTCCACGTCCAATCAGACGTGTTCTGTGTCGGACAGCATTGATTTATCGCCCACGGCGATTGACTTAAGGACACACAAGTATAACCCTTTAAGGGCTCCTATGCCCATTGGTCGTCATGAAGCACCAATGAAGTGCTGGCGAGACTGCTCGGCAGCACTTCATTGGAGCATCATGACGACCCTCCGGGAGTTTATGTGTCAGCCCCGTAGGGTTGGCATGATGCACCAATGAAGTGCTGGTGAGCATTCTCGCCAGCACTTCATTGGTGCATTATTACAACCAATGGGCATGATGCAATCCTGCATCAGCGGTCCTTAAAAGTATAAGGTACACAGGCCAGCACCAGATAAGGGCACAGGCCTGGTGTTTGATGACAACGCCCATCCATGTTTTAGGCGGCAAACTGCTCTGACCAATGTCTGCTTGCATAAATCTCTTTCCCTGCATGCTTCTTTCTAACACTGCCCCTATTTTAGTATAAGTTAGAATCCTATTCAAATTTATTTCAAAATTTAGAACTTGCTTTACATGTTTATGTACATTTTTGTTCATTTTATCCTCTGGCCATAAGTTGAATGAGTTCATTAGATGTGGTATTCGGATATTTGATTTATGTTACGTGCAGACTAAATATAGATAGGTCATGAATATAATACAAATCCTTTCCAAACATACGATGTATTCATCGTCAGTAGGGCCGTCTATATGACGTACTCCTTGGTTGCACAGGCATATCACAAGGATGTGGGAGTTTGGTCATGCCCTACATCTTTTTTATAACAGAATGAACCAAAACATGCACGTAAGACAGGAGGATCTAATTAGAATTAAGTAATGCTCTTCAAAATTAATATAACGTAACCACATTTTGGACGATGAAATATGATTTGTGAATTTGCACCTTTCATTCTCTTCAAACATTGATATAATGTATCCACAATTAAACCATAAAAAAATGTTTTGCTAATTTCCTTCTTTTCAACAACCTTCTTATCAATGTTTTTATTGTTGTTCCAGGTCCTAGCAGTACATATAGTCCGGAGGGTGCCGGTATGGGTTATATGGATAATCAACAAATGCATATGAGAGGGCCAGGTGAGTTTCCTTTCTCAAGAATTTTCTATTAAATCTGTGCTAAAAAAATGAAAATCCAAATATTTCTTGTGCAACTACTTCATTGAGGCAACCAACAGTAAGAAATAGGGACGTGGTGGAAGGTGCCTTCAGAGAAGCTACATTCAACAACGTGTGAGAGGGATGAGGAATATCGAATGTGCTTTGTTATTGTCTCTTGCCGACAAAACTGAGATTTTAGCATCGGCACCTCCCCCATTCACATGCCACAGTCTTGTAAAACAAGACCCTCACCCAGCTAAATACTCCCTACCAGTCTCCAAGGTGTTCTTGCAGATACAGCTGCCACCAATGAATAAACACCACAGGGACAGAAGACCTGCCAACAGGAAAGCAGGCTTCAATCTGTTGATACTACTCCCTGTCACAATCCATGCCACGGCATCTAGTGGCAACTGTCTTCACTGCAAGCCAGATTACCCGTGATGCAACAGTAGCTCAGAGATTATGCAAAGGGCTACTTGTCATTGGATAAGACAGCGCACAACTTGGGTTAATCTGGGACAAACTGGCCTGGTTGGGCTTGTTTATAGTTCATTATCGCGGCCCCGGGTCAGGGCTTCCTGGTGGCTGCGCTTGTCTAGTCTGGCTTCTGGGTGGCTTCAACGGCCGCAGCTCTGGGAAAGGCGATCAGGTTGCCATGTGTTTTACTTGGCTATTAGCTACGTAACTTGCGCTAATTCGCGCGCCCAAATTGGCCATTAGTGGGCAGGCCTTCTGACGGTAATCTCCCGTCTTGTCTGTGGTGCTGGGCTCCCGGGACTACACCTTAATCCCAATCCCCCATCACAAACTGCCTCTAAACGGCCTCCATCTTTTCTGGATAAAGATAACAATGATAATAACATCCATGAAGGTCTTGGATTCCTTCACCATATCTGCCCATGAAACATGTATGAAGTACTGGGTATAAGCAGAGCCTTAGTCCCTAGAAATGGCCAATGTTAGTGATATGACTAATCAGTCTAGGGGCTTCTATAATAACTAAGGCGCTGCTATAGAGGGCTCATCAAGCTGGTGGTGCTCGTGGTTGGGGTAGTTTTTATATAACGTTTATAATATTGAACACCTGCCTCTCCTACGAGGCGCGTGTGGTAAATGGGAATTACTTTGGACAGCAACACACCGTTGAGGCGGGCCAGCTGATCTAGTGATGCGTTAATGACGCCTCTATTATGAAGTGCCCATTGCTCTGGGGGCTAGTCATGGGAGCTGCTGAGGAGAGCCAGACTTCTCAGGCTTAGGACTGCAGCCACTGGAGTGGACAATAATCAGTAATGGAGATAGGGAGTGGAGGCGTCTGTAACATTGTGTAAGTCGTCCTAGGGGGTAATGAGGAACAACACCCAGGGGCAGGGAGGGCGTCAATGGACACCACTGGACAGGTGGACATGGAACAGCTGTTGACTACCATCAAATGACCAGTGGTCAGTAGATGGTGAGAGTGGTTTGGGGGATAAGGGGAGGCTCAGCAAGGATGAGGATGTAGGTGGAGTGGGTCCTAAGTTAACCCTTTAATGCTACTAATGCATTGATGCATCATGCCAATTGGTCGTCATGATGCATGAATGCAGCTCTGGTGAGTAACATGCCAGGGCTACATTCATCTATGGAGTCCCGGAGGGTCGGCATGATGCTCCAATGAAGTGCTGGGGAGCAGTATCACCAGCACTTCATTATAGCGACCAATGGGCATGATGCACTCCTGGATCAGCCACCCTTAAATGGTTATTAAGACAGAGGATGGGTTTGTAGAACAATGGTAGTTAGGGAGCTAGAAGAGCGACCGACCACTGTGCAATGATTACAGGCAACAAGTCAATGATGTCGCCCTCCATGTCATCAGCGGCCCCTGGGGCGTCATGGATACCCCTCAGTAAACAATGGGAGCTGCCGAACAGATGCCCCTTACAGGTACTCCTGAAGCCAAACATGGCCTCATCCCCACCCCCAGGTGACACCAAGGAGGCTGATCGAGAGGTGGACACCAAGTATTGCAGTAATAGAGTCATGAAATGACTCAAGGCTCACTTAGCTTGGAGTTGTCATAGTAGGTAGGTGGGAGGGGGTCCATTGTGCAGGATTAATTAAATCTGGATTGTGCACTCTATAATGTAAGCTGACTTATTTTACAGAGGTGTAAGTGTTTGTAGGCATTTCCCAGAGAAGAGGGGTTTCTGAATGTTCCCCTAAACACTAAAACATGGGGCTTTCACTTGATATGTTAAATATTCATTAAAGATCCCCTTGATACAGGTACCCTGCTTCAGCTTATGAGAAAAAAAGTACAGTGGCTTTTGGGCAGCGAAGAAGAGAAGCTAGGTAGGATTTGAGTGGGCAAAGGTGTGGAGGGGGTGGAGTAAATTTGATGGGGTCAGCAGTGGTCAGTGAGCCTAGAGTCTAACCTGGAGTAGCAGGACATGTAGGCGTTACTGGAGTATAGGCAGGGCAGTGCACCCTGGAGGAGGGCTTGCCAAATGTCATGTGCTACTCCCCCAACTCCTCCACGGTCACCTGTCCCTGACATGGAGTGGCCTTGCCCCGGCCATGTTGGGGCCTGGAGACACGCCCGCCATTTGTACCAGGAAATAGCCATGCGGCAAGTGCACCAGCTGGATTTCCGTTAGGATTTTCGCCGCTGCCGATTCGCAGGGGCTGTGATAAGGGAGCGCGGGCAAATTGAAAGCCCCCCTTGCCCCCGGGTCTGGAGTGGGTTTGAGGGGAGGAGGGGGGGATGTCAGAAGCCAGGCCTGCCAGGCCGGCCATCGGGGTGATCACGTTGCGGCATTAGAGTTATGGCCAGCTAATGCTGTCTACACGTCGGCCGGCTGTCAGGGGTGGGCCCCGCCTGACCCTCCCGGCCAGCCATCACCGGCCTCATGGCTTCCCTACTGGCTTCACAACAGGAAGAGGTATAAGAGCCTCTCTGATCCTCCTCCTCCGGTTGGTGTGCAGAAATGACCCCTGGTATAAATGATGCAGTCGTCTTGGCCCCTATACACCTTCCTATCAACCCTTACCCCCACCCCTTCCTCTGCCTTATGATGGCATAGACCCGTGACTTGGAGTTTACCCCCTGAGCTTGGATCATGTCGGAGCCAATAGATCTCCAGGTTGGGGGACCTGACGACCTGGGGTCCTGACCAAACTGTGTATGAACTGGAGATTTTGGCTGGTCTCTACCCCTATGATATTACCAATTTCTGAGACATACAGGAAAAAATAAACGGTGGCTTCGTTTTACTTGAGTGACCCTACCTTGACAATAATCAAAGTATACCTTGTCCATTGTAGTTGTGTAATCTATATACATTGTACTTCTTCTCACCGAAAAAAATCCAGACAGAATACTTTCCCAGTGACATTCATAAAATATCGACTCCATTTAAGCCCACCACCCAACCACCAGTCGGCTTGCCTAATGAACTTGTCACCACAGTCCTCTTTCTGTATACACTCTAAAAAATGTCTGCTGATTCTACCAAACACCCCCATTAACTCAACAATGAAAAATGCTTTTGATGCGGTGAAGCAATGTGATTTTTACAAAGAAGTCTAGAAGCCAGTTCAGTAAGCCACTGCGTTAAGAGGAATATCCAACAGTGGAAGGTTTGTCCCAGAGTTACTGGAGAACAGTCATTATTTTGACAGCATCTTTTACAGCGTATGCATAACAGCATTGTATGTGCAGAGACCAGTCCCCCTTTGTAACACGTCCCACGTGGTGAGGACCAGACCCAGGAGGAGCCCAGCGTCAATATTATCCCAGATTCCTCTAATGGCCAATAGAAGTTGGGGGTCTCACAGGCCAACTGGTAGAGTGGCTTCTGGAATATGCAGGAGGAGCCCCGCGCCTTTACTGGTTATTACCCTCAATATCATTAGTGGTACCCATGGGGGCCACGTGTATCATATTGACTATGTGTTTTGGGAACGTTATAGCAATAAGGACCCGAGGCTCAATATGCCACCGCACAGGGTAATATGATCACACTGGTATTTCCCTCTGGCATTTATATTTAAGGGCCCAAAGAAAGCTCGGTAGATAAAGAGTATGATCGAAAATCCCTGACCCAATGCCTACTAACCAAGTAACTGGGAGGGCATAATATGAATTATCAGTGTCTTTAAATGAAATCATTGTAAAAAGTTTGTATTTTTAGCTTTGATAATGGAATTTGAATTACTTTAAAGATACGATCAGTAAATATAAATGGTACAAAATTTTTCAACAAGATATACATTGCTTATAATATGCATAAACATTTGCTGTTCATATGAGTAAACCTGAATCAGTTGAACTGTCATGGGCTTGGAGCATATTCATGAATCATTCATTTCTTGATTTATAGTTTACCTGGACAACCAAGGTAGGACTCAGCCGTACTTTGGAAGTATGTTCTTCATTGTCGTCTACCCCTTTGTCTTGCTTTGTATCATGGGTGTGAGAATTCTGAACAAACCTAAAGCCATTCGCTGTGCTTTGGTAGCGGATTTCCTACTAACCTATATCTGCCGTGTTCAATCACGCATTACTCTCTGTGGGGTTGGGACAGCTGCACTACTCCCGTGGACACACAGGATGAGAACTTTTGGCTTCCTTCTCCTGTGTTCCTGATTTTCCACCTATTCTATCCATAGGATTAAAGTGTGGGTTTTGGATGGGTATAGGTTATTGGTGGGGTGGCTTCTGTTGACGAATCATTGGTGTATATCCTTCCTGTGCTATTGTTCAGCCCACTCTATAGTCTCAGCACTGTTGTATTTGCCCTATATATTAGATCTATATCTGTTACCTATATATATGCTTTGTGTGATGTCACCTTACATAGTTTGTCCGTCCTTGAGCGCACCTTCCTCCCCAATAGTTACAATGTCGTTCATAAATACTCATCCTTCTTCGGTGTCCTCTCCACTTAAAAAAAAAAACATGTAGAAGGGAAAAAACAGAGGCACTGGCTCACACAAAAAGCACCACTTGGTTAATGAGTCATTTAAACTAGATCTGGGTTTATTGTCAGGGATTGCAGACCAACGTGCTGTGAAATTGGCCTACTCCTAGCAGCCGACGTCAAAATGCCTATCGATCTAACCGCCTGAATTAATGCAAATATAGTAGGCCGGAATCAATATATAGAACCTGTCACTAGGGATTACCAGGAACAAATCACACATAAAAGAATCTCAATTCTGATAAGATTTCAGCAAGGGAGGGTGCTGGTGAGGTTGTGGAGCTAGGGGGAGAAGACCGTGCTGATCATGGAAAACGGAGAGAGGGGTGACAAAAAGGAGTCTGATGGCTGTAAATAAATCATGAATCCTTTTAGTTTTTGTCCTCCAGAATGCTCAGACGTTGGTGAGAGTGAAATACTAGTGATCATCGGTATGGATGTGTTAGGGGGGATCTTTAAAATGATAACAAAAACAGATAGATGGCTGCTGAAGGAAGATCTTAGTGGAAAGGAGAGTAATTACTTGGATGGTGAATCTGGAAGCTTGGAGAGGCAATGGGAGATGGGTGTGAAACAGTGGGACACTGTTGTCACTAAAGACCACACCCATAGAACGGTGTCACTGTCCATAGCAGTCACTAGTGTGTCAGTTTGGTGTGACAGGGAGGGTGTATATATCTGTGTGTGCTGGTAACGCTGTGGAATTTAATGCAGTAATACATCATGCCCAAAACTCGTCAGGGCATCATTGATGCATGATGCCGACACAACACTCCTGGAGGTTCGGATTGATCTTCCAAGGAAGTGCTGGCGAGCAGTGTCACCAGTACTTCATTGGTGCATCGCAATAACCAATGGGCATGATCCACTTCTGCAGTAGCGACCCTTAAAGAGTTTTAAATATCCCATTGGTATGATTATACTCTGTACATAGACTATCTGTGTGGTCGAGTAGGATCATGGAGAATGGAGCTGAAACCCATACTCCTATGTTCCTACAGCCCACCCAGGAACATACCAAAGTACATCCACAAGTAGGATGTCCCCTCTCCCTCGGGGTTACCAAAGGGTGGGATCACCAACAGTAAGGACACTAAATGGGATGCGGATGGGGGGGGGGGTAGAATCATCAGGCGAGATGGGGGAAGGGCTTTCCCCCTTCACCCCACCCCTTTCCTCCAACTTGCCACAAAACCCCCAAACACCCCTTTGTGCTCGTCCTTCCTGCCACTTGTGGTCTGGGAGGCGGCGCAATAGGCGCCATTGACGCCTGGATGACGGCGGAGAAAGCTTGGAGGCGTCCTCTCTCCATGTCTTCCCTTGCTAGGATATCAAACAAAATAGTGCCAGTTGAATTGAGGCTACAAAAGAGGAAGAATTCCCAGTATTGTACTTGGAGGAGGTGTCGTTGTAGGTGTTTCCACAATAGAAGTCGACCTACTACAGTGGTTAGATGGGGGAAGGGGGTGGTGGGGTAGGTAGTGTACAGGTGTGGTGAACTTGACACCTGAGGAAATCGGCATGATGATGCCCCCTGTAAAGTTAATCACCATTACCTCTGGCCGCACAGCTGACCCCTGAGTACCCTCAGCTCCACTCAGCCTCACCTGACTCCGTCCTAAGCCATCATAGAGTACCCTAACTCTCTAAGGGTGGCTGATGCAGGAGTGCACCATGCCCATTGGTCGGCATGGTACATCAATGAAGTGCTGGCTAGCAGACTCTCCATGGGTGTATCAACTATGCAGGGTCAGCATGATGCATGAATGTAGCCCTGGCGAGTTACTCACCAGGGCTGCATTCATGCATCATGACGACTGATGGTCAAGATGCATTAAGGCCCTCAAAGGGCTGACCCCATCATCATAAACATTATCACTATAGAGCAACTGTAGTAGTACAGCAACAAGGCCAATGTATTGCCAGCAGCAGAAAGCCTACCACAAGCAGAGCTCACCAAGACAATATCAACCACAACATATTTCAATTAGCACAATAACTTCTGTTTCCAATTACCTCTGTCTTTATATAGGAATCTATCATATTGTCTAGTGGTTGCATCCACTGCTGAAAGCCTGAAAACAGCCCTCCGGATGGGTACCAATTGTAACCTATGAATTCATCTGTGAATTAATGGAATTATCTCATTGGTAATGATAGTTTACAGTATGGAGTCGATATTGATAGAACTGAGAACCAAAATTTAAGACCCTAAAAATGGACATTTTCAGCACCACTATATTTCATTTTCCAATACTGCCCACCATTCCAATAAATTCATGACATTAGCTCAGAGAGACGCCAATCTTCACACCCACACAAAGCTCTTGTATAAGTAGACTGCCACCTCCAGAACCTCAAACTAACTCAGCCCAACGCCGTCCAACACCAACACCACCACCACCACCACCACAAATGACTGATGAACAAAAAGGGGTGGAAGAAGACTGTGAAAAACCTCTTGTGGAACCACGCCGAAGAATATTGATTTAACAGTCAATTTAATTAAGAAGGCTTAGGGGGATTTTGCATTTCCTCGGCTTCGCTCTTCCCATTTCTTAATTTGGTTGAGAAATATCAATTGGAAAACAAGCGGCAGGATGAGATTTTTCACCAGTGGACAGAGAGAGTGGCCGAAAGCGAGAGATAAAATCCCAGTATTTGGAGCTTTAGAATTAAGCAGGTGCAACCAGATTTTTTCTACGTTAATGTGATAGCTTGGATCTCCAGATCTCTCATTCTAGTGGGTGTGTTGGTCCTAACCTCTCCTTAACACCCCCAGCCCCCCTGGAGATGTTCAAACCACCCTATGACAAGGACTCAAATGACAGGTGTAGTTTTGATAATTGCCCCTGCGCCAGGCGGTGCGACAAGTAAAAGGGCAACCATAAAGGAATGTGAGGGCCTGCCGAACAAGTGCTACCGAATAGAGCAGGTTCGGTGGTGTTCAGAAAGGCTGCTGGGAGGGCTTTGTATGGGGTAGGGTGGTAGGGGTGGGGAGGAGTATGAGGTAAAACCCACAGAGTGCTGGTCTCTATGGTGCGGGAGTAATGGTGCATGGAGATGGTCGTGTCTCCTATAGACCCAATAGGGCCGCACCTCTGTGCCGTTAATGTAGGCCCGCTGCAGGCCTCTCACCTCCCGACCTCTAACCCTCTTGATCAGTGACTAGAAACACCACAGCCAGGTGAGACGGCCAGGTATAGACGCAAATCACCGCGGTTGGGGGTGGTAGGGATGGGAGCATAGAAAGAAGAGGTTGTGATGGGGTATTGGAGTCGCAGGGGGTGTTGGGATGTAAGAGGTGGTAGGGGATGCGTGACTTGAACTTTGGCGTTTTGGCACACAGTGTGTGCTTGCACGCTAACATAGAAAAGCAGGCTCGTGTAAGGCCGCGGGGAATGGGGTGAAATATATATACATCAATAAAAAAAAAGATATAAGAAAAGGTATCAAACAAAAACCGTTTAGCCCTTTTTCCATCATGGTGCGTATAAAACCTTATGTGGGTTATCAACTATACATAGTTGGTGGTATTTCGCACTTACCGGAAATACCAAGGTGTGCTATGCATGCCGGGAGGTCTGGCTGCGACTGCAGCGCCACCTGGTGCTATAGCGTATAGCTGTGGTGTAGGGCGCCAGTGGGAAAACTAGAAAAGGGCAGCTCCTGGTGCAGCGGTCTGATACACTCCATGTGGCCGCTACCTCTTCCATGGCCTCCCCATGATCAAAAGCAGACCCCACTACCTGAGCTTAATGAGCGCATCTTACGACAAAACCATCAATAACGCACAAACGACGCCCAGAAAAACAATCTGTGCGCCATCGATGGCAGATTTGCCGGGGTGGCATTTACAGGAAAGACACTTTAAAGGCCGCTTAAGAATTAATGTTTGTTGGTTGTCATGATGCATGAATGCAGGCCTGGTGAGTAACTCACCAGGGATACATGTAGGCCTGGTGAGTAACTCGCCAGGGATACATGCAGGCCTGGTGAGTAACTCACCAGGGATACATGCAGGCCTGGTGAGTAACTCCCCAGGGATACATGCAGGCCTGGTGAGTAACTCGCCAGGGATACATGCAGGCCTGGTGAGTAACTCGCCAGGGATACATGCAGGCCTGGTGAGTAACTCGCCAGGGATACATGCAGGCCTGGTGAGTTACTCACCAGGGATACATGCAGGCATTGTGAGTAACTCGCCAGGGATACATGCAGGCCTGGTGAGTTACTCACCAGGGATACAAGCAGGCCTGGTGAGTAACTCGCCAGGGATACATGCAGGCCTGGTGAGTTACTCACCAGGGATACATTCATGCTTGATGCCGACCTTACGGGGACAGGTTGATATACCCCAGAGGCGATAAAAAAACATAGTGCTGGCGACTAGACTCGCAGCACGTCATTGGTGCATCATGTCGACCATAGGGTATGATGCACTCCTGCATCAGCAACCCTCAAAGGGTTAGGAGAGGGTGAGTAGGTGGAAGGGGTTGAAGGTGAGGGTGGAGGATGGAGGCAGAAGTCATGGAAACAGATGTAGGTTCAGACGAGAGGGATCCATCATTATTTGGGAGCGGACTTCACACGTTGAGAGGCCATGACGAGATGCAGACCCACACGAGCAATAGCTTCTTCCCGACACCTGGGATGGATCTTCACCCGAGCCTCCTCCACGGTGGGAGGTAGGGCTAACTGCACAAGCAATCAAAACAACCCCCTACCAGTGAAAAAAAATATAAACAAATTTCCTCCAATTTAATTCTCTTGATAAAACCAGTCACCCCTGGGAACTGCATGGAGGAAGGGGGAAATAGAGGATGAGAACCCTCCCGTGCGTGACATGAGCTTATATCAGGGCGTAGTATTAAACCATATCTACCCTGGAGGAAGTCCCTCCTGTGCTATAGGCGCCCAGAGGTGATGACCTAGATATGACAACTTTGATCCCTGCTGACGTTGGGCTCACTAGAGGGGTTTGATCCACGGCCAGCCCAGCGCCACATCAAGGGATCCAGGACGACCTGGGCACAGGGAAGGGTCAGCATTGCCCTGGCGCCTTGTGCCCATCGGGTTATACTGCCTGTCCTGGCCTGTTAGGTCGGCCTGAGGGCGCAGGATCCAGATAAGACTGACATGCCTGATGACATGGCCTTTGTGGGTTCACTCATGTCCTTCACCCCACCAACTCCTCCCAAGTTTTATCTTCACTCCGTGTCCGGTCTGCCGGTCCTGGTGGCCAGATGCGATTACGCCCGGCGGGGTGAGGTTATGATTGACCTTTTTTCAGTTCAATAGAAAGTAATAATGTTCATGATTGTGGCAGCCGCTGGGGGTCGCCACAGGGCAGCCTGGGGGCAGTCTTTGTGTGCTTGGTCCCTGACTCCTGATGTAACTATTAGTATTAGACACAGACTGGACGCCTACCCCTAAAACCCTGAGAATTCTGGTGCTCCACCCCCTACCCCCTGACCTACCCAGGACGAATTTCAGGGTAATTAGTGCCACATTCTATTACAGCCTGGATCCCTAGGTTCCTGACCTCTCACCCCAAACACTACAATCGGCATGGACATCGCTGCCCAGTGAGCATTGGGAATCATGTGCAGGGCAGCCTTTGTGGGTGCCACAAAATATGAACCTGCTTGACAGTTTGTGTAATTTCTACTGCCATAAATGTGGGCAGAGGCCAAGCATAAATCTGTGCCCCCTCACCACCCCCTTCACCTCCAAGTGTAAGGGGAGCGCTGCAATCACATGCCATCCTGCCCCTAAAATGGCCAAATGCATATTTCATATTGCTTCACCTCAGCACGCCTCCTGCCCTGAGTCTTGCACCCTCCTGGTGCCAATCCTATATATTAGCCACCAGACCAATTTTAATGTCTTCAAACCACAGGGACACCTTCCTGTAAGACTCCCAGTCCTGCATACAACTTCCCTCAAGCTTTGTTCAGCTAGGTGGGCGTCAAACTCCAGGGTGTCTCTGGCACCTGGAGAGAGTCTGGAGGAAGGTCTGTGGGGGATCTCTGGTGATGGTTGTTCATGGTAGGGGGGCTTGGAGCATTGCATGACCTCTTGCTGTGCTGCCCTAAACGCAGGTCATCCTGGTAGTACACCTTTAAGGGCCGCTGATGCAGGAGTACATCATGCCCATTGGTGGTCATGATGCACCAATGAAGTGCTCCATTGGAGCATCATGTCGACCCTCTTGTACTGTACTAACCTCGTAGGGTCGGCATGATGCATGAATGTAGCCCTGATGAGTTACTCGCCAGGACTGCATTTATGCATCATGACGACCAATGGGCATGATGCATCAATGCATCATCGCCCCTTAAAGGCCTGGGGCGCGGCTGGTAGGGTGTATAGTGGGGCGGTAGGCAGGTGCGTAGTCCGACGCCCACCATTGTTACATCAACCATAACAATAACAGTCTCCATCATCGACCGCCAATAAAAACCCTTTCATGGCAGGTGTCGGCCTCGCATGTCAAGCCAGTTCCAGCACAGACAGTACCCCCCCCCCCCTGCACGCCCCCGCCCTATCATTCTGTGGCCCCAAGTGTCGGCATTGGCACCAGGCGAGGAGGGCCGCGCGCGAACATCGTCGGCGCCGACCTTCAGTCCACGTCCGGTCGACGACCCCTCAACACGCCGCGCCGACCCCGCTGGCCGGAATCTGCGGCACAGGCGCCATCCACAGTAGCCACTGATGTGTCGGCATATTGCTCTCCACAATAGAGTTTTATGATCTGGTGAAGAAGACATCAGCCAGAGGAGGGGAGGAAAGGGCGGCAGCGGCCAGCAGTGGCTTCCTCACGCCCTACTAACCAGCCCAAATGGCTTCTAACAACGCGGCCCTAAGAAAGGACCATAAATCTGTCACGGCACGCGCGGTCTTCATTTTACTCACAACTAAAACTCAGAGGAACCACCCCCATTCCATAAACGAAAAATGGGAAGCCCATATCATCGACCATGAATCATTTGGGAGGAAAATAAGGAAGAAAAACTACAGCCTGCCATTGTTATGGAAAAATTAATTTAGTTTTTCGATAGCGTCCCATAATGGTGAGCAAAAAGTATTTGCCGTTTGTTATGTAATTACAATCTTTCAGATTTGGTGATATCCTTTTGGCCTTTGGGATTATGACAAATGTGTATGTACTATCATGAATATACACCTGTTTGCCATGTGTTGGCGACAAAAAGCAAAACTGTAATATAAAAGAATTAGTGAAAGTAGAAGAATACATTAAATTGTGTTGGGAATAATTCAATGGGGTTGGTGGCAGAGCTAACAATTTCTGGTTCCCAGGGAATTCCTCTCATTAGGCATTGCCCTTTTGCCTGCGGCATCGGGACACCTCATTGGCGGAAACAAGTCCAATCAGCGTTCTGGCTCTCCCAACAATGGGAACAAGCGCATTAAAAATGTAGAAACCCTGCTGTTCCCGATAGTAGTCTTTGTGTGCGCTCAGCCAAGGGAAAATACCTCACAAAATCTCTTATTCATTAATTAACCATGCAGACACCAGCCCCAGCTCAAGGTGCCAGAAGCAAGGGTCACAACAACTTGTGCAGTTGTGGCATACCGCCGACAAGGGCCAGGAATATTGGCACTGTCCCTGGTTCAGAATGGTTGAACAATCCCACTACCCTAATCAGTCAAAGAAAACAAAAGATCAATCGACTGGATTGCTAGTTTGCCAATCAAGAGGGGGAGTTCAGGTGTAGATTACTATTCATCCCAAGGGACATCTATGGGGGTTTCCTCATAGCTATACTGTTTGAGTAATGACCCTATATACATCCATTTATCTTATACTGACAGTTGAATGTAGGGTAGTTATAGAACAGTCTATGCTATCAGTTCTAGTAACAGCTATTGATGGGGCGTATACTTTTTATTTATATATATGACCTGATTTTAGACTGTTTTGAGCAAATTGAAAGTTAAACACGATTGGATCAATGGTAACACATTTCGTATTAGATGACGCGAAGAGATCATGATCTCACATAATTTTTTTCTGTTTTTTTTTTTTTTATCATTATTATTTTTTGCACAAGAACAAATCGATCATAATGAAAATGAAATTAGACATGATCCATGTGCAGGCTCTTCTAGCAATGCCATTATTAACAGAAAGTTAAGGCTTGCATTACTTTGGATGACCTCAAAAGATGTAAATCCAATATACAGGCACATATCTGGTGGCATATCATGATGGGTCTTGCTTGCCTCTGCCTTAGTATCAGGGCCATCTTGGTTGTACAGGAAGCTGCAGAGAAGCCAATAATCGATTAGTATTCCAGCTAGGGTGCAGAACACACCTCCAAAGTGATATAAAGTGGTGGAAGGAGGGCTAGTTGTGACCATCCCGAGATCAGAGCAGCACTGGGCATTGATTGTCCGCCCAGCAGAGTGCTAATGTCCTCCTGTGTGCGTCCTCCGGGCCTCTCCTGGTCCTGTGTAGCCAACAACAAGCCCAGCCAAGCATGGCCCCGGCCAGCCCCAGTGCGGACCTCCCTACTCTCACGCCGTATATTAGTCTCTCCACTTGAAAGTCCCTGCAACTGGATCACAGCCCGAGTTATGGGCCTCCAACGGCCGATCACGTCGTCTCGCTCCGACCATTGCGCCAATCATTTCCATTTCAACCCCTTCACGTCCTGAGCATTGAAAAGCCATCAGAAAAATTTGGCCCTTGGTGGGTGGGCGGTTGAGTGGGTGAGCTCGGGGAGATTGTAGGCATTGCGAGCTGCTCGTGAGTAGATGGGGGGTTTGTGGAAGTGGGTTGTGGCTGGGGCTGACCGGTGGCGAGCAGACAGGGGCGGTAGGGAATATTGATGGGCTGGAAGGCAGTTTTGACCAACATGATTTGGCCGCCTCCTATATCGTGAATTGGTCGCTATTGCTGATTGAATCCCGATGTAACGTCCGCGCCTACAATCACTTAATAAGCGCGACTTGCGCCCAGATGAGAGCTGTGGAAACCCAATGAGCTGCTCCCGTTGGTCATTGCATTAAAGAGGACTCACCGTGCATTATTGGAACAAATTGGCATTGTTTTGGGCTTTATATGGCCGGCACGTAAGGTTTTGATAGCATTAACTTAGTGGTAGTGCTGATGGCAGAGCCACTCTGCCCGATGAAGTGCGCCTTTATGGCATGGCCTCGTCGTACGCATGCGCGCAGCTCCACCCACCCCACCGGCTCAAGAATACCATTGCATTAAATGCGACCATGATCACTTTAGGATGGCCAAAGAAGATTGCTCGGCTGCGGCACTCGGGGGCCAAACAGGCCTTCGTACCACTATAGATCGCGTCTAAATAGGATTCCATGCAATCTTGGATTGCTCGCCGCCGAAAGCTCGTTTGCCTGATAGAAAATTACGTTTGCCAATTATTTCAGTAGAATTGACAAAGAGCTGCTCGGCGTCTTTAAGTTGAGATGAGGCGCTGTGGGTTTCATCAGCGGGGATGGGCCGGCGGTTGTGAAGAGAGAAATTAATATAGACTCGTTTGGCTGGTCAGCTGATGGATTGGTTGGACCGATAGGTGGAGCCTCTGAACCCTGCATAGTAGCTGGGGTCAGCTGGATATAGGAGCAGCTCACTGCTCTAACCTACTCCCAGTGTAGGGGAGGGGGAGCAGCTCAATGTGGTATATACTATTATAGAATAGAGTGGAAACTCAGCTGATCCTTCCAACAGTACATTTTTATAGTGTATGTCCTATACAGTGCCAGGCTATAAAGTAATAGATTGGATTCTGTTTTTCCCTTTTTCCTTTTCTTTTCTTTTTTCTTTTTTTTTCTTGTAATTACACTTCAATGGAACCCATCATCTGAACACTATGAGGGTAATTATATCAGAGGAGAGATAACGTAACAGCATATAGGGACCTCTGACATTTTTGTTCTTCCTTGCAGATGTTATCAGAATTAATGTAACTGTTGGCTATCAACTTGGGTCATGAAGATAAGACGACGACCTTATTACCAAAAGGAGGTGCCCTACACATACTGTTTTGAAGATTATCTTATATAAACATACAAGAATGCTACGTACAATGTGATCTTATCTTTTGGGAAAGTTATTCTTTGGGAATTTCAGATTGATATTTGTAAGGGAATTACATCCTAATGGCGGACCTATTTCCCCTTGTATGTTTGCCTATTGTGATCCTCAAATCTAGCCAAAAGAATCATAGGATAAGTGAGGGGCTCACCCCCCTCTTTTTCAAAATCTTGTATCTGCCACTGCATCCCTCTGTGAATATTACTACAGATGTGAAATACATGTAAATATACGAAGGGGAACATAGATATTTCTTCTCCTCCTCTAGAATGGGACCAGCCGTCAGCATTACACCTTTCCCATGGTCATTTGGAAAGCATTGCCCAGCCAGTGACCCCTGACTTATCCCTGCTAAACCAGGCCAGGGTTCCTAGTAGTGGCTGGCTAGTGTTGGGGTCGGATAGTTGTGGTGGGGGCGGGACCCCACACTGGGTAGGGTGGCGCCCTTCTTTCAGCTGCCCACTCCTGATCAGCTACCACCCCCATCAATCACCCAAAACTTTATCTGGGCCTTCAAATTAATGGCATCTTGGCCCAGTCTCTTGTTGTGTTGAGTGTATCCTAGACTGTGGGTTCAGTGCTATGCTGTCCCCCAATGTGGTGTTGTGGTCGTGGGAGTTCTGAATGCTCCAAATTTGACCCTCATACAATTTAAGAGAATTGCAGCATAGAGAACCAAATCAAATTTAGGCTGCAGTCACTACCTAAGAATTTGGCAAGCCTCCCCACTGGGAGGATGTAATGGCCCTAAATAGGTTAACATTAACATCAGATGCCATCAGCTTACGTCATTAAAATAAACCACTGATAAAGTTATATAGGAGCAGCTCATCCTTTTCTTAATTAACACCTATAGAGTTCAGAGAATTGTGCTACTCATTTATGGTGGAAAGGGGACCCTGGGAGTCCCCTTTGTCGGCGTCTCCAAATCCTTAGGTCTTGACTATAGGCGTTGTGGGGTGGTGAGGGCAGCTTCCCTCTGTGAGTTTTCATGAATTCCTCCCCAGTGTGCCAGCCATATAAGCCAATATGTGGCAAATATTCATCCCTAGGAATTTTCATCTCGGAGCCTCCCGTGGCCAACCAACCAAGCCAGCCCAACAAGCACCGGTTCAGATTGACTCCCGGGCTAGATTGCCTCTCATTTCTGTGTATGTGTGTGTGTGTGTGTGTGTATTGGGAGAAGGGGAAGTGGGAAAATGTCAATTCAACGCGTTTGCATTATATTATTAGTCGGCACCCTGTGTGATACAATCCAGCGCACGTCTCAATTTGGGAGGCTGAATGGCGGGCACCGTGCGTGGAGAATTCTTCCAGCCCACAAAGGCAGTTGGTGAAGGTGGTGTTGGCAATGGGAGAAATGGGACACTCTGGGGTTAAAGGTTATAGTAGGAGGTGGAACTGCTCAGAGCGACTCACCATGACCTGCTCCGGTCTGAAGGCCCCTAGCTCACTGTCTCAAGGGGCCCTTCCCCTTCCCCAACTTCCCCCAAACTCCCCCAATTTCACCCCCAGGCATGAGCCCTGAATGGGAAGGTAATATCCCAAGGCACAGTCTGCTAATCAGCTCCAACCGCACATATTTATGGAAATTTAAATTGGCAAACTTGGGTGGCATAACAAGGTGCCATAGTGGCAGCATCGAGCCATTTATATCAATTAGTCGCCATGGCGTCCTCGTCTCGCCATCGATGGTCTATGGCGCATGGCGGCACTCAGCTACCAGAGTTCGGTTATTGAACTGTTCCCCCTGTCTTCAGCCATGCACCCCCTACTCCTGGTTTCTCCCCCGTCTCATCCACAACCTCCCTCACACTGAGCTCTCTGACCTAGATATTAACATCTACAGACCCGGGTCTACAGACCTATAGCTTTTTCTAAATCCTTATGTTAAGAGGTATAAAGGACACAAAGCACACATCATTCAACTTCCCGTTTGTCCTCAATGATACAACATTTTTAAAAATACCTTCCCGTGGTGTTTTCTGTTTCTTTATAGCATTGCAACAATGGATTTAGAACATAATGTCCTTTAGTATCAAGACAAGCAGTCCATTTTGACCCAGTGTATGTCATCTGTCATGAGACCGTTATTCAGGGCCACTCTATAACTAGGAATGTTCAGCAGCTGAACGTCCTTGGATTAACACAGACAGGAGCAGGAGTGGCGTCAGCATTAGGGGTAAAAAAGGACTGCTGGAGCCGCCTGGTGTTGAATGCTGGAACTGTGGATACTATGGGTGGGCACGGGGGTAGGTTGAGAGCCGCCCTTCTTCTGTCCGTGTCGGGCCATACTCAGATTTATTACCCATACAAATGGAGAGGCTTTACAGCGTGCCTGACTGCTGCCGCCAACGCAGATTGTGCCTATCAGTAGGGGCAAGATTAGACCACAGATTAGACATTATAGCTGTCTAAGCAAATGGCACAGGGCGGTTTGTGTAGGAATATGTAGACTTAGACCTTTTAAATTACAATTTAGACGCTACTAAGACGATTATACTGGTTTCCCAATACAATAAGAGATCTGGTTTTATACCCTTTTGTCTAAATGTGCATCATCATCTGGCGTTGTTGGTGATTGATAGTTTGGGGGGTTAAAGTTGCCGCAGTGGCTTCGTGGATATTGCTAGGGTGGAGGCCATGTAGAAGCAATGGATTGGTGAAGTCAAGAAGAAGCTGGTTCTCGGAGGATTGCACCGTCTATATGGGTGATTGTCTGCTCCAATCTACGCCCTTGTCCGTCCCAGCCCCCTCAACCCGTCCAATTAGATTGCATCCAAGAGCAAATAACTGTTTTGGAAAATTGGTGTTGGTAGGCCAAGATGAATACTGATTGAAGCCTCTATTGTATGAGTTTTATTCGGCCGTATTGGCCAAGTGGGAACGTCCAGGCAAAATCCCTGCTCTCAACAGCCAGGGAGGCTGTGATCTTTATCAATCTATGTGGACTCATTGAATGGAGACTGTGGGTCCAATTGAGTCGGCCGGAATGGGCAGGGGGAGGGGCGGGGTCCCAGAGGTCACATTGAGCCATACCTAGGCACTCAGCTGTGGGCAGCCATCAGGGCAAGCCAAGTGAGGCAATCGGCACGGCCGTGTTCAACCCTTCTGATTGGCGGCGACCTGGGGCCAGACCAATTGCCTACAGCATACAGTTGGGCCTGTTTCTCGTGGTATTACTGCCGGCCTTTGAGACACCAACGCGTCCCGAGGAATGGCTGATCTGGGGAAGGAGGCACCACCGGTTTGCTACAGAGCGTAGGCAATTGATTGGAGCAGAGGCCATTGAGAAGCCCTGGTGGAGGAGGGCCAAGACTCGGCCTGACCTTGGTTATCGCTCACTTCTTCACCACACAGTACTGAAAGTGTATAACATCATGTGTTGTGTGCACTTTGTTTGAAATATGGCCCTGAACCCCATCTGAAGCTGTGCTTAAAGTATGATTAGTGGACAGAGTGCGGTTTGTGCTTCTGTTCTCAACAAAAGAGTGAAAAGCAATGTCTCAAGCTTTGTAGTCCTTAGTAGTTTAATTCCTTTGAATTGAGAAGGAGTGGGGCAGTTTGGGAGGGACTGGAAACAACGCAGTCTACATGTTTTACAACTGATGAATGATTTAAAACTATCCCAGTGGGGAGCTAGTGTTTTGTCAGGTTTCTTTATGCACAAGAACATCACATTTCTTTACCCAATGAGGCTTTCTGGATCTTTTATTCTTTTTTTTAATGATTAATTTTTATTTTCTCCTATGACCCCATTAATGCCCTGATGACGGTGTGGCGTTGGCCGTTTCTACCTCATGGTGCCATATCGGTTTCAACCATCAGTCGCCTGCCACACGGACCTGTCAAACACCAGCACATAGATCATAGATAGGCTACAGAGAGCGGGGGCCGCGCCACCAGCCAAAGGTATAGCGGCACACTGTCTTATACTATGGGGCCGAAAACCAGTCCTGATAAAATACAGAGGGACTTCCTAGACCGCGGCAGCCCCACAGATAAAAAAGAAACCACAGGGAGGGTCGGAGGTCCTATGCAGGTGCCCTGTGATGATGATGGGGCCGCGTCGGCACCAGGCCCGAAATGAATGGTATCTGTGCCCTGGTTGAACACGTACTTATCCACCCCCGGTATGCTGCTGCTTATCTATGGTATGCCTCTGATTATACGTCTCTGACGGACACAGGCCAAAATAACCAGCCTCCCCCCCCCCATTATGCCTCTACTGAAGTGGACTCAGTCGGGGCCCATCCTAACACTCTAAACACTCCTCCCATCTCTATATGTTCCCCTTGCGTCCAACACCTTGACGCGTCGGTCCGTGTTATACAGGGTAAAACACCAGAGATTTGCTCTTGTAATTTGACTCAATTAAGTGGGCGTGGAGCACTTGTTTAGTCCAGCAGGCCAGCGCTGACCCGTGTTAAACGGTTTATGCCGCTAGTATATGTTTTATGAATATTCATGACGTGTCTTATCCCTCCAAAGTGGTGACGGATAAGGCACGACGTGCGGAAGTGGGGCACGTCACGCACGTCATGGCGTACGTCAGACGCTGGGGTGATTTAATGGTATGTTACCGAAGAGACAGTTGTGAATATGATGGATACCACAGCCTCCCAACATGGGGAGTAAATGCATCTCCCTTTTATGTGCCAATTTGAGATCTCTTTCTAATGTCAGCCCAGTCAATCAATGCTAAGGGGAATGGGTGAGGCGGGGGGTGGGGGGGGGGTAACTCATGCTACATTCAGAGGCAGATGTCATCTTCCATGCTCAAATGATACGCAGAGATTTGAATTGACGAAGAACGGGAAGTTATTCCCCACTGAAGGGAATTGGCGTCGAGTGCTGTTCCTTGTTTCCCCATTCATGCCAGCCAGCTTCAAACTCGTAGAAACGCATTCATTTGCTTCTTCATGGTCTTTAATCTGACATAAACACAAGAGTCAGCGACGATAAGGTCCTGATTTTTTAATCAACAGCATGATAGATGGGGTTATTAAAAGTGATCATTAAACTGATTAAAACATGAAAATTAACTTTATTGAGATACTCGAATCCTATACAAAGACGCTGTCGCGCTGAATTTTTAATGGAATGGGGGAGGGATTTTCGTAGTTGTTACCGCCATTTATTATTTACAACTGATCACCAGTGACAGCAGAAAGGATACGCAGACTAATTTTCCTGATGGGAGCCAAGGACGAGGAAAGTAGGCCTGCTGCCTCGGCTCAGCCCCTGCTTAATGGCCCTCTCCAGCTTTTTGTTATACCACATGAAATTCTAATTAAACAAATGCTTTCTTGTTCCTTGCCGATATGGGAATGTCTTAGATAGGTTGCTGAGCTCTCGGCGCTGTGCCTCTATTAGGAACACTGCGAGGAGGGGCTCTCAGGGCTGATTATTGCATCAGGGGGTCAGGGCCTTAGTATGAAACCTGGATAGGACTGTCATTATCTGCTGTTTGGCTTGCGCTCAGCCCCCCCCCCCCAAATGGTCTCTCTTTTTTCCTTTCCTCACTCCTCATCCTCCTCCAAGTAACTCCTAAACGTCTCACGCTCGTTTGTTATTGAATAACGCAAGTTTTATGTTCATTTGCGGAAATACAGGCAGGTTTTTATTTCTTTTCGCTCTTCCGTTTCCCCCTGGGGCTTTTTATCTTTGTGCATTTCTGCTACGGCCCTAGTGGCATAGGCACCCTGCCTGTTATCCCCTCCCCCGGAGGGAACTTGTATGCCGATTATGAGTCATGACGCATGCGATGCAGACACAACAACCTCCGATTTAATTATACTTTTTGCCTAGAATGTTTCATTATATTGCTCCAATCGACTAAAAGCTGACAAGTTGCCTTTTCAGCGTGTAAACAATTGTACACACTCTTATCAACTAATTCCAAAACTCCAATGTTTATTCCCATTAAAACAGAAACAACCCATGTAAACATCATTTATAGACATTACATTTCTTCACGACTCTAAAACTGACAGCCATTATGAATTCTAAAGATTGATTGATTGCCTATTTCCACTGTCTTATTTAAATTATGTAACAAATTGATATCAATGATGCAAATTCTCATGGCTTTCCTCTTCTGTGTGTTTCAGGTTATGGCGCTGACATGTATGGCGGCGCTAACTCTGGTTACGGTTCTCCACAGCTTCGGCCACCTGTCCACTCACAGGCTATGCTCATCCCAGGCCATCCCCATCACATGATGATGGCACATGGGGGACACATGGGCCACCACGGCATGGGCATGCCGGCACAAAGCCCGCCCTTACACGGCGGTATGGACAGCATGGGTGCGGGACACATACAGGACATCCACGCAGGATAGGGACTAACACCCTATGTAATAATATTATTATTATTATTAATGCTAATGATAAAGAAATATATATACTGGAATTTTCCTTTTTTGTTATATATTGACACGATGATGATGACGTGGAAGTTAACTACCATGAGAACTATTACCGACTACTACTACTAGTTAATACAATTCGACACGGCCATCCTCTTCCGTATGACGACGACAATCGACAGGGGCGTCGCGTGTGGGGGAGCCACCGTCGAGGGGGTTTTGGCCCCTCTGGGTTTCCCGCCGCGTGCCTTTGGTTCACGATGATCCAGCTGAACAAGTCAACCACCCTGGAGGCAATGATAGGTCGAGCCTTCAGGCGCCACCCGGAGAAGGTGCGTTCCGAGTAGTCATTCTCCCACGCCTCCTTCCCCTGACTGGCACCGATCAGCGACGGTGCCGCCACCTGGCCGAACGCAGGCGCGTGACGACGACGACGCCTGGACCGCGCCGCTGGTGTTGCAAAAATCACTGTATACATATTCTATATACACAAAATACACCTGTCGCCGACAACGGCAGCTCCGATGACGAGAGCCAGGGAAATGAGGGTGTTGCTGGGCGGGGGCGAGTGATTCCACACCGAGGGACGTTTATTTCCCTATCAGGGACTGCGGCTGTGAGATCCTTGTTCCCCCCGCCCGCAGGAGTGGATGCTGATTGGCCGAACCTGCCTGCCCGCCCTCCATATAAGAGTACTGCGGGCGCCGCCATTACTACATTTAAGTGGGGTGAGATGAGCCAGGAGTGAGTGGCTTCCGACCTCTGATATCAATTGACGATGGACGCTGCCGCAGCATGAGGCCGGCATGTACTTCCGGCCAATGCTGCGTGCGCATGTGACATTCAGGGTCCCCTTAGGACCAAAACCGGAAGTGTCAAACCGGAAGTAGCGGGGTCGGATGGGACGCTGGAGTGTTGAGCCGCGGTGAACTTTGGGATGTGCCATTGGGCTGGTGTGTACTTGTGGGAAGTCACATGACTTCCACAGTGACACATTGTAAGGCAATGCTGCTAACAACAACTGTATGTTGGTCTAGTTATCTGACTGTTGTCTCTATAGTCGGAGGCCTAGCTCTGAGAGGGTTTAAAACGGCAATTTTTTGTGCCCATATAATGTATTATTAAGCGAATTACTACAGACAAATGACAATCTAAGTGTACAATAGGAATAAATGACGGTCTAGTAATTCGTGCTCCTTAAAACCAGCCCTAGTCAGGTGATATTTAAGCAAACCACGGTCTACAAATTCTTGTTATAACCAGTTTATTTTCACATTTTATGTTGTGATCTTTTGGCTACTCCCCTCTCTCACCCTTCTCCGTACGCACGCCATGCCTCAAGAAAAAATGGGTCGTTCATAGTCATGTAAATATATAAATACGAAGGGGTAAAATCTTTTGTAATTACACAAAAAAATGCATACTGGAACGATACACTTTCTGAACATTGGTTTTGTACTTATGAGTGTGCTGTCGCTTGGTTGACTTTTTATGCTTTATCAGAGTTTATTTCCGTCTTTGGAAAACTGGTTACCTTTGTATTCTAATAAAGAAAAAAGGAAATATAGGAGCAATTGATTGCACTGAGCTGCACTGAGGCGATGGTTTGTATACAAATATGTTTTAATTGTCCGTAATGCTGTTATATAGTATTTGGACAGGAATGCCTCAATTCTGCTCCAGGTATCTGTGTACTATAAAAACTAATGATAACAAGAAGCCAGGACAATCCCTCAACTGCTATAGAAACATTCAATGTGCATGTACAAAATAGTAAGATCTCAGTATTGAGTAGATTTGTGGTGTCACGAGTATCATCTAGCCGACATTTTCTCTTAAGGACTATTTTGTAGAATTTGTAGATACGACTAGACCACCTCCGTGTGTAATTAAAAAGCTTCTATATGACCTGTGACGTCATGGGTGGATGTATGTATGGCAAGTATGAATGGGAGAAAGACTGAGTGAGACTGAGAGAATGGAGAGAGTATGTTTAGTATGAGTCACATGAATCTATACACAGCAAGAGAATTATTGTCATTTCCTCCTGTTTTTTTAATCCTCACACGAACCTCATTGATATCGGACCTCTCACTTTGTATAAAATAGCTGACAATCTTACCTCAGTAGTTCAGAGAGGGAAATATTAATACACATTTGCCACGTGTATCATCTAATTCATGCCTGGCCGAAAAGCTACTCCAAGAGTGTCTACTAGGTCTTTGGGAGTAGTAGGGTTTAGCGACCCCCAAGTCTCACTTATGGTCCTGAAAGGACACGGGCAAACACTGGGTATAATGTGTTCATTGATGATATAGCATTCTTAAACAAATTCATACACTGAGAAATTACATTATGACTATTGGCAGTTGTGAGCAGCGTTGTACATTATACAGATAAGTGTTGCATCCCATCAGTTTATAAGGTGCTTACTTGTTAATTTTATTAATAAAATGGTTGTGACGGAGTGTACTAGTGGTTCCTCACCTAGATTAAAGGCGAGGTGTTGCAATAAGAATTGTAGGATCATACAACAAAAATGTATATCAAATGTCTGTGCGTTAGCTATGTTTATCATACTGGCCAATGCGTTGGTATCTATAGCGAATTTGGTTCTGAGTGAGAGATAAAACTCGGGACATAAATGGTGTAACACAGTGTGAATGGTTGAGTGTTGAACCACAAAAAAAGTGGTTTTTGGATAGTAAAAAAGAAATCTTTTATTTTTGATGGACACCGTCGGTTGTCAGAAGACGGCCATGGTTTGAAAGTCAAACTTTCTCTATATGGCACCTTCCCGACCACGAGAGTTTCCTCCTTAAATTGCCAAGAAATGTAATGGGTAAATTTAACTACAGTCTGTCTATATCGTTTGTTCAGTGTGTCTTGTTGTATAGAATGACAAAACAACAATTTAACGAGGCTGGTCAACTGTTTGTAAGATTTCCTCAGTTCATATATATTTGCCACACACATATATTATTACAGTATTTTGTGCGTGAATGACCAACAACCCTGTAATTGATTGACTGATTGATTGATTGTCTGGTTGATTGGTTGATTGACAGAGAGGGAAAAAAGCAATTTAGTAGGAAAAGACTGTTTTGATACCAGATTTTCAACATGAAAAGTTAACCATCGAGAACTTGTGGGGGAACTTTTTATAACCTAGGATTATGAACTTGTAAAGAAGATGTAATGAAATAAAAATATTATATTCACAAAGTCATTATTTCTTAACCTCGTCAGTCCATGTTGGGCCCATCATTTTGTTGGTATAGAACATGTGAGACCATAACTTGATTTTGTATCTTCCTTGTATGTGTACAAACGGAATACCTCTGGCATGAAACTGTAGATCCAGGTTCATCCAGTATCATGTGGGATCCAACTGGCTGATATTGCTACAGGGTCCTATATATAAAATAATGCCTGTATCAAAATCAATCCAGTTTGAGTTCACCAGTTGAAGGTAATCATTGTAGCTAAGGCCTGCAGGGTGGTATTTCTAGGGCTCCCTGTTGGCCGAGGCCTTCCCGAGACTCACAACCATTGTACAGGACATGGCTTTATCACATCACACAAAATAAAATATATTGTTGCCAAACATAAGCTTCACGACTTACTCTTTATTTTACTACAACTATTTATTTCGAGCAGACATATATGATCAGTGAACAGTAGCAGACATACATGATCAGTAAACAGTAAACAGCTAAAATGTGTGCTTCAGGCTAAATAATCAAACATTCTTATCTAGACCAATTTTATTTCTAAATGTTTTCCTATTTTACTGCAAGCCTCGAAATTACCTTTAAGTCGACTCACGACATGTGCAGGTGACCAAAGAAGTGCTGAATTTTGTCTAGACTGACTCAAAAATGTCCTGGATCGACCCTGTTCGCTGTAGGGTTGGGTGACCTGATGATTGTGAGGAGAGTGCTAATAAATAATTGAGATTTGATACGAAATATCAGATGACGCCATGATGTTATAATGCATTAAGAACCTCAATACACAGTATAGATGCCATTAATGGTACAGGTAGATGGCAATTCCTTTTAAGTTTACCAACTCTAAAATTCATCATACACTTTCCACAGTCAAACAGCAAAATGTCTATTTTCAGATATAATCATATTAACTGAAGGTTCGAAATGAAAAGAAAAGTTGTGTCTTGCCAAATCATATATGAACCTAAGGCACTCAAGCCTGTTCTATAATATAAGGCTATACTCCATCCATCTAATATTCTCTATGCATCTGGCCTCTGGAAATCCTTTTGGGGAGAGGAAAATACTACCTCAGTCTGGGAAATGTTGTCTCAATAGAATCCTTCACCTCAGTTAATAACTTTTAGCTGACATTAGTACAGGAGGTTGATGAGCTGTTGTCAGGTGGGATCAAGTTTATCTGGAATTGAATTCACCTGTGAACAAATTAGTTATGACAAAAAGATGACTTTTTCCCGCACATTGCGCACTGCGCATACGGATCATTCCTTCCTTCCGGATCAGAGTGCCCCTGGGTCTCTGGGCAAATATTTGGCACGTTTGGGGTCTATTGGGGCTATTTTGGCTACAGCATTTGATATGCTCACCACAGACGCCCTAAATGTACCAACAGACATCAAATCCCCTGCACAAGGATGGAATCACATACAAAAAGGAAAAGGGATAAAGGTAGAATGAAGCAGTGCTTATTTAAGCGGTGTCACCTCTCGTTTCACAAGCCCAGATCAATCAGAACAGGAAATGTGGACTCATGCGCTGCAGACGGCTTTTGGTCGAGTCAGTGGTCATTTTTCAATAATCAGACTCGGCCGCAATGTGTAAACACGATTCAACAGGTCTGCATCCCTGCCAGTGCGCATGCGTAAGTACTCCCATGATGCATAGCGTCCCCCATCTTTACTGCGCATGCGCAAAGGAAGGAAACGCCCCGGAGGACTGGTGGAAACGCGTCTAAACACAAACACCATTGATTTGGTAATGTCGATAATTGATGTAGGCCCACCTGAGACTTTATCCACTGTAATTGTCATCTGAGAAATGTGGCCGAACAGAGGACGCCGAAATCAGTGACGGTTAGTCGATGTGGTTTGAGACTTGGTTTTTAATGTGGCAATTGACCACAGCGTAAAAAGAGTCACGTAACACATTAAAATGTCAAACAGAGCTGACCTGAAGCCGCATTTCCGGGATCATAATTTGACACTCTTGTCAACAGAGCATGCAGAAACTGACACAGCGACACCAAGAATGTATACAATCTGCCAGCTTTGAAACAGCGATTTTGGGCGAGCTGCAGAATATATAAATAATGTAAGCTTCATGATGTTTGTTCAACTCGAGCTCCAAGGCCGAGACTGTGGAAATAACATTGGTGATTTTGTTTACAATTCCATTAGCATGGGACATGCCTGCCCTGCTATTTGTTACATTAGTAAAATCCTCATTAGGAGCAGCTCCAAAGCAGCTCTAATCAACATGAGGTCTGTCATTTAAACTGTGCGTGATTCAGATTTCCAGGGGCATGGAAAGTAATGATCACCCAGGGCGTGTGGGCGTGGGTGGAGGTGGATAGATAGATGTGCTCACTGCCCATGGGAGGTTAGCCCTTAAAAGGCTGCTGATGCATTGTTGCATCATAAACATAGCATGATACATGAATGCATCATGCTGACCCTACAGGGTTGATACACTCCCGGAAGGGTCGGCATGATGCTCCTATGAAGACTCGCCAGCACTTCATTAGTGCCTCATGCTGACCAATAGGCATGATGTACTCCTGCATCAACATTCCCTAAACTTAAAGGGTTAGCTCATAGAACGAGGCCACCCTAGTCGGTGATGAACATGACGACAGTTTATGTCAGCCCTGATGTGAGCATCAGACTGCTGGCGCCATACCACACCTGTCCACACAGGTAAAAAAAACAATCCCCTGATTACTTATTCATTCATGTACCATACACCACACAACAATAGCAACATGAAAAGGGAAAATAAATATTAAAAAAAAAAAAATAAGAAAAGAAAGGAAAAAAAGGAGACAATACACAACAGTAGCAGTTATCTGGCGTCGTGTGTGGTATTTCTACACGTAATAAATACATGTAATAACAACTATTTCCAAATCTGGGCAATCCCCGTTGGCAGCATGGCAGTGTCCTGGGGCGACAATTGCAACTCCCCTCCCCCCAGTTCTTGGGCACCAGCCCTTCACCAATACCCTCCCAATGAATAATTCAAACATTTGTTTTACGTGATCAGCTAGCTTTGATTGCAAAGGCTTTATAACGACTAATATGTGATTCATCAATTAGTAACTACCAGTTTTATGGGCGTCAGCAGAAAAAGTCTGCGGGTGGCAATATCTCCAGGCTTGGTGTGGGTAATCCTGTATAGAACCAGCCCAGCCCCGCCACAAGCTCTAGGCTAGTGGCCCTTTAAAGATTGATAAGGCAGGAGTGCATCATGTCCATTGGTCGTCATGATGCACCAATGAAGTGCTGGCGAGTCTCACTTCATTGACCCATCATGCAGACTACCCGGGAGTATTTCAAACATGGCATGATGCATAAATGTAGCTCTAGCGAGTAACTGGCCATGGCTGCATTCATGCATCATAACGACTGATGGACATGATGCATTAATGGTTTATGTAACATTCAGGGTTTAAAGTCGACAAGGGCTGCATTCATGCATCATGCCGCAGTGGCGGATTAAGACGGGGTGGGGCATGGGGGAGCACACCCCCTCCGTTTTGCCAGTACTTAAGAATTTAATTACATATTTTGGACCCCGAAATTTGCTCGAAAATAGGGGGTGCGCCCCCTCCTTTTCAGCCGCACCCTCTCCTTTTCCCAATCCTGGATCCGCCACTGACATTGTGGCAATACCGACCAATGGTCTTAATGCATGTCGGCCCTGAAAGGGCTAGCTATGTGTGTGGGAGATGGCTGTCTTGGGTGGCTACATAAGCCTTGGTACAATAGCTGTGTCTGCAAACCATGGTGCCGGAGCATGCTGCCTGTGTACTGGCCCCTGTGAGTTAATTAACTTGATTTGCCTGTAGGGATTCGGTCGCCTTCATTAAATCAAACTTGCTTCTGTCTCATTATGACCAGCTTTTATAAATGACGACGAGCCCCGCCCTATTGGTAAAGTTTCTTGATGCAAACAGGCCTGACCTATCCAGACTTTGCTGGCCTATATTAAACAGGGGCTTAGGAAAAGGGGGGTGGGCCAGGGCCCCCCCCCCCAAAAAAAAGAAGAGGTTCCCAATATAAGCCTATATAAAAATATAGCGGGCCCCCCAACCGAGACCCCTGCCCCCCCCCCAATAAAAATTTGCTTCCTGTTAAATGTGCCTATAACCAAATTTGACCATATACTACTCACGGTACCCACATTGTCCATAATAAAACCTTGCTGGCCTAATGTGTCTATATCCAAATTTGACCATATACTACTCACGGTTGCCGTATTGTCCATAATCAAACTTTGCTGGCCTAATGTGTCTATATCCAAATTATACTATATACTGCTCACAGTAGCCGCAATGTCCATTGGGCGCATCCATTGAAAATTATCTGATTAATCTAATATCTATCCCGTGTGACCCTTATATCAATGCAGTTTAGTAGGGACTTGTATGGGTAATGAATTAACATTAAAGAATGCTTAGATTTTAGAGTATTCTTTTTATCTCAACTCTAGAGTACCATTCTGCTCTACTATTTAGTATCATGTTACTTCCCCATAATAATAACCTCAGTATGTATGCATATTGTACACAAGGGCATTAGGAGTCATCATCGCAACATTTTTATGAAAGAACAAATATAGGGAAAAATAATCGTATACACATAGGCTACAGTTCACCGTAGCAAACTTGCCTGCAAAAAAATAAAAGCTTTTTCCACCAGGCAGCCTAAGGCGAAGCTCTCCGAGTCCAATCGGCGGAAGTCACGTGGGGGCCGTTAGAAGGCCCACCCTGATCTACATGTCAACCGGACCGGAAGTCTAGCTGAGTGAAAGTTAAAGCCGGCTGAAACCTCTCCTCCAGACCTAAAAGATTGCTGGATCAATATCCTATACCCTGCCTACCCCTGTCGCCTACCAGTTACAACTAATACTATGACACTACCATCACTACCCCTAAATGTAGGCAAATTATGGAAATAGCTGCACTACATTTGTAAGATTACAGAAACATATGAAATACAAGATCATGATTGGTGTAGTCTTTAAGTATCCCTTGTGTCTGTACATTCTACGCATTACTGTGAGACAGATTCCTGAGACCATCCCAATGGAATGAAGATGACGTTTGGGGAGTTTATGTTACAACCGTGTAGCATATATTTCTTGTAATTCGCGGCTGATCTGACATTGTTTAACGCGACCACTGGCAGGCGATGGGATACGGTGTCACTCTGCGTGATCTACTCCTTGCCTGCAATGCTTTATGTAACGCATCAAGGAATCCGTCTATCGAATCACCCCAGCAAACAGAGGCTTGTAAATCACTACTCATCCCCATGGCCATCGCCAAACCAAATTATCCGGCCTGATCATGGCTGAATCCACTCTATTATCGCTCATAATGATCACTTCCGGTGTCAACATGGAGCTGGTTTTCTTAGACGATGGTGACCAGCGGACGGTGTTTATGTGTGGTCCCTAGAGGTGAGGTAGTAATGTATGATTTAGTTGGTAGTCGTGGTATTAATATTAGTAGGACACAAAGACAGTTCTCCAATTTGAGCAGCATAGCAAGCTCATTAGCGCCAAGTCATGGTACTCCAAAGCCAGAGTCCCTGCCTTACTGATGGCTTGTATTGTCAGATCCAACTGTATAAAAACCATGGTGATTCAGATTGTCCTGGCCTCAGCACCTCAGCACATCCTTTATTGTTTGCATTTATTAAACTGTCACCTGTCGCCAATATTGTGTTATCTGTAACAATAGTAGCTCCTGCCTGTTGCACAATAAAATGATATTGTGTTTAGAACAGGAGATCATTTCTCAAATTTCTACGACTGCCCAGCTTAAAATTGAAGTGAGGGCCCTTTAACATGTTGAGATTAGCCCCCTACATATTTTTACTACGACCGCCCTAACAAACCCTATATGGAAACTACACAATTGCTGATCATACCGAACAGTTATAGAAAAAAAAGCTACACTCACTCACTACGGTTCAGACATTTTCAGATCGTAGTTACAGTGAGCAGCCGTAATATGTTAAGAAATAACCTCCTGGCAATAAAGTAGTATGCAACCTAGAGGGGCATGAAGGCCTATCCTTAAGGGATTGTAAAGCAGACTTAAAGAATCCCATTACACTGTGTATGCAATTGGTGTATATTATAATAAGGAGACAAGTAACACTGTAACACTAGGCCGTGTGAACACTGTGGATCGTACACTATGACCAATGTATTCAATTAAAGGGTGCCACCGTGGCAGACCCTGCTGTGGAGGATCTTGCCAAAAGATAACGAGGAGGGATCTGTGCAATTCTTTTTCTAAGTGAACTTAGGGGAACTTGCATAACCGACCTCGTTTTCATAGTATTGACAAATAATTCTAGAGCAGAATGCATAGGAAAAATCTCTTTGAGTTGTAAGCAGCGTTTTATCTAAACATGTTATTTAGCAATACAAACAATTGCATATTTCATTTTATCGTTCTTGTTACCTTTTTGGCAAGACCCTTCTGCTGGGCGCATGCTGAAATGCCGTGACCTAGGGAGGCTAAGCACCCCTTGTTGTTCTTCATAACACTGGAGGAGTGGGGCCTGCTTCAAACCCAAACATCCCACCCTCCTGCCTCTGTGGACGGGTCAGGACACTGCCCTAGTCTACACAACGGACTTTGACCTCCAACTGTCGAATATCTTGAGTGTGTTTAACTTGGGAATTATATCTAAGCAGAAAGTATTGGTTAGGGGAATGTTCTGAGAGGCCTTTCTAAACACTAAGGGTCAGCATGATAACATAGAGAAGCACTTTGCTGCATATCGCAGAGCCCTCAAAAAGATGATACCAAAAATAAACTAGTTTCACCAAGATCATTTGACTCGCAGTGGCGAGCTATGCTGGATTTGTGTTTTCTAAAATTAGCTCAGGGCGCCAAAATTGGAGGATGAGCAAAATTTAGAATACTTTATTTCCATTTCAGGTTAAACCTGCATTCTCAGCCCCAATTGTAGATAGGCTAAAACGACCATATTAGGTACAGTACAACCCAAACCGGATCATTGGATTTGTACTGACAGCAACTACCACTGTTTTCCAAAAATAGAAGCAATCTACTGTAAAAAGGCTTGCCGCGGTGTGACAGTGTGATCAAGGTGCTCACAGTCATTTTTATGAAATTAGCAATCAAAATTGAGCAAAGCCACTACCTAATATATCAGTCATAATCATCCAAGAATATATAAATAAAAATGTGTTCTTAACACTGCATTCAAATGTGGATTTCTATAGAAAATGAAAGATGAACCGTCTCGACTCATACATTTTCTACAAGTGCGTGCCCTATTTCTTATGGTCAAACCCTTTCAGGAACTCTCCAACAAGCTACGTGCGTGGAACGGATCATCATCAATGCGATTCCAGTCATTCGACTATTCACCAAACATTGCGTCTGAGTAGGCAATCATGAGCATGCGCGCTAAAATGGTGTGATAGGCTACTGTTACAGTTTATTTGAAATAATAGACTCGCGTGTCCAATGACGTGAAGAAAAAAGTGCATGTCTTTTTTGTACGAGTCTGAAAGAAAGGAAGTGCGCTTTGGGGAGTAAAAAGACGGCGCTTCTCACGTGATTGCCGTACAGGAGGCGGGTCCTTGACGACGGAGACAAATGCTATCAGGTAACAAAGGACTGGGTATGTTTACCAGGAAGGAGCTGTGCATGTAGAGCCTGGTTTCATCGTCTTAAATAACAATTTAAATCATAGTGAAACATTCGGATACACGCATATCTGTAAGAAAAGTTTTTTTCTGATGTATACAAAAGGAGGTATATGCATGCATATAGAAGGTAATATCACCTTTCATACAATGTGATCTCACCTTTCTTTTGGGTACATGTAAGTGGTATGTCTCCTTATTGCCTTCTGTCCTCTGGAACCATCGTTATGTTTCCTTGAGCCACTCATCTATACCTAATGAGAAACTCCCACTAGTGGTAGTAAGTTGGATTTTCGCAGGTGAAATCAGCATTAATGTCCTGCTGGGGTCCTGCCCCTGTATATGGGTAACAATAATTGAATATAATCGATTTATAGTTTTTACAGTCATATGCTGTATCACAACCAGGGTCCACTATTTTGAACCCCTCAGTAAAGCCACACCATAGAAAATCTGAATCTATCTGGTTAATACTAATAATATCTGACTGCCTGAGAAAACTAGCCAGTCTGCAAGGTAAAATTTGAGCTTTTCGACCATAGATAAAATGCTTACACCTGCAAATACCATTGACACAACTATCATAAACCCTGATGCTGGGTCTATTAACACACTCCACTGAAAACAGTGGATCAACCTCGCCCTGAACTGGGTCGCTATAGGTTATAAAAAGATTCTTGTCAACTATGCAAGACTCATAAATACCATTTACATTATTATCACCCGAAATGGTAGGAACGGGGGACTCAGGAGGATCTACCGTATGTACTATATTAAAATCAGGCACCAATACATCAGACTCTAACATAGGACCCTGCCTAAGAGCAAATTCCTAATCTTTCTTATTCTTCTGGCACCTACCCTTGCCATGGTTAGACAAGCCACAAACATCACAGGCATGTCGATACCTACATGGGTCCTCCTTACACCCCTCGGCCCTGTTAAAAGCATAGCAAGTGCCTGAACCGTCCCATCATAGGATAAATGTCTAAGAATATCTTCACTCCTTAAATCACTGAATGAATCCACACCATCAGAATTAGCCCTATTCTTAACAGAGGAATCATATGCCACTAAGGCCTTGAGGGTATATATTTTGGTTGAGGATTTTTCAACCAACACCTCTATGTGCTTTACCACAGCAAAGACATCCTCCCCCTCCTCTATCAGTTGCTTCATCATCCTTACATTAACAAGCAATAATTTCTCAATGCTATCGAGTTTCTCGCCCTTTTTAAGAAAATTCTTTTGGTCGAACATACCTCTAGCTCTATGTACATGATGACGACCATTCCTAGAAGATGTTGAATCAATAGACTTTGAGGAACCCGATGAATTACTATGGTAAGATGAAGACAGGCTTGTGGATCCAAGATGGCGTCGCATTTTCCTGTCGCTATGGAGCCCGCGGTAGTCAGGTGACCGTTGTCGGCCATGCCCCCGTTGCTTGGTTCCTGCGTCATCAGACGAATGTTTACAAACATCGCCACGTGTACGATCCCTCTTCGCCTCGCCACTCGCCGTTGTAGTAGTTTCTTGGTTCAGCACCTGCCCCTCCAATAGGAACTTGATATCAGCTAACTGCTGCTCCATATGAGTAGTACGATCCTCCAAATCCCCAATCGTCTGGTCAACAGTTGAGTCCAATACAACCCCTGTAGCATTCGGGGAAGATAGCTCCTGGCTAACCCCATTGGATCTCACACCACTCGAATTCCTAGAATTGGCTATATTTTTCACTTTTCCAGGAGATTTCTTGGCTTTAGACCTTGGTCTGCCCCCAGAAGTTCCTTTTCTACCCATAATGTCAAGGTAGATACCGTATTAACTTGACTAAACTGAAAAAAAAACAGTTTAAAATTTCCAGCACCACCCAGCGTGGTGTATGCTGTCCGAGTATATGAAGCCAATTGACCGTTAGTTCAACTGCTGGAGCTTATATACTGGAGGAAATGTTATGTGTGATGTCATAGAAACCCATGCGCCCATGGTAAAGTAGTACCAACGTATCACTCATTAATTATATATATACCTGGGAGTATATAGTCCCATATCCTATTTGGCCCTCTAGCCTCTAAGTTCTTTACTAATGGACTTCCAACAAGTCAAAAACTTAACTGCTGACCTGGTCCTAGGAATTGTGGTTGTAATACATTGCTTTTAATTGATACATATAGATGAAAACATAGTCGGTGGCAAAGTGTGGCTGAGGAGCTAGATAGTGAGAATAGAGAGATTACAGTTTCAGTCCCTTAAAATAGAATGAGTGTCAAATACTTTAAAACTTGCAACGTAAGACACAAAATTGACCTAAGAGAGTATAGATGGTAAGTCGGTGTGGTGCTAGACTGTTATGGTGTGTTTGGCCTGTTCGAGTGTGTACAGCCCCCCTTTCCAGTTTCCCGCTGCCCTATTAGTTTAATTTTCGACGTTCAGTGGAAAAGATCTTGTATATTTTATTACAAAGCTTCGGCAATTCTTTGGGCTCCCAGATATATCCAGCCCCCCCCCCCGTTGTTGGGGAGTCAGACAGGGTTTAGGTGGGTGGACACACATGGGTGAGGTGGGTGGGTGGGCACACATGGGTGAGGTGGGTGGGTAGGCACACATGGGTGAGGTGGGTGGGTGGGTGGGTGGGTGGGCATATATGGGAAAGGTTCACATATGGGTGAGCGTGGGTGGGTGGGCACACATGGGTGAGGTGGGAGGGTGGGCACACATGGGTGAGGTGGGTGGGTGGGCACACATTGGTGAGTTGTGTTTGTGGGGTTTGTGAGTACACATGAAAGAGGTGGATAAGAGGATGAGGGTGGATGGGTGAATGGTGACCGCAGGTGAGGGTGCAAAGGTGCATGGGCTCACATGGGTGAGGGCATCTATGAGATGGGTGGTGAAGTGGACACAAATGGATGAGGTGAGTGGGAGGGCACACATAAATAGATAGTTACACAGTTTTATTATAGAATTTGCACAAAAAAAAAATATTAGAAAACTTGTTTTAACCCTGATCAATTTCATCGAATTCAAATACCTTTTATATTATTTAGATAATGAAATTTTGATAAAAACAAAAAGATGTAATTAAGACCATGGATGAGGCTACTTGGGAGTCTGGGTGGGCACATGATTTTGGGTGGGTGGGTACACATGGGGGTGGGTGGGAGGGTGAGTATCATGAGCAGCCCTAGGCAGGCTTCAGCTTACAGTCATTAGGCAGCCTCCACCCATTTAGGTGTTCACCCTGCTTTACTCCCCACACCACGACCCTCCGACCCCATCATGCCACCCCCTCCCCACCCAGCACCGCCAACACTGCACCAATTTGCATAACCAGTGACTCTCTTTTCCTGCAATTTCGCCACCCTTATGAGATCTTATTAAGGCGCAGCCGGGGCCGAGGCCCCATTTATTGAGATATCTGGCTGGTTGGGGAGTGGCGGCCGGCTGGGAGTGCTTGTATGACCCTTTAAAGGCCGCTGATGCAAGAGTGCATCATGCCCATTGGTCGTCATGATGCAACAATGAAGTGCAGGCGAGACTGCTCGCCATGCAGCACCTCATTGGAACATCATGCCGACTCTCGGGGACTGTATCAACCCCATAGGGTCAGCATGATGCATGAATGTATCCCTGGCATCAGGGCTGCATTCATGCATCATAACCTCCAATGTTCATGATGCATTAATGCATCAGTTGTCCTTAAAGGGTAAGCCTGTATGAAGGGGCACTGCTGGCTTCTAGCCCCACAAGTAGCTCAGATCGTAAGGCTCGATAGTGCGCATTGACAGCGTCCGATCGCTGGCCTTACACCATCGAATGGCCATAAACGGACTGAAACTAATTTATTTGATGATAGGCGCAATTGTTTCCGACTTGCAATCAATAGCCAAATGGGGGCGTTCGCCGCGTGAAAGAAGTGGTCGATATGGGCCGTAAAGCGAGCTGGCCGCTCGTCCGACAGACGCGCTGACCGTTTCGTTCCACAACAGTCGTCGCCTCGCAAAGAGCTGCTCAGAGCCGCTCTCCTCATGCTGCTTCCCTGTAGAGGGAAACAGGTCAGCGCAGAGATGGCCCAAATCAGTGTGGCTTTGGTTGTGGCTGAGTAACAGGGCTGAACCCGGTCGTTGCACTCAGTATCTGAAGGGGACCTCATCTGCATCCTCTCTCTTGAGAAACGCCCCTTTTTACACAGACTTTCAGGCAAAACAACACCCTTTTCGGCCAATATACACAGCTTCCCTCCAAAAACCGCAGATTTATGGGGATCTAAAACACCCATATCCTACTGTTTCCTCCCTCAAGGGAAAATCTTCTTCCAGAAATACCCCTTTTCCCAAAATTCATAGAGTTCAGTGCAGAAAAAGCCCCCCCCCCTTGGAAGTTTGGAGGGAAAAGTGCACTCCCTTTCCACACTTTGTTTAAGAACGCAGATGTCCTCCCCTTTAGATATTGAGTGCAGCAGAAGGGCTGGCTGAAACTCTCTGAGAGCGCACTTAGTGGTCCAGCGAGCAGCTCATATGGCCAGCAGTAAGCAGACTATTCCCCCTATAGCCTAAATTGAACTTGATGCCACCATAATCACTGACTAGGCCGAGTGAGTAGTTATTGTGCGTGCGTGTGTGTGTAGGGAGTAAGGGTGGGTAGATTTGAAACTGGATTGTTGTCTGTGTGGGAGGGAAGGGTCCTAGCAAAAACTAGCAGATACATGGAGAATTTATGAAGTACATGTATCGTTAAATGCATTGGATATCTCCTTTCCTTACTGTTTCTAATCATTTTAATATAATATATTTCCAAAAACACCAGATATTTGCTGTATGGCACCATCATGTGTGTATGTACAGGTACCATATGTCTTAAATTGGTTATTTTGTAAATACAAATCCAGAATGAAGGAGAACTACTCTCCTAGTCTCAACCCTGTGGTGTGCCCCAACTGTGTCCCAACTGTCCATAGGGCCCTTCTAGTTGTATATTGATTTGCTTGGAGTGAGTGTGTATGACCTCCACCCCCACCCTCTCCACCCCTCTTCCCCTGCACTCCATCCCCGCCCCTGCCTGCCAAATCCGCCGACTCTCATGCAGGCACCCAATCTGCGTGCCCCTGTTATGGTGAACAGCCTCGCTACACTTAAGCAGGGTATGCTTCAACCACATGTGACAATATGAAAAACAAAGGTGAGAATAAGGAGGACACAGAACTAATACATATGTATATATATATATATATATATATATATATATATATATATATATATATATATATATATATGTACATCCTAAGTATATGTATATATATACACACATATATATATATATATATATATATATATATATATATATATATATATATATATATATATATATATATATCATGAAGCCCTGTCCGTTCACTGCTGTGGCTTCTACCCAGTGTTGCCCTGCCGCATACGTTCATTTCTCTATACTACTCGCGTATAGTGTTGAGTGTATGGGCCGCTGACCTCCTTGACCAAGTGACCCGCTGCACATGTACATATACACATGTACATGATAAATATATGTGTATTCCGTCTTGCCGACTACTTTGCCTGTTTTTCATTATTGCAGGTGGTATAAGGTCAGACGGGATAGATTTCGGAATTCCCTCCATTTACTACATACACATGTAGAGTGGTACTGGCATCCCTGGTTACAACCTTTATCAGTGCCTATCTCACATGTGCAGAAAGGTGCTGAACCTTGGCCAAAGTGGAAGATAGAAATATGGACCAGTCTCCTTTCTATTAAAAAAACCCGCTATAATTAAACCATAGATTTTAACTATATATGTTATATTCCTAAGATCTACCCTTAAACCCTACATCTTTCAACTGTGTTAATCGATGTTGATTTTGTACATGGTTAGAGTAGAATCCACGATCAATGTAACTCACGGGGGAATAATGTGAAAAACCCCAGTGTGAAATATGGCTGTATTTTGGGCTCTTCTATTTCACTGTCTCCCACTACACGCCATCTGACAGCAGCTAACGCCTCTGTCAGGAACGCCACAAAACTGTCCCGCCATCTAGTGGGCAATAGCTCAATCAAAGTACTAGCATCGTTGTATGCATCCTGACTGATGCTGTCGTCATTGGTGAGCTACATAATGGATTTGTTTGCCGTTTTCACAGCCACAATAGGTTATGTTCATCAATTCTTATATACATGTACTGGCAACGACAGAATATAAAGATTATTAATTATTTTTTAAAACGCAAGGGAATTTTGAACATGATGACATTTTGGAGTAATCAACGTGTTCCTCACTGACCGTATTTGACCAGAATTCGCCAATAAACCATGGCTATTTTATACATATGATTTCGAAAAGAGATTCCTTACAATTTCCCTTACATACTATCACAAGTAACCGATAATGAAAAATATCACAGGACAGCATTGAGTAAATGTATATACTTCATGCGTCCAGTATAATAACGGGACGCTTTTTTTTTAAATTGAGATGATATTGAGTAAAAGAATCTGACTTGAAAAGGCCCTTTATAAATACATTAACTGTACTATTGCATGGGGGGGCAAAACATGTATGTCTTCATATCTACTATGGACAACAAGAAGAACAGTATGGTTCTGTGTGTAAGCAACCATAGTGCCCAACCTAGCTCCAAACCCGCTGCCTACAGTACAGTATAACGCAAGCAGGGTAGGGAGGCAGGAGGAGTGGTCGGGGGTAGTTCTAGTACTATAAGCCGTGTGATGGATGGACAGGCGGAAGGTAATCCCTGATCCCTTATTATCACACTTACAGGGACATGCCTAGCCCTTTAAGGACCGCTGATGCAGGAGTGCATCATGCCCATTGGTCGGCATGATGCACCAAAGAAGTGCTAGCTAGACTGCTCGCCAGGACTTCATTGGAGCATCATGCCGACCCTCCGGGCGTATACCAACCCTGTAAGGTCGGCATGATGCGTGAATGTAGCCCTGGCGAGTTACTCGCCAGGAATGCATTCACGCATCGTGACGACCGATGGGCCCTAAAATCCTAGGAGAGGCAGACAGGCCGGAAGGAGGATGTAATCAGACGGAGCCAGGTGCTATTGTTACCCAACACCCTCTTAGTGTTTCCCCGTCCTTCCACCTCCAGCCTCTACAAGATGTATTGCCATGGGTCTTTTTTATTGCTTTTTATATGTGGGTTTTTGTTGTCATGCAGCAGCAGTATCTGCTGAGATGGGACCCATATGATGACTGAATAGTGGCAGAGAAACGATAAACAGTTTCATTTACCCTATATCGTTTTCCCTCCAACCTAGGCTAACATCCCCATTATGCCAATAGAACGTATAGATATGACAGTTATCAAGTAGCAACACTATTGGGTATGGGTACTGTAGGTATCAATGCTTATGATAACGATGATTCTATTCTACCTGGTAAAGCTAGCAACTGTATTGTAGCTTAACACATTGAATAAATGTACAACAGGCAGCAGTGAATTGTAGCAGGCCTACAGTATGTAAGAAGCCAACATGCAGATATAGTTGAAGATGCAGCCAAGTATTGGACATGTAGCAACACCATTGTGTTCATGTTGAGGGAGGCAGGAGTGAAGCCTGAAGGACTGTAGCTCAATGTCCTATGTTCTGAGAAGGTCGACAAAGGAAAGGGGAATATAGGTCTGATAGCATGACTTCTTTGATCTTGTTGAGCAATCTTATAATACATGTTTCTATGCGTTGAGGGAGGTAATTTTCTCAGGTAACTAGAAACCTTGGCAACCTTTCAACTGATCCAAGCTATTGCCACGTGAAATACCCAAACCAAGATAGCTAGCCCCAAGCAAGTGTAATAACAGCCTGACGCCTATATAGCCTGCCTCCATCACCATCTCCTGTGGTGACGCTCACGTAGCGTCAGGATCCACCGCTAGATAGCGCGTCGGTCGTCACTCACACCACTGACATGCCAGTTACCAGCGGCACTCCATGGGCAACCAGCCAGCGCACAAAGACGCGGGCCGCTTACCCCCATGCTGATAAGGATCTGCAGGCCGTAGATCTCTGCCCCAGGCCTCCTACCAAAGTTACAAACAGTTGATGGTGGAGATATGATGGGTCATAAGGGGAAATAGGTGAGAGGCGGGGATGGGGCAAACCACGCTACCCACACTTTGACTCCTGCTTTGACACCACCAACATAAAAAGAATGCCGCAGCTATAGGATCCATTGGCTCAAGGAATGTGATAGAAATGAGCTGATTCCAGAAAAGAAAGAGATAAGAATTATTTTCTTAAATGCAAGGACATTTGACATTTTGTAAATCCCCAAATCCTTCTGTTTTTCTATTGACATACAGAAAGCTCAAAGTCAGTGAGGCATTCTTTATCAAACAGACGGGGTCTTATTGGCTCGAGAGTGTGATGACTATTTTCATGTCTAGAGTCGTGGAGAGAGAGAGAGAGAGAGAGAGAGAGAGAGAGAGAGAGAGAGAGAGATATGGAGAGAGAGAGAGAGAGAGAGAGAGAGGGGAGGGGAGAGAGAGGGGGGAGAGGAGAGAGAGAGAGTTGGACACAATCAGAAGGACAGGCACAGACAGACAAGCTGAGACACAGTAGCATATAAAATGGGAAGAAATGGAACATTGAGAGTTGCAGCATCAGGCACATTGCCATAGGGTATTGGGTGGTTTCCATATCTGCTCCATATGCTAGGTTACCTCACACCCCCACCCCAGGCATCCCACAGTATACAGAGGTGTAACCTAACAGGCTGGTATCGGGATCGACATGGTGCTAGCGATAAGTTTTAAAAACCTGGCCGCCGGGAGTAAAAGCAAAACCACCCCTCCTCTGCCAAACTCCCAACGCGGACACGACTAAACAATTACAATTATATAAAAGAGCCAGAGGCTAGGAAACTATAGTAGCGTCGGCTGGGGCCAGTAAAAGGCCGTCGTTACCCGAGACGGGAGTGGTAGTCGTAGGGAGCAGCGACTGTGGCACCCCCTAGGGGTGGTGGGGTCAGACGGGGTCCGCTATAAATTGCCTCACTTCTTGTGTCTCAAATAGCGCTACACGGGGAAGGCGGGAGGCGGCCACTTTGATCTGGCCACACTACACGGCCCAGAGATCCAGCGGCATCATTGATCTTTACAAAGTTTGGATCTCAGAGGGCTCCGGTCGTGACCACGGAAAGTAGGCAGTTGAAGTTAAGAGGGTAGCAGTTACATTCAGTGTAACCCCCTAGGCTTTATCTAGAATATCCAAAACTTCTAATTCAAAACCTTTCTTCATTTTTTTTGTCATTTTTTAGACTATCATGACACACATTTTGGAGTTACATTCAACGTCTTAATTTTGTTCTTTTTAGACTACCATGACACACATTTTGGAGTAGTTTAAATTCTCTCCTAAATAACCAGCTTGAAAAACGCATGATATTTTCAAAATAACGTTGCTTACGTAACGCTTGTGGAAGCTTTCCCGTGAACTATTCAGGTAAGAGTGTATCAATTATCATTGTATTTGAGTGAGGTTAAGAAGAAGCATTTAGCTTATAATGTATGTGATTATAAATTTCCCTCATAAGTGCTTTATGTAAGGCTTTGTCACTAACATTTGTTCATGGATAAGTACATGTATTATTTAAACAATTGTCAACGTATGCTGCGCAGAAAAATAGATCACTGTGTGTTTTAATGCATCTAACACGGTAAACTCCACTTGGAGGTGTCACCTTTTGACTTTGAAATGAAAGTTGCTGTCATAAAGTTGCTGTCATCAAAATAACCTTGGGTGTGGGTGTCTCTGAATCACATGATATATAATCTTCATAAACCAGGAGTAACCAATACTTTTAAAATTATGATATCCCATTGATCTTATTTTTTTTAAAAGATACGATAATAAAAAATAGTAGCATTATTATAATTTATTTCAGATGATATACAAAATAGTCTTTAAGGGACCAAGGAGAGCCCCAAAAGTGTTGGTATTTAATATCACTGAAAAGGAAACGCCACTCCGCTGGGGAGTGGAGAACCAACCATACCACAGTCCTCATGTTGACTGTGTCAGTAATACATGATCAAAGAATCTACATGTATTGAACCTCCATGTATCATACATCAGCAATAGACAGTTGAAACCTATACAAGAGACCACCAGGAGAGAAGTTGTCGCCTGTATCAGGATGGGATAAAACCATGTCTACATCCTCCAGGGTGGGCAGTCAAAAACCCCAAGTAGGGGGGGGGGACTCTGTGCTTTCAAAGGGGTCCTTTTTTGTGCACTACGCACGACTCTTGAGTATAGATAACCCTTGAATAGGGGTACATTCAACAATATTTTGAGGAAAAGGGAGTATGACATTGGGCCTGAGATGTGCTATTTACAATAGAGAAAACCTAAAGTCTGGGTCATACATTTATGTGCAGCCAAATGACTAGTTTCATTAATATAACTACCTTGGCTTGGAAGGACGATTTTTTGTGAGGACAGGTCATCCTTGAACAGGGTATGTTATTTGGTCTGCTCCCTCCCAAATCTTCAATTTATCACCTGGTGATTAGGGGACCATATCCGAAGGCTTGTTCACACATGTAAACTATGGAAGAGATAGGAAGTACCCCCCCCCCATGAACAATATATACATGTATACCGACCCCCAGGAGGACCATCAGCAGCCATCACATGTTAACGTCAACATGACCTTTATCCGCATCACCCTGGGCTCTAATTCATTTCATGCTCAATTTATGACCTGTATTCAGAGTGTACAGAAGTAAACCACTGTGACAGCACCAGTTACTTGGGTTTACATGGTCATATGCATCCATTGACAGGTAATGATATACATGGACAATGGGCTGTTGGTTGACATGGAAAATGAGTTGTTTTTTGTTTTTATTTCTTGTGAGATATTCCCGAGGAGATATCTGACTGCTGTTAAGTCAGCTGCTTGTCTTGCAGATGAACTGAGGAGGAAAGAGCGTTGTTTTATACGTATGTACCATTTGCATTGAAGGGACATTGGTAGATCCACATAGTGCTTGGAATAACTATGCATATCCTTGTAAAATAGGGGGATCCAAATATCTGGATTTTTTTTTCAATGCTGAAGATTGTGAATATAGGTTGGCTCTTAAGGAGCTTGGAGGGGGAAGTCGAAAATAAAAGGGGATATTCTGAGCATAGAAGTATAGAAAGTTAGGTGGTGGATGAAAGTTATAGTACGAGATGGGGACTGCAGGATGGATTTATGTGGTCAGGTCCTTGAGGCGACACATTGGAGGTTACATTACCGCCTGGAGGAGGTCCTGTGAGCAGTGCTGGAGGCTGGGGGCCATGGGGCCGTCAGCACGGCGGCTGGCAGGTCAGAGGCCTCTTCCAGGGCGGGCAGACAGGCCTCTAAGGACACTGATTGGAACCAACCCGCGCTCTCCTCCTGTAGGGTGTACGACCACTATCTGTGTAGAGGGCCACTATCTGTAGTACTCTATAGTTAGAGGCTACAGTATTTGTATAAAAATAACGCTATGTGTATCTGGAGGGTGTTGCTCCTATAGAAAAAGGAAGAGCTGGCTAAAGATGCCCTCATTTCCAGTCCTTTCTTTTCATGTAGCTATAACTTGTCCCTTTTGTTGCTCACAAGTGGTCATTCAAATACGGTGCTCAAAACGGGGGATTTGAGTAGGTACCTAGTTGGGAGAAGTCAGTCAGTACTATAAACTATAAATAAACTATAGAGCGTGTGACATGAGTAGGTACCTGGCAGTGCAGCTCTCTCTATTTTAAACAAGGCAGGTGACTTTTCAGACTAATGTGGTGAGTGCAAGTACTTAGGTGAAGCAGTGCACGACTTGTTTAGAAAAGAGGGCACATACTCACAGCTCTTTTTACAATAGGAGCAACACCCTCCAGAGAGGCGAAACAACTATCCAAACCTGCTCATGATGAGCAACTGCGACCTTGTGGTTAGGCTGGTATGTGATAGGCTTCTATGTCCAAACCTGCTCATGATGAGCAACTGCGACCTTGTGGTTAGGCTGGTATGTGATAGGCTTCTATGTCCAAACCTGCTCATGATGAGCAACTGCGACCTTGTGGTTAGGCTGGTATGTGATAGGCTTCTATGTCCAAACCTGCTCATAATGAGCAACTGCGACCTTGTGGTTAGGCTGGTATGTGATAGGCTTCTATGTCCAAACCTGCTCATAATGAGCAACTGCGACCTTGTGGTTAGGCTGGTATGTGATAGGCTTCTATGTCCAAACCTGCTCATAATGAGCAACTGCGACCTTGTGGTTAGGCTGGTATGTGATAGGCTTCTATGTCCAAACCTGCTCATAATGAGCAACTGCGACCTTGTGGTTAGGCTGGTATGTGATAGGTTTCTATGTCCAAACCTGCTCATAATGAGCAACTGCGACCTTGTGGTTAGGCTGGTATGTGATAGGCTTCTATGAGATTTATGGCTTTTTAGACAGGAGTCTGATCCAAAAGATGAAACAGTTTCTGCACTATACTGTATAGATACGGAGTGTATCCAAAGACTGTTAATACACTAGATTCCCCTACAGTCAGTGGTCAGTCGGGACAAGTTTTGAGAAGATCAGGGATAAGAGATAAGATAAGGGTCCAATTGAGGCCTCCTACTTCTGACCCCTGGTTTACAAATCTCTTTTTTTTTCATATAGGAGTTATTTCTTTTACTCAATTGGCTGTATTTTTTCTACATATCCTAAGGTTTAAAAACTCCTGATTTATTATCGATTTTTCTGTTGATATACCATCTAATCTTTCAATGATTTTGTGAATTTGAGAAATTTCTCTCTTATTTTCTATGACCCATATGTTTAGAGCCCCACTGCCCATGCCCACCTCACCCTCCCGGCTGGGGAGGTTTCAGAAACGACTGACGACTGACTGCCTATGCCAAGCTTAGCCGTTTATACAGAGAGCGCTAGTATATACTGATTGTTGTTAGGTGGGTATTGTATAAATAGTTCTGATTTGTTTTATACAGATAGTGGTTGGATGATCAGCCTCTATGTGTAGACTACAGATATAGCGGCCGTTTACACAGATAGTGGTTGTACATGGGCTCTGAAGTAGCTCTGAGTAAAAGGTTGGAGCAACTCACCTCCTGGAGGAGGCCTGCTTACCTTCCTGCTATCGCCATCACCCCCCCCCCCCCCCCACATACAAACGAGCACACCTCCGACTCCTCCAGAAGCTTTCTTTCTCTAGGGCAGAGCTCTACCCCTGCAAAGCCCACATACCTTTCAGCGTAACGGAGCTCAGCCAAATCATGAATAATGGGCGCGGCGCATGCCGACCAGACTTTGGACTTCTCCAGGTGGATCCACAGGGGAGCTCCTCACACCCCTGGGGGTTTGGCCCCACCGCTATCTCCTCCAGAGGGGGGACTGGTGTAATGCCTGTAATATTAGTGCCGCTCCCCTGTGGGTAGGTACTGTATGGAAACTGTAGCGGTAGGGGGTGAGTCCAGGAAAGTTTTGAACTTATCAGCACACAGGACCACCCCATAGGGCGATATTATATGTCTCATTTCTCATACACGACGCCCTCGTCCCCACCCACATTTCGCTATAGCCTGCTCCCAACTTCCTCCAGGATATGGTCTGCCCCCCCCCCCTCTGGAGGGCCGAGAGGACGGTGACCCGAATCTGTCAGGGCTTATGAACATTTGAACGCTGGCCGCAATGGTTCCGATATAGGAACAAAGGCCAACTGGGCGCTGGCCTACCCGACTCGGTGTCGGTGTCATATCGTGGCGCTGACACGGGGTCGGCCCAGACACGTGTTTTGCATCTCTGGGCGGACGGTGAGAAAGCACATTAATGTGATTTATCGGCTCTGGAGCGCAGCCATTTCGACCTGCTGGAGAAGCACCCTGGAGTGGAGGCCCGGGGTGCATATGGCACCCAAGGTGAGAGGCTGGCGGAGTGACTGTATGGCCTCTACAGTAGTTACTCCTCCAGGGCTTTCTCCTCCTTCACCCCCACTACCAACAACCCTGGAGAGATTCCTCCAGCAGAGATTACACCGCACTTACAGATACCTCCAGCTCCCTGCTGGGCTGGGCCGGCAGGCAAAAAGATGAGAGCATCCTCGCGGGGGTCCCACAAAGGAATGACATGTAAACAAAATACACATAAATAAAGTTATTTAGAATTAAAAAACACATAGGGATGAAGCTCAAAGGGATGTCCATGTGGCCTTTCCCTGTGTCGTAATGTTGCCGGGGAAATAGGTAAATCAAAGATCTCCCTGAAGAGAAAGGAATTTCAAGGAATGTTGGACTCTGTTGTGTACTTGATATAGACATTCTGTAGAGTAGATGTATGGAGTTTTGCATCATTTTGACCATGTACACTACATTTCATTGGCTTTAACACCAAAGTCCCCTTAAAACCATTTCAATATTCAAGCCAGGCGAAAATACATGAAACGGTAATCAAAGTTGGATCGAGCATGTAATTGTTATGTTAAGAAAACTATCTGTTTTAGAAGATCATTGTTGATTGTGACAAATAAACAATTTAAAAACAAATGAAGAATCTACATATCGGTATATCCTGAATTAGCAGAGGTAGAATCCATGCTTCTTTGCCTGCAAACTGTCCTTGGGAACTTGCCATATTCTATTTCATTCTTACGTTGATTGCTCACCTGTCCTTAAACTACAATATATCATGTTAGGTTAGAGAAATAAGCTATTAATACACTAATGTGAAATTGAAATTTGTTACCGGTAAAAGAATAACATACTAAATAGTCCAATCGCTTCTGAAAATGTGAAAATAAGTATACATGTACATTGTAAATTTCTTGTTTCATCCTTATATAATTTTAGTTATATGCTATGTCCCATGCTAAACCATATTCCGCCGTGAAGACGACATCAGTCTTGTTCTGTATTGAGAAGCTGATATCACTAGTACAAATGTAGTAAACAGCGTGGTGATAAATACGTATATAAACTAGATAAATGAACATATGCCAATTGATATCTACCACTGATAGAAGCACACAAAAATATGTCCAATTGACTCTGGAAATGTGTGAAAATATGTGTATGCGAACATGTTTCACACGTTTGTTTCAGCTCCTTGCAATTAGTTTTATATAGAGATAGGTTACTATATATTCCCTGTTGAAACACATTCCAAGCAGCACATTCACCAGCGTGGACGACCTTACCCTGGTTGTGTATGGGAGCCACTATGACAACGGTCCGCCCCACAAATTGTGATGTTGTGTATCCACACGTACAGCTGGTAGGGTCGTCCCGGACCATAACAAACTATCATGAAGCTTGAGCAAGATCCGGAACAGGAGGCCAAGTTATTCCCCATCCCTCTCTCAACCATTTAAGGGCCGCTGATGCTTTAATGCATCATGTCCAATGGTCGGAAGGATGCATGAATGCAGCCCTGGCGAGTAACTCGCTGGGGCTGCATTCATGCATCATGCTGACCCTATGGGATTGATACACTCCTGGAGGGTCAGTATGATGCTCTAATGAAGTGCTGGTGAGCAGCACTTCATTGGTGCATCATGACGACCAATGAGTATGATGCACTCCTGCATCAGAGGCCCTTAGAGGGTTAATCAGGCTTTAGGGGATAGATTTCACTACACATCCAAGGCAGATGCACGTGAACTGGTAACAGCTGATGAGGAGGAGGGGTGTAGAGGATGGGAGAGTATGCAAGAGGAATATGGGTGAGCTGAGGCCATGAGGACATGTGGATAAGGAGTAAGCCAAAAGAAAGTGCGACATAAAAGCCACATCTGCAGAAAAAAGGACGTATATGCATACAGTCATCCTTACTTGCAAGGGGGATTTTTTTTGGAAAGGAACTTATCCAAGGTTTTACCCAAAATCCAAATACAGTAGCTTCTAGAAAAAGTAGGCAATTGTACATCTTTTGTCTGTGTCTGGGAGTAAGAGGGGTCCAAGAATGTGAATGTTTAAGAAAGTGAGGGTTGACTGTATAGAAAAACAATACCTGTATCTTGTCGGGGACGAATAATGAAATGAATAGGGGACCGGCAAACAAAGAAACAGGGATACAGAGACAATGAAAAGACAGGGAGACAGACAAAGAGACAGAGAGGCAGAGAGAAGTAGATACAGGGAAAGGAGGAAGTATACAGGTGAGTCAGTGGATAGACTTCTGCAGGAGTTAGACAGGATGGTTTGGGTGGAAAGGTGGGAGTGGCCAGGCTGTCATGAAGCTGCCCTAGCGTCCACCCATGAAGGAGCATGACCGACAGAAGACTATACATCATACATCTGTAGGCTACATCCTACCCAATTAACACTTCAAGGAGTGCACCATGACAATTGGTCGTCATGATGCACCAATGAAGTGCTGGCAAGTCTGCTTGCCAGCACTTCATCGGAGCATCATGCCGACCCTCCGGGTGTGTTCCAACCATGTAGGGTTGGCATGATGCATGAATGTAGCTCTCACAAGTTACTCACCCAGGGCTGCATTCATACATCATGCCGACCAATGGGCATGATGCATCAGCAACCCTTAAATGATTAAACACCCATCTGCAGACCGCCTAGTCACTAAATAATACATCAAGCTGCAAGTATTTATATATTCTAAACTTACCGGAAAGTTAGGGCATCGTTAGACACTATCACTCCTGACGTTTTTATTAAGCCTGACATGGAGGCAGTAGCATGGGGTTTGTGAAAGAGATTATGGTATCTTGTAGAAGGTGAAGGAAAATGTGTGGGGTTTCTGCTATGCTGGCTATCCACAGAGTTATCATCAATGACAAAATATTATACACTCAAAGGCAAAATAAAGCCCTCACTGAAGTATGAAAAGAATTATGAAAAGCTATGGTATCTACTGTAGGACATACCAGCCATCTTTAGTCTAGAAATGTCAACTTCAGCAAAAGAATCATGAGAGAAGACATCTTTATGATATCTTCTTGAAAAATGAGTTTGAAATTAATCACCACATAAACCCCCTTTTCCCTTCATGTATCGCAGTTCCAACACAATATTGCATAAAAACTGAATATGAGGAGATTTAAATGTGTCAAATTGATTGATCCGTAGTCCTAAGTAAATATAAATCTACTTTTTACATTGACGAAGAATGATACTGTTCTCCAGCAGAATTATGTTTTAGATTTCAGGCAACACCTTTACTGTGTATACCTGGGTCTATACCCAAAAAATTAGATCTGTTTCAACAAATGCCACTAAAGGGTGCAAAATCCCAAATACCTCAGATGTTGGATTCTGGGACTATGATACCTATACTTGCTACTCTATCACGAATGAAGTTGCCGCTGAATGTATCTCACTTTATCTTATAGAATTGTCTCATAACATTACCTGAACTCAGATGCATGGGCCAGTGAAGTCCTGTATAAGACTCCCTGCCTTGGCCTTGCAAGCACAGTTGACATTCCAAAATTGTAAATATTGTCAAAGTCACTTGAATTATCTTACATACAGATCATGGCATGCTCAAATGATTTTCTTGTCTGTGTCTAGAATGAACTGGGGGGAAATCTCATGCTGGGCCTTTATTCACAACAGTCAATTATGGAGTGAAAAGTAACATCTCCCATGTACAGTTGGTGTATAGCTGTCAATTATCTCACAAAACAGACACAGGGGGTGAGTGAAGTGGTATAAACACCAGTATACACCCTGAGTATAATCTCTATAGTATGCTAGATGTTAGATTGAAAAGGTGAAGTCACATGGGACGTCGTGCTGTGTATGTTTATAAATACACATGTGTCTACTGATACTCGCCATTTTGATAAACTCCCTGGGGTGTCAGCGCTAGTCCCATTCAACCCTTAAGGGGCGCTGATGTAATAATGCATCATACCCATTGGTCGTCATGATGATGCATGAATGCAGCCCTGGCGAGTAACCCACCAGGGCTATATTAATGCATCATGCCGACCCTAAAGGGTTGACAATGTCCCGGAGGGTCGGCATGAGGGTCTGATAAAGCGTTTGCGAGCAGTCTCACCTGCAATTCAGTGGTGTATCATGGCAACCAATGGGCATGATGCACTTTTGCATCAGCAGCCCTTAAAGGTTTAACCACTCCTCCAAGCCCTTAACCAGGCTAGCCACACACCCAGGCCCTTCAACCACGAGAACATAGACATATATAGGTTTGCCTTTTACTCTTCACATGCTTTTATCTACAAAAATAAAAGGCCACCCCTGTCCATGCTCACTGTGGCGGTGTAGGCTATAGGGCGGCGCCCATTGCCCCGTGCCTAATGGATCTAAACGTACTTCAAACAGGCCGCCCATCCTGCCCCCGGCCAAACGACGTGACGCTTGTCTTTTTGATCATTGTCCAGCGTCGATGACCTGCGCGCCACCGCGCGGCAAAAGTCACAGGCAATCACGACCACTTTAAATACAAACCTACGCCTTTGGGCAATGAGTGTTGGGGGTGGGAGGGATGGGGGGGGGGACCAGAGAGGGAAGAAGTGACTTCAGTGCCCTGCCACTTGTAGCTAAGGCTTTCTTTCTCAAACTACCTTTCCATTTGTTCTTCCGGCCTTTCGACTCTTTCCCAACCAGCTCCCTTTTACAAGACCATCCTACAATCAGCGCCTGTTGTTCAACAACGACGTGCAGGAATTTGGAGCATGTTGGCAATGCCGTGTGGGGCCAGCTTCCGGTGGGGGGAAATGGCCGTTTACGACGTGGACAAACTGACCAGGCGGTGCGGGCAGTGCTCGTCGATCTGTCTGTAGAGGGTATGGGAGGGAGAACTGACAGGGGTGAGTTTACACTGGCCTGTCGGTGTTTATGGGACCAGCTCCTAACGACCTATGTCTGTTTAACGAATCCTTGAGGTGGCCTAGCAACAGGTAAACGTCTCTGGTTAGGTCGTGGGAAACATCCTCCCGCTCCTACAGACTCTCCTTCTCCTACCCCTCCTCCATGGCGGAAAGGCGCATACGTAGTCCAGAATGTCCTATTGCTACAGCTGTTGTCTAACGGCTAAAGCTCAACCGTTTTTAAAAAAATGATTTTAGGGGTAAGGAGATGCTATTTTTGAGTCACAGAAAATTAAGTCAAATTACCATTTAGTAATATGGTGAGGTGATGAGCTTTGATCTTAATTTTCTATGCCTAACGGTTAACCAAGAAGCCTACAATCATGTTTGAATGTTGACAGCCCCCAATAGAGCAGCTGAATTTTCACAGCCCCTCCCTATTTTCAAGAAGTCGGACAACTGCCCTCCCCCTTTTTGGTGCTTCCATTCATTTATAATGATTCATTTTCAAGATTCTAGGAATTTCACATCCCTGGAATGAATATATAAAATATTTTTATGAGCTTATTGAAGGAGCTTCCTTCTACTTAGAAATGGCCAAATTGTAATAAGTGATGTTAATATTTTGGCCCCAGTGACTAAGAGCTGGCTACATTGCTAACTACAACCCTGGCTAAATGCTGAAAGATGGCCTCCACTTGAAGTTACTATAATCCTTGCCGAGCTTTTCAAATAGTTGGGATAAGATCGAGGCTATTGAAATATAGCTCCTGGGCTAGACACAATTACTTAGCAGACGAAATTAAACATCCAAGACATAGAAAGCATGCGTCCGCGACATTGTGATGAGGGATGCATTCACTGATAACAGTTCATCGGTGTATAAAAATTGAATGAATAAATAAAGATAAAAAAAGGGGGAAAATGAAAATAAAAGCCGACCATCGTGCCCAGTTTTCGGTAGAAGTCCCATGTTGACATAATGATTCAGACCAGCCAAAACAAACCCACGCCGAGTTCCGTTTCTTTTGCTACAGAATGTTTCATGCGGCAAACATTTGACCAAAACACGGAAAGAAGGGTCAATATCTCAAATAGGGTTTAGTCTTACTGTAAGGTGCCTTACGGAAGTCAACCTGTCCATTAAACCTTTAAGGGCTGCTGATGCAGGAGTGCATCATGCCGACCCACCAGGACTGTGTATTAACTATGTAGGTTTGGTCTAATACATGAATGCAGCCCTGGCGAGTTATCCCCCAGGGCTTCCAGGGCTGCATTCATTCATGCATCATGACCACCAATGGGCATCAAGAACTTCATTGGTGCATCATGCCGACCCTCTGGAAGAGGATCAACCGCATAGGGCCAGCATAATGCATGAATATAGCCTTGATGAGTTTCTCCCTCGGGATGCATTAATGCATCCTGACAGCATGCTGCATTGATGCATCATCAACCTTTAAAGGGTTTATATGAAGAGGACACGTGTCAACAAATGGGATCCTTTATCTCAGTCTCAGGTCACCCGATACTCCTGGAAAGATAGCGCGTGCAAACACAGGCGTCGATTAAAGCATCGATCCCATCGTTTGGCCACCATTAAAAGTCTCCGATTTCGAATTGCGTCACATCATTGTCACCAAGATCACACATGCACGCAAGCCCCCACCGCGCATGCGCACAGGAAGTGATGGAAACAATGCTTCCTGTGTCCCATGGCGTGTGTGGGAGCTGCTCATATGAGTTACTCCCTGAGCAACTCAAGGGTAGAGCTGGGACAAAGGCCCACCTGGAGGCGTGCACCTGAGTCCTGTGTCTCAATGTACATAAATCTGGTATAAGAGTGTTGTGTTCTTTGTGTGTACATATATACACCTGTCAAGCAGCATAACCCTGATGGGAGGGCTCTGTTTTTGTGATTGTGTGTGTATGTGTTTTGGGTTGGATGAATTGGGTGGCAGGGTGGAGGGAGGGTGGTATTAGAAGAGATGGGTGCTTTTTGTGTTGACAGGATGATCAAGGCGTGCTTGTCACTCTATGTACTTGTGTGTCTCTCTATGTCTCCGATCTGTATGCAGCATCTCTGCCTAGCCCTTTAAGGGCCATTGATGTATGAGTGCATCATACCCATTGATGTCTGAGTGCATCATACCCATTGATGTATGAGTGCATCATGCCCATTGATGTCTGAGTGCATCATACCCATTGATGTATGAGTGCATCATGCCCATTGATGTATGAGTGCATCATGCCCATTGATGTATGAATGCATCATGCCCATTGATGTCTGAGTGCATCATACCCATTGATGTATGAGTGCATCATGCCCATTGATTATGAAGCATGGATACGTCCATGGCAAGTAACATACCAAGGATAGAACCATGCAGCTTTGGTGTTGCAGGGGCGGCAGAACCATTTGAAAGTTGGGGAGGGGCAAGGCCAGGTATTGGCCCGTGACCCTCCGCCCCCCCCCCAAGATTGCCGGGGGTGGGAGGAAGCATTCTGGATGTATTGGAACCATAGTTGTGATGATGGAAAGCAGGAGGGTCTGGGATCTCACCCCCCCCCCAAAAAAAAAAAATTGAAAATTGAGGTGCCACAAAGGTGTGTTTTGGTGCATTTTGACGAGAGAAGATGTATTCTCTGGGCCCTGATGAATCCCCCCTCATATCTATAGACCTAAGAGATAAAAATCAGAAGATTGTGCCCCCCCTGCCCCCCCCCCAGTTCCGCCGCCCCTGCTGTTGATACGACCATGGAGGGTCGGCATGATGCTCCAATGAAGTGCTGGCGAGCAGACTCGCCAGTACTTCATTTGTGCATCATGACGACCAATGGGCATGATACACTCCTGCATCAGCAGCCCTTAAAGGGTTAGAGAAAAAGACAATGTGTATACACCATATTAAAAGCAATCACTGTCACAGTAATTGAAAGGCAATGCATTCATCTTTTTTTCTGACAGGCACTGTCTGTGTCCCACCCTACTTTTAATCTGGGCATGGCTCCACAACGCGTCAGTATACCTAGACAAATTCAATACTGGTTTGCATTTAATTATAATATCAATTATGTCATTGTTCCAGAATTTCATAATAATTGTTGTTTTGCTGCGTAGAGGCAGAATCAATATTAGTGTGTTTTTTTTAAGTTGTTATATGATTCATCATGCAGAAATGATGTATAGTATGGCACTGCCAAATACATGTATTATTTGGCATGTTGCAATATATTCGATTATGATTATGAATAAATCAAATCACAATCCAAAATAAAAAGTTGTTTTCAAAATATTGGTTTTGTACTAGGAACTTTATAGTGGTTTTGTTACACATAAATCGATGATAACTATGTCCACAAACATAGAAAAACATCTTGAATAACTGATGACTGTTTACCCCCTCCCCCCCAAAAAAAACCAACAAAAAACAAGAAACAGCAACAAACAAACAACATTGAAATATAAACAGAAAATTGACTGTTTCATTAAACTGCATATCATAACCTTTTATAACCTAAAATCATAATTATACTGCAACCCAATTAAGATCAGGCCGTTTTTGGCTTTAAAGTCCGACTGCGCCTTCTGACCTTTTAGACCATGTAACCTGGGATACACATCTCTTTTCGGTCTAACTTACTTAATAATATATCACAATGACAATCGTGTATCACTGGCCGAAATAATATAATATTTACCCATAGTTAAACAATCTGTCCTCCCCCTGCGTCCAAATACCCTACAACCCCTTCCTCTACATCACTTTGTCCCTTCCAGTCCTGGTGGCGTCTGGAGAGGCCATATTTCTGTGCTCCTGTGCGCCTGTTGGTTGGCATTAGAAGGGGCTAAAGGGGGCTTCAGAATGACAAAAGGAGGGGGTTTACGCCGACCCCCCGTCATCCATCCCACTAAGATGCTGGCCAGGCGGGACACGGTCCTCTGAAGCCAAGATAGATGTCCCCCGGCATGGAAATGATCCCATTTTGACAAATCTGACTCGTGAAGGTCGGCGAAAAACGAGCGCTGAGGGCTTCCCCCGGCCCCCTCCCCTCCGTGTTCCTCCAGGGGGTGAGGGGCAGCCTTATGCCAGGTATGATTTACACAGGAAGGAGCGGCCTCACTAAAACAAAGCATGTCATACAACAAAGCTAATGGCGGTCGTCTTACGCCGCTTAGAGACGCATCGTCCATCCGCCCTTCTTTTTTTCAGCAGGGGAGATGGAGAAGGGAAAGGAACAAGAAAAATGGCTTCTGGAAGCAGGGAAGGAAATCGCGTTCGGCCTTGGTTCAGGAGCGGGAGTGCAAACGTAGGAGGGGGGGGGGCAGTTGGGGTAGTTGATCTTGATAAGGCTAGGGCTGACATGTATGTAATATTAACAAGTAATAGTTCCCCATGGGGTAATCAGTGTCGGCTACAGGGTCTTAATAGCCAAGACAAGCCAGCTAGAGCCTGTTTTATGTACGGCCATAGTGGGGCCTATTGCAGAGACTGTGTTTTGTACGCTCTTGTTCAGCAAGGGAAGCTCTAACAGAAACTATGGCTATAGCGGTATTGTTTCTCTACATCAATACGGAAAGTTTAACGATAAATTGATGCATTGTGTAATTTTGCTTCAATCTCGCTTCATTGGCGACATTTAAGTTTGTGTAAGTAGTATACTGAAAGTAGCCACGTACCGTACGCGGGACATGTGCTTCCAAATATTAGGTCATTTTAAGTCTTGATTGTCAGGTGCCTGCTCTTCTAAGTAGAATATCGAAAGAAGACTTTTATGATGGGTACTAGTTTATGTGTATGTAGTTTTCAAATTTGAAACGCAATTCTCCACAAGTGAAGTCGTGTTCATGGCGAGAAAACTCCATCAGACTTCAGTTTGATGAATGGGATTTAGTATGGCATAGGCTTCCTAAAAAGAGGTAAATCTTTAACTGACTATTCTAATAACGATCATCTGAATAGAAATATTTATATATTTGTATCAGAAAATACCCTAAGGAAAATTACCTGACACCATAGTGCAAATAAACAGAAATTTCAAATAAAAAATCCATGCCAGCTAAAGAAAAAACAAAAGCCTATTGTAATAAGCCGTGTACAGCACATGGGGTTAATACTCCTGTGGCCCTACCCTCGTTTTACGCCCATCCAAGGCGTCAGGTTTCACCGCTCATCCCACCATCCCGCCAACCGGGTGGCGTAATGGCGTCATCACACAGCCACCTTTCCCCGCACCACTTCCGGCCGACCGGAAATGAACCACCTGACCGTGCACCGCTCACGCGCCTTCGTTGCAGCCAGAGAAAGGGAACAGTTATGCAAAGCCTGCGGTGTGCGCAGCAGAGGATGTGATGGGAGACAGATTGATTTACCCCCCCCCCCCACCAACCTTACCCATCGTATAGACACCTATAGCCAATTAGCGGTCTGCATTAGAGCTGCTTTGTCCTACATATCCCCTGTACATCGGGCAATCTGGTGGCTTCATTAGGCCTGATTGCTTCTCATATGTTACATAAACACATAGACAATATGTTACTCCTGACTCATTTGCAGACACATCCGCTTAACTAATTTGGCTTCCTGTGCTTGACCATTGAAGGTAATTATGTTGGTAGTTATATCATAGCAATATGGTGAAGTAAACTATGTAATACGTAATACTGTAGTTATACGACTTCTCCTGGTGGTGATTGGCCCTATCTGTTCTACATTGTGGTATTACCAATTTTCTTTCAGGGTGGGAATTGTTTAGTGCTCCAAGGTACAACATGATCCCAGACTCTGCATGCAAACTAGATGAGATCACAAATGGGATCAAGAATTTTGATGGGATCCCCGGTCCCCACACTTAATGTGCAAAAGTGACACCATCCTCGTTAGAAAAAACGTGTATATAGGGTCATATTTTAGCAGATTGGCATGTCTGTGATTCTCAAAAAACAGGGGTCATTTTTTTCAAGCAGAATTCGTGGAATCTGTAGAAAAGGGTATAAATTCCTTGCATGTTTTTGTGATATAAATCTCTATATTGATTCATGAAACATATAATTCAGTATCAAAAGGGTAGTGGTCACAAGAATGTCAGCGTTTTTCAAGAAAAAAGGGGTAGGTTTAGTGTCTCAACAATCAGCGATTTTTCCATAAAAAGGGTTTATTTTGGCTCAAAGATCAGTGTAAGGGGGTCATATTTGGACATTTTTAACAAGGATGGTGTCATGTTTGTACTTGGAGTACGGGAACCGGGATGGGATCAAGAATAGGGTCATGAATTTTCTTAGTCTTGGTCTCATCAGCCCTTTAAGATCATCGAAGAGCGCTACCAGTCTAGCAGATTCATTGAGATCGTATGTGATTTTCATATTGTCTCCATTACTTAACAAGATAGACGGATTATTAACATTGTATGCATATAATCAAAGTGTCTACTTGTTGATTTTGCTGGTTTTGCGAAAAGAAAATTGTTTGAATACCTTGAAGTAGAAAAAAGAAAATGAGGCAATTTGTTTTTTTTAAACAAATGTGCTCAGGCAATCAGAAAGTTTATTCAGAATACCCTGCATGGATCTCCTTCCCCGCTTGGCTGCTCATATCATGAGTCCAATAACCGCCACATAATCACCTGATAACGTTGTGTTGTGGCTTCAGCCCCTGGTGGACATTGATTGCTGATGGCCTGCATGATAGAAGTGACAACAAGGTTTGGCATCAGTTGGCAGCCATAGATGTACATTTGATCTTTACACCCACAGGCTTGTATAGCGGTAACCAGGGATGCATCTAGGGGTTACCAGGGACGCCCTCTGTTGGCAACACATCGCGTGTGTCACGTGGTAGCCGCGTGAGATGCGGCGAGATGAGAGAATGGCGTCTGAGCGCGGCAGGTGAACACAATGTAAACAATGGGGTGTCAAGTTTTTCCCGCCAAAAAGCACGGGGGTGATCAAATGTCGTCTGACTAGCTTGATTTACACATGAAGGCATTTATCTCTTGATTTGCAAAAACAAGACGAGGTTGATATGATTTCGTGTATTGTCGGAAAATATGTAGCTAGGCGTTGCTCTGTATACTCAGTAAATATATTTTTAAGGGAAAAAGGGAAAGGAAAGTAAACAACGAAATCTTAATCAAAGTGCATGTCTATAGAACATCAATTAGCTCAAAGCAATGAATCTTTCACTTCATATTCATGGTATTCCCCAGCCTCGGCTTTGCTTAGAAAGGCTTTGTGAATAACTGGAATTATTTTGCATAGGAAATCCAAAATATCAGTGCAGATACAATGCCTGTAAGTTAATCATCAGCCCGGTAGGTCTCAGATTTCTCCTGGCAATCTGCGATTCCACCACCTGCTCATTCACTTGTATTAGGCACGAGAAAGACTCATTTAATTAAATCATTAGTGGGCCTATTGTACATTAATAGCCATAAAGGGTAACCTGATAAGAATGGAGAGTCGGTGCCCTAAAGACAGCTAGGGAGATTTGTGGGCTGATATAGGGAGAGGTCCAGAGAGGGCATGACACGCCCCTAACCCTAAACCCCCTGGTCACTCCACAAGCTGGCCCCACCTCTCACCCTGCCCACATTTCCGAAGATCAATGTTAAAGTTCATCAAGTTATGACCTGGTGATAGATACGCAGTCCCCTTGTGTTGACTTCAGGTCCTGGTGACTTATTTGTGTGTAAAGTTATTACTTCAGACCCCCATGGGGTTATTGGCTGGGAGGTATGGAGGGGAGAGGTCAAAATGACGGCCATTGACCTTGGGGCCCATTTTCGACCTTGACATTAATCAGATGTCTTACCCACCTCAAACATAGTCATACCTGCATGAGAACAACATAAAAAGGTGCTGTGACATGGGGGGTGATGCAGTGGTAATTTTATGTGACTACCCCTTCCCCCGGAACCGGAAGTGGTCAGCACTGGCCACCACGTGACCAGCCCCAAGGGTCAGCCCACCCTCACGACCTCTAGCGACCTGGCCGTGAATTATGCGTCCGCCCGCCGGGCCCCCGCGCGGTAAATAAATAATTATTATCAAACGTGCATTGTTAAATGCTTGGGTAAACACAGTCCATAAAGATAGGCGCCGGGGTAAATTATCCCTAGCCGGAAGGTCCAGGGAACTCCATAAATAACCATTATCTGAAAGTTTCAGCCATGTGAAGACGGCGTCAGCTCTGGATGGAGGTGAGATAAGGAGGAGACATGCTTGTTGTGAAAAGGATTATCTTGTGGGACAATGGCAGAAACAGGGTCTGGCATGGGCCGTCAGATGATATCAAAGTGGTGTAAACGAGAGAACCTTGGTTTTACATGGAGATTGTCTCAGAGCTATCAGTAATCAAGTTACAGGTACCGGACTGTGGGTTATAGCTGTTTTGCATAGGAAAGGGAAGGGAGGCAGGAGGCCCTCCCTGTCAGAGGAGGGAGGCTTGAGTATGCCTTTCCCCACAAAAAAGTTAAATAAATGAATGAAGTAAGATAATAATTATAATCATCATAGATTGCCAAAATCTCCTGATAAAATGCACGAAAATCCCAAAACTTTGCCCTCAACTTTTCTAAACCAAATCTATGTGGGCAACTATATAAACGCAAGCGCGCATACTCAAGCTGATGAATCAAGGGGTGGAGCACCACTCTCTCTCTCTCTCTCTCTCTCTCTCTCTCTCTCTCTCTCTCTCTCTGCTCCCAATAATGACTTTTTTCCTACGCCTCTGTAAAGTTTATGAATCAAGCCAAATCAAGTCAAGCAACATTTCTTTAATCCCCCTGTCAAGCAACATTTCTTTAATCCTCCTACAAGAAGAGGACGCTGTTGGTTTGAGTTAACAATACTGTTATTCTGTTACAACATGTATACATAAATACCTTTGCATTAGATTATTTTTTGCGGCATTATCTGAGCACTGTGTGCCAAAGGTACATCAAACAATCTGTTGTGCATCATGGCTTAGCGCTACATAATGTACTCAGTAACGTCAGCTCGAGTATATATATCTATTGAAAACATGTACAAAATTTGATTGATGAAGGGAAATTGAAAAGAAAAACATGTCTAGATAAAATGAGTGGGGCGCTCGTTTCTCTTTTCCAATTTGCAAATGGTAGTGGTAAAATTATTAGAACCCGCTGATTCAGCAGTTTCTAGCAATTATTAACATATTTCAACGTATTAGATTTCTCTATTGATGAAGCCTGACAAGTCTCCCTCCCATACCACTTTCATTGTTAGTTCTGTAACCCATTATCTTGACAGTTTGGACGGAAGTGGAAATTGTTGGTCTACATTCTGACATGCAGCTTCTTAACCATTTAAAGGCCGCTGTTGCAGGAGTGCACCATGCCCATTGGTCGTCATGATGCACCAATGAAGTATTGGCGAGTCCGCTCACCAGTACTTGATTGGAGCATCATGCCGACCCTCCGGGAGTGTATCGATCCCATAGGGTTGGCATGATGCATGAATGCAGCCACGGTGAGTTAGTCGCCAGGGTTTTATTCCTGCATCACGAGGAAACAAATAATGCACTATCACTCCTTAAAGGGTTAATGAACGTTGAGTTGCCCATATGATGGGCGGAGAGTCTATGTACACAAAAGTGGGCCAAATACTAGTTAGCATGTCACTTTGGTGTGGCACTTCACAATATATACACACGCAACAGCCATACTGCCCCAGATAACAACACCAGAAGAATGTCTCCCGAGATAATTGCACACCAATAATTATGAGTGAAAGTAATTTTGTTCATTTTGATGAGTGCTAATTACAGGCGAATGGGGAAGCCTATTTCTCCTTTCAAGAACTTGCCGGGTGCCTATCCATCTTTGCCGGTTGGGCGGCGGGTGAAGGGCACTGCTTTGATGTCCAGTTTGTATTCTGGCATTGCATGCGTCACAGTGACCGAAGAGGTCTGAGGGCTAAGGTAGGGGTCGAGGGGCAACCCCTGGGAACCCCCTACGAGGGGTCGTTACTGTTTGTAACTGGCATGCAAGGAGCAAAGCACAAACAATGCTCATCACGCACATTGTAGGTCTCACAGAAAAAGACAGAGCCAAGATTCTTGCTTGCTATCTCTTCTTTTTATCTCTGTATAAGACTGACTAAGGTGAGATTTTCACCATATGTTGGCTCTTTCTATCTACAGGTGACAGCACCATATAGCATATCTCAGTTATAATTTATCACCATTGTCTCCTTATGTTCCAGTGTAACTGCCAAGGTATTGATTTGAATTCTTGTGATTTCTGACTACTTCTAAGATGGGTAGCTCGTGCAGGGGTGAAGACGATGACCCTGGCTGTCAAAAGACGTACGTCCCTACACCTGACCAAAAAAACCCTTTAAGGTGTGATGATGCAGGTGTGCATCATGTCCATTGGTCGGCATGGTGCACTAATGAAGTGCTGGCGAGACTGATGGCCAGCACTTCATTGGAGCATCATACCAACCCTCCCCGAGTGTACACATCAACCTTGTAGTGTCAGCATGATGAATCAATGCAGTCCAGATGAACCCTTCACCAGAGATGTATTGGTACATCATGGCGACCCATGGACCTGATACATAATGCACTAATACCTTTAAATGGCTAAAGATGAGCATCCAGGTGATACCTGATCCTGCCATCACTGTCTTGTCATATAACAAAGGGAGCCTGGTGGTATCCAGGTGTATACTACTGCTGCACACCTGTGAGTTCCCACGGTCACCTGTCTCAGGGTCCCTGATCTCTCCTCCTGATGCTGCTGCCAAGACACCACCATTTCCTAACCCATTAAGGTGTGCTGATGCATAGGTGCATCACGCCCATTGGTCGTCATGATGCACCAATGAAGTGCTGGTGATTCTGCCCGCCAGCACTTCATTGGAGCATCATGACGACCGTCCGGGAGTGTATATATGAACCCTGTAAGGTTGGTATGATACAGGACACATTAGTGCATCAGCTGTACTAAATGGGTTTAACCACCCAACCACAACCCAAGTCACAACTTCCAGAGGCCATTCTTCTGCCACCCACCCACACCATTCCTTGTGTTGTTAGAGACAATAGATAAATGATCAAGCCCCACGTCTGCCCACCACAGAGCGTGCCCAATAATTGCGCCATTGTCTCTGACGAATCTGAGTCCATCTCCCCCTTTGATCCCCAAGCTGCAGGGCACTGGGCGGGCGGGGCACGACCCCGGGATTGGCGCGCTGACCCCCAAAGGCAGGGGAGCAGCGACCTGGGCCAGCCACAATTTAGCCCAGCGTCACTGGGCTCTGGTCGGCCATTTCAGCCTTTGTGTAATGTAGAGATCGGGCTGGAATGAGCCTGGGCAGGCTGAATGATGCGGTCGATCAGGCCGTCGCTCCGGAGAAGATGGGCTGCCGCCCGTGACGAGGCTTGGCACGCTGGTTATAACCTCCATTGACACCCCCACCCCTGCCTAACCCCTAACCCCCCCCCCCACACACACACACACCATCCCATTTATAGATGCTCTAAGCAGAGGACTACAGCTGCAAGACATCTTTATACCTTCATAGGCAATGTCCAGCAATGGTGGAGATTCCTGGGGGAGATTCCTAGTTTGTTCCTATAGTGTAATCTTTAAATCAATCAGAAAACCCTTTCCTAAACACTGTCTGAAATCACCTTCCATCATTTTCCAATCTCTGTCCCCAATCACCGTCCAATCTGCAAAGGTCTTTGAACCCTGCAAGGAAAGCAAAGTCAATTAGAGGAGGCGGTACAGTAAATCTTGGAACAGTATAGTTAGTCACAAGGAGAAAGATTTCAGGATTTTCTCAGACCTTGGTCTCAGAAAATATAACAATAGTTCTTTTATCCTTGACCATTTCTCCCTATATAAAATTTATATACCTACCATTCACATCAGAGGGTCTAGCCTCCATGCCCGCACCTATAGCAAACCATCCTTATCTTCCTTATCCAAATAGAATTTCCTGGATGGTGTCTATGATAACTGACAACTGACTGTCTACAATGCTACACTCTCACAAACTCAAGACCATAAAACTCTCACTGATTCAATAGATAACTTTTTATACGTACCATATATATATATATATATATATATATATATATATATATATATATATATATATATATATATATATATATATATAAATATATATATATATATATATATATATATATGTGTGTGTGTGTGTTCTTGGTTCTTTCATTTGATACGAGAGTGTCTTGATTAATATCAGCCTACCTGTAGAGGGTCTGAAGAAGCGTCAGCAATTTTCTAAATCAAGACAAAATTAGTTTACTCACGAAAGGCAAATTGTGTGTATTTCTGTGATCCAGTTTTTTTTACATACAATCCAATTACATCTTGGTAGTCGGTCAAGGCTGGGTGGAGAATTTAATGCTGGGTGGACGATTTAGGATCCCATCTTAACACATTAATCTACGAAGTTCCCCGATGTTTAGTCTGTCCACATTTATACCAGTCTACACAAGACAACTGATATATTTAATATACATAAAACTTATAAGTGTGATTCATTTCCAATAGTTTACAGTATGTAGACATGACAACCAGTAGATTATGAATCTTGATTTCTGCGAAACCCCTTGTATTGAATATTCTTCATTATCTATCTCCTGTGGTACACAGAAAAGGAGAACACAAGTTCCTGCATCATTAACTCAGCTAGAAATTATATTTATTCAGTTTGAGGTCATAAATCCGATCGATTTGTAACATTTCAATTTATCCTTTATATTGGATATAAAGGAAGTTTTATTTATTATTATATTTGTATTATTCTTCAACTGATTCAAAAGCTACCATCATGTATCTTATGCCCTTTACAATATATATATATATATATATATATATATATATATATATATATATATATCCATAGAGTAATTTTAAAAAAGGGCAGTCTAATTTAAAGAAGTCTTTGATGCACCTAAACCTTGAAATAGTGTGATGAACTATCTCCCTAAACCCTGAGACCACCGACTTAGACATTTGATCTTTAAGTAGGTGATGATGATGGGTTGTAGGTTTCTTCAGGTAAAGAGGCTGGTAGTAGATCCACTAACAAGACCCTTACTCCCAATACCTCTCAGGTAACCTATTAGATCAAAGAAACTACATTAGCTTCTAATTAACCCGTCGGCAAGTCTACCTCTATAGGTGATAGTCAATAGAACACTACCCCAAGTCTTACAACCCCATCCTCCACTGTTTCACTTTTCAGCCTCCTTCATAGAAGAACCTGTCAGGATTGGCTGTGACCAGTGTGCTCAGTGGGCCACACTTAAAAGGCTAGGAAAGGCTGAGGTGTCGTTTTCCACCACTTCTGTGGGTGGCAGGCGCCTGCTGGAGCGACGAGGGAGAGTTCATTCGATCCCTGTGCGACTGGACATTAGTATTCATAGGGTGTGGAGGTGAGGAGGGGTGAGAGGTTAGAGGGGTAGGGAGTGGAGGGGGTGGACACCTTTTGGGGCCTGTGGACAATATGAGGTGTGGGACAGGCGGCCTAGGGGGACACTGTAGTGGGTATCTAGTGTCTAACCCTGCACCTTTACTCCCATTTCACCCACACCCTGCACCTGACCCCTGCAGGCGCGGCTGCTTGACCAGTGGTCACTGTGTTTGCAACTAACCATTTAAAGGCCACTAATGCATTAATACATCCTGCCCAGCCCTGTCGTGTAACTCACCAAGGCTGCATTCACACATCATACCGACAAGGGTTGATACACTGCTGGAAGCCGGCATGATGCTCCAATGAAGTGCTGGTGTGCATGCAGATTCGCCAGCACTTCATTGGTGCATCATGACGACCAATGGGCATGATACACTCCTGCGTCAGTGGTCACTCTGTTAGCAGCCTAAGGACCACCCATGGACCAGGTGTGTAAAGGTTGGCACCCGGCAAGGTGGGCCGACAGTGGGGCGCGACTGGCGGCGCCTGCACCACCTGGGTGCCGGGGGACACCGGCTTGGTACCGGTAACCTGTGTCCCTGCTGGAAAGGAGGGGATGGGTAAGATGGCACCTATTCTCTCAGAGTATGACTCGCTTAAGAGTCACATTCTGAGTGAAATAAAATGTGAGAAGGCCCATAGCAATGCAAAGTTTATGTCTTCTTTATTCATAATATTCTATGAATTATTAGCAACAATCAATTTGAAATAGAACGTGATGGTATGTTTGTAAAAAATTTTGGACAAAATGTCACAGAACTACAGATATTCAAACATTAAAACGCACCATAATAACATGCTGTGTTAATCATAATAATTGATCTAACGCTTCCTCCCTTAACCTTACACGTTTACATGTTAAGAAAGGCAATCCGTCGAATACTACTAAAATAGCCCCAATCAGCAATGGAGCATTGGGCCATGCTTGACCATGCTTGGCCCAATATAAGCCGACATTGGCCCAATATAAGCCGACATTGGCCCAATGTATCCTCCTGGGGCCATCTTTACCTCCAAATGACAAGTAACATTCAAAAGTATAGGATATGTTGACTAAGATACAAGTATATGATTATATTTCAAATAGTTATTTTACAACACAGGACAGTGTGCATACCGGTGGAAAGACAGCAGCGAAGAGCTCTCGGTTCTTGACCTTTGACGACCACGTGAGTAGTATGCGGAATCGTCGGTTTGGCGCGGGGACGACTTCGGTGCATGCGAGTGATGTTTCCAGTGGGGTGTTTCAGAAGCAGGTAATGTTTACAACCGGTCATAAGGAGATATGATAGCAGTTTTAATAGTAATTGTAGGCTTATAACTGCATGTGTTTCTAAAGCATTACCATTATCTTACAGTGTCTATAACTATATGACTGGCGAGAGATGATAATGGTTGCAGTTGTAAGTTTAGGATCTAACAGTTTTAGAAACAGATATTTAATATTCATTATCATGTCCGGCTTCTGAAACACCCCACAGCAGTTCTGACTGGTATGTTTTGTCTAGCTGACGTAACGGCATACATTTACTTTCAGAACTTCTTCTCGCTTTATGTCAATAGTCTACTTGGCCTGTATCGCACGATTGAGCCATACATTTCCTATCTAAATGTATGTGACAGAGGTCTAGTGGAATGTGGGTGAACATTATGTTGTTTAAGATTACACAAAGTTGTATATGCAGTAGAGGTTAGAGGAGCATTTTTGCATAATGCTAATAACTTTATTTAGAAATGGCCTCCTGGTGAGCTGGAGGTCAAGGCTAGGACCTCGGGGCTAGGGCAGTCTTGTTTGGAATGTGTTAGGGTGGATGTGGGGGGATGGGACTTGGTGCTTTCTATCTGCCTCTCAGCAGACGCCGTCCCTCCTTCTGCTGCTACATACAATTGACCGAGTTGTCCGGGGTTGGTTCTGCTATAGAGGAAGCATATAACAAAACTACTCCTTGGACTGACTTTTACAACCATTGGATACATTTTCTATAACGTTCAAACGCTTTTTGTGCCTTTGAGATTGTACTTGCCACGAAACAATTATTACATGATGAGGTGAATGCAAAGAAAGCGATTCATTTTCAATACACCTGGACAGGTACACGGATGGACTGACTAAGACTGTAAGATGTAACACACATTAGAACAAAAATCTTTTTGTAGGTTTCCAGTAATATTGTAGTAAAAGTTGAGGTAGGTAGGTCGATTTATTTAATTGTTCTTATTAATGATAGAGTGACGGGTATTCATTTTCTTTTCTCTCAAAAGATATGAAGTATTGTGAGTTAGGTCGGATGACCGGACATCAAACTTTCTTTTTACCTTATTTGAAACATAGCATAAAGATCTCTACTTCCTGAAGTGGTGTTAATGCAGAGAAAGGGTAGAAAATGAGGCTTGATATTCCCAAAGACCTAAATATACTAAAGTTTGCAGGCAATTGAACTAAATCTATGGTCATCGAGTGAAAGGGTAATCTATTTCGGCCAATTATGAAACCAGTGACAGTCATGTATTAATGTCAGGACTTGTCAAACCTTGGATAACAATAATCCCAGATAATCTCCGACAGTTGTGCATATGGCGCCTTATTACCAAGATCAAACCACTGTCCTTCTGGTTAAGTTCTATAATCCACGACCTGTCAGTGTATTTCATTTGAATTTAGATTAATTTCCCAACAATGGGAATTTGGGGTTGTCCTTTGTTGGGTATTATCTTGACTCCGACGGGTTACCATGGACAAGGCAAAGTATGTGCATGTGGTGGATAAGTGGGTAGGGGTGTCTGAGATAACCCTTCAAATACCGCTATTACATGACTGGTCGTCCATTGGTCGTTATGATGCTATATAAATCCAAGCATTATGCCAACCTTACAGGCTTGTTACACTGGCAGAGGGTCGGCATGATGCTCTGGCGATTCCGCTCACCAGCACATCATTGGGGCATCAGGTGGATAACGGCGACCTCTGGACATAATGCACTCCTGCATCAGCGACCCTTGGAGGGTTCAGAAGGGGAGGGGTTCGTGTTAAGGGGCGGTGTACAAGTTTTTTGTAACAATACCATAACGGGTAAGCTCCAGATGCCGGGCGCGCGCCATGCATTCCTCCCCGACATGTCGGGCGTGGTGGACGTGGGGACCACACAGAGGGTCGGCAGGGGAAGTCGGCAAGTCGGGTGTATTGTTTCTATTGTGGGTGTGGGGGGTCGCAATGGGAGGGGTGTGGGGTGATGGGAGGGGTTGGACCCCGACTGGCCATATGAAATGTCCCATGTCACTTTGTGTATGTGACACATACTAAACGCCGTGTGTGTCCTTCTCGTCCTTATACGCCCATGCCATAATGTACCTCAATATACCCCGCCCCCATCCCGCATCTCTCTCACTGAAGTCAATCTCTGACCCCTCGAACAGACTCTTCACCCCACGTAAAACTGCGCCTTTAGCCAAGACCCTTCCCACTTGTATGTTTCCCAAAAACAAACCAACACACCTAGTGTCCTTCCTTACAAAAGAAAACAATAAAGGGAAAAGAAAATCCCTATAAGATAGGGCCTATAAGTCACAAGATGACCCATAAACCTCTGTATAGAAAACACTATTGTGGGAGGTAGGAGGGGGCACATACACATGTCCAAGGATGGAGTCAAGCCACTCGATGTAGAAAAGGGAGACAGGCCTTAAATCTGCACTGACACACAATAGCAGAGAGCTCGGTGTCGCCCGGACCTGACGTTCTGAAGGGTAACATGTCATGGGGTAACGTTGTATAACCCTTAAAGGACCGCTGCTGCAGGAGTGCATCATGCCCATCGGTCGTCATGATGCACCAATGAAGTGCTGGCAAGACTGCTCCACAGCACTTTATTGGAGCATCATATTGACCTCCCCCCAGGGGGAATATCAATGATGCGTGGATGTAGCCATGGTGAGTTACTCTCCAGTGCAGCATTCATGCATCATGACCAATGGACATGATGCATTGGCCTTAAAGGGTTATATAAACGATGTGGTCAGTGTGGAGTGAAGACAGGAGGTGCCCTCTGGTGGGGGGGGGCGGTGGAAGCAGGTGGGTGAGTGGGAATGAGTTGAATGGATGGATGACCTTAATGTTGCAGATAATATTACAGGATACGAGAGTGGGTGGGGCGTGCTTTACAAACTACTGTACTGGTCCGGGTGCATGGCGTCGGGAAGAAAAAAAATCCCCATGCCCCCCCTACTAGACCGCCCCCCCCCCGTGGACCTTCATTTCCTACTTCCCTCATTCCCCATAGGAAAACCTACACGTCGCTGTACCCAATGACCCCATGCCTTGACATGTTTGATATGGAGGGATCATGGGCGCCGTCCCATCACATACTGCCTGTACACAGGAGACAAGACTAGCTAGTAACCCTTTAAGGGCAGCTAATGCATTAATGCATCATGCCCATTGGTAGTCATGATGCATGAATGCAGCCCTGATGAGTAACTCACCAGGGCTGCATCCATACATCATGACGACCCTACAGGATTGATACACCCATGGAGTGTCAGCATGATGATCCTAAAGTGCTAGTGAGCAGTCTTACCAGCACTTCATTGGTGCATCATGGCGACCAATGAAGTGCATCATGGCCACCAATGGATATGATGCCCTAAAAGAGCTAGAGGACCCAGCGCCAACCCCAGCCCTCCACGTCCTCATCCACCTCTCCTCAGCCGCCGAGACACCGACGCCAATATTGAGACGCGCCAAACGTGTGAGCGGGTTATAATGTATTGTGACGCGGCCGCCGACGGTCGGCGCGATTGATGAGCTTGGACTCAGACGTTGTGGTGCTCTGGAAGCACATCTCTTTTTCCCCTTTGTGAGAATCATGGAATGGTTGGGAGGGAAGGGGGCATTTCATCCTTTCTTTGCAGTGTTTTCTTTTTGTTCTGTCTAAAAAGAGTTTCCACTTTTTGATTCCAGATTACCCTTTTTTGTTCTTCTTTAAGAAAAAAACTGTGGGAGCCATTGCCTCAAGGAGTGTTTTCTTTGTGAACATTACTGCCGGTTGGGCGCTAATAACGCCACTTTGTGAGGACGTGGAACTGTTAAATGAATTCTGCCCTTCTGGATTCTTTGATTGTACAAATATTGTTCAAAAGTGAAATTTCTACTAGCTGGATGAGGAATTTGGAGGACAGGCCCATACGGTACTAAATTACAGTTCACATTAAAAGATTTCGATTTGTTAAGGCAACGGGATATCATACATCTAGACTTATATCGTTCTACAGACGACATTCTATTTCTGATAAGTATTTGAAAATATTTCACTTCACATCAACTGAAAATATACACATCAAACCTAAAATTGAAAAAAAAGATAGTCTTCCCCGTCATCATTCATTTAAAAGGGTAGCTCAAATAGAGCCACCAGCATGAGAGCATTGTATGCATAAATCTATCACACTTTGTGCACACAAACTTATCATACTTTCACCAAACATGCGATACATGTGTGTTCCTATATATGTACATATGTGTTCTACACAGATCATAAGACGTTTCCTTAAGTGGAGGCTCCACTAAGCGATTTTTTGCTACATTCTCATGAAATGTTATTGCTATAGTGCATAAGGTATAGGGTGTTGATATTCCTATATTGTAAACATCAGATTCAAAATTGTAAACATTAGATTTCAGGGGTCATTTCATGTGTGATCTCTCTTCTTGTGTGCCATATTTAGAAACTAACCTGCACCTGCATAGACTCTGTGATTGGGTGGGAGTTCAATATATAAACAACAACACAGCAAAATATGAATAACAACACAGCAGTCTCACAGATCGCAGAGTCTTGTACTGTAAAAATCAAAACTTTCTGATATTGACTTGCAGAGACTCATCAGTGTGAAAGTCTGCAATGTTTACAATAGACTGGATTTAGTAAACTAAAACATCTTTAGTCAACAAAACCATGCCCAAGATCACCTACAAACCCTTCCCCACATAAACAAATGGTTCTGTCAACATTCAATTTCCACATTGAAAGAATAACAAATATCACCATATGAGCTGTGTTTGTGTCTCCTTTCATGAGAATAGCTGCGATTCTCTGTGAAAATCGCGTAGTGGAGCCTCCACTTTAGAAATGTTGATATATTTCTGTTATAGAAGTGTACATATGCATGACATGAGCTGAAAGCCGGTAGGATAGGCTGTTTGGGTTTGTAATTTGGGTATATTAAAGTAATGTGCTGTGTCCATATTCATGTAGTCCTCCAGTAGTTATTAAGCTTTGGGGAAACTAACTCTAGTGATATGATGCTGGCTAGCCCATCCTTAAACCAACACCAAGACGCCAATACAAGTCACTGTTTATTGTACATGTAATAATTCACAGTTACAGCTACAGTCCAATGTTCATTCCAGGCCTACAGTAGCCTAAGTGATATCAGTTTAACCCCACTTGCAGTGCAATCTTCGAGTAACCCGAGTCCTGTAGAGAGAGGGGTGTCCCTATAGAAGTCCTGCTTAGTCCCTCCTTACATTGGCTAGATGTAATATTAGTTACCAAGACAGCTTCATCCCAGTTTGACTCCAGGAGTATGTGTGCCCTCCACACTGGCTCCCACAATACTGGCCTCTCACCTGCTCCTCACTAACCTATTACACATTTCTGCTGGCCTATTCGCGGCTCACACATATCTCTTTTATTGCAGGCTCACCTGAACCAAACTCACCCCAACCTTACTGGCGACTCCTGCATTCCAAAGCTACTACTCATCTACTCCTCCAAACCCTCTACAGGACTCAACTCTCACCTGATGCTCTATACATATTTCATATCAATAAATACATACATTGTAACACTCCTTTATATGTGTCTCCTACCATTATTACTTATTGATGACAAGACAGGAATAACATGGATGAGCACATTTATGATGCTCTCATACATTGTATCTGGGTTGTCAATAAATGATACTTTATTTACACGATTCATGCACAAACCACAAAGGGTCGCCCTGGAGCACAGTCGCTGTTTCAAACATTTCACATATACAGATCTATAATACATTACTAGTGGTTAGGGCCGTTTTCCACCACCCGACATGGTCCCACTATCGGCCGCTAGCCCCACCTCGGCTGACTTGGCTGCCATAGGATTCAATGGAGGGGCATGGTCTCTGTCGGCCGATGGTAGTATTCACTTTGGGTCTATCGGCCGATAGAGGTGCCATATCGTTTGGTGGAAAACGGCCCTTACGACAACATTTGAGTGAAGATGCTTTCAACGCGGTGTTTTGTTGTGACCTCTCTTGTCATGCATTGAGTTGGTATGGTTTATTGGCGCTGCAAAAGATGTGGCACCCCTAATTTTCTATAATAAATGGCAGAATATGAAAGAACACAGGATCAGGTACACAGCTATTCAAAAACGTTGCTCCACAATTTTCCTATGTAAGATACATGTATACGTTTTCTGCTGACATGGCAGAAAAGACCTGTGTTTATCCCCTATTAACATACAGCGAATGTCTTCCCTCTGGCAATGTGATAACTGCGGTGTTCACTTTAGAAAAAAAAACCAGCTCCTTGTATCTTATATATAGCGTTAGAAGTGTTCAACTCTTTATTTGGCCACCTATATTGCAGTACACAGCTTTACATTATGTGACAACGTCTTTAAGCACCTTCCCAATTATCTGAATGTAGTAGACCTCTCAGCTGGGAGGGACATCCTACATTACCCCCTCCCCAAACCCGCCTAAAGTCTGATAGTGCATAACTGCATTGTGTAGAATCGAGGCATCATGCCCATTGGTCTTCACGAGGCATGGGTGAAACCGTGTGGCATGGTGAGGCATGGGTGAAGCCGTGTGGCATGGGTGAAGCCGTGTGGCATGGTGAGGCATGGGTAAAGCCGTGTGGCATGGTGAGGCATGGGTGAAGCTGTGTGGCATGGGTGAAGCCATATGGCATGGTGAGGCATGGATGAAGCCATGTGGCATGGGTGAAGCTGTGTGGCATGGTGAGGCATGATGTGAAGCTGTGTTGCATGGTGAGGCATGGGTGAAGCCATATGGCATGGTGAGGCATGGGTGAAGCCGTGTGGCATGGGTGAAGCCGTGTGGCATGGTGAGGCATGGGTAAAGCCGTGTGGCATGGTGAGGCATGGGTGAAGCTGTGTGGCATGGGTGAAGCCATATGGCATGACGAGGCATGGATGAAGCCATGTGGCATGGGTGAAGCTGTGTGGCATGGTGAGGCATGATGTGAAGCTGTGTTGCATGGTGAGGCATGGGTGAAGCCATATGGCATGGTGAGGCATGGATGAAGCTGTGTGGCATGGTGAGGCATGGGTGAAGCCGTGTGGCATGGTGAGGCATGGATGAAGCCGTGTGGCATGGTGAGGCATGGATGAAGCCGTGTGGCATGGTGAGGCATGGGTGAAGCTGTATGGCATGGTGAGGCATGGATGAAGCTGTGTGGCATGGTGAGGAATAGGTGAAGCCGTGTGGCATGGGTGAAGCCATATGGCATGGTGAGGCATGGATGAAGCTGTGTGGCATGGTGAGGCATGGGTGAAGCCGTGTGGCATGGTGAGGCATGGATGAAGCCGTGTGGCATGGTGAGGCATGGATGAAGCCGTGTGGCATGGTGAGGCATGGGTGAAGCTGTATGGCATGGTGAGGCATGGATGAAGCTGTGTGGCATGGTGAGGAATAGGTGAAGCCGTGTGGCATGGGTGAAGCCGTGTGGCATGGTGAGGCATGGATGAAGCCGTGTGGCATGGTGAGGCATAGGTGAAGCCGTGTGGCATGGGTGAAGCCATGTGGCATGGTTAGGCATAGGTGAAGCCGTGTGGCATTGGTGAAGCCATGTGGCATGGTGAGGTATGGGTGAAGCCGAGTGGCATGGTGAGGCATGATGTGAAGCCGTGTGACATGGTGAGGCATGGGTGAAGCCGTGTGGCATGGGTGAAGCTGTGTGGCATAGTGAGGCATGTGTGAAGCCGTGTGGCATGGTGAGGCATGGATAAAGCCGTGTGGCATGGTGAGGCATGGGTGAAGCCGTGTGGCATGGGTGAAGCTGTGTGGCATAGTGAGGCATGTGTGAAGCCGTGTGGCATGGTGAGGCATGGATAAAGCCGTGTGGCATGGTGAGGCGTGGGTGAAGCCGTGTGGTATGGGTGAAGCTGTGTGGCATGGTGAGGCATTGGTGAAGCCCTGTGGCATGGTGAGGCGTGGGTGAAGCCGTGTGGCATGGGTGAAGCTGTGTGGCATAGTGAGGCATGTGTGAAGCCGTGTGGCATGGTGAGGCATGGATAAAGCCGTGTGGCATGGTGAGGCGTGGGTGAAGCCGTGTGGTATGGGTGAAGCTGTGTGGCATGGTGAGGCATTGGTGAAGCCGTGTGACATGGTGAGGCATGGGTGAAGCCGTGTGGCATGGGTGAAGCTGTGTGGCATAGTGAGGCATGTGTGAAGCCGTGTGGCATGGTGAGGAATGGATAAAGCCGTGTGGCATGGTGAGGCGTGGGTGAAGCCGTGTGGTATGGGTGAAGCTGTGTGGCATGGTGAGGCATTGGTGAAGCCGTGTGGCATGGTGAGGCGTGGGTGTAGCCGTGTGGCATGGGTGAAGCTGTGTGGCATGGTGAGGCATTGGTGAAGCCGTGTGGCATGGTGAGGCATGGATGAAGCCGTGTGGCATGGTGAGGTGTGGGTGAAGCCATGTGGCATGGTGAGGCATGGATGAAGCCGTGTGGCATGGTGAGGCATTGGTGAAGCCGTGTGGCATGGTGAGGTGTGGGTGAAGCCATGTGGCATGGTGAGGCATGGATGAAGCCGTGTGGCATGGTGAGGCATTAGTGAAGTTATGTGGCAGTTATGAGTCTAGATCCTCACAGTATTTCATTCATGTATCATGACCACCCTTCTGGGTCAATACCATCCCAGATGCTTGGCATGATCGGTGCATCATGGTGACCAATGGGCATAGTGCGTTAATGCATCTAAAAATCCTTAAGGGTGCGAAGGGTGTCCACAGGAGCATGGCGTCATCCAGCCCCTCACCTGTTTGTTTGCGGCCGACACGGGAAATTGCCCGGAGTGGTCGCGTGACGGCCACTTCCGACAAGTCTACTCCCCCACCCCCTCCTCCTGCTCCTCCCTCTTCCCTCCTTCCTTCTCCAGTCCTTTCATCCAAAAGCTGCAGGAGCAAAAGCGTCAGCAGAGGGCCTCATGATCAGAAAGCCTTAATTGAATCACCATGTCCCATGTTTGGGAGAGTCACTTCGAACCTTATGATTTTCAGTGATACATAGTACCGTATATGCTATTATGTACATTTTAAAGTTCAGCAAAAATCATCAGCTTTTATGAAGTATCACCCAGGAGAATAATTCATAAAAAATGACGATTCTTCGGCAGTCAAAGCGATGCATTCAGAATTGAACATTCTGCAAAGAGATATATCTATGAATTAAAATAGTATGCCTTTCCGGTGTTGTGTATATGCATAATTGACACCAGAAATGACAACTAAATTAAACATATTTAGATTACCTTTAGATCCTGACAAAAATTGCCGTTTTGTACCGTGAAATAAGAGGAGAGCATAAGGTTATAGCTCTATACATTAATTTGGGTTTGAAGTAATTTTGGCATTAGAACTAAATGGTAATATTTCAAAGAATTTATAAGAACAGATTGCAGGGGGACATAGTACAATGCCTTGGGTGTGAATCTGAAACAGATATTGCTTTGCTATATATAAATAGTCCCCATCCAAGAAAAAGGAGAGAAAAACAGTAGGTATAGATCTAGCCTGTTCTGGTATTGAAGTGACAGGTTAGCGGTCAATTTTTTCCTGCCCCTGACCAGTATCCCCCATCCCCTATCCCCAGTTCCCTCATCCACACCCACCACTACTACTACCCTGACCACCCTTACTCACCCTGCCAATCCCACTGGACCTGTGATGGATGCATTGGGGCGTTCCAGGTCTCCGCTTCGATCCTTTGGATCCTTTGGATCCTTGACCAGGGCTTTTGTCCCTGCCCAGGTTTGGCTGGGATAAACAAAGCCCCTCCCTCACCCCACCCCTCAGTACGCGTCTCAAGACGCTGCTGCCCAACACCAGATCACCAGTGTTCGGCACAGATAGAGGCCGCGGAGGAATATTGATGTAGCCGTAAAAGTGGGATTGATGGTCGAGCTGGGGGCCCTAGGTTAGGCCGTGCTTTCCGCGCCGACTGCGTTGACTGTTTAAGGGTCGCTAATACTGGAGTGCATCATGTCCATCAATCCTGTATGTAGGGTCAGCATGATGCTTGAATGCTAGTTCTCGCCAGGGCTGCATCCATGCATCATGCCAACCTATAGACATGATGCATTAATGCATTAGCGGCATATAAAGGGTTAACCTGTTTCTGTGCGGCTGACCGTGCAGAACAGGTGTGTTCATCCTAACCCCCACTCCTCTCCCTTCTCTCTTCCCTGCAATATGAGCCACTTGACAAGGCTCACAATTTAGAGCCTGTGTAATCGTTAGATGTGACGGCCACTGTCCCAGCGTCCTATCGGCTGGAGCAGTGCGGCAAAGGCGGCAGGAGGAAAAGCGCAGCTAATATGAAGCGAAGTATGTCAGGCGGCGAGACCGTGTCTTTGTGGGGGGTTGGGTTTTTCAATACGGACCCAACTTGATCAATGCCTCCGTGGGCTATTATCGGGTGGGGTGGGGGCTGGGAGGAACGGACACAGTTGCTCTTGTGCTTCTCTTTTTTTGCAAAGTGCAAAATGAGCGAATTTAAGCTGGTCTGGCCGCGGTCTGTCTGTCAGTTTAATTACACCCTGCCGCCAGGTCCCCACCACCGTTTGACGTCCCAATCGTTGTCTGTCTGTGGGGTTCTTTTCAACGTTCACTACCCTCCCTCCCCGCTCAACCCCCAACTAACCCATCCACCTACCCACCCCTCACCCAAAGAGAACCAGGGAACAGAGGCAGCTTTATTTTCACATTACACTTAAAAATGGTAAGTTTCCTTTAACGTGCCCCAGAAAAGTTAAGGTGGGTAGGTCGGATTTTGGTTTTTACTGAATCATATTTTGGCCCATGTATTTAATTGAGTCATAAATAATCAATTTTATCTATCATACCTGCCAAGACTTAAAATTCTTTGGCAGAAATTTTGGATTCTATACTTCGACATAAGCAAACTCTCAAAATATTACGCATATGATATGAATGTGGAAAATTTAAGAAGAATATGACAAATATACGGGTGACTCGAAACCAAACCTTAGGGACATAGTTTTCCCTGGTTTTCCTATACCGGAGGAAGCTGGAGAAAGGGCCTGGAGCAGGTTTTATTGGCACAGTGAGATAACGGTGTGGGCACATTGTATTGACATCCACCCTGGAGGTAATGACCTTCCTCCACTATCCAGTGTCTGTATATCGACAACCTCTCCCCACCCTGCGGGGTCTTAATCCAATATTCCCCATTTTTCTGTTTCCTACGGCGTTCTGGTGGGATAAAGAAATAATTCCCTTCATTTACTGATGCATTTTTAGGGTCAAATTTGTACCCAGCTTGATAATTCTTTATGAGGGCTAATCTCGCCAGTAGCAGCTTCAGTTATGTCTGCGCCCACTAGACAATACGGTTGACCCCTATAGAGAATCTAGGTTTTCTAAATGTTCACGTTTACCTCCATACACCACTACTACATACAACAATAAGGTACAACAAATTGAAACATCCCTTCTGTCACTTTGTTCACTGGTCCATCCGACAAGTATTCACCACCCTATACGTTGTACTGACCAGCACCTTTCTCTCATGTCTATGGCCCGTGTATATGGGTGTCTGTAGCATCCCAAGAGGCTCATCTGATTTATTGCTGTTATAGACCACACAGACAATATAAGTGGACATCCACGTGACACTGCTTGACCCAGTGTCAACGTTGGGGTAGGCTGAGAGAAATGGGATTAATGTGTTGCTATCCTTTAAGCTGTAGTTCACATTTGATAGGCTTCTCCCACACGATGGCACGATGGGTACCAGTTATACCATAACAATTCTAGAGTGAATGGAGGGATTTATCTGATTAGTTAAAAATCTATCCCACCTGACCCCTATACAATTGTATACACACCTATTATACTATTCAATTAATATGAGGCCCGGGCTTTAAATGTCCTTGCCACCTTGAAATCGTAGCTTCTGTACGATGTACTCTATCCATGCATAATGAAAACATTCACCCAATGCATGTATAACACATTTCCACTCTCTTATTTCTTCTCTTAATACATACATGTACGTTTTTTGTGTGTGTATTACATAACCTATACTACATAAGCCTATATTATATACATTGTATTTCAGACAACCATTTTTGTCCACCCACCCAGGTAGCAGACAAGGGGAACAAGGCCATAATGATCCACATCTATTCATGTGGTTTATCTGTGACATCTTCTGTAAGCTACCGTGTAGTAATAACGCTTACATCTGACAGCCCCTACAGCTAGGGGCGGCACACCTTAACCCTGCAAGGGCCGCTTATGCATTGGTGCATTATGGCGCACTATGGTCGTCATGATGCATGAATGAAGTGCAGGCAAGACTGCTCGCCAGCACGTTATTGGAGCATCATGCCGACCCTCCGGGAGTGTACCTATCCTGTATACGGCCGAAATGGGTTTATGAATATAGGTCTGCATTCAAAGCATTAACCGCCTTTGAAGGATTCAACATCCCGCTATGATATCTCTCTGTACGACACTGACAGGCCCACAATAAGGATCGACGATCACAAATCAAAGATCAAAAATCGCGCTCTATCCCTCTAAGCGCACTTATAGGGGTGTATTGCAGGCTTGTGTTTTGCTTGCATGACTCCTACTGGATGAGGGTGCATGACTCCCCTTGGTGGGTGCAGAGAAAGGAGAGCTTCTATCGTGTTCTACACCTGGTAGCTGTCAGAGTTGTCAGCGGGGGACGAGGGTGGCGGAGAGGGCTTGCATGTAAGATGTCCTCCCCGGTTAACCCTTTAAGGGTCGCTAATGCAGGAGTACATCATGCCCATTGGTCGTCATGATGCACCAATGAAGTGCTGGCGAGACTGCTCACCAGCACTTCATTGGAACATCATGCCGAGCCTCAGGGACTGTATCGACCCCGTAGTGTTGGTATTATGCATGAATGTAGCCCTGGCGAGTTACTCGCCAGGGGTACAATCATGCATCATAACGACTAGTGGGCATAATTCAATGATGCATCAGCGGCCCTTACAGGGTAGGCGCGGCGCCATTAGCTTCCCCTGCCGCAATCAGATCCAGTTTCACTCCCGCTTTAATCGGAAACAATACTCGCCCAACATAGCTACATGTGTTGTGTATTTAAATCAAGAAAAGAATTAAGGTTTTTGGTGGTAAATTATGCTTATTGTGATGCCTGAGAAAGATTGACATTTGTATACTACTTACATGTTGGACGCTAATAGAGCCTGTTTATTTCTGTTTTATAACATGACCTAACATGGTAGTGGAAATAAAGTAACGTTAAATTAACATGCTTCATTGACACAATACCACTTTAACTTCAGACAGCAGCAATAGTCTCTGCTTTAAAGTGCAATATGAATTGATTCAGAGAGTGAAAAGTTAATTGCTAGTTGTCAAAGGCTTGTCATATGTTGAGTAGGCCGACTTAGATGGCATCAAGGGTCTGCACCGTTGTCATATTTAGATGAATAAGATGTTTGGCTATTTCAGTGCGAACAATAAAGACATTTTGGAACCATGTCTACATGCCCATAAATTGAATGTGCGCTGCGATTGCTTAGTTATATATGTACCCCTCAGTTTGTGTTGAAGTTGAATGTACATGTAATTTGTATCTCAGTTGAACAATGTACATAGATAAGTTATGTATAGCTGTAATTCACAAGTAGTTACCCCGTATTTTGCTATATCAACATGCTTTAAGACTGTATGTTATTTCTTGATGAAAATGAACTATAAAATCATTAACTATAATATTAATATATCTGGGGAATTGGATCCCAAAGGTTGAGCTATCCTGGAGAAGCCCTTGGTGCATAGGAGGTTCATGACAAAGGTAGGCTAGCAGACCACAATACTAGAAACCCAAATAAATATTATCATCCAGGATGAGTGAGTGAGTGAGTGGGTAATAGGTGTTCAACGCCATTTTGACAGCTAAGATCATATATTCATGGCGAGAACTACATTACACAATTTCACAAAGGAATGTGTCGGTGCCCGCGCATATGTGCACCACAAACATCTGACGGAATAGGTAAGAGGAGGAGAAATAGACCCTTTTAAGTGGGCTAGGGAAGCCCGTATCCAGGATGAACAAAGCCTCAGTGTGCAGTAGTAAGCGAAGGGGAAAGCGCGGTAAAATGGAACGTTTGAAGAACGGAGCAGACGACATTGGTGTTGGGCCAGACGCTGACCCTGCGTCTGCCGAGAGGTGGGACCCGATCTAATGGAGGTGAGGTCCCGCAATCATTCAGCAGCCTCTGATTACACATCCAGCTCTTTGATCTGAAATTATCAGCTGCTAGAATCTCACAACTTCTTTATGGGGACCACCTGAAAAACGAACTGCAACAGCAATCCTACACCCGCCATTTTGGAAGGCGAGTTAGCCGCTTGCTCCATGTTTCGGCCGCTTAAAGGGCGACTCGGGTAAAAGTATCGTCTGCTTTTCTTGGCCGAACAAATAAGATAATTAGCGAGTTGTCACGTCACAAAAGTGCGCTGTCAGTTCGCCAATAGGCCGACTCGCCAGGCCCGCCTGGCCCGTCTCTTTGATGCTCCGCCCGCGCCCGCTCAACACCACCATCTCGCAACATAATCACTAATTGGATCGAGCAATTGTAAGTCAAATGGCGCGCATTTAAGTCGATTTCGACAATTTTCTTTCGATTTGCCGTGCATTACGTCGCCTCTCTCACAGTGAGTGCTCGCCGCTCCTCCACTTTGCCGCCTTGAGTGAAACTGTAAAGCTGGTGTCAACGCTGGACGTAATTGTCAATAGTCAGAGTCAGGAGCCGTTGTAACATGTTCAATACGTTGTAAAGTGGGCGTCAGCAAAGAACGCGGCTGCTTCCCCCATTTCCCGCGCTCAGGGGCGGCTACTTTCAAAGGCGCGGCTTTCTATTGGGTTGACTTTACTTCTTCTAGCGGCATGATTGCTTTTAGATAGGCCTAGCACTGTCGTATTGGTCTTGATGATGGTGTGGAGATGTGAGATAGGATGGTGGGTGGGGGGGGGGTAGGTCCACTGTTGTCCTACGTGTGAGGGGTAGTTTTATGTGCATCCTCCCATTCTGTAGTGTTAGAGCTGGATGGATCTCAAAGAAAGGGGTGTTAGGCCTCGAGCAGTAACCCCTGTACTTCCGCCAACACGGAGCCCTAAGGGCTTCTTTTGTGGAGGACGCGTGCAGGCTCTCCGCTCCTAATGATGGTCACAATTGGACGATCTCTAAATCAAATAATGCCCCATCGTCACACGCACGTGCCGCCATTAAGAGCCCACCAAGAAGGGAAGTGAATAAAGAGAAGGGAAATGTCGTCTGCTTTTGGTCTTTGTAAGGAGTCTGTGCGTCACTTTCGGCTTAGTACTGTAAACATTAGAAAGCTATTTGTACGGACCTACCCTACCCTCCAGGCAATGTCAGTGTCTACTATCTTTGGCTCCAAAGCCCAGTGCACATTCGTGCTCGACCCTACGGTATTTCTCTCTCTTCTTCTGAAATCAAATTTAATTGAATTCCATGTTTCCATATTCGCTATACCTTAGTTGTATGATGTCTAATCTATAGCTATTCAAATTGTCAGTGATTGCTGAAGCTGGTTACAAGGTGGTTATCAGTGGTAAAATCCTCCCCCAGAAGTCCACAGCTGGAGGGTATCTCAAAAAGATTTGGAATTGATCCTGTCGGAGGTGATAATTCCAAAATTGAACTCACTGACCTTCTGGAGTGGATTCCCTCTTGTATTGTAAAGAGGGAGTCAGTCATAGGAGTGGTATAGGAGGGGTCCAGTCTCTTATTTTGCAACTCGACCTATTTCCGTGCAGTTCACTTGTAGCAGAAGTCAAGCAGGGAAGTCTGTTCTTAGGGTGAGAAATGTAGGAGAACTGCAGGATCAAATAGTTACGGTGAAAACTGGTTTCCCAATCTTTTTGAGATACCCTCCTCAGTGAATACATGTAGTTGAGATCATTTCATTGGTTGATAATATCAGTATTAATATCAGTCAGTCGGTATATGGATAGGACGTCACGTGTTTATTTTCTTCAAAATATACATTTTAATATCTTTATGATCAGAGGTTAAGGATGGTATAAAACAGATGTACTGAGATCACACACAAATTTGAATTTAGTACAATTCTTTTCGAATTCAGTCCAAATTGTGGCTTCTGTCAGATTCTATCATGCATTGTTAGCATTACAGTGGAACCTAAGTGATAGATGATTTGTTATAAAAATGTATTTTTATGCACTTTGATCAGCAGTGATGGACATGGTGAACCTTTGCCAGGAACGTTTGAGGATGGACATACAAGTATTCAAAATTATAAGGAAACATGTACAACTGAGGAGCAGTTCAAGGGTAGAGAATGTCCCTGCCAAATACTGTATTGTCTTCCTTCTGCACAGAGAATAATGGGGAGTACCATTGTTTCTTTTAGCATGACGCGTCATTGCCGGACGCTGGTTACACGCGACATGACGCTTTACAAACAGAGGTGACGTCACTGGCCGCGTCCACGTCAGCTTACGACCCACTATAGCCTTTCTGGTCGCCTCGGCTCGATATCCGAACATATCCAAAGTGGACGATAATGCCCCCAGTAGTACTTTTCCGTGTTAGAGTTTAGCTCACAGGGGCCCCGGATAAGTAGTTCCGGTCCCAGGTCACGAATCAATACGCGTTGGACGCGCATGCGGGCCATGCTCCTTCCGGGTCTATCTAACCAGCTGCCAATCCGTTTGTCACAACTATAACAAGCTGCGGTCCAAAGGTTATTGCCGACTGCGACGCAGAAAAAAGGGCCGTTTATTTTTTAGTCATGGGCCTGGAACAATATTTCCAGGAGATGACCCCATGTTTGTGCGCGGTGGCCTATGGGAAGGGGCCCAGGAGGGCACGCAGGAGTAGTGCCCCATTCTTTCTTTTTCTCCTCCCACATCTTTAAAACCAGTCGACTGTTTCCTTGACTTATTAGCTGCGTTTGTTTTCACGCGGCCAGGAGACGTTCATCCTGTAGATGGAAAGAAAAGAAAAGCGGTTTGGAGTCTGGTCCGTGTCCATATCAGAGTGAGCCCGAGGCCACGGCCCCCCACTGCCCTTAAACCTCCCCCCGGTCACATCTCCAGGGATTCAGGCGCGCCCTGCTCTCCCGATTGCGTCCACAATTCCAATTATATTTGGGCGAGTCACGGAGGTTGGGAGAGAGTAGGGTCGGGGTGGGGTTTTGCTGCGTGCAGGGCGATGGGCGGCCCCTTCGCTGTTTTCATTCGGTGATATGCGCGGTAATGGTCGGTATTATTAGATCCGGCCAGTGCCCAGAGCCCTCTGGCGGAAGGGTCATATTGTCAGCCCGTAGAGACGCCGCCTGATAATTTTACCTCACGCAGTTCGAGCTTTCGCTGCCCTCCTGCACGCCCTTCAACCTCTTAGCCATTCCAACTCCACCCAGAAAACTGGACCGTCACTTACATACCCATATATAGCCACCTCCTATATATCTGCCATTATTACACGGCTTCTGTGATTTTGGGTGCTTTTTCTGGATATTCCCATTCTGATACCTGTCGATATTGCATGCCATGATGCATACATCATGACCTTTGTAAGGTGTGCTGTTATCCATGGATAACAGGCACCCAGTGCTGTTATCCAAGGATATCAGGCACACCTTATATGTCATAAGTTACATATTAAATCCTACGAGAATTTCATTGCTAGAGATAGGGGTCGGACCCATACTCTACTGATCCCAAATCAAACCCCCTATGCATTGCGCCGCGCCACAGGGACTGACGAGAAAGTGTGTGTGTGTTTGCCTGTATATATACAATGTCATAGGTTGGGCTTGGTTAGGAGCGACCCCAGCATTTCGCATGTGCAAGGTGAGAATGGCATTGTAATTATAGAGGCAATCATACCAGTAAGACAGTGCGACAAACTGCCGACGTGTGTACCGATGGTATATTGGTCAGCGAGTCGACTCCAAACCCCAGGTGCAGGCGTTCGCGTCCTGGCCTGGTTCATCTTTTTTGCAGTGCAAGCGGTCAAACCTTGTGTGTACACACACTATGGCAGGCTTCGAGTCGCATGGGGAGGTGAAGAATTTTTTTTTCAAATTGAATTATTGATATTCTATTGATTATCTATTGATTAATCGTGTAATGAAATAAGTAGTTAATGGATATGTCATGACTTGTGCCTGATATCAAACAATAACATGCAACGAGGGGGCTTCGTCCCCCCTCGTTGCATGTTATTGTTTGATATCAGTCACACGTTTTATCCTAGCCAAAAATATGTACAGCTCTTCTAGCAGGTTGGGTAATACCGCTATAAAGACGACTTGCTGATATCATGAATAAAGCTGTTAAGATTATATGCATGTAATATACGAAAAATGAATATGCATTATACCACTATAATGGAGACGACTTGATAATGTGTAAAACTATCAACATTTCATACGAAAAAATGAACAAGTCTTGAAACATATTCCCCATATTATTTACTGTATTGTTGTTGTTGTTGTTGCTGTTGTTGATAATGATGTTCTCTGGTGGTGACACTCACGGTCATTCTCTTACGGTAATGTGATTGTGTTAACATATACATGTACATGTACAATTCTTATAAACAAAGCGAAACAGACATGGAGATCTGTGTGAACAAAACACTCAATTTAAGTTTGAAACTTTGGAATTTTTAACAAGAAACTTCACATTATACCTGCACGCACCTCTGCAGGAGTATAAATGAGGAGCGACAGGCTTCACCGCCTTAAGGGATGGGGCCGCATAAAGACCTATTAAAACTAATACACAAACTGACCTCTTGCACCATGCACCATGCACCATGCACCCTGCGGATCAATGAAGCCCAAAGCTCGCCCGGCCAAATGTAAAATGGACAAGGCCCAAATAGCCGCCGCCCCTGGTCGTATCTATGGGCAATTGGGCACCAGTGACCAGTTATAAAAGGGAGGGTGCCTCGGGATATTACACAAGTCAGGTCGATCGCCGTCTTATCTTCGCCCCCCTCTCGGAAGACAATAGAGCAGTGGGGCCTACTCATAAATTGGGTAGCGCGCTCAGGAATGAAGCCAAAATTGTCGGTTCCGTGCCAGGCCCGATAGAAGCGTGCCCCGCCCACCCCCGGGGTCAGGGCAGGGCACAGCGGTCAGAAGCTCGGCCCGATGGTCAGCGACAACTTCAAAGAAGGAGCACGCTTCTGCCCTTTCTCTATTTTCTCCCAGTTTTTGGCTTTTTATTCATTTTCCATGCGTGCGGTGGCGATATTAGTCCCACGTAGGGCACTACACGTTGCGGGGACCAGATAAAGGCAGTCAGGAGGAGTAGAAGATGAGAGGAGAGAGGGGTTGAGGAAGGATGGAAGGGAGGGAACTAACAGATTAATTGTTGTAATGGCTGCTATAGATAAACCTCCAGCGGATTAATGTGCCATTGCCGCTGAAACAATACTAATGTAAATTTCATTTACTGCTCGCATGACGACGAAATATTAGCCAACTCGATGGAAGGCCGTCGTGAATTACGAGAGAATGGCTTTGGTTAGTCGAGGAAGACTGTAGGGAAGTAGAGAGATGAAAAAAGGGGAGGGAAACAAGGAATGGGATGAAGAATTACGGGCGTAAGGCGTGTACATTGGAGGCGCAATAAGTTAGCTGAGCGATCGCTGTCTATTGTAGAGGACAGGCGCTGTACAGGGGGTCGAGTCGCGCCGGCTTGGCAGTTTCCATCGTAACCCGAGCTCTGTAGGAAAATACAAGCTGAAATTTGGCTATTGGTGTAGGCTTATTTATTGGCCATAGGAGCCGTGCAGCTACTCACATGGCGGCATGAATGGCAGAAGAGGCGGGACATGGCGCCCAGCCGTTTGTTTGGGTAGGGGTACTCTGGAGGGGTCTCGTCGGCGAGGGTAAACTTCCTCCAGTACTGCCAGGCGACATGACTACTTAGGGATAGGGTATACAGGCAGACACATGGGTGGTGGCGCGCCGCCATGGTCCATATGGGGAGGGGGAGGGTTAAAATGGAGAAGAGGGGGTTAGGGAAGGATCCTCCACTGGAGGACTGACTGACTGTCAACCCAGGCGGCATGAGGGAAGTGGGATCGGTGTTTCAGCCTGGACTGGGAGAGTCACCATGCCATTGGAGAGAGGACGTGCGTATGGGGGAGGATGGAGTGGGGGTCCTACCACTCACTTCCAGACCATTTTCCCCGACCTATCTGGTCCCGACGCCGCGTGGTCGGCGGCAACGGCTGTCGCTGAGGAGCCGCGGTCTCGGGCGGCGTCGGACACAGGCGGCCAGCCGGGTGGGGCTGAGGACTCGCCGTCTGGGGATGGCCACAGGACTGTTTGTTCACCCGGGCCGCGGCCAGTAGAGCACAGCATGAGCAAACCATCATCCATCTTATGGCATGATATCCACTCGACGCGCCACCATCTCCCACCTATTTACCCGCCCGCCGCCACATAATTGCCACTGGCCCCTCTAGTTAAATAGGATAAAACCTACCGGGCGGTCCCCATACACACTCCATATCCCCCCCATTACACAGACAACACACTATTTAATTTAAGGTTTATTATTACATGGGATAAGACAGGTTTTGTAACATACAAAGGATTAAGAACAAGTGTTAAGACAATGTATAAATAAAACAATGATGTAATGGTAATTAAGAGAATTGTATGTTTAAGTATAAAAGAGGCCTCTACGAAGTAGAAGTTAAATGAGAATGTAGGGTGGGAGGGTGGAAACTTTTTCCCAACCGTAAGGTATGAAGGAATATGGTGAAGTGAGGTAGAGGAAGGTCCCGTCCCGCGCATGCGCCGGCAGGCGGGGGGTGGGAGGCCGTGAGTGTTATGTAATGACTAGCAATTACACATACGTGCAATTGCAGACCCATTACACAGACAACACACTATTTAATTTAAGGTTTATTATTACATGGGATAAGACAGGTTTTGTAACATACAAAGGATTAAGAACAAGTGTTAAGACAATGTATAAATAAAACAATGATGTAATGGTAATTAAGAGAATTGTATGTTTAAGTATAAAAGAGGCCAAAGATGGATTGTCTTAAAGGTTGGCTAATGCTGTGTGGACTGTAGTAGTGTCTGTAGTCTGGGATTTAATATATCCCAGGACCGAGTCTGATGTCCAGGTGCCATGGAGCTTAATGTCCTGGAGGCTTGCCCCATTATGATAGGCCCAATGGGCCCCGCCCTTTCGTAATGAATGAAGGGATACTGCACGTGGGGAAACACCCGATGCTGCTAGGAGGGTGGCCCATTGTGTGGCAATATATGGGGTGGTGAGTGTGTTGCCATCACGAAATGTTATAAAGGGCTGATGTGGGGCTTTAGTAGGAAACCGTTTATAATAGCGGCGGACGGCCCTATAGGGGCAGAGTTCCTTGTTTGGGATTTTCTTGACTACAATGACAGTAGGTGCCTTTGAAGTCTGCATTGTCTTAGTCCATTTCAGATGGATATGGATCTCATGATGGCGGAGTATCACGTCCTGCCTGGTCAGGTGGCGTGTAGGGTCGAATCCTGATAGAGTCTTTGGTGCGAACTGGCTCTGTCTCAGGAAGGCATTAAACATGAGTAATATGACTGCCCTAATGTGATATGGTAGGGTAAGCCGGTAGGTGTATACCAAGGCAGCCCGAACCACGGAAGGCGTGGCAGGGAGCTTGGGTAGCGGAACATGACGTATTGTGAGCTTAAGTCCTTGGACGGCGCTGGAGACCGCCTGGGAGTGAAAGGGGGAAGTGTCCAGTCCCGCCAGGCGGAAGTAAGTTCTTAGGTGGCCGAGATGGTTGATAATTGTAGCTGTAACGCGGGAATTAAGGGCCAGGTATTCCAGGTACCAGCATACGTGATATGGGGCCGGTACGGCGTAGTCTATGGCAATGAAGGCACAGAAGGCCAGGTAGAGTTTTATAACACTAGCTCTATTTGCATTGGTGCCCGGGCGATGAGCGGCTGTTTGACGTTCACGGGCTGCTCTGGCGAGGCGACGTGCTATCTTGCCTAGAAGAATGAATAAATATGGAATAATTTCTCATGGATCCTAATAGGATATAAGTTATGACGGGCCATAATGGCCTTAGATTTAGCAGCGTGAGAGGGAGACAAACATGCGCGAGAGAGGGCGTCAGGTATCTCCATACTGACACCAGGGACATGTATGTACTTAAGGGTGACTTGTTTTCTAGCTGATAGAAACCACATGGCCCTTGCACACGCAGCCAAGACAGGGTCGCGAGGGCGGCCCCCAGTGAAGGCCTCGACACTCGCAGTATTGTCACAATGTATCTTAATGATGCCGCCTGCATCTGCATCGCATATAAAGCGGCGGGCAGCAGCTACACAGTTTATAGCCTCCAGGTGGTGAATATCGTGGGGGTCGGCGAGCTCTGGGGAGTATTCATGCTCATAGCATCGGCGGCCATCGGTGGCCCCGCCCCCCCTCATGCAGGAGTCTGCCCATATAGAACGGACGACTTTCCCGGTGGGTATGATGGCCTTGCCGTTGTATGTCTTGAGGAACTTAGCGAACCATGCGAAGTCTGCCATCATGGGGGGAGTAACAGCCATGACGTCATCTGTGGCCTCCCGAAGGGCAGCGAGGAGACGCCTCATGAAGAGTTTTGCAGGTTCTACTGCTTTAGCTAGGTGGGCAATTCTGCCTATCGCCTGCTGTAGTTGCTTGATTGTTATTGTTTTCTGCCTGGAGGTAAAGGCCAAGCTTAGTTGAATTTCAAGCAATTTAGCTGGAGGGATAGAGATCATGTTTCTCTCAATGTCTATATGAATGCCAAGCCAAGTGGCTGCTGGGGACGGGTACTGGCACTTTTTCACAGCGATTGCCAGGCCCAGGGATGTCATGAGGTCCATGGCGGCTTGGTACTGGAGGTCGGCAGTGTCGAGGTCGCGGGCGACCAGTATGACGTCGTCGAGGTACATCAGAGAGACAATGCCGCGCGCCGCCAGGGATCTAACTATGAATTCCGCGGCTTTCTGCATGACGAAGCTTGACATGACAGCTCCAAATGGTAGAGCCCTGTCTATATAGTACTTGTCCTCATGGCCTATGACCAGGAGTGGGAAGTCGAGGGGGCAGACTGGGAAGTGACGATAGGCCCTCGATAAATCGAGGACCCCGATAACCACGCCCCTCCTGCCCATTGCTGTAATTATTGAGAGGGCGTCGGAGACTGTCGGCAAAGTGTGGGAGACAGGTCTGCCATGATACCAGTTCTTGTGTATTAAGGCGTTCACCCCGCCGTCCGGGAACGAGAGGTCAACTATAATCCGGCGCTTATCTGGATCAGATTTCTCTCTAGTCATGAGAGGGGAGCACTTGAACCAGGGGGTGAATGGAGGGCGTGTGAATGGGCCCTCCAGGGCGCCTAGTGACGTTTCTTCTTGTAAGTAAGCGTCTATATGGTGCGCGTGTGCTGTAGCTGATGAATGGTTGTTGATATGCATAGAGTCATAGATAGGTCCTCCAGTATATTGGAGGGGGAAGCCATACTGGACGCCATTAATGACGATCGAGTCATCAGGATGTCCGGTTGCCTCCACCTTCCAGTTGCCTATATGAAGGGATGTTGGGACAACGATGCGGGCTCCCCGCCAGTTAGGTAGGCCGCGGGAGCGGACAGCATCATAGAGTATGGCCATCTCCCGTGGCATGGTATAGTCCGGGAAGGGCCAGTTGCAATAGCTGTCAAAGTCAGTGTTCTGGGGTATAGGAGCTAAGTGGGTCTGGTACTCCTTCAGGGAAAGTTCCATGGAGGTGTGGGGGTCCACGTCACCATCTGTAGGTGTATGTGTTTGGTGAGGGTACTCCATTACAGCCATGAAGTCGGGGAGATCGGTGAGGTGCCCGCTGTATGCTTGGTTTGTTGTGGTATCGGTGGCTGTGGTAGTGCGGGCCGGGGCCGTGACGTCAGAGCATGGGTCGTCTGGTGCACGTAATGAAGGGGCTGCGGTGAGTAGGCAGCCCACATATGGGCCGGCGGGCGTCTCCATATTAGCGCCGGAGTGGGCGATGTCCACGTGGTGTGGATGACTTGTGGGGCCAGCGCCCTCCATCTGTGGTGCAGTTGGGGCGGACAAGGCCGTGGGTGGTTCGTAATGTGCTGTCTGAGCCGAGCGGGCGTGGGCATTGGAGTGGCAGTCGCTCCTATGGTCGTGTAATTGACTGAGGGAGCCACAATAGTTTTGTAGGCCAGCGTCAATGGAATGTATCGATGTGTGGTCTGCCGTGCCAGCGGTATAGACAGACGCACGTGGGGAGGCGTGGCCCCCGAGGTCACGTGAGTCCTGTTTATCAACAAGTGTGCGACGAGCCATGTGGTTAGAAGCACGTGGGTCGAGGTAGGCGGCCGGGGCGAGGGTGGGCGCCGGCCGGTAGTCTAGTTTTTTGAAGTAGGTACTGTTGGCTTATTAGATTGCTTAGCATCCGCTTGCCTGGTGCCGTTTCCGCCATTATGATGGTGATGGCGGCGTGGGTCAGGCTGGGCATAGACCAGCTTGGCCTTTGTACAGTTTTTGGAGGTGTGGGCGTGCTCTCTCTGAAACAGATGGAAGCACACTCCACAACAGTGCAGCAATGTGACAGTGTCCAGTGAATGGGCGTCCTTGTGTGTACACTTTTCCTGATTGTACTGGTTACAAGGGAGGCGCTGAAGGGTGTCCGGGTCTGGTGTGTGTAGCCAGCTAAGGCGAGTGCGCTCGCGCTGCATAAAGTCGGCATGTTTCCAGGTGATTGGTCCTTCAGTAACATAGTCAATGCAGGTTTGGGACCAGGTAAGAGGGCCAGAGAAGCCGCGGACTGCAGCGTCCTCAGCGACTTGGGATAAATGGGCAATCATGTGAGCGACTGTACTGCCTTGTGGTGCATGTGGTAGGGCCATGCGTGAGAATGCGCAAACATATTCAGGTAATCTAAGATCACGTTTTTCGCGTTTCAAGCGTTTCCTCATGTCCGGGGGAAGGTGGGACTTTATAACACGAGAGTGGTAATTACCTTTCGGGTGGCCCATTGCGGGGTACTGCCGGCTCAATACTTTATTAAGGTGTCCTTCGTCTGCGTAGCGTGATGTAAGGTCCTTAGGTGAGGGAAGTGAGTCGTCGTCGCTGGAGGAGTCCGACGACGAAGTGGTATCCTCGTCCTTTGTGCGCTTCCAATGCCGCCGGCGCCGGTGGCGTCGGCGTGCCGATGCTGCGTCGGGCCGGGGAGGCGAGATATGCGGCGAGGCTCCACTGTGGTGGCGTCTATGTAGGGGTTGTGCAGTAGTGATGTGTTGGGCTGTAGGCCCGGGTATGCCCGGGGCCGAAGGGGTGGTGCCGGCCGTGTTGTGTTGTGTGGCCGTTGCCAAGGAGTTAGATAGTGCTATTTCCGACACAGTCTTTATGTGAGTAGCCAGTGTAGTGACTAGAGAAGTAAGCTCCTTCAACTGAGACCTTCCTGATTTACGTTTCTTCTTAGGGTCCTTTTGCTGTGCTTGAGGCTTGTCCTGAATTGGGGCCTGTGTATTATCCGGGAGTACCGGCTGCGCTTGTTGGTCCACGTGGTCGCCATTGGCATGGGCGCCATGTTGGTTTTCGTCAGCGGTATCCAGATTGGAGTCGTCTGTAGATTCACCGGAGGAATTTTGGGAAGTATGTGCCTCCTCCACATGCCTGTTGCTGTTTTTGGTTGAACGCATGTTCAAGAGTGAATAATATGATGTAAGCGTAAGTCCAAACAGCGAAAGGATGTGGGGTATCAGCTGCAAACTTTTTCCCAACCGTAAGGTATGAAGGAATATGGTGAAGTGAGGTAGAGGAAGGTCCCGTCCCGCGCATGCGCCGGCAGGCGGGGGGTGGGAGGCCGTGAGTGTTATGTAATGACTAGCAATTACACATACGTGCAATTGCAGACCTATTTCTCCATGGCCATGTCCCTGCCGACCCACCTTAACAACCATAGGGTGACCGCTACAGTAGGTAGCATCACCAAAACCCCAAGGTCATTTCCACCATGTGATGGGGACAGCGCAGTGCGGGGATCCTACCATTATTTCTGCACACCCAAGGGGGAGGGATCCAAGAACAGCCAGGAGCCTAACCCGAGGATCCAAGGAACCAGGCTGAGACATGAACCTTTAGATACCACCACCCACTCAGAGAAGATCCACAGAGTTTAGGCCTGAACAGAGTCAAGGATCTAGAGGCTGAATGTATGGCTTGGGGTTTAGGGGAGGGCCACTATGCCAAGGCTACGCTAGGGTTAGGCTGGGATCAGAATAGGATCTCAAGGGAAAAGCCCTGCTTACAGTGCAGATTAGCCTTATACAGCAACCCTACTTTTCTAATATATTTCCAAAGCTTAATTCAACTTCTATCCCTGCTCATCATTTTATATCAAATTTAAACTTTGACAGCTTGTTTGATATCCTGGTTTATCAAAGTTTCTTTAATGGGGATATGCAGAAGTTATTTCCTAACAGTGCAAATTTACTTTTTTGAAGTAACCCCCAATATGATCCGAAAGAAAAAAAAACACAACTAAAATGGCTGTGGAACTACAGCGGTATGTTATGGTAGCCATCTCAAAGTCCAATGCTAATCCAATGAAGGCTGTGGCGGTGGTCAGCTCCATAGGAAATGGTCACCTTCCCTATACTACTTACATCTTGACCCCGAGGTTATGCATCGATTTATGGACTTGCCCAACAACATAGCATTACACTGCTTGTGTAGATTATCAATCTTCAGTATATTTCTCTATGTAGATGTACTCTAAGAGCCATTAATAGGTAGGTATAAGTTTTCCTGCATTTAGTACAGGTGAAATGACGGGACATGTCAAGAGTGCATATTGGTTTACGTTGTTATCCAAGTCCAGATGGCCCCATACCAGGCATGACTATCCAATCGTTACCCCCGGGTCCTTATTATGCGGGTCTGTATGTCCCATATTCAAAACAACATGTTTTGCCATCATAAACAGGGGCGTAGGAAGAGGGGGGCCAGGACCCCCTCAACCATAAATGAGGGGGGCCTGAGTATGTCTGCCCCCCCCCAAAAAAAAAAGAAATTTGCCAAGAATTCATAATAAATTGGACAAGAAGCTAAAGCTTTGCATCTCAAATTAGATTAATATAGTAATGGAATAGGAAAGATGGGGGCCTGAGCCTTAAATCAGATCTAAAATCTTAACAAAAAAATACTTTTCTATACATATTCGATATAGGTATATACACACGTCATCACGCTTGAGCCGAGAGTTTAGGGTGGTTGTGGTCGATCCCATGCTGGGCCCCTCCAATGACGAGAAAAAAAGAGAATTTTCTTCTGTTTTAACATGTATTGATTGACCCTTATCTAGCTACGAGGAAAGTACTGGCACCCTGTCTATGATATGTGTGGCCAAAGTCTCCAGTAAAATGTTGTTGTTTCCAGTTTTTGCTTTATAATAAGTGTAACAGTTCTTTTGCCTCTCCTGCAAAACTTGAAAAATGCAGATACAACCTTCGTGTAATGAGGCCACCATATAAAGAATAATGTTTATTGTAGGTTTTGGCTATTACCAGGAACAACATAAAAACCGCTGTCTTGTGTGAATTTAACTCATACACAAAACTACTCATTCTTTTATAGTTAACTTGGTCCTGTGAATAATTACTCCTAATTCAAGATAATTGGATATCATTTAAGATTTTAAGCATTGTACCGTGACAATTATGGGTGATGATTTATTAGTATACTACTTCAAGCGAATCCATATTCGTGGCCTTTTGCTGGAAAGATGTTTATGGTCATCATTATAAAGAATAAAAATAATCATAATGCACATAATTATCAAAAATACATGCTAAAGGTGTATGCGTATTTTACCCTTTAAATGGGGAACTCTTGAACAGCATGGTAAAATTACTTCACACTACAATGTACTTCAAGAATCTAGTGACAATATATGTGTACATATATGCATGAGTGAAGGAGATGCCTAAGCTGTATGCCCATTATGATAATTAAAAAGCAAAATATGTTTGAGCATATGTTTCCAGTGGGGTGTTTCAGAAGCTGACATGATAATGAACATTAAATATCTGTTTCTAAAACTGTAAGATTCTAAACTTACAACTACAACCATTATCATCTCTCGCCAGTCATATAGTTATAGACACAGTAAGATACAGTAATGGTAATGCTTTAGAAACACATGCAGTTATAAGCCTACAATCACTATTAAAACTGCTATCATATCTCCTTATGACCGGTTGTAAACATTACCTGCTTCTGAAACACCCCACTGGTGGTAAACTCAAATATAATTTGGACTCAAGGAGTTTCCTTACCCGTAGAAAAAAATGTAAGTAATGAAAATAATCTAATCTGTATTGTGCACTATACATACCTTTGCCCAATATGCATTTCATAGGAACCATTTAGTAAAATTATCTAATAAAGAGAAAAAGAATAGCCGCACAGAGCTCGCTATAACTACAATACCATAGGCCACTCCACAGTAAAGGACACCACAAGCTTACAAATAGATACTTGTGCCATACGGAGTTTGGCTTTTACCGTAGTCTAACGGTGCACCTGTCTGTGTATGTCATTGACTGTCCACCCCCCATGTCCCCCCATACCCTTCCTCCCCCACCTGGTTCCCCATTAATCACCAGAGCTGCTGACCACTGCTGGTGGACTGAGAGTGTACCTTAACCCTTTAAGGGCCACTGATGCAGGAGTGCATCATGCCCATAGGTCGTCATGATGCACCAATGAAGTGCTGGTGGGTCTGCTCGCCAGCACTTCATTCGAGCATCATGCCGACCCTCCGGGTATATGTCAACCCCATAGGGTCGGCATGGTGCTTGAATACAACCGTGGTATGATGCTTGAATGTAGCCCTAGAATGCATCATGCATCATGGCAACCAATCATCATGATGCATTACTGCATCAGCAGCCCTTAAAGAGTCTTAAGGGCTGAGAGTGTACCTTGAGACTGTGAGGGTTTGGTGTGGCCAGCCTATACCCTGCCATTAGCGATCGTTTAACCTCAAGTGTGGTTTTCACCGACCCCTTCATACTCTGTTGGAAATGAGATTTGTATGACAGGAATGGACAGGTGTTTGTAGTACACCTGACAAGGGAGTGTTGCTACATCCTTGTTGCTATGTTTACACAGATAATGAAATGTTAAGAGGGAGTATTAATCATACCCAAGTCCGCTGTCTCCTACCTACAATGGGCATAACAGACAGGTTAGCAAAAAGTTACAAGTCATTTGTCATCTAATAAGAGAGATATCAGGATATCATACATGTACAATTTTGAATTTTTATCCCCTGTCTTTCAATCCCCCGTCATATTTGTGTACCATATACGATAGAAATACAAAAAACTCATCGTACACAGTACCTATGTATACCTGTTAGGAAAATAAAGAGAGCGCTGCTCGATTAAAAAGAAAAGAGAGATAGAAAGGCGGTCAGCCCTAGAAGCAGTTTTCAACATGGGTCCAACGTCTTTTGCCCACTGGGGCATCCCTTAATGTTATGTCTTTATGAACAAAGTAAAGTATCCACAAAATGAAATTCTAAAATTCTGATTCAGCTGACTCTATGAAATCTTTTTTCTATGGCAGGATGAACGAGAAAAATACTCTAAATGACAATCATGGATTTAAAGTATATTCTACTCCACTAAACATACACAACCTTCCCATACTTGATGCTCATAACTACACCTAGCCTGACAGCAGTCCCTGAGCTCTCCTTCCAACACTACTATACCCCACACCCCTCTCCTCTCTCTGCTGGGCTCAGTCTTCCTATATATTTTTTTTTGTTTATAACTCTAATTTATTTCAATTTTTATTCCAATTCTCTTGCATTAAAATTGAGAAACTTGAGCAAGTCTTAACTACACCCTGTTTTCCCACATACGTACTGGAGGAGGAATATCCACTAGTGTCTGTTGTTGGAGAAAGGAGCCCATACACCATGGAGCACTATGGTTACTGGAAGAGGTATACAGAAGGAGGTGCATGGGTTCATGTGATTGACTCTCCCCTCATGCCGCTTCCACTTCACTGACACAGAGCTTCAGTTTTTGCCATCAGCACGTCAACACGACCGTTTGTCGGGCCCCATCCCGGCCTCCATGGTCTATGTTTTGAATGGGACCAGCAGTTGAGGATAGACACTAGGTCTGGGCCATCAGTTATAAATCAAAGTGAGCTACATAGAAATAGACTTTAAGTCTTCTTCATTTTTTTAAGAATCAAAGAGGATGGTTGCTATTATACTTTGTGAGCAGCCATTGAAGAATTAGTTTTACTTTTTGATCTTTGACCATATTGAAAATAGATGAAGTGCTCTGAGTGCAGGACGTTCAATATATATGTACATTTACTAGTGTTTTATTAGCATTTTGTGCACAGATTATATAGATTATAGAAGTGATATATTTTTATCTATATAGAAGTTAAGTATGTTAATGTATCATTACATGTATACATTATTTTCCAATGTGATTAATGGTCGCAACGTCTTTCGATTAAATGAGAGCACTGCACGGACAAGAGTCATATATTTTGTATTTCTAAAGACTCTGTTGTGAAATGGGTTGACATTTTTATTTCCACATTTGGCAGTTCCTTTTTGGCAGAGACAGGGCAGATGACACGGAATTTAACATTTTTATGATGTAATTGTCCCTTGTCTGTGCTTCCAAACCATTGTCATCCTTCCAGACTTCTAGCCGCTACTTTCATTAAACATGCAACAATAGGATGGTAACTGTGACGACTGTCCCATTTCATCTCCATACATAGCCTATTGGCAAAATGTGCAGTCGGATAATTCTAGGTGTTTAGAGTCATCATCGAAGCATAGAGCCCTGTGCTATATGTGTGACCCAAACACTCATTTACCTCACAAGGGGTTACTTGTAATTTGGTCTCCTAGCCACAAAAGGCCGCAGGCAACTGGCTCCCAGACTACTAGGCTGCTGGTCGGGACATACCAGGCTTAATTAGACCTACATTAAATGATAATTACCTCCCTCTAAGATCCATTAAGAAACCAGATTTGGGGGCTTGCCTACCCGCCCCATCGTGTCTCCAATTGTGCCCCTGGCTATATGTGGTGGAGTGATGGGTTAGAGTTTCAGAGGCTCTAATATACCTCTGTCATCCTTAATCCCTTAAGGGCCGATAATGCATTAATGGATCATGCCAATTGGTCGTCATGAAGCATGAATGCAGAGCTTGGCATATTTATGCATCATGCCGATTCTGAGAATGACATATCCCCGGAGGCTCGGTATGATGCTCCAATCAAGTGCTGGCGAGCAAACTCTCCAGCACTTCATTGATGCATCATGACGACCAATGGGCATGGCACACTCCTGTATCAGTGGCCCGTAAAGAACTAACAGCAGCAGAACGGTGTAGTCTGGATTAGGGAGCCATCTTAGGGTGAATCCCCCCTTCTGTTATCTATAGGCAAATGGCTAATATTGTGTTAAAAATTAGACTGTAATTTAGAGTATACAGTGGTGGTTTAGGTTCCTCTATAGCCTCCACGGTTTCGGTCTCTACATGTAATGTAATGCACCTGCCCTGTTATTATGCTGTTTGCTGTTTGGGATTAAATATCCCAAATATAAATGGAACCATTCTGCATTACACAGACAACCTTATAACTTTGAAATCCCCATATAAGATCTAAAACAAGTGGTCGTAACAAGTGACAATGAATAACTTGGAAACCTTTAACAGGAGGTCATTTCTCAACAATGTTGATTAGTATTGTTGAGAAAAGCCCCCAGCACACAACAAGTTTTTTTTGTCTGTTTTGCTGTTGTTGTAAAATACATTCTTAGTAGGTTTAAATGTATTATAAGGGATATGAAAATGATTGCGCAAGCGGAGAAGGTGAGACTAAACTGTTTTACAAGTCATTGTATAAATTGCAGAGTATTTATTTTATTTAAGGAATGTTTAAAAATGCAAAGTACACTATACAAGGAACCTACAAACCACGTCTGCTTTAACTCTATTTACCTATTAAAGTAAAAAGTAGGGAATTACGAGGGCACCATTGAAAATCCATGTTCATGTTGGGAATGTGTAATTCATGGCTATCCATTTGGTCTTCCCCCTGTTGATATTCTACCCCCCATCTCTGCTCCTAACGATAAGGCCCCATCATCAACACCACAAAAAGGTGGCCCACTTTCCGTTGCGTTGGGCTGGCCCGATAAAATCGTAGTTTGATACACTATTCAACTGCCTGGTCGCAGAAAAGTAAGATTAATCACCTTTGGTTGACCTCTGACCCCGGCTAAGCCGTAGAAAGGGCGGCTACGTCTCAGATGTATGTGAGAGGTGTTCTTTGTCACCCACGGATGATACAATAGGCAAAAACCGTCATTTAGTGGGTGGACCAAAAGGCCCCAAACTTCCCCTCCCAGCTCCCCAAAAAGGGGCCGCCTTAGTTTTGTCCTACCTGAGGTCCAAGGTTATTTCAGACGAGACAAGGGACACTCGTCGTCATGGTAACAATGACCATAGGTCAGGCAGACGACAAAACAGAAATTGGCGGTTTATACACTGGGAGTAAAAACCCGCTGCTTTCTTACTGTAGACTATATATAGGTAAAACATGGCGTCCCCAGAGGAAACGACCCACAGCGTTTAAGTGGTGATTTTTATCTGTTAATAGGTTGCTATATCCGCTAGCCCCTCGTGAGTGTAGCAACTGACAAGAGGAATAGCCCAGGCTTTGATTGCCGAGAGGAAATGGTGAATTGATTCCCCCTTTTTTTTATAGAAAGAAAAGAAGGAAAATCTATAGTGATGAATGTCAGAAATTTAGCCTTGCATTTTGAGTTTCCATTGATTGTCACTTATTCTACGACACTTATGTTCAGGATAAATCATTGGCATTGACCGAGATCGTTCTAGATTACTTCAAACTATCTGTTTTGGATGGATATCTAATCAAAAAAGAATTTGAATACATCCTTTGATGTATCAGCAACGATAGGACTTTAATTCCTTCTAACACAGCTAGACTTCTGCATCTAACACAGGTTTTTTTATTCAATATATTGAGTACATCAGAGAGGAGAACCATCTGTATGTTTTCATGTTTGATGTCCCCAATACAAACTATACATCTCAGGGGGAGAGACAGACAAGACAGACCACAGGCAAAAACCCACAGACTCTGACATCATAACAACATGTCGGCCGGCCTCAAGACCTTGCCTGGTACACCGGTGCTGACTCCTCCACAAGCTCTGCTGGCGCCACCCTAGCATAACGGACAGGTTGATTGACAGGAGCCCCGCCCATCGCTGTCATGATTGGTTGACAGAATCACATGGTCATAAAGCGCGGCTGCTGCCAAGAGGTGCCATATGAATACATCACCAGGCCGACAGGAGCACGCCACCATCGGCAGCAGCTGACTGCAGTGCTACCTCCTGATGGAGGTTTGCTGAACTAACTACTGGGGTGAGTTCTTCTTCAGGCTTTCCTTCTGCACATAGGCTCTGGAATGAGAAAATTCATTTTGTACTATTACAAAGTGAAAATTCAACTGGTTATTTTTTGTTATAAGCAATGGGGTTATATCTGCTGAATCAAGATTAGGTCAAGATTACGTTGAAGTATTTCGGGAGATTGCAATTCTTCTTCTCAGTTTTACTTTAGACATATTTCGATATTAATTTCACCATTCATGAGCTGATGCTTATAAATACATGTATTGTAAATTAAGTAAATTGCAAATTATCCTGGCTTATGTACATGTATATAAATGGCCTATATTCGGGATATAGATTACCATAGAATGTTAACGTATGCAAAGAGGTGCCGTATGAATTATATATTGTATTCTATATTGTATTTACATAAGGCTACTTTCATATCCCATATATGATATTTGATCCTTTAAAATCCTTTATTTGCTGAAACTGTACTGATTTTCAAAATCGTTTTGGTCTTATATAAAAGAAATGTATGATGACTCATTGAAAATGACTGCAATGCTCATATCCAAGTAGTTTCTTATGTATACTTTGCAGGTTCGCATACATACACATATTTACTGAGGGATTTGAACGCAGATATTTAATGAATAAAACAAGTTCTTCAACATAATGGCTACATTGTTTCCTTTTTGAATGGTTACATGTCACACCATTCTCATTAACATTAGAGCCCTCTCCAAGCATATGGGATCAAGGGTAACTGAACACCTCTGAAATTACACCTAAAGCTTCATATCGCACAGGAACAGACCATTATAATTCCATATATGCTAATCATGGCAATACTAATTTTCCTTATTATCGTCTAAAAAGCCACACAGGTTCAGGTGTCATTATCAAATTACACAAACTCCACAAAAGACAGTGCATACTCAAATAGCACGTGTGATGATGCCCTGAGGCCTTAAACATTTGTATTACTGTGTGGCGTTACATGATAGCAGAGGCGAACTTTATGGCGCAAAGACAAAAGTTTTATCAAATATCAAATACATCTAACAGCACAAATACTCTGTTAAAGCAGTGGTATAGATAATCTGTGGCTGTGGTGTGACCCATAGAGTAAGAGTTTGTTTTTATTCTGTGAGTAGTGTAAAAGTTCGGCGATTTGTCGCAGGGTACTACTTGTGAAGGCAAAACTTTAAACACGTATCAGGTACATTCAGTAACAACAATTTAGCAAGCAATAGCAGAGAATCAAAGTTCTCTTGTTTCTGTGTGACCCATAGTTTAGGCACTGAGTTTGTTTTTTATTATATGAGTAGTATATAAGTTTGGTAATCTGTCGCAGGGCACTTCTACCAGAGACAAAACTTTTATCAAATATCAAATACATCCGAAGTTCTAAAGCTAAAGTAGTTGTAATGATTCTGTGGTTGTTGTGTGACCTATAGCTTAGGAGTTCAGTTTGTTTTTATTCTGTGAGTAGTATATAAGTTTGGCAATTTGTCGCGGGGGCCGGTCCATGTCGAGTGGCCACATTTTAGGCCCTTATGTGGAGGCGGCCGTGGAGTGGGTGAGGCAGGCACTAGGCGCGCCCAAAGTGACTAATAGATGCCTTAATCTCACCACTAATGAAAATGCCACCCACCCAGTGAGGCTGACACGCACTTGTGGTCTAACATATCATCTCTGCCTCCTGGTGCTGCTGATTATCCGTGATTACTGCTTGTAAGCTGCATGCAGTATGCATGGCGCCAGTACACGCCCTCCTCCTCCTCCTCCTCCTCCTCCTGTGTTATACCCCCATATACAGGAGGCTCTAGTAGGAGGGCTGCAGCCACCTCGCGTGTCCATCCTCCCAACCTGGGAGATTTCAATATAACCTACGATCACCAACTAGCTCTAAACTGCAAAATACCTCTACAATGACAGAATGTGGATAAATTGTAGGGCATGTCTGATAGTGCATAGCATTGTACAAGGTTTGAGAACAATTGGTGAGCATATATGACATTCTAAATGGGGGTGGGGCATGTTGTTGTCTGTTGTGCAGTTGACCCCAGTAGCAGGGTATTTCTTTACGTGCTACGACTGTCACACTCCACATCGTCGTAATACAGCTCTGATGATCGCACTGATATGACAGCTCTAGCAAATCCTATACAATTACTACATAATGCTAATCATATACAGAGCAGTCGATGTTGCTAGTTATGATTCTGTAGCATGATTTGATTTCAAATTGTAGCGGCTTTATGCAGTTGTAGCACCTTAAGAATTGTCTCCAGGACCACCCCACATCCACAGCTAAAGTCAACTGCTCCCTATGCCCCAACAACACAGTTTCAAGAGCAACTCTCCAGCCCTATGCCATGTGTCCCTCCCACTTACATTACTCTCACTATAGTCCTGCCCAAACCCAAGAATACCAGAACTTTGTGTGATTTGAGTTGAGGGAGCAGGCAGAAAGGGTAGCCCGTGGGGCCCCTCATGGAGTATTCCTCCTGCTTCCCTGCTCACATTATTAGCAAGGAGGGTGATACTCAAATAGTATCTATCCTTCTTGTTTTTGAGTTGAATTGGTATATTCCCTACTAATAGCACCCAAGGTAGAGGAATACATTCCATTGAAACATCTTCTTAATCAATGATCCACCAATTCTGTGGGTATCATGACCACAAGTCCCCTCAGTTTATGTTCTCTCTGCCTGACTATAAAGTTGTAAGGTGTTCCTTGTAATGAGCAAATGACATAAATGATATATCCAGCATCAGCCCAACACCAGGAACAACTCCTGTAGTTTCATAGTGAACTCATTGTTAAATATTGCTCATTCTATCAAAATTGTTTGGTTCCATTTGCATTCAGACATACAGACTTCTGGAGGTGACGACCTGAACCTAACTGCTTAATACAACCTCCCATCCATGTTCCTCATTAACCTAGATAGCCCAGTAGTCCAACCCCCACCCTCATACATGGCCCTTTACCAGTCTCATCTGTTCATCTTTCCCTAATCCCTATCTCTCATCCTTGCCTGCCCACTATGCTCATCCAAATCCCTCCCCATGCTATGAGGAATCCATCTACAGTCCCTACCATTTATCCAGCCCCCATCCCCACCCCCAGCCTCTACCGTTACATCATTCAGCTTCTTCCTACAATTGTATACGTCCACGGCAGGCCCCATAAATCACCAGCACACTAATGAGGCTGGGGTGATTAGCGGAGAGTCCGCCTTGTGGTGCGTCGAGCGGCGGCTGATGAGACCCATATGTTGAGGTGGGGTCTCTAAATGGTGGGGTGGGGACCTATGGGGTGTGGGGTAAGGGTGGGAGATGGGGGAGAGCGGGATGAGGGCGGTCGGCTTGCCGGCCTCTTCTCACCTGTCGGCCGGGGAACTTCACCTCTCTGACGTCCCTTCTCACGACAGCCGCGCTACTCTGCACGCGATTGCATGCGGCCGCTGTCACCTTGTCATCTTGACAGGCGCTGCATCTATAGCGCTCGACAATCGCCACTGAGCTCTCATCAGGCAACAGGTAAACTGAGGGACCCTCAGGAGGGGTGGGTGGTGAGTGCGAACCGATAGCTGGTGAATAGTACTTGAGGAAACACGCTTAATGACATGCAAGAAGAGGGTGTGAAACACGCGGTGATAATGTGCATGTCAAACCTTGTACCTGTAAAGTGATGGGGGTGGGGCACAGATTGTAGCAAGTCTGTAAAAGGGTCTGTGTCAGGGGTCTGTGAATTCATGCTGCTGTGGCTCAGCTAGTATATCACAGGGAATCACATGGATTAAAAATCTTGTGTCGTGGTGGAGTAAATCTGAAAGTATTAATTTCTTTTTACAATGGTAGCTACCAGTAAGTCATATCATATGTACCAACTGAGGTCTGTTTCAGTTGGGCGTAGTATAAGGAAAGTAATGATCCCCTTGTTCATTCTCTTATTTATTAGGATTCATTTCCTACAACGCTGGCACATAAAAAGTGGGATAGGGGCCTTCTTCAGAAATATGGTGTTCTTCAAGATAATCCTGTGTGAATCCCGCCCCCCCCCAAATAAGAGACTTGGCATCCCCAATGAAGATTTGCTTCCTACGCCCCTTCGCAACTTTTATCCTTTTTTGAGTGTTTTAAACACCTGTATAGACGACAGGCCTAGTTGATAACAACTCCAAGGGTCCTACCGAAGCCAGGGCTTGTGATTTCTTAAGGGGATATCAAATTCTGATAATGGATGTGGATTTTCTACATGTCCATAGAGCAGGTTAACAGGCAATGACATAGTCTGGAGCTTAATTCAAAACATCCTGGGATCGCAACCCCAGTGATCTTAGTGTAGGCACATATCATAAGACCTGGCCAGTCTACCCTATCTAATGCAGTGGTTGCAGGCCTGTCAAGAATAGCAAGTCCTGAGATCACTTCACTATTCCTTTTCCAGCACTAAGATCACTGCGATCTTAGTGAAAGAATCGCATAGTGGTTTCACCTGAGTACAAGAGCACTTACAGGGAACACTCCTGATCAAAAGAGTGGATAGCCTGCTGCATACAAATAGAGGGGAGGGAGGACGTTTGCTGAGTGTCATTGATGGCTCTTAGGGCTACTCATGCGTTAAGTGCACTGTAAGGTAATTCTTCCCTTCTCTCTCTTTGTCCTGGGGGAGGGCACAATGGTTCTAATAGATAAGCATAAATCATACATTCATGGGAACAACTCTTGAATACTGTACGGGGGTCAACTGCACCCTGTGCTTTTTTAGCCCATATGGGGATGGGGAACGATGGTATAAACACTGTTGTGAAGAAGAGTGGCTCCACAGCTATTCTTTTATTTTGGGACTCTTACCCCTGTGCCCAGTCAGTACTTCTTGGAATAGTGTAGGAGGGCTGAGGCTAAGATCGATGCGATCTTAGTGCTGGCTAGGAAATGTGAACGCAGTCTAATCTTAAGATCGCTTAATAGGATAAGGTAGAATAATTCCTAAGATCGCTGAGGTTGCGATCCCAGGATGTTTTGAATTAACCTCCAGGGGACAGAGCAAGAAACTATTTTGCTTAGTCTCTCTCTGTCAACGTTCAACAGGTATAGATAATACATGTACTGAACACCGTCACCGGTCATGTCAGAATATAATAAATCTACCAAGGTCAACTTACGGACATTTTGACTTGGGGATTGTAACCAAACCCTACATCCCCTGGAGAACCCGACAAAATGGTCTTTACATTAATATCTAAAAACTGTTAAACACTTGTCGGATATTAAGAAGGGTTTTGCATACATTGTAACTTGAGGATCTTGCAGACACCTGGAGGTTAATTCAAAAGGTCCTGGGATTGCTACCTCAGCGATCTTGGGAATTATTCTGCCTTATCCAATTAAGCGCTCTCAAGATTAGACTGTCTTGCATGCCTTTTCACAGCCAGCACTAAGATCGCAGTGATCTTAGCCTCAGCCCTCCTACACCATTCCAAGTAGAACACACTGTGCACAGGGGCAAGAGGCTTATAGTGAAAGAATATCAGTGGAAACACTCCTTCTCACAAGAGTGATTACACAAGCGTTCCCCCCTCAATATGAGCTACTTATAGAGTATGGGTGCAGTTGACCTTGTACAGTATTCAAGTGCACTTCATGACTGAGTAGCCTGAAGAGCCATTAAGGACTCTCAGCAAATGTCCTCCCTCCCCTCTTTATGTATACAGCAGGGACATTCACTCTTGGAAACAGGAGGGTTCCCTGTGAGTGCTCTTGTACTCAGGTGAAACCACTGTGCAATTATTTCACTAAGATTGCAGTGATCTTACAGCTGGAAAAGGAATAGTGAAGGGATCTCAGGACTTGCTGTGCCTGACTGGCCTGCAACCACTGCATTAGATAGATAGACTGGCTAGGTCTTATGATATGTGCCTACGCTAAGATCGCAGGGGTAGAAATCCCAGGACCTTTTGAATTAACCTCCTGGCATATGCTACATGTGGCCATCTAGGCATATCATACCTGTATCAGTGCCACTGCCCCATGTCCTAAACCAATAACGTATAAGAAAAAACTGATTGAGCCCCCATGGCCTATTATTAATATTATCAAACTGATATCACAATGCATGTTCAATTAACAACCAACCTTTTCCTTTATCTGTCATAACCAAACCCTGCACTTTCCACTCTTCTAATTCAGGCATCACCCTAAACCCCGGCCTCTATTCTGACGTTTATGACGCCCAGCCACCAGGTACTGTTTTTAACCACTTAGGGCTAGCCTAGACGTCACGAAACTCCCCAACAAAGACCACGAGTGCTCATCCTAACTGTGCATGCCATAGCCCTGTAAGGGCAGGTAATGTAGGAGTGCATCCATGGCCTTAATTTGGTCCTCATGATGCACCAATGAAGTGCTGGTGAGACTGCTCGCCAGTACTTCGCCAGTACTTCATTGGAGCATCATGCCGACCTTCCAGGTGCATACCAACCCTGTAGGGTCACCATGATGTATGAATACAGCCCTGATGAGTGACTCACCAGGGCTGTATTCATACATCGTGATGACCAATGGTATGATATAATGATACATTAGTGGCTCGTAAAGGGTTAGACATTGGTTCAGGAGGATAGGGCATGGGAAGGTGCAAGAGGAGGGGCTTAGTGCTTTATCTAATCATAGTGATGAGAGGGGAAGTGGAACAGCGTTTAAGTGCATTGGGGGCCTAACAAGGTGAAATTGCCTACTGGGGACTGCAGTTTTTATTCCCTTTATTTTTACCCTCTTTATCATTATGACACAAAGAATATCCTTTCCCCTGTATTGTCAGTAGAAAGAGGAACGCTACAAACTCTAAATGCAAGACAGTTTAGTCAAGAATATCATTTTGATATTCTCAAGAATATCATTTTGTTATTTTCTCTGTATACGTACATCTGTAGTTTGGAATAGCACAACAATCTGCAGTCGTACGACTCTGTAGTGCAGATGATGGCCTCCTGGTATTTTAAGGTGAAGATAATCTGAATATGTTTGCATTGGAGTTGCAAATCACCTCACATTCAGAATATGATTTCTCTTGACTGACCACTGATTGTTACAAGTACCACTCTATACCGAATTAGGTGGTTTAATTAATCAGCCAATGAAATAACACAAACTGTTAACTGCGGTTCTCTCAGGGGACAGTGGTACCTATCAGATAACTATTATCAGTGATAACAGCTGGGAACCAGCTTCAGCAATGGCCTAGTCTATTGAACAAACCGTATAAATGCCTTGCCAGTGCAGAGATACATATGTATAGACCACAGGGAGATGGGTCCTCCATGAGGATGATCCTACAAAGAGACCTAACACCTGCTGACCACTCCATGTTGTTGCTCTTACCTTATAGCACCTGGAGGCACCATTACCACACCATTACCACAAAGCACCTGCAACACTACACCTGGACACTCTCCCACCTGCCTGCTCCTTAAGGTGAGACTCCGCCCTAGGCTGAATTTTAACCCTTTGAGGGCCTCTAATGCAGGAGTGCATCATGCCCTGTATGATGCACCAATGAAGTGCTGGGGGTGTCTCAGCCTCTCAGGGCCAGCAGGTCCACGGAGCCCTGCATTAGTGCATCATGCCCATTGGTCGTCATTATGCACCAGGAGGGTCTTGTCAAAAGATAACGAGGATGAATCAAGAGAGTGATGCATTAATGCACTATCAGGGTTAAGGTCATAATACCTTGTTTACGTCACCCTGGAGATGGCCTCTGGGTCCTGGGTGTGAGGGGGAGATGGTGTTTTACCCTTGCCCTGAATACACCTGTGGTCGGATGGACGGACGGCGGCAACTGGATCCTAACACAAGGATCAGGTGTCCACTCATGTGTGTACTGAGGTCATGATGGGATGGACTGTGGTTGCTGCTGTAAAACCTCGCGTGTAAGGCTCGACTTTTACATGAAGATGACCCTAGCTGCCCCTTAGAGGATGTGGCTGAACTCAGGGTGCGTCTTATAGACGAGGGATTTTATACAATAGATAAATACTGCAGTGGCCAAAGATGCCTTATATCATTTCCATCAAATCAGGTTGTGTCCTATAGGAGTCTGGACCCATAACCAATGGGTCCGCCATTTTGAATTTTGCTGGTTGAGGTAAACTCCACAGATAAGACATACCATGATAGGTACCCTGCCCATGGTTAGCACCCGCTTCCAGGGACATGCTGGTCCCATCTTATCACTTTTTATTAGTGTATACCACCAGAACCAGCTCCAGTACCACTTAAAGCCAATACGAGAGATACGTCCTCTATACGTGAGGATTTATGGTACTCACCATGGAAACCAGGTAAAGATTCACCCGAGGGCATATCACAAAGGTGACTGTTAATAGGGTGAAGTGGAAAGCTATTAGTGACCAGGACAAGACATGAAATGCCTATCAGTTAGGCTACGTGACAAACATTTCTATCCATCAGGATGGTATTTTACAATGATATTAATTCACATTTTCCTAACAAAAGTTAAACACCCCTCTGTGCCATCCACTATGATCCTATGTTGTATATTTCTAGATATGTGAGAAATCTCGCTCATATCCTCGACCGAAGATTTGCTTTATTGTGACCAAGGGGGGATTTTAAGATGATGGTAAATGTAAATGGTCCGACTAAGAAAGGGCACCGAAATCATAACATCAATTGGGACCAGGAGCGTGGAAGAAAGCATGCACTTTATTTCAAAGTTCATTTTGAGAACATTGGAGTGAAACAAATCTCATGTCTTGGCCCGTTACATGAAATCCATTTACCAAATGTACAATCAATATTGCATACCTACGGTATCCGGACATTTATCCCAAATCGCATGATTTTTTGCAACAATCGCAGAAATGACAACCTAGATCGGCCCCTTTCTCCTCCCATCCACCTCAATTTCCAGGGTTTCCGCATTATAGACAATTTAAGAAAATAAAACGAGAATTCCGCCTTTGTCCCAGTTCCGTGGCCAGGGTGATTACCAAAGTATACGAGATTGTGAGCTCCACAATGAACATATCATTAGGCAGGAGGTAGGCACCTGGATTATTCCTCCCTATGCATGCAAACCTCCAATAGGGGCTGATTTACTCCATAAGGCCGCCTTGTGTGAGGCTGGGGGCCCCTAGTCAGCCTTACAATCCACCACTTGCCTTGTTTACCGGTCAGATGAAAAACTCTCAATTTGGACCTTTCAAAAACCAGCACGGCCAATGATTCCGGAGTCTATTAGCAATGCAAAAAGGCATTGAGGGTTTTGACGAGTGAGGGCTCGGCATGCAAGCTGTCAGAGGGTGGGGCACAAGGAACGTGCCGTACTCATAACGATCCTGAGTCAAGTTCATTTGGTACGATCACACTGCTGGAGCATCAATCACAGAAAAAAACACCCCCTCCCCTCTTCCTCATACCCTGACGCCTACTGACCCTCCACTCTATCACTGCTACCCACATGCTTGGAACCTCAAACCTACCACACTCATCGCTGATACTTGTCAGGCCTGATTGTACGTGTCAGATTATAGCAATGTTGTCATTTGTCTCTAATGAAACCAATGTGTTCTATGGTTCTGATGATGAAAATATAACATGATTTTCCTTGAGCTAAGGGAACCACACAACACAGAAATGCTGGGGTGAACGCAAAAAATTCATAAATGCGAGTAAATCCAAGTAGGATGTGAAAATAATGAACTACCCTAACAATTTTGGCTATTCTGTATTTTTTATGTCGATATCGTCGTGCAACCCAATGCAAGTTGTATCTACTTCATGAAATTGACCATGAGATAAAGGAAATGTCTCTTTCATGAAAAATATTAAGAAATTCCACATTCACACATGCTTTTTGTATCCGAATCTGTACATGTAGTTCTTATGATACAGTCATCAAAAGCACAGGCACTGACTGTTAACAGGTTATCAAAGTATCATTTTATTATCAATCAATTTGAGTTACCTTAAGGTTTAGCTCAGCATATGTGGATTTTAGTAGTGAGCCATATCCTACGTGGCCCAGTTTTAGTGTGCTTGGTATTGACCCTGTGGTGATTCTCTAACCAGGAGGCAAATGGCTGCTGGCTGTCTGTGTACCCTGATGGATGGTCACTGGGCACGTCCTCCAGCTCTATACACGAGGATAAATCACAGTACGTACTGAAATGTTAACGTCTACAATGTGCACTAAAATCTGCTGAAGGATATTACTATTGTAAACCCCAATGTATAAGTCGTATCTGGGTATAAGCCAGAATTTACCAGAACATCCCATAATATGTTACCTTCATATATATCCTGCACTTCCCACATATATATATGCGCACTTCCAAAACTACCAGACAGCATTCACTTCCCCGACCCATCAATTCTCTCATTACCCGATCATTGAGGGCTCATGCGCAAGATTTGTATCTGTCTCTATGTTTTCTAAAATATTTGGACCTAAATCCTTGAACAGTTTTCTTCCTCATACATTTTTCTGTGAATTTTCCAAATTGAATAAAGTAAGAGGTGACTGGCACACAACGACAAACATGCTAGGTGGTTGTAACATTAGGAGAGGGAACTAGACCCATGGTCTGAAGAAGAAAACTGACCAGAAACCAGTCATCCTGGGTCTGACTCCCTGCCATACCCTCCCTGCCCCCTGCCACCCCCTGACCGGTCAGTACCTACCCCCACCCTCCCACCCCTACCCCGTGTTGTAGGGCGGGTGATTACCTCCGTGACAGCTGACGGATTAGAACAATCACACTCATTTCCTGTGCTTGTTAGCGGGGCTGGTCCGCGCCCTGCACGGCCACTGGTCGACCCCTGAGCCGCCCTGCTCCCTGCCTCCATGGTCACCACCCACCATGGATGGACATGGGCCATCCTAGTAGACCCTACTATTGCTGCTGCTGAGAAATTAAATTAGAGGATACAGCCTATCTTGCTGATCTTATGGAGCCCTGTGAATAGAAGCTACAGGGTTGATATGGACCAGTGTGATTGCCTCTAAGGTTGGGGTAATAATCATAACTGGACAGAGTGTGTGTGTGTGTGGGGGGGGGGTCATTTGCTCTTTATCCTGACACATATGTACACATGTGCACCGCAGATATAGATATCATAAATGAGACGTTCATGTGCATGGCTATTCCCAGTGCATTTGCTTATCTTTGGGAGGCTTCTGATTTAAGGATTGATTAAATGGTACTCCTCATGGGATATGAGGTTTATACATTGAAAATAATTCAATTGCTTGCCTATGAAATATGAAAATTTCCATATACTACTATGTTAACGTCTGAAAAGCATTTCCATATGCTAGTAATGTTAGACTTCGCACATATGCCACAATACGGACTAAGCTGTATCCCTAACTATAAAGAGCCACGTATGGGACTTGAGAATTACTGGGTTTTTTTACTGTCCAGGAGGGGGTTGCTCATATACTGTATAGAGCTGGGGGTAGGTGCCCTCTTTTTTTAGGAAGTTACACTCTGCTTCACCATTGAATTCCACTCAGCAAAATTATCTGAAAAGGCACCTGCCTTGTTTGAAAATAGTGTGTGCTACACTATGAGATACCTACTTTTGTCCCATACACGTTCATGCGCTCTTGTTTGACCACTTGTGTGCAACAAGAAAAAAACATTAAGACTACAAAGAAAGGTGAGGCACTTCTTAGGCAAAACTACCTTTTCCCATAGGAGGAACGCCCTCCTATAGTATTAGAAAGTCCATGGGCTGCACGTTGAGTTTAGCGTGATCCTACAAACCGCACAAAAGCCTGAACACACATACTATTTCCATACACTACTACACTGTCAGCCCGTGCCCACGTTTTTACAGTAGATTGCTTCTATTTCTAGAAAACAATGGTAGGTGTTGTCAATACAAATCCAATGACCCAACAGTGGGTTGAACTATATCCACTACAGTGGTCTTTATAGCCCATTTACAATTGGGACTGAGAGTGTATGTTACTGAGCAAAGGAGCATTCTAATGTAGTTGCCCGAAAGCAATAAGCATGTCCATATACTACTAGGCTAGTGAGCAAAGTGCCATTCTAATGGCTTGGTCACACCGACTATTTCCATACACTACCATTTTACTAAGCCAAAGGAAATTGTGATACTGTATACGCACCTGGAAACTATAACAATGTTCGTATACTACTAGGTAACTGAGTAAAAGTACCTACTAATGTACGTTCCTGAACAGCAAAACTCATTTCCATATGCTTCTATGCCACTGAGTAAAGTGCTTGTACGTGCTTAGACACACCGACCATTGCCATATACTGCTATGCCACAGAGGTAAGGGGCTTTGTGCATGTAAGGGCCTGAGAATAATAACTATTTCCATATACCATTCTGTCACAGAGTGAAAGGGCAGTCTAATGTATTTCCCTCTACTACTAGGGTCTGTATGTGCCTGACAAAGTTGTGGAGTTTCCTATACTACTAGAATGTAAATGACAATTCATATACTACTAGACTACCCGGGTAGGTACATGATGTAAACAAAGATGTAGGTATATCGAATAGTAACATTTAGTGATGCTGCATATCCTATATGTTAATAGACCTGCGGAATTGGTGAAAAAGTTCAAACCTGAGAGGCAAGCAGAAGGAATAACCCATACCTCTCTAACAGGCTATTTATTTTGTTTTCCTGTTGGTGTCATCGTAGTCGAAGTATTTCCTAGTTGTATTATTCTCAACAGAAATATCAAGGTAACTAATCCATGAATCATGTGTGGATAAATGCATAGCAATAACATGGAGGCTTTAACAACACCAGGAGGACAATCCTACCCTCTGTCAGCCCCAAGCCTAGTGTAACTGGAGCGGGCAGCAAGCAGCCACTTCGTCGTCGATAGGGGCCAAATATTGTCGCGGCGGCGCGCGTCATAAATCAGCGCGTCATGCACGTGGGATTTGCCGGGATGATTAATTAAGATGATTACAGTAATTACGGGCATCGATATTATAAACACAAGGCGTTCTCGGCAGATCCATCGTGGGCGCGCCGAGCCGCTCTGACACTTGCTCATAAATCTGGCGGGGCAGGTCCTAGCGGCGAGCTGCTCCTAACGACCCCAGCCCCCTCTGCCGCCCTGTAATACGACCTCCTCCTGTTACTCACAGGAGGAGGGCCACCTACTCCTCCCCCACTCCCTCTCCTCCAGTAGGAAGCCCTCCTCTCCCCAGCCGACATGTAAAACCAATCCTCCAGGCGTTAAGCCTGCCTACCCAGGAGCATACTTCTGCACACCCATGCAGGCTAAAAGGCCGTCATATTGGGGCAAAAGTACAGAGTAAACCGAGCTGCTCACATGCCCTAGGCACTACCCCCTCCTCCAGTACCTCACCTGGTGAAGAAACACGCCCAGGAGCTGCTCCCATGTTCACCAAAAGTAATATGAGGACGCGCCATTCATTTCCGATTTTGGGTTCCGGAGGAGGGTTATTTTTATCGATACTTCTTTATCGGTCCATTCATTTAGTTCATCTCCCCATGTGACGTTGTGCTCGCGATGATGACAGTCCCCCTTCTCCTCTCTTATTTCCAAGAAGACCAGAAAAAGATGTCCCCAAACTTGTTTAGATGTAGAGGTTTGGGTGGTTGGGTGGGTTTTATTATGAGAGGATGGATGTGATGCAGGGAGAGTCTGTCAGTGCCTTGGGGGCTGAACACACGAGACCACAGCGAACAGACCCGATTCCCGGTCGTTTCTGTTAATTGTTTCCGTTGTCGTTTTCTATTCGAGAAATTGTGCAGGAAATCAGACAAAGGACGGTAATTGGCGGCCTGGGTGGTGGTGTCCTGCCGCTGCTGGGAAGTACTGGTGGTTTTTGTTGTGGCAGACTGTGGGAAATACAGAAGGGTACAGATACTGAGGCAGACCACAGCACTGTCTCCTCAACTATAACACTTTAAGAGATGTTAATTAATACATTCAGGCATCATGCCCGTGGGTCGTCATTAAGCATGTTAATTAATACATTCAGGCATCATGCCCATGGGTCGTCATTAAGCATGTTAATTAATACATTCAGGCATCATGCCCATGGGTCATTAAATATGTTAATTAATAAATTCAGGCATCATGCCCATGGGTCGTCATTAAGCATGTTAATTAATACATTCAGGCATCATGCCCATGGGTCGTCATTAAGCATGTTAATTAATACATTCAGGCATCATGCCCATGGGTCGTCATTAAACATGTTAATTAATACATTCAGGCATCATGCCCATGGGTCGTCATTAAGCATGTTAATTAATACATTCAGGTATCATGCCCACGGGTCGTCATTAAACATGTTAATTAATACATTCAGGCATCATGCCCATGGGTCGTCATTAAGCATGTTAATTAATACATTCAGGTATCATGCCCATGGGTCGTCATTAAGCATGTTAATTAATACATTCAGGTATCATGCCCATGGGTCGTCATTAAGCATGTTAATTAATACATTCAGGCATCATTCCCATGGGTCGTCATTAAGCATGTTAATTAATACATTCAGGTATCATGCCCATGGGTCGTCATTAAGCATGTTAATTAATACATTCAGGCATCATGCCCATGGGTCATCATTAAGCATGTTAATTAATACATTCAGGCATCATGCCCATGGGTCGTCATTAAGCATGTTAATTAATACATTCAGGCATCATGCCCATGGGTCGTCATTAAGCATGTTAATTAATACATTCAGGCATCATGCCCATGGGTCATTAAATATGTTAATTAATACATTCAGGCATCATGCCCATGGGTCGTCATTAAGCATGTTAATTAATACATTCAGGCATCATGCCCATGGGTCGTCATTAAACATGTTAATTAATACATTCAGGCATCATGCCCATGGGTCGTCATTAAGCATGTTAATTAATACATTCAGGCATCATGCCCATGGGTCGTCTTTAAGCATGTTAATTAATACATTCAGGCATCATGCCCATGGGTCGTCATTAAGCATGTTAATTAATACATTCAGGCATCATGCCCATGGGTCGTCATTAAGCATGTTAATTAATACATTCAGGCATCATGCCCATGGGTCTTCATTAAGCATGTTAATTAATACATTCAGGTATCATGCCCATGGGTCGTCATTAAGCATGTTAATTAATACATTCAGGCATCATGCCCATGGGTCGTCATTAAGCATGTTAATTAATACATTCAGGCATCATGCCCATGGGTCGTCATTAAGCATGTTAATTAATACATTCAGGCATCATGCCCATGGGTCGTCATTAAGCATGTTAATTAATACATTCAGGCATCATGCCCATGGGTCGTCATTAAACATGTTAATTAATACATTCAGGCATCATGCCCATGGGTCGTCATTAAGCATGTTAATTAATACATTCAGGCATCATGCCCATGGGTCGTCATTAAGCATGTTAATTAATACATTCAGGTATCATGCCCATGGGTCGTCTTTAAGCATGAATGAAGCCTTGCAAATAACTCACCAGGGCTACATTCAAGCATCATGCCAACCTCACTGGATCGATACACTCCCTGAGGGTCGGCATGATGCTCCAATGAAGTGCTGGTGAGCAGTCTCGCCAGCACTTCATTGGTGCATCATGACGACAAATGGACATGATGCACTCCTGAATCAGCGGCCCTCTAAGGGTTATATAGGTTTGCCACTATCATATAACAAGCCTGGCACACAGGGTCTCATGTTGAGCCAAGCCTCTGAGATCCAGTTAGATCCACTTAAAACGAGCTATCAACATCCATCATGACTATCATGATGGGGAGGACGTGTCAGCTCAACAGTTATATGATACGCAACTTGTCCTTTTTGTTGAAGCTAGTCTGTGCATCCCTGAAGTCTACTCTGAAGGGTATTTCTTAACAGTCTATGACTGTACCCTCCAAATCGTACCAAAGTTCTCTGCTCTGTAGGGGCAACAGTTCAGTTGGCTTCATCTGTAGGTGTGTGCCGTTTAGTGGGGGTTATTTCCTAACATACCACGACTGCAACATTCTTTGCAAATTCCCATAGGGATAGCATTGAAATTTCAAGTCGTATATGGATCCGTCTGTATCAGAAATGGTTCCTGGATGACCTCCTCTGAATTCCTTCTCTATCCATCTGGTATAGTAGATATATGTATCCGAGATACCACCTGAAAATATGGCTTTTAGAATCTAAGCGGTTTCTGTGTTTTGACCCATCTTGTATGGCTGGTTGAACTCATCGGGTGGAGTTCTTAAAGCTGGTTCATTTTCAAAGGTCTATTAATAAGAAACTATGGCATTTGGGAGCCCACCACTTTATAAGGCAACCCAACTACATATTATCAGCATGTCTAAGCATTATATTGTCCCTTATGTAGCAGCCGTTAGGAATACATCAAGCAATTGTTATCTTGTATGAGGTCTATACTTTTAAAACCCATATTTGTAACCCTTTACCTGGATGGACAACCGTATACATGTCATTTGACGTTCCCGATTTGTCTAGGACACATGACGTAATGTGACGCTACGTCACAAAACGCCCAGATTGGACCAGGAAGCCACTCAGGGGCCCATTTACTGATGTTTGTCTTTGTCTCTGCACCTTTAATTCACTTTTCAAGTGGAGTAGTTCTTTTCATCAGTCTATGTTATCTGGGAGGGATTTTGGCGCAGTGTTGTGGTGAAGCCAGGGGAATGTCTGATTGTAATCATGTTGTGGTGGAGATTGGGGTTTTGGGGCTTGGTGGGAATCGAGTGGTGGAGGAGGGGTGTAAATAATAGATAATGTGGTTTCTGGTTAATACCGTAAACCCGGGTATAAGCCACAGCCTGAGATCTGTGCTTTGCTATAAGCCTGCTACAAGCCATACTTTGATTCTGGGAAAAAATGATGGTGCATAACGCGGCTGCATACTCACTCATTTCCCGGTTTCCAAAATTGCCGCAATTTATACCAGGAGGTGTAATGCCCTCCATCCATATGCACTTTGATTCTGAAAAAAAGTTGTCATTCCATACTATATATATCTTAAACGCCACATGTAAGCCATACTCTGTGTTTTAGAGACCCTATATATTAGTCATAGTAGCCCTAATATGGTCTACAAATCGCGGCATACAGGCGGGGTTTTCCTGTAGGATTTGGAGAGGTGCAGGGTGAGGGGATGACAGGGAGTGAGGACGGAACACGATCACCTTCCGTCTATGGCTTCTCCGCTACTTCCGGCATGGCCAGAAGGTAGACCAAGGCCAGGACACTCACAAACAAACCCCCAGTGGGTGAAAACCTCTCCAGTCCTCTCATTCCCCACCACCTTCCCTAACACTCTAAGGGTCGCTAATGCATTAATGCATCATGCCCATTGGTCGTCATGATGCTTGAATGCAGCACATTGATGCATTATGCGCACCCTACGGGATCGGTACACTTCCGGAGGGTTGGCATGATGTTCTAATGAAGCGCTGAGCAGTCTCGCTAGCACTTCATTCGAGCATCATGACAACCAGTGGTCATGATGCACTTCTGCATCAGCGGTCCTTGAAGGATTAAAGCCCTAACCTGGCCTTTCTGCGTACTCTACAGTTAATGTGAGGCCGCATTGTGGACCAGTGAATGGTCGCTCCCGGCCGCTGATCTGATAAAACGCGCGTAACCCCAACTGGCTAGTTATGGCGGTCCGCTGCTTCCGCCGCCAGCAGCCGTCCATGGGGCCACCGCCCTCCCCCCTCCCACCCCCATACTTCCTCCACAGAAGGACCGGCGCCAATTCAATAAGGCACCGGAGGAACACTGGAGGCACTCGGCTAGCAACGGCGCCTAATTCCCGACCAGCTCCAGGTTATGATCGAATTTGTGGCCGGCTTACAGGAGGCAAATTGAATAGAAGATTCCTCCGGTGAAGATTGTGCCGGCGCTTTGTGGGCGGGGAGAGTGGGTCGTGTAGTTTTAATGGGGAGAGGTCAGCTATTCTCAGTGCCAAGGGCGCACACCACTGGCCATATACCGAGCTGTGGTCACAGGCACAGGAGGGAACAGGTAGATTATTTGTACTGGGGAGTACACTTATATATACTTTATTTTTTGGTGGGTTTTCACTGCAACCGGCCGGTCCTGCTATGATTTACTCACCATTCACCTAAGTTGAGTGGTGAGGAGAAATAGCTGGCCGCAGTGGTGGGTTGTGTTTTTCCTTAATTTCTTATGGGTATATTTATGGCACATGTAATGAAGATATTTCTGTAAAATTAATGCCCTTATACCAATATTGTGGGATGTCCAGTGGGTGTAGCCATATAACATGAGCTGCTTATCATTGCAGCGAAAAATTATCGATGGTTAGGGTTCAAAGAAAGCTGCTAGATATCCATTATAAGGCTTATATAGAAGACTGCAGTGAAAGGCACATTATCTCATTGGGTGATAATTGATTCCGCTATAGCTGTCTTTAATATGTTCGCAAATATCATTCTGGGGAGATAGATTTTGGACCGATGAAATAACTACCTTCTGTAACTGCTGAAGTCTTAGAGGTCACGTAGTACCCATGCAGAGTAATCGCTCTTATCAGTGATTACCTCCCCAGTTAATTAATGTCTCCGCCCACTGGACAATATGACTGATCCTTATGTATGTATAGGTCTTACTCTTCCATGCCGCAATAGATACTGTAAGTAGTATGTGTAAATGGGCGACTGGGCCACATGGGACATAGTATTAACGAGGCTGAATTGATTCTTATCAATATTAAATAGGCACAGAACATTGACGTTGAAATAACGTTGATCAACCATGATCACTGTTCAACATTATTCATGGAGGTTAATTCAAAAGGTCCTGAGTTTGAGTTGAGTGTAACAAGTTTTATTTGGCAAAAAATCATAAATGTACACTTTTCAGGTCAGCCAAAAACGGGAACAACACAGAAAAAGAAAAAGGTATAGTGCTCACTCAATAAGACAAAAGGTGTAAATTATGATATTGAGTTGACAATATAATCAAGGTATTCAGACAATATACCATCTTGCTTCAATACATTGCATTATATGAATATGATGACATTCAGTATGTAGATAATTCAAACAAACAGTCCAATAAACCTGCACATTACACATTAGTCCATTGACAAGGGGTGAATCTATTGAGTGACAGATTCACAACCTATTCATAAATTCCTTTTTGCTACCTAAATGTTGCACATCAGCCGATAGCTTGTCCCATAATAATGCTTTTTGACATTACCACGCAGATTCCTAGCCGGAATATGTAGATTTGCAGGATCGCATGAGACATCATACATTATAATTCGTTTGCATATGTAGGTCATGTATTGAAATGTCACGGGTATTATAAATGTGTAAACAGGTTCGGAGACAATGATTTAGCATTAGTTGGAAACGACCCACATTTGGGCCACTTTTGTGCAGGAAGCTCGCATGTTCCAGAACAGGCAGCACCATTTGTTTGTACAGTCTCAAACACAGATCATTGTTAATATATTTCCGCAATCTACGAAGTTGGTACATTTTATGTTGAAAACTCGATTTAATTTTCTCAGAGTTTGCCTTGAAGGTGAGAGCACATAATTACACCAAGATAATTGCATTGATTCACCACTTGTAATCGCTGACCATCAAGACACACACTTTTATCCCTTAAGTTGTTTCTCTCATAATTCACATCACTGGCACACCATAACAAATAGGTTTTGTCAATGTTGACAGTGAGTCTAAAAGCCTTACACCATTTACTGATACTATTTAAATCATTTTGTATATTATCAAGAACAACATATGGGTCCAGGTCACTGAGATAAATAGCAAGATCATCGGCATAAAGACAGTATTTACAAGATTTGATCATAGACACAACACTGTGTTATATTATAGATAGCAACAGCCCCAGTACAGAGCCTTGGGGCACTCTGCAGGTAATATTTGAGGTTGAGGACTCTATATTATTAGTAATAGTAGTTTGGGACCTGTGAAATAAATACGATTTGAACCAATCTAAAGCAGTGGGAGAGATTCTCTTTTCTCTCATATGTTCCAGTAGGAGGGAGTGGTCGACCGTATCAAAAGCCTTCGTCCTGGGAATGCTACATTCAGCAATCTTAGTTATTATTCTGCCTTATCCAATTAAGCGATCTCAAGATTAGACTGTCTTGCCTTTTCACTGCCAGCACTAAGATTGCAGTGGATCTTAGCCTCAGCCCTCCTACACCGTTCCAAGTAGAACACACTGTGCACAGGGGGAAGAGGCCCATAGTGAAGGAATAGCAGTGGAAACACTCCTTCTCACAAGAGTGATCACACAATTGTTCCCCCCTATATGAGCTACTTATAGAGTATAGGGTGCAGTTGACCTTGTACAGTATTCAAGTGCATTTCATGCCTGAGTAGGCTTAAGAGCCCTCAAGGACTCTCAGCAAACGTCCTCCCTCACCTCTATATGTATACTGCAGGGACATTCACTCTTGGGAGCAGGAGTGTTCCCTGTGAGATTGCAGTGATCTTACGGCTGGAAAAGGAATAGTGAAGGGATCTCAGGACTTGCTGTGCCTGACTGGCCTGCAACCACTGCATTAGATAGGGTAGACTGGCTAGGTCTTATGATATGTGCCTATGCTAAGACCGCAGGGGTAGAAATCCCAGGACCTTTTGAATTAACCTCCCGTGTCTATTGGGTATGATTCAAAGATGACTTATAGACTTTTGTAATATATTCATTATTTTGTTTCCTTGAGAAATATACTCACTGCAACACATTGTCTTATATAAGAATGGACGCAGATTGAGGAGAAATTGAATTCCCTAACCAAAGAAGCCGTTATTGTAAAAAGCCCCCTTTATTGACAAAAAATAAGCTTCCCGTCCCGATCAATCCCATGCAAATATCCTAAATCATAAAAACCCATCTGGATTTCTAAGCCGGTGTCAAAATATTTGACCCGGATTTGGCGGCACTGACCCCATCGGCCAGGAAAAAAATGTCGACGCGCCACAGCACTTCCGGTAGGTCAGATGGGCGAGGTCATGTGAGTGAAGGTCACGTGGGTGGGATGAGGAGACATGAGCCTGACTAAAAACCTGGGATCGGCTTCATAACCGATCGCCGACCCGCACCGGAAAGATTGTCGCGGCAATCAATTTGTTAGGATTTGGCGCCGGGCCGAAACACTGACCAATATCCGGCTGCGATGGGCGGTGCGGTGACGATGGCGGAGGGAGGGATGGAGGGGGGAGTGGGGAGGTGGGGAGAGGGTCACAATTAGACCGAGCCAAAAGGGACATTTTCCGGGATCCGCGCGGCTATCAGTCACCTTGGGATGAGGGAGGAGAGGCTGTAGAGGTGCAATGATGGCTGCTGGATATTGGATGGGGCTATAGTGGTGTATTTAGGTGCAGGGGTGTATATTATATAGGGAAGAAGAAGGATGCCTTGTAAACCAATTAGATAACTCCTTTTATCCACTGCAGAGTTTTCTGGATATATCACATAACAGCTGGTCTCAAGCATGGTGGTTGCTATCTGAGCTTATCTCTCCAGGTACCAGATTAAGCAATGGCGGCCCCACTGGGTATCCATACTGTAAAGCCCTATATAGGAAATAATTTGTAAGCTTGTTTGCTAACAATTTTGTGATCAGGTAAGCAGAAGGGAGTATTCTTCCACATGGGAGCTCCATTCTGCCTGGCTGCTCATGATTATATATAGGGCAGTATATTGGCCAAATATACATTTTTCCAGCATATTTTCCAACATATATAGTATACTCTCCGTCAGATTGAAATAACATTTTCAGGTACCAAGGAAAGTATCACTACTGGTATACATATATACAATCTTTCAATCCAGACATCCTGAATATAATGTGGCTGGGAAATCATTTTCTGACAGAACGGTTGATTCAAAACATAAGAGAATGGTGATATATGTATGCATGCAATTTTATGACCATGGTTGAACGTTTTAATATGTGATATTATATCATGATTGTGGGCGAATGTAGTTGATCACTAGCCACATATTGAAAATTTGCCCTCGATAACTTCAAATTCCAGGATGGCCTTGGGTCACATAATAGCTTTTTGGTAGATGGTTTCTGTGCATGTCTTTCTAATGGACCCAGACTGGATGGTGTTGGAGAAAATTAGTGTAGATCCCTTGAGACCAGGAGAGATTTACCATATGACTTGGCCTGGACACTACCCGGGCAAAGTCTGGTGAGACTTTCAACTGTATCACACCTCCCACATCCTTCAGCAGGTTGCTTTTTGCCCAAAGGTGATCAGAGTTGGGCAGGGAGTGTTGGCTCATGGGGACCGACTTAAGAACAGATCCCTCCCCTCGCCCAACTCCCACAGGATCAGGCTGCATGTGAAGAGATCACACACACACACACACACACACACACACACACACACACAAAATAAGAGTTGCTAGGGTATTCTAGTGAGCAGCTTTAAAACCTCTCAAATATAACTTGTCAGCCCTGGCACAGACTCCTCAAACTAACAACCTTATAGACTGGAGGGCATTTTTATTAACTGGATCTTCAAAGTGAGCTGCATGAAACCCTGTCAGGTTTAACTTGCCATACCTGGCACAATCTCTCCATGCTGACAACTTATGGTCCTAGGTTGACAACTTCATAACCTGTCACTTTAGGGTCATTTGGTAGGACCATATGCCTGGATCATCTAAAGTCATCACGATAAAGAGTATGTGCCAGGACTGACAAGTTAATTTGATAGGTTTTGACTCGTTTATCTTATGCTTTTCAATTAGAAGACTCTAGCTACTCTACATTTTACTTGTGTGTGGTGCGCTGGTACAACAGCTCTACCATATCATGTGTGATTGCTGCAGTAATCTCAATCGTACAAAACAGTCGTAGCTGGTTATGACACACGATTATTAGGTACTAAGATCTGGAGGGCTTCAAATCGTAGTGGCTGTGTGCAGTCGTAGCACCTTACGAAATGGCCTCCAGATGATGTGCAGACGATGGTGAAAGCCAGACAACCATTCAGTCCATCATGCATACACTTACATGTTTGGGACTACAATACACTTTCAGGAGGGCATCTCAAAACCATAGCTATAAATATCGTTTGAAATGCCCTGCAGGTACATAGGTCATTATCAATGATTATCCAGCTTTTTAGAGTTCTTCCCCATGCAGTTGATTGAGATTAGTCTATACTATTAGACTATTGAATCATAATGGTCACAGTTGGGGATGGTTCAGAAGCCACAGCTTTCACAACCATTCTTATCTCGGCCGGTCAAAACCCCAATACAATAAAATATACAGTGGATATCCTTTATACATAAATACGAGTACAAAGACAAGCTATTCTTATCCTATAAGCACTGTTATCACATGACCGGTATCGACGGTTGTAAACATTATCTTGTGGAACAACACACCACAATTGCAAAATAGAGCATGATCTAGAAACAGCATGTTTGCCCTTTCCTAACAAAGTTTCAATCCACAGCTACAATATCAAGTGAAATTTTATAATTCAGACAGTGCAGCCTGAGTAGTGACAGCCCCAAACCCAGTAAAAGAGTTGGCACTGATAACATGTAACCAATCTGGGCTGCGTTATGCCACCCCCATGTGGGCGCATGTCACTTCCCCCAAGGTTCGCAATTAGGGCCTATCAATAATGAGTATTCCTAGCCTCGCCGTTGGGGGTCGCCATGATCACAGACCCATCATGGCGGCAGCTCTGACGTGCCATATGCCCCATTACACCTCTCAAGGCTGCAAACAAGGCCCTTCTAGCCACCACAAGCCCCCCTGGTTTGACGCATGCGCTGTCCGAGCGGCAGGCTGGGTGATAAATGGCGCGCTAATTTGCTAACATGTTTGACCAGTAATAAGCGGGTTGCATGACGCAGCATATAATCCGGACGCTAACTGCAGCGTCTCCATTGCAGCCTCTGTGCATGTGCAAGGCGCCGAAAGTTGTGATTACTGGCCTCTGTAGGGAGGTTTCTAAGTCCTCTGAGAGAATTGAAGAAAGTGAAAGGGTAGGGGAGGGAGACGTGAGACGTGGAATTTACTTGGGCTATAACGTTAGGTATCTAACGGTTTTCTTTATTTCAGTCAAAGTTATGATAATTTCAAACAAAGATACTTCATTCCCCTCTTCATATATATATATATATATATATATATATATATATATATATATATATATATATATATATATATATATATATATATATACATACATGTGTATGTACATTTAGTACACTGTACTATATACACGTATATTAAAGTCTACAGGATAGAGTTGAATATCAGATCCTAAGTAAAACTGACAAGCATGACACAATGTCCAAAATTCTCCTGTTAGGCATTTATGTCAGATATGGCATGTTGCCCCAAAGGCTATTATATCAGACATAACAACTGTACATTTAAATCTCAAACCCATGTGCTAGACATATGCAGACCATCAAAACATAGCCCTCTCTGACAGGTAGTAAGAGCCTACTTCCCTCTAGCCCTTTAAGGGCCGCTAATGCATTAATGCATCATGCCAATTGGGCGTCATGATACACCAATGAAGTGCTGGCGAGACCACTCGCCAGCACTTCATTGAAGCATCATTCCGACCCTCCGGGAGTATATGTATCAACCCCGTAGGGTCGGCATGATGCTCCAATGAAATGCTAGTGAGCAGACTCGCCAGCACTTCATTGGTGCATCATGACGACCAATGGGCATGATGCATTAATGCATCAGCAGCCCTTAAAGGGTTAGACCCTGCTCTGGGCCAGTTTGGTATGGATCAACAGTGACACGTCCCAGCAGGTGGTGGCACAATTACAAGACAAATACTAATCCGCTTTATACGTTTTTCTGTTAACCTTTCCAGTTCCGGCCATCGGTACCAGGTGGTGCAGTGGTCGATACCAGAGCGAGGCTGATACGAAAAGGAGGCTGGCAAAGTACCTGCTGGTCCCCAAGTGTTGCGAAACAAATGTGGAAATGAAAACAGTATTGGAAACAGAGGGGCTTTGGGGTGAGAGAGCAGGGTGGGTTCCTAGATGTTTTTCAGCTTTCTTTCAGCGCAGTGGCAGAAAATCTGGGTGGCTTTAGGCGTCACGATAAAGCACTTAAATTGGCGATATCGGTATGGCACCGGTTATGCAGGCTCTCAGAGGGTGGTCGACCTGGAGCATGAGATCCTCATTTCCCACCCAGACCTCAAGATCAAAACATGAAGTTGATGTCTTTTTCTCATGAGCAGCTCGGAGATAAAACTCCCTCCTGCTCTTCCCATCAAGTTAGTGAAGATTCACCTCTTCATCACCACTAAGGTGAGTCAAAGTGCATATCAATCTGGAGGAGAGAACCCACGCGATGCATTTTCTGGGGCCCCCAAGGGGACCCCCCCTGAGGTCACAATGTCGCCAAAATGCAAGACTTCAGGTCACATGTCACTTTTTTAGGGGGTAAAACATGTCTAATAATCTCAAAATTTAAGGCCTCAGATCAAATGTCACTTTTTTATGGATTGGACATGTCACATGTCACTTTTAAAATGGTACAAAGTCGAAATGTCACCAAAAAATGGCCAAATATAGTCCCTACAAGGGGGTACAAGAAGTAGAATTATGACCCTCCGCGACCGAACAACCGCTGGCAAACGGATGAGCTTCCGCCGCACTCACGCACCTTGGACTAATTTACCAAATCCCAGCCAGCTGCTTGGCAGACGGGATCCTCCGTGGGCCCAGCATTGCCCATGAGGTTCCAATTAACGCTCGCCATCTTGAACCTTCTTACATGTGCAATTGACTAGCTACGTGGTCATTCTCTCACCGCTAGAACATAAATCATGTACCTGTATTACGACTACGCCCCACCGGAGATTCTGTGTTTGCTATTACGAATCAGAAGGACACACACAGAAATGATGAAAGCACGTCCACACACAAGCACACACCACACACATTTTATATAAAAAAAGAAGATAAAACAGTAATTTTGTGTAGAAGACATTATTACTGCCTCGTCCTGTGGACCCCTTTTCCCTTGCTGCACTTAGGGCAGCGCTTGGTTCAGAGGGCCCGGAAATGAAGGCAGCCACAGACGGATTTCTGTGGATGATTGCACAGGAAATTACCGCATGGTGCTCGGGCCCTGTCCACCAGGCGGCGTATATCCAAAATTCTGTTTGATTCTATCGTGGTTTCTGTCCATTTTCTTGACTTCCCAGACCTACAAAGGCCAATGCCGGTGGAGGCCTAATCGTGCTTTGTTGTGAGCTGGCGGCTAATGAAGGTTCCCCCTTTCTTGTGTGATGTTTTATTGGGGTCTGTGCTCCGCATTAGGTTGACAAACACGGGGTCTTCCCGGCACTAGTTTCTTGCTCGTTTCGGGGCAGACGACATTTTGCCCTGAATCCATTTCTGATTCGCGCGGCTCGGTCGGCATAAAAGGCAGATCCTTGTTTGAGATTGTGCTTCTCCATACATCGGCCAATTTGTGATCAGTGGAGGGATTGCAATAATGATCAGGAGGGGCATGAGGCAGGTTACAGCCCTTTGAGGGCCGCTATTGAAGGAGTGCACCATGGCCATTGGTCGATATGATGTACCAATGAGGTACTGGCGAGTCTGCTCGCCAGCACTTCATTGGAGCATCATGCCGATCCTCCGGGGGTGTATCAACCCCATAGGGCCAGCATGATGCTTGAATGTAGCCATGGTGATTTACTTGCCAGGGCTGCATTCATGCATCATGACAACCAATGATGAATTAATGCATCAGCGGCCCATAAAGGTTTAGGCACGCAGAGAACATCATATTGGGGAGGGAGAGGTAGTTTGGAGGGGAAGGGGGCTTATCAAAGGGATGGAGCCCAAACTGAAGTATCCCACCGCAGACCGGGTGGGCCTGAATCTCTGCGATCCCTAGATCTCTACGAGGCCTGTACTGTCACTTGGACAAAGCCGGGACAGCCATATTGGCGGCCGATTTGAGGAAGATGGATCACTGTGAGTGCCTAAAACAAAAGAAGCGTTCAAGAGGCTCATGTCAGGCCGTCCCCACGCTCTGTGGGCTCATTGAGGCCGCGCCGGGCGAATGACGCGCCCTTTTGGCGCGGATTTCGGCGATCGTCTGCTCGACGTCATGTCAGCATCAGGGATGATTGATTTGGCGCGCTAAAACAGCACGAGGAGTTAGCAAACTACACCACCCTCTCCGTCTCCTCTTCCGAGCGTAATTTTCATCCCCTGCAAAACACGATTTGTTTGTGTAAGAGCCCTTTTTAATCTTAAGACTTGATCGACATGAAACGCAAATAATTTTATCTGCCGTCTTTGAAGTTGTCTGTCTCCAAACAATGGCGGCAAGCCCGTGTTCAGCACTTCAGTGATGCTTGTCAATATCTGCAAATCGCCTAGATTTAATGGCCCCTGATTTGAGTAGGCAACTTTGGTTTGTTTGAGGACTTGTTTATAGAGGGAAATCCAATATTTTAATAGGTGGGTTATGAAATCATATTTTGGTCCTCAAATGCATTGGTCCTGAATGCCAACGTTTGTCATTAATGGCTCTTTTCCTTTTTGGCGTCGTTGCTCGAATCCAACATGCATGCATTAACCTATTCAAAGAATCAACACTTTTTTCTCTGGAATGGATGATGAATATTAAAAACCAACACGTGTAGAGTCGGCGAGAAGTATTATTTCCTGTATTTGATGAAAAACTGATTTCTCCATTTCCCTGGTTTGGGCATCAGGAACGATATCTGTCAGCGGTCTTAAATAGGGTTATTGTGTTTCCGATAGGAAATAGCGACCTTAGATGAGGCTAAGGGAACCATCAGTGACCCAAGTCCGGAGACAGGCTAGAGCCATGAGAGGCACTGGGAAGGAAGCATCATTTCTTGTAAGCTGTGACAATATTGTGATTTACTTAAATGGAATGATTGCTATTTGAGGGGAAATGAAAATGTTAAAGGCTTTCAGAGTGTGTCCATATGTGGGCCATTATTTCAATGAAGAAAGATGCAATGCATGGAATCCTAAGAATATTAATATATTGTTTAGTCTTATGTTCATATACAGGTGTATATTTAGACGCCTATACACCATGCATATTTGAAGACGCTTCACGAGGCAGTTGCATTGACTTTATGAAGGCGCTAGTTTAGTCTCTAAAACATTAGAATGAGTGATTGTGGGTTGAGCATGTGGGTTCAGGCTGGCTTTTAGGGGACAGTTCTATACTGGAGACCCTCTAAGGGCCATTAATGCATTGGTCTTCATGATGCATGAATGCAGCCCTGGCGAGTAACTTGCCAGGGCTACATTCATGCATCATGCCGACCCTACCAGGATTGATACAGTCCCAGAGGATCACCATGATGCAGCAATGAAGTGCTGGCGAGTCTGCTCGCCAGCACTTCATTGGTGCATCGTGACGACCCATGGGCATGATGCACTCCTGCATTAGCAGCCCTTAAAGGGTTAGGGTTCAGGAGGACATGTCTCCGGCCTGCCCCATGTGACGGTCAGGGGGTAGGTCTGTTGGCCAACACAGGGTCAAACCTGGACGGCAGCAGTCTTTGAAACACTAATTATTACTGCTGGTAATTGCGTCTGTCCCTAGCTGGCCCTTCAAGGGCCAGCGACCAGCTTTAAGGGTCCCTAATGCAGGAGTGCATCATGCCAGTTGGTCGTCATGATGCACCACCAATGAAGACTCGTCAGCCCTGGAGCATCTTGCTGACTCTCCGGGGATGTATCAGTCCCATAGGGTCGGTATGATGCATTTAAATGCAGCACTGGCGAGTGACTCGCCAGGGCGGCATTCGTGCACCATGCTGACCAATGGGTAAAATGCATTAATGCAATAGCGGCCCTTAAAGGACTACAACCCCCCCCCTCTAGTGAGGAATGGCCGGGGTGGCCGGACAGGTCCTGGCCAGCCACATTCCTGTCCGCCATGACCGGTTGTTGGGGTCGTCGACTCTGTGACTAATTCCAGGTTCACATAGAGACTCGCCTTCCTTGTTCCTGTTCCCTACTCGCCATTTAAAGTCTGAAATAAAGGGTGCATGGCCCGCGTTCTCCTTTCGTAAAAATATCCCTTATCCACTGATTTATGTATTTCGGAAGAAAAGATACCTCTTATTTTTAGAAGAAAAAAAATACATGGATTCTGGAGTCTTGAAACTACCCCTCAAACAATGAGGTACTTTTTTAAAGACACCCCTGTTCCAGATAATAAACACATTTCGTATTGTCCATTCCCACTCCCCGTGGACATGGATCTTGACACCTTTAAACAAAACGAAAATCAATCCATATTCTTGAGACCAAGAAAGATATCGTAGCCTGAGAAAAAAGATTCCCTTATCTTATAATCTTCAGTAGGAAAAAATGTTCACCTAATCTGTTATAAAAACATTGGAGATGGGTCAAATATCACACAATTTCGCTCCTCCACCCTTTCTTTTTTTCTTTTTTCTTTTTTTTTTTTTTGGGGGGGGGGGGGTTGACGCAGGTGACGTCCATTGTGGGCATTGACTGCGGGTGATGAGTCTGTAACCCTGGTTGATGACGATCATCAGAAGCTATTCCGACATGCAGCTGTCCCAAATCGCCGCCATCTTACACAGTGGGTGCCTTCCGAGCGGTGGGTCATATTATTATACATATGTACATAAATCAGATTTTATATTTTGGAAGGGGACATGTAAAGGTCTGGAAATATTAAAGAGTAAAGGGTTATTATAATATGTGCAAGGCAATCGATACACCAACAGGCTGCTATGCCTGTGTTAACAGGGGGTCTGTTAAGGTACGAGTATTGACATTGGTCAGAAAAACAGGACATCAGGCGTTGTTCCCCCACCCCTCCATGGGGTCTTTGTCCGGATCCCTGGTCCGAAACAATAAAACAGCGCGCCGACTGATTGCCGACAATCCATCTTGCCCGTGAGCGATAATGGCGGAAGTGGCTTTGTTACCCAGGGCTACCGTGCGGTGGCGCGCCGGTAGTGCTTCCTATTGGGAAGTGACCGCAGGGTCGGAGAGTTTGTGGTGAGAGAGGAAGGGGGATGGAGCTTGTGGGAAGGGTTAGAGGTCGCAGGGACTTTTTTGTTTTGAAAACTGTTTAATGTTGTCAAACATTATTTGACAGCAATGTGGTCTCCATGGCAATCATAGGACCTATATGTCCAGTGAGGTAGTTAAAGCTGATTTCACATACCAACATTTGCAATGAAAGATAAAGCACGAGACACAAAGAACATATAGGCCTCTCCCGCATTGCCCAGTGAAGCTGAAGCCGGTCCTGGTGAGATAGGGGCTGATAACAGGCATGCCAAAAACCACCATGAAATTTGCATCCTGGATTCAGCACTAAATTATAATTATCCAATTGGTCAAAAATATCTCCCCGCCTGACCCCTATAACAAATATCACACCAGTCCCTTGCATGCCCATGATATCTTCGTAGTACCTCCAGGGGGGCATCCACCCAGGAGGAGGTAGAAACCAGCCGACTTAAGGCCTCCCCTCCCCCACACTCTTGTACTGATGCTGGGTCTGATGTGACATGAAGGTCTTTATCAATCACCTGTCGGCCTCGGCACCAGGCGCGCCAGGACGTATCAGCGTCACTCCTGTACCTGTTGGTTCTCAGGAGGACCCACAGCACTCACTGGAGGCCTCCAGGGTCTGCCTGTGGCTGTCTGAATAACAAGCAGAGAGTAACCCCTGAATCATCTATCCCCTGGTAGAGTTGAATCAGCCCCAAAGAATCGCTCCTCCCCTCCAGCCCAATCTACCCCTCCCACGCCTTTGTAATACCTCTATACCCCCCTCCCTTCTCCACCAGCTATAGCAATACGGGTAAGTAGTATATATATGTCGTTGGTAAATGACTAGAACAATTTGAGCTGAGCAGTGCTCTCTGTGTCATTTTTGAATGCATTAAGCTCGCGCACAGCACTATGACTTCAAATCCCAGTGCTATTCCTACAACAAATTTGGTACGATTTGAATGGAGTATGTTGTAGCATCTGAAGAAATACCCTACAGCTCTAAGTAGCATATGCATGTATATGGTTGGTAAATTATTAGAACAATTTGATCTGAGCAGTGCTTTCATAGATACAGAAGTATTTCGAGGACATCTGCTATAATAGGCGCCATAAGATCTCACTGATATGATTTGATGTATCTATACACGTTTATACCACGATTTCGGCACTTCCGGTGGGTTTATATGCAGTTTAGCCGTGCATTATTCTGCATATACCACCCTTGTGCATTTTTGAAATTTTTGGTATATACTTTTTCGGGGTCAAGTTGGACTTAGAATATTTTTGGAAATTATGGCAGCTATACAAAGTTAATCTGGCCATCTTCCATGGTGAAAAATCGTCCCAACTCGTATGAGGATCGAACCCCGGCCGCAGTGGTGGTAGGCGAAGGCCTTAGCCATAGCGCCACACTGAACGGTGATGAAATCCAATGCGAAAGTAAATAAATTCTAACCTGAGGTCCTAGTGGTACGTTTCCATTCAGTTTTCGTCTTGAATCCAACCTTTTCATGTTGTAATATCGAAATCCTAAGAAGTTTTTGATCCATAGAAGAGGAATGCGTGCTAATTGTCTCCATTTTCTTCGATATAAATAAGAATCCATTGATTTTTCCATCGTACGCGAGTCGCGGCCCGTGGCCGCCCTGCGCGAAGCCATTGTTTTTGTTCCTTGCCGGGAGAGGTACCGCTGTGTATAAAGTCACTTTTCGTATGGAATCCAGCCATGACACGTCTTCAAATTAAAACATACACATCCTTAGATAGTCTAGATGATCCCTCCATATGTATTATGTCCGATATATTCAAAATAAAGGAGAATCCATTGATTTTCCAAACCGGTCCAAAATTTTAGGCGTCTTTCTTGTACAACGAGCAGTTGACCTATATCTACATCCGGGCCACTGACACACTTTCGCCGGACAAGGAGGCGGGTGGGAATGGCCGGACTGCGACTCGCGTACTTTGGGAAAATCAATGGATTCTTATTTATATTGAAGAAAATGGAGAAAATTAGCACGCATTCCTCGTCTATGGATCAAATACTTCTTGGGATTTTAATATTATAACATGTCATGGCTGGATTCCATACGAAAAGTGAGTGTAAACACGGCGGTACCTCTCCCGGCCAGAACAAAAACAATGGCTTCGCGCAGGGCGGCCACGGGCCGTGTCGCTAGCACTTACAAAATGTCTTCGCCTGGCTATATTCTTTGGATTTCAGGTAAGAAATTGATAAAAAATGGAGGAAATGGTGGTATAAACCTATTAGGTGATGCATATCGGGGCCCCACGGGCTGTATATGCTGTATATACCCTCGCCGCTCCGCGGCTCAGGTATATACAGCATATACAGCCCTAGGGCCCCGATATGCATCATCTATTAGCTTAGTATACCTTGTAGGTGTACGTGTGTGTAAGCCGATTCTATGGGCTGTAGAATGTGGCTCCTATGCCCCTCATTAGGCCATCGAGAAGTAATATGACCATTTCGATATATATATATATATATATATATATATATATATATATATATATATAGGATACAGGGGCCCTATCTATCATACAAATCGGTATGCACAATTTGAGCATTCACAATATATTCCAACACGTTGATTTGAGTAGATTTTGATATCTGTATGATTTCAGCCTGGACACCACAACACCCAACAATACTCACTATTTACCCAGTCCCCTAGACCCTAAGTACATGGGTAAATATTGTTATATCACCATTAGGTCCTCAAATAGCTCATGAATCCAAATGTTGTTATGGTATTGGGAGTAATCTAGTCTCAATGTTTTTTGTTTTATTAAAATCAGATCAAAATGTTTTTCTTTCTTCCATTTAATCAGACTTTTACTAACCATTCTACAATGGTATCCATTGTGCTTACAACACAAATTCGTAATTAAGGCTACTAAAACCTGGAGTTTAGCTCCTTTGAATATTGCCAGTATGAACATCATGGACTTTAGAGATACCACATGCCATGATTCTTTCGTGGAACGCTCTTATGATTACTTTATTGAAATGGTTTTCCAACTTTTCAAGCTGGTTGCCCCCTGTTGAGGAGCTGAAAATTTTGCCTTGCACTGGAATGACGGGGGACCAGAGTGCCCTCCCCTCGACTTTTTAAGAATGAAAACAAAATTTGGCAAAAAAATTCCCTGATATGCAAATATTAAAACATATGCTCAAATCCTTCAAGGATACATCAATTCAATGGTAAAAATCCAAAATCCAAAACTTGAAATATGTCTATCATACATTGATTACTTTTGTGACTCCTGTGGTTTTAAACACAAACATAGCTTTAGTTTCCCATACAACCCACTTATCATTTTTTTCCAAACATGTTTATTGATTGCTCTACTACACAAAGGAGGTGATAATATTGCGACCCAAAAAGATTAGGCAGAGTTTCACTTGTTATTTTGTGTATATAATATAAAGACATGACAGTCCCATCCTGATTGATAGGACTTGTTACATAAAGATGAAATGATGCACATCAAGATGAGAGAAAAGATGAAATTTTTAGTTGTTGTTCTATGTATAACCAAGTATACAACTCACTCGGTGTGGTGAATGTTTTGGTCTCAATTACACTGACTGTTTATAGACACGAACAAGGCAGGTAGGCTGCTATATAACAGTCCTAATAAACATATATAATATATAAAGTACTTGGAAATTAATACAAGAAAAATACAAAACACAAAAAAATTATCAAAGTATAGCTTGTACCCTGATAGTACTTGGTAATTATGATCAAACCTTTCGGATATTTCCAAAGCATGATATTTCATGTAACAAATCGGGACCTATACCTACTTACATGCAGTATAACCACATGAATCTCAGCATCTCACAATGATTCTTTTTTTTTATAATGGTTATACATGCTCGCTTTTAACATACAAAATCAAAAGGAAAAGGGAGTTCTGTCCTGGCATTCAGTCATAAAAAAACAGTTACAAATGGTTTGATAAGTTAAATGATTATGTACAGAACCCATATGCCATGGGCAAATTAGTGTAGTAGGTGCACCCTAAATCTGCTTAGAGGTGATCATGTTTTCTATAATACTGTAGCCCCTGTGTGGATCAGGCCATGTGATTTGATCCTGAAGGCAAGGGGGGTACTGAGCTATGGTTTGGGTAACGACTGCTACACCACACTCACAAGTAGTGGAGGTGAAAGGACTGCTAGGCTAAAAGAGGGGCAGTGACATTTTCTGTATCAACAGAGATAGGGGCTACCTGCCTTCAAGATTCTATTGAATATCATATTATCCCAAAGCATCACCATGGCTGCGTTTAAGCCTCGTCTTGTGTGAAATGGGTATGGCCTAGCCAGTGAATCCTTGAATAACAGGTGTATTAGAAATAAAACTACCTATCCACATTCCACATGCACAGGGCAGTCAAAGTACACAAAGAGGAGGGGCTGTAGCGCGGCAGCTGGTACCTATCATAAATAAATGAAAGAAGCACCCCTCTGGGGGGACCTGATCCAGTCCTATGCCGCAGGGCTAATTGCCTTATCACAAGCCTCGTGTTAACATGTTATGGGCTACCACCATATTCCACAACAGTATCAGTTCAAAGGGCGAAAATAGCACACAGAGATAAGCTACATGATATACCTAGTATACACATAGCTTTTTGTTATCACCAACTAGAGTTGTCTCTATGTGTTTTAAACACTTTGTAATAAAATATATGTAATACATTTTGTGCTGATATTTCAGAAAGATTTTAAGGCAAAAATAAGTATGTGTACCAGGATTGCCTGCTTGGCTAAATATCACTTAGAACCCAACATAAAAGATAAATGTTTCTGTATGTATGTCAGTGTTATATGTCCACACTCAACTCCTCTCAGCTAGCTTGGGACACACACTCTGAGTAAACTTGACTGGTGCTATACCACTGGAGGTGGGCCCGGACTGTGGGTTTGGCTCTCATGTTTTGGTTGTGAGAGCAGTGCTTTGGCAGACCCCACGCCCGTTAATCTTAATCATACAGCCAGTAGCCAGAGAGGTAAGATCAAGGAGTTGATAGGCAAATACTGCTATTGTAATACGTGCACATATCAACCAAGGTGACCCACAGCATTGGGTGGGTTCTTTTTACCAAGGGGGGACCAAGGTGGTTTGGTTCTTTATGGAATGGACTAAATTTTTAGTCAATCTAAATGTATAATCATGCTAAAATCAAATATTAATGAACGTGTTTTACACCAAAACTATAATATTGGTATGGAATATCAGATTAAAGTCATTACATTTAAGTTGTAAGTAATAGAGTTAAAATGACCTATGCAGTCCACTTATAGAATATTGGCAACATTTTCACCTTTGCCCCTCCCCCTCCAAGTGTGGTCGTGTGACCATACTGCACCTTAATGAGTGTTAGCTGGACATTCCTAAAGGGACAAGGAGAGAGCCAGGATCCCCACCGTCACACACCATACCCCCAACAGGTTCCTCCAGTGTGCTACCACTGCACCTGTGTATAACATACACCTAAAGGAGGAGGACCCCCAGGAGGTCCACCATTACAAGCCACATTCACCTCCTGCAGTACATACAACGTACACAGCAGTATTCCCACACCTCTATTACTCTCTCCTGCTGTGAAAACCCCATTCCTCCAGGGCCAAGATCACCTGTGTGCAGGCCACCCTCTCCAGGGCGCCTCCAGTAAGTAAGGTGTCCATAGGACCCTCCTCCAGGTTTTGTGAACGTGCCCCCTCCTCCCAGGAGAGGTTAACCAGTGTCGATGAAGATCCCGGAGACTATAGTGCAGCCGGCTGAGGAGGACCCCAGGATGTTCATTTCAGTCCGATATGGGGACAATGAGACGTTGCTATGTAACCCCTCCTGTGCCATTGTCAACCTCATCTCCAGTATCAAGAGGAGGACTGGATTTGGGAATACTGACATGATGCTGGAGCTGTCCGATGAGACAGGTAAATAGAATTGAATAATGAAATAATAAGCTATAGGTATCAAATAATGGTGTTGGGACTAAGATATGATCCTGTATGAAGTGGTCAATGTCGTATTTATATACAGCATGGTCTTGAATAGAACTTAGAAAGCGATCAATCATCAGACATTTCATACTGGGAAAAAGAAAAAATGGTAGGGAGATAATGAATACCTTGTGCATTCGCACCAAGGCTACATTACCTGTAGAGACTTAGTGAGGTAGCTGGTATAGATTTAGACCTTAGCTGGTATAGAGCAGATAGATATAGATCCAACTAGAGTTAAGATTCAATGTCCCCGGATATCCTAGCATTTAACCAAGCTTAAATATCATATATGAAAGGAGGATATTCAATAACTTGGACTGTTAATCACGGGGGATATCCTGAAGGTTAATTGAAAACAGTGGTGAATTGGAACTATTTTCATTCAGGCATACATTTAGACCAATCCGCACAAGAGCAATATCACTTAATATCATATCTACCTAAAGTAAATTCAGGTAGACTTACTATACGCTAATTACTCAAATTGTAGAACCATTTGTTTCAAAACCCAGCATCAAGTTTCCCCCTAAAATATATTCTATTTGCTGCAAGTGATACTAGACGAGATACTAGGGGCCTGTGGCCAATGGATGTTTAGCAATGCCAAATATAGGGAGGGAAGAAAAGCCTTAAGCCTTTTGAAGTGGTCCATGGTTGTGGCCTGGAGCAAATAAATACAGGCTGCCATGTTTATAGAACAACAGCAGGTGCCTACTAGTAAGGAAACGCTGCTGGAGAAATCAGAGTACACATGTTTTCTTTTAGCCCTTTAAGGGCCACTGATGCATTAATGCATCATACCCATTGGTCATCATGATACAAGAATGCACTGCCACTGATGCATTAATGCATCATACCCATTGGTCATCATGATACAAGAATGCACTGCCACTGATGCATTAATGCATCATACCCATTGGTCATCATGATACAAGAATGCACTGCCACTGATGCATTAATGCATCATACCCATTGGTCATCATGATACATAAATGCACTGCTGGTGAGTGGCTAACCAGGGCTGCATTCAAGCATCATGCTGACCCTACGGGGTTGATTCACCCCGGAGGGTCGGCATGATGCTCCAATGAAGTGCTGGCAAGCAGACTTGCCAGCACTTCATTGGTGCATCATGACGACCAACGGGCATGATGCACTCCTGCATCAGCAGCCCTTAAAGAGTTAGGGTAAGAGAGGTAGTGAGTGAGTCATGGTACATATTGTAGTTTGGTCGGCAAAAACAACATAATGTACTACGTGCATGGGTCAAATCCAAGATAAGATAAATGTCCTTCATGTTGGTGCTAAACAATTCTGGTATCTATAACCATGTTTCTATGTGAAGCAGGTACTCTTAAACAACTGGGCATGTATACAAAAGTAAAGCATTATATTCTTGCACCAGAGCAGAGCAAATGTGGTTTAGATCTACAAGAAATAATATTGAACATATTCTAAACATGAAGATATGGGAATCATATTGGACTGTAATTCAAACTGACATGTACATGGTAATCATGCATGTATATCCCCCATATAACCACATATTCCGTTAGATATATGTAATGATATCAGCAGTATTTCTCTCTTATTTCTATCGTGAAATTGAAAAGTATATGCTACTTCTCTCCTATAATGCCTCACTTTGAATGAGAAACTTTCTTCTCAGTATGGCCTATGCAATGTCTCTTTGGGGTAACATAGGCATACTCATCATATCTAACATGTGAACCAAAAACCATTCTACTAAATCATCGTATAATGTTGTACAATAGACTCACAGAGGCTCCACATGTCTCATCTAAACCTTACCCAATACAAGCTTACACGAGCCTTGCTGAACCTACACAACAAAAGAACCACCACCAAAGTGGTCCAAGCATGCTTCTGCATAAGTTAGCAATACACTTGTGGCAGGTGGGTTTCATACCAAGAATGCCTCTTGGTTGACCTCTTAATGTAACATTTATATATGAGAGCTTAAGTTTACAGCGGATTTAGGGACTGGGCCCATGATCAGAGTATGCCAATGTTACAGCATTCAGTTCCCAATTCATGATATTAGAATGGTGTAAGAGTGGCCAGATTATAGATGACCTATTTAAAGTATTAGCCTGTATGGCCAGGCGTGGATTGTACCCATGCTGACCACGAGGTCTCCTTTGATTACAGACTTATATTGCAATATGCAGTAGGTGGTCTGGATAACAGCTATTTGAAGTACCTTATGATTTTGGCTGAAAAAGGGACCGTGAGGCATTCATGTTACGTATACGTGTATACATATGGTACTTAAGGCTTGGGGTTGATCGGAAGGAAACAATTAGCTCTATGATGTCAGTTATTCTCGCAAATCTAGATTCCATTTATCATTACAGGTATTAACCGAATCTTCAATACTGACTGGTACCTATTGTCAGGTCAAATGCTGCAAAATACTTTGGAAGTTGCTCTGTTGGCAGTGCTCCTATAGTCTACCCTAGGCCAAATAAAAAAAAGTTGTTTCAAGTCACCCGACAGACCTTGGCAAAACAGGGCCGACCCTACATTTATTTTTAATTTTGAGAATTTCAGAGATTTTATTTTCGTATTTCTCATAATCTTTCATCAATTTTCCATGAATGAGAATTTCAGAGATTTTATTTTCGATTTTTGAGTCCAAACAGGTTTGGACTAAAAAATTCAGATAGATCGGCCCATACATTTCTATACAAAATCAAAAGGAAAAATTCAAAAAAAGAAGAAAATCCGACCTACCGAACCTATGACTTTGAGTCACGTTACTGGAAACAAAATGAATCTTTTTTTGGCCTTATTTAGAGGGGTATGTACGTGGTTATTCTTTTTACATCTGTCATTCAATATAAAGAACTAGACACACTGGTTAGTAGTATCTATTTGTCATAAATCTAAACATGTCATAGTTTATTCCTTCTGTAAATATGACTGTGCTGAATGTGCGCCAGTATATTGTAATTAAATCATACTTGGCAATGGCATAAATTGAATTAAATATTTGAACAGCACCACAGATAAGTGTGCAACTATGGACACCTATAGACCAAATACATGGAAAAGGGTGGGGAAGGGGGTTCCCCGAATAGGAGGGGGCTGAATAGGACTGTCTCCCAAATTTGGCAAGGCCCCATAATAAGAACCATTCAAATCCAAAGCCTCACATGTCTAATCAGATAGATATCGTAATAGGATGGGACAAAGGGGGGGGCTGGGCCTCAAATCAGATCTAAATGCCACCAAAAATAACTCTGCTATAGGCCTACAAATTCTATGTAGACATGTATAGGTGTCATTGCGCTTAAACTGATAATCAAAGGTGGTGGCACTGTGCCCCACTGCCCCCCCCCCTCACTGGAGATTTGCTTCCTGCGTCTCTGATAGATAATGACGGAAGTGGGTTCCATCCGCCAGTGTCCCTTTTCCATTTTCCAGGAGTGTGGAACACTAAAAAGGTGGTGAATATCAACCTGTATCTAACTGAAGACCTCTCCATACAAGACACCTAAACTTCCCCATATTAAAACGATCCATCTTACTTCTAATCATCTGTTCAAATGGAATCCCAACCTATGTTATGAGTTCCTAACTTTTGGTAAAAGAAAAAGTAGACTAACTCGGAAATAACATGAAACCAGGAAATAGTCTATTCTCCTTGGCCTTTTAGGCAATCAGACCCAAATCTCGAAGTGCACTTAGGGCAGAAACCCCATACAATGACATATGTCAAGACCATTAGAATTGGATTTCTCGGAAGGAGAATTGACAATAAGAACCCATAGGTGTAGATCTGATGCAGCATTCTCGTTACCTTAGCAATCAGATGAAGCTCTAGAGAAGAGGGTATATTTTCCTGGCCTTAGGTGTGTGTCGCATCTATTTATCCTTCTTAAGACGATAGACTCTTGTGACGGAAGCAAATCGGCGGCAGTAAAACGTGGGCGTTAGGTTCCGTTTTATATTTTGTTTTGTTCAACCCGTATGTACTAAGTCTTTAAATGCGTCTAATGTATTAATGCATCACAACATGAATGTAGGCCTGGTGAGTAACTCGCCAGGGCTGCATTCATGCATCATACTAACTGACAGAGGGTTGATACAGTCCCGGAGAGTCAGCACCAATACATTGCATCATGACGACCACTGCATGTGCAGGAGGCATCCTTGCAGTAGTGGCCCTTAAATACGTGTTCAACATCACCTTAGTTGTCTGCTGTTATGAATACCGATTCTAAACGTGTGCATGGAGGGTTTATTAATGTGGTTTTACATAATTGGATAACAAAAGAAGAAGGTTTCCAATTCTCGCAGACTTTCACTTTAAAGTTCAAGACACCCCAATAAAACCCCGCCAAAACAGAAAGTCTCTGTTTAAAAGTATTTCTTTGATCCCTACTGCCGCCACAGGCTAAAGACTGAGATGGCCAATTGCAGAAAGTAGCCAGAATTCGATATTTTGCTTGCAGCTGCCGTGAAAGGTTACCCCACCCCCAATGTGAAGGGAAAGTGCGACATGTCGCTGGCGGCGTGTCGACGATGCCGCGACCGAGCGCACCAGTCGCGCGTCCTCTCGAATTTGCCGCCTGATGGAGCCTAGAATGGCGGCACAAAGAGAAAGCTAATTGACTGGAGAAGCCGGGCAGAAAATGCTGCCGATGAGTGGCGACAGTATACAGTGTAGTACATGCAGCTCGAGCATAGAGATAGAGACAGAGGTAGAGACAGAGGGAGAAAGGCTGTGGGTGGTGCTTAAAAAGAGCAGCGCCCGGGGGTGGACTAAAGGAAGAAAGGGATAAGTGTCAGAGTCCGTTTATTCGCTTCATTACCGCGGCACAATCGGCCGCTCTACGGGTGTACTTTGGGAGTATTGATCAGTCGGCATTAATAAAGCATATAGTCTTTCCTGGCTGTCGGAACCTGTCAAGCCCTGGCCGATGGCCGCGCGGTAATTTGGCCGGCGAGGTTGGTTCTGGGTGGCGTCCGTTGTCAGCCGAGGCTCGTCATAGGGGTGGGGGATTGAGGAGGGGTGGGGTTTAGGGGGAAGCACACACGAGTTCAAACCTGAAACACTGCCTATAGTTGCTGGTTTTCCCGTTAGGACACACGTGCCCCCCCCCTCACCCACCACCTCTCAACCACCAAAAGAGACCACCACATGGCTATTTGATGAGCGTCTGTGAAATTATGGGAAACCTGAGACCATAGGTTTCAAAGGCTGACCTCGGGGTTGATGGCTATATTATAGGCTGTTCACAAGAAGAAATGTTACATTCTACAGGCAAAAACCTGAGAGGAAAATTTTTGATATTGTATCAATTGTGTACCAGAGTGGCTAAATTCATATCAGGTTCTTCCTGTATAGCGCAGGGCAACAAAGCATCAAGTATAGCGCAGGGCAACAAAGCATCAAGTATAGCGCAGGGCAACAAAGCATCAAGTGTTAGATTATGCATCATTTTGAAAAGGCCTGCTTCTAACTCATTTGAGGAAAATCGCTATGTATTCTGAGATGTTAGAGAAACTAAAGGATGACTTAACTTCATGATATAGGCGCAGAGTGTGCAATATACATGTAACATCAGTCTGCTTCTGAGTGAAATCAACCAGGAAATCATTTAGTACAGTCTTTTTACAATTAGGATCAATGGAGAGACATTCCTTTCCTTTGCCACACACAGCTGCAAAGGTAGCAGCATACAAGGAGGGTACATCACAACGGACTAATGTAACTTAAATCAGGTGATCTTAGAGCGCCACTCTCTGCAACAAGCCCCAATGTCATCTAGGATTTGAAGGAGCAGTTGTAGCACTGCTGTAGGTCATTATGAGCGGTATCATAGTGACTTAAGAGGAGCCATTGTTAGCTCCTCGTGCATTAGTCTCGAGCTCCCTCCATTGTATGTATGTATGAAATATACTCTATGGAGCCAAAAGGCAATATCATGTATTGGAGCCAAGGGCAAAGCCAACGGCTCCTATACATGATATTGACTTGAGGCAACAGGAGTATATCTGGAGCTTGTTTCAATAGTGTCTACGACAGGTTCAGGCCCCTACGACTTGAGAAGGGCCAAATCTTACCAGGTGATCTTAGGACTGTGCCCATAGTGACTAAATAGCTGGCTACATTACTGGGTGATCATACTGCCTGCTGGCCAAATAGCCACCAGAGCAGTGACTTAATAAGGGACCCTGTTATGACAACCCTCTATGTGAATACATAGTTGGTAGTCATAGCTCCTGCTGTCTGCACTCTAGACTACCGTGAGGGGGTATGCGTACCTTTTACCATGTTGATCCATGTATATAGACTAATGCCCTGACCTCAGGCCACTCATAGAGGTCGATGGGCCTTACTATATATATAGCAAGGTATTGAGGAGGCTATGTATCTTCAACCTCACATTGAAGGTAGAGGAACCTGCTGCCAAATAGAAGCTTTCTGTACAATTATGATATTTGTAGGTATATTTGACCACCTTTAACAATATGATCAATTTTCATGATAATTGACCATGTGTGTGCCCTTGTAACCAGGTGGGATCACCCTTAATTATATAGATACTGCAGCCCTATGCTCATTTGAACAGTAGAGTACAAACCATACTATGGGGGAGTTATGACTGGGCACTGTTTAGCCATTTATTATGGGTGCCTGGCCTGTACGACTGGGTGCTATGACTTCATAGTGGTCTGTATGAAGCCAGCAGTTATATACATAGCAGGGCCTATTTTGAGGTCTGTACTGTAGCTCACTATGTAGTCATTGCTATGGAGCCATTTCATACACCTCCCACTACTATCTGTGGGTGTCCTGTCGTGGACACTATTGAAACAAGGTCCTGACATACACCCATCTTTCATAGACTGCATTTGTAAATTAAGCTTATTGTAGACCTTTTTCTTCCAAATAGCCCAAGCAGGATACCTGGTATAATGTTCTTGGGGGTTATGTGATCATCAGACATATTTCCTGTGTCCACTCATAGCAGTAGAACAGCTCTCAAATATGCTTGAGGAGGGGACCCTCCAATTGAGATTTCTCTTTTCTATAATTGGGGTAAAACCACTACCTGCATAGCAGACGACTGAGGGACCAGGATGGTACTTCACAAAATCGAAGAGAGTCGAAATTCATAAAGTGAGTGAAAATTGCAATTCTCACCAAGATTTACTCTCCGTTCTAGTCTAGACATACATGCCTGAAAATACTCCCTTCAAATTCTCTCTTTAGAAAGAATGTTGTAATTCATAAAACTCAACTTAGAATGTCAAATTCACTATCCAGTTATACCCTTTAGAAAACTTACCAGACAAAATGTTTTCCATGAGTCAAGTCTAACAAGTATTTGTTTTAGAATCACACCACATTTTTCGGGTCAAGATACTTTCTGAATTAGCTTGTAGGTCCACTAAGTTCATTGTACTTCTAAGACAGCATTTCTATAGCTATCACATTGCAAAGATGTGTAAAATGTGTCATTATAGGCGGACATTTCTCAATAAGGTTGATAGCATCAGTGAGAAATACCCTCTTGGAGGGGGCAAAAATAGAGACCAGACACAGAGCTAGTTAGACGCTATACACATCCTGATTTGTGGTGGTTCCTAGTTCTGCCATTTCTCCTGTCCCCAGGCACCCAGTGAGTAATGTCACCTATTACCAGTTAACATCCTACATAAAAGCCACCCTACAGTCCTTACTGATTAGCATACCCAGCCCTGGCAAGGTGTTCAGGTCGCCCATAACACCGGGCCCTATCAGGGATCAAACACCTTTAATGAAGGCATAAATCCAGGGATAATCCACCTTAGGAGCTGCTTAATATTTTCCCAATTGGCAATTGGAGGGGACCTGCTCAGAGCTGCTCGTGGGAGGCAGGGTGTTGGGGCTGAGTCGTTAAGGGTCGTTCCCGGTGCAAACACCTTGTTGGGGCAACATAGTTGAGCGATGGAGATAGTGGTGTTGGGCTGGCAGTGCCATGTTAGAGTCCACTTATTCGGCTATCGTTGTCGTGGGCAGTGCGCTCAAAACGTGATGGGACTGGCCAATGGGGTCAGGCAAATGGATGACCAGTGTAAAGCTGGCCTAAGGGGGGGTTAGTGGCAGGCGGGCTTAGCCCTTTAAGGGCTGCTGATGCAGGAGTGCATCATGCCCATTGGTGCACTATGATGCACCAATGAAGTGCTGGTGAGACTGCTCACCAGTACTTCATGGGAACATCATGCTGACCCTCCGGGAATATATCAACATGTATGGTCGGCACGATGTGTGAATGTAGCCCTGACGAGTTACTCACCAGGGCTGCATATATGCATTATGAAGACCAAAGGGCATGATGCATTAATGCATTAACAGCCTTTAAAGGGTTAGGGGGGGGGGTTAGGGACAGGCGGTCTGGAGGGACTGCAGGGGATGGAAGTTGAGTATGATGGAAGCCTGAGGATTTGTTGGAAAGAAGGAGGTGTATATCAGAGGTTGATGTATGTAGAGGCAATGAGGCCATTCCTATAAAAGAAAAACTAGGATAAGCATATTCTTGATGATGGTAGAGAATAACACAATTTTCACTTCTCTCCCATTTGAATATGTTGGAAGGTTGTAGGTTTATGTACCAATAATTATAGCGATCTAAACTCATACACAGAGGGTCACCCTTGGTGAGAAAACCATGTCTGCAGGGCTATATCTATAGCTATGGTTTTGAAATGCCCTCCTGATGGGCAGTTATGGTTTTAGCCTGCTGAATATAGTATAGGCTTTTTTTTCATCATGGAGGTTGATATCGTTCCTGATATGATTTCCCCAGGTTTCTTTGATTCAAATTTCTAGAAGTTTGTTTATAGCTATGTGTTCCAGGTTCCTAGATTGAAATCAAAGATATCTTCGAACGCTTCTGAGGTTATGGATCCTTACCCATTCAAGATCTATTGAAATCAAGATTCTGCAAAAAAAATTATATGTTGCCAATGGTATTAAAAGGAGCCAGTAAAAAGGTTGTCAATTGGTACAAGTCCTCTATAGGGTTGATTCTCACATTCCCAGATATAAAATAATATAATACAATTCAACTACTCACCTTATACTATTACCAATTTTTCAGGTTTAGTAAAGGACTTGGACCACCACAAATATGACTACGCCACAAAGTTCCTCAGCACCCACAACACATACATCCTACTGGAGAAGCAGTTAGTACACCCTGGAGGAGACATGGATGTGGACATGTCAACAGACACAGAGGGTGGTACTGCCACCCCAGCCCCTCCCCAGTACAACTATGTCCCCCTCCTGGAGAACTGTGCCGAGCATTTCCCAGGGTTTAAACTCCACGTGGCACAGACTGAGATCAAGAAGAAGAAATCCAGGAGTCAGAGCAAGAGCCCCAGTCCAGCAGGAATGAGGCCTACCAAGACGGCCAAGGGCAAACCAGCACTAAACAGGACGCCGTCCAAGCGGAGGTGATCAGCATAGATGGGGTCTGAGTGGTGTAGTGATGGTGTGCCTAATCAAGATGGGTTTTAGATTGTATTTCGGGTTGGGATAGGTTTTGTTGATTAGAATAAGTAGGTGGATGCTCTCAGCTTTTGGTATAAGATTCAGTACATGTGTACTCAATTTCATACCACAAAGAAGCTCCATGTTCTGTTTTCTTCGTAAGGTTTTTTTTTCGTAGGTCTAATCTCAAAATGTACATACAGACAAACATACAGACAAGATCTAGGAGGAGAAAACATAATTTAGATTTATTCAAGAGTTATCTTCACTAATAGTTCAGTATAGCCTGATGTCCACATGGCGATATAATTTGGTGCCCACAAATTTCTCGACGTTTCTCGTCCATTTCCGACGATAATATCTAACATGTTTGATTTTTGTCGTCGGGAATGGACGACAAAGGTGGCTTTATCTTCGGGAAATGTTGTCAATACCAATTATGTCGCCCTGTGGACACAAGGCTTAAGAATATAAATGACTTTACAAATGAGTGTTATTATGAAGGTAGATGTGTTGATTAATATGATAAAATATAAGAAAGGGTCAATACAGAAAAGCTCATAGCGGCATTATTGTCGATGTACATAGACAATAGCATAAGAAAACAGAAGATTGAAATACTCAAACACATATTGCACAGATATTGTACATACACACATGACTTAGAAAAAATATAAGGATTACATTTATATTGTCTAATATACCATGGAAATGAATTTCTCATGTGAGCTATGCTCTATCTATTGTTATTCCTATGCCATATCGTGATAATCTTAGATGTAGATATGATCATATCATTAGAATATACTCATACAGTGATCTATAGTACTTTCCCTTACCAACGATCAATAGATAATACAGAGAAACTAATTCTAACATATGAACCCATTTCAACCTACAAATGTGCATGTATTATAATGTTTTGACTCTATCTTCCAAACCCTTCCTCTCTTTTACATCCAGATCGTCCCTACTACTGACGTAGATTGCAGTAGATTCTGAAGCTTTCATCTGTAGGAATGCATCTTTCTGTGATGAATCCTTCTGTGATATCCGCCTACCTTACCCCCATTGACTTGTATATAATCATACCTAAAAGTTAAACCACCTCACAGAATAACCCCAAATGAGGCACTCAAAGTCTCCAACGTGTAATATGTGAGTCCAAGTGAACCGAACCAAGGCTGTGGCTTCTAGACTCCTCACTAACATCCTCAATATTGTATAGAGTGGGTCTAACATACCAGAACTGACGGATAGGGTGCTAATAACTGACGGTAATTGACCAAACCTACCCCTGAAATGTCATAAAGGATTACCAATTTCTCTGGTCTGGACAGCTCAACACTCAGCAACCCCAACTGACCCTTGTGACGCTATACATGAAGCCAGCGTCGGAGCCACCCTCAACTGGAGATCTACTGTGAAGTAAAAAGGAATATCATCTATGTCCATGTAATCATATGCAATTCTTTGTAAGCCTTTTGCTGTCCTATAACTTTTTGAAATGGTGGTGAATATAGTGTTATTACATATGAAGTGAAAAGGAAACGGGTTGTTTTGTAAGTATTTGGTTGATGATAGCATAATAGGTCTGAGAGATATGTGCCTATAGTAATTATCCACATCATCTTTAACTTTTGTGTTGGTAATGTAGTTGTGTTACTTTTTAAAATTGACGGTCCTTGAGTAGTTTTAGATCGTGCAATAAAAGCGTATCGCCGTTTTAGGCGAAGCATTTCTCTTACTCTCTCAAAGATGTACAGTAATTAATCATCATATCGATGGAAAACGAAATTAAATCGAACATTTTAATTGGAATTTCTACAAAGATAAGGTCTTTTCCCTGAACATTTAAGAGTTGATAATGTGATATTCAGATACGTTGTAAGCAAGGATAGAACCAAAGGAAATCAAAGGTAATGTTTCATAAACATACAATATATTTCAACATACCACTGCTTGACAGTTCACACGTCAATTATGCATGGGTTGAATATCCCGATCACTAAATTATTGTATGGTCCTTTGTTCTGTGCTGTATGACTGTAAATATATTTAACATTATTCACTATCATAAAATGAGAAGAAAATGCATGGTATTTTGTGTTACATTCGAGAAGACTTGCTTAATGAGTTGCATCAGTAAATTGATTAGTTAATTACAAATGATTATGTAGAAAACAGATGTATTTCTCAATGTGGAAAGGTGTATGCAAATGAAGGACAGAGTTCCTCAAATTAGTTCCACTTTGAACTTCTTTTCTCATTCCTAGTTCTACATTCTGACTTTAAATCCAATGAAGACCCGGAAAGGAGAGAGGCAGACCTAATGGCCTCTTGTTAGTAGTCAGGATCATCATCCACACTGGGATTAGTGTAAATCTAGTAGGCGAGTCACACATAAGAACCACGGTCAATTCCGGGGGCTGCTTGTAGCCCTTTAAAGACCGCTAATGCATCATGTCCATTGGTCGTCATGATGCATCATTGCAGCCCTGGCGAGTAACTCGCCAGAGCTGTATTTATGCATCATGACGACCCATGGGGTTGATACACAAAGTCCCAGGAGGTCGACATGATGCTCCAATGAAGTGGTCGCAAGCCACTTCATTAGTGCATCATGACGACCAATGGGCATGATGCACTCCTGCATCAGCGGCCTTTAAAGAGCTAGTGGCAAACCAAGTGTAAGTGAAGCTGCCTTATCGTGTTACCCTACAAGCGGAACTCACTCAAATCCCCACGCGCACGCGCACTTAACCAGGCGTGCCAGCGATGGATAATGAAAGAAAGGGAAGCACTGTCGATAGCGGCGGATTAAAAACGAGCAGAGCAGAAGGAATCAAAACGATTCCGTTGTGAGGTGATTTATCTCAGCCTGCATCCTGTGAGAGACTGGGACTTCTGACAAACATAAATTCAAACTGGAAGTGGTGTGTTAACTCTTTGAAGGCTGCTGATGCAGGAGTACATCATGCCCATTGGTCGTCATGATGCACCTATGCAGTGCTGGTGAGTCTGCTTGCCAGCACTTCATTGGAGCATCATGCCAACCCTCTGGAACTGTCTCAACCGCGTAGGGTCAGTATTATGCCTAAATGTAGCCCTGGTGAGTTACTATTTGAGGACCGAGTGAGTCATGCATCATGACGACCTATGGGCATTAATGCATCAGTGGCCCTTACAGGATGACTGTGTTGGGTGGGTGGAGGAGTAAGAGGCCTGCTGTCTTCAAATCTGGGAGAGCTGCTCGGAGCAGGTAGTCCTTTGGTATACTTTGATCTGCTCTGATTAGGCTACATAAAGAAGTAGAACCTCTACCTAACATGGTATCCCTCTCGGCAGCAGCTTTCTCATTTACAATATGGGGTTCGATTTATGGATTTAGGACCATATTATCAGGAATATTCTAGCTAGGTTCAAAGGAACCTTAATGTAATGTAAAAAGAAACGAGTAAGGCACTCACAAGCTGGCTGGCAATTAATGGATTGCATCAGTATATTTTTTTCAACTTACAAACAATATATAGGATTACTCTTAATATGAAAGTCAAAAGTGTAGTCATTGTATAAAAACAAATAGTCTGTTATTTTTGTTATTCTCCTGGCTATGGTCCTAAAACGCCATACCCACTATTAAACATTTGTTAATGAATGCTATGCGGCTGTTTTCTCGTTAGGGACCTGTGCTAAACATTGACTCCAGCCGTGCTAGAAAACCATGCTCCGCTTTGACCAAGGCCTGGATAATATTTACGATGTCCCCCGGCCCTCCCTCCCACTTTTCCAAGTGATTTAGCCGCCAATCCGATCTCATGCATCTCACACTTCACTGCTCGTCCAATGGCTCGAAACACTTTCAACAAAATGGTGGCACTGTGAAATAAAGACTAGGGGGTTGGTTTATGAGCGATGGGGAAAACAATGGCCACAACACGCCCGTCACAGGTCTATGAGAGAACACAGGAGCAGGCTGGGAGATGCTGGAGTGGTGTAAGGGCCGTGCTTTATTCTGTGTTCACAAAGAAATGGTTATAGATACACCTTCACATATAGATAGGGGGAGGCTCTATGTGCCCAATGGTACAGGATACAAATGGTGGTGTGAATATTTATTGTTGACGGAGCTAACCTGTAAGCCTTTGGGTATATTATTTATCTTTTCATATATATGGATACAACATCACAACCATTAAACTACATGTAGCTGTCTACCGGAGTATGTTTATGTAACTTGCATATATTTTTATTTCATGGTGAATACGCGAGGACCAAGGACCTCCGTATTTGTGAGAATATTTAGCTAAAGTAACATGAATATTAACCCTGGTCTTTTTAAGTATGTGTATAGTCCCCGCGAAAGGTTTGCTATCTACGCCCCAGATACACAATTTCATTTCAGACAAAATTACATGGGGGCTCCTAAACCAAAGTCCACTGGGCCTCCATTGTCAGACTGAGCCGTGCAAAATGTATTATATAAAATCGGAGTACAGAGGCCAGGTAGACGTTGTGTCTTGTAGTATAGACAGATGGTGAAATCTCAGACGGCCAAACCCTTCAAGCCAATGTGAAAGCAAACTTTGGTCTTGGTCTGTATATCGACCTTTCCGACTGTGCACATCTTCCTGTGGGTGAGAACCTAACATGCCAACCTGTCACCCCCATCCTCCAGTATCTACAGATATTTGCCTTCCCCCAGTACCCCTAAGGGCCGCCGACGCAGGAGTGCATCATGCAAAATGGTCGTCATGATTCACCAATGAAGTGCTTGCGAGTTTGTTCACAAGCACTTCATTGGAGCATTAATTATGCTGGCCCACTGTATCAATCCTGGTAGGATCGGTATTATGCATGGATGTAGTCCTGGCTTACAGTCATGCATCACATGACCAATGGGCATAATGCATCAATGCATCAGCAGCCCTTAAAGGGTAAACTCCAGTAACCCATCCTCTCCACACCCTCACGGTCGTCACAACAATTCCGCTTGATGCCGGCTTTAATCAATGCTTGTTGGCTGTAAAATGAATAGAATGGAAACTATTGGCAGGAATTAGCCCCTGGCCGAGCTCTGCCGATTAGGCAGTGTCTGTGGCGGGTCAGGCGGGCGTTAGGCTCGGGTTAGGCCTGCTCAGGCTCGATCAGCCTCATTCACGGATGGCTGCATCTAGGATGATGCCTGACAAGCGCTGATGGCGACACCAAGTGCTGATGGTAAATGGGGCAAATGGAGACGGCCATGGAGGCGGGTAATTGTGTTAGGACTGGAGCCTCAAACAAAAGCTGTGGCCGAGCTGTTTGGATAAAGACTGAGCAGGAGGGCATTACCACGAGCTGCTCTTGTGTCCTTGGAAGATGACTAGCAGGGGCCATTGTCAGGGTAGGACAGTGACGTGAGCAGTAATCAAGTGAACTCAGCCATTAGGTGTTGTGGGTCACAACTCTGTCCATGTGGCCATCGTTTTAGATGGATGCTATTCTGTACATCAAAGTTATATAGATTCTAATAGATAAGAACACAGGAGGACTCCAAGGGAAAAGTGTAGGGCTTATTAAATGATGTACTAGTATACTGTGATATGGAAAATATTGCCACTTATGTCTCCTATGAAATTTACCTTCGACACTTTAGTATTACATTTGTACAGGAATCACAACACTGAAATGATACTTTCTTACTGTTTAAAGTTCTGAAGTGAACCAGAAGTCCCAGATTGATCAACTGCCAGTAATATCATTAAACTTGCAGGAGCAGATAGTTTCATTTACCAAAAAGACTGCAGACTGTGGGAAAGTTAATTCTGGGTGGAGGCGGAGGCTTTTGGAGCTGAGGGATGGAAAGTCGAGCTACTAGTTTTAAATTGTCCCTTTTAGGTTTTTTGTAAGGTGAGCTGCTCAGTGAGCATTGAGGGGTTGGGTGAGCTGCTCCCTGCCCTGCCCTTTAAGGCCCATTAGTCGTCATGATGCATGATGCATGAATGCAGCCCTAGCGAGTTACTCACCAGGGCTACATTTATGCATGATGCTGACCCTACGGGGTCGATACAGTCCCGGAGGGTCAGCATGATGTACCAATGAAGTGCTGCCGAGCAGATTCACCAGCACTTCCTTGGTGCATCATGACGACCAATGGGCATAATGCATTCCTGCAAAGGGTTTTAAACCTGGCCCCTTAGGGCTCTCCCTCCAGACGGACCTGATTCACCCTGGAGAAGGGGGAAATACGGTTAGAGATAATGCAGGCGCACTTTGTCTAAATGGTTATGATTCACAGAATTGGGTTAGAGTAAATCTAGTTATAACTGCTCGGTTGGCGCCCGATTTGCCTATTGGTTTGTAATAGAATTTATCGCGCCCGACAGAAACAGGGGACGAGTTGGGGGCTGCATACAATTACATCAGGTTGAGCGTGGCTTACTCAGCAGTCCCGGGATCAATGATAATCGGTCGGCCTCCCAGCGGGGGCATAAGCCGCTGGGGGCAGCAGGGCTCCCCTCACTGGCCGTCTATAGCTTGAGGACATGCCCCTCAAGGTCACCAGCCATGGCCCCAGATGGCACTGGTCAGTTGGAGATGTATCTGTAACGGGAGATAATTCACAGTATAAGGTTCTGAATAGACTATATAGGCCTATAGAGGTCTGGCAGGATTAATTTTAGACAAATGAAATAATTTCCTTCATTCAATGCTGAATACATAGGGTGAAACTGGTACCCTTCGTGCTGTCTGTTATCAGGGCTTACCTAAATAGTACCAGCTTCATCAATGAAAGCGCCCATTGCACATTGCAAAAGAGGCGTATAGAAGAACGTACGCCAAATACCACCAAGGTGGTCTGTATTATTAAAGTTTGGAGACTGATGCCCACAGATTCAGAACTATGTATAGCAAGTTCTTGGGACTTAGTGACGGATAATAGATGCCAGACCATTCCCGTCCTCCAGCAACCACCATTTTCACAAAATGAGCCGCCATCTGGAGGCAATGGAAATTGGGAGTGCAGGAGGCAGTATGCCTCATACCCTACCATTAGCCTGGCCCGGCCAACTTTTTAAAATGGACACGAGGCCCAATTTCCCGCCGTCCCCCAGCCACCAATGAGGGCCTGCATCGGCGGCGCCATCTGCAATTTGCCCCGTCGGACGCCCGGACGTCACATGACCCTTGCCCCGCGAAATGGCGTGGCTGGTGCCAGACACCAATCACGTCTGACCTCTCGTGACCTCTCGCCATCAGAGGTCGCCACATTGGCTTCCGCCTTGCGTGGCATTATGGGATAGGCAGTCGGCGATATTGTTGTCGGCGCTTTTCGTGCGGCGGGAGGCGGCAATGCCGGCCATATGGGCGTCGGAACGAGCAGCCATGGCTACCCTCCTGCCGACCAGGAACAGGCCATGGACGCGCGGAGGCCGCCATTTTAGGTCACATGACACAAGGACGCGCCACGTGACGTAGGGCAGCGTCCGGTGATGGCTGGTCGCGGCGACAAGAGACAAAGCCTCGTGTTTGTGGCCATGGAGGATAGCTCAATGGGGGGACTGGGGGAGGTCAACGTGGACAACTGGCAGGCTGATTAGCAGCTGTACATGGACTAGACACTGGGGGAGGACGGGGGTGGTGTAATGATCAGTTCTAATCTATAACAATTCAGATGCAGAAAATCCAGCTGTTCTAATAGGATTTGATCTGATATCCTTCCAAGTTTGAGATTAAGATATCTTAAGCTAAGTGTATTTGGCTCTTGTATTCAAAACATTCTGATTTCAGTGAGTCCCAGTCAAGAAAGTTTACACTTAGGCCATGGATAGATATTTACGTCTTAACTAAACCAACCAAAGTACAACCATGTTTTAACTAAAAGACCGTGTATAGTAGTTACAGACAGACAAGTACCGAACCATTGGACCAGAGGCTTAACACAGGTGGGCCCCTTCAAAGACGAGTATATCAACATACCTTAAGAATATAAATGACCCAATCCAATGGACAAAGGACCTACAGTCACCATCAAGACCACCCTTCCAACCCTAAGCAACCCAAGTGGAGCAATTAAACAAATTCACGATCCAGATTACAATCAAACAAGACTACATCTGTCCCTTTCATTGCACACGGGGCATTTCCCAGACAACTGACCAGGACTTGAATGGAGGTGGAGGCAGGGGGCAGGGCCTTTCGTGGTGTTTTTGGCTTATTACCGGCCTGCCGTTACCACGTAACGGTTACCCAGGTAACAGTCATCCCCACGCTGATCCATCACAAGCTGGTACCCAGCGGCACACACGGCAAACTCCCATCCCGACCACTAACAAGTTACGGAAGCCCACGTGATCGGTCACGTGAGCGGTCATGTGATGGATCTGGGGCTGACCGGCCCCGCCTGGCGCCATCTAGTGGTCACTAGGTGGTGCTGCCATTAGGGGGAAGGGCTGAGTATGGGGGATTGGAGGGTTAATGTGTTCTCTCTGTGTGAGTATGTTTGTATTGGAGGACTGGAGTTAAAGGGGTTAAATCCATGCACCTGTATACAAATATAGCCATACTTAATATAACAGTGGCGAATTCAGGATTTAGCCCTTCGTTTTGGCTATATTTCAGGCCTAATGAGCCAAATAAACTCTAAACTACAGGGGAAAAGGAGGGGCATGCGCCCCCGCGCCTCCCATCTAAATCCACCACTGACTTATATTATAAGGTAACCTGAGGTGTAAAGAGACATTTATTTGGCCGTTATTTCAAACACGCAATTATGTTGTAATTCATCATTGGAGCAAGAAAAGGGAACAGTCACCACCCCCAGCCCAATAATAAGTATACCGCCCCCCCCCCCAATGGAAATATAGTTCCTACGCTGATCTGTTCAGAAGGATTCAGCTGGCATTTATAAATCATTCCTCTCGTTAGACAATAACCGTTGTAAAAGCCGCATTCCTGAAATGGCTGCAAGGAATAACTAAACAATACAGGCGATCAAGACAAAGTCTGCCTTCAGAGAATCAACCCAAATAAGCCATCCCCCAGCTCCTGATTTCAGCCATCTGTGTTGTAGTCTGATCTGTATCAGAAGTAATCAAGAGATGGCAAAAAGAGGAGAGATAGTGTCCTGGGTTTCCTTTAGCCGGGGGCCTCCCCCCCACATTCCCTTACTAATAGTGCAGTGTTTGCCTGTACGGCACCTAATTTATTGCCCTAAATGATCCTCCCAGTGTCTCATGTTGCCGTATGGAATCACGTTCTTCTCTATAGCCTCTGCAATTGCTCGTCTTTGCAGGGGGAAACAAGGCAATCCGCGCACACAAAGACAGTAATAATGACTAATTTTCCTTTATCAATCACTTGTTGGTAATGCAATAAGGGCGCAAGGCTTGCCCGGGGGGATGTGTGTGCCATGGATGTGTTTAGCCTACGCCGCAGGTGCTTTGGGGGTTGGTTGACTCCCCCACCATCCCTGCTCACACCAGAGTTCCTGCCTCACTACCTACCTCCCTTAACTCTTTAAAGGCCGCTGATGCATTAATGCACCATGCTCAATGGTTGTCAGGAAGTATGAATGCAGCAGTGTCGGATCCAGGATTTGAAAAAGGAGGGGGAGCACCCCCTATTTCTAGGCAAATTCTGAGGTCCAAAATGAGCAGATAAACTCTTAACAAAAAGGAGGGGGCGCGTACCCCCGGACCCCCCCCCCTCTAAACCAGCCACTGTTGCAGCCTGGTGGTGAGTTACTCGCCAGGAGTCCATGCATACATCATGCCGACGCTACAGGGTGGATGCTGCTTCCGGAGGGTCGTCATGATGCACCAATGAAGTGCTGGCGAGCAGATACGTCAGCACCTCATTGGTGCATCACGCCGACCAATGGGTATGATGCACTCCTGCATGGTTAAACTCCCTACCCCAAGTCTTTTCCTCTCATCCCATCAGCTGCTCTACAGGCAAATCCATCCGGACTTCCGGTGGTGAGGTGTTTCTCTGACATCATAGTTTTTATTATTTGAGAGCAATTACAGTTGAGCTTCAGTTCTATTCTTTTTTAGAGGAGGCAACTATCAAACTGCTTTCTTTTGCTCGACATCAAGCCGGGGTACATGGTTATGAGTCTTCCCTGGAATAACTATTAAGAAGAAGGCGTAGGTATGTATTGTGTATCATGTAATAAATCAAGGAGGACGAGGTTGGCTTCTCAGCAGATGATGAATTATAACCTTGTATAAATCAACAGTCGGACTTTATGTCCTTTATGAAAATCGCATTGTCCAAAATGGAGCCGCTGGTATAGGTGTATGAGAAGTATAAACGTATCCCTCTGCTACAGGCTATATATACCCCCTCCTTCAGTTCTGAAGGTAGAAGAAAAAAACTGATGGAACTTTCAGGTAAGGAAATTGGCTCCCCTGCCCACTCTCCCTTCTTGTACTAAAAACAGACATTACCTAAGTGTATACCGACGGGTATGTTATTGTGCTTGAGCTCTGTGGATACACAGGTAGCAGTCTATATCTTGGCCCTCGCCCTATTCTAAAGCAGAATAGGGTTATTGAATGGTACTTATAAACACTTATCAAGGGTTTGCATATTGACAATGAGAGGCATGCACATAATTATGCAGTTGTGATGTGGACAGAGTTTGTTTATCAACAGCGGCACACACCAGTCAACTGACGACATGTAGTCTTCCTTTTATGAAATTTTGTCAGAGGGAAAATACCTGTTTGTGGATCTATCTGTCGCCCGGTCTTCAGAGATGATCGTGAGGTATGGCGAGAGTGCCTGAGTGTTTACCAAACGTGTTTTAGATTTTCAAAAAATCCTTGTTCCAATGTTTTGGGTATCTTTGTAAACCCCTGGTTTATATTTTTTTACTTGCCCTACCTGTGCCTGGCCATGGATCATGGAACACCAGCTTAGGCCATAACAATTTGTTACACAACCACCCAAATCCAAAAGGAGCTTAAAAAAACCCACCAAAGGTGATGGTTTCTGACGACCTGACCCATATATAGAGGCCTTTCATCAGGAGAACACTACAACCCCTTAGAGATGTCAATATACCTTTGCTTATTTGGCCTCCGCGTGACTTACAATTACATGTCCATACCATTTAAAATCATTGCTTTTAGTGCGTCTCAATCTCGAAGTAGTCTTGTAAGTAGTACAATGAAATGTCACTCTGCCACTGGCATTTTAAAACCACCAAGACCAATACCACACGAAATGGATTTCCTTATTGCATGTTCTCAATCTGGTTTGATGTATACAAGCATAGAGAGTTCGTCTCATACTACTCCAAATTTGACCCATTGAATTCTGGGGACTTCCCGAATGTAACTTAACTAATAACTGAGGGTGTATAGCTTTATACATGCTCAATCTGATATTAAACCTAATGTCTGGGAAACATGTAAAATCTACAGGCCCTAATGTAATATAGTGCCTCGAGTATATTACCCAATCTTGTGAAACAGATTTTACCTGATAAATTCTGAGAACTTCCCGAATGTAACTCAACTAATAACTCTGAGTGCGTATAATATGTACATACATGCTCGCTTTCATATTAAACCTGGTATCAAGGAAACATCTACAGGCTTCAGTGTAAAATAGTGCCTTGAGCACATAGGGGTCAGTGGAAGGTCTTACTGTCAGGCAGGACTTCCAATCAATATTGGTGATTGATCTTAGCCTTGGTTCCTTCCTCCAGCACCCAACCCTACCCCTCCTCCTGTCCTCTACCCTACCCCTTCCTGTAGGCCCGCCCTGGAGGAGGCCGGTGGCTGGTGTCAGAGGCTTGGGAACCTTAGCCACCTCCTCCAGGAGCTTGCTGACGTGCTGGAGAACGCGCCCCCTGTCGGGGATTGGGTGAAGTGACAGGGATTACCCAGAAGGCCTAGCGGGGGCGCTGTGTTATATTAGTCACACCGACAGGGGGCGTGGGGGTGCTGTGGGTGTCAGGGCCTGCCTCTAGTTTAACCCTTCTTTTTTTCTGCAATCTCTGCAAAAACTCTGTAGCTAGACTTGTGCTCCCTAGACTTTTACGCAGTACAGTGACATGTTTCGTAGATCCCCAGTTCCAGACACTAGTACAGACCCAGGGATAGGTAGACTGGACGACAATCAGATAAACTTAACTCTAAGTAATCTATTTGGAATTATCACTTTAACTTATTTGTACGTAATAGGTACTTGTTCAATACTATTATCTATTTCCACACAGAAGACACTCATAAAAAGTCGGTCATGCGATTGCCATGCTCACCGTGAAGCCGGGTGCAGCTTTGTCATGACCGAATAGCATAAACACTGGCATTTTCCTATACTACTCACACCCAAAACTGGTAAGTAGTATAGGAAAATGTACGTATTACCCAGTGAATGGGCGTACGTTTAAAACACCATGCACTTTTTTAAAATCTAGATCCGCTAAAGAATAGCGTTTGCATTTTCCTATACTACTCACACAAGTTTTTGGTGTGAGTAGCATAAGCAAATTAAAATATCACCCGGGCTATGCTCAAAGACTCAATCAATTCTTTTATTTCGAACTATCATAAGAATATTGGCACACGTATACACTAGCAAGTAGACGCTGAGTATACCTCTTTGCCATGATAAAAGGGAAAATATTTTTGTGTAGGCTCGTTAAGCCCAAGCTCCACTAGGCGTCACAAGGCGGCAGTGTCACAGGCGGGACAGGTTTGGGGTATCCTTTCTGCTGGCCAGTAGAGGAACACAGGGTTTCGCGTCTATGTCACGGCAATTTCGCGGCGGAATTGTCGCGAAACCCTGCGTTCCTCTACTGGCCACCAGAAAGGATACCCCAAACCGGTGCCGCCTGTGACGCTGCCTCCCTGTGACGCCTAGTGGAGCTTGGGCTTTAGAGCACAGCATTAGCTTGGCATTTTCCCTATACTACTTACACAAAGAACTTATACTACTCACGCCATGAGGTCATAAACTGGTGTGAGTAGTTTATGAAAATGAACGTATTCCTCAGGCCGGTAAGATACAGTAGCAGGGTGTATTGACTCGCCATTGAGGGTCCACATGTGGTTACCCAAGCCATACTTTTTATATTACAAAAATTTGACACAGACGGGAAATAATGTTTAGAAGTTTAGTAAAGTTTTGTACAGTGGAAACTAAATTTTCTATCCTTTGGCTACAGGATGGGTCCAGCTTTGGCATTTTCACATACTGCTCACACTAAAAGGTATACTACTCACGCCATAAACTGGTGTGAGCAGCATAGGGAAATGAACGTATTCTTAAGGCCGGTAAGGTGCTCAAAGCCCAAGCATTGTTTTAGTATAGCTAAAGTAGAAACTAAATCTTGTATAGACCTGCGATAGAATAGCGTTAGCGTGGGCGTTTTCCTATACTATTCACACCATTGACTGGTGTGAGTAGTATAAGAAAATGGACGTATTCCTCGGGCCGATAAGGTGCGGTAATGTGTCACAGGGCCTCTGCAGTCTCCACCCAAGCAAAACTTCTTCTATTACAAAAATATTGGAAGATGTATAGAAGTTTGGTATACCTCTCTTATATAAGGAGAAACTAAATGGCGGCTAAATGTTCTATCCTTCAGCTATAGAATAGAGCTAGCGTGTGCGTTTCTAAGTTTATGATGTGAGTAGTATAGGAAAGTGAACATATTCCTCAGGCCGATAAGGAGCGGTAATGTGTCACAGGGCCTGGGTAGTCTCCACTGTCATTAGTGTCAGTATTGACAGTGTGTAAACATGGTAATCAATAGGATCAATATAAGGTCACCAGACTACATACACTATCTGGGTGTACTCATCACTTACCATCTCCTCAAATACACCTTCTGTGAGGCGCTTAACACTGGATTCATCTCATCTTTGTTCTGGGTGTTATGCGTTTTTGTCTCTGCTTCCGAGTGTCCCCATATTGCTTTTATTATGCATTCACACCATCTGATTTGGGGCCGCCCAGGGGTCAGAGTCGGGGTCAGGCCGTGACCGGACAGCCGACCCCTGTGGCCGGGGTGAGGCCGCCTGGGCCCGGGGCAGGCGGAGCTGGCCGGGAGCGGGTCGGGGCAGGGCCGGGTCCCCAGGGGGCTGGGGAGGGGGGAGAGCTCAGCACAGCGCTACATCATGCCAATCGGGCGGCCCGGGGGCCAGCTGCCTGGCTAAAGGCCACCGGTCGGCAGCCGGAGATGGGGTCACAGCTCCCTGACCTCGGCCGCTTTGACCGCACCCAGCAGCGGAACCGGGCCTTTCTTACTGCGCCCCGCAAGTGATTTATATGAACTTCTCCTGTTGGTTAGGGCAAGGGGTGGGGACAGGGGAGAGAGGGCAGGGGGTGGTCAGGAGGAAAGGGGTTAGTCTGAGGCACTCACTACCCCCACGGGTGGCTTGGTTGGGGCTGGGGCAGTGAACAGAGCCGCCCCGGGCTAGATTATATCCACAACCCTTTGTCCCCGCGTCCCGCGATCTGTGGCCCACAAAACAAAAACAGCCTAGCGGCAAGGGGCCATCTTGCCGTCAAGGGGCACGGCCGACGGTCAATCCGTAATTAATGGGTCAATTACGAGTGTCAATTTGTGCGATAGGGGCGCTGTGAGTAGTTGGGCCCTGGCTGTTTGACCTCGTGCTCGGCGAGCAGATCAGAGAGCAGCTCATGGTGATATCATGGAGCACCCATACCCAATAAAACCTCATCTTTGTCCAAACACATTAAGCACGTGCTGAGGGGTGGGGGTTCATCCTTCCAGGTCAGCACAGACATAGGCCGATCCTAACTCTATTGGTTGATCCTTCCCCATCTGAGCTGCTCCCCTCCCCCTGAGCTGCTCGCCGACTGACCGCGGTGACACCGGTCGTGAATGATGACTGCTCGCCTGCCCGCCGACATGGTCCGCAAAAACCACATCAACATCACTCAACCAGAGCCCCATTGGTGTGGCAGGCCAACCAAGGCAGTCTGTGGGATTGTGGGGGTGCCATACTACGCCAAATCAAAGACAAACAAGGCAGAGCATTCCGTAATGCTAGACAAATTTACACGATTTGACAGATCCTTTTTGTTGTTGCTGCTGTTGTTTAATCCACATTCCCTTTTAAAAGCAATTAAAGAAGAATAGACAACATGTATTGACAATTTACAGGCACATGTGTATATTACCTACTGGTATAGTGTATTTGGTGAGAAAGTAGCAGAAAGTAGCACATTATACTCTCCGATAATGACCATCGCATTTCATCACATCAATATGATAAACCATGAATAAATCTCATAACGACAGAACTCTGCTTCACCTATTCATTCATGGCGAGAAACCTACATCAGATATCATTAGACACACGGAGGGGACAGAAATTGAGATTTTTAGGATGGACTAGAGAAGCCCGAGTGTAGTAGACATAGTACCCAGTCTCTACTACAGTTACATCTCGCACTCATCCTGCATTATTGATTCAGAAAATCTCGGTTAGATTAGAAAAGAGTCAGACTGTAGAGCTCCTTTACAGCCATTCAGTGGTAATGATTATAATTAGATCCAGTTAATTAGCTACATGAATCTGAACACTGAATGGACCTGCCCCTGGTTATTAAAAATAACATGTAGATGTACAAATATTTTAATTTTTACAACGAGCAGTGCTCTTCTTTATTCAAACCAAAAATAGTTCTACATGGAATTAATATTGCTGCCTCTTTTTGTGTTTCGGATATAATAAATACATGTACCAATGTTTTAGTATTTCTATATTCCAAAATATTCCAAAGTATCTTTTTCACTTTTGGAGCTGACATAGGCAAATGTGCCTGTTTTTCAATACACGGCTCTTTTCATGGACCCTTATTGGAGAAAGTTAGTTGAAGGAGAGCAATAAATCATGCTGAAAAGCTAAAGCCATTTTAGAAGTAGCCCCGTTATAGGGCCGAGTTAGTATGGGTCAGGGTCCCCTCTGCCATGGCCTCCTGGTACTGATAGTATGGCTTATAGCACCCGATGTGTACCCTTCCAATCAGTGGCTACCGACCTCTGCCCCTGTAGGGCCCTGTCGGCGGCACTGGGGACCTCCTGGGCTCTATTAGATATCACCCCCTGGTCCGGCACCATAGATCAGATGACCGGCGGTGTTGACCGGGCCCGCTGGTGCCTTGGCCTTTGGTCGGTGCTCACTGTTAGCTTTGACTGCCTCTCGGCACATTACCCCGCCCCATGACTTTTATGTGTGTCCCCAGTGACCCCTGTAGTCCGCCCTGGAGGAGGTGGGTAGGAACTGGTGCATTGTCCACTGGGTGTGTGGCGGCAGACACCTGAGCAGGGCGCCGACAACCCTCCAGTGGTCAGTCTCACTCCTCCCCCACCCCCTTGTGTTTGTTGTGGTGGGAACTGACCGCTACGTTTAGTGCAAACGGATCCGCGCCCAGGGACAGCAAAGCCACAAAGCAGCCCAACCCCATAAAGAACTCCCCCTCTCCTAACGCCTCCAGAGCCTGAACGACCAGCCAGCCAAAATCACCAACCATCATCAGTTCCTGTGAGAGCCATTTTTACAGTCCCAGTCTGGGGAGATAATCAATGAACTCATTTTCCCAGGTATCAGTATGAATCACCTAGTGCCAATTCTCCTTATCTAACTCCTGCCTCCTCCCATCCATATAGAGACCAGCTGTAGACACCTCTGCTGCCTTAGCCAACTTCCTTTCACCTTACAGTCTGTATCTGTAGTTCTGGATGAGGAGTAAACAAAGAAAAATAGGACAGGCACCTAGATATTCTTCCTAGTCATCTTTCCAAGGAAAGTGCTTTATACGGTATAGAGGAGGGGTCGACCCCCTTGTCCACTGGACGCAGAAACTGTTGAAGCGGGTATATTGGCGAGATAATTACTGGTAACAACTATGACCGCTAAGAAATCAGTACCAAATGAGGTGTATTATTTAATTGTTCCAAAGATTTATTGCGAGAGAACCCGATTCTATCTAGAAAAGGCTTAGCGTTTGGAAGAAGACCCATGAGAACAGGAGTATATGGAGGAAGCTGTTGGGGGTTGGTGGGGGCGGAGGGTATGTATAGCTTTGGATGAGAAATAAACAAAAGAAAAATAAGTCAGGCACCTAGATATTCTTCCTGGTCATCTTCCCAACAAGTGTGCCTTACACTCTCCTACCCAGCCAAGCCTTAGAGTTAGAGGTCAGCAAATGACGAGGGGAGAAGACCCATAAGAAGGAGATTATTGGTAGGGAGCTTTTGGGGGTTGGTGGGAACAGATGGTATATATAGCTCTGGATAAGAAATAAACAAAGAAAAATAAGTGAGGCACCTAGATGTTCTTCCTGTTCCTCTCCCCGAGAAAGATACGTTACACAATTCTACCCAGTCAAGCCTTAGGGGTTGGTATAGGACGGAGAAGACCCATGAGAAGAAAAGTATGGGTAGGCCGGGAGCTGTTGGGGGTTGGTTGGGGTGGAGAGTAGGGACTATAAGGGGGTTGTGGTGGTGAGCTGACTGAGCGTAATAGGAATTCCTCACATTCTCCGACCTTTGCCGAAGCCACCCATCAGTGAAGCAAACAGAGGCACCTGAGGATGTGAACCCCTATAACTGTCCCTGGTGCCATAAGACTGATGTCCCTTTGTCCACTGACCAATACCCTCTCAACCCCCCCCCCCACCCTACAACCTCCCTCTCCACGCCAATGAGGAATTGTCTCCTGACCGCCATCTCCCCTTGACAACAGTAAAACCTTAACAGTTAGAGCCCATGGGAGAAGCCAAGGTTGAAGCAGTGAAGCATTATCACCTAAAGGGGTTCAGCTTTTCCTTTTGTGTGTGTTTTATACCTTGGCACCTGTATGGTGGCTAAGGTAGCTGAGCACAAACGATTAAGGCTAAAAACAGGTGTAATACTGAGCTTGGTTTTGTCTATTGGTTTTCCTTAACCTTCGGAAGTTTAAGTGGAAAGAAGTGATTTTACACAAAATCGATCAAAAGTAGCCTAAAACTAATATCAATGAACTGTGAGTTAATAAGATAAGAAGCACAATGCATTTCTGTGCTGTCTTGTCTTCACACACATCTTTGATTTTCGAGAAACCAAATAAAATTCTCTTTAAGATGGATGTAAATGATTTTAAAGAATCTGACAGTGTTTTAGTTAATTCAGTTTTGGAAAGCTGTTAATGTTTATGATCTGTGGGCCATCATAGTATTTGGGCTGATTATGCAAATCATAGCAAGATGACAGCGGCACGTCAAAGATACTGATGAAGCTGATATACTCTCGGTTTTGACCAGGATTCTGTCTCATTAGCATGGGCTTTTTGAATATTGTAATTTTCATCTCCTGAACAGTGAATGTCATCCAGCGTAGAAGGTTCATGTTTTTCTCCTGTATCAAAGTGAGAAAGCTTTGATAACCACACTATAAATTACCAGCATATCTAAAACAGGCATTTATTACCACCCCTGGGTTTTTATGTAAAGGCCCAGCTTTGCGGCCAACCAATGAAACATGGCCTGCCGAGGCTGTGAGTGGAATGCCAAATCTTTGTTGAGTTCTGATAAGGAGATCATTGTGCAATCAGTGCAGGAAATAAGCCGCAGTTATCTGTGGGATCGACACTACTTTGAGCAGCTCGGAGCAACTCACCAATTCCAAACACGTGTGAATACAGCGCTGAGGAATAATGGAACAGCGCTGTCAGTTCTGCTTCGATAACCTTAGGCATAGAGCCCCCGTGTAGCCGGCGGCCGTTATCAGTGAGATAACACCACCACAGGATCGCATCCTTTAGTCATGTTACATGCAATGTAAGGAGCTAATCTCACCTAGGATCAAGGTCACTGCATTTAGACAGCCGGCTCCCCATGTTCCTGCATCATTATCCTGAATAGATCCAACTCCCAAGACAGTTGGTGGCTTTTACCTAAAAGGCCCATGGCTGATTTCTACCTTACCTCGTCTCAAATGGTACTTATTCAATAGGAGATAATAGCAAGTGTGGTTGAATGTATTCCATGACAGGCAGGTGTTAGAGCATAGGAATGTAAGCCATGTAGAGATTTATCTGAATTTGAATGGTTATTCCATGGCACTTGCTCAAACGACGCCGCCTGCTACTGGACTTTAGTTCTGCATTTTCTCACCACGGGGCATACCCTCCCAAAGGTCAGATGTGAGCACCTCAGTGTCAGACGGCACAAAATGGTTCACGCACCACAAGATGTATACAATATAGGGAAGTAGCAATAAAGGGAAAGCCTGCTGTATACTAAAAGTACTGTGAAAGTACTATTACTTATAGGAGCACAACTAAAAGTGTTACTGTTGATTTGTTGTGCTATCTGCAGATATCAAAGTATTGAGTTCATTTCAAACTAGGGGGCAATGCCACAGGATTATACAACGGAGTTATAAGGCCAATGGTCTCTATTATATTTAGGACTTGAGAGTGCTGCATCCATACACCATGTCATGGTATAAAAACAATGAGTTGACTACACTGTGCTGACGGCAAATATCAGCAGGTACTACAGTAGTATGTATATATGTGTGAGGTGGATTGGTGGGGGGGGGTGTTAGTGCTAATCCTCACCCAGTGACCGTGATAGCTGTCATGGTGGTGGACAGAGGTTCTCTTCTTTATGTGTGTGTATGAGGGGGGAGTGTTAGAGGCATGGGAGATATGTAAACACCGGGTAATTATCTGGTATTCTGTTTGTGTCATAAACATTCTTGAAGGGCCACTACAGACTTTCCATCACAGGTAAGAGTCTTTTGCTAGCTATGTGTATGTGACACCCACAGGATATTCCCAGATCTGACTTTGAGCTTTCTATGCCCTGAGCACTCATGACTAAATTGACACTACAAAATGTTAGGGAATTACAGACTCTAGGCTATAGACTCTTCAGACTGGAAATAATCCACCCCCTGTTCCTACTCTGAGCAAGGGTTTCCTTGAATACAGGATCTGGTGATTTTTTAGCTCAGACCCATACCCTCCGTAGTAAAAGCCAATAGGTCCAAGGACCATCGGCTTAACAAATAGATCCAAGCACATAACCTTTTGGGGATACGAGTGCTTAGCAGAGGTGTCTGGTTTCATACATGAAATTGGCATTCCCATACCTTATAGTGACAATGGCTGATGACGTTCTACTCGGGAAGAAATGAATTACATAAATTAATAGGGGGCTAAGGTATGTAAATACTACAAATCTAAGAACGGCTGGATATATGACATGGCTGTACATGAGCCCTAATTTAAAATAAAAGAGGGTGTGGCTTTTATCATCCGCTGGGAATGCGAAAATCCACTAGGCATGGTGTCGTTTGTTAAAAGTTACTAAGATGGTCAAATGGCCAACTGTAATGGGAACAGATGAAATAGGAGATCGAGTCAGGGGCAAGAAAACTCTTGGGGCAGAGGCGTCTTTATGGGGGGGGGGCGGGGTGGAGGGATGGGGAGGGAGCCCCATGTCATCTACCTTGAATCATGGGCTTGAGGGTACTTATACGTGTACATACGTGAACTACTTCACAGGAACACATACCACTATTATAATTACATCAGTCTTATTTCACTGTGAAGATCATGGGAATCTTGTGCCTCATGCATTTCATCATAGGATTACCTTGGTAGGGGGTGGCAGGCATATTTGCCCCCCCCCTTCCCCTCTTCAATTGGTGGAAGCCATTTTACCACTGGGGTCAAAGTATGTAGTCCAAGAACTTGGAAGCACAGAGAAGAGCAGCTCATGGTGTGGGGGACGAGCAGCTCGGGGGGAGGGGGAGCAATCAGTAAGGGTGGCGGCGGCAGTGACGAATCGCACGTGTAGGCCGATAGCCCACATGACAGGGTATTATCGATCCCTCGTTAGGCCCTCCATGGCCCCTCACCCCGTACACGATGGCCCCGGCCCTCAGTCATTAATACGGCCGGCTACCCTAAAGCTACAAGCCGCCTCCAACGCCACTCTAATCTGACCTAATGTCTAATGCTATCAGGCCGCGTGTTTGGGTCCTGACATCCACCACCTCTAATCCTAACAGCCTAAAAACAATCTCCCCCAGTGTAAAAAAATGAAGCATAACTAAAACAGTCATGACTTGACATGAAAGAAGCATTTCCCTTATGAAGCGCACTCACGGCCTGTTAGACAGTAGTGTGTCATATTAGTTGCTTGGGTCGGCAGGGGGAGGGGTCAGGACGCTGACCACTCACCCCTGGAGGTCACCCTCTATGTCAAGGATCCTCCATGACTTGTCCCCCTCATCAAATCTCATCCTGATCCTACCTCTCCACCCCTCTATAACCAATATCCCACCCACCCGTCCGTCAATACACACACGTTTTTCTAATTTGCTAATTTCCGGATCCTGATCAGAACTTTGAGGCTTACCCTAGCCCCTCCCCTTCCCCAGGTCGTCCTGGGTCGGTCGGTCGGCACCCGGAAAGGGTTCCTGTGTCGATCTACCGGAGCGGACGGTGCCAGCGCCGTCAAGCGTGCGCCCCATCCCGGGGCTGGGCGCGTTGGTAGTCAGGCGAAATCTGTACTAGTGGCGATCAGGGTCATTCGCCGCTTAACCCCTGGCTTTTCTATGCGCTGGAGTCGGTATGGAGATGGCCCCGCTAAGCCTAATCCCTATTAATGCCACTGACCCCCTCTAGGGCTTTGTAAAAAGCGCCGGGGCCAGGCGTGTGGGGCTCAGGAGGGGGCTTAGAAAGGATCAGCGGTGGCCATGCAGATGCCTCTGATACGGACTCAAATGAATTCTGCCGGAAAGATGTACACTCTAGGCCGGTAGGAGCCCGCGTGGTGGCAGCACGGTCGGCGGGCGGGCTGTTTAAGTGGCACTTGTAAACCAGGCTTAAAGATAGGTGGAGGCTAACAGGACAGGAAAGGGTCTCATTATCTCTGGAGAATAAAAAAGAAAAGGAAGGGAAAGAAAAAAAGATAATAATGTGAATGTTATTCACCCTTTTTTAGAATATGGTTTTGGAGTTATCCCCGACACAAGATCTCTATTCATATACTACTCACATCATCGTTCATGCGCTGAACTGTCACATGTGGCGTTCTCAAGCATTGGTACAAGCATTGATCAAGAATCACCGCAAGATAATATTAAGAAACCTTTAAATGTATTCAATTTTCTATGAAAGATTATTTACATATAAGAAAACCACACATAGGCCCTAAACTATCGGGCCCAATAGACAGAAAGTTCTTTCAGCGCACACATCGAGAACCCATTGGACCATTATGAGTAGTTGCCACTCACTGGACGACAAAAACCAGGAAAACTGGACTTTTGGACACATTTTCCCAGGAATTTAACATAATCTAATACAGGTATCTTGGAATGAAAACCAGGAATTCCTGGTAAACCAGGAAAAGTGGCATTACTGTATGACGTGCACATGGTCCGTCATCTCTGTAGTCATGGTAACTAAGTAAACATTTCTATTATGTGAACACTGAAGATGGTTAGCTGTCTCAGAGCCATAGTTAGGATAAAATGTAGCGATACAGAACTTATTGCAGACAAGTTACATGTACGTTATATTGGCCGAATTGTTTTTTACAAATCCAAATACGTCCCTACAACAGACGGTGAAGTTTTTAATCATAAATTTAATTACGTGCAGGTGTACGACGTAGGTGTCGAATAACTCTATTGCTTCACAGTTGTATGACATGAGCGCGAAATCAGAAACTTATTAAATAGATATTTTATTGAGATAATGCATGATGTAATGGTATACACACAGAAGAAGCATATTACCATTATCCATTCAGTGCATAATATATGTACATGTGATATAACACTTTGTTAATAACAAGAATGTTATATATGATACAATTAATGAAATCATGACAGTTGTAGTTGATGTGTTGTAGTGATTGTCCATATAATCTATACACTGACATGGTCCATGTACTAGGAAGACTATTATGAAAGACATAGCAATATATATCATTAGACACATTACATACCAAACTTGTATTCTGAACATACTCTGCTGTTTGATAACTTTGTATCGGTAAACTTTTACATCCCAGGAATACCCCCTTAACTTATATGAACTATAAAAAGGCACAGAGTTAACCCTTTAATTGCCATTTCTCTAGGAGTGTACAACTAAGGTGTTGGAAAGCCTGTCACAGAGTACTTCATTGGCGCATCCTGCCGAACCTTTTGGAGTGCATCAGCCCCATAGGTTCAGCATGATGCATGAATGAAGCCCTGAGATTGTTACTCACCAGGGCTGCATTCATGCATCATGACGACCAATGGGCATGATGCATTAATGTGTCAGTAGCCCTTAAAAGAGTTAAATTTCTTCATATTTGAGGAAACCTGGCGTCAGTGATCCATAAAGCGTTAGATTGCCTCATATTTGAGGAAACCTGAAGCCATGATTCCCTGGTATATAATGGAGAGACAATGTAAGTGGTGAATTGCCTGCACTGCTTATTACATTTGACATGTTGGTCTAGCAGTAACTAGAGGGGACTGTTGGCGGCTTAATGCATCAAACCCATTGGTCGTCATGATGCTTGAATATAGCCCTGGCGAGTAACTCGCCAGGGTTATATTCATGCATCATGCCGACCCTACAGGATTGATACACTCCCGGAGGTTCGGCATGATACACCAATGAAGTGCTGGCTCACCAGCACTTCATTGGTGTATCATGCCGACATGATGCAGGACTTACAGGACTACAGGCGGGCTGGTGGCGGCGCGGCCCCCTGGCTTCATGAAGACTATGTTCTGTGGGAAGTGATCCATCAGCATAATGCCCTTGTCTCGGTTAACGTCCAACTCGTCTATGAAGCCAAACCAGTATATCACCAGCCCCGGCCCGAACCTGGTAGGGGTAAACAAGAGGATGGGTTAGAGACAGCAGTTATGGGGGGATTCAAAGAAACACAAAGTTAAGTGACAGTCAGACAGGTATACTATAGGCAGTGTTGCCACTGGATCTTGTCCAAAATAAAGTATCAAGTTATGGTATTTATGAACGTAAAATTTAGTATTATGAATGAGATATGATCACGTCCTCTATGTACCTGTATTCACATTACTATTTTCAGAAGGTTAAACAACTTCTCTTCATCATGAAGTACTCCAGGTACACCTCCTCTAAATCATCATAGATTCCTTTACTTTTCTTGAAAATAAATTATGAATAAGGCATGCCATTCAATTAAAGTATGACTTTAGAAGGAATTTGCAAAATTACAGAAATGATATATATACATTTTTATTAAGGCATAAAGTGGCAACAGTACATCATTACTCTATGGACATCTCATATCAGGATTACACATGGTAAAGGCGATGGTAAACAAACATAACAATAATATACACAAATACATTGTAGTAATGGCTAATCAATACAATATCAATTCATATGAATTCCTGAACCCCTATTTATCTTATGATACGTGTATTGTAAAACTCGCGGTCTCCTTATTCTAGAACACCACAAGATGCTATTAATGTGTTCTAGCCCAGTGGGCATGGAACGTTGACTATTGACAACAGGTTGATATGTGTTGACAACCTTGATTAGCCAGGAAAACATACGATTTTGGACACCCTTTCTCAGGAAACTAATACAACACAGGAATCTACACACAAACCAAAAATTCTTGATAGAAAAAGGGAAAGTGGCATCTCTGAAGGGTTCCTGCAGCAGCTCAAAGTCAGTGCTTTGAGGGGCCCCCCATCCACCAAGCTTGGGATGTGGCGGGGTATGAGCGATATGTCGGTGGGTGCTGGTGAGGTTCCCATGGGAGGAGAAGGAGGGGATGGCGGAGGGGGAGCAGCTCTGAGCAGCTCACAGACAAAGCCTGAAGCACGTGTTCAGACACTCGTACAGGGCCCATGATAAATGCGAGCCATTTTTCTTAGGAGTGGGAATGATAGATGGTGAGGGCGAGCAGCTGGAGCCAGCAGTGCGAGCTGCTCACTGCCGACATCAGATGAGCAGCTCAGAGTTAGGGACCTTGATGGTGTCTACTCCTTCTGTTTGTGTGTGTGAGCTATGAGAGACTATCTGAGTTATCATGTATTATCAGCAGACTGGGGGTGGTAGGTGCCAGTAAGACCAGTGATCAGATAACAAGGCTGATCTTGACCCCCATCTATCCTCCTACCCCCCACCAAACACCCTTTCTCCATAGCCCTTACCCCAGCTAGGACATCCACATCATAGTGTCCATGCCAACTGTCACATTGGTGGGGATGGCCCGTTAGCTGCACTTAGCTACTACCCATACACCATCCGCGTTAGAAAAATCACGGAAATAAGTTTATAACCCTAAGTTCCGCAAGTCCGCTTTTTCCTAAGGCTTGATGGTACCAAGGGTGTCAGCGTTTTTAAAAAAAAGGTAGGGGTAAATAGGGTACCTTTTCACTCAAAGGTCTGTGGATAGGGGGTCTATTTCAATTCTATTAACGAGGATGGTGATAGAAGGCATAAGGAGTGCGGCGGCCGGGAGGGGTGGGGATGGATAGACTATGCTGACTGTAGAAGTACTCCCATTCATATCATCCGGTGTCTGTGATTACACCAGCCCTTCACCCTTATCACCCAGGCCATGGAGATGGTCAGAGCGATCCTTATCTAGCCACTGGAGGTGAGTTACTGCCACGTCCAATGATGATAATCACCGCCTTCCAGGGCATATCAAAACGATTCAAACTTTCGCCGAGAGTGATTACACTTGTGTGAGTAACTCACAATGTGGGAAAAGCTCACAAAGGCTTGTCACAGTGTTGTTGAGGTATGGGGCCGTGATAGGATCTGAACATTAAGTACCTGAAACTTCCACTTCTCCAGGGCATTTGACAGACTACTTCAGCCATGCCATGGACATGGAAGTGTCTGACAGGGAGGGAGCATAGGGGTGAGTGAGGGTTAGTTGGAGACACAAGCAGGGAAGATACCCTAACTTCAAACCATCAGTTCTCAATTTATGAGCTTTTCTTACAAAGTTGAAGATTATCACAAGAATGATTCATACCCTAGACTGCTCAATTTGCGTGTCTTTGTAGTTTTTAGAACCGACTAAAGAACAAAGTCAGGAAACCATGGCTAAGGACATTTTTCCCCTAGGAATTTAATAATATTTCAAAAGTGGTATCTCAGTTTTTTTTGTGTTTTTTTTTAAGTAGATCTATGTTCCACGACTTGAAACGACAGCAAAGGGAGTGAGAGACTCAGTGAGTAAGGGTTGTCAAAAACCATTTCGAAAGCTAAGGTCATATTCATGGTGCGAAAACTACATTGAACACCAATTGATGGATGATTGTATGTCGGTGCCCACCCACAGGTGCACCAGACACACAGACAGGAACAGAAAAGACGAACCTGTCACCCCTTTTAGGATGAGCTGGGGAAGTCCACAGCAAAGGGACCAGAGAATGTGTAAAAGTGATTTCACTTTTACTACGACCCCCATTAACTGGCAAATGCCATGTGGCCACACGACCAAATCGCCATAAAGCCCATAAAGGGGACTTGCCCCTCCCGATAACATCTTGCTGCGGAGAAAGCACTCGAGGTCAGAACCAATTATCTGAAATAGGGCCAGGCAGCGTGAAATTTAATGAAAGTTTAACCCGGAGGAGGGCTTAGGTGGGATTTAGTCTGGGGGCTTGGACCAGGTCGGCGGCCGGGTCGTTGAGGGTGGGAGGGGATGGAGGGAGGGGCAGGGGAATGGCTGTCACTTGCTACTGGACAAACCTACTCACCTACTGTGGGACACATTAGTTAGGGAAATAATACACTGGGTATATTTTCAATGATGGAATTTTCTGGGCACACACATCCCGGAAATGCTCTTTCATGACCATTAGATATAGATTTTGTTTAGGAAGTGTAGGTCTTTGCAGCTTGAATATTAATTAAATCAGTGAAACCCCTGAGAAGACTTCAATTCTTGTACTTTAAGTCATTAGTGTAACTTGAATAAAGGTCTCTTGAACATAATCACTGTAGTCATATATGGTCTAGTATTTGTGGATTGAATTGAAGGCCGTAATATGATAAGGGGCAAGCAGAAGGGCACATCAATGGTGGGGTTATTGGGGGGGGGGGGTTTCTCCTTGCCTGCTCATGCATTTTCATCTTTTACAAATCAGTAACATGTGACACGGCTTTGTGGTTATACTGTATACTATAGCTTCTTATAGCAAGGAATTGGTGCTAATGGGAGCTAATTTTGTTACAAATTGGGTTATGGGTGTACTTAATTCCTGTATGCCAATGTTGAGCAGACAGCGTTTAATTTCCATTATTTTGTAATGGTTCGTATCGACTTATATGTTGGGTGGCTCTTTGGCTCGCTTACCACTAGATATACCAACACAACACGAGTAGTTCGGGTTGGGCAAAGCCCCAGAAACCCCTACCTCTTGGGTAGGACTTTATTCAATTTGGTCAGTAGCTTATGTTGAGCGTCTGGACTGGACCAGGTCCAGTCTCCTTCTGCCGCTCGCCCGGCTTCTTGGTAGAAGCTGGACGCGAGGCATGGTGCTGCCCCCTCTTGTACCAACGAGGTATAGCAAGGCGACACCTAGCTGGCATAGAAGGAACAAGCACCACACGAACACGTCTCTCGGATGAACGGCACTAATATATATACAACGATGCCGGCCCCTACAATTTTAAACTTGAAACATGGTGAACATCTTCAAAACGCGCTCGGGACAACTGCTCCTCAAGTTTTAAACGCTTAAAACTGATCAGGGCAGTATGAAAAAGTGTGACTTTTTCCGATCCAAAACACAGGACGGTTTTAAGGAATAAAGAATTAATTTTGGAAAAAGAGCGGAGCAATTTTAAGTGGAGTAAAACCACTGGAGGTGTCGGCGTGTGTGCTCACAAATAAGCCACAACCCTTCGGGGAATTAGCCTAATACAAATCATACCGAAACCGAAAATGATAACGGCTTAATCCAAACCATGTGATCTTCTATACATCAAAATTTTGAGTACGCTTCTTTAAGTAGACAGCTTCAGCAATTCGCATCTTTTTCAAAATGAATGATTTCCTTTACATCTGCCTGTCTTAAATCTCATGGTATGTGTAGGGAAACTCTTTTTTCAGCAAGGATACTATACTATTCTTGATTTCAGTTTGCAGCGTGCAGAAAGATGTGATTTAAATGTGGCAAGTTTCTGTTTAATATAGTAAGGAGACCTAGTTAACTCTGAGACGTCCACATACCTTGAGATGTCCACCCTCCTGATGGACTTTAAAATTGATTTGGTGCTGAATCAGCATTACCATCTAGTTGGCTCAATGTTCATCAAACATTTTGGCAATGTTATCTGAGCAAGAAACCCTTCTTTATGACCATTATGTGTGGTGGACTTCTCAAGGTTGATGAAGCCAATGTCAGCATCCAAATTGATTCTACAATAAAGGCAGAGTGTAAGTAGTATATAATAATATATGGGAGTTGACGTGGCTTGTGTACTTGTAAATCTTTTGACAACCAGCCTAGTCTGGAACCAAAACTTTTTCACAAAAATAGTATATAAAAATAACTAGAGTCACTAGAAGTATACAGAAATTGAAAAGAGACAGTGTCAGTAGTATTTGGAAATAACAGTGTATTAATGGCAAATTGAAATGGAAGCATGTCAATAAAGCTTCTTTTTATTCATACTTAGAATACCCCTTTCAGACATACAAGTCATTCTTTATTCTCATGTCCTACTGTACTCATTGACCCCTCCCCCGCCCCGTGGCCGTCAGAGTGCGGTGCGGGCGGCACGTGCTGGGTGCGTGCGGCCTGTCTACCTGTCTGTCCACCTGTCAGGGGGGTTAGGTCAGTTAGCAGACTGGACGATGGCCAGTCTAGACGGCCACACGGGGGATTAGGCTGCTCGGACACGGCCCTACTGCACACATGGCAACCACAACTACCACGAATCATATCCTACAAGACGCCACCCGTGTATAGGACGTGCCCTAAGGTTGTAGGGCAGCAACAGGGGTCAAATTCTGGTCGTTTTAGTAGTGTTCAATTGCGCAACATCCTCACAAAACAAAAACAAAAAAACACAGCCTGAGCTGATCTAAAATTCTTTTAGGGAGAAGGTAATGTAATCCTCGCGTATTAGCCACGTCTTATACCTCAGACTCAACAAAAAAAAAAGATGCTACCCGGTATGTATGATAACACAATGTCCCATTTACGTGTCCATACCTAACTGTCTATTTAGGAAAATATGATCAGTTTCATTTTGAGCTGCTATATGTCTCCAGCTAGTATTCCACACTGGAATATTTTTCCTACAAAATGTGCCAGATCACAGAAGTAGTGTTAGAAGGTACAAATGAGAAGAGTAACTCAATGTAGCACATGGGAGCAGCTCACTGTGTGTTGTATAGAGATAGAGTCACACTGAGTAAATCACTCAGTAACTTACTATACATTGTACTATGATTATCAGCCTGTATGGACCTACAAACATGGATGATATACACTAAAGTTTATCAAACTTGAACAAACCAATTCAATTTGGTGTAAATTCCAGCCCATCACAAGTTAGACATTTCGCTACCTTAACAACGTACAGGCCTTTCTTGCACTGGCCAATTGTCGCATCCATTGCCAATGCTAGAACTAGCGAGATAAGGACTGATAACAGCCATTACTATGGGTACCAGTTCCACCTCAAGAATTCAGCAATTAATGGAAAGAATATCTTCATTGGTCTAGAATTCATCCCGCCTGCCCCCTATCCGAGGAATGGACCCCTTGTGTGCCTTAATGGATTAGCAAAGGTTGGGGATGTGCCTTATATGCGCGTATAATCAACATTGGATTAGTACTAATTAAGTGTCGGGTGCGGGCCTTATATGCCTCTTATTATACAAGAGGTACCTCTTATTATATAAGAGGTACCTCTCATTATACAAAAGGTACCTCTTATCATACAAGAGGTACCTCTTATCATACAAGAGGTACCTCTTATCATACAAGAGGTACCTCTTATCATACAAGAGGTACCTCTTATCATACAAGAGGTACCTCTTATCATACAAGAGGTACCTCTTATCATACAAGAGGTACCTCTTATCATACAAGAGGTACCTCTTATCATACAAGAGGTACCTCTTATCATACAAGAGGTACCTCTTATAATACAAGAGGTACCTCTTATTATACAAGAGGTACCTCTTATTATACAAAAGGTACCTCTTTTTATACAAGAGGTACCTTTTATTATACAAAAGGTACCTCTTTTTATACAAGAGGTACCTCTTATTATACAAAAGGTATCAGGGTATATTATTTCAGACTAAGGTAGACAATTTCACAAATTATCAGTAGAGTACACTGTCATATAATATACGTCTAGGCGCTATTTCTAGTTTTCCAATTAATGGATGGATAGAAGTATTAGTTTCCCTACCCCTTACAGATAAATGCCAGGGTACTTTCCTGCGCCGAATCAATCACTGCCACTAATAAAATCGCCAACAAAAGATCATGAGCTCAAATGACCGTCATAAAATCGTCACTGTTCATGTATCACTCGGTGATTGGACGTGCAGGGGGTGAACCCTTTAAGGACAGTTTATACTGTAGTGCACCATGCCCAATGGCCATCATCAGGCATAAATCCACCCTGGCGAGTAACTCGCCAGGTATATATCCATGCCTCATGATGACCCTGCAGGGATGATACAGTCCAGTCTGCTCGCCAGCACTTCACTGTTGCATCATGCCAATCAATGGGCATGATGCCCTCCTGCATCAGCGGCCCTTAAAGGGTCTAGTGACCGCTAATTACTTCAAACTCCAAGGTGCCCCATAATTATGGTAATTGTAATTCGTCCCCTGACATTATTATTTAAACAAAAGGCTGCCCCTGATGGGTTAATACCAATTTACCATTTCGTCGGGTTTATTTCTAGTAGCAATAGTTCAGTTGACAGTGTGTGAGCAGTATAGAAATAAACGTGTAAAGTAACGTGGTTTGCTGGAAATGACATGAGATGCCAGTTTGGAAGTGATATGTGACGCCTCACTTTGCGCCCATAGTATACATGGGGATGCGTCTTATATGTTTGGTATTTGTACTTTAGAAATTCAGCAACACCACAACATATGCCTCTAGCTATTATTAAAGGGGTGTTCCTGAGCTCGGGGTGGGCCAGGGAAATGAGAGTGTTGGAGTGATTAAGTGAGTGAGTGAGTGAGTAATAGTTGTTTAACGCCATTTCAACAGCTAAGGTCATATTCATGGCGAGAACTACATTACACAATTTCACAGAGGAAAGTGTCAGTGCCCACGCATATGTGCACCACACACATCCAGAGGGGATAGGAAAGAGGAGAAATAGACCCTTTTAAGTGGGCTAGAGAAGGCCGGAGAGTGTGGGGAAATAGCAGGTTAGCAGTGTATGAAATGAGAGTGTGAGTAGTACAATTCTATGGTAGCCTGTTAATAGTATAGGGAAATACACTGTGAGAAGTACATTGGAATGCCAGAATGTTAGTAGTATATGGAAATACAGTGTGAGAGGTATTTTGAAATGGCAGCATGTTAGTAGAATATAAATGGAAATGACAGTGTGAGTGGTACATGGAAGTAGAAGCGTGTGAGTAGTATATGGAAACTATAGTGTGAGTGGGGATTGAGTAATGGATGTTTAACGCCATTTCAGTAGCTAAGGTCATATTCATGACGAGAAACCTACATGGCACTTTCACAGATAAGTGTGAGGGTGTACCAGACACACGTAGGGGATAGGAAAGAGGAGACCTTTGTAAGTGGGCTAGGGAACCCCAGTCTGTGTTACACTGATAGGGGAGCGTGTAAGTAGTATATGGAATGAAGTGTGAAGTCTGAACGCTGTCCCAGCACTATATCGATCTCATCTCAAGTAGTGTGCTCCAGCAATGGCTGCATCCACTTGTTCATGTGGAAGATGCCTATATAATTATATTCATCATTTATTATCCTCTGAAGTCTTGAAGAGGACAACTAGGCAATTATCTGTGGTCAGTTAGCGGAATGGCCGCTTTCCTTCCCCGCCTGCCCTGCCCTGGAGGCGGTCAGACCTGGGCACGTCCGCCCTTCTCCAGCTGCCCTTCCACCGGTGCCGCGCTGACCACTAGGGCCAATCACCCCGGCCAGGTGATGGTCAGTTAAATGCCAGTGGACAAATGCCAGCATCATTTGGCGGGCGCCGTTTGTCGGCCAGTGCTAGCTGTGCACGACCCAGGCCGGCTAATCCCAATTAGCATGGTCCATAGGGGATTGGGGACCAAGGGTGGGTGCCCAGGAGGAAAGATGAGGGTGGGAGGGGAGAGGGGGAGGGTGGGAGGAAGGTAGCGGCCCCCCTGGGCTCATTACGCGCCCCTCCTGCAGCACAATGGCCGGGTACTAATCACGGGCCTGGCCCGCCTGACCTGGCCGCCCAAATCCCCGTCAGCTGCCCGCCGCCCACAAATAACCCAATTTGGGCCGCGCCGAGGTGGCGGCAGGCGGCGGGGAGCGGCCGTTATCGGGCCACCTCATCACCTCTGTGCTGCTCGCCCACCTGCCCGCCCCTCCCACTCCTCCTGCCGCCTGCTCAGCCTCCAGCAGGGACCCAGCCCCCTCTGTGCCAACACTCCATCACCTGCAGCCGCTAACACCTTATAATACTCCTCCTGCTTTTTTTTTCTCTATTCCTCCAGTAGCTTCAGACCCCTTCCCCTCCCCACCCCTTTACTATGAGCAGCTCGCGGCATCCACAGGGGGGCGATTGTCGGCGGGCAGGCAGGGGTCGGGGTCCTCCTGCCACGGGGTCCCGGCGGGGGTCATAAGGCTGGCGGCCTAAGACGACTTAATCTGGGATTAGCGTGAGACGAGCGTCACACAGACAGATCCTGGAGGAGCCATCAGGACACGGGCTCAGGGGCCGCCTGGGGGCCCAGGCCACTGAGTGTGTGTGAGCTGCTCACAGTGTTACGGCACGAGCAAGAGTGAGCAACTCTATTTTTAAGTTTTTTTTAGTTTTTAACCCTTAAAAGGTAGGAAATGCATTACTGGATGCATCATGACCATTGGTCATCATGATCCCGCTACCCGGGAATACCCTATTACAATTAAGAAATAGAACATTCTCAGAACACGTAAAAAAAATAATAATGGTAGATCATGGACACGAATATATGTGAATTTTAGAGTCCTGAGGTAAAACTTGTGAGCAAAAACTTTCTTGACAGACTTTAAGGGTTCCTATTTTGGCTCTTCACAGAAAGTGTGTCCTGTCTAATGATGACGTCTGGCCCCATTCAATAGAAGTAGTCTGAGTTCTTCAGACAGCCTGGCTATTAAACCGGTGTCAAAACTATAGAATAGAGTATCCAGGACAAGTAAGTGTGGATATACTTAATAATACAGCCACATAAAGTAAACTGAGTAGCCAGACATCTATGTTTACTATATACCCACATCAAGATCAAATTTGTATTACTGATTTCTGTGATGGTAAGAATAGTGGTATATATCTCTGTAAAGATCAAACACAGCAGACATGCTGATGGGTTTATACACATATAGCAAAGAAATTTTGAATTTTAAAAAAATGAGGGGATTTCATGTTGCTGAAACAGGACACTGCAGACATGACATTTCACCTCTGGAGATACTTTCAGAACAGACAAATGTGTCAAGTTAGAAAAGGCATGTGTACAAGCCTGGTGTGACAATTGATAGCAGTTGATATGCATTCACTAAGTATAGTCTGGGCATATTTATGAAGACATGGCAGTATAATAGTAAGAGGAGCCATGACATATGTCACACTGCCCAAACACATGCATACAAGGTATCCCTGGGAATAAAGTAATTTTACCTGGGTGAGTTTCACATGGTACTAAAGTCATACAGAGTAGGTTATTTGACATTTACTCCCAGGGTCCCATGGCTTCATGTTTCCTAACAATTTAAGACACCACATGTTCTAAATGTAGAACCAACAGGAAAAAATTTAACGCATGCAATCATGCACGACTGGCCCAGTCGCCCACCACCTACCGTAGGGGACTGTCAATATAGTGACAGTGTGTCGAAGACTCAATGCTTAAGGCTATGGAGGATGCACCCATTATCGCTCGCATGTTTTATTGGCGAATAACTCCTCTCCTGGCGAGTTAAGCATTGCACAATACCAGCAGGTCTTGAATAAGGATACATATTAACCATACAAACGCACGAGACAATGTAATTCTCCTCCATTTTGTTATAATCCAGCAGTTTCATTGCAACTGTGAGTCGATCATCTCGCTGTCTGCCATTTTGTATTTTGATATTCCGTGCGCATGCGCGAACCCTCCTTGCCGGAAGTCACAATTTTGACAGAGAAATGATAGATAATATCGATTTAACTTAAAAATTGATGGCTTTTTGACGACCGGTCACTCTGCACGCATGCGCAAACTCGCACGAGGATGCCCTGGGTGGAGGGAGAGTGTAAAGACTAGTACATAATGTACATATATAGTATCTCAGAGGGCGCAGGCAGTAGCCAGTGTAAGGCTAATACATAGAAATCATAAGAGCCTGTGTCCTCTATGTATACTACGCATACACTCGCCCTTCCGGAAGTGCGATAGCCATAACAAACTTATGGCGGTCTGGTTTACAGGATCAGCATATAAACGGTCTTATACGAAAATTTACCAACTTTTCCTCAAGCTAACGCGTTATATGCACGGTCTTCCATCCTTACCTACTGAAAAACAGCGTCTTAATTGGACAATTCCCATAGGAACCCATGTGTTATGTCTATCGCGAAAATCTATTGACAATGCTATGCTATGGAGCCTCATTTTCGTGAGAAAGAAGGTAAAATATGTCAGATTTTTTCTTCAGTTATTTGCATAGGTAAAGAAATTGTTTTTCCAGGAATTGTTACCATCTACAGAAAGACAATGATCTAAAGAAAATCTATCAACTTTCCATTAATTTATAGACCCCTTCTTTGTATAAGAAATTCCCACTTAAAGTTGCCCATTTTGATCGACCAAAAATGTTGAAAACCTGCCTCCAATGACCCAGCAGGGGCTGGGCCAACAAGTGAGACAATTGTCAATGAAAGCTAAAACCACTGCCTGGGAATACTTTATTATAATTAACAAAAAAAACATGCTATGAACAAGAAAAACTCACAATAACACCAAAATGACAGGTGCAGAAATTTTAACATGAAAAGTCAATAAGACATGTGAATCAGTTTGTTTTTCATATAGTGTGTGGGTAAAACTTTAGGGCAAAAAACTTTTAAGACAGATTTCAAGGGTTCCTATTTCGGCTCTTTGCAGAAAGTGTGTTCTGTCTAATGATGACATCTGGCCTCATTCAATAGAAGTAGTCTTGACTTCTTCAGACAGCCCAACTGTTAATCTGGTATCAAAACTATAGTATAGGATATCTTGGACACATAATTGTGGACATGCTTTCTATACATTACACTCACATAAAGCAAACCGAGTAGCCAGACAGCTATGTTTACTATATCCCCATGTCAAGATCAAATTAGTATTATTACCCTCAATGAAGAATGCTCCTGCAATAGGAGCCTTCAGACATGACATTTCACCTCTAGAGTTACTTTCAAAAGACACAAATCTGAGAGAAGGCATGTGTACGAGTCTGGTGTGACAAACCATAGGAGTCAATGTGCTTTCACTAAGTATAGTCTGGGCATATTTATGAAGACATGGCGGCATAATAGTAAGAGGAGCCATGACATATGTCACACTGCTGGAAAACATGCATACAAGGTGTCCCTGGGGATAAAGTAATTTTACTGGGTGAGTTTAACATGCTACTAAAGTCATAGACAGTAGAATATTCGACATTTTCTCCCAGGGTGCCATGGCTTCATGTTCTGGTTTCATGTTCTCTAAACATTTATGACACTACGTGTTCTAAATGTAGAATCAACAGGAAACAAGTGAGACAATTACTATCTCATACATAAAGACAGTTTGTCCAAACTCTAGGGGATAAACTGCAGTCAGTTACACCTGTTTTATGGCAACTGCGTAATATAAAAGGGTTATGAGTGTAAGTCACCCTGGGCATTCTTTTTGTTGTGCTGCTCATTATCAGCTTAAAGTTAGTACATACGAAAATGGGATTTTCTAATTCCTGCTTAAACCTGTTCTAAACACTGTCTTAATTTCATATTAAAAGGATGATTAATGATAAAATGTGATCCATGGGCAGAATAGGGTCAGGCTTGGGAACCATAATATTCACCCTCAGGCTTCGTCCAGTACGTTTCTTATGGGTGCAACCTAATTTGTGCCCTCCAAAATGTGCACCTAAGGCTTAAATCTATCAATAACATTAAAATTCTAATGAAATTGCTGAAAATAAGGATGATTAAAGTGCACAGTTGAGTAATAAAAGTCTATTGAACATCTTGTCACATTTTAGAGAAGATTTATTCTTGAGACCCAATCATCGGATATGTGACCAATAGTCAACTAGACTATTGGCATGTATATCCACCAAGGGTAGGAGTGTTTCATATATCACTCACCAGGGGGAGGGCCCATACTAGGCCACCAACTGTAAATATGTTCAAATGACAAATGCAACCGCTGGAGTAAGACGTTAACTTGTTGTTAACTTGGTGGAATTTTTTCTTTTGTTACTTAATAAAAAGGGCCTCCTGGAAGTCGCAGGGGCGAACATGGAGCCTGATTTTGAGCACTTGAAGTCACATTAAGTATAAATTCACCAAGCCTATGAGGCAAACCCTGAGTTTAGAAAAATCCTATGAAGCAGAAAAAAGGTTTTTTGTTTCAGGTAACATGCTGAAAAATATTAGGTAGGGTAGGTCAGATTTTTTTTTTTTTTTTAAATTACTTTTGATGCCTCAAAGAGACAAGATGAGCCGGGGCAGCCGGCCGCGACACACGAGTAACTTAAGTTGCCCAAAAAAGGATAGAAATAGATGAATTTTCCTCTAAACTCAAGAAAAGAAATTAGGGTTGGCCCTGTTTAGCTAGGTAGGGTCGGTTTACCTGAAACAAACAATTTTCTTTTGGCCTGAGGCGCACTGAGGGTTAGTTTCATGTAAGAGCGACGCCTTATAATACGACAATATTGCTCCCACTACTCACCTCCAGTACCCAGTACCAATGTTTTCAGAAAGCTAAATACAGATATATGCGAAGCCATCCCCTGACATACACCTCAGCCCATCTATCCAACTATAGCCCTGCATGGGCAGACACAATGGAGAGTTAGGAGATGTATCCTTCACTGTCCTCTCCACCCTATATATAACATGTTAATGACCCATTCCAACTCAACTACCCATCGTAGCACTTGTGAGAAAACTGTAGTATCGCATGGGGTCCGAGAAAATGGGCAATTAGGGCTGACATATTTCACTGTTTTCCCTGAACTTATACATTGTATTGCTAAATAGATGGGTATACGGCTATGTCTAGAACTAGTACGACTAACCTTAATATCTCAAACTTGACTGTCATTCACGGAACTTGAGTTTACTTTGGTGCGTCATATGGGGAACTAGAGCTGGTGCATTTCATGGTGTTCACCAGGACCTTAACATGTGTAGATAATCTAAAAATTATCTGTTGAATCTATCGAGTCTCCTCATAAAACTGAACAGTGTATAATTGTAATTATATTGCAGTGAAGCAGTGTAGTTTCTACAATGAAGCCCCAGACTGTGGAACAAGGAACCTCAGTAAAAATAACGAGGGATCTCTGACAACTTTTATTTTGACATTTGACAAAATGGAGAGTTAGGAAATATATCAGTCACTGTGCTCTCCATCCTATATAACATGTTGATGACTCATGACAGCACTTCTGGGTAAACTAGTAGGCCAGAGGATCTGAGAAAATGGGCAATAAGGGCTGACATATTTCACTGTCTTTCTCCGAACCTATATTTTTTATAGCTAAAGAGATGGGTATCTGGCTATATATGAAACTAGAACGTCTACTTTTAATACCTAAATGTGGCCTGTCATTTTTTTTTTTAATATAGAGCAGCGCTCATTTTTTATTTAAAAATAAAATAATGTCTATAGCTATACAGGTCTTCGCTACATTTTTTGATATTTTGTTATATAAACACCACAGGACACCACAGGACAATACATAGCGCATTATTATAGTGAGTATGACAATAGATGTGTTCTATATGACTAGTGATAGAGACTAGATACTGATATACCTCTACATCGATACAGTTTTCGCAGCTCCGTTCCCCTATCTAGGAGGTATGCTATGAGTGAGATACTAGGGTTCTTTCAGTGTATGCATAGCGGTTACATTGAGTCCAAAATAGCCTCCCATTTCCTAAACCTCTTTTGCTTGTTCTCTAGACTGCATATAAATTTTTCTGAGAGAAGAGAGTGTTTAAACTCTCCTATCCATTGCAATAGATCAAGATGGCACTTGTGATACAAACGCTGCCTATAAATGTAAAACCTGGTTCTAAGCATTACATTGTTGATGATATCACCATTTGGAATTTTCCTACATAATCCAAGTATCAATTCATGCTCATCTAAATTCCCTGTATCAATCTTAGCAACAGTGTTTATCCATCTTACGACTGACTTCCAGAAGTAGGCTACTGGGGGGCATTTCACAAGGAAGTGATCAAGAGTGTCAGTCTTACCATCACAATATATACATTCTGGGCTTTCCCTTGCACGTATATCAAACAGGTATTTGTTACAAGCTAGTATTTTATGGAGTACCTTATATTGAAATGATTGTAACTTTGTTTCCCTACTCACTTGGTATGGACTTATATATATGTCATACCATGGAACCTTTGTAAATTGGACCTCAGGAAAGACTTTTGCCCATTTCATTTCATTCCTTGGCATTTGTTGTGAGTGACGGTATAGAACAATCCAATACAATTCCTTGCTTGATGTTGAAAAGAGATTAACTACATCTGGGTTATTATCAATGACCCAGATACAGTCATTTGGCCTTTGAATTCCGTCACTGGATATGCTAGCTCTCCAGCTACCTGGTATACTTTGTCGGATTTGTAGAGCCTATGAAAGTTACACTGAACACCATACCTTTGAGAAATTTGAGTGTCTGACATAAAACTTCCATTATCCAGTAAATCTTCAACCCTGACAATACCAGCCTCCCTCCAAGACTTCCAAAATATTGGTGTATTATTGATAGTGATAAACTTATTCTTCCACAATACTTCATTACGGACCTCCGTTTCTCTTACTAGTGAGACATTTTGGAATTCATGCCAGTCCTTGAGAACCTGATAATAGAATGGGCTTGCTTCTCGTGGTATGTTAATATCTGATTTTGTATGAATGAACAGTTTCAAGTCAGACACTTCATGGAGAAATAACTTAATAAAATCACATGGAACCATGGTGGTATCCCAATAGAACCTTTTGATCCAGTTTATGTTAGATACAATGATTTTCGTTTTAAAGTTGCCTACTGCAAGTCCACCATGCTTAGTCTGTGCCTGAACACGTGCCCTGGCTACCTTGTTCCTGTTGGAGCCCCATAGGAATCTGTCAACAACTTTATTGACTTCATCTATTGCTCTAGATGGTGTAGTGGTGACTGAGGCCGGGAACATCACACATGGTAGCATTAGGCTGTTTATGATGATAGTTTTGCCTTTGAGTGAGATGTTGCGGTGTCTCCAATCCTCACTTATGCTGGTGATTTTTTGTATCTGGGGTTCAAAGTTCCACGAGTAATTTTGGGCTTCTGTCCTATTCGGTGCTACAGAGATGCCCAGGACAATCAATCTTTCGCTCCATGCAAGACCCTCCAATCCGGCCTGACTAGTGTCAATACCACCGAGTGCAAGATATTGTGTCTTATATCTATTCACCTTCAGACCAGAGTACCTCCTAAACCTTCTCAAACAGTCCAGCAGGTGATGTAGAGCTGCTGCTGACTCGATAAAACAAGTGGTATCATCAGCATATTGACATATCTTTACTTCTCTAGTACCAAGTCTTATACCTTTAATATCTACATTCATGCGTACATTATGAGCTAACAGTTCTACAGCAATAACAAATAAAAAAGGCGATAGACAGCATCCCTGTCTGGTTCCGCATGCAAGTTCAAACCAGTCACTTGTGTACCCATTATTTATGACACAGGCAACAATGTCTTTATATAATATCCTGACCCATGAGATGTATTTTTCCCCAAATCCAAACCTTTCAAGTGCCTTAAAGATAAACTCCCACCTTATCTTATCAAATGCTTTTTCAAAATCAACCGCCACCAGAATGCCAGGGCGACTTAACTTTGTGGTGTATGCTAATATATCTTCAACTGTGCGAATACTTGTTCCTATATACCTTGACCTAACAAATCCAGATTGATCTGAGCTTATAATACTAGGGAGGTGGGGTTTTATCCTTTCTGCCAGGGCCTTGGTGTAGATCTTATAGTCTGTATTCAACAGGCTGATCGGCCTCCAGTTTCCTAGCTGGAGTCTATCTTTTTCCTTTTTAGGGATAAGGGTTATAATGCCACGTTTCTGTTCTTGGCTCAAGCTGCCCGTTTCAGTGGCATAGAGTAGACTTTGACTAACATCATCCCCAATATCAGTCCAGAAGAACTTATAAAACTCTGCACTTAGCCCATCAGTGCCTGGGCACTTCCCATTCTTTAAAGATTTAAGACTGTTGAGAAAATCTGACTTTGATAAGGGTCTCTCTATCATCTCTCTCTGGTTGTCAGACAAGACAGCTAAGTTGTTTGTATCTATGAAGGGACAACTGTCATCAATACCATCTAACTCTCTATAGCTATCTGAGTACAGATTTCTGTAGAATTGCTTCTGTACGCTAAGGATATCTTTGCATTCAGTGACTATATGCCCATTTTGATCTTTCAGTTGAGTAATAAGTTTGTCCATAAAATTCTTCTTTTCTAAATTCAAAAAGTATTTGGTTGGTCGTTCACCCACCTGGGACCAATTCGCTTTTGACCTAAACATGATGGCTCTAGCTGTCTTTAATTCAATATCTTTCAGGTCTCTCTTAACACTTTCCATTTCATCAATTACATCATGGCCCTCATCAAAGGCTGCAGTCAATTTGCCCAGACTGTTTGCTAACTCCCTCTCCACCTTTTTAGACTCTGCCTTCTTCTTTTTGCTGTGATTAATTGAAAATTTCCTTATCTCATACTTCAGAATCTCCCACTTCGCATTGGGTGCCAGATCCTGGTATTCTATCTTACATTTTCCAAGCATAGTCTTAAGTTGATTCACATAGTCTTTATCTGAGAGAAGGGTATTATTAAACTTCCACACATTTGGGCCTCTGTCCTGGTCAGCACTGGAGATTCCCAGTGTTACCTTACTGTGGTCAGACAGCGTTCCAGGACGGATATCTGTTTTATGAACAAAGCCTGTCAAATGCTCAGACACTAGCCAGAAATCTATCCTGGATGCTTGCTCCTGCCTATGAAAAGAATATCTACGTAAATTAGGGTGTCTAACTCTCCATATATCCACTAAGCTGAGAGTATCTTGTAGACTGTATATTTGCTTCCTATACTGCTTATTAGCTGCCCTTCTACTATTAGTTGCCCTTCTGTCTATATATGGGTCCGGGGTTTCATTAAAGTCACCTCCAAGGAGAAAGTTTTCGACTTCATAGCCTTTTAATCTATCTGATATTTCATCTAATACAGCCATCTGGTCTGCTTCATAGTTTTGTGTTGGAGCATAAATATTGCATAAGACATACTCCGCTCCCTGAACCTCGATGTGCAATATAATATACCTCCCATTGGCATCCAGTGTCTTTTCTAGGCATTTGTTAGGGTAATTTCTATTGAAGAGTATGGCTACACCTTTGGATGATGAGCTGCCATTTGCACATACCATATCACCACCCCACTCAGCCTTCCAAATCTTTTCCACTTCTGATGTGCAGTGGGTTTCCTGAAGGAAGATAATATTATAACTTTCATCCTTTAGCTTCTTGAAAATAGCTCTTCGCTTATCTCTCACCCTTATGCCATTAACATTAAAGGAGCATAGGTTAATCACTCTTGTGTTATTGGTCATAACATTTTGGATTCAGAATAAGGGTCATATTATATTTGGTTTTACACAGAATTTGTGGGGTACCAATAACTCTACTTTTTAGGTTCAGTTGTCTTACAATCATCCACAGCCACGCTGTGAGGGTACAATACTCATATATCATCATATAAGCCTTGCTAACATTCTGTTGGCACCTCATAGAAACAAAATACAATAACACAACTACCAAAATGATGTACATAATCTTGCACACACAAATAACAGATAAACATAAACACACAAGAAGAGAAAAGTAGAGCATTCACGTTTAGTTGCTCCATATACCATGCGTCTCATGCAACTGAGAGAGCTGTTTGATTATATGTTCATTTTTGTTGGGTATTTTAATTAAGACTATTGCGATCCATCCCTAAGTTGAATGAATCTTGAGCACCACATGATTATACCCAGCTGTTGCAGTCATTACCATCAACACACACACATACATATACATGTATACATTTTGGGGCGGAGTAAGTTAGGCAGTATCCTCAAATTCCTGGCGCACTTCTTGGAGAATTTTACCAAGCAGGTTTTTTCCAGACCATAGCTCCTGGTTTAAGGCGTTCTTATCAGTCAGTCTCATCCCTATGCCCCATACAGCATCTTTTGAGGCTTCACCAATAACCTTATTTCCTGTGCTAAGGAGACGCTGGCGAATGAGTGGATTTTGTTGGACCTTAGCCCTAATCCCTTCCGTTGCGATGGACTTGGATTTAGCGATCCATTCGTCCTTGTGCTCTTCCCTGCACTTGTGTAGTATGCCCTTTAGCTTGGCAGGCACGTCCAGCCGCCATGCCTGTCTCTCTAGGTCTTCACGCCTTGCGATAATGCACCTTTGTATGGCGAGGTATTTCTCCATCGATGTGTAGGTCTTGTCTCCAATCTTAAATGTAGCAGGGTAGTGGTTGCAAAAAGGGGAGGCCTTGGTGAAGAAAACTACAGTGTTCTCATTCTCTAGTGTAGCCAGAGCCTCTGGTCCCAAATATTCAGGAAGAGTGTCCCAGTTTTCTTTGTTGTAGAGCTTGCCATCGAGGTACAGGGATGTGCCCGACATTCTCACCTCTCTGTAAGTGCCATGGTTCTTGGCCACCCAATATGTCTTTTTAACTTTAGCTAGTTCCCCTTTCAGTTTGGTGGGGATATCCTCACTGAGCCAGAGTTGGGCACCGTTTACTTTGTAGTCCCTAAACTGTGCTCTTCGCCCCCACAATTTATTTCTTGCATCCAGGAATTTCAGCCTTATTAGTACAGGCCTTGTAGCTTGTCCAGGGTTCCTCGTAATGCGATGAGCCACGTCAATGCAGCTACTCTCCATTTTTGCATGGCGCCAAAAGATTCTTCCCAACTCTACCCTCAAACTTTCAGATGTTTCGTTTTCACCCTCTGGGAGGCCATCCAGCAGTAAGTTCAATTTTCTTGAGTACGCTTCCTGTTTGATGGTGTTGTCCTCATTTCTCTCGAGGTGAGCCTTATTTTCTTTAACCTGTATCTCAGTTTCCTCCAGCTTGGTTTTCGTCTCTGATAGTTGGTTCTTTGTTTCCGTTAGATCCGTCTGGAGCTTAGCGACTTGCTCCTTCAGGACCTGGATGTCGCCTTTGTTGATTTCTACATCCTCCGCCACACTTGAAAGGTTATCGTTGAATTCCTTGATGTCGTTTGCAGTAGTTTGACCAGTGTTGTCGACTCTGATAAGCCGTTCCTCGATCCTGGCTAAAGTTCTAGCTAGCGTGAGTAAACTCAGCTCCTCAGGGTTGATGTTCTGGGTTAGTGTAGGTTTGCTAGCAGTACCAGCTACCCCGCCGTTAAACTGGTGTTGGTGGGCTTCTTCGGTGACCCTCAGTTTTCTATCAGTATCATCATCAGACAGTCCTGCTTCTTCAGGCATTCTTTTTTTCGCTGCTTTGTCAGTGTTTTTACATTCCATAGGGGCCTCCCCTTCCCCAGATGAGTTGCTCTCCATTGTGACCAGAGGTGCACCGGTTGGAATAGATACAGCACCCCCACATTGATCACTGACACTTGATGTTGACATATTGAAACCTGGGCGAAGTCTAAAGATGCACAAGGTCTAACCCCTACCAGCTGACAAAACCTTGACCAGTGTTGGGTATTTAGTCACAATAGGGCTGGGGAGGGACAGCTAATAGGAAATCGACCTGTGCAGTAGTTCACTGGGTTATATACTCATATTTCATATGTGGTTAAGTTGATGATACAGCACCGACAACTGAGAACACATGGACATGGAGCTATGTATGGCTACTACATGTTACATAGAGCCTGCCTCCATACCTTTGAGTGCATTCAGTTAGACATTCAATATGGACCGGTTAGAACCATCCAATTTGAAAAATTCTTTTGGATCTAGAATCCTTGGAGCATCTACTTTCTGGCAAACTTTGAATCGTCACGATCTGACTGTCTGCCTGACAGTTTTGTTGCCGAGCACGTAGAGCGGTTCCAATCCCTGTGCGTCAGACCCACTAATTATCAAGTGCATTGAATCAGGCTTGATCTCACGATTCTAACAATATATAGTTTATGGGGGTTTCTCACAGTGTAGTTGCTTAAAGAATAGTTGTTTACTTTAAAGTTGTAGAGTTACTGTTACTAACTGTAGTAGTAGTGTCTCGAACACACCCAGCACACTCAAATCAGATACCACAGCAAGGCTCTATGATATCTCAACTACCAACTGCCTGTTTAGCAGCATTTATATCTGCCTAGGTATGTCACTCCTTAAATATATTGTACAGCTTAAAATTGTCATAGAGAGGCCCAACAAACGCCAAAATGATCGTGAAAGTCTACCGAGTGAGGCTACGCTTATGCCGTGTTGTTATTGTTTATATGGGCCGAACGGGAGTATGGTTTTCGTCATGCACTTCCTGTTGCTACTTGCTTCAATTATCGCTCAGTTCTGTCCATGTGCGACCTAAATGTGGTTTGCTTCTGTGTAATTTACTGAAGGATTTGAGAGGGACTTCACATATACAGGTTCCTTGGTACTTGTTTGTTTGTTCAGCGAAGTTTGTGCTCCCGAATAAGGCTATAGAATGCCAAAAAACAGTTGTCTGCTGGGAGTGATATTGCTGGGCACTTCTCTGGCTGGGTGCGTTCGACCTCCCTGTGGCCTGTCATTTAATGAACCTGGGGTATGTTTCAGAACAGGCAACGATTTGCCTCACATTTTGTATCTTAAACGATCAGAAATTGTGCGATTGGTTGATAATCATAATGCTGCCTTTTGGACCACAATGAGTCATTAAACTACAAGGAAAATTACATCAGACTGTTAATAACCATAGTAGGAATATCCCAGGTGTAGAACCCTATGCTAGTGCTTGGTATAATTCTTTATATGTTATCATGTAAAACCTACGATTTACCCAGATTCTGTGTTTGTTGTACGATTTTAGTGATAGTACATTAATTTAGTCATCGTACAACGTTATGAAACATACCCCAGAGGTTCACCAGGCCTGCACATGTGTTCATGGAAACCTCGCCGAGTCTACAACTAGATGATCAAGATCTCGAGGTGTCAGGAATATCTCAAGTCCCGACTTGAATGTTATTATCTCTGAGATGTGGACATGCCAAGACATCTTTTACTCAAGAAAGCTCTTGATTCTAGATCCTAAGATGATCTCAAGATTCATATAAACATATCTCCAGTTACTTTAGAGTAAATGACTGGTTTCTGTTCTTGTAGATGGTGATGTGCTAAATTTTCAAGTGGTCACCTGCCCAAACCCTGCCAGTTGCGAACGTTCCCCAGCGGGGTCCTGTTCAGTGAGACTGCACTGCCAGGGTATATGTGAATTACTCTTCTGTAACAAACCTCATGACGGTATTTCCTAACACGGTACGACACAACCTGTACGATTCAGAAGACCTCCAGTCGTACACAAGTCGCAGACGTACCAAATGGCCTAACTTTGCACGGGGTGGGTAGGGAAAGTACACCGATGTCTATGGTGGTACGAATGGTGACATTATGATTGCTCTATACAACAAGGCTATAGCTTAGTCGCACAGGATGCTACTGTACCACGACTTTGATAGCTCAAATCGTAGCAGGTTAGGAGGAGTGAGAGTAATAGATGTTTAACGCCATTTCGACAGCTAAGGTCATATTCATGGCGAGAACTTCATTACACAATTTCAGAGGAGAATGTGTCAGAGCCCGCGCATATGTCCACCACACACATCCCGTTAGGTTAGGAAAATACCATCCTGTGCACATTTATAGTATAGGAGACTGCATACACATTTGATCAGACATCCAGTCCTTTTGGACAGGGATTTAATGCTGCCTGTCCGATATACAGTCACCATTGATTAAATCTATGGCTGACCTGATCTATCAGGTGAATGACCAAATCCAAGTCCAGAACTAGAACAATCGCCTCAATACACCAAACCCTGTCATCCCTGAAGCTACAGGCCAGGCTTGGTGTATGCAGTTCATTTGTATGAGGCTTGACAAGGGACCCCCTCCTCCTCACCACCGCCGACCTTAACCATTTAAGGACCGCTCATGTGTTAGTGTATCATGCCCATTGGTCGTCATAATGCATGTCCCTATGGGATTAATACTCCTCCTGGAGGGTCGGCATGATGCTCACATGAAGTGCTAGCGAGCAGTCTCGGCAGCATTTCATTGGTGCATCATGATACCATTGGGTATGATGAACTCTGCATTGATCAACGACCTTTAAAGGGTTAACCCCCCCCCCCCACACCGACCCACCCCCGCACCTGAATCAGCATTGTTTGTGATGTGAGGTCGGTCGGGCGGCTTCCGGTGACGAGATGGCGGAGGTTTGATACATCGTCCCGGTGTCGGATGTGCCTCCCGGGTGTCGGTGCCTCCTCCACGGCGCGGCTCCATCCCGGGGCTTCCTGTGGCCTGTCACCACATGGCCGCTCATACATACACGTTAATGGGCAGGTATGGACGTGACGCGCGCCCAGCGTCAACATGCGCCGCCCTCCAGGGCGGAGGTAGCCAGGGGCAAAAACTGGCAGTATTCCTAGGCGGCCTCATAAGGTTACCTTGATTTAGTCGGGTCGGGAATGGATGCATTTTTGCTGAGTTTTGAGAAGGAAACTGCAGTTCTCCTCCCACGCATAACGATTACCATGTGTCATATGGGGGTGGAGAAGGGGATGGGGATGGGGGTATTTGTTCTGTTGCTGAAAATGGTAACTTGTGATGGGAAGTTTGACCGTAACTCTGAACAAGTAATCGTTATGGAAATGAGAGAATGTTTTCATAGTTACCTCAGAAAGTTATAAATCTGTTTTGTGTAATTCTCACAGGAAGATCCACACATCCCACGGAGCAGAACTTGTAGAAACTATCAGATAGTACAATCCTTAGCAGACAAATGCAAAGTGACTTGAATATGAGATATCACATAGGAGATGAATGGGATATCATTTATTGGGGAACTCTCCTCTGTAGCCTAACCGATATTATGGTAAAGTATAAATCAAAGGTTTTATAAATACACAATCCAGTCACACTTGTTATTTCAGTGAAAAGTACCTAGTATTTTCAAAAGCATAGCGGGCAATTCAATCTATATATCTGCAAGTACTAAGCTGACAATTGCTCACAAAATACCTTCATCCCATGGTCTGGTTTGGTTTAGTTTGGTTGAATTTACGTCCACTAATAGTACTTAAAAGTTAGCAGACATTTCTGTGGTTCACAGACATTAAACTTGTCCTTTCATTTCTTTTTGGACAGGTATTTCAAAGCTGCTTGTCCAGACAGCTAGACAGGTATTTATATACTGCTTGCCCGACACAGCAGTGACCGAATCTATGAATGACCGAATCTATGAGATGAATGACTGTATCTATGAGCAGGGTTGAGGGGGAAAACCGCTACCAGGGCTTCATTCCCCTACTTTTTATGAAGGAAGCAAGTGTTCTTTTATTTGCCTGGTCCCATAGGCAGGGCCAGACAAACCACGGCCTTTGATCACTCAGACGTGGTTCACTGAGGGGGAATCCCAAGGCAAATGACAAGCATGCAGGCCCGGGCCCACGCCTATGGACACCAGCTGCCCACATGCTCACCCCAAGCCACAAGAAACCCCAAGTTTGTCTTTGTCGCCTTTTACGAATCTGGTATGCCCACTGGTAGAATGGCGGGAGAATTCCTCATTCATGGACTCCCAATGAAGTTATTCTGCTCCTCCATGCCCTCACATGAAGGTCCCCACTCCACAAGGGGACATCCCATGGAAAATCTACTGAGGGCTGTGTTGGACACCGATACAAATGTATGATAGACAGGTTCTGATTGAGTAGCATAATAGTTAAGTGATGGATTTCTTCGGTTCAGGCTGATGTCCAAGTAAGACACTGCTATGATAGTGGACAGGTAGGGGGGCAGGGAGAAAGGTGTAGATGGTGCTAATCGCTGTGTTGGAGCCTCCAAAGATGGAAGTAACCAAGCACAACAATATCCCTGAAGTTCTTAAATAGAACCCTCTATACATAGGCTTTGTACAGAAATGTATAGCTTTTTAGAACTTCATTAGAAAATCCCTGAAATCAGGGAAAACCCATGAGGATATCCATCCCTATAAAATAGTGGACAGATTCTAGGTAGAATGAACAGGGTTGGAGGGGGTGTGTATCAGGGTACAGGGCGCCGTAAGTGCAACTGGTACTTATCATGCTGGTTGTTAGGAGTGCTTAATATCATGACAGGTACCATATCAAGCAATGGCTGACCCACTGAACGTCCCTACTAATGCCTATAAAGGTGAGGGTTTCAGGGTAGATAGAAGCCGTGAGAGCCTAATTGGTACCCATCATGCTTGTTGTTACCAGTGCTTAATATCACGACAGGTACCACATCAAGCAATGGCTGACCCACTGGGCGTCTCTACTAATGCCTATAAAGGTGAAGGTATCAAGGCACAGGGCGGCGTGAGAGTCCAGCTGGAACCCATCATGCTGGTTGTTATCCAAGCAATGGCTGACCCACTGGGGATCCCTACTGAGCCTATACAGGTGATGGTATCAAGGCACAGGGCGGCGTGAGAGCCCACCTAGTGTGGCCCTTACCCAACACAGGTGTCGAGAGGAACAGGAGGACGGGTCCTTGCAGAGAACAAATATTGTCTGTTTAAATTAGCTGACACGTAGCTTTCAAAGGATGCCGTGATCAATCACAATAAATAAGCAATGTCTTGTCACCGCCTCCCCCCATCCATCACCCCCCCCCGCCACCATCGGGGCCCAGCACCATTGGGCGGGTCCCATCTGGCCTCCTGGGTGTGGCACCACCGCCACCACTCCTGTCACTATTGGCACCACCATTGCACTGGCGGATTTAGAGGGGAGAGGCGCGGGGGCGCACGCCCCCTCTTTTCCCCAGTACTTAAGAGTTTAATTAGATTTTTTAGACCACAAAATTTGTTGAAAAATCGGGTGTGCGCCCCCTCCTTTAGGCCCGCGCCCCCTCCTTTTCCAGATCCTGGACCCGCCACTGACCATGAGGGTCGAGGTGGCCCTGGTCCCTGCACTCTGTTTCTAAAGAGGACGTAACCGGCATTCTGGATCTTCAGGTAAATTAGCAGCTTTCCCCCTTTACAATAATAGCCAACAATAACCAAGAAAAAAACTGCTTTCATCATGCCTTTGCTAGTAGCGTCAGCTTTCTACAAAGGATATGGGAAGTGTGAGAAAAGGGACCCCTTTTACATGTTTTTAAACGCAGATGGCGTCACCTTTAGATCATGAGTGCAAGGACTTGGATGCCCCACCCCTTCCACACACACACACACTACCAGCAACAGTCACCGCTGCCACCTGGCACGCTGGATCCCTGGTTCCACCCTGGGGGCACCCACCACACAGGAGTCTGATCTCACCAATTTGTGACAAGTGAGTGGAACATCAAAGACGTCTGTGCTCCTGCCAAAAGAAGTCTTGTCTTGTGTGCCCTTCCGTGAGAAATGTTTCAGGGAAGATACGGTGTGCAGGGGTGTTTTGTATGTATATAGAGAATCCATGATGGCAATACTAGTGTAATCAGAGATGCCACTTGCTTGTCGATAAAAAAAAAATAAATACAATAAATCCAGGAAATAAACATACATGTAAATTGACACAGAAATGTCCACAGAAAACTAAATCAGGAAAAGTGGCATCTCTTTTGTAATATATGCCATACCTGGCGTACAAACCTATAAAGTGTGAAGACTAGGTCGCAGAGTCTGAATCTAAGCAAAAGGTTTGTACCCTACACTCATCTTAGCTACATGCACCCTCTCTTATTCATCACTGTTTCATCTATTATACAACTTTTATGTTTCGCAGAAAACAGGTATAGATGACAGGTATTATCGATGCAACAGGCACAGCAGAAATACGCTAATATCACTCTATATGACGGACATACGTTTGAAATGCCACAGTCGCAACCATTGGTTAGCCTTACGAGTATAGGGTGGAATCAAACATCTGCAATGCAGACTTTCACCCTAGTCTTTTATTGATCAATGTATAAATATGTAAATGATTATAGATCATCCCGCCTACCGTATGTACACTAGAAACCGATAGGTATATACACATCATTTGCGTACATAGAGCTATACAAAAGAACAAGCTACCTGGTATATTACAATGTTATAGCATATAATGAAACACTTTTGATCGCTGAGATTGAAATGTGCATACACAAACAATATGGTATACGGATTGAATCAGGATAAATGTAACTGTGAATTTACTGTGATCAATATAGACAAAATCTGCTTTAAAAACATTCTTGTTGAATCCAAAATCCAACTGAAGGAAATTAGTATGTAGCAAGTTTTCAGTGAATCAAACACACTACCAAGTCATACTATTATGCTTAATGTAATACTATACATGCTAATCATTATTTCCTAACATCAGCTCAAAATTGCCCCTAGTGTTAATATTTTGTACAAGAGTGAACCCTGGTAAAAACTCCCACTTCCTTATACTACTCAAACATTCAGACGCCACCTTTCATCACAGAATGCCCTCTTCATGTAAGGGTTAGATGGCTCCTGTCAAAACTCAGGACCTCATGAATTTTCTACAACGATTTATCTTGATCTTGAAAGTTGTGATGGTATAATATTACACAGACAACAAAAGACAAAAACTTAAGCCGACCTGGCAAGGAAGAACCTCAAGGGTGGATTACCCTCCTGTCAAACTAAAGGTCCTCAAATAGGGTTAAAACTGAAATAATAAAAGGAGAATAAAAGGATGAGGAAGTAGGGAAGGTCAGCCCCAAATCCACTTGTAGTGATGGTGAGATTAGCCCTTTAAAGGCCGCTGATGCAGGAGTGCATCATGCCCATAGGTCGGCATGATGCACCAATGAGGTGCTGGAGAGCAGTCTCGCCAGCATCATGCCGACCTTCCGGGACTGTATCAACCCTGTGGGGTAGGCATGATGTATAAATGCAGCCCTGGTGAGTTACTCACCAGAGCTGCATTAATGCATCATGACAACCCATGGGCATGATGCATTAATACATCAGCGGCCCTTAACGGGTTAACTTAAACAATATAAAAGTGACTGGGCGGGGTTAGGGTGGAGCAGAAGGGGCGAGGAGGGTTTGGGAGGGTTCTGGGGACAGGCAAGGGTGCTCTGGGGCGGGGGCTGTGGGGACAGGTAAGGAGGAGATGGGGGGTTGGTGATGGAGGGTTTAAGTAATGAGCACACCTGTCTAAGGTGATACAGGTCAGCCCACCTGGCCATTAGGCCATCATAACTGTAGAACTGTAGGGCTGGGTGGCCAGTAATCGGAGCTGACACGGCATACTTTAATCTGCCAGCCCGGCCACACCACTGGAGGCTAATTGAGGCTTATGAAGGCATGTGGACGTCACGGATATCAAGTGTAATCAGGTGTTTAAATCAACCTCCTTATCATTTGTCTTGATCACCTGTTTCACCCTTTAAGGACTGCTTATACTTTGAGGTAACATGCCCATTGGTCGTCAGTATGATGCCTGGATGCAGCCATGGTGACGTCAGTATGATGCCTGGATGCAGCCATGGTGACGTCAGTATGGTGCCTGGATGCAGCCATGGTGACTCACGCACTAGGGCTACATTCCTGCACCATACTGACCCTTTTTTAAGTACAACTTTTCTGTATTGCAGTAAATGTAAGTTACAAGCAGTTCAATCAATTCATTTCTCTCTATGTCAACATTACTACAAAAAAAAAAGCTGGAGAGGTACAGTTTAAGAAAGGAAAACTGGAATTTGACCTCCCCCAGACGGTCGGCATGATGCTGCAATGAAGTGCTGGTGAGCAGACACGCCAGTACTTCATTGGTGCATCATGACGACCAATGGGCATGATGCACTCCTGCATGCTTTAGCGGCACTTACAGGGTTAAAACAAGCTGCTGATCGTTTGTCTTGGTACTTAAAGGGTTAAATCAAGCTGCTGATCGTTTGTCTTAATCACCTGTTGAAGCGGTCCGGCCCCTGACTTCATTAATTTGTCAGCTCATGACGGGACGGGACCCCCAGCCTGCCCCGTGTTTGGGTGATCCATCAGATCTATCCCCACACCCCTTTCTACCTACCAGCCCCCCTCCCCCCCCCCCACACACACACATACAGACACTAACCCCCTACCCTGTGATACACCCATGCTGGGTCCAAGACACCCTTCAGATACTTAACGTCTCCTTAACGTCCAATGTCGATGTACTACTCAATGGTGAATGGTGAGTAGAGTACAGGTGAAGTAGGGAGTACTTGAGAGAGTGTATAGGATATGTGGAGAGTACATTTTACTAAGGGTCATACATAGAGAACTATGTTAGCAGCGATGCCACTCACTGGCCGACAAAAACCAGGAAAATTGGACTTTGGACACATTTTCGCAGGAATTTAACATGATTTGATACAGAAATCCTAGAATCAAAACCAGGAATTCCTGGTAAACCAGGAAAAGTGACATATCTGTGTTAGGTATCATATGTATGCCTAGCCTCATATATAGGGAAGTGAAAGGACAATGGGGCTCTAGGTAGTCCTGAGCAGGTGAGTGAGTGAGTGATTAATAGATGTTTAACGCCATTTCGACAGCTAATGTCATATTCATGGCAAGAACTACATTACACAATTTGATGGAGGAATGTGTTGGTGCCCGCGCATATGTGCACCACACACATCCGAAGGGATAGGAAAGAGGAGAAATAGACCATTTTAAGTGGGCTAGGGAAGCCCCGAGCAGGTGAGAATCCTGTAACCTGGAATATAAAGAGTTCAATGTCAGGTGGCACAAGCCAGAAGCCCCTTACCCCTAACACTCTTAGTCTATAGGGGTTAACCTGTTGTCCAAATGGGAGCAGCCAGTGCTTAATCTGGTACTGGCAAGATACTGATATCAGCTATCATGATGGGTACCACCTAAGAACTTAGCAGTGATTGGCAGGATAACCTGTTGTTCAATGGTGCTTGCTCTGGTACTGGTTAGATATGCACAGATATAAGCTATAAGAATTTATCCCGGCTAACCCCTATACAAGAGAGTTCAATGTCATGTGACAAGAGCCAGAAGCCCCTCTACCCTCTATACATAGTCCTCACCCAATGGTCAATGTTTAAGCTATAGGTGAGCCAAATAGGGGCTGTGTGGACAGGACCTAGACACACTCCTCCTGCCCCGTGTCCTCATGATAATCTCCATCACACAGGAGGACTAGTGAGGGCCTACCTACACCCTGGAGGCCTGGGGTGTATCAGGAAAGATGCAGCTCCTGGAGGACCCTTCCTCCAGACACCAGGTTTGAGGGTATGATGGATAGCAGGGCGGTCAGAGGTGGGGGTAAACGCGGCCATGGCCTGCTCCAGGGCTGTCCCAGCACGCAACAATATAGATGGGGGCGTCCTCCAGGCTCTCCTCCAGTGTGTGGTAAAGCCACTCCAGTACAGAGTATGTAATGGGGGCCAGGCACGACAGGGGCTGTGCACAATACTGACTGACGTCCTACCCCTCTCTACACGTCCTACCCCCTCTCTACACGCCTTGTAGGCGGGGGTACTTATTTGATATAGTACAGTATAGTATACTAAACTGTCCAAAATCAAGCCCCAGATGCGCCTCATATCATCTTGACCTCAGGCCCTATACACGAGATGCCTCTTATAGGTATTACTGTATGTATTTGGGATACATCTTTGATTCGGGAATTAGCCAAATTCTAATAAAATTTGCATTATTACATACACAAATTTATGGTTATAGTACATTAGGTGAATCCATAGTGAGGACAAACTGAGCTTCTGTACAGTAAAATGATTCCCTCGAATCACTGCAGAATCTTTAGGGTGCAACTGCATGGTGCCCATTATGCTGCCCGTTATCAGTGCTTGTCTCACCAATACTAGAGCAGCAATGGCGTCGCACATTATAGGGCCCACTGGCCACGAATAGGGCAGGGGGTGAGGTGATGATTTGGAGTTGGGATGGGGTGGTGTGTGGAGTCAACTTGGATCTCAATGCCCCTGCCCTTCTCACAATGTGAGGCAAGCAGTAAGGATAGTTCGTGACAGAGCCCACGGTGTATCCATTCTAACTGCTGCTCAGACAAGCCCCCGCCTCCCCCCACCCACCAATCCGATGCCCCATGTATACCTCATTTGGCGCTAGGTAGGATGGCCATGACCCGGACAGGGTGGGAGGGAGGGGCAGCGTTAGGGCCGGGATTTGTTAGCGGCCGTGGCGAACTTGTCTTCATCAGGCCTCGCCCAGATAGAGTCCCTGTCATCGGGCCGGACCGGGCGCCGACCCCGAGCCAATCCCGGTAGGGCCCTGCCGCCCCTACCCCTGGCCTGGCCCCCGCCCCTAATTGGATTTAGAAGGCTAGAGTTGAGTGTAGGCCGACTCGGCTTCTGGCCCCATCTCGTCTCTCCATCACGCCCTTTCCATACGGCCATCTATCATCCATCGGAGCCCAGTATAACCCCCCCCCCCGAAACTCTAGCCACCGTCCCATTTCTTGTCCCAGCTGAATGGGCCAGTCCGAAATCTCACCTCATATTCTGAGGCCATCAGATTATGGAAGTGTGTGAGTGCGTAGGTGGGGGATGTAGGTGGGGGGGGGGGCGGGAGGTAGACATTGAAAAGTGCAGGGAGGGAACCACACACAGCACATAGGCTGCTAGATTAGGATGACCGACTTGTGTCTGAACGTTCCTTGAAGGTGTTGGGACAGTGGGGGGAGTAGTATATGGAAATCTTGGAGTGCTGTGTGTTGGGATGGGGGGAGTAGTATATAGAAATGTTGGTGTGCTGTGTGTCGGGGTTGGAGGGAGTAGTATATAGAAATGTCGTAGTGCTGTGTGTTGGGGTAGGAGGGAGTAGTATATAGAAATGTTGGTGTGCTGTGTGTTGGGGTAGGAAGGAGTAGTATATGCAACTGTCATTGTGCTGTGTGTTGGGATGGGGGGGTAGTATATGGAAATGTTGGTGTGCTGTGTGTTGGGAATGGGGGAGTAGTATATAGAAATGTCGGTGTGCTGTGTGTTGGAGTAGGAGGGAGTAGTATATAGAAATGTCGGTGTGCTGTGTGTTGGGGTAGGAGGGAGTAGTATATAGAAATGTCGGTGTGCTGTGTGTTGGGGTAGGAGGGAGTAGTATATAGAAATGTTGGTGTGCTGTGTGTTGGGGTAGGAGGGAGTAGTATATAGAAATGTCAGTGTGCTGTGTGTTGGGGTAGGAAGGAGTAGTATATGCAACTGTCATTGTGCTGTGTGTTGGGATGGGGGGGTAGTATATCGAAATGTTGGTGTGCTGTGTGTTGGGAATGGGGGAGTAGTATATAGAAATGTCAGTGTGCTGTGTGTTGGAGTAGGAGGGAGTAGTATATAGAAATGTCGGTGTGCTGTGTGTTGGGGTAGGAGGGAGTAGTATATAGAAATGTCGGTGTGCTGTGTGTTGGGGTAGGAGGGAGTAGTATATAGAAATGTCAGTGTGCTGTGTGTTGGGGTAGGAGGGAGTAGTATATAGAAATGTCAGTGTGCTGTGTGTTGGGGTAGGAGGGAGTAGTATATAGAAATGTGGGTGTGCTGTGTGTTGGGGTAGGAGGGAGTAGTATATAGAAATGTGGGTGTGCTGTGTGTTGGGGTAGGGGGAGTAGTATATAGAAATGTCGGTGTGCTGTGTGTTGGGGTAGGGGGAGTAGTATATAGAAATGTCAGTGTGCTGTGTGTTGGGGTAGGAGGGAGTAGTATATAGAAATGTCGGTGTGCTGTGTGTTGGGGTGGGTGGGAGTAGTATATAGAAATGTCGGTGTGCTGTGTGTTGGGGTAGGGGGGGAGTAGTATTTGGAAATGTCAGTGTGCTGCGTGGGCTGTGAACGTGTGCGTCTTACAGCTGGAGAGGGGACTAGTTTTAAGTAGGGGGAGGGGGTATGGCAGGTACCAACAGTCTTACCACCGAAAAGGCTACATTTTACAGGCCCCATATGCATATGTAAAAAGGTGTGAAAACATTAAGGAATTTGACAAGTGTGGGATGGATACATAACATGATAAGTTCCTCTTCCCTAAAGCACATTAGTAAAGGTATTGACAACCCTTATTTTTTAAACTTAAATGATAAAGACAGCCCCTCCCCCTTGTTTTCTATGTGCGTGGACAGCAAGGGTCATCTGGTGTCACTACTGCAGTTTATACCTAAACCTATACACTAAGCCACCCCCCTCCCCTAACCCTCCCATCCACAGCAGGAAAACACCCACACCAAACTAACAGAATAACACCCTTGCTGTAGGCGCCGCTATGCGTTAGTGTTACGACTCCTCTGTGACGCATTGACCAACCCCCCAGGGTCTCCTGTTCCCTTGAAATGCCTTAACAGCCGGCCATAACGTTGACCAGTAGTGACCACTGTTGACCAGCGCCTTCCCAGTCCACATGAGTTGACACCATCTCCTGGTGATGTCCCCTCAGATGTCAGTACCAATCTGGTCTATTCCTACCTCACAAAGCACTCTTCAATCCTCAACCTGCTCCCCCTGTACTCATCCAGCTGCTCTCCCTAGACACCCTAGTCCCTACACTTAGTATCTAAAGGGCACATCACCAGTGTTCTCTTTTTATTTTTAAACATTTCCTTGGAAAATAACACCCAATTTTCATTAAAAGCACTTAGTATCTAAAGGGGACGTCACCTGTGTTCTTTTTTTTAAACCCTTCCATGGAAGTTATCGACATGTTTGCATGAAAACCTCAGATCCTTGGGAGTCTAAAACATCAATATTTTCCCTCTCTTAAGAACTTCCTTCCATCTTTCATATCCTAGATTTTGTTCTGGATAAAACTATGTCTTTTTTCACATCTGTGGAAAAGGGCCCTTCTCTCTGATATAAGAGGACATTGGAATAGGAATAAAGGGACATTTACCATGTTCTAGAACGCATGTGACCTTCTCTTTTGATACAGAGTGCAGGGTCCTCCAGCTGCTCCTCCTTTGAGCTGCTCACCTATCATAGAGCAGCTCTGACGTCCAAATAGAATCGCCTATAGACCAACACCTTCCATCAATCGTGAATAGACGTACCAACTGGACAATGACACATTCCATTGTAAAAAGAGATGGAGATTGTTGGTGAGAAGGTGTATGGGACATGGAAAATCTCCTGTGTACTTTGTGGGTGCAGTGTGATGGGCAGGGAGAAATATAGAGGGGAACTACTTTGGTCATGCTGAAGAACTTATCATTTTACATATGATTTCTGATCAATAAAAACCTATTCAAACTCAAACTCGAACAACTGAAGGAAAGCTATAAAGGCAAGAAATCTATGATTTTCATTTAGAGATGAAGAGAACTGGGGAAATGAAAGAAAAAACAACTCAAGAAGTAAAACAAAGTATACCCCTACAACAAAGACATGAATATACTGCTCTATAGAGGCTTTCCTCCACCTCAGAACTAAATTAACGTTTTGTATATGAAGACACACATGTATATGCCTTTGGAAGTTGAAAGTCCCTAAAACAAGGGAAACACCTCAAGACTTCTACCCTTGTATATAGAAGGTAAACTACCTGTAGGTAGAGTTAATTACACCAACATCTCTGGAACAAGGGAAACCCCTCAAGACTTCGATCCCTAGACATTGAAGGTAAACTAACTGTAGGTAGAGATAATGACACCATGAGAGGAGACCAGAGTATGGAGGATGAGGTGACACCTTTAGGTGAAGGTTGAGTTGTACTGGTGACGTCCAGGGGTGCGATTGGAGTTGTCACTATGGCCTACTACAGCCTGGCAGGGGGCAAACAGAAGCCAGAGAACCCCCTCAGTCCTCTCCCATCCCTACATGTAGCTAGGTGCCAGTATTGCCTAGCTCTTCAAGGGGTGGTAGTGCATAAATGCATCATGCCCATTGGTCGTCATGATGCATGAATGCAGCCCTGGCAAGTTACGCGGCAGAGCTACATTCATTCACCATGCCGACTGTACGGGGTTGATACTATCCAGTGGTGGATCAAGGATTTTTGATAAGAAGCGAGCATGCCCCTCATAAAACTCTATTTTGGGCTTAAGTTTAGGGTTTAATAAACTCTTAACTACTGGCAACATGCCGCGCCCCCATCTAAATCCGCCAATGGATACACTCTCAGATGGTCAGAATGATGCCCCAATCAAGTCCTGGCGACAGTACTTCATCGGCGCATCATGACAACTAATGAGTATGATGCACTCCTGCATCAGCGGCCCTTGCAGGGCTAGGTGCCAGTAGTGTTACACCTAGACAGGCCCTAATATGACTCATGCCCCCATAGCTCCATCTCAAACACAGCAGCCTCAAGCAGAGGTTGACAGCAGAGGACGGCAGCAACAGGAGGAACAATGCCGGCCCTGGAGGCAGGTGTCGGCCGGCGTTAGGCCTCCGTCAGCGTGGACATGGCCTTGGTGGTACTTGGTCCGCTTCTCACCCCCGGGAGCAGCAAACAACAAATCCCATTGCCAAACTCACCATTGTGATTGCCTACAGCGGCCTGACCATGCGGCTACAGGGTTGTGGGTGATGGGGGAGGATGTGGTGCCTGGGGGCGGGGGCTACTGACTCTTTGGGTGTAGGTACCAACTACAGCCCTACAGCCCCTCTTTGCAGTGCCTCTGGAATTTGAGCAGTGATGTTTGTATTCCAGGGCTCACTGATGAGGCACAGTTTTTTTTCTAACAATATCTGAGCTTCAGGCCTAGACAAAACCAATGACAAATCACTAGTTAGTATTTCTAACAATGAGATTCCCCTACCTTTGAGCAGATACAATGTTGTGTAAACGCAAGGAAAACTTTATAGAGGGAGTCTCCCAAGCCACCTTTTGTTATTGATATCGGCAAGGGTGAAATGAGCATATCCCTGATATGCTCATTTTAACCCCTTGAATTATGGATTTTGTATGGGAATGTATCTAAAGGACATTAGAACTTGAAAATTCCTGAAATCAGGGGAAACTTCGAAGACTTGCAGCCCTGTACTAAGATGGGTGACCGCCCCTCATTTTGAACTTGACTGAGCCTGAGAATGGTGTGACAGTTGTTATCCACAGCATACCTTTCTACCCCACCCCCGGCGGGGCAGGGGTGGGGTGTGGGTAGATTTCTGCCCTGGAGCAATTGCTGTAACTGTTAAGGGGGTCACCTGGGGGTTGGGTGCATGGTGGGGTAGTGTGGGACCATTCGGGACATAACCAGGATTAACTGGAGCATTTCCCCCAGGGTGTGTGGGTATAAGCACGAGGCATGTAACAGGTGTCTCCTGGGTGCCTCCACACAATCACCACTTCTTGTCAAGTCAAATGAGCTGGAAATCCATATGTATGAGGACTAGGAAAACTTAATTGCAGGGCGTATCAAAGGCACCAAATGCACTAAAATGCATGTTGAAAACTATAAAATGTACGATGGTTATTATAGAAAAGGTCTAGACTATTTGATAACATCCAAAGTGTATTTCAAAATCTTTCATCCATAGCATTTATATGAAGGCATTACCTGACTCAATTTGGCCTTTTTGGTATAAACCTCGCTCACGTGAGAAGAGAAAAGCTAAGAAGAATGTCACTGTCTTGACTTTTAAATACTTTATCTGATGAAATGAAAGCAGGTCAAATACTCTGCACACCAGAAGATATTAGCGAATCACGACATACACGATATATGGGCCGCCTTTGGGGAAAGTAAAAGTGACACAACTCTTTGGGCAATCTAATTGTTAAAAGACGCTGTGCCGCAGACACTTCGTGATTGCATGACTGAGGGAAAGAGAATCAAAGAGGAAGGCCCTGCAAAGTTCTGTAACCCCTTTCAAAGGCGCACACACACAATAACATGGTTTACATCGAAATGCACCGACTGTTCAAACCACATATACCGCACGCCTACATGGCTTGAATTGCTTTGAAAGGTAGCAAACCAGGATCCATCACAAGGGGTATAACCCCGGCCAGGCCTGTAATCACTTTGTCATACTTCCCAAAGTACGCCAACAAAGGGGTGGGCTTTCTTCTCAATTTTCTCATGCCCACTCTCAGCCTCGTGCCTAGAGTACTGTCACATGACGAGAGGCATGTCAGAAAACGCCGATTTGAAATACCATTAGGAAACATTTTATTTGTCATGTAAAATGGACGCCATCATGCCCCTGGTTTAGAAGTGGGCGTGTGAGTGGGAGGGGTGGTAGGGGGAATAGAACAGACAGTAGCGCCCCCGTGTGGCAGGGGTGAGTAGCTCCAGAACTCAACATGAGCTGCTCATCCCAAACCCTTTAAGCACCACTGATGCAGGAGTGCATCATGCCCATTGGTCACCATGATGCACCAATGAAGTGCCAGCAAATCCACTCATCTGCACTTCATTGAAGCATCATGCTGACCCTCCGTGAATGTATCAGCCCCGTAGGGTCGGCATGATGCGTGAATACAGCCCTGGCGAGTTACTCGCCAGGGCTGTATTCATGCATCATGAGGACCAATGGCCATAATCGGCCTTTAAAGGGCTAAACTCGAGCTGCTCCATCCCCCACTCCTAGCATGCCATAGACTCGTACAGCCCCCACACTGACGGCACAAATAACTCACTCAGCTCCACATGCAAACCCTACCACCATGCAACAGAGTAAGATGCGACCTCTCTCCCAAAAGCATCTAATTTCAAAGTTTCTTGACTCCACTGTTATAAGAATTCACCTCCATTATTAGATACAGTGTATTATAAGCTGATGTTCTAGAATCTTGTTCGGATGCTCTCTCTCTCTCTCTCTCTCTCTCTCTCTCTCTCTCTCTCTCTCTCTCTCTCTCTCTCTCTCTCTCTCTCTTTGAAATGGGTTCCATATTGGTGAGGCAAAAAGGAAAAAGGAATTCCTGATAAATCAGGAAAAGTGGCATCTGCGAAAATAACAGAGTTCACCTAGTTATCAAATAAAGGTTTTCATGTTTGCTCAACAGTTAAAAACTAGTTTTGCTCACTCTTAACTTAAAGCTTTCAGACACCCCAGCATATCGTTTACTAGATTAGCCAGAGTGGATTAAATGGATTATCCAGCAAAGAGTTTTCACATAAATGGCCTGGGTAATTTCAGTCTCCTGCAGTGCAAGCATGAATGAAGACTGTCGATTCATTGTGTTCAGATTAGGTGTCATCTCCCTCCTCTATTCTATCCCAGACTAATTTAGCAAGTCAACAGTCCACCAGTAATAACAAGCCACGGCTTATAAAATTACAAATCAGGCCCTTTTGTCCTCAAATGATGGAACCCTCCACAGCTTTGAACACCTCCCTTCAGAAGAAGAAAAAAATCCTCATATGACGAATGCAAATTTAATAGCTTTAGTATATTTTTCCTTTTTAAAGAAGGAAAAATGCTTGAAATGCAATGGAAGAGGTCATGATATATGACATCCAATTGCCTTCCGTGGCTTTCAGGATATTCCACTGGCAATACAAAGGCCTCTTTAAGCAGGCATTTTGGGTAACCCTTTAAGAGCCTCTAATGTAGTCGTGCATCATGCCCATTGGTCGTCATGATGCACCAATGAAGTGCAGGTGAGTAGACTCGCCAGCACTTTATTTGATGCATCATGCCGACCCTCCGGGAGTGTATCAGCCCCATAGGGTCCACATGGCGCGTTACTCACAAGGGCTGCATTGATGTATCATGATGACCAATGGGGATGATGCATTAATGCACTTACAGCCCTTAAAGGGTTATGACTCCAGGAGCAGCTCACACAAACAGCGTATTGTGGTGTGGGGGGTGGGAGCAGCTCGCTCTGCTCAGTACCTCACATCGAGCAGGAGGTGGCCGCTACTGCCGCCACCGTTTTGCCGCACGCAACCAAATTAAACGGCGTGCTTTGATTGTGATGACTTTTTAATGAGAAGTGCCCCCCCACCTATTGATGTATCGAGAGGCTGTGGTGGCGGGAAAGTCCCCCACCCCTACCTCCCATGTTGGCTACTGGAGAGGCTCTTCCTCCTGGGTGGGAACAGGAGAGGGGTGCGTGTCAAGAGGCGGGATGTCAGGCTTGGTGAGGGGTGCTCTGACAGCAGGGTGAGGACACAGGGGCCGCCTGCTGGCACGTCAACCCTCCATCAGTCTTCTCTTGTACCACCCCCCTCCTGATTCTCTTCCTGCTCCCCTCCTCCTCTACCCACTCTCTTCCTGCTCGCTGCACTACCTCGTTAAGCCCCACTCCAGACGCAATGCTCTCTGGCCAATTCCCTCGCTGTAGGAAACACAAGCCTTGTCTACTATCAAATATACATACACCTCTTTCAAACACACACACAATGAATCTAAAAAATAAAACAGGAAAATCCAAGTAAAAAGGTTGTTCTCCAAATAGCTATCTTGCTTTGTATAGTAGGCTGAAAACGTGGTTTTACTGCTCACGTGGTATAGGCATCTAGATCCATACTAATAAAGTAAGTCCGCCATTAAAAAATCTTGCTGGTTTAGGTAAAACCAACTGATAAAGTATATCATGACGGGTATCTTTTCTTTGGACAGCACCCACAATCTTGTCCCTGTCTTTAAGACTTTACTATCAGCTCTTATTAGTGTATATTGCCAGAACCAGCCAGCGTCAGTGCCCCACATAGCCTTCAGAAATGCCACTCACTCTCCCATAAAAAAACACCAAAGTTTTCAATTTTTAACACCTTTAAACAGAAGCTTGACATGATTAGATACAGAAATCTCTACCCAAAACAAGGAATTCCTGGTAAACCAGGAAAAGTGGCATCTCTGGGGCGACTATACATGTCTACAGTGAAGCACAGAGGAGGTACTCACGTCTGTAGCACCCCCTGGTGGTTAGAACTGAGCAGCTCACTTGAATCTTCCCTCTCTATCAATCTCAGGGCATGACGGGAAGAAGGCGGCGTCCCCGTAGGAACATGGAAAAAGGAGCCACACACGCAGAAAGCATCATCTTGCATGTCAGATATAAAAGACATTTCCATTTTAATCACGAGGCCTCGGATGACATAATGGTTCTAATTAACCAAATTATTTTCCCGGCTGGTGATTTATGCTACATGCCGAGCGGGAATTATGAGACAAATGAAGAATCTAGCCCCAGTTTTCCCGGAGGCAGAGAAAAAAGGCTCCTAAATGAGTTGCATTATTAGTAATGTTTACCTAGTGAATTGACAGGGCGGCCGATTCCTCAGGGCTCATTACCAGTCGTTAACCCTTTAAGGGCCGCTAATGGAGGAGTGCATCATGCCCATTGGTTGTCATGATGTACCAATGAAGTGCTGGCGAGTCTGCTCACCAGCACTTCATTGGAGCATCATGCCGACCCTCCGGGAATGCATCAACCCCACAGGGTTTGCATGAGACATGAATGTAGCCCTGGCGAGTTACTCACCAGGGCTACATTCATGCATCATGACGACCAATGGGCATGATGCATTACTGTACTATCTTCCCTTAAAGGCTTAAACACCATGCATCGACATCCAGAGTCATTTGTGGGAGGTAAAACCTGAAGCCTGGATGTTTTTGTTCCCTTATTTGTGTGAGATATACAAAGGCCGACAATTAGCGCCTGGTTCTCTCACAGAACCACTTCCCACAACATGCCTTATAACAGCAGACCTCCACCGTAAGGACCTGCAGGATGGTGGGTGTTGAAGTTGGTCATTAGGCCTCAACCTTCTTTAGCTATTACTCTTGGTAGTTTGATTACCCTGAAAATAGGGCTCTTACAAAAAGAAGATTAAGATAAACAAAATGCCTCGTGTGTGTTTGTGTACACAGCCTATCATCTAGGTCGAATATATACTGGTTATGCTATTAGTAAGCTTTTTTCTTTTATCTTACTTTGATCATGTATTCATTCACTTTTGGAGAAGGATTTTGTTAATAGTAGAATCCAGATTATTTTGGTCCTTCTCATTCATTTACAAGTTGTTATTTGTATTGAATTATAATGCATGTATACTCTACAATTATCCTACCACATTCCAAAAGCACTTAGTTTAAGTATTTTGTCACCTTTCGCAGACCCAGAAAAAAAATTAATTGGCGCTCCCACTGGGTATGGGTTCATGCTCCTATATATAAAACCCCGCATATAAGTGGAACCCTGAGTCCATGGCCATACCATAAACCATAGCATGCATCTGAAATGGTCTAGCCGCAGTTTATATGCAATGATTTACAATATATCTGATTTATAATATAATGGTGTGTAAATACTAACATTTAAGACGCCCCTTGAGTTCCTGGGGCCCAATAAGCCATAATAGACCTCTGAAATTTATAAGCCAATAAGGAGTTTTACCATATAACTCTATTCAGCATCTGATCATACAGTTTAAAGGTCCTCTAGCCCCCATAGTCCAACCACATCACACCCCAACATCTGAGGTCATTGTGTCCCCTATCCCCATCCAATCCCCTCCAGTAGCCTTTACCCGCCCTGGAGGCCCATCAAGAGAAGCCCTGACCAGGGACATGTAAGGGTGGTTGGAGGGGGTGAGGGGTGGTGTAGGGGTGACGGTGAAGCCAGCATCTATTATGCTGTGGCATCATCGGGCCTCTCTCGTGTCAGTCTACATCATGTGGGGAGTGTGTGGCCACCATGCCCGATAACGGCATCGTTAAGTTAAACCTTTAAGGGCCACATGGTGCCTGAATTATGATGCCCACTGGTCGTCATGATGCACCAATGAATTGCTGGCGAGCAGCGAGTGTATGTACCCTTTACCGTCCACACGATACATGAATGCATTAGTGGAGAGTCATGGCTGCAATGATGGCTGTAATGATGCATCATGACGACCGATGCATTAATGCTCGCAATAAAACCCTGCATATAAGACCATTTCAGACCCTGGTGCGGCTTGTAGGATCACCATAAACTGAGGGTGCGGCTTATACGAAGGGGCTTACATATACGGTCAGGAATGACAACGATGTCAGGTCCCAGGTGCGGCTTATCCACAAACTCTGGGTGCGGCTTATACGAACTATGCGCGGGGGCTTACAGTACATTGTGTAGCTGCCACCTGTGCCACGACCCGGCTACAAAAGCTGGGTTGTGACAGCTGTTTAACAGTCAATGTACCTGTATACAATCATAGAAATCCTTCACACCAAACTTGACAAACCCTCAATACAGGCAGATTTTACATCTTTATCAGATTGTTAGCAAACAATCCCCCTTTTGCCGATAAAGCCTGCATGTATACACACGATAATAAAACTAGGGTATGCCAGTTCTTTATGTTTTATTATTGGACGCGTGATAAACTGGAAACAGCTGGAATCCTTGATCTAGATATCTTGCTGTATGTTCAGAGGTATATAGACCTAAGTCTGCTATACAAAACAACATACAGGAATAACAATAAGGGAACAGAGGCGGATCCAGGGGGGGGGGGGGCTAGGGGGCACGTGCACCTATATAGATCTGTATTCTATCGCTGTTTAGCGACACATTGGGTAAATGTTGGACATATCCACTCTGAATATCACTAAAAAAATAGCTGTTGATTCCACTAGGGAACCTCATAAAACTGAATAGTGGACCACCATAATCGCATTGCAGTGGAGCAGTGAAGTTTCTACAATGAAACCCAGATGGCAGTGTGGTGGTACAAAAATGTACAAGGAATCTCCGTGAAAATAATAAGGGATCTCTGGCAAATTTGGGACGATGATTCCACCGTTATTTTGACGACAATTTCCTTTTACAGTGTAGTGACCCTGTGACATTTATGATTCACGTTTAGAGACCAGAATACTTCTCTCCTCCCTCAACCCCAGCGTCCCTGAATTAGACCAGCTGGGGTAACGTCACGTCACGATCACATGACGGATTATGAGGTGTGACGTGCCCTCTTTGTGGTATCTGCAGGCCGGCTGTCATTTCCACTTTTGGCGGGAGTTTTCCCACAAAACACACGAGCTTCCTGTACAAATGTCGTCTGCTGGTCGCGCCCCGCTTCACCTAATGCTAACCAAACAGGTCGGTGACGTCCGCGACGTCAACGTCAACCTAGCTACGTCCATCTAATTCTATTTCGCGGGATGGCCACGAGGTGGTGGTAGGGCGAGCGCATGCGCACTTGTTTGCCAACAGGGGCAAAAGAGCAGCGGCGGAATTCGGCAGCACTGGGAAGCATCATGATGAACCGGAGGGTGTGTGTGTGTGTGGGGGGGGGGGGGGTCTGGAGGAGGCTGACATGGGGGTTTGACGCAGGGGACTCCATGACCCCGACCTGTATGGCGGGATCCCCATGATGGAAAGGGCAAACGCCGCGGCCCACATCGCCCGCACCCGTGTCAAATTAAAAAGAGAGACGACCTTGCAAATTTGTCAGGTCTTCTTTGAGCATGCGCCGATTTAATTAAGCCGACATTCGTTATCGCCTGATCAAACTGTGAGATGAAAAAGTAAAGTCCGGCTTGGTCAGCGAGGCGGCTGGGTACGCTTGATTAGGGATCCATTTATCAGTGCAAACCACATAGTTCTGTGTCCCCAACCTCTGGGTCTGTGTACCTCCCCTCTACTGCTCTCAACAAGTAGGCCAAGCCTGCCAGGTGATTTGTTCTACTTTAGCCAGCCGGGCGCCCGACCAAATTGATCATTTGTTCTAGCTGAACAAATGTTTCATGCTACTTAGGCCATGAATTATGATCTATGCGCGCGCTCGATTGCCGATGCATTTCTGTAATTGAAATGTGGGGGTAAATCGCAGCGTCTCGCTGCCAAACGGTCGGCCTGGGAGATGGCGATGACCGTGAGAGCTGCCTACATCGCCATGGCAACAAAAGCTATGGTTTTCATCTCAATCCGGCAATCATCATCCGTCCTGGATCGACCAGGTAAAAGTGCCGCGTCAACGAGCTACACACATAAAGATTTCACGTGGTGCTTGTCTTTATTGGCCACTGGTGGCCCATCTGTTTCAATACGACGCGCATAGCTAGGGTTGAAATGTCAAGACAATACTGCAATATGTTCTTTTAGCGCTGGTCTGGGCTCACGCATGCATAAGAGCCTTGTCATAATATCTAGGGGACCGACCTGCTTCTCGGTTTACTACACCATGCAGGCCAATGCTCTAACCTGGAATAGCATTTGCGCAGTTTTATCTGAGCTTGCACCTGCAAATGGCTCAGGTAGATGGCTTTTGTAGTGTAAATGTTTCCTCATTTTCAGCAAACGGCTCTAAAGAAATGACTGAAATCTAAAAAATAGGAAAAGAAACTCCTTAGATTTCAAGAATAAAAAAAGCAAAGGGGAGAGAAGCAGACAAAGAAAAAAGGAAGAAATACTGAATAGAACACTTAGAAATTCTGGCTTTTACACAGAGAGCCTAAATTACATGAGCACAGCCACCCTAAATACACCAAACCTCCTTTAGAATGGGACTTCATAATAAGGGTCCAATTACAGAAATGGAGGAAGGAGCGGAAAGCATACACAGAGTGCCGTACTCACAACCTTTCAGACCAAAATAGGGTAGTGACTGAACAGAACAACAGTTAGAAAAATATCTCAGTACTAGAAGATTGCAGGAAGGCGGTTTGTTGGAGTTGCTCGTGGTGGGGAGTGGACGATAGCAGGAAGGGAGGGTGGTGGGGCACGCATGGAGAGAAAAGGGCCATTCCACGTCCGTGGTCGCCGCTAATAGAAAGCGGACGGGATCCAGTGGCGAGTTTGTCCACAAAAAGACCCGGTGGTTTTACGACAAATCAATTTAGCAGCTTCTGACACAAATGCGCACTCCGGGATTCAACCAGGGTCTGCCCTGCTCCGTTCAGACAGACTATGAGCTGCTCACCCCACTGCCCGACCCTTTAGAGGCCGCTGATGTGTTAATGTATCATGCCCATTGGTCGTCATGATACATGAATGCAGCCCTGGTGAGTAACTACATTCAAGCATCATGCCGACCCTACCAGATCAATACTCTCCCAGAGGGGTTGGCACAATGCTCAAATTAAGTGCTGGCGAGCAGACTCACCAGCGCTTCATTGGCGCATCATGACGACCAATGGGCAGTGGCCCCTCAAGGGATAACCCCGAGCTGCTCAGCTGGGCTTGGGAGAGTCACTCCAAGAAGCCGTTTCCAAACAATGCATTGGGCAGAGAGGTGCGAGCTCATTCTGGGTTGGGGATATGGAGAGAATAGGACGCGGGTAGGGCTGGTTAGTGAGAGGGTATTTAGAGTAATTAGTGTGGTTATGGACCTGCAGCCCCAATGTGACGCATCCCTACAGTGAACAGTTTCTCCAGTACCATAAAACCTCTCTTATAAGGCGCGGCTTTAGTAAGGGTTACAGGGATGTAAGTCAGACAGGGGCAAAAATCAGGAAGCCATATGTTTACTTGATATAAAAGCCTTCTGTTTTCCCAAACAGCCCTCCTCACCACTCGTATAAGGAAATACATGTTATTCAACATTTTCAGAAATCAGGAAATCCTGATAAACCCTGAAGACTTGCATTCCTGGGGTAAGACCCCCCAATCTCAGTCACCGACCATTAGGCTGATTATTCTATGACTGTAGAAACTGAGTTACTTAGAATACTTAGAATCCGATGGTCTTATGACCCAGGGGTCCACAGCATACTGACGCCCTTAAATGTAACGCTTTCACTGCTCAGTATAACGCTGGAGAGTGAGGTATCCTAATTCCAATCAATAACACACTATGCAGTTCCAGTAAACTCTGATCTTTATTTCTCCATACACAGATTGATATAACCATCCATAATTTACATGCTTTGTCCATCATGTACTTGCTAGCTTCCCATTGGATCCCCTATAGCCCCTAGTTCCTCCCACTAGTGGTCACTACTCTACTACCACCTGTTACATCATGCTCCCCCTCCTTATCTTTTAGTTGTGCCCAAACATGCCTATTACTGTACATGCGTGCAGAGTACCTCGCATAATCATACAATTATATTATTATCCTGCATATCCCCATCATCTTATTATAATCCACAGTCATGTCTCATATCATATCTTTATCATGCATCTACAATCATTTTACATAGCAAGTCATTATTTCTTCATCCAATTCGTACCTATTACATCAGTTTCAACCAGCGTGTTCTAAGCACATTGCCGCAGCTTTTAGACCAGTTCAGACCCTTGGTGTGTCATATGGCCATCCTGAGGGCAGGGGTGTGGCTTATACGTGAGGTAACTTTATACAGAGACTATAGTAACATGTTCAGCTCACAACACTGAAAACCTGGTAGATCCGAAACTAGTCAGTGGTGAAGATTTTAGGACCTCAAAACTACAACTTTAGGTGATCAAAATGACGACTTTAGGTCGTAATTCTGACGACCTAAGTCGTCAGTATGACGACACTGTATTGTCTGTATTGTCAGTATTGTCGTACTGACAACTTAGGTCGTACTGACAACTTAGGTCAACTTAGGGCACGGGGTGCGCCTTATACTTTACGATAGGTTTTACGATAGGAGTTAAAATGATGGCCAGAGGAGGGAGAGCAGCTCCCCTGCAGCTGTAATAGGTGTAATTGCCGGAGCTGCCGTCAGGGGGCGTGACAGCATGACGAGCTGCTCTTTCAACCAATCTACGATATGGGGTAAAATAGTCCGAGAAACGGAAGTAGTAGAAGTAACCTGTAAGGAAAATATAGTGGGATATTATCAAGTATATTGAAGTCAATGACCTAGGCAGATATAAAGGTCAAAATAATCTGATCTTATTACGATCCTTCATAGGTGATCATGAAAGTGAAAGGTTCCAAAATATATTGCTAAACATTCAAGTGGAGGCCCCTGAATAGAGGTCATCGAAGTCTGTGAAACTGACAAAATCTCTGAGATCCTGGAAAGCCCTGATGCTACGCCCACTCATTTCGATATCCTACGATACAAGCAATTCGGTGCCCGTTAGCCCACACCTTACTCCCTCAATATCTCTCCAACTTGTCAATGCCCTTTACTATGGGCCAAACATATATCCTTTCTGCTGAGGACTTTAACATATTTTCTAGTACATATATGTATCATTCCTTACTAGAATTAAACCTTCATGGGGTGTCTTTACTTTAGGAGAAGGGCCTTGGTAAGGGTCACGCTAGTGTGTGTGACGTCATTGCTGCAACATACCCAATCTGGGTAATTATGAGAGAAACCTTATATTACACTGTAAACATTCAACACTGCTGCTCCCAATGGCATGCCAAATCTAAGTAATCATAACAGAAACCATGCAAGCTTGATTTACATTGTAAACATTATATCAGATGTCCCAATATTATATGAGTGTGGTGAAGTAGGTGACTCTCTACCTGTCTTACTGCAGACGGTACATGTCGTCTACATAACCCACACTGCTCAGGTAACACCAGGAGGTACCGTAAAACCACACCTATAAGCCGCATCCACGTAAAGCCACACCATGACTTTGGGAGAATGCTATAAGCCACAAGAAGGGCCTGAAATGGTCCTTATTCCTTACTAAAGTTTACATAGGTAAAACCCCGCATGTAAGCCTCCATTCCCTGAGGTCAGGAAGGATCTATTGGCTACAAGCGGGACTGGGGGTCGTTTTGGCGATATGCATTGATAAGATAGGACCATCATGCCCCTGGGAGTAAGTGTTACCTAGGGCAAGGTACCCGTCATGGTATATATTATCAGTGGGATGTACCTCAATCAGCGAAATCCAAAATGGTGAACCCACTAGATATGAGCCTAGACTCCTACCAGCCACAATAGGGCTCTGAAATGGTCTATAAGGCGCGGCTTATAGGCGGGTTTTTACTGTAGGTAGATAGGAGGTGTCACTGTCAGGTGCCTGTTTACCACCTGTCCACTGTCAGGTAAAGGGACGAGTCACCTAGACGCCCCCATCCCACCCCTAGCCCCAGCCAGCTGTAAGGTTCTCACAGCACTCTACCCCCACAGAGGCAGATTCTGATTTCAAATTGTACAACTTTTGTGTAGAATTGTGTTAGCCAGTTTTAATATGAAATGTTATTAAGTATGACAATGGGAGCTAGAAGAACTAGCCGCCATGACATGCAAAATAATTCATATATTTCATTTATGTGGTATAAATGTAGTGTAATATTTATTAGATTCATTTCTGTCTGACATCTAACGTCATTTCGACAGCTAAAGTCATATTCACAGCGAGATACAAGTTTTGGATCTATGAGCAATTGCTTCATTTCTGACATGCCATCCTAAATATCATGTCAGTAACAAATATTTATTTTTGACATGGTATTTAGGATGGCTACATTTTCATAAATTTATGGTATGATAATGGTATTGATACCATTTATTCATAGAGATACTCTGATCCTCTGATTTACCGTCCTTTTCTAAATAAACCATATGGAGCACACGGGTAATGAAGATCTTCTGACTTTAATAGGCTAAAATAAATTAGGTAGTATATCAACCGACACAAGAACACATATAATGCTAAGCTGCAATTCTTCAACTGACAAGCATCTGAGTATGAAGCCACGGGTTTTGGTAGAGTTGTGCCCAGTTGTTAACATTATCATTAACACAGCCACGTTTTGTTGTTTTGTAATCTGGGAAAAGTATTGAGGGAAATAATTCTTGTGGACGAAGAAAGAGGGGCTTTGGTGATTTATGCGGCTCAAACCCTTTATGGAATGGCAAAATAACTATAAAAAACACATAAATGTTCAGCACATGCACCCTTGGACAACATGGAAGACGACCTGTGGGGTTACTGTTCCCCACTCCAGGGCATAAGAAGCGCAGTACCACCACTTCTACTCCAGGGGTAAAATCCTTCCACTTCCCGCAGCCAAACCCTACTCCAGCACAAAGGAGGGAGGCATGTGAGAGGAATGGCGTTGGGAAGATGAGGTGAGATAGGCGGCGTCCGACCTTATCATGTCCGACAGGTGTTATCGGACCAGGTGGAGGCTAGTGCCGCCTGGGCAGCATGGTGGGGGGCCGGGGCGGCGGCAGGTATCGGGGAGCCCAGATAGGAGGAGGTGATATGGGAGCTATAGGTATCTAACCTGGGGTCGGTCGGCATCCTCAGATCCTATGAAATATGATTAGGGAAATGAATAAAAGAAAATCAAAAGACATTTGAGATATAGATGTCCCCGGGATTACTGGTATGTTTTGGGTCCTACTTCATTTACCACTCAGATGATATGTGAGGAGTTCTGTATATCCTATACCAAAGGGGGATACTACAACAGCTATATGTTTCACTATTGATGTGTGGTTGGACTAGAGTCCTGCTATTATATGGCGTCGCATTTGTAGGCATCATGTTATTCAAGGTGGAATATTACACAACTGTATAATCAATGTTTTCATAATGATCTATCAACCACCTTTGTACTACAATTACTAATGAGATGAGATGATTCCATCTGTAACCCATCATTATCAAAAGTACACATAGCAGCATTTATTCTCACGAAGAATGATCTTAATGAAGAGAACAGACGCCAAATATATGTATCAAACCTGAGTTGCCAATCACCCATCTATGACTATGGCATTTTCTAAATATGCAATGGATATTACAGCTTACAATTCAGCAGAAATCCGAAAAAAGGGGAAAGTAGTATCTCTAGAAACAAAAGGGGAAAGTAGTATCTCTAGAAAATAAAAGGGGAAAGTAGTATCTCTAGAAAAAAGGGGAAAGTAGTATCTCTAGAAAATAAAAGGGGAAAGTAGTATCTCTAGAAAAAAAAGGGGAAAGTAGTATCTCTAGTACACGAAACCTATCGAGCCCTTCAATCGGTGTCCATGACATCCCAAAGGCCAAGGCACCTCCAGGGATCGACCCTGCCTTCATGTGATCTGTGTATGTAATTCATGTCTCTAACCCTTTAAGGACATTCATACATTTTAATGATGCATAAATGCAGCCCTGGCACGTAACTCAACGAGCTTTATTTAAGCATCATACTGACCCTATGGGTATGATACACCCCCGGACGGTCTGTATGATGCCCCAATCCTAGCGAGTAGACTCGCCAGTACTTCATTGATGCATCATGTCGACCAATGGGCATGATGCACTCATGCTTTGGTGGCCCTTACAGTGTAACCTAAGGGCTGTAGAGCACAGGGTGGGAGGCCCTGGAGGAGCAGTATGGGGCAGATAGCACACCTGGGCGGTTATCACCTGACTGACGCCTCCAGGGCGCCGAGATTAGAGGCCGTTGGTGTACCTCGGGGTGCGGAGATAAGGATAAGACATTCTGAGGCCTTCTTTTTGACTGTGTTGGCGATAGGGGCAATCAACGCCATGGGGGAGACTGTACATCACAGTAATTGATCTGGGGCCAAGGTAAATATATAAACCTGGTCGTGCTTGTGCTGGAGCCAACTCTACATTGGGGTTTATAGCTAACATTGCATGTTACCCATCTGTCTGCGACATTGGAAGTTATCATGGCAGATTAGAGCCGCAACGTATTTAAAACTCAGGCTTCTTTTTTTCAGATCATATCAGAAGGTTGCTTGGAACATTATGTGATCAGCTGCTGGGACAGGTTTATCTCAGGAGATACAGTGCAGTAATATTAGACTACCTTTACTATTGAAATTGGAACTAGTCAGTCTAAATTGGAGCCTGATGCAGATATTTCCCATGTCATCGCTTTTGATCTAGCAAGGATATTTGCAATGCTTTACTAAAGTGATCTTAGGGAGTGGTCATTATTTATCAACAGGGGGGTGGTGGGTTTTCGCGCGGATGCCCCTCGATGGCAGTCCCCTCACGCCGGAGGCGCGGAGAGTTTTTGCGCCCCTCTTTGATCTTTAGTAGCGCGCGGGCTTTTTTTTTTTTGCAAAAATAGAATATTGTGTGTAGCGTCCTTCAGACTGTCCAAGCCAGATATTTGGAGCATGAGATATTTGCCATATACTGAATATTCTTGCACTAAATTCTATATTTGGATTATAATTTTCAAAGGATATCACTCACTGTTATTGGTGATAATATCTTCTTGTTAGAAATTGCAATACACTTCAGACTGTCAACATTGGTAAAGGAAGAAAGGGGCAATCTCAACGATGCTATATCAACTGTACAGCGCAGTGGCGGATCCAGGCTTTAAAAAAGGAGGGGGCGCAGTCCAAAAGGAGGGGGCGCACCCCCTATTTTTTTTAGCAAATTTTGGGGTCCCAAAATTTGTAATTAAACTCTTCCGTACTGGGAAGAAGAGGGATGCGCGTGCCCCCGCACCCCCTCTAAATCCGACACTGCTGAGCCCCTGTTAAGCTGCAACAACTTATTATTTCAGGACATGAAACCCGGTTGAAGGTTTGATACACTGTATATATTTCCATAAGTAACGTTGGATACATGTACTACCATGGCATAGCAAGCGTTCCACAACAGAATACTTATCAATTTGCTCACTAGGGGGGAGCACCTACCGGGATGGCGTTGGCTGACAGTCTTCCCTTCAGAGTCAAAAGATATAATGGAAATGTTGGTGATATCTCAAACACGTCCCACTGAAGTCTAAACAAGGAAATGTGCCTCATACTGGCTGAGTGACTTTATAAAAGAAGGATTCACATACATGAGTTTATAGAACCATTACAGTTCAAGTATTTGTGGAACCAACGTTTAACAATAGGCTCATCTCAGTTCTGATTGGAGCTCCACAAATAAAATGGAAATCAGCTGGATTGAGGGCTTACAATAATAACAATTCATGTTCTATAATATAGAAGCTACAGAATGGTTTTCAAAATATTCAATTCTTTTGTGTGTGTTTTGAAATTCATTTATTCATATGTATGATTAAAAAAACAAAATACGTTGAACACATTAGACGTCAACCTTTAATAGGTCAGCGTGAGCTGGACATTGGTCTGAGCTATACAAAGGAGAAGCATGAAAAATATATATTTCTGCTTGAGTAGCTCTTGAGGTCATAGGCCACCTGCTCAGTGTTCTAGGGTCTAGTGAAGGGCCCTCTAGATGTGTTTGGCTATGTCCAGGGCGCGTCCTCTACCACCCTCGGCCACGGTCCGCTGTCTAGGCCGGCCTCCCGGGTGCAGGCGCGGCCACATGATGGAAGGGCTATCTTTCCACGTGGAGAGGCACGGCAGGGGGTCCGGGGACCAGCAGGGACCCCATCGCCAACATTGGCACAATCTCCTCCTGTGCATTAGTGAGATTAGTCAGTGGGTGCTTGCCGGCAGCGCCACTTTGCGTTATGGTTATTGACTTTATAACACGTAACGCTGCTACTTCTACTACTGCTACTGCTGGAGCACTCCCTGAACAAATCAAACTGTGAAGAACAAAGAGGGAGGTGGAAAAAGTGGAGAGCCTTGAAAATCATCACTGTCACTTCCCACTCTTACCGATTTCAGTTTGAAAGATAATACTAGTTAAAATCATTGAATCTAACTAACAATGACAGACTGGGACAGATTCATGCCGTGTTGGTTTTAAGTGGGGTGCTCAAACTCAGGGAACCCTTTATGGGCCGATAGTGCAATAATGCATCAATCCCATTGGTCAACATGATGTAAGAACTCTTTATGGGCCGATAGTGCAATAATGCATCAATCCCATTGGTCAACATGATGTAAGAACTCTTTATGGGCCGATAGTGCAATAATGCATCAATCCCATTGGTCAACATGATGTAAGAACTCTTTATGGGCCGATAGTGCAATAATGCATCAATCCCATTGGTCAACATGATGTAAGAACTCTTTATGGGCCGATAGTGCAATAATGCATCAATCCCATTGGTCAACATGATGTAAGAACTCTTTATGGGCCGATAGTGCAATAATGCATCAATCCCATTGGTCAACATGATGTAAGAACTCTTTATGGGCCGATAGTGCATTAATGCATCAATCTTATTGGTCAACATGATGTAAGAACTCTTTATGGGCCGATAGTGCAATAATGCATCAATCCCATTGGTCAACATGATGTAAGAACTCTTTATGGGCCGATAGTGCATTAATGCATCAATCTTATTGGTCAACATGATGTAAGAACTCTTTATGGGCCGATAGTGCAATAATGCATCAATCCCATTGGTCAACATGATGTAAGAACTCTTTATGAGCCGATAGTGCAATAATGCATCAATCCCGTTGGTCAACATGATGTAAGAACCCTTTATGAGCCGATAGTGCAATAATGCATCAATCCCGTTGGTCAACATGATGTAAGAACTCTTTATGGGCCGCTAGTGCATTAATGCATCAATCCCGTTGGTCAACATGATGCATGAATCATTGAATGTAGCCCTGGTTAGTAACTTGCCAGGGTTACATTCATGCATCATGCCGACCCTACTAGGTCAATGTACTCTTGCATGGTTGGCATGATCCTCCAATGAAGTGCTGGTGAGTCATTGGAGCATCATGCCGACCAGTGGACATGATGCACCTCTGTATTAGAGACCTGGAGCAATGGGCCCCGGGCGTGTTTTGACACTTGAGCCTACATGGAGTATCTCGACAGGGCTGCAGTCGTGCATCATACCGACCCTACGGGCTCAATGTACTCCTGCAGGGTTGGCATAATGTCCCATAATGCACCAATAGCTATGATGCACTCCTGTATTATCGGCCCTTAAAGGGTTAAGCACGAGTCGGCAAGCCTGGAGAGCAATGGGATCAGGGCGTGTTTTGACACTTGGGTGTATCAGGAGCAGCGCGGGAGCAGCTCCCTGTGGAAGGAGTGAGCAGTGGCACGAGGAGTCATTGAGCAGCTCATGTGGAAGCCTTATCACATGTTACACCCAGTTACTATTGGTCAGCCTTGGACCTGCAACCCACCAACTCCAGGGGAAAACATACACGGCCCCTCCATTGGGGCCTAATGTGAAAAGTCCTGGCCTAGGTCTCTGCTGATTAGCCTGAGAGCTTATCGGCCTATTAGTCCTTTAAGGACTGCTGATACAGGAGTGCATCATGCCCATTGGTCGGCATGATACACCAATGAAGTGGTGGCTAGACTGCTCGCCAGCACTTCATTGGTGTATCATGCCGACCCTCCGGGACACTATCAATCCTGTAGGGTCGAAATGATGCTTGAATGCAGCCCTGGCGAGTAACTCACCAGGGCTGCATTCAAGCATCATGTCGACCAATGGGTATGATCATCATGACGACCAATGGGTATGATGAATTAATGCATCACCAGCATCCCTTAAAGGGTTCATGCTGACAAGCTGGATATGCTGGGAGGATATCAGTATTGCCGAGCCCATCTCTGAAACCTAATCGTATTGCCATGTTTCCTTCTAAGGTCATTGCATTCTCCATTCACTACTACACAGATAACAACTTAGCCTGGCTTGAGTAAGTGATGGGACATTTTCCTGTCTAACAGTAGCTGTCATTGGGACCAGCTACACATGATGACTATCGGAAACTGGCAGTATACAACCATGAAATCCTTTATACTAATAAGCAGGTGATGTATGGCGTTGGAAAGCAACCACATATATATGATAGCATCACCAGGAGCAGGAAGGGGGGGGGGTTAGCCAAGACTAGCATATACTCCAACCAACGGCAGGGACCCTGGTCACTATAAATTTGTGAATTATACCATTTTTCTTAATTTTCAATATGAAATTTACCAATTGTATGGCAAGAATCAAAAACAAAAGTTCTGGATATGATGAGGTTGTGGCACAGAAATCCCTGAAATGTTCAACTAGAACCCTCTAAATATATCTATTATATTTATATGGAGAATGTATAGCCTTTGAAAACCCCTGAAGTCAGAAAAAAATCCTGAAGACTTCCTAACATGAAATTGGCATCCTTGTATTGGGAAACTCATGACTTATAGCCATGGTTTGGTAAAAATGTGGAGTTTTAGCTTGGTCCATATAATCTAGCAGTTTTACTCTGGAGGCTTCAAATGATGCCTCAGTAGCTGGGGTTTTAGGGGTGGGTGGTCAATCTGACACCTCCCCCTCCCCCTGCAACCCCAGGAGTTGATCCTCAGTGGTCAGTTGGTGTCCAGGGAGAGGCCTGATTGCTATCAAGGCACCCTCAGATCAGATTATCCGGCGCTAATCCCGACACGGGCGTCTCTGTGGGCGTGGGAAGATGTGATTGGGATGACCAGTGGGAGGAGAGTGACCAGTGGGAACAAGGGCTCAGGGGGAGATCCCAGGGCGCGACTGTGGCTGCTGACCATTGGGGTCAGGCCTAAAGAATTTCTTTTTGTGTCTTGGTAACATTGAAAAAGGTCGGATCCTTTTTTAATTCATTATTATTCTTTTCAATTCTATTATAATTTTTAAATGCCACGGTGAGTCTGGACTCGCGGCCGTGACATGCAGATGACTAAGTTTATACCCCCCCCCCCCCCCCAAAAGAAAATAGTATTTTCTTTAAAGTTGAAGAAAATCTGGGATCAGTCCTATTCTGCTAGGTGGAATTTGGTTACCTGAAACAAAGCTCACTCTAGGCTCATGGGGTTTGGGGTGTGAGGTGTCGGGGCTGACCAGTGGCCTGACCATTTGGGTGTGGGATTTGGGTGTAAAAATTGGGATTTGAGTTGGGGGTGAGTGATAATTAGCAAAAGGTTGGTTCACGTTTTGGCCAGGGGTCGGGCAGGGTACAGATAACCTCAGGAGTGACCACTACGCATATTTTAACCAAAAGGGATGACCGTGTCTTCTAAAGCACATTGTAGATCGGAAAATTTGCAGTGTATATTGCCCTAAATAAAAAGTTAAAACTCGACCCCCCCCCCAAAAAAAAAAGAAGGAAAAAAGAGTTGCTTCGCACGCCTCCATATGGTAGAAGAGTGAGGGTTGGAATTAAGGACAAATACCTTTGTCCAGACACACTATGAGCCAATAGGCAGGAACAGGACTACCCGGATAAATATGGGTACCTTTTGCGATTCTCCAGTGTTGGAAATTCAATATGCACCCCAACTCTTTAGGCAGATTGGTATGAGTTGGAGGATTTTGGTGAATGGACCACCAAAGTTGATTTAAGGAAGCAGGACATTTCTTTTCTCAGTCGTTTAGAGGTCCAGATAACTCTTATGTCCAGATAACTCTTATGTAGTAGTAAAGAGATATCAGAGGTTCAGCCGAACCCATGCCTCCATCTCCCAGTACACTCTGATGATGTTCCCCTCGGTGAACTCGAACACATTTGATATATGACGACGCTGCAGCTACCTATACTAAAATCACATTTATGAAGCAATACTTTCATATTTAAAGTGAAATCTGATTTTTCTGCCATTATACAGTATGATATTTATTGCTCTCTAAGCCCCCATTGTCATGTCACTGTGGTATAAGGGGAGCAGGGAGAGTGATAAAACAACGCTGAGGCTGTCCAAACATCCATGAGGGTCTGGTAAAATCTCATATCAGGAGACCTTAATGTGATAACATGGGACCGGCCTGGGCTTGGGTCAGTGGCCGCTATACCTGGGGCAGGAGGCCGGGCTCCCACCCCGGCTGTACCGTGTGTTTAAACCAGAGTATCTCAGGAGCAGCTCCCTACTGCTGCAGCTACAATATCTGGTGGTTTGTTTTTTAAACCCTTTAAAGGTTGGTGATGCATTAGTGCATCATGCACATTGGTCGTCATGATACATGAATGCAGCCCTGGCGAGTGACTGGCCAGGGCTGCATTCATGCATCATGCCGACCCTATGGGGTTGATACATATAATTGCAGAGGGTCGGCATGATGCTGCAATGAAGTGCAGTCCGCTCGCCAGCACTTTATTGGTGCATCATAATGATCAGTGGGCATGATGCACTCCTACATCAGCAGCCCTTAAAGTATTAATGATAGCCCACCCCCTCTCATACCCCTACCACCATCAAACCACTACAAGATAAGAGCCGCAACAACAGGAGCATAATGCGAAACACAGATAGCTCAGCCAGCCATGATATCACGCTCCCCGCCGACCTGATAAGCGCCTGTATAGCTCGTAATCGGCCGGCAGTGTTTCGCATCCTTGCTCAGTCCCAAAAGAGGAGCAACTCATTTTTCTGCTGGTGGTAGTGGTGGTGGTAGTAGCCAGTTCAATGGTATCTCCACCACACCCCACCCCCACCCCTCATACTCGGCGTCCTACACCATTCAACCCCACTCATTAAATTCAATTCAACTTTGATTAAAATTCCGATCTCAGATCAGAACACCGCGATATGCGCCTGGATCGATAAAGAACCGGGAACATGGATAGGGATGAATTAAAAAAAGAATTACCAATCAACACCGACATAACTCAGGATTTGGTGACTGCTGGGCTGGGTATTGTGGTTCACAGTATGGGTATGCAGTACCTTATCAGTGCCGTATCATATGCCTGAGTTATCATAGATAAGAGTCCCTCTGTGGGACTGTTATCTGGCGGCATCACTGCTGTTAGCGGCCATTCTGGGAGCCGCTGCTGCCATTGCTCCCTGATTACAGGCGTTTGTTGCCGCATCAGTCACAGTAATTGCTGAACGCCGAGCTACTCATCTATGTGACCTACAAGTGCATCGACCGCTCACATCTGCTCACAGCTCGATTACACCCCACTAATGGCAATTCAATGCATATTCAACTCTGCAGATAAGATTTACTTTTTCCCCTGGAATTTCCTTGTTTATCTGCCAGAGCTATCTCCATAAATGACACTTGAGAGGGCCCGATTACAAAGGGTAATTGGAATTAGCATTGTCAAATAAAAGTGAAAATAACTGAGAGGCTGCGCTGTCATAGGGAATAATCACAAACTGCTGCCGCTGGGTGTTTTTTGCCACCAGTAGCGTCAATTAAAGTTATTACATTTCATTAGTCAAATCACTTTACTCGGCTGACTTTGCGCCCTGCAAATAAATGCCATTTTCGTACACTACTCACAAAGTACTGTGTTTGCACTGCTGGACGGGTATTGGGTACCAATGAAAGCCACCACTTATATAACCACTCTTTTTTTTTCAAATATAATATAACCTTCCCGTTATCACGGATGAAGACGGAATATGACCTGGGGGGGGGAGGATGGATTTGGGACATATTGCAGGAGATTTAAGTGGAGAAGGTTCACCTAAAGTTTGACTTAATTAACGAGCTTGAGAAGGGGGGGGGTGCCCACTTACCTCCTCTCATCTTAGAAAGTCTCCCAACGGTCCTACATGTATACCTCAAGGGAGTCGGCTATCATATGCGGGGAGGAAACAAGTGTATTTCCTAATGAATTAGCATTGACAACTACCTGGTATTTGAACTTAGTGTCAATCAACCACTTTGGCAATGTTTATTCAAAAACAAACTCATTATTTACCTCCAAAGAAGTTGGCCGAATTATGGTTCAGCTACCCTAGCCAGATTTGAGGACCCAAGGCTTTGGGAACATAATTCAGGAGAGAACTAACTCTAGAATATAGATACCATATGGGCCTAGGCAGTCAATCTGCAAACCATACGGATGTATGAGCATATCCAGTTGCCAATATCCCCCAATACCCGCCATGTATAATTCAGTGAGGTCCATTATAGTAGAACCCCAAATTGGTCGTTATACACCCTACCCCTTACTCCATCCAGCTCCCCAAGTATCACTAGCCCTTTAAGGACCGCTAATGCATTAATGCATCATGCCCATTGGTCGTCATAATGCATGAATGTAGCCCTGGTGAGTTACTCGCCATGGGCTGCATTCAAGCATCACACCAACCCTATGGAATTGATGCACCCCAAAGGGTTGGCATGATGCTCCAATGAAGTACTGTTGCGCAGACTCATCAGCACTTCATTGGTGCATCATGCCAACCAATGGGCATGATGCACTCCTGCATCAACAGCCCTTGAAGGTCTATAGCATCCACGTGGGTATTGTGAGGGCAGTGTAGCGCGACGTTCATTAGTGGGGCTATGGGTGGCTCTAATACCCCGGTGTCGGGTGACGTATAGGGGGACCATCCTATCCCAGCCCACAGGGATCACTTTCTGTGATCTCCCCAAGCCCAGATAGAGAACTGTCATCTGACGGTGCTACCAGGGCCGGCGGCGCCTTCAAGACGTCCGGGATCAGATTGTATCCACCTGTCAGCCTTGCGTGTCGGCTATAAATAAGTCAGGAGCAGCTCATGGTAGCCCTGCAGCCCAGTGCCGGTCTATTGGAATCTGCTCCGTCAGCCTAAATCACCATTACCATAAATACAATTGGGGCTGTGCTGCACGGCCTGCTTCTGCTCACACCCCTGGTGGTGGTGGTGGTGGTGGGGCATGAGCAGCTCACTCTCAGTGACCGCCATAATGAGTAACACTAGAGCCTGACACGAGCTGCCCGTCCAACTGCTCTTTCTACTGTAGGCGGGAGGAGGGGGGGGGCTATTGAGGCTCATTTAAATGCCCTCTATACTGCTTAACCAGATGACCATAGAGATGCTATTTATTAACCTGTGCATATTCATTAAAATGTTTTGGTTTGGAGGCAAAGCGTACACTGTACAGAGCTATATGGGATAGGGTGTGCTGAGGCTTACTTTGGGATATCTACTTATTACCAAACACATGTTTTGTGACCTATGTAATGCGATTTGACCGGTTTGTATACCATGTAAACCATTTCAAGCTCTAATACATTTAACTTCATAGTTTCATTCACTAAATTGCCACATTTTAACAAAATTGCCACATTTTAACAAAAGGTGTACAGCGGTGTACATTTCTAGGATGTCCCTTGTTTCACCATTCCTAATACAAAGTCATGAGGAGGCAAGCTGACACTACGAAAGGATTGTCTTTGAAAGTGCCCATGAAATATCCTTTCAGCTTGACTGCTTTCAATTGGGGATCCTGGACATCATCATGAGGCAGGGTTCAATCAGTGACCAGTGATAAGCAGTGGGCAGCAGCTAATGACACAGTGAGACTGGGCCCCTGGTAAATAATGGCAGTTAATTAGGGACGTATAGCCTCCTGGTTAGTCCCACCCTACTCTGATGGACACCTGGCTAATTGAGGTCTACACCAGGGTGGGCAAGACATGAAATGGATCTTTTTTAATCATAAAAATGGAAACCCAAAAATGGAAAAACTGAAAACTAGGCCCTTGTAGACGTGAAAATCATAGGATAATGATTATATCAGGATATAGCCTTTGTAGATCTATGTCGATCTCAGAAATAAAAGAAATCACAAACCGATGGTTAAAGTTTTCCATCAGAGGTCACTAGAAAGGTAGATATGGAGGATCCCTTCATTCACACAATACAATTCAAGTTTTATCTCACCTGGGCAAGGGAAAGGGGAAAAGTATTACCAAAATCCAGTGAACAGAATGTCAGACTTGACCTTAAAATGACAAGAGGTTTCCACTTGTTCTCCAAGATCATATCCCCATTTAAGACATACTCATTGCCTGTCAGTCTACCGGAGGTCGGTGTGTGGACGGGCCGGCTCAGGAGGAGCACCATCCCGGGTCCCATGAGCAGCTGAAGAGCTGCTCCCACACAGGGCCTAAATAGCAGTCGTTAGGTGGTGGGCACATCCATTACATGCGTAATGCGGCCGCTAGACAGGCCGCGGCCGACCCGCCGCCATCGGGACATGCCGCCCCGCGTCCCCCGGGGGGTCCCCGGGCTGGGAGTCAGGGGGTGAGCTGCTCCCCGAGGTACAACTCATCATCGGCTCGCAGCGCCGCACAGCGGGACGCAGTGACAGCACTGGCCGCGCCCCTGATTTGTCAGGGCCACACCAACGCAACACGGCCAGCCTGGTCTGCAGCTATTACTAACGCCAAACTGTAATAGTGGGAGTGGGAAAATCTCAAAGTCCAACCAGACAGTGGTGAGTCTCCTCCACCTGGAGATTCTCTCGCCTCAGGACCTTAATGTTTACAGCAGGAATATAAGAGGTTGTTTTCATTATGGCTCCTTGCTCAGATTGATATGGACTCCTCCTCCATTAGGGATTAACAAGCATAGCTATGAAGCTGAACACCAATAGTATCTCTGTATTACTGTTACAAATTTACCTACGGGAGTTGTATATTTGAGCCCTTTTGTTATGTGTGGTAGTTTTTGTGAGGAGGATAAGAGGGAAGGTGGATTTTCCTGTAGGAGAGAAAATCCATGGTGCCACTGCAGCTGTTGTGCTGTCTGTAAGTGTTAACTCTTTAAGAACAGGAAATATAGGAGTGCATCATGCCAATTGGTCGTCATGATGCTGTTTTGTCATCAATAGCCAATAATTATAATGAACGGGTATAACAGGGTACACTTGTGTAGGTATTTATTGTATGCTGCATTATGTGTGTATTTATTATATGCTATATTGGAGAGTGCTATGGGAGTCCTGTATAGGGTTTATGGTAGTATAGAGTTTATGGTAGGCTGTGGAATGTGTAGACGGAGGGGAGTCGACGAGATCTGGTCAGGTAGATTCTGTAGAGGGGGAGGGGGGAATACGGGTGAGCCAAACATCGGCGTCTGAAAGGTGTGAGGGGTTGGTAAGAGATAGGGAGGAGTCAGTATTGTGGGAGCAGCCGAGGAGGCAACACATACTCCTGGAGTAGACGAGGATGAAGCTGTTTAGTATTTAGTATTACACTTAGCCAATGTAAGAACGGATTGAACAGGATCTCTATGGCACTTATACCTCTCCAGTAGCATCGGATTGTTAAACATGAACTGCTTGTATGAATAGACTGATGTCGTTGAAGCTGTACAACCATGAGTGGACTCATCATCAGCTGTAACTGTGAATAACCAATGAACAATAAATGGTGACTTGTATCGGCGTCTTGGTGTTGGTTAAAAAGAATGGGCTGAGCCAACATCATACCACTAGAGTTAGTCTTCCCAAATACGTGAGAATAGCGGAGTGAGCTGATAATAACTACACAACTTATACCACATTGATATACATATAAACACAACCCACACAGCCCAGATGGTGGAGAATTAGTGGTTGGGCTTATCATTGTACTGATGAGCGGCTCGCCGTACCCGATACCTAACAGCTCAGACGCTGGATGTGACTCAGCGGCATCGCCACACACTGACAGTAGTGACGGTGTGGAAGTCTATACTATCATACCTGCAGCGCGCACATTGCCTGGGAATGCAGCAGTAGCACATAGTGGTGTAGCAGAGGGACAGGGTGGAAGATCCGGAGTGAGTGAAGCGGGACCTGATCAATCACGTGTCACTCTTAGATCGGATCACACACATGTGCATGTGCAATTAGGACCCAGGTCGCAAGTGGTGCTTTTGCCTGGAGAGGTGGTGTCTAGAGAGATTGGATTCCCCGTGGCTCGGTCAGAGGAGGAGCGGGCGTCGTCTCAAAGGGATCCCAAGTCTGGGGGGACGTCTGGCCTACAATTGTCTACTGCGGCTGATTCTGAACCAGCAGGGTCGGTGGTGGTGGACGATACCTCTGGACCATTCTCAGCATTGGGAGTGGAGAACGAGCATCAGTCATCTGCGGCAGAGTCAGAGACCAGGGCTGATATTTCTAGTGATGGGCAACAGGCGGCGGTTCAGGAGCACACAGTGAGTGCTGATGCAGGGGAACGGCCTGATAATCTCTGCAAAGGATGGACGACAGGAGACAGATTAGTGAATTATAAGTATTTTTCGACGCCCATTGCTAGGAGCTCCAGTATTAATTTCTGTAAGGCTACTCCTAGGTGCCTTGAGTTTGAGGGTACAGCGGACCAGGGACGAATTAGACGCGCATCTGAGGGGGATGTGGCGGATATTGGTGATGAGGATTTGAATTTTGAAGCGATTGCAACGTCATTGGGGTTAATTGAGCCAGTACATGAAGACGGACAGGTGGATGAGAGTGGAACAAAGGATGGTCATGAGGATGAGGGGGACGCACATGGGGAGAATGATCCAGTAGACGGGGCGTCTACGGTGGTGGCAGTGCCAGGGCAAAGCGAGGACGTCGGTGAGAAGGCACGGGAACAGGGGTCGGAGGCCTGTGGTGATTCACAAAGGGGGAGTGCAGGATTGCTACCGTCTGGTTTCTTGGTGGTTGTTGAGAATGGGAGACAGTTAAGTGATAAGGACTTGGTGGGTCAGGATGAGAGTGGTGGAGTTGGACAGGGTTGGACAAGCTGTACTACACCGGTTGTTACGGGTGATCAAAGTGGCAGTCGTCTGGGAGAGTCTGTGAGTAAAACAAGGGTGGATGAAGTTATTGCAGGTCTGCAGAACACTAATATTAGGGTACGACGAAGCATAGAGAGGGGGAGAGCCATATTGGAACAGGAGCTGAGCTATCGGCAGGCCATTGATGGGGAGGAGCCGCCCGCGAGGCCGGAGATAGACCGGGAGCGTGTAGCACGAAGGGAGAGATTTTTGAGCGACACAGTAAATTGGAGGAAGGTAACTGCGAATATCCGCTCAGGCAATAGTACAGGTCGTACTACAGATGAGGGGCATTTAGATGATGTTCTAAAAAGCCATCTTCAGACTGATGTTTCGGGTGACTGGGAGGATTGGTGGGTTCGGAGAGCGGATGAAGAGAGAAGACGACAGATAGAAAGGGAGGCCCGGGAGGAAGCCGCCGAGGGCTCTGTGGCTGGAGGTGTTGGAACTGGTGTACAGGGGAACGATAGTGAAGAGAGCTCAGTGGGTGATTTGGATGCGGAGAAACAGGTGGAGGAGGATATTGCACCTATTATTGGTTTTGAAGACGACGACATGGCGCCTAGTCCGAATGTTAAACTACCATCCTTCAATGGGGAGCCTGGGGAGGATTATCGGAGATATTTCAAGGAATTGAATGGAATGCAAAAGCTATTTGGATGGTCTCCGGATCAACATCTTGAGTATGCAAAATTGGGCTTGAAGAAGGGGGCATCGAAATGGATGGATGGTATTCCAGAGGGGGAAAAGGATACTTTGGACAAAGTAGTGGCTATAGTGAAGAGGGTTTTTGAAGACAAAAGGCCACTGTGGCAGAAACATAGGGATTTGCACTGTCTGAAGCAGGAAAAGGGACAGTCGGTCTGGGACTTCGCATTGAAAATAAAGGAATATGACGAGTTGGATGTTCCTGATGTCATCAAATTGTCAGTCTTTGTGGGGGGTTTGCTTCCGCCCATTGATAAGGACCTGATGAAACACAATGCTGATTCTTTTGAAGAGGCTCTCAGACTGGCGTCTTATTGGGAAAATGTGGAGAAGGGCAGGAACTCCAAAGGTGTGGCGCAGCTACACATGCTAGAGTCTGAGGGGACTCGGGATGGAGCATGTGGGGACGATCAATTCGATCCTAAAGAGTATGCTAGAGAACAAACTAAAGCAGTGGTGGAGATGTGCACTATGGAATATAGACGGGGGCTCAGGGAGATGGAACATGGGCGGGAGAATCAGCAGGGACAATATGCTGGAAGGGGTGGTAACTCACAAGGGCAGTATCAGGCGCAGGCGGGCAGAGGGACTGGCGCGGGAACATATGGTCAGAATAGGCAGTTTGCTACAGGCGGTGGAGGCCGAGGATGGAATTATCAAGGGGGACGCGGTGGAAATCAGTATAACGCATCTCAGTATTTCAATAACAGGTTTCAAGGACAGAGATACACAGGAGGAAGCAGGCAGGGTCAACAGGGGGATGATAAAGGTCAGAGAAGAGCACAGGAATATGCTAGGATGATGGGAGATGCAGGAGAGAGTCAGAAAGGAGGAGGGGCAATCTATTGCTTAATTCATGACTCTACTACACATTCTACAGAGGAGTGCACGTTTTTGAAGAAATACAGGGATCAGTTGTCATCCTCTCAGCAGAACAGAGACCAACGAGATCAGGGAAATGATGTTCGCAGGCCGGGAAACGGGCACAACGGCTCATTCCTACCCCAGAATTAAATTTGATATCAGGGGATGGGTCGGGAAACAGGGGATCAAAAGACAAAGCGCCATGGTTGGTTCAGTGTACTATTGACGAGAACACATACAGATGTTTAGTGGACACGGGCGCGTCTGATTGTTTTATAGCACGAACAATTGTGAGTAGTATAAGTGAGACAGCAATTTGGGACAGGCAGCCATCTCAATTGGGGAAGGTGCGTCTGGGGGACAAAACATCATTACAAGTTTATGAGACGGTGCGACTGCAGTGTTTTATGGATGGTGCTTGCATATACTATGATTTTAATGTGGTGGATTCACTGGCTTATGATATTGTGCTGGGGCGTAATTTTCTGATTGACGCACGGGCACAGATTATAGCTATAGATGGAAAGGTACGTATCTTTACTGAGGATCCGGTCTCAATTGAAGTAGCGGCGATTTTGGACCCATGGGAGGAAAGATTGGTGACGGTGAAAGGATGGGATGTTGCGGCTGAAAGGGTTGGAACAACGGTCTTGTTGAGGCCATCTAATTTGGCGGTGGTAGCTGCGGATGGTGCGGTGAACTATGTGGGGAAGAAATGGTATATGAAAATTGCTAATCTCTCTGACAGGCAAGTGTATGTGGATACAACTGAGGTTATAGCATACGCGGAAGACATAGATGAACCGGAACTTAATTTGCTGGAGGTAATTGATACAGCTAATGTTGGCAGGGATAGAAAGGATGAGGCTCGTGAGATTGTGGCACGATGTAATGAAGACCGGCGGGAGAATGGTCAAGATGCTAGGAGAGGGTCAGAGCATCGGCAGGATCCTCAGGACAGTGGTGGTGGATGTGGTGTTTTTACCTTAAGTGAGCAGGAGAGGCTGGATAAAATTGAGAAGATCAGGGGCCTTGATTTGGGTGACACTATGATGACGCTGGAGGAGCAGAAGGTATTCAGAGAAATGTTGGTGGTCAACATGGACACTATAGCATTTTCTATGAAGGAGTTGGGTCATTGTTCATTGGCTCCAATGAAAATAAGGGTCGATGAGTCCAAGGGTCCGTGTATGGCACGACCATACAGGTATTCTCCTCAGAAAATGGATATTATTGATGAACAGGTGAGGGAATTGTTAAAGTTGGGAATTATTGAGCCCAGTGACAGCGTCTGGAGAAGTCCGTTGGTGGTAGTGCAGAAGAAGGATGGAAAGGCTAGATTATGTACAGACTATCGCATGTTGAATCTTATTACGGCGGATGACACATATCCTATGCCCACAGCCAGAAGCATGTTTTTGTATATGGCATACAGAAAACCTATAATCTTTACAGCCATGGATTTGCTCAGTGGGTATCATCAGTGCGATTTACATCATGACAGCAGGCAATATTCAGCATTTGAATCACCCTCGGGAGTTTGGCAATGGACGAGGATGCCGTTTGGTATGAAGCAGAGCCCATGGCAATTTACTAAGATTATGTCATTAGCACTAGGAGGCTTAATACCACGTACTTGTCTAGCCTACCTAGACGATATCATTATCTTTGATCCGGATGTGGAGAGCCATATTACTAATGTCGGCAGAGTATTGGCAGCTTTAGGTAAAGCAGGTTTAACAGTCAAGCCAGAAAAGTGTGAGTGGGGCAAAGCGGAAATCAAGTTTTTGGGGCACATTATTAATGCTGAAGGAGTGCAGACGCAATCTAAAGTGATCAGAAAGGTGCAGGAATTTGGCAGACCGTATAATGAACATACAACTAGGTCCTTTCTGGGGCTTTGTAATTATTACAGGAGTTTTATTCCTAACTATGCTGTTTTGTCGATGCCTTTGAATAATTTGTTGAAAATCAAGGTGCCATTTAAGTGGACAGATGAGTGTGAGGTGTCATTTAAGAAAATACAAGCAGCATTAGCGAGCACACCGTTATTGGTACATCCAGAGATCGGGGGTCACTTTTATGTTTTAACAGATGCTTCGGATGGCGCGTGTGGAGCGGCCATCTGTATAAAAAGGGATGGATTGCTGAGACCGGTAACATATTATGGGTATACATTTACAAAAGCTGAAAGAAACTACACTATAACAGAGAAAGAAGGCCTAGCTGTTATAAGAGTATTGAAGAAATTTGAGGATATGCTGACTGGGGCTAAGATCACGATAATAACAGACCATCAACCATTAATACCTTTGCTTCAACAAGCCAGTAAGGCTCCATCCAAAAGGTTGACTAGATGGGGTTTAGCAATGACTGACTTTGACTATGAGATTAGGTATGAGCCGGGAGCCACTCACTACCTGCCGGATTTTATATCCAGAGTGCCGTTGGCAGTGGGACAGGATACACCTGGCGAGGAGTCGGGGGAGTTTGAGCCTGAGGTAGGATGTGAGTTACTCGTGATGGAACTTGTAGGGGAGGAATTGGATAGGGAAACCTTCATTCAGGAGCAGTGGAAGGATGGATTCTGCAGGGGGATGATGAGATATTTGGCGGGAGATGAATTGCCAGTGGATGAGGAAAAGGCGCGAGGGATTTTACATAATGCTGATTTTATGGGTATGAAGGATGGATTGTTATGCAAGTATATAAAACCAGCTAGAAAGAGGGGTGGGCCTATAGCTGACTTAAACCCAAGGATAGTGGTGCCTAAGGCTATGGTGAATAGAGTGCTCTATCTCATGCATGATGATATTATGTGCGGAGGACATGTGGGAACAGTGGCGCTGAATACAAAAGTACAGGCTCGGTTTTATTGGAAAAATATGATGGTGGACATAGCTAGGTACGTGCGGCTATGTGAAAGGTGCGCGTTGAGAAAAAGAGCACCTCACTTTAGAGCCAAGGCAAGATCATGGGATACGCCGGATTATCCATGGCAAGTGATACAGACAGATTTTGTTGGGCCACTGCGTAGATCCAAAGAAGGTTATAAATATATCATGACCTTCATAGACCTTCTGACGGGATGGCCGGAGGCATTCTGTACTAAAGACACAACTGCGCACACGGCAGCTGGGGTGTTTCTACGGGAGATCGTGTGTAGGTACGGCAAGGTGGAAGTGCTGTGCAGCGACAGAGGGTCTACATATATGGGTCAGGTTTTTCGTGAGGTTACAGCTAGATTATCAACCAAACAGAGGTTTACGTCTTCTAGGAATCCGACCGGAAATGCCAGGGTTGAAAGATTGCATAAGTCATTAGAGGATACGATAGGATGCTATGTGACCGAGGATCATGAACACTGGCCAGAACTGTTACCCATTGCATTGTGGACAGTGCGCTCCAATATCAGTATGAGGACGGGGTTCTCACCATATGCGCTACAATTCGGGAGGGATCCAGTGGCTATGTCCTTTGCTGAGGAAAGGCCACTGCCTAAAGTGCCATCTGAGAGGGATTGGTTTCTTAGAACAAATCATAGCATACAGTTATTACAAGAGGCGGCCAACGCTCATACTGCTAGGTATGAGGAGCAGCTCAGACGTAGATTGGATGGACGGGCTCGACCTGTATCTTTTATAGAGGGGGAGTGGGTATATTACTATGATCCGAAATGCGCGGTGAATAATACATCGAAGTTTGCTGGTAGATACACAGGGCCACACAGGATAATAGAGGTGGTGGGGGATAACAGGGTGAGGTTGAGAGCAGTGAAGACGGGCAAAGAGATACCTCACTTAGTAAATGTGAATAAACTGAAGAGAGCATACAAAGGGGAGGGTGAAAATGGCGAAGGAAAAGCCAAAGATGAGAGAGCGGTGGAAGTGGATAAGTCAGAAGTGGAATTACAAGTGGATAAAGAAGACATAGGACATGAGAACCCGAGAGGGGTGACTGAGGTGGAACATCCTTCATCTGGTCTGGAGGATACAGCGTTAGCGGACGCTGATAAGGAGGACAAATTGAATACGTCAGACGACGATAGAAGTGCACATGAGAAAAAGAGAGAGGTGGCCGGAGCTGGACCGCGCGCGCCTATACAGGAATCTGATAATGAGAAAGATGGAGTTGTACGGCGAGATAGCCGGGAGAAGCACAGGCAGGAAGCTGTGGTCGATAATTGGTGTAAAAAGAAAGGGTTACAGGATAGTGATATTGATAAGGTCGAGGGTGGCCGAAGACAGGATAATGAAGAGAAAAGGAAGGGTAGAGTGAGAAATGTCGAGGTGAAGAGGCAGATGGACGAGGAAAGAGAGAGAGAAGAATTGGAGAGAAGACAGAAGAGAAAAGAAAGAGAGGATAGGGCTGAGAAGAGACGGAGGCAAAGAGATAGGAGAGCGCAATTGGCTGCAGGGGCTATTATGAGTGAGGAATCTAGCAGTGAACATATCATTCCAAAGGGACCGATTTGTAAGCATCACAGGAGAGGCAGAGAGGAGCTCAGCTCATCCAGCGATGGAGAATAGGGCGAGCTTAGACGGGATGCTACAGGATGGGCGATAATCCTGTAGTATTCACGTGTGTTGCTATGAGGGAGAAGGGGGGGTGATGCAGGTGTCGAAGGGGGAGGGGCCGCCCGGAGGAGCAGGTCAAGCTGACTCATGCAGGTAGACGGAAAGGAGGGCGATACACAAAGAAAAGGGAAAAGTAGGGCAAGGTAGGAAAAGAGGGGAGGGGGGGGGGAGGCCAGCGCAACAGGTATATGCAGGAGGAGATGCATCAGGAGGTGGCAGTGCGCGCACAACGAGGGACGAGATAAGACCTCACAGTAAATAGCAGGTGCTGATGGACGGATGGCAGATAGCTGGTACGATAGTGTTGGAGAACAGCAATATCAACAATACTATAATACGTGGATGATTCAAGACAACTATTGCAATAGCACTTACAATGAAAGGAGCACAGTGTCTGCAGCAAGTTCAACAACAACAGAAACAAATGAAAAAGGATTTGGTGCGACTTCAACGTCAGGCCAACCAAGCTCAGCGCAAGAGCCAATACAGGTGGTGGAAGCAGCTCAAGCCGAGGTCCTGGTAAATCATCAGGGAAACATATGGGATAGCATACGTGACATCACTGTGGGACAGACAGAATGGGAGTGGTTGTTGGATGCCACTCTACAAGGCACCGGTGGTATAATTAAGAGAGAGACTCAGACCACAGAAACAGCGACACAGACAGAACCATCAATATTTTATAGTAAAGACGATGAATTTGTGCTGGATACATCAATCAGATTGGATGACATATTGATAGAAGAGTATTATAGTAGAAGACAAGTGACCTCAAGGCTCTGTCACATTTGTGGCAGAACAACAGCAACAGCGGCAGGAGCGGCCAAACACCTGGAACAGGTACATGGGATAAAACATCTCATATAATGTCCACTAGTGAGGAAGCGGGAAAGAGAGCACCATCTATAGTAAAGGCAGGGAGATATAGGGGACAACAGGTAGAAGACGCGCTGGATGCTATATATGGATTTGGATATTCATTGCCGAAGGTATTCAGATACAATGGGGCGACGTTACAGGATATAGTAATGCAGAAAATATCAAAACTGAAATTGGACATCGCGAGATTGCCAAGATATTTGAGGGAACAAGTAAATAGACATCATTTTAAATATGGAGTAGGGAGTGTGACTAATGCATTCTTTTTCTCAAGAAAGTGTAGGAGGCATCGCAAGACTAGTAGAGGGAAACGATGCAGGCAGTGTAGACAAAGAGATGAAACTTGGGAAATGTTCAAACTGAAGCAAAAGGGAAAGCATATCACCCAAGGAGTATTAACATCCGGGGTTAAAAACAATGAGACGACCCTGGAGGAGGAGGATGTAACTGAAGACTTTGATAAATATAACTAGAAAGGATATGAGTTGATAGGAAAGGAACAGAGGGACTGTATGGTTATAAAATACAATACCTGTTAAGGGAACGTTGTGAGGGGTTGAAGAAATGTACAAAATGGCAGGTATCAGTATAACGCCACCTACCTTTAGAGGAGCACCAGGAGAAAAGATAGAAGAATATTTCTACGACATGGATTTGATTAAGAGAATATATGATCTAGAGGAAATGGAATATGTGGCATTATTATTGTGGGGAATGAAAGGTGAAGTGAAAACTTGGGTTAGGAAACTACCTGAGGAAAGTAAGAATACTGCATGGAAAATACAGCAAATAACCATGGCAGTATTTGCAGCTCCAGATGCCTGGAAAGAATGGGGTACAGGAGGAAAGAGACAGAAAAGACAGCGCGAGAATGACGGCGCGGAAACAGAGCCAGCGGGGGAATGAACACGAGAGTGAGAAAAAGGGGGGGGGGGGGGAAGTGCCGGACACTGAGACAGACATATGTATATTAAGAGCCCAGTAACAGAAGAGGGGGGGGGGGGAAGAGAGCAGACATGCGCAGGTAAAGAAAGAGATAAGATGCAATGACAAGCAAGACAGTTGGCAGTGTAGGAGTGGAACTCCAGCTGTACAGACATCGGCAAGCAACAGATACAGACTACACTCAAAAGCAGAACAAGATAGAACAACCAGCATGCTACGTGGACATAACCAAGACAAGACAACATAATCAGCAGTTTAGATAAGCTATAAACATGAGTTCTAGTGGAAAAGCCTGGATCATAGACAACGGAAGGTTCATAGCGGTTGAGATGAATTAATGGAGATCAGTAATAATTTACTGAAGGAAAGGAATCATCGCCCACTGTAGAGAGGGTAGAGATATTAAGGCTCAGATACACCCTACTCTATGGATAAGACTTAACTACTTAATACAGTTTGTGGAAAATTGTAAAAGGTCGGATCCATTTAGGATGCATTTAATATAAATACATACCTGAAGTGAAGATTTAAGGACTAGTAGGAGTAGAGGCATCATCATCATCAGCAGATGAAGCGGGAGAAGAACTGAAGATAGTAAATAAAGCAGGTATATGAGATAAAGAGAAAGAAGTGCATCACATACAGGAGGCAACCACTATGGGGCACCTTATAAGTTGTCTAAGGGTGAATGGAAACACTAGTCGGAACCAGCAGGACCACAGTCGCGACACACATAGAATGACTCCAGTAACAAGGTCCATAATTAAGAGGCCTAAATTTAAAGGATATATTTGTCCAGAAGTAAGGCATTCTGTTAAAGAACCAGAGCCTATAATGGTTTAATTATTTAGGAAGCCCAGACTCTGAGAAAAGAAATACGATGTCTATAGCTGTAGATATATATTCAAAAATAAGTGTGAGTGAAATTCTTTTCTAAGAAGGTATTAGGACACATAAAATTCAGTCATAGGGGTGTATTAATGAGATCAGTTATACACCTGAGACTGTGAATGTGATCGCCACTACTCACAAATCAGAGGAGCTCAGCGACTTTATAGAGTTAGCTTATGCAGATATTTTAAAAGAAAATATGTGTATAGTATCTTATTACAAGAACGAAGTGAGCGTCTCTAGGAATCAAAGTATGAATCGCTAGGGAAATATACTTACTTCTGCGAGAGGGTAGAAGCTGGGGAAGCCAATGTTGGAAGGATAGGACCTCCAAGATTAGAAGAACGGGAGGTTTGTGGTCTGGCAGGAAGCTGATAGGGATGATGTCGCGTAGTGGTAGCAGATGAAGATGTCAAGAGAGATATGATGGTAGAAGAACTGTGAGTCAGTCGTGAGGAAGAGGCCATGGCGCTGGAATGACAGGTCAACGGTGAGAAGGGTGGATGTCCAGGTGAGATAGCCAGAGTACTCCAGAACGAGGGCGACATTACTGGAAGGTGTGGAAGTGAAGCTGCAGTGGATGAAGATGAAGTAAACTGACCGGAAGTGGAAGAGGTCAGGGCCAGAGCGGGCGTATGTAGACAGGAAGGCGGAGACCTAGAAGCCGAGGTGGAGCGGGCATCTGCAGCTGGAGCAGCTCGGATGGTGATGTGAGGCATCATTAATGAAGATACAGCAGGAAACTGACCGGAAGTAGTGGCGCTGGTAGTAGAAAAGGGACGAGAAGCAGCGGCAGAATAGGTAAATGTGGATGTTAGGGTTGTTCTGGACGTCAGAGGTGCAGTGGTGGTTAGCAACGGTGTGTATGGTAAGGGCGAAACACCGGAAGTAGCAGGAAGGTGAGAAAACACATTGTAGTCTACATATGAAGAGTGATGCTGAGGTGGCAATGGACGAGAAGTTGATGACACAGCGAAGTTGGCAGGCAGAGAATATTGGTGGGAGGTGTCCACTCGTAGAGGAAGGGTCGCTGTGCAAGTTGGTAGCGCATTGGAGGTAAAGGTGGATGCGAGGCTTGGAGCAGAGGTAGCAGGCACTATAGCGCTATAGGTGGGACGCGCACCTATGGGCGACATCAGAGTGGGATTCCAAGGTGGCACGAAAAGAGTGGTAGGGTTGACTGGAGGCGGAGTGATGTCGACATAAGCTGGTTGATAAGCCGGAGTAGGAATAGGTGGAACAGCAGCAGTTGATTGCAGGCGGTAACTGGGATCGGGCATCCCATCTAGGTGGATGACGCGCAGTGTCATATCAGTCATGTTACAAGCTAAGCGTAGATGATCTCGAATGGTGGTGTGTGAGGGCATGGTCGCGCCTTGCGGTCCGGTGCATACTAGCATGCACGGAGTAACGTTAGCATCTGTGGAGGACAGGTCTCTGCAGCCGACGATGTAGGTAAAACCGGGCTGGAGACGATCTATCGGGAGATAGACGAGTGCGCCATTGACAGAAACGCTGGAATAACTAGCCATCTTCAGTGCGAACAGGGTGGAAGTCAAGCATCGACTGAGAATTTAATTCTAGGTATCTAACCAAGGGGATGGGAAGTTGAAATAAGAAAACAAAAATATAGTGAAAACTATAGTAAAAAAAATTGAGGGCACATTAGGAGGAGTCGCTGAGACAAAGACTCCAATCCAATAAATTGGTGTTATCAGATGGAAGAGACGTACAGCTAGATAGGAGAGGAAGGCACACGTGTTCAGATTGACGGGAAAATATATACAAGAAGGGGTAAAAGGGTCATGAACTGGTGAACTATTTGACACGATAGGTCTTATTAAGTGTTCAAGATCCATAAAAACTTCCAGGAGCGATCAGTTAGGAGTCGTAGTAACCCAACTCGAACTGTAACCGGAAGCCATAATAAGAAGAAAATGGCGTGGCTAACTATACTATGTGTCTTATGTTCCTTGTGGGGTGTGGTACATGCTGGAAGGCACACTTTCGAGACTTTAGAGAGAGCCGAATTAGGTGTCATTTTGCAACCTGGTAGACGTATTTCTACAGCTGAGCACAATCATGTGTCACAAGTGTTTGTATTAGAGATACCAGATAGATTACCAGAGCCGGAAATGGAAAGTATTTATGAACAATGTGTGAAGAACATGCAGGTTATGTGTGATATTCAACATCATAACAGAACCTTATTATTTGAAGATACCTGTGACAACATCAAACAGAAAGAAGAATGGCTGAATCAAATTATTAGAAAATTAATACAGGCCAGAGAGGAGGAAGTGGAAAAGCTGATGGAAAACATACCTGAACAACAACAAGTCAAAAGGTCTAAGAGAGCAGGTATACCGGGTCTAAATATTATAGGAGAGTTGTCGTACTATATTTTTGGCACGGGAAGAGCTGATGATGTAGCCAGAAATGAAAAGGATATTCAATTACTGAAGACATCATATTATAAGATGCGTGATGTTATTAAAACATTGGCCACAAGTACTAGCAATGGCTTGGAGGACGTCATGGCGGAAGTGGGAGAGTTGGCTGATAGACAGTTACAATTGTATGAAATGGCTAAGATATCATTGAAGAGACGGAAGTTGCTGGAAAGAACTCAAACTATGCACAGTGTGGCATTATATGAACTATCCATTGTATACAACCATGAAAGCCTGCTGACAAGGGTCAAATGGGGGTATATTATACATTTATTAAATGAACTCATTGAGATAAAGGATATGGCAGCTGAGGTAAGATTGGCATCACGAAGAAAACTATCCTCAAAATTGGTCACTAGAGAAGATTTGAAAGAAGCTATAATCAACACTGAAGTATATCTAAAGGCTACGTACCCACGATTTAGAGTCGCTTTTACTGATCCGGAATATTACTATGATAATAGTGTGGTGCGAGTATATCAGCACCAAGGTCGTGTAAAAATGCAGATAAGGATTCCGGTGGTGTCAGAGGAACACATATTTTGTGTATACTCTGTAAAGGTGTTTCCAGTACCAGTGCGGCTGGCCAATAAAGAAGCTGACGGGACGAGAATAGAGGGATTGCCATCAGAAGTAGCCATATCAAAGAATGGGCGGTATTATATATCAGAGCCAGTGGTGAATTGGGCGCGTTGCCATGGCAACTCAATAGCAGTATGCCCAGATATTCCACACATGAGAAAAATAGCCGAGCGAGGGTGCATGGCGGCACTAATAAGAAATGACAAGGTGGCCATAGCAGAAACATGTGAGATCAACTATATAGTGCAACCAAATTTTCCTTCATTTGCGATAGCACTGGGAAAGGGTCGTACTTTGGTATCGGGACCCGACATACAAGGTCAATTGATGTGTCAGTCAAGCCCACCTGTTAAGGTGAACATGCATCATTACGCCATATTGAACATTGGGTGTGATTGCGCATTCATGACTGCCGGGGCGTGGATGCCTTACAGTTTGGCAGGATGTGGTCATGTGAACATGGAAACTAATGTGACTTTTGTAAATAACGATTTGCTACAAATGAACAGCGTTAAGAAATTGACATGGATAAAGGCCGTATTAAATGGTGAAACTGTAGAGGTATTGCAAGATGAAGTGTTGCCAAAATTAGTAAAGACCAAAATGAAGCACAAGGCTAGGATACAACAGTCGCCAGCAGCTGTCAATCTGAAGAATTTGGTGAGTGCAATGGAAGACGGATCGGCATTACCTGATTTGGATGGCATGAGTGGTGGAGGCCATTTTCCCACTGAATCACTATGGGATTATTCACCAATTATGATTGCAGGGGTGATTGTTATGACTCTGATGGTGGTACAATATTTTTGTTTAAAAAGACTATTAATGGCATACATATTAGCAAGAATGCCTATGAGAATAAGGAGTCTAGAAACCTGGGACTATGAAAAATACGGTGAAGATGTCGGAGGTAATTATGAGGAAGAAGATCCGGAACACAAAACGACAATAGCTATGTTATCATTGATATTGATAGTACTGATAATAATAATAGCGTTACTGGTGAGGAAAGTGCGACAACTAAAGAGGCTTCAACCAGTGGATGGACTGTATCTACAGGTGGCAACTAAAGAGATCACAGAAATAATACCATTGGGGGAGAGTCTAATGCCTTTGGACCAGGTATTTCAAAGACCAGCAGAACAGGCTCTTATTAGAGACGTAGCAATAAGTTATTCGTGCCCGAAGTACATAGCTACAGTGCAGTGGGGTCGAGTGTTATATTCCACTGAGATGGCAACGGCGGAAAACGCAGTGCCATTGCCATTACCGGCCACTGTGAAGGTGTCAAAGAAATTAGCAGGGATACTGAACGGTGACTATGGATTTACGGTGATGACAAGATTGATTAGGTATAGTGGGGGCCTGGCGACAGGTGTACCACTAGAGATACCTATGATATCAGCGGCGGGCTGGACACCAATAAGGAACAGAGAGATAAATACACATCAGTTATCTGACACGGGCCATGCCAGAGCCATGGCTCAGTTAAGAAGATCAAGACAGTTACCAGAAGTACCTGGAGAATCATATGGGGCTACGGCTGTCTCATATTCAGTAAACAAGGGGCATAAAGAGTCGGTGAACGTGGCTCTGCGAGGTCAAGAGCCCAGGACGGGATCGTCGTCGGTGTACGTGGACCTGAATGAATGAGACTGAAGGTGATGAATAAAACGCCATCATGATAGAGACTTGACATAGGCGGTGTCAGGACATGAGAAAAAGGGGGGGGGAAGAAAGATATCGTGCAGCTGGCGTGAGACGAAAGGATGGAATAGACAATACAAAGACTATCTACAAATGAATTGATATAATGTCTGGGAATGGTGCCAGTGTATATTATTAAGTAAGATAATATAGCTAAAAGAAACTGTAATTTAAATGTACGACCAACTAATGAGACACTAACTACGACGTAATGTAGCAAGTGAAAAGATTTCTGATGTATATACTCGTTGACAAGCTGTGCACGCGTGAGTTAAGTAAGAGGTTGCCAGGTGTAACCCAAGACGCGTTAGAGTGTGTTTTAGAGTGATGCTTGGGGCAAAGGTTAGATAGAGGGGAACGTTTCGGAACAAGGAGTTGACAGATGTAAGGAGATTTATTGGCCCGATTGGGTGTGACTGGTGTCGACTCCCGGGTAAGGATAGTAAAAGAATATATAAACATGGAATGGGACAAAGTGCTTAGTAAAGGCGAGTGAATGAGTAAAATAAATAACAAAGGAAAGAAAAACAAATTGAGAATCAAGAAATGAGAGAATTGTAATAATAAAATATATGTTAGAGGACAAGTTTGCGCTAAGAATAAGTCACCGATGCAGTGTGGAAAATATATATAGTAATAATGCATGGTATTATATAAGTGTGTTGCATATGTATGTATATAAATAACTATTGAAATGTATAATATAATAACGATGATTACCTCAGGTATTAGTGACAAAACAATACATAAGATGTATTCAAGCATAATTTATGCTTGACAATTGGTGTGACTCGCGTCACAAGAGGGGAGCGCCCGCACCTGTTTTGTCATCAATAGCCAATAATTATAATGAACGGGTATAACAGGGTACACTTGTGTAGGTATTTATTGTATGCTGCATTATGTGTGTATTTATTATATGCTATATTGGAGAGTGCTATGGGAGTCCTGTATAGGGTTTATGGTAGTATAGAGTTTATGGTAGGCTGTGGAATGTGTAGACGGAGGGGAGTCGACGAGATCTGGTCAGGTAGATTCTGTAGAGGGGGAGGGGGGAATACGGGTGAGCCAAACATCGGCGTCTGAAAGGTGTGAGGGGTTGGTAAGAGATAGGGAGGAGTCAGTATTGTGGGAGCAGCCGAGGAGGCAACACATACTCCTGGAGTAGACGAGGATGAAGCTGTTTAGTATTTAGTATTACACTTAGCCAATGTAAGAACGGATTGAACAGGATCTCTATGGCACTTATACCTCTCCAGTAGCATCGGATTGTTAAACATGAACTGCTTGTATGAATAGACTGATGTCGTTGAAGCTGTACAACCATGAGTGGACTCATCATCAGCTGTAACTGTGAATAACCAATGAACAATAAATGGTGACTTGTATCGGCGTCTTGGTGTTGGTTAAAAAGAATGGGCTGAGCCAACATCATACCACTAGAGTTAGTCTTCCCAAATACGTGAGAATAGCGGAGTGAGCTGATAATAACTACACAACTTATACCACATTGATATACATATAAACACAACCCACACAGCCCAATGCACCGATGAACTACTGGCGAGACTGCTCGCCAGCACTTCATCAGAGCATCATGTCAACCCTTCGGGAATGTACACATCTATCCCAAAGGGTCGTCATGATGCATAAATGTCACCCTGGCGAGTTACTGGGCACAATACATTAGCTGCCCTTTTAGTGTCAAAGGCTTCGCATTGACACTGTAGGACAAGTGCAACCCCTACACCTACAATACCCCATCACTTGTCATCCTGCCAACAGGGATGATATCAAACAATACAGATATGAGTCACTATCGACCCTACTGTCTGTGTGTTGTATATAAAGTAGGCCCCAATGGCGGCAGGATGAGTAGGCCACTTTATCACTGCACCAAGCAGATGCTTCCTCTTAAGCTCTTCTGCCTCCCTTGACACAAAGACATTATGACCACTTTTTATACTTGTCAAAGATTGGGACTCCTTGAAAGACATATAATACTTCCTTGTAGGCTACCCTAGTTCTATTGGAGGATTAAGCAGGCCGTACATCATAGGAAAAGGGGTCTTGTCGATAGAATCCTGGAGGGGTAGCTGTATGGCTTATTCTGGGGAAAGCCTCTTTTAATGTATGAAATGAAATAGAAATGGAAATATCATATAATGGGCAACATCCCGCTGTCAAGAATTATAAATAAATAGCACTTCCCACACTTTTTATACCGCTAACATGCTGTTACCAAAGACTTTCTACGACTATCAGAACTTACTAGTGAATCTTTTACCTGTCGCTTATGACACTTCCATATACTTCTTACACCACTGACACTTCCATATACACTACTCATACCACTGACACTCCCATATACAACTCACACCACTGATACTTTCATATACTACTCACACCACGGAAACTGCCATATACTACTCACACCACTGACACTTCCATATACTACTGACACTCCCATATACTACTCACACCACTGACACTTCCATATATACTACTCACACCAATGACAATTCCACATACTACTTACACCACTGACACTTCCATATACTACTCACACCACTGACACTTCCATATACTACTTACACCCCTGACACTTCCATATATAACTCACACCACTGACACTTCCATATACTACTTACACCACTGACACTCCCATATACTACTCACACCACTGACACTTCCATATATACTACTTACACCACTGACACTCCCATATACTACTCACACCACTGACACTTCCATATACTACTTAAGCCACTGACACTCCCATATACTACTCACACCACTGACACTTTCATATACTACTTACACCACTGACACTTCCATATACTACTCACACCACTGACACTTCCATATACTACTCACACCACTGACACTTCCATATACTACTCACACCACTGACACTTCCATATACTACTCACACCACTGACACTTCCATATACTACTCACACCACTGACACTTCCATATACTACTCACACCACTGACACTTCCATATACTACTCACACCACTGACACTTCCATATACTACTCACACCACTGACACTTCCATATACTACTCACACCACTGACACTTCCATATACTACTCACACCCCTGACACTTCCATATACTACTCACACCACTGAAACTTTCATATACTACTTACACCACTGACACTTCCGTATTCCAAACTTTTATTGAAAACGTCATCAACTTTCTAGGAAGATGTATTTCCTAGCGGGATACATTATTGACCAATGGGAAAATTCCTTTCATTCAGTGCAGACTTTTTAGGGTGCATTACATAACATCTTGTACCCATCATGCTGGCTGTTGTCAGCACGTATCTCTCACGGTACCAGCTCACGCAGGGCTTAGCCCATTAAGGATTCCGCTTACCAGGATAGTACTCACACCACCGACACCTCTATATATTACTTACACCACTGGCACTCCCACTTTAAGGACTATATATATTTTAACCATTGTTGACTTCATTTCGCCTAGGCCGTATCTAATACACTGGACACAAAGGTAAGCTCCATACTATTTCGGCTTTAACCCTTTCCCTTCTTATACTGTATATATGCATAGCACTATAAATTGGAAAGACAATGATTTAAACAGTAAACCCTAACAGTCTATGGGTCAGGAATCCAGGTGTCTGATCAGTAGATAGAAAGATGCCTGGCAGGCCAACACTAACCCCCCCCCCCACCACCACCTTCCTCCAGGCCCTTCCCTGCAGGGTAGCATCAGTACCAGCACCACATAGGCTTCATTTTATTGCGCCGGCCATCCATCCGGCCACTCACTGACCCTAATTAAACCATCTTCCTAACAATGCCCGCCCAACACAACGCCCAGGTCGTACCATTACCGTGGGTACCATGTGAGGTGCGGGAGGCGAGGGTGGCACCTGCGAGGGGGGGGGGCACTTCCCAAATTTTGGATACCATGTGCGAACATCATTTTCCAGGGAAAGGGACTATTTTTGGCAACATTGGCCTCTTTTGCCATTGAATCGGGTGATTTTTAGGTGGTTTTAAGTGGAAAGAGTTAGTGAGACCAAAATCTCAAACTTTAGACTTATTGCCCTCAAGTGGGTAATTTCCAGGTTGTTTTAATGTCTGAATGTACCTTACTAGAGGGGTTAGGGGTGTTTGTTTAGGAGTGGCTTTTCCCCTTGAAAATGTCCTAATTCTACAATATTAGGCTCCTTGTTTGAGATGTTGTTGTCAGGTTTGTATAGAATTTGGAGGGTTGTTCCCACAGAAAATCAGTAGAAAACATGGAAAGTGCCCCCCCCCCCGAGGGTAGGCGCGACGGGGGAAGAGGAGCAGGGGACATTTAGTGGGATTCAGGAGGAGGTGGGAGGAGGGTCACATCACCAATGATGCCAAGGTGAATCACGTCATGCCGCACAATGCGGCGTGACAGGGTGACGCGGACGGCGACATGACGCGTCATCTGCCGCACGTATCTATTGCTTGCCGCCCGATATTAATTGATGTGGAATCAATCATGGGGGAGTCGAGAAGCGGGGGTGGAGACAGAGACTGTGGGGCACCCGGTGGTTGCACTCTGCTTGCCATCCGTCTATACACCATCCGCGTTGCCAAGATCGAGGGAACAGGAGTGGGTTTTTTTTCTAAGTAATTTCTGAAAGAAGGTGTAAGGCTAAAGAAAAATATGAAAAAAGGTTACTTCTTTGGCTCAAAAATCCGCGGCAAGCGGGAATATTTGATATCCAGTAACGTGGATGGTATGGGTTTGTATGGGAGTGCGGGACGGGGACATGGTTATAATGAAGGAGGAGGAGAAGGAGGAGAGGGCTTACAAGACGGATCTGTCTCAGCACTGACCTGACACCATGTCAGGTATGGCCCCCATACTGGTCCCAGAGTTAAGTACTAGCGTCCTAGACTCTGGTCTTCTGTCCTATGTATGATGGGAAGGGACAGGAAAGTCGTCCCTGTTATGTATGGATGAAACACTAGAGGGAGCTGTGGTCTGACTGGGCAGTATGCATTGTGAATGGGTTTGGGGAATTTAACACCCTATATGTATCCTGTCCAGAATAGGGTAGTGGTTAGAAGACTGGACTCATAATGCAGGGTAACTGAGTTCTAGCCTCGCCTGATGCTTTTGTTTTTATTGAATTAAAACATTTTATTTCTAGATTTTGATTGTGTTAATAAATTGCAATCAATATCTATAAAATAAGTGTAATAGAAAACCGCTCAAAGAAAACTGATTTTCAAAGCAGAGGTGATGTTTCTGGTAATATTTTCCTACAAAATAGATAGTATTGACCTAGTGGACATATGGTAAATTGAACCCACCTCCCTGATATTGGGAGCTCAACTCTCTACTGCCTGAGCTAGTGGGGTTGTTGTTGATTTGTGGTAGACAAACACCTCATATTCCCACATAGGTCTTCAGCCCAAGTTATGTTGAGCTGAATGCATAGTCACAGGTGATTGTGTTTGAGAAATGTTGTTGTCTGGTTTGTATACTAGATGAAACCACTATACTCCTAGTACAATGCACACCTGTACCACTGCACCTATATGCAGGTATGACACAATACATGTGTTGGGCTGTACTAAACATAGGGTCTACTTCTTGTGTTACATCTAATTACCCTGTACAGGCTATATTCCACAATGCAGGGCGCAGACGATCAGGGGTTACTAGGAGTGAGCTAGTGACACCTGGTATCAGGTTGGTATGGCCCCTACTCCACTCTATCCTCAATCACTCTACTCCTCCATGTTGTTAGCCCTTTAAGGGCCGCTGATACAGGAGCGCATCATGCCCATTTTTCGCCAGTACTTTATTGCAGCATTATACCGACCCTCTGGGCATGCATCGATGCTGTATGGTCAGCATGATAGCAGACCTGGCAATTTACTCGCCAGGGTTGCATTTATGCATCATGACGTCCAATGGGCATGATAAATCTAAGTATCGCAGTGGTGGATTTAGAGTCGGGTACAGGGGTGTGCACACCTCCATTTTTCCCAGTACTTAGGAGTTTAATTACATATTTCGAACCCCCAAATTTGCTCAAAAATAGGGGGTGCGCCCCCTCCTCCAGGACAGCGCTGCCTCCTTTTCCAGATCCTGGATCCGCCACTGCATCAGCGGCCCTTAAATTGCTAAACTAAGGGTGGAGAGATACAGGACCCTAAGGACCTGCAGTGTCATTCCTCTAAGGGCTTCCTCTGTTGCCTCATACCCCCCCCCCATCATCACCATCACCCTATGCTGACACCTAACAGACCAAACATACCAATCATACCTAATTTGAGGCTGCTGAATCTGAAAATGAGGTTAAAAATTGCCTATTGGCTCTTAATTTTGAGATATCCATAGGGTGCCATATATGCTGAAAATCACCTCCGAGGGCAATGATTTCACTATGTTCACCTACAAAGTGTAGTCCAAACATGTACAAGAACTTTCTTTTGTCTTTCCTGACATTTTTCTGGGTAATATCAATAGCTTGGACACTTGTCCAAATCATTTTTTCACCCAAAAGTGGCTCCTAGGCATCTATCATTCTGAGCCTCGGAACCAGTTTTATGGAATATTATGTGTCCGGTGTTAGCACACTCCATATGCATGGTTGTAGCAGTTTTGGTAGTTCAGAAGCAAGAGTCCATCTTGGATAATGCCAAAAGGAGTATATATATACATATCAACACCAAATAGGTTCAATTTCATATACATTGAATTATAACCACTTTTTTTCGGGGATATATTGCTTCATTTGGGTACAAGGGCAGTCATCTTAAAAAGACAGCCAAATTTCCATGTTTACTTCCTTGAAACATTGACTTTTGGATAATTTAGAGCATCCAACGATGATTTATGGTGGGTAAGGCTGCATCTAAACATCAGGATTATCCATAATCATGAGATTAAAGTGAGGGTAATTTTATATTATAACCAAAAATAGGCTACATAGTAAATAGAACTCATGGCTTGCCCTCAGTGCAGTCATAACAGGATTTCTGGGAAACAAGAGGGCTGAGGACTCTGTAGAGTGTGTGGATACACTGCTGCCACATTTTAGAAACTCAAATGCAAGATGTCCTTAAAGATCCACTTTATATATCTGACCCCCCATCCTTAAAAAATAACATGTGGCCCAGTAAGTGACACACATGAGGAGAGATTCTAACGGGACCTCTCAGAGATGGAAAAATGCTACCAAAGATAGTGGTTACCTCTTCTTCTAGCAGGCTAGTAATAGGCCGAACATTGTGTACACGAGACAGGCAAGACAGTCCCAAACAAGTGTCGTCTAGCTAACATTTTGAACTTTAATATTTTTACTGCATATTACTGAGTCAAAGGATCAATAATACATTAGATATGGGTTTGTGAATGGTAATAAAAAATAAATAAACCAGATTTGATGTGATATCTTGTGTTTGTAGAGTTTGCACTAATATGGATTTGGCTACCGAGGATAAAATTGGGCAATTCTAAGTATTATGGGTATCTCAAATTTGAGAGCCACCAGTGAAAAATGGATGTTATTTTTGAATTCCCCAGGTCAGAAAAAACATGGGAATTAGTGGGTTTCAGCTCCGTTTTTTACGAAAAGTGAAATTTTGTTGTACAGTGTTATGGGTTAGGGGAGAGCTGGGCTCACTTGAGGCTGCCCACAAATGATGCCCCGCTTTTTGATTTTATGAATGCCCCTCCCACAGTAGCCATGCTTTTGACATGTTCAAAACTTATTCTCAAATACCACAGAGACTTTCCACGACTATGATTTCTGCTACTGTTATATACTAGTAATACTTTGAATTGTGCTCGTCCCACTGACACAACTATATACCACACTACTGGACGACTGACATCTCCTTATACTGCTTACACTGACATCTTCTTATACTGCTTACACTGACATCTCAATATACTACTTACACTGACATCTCCTTATACTACTTACACTGACATCTCAATATACTACTTACACTGACATCTTCTTATACTGCTTACACTGACATCTCAATATACTACTTACAATGACATCTCCTTATACTGCTTACACTGACATCTCCTCATACTGCTTACACTGACATCTCCATATACTGCTTACACTGACATCTCCTTATACTACTTACACTGACATCTCAATATACTACTTACACTGACATCTTCTTATACTGCTTACACTGACATCTCAATATACTACTTACACTGACATCTCCTTATACTGCTTACACTGACATCTTCTTATACTGCTTACACTGACAGCTCTATATATATATACTGCTTACACTGACATCTTCTTATACTGCTTCCACTGACATTTCCATATACTACTTACACTGACATCTCCATATATACTGCATAAACTGACATCTCCATATATATACCCATTACACTGACATCTCTATAAACTACTTACACAACTGATGGGCTTTGCTATGCCATGTAAAAGGGTCTTTATCTCCTCTTTTCTTACCCTTCTTTTACCTCTGGTAGACTGGTACCCTTATTCACACATACTCATCTATCAAAGCGAGAACCCTATCTGTCGAAATTGCTTTGAACCACTAGAAATTCTAACACTTGACTTTATGTACTACTGGTACCTACACCATTGATATTGATAAATGTTATTCATGACAAATGTATAGACATTATACTGACAAGATAGAACATGGAAATCTACTTCTTAGGGGGAATGTAGAGAGTAGGTCAGTGACAATCTGAGTAAGGGAAGCAGACAGCCAGGGTAGAAATCCCACGATCCTTGGGGGACCTGCATCGTAGATGTTACTTCCTGACCAACAAAAACGAGGAAAATCTACAACTTTAGACACCACTTTACAGGAATCTTCACCCAAAACAGGAATTCTTGGAAAACCATTTAAAATGGAAAGTAAATGGATGAGAACCAATTGTAGAATAAGAAACAACATGTAAAAGGTTGACAATGGTGAGGTAGTAAGGTATCAGTCTACAGGTCAATGAACTAGGGAGTAGGTGTGTGTGTGTGGGGGGGGGTGATAATTGGGCGAAAACAACAAGAAACTTAAGGTGTGATGTCCTTCTTCCTCCAGTCCCTGGCCACAGCCTAATCCCCACCCTAGAGGCCAATGGTGCCAGCACAAGGAGGGGTTGATCCACAGGTTGATCCCACACCATGGAGGAGGCGCCGTGGCAGGGGGGCACACAGGACCGATGGCACCATTATCACCTATTTGTTGTGACGCTGTCTGATCGTCTTGGCGTCGGCAGCTCACCTATCAGTTGCAATTACGCGGCTCCTCGGGCGCCCCAAGGCACGCCCAAAACAAGGCGCAGATCGGCGCGTAATGTACACGGTTAATTTAGATGAATGGGTCAGCGCGCGCACCTTAATACAGGCTAATCCAAGCCTGATGAAAGTGCCCCAGCGACGACGGCCAATGATGGGCTCTCTAAATTATCCGGTAAAGAGAGCTCGACTGGAGAGCTCCCAGTTGTAAAAACAAAACACATTAGGCCGGGTCAGGACGTGAGTAGGGCGGCAGGTAGGTCAGGGTAGAAGGCGGTCTCCTCCAGGCCTAATTACCCCATCACCCTCAAACCAGCCATGATGAAATCATTAGGCAAATGAAAGCTGGAAACATGTACGATTTGAGAAATCATTAAAGGAGTTGAGACCCTGGAGGGCTTAGGTTGGGGAGGTGACTGGGTGAGGTATGGGTGGGGGAGGTATAGGGAACCCTGCTCAGACAATGTGGAAGACGTCGTAGCAGATTAACGTCAGACAACGGGAGAGAGTAAGGTGTGTAGAGGGGAGGGGGTGGGCTAGGCTTTGGTGCATGCACCTCAACAGAAAATAAGAGGGTGTGTGTGTGTGAAATGAGGCCAGGGATGAGCAATAATTCTGAGCAGGCGACCAGAAAGCATAGCCGATGGGTTCTGTCATGGGCTATCCTGTCTGTTTCAGATGTTCATATCAACCAAAGGTTCCGCTATCCTTTCTGTTTCAGTTTATATCTCAACCAAAAGGTCAGTGGAAGAAAATGGCTGCTCGGTCCCCCTTGTTTATCCCAACATGGAATACTGTAGATGCTTCACAATGGCATTTGTTGTGAGAGTGGTGGATTTAGCCGTTGCTTGTAGCGTGGTGTCCTTTGCCTCTTTAAACCTCAAATCTAACCAGACATTTAAGCCAAATAAAGGGTGCAGCCCCACTTCCCCTCCTTTGTAATATCCACCGTAGTTCGTTAAACCCACAACACAGGTAAGCTGGCGTAGGGAAGGGGCTAGGACATTGGGGGGGGGGGGAGAGGGGCTGGACCCCAAAAATAAAAAAGGTCCCAAAGTCAGTATAGTATAGACCATGTTGACACCCCCCACGCCTTGCCTTCTAGGCCTCTGGTTATAGAGGATGAAGAGGACTGTACTAATTCTGTCAACCATTAATACCAAACCACAACGAGTTCCTATCCACAAAATGGCCTCTGAGTGGTGCGTCCTCGCAAATGGTTTTGTCGACTGGTCATGTCCAGTCTGTTCTGTCCAAACAGCACTGTTTGTGAACTGACCACAAGTACAGCCCTCCCTCCTGCTGGTGGTTGTACAAAGTTCACACAGCCTGACCACTGTCCTGTCAGTGGAGGGTTGGGCTACAAAATGACCTCTGAGTGGTCCGTCCAGCACATGGGTTGTCTATGTCCAGTCTGGTATTTTAGACAGGATTGTTTTGAGCTGACCACAAGCTGGGGAAAAAAGGGGCCTAGCGGGCCTAGCCCATCTCCCATCCGTCCCGTAATGGAAAGAACTACTGGGTACAATGCAAAATGAAAAAGTTGAAATAAAGGCGAAATCCTGAGTTTCCAGAGATCCATTGTTATTTTCATACACCACTGTACTGTCATCTGGGGCTTCATTGTAGAAACTAGACTACTTTACTTTAATATATATGATTATGGTATTTCACTGTTCAGTTTTACGAGGAGATATGGTAGGTTCCACAGTTATTGTTTTTACATAATCATATGTACAAATATAGAACCCCCTACCACCGGATACCCCTGCCGCGCCCCCTAAAAGAATGGGTGGGGGGGAAATGCCTTCTCTGCCACACGTATACCCCTGCCCCGCCCCCTTAAGAAAATTGAAAAAAAACTGCCTTCTCTGCCACATGTACATCCCTCCCTCCTGGTGGTGGTTCATACAAACTGACCACTGTCCAGTCTGAATAGGGGTAGAGGGGGGAGGGAGTGCGCATGGAGGGGGATGTTCAATCTGTGGGCACCAGGGGCGCGGCGATGACTTACACACCTACGTCACGAACCCCTGGCGCGCATGACGTGCCGTCACGTAATTGGGCCCGACAATGGGCGTGCTGCGTCCCAGGGCGCCAAATGGCTGCCGTGCCCTCCAATTTAGGGCCCCGCGGCGTCCGGCCGTAACCTTGCACCCGGGCGCCCGCCGCGGGAGTATCCGCATTCAAAAGTTATTGCCGCTCTTTGTATGGCGGCCATTGGGAGGCATCTTTTTAGCGCTGCGTCCTGGTCCCCCTGGAACCATCAGGGCCCAGGATGGGGTGCAGAGAGAGCCGCGTCTTGAGCAGCGCGTCACCTGATGGCCGTGGAGGAGGGGACAGGGTGATAATGACCCTGGCACTGTTTGGTAATCACGGCTACTGGAGGGCTGGCCTCCTGTTGTATTTATAAGCACCAGACGCTGACTGCATGCCAAATGGCCACCGTTACCACACATTGTAAACCCTCTGTATAAGCCGTACCCCGACTATGGGAGAGTTTTATAATCCGCATTTAGAGCCTGAACAGGTTGCTATTCATTACTGTAGTCTAAATATGTGTAAGCCCCCGCGTAAAAGCCGCCCCTGGGTTTATGTACACAATTTATATGTCTGAGGTGGTCTACATTGGGTTTTACATCAGACAAAATAGACACCTGAGATTCCTGCCACCTTAAAGTACTGGTCGCAGAATAGGGGTGGAAATGACTGAGCTCAATGCTCAATGAAAACCCCCTAAACATAGTTTTTGAATAGGAATGTATCCATATCTTTAAACTTTGAAAATCCATGAAATCCCTAAGAACTTCCATCCATGAATGAAGATTTAGCCTAATAACATGAGTTTAAGGTCTATGCAATCTGCACTATGTAGAGGAGACAAAGTTAGCATAAAATGTCACAGGTGAAGGACTCAGTCCTAAGGAAGAGGCATCCATGTCAAATGTGAAGACCAATTGCATAGGTTCTGACATTTTGACAAATACCGTTCAAGACAGTGTAAGTTCAGCACATTTTTTACAGTGTAGGGAGGGTTGGTGGTGGAGAAAAGCTAGACAGTGTAAGTTCAACACACATTTTTTACAGTGTAGGGAGGGTTGGTGGTGGAGAAAAGCTAGACAGTGTAAGTTCAACACACATTTTTTACAGTGTAGGGAGGGGGGTCGTGGTGGTGGAGATAAGCTAGACAGTGTAAGTTTATGCATCATGGCCATTGGTCATCATGACGTGCTAGCAAATGTTGCATGTTGACTGGACAGTGTACAGGCTATAATTACTAAGTTCTAGGCGAGTTTTGAGTGGGGAGGGCGGGTTAGATTGGTGCATGTTGACTGGACAGTATACTGGGCTGTGTGGGTTGTGTTTATATGTATATTAATGTGGTCTAACTTGTGTAGTTATTATCAGCTCGCTCCTCTGTTCTCACGTATTTGGGAAGACTAACTCTAGTGGTATGATGTTGGCCTAGCCCATTCTTTTAACCAACACCAAGACGCCGATACAAGTCACCATTTATTGTTCATTGGTTATTCACAGTTACAGTTGTTTGGTGAGTCCACTCAGATTGTACAGCTTCAACGACATCAGTCTATTCATACAAGCAGTTCATGTTTTAACAATCCGATGCTACTGGAGAGGTATAAGTGCCAAAGAGATCCTGTTCAATCCGTTCTTACATTGGCTAAGTGTAATACTAAATACTAAACAGCTTCATCCTCGTCTACTCCAGGAGTATGTGTTGCCTCCTCGGCTGCTCCCACAATACTGACTCCTCCCTATCTCTTACCAACCCCTCACACCTTTTAGACGCCGGTGTTTGGCTCACCCGTATTCCCCCCTCCCCCTCTACAGAATCTACCTGACCAGATCTCGTCGACTCCCCTCCGTCTACACATTCCACAGTCTACCATAAACTCTATACTACCATAAACCCTATACAGGACTCCCATAGCACTCTCCCATATAGCATACAATAAATACACACATAATACAGCATACAATAAATACCCACATAAGTGTACCCTGTTATACCCGTTCATTATAATTATTGGCTATTGATGACAAAACAGGTGCGGGCGCTCCCCTCTTGTGACGCGAGTCACACCAATTGTCAAGCATAAATTATGCCTGAATACATCTTATGTATTGTTTTGTCACTAATACCTGAGGTAATCATCGTTATCATATTATACATTTCAATAGTTATTTATGTACATACATATGCACCACACTTATATAATACCATGCATTATTACTATATATATTTTCCACACTGCATTGGTGACTTATTCTTAGCGCAAACTTGTCCTCTAACATATACTTTATTATTACAATTCTCTCATTTCTTGATTCTCAATTTGTTTTTCTTTCCTTTGTTATTTATTTTACTCATTCACTCGCCTTTACTAAGCACTTTGTCCCATTCTATGTTTATATATTCTTTTTACTATCCTTACCCGGGAGTCGACACCAGTTACACCCAATCGGGCCAATAAATCTCCTTACATCTGTCAACCCCTTGTTCCGAAACGTTCCCCTCTATCTACCCTTTGCCCCAAGCATCACTCTAAAACACACTCTAACGCGTCTTGGGTTACACCTGGCAACCTCTTACTTAACTCACGCGTGCACAGCTTGTCAACGAGTATATACATCAGAAATCTTTCCACTTGCCACATTACGTCGTAGTTAGTGTCTCATTAGTTGGTTGTACATTTAAATTACAGTTTCTTTTAGCTATATTATCTTACTTAATAATATACACTGGCACCATTCCCAGACATTATATCAATTCATCCGTAGATCGTCTTTGTAATGTCTATTCCATCCTTTCGTCTCACGCCAGCTGCACGATATCTTTCTCCCCCCCCCCTTTCTCTTGTCCTGACACCGTCTATGCCAAGTCTCTATCATGATGGCGTTTTATTCATCACCTTCAGTCTCTTTCATTCAGGTCCACGTACACCGATGACGAACCCGTCCTGGGCTCTTGACCTCGCAGAGCCACGTTCACCGACTCTTTATGACCCTTGTTTACTGAATATGAGACAGCCGTAGCCCCATATGATTCTCCAGGTACTTCTGGTAACTGTCTTGATCTTCTTAACTGAGCCATGGCTCTGGCGTGTCCCGTGTCAGATAACTGATGTGTATTTATCTCTCTGTTCCTTATTGGTGTCCAGCCCGCCGCTGATATCATAGGTATCTCTAGTGGTACACCTGTCGCCAGACCCCCACTATACCTAATCAATCTTGTCATCACCGTAAATCCATAGTCACCGTTCAGTATCCCTGCTAATTTCTTTGACACCTTCACAGTGGCTGGTAATGGCAATGGCACTGCGTTTTCCGCCGTTGCCATCTCAGTGGAATATAACACTCGACCCCACTGCACTGTAGCTATGTACTTCGGGCACGAGTAGCTTATTGCTACGTCTCTAATAAGAGCCTGTTCTGCTGGTCTTTGAAATACCTGGTCCAAAGGCATTAGACTCTCCCCCAATGGTATTATTTCTGTAATCTCTTTAGTTGCCACCTGTAGATACAGTCCATCCACTGGTTGAAGCCTCTTTAGTTGTCGCACCTTCCTCACCAGTAACGCTATTATTATTATCAGTACTATCAATATCAATGATAACATAGCTATTGTCGTTTTGTGTTCCGGATCTTCTTCCTCATAATTACCTCCGACATCTTCACCGTATTTTTCATAGTCCCAGGTTTCTAGACTCCTTATTCTCATAGGCATTCTTGCTAATATGTATGCCATTAATAGTCTTTTTAAACAAAAATATTGCACCACCATCAGAGTCATAACAATCACCCCTGCAATCATTATTGGTGAATAATCCCATAGTGACTCAGTAGGAAAATGGCCTCCACCACTCATGCCATCCAAATCGGGTAATGCTGATCCGTCTTCCATTGCACTCACCAAATTCTTAAGATTGACAGCTGCTGGCGACTGTTGTATCCTAGCCTTGTGTTTCATTTTGGTCTTTACTAATTTTGGCAACACTTCATCTTGTAATACCTCTACAGTTTCACCATTTAATACGGCCTTTATCCATGTCAATTTCTTAACACTGTTCATTTGTAGCAAATCGTTATTTACAAAAGTCACATTAGTTTCCATGTTCACATGACCACATCCTGCCAAGCTGTAAGGCATCCACGCCCCGGCAGTCATGAATGCGCAATCACACCCAATGTTCAATATGGCGTAATGATGCATGTTCACCTTAACAGGTGGACTTGATTGACACATCAATTGACCTTGTATGTCGGGTCCCGATACCAAAGTACGACCCTTACCCAGTGCTATCGCAAATGAAGGAAAATTTGGTTGCACTATATAGTTGATCTCACATGTTTCTGCTATGGCCACCTTGTCATTTCTTATTAGTGCCGCCATGCATCCTCGTTCGGCTATTTTTCTCATGTGTGGAATATCTGGGCATACTGCTATTGAGTTGCCATGGCAACGCGCCCAATTCACCACTGGCTCTGATATATAATACCGCCCATTCTTTGATATGGCTACTTCTGATGGCAATCCCTCTATTCTCGTCCCGTCAGCTTCTTTATTGGCCAGCCGCACTGGCACCGGAAACACCTTTACAGAGTATACACAAAATATGTGTTCCTCTGACACCACCGGAATCCTTACCTGCATCTTCACACGACCTTGGTGCTGATATACTCGCACCACACTATTATCATAGTAATATTCAGGATCAGTAAAAGCGACCCTAAATCGTGGGTACGTAGCCTTTAAATATACTTCAGTGTTGACTATAGCTTCCTTCAAATCTTCTCTAGTGACCAGTTTTGATGATAGTTTTCTTCGTGATGCCAATCTTACCTCAGCTGCCATATCCTTTATCTCAATGAGTTCATTTAATAAATGTATAATATACCCCCATTTGACCCTTGTCAGCAGGCTTTCATGGTTGTATACAATGGATAGTTCATATAATGCCACACTGTGCATAGTTTGAGTTCTTTCCAGCAACTTCCGTCTCTTCAATGATATCTTAGCCATTTCATACAATTGTAACTGTCTATCAGCCAACTCTCCCACTTCCGCCATGACGTCCTCCAAGCCATTGCTAGTACTTGTGGCCAATGTTTTAATAACATCACGCATCTTATAATATGATGTCTTCAGTAATTGAATATCTTTTTCATTTCTGGCTACATCATCAGCTCTCCCAGTGCCAAAAATATAGTACGACAACTCTCCTATAATATTTAGACCTGGTATACCTGCTCTCTTAGACCTTTTGACTTGTTGTTGTTCAGGTATGTTTTCCATCAGCTTTTCCACTTCCTCCTCTCTGGCCTGTATTAATTTTCTAATAATTTGATTCAACCATTCTTCTTTCTGTTTGATGTTGTCACAGGTATCTTCAAATAATAAGGTTCTGTTGTGATGTTGAATATCACACATAACCTGCATATTCTTCACACATTGTTCATAAATACTTTCCATTTCCGGCTCTGGTAATCTATCTGGTATCTCTAATACAAACACTTGTGACACATGATTGTGCTCAGCCGTAGAAATACGTCTACCAGGTTGCAAAATGACACCTAATTCGGCTCTCTCTAAAGTCTCGAAAGTGTGCCTTCCAGCTTCTACCACACCCCACAAGGAACATAAGACACATAGTATAGTCAGCCACGCCATTTTCTTCTTGTTATGGCTTCCGGTTACAGTTCGAGTTGGGTTACTACAACTCCTAACTGATCGCTCCTGTAAGTTTTTATGGATCTTGAACACTTAATAAGCCCTATCGTGTCAGATAGTTCACCAGTTCATGACCCTTTTACCCCTTTTTGTATATATTTTCCCGTCAATCTGAACACGTGTGCCTTCCTTTCCTATCTAGCTGTACGTCTCTTCCATCCGATAACACCAATTTATTGGATTGGAGTCTTTGTCTCAGCGACTCCTCCTAATGTGCCCTCAATCTTTTTTTTACTATAGTTTTCACTATATTTTTGTTTTCTTATTTCAACTTCCCATCCCCTTGGTTAGATACCTAGAATTAAATTCTCAGTCGATGCTTGACTTCCACCTTGTTTGCACTGAAGATGGCTAGCTATTCCAGCGTTTCTGTCAATGGCGCACTCGTCTATCTCCCGATAGATCGTCTCCAGCCCGGCTTTACCTACATCGTCGGCTGCAGAGACCTGTCCTCCACAGATGCTAACGTCACTCCGTGCATGCTAGTATGCACCGGACCGCAAGGCGCGACCATGCCCTCACACACCACCATTCGAGATCATCTACGCTTAGCTTGTCACATGACGGACATGACACTGCGCGTCATTCACCTGGATGGGATGCCCGATCCCAATTACCGCCTGCAATCAACTGCTGCTGTTCCTCCTGTTCCTGCACCTGCTTATCGGCCTGCTTATGTCAATATCACACCTCCGTCTGTCAACTTGACCACCTCTTTCGTGCCACCCTGGAATCCTACACAGATGTCTCCCCTGGGTGCGCGTCCCACCTATAGCGCCATAGTGCCTGCTACCTCTACCTCAAGTGCGGCGCTCACCTTCACCTCCAATGTAATGACTACTTCCTCTACAGTCCTGCCGCTAGTTGTGGATACCTCTTTCCAGTATTCTCTGCCTGCCAACTTCGCTGTTTCATCAACTTCTCGTCCACTGCCACCTCAGCATCACTCTTCATATGTGGACTACAATGTGCTTTCTCACATTCCTGCTGCTTCCGGTGTTTCGCCCTTACCATACACACCTTTGCTAGCCACCACTGCACCTCTGACGTCCAGAACAACCCTAACATCCACATTTACCTATTCTGCCGCTGCTTCTCGTCCCTTTTCTACTACCAGCACCACTACTTCCGGTCAATTTCCTGCTGTATCTTCATTAAGGATGCCTCACATCCCCATCCGAGCTGCTCCAGCTGCAGAGGCTGGCGCCACCTCGGCTCCTAGGTCTCCGCCTTCCTGCCTACATACGCCCGCTCTGGCCCTGACCTCTTCTACTTCCGGTCAGTTTACTTCATCTTCATCCACTGCAGCTTCACTTCCACACCTTCCAGTAATGTCGCCCTCGTTCTGGAGTACTCTGGCTATCTCACCTGGACATCCACCCTTCTCACCATTGACCTGTCAGTCCAGCACCATGGCCTCTTCCTCACGACTGACTCACAGTTCTTCTACCATCATATCTCTCTTGACATCTTCATCTGCTACCACTACGCGACATCATCCCTATCAGCTTTCTGCCAGACCACAAGCCTCCCGTTCTTCTAATCTTGGAGGTCCTATCCTTCCAACATTGGCTTCCCCAGCTTCTACCCTCTCGCAGAAGTAAGTATATTTCCCTAGTGATTCATACTTTGATTCCTAGAGACGCTCACTTCGTTCTTGTAATAAGATACTATACACATATTTTCTTTTAAAATATATGCATAAGCTAACTCTATAAAGTCGCTGAGCTCCTCTGATTTGTGAGTAGTGGCGATCACATTCACAGTCTCAGGTGTATAACTGATCTCATTAATACACCCATATGGCTGAATTTGATGTGTCCTAATACCTTCTTAGAAAAGAATTTCACTCACACTTATTTTTGAATATATATCTACAGCTATAGACATCGTATTTCCTTTCTCAGAGTCTGGGCTTCCTAAATAATTAAACCATTATAGGCTCTGGTTCTTTAACAGAATGCCTTACTTCTGGACAAATATATCCTTTAAATTTAGGCCTCTTAATTATGGACCTTGTTACTGGAGTCATTCTATGTGTGTCGCGACTGTGGTCCTGCTGGTTCCGACTAGTATTTCCATTCACCCTTAGACAACTTATAAGGTGCCCCATAGTGGTTGCCTCCTGTATGTGATGCACTTCTTTCTCTTTGTCTCATATACCTCCTTTATTTACTATCTTCAGTTCTTCTCCCGCTTCATCTGCTGATGATGATGATGCCTCTACTCCTACTAGTCCTTAAATCTTCACTTCAGGTATGTATTTCTAACATGTTTTATATTGAATGCATCCTAAATGAATCCGACCTTTTACAATTTTCTACAAACTGTTTTAAGTAGTTAAGTCTTATCCATAGAGTAGGGTGTATCTGAGCCTTAATATCTCTACCCTCTCTACAGTGGGCGATGATTCCTTTCCTTCAGTAAATTATTACTGATCTCCATTAATTCATCTCAACCGCTATGAACCTTCCGTTGTCTATGATCCAGGCTTTTCCACTAGAACTCATGTTTATAGCTTATCTAAACTGCTGATTATGTTGTCTTGTTGTGGTTATGTCCGCGTAGCATGCTAGTTGTTCTATCTTGTTAAACTTTTGAGTGCAGTCTGTATCTGTTGCTTGCCGATGTCTGTACAGCTGGAGTTCCACTCCTGCACTGCCAACTGTCTTGCTTGTCATTGCATCTTATCTCTTTCTTTACCTGCGCATGTCTGCTCTCTTCCCCCCTTTTTCTTGTTACTAGGCTATTAATATACATATGCCTGTCTCAGTGTCCAACGCTTCCCCCCCCCCCTTTTTCTCACGCACGTGTTCATTCCCCCGCTGGCTCTGTTTCCGCGCCGTCATTCTCGCGCTGTCTTTTCTGTCTCTTTCCTCCTGTACCCCATTCTTTCCATGCATCTGGAGCTGCAAATACTGCCATGGTTATTTGCTGTATCTTCCATGCAGTATTCTTACTTTCCTCAGGTAATTTCCTAACCCAAGTTTTCACTTCACCTTTCATTCCCCACAATAATAATGCCACATATTCCATTTCCCCTAGATCATATATTCTCTTAATCAAATCCATGTCGTAGAAATATTCTTCTATCTTCTCTCCTGGTGCTCCCCTAAATGTAGGTGGCGTTATACTAATACCTGCCATTTTATACATTTCTTCGACCTCTCACAACGTTCCCCTAACAGGTATTGTATTTTATATCCGTACAGTCCCTTTGTTCTTTCCTATCAACTCATATCCTTACTAGTTATATTTATCAAAGTTTTCAGTTACATCCTCCTCCTCCAGGGTCGTCTCATTGTCTTTAACCCCGTATGTTAATACTCCTTGGGTGATATGCTTTCCCTTTTGCTTTAGTTTAAACATTTCCCAAGTTTCATCTCTTTGTCTACACTGCCTGCATCGTTTCCCTCTACTAGTCTTGCGATGCCTCCTACACTTTCTTGAGAAAAAGAATGCATTAGTCACACTCCCTACTCCATATTTAAAGTGATGTCTGTTTACTTGTTCCCTCAAATATCTTGGCAATCTCGCGATGTCCAATTTCAGTTTTGATATTTTCTGCATTACTATATCCTGTAACGTCGCCCCATTGTATCTGAATACCTTCGGCAATGAATATCCAAATCCATATATAGCATCCAGCGCGTCTTCTACCTGTTGTCCCCTATATCTCCCTGCCTTTACTATAGATGGTGCTCTCTTTCCCGCATCCTCACTAGTGGACATTATATGAGATGTTTTATCCCATGTACCTGTTCCAGGTGTTTGGCCGCTCCTGCCTTTGTTGCTGTTGTTCTGCCACAAATGTGACAGAGCCTTGATGTCACTTGTCTTCTGCTATAATACTCTTCTATCAATATGTCATCCAATCTGATTGATGTATCCAGCACAAATTCATCGTCTTTACTATAAAATATTGATGGTTCTGTCTGTGTCACTGTTTCTGTGGTCTGAGTCTCTCTCTTAATTATACCACCGGTGCCTTGTAGAGTGGCATCCAACAGCCACTCCCATTCTGTCTGTCCCACGGTGATATCACGTATGCTATCCCATATGTTTCCCTGATGATTTACCAGGACCTCGGCTTGAGCTGCTTCCACCACCTGTATTGGCTCTTGCGTTGAGCTTGGTTGGCCTGACGTTGAAGTCGCACCAAATCCTTTTTCATTTGTTTCTGTTGTTGTTGAACTTGCTGCAGACACTGTGCTCCTTTCATTGTAAGTGCTATTGCAATAGTTGTCTTGAATCATCCACGTATTATAGTATTGTTGGTATTGCTGTTCTCCAACACTATCGTACCAGCTATCTGCCATCCGTCCATCAGCACCTGCTATTTACTGTGAGGTCTTATCTTGTCCCTCGTTGTGCGCGCACTGCCACATCCTGATGCATCTCCTCCTGCATATACCTGTTGCACTGGCCTCCCCCCCCTCCCCTCTTTTCCTACCTTGCCCTACTTTTCCCCTTTCTTTGTGTATCGCCCTCCTTTCCGTCTACCTGCATGAGTCAGCTTGACCTGCTCCTCCGGGCGGCCCCTCCCCCTTCGGCACCTGCATCACCCCCCCTTCTCCCTCATAGCAACACACGTCCATACTACAGGATTATCGCCCATCCTGTAGTATCCCGTCTAAGCTCACCCTATTCTCCATCGCTGGATGAACTGAGCTCCTCTCTGCCTCTCCTGTGATGCCTGCAAATCGGTCCCTTTGGAATGATATGTTCACTGCTAGATCCCTCACTCATAATAGCCCCTGCAGCCAATTGCGCCCTCCTATCTCTTTGCCTCCGTCTCTTCTCAGCCCTATCCTCCCTCTCTTTTCTTTTCTGTCTTCTCTCCATTTCTTCCCTCTCTCTTTCTTCGTCCATCTGTCTCTTCACCTTGACATTTCTCACTCTACCCTTCCTTTTCTCTTCATTATCCTGTCTTCGGCCACCCTCGACCTTATCAATATCACTATCCTGTAACCCTTTCTTTTTACACCAATTATCGACCACAGCTTCCTGTCTGGGCTTCTCCCGGCTATCTCGCCGTACAACTCCATCTTTCTCATTATCAGATTCCTGTATAGGTGCGCGCGGTCCAGCTCCGGCCACCTCTCTCTTTTTCTCATGTGCACTTCTATCGTCGTCTGACGTTTTCAATTTGTCCTCCTTATCAGCGCCCGCTAGCGCTGTATCCTCCAGACCAGATGAAGGATGTTCTACCTCAGTCACCCCTTCAGGGTCCTCACGTCTTATATCCTGTATTTCCACTTCTGATTCCACTTCTGTTCTATCCACTTCCACAGTCCTCTCATCTTTGGCTACTCCTTCGTCATTTTCACCCTCCCCTTTGTATGCTCTCTTCAGTTTATTCACATTTACCAAGTGAGGTATCTCTTTGCCCGTCTTCACTGCTCTCAACCTCACCCTGTTATCCCCCACCACCTCTATTATCCTGTGTGGCCCTGTGTATCTACCAGCAAACTTCGATGTATTATTCACCGCGCATTTCGGATCATAATAATATACCCACTCCCCCTCTATAAAAGATACAGGTCGCGCCCGTCCATCTAGTCTACGTCTGAGCTGCTCCTCATACCTAGCAGTATGAGCGGTGGCCGCCTCTTGTAATAACTGTATGCTATGATTGGTCCTTATAAACCAATCCCTTTCAGATGGCACTTTAGGCAGTGGCCTTTCTTCAGCAAAGGACATAGCCACCGGATCCCTCCCGAATTGTAGTGCATATGGTGAAAACCCCGTCCTCATACTAATATTGGAGCGCACCGTCCACAATGCAATGGGTAACAGCTCTGGCCAGTGTTCATGGTCCTCAGTCACATAGCATCCTATCGTATCCTCTAATGATTTATGCAATCTTTCAACCCTGGCATTTCCGGTCGGATTCCTAGAAGACGTAAACCTCTGTTTGGTTGACAACCTAGCTGTAACCTCACGAAAAACCTGACCCATATATGTAGACCCTCTGTCGCTGCACAGCACTTCCACCTTGCCGTACCTACACACGATCTCCCGTAGAAACACCCCAGCTGCCGTGTGCGCGGTTGTGTCTTTAGTACAGAATGCCTCTGGCCATCCCGTCAGAAGGTCTATGAAGGTCATGATATATTTATAACCTTCTTTGGACCTACGCAGTGGCCCAACAAAATCTGTCTGTATCACTTGCCATGGATAATCCGGCGTATCCCATGATCTTGCCTTGGCTCTAAAGTGAGGTGCTCTTTTCCTCAACGCGCACCTTTCACATAGCCGCACGTACCTAGCTATGTCCACCATCATATTTTTCCAATAAAACCGAGCCTGTACTTTTGTATTCAGCGCCACTGTTCCCACATGTCCTCCGCACATAATATCATCATGCATGAGATAGAGCACTCTATTCACCATAGCCTTAGGCACCACTATCCTTGGGTTTAAGTCAGCTATAGGCCCACCCCTCTTTCTAGCTGGTTTTATATACTTGCATAACAATCCATCCTTCATACCCATGAAATCAGCATTATGTAAAATCCCTCGCGCCTTTTCCTCATCCACCGGCAATTCATCTCCCGCCAAATATCTCATCATTCCCCTGCAGAATCCATCCTTCCACTGTTCTTGAATGAAGGTTTCCCTATCCAATTCCTCCCCTACCAGTTCCATCACAAGTAACTCACATCCCACCTCAGGCTCAAACTCTCCCGACTCCTCGCCAGGTGTATCCTGTCCTACTGCCAACGGCACTCTGGATATAAAATCCGGCAGGTAGTGAGTGGCTCCCGGCTCATACCTGATCTCATAGTCAAAGTCAGTCATTGCTAAACCCCATCTAGTCAACCTTTTGGATGGAGCCTTACTGGCTTGCTGAAGCAAAGGTATTAATGGTTGATGGTCTGTAATTATCGTAATCTTAGCTCCCGTCAGCATATCCTCAAATTTCTTCAATACTCTTATAACAGCTAGGCCTTCTTTCTCTGTTATAGTGTAGTTTCTTTCAGCCTTTGTAAATGTATACCCATAATATGTTACCGGTCTCAGCAATCCGTCCCTCTTTACACAGACGGCCGCCCCACACGCGCCATCCGAAGCATCCGTTAAAACATAAAAGTGACCCCCGATCTCTGGATGTACCAATAACGGTGTGCTTGCTAATGCTGCTTGTATTTTCTTGAATGACACCTCACACTCATCCGTCCACTTAAATGGCACCTTGATTTTCAACAAATTATTCAGAGGCATCGACAAAACAGCATAGTTAGGAATAAAACTCCTGTAACAATTACAAAGCCCCAGAAAGGATCTAGTTGTATGTTCATTATACGGTCTGCCAAATTCCTGCACCTTTCTGATCACTTTAGATTGCGTCTGCACTCCTTCAGCATTAATAATGTGCCCCAAAAACTTGATTTCCGCTTTGCCCCACTCACACTTTTCCGGCTTCACTGTTAAACCTGCTTTACCTAAAGCTGCCAATACTCTGCCGACATTAGTAATATGGCTGTCCACATCCGGATCAAAGATAATGATATCGTCTAGGTAGGCTAGACAAGTACGTGGTATTAAGCCTCCTAGTGCTAATGACATAATCTTAGTAAATTGCCATGGGCTCTGCTTCATACCAAACGGCATCCTTGTCCATTGCCAAACTCCCGAGGGTGATTCAAATGCTGAATATTGCCTGCTGTCATGATGTAGATCGCACTGATGATACCCACTGAGCAAATCCATGGCTGTAAAGATTATAGGTTTTCTGTATGCCATATACAAAAACATGCTTCTGGCTGTGGGCATAGGGTATGTATCATCCGCCGTAATAAGATTCAACATGCGATAGTCTGTACATAATCTAGCCTTTCCATCCTTCTTCTGCACTACCACCAACGGACTTCTCCATACGCTGTCACTGGGCTCAATAATTCCCAACCTCAATAATTCCCTCACCTGTTCATCAATAATATCCATTTTCTGAGGAGAATACCTGTATGGTCGCGCCATACACGGACCCTTGGACTCATCGACCCTTATTTTCATTGGAGCCAATGAACAATGACCCAACTCCTTCATAGAAAATGCTATAGTGTCCATGTTGACCACCAGCATCTCTCTGAATACCCTCTGCTCTTCCAGCGTCATCATAGTGTCACCCAAATCAAGGCCCCTGATCTTCTCAATTTTATCCAGCCTCTCCTGCTCACTTAAGGTAGAAACACCGCTTTCACCACCACTGTTCTGATGATCCCGCCGGTGTATTGATCCTCCCCTAACATCTTGACCATTCCCCCGCCGTTCTTCAGTACATCTTGCCAAAATCTCACGAGCCTCATCCTTTCTATCCCTGCCAACATTAGCTGTATCAATTACCTCCAGCAAATTAAGTTCCGGTTCATCTATGTCTTCCGCATATGCTATAACCTCAGTTGTATCCACATACACTTGCCTGTCAGAGAGATTAGCAATTCTCATATACCATTTCTTCCCCACATAGTTCACCGCACCATCCGCAGCTACCACCGCCAAATTAGATGGTCTCAGCAAGACCGTTGTTCCAACCCTGTCAGCCGCAACATCCCATCCCTTCACCGTCACCAATCTTTCTTCCCATGGGTCCAAAATCGCCGCTACTTCAATTGAGACCGGATCCTCAGTAAAGAGACGTACCTTTCCATCTATAGCTATAATCTGTGTCCTTGCGTCGATCAGAAAATTACGTCCCAGCACAATATCATAAGCTAGTGAATCCACCACATTAAAATCATAGTATATGCAAGCACCATCCATAAAACACTGCAGTCGCACCGTCTCATAAACTTGTAATGATGTTTTGTCCCCCAGACGCACCTTCCCCAATTGAGATGGCTGCCTGTCCCAAATTGCTCTCTCACTTATACTACTCACAACTGTCCGTGCTATAAAACAATCAGACGCGCCTGTGTCCACTAAACATCTGTATGCATTCTCGTCAATAGTACACTGAACCAACCATGGCGCTTTGTCTTTTGATCCCCTATTTCCCGACCCATCCCCTGATATCAAATTTAATTCTGGGGTAGGAATGAGCCGTTGTGCCCGTTTCCCGGCCTGCGAACATCATTTCCCTGATCTCGTTGGTCTCTGTTCTGCTGAGAGGATGACAACTGATCCCTGTATTTCTTCAAAAACGTGCACTCCTCTGTAGAATGTGTAGTAGAGTCATGAATCAAGCAATAGATCGCTCCTCCTCCCTTCTGACTCTCTCCTGCATCTCCCATCATCCTAGCATATTCCTGAGCTCTTCTCTGACCTTTATCATCCCCCTGTTGACCCTGCCTGCTTCCTCCTGTGTATCTCTGTCCCTGAAACCTGTTATTGAAATACTGAGACGCGTTATATTGATTTCCACCGCGTCCCCCTTGATAATTCCATCCTCGACCTCCACCGCCTGCACCAAACTGTCTATTCTGACCATATGTTCCCGCGCCGGTCCCTCTGCCCGTCTGCGCCTGATACTGCCCTTGTGAAGTGCCACCCCTTCCAGCATACTGTCCCTGCTGATTCTCCCGTCCATGTTCCATCTCTCTGAGCCCCCTTCTATATTCCATAGTGCACATCTCCACCACTGCTTTAGTCTGTTCCCTAGCATACTCTTTAGGATCAAACTGATCATCCCCACATGCTCCATCCCGAGTCCCCTCAGACTCTAGCATGTGTAACTGCGCCACACCTTTAGAGTTCCTCCCTTTCTCCACATTTTCCCAATAAGACGCCAGCCTGAGAGCCTCCTCAAAAGAATCAGCATTGTGTTTCATCAGGTCCTTATCAATGGGCGGAAGCAAACCCCCCACAAAGACTGACAGTTTGATGACATCAGGAACGTCCAACTCGTCATATTCCTTTATTTTCAATGCGAAGTCCCAAACCGACTGTCCCTTTTCCTGCTTCAGACAGTGCAAATCCCTATGTTTCTGCCACAGTGGCCTTTTGTCTTCAAAAACCCTCTTCACTATAGCCACTACTTTGTCCAAAGTATCCTTTTCCCCCTCTGGAATACCATCCATCCATTTCGATGCTCCTTTCTTCAAGCCCAATTTTGCATATTCAAGATGCTGATCCGGAGACCATCCAAATAGTTTTTGCATTCCATTCAATTCCTTAAAATATCTCCGATAATCCTCCCCAGGCTCCCCATTGAAGGATGGTAGTTTAACATTCGGACTAGGCGCCATATCGTCGTCTTCAAAACCAATAATAGGTGCAATATCCTCTTCTACCTGTCTCTCCGCATCCAAATCACCCACTGAGCTCTCTTCACTCTCGTTCCCCTGTACACTAGTTTTAACACCTCCAGCTACGGAGCCCTCGGCGGCTTCCTCCCGGGTCTCCCTTTCTATTTGTCGTTTTCTCTCTTCATCCGCTCTCCGAACCCACCAATCCTCCCAGTCACCCGAAACATCAGTCTGAAGATGGCTATTTAGAACATCATCTAAATGCCCCTCACCTGTAGTACGACCTGTACTATTGCCTGAGCGGATATTCGCAGTTACCTTTCTCCAATTTACTGTGTCGCTCAAAAACCTCTTCCTTCGTGCTACGCTCTCCCGGTCTATCTCCGGCCCCGCAGGCAACTCCTCCCCATCAATGGCCTGCCGATATATCAGCTCCTGTTCCAATATGGCTCTCCCCCTCTCTATGCTGTGTCGCACCCTAATATTAGTGTTCTGCAGACCTGCAATAACTTCATCCACCCTTGTTCTACTCACAGACTCTCCCAGACGACTGCCACTTTGATCACCTGTAATGACCGGTGTAGTACAGCCTGTCCGATCCTGTCCAACTCCACCACTCTCATCCTGGCCCACCAAGTCCTTATCACTTAACTCTCTCCCATTCTCAACAACCACCAAGAAACCAGATGGCAGCAGTCTTGCGCTCTCCCCTTGTGAATCATCACAGGCCTCCGACCCCTGTTCCTGTATCTCCTCACCAACGCCCTCGTTTTGTCCTGACGTTGCCACCACCGTAGATGCCCCGTCTATTGGATTATTCTCCCCATGGGCGTCCCCCTCATTCTCATGACTATCCTTTGTTCCACTCTCATCCACCTGTCCGTCCTCATTTACTGGCTCAATTAACCCCAATGACGTTGCTATTACTTCAAAATTCAAATCTTCATCACCAATATCCGCCACATCCCCTTCAGATGCGCGTCTGACTCGTCCCTGGTCCGCTGTACCCTCAAACTCAAGGCACCTAGGAGTAGCCTTACAGAAATTAATACTGGAGCTCCTAGCAATGGGCGTCGAAAAATACTTATAATTCACTAATCTGTCTCCTGTCGTCCATCCCTTGCAGAGATTATCAGGCCGTTCCCCTGCATCGGCACTTACTGTGTGCTCCTGAACCGCCGCCTGTTGCCCATCACTAGAAATATCAGCCCTGGTCTCCGACTCTGCCGCAGATGACTGATGCTCGTTCTCCACTCCCAATGCTGAGAATGGTCCAGAGGTATCGTCCACTACCACCGACCCTGCTGGTTCAGAATCAGCCGTCGTAGACAATTGTAGGCCAGACGTCCCCCCAGATTTGGGATCCCTTTGAGACGACGCCCGCTCCTCCTCTGACCGAGCCACGTGGAATCCAATCTCTCTAGACACCTCCTCTCCAGGCAAAAGCACCACTTGCGACCTGGGTCCTAATTGCACATGCACATGTGTGTGATCCGATCTAAGAGTGACACGTGATTGATCAGGTCCCGCTTCACTCACTCCGGATCTTCCACCCTGTCCCTCTGCTACACCACTATGTGCTACTGCCGCATTCCCAGGCAATGTGCGCGCTGCAGGTATGATAGTATAGACTTCCACACCGTCACTACTGTCAGTGTGTGGCGATGCCGCTGAGTCACATCCAGCGTCTGAGCTGTTAGGTATCGGGTACGGCGAGCCGCTCATCAGTACAATGATAAGCCCAACCACTAATTCTCCACCATCTGGGCTGTGTGGGTTGTGTTTATATGTATATTAATGTGGTCTAACTTGTGTAGTTATTATCAGCTCGCTCCTCTGTTCTCACGTATTTGGGAAGACTAACTCTAGTGGTATGATGTTGGCCTAGCCCATTCTTTTAACCAACACCAAGACGCCGATACAAGTCACCATTTATTGTTCATTGGTTATTCACAGTTACAGTTGTTTGGTGAGTCCACTCAGATTGTACAGCTTCAACGACATCAGTCTATTCATACAAGCAGTTCATGTTTTAACAATCCGATGCTACTGGAGAGGTATAAGTGCCATAGAGATCCTGTTCAATCCGTTCTTACATTGGCTAAGTGTAATACTAAATACTAAACAGCTTCATCCTCGTCTACTCCAGGAGTATGTGTTGCCTCCTCGGCTGCTCCCACAATACTGACTCCTCCCTATCTCTTACCAACCCCTCACACCTTTTAGACGCCGGTGTTTGGCTCACCCGTATTCCCCCCTCCCCCTCTACAGAATCTACCTGACCAGATCTCGTCGACTCCCCTCCGTCTACACATTCCACAGTCTACCATAAACTCTATACTACCATAAACCCTATACAGGACTCCCATAGCACTCTCCCATATAGCATACAATAAATACACACATAATACAGCATACAATAAATACCCACATAAGTGTACCCTGTTATACCCGTTCATTATAATTATTGGCTATTGATGACAAAACAATACAGGCTATTATTACTTAGTTTTAGGCGAGTTTTGAGTTGGGAGGGCAGGTTTAATTGGTGCATGTTGACTGGACAGTGTACAGGCTATAGTTACACACATCACAGACTGGGTAAACGGCCATAACTCTACCATCTATCAGCAGTTTGTCAGTGCCATTTAGTGCCATTTAATGCTACAAAAGCAATGGACGACTCAAGGGTAGTTAGACTGTCCGATTTGGTGTGCAATCGACCTCCCATGTGAATGCAATGGAAGAGGCTAGAGCCTCTTCCAAAAATGTGGGGATATACTCAGGCTATGTAAGTAGTATACAATGTGGCAATATATTCAGGCTATGTAAGTAGTATTCATTCTGGAATATACTCAGGCTTTGTAAGTAGTTATACAATGTGGGAATATACTCAGGCTGTGTAAGTAGTATACAATGTGGGAATATAATCAGGCTTTGTAAGTAGTATACAATGTGGGAATATACTCAGGCTATGCAAGTAGTATATAATCTGGAAAAATACTCAGGCTTTGTAAGTAGTATACAATATGGAAATATACTCAGGCTATGTAAGTAGTATACAATGTGGGAATATACTCAAGCTATTTAAGTAGTATACAATGTGGGAATAAACGCAGGCTATGGAAGTAGCATACAATATGGGAATATACTCAGGCTATGTAAGTAGTATAATACTCACTGTGACTCAGCAGGGGTAGACACTAACACTGGCCCAATGGCCAATGACCAGTAGTTTTGAGTGCTGGCCATGCAGCCACAAATCCCCGGCCAACAGCTTTAATGGAGGGGGGCCAATAGATTTCTGAGGTTGTTTGCCCAGGTGGTCAGTGACTAGAAAAGTTAGTGTCTAATGTGGGAATATTCTCAGGCTATGTAAGTATAAACAACCTGGGAATATACTCAGGCTATTTAAGTACATGAGGTACGCAATCTAGGAATCTATTGAGGCAATAAAAGCTCTTTACAGTGTAATGTGGGGGTATACCAGGGCTATGAAAGTACCATAGCCTCCCATTTATAACCTGTAATCCTATCGTCAAGAGAATGCTAGGAGCCACACCTGACGCCTCAATGTCGATGAGTTCATACTGTTCTATGCTTCTGAGCTACACATTGGCTTTTAAAACAAAACATTCTTTAAGCCTCAGGAGGCCCTGATTCATGCATAAGCTGTGGCTTATATGCGGTAGTTTAATCTAGTGCAAAATCTGGGGATATACTCAGACTTTAAAGAGAGGTACCATGTATTTTACTGTCCCAGCTGAATTAAACATGGACTCTTGGCAAGAATGAGATTCATTTAAGTTCAGATTCATAGAGAGGCTTTAGGTTCAAGCACAGAACAAAGCAGTGTACCTGTTGTACAAGTGTCTTCAATATAATTGATAAAATGTACTTACGTCTATTAGCCAGAACATTAAAGCTAATTAGACAAGAGCAATAAAACAACTTATTTGAATAACTTAACTTTGATCCCTATGAGACATGTAGTCACATATATACATGTAGATATGTAAATGGACATAGATAAATTTTTTGACATCACGTCAACCAGTCCAATTATAAGGATTCGCATGTGCAATAAGAACTTTTAAAACTTCCTGAATTCTATCAGGACAAATCTTCTCCACAGTAGGTATGTCAGACTAATCTTGGCACTGGTGGTACAAATAAGCCATATTAGAACACGAAGACTAGCCCTTAACCCTTTAAGGGCCACTAATGCCCTTTGTTCATCATGATGCACCAATAAATTGCACTTCATTGGTGCATCATGCCGACCCTCCAGGGATGTATCAACCTTGTAGGGTCAGCATGATGCATGAATGCACCTTGCATTCACGCATCATGACGACCTTTGAGCATGATGAAGGAATGAATTAGAGGCCATTAAAGTGTTTAAGAGGACAACTGGAGAAGAGGAGGGGGAGGTCTGGCAAGTTTTCCTCAGGCATTTCCCCTCACATTACCACAGAGGGTGAGGGCACGAGGTGACAGGGGGAGTGACAGGAGGCTGTAGGGGCTGGACAGTGCCAGGCCCGGCTGGCCCATTAGTTTGACCTGGAGATTCACACTGACACTTGATCACTTCCCTGACCTGTGGCCGCACTGTCACCACCTCCATGGTCTCTGACTGCTGCACTCCTGACACTGCTGTCAGGGCAAGGGACCTGTCCAATGCTATAACCCTTTAAGGGCTGTTGATGCAGGAGTGCATCATGCCCAGTGTTTCATCGGTGCATCATGCCGACCCTCCGGGAGTGTATCTACCCTTGTAGGGTCGCTATAAGTGGGGGGATTTAAATGGCGATAGGGCACAGGGGCATTTCATCAGTACTTAAAAGTTTATGTACTTAATTTTGACACCCAAATTTGCTCAGAAAAAGGAGGTTTAACCCTGCCTTTTTGGCTGGGTCCCTTCCTTTTCCAAATGCTGGATCCGCCACTGGCATGATCCATGAATGTAGCCGTGGTAAGTCAACCACCAGGGCTGCAATTGGCATGATGCATTGATGTCCCACATTGATGCACCATCAACCTTTAAAGGGTTAACTTAACCTTGCCCCTCCCCCTCCTTCTAGCCTCCCTCTATACCTGCCTGCCTGTTCTTACAGTGCCCCCTGCTGTGTCATCCAGCCTCATACATCAACATGGAGAAGCCTGGTGACACCTACATTGGCCACGTGCGATATCTCTGCCCTGTGTGTCACATGTAAACCCTTTATTGATGCATCATGCCCATTGGTCAGCATGATGCTTGAATGCAGCCATGGCGAGTAAGCATTCATGCATCATGCCGACCCTATGGGGTTGATGCATCCCCGGAGGGTCGGCATGATGCTCTAATGAAGTGCTGTTCTCGCCAGCACTTCGTTGGTGCATCATGACGACCAATGGGCATGATGCACTCCTGCACTAGCGGCCCCTACAGGGTTAAGCCCTGGGTGTCACCACCGGACACTGACAGTGACACTGACCCTGCTTCTCCTCCTGCACCTTCTGCCCTGACTCTTCCTCCTGGTGCCTACCTCACCTCTTCCTGGTGCCCCTTAACCCTGGAGGGGCCGCATATGGGTATAATTCACCACCAGGGGTGTAATCCAGAGACACCACTCGTCGGGGAAACTGAATTTTGAAACCTTTGCCCAGGATATATACAAACTTAACATAGAGGACCCCAGGAAAACAAAATAAGAAGTTCCTATTAATCAGGAACGGTGGCATCTCTGTGATTTCATTCAATGATTTTAGCTATTGAGTAAGAGTCTAGATCAGGCCAGATGACGACGACAGCTCATTAGGTACTTGATCAGCCTAAAAACATCAAGACAGTATTTCCCTAACACGACAACATTTCTCAATCTGGAGATCTGGGGGAATCCCAAGAGGTCAACTTTTAGGACCCAAGATTAAAGTGTACGTAATCCTACAGATGTAGGAGGAATAATCACGCCCTTCTGTCGTCATGATGCACGAATATACCGGTGCATCATGCCGTCCAATAGGCATGATGCACTCCTGCATTAGCGGCCTCTAAAGGGATAAGGGGTTAGGTTGTGGTGGGTGCAGAGGTAGGGGCAAGAGGAGCAGGAGGAGGAAGAAGTGGCCGGCCCCCGCAGGTGTACAATCTCAGTGGTACTGGGAGGGGTGAGAGTGCGCCTCACCTGTGACACGGTGTCTTGATTAATCCCCGCCTGGTTCAGCTGAAGGCTCCCCTGCCCGGCCCTGATAACCCTCTAAGGGCCGCTGATGGAGGAGTGCATAATGCCCATTAGTCGTCATGATGCACCAATGAAGTGCTGGCCAGACTGTCTGACAGCAATACATTGGAGCATCATACCGACCCTCCAGGGGTGTATCAATCCTGTAGGATCGGCATGCAGCCCTGGCGAGTAACTTTCCAGGGCTGCATTCAAGCATCATGACGACCGATGGGCATGATACATTAACAGTGGCATTTAAAGGGTAAGCCAATAAGCCGCTCCCGGTGCCGTTTAGCCCGCCTAATCCGCCACCGCCTACACGCACCAGACACCCCCGAGCCCCATAATACGCCGCACTCCCTGCCACAAGCCACCAGGGGGCGCCACCAGGGTCAGCCTCCTCACCGGAAGTCAGCAGGCCCTTAGCTCTGAGGGGGTCAGGGTGGGGGTAGTGTGGACAAATACTTGTTATTATTAAAGGGGAGTGAGTGGGAGGAAGGTTCTATGTTAGGTGGGGAGAGGGGCACGGGGTGGCTGGGATTACTGCACGTAGATCTTGCTTGTTGTGGTTGGATTAGCCACAAAGAGGAAGGAAGTTAGAGGGGTGGGGAGGAACGCGGAGTGGCTTATTCAGACTAAATATTTCTGCTGAAAAGTCACAACTGTAGTACTACTATCAGATTGCTAGAGAATGAAATGTTTCTCTAGGGTTAAATATGTGGAATCTTTTGCATAATGTTAAGGCCAAAATTGTGAGCCAGCAAGCAGAAAGGACAGTTACTGTGGGATTTAGTACCAGATTTAGCCACCAGGGGGCACCACTATGGACTAGAATAGGAAAAATATGACTATAACTGTTATAGGCTACTTTTTTATGGAGAATTCCATGGATTTTGATAAAACGTTCTATTTTGGGTGGAAAGGTTCGAAATTTGGCATGTAAAAAGAATGTTTTTGGGCCAAAATAGGCATTTTTGTTGATTTCTGTTGCCATGGAAACATGATTTTCATTCTAAATAGGAAAATCAATGATCCCATTTGAAGGAACATCCCACAAGGTTTACTATGGTGAAAACAGAATGAAAATACCATTTCTAGATCAAAAGTTATGGGCAAAAGAATACAAATTTATACGAATTTAGCTAATTAGCATAAATTATGCTAATTAGCTATATATCTCATGACCAATTAGACATAGAGCTTATTAACATTCTTGAAATGGTCACACCTACCCATATCTAGCAAGCCATTCCTCCAAAACTAACAGGAGTATCTTCTCATGCTATGTATCACTGTAAAGCTAGTGATTTGAATTTTAAAGTTGACTTTTAGCATGGAGCACCCTTCCTCCTCGCCTCTACACAAATCTGAACTACTGAAAAACCTCCATTCTCATACTTCTTTGGTGCACTCCCAAATACTACTTACGTATAACTCCCATTCTCTTATGCTAGTAATACGTGACTCCCATTCTTCGATACTATTTACCTGTAACTCACCTTCACTAAAACTCCCATTATTCTATACTACAGATGTGTTACTCCCATTTTCTTATACTATTTACATGTAACTTCCCATTCTCTTATACTTCTGATGTGTAACTCCCATTCTCTTAAACTACTGATGAGCAACTCCTATTCTCTTATACTACTGATGTGTACCTCCCATTTTCTTATACTACTGATGTGTAACTCCCATTTTCTTATACTACTGATGTGTAACTCCCATTCTCTTATACTACTGATATGTAACTCCCATTCTCTTATACTACTGATGAGCAACTCCTATTCTCTTATACTACTGATGTGTACCTCCCATTTTCTTATACTACTGGTGTGTAACTCCCATTCTCTTATACTACTGATATGTAACTCCCATTCTCTTAGACTACTGATGCACAACTCCCATTCTCTTATACTACTGATGCACAACTCCCATTCTCTTATACTACTGATATGTAACTCCCATTCTCTTATACTACTGATGCACAACTCCCATTCTCTATACTACTGATATGTAACTCCCATTCTCTTATACTACTGATGCACAACTCCCATTCTCTTATACTACTGATGTGCAACTCCCATTCTCTTATACTACTGATATGTAACTCTCATTCTCTTATACTACTGATGTGTAACTCCCATTCTCTTATACTACTGATATGTAACTCTCATTCTCTTATACTACTGATATGTAACTCCCATTCTCTTATACTGCTGATTTGTAACTCCCATTTTCTTATACTACTTATGTGTAACTCTAATTCTCTTATACTACAGATGTGTAACTCCCATTCTCTTATACTACTGATTTGTAACTCCCATTTTCTTATACTACTTATGTGTGACTCCAATTCTCTTATACTACTGATATGTAACTCCCATTCTCTTATACTACTGATATGTAACTCCCATTCTCTTATACTACTGATGTGCAACTCCCATTCTCTTATACTACTGATATGTAACTCCCATTCTCTTATACTACTGATGCACAACTCCCATTCTCTTATACTACTGATGCACAACTCCCATTCTCTTATACTACTGATATGTAACTCCCATTCTCTTATACTACTGATGCACAACTCCCATTCTCTATACTACTGATATGTAACTCCCATTCTCTTATACTACTGATGCACAACTCCCATTCTCTTATACTACTGATGTGCAACTCCCATTCTCTTATACTATTGATATGTAACTCTCATTCTCTTATACTACTGATGTGTAACTCCCATTGTCTTATACTACTGATATGTAACTCTCATTCTCTTATACTACTGATATGTAGCTCCCATTCTCTTATACTACTGATTTGTAACTCCCATTTTCTTATACTACTTATGTGTGACTCCAATTATCTTATACTACTGATATGTAACTCCCATTCTCTTATACTACTGATTCACAACTCCCATTCTCTTATACTACTGATATGTAACTCTCATTCTCTTATACTACTGATGTGTAACTCCCATTCTCTTATACTACTGATGTGTAACTCCCATTTTCTTATACTACTTATGTGTGACTCCAATTCTCTTATACCGGTAGTACTGATGTGTAACTACCATTCCATTATACTACCTATGTTCAACTCACACTGGGGGTTAAACATTGTCACAATTCCTTACTGTAGTCTAGATATCTAAAAAAAACACATATAAGCCACCTCCTGAGTTCAAGGTGGTCATCTCCTATAAGCTACACCAAAGGCTTAAATTAGCTTATAATACATGAAGGATTACAGTACTTGAATGTAGGAGGTTTTGTTGTTGTGTATACATATATTTATAAAGAAGTGGCCCCTATCAGCATGAACCACACTAAGGTAATTACTCATGATGTATTAATTATATTCATGCCCTGCCCTTGACTCACTTAGGTTTCCTTACAAATGTCTGTCCTTATTTTTCTATATCAATTACACCATATTGCTATAACTTCACGTTGCCATTGTTAAATATAAATGAGGCTTCCCTGTGAGAAATTGTAGAGAAAGACCCAGAGTCAAGTGAAACATATTGGTATCTGCCAGGGCTATATTAGGGATGGGAGATGATGGAGGTGGTGGTGGGGGGAAGGGGGGTTACTAACCTCACACAACGAATGCTAACCCATTTCTTCAGACAAGACGCGTATCAATTATTCATCCTCAAAAAGAGGAAAGATGTCAGCTTTTTTTTCACAAAACGAGAACAACGTGAATGATACCTAAATGAAACAAACCACAAATCTATTTCCCAAATGCCACATTTCTTAAATTGGGGATGTGTTTTTATTTTGGCAATTGTGTGGGAAACAGTATCAAGACTACTTCATCGGGCTGTGTTCAGGAAATGGGGTCGAAAAAAATTAGGGTAGGTAGGTAGGGAATTTCTTTTTTTTTTCAAGAATCTTTTTTGAAGCCTGGTGCAAGTTTTCGCGCCTATGTGACGCGAATTCGATGTGCAAGATCGTAAAAAAAAACAACTTCCATGTCTCATAAGGGAGTGATCATTTTTTAACAACAGGGGGGGGCCGGTGGGTTTGAGGGGGGGGTCAGAATTTTTTCAATACCTCTGATAGGGGGGGTCAAAATAATTTCACCTGTTTTCAGTGGAAAACCCCGCGCGTTACTATAGGCTAAAAGGGGACGTTCGGGCGCGATTTTTGTCCCTTATGGGGGGGGTCGAAAAAATTTTACCCCCTCGAGAGGGGGGGGTCGAAATTTTTTTCGCACGTCCGCCCGCAAACCCACCAGCCCCCCCCTGTTGTTAAAAAATGATCACTCCCTAAGTGCCAAAATATAAGATTTTCCCCCAAAATGCCCATAAAAAAAGTTAGTGTAGGGCCAAAAAATCAGGGTAGGTAGCATTACCTGAACACAACAATTTTTATTTTAGGCCTCAGCTTTAAAAATATTAAGCCCCCATATCCTTATACAATAAAAAGTCACGAGGGTCAACCTTTTGACCAAAAGTGTATAAAGCCCCACAAATGTAAAAAGAAATCACATCCCTCTGGGCTCCTACAAATTTCAGAATGAAATTCTATAACGTTCCCATGACAAAAAAAAATAAATCAATCGAGGAGGAAGAATGAGCAAATATCAAACTAATATAAACTTTTTCATATGTCCCTGACATAATTATGATATGTCCTGGAATTCCATGACATTTCATGGCTTTTCCATGACAACATTTTATTCCATGACATTTTATTCCCTGACATTTTATTCCATGACGTTCAATGACTTTCCATGACTTACCTGTTCCAGTAGCTCCAAAACTGGTCCTTGAGGTAAGTTCTGTGACTGTCCTCATCCCCAAAGGACGCCTTGCTCTCTACCCAGTTCACCACGTGACCGTCCACAGCTGTACACAGAAGGAGAAGGTGACGTAAGGGTTAAAGTTAACCCTTTAAAGGCCGATAGTGCAGTAATGCAGCATGCCAATTGGTCGGCATGCTGCATGAATGTAGCCCTGGCAAGTAACTCGCCAGGGCTACATTCATGCATCATGACGACCCTTTGGTGGTTGATACATTCCAGGTGGGTTGGTATGATGAACCAATAAAGTGCTGGTGAGCAGTCTCGCCAGCACTTCATTGGTGCATCACGACAACCCTATGGGGCTGATACATTCCCGGAGGGTCCGTATGATGCACGAATGAAGTGCTGGCAAGCAGACTCTCCAGCACTTAATCGGTGCATCATGCAGAGACGTAAGTCAGGGTGTGTCGAAAATTCTAAAGATACACAAAGAAATTCTGAATTCATTGTAAAATACTACAAACCTTTGATCCATAACCAAGAAAGGACATTTAGGTAAGTCTATAGACTATCTCGAATCCACAAAATTCTGACAACTCACATCCCTGATGATGACGACCAATGGACATGATGCATTCCTGCATTAGGAGCCCCTTAAGAACCACAGCTGCGTACAGAGAGAGGAGGTGAGGGAGGGGTTAAAGTTCAGGCGTCCACTCCCCTGGGTGTGGCTGTAAATAAGACACTACCCACACTCCCCCACACTCAGTCTCAGACACCAATTACCGGTCTCAGTTAACCAGGGGCACTCTAACACAGGGCCTCCTTCTACACAAGGGAATTCTTCTTCATTTCTACACCATTTAACATTTCAGGTGTTTACAAATCAGTGATGCCACTCACTGATCCCCCAAAATTCGGAAATCCTCCTAATTTTCTCAATTTACAATAGGAAATACCTATAGGAATGAAAATCAAAAATTCGGAATTCCTAAAAAGTTAGGAAATGTGGCATCTCTGGACAAATGAGGGTTTCTGACCGAATGGGTTGGGATTTTACCAGGTTTGGCATTTGGAAAATGGGAACTTGTTGATATTCAAGGTGGAGGAACTTACAGCATAGAAAGTGACTGAGCACAAAAAATCTACCCGGTAATTAGAGCCCCTAAAATATCAATTTTGTACAAGAATCTGTAGGTCGTTGGGACTTGAAAACCCCTAAAATCAGAGAAAACTTTAAACACTTTTATACCTGTATATTCCTATATATAAAACACCTCTCAATAATATATACATTTACACATCAAGATATCAAGGTTTCTGACATTAAAATGTGGCTTACTCCTAAGACACCTTTGGCATTCCACTACAGTAAAGTACTGGAAACTGTGGTAACTAAACCACAATATGAATTCTACAAAAGAAAATGCTCGTTCAAGGACAGCTTGGACGTGTCCACGTAGTCGCAATGCTAAGAATTCTTGAGTAAATCAGATAATCTGTGAATTGACTTACCTATGGGTACCTCCAGCTTGAAATCAGGTGTCTTGTCATAACCACGGGCCCTCATCTGATCTTCATCTGCAAGGGAGTGAAATTCACATCTAGTATACGGTCAACAGAGGTGCAACTTTCCCTGCTTTACCAGGAATTCCTTGATTTTTGTATAGATTTTCAAATCTAATCATGTTAATTTCCTGGAAAAATGCGTCCAAACTTGTAAATTTTCCAGGGTTTTGTATGCAAGCAAGTGGTATCTCTGGGTCAAGCAATTTCACAGCCAAGTGGATAGTTGCTAAAAATATGTGACATGGTTATTAAGGATGTTATCTTTAAAATGCATCAAAGTTTTGCAGTTTTATAACTTAAGATGTAAATACAAAATGGGTATAGGAGCGATTGAAAACAAAGCCTGCCAAACTATTAAACGATAAAGACTCGCCAATGACCAACAATTTAATCGGTGAGGAAATGACAAGAAATGGATTGAGTAAACGTAACACATACCTAGACCAGCGATACCCAGCTCATTCAGCTTTCGTTGCAATAAGAATTCATGTTCGTGTCCTATTGAACTAAAATCTTGGTTAGGGAATTTAAGTTGAAGATCAATGATTTGAGATATGTTGGGAAGAACATACTCGACAAAAATGAAACGCTTAAAGACTATAACCAATATAGCGATAATGCCTGATCTTTTAGAAAAATTATTATCCGATTAATACCGGTAGCCTAACGACCCTGTCAATCTCCTGATACGTATACGCATATGACATTGCAAATAGGATTAAAAGTATTCAGATAAATGAACACTAATCATGACCTACTGTTTATTCAAATCTAAATTCTTTTCCATGTTTTTACATATGGATCAATAGGTATTTCTTATAAAGGATACTGTTTGATGCTGTCTACAAGAGGTCCGTACACATCGTCAGCCAACACACACTGCAAAGGAACAACATCTTTTGTGATTAACAAATTACTTTAGCTAAGATCTGTGCATAAGTCATACCGTTTTTTCTTTTAGGTAATTTATAAATTTGAACCCTGATGAAGACGATAATTCATCGAAACTGTAGGTTCATTATTCAATTTAATAAAAGCCACCTTTAAACCGATGTTGGACTCTAGTTGTGTTGTTTATATTTAAAAAAATCACCAAAAATTTATAATTTCATGGCATACTCTAAGATAATAAAGCACATTCTAACTCATACAGTGACATTCAGAGTAAACTTTTAAAGTCATATGACATAAAGTACAGGTGGATTAAATACAACCTACCAGTTGCACCTCGTGAGCTAATTGTGGATCCTCTATCAATGAGGTGTCTTTCATCATCTGTGTCAGCACACTTTTAGTCGGTGCTGTCAGAAAGAGAATACAGAGCATCCTTTTATAAGCTGTGTCAGCACACTTTTAGTCGGTGCTGTCAGAAAGAGAATACAGAGCATCCTTTTATAAGCTGTGTCAGCACACTTTTAGTCGGTGCTGTCAGAAAGAGAATACAGAGCATCCTTTTATAAGCTGTGTCAGCACACTTTTAGTCGGTGCTGTCAGAAAGAGAATACAGAGCATCCTTTTATAAGCTGTGTCAGCACACTTTTAGTCGGTGCTGTCAGAAAGAGAATACAGAGCATCCTTTTATAAGCTGTGTCAGCACACTTTTAGTAGGTGCTGTCAGAAAGAGAATACAGAGCATCCTTTTATAAGCTGTGTCAGCACACTTTTAGTCGGTGGTGTCAGAACGGGAACACAGAGGATCCCTTTATAAGCTGTGTCAGCACACTTTTAGTCGGTGCTGTCAGAAAGGGAACACAGAGCATCCTTTTATAAGCTGTGTCAGCACACTTTTAGTAGGTGCTGTCAGAAAGAGAATACAGAGCATCCTTTTATAAGCTGTGTCAGCACACTTTTAGTCGGTGCTGTCAGAAAGAGAATACAGAGGAGCCTTTTATAAGCTGTGTCAGCACACTTTTAGTCGGTGCTGTCAGAACGGGAACACAGAGGATCCCTTTATAAGCTGTGTCAGCACACTTTTAGTCGGTGCTGTCAGAAAGAGAATACAGAGGAGCCTTTTATAAGCTGTGTCAGCACACTTTTAGTCGGTGCTGTCAGAAAGGGAACACAGAGCATCCTTTTATAAGCTGTGTCAGCACACTTTTAGTCGGTGCTGTCAGAAAGAGAATACAGAGCATCCTTTTATAAGCTGTGTCAGCATATTTTTAGTCGGTGCTGTCAGAAAGAGAATCCTTTTATAAGAGATCAGGAGTTCCCAGATCAGAACTATCTGAGTATGTACATAGAAAAGATACCGAAAAACCCTGCGTATAAGCCATGGGTTATCTCAGGGGGTTGCTGTGACTTCATGTAGCTTATATGCTTTGCTCTCCTTATACACTATAGTAAGGATTGCCATCCTTTTCAGACCCTACGTGCAGCTTTCACCAACTCAGGGCGCGGCTTATACACAGGGCTTTTGTATCTGTTCCTAACATTCAGGACTATGATTTCATACTGTTGTAGGGGCCGGCATCATTGTATATATATTAGTGCCGTTCATCCGAGAGACGTGTTCGTGTGGTGCTTGTTCCTTCTATGCTAGCTAGGTGTCGCTTTGCGATACCTCGTTGGTACAAGAGGGGGCAGCACCATGCCTCGCGTCCAGCTCCTACTAAGGAGCCGGACGAGCGGCAGAAGGGGACTGGACATGGTCCAGTCCAGACGCTAGTACTTTGTAATCAAAGAGATCTAATAAAGTCCTACCCGAGAGGTAGGGGTTTCTGGGGCTTTGCCCAACCCGAACTACTCGTGTTGTGTTGGTACATCTAGTGGTAAGCGAGCCAAAGAGCCACCCAACATATAAGTCAATACGAACCATTACACTGGTGCCGTGACCAGTTGGTTCGGGGGTGGTGCGCGGCCACATTGGCCGAAAGCCTCGGGAAACCCGAAGCGGATCCCCCCAGCCCTGGGCTAGAGGGATTCGAAGAGGATGATTACACATCCCAGCATCTGCTGTTAGACTGGAAACCCGGTCAACAACAAATGTTTAATCAGGAGGGTGTACGAAATATTTTTTCTACACCCGACCTGATGGACAATGCCACCAGAGATGGCATCGTAAAATTGTATCCGGCTACACCCCAAACAGGAGTACCGGATACCGGATTGTTTAGGGGTGTGTTAAGACCCCCAACTTTAGACTTGAGCGATTGGTCCCAAGTTATAACTAGCAGACGCCAGCTAGGTCCTATGGTACCAACGGGCTCGGCTAGCGGCTTGGGTACACCAATTGCACAAAGCCCTATGCAGCGTACTGCAACCCCCCAGGGTTCAGCACCAGGTGGTGGAAACGAAGTAGCCCCACTAATGACATCGTCGGATCATGACAGCGACGATGGCAAAACCAAAAGGGACGCAATAGTCCCAGGCGCGAAAGCAAAAAATAAGCCTAGTGGTACCGGACCGAAAAGCTCGGAAAGGCATCACCTAGGCCGATCTCTAGACGAAGGCTTGTCTGACTCCATGTTTAACCCTGGAGGCAGTCGCAAGTCTATCTACGGACGTCGGATGGGTCCCGGGTATAAAAATACCCAGGCCTATTTGAAAGCCAAGGAACAGGTGGAGTTGCAGGCTAAGAGGCAACATGAACAATTCATGTTAGCCCAATCCAAAATAGAAGAGGAAGCTAAGTCTCGGATCGGAAAATTACGATCCGTTGAGCAGGAGGCGATTCTAAAAGAATCCGACCTCAAATATCGTCTATCCTCCGTATCCCATCAGTTGGAGCGGAAGGAGAGAGACGCACAGGAAAAAGAAAAAAGGCTGGCTGAGTTGGAAATCGAGGAAGCCAGTAAACTTAGAGCAATCGACAAGGCTAGGGCCGAGGAGGTTGCTAAGGCTCGGGATGTAAATAAATTACAAACGGAGTTGCACGCAATGGAGGAGAAGCTTAAGAAACTTCAACTCCGGAAGGCTGAGACAGAAGCCAAGATGGTCTCGGAACAAGCCGAGATCAGGAAGGAGACCAGTGAATATAACAAGTCTCAGAAAGAGAAGGGTGAAAAGTACCGCCTACTTAAGGATACTTTTAAGCGAGAGGCAATTATCGCCCAAGAAGAAAGAAACCGAGCTGTGGCGGAAAATGAAAAGATTCGATCCGAAATCTTGGCAGAAAACGCACAGCTAAGGGAGGAACAGCGAAACCTGACTACAGACGTAGCTACCCTCACAATAAATAAGTCTGCTATGGAGAGTTATTTACAGGAGCAAGAGCAAACGCATGCCCCTCCGGCGAGTAGGGATACAAACCCGAACTCGACGTTCGTGAAACAGGGCGACCCGGTCTCCTGTTCTACACCGAAGAATCCGCAGTATAATCCTTTTGTAAATGATAATGCTTCGCGGAATGTAGATCAAGGGGGCGTTTACATCAGAACCCAGGATAAGCATGGCCGAACTAGTAGAGTCCGGATAAGTGAAGTGCCCATAGTCCACAACCTGGACCCGGACTATACCCCTAGAGAGGCTTCCGATAGTAGTGCGGAGACCAGTGGATTCCACATTCATGTGGATCCGAGTAACGACCCGGGGCTGGGTGCTGGTAATGACAACACCCAACCCAATCCATCGAACGATGGCAGCCAGTCAACGGGAAACCAGCCATCCGACGGCGGTTACCAAGGTGCGCAAGGGGGGGGGCGGTGCTTCGGGTGCCACAGGCTATAGCGGTACCTCGGGTACCGGCCCCAACCAGGGTGGTGCGAGCTATACGAACCACAGTGGTACACAGTGGACGTATACACAACCTCCACCACCGCCTCCACCGGGCAATTTGAGCTTCGGTGGTATAGGGGGCAATCGAACCTTGAATGAAACCAAGGCGATTGAATGGAGCAAACAGCAATGCACTAGATTGATGTATGCTCACAATTCTGCCCGAAGGGTAGCCGTTATTCCTAGAGAATATGACGGTACTCGGCCATGGAAAGAGTGGTTTGAAGATTTCATCGATGTGATGAATTGTAATGGATGGACCCCATACGAGGCCAAGCCACATCTGGTGAGATGTCTGAAAGGCGGGCCGGGTCGAATGGCTGTAGAGCAATGGCGAACCTGGTACGGCCTCGTTGGGAGTTTTGAGCAGTTAGTAGAAACTGCTAGTGGACTGTTATGCAACATGGTCAAGGAGGACCCGATGGTCCGTTTTAAGAAACGCACACAGAAGCCGAATGAAGCTTTCAGAGCATACGGTATGGAACTCCATGCCCTGCTAAGTAAGGCCAGACCCGGTACTGAAAACCAGGACTGGTATATGGACGATTTGATCACACAATTCGTCAAGGGTCTAAGAGACCGAGATGAACAATTAGCAGCGAGGGATGCCTGGAAAGAAGGCATAACACTACACGGCATATTTAATGGTATAGATATGGCCGTGAAGAAGCGAGCTATGTTAGCTGGGGACATACCTAATGCCAGCGGCTTGATACCCCTGGCATCGGTGACCCAGCAGTCTGAGGTAAATACTCCCTCAGACGACTTCGAGTTGATTGATATCGAACAGGAAGACGGCACCTTCTGTTCGATGCAATTAAGGAAGAATACTTCAGGTAGGAAGTACATTCCCAGGAAATCTTTCAATAAACCAAGGGACTCTAGAGCTTCATCCGAGATTAAGAGTGACCCGAAGGCTGTCGAGAAGGCGGTCAAGCCCACTGTAAGCGCTGACAAAGCGAAGAGTCAGTCCCCGGACATGACCAAACTTCTGGAAGACATGTGTAAGAAAATTACAGATGCCATCCAAGCCAATCGGCAAAGACCCCGGGTGGATCGCCGAACGGTTAAGTGTTTCAGGTGCCAGCGCATGGGACACTACTCATCTGAATGTACCGCTACTAAGCCGGTAATGGCTGCCTTCTATGAAGCCGAAGATGACGGCGTAGGAAGGGAGAATGCTACGGATTCCACAGATGTGGAAAACTAGTGGGGGTTGTGTCAACGGCATCTGACATAGCCCCGAGTGGGAACGAATGCCAAAATGCTACCGGGGGTGTCCCGGTGGAAGATTTCGAGTCAATTACACCTGGAGGCCGGGTGGCTGAGGGTGCGCACCCCTGCACCTCGGCCGGGGCCAGGGACCCTAGTGTTGATATGTGCAGGAGCGATCATATGGAGGCGAGTGGCCGCACTAGGGGAGAGGAAGGATGGATCAAAGAGTTGATTCGAGTGTGTGGGACACGCCTTCCCCCAAGTCATCCGTGTCTGGAATTCCTGAGAGGACTCGGATTGAATCTTGGTGATTCGGGAGACTTTCACCAGTTTACCAGTAACCCCTCGCCTTTAGGGGGGAGACGGTGGTATGTACCCATATCTGTGGAAGGCCGGGTGGGGGAATTCTTAGTGGATACTGGAGCTAGTCATTCATGTGTGTCCAAAAGATTCTTCGATTCGGTGGCCGGCAGCCATGAGAACCTCAAAACGGGGGTAAATGCTTGCACGGCCGACGGAAGCAGTATGCGTACATTTGGTAGGACGTTTATGCCTATCCGTATAGGAGGCAAAGAATTTGTTCTTTCGCCAACTATAGCAGAGGTTAGTGATGACGGAATCCTCGGATTGGATTTTGCAAGCTTATACGGGGCCGTCTTGGACCCGAGGGACGGTACGATGGGTATACGGAGCCCGTATGGCTTGCATGTCCAATGCGTATTGAGACAGGTGTCTTCGGTCGCATCAGTGGTACATACGGTGAAGATCCCACCGGGTACCACTTGCGATGTCCTTTGTGGCGGGTCCATGGCTCAAAGGAATGAAACTGGAGTCTACGAACCCGACACGGTGTATTTGTCAAGCATCGGGTTAGACTCAGTGGATACATTAGTGGCTAATGCAGCTTGGTCTGTATTACCCATAACTAACCGAAGTGGTTCGGTGGTTTATTTGAGGCGAGGCGACAGTGTTGGAAGGATGAGTTCGGTAGAACATGTCGCCGAGGCTAAATTTAACAAACCACTAAACCCAGTTAGTCAGCATCCCATGGATGAAGAATTCCAAAAGCTGATTGATCAGTCAGATTTAAAGAATACGGACGATAAGGATTACCTAGCGAGACTTCTACAAAAGTACGAAGGTGCTTTTGGTAGGGAAGGAGGCCCGGTGGGTAGATCCGATAAGGTGTTGCACACCATAGATGTGGGCAACGAGAAACCTTTTAAAATCCCGTATCGTAGACTTCCTCTCAAGAAGAAGTTAATCTGTGAAGAGCAAATACAAAAACAGTTGGACCTAGGGGTAATCGTGCCTAGCTCGAGTCTCTGGTCCAGCCCTGTTTGTATGACTACTAAGAAAGACGGTACAATCCGCTTTTGTGTCGACTACCGGAAATTGAACGGTATAACAAAGAAGAACTCGTATCCTTTACCAAGGATAGACGAGACTTTAGATAGCTTGGGCGGAAACCAATGGTTCTGTACCTTGGATTTACAGTCCGGATATTGGCAAATACCAATGCACCCCAATGACAAGGAGAAGACAGCATTCTCCAGTCATATGGGGCTATTCGAGTATAATGTCTTACCCTTCGGATTGTGTAACGCCCCCGCTACATTCGAGGCTATGATGGAATCCTTACTGAGTGACCTTTTGTGGAAGAAATGCCTGGTTTACTTGGATGATGTGGTCGTGTTCGGCAAGTCATTCAAGGAATGCCTGGCGAATCTGCAATTAGTCCTCGACCGGATACTATCAAACGGTCTTAAACTTAAACCCAAGAAATGTAATTTGTTTAAGAAAACCATTACATACTTGGGAAGGATCATTACTCCTAACGGGGTGAGTGCGGATCCGGAAAAATTAGAAGCTGTAGAAAATTGGGAAAGACCCACGAGTGCTAAGGAGGTGAGATCATTTTTAGGATTTTGTTCCTATTATCGTGATTTCATACCGAATTACTCTCGTGTCAGCTTCCCCATGCAGTGCTTAGCTCACTGGACCCCGGGTAGGGCACGGGACCCATTCCCATGGACCAGCGAGCAAGAAGAGTCTTTTAATAAAATAAAAGATTTATTTAGGAATACACCCGTGTTGAAATATCCCACTCCCGAGGGACATTTCATCTTAGACACCGATGCGAGCAATGATGCGATTGGGGCAGCTCTCTCTCAGGTCCAAGAGGGAGTCGAAGTGCCAATAGCATTTGCTAGCAACACGTTAAGCAAGACACAGCGAAATTATTGTACCACCAAGCGAGAACTCCTCGCTGTGGTGGTGTATACGAAGAAGTTCAAGCATTTCCTTTGGGGAAGTGACTTTACTTTAAGAACAGACCATTCGTCTCTTAGGTGGCTCCTTAACTTTAAGGACGCCGAGGGGATGATTGGACGTTGGTTAGCTCACCTATCCGAATTCGGATTAGAGCATAAACAAATAGAGCACCGACCCGGTGCTAAACACATCAATGCGGATGCCTTGTCAAGACGGCCTATCCGAAGGTGCCAAAATGCCACATGTGAAGACTGCGGGGCCCACAATGCTGTGGTAGCCGGGCTGGTATTTAATTATACCACCCCCCGTATCCCCTGGGAGGAGGCTGTATGCAGCTATCTCGATTGGTCCCCGGAGACCATCAAGAAGTTTCAACAGTCAGACCCCACCACTGCGCGCATAATGGAATACCTACGGTCAGGCATTAAACCGGCAAGGCCTCTAGTTTCCCTGGAGGATAGGGAAGCGAGGCGGTTGCTAGCTCAATGGACCGAGCTAGAGATCCGAGACAGCATACTATGTAGGTGGAAGACAACTCCCACCAACGGTAGGCTGTTGCAAATAGTGATACCCGCCCCGATGAGGAGGGATATCATGTATTATTGCCATGGCCACCAAACGAGTGGCCATTTCGGTAAGAAAAGGTCGATAGAGCGTCTACAAAGGCGTTACTACTGGCCCGGTATGAGAGGCGACCTGCTCCGGTGGATCGCCACTTGCCCGGATTGTTGTAAAAACAAACCGGGACCCGGCCTGGGTAAGCAACCCTTATCACAGGAATTGTTTGGTGTCAGATTCGCTCGAGTAGCGATAGACATCATCAGAAGGATTAAGAACCGACTATTATACTAAGTACACTCGGGTGTTCCCCCTTCCTAACCACAAAGCCGCCACATGCGCGGAGGCATTTGTGAAAGGCTGGGTGCTGCATTTGGGTGTTCCCCTTATGATGCACAGTGACCAAGGAAGGGAGTTCGAGTCAGAACTTTGGCAGGAAATGTGCCATTACCTAGCCATTTGTAAGACCCGAACAAACCCGTACCGACCACAGTCGGATGGGCAGGTAGAGCGCTTCAATAGAACCCTCATACAAGTACTAAAGCCCCTGGTTAATACCCACCAGGATGACTGGGATGAACAGTGCGAGTTTGTAGTACATGCCTACAACAACACTGTCCATTCATCAACTAACTGCACCCCAAACATGCTAGTGTTCGGCGAGGACATCATAATGCCCGCCGACTTAGTGTATGGAGTGGTTGGAATAGACCCGGAGGCGCCCTGCACGGTGCTGTTTGTAGAGTCATTAAGGGACCGGTTCAAACAGGCATACGAGGCCGTTCGGAAAGAACTGCTGAAGAGTGCGAAGTGGCAGAAGGTGGGCTATGACACCAATGCTAAACGAATTCGTTTTAATGTTGGGGACAAAGTACTAAGGTACTACGAGCCGCTGGATAAGCTGAAGCTCGTAACGCCTTGGGAAGGTCCGTTTAAAATCGTTCGTGTCATCTCCGAGTCCACGGTGATGATAGAGGACTGCCTGACGGGTAGAAAATGGAAGACAAATGTCGGAAAACTTCGGCCCTGGAAGGGGCGCGAAGAGGCGGAGAGGGAGTTCGGCTACAAACCACCTGTATCTGTCCCTAGTGGACCGAGCGTGGTAGTACCGACGAAGCGCCCTAGAGGCCGGCCGAGAAAGACGCCGGGAGACGAGGTTATGGTAAAAAAGAAGACGAAGGCCAGGAAACGACCTAATCGTAAGAAATGGAAGAAAGTCTCGCTGAGTGAAGGCATTACGTATGGGAAGGGTCCCGCTTTGACTAAGCGAGATCCAGAAAAGGCCGTACGTAAAGCCGGAAAAAATAAAATGCTAACCGAAGGCGTTAGACGCAGTCCCCGGTTGAGGTCTGCTGTAACCTAACTCAGTACACAACGAGCTGATGCGTGTTGTCCGCCATAGGCAGGCAACATACGTTCCACGGCTAGAGATGTCGAACGCGCCCTCCCCGGGTGGCTGTATCCCGTGAGTGGCGGTCGGATTAACCGGTACATTTGCTTTGAAGCGTTGTATACACCGCCAAGCTCCAGACGATAGCACTCGGGTAGTAGGCCGCGTCTCACATGTCGAGTCGAATGTTGGTTCGGATCTAGTTCCCTAGGTGGCGCTGCTGGTGTGGCGGGAAAGCGCGGAACTAGGTCACCGGATAGCCAGGGCGGGATCTCGCGAGACGAGAGGTCTGACGTCATACTGGTCATAACTAGAGCGGACTCGTGGTGGTTAGACGCCACCCGTTTTTGCTCTAGTTATTTGTCGGCGGTTGTACAGCCTGTAGCTGTCGTGTTAGCCTAGCTAACCCAAACCCTCTCTGTTGGACGAATCCTTCGGGAGGAGTCCAACAAAACTTGCCAATTTATTTTGGAAGTCGGACCCGGTGCCATGGCACAGGGAACGATTGACGCTGCGCGTCAAACTGCCAACATTCCGTTGGAACAAGACGAGGACCCGAAGGTCTCGTCTCGGGTCGAGGAATCTATGGATTCTTCGACAGAGGAGGCCGCCCGGACGCTCTCGGCTATGGCCGAGGCAACCGACCGGGAGAGAATGCCACCTCCACCACCGCCACGCCCGGAGCGCCCGTCTACAACAGCCGCTTCGGGTAGCAAAGTGGATGTCCTGGACATTCCAATGTATCCTCCGGGATTCAGGACTCAGATCAGACGTCTAGCACACGTTGATCGCCAGGAAGGTATCGTGTACACCTCCTGGGGTACGTACATCCCTATGCACGCCTCCATGTTCGGATGCGGGCCCATGGCGGTGGAAGAGGGCGTGCCCGAGCCCATACCAGATGATCTCAAGACTATGGTAATGGACTCGTGCAGTGACGAGCTGGCTGACAACATGCCAGTTTCTTGGCTCCGCAACTATCTGAAGTTGGCGGAGAATATGGCGACTAACGAGAATTTAGCTCGAGCCGTCTTGATCTCTGCGGGCATCATCCAGAAGGCCGCGGAGTTAAGGGAGTCCGAATCCGACATGGATACAGACTCCACAGTTACCTTGTCGTCGGTGGAAACCGACCGGGTCAAGCGATTGACCCGTAAACCTGCGCCCAAGGGTCCTCTCACTGAGAGCGATCTGGAGGCTGAGGATGTCCGCATCGCCGTCGAGAGGTCCACAACCGAGACCGACCCAGCTGCCGACATCCCGGAGGCACCTGGCGAGATCTCGGAAGAGGACATCTCGCGCCAGCAGGCTGCTGTAGAGGCAAAGCGAGCCGAGCTTGCCAAGCAGAAGGAGCTCACCGCGGCTCGCCGGGCCCATCGCAAGCAGCAGGCCCAACAAAAATCTGAGATCTCTTCCGACTCTGACTCCCCGGTCAGCGGAAGGAGGAGCCCTCGGACAGTGGACAGGAGCCGACGCGAGTCGGATTCCAGTCCTGAAGTTCCGGCCCAACCGACTAAGGTTGTGCGCCGGAAGAAAAAGAATAGAGCGAAAGCGTCTCCGGCAGAGCCCACGCCCCCCACCAAGCCGAGGGGTAAGGGCAAACCGAAGACGCCCGCTCCCACTCCCACAACCACCACGGTAGCCACCTCGGTTACTGCATCTTCTGCAGCCAGCACGTCGGGTGCAAAGGCCAAGTCCCCTACCAAGGCTTCGACTGGTACTACCACCTCCAGCCGAGCCAGCCGTAGGGGAGCTAACATATACACGGACAGTGAGGAAAGCGAAAGCGATCCAGAGCTGCCCGAGTCTGCCAAATCTGATTTGGAGTCCGTGACAACGTGGGAAGAAATGACCACGGATGTTCCCAAGGACGACAATCAGAAGTGGATGTGGAAGAATGCAGCCGAGGGGTTCAAGGAACGGACTCCCCGCTGCTTCGCGGACTGTGCTTACGACACAGTCCACTACATGTGTCCGAGCGCCGTCAATAAGGACGGTGACAGCGATGACGAGGAGTGGATGAAGTCCGGCCCCTCGGATACGCCAGTAGGCAAGTTCTACCTGATTTGGATTGACCAGCTCAAATCCAAATTAGGCTCAGTCTATAGCTACGAGGCCCGGACGAAAGTCCAGTGGGCAATGACCCAATGGGGACCAACCGGCAACCGCCGAAGGTGCCCGTTCGAGTCTTGCCAGCTGGCTCTCACGGGTGAGAAGGTGTTCGAGACGAAGCCCCGCTTCGCTCGGCACATCGTCGAGTACCATATGCATCACAAGCCTGTGATGATGTGTGTGCTCGGGGACCGCCCGAGTAAACATTGTGATGGCTCGTTCAGCACTCACCGGCGCCGAGACATGGCTCTGCACTTGCAGAAGGCCCATGGCATCGGCCTGGAGAAGACCAGGAAACGAGCCATCAAGTGCTTCAGCGAGCTCCTTGCTAATTGGTCCGCGCTGAGCATTAAAGAAGTGAAAGAGCAGGCATTCGAGACCGGATTCTGCTCGTGGAAGAGCGGCAACTTGCTGACGTACTTCCAGACGAACTCCTCGTCCACGAAATTCGGGATGCCCAGTGAGGTGCACCTGAAGGTGAAAAAGTGGCGAGGAGACGACAAGCGAGAGAAGGCCAAAGCCCGCTCTAAAGGTCCAAACGGAGGCACAGTCACGACTACTGCTTCCAAGAGGACCCGAGCAGACCGGTCCGTGAGCCCTTCGGGTGGCAAGGACCAGCCCAGACCAGCCAACCCAGCTGATCGTCGCGAGTCGGGACAACAAGTCTCGGCTCTGGATATGCCTGGCAACCAGGCCCGCAGGTCGGGTAGCCAGGCGACCGCACCGGCGACTCCAGCCACCTCCACACCTGCACCCGCGGAACAACGCCCGGGCGAAGCCTCTGGCGGCCTGGATGATGGGGGCGAACTTTTCGCTCCCCCATCCGGGTATTCCACTTGGTGGGCTGGAGAGGGATCCTCCGGCAAGCGCCCCACGTACAGCGAGTACGCGGCGAAGTTCCCTTCAATGGGACCGGCTGGACCCGAGTCGCAGGTCCTTACCTCCTTGGGCCGGGCCAAAACCCGTGGTAGAGGCCGCGGTGGGCTGGAGTCCACCCGAGGCTCCCCGGGTGGTGGCCGAGGCCGAGGAGGCATCACGGTGGAGGGCCCGTCTGCTCCTCCAACAGGCACCCCGCCTGTCTCAGTGGAGGCCCCAGCGCCACCACCAGTGATAGTTCCACCGACGGGCCCTTGGGTACCCCTAATGGAACTGATCTCCGGTACCCTGTCAGGTCTTCAGGATCCGAATACGTTCGTCGACCACCGCGATGTCCGAACGGTTCAGATCCAGAATGACCTGATGGCAGAATGGCAGGCATTGCACCGCCAGCAGTCTGTTGACTACTGGCGTGTGATGACTGAAGCCACCGTCAATCTGGTCTACGAGATCCAGAGGCGGGAGGAAGAGAAAATAAGGGAGCTGGAAAGGAAGAAGGTCGAGGAAGCCCTCGAGTCCTGCCGGCGGAAGCAGAAGGAAGCCGAAAAGCTTAAAGAGTTTCACGAAGCTGAAAACTCCAGATATATCCATCGATTTAAGGAGGCTGACCTCAAGTTTTTCCTGGCATTCGGGAAACATCTGGAGGAGTGGGACGGCTTACCGTCGTCTCTTATCTTCGTACCAGATATACCCCCGAATGCCCCGCCAGCCCCGGCTACTCCACCGGTTCTGGCCACTCCACCGGTCCCGGCTGCTCCGCCAGTTCCGGCAGCTCTCCTGCTCCCGCCCCCCACTTGGAACACCCGGGCTGTCCCAACTGCCACGGTTGCTGCACCAGCATCCGAGGCAATGGACAGTCCATCCGCAGTGATGAGGGCCTTGAGCTTGGGGAGCGAGACTCCCAGCGAGGCTTCAGCGGCGCTCTCTACGAGCAGCTGTAGCAGCTCGGCTCCATCTGCCTCAGTGGAGCCGGCTGAGAAGATGGACACAGATCCTGAAGATCTTTGAGTGTCCATCTGTTGGTGTCTTCTTGTACCCGAGGGTAAATGCATTTAGTATGCCAGAGGCACTGTTCCTTACGCTGGACTCCTGATACCTGGAACGTAACCTGCAGCGAGGATGGACGCTAACCCGAACACCCAAAGGACTACCACATCTAACCGGGTCTCCATCTTCCCATCTTCATCAGGGCACATCATAACAGCAACGTGGTTTGCCACCACACACATGTCGCCGGGTGGAGCTGCAGAAACCAGTCGTTCCAGGTTCGCCGGAAGTCCGGTATATTGTAAGGGTGATCCTGCTACCCTGGTAGGACACCTATATTTCATATTTTGTATAAATCTATTTTTACCGTAATCTCCCGCGTATAAGACGCGTCCTCTACGCCAAACAAAATGCTGGGGGGTCTTATAGGATGTATTGAAATTGGGGGTGCGTCTTATACGAGGGGTAATTTTACTATAGAAATGTACTGAAATTACAATATTGGTACCTAAGAGGTGCGTCTTATACGCAAAATAACCATTGACAAGTTAGGGGGGCGTCCTCTACGTGCACTGCGTCTTCTACGCGGGAGTTTACGGTATATCGTATATTATATTCTTGTAAGTAAAAGTACTCAAAATTTTTTCTCGGGTTATTTACCCCACCTCGGGTCGGTAAAAACATTGTAAAAATTTATTAATATCACCTTACTACACATCCAATATTCTTCGTCGCGTCTCATGTTTAATAATAACACACTTGTAACATTACCACCATAGGTCGATGGTCCATAAGGGGCCACTTCCTATTTTTGTTATTATTTATAAACACTTCGGGTTATATACGATGATGCCTTATTATGTACATATAACTTATAATGCCCCTTAAATGTTCTATATTTAATACGAACTGTGTATATATAGACTTACCTATTTATTTATAACACCACTGTATAAAGTCAACAATAGTTACTTATTAATTACACCCAACCCTAGGTAAAGTCTAGTGGGGGTGGTGTAGGGGCCGGCATCATTGTATATATATTAGTGCCGTTCATCCGAGAGACGTGTTCGTGTGGTGCTTGTTCCTTCTATGCTAGCTAGGTGTCGCTTTGCGATACCTCGTTGGTACAAGAGGGGGCAGCACCATGCCTCGCGTCCAGCTCCTACTAAGGAGCCGGACGAGCGGCAGAAGGGGACTGGACATGGTCCAGTCCAGACGCTAGTACTTTGTAATCAAAGAGATCTAATAAAGTCTTACCCGAGAGGTAGGGGTTTCTGGGGCTTTGCCCAACCCGAACTACTCGTGTTGTGTTGGTACATCTAGTGGTAAGCGAGCCAAAGAGCCACCCAACATATAAGTCAATACGAACCATTACACTGTCAATAGTGTAGGAAACTCAATCAAACAAAGAATAATAGCACGGTGTTAGCCTTAAATTATGAAGAAACATAGCACTATAAATGTTGTGGACATTTCTTAATAAACTTGGGAAAATCACGACGGCCAAGGACTTAATTCGCCTGTGTCATATGGGTAGTCTTTAATGAGATATTTGAGTTTATTTCGTTGTTTTTTTTTGTGGGTGGAGAGAGGGGGTACTTTTTTATTTCCTATTCTTTTCTCTTCGCCCATTATGTACTGACAAGCTACAAATTGTGATTAACAAAATAACTAAGCTCTAAAACACTGTGATAAATGTAACTGCAACCAACATGAATAAGTTCTGTGCATTTGCATCGAAAATAAGTTTTATTCAAGGAAAACCTAATCCAAGCTAAACCTAAACTCAACTATCCAGGGAAAATCATTTGACAGAGCTGTGCAGCACGTCTAGTAGTACTGGAGTGATGCGCTGGGTGGAGGCATGGTCACCTATTGGTTAGTTTCTACCATACACAATAGGTGGAGACAAGATCGGCGCTGCTCTTTGCATGAACCTCCTTGTTAACTACTGGTAGGCCTGTACACTAACATTAAAGGGTAATAATTCAGAAGGATATGCTTGTACATTTATACATTCAGGGGTGTGAAATCCCAAAACCCATTTCCTCTGAAGCGCATTACACCATTTTGTTGGTTTTTAGCAGGATAAAGTGATCTAAATGTTATTTGGGTAGAATGTGTCACCCTCTGATGTATAGAGATGTTTAGGGTTACCATTGGGATGCTAACATTTTTCCATCTGGAAGGATATTGGCAGAAATTTTAAGTTAGAAGTCCTTCTGAGCATAAAAAACGCGGACATTTCAAACCCCTGACATTGTATCATGGGTATGGTTTTAAACACCCAATGAAAGATAATCAATGATATCATCTTTTCACTCCTTTGTTTGTATCAGCGAGAGAGAGAGAAAGAGAGAGAGAGAGAGAGAGAGAGAGAGAGAGAGGGAGAGAGAAAGAGAGAGAAAGAGAGAGAAAGCGAGAGAGAGAAAGTCTCTCTATATTCTATAGTCACCATAGGGTCACACAAAATGCGCGGCTATTGACATAAAGGTAATATTTCCACACCTGTTATGAACTTGCAACAGTAAAAGCCGCATCAAAGCATCGTCCAATCCCTAACTCCCTAAAGCTGAACCTTTTTTTACTAATAAAGCTTTGAGCCTCCCCCCATGCGCCAATAGGTGATTCTAATTGGATGTTAACGAATAACAAGAACAAGCAAGGTGAATCGTGATGGGGGGGGGGGGAGAGCGAGAGTGAGAAAACGTAAAAAAAAACTGAGAAATTTGAGTGTATGATAGCTACCTGGGTCTCCTGGATTCCGTGTTCGCTGAAGGTGAGACTCTAATAACATCCGTGCAAGGAGGGAAGGCGACAACCCAATCTAGAAAGTGATAAAATGATATTGATCATAAGGCCACACCAAAAAAATAAGTTGGTCTACGGATTTCCCTCTCCATATTTTCGGAAATACAAATTTTTTTTTCTTTGAAAAAAATCTCTTCTGCGGATTTCACTCACTTCACTTTCTGATGTTTGTGATGTTTGGCAATTTTTTTTTTTTTAAATAATTTTTTTTCGCTCACCTCACTTTTCCAGCAAGGAATAAAAAAAAAACTTAAAAAAAAAAAAATTCGCTCGCTTGCACTATTTTTTCAAAACCAAAATCCGTAGACCAACTTATTTTTTTGGTGTGCCTAAGGTGCATTTCCAGCATAGCATCTGATTGAAGCAAAAACATATGAGACTTATACATGATTGGATCATAAAGAGGTCAGTAAATCAGTTCTACGTTGGCGTTATCCAGTACAAAGTTGTCTTTGACGCACACAATATGCCCCAGTAGTCGAAAAGGATAAGAATTAACCCTTTAAGGGCTGCTGATGTAGGAGTGCATCATGCCCATTAGTCGTTATGATGCACCAATGAAGACACGCCTACACTTCATTGGAGCAATTGAATGAGTAAATGCGAGTTACTCACCAGGGCTGTATTGATGCATCATGACGACCAATGGGCATGGTGCAATAAAGGACTACCGGCCCTTAAAAACTTTAAGATCTTGACAAGATGTAACTGACAAGATGGTGTGTTTTGACTTTTGCTATTGGTTTAATGTGAAGAAGAGCACCCTTTTTTACCAAACTGTGCCTTTTCAATCTAGTCTTATTGTTCCAAATCATGATGGCGCCAATAAAAGTGAATAAACGAAAATGTTACTTACATCATCTGATATTTTAAGGAGGACATGAGTGCCTCCGTCTTTAACCAAATCCTGATACCTGCAAAGAAATTTAAAATGAAACTACACAATCCTTTATTTCTTTTTATTTACCCATACGGTATTACATTTTTTACAGTATTGAATACTGCGTAATATCCATTAAGGTAATGCACTAGGCATATTATCTCTTATAAATAAGATTCTTTTACGCATTATATCTGAGACATTGATAGATGTATATCTATACCGTATTTACCTTTGATATATTCTTTCCCTTGATTTAGAAGTATGAAGTTTGTGGTGACATTTCTTTGTCTTTTTCTGTATCAAACAAAAAGATACGTTAGAAAGAAAGGGCCGTTACATTTATGTCAGTCATATTCTACTTAATAATAAAAGAGCCTACATGTGGCTCTATTGGTAAATTTCATATATGTTTCATGTTGTGACAAAATTCGCACGCGAAAGAGATCTCTATAAATCAAACTGTTCTGAGCCCAGGGCAATCTTTTTTATTATATATATAGATCAAGGATCTCCATATATCAGTTGGTGCAAACAAACCCAGGAGAATATTGAATTTTAGCTCAACTAATTTAGGGTGATTTACCATCTACCGTTATGAACAGTTACTACACAGATGCCTAAAACAACCATTATTCCCATTCAGGTTACTTTCTATGTAAGATCCCTTACCTGATACTCCTGTGAATATATGCTTCCTAGTGTTCGTTGTGAGATACTGTAACAGAAAACAGATGACATGAATTGGTTTAAATGAATAGTAAAGTGATGATAACAATGTATTGCTACAAGCTAGGTTTTAACAAGTGCCTTATATGGCCTATGTATAAGGCACGGCTAACATACAAAGACAAACCCTGACATTAGGACCTATTAAATGTCAGGGTGCGGCTTATATATTTAAATTACAGTTGGGCATTAAACATAACTTAAGTTAAACCTTGATTTCCAGGCCTCAGGTGAGGCTTATGGGATTCTCATAGACTAAGGGCCAAGTCGTTTATTGCCATGTGGCCGGGTGGGGGGGGGGGGGTAGCTTGTTAGATATATAGGCAAAGGATCACGAATGGGAGTCTGAAGATGGGTTATCTCATGCACAGAACCAGTGCTGTATTGCACGACACCCGTAGGGCGGACTGCAATGCGGCACTGGTTCTGCAAGTGAGATAACCCATCTTCAGACTCACTCGAGTGCTCCTTTGCATTTATCCCCGCATTTATCTCATGGTTTTGGAAGTGTATCGTCCTTAATCAGCCATAAATCGGCCACTAATGGTTTGTTTACATCGCCGTTTTGAAGCTATAAAGAGTCACATGATCATGCTGTGTAATACGGACCCTACGTCACAGCTGCTGTGTAATACGACACATTAAGGGAGTGGTCATTATTTATCAACAGGGTGGGGGTGGTGGGTTTGAGGGGGGGGCGTAAAATTTTCAGACCCCTCCCGAGGGGGGGCCAAAAAAAATTTGACCCCTCTTGTCTTGAGGGGGGGGCTAAAAAAAATTCACCCTCTTTTTAGCAAAAAAGCCAGCGTGCTACTATAGATCAAAGAGGGACGCAAAAAACTTTGCCTGCCGTCGAGGGGGGGCGTAAAAAATGTCCACGCGTCCGCACGAAAACCCACCACCACCCCCCTGTTGATAAATAATGACCACTCCCTAATGCCAAGCCTATGCTATGGGATCTCAGTATTTCAACGTATTTACCATGAGATAAAAGGGCAGGTCATTTTGAAAAAATAAGTTCTCGTGGGTTGGGAGGGGGTACGATAGGCCTCATAGGGAGGGGGCAGGGAGGGGGTCAGAAAAGAATTGCCGAAATCCATCAAGCCCCACCCCCTCCACCCCCACTGGCAATAAATGACTAAACTCAGGCAGGCAGGGTGTGATATTAATGGCACAGTACAGGTAACTGTAAATTGTGTAATTTCTTCTTCTTTTTTTCTTTTTTTTTTTTTACCAGTAGATCTAGGTATTGACTACTCCGTAGACGCTCTGAGGGAACCTCAGAGACCAAGTGTGTCTGTTGTAGTCTGTTTGGTCAGCCAGATTGGCTGAGTGCCCAGTTCTCACAGAAGTACTTACTGTCAGGTCCAATGCTTCCACCAACACTTCCCTCAATGTATATCCAAAGATTCACAATACACAAAGCACTTGAAATACTTGTAATAATTAATAATCCAGGTGATTTTCAAATCTCCCTCCCTAACTCCAAATCATTGTCGGCCATCTTGAAGCCAGGTGTAGCCACCTAGTGCCAAAAAGACTACACTATTCTTGGTTGGTTAGCCCTATGTTTTAAGAGCAGTCTAACACAAGGTAGCAGCACAAGATGTTGACAATGGAGGCCATTGAGGTAGTGATATCTAAGCTCAAGATAAACATGTCAGATTTATTGGATATATCTCATGTTTCAGTCAATATAAACTGATGTACATGAAAACTACATGTTTGTGAATAGGAGGGACAATTTCCAGGAACTGAAAGTGAGTACTTAGTTCAGACTAGCCATGTGTTTGTGCCACTATAGACTTGTATACATCTTGGATCCTGCCTGTGAGCAGGCAGGTATTTCGGCCTAGGTATTGACAAGAGCAGTACGGTACAGTAGTGTCATTTACTATGACACTGACAGTGGCAGTACCAGTACTGACACTAAATCATAAATGGCACTACTGGTACCTAGAGAGCACTGGCACACCCACCACTTCACAACTCAACTTCTCAAGACTCAAGTCACTCACCCACTGTCAAGACTCAAGTTAGGAATAACACCCCTGCACCCACTCCCGCTAGTCCCTATCTGTCACTATAGTAAATCAATCAATATGATTTTCTATTTTAGGGCTCTTTTCCACTGTCAACATTAACTGTTTTCATGTACCAAGGGTAAAAATAACCAAGGAATCAGAATTTGTGGGTCATTTTACTCTAGATCCAGTCACTGATTTGATATCTTATCAGTTCTCAAAGGGTATTGGTGTGCGCAGACTGTAATTTCTATAAAACCTTGAAATATAAAATGCTGGTATTTTTGTTAATTCTTGGTCAATTTTTACATTTGAGACCTCTATTGAAAGCTTAAGACATTATCAGTTACCATAGAGGGAGAAAGAATGAAATATCTGGACAGATTGTATATATTTCAGAAGAGTTATGACTTAAACCCGAAAATATCAAAACTAAATATTTGTGTAACTTTTTTAAACTTATGTGGAATAACCACAAAAGTGTGTACTTTTAGGATCTTTAATCAGCTCTTTATTATCTATTGGCCCAAATTAGCCCAAAGCTAAAGAGTAAAGGAGAGTTGAGTAAAAAATCCAAGAATTTCAGGTCTGCTTATCACACTGCCATTTAGAAAATTTTAACTTTCCAACATGATTCATAATACTTATCTTTGTTCCTTTTGATGCAAAATATAGCCCATTAATCCCCAAACTGTTGTGCTTACAGTGATGTAATTGGTTACCCTCTATGATCGTTCAATCAAATTTAATTTGAGATTAAGTAAAGCAAGGTCTGAAATGTGTGAGAACCAGTGCAGCCTGTGCACAGTGGGCCGGGACTGATAAGAGCCACACTGGCTGGAAATCCACTGACAGAAAATATTATAGAAATTCCACATTCAATCCCTCATAACTTCTGTTCTAGTAACACTATTAAGACAATTTAAACACCATTAAATTACTCAAGTTGCCAGCTTCCCGGTGATGTAAAATTATCCGGGTAAATCCAAAATAAAAGTTTGGCATGTTTACCCTACTCAAGTGCCAGTGCCAGTGTTTTGAAAGCAAGAGTAAAGACTCACTCTGGGTACTGTTTTCCTATTTTCTTGAGGCAGTCCCGAGTTCCATACGAGTGGATCAACTCCACGATCTCGGTATATGTTGACATCTTCATGTTTCTGCCTTTTCCTATGAGCTATTGAAGCCTATTTGAAGAAAATACAATGAGTGACTTCAAAGTTTTTGTATTTGGCGGCCATCACAGATTTTCGGTGTAAACAGAAATCATTGCCGCTGATAAACCTTGTCTACGTTCACTGGTAGGACGCTAGAAGGCAGCAGGTGCGCGTTTGTGGTGTCCAGTTTTCCCGCGCGGTAGAGGTGTGATCGGCTTGAGCAGCAACAAACAGAATCCAAAGGCCAGAATCAGGGGCAGTGCAGAGTACTTGTGTGAGGTATGTATAGACTGATTTAACTTTAATATAACTGTAGTTTGCAAAGTGTGAAATGTAATTGAATCTGAACTACTAGTAGAGCAGGAGTGTACTGGTAGTCACAGACATTCTGGGCTTCCAATGGGTAGAGTAACTTTGTCTTTGAGTAGTCAATGGGGTTGTAGGATGGGGGGGGGGTAGGGGGGTACTCACAGCGAAGGGACATCTAGTAGAAAATGAGTGAACTACAGTAGGTAGGTCTTATGGATGTGATCCAAATGTTACACAATATTCTCCAACACTCAGATTGATTTATTCAATCTACCTCAGCCCAGGTAGCACAGAGACATTGGCATAATGTTGGGACAATGTTGGCCTAACTGTTGGCTTTACATCGGCTGCCCATCCTGCCTATGTAGTCCCGAGAGTGCCAACCAAAATTAAATGCCAGCATAGGCTCAATGTTGGCTTTTGGTCAGCACACATCATCATCGGCAAATGGTCAGCCATCTTTGCCGATGTCCTGCCAATGTTGGTCCAATGTCAGCATTTGGTCGGCAAAATGCCAATGATTTGGCCTACATAGGCACGATCGGCTGCCAACGTTGGCCTAACATGTTGGGCCAATGTCAGCAAATTTTTGAGTGCTACCTGGGAGGCCTAAAGAATTATATTGTTTTGTTCAGGTATTCCATAGCAATGGCAGACTGTAAATTTTCGTAACTTTAAACACATATTTGAGGTGCAGAACCCCACAAAATATTTTCAATTGTTTTCTAGGCCTCATGCATTTTGCTTAGATATGTGGATGTAGAAGCATGCATGGGGCAATCCATATTGAATCATATGGAGGCCAAAGGTAGCCTGCCAAAAAAAAAAAAAAGTTTCCAGTCACCCAACCGACCTCAGCAAAACAGCACCGACCCTAGACTTTTTAAGATTTTTTTTTCTTTAAAAGTTTTTATATTGGGGAAGATCCCAAACTTATGCTTGAATATCACATTGAAATTGTATTATGTGAGTAAGTCATTTCGATAGTGCACTGTTGTAGTGCTACCAGAAGGGCAGTGATGATCCTATTTGACCAGAGGTGACAGGAGTTATCAATAGCCTAATGGGAGGGGGGCACTGATTGTGTAGGGTCTCAAGTAAGCACCGAGATCTGTTATTAGAGACCCGTTTCTGCTAATCTCTGGTGGTGTTTGGGTCTAAGGGCATTTAATCAAAATCATTCTATGGAAGCTTGAATGATTTACTTTGTAAATTTACAGATAACTGTAGAGCTGGCTTTCACAAGACGGGAAAGGCCACAGAAGCAACCTAGAGCTGCAAATATTTTTCATTTGCAATAAAGAAATAGATGTATTATCTTATCAGATGGGAACAGACGAAACTTGACCCCATTTTCTCAACATCTCTTCTAATACACTGACACAGTTTTTGTTTCTTCTTGCCTTTGTCACAGACCTAATACCCTGAGACCACCAAAGAAATCCATGCACTACTAACCATGTCCAAGCCTGTATTGTACTCTGCCTGGTTCTGTCCATTTGCTCAGAGAGCATGGATTGCCCTTGCACATAAAGGATTATCATATGACTATGTGGAACAAGACCCATATGACAAGAACCATCAGTGGTTGGCCATCAACCCTCGTGGGCTAGTACCAGCCATTCACCATAATGGAGAGACGGTGGCCGAGTCCAGTATCTGCATAGAATATGTGGATGAAGCATGGCCACAAGAACCATCACTTCTGCCCAAGGAACCCCTGAAGAGGGCCCATGCAAGAATGTGGGGAGACTTTATTTCCAAGAAGATCGTTCCTCATTACTATGCACTTTTGATGAAGGAGTCACAAGATGAACGCAAACAGGCGAAAATGTCATTCCTCAATGGTCTAGAGAAATTGACCAATGCTAAATCAAATGAGGGCCTTTTCTTTATGGGAAAGGACTTTGGATATGTTGATATCATGATTGTGCCCTACTTGATTAGATCAGTGGTATTGAAAGAATATCGCAGTTTTGAGTTTCCAAATGATCCTACCTTTGTCATTCTCCAGAAATGGAAGGATGCAATGATGGATCTGGATAGTGTAAAGCAAACCATGCCAAATGAAAAAGAGTTGATTGACAAATATAAGCGTTATACAGATGGAACTGCAAAGACAGAAGTGGCTGATGCAATTAGGCGAGGCACTGGCCTTCCTTAGTGGACTTCCTATTGTGTTAGTATAAAGCTATTCCAGGCAAATGTTGCCTACAGAATATGTAGGGAATATCGTCAACAGACCAGCTTTATATTTGGACCCTCCCCCCAGAAACAAAGTTTCCATTTATACTGTCCTGAATAGATGAATAAGATAAGTATGTGAAAAGATAGCTATTAATCGTGCTTACTTGTAAATAATGTACTTTCTAAATTCATGGGAGTCTGATACAGTGAAATTGAAAATAAACTGATTATACAGCTTTAAGTTTTTATCTTTATTTTTCCTCTTCAACAAAGCAATGCCAAATTTGCCAGAGAGATCTTCCTCAATATAGAAGCAAATTTACCCCTCAATATAAAGCAAATGCAAAGTATGTATAAATCACATTTCTGTGACTTATACGTAAGTCTATAAAGACATTAGTTACAGATATTACCATACAGAAAATGTAATAGGTATGCCAACAGATCCTATCAGAAAGTACTTTCAAAATGTGTGATTCTGAATATAGTAACGTCTTGGAAAAGGTCACAATTTTCAAAAGGGATCACCAGTCAGCTTTATACTTCAACCTACACTGCTAGAAAGTGTTTAGACCTTAAATATGTCTATATCTTAACCTTTTGGTAGGCTTACATAAAGGTAGGAGTTAGTATAAACACAAATTCTGTGTGTTCAGTTAATCTGAAACGCACCACCTGGCAGCAGTGTGGCAAAGTTTAAAGTTTAGTCTCCATATATCCTATTGCTGTCCAAGATATGAAAAAGACCCTCTGTAAATCATGTCTGGATGTAATAGATTTGGACTACAACATCTATATAATTCGAATTTAAGAGACAAGACATCTTCTCTATATATAGAAGCTGTTTTGTCACTTATATTACATATCTTGGCAAGGTTGTTTATGTCGATGGGCGCAGTCATTACATAAGCTAGACACCAGCAATAGTTTGCTGATTGGAATAATCCCATTTGTTGATCATTCGTCTTGATATAAATTGTTTATAGATGACAGTGTGTTGGTGTGCTGCTTGTTTTATCTGGAGGCCATTTCACCACATTTAAATTTCTAAACCTGAAGGTCTATATTTAGTAAAAGTGAGTCTAGGGGGTCTGCAGTGAGTGCATTCATTGACTTGTAGTACATAATGGCTGATAAACAAGTGATAGACATTTAAATATAGATCTCCATATTCATATGTTAATATGGCTCTAGACCCCTAAAATCGACATGGCGACATGGGTCTTTTCTTGGCTTAGTGACATGGGACATGAACCTTTCTTTAAAATCGACATGGTGACATGAACTTTTCTTAAAATCGACATGGGGACATGGACTTTTCTTAAAATCGACATGGAGACATGGCAATTTCTTAAAATCGACATGGGACATGGGGACTCCCCATTAAGGGCCCCGTTAATGCATAGTGAGATAGTCCCCAGATTGAGAAGCCAAAGAACCCATGACAATTTTCTCCATATCTTTCATGATCCACTTTGTACATTGACATCGTCTTTTTTCTTGCTTTGTACCCCAGATCTCCAGACCACAACAAGGGAGAGGATATCTATCAACTACTATGTCTAAACCTGTATTGTACTCAGCCTGGTTCTGTCCATTTGCTCAGAGAGCATGGATTGCCCTTGCACATAAAGGACTACCGTTTGACTATGTAGAAGAAAATCCTTATGACAAGAGACCCCAATATTTGGCCATTAATCCTCTTGGACTGGTACCAGCCATTCACCATAATGGAATGACAGTTTCTGAGTCTAGTATCTGCATAGAGTATGTGGATGACGCATGGCCACAGGAACCATTTCTCATGCCCAAGGAACCCCTGACAAGGGCCCATGCAAGAATGTGGGGAGACTTCATTTCCAAGAAGATAGTTCCTCATTACTATGCACTTTTGCTGAAGGAGACAGAAGATGACCGTCAACAGGCAAAAGCCTCATTCCTCAAAGGTTTAGAGGAACTGACCAATGCTAAATCAGATGATGGTCCCTTTTTTATGGGAAAGGACTTTGGTTATGTTGATATCATGATTTTGCCCCACTTGATAAGATCAGTGGTATTAAAAGAGTATCGCGGTTTTGAGTTTCCAAATGATCCTACCTTTGTCATTCTCCAGAAATGGAAGGATGCAATGCTGGCATTGGATAGTGTGAAGCAAACCATGCCAGATGTAAAAGCATTGATTTACTACTATAGGCATTATGCAGATGGAACTGCACAGACGCAAGTGGCTGATGCTATCAGGCTAGGTACTGGCCTTCCCTAGTGGACTAGCTGTTATTCTAGTCTGTAGGTTTGACACACTTTAAATGTTCCCTTGTGGTTATAGGGGCTAGACACACTCCTTATTTCTAACTGGAATCTGTGTGGATCTTAACTTCTTATCATCCTTATAGAGATTGAATGGATCTTTTCTACCAGCTACATAAGGTACATCTGCCAGATGCTATATTGATGCAAGCTAATTAGTACATTGATGCACTACTTGTAGAACATGATCAGTTCTACAGATACTGCTGTTTCATCATATAAACAACATGAACAAGGACATTCATAATATTTACTTTATTGTATTTTCAATGTTAACAATATGAAAAAACGGGCTTTATTGCTGAAGACATTTACCCACCTTCTCACATTCTGGAATTAGTTACACACCTCCATTTCTCATGAATTGTACATTTTGGTAAAATTAGTTATTCTGTAATTTTCGAATATTCATAACAATTATTTGTTTAGAGAAGGCTTAGTATGCTGATACTTAATAAAGTACTGTCACTAGGATACACACATTTGATGATATATTATAGATGAGAAAACACATATATGCATGTTATCATTTACATCTTATATTAACCAACAAAGAATTGTATTCCACATAGCCAACACATGCTCTCTTTCTCTCTCCCTCTCTCTCGCTTGCTCGCTCTGCCTCTTTTTATCGCTCTCTCTAATGTAATGCAGCTAAGTATTTCCAGACTTTTTTAGTTGCCTATCTATAATATATGAATTATCATATGATCATGAACAGGTTATACGGTTCATGACATTACTTTTTTCAATGAATGGGGTGCACAACTCTATAGATTCATAGGTAGGGGTAATGATGGAAGTGTAAATCACTTTGGGAGAGGAGATCTTCAGTAGAATATACCAGATATCACACAAATGTAACAACATAGATAACTTCCTGGCTAAACCCTTTAAAGCTTTCTCATCTTGAGGATAGAACTAATTCAAATCAAGTCAACATATAATTCTATGTACATCTAAATGGATTGCCATCTCTACCTGTACAGGATACTATTAGTCAGTGCATTTGTGATTGCCCTGGTATGTTTCTCTCTATACAGAGTTCATATAATATTGGCACCATGTACCCACCCCTCAATGTAGCTCGAGATATTTGTGAATGATTTCTAGATCATCCTCACTTGTAGTAGATAAACTCGTGTCCCTAAAGCAAGGAAAACATCCATAAGACACTTAATATACACACATCAATATGAGGAAGGCATGGAACAGTGTTTTTAAACAACTAAAGTACACTGACCACAGCCCCCTCATTAAAATAGCAAACAGGAGTCATTCTTTGTTTCATCATTCAAAATGACAAATGTTCATTATCATGTATAACAAGACTCTATTCTGAATATTCCTCAATACAACGTCCATTTAGAATTGAGTAATATAGTTCTTTGCACGTAAGAAGTTGCTCTCACACATCCAATCACCTACTTCTTTCCCACCTCTCTCTATCTCTTTCTCTCTCTCAGACACACACACTGTCATTGTCTCTAGATAACTCTCTCTCTCTATTTCTATCCCTTCTACCTTCTAAATAAACTACCTGAATAAGTAAATAGTTCTAACAGTCAATGTTATGGTCATCATTATATATATATATATATATATATATATATATATATATATATATATATATATATATATATATATATATATATATGTAATAGTTTACCCATAGAAAAATACTAGCACATAGGTGTTCTCTACTAGATTACATCACAACCTATACTGTTACTAATCAGCATTGAATACCAATCACTAATTGTGAAACAAATTTACATTGACCCTACCACCATATATTTATATATGTACACTTACATCATTATACTTGGGAATGTTCACGAAGAAAAAGGAACATTCTCAATTGTAAAATAAACACTTGTAAAATCTCCTGCTAGCTGGAACATTTGGAGAAGCAAGTCTATACTAACAGCATTGTGGGGCACTCTTCATTAGATACATAATATGTATAGATAAGTGGGAATAGGTTTTGCATTCCAAGGTTACAGCCTAGCCTAGGTATGATTGATTAAAGAACTGTTGTAGCTTCCACCCCTTGCTTTAAGGAATGGTAGTATCAGGACTTCAACATCAAATTGTGGCCTTTTCTCCTGTCTATTTGTGTAGATGTACCTACCTTCATATCCCCCCCTTTAGTTTGTAATATTTCATTTGAGATTAAATGTGTTCCACTATAGGAAAGTTGGCAGTGGTCTATGGCTGTTGTACCTTTATATAATATAGTATTAGGTATACATGATACAACACAACAAATATAGCTGTAATGTACATGTATTTTGTACAGTTCAGTTTTATATTTCAAATACACTGAAGGTAAATAGTTGTATAATACAGTTTCAAGCCTAACCCTTCATTGGAAAGTATAACTTCTAACTGCACAGAAACAACTAAGATACTCCTTCTCTGAACATTATAGGAATTGGCCCTGACACTTGAGAGATAGGGTATGGGCATGTATACATTGACAAATTTGTGAAAGCTTCTCTGAATCACAGATAATAGAGTGGTTACTGAGATTGGAAACTTTATCACAAAACCAGGTTGAATCTACAGTCTACCTTCTTTATCATAGTCACCTATTCATACACTACACTTAGATTTGTAGAATAGTTCCTGTAGATCTGAGAAAGGTCATGTAATTACTAATTTGGGATGTATAAACCCAAGGAGATCATTTGGAAGTAGATCATAATGTATCCATTATCCTCATAGACATGTGTAGTCCTCTGAGCACCCACAGAAGTCAGTCAAGTTAAATTTGAGGATAACAACATCCTAAAGTGGATGTTCCACAGAAGTCGATCGTTCCCAATTTTCACATTGGGGATGATCAAGAACCATTGGACAGTTTAAATAATGCAGCAAAACACATTTTAGGGCTTAATCCCTGATGCCTCCTGATCATTTCCAGTGAAATCATTTTTAGAAAATTTCATTTGATGGCTGAAATGATGGCACCCGGTCATTCCCAAACATCGCATCAGATCCGGTGGAACCTCCGCTTAAGCTTACAATACAAGGTTTGAGATCAATGACCTTAATAGCATTATATAAGCCATTATATCACATCACATTAAAAGTCCCTACAACTAAGATAGTATCTAGAAATCATCAGGACACTTGAACCAGACATTTGTGTCAGCATGCAATAGTTAATCTATATTTAATTAAAAGTCATAGATCTAGTATAACCATCTCACAAATATGTGTCACCATACGACAACTAATAGAATAGGCATGATTTCCTTAGTGACATTAATATAAAATACTTTCCAACACATTCTATACAGAGTGAAAGAGCATTTCAGTTGGTCAACAGAGTAATCCAGTGGTCTGAGATGGCCGGATATTGAGCACTTTTCAAGGTCATGGGCTGACCTTGCAAATGGGTCATTCCTGTAATTGTTACTTTTTTCTAGGACAAACGTCTGCTACGCTTAGAATGTCTGTCAAAGAATAAGTAATACCTACAAGGAACAACCTAACATGATCCCAGTGTTGGGCCATGTGGCCTAGTAGATCAACTACAATTAATAATCTCAACCTAATTTTACAAAGATAATTATTAAACAAAAAGTGTATTGGACAGATTCTTTCTTGAAAGGCAAAATATCCACAGGGTCCCGCCAAGAGTATAACCCCCGGAGTTTATTTCTCAACAATGTTAATTAGCATTATTTGAGAAATGACCCCCTGTAGGCTTAAGAGGAAATACTCTTTGACTGAATCATAATTTCAGAGCATGATTTGGCGATGGGCATTATAGACTTCACAATTAAATCAATTATGTACATATAGGACGGGTATGGATTATTAAGCACTTTGACAATTGTACACCATATCCAATGGTTTAACAATAACAATAAAGATTGGTCCTATATCATCATAGTGTCAACTCTCAAGAGCACATACATGTCATGCCTTTTTCATATACATTATATATTTCAAGTTCTTAACCCTTTAAGGACCGCTAATGCATTAATGCCTAATGCACATTGCTCAGAATGATGCATGCATGTTGCTTTCGAGCATCACGCCGACTCTAAAGGGTTTATATATATATATATATATATATATATATATATATATATATATATATATATATATATATATATATAGCTGGCGATCAGGCTGACCTTAAAGGGTTAATCCATAGCCCTTAGCAAACCTTCACATGTACACAAAATTAACGTTAATAATCAGTGTAGTTACTTAATTAGTGTTTTTATTACAACCAGTCGTAACAACATTTTTTGTTCAGTCAGTTCTTTTGTTTAAGGCTAGAATCATCAGCATCACACACTGCATATTTTTAATAAGTGAAACTTTGACTCTTATCATGTAAGATATTAGATGAGAAATTTAATGTGTTTCATTCTTGACACATATGTCAATGGTACTGCAACTGTGAATGAAAAAAAAAATCATAATTCAATCATGTCCACTGTAAAACAAAAATGCAATTGTAAGGAATACAGCAAATACTATTATAGACACCTTACATCGGCTCCTAGCTCCTTAAAGTATACGGCACATGGCTATTGTATTATTGACCAATGGGAGGCATCCCTGGCATATACTGCGGAGTCGGGGGCTGAAGGTGTTAGTCATAGTGCCGTCGGGGTCTAATGGCAGCCCCCAGCTGATAATGGGCATACACCACACGACACGTTCTATTTCCTTCATACTGGAAATTAACCAGACTCAATGAAAAACCATTAATAACATCCAGTTCAATATACCAGTATTAATAAGTTTTCAAAACTGATGCGAACATATAAATCTAAAAAAAAAAAAAAAAAAAAAAAAAACTACACTTATCGGCTGGGTTATGTAAATTTTTTTTTACAAAATTGAATGACTAGATGAAAAGGAATGCTAGCATTAAAAGCTAATTTAGAACGTGGATCGAAATGAACTATGTTGAGCACAAGTCCTATAACTTCGACCTTGTAGGTTGGTCAGAGAAGTCATACATAAAACGCTCAAAAGGATGATACCAGTATGTACATTATAATATATGGGATGAGGTCACATGGGATGAGGTCACATAATAACAGGTGGTTTTATAATCACTTCTGGGAGTGTCCATCATTTCAAAACAAGGGAGGGGGTGGGTCTGGTGGGTTCTTTAAATTTCTTTTCGCCCCCCCCCTTCTTTTGGGTGAGGCACATTTTCTTTGCGCCCCACCCACCCCCAACCCATCACTCTTTTAAATGCCGCTGATGCATTTATGCATCATGCCCATTGGTTGTCATGATGCACCGATGAAGTGCTGGCAAGACTGCCTGCCAGCACTTCACCCTCCGGGAGTTTATGTATCAACCCGTAGGGTCGGCATGATGCTCCAATGAAGTGCTGGCGAGCAGTCTCGCGAGCACTTCATTGGTGCATCATGCCGACCAATGGGCATGATGCATTCATGCATCAGTGGCCCATAAAGGGTTAAATAATGAACACCCCCTTACTTTTACAGTCCATGCCTATCATGGTCCATCCACATGGAGGGGTGGCTCTAGTTGGTTGAGTAGCGTTACTCTTTGCACATTGGGGCGTTCACGTAGCCAAAGACGTTAAACTCTATCATGATAGAGAAGGCGAGGAAGACCGCATAGCACGACAGACAGATAACACCAAGTCTCTTATCTAGTTTCCAACCACCAACCTGGATTGCCACAATCTGAAAAAGAAGTGATGTGTCAGTCTCATGTCTACTTCCAATTATTGTGCACAGAACGCTAAATCAATGTTGAAAGTTGTTTTATCAAGTATTCAATATAGATCCAACGCTCTTTGCCAAATAGGTTAAGATATAATTGATTATAAAACTGATTAAATCTTCCAAACATCGGAGAAATGAAAAACAGAACATAGATTAATACTTTTCTTAATTATGATATCGATTCTTAAAGGTGCATAAAGTAAGACCTGTGTTGTGGCTTGGGGGACTTCATTATAGAATGGGGCCCATGGTCGAGTGCATGCATGGTATACATGTGTACTTAGCTACAGAAGACACTCACCCAAATATAATTCAATCATATTCAATCAAACACCTTTTATTTATCAGGATATAGACATTATAATCAGAATCAAGGCTCCTGTTAATTAGCATTATTGAGATATGCTGTCCAGACAAGTCCGATGAATAAGATAGGAGTTGGGTGTCTTTTTTAATGTTGAAATTAACGTCATTTTTCTCTCTCTCTAAAATAAGAAGACGTTGTTGTAGTAGTATGTTAGTTTGAATTTAATGATACTTACTGTAATGATTACCGTAAGGAAGAGCAGGATTACAGAGAACACCATGCCATTACTGTTAATGTGCACCTACAAAAGGGAAACATAGGATTACTTACTAATTCAAGTAGTCAATGCAAGCAATGTCTTAAAAGGACCCGGAGTCATTTCTTAAAAGTGCTACAACTTGAGCTGTTCAGAAGACTATTTCCTAAGGTTCTACCATTGCACCCAGTCCTACCGCTGCAGAATCCTGTGCTGTTCGTATGGGTTTTTGGTATGAAGAATTCAGTCGCAGTGTGTTAAGAAATGGCCCCCTGTTCAAGTCATATACCAAGGGTCCTTTATATTATGGCTACATTGCGTTCTAGTTACACAGAGAAGTCGTGGGGCCTCCAGTTGTACGTCCATATATTAAAGTGCCCCACCCTGCCCCTCCCCCGCATGCGTCAAATCGAGATCATTTGGTATGACTGGTCGCAGAAAATGGCCTTCATGCGACATATTAATTCATTTCGCAAATGTCCTGCGGCACAAAATAGAACAAATAGAGAACTTTTGAGACTGGTATTCTTTCTCTCCCTCTAAGGAAGGGGTCAGTATTTAACAACAGTGGGGAGTTTCGCGGGGGGGGGGGGGCAAAAAAAAAACAGATTCCTCTGGGAGGGGGGGGCAGGTAAAACATTAACCCTTCATACCCTCCAAGCCTTTAGGGAGGGTGAAGAAATTCTCAATGCGCGCGTGAAAATCCACCAACACCCCCCTCCCTGTTGTTAAAAAATGACCACTCCCTAATTCTCACTTATAGCTTTAGAAACGTGTACTTGACAGCTGGTACAAGAACTGCAGTAGCTACTGTGCTGTGAGAGGCTGGTGCTGACAGCTGGCTAAAAACTAACATTCCCGACTCGCCTCAACAGGAATCTATTTTGATGTAACAGTCCACAAAGTAAACCACCGTAATTTTTTGTCTCAAATGTACCTTTCATGTTGTGCTGCATTTGACACATGTCACATGTCGATTTTAAGAAATGTCCATGTCACCCTGTCGAATTTAGGGGCCTAAACCCATTTCTCTCTCCTCTTTTTTTTTTAAAGAATTAATCATACGATATTTACCGCTGAGCCTGGGTCCACACAGGCTGTCATTAAAAACCAGGGGAAGGCCAGCCCAACCAGTACGTCAAAGACGTTACTCCCGATGGTGTTAGACACAGCCATGTCACCTTGACCTTGACGTGCTACCATGACGGACGCCATGGCGTCAGGTACGCTGGTTCCCGCGGCGAGGAAGGTGATGCCCATTATGGAGTCAGGGATGCCCATCGTGAACCCGATAAGGACCACCTAGGGACAGAGACAAGAGTGAGGGAATGAGTATCATTTGTTTAACGTTATTTCAACAGGTGGCGTCATTCTTATGGCGAGAAAACTATATTAGACATCAATTGATGGGGGAACATGTGTCTGCACCCGCGCCTATGTACACCAAACACACAGAGGGGATAAAAAAAGATGGGATGGGCTGGCGAAGCCCAGAGACACAAAGACAACACAAAATGAACAAAAAATGGCAGGGATGAAAGTGACCTGGGATGTGATCACGACCAGAAAATTAAAATGATAAAAAAGCTATATAGACTTACCATCCAGACCATGACGTAGGAGAATGCAGCAATCCACACAATGGACATACCAAAGGAAACCATGAACCAACTGTCCCACCTGGAAATACAAACAGATACATTCATCCTTCTAGGGCTGCTAGTGTAGGAGTGCATCGTGCCCCCGGTCCCTGCACTTACTGAACAAAATGACACCATGCTCGTTACAGGTTTTCAAAAACACCCCCATTCCACGGGTATTTGGGGTGAAAAAATACCCCCTTATCATGAAAAACACTGACTTTTTTAACCCTAAAAAAACGCCTTTTCCCTTGAAAAGGCTAACATCTTTACAAATTTACCCCCTTTTCCTCAAAACACTGACTTTTGGGCCACCAATATAACCCCTATTTCAACAAAAACTGAAAAAGATGATACATTTTTTCAACCATAATTATTTGAGAGTTCAAGAAGCCCCCATTTTTTGATTTTCACATATTCTCCCCACAAAAAACACCCCCTTTTTCTCAAATCCACGGACATAAAGATTTTGACAAAATATCCCCCTTTCCCCTAGCTTTTGGTAAGACGCATGGTGTATGTATAAGGGTAGTGCAGGGACCGGGATCGTGCCCACTGATCGGCATGGTGCCGAGTCTGCTCGCCAGCACTTCATTGGAGCATCATGCCGACCCTCCGGGGGTGTAACATATCGACCCCATAGATCCGGCATGATGCATTAATGCATTAGCCGCTCCTTATATAAGGGTCAGCTCGATTCATGATTCAATACGTGTACTGGGTGCTATATATACACATATAGTCATTTAGGTATTTAGTATGTAAGTAAACTAAAGGTGAGCGATGCAACTTTATTACACACATAGACAATCGCCAGTTCAGCATACTATGAATCTAGGCATATGGCTTTTATCATGAAAGTCAAGTCATGGGCCTATACCTTCATGCTTTCACCCACCGAAGCATTTCAGCCCAGTGTATTTGAAATAGGTCGAGATATATTCTTTTGTAGGTGTTCATTTACATGTTAAATGCACATAGACATGCACATTTAGATGGCTTCATGCATCAATAAACTTGGCTGTATATTACGGAGGTTTAGCGCCGACTACGTGGGCAATAAAACGCAGACGTACATAGGGGCGTAGGAAGCAAATTTTTATTGGGGGGCCCAGGGGTCTCGGTTGGGGGGGCCCGCTATATTTTTATATAGGCTTATATAGGGAACCTCTTCATTATTGGAGGGCCCAGACCCCCCTGCCCCCCCCCTTTTTTTTTCCTACGCCCCCGAGTGCAGCATACCTAGGGTAACTTGCCCGGTTCTCGGACAGGTCCAATTCTCGGACGATTTTTTGGAGTTAGCTAAATGTTATTTCAGGCCATAAAACCTATTTTATTTTGATTTCCTCTCTGTTATATCTAATAGATCTCTATTCCCAATGGCAAATTGATAAATTTCAAAGTGTGTGGTGCCCTCTGTTGGTATCACTTGAAACTTGTGTCCGAGAATTGGACCATTGAAAATGAGGTGTCCGGTAATTGGGCACAATGACATGCCTATTTCCTGACAATTTTGATAATTGATATTCTAAAACCAAAATTAGAGTGAATATACTAGCAAATTCATCAAGACTTCTAGTTCATCAATATCTAATAATGGTGGTGAGCCTTCTTCAGCTTGTAAAGATATCTTTAAAATACAGAGGCTGTCCGTGAACTGGTACACCCGTCCGAGAACTGGGCATTTTTGAATGTCTATACAAAACCCCTTATAACAACTATAAATATTAGGCTTCAGCTAGGGATACTTTTTATTATGATACCAAGGGGCCCTATCCATGCATCCTGCTGAGCCTAAATGTAGGAAACAGAGTTTGGCCAGTTTAGTAGTCTCAGTACTGTCTCCCAAAAATAAAACTGTCCGAGAACTGGGCAAGTTACCCTACAGCACTGGTACGTCTGCGTTAAATGAGCTACGGGTGGCGTACGTCGTTGTTGCTAAACCTCCCTAATACTTCAGGTATCGGCTGCATGTTTAAAGTGAACTCATACCATCGTCAATGCATGTTGTTAGCATACTGTACCTACAATATCTAGAATGCTCTAGACATGGCTACACCTTTCACATACATAGGCATTTTAGCCCAGTGTTATTTTAAATCTGTACGCATATAGCCTAGGGCCTACTTTTATAGGCTATACACTGGACCTCTGTGCTATATACATGGACATGTCAGCCCTCGGTGTATAGCGTCTATGTAGGCCACACCTCTGTATGTAGGCCACACTCCGAAATACATGTACAATGTAGGGGCATGCACCCAGCAGCCACCGTGGCCCAATGGATAAGGCATCGGCCTCCTAAGCCGGTAGTCCACAATACGCACCGAGTGGACTATAAGAGTGAGCCGGGGATTGCGGGTTCGAGTCCCGCCGGTGGTTCAGCCTTTTTCGTTCTCCACCGACTGAATGTTGCTACAGCTGACAGCGGAGCCGCAGGAGACATACCGTACATTATTATTTAATATAGGCCTAGGCCAAGAAAAATAAAAGGTGTGTTTCCAGTAACATAGCTCAAAGAACTAGGGTCGGTAGGTCGAATTTTCTTTACATTTATATAGGAAATGTTAGGTCACATATCAATAGATGTATCAAATTCTTTAATTTTATTGTAAATAATGATGGAGAAATGATAACTGTGAGAGAGGGGAAGAACACGAAAAGGATACAGGAAAAATCCTCAAAAAGTAATGAAAAATTTCTTTAAAATATGAAAAAATGAGACAAAATTCTTCAAAATCACAAAAAAAAAGAATTTTTTTTGTCCCTATTTTGCTAGCTAGGGTCGGTCGGGTTACTGGAAACAAACCCCTTTTTTTATTTTTTATTTGGCCCTATCTCCACTATAGACTATTACCGTGGAGTGAAAATTACCCAGCTGAGCCCCAAAACTTCTAAGGCTGTTATTCCCCAACTATTATGCTTTTTCTTTTCCATAATCACCTTTTTTTCAATCATCTTATTTTTTCTTTGCCTTTTGCTAACTCACCTTGGTAAATTGCATTCAGGTACGGTGTAGTAGAGTAAGATGTTTATTGGGAGGAGGAAGGCCCACTTGGCCCGGGCTATGTATCCCTCTTCTGTAATATCATGGACAGGAGAAATTCAGAAACCAAAGCCTAGGATCCAGCTCATTAAGTATCAAATAATGTGGAAACACCAGCCTAGATTACATTGTCTATTCTCTGATGATTAATAAGTCATGTAAATAATTCTTAATGCATTCAAGTGAAATGTATATAAGGGCTGATCTCAAGGTATTTCTAAAAAAAAAAAAAAAAAGAAATTTTCACTAGGAAGGCCTATTTCTATAACCTGACACATCTTATTGGCCTTATAGGCCTAGGCTAGTGCATATAGGCCTAGGCTAGTGCATGTGGTAATAGTAGAGGGATTCTGACCTGCGCTGGGTATTCTCCTCCATTGGTTCATTGGTTCAGGATCCTCGACAAGATCAATGCTGAAGAAGCAAATGGTACATTATGTAGGTAATATTCTAAACTAAATTGTAGCAATGAGAGTCATGCGATTATAAAACACCATATTTGATTCTCTCAATTTTTTGTATAACCTATAGTCTACAGGCAATGTGGATGATCCATGATGTCAATCAGGCAGCTTATTTCCTTTTCTGTATTTTTTCTTTCTTTTTTTTTTTAGGGGGGGGGGTAGGAGGGGTGGGGGAAAATTAGAGGATCACCTATCAATATAATGATGTAGTATATATATATATATATATATATATATATATATATATATATATATATATATATATATATACAAGTAGGTAGATCAGGGGTAGGTCCTAACCCTAGAAAGGAAAATTCGATTTGTAGGGGCATACTTAATTAATGTCAATTGCCATGAATGCTACCGTAATGGCCCGTTTAAGCGCCAGGGTCTCAAATAGGCCTAAGCACCGGGGGTATAGGGGTATTGAAATCAATCTTAAGGCCAAGAAAAATAAAAGCTGTGTTATCAGTAACATAGCTCAAAGTGCTAGGGTCGGTAGGTCGGATTTCTTTTTTACATTTAAATAGGAAATGTTAGGGCACATATCAATGGATGTATCAAATTCTTTGATTTCATTGTAAAATAATGATGAGAAAATGGCAACTATGAGAGAGGGGAAGAACATGAAAAGGATGCAGGAAAAATCCTCAAAAAGTAATGAAAATTTCTTAAAAATATGAAAAAATGAGACAAAACTCTTCAAAATCACAAAAAAAAAGTTTTTTGCCCCTCTTTTGCTAGGGTCGGTCGGGTTACTGGAAACACACTTTTTTTTATTTGGCCTAAGCATTAAAAACAGTATTCAAATAAGCGCCTGTCTCGTATAGGCCTAAGCTGCTAAGTGCCGGGGGTACAGTGGGACTGAAATCAATGAGCACCCGGGCACTTATAAATATGGGCCACTACGGTAAATGCCAACTAATTCCTTATCTCCATGATAACACTAAGGGAGTGGTCATTATTTAACAACAGGGAGGGTGGTGGTTTTGGGGGGAGGGGCAACAAATTTCAAACCCCTCTGGGGGGAGGGAGAACCCCCCCCCCCCTTTTTTTTTTTTTTTTTTTTTTAGTGAAATAGCCGGCGCATTACTATAGCATAAAGGGGGAGGGGCGAAACATTTTTGACCCCTCCAAGGGGGAGGGCCAAAAAATGATGACGTGCCCACCTGAAAATCCACCACCCCTCCCCTTTTGTTAAAAAAATGACCACTCCCTACATTGACAGTAGAAATAGTTCCCTGTTTGTCAGCATGTGCGTACTTTTGCTTGTTGACGTTGCTGTAGGAGTCGGGCACACTGCCATACACGTACATGGCCTGCTGCTCTCTCCTCATGAACACCGGATCCCGCAACAGTTTACGTCTCTGTGCGAGAAAAAGATCATGATCATCAAATTATATGCGTATGGATGTTAACAGTCTAAGCGCCGCTAAGGCACTTGTACTATGTGTTATCGACTTGAAAAAAGTGTTGTATTAGGTTATACTTCCTCCGTCATCTCTTGAAATGTTCTTGACTCATGTTTGACTATGCAAAAAAAAAAGAAGAGATTATTCGATTTGATTTTTGTTTTTTTTGTTTTTTTTTGCATTTTTATCAATAAATATATTCACGAGAGAGTTTCCCCTACCTCACACATGATTATAAGTACTGCAGACCGGAAGCGCGTCTTTGGCCGGAAGCCCCTCATCTTCATAAACCGGAAGCATGCGTCCTCGAACGAGACTCTAGTGTAAGCAATTATAGTTTTAAGACATGGAGCTATCTTACTAAAAACGTGTGCTATTTATGGATATGTTAGAAAGTTTCATCTGACGTTAAATACCATATGACAAGTTATCATACATAACAATATCAACAACTGATCGACTGATATCAAAGCCATCCATATTGGACTCACTTGCGCGTAGATTTGAGAACGTAGTCATCGACTGGTATGACTTTCGAGGTGCCATGACCCCCGGGACCCATTGGACGCGGCCCATTGCCAGTAGGGGGCGCCCCAGATTGGTAGCCCCCTATATGTTCTGCCGGCTCGTTGGTGAACATCTCTGTAACAGTGGTGCCATCTAGTGAATCGAATCCAAAGAGAGGAGGAGAAGAGAAAGGGGACGGGAAGAAAAAAGAGAAGAAAGACAAAAAAAAACATGCAAATTGTAAGTTGGGGATGAAAAAATGCATCAAATACAAAGCGGAGAGCGGACAGTGTTGCAGCACTGAAGCTTTACATGTGGGACTTGCAAAACCTAATTAATTAAATTCTTGATAAATAGGTTTCTGGTTTAGGGAAATAGCAGTAGACTTAAACCCATGCATTTCAGGTCAATTATTGGCGAGGGTTTTGCAAAAAGTGAAAAAAATAATGGTAGAATTCAACTTGTATTTTATCTAGTTAGGACATCCATGACAACTTTCAATAATCAGGCTGCACTTCCTGAAGATTATTTCTGACTAAACTTTAGAGCTTTGCTTTGCAAAATTAGAGAAGGGTTTATATGAATTAATTAAAGGTATGTTCTGTTGACCTTGCAAAACCACTGAGAAAATAAGCAGATCAAACATTTTCAAGTCCAATGGTAATAATCATTATCATTTTGATTGAATCACACCGTGCTATATCTTTTAAAGCACACACCACAAATATAACTATTCTTAAGCCTCATTAGTCTTACTCTAGTCATTGGATGTCTGTATTTGCAAAGCAAGATAATCAGCTCCCAATCTGCATGCTATATAGCCCCAAATTCTATCTTAATTAACAGGGATGAAGTGCGCCATATATGCAAGGGGAAAGTGCCATGATGAACACCGAGTTCATTAGCATGCAATTATACTAGATTTAAACATCAAGGGATGAACTTATCCAATATTCAAGTTATTTGTAAGTAGGAAAACTTAATGATAGGAAAAGCGAGTGATTGTTAAATTAATTGTTTAGGTAAGAAAGTTGTTGAGATATCGAGGGCATGTTAACATTTATATCAAATATAAAACATGTGCATCATTATCATCAAATTCCTGTGGTCAAGTCGATATAACTGTATTATTTTCATTGGATAGTGGTAGTGTATGAAAGTTTACACTCTTTTTTTATGTATACATATTGTACAAAATATATTTTCATGTTTGCTAACATTTATAATTGGGTAGACTGCTGTCCACATACTACACTTTGGCTAAAAAGCAGCACAGCAACAAATCTCTACTGTGTACTGGGAAACTATCTTCATCCTAATGGCTGGAAAAGCGTTATATCAAGTGCGTCATACATGTCATGCAACAAATTATGTTTTTGTCTTATGGGATGAGCGCTACCCTTTTTGAAATCAATCCTCTATGATAATGGGATTTTTCTCCGGGGTCATTTCTAAATGTACTACGATTGCACCCAGTACTACAACTGCATATGCCTGTGCTATTTCGATGGGACTTTTGGTGCGTCTAGAAGGGTGCAGTTGTAGTGTGTTTAGATATGACCCCAGTGCATTGTGCTTGTGTTGGAGGAAGAAAATTAGACTTGTGCACGGGACATGAGACCTGGGGATCCGAATTTAGCTAGGGCCGAAAATAATGATGTGTTTCAGGTAACCTCACTCAACCTAGCAAAAAACAACAAACAAAAAAAACACAACAAAAACAAGCCCACCCTAATCTTTTTTTTTATAACATGAACAAAGTTCTCCCCTATACACGGTGAGGGGGGACGGGATGGGGGTTCCTACCGTAGTTGTTGCCACCGTAGAATTTGCCCTTTTCGGCTCCTGTGATGATCTTGCTGGCATCTTCTGCCACTACATGTGTGAAGAGATGAACACGGGGAGTAATCCAGGCCTGGATGATGGTGTTAAACCTGCATAAAGAGGAGCACATAGGGCTAGGTAAACCTGGAACCATCACTGAAACATTTATGTGAAAGAAATCAGTAAAGATGACCTTTGGTCATCATTAAATTTTGCAAATGATGACCTGATTTTATCAAAGTGATGAGCCACAAGTGATTATTCTGTTCACATAATTCTGCCACCAGGGCCCTCAACTATACAACAATGTGAATTAAGAACTATCTTGAGGTTATCTATTATGGATATCCGCTTTGATAAATTTTACCTCTAAAATGAAAGGTTATACTAGCATTATCTCATAGAAACTCAATTAAACCAAGAAAGAAAAATGGTGAACATCTCAAGGGCATTTAACAGTTTTGCACTTAGACGCCTCCCCTGAGTCTGAAACAATAGTAACAATTGGGAGCATAGATCATTGTTTACTATATATACACATTGATACATATATGTCCTACTTTGCCTATTATGATGACTTAAAAACTAAAAGGCGTATTTAATCATTGACATTTTCATACCATTGTTATGTCATTCTTCCTCTCAAGTAAAGGCGTACCCTGAGTTCAGAAATATCATTTGAGGCATAACTTAATTGGCCCTCCTCCCATGAAAGCCGCGTCTCATACCTGATGATTTACGGTAGTATACTCTTTTAGACAAAACCAAAAAAACAACAACATGATAGCGTTAAGGTAGAACATGCCCCATCCCAGAATTAAGGTGATATGTATGAAATCATATCGTATACTTACTTCATAACTAATATGTAGAAGACATAGAGGATGAGCATGAGTGTCGCCTCGTACCACGTGACTTGTGTATCAGCGATGGACTACAAGGATAGAGAAATTGATGGTCACCAATCATAATTATGAAGTATATTTTGACCTCTGCATAATGATAGGCTGAATGGAACTGAGGGCCAGGACTTACTGATTACAGAAGGGAATGGGCAATGTATTTCTCATACTGAATAATTATTCATTATCAAAATTACAGATAGATGAGCTTTTCTCAATAAAAGCTGATCTTTCTCTTGAGTGTAGCAGGGGTAGACACTAGCTTTTTCTGCCACTGGCCACCCGGACCGGCAGCCTCAGAAATCCTGCTAAAGCTGTTTCATGTTTAACTGAATAAATGATTTGAAATTTGAAACTCTGATATAGGCCACCGGGCCAGTGTTATGGTGTCTACCCCTGGTGTAGTTAGTTAGCTCTACCAAGTAATACATTCTGATGCGTGCATGGATGTGCAGCTTTCAAAGTGATTTCAAACACTTTATTTGTCTCCTGGAACTCAGGTTAACATCCCGATCCTGCTATTGAAAGTGAGCAGTTACATTACATTGCCCGATAGGTGGCCAAGGTTAACTATGATTACAAGGATTTTATCTAATATTCATACTTACCGCTATGAGCATTATGACAGACATAACGTAAAAAAGGGAGTCCCTCATAAGGGGGTACCACGTCAGCGGCACGGCCTGTAAATAAACCAAATGGTCATTTATATTGCGTTGTGTGTGCAACATAAAAGGCTACAGTTTCTACATGATTCTGTGCCCTTTATTTTGCCCACCATGTGGGAGAGGAGTTTCACCTCTTGCATCTTTTTTCTTTCGACAGCTTTACTTTCTGTAATACTTCCTTTTTTTCAAAAAGATAATGGGAGCAGAACTGAATTACAAAGAAAAAAAATCTGGAGAAACACTAGGCACCTCTGTACAATTGCCACTTGTGGTTGCAGGCTGATAGCTTACAATCCAATAAAAGGACCTTGCAGCTTATAAGATGGATGAAGAGGGATCAATCTTCCAATTACCAAAAGTATCAAAAAGGATGGTTTATCATCTAGGCCCATTGCAAAACTCATACCTGCTAGCAATATAAGGGAGCAGTAATTATTTAACAAGGGCTGGTGATGGATTTGCATCATGCGTCCCCTGAAAATTCTGCGTCTCACCCTCACGGGGGTCTGAACTTATTTTGGCCCACCTTTATTCTATAGTAATACATGGGCCTTTCTGCTAAAAAGGAGTGTCATTTTTCTATATCCCCCAGGAGAGGTCTGAAAATTTTAGCTCCCACCCACCCCCTTTTTTAAAAATGTGGCGTTCATCACTGTACATCAGTGGGACGGCCCACCCTGTCAGACATTCACGTGTCCCCCTCTCCCATACATCACTTTGAAGCCGTCCACTACAAGTGACCTGCTACTAGTCCTTTAAGAGCCACTGATGCAGGAGTGCATCATGCCCATTGGTCGTCATGATGCACCAATGAAGTGCTGGCGAGTCTGCTCACCAGCACTTCATTGGAGCATCATGCAGACTCTCCGGACTGTATCGACCCTATAGGGTTGGCATGATGCATGAATGGAGGTACTCGCCAGCGCTACATTCATGCATCATGACGACCAATGGGTATGATGCATTAATACATTCGCAGCCCTTAAATGGCTACTCCAAAATCAATACAGAGTGTTGGCAACTGTGGCGCCTGAGGCAGCGAGCTTTCAGTACACTGAACACATCTGACACGGCCAACAGTATGGGTGCCATTTTAGCTTTCTATAACACTTCTATAGGCCACATTGCTGATTCTTTAGAGACTCTTAGTTGGGGAATGCCGGCTATATATGTGTGCAAATATTTGTATGTCAGATGGACGCCTCTAGTCCTTATAACTATTGAATTCCAAAGAAAGAGACTATGATAAGAAGGGTTATGGCATCATTTGTGAGGCAGAAAGATCCACTAGGTACATGAGAGAGTCCTATTGTGGAAAGTATAGAGACTACACTGCGCTGATTCACAGAGCAGCTCAACCGGAAATGCTCACCAGCGGATATTGCGCTGGGCCACATCCGGCCAAGCAATGCATTCTGGGACTATACTAAGAGAGACGCTGTTTGGGAGGTCAGGAGTGTGTCCAATCAAACCAATGGGTATCTGTCCGCAGGCCTCTACTAAGCATGTTGCCCACGTGAATGAGCACTTCCGGTGAATACTTCCTGTGTCAGGAGCTACTTCCGGTGTTTCTGAGCTGCTCATACACTGCCCTTTATTACATACAAAATCAATCAGACCGGGTGTGTGTCTTTCCACTCTTGGTTTTCTTTCCATCTCATCCTCTACACACCTCCGGGGGCACTCCCTAATTCTTCTTCTATGCGCAAACAAGACTTTGGTATCCTTATCACAGGGGGAAAACCTCAAAGTTTAGGACACTTCTTGTAGGGGGAATTGCCAAATAGCGTACCATAATCAAGGATGAGCTCAAAGAAAGCACCCTGCTATGCTGTGTTTTAGCCACACCACAAACCTCTATAGGAACCCCTCTCCCAAAATAACAAACCTCTATAGGAACCCCTCTCCCAAAATAACAAACCTCTATGGGAACCCCTCTCCCAAAATAACAAACCTCTATAGGAACCCCTCTCCCAAAATAACAAACCTCTATAGGAACCCCTCTCACAAAATAACAAACCTCTATAGGAACCCCTCTCCCAAAATAACAAACCTCTATGGGAACCCCTCTCCTAAAATAACAAACCTCTATGGGAACCCCTCTCCCAAAATAACAAACCTCTATAGGAACCCCTCTCCCAAAATAACAAACCTCTATGGGAACCCCTCTCCCAAAACAACAAACCTCTAAAGGGACTTAGCTGGTTTGCTTATCAGGCAATGAAATAACACCATCTATTCACTGCGGTCCTCTCGGGGGGCAGGTGGTACCCATCTGATAAGTGCTATGGGAACAGGCTTCAGCAATGGCGGCGCCCATAGAACAATCTGCTACCTCTGTATAGGAACCCCTCTCCCAAAATAACAAACCTCTATGGGAACCCCTCTCCCAAAATAACAAACCTCTATAGGAACCCCTCTCCCAAAATAACAAACCTCTATAGGAACCCCTCTCCCAAAATAACAAACCTCTATAGGAACCCCTCTCCCAAAATAACAAACCTCTATAGGAACCCCTCTCCCAAAATAACAAACCTCTATGGGAACCCCTCTCCTAAAATAACAAACCTCTATGGGAACCCCTCTCCCAAAATAACAAACCTCTATAGGAACCCCTCTCACAAAACAACAAACCTCTATGGGAACCCCTCTCCCAAAATAACAAACCTGTATGGGAACCCCTCTGCCAAAATAACCACACAATGTGCTACAAATGCCCTCAGAGCACACCTTGACCTAACATATTGTCCACGTGAAAGTTTTTGTGCCTGTGGCTAAAACGAAAGGTAACATACTCCCTACCCCAGGAAGTGAGTTTCAGAAAATCATAAACTAAGGCAATATTACTCTATAATTTACCTGAAAATACCTATTTAGCTACACACACATTTATCCCACAGACGGAATCTTTATTTTATTAATGATACATCAGAGGTTCAAAACTACGGAGCCCCTAAAAGGACATACCACAAATAATTTTTCCCCTGAAAAAATATTCTTGCGGGTACTGAAGAATTCTTGCGGACACTGAAGAATTCTTGCGGTTACTGAAGAATTCTTGCGGATACTGAAGAATTCTTGCGGGTACTGAAGAATTCTTGCGGGTACTGAAGAATTCTTGCGGGTACTGAAGAATTCTTGCGGGTACTGTGCCATGTCTGCATGTACAAAAACAATTTTTCACTAGAAAAAAATATTCTTGCGGATACTGAACTATTCTTGCGGACACTGAACAATACCAAAAAGATTTTTTTCATGAAAAAAATATTCCTGCGGGTACTGGAAGATTCCTGCGGATACTGGAGGATCCCTGCAGGTACAGGAACATTTCTGCAGGTACACAAAGAATTCTTGTGGGTGCACAAAGACTTCTTGTAGGTGCTAGAATTATCCTTGTGGGTGCTAGAATTATGCATTCACCTACCAAAAAGTCTCTTTTTCCTCCAATAAAATTCTTGTGCCAGCCAGAATTGTTCTTGTACCCGCAAGAATTGTTCAGTACCCGCAAGAATTGTTCAGTGCCCGCAAGAATTGTTCAGTACCTGCAGGAATTATTCAGTACCCACAAGAATTGTTTAGTGCCAGCAAGAATTGTTCAGTACCCGCAGGAATTGTTCAGTACCTGCAAGAATTGTTCACTACCCGCAGGAATTGTTCAGTGCCCGCAAGAATTGTTCAGTACCCGCAGGAATTGTTCAGTACCCGCAGGAATTGTTCAGTACCCGCAGGAATTGTTCAGTACCCGCAAGAATTGTTCAGTACCCGCAGGAATTGTTCAGTATCCACATGAATATTTTTATGGGGAAAAATAAAATCTTGGTATGTCCTATTAGGGGTTCCGTACAAAACAGTACCCCGCTCGTTTCCCTGAAAAATTACCTCACCAATAAAAACACCGTAATTAAGGGCCTGTGCCTCGGCCTCAAAAAGGGCACTTGGTACTGGTATCCAAATCAGAGGGAGTTTGCCCCCAGGACCCCGCTCCCTCCCACCATGTGCTGTCCTCACTGAAAAATTCCTTCCCTAGAAGTTGTTTCTCTGCTCTAAGGAGCAGCTCGCCGTGATGAGGGAGCAGCTCACGGCACTGAGCTGTTATCAGGCTGGACAGCAATAGCCGAGGCAATCCAGGCTCTAGACTAGCTGTTGGCTCACAAACCCTGGCCACTTGGACACTGCCTAGCAATCTCATCCAGTGAGTTTATTGCCCTGGGTATTCGTAAAGATGGCCATGTGAACCGGTCAGAGCATTACGCTTGGGCAAAAAGACAATAAAGAAAAAGAAATAAAAAAATTTAAATTTGTGGTAACTCAATAAAAAAGAAAAAGAAAAGGGCTGCGGTAAGTCGGTCAGGTAGGGCCATGTGCCTTCACCATCTAAAGTCGTCAAGATGAAGAGTGTGAACCAGGGCTGACAAGTTAAATTTGACAGGTTTTGTCTCGTTTATTTTATGTTGTTCAATAAGAAGACCTACAAGGACTCTTCATTTGTTTGTTTGTAACCCCCGCCCCCCGCCCCTCTGCCCACCTCCAGTCCCATTCGCCCACCCACACATCCCTGAACACCATGTCCGCCCTGGAGGGCTTTCTTTTTCCGACCAGGAATAACTCCTTGAGTGCCAATTGACCCTTGAGGGTGACTTTCCGAACACGCCCTTCTGCAGGGGGCAGGGAATCAATAGGCTGTTACCGATGAAGGGGAGAGGTCCCACCAAAAGTGGCCAGACCAGAATAGAAAGGCTCACAGTGGATATATCCATCGCCCTGTGATACCTACATAGGCGTGAAAGGAGATGCGACACAAGTGCGACGGGACTTTAAGAGGATATTGCTTAATCCCAATCCAATTTCATTTCTTTTGAAACGCTTTAAGAAAATTCAGCACATCACTGCTGGTTGCCTTGCAAAGGGAAATGTTAACATGTATCTTGGGGAATCTTTATAGAAATATTGCTTTAATGGCTTGCAATAGTTTAATAGTAATGTTACTCATTTTCTCTCCCATTTGGAATAGAAGAATTGAAATGATACAGAATTTTATGCAGCGAGCATCTGAAATTTTGTTCCGATTTTGAATTTTTTCGTCGATTTATTTTGTCGCTACGGTATGAATTGAGTCAATTCATTGAGTCAATTCAATTCAATTTCAATTTTCTAGGTTTTTATTACTGACTTCAAATGCATGTTCTTCAGTCGTAATACTGGGCCGACAAATCTCCAATGTGTGTAAGGTGGTCCTTCCTGGGGCTAGGCAATATGGCCGACGACAAAGGCAACCAGTGAATGAACCTATTACATAACACATACCTGTACATAGTAGTGACATCTGCTAGCCATTTCTCGAACACTACGATCCTACCCCCCTGCCTCCAATTTCAACTACCCATTAGGATCCAGTCCAATCGTAGTGATTGACCCTGGGTGATTATGTATTACCTACGATTGCCTATTCAGGTACATGCTTTTCCCCTCTATATCTGCACCACTCATAGTGATTGACCCAGTGTAACCTAGAATTCCCTTATGATCCAGGCCAGGTTGGTACGATTTCAGAGGTGCTGATACTTAGCGTCTGAGAAATGGCTTCCTGGTGATACAATTGGGAACTGCTCCTGTCAATTTATCACTACTTATATGCGCACATATAAGTAGCTTGAAAAGGGAGGGTCGGTAGGTTGGATTTTTTTTCTTTTACATTTAAATATGAAATGTTAGGGCACATATCAATGGATGTATCACATTCTTTGATTTCATTGTAAAATAATGATGGGAAAATAACAATTGTGAGAGAGGTGAAGAGCACGAAAAGGATACAGGAAAAATCCTCAAATAGTAATGAAAAAAATCTGAAATATGAAAAAAAATGATACAAAATTCTTCAATTTTTATTTGGCCTTATTGTGTTGAAGCTAGCAATGGACTCGCCATGTGATATAGAGTGTATATCAAACAATGATTATATATAGTCAAAGTCTTTGAATTTATATGAAACATAAATTTATCCATTCCATACCACAAGCTACGACCACTGTCACCGCATCCCAAACATAGTGGCTGTAGACATACCTCTACATAGAGACAAAATTTATGAGTGAGTGAGTGAGTAATGGTTGTTTAATGCCAAGCCGACAGCTAAGGTCATATTCATGGCGGAAAAAGTACATTAGACATCAGTTCACAAAGGAATACATGTGCCTGTGCCCGTGCATATGGACACCAGACACATGTAAGAAAGAGGGGACAGGAAAGAGGAGATTCAAGGAACGAATATGTGCCAGTGCCCGCGCATATGGACACCACCCACACTCAGAGAGGATAGAAAAGCAAGACATAGACCCCTTTTAAAGATGGCCTGGGGCTGGGGAGGCCCGACAAAATTTATGTGATGGAGGGGCTAGATCTGCTAGTTGTGGCTCCTTCCTCTCCCTACCTATTCACTATGGCCTATAGACAGGAGGACCTTGGAGGCTGATGTCTGTAAGGCAATTGGAGAGAGGGGATAACCCTTTAAAGACCAATAGTGCATTCATACATCCATTGATCCTCATGATGCATGAATGCAGCCCTGGTGAGTAACTCACCAGGGCCTCATGCTTTTATCACACCAACCCTACAGGATTAATACACTGACAGAGTGTCGCTATGATGTACCAAGGACGTGCTGGCTCGCTGGCACTTCATTGGCGCATCATGATATATGGGTATGATGCACCAATGCATTAGAAGCCCATAAAGGCATAAAGCCCTGGCCAATGGCATTGGCATCCCAAGGCTGGCTTACTAACTGATAGATTGCCGTCTGGCTTACATGCCCTGCTACCCATTTCTCAAACACTACGGTCCTACCCCTCTCCTTCCGATTTCAACCACCCCTACGATCCAGACCAATCGTAGTCATTGACCCTTGGTGATCATGTATTACCTACGATTGCCTATACAGGTGCATGCCTTTTCCCTCTGTATCTGCTGTAATCGTAGTGATTGACCCTGTACAATGAAGAATTCCCTTTCAATCCTGGCCAGGTCAGTACGATTTCAGGGTGCCCAAAACTTAGTGTCTGAGAAATGCCTTCCTGGAGGTACTAGTGAAGAGGTTGGTGTGAATATGTGACTGGATCTGCGAAAAAGGCCCTTAGCGCAGGGTGCATTAAGGTCCCTATTCCTAGTACATGTCACATATGCTGTAAAAAGAAATGTCATCGAAATAACAGTGCATTCCTCGTCTCAAAGTTGTCAGAGATCCATTGTCAAAGATTAAAAAAAAAAATTCAAAGAGATTCCTAGTACATTTGTGTACCACCTAACTGCCACCTGAGGCTTCTCATGAAAGCTACACTTGTTCAGTGCTTTTCAGTAACAGTGGTCCACTGTTCAGTTTTATGAGGGTCCCTGGTAGATTCAACAGTTATTTTTACAGGTTACTCTAGGGTTAACCCTGTCACCTGCATACCTAGAACAGCCACTCCAACATTGGGCCAGATTGTCACATTTATAAGTACAGGAATATAAACGGGAGCCCACCAGGGCCGGCGAGTCCCCCATGTCACATGTCGATTTTAAGAAATGGCCATGCCACATGTCACTCAAATCCCTGTGTCCCATGTCACTAAAATTTGGCCTCATGTCACTAAGAAACGAGCATGTCACCATATCAAATTTAGTAGAACGGTCACTCCAACCTGGGGCAGCTTGTCACATTTATAATCCAGGAATCTCATATAAACCGAAGCCAACCACAGGCTTCCATGTCACATGTCGATTTTAAGAAATGGCCATGTCACTATTATATCGAAGTAAGTGGTCCAGACCCGTTATACTCGGTGCTAGCACCATATAATGGCACTAGGCACCAGTAGGCCTATGACCTTGTGACACTCTCTAAGCATTTTCTTATATGTAGATATATTATTCTTATATTTTATGTCATTGCAGATACGATCATTACTATAGATTAGTACTAGAACAGATAAACCCCATAGGCCATGACATAAATGCAAATGTCCACTCCCATGGAACATTTTTGCGTCGCATTCACCTCGGTGAGGCCCGTCCGCATTCAACTCCGCCTTATTTACTACGGAAATTAGACCTACCCTGCAAAAGCTACCATTTCCACCTGTTTCTGTAAAGATCCAACTGTGTCTTCTATACAGATGTTTGTTATATAAATTGTGCTTGGAACTTTAAAGACCCCACCTAGTGGAGTTTAAGTGAACTAGTTACCAGAATCTAGTAGGTAAAGTTATCAGACATGGCCCTCAATACCTGCAAGTGTAGGTTTACTAGAACTATCACCTGCGCCAGGGAATCAGTGCTGTGGTCGGGGGCCATATTCATTGTCTACTTATTATAAGGACATGCTCTTAGCACAGTGAATTATTTAGGACCAGCCCATCACTACATACAGTCTATAAGCGGTATCTAGAGGCAGCATGTAAAGGGAACACTGCACAACGTTTTAGACATAAGCTTGATGTTGTATAAGAATCAAGGGAACTTCAAAGCAATTATTAATTTTGTATACATTTAAACCGCTAAATATAAGATTCATCATTTAGGTGCACCTGAAAATTATTGAGTATTATTATTTAGGATATTCTGTAAGTTATCATACATACAGTTTGAACCTGACAACCAGCATTTACCAGGGTCGCAGCCAGCAAATATTATTTGGGGGGGGGGGTTCTTTAGGGGGGTGGGGGGTTGGCACTACACCTTTATAGGCTCCTTTAGCGGACCTTCCCATCATTTGGGGCCCCACGCCCCAGCCTTCCTCACTTCCCTACACCAGTGTGTACCTAGATTCTGGAGACCATACTATAGTCATGACTAATATCAGTGGGCTAACAGTGATTATAGAGCTGGTGATCAATCTCATGCTAAACTAGTATACTGAAAGCACCAAGGTCATCAGACTGACGATACCCAAAACTACAACCTTAGGTACTCAGATTGAGCACCCAGGGTAGTCACCCTAATGGGTTTAGGTCAAGACACTCACCCAAGGTAGTCAAACTGATTACATAAGGTTGTTAGAGTGACAACCTTGGAGCTGACTACCTTGGGTCCTCAATCTGAGTACCTAAAGCTGTAGATTTGGGTATCGTCAACTTGAGCACCTAAAGTCCTCAGCGGTGAAGACCTTCAGTTGAAGACTGAAGGCCTGATCATCAAACATGAGTGGCACATACCTGCCACCTTGGGAGTATGTTACATATTGTCAACAAAATGCCATAGACTCATACTGGAGAGAGGTATACTGAGGGAATTCACTACCTGTAAGGTGCTGCCCCCTGTCTATACCTCTTCCGACGACTCTAGGTCCTCAATCTGACGAGTTTAAAGATCTGCAGGGTTTTCAGTGTACATTCTGACATGATGCTAGAGGATTCTAGAGGATTGGTACACTCCCAGGATTGATTCACTCCCGAGTCAGCACTTTATTGGTGCATCATGCCGACCAATGGGCATGATGCACTGCTGCATTACCATCCCTTAAAGGGTTAGTTCTGCATAATACCACTAGGATTGAGGGAGCAGCTCACGGGAGTGGGCAGGTGTTTGCCCAGCCTCGGCCAGCCGCTGACAACACCTATGTGATAGTCTGGGTTCAGCCCGACATAACACTAGTTGTTTATTCCACTTAACAATTTAATCCAGAATCCGTCTGAACTTGGATATGTATTTGCTTTCCAGACTGAGCTTATGATGTTCCCTCTCTCCCATGGGTCAGAAACCAGACTCCAACACATTCTCTGTGTCGTTTGCTAGGACAGGGTAAGGCACTTAGGATAATACATATGCAAAGTAGCAATGCGTATGCGGGGGTTAATTGTGGGCAGATGAAGGGAAAGGGCCCTCCCTGCGGGATTTTTAGTACTGTGTTTGGCCACTGGGGGAGCTACAATAACCATAAATGTGAAAAATAGGCCAAAAATTACTGTTATGTACTTTTTTACATAGAAAAAGATGGTTTTCTCAAAAATGTTCTATTTTCTGGCACTTCCTGTCTATTTGGAATGTAAATGGAACGTTTTGAATCCAAAAAGAGGCTAAAATAGGGGTTCTCAGGTAAATGTGTTACCATGGCAACCAAAATAAATGTTCCAAATAGAAAAAAAATAATGTCAAATGATAGAATGATCCATCATGATTCATATGCTGCAAAAAGCATATAGATACCATTTCTAGATCCAAAACTGTGTCCAAAAGTATGAAAAAGTTTGGTCATTTTTGATTGATTATTTAAATCATTATGCTAATTAGATGTCAAATTCAATGCAAACAACGAATAATACAGCTTATTGCCTATATTGATTCAGTTATGTCATTCCATTTTTGTGAAGCAATATCTCCAAGACCAAAAGGGCTATCTGAAAGGTTGATACCTCATTTTAAAGCTGATAACTTCAATTTTAAATGTCACATTTCACCTCGGAGGACCCTTTCCCCTCATCTGTCCACAATTGTGCTGACACAGGGGAGACTGGGGACGTTCATGAGTGTCTTACCCTGCTCAAGCCATCCTTTCACCCCAGAGGTACACTTGTCTCTCCTATACATATGTTTGGAATATAGACTGTGATTGGAGATCTAGAACTGCCATCTAGTGGAGTTCAAGTGAGCTAACTTCCCCAGGATCTGGAGGAAAAGCCACCAGGCATGGCCTGTGGGTACTATATGCCCACAATACCTGCAGGGCACCAGTGTACCATCAATGCCCCGTGCTTGGACCCTTTTTGTCCAACCTGGTAGAGGAAAATTGATATCAATTGAGGCTAAGGCATGAGTCCAGCCCACGAGTGGAAGGTGTTGGACTGGAGGCTCGAGCCTTGTGTTTGCCCAATAGCCTGTTGGCAAACGAGAGGCACTATCTATGGGTGACTAGCACACAGGGGAGACCTATAAATAGCCGGAGATAAAAGTCAGTGCATCTGACTCAAACCATCGATCATGACAAACACCTCCTGTAGGTTCAAACACAAAAGACCCCGACCCTCCTGATTCATCCTAACTGATAATAGCCTGGTAGTCAGAATTTTTTCAACCCCTTGACCGGGGGGGGGGTGTCAGAATTTTTTCAATACCTCTGATGGGGGGGGTCAAAATAATTTCACCTGTTTTCAGTGGAAAACCCCGCGCGTTAGTATAGGCTAAAAGGGGACGTCCGCGCGCAATTTTTGTCCCTTATGGGGGGTCGAAAAAATTTTACCCCCTCAAGAGGGGGGGTCGAAATTTTTTTCGCGCGTCCGCATGCAAACCCACCAGCCCCCCCCCCTGTTGTTAAAAAATGATCACTCCCTTACTCAAGATCAGGCCCGTGTCATGTTGTGCCGAATACTTAACCCTTTAACCCTTTCAAGCCGTTAATGATATTGTGACATGTACTGGCAATAGGGACCTTAATGCAACCTGCACTAAGGGCCCTTTTCGCAGATCCTGTCCCTAATGCATCCTACCCATTTGTCCTCATGATGCTTGGATGCAAGTAGAGATCGTGAGCCAGCACTTCATTGGTGCATCAAAAAGGCCATTGCACATGATGCTCTCCTACATCAGCGGCCCTTAAAGTGTTAACTGAACTCAAGCACTGAAAGTGCATCATACTCTTCGTCATCATGGTCCTTGAATGCAGCCTTGGTGATTATACTCACCAGGAGGGTCTTGCCAAAAAGGAAATGTGAACCCAAAAAGAAAACGTGCACGTTTTTGTATTGTTAAAAGATTGTTTGGATAATCGTTTAGATGAAACGTGCACGTTTTTTCACTTCTCAAAAAAAGTTTTCCATGCATTATTCTGTATTTTTTTTGTCAACACTATGAAAACGAGTTAGGCCATACACGTTTTCATCAGCACTCTCTGAAAAGATTTATAGAGGTTCTTCCTCATCTTTTTTTGGCAAGACCCTCCAGGACTGCATCCATGCCAACCCTTGGGGAGAGCCAATACCCACCCTGTCGGCATGGCATAGTGCATAAATACAACACCGGCGAGTTACTTTTCCTGTACTGGATTTATCTAGTCTTGGTCGTTTGCGCATGTGTTTATTTCTATCATGGCAAGTGACTGAATTACCTTACTGTTGGCTCAAACTAATAATGAAATAATTTGGAAAAAGGAATCCCATCTTGATATAAGCAATAAGATCTCACAGGCACGGCTTTGCAGCTACTGCCAGGTGTAGGTAGTAGAGGGAGGATGGCGCATAAGAGATATGGTGAGGCATGAAAGGTAGCCAGACACGGCATTCACTGTTTGCCAAATGGGGTTCTATTTGGCAGGTGAAATGGTTCTAACCCCCAGACTACTAGGCCTATATGTGTGGCTTGACCCAGACTATAGGCCTATAGGTGGCTTGGTCCTAACCCCAGACTATAGGCCTATATGTGTGGCTTGGTTCTAACCCCAGACTATAGGCCTATATGTGTGGCTTGGTTCTAACCTCAGACTATAGGCCTATATGTGTGGCTTGGTTCTAACCCCAGACTATAGGCCTATATGTGTGGCTTGGTTTTAACCCCAGACTAGGCCTATATGTGTAGCTTGGTTCTAACCCCAGACTATAGGCCTATATGTGTGGCTTGGTGCTAATCCCAGACTATAGGCCTATATGAGTGTCTTGGTCCTAACCCCCAGACTAGGCCTATATGAGTGTCTTGGTCCTAACCCCCAGGAGGGTCTTGCCAAAAGATAACGAGGATGAACATCTCTAAAAACTTTAAGAGAGTGCTGAGGAAAATGTGCATGGCCTAAATCGTTTTCATAGCATTGACAAAAATAATACAGCAGAATGTATGGAAAAATCGTTTTGAGGTGTCAAAAAATGTGCACGTTTTATCAAAACGATTATCAAGACAACCTTTTAGCAATACAAAAACGTGCACGTTTTCTTTTTTTGGTTCACGTCTCTCTTTTGGCAAGACCCTCCTGACTAGGCCTATATGTGTGGCTTGGTTCTAACCCCAGTCTATAGGCCTATATGTGTGACTTGGTTCTAACCCCAGACTATAAGCCTATATGTGTAGCTTGGTGCCAATCCCATACTATAGGCCTATATGAGTGTCTTGGTCCTAACCCCCAGACTAGGCCTATATGTGTGGCATGGTTCTAACCCCAGAATATAGCCCTATATGCATGGCTTGGTTCAAACCCCAGCCTATAGGCCTATATATGTGGCTTGGTTCTGACCCCAGATTAGGCCTATATGTGTTTATTTTTTTATTTCTTCATATAAATCCTATGTGGCTATGCATCACTCTTAGCATGCTCAAGCAGATGATTCAAAGCGGCAAAGGAAGGCCTCCATGGAGTCCCCTGATAAAACTTTGCCACCCACACTTCTGAATAAGCAATTCACATAGAGAGACAAATGGCAGACTTAGTCCTTTGTACCAGTTCATTTTTTGTAGCTTTGTATCTCTTCCAATTTCACCCTCCTCTCCACCCCCTTCATTGGAAATCTGTTGAGTGCCTTTCTCCTAAACTCGCCTACCTTTAGAAGCGATTTTAGAGGATAAAAGGGACACTTTGAGATTCCAAATCTATTCCTTGTCTCCACACTAGTGGTCCAAGCCACACTTTTCTTGAGCTCTCAGTGTGGGGGGGGGGCTAAAATTAGCAGGAGGACATGATCCACTTTTGGCAAAGTGTAGGCCCTACAACTTACAAGCCAGTCTCAAAATGCTCACCTTTGTCTACTATAGACTAGTATAAAGTACCGGTCCCCACCCCCTCCCTAACCCCTTTCGTAGCTCTTCTCCTGGTGTTCTCCTGTTCTGCTCCTGAAGGAAGCTATGAAGCCATAGCAATCAAAGACGATGTTCCATCAACCCCCCCCCCACAAGTGCCCCACCCCAACCCTGCCCACTCTTTTTTGATGCGGGAAACGTCACAGCGTCCGCCTGAACTTATAGGCACTTAGTGATATCACCATGGCTACTGGAGGGTAGCAACGTGGATCTGGTGCCACTGTCACTATCAGCTGTGCGGACGGTAAACCGCAGCCTCGGCCCACGGTCTAGGCCTAGGCCTATCCATAGAGACTGTAGGAAAGTCTCTCTGGCCTATCTTACCAGGTGAATAGTTGAGAGGTATCGGATGGAGGTTAGAGCCTGTTTTCCCCGGGGGACACTTTGTATGATTCAGTACCCAGCAAATTGTCGTTATCTGTCGCCATGATTGGTCATCAATGGTGACTCCTTTCTGAGTGATAACTCACTGCGTCATCTTTCGCCACTGTGTGTCAGTCTCACATGGCATGGCAATTTATCACAACAGTCACCAACATGATCTCACTCACTGCGTGAGTATGTGCCACCCCTTGTCATCCCTCACAAAGCATGGTGACTTATCACCACCATCGCCAACATGGATCTAACTCACTGCGTGAGTATGTGCCACTGCCTGTCAACTCTCACTCAGAATGGCGGCTTATCACAAGCATCGCCAACATGGATCTGACTCACTGTGTGATTATGTACCACTCCCGTGCCACTGGCATCAACTCTAACACATAATGGCGACTTATCACTACCATTGCCAACATTGGTCTCACTCAATGCGTGAACTTGTGTCACTCCATGTCAATGCTCTCTAAGGATTGCATCATCTGTCACTCACTCTCACTAAGAATGGCAACTTATCACCACCATTGCCAGCCTTTGTCTCACTCAATGCGTGAATTTGTGTCAGTCCAAGTCAATGCTCTCTGAGGATTGCATCATCTGTCACTCACTCTCACTCACAGTGGCAACTTATCACCACCATTGCCAAAGGTGTTGAGACAGCACCACTGTTCCACATGTAGCCTATCTAGGAAGTGTGGGCATGAAGTTTAAGTCCCATACGTATCAAATGTGCTTTGTTTCACACTGATTTCCATGTAATACTTCAGAGTTGAATCAAACAAGATTATATAGAGAGAATATCAATTGAATTTAGATAGAGGTATCTCTAAAATGAAAGCAACTATCCATAAACACCTTTTCTCTGGTTACAGGAAAAATACATAGGGAAATATCAACATGAACACCTTGTCTGTGGTTAGAGGGAAGATACATATGGCAATACCTTCTCTGGCAAAACATACTTTGATCTGGCAGATGTGAGGCTGCATGATTACCAATGTCGATGATCATGAGCTTTTCATCTAACAAGGTGAGTGATCACCAGCGTCGCCATCACTGGTGAGTCTGAGTGATCACCACTCTCGCCATCCATGGTGAACCTGCGCTATGATGTGGTGCGCGTTTCATCTAGCGAGGTGAGTGATCAACCGCCTTGCCATCCCTGGTGAGTGTGAGTCATCACGATCCTTGCCAGCCGTGGTGAACATGCGCTATGGCATGGTGTGCATTTCATCTAGCGAGGTGAGTGATCACTCGTGTCGCCATCCCTGGTGAGTGTGGGTGATCAAGATCCTCACCATCTGTGGTGAACCTGTGCTATCATGAGGTACGCGTTTTATCTAGCGAGGTGACTGATCACAATCCTTGCCATCCGTGGTGAATGAGCATTATGACGAGGTGTGCGTCTCATCTAGCGAAGTGAGTGATCACTCATGTCGCCATCCCTGGTGAGGATGAGTGATCACTCATGTCGCCATCCCTGGTGAGGATGAGTGATCACGATCCTTGCCATCCCTGGTGAACATGTGCTATGACGAGGTGCGTGTTTCATCTAGCGAGGTGAGTGATCACCCGCGTCGCCATCCCTGGTGAGTCTGAGTGATCACCATCCTCGCCATCTGAGGTGAGGTCATGTGATCACCACCATTGCTATTCCTGGTGATCTTGTGCTATAGCGACGTCGTGTTCCATCTAGCGACATGTGTGAGCCACTTCACACAGGTTGACGAGGAGTCACAACAATTTGCTGGGTACTGGGCAGCTCAATGGTAAAATTCTCAAAATGTGTTGTATCTATAACTTTGTCATCAACACAGCCCGACAGAAATAGGAAAGAGATTATAACCCTGGTGTAAGACTGATTTTAAAAGTGAGCAGGGGGCCAGTGTAGATTTCTTGTAATGTGTCACTAAGAAATGTGTCACAAAATAAGACAGCCTTTGCTGTTACGTCACACAGCACTGTGCATGATGTCATTCATAGCTGTGTGTGACATCAGAAGTGACGTCATACACACAATGGGAGAAAACTGAAAACATAATAGAGTTGCTACGGTTGCTACGCTCCCGGCTGCTCCGCGGCAAGCAACTCCAAAAAAATAATTGTTGAATCTATGAGGGAGCCTTTTAAAACTGAACAGTGAACCACCATAGTTGTATTGCAGTGTCCCCGTGTAGTTTTCACAAGAAGCCCCAGATGGCAGTGTGGTGGTACAAGGAATCTCCCTGAAAACAAAGACGGAACTCTGGCAACTTTGGGACAAGGATTCCGCCATTATTTTGACTTTTTTTTTACAGTGTAGAAATTGACCACCTACGCTCTCCCCAGGTTACAGTGACTCATTGATGACGACAGTAAAAGTACTTTTATAGGGCATGAGCATTGCCTATCAATAGTGAATGGATAGTGTAATGGAGAATGTCATGCATCCAACCAGCAGAAAGTGATATCATAAATGTGAGATTCGATAGGCTCCATGTGGCATATGGCTGATATTAATTGAGCTATCGATAACGTTCAATGTCTGTCCTACCCACAGAGTATTAACCAATCAAAGAACCTGCCTATCTACACTCTAAGAAATGCCATCAAAATAATAATGTTCCCTCAGCTATGTGAGGACAAATATTTCACTTTTATGTTCATGTATTATAGGGCTGTGTGCTTCAATGTACTGTTATCAGGGGCTTCATTGTAGAATTTGCACTGCTTCACTGCATTGCACTGTTGGTGATTTACTGTACGATTTGCTGGACGCCTTGAGTGTGTTTCGAAAAGATTTGAATGTGGATTCTCACTCTAGCTAACTCACATTCCCGTTCTCTGCTCTTCTCCACCCTGAGAAATGACTTCCCTCCTTATACATGCAATGGAATTGACTTCCTCTGAATAAGACAGTGGTGCAAAAATGGGGGAAGTGGTTCCAAGACTCAAATTATATATTACTTATGCCAGGGAATTGGAGGAAGGAACTAGCCAGGAATGGGTTCTTACTTGAGAGGTACACACCGATTCTGGGTCTTTCCTGAACCACGTCTCTCATTACTCTCCTTTTGTCAACATGACAGAGAATCAATTCCCTAAGGTGAGTCAGTTCCATTTTGGTAATATTAGCATCTCTAACAGAGCTCAATTTCAATCTTTCAAAAACAGCCCCCTGGTGGAGTCAACAGTTATTTCTTACAGTGCAAGGCGTCAGGCATCCCTTATCTCTGCACATGACTGGTCACGTCCCACATATGATGGCACGTTATTGGAGAGGGCAACGTCTGGAATAACTAAAGGGTGTTAAATTGATTCATTCCAACGTGGAATGAGCTGGGAGTATTGTAATTTGCATGATATTACCATATTTGTGGGCAGCCACATGGCAGTAATTTATCAACAATGACTTTGGTTGAGAATTGTGTAATTTATATAGGCGAAGCATGGCAGTGAGAACTGCATGGCTGGCGACCAGCCTGTACGTTGAGGACATATAATACAGGCAGGCTATGTATGAGAATTCAGCTGCCAATCATCCAAGAACTCACTGACAATAGGGCACCCTATCACCCCAACCATCTACCTGCCTCTCCCATATACAGATGCTTCCTCAGTATACATTTGTACTGAGTTTTTATGAATATAGTGAAAAATGTTTTTTACCAGCTAAACATAAGCAGTGGAAAATATAGGATAGATTCTTCATTTCTTTTTTGCCAGCTAGAACTCTTTAATGCCACAGTCAAAAAGTAAATCGCTAGCTCTAGCATGAAAAGGTAGCTACACTGAAGATGTTTTGATCACCTACAGCGGGGTTATTCGAAGTATGTTATGGGATAGTCAAATAAATCTATGCCAAAATAGAAATGGGTGATACACGGCACATATTGGCTTTAGTGACAGCCAAAGTGGGAAGTCTTCCTAAAACCCAGAGTCCAATAGGACCCTGTCGCCCGATTGAGCCATACAAACCCCATATAAATCTGGTGACAGAAGCCTAGTGGACTACCCATAGTCCACTTGGCCTCTGTCGCCAGATTTCATATAGGTTTTTATGGCTCAGTCGGCCGACAGAGGCCTTGTGTTTTAAGTGCCAACCACTATTAAGCTAATAGATGATGCATATCGGGGCCCTAGGGCTGTATATACAGCATATACAGCCCGTGGGGCCCCGATATGCATCACCTAATAGGTTTATACCACCATTTCCTCCATTTTGTATCAATTTCTTACCTGAAATCCAAAGAATATAGCCAGGCAAAGACATTTTGTAAAAGCAAGCGATACGGCCTGGGTCACCGCTCTGCGCGAAGCCATTGTTTTTGTTCCTTGTCGGGAGAGGTACCGCCGTGTTTACACTCACTTTTCGTATGGAATCCAACCATGACATGTTATAATATTAAAATCCCAAGAAGTATTCAATCCATAGACGAGGAATGCGTGCTAATTTTCTCCATTTTCTTCAATATAAATCCATTGATTTTCCAAAACGGTCCGAAATTTTCGGCGTCTTCCTCGTTCGGCGAGCGGATGACCTATATCCACATCCCGGCCACTGACACACTTTCACCAAACAAGGAGGCGGGTGGGAATGGCAGACCGCGACTCGCTTAGGATAGAAAAATCAATGGATTCTTATTTATTTCGAATATATTGGACATATCAAGCATGGAGTACTCATCTAGAATGTCTAAGGATATGTATGTATTAATTTGAAGACGTGTCATGGTTGGATTCCATACGAAAAGTGAGTGTGAACATGGCGGTACCCCTCCCGGCAAGGAACAAAAACAATGCCTTCGCACAGAGCGAACCGGGCTGCGACTCGCGTACGTTGGGAAAATCAATGGATTCTTATTTATATTGAAGAAAATGGAGAAAATTAGCATGCATTCCTCTTCTATGGATTGAAAACTTCTTTGGATTTCAATATTATAACATGACAAGCTTGGAATCAAGACGAAATCTGACTGCAAACTTAGCACTAGGACCTCAGGTTATAACTTATTTATTTTCGCATTGTGTTTCATCACCGTTCAGTGTGGCGCTATGGCTAAGGCCTTCGCCTACCACCACTGCGGCCGGGGTTCGATCCTCAGACGAGTTTGGACATACCAAAAATTTCAAAAATGCACAAGGGTGGTATATGCAGAATAATGCACGGCTAAACTGCATATATACCCACCAGAAGTCCTGAAATCGTGGTATAAATGGACAATGTATAGTCTATAGAGAGTCGATGGCGTGTTCCACCCCACTCCACTCCACTGTAATGTGACATTGCAGGAAAGGCCTGCTGCAGGAGCTACACAATAAACACAAATACATGGAGACGTGTCTGCTCTGGTCAGACCCCCAGAGGAGCTCCTAAGTGACCTACCTTAGCCCTTTAAGGGCTGCTGATGCAGGAGTGCATCATGCCCATTGGTCATCATTATGTACTAATTGATGAAGTGCTGGCGAGTCTGCTCACCAGTAGTTCATTGGACCATCATACCGACCCTTCAGGAGTGTATCGACGCCATAGCGTCAGCATGGTGCATGAAAGTAGGCCTGGTGAGTAACTCACCCGTGCTGCATTCATGCATCATGGCGATCAATGGGCATGATGCAATAATGCATTAGTGGCCCTTAAAGGATTAACATGCGGAAGACCTGCCATTACTAACGCATATAGACAGTCTATGTGGGTACATGGGGGCTGCTGCCATGGGCGTGTACTAGTGACTAAGTTGAGTCTGTGTAGGTGTTCCATATATACTAAGAGAGGGTTGGCCACTCAAGGGCCTTTGCTGCCCTCTGGCAGATACCCTTTGAACTATTTCCTATACATATAGCCATAGTTGACAGAGGTGAGGGGGGACTTTGGCAAAGTCCCCCCTCACCTCTGTCACCAATGGCTATGCATAGGAATAGAGCTGCCAGAGGGCAGCAGCAGTCATAGAGTGTCACACCCTCTCCTTAGTATATAGATAACAACTACACAGATCCAACGTGGTAACTAGTACACGCCCATGGCTGCTGCTGACCACTGGACAGTGCAGTCCAATTCTCCTGGTCAGTGATTGCTCTCCATACACTGCCCCCTGAGGCACCCTTCAGCCTACATTGTAAAAAAAAAATAATGGCAAAATCCTTGTCCCAATGTTGCAAGAGGTTCATTGTAATTTTCACGGAGATTGCTTGTACCAGTGTACTGCCATCTGAGGCTTCATTGTAGAAACTACACTGCTTCACTGCAATAACATTACAGTGATTCACTGTTCAATTTTACAAGGATTCCTTGTAGATTCAACACTTATTTTTTAGAGTATAGACCAATAATGGGCAGTGCTAAGGGTGGGACATAGAGGCTGAGAAGTGGACAGCATAGCCTATAATGATTCTCTTTACAGCCCTGGGGTGAATGCCCTGGAGAGGAAGGGCTCTTCCCAGAGGTATAGTTTATATGCTCTCTTCAGAGCAATAGAGAAGACATCGGTATGATCCTGTGGCACATACCAACCACCCTTTTATGGGTTTGGGCTTGGTTAGATGAAGAGGGATGAGGAGTAAAAAGGTGCCCAGAGAGTGAACTATGACGATGATGATGACCAATAGAGACAGATGGATGAATAAATATCACCGATAATCCATAATTTCACCTATTGAGATGGGCCATGTCAATGTAATGGGGTATTTTCACTGTTGGCTGATCTGCCTCTTTGGTCGTAGATAGACTGATAGGTAGGGTTTATTCTCGTAGGAGGAGAGGCATGGTCATGATGGTGACCGGCCTGGGAGTTACTTCTAAACACACTACGACTGGAGCTTTCAAGTTGTACCAAAGATCCCACACTGAAAAAAAAATCTTACTCATGTGAGGTTGGATGCAGACTCAGGCAATTTTGCCAAAATGACTGTGATTTGAGACTCAGCCTAATCCTGGGGTGATACTCTAGCAGGTCCGGAGGCTGATCTTATGGTTGATACTATGGGCCTGCCAGCCTATCTTCCTAGGATCAGGCTGCGTCTCAAATCATTCTCATTTTGGCGACATTGCCTGAGTCTTGATCCAGCCTCAAGTGAGTAAGACTTTTCTTCATTGAGAGAGGGCACAGGCAAATTTGCAGTTGCTGGGCCTTAAGAAATGGCATCCTGGAGAGGTAGAGAAAGGGGGTGTGGGTATGAAGGGGAAATAGTCATGGATCACTAACGATCCCATTGTCAGGAAATCAATCCTGGATCCAGAAGGGCCTCTTGATGGTGCTGCTTGAGAAGGCAGGCATCTGGTCGTCCCAAGAGCCTACTCTCCCTATCCTGGACCTCTCCCCCTACAGCCCCTCTCAGAAACAGTTCACTCTCTACATTGCCAATCTTTCTACTCCAAGCCAGTTTTCTGCTATGGTTCTTGCTCTAATCTCCCGTATATACACACCCCACTAGCGGATTCAAGATTAGGAATAGGAGGGGGCGTGGCCGAAAATAAGGTGGCCAACGCAGTCTCCATTTGAGAAACTACCCACTTAATTAATTCTTCCAATCTCAGGATCTCTGCTCAGCGAGGGTAAGTGACTAGGAAGTGGTTGTTTAATGCTACACTGTAAAAAATAACTGTTGAATCTACCAGGGACCCTCGTAAAACTGAACAGTGAACCACCGTAATTATAACAGGGGGCCAGTGTAGTTTTTACAAGAACCCCCAGGTGGCAGCATGGTGTTACAGATAAAGGTCTGTGAAAATAATAACATCTCTGTGAAAATAACGACGGATCTCTGGCAACTTTGGGATGAGGAATCGTTCGTTATTTTGACATTTTTTTACAGTATACTTCCACAGCTATGGTCACGTTAATGACAGGAATTGTAGCTAAATTAGGCGTCAGCTTCACAAATAATTGTGAGTCAGTGTCAACACATTTGTGCACCCAGACACACAGAGGGGGTAGAAAAGAGGAAATATAGAACCTTTTTAGGAAGCACTTTGGGATCCATTTTTCTCCTACTCCCACCCTCTTCACCATCCCTATTTCAACGCCTCCTTCTTTTAGGTACCAAGAGAAGAACGGTGTTCAACTGCTTCCTCTGAAGCTGACAGCTTGCCTCTTTTAGGTACCACCAATCCTTCACAGCCACCATCCCATTAAGTCCCAGTCCCAAGCGGCCCATTGTTCTTAGCAAGTGCTTGTGGATTCCGGCCTAAAGGCCTATTGACCCTTTAAGGGCCCCCAAAACCCTTAAAGGGCGTAATAGTCAGCATGATGCACCAATGAATTGCAGGTGAGCTGACACAGCAGCACTTCATTGGTGCATCATGCTGATCCTCCTAGGGTGTATCAAGGATGTAGGGTCGGCATGATGCAGGAATGCAGCCCTGGGAAGTTACTCATCAGGACTTCATCCATGGATCATGAAGACCAATGGGCATGATACATTAGTGCACTATCAGCATCTAAAGGGCCAGGAGGGTGGTGGTAATGAAGTTCACCAGGCCTATCCGTGTGGAACTACAAATTATGTTATCACATCACGAGCCTCCATACAACAACAAACACGTATAGCCCTAATGTGTGATTATACTGTCATATTACTGGACTATGATTTGGGAAAACCCACAATCTTTCTATGGTCAAAAGCAAACATTTTAGAAGATAATATAATTGATAATGTAATTTGAACTTATACAAATTCCTGGTGACATATATTATGTCTAATTGACGCTAGAGGTGATGCAGAAATATCAATTACTTAGACACAATCAGACCTATTTAGACGGCCTTTAGATCCTGACGAAAATTGCAATTCTATATCGCGAGTTTTTATGAATAACTCTCATGGAGGGCGTTTTCAGAAACACTGACGATCTTTCTGCGGTCATGTAATGCATTTAGAAGCAAATATTTCATAGAAAAAAATGAAGGTAACCATGTTTTGAAATAGCTATGCATTTCCAGTATTATCCTTAATTGCCATTAGATATAATGTCGTAACACCAGTTGTAAACTTAATTAGACATCAATAAATTACTTTGGATCCGGACGAAGATTGCAATTTCTTTATTGTGAGCCTTTATGAATAACTCTCCTGATCTAATTAGCAATATTCATACCCAATTAAGTGCACATCCTTTGTTTGTTTGGTGTTTAAATTAATTGAGCTAATTTCAACATGTAACCAATAAGCCCTGTAATATCCTTGATGTTATTATGACACCTTTACAGGTGTATAACACGTATATAGTTAAAATTAGATGACTATGACAGTTGTCTTTTCTTATGAATATCTTAATAAGTGTTACACAGTGGATCGTTGCATCTCATTATTGCCCGTCGTTGGATGCGGTGATCGCTTTTAAAGTATCCAAGTTCTAAATGTGAACCTTAAGCCGTGTCCACAGGGCGATAGAATTTGTAATGGCAAAATCCACCGTTCATTTCTGAGGATAAAACCACTTTTCTCATCCATTTCCGATATGTTTGATTTTTGTCGTCGAGAATGGACGACAAAGTGGTTTTATCATTGGGAATGGACGACAAAAGTGGTTTCATTGTCAGCAAATTTTCTCAGTAACAATTATATCGCCCTGTGGACATAAGGCTTCAGACAGGAAAGATACTGTAATATAGACGAATACAACTCGAAATCCTGGTTTACTGTGCACTGTAATGTGTCACAGTTGATAGGGCATTTTTCATCTCTTGTACCCTTTAAGGGCAGCTAATGCATGAATGTATCATGTACATTGGCATGAATGCAGCCCTGGTGAGTAACTCACCAGACCTACATTCACCCATTATGCTGCCCCAACAGGATCAATGCAACTCTAGAGGGTCGGCATGATGCTCCAATGAAGTGCTGGCAAGCAGACTTGCCAGCACTTCATTGGTGCATCATGACGACCAATGGGCATGATGCACCCCTGCATTAGGTGTACCTTAAGGGTTAATCTAGAATTCCAATATATCCCCCCCCCTCAAGAACTCTCTTCAACCTACCTCACTAACTAGGACGCCGCAGATGCCGACCACAAAGAGGATATTGAAGACAGCTGATCCGACAATAGTCCCAACGCCCACGTCTCCTTTTGCAATAAACACACCTGAAGCGAAGCACCAATTGAGAAGACTGATTATTATTACATTTGCTTGATTATGCTTACCTGTGCCCCAGGTGGGCAAGCTATATAAAAACTAGAGAAGACAGGTAGCGGCATAGCAATTTGTCAAAACAGACAATTCTGAATTCTGGTTATAGTTGAGTGAACTGACATTACTATTCTAAAAAGGAGCTTATCTGGTCTCGCTGAGTAAGCACAAAATCTGCAGGGTAGACACGTGTGGGAACTTGACCTTTGTTTACTATTGACAAGGCAATATTAACAGTTTTGAATATGAGCACAGGTTGCGGATAGCTCCACTTAATGTACCAATTAAGACGTGGGAGTATAGTCAAAGGATCAAAGAGCTTTAATCTACAGAAGTCTTCAAGGTGGAGAAGAATTAAATAAGACTGTAATAGATGTAATACTAACAGTTTAACATACCAGTGGAGATTACAGATAACTCCATTAAGATTAAGAATTAAGACGTGGGAGTTGACACAAGTGATCATTAAGGTTAAATCTACAGAGCTATTCAAGGTGGAGAACAGTTAAATGGCTTTTAATGGTGAACCCATGCATCTTTAAACTTGCTGAATACAGCAGAGAGTTTTATCTCGCCTGAGCAGCTTGGCGTGGGAATAGAGCAGTTCACTGGACTCAAAGTAACTCATTCCTAGCATCAAATTAGAAAGGTCACAGAACACAGGGCCACTAACAGCACACTAAGTAGTGCACAGGACATAGGTTAATTCGTAGTTCACAGAGCAACTCGAAATACAGAACAGATCATGTCACGTGAAACAGCTTACATAATTATAGAACTGAGATCAGCCTATAGAACATGAAACAATGGAGGGACATAGAGCTAAAAAGCATTAGGTGGTGGAACGCAAATGGCTCACATGATATGCAGCAAGACACAGAACATGGAGGGTCTCACAGAACAGAGAACAGCTCAATGAGAGAAACAATCTCACAAGACACAGAGCGAGCAACTCACAGTACATAGAACATCTCAAGGAGAGATAATTTCACTTGACACAGACCGGCCCACAAACCACAGAGCAGCTCCCATTGAACACAAAAGAGTCCAAGGCAAGGAAGAATCTCAGATGGTACAGAACAACTCAATGTGAGGGAGGAAGAAGGAGGGAGTCACAGGACAATGACTCCCTCACAGGACACAGAGCAGCACAATAAAGGACAATGAGCCCCTCACAGGACACATAGCACACTGAAAACCCTGCAGATCTTTAAACTCGTCAGATTGAGGACCTAGAGTCGTCGGAAGGGGTATAGACAGGGGGCAGCACCTTACAGGTAGTGAATTCCCTCAGTATACCTCTCTCCAGTATGAGTCTATGGCATTTTGTTGACAATATGTAACATACTCCCAAGGTGGCAGGTATGTGCCACTCATGTTTGATGATCAGGCCTTCAGTCTTCAACTGAAGGTCTTCACCGCTGAGGACTTTAGGTGCTCAAGTTGACGATACCCAAATCTACAGCTTTAGGTACTCAGATTGAGGACCCAAGGTAGTCAGCTCCAAGGTTGTCACTCTAACAACCTTATGTAATCAGTTTGACTACCTTGGGTGAGTGTCTTGACCTAAACCCATTAGGGTGACTACCCTGGGTGCTCAATCTGAGTACCTAAGGTTGTAGTTTTGGGTATCGTCAGTCTGACGACCTTGGTGCTTTCAGTGCAGCACAGCACAAGGACAATGAACACCTTATAGTACATAGAGCAGCACAACACAAAGACAATGTGCCCCTCAGAGGACACAGAGCAGCAAAACACAAGGACAATGAGTCCCACACAGGACACATAGCTACTCATAGGTGATGCGGAAGCTCATAAAACACAATATAACTCACCAATAATGGAGGTGAAAAGTTCAGGAGCTGAGCTTCCGGCGGCCATGAAGGTGGCTCCGGCTACATCGGCACTCAGATCCAATTTCTGAAAAAGAAACGAGATCATTTAAATTGAAATGGCAAATGGGATTCTGTGATTGAAATTGATGCACAAATGGTCATTGAGAGAGGTAAGATGATGCAATTATATGAGCTCATTTTTATAGATTGAGGGACTGATTTACCGTAATCCCCCGCATATTAGACACGTCTTGTACGTGAATCAGGTTGAGGTTGCGCCTTATAGGATTGGCCTGAGTTTGGGGTGCGCCTTATATGCGGGGTAAGGTGAATTACCATATGGGAAATCAGTCAGAGAATTCTACATTATGATTTCTGGAAAGTCAAAAACTGGGTGTCACAACATCAGCTGCTCCCCTACAGTGTATCAGTAGTAATACTACATGGTTTAACCTCATGATCCTTTATTGTGGGCATTGTGTACATATGTCATTATGTGATTCTGTAATTTAGAAGGACATTGTAACATGTATATGACTCAAAAATAACTGGTATTTTCTGTGTAAGCCCTCACTTCCCTTAACAAAGAGACATGTAGATATTTGGATTTTCCCTTTTCATGATGTTATAGCTGCCCTATACAAACATATTGGTCATACAAAGCCGAGTATTCTATAATGGTGGTGAATCTAATTTGGATGCACGGCAGCAGAGCAGACACCACTCAGTGCTGCCGCCAGGAGGCGTTGACCAGAACTAATTAACCAAGTGGTTTTCCTTTCCACCAAAAAGGATAGACCAGCTCAAACAAAAGTCCAATGGTGCACACATAATGAGCTATATCATGCCATATTAAGTGGCACCCTATGGCTTGGGAAGGGATTTATAATCCTCTGAAATACATATCAGACAACACTATATCAGCTTTTATACCAGCTTTAATTTGGACGTAAGGTCGGCAAGTCATGTCCACCCTAGGAAATGTCTGGTGTACAGACATCATCATTTACTATACGATAACCCACTTTATTTCACGTTACAACACCATACAGGCTTAACCTAGGAGCTCCATATTTCACCCCCCCCCCTATTGAATAACCTGGTGGCGTATTCTACGGCCAGCAATAGCACCCGAAATGATCTTAAAACATCATCATTTTACATCCTTTTGAATAGGTTTTGAACATTTCTGACTCAGATAACATGACATAAATACTGAGGGTTATTTCATGAGGTACAGCCTAGTAAGATAACCTCAGTCAGACCCGCTATGAGTGAGGTTCTATTTATTTGTAATGCAGTGAATCAGGTTGATTTCTAGCATGAAGCCCCCAGAAAATCATACAATAAAGCACTGTGCTGTGTGGAATGACAGTGAAAATAACAATGAAGGCTTTGGCTCAAAGTTGCTGGATAACCGCCATTTATTTGTGAAGTGCCCTATATATAGAAATAGATTTCGTGGAAACCAGTGTTACCTATATCGGTACACCCGAGGGGAAGCCTTGACGGCAGCGTGATATTTTATCTCCCCTATCAGTGCCTTTTGCCACTGATTGATACTTGACACTGCTAATGGAAATTGCTATTTTGAACCACGTAATCTGTTTAACAACATGATAATCAATGTGGTCTCATCTCACATGATTTAGTTTCCCGACATGAGACCAGTAATGATAACCCTGATGAATGTAAAAAGGGTTTATGCAAAATGAATATTAAAATTGAATCTCGATCAGTTTGAATTTGTCCGCATAAATATGTGTTATTTATAACCCTTTGAGTCTGTGTGCCACTTTAAAAATAATTCTGATGATCAGAAATGTATGGAAATGGGAGCAAACAATGTTCATATTTATTGTGGGGACCCTTCAGTATTTACCTGACAGGGCTGCTCTAGAGGCACAGACTGAGTAATCTTTAATAGGCCTACATTATTTAGTAGTTGTAGCAGTAATTACGTCCCCAAGAGGTAACTCCTGACCCATCTTTAATCTGGAATCCTAACTCGAGGCTAAACTTAGAAGGGGGTTCGGGTAGAATGGACAGTCTAGTATTGGTGGGCCGAACTATGTTGTTTGTCTTTCATACATATCACCTGTCCTTCTCGGTAATCTTTGGTAAAACACAAACCGAAAACCCCTCGGACATTGTCCTGTCTGTTTTTCCTACGCCAAGTGAGTAATAACCTAAATGTATTTAATCTTCTAAAATCTATCAAAGAAGATAACTCTTCCTTTGATTAACACTGGGCTTAATTCCCCTGGCTCTGCCTGCTGCCTGGGAAAATATGGCCTCTGCCTGGGGAAATATGGGCCTAGCATAACTACCCGAGAAGCTGCAAGCTTTGATATATTATTGTGAACCTCACGAACGAATTGCACCAAACATAATGTTTCACTACCAGCCTTGAAGCTTTAGGGCTCAGGAAATATTCAAGTGAATCTCAGTACATCTTTCAAGTTATCCAGTAAATAATTCTGTATCTATCAGATCTATCAAAATCATATTTTAGTAGGGGGTGTGAGGGTATCCTTTTGACATCACAGTGGAAATGGAGCCGTGGTAAATTAGATCCAGTTTCTTCACAATGGAGAATAAGATTCAGTTTCTCCTTCAAGGAAATGAGATTCAAATTCTCCGCCATGGAAAATGATATCCAGTTTCTCCGCCATGGAGAATGAGAACCAGTTTCTCCACCATGGAGAATGAGATTCAGTTTCTCCACACAGAATGTGTCTTCCTATGGTCTAATATATAGCTTTTAACATAAAATAATGTCTAATAACTTACATAGCAAATCTTCTCTAGTGAGGCAACAAAGTAGATGTCACAGACGACGGCCAGGGCAGTGAACATGTAGATGACCATGATGAAATGAAGGATGATGGCACCATTCTTCCTCTGCTCGTGGGTGAAGGCATCAGTAGGGAACTCATGGTATGCTGAAAATGATAAATATCAATATGGTTAGGACAGGTTGTCAGAGTATTCATGGGAATGTTATGATGGTCATTACATATAGATTTTTATATCATGGTTGAGGTATTTTCCAGAGAGTTGGAAAGCTAAATTTACCACTCCGCCTACCGTAAAACCGTCATTTTTAAGCCGCGGCTATAAGCCATTCAGACTCCTGGTGTGGCTTAAGCCATTCAGACTCCTGGTGCGGCTATAAGCCATTCAGACTCCTGGTGCCGCTTAAGCCATTCCGACTCCTGGTGCGGCTATAAGCCATTCAGACTCCTGGTGCGGCTATAAGGCATTCAGACTCCTGGTGTGGCTATAAGCCATTCAGACTCCTGGTGCCGCTTAAGCCATTCAGACTCCTGGTGCCGCTTAAGCCATTCAGACTCCTGGTGCGGCTATAAGGCATTCAGACTCCTGGTGCGGCTTAAGCCATTCAGACTCCTGGTGCGGCTATAAGCCATTCAGACTCCTGGTGCGGCTATAAGGCATTCAGACTCCTGGTGCGGCTTAAGCCATTCAGACTCCTGGTGCGGCTATAAGCCATTCAGACTCCTGGTGCGGCTATAAGGCATTCAGACTCCTGGTGCGGCTTAAGCCATTCAGACTCCTGGTGCGGCTATAAGCCATTCAGACTCCTGGTGCGGCTTATAGGTTCACCCTGAACTCAGGGTACAGCTTATATAGGAAGGTGTTTATACATAAGGCCAAGTAATTACAATAACTTGGATTGCGGGATTTTCATGCTCAGACGGCCAGAGGTAAAAAAAAATTGATTTTGAGACAAAAATCCCTGCGGCCAGAGGCAAAAAAAAATCCACATAGAATACCCCAAAAAGGCAATTTTCGGGCAATCAAAGTCACCTTTTGGCCATGAAATGAACTTTTTTGGGAAGGGAATTTTGGAAAGTTGGCCATTTGACCATAACCATGGATTTTTTTTAGATTTTTTTACCAAGAATGTGGAAAAATCCCAGTGGCTAGAGATAAAAAAAAAAAAAAATACCACAAACCCAGGATGCGGCTTATGTGTGGGTGAGGCTAAAACACGGGGTTAACGCTCCCTATCACTAATCCCCTCCAATACCTTTGAAGGTGAACAGAAGTTTGAGTCATTATCCATGCTTTTTATGTATACAATAGACAAAAATGTGACCTTAGCTGTGCCTAAAAGGATGCTGGTAAACTCAGGGATCTTGTTATATTATACACTCTCAGCCCCCATTGTAAATGGGCTATAGAGACCACTGTACTTGGTAAAGGGCAATCCACATCGTGACATAGCATTTGTACTAACAGCAACTCCTACTGCTTTCCAAAAGTAGAGGCGATCTACTGCAAAACCCTTGACCCAGTCTAACAAACTGTAACAGTGTAGGTGCGCTTTATATGTTTGGTTTAACGGTATGGGTGTGTACTGCATATAGAGATATTCACTCTTGATGATAGTATTTGCTGAAGTGATCGCTTCAGCAGTAATCTATACCTCTATTCAATCAAATATTTATATGTAGGGCCGTATGAGGGGGTCTGACCCCTGATTAGGCCCCTGACGAGGCGTAAGAAAAGGGGGACCAGGAGGCCAGCCCCCCCCCCAATAATGGGAACGTCCCCTATATAAGCCTATAGATATAAACGTATAGCGGCCCCCTCAACCGAGACCCCTACCCCCGTCATAAGGATAAATTTCCTTCCTACGCCTCTGCCCCTCAGGGTTTACACACCAATGGCACACACGACCCCAGCCCCCTCCTGCCAATGATATAAATTGACCACTCCCTTATGTTGACGTGACTGACTGAAACGTGACCAATGAGAAGCACGACAAGAACTCATCTCACACTCCCATTGTATTCAGTATCTATTGGCATGACCGGCTTAACCCTTCAAGGGCCGCTGATACAGGAGTGCATCATGCCCATGGGCCGTCATGATGCACCAATGAAGTGCTGTGAGTCTGCTCACCAGCACTTCATAGGAGCATCATTCCGACCCTCCGGAACTCAATAGGGTCGGTATGATGCATGAATATATCCCTGGTGAGTTACACACCAGGGCTGCATTCATGCATCATGACGACCAATGGGCATGATACATTATAACAGCATCGGCCCTTTAGGGTTTAACAGACTTATGAATATTTCAGTCTGCAATGTATAAACCAATCTAGATAACATGAACTCAATATCAGGATTCCTACATTTGGCATACATCACGAAGGTTATAGATAACCTTGTTTTGCATTCATAACACATCCGTCAAGTGATGCGTTCAGTATGTATTCTAATATAACTCTCTCCTTGTTTCTATTGCTAACTTCCAGAGATTAACTAGTCAAACAAAATTGGATTTCATGACTTAATATTTCATATTTCTATCAATACATACATGTATACTGGAACAAATGTAAATATCCCTTCACATGTGTCCTGGAATTTGATGTAATAAAAGTGTTCACATCTCGGCAGAAAAGAAATACGTTTTTAGATCATGAAATCGGTGGTTTCAGACAGCAAATACCTGGCAAAAAGCGACATTTCCATATCCTACTTACAAGGGTGAACTTGTGGGGTATATTCCCGGCGAGGTACATTAATGCAGTAGGAATGCTATATCACGTAGAAGAATCTAAATATGCACATAACTACAGGCCATGTTGGACTAGGGCCTATAGTTGTATACCCTTACGGTAGACAGATTTAGGGCCACTCTGTAAGTAGTATAGGAAATGTAGTCCGCCCCAGGCAGAAGTATGAGCTCGCAGTAGTCAGCTATTGTCAGTAGTATATGAAAATGGGGGAGTGCCACGGGCTTGTGCTTATTTCAATATTGCTGACGATAACATAGGATCCAGGAGGTTATTTCAAAGCGGGCTAACATCCCCCACACCTGCAATATTGGTAAAACCTAAACCTATCATAGCAGGCTCTGTTAGTGTGTGACTCTATCTATCAAAATAGCCTGCATTACTCCTGAGGTTATGCTACCGAGAGCAGATGATATATCCTAACAGTGCTCTACTGAGGCTTTCATGTCAATCTATAAGAAGTACATAGACAAAGGTTCACGAGTGTTGGGCTTGTAGGGTTATAATTATCATGTTATTCTAGTAAGAAATGTTCAAAAATCATCCAAGATGAAATCAATCTGTTAAAGGACCATTTGGGATGCTTTTCCTGGCCGTGAGATATGGGTAAGGGTTATCTCAATGGGGGGTGTCAGATATGGAGCTCCAATGCTAAGTCTATGGGGTATCTGTATTCCACTCCTTCCAACATAAAATAGAGGGAAAATGTAGTTTGAGACAGGATGGTGTATGCTGTCATGTCAATCTGTAAGTAGTATAGGGAAATTGTAGTTTGTGACAGGATGTGGTATGCTGTCATGTCAATCTGTAAGTAGTATAGGGAAATTGTAATTTGTGACAGGGTGTGGTATACTGTCAATTCAAACTACTTTGCAGTAGCCTGGTGTATAAGTAATTTATTTATTTTATTTCCCTTAGTGTAGGTGAATTGTAGTTTGTCACATGCAAGGATATGATCATGCTTGTCTCTAAGTTGAACGTTAAACAGTAGAATGGTATTTTGCCATTGACAATTAATTGTCAAATTGCCATATCAATTTGGCAGTACAGAAGATTTGAGTCATCTGACAAAGTATCCTACAAATTCCAATATATATTAAGAAGATATTGACACCCCAAGCACTTCAATATTCAGGTGAAAGGTGTAATGCTTCGTGTGATCTTATAATGCTTTATTCATGGTCGGGGGATATGCCAGGAAAGGTCTACAATAGGCTATGACCTAGAACAGAGAGTGTAACACCACGCCACCCATGAAAGAAGTAGAGACGCAGTCAGCTCGATGGTCTTGGGGCACTGCCAGAGACTGAACATGGTGAATTAGGATTAGGACTAGAAGGTCTAAAAAGGATCAGGTCTGAGCTCTGTGTCAATACCCTCCAAGTCGTTTCTTTGTCGGCTTCCCAGAAGATGGTGCCCACCTGATCAGATAGAAATGCCCTCTATCGGCAAGCATCCTGCCAGAATATTGACAGATGCTGGGGGTCTTGGCTGGTGCCCGGAGTGTCCTAGGTTGGCCAAGTGTCCGTGCCAGTGTGCAGTCAATGAAGAAAAGCGGAAGAAGGTAATGAGTGTGCGCACAACCACAGACTGGTGTGATTGAGCGATAATAGAGGTCAAGACTATATCAGCCTTTATACCACAGTTATCACTTTTCAGAACGATATTGGGTGCCCAAACTGGATAATCTGAGTGCTTATATCACAGGATAGAGGCACTAAGAGTTGACACTTGAATATTGACAGTGTTCTTTTACTATACTGTTCTTATATGTGACAGCAGCTATGACATAGCTTTGACAGTGGTTCATACTGAAAAAGCTTAGCATTGCCTGGGATCGGTCCTGGGACCTTCTGATATAAAGTCCTGAACCTATCCATTAGGCCAAGGGGCTGGACAATAGTGTTTGGTTAGATGAGTCATATGTCTGGGACCCTGTAGATACCATATATATATTTCTATGTCAGTGAATGCAGAATGCATTCTGATGCATTCTAATGCATCCTAAAAGTGCAGACCATGGTAAAAACGCAATGTGTGATCATTATGCTTGCATGTGTGCCTTTTAGGTACTTGATAGAGGCACGAGGCAGAGCTGAGTGCCTCTATCAGTACCTAAAAGGTACTAGTGCAAGCATAATCATCATATATTACATCCATAAAATAGTGCTGTTGTCAATAAACCATTTTCAAAACCAGAAAAGTATGCTCTGTATGCAACTTAAAAGCTGAAGTTAATATTAACAGATTGGTAATGGTAGGTCTAGCCGGTTGCATATCGAACTCAATGGATTATCTAGACCTATCATCTTATTGATGCTTTTCGGAATTTGGTTGCTAACACCTATGAGAATTATGTCTATTATTTTAATATGTATGAATAGCCTTATAAATATGTGAAATGGGTACAATTTTTGATTCTAGATAAATACTACTAAAACGGCTATGAGAGACGGAGACACTTCCCAATGTTTGTGTAATTCGTGGAACCTGCAGGCTATGCTACACTCAGATACAATGCTTCCATCTTTCTCTGATCTGCAGCCTACTATACCGGACGCTCACTGGGTGCGGCTTATAGCCTACAGGCCTTGCATGTATTGATATTCAATAGGGCTGAGTGCTGACTACTTACTCTTACCTCAGCCTGTCCGGGTAATGGACAGCCTCGGCACAGCCACTCTACCAAAGGACCTCTCATAGGATAGGTTTGATTTTCCTCACGTGCCATTCCTCTCCATCTACTTTGCTCAGGAGGGGAAAAAAGAGAAAGAGAAGGGTCAACTGTTGACTTCGCAGGCATGGAGGTCATTTCTAAAGGTACTACGATTGCACATAACACTTAATCTCGCCCGATCGGTATTCTAGGGAATACCTCTCTTGTGTTTGGGGATTATGGTCCCCATTTTCTGGGGAAGATTACTACATGAGGTATCTGCTTACAAATAAGTACTACAGCAACCAGCGGACAAGACTACTTTTACCCATCATCCCTGTAAGCCACCGATGACTCATGCTAGTTTTCGAGTTGGGCCCAGCTTGCACAACACTAAAACTTCAAATACTAATGAGCGTGATTCCTCTAGGGGTCTTGCTACAACCTGGAGGGTGCAGTCATAGTATGTTGAGAAACATCCCCAGGAGGAAATGAAAGGGTCACCAGACTTTATGGACCAGTTCCATTTTACTATATGTTGTTGAACAGTGACCAGCAGCCTGTTAGATTCAGTCCATCCATGAAGATATGCTGGCAACTGTCAAATTTAGATAACAGTGTTTGGGAGTGTGCAGCCGAGGTGATGGGGCGGTGTAAAATATGGATATGTGTAAGCTCTCTCAGAGCTCAAAGCTAAAACATATATAGGCTTGGGAGAGGTAATATTTTGTTTAAGAACAGGGGAAGGGGAGGGGTCGATTGGTTGGTTGGCTTGGAACTCCCTTAGCATGCAGATTTGTTCAAGTATACGTGAAGTATTACTTATTTCTGAGCCATTCCAATCCATCTCTTTACAATAACTTGGAATTGGGATAGTTAAAGAGTCATTCTACAAAGCAGATGTCTGGCCGCTAATGGTGAAACACATTCTGTCTCAGGCAATCATGCAGGTCGTGCTTGAAAAACTCACCCACATTCCATTGAATATTTCAAATACTTTAAATGTCCTGAGAATCAAATCGTACAGATCAGATTCCTGCAACTTCCAAGATGGCCAACATCATACAATGTGTCCATTATGTTAACAACATAATGGGGTTAAATATCTTTGTGGGACGTAAAATTTTGCTGAGTCACTGCAATCCAATACAGGTCTGCGGACACGATGTCTTCCCAAATCTATCCTAATACACCCACGTATTGTCCAAGCCAACCAGGTAGATAACATCATGAATGTGTTTAACCCTTTAAGGGCCGGTGATGCAGGAGTGCATTATGCCTATTTGCTATGAAGTGCTGGCGAGCCTGCTCGTCAGCACTTCATGGCGCATCATGCTGGTGCTCTGGGAGTGTACCAAGCCCATAAGATTGGCATGGTGCATGAATGTGATACTGGCGAAGTACGCGCCACAGCGGCATTCATGCCGCATGACAACTTATGTCATGACTAATTTGACTTGAATAAAACATATTTAACGGTGCGACAAAGAAAATATTTTTACATGTTGACAAGTCTCTGTTTTATCCAAAGGTGATGGCCTACCATGGAACTAACAGAAATGGTTTCCTTTTACCACTATGCAGCTTCGATTAGATGCCAGAGTAGGTTATCAAATAAGACCTTACCAATATATTCAAATTATGATGTATTGTTCAACCAACAGAGTATGCAAATGAGAGTAGTATCAGCCTTCAATGTGATGCTGAGAATGAAGACACCTCTCTGAAATATTTCTCATTATGGCACAAGTTGTAAAAATGTTGTCAAAATGATGCTGGATCTCTGGCAACTCTATGACAAGGATTTCACCCTTATTTATTTTACATTTTTTACTAGTCTGGGTCTTCATTTAATTCAATATTCTTTAGGTATCCTGCAATGGTCTGAATTGTCTCCTTACAGCGGATTGCAGTACAGACCTCACTACGTCACTGTATTACAATTACAGTGGGTTACTGTTCCATTTTATGAGGACGCCTGATAGATTCAACGGTTATTTCTTGGAGTTCAAGGTTGCATACAGGTATTAGATTCAACGGCACACAGGTTATAACGCATATATACATAAACCTGCTAGGTGTCAGATAGCCTACACTGTAAATGAAATGTCTTTGGAATAACAACTGAATCCTTGTCACAAAGTTGCCAGAGATCCATTGTTATTTTCACAAAGATTCCTTGCACACCGTATACTGTCACCAGGGGATTCTTGCAAAATCTACACTGGTTCACTGCAAAATAATTGTGGTGGTTCACTATTCAGTTTTTATAAAGATCCCTGATATATGTTTCTACAGTGTAGGCGGCAGCTAGCTGGTACACAATGTACTAATCAGTAATAACACCACCCTCCCACTTCCCTGAATATTCTTACCTGTATTTGCACATGTCTGCTCATATCCACATGCCATCAATCTAAACAGGTGTGTTAAGAGGGAACTACACTTTAACAAATCACTGTTGAATCTACTAGGCATTCCTACAAGCACTGTAAAGTGTATATTTAAGAATCATATTTTTGATGTATTGAAGCAGGCCCAAGAAAACAGTAGAGCAAAATATAGAGTTACAATATAAATAACAGTAAAAGCTTTGTCCCAAAGTTATTGGAGAACCACAGTGGCGGTTCTAGGGGAGGCATGGTTGTGTGTGCCCCCCTCCATTTTGGGCCGAGATTTTAGTTTTCTAATGTTAAATTTGCATTTGAAGACCCTGGGGAAGAAATTCTCCATTGGCAACCATCCCCTTCCACATTTTCAGATTGCTGGATCCGCACTGAACCATTATTATTTTGACAGTAATTTTTCACAGTGTGTTTGTAGCATCCATATTTACACCTGTGTTAGGTGGACATGTGGGCGTGCTTCATCTCCTAACGACACCTGTCAGGTGAGTCGTGCTCATTAACCCTTTGAGGACCGATAGTGTATCATTAATAATGCACCATACCCATCATGATGCATGAATGCAGACCTGGCGAGTAGCTTGCCAGGTCTGCATTTATGCATCATGCCGATTCTACAGTGCTGATACACTCCTGGATGGTTGCATGATGCACCAATGAAGTACTTCCAAGCAGACCTGCCAGCACTTCATTGGTGCATCATGACGACCCATGATACATTAATCCATACTGTCAACTTACTCAAGGGTTAACATCCCAGGAAAGAACAGTGCGCTGACTGATTAAGGTATTCTCTTCTACCTGTTTGTCGATACTAATTTTATCATTCCTGTGATTTGACGTCTTCTCTCCAAAGGGGCAACGCTCCATAACCCTGCCTAATCTATCATTGGCAACATCAGGGATTCATTCCCAGTTTGACAATATCTAACATGATATAGCTATTTCATTGCTGTTTTGTTTTGTCTGGTTCAAACCTGCATGGTTAGAGCTACAGACCGAATAGGATTCGCAAAGGTAATGGGACATTCATCAGAGATTGAGTCAACATTCTTCAGTAAATCTGATGGAAGTGCCTCTGATATGAAGGAACAATACAATGTACTAACTGCCTTTCTGTGATAAAACTGCTCCTATCTGCAAGGAATTATTGAAACCATTATATATACAGGGCCACAAACCCCAGATGCGGAATGGCTCGACAGAACAGATGGTACTCAAAGTGCCATAGTAAGTACAGCTACGTAACCACTCATGCAATTCGCTCTTTTCACACAGGCATAATGGTATCTTATAACTCCATTTGCAATTTGCCATAAGTGAATTGCTGTGTCACCGATTCTGGCAAGGAGAACGTGGGTAATAACGACCATGTTATAATTACATGTTCTGTGTAAGTCTACCCCTTCATGGACACTAGAACAATAATAATGGCAATTGCCATGACACGTAATATTACATGATTTCATAACATTAACCAATCTGGCCATAGTATTAACCCCCACATATCAACCTTATAGTACCTCGCGTAAAGCCAAAGCTTTACATGATAGCTATGGGCAAATTTCAGGCTTATTGCGACTTATTATTTTAAAGAAAAGGCCTCCCTTTTTTCATGACAACTTCTTTTGCTAGCCTTTGAATTGAATAAAAAGATTCTGATTTACTCAGTAACACATCTGTTATCATAAGGGCATACAGCAGGGTTTTCTGGTGCATTGTATGACGCCTTAATTGGTCCAAATGCACCAAGTGGTGCATATTTTAAGCTTGGAAGCTGTTGCATCCATAACCTTAATTGTAATACTAAAGTGTTTATCGTCATTATATCATATGATATAGACCAAATGGGTTATATACTGCTATTTATCAACGTGAATATGCAAGCTGTATAAGAAGGCACCTATAAGGAAAACTTATTTGTACATGGTCAGTATTGTGCTGTCAGTATTATGATGCATTGGACCTATTATGACGTCATATAATGCATCAGTAAGGCCTGCATCCTGCCCTTATCATAGCAGATGGGACACCAAATATGCCCCACTATTTTTATTCAATATAAAACCTACCAAATAAAATCTCCATGAAAATAGGGTGGTCTTTTCTAGGAAAACCTCGCATATGGGCCGTGGCTTATAGACCATTTCAGAGGCTTATGGAGCCTTCATGAAGTCAGAGTGCGGCTTATATGTTGGGATTTACTTATATAGACTACCGCAAGTAAAATCAACCATTTCAGCCCTCAGCTGCGGCTGACAGTATTCTCCTAAGGTCAGGGTGCAGCTTATACGCAGTATCAGCTTTCTAACATCAAGACCTGAGTACAATTGTAAATATAATGTGTATGGTGCAACAGTGGTGTCTGTCACAACTCCCTAATTGGTTCACAATCAGAAAATATTTCTGAAACGATGCATTTGATAGAAGAGACATATGACCCTAATTGCAAGCCAACTCTTCACTATACTTTCATCTATGTTGATGGGGCATGGCAAAGTGGGGCCTACTTCTAACCGATTGGTCAGAATTAGGCCCACTCCCCGGGTATCTCTGGCATCATATCACAACTATTCTGGTTCACTCTACAGTTTATTGGGATTCGTATTGAATTCAACAGTCAGTTTTAGAGTCTATTCTAGCCTATCGCCCCTGCTGCAGCTCCAGCAGTGATGAGCCACTCTGAGCACGTCTGAGCAGGTAAGGGGGTGCAAATTACTTTATAATTTTCCCTGCTCTACGGGGTTGGGGGTTGGGGGTTGGGGGCAAGAAGTTTCAATCCGCTCCATGGAGGGAGAATTAAAAAAAGAGAAGAAATTGCGCGTCCTAGCAGAAGCTACGCCAGGACTGCATTCACGCATCATGCCAAACCTACATGCTTGATACCCTCCTGGAGGGTCGGCATGATGTACCAATTAATGAAGTGCTGGCAATCAGACTCGCCAGCACGTCATTGGTGCATCATGCCGACCAGTGGGTATGATGCACTCCTGCATCGGCATCCCTTAAAGGGATAAATGACGAGAAGCTCCCAATCCCCCGGGCTGAGTAGCTCGGTGAGGAACTCATTAGAGCATGTCACTGGTACTAAATGGTGCTGGTACCTACAGAGTTCCTGAAGTACTGCTTGTGGTCCTCCAATGTAACAGACTCTGCTTCTCTGAAGTAGTTCAATATAACTGGATGGAACTATGATGTGAACATGGAGCTGGCTGGTCTCCTGCTGTAACCAGTACTAGCTAACACACCCAAGTGTAAGGCGCACCCTGACTTCAGGAAGAATCTATAAGCCCCATGCAGGAGGCTATGAAATGGCCTATGCACAATATAATACACCTCTCATTAAGCGCAACCTACATATAAGACGCATCCTGAGTTCAAAACCAATGTATTGGGCGCATCCTGAATGATATTATGGTACCTCTAGCAATCCTCACGTATAGGTGCACCCCATGATTTAAGCAGGGGCTATGATAGGCGAGTTCATGTTGATAGGTGACTTCATGTTTCTGGTTGTGCCCCCCATTAAGTAGATTCCCTTAGTGTTTTGGCTCAGCAACATTAATTTCAAAAATTTATATTATAACTACAAACGGACTTGAAAAAGAGCACCAATGTGCCTAGAATTAGTTGAAACTGACCTTGGATTCATTCAGACAATAACCTTTGACCCAGATTATTGTCACAGGCTTGGACAAAACAATTAAAAAAATTAGATGTTGCCATGGCAAACTAGGTTAACTCTATAAGCTGGGTCAAAAGTCTGGACGCCCATTAGACTAGCATTGTGGGGATTACCCTTTAGTTTTAGCATTTTCACTAGGTCTGGATAATGTGGATATGGAAGGAGGTGGCCTTAATTACCAAGTAATTCTAGGTTAACATGCTGATGATTCTATTGAAATACAGGGGCGTGGTACTATTGTCTTTAAGAAATGAGAGTTGAATCTACTATATTTGCTATGAAGTGGAGAGGTTAATTTCTAGCAAAATTCCCCAAAACAGTACTTTCCATTGAAAATATTGGTGATTGCTGGAGAAACATTATTATTTTGAAGGTTACGGATTGCAAATCAAGAAAGTTGTCAAAATGTACTTTTTATACAGATTATTTCTTAAGATACTACGACTGCACCCAACAAGTGCCACCAAAATTCTGATAGGAAATAGCTATAAAAGACATTTGCAGCTGTAGGTCTGTGAACGATCGTAGTGCCTTAAGAAATGACTTGCTGAGGTCTCCTGCTTATCAAGCAAAATGAAGCCTACAAGATCCCCCATTACACACTCTATACACAGGAACACAGATGTTTATGGGCTCTGTGTTACAACATTGTTTTCTCTTGGGACTAACGTCTACAGGGATCAATTGTGGGTAGCAGTGTTACCGACGTAATGGGGCCCTATGTACATTAGTTTAGCCTTGGCCGCCATGAATAAAACAACCCTTCACAAGCTATTTGCACTCTGGGGGCCATTTCTTAATGTGCAACCACTACAAAACCCTCTAAGGTATCATTATCATTGTTTCCACAATAATCTCTGTTCTAAATTTCCTCACTTTCCCTCACTCTGACGGTGAGATGTCAAAAATGATTATTTTGCCTGACTAAATTATAATGTTGCAGAATATGACTTCCCAATATTCAACCTTAAGTCTATACCAAAGTTCTTAGTAAGAACAGCAATTACAAATGTTATTTTATCAAGTATGACTTTCGAATAAAAGGAAACGATTGTTGGAAACGATTTTTAAATACCCTAAGGGGGGACCTGTCTCAAATCAAACACAAGTGATACATTTTGGCAGATTTTCCCCTGAATTTCCCCGACTCACGACATTTTTTAGAACTCCCTGACTTTCCCTAACCACTTCACTTTCCCTGACTTTCCCAGACATGTGGAAACCCTGAATTATATACAAGGCAATCAAAGGTGATTGCCTACGGCTGTTCAGCACGATTAGCACTCGTGTAGTAGTTACATAGGATTTGGTAGAGCTCTAATAGCAGTGCAAGCACTGTTTGGCGACCTGTCTGTGTAATGGGGGCAAATATACAGTTAGGCCATGTCCAGGCAATTAATGAGGAGCTGTAATGGGCCTCCCTTATATACAACATATGTACACTCTCAGCCCCAATTGTAAATGGGCTATAAAGACCATTGTACTGGGGACAGCGCTATCCACAGTGGGGCATTGGATTTGTACTGACAGCAACTACTACTGTTTTCCAAAAATAGAAGCAATCTACTGTAAAACCCTTGCCGCAGTGTAAAAGTTTATGATTTGGAGTGTGGCAATTGTAGCACATTAAGAAATGTCCTCCTGCAGACAAGTGCTGCTGCATTGTGGGAGCTAGAGACGCTGAGCCGTGATTGGATGGGGTAGTTGAGGGCTGTATAAATTTGTTGGGTCTGATTTACACAGTCGACTTCTGAATAAATGTATGTATGCAGGTTGGATTACCCCTAGAGCACAGGGAAGTCGCTGTTATCCCATGGCATAAAATGCACAGAACAGAATACCTGAGCTTCTGCGTCACAGTGAATAATACACAAACCAACTAATCTATAATATAGACCTGAGTCCTTCACTTTCCTAGTTATTCTCGGGAGCAGAACTGTGGAGACTAAGAAATTGACAAAGGTGTCGAATCAAATAGGCAATATACTAGAAAGAGTCTATTCTTGCTGATTTCTTTACTAATATTGGGATTAGAAAATAATGTATCACCGCAGTACGGAAGCCGTCGTCTTCATGATGTAAACTTTTATTATCTCTCAGATTTTGTAAAGCTTATTTTCTGTATGGGGTCTAGACTGTTTCTGATAAGGGTTCTAACACTTTATTCTACTACATCTTAATTTGACCCTTTTGGAAGACTCTTATCTCTGGGAAGCCTTATAACAGGCATGATAGTCAGTGTGACATCACTGCTGCTCCCAAGAAAAACAATGTCTAGAACAAAACGGCTTACAGTCCTGGATAATTGCCTCAGCCTGCATTAGCTTCTTCAGAGTGCCTTTCAGTAACAAGAAATGCGGTTGTGACCGTGTAAAAAAACGCCTCCCGCCATTAATGTCAATTTCTCTATTCAGAAATTTTGTATTGTGAGACCTCATCACATGGGGCAAATGCAATCATCATAGCGCACTCCCGTACCGCTTCGCGGTACCGCCGCTACGCGGCATGGGAGGCGCTAAAAAATGTAAAGAAAAAAAACTCTATTCTATAGAGTTTGACGGAGAGGGTGGGGCCACATAAATAGTGTTGTTTTTTACTGACTAATAAAACCCATAGACACATTTCCATTCACCACGCAAGTCCAATCTCAAATAGCAACGTCAATCAGCTGGTGCCTATGTCTCGGTCTCAGGGGGGAAAACAGTCGACTTGATTACTTATGCTATAAAAGCTATCATGTCGGCCAGGGTCTTTATTATAATGTTACAACCGAAATGTTTTCAGGCCATTTGTTAACAGAATAGACGCTGGAGTGTAGCATACCCATTGGTCGTCATGATGCACCATGCCTATGTCTTTATAATGGCTAGCACATTGGGAGGGTTAATCATACTCTCAGGCTTGCCTTACATTGCTTCCATGTGTGACTTCAATGCCAAAGGCGTTTTGAGGTTTTACAAACTCCAAAGGTAGGGTTGAGCTGCTCCTCAGGCAGCTCACGCTAAAGCATGAACAGTGTCACAAGAGAATGGAGTAGCATTGTAGGCGGCTCTCTACAAAAGGAGCTGACTGAGATTCATAAACCTTTTTTTCACGGGGGATGAAGTTCAACCCATCATGCCCATTGGTCGTCATGACCCACCGATGAATTGCTAGCTTGCCAGCATTTCATTTGAGCATCATGCCAAGCCTCCGGGAGTGTATCGACCCTGAAGGGTTGTCATGACGCATGATGCACTAATGCATCATCGGCCCTTAAAGGATTGAAAGGGCCCCAAGAGGGAGAGGCGGTGGGCGTGATATCCTTTCAACTAGGCCATGATATTGACAGTATGGTAGTGGCTTAAACCATTCAAAAGTATAAGAGGGCAGATGTCTTGACCCAAAAGACATCATTCCAATCCTTGAGGGCTAAGAATAAGCTGACCCAGAAGCTATTACATCTCCACTCCAATATCATAGGTGGCTGTAGGTAGGCAATTTCACTGACCTATTCAATTCCATGATGATGCTGAAATTGAGATGGCAGTGCAAGAGATTGAACTCTTCTGTCATGTTACAGGTTACCAAATGTGCTGACTGCACAAGACTTCCAATATCTCCAAAGAATAACAATGTCTAGAACAAAATTGCTTACAGTGCCAGATAATTGCCTAAGCCTGCATTAGCTTCCTCAGAGAACCTTTCAATAGAAAAGAGAAAAGCAAAAGAAAAAAGGTAAACAAATAAGGAAGGAAGAAAACTCTATTCCATGCAATGGGGTGGAGAGGCTGGGGGCCACGTAAATAGCGCTGTTTCTACAGTCGGACCTTGCTTCCTCGACCCTTTAATTCCTCAGATCCCTCATTACCTCAGACAGATGGTCTTCAACTATCTCTATGTTTTCTATTATATTTGGACTTACATCCTCGGATAATTTGCTTCCCCAGAAATTTTTCCTTGCATTTTTCAAATCTGATTAAGCAAGGGTCGACTGTATTGGCAGATAAAAACCGTAGACATATTTCCATTCACTACGCGAGTCCAATCTCAAATAGCAACGGCAATCAGCTAGAGATGATGTCTCGCTCACAGAGGGGAAAAGTAGTCAACTTGATTACTCAAGGTATAAAAGCTATCATGTCAGGCAGGGTTTTTATCATAATGTTACAGCTGAAATATTTTCAGGCCATACATGGCAGAATCATTTACACTTATAATCCATATAGGCACTTTAGCTGGGTTGTCATGATGCTTACCAGCACTCCATTGGTAAATCCTGTAAAGTTTTAGGGGGTGTACTTCCCCTGTAGGGTCTCCAGGATGTATGAATTTAGCCCTGGCAGTTTAAAGCATTCATGCATTATGACATACAATGGACATGATGCATTAATGAACTATCAGCCCTTAAAGGGTAATTTCCATAAAGCCTATGTCTGTATGATCCAAGATGGGTGGTGTGCTGGGCTATTTATCATATTGTCAGTCTCTCTCTTTACATTGCTCCCATGTGTGGCTTCAATGCCAAAGGCACTTTGAGATTTTCCAATCTCCAAAGGTAGGTTTGAGGAACAGCTCCAAATAGCTCGCACTAAAGCATGAACAACGTCACCAGGGAATGGAGTAGCTTCCTGGGGGGTACTCATTATGATGGTCTCTCCCCACTGCCAAATACCGACACCCTAAATCTAGGTAATATGACCGCTCCCAGATTCCTGAAGTAATCCACGACCCCCTAATTTCAAGGCATTTGAAATCAGCGACCCCTAATTTCAGCAAGGGTATTTGAAGAAACTATACCTGATATTTGCAGATGTATGTGCAGCATGGACCAAATATGTACAGTAATTATTTCTGGAGCAAAGAAGATATTTACCACCCCCTATATCTGAGGTGAAAATAGAGTAACTGCCCCCTATTGTTGAGGTGGACACAGTTACCGCCCCCTGAATTTTCATCTCACTGCCTCCACTTCTGGGGCCCATTTGGCAGTCGGTAGCCTTTTTTTGACCTGAGTACCCCCCCTCCCCCGAATGGAGTAGTATTGTAGGCGGCTCTCTACAAAAGGAGCTAAGAGAGATCCATAAACCTTTTTTCATAGGGGGATGGAGTTCTGTCGTTAAAAGGGCCCCAGGAGAGAGAGGTGGTGGGTGTGGTATCCTCTCAGCTGTGCCATGATATTGACACTATGGGACTGCACTTAAAGCCATTCAAAAGTACATGAGGGCGGACCTCTTGACCCAAAAGAGATCATTCCAATCTTTGAGGGCGAAGAATTAGCCCAGAAGTTATTACATCTCCATTCCAATATCATAGCTGGCTGTAGGTAGACAATTTCACTGACTTTCTGACGGTCATGAAGACTTATCAGATTTCAATTCCATTAGAGATGGCAGTGCAAGGTTTCTAAATGTCAAAGTAGACCAGGAGGATACGTTCCCTTAATACTCTCCGCCTCCAGCATGTTATCAATATCATAGATGCCGACGGCAAAGGCCTTCGAATATGCCTTAAGGGAATGATAATCCTTGAACAACATGGGGAGGGGGGTAGTGGGTTTGAGGAGGTGGGCAAATTTCTTCCACCCTTTGACTCCGGGGACTCCTCTGAGGATTGTTTTCAGTGAAAAAGCCTGGACATTACTCTAGGCTAAAACGGAGCGTTCGCATGTGCCTTATAAAAATACACTGTTCCTTGTTAAAAATGATCACTCCCTCTAGATAAGTCGCCCCCACGACTCCTTTCCTCCAGCAGCACTTTGCTCAGTTCCAGCTCTGTTGTGGTTGGCTCTTAAGGTCCTTAACCCTTGAAGGGTGGCAGGAGTGCGTCAGGCTCAATGGTCATCATGATGCACCAATGAAGTGCTGCCGAGTCTACTTGCCAGCTCTTCATTGGAGCATCATGACCCTCCAGGAGTGTATCAACCCGGTAGGCATGCTGCATATGAATGCAGCCCTGGCAAGTAACTCACCAGGGCTGCATTCATGCTTCAAGACGAGCAATGGACAGATGGGCATAAGCAAGATGCCTTTAAAGGGTTAAGGTTCTTAAGGTCTGACATTGATTATGAGTGTGGCGTGTGAAGCAGTAATTTGGGGACCGGCAAAATACAGGGTTGTGGTGGGATTTGTGTGGTTCTGGCCGGGGTAGCAGTTGAAGCGGATCCTGACCACAGGCTTCCTACTCAAACCACGAAAACCCCTGCCTTTTTTGTGAGAATTAATTTAAGGCAAATTAATGATGTTTCGTGATTTCATCCCCAGCGTCATTAATCTTCAAGAAATTACCAGTTGACTCTTCGATTTCAGATGATGCATTCATTGCAGAGGGAAGTGTCAGACAAGAGCGTTCCAAGTTAATTTATGATTTGTTTGTTCATAAATGATATGCCCTCAGTACTAAAGAGAATGTAAAATGGAGTGAGTCATGACATCAGTCACAGCCCCTTCTCCATTCCCGAATTGGTCTTATGATATTCTGCGCTAAAGAGAGAGACAGAGAGACAGTCAGAGAGTCAGAGACAGAGACAGACAGAGACAGAGACAGACAGAGAGAGGCAGACAAACAGATACAGACAAAGGCAGACAAAGGCAGAGAGACACACCTGATTTAAGTGCTCATAACTTCATAGACTTTGGAAATCCCAATAGCAGGATCACACTGACCGATAATGTACATCTATGGCAGCGTTTGAATCCAAGGGGAGAATTGCAATACACAGTCCATCCCCCTCTCACTTTGCTAATCCTGATGAAAGCAAGTGATGTGCTCTTTCCCCTATCCTCCTTCCACAGCCATCCTCTGCTGGCTGGGCTTGTTGCCAAGACCTTACATCATGTGACGTCACGTGAGCTTACCATGCCTCATCAAGTCACGACAGAGAGTCTCCAGAGGGGGCACTCTCCAAATCTCCAGGGGGGACCCTCCCAGTGTTGGATACCATGTGAGAACACGATTTTTAACGGAAAGTGGGCACGGGTCAGAGGTCCGCAAGGGCCTTTGATTGGCGGCACCTTGGAGTCAATTTTGAAGGAAAAGGGGGAGGGTACTTTTTGTGGCTGAAAATGAGCATTTTTAAGGTGCATTATATAATTTAAAGTGTATTTTTTCTCTAAGTTGGCTTTATCCAAGGTCTCTGTTTGGTCCCTTCTTTGGGTTAGGCTGGTACTTTTTGGATTGTCACCCGTCAATAAATTGGGGTGGTTTTGTACATCTCCCCTCCAAAAGGGTCCCGAATCTGATGCGTTTCCATCTATGTTTAGGGCAGAAAACTGTAGGGTATGTTTGCACATTGAAACTATAGAAAGCAAAGGAAGTACCCCCCTCTGCCGGTCAGAGTCAATCTCTCAGACTTCCCAGGCCCACTTGATTCTTGACAGCAATGGATTATTTGGGGTTACGCCCAACAGAATTACATTCATCTCGCTGTTATCTTGGACATAACAGTTATTGACTCAGGGCGACCCCTCCCTTCAAGAAACATGGCCAACCAGGATTCCCTGACAGCTTGAAAGTCTCCGGAGGGATGGCTTTCAAGATGGAAAAACAAAACAAAAATGGGACGAGAAAGAAAGTTCCAATTCCCAACAGATACATGGGTCTTAAAGTAGGAAAAAAAGGGAGGGAAAACAACTTGGAATGAAACGCAACATTGAATTTCTCTTGGCGAGTTGGACAGTGCCCATATCATGTGACCTAGCATGTTTGCACGGTGGGAACCAGTTGGAGTGACGTGACTCTCATTGTCCCCTGAGAGTACAGATATAGAGGGGACTCCAGGACATAAGTGTGTACAGTAAACCTATAGGGACCTAACCACCCTTGTACGGAGGTGGCCATCTTGAATATATGACCCCCCATGTATAGATCTAAATCTAATTGCTGATCTGCCCCCTCATTCAACACATGCCAATTTGTGATTGATAAGACTGATAAGGTGAGAAACTGTGTTTTAGGTAAATCTTTTATCCAGGGTGTCAGACCATTTCTTCGGGTGTGGGGGAGAGGATGAGCCCAATAGGGCGACAATGGCTTACTTCCACTCTGAGCTACATGTAGCCCCGTCAAATCGTTTTCAGGTTTGTAACTAAAGAATCAAATTTATGGTAAGCTTATACAGTTAAAGCTGATGATATGAACTATCCATAAATCTAGATTACAGACAGAAAAAATCGATGATAGGAACGTGGAATGGTCAAATAAATCATACAAAGAGGCTAAAGAAAATGGGTGATGCCATTCAACTACATTGGCCACCTGCATGACTGATACCAGCAATGTGGTAGTTTTTGGAATTTAAGGTGGTCATGTTCATATTCAGAGAATCTGAGATGACCATGTTGCCACTGGGGAAAATAAACATGTTTTGTGCATTTTCAAATGGCATTTTCCCATAAACTGTAAGCCATTCGAGAGTTCCTATGGATGGTGTTTAGCACTACAGCTCTTGTGTAGATGGAAGGGTGATAGGTGCTTCATTGGGACACCTAAAGGTCATTTCTTAAGTAACCACAATTGCACACAGCTACTATTTAAAAACCTCAAAATTTAAGTTGTGATCCTAGGCAATGTCCTGTGACTGGCTATGTGATCAGCTCTTATAAAGAAATTAGAAGGGCAGTCATACTAGTGCAATCTTGAGTGGCCACTATCTGTAAGGCAGTAATGGCATACGATTTGAAGTGCGGCAGACGTAATGTGTTAGGAAATACTCCCAAGCATTGTAGGATAGCTGTCACATAGCTTCTGGTCAGGCCTTGCAGCAGACACCCCATGCCTGGGTGAAACCAGGCGGACATTGGGTTTGGTCCTGTGAATATCTGGTATGGGGGAGATGGCCCTTTCATCTATTTGATGTAAACCAGACGGATCAGGGCTGGACAGGACCTGACCTTCTATAGCACTACCATGGGATGGATGTAGGCTACACTGTAAAAATAACTATTAAATCTACCAGAGATCCTTGTAAAACTGAACAGTGAACCACCATACTCATATTGCAGTGAAACAGTGTAGTTTTTACAAAATGATCCAGATGGCAGTACGGTGATAGAAGGAATCTCTGCGAAAATAAGAACTCTGGCAACACTGGGACAAGGATTTCTCAATTACTTTGATGAACTTTTTTTCTTCAGTGAACATGCCATATTCAACTCCCATTGCTGTATAACAGGAAATGCTTTAAATGCTGAAATGTACTGGGATCTCTCATCCTGTATTATATTACTGTTGTGAAAGGATATGCTTTTTCTGCTTCCCTAGAAAATCCATGGAGCTTTTTTCTTTTTTTTTTTAGATTCTTTCAATGAGAATACAAGCACCATTTTAGCACACATACTCGTTTTTTCTCTTTTTCTTTCTTATTCATTGCTTCCTCCTGTCAACAGGCATCTAGGATATATCTACTGCCAATCATAGATAGGATCAGTAACATAATGTTAATTATCAACAAAACAAAGAGCTCTCTTGTTATGATATCCCTGTTTTAGTGAGATTTGCTGAACGATCTGAAAGAAAGAATTCAAAGCCCATTGCATGTTCAACTAAATATACATTTTGTTTCAGCATGTTTTTTGCTAACTGAATACTATATATAGGCATAGAGTTTCCAATAGTCTGCCTTGGCAGACTATGCCCTGTGGGAGCCACACTCTAAAAAATAACAGTAAAATCTACCAGGCATTCTTGTAAACTTTAATGACTATCACTGTCATGCAGTGAAGCAGTGTAGTTTTTTATAATGAAGCCCAAGATGGCAGTCCAATAAAGTACTGTGTCTTTAAGGAATATCAGTAAGAACAATGTGAAATCTTTGTCCCAAAGTTGCCAGAGAACGACTGTTACTTTGAAAGCATTGTCTTTTTACAGTGTAGAAGTTACAGCCTCTCAGATTGTGCATACATGCGATCAATATTTACAAGACATATAAGTATTATGTTTACCTGTACTAGGGTCAGAGGTCCTCCTCCAGTCCTTATTGGATGCTGCTGCCAATAACTAAGGTGCTGGACCCAGGAACACCTTACAACAGCCCACACATGGGGTGGGAGCCCTTGCCATCTGTTCCATAGGCCTTAGGGAGTCGTCATTTTCTAACAACAGGCAAAGAGTGGTGGGTTGCACAATAAGGATTTTGCTCGCCCCTGTTCAGGGCCAAATCCCGCCCCCTGCCAGGTGCTGAAACCCCCACATTTGAACATGGCCTATTAACTTATAGTAACATGCAAGCTTTTTCCTGATAGCAAGTTAAGTAACCCCCCCCCCCAGAAAAAAATCTGTCCCCATCTTAGTGGATGCTTAGTGGGTCCACCATTTTGAATTTCACTGGTTAAGGTAAAATCCACCAATGAGACATATACCATGATGGGTACCTTGTCTATGGCTAACACCCACTTACTGGGACTTGTAAGCTGGTCTTGATCCAGTCACGCATATAGCCATGAGATAATGGAGTTGATGACATGACAGACTTGTTTAGACCAAAGCTGTATATACATGCCTTGAAAAAGCCAAGTACTGCTCACTTTGAGTGTGAAATGAATAAGGTCGTCGGGAGCAGATTTGGTTCAGCCCATCCTTTCATGTATAACAAACATCTGGTTTACAGAAGTGATTCATCTATGATATCGACCCAATCTATAATAAGGAGGTGGGGCTCTATATGATGTCTGTAGATGGTATTGCAGCAGACAGGTGTGTCAGTGCCATATTTAATACACCTGACAGCCTGTCTAGCAGTTTGCCTCATTACCCTACTTATCATTGGGATGCCTTAATCCTTAAAATGATGCATGGATGCATCGTGCCAACCCTGTGGGCTTAATAAAGTGACCTCCCCTGGTGTCCTCGGTGGCTGATCCACCCCCTGTGGTGGATCGGCCACCTCGTACACCACGGTTGTTTAGTTCTCTATTTATTTTATGTTTTAAGAGGGTTTAAATAAGGAAAAATTAAGAAAATCCGTTACCGTAGTGCCCCATACGAGCGGCGGTCCGCCATTTTCAATGTTTACATGTGCCCGGAACGAGGCTGCAGTGGCGGATCGGCCGCTGTGGTGGAACGGCACACGTTACACCACTGGGGGTGTGGCATAAAATAAAGTTTGCATGATGCACCCTTGAAGTGCATTATTGTTTCATTTCCATTGGTCTTCATGATACATAAATGGAATCATGATGAATGACTCGCCATGGCTATATTCACGCATCATACTGACCTTACAGGCTTGATACATCCCATAGAGTGCACCATAGGTGTCACCATTTCTTGATCTGGCACCTGGTGAAATAGGTAGTGAATGTAGGGGCTTATTTCATTAGTTAAAAATGAATCCCACAAGGCAGCATATTAAATTTGATGCTCAGTTACAAGAGGGCTGCCAATTAACTAAATGGTCTGTCTGTCTTTCCTGTTATTTTTGCTGCATAATGTACTTGGAGAGTTAAAGTCCACATCTAGTGGAGTTCAGTGAACTAATGACCAGGAAACTCATCAGACATGGCCTGAAGGTAGATATCCTCAATACGTGCAGATAGCCTGTGTACATTAGTCAAGTCTCTGATACAGACAGGGTCTACAGGACTGTGAAGGGAGACAACAGGTGACAGATATAGAAAGGTGTAGATCATTATGAAAAGTGAACCTTCTTGGTTCTTAAGGGCATTTCTCAATAATGTTACTTTAATAGCACTATTAAGAGATGTCTCAAGGTTCCTAGACACTGTGTGTTTCCTAGAGGGTCTTTCAGAAATGGGATATAGTTTTGCCGAAGCTGTACCTCACCTACACTACTTAACTTTCTTTCAGTCCTCGACCTTTTGGTGCCAAAAAGTAGTTAGGAAGCAAAGCTATAGAAAAGTGTGATCTGAGTAATAGCCTCCAGATAGTGTTAGACAATGTTATACTGCCATAGGCGTGCCTGACAGTGATAGAGTTAGCCCACAAGTGGCAAAGGTCACACCTATCACTGCTTCTATTAAATAAGCATTTCTATGCATTGAACCACAAGATTTTGAGAAATAGAATTAATGAACAGAATCTTCTGAAGTAACTCCTTATAGGTGGTAACTCATCTTTAAACCACCTGATGGGATCCAACATGGCATTGTACCAGCCTTATACACATGTGTGGGACAATGACAGGAGGAACATGCATCTCACATAGGCCAATGTACATGCCCAACCCTTCATCCAATAGGCACACAGGTCTTCTTTATGAAAGGTATGGATCCGTCAATAAATCCGGCACGCCCTCCTCCTGTGATCAGTATGCATTAACCCTTTAGAGGCTGCTAAAGCATTGATAAACCATGCCCATTGGTTGTCACAATGCATGATTCATGTAGCCCTAGTGAGGTACTCCCCGGGCTGTATTCATGCATCATGCCAACTATACAGGGCTGAAACTACCCTGAAGGATCAGCATGCTCCAATGATGCTTCATTTGTGCATCACAACAACCAAAGGGCATGGTGCACTCCTGCATTAACAGCACTTAAAGAGGTTGCAATGCCAAGTCTTGCAATAACAGACAGGGCTTGGGATGGGAAGTTGAAGGATAAGATCCCTCCTGAGGGGCCTTAAATCCCTACAGTGATAACACACATGGGGTACTCTCACAGTTAGGCTATATAGGACACTCAGACCCATATCCACTGGGTTTATTATTTTAAATTTGGCTGGGTTGTGATCTGGTGAACCCCAATGATAAGAGATACCATAGCAAGTAGTTTGTCCCCTAGATGATGGGTCTGGTAAAACCCACTGATCAGATATCTTGTCCCTGGATAGCATTTGTGTAATGAAGAATGGAAAGAACTATTCACTCTTGGCCTATCAGTTATATATGATTAGAATGGTGTAACTGACAGCTCTCTCAAATCCAAAGCACATCTCAATTAATTCATTCCCACATGCAGCATCTATTTTTACATATGTTAGCAATGGGGGAGTGAAATACATCGAAAGTTGCAGAGATCATTCATTATAATGTTCTCTTTTAGGTGTTCTCCCCCTATGGCGTGTATCATTGCTCTCAGCCATTCAGGGGTTGCTCATGCAGGAGCTCATGCCCATTGATGGGTCTGGAGGTTAATTCAAAAGATCCTAGGATTTCTACCCCTGCGATCTTAGTGAAGGCACATATCATAAGACCTGGCCAGTCTACCCTATCTAATGCAGTGGTTACAGGCCTGTCAGGAATAGCACGTCCTGAGATCACTTCACTATTCCTTTTCCAGCGCTAAGATCACTGCGATCTTAGTGAAAGAATTGCACAGTGGTTTAACCTGAGTACAAGAGCACTTATAGGGAACACTCCTGATCAAAAGAGTGAATAGCCTGCTGCATACATATAGAGGGGAGGGAGGACGTTTGCTGAGTGTCCTTAAGGGCTCTTACGGCTACTCATGCATTAAGTGCACTGTAAGGTAATTCTTCCCTTCTCTCTCTTTGTCCTAGGGGGCACAATGCTTCTAATTGGCAAGCATAAATCATACATTCATGGGAACAACTCTTGAATACTGTACGGGGTCAACTGCACCCTGTGCTCTTTTGTTAGCCCATATGGGGATGGGGAACGATGGTATAAACACTGTTGTGAAGAAGAGTGACTCCACAGCTATTCCTTTATTTTGGGACTCTTACCCCTGTGCCCAGTCAGAACTTCTTGGAATAGTGTAGGAGGGCTGAGGCTAAGATCGAAGCAATCTTAGTGCTGGCTAGGAAAAGTGAATGCAGTCTAATCTTAAGATTGCTTAATAGGATAAGGCAGAATTGAGGTTGCGATCCCAGGATCTTTTGAATTAACCTCCTGATGCACCAATGAAGTGCTGGCGAGGCTGCTTGCCAGCACTTCATTGGAGCATCATGCCAACCCTCTGGGAGTGTATCAATCCTGTAGGGTCATCAAGATGCAAAAATGCAGCCCTGCTGAGTTACTCATTATTCAATAGGCATGATGTATTAATACATTGTTGGCCCTTAAAGGGTTAGAGATAGTATTTCCAAGTGAGTCCTAAAATAGGCACTGTAGCAAAGCCTCTATGCCATCTCAACCAGGAGCAGAAATAGCCCAGCACAGCCCTGCCCATGAGCAGCTTTACCCAAACTGTTCCTCTAACTACCAAAGATATTCCATAATATCTGGTGTATAAGGTGTGGTTATACACAAGGGTAGACCCTTATTGTGCCTTATAAAATCTGCATTAAGTCAGGCAAAAATTCCATACCATAGAACAGCACTAAAATGACCAAGGGTTGGCCCCAGTTGCTCCATATGTGTCTGGAATGAACTCAGGGTGCACCTTACATGTGAGGCATTATGGTACTCCACCAACTTCAATCAAACATTGATCCACCAACATACATCTATCCAATTGGTTTGATTCATTGTCCAATGTAGGGGGCCCTTTGTATAAGATACATTGCTTGGGCTTGGACCACAGATTTGGAGATATCATTGAAACCACACTGACAGATATAATGACCAATGTACTTGGATGAACTTAAGAGATATGCAAAGATCCATCGATGCTTAGCCTTACATATCACCTTGTTCAAGAGTTATATAGGCCTTATAGGCTTCACATTTATAGCCTCCGTAGGCCTCCTATTCAGCAATATTACAGATCAATTCTAGGAATTTGATTATTAAGGCAATTAATATGATGACAAGCAGTCATGCACTTAGGCAAAACATGGATAGCCAACTATGTTTCTCCTCCACACCAAAGGCAGAGGTAACCCATGTACATAGAAAATTAATGCATTTGCAATGTATTTGCAGGAGAAAACAGGGAATACATTGTAGTCTAAGGTGTTAGTCCAAAAGGGAACAAATGTGAGCAAGCAGGCAGGATTACCCGTGGGTCCTCCATGAGCTATCCTTTATTTTTTAATCAGACAGAAATTGTTTGATTAAAGTGCCCATAACCTCAAAGGTTTTTTGAATCCCCACAGCAAGATCACTTAAATGATCACTCCTGAAACCAGAGGGAGGAATTACAATACATATAGCCCACCCCCCTCGCATAAGCTTACCATGCTTCATCAAGTCATGACAGGGAGTCTAGGGGGCACTCATTCAGCTTAGATGTGAGAACAAGATTTCAATGGAAAGTGGGCAGCCTTGACAGCCTCCTGAGGGATGGCTTTCAAGATGGAAAAAAACATTAAATAGAATGGCGTGACAAGGAAAGATCCCAACAGATACATAAAAAGTGCATGGGTCTTTAAGTAGGAAAAAAGAGATTGAGGGAAAACAACCTGGAATGAAACGCAACCTTGAATTTCAATTCGACCAGATGCCATCTTGGCGAGTTGGGTACTGTCCATGTCACATGACCCTAGAATGTTTACAGTGTGGGAACCAGTGGAAAAAACAGTACTCTCATTGTCCCCTGAGAGTCCCCTGGTCATTTTGGATAAAGAAAAGATCTAAACATAATTTCTGATCTTCACCCCCTCATTCACCACACTGCAGTTGTTATTGATAAGGTGATAAACTGCACCTTGCCATTTAATTGTTTTAAAGTTTTAACATTTTTATTGTATCTTAGTCGCACAACATCTTATATCCACAATACTGAGTCGGCATTCCCTTTACAAGACGTGTATATAAATAAATAACAGTTTAGCTTAACATATAAAGGAAGGCATTCCACAGTGTGTTGGTGATCTAATGGATTGATAAATATAATATAACACAAGGCCAGTAAACTACTGCTGATATATACTACAGATTCAGTCAGAGCTAAAAGACTGTTTAGAAATACCTTGTAAATGAAATAAATATGTTGTGTTTAAATAGCAATGCACTATGCCCTGATTCTATATGATATTCATGTGATACTGAGCAACATGACTGGGTGAGCTATAGTGGTGAGCTTTACTAGTGCATTATAATAATTACCTACAAATTGGCTATGTGCCCCTTCCCGAAAAAAAACAGCCCAAAACCATCCCCGTCACCTTTTAAAATGTGTAGGTACAAAGGCGTGGCTGATACCAGCAATGTGCTAGTTTTTGGAATTGGAATTATCCACAGAATGTGAGATGACCATATTGCTACTGGGAAAAAGAAACATGTCATGGGCATTGTACATTTTTCCATAATCTCAGGCACTTCATTGGCAGACCTACAGGACATTTCTTAAGTAACTACAACTGCACACAGGGACTATGATTTAAAAACTGAACCACAGGAAATGCTTAAGATGCTGAATTGTACGATCATCTCAGATCCTGTATAGAATTACTGCTGTCGAAGGGCACACAAAGATATTGCTTTTTCTGATTCCCAAGTGTATCCATGAAGCTTTTCTTCAGAATTCTCTTTCAACCAACACCCTTTCAACACACAATACATATACCGGTTCTCCTTTATTCTCTTTCTCCTTTTTTTTATTTTCCTTCCTCTTGTCGACAGACACCTAGGAATTCCTATTTGTTCTCCTCACACACAACCATCTCTTTCATGGTACAACAGTTTAATCCCAGAGATTCTCAGTCTTCATATCATAGATATGTCTACTGCCAACCATAGATAGGATCAATAACATCATGTTCACTATCAATAAAACAAAGAGCTCTCTTGTGATATCCCTATTTCAGTATGATTTCCTGAAAGATTTGAAAGAAAGATTTGAAAACTATACATGTATTTTGTTCCGGTATGTTTTTGCTAACTAAAGGCTGCATATAAATATATCTGAGGCTCAGTGCCTTAATTAGTCTATCAGACTACGCCCTGTTGGAGCTACACTCTAGGAAGAAAGTGTTAAATCTACCAGGCACATATTTAACTCGTAAAATTGAAAAGTAAACCTCATTAGTTGTGATGCATTTAAGCAGAGTAGTTTTTGGAATGAAGCCCAAGTACTATAAGTTATTGTATTACAAGGAATCTCAATGTTACCAGAGGACCACTGCTAATTTGATGGCATTCTTTTTGCAAGTTACAAGTTACAGTCTCTCAGATTGTGTATACATGCAATCAATATTCACATGACGTATAAGTAGTATGTTTACCTGTACTGGGGTCAGAGGTTCTCCTCATAACCAAAGTGTGTGACCCTCAAGCACGACCCATACATGGGGTGTGAGCCTTTTCCATCTGTTCTATAGACCTTAGGCAGTCCTCATTTTCAACAGGGGGTGGTGGCTTTCCACATGGATGCATGAAAAAAAGTATTGCCTCCCCCTTCTTGAGGGCCAACCTCTTTTTCCCTGATCCCCAAAGAGGCTGAATATTGTGGGCAAATGCGCAATTAGTAACATGCAGACTTTTTCACTGAAGATTTGCCCCATTTAGCATCCCCCACTTGCTAAAAAATATCACACCTTTTTTATGGACTACCAGTTGGTTCACCATTTTATTTGGGGTAAAATCCCCTGATGAGACAAATAACATGATGAGTACCTTGTCCCTGAGTAACACCCACTTACAGGGACTTGTAAGCTGGTCCTGATTTATCCCTAGAACCATCTCCAGTCATGCATGTAGCCTATAGACTTATCACTATGAAGGTATACACTGTATAATACAATGGGAAATTTAGAGAAGGGGGTCCCCCCTCCACTAAGACCCCTCTTCTCCCCTTTTCTGGATGGGTAAGTACCCATGACCAGCGCCTTTAGGACTGTAGAGGTTGGTGAAAACGTTCTGGAGAAACCGGGACTCGAACCTGGGGCCCTCCAACTTCAAAGTGGCTGCTCTACCCCTGAGCTACTTCCCCTGGCCTGATGTTCTCATCTTCCAACCACACATGGATCAATATGATACACACTAGGGGGCAGTGATTACCCAGAGACCGTCCCCTGGGGGTCAGTCAACTGAGTACGGGGAATTACTGCCCCTACAGGACCAATGGTTAAGATTATCACCCATCCTTACATTATGACATTTTCGCAGTTTCAAGTTATTTTAGGATCTATCAGCTAAAAATGATCTGTATAAATGCATTTGTATCAGTGACAAATACAATACATTGTGGCAATGTCAAAACATATTGCATGACATACATGTATGGATTTGAAGAAATGCAAGGCCTGTTTAGACCAACTACATGCTTTTCTTGAAAGAACCGAGATAGTGCGCTGCTCACTTTGAGTGTGAAATGAATAGGGTCATTGGGAGCAGACAGTAACTGGTTCAGCCCATCCTTTCATGTATAACAAACGTCTGGTAACAGTATTGATTCATCTATGATATCGACTCAATCTATAATAAGGAGGTGGGGCCCTATATATGATGTATCTAGATGGTATTAGAGCTGACAGGTGTATCAGTGTGAGTATTTAATAACCTGACAGCCTGTCTAGCAGTTTGCCTCATTACCCTACTTACTACCGGGAGACCTGGATGTTACTTCTTAAAGATGGGTTAGGAGCTAAAGTTGTTATAAATTTCATTATTGTATTCATTGCTGTTAATCTATAATAGAGGCAATTTACAACTCACAAACCTAAGGGAATGCCTAAAATAGTGGTTATATGAGAAGCCTACCATGTTGGCCACTGGTGGTGTGACCAAGCCACCATCAGAAATCACCCAGAGGGAGAACATTGTGTAATTCAATCTTGGCTGCAGGAATTTTCAGGATGTATTGCTGGCGGGCCCCTGAATCATTCTTACCATGGATTTCCCTCATTTTCATATATATCAGAAGGATTTATAAACTGACATACCCTTTAGCATGGACATTATAAACAGTAGGTAAATAGAAAATTGACCCAAATTAGCACCAACAAATTACCTCCTAACCCATGATTAATAGGCTACGACTTGAGCTGTTCAAATCATACTAGAGACATCTTCCACAACTGCACGACAGGCCCGAGTACCTTCCTCACCCTGTCTATGCAATGTGATTTTAATTTGGTATGACCGCTGACTACAGGAACCCCCATTGGAAGTCACCATTGATGGATATGGTACCTGGTGAGACTTCCAGTTCAATAATGTTACTTTAATGGCACAATTAAGAAATGCCTTGGGAGGGTTTGCTGACATGGAAGTTTGGTCGAAACAGCAGCGCACCTACAATACCTAACTTTCTTTCAGTCCTCAACTTTCTTTTGTGTTGGCCAAAGGTATTTAGGAAGCAAAGCTCCAGTAAAGTGTAATCTGAGCACAGGCAGTACAGTTTATTTCTTCCAAAAGACTGGGTGGCTTTTCACTCTAATCAGGTGAGTGGAAGTTAAAGGGTCAAGCAGAGCATGACTGTCAAATTTTAGGACTTAGTGGACCTTTTAGCATTTTGAAAACAGCCTCCAGATGGTGTTAATCAATGTTATACTGCCATAGGCTTGCCTGAGAGTGATACAAGTGGTAAAGGTCACAACTACTTCTTTAATTAAGTAAGCATTTCTACGTAACAAACCACAAGGATACTTTGAGAAAAATAATCAGTAATTTGTTGGAGTCACAGCTGTTAACTCTTTAAACCACATGATGGGATCCAACATGGTCATGTACCTGATCAACTGGCCTTATACATGTGTGTAGGACAATGACATGAGGAGCGTGCATCTGACATATGTGCCCAACCCTTCATCCAAGAGGGACACGGGTCTTCTTTATGAAAGGTATGGATCTGTCAATAAATCCGGCACGCCCTCTTGCAGTGATCAGTATATATTAATCCTTTAGAGGCCACAAAAGCATTGATAAACTATGCCCATTGGTTGTCACAATGCATGATTCATGTATCCCTGGTGAGTTACTCCCCGGGCTGTATTCATGACAACCCTACAGGACTGAAACTCTGCTGGGGGACCAGCATGATGCTCCAATGATGCTTCATTGGTGCATCATGAGCAGCCATTTAAAGGGCTGCAATACCAAGGCTCATGGAGGAAGTGGGGAAGGGGTTAGTGATAACAGATGGGGCTGAGGATGGGGAGATGAAGGAGAAGATCCCTCCTGAGGGGCCTCAATTCCCTACAGGGATAACATGCACAGAGTACTGTCACGACGAGGCTATAAAGGACACTTGACCTATACCCAGTAGGTCCATCATTTTGAATTTGGCTTGGTAAGTGATCTGATAAACCCCAATGATAAAAGATACCATGACAGGTATTTTAATCACTGGAAAAGGGGTCTGGCAAAACCTAATGATAAGATATCTTCTCCCTGGATAAAAGCTACTTCCAGGGACAAGCTGATCCTCATATTATCAAATATCATTAGTTTATATTGCCAGAAGCAGCCCCAGTCTTGCTTGTAACACCATTCACAAGTAGAGGTGATATATGTTTATTTATATAACAGGTGACAGTGCTCTCCTGCACGGTAGAAGTGACCTTGAGTGCATTATAAGAGTACAGTGTACACCTGAGCAAGGTCACCATAGCTGTAAAGCAGTTAAGTACCATTAATTAGTCTGGATATACCTTGATTGGGTACTTGATCGATTGGAATGTTCAAAATGTACAATGTTTTATAAAGAAAATAGACAACCCCTTCTTCACATCTCGACGGCCTGTTGTCCTAGAATGCACTCAGGTGCATTCGTGCATTGTAGGAGAACAGACAGTCACGATGTGAAGAAGATCATTGTCTATTCTCTAAATAATTAGGAAAATTATATCTTAATCATAATATGTCTGTTGTGTACGGTATGTATTTATTCTGTTCTGACTATAAGATATATAATGTAATCCGATCCATTAGTTGCAAAAACCCTAGTAATACAGCATATATAATATGTAAAATAGTTAGTGAGCTATTTGGGTGATTTCCAGTTTTAGCCAGTTATGATAGTTATAACTTATACACAATTGAAATGGTGTGGCTGACAGCTCTAGACTCCAGATCACATCTCAATTATTTCATTCCCACTGGCAGTAGTCACTGGGCGCGACTCAGTTAAGGACTGAGTCGCTGGGACTGGCATATCTAAATCTTTCAGGTGCTCTAGAAACGGCAAGTTTCTAAGAATAACATTTGACAGAAATAAATCCCCAACAATCAGCTTATGGTATTGACAAGAGTACCACCTTAGTTTTGCTGTCTGTGAGTGGGAAGAGCGTCTTTTGTTGGAACTTTTAGATCACACCCTTTTCCAAGATTTGGCACATGCCATGTGGGTTGCAATGGGTAGCTATCAGCAGGTGCATTTTCTGCCAGACGGGAAGTCAATCTCCATGCTCCAAGAAGATTCTCATGAATAACATTATTTCAGGAATAACATCTCTGTTGTGAGACCTGAAACCACATCCAACATGGCCGACCGTGGCAGCTAAACTTGATATGAAGGCTAACAGATTTGCGAGAACCAAATAATCTGAGCACCCGTATTAAAGGTTTCTCACAGAATGGCAACAAACATGTCTTAGGAAGCCATCTTTAAGAGGAAATCGACATACACAAATTATGTCCTACAATTCCAGCCACCTGACAAAAGAGCCCTATGCAGGAAGCCTGACTCTCCCGTCAGGTAAGAGTCAGCGCCCGCCGGACAAACTGGCAGCATCTATTTTCACATATGTTAACAATGGAGGAGTGAATTACATTGAAAGGTCCTTTGTGATATGTTCTATTTTTGGTGTTCATCCCCCATGGCATGTGTCACTGCTTAGCCCTTTAAAGGCTGCTAATGCAGTAGTGTATCATGCCTATTGGTCTCCATGATGCACCAATGAAATGCCAGCTAGTCTGCTCGCCAGCACTTCATTGGAGCATTATGCTGCCCCTCTGAGATTGTACAGATCGCGTAGGGTCATCATGATGTGTGAATGCAGCCCTGGTGAGGAACTCGCCGGGGCTACATTCAATGGGCATGAAGAATCAATGTATTAGCAGCCCTTACAGGGCTAGATATAGTATTTCCAAGTGAGGCCAAATATAGACATTGTAGCTAAGCCTCCATGCTATTTCAACCAGGATCAGAAATAGCCCAGCCCTGCCCTGCCCAAACTGTTCCTCTAACTACCAAGGACATTCCATATACTACCATAATACTTCGCGTATAGGCCACGGCTTATACACAAGGATAGAACCCTGTTGTGTCTTATAAAATCTACCTGAAGTCATGTTAGGATTCCATACCATAGAACAGTACTAAAATATCCAAGGGTTGACCCCAAGCACTGTCGGATCCAGGATTTTGAAAAGGAGGGGGTGTGCCTCTCATTTAGCCTCTAATTTGGGCTAAATTCTAGGCTAAAAAGAACTAGATAAACCCTTAACTACATCTGAATCTGCCACTGCAGCCACGTACTCCATGTATGTCTGGGATGAACTCAGGGTGTGCATCATACCCTAGTTATTACAGCACTGCACCAACTTCAAACAAACATTGATCCACTTGGTTTGATGTAGGGAGCCCTTTGTAAGATACACTGCTTAAATTTGGAGGAGAGGTATGAGCTCACCGGTGATAAGCTATATAGGGTGAATCATTGAGACCTCACTGATGTGTATATGGCCAATGTACTTGGGTGAACTTATGAGCCATGCAAAGATTTATCAATGGTTAGGCTTACATATCACCTTATTCTTGGAAGTTTTATATAGGCTTATTACACAATTTCTTTGATTTTGGGTGCTTCTTCTGGATATTCCTGTTCTGATACCTGTCGATATTGCACGCCATGATGCATGCATCATGACCCTTGTAAGGTGTGCTGTTATCCATGGATATCATGCACACCTTACACTTAGGAGAATGTAGTTAAAACCCTATTCCTCCAGCAGGGAATCGAACCCGGATCACCATTTTTAAAAGTGAGCGTCCTACCACTAGACCGTTGTGGCGATGGTGTAGAATGGGTTAATATTTGTACTCACTCAGGCCAGCTTAATGAATGGTGATGAAATGCATAGGATTCTGAAGAATCCATAGAAGTAGAGATCCTATAGATGATGTGAGTGTCTATATTTAAAGTCTCTGTTGCTTAATTTCAACTTAAAAACCAATTTTCCTGAGTTAAATATACCCCATCATGCGGTCGCCTTTGCCATAGCGCTCCACGAAGCGGTGTCTTCTTGGTGTGGCCTCATTCTGGTTTGGTAAGGGAGCAAACATTTTGTTTCAAATAGAATTGTTGTAGTTTGCCGAACTCGCTGTACATATCTATTCTAAGTGAACAGGACATAACTAAGCTATGAAAAGATTAGATAATAAAAGAATAACATATTAAAATCGATTTCTTATCAAATGTATGTATAATTCTACTTGCAATACAAACAGAGACACTGGGTTGAACTCACCATGCTTGGAACCTCCTTTAAAAATAATAACTCGCTCCCTACGCCTCAAAGCGAATAAGACTTGCATGGCTTTGCAAGCCGGGCTGTATTTAGTGTTGGAAAATTGGTTTTTATGTTGAGTTTAAGCAATGGGGACTTTAAATATGGACAATGACATCATCTATGGGATCTTAACTTGTACTGATTTTAACAATGTGAGCTGTCTTCATCCCTATTCTTCATAATCCTATGCGTTTCATGACAATTCATCGACCTACAACAATGGCGACAGCGCAGCTTGCTTCTTCTTCTTGCATGCTGACTTTGGGCTTGGATATCAGGTAAATCATACATTTTCAGGGTTTGTCGTGTAATAAAATAAGTAGTTAATGGATATCCCATGACTTGTGGGTGTTATCAAATAATATTAAACTCGGGCTGCGCCCTCGTTTGATATTATTTGATAACTAATAGGCTACACATTTATAGTCTTTGTATCCCCATTCAGTCAGATGCAGATCAATCCTCTGCACCTGAATTATGATATATAGGCAAAGGTTCATGAGTTGGAGGAATTTGAGAGGGTTATCGCATGCGCAGTTTGGTTATCGCATGCCAGCAGGGCGGAGTGCAATGCGGTAACCAAACTGCAAGCACGATAACCCTCTCAAATTCCTCCAACGAGTGTTCCTTTGCATTTATTTCATGTATTTAAAGGTAAATCTGCCATAATCCACCACATATCAGCTGCAAATGGATGTATATCGGCCACATATGCATTGTTTACATCGCCATCTTGAAGCTATGACGTCATCATAAGATCATGTTACCTGGTCGTGTAATATTTTCCCGGGTTGATAGCACGGGGGGTGTGCAATATGGACCTATACTGTAAAACCTATGGGCTGTCAGTATCTCGGGCATATCAACATGAAATAAATGATACTGAAGAATAGGAATAGGTCTAAAGTTGTGTCACCACTCATGCTAGAAGACAATGACCACATAATTGGGTATTTAAGTTAAAGTTGACTGTGTCAGTTTGATATGAACTATGCCTAGAGAGATGGAGTCAGGTTCCGGCTGGGGGGGAGGGTGTTCTGTCGTTGAACCAATGATATTAAGGCAATCAGTATGATGGCAAGGGGTCTTCTACCTAATACTAAACATGGATGTTTGGACGGCTTACAAGGGGACGTAGCGTTAGGCTTGTTTGGTTATAAGTAGTCTATGGAAATGTGTACTAGTCCAGTGGTCTCTTCCATAGACCAAGATAACTTCATTGGAAATAAAGGCCATGAGGCCCCTCAACATCTCAATACAGTCTAGAGCACGCCCACAGCCATGTCCTGTGCCTTATCCCTAATTGTCTGGTCATCAGGGCAGTTACGGTCATGGATGAAAGTGGCTGAGCACGGAAATCCCTGATATGCGCAATTAGATTAGGGTTTTGACGACTTTAGATGGCATAGGCGTTTGAACCTACCTGACGACCCTGGAGTGAGAGGCTATTCTATGCTACTCACTTTGAATACCCCATTTTTCAGTGCATGGTAATTTAAAACCTTGGGAAAGCCACCCCTTCGTGGCATCCAATCCTTAGCTGCGCTAGAGAAGGATTACTGCCTAAATGCTCTGTATAAATGACTGATATTACTATAACTATCTGAATTAGTCCTTACCTGGAGGGGTGCAGATAGAAGAGTGATTATTATCATTGACATGAGGGGGCTCCCCAGTTGAATTGTCCCCAGTGTCATTGAGGTTCTTGGCGGCCGGAGGGACAATAAGCAACAGCTTCCTCCCAGCAGCCCAAGGACCGTCGCTATCTTGGAACTGCAGGTGGTTCTGCGCCTGCGCAAGTGGACGGTTGTCAGGGTACTCCTCAGTGCCCGGATGTAGGTCCTCCTCTGGGTCAATCTCCTCCAGTTTTTTCTGTTCTCCACGGAACCATTTGGATTCCAGATCTGATGAGGAAACAAGGCGAACAAATTTAGTTATATCAGGGTAATATCAAACATGTATAGTATACAACATTTTCTTCAACATTCAATATTATGTTGCAACTACACAACAAATGTACGATAATGCCTTCATTTAAGAGATCAATCCAGGGCAGTTCTTAAATTTTGCCTGAACATACCTTAAGATGCTAAAGGAAACCCCCATTTTTCATCTGCTTTTAATTTACTCTAGGGTATCTGTAGACACTGTCTGTAGAATATCAAATCATCGCACTGCTTCTCTGCATGATATACACTGTAAGAAATAACTATTGGAAATACCAGGCATCCTGTAACCAGTACAGTTAACCACTGTTTTTGTGATGTAGTGAAATAACTTCAACAGTGATGCCTCATCATAGAGTGAACCATTGTGTAAGGGTTAACTTAGAATATAATAGAGAGGTTAAGATTCCTCAACTTATAACGTGTACGGCAACATCTAGCCTACCATTTCCTATCATTCTAGACGCACACGTTGCCGAACACTTGGTGGTCCTAACGTCTCTAATGTTGAATGTGTTGTCAGAAAGTTGCCGTAAAACGCTTGTTGTTTTGATATTACAATGTAGACTAATGGGAGACGAAAGGTACAGAGAGCTTTCGACCGGTTCATGACCAGCACCTGCTTTGTTTCTCTAATGCTCTAAGATTATGTATAGGTTAACATAACCATATGTATGTATGCGTTTGAGCTACCATACCTGTAGGACAATAATGCCAATTAACACTATTGAGAAATCCCCCTGAGGATTTTTTTCACACTTGTGAATTCTGATCCAGAATTTTGACAGTTGAGGAGCGTGCCCGTCTTTAAGCCTCTGTTTTGGTTAAATTTGAGGCTTCAAAGAGGCAAGTAAACTCTTGACTGCATGCAAAAAGAATGGGGGCGTGCGGTCCAAATGTGCCACTGTTTCAGAATATTGCTGATCGATATTGTTATGAAATACGCTCCTGAAAATGCTGGGCCTGTTTGAAATATATCTTTTGTTCACTTAGCATCCTTCTCTATAGATAGGTTGTGAGCAGCGTTCTCTAACATAAAAATGGCAATGCAGTGATTATGCACATATTCCATGGGGACCTGGTCCTCCTTTGAAGCAATCAATGCTGCCTGTGGTCTACACAGGGCTAAGCGCACTAGGTTTTGTATTTCATTCCAGCCCTGGGACATATATTTCCAGGAGAGAGGGGAGAGGGGTGTTATGCTGCGTTTTAGCCACACAACACAACGTGACAAACCTATAGAAATGTTGATGCGACGATAAGGGGAAAAGAGGGCTGCCAATTGAATTATTGTGCCGATATTATTATCGAAAAACTTTATTTTACATGAAAGAGCTCCCAAAAGGGGGGGGGCTATTATCCAGCTGTAAGCTGCTTTTTAGAGGGTCGCCAAATAGCCAAAAAAGATGGGTTGTAGTTTCGCAGTTTGTACACATGCCTACTATCACATTGTCAGTACATATTCCTTGCACATATATTCCCTCAAATCTGAGAGGGGCTAGTGAGATGAAGGCTAGTAGAGGGCTGGAACTGGCACCTCCCTCCCCCTTTCCATCATGCCCCATGTCCAAGAGGTTGAGGTAGGCTATTTTACTACATGGTGAGATGGACGAGGGTCGGAATCTAAAGCAGTCAAGCTGGTGGGGGTTGTGGGGAGATTATGGACGACCAGGCATGTTCCCGACAAAGACTTGCCATAGTAGGACCTGCCCCCGCACTCACTGTGCACCTTGGCACGATCCGCGTCACTGGATTTGAAATACATCTCCGTTTCCACAGATTTCCAAGGGGGAAAGTTATCCTATATTATTAGCAAATTCAGAGATTTTGGGACTCAAAAACTACCCCTATTTTCATAACAGGGAAAAGCCGGGAACCTCTTCTCATTTCTTGACAAAAATGCTGACATTTTTAGAAAGTATGCCTAGACATTGCTGTTTCTCCACAAATTCGTATTCTTTAGACTTCACTCCATTGTGACTCCTTTATATGAATTTTCTTGATACTGATTTTCATGAGCTTTCTTTTGAAATATATACCCCTGTTTCTGGAGAGAAAAGAAAACGATGACATGCAGAGATTGAGTAATACACCCTATATCTACAATTTCGACAACGCGGATGGTGTATAGAAGGGTGCGGAGTGCGGGGGCTGGGCAGTGGGAGGGGGGTAGGTCTATTGCCGTGTGAGCTGCTCATGAAAGATTCATGGCGCCCACGAGCTGCTCCTGGAACGCCTCCCTCACGCACCACAACTCCCTGTATACCCCTCTCTGTACGCCCCCATGTATGTACAACCACTATCTGTACAAAGAACTGCTATCTGTTACTCCCTGTATACCCCTCTCTGTACGCCCCCATGTATGTACAACCACTATCTGTACAAATAACTGCTATCTGTAACTCCCTGTATACCCCTCTCTGTACGCCCCCATGTATGTACAACCACTATCTGTACAAAGAACTGCTATCTGTTACTCCCTGTATACCCCTCTCTGTACACCCCCATGTATACACAACCACTATCTATATAAAGAACTGATATCTCCCACCCGTGCCTGTATACCCCTTTCTGTACAACCACATGTATGTACAACCTCTATATAATTATCTGTATAAAGAACCGCTATCTGTAACTCCCACCCTGCCCCTGTATACCCCTCTGTATACGCCCCCATGTATGTACAATCACTTTTTTTGGACGTGTTTATTATCAGCAATGCATGATTAGATGCATTTAAATGCTGCCAGAAACAGACCTTTTTTTCCTTAGTAATTTATCAACAAGTGTGAGTAAATATACAAGTGTATCCTATTCTACAACCAGTGTCAGATTTTGTTACACATGGGTTTTGAGTAAATTATAGAGGGTAATCAGTCATTCAGCCATCAAAGCTCAGACTATTAAAAGCTATAGACAGTATGTGATTCATAAAAACTAGTAAGCAGTATCTGTATAAAGAATCCCTGTAGGTTCCATGAAACTTCTCGTGCAAGCCTCGACTTACAGATCATTCCAGACATGGGGGGAGGGAAGTGTGGGGAACCCCTCCCCCGCCCCCACCACTAACTGTCTTTTATCGGCATGGGGGGAGGGTACCCTCAGTGATACATGGGACTTTGAATTTTGAAAATGCAGTTTTGATTAGAAGAAAATGAGGTAGGAAGGAATAAAGATATATGAGAGAGAAAATTGAGCTGTTCAGGGGATACCGGAGTATGGGAATAGGGGAGTGGGTCAATGGCGATTAGAGGAGTGAGTTATATGAGAATAGCGGAGTAAGAGGTGGGAAGCGATGCTGAAAGGGGAATCAGCAGAGGGAAATGAGGAAATAGGTGGTTTGGGAGTAGCATCACAGATAGTGGTTGTACACCCCTAGCCCCTGCTCTCCATGCCCCACCCCTGCCCCACCCCATGACACGCTATGTATGGTTGCAGCACACAACTCAGTGACCGACCGATTGACCGTGGTGGTGCGTTGGCGTGAGAACACGCAGACTGAGGGACCCATGCTGGGGGTGCATCCTTATCAACCAGTGCCATATTGCCTTATACAGTACTCTACACAGCCATGCAGCCTTCTAGGTTGCAGAACACCAATTGACGGGAGGTGGCAGTAGGAGACACTTTGTAACTCCGCACTGAAGGGTGTTGTACAATGATTATTGGTCTAAAATCCGACAGTGGGTAGGCAAACCAGGTATCAAATTAATCCTTAGGGTGTATATTAATCGATTTGAGTGTTATTTAGGCTGACATTTGATGGTAAGTTGAGGGGGTGCACTCTATTTAATTAAAGAATTTATTGAAATCATTCACTGCAAAACCCCCAAATCTGGGTATGTCTGCACTCTAAGGCCTATAGCACAAAAGTTAATCACATTGTACCACATGCCATGGCCCTAAATTATTGGGAAAAATGTATATCTACAAGAAAATAATAGTGGCTAAGCCCAGATACTTGCACAAGTATTTTATTTTCGCCCAAAAGCTATATAGGCCAACAGTGGAAAAATAATTAGTGTTCTGCAGCCTCTATAGACTAGAAGTCACTGGCAGTTAGCCTATTCTTTATACCTATAGCAAAGATCAGCGATTTACATAGAAAAGGTTCCTAACATGATTTACCTGGAAAGGGTTTACTTTATACCTATGGCAAATGTCAGTAATTTTTCCATCAAAAGTACCTAACATCCTTTAACTTATACACATGGTAAACGTCAGCGATTTATCTAGTAAAGGGGCTTTAAGTCTGCTTATGTCAATAGTCCACTGGGCCCCTTCAGCCACCTTTTTTTAAGCAAGTGTATGGCGAAAGTTGGCCGAAGGGGTCCAGTGCACTACTATAAAATTTCAAAGAATTGAAAGGGACTTATTAAATACATGAGAAGAAATACTGAATGTCAGTATCTGGTGCTAAGGAACAAGGTGTTCAAAGACTTCTAAAGATCCTCTCAAAGAAAAGGTCCACCTGGTTTTATTTTAGTTTTATATCCACAGGGTAGTTTAACCTTGAGACGTCCATGCATATACACTGAGTCGGCAATCGTATCTAGGAGCTTAAAAGATGAATTTAGTGTGGAATTAACATTCCCACATGGTTGATTCAATGCTTGTCATCCACTTGGCAATATTCCTTCAGTATAGCAACATATTTCTAGGGCCCCTTTGTGAGTTGGACGTCTCAAATTTAATCTACCTTATTCTCTGCAGAAATTCGCTATCCAGTGGTACCATATATGGTCAGAAGGAGACTATCCCAGATGCTGTGGCAGTCAGTTTCCTAATATGGTGTCACAAACCTATAGGAGCTTTACTTGGATACACCTGCTGTAGAGTCAGTGATCAGGACAGAAATCAGGACTTTTATAAGGCTTCAAAACCTTTAAGGGTCACTAATGCAGGAGTGCAGCATGCCCATTGGTCGTTATGATGCACCAATGACGTGCCGACGAGACTGCTCGCCAGCACTTCATTGGAGCATCATGCTGAACCTATGGGAGTGTATCAACCCTGCAAGGTCGGCATGATGCTTGAATGCAGCCCTAGTAAGTTACTCACTAGGGCTGCATTCATGCATCATGACCAGTGGTCCTTAAAGGGTCAAACCCTTATGATAACTAGAGAGGTGATTTGCTATCTCCGAGGTCTACTTTCCCTTCACCAAAATAAAAAAAGTAATCACTCAGCACTCCCATCAAATTTGAGGAAACCATAGGATAAACTAAGGGACAGCATAATTTGAGTTATCTCCCCAGATAGCAAGCTTCAATTAGAAAAAGGCTACGTGTCTAATCGTTAGGAATTACGTTTCTAGGACGTGTCCCGGCCAATTTCCTTTGGTCCGGCTTCCCTAGGCCAAACCATTAAGAATTAATTGAATATCAGGGAATTGTTTGTGTTCTTTGTGACAGGATTGGACGGCCAGTCACCAGTCCAATCAGCCCTCCTGTACGCACCATCGCACAGGCTGCGGAGGAGGTGCCCTGGAAGAAGGGCTGGAGGATGGAGGGGGGGGGGACTCAGTCTGGTGTTGGGTAGCAATTGCTGCCCCACTGCTGAAGAGCGATGACTTTCCACGGGATAAAAAGGGGCAGGAGGGTCTTGCAAATAGATGACGAGAAAGACCTTCTGTAAATTTTTAAGAGAGTACTGAGGGAAACGTGCATGGCAAAACTCATTTTCATAGTATTGACAAATGCTATTACAACAGAACAAATGAGAGTAAAGACACCGTTTCACGATCAGTTGTAAGCAATATGCATGTTTTATTTGAACGACTTTATGGGACTTAGTTTAGCAATATAAAAACAGGCACTGTTTTTTTTTGTTCTTGTTGCCTCCTCCTATTGATGAAATAAAGATCTAAGAATCACATTGGCAATTGACACCAATTATCAATGATTAAGTATTTAGGAAATATAGATACCTCTTGTATTGATTAATGGAATGGATGAAATTCCTGAACATCACCAAACGTACGTCATCACGAATGGGAAATACCTGAAAAAGGGATCTCTCATCTGACCTCTTGAAAACAGTTCTGAAAAGAATTTCGCTGCTCTATTGGGGAACTATCAAATCGACAAATAGAGCGGGCGTACCGGGGGTGTATTCAAACAGTTGGTACGTACCATCAAAGACAGTGACCCCCACCCATGCACCCATCCCCCCTGGGATGGAGAGAGGGTTTGGACTCTATCAGCACTGCCTGTAGTCTCGGTCTGGTAATTTGTCATGACTTTAATTGTTGGGTTTGTCGCCAGACCGCACGCAATCCGGCCATGGACCGGTGGTTTGAGGTGGTTCTAATGCTTCCAACTACCCCGGATGAGGTGGGGAAATGCATCCGGGGATGGCGACCAATTGGTCAGGGAGCAAGACAAATTTCTCAATCCCCACAAGCCCACATGTCGCCGCCTATTTCTGGAGATCTGATATGTGATAGGCAGCCTTGTTTTTTGGGGAGTATTGATCTGGGGGAGTGAGTGGATTGAGAGTCAGAAATGGAGTATGGCTTCTGAATGTAAACGGTATTGCTAAAATAGATAGGGGTTATTGCTATTCCTGTATTAAAGCAAGCATACTTTCAATTAACTGGGCGTGCTGCTGCAGTGAGAGATACAATCATTCTTTCTAACTCACAATTTGCTCTGGAAAGAATTTCTCAACATGGTACGATTGGACACAGCCACTACGGTTTGAAACCCTCAAAAATAGAGTGGGTAACCATAGCCAATGTGCCACAGCTGCTCTGTAAGATCATACTTTCCTGGCAAGATCAGCACCCTATACAGTAATTACAAAAGGTTTGATAGGGCAGTCGTACCAGTGCAATCATTAGTGACCACTAGATGCAGGTCTGTAATGGCAATAGATTCAGGGATCCCACTACGATTTGAGGGGGTCTTTATAGTTGTGTAATGGTTCGTATTGACTTATATGTTGGGTGGCTCTTTGGCTCGCTTACCACTAGATGTACCAACACAACACGAGTAGTTCGGGTTGGGCAAAGCCCCAGAAACCCCTACCTCTCGGGTAGGACTTTATTCAATCTCTCTGATGACAAAGTATTAGCGTCTGGACTGGACCATGTCCAGTCCCCTTCTGCCGCTCGTCCGGCTCCTTAGTAGGAGCTGGACGCGAGGCATGGTGCTGCCCCCTCTTGTACCAACGAGGTATCGCAAAGCGACACCTAGCTAGCATAGAAGGAACAAGCACCACACGAACACGTCTCTCGGATGAACGGCACTAATATATATACAATGATGCCGGCCCCTACACCACCCCCACTAGACTTTACCTAGGGTTGTGTGTAATTAACAAGTAACTATTGTTGACTTTATACAGTGGTGTTATAAATAAATAGGTAAGTCTATATATACACAGTTCGTATTAAATATAGAACATTTAAGGGGCATTATAAGTTATATGTACACAATAAGGCATCATCGTATATAACCCGAAGTGTTTATAAATAATAACAAAAATAGGAAGTGGCCCCTTATGGACCATCGACCTATGGTGATAATGTTACACGTGTGTTATTATTAAACATGAGACGCGACGAAGAATATTCGATGTGTAGTAAGGTGATATTGATAAATTTTTACAATGTTTTTACCGACCCGAGGTGGGGTAAATAACCCGAAAAAAATTTTGACTTTTACTTACAAGAATATAATATACGATATAAAAATAGATTTATACAAAATATGAAATATAGGTGTCCTACCAGGGTAGCAGGATCACCCTTACAATATACCGGACTTCCGGCGAACCTGGAACGACTGGTTTCTGCAGCTCCACCCGGCGACATATGTGTGGTGGCAAACCACGTTGCTGTTATGATGTGCCCTGATGAAGATGGGAAGATGGAGACCCGGTTAGATGTTGTAGTCCTTTGGGTGTTCGGGTTAGCGTCCATCCTCGCTGCAGGTTACGATCCAGGTATCAGGAGTCCAGCGTAAGGAACAGTGCCTCTGGCATACTAAATGCATTTACCCTCGGGTACAAGGAGACACCAACAGATGGACACTCAAAGATCTTCAGGATCTGTGTCCATCTTCTCAGCCGGCTCCACTGAGGCAGATGGAGCCGAGCTGCTACAGCTGCTCGTAGAGAGCGCCGCTGAAGCCTCGCTGGGAGTCTCGCTCCCCAAGCTCAAGGCCCTCATCACTGCGGACGGACTGTCCATTGCCTCGGATGCTGGTGCAGCAACCGTGGCAGTTGGGACAGCCCGGTTCCAAGTGGGGGGCGGGAGCAAGAGAGCTGCCGGAATCGGCGGAGCAGCCGGGACCGGTGGAGTGGCCAGGACCGGTGGAGTAGCCGGGGCTGGCGGGGCATCCGGGGGTATCTCTGGTACGAAGATGAGAGACGACGGTAAGCCGTCCCACTCCTCCAGATGTTTCCCGAATGCCAGGAAAAACTTGAGGTCAGCCTCCTTAAATCGATGGATATATCTGGAGTTTTCAGCTTCGTGAAACTCTTTAAGCTTTTCGGCTTCCTTCTGTTTCCGCCGGCAGGACTCGAGGGCCTCCTCGACCTTCTTCCTTTCCAGCTCCCTGATTTTCTCTTCCTCCCGCCTCTGGATCTCGTAGACCAGATTGACGGTGGCTTCAGTCATCACACGCCAGTAGTCAACAGACTTCTGGCGGTGCAATGCCTGCCATTCTTCCATCAGGTCATTCTGGATCTGAACCGTTCGGACATCGCGGTGGTCGACGAACGTGTTCGGATCCTGAAGACCTGACAGGGTACCGGAGATTAGTTCCATTAGGGGTACCCGAGGACCTGTCGGTGGAACTATCACTGGTGGTGGCGCTGGGGCCTCCACTGAGACAGGCGGGGTGCCTGTTGGAGGAGCAGACGGGCCCTCTACCGTGATGCCTCCTCGGCCTCGGCCACCACCCGGAGAGCCTCGGGTGGACTCCAGCCCACCGCGGCCCCTACCACGAGCTTTGGCCCGGCCCAAGGGGGTAAGGACCTGCGACTCGGGTCCAGCCGGTCCCATTGAAGGGAACTTCGCCGCGTACTCACTGTACGTGGGGCGTTTGCCGGAGGATCCCTCTCCAGCCCACCAAGTAGAATACCCGGATGGGGGAGCGAACAGTTCGCCCCCATCATCCAGGCCGCCAGAGGCTTCGCCCGGGCGTTGTTCCGCGGGTGCAGGTGTGGAGGTGGCTGTAGTCGCCGATGCGGTCGCCTGGCTACCCGACCTGCGGGCCTGGTTGCCAGGCATCTCCAGAGCCGAGACCTGTTGTCCCGACTCGCGACGATCAGCTGGGTTGGCTGGTCTGGGCTGGTCCTTGCCACCCGAAGGGCTCACGGACCGGTCTGCTCGGGTCCTCTTGGAAGCAGTAGTCGTGACTGTGCCTCCGTTTGGACCTTTAGAGCGGGCTTTGGCCTTCTCTCGCTTGTCGTCTCCTCGCCACTTTTTCACCTTCAGGTGCACCTCGCTGGGCATCCCGAATTTTGTGGACGAGGAGTTCGTCTGGAAGTAAGTCAGCAAGTTGCCGCTCTTCCACGAGCAGAATCCGGTCTCGAATGCCTGCTCTTTCACTTCCTTGATGCTCAGCGCGGACCAATTTGCAAGGAGCTCGCTGAAGCACTTGATGGCTCGTTTCCTGGTCTTCTCCAGGCCGATGCCATGGGCCTTCTGCAAATGCAGAGCCATGTCTCGGCGCCGGTGAGTGCTGAACGAGCCATCACAATGTTTACTCGGGCGGTCCCCGAGCACACACATCATCACAGGCTTGTGATGCATATGAAACTCGACGATGTGTCGAGCGAAGCGGGGCTTCGTCTCGAACATCTTCTCACCCGTGAGAGACAGCTGGCAAGACTCAAACGGGCACCTTCGGCGGTTGCCGGTTGGTCCCCATTGGGTCATTGCCCACTGGACTTTCGTCCGGGCCTCGTAGCTGTAGATCGAGCCTAATTTGGACTTGAGCTGGTCAATCCAAATCAGGTAGAACTTGCCTACTGGCGTATCCGAGGGGCCGGACTTCATCCACTCCTCGTCATCGCTGTCACCGTCCTTATTGACGGCGCTCGGACACATATAATGGACTGTGTCGTAAGCACAGTCCGCGAAGCAGCGGGGAGTCCGTTCCTTGAACCCCTCGGCTGCATTCTTCCACATCCACTTCTGATTGTCGTCCTTGGGAACATCCGTGGTCATTTCTTCCCACGTTGTCACGGACTCCAAATCAGATTTGGCAGACTCGGGCAGCTCTGGATCGCTTTCGCTTTCCTCGCTGTCCGTGTATATGTCAGCTCCCCTACGGCCGGCTCGGCTGGAGGTGGTAGTACCAGTCGGAGCCTTGGTAGGGGACTTCGTCTTTGCACCCGACGTGCTGGCTGCAGAAGATGCAGTAACCGAGGTGGCTACCGTGGTGGTTGTAGTGGTGGGAGCGGGCGTCTTCGGTTTGCCCTTACCCCTCGGCTTGGTGGGGGGCGTGGGCTCTGCCGGAGACGCTTTCGCTCCATTCTTCTTCTTCCGGCGCACAACCTTAGTCGGTTGGACCGGAACTTCGGGACTGGAATCCGACTCGCGTCGGCTCCTGTCCCCTGTCCGAGGGCTCCTCCTTCCGCTGACTGGGGAGTCAGAGTCGGAAGAGATCTCTGTTTTTCGTTGGGCCTGCTGCTTGCGATGGGCCCGGCGAGCTGCGGTGAGCTCCTTCTGCTGCTTGGCAAGCTCGATTCGCTTTGCCTCTACAGCAGCCTGCTGGCGCGAGATGTCCTCTTCCGAGATCTCGCCAGGTGCCTCTGGGATGTCGGCAGCTGGGTCGGTCTCGGTCGTGGACCTCTCGACGGCGATGCGGACATCTTCAGCCTCCAGATCGCTCTCAGTGAGAGGACCCTTGGGTGCAGGTTTACGGGTCAATCGCTTGACCCGGTCGGTTTCCACCGACGACAAGGTTACTGTGGAGTCTGTATCCATGTCGGATTCGGACTCCCTTAACTCCGTGGCCTTCTGGATGATGCCCGCAGAGATCAAGACGGCTCGAGCTAAATTCTCGTTAGTCGCCATATTCTCCGCCAACTTTAGGTAGTTGCGGAGCCAAGAAACTGGCATGTTGTCAGCCAGCTCGTCACTACACGAGTCCATTACCATAGTTTTAAGTTCATCTGGTATGGGCTCGGGCACGCCCTGCTCCACCGCCATCGGCCCGCATCCGAACATGGAGGCGTGCATAGGGATGTACGTACCCCAGGAGGTATACACGATACCTTCCTGGCGATCAACGTGTGCTAGACGTCTGATCTGAGTCCTGAATCCCGGAGGATACATTGGAATGTCCAGGACATCCACTTTGCTACCCGAAGCGTCTGTTGTAGACGGGCGCTCCGGGCGTGGCGGGGGTGGAGGTGGCATCCTCTCCCGGTCGGTTGCCTCGGCCATAGCCGTGAGCGTCCGGGCGGCCTCCTCTGTCGAAGAATCCATAGATTCCTCGACCCGAGACGGGACCTTCGGGTCCTCGTCTTGTTCCAACGGAATGTTGGCTGTTTGACGCGCAGCGTCAATCGTTCCCTGTGCCATGGCACCGGGTTCGACTTCCAAAATTAATTGGCAAGTTTTGTTGGACTCCTCCCGAAGGATTCGTCCAACAGAGAGGCTTTTGGGGGTTAGCTAGGCTAACACGACAGCTACAGGCTGTATAACCGCCGACAAATAACTAGAGCAAAAACGGGTGGCGTCTAACCACCACGAGTCCGCTCTAGTTATGACCAGTATGACGTCAGACCTCTCGTCTCGCGAGATCCCGCCATGGCTATCCGGTGACCTAGTTCCGCGCTTTCCCGCCACACCAGCAGCGCCACCTAGGGAACTAGATCCGAACCAACATTCGACTCGACATGTGAGACGCGGCCTACTACCCGAGTGCTATCGTCTGGAGCTTAGCGGTGTATACAACGCTTCAAAGCGAATGTACCGGTTAATCCGACCGCCACTCACGGGATACAGCCACCCGGGGAGGGCGCGTTCGACATCTCTGGCCGTGGAACGTATGTTGCCTGCCTATGGCGGACAACACGCAGCAGCTCGTTGTGTACTGAGTTAGGTTACAGCAGACCTCAACCGGGGGCTGCGTCTAACGCCTTCGGTTAGCATTTTATTTTTCCCGGCTTTACGTACGGCCTTTTCTGGATCTCGCTTAGTCAGAGCGGGACCCTTCCCATACGTAATGCCTTCACTCAGCGAGACTTTCTTCCATTTCTTACGATTAGGTCGTTTCCTGGCCTTCTTCTTCTTTTTTACTATAACCTCGTCTCCCGGCGTCTTTCTCGGCCGGCCTCTAGGGCGCTTCCTCGGTACTACCACGCTCGGTCCGCTAGGGACAGATACAGGTGGTTTGTAACCGAACTCCCTCTCCGCCTCTTCGCGCCCCTTCCAGGGCCGAAGTTTTCCGACATTTGTCTTCCATTTCCTACCCGTCAGGCAGTCCTCTATCATCACCGTGGACTCGGAGATGACGCGAACGATTTTAAATGGACCTTCCCAAGGCGTTACGAGCTTCAGCTTATCCAGCGGCTCGTAGTACCTTAGTACTTTGTCCCCAACATTAAAACGAATTCGTTTAGCATTGGTGTCATAGCCCACCTTCTGCCACTTCGCACTCTTCAGCAGTTCTTTCCGAACGGCCTCGTATGCCTGTTTGAACCGGTCCCTTAATGACTCTACAAACAGCACCGTGCAGGGCGCCTCCGGGTCTATTCCAACCACTCCATACACTAAGTCGGCGGGCATTATGATGTCCTCGCCGAACACTAGCATGTTTGGGGTGCAGTTAGTTGATGAATGGACAGTGTTGTTGTAGGCATGTACTACAAACTCGCACTGTTCATCCCAGTCATCCTGGTGGGTATTAACCAGGGGCTTTAGTACTTGTATGAGGGTTCTATTGAAGCGTTCTACCTGCCCATCCGACTGTGGTCGGTACGGGTTTGTTCGGGTCTTACAAATGGCTAGGTAATGGCACATTTCCTGCCAAAGTTCTGACTCGAACTCCCTTCCCTGGTCACTGTGCATCATAAGGGGAACACCCAAATGCAGCACCCAGCCTTTCACAAATGCCTCCGCGCATGTGGCGGCTTTGTGGTTGGGAAGGGGGAACACCCGAGTGTACTTAGTATAATAGTCAGTTACGACCATCATACAAGTATTGTCTCGCGGCGTCGTCTTAATCCCACTGATGATGTCTATCGCTATTCGAGCAAATCTGACACCAAACAATTCCTGTGATAAGGGTTGCTTACCCAGGCCGGGTCCCGGTTTGTTTTTACAACAATCCGGGCAAGTGGCGATCCACCGGAGCAGGTCACCTCTCATACCGGGCCAGTAGTAACGCCTTTGTAGACGCTCTATCGACCTTCTCTTACCGAAATGGCCACTCGTTTGGTGGCCATGGCAATAATACATGATATCCCTCCTCATCGGGGTGGGTATCACTATTTGCAACAGCCTACCGTTGGTGGGAGTTGTCTTCCACCTACATAGTATGCCGTCTCGGATCTCTAGCTCGGCCCATTGAGCCAGCAACCGCCTCGCTTCCCTATCCTCCAGGGAAACTAGAGGCCTTGCCGGTTTAATGCCTGACCGTAGGTATTCCATTATGCGCGCAGTGGTGGGGTCTGACTGTTGAAACTTCTTGATGGTCTCCGGGGACCAATCGAGATAGCTGCATACAGCCTCCTCCCAGGGGATACGGGGGGTGGTATAATTAAATACCAACCCGGCTACCACAGCATTGTGGGCCCCGCAGTCTTCACATGTGGCATTTTGGCACCTTCGGATAGGCCGTCTTGACAAGGCATCCGCATTGATGTGTTTAGCACCGGGTCGGTGCTCTATTTGTTTATGCTCTAATCCGAATTCGGATAGGTGAGCTAACCAACGTCCAATCATCCCCTCGGCGTCCTTAAAGTTAAGGAGCCACCTAAGAGACGAATGGTCTGTTCTTAAAGTAAAGTCACTTCCCCAAAGGAAATGCTTAAACTTCTTCGTATACACCACCACAGCGAGGAGTTCTCGCTTAGTGGTACAATAATTTCGCTGTGTCTTGCTTAACGTGTTGCTAGCAAATGCTATTGGCACTTCGACTCCCTCTTGGACCTGAGAGAGAGCTGCCCCAATCGCATCATTGCTCGCATCGGTGTCTAAGATGAAATGTCCCTCGGGAGTGGGATATTTCAACACGGGTGTATTCCTAAATAAATCTTTTATTTTATTAAAAGACTCTTCTTGCTCGCTGGTCCATGGGAATGGGTCCCGTGCCCTACCCGGGGTCCAGTGAGCTAAGCACTGCATGGGGAAGCTGACACGAGAGTAATTCGGTATGAAATCACGATAATAGGAACAAAATCCTAAAAATGATCTCACCTCCTTAGCACTCGTGGGTCTTTCCCAATTTTCTACAGCTTCTAATTTTTCCGGATCCGCACTTACCCCGTTAGGAGTAATGATCCTTCCCAAGTATGTAATGGTTTTCTTAAACAAATTACATTTCTTGGGTTTAAGTTTAAGACCGTTTGATAGTATCCGGTCGAGGACTAATTGCAGATTCGCCAGGCATTCCTTGAATGACTTGCCGAACACGACCACATCATCCAAGTAAACCAGGCATTTCTTCCACAAAAGGTCACTCAGTAAGGATTCCATCATAGCCTCGAATGTAGCGGGGGCGTTACACAATCCGAAGGGTAGGACATTATACTCAAACAGCCCCATATGACTGGAGAATGCTGTCTTCTCCTTGTCTTTGGGGTGCATTGGTATTTGCCAATATCCGGACTGTAAATCCAAGGTACAGAACCATTGGTTCCCGCCCAAGCTATCTAAAGTCTCGTCTATCCTTGGTAAAGGATACGAGTTCTTCTTTGTTATACCGTTCAATTTCCGGTAGTCGACACAAAAGCGGATTGTACCGTCTTTCTTAGTAGTCATACAAACAGGGCTGGACCAGGGACTCGAGCTAGGCACGATTACCCCTAGGTCCAACTGTTTTTGTATTTGCTCTTCACAGATTAACTTCTTCTTAAGGGGAAGTCTACGATACGGGATTTTAAAAGGTTTCTCGCTGCCCACATCTATGGTGTGCAACACCTTATCGGATCTACCCACCGGGCCTCCTTCCCTACCAAAAGCACCTTCGTACTTTTGTAGAAGTCTCGCTAGGCAATCCTTATCGTCCGTATTCTTTAAATCTGATTGATCAATCAGCTTTTGGAATTCTTCATCCATAGGATGCTGACTAACTGGGTTTAGTGGTTTGTTAAATTTAGCCTCGGCGACATGTTCTACCGAACTCATCCTTCCAACACTGTCGCCTCGCCTCAAATAAACCACTGAACCACTTCGGTTAGTTATGGGTAATACGGACCAAGCTGCATTAGCCACTAATGTATCCACTGAGTCTAACCCGATGCTTGACAAATACACCGTGTCGGGTTCGTAGACTCCAGTTTCATTCCTCTGAGCCATGGATCCGCCACAAAGGACATCGCAAGTGGTACCCGGTGGGATCTTCACCGTATGTACCACTGCTGCGACCGAAGACACCTGTCTCAATACGCATTGGACATGCAAGCCATACGGGCTCCGTATACCCATACTACCGTCCCTCGGGTCCAAGACGGCCCCGTATAAGCTTGCAAAATCCAATCCGAGGATTCCGTCATCACTAACCTCTGCTATAGTTGGCGAAAGAACAAACTCTTTGCCTCCTATATGGATAGGCATAAACGTCCTACCAAATGTACGCATACTGCTTCCGTCGGCCGTGCAAGCATTTACCCCCGTTTTGAGGTTCTCATGGCTGCCGGCCACCGAATCGAAGAATCTTTTGGACACACATGAATGACTAGCTCCAGTATCCACCAAGAATTCCCCCACCCGGCCTTCCACAGATATGGGTACATACCACCGTCTCCCCCCTAAAGGCGAGGGGTTACTGGTAAACTGGTGAAAGTCTCCCGAATCACCAAGATTCAATCCGAGTCCTCTCAGGAATTCCAGACACGGATGACTTGGGGGAAGGCGTGTCCCACACACTCGAATCAACTCTTTGATCCATCCTTCCTCTCCCCTAGTGCGGCCACTCGCCTCTATATGATTGCTCCTGCACATATCAACACTAGGGTCCCTGGCCCCGGCCGAGGTGCAGGGGTGCGCACCCTCAGCCACCCGGCCTCCAGGTGTAATTGACTCGAAATCTTCCACCGGGATACCCCCGGTAGCATTTTGGCATTCGTTCCCACTCGGGGCCATGTCAGATGCCGTTGACACAACCCCCACTAGTTTTCCACATCTGTGGAATCCCTAGCATTCTCCCTTTCTACGCCGTCGTCTTCGGCTTCATAGAAGGCAGCCATTACCGGCTTAGTAGCGGTACATTCAGATGAATAGTGTCCCATGCGCTGGCACCTGAAACACTTAACCGTTCGGCGATCCACCCGGGGTCTTTGCCGATTGGCTTGGATGGCATCTGTAATTTTCTTACACATGTCTTCCAGAAGTTTGGTCATGTCCGGGGACTGAGTCTTCACTTTGTCAGTGCTTACAATGGACTTGACCGCCTTATCGACAGCCTTCGGGTCACTCTTGACCTCGGATGAAGGTCTAGAGTCCCTTTGTTTATTGAAAGATTTCCTGGGAATATACTTCCTACCTGAAGTATTCTTCCTTAATTGCATCGAACAGAAGGTGCCGTCTTCCTGTTCGATATCAATCAATTCGAAGTCGTCTGATGGAGTATCGACCTCCGACTGCTGGGTCACCGATGCCAGGGGTACCAAGCCGCTGGCATTAGGTATGTCCCCAGCTAACATAGCTCGCTTCTTCACGGCCATATCTATACCATTAAATATGCCGTGTAGTGTTATGCCCTCCTTCCAGGCATCCCTCGCTGCTAATTGTTCATCTCGGTCTCTTAGACCCTTGACGAATTGAGTGATCAAATCGTCCATATACCAGTCCTGGTTTTCAGTACCGGGTCTGGCCTTACTTAGCAGGGCATGGAGTTCCATACCGTATGCTCTGAAAGCTTCATTCGGCTTCTGTGTACGTTTCTTAAAACGGACCATCGGGTCTTCCTTGACCATATTGCATAACAGTCCACTAGCAGTTTCTACTAACTGCTCAAAACTCCCAACGAGGCCATACCAGGTTCGCCATTGCTCTACAGCCATGCGACCCGGCCCGCCTTTCAGACATCTCACCAGATGTGGCTTGGCCTCGTATGGGGTCCATCCATTACAGTTCATCACATCGATGAAATCTTCAAACCACTCTTTCCATGGTCGAGTACCGTCATATTCTTTAGGAATAACGGCTACCCTTCGGGCAGAATTGGGAGCATACATCAATCTAGTGCATTGCTGTTTGCTCCATTCAATCGCCTTGGTTTCATTCAAGGTCCGATTGCCCCCTATACCACCGAAGCTCGAATTGCCAGGTGGAGGCGGTGGTGGAGGTTGCGTATACGTCCACTGTGTACCACTGTGGTTCGTATAACTCGCACTACCCTGGTTGGGGCCGGTACCCGAGGTACCATTATAGTTTGTGGCACCCGAAGCAGCGCCCCCCCCTTGCGCGCCTTGGTATCCGCCGTCGGATGGCTGGTTTCCCGTTGACTGGCCGCCATCGTTTGATGGATTCGGTTGGGTGTTGTCATTACCAGCACCCAGCCCCGGGTCGTTACTAGGATCCACATGAATGTGGAACCCACTGGTCTCCGCACTACTGTCGGAAGCCTCTCTAGGGGTATAGTCCGGGTCCAGGTTGTGGACTATGGGCACCTCACTTATCCGGACTCTACTAGTTCGGCCATGCTTATCCTGGGTTCTGATGTAAACACCCCCTTGATCTACGTTCCGCGAAGCATTATCATTTACAAAAGGATTATACTGCGGATTCTTCGGTGTAGAACAGGAGACCGGGTCGCCCTGTTTCACGAACGTCGAGTTCGGGTTTGTGACCCTACTCGCCGGAGGGGCATGTGTTTGCTCTTGCTCCTGTAAATAACTCTCCATAGCGGACTTATTTATTGTGAGGGTAGCTACGTCTGTAGTCAGGTTTCGCTGTTCCTCCCTAAGCTGTGCATTTTCTGCCAAGATTTCGGATCGAATCTTTTCATTTTCAGCCACAGCTCGGTTTCTTTCTTCTTGGGCGATCATTGCCTCTCGCTTAAAAGTATCCTTAAGTAGGCGGTACTTTTCACCCTTCTCTTTCTGAGACCTGTTATATTCAGTAGTCTCCTTCCTGATCTCGGCTTGTTCCGAGACCATCTTGGCTTCTGTCTCAGCCTTCCGGAGTTGAAGTTTCTTAAGCTTCTCCTCCATTGCGTGCAACTCAGTTTGTAATTTATTTACATCCCGAGCCTTAGCAACCTCCTCGGCTCTAGCCTTGTCGATTGCTCTAAGTTTATTGGCTTCCTCGATTTCCAACTCAGCCAGCCTCTTTTCTTTTTCCTGTGCGTCTCTTTCCTTCCGCTCCAACCGATGGGATACGGAGGATAGACGATATTTGAGGTCGGATTCTTTTAGAATCGCCTCCTGCTCAACGGATCGTAATTTTCCGATCCGGGACTTAGCTTCCTCCTCTATTTTGGATTGGGCTAACATGAATTGTTCATGTTGCCTCTTTGCCTGTAACTCTACCTGTTCCTTGGCTTTCAAATAGGCCTGAGTATTTTTATACCCGGGACCCATCCGACGTCCGTAGATAGACTTGCGACTGCCTCCAGGGTAAAACATGGAGTCAGACAAGCCTTCGTCTAGAGATCGGCCTAGGTGATGCCTTTCCGAGCTTTTCGGTCCGGTACCACTAGGCTTATCTTTTGATTTCGCGTCTGGGACTATTGCGTCCCTTTTGGTTTTACCATCGTCGCTGTCATGATCCGACGATGTCATTAGTGGGGCTACTTCGGTTCCACCACCTGGTGCTGAACCCTGGGGGGTTGCAGTACGCTGCATAGGGCTTTGTGCAATTGGTGTACCCAAGCCGCTAGCCGAGCCTGTTGGTACCATAGGACCTAGCTGGCGTCTGCTAGTTATAACTTGGGACCAATCGCTCAAGTCTAAAGTTGGGGGTCTTAACACACCCCTGAACAATCCGGTATCCGGTACTCCTGTCTGGGGTGTAGCCGGATACAATTTTACGATGCCATCTCTGGTGGCATTGTCCCTAAGGTCGGGTGTAGAAAAAATATTTCGTACACCCTCCTGATTAAACATTTGTTGTTGACCGGGTTTCCAGTCTAACAACAGATGCTGGGATGTGTAATCATCCTCTTCGAATCCCTCTAGCCCAGGGCTGGGGGGATCCGCTTCGGGTTTCCCGAGGCTTTCGGCCAATGTGGCCGAGACAACCCAGGTTCGGATCCTGGTCACGGCACCAGTGTAATGGTTCGTATTGACTTATATGTTGGGTGGCTCTTTGGCTCGCTTACCACTAGATGTACCAACACAACACGAGTAGTTCGGGTTGGGCAAAGCCCCAGAAACCCCTACCTCTCGGGTAGGACTTTATTCAATCTCTCTGATGACAAAGTATTAGCGTCTGGACTGGACCATGTCCAGTCCCCTTCTGCCGCTCGTCCGGCTCCTTAGTAGGAGCTGGACGCGAGGCATGGTGCTGCCCCCTCTTGTACCAACGAGGTATCGCAAAGCGACACCTAGCTAGCATAGAAGGAACAAGCACCACACGAACACGTCTCTCGGATGAACGGCACTAATATATATACAATGATGCCGGCCCCTACAGTTGTACCATTTTGAGAAATGCCTTCCTGTGCACTCTGGGGAGGATCGTATGTCACATTTGAAGAGTCAATTGGACAGTGGGAGAGGGGCAATGTAGGCATAATTAATATCAGTGGGGGATCCAGGATTGTCTAGAAGGAGTGGGGGGGGGGCAAGACCTGGTGAAAGCTGATGAGGTACTATATGTGGCCTGATCACCGCAAGCCCCCCGTTTGGGGCCCCCTCTACACTTTTCTTTTTCCTCTTTTTTTCTCCTCTTTCTCCTTTTTCCCTCTTCTATTTTGTTTTTTTTTGGGGGAGGCAGGCCCCCTAGACCACCCCCCTGGATCCGCCACTGTGGCATATATGATTAGGACATAAGGAAAACCAGGACTGCTCTTTGTCGAATCCTAGATAGAAGCCTTACAGCATTGCAATTTATACACTTGTTGTTAAAAGTTCCTGCACTATTCAGTATGCCTGCTCCACCAAGCCGTCTGTGATCAATCGTATACACAGCAGTTGTAGGGGTTCTTGGGAGTTTCAAATCATAAGTCGTAGTAGCTTAGGAAATAGCCCCCAGGCCGTACATAGTAATACCCAAGTGTGCACTACTGTACTGCATTCTCGCCAAGAGGAAGGGGAAGCAATAGTACAAGTTGCACTTTAAGGCCTATGGGATTTTTTTTTCTATTCATAGGCCTTTGTGGGAAAACAAACACAAATGTATAGAGGTCAAACCTATAATCCAGTGGGCGGGGACATTACTGAAGCTGGTACTGGCGAGATAAACGCTGATAACAACCATCACTCTAGGTCCTAGTTGACCCATAAGAATTCAGCAGTGAATGAAGGTAAGTTATTTCATTTGTCCAAAATGTATCCCTCCAAAACACTATACGCTGCCAATAACATTGCAGAAGACAATCGAAAACATCGGTCGGGTTCGACAAAACAGAAGACATAACTAATTTGTATTGAGCAGTGTTTCTTTTGGCCAGCCTTAGTATACACTGTAAGAAACGTGGCAAATATAATGAGATTGAGAGGGGGCGCAGGGGCGCGCACTTACCTTTTGCCTAGTACTTAAGAGTTTAATTACATATTGTGGACCCCAAAATTTGCTCAAAAATATGGGGTGCGCCCCCTCCTTAGGGGCTGCATACCCTCCTTTTCCAGATCCTGGATCCGCCGCTAATGACAATATCCTAGTCCAAAGTTGCCAGAGAGTTCCTTGTACCAACATCTCCTCTGGAAACTCCTCTGGCCCCCTGCTATATAGTTACGGCAATACAATTGCGCTGGTTCACTGTTCAGTTTTACAAGGATTAGATTCAACAGTTATGTTTTAACAGTGTAGCTATACCCATTTCCCAATCTAGCATCTCAGTACTGTTCTGCAGCCCCATTAGAAACTCCCGGGTGGCATCTGTCATATCACATAGCGATAGTAGCGTTTTCTTCCCGCCCACGGACGTGATTGACGAGTAAATGGCTCTTTCAGATTCAACATGGCGGAAAATCGTTAGAACGAGATGAGTAGAAGGAGGGCAATCTAATGCCCTCCCCACCTTTCTCAACCCTTTAAGGGCCGCTAATGAGCGTCATGATGCATGAATGCAGCCATGGCGAGTAACTCGCCAGGGCTATATTCATACACCATGCCGACCCTACAGGGTTGATACAGTCCCGGTAGGCTGGCATGATGCTCCAATGAAGTGCTGGCGAGCAGTCTCGCCAGTACACACCACGCAGCACAAGTGCATCATATGGGTGTGGACCACTAAAATCGACATGGCGACGTGGACTATTTTAGGTTTAGTGACATGGGACATGAGCAATTTCTTAAAATCGACATGGTGACATGACCATTTCTTAAAATTGACATAAGGACATGGCCATTTTTTAAAATCGCCATGTAACATGGGGGACCCCTCATCCACACCCCCCATCATGGCGACCAATGGGAATGATGCACTCCTTACAGTGTTAAGGTGTGTTTATCCTCAGTGGTTGTCTTCCCTGCCTCTCTCCTGTCTCTTTAAATCGAATGGCGTGCTTGGGCGGGTTTTGCCATTACTTTTTTCTTTTTTTTTTCTTTCCTTCCTGGGTGACGTTTTTTTCGCTCACGAGTGATGTTCAAGATAATATGACCACATGTCATTGTAGCCCCTGATTGCATTTGAAATCAATCGCGGTGCTTCCGGTTACTGTTTCCTGTTTAAATCGGATTTACTATTGTAAAACCCCGCCTATAAGCCGCACAGTGTGTAGACCATTTAAAGGGCATATTGTGGCTTACTGGACCTCTGGGAACTCAAGATGAGGCTTATACACGGGGTTTTACATATAAAGATTCTAGTAAGGATTCTAGTAAGGTTTTAATAAGGGTGTGATGTAGTTTTTCTCTCCATAGATATGACCTAAGCTATCGAAATGGCGACGTTTAAAAAACATTGCTTACTCATTCATACATCCAAATTGGGATCCAATCCCCATTTGTTCACAGCAAACACAGAGAAACGCCTTATACTCCCCTCAGACCCACTTTATATGGTCCCTTATTGGTCCTCCTCTATCCTAAGAGTTCGACATATCCAATATCTCTATATGTTTTCTGAAAGACTACAATAATGTGCTTGCCTCTAGGGGTCGTGGAGGTCAGACTCATTTGGCCGTGCCATGAGGAAAGCTGTACAGTGCTTCGGGACTAGTAGTTTATTTGGGGAGGAGTTTGGTAGAATTTTAAGATCCAGCAATTAATGTGGTAACAGTTATCATGACGCCCACTAAGAACTGATTTTGCAAAATCCTCCCCCTCCCTAAAAATATATTACATGCAAGTGCCCCTCCCCACGGACCCTCCCCCCGTGTGGAGGTTTTAGTCAGTTTTGGTTACCCCCCCCCCTCACACACACACTCCGATCAAGGGTCTCTTTTTCTAAAATACTCCCGATCCCCCAAACCTGGCAATAAATGACTTGTCCCTTCGAAGACTTATCTAAACCCTTTGAAATATGGGCAGGAGGAAGGTGGTGACGAATAATGTAGACTATGTTCAGCACTGCTAACAGCTGCCGATACTTTGCCACTAATGAGATCACCTTTGACCGCAAAATCCATTCTTCTGCCCTACCGACTGTGTATAATAGTATATATAGTGTGTGCTTGGCTTGCCCTACCAGCTTTGCAAATGATATACTGCATGGGCCAGTTGTCCAGGCTACCAGTTTATATTGTGTGATTTGGGAACAGTCTGGAAGTCATTATTTTCTAAATGCATTATGATCGCAAACAGCCCAACGACTTGAAATCGCAATACCATTCCTGTGGTAATTTTGGTACAAGTTGGAGGATCCAGTCATAGTATGCTAAGATATACCTGTATTTCATCGTGTGTGGTTTCTTGTCATGGGAAACTGACTATGTTTTAAGTGCTTCATTATACTGATGTCCAGGACAATGGATTAAAAAATAACCCATAATTCGTATCACAAGGTTTTGCGGTAGAAACCATCTTCTTCACAGAGATACATGGGCTCTTTAAGCAGCGTCATCGGCTCTTTAAGCAGCGTCATCGGCTCTTTAAGCAGTGTCATGGGCTCTTTAAGCAGCATCATGGGCTCTTTAAGCAGCATATTGGGCTCTTTAAGCAGCATATTGGGCTCTTTAAGCAGCATATTGGGCTCTTTAAGCAGCATCATGCGCTCTTTAAGCAGCATCATGCGCTCTTTAAGCAGCACCATGGGCTCTTTAAGCAGCATATTGGGCTCTTTAAGCAGTATCAGTTATATACCTGATATATTATGGTATTCACCACCTTCTATCTAGAGATACAGGATCAATACCCCTGATAGATATATACAGTGTGAGGAACTCAGTTGTTTCCCTCTGAGCAGCTCTCCTCATACTGGCTCTGTAGGCCATTAGAATAGCCATTTACCTTTCAGAGGGACTGTATACATTTACATTCATATTTCATATCAACCTACATAAATAAGGGGGAGCTCATTATTCGATAACAGAGAAAGGCTTAGCGGGTTTGGGAGTTGGGTGGGGAGATGTTGACCCCTGGGGTTTGAATTCCTGTTCCTGAAATTCACCCGCCCACCCACCCACCCCCGCAGTTGTTACATAATGAGCACTCTCCTACCCCCTAAAGAAGAAAGTGAATTGTTAATACCTTGGGCATTAGGGACTTAGGTTAAAAATCAGTCACGCAGGAATACTTGCAGTAGGGCTACAAAATTCCTATATATGGCCGTCTCGCTATCGGCGCCAGCACACTCAAACAAATGAAACCAAGTTGCTGGAGTGCCCCCCCCCCCAAAAAAAAAAAATAAAAATTCACTTCCTATAAATCTGCTTAGCAGTAGATTTGTTTTATTGGTTTCATTTAGTGTAAACTTGCGTGGCATGACACAAAGATATCATAAAGTGACGCCAAAGCAAAATATAGCTGAAGTTGCGAGAACCGATAACCTACAGAGACTTATGCGGAGGCTTTTATAAATAGGCCAGCCTTCTTTGTATAGTCCTTGGACACCTTTTCCTATAAAGACATCAGAAGACTTCTATCAATAGCTCCTGGTACAAGGAAAAGGACACCCATTGCTGTCCTGTGTAAAGTTCTGGGTTGACAAGTTCCATTATGTGGGGTATTACCTGGGGCATCCATATACTAACCCTTTAAGGGCCAGCTCATGGATTAATGCATCATGTCCATTGGTTGTCATGATGCATTAATGCAGCCCTGGTGAGTAATTCGCCAGGGCTACATTCATGTATCATGCCGACCCTATGGGGTTGATACACTCCTGGAGGGATGGCATGATGCCCCGTGAAGTGCTGGCTAGCAGACTAGCCAGCATCGATGGGCATGATGCACTCCTGCATTGGCGACCCTTAAAGGGCTATACAGGGGCGTAGGAAAAGGGGGGGGCCAGGGGGGCCATGCCCCCCCAATCATGAAGCAGGTGGGGCCTGATTATGTCTGGGCCCCCCAAAATTTGCCAAGAACTCATAAACAAAATGGAAAAGAAGCTAAGACTTTGCATCTCAAGTTAGATCAATATGGTGATGGGATAGGGAAAATGGGGGTCTGAGCCTAAAGTCAGATACAAAATTCACCAAAAATTACTTTTCTATACAAATTCTATAAGTATGTATAGACGTCATCGCGCTTCAGCTGACAATTTAAGGTGGTCGCGATGGGGCCCTCGCTGGGCCCCCCCCCCCAATGAAGATTTGCTTCCTATGCCTCTGCTATAGTACGATCTGGCATATGCCCATAAACAAACAGACCTACAGCTTTCTGAAATATATTTGGGGATATCCACTTAGCCTGATTAATGCTTAAATGAAAGAGAGGTGACTTGGAAATATGAGGTGTACTATATATGGCTTTAGGATCCTAACCAGTAGGGAATGGGTCTACCCAGTGTCAGTGAGAGCAGCAACCACAGTTACTCCGACTCTTGGCTGTGACCACGCCTGAGCAGCATTGAATAGGCAAGGCAGTCCTGACCTGTCAAATTGCCCTGGAGACTATTTCTTAACAGGCTACGACTGCACCTCCTAGTCGTACTGGTGCATCATTCCCATAGGAATAGCATTAGCATTTTGCAGTCCTAGTACTGTGTGCGATCGTAGTGCCCTTATAAATGACCTCCTGGCTTAGACTCTTCATGTTGGCAACCTCTGTGCTTATGTTGACAACTTCACGCCTGGGCCATCTAAGATGAAGAGTCTGTGCCAGGGTTGACAAGTTGAAGGGTTTTGACCTTTTTTATGCTGCCCACTAAGAAGACCCTAACCACACTGCATTTTTATGTGAATAACTGACCTTCTGTTCCCTAATCAGATACTACATCTATCACAGAGGTTTAGATCTCCTAGCTTGAAGAGCAATACTTATTTGTAAAACTCTATACGTATTTGGATGAAGACTCCAGAGTGTTGCTTCATCCGTTTCCTGTTGTTGTAAAAACATGGCCACTGAATTGCTAACACATGCACCTGTTCATTTCTGGCCAGTCAGACAAGGGTGTTTCCCTGCCTCCAGTAGTGGAGAATTCCACAAGTAATGAATGGTACCCATGTGGATGGAAACGCCCACAGCAGGTGACACGTGGGTAGACCCACCTTCTCTTGGTTAACCCATTAAGGGGCGCCAATGCATAGGCCCATTGGTGGTCATAATGTACCAATGAAGTGCTGGCGACACTGCTCCCCAGCACTTCATCGGAGCATCATGTCGACCCTCTGGGACTGTACCAACCCTGTAGGGTCAGCATGATGCCTGAATGCAGCCCTGGCAAGTTACACACCAGGGCTGCATTCATGCATCATGACGACCAATGGGCATGATGTATTAATGCATCAGCAGCCCTTAAAGGGTTAATGGGGGAAGGAATGTCCCAGTGGAACCTGTGCCCTCCTAATGGGAAGGTTAAATCACATAGATCTAGTGGTAGTCCAATTAGGTGAGAGCATATGGTTTCCAGATATGGGATCAGGGCTTCCGTCCTCACAGTTTTATTGTACAGAGGTTCGTCATCTTTTCGGCTGCCATTTTAGCATTATAATATCACTCAAAAACACGATTTTTATTATGTCTGCGGATGAGAGAAACTAATCTACTCTTTCTTGAAGGGCCTAAATTTTACCCAATATCTAATACCAGATAAGAGAGCAATGCTCCTCTTAAGGCAACAATGAAGATAGGGCAATACACCTCTTATGCACTTCCCAAACTAATATTGCTGTATTGGTAATTTAGACCCAAGCCAAATTGCTGTGAGGGAGGGTTGATTTATCCCAACGGGCCCAATACCGACACAGTAGGGCCACTAACGTCATGCTCTCTACAGCGGCGATATTCAAGGAATTCACACCCACGTGATCATCATTTATTCATGGTCACTTCAAGGTCCAGAACCCAAGGGGGGGCGCGGGTAATTTGATGGTATGTACCAACTACGAAACAAGAAGCGCCCACGCCTTTTTAACGATTTTACAACTTTGCAGCCCCCCCCCCCCCGCTTAAGTGGTCAGATGATAGCCCACCTTTTCCGAACCCCTCTTCCATGCAAAACAAGGCTCTTTGGTAGTGATATCAAGGAATTTCACCACTCTGGAATAGAAAATCTAAAACGTGTTCCTTTTTTATTACCAAGTTATAGCGGGTATCAAAATCCCTTCATCTTAAAATTCAATTCAATTCAATCAAGAGACCCCATTATCCCCTTCCAGACACTTACAGCCACCGCTCCTTGGAGTCCAGTCCCACAGTTAACCAATAGCACAGTTGGTACCTAAATATAAGTAAGTACCCCCCCTACCTCTGGTTCAGACATGCCTGTAATGACTTGCTCTCAGTGGGTTACTTGTCATATTGGTTTAGGGGAGTCAATGTCTACCAATGAGGTAGTGGTAATAACTGCTGGCAAGATAAACTATATTGGGGGTAATTGGGTGCAGCACTCTGTGCATATGTTTTATATCCATTTACATTTAGTACAGGTATAGGGAATTAATAACTCCTGTTCAGCTCATATATCTACCATTGCAAGTTTGGGACTTGATATTACATTGCCTTTCACGGTAGTGATGAGGGCTATCTGTGAAATGAATAATCAGGGTTCTGGTATCAGCTTGGTAATGATCCTCAGAAATAGCGGAAATTACCATGGCTGGTCTATTGGAATAATTCATATTGGTATTTTGAAGGTGTACAGAAGCATGCAGAAAAACCTTCCCAATAGAATATAAATCTGATACAGAACTTAAAAAGGTGCCTTTCAGGCCTAAAAGTCTAGGTAGATTGTATTTCCTCTCATTCATTTATCTATTTTTCATTTATTTCCTTTATACATTGGAAAGAACTACACTCTCAGCCGCAATGTAAATGGGCTATAAATACCCCTGTAAGTACACAGTACAACCACCTGTACCTACATCAGAATGCCCTTTTAGTACGTAGAATCATACCTACAACAACTACACCTATAGGAGAATAAAAAGCAGTCTACTGTATACCTATGTGGTGGGGCGGATGGTATAGTTAATCTCCATTGCATCTTATGGATAGCTAAATCAACTTAAAAGCTTACCCAATAATGGCTTACATTGATTTTTCTTTAATTCAAGGGGAAAATTGCTAGGGCCGGCCCTGTTTTGCAAGGCTAGGTCGAATAATATGAGACAATTTTAAAACTAGTGTCAGCAACATTCTGCTGATCAATGCTTCAATATATGGAGCCTTCAGTCTTACGTACCACACCCACAACAGCACCTCTCAACCTGCATACAATCTCTCTTATACCAATATTGACACAACACTGTAACTGTCACCCTGCTCTAATGACCTATACACAGGACAAATGTAGGGTCACAAGGGTCTTCTCAGTAAACAGTATAGGGTTAGCTCGTCAAAAGTATTATTGCTATTATATCTCTATCATAAGTATGGTATTATATCTCATGTGAAGCGGCAACACAACAAGAATTGGCTATTATGATATGAACGTTGTCGCACAAAAACCAGTTTTACAAATTTGTAAACAGTGAAATATGACCTTCTTGGTTAGAAATCTATGAAAAATAAATTGATTGAGCTTGGTGAAGCTGTTTATCTAATCGATAGTAAATTAAATCTGTTCAAAACATAAAAAAAAAAAGAAAATCAAGACTTGTCAACCCTTCAATGACCAGCCAAAGGGGTTATCACATGAAGAGTCTGTGCCAAGTGTGACAAGTTCAATCTGACAGATTCTCTCTTGTTTATTCTATGCGGCTCACTTTGAAGACCAGATTGTTCGGTTTATTGGAAGTTACCACAATGATCTTCAACCAATTATAAAGATACTGCGCAGCAACCTTCTGTTAGCTTAGATATTGATATTTGTCAAGGAAATAGCAATGCATTTGAGAGAAAAGAAAAAGCTATGAAAAAAAGCATCTGGTTGGACCATTACAGCGTTGTGCAAGCACAACTGGAATGCCTTTTGACAATCGCGACACCATAAGATACATCAGATAGATCTGCTGCTCTTCTCTATAATGACACATATCTCAATAATTGTACCAGATGCCTTTTTATTTGATGGAAAGTAAATCAGAATACTCTATCTTCTTTAAATAATGAGTACGCCCAAAAGAATACCTGATAACCGCACCCACGTGTGTCCCACTCATCTCATTTTCTCAGGTCCTGCAAACTTTCCTAAACTCAAAAAGCCAGAAAACATTATCTAGGTAATGTGACTTTTCAAGGAGTGCGTAGGTCCGGGTGGCTTTTTCAAAGGGCAAAGAGCGATTGCTAACTATCGTGCGTAGACTGGAGCCGGGTGTCAGATCAAACAAACCACAGGTATCCACACCTTTCAAGTTGTAGATTTTAAAGGTCATGACGATTCTAAAGGAGGGGTGCTTGTACCAGAGTCTTTAAGCAGCGTGCCAAAGTACAGGAGTCTACCTCGATCTATATCCAGTGTGTCCACCATTTTAAATTTCACTGGGTATGTCAAAAGTGGCATAACACACTGGTATGTCATGTATGCCATGACGGGTACCTTATAGAATTCATATGAAATGATATGCCAGTGATGTAAGTAGTATATGGAAGTGTCAGTGGTGTGAGTAGTATATGGAAGTGTCAGTGGTGCAAGTAGTATATGGAAGTGGCATTGGTGTAAGTAGTATATGGAAGTGTCAGTGGTGTGAGTAGTATACATATGGAAGTGTCAGTGGTGTGAGTAGTATAAGGAAGTGTCAGTGGTGTGAGTAGTATATGGAAGTGTCAGTGGTGTGAGTAGTATATGGAAGTGTCAGTGGTGTGAGTAGTATATGGAAGTGTCAGTGGTGTGAGTAGTATATGGAAGTGTCAGTGGTGTGAGTAGTATATGGAAGTGTCAGTGGTGTGAGTAGTATATGGAAGTGTCAGTGGTGCAAGTAGTATATGGAAGTGTCAGTGGTGTGAGTAGTATATAGAAGTGTCAGTGGTGTGAGTAGTATATGGAAGTGTCAGTGGTGTAAGTAGTATATTGAAGTGTCAGTGGTGTGAGTAGTATATGGAAGTGTTAGTGGTGTGAGTAGTATATGGAAGTGTCAGTGGTGTAAGTAGTATACATATGGAAGTGTCAGTGGTGTGAGTAGTATATGGAAGTGTCAGTGGTGTGAGTAGTATATGGAGGTGTCAGTGGTGTAAGTAGTATATGGAAGTGTCATTGGTGTGAGTAGTATATGGAGGTGTCAGTGGTGTGAGTAGTATATGGAAGTGTCAGTGGTGTGAGTAGTATATGGAAGTGTCAGTGGTGTGAGTAGTATATGGAAGTGTCAGTGGTGTGAGTAATATATGGAAGTGTCAGTGGTGTGAGTAATATATGGAAGTGTCAGTGGTGTGAGTAGTATATGGAAGTGTCAGTGGTGTGAGTAGTATATGGAAGTGTCAGTGGTGTGAGTAGTATATGGAGGTGTCAGTGGTGTAAGTAGTATAGGGAAGTGTCAGTGGTGTAAGTAGTATATGGAGGTGTCAGTGGTGTGAGTAGTATATGGAAGTGTCAGTGGTGTGAGTAGTATATGGAAGTGTCAGTGGTGCAAGTAGTATATGGAAGTGTCAGTGGTGCAAGTAGTATATGGAAGTGTCAGTGGTGTGAGTAGTATATGGAAGTGTCAGTGGTGTGAGTAGTATATGGAGGTGTCAGTGGTGTAAGTAGTATAGGGAAGTGTCAGTGGTGTAAGTAGTATATGGAGGTGTCAGTGGTGGGAGTAGTATATGGAAGTGTCAGTGGTGTGAGTAGTATATGGAAGTGTCAGTGGTGCAAGTAGTATATGGAAGTGTCAGTGGTGCAAGTAGTATATAGAAGTGTCAGTGGTGTGAGTAGTATATGGAAGTGTCAGTGGTGTAAGTAGTATATTGAAGTGTCAGTGGTGTGAGTAGTATATGGAAGTGTCAGTGGTGTGAGTAGTATATGGAAGTGTCAGTGGTGTAAGTAGTATACATATGGAAGTGTCAGTGGTGTGAGTAGTATATGGAAGTGTCAGTGGTGTGAGTAGTATATGGAGGTGTCAGTGGTGTAAGTAGTATATGGAAGTGTCAGTGGTGTGAGTAGTATATGGAGGTGTCAGTGGTGTGAGTAGTATATGGAAGTGTCAGTGGTGTGAGTAGTATATGGAAGTGTCAGTGGTGTGAGTAGTATATGGAAGTGTCAGTGGTGTGAGTAATATATGGAAGTGTCAGTGGTGTGAGTAATATATGGAAGTGTCAGTGGTGTGAGTAGTATATGGAAGTGTCAGTGGTGTGAGTAGTATATGGAAGTGTCAGTGGTGTGAGTAGTATATGGAGGTGTCAGTGGTGTAAGTAGTATAGGGAAGTGTCAGTGGTGTAAGTAGTATATGGAGGTGTCAGTGGTGTGAGTAGTATATGGAAGTGTCAGTGGTGTGAGTAGTATATGGAAGTGTCAGTGGTGCAAGTAGTATATGGAAGTGTCAGTGGTGTGAGTAGTATATGGAAGTGTCAGTGGTGTGAGTAGTATATGGAAGTGTCAGTGGTGTGAGTAGTATATGGAGGTGTCAGTGGTGTAAGTAGTATAGGGAAGTGTCAGTGGTGTAAGTAGTATATGGAGGTGTCAGTGGTGGGAGTAGTATATGGAAGTGTCAGTGGTGTGAGTAGTATATGGAAGTGTCAGTGGTGCAAGTAGTATATGGAAGTGTCAGTGGTGTGAGTAGTATATAGAAGTGTCAGTGGTGTGAGTAGTATATGGAAGTGTCAGTGGTGTAAGTAGTATATTGAAGTGTCAGTGGTGTGAGTAGTATATGGAAGTGTCAGTGGTGTGAGTAGTATATGGAAGTGTCAGTGGTGTAAGTAGTATACATATGGAAGTGTCAGTGGTGTGAGTAGTATATGGAAGTGTCAGTGGTGTGAGTAGTATATGGAGGTGTCAGTGGTGTAAGTAGTATATGGAAGTGTCAGTGGTGTGAGTAGTATATGGAGGTGTCAGTGGTGTGAGTAGTATATGGAAGTGTCAGTGGTGTGAGTAGTATATGGAAGTGTCAGTGGTGTGAGTAGTATATGGAAGTGTCAGTGGTGTGAGTAATATATGGAAGTGTCAGTGGTGTGAGTAATATATGGAAGTGTCAGTGGTGTGAGTAGTATATGGAAGTGTCAGTGGTGTGAGTAGTATATGGAAGTGTCAGTGGTGTGAGTAGTATATGGAGGTGTCAGTGGTGTAAGTAGTATAGGGAAGTGTCAGTGGTGTAAGTAGTATATGGAGGTGTCAGTGGTGTGAGTAGTATATGGAAGTGTCAGTGGTGTGAGTAGTATATGGAAGTGTCAGTGGTGCAAGTAGTATATGGAAGTGTCAGTGGTGTGAGTAGTATATGGAAGTGTCAGTGGTGTGAGTAGTATATGGAAGTGTCAGTGGTGTGAGTAGTATATGGAGGTGTCAGTGGTGTAAGTAGTATAGGGAAGTGTCAGTGGTGTAAGTAGTATATGGAGGTGTCAGTGGTGGGAGTAGTATATGGAAGTGTCAGTGGTGTGAGTAGTATATGGAAGTGTCAGTGGTGCAAGTAGTATATGGAAGTGTCAGTGGTGTGAGTAGTATATAGAAGTGTCAGTGGTGTGAGTAGTATATGGAAGTGTCAGTGGTGTAAGTAGTATATTGAAGTGTCAGTGGTGTGAGTAGTATATGGAAGTGTCAGTGGTGTGAGTAGTATATGGAAGTGTCAGTGGTGTAAGTAGTATACATATGGAAGTGTCAGTGGTGTGAGTAGTATATGGAAGTGTCAGTGGTGTGAGTAGTATATGGAGGTGTCAGTGGTGTAAGTAGTATATGGAAGTGTCAGTGGTGTGAGTAGTATATGGAGGTGTCAGTGGTGTGAGTAGTATATGGAAGTGTCAGTGGTGTGAGTAGTATATGGAAGTGTCAGTGGTGTGAGTAATATATGGAAGTGTCAGTGGTGTGAGTAATATATGGAAGTGTCAGTGGTGTGAGTAGTATATGGAAGTGTCAGTGGTGTGAGTAGTATATGGAAGTGTCAGTGGTGTGAGTAGTATATGGAAGTGTCAGTGGTGTGAGTAGTATATGGAAGTGTCAGTGGTGCAAGTAGTATACATATGGAAGTGTCAGTGGTGTGAGTAGTATATGGAAGTGTCTGTGGTGTGAGTAGTATATGGAAGTGTCAGTGGTGTGAGTAATATATGGAAGTGTCAGTGGTGTGAGTAATATATGGAAGTGTCAGTGGTGTAAGTAGTATATGGAAGTGTCAGTGGTGTGAGTAGTATATGGAAGTGTCAGTGGTGTGAGTAATATATGGAAGTGTCAGTGGTCTGAGTAGTATATGGAAGTGTCAGTGGTCTGAGTAGTATATGGAAGTGTCAGTGGTGTGAGTACTATATGGAAGTGTCAGTGGTCTGAGTAGTATATGGAAGTGTCAGTGGTGTGAGTAGTATATGGAAGTGTCAGTGGTGTAAGTAGTAGATGGCAGTGTCAGTGGTGTGAGTAGTATATGGAAGTGTCAGTGGTGTAAGTAGGATATGGAAGTGTCAGTGGTGTAAGTAGTATATGGAGGTGTCAATGGTGTGAGTAATATATGGAAGTGTCAGTGGTGTAAGTAGTATATGGAGGTGTCATTGGTGTGAGTAGTATATGGAAGTGTCATTGGTGTGAGTAGTATATGGAAGTGTCATTGGTGTGAGTAGTATATGGAAGTGTCATTGGTGTGAGTAGTATATGGAAGTGTCATTGGTGTGAGTAGTATATGGAAGTGTCATTGGTGTGAGTAGTATATGGAAGTGTCATTGGTGTGAGTAGTATATGGAAGTGTCAGTGGTGTAAGTAGTATATAGAAGTGTCAGTGGTGTGAGTAGTATATGGAAGTGTCAGTGGTGCAAGTAGTATATGGAAGTGTCAGTGGTGTGAGTAGTATATGGAAGTGGCATTGGTGTGAGTAGTATATGGAAGTGTCAGTGGTGTGAGTAGTATATGGAAGTTTCAGTGGTTTAAGTAGTATATGGAAGTGTCAGTGGTGTGAGTACTATATGGAAGTGTCAGTGGTGCAAGTAGTATATGGAAGTGTCAGTGGTGTGAGTAGTATATGGAAGTGTCAGTGGTGTGAGTAGTATATGGAAGTGTCAGTGGTGTAAGTAGTATATGGAAGTGTAAGTGGTCTGAGTAGTATATGGAAGTGTCAGTGGTGTGAGTAGTATATGGAAGTGTCAGTGGTGTGAGTAGTATATGGAAGTGTCAGTGGTGTAAGTAGTATACAGAAGTGTCAGTGGTGTAAGTAGTATATGGAAGTGTCAGTGGTGTGAGTAGTATATGGAAGTGTCAGTGGTGTGAGTAGTATATGGAAGTGTCAGTGGTGTGAGTAGTATATGGAAGTGTCAGTGGTGTGAGTAGTATATGGAAGTGCCAGTGGTGTGAGTAGTATATGGAAGTTTCAGTGGTGTAAGTAGTATATGGAAGTGTCAGTGGTGTGAGTAGTATATGGAAGTGTCAGTGGTGCAAGTAGTATATGGAAGTGTCAGTGGTGTGAGTAGTATATGGAAGTGTCAGTGGTGTAAGTAGTATATGGAGGTGTCAGTGGTGTGAGTAGTATATGGAAGTGTCAGTGGTATAAGTAGTATATGGAAGTGTCAGTGGTGTGAGTAGTATATGGAAGTGTCAGTGGTGCAAGTAGTATATGGAAGTGTCAGTGGTGTGAGTAGTATATGGAAGTGTCAGTGGTGTAAGTAGTATATGGAGGTGTCAGTGGTGTGAGTAGTATATGGAAGTGTCAGTGGTGTAAGTAGTATATGGAAGTGTCAGTGGTGTGAGTAGTATATGGAAGTGTCAGTGGTGTAAGTAGTATATGGAAGTGTCAGTGGTGTGAGTAGTATATGGAAGTGTCAGTGGTGTGAGTAGTATATGGAAGTGTCAGTGGTGTGAGTAGTATATGGAAGTGTCAGTGGTGTGAGTAGTATATGGAAGTGTCAGTGGTGTGAGTAGTATATGGAAGTGTCAGTGGTGTGAGTAGTATATGGAAGTGTCAGTGGTGTGAGTAGTATATGGAAGTGTCAGTGGTGTAAGTAGTATATGGAAGTGTCAGTGGTGTGAGTAGTATATGGAAGTGTCAGTGGTGTGAGTAGTATATGGAAGTGTCAGTGGTGTACGTAGTATATGGAGGTGTCAGTGGTGTAAGTAGTATATGGAAGTGTCAGTGGTGTGAGTAGTATATGGAAGTGTCTGTGGTGTGAGTAGTATATGGAAGTGTTTGTGGTGTAAGTAGTATATGGAAGTGTCAGTGGTGTAAGTAGTTTATGGAAGTGTCAGTGGTGTGAGTAGTATATGGAGGTGTCAGTGGTGTAAGTAGGATATGGAAGTGTCAGTGGTGTGAGTAGTATATGGAAGTGTCAGTGGTGTAAGTAGTATATGGAAGTGTCAGTGGTGTGAGTAGTATATGGATGTATCAGTGGTGTGAGTAGTATATGGGTGAAAATCTGGGACTTGCATCAGTTGCAAAATAGCTGATTTAATGCTATACAACGCTTGCCATGTGAACCCGACCAAAGAAAATAAAAAGAAAGCTCATATTATTCGTTGTAGACATCGTTACCTAAACTTAGATGCATTTTGTCAGGTTCATTGATATTAGAGGATTATTGGTGATTTATTGAACATAAAAAGTAGGCAAAATGACCATGTCTTTTCATAGAAAATAAAAGTAGTTGTTCAGCAAAAACAGAATGTCGGTTGTACCACTGACAAAATCCATTTCTCACGGAAGACTGGGTTATGAAATGTTGGTAGGTTAAGCCATTGACATTCTAGTGTAGATAAACTGCTAGATATAAAATTGCAAAATTAATATAACTTTTAAGATACATCCGTTAAGTTTAGAGCATTGTTTGGGTGGCATAATGATATCTGAATACTCAAATATTTATATCAAAAGGAAGCTTTATTATCCCTCTGGTTTATCTGTAAATTTCATTTTTTCCATCTTAAACAGCTTTTTTTATAACACTCTCCTAAAGACATATAAGAATGTTCAAAATCATGGTAATGGACGTATTGCCCACCTATCTCTTAGCATAGGGGTAATCGTTTGTCCTTCTGCTATTTCCTAAATAATTATTGTAAGACTGTTCCCTTCTGGAAGAGTTTAGTATACCACATATACAAACGTAATATGCTGGAGTAAAAAGTATACATTTTCAACTTTTATTTTCGGGCATATTTCCCACCCAATTGGTGCAGATCTCAGATTTTCACCCATATATGGAGGTGTCATTGGTATAAATATCCTAAAAGAATGTATGTAGGCTGCACCAGCACACGGGCCACACGCTGACTCTGGCTATATGCCGCACCTGAAGCCATTCCTAAAGTATGTATGTACAAGACCCAGTGCCTGTATAAGCCGCACCCTGACTTCAGGAAAATTATATAAGCTGAACCAAAGGCCTCAGACGGTCTTGATTTTACACCTCATGTAATCTGAGTTAGAGCCACCAATGCTACACAGTAGGGCCCTTTAACAAGGAGCCCATAACAACGATAATATTAATTATATAATATCTATAGGGTTTGTTTGACAGTACCCAGATTTGACGAAGCCATCTGCAGGGGCACTACTGCCATGTACGAAGCCATAGATCTATGTGCACTGTCACTATAAAAGCCACATATTGAAGTGCCATCCTAACAGCCCCATACACAAACACTATCTGTGTAAATGACAGCTTTAGTGTACATAAATAACTGTGAATCTACCAGGGATCCTCGTACAAATGAACAGTGAACCACCGTTATTGTACTGCAGTGATCAAACCAGTGTAGTTTTTACAAGAGCCCCCAGCTGGCAGTATGGTGGTGCAAGGAATACGGATCTCTGCCAACTTTGGGAAAGAATTCCGCCATTATTTCAACTACATTTATGAACAGGTTATCATATAATATAGATACATACCATCCAACCACTATATCGGCATAAATAGATAGAACTAAACGACCGTGGTGTACAAGGTGGTCGATCCACCACGAGGGAGTTGTCTCCCCCGAGGGGGTTAGCCAGAGGGGGAGACAACTCCCGAGGGGTGGATCGTCCACCGAGGGGTGGATCGTCCACCGAGGACACCAGGGGAGGTTAGTTCTATATTTATTTTATGGTTTTAGAGGGTTTAAATAAGAAAAAAATATCAAAATCCAGTACCGTAGTTCACCGCACGAGCGCCCATGGCCATTTTGAATGTTTACATGCACCCAGAACGAGGCTGCAGTGGTGGATCAGCCGCTGTGGTGGATCGGCACACGTTACGCCACTGGGGGTGTGGCGATTGGCCGCGCAATGCTATCTCTACGGGAAGAAGTTATTCACATAAAATAAATGACCATCTGTAAGACTAACCATAGAGGCTGACCTTCCACCATATGGGTGCCATATCTGTAGTACCCATATAACCACTATCTGTATGAATACAGTAAAGACTATCTGGAGCAATCTCTTCCATAAACATGTCAACAAAGAAAGTGGTCTTACTCACTTGAGGCTCGATCCAGACTCAGGCATATGTCGCCAAAATGAGTATGATTTGATACTCAGCCTGATCCATAGGTGACACTCTGGCTTGATACTGCTATATTGTGCCAGAGTACCATCCCATGATAAGCCTGCCATTTATATCATACACATTTTGGCAACAAATGCCTGGATCCAGATCCAGCCTCAAGTGAGTAAGATTCTTTTCTTTGTGCAATAATATATACATAGAAGCAATATTAATACATTCAGCACAAGGAGAAATCTAAGGTGACTTTGATACAGATAATGGTCACCCTCTAACTGGATAACAAATGTACTATAGATAGCGGCTCTTTACATAGATAGTAATTGTGCACCCCTCATACTCCCCAGCCCAACCAACGCCCTCCCAACATGTAACCAAGGATATCAGTAGAGGCCTAGTGGATACGTGGTTATGAAATAGTGCTGTCCCTGAGTGCACAGATAAGGCTTTCCATGTACGTGATGGGTCCATACCCAGTGCTCCAGGGGCACCACAATGTGAACAGCTTGGTTAGTAATTAGACTAAACCTTTAAGGGCCGCTGAGGCAGGAGTACATCCTACCCATTGGTCGTCATGATGCACCAATAAAGTGCTGGTGAGTCTGCGCCCCAGCACTTGACGGGAGAATATCATTGCCGTAAGATCCCTAATGGATAAATGCAGCCTGACTAAATGGCTACATCTATGCATCATGATAACCTATGGACATGAGCCATTGATGCATTAGCGACACTTGAAGGTCAAGGGTCAAAGAGATGTGTGCTCTAGGATGGTAGCAATCAGTTTACCCTCAGCAGCAGAGATAGGGAAGTTTGCTTTTTTTTCTATTCTATTCTATGTGCACTTAAAGCAAGAAGCTTGCCCAAACTGTAAAATAAATGTCATTGAAATAATGACGGAATCCTCGTCCCTTGTCTTGTAAATTCCTACACTGGTTCATTGCAATATAATTATGGTGGTTCACTTTTAATTTTTATGAGGATCCCTGGTTATTTTTTAGAGTTTGGAGGTTCATGCACATTTTGCAGCTACATTGCCTAGCTCGATGCTCGAACTGTCGCTCCATCCTATATTTTAGGAATAATATAGTAGTACATCTGTGATGCGCAATAGTTACAGTCAGCTATTATCTATAGGTTGCAAAAGCAAAAACATAAAAACATGATCATACAATATGTATGTATGTGATTAAACTCTTACAACCGACTAAAATATACATTCCGCTCAGTAGGATTCCACAAGCTGCTTTATCTATTCTCTGATTAAATCATTTGTTTGATATTGCCTTCATCAATATATGATTTAGTCGGGTGATGTATGGATATAATATAAAACGAAATACACTGAAAAAAAATACTGTCATATTAACTGCGGTTCTCTGGAAGATTTCGGACAAAGCCTTCACCAATATTTTCACAGAGATTCCTTGTAACACAGTGCTTTGTCGTACTGCCATCTGGGGCTTCATTCTAAAAACTACACTTTTAAACTGCATTATGGTGGTTCACTCAATTTCATAAGGATGTCTGGTAGAGTCAGCAGTTATTTCGGAGAGTGTGGACATGGTATTATCCATGATCCTCTCTGCCATTTACAAAGTATCTCCTTGGAAGGTGAATCATCCATGCGGGGTGGGGGGGGGCAGCAGAAGGGGAGCCTTGTTACTAGCTACGAGTTATGACCGTGCCTTGTTGAACAAAGACCAGGGGTTTCCAGTCTAGAGTGGAATCCAGAAGCAAAAAGATAAATCACCAACATAGCTGCTTTAGCTGCAAACAGGAGATACCGGGGCACCTGGCTAACCTGGGAGGGGGGATTTGACAGCCCCCTATAAAACAGCATCCATGCAGAGCTTCTATTTTAAAGACAGCCCCTGATGTCCATGACCTTCGTCCATTTGCAATAATGTTAAGGAATTTCGATGGCAGCTAATCCAAAGTTTTCATTTCTGTTTCCTCGTTCCAACGTATCAACTGCCATATTTGATATCAAAATGTATGTTGCGCCCCCCCCCCGTTCCCCAGGAGGCATATATACCATACTGCCATCACACACAGCCACCAGCCGCCATGGATATCAGCTTGGATCCTGTTTGATCCCCAATATTGAGATCCTACCCCCTACCCCCAAACACAACCCTCACCCCATCCATCCATTGCTGCACCAACAGGCTACCAGCTGCCATCCAGACATTCCTTTAACCCCATATACCTAACCCCTCTCCACCTACATAGGATCTGTTTTGATACCAGCTCCCTATGCCAACTACTGGCATATGCACATTCTTAGAGTATATCATAAAACCCCTTGTATACGCCGCACACAGATATAAGCCACATCTGGAGATTTTGGATTAATCAGAGAATATCATGCACCTGAGTTCTGGAAAGGTTTCCATCTCATATTATATCCTAAAACCCTCGTATATGCCGCACCCAGTGTTTAGGGTAGTCCTATAAGCTGCTGCCTCAAAGGCCTGAAATGGTCTATACGCTACGGCTCATAGGCGGGAATTTACGGTACAATGCACAGGAGGATGGAGAGGAGGAGTTGATGGTTGGAGGTCACGGCTTAAGGTGCCATCCTCACTCCCTCAGCTAATCAGTTAGCAGGTTTGAATGGAGAGAACGTGTTGGGAATGTGAGAGGAGCTGTGAATGGAATGGTGGGAGTGGAGGCTTGGGGGGTGGGAGGGGGTATATATATAGGTAGGCCCTGGATGTGTGCCCAGTCCCCTGGAGGGGATAGATCCACTCTAAACCTACACCCCCTGGAGGTAGATGGTTGATGTCTCCTCCTCCTACCACATCACACGCACTCGATATGCAAAGAAGACACAATCCTCGTTAGTAGAATGTGGAGCGATGAAATGTCATCAATTTGTAGAAAGGGCGGGTTTTTTTAGCGCCTCCCATGCCACATAGCGGTGGTACCGCGAAGCGGTACGGGAGTTCGCTATGATGATTGCATTTGCCCCATGTGATGAGGTCTCACAATACAAAATTACTGAATAGAGAAATTGATAATTGTGAAATCTTCTTTATGTCTGCTTTTATGAGACATGTCATCAAACACTGGTATACCGACATTAACGGCGGGAGGCATTTTTTTACGCAGTCACAACCGCATTTCTTCTTTGAGGAAACTGTCTCATTATTGGCTTCTTGTAAAAGATATTTTGAATAGTGAATAGGTCCTGTATGTGCCATTTTCTATTGGACTGTATCTTTAAAGAAATATGAATCATTTAAAGGCTAAAATGTCCGTGATTTTCTAAAAGGAAAACACGAACCCAAAGCTCAGTAAAATAATACACTGGAAAAGAAATTACTGTCCATGTAACGGTGATCGTCTGGTATTTGGGAAGAAGGTTTTCACTGTTATTTTATGACGATCTCTGTTATTTTTACGGCGAACCCTTGTAACATGGTACTTTACTGTAGCCTGCGATTTTCTAGGGCTTCATGGTAGACATTATACTGCTTCACTGTATCACACATGGTGATTCATTAAACAGCTTACAGGGATCCTTGGTAGAGTATAACGCAGATGGTACCTCATTTGTGCATTGAGTGCTGGGACACAGTACATGAGTGGGCGCTGCTGAAGCTCCACAACCACAGATTTGCCTGGCCAGCTGCAGCTGGCTGGTTGCATCCCACTGCTAGCTGGTTGCATCCCAATACTGGTCTGATTTTACCCCAATGCCCAAACCACCTGTGTGTAAAAGGCTCTTATTGCTTGTAATATTTCACGGTGGGAGAAATTTAGATGCATCATCTGCACTGTTTAATCTGCCAAGCATTCCCGTAAACTGTAGTGAACCACCTTATTTCTTTATGCAGTGTAATTCCTAAAAGAAAAAAAAAAAAGAGGCCCAAGAAACAGTGGAGTAAAGCAGTGTATCGTCACGAGGACCCGCCATGAAAATATCAATGGAAGCTTTGTCCCAAGGTATGAGATCCTTGAGAACAATTGTTATTCAACTTATTATTTTAATAGCTTTTTATGTAATCTCTCCAAGCATCTCATGCCGACCTTCGACCGTAAATTTGGATGGGTTATTTATCATTTTCAATACAGCTCTGTTATAGCTTGTCATCATGAATTGCTCATTATCTATGATGTGCAGTCGTCTGTGAGGTCATAACAGTGGAGATCTATATGTGGTGTTTTATCAAAATGTCTGATGTTTATTTGGATACCCCAACATTGTTGTAAAGGAATTATATTGTGTGTACTTATTTTACAGTAAAGAATAAAAGTCTTCAAAATAACGACAGATCTCTGGCAAATTTGGGACAATGGTTTCACTGTCATTCTCTCTTAGGTGCCTTGTACTACAGTGCTTTACATGTACTGTGCTGCCATCTGGGGCTTCATTGTCGAAATTACACTGTATCTCAGCATTACAGTGGTACACTGTTCAGTTTTACAAGGATGCCTGTTGTTCTTTAGAGTGTGTAGCCATCAATTGTCTATAGAGATATGTAATTCTGTGTAACAAAATGGCTATTAGATGCAGGCCTTACGCTGTGAATTAGCCATTAAACTCTGCAACCTGACATAATATCACATCTCCAATCATATCCATACACAATGGCACTGGAGGCTATTTTTCAACATGGTACAACTAGACACAGTCACTACAACTCAGAGCACCTCAAGAGATACAGAGCAATCGTACTAAATGGGCTCTACTCTGCCACCCCACAGAACATCCCTCTATGGAGTTACAACTGTAGATATTGCAACTACTCTGTGCAATTAAGCTGTAATTTAGTCATACAGGGTTTGTTACTGAAACCCTCATCATCCAGGAAATCATTTAGGAACTCTGTCTCGGCCTCGCTTGGTGCTCCTAGTTACAATATGATCCTACCCTTAATGTAAAACAAGATGGAGTTACAAACAAGATCAAGATCTGAATGGGATCATATTTGGGACCAAGAATCTTACTATTTTGCTCTCATCAGCTCTGTAAGATCACCTAAGAGCACTAATCTTGCTCTCATTAGCCCAGTAAGATGGCATAAGAGTAGAGCAGATCCCCTAAGATCACAGAACAGGTGATGCAGGTATCTAAATATGTTGTGTGCTTCTGGGTAACAGATCTCTGGATGCTTTTGGTACAACATGTATACACTGTTACTGCGCCAAGGGTTTTGCAGTAGATTGGTTCTTTTTTTTGGAAAAACAGTGGTAGTTTTTGTCAATAAAAATCCATTGCCGCAATGTGGATTGCCCTATCGCCAGAACAGTGGTCTTTATAGCCCATTTACAATTGGAGCTGAGAGTGTAGCTCCAGTCGTAGCATGTTGAGAAATAACCCCCTGATGGAGTCCCATGCAGCACCAGTGGACACATGGTAATGGGGATTATCCCCAGATTAGGAGAGCAATCCTAGGGTGGATCCAACGGGATCTAGACCCTGGAGCCGACTTAGGCACATTATGGGATCATGTAGCCACATGTGACCATTTACTAATTCCCATGTCAGACATGTTGTGGACTGGACTGTGCTTGTATTGTGTGCCAAAGCTGTGCATTTTATATGTTTTATTTACACTGGAGTGTCCAGCTTCGGTCCATGAGTTGTCCTGTATCCTACTGCCTCCAGTTGGCCTTCAGATCTCATGCAGCATATTGGAATGGCATGTGCAAGTCTAACAAAATAATAATGAACCGTGTTTCATACCGATTTATATACAAAATCAAATAACGATTGGTTTGGGTCCCTACAGAAAGCTTCTAGGATAACCATGTCAAAACATCACTTCACTATTAACTCTATTTAACATAGGCAACCACCCTCATATATCGAGCAACATATGAGATATCAATACCGCATATCACTTCCACACAATATTTATAAGCATGTCAGTTAGAAATCCCCGTGGTTGTCGAGATTTAGCCAGCTTAGCCTAGATGATGATGGCATGACTCTATTCATAAAGTGCCATTGCTAATTGGGTACCATTAATTATTAGCCGTGATCCCATCCCATTTCTCCATAAGTTTATTTTTGTGTCTAGATCTAACTGTGATAATGGAAGTATAATAAGGTGTTCCTGTTAACAGTTCCTCGATAATCGATATTAATTACGAACATGTGTTATTGTTTCACATGTTCGTAAGGCTCTTCTTTTTTTTGGTCAACCTTGCATTTGAACCTTGGAGATTAAGCCATTTTTCTAAAGTCATAAGATGGACTCGAGCGCGAGGTTAATCCCAATGGCTGCAGGACTAAAAAGTATTAGCCACCGATAAATGGTATGGTGGTATATAGACCTACTTTTTAGGGATACTTTCAGACTCTTGTTTAAGACAGGGCTTGTGTATTGTAAAGCCAGTATGTACACTAATCAAGGATAATATAGGTTCTGTATTATCCTTGTACTAATGACCTATAATTTTTCCCTTCTATCGAGATGATGGTACGTGCAGGTATAAACAAGGGCCAGATACATGAAGAAGGTCCACTGGTAGACAGGTATAGTGCAATTGCCAAATAGCCTGTGGGCACAGAACGTTAAATCAATGTTGACTGCTGGTCCATTTGTGTTGACAATGTTGATCAACCTGTCTGTTGTTAACAATATTTCGAAGTTTCAATTTTAATGCTTTCAACCTTCCATTTGAACATATGATTATAGACAGACATTTCAATGTTCCTATTCAGTATTGATTTTGTCACCATTGGATCTACACGATCATTTCTACTTTTGATTCAGTATTGACATGCCACCGTAACAACACTGGAAGACTATTACATCAACAATGGATCAACATAGAGCACATATATTGAATCAGCTCTGATGTGTAGCTATTGAGTCATGGAGAATTCAATTACGTTGTGTAAATTCAAAGTCAACCATATATCAACCTTGTGGCAATTGATGTTAGCCAAACGTCATCTGTATCATTATATCAACATTGGTTTAACTCAAGTATGTCCACTGGATAAGAGCTGTAGCGGACAGGTAGGTGTAGGTGGGTAGCCCTTCAAGGGCCGCCACTGATGCAGAAGTGCATCATGCCCATTGGTCGGCATGATGCACCGATGAAGTGCTGGCGAGCAGCATCGTCAGTGCCCATAGGGTCGGCATGATGCACAGATGAAGTGCTGGCGACCAGCATCATTGGCCCCCATAGGGTCGTCATGATACTTGAATGCAGCCCTGGCGAGTTATTCACCAGGGCTGCATTCAAGCATCATGACGACCAATGGGCATGATGCATTATTGCACTATCGGCCCTTAAAGGGTCCGGTGTCTAAGTGACACCACCCTCAGCTGGCCTTAGTACACAGTAACATCGATCCTACTTGTTTCCGACACTGTACAAAGCCACTTTCAATGCTACACTGTCCAAACATCTGAGACCTGCAGAATAGCACTAGAGCTGCAGGGTACAGGAGGGTCTTGCCAAAAGTGAAATGTGAACCAAAAATTTAAACGTGCACGTTTTTGTATTGCCAAAAGTATTCTCGTCATATCAAAAAGTGAAAACGTGCATGGATGTTTGCTCCTCAAAAAGTGCATGCCTGCTCTAATGTAGTCTTATATGGAGGGATTATTTGGCAATACAATGAAACCGAGTTAGACCATTCTCTTGCAAATCAGCCCTCTCTGAAAGATTTAAGCAGGTTCTTCCTCGTTTTCTTTTGGCAAGACCCTCCAGGCCTTTTGAACGGGGGCAATGCCTGTATTCGGTTAGCACTGTGGTAACAGTATTAAAGCGGTCCCTGGACCAATGCAAGCATAATACAGGCTAGGTATCATATGCAATGGTTAAAAGAAATTGAGGTAGAAACAAGAAAAAAGGAAAAAGGTCTTGAATATAATGTCTCTATTTCATCGCTGTTCGATTTCTTCTGTGGGGAGGACTGCAAAGCTTATAAAATTCAATCTTTCAATTATTCATCTACAGTCATCTACATTAAAATATCATTGTAGGTCAGATAGCTTGTTGCAATGCTGTTGAATTTATGTACGTGCCCCCTATCAACCTTTTTATCAGGTGCCTACTTAAGATGAAAAGTCCTTCTACCAAAAGCTAATCATGTGTTAATACGATGATCCACCACACCTATCCGACGGCTGGCATTGGTGGCACATCTCACCCACCCCCCCCAAACAAAAACAACAACAACAACAACAACACACACACAAAAATCCAAAAAAAAACATAACAACAACAAAAACAAAAACATCAAACAAACCATAAAGATCCCTAAAAAGAGGCCCATGTATGACTCCTCTAGTATTAATTATAAGGCTCTAGTGGGGTCGACTTTAGAGTAATCAGATTATTTCCTCCTTTCACTGCAGACTCTCTATGGTGAAACTGATACCTATTGTGATTGCTCTTTTCAGTTCCCAGCTTCAGAAATGGATGCGCCCATTGGACAATGTTACAGAGGACAATGCCCGCGCCACATTTCCCTAATTCCCCTGGCAGTGCCCCCCGCCCCTCCCATACGACCATCCCTCATTGATTCCCTGTGGTTTTGGATGAAGGCTCTATAGGGTCTAGTATGGACGCCTAGTGTCGTCCATTGCTTGACCTTGCACCTGGTGAGGCAAGCACTGATAACAACCAGTATGATGGGTACCAGGTGTTACATAATGTACCCAGAAAAATTCTGCAGTGAATGGAGGGAGTCATTTCATTGGTTGAAAATGTATCCCGGGTCAGCCCTATAGGTGATAAGACATATGCCCAGTGTGTCCACCATTTTAGATTTCGCTGGTTCTGCTAAAGGTGGCAAAATACACAGAAAAGACATCATATAATGGACACCTTGTCCCTGGATAACACCCACTGCCAGGAGCATGCTGGCTCCCACCTTATCCCTTCTTATCGCCAGAACCAGCTCCAGTCCCGCTTAAAGCCAATAGAGTAAGACTCACCAGCTCGCCTCAAGTCGTCCGCCCTGGAGGAGGCTGAGGAGGTGTTGTAATACTGGTATAGGGCAGTCAGGGAGAAGACGGCGGCGATGAAGACCGCCCTTACCGTCAGTGACCGGGCGTGGTGGCGGCGGGGCCGGGGAGTCGTCATCCTCATCATGCTGCTCACTATGGTGGGGTACAAGTCTCACCTGCTGCTCATATCTGCTCAGTCAAACCACAGTAAAATCACCGAGCTGCTCCAATCCACCACTGCCCCGCCAAGAGAGACGAGAGGCCCACCAGCTCGCTCCGGTGCGCTGGGAGAGTAAGTGAGTGGGTGAGCTGGTGTGTGGGTGGGTGGGTGGGTGGTTGGGTGGGTGGTGAGTGGGTGGGACGTTGAGTAGCCCAGAGAGGTGTAGTACCTTACATCGAGCTGCTCACCAATGCTTTAAGGTATATATAACTCCGCGTTCCAGTGACGGCAATGAAGTTACAACAGGGTCGTGTGTAATCTTAATTCCAATCCTTTAAACACGTCCAAATCCAAATCAATCTATAATGATTACAGAGCCTGGCAATTGGGCACCAGGCTGGTTGAGAGCGCTCTATCCTCAGGATGGTGCCCTGGAGAGGTGTGGTAGATATGGGATGGTGGGGTTGGACCACTGTAGGAGTAGGTAGTAGTAGTGGGCGGCGTCGGTATAGAGATGCACGGCCAGCAGTGACGGCCCAGCAGCACCAACCACTGAAGCTGCAAGCAGGATGTGGTCAGAGACGCTGGACGAACGCGGGGCAAATAAACTGCACGAGGTGCTCCAGGTTTGGCTACTGAGCTGCTCAGCTCCTTCCCATGTAAGTTATGCCATTCATGGAGAGACTACCCCCTGGGTTGTGCTAGATGCTTTACTTAATAGCACAAGATTTGCTGGACGGCTTCAAGACTGCTGCTGCCTTCTTGTCCAATATAACGGCGTCGTGTCTCTATTCAATGTGAAACCCTGGGGATATGCAAATGTCTAAACATATGAAATTCAGAGTAGTAGCAATAGTAAATCACAGTGGTCCTTCCAGGGTCCCAGTAAGCCGTGTCTGATTTATATAAAGTGCAGTCCGGCCTTGCTGCTTGCCCCCACTCCGGGCCGTGGGGTCTGTATAGTGTGGCGCTGGTCGTGATGGCCTCTGATGCTGCAGCTGCAGCGTGGTGCGTGGGCGTGCCTCTCCAGTCCTCCTCCTGTACCCACTCACTTCTCCAGTTCCTGCTGCATGCACACTACTGATGCTCCCTCCTCCAGTATCCAGCAGCCAGTTGCAAGCCCTGGTGGTTTATCAGTCACTCATTCCAGGCAGGGTGCATACACCATGGCCTTATCTATACAGGTTTCTCAGCCAGTCAATGCTGTCCCGCAGCACTTCCTGAGCAGTAGGAGAGCGGCTCACTTGCCCAGCTTCTGGCAATGCTGCCACCAATGAGCTGCGGCTTTGCAATCACTAGTAGCTCTTTTAGCCTTAGAGAAATGCAAGCAGGGTATGTACGCTCCATGCAAATCCCTAAATCAGCCCATTGATGTCCCCAGCACCTTACTGCATTGCATTGGAGAACTGCTCCTCTCACTCCTCCAGCTCCTAGCAATGCTGCCACCAACCAATGCACTGCGGCTTTGCCTCAACTAGCAGCTGTAGTGGCCTTTAAGCAATGCAGGCAGGGTGTGGGTGTTGTGGGGTTGTGGGGTTGGGGTTCCGTTGCAAAGTAACCAGAGCAGCAATTCACTCAGTGCATGATGCCATGCCAGTGACCGTGCGTGTTTGGGTGTTCATAACGTGCTCAATCAATCCAATGCTTAGGGGTAGGCAACCACCATAAAGACACTCCATGGAGCAAACTCACTGCCCCCTTGGTCCTCCCACTCCAGGCTGCCCGACACTGGAGCAACTCTCTCTACCTCCTCCTTGGTTGGAGCTGCTCACTCTGTCCCACAGTCCCTGCTGAGCTGCTCCAAGCTCCCCTGCCCCATCCTGCTGCTCACTGCCAGTAGGGCTTCATGTTCCTCCCTGACTCCTGCAGCAGTGGGGAGATGGAGAGTGGAGCGGGGTGTGGTGTTCCTGGGCTGGCTGGTGTGCTGGGATAGGGCTATAGGGGTAACAACAAAGCAGTGTTCTGGTGTTGGGTAGGCAGGACAGTATGAAAGCACACCCTAGAAGGCAGGGCTTGGATGAAAGGGGTTGGTATTGGCTAACAATCCTCCTCATGATGGGTGCACACAGTATGGGCCCTTTGTGACGGGCAGCCCGCTGATGTGTGTTGCAAGAGGAGGCAAACAGATTGGGAGCTGTGGGAAATATGAGATGACAGACTAAGAGCAGCAGGCTATTGGAGATGAGAGATATACCAAGAATAGCAGCATAAGAGACAAGGCAGATAAACTGACGGGCAGATATACTGTGATGGATAACAGACAGAGATTGCAGAGATAACAAGCAGTAGGTTTAATGTGAGACAGAGAAAGGCAGACTATGAAAGATGACAGACAGAAGGCAGTAGGTTATAAGCGATGACAGACAGTGCAAGGCAGGCTATGAGAGATGGCAGATAGAGAACGGTGGGCTATATGAGAAGGTGGAGAAATGCAAGCCAGGACAGATGACAGACAGAGAAATGCAGGCTGGACAGATGGCAGACAGAGAAATGCAGGCTAGGACAGATGACAGACAGAGAAAGGCAGGCTAGGACAGATGACAGACAGAGAAAGGCAGGCTAGGACAGGTGACAGACAGGGACAGGCAGGCTAGGACAGATGACATACGGAGAAATGCAGGCTAGGAGAGATGACAGGCAGAGAAAGGCAGGCTAGGAGAAAAGGCAGATAGAGGACGGCAGACTAGGGGAGATAACTGATACAGAACAACAGTTGGTTAGATGACAGACAAACACAGAAAGCAGTTGCAATTGGCTATGAGAGATGGCAAACAGAGACAGGCAAGTTAGGAGAAATGACAGACAGACAGAAGGCAGCAGGGTAGACGACAGACAGTTCGGCAGACTGAAAAGTGACAGACAGAGAATAGGTAGCTCTTAAGAGTTGACAGGAAGACAGGGTGTAGAAGTCTATGACAGGTGACAGTGAGGTAGACGATAGTAAGCTATGACAGATGACAACATTTTAGATAAGAGACAGGAGGGTCTTGCCAAAGGATACCGAGGACCAAACCTCTGTAAATCTTTAAAGAGAGTACTGAGGTAAACGTGAATGGCCTAATTTGTTTTCACAGTATTCACAAATAATTTTTCAGCAGAATACATGGAACAAACACTTTTTGAGTTGTGAGAAATGTTTTATCTAAAGGAATTTATTAGACTTCATTTAGCAATACAAAGACGTGCACGTTTTATTTTTTGTTCTCGTTTCCTTTTTGGCAAGACACTCCAGACAGAAGGTTATGAAAGATGACAGGCAAATAAAATAGCAGAAGGTGTTCCCGAGCATATGGAGTAGAGAGTCACCCTCGCGTAGAGCGGCCATAATTTCAGTAGAAAATGGAGTATTTGGAGGTTGTATAGGAAAATTCCTAGTAATTTAACTAGATAAAGTCATAGTAAATATCATAGTAACGTGAAGTTACCTACAAGTAGACCTAAAAGGAGGAAAACCAGTTTCTAGAATTGGCGACGTAGTCTACCACCGGGAGAGCCCTGACACAATAACAAAATGTCGGGCACGGAGTCATCGCCGCCGCCGCCGCCGCCGCCCAGGCCAAAAAAAGCAAAGGACATAGATTTGCTTCGCTTCTACGATACAGTAATGGATCTTAGCGGGCGAGTTGGAAGGTTGGAAAAAACAATGCAAGAGGTAAAAGAAAATGTGGAAAACAACACCAAAACGTTGGGACTTGTCACAGTCAACATAAAAAAGTTACAGGCCAGAGTTGACAGGAGTAGTGACAGTAATGTCTACCTTGAAGAAAGAGTGTCAGAACTTGAGCGCGAAAAAAGACAGCTGAATATAATTATTACAGGCTTGGATGACACAGATAATCAAAACAGATACATTGGTGGTGTATATTGATTTGAAAAAAGCCTTTGACACGGTTGATCATGGTATTCTGCTTAATCAATGTCAAAATTACGGTATTAAGGGTTCACCTGGTAAATGGCTTTTGAACTACCTGAGTAATCGGAAACAAACAACCCTAGTGAATGGTATAAAATCTGACGCAGCTAATATAGTTTGTGGAGTCCCCCAAGGATCGACATTGGGACCTTTATTGTTTTTGTTATATATTAACGAGGTAGAAAATGTCTGTAAACACTGCCAAGTATTATTATATGCCGATGACACAGTATTGTATTTGTCAGGAAATGAATCAAGAGAGGTTAACAGGCTTGTACAGGAAGACTTAGATAATTTTTACATGTGGTGTCACAAGAATAGGTTGACTATTAATAGTAAAAAGACTAAATTCATGTGTTTTTCAAATACTTATAAATGGAAAAATTGTAAGTTAAATATTAATGGTGAGAATATTTACGGTGTCTCCAGTTATAAATATTTAGGAGTTATACTTGACCCAGCACTAACATATGAGAAATTTGTTAAACATCAGTTAAAAACAGTAGCCTATAGGATATACCAGATGGCCAGGGTTAATGCATATATAGATGCACCAACTGCCATATTGCTGTACAAAGCATTTATATTGCCGTTACTCGAATATGGAGATATATTATTGTCTGGAATTACGGGTGCATTACAAGATAAAAGACAAAAAGCACAGAATAGGGGTTTGAAGATCGCTTTAAGGAAGTCATATAGGACACCAACTCGAGATGTACACGGTATGGCAAGATTAAATCTCCTGGAAGACAGGTTGGAAGCTCACCTACTCAAGGAGGCTTTTGCCAGAGCACAAAAAGATAAATACAGGGACAATAGAAATTTAAGAACTAGGGCATGGGATGGGCCTATACTTAAATATTATACCCCGAATGGTGCCTCATATATGAGAAGCTTGGAATACAAACTGGGTTTTCTATGGAATGGATTACATGCCAATACACGGAATCTGGAAACTCCCGATAAATTTAAGAACTTTACCAAGGGATTACTTAATTCAAGGCTACCACCTGATCCGGGGTTCTAGCTTGCCTTACTGTTGGTTCCACCACCCTTTTCCACCCAACCACCCCTTATTAGACGCACAAAATGTGTAATTTATTGTTATAGTCAAACAATCTAGGTGATCATTGTATCACTTTTGTTTACTAACAACCTTTTTGATTATATGTGCATACTCTCAAAATCACAGTCTTGCTCTATGTGCCGGATGGCTCTCTACAAGGGTTACTTAATGTCAAATGGTCTGGCTGCTAAAATTAATTAGCCTCAACCAGCTAAAGTAGCAGCCTTTCTACAATTCAATACTGATTGTTTCTTATGTGAATGATATATATGAACTACATTTGTTGATTGTATATAATGTGTTTTACATATGTACTCACACGAGAACAAGTAAACTGAGAAATTGTACTACCGAGAACGCCAACTGAATATTGAATAAAGATAATTCAAACCTAAGGTAATGAGCAGTAACAGGTAAGCAGAGGATGTAACAGGTGAAAGACATGGTGAGAGCAACAACCCATGAGAGATAGCAATAGGCCAAGGTTGGCTGAGACATATGCTAGATGTGGTAACCTATGAGAGATGACCAATAGGCAGAGACTGCTACTGCTACTCAAATAACTGTTGACTCTAACAGACATCCTCGTAAAACTGAACAGTGAACCACTGTAGTGCAGAGATATTTTCTACAATGAAGTCCCAGATGGCAGTACAGCAAAGCACTGTAGTACAAGGAATCTCAGTGAAAATTACAATGACATTCTTGTCCCAAATCAATTAAGAAGACATTTTTCTTTCAGTACTGACCAGAACTGACAGGAGGTTGGGGACAGGTTTCGTAAGTGAGTGTTTGAATGGGTACACTGTAAACGAAATGTTGTCGAAATAACGGCACAATCCTTGTACCATAGTTGTCAGAGATCCGTCATTATTCTCACAGATATTCCTTCTACTGCCACACTGCCACCTGGAGCTTCTTGTAAAAACTACACTGGTTCACTGCAATACAATGATGGTGGCTCACTGTTCAGCTTTATTAGGATCCCTGGAGGCTGTTGCTAAAAGAAATGGAATTAAATTCTCACTGTAGCTATTTGATCTTCCAATTCTTGGCTATTCCCCGCCATGAGAATCGACTTCCCCAGAGAATTGGTTCCTACTTGAGAATTACACCCCAACTCTGGACCACTCCTATACCACTCCTCCGACCGATTCCCTTTTCGCAACATACAAAGGAATCAATTCCTTGAGGTGAGTGAGTTCCATTTTGAGAATAGCACCTCCTACAGAACCAATTCCAAATCTTTTTGCAATGGCCTCCTGGTAGATTTAACAGTTATCATTTACAGTGTAGGTGAGGGAGGGAGGGAGGGGGCAACATCATCTCACTAATTAAGTAGCACGACCACTGGGAGGATACCTGGATACAAACCTGACAACTGCACCGCCCCAAGGTAACCACTCAGTCGCCTTAGCAACAGGTAACCATCATCAGCAGGTGGATATTAGCAGGGGGTCTATTATGATTATGTTGACAACCTCGTTATCGTGCACCCTTAGGTAATATGCACTGGTTATTCTACCTTAGTTATCACTACTCTATAGAGGATACAACAGGATAGAATTTCCATCTATGGTGAATATGACATTGAGACAACCTTTATGGGCCGTCGATTCATTAATGCATCATGCCAACCCTACGGGGTTGATACACTCCCAGAGGGTCGGCATGATGCTCCAATGAAGTGCTGGCTGGCAAGTACACTCACCTGCACTTCATTGGTGGACCATGCCGATTATGTTAGTCACATTTATATAGGGACATGGTTTTCAGGCAAGATATGAAAGAAAATTTAAGAAATGGGATATGAAATTTGCTTGTAGACAAAGACGTCTACCTGTATACATTAACTAACAGATATTTCACCAGTATGTCAGATCCTGCCCGCGCTGGTTTACTATATCTGTGTACTACCTCCATACGTTTATAGTAGCAAGTGAGCATCAGCATCATGACATAGAATACACGTCTCTCTGATTCTGAGTATCACAAAATGCTGAGATTCCCATTGACTACTGGTATGTTTTCAATACGTTCTATGGCATTATTATCACCATTAGTGAGGAGGTCCACCTGTACATGTATATCAACTAGTGGATCTTCCACCACAGTCTGTCAGTTCCTGCCTGTGCTGGTTTACCATTCCTATATACTACTTCAATATCTATACCAGCAAGTGAGCTACTACACAAAGAATACATGTCCAGGGGATCTATACCTGAGTCTCATTCTGAGTATAACAAACTGTTGCTGGGACTCAATGTTATCAATACGTCCTCAGGAGCTTAATTCAAAACATCCTGGGATCACGACCCCAGCGATCTTAGGAATAAATCAGCCTTATCCTATTAAGTGATCTTAAGAGTTGACTGGGTTCACATATCCTAGCCAGCACTAAGATCGCATCGATCTTAGCCTCAGCCCTCCTACACTATTCCAAGAAGAACTGACTAGGCACAGGGGTAAGAGTCCCAAAATAAAGGAATAGCTGTGGAGTCACTCTTCTTCACAAGAGTGCTTATACCATCGTTCCCCGTCCCCATATGGGCTAACAAAAGAGCACAGGGTGCAGTTGACCCCCGTACAGTATTCAAGAGTTGTTCCCATGAATGTATGATTTATGCTTGCCTATTAGAAGCATTGTGCCCTCCCCCCAGGACAAAGAGAGAGAAGGGAAGAATTACCTTACAGTGCACTTAACGCATGAGTAGCCCTAAGAGCCCTCAAGGACACTCAGCAAACGTCCTCCCTCCCCTCTTTATGTATGCAGCAGGCTATTCACTCTTTTGATCAGGAGTGTTCCCTGTAAGTGCTCTTGTACTCAGGTGAAACCACTATGCATTTCTTTCACTAAGATCGCAGTGATCTTAGTGGTGGAAATGGAATAGTGAAGTGATCCCAGGACTAGCTATTCTGGACAGGCCTGCAACCACTGCATTACATAGGGTAGACCAGCCAGGTCTTATGATATGTGCCTACACTAAGATCGCTGGGGTTGGGATCCCAGGATGTTTTGAATTAAGCTCCAGGCATTATTACCATTATTAATGACTATTATGATGAATTAGTACCTTTTAGATGAGACATGAGGTTTATTATGAATGGATGTTGTCAGGTTTTGTAACCACCACCTGCTAAATGTGACACGCCCATCGGAACTAATAATTGTTTTAGCGAGTACAATAACATCAGCAGTACGTATTGATAGGCCACTGTCAGCAAGGAACAGTGTGCCCTTTAAGGGCCGCAAAGGCAGGAGTGCATCATGCCCATTGATCATCATGATCCACTGCTGACGATACTGCTCGCCACATGACTGCTCATTGGTGAATCATGCACCATACCGACCCTGGAGGGTCGGTATGGTGCATAAATGTAGCAGTCACCAGGCCTGCATTCATGCATCATGATGACCAATGGTCTTTTAAGTGTTAGGATAAACATTGAGACGCCCACATACATTGAAACGTCCAGTCCACCTTTCGGCCAAAAAAAATCCAGGAGGAATACAACTTGTTTATTGTCAGTGATGTTGAATAACTGCTGCTGATTCTTTAGAGTAAGATCAAGATGCAATATGCACACAGCAAATCTAATGTTATTAATTAGTGCATGCCTATTATAAATCAATCATTCTGTGTTTATGAAATGACACTCTTAGAATAGAGCACCTAATTTTCCAAGAACAGTAAATCTTGCAGATCCGCCCTTAGGAATAAGACTGACATTACATCTAAGTGTTTATTAAGTTAATACCTTAAGGGCCACCAATACATTAATGCACTGGTCGTCATGATGCATAAATGCAGCTCTGGTGAGCATCGCCAGGGCTACATTCATGCATGTTGCCAACCCTACAGAGTTGATAAACTCCTGGAGGGTCGTCATGATGCTCCAATGAAGTGCTGGTGAGGAGTCTCACCAGCACTTCATTGGTGCATCATGACAACCAATGGGCATGATGCACTCCTAAATCAGCGGCCCTTAAAGGGATAAAGCTGCAGGGCATTATAGTGTGGAATGTCTGAGTTTAGAGTAATGCATGTTTACTCTTCTCCCTTCTGCTCATCTAGGGATTCTACTCCCACGCTATACAAACTAGATATATAAAGGACGGATCGAGATGAATGAAGACTTATTGAATAGAAAATGTCACAATGGTGGAAGTGTGGGTGAAGAGAATAGGTTATCAAAGACTGACCTGTTTTGTTCTGAGATGTTCATAGAATGCACTTAGTGCTATTATTATTTGCGGACATGTATTTGATGTAAAGAAATTAATGCTATTATGAAGAATAAGAATTTCACCATTAACCCACACGTTCTCAGTAATATTAGCTCCCAAGCAGTTAAATTGAGCCCATCTTCCTTCTACCAATCTGATTGTGATGTGGGATAAATGTGACATCTACTACAATCAGAGCTAGTTTGGATAACCTTAATTATCAGCAAGAAAGGGAATAAACTGTAATAATATTGGATGCTGTCCAGTCCTACTTCCCCCACACCTATATTCTATCTATGCACCTATTTGATATAAACCCAATACATGCATGTAGGTGCATATAGTTGAGGATGATAGTCTCTTTAGTTAAGCATAGCGGAAGCCATTCTTAATACGGGCATGGTGAAACACATGGCATTCTCCACTGTGATGTCCTCCAAATAGCCTCAAACCCTTATCAAAAAGTGATCTTTCTTTCAGACATTTACTCTGTAAGAGCATGAATAGATACAGAGATCCACTCAAATCTCTCCAAATTCCTAGTTTCTTTACTCGCAGGAGGTTAAATTGCATCACACTCAGCCTCGCCTCGTGTGATACAATCTAACCTCCTGCTCATGAAGAAACTGTCATTTGGACAGATTGTCATGGACCTCTGTCTGTACAATTATAAATTATAAATGATATACAACTTTCAGACTGACCACTAGGGCCAAAATCCAATTAATACTGAGCTTCATCCAAACAATTTTTTCTGTGTAGTAGTCAACTTATAGATATTGCTATGCTATGTAGCCTTATCAATGGGCAATACCATATAATGAAGCATTCCATAATCATTGCGGTCCAATGCCAAACATTCACCTTTTCTGAAGGCTCTAGGGCGCATATTTCATCACATATTGGAGGAAGCGTCTAGATTATTGCACCTTGATATCCATTGTTTATTCATGGGATGCTTAGATATACCAACTCGGGCTACACCCTTGTTGGGATATCTAGGTCTATACAACCCTTGTTGCCCCACATCCATAATATATTTCATTATTAAACTATTATATGGCTCCATCAAAGTTCTTAAGTGGGATATGTATAGGGACCAGGCAAGATAGATTTTGGAGTGCTCATTGAAATAGTTTTCCTGTAGTAACTCGCCAGGGCTATATTCATACATCTTGCCAGCCCTACAGGGTTGATACACTCCGAGAGGGTCAGCATGATGGTCCAATGAAGTGCTTGCAATCAATATTGCCTGCACTTCATTGGTGCATCATGACGGCCAGAGGCATGATGCACTCCTGCATCAGCGGCCCTTAAAGGGGTAAAGTTGCAGGGCATTATAGTGTGAAATGTCTTATTTCATAGGAAAGCATGTTTACTCTTCCTTCTCCCTCCTGCTCTTCAGAGAATCTACTCCCACGCTATACAAACTAGTGATACAAAGGATGGGCCGAGATGAATGGAGACTTATTGAATAGAAAATGTCACAATGGTGGGAGTGTGGGTGAAGAGAATAGGTTATCAAAGACTGGTCTGCTTTGTTCAGAGAATGTACTTAGTGCTGTTATTATTTGCGGACATGTATTTGATGTAAAGAAATTGATGCCATTATGAAGGAGAATAGTTGCACCACCAACCCACATGTTCTCAGTAAAATAGAGTCCATTTATGTTAGCTCTCAAGCATTAAAACTGACACAATATCCCTTTAACCAATCCGATTTCGCTCTGGGGTACATGTAGCATCTGCTACAATTCGTCGCCTCAGTGCAACAAGTCTGGAACTGACATTTTGGAAAAATTTAGTTTTCTTCTGATCTAACATCTAATGACCTTATCTACCTACTATGAAAGTACTGAAGTCCTGCCTATGATATGTATGTATACAGACCCCAGTGAAATATGGTTCTGTCCACTGGGTGCTATAATAACTGTAACACTTCTTTTGCCTCTCCTGCAATACATGAAAACTGCAGATACAACCTTGTTGCACCGAGGCGACAAATTAGAGCTTGTTTTGATGACCCTGATAATCAGGGAATAAACCGTAATAACACTGGATGGCGTCTAGTCCACACTGAAAATATGGAAGATCCGAAACTAGTCAGCGGTGACCACTTTAGGTCCTCAAGTTGACGATACCTAAAACTACAGCTTTAGGTAGTCAAAATGACGACTTTAGGTCGTCATCCTGACGACCTGAGTCGTCAGGATGACAATACTGACAGTACAGAGTCCTCATATTGATGACTCAGGTCGTCAGGACAACGACCTAAAGTCGTCATTTTGACTACCTAAAGTTGTAGTTTTAGGTATCGTCAACTTGAGGGCCTAAAGTGGTCACCGCTGACTTTCCCTGCACCTATCTCCCATTTATACATACCTGGCTAATATAAACCCAAGTATATGAATGCATGTACATGTAGGTGCTCATAGACAATTATACAGCTTTCAGACTGATCACTAGGCCTGATATCCGCTAATGCACTGAATGTGCTTCATCTAAACTACCTAAATTTTCTATGTTGTACTCGACCAATATTAATCACTATTCTATCTAGAGCTATCAAAAGGCCATACTATATGATGAAGCATTCCATAATCACTGCGGTCCATTGCCAAACATTCACCTTTTCTGAAGGCCCAGAACTATTTTCTAGGGCATGCATATTTCATCAGATATTGGACGCAGCATCTAGATTGTTGCAAGGCGATGCCCATTGTTTATTCATAGGATGCTTATTTAGTGTCAGATGAACTGGGTATTTCCATATGACCTATATACACACAAAAGATATAGAGTCTCTACGGTCATCTAACAGAACAGCATAAAATTAGTTAAAAGCTGTCAAATCTAACTGTCAGCCCTGGTTCAGACTCTTCATCTTGATGACTTTAGATGCATGGCATTTAGGACATTTATGTTGAATAATTCTTCTGTATTTCTTTTGACCTATGAAGGACCTGACCAATCCTTTATTTTATGTGAATAACTTCTTCCCGTAGAGATAGGATTGCGGAGCCGATCCGCACACCCCCAGTGGCGTAACGTGTGCCGATCCACCACAGCGGCCGATCCGGTACCGTAGCCTCGTTCTGGGTGCGTGTAAACATTCAAAATGGTGGACCGCCGCTCGTACGGGGCACTACGGTAACGGATTTTGTTAATTTTCAGTTAATTAAAGACTCTAAAAACATAAAATAAATATAGAACTAAACTCCCCTGGTGTCCTCGGTGGCCGATCCACCCCTCGTGGTGGATCGGCCACCTCGTACACCACAGTCGTTTAGTTCTATCTATGTATTTGTAAAGGAAGATCATATTTTCCAATGAATAGACAAATAAAAGTCTACAAAATTTGATTTAATTGAATTGGTGCAGACATATGGCCCTACCTGACAATTATAGAGAGACAGGCCATGAAGTTGTCAACCTAGGCACATGAGTTGTCAACTTGAGGAGTCTGTGCCAGGTGTGACAAGTTAAATCTGACGGGTTTGCCTCATTTATTTTACACTGCTCTCTGTGAAGACCCTATTTTTCCAGTGTATATTTTGTAGTGGGAAAGCTACGTGTCATGTATATAGTGCACTCATATGAACTAAACTGACGTCACTCGTTATTTATTATACAACATTTGTGATACAGGGAGGTTTTGATTTGAACACCAAAAGAATCATGTCCGTCCAAGTTCCTATCAATATCATTTACCTTAAATAGCCCATCCAGCCAAAGCTTACACCCATTACTGTTTAAACGTATTATTTGGACCCATCAAATTCCTTGAGTGGGATTTGTAGGAGCCAGGCGGGATAGATGTTGGAGTAATGACATAATTGTCCTGTATTCAGCGCTGATTTCTTAGGGTGCCCCTTGTACTCATCGTAGTAGCCGAAATTTACAAAAACAGGCGCAGGCGCCCCCGCACCCCATCTGAATCCGCTACTGTCTCTCAAAGTTCCTCTGTTGTTTAAAATACCACGTGTAGACAGGAAAATACATTGGCCTTTAAACAGTTAACAACATGTGTGCTTTGGACGGAGCTACTGATAATAACAGAAACAATTAACGGTTTTAGGCGGTACTATATACTACACGTCCTATTTCACATAGTGCAATGTATTGTCAACTTCGTAAAGGGAAGCTATGTTTTCTGAAAGGAAGGACACAGTATAGAAACTGCCACAGAAGAGTATTTAGTCTGGAAAGTTAGATAGACTAATAAGGTGGACTGATGGATGAATGAAATAGATGGATGGCTACATGAGCGAACGATGACAGTGCAGTGCATAGAATGTTTTAGATATGATTAGGGGGTGACTGAGTGACTGGGTGAATGGTTATGGTGAGTGAGTGAGTGAGTGAGTGAGTGAGTGATGGAGAGAGAGAGAATGATAAAAATGGACAGATGAGATAAAAAAAAAGGTGAATAAACTAAGGATATACAAGGGGAGAGAGAGAGAGAGAGAGAGAGAGAGAGAGAGAGAGAGAGAGTGAGTTGAGAGATAGATATAGCGAGGAGGCTAGGATTAGAGTGAGAGAAATAGAGATTGCAGACAGAGAGAAAAAAACAGGTAGATAGTAGGTAATGATATACAAGCACAGATAGAGAGAGGGGTCAGATAAATAGAGAGGAGGCTATAGGATTAGAGTGGGAGTTTGTGGTTAGTGTATACAGAAAGCGGCCAATGAGTGGATGGCGTGCAGGCAACCTGTTCCTTACCCACCTACAGGGGCGTCCAAATTGATGAGGTGAGGGTGCAGCAGTGGGGTGGTGTACTTAGACCCTTTAAGGGCCGCCGATGCAGGTGTCCATTGGTCAACATGATGTACCAATGAAGTGTTGGCGAGACTGCTCACCAGCACTTCATTGGAGCATCATGCCGACCCTCCGGGAGTGAATCAGCCCCATAGGGTTGGTATGATGCATGAATGCAGACCTGGCGAGTTACTTGCCAGGAATGAATTCATGCATCATGACGGCCATTGGCCATGATGCACTAATGCATCAGCGACACTTAAAGTGTTTAACTCTTTAAAGTGAAACACTACCCTATTTCCATAATAGTGTATCAGGCGCACCATTGTTTATGCCTAGAGGGTTTTACAGAATTTGTTTTAGTTATAATACTGAAATGGCCACTGCCATGGTTATGTATAGGAAAGCTGTGTAGGCTTATTTAGTGATGTTGTTAAGGATAGACAAATCCTGACAGAAAAGACGTTTTAGAGAGCATCTGGATGCATCCTATCAGTGCTGTCTAAGCACTACTGGGATGTATTTTGCCCAATGGTGAAGGCATCAGATGCATCACACGAGCCTTCTTCTATGCTCTATGATAATAAATTTTTCATAAACTATGTGAAATGCTATCAAAACAATCTATCATTATCACTTTTTCCCTTTAAGGATTTAAAGGCATTTGATGTATTAATGCATCATCCCGACCTTAAGGGGCTGATACCCTCCCGGAGGGTCGGCATGATGCTCCGATGAAGTGCTTGCAAGCAGTCTGACCTGCACTTCATTGGTGCATCATGACGATCAATTGGCACGATGCACTCCTGCAGTAGCGGCCCATAAAGGGTTAGGGTGTGGGCAGGAAATGGTGGGCGGCCAGGCCATTGGCTATCCTCGTCAAATCATCCCGTTAACCCAGGTAGCTATAAATATCTACCTCCTTTCACTTAATGGTGCCCATTTCGGCCAGAGTTGTGTCGTATTCTGCTGGTGGGACAGGTTTAGTCAGCTACCCCATAGCTACATCAGGAATGCACCGCACGCAGTGACCTCATGACCTAGTCCGTGTTTGCTGAGAGGTGCCCTTGAGAACAACAGTAATGCTGGCGAGCAGTCTCGCCAGAACTTCATTGGAGCATCATGCCTACCCTCCAGGGTTAATACATATACTCCCGGAGGGTTGGCATGATGCTCCAATGAAGCGCTGGCAAGCAGTCTACCAAGCACTTCATTGGTGCATCATGACGACCAATGGGCATGATGCATAAATGTATCAGTGGCCATTAAAGGTTTAAAGACCAATGAGCATGATGCATTCATGTATAAGCAGCCCTTAAAAGGTTAAAGATCATATTAGCGTGTTCTAAGGGAGTGGTCATTATTTATCAACAGGGAGGTTGGTGGGTGTTTTTACACCCCCCCCCCTTGAAGACAGTCGAAATTTTTTGCACCACAGCAGAGGCGCGGAGAATTTTCATGCCCCTCTTTGATCTTTAGTAGTGCATGGGCTTTTTTGCTAAAATGAGGGTGAATTTTTTACGCCCCCACTCAAGAGGGGTCAAAATGTTTTGCGACCCCCCTAAGGAGGGGTCTGAATTTTTAACGCCCCCCAAAATCACCACCCCCCCTACCTGTTGATAAATAAACACTCCCTAAGTTTCCTTACACTACTGACAGACTATGTCTCTGTGGGAAACATATCGAGGCTAATGACCCTCCGTCTGTCACTTCTCTTAGTGAAAAGAAAGTTATAGGTTGCATCGTGGTAGTGTTACATGGTAACTCCAGACCCTAGGTTAATGGCCATCCATACTGGCTCATTGTAGGACTTTATATCCTACTCACAGCATACACAACGCCGTCTACGACTGAGAATAGGACCTACATATCATGTGCGATGATGTTTTCGCGTATAGGTCTTTCACTACTGAAACCTTCATATATCTTCAACGCCATTAGTAGTTTTTTATATATTACCTACTCTCTCCCTGCCAGGCATATACTACTATTACTACTGACACATTCATATACTACTTACACCACTGACACTTCCATATACTACTTACACCACTGACACTTCCATATACTACTCACACCACTGACACTTCCATATCCTACTCACACCACTGACACTTCCATATACTACTTACACCACTGACACTTCCATATACTACTCACACCACTGACACTTCATATACTACTCACACCACTGACACTTCCATACACTACTCACACCACTGGCACTTCCATATACTACTCACACCACTGACACTTCATATACTACTCACACCACTGACACTTCCATATACTACTCACACCACTGACACTTCCATATACTACTTACACCACTGACACTTCCATATACTACTCACACCACTGACACTTCATATACTACTTACACCACTGACACTTCCATATACTACTCACACCACTGACACTCCATATACTACTCACACCACTGACACTTCCATATACTACTTACACCACTGACACTTCATATACTACTTACACCACTGACACTTCCATATACTACTTGCACCACTGACACTTCCATATACTACTTACACCACTGACACTTCCATATACTACTCACACCACTGACACTTCCATATACTACTCACACCACTGACACATCCATATACTACTCACACCACTGATGCATCCATATACTACTTACACCACTGACACTTCCATATACTACTCACACCACTGACACTTCCATATACTACTCACACCACTGACACTTCCATATACTACTCACACCACTGACACTTCCATATACTACTCACACCACTGACATTGCCATCTACTACTTGCACCACTGACACTTCCATATACTACTTACACCACTGACACTTCCATATACTACTCACACCACTGACACTTCCATATACTACTCACACCACTGACACTTCCATATACTACTCACACCACTGACATTGCCATCTACTACTTGCACCACTGACACTTCCATATACTACTTACACCACTGACACTTCCATATACTACTCACACCACTGACACTTCCATATACTACTCACACCACTGACACATCCATATACTACTCACACCACTGATGCATCCATATACTACTTACACCACTGACACTTCCATATACTACTTACACCACTGACACTTCCATATACTACTCACACCACTGACACTTCCATATACTACTTACACCACTGACACTTCCATATACTACTTACACCACTGACACTTCCATATACTACTTACACCACTGACACTTCCATATACTACTCACACCACTGACACTTCCATATACTACTTACACCACTGACACTTCCATATACTACTTACACCACTGACACTTCCATATACTACTCACACCACTGACACTTCCATACACTACTTACACCACTGACATTGCCATCTACTACTTGCACCACTGACACTTCCATATACTACTGGCACCACTGACACTTCCATATACTACTCACACCACTGACACTTCCATATACTACTCACACCACTGACATTGCCATCTACTACTTGCACCACTGACACTTCCATATACTACTGGCACCACTGACACTCTCATATACTACTTACACCACTGACACTTCCATATACTACTTACACCACTGACACTTCCATATACTACTTACACCACTGACACTTCCATATACTACTTACACACTGACACTTCCATATACTACTCACACCACTGACACTTCCATATACTACTTACACCACTGACACTTCCATATACTACTTACACCACTGACACTTCCATATACTACTTACACCACTGACACTTCCATATACTACTCACACCACTGACACTTCCATATACTACTTACACCACTGACACTTCCATATACTACTTACACCACTGACACTTCCATATACTACTTACACCACTGACACTTCCATATACTACTTACACCACTGACACTTCCATATACTACTCACACCACTGACACTTCCATATACTACTTACACCACTGACACTTCCATATACTACTTACACCACTGACACTTCCATATACTACTCACACCACTGACACTTCCATATACTACTCACACCACTGACACTTCCATATACTACTCACACCACTGACACTTCCATATACTACTCACACCACTGACATTGCCATCTACTACTTGCACCACTGACACTTCCATATACTACTGGCACCACTGACACTCTCATATACTACTTACACCACTGACACTTCCATATACTACTTACACCACTGACACTTCCATATACTACTCACACCAATGACACTTCCATATACTACTCACACCACTGACACTTCCATATACTACTCACACCACTGACACTTCCATATACTACTCACACCACTGACATTGCCATCTACTACTTGCACCACTGACACTTCCATATACTACTGGCACCACTGACACTCTCATATACTACTTACACCACTGACACTTCCATATACTACTTACACCACTGACACTTCCATATACTACTTACACCACTGACACTTCCATATACTACTTACACCACTGACACTTCTATATACTACTCACACCACTGACACTTCCATATACTACTCACACCACTGACACTTCCATATACTACTCACACCACTGACACTTCCATATACTACTCACACCACTGACACTTCCATATACTACTTGCACCACTGACACTGCCATCTACTACTGGCACCACTGACACTCTCATATACTACTTACACCACTGACACTTCCATATACTACTCACACCACCGACACTGCCATATACTACTTGCACCACTGACACTTCCACATACTACTCACACCACCGACACTTCCATATACTACTTGCACCACTTACACTCAGATTCTTCTATTTTCCCAGACACATGAGCCAAAGAGGAAAGACAAATCTAATACTTGATTCATATGTGTACATCCTCCGGAGACTGAATACCCTAACACCCCATGTATAAGCCGCACCTGTATATAAGCTAGAGCACTAACTTTGGAACGAGCTCTTATGTCATGGCAGATACGATCATTACTATAGATTAGTACTAGAACAGCCATATTCCATGGGGGGCATGGAATACCATATGCTTGTATTAAATGGGGTTCGCCATCTTGGATTTTGAATGGAGCTGAGCTGTTTTTCTTTATCTTAAAGCAAATTAACCCCATAGGCCATGACATAAATGCAAATGTCCACTTCCATGGAACATTTGCTTATTTAGCTGCTCCTGGAGCTTGAAAACTGTTATTTTTAACTCATCTTTGGTATGAAATCCATGCCTATAAGCCACACCCAAGTACTAAAAGCTGCACTAAAGCTCTAACAGTATCTATAAGATGCAGCTTATATGAGCATTGGTTTTTGTGGTACATGCAGTGTTAGAATTATGGATATTGATTCTGCATGCCCTAAATGATCCCTTTAAACAGCCCTATACACATTTGCTGTCGCCTCCAGTGTCTCCCCTCCATATCCCCCACCTCTGAACTCTGTCCTGAGACAGCCCTGGAGACCCAGGGCGTACTGACTGACCCCTAGACCAGTGGTCACTGCTGACCACGGGCGCCAACTGGGTAGACATGCAAAGGGGCCAATGAGTTGAGTTTAGACACTCCTAGATAGAAGAAAGTCTCCCCTGAAGGTTCTGACTACAGTGCTCGAGTATAAGAATGAATCGGGTTGTGGGCCTTGAAAAGCTAGTGCCTATTGCACTGCCGCAATCCCATGCGGTAGCCAAGGCAGTGCCAGGTCCATATGACATGCTTTGCTGATTTCCCAAATGGCAATGATGACATTATGTGAGACTGGTAACTTTAACATGAGAGGTGCCGAGATAACAGGCGCCATGGCCGCGGACACACATTAACCTGTGTTATCGCTATACCTTTCAATTACTAGATTGACCACTCAGGTCACAATGATGGGCATATACCCAAGCCTGGCTGTAAGGGAAAGGTTCATTTGAGAGTGTCCAACCCTAGTCATATCGGGTTGTGGATGCACAAAAAACTAGTCCCTGTGGCAATACATGTACAACAAGCCGTGGCCAGCTGAATTAAGCGGTGTCAAAGTCTGATACTTCACATCACATCATTTCTCACAATGTGTAAACAAATCTGTAGCAGTAGACTGGCAGGGTCAGGTTGGGTGCCAGCATACAAGATCAGAGGCGTGATGGCTGTGTGCATGTATTATCCCGATGTTTAGGCCCTTTGAAAGTCTACCCAGTTGCTGCCCGTGCTAGTGACCCTCGGCCCACTGGACGCCTGTGACCGGCAGATACGTTAGTATAGGCGCCAACAATGAGGTACCTCCCTAATTGGTTTCCTCCAGTGTCTGAGAGAAGGTATGGTGGAGATGTTGGTGGCTGCATTAACCCTTCAAGGGCCGCTGATGCATAAATGCATCATGCCCATTGGTCATCATGATGCTGGCGACACTGCTAGCCAACACTTCATTGGAGCATAATGCCGACCCTTCGGGAGTATATGTATCAACCCTGTAGGGTTGGCATGGTACTCCAATGAAGTGCACAGTCTCGCCAGCACTTCATTGGTGCATCATGACAACCAGTGGGCATGATGCATTAATACATCCGCGGCCCTTAAAGGGTTAAACATCTAATGATGTATGTATTTGTGCCCGTGCCCGCACATGTTTATATATACATTATATACATTCTTGCAACCGGGTGCACCAGCCCTGAGAAAAGACAGCAAATAACTGCGCTGATCAACTATCGAGATTATAATCAATTTGCTTCCCCAAAAATTTCATTTAAATATGTCCTAGTCTTTTATTCTGCACTCTTTTACATGATCCCATGGGCATATTCGATTCCCAAAACACCTAAATCTATATAGCCAGCTTATATCCACGGTTACTAGCGTTGTTGGTTTAGAATATAATGTGCTAAAAAGGCTCTGGAAAACAGAAGGGTGTTTATTTCAGATCTCCTAAGCTTAATACTGCATGCATATATATGGACCACCGAAGGAACCTGTTAATTGGCCTAGACATTGCTATGATAGGTCACTTGTCAATTTCTCTCCTGCTAATTAAGACTCAACAGCCAATCGTGGGATGTATAGTGATTTGTCTTGACACACTTAACAACAGACCATGGCTTATTGAAATCAACATAACCAGAGGAAAAACAACACTTTAAATCTGGGCCCCACCCCCCACTGAGAGTTAGAGCCATAACTAAAAACACCCTGCAAATAGACGTGTATACGCCCACTGGCTCAGGCAATTTACTATTTATAGAACTCCACAGGTCCTTTATTATTTATTATGCTACATGTAATAGTATGGTGCAAGATCCCATACAAGACGGATTTCCCTTGGCGTCACATTGCAGACGACATTCAAATCAACCCCGGCTGATGGCAATTCCCGCCGTTTCCCTGGAGAGCAATCTGATATAAGGTTGACCCGGGATACATTATTAACCGATCAGATCATTCCCTGTATTCACTGCAGATTTTTTGGGTACATTATGTAATACCTGGTACCCATCATGCTGGTTCTTGTCAGTGCTTATCTTGCCAGGCGCCAGATCAAGCAATGGCGGCCCCACTAGGCCTCCATACTAAGCCCTATAGCTCTATTGTCGTCTGAGGGCGGTTACAGGGGAAGCACGGAAAGACGCTATGTGTCGGGACTGATAAGACCGCAAGTGACAACTATAATTTGGTGAGCATGCGTGAAACGCTTGAGAGCTGACGATTGAGAAATAACTGCCATGTTTCCCCCATGAAATATTGAAGTGGAATAGGAGAAGTGTAATATTAAGACAACACATGTTTCACTCACGATATAAGAAATAGCCTTTAGCCCTTCAAGGGTCGTTGAATTAGGAGTGCATCATGCCTTTTGGTCGTCATGATGCACCAATGAAGTGCTGGCGAGTCTGCTCGCCAGCACTTCATTGGAGCATCATGCCGACCCTCCGGGGGTGTATTAATTGATCAGCATGATGTATTCATGCATCATGCCAACCAATGGACATGATGCTTTCATGCATTAGCGGCCCTTAAAGAGTTAGGGTCGTTTGTCATTTGTTATCTGTCGAATCACTGTATCCTAGTCCCAACTGCTGACAAAAGATAAGCTGAAGAAAAGCCGATATCTGACAGCCGTCGTCCAATATTCATATTCATGGCGATTCCTTTTTCGGAGAATGGATATATTTTTTGCCGTTAAATGTCCATTGCAATATTTTAGTTCGGTGAGGCGGATCATTTTCCATTAAAATGAAGAAAAACACAAAAACAGCCATAGCATGTGGATGGGCATTTATTTTTAGTTGTAGGCCTACAGGCATGTTCCAAACAAATACCTTTTTGTATTCATTTGGAAGTTTGCTGACTTTTACTACTAGTACTAACCAAGAAATGTATCCGACTTTAGATTGTTTGTGACGCCGCCTCCGGCGTCCCTATTGGCAGCCAGGTCCAGACAGGACGGCACCATTATTAACAACATGTGCAAAATGTGAAATCAACACGTTGGAAATACGTCCAATTTTGAATAGTTTACAACTGCAGACAACAACTTCTCGTCTGCTTTTTATGGGCGCACAGACAGAGGCGCCAAACGTGAAAATCATAATTTCCGGTAACGAAAACTTAACACTCGAGAAATTAATGTAATGTTTTGGGAAAGACATTTGTTTATGTGGCCTTTTGGAAGATCCCTCTATAAGACTATAATGTATAAGAATGGTGACATTGATCTTTGCAGAAAATCTACTCTAGTCAAAAGAGTCATTCACTGACTCATTGGGGAAATTGATCACATTTTTTTGTTCACTTGAGTAAGGTAGTTTTCTGCCTGTGAGAATGCTGACGACATTGAAAATTCCTATTTTAATGTACTGGGTAGTACCTCAGAATGCTTTTTGTCCATTTCGGTCTTAACTTTTACAATCAAAGAATTCACAAATATATACATGTAATACAGGTATTGGCAAGGGGACCGACGTTACAGTAGCCCTTGGCTGATGGATACTGCTAATGGATATTAGCTACTCTGAGGACATATAATAGTAACTAAGTAATGTATGGGCTAACAGGCACCGAATGGCATGTATCGTAGGATATCGAACGAGTGGCCGCAGGCCACGAGTTTGATATCCTACGATACATGCCATGAGGTGCCTGTTAGCCCATACCTTACTAAGTTTATTACACGATTAATCAATAAAAAATCAATAAATAATCAATAAAATATCAATAAAAACAAGTTGAAAACAAAAATCCTTCCCCGGGACGCGAAGCCTGCCATAGGTACATACACCTCCTCGCCCGGCAGCGGACAGCGGCAGCCCCCGTCTCGGCTAGAGTTGGCAGCGGCACACGGCGAAAAATAGTGTACATACACCTCCTCGCCCGGCAGCGGACAGCGACAGCCCACACGGCGAAAAAAAGCTGTGTCTCGGCCGGGATTCGATCCGCGGACCCCTCACGGCTGAGCGCGACGTGCTAACCGCTAGACCACCGCGTCTCCTCTTCTCACGGTTATGTTTGTGTATAATACACCTCCTCGCCCGGCAGCGGACAGCGACAGTGCACACGGCTTTGTATCATATCCAGACTTGGTTTGAACCGAGCATTTCTCGTCAGTCCTTGTGGCGCAGTGCATAAGGAGTTGGATTTGGGATGTGAGACTGCAGGTTCGATCCCTACCCTGGCCTGGAAAATTTCGTGGGTTTTAACATGTGACATGTGACATGTGACATGGACAAGGAGTGCTGATATCCACCTCAGAGAGTGCTGATATCCACCTCAGAGAGTGCTGATATCCACCTGGGATCTGCTCATAAGGGGTCGCACAATATGCAGGAATATCAGAACTGGGATATCCAGGAAAAGCACTGTGAGTCACAGAAATCGTGTAATAATATAGTATATCACGGGTATTAACTTCCAATTAGCAGATTGTCCAGATGAGGGACTACTCTGTAGCACAGATTATAATGTACTTGAGGTATGGGGATAAGCTAAATCTCATACCTGATAATTCAGATGTTGTACGATGATTAAATAGCTTATATAAATGGTCTCATCTGAACGAGCCCTGCATATATAAGTGATCTCACGTAACCTATTAGTTAAAAGGTTTTCTTTCCAAAACTGTAGAGCCTGTACCTATTTCCAGCGTAAAGGGCACGGTTTGTTTGCGAGGATATACCCAAAGTGTCAGGAGTCAGGATGTCCTCTATGGGCAAGGATTTTATGCTATAGAACAGTACTATGCATACAGTAAATCTGCCCAAAATCTGACTCGATGTGTGCCTCATAATGTGTAACATGAATTGAGGGTACGCCTTATACGTGAGATACTATGGTACGGTCCAATGGATAATCATCCCTGACTGTTTAATATTAGGCTAAGGCAATATAATAATGGTCGCACCCGACGGTAGGTTAAAAAGCGACACGATTCCACTTAATCGTTACCATACCCTAATTACATATGTCAGCCCTGGGGTGACTTGGGCACAACTCTACAGACCTGACAGGGTCCCTGACATGGGAAGGAATGTGGGGAATGGCCTAGCTGTGGGTGCTAATAAGGCCGTCGTGTGAGTAGCTCACTAATAAGGTGCTAAGGATGTAAGCACCTCGCGGCGGGTAGGCAGGCAAATAGTTATGCCTGCAGGTTGTGGGGGGGGGGGGCACTCAGCCTGAGTTTGGGTATCAACTACAGCTCTATCCCTGGAGCTGTGGCTGTTGATGTGTCAAAGGGCGGGGGTTGTCGTTTAAATGAAAAATTTAAATCAAATGCCTTTGACACCTATTATAAGTTATGTAGTACCAAAATTCATTACATACTCCCCATATTCAGTTTAGGCAGGGATGCTAAATTTTCAAACATTATTGCCAGAATACTCATTTCAAATAGAATAGAGAATGCAGTTTTGCAGTTGGTACATACCATCGAGAAGACAGTGCCCCCAGTGGGCGCTCCATGTGGGGCTCAGTAGCCCATCTGTGTATGAAAACTAGAGCAAAATTTCTGGAAGTAATTAATAAGGACACAAATAATGCTCTTTCAAGAATTGCCCAATAAATGCACGTTTTTTTAAACTGCCAAAATGAGAGTACTAGTACTCATTTTATTTGGGCAATAGGGGATATATAGGCAAATACTCAGGTGTATTGAGTCTGACTGAAGGTCATCTCACGAGGCGAAGCATTTATTTCGTGTTTTTTTTTTTTGCAGAAATGTTCAGAACTGCTTCAAAATGTCAGAAAAAGATGGGTGTTTAAATGTTTTACTGCTAATTGAGGTGGTTATACTGGTCGTGCGATGTATGGTAAGGTTATCTCACGGGGTATTGATATACAGTAAAACTTCGTTATAAGTAGGGCCTTGAAAAAGGTGGATTTGCTCCTTATAAGCAAGGTCAGCCTAGCTAATGGGATATAAGAACGTCAGCAGAGCTATGTGGTACCCAGCACACATTACAAACTATAAAACACTAATACATTGGTAACATGACTGTTTATAAAGTTGAACTCAATTGAATAGCTTGCAACAATATGCATTCCTCATAAATGTATATTATAAGTAACAGGGCCGTAGTAGAGGTGGGATACATCTAAAGGAAGTCCTGGGAGGTGCTAGAACGGCCCTATCCGTTCCCCTGTGGGGTGTTTCAGAAGCAGGTAATGTTTACAATCGGTCATAAGGAGATATGATAGCAGTTTTAATAGTGATTGTAGGCTTATAACTGCATGTGTTTCTAAAGCATTACCATTACCTTACTGTGTCTATAACTATATGACTAGTGAGAGATGATGATGGTTGCAGTTGTAAGTTTAGAATCTAACAGTTTTAGAAACAGATATTTAATGTTCATTATCATGTCCGGCTTCTGAAACACCCCACTGGCCTTGTGAACTGCAGTAGGGGCAGGTCACATCTAAAGAAAACCCTATGGGTGTTGTCTACTCACCTGTCTGCTAGCCTGAATGTGCCAGAATATCCTCCTTATAACCGAGTTTACAGTAAAGACTCATTATAAGGGAGGTTCCTTACTATGGGAATGTATGGGAAAAGATGGGTGCTAGAAAAATATGCTCCTTATAAGCAAGGTCTCCTTATATCAGAGCTCCTTATAACGAAGTTTCACTGTACACTGTCAGACCGGGGCAAACGTTTTACAGTAGATTGCTTCTATTTTTGGAAAACAGTGGTAGTTGCTTTCAACACAAATTCAATAACCCAACAGTTGGTTGTCCTGTACCCAGTACAGTGGTCTTTGTAGAGTGTACGGAGGTCCTAGGTTAAACCTATGGGGTGGGGTGTCCGTATTCCACTGTTTCTAACATAGAATAAATAAGCAAATGTCAACCATCAGTGAATAATTTAGCATCGTATTCCCCAAGGTGTAGCTGTCCCGTATTCAATGAGGCCTAATAGCTACACCTTGGGGAATACGATGCTAAATTATTCACTGTGAGTTGACATTTGCATTTATGCCATGGCCCTACGGATGAATTTGCTTTAAAATCAAGAAACACAACCATATTTACTGTTTTTCAACGTGTCGAGTCGTCCCGGTTTTGTTTTCATCCGCCATGACACCTTGCTCGACGAAGTAGGTCACGTGATACGGAGCTAGCCGCTGCTTTTAGTTTCGATATAAATGTTCCTTGCACAGGACAATATCTTCTTTTTTAACATGGCGCTAATACATAGATATACCTTAAACAATTCATAACATATTATTTAACTAGTTCATTCTTTTTTTGCGTAAAACTTCAAATAACCATACTTAAATATGAAACTAATTAGCTCTGTATAAATATCAAAATGGCACCGCTGAATATGCGAGGATCGTATTCCACCCCCCCCATTGAATACGGTGTAAGTAGTACTAATCTATAGTGTCGTCAATATTAGCCATGGCATAAAGCTTGTCACATATTAGCAGTATTTTGATATCAATTCTAATTCGCCTTTATCCTTTTTCGATAGCAAATATCCTCCACTACTTGCACCATATAAAATCTCCAGTTTTCGATGCTACTTGCGCCATAAAAAAATCTCCCAATTTATAAATTACTTGTGCCATACAGAATCTCCCATTTACTATGCTACTTCCGCCATAAAAAAACCTCCCCTTTTCTATGCAGTTGCCTGCATCATACAAAACTCTCCCGTTTTCCATACTATGTATGCCATACAGAATCTCCCGCTTCCCATGTTACTTGTACTCCGTTTTCCATAGCGACCTAGCGGGATTGATTATCAGCCAAGGAAATAACCCCAACTATCAACTGTGGCAACCAGCTGCAGCAATGGCTGGAAATCTTGCTATCATGGTATACTACTTGAATCACACAGAATCTCCCATTTAATATACTTCTTACACCATACATTATGTCCCATTTCCTATCCTATACTTGCGCCATATAAAATATCCCATTTCCTATACTTCTTACAGCCGTGCCAATCGTGAGTAATATATATATATATATATATATATATATATATATATATATATATATATATATATATATATATATATATATAAATGGGAGAGGGGATCAGGCTACCAAAGACATACTATATTCGTGTTTTTAGGTGCAGTGTATGTCATATCTCAAAAGGATTAGTTGTTTGGCTTCTCTATAGTGAATTTCACTAATAAACAGATCTGTATGCATCCACACAAAAAGAGACTAGGGAGAGATCTCTAGAGCATCTCTGGAGACTTCATATCAGCATTATCAAATAAAACCATAGTGTTGTAGATTTTAATACAATAGTAGAGAATAGTCCTGTGAGACATGGCACGGCGACTTGTAATTTTGTGTCTAGTTTCAGTTGGTGAGACAGATAGGGCATACTATCATCTGGGCTTTTGGTAGTATATAGCACAAATTTAACCTGAACTACCCACTGCAGCTAAGTACTAATAGTCTGTAGACTGTCCATTCTGCATGCACCTCACTCAGTTGCCACAGGGACCTGTCTTATTTAATGTTCAATGCCATAGTCAACAGGTGTGTCATTATGAGTGTACACTGTCTCAGATTACCAGGAACCTGCTCTGCCTGCCCACCCCCCCCCCCCACCCACACACACACACACACACACACACAACTGCCAATCACTTGTAATAGTCTGTACCTCGTCACGGGCCAGTGGTCAGCAAACCGGCCAGATCACTCCACCTCTCTATAGAGGGGGAGCACAGTGTAAGTAACTCGGTGTACATACATGTTTTCAGTGTTCCACAAAATCGTTTATATAATGAAAGGAGTAATCAAATTAATCTTTCATCACCAATAGTAGATACATATTCTGAGATAGCATTATTTCAATGTAAACTAAAAATTTTACACAGAAAAGAATGTAGCAGTTCCACAAGGTGGCCTTACACTTCAACCTCCTCTGATTTACAAAAATGCACATATGGCAACACACACATTAGCACTGATTTCTCTATAGAGATCTTTGACAGTGAATACTTTGTTCAAATACAGAAAATATGATCCAATTGTACCATAACCCACTGAGATAAAACCTGTACTACATATATATAGTAGTTTCAAAACGCACAATTCTAAAACAAAGGTTACAGGGATGCATTTCTGAATCTTAAAATGATCTAATGCTAATCTGCCATAGGGCTACAAATGATGAAATGTCTTATCTGCGAATAAAATCAAAAGTATGAGATATATTCTGAAAATTTCTTCACTGATAAGTAAAGTACACACACTGTTGTTATTACATTAGAATAGTGAGCAGGAATAGTCCATAGCAGAGGAGCCACAAACAAAAATAGATTGCAAGGCCTCCCTATCCCTTACACCGTGGCGACTGTGAACCATACACTAGTCTACTCATCTCACGAGTAGTACTCACTAGTCGCCGCGCTAATTACACTTCAGCTGCGTTTGGCTATTAGCTCTTTAAGGGTCGTAAATGCAGGAGAGCATCATGCCCATTGGTTACTCACCAGGGCTGCTTTCATGCATCATGACAACCTATGGGCATGATGCATTGATATGTTAGCGGCCATTAACCCTTTGAAGCAGAAGTGCATCATGCCCATAGGTTGGCATGATGCACCAATGAAGTGCTGGCGAGACTGCTCGCCAGCACTTCGTTGAATCATTATGCTGACTCTACGGGGAGTGTAATAGCTCGATAGGGTCGATATGATGCAAGAATGTAGCCTAGGCGAGTTACTCACCAGGGCTACATTCATGCACCCTGATGATTAATGGGCATGACACATCGATGCGTCAGCGGCCCTTGAAGTGTTATACACACTTCAAGAAGTCAAACAGTACAGCGCTGTTTGTAGGCTCAGATTGACTCACTCCTTCCTATACCTATCTCATTGTCTACCCTACCCGCGGAGCGACCATAGAATTAGACCGAGCAATGAATGGCTGGTTTATTCAGATGGATAAAGGTGTCCCTCAGGAAGACTATCCCAGATTGGATCAATCAATCCAGTGTGTTCTCAGACTCACCTGGCTTAATTTATCTACCACGGGTAGGTACCGCAGGGTCCCAGACTTCTTAATATATTGATATTGATAATTGGGGGATTGCAATCCTTTTAGTCCCTATGGTACGGGCCATCCATAGATGGCGTTGTGCATTTTGGCCTTTTCTTAATATATTATCACTCGTCATGTTTTTACTATAGAAATGTATGGGAAGCATAGCATCTATGGCTGCTTCATATGATATTTGCCATCTGTATAGGTTGATATTAGCTTATTTATATTGTGCTGGCCTTGACAAAATAGGCTGAGGGATATGGTAAAAAGATGTAAAGTTCAAATTCATGAAATGGGTAGGAATATAAAATGATACAATGTACTTCATTGAAAAGAGTGAAAACTGATCGTGGTATATATATTTCTATAAATTAATTATTCATCATTTCTTTCATACAAGAATTTGTATACTACCGTAATCTCCCGCGTAGAAGACGCGCTGCACGTATAGGACGCACCCCTTCTTGGGAGGAGTATTTTCGCGTATAAGACGCACCTCTTAGGTACCAATTTTGTAAATTCAGTACATTTCTATAGTAAAATTACCCCTCGTATAAGACGCACCCCCAACTTGAAGAGCTCTTATAAGAAGCACAAGGCATTTGTTTGGCGTAGAGGACGCGTCTTATACGCGGGAGATTACGGTACATTTATACAGAAAAGTATGCTTCTCTCTTTAATACCAATACCTGTAGTTCACAGACTAGTTTAAATGGGTTCCATGACTCCAACAGCTATATTACATTACATGGCGAGCCCTGTGATGTTGTATCGCTCCGCTGATCATGGCCGCTACCAGCGATTGATTGAAAACTATTTTTTGTCCCATATCTGTTTCTAAATCAGCAAGTCACCCCTGGAGGGGTGATGCTGCACGCATGGTTGGATCTTGCAGTTTTGGTTTGCTCCTATTAGTTATTTCAATTTTTTTATTTCATTTTTCTCCTATTATCGTTCCACATGAAACATCCTCGTAAAAGCTGGATTGAACGTGTGCATCAATGCGATCTGGTAGTAATGTTCATCAAACATAGTATAACAACACCGATATGATTTTCTGAACATAACTTTTTCTTATGTACCCGATAGGTAATTATGGGAAATTGTAAATTAATATATCCATAATAAAGATACTGCATTAACATCATCTATTTTAACAATAAGTAGACTTATACATACACTCCTCTAAAAGCACAGGGTATAATGTCACTCTTTTTTTATTTCTTCATGAGTATAGAAGAGCCATCAGAGAAGGATGTGATTCCTGAAATAGTATACTACATTATATGGCTGCTAAAAGCTTCCTCTCCAACATAGAGGAGTTGTATAGGATATCCAGAAGTAGCACTCCAACCAATAGCCTATAGCTTACATAGTAGGCTTCACCACACAGGAATACAATGATCTCTTATATCTAGCTGCTATCCTGCTGGGCACATTGCCTGAGGGCCATCTCTGGTGTTGTTGAGCATGATGGTTCATTGTATCTCATGACGTCATGTGCGTCCCTGGTGACATCATGTACGTCTCTGGTGACGTCATGACGTGATTGATGACGTCACTACGTCTCACCAGTGACAAACATGTGGACGGGTCTGTCAGAGTTGATCATGTGGCCTGCCCGCTCAGTACCCACCACAGCGGCCAGACGTTGGGCATCGTACCTGGAACAGCAAGGTCAAGGGGTGAATACAATTAGAAAGACATCGATAGGTAATTGGATTTGATAAAAAGCACCATAAAGCCCCATTTCTTTTTTTTTACTATTAAACAGTAAATTTCAAATTTCAAACCCCAGGTGGGATTTATAGCATTTTCCAAACTTGTGGGTGACGAGCTATGTATTAAAGGGCTAACATTCAGGATAACTTTGTGTATGTATTTAATATGAGGTCTTCACAATCATTTTCTTTTGCAACAGCAAAGGGCCACTATGTATAGTACACTGCCTTTGTAATTTGATCCTTTGCCAGGTACTTATCCACCAGTTCTGCTCCCGAGAATACAAACTTACTTCTGGCATAGAGGACGTGGCAGGTGAGGTTGTCTGTGCTGCCCTTCTGTATCCCCATCATTATGTTACATTGGTTTGTTTGCCCGCAAAGGCGCATAGATAGCTCACTGTAGAAGTACTTACTTGGCATAAAAGATGTGGCAGGTGAGGTTGTCTGTGCTGCCCCTCTGTACCCCAATCATCATGTTACATTGGTTTGTTTGCCTTCAGAGACCCATAAATAGCTCACTGTAGAAGTACTTACTTTGCATAGAGGACATGACAGGTGAGGTTGTCTGTGCTGCCCTTCTGTATCCCCATCATCATGTTACATTGGTTTGTTTGCCTTCAGAGACCCATAAATAGCTCACTGTAGAAGTACTTACTTTGCATAGAGGACATGACAGGTGAGGTTGTCTGTGCTGCCCTTCTGTACCCCCATCATCATATTACACAGCTCACTGTAGAAGTGTGAGTAACGCGGCAACTCGTAGAACACTATGTGCTTGACGCCACGCACCCGCAACCTGCAACCATAGCAACAGGTAAACAATCTGTTAATGTAACTATAGGAAGAGGTAAATGAGAGCTTCAATACTTTCATAGAAGGTAGAAAAGGGTAAAAAAAAAATAGATGTTAAAACAGAAGAAAACTTAATTTTGCCAAAATGTCAGTTACAACCTTGTTACACTGAGGCGACGAGTTAATGTAACAATTAATGTAACCATAGCAACTGTTAACGTTACTGTAGCAACGGGTTAACAACTGCTAGTGAAACTATGACAACAGGTGGGTCATAAACAACTGCTTCTTAATGTCAGTAAAGCGAGAGGTCAACATGGAATATGGCTAAAAGAAATCTGTTTTCAAATGCACTAGTCACTAGATCACATTTCTTGTTCAATTCCCCTCACACATTGCTCTCTTGCTTCAGTGCAGTTAAAGTCCCGATAAAGTTTCCGGGGAGTGAGATTAAATGTAGCTGCACCCAATTGAAATGGGATTGGGCAACTTTAAAACAGTCTGTCTGGTAAACAAATGTAATTTCAAACCAATGGCCAACGACTGTGTTTCCCAAGAAATGAGATCCGCGTTTTGAACTGAATGTAATCCCATCTGACTGCCACCACGTGGTTATTATTCATCATTATATTTCTTAGCTGGGGTATTTTGTACAGGTATCCAGTTCTATCCTGTGTGTGTGTGTTTTTTTATTTCCATTTTTTTTTTTAAATTTTGACACGATGGGATACCCATGGTGCTCTGTTTTTAGGTCCCCGTCTCCAACAAGTTACATTATGGATAATTCAGTGGGACTAAGGGTTCCCATAGTGTGGTTCCGAGTATGAATGACACAGGAGACCTGGGTATTATCAGAACACAGGAGACAGCATAGTATAACTTTTTTCTAACAAATCAATTCCCTGTATCACTGTAGGACTTATGGTTATCGGAAGCATTGGGGAGGTGTTATGGTTGTGATATGCTGATAGCAAGCTATTAGTGTATATTTATCAGTGAGGTTAGCTGGAAATATTCACCCTCCCGCTGCGCGGTTGGGCTAATATTTCCAGCAAACCTCACCTCGTCCTAGGTTAAACATATATTAATGCGTTTATCACACTTATTCCTCCATTTTGAATTAATTTCTTACCTTATAACCCCAGAATTAATCCAGGTTATCTCACGATTCTGGCCGATCACAGTGCTTTTTTGGTCATAACCCCATTCCGTTATTGGGGTTTAACCGCACTCTTAGAGCTTTTTTTTTTTAAAAACCATGTTGGTCTGAACCTAGACATGTTAATAACCTAGACATGTTAAGGAGACAGGAGCTGGCATGCTTGGATTCTACCCGAAAAAGGTATTTTCACCAACTAGAGATCATATATTTGCTATTATTAGAAGTATGGGAGCTGGCATGCTTGGGTTCTACCCGAAAAATGTGTGTAAAGGTGGAGGTATGTCGGGCAGAGTGACAACAAGGCCACGATGGCTTGGCAAATCAAGTGGATTGCATACACTTTCAAAATGTCTTCTCCTGGATTAATTCTGGGGTTATAAGGTAAGAAATTAATACAAAATGGAGGAATAAGTGCGATAAACGCATTAATATATGTTTAACCTAGGACTCGGTGAGGTTAGCTGGAAATATTCGCCCTACCGCTGCACGGTCGGGCGAATATTTCCAGCAAACCTCACCGAGTCCTAGGTTAAACATACAATAATAGCTTAAGAAGACATTTTGAAAGTGTATGCAATCCACACCGTTTGCTAAGCTGTCGTGGCCATGTTGTCACTCTGCCCGACATACCTCCACCTTTACACACATTTTTCGGGTAGAACCCAAGCATGCCAGCTCCCATACTTCTAATACTAGCAAATATATGATCTCTAGTTGGTGTTCGCCTACATTTTGTCTCCATTTTCTTCTAAATAAATGAGAACCAATATATTTTCATAGCGATCCATCGTCACACCGCCATTCCATCTTGTTGACGAAGCGGGGAGGTGCCCAGATGTAACCTGACCTACTTTCGGCTGAAGAACTGGGTCAGCAAGCCGCAATGGCAGGGGGAGACGTATCGCTATGGAAAATCATTGGATTCTTATTCATTTTGAATATTATGGAGTCCTTTGGCATGGCATGTTCATATAGGATATCTAAGGATGTTTCCGTTAATAACTCGAGATGGCACCATTGGATTCTATACTAACGAGGTGTGTAAAGCCCCAGGTATGTCGGACAACTTTTTCAAATGCTTCATGTACATTGCCTTCTAGTACCGTTCGGCTTGATATAGTGGACAGCGAGTCTGTCTCTTGCCACAGCGGCCGGGGATTGATTCCCCGTAGAACCCTAAACGGTTTTAACTGGAAATGTATGGCGAGGGTGACTTTGTATCCTTCTCCAATTTATTAACATGTCTAGGTTCAAACCAGCACCTTCTTGAAGACGAAGAAAATGTCTCAGAGTGCGGTTAAACCCCGATAACGGAACAGGGTTATGAACAAAATAGCACGCTGATGGGCCTGAATCGTGAGATAATCTCAGATATTCACTAATGGCTATATCACATGGTAACTTATCCCCTTCCCTTACACTCTAATCTCCCCAGCCCTCGCGTACAGGCCACACCTTATACGCAAGGCTTTACAATGGCCTGGTTAATAGCCTCTGGAGGGGGACCCTTGAAGTGTTTTCGGGAATGATGGGTGTGAGGAAGCTGGCAGCACCCTGGGTGAGGGGGTCATTGGTAAGGCCTGGCAGCTGGCTGGGGCCATAAGGAAGCTGGGGCTGAGGAGGGAAGCCATGCCAAGGTTAGGGAATGGGAGGACTTAGCACCAGGGCCGGACAGCCAAGGCCGACCAAGGCATGGCTAGTGATGTAGCACCTAATCAATACAAGGATAGAGAGGGAGGTGAGACATGGTGCACAACCACTATCTGTGTAAATAACAGCTATCTGTAGTACTTGCTGTAAATTGCCACGTATAAGGCGAGGATCATACGTGAACCAAAACCTAGGTGCAGATAATAGCATCGTCCTGAAGGCTACTGAAGGGGTGCGGCTTAGAGGCAGGGCTTTGCCACTGTACATAGTACGCAAACTACAATTTTCAAGCCCAAACTGTGGCTTACAGCTCCTCCCAAAGTCAGGGTGCTGCTTATATGCAGGTGTGGCTTGTACGAGGTAATCCATGGTACTGTCCAACCAATATGTGAAGAAACTAATATAGAGAATTTCAAATTCTCCATTGATATGGGAAGACACGTAAGTAATGTTGATACACTTAGCATTAGACGAAATCTCATGTGTCTTTGATGCAGATGATGTCTTTTTTATACACTTAATTTGATATAGATAACCCTTTTTCTTTACAAAGGTACCACTTGGGTGGACAACCTCTAGTTCACTTCAGAACCTTTGGTTCACTTCAGAAAGTGGCTCTTTACACAGATAGTGGTTGTACACAGTGGGGGGGAAGGAGTAGACATACTATCGATAGGGTACTGCAAGGTGCTAACAAGGTGCCGGGGTGATTAAGAGGAGGCAGGTCCAAGGGGGGGGGGGGTACTGACTTATGTGGGTACCCAACCACTCCCAAATTACAGGAGGTTGCAGGTTCCTTTGTAGGGGCACCATTGACTGATCTGGTACCTGCAGAGATAAGCACTGATAACAACCAGCATGATGGGTACCAGCTGTTATGTAATGTACCCTAAAAAGTCTGCACTGAATGAAGGGAATAATCTCATTGGTCAATAATGTATCCCGGTAGGTCGGTATTCAGCGGTAGGTCGGTATTCAGCAGTCCCAGATTCTTCATATGGCCCATCGATAATTTTAGCCTTGGGAGAATGACCGTCTCCACACATCCCACCCTCCCTCCTACTCCCAGGAACTGTCACAGAAAACAGACACCATATAACACGACAACAGGTTCTTGCATATGGCACAACGCTATTAAATTTAAGCCAGTGCTCTCATCATAACCCTGTCTTTGATACATTGAGTCCTAAAATAACATGGTGCTGGGGTGGCCTGCAGAACCAGCGAAATACCAAATGTTGGACCCACTGGGTATAGGTCACTAGCATATCAGCCCAAGGAGGTCGCCATCTTGATTTCAGAGCATTGCATTGTGGTTAGGCCCTCGACTCCAGAGCACTGTCAATGATCAATGATCAGTGATAAGACTGATAAGGTGTGACCTGGCCCCTATCTTAATCGCCCTGAGTGCCTCCCCATTGTTTTAGGTGTGAGGACAGGTGATAAGCCTGATAAAGAGACAATGCCTTAATTGGGTCACATGTAGTCTTAAGCAGAAGATTTATTGATCTACTCAACTTTTGTTTTAAACATAATGTTCATTTAAAGCTAACCAGGTTAGAGCTATTGTTATGGAGAAACCATAGATATAATTTATAGAATATTCCTCTAGATCATAAGGAAATGGCGGCCTATCAAAGTAAACTATACAAAGAAGCCAAGTTGGGACTTAGCCCCCGACTACCAAGGGTGCCATGATATGCTAGTCCCGTTTTGGCTTTGCTCCTATATGTGGAACTATACCGAGGTTGCATGTTATCCAGTGGAGACGTAATTGCTTGATCTGTTACCTTGTGAGATAAGCATGAATAACAACCAGCATGATGGGGATGAATTTCTATCATTGGTTGATGATGCATACCGCTACCTTCCATATACTCTCTCCACAACAGTCTCCAAAGGCATCTTACCGGCTTGCTTAGGCTTGTAACCCTTTAAGTGCCGCTGACGCAGGAGTGCATCATGCCCATTGGTCGTCATGATGCACCAATGAAGTGCACTTCATTGGAACATCATGCCGAGCCTATATATACAGGGTTGATGCATATACTCCCGGAGGGTCGGCATGATGCTCCAATGAAGTGCTGACAAGTAGTCTTGCTAGCACATTATTGGTACATCATGACGACCAATAGGCATGATGCATTAATGCATCAGCGGCCCTTAAATGGAACCACCAGCCTGTGCATGCCTTCTAGCCTGTGGTCAGGGCATGTGGTATAACGTGCCATCATATTGTATGCACAGATATAATAGGTATTAGAGCTGTCATGTCCATTAAGGGCCCATAAATACCCCAGTGTTTATATTGTGAACCATACAGGATCATTAATCAATACCTCCACTTAACCCTTTAAATGCCGCCAATGCATTGATGCATCATACCTATTGGTCGTCATGATGCATAGCAACATACATGCATCATGCCGATCTGACGGGGCTGATACACCCCAGGAGGGTCGGCATGATGCAGCAATGAAGTGCTGGCGAACAGACTCGCCAGCACTTCATTGGTGCATCATGACGATCAATGGGCATGATGCACTCCTGCATTAGCGGCCCTTAAAGGGTAAAGGGCAGCATGAATGATACGTTGTAAAAGGACCGACTACAGAATGGACCACTTACCCCATGGCCATCCTACCGTCTAATTAAGGCATTATATCGACAGATGCATTAACATGTATATAACTATTGTAAGAGTAGGTGTGGAGCTGTAGGCCTAGCAGTAATATCGGCGTCAGTTATGCCAAAGGCGTATGATCCAAATTAAATTTGTGATAGTGTGGAAGTAATAGTCTGAAATAAGAAGCTCTTCAAGGCGATGACAAATATGGATGGTACACAGAGGCAAAGGAACCATTATTTTGGAGTTGCAAGCCTAATCGGCCGGGAGCGTAGCGACTGTGCAACTCCATTATGTTTTCGGTTTGCCTATGACGTCACTAGTGACGTCATGCAGCCGCCGTGACGTAATCCGTGGCAACTCCTATCCTGGTCCTTGCCACATTTTTCTTGTTCATTTGGGGAGTGGGGGTGGGGATGTGGTGGGTGTAATGCTACGTTTTAGCCACAGAACACAGAATGTCCATGTAGACAATATGTGAGGGGTTTGGTGGTCAAAGTGTGCTCTGCGGACATTTTGTAACACCTTCTGTGGATATTTTGTAACACCTTCTGTGGACATTTTATAACACCTTCTGTGGACATTTTGTGACACCTGTGGATATTTTGTAACACCTTCTGTGGACATTTTATAACACCTTCTGTGGACATTTTGTGAGACGGGGTTTCTATATAAGCTAATATTACATGGACATGCAGCATAACTCCCCATTTTCTACACCCTCAGCTCTGTTCTGCACTTAGGCTCAACCTATCGACAAAACTACCTCTAGGAAAACATTGATTCCTATTATTCCTGCTATCCTAACATGCAAGTACAATGTTTCCCTCTCACAAAGGTCAAAGTAGACATTTATTTCTGTAGACATTTATTTCTGTAGACATTTATTTCTGTAGACATTTATTTCTGTAGCATGCGTGGTGCTTAATGCAGCAACACAGTGATATAAGGGCACGCAATGTCAACGCTCTCATGTCATGTTTTTGTCATGTTACATGTCTATTCTGTCGTTGAAATACTTGCCAGTCTGGGGGAAGCGTAAATCCTCGCATATAAGACACACATTAGGCCAAACCTTTTCTTCTTACCACAAAGAATGATAGATTTCTGAAGATATTCATTCTCCTGACTACATTTCAGTTTGCATGGATTATAAAATCGGACAATCATTTAAAAGGATTATAAGGCTGAATCTCGGCAAACATATGTGCTACTTGTACAGCATTTGCGTGGTGATTTGAATAAAAACTATCCCCATGTAACATTATCGACCACCAATGCAAAAGTATTCTTCATTCGCCAATCAATTGATCACCGACCTGGAACTGGGCCTTAGCAATGTCTATTGGAACCTTGTTTTAAAATACAGAACGGAACCCAATGTAAGTGAAATAAGTTTGACAGCGGCCGGTAGGGCTTTGATGCATCTTGTCCATTGGTCGCCATAATACATTAATATAGCCCTTGTGAGTAACTCGCCAGGACTGCATTCATCCGTGCATCACGCCGACCCTATGGGGTTGATACACTTGTCCCCGTAGGGCCTGGATGGTACACCAATGAAGTCTGGCGAGTCTTCATTGGTGCATCATTCCGACCAATAGGCATGATGCACTAATGCATCAGCGGTCCATGAAGGGTTAAATCTGACAAAGGGGCAAGCCATACTGGCAGGTTTAAAACCAATGGTGCTAGCGCCGTAACCAAATCGACGTCCGTGGGCGTCAATCTGACAGCGAACGTAATTGTGCCGCGTCCGGAAGCCGCGCTCAAATTGCCTAATGACTGATTTGAATGGCTGACATTTGGGCGCGGGCTAGGTGGATGGTAGGGCGAAAATAAAGGTGTTTTTCATGTTACATGATTCAAATTCAGCTAACCTTTTGTTAATTCCCTCCGTCTCTGTCTGTCTGGCTATGTCTCTGACTGTCTCTTTCCCTCTCTTTATGCCTGAAATAACCCCAAAATCATCCCTCGAGTTGATCTCCTGAGAGTCGCAGCAATAACTCGTAGACGACTCAATTAACTTGAAGACTCTCCCAAAAATATTCACTCTTTTGTCCAAAATTACTAAGAAAGGCTATGTTCGGTCATGTTTTGATACACTGCAAAAAATAACTGTTGGACCTACCAGAGATCCTTGTAAAGCTGAACAGTGAACAACTGTAATTGTATAGCGGTGAACCAGTGTAGTTCTTACAAGAAGCCCCAGGTGGCAGTGGTACACAAATGCAAATGGAATCTGTGAAAATAACGATGGATCTCTGGGAACTTTGGGATGAGGATTCCATTGTTATTTCGACGACATTGTTCTTAACAGTGTAGATAACCTGACACAAACTTTTTTTTTATTTGCTTATAGGTATAGGTAAGGGGCTGGAGGTGGGATGCGCTGTCCTGAATGGGAAGGCACACAGAGATGGGTTGGGTTATATGGTGGGCAGTTGGCGGTAGGGGAGGGGGGGATACCTACCTTCCTGGGAGCTTTTCTAGATTAGATTCTATCGAGGCAAACAAATACAAGTTTGGACAGTGCACCAAATCTCACATTCCTCAATACGTTACCATAATAGCCAACATGCAAGGGAGTGATCATCTTTTAACAACATGGTTGGGGACGGGGTAGGACCAAATTTTGGTGACCCTTTGACCGGGGGTCGGGTTATTCTTTTTGACCCCTCAGGGGCAGGGCAAAATAATTTTACCCGTTTTCAGCGAAAAAGCCTACCTGTTATTGTAAGTTGAAAGGGCGCATTCGCTATGCTTTTCTAAACATGTGAAAAATCGCTTTTGTGTGTGGTCGATGATAAAGAGTGCATAACTGTGTATATATGCAAAACTTTTTCTCTGTCACTGGAGGTCCCTCCAATAGAATGTAATTCATTTATAGGCTGAGGACCCTCCTACCCTATAAAAATGTCAAAATAACGACAAATCCCTGGCAACTATAAGACAAGGATTTCACTGTTAGTTTAATTGAGATTCCTTGTGCCAGTGCTGTACTGTCATACAGGAGTTTAATTTATAGGAATCACACTGCTTCACTGCAGTACAATTACAGTGGTTCACTGTTCAACTGTAACAAGGATGCCTGGTAGATCCAACAGTTATTTCATTGGGTGTGATTTTGGCCATGCATGCCATCTCTTATGGACTGTATGGCCAATGTCACAAGACCGTCAAATACTAGGCCCAGAACGGCCCTAATGACCTGTAGATACAGGTAGCAACGTCAGCTATATTCCCGGGCTATATTGAATGCCCAACTGCTATAGCTTCCGATAGAGACGTTCATTTACCAAGGTTTATTAGATGTTCTGACCCTGACCCCACCCTGAGTCTATAGCTGGTATGCCAGCTGGCATGAGCTCACGGTAACTTCATTTCCGACCCGAATCTCCCGCGCTTTGTTTGAGCTGGATGTCGTCTGCTCTCTGCAGTGACGTCACTGACATAGCTGAGCTGATCAACGCGCATTCAGCGTTCAGAATACACTACAAAAGGACCACAGCTTAACTTCTACGTATGGAATTGGTGGGGTTTATCTACATAAGCTATAGAAGAACTATACCATCAAATAGATATCCATGGAATTCATTATACACAGCACGCACCAGGACAAGTCTGTAATACCCACTATGCACTATACAATCGTTTTATCAGTTTGATACACTAGATGGCGTCCTAGTCGACCCCTAGGCTACAGGGGCTACTCACCCACCCAGCCTCATAGGCCCCATAGGCCTATTGAGGGGGCAGAAACACCTCTCACAATCATACTGTTTTGAAAATGAAAAACGGTTCCAAGAGGTTAGAAATCAGAGATATCCAGAGAGAAAGAGTGTACCCCATCGATATTGGATTGAAAAATCGAACCTAACACCTTCTGTAGCATTTCAAATCTTGAGGTACACTCTGCAGTGAGTAAGAGAGAACTCACCATGCCCCTGTAGCAGGAGCAGTTTGGCCTGGTGTACACTAACGCCATCTGCTGTATATCCTTGATAAAACTTCCGTATAGCAATATGATATAGATACAAGACACAATAGGACAGGCATAGAATTGGGGTTTGAAGATGTATCCGAGAAGTTACATAGCTTACTACGAATTGTTGGTCTTTATACTACATTATTTGCCAATTTGGGATGGACCCCATTCAAAGTTTAAAGTACAACCTCTGACTATTCCTGGTAATATTTAATGGATCTATGTAAATCATAATTTACAACGACTCCTGGTCATTCACCTTTCAGATTTTTGAAAAAAATAACCCTGCGATGATCTTCCAGTATTGCAGAGCAGTGACAATAAATTATCTAGTTTTTTACCCCCCCCCCCGTGTATATGTTTGTTGAGTTTTGCCTCCCCCCCCCAAGAGCGCCTCTTTTTCAGAATCCCCCCCCCCCAAAAAAAAAGAAAAAGAAAGAAAAATCCACCCCACCTGAAAAAAAAAATGACTCTTCCCTTATTGGGCTGACGTACTGAGGGCATGTCACTAGTCAAGCACCCAGCCCCGACCCGAATGATTAAGAGATGCTGCAGATAGGACGGTGCTCTATGAACAGCCAATCACCAACTTGTATTCCCTATGGCCAACACTTAGTGGCGCCAGTACGCTTCATGTATAAGGAAGAAGCGGGGTGAATTTTCCACTAATGAAAATATAATGCAGCAATGTAAATTGCTGATAACTCGAAATGTGAAAAGCCTGTGATTGGCTCCCAGGGGCCATCCATAAATGACACCATGGAAAATTTCACCTTTTTAGACCCCCCCCCTCGTCATGTTTATTGCCAATTTTGCAATGCTGAAGGTATATGGAAAATTTATTTCGTCATGCCAGCCTGACCCCCCTCCCCCCTTCAGCATGACGTCATTTGTGGATGGCCCCCCATGAGTTGTGCACTCATCCTGTTGCATCAGCACTCCCTCACCCAGGTTATTAGCACCACCAAGCCACTATTCGCATAACTCCCGCCAAAACTGTGCTATTGACACCACATTGCCAAAAAAGGCAGGAAAGTTGATACATGGATCAACATCATATACATTCACCATTGGGGGCAAAAAGGGTCTTATGGCTGCCAACCAACTGAGTCTGTACATTATTGACAATTTCTCAAAATTTACAAAACTTGGTAATGAAATACCTTTTCCTGCAAGACCCCTACATCTCCTCCTTTAATGGCACTACAAATTCATTAAGTAATTCTGCCTCTTATATATAAAATTTCCATCTTTTTTAAAACTTATTCCCACCACCAGAATGACTGAAAGTGCAGTGCCCCAGGGTGTCTCCTTATAACTCGCTTTTCGAGTTAATAATACCTCCCAGTGTGCAACTGGTACTCATTGCGATAACTGTTATTTGTGGTTATCTCGCCAGTACCAGATCAAGCAATGATTGATTAGTTTTGACTAATTCTAACATACTAGATGTTCTCATGTTTGACAGGACACTGATTTCTTTTTTTCTCATTCTGGACAGCTATCTAAAGGCTGCTTGCCTGATACAGCAGTGATCACATAGATCGATGGATGATGAGATGACGGATCAAATCTATAAGGAGAGATGAGGGAGAAAACTGCTATTGGTACATGTACCCTTATCTTTTCGAAAGATAGCAAGTGTTCTTTTATTTGCCTAGTCCCATAGACAGAACCAGACAAGCCACAGCCTTAGTTCACTCAGATGTGGTGCACTGGGGAGGAAACCCATGGCACACAACAACCATGTAGGCCCAGTCCCTCGCGTATGGACACCAGCCTCTCACATATTCGCTGCAAGCCAAAATCAACCCTGAGTTTGTCACCTTTTACAAATCTGGTATGCACACTGTTAGTATGGAAGAAGAATTTCTCCTTCATGGATCCCGATGAAGCTAGTCTGCTCCTTCATGCATTCAACATGAAGGTCCCCACTCCACAGGAGGAATCAAGCAATTACAGACCTGCACAGCTAATTGGGTATAGGGTTGACCCGGGATGCATTACTAACCAATCAGATAATTCCCGGTATTCACTGCAGAATCTTTGGGTACATTATGTAATATCTGGTACCAATCATGCTGGTTTTTTTTCAGTGCTTATCTCGACAGGTGCCAGATCAGGCAATAGCCGACCTACTAGGCGTCCATACTGAGCCCTTAGGGCGTATAGACTTTTGGTTCAATGGAACAATTCCCTCTATTCCTTGCTAAATTCTTAGGGTCCAGCTGGTAGCCACCACGAAAGCTATCACTGTTGATCTTACATACCAGTACCAGCATCAGCAATGGCTGCACCCACTGGACAATGATGTTGATCCCTATTGAATCTCTGGTGGGGTTCTCCGGTAATGGAGGCAGGATTGGAAGTCCCCTGGAGAGTAGTGGATGAATCTGGGGGCCAGATTTAGTGTGGGATTGTGTGTCTGTACCAACATGACTATAGACCCACACAGCAAGAAAAGGGGACTTCACCTATGAAAAGTTGAGGTTACATTGGCTTTAGTAGAATGAATGTTACATCGTGGTCAATATCTACATAAGGCTTAGTACTAAGGCCTAGTGCGTCCGCCATTGCTTTATCTGGGAGCTGGTGAGATAAGGACTGATAACAACCAGCATGGTGGGTACCAGCTATTACATAATGTACCCAAAAAATACTGCAGTGAATGGAGGGAGGCATCTCATTGGTTGATATTGTATCCCGGGTCAGCCCTATATAGGGTTCACCCAGGACATATTATTAATCAATCAGATGGTTCCCTGTATTCACTGCAGAATTTTTTGGGTACATTATGTAACACCCGGTACCCATGATGCTGGTTGTTATCAGTGCTTATCTAGCCAGACGCCGGATTAAGCAATGGCTGTTCCACAAGGCGTCAACACTAAGGCCAATATAGGGTTCATCCGGGTTGCATTATTGACCAATCATATAAGTCCCTGTATTTACTGCAGAGCTTTTTGGGTACATTATGTAATGCCTGGTACCAATCATGCTGGTTGTTATCAGCGCTTATCTTACCAAGTGCGGGATCAAGTAATGGCGGACCACTAGGCCTCAGTACTGAGCCCTATACAAGCATCCTGTAAGTGGAGATTCACAGGAAAATTATCTTTTAGAATGTATACATACAATTATAGAATTCTGATTTGTAATCTTTACCTTTTTGTCACTCAAAATTCAGAAAGGTGTAAAAACGTTACCAGTTGAGATTAAAAAGTTTTATCGATATTTCAACCTCTGGGTATATTCAGTTTTTTTTTCTTATTAAAAGAAAATGTTACCAACTTTTTATCTATCTATTTATTTATATATTTATTCGTTCATTTTTTTTGGGGGGAAAAGTCACCTATTCTTGCTGCCTTGATCTATAGGACAATGATACGCCCACAGGCCATAACCTTGAACATCAAGCCAACAGTTCTGCTCTGCCGGCATGTTGTTTACCCAGAGAGTGCTCTTTTTTCTTTTAAGGGTCGCTGATGCAGGAATGCACCATGCCTGTTGGTTGTAATGATGCACCAATGAAGTGCTGACGAGACTGATCGCCAGCACTTCATTGGAGCATCATGCCGACATCATGGAGTGTATCAAGCCCATAGGTTTGTCATGGTGCATGAATGTAGCCCCGATGAGTTACTCACCAGGTCTGCATTCATGCCCTTAAAAGATTAAAATCACATGTACCCTCACCAAACACCCTATGGTGAATGGCGTGTCCGTATCACCTGACATGCGTGCAATCCAAATGGAGAACTAGACAGGGAGCTATCTGCATCAAGTAAGGAAATTGGGGATATTTTTGTTCATTGCAATTTATTTTTGTACAAGGTCAGCTTATAATTGCTGATATTAGTTTCGGAGAGAAATTATCATCAGGTTTCCTCAAATTTATTTCAGCAAGGAATGGATGCAGGCAGTCATTTTTGACCTAGGGTTTTAGTTTTGCAAGCATGCGATTTCTAGGAAGCCTGTACACAAATGTAAGTCTATTTTTCCTTTGTTCATCATGCAACCGTTTCTGGTGAGTAGCATGGTACTTCAGAGGTGTAGGAAGCAAATCTTCATTGGGGCGGGGGGGGGGGCAGCAAGGGCCCCATCGTGACCACCTTGAATTGTCGGCTGAACCATGATGTCTATACATACTTATATAGAATTTGTATAGAAAAGAAATTTTGTGAATTTTGGATCTGACTTTAGCCTGAGTTTAGGCTCAGACCCCCACTTTCCCTACCCCCTTCACAATATAAATCTAATTTGATATGCAAAGTTTTAGCTTCTTCTCCATTTTGTGTATGAGTTATTGACAATTTTTTTTATGGGGTGGGGGGGGGCAGATATATTCAGGCGCCACCTCCTTCATGATTGGGGAGGGGGGGGGCAGGCCCCCTGCCTCCCCCTTTCCTACGCCCCTGTACTTCTGTAAAACCTCGCGTATAAGCTGCAGCCTGAGCTTGTGAATGAACTATAAAACACAACCGGGACTGAAAGGCTGTCATTCCTTACAGTTACTATAGTCTATGTATAATGTATTTTAAAACCCAGCGTATAAGCCACACCCTGAGTTCAGGGTGGGGTGATCCTTTAGTGGTCCCACATATAAGGTGCATCCCCTACTTATCCTGTAGGGCGCACCTGAGCTTGATTGTAACCACTTTAGTACCACTACGGTTCTGTGCTTTTATAAATATCAAAAGTTGCTGATGTTTTCAATCCTTAATATTTTACGACACTCAGTTCCGCTGCTGGAAATTTGTATGCATTTCTTCACTTAAACCCATAGTCCATAGTGAACCCCGCCCTTTAGACCCAGTCAGTTTGGGAGCAGTGTAGTCATGAGTAGCTGTCATGGCATTGGGGAGTTACATGATTGAGTGGCGCCAAAACACATCAAAGACGCTGATCAGTATTCACATTCAGCCAGTGCGACGTGTAGTCTAGATCTACCACCAGAATCTATTGTAAATCATGGCATAAAAAGAGACTTCCATAAAGTAGGTACACACCAGGAGGAGGTCCGATTCCTGATAAAGAAATAAGTGTACCTATTTTCCTAAATGTGTACAAGGGTTCAGTGGAGTTGGGCACAGTATGCTCGAGGATGAATCTAAGTCCGCCTCAAACGACGGTTCTAAACTAAGGATGTATCCTAGAGGCGAGGTATTTTTATTATATGACATCTCATTGGATGTCATTAAATGATATGAGATCTCATTGGATCTGGACGAATCATAAGATTGACCAAGATGGATCTTCAAGAAAAAACTGAGAAAGCTGAGAAAACTGAGGAGTTTGCAGGACTGCTGTATGTGGTGGAGCAGCTTATCCACCACAGTGGCGGATCAAGGATCTGGAAAAGGAGGGAACGTGGCCCAAAAGGAGGGGGCGCACCCCCTATTTTTGAGCAAATTTTGGGGTCCAAAATATGTAATAAAACTCTAAATTACTGGGGAAAAGGGGGATGCACACCCCCCCCCCACCTCTAAATCCGCCACTGCACAACGCTCTAGGATATCCAGTGGAGACACCATTGCGTGATCTGGTACCTTGTCAAATAAGCACTGTTATCTCACGATTCAGGCCAAATAGCGTGCCTTTTTGTTCATAACCCCGTTCCATTATTGGAATTTAACTGCACTCTGAGACTTCATTTATTTTGCTAAGACATCTTTGGTTCGAAACTGGATATGTTAATAAACTGGAGAAGGATACAAAGTCACCCTCACCATACATTTCCAGTTAAAACCGTTCAGGGTTCTATGGGGAATCGATCCCCGGCCACTGTGGCAGGAGACGAGCTTGCTGTCCACTATACCAAGCCGAACGGTACTAGAAGCCAAGGTATATGAAGGATTTGAAAAAGTTTTCTGACATACCTGATGTTTACACACCTTGTTAGCATAGAATCCAACGGTGCCATGTCGAGTTATTAACAGGGAAACTTCCTTAGATATCCTATATGTTCATGCCATGCCTAGTTTCTCCATTTTCTTCTAAATAAATAAGAATCCAATGATTTTACATAGTGATCCAACGCACACAGCCATTCCGTCTTGTTGACGAAGTGGGGAGGTGCCCGGATGTAACCTGACATACTTTTGGCTGAAGAACTGGGTCAGCAAGCTGCAATGGCGGGTGCAGAGACGTATCGCTATGGAAAATCATTGGATTCTCATTTATTTTGAAGAAAATGGAGACAAAATATAGGCGAACACCAACTAGAGATCGTATATTTATTGGTCCTAGAAGTACAGGACTTGACATGCTTGGATTCTACCCGAAAAATGTGGGTAAAGGTGGAGGTATGTCGGACAGAGTCACAACATGGCCACGGCGGGTTGGCAAACCGTGCGGATTGAATGCACTTACAAAATGTCTTCTCCTGTATTAATTCTGGGGTTATAAGGTAAGAAATTCATACATAATGGATGAATAAGTGCGATAAACGCATTAATGCATTGATATTTGAGGACTCAGTGAGGTTTGCTGGAAATATTCGCCCTCCCGCTGCACGGTCGGGCGAATATTTCCTGCAAAGCTCACCTCGTCCTCGAATATCAATACATTAATAGCTTTAATAAGATCCAGCATGATGGCTACCAGGATTTACGGTGCTGTGTACAATTAGCATGGGATGCCTCTGCTATACCTGATACCAGTCTGTACAAAACACCAAAGCCGTGTCATTCTTGGATGTTCGTGGATAACCTCTCTATACATACCCAGCCCTCTGCCACAAGACACAAAGAGACTGACAAACAAAAACCTCATCTTTCCATGCCTGGTAAATACTATATACATACATGTATACATGTACATGACAGGACAGCCTTCCCATGCTATTTGTGAACAAGCAGGAACATGCATCATATTTTACATCTCATTTAAAAAAAATATACATTCCAGCTGATATCCCTGAAGGAAAAAGTGAAGAGACAAGGCACTAATTTGCATAACCCGCCAATGAGGGCTAGCATCGACTTTAGTCGACACCATGGTAGGCCTAGTATCGACTATAGTCAACGCCCATTATATAGGATTTGTATAGGAATTGAAAATAGGCTTGTCCTCTAGGAACTATACTTTTTTTCAGAGGCCGTCCTCATGGCCAGGGCAACTATTTTTGCTCTGCCATTCAAAGGGTTAAGGGCCGCTAATGCATTAATGCATCATGTCAATTGTTTTGCACTTTACATGAATGAAGCCCTGACAAGTTAATCACTGGGGTTACATGTATGTATCATTCTGACCATACAGGATTGATAAACTCCTGGTGAAGACTTGCCAACACTTCATTGGTGCATCATGATGACCAATGGTGCATCATGATGCACCATTGGATATGATGCATTAATGCACTCCATACACAAGGTATTACAGAATCTATTGTTGATAGAGAATATACCCCTCGTCTTATAGCATCAATGGGGAACTATGTTAGACATTATGTAAGAGTATGCAGTTAGAGGTAATCCTTACATCAAGTAGTGTCATCGATGTAACCCTTTGCCTTGAACTGCTCAACACACCCCTGGACATTCACATTAGGTATTAGTAGTAAACACAATGTAGTTCCTCAATGCATTCATGAAGATCACTCTAAAGTAAATCACCACCAATCAATTTATGGAAGCACGCTTTAATTCAGGATATTTAAGGAGGCGAATGTTGGTGGGCTGTTGATGTCTTTTTGTTGTCTAAACACACAGTTATATAGGATTATAGCACAACATCCCTCCTCCTTCTTATACCTACCTCTGTCTTTCCCCATTTTAACCCTTTAAGGGCCACTACTGCAGGAGTGCATCATGCCCATTTGTTGTCATGATGCACCAATTGATGAAGTACTGTCACGTGTCCTCGCCAGCACTTCATTGGTGCATCATACTGACCCTCCAGAGGTATATCGATCCCTTAACGATGGCATGAGGGATGAATGTAGCCCTAGCGAGTAACTCGCCAGGGCTGCAATTATGCATCATAACGACCTTATGGGCAATGATGCTTTAATGCATCACATGCTCTTAAAGAGTTTTAAAGATGCTCAAAGTGTGCTGAGGACCCAATTCTCTGGTGGTTTTGTTCCTGCAGCTGGGATGGGTTCTTTTGTAAATTAGGTGAGATTGGTTCCATTCCACTGCTCCACGCATGGTGCAGTGTGACACCATGAAAGGAATGGGGTGCTCAGTCCCAAATGAGGCCAACCTTTCATCAAATCTTTTGTTGACGCTGTTATTAGTGCCGCCTCTTTTTTGTTGTTGTGTATTTTGGACCTTAGTTTCTACCACAATTATTTTGTTGATGGATTAACCCCCCCCCCCACCAGGAAGAAAACTACATATCAATAGAAATTCATAACATTCAGGTGTGATATGGTCTAAAATCCCTGACAATTATTATAACAAAATATCTCAAAAGTTGGCACCTCTGCTGAGGGCGTATGTTGGAGGTATAGAACAACATAAAGCACACATGTCCTGCCTCTTCCCACCTTCCGCCTACTCCAGTGTGGAAGAACGGCAAAGGTTAAAACCACGAGAAGAGTTTCTAATGTTTGTGTTGATTTCTTTCAGAGGTCTCTCCCATTGATTGCAAGCGAATTGCTTCTAGTGACTTGCTTGGCACCACATTGGACACCAGTTGGCTTGCCTGCAGGCGGCTCATTGCCGGTCTACAATAGGCGATGTAGCCTGTGCAAACCCAAGGTAATAAGATAGTGTCAAGCTCCAGGAAGCCCTGCAAAGATGTAGGCATAGCACTGCACTGAAAGAAATAGGCTTTTCAAAGCGAGCAGTGTGAGATGCGAGATCAAGCAAGGCGAAATGTGTCATACTAGATTTGTCTTATAGTCTACCTTAAACAGATTCTACATGTTGACAAATTCACAGAGGTAGGAAGCAATATTCTATTGGGGGGGGGCGCAGGGGTTTTGGCCGCTATAGGAGCTTAGACCCATATCCAGTGGATCCACCATGTTGAATTTCGCTGGTTATGCCAAAGGTGGCAAAACACACTGATAAGACATTGTCATGATGGGTACCTTGTCCCTGGACAACATCTACTTCCAGGGACATGCTGGTTCCTACCTAATCAGTGCATGTCACCGGAACCAGCTCCACTCCCGCTTACACCCAATACATTTCTATATGCTTATATATAGGAGACCTTCCAATTATTGGGGGTGGGGCACCAACCCCTTTTTTCCTATACCCGTGCATCAGAACCTGCTACTCAAAGGCTATCAGGTAGAAGATCAACCATGGTCATCTGAAGTTGTTAATATGCAGATCATGTACCAGGACTTTCAAGTTGAAATACACAGGTTTTAATTTGCTTAGTTTATAAATGTTGCTCACTTGGAAGACCCTAGCAACCCTACATTTTTTTTTGAGTGTAGAGATAGAAGGCAGAGTCTTTTCACAGAAAGGCCCAAGCTGGGTCACCCAATACCACTCCCATTATGTACGGGTTCTGAAGTGTGCCTGTATTGTTCACCAATCAAACCTCCTTCGACTAGGCAACTCCCCATATGGGCTCGGCATTGTCTGTCCCCATCAGCCGTCAGACCGACATGAGTGACTCACGCCGCCATATGAGCATGTTGGACTATGGTCTGGTTAGAACGTACACTGCCTTGATACAACTTGTCTGATTACAGCCACAAGACTGCGTTTTGAAGAAATATCCAAGATGCCTCTGAAATCCCTCATCCGTGTAATATGTTTTCTTGTTGTTGTTGCAGCTCGGCTACATCATTTGCATGATTTTAGGTGGCTGCCGAACCTTGATTTCCAATTAAATCCTGGTACCCGTTCTGGAGTTAAATTCAAATTGTAGAAAGTTTCGCATGGCACCAAGATGATGAAATGTAAGGAGTGGATCCCTTCCAGAGTCCTTTAAAGGCCGCTGATGCAGGAGTGCATCATGCCAATACCAATGAAGTGCTGGTGAGACTGCGTGCCAGCACTTCATTGGAGCATCATGCCGACCCTACAGGGTTGATACTTAAACTCCCGGAGGGTCGGCATGATGCTCCAATGAAGTGCTGGCGAGCAGTCTAGCCAGCATTGTCTCGCCAGCACTTCATTGGTGCATCATGACGACCAATGGGCATGATGCATTAATGCATCAGCAGCCTTTAAAGGGTTAAGACACACTTCCAATTAATGTTTAAGTATTTTCTCAATGGATTTACATGCTTGTGCAAACCATAAGTGTACCTCCAAATATCAGAATTTCTGGACATACACGGACAAATTCCATGCCAGTCTAGATATTAAAAATTGCATGCTATAGGGAACGTTCAACAATTACGTCACTGCTTAGGGGTGGGGGTCTTTGGGTTCCTCTATATGTTCCATACAAAAACAGTGACAAGGGGGTGGGCGGGTCCTAAAAAAATGCCTAAATACCGATGACAAAATTGTTGAATGTTCCCATATGTCTTTATGCCTCAATTAATTCCAAGACGTTTTAATATGATTTTGTATGATGGTTTACTTCAAGACAGACTGATATTGGATGTAATTAGCCGATATTGGATGTATCTGGACAAGCAGTCATCTGTTCCACCCTCTCCGACACAAAAACAGAAACCTTCCAGTTTCCACCAATCAGATCACACCTAATAAATCCACTTAACATCTGCGGCAATCAGAATCCTTGTAAGTGATTTCTTATCCCAGATAAAAAGGGCAATCGATCGGAAGGGCAATGTCACCCCTGATTGTGAAGGTCACAGACGATGCAGTGAAAATCAAGACATAAAGAAAGTCCTCTTAGGTCCTTACATTTCGAAAGCTCTAGGTCATAAATTTTAAGACCTACAATCTCATGCCCCGGCCCTTATAGATTTGTAGAGGTCATGACCCCAGTCCTTATACACGACTGGTGCCTATTCCAAACTCAGTGCTTAACCACGACAATACAGTAGGCCGCCATTTTCAAGACAACACAATTAGCCACTAGCTGACCCTCCTATGCTGCTGTTTGTATACACTGCATGTTGTTGACCATCATATGTGTACATGGCAATTACTAATATAACATAATAGAAATGATTTGAAAGTAATCATTAAATCGAGGACCGAGACCCCGTCATATTGATTACCCTGCTTCCCCCGGGGGGGGGGCACTCCCTATGTTGGACATACACATATGTGCGGCTGGCAAGGGTACTTTTTCAGCCAAATGTCCCTACCAAGCCTCTGGTTTCAGACCAAAGTGTCCCTAGCAAGGGTCTACTTTTGAGCAAAATGTCCCTAGCAAGGGTCAACTTTCAGCAAAATACCCTGATTCAAGTGGAAAATTCTGAAATTTTCATGAATATTTTCCCAGTTTTCATGAAAATAGCATGAACAAAATTCTCCCAAACAAGGTCAATTTAAGATATTTTGAGCAAAATCTAAGACTGTTATGTCAAAAGTTCCCTAGCAAGGGTAGGGTTTTGAAGAAAAAACCCGCGATTGAGGGCCCTAGCAAGGGTAAGGTTAGTCGGGGGTTCAGCCACACACCCGTTTCAAAAATAATTGAAGTGCCCCCCCCCCCCGGGCTGCTTCCCCATGAAAGATAACTACCGAAATTTGAATGTCTTGAGTTAGTTAGAGGGTTTATGAAGTCAATATGAGGACCTAAAGTTCTCAGCACAGGGGACTTTTTCAGTATGCAGGGCGTTAGGTGACCTTGATTGATGTATGTCCCTAATGGCATTGAAAGGTTGGATTATATCTAACTTACAATAAAGACAAAACCATCTAATCTACTCATCTGTTTAATCACCACTTTCTATCCTTAATAATTTCATTGACAACAGTTCAATCCCACAGTTCAATCAACAGCGACCATCGGCAAAAGATGTTTAAAGATACAGGACAGAAGACAAGGAGAAGAGAAAGTTCTCTGAGTGATGAACCAATCAGGAGCTGCTGATACACACACATTCCTTAGAGACAAGCGACTTAGTCCAATTTTGCCTCCTACAATGCATTATCTCTATATCCCACATACCCCTCAATACTATCCCATTCTCCTTACAAGAACTCAATAATGCCATCCTCCAAATAATTATCTTACCCATGGTCAATCGATTCAGCCTCAATCAAAGGGAGTGGTGAGTTATAGGATAATGCATTTTGGAGGCCATTCCAGTCATTGCTGACCTCTCTGTGACACCCTGGAGCAATGAAACAAGCCTTAGTGGCAATACAGATTATGCAGGATTATAACACGGTTAGAGATGTATTCAGTGCCGAAAATGGATAATATGAGTTCGGATATTTCGGGATAAAGCACCCAAAATTCACGGCGAGCGGACAGCGGGGCGGCCATGTTGAAATGTACTTTGACACGAAAGTAAATTCTCCATTTTTGAAGCTTATAGACCAAATATTGCAAAATCCTTTGGACATAACATAGTTGAAACCATATTCTAACTCCCTGTCGGGTAGATTACTTGATATTATGGCTGTATTTGATATAAAAAATTATTAAACTTTCGAATCGAGCGACTTGCCGTGCGTCTTCGCCATTCTGTCAACACTACAGGTGCCGCCGCCTGGTGTGTACAGAATGGATTATATTTTAGACTGGCGCAGCTCTGTCTCAACGTGTTCGCAGTAGTAGGTCTATGAGAGTTGGAGTTGCAGGAGGTCGCCAGCCTAACCATACGACAACATGAAACCAAGATGGCGGAGGGCCGTCTTGTCGACTCGCATAAGAAATGAATGGATTATATCATTTTTTAAGGTAAATACTTAGAATTAATGGTGGAAACCGTGTTATAAATGCAATATGTAATGCTTAGACTTGAACTCATGCCTTCCAGGACTTATATATGCACTCCGCTGCGCGTCGTGCATATATCAAGCCCTGAAAGGCATTCGTTCAAGTCTAAGCATTATATATTACATTCGTACATCATGCCCATTGGTTGTCATGATGCACCAATGAAGTGCCGGTGAGACTGCTCGACAGCACTTCATTGGAGCATCATGCCGACCTCCTGGAGTGCATCAACTCTGTAGGGTTGGCACGATGCAGGAACGATGCGAGTTAATTTGCAGGGCTGCATTTATGCATCATGGCGACCAATGGGCATGATGCATAAATGCGGCCGCTAAAGGGTTAAAACAAACAACGTAAATAAAGACAGACACATCTGATGCAGTACAAACTAGGCTACGTCAAACCTTCCTGGTGGAAACATTATGCCAACACGCAAAGTGGTTATTGCAGAGATTGATTTTGCTTTTTGCTGTGATTAATTCCCCTGTTGCCTATTTATACACGCCAGCCGCAGATTTATTTAATCAATCTCTGTTCCCGGTCCCTAATCTTACCCCACTGTGGCACTTGCCGAGTTGGGTGAGCAGGAACCACAAAGGGTCTTATGGCTGCAGTGAACTAGATAGGCCAAAGCCACCATGAATGGGGGAAAAAACTAAATCAATATTTTTACTGGGATCCCGCAGTTGTCTAATTAGGGCCAACATCCCACCAACAATACATATCGATCGGCAGCCCCGGCCCCTGCACTCTCCAATAAAAAGGGAAGTCACCTGCGTTCTCAGTTTTGAAACTTACCCCTTATCCACTGATTTTGGGCCAAATTGACACCCCTTTTTTTTTTAGAAAAACGCTGACGTTTTGAGCCTCAAAAATAACCCTTATTTAAAAAACGAGATCACGCTTGGTTGAGGACATTATTAAGAGTGAATTGTACATCACAGATGTAATGGCCGAGAGATCGTAGTAGGGACATCTAATTATGAAGTGATTGAACAAACACTCAGAGACTCTAGGGGACAGAGCTGTGGTGCTGTTGGATGACCTGGGACAATAGCAATTGACTACAGGTACTTAGAGGCACATAGAGTGGGTGTGGAAGCTATCAGCCTGTCCCAGAATGACCTGGAATAATAGCAATTCACTGGTACACTGGTACTGGTACACTGGTACACCACAATCTTCGTCATGGTTGACTGATTTCAGTAGCTGATCTATAGTAGAGGGCTTTTGGCTGTTTTTGACATGACCTGCTGTCCCCCTTCTACATGATGTACATATGGCCGAGGAGACAAGTCTCTCGGCCAAAAAACACTGACCCGTTTTAGCCTGATGAAGGCATCCATCAGGCTAAATGAATTGGTAATATTTTTTGTATAGAGTAGATACATGTAAACAATTACTTGTAATTTGGGATGAAGAGAACTGTTGACTAAGTGAAATTCTCTCCCACAAAACCCACACTCTTACAAAAAGCACCCCCTCATTTTAAAATCCAGAGATTCTTGATATAGAATTCACCCCTTATTTAAAAATTCAAATTATAAATTTACCCTTACTTCGCGATTTCTGGAACGCAGGTGAAGTCCCCTAAGGGTATGAAGTGCAGGGGCCGGATCGGCAGGCCTACACAACCCACCCCTAAGATCTGTGATTAGATAAGTAGCTGGCACTATATGGCACCTACCTTTTTAGTGTTTGTAAGAAATGAAAGGAATGTAGCTAATGCCACGACTAAACGATGAGTCACATTCTCTCTAGTCTTATAACGACCCCACTTCTACCCTTTTCTTCCCATGTCTTCTTTTCGTTTAAAAGTAGGAATTATCTTACTAGTGTAGTGTTTGACTAGAGGATTCCTTGATACGATAATAACATTTGTTTTAGTCTTTTCTTTTTAAGATTAAGACTATATATAAGCACCGCACTAAAGCACATCTCCCCTATAATTGACTCACATAGTCCAGAATGGTAGGGCTTTCAGTGTATTCCTGAGTATACAGGACCTCTCCTATGGTGGATTATACCTAGCTCCTCTACATCTGATAATGAGTATATGACACAGCAGGATACAGGCATTAGAAACTTATGAATATAGACGAGATATTCTTTTATAAATCTATATAAAAATGAATTTTAATAGATATTTCAAGGCAAAATTTCATAAGCTTTCCTGTATGAACTGACAAGGATATAATCCTATGGCTCGGTGCCAACATATATAAAGTATCGACTGGCATGGGGCTCGGTTTGGGTTTTAAAGAAATATCCGTGGTGCAGGCATGAATGTGACTGACCACGAATATCCCTGAAATTCTCCGACAGGACACCCTTAATATAGGTTTTGCATAGGAATGTTTAGGACTTTAAAAACTAAAAACCATTAAATCAGGGAAAACATTGAAGACTTTAAACCCTGACGATGGCTCCTATGACCGTACTGCTGGTGACTTTACAGGTGCAATCCAGTTTATGGCATGGGTCCCATCAAAAGTTTAAGACCCCCCCCATGTATGTCTCATGAATGGCTTGATTAGTGCTTTTCCATCAACTCAGGGTGCGGCTTATACACGGATACAGCTTGTATGCGAGGGTTTTACCATATTTATATTGGCGGTTAACTTTATCAGCATTACCCCGTCAGCAGATAACAGGATTCTAAGGAACCAGTACCCAGTGCTTGCCTCTTCTCAGCAATGTTTTAACTCTCAAAGGGCAGCTAAAGTAGGAGTGCCCATTGGTCGGCATGATACACCAATGAAGTGCTGACGAGTCTGCTTGCCAGCACTTCATTGATGCATCATGCCGACCCTCTAGGAATGAATCAACCCAACGGGTTGGCATGATGCTTGAATGCAGCCCTGGCGAGTTACTCACCAGGGCTGCATTTATGCATCATGACGACCAATGGACATGATGCATTAATGCAACCTTTAAAGGGTTAACGTCTTCAATGACCTCCGTCCCCAACCACACCCCTAATCTAGTTTAGAAAAGGGACGTGAGGCAGTGAGGCGACCTACACGTTTACGTCTGGGACCTGGACAGAATATCTATCACATTACTGACGACTAGGGGGAGATAGGGAGAGGGAGGCTGAATGCCATGGCCTGGATTCTAGGCTGTGACTTGCACTACCCTGCTATTCACACGTGTGGAGGCGTCTGGTGGAAGACAGTTTCTTTTTTAAACCCTTTAAGGGCCGCTGATACTGGCCCTTAAATGCGTCATGCCCATTGGTCGTACTGATGCATGACTGACTGTAGCCCTGGCGAGTAACTCACCAGGGCTATATCCATGCATCATTCGGACCCTACTAGGTTGATGCACCCCCGGAGGGTCAACTTGATACACCAATGAAGTGCTGATGAGCAGACTCGCCAGCACTTCATGCTGACTCGCCAGCACTTCATGCTGACTCGCCAGCACTTCATGCTGACTCGCCAGCACTTCATGCTGACTCGCCAGCACTTCATGCTGACTCGCCAGCACTTCATGCTGACTCGCCAGCACTTCATGCTGACTCGCCAGCACTTCATGCTAACTCGCCAGCACTTCACGCCAGTATATCATGCCGACCAATGGGCATGATGCACTCTTACATCAGCGGCCCTTAAAGGGCCACTTGTCTGGTTAGCGCCCAGGGGTCAAGACGCCCCATAATCAGATGTTCAGGGGGAATTCCACACGTCAGCAAGTCTCTGAGGTACCAATGAGATAACTGATAAGAACTTTTGGAGAATACTGTGATTCCCTGGGTAGCTCCTGTGGACGTATACTGTTATTAGTATTTGAAAATGTATGAAAGGCCCTTTTAACTTGATCACCTAGTGATAGCAATACAAAATTGTATGTGAATAAGAGAATTTCTCAGATGGAAATGCTGCATGTTCTCTTTCAGAAATTCTCCTTAGAAAAAGATGTGTAATTCAATGGTATTGTTTTCTTTTGAATAGACTTCGATTGAATATCTCTTACAATTCCTCTACATCACATACAGTTTCCTGGAACTTGACCAGGCAGGGATCTTCTTCACCGGAAGTACAAGTCCCCCTATAACCCAACCATAGCCGGCAGCAAATCCAACAAGACCAATCCATTAAACAGACAGCTCTGTTGGCTTTCTCTATAAAAACTTGCCGCAGGCCTCACTGACCCCCAACCCGCACCTGCCTACATCAACTGGACAGTGGTACCGTAAATTCTTTCATATAAGCCGCGGCTTGTTCTAGTACCAAAGCCAAGGTGTGGCCTATAGAATGGGGGGGGGGGGGTATCTCATATTATAGTCATGTAATATATGATGATTATGGATGCACAAGTTATTATTTAGCCCCTAATTTTGGCTAAATCCTAAGGTAAAAGGAGGTAAATAAAGATTAAGTATCTTCCTCTATTTCAATATTACAGGGTATTGATTGCACTTTCAAGTTTTATACGCATGTAATACAGGAATAAGACGGACTTCCCTAGCCCACTTAAAAGGGTCTATATCTCCTCTTTCCTACCCCCTCGGATGTGTGTGGTGCACATATGTGTGGGCACTGACACATTCCTCTGTGAAAGTGTGTAATGTAGCTGTCGATTGATTGATTGATTTGTGTTTTACAGCACTTTAGCGGCACTAAGTGGCTATCCCGTGCTTCCCTTGCTGTGTTTCCCAGGGTGATGATGCAGGGAGATATCCGCAATGGCTGTCCTGGTTCCAAAAAAAAATCTACCCTCATATTGAATAGACCGGTAGGTTTCCTTCAACGTTGTGCGTGAGGTACTATGGTATTTAATACTATTATAAGTCTGTTGAACCCCCTCCTGTACCCTTGTATGACTGGTGTAGTCTGGCAGAATAATACTTGGACCCGGACTCACTGGTTAAAGTTTTTCTCTCTCTTGATTATTCATCTAGAGGGTCTGTATTAACATTTCCAGGTGGGTGTGAAATTTTCACCCTTGGGCAATTCAAATTATTCAAGATGGCCACCAATATGTCCATATTTCTTTAAAACCATATATCTCTGCTTCTAATCAACATAGAAACATGGTTCATAATATACATTTTTGGGGTCAAGGTGTTCATATTTTTCATCACCAAGAAGGTAGGTGGCAGCCATTTTGAATATTTAATGAGATTATAGCAATATCGCCAAAATTTCTTGGATATTTCTTCATTTCTTGAATTGATAACATAGAAATTCTATCTAAAGTACCATTTATTTATTCAAGAGGTCAGGGAACTCAAATACAACCATTCTAGATAGGTAGGTCGCAGCCATTTTGAATATTGAATTAGGTAATCATTAAGAATGCTAATTTTCTTATATGATTGAAGGTAAAATGCCATTCAACACTCCTATACTGTATAAACTGGTTCCAGGGCAAATGTGTATTATAAGATAACCTACATAGATCCCAACAGAATAACATCTACCACACTCTTCTTTTTATTTTTCAGGTATGGAATGATAAATAAAAACAATCACTAGGATGTTTAAATCAATTATGAAGACCTCAGAAATAATTCCTTTTAATCAAAATAACCTTGTGTAATGAAAAGATGAAAATCCTAAATTTCTAAGCTCAAGAATTTCTGTTCTATTCTCTGAGAGAAGGTATATGAGAGTGATTGATTGATTGATTTGTTTAACGTCCTAAGGCCGTAGGCCTTATGGGACTGGAGAGTGATTGTGAATTATTGAGATTGATGGGGAAGCACACTTATTTCTTGCAAAATATAGCCTGTAATGTATTGAGGTATTAAAAGAGATATCTACTTTAAGCACTGGAACCCACTGAGATTCATTGATTTCCAGCAGATATCAGCATAGCTTGAAGGGCAATTTAGGTAATGTAGGGAAAATAGGATTAATCTAGATAGTCTCAGACTCTCTTATCTTGGGTATTATCCATTAGCAACAATATTAAGGCATCTTGAATAGATTAAGAAGTTTTATAAGCAATAGGCCAACCCATCAGCCTTCTCCCTACTGTCTGATAGGTTGACAGCAACTCCTCTCTGAATTTGATCCCTTATACTTTCCATATATCTTCTATACCACTTAGTTGTAATCCTTGACCTACTTTATTCCTTTGATTATCTATCTTTGGGAGGAGATTCTCTCCCCGAGATAACCGTTTGTGTCTCCCTCCATTTTCTGAACTGACCAGACAGGTCAAGGTCATGACCTGCATCTTTCTCTCACATATGGTCAAGGCTGGGACTTTGGGGAACCAGCTACAGCATGACCTAGGTCATGGTCTAGAAATCTACCCAACATGGCTGACCATGTACACCATGCACAAGGAGAGATATAACCTAGAAAAATAAATCTTGTAATCTAGGTTTACAAATGGATTATAGCTACTACTACTGTCTTCTATATTGACATAAAGTGTTTAAGGTTGCCACTATGAAATATGGGGCGGGAGGCATTAAGGGAAAATGGGTGTAAATTCTACTGGTACATCAGGTACCTGTTGGTAGACTTGAATGTTGTGAAATGCTGACTGCCTGTACAAGCTACTAGACAGGCAGTTCGGACGGCCTACATAAGCAGTGTAAAAAAATTGATGAATGAAGCAGGTGAACTTTGTTGGCACTGCAGCTACACTCAAATGTGTGTGAGATAATTATATCACATTCAACCTGAGAGACTAAATCAACAGATGAGTAACTCCACAGTAATGGCAGATACTGTGAGGCAGGGTATGTATACCAGCAACCAAGCACGAGGAACATGCAATTATTCCATATTTGTCTTTCCTTACAGCCACAGAAGAAACACATGCCTTCCTTTTAGAGTAGAGTAGAAATATTACATTGAACCGTTATTCCCACCCATACTTTCAAAAGGATGTCTGAAGTACACATTAATTCATGTACAGGTTAAGGTTATCTACAAGGGCCCAGCTGCATGCTGCTTATAATTTGCTGCAGTGGCAGCTGCTGATTGACCAATGTCCCTTTAATGTCAGTGTAGGAGTATGCATGATGAAAAATGCCTACAACTTAAGTATGCCAACTGACTTCTGTTCCACAAATCTTTGCATTGCAGATTATATTATTATTTGTAAGTTAACCATTACTGTTATGGAAAAGTAGAGAATACAACCAATATGCTATTCTTTTGTTTTCCACCTGAACTGTGGTATCAGTGGGAGCATTTATAAGGTTACATCAATCAGAGATATTTAGGGAAGAATATTACACTTCACACAGATAAAGAGAAATATCTTCTACAAGATACTCTTGTATGAATTCATAATAGATCTTGAAATCCTTAATCCAATTAACTGTGTCTCCATTTTTTCACATAAATATTGGTATGACAACAAATGAGTAAGAATTTCTGATGGGATGTGTTGTCTTAGGACTGGATATCAGACCCATATTGGATTATGTTATTTGCTATTACCTATATTGGTTTCAAAGATTGTTCTCTACATGCTAAGAAGCCTTGAGATTCTAAGGGGCACTGTTATTCAGTATATGAATTGGTTGTCCTTGACCTTTTCAGCAATATAGATCTCAAAGTCCAGATCTCAAGATTTGATACATGATTGGTTTTTAGATCATGATTTAATTTTCATCACCCAGATTTCCATTCAGCAATTTGAAACCAGTATCCCATGTGAACAACTGGTTATCACCTTCACAGTCCTAATTTGTATAATATGGGAGCCCTGCCTCCAAAGGAATATATTCAAGGATGGTTAGATTTACAATTTTATTTTTGCTGGAGCAAGAAATCATCAAGCAATGTAGGTTTAATAATGATTATCTCATCAGACATTTAAAATGGTTGCCACTTAATTTGTCTAACTCTCTCTCAAAAAGGCAAAAGTATTTAAAATGGCCACCCCTACCCTATTTAAGTTCCTGTTGTCACAAATCTATATATAGGAGTTTTGAATGGCATTTTACTTTTAACCTAGGAAAATTGACATTCTTAATGATTATCTCATTGAATATTCAAAATGGCTGCCACCTACCTATCTAGAATGGTTGTATTTGAGTTCCCTGACCTCCTGAATAAATAAAGGGTACCCTAGATAGAATTTCTATGTTATCAAATCAAGAAATTTCCAAGAAACTTTGGCGATATTGCTATAATCTCATTAAATATTCAAAATGGCTGCCACCTACCTTCTTGGTGATGAAAATATGAATTCCTTAACCCCAAAGATGTATATCTTGAACTTGGAACCCTGTTTTAATGTTGATTAGAAGCAGAGATAGATGGTTTTAAAGAAATATGGACATATTGGTGCCATCTTGAATAATTTGAATTGCCCAAGGGTGACAACTTCACACCCAGCTGTTCAGCCAAATGTTTATACAGACCCTCTAGATGAATAATCAAGAGAGAAAGAACTTCAACCGACGAGTCTGGGTTAGGCCAAATATCCCATGAATTTTGCCAGACTAGTGCTGACATATCCCCAGTACTCAATGCTCCAGGTGATTAATATCCCCTGGTTAATGCCACCTGGTCAGCTTGTCATTGTGAACCTGGTCATGGTGTGAGGGACAGTGGTGAGTGGGCAGTCACACTAACCCATCACGAGTGTAAACATTGTGTCCGTTTGTCTCCATTTAGGGTACAGTAATACCTCATGTATAAGCCACACCTGCATATAAGCCGGAGACTGAATTTGTGACTACACACAAAAAAAGTAAAGAGTCTCTAGGTTCTTCTAATTGAACAGCATAAAATAAACAAGTCAAAATCTTCAAATCTAATTTGTCAACCCTGGTGCAGTCAAAATCTGTCAAATTTAACTTGTCAGCCCTGGTACAGAGTCTTCATTTTGATGACTTTAGATTGCCCAGAGATATGACCCTACCTGCTGACAACCTTAGAGTGACAGGTCATGAAGATGTCAACCTAAGAACATAAGTTGTTGACATGAAGATTCTGTGCCAGGTCTGTCATATAAATTTCATTATGCTTACTTTGAAGACCCCATTTTCTCAGTGTAGCCACACTGATGGCCTGAAATGGTCGCCATTCCTTGCTATTACCCACATGTACAGCCCCTCGTATAAGCCACATCCTGAGTTTTGGGTGGTCCTATAATCAAGTTACACAATGGGTCTGGAATTGCCTATAAATTCCGCCTTATACGCAGGGTTTTATAGCAGTCAGGCTTTATTTGTAGCTGTGGTCTGGCGCCTCTCCCCTGTCAATAACCGCTCTCTATTGTAGATTGTACCAGGGCTATTGATCAGTGATACACTTACACCTATATATACCCATCCCATCTATTTATAACGGTATCCAGAAATACTCTATGTTAAAATTGGAGCTTGTAATATGAGGTGACTAAAGGAATATCTCGTTCCACTCACATCACACAGAGAAGCTTCAGAATTTAATCCTCGCGACTGCAATGAAACTTTCAGTACCGTAAATCCTCGCTTATAGGATGCGGCCTGTACACAAAAAAAGGTGAATTCAGGGTGCGTCCTATATGCGAGTTTTTTTATACTATAACACAGTACTAAACTACTCAAAATTAAGTCCAATCTGTACCATATAGCAATCTCTTCAACTCAGAGTGCGTCCTATATGCGAGGTGCGTCCTATATGTGAGGATTTACAGTAGATTGGATTAATGCTACATGTAGATTGGATAATAGCCCTTTCCCTCTTTTCGATAACATTTTATCTTTCCTTCTGAATATCCACATTAAGCTTCTTGAAGAAAGATCAATAATTACGAGGATTGTCTAGTAATATAAGAGTGTCCTTGGTAGCTACATTTACTTCAAAGGTATAGAAAGCGAATCTATTTTTTATTGTGACAGGGGAAGGGGAGCCCCTCCATCCACCATGATTTATCGGCTTGAGGTCACTGACGCCTATGCAGTACTCTAGAGTTTATAGAGAAAAGGAGGCCTTATGTTCGGTGACTTTATATTTGAGCCTCAGGCCCCATTGTCCATATGTCACTACCATATTAGCATTCTATCAATCAGTCTAGACAAATTTGGGTGGCAAAGGCATATTCAGCACGCTTTCCTCTGTGATGGAGCGTTGATTCTTTATAAAACCATAGTGTTGTAGATTTTAATACAATAGTAGAGAATAGTCCTGTGAGACATGGCGCGGCGACTTGTAATCTTGTGGCTAGTTTCAATTGGTGAGACTGATAGATAGGTCATACTATCATATGGGCTTTTGGTAGTATATAGCACAAATTCAACCCGAACTACCCACTGCAGCTATGTACTTATAGCATGTAGACTGTCCATTCTGCATAGACCTCACTCAGCTGTCAGAGGGACCTGTCTCATTCAATGTCCAATATCATAGTCAACAAGTGTGTCATTATGAGTGTACCCTGCTCTGCCTTCCCCCCCCCCCCCCCACACACACCCAACTGCCAATCACCATGTAATAGTCTGTACCTCGTCACGGGCCAGTGGTCAGCAAACTGGCCAGATCACCCCACCTCTCTGAAGAGCAGAAGCACAGAATAAGGATACCTGCATACATACATGTTTTCAGTGTTCCACAAAATCTTTTATAAAGTGAAATATAATAAAACGGGTAATTAAAGTAATGTTTCATCACTAACAGGATGTAGATATTATGAGAAAGCATTATTTCAAGGTGAACTAAAAACTTTTACACAGAGAAGAACATAGCAGTTCCACAAGGTGTCTTTACGCTTAGACCTCCTCTGATATTAAAAAATGCAGATATGGCAAAACACCAGGGATGCCACTCACTGATCCTCAAATATTCAGAAATTTTCCTAATTTTCTTAATTTCCTATAGGAAATACCTATAGGAATGAAAATCAAAAATTCTGAATTCCTAAACAGTTAGGAAAAGTGGCATCTCTGACACACACTTTAGCACTGATTTCTCCATAGAGATCTTTACCAGTGAATACCTTGTTCATATACAGAAAATATGATAAAATTGTAACATAACCCTCTGAGATAAAACCTGTACTACATATACATAGTAGTTTCAGAAGAAACAATTCTAAAATAAAGGCTACAGGGATGCATTTCTGAATCTTAAAATGCTCCAATGCTAATCTGCCATAGGGCTCCAAATGATGAAAAGTTTAATCTGTGAATAAAATAAAAAGTATGAGATATATTCTGGAAATTCCTTCACTCATAGTTAAAACACACACAGTGTTGTTTATATATATATATTAGAACATTGTGTAGGAATAGTCCATAGCAGAGGAGCCACAGACAAAAATAGATTGCAGGCTCCCCCTATGCTTAACACCGTGGCGACTCTGAACCATACACTAGTAAACAAGTCTTACGAGTAGTACCTAGAGTCGCCGTGCTAAAAAGACGCTCATGCAGGAATGTATCATGCCCATTGGTTATCATGATGCACCAATGAAGTGCTGGCAGGACTGCTCCCTAACACTTCATTGGTGCATCGATGCTGACCCTTGGGGACAGTATCAAAGCAATAGGGTCAACATGATGCATGAATGTAGCCCTGGCAAGTAACTCGCCAGAGCTACAATCATGCATCATGACGACCAATGGTCATGATGTATTGATACATTAGTGGCCCTTAAAGGTTGTTAACAGTGCATTGAGTAGAACCACTAGACCACTCCATGAGCCACTCGAGAGCTGCTCAGTACTGTGTATGGCTGCTCAAGTCCATCAAAATGTAGTGTCGCATGTAAGGTGCGCCCTGATTTGAAAGGAAACCATTAAGGCACACCTTGGGACTATTTGTGGGCAATGTAATTTTACCTGGCCTATATTGGGAAGTGCTATAAGGCGGAGTAAGGCTTTGATAACTATATTTATAAGCTGTGGCTTATACGCGAGGTATTACAATAGTAGCACACTTCAAATTTCAGCTATTTTTGTGGTCCCTTTGCAGGGAGCTTTTCACAAAGTATTAAAGTGTGTTATATACAGGGCTTTGAATAGCCACAAAAACATTAAGTTGATATAGGAGAGAGTGGCAGAAAGCACAGTAGTATCTCACGTATAAGATGTACTCCGCATATAATGCATACCCTCAATTGAAAATCTTCAAGACGGAGCTAAGGGTGTACGGTCGTTTGGCACAATGCGACCACTCAGAATAAAAAAAAAAAACACTAAAAAAAACAAACAAAAAACGACCCCCAATTGAAGCAGCTCTATGGCCACTTTAGCATAGTTATCCACCATATATCGTTGCCTCAGTGCAACAAGGTTGTAACTGACGTTATGGCAAATTTTAGCTTTTTTCTTTTTTAACAAGGTTGTGTCAACTGTGTGCTATAGTAATTGTAGCACTTCTTTTGCCTCTCCTGATATATGCAGATACAGCCTTATTGCACTAAGGCGACGAATATATACGAATATATACCCTGCCTGTAAGGTGCACCCTGATATTAGGAACATCCTATATAGCACATCTATTGCTTTTCCTCGTTTATAAACTGCGCCTTATACGCGAGGTACTACGGTAGTTGGACATGATTTAATGTCTGTGGCTGGCTCTGGTTGACTGGAGTCGCCGCCCAGTGCTGGGAGGTAGGCATGTACCTCCATGGTCAATGGTCACCTGGGGCCTACCCTGCTCTTAACCATTTAAGAGCCGCTGATGTATTGGCTAGTGGTCGCCATGATGCATGAATGCAGTCCTGGCGAGTAACTCACCAGGGCTACATTCATGCATCATGCTGACCCTATGGGGTTGATACGCTCCCGGAGGGTCGGCATGATGTGCCAATGAAGTGCTGGCGAGCAGTCTCACCAGCGCTTCCAATGAAGTGCTGGCGAGCAGTCTCACCAGCGCTTCATTGGTGCATCATGCCGACCTATGGGCATGATGCACATCTCACCGGGCCTTAAATGGTTAGGCCTGCTCACCGGGCGTGGTTATCACATGGACACATGCCACACCATAGAAAAAGGCACTAATGTACCGACGACAGGTTACACCTTGAACCAATAAACAGTAAACCAAGTATATATATATATATATATATATATATATATATATATATATATATATATATATATATATATATATATATATATATATAAGGTGGTAACTGAAGCTCCTGCAGCTTCAACCTACTAGGGCGATGGTGCATGAAACCCTGGTGAGCACAAAAACCACTGAAATGCACTTGAAATGCACTAGCAGCCCTTTCATACAGGTTCCCTCAAGAACTCTGAAGACTTGTCTGCTCACCAGGGCTTCAATATTTGCCAACCAGTGTTGATACTATCCTAGAGGGTCGGCGAGAAGCATTTAAGAAGTGCTGGCGAGCAAACTCTCCAAAAATTCATCGGTTATGGCGACCAATGGGATGCACTAATGCATCAGTAACCCCTAAAGGATTAAAAAATGTGGCTTTCTACAAAAACATCAAAATCATTATTACAGCGTTAGCATTGACAAATCAGGTACATATTCATGGTAAATGCAGACACCTTAATGACAGAGAGGGTCTTATAGCATCTTGTGGTGCACCATGACAGGTGGTATCCCTTACAGCTGTTATACGTAGGTATTTTGTTTTTAATTGAAATCAAAGTTTATTGAGCCTCTCACAATTTACAGAATCGTGGTAAATGAAGCACAACTGGAATTATAGTCAAACATCTATCAGTAAGTCAAACACAATCATACAATCAAGAAAAAAAGCTACAAATCATATTCATATGGTAAATTAGATACCATATCAAATTGTACACCATATCAATTTTATAAAAATACATACAATTATAGACACAACAATGAATCATGAGAAATCTATGTAATAATGATAAATAATGATAGACAAAACAGGCCCAGACAAACAAGAACAAAAGTAACACAGGCTAAGGCAGAAATGTAGGATTGTTGAAATTGCGACTCACACCATACACCAAGCACATAAGCTTCTATAAAGGAGGGTTACCATTGTACAAAATTCTAGACACAAATATATTATGCTCAAACTAGTAGGATCATGTAAGGATAAAGTAAGAAAGAAAACAACACACTAACATTCACACTTACACGAGGCATAATAATAATAGTAACAATACTAATACTGATATGATATTGGCTGTTATTTCTGATAATAATAATAGTAATAATACCAGTAATAATACCAGTGATAATACCAGTGATCAAGATAAAGATCATTCAGGTCATTGAACGCAATTTAGAACTCCATGGGGTCATTAGCCGTGATCACAAAAGCTGTCTGTATTCTGTTTTAACCAATCAGAGCACCACTACAACCAATGCAAGGCCAAATAGTACAAGATACTCAGATGTAACAACAATAAAAAAATAAATAAATAATAAACCAATAAATGCTTAAATGCTTGCCTAGCCTATTTCAGGATCAGAATCAGAGTCCAAACCATCGTCACTGGTCAATATCAAGCTCCCGACTTCATAAATGGAGTTGTCATCATCATCATCATCATCGTCACTATCATCGCCAGGACCATCATTAGGTACTCCCAGATTTTCAATACGTCTGACTCTCTGCTTAAACTTCAGTTTTGTTTCAGTATGTTGATACCAGGTATAGTGCGAATATAGTGCATAGTACATACATAGAGATACAGACATTCTACAACGTCAGATCACGTGGTATGTCATGTGATTAATAATATGGACATACCACCTGCCTCCAGGAGGTCCAGTATATAGGCACAGGTTCTCTGGTTTGGGGCTCTGGGAGGGTGATTGCACAAGCAGTGATGTTCCAGAATCGCACCACGCTCCTTTGCATTCATCTTATTGTTTATCAAGGAAATACAATAAAATTAAGCACAAATACATACAACTTGTTTACAAAGTCATTTTGGTCTTACCACATCATCAAAATGTTATGTGAACAGGCCCTGAAACACGTGCCCTACGTACTTTCGCGGCTTTCTTCTCAGACCCCATGAATCCTTTAAACAAAGTCTATGACCCCTCATCAATATATTTGTCTTGTAGGGTTTAAAACGCGTTACCCATTCTGTATGTAATGCAGCAATGTGTGGATGGGGGGGGGAGCAAGGCTTCATAAAGCATTTACATCAAAATAGCCGGCAGAAGTGTAGGAGGCACCGGGGGAGGCAGAGGCCTATATCTGTATTGGTGATTGAGGGAGATGGGGGTAGGTTGGATCATCGGCTTGAGCACGCAGAAAACTATATGCATGCTCATATCAGAATTGTTGAGAAAAGTAATATCAACCTTTCCTATGCCCTGCTAAACATTCAATTTATGGTTTGTCTTATCCGTATTGAATAGATCATGCTATATTAAATTGTCGACTTACAAATAAATGTTAATGATACTCAGCAAAGAGCGTTGAAACATCAATGTAATGCCCTATGTCACGTTACACCCGGTCTTCTTTCACTATATACAGATACAGGGGTGGCAGCATGGTTCCTCTCTTTGATGCAATGGTCGATAACAAGATCAAACTTCAGGTAAAACGTGGGCTTGAATTACAAAGATGTTAAAAGTGCCCAATTTCAAAGCTTTGGTACAGAAGGTAGTCTTAGGTAACTGACGATACCTGTTATGATCTATATGTCGGTCAAGTAACGTATTGGCTTAGGTATCTTGACAGGAGAAAATAATCCAAGATACAGTAATGTCACTGCAGTACAGATATTATATTACAGCAGGCTCGATTTCTCAAGTTGTTGATAGCTCTTAACGGTATCCTGAGTTTAAAGTATATATCCATGTATCCCTTCATTCTCGAGTCTCAGACAGACCTGGCCATTTATTATGATCCCTCTCTTGTGACGTGTTGGTACAAAAGTTTGTGACATGACGTATTAGACACCGCCCGTGGCGCAGCGTCCTCAACTAGCGTCTGCTTGGAGGACGTAATGATGAAGAGTGCCAAATAAAACTTATAGCCTGTTGGAAACGCCCCCTGGCTACCTAAAGGAGCCAGGAGGGTGTTTCAGAACTGACTATTGACCGTGGACTATTGGGGGCTAGGGAGAGTCTAGATGTGGGGTGGGGGTGCAGCCCTGGCAAGTAACTTGCCAGGGCTGCATTCATGCATCATGACGACCAAGGGCATTAGTGCCGGCGATATATACACGAGATTGACGTGTATATAGCGGTTCTTATTCCCACACACGGATGATGTGTACATATATAAGCGGTCTTATTTACATACAGTTAGGGTTGATCAGCGGACAACATTACAAGGTTGGTCAGAGGACATACTCCAGCGTGTGTTTAGGGTTGGTCAGAGGACATATCCCAGGGTGTGTTTAGGATTGGTCAGAGGACATGTTTTCAGGGTTGGTCACAGGACACAAATATAAGGTTTTAAGGGTTGGTCAGAGGACATACACATAAGTTTTTAAGGGTTGGTCAGAGGACATCAAATCAGGGTTGGTCACAGGACAACATTACAAGGTTAGTAAGGGGACACATGTTTAGGGTTGGTCACAGGACATGTTTTCAGGGTTGGTCACAGGACAAGCATATCTATTACACCCAATGCCATAGCCCACTACACAACGGCCGGTGGCTTAATGGATAAGGCCTCAGACTTCATATCTGGCCATCGCAGGTTCGAACCCTCACCCAGACCTATTTTTCCCCTCCCACACACCATTTTTAAGGGTTGGTCAGAGGACATCAAATCAGGGTTGGTCAGAGGACATGTTTTTTAGGGTTGGTCAGAGGACACACATGTAAGTTTTAAAGGGTTGGTCAGAGGACATCAAATCAGGGTTGGTCAACATGTATTCACCCTACATATCACTTGTACATACGTATGGTATGGAGAGGCTGTACAAGTGATATATAGGGTGAGGGGAAGCTAAACGGATATTAAGTAGAGTATGGGAGGCAATGCGAGTGTTACATAGGGTGAAGGAAGGCTATACGAGTGTTTTGTAGGGTGAGGCGTGGCTTATAAGTGTTACCTAGAGTGAAGGGAGCCTGTACAAGCTATATGTAGTGTGTGGGGAGGCTATATGAGTGTTACATAGAATACAGGGAGGCAGTACGGGTGTTACATAGGTAGAAGGGAGGCTATACAATTGTTATGTAGGGTACGCAGAGGCTGTACAATGATATGTAGGGTGAATACATGTTGAACATATGTTTTGTGACCAACCTTAAAAAGTCCTCTGACCAACCCTAACTAGATATGTCCCCTAACTAACCCTAAGCACCTGTTGAACATATGTCCTGTGACCAACCTTAAAAAGTCCTCTAACCAACCCTAACTAGATATGTCCCCTGACAACACATGTTGAACATGTCCTGTGACCAACCTTCAAATATCCTCTGACCAACCCTAAATAGACATGTCCTCTGACCAACCTTCAAAAAGTCCTCCGACCAATCCATTCTACATATCATTCCGACCAACCCTAAAAAAAAACAGATATGTCCCCTGACCAACCCTAAATACATGTCCTGTGACTAACCCTAAACACATGTCCCCTGACCAGCCCTTCACACATGTCTTCTGACCAACCCTAAATACATGTTGAAGATGTGTCCTCTGACCAACCCTAAAAGATATGTCCCCTGACCAACCATAAATACATGTTGAACATGTCCTGTGACCAACCTTCAAAAAGTCCTCTGACCAACCCTAAATAGACATATCCTCTGACCAACCTTCAAAAAGTCTAGAGACACCTTATATACATGACCAAGTGTGTGTATATAAGACAGTCTATATCCACGACATCGTCGTGTCAATATCATCGGCCATGCATTAGTACATCAGCTGCCATTAAAGGGTTAGAGGTGGCCGACTGCCCCTCCCCCTAGTGGTGATGGGGTTCATTAGCCAGTCGCTTTGACGGACGGCCTTTGCCTGCATTCATCACTGGAGGCTTGTCAATCTTTAAAAACGTGATTAGTGACAGACCCAGAGGCGCTACACATTACCAGTCCCACTTAGAGCAATCTTTGCGAGTCGCGGCCGGCAGTAATTGATGGTTTGAATACTTAGTATCGTAATAATTTGTGTATAGGGCTGATCCAGGATACATTATCAACCAATGAGAAAACTCCCTCCATTCACTGCAGAAATTTTTGGGTACATTACGTAACACCAGGTACCCATCATGCGGACTGTTAACAGTGCTTATCTTGCCAGGTCCTAGATCAAGCAATGGCGGACCCACTGGACATTAATACTGAGCTCTATAAGGCACACCTCGGGTGTACGTAGGTAGCGGGATGCATTATTGTCCAATGCGATAGTTCCCTTCATTGACTGGAGAATTTCTAACAACTGATCCCAATCATTCTGTGCTTATCTCTCCAAGTCCCAGATTAGGCCATGGTACCCCCTACTAAGGGAGTGGTCATTATTTATCAACGGGGGGGGGGGGGGGGGGGGTGGTGGGTTTTCGCGTGGACGCGCTGAAATTTTTTACGCCCCCCTCGACGGCAGTCAAAATCTTTTGCGCCCCTCTTTGATCTATAGTAGCGCACGGGCTTTTTTGCTAAAAAGGGGGTGAATTTTTTTAGCCCCCCCCTCAAGAGGGGTTAAAATTTTTTAGCCCCCCCCTCGGGAGGGGTCTGAAAATTTTACGCCCCCCCCCTCAAACCCACCCTCCCCCCTGTTGATAAATAATGACCACTCCCTTCCCAGGATTAAAGCAGGCTGAAAGTTCATACCTGACACAGACATGTATAACGCCCACCTGGGGACACCTTTTGATCATTTTATGATAGTACTCTTCTATGTTATGAAATCATTGCCGGTAAGGTGATAGGCCATGCAAGAGTCTATCCTCATTGCTAAGACGCGTCTTATATGCAAGGTATTTCGACAGTCTTGAAAGCTGGCAGACAAAGGTGCAATTTTAAGTACATAGAAATATGTGTATAAAATACATAAAATTAACGTACCAATATAAGTAGGCCTCGACCAAAAGGAACAGTCTGTACTAAATTAAGGAAAACCACCTGCTTAAGAGTAAACAAGAAGACACTCTTGACAAGTCAGGTGTAATTCTAATCTAGCTGCTCTACCTAATTTACATGAATCTCATAATGATAAGGCCAATATGCACTTCCACAGAATTTGCCCAATTAAGGAAAGTCACGCCCCTCCTCAGGATGCCAATGGAAACTGCCGTTTTTGTCTTTCATAACAAGTTAAAAACACCCCTTAATCACGTCTTTATTGAATGTCTTGTGCTTACCTTGTTTTCTTTAATACATGTATAGGTACATAGAAATGCCAAAAAAGAGAAGAGAGATCAAACCAGGTGGGTCATATCAGAGCTATCTATTCCTGGCTTGCTGTGCTAATAACATTTTCCTGTTTTGATTTTTAAAAGGCAAAATGGGTACATATATTATTGTGACGGGTCTAAAAAGAGATTGTTGTCTGGTTTGGTGAAAGCAATTGGCTTTGGTGAGAGGAATAACCTGTGTGTGAGTAGAGGTATCCAGGGTCTCCCAGGGGCCGTTGCTATGGGTCAGTCTGTTGCCAGGTAGACCAAACATTGAGTGTATGCTACTGCTGAGTCTATGACAGAATGTTTGTTTACATATGTAACACCCTGATATCAGATATAAATTGATAATATATATCCAATCTATTCATACCAGTCTAAAGAGTAGATGTCTATCACCTATTCCATATCTTGAAAAGGATGTACAAAATGTCAGGGGTAAAAATGCTTTTGTAGAATTCATCACACCATGCTGGAGTAAGCTGTAGGGCTGAATGGACACTCAAATTGGTCGACCCTCCAGGGGGTCACCATGGCAACCAAAATAGGTCAAGCTTCTCGCACATAGGTTATTGCAGACGCCAGACATTTATATTCTTACCACGTCTCAATGATCATTGCCACATCTCCTTGATGGCTACTCCAAACTGCCAGCTATAATGTTAATAAACATAAATAAACCCTTTCGAAATGTGCGCTTTTATCATTCATGCATGATTCACTGACTTATCCACATCCCACAAAAAATAAATAAAATGGGATGGTCCCCTATATGATCCTATATAAAACCACTTCATATACGCCTCTACATTATTTGATACAAAAGGATCTTCAGATCGCCCTGCTTGGAGATACCCTGCATCTTTATATTGTTATATTGCAGGGCCATTCCCCCTCCCCAACCACTTCACACACTGAAGAATTACAGCCCTGGGACCACCCCTCAGACACCATAGCATTATTGGCGGGACCCATCGAGAATACCAATGTCGTCTGCTTGCCATGCGTCTGTTGGACAGCAATGAGACACCGTGTATCTCTGCGCCAACAATGATGAGGTCACTGTCCTGCCTTTCCCCCAATATCACCCACTTCTCCTGCCAGCAGAGATCTCTGAAGAGACCTCAGTGAGAGTGTCATGATAGGCTAACAACAGATGAATTTTAAGAGGACACATCTGAACTTGTTGCTATGGAAACAGTTGCAGAAAATGCAAACCATCAAGTATTCCTACACTCGGTTATTAAAATGCCGGGAATGGCCTGGCTGAAGTGCAATACAATACTGCTGACCAACAAAGCATCAGAAAGCCAATAAGAAAAGCAAAGGTGGGGACAGGGCTACATCAAATTAGACGCTCTGATATCTGAAATGATCGGATTAAACCAAAATTTGAGACTCACATTGGAAGAGAGTTTACGAATAAATGCTTGAAATATCATGGGTCGTATACATCTGTAATCTTGACCAGGTCCAACTGCTTTCTGCACTTTAAGATGAGTGGTGCATATATAGATTTATAAAGAGCTGGGGCCCTGGATGCATGGTGGATCCCCTATGTCTCATATCAATTTTATGAAATAATCAGGTCTCTGTCGATTTTAATAAAAGTTCATGTCAACTTTAAAGAAATGTCCATCCCCCATGTTAAAGCTCATAAAGGCCCATGTCGCAATGTCGATTTCAGGGGTCTCAAAGACCCAGAGTCTGGCAGAGATGCCACTCGCTGGTCGACAAAAACCAGGAAAACTTCCAGTTTTGGATACAAGTCCCCAGTAATTTGACAAATCCAATACAGAAATCTAAACACAAGGAATTCCTGGTAAACCAGAAAATTGGCCCAACTGTTCTTCATAAATCTTATTCAATAAAATGTATATGTCACGCGCAGTGTAGAAAATGGTACCATTCGGGAATTGTCCCTCACTTATTTTGCGCAATTCCGGAATTGCCCCCTCTCAGCTTGCACAGTTCAGGAATATTTGAATGGGATATACATTCTGACATTGTAAAGAGGCCTATAGGATGGTTCAGACTAAAAATCTATGGATAACTGAGTTTTAGAGTGATAGATAAAGCCTACTTATACAGGGAGCACCTGTTTAGCATGTCATATGTGTTATTTTTACAGCTTTATTCACACCTAGAGTTAGGGGTAAAATGCATTGGACATGCCCTTTAAAAGCAATCACACCTTCAGGGTTGGTTAAATAATAAAACCAAACATAATAATTATCAAATCTCTCTCTTTAAATCAACTTGTTTCATGAGGATTACTGTCCCTGCTTTAGTATTCTTAAACTGCGCAAATTCTCAAATGGCGCATAACATATACATTATGATTATCGATGACAATGATTTTATTCTCGAAATCTCATACAAGCTACATAACTGTTTATTGTTTAACTATACCCTGTTCCCCATGGATGCAGGAATACGCACATTACTGGAAACCTTTTATTTTTCAATTAACTTGATCAATGTGGAATGTACTTATGTCTACCATGGCTAGGCATCTAAAACATTTTTTAAAGCAACGGATAACCCCCGGATAACCTATGGATAACCTGACATACAATTTACAACCACAGGAAGAAGTAGACCCCTATAGCATGCTCTATATATATACATATAAACCGAGCCAAAAAAGCACTAATGACATCGTTGTGGCCTCTATAGTCCTGACAGCCAGCCAGTGGTGTGGGAAACCATAGTGATAGGAGGTCAGCAGGCTAAAAGTAATTTTTACCATTTATCTATGGGGAATAGGGCTTGCTTGCAAGTATACAGGAAGGTGCCTAGGAGATGCCAGGGAGACACCCACAAATGCTGCCGCTGTCAGATGGCTTCTGGATTCACATTGCTATGGTAACATCCATAAGACATAGGCCCTCCAGGGCATCCCCACCCTCCAGGTCCACCCTCCGCTGTGGTCAAGGGCCAGTCCCTCCACTATCTCCTCTCTCCAACTACTATAATCACTCAAGCATCATTTCTGGTATTATCACCCATGGCAACAATCCTCAGGATGTTGGTGTAATCGGTAATTTATTTTTTCACCTTTTCTTTCCGTCAGCGTTCTTGATGGCAACGGTATTAAATTGCAGTCTTTATATGAATTATCTCGGTGATGAACCATTGATGGAGCATGGTGTATTAATTCGATAAGCAAAGCCCCTGCTTGCCCACATCTCTTTAAGTAAATGAGTAATTGGTCTTGGACCTACACAGATGCAATGGGTTGCATCAATTGATAATGTAATACCACAGTCATTTTGTTCTCTTTGCCAATACAGATACTGTAGAAATAGCATTCGATAGGGACAGAGGGACAGAGAGGGGGCTGGAGGTGGGTAGGAGTATGATTAGGTTTAGACAGTGTATCTCATTAGACCTACTTTATTAGCTGCTAGATATCGACTTCATACCAAGCATTTATCCGGGAGACATTTTGTACCACATAGGTCAAGTAATAAACTTTCATTTATATACCCCCAAAAAGGTTTCCCTCTACACTTTATTACTGCTTCCTTCACCTCTGCATTCTCTACTGTTGGATTGCCATTGGCCAGGGGCCTAATGGAATAATACCTTCTTCCACAATCACTCTAAATAACAACTGAGATATTAATTTGATTTAATTTTTTTCACTGATTTATAATTAATGATTGTCGGGTTCAGTTTCTGTCTTCCATTCTTGCAGTACCGTAATGACTCAAAAAGTGCGGCTTATGAGCAAAGATAAACCGTTGCTGCACCTTATAAAGCCTGCCTGAAGGTGCTCCTTAAATGCAAGGATTTCCTACTACCTTTAGAACAATGCTAAAACAACCAAGATTGTGCCACAGGTACTCCATATAGGGCTGGCCAGTTTTGCCAAAGTCTTTTTATCACCGTAAGCCATGGTGGACTGCGTCTTAGCAAGTTTCACAGGTCATTTCCATATCATGCAGGCCATATTGATATTTTAAGGTACCCATATAGACTCCATTATAACTGTAAATAAAGTGTGAAATGTTTGAGTATAAAACAGCTCCACATAAATGACCCTATCTTCACTTCTAGTAGGACAATTTGAAAACTTCCCTCACCATTAGATAGCTGACATGAAGCCCCTACGCCAGTCATTAAGATTCTACAGTGGCAAAAGCCATTTATCCCCCTGTTCCCACCCTCCTCCCATTCCACCTCCCTTCCCTGAGGTACTAAAGGCTGAGTACCCAGGCCAAGGTGGACTGCCCAAGACAGTAAGTCCGTAAAGGCTTTAAATAGCGGCTGTATTCGAATTTGAGGTCTAATGCACTGTATAGAACCTTCAAAAAAGTTGGAATTAAACCGTACAAAATCGACTCCTGCAAAGTATAGGTCTGGCAGCAACCCAGGGTGTGTCTCATACACGGGATGCACCTTAGATGCCAGGTTCTATGGTACATTCCTCCATTTAACACCATGATCAAATCAACCGGGTTTGTTCTTTTCATTCTGTGGTCGGCATCCTTTGGGAACTGGTGCTGTCCCAGCCAGGGCTTTTTGCTGGCTAGATGAACTGCCGTAATACCTCACATATAATGTGCGGCTTATAAACTAGGATTGACCCCTAGTGTGCCATATAGAAGCAGCCAAAGTGAGGGGTGTGCCTTATAGGCTGGAATATTTTACATTAGTTCAGTAGTAAAATGGCCCAAATGCTTCCCAGGTCCACTATACAGGACATCCTAAAGTTGGAGGTGTGCCTTGTATGCGGGATAGTATGGTATCACCAATGGGAGCCTGTCATGGCAGATTAAGTGGTATACAGGGTGCTTGGGACTCCTGCAGCAAGGCAGAGCCCCCGGGGAGGGCATTCACTCTATGAGTGGACCTATTGACTACCAAACTACTCCATCCTAAATCCTTAAGATTTTCCAGCTCCCACTTTCCTTGAATAAGCCACTGCCCCCTTGATTTGTAGGTCATGATACAACTGCCCCTATTATCTTAGAAACAATTACTGCCTCAAAGGAAAATGCAGTTGTTTTCTGAATCAAATAATGAAAGTAGAGAATTACCGCCCCAAATCTTTGAGGCACAGAGTCACCGCCCTGTTTTTTGAGCTCCCACTGCCCCCACTCCTAAGAGTCGTTTGGCAGTCGGTACACTTTTCTGACCTAAGCGCCCACCCTGGGACAGGAACACAGCAGCCATGACTTGGTCCTCACTATCATTCTAGATGTGTTGAGCTGCATGGAGAAGTGTTTAGATTATACTTTTTTCAGGGATTAGACTTGCTCCAGTCTCTTGATTTTAATTCAAGAGAAATAAGATAATGTAAAAGACTATCAAGTATAAGATCTCTAGGCGAACTTGAGTGATACTAGAGGAGAGGGGATAGAGCATAGGCACTGCAGCTAGTCTATCAGGGATTAAAGTGGCTGAGTACAAAAATCCCTGAAATGCTCAATTAGAATCCCTAGAATATAAGTTTTGTATAGGAATGTATAGGACTTTGGAACTTCCCTGAAACCCTGAAGACGTCCATCTCTGGTGGACTAATACATGTACATGTAAAGGTTTGCTAAAGATTTCGTCTCCATCCCCTGTCCTGTTTGTTTGTTTGTAATTCTTGTATTTATACAGGCTATAGTAGAGGGTGATACCCTTTTTTGAAACAAAGCCTGTTGTAATATCAAAATCGTACAATGGTTGTTTCTTACAGTTGGATAAGCAATACAAAATCAGAGACCAAACTGGTTTGTAAATTAAGTTATAGGTCACCGCATTAGCGGGAACCTATAAAGTTGTCCCTTATGCACCTAATTTATAAAGCAACTTGAAGGCATACAATTATTAATGTGGCATTAACATTTATCATTTTCCATTGGAAAATGCACCATGTAACCAGAATTCGTGAATGCCTTAAGCACCGTGATTAGTATATCAACCTACTGAAAACAGGAACCAGTGGGTTCCCTTTGGGGTGAGGAGAGTCAGTGGACCTAATCAAGCTCAGTCACCAAGTGAGAATTGGCCAGGAGAGGGACAAACATCTGCTCAATGCATTTACCCAGGCTCCGACCGTCCAATACATCTTTGATGAAACCTCTCGGGCCATGACTATCCAGCTTGACATCCCTTCATCCCCCTACTCCAGGGAAGTGCTCCACTGTAGCATATCTCCCTTCCACTATATACCTCAATCAGTTCCTAAATATACTCCCTCTTACTACATAATCCACCACCATATCACATTTAGGAGCCACAAAATCTAATGGATGTTTCAGCAGACGACTTTGACATCTATTTGTGTGGGAATCCTAGTGATTATTCTGGGTTAAAGGGCAATGTGGAAGTCTACTTTAGAGCACTACCTCTACTAATTAAAGTTTCTCTGTGGCAAGGGACTAGCATTAAGGAGTTCAATAAGTGGAAATGAAACGTTAGTGTAAGAGATGCTAAGGTCACTGGATCTAACATGCGTGTTACTATAAATGAAATTCAAAATCAACTCTAGCCAATACCAAACTGAAGATTTTACTACACACATTTGTTCCAGCTTCTACAGCAGCCTCTGAGACTCAATGATGACAGTGAAATATTGATGAAGTAATTTTCTTCTCTTTAATTTACAGACGTTTATACCTGGCCTCTTCACGATCTTTGATACCACCATGAGGCGGAATAAGATTCAAAGCACTTCATTAAAGACTCATATTTTAAACGACAAATTTAACAGTGGCCTTTGTTGCAAGTGCAGTCACCATAAAACACACACTTCTGTCATTACTGACACTTGACTATCAGATCATATTCCTTTCTTCCTTTTTGGTCGATCCCTCTCTTATAAATCCACAGAAATTAGAGTGATTGAAGTATTGTGCAGTTAAAGATGTATTGGCTAGAGAGAACTGAACCCTTTTAGGACAGTTGATGTAGGAATACCGACCAATGGGCATGATGCCCCAATGAAGTCCAGGTGTCCTGGTGAGTCTGCTTGTCAGCACTTTATTCGTGCATCGACCCTGTATGTTTGGCACGATGTTTGATTGTAGCCCTAGCGAGTAACTTACTGGGGCTGCAATCATACATCATGACAACCAATGGGCATGATATATTAAAGCATTAGTGGCCATCAAAGGATTAAACTAATTAGTAGGCTTCTGTGAATAGGACTGAAACTGCCTCTACATCAGTCTAGGAATTTGATAACAGGTGTCTGTTCCCTTTACTTATTTTTGATGCAGGATGTATAATAATTGATAGAAAGAGTAATCAATATTTCAAAGAATGGTGGATTCTTATTTAGTTAAGTTGGTATACTATTACATCTGAAGATCTCTTCTGGATTTAGTGCAAACATATGTGATAAAAGAGACTTTTGCAACTCAGTAAAAAACATACATCCAACTACAGGGAATATGCTTGTTTGTCTCTATGATTGAATCACTTGAGGGTAATCAAATAGCCAGAAAGCAGCAACCAATTATACACCAAGATACATCCTCTGCTCTGAGACTTAATGTCCACTAGGCCTCTGTTGGCAAATTTTATATACTGTAATACCTCGTGTATAAGGTGCAGCTTATACGCAAGGATGGACCCAAGTGCCCCACCTCATAAGTTTGTGACCACTCCTCCAAAACCACAGCATTATTGGTGGGTCCCATCCAGAATACCAATGTCTGCTCACCGTGCATCTGTTAAAGGACAATGAGACGCCGTGTATCTCTGCACCAACAATGAGGAGGATGCTGCCTTGTTTCCCCCAATATTGCAGACATCACCCGACAGCAAAGACCTCTGAAGAGACCTCGGTAAGAGCATCATGATAGGCTAACATTGAATGAATTTTAAGACGACACCATGCAGCTGAAGTTGTTGCTATGGAAACAGTTGCAGAACTGGCAAACCATCCAGTATTCCTACACTCGGTTATGAAAATGCCCTTTAAGGTAATGGGCTGCAATACAATACTGCCGGCCAACAATGTAGAAAGCCATTGGTAAAAGTGTAGGGGCTCGTAGAGCGTGATATATTGTAAGCGTCCTCCTCGAGAGGGCAGTTTGAGTGGTGCGCCAACCACCGGTAGCCACAAGAGGTCGCTAAGACCACTAGCCACTGCGGGGTGATGGCAGCACTGTTCGTGCTCCTCCAGCTCCTACCTGGGGCCGGGGAAGAGGTTAGTCAGGCTTTGACCACCATCAGAGTCAGACCACTCTCTCCCGAGCTAAGTTTATCATTTAGTGCTAGCAAACGAGGTGGATGTGAACATATACGAAATAAACATGTGCCAGTTGCACTAACCTGAGATATCTTGTCTGGTTTTACTTCGAACTATACAAGCATATAAAATCGAACCTTTACAAAAGCAAAAGTGGGGACATGACTACATCTAATTCGACAAATGAGCGAACAGCTTGAAATTTAAGCATTCTGACTCATATTTCACTCTGGACATATTAACACCACCCTTTTAATAATACATGAACAAAAATGTCAAAAGGTTGGTGGTATGCAAAGGCCATGTTGGAGATGGTCTGACATACAAAAGCTTGACATCATTGGTCATTAATATCTGCAATCTTGACCGGGTCCAACTGCTTTCTGTATTTCTAGATGAGTGATGCATGCACAGATTTAGACTGCAGCCCTGGATGATTTATTGATTGATTTGTTTAACGTTCTAAGCCTCTTACACCTTTATGGGACTGCCTCATTAGTTTATGGACACAAAGTCTGTTCTTTCTCAGTCTGGACAGGTATGTAAAAGCTGCTTGACCATACAGCTAGATAGGTATTTATACGCTGCTTGTCCATCACAGCAGTGACCGCATCTATGGATGACCGAATCTATGAGATGAATGATCGCATCTATGAGGAGGGGTGAGGGGGAAAACTGCTACCAGGGCTTCATTCCCCTTCTCTTCTTGAAGGATAGCAAATGTTCTTTTATTTGCCTGGTCCCATAGACAGGGCCAGATAAACCATGGCTTTTGATCACTCAGACGTGGTTCACTGAAGGGGAAACCCATGACAAAAGACAGAAGGAACCTCAAGTTTTTTACGAATCTGGTATGCCCACTGTTAGTATGGAAGGGGACTACTCCTTCATGGGTTCCTTCGTGGATTCCCGATAAAGTTATTCTGCTCCTTAATGCCCTCTCATGAAGGTCACCACTCCACAGGAGGGGGGGGGGAAGCCCTGGATGGTGGGTACCCTATGTCCCATGTCAAATTTAAGAAAAGCTTTTAACATAGGCATATGTCCCCATGTTGATTTTAAGAAAATTTCTATGCCCCATGTAACTAAGCCCAAAAAACTCATGTTACAATGTCAAATTTAGGGCTCTAGAGCCATTGAGCTGCCTTTATACATTCCTTAATTTAGACAGCACTTATTGGAGACTCAAAATCTGGAGTAGTTGCATTGAAGTGCATTGAATATGTATGTGCCGGCCTTGTGCAATGAAGCCCAACTGTTCTTCATAAATATTTTTCAATATTGACATCTGTATATACTAACTATACCCTGTGTCCCATGGACACAGAAATATGGACATCAATATTAACTTGCTGATCAACCCTGTTTTTTTCCCACCATGGCTGTGCATTTAAAAAGTTGGGTTTTTTTTTGGAAGCAGTGGATAAGGTGACATACAATTTACAACCACAGGAAGAAGTATAGTATGCACTGCATACAACCGTGATTAACAGACAAGATCTAATGACGTCTTTGTGGCCTCTAGCCTTGACAGCCAGCCAGTGGTGTGGGGAATCATAGTGATGGGAGGTCTGGCAGGCTAAAAGTAATTTTTACCATTTATCTCTGGGGAATAGAGTCTGCTTGCTAGGATACAGGAAGGTGCCTGGGAGACGCCCAGAAACGCTGCCGCCGTCAGATGGCTTCTGGATTCACATTGCTATGGTAACGTCCATAAGATGTAGGCCCTCCAGGGCTTCACTGGAGGAGGTGGGATATGAATCAGGTCCCCATCCTCCAGGTCCACCCTCCTCTGTGGTCAAGGGCCAGTCCCTCCACTATCTCCCCTCTCCAACTCCTATTATCACTGAGCCATCTTCTCTGGTATTATTGCCCGTGGCAACGATCCTCAGGATGTTGGTGTAATCGGCAATTTATTTTCTCACCTTTTCATTCTGGCAGCATTCTCAGTTGCATGGTATTAAATTGGGGTCTTTATATGAATTATCTGGGCGATGAGCCATCGACAGAGCGTGTTCTATTAATTCGATAAGCAAAGCCCCTGCTTGCCCACATCTCTTTAAGTAAATGAGTAATTGGTCTTAGCCCTACAAAGTCATTTTTCTCTTGGCTAACACTGAGACTGTAGAAATAGCACTCAATAGGGAGGGAGGGACAGAGAGGTGGGGGGCTGAGTGGGGCGGGAGTATAATTAAGTTTCCAATACTGCAGTGTTTCTGATTAGACCTAAGTTTTTATTAACTGGTAGACATCGACTTCATACCTAGCATTTATCAGTAAAATATTTTGTACCACATAGATCAAGTAATACACCTTAATTAATATATGCCTCCCAAGGTTTTCCTCCACACTTTATTCCTGTACCGCTTCCTTCGCCTCTGCATCCTCTACTGTTGGATTGCCATTGGCTATAATGTAGGGGCCTAATGGAATAATACCTCCTTCCACAATCACTCTAAATACCAACTGAGAGATTAATTTGATTTCACTTTTTTCACCGATCTATAATTAATGATTGTCTCAAAAAGCTCGGCTTATATGCAAGGATATACCCTTGCTGCTTCTTATAGAATTAGCCTGAAGGTGCACCATACTACATTGTATTAGAACAGTACTAAAACTACCAAAATGTGTCCCTAGGTACTCCATATGGGTCGAGCATGAACTCAGCATGTGTCCCATATACAAGGTGCATCCTATACTGTAGAACCCCACATACAAGATGTGGCTCATAGTGCAGCTTATAGCAAAGCCATGAACTCAGGGTGCGGCTTATATGCAAGTGCGGCTTATACGCGGCAGGGTACCCAAGGTGGCCTGCCGTAGTAGGCCTACCTTGCGGCTTATATTCGAATTCGAGGCCTACTGGGCATTATAGAACTTTCAAAGACAAGTGCCTTATAGACGGAGTAAAATCACATTAGACTAGTTAGTTCTAAACTAGACAAAATCGACTCCTGGCTACAAAGTACAGGTCTGGCAGCAACTCAGAGTGCATCTTATATGCAGGGTGCACCTCATATGCAAGGTATTACGGTAAGTTCCTCAATATTGCAGCAGGCATCGTTTAAGGTGGGTCGCTACTATTGGATTTGAGCCTACTGCGCAGGTCCCTGCGCATATAGGTTAACTTTATCAGAATGAGATCATTTTTGGTAGGCACATACTACATATATCCTTAGTGTCCACAAAAAGTTTAGGGGGATTCCATTTTAAATTTTGGCATATTTACATCCAGATTTTTCTCATTATTCGCTTGAATTCTTTTGCACCTTAGAATTATAGCACTTACAATACCAATACCATGCTATAGAAGTGGTAGGCTATTCACAGTGACCGAGGGCATATAATGGAGCAATATTATGCCAAGTATGTGTACATTTTACCCATCATGCAGTGCTTTGAATATGGATTTTTGTCAGTTTTACCAATACCTTTTTATTTCAAATGGCCAAAACTCCAAAATTATGAGTGGGACCCCATATCAAAAGTAATTTTATCTAAAGGCAAATTATCTGAAAAATGTTTTAAAAAAGTTTAAGAAAAATCTAATGGTTCAAAATATGAATTTTATTTGTTTTTGTTATGAATTAATATAAAATTTAAACTTCTCTTTTCTGAAAAATGAGAAATTTACCCAGAATGCCATGTTACGGAGTTAAAATAGAAAATTCTTCATAAATAAGGATATCAGACCATTTACCATGCGAGGTTTCATATCTCTGTATTAAAGTTATGACAGAAAAAAAATTCTCAAATCTGATACATATTTTCTCTAATTTCTAGGTGAAGATTAAAATACTTTTATTTTTCAAAAATCTGTAGAAAAAAAAGTAGCATGGGACCCCCTACTTTTCTTTTCATATTCTTATTCTAGATGATTTTTTGTACCTCTGGGAGAAAAATGGAGAAAATCTAGGATCTTTGATTCAATGGTAGCGACCCACCTTAACACCATGATCAAATCAACCAGGTTTGTTCTTTTCATTCTGTGGTTGGCGTACGTTCTTTGGGGCTGGTGCTGTCCTGGCCAGAGGCTGTTTGCTGGCTAGAGGTACTGCCATAAAACCTTGCATATAAGGCGCAGCTTATACGATAGGTTGGACTCCTAGTGTGCCTTGTAGAAGCAGCCAAAGTAAGGGGTGCACCTTATAGGTGATAATATTTACCATTATTTACCGGGTAAGTACTAAACTGGCCCACAATGCGTCCCAGGTCCACTATTTATGACATCCTAAAGTTGGGGGTGTGCATTATACATGGGATAGTATGGTATCACCAATGGGCACCTGTCATGGCAGATAAAGTGGTATACAGGGTGCCTGTGATTCCTGGAGCAGGGCAGGACCACAGCAGCCATGTTGAAAATGACTTCGTTCTCACTTTCATTCTAGAAGTGTTAAGGTGCATTGAGAGTATAGATTACATGTAAATACAAAGGCCATGAAATGCTCTATTAAAACCCCTAAAGCATATAGCTTCTGTATAGGAGTAAGTGAGTAATAGATGTTTAACGCCATTTCGACAGCTAAGGTCATATTCATTGCGAGAATTACATTAGTTTCACAGAGGAATGTGTCAGTGTCCGCACATATGTGCACCACACACATCTGAGGGGATAGGAAAGAGGAGAAACAGACCCTTTTAAGTGCGCTAGGGAAGCCCGCTTCTGTATAGGAATGTAATGTAATGCCTTGCGTATAATGATCACCCCGCTGAAGAATGAAAGCCCTTAAATGCTCGATTAGAAGCCCTTGAATACATGTTCTGCTCAGGGATGTATAGGTCTCTGAAATCTGAGATATCCCTGCAGACGTCCATCCCTGGTTGACTGATATAGGTGTGGTAAAGATGTTATCTCCATCCCCTGTCCTCAACATGAAGACATGAAATCTATATCATTTTCCACTGAAAAAATCACCATGTAACCAGAATGCCTCAAGTACATAGTGTTTGGTATTTTACCCTACTGAAAACCATACAGTATGGTTCCCTTAGATGAAAAGAGTCAGTGCACATAATCAGGCTCAGTTAGCGAATGAAGATTGGCCAGGAGAGGGACTAACATCTGCTCATTGCATTTACCCAGGCTTCGACCGTCCAATACATCTTTGATGAAACCTCTCGGGCTCTGACCATCCAGCTTGACATCCCTTCATCCCCCTACTCCAGGGAAGTGCTCCACTGTAGCATATCTCCCTTCCACTATATACCTCAATCAGTTCCTAAATATACTCCCTCTTACTACATAATCCCCCACCATATCACATTTAGGAGCCACAAAATCTAATGGATGTTTCAGCAGACGACTTTGACATCCATTTGTGCGGCAATCCTAGTGATTATTCTGGGTTAAAGGGCAATGTGGGAGTCTACTTTAGAGCATTACCTCTACTAATTAAAGTTTCTCTGTGGCAAGGTACTAGCATTAAGGGGTTCAATAAGTGAAAATGAGACATAAGTGTTGCAAATGCTAAGGTCACTGCATCTAACCATGAGTGTTACTTAGAGTAGAATTCAAAATCAATACCGAACTAAATATTTTACTAGGCCCCTACACACATTAATTTTATTCCGGCTTCTACAGTGGCTGGAGATGACAGAGAATTATTGATGAAGTAATTTTCTTCTCTTTAATTTAACAACATTCATACCTGCCCCCTTCACGATATTGGATACCCCTATCGGGCGGAATAAGATTCAAAGCACTTCATTGAAGATTCATATTTTAAAAGAAAATATAACAGTGGCCTTTGTTGCAAGTGCAGTCACCATAAAACGCAGACTTCCGTCATTACTGACACTTGAATATCTGATCATATTCCTACCGTAATCTCCCGCGTATAAGGCGCAGCTCACATATAAGGCGCACCCCCAACTCAGAGAATGCAAGTCCACATATAAGGCGCACCTCTAAGAGCAGATTTTTGTTAATTTAGTACTGTTCTATAGTAAAAATACCCCCCTATAAGGCGCACCCCAAACTCAAGGCAATTTCCCTCCCACGTATAAGACTCAGCAGCATTTTGTTTGGCGTATAAGACGCGCCCTATACGCGGGAGATTACGGTATCTCCCTTTTTGGTCGATCCCTCTCCTAAGAATCCACAGAGATTAGAATGATTGAAGTACAGTGCAGTTAAAGATGTATTGGTTGGAGAGAACTTAAACTAATTAGTATGCTTCTGTGGACGGGACTAAAACTGCCTCTGCATCGGTGGCATCTAATAGGAATTTGATAACAGGCGTCTGTTCCCCTTGATGTAACTGTTTTATTGTTTTAATACAGGATGTGTATATAATGGATAGCAAGAGTAATCAATATTCTAAAGTATAGGGATTCTAATCTAGTTAAGTTGGTACATTAGATCTAAAGATCATGTCCAGATTTAGTATACACACATATACATATGATAAAAGCAACTGTTGTACCTCAGTGAAAAAAGTACACTGAACTACAGGGGATCTGCTTGTTAGTTTCTCTGTAATAGGACAACATCATTTGAAGGTGATCAAAAAGACAGAAATAGCAACTGATTGTACGGCACTACAGGATTCTTTGCTCTAAGATCTCAATTCCACTGGGCCTCTGTCAGGCTATTTTATATACCGTAAACTCCCGCGTATAAGACGCGTCCTCTACGCCAAACAAAATGCTGGTGCGTCTTATAGGATTTTCTGAAGTTGGGGTGCGTCTTATACGAGGGGTAATTTTACTATAGAACAGTACTGGATTGACAAAAATCACCCCTAAGAGGTGCGTCTTATACGCGAAAATGCATGTGCTGAGTTTGGGGTGCGTCCTATACGCGCAGCGCGTCTTCTACGCGGGAGAATACGGTACTGTAATACATTGCGTATATGGCGCCGCTTACACGCAATGATGGACCCCCAGTGTGCTTTTAATATAGGACTGCTAAAGCAGGGGGTGTGCCTTATAGTTGAGGATATTATACTATGGAACACTATTAAATTGCTACAATTCATATCCTAGCTGCGCTGTATAGCCTTTGCTTCAACCCAGGTTGCGTCTCATATGCTGAGTATTGTAGTAGGATTTGGATGGCCCAAGTGAGAGAGGGCCAGCGGACTTTGGTCTTAGCACCACCAACTAGATCGACCACATATGTACCACTGCCTCTATCATTTATCAGCACGAATAGCAAGGAGACTAATTTGGCCCTATGTCGACCTTAGAAAGAATTCAAAGTTCCCCCAATACCTTGCTGTGGGTACTAATTCCAAGAGGGCTGGACAAGGACCCTTGAAGGTCAATGAGAGGTTGTGATGAGATGCCATGGTTTGATGAGTCTAGGAGATTGTGTTTTCAGGTAACAGGCTGCAGATAGTTACCATAAGTAGGGGAGATCAGTTTTTTTTTGTTTTGTTTTTTGAGGGGGGGGGGGATTCTTAGTTTTATTTTTTGATGCCATGAGGAGTCTGGACTCATGGCCATGACAAACAGATGATGAATAAAAAACTACGATGGGCCTGTTTGCTAGGATACAGTAGGGTTACCAGATACACAAAACTTTTTTTTGTTTGATGTGATCAATGTGGTGGTACAGAGAATACAGAGACCCACTGGGTGTCCCTACTGAGGCCTATAGAAAAGTACTGAAATGACCAAAATATGTCCTACCTGCATGGCTTCAAGCATGACTGGATCTGGCTGTATTGACATGCACTGATACTAAAGAGCTGAACAAAATTAAAGGGGACCAGCTTATCCCTGGAAGTGGGTATTACCCAGGGACAAGGGTCTGTCTTTTCAGTGAATAGTTGAAATCAAACATTGACTGATAATAGATTCCGCTAAGTCTGTATACGCGAGGTGTGCCTAATAGCATATGCAAAGTGTGCCGTAAAGGCAGGTTTTATGGTTCTTCAATATGTTTCAGTCAGAGACAAGGGCCCCACCCAGATTGCATGCAAATGTACTTAGTGTCAGCATTCTGATGGTGATAGATGAGGCCACACGTCATGTGGAGGGCCAGGGAATGTCTGATAAGAAGGCTAATGGTTATAGGGGAGAATACACAAATTTTCCTGTCATCTATATGATGATATCCATCTGTATAGGTGATTAAGGAGTTAATGATACTATAGACATGACAAACATGCATATACCGTAATATCTTTTATCTTGTGGGTAAAGTGTGGCGTATATCCGCGGATGGATCCTAGTGTGCCATAATTATATAAATATAATTGGCCAAAATTGGGGGGTGCCTTTAATATAGCATTTCCTTCAGGTCAGGGTGTGCCATACATGTGGAGTACACCTTATATGTGAGGTATTACAGTAGAATGATGATTATATGTGCCCTTTATATATGTGGAAATTGTGAAAAGTATCTTAGTGTGACATATTACAGTTACTTGTTTTTTGTATATACGGTAATCTCCCGCGTATAAGGCGCATCCCCAACTAAGAGAATGTAATTCCACGTATAAGGCGCACCTCTAAGGGGAGATTTTTGTTAATTTAGTACTGTTCTATAGTAAAATTACCCCCCCTATAAGGCGCACCCCAAACTCAAGGCGATGTCCCTCCCATGTATAAGACTCAGCAGCATTTTGTTTGGCGTATAAGACGCGCCTTATGCGCGGGAGATTACGGTAGTATATATTGTAATGTGTATATTTAATATTTTTTTATTTATTGATTGTATGGTTTTTCATCATATACATTATCTGTGCAAACAAATTTGGTGTAACAAATGATCGAGGAATTCATCTTATTGTCATGCTACCACTTTTGTATGATCGTGATTTGACAATAAACACTTTTTCAAACCTCAAAAAACTCCACTCCTTTATCATTGGACACACCCTTCTGTCCCTAACATCCCAATGTATATGCTTCCCATATTACCTTGAGTATAAGGTGCACCCCAACATAAATGAGGTGTATCCTGAGACAAAAAAGCTAAAGGTGCAGCTAGATTCGGCCGCTTTAAAACCTAATCGTATCCTGAGCATTAAAGTGCAGCTAGGCCTTGGTTTGGGCCACATTAATACTATTCTACAGTATATCCAACCTGTCTATAAGGTGCACCTGAGTTTAGGAACATCCTACAAGGTGCAGCTAGAGGGGATATGGTCACATATGTATAAGCTGCACCTGTAATATGAGGTACTAAAGTAGCATGACATAGAAGGTGGGCATCCGTGTAGGTGTGGTTGTGTGTCGAGGTTGGGCATGCAGCCTACTATCACCTAAGGCTAAGACTATGTATATATACAGTACTGGCACTGTTATAAAATCTGTCACAGGATGCCCTATTTCTGACCCCAATCGGTTACAAGGTGACACATCTCAAGCCACAACCCCCGCAGTGACGACCTATGTCCCTGTGTATACCTTTGAGGGCCGCTGATGCATTAATGTATTGAACAAGTAATCAATGGATAATTATGACGAGTGTGTGTTAGCAAAGGATAATTACACAAGGGCGTAGCCCGAGTGTAATTATCCTTTGCTAACACACACAAGTCATGAATTATCCATTGACTACTTATTTTATTCCACGATACCAATAGATAATCAATAGAATATCAATAAATTCAAGTTGAAAACAAAAATTGTTCCCCCTCCCCGGGACTTGAAGCCAGCCATAGTGTGTACACAATCGGTACAAACACCTTGTGGCCTGGCATCGGACAGCTACAGCGCCCGTCTCGGCTTGGCTAGACCTGCCAACTGGTCCCTAGGCATATGATGTTAGGTACAGAGCTTCCTGAGCGGCAGACGGTGTGGAAACCCCCACACTAAACTTGGCTTTCTTTGAATGCGTCTCGCGGTTATGGTAGCAGACAAACGGCGAAAAAAAGATGCGGTACACACACCTCGTCGCCCGGCAGTGGACAGCTACAGAGCCCGTCTCGGCTAAATGATATATGTACACATTTATATTCATCATGCTATAAAGTAAACATGAGCTAATGGTCAGGGAAGCATCCGAACCTGCGACACTAGATTGTCTTTTCATCTAAGAGCAGAGCTGCCAGTCACTGCCCAAAAATTAAAGAAAAAAGGGGATGGGATTCCCTGTTACACGTGTAACAACTTCTACGTTGAGACTACTAGAGAACCATTCAGCCTTGCCCCCTCCCCTCTCAGACTACAATATTACGGTAAAACCTCATGTATATGGCGTACCCTTAACTCATGCTACATATTTCAGGCCAACCTAGAGTCATATATTGGCCATTGTGATACTGTTCTATGGCATAAAACTTGTGTAAGATGCACCGCTAACTTTGGCTGAATCTGTAAGGTGCACTAGAAGTCCAGTCTTATACACAGGGTATTAAGGTATAAGGCGAATCTGAAGCCTCCTGCACCTTACAGTCATCCAAACCTCAGGGTGCATCTTATAGACAGGGTACTTTGACTATAGAACAGTACTAAATCTTAGGTCGGAGTTAGGTGCACCTTATAGCTTTCTCGTCTACTCAGGGTGCTCCTTAGACTCGAGATGCGCCTTAGATGCAGGAGATTACGGTACTGTAAGGGGAAACACACCTCCAGTACCCTGGACGGGGGCTGGGAGAGAGGTTAGCTACCACAATGATGATGCCATTACATGTCCCCTGACAATTAATCAATGGCACATTTATCACGGGGCCCGATATAGACTCTCTGTGTGAGGAGGGACAAAAAAAGACAAATGCAATCATCCTTCAGAATATCATAACAGAGCAAGGCAGACATGTATTATTACTTCTACATTATTCCTTTCTTTGGGCCTATTGTTCACCTCAAAACAGATACTGAGTTAGTGTCTCTAACTGAAGTTGTCTTTCTATTGAAAAATAATGTGAGATATATTCATTATGATTGGGGGATTCAAAGTAGATAGGAGCTTGTCTTAGTGCACTATGGGGATTTTCTTCGTAAATTGAGAGAGGCTATTTGTAATGATGACCTTTTAAAGCCAGCATAAGATTGACAGTCCCCATTATGTTCTAGCGGAACAGCGAGTTTCAGGGCTGGAGATTAGAGGCTCTGCATACACATGATCTAGGCTCGCGCTAGCCATTCGCCAGATCGCCAGTGGCGAATCAAACTACAATTTGGCTAACATTGGATTCGCCAGACTGGCTAATCCTTCTCCCAATTCACAACTGGGAATATGATATATGGAGTGTAGCATACCGTTGGAAAGCTTATAACATGACAAAACCAGTCATATGCATCCCCTCTTCATACAAATGAATATGACATTTCTGTGATTTTTCTCTTTAAAAATCTTGATAAAACATTTTCTGATTTATGATTAAATTGCTTAATATCTGTTCAGGGCTATACACAAATCTAGCCTATCGCAATTCCTCTATGATAGTTCAGCTCCTACTCAATGTTTCTGGGAGTAGCTGGCCATGTCCCCATTCAAACACAGTTTTCTGAAGAGACACTGTTGCACTTTCTTCCATCATGAAAAAAATACCAAAAATTTTCAGAAACGTGGATGAACCCTTTAATGCCTAGCCTTATATTAAATCCATATCTATGTGGAGCTCTATCACCGAACTGAGCTGCATGTAAACCCCCATTCAAAAGTGGAGTGGGATATTTAAAAGGTCTGATCATATTGAAATATCACTACCTTTGTAAATACTCTGTGGTACATGTACCTAGAAATGATGTGTTCTTATATTATATGAAGGTTGATCAGATCAATCTGGCTAATTGATTACATATCTGGCTAATCAAAAATGAGGCAAATTCGCCAGACTGGCTAACAGAAAATATGCACTAGCGCTAGCCTAGATGATCTTAAGCCTTTAAGGGCCGCTAATGCATTAATGCTTCAAGCCCATTGATCGTCATGATGCATGAATGCAGCCAGGGCTACATTTATGCATCAGCCAACCCTTCAGGGTTGATACACCCCCGGAGGGTCGGCATGATGCACCAATGAAGTGCTGGCGAGCAGTTTCGCCAGCACTTCATTGATGCATCATGACGACCAATGGGCATGATACATAACTGCATCAGCAGCCCTTATTGGGTTAAACAGCCAGACCCTGTATAATCCATGCACATTTATATTTTCATTACAATGCCACCCCCATGTCACTGGAACTGGGGTATTCACAGTAGAAAGAATTAAAACTTGTCTTAGTGTCTCTTAAATGAGAGACTTCTTAGTGTCTCTTAAATGAGAGACTATTGGTAATACAGGATATTTCAGACCTGGAGATTAGAGGCTCTGTATAGACATGGACTGAAGCAACCAGACCCTGTATAATCCATGCACCAATATTCACAGGGGAGATACGGTCCTGGCCGCCTTATCAGAGCTATATTTCAATGGCGGAAATAATCCATCACATTTTACCACAGGGATGGGGTATTACCATAAACACACACACAAAGGCACAGGCTCAATGGACGAAACCTGGGGGGGGGGAACAGTATGGGGTAGTTCTTAAAGGTCTGACACATGGTGGTCAGCCATTAACTATTTATTATTGTTGTGTGTGGGGTTGGTCTATGTTGTAAAGGGTCATATATTTACTGCATTCATGCTGAAAAAACATTAAGACTTATTGATATATGTGTCTTCCAATTCAAATACACTTTCTATGAATTAACTGTAATTTATTCAGGTAATACTGTATTTTTCTCTCCCTTTCACTCTCACTCATGATGCCACACTAGTTCAGGTGTGCCTAACAAGTCAGAAAAGTCTTAGATTACTCCTTAGTGTAGGGCCTCTTAACCTGCTGCCCTAACCATAGGGCACAGCAACTTGAAATCAACAACTATTAAGAAGGTAGGTATGCAAATTAGCCATGTGCTTTCAGGACCGCAGAATGTTGACACAGAGATGAAGGGAGACTAGCAGGGGTGTTCAATAGATTATGCAACAGGCACGCCAATTGACATACCTTTACTACTACAGGTAAGCACCTGGATGTATGCCTACTGAACACCCCTGGGGTGCAGAGATGACTGTGCCACAAGAGTGTCACCCTTCTCTATAATTAGAACACCTATACCCTCACTCTCTAGGCACAGGCTTCCATATAGCCTGTGCACAAAAGGCCATAATAAAGGCGGCACCCACTCACTACCAACTTTAAACTGAATTATCATAATACCACTTGTATAAGGTGCACCTCGCATATAAGGCGCATCCTAAACTGAGGGAAATGCTATGAGGTGCTTTCACGGGTGGATTTTGCACAATTTGGTAATAATGTAATGTAAATACACATGTGCTTTGCCTGTAGTGCTGACTTGGAAGGCTCTGTATGCACGGTCATGAGACAGTTCTAATCTCAGAGCTTCCCACATTTGCCGGGATTAAGTCTGGTGCGAGATCAGAGCCAGAAGTCACTGATGTCTGTATGCACATGGTGTTCCCAGGAAACAATTCGTTCCCGTAAGATCATAATAGGGTGCAACCTGACTTTGTGCAGGTTTCATTAGAAGCACCATAGAGGTATTCAATAGCCACACGCCTGATCTTGCTCTAGTAGCTGGAGTGCGAGTGAGTTCAGGGAACAGCGTCTGCCGATTGCTAGGCATGTGGCCTACTGAAATCCTCTCATGCGTGCCTTATACACGTGATATCACCAAACCTAAAATGACACGGTGGCTATAGGGGGACCGTATCTGAAACTTGTGCTGATGACAAAGAATGACATTATTGATTGGTCCTGTGTGGGTCGTCCTGACTTTGCACTGTTCTTCTATTCATTCATTATGCTCGGTACGATCAGGCACCGTGGTAGCCTGCGGGGAGTTAACCCTTTATGGACTACTGATACAGGAGTGTATCATGCCCATTGGTCGGCATGATGCAATATGAAGTGCTGGCAAGTCTACTCACCATCATTGGTGCATCATACTGACCATCCGGGCGTGTATCAACCCCATAGGGTCGCCTCGGCATGATGCACGAATGCAGCCCTGGTGAGTAACTCACCAGGGCTGCATTCATGCATCATGACGACCAAAGGGCATGGAGCATTAATGCATTGGCAGCCCTTAAATAGTTAGGGAAACAGGGCTCTGCGTGTTGGGCAGAGCAGGCGCTGCATATAAACAGTCCTGATTAGGTATTGTACAGGAGAAGTGGCTGTCCTACGCTCTGTGCTATTGTTATCCTGGGAAGGTATGAAACATAAACCAGTGTTGAAGTGACTGAACTCGCAAGTAACTTGGAAAGTATAGGTCTGGCAATTATATTAAGAAATATCAAACAAAGAAGAAACATAGTCCATAGGTATTGCATGTTCTCCTCTCCTATACAGTCACTTACAGAGTCTACAGCCAGTCTAAAACGTAGCTACTACGTCTCATCACGTGGATAACACCCAACTTGCCTAGAGCTGACACCCTAAGCTGACACCTCCATAGAAAAGCATTGAGGGCACAAAGCAACTTGCACCCATTTTGAGATGATATACTTTTTTAAAACCTTCATATCACAAAGATAAGGACCAGATAATAAGTAACAATTACACCTCTATGATCCTGAATATGTACACTATTTCATGACAGGTTTCATTTTCTCTCATATTCGATCATTTTGAAGTTATTTGAGGGTGATTTGACAGTCCCATCTCTCAAAGAGGCCATTTTGAGTTCTTAATTTTCAGCGTGCCCCAACCTGTCTCTAAAAACTTGGAAAAGTAAACTTTCCAAGTTAACAACACGAGGATAACCATACAGGGGTGGAGCTTTACATTACTGTAAAACATTGCTTATAAGCCACAGCCTATACATCATTGGTACGGCAAATAGGACCACCCTCAACTCAGGGTGCAGCTTATACCAGGGAGTTTTCATATCTAGACTATAGCAAGGAATAGAGGCATGTTCACATCCAAATAAAAGCTTATAGCAAAGCAAACAACTCAGAGTGCAGCTTCTATATACGTGGACATTTTCATATATAGTCTATTGTAAGCCTTAGATATAAACTGCTAGTTGTATCATAGTAGGCAGTGCAGTCCCCATAGGAGGAAAAGGACTAGTGTCAGTACGTTGGTAAAAGGACCAACGCACAGCAGTGATGTCAAGTCATGGCAATATGACGTCATTACACGTTTATCCATGGCTTCCGTTGCCACCAAGAGGACTAAGGCTGGGGTTTCTCATTGGTGTGACATATCTCTGACCTACTCTGTATATCCTAAGACCCGCAATATCAGTGTTGACGATCTTTTCGCCTCGAGAAAGACGTTCCATTTTTTCTGCCTACATGTTACCTCTTCAAGTTTAGTTCAAATCCCAATGTTGTCGCATGGAGAAACATGAAAATGGGCCTCTGTGATGTACTCCCGTGTATGGGCGAGTCACAGCAGTGATTGTTGGAACATTTTTTATAGGGTTTATCATCTGTTTCCTAGATGATTTAGCCTATAAGTAGGTAGGCCTGGGGCAAGGGTGTGTGTGTGGAAACTCCTGCATTCATAGAACCGTATTTACAGATGGGTTTGTCATGTTGGATCCCACCACTAACCCACTTGGCCCGGACCGCTTTACACGAGGTACTACCAGTACTGCAATAAGTGAAAGAGGCAAATGGGTCACTTCTTGCAGATTTGACCTGGCCCTCTGTGGAGACGAATGTTGACGCCGCCGCGGTTCCCATGGTGCCCGGCCAAACGGGGGTTCGGGGGTAGAGCCCCCGATCAAGGATATATGCCAAAACTCATCTGAATTTGAATTACATTCAGATGAGATCATCTGAAACTTATGGAAACTTAAATGGAAGAATATTATTCAGATGAGATCTCATCTGAAAACAGTCAGATCTCATCTGAAAACAGTCAGAAGTGTGTGACAGCATGGTCCCACCACGTCCCTGAGGAACTGAGGCAGCGTGAATGTTTGTCTCCAGTGTGACGTCATTCTACTTCCGGCCAGGTCAAAATCCCAAGAAGTGGACCACATGCGTGAAAGAGAGACTAACCTGTGGTAAAAGTGGAATCGTTCTGTGTACAACAGGAAATGAGTCTTGCCGCGCATGAAGTCCTTCCGTGCTTTCCTCAACTTGGCATCTTTGGTGTACCTAGAAGGATGAATGTTAAGTGTGAATACCATATTACTTTGCATATTAGCAGCGGCTTACTGAAGCCTACTGACATAGAACTGCTGAAATCAACCCCATGTGCTCCTTATAGCTCTAGCATCAACTCACGGGGTGTCTTATCTGCATGTTGGGCCTTACACGCAAGGCACTACAGTGCGTAATTTCTTTTTATTGTACCATAATCTCCCGCGTATAACACGCGTCCTCTAGGCCAAACAAAATGCTGGGGAGTCTTATACCTTATGAATGAGTGAGTAATAGATGTTTAACGCCATTTTGACAGCTGTGGTCATATTCATGGCAAGAACTACATTACACAATTTCACAGGGGAATGTGTCAGTGCCTGCGCATATGTGCACCACACACATCCCGAGGGGATAGGAAAGAGGAGAAATAGACCCTTTTAAGTGGGCTAGGGAAGCCCAGTCCGCATGTTGGGCCTTACACGCAAGGCACTACAGTGCGTAATTTCTTTTTACTGTAGTTTATAAATTTGGAGGTGCCTTAAGCCCCGGCGCTAACACACAACATACACTTATTTGAGACAGGTGCTCAATATGCTTTGACTCATCTGGGCATATATATGGTGTGGTAAACCCTACATCCTTTAAGCTTATATGACTCATCTGGGCATATATATGGTGTGGTAAACCCTACATCCTTTAAGCTTATATGACTCATCTGGGCATATATATGGTGTGGTAAACCCTACATCCTTTAAGCTTATATGACTCATCTGGGCATATATATGGTGTGGTAAACCCTACATCCTTTAAGCTTATATGACTCATCTGGGCATATATATGGTGTGGTAAACCCTACATCCTTTAAGCTTATATGCTCTCCTTCAACTTAAGCGGGGGATCCACTGGCATGAATTTCTTGCGACCGACACCTGTGCATGTCTTCTAACAGAAAACCTTCCACCAGTGGATCAGCTGCTGCGACTACGTTCATGCGACGTCCGAGCGGCGTGCGACAACATTTGCAAAAATCAAGATTAGATATTTGCGACTTCTCCAGCATTGGACTCGCGCGGGTCCGTTCGCGGGGCAATTCGCAGCAGTGGATCCCTAGCTTTATACAGAGGATGCACCTCTTATGCCAAGCCCTATGGTAGTTCAATCTTAAATTTCCATCTGGATTTATAGTCAAGTCTGACCCAAACGTTGTGCTTACTCAGGTGGTATAAGCGATAACTTACTGTAGAGAGAGCATCCATTATTTTTTCATTATTGTTAACTTATTGGGTACCCTGATTATGGATACATACACATGGTACTTACTCACAAATTGAGGCAAAGTCTATTTCTTCCTTCTTGAAGTAGTTCCTCATCCTGACATAGTCGAAGTAGGACGGGACGTAGATCATGGTGCGAGCCATGACTGGGTCTTTGTGCTCTCGGAGGACCTGGAGGATGGGTTCATTTCACGATTCAATGTTAGTTCATTCGGAATAGTCGATTTTCTAAATCCTGCATGAATTTGTTCATGAGCCTGTGATAACATCATCCTACATCCCTATACTGAGGAAGCGGATTGTCTTATGTGCACGGCCATTGCTGGAGCTTGTTACCAGCGAGTTTCAAGGATAATAGCTATCAGATTGGAACCCCCCCCCCCCACCCCTGAGAAGCCTGCAGTGAATAATTAATTTGGTTGATAATTAATCCCGTTCTTTAATGTAGATAGACCTTACCTTCTTGACAAAGAAGTCAAAGCGAGCATCTGCGAGCTGTGCATAGGAGGGACATTCTATCCGCATGAACATCTAAATGGACATGAAAAAACAAAGACTTTATTGAATCTGATTGAAGGTTGATTTGAAGTCGTGTCATTGTCTATCAATGTAATTAAAAATATATACAATATCATAAAACTCCCTACAAGACGCAGTTCAGTTCAAAATAGCTGTTCAGTGTTACTTATATAAGTAACATATCTAACCTGTGATAGTTGTGTGACGATCTGGCAGATGGAGCCACTGGGGAAGACTTTGGGAACGACCACCTTACCAGCGTAGTCTGAGTCAGGTTAAAGGAGATAACACACTTATGACACCTAGTGGCTGATATGGTAACTACAGATAACTAGGCTCTCTTGAATGAAGGACCAGTGAGGAAAGACTTCATGCCATAATCGGGTCTAAAAGAGATTTGCGGAAAGGTTGGTCAGGTTTGTTTCTTTTGGTGTGTTGCTTCTCTCTCTATGAAATTCTCTCTATGTCTAATCTGCAATATGATATGTCAAATATAGAATTCATACCACATTGTCCAATAGAAATTCTTGGAAGAGTTGGTCACTTCTTTATTGTCTGTTGGTATTCCTTTCTTAAATACCTTACATATTCTTTCTTTTCCTAATCATCACAATTGAGGATAGAGGGCTTGGATGGGCCCTGTTTTGCTAGTTAGCTTTATTACCTGAAACACATTGACCCTATTGGCTCTATAAACAAAGGATACTTTGGCAATGCTTGTTGAAGATAGAATTAATCTCTGGTGAAGCCACCCCACTGAAGATGAGCGTTTGGCGGTAGAACTTAGACCTGGAAGAACAGAGTACCATATAATCAGTCTATGTCTAATTGATCTTCAGGGAGGAAAGTCACTGACCACAAAAATCCCTGAAACTCACTTAGGGCCCATGAAATGTAGGTCTTGAATAGTAATGTATAGGTCTTTGGAGCTTGAAAAACCCTGAAATTAAGAAAAACCCTGAAGACTTCCATCCCTGTATAATCTCATAAAATTGTTTACAGTAAGTTGAAAGAGGGTAAATACTCCCTAAAAATCATCTTAAGGTCATATATATATACATCACCTACCATCCATTGAGCGTCCATAACCGTACACGTGAGAAGTCTACTCCGTGACTTTCTTTTGGTTGGAGATGCATATGGGCCATGAGGTGCTGCAAAGTGACAAGTAAAATTTACTATTACATACAGGGAATTTGTATCTAGAGAGGTGTGACAAATTCACCGACTACAGCAGAAAGACATAAACTATCTCAATATCAAAAGAAAAAAATTCAGTTTCAAAGTTTTTTTTATAGCACTTTAAATACTGACATACAATGTAATATCTTACCATAATGTGGTCCCAGTTTTGCATAAGGAATATGTCAGTTTGGTCAAAGATCAGCACTTCGATGGATGAGAGGAAATCAAAATCTCGGTCATCCTCACTGTAATTAGAAAATAGTTACTGTATCCTATAGTTCCATCTACATACAGTGACTGCCTATGTCAGTGGTTTAAGTAGTATATAGAAGTGTCAGTGGTGTGAGTAGTATATAGAAGTGTCAGTGGTGTGAGTAGTATATGGAAGTGTCAGTGGTTTAAGTAGTATATAGAAGTGTCAGTGGTGTGAGTAGTATATGGAAGTGTCAGTGGTGCAAGTAGTATACATATGGAAATGTCAGTGGTGTAAGTAGGATATGGAAGTGTCAGTGGTGTGAGTAGTATATGGAAGGGTCAGTGGTGTGAGTAGTATATGGAAGCGTCAGTTGTGTAAGTAGTATATGGAAGCGTCAGTGATGTAAGTAGTATATGGAAGTGTCAGTGGTGTGAGTAGTATATGGAAGTGTCAGTGGTGTAAGTAGTATATGAAAGTGTCAGTGGTGTAAGTAGGATATGGAAGTGTCAGTGGTGTGAGTAGTATATGGAAGTGTCAGTGGTGTGAGTAGTATATGGAAGTGTCAGTGGTGTAAGTAGTATATGGAAGTGTCAGTGGTGTGAGTAGTATATGGAAGTGTCAGTGGTGTGAGTAGTATATGGGAGTGCCTGTGGTGTAAGTAGTATATAGAAGTGTCGGTGGTGTGAGTAGAATATGGAACTAGATTATATATACAGACGATGTCGAATGCTCTCACCAGCCTATGTGGACCGATGTAGGAGGGGATAGGAATGATAAGATAAAGAGATAAATGTGGAGTTGTGCCCGCGCTTATGGACACCAAACACTCTTAGGACAGAAAAGGAAATCATAGGGCCCTTTAAACATTGGCCAGGGAAGCCCACATACATTTTAATCAATATAAATATTTAATTAATGTTCAACTTACCCTTCTGCTCCAATGATTGTCCGGAGCCCCAGGGGTGAGGCAATTATGATGTCTGATCCATAGAATTTGGAATAAAGTTTAAGTGTCTTCTTCGCAACGCTCATTCCTATCCGGAAATGATCGTCTATATTTCCAGAGAAGACTACATTGTAATCCTCTGAAAAGGGAATTTCATATCTTCAGCTAACTTTATTACCCTAATTTACAGTTTTATTTAATAGCTATTTCCCAATAATTACAATATATTCATTGATTTGTCGTGCAATGATAATAAATTGTAATTACCTGGTTTATTTGGGTCTGGTTCAGATTCTTCTTCCTCTCTAAATTCCTCATCAAATCGTTTCTTGTTCATCACAGTGCTCTGGAAAAAAGTACATAAAGAATTGAGATTTATTTGGCTTTTATACATTTAGGGGCCACTAGCGGCAATGCAAACGCTCCGTGTCCTTAATTATGTAATATTTTCCATTTGTAATATGTTCCATACCAGAGAAAAGCTGTTTAATAGCTTGGTGAAGTTACATAGACAGGCTACAATCAGACTGCTTTCTATCTACTGTAAAACCCAGCTTACTTTTAGACCCTTGATACAGCTTAGATGTGGGGTTTTATATATGTAGACTATGCTCTAACAGTATTAACAATAAGAGCGGCTTATACACGTTGATGGACACCTATAGACTGGTGTGACATATGTACGTTATGCACAGGGTGAACTTATACTTAAGGTATTAGGGCTGCTGTGCTTATAGCGAAACAAGCAATGCCGGGTGGGACCTATAGACTGGTGCGATTTATGCCCGGGGTTTTACAGTAGATGACATAACCGTTACCTACCAGTATTTGGTAGTAGCCTACTAGTCAATATCAGATGTGTGTTCTGAGTGTGTTTTCGTACGTAGGCTGAATATTAACTCCCTTACCTGATCACCTTGGTGTATGAGTGAGGCAAACATAGCGACTATTTTCTTCGCTGACTCTCGGAACGGAGCGACAATTAGAACCTTCGGACGGGTCAGGCCTTGATCTCTGTGGTCGCTTTAATAGACAAGTTTTTATTGATTATAATATGGGATAGTGAGAGGTAAACGCTTATTCAAAATTACTAATGTCATTACAAAAATCAAATTTTCATTTGAATTTACATGCTAGATGAAAAGTGATTTACTTACTCAGAAACATCCTCCCCCTTCTCTTTTAGTTTGGTATTATGTGCTATGACGCGACTTCGTGTTCTGAAAACATAAGGACACAAATACTTTTCAATGTGAAAAAGCAGCATCGCTCATTCAAGACAAGACACATTGTATATGACACCTTTATAAGTATGAGCATTTCGGCAAGTATTTTTTATGAGAACTATGGCCAGTGGCTGGAAAAGTTAAGTGTCTACCCCTGCTAATTCTTGTTGATAATCTGCATCATATGAATCAGTGAGGACGTGTATCAAGTACATATGAGGACTTACTTCAGAATGTGGTTAAGTGCATGAGTGCAGTAGACAAGGCGGATCTCCTCTAACCGCTCTGGTGTTTCATCAGGGTAATACAAGTCCTGAAAAGGGAATAATGCACAATCAGTAATCAATACATGTCGTTGTCGGCATTGCCTCGTGTAACAAGGTTGTAATTGACCTTTTGGCAAAATTGAGTTTTCTTCTGTTTTAAGATATAATGACCCTTATCTACCTTCAATAAAAATAGTGAGGCTCTGTCCATGATTATGAATGACATGTGTGCCTTTAATACAGACCCCAATGTAATATTGTTCTTGGTGCTATAGTAAATTGGACCCTTACTTTTGTCTCTCCTGCAAATGCCAAAACTAAATATTGCAGATACAACGATACAACCGTGTTGCACTAAGGCGATGATGTATTACATTCATGTCCATATGCTCTGAGATATCACACAGCCTATACATAATACATGCACCACAATAGCCCTGATAGGATTATCAAATATCTTAGAACTATGTTGTGCCATCTTAATTCAGTTATTAGCAGAAAGCATACTTTCCTTTTGAGATAGAGTTTATATAAGTATCATGTCAAGAACCCAAACTTTAATATTACCTGATAATTGTTCATGACGGAGAATAAACTATGTTGTAGTGACGTCAAGGATTCTGGAAATGGTGAAGGGGTTTTATTATTTTTTTTTTCTTTCTTTTCAAATTATTTTAAGGGGTTTTATTACATTTCGTGCTCCAACATTCTGGTAATCGTTTCAGTTTAAAAGTTAAAAACTATTTACTTCATCACCGTTATATTCACACAATTCATATAATTTGTCATCAAATGAAAATATCTAACAGACAAGGATTAAATATTTCAATAAAAATTTATACTTTCAGTCTATGTTCTACAGTACTTACCTTTATCGCTAAGTTCTACATTTCCTAGTTCTGTATTAGTTTCTCTAATTTGGTCAGCTAATTTTTGCTTTACCTGAAAAATATAATACATGTCTTATTTTAATTGCTTCGCATATAGAATGCATTTACAAACTTTTCCACCGATGACCAATAGTCAATGATCTTAAATCGATTAAAAAAGGAGAATAATGTCTAGGTAGGCCTACTTACTCGTAATTTCTTAAAGTCTTTTAGCTTGGTGTTGAGGGTTGGTTTACTACCTCCGCTAGGTTGGGATATCGAACATCTTCCAAGGGCAGGAATCTGGGGACAAAGAGAAAAAGATTAAAGTGGGGAACATTGTCGTCTTCATCCCACAACACGTAGTAGGTAAATAGAGTGCTGACTGTAGTATCAAAACAAGTACGGCAATACCTCACGTACAAGGCGCACCCAGGAGTTGAACCCATGGGGGCAGTTAGGGCTTGGTTTAAAGCACCGGTAATGTAATATTTCCATGCCAGCCTGGGCAGAATCGGAGTTCAGCTACATTACATATGATGCGATCTTCGCATGTAAGGCACGGCTTATGCACAAGGTATCGCTGTAGTAGGAGAGGGGCGGTTGGAAAATATACCCAGTACGTAGCCTGTAAGTTATTTCCTATATAAATCACCAACCACCAACTGATAATCAATAACCTTACGTGTATAAATAAAATTCCGTATGAGAAATACTTACAGCAAAGTGACAAGCATGTTTCAAACTCCTTAAACATGATAATCATCACTTGTTTACAGACTTTTGATGCAGTCAGGATAACAGTCAATATGCATGCCCTGATAAGGATGGAAATCAGAATAAGTACCTTTGTTTCCTCACGTTCCCACGGACTAGAATTTTCTAATTTTTGCACAAAATCCTCCGCTATGTCCTTCTCAAAATGTATGCTAAATGGATCTGAAAATAAAATATATTTGATATTGATAAGAGACAGTAACGACCACTCAAACATCCTACAAATGTGATTTCAAGTGTGTTACACATGGATTATCCAGAGCATTCTAATTTTTAAAAGACACAATTCTCAATTACACTCCTGTAATATATAAAACGTGAGTAAATGAGTTAGTAGGATATAGAGCTCGCTCAGTAGGTTTGCATTGCTTGATCTGGGACGTGGTGAGATAAGCATGGATAACCGCCCACATAATGGGTACCAGTTGTTACATGATATACCCAAAAAGTCTGTAGTGAATACAGGGAATTATATGATTGGTTGATACTGTATCCCTGGTCTACCCTATATAGGGAAATGAACTTACCAGTTTCCTTAAGTAGTGTTTCATCTTCATCTTTATCACTGTCTCCCTCGTCCTCTTCGACATCATTGTCTTCTCTGTCTTCATCACTTGACTCTTCTTCTCCCTCTTCTGCTGACTCATCATCTTCGTCTTCAGCCTCTGACTCCTCACTCTGTCCTTCTTCTGTTATAGGATTCTCTACCTCTTCAACATCTCCTTCGTCGTCGTCTTCTCCTTCGGCATCTTCATCAGAATCTACAAATTATGAAATAAAATCATTAAAAAAATTGAAAGACTGAAGCGACTGCGCGTACCGCATGAACCATTGCTGGTACCTGCCAAAGGACATATCTCCAGTGTGTCTCGACGGCCAGTAGCCAGCTATAAACTTATTACTAATTTTGACTCGTACATACTACCGGTAAATGGGGAAACACACATGGGTATATAAAATGAAATACATGTACAACTGAACAGGGGCTAGATTCAAAGGAATATTTTGAAAAAGGTAGAAAATATTTCCCAAAAACCTCTTTGCCACTTTGGGTGTTTACATCTTATGTATGAAAAATGACAAGAGTTGTTATTTTGTCTCGACGTTTCACAGCTTCCGCCTCTTCAATTCATGAAAAGTACAAATTAGTTTCTCTACCTTCAGCAGTATGTTGAGCCTTGGAACTGATTGTGGACAAGAGTTGCTGGAAGGGGGATTCCTCTTCCTGGTCACTTTCTGATTCACTCCCGCTTGTCCGGTCCTTGAAGAGATACATATAGTTAGCATAAGAGTCCACAGTGAACATCTAGGCTACTGGGGATATCTTAATCTTTTGAAGGTAGGCTATATTTTTCATTAGATGCTGCTATATTTACATAATCAATAATGTTTTTTTAACAGCATGCCACTATTTACATAACCAAAGAATATAAGAAAAAAGTATTGCAGGGTGACCGGCAGACCCCTTTGAAAAAGTAGGACAAAAGTAGGACTGAAATTTTTCAAAAAGTAGGACTAAAGTAGGACAAAAGTAGGAAAATATAAGAAAAAATAGGACATATGTAGAATAAACAATGCATGTGTAACAAAACTATTTATCCTCAGATTTGATAAGCTTATATGTAGAATCTATTAGGATAATATTCCAGAACATATTTAAATGGTGCTCAGTTTGTACCTGTACCATTGGTATGTGAAACATGATATACAGTGGTTTCATGAAGGCAGTTACTGTGAATCTGCTATGTCAAAATGATGTACAGTGGTCATGTTGGAGCACAATGTGTGAAATAAAACAGTAAATTGTTTCTTTGTCATGAATTGTTGCCAATGTATTGGGATTACTGAGATTGAGAAATTGGCTAGTTAATTCAGCACACTAACAATTCTATGGAAAATGTTTTGCTGAACATTGCTGCCATACAAGATCTGTGAGGTACTAATTTTGTGAAACCCCTCTATAGAACTTAATTAATAAGACACAGTTTTTGTACAATGTATTCATGTACTACACAGAGGGTATGTCACAATATCACTGTCTATGCGGACCCCTGTCTATCACTGCCCCTGTGGTGACCCCCCCCCCTGTGACTGAAATTCCCTATCTATTTGAACTTGTGAATGCCTGTAAATGCAAACCCTGTTTGGTTTGGTTGATTTTACCTCCACTAATAGTAATTAAGAGTTAGCAGAGAGACACCAAACCCTGTGAGATCCACAACCTTCACTCCATAAAACTACTATCCACAGGTCGCCGAATGACCCATTCTTATAGCTCAATTCATACCCTATAACCATTGTAATCCAAACCCCACTACTCTAAACTTTTGTCTTGTAAAGGCAAAAGAGGCTTTGTGAAAGTTTGAAAAGCTGTTAAGAAACTTATGCAGATTTGCCCACTGTCTTGGCAACAGTATCTGAGCAGAACATCTCATTGTTTACGGTTTTGGGCGTTCCCAGTTTCGTTTTATTGTAATGTGAAAGCACATCCAGTTTCACAGATCATACTAACAAGTTCCCTCTTGTAATATGGTCCGAGTCCATCTGAGAGCAGATATGACACTTTGGACTTGCTCAGTGAAAAGTGCTGTGATGTCACACAGGGAAACATTATCTCAAATAAGTCAGACAATCCTTTACAAGACCGAAAGCTGAAGTTGCTCTCATATACTTTGTGGGCCCATAGGATTTCAGCAATAGCAGTCTCTTCTTGCTGGGAAGCTGTCTGCACCATGAATGAACTAGGCTTAGCAGAGGTGCTTGCCCTGGGTACTGTTTTGTCACTTATCGTTGGTTCAGCACCATCTGATACAGATACACTAGCAGCTGCACTAGCACTTTTCTTTTCGAAGTGGCGCTGTACGCTTCCAAATCTAGCTTTAACAAAACCAGTATGCTTAACCCTTGACGCATGGGCTAGAACTTGCAGGAGACCTGTATTGTCTATTTGAAATGATTTGTTGCATAGTGTGCAGTAGGCTTTGTAAGCAGAACTTGGATCTTCAGGACACCACTGTTTGATTAAATTTCCATTTTTATCTGTCTTATTTAACCAAGATTCTTGAAATTTTGTGGGATTTGGCATGTTTCTATAGAGTTCTATAGCAGGCTTTAATCATCTAGGTTACTTGATGTCAGATGAATCCGTCACCAATCTATTGACCCATCACCAGCAGTGGCGCATAGCCCAGGGATGTAAGTCAGGAATGGGCAAAAATCAGGAAGCCATACATTTACTTGATATAAAAGCTTTCTATTCTTCCAAACAACCCTCTTTACCACTTGTATAAGGAAAATAAACATCAGTCAAAAATTTCAGAAATCAGTAAATTCTGATAAAACATGAAGACTTACATCTAAACTAAAAGCACAGCAATGTTAAGGGATTGCTATCTTTGTCCAAAAGTATCATGACAATCATAACAACATAACTGCAAGTAATTCTGAATGTTTTCTACATTAGCACTCCATGGTTTAAAATATAGATTGCAGCCAACACTGACACCATTAGTCTCTTATTGACGTTTCATGTAGCCACCTTTTGATAATACCTCCCTGATCACTATCATTCAGGTGTTTGCATGTATTCTGTTAAAGGGTTTATGAGTGAAACATTAGTATAATACTGGTTTTAATGCTCAAAGCATATATATCCACCAAGTCAATCACTAACCATCACCACACAACTAACTTTAGCCTTATCAACATCAATTGATACACCAATGGTGTCAGAATTGGCTCATTCATTCCACAAGCCAATATCTCTGAATCTTTAATGAAGATGTGGTTAATAAATACTGCAAATTGCAATGATACAACTCACATGCTGAGTCATAGATATCTTACATAACAGTAAAACTGCACTATTCATAAACCATGTGGAGGCTAAATGTAATAGCGCTACAACTCCACTACTCAGTTTCTTGCAAGTACTAAAGGAGCGTGACAGACAAAATTTGAGTACCAGATAATAATGCAAATGAAATTACAGAATTTGCTATCTACCCAAAGTAATGTTACTAGCCAGTGCAAGACTAAATGGATAAAACATATAAGAGGAGGAAAATCGTTCACATGCCATAGTTTTGGTAATAACATCAGGAACTCCTTAATAATTTACCATGCCTGTGATAAGTTCCCATAGGTACCTCATTGGGAACTACAATAGCCTATGCATGGCACACATTAAGACTTGAGGGTTGATTTCACTTGACAAAAGTTACTATAAACATGTACTGGCACAAGCAAGATGTGCTTCAAAGCAACTAACGGTACTTTTATATTGCATGCGCCAAAGCAAAATAAAAAAAAGTAGGAAAAAGTAGGTATTTTGGAGAAAAAGTAGGAAAATAGCAAAATCATAGAAAAATAGGAAAAAGTAGGATCGCCGGACACCCTGGACTATTGTGGAAAATTGGTGTTTCTATACAAAATATTTTCTCATATCTTAAAGGTAAATGAAAAAGATAATGACAACGCAACTGAACAGCACACTATCTGTATTGATTTGATCTCTTTTCTTTAAGAATTATGACAACGCATTTATTACATCGACTTCAGCTGTTTCCTCCTCTTCGACATCTACGATCTTCTTATATCTGTCCTTTGAATCATCCCTAAAAGGAAAAGAAATAAGGGAAGTTGCATTAGGATTTAAAGTGGTCAAGACCCATTAAAAGAAGAAGGGTTGTGTTAAGATACACAGAGGTCCACAAGTATTTCTTCAAACTAGTGTTTCTTCGGGAGTTAGTCTCAAACTTTGTTTCATGAGGCTGTGCTTCTTAAAATATTAAAAGCTTGAGAGGCAACTGTAGTGGAATTCCCCGCAAAGGGAGTCTAGTACTTCTTGTTGTGTTCTTAAGTCCATTAGGATGGCTGTCATCGCTACATTAGCGATGACAGCCAAAAGTAAGGACCCCAACAAAATTACAAAGCTCATACACCATATTAACCACCTGAATGTTTGCAGTTCATAGCTTTTTGAATCAAGTTGATACTCCTTCTAGAACCATTGTTGTGCCACTTTACAAATCGGAAAGCTGAAAATCTTTCTGTCATGCTTCACCTTACATTTTCCACAGAGAAAACCGACAGTAAAACATACGCTGCATTCACAGTATTTGGCCATTATTTACATAATTATTGATAACTTCGGATTGAAAAGGTCAAAATGATGCCTTTAGATTTACGTCGTATCTTTCTCCAGCTGACTCTATGTCACAAACTGGTATTCAATGGGCAGGTATTGTCACTACCTTCTATCGGCAGTAGATCTTCTGATGCCTCCCCAGACTCTACAGGCATGTCCTAAGGCCATGGCGTTAATAAATGACCCAGTATACCAGGCCTTTGCGCAGTGGAATGCGCTGGGTCCTGATCTGAGATGGTTAGTAGATAAATGTGCTTTCAAAAAACAAATAAAAAAGAAGCTGATTAGTTATTTCTACGAACATTGGAGATCTGATAGTATGTGCTGGTTGTATGAAGGGTTCAGTATATTAAGGACATTTTTTTTGGTTTGAATTTACTTTATTTGACTAAATATATATCGAGCATAGTTTATAGTAGTACAGAGATCAAGTTATATATCGACATCTCAGATAATATTATGATTGAAATATCCTATTTTAACACGAAAAAGTACAATGTTTACTTGAAGAGATACGCAAAATTTCCATGTAATACGATCGATAATATAAGTCAAGCAGAAGGAAGAGGACCTCATCCCCACTTAGCAGTGTTAGGTTGATAATTCTGGTCCTACCTATCTTCCCAAAATAGTACGAAAACTTTGGCACATAGATTAATAAAGTAATAATAAAATATACTTATATGGAGTCATAGAGATAATTCAGTAGTCCATGTCACACATTAGAGGCTTCTTTAAAGTAAGTATGAGAGATTAACAGTAAGATTGATATTATTGTATAAGTTTTCAGAATGTACTATGCATTTCCATACGGAATAAGAGACTTTAATGATTTTTTGGATTCATTTTTGAATTGATTCAGATTAATAGCAAGTCTCCTTTCAGTAGGTAAGGCATTCCATATGAAGGCTCCATAATATTCTACGCTCTTAGCATATGCCATACCATTTGGGGTTATAATCTTCAACATAGGCGCATCGTGTAATCTAGTAACAATTCTTCGATCGTCTTTATAATTATCATCTTGTGCTCTAGTGTACATATAATTTAATAAATGAATATGTCTTCTATCACCAATCTTATTAATTTTTGTTACATTGTGTATATAGTTGGTGTTTGTCAGATGAGGCACCCCAAGACATATTTTTATACAGCGATTCTGAGCATATTGGAGTGGATCCAAATATTTATCAAACGTGGTGGCAAAACAGATATCAGCATATTCCATGTATGGGAGGATAGTACTTTTGTATATTCTTATGGCTAAATTCACATCGAGATATCTTCTTAGTTGACATAATTTATAGGTTTTGTATGCAATAGTTTTAACTTGATTAGATAGATGTAGATTATAGTACAATAAAGGATCGAGGGTAACCCCAAGGTATTTATAACTTGGTACCACTTGCAGTAGCTGATCGCCTAAATGTATATCAGCTTTTAGTGTATTGAGTTTTTTAGTACTTGAGGAGAAAATCATTATTTTGGTTTTGGCTACATTAATAGATAATTTGTTTTGTATACACCAAGTTTCATACATCTCTAGGTCATTCTGAAGATCAATTTTAGCTGACATATACGAGTGATGTGCTGAATATATTACAGTATCATCAGCATACAGTTTAATGTTACAATTTTTTACACAATTTATTACATCATTCACATAAATTAGGAATAATAGCGGACCCAAAATTGACCCCTGGGGGACACCACACGTTACAGGCTTTTTACCAGACGTTATACCATTAGCTATTGTAATTTGGTGTCTGTTCGTCAGATAATTTTCAAACCAATGGTAATTGTCAGATCTTATACCGTAATGATTCAATTTTATTAGTAGTACAGAATGATCGACCGTATCAAAAGCTTTCCTTAGGTCTATAAATGCAGCTATAGTGGAGTTACCCACATTTAGATTTCTTTTAATATCATCAGTGAATTTTGCCAGAGTGTCTATAGTACTATAACCTGATCTAAATCCTCCCTGATGGGGCGTTAATATTTTTTCTTTCGCCAAAAATCCATACACTCTATTATGTACAATTTTTTCAATTAATTTGCATGGGAGGGGTAACAGTGATATTGGTCGGTAGTTATTCACTAGTTTATCATTGCCAGCTTTAGGTATTGGGGTTACCTTTGAGAGCTTCCAGTCATCTGGTACCGTATTTGAGGAGAAAGACAGATTAAATATTTTGACAAGTTTGTCGGGAGCATGAGTAAAGATTTTCTTTAGTACGTTGGTGGATATATCTGAGATTGCTGAAGATTTGTTAATATTAATGTCATGAACTAGTTTCCTAACTTCTTGCAGGTTAGTAACAATCGGGTCCATTTCATTTACAACATGTTCATCATAAGGTTTCCAAGGTAAATATAAATCCCTAGCAAGAGTAGGTCCAATATTTGCAAAATATTGATTAATAAAATCAGGAACTTCCTCTCTGTCAATAGGTGTATTGTTGTTGTCATGATCGAGTAATGATATCTCTTTCACGCTATGAGGATGTCCTGGTATCAGATTATTTATGACTCTCCAGAATTTTTTGTGATCATTTTTGTGATTTTGTAATTGTTCTTTAAAGAAGTTTTTTCTGGCTTTATCAATTACCTTGTTCGCATTATTCCTGAACACTCTCGAGCTTTCCCAATCTTCTTCTTTATTAGAATGTCTAGCTTTCCATAATTTTCTATTTTTTTCCCTTATAATTTCATAAACATTTTGGGACATCCATGGATCTCTATATCTATGTACAAGGAATTTATGTACCGGACAAAATCTATCAAGAATGTCACGTATGGCTGATTCAAGCAGGGACCAAGCTGTATTAACATCTGTTGTATTATTAAAGTTGTCCCAATTCACTTTATCAAATTCTGATAAAAGAATTTCATCAGATAGCTTTGAATAAGAACGACCTGTTATATATACCTGTTCTTGAGGGATTTTCATTTTTTTTCTTATTAAGAATATTGGGAGATGGTCAGAAATATAGTTATTACATATACCTGATACAATAAGATTTGGTCTGAGATTTGTAAATATTAAATCAAGCGTTGCCTTTTTCCTCGTAGCATTTTTAATTTCTTGGTTCAAACCAAAGTGTTTCATTCTATTTAGTAAGTTATTAACTATATCTGTGTCCTCATTGATATTAAAGTTGAAATCCCCCAAAGCTATAATTTCGAAAGTGTTTGTATTTTCTAAGTTCGAGAGTATATCTGATAGGACGTTAACAAATAGATTTTTGTCACCGTCAGGTGGTCTATATACATTTAGTAATAAAATTGGTTTCATATGATCTTTAAGTATGCATATACATTGGATTTCAATTGTACCATCAGATTTGTTAAGATATTCATATTTCTGTATATCATGTTTGATACCATGCTTTATATAGATACATACACCCCCACCTGTTTTAATTTTTCCCTTATTGTCGAGGATTTGCCTATCTAATCTATATCTAGTATAACCATAAAATTGGAAGTTAGATTCATCGTCTTCACACTTGAACCATGTCTCAGAGAACGTAAAAATTTCAAGGTTAGATGGGTAGATTTCAGCACATATAGATGCATAATTTGCTTTGATACTTCTTGCATTTAGGTGCAGAATACGTAGACCTTTGGAGTCTTCTATTTTCTTTATATTTGTATAATACATGTAATAATACATTGAGTTGGTTTCTTTAATCTTTCCATTTTCTCTCTCTCAGTACAGTAGATGGATTACATAAAATTAACCCAAAATTTACTCCACTATGATAAATAACCAATATCGGAACTTCTGCCTTTATGCAGTCCCGTATACCGGTAGTGCTATTAAACTTGATAGGCTTTTAATACAGCTGTTTGACTTTAGCCCAGGATTTCGTAGGTGATGGTAGAGAAATATACAGAAAGTTAGGGATTATTTTGTTGTTGTCTTGCTGCGTCTTGAAGTCTAATTTCCTCTGCAGTTGGGAGAGGTTGTTCACCTGTATGTCCATAACGAATTTTCATCAGAAATTCTCCCAACTTGTTGGCACATTCAGCTTGATTATGAGCAACATTTCTTATATTAATATCGTTTTTCTGTCCAAGATGGAATCCAGCCCCATATGTACGATGTCGCGTAGCTTCATATAGGTACTTGCCCTTGGTCTGGACTAGTTGTTGTAGTAGTAGAGGGTCACTGAATTTGATATCCAGCAGCTTCTGCATCACAGTTTCGTCAATGTCGTACCAGTCGTTGGTTTTCTTACATGCACGTCCAGCGAACATGCTATCAAGTGGTGTGGCAGCAGAGTTTACCTTCCTTAGGATATGAACTTGGTTGGATACTACACACATTTTAGCCTGGTATGCTCTTTCAACAGAGTCATGTGTGGCCTTCGAATTTTATTTCAGATTTGTAGAGGTTAGAAAATACTGAATGTTCACTTTGGAAGGCAATACCGTCTTGAGTTTGAACAGTTTTAGCATTTTGTAGGGATAGATCATGAGGTAAATTCCCCAGCTCCTTGTATGGGTAAGCTTGACCTTCTATGATGATTTGTGTTCCTCTAATAGAGCAGTCCACCCCCTTACCACGTGCCAATGCGTGGATTGATCTCAGGTCATTTTGGATTTGTTTTTCTTCCTTGGATATATCGTCAGCTAGGTGGAGACCACGCCATGCAGCATTTCCTTTCAGTTTTTTTACATTAGAGAACATCTGGATTTTGTAGTGGGCTGAGGAGAAGATAACTACTATAGGACGATTTCTTTTTTTGAAGTTTGTGTTTTGCTTTTGTTGTGCAGTAGGTACATACTTCTTACCTCGTCGATATATAGCCTCAGCCACAGAGTTGTTGAAGTCGAGCCCCAGGTCATTGATAATTTGGTCTAAAGTGTCTCGAAGACTACCTGGTTTGTCCTCATCAATACCTTCCAGAACAAGAATTCTTCTTTTCCTATCAAGATCGTACCTTTCAAATTGATTCTCATGTTTTTCAAGCTCAGAATGGGCTTTGGTCGTTGCTGAGGTATTAGATTCAATTTTATCACTGTGGATAGATAGAGAGGAACTATGTTCATCCAATCGTGTTTCGATTTCTGGGATAGTGACAGTTTTACCATTTGGGAATCCATTTGGTCCGAAGAGTCTTGTCTCCATACCACCTAGAAGCCTAATCGTCCTTCTGGCAATAGATTCTTGGACCTGTAGGCGAGTATCAATTTCATTTATTTTCTCAATAATGTCCTTTGTTGACGATTTGTGGGTCAGGGGGGGTAGAAGAGTTTCGTTTTCTTCTTCAGAATCGGATATTTCTGCTTGCAAAGTTGTATTTTTGTTCGTAGCGGAAGTGGCAGCCATTGTTTTAGGTTTGCCGGAAGCTAGCTCCGAGTGGGGCGACTGTTTCGTATTTCTAGTCGTTGGCATTTGGTTTCGTATATTGGTTGGTACAAGACAAGTTTTTAGAGACTTTATAATCAATATACTACTTTCACAAATGTTTTAGAATCATTCCGGCATAGGACTGTGATCCATTTGGGCTATAGAAAGGTCAATCTTGCTTTGTTTACAAACCGTTGAGACGTACGAGCATGGGCGCCGCCATGTTGGATTTTCTGATCAACATGCCGTTGGAGTAATTACAAATCCTTCATGTGTCGAGGAGGTAGGTTCCATAAGTTCCTGGTATCCCTCAAAGTGTTGTATTAGGTTTCATAATATTCTTGTACACAAATATAAGTTGAGTAATGTATGGTTACTACAAAACCAACAAAAACCCAGACCGCGCCAAACCTCCGCGTCTTAGCCCTGTGCCATTGTTTCGCAAATCCCCATACATCTATCCATAACAGTCAAGTTAGTCCATCCTCTCCATTACCATGATATAATGCTTACTACCACTGCTGTTGTACGGCACCATCTGCCCATGTATTTGTGTAATTTATGTATTGTCATGTGTTGTTACCTATTTAGCCTTTACCCAGCCTTAAAGGTGAAGACATTGACCAAAGATTCACATGTTATGTGGTTAAGTTCATACAAGTTTTAAAACCATGTTAAAAGTGTAGCCCTAAAGCCATCATGCCATACGTGATTGTACGACTGAGATATATATTATGGTGATTTGTAATAATAAGCCCTATTGGAATTATAGCCAGTCACACGTAGCAGGTTAGCAGTTTGGTATATGCAGGTAGATCATCGTGACGCTGACCTGTAACCCTATCTGTAATAAAAACCTTTGAAACTTGAAACTTGTAGCTCGAAGTTTATAGATTGACATACCTATGTGAGATCATATTACTAGGGGGACAAGTATTTTAAATTTCAAGTCAAAATGAGAAATAAAATCATTTTTTTCTTGAATATTTTGGTTTAACACCTTCTGTAGATTAAAGATACCGTAATCTCCCGCGTATAAGGCGCGTCTTATACGCCAAACAAAATGCTGCTGAGTCTTATACGTGGGAGGGACATTGCCTTGAGTTTGGGGTGCGCCTTATAGGGGGGGTATTTTTACTATAGAACAGTACTAAATTAACAAAAATCTGCCCTTAGGGGTGCACCTTATACGTGGGACAGGCCTCCCTGAGTTGGGGGTGCGCCTTATATGCGGGCTGCGCCTTATACGCGGGAGATTACAGTAGCTAAAAATAGCTCATGTGTACATATTATAGCCCATGGTATTCTAGCCTAAAAAATGCCAGAGAATAAGCCTGTTTGTTTGACCTGCTTGGCAAAACAGTATTTGCCTGCTTGGCAAAACAGATTATGGACAACTTAAAGTAGGGAAAACATGCCAAACTTTTATTTTAGATTTACCTGGATAATTTTACATCACCGGGAAGCTGGCAACTTGAGTAATTTAATGGTGTTTGAATTGTCTTTATAATGGTACTAGAACAGAAGTTATGAGGGATTAAAGGTGGAACTTCTATAACATTTTCTGTCAGTGGATTTCCAGCCAGTGTGGGTCTTATCAGTCCCTGCCCACTGTGCACAGGCTGCACTGGTTCTCACACATTTCAGACCTTGCTTTACTTGATCTTAAATTAAATTGGATTGAATTATCATAGAGGGTACCCAATTATATCACTGTAAGCACAACAGTTTTGGGGATTAATTGGCTATATTTTGCATCAAAAGGCACTAAGATAAGTATTATAGATCATGTTGGAAAGTCAAAATTTTCTAAATGGCAGTGTGATAAGCGGACCTGAAATTCTTGGATCTTTTACTCAACTCTCCTATACTCTTTAGCTTTGGGCTAATTTGGGCTAATAGATAATAAATAGCTGATTAGAGATTCTAAAAGTACACACTTTTGTGGTTATCCCATATAAGTTTAAAAAAGTTACACAAATATTTAGTTTTGATATTTTTGGGTTTAAGTCAAAACTCTTCTGAAATATATACAATCTGTCCAGATATTTCATTCTTTCTACCTCTATGGTAACTGATAATGTCTTAAGCTTTCAATAGAGGTCTCAAATGTAAAAGTTGACCAAGAATTAACATAAAATATCAGCATTTTATATTTCAAGGTTTTATAGAAATTACAGTCTGCACACACCAATACCCCTTGAGAACTGATCAGATATTAAATCAATCACTGGATCTAGAATAAAATGACCCACAAATTCTGATTCCTTGGTTATTTTTACCCTTTTAACATGAACACAGTTATTAGACGTGATGTTATGTTTATTATTTGAGTGATTTTGGAGACTCAAAATTTGGGATACTATGCAGCAAGTGGTCTGATTTGTCTCAGTGCACCAGTGTGACTTTTTACAGAAACTGAAACTTGTCCAACTTCACTCTTATAGGCACTGACATAACTCCCGTGGGCGGCTCTGCCATGCGCGGACGCCCACAATGTGATAAAGCAAAAGTGGGGGGTCTTCAGGGTGACCCATCTTAACTTATTGATTCTGAAGCTGTTTACTGGTGGATCTGGACAATTAGGGTATCATTTTAATGGCCTTGTAGGGGGCTTTAATATGCATGTACTTTTTCAATAGTTTGGGAAGTAAAAAAATATGTTTCCCCCATATGAAGTTGAAACTTAACTTCGGAAGATTTTTATTGTGTGAAATATGCATCTCACATATTTAAAAATGGTACTCACATATTCCCTGGTTAAATAAGGTTTAGAAAATGTCTAGTCTTCTTCTTTCTAATAAGCAACACTATGTTTTCTAAGCAACTATAAAATCATGACCTATTAGCTCTGTGAGGGGGAGTGAGAGATTAGCTCTAACACCTCCCCCACTGCACCACACCTGTAGGCCCACCACTGGAGGGACCACCTGGAGGTGGCCCCTACTGTAGGACTGTCTACCAGGACTTCTCTCTGACTGACTAGGAGGGCTTTCCTTTGACGTTTGAACATCAGTGACAGAGTGGGAGGAGGGGTCCAGTCAGGCCCAAAGACTCCTCCTTGGGACAGGGTGAGATCATTCTAGTCAGGTGGACATTTCCCTAGCCTGGGCCTAGGCCAAAACCTATCTGACTGAGAGGATATCAGTAGACTCCTTTAAATATGGAAGGAAGGATGGACACAAAATGTCCCTTTGACCTTGACCTTCAATAGGTCAACTTGACCTTCTTGGTAAAATAGTGAAAAAGGTCAACTAATCATTGATTAAATCATTCATCTTGCTAAATCTCAACAAATGTTAACCCATTTACAAAAAAAATTTAAATTTGACCTTTGACCTTAAATTGACTGTGACCTTGATCAAGGTCAGGCCATAGGTCATCAGAACCACCCCTTAAGGACCTTTCCTCTACTTTTTATTTCAAGTTCCTAGTGTCAATATCTTCTGAGAAACAGTGGTGTTCCAGGCATTTCTGACCAAAGGCAACATGATCACAAAATTTGAATCCTGATTAAACTCTTAAGTATGGGTTATTTTGGCAGAATATTAGGGTCATTTTGTGGTCTTTGGATGGTCATAATGTCACTTTAAATTAAAATAGAGACCGGGGATAGAGACTTCATTCAAAAATCAAATCCAGTTGTTTTCTTGAGATCTATCCAATGGTATACAAATAGAATACATAGTATATAGATTTGAAAAACTAGGTAAGTGCATAACTCTTACTCAGTCAGCATAGAAATACATATTGATCAGAATAACATGCTAGTCTAGAGTGAAGCCTTCCCTTAAATTTGGTGTTAATTTGATGTAATTCTGCCCACTAGAACCCTCACAATTGGATTTGCAATACCAGGTGTTTACTTTAGCACTGTGGCAGATACTGGGAGTGTTCAGCTGTATTTGGCCGTCATCGCTAGTTAATGTGACATGTGTAGGCTGAGTGTGGCCCTGTCAGGGCCTGTGGGTCTGTAGCTTAGAAATCTAAACTCTCATCTCTGTACCACCGTGAGAGTTTAGAAAATCTCATGTTTCCTGGTGGGTGACTGCTGTGTATCTGCTCAAAGACCGCAGATTTTCGGCCACTTAGACTGAATTTCTTAAATTTTTGAAGGTCCTTCCAAAGACTAATATGTTTAGGTACACTCTCACCAATTTTGGAAACCAGATGGCTTATAATAAATATTCTAGAGCACATTTCCTGCACACACCTCTTGTCATTCTGCCATCTCCCAGTCTCAGCGGGAAAATGGTGGAGGCTATAAATAAACTTAGAAGTATGTCAGAACTCCCTGGCTTCTCCCCTCCTGACTGAAGATTTCTTCACCCAGTAACAAACATCTGGTTTTCTAAACTCTCAAGACGGTACAGAGATGAGAGTTTAGATATCTAAGGCTAATCTATAGCTCGATGCAGCAAGTTGGGAACCTGAGTGTTTTCTAGTTTTGGAGGCAGCTGTGCATGTAAAATGCCTTCATTCAAGGGACATTTTTGTATATGCAGCAGAAGACAAGTCTTGTGTATGATTCTCTCTCAAAAATCATAACAGAATATGAAAATAGAATCATTTGCTATGCATTATTCCCTCATAATACATGTCAGACTAGACAAAATGCCCTCCGTAGGTCCCATATGGGCTGGAAAAGCACCATGCTCATAAATGCCTTCATCATTTTCAAGATAAGAATATCTGAAGACCTGAACAATGTGAACAGGTCCATGGTGCAAAACCCTTTTGTTTCTATTAAATTCCGTCATCAATTGTTGTTTTGACCTGATGATTCATTGAAAACCATATTGAAATGCTATTAGAACCCCATATTAGGAATGTGAGGCCTATTATAATGCACTATTGAGCTATTTAGCTGAAAATAGCAACAAAAGCGTTGTCGGCACCAAAGACTAGAATCATAAGATGGGGCTAATTCTTCTCACACTTATTGTATCACTTAGATATTTCCCATGCCTTTAAAGATGATCAAGTAGAACATAAAAATGGATAATTCTTGTATCAGTGGGTGAATCACGCATCCATATATGGTGATCTATGTGGTCCCACATAAAAAACCAAGCAGAAAAATTTGCTGAAAATCACAGTTTTTGCAAACTAACAAAAATCACATGTCTCCCATAGTGTAATAAGCCACCATAGAGGTAGGGAAAAAAAGCATACTCATTTAATTTATAAACTTGATGGGTCAGTATTATGCACTATCTATCAAAAACTGATGATTAGAATATTTTTTCATAAAATATATAGGGCCAAACTTTGAAAAACAGCAATTTTTTTAAACTAAGGGAGTGATCATATTTAAACAACAGGGGGGGGGCTGGTGGCTTTGCGCGCGGATGCGCGCAAAAAAATTTTGACCCCCCCTCAAGGGGGTAAAATTTTTTCGGACCCCCCATAAGGGACAAAAATCGCGCGCAAACGTCCCCTTTTAGCCTATAGTAATGCGCGGGGTTTTCCACTGAAACAGGTGAAATTATTTTGACCCCCCCCCATCAGAGGTATTGAAAGTTTTAGGCCGGGGTTTTAGGTTCCCAACTTGCTGCATCGATGATCGAGCTATAGAGTAGCGATGACGGCCAAAAACGGCTGAATGCTCCCTGTATCTGTCACAGTGCTAAACACCTGGTATTGTAAATTCGATTCTGAAGGTTCTATTGGACAGAATTGCATCAAACTGACACCAAATTGAAGGGAAATTATCATTCTATCCCACTGGCAATTTCTCATTATCCATGTATGTATTTTAATGCCAATTGAGACAGAGAGAAGTTTGGTAAGTTTTAGTTCTTTAGGGCCAAATACCCCATAAAAATAATGGTTTTTTTTTTTGCCAAGCAGGATGAACATACTGAGCCCTTCTCAATAGATTTTTTATTCAGAATCAGTTGGTTTTATTTATGAATACAGCAGCGATTTTTGGCGATTTTTAATCTCCTGAAGGTTTTACACTAAAATATTCAAGAAAAAATAAATAAATTCCAGATTTTAACTTGAAATTTAAATTACCTACCCCACTACTAATATGATGACACATAAGTTTGGTATTTCTCCAAACATTTAGCTACAAGTCAGTGAAAATAGCTAGTTGATTGACCCACCCAATCAGAAGTTATCATTAATTAAGTAGAACCATATCTGCTTGCTCTCCTTGTAGAGCATGTTTTTTGTTTGATTCGTCTCAGCTATAAAATACTTCGTTCATGGAAATGACAGAAAGAATTTTGATTTTCTGATTTTCAAAGTGGCATAAAAATGGTTCTAGGAGGAGTATCAACACGATTCAAAAAGCTATAAGTTGCAAATTTCAAGCTTGTTTGTTTCATATATGAATCGTGGGACCCTGCATAAGTCCTGAACTTGGGCTGTCATCGCTATATAGAGTATAGTGGGTCTAGTGGGTCTGTAGACTTTAAGACTTAAGTTAGGCACAGTCACAAAATTTTCAAATACATTAGATGTATAAACTGATGTTATGGCTGGATAGATCTAATTAAAATAGACATTCAGTGAAAATTTCAAGTCAATATCTTGTTTAGTTTCTGAGAAAATGACAATTATGTCCTCTGAGAATTCTGCCCATTATCCCATAGTGAAGCATATAGGACATTGTGACCGCTGACAGATAACTGCCTGGTGGTGAAAACACATTTTTCTGTTCTCATTTTGTCAATTTTTAACCAATTTCCTTCAAATAAAAAATGTAATGATGAGTGTTGGATGCCGGCCGATCTAGCTCACCTGTGACCTTCTGCCGGTTAAGGTCATTTAAGGTCAAGGTCAAAGGTCACTTTTCAGCGAGACCTAAATTCTACCTACATTTAAAGAGACTACCAAATTTACCTGGTAATATAAGTATGCTTAAATACTATAAATGTGTATCAAATACCCTACCAGCCCAGGTGACCTTATTTTCAGGTCATTTAAGGTCAATGTCATTTAAGGTCAAGGTCAGAGCTTAATTTTTGGTCTCTGGTGTCATGTGTCCAAAATTTTTGACCCAAAATTTTCAGGAGAGTCCCTTGGCACTCAGCTACAAATGACCCATCATTGGATTCGTCTTGATGAGTAGGATCAATTTATGGCCTCAATAGTGTGAACCAACCAGTAACAGTGTGTGAACCAAAGCTCTGAAAAAATACATTTTTCAATTCCTCCAACAATTCAACTTTCCCCCCACCTGATTTTTAAAATTTTGGCACCATTAGAATCCTTGAATCAATAGCTTTCCATTGGTACCCTAGCCATGCCTGTGCATTTGTAAACAAGGTCAGGATGATGCTAATTATGATGTCATAGAAAATTCCCATATGTAGAAAGTAGGTCACACATTTCGCGGCAGGGGGTACCCTTGCAGTATAGACCGTGCCCACCGCGTGACCTATATAGCGCCGGCGGCCATGTTGGAAATACCAAACGTAAACAATGCCACTCCCCCTCACTGCACTGCAGTTAAGCAGCCTGAAATGGCTCAACATTTTTGCAAATAACTTCTGAACAAAATGTCTCCCATACTATCCAGGGGTATGCTTAGAAAGCCCAGACATTGGGGAATCTGCGGATATCCAAACATCTGATTTCTGATGAGTATGATGGATGTAGGAATAGTTTTTCTCAGGTTTTCCATTTTTCGGAAATGCCTGTCACTGTCACTAGTGTCAGTGCATGGGTAAATGAGAAAGTTAATTTCCCTTGGCCACATTCTTAGCCCCATAACTTAGGGAGTGATCATTTTTCAACAACAGGGGGGGGGGCGGTGGGTTTGAGGGGGTCAGAATTTTTTCAACCCCTTGACAGAGGGGGGGCAGAATTTTTTCAATACCTCTGATGGGGGGGGTCAAAATAATTTCACCTGTTTTCAGTGGAAAACCCCATGGTTTCTATAGGCTAAAAGGGGACGTCCGCGCGCGATTTTTGTCCATTATGGGGGGGGGTCGAAAAAATTTTACCCCCTCAAGAGGGGGGGGGGTCGAAATTTTTTTCGCGCGTCCGCGCGCAAACCCACCAGCCCCCCCCCTGTTGTTAAAAAATGATCACTCCCTTAGAACAAAACTTCCACCAGGCTATTATATGATATGACAGGAAAAATATTGGGGGATCCATGTAATGAATTTTTGAAGGTCCTGGATGATTAAGGAATCAATTCTTTTAGGATTGTCATTTTCGGAAATAGTTGTCAGTGCATGGGCAAATCAGAGAGTAAGAAAGGGGCTGTATTTTCCCTGATCACATTCTTCTTGACCCCACAGATCAGAGCCCCTAATGACACTACGTTTTAGGGTCTTAGTGATCCCTCAGGACCCTGCAAGAGTAGTTGAGGTTGACACTGGTACTGTGCGATAAAACCGGAAGTGGCACATACTTTGTTTACATGTGCTTGGTTTGTACATTTACAATTGGGTTTCATCAAAATCATGATGGTCGATTAATCTTTAGGCATATTTCTAGAAGATTACAAATAATTGCACCATAAGGCCATGGGAACTCAGGTTACAGTTTACCGTCCACCGCCCGCATGGCTCTAAAGGGGCCGCATGAAAATTTTCATTATTTGAAAAAATTTCATTATTTCAAAAAAAAATTTTTTTTTTTTTTTTGGTTGAAATAATGCCAATGATCGTTTTACATCGAAATCTTGATTCATAAAATTTTATGGGAAGATTTCCATCAATGAAGCCTTTTGTAATGATTTGCATCCCAATTGTGAGAAAAATAAGCATTTACTACATTCCTGTCTTGATATAGCTCCATAGAAAACATGACTACACATGTCCCATACATGTAGTATCTGTGTTGTTGATAGGCCTATATATATGGCAAAGTTATGATTAAGAAAAGTTGGTATCTATAAATAAACGGAATGTTGAAATAATCTGTTTAATTGTCATCTAAGAACTACTGAAGAAGACTGGGTGGTAGCGAACCCTTTACTGAGTGAGTTTACCTTACCCTAACACTAGCCCTAACCCTGCGCGTCACAAATTGCCACTCCGTCTCCTTCACTCTACCCGTTAAAAAACTGTTATACAAATGAATCTATGGTATTTTTGTTTACATTAGGGAGTGGTCATTATTTATCAACAGGGGGGGGGTGGTGGGTTTGAGGGGGGCGTAAAATTTTCAGACCCCTCCCGAGGGGGGACTAAAAAAATTTTGAACCCTCTTGAGGGGGGGGGCTAAAAGAATTCACCCTCTTTTTAGCAAAAAAGCCCGCGCTACTATAGATCAAAGAGGGGCGCGAAAACTCTCCGCGCCTCCGGTGTTGGGAGGGCGCAAAAGATTTTGACTACCGTCGAGGGGGGGCGTAAAAAATTTCCGCGCATCCGCGCGAAAACCCACCACCCCCCCTGTTGATAAATAATGACCACTCCCTTAGCTGGCATATATTTGGTTCTTGATAACTGCAGGCTGTAAAATCAAACAAAAAGTCAGTGTATGGCTTATACATGCATACTATAGGACTATGAGGAATACACACGTCTTTAACTCGCGGTATACAGTTCGGAATGGAAAATAATGAATAATGAATAATGAAAAAAAGCCTCATCACTTTTCAAAATGGCTCGGACGGTAAACTGTGAACTGACTTCCCATGGCCTAACTCCCTATATTTCATATGCTACATGAGCTGCAAGTTTGGCAACTGCATGTCCGAAAATCCAACATGGCCGCCATGTTATTTTTCCAGTAAAACATGTCAGGATTTTTAAAATTACATTTTCGGCAGGTTAAACAAATCCCATCTTAATGAAATTAATTGTGGTGCAACTTAAGGGTTCAAACTATCCAAAAATGCAAGTTATGTTTCATTTCAAGAAGAAATAAAGACAGGAGAGTGCGCCTAAAATGGAGGCGCAACCAATCTCAAAAACTCAGGCCCAAGTATGCCCAACTCACAACAAGTATGTGAGTTGGGCGCCGATCCAACTACTCATAACTTTGCTTCTAGTTGGAATATTTGAAAAATTCTTTCAGTTTTGGAAAGCTCAAAATGCCAGGAATGCGTGAGAATGCTTTGTCTATGCGTGAGAACGTGAGAAAGTGTCAAAATGCGTGAGTCTCATGCCCAGGGCGTGAGACTTGACAGCCCTGCTACAGTAAACAGTGCTTTCATGTGTGTGGGGGGGGAGTCCCTGTATTTCCAATATGGCCGCCGTGACGCGGTGTGACGTCACGTGGGATTCCTTTATGGTGCTTTATGACTGTGCCTACTTAAGTTTACCTTTCATCAGCAGGATGCAGCTCGCCATATTCCTTGAGATGACTCTTCTGTTTCTTGTCAATTCCTCCCCCATAATTTCTTTCCCCTGCCTTTCGCTTGAATCCTCTCCCCATTGTCTGTGACGTTTGATATTAACCTGGCAGTGTGAAATATCAATCAAAACACGCGATTTTGTGCGCACATGGCCGCCATGTGAGTAAATTTTGCTGGTACCCGGTTGTCTAAAATATTCAGTCCGGTCGCAGCTTCAGCGAAAACAGGCCAAAACTTTTCATGCCGAGTCATTTTATTGGTCCAGCGGTGCTTTTGGGGAGAAAAGGGGAGCCAATGAGATCCATCCTGACAATATGATAGCTCTGACGTCACACGTCCCCACGCCGCTACGCTGGCCGCGACGCCATCTTGTTTGGGGTCGGAAAGAAAAATCAGCACGTGAAATTCCGCCGCTTGTGCGAAGAAAAGGTAAATATATAAGTATTTTTGCATAACATCGGTTTAGGAGTATACCTGGACTTCAGAGGCCATATATGAAACTTAGATTATAGTGTTTAATACAGGACTTTAAACCAGGAAGTTGCCGGCACATTCTTGCTTGCGGTGACACGTCGTCGTCGGCATGTTTTATTTTGTTGATTTGTTCTCAATCTCACCCGGCTGTTCATCTTCTTCAGTTGATGTACATTCAAAACTTACAGATAACCGAGTTGCAGTTGCTCTATGAAAGAGCTATATTGATTCTTTTCGTAAGCCTGATGTGTGGTGTCGGCCGGGCGGGGCAGAATATGATATTACACAAATAACTTGAGATAGATTAGAATGAGACCATCCTCGTTAGGTACATCACACAATGCCTGCACCACTCCTCTGGGAGTGTCCATCATTTGTGACGCATTTTTTGTGACCCATCAAATTGCTGCACTGGAAATTAAACTGCACTGAAATTGGCATATTCTTACAGAACAAAGAATAAATGAACACATATAAGAAATTATCTTGGTATTTCATGGCTTATTTTACCTATATATAAATTTTTCGGGGAAATTGGTGCATTTCTAGACATTTTTGTAGATTTCTGAAGTGGATGACTGAAAAGGTCATCTAAATCAAGTTATCCAAAATGAAAAAGTAGAATGAAACTAAAAGAAAGTAATAGTATGTTTCATGGCGTTTCATATAAGGTCTAGTTTGTGCATGTGGACTGAATAGTACAGCTGGTGACTGCAAAAGAAATTCGAAAAATCACATTTTCCTGTGTGAAGGTGCGAAATGGTGATTTGGCAGTTTTAAAACCGTCACTGCATGACACATGTACATCATACAGGTGTGACACTTACAATACCTGCTAAGATAAACTTGTTTCACAGGCTCCCTGACTTTGGGAGCAATTAACTGATTTTTTACGATTTCCCGATCATGTGAACTTGCTACCACACAGGAAAAAATTATTTGATCGTGTCATCAAAATCTAGGTCATGAGCTTATGTTGGTCAAACATATAGGGTGGCCTGAAACTAGGTCAATAGGAAACCCATTAGATGTTAATGTTAGGGTCAAATACCAGTGGTTAGGTTATCAGAATGTCTACTTCTTCATATTTTACAGCGTCTTTTCCTATATATTTGATCATATCAGAATCTAGGTCATGAACTAATGTAGGTCAGATATATAGGTCACGGGAAAATTAGGTCAAGGTAAAATTGCGTACAGGTAAACATCCGGGTCACATAGCTTTTTATTTCATGCTGATATTGTGGTTCATTCCAATTGAATTGACATTTTACTAACTTACCTCCCTTTCATTTCTTCATTTATTATGGCTAATTGGCCCATTATTGGGATCCAGAAGGTCACAACAAATTGCCTGAATACTTAGGACAAAAATGTCAGATTTCTAGATACTAATTCTGCGATTCTGTGAGAACAAATTGAGATATCAACATGATTCCAAAAGATTTGAAATCCTTGCACGCTCCTGCACAACTAAGACACAGGGGTTTAGCTCTAACTCCTTATCTTAATTTTCATGTGATGTACCTATCCTCGTAAGGCCATGGGAACTTAGGTTACAGTTTACCGTCCGAGCCATTTTGAAAATAGATGAGGCATTTTTTCATTATTCATTATTCATTATATAGGTAGCACTGCCTGGAAATCTCCAGGTTGTATATGCCACCATGTTATTGACATTCCTTGCACTGTAAGCTTTAATTTGATACCAAATATGCCCCCCTTTGCTCATTCCTACCATCATATAACCATGTCCAAATACATTTTTGAGAAATTCTACAATTTTTTTAAGATAATGAATAATGAAATTTTCTCATGCGGCCCTTTAAATGCATGCGGGCGGTGGACGGTAAACTGTTATATGAGTTCTATTGGCCTAAGACTCATCGGTAGCGAAGTCAGCCCAATTTTGCCGGCTGCACCCCATCTCTGTCACAGTGGTAATCGTGTGTTGGAAAAATAGTGATTCTGAGGCTTCTACTTGGCAGATTTTCTTCTATATAGTATCAAATTAAAGAGAAAACATAGCTCTATCTCACAGGTAGTTACAATATTCTCCATTATTTCTACTGCTTCAGATAGTGAATGTTTGGCTGAATTAGGTGATTAGGCCAATGAAACTCATATTACAGTTTACCGTCCTACGCCCGCATGCATTTAAAGGCCGCATGAGAAATTTCATTATCTAAAAAAAAATTGTTTAATTTCTCAAAAATGTATTCGGACATGGTAGGAATGAGCAAAGGGGGCCATATTTGGTATCAAATTAAAGCTTACAGTGCAAGGAATGTCAATAACATGGTGGTATATACAACCTGTAGATTTTCAGACAGTGGTACCTATATAATGAATAATGAAAAAATGCCTCATCAATTTTCAAAAAAGCTCGAACGGTAAACTGTAACCTGTGTTCTCATGGCCTTATGTTAGACCACCCTGTTTGAGTCACTTGAGTGGCCATGCACTTATTGCAGAAATACATGGATATTGCCCCTTAATGGCCTTATACTAAAAGTTACATGAAGTACAATGTCAAATACTTGTAACCAGGATATTTCCCTACAGTACTTGTACAACTTTGGATCAATTTTCCTTGAAATTTAATTCTTAAGGAAGCTAACTGAACCAACAGAGGTATTCTACAACATCTATTTAATCATAATGAAGCCAGTTTACACACATACAGTGCTGTGATTTTCTGCGATTTTGAATCTGCTGAATGCATACTAACAAAAAAAAATGATGAAAAAATAATTTCAATTTCAGATTTTAGCTTGAAATTTTGAAAACTTCTGCCTCTAATATTTATGTGTCACTTAGATATGTTAATCCCCTATTTCTCAGCTTTAAGTTGGTGTCTTTAGTAAATGAGCCTGTCCAGTCAAATTTTATCAGTGATTAACTAGAGTGATGACCTTATAGGGCTGACTCGGGATACAATATCAACTAATGAGATGCCTCCCTCCATTCACTGCAGAATTTTTTGGGTACATTATGTAACAGCTGGTACCCACCATGCAGGTTGTTATCAGTGCTTATCTCGCCAGCTCCCAGATAAAGCAATGGCGGACACACTAGGCCACAGTACTAAGCCCTATACACCACGCACAGTGCATGTGTAATAGTCCGTCTTATCTGGAAATTTGAGTAAAATCATAGGACAGGGAACGGCAGAAAGATTTTTAAACCTCTGAACTATAAATTGGTATAAAAACGCTTCTAGTAGGAGTATCAACTTGATCCAAAAAGCAATGAATTACAAATTTCAAGCTCTTTCATTTGATATATAGATTGCGTTTTCTGCCGAGGTCCAAATCTTAGGCTGACTTCCCTATCATCGGTAGCCAAACTCTCTCTAAATACCTAAACCCAGACCAAAACAAAAGATTTCTATTGGCGAGGAGGTCGGGAAAGCAGGTACTGACACACGCTCCCACAGAGCCTGATATTTGATAGCAGGGATTTAACAAGGGATCAGGGTGTCAAAACGGTCGTAATAGCCTTTTCAAATATGCACAGGATGCCAGTGTAGGTTTTCTGCTATGCGCCATGAGAGGGAGCGTGCAGCACAGGCCTCTGTCCCCAGCACCGTCAGTGTGGACGTCAGAGCATTGCTATGATGTAGTTAGGGAGTGGTCATTATTTATCAACGGGGTGGGGGGGGCGTTGGTGGGTTTGAGGGGGGGGGGAGAAATTCTCCTTCCATTGTAAACTGGGATTCGTAAAAGGCAACAAAATTGGGGTTTCTTGTGGCTTGGGGTGAGAGTACAAGTCTGGTTTGTCTGGCCTCACCCCTCCTCATAGATTTGGTCATCCATATATGGATAGATGTAGTCACTGTTGTGTGGGGCAAGCAGCATATAAATACCTGTCTAGTTATCTGGACAAGCAGCTTTGAAATACCTGTGGAAACCTGGTTTTCAGGTTGACTCATGAAAATTGTTTGCGCCGCCCTGTGTTCCCTGTTGTTGATTCATTGAGACAAAAAGTCCCGTAAGGCAGTGGTTATTATTCATCAACAGGAGGGGGGTGTGCGCGGCAGGGATTTTGAAAGGGCCGTACATCGCGCATTTAAAACTTAAATGTCGCATAAAATACACCAAAAAATGCGTCACTGGCGCATTAGCATAATGTGCATCACCCCCAAAACATTTTACAAAAATTTTCTTTGAGATGAGCTGTATCTACAGAAGATATACCGTAATCTCCCGTGTGTAGGCGCGTCTTATACGCCAAACAAAATGCTGCTGAGTCTTATATGTAGAAGGGACATTGCCTTGAGTTTGGGGTGCGCCTTATAGGGGGGGGGGTATTTTTACTATAGAACAGTACTAAATAAACAAAAATCTGCCCTTAGGGGTGCGCCTTATACATGGGACAGGCCTCCCTGAGTTGGGGTGCGCCTTATACGCGGGCTACACCTTATACGCGGGAGATTACGGTGGTAGTGTTATATACAATCGTTTTATCAGTTTGATACACAAGATGGCATCCTAGTTGACCCCTAGGCTACAGGGGCTACTCAACCACCCAGCCCCTGCAGTCCCATAGGCCTATTGAGGGGGCAGAAACACCTCTCACAATTATACTGTTTTGAAATTGAAAAACACTTCCAAGAGCTTAGAAATCAGAGATATGCAGAGAGAAATAGTGCATCTAGATATGACATAAATATTGCATTGAGAAAATGAATCAAACACCTTCTATAGCATTTCAAATCTTGAGGTACACTCTGCAGTGAGTAAGAGAGGAAGTCACCATGCCCCTGTAGCAGGAGCAATTTGGCTTGGTCGACACTAATACCATCTACTGTATATCCTTGATGGAACTTTCGTATACCATTGGAAAGCTAAGAGTCAGACGGATAGATCTATTGTAATTTTGTCCTTTGAAATCATAGTGGTAGGGGATGAAAAATTGTAAGAAGTACAAAAATATCTGAAGGCTTTTAAGTTGGTATCTAACTTATACACGAGGTACTACTGCAAGGGGAGGAAACAAATATTCTGATATAATCATAGGTTTTAGATAGGTGATTAATTTTTGACTATTGATTATCTATTCTATAAGTCTATCTGCCAGGACCCACTCTTAACCTCAAGTGGAGTCCCAAATCCACCCCCCTAAATTAATGTTAATGTCGATGAGTCTCCTTTTTTTATCATTATAATATTGATTCTGGAATTTATTAGGAAATTAGTATACATTTAATACCCCCACACTCCTCGGGACCCTTTGTCTCAGTGAACGGGTCTGCAGCAGGGAAGGTCCATGCTAGACCTATATGCTCCTTGCTTAAGACCCTGATTTATGAGAAACAATATTGAATACTGCTGAATGGCATGCATTAAACAATTGTTTAAAGTATTTTAAGAAAAAAAAGAGCACACTTTGAAATCTCTATACTTCCTTTTAAATTTTGCAAGTTGACCTATGAAAAGAGAAGTTTAATACACCCAGGACATTAAAGGTAGAGTTGTGTCCGGAAATCCCAAAACATATTAGTCTATTTTTGGCCTGATTATCTTATAATTAACTCGAACAGAGTTAGAAGAGTCGGGTAAAAAATTGATGGATTCAGTGCCGCTGAATGGTAGCTTAAGACAGAGAAAAAAATAAGACGCTTTTAGTCCTATGTTAACCCCCATAGGTGGTGCAAAAAAACCAAACATTTCCACGCTTTTGGTATGGAGTGGTGCAAATAATTTATGAATGTTGATGAATTTGCCGTCATTCGATGCGTCCGCACGTCTCCAGTGTCGTAATTTCGGCACAAACATGACGGATATTGATTTTTTTGTTAATTTTAATATAGAAATCTGATAAAGAATGGCAAAAGGATATGATTTGAATCGATATGTATAAAATAAATATGTGTTCGCCCTGTCATTAATTCGCATCACAAAGCCGTGGTCGTGCAAATTGACCCAAATAACCATGGAAATTGGGTCAGGCATGCACAGGTAGAACCAAAATCCAACATGGCGGACAGCGAAACAATCGATTTGTGGGGCTATAACAGTAAATAGACAGTGTGTATTCGATTCAATTCGATTGATATTGCCAAAGATGCATGGATTGTATTCAAAAAGCCATTAATTTCAAGTTAAATCGATAGAATATATCATTTCTCCGTCGAAAATGCTACTTCTGGCAACAGAGATGTCAGACCTTCAGAGGTTCATCCATTTTCAGAGGTTCAGAGGCCCCTCAAATTTAGACTTTAGTTCAGTTTTATACTCTTAGAAAGCCTTTCCCTTGTGAAGTCTTCAAAGGTTTTCAGAGGCTGGACCAATACCCAACTGACATCTCTGTGGCAAGGAGGGGGTCGCGCATGCGCACAGAACATTAAAATCCAAAATGGCGGACAGCGAGACGATTGACACACACTGCTATCGAAAGTGCTGGATTATAACAAAATGGAGGAGAATTACACTGTGTCATGCATTTTTATAGTTAATATGGATCATTATTCAAGACCTGCTGGTATTGTGCAATGCTTAACTCGCCAGGAGAGGAGTTATTTGCCAATGAAACATACGAGCGATAATGGATGCATTCTCCATAGGCTTAACCATTGACAGTGATAATGCTCAAAGAAAACATGAGGTTAGTATCAGAAGGGGCCAAAAAGTAGAGATCAAGTGCCTGTTCGAGTTACTTGCATTGCAAAATGCTGTACTATATTTTTACAAAAAAATATGAGGCATGCCCTGGACGTTATGTTGCCATGGTCCACATAATGCTTGTGTTTGAAAATTACCTGTATGTGGGATGTGATTTTATTTTGGCCAATGTGTAGGAACCTTGACCCGACAACATGGCTACAGGTAATTTGGTATTTCATGGCCTCAAAATACCTAAGACAGCCCCCCCCCCATAAATGTTAAAAAGTTTTCTGATTGGTTCTGTAAAACTCACGAGGGTCAACTTTTTTACCCTTAAGTTAAAGTGCAGGAAATCCTACAGATGTAGGAGAAATCACATCCCTGCTGTATGCCTTATTCATATGGAGAGGCCTATGTAGTATGATAAACTTGAAGGAAAAGGCAATTACACCTATTTTGCTTCAACAGATTCTGCATTTTGGCTACCGTAATCTCCTGCGTAGAAGGCGCGTCTTCTACGCCAAACAAAATGCTGCTGGGTCTTATACGCGGGAGGGTAATTGCCTTGAGTTGGGGGTGCGCCTTATACGCGGGTTTTTCCAACATCTCATTTGGGAAAATGCGCTGATGACAGCTTGAACTCATAGCACCAGCACCGCGGCAGACCGGGAGGTGTCGACGCGCTCGCCGGGGATAAGGCCCACCATGTGCCGGTGACAGCTTGAACTCATAGCGCCAGCACCGCGGCAGACCGGGAGGTGTCGACGCGCTCGCCGGGGATAAGGCCCACCATGCGCCGGTGACAGCTTGAACTCATATAGCCAGCACCGCGGCAGACCGGTCGCTGTAGATTTGCTCGCCGTTTTTTTAAACCGACCGTGTGCCGATGACAGCTTGAACTCATATAGCCAGCACCGCGGCAGACCGGTTGCTGTAGATTTGCTCGGCGGGTTTGACACCGACCGTCACACCGTGTGCCGATGACAGCTTGAACTCATATAGCCAGCACCGCGGCAGACCGGTTGCTGTAGATTTGCTCGCAGTTTTTTTACGCCGACCGTGTGCCGATGACAGCTTGAACTCATATAGGGGGGTGGGGAGGGGGGCGCCTTCTACGCGAAACAGCCCCCCTGTGAGTTGGGGGGGGCGCCTTCTACGCGGGTTTTTCCGGAAATCGATCCAGAAGAGGTACGTGCGCCTTCTACGTGAAAAGGCCTTCTCTGAGTTGGGGGGGGGGCGCGAGCTGCGCCTTCTACGCGGGAGATTACGGTAAATGGTTCATATTGGCCCATTGGTCTCCAAAATGGCGCATTGTTTTGGCCATGAATGCGCCATTCAGGGATGAAAGTCTTCAGGGAATTCCCTGATTTCAGGGATTTTGTGGTTCCAGGGCTCTATACATTCATATAGAACCCCAGGTTTTTGGGGCGAATATTGGACCATTTCAGGGATTTTTGTGCTCTGTGACTTTCATCCCTGGCCATTGGCCCATTTAAAAAAATCCCATCAAAATCCCTGCGCGGATTCGCAAAAACTTTTTACGCCCCCTCGACGGCAGTCAAAATTTTTCGCGCCACCTTTTTGATCTATAGTAGCATGCAGACTTTTTTCCTCCTCCCCAAACTGGGCAAAGGAGGTCGTGAATCTACAACTAGGTTTCCATTGCTACAGATCTAGGTCAAGACTCAAGTTCTAATTGGCCAGCAGTTTTTCCCAGGTACCTATCCCATGGACGATGGTCCACCAGCCAGTTTCTTCAGGCGGGTGAGGGCGTGGTCATTATTTATCAACAGGGTGATGCTTAAAAAAATCAGACCCCTCCTGAGGGGGAAGGATAAAATCCTTTGACACCTCTTAAGGGGGGGGGGGGGATAAAAAAAATTAACCCTTTTTAGCAAAATAGTTTATTTCTTCTTTTTCATTTTGAAGCAGCAAGATGGTGAAAATATTCATTGGAAACCTTACGGAGTCCTCCGATGCCTCGAAGCTGCGGAGCATGTTTGAGCAGTATGGGGCTGTTCGTGAATGTGATATTTTGTCAAAATACGGTTTTGTGGTAAGTTTGTGTAATTTCTATTAAACTACATCATAAAATTTCGGAGGAGCAATTATTTTGTTGAGATGCAAAAGTGTAACCCTTGAAATGGAAACAGTATACACGACAAGTGTTTTAATGGGAAATACAAAAGTGAATGGCCAATGTACACTATGTTGTACGTTGTAAGTTCATCAATGTGTGAGCAGTCACATGAGGTGCAAGAGCCTTAGGACGTTAAACAAATCAATCATCAATGTGTGTGAAAAGTATGTTACAGTTCTTTGAAAGTAATTTATCTGCAAGTTATCTCGTAAAGTATTAATCAGTAATAAGATGTGATTCATATTTTCACTGTAAATGCAGAAAATAATGATGTGATTTAGGAATTGACATTTAAATAAATTAATCACTTTATTCTAGCACATGGACGATGAAAGTGAAGCAATGTCTGCAATTTCTGGCCTGAACGGTGCAGACCTTGACGGCATCCAGATTGATGTCAAGGTAAGGTTCCAGGTTTGCCACTCCTTGGTTAAAAAAAGGATTCGAGAAAAATTCAGTCAAAAGAAATTCGTCAGTTTTTTTAGTTTAACTCCTGAGCAAAGTGGTGACTGCATACAAAATGAATTATGAACTTATTTAGCGGGGTTCTCTAAAATGGTGCTCTTAATTCAAAGAGGGTGATCAATCTTAAGTTCAATATTTAATAAAACCTTAACATTTACCATTGGTTTTTTTCCATAGCAATCCACAAGTAGCGGTCGGGGTGGAGGTCGCGGCGGGGGCCGTGATGGCGGTCGGGGCCGTGGAGGAGGACGTGGTCGTGACGGTGGTGGCCGTGGTGGAGGGTATGTTGAAAAACATTATGCTCGTGCATGCTAGCACTAAGCAGTCATTTATGTAAGGTGAACATGTCCGATACTTATCAGTATGCCATGGTTTGTAGACAGTAAGTGAATTTAGGCCCAACCATGCTTGCCTCCAATTGGAGCTCAGTTGTCTAATTTAACCATACACAACTGGTTGGAACATTGTTTAACTTTGGGTTATCTTTTTACAGAGGTCGTGGATTCTCACGGTCAATGTCAGCACGAGACATGGGCCCTGGACGTAAGTACCTCATATTTGACTTAACTGCTTTTAAAGCCGACAGGTAAATGATGGATCAAAGTAAAGTTGTTAAATGCCCAATAACATCTGTATATTGCACTTGTATGTTGATATTTAAAATACAACGATGTATAACGCAAATAAGGATCTCTATCAGTGAACATATACTTACATTTGTTTCTAGAATGATATTTATTTGGCGCCCACCTAACAAGAATAAATAGGGGCTTTATCTTTTTTTCAGCGGTGAAAATTTTCATTGGTAATATGTCAGAGGAGACTAAGACCGAGGATCTGCAGTCACTTTTTGAACAGTATGGAGAAGTTACCGAATGTGCTGTTCTTAACCGTTATGGATTTGTGGTGAGTGAGAAATGTATTACAATATGATCAGAATTTGAAAAATGGAAACACTCACTTCTTTTGATGAAATTGTGTCCAAAGGCAATGACCAGTATCCCACATTAAAATAAATGAGAATTATAAGTTTGAGTCCAATAAACGTTGCAGTAAATCCTCGTGATTCTTCTAAAGTCAGGGATGAAAGTCTTCAGGGAATTCCCTGATTTCAGGGATTTTGAAGTTCCAGGGCCCTATACATTCATATAGAAACCCAGGTTTTTGGGGCGAATATTGGACCATTTCAGGGATTTTCGTGCTCTGTGACTTTCATCCCTGTAAAGTGGTAAGCTTCTTTTCAAACAGAAGGTTTAGGGAGATGACATCCATACCTTTCAAAAAACTTCTTACAATGTTAATTTGCTTAAACTCGAGCCTATGTATACTAATTTCAGCACATGGCAAATCCTGACGATGCAGACTCCGCCATCGAGGCACTTCATCACTACAAGCTTCATGGATTCACAATAAACGTGGAGGTAAGGTTGAGCCGACAGATTCTGTTTCAGAGTCGTTGGGTTAAGTCGGAGTCCGTGACAGGATCCCAGTGTCCCGCGGCGTTCTAGCTGCCACAGTGCACAACCTCGTTGACATCGTACCCTCCGATAGTCTCTGGAACGCTGACGCAGAGCCATGTCGTACAGACGTTCAGCTTTGAAAAAGCGTAGGGCTACCCGTTGTCCAAAGCTGCTTCCTAACTAAGTCGCTCTGATATAAATCACGCCTCTCATCTCTTACATTACCTTCATTGTGGGTTGAATGCGCACTCGGCATTACTCCTCAGTGTGATCTCTCTGATGACTGTTGCTAAGCAGGGCTTGACACGTTTAAGCTATGCATTTCTCACACGTTAGAAGAAAGTCACCATCGGCACTACCGTAAATTCTCTCATACAAGCCACAGTTTATACGAGAAACAAAGCCAATGTGCGACTTATAGAATGTGCCTGAAGTCGGGTGCGGCTTATGTGGAGGTATCTGACCTTATAGAACAGTATAAAACCTTCACTTTTCATGCATGAGTGCAGCATATAACTTTCCAAACTCAAGGATGCTTCTTGTACGAGGGAATTTACGCTATTTTTCGGCCAGTTGAAAATTTTTTTGTAGTCCTTTTCTTTGTCTTGCATTTGCAAGTATTCCAATTCTGGTATGGGATATTGATAGAATGCTTTGCTGTGGGGCCTCAGATCTCTACCGCACATATGGGATGAGGCGGGAGGAGAAATTTAAGTAAAATCTTCAAAGTTTAGGTATTTACCACTGGCCTTCTATGTAGGATAATTAGCTCCCTTTTGTCGTCTGTATGAAGTAAATATATATTAAGCGGGACCCTAATATCTGCATGACAAATTCATAGTATTGACCAGTACCTCAGACTGTCGGGCCCTGAGCGGTTGCATAGGTTTATGTTTCTATCTCGATGTCCAGTATCTCTTCTCTACGTCTGAGTGATGAAAGCTTCTAAAATCTATCCACATACACCCTGCTGTACGTCTAAAAACACACCCTTTGTTAGATGTTCTAGAGTCTTTAGTATTTCGTAAAAACTAAAGCCGTGTTCATTGAAATATGATTGAAGTAAGTGTAGATGGCTCAAGATTTTCTGTTTCTTATTCGTAACTTTTTCTTCGGGGAGGATGGGTTTGTTAGAGATTTAATTATATCTGAAAGTCATAGACCAATATGAGAATGAGAGTGTCTTGAAAGGAGGAGGCTCCAAATGTCTCTAGAGACTGAGCTTGGAAAAATTGATCATTTACTCTAATGCTATAGCATGTACTAATCATTAATCAGAGAGAAATGCCAAAATGATTTGTTTTGTTTTTGGATTAAGAGGTCAGTGCAGACATCGCAGTCTTTGTTGTATTAACGGTGGTAGGGCGCATGGTGCCTGGAAGTATTATTTAGCACGAGTCACGTCTTTATTAACAATACACATCTCCTGTTTATGGTCTTTTTGAAATTCTTAGCCATAAAATGGGGTTAGAGAGGTGCTCTGGTATTCCCTGATTGTATATAGACTAAAAAGGGGTGTGAACAACTTGGTATTTGAAGAAAATCGTACTCCACTGGCAAACTGATACAGATAGTTAAGCGTGATATTTCTAGTCTACAATTAATACTAAGTACAATTCACAGTCAACCTGCTTTAAATTATTGGTACAATGTTAAGAGCGGTTATAATTCATCTAAATTGTTACACACTCATATCTATATACTTTATGTTAAATCATCTCAAAAGAATTCCTAGTCACAATAATAGCTCGTTACTCGATATATATTCAAGCGTTGCGTAACATCCGTCAGGCCTGAAAGGGTGAAACGCTATGCGATATGATAACGTACAAATCAGTCATTGTACAACAAATCAAACCAAACTTCAAAGTGTTCAGCAGAGATTTCTTTCAAAATTCTATGGTCTCCTCGATCTATGTCCTAAACCTCAGGACGAGACGTCATTTGGGTGATATCGAAAATAGACAGCATTTCGATCGAGCTGTCCAGCTGTTGATGAAAACTACAAAAACTGCAACCGATCGCATGGTAATGGCCTTAGAGCTGAACGAATGTCGAACATGCTTCACTACAATGACTGACTGGCGCTATTGAGATTTAATATTGATGTCTGCGTTCTTTACATTATCTGTGACACAAATTTTATTACAGCTTTCTCACGGAAAGAGCAAGAGTCGTGACGACGGTGGCCCAAGGTACTTTGTTTATCATGTTTTAATTTACCTCACTCCGGGGACTCGGCTTAGAAAAGGAAGGGGGGAGGCAAAAGAAATTATTTATTTGGCGTGTCCGCAAAGAGAATCAGACCGTCGCTTATGTCCTTTCACACAAAACCCGCCTCTTGAGCTTTGGAACGAACCCCCAAATGCCTGAATTAGCTCCACTGACCAATCGCATATATCGTCAGAATAGGAAACCTCTCTTGTTGCGTGCGTTCGCTCGCTCCGCTCACAGTCAGTTCATGCCCCTCACTGCTCCATTAAAAAGTATAGGAATGAACTAAAATCAAGTGGTATTAATTTCTTTGCTCACATTACGGTAAGGTTGAATATATTGCCTGTAGGTCCTTTTGTTAGAATTAAGTGTTATTCACCTATTAATTTCCAATATAAAAACATGAATATATTATATCTACAGATTTGTATTGAAATTATAAAATTTTATGTGTGATACTAACTCCTGGGAGCTTATAAAAGCAATAGTACTCTATTAGTAATCAGTAATAGGGTGATAAGGAACAAAAAGTGTTACATCACAACTATTACACATTCTACATCAAATGTCTTGTTTCACCTCTAGGGGCGGAGGCCGTGGCGGACGTGGAGCTAGCCGTGGATCCCGTGGTAGCAGCCGCTATGATCCTTATGCTCGTGACAGCTATGGTTCAGATCCCTACGACAGGGCACCATTACCTCCAGCGTATGACCGTGATCCTTACGCACGTCTGCCACCAATACCACCAAGGGAGCGTGACCCTTACGACCCCTACAGGCGGGACCCATATGCCCGTGATCCCTACGCCCGTGAAGACCCATACCGCAGGGCAAGAGATCCTTACCTGGAGCGGGACCTGTATGACCCATACCGACGGGATCCCTACCTGTATGCCCGTGCTGCCCGCGATCCCTACCCACCTAGGGAGCGGGACCCATACCCACCAAGGGAGCGAGACCCTTATGCCGCTACCAGGGAGCGAGATCCCTACGCTCGTCCCCCACCTGCCTACTACGATTATGACACAGCTGCCAGAAGGACAACCGAGGAACCGTAAGTGTGCACCTACCATTGTGTCGCTGTGAATGCAAAACGTTTTGAAAATCAACTAATAAATAAGATTGTGTACCACCATCTTTTTCTTACGTCAGCTTAAGTAACAATGCAATATTTCCTCCTCCAGGTTATGATGGTTATGGGAAGTCTATTTAGCTAAAATACCTTTTTTCGTATTAATGGTAAGCAGAATATGCCTTTTTCACTGCTTAAGTGTACCATCCCTGTAGGTGTTAAGCGCATCGCCGCTAGAAGTTTTGGTATTAGTGCTACATGTTAAGAGTAATTTTGGGCAATCTAGATTCTAAGACTCCTTTCCTTGACTTTCAGGAAGTATGACCCATATGCTGCTAGCAGACGGTAAGCTTTGTTAAATTCCCTAATTTTTTACGAGAAAAAAGATTTACACATCTCATGAAGCCTATTTATTTTACTCTTACAAATTTTTAATGAGTACATTTAGGAACACAATCAATCAATGAATGAACACTATGGAAAAATTGTTTGTCAGTTTTGAGAAAATGTACTGGTAGTTTACACCACAGTGGTTAATAGTAAAAACTCAGAGAGAAAATATATTACCCTAGTACTTTGTGTATAGGCGCACCTCACCTTTAAGTTGCGCCCTGTATTAAATTAAATATAAGGTGCGGCTAGGGCCTGCTTTTGAGCACTGAAATACAAAATTTTATCGTGCCTAAAGGGCGCATCCCCACTTTTGAGAGATTTATATATAAAGTGCTGTTAAAGCCTAAGATTATATGCAAGGTACTATGGTAGCTCCTTTTAGTTAATATTTGTGATGAAGCTCTGGGCAAATACTTACACTGATTCATCCCTTCTGTTGATTAAAAGGAGTGTGAACAATGAGCAGGACAGTCAATCCTACATCTAGCCTGTTTATACCTCATCAACTACAGAGGTAAACACAGAATTAATACACATGACCATGTCTCACGAAAATGATGAAGTCTGGTTCTAGCGGGATGAATAATGTATTTTGGTACTAAAGATGTTATCCTTTTACATGGCTATTTGCATGCAGTATGTATGTTCGAAATAAAAAAGAGGAAAATTTAAACCTGAATTGTAACTAACAATTAGACAATTCACAACCTAGCAGAATAAAGAACTGAATCATTTTCGTGAGTCAGCGTCACATACTTACTCTTTAAGTACAAAATGCTTTCCACTCCCTTCTAGTGATGCAAGACCCTGACTAAACTCCCAGAACTGGACCCACCTGCTTTGGTTTTGGCACTCACACACACACTGTCTCTGCTCTGTGTTCCTTCCACCTTGGAACTTTATTTGATACTTATTGTTATCACCTTCAATCTTTTCAGAGCGGTGACAACAATACCCACAACAGACCCGTACACTCAGCTGTCCACCATTCCAGCGGTCACAACAAATCCCTACTCCAACAACGGCTACTGAATACTGTGACTGTCAGAATGCGTTGACTCATCAAGTCATATTGGCAACAGTGGTAGCAAACTGGACTTAAGATTTCTTCATAGATGCTCAGTCATAGAACAGTCCCTATATATTTACACACATCATATAATGTGCAACACATAGGAGGACAAAAACCAGGACTGTAAAGGATAAGTCCAGGATAAAGACAGTGGCATTTTGTTTTTTTGTGTCGGATGACATCCTACCATTCTCCTAGATATACTTTGTGTTCCTAACCAGTGCTGACATTCCAGTATCAAATTTCAAATCTTTATTTTCCCCCAATTTGTTATTGGATGATTTATATGAACCATGCAGCACAACATATATCGATTGGTCAGAAGAAAAAATTATAAAAAATAAATCAGTGTATTGTATTTTCTAAACTCACATATATAATAGAATGTACCCAGCATTGTGATTGTAGTCCAAGAGCGAGTGACTAAAATATATTTTGTTTCCATGGCAGCACAAGAGGAAGTATGTGTTGTATTTTTAAGTAAACAGATTTTTAGAAAGTTTTAAGGGATTATGAACTTTTAAAGTTAGTATTCAGTTCTAGGTCTCTCAAAGCTTCACTGTGGACTGGATTTGGATGGCCCTATTGAGTGATTAAACTTAGAATTCGTAGATGTCTTTGTGTTCGTTTTCTTCATTCCACATGTTGAAAGAATTTAATAAACAAGTTTAGTCGCCACAGTGCAACAAGGTTGTATCTGCATCTGGTTCAACACGTAAAAGGCACCACTGAGGCATCCTTTACCTTGTTGATCCAGATACTACATTACTGCACTGAGGTGACCAATTTCCATTGGAATTATCGCACATGTCATAAGACAGCGGGATACATTATTAACAAATGAGATATCCCTTCATTCAGTACAGACTTTCTATGATACCTTGTACAAGACTGTCGTGCCCAAACTAAAAAGCAGAGTAAGCAAGCTGGTGCATGTAGCCATTCGGAGTATATAAGTGCCCGCATAAAGTTTTCCACAAAAGGATCGTCATTCATTCAATCTTTCTGAATGCACCATGGCCCGAATTGTAAGACCGATTTTTACCACTTTTCAAGACAAAATAAATTTGTATACTCAGATTTAAACCTTACAAATTTGTTATTTTCCAAGAAAGATATCGAATTGTAAACAAATAATCTATGGATGAAGGAAGTATATAGGTTTGTCTCATTTTTTTCTTAGGTGCTGCACAAAATATGGAAAGAAAAAGGTGTGCCAGACTACTTGGTCTAACAAATGGAAATCTGAAGTCGCTATAAAGCTACCGTAATCTCTCGCATATTAGACGCGTCTTCTACGCCAAACAAATGCCTTGTGCGTCTTATAGGAATTTCTTATAGGAAGTTGGGGGTGCGTCTTATATGCGAGGTTTTTTTATTATAGAAATGTACTAATCTTACAAAATTCAGCCTTAAGATGTGTGTCTTATACACGAAACAGCCATTGGCAAGTTAAGGGTGCGTCTTATACGCGGGAGATTACAGTAGTACCGATAACTGACTCCCTCCTGCACCTTAGAGAATGAGGGTGCATACTATAGGAACGGTACTTTCATCATCAATATACAAAAGTCAAGGCTCAGCTGTGCCTTAAAAGGATTCCATTCAACTCTGGGTGTGCGTTGTATGCGCCATGCATCATATATGAGGGAGAGCACAGTACAATAAACTCTTCTGAATAAACCAAAGAGTGCAAAGATTTCTCAATCCCTACATCTTCAGCCTCTCACAATATGTCTCCTGGTGTTGGATGCAGAGACTTCTGAATAACTACATGTATTACTCAATCACTTAGCCCCAGATACCGTAATCTCCCATGTATACGGCACATGGCTATTGTATTATTGACCAATGGGAGGCATCCCTGGCATAAACTGCGGAGTTGGGGGCTGAAGGTGTTAGTCATAGTGGTGTCTGGGTCTAATGGCGGCCCCCAGCTGATAATGGCTATGTGAGCTATAAGGCGCACCTAGAGTTTTGGAAAATTCTCAAAAAAATGAAAAATTCATAACTTTGGCTCTACTGAATGAATTTTCAAAATTCAAAAACCTATGGGTAGCTTGGGCCACCTTTGGTCCCATTTTGTCCTATTATGACCAAGGGGGCATGTAAGATATCAAAAGAAAGGTCTTGGTGTCCCTCTTGTGGATTTAATGAGAACTAAAAACCCCCGTATAAGACGTGCCTTATACGCGGGAGATTATGGTATATAGTTATATGACCCAGGATAGACACTAACCCTTTTAACCACGGGTCAACAGCCTCAGAAAACTATTGGCCTATGGCTAAAGCTGTTGGCCTGGGATTCGCAGCTATTATAAAACAAAAAAAAAAAAAAAAACAATAAAAGTCACAATGTCGACCAGCATGTCAAAATCTTAAACATAAATCTAATTTGGAAGCACATTTCATTATACCTGTAACACGGTTTCTCTAATGTTTTAATTAATGAATGAATCTCTAGTTATGACAGCTTTTTTTACCAGATGCAGTAGACTATAGCCGGGGGCCACCCGGGGCAGTAGGCAGGTTGTTTTCTAAAGAAATATCACTGGCCCGCACTCAAAACTATATTGGCCACCGGGCCAGTGTTCGTGTCTACCCCTGAGTTGACCCAAGACACCTCTATTCAACACGGTCACATGACTGGGTGGCTGGTCCGTCGGTGTCAGGATAATGTGACTGACCGGTTGATGTGTCTACAGTTTGTGACATGTTACCTGGGTGAGGCAGCACGATAAAGAGGGGCCTTGAGCTACGAGTGGTATTTCACCGCTACGAGCCGTGTCCCACTGCTACAAGCAGACTCATAAATATATGCATGCGCACACACCCACCCACCCACTCATATGCGCAAACCCGAGGTATGCCCGCAGCCTACCATTACTATTGAATAGTTTAAAATTCTTGAATGTTTGAGTTTCTCAATGGCCCCCGGACGTAAAACTAAACAAACATAACTGGGTTTCTTAGATTCAACCAATCTGGCCCCAGCTTGACCACTAGCATGAGTCGTCCCTGGCGACCAGCATTTCTGGGTAAAAGTAGTTCTGGGCGCTGGTTGCTGTAGTGGTTATATGTAGGCAGGTACACTGCGTAGTAATATTCCCCAGAATATGGAGACCCACAATCCCCAAACACGAGAGAGGGAGTTCCCTGAATCCCGACCAGACGAGACTGAGATTCAACAACAGTCTCGTCCAGTTTACCTTATAATGGGTTCTTTTAAGGGAGTGGTCATTTTTTGACAACAGGGTAGGTGTGCCTTGTGTGACCTATCGCTATATTGGCGGCACAGATCAGATGTTTATTGTCAAGTGTACACCAATACACAACTAGAACCCCAACAATCTCTTTGTGCCTGAATCAAAGGTGCTGGCTCTGAATCAATAGACTGAATAGTATCTACTGAAGAAACATCCAATACGTTGGAATGGGTAGGTATACCCGGTAGACTCCCGTACGCACATACCGGGGTGGGGGGGGGGGTATATGGGAAGTCTGAGGTAGGGCATAATTCAGTTTTAAATGTACATAATTTGCAAATGTTTAGTTGAGTGGCTGTAACTTCAACCGGGGAATTCAAATGATAAGACGAATATGTTCTACATGTACGTCTATAACCAGTTCCCTGTGGCTGCCCAAATCTTCGTCAACGTGGCGGGAAGCGATTTATACAGCGTGCGCCGTAAAACGCGGCGTCATTCCGTCAGCAAGCGGAACGGTTCAACTTCCAAGATGGCGGCCTCCAGTCGGTAAGTTGTCAAACTGCGCCGGTGCTTTGTTGTTTTAAATGTATTTTTGTCATTATTCCAGCCTTGTTTATAGATAGGAATCGCCATCAGGTATCCCTTTATGACTAGAAGTAGTATGATTATAATCTACTGGTTATGTATACAGTTTCTGGGCCGGTCGGCCAATGGGTCCCGTCCACGTCGGCGCTGTTGAGAACTTGAGTGTACAAGTCAAATGTCATTCTGAGTCTCTTGTGTTTGCGTTTATCGCCTGGCCCAGTGAATGAGTAGTGAGTGGCATCGATACAGTTGGTCGGCTGGAGAAGATTCTGAGGTGGTGCTAGCTACAGCCTTACAGGTTATCCTTTTCTAGGATGGAGATTGAACTCTAATCCTAAAGAAACTTATGACCAGCAAAGTGGGTAGAAAATAGAACATGATTTTGTGTGAAGTGCAGTTCTTTGTCTAGGTGGATCCATTCCATGACCATGTACCGGTACATCATTTGTCAGATTTGATAGCCAAGTCATCAGCCTAATACACGTTAATATAGTGCAATTAGTAAGCTTATCGCATCTCGAATAGTCTTATCATCACCACTTTTCTGCCCAACTTTCAAGTGTCTAGTTTCATTATTTAATAATTTATTTTTATTGACATTGTGCTGCTAGCTTAATAGCTTCAGGTCATGTATGATTCAGATACATATCCATCGAACTGATGACTGGTGTCTCAGACCAGGTTTCTCCCACCAGAACTAGTGACTAGTGTCACCTGTATATATTATTAAACATGATCCGATGGCGTTGGAGAGATCAAGCTTCAATGTGACAATTACATTCTTACCTATTATTAAAGTAACAAACTGGAAATTGGAATACATATCTAGTGGAATGTAGAACTGACCCCAGTGTATTGAACTTAGGCCGAAATACCTGCCTGCTCACAGGCAGGATCCAAGATGTATACAAGTCTATAGTGGCACAAACACATGGCTAGTCTGAACTAAGTACTCACTTTCAGTTCCTGGAAATTGTCCCTCCTATTCACAAACATGTAGTTTTCATGTACATCAGCTTATATTGACTGAAACATGAGATATATCCAATAAATCTGACATGTTTATCTTGAGCTTAGATATCACTACCTCAATGGCCTCCATTGTCAACATCTTGTGGTGGTACCTGGTGTTAGACTGCTCTTGAAACATAGGGCTAACCAACCAAGAATAGTGTAGTCTTTTTGGCACTAGGTGGCTACACCTGGCTTCAAGATGGCAGACAATGATTTGGAGTTAGGGAGGGAGATTTGAAAATCACCTGGATTATTAATTATTACAAGTATTTCAAGTGCTCTGTGTATTGTGAATCTTTGGATATACATTGAGGGAAGTGTTGGTGGAAGCATTGGACCTGACAGTAAGTACTTCTGTGAGAACTGGGCAGTCAGCCAATCTGGCTGACCAAACAGACTACAACAGACACACTTGGTCTCTGAGGTTCCCTCAGAGCGTCTACGGAGTAATTGAACTAGACTAGAGCTAGTCTATGATAAATATACCTATACTATAGGCCCGCCCCAGTGCAATAAGGTTGAATCAACTTGGTTCTATAGTGACTGGATCACTTCATTTGCCTCTCCTGCAAAACTTAAAAATTGCAGTTACAACCTTCCTGCACCAGGTCGATGATATTGGGGTAGAGAAAAATCTTAGTTCAAGTTATAGGATACATGTATATTCTCTTTCAGGATGTTGCTGCTCTTGTTTATTAGCTGTTTAACCAGCATGGCACTGACAGTGGACAGAAGTAACTTCAAGACATGCGACCAGAGTGGTTTCTGCAAGTAAGATATTTAGGCAAATTAGCACAAAGTTATAAATTAGAAAACAATAGATACATAAAAATAGGAGGAAATCACTTTACAACAAATTTCAAGATATTATGTAGAATAATATACTATACTAGATATGATGCGAGGTTACGGTAACCCTGTCTCTAACCCGTGTTCCAGTTTGGTTTGTTCCTTCATTCTGACTTCCTTTATTAATCCTGTTCACTCTTTCACTTTTCTCTTAAAAAAATAAAGGCGTCAGCGCAATGTGCAGCCAGGAGCCTCCCCGTATATGGCTCTCCTGGAAACCGTCAAGATGGAGGACAGCAAAATGAGTGTCGAGCTATTGAACTCGAAAACCAAAGTACATCTTGTGCTGACCGTGACAGGGCTCGCCAATAACATCGCACGTCTCCGCATCACTGAGCGGGACCCTGTCAACCCGCGATATGAAATTCCGGTCGGAGATGTCCTAGTGGAGGAGCCAAAGGTCCAAAGGTATGTATTTGTATGAATCAACACACTTGACTTAGCTTATAAAGGATATTTTTAATTACCCTGTTAAGGTCTGTTTCCTATCTCAAAATTTGACAAAGAGCATTTATAAAACACTGTAATCTGTTATCTTAGTGCTGAGAGTTAAAGTTCCTCTTCTCTAGATTATGATGGCATAAGGAACTAATGCTCCCAGGGCGCTACCCCATGAAATACACATCGGCACTACCCAATGAAATACACATCATAAACTTGTTAAATTTTGATAGTATGATAGTAAATCATATAATTCTCTTGTTTCTTCTCAAGGTTTACATCTCACAAAGAAGACACAACTAGCGTTACATTAACTCTCAACAAGAACAAGATAGTCGTACAGGCAGATCCCTTCAGGATCGACTTCATCGTTGACGGGGAATTGGTGATGAGTGTAAACGCACGTGGCCTGATGAAGTTCGAGATCAACCGTAAGAAAGAGGAACCTCAGTAAGTAAATGCTACTTTATTAAAGTTGTGTGATTATATCGCATGGAGTCTGATATTTGAAGACATACAAATATGTGTATAAAATATGAATAAATAAGTGATAAAGAAAATGAAAATTCCGGAAAATATGAGGCTTTCTGACTTGTTGTACTATGTACTTAAGACTATATTATCATATTGTGGCATATTTTGGTGTGTGTATTACTAATTAATACCCTTTTGGTGGTGGGATGTTTTAATCTTTCCCATTTTCAAACTTTGTCATACCCATTCTATTGGAGTTGTTCTGCAAAGAGTGATCGGTGTTGGCTGTTTCCCCCCTTTTCGTTGTTTTCGGAGTGGAATAAGCAATATAAAGTGTTCTGTGTGTATACCTACCCTAATGGTAGTAGATAAAATTTGTATGTTACATTTTCTTTTGACTATATTGAATTAACACCTAGACCAACTTTAAGTGGCATCATTTTAAGTTCACTTTTGTAGGGCCGGTATCACGGTTATGTTTTACAGGGGTGTAAGTCTTCAGGTTTTATCAGGATTTCCTGAATTCTGAAAATTTAGAATGGCATAAATTTTCCTTATGCGAGTGGTAAGGAGGGCTGTTTGGAAAGATGGAACGCCTTTATATCAAGTAAATGTATGGCTTCCTGATTTTTGGCCATGCCTGACATATATCCCTGTGTTTTAGAAGTACCTATGTTAACCCCGTAAGGTCGGAATGATTGATGGATGCAGCCCTGGTGAGTAGACCTCGCCAGGGCTGCATCCATGCATCATGACAACCAATAGAAATGTGACATTAAAGCAATAGCTGCTCTTAGGAGTTTAATATACCATCTGGTATATAGTTGTATATGATAGTTTTTTTTGTTTTTTTTTAAATTTAATTGTCATTTTTAGTAGAATTTACAGATTTATTGACACAAGATTCGATTGGACAGCGCGTGAGGGGGGCAGTTAGAGTTTATAAAATTGGTCTCTCATGATCTTTCTATTAGTAAATAACGTCCTCTATAATCTTTTGGACAACTTCAGTAGAATGGGTGGTGGCGGTTAGTCCAAACCACCTTAGACAGAGGGACATTTTCCGCTTGTTTCTAGGGGCATCCTCAGTGGGGTGTACTCATGGTTTTCCAAACCTTTCAGGCAAGGAGAGGAGGAACAGAAACCAGAGGGTGAAGAAAAACCAGAGGAACAGGTAAACCCTAACAACACTTATCGATGGGTTTGGTTGCTTTATAGATGATCATAGATATACCGTAGTACTTCGTGTATAAGCCGCAGCACAGCGTATGTCAATCGGAGGCTGAGTCTCTCAAGCAGGGGGGTGCACCTTTGATATAGGCAGACTGAAATTATAATTGATTCTGTATTAAAGTGCTTAAAATAAGGGCCCATGTGCATATTAATCCTAACTCAGGGTGCAACTTATACCAGTATGCAGGATGCGCCATATATGTGAGGTATTACGGTACAAATGTATGTTATTCTGCTTCTAAAGCTCTGGTAGAGCGGTAGATTTGCTTTCAGGAGCTAGTCATGATCTTTCTTATCCTAGAATACCCTGCCAGTGTTCCTCTTTCCAATGGATATTGGTGTTTCTTGTATTATCTCCCCCATCATCATTCTATATAAGTGTCTTCCGTCTTATTTACTTTACAGAATTTCTCTTACATTTCATTTATTAACATTGTCTTGATTGTTATCATAATATGCTGCAACACTGTTTGTAACAAGCACTTGTGATTATTCATAGAATAGATGAATAAAGATCATAAAAAATATACATTTCTTGATTTCCAGTGCCAGTCAATCAGATTAAAAAGCAAAAGGAATAGAAAACCGACATTTGATATGTATCATTTGGGCACACAATAGGCAGAGAAAATGGCAGTAGCATGGCTTTGCATGAGACTACCACTTTAACACACACACCCATACCCCCTTCCCAAAAAAAGGAATAATAATTTTTAAAAAAAAGGAAGAAAGAATGAATACGTGAAGGATATGTCTTCAATTATTGAAGTATGGCGCAGAGACTCCTTGACCAGTAGGTGATCCGGTATTTTATCATTTATAGGCTGAAGAAGAACAGAAGGTGGAGGAAGAGCCAGATTTGTTCCAGGAGACATTCAAGGGCCACACCGACACTAAACCTAATGGTTAGTATAGATTTCAAAATATGATAAACCTAAACCCCAAAGAAGATATGTAGGTCAGGTAACCCGACCATACCTAGCAAAACTGAGCCAACCCTAGCTTTTTTTCTCTTTTCTTGTTGTTGTTGAAAAAGTATCATTTTGGGTAATTTTTGTGTGAGTTTATTTAAGTTAGCTGTCCGCGATTGATTTCAACAAGTCTTGATCCACACAAGAAATAACTTAAAGACGTAACCTTTTTGGGGCCTAATGTGTACGTAGTCTGCCACTATTCTGTAGTGTAAAATGATGCAGGGAATGTACCAGCCGCCACTCTGATACGATGACCCAGTAATAGATAACGAGAGAGCTTGCTGATAAGGAAACGTCATAGGGGGAGGGGTTGGGATCATTGTACCGGTATACCTATTACCTGCCTATCTGTGACTGCAGATTTCAGAACAATCTATGTGTAGATGCTAAAACAAAAAGACAAAAAGTCAAAAGTCCTTTGAGAGCTTGGGCAGGATGTGCAGGCAGCTATCTCAGCTTGTGGACCTTTGGCACATCTGAAACTTGTACTATACATTATTGTGGAATATGTGTCTCCTCTCATGTAACGTATAATCATGTTTTCTAGATGATTTTCAAAATGATAGTGACATCAATCTATCTTTATTTTATAGGTCCTAGCTCTATTGGCCTGGATTTCTCATTCCCTGGATTTGAAAGCGTATATGGAATCCCTGAACATGCGGATACGCTCGCATTGAAGTCCACTAAGTATGTATCCCATTTAGTTGTATCCTTAGTAAACATTTGGAGTCTTTGTATGAATGATGATTTAAGATTAAAATATGTGAATAATTATTCGGTTAAAACTATGTGTCTTTATTTGATCTAAAAATGAAATTGTCTATGAAAGTTTCATTGTTTACACATATCTCGAATATATCTTATAAAATGGCATTAAAATAAGGGTTTACCTTATATACGGGGATGAAAATTTAAACCCGCTTATACACCGCAGCCTTTAGGCTATTTCATAGATCTACTGCAGGTTATAGGATTGGCCGGAGGTTGCGGCTTGTATGCCGTTCTATAGAAGTGGCCTCCAAGGGCTTAAAAACGACATGGCAATATTTGGCCATTTTGAGGTGACATCCTGTCATTGTGCCCTTTTAAAAGTGACATGTGACATGTCCATTATCTAAAAAAGTGACATGCGACCTTAAGCCTTGAATTTTGAAACATGGCTTTATTGTAGACATGTTTTTTTCTTAAAAAAGTGACATGCGACCTGAAGCCTTCAATTTTGGCGACATTGTTACATCGGGGGGGGGGGGGGTCCCCTTGTGGGCCCCATAGAACAGTACTAAAAGTGCAGGTGCAGCTTATAACTTTTTCCATGGGGATTCGTCTTATGAGCTAGGTACTATGGCAATTATGTGCATTAGGCCACACCAAAAAAATAAGTTGGTCTACGGATTTTGGTTTTGAAAAAAATGGTGCGAGCGAAAAAAATTTGCCAACCATCACAAAGAGAAAACTTGTAGAAAGTGAAATCCCTAGACGAGATTTTTTTAAAAGAAAAAAAAATGTATTTCCGAAAATATGAAGAGGGAAATCCGTAGACCAAATTATTTTTTTTTTGGTGTGGCCTTAATAACCACCACTATTCTTGTTAACAGAGGCACAGACCCCTATCGGCTGTACAACTTGGACGTGTTTGAGTATGAACTGGACAACCCCATGGCCCTGTACGGCTCCGTCCCCTTCATGGTTGCTCACAAGTAAGAGTTTCAAAAATTTTCTTTTTCCTTTTCTTTTTTGCTACATTCTTTATTATAAAACGCTGATTATAGAGATGCCACCATTCCTGACATTTTTGGGAATTCCCTTTAGGCATTTTCTAAAAGTTGGGATTGTTTTCAGTAATCAGTGAGTAGCATCACTGAAAAAGAAAACTCATAAATATGCATTCTATATACATAGACAACTTCACATGGTATTAATGTTGTCACTTTGTTTGGTCAGTGAGAAGAAGACGCTGGGTCTGTTTTGGCAGAATGCTGCTGAGACTTGGGTGGACATTGCCTCTAACACTGCAGATAAGGTGCGTTATTCAGGCTGCCTTGCATGAAATGTAAAAATCCATAAATAAATAGAATTAGATAAATAATTAAAATTAGATAAAAATGGAAAACACAGTACATAGTGCATAATCTTGATATTCCCTTCTGTTGTATAATCATGTAGTTACCACGATGTAAATAAAAAGTTAGTTACAGATATAGAAAAATAAAATGTACTAAAATTATGTATTCACCAATGGTGGTAGACACAATGTTATAGTTTGTATTGATTAATGTTCCAGAACCTGATGTCCAAGCTGGCCAGCTTTGTGACCGGTGACAACGAGATCCCACAGGTCGACACACATTGGTTCTCCGAGAGCGGTGTCATTGATGTCTTTTTCTGCATGGGTCCCACCGCTAAGGATGTATTCAAACAGTATGCTGACCTCACTGGAACCACTGCCCTGCCACCCGTAAGTAGCAGAACACCAACAATTTATCTTAGAAAATAAAAATATCTATGTACTCCTTTGTATAAACTGTGGCTTATTAACGAAGCAAAGAATTTAATGGTTCTACCCCCCATGCTTTTTCCCTTCCATGTTTCTTCCTGGCCTGTTGATTTTTTGGCCTATGGGGAAATCAGTGTTGAAGAAATCTATAAATTCACTACCGTAAACTCCCGCGTATAAGACGCATTGCGCGTATAGGACGCACCCCAAACTCAGCAGGACCATTTTCGCGTATAAGACGCACATTTTAAGGGTGATTTTTGTCAATCCAGTACTGTTCTATAGTAAAATTACCCCTCGTATAAGACGCACCCCCAATTTCAGTACATCCTATAAGACCCACAAGGCATTTGTTTGGCGTAGAGGACGCGTCTTATACGCGGGAGTTTACGGTAAGTCTTTTGTTGTAGGTAGTATCATTATTGGGATGAATGGCACTTAATTTGTTGCGTCATGCTGATCTAGAAGCTTTAAGGCAGCAGTTTGACATGCAGAAGGCCATTTGTGTGCTTAAATGGACATAGAGGAACTCCTCCAGTTCCATGCATGCTAATGTTGTTCACAACCATGGCGGAGGTTTGTCTTAGTACCCGAGTTGAGCAAGGTATGGAAGCCTAGAGAACCATTTTTTTTTTGTGTGTTGCTATTTTTGTTTGTTCACTTCTTGCTTTTTCGTAGTTCTCCTTACTACGAGTACAGGGTAAATCTTATTTTTCTCACCTATTTGTTGCAAGAACAACAGGTTATTCGTGTGGTTGGTCCCTGTAGGTCGGCACTTACCTACCCCCAGTGCATGGTTCTGCTACAGTGGAGGTGTGAATCTGTGATAAAGCTGAAACTGGGGAGTGCTAAACTCTTTCTTTCTTTGACAGCTCATTGTGTAGCTATTGGAGGATCTTAACAAACACGGGCTCATTTTAAAGGGATTGATTGGGGGTTTAATATGAATCTATATGAGAAATAATTGATGCAGGTGCAAGTGAAGTTAACCTATAACTTTGAAAGATTTTTTGGTATAAAGGCCAAATCTCACATAAAAGAGAATAGTTCCCACACTTTCTACAGGAAAGAATGGTTTAGAAAATGTCTAGGGGTTTTCTTTTCATAGGGGAACAGGATGTTTGCCAAACCCCACAAAAATTTTAGCGTGCCATTTGCTATCACCCTTCAAACAGCTTCTCCATGTTAGGCCCTTGTCTGTTTGCCAGAATTCAAGCCTATGTATATTAATTATATAGCAATTGATAGAGCTGATAAAAAGAAGTGGATTTCCTTTTTAAATGAAGTCTTTGTGTCAATTTAAAGGGAAATTCTGACCAATTAAAGATTTCATATCAACTCAATAATTTTGCACCAATTCTGTCAGATCGCTAAATCGCAGATGATATTATGTCGAGATAAAATCCCTTTAAATTGTTAAAATTTGATATGATACATTGATTTTCAACCTTTTATGGGGAACTCTTCCATACATGAAAAGAAAATAGTCCAAAATAATGATTTCAGAGATGTAGCCAGTCCTGTATCTGATATGCTTGATCACAAATCTGGACCCTATTTAAACTCTTAACACTGGCAGAATTTTGGGTTCGATTTTGGGTCTTTGATCAGTCATAACTTCCCTTATACTTGGCATAAAGACTTCATTTAAAAAGCAAATTCATTTCTTTTGATGAGATCTATCCATTGCTTAATAGATAAAATGCCTGGGACAAATACTTAAAAACTAGGTAAGTGCCTACTCTAGGTTTCCGTAGATAAAGTGGAGTTTGCACACAACCCCACCACAGACATTGTGGGCACGCACAGTCTGTCTCCTACAGTTGACCGGCACAGGCACGAGACATGTGGAACATGCCTTATTTATCTAATCATGTTAAGTATGGAACATTGGCATGCATAAAACTAATGCGTATTAACACTGTAGATGTTGTCAATCCACCTGATTGAGTATGGTAAGTAAGAATACAACAATGCGAGTGAGAATAAACCCCTGAGATTACAACTCCTTATATTATCGCTCATAATAACACATGCCACTGCCGATCATTCTGCAGAAGAAACTTAGAAAATACACCCCAGAACATCAGATCCCACTACCCAACTCCCCATACAAGTAGAATCCATCAAAATATGGGTTGTTTGGTATCTTGACCATCACGTTTTATTCATGTTTGAGACATGGAGGTTGAATTTCCAGGTATTATTCTACTTGGATCAAATCAATAAAAATGTTTTTCATTTGATGCAGTCGAAAATGTAAGGGACTATTCTCTGTCGACATACCAATAGAAGATTTCCTGGACCAGTCTAAGATAAATGCAAAAGAAAATGAATAGATATGGACTATTATTTTAGAAAGAGAATAAAACGTGAGCCTGGTGTTGGGGCGCAGCCCAAATTTTTTTTATTCTATTTTCAGTTCCGTGTCAGTATGTGGGGGGTATGAATATGATTTTGACACACATTTCAGTAAATCTTCCCTGCCTTGTTTTTTCTGGCTTTGAAAGACACTATTCTCCTGATATGCTTACATCGTTAAGTCCTTACTTGTATGTATTTTTGACGTTACAGATATTCTCGCTGGCCTACCACCAGTCTCGCTGGAACTACAATGATGAACAAGATGTTGCAAAGTAAGTGTGGTTCCCCTCTGCCCTTAACAGTTACTTACATATCTTATAAACATTAAACAACCAGCATAGACCACAAGGCAACAAATGCCGAAGTACCTTGTTTGCATTTTTTTAATCTGTTAGAACTAAAGTCAAATTTCCCAAACAAGACAAATGGCAGAAATATTATTTTGACTACAGAACTGCTCCCATATAGGATGACAACCAAAATAAAAATGAGATCCCCCCTGTCAAGACCTACAGTAAACAATTAAAAAAAAAAACACACCTTATTTTCAGCTTCACATAGCATTTTTATAGCAAATACCTGTCTTATGCTGCTCAGCATACTAATCAAAACTTTAAGTTATAAGCTTGGTTCCTGTCTTTGACAAAATTATCTTGTTTATTTGCCCTTGACATCATGAAATACTATGGCATGTACTCATTTAGAGATCTAGTACATGTATTTCTATCCACTTAATTACAGTGTAAATGAAGGCTTCGACAACAACAATATTCCCATGGATGTGATATGGTTAGATATTGAGCACACAGATGGAAAGCGGTAAGTACCTTTTTAGTGATTACCTGTGTATGTGAGAGTAACGTATACCGTTGACTCTTGCATATAAGCCGCACTTATATATATATAACCCACACCCTGAGTTGAGGCCCATACTACAAGCCACAGGAAGCCTCTAGTTTGTGTTTAAGCCATGGCTCAAAAATGGGATCTTTCTATAGTTATCAAACTTATTGAGAAGGCACCTCACGAAGAAATTGCCACATGATCTTAAAATTATTGAAATTCCTGATCGCATACTGCCTTAAGAATGTCCAACTGCCTTTCCCACATTAAAATCATCCGTATACTTAATATATATTGAATTCAAGTCTAGGCCATGATGTTTTAAAGTTCTATCACAAATAAAAAGAAATATCAATGTGAACACAACACAGTTACTTCACATGGGATGCAGGGCACTTTCCAACACCAGTAGATACAGTCAGCAACCTCTCCCGGGTCGGGCGGCGACTGGTGACAGTTGTTGATCCCCACCTGGCGGTTGACCCCCACTTTCTGGTGTACCGCCAAGCCCGGAACCTCCGCCTTCTGGTGAAAGACAAGTCTGGTAAAGCCTATGAGGGCTGGTGCTGGCCAGGTGAAGGCATCTGCTAAAATAAAACTCTTTGTTTTTTTGCATGTAGTGGTGCTGGCTTCTAGGTCTGCATGTCAATGCCATTTATTTTCAAAGCCGCCCGACTCTGTAACTCTGCGGTCTGACTTACCCTCTCTATGAATTCGCTTCTTGCAGATTTATTTTACAGTGCCATGCTTTTGACTTTCTGTGTGTTTCAGCTACTTCACATGGGATGGGAATAAATTCCCACACTCTATCGAGATGGCCAATAATGTGTCTGCAAAGGGCCGGAAGATGGTAACCATTGTAGATCCCCACCTTAAGCGAGACGACAACTATCGGGTTCACCAGCAGATGCGCGATAACGGTTATTACATTAAGAACAAAGACGGTGCGGACTATGATGGATGGTGCTGGCCAGGTAGGAACAGAAATATGAATACGATAGATCCCCTCTCCTTCCTTCTCAATCTTGTCACCCATGGATAATTTCAGTACCTTGGCATTCAAACAAAAGGTACTGGGTCACAATACAACTGACATCCCAGCCAAGTGGTGCCCAGGGCTTTAGTTCTTGAGTGTGAATGTGTTTTATGCATGCAATTTGAAATGAATCTTTTTATCACTTCTTTAAACCACTCTTTTTTATGCAGTTTTATTCTCTTTCTGTTTATTCAAAGTGCTCCACTGTGTGACCTGTATTTCTTTTGATAGTATTACACAATTTACTGATTTCATGTTGACTCATAAAATATCCTAACGTTTTGTATCTGGAACCGTATAAATAGATGGTATGTGTTAGTGGAAAGAATTAAGATTATAGGTTTTCATTTTGTTAATATTACATAAGCAAAGTTTACGTGTTCCAGTAATTTCATGTCTTAACAGTTGTATTTGTCTATAATCACTCTAATCTCATGTTGACTTCCCGCCTGTAGACACCTATGACAGAATACAGTCCTCCTGGCATTTATTAGATCTTCAGTGGCACATCCAAATTTTGAAAAAAAAACAGCGCCTCTTGTTAAGTCCCTTTTTCTTCTGCTAGATTTGAGGCGTTAACGAGGCAAATAAAGTCTCTTAAGTACAGGCAATTAGCACTTGGAGTATGCCCCATGTCTCCTATCGATCTGCCCCTCCAGTGAAATTTTTGGTCTCAGAGACAGCATGGTATAGACCAAGGAATAGGCAATTTCAAATTTAAGAAAGTGTTTTAGGGGCATTATTTGTATAACCTTTTGTACACCTTTGACTAGGTTCCTCCTCGTGGCCAGACTTCACACGACCTGATGTGCGAAAGTTCTGGGCTCAGAAGTTCTTACTGGGCGAGTATGAAGGAACAACACTGGATGTGTACACATGGAACGATATGAACGAGCCTTCTGTATTCAACGGACCAGAAATTACCATGCACAAGGATGCCAAGCACGCTGATGGTTGGGAACACCGTGATGTGCACAATATCTACGGACAGTATGTGGTAAGTACATTAGGAAATAACCTCAGTTCAGTGGGAAACTAGAATTTGTAAATATGTACCTGTAAATTATGAAATGCAACGTCCTAATATCAGTGATGCCACTTTTCCTGGTTTACCAGGAATTCCTGGTTTTCATTCAAATATTCCTGTATTTTCCTGGTTTTTGTCGGGCAGTGAGTGGCATTTCTGTTATATGCCATAGTGCTGACCAGAAGTATTTTCCATGAGCCAGAATTAACAAAGGATATTGAAGAAAAAAATTCATATAAAAGTAATTAATAGTTTTTTTTGTTTTTTTTTCCGTTTCAATGAAGTCAAGAGACTTTGTTTATTCAATGTATTCTCACGTGGGAGAATATGGTCGTAAGGTAATTCTTACACTGAATTGAATCGAAAGTTGTGGATAATAATCCTTTTCATTTAAACATATCATATTAACTATTAAATGATTTGGGTAAACACATACAGTAATTGGCTCAGGGACCACCCTGAGTCTATACCACCGGGTAGGTGGTGGCATTAGAAAAAAGTCAGTTATACAATTTTCAATCTCAATTTTCTACAAGAAAGAAAGCATGTAAAGAAATAAAATTACCATACATGAGTAGTTCATATATCAGTCTTTAGTTACAGTAAAGAAAAAAATTCAAAAAACCATCCATAAGTTCATAAAAAATTAAAGAAATAAAAAAGTCATTTCATAAAAATATCTTCTCCAATCCAGTCCTCCATAGGTTTACCTCCGGGCTGGATTTTTCTCTCTTTGTTCCTATTTGATTCGAAAACAGCGTCTAAAAGTGAGACGGTTCGGACGCCTTTCAAAAAACGCGGGAAAAGTTCGGCAAGGAGGGGTCACGCATGCGCACGGAACCTGAGCCATGAGTGCTCTATAGCACACGTTACATTTTTTGCTAGATAGTCCAGTTCATTTTCAATATTGTTCAGGCATTAATTTCGATGCTTTCATTGACGTTAGCACATAGTGCTATGAGAGTTGATACTAGTATGGTATAGATTTGACGGGAATGTGAGATTCAACAATTGTATCAACATATGAGAACTGTGCCATATGGCCATAGTCAAACAGATACAAGTAAAGCAAACTATATATTCATTCAGTATCACATAGGTGCAGTAGTGGACCCCCTCCCCAGATTAACCCATTTGATGACAATTGACAATTAGTTCATGGGTGGAATATTGTATCGCCATTTTTACTGGGGAAACTAAAACTAAATCAAGAGGACAAATGTGAGACCTCCGCACCTCAGCACTACCTTGCTTCAAAATTTAAACTAAAACTACTACATGTCTGTAATGATAAGGAAATAGTCATTTTGCAGACTCCTAGTTCTGAGCTGTAATTTCTGATAGTGAGAGGCTACACCTTGACTTAGGCAAGGTCATTAAGCCACAATTAGCCTTGGATTCCAATCCAATATCTAATCCCTCATAGCTATCAGGTATTTAGACTAATCTTTTTCTTCTTCATCTCTAGCAACGTGCCACATGGGAGGGTCAATTACTACGTAGTGACAACAAGGAGCGTCCATTTGTGTTGAGTCGTGCTATCTTCGCAGGCACACAAAGATATGGTAGGTCAATGTCTAATGTATATGTAGATATTTCAATACGCAAATGTTACATATATTACTGACTTTGGGCTAAGCCTATAAGCCACAACAAGCCTCATAGTTAAAGTTTACTTTAAGTTAGAACTAGACTTGCCCAAATCAAGTCGCAAATCAAGCCCTTAACAAGATACTTAGTTACTTGCTATAAAAGATGTTGACTCTCTTACTTCTTTCTAATCTAAAAGGAATATAACAACATAAAGCTGGTGGAAACCTAAGTTAAGCCTAAAACACTTGTAATACAAAGTCTTGACTTTCCATAGGTGCTGTTTGGACTGGAGATAACACAGCAGACTGGGGCCACCTGAAGGCCTCCATCCCTATGGTGCTCTCACTCAGCCTCTCGGGAGTCACCTTCAGCGGTGCTGATATCGGTGGTTTCTTCAAGAACCCAGAGCCCGAGCTGCTCATCCGCTGGTACCAGGTAAGTCACTCATTTGCACATGCCTGCCTTTAGACATCATGGGCGGATCCAAATTGGTGGGCACAGCAAGGGAAATTGGCCACCTCTTGGAGTCACCTCTGTCAATCCTATAATGATAAATACACTGTTCACATATCATTTCAAGAAGAACTATAATTACTCTGGTTCGCATATAAGGTGCACCTCAAGTTGAACAAAAGACTAAAAGGCATGGCTAGAACTTGATTTTGGGCTCTTTGGTGCTGATCTATGAAAGTACCCTGCACATATGAGGCACATTTTCTAAACGATTCTTTACCATCATGTTTGCAGGCAGCAGCTTACCAGCCCTTCATGCGTGCCCATGCCCATATGGACACTCGGCGCCGCGAGCCTTGGCTCTATGAGGAGGAGCAGATGGGTATTATCCGAGAGGCTGTCCAGGCTCGCTACCGCCTCCTGCCCCTGTGGTACACGCTGTTCTACGAGAATGAGAAGAACGGCATGCCTCCAATGCGGCCTCTATGGGTTGAGTTCCCCAACGATAAAGCCACCTTCACCATTGAGGATACCCATATGGTTGGTGAGTAAAGAAAGAGTCGCGCATAACCTTTTGCATACTAGCAGTAGCGATCCCATCTTTCCTCATTTGTTTAGACTTCCAAATTTAGACTGTTTCTTGTAAGCCTTTCCCATCGGAAATCAGGATGATTTCTGAATTCATAAAAAAATCAGTAAGTGGCTTCTCTGCTTCATACACAAGTTGTGTCTCCGTCTGTATACTGTCTTACATTTAACAAAAAATAAATCAATATCAACTCTTTTTTCCCAAGGGTCCGGTATGTTGGTGAGGCCTGTCACAGATGCTGGCTCCATCGGTGTAAAAGTGTACTTACCTGGAGAGAATGAGGTAGGAAAAAATGATGTTTTACTCCATTATCATGATAAGACTTGAATAAAGAAAATATAAATACTGACAGGAATAGAAAGTGAAGCTTGAGAAAAAAAAATGAATGAGTAAAATGGAGACAGGAAAAAATGCTTAATAGAAGGGCTCACATTTAGAGATATTCACAAAACATAGAAATGTAGGATATAATCATGTGCAAATGCTATGTTTGGAATCGGCACAGAGAATACTGATTTTCATTTCCTAATGAGCAGTCCTTTGAATCCATGTCATATTGCTTACTTGCTGTATTGATTCTCTACAGGTGTACTATGATGCTGACACCTACAAGAGCTTCAGCGGAAACCAACATATTTATGTAGCAGTCAATTTACATAAAGTAAGTACCTAGAGTATATCATAAATGCAAATACCCGGTACTTTTATACAAAAAAAGAAGTAATAAGGAGTAAGTTGATGAAAGTATAACTAAAAGAAATATTTTTGAATGATATTCATTGGATTGCATAGTATTCTGTACATGATTTATTAAATTCCAGATCCCAGTTTTCTTAAGAGGCGGCCACATCATACCAAGGAAAGACCGTGTACGCCGTGCGTCCAGTCTAGGGTACTCAGATCCCTACACCTTAGTAGTAGCCCTTGATAAAAATGTAAGTAAACGAGATAATGGTAGGAACATTCTAACTGATATTTTACCCGCCCTCTGGCGTTTTGATGATATAGAATATTCTCATCAAAGAGAGGGCTCCCCTAGCTCATCTTAAAAGGATATTTTCCCCATCTTTCTCTATGTGTCTGGTGCACTTATTCGCGGCCACTTACACAGTGATCTGTTAAAGTGGTATATGATGTAGTTTTTCCGCCATAGATATGACCTTAGCTGTCCAAATGGCATTAAACAAGTGTTTCTCTCTCTCAGCTGAAAAGTTTAAATGTACTAGAGATTTGATACAGTTTCCAATGACATTGATTAGATTCAAATAGTTATAAAGAATGTGTTCAAAAAGGATAGTGTCTGAATAAGCCGGTTGGTGATTTTCTGTACCAGGTACGAGATGAAAGAAATTTTGTCATCTTTGATTCAATGAATTTTTTTTCCTATTCAATAGTTGAATTTTCTTTGTTCCAGGGCCATGCCGAAGGGGATTTGTACATAGATGATTACCATACGTATGAGTATAAAAACGGCCGATTCGCCCATAGACGTTTTACATTTAATAGAAACCAATTGGTTAATAGGTAAGTACAGTAGATAAATTTATACAATTAATTTGGTAGAAATGTACTTCTATCGTATGAATCGTATTATAGTAGTTGTCACATTTTTTTTCACTGAATAGAAAAATTGTATAACTGCTGTGATTGTATCAAATTCAATTTTCAGCAATGCTGACACAAAAGGTGTCTTTAAAACTAAGTCGTGGCTAGAGCGTTTGATAATTTCCGGTGTGAAGTCACAACCCCGGTCCGTCACATTAACTGCACCAGGTAAGTTAACTGTTATAAATTAGTGTATTTTGAACGACAGCCGTAACATATTGTAATCTCCCACATATAAGGTGCATTCCATGTATAAGCCGCACCCTGGGTTGAAAGAAATGCTATAAGTTGCAGTTGGTGCTTGATTTGTGAAGGGTTAGTATTGGCCTATAGTAAAGGTACCCCACCTATAGGCTGGTTCTATAAGGCACAGGGGGCTTCAGATTTGCGTATCAGATGTGGAGTACTTCAATACTTTAGATGAAAATTTGGCCTAGTAAAATTACAATCTTTTTGATAATGGAGATTCTACCTTAACCCTGCATCAGTAATAATATCTGAGCTGCCTCATAATGGTCCTCTATTCTTTTTTTTCAGGCGTAGCCCAGTCACTAGAGTTCACGTATGCGACAGACAAACAACTTCTTACAATAAGAAAACCAGCGGTTAACATTGCCGAAGACTGGAAAATCACACTCAACTAATCATAACAGATATATTCTAACTATGTGATAAAATGCACAAAATGCAGACTCTAATTTGGATTTCTAGGGATCATTTATTATATGATACTACAGAGAAGATCTCCTGACGGTAGGACCATTTGTATGATGGGAAATATGTTTACTAAGGACCATTGAAATGCATATCTGTGAACGAGTATGAATGATGTGTAGATAATGTATTGTTGTGTCAGGAGTACGATTGTATAGCGATAGAAGTATTGGGTAAGGAGACTTAATCATGTCAAAAATAATCAAGCCAAAGGAAGGCATATATTGATAAAGATATTGAATGATAATTCTGGGGAACCAACACTTGCTATACATTGGCTTTACCAAAATGATTGCATGCGTAATTGTATGGATTGTAAAGAGGAATAGGGTAAATGTAAATGACTATTTAATGATGCCATATAAGATGATAATTCACAAAAACAAGGTGTCTCATTTAAGCTTTGTTATAAATACATTTACAAACTATAGCCCAGTCATGAGAAGTTCCCTACTTTAAGGACCAGGTGTCTTCAGATTGTTTTACCCCATGACATGTGCTCAGTAAGGAACGATTGTGATTTGAAGCACCAAGAGCTGCCTGAGTTACCACTCAACGTTTATATTCAATCCTTGGGCACACTGCTTAATTATATAGTAGGTATTTCTCTTTTTGATGAGAATTTATCTCCAGACCATGTGAACAGCCAATTGCCAAATTATCTTGGCTTCATGTTAGTCCCACTTAATTTTGGGTACAGGCGTATAGTTTTCTTTTTGAATTGTAAACAACCAACTGGCCCTTTATGTACAGTAAAAATTCAAGTTGTTCAACAATGAAAAAAGAAGTCAATCTTCCGTAATGAATTGGACATCATGTTTCGTTTACATCGAACCATTGTTTATCTTCCAATTTATTAATTATATTGGTTAATTAATGATATTTGAAGAAAAAACAACTACATGTGCTTAGATGTGGAGATTTGAAACACCATATAACATTTTTTTCTGTGTGTGAGTGCACTTCAGCATCAACTCAATTTAGTAATGCACGCTTTTTCCAAGAAGATTTCATTGCATGTACATCGGCATCAATGTTCCATACAAAGAGGCAAAACATACCAGTCTTACCAGTACCAGTATGTTATAATCGAACCACTGAATAATGACCCGGTTCTCTATAAATAGATTCTGTGAATCGAAAAGACATCATATTGCGGAATAAATTACAAATGAGACATTTTTCTTGTAAATGAGGTTAGATGTTTCATTGTTTTTCATCGTCAATTATATTTATTCATTCCTATAGAAGTGTTTGAAAACGGGTGTTTTGATTGAACTTGGTTTCTATTGCACTTTTCCTGACCAATAGAATTAACACAAAGTGTATACCTCTTCTGGTTTGAAATCTGCTATTGATTGTCTCTAGTTTACATTCCATTCTGAAAAAAAAAAAGTTTTCCAAAAAAAAAAAAAAAAGAAAGAATCCAGAGTAAATGCAAGCGAAGACGATTTTGTGTCCCAAGTGCAATTTAAAGCCTAACAGTAGCAGCGTGTTTCCAAGTTTGACGACTACTAAATGTGAATGATTTCTGATCATCTTTAGAATGAATATAAAATAAACCCCATACTGTCTGTATGTGGATTTACTCATTTGCATCTTTTCTTGCCATTCGTCATTATTCTGTTTCAGTGAAACTCTTCATATTCTACAATTAATGCAATAAACAGTACTGACGGTTTAGATTGCATGATTCCCAACAGCATTTACTTGTCCCAAGGAAAAGCACTGGTCTCGGAAAACAAGTAATGAATTTAGTATTGAATAAATTGCCTGGTCTAAATTCTATCATAAAATATTTCCTGACCTGGCACATAATGATTAATCAGGGAGATATTTCCCCTTCAAGTTACTCTAGGCAGATAATGAATGGACAGTGTAATGAAAATCTTGATGGCTTATCTTCAAATAAAAAATTATGTCATAACATACAAGCGTTGTTTTTTTTTTATTGAAAGTGATAAGGGACACTGGTGAAGTCCTATATAGCCTGATGAAGAGCCATACAAACATGAGTAAGTGCTCAACGTTTAGTTTTTCGTTATTTCTTGACAATAATCTTGAGGTCCTGCCAAAATCTATCGAGGCATGCAGTGATAAAATCTGCAGGACCGAATGGCATGCGAGGGGGAAAAAAAACCTTTTGTATAGACTGGCCAATGACCCAAGATGGCCATAAATATACATAATTTGGTATGAGGCCATATTGTAGAGGTTGGTGAAAATGTTCTGAAGAAACCAGGACTCAAACCTGGGGCCCTCCGACTTTGAAGCGGCTGCTCTACCTCTGAGCTACTTCCCCTGGCCTGACGTTCTCACCTTCCAACCACACCTGGATCGATATGATACACACTAGGGGGCAGTGATTACCCAGAGACCGTCCCCTGGGGGTTAGTCAACCGAGTACGCGGAATTACTGCCCCTACGCTCCTCCCCATCAGCTTCAACCACCATCCACTAGCACCTGGCATTCCCCCTCCAACCAGTTACCTGGAAATTGAGGCTTTATCAAGCAGTTTAGGGCACTCCTGACTTCCAAGTGGATGTACCAGTAGCAGTACCGGATTGGTAGAAGCATCATCTGTATCATTCCGGCCCAGTCCCGAGTCCTCAATCGGTCGCGTTCACATTAAGATATGGGCACGCATCTTTGATCTCATGATTGCACTAGGATGCTCGGTTTCTCCACCAATGTAGAGGTTGGTGAAAACATTCTGGAGAAACCGGGACTCAAACCCAGGGCCCTCTAACTTCAAGCAGCTGCTCTACCTTTGAGCTACTTCCCCTGGCCTGACGTTCTCACCTTCCAATCACACCTGGATCGATATGATACACACTAGGGGACAGTGATTACCCGGAGACCGTCCCCTGGGGGTCAGTCAACCGAGTACGGGGAATTACTGCCCCTACAATATTAAAGCCACACCATGGGCCTGAAAATTGATGGCTTACCGTTTGCCTCCCATGATTTACGGTATTACTTTATGCGACATTCTCGAAACAAATATGAAAAAAAATATTAAGGGAAGTCCACTCTTTTGGAATAAAGTTTATTAGCAGGATTATAAAATATTTACATGGCACAAATCTGTAAGTCTGACTAGGAATGGCTCGCTAAAACATTGAAGAAATGAAACACTTCGTCTGTATCAAAGACGCCGACTTCTGTGGTACATTGAGAACACTTCACGGGGTGGTAGGTTTCACTGTCTTCAGGGTCTTCAATCTGCGACTCAGCCATTTTCTTTTTCTTTTTGCTCTGTTGTCTTTTGTGTTTGGGGAATTTCAGTCTTTGTTCATAATTAACACTGCAGTTCATGACGAACATGGCTCTATACTGGTTGTTGTAGGTTTCATGTCTGGAAAATGAAAATGAAGATTTTTAGTTAGGATATAAATTTGTGAAAGGAATTCAGATGACACATTTAGTTATGACCCTCTAAAAGATATCGTAGTAAAAACTAGTGACAATATGTACAACACATACTAATATAAAACATGTTTTTCAAATCCTCACTGAATATTAAATTGTTTCATTTTTAAAAATCAGGGTAATTGATGCAAAATACATTATCATCAGCTTTCTACTAGGACATGATTTATAATGACCTCATGCTCATTTGAAAAGTTTCCTCTTTTTTCTGCTTTCTTTTTTACCTCTTTTTTTTCACTTAAAAAAATCAAAACTTACCTTTGACAATCTAAGCACAGCTGCACCATACAGGCGGGACAGTTGAGTACGGCGTCACTATTGGGTAATCGTTGTGTTGCGTGATTGGGTGGTTTGGGCCCTGTGGGTGGCACTATTTGTAACTTGTGCGGCTGGTACCGGCGTCTCTGGTTGTCCACCCACCTCTGGTCATCGTTATCAGCGTATGGGTCATACAGGAGGTCATCGTTACTGAGGATGGGCCGCTTTTTAGTCTTCTTTTCTGTAAATATGAGCAGATCACTGTTTTATTAACTGAAGTTTTAAATGTATCAATCTGCAGGCAAAGTACAAGGCATTTAGCGTCGATAGGAGACGTTTGCAGAGATGCTACTGTAAAAGAAATTCAGAACTTATCCTAATCTAGTTTACTCATTTTCCTATAGGAAATGCCCACGGGAGTCATAGCCAAAATTTTAAATCTCTGCTTTTGGATTGCAAACATTCAAACAAATTGTACTGTAGCTCATCAAGCATATCAACATTTGCTTTAAGGGCACAAACAGTTGAACAGAACGTATACCGATTTTAATTACTGGAATATGTTTGGGATTTTTTTGACACAACTTTAATATTCTTCTAATTAAGAGTCTTACCCTCTGTCGTGCCTTCGTCATCAGAATCTGAGTCGAAGTATGTGTTGTCGTAACAGTCTGGTTTCTGACCGGCGGGTTTGTCTCTATGTGATGAGCTGCTCCCTGCTGTTACAGCTAGACAGAATAAAAGGACAAAGGTTTGATTTATTACCATGTAACAGACACATGTTACTACAATGTGATAAGGCCACACCAAAAAAAATAAGTTGGTCTACGGATTTTGGTTTTGAAAAAATGGTGCGAGAGTGAATTTTTTTTTTTTAAAGAATTTTTTTACGTTGAATGGATTCCTTGCTGGAGAAGTGAGGCGAGCGAAAAAATTCTATTTTAAAAAAAGAATTTGCCAAACATCACAAAGAGAAAACTTGTAGAAAGTGAAGTGAGCGAAATCCGTAGACGAGATTTTTTTTTCAAAGAAAAAAAAAATTTGTATTTCCGAAAATATGGATAGGGAAATCCTTAGACCAACTTATTTTTTTGGTGTGGCCTAAAGTACCATAAAACCCTGCATTTAAATAGCCTTTTGATATAGTCCATTTCATACCCTTGGTACGGCTTACAACATGATTCTGACTCTGGGTGTGGCTTAAACGAGAGGTTTAGTGCATAAAGGAAGGGAGGAATGGCAACTCCAGGCGTAAGGCATGGCTTATAGCATTCTACCAACCTCAGGGTGCGGCTAGTATGTGGGTGTTTGTTTAAGCCCACCTACTAGGCTTATGAATTTCAAGAACTGCTACCCCCTGCGCTTATACCACAATCTGCGCTTACTTGGGGTCTTTTAAAAAGCGTTTTGGGGTTTCAGGGGTGTTATAACCCTGCTCTTAAACGAGACCTCCGTTCATTTGAGACCCCTGTGCTTAAACAACTTTGAACATACCCTGACATGTCAGACTCAGTTCACACCTATCAGTAACTCTCATATAAGCTGGACCTCGGAAAGGGCTACAAGCCGCACCTAGGGCTTAAAGAAATGCAGGTTTAATATGTTCTATATTGTTGAATACCCTTCCCTATGGCACTTTACTGTTTTTTATGAGTTAGACACGTTGGCATAGTCTATGTAACTTGTTACAACGCATTACAAATAAGTATGAAATAAAAAGAAAAATACAATACCTGATTTGTGTTTTTCCTCAATTATTTTCATTGTGCTATCTAAGTCTGCAGCCATTTCTTTTTCAAACTCATCCTCGCTTGAGTCCTCCTCATTCTTCTGCCTTTTTTGGTTTTTGGATTTCGGTGATTTTTGGTCCATCCTACTCATCTGCTTCCCCAGTTTACGACGTTGTTCAGGCGTCCCATGAAGCACAATGTCTATCTCGTCATCAGAACTGGAGAAGAAAACAAAAAAAAAATCCATATCAGAGAGAAATATTTTAGAAAGATCTGGTTTAAGACATCCTTGATCATTAAGATAACACATGATGAGCCAACAATGTGAAATGTTGACATCGTACGTGTGTAGTCATGGACCCCCCGCCCTAGCTCAGTTCCTGAACTCTTATCTCCGTTCCTCTGTGAGAGTTCAGGAAAGCTATAGTTTAAAAGTGGAGGAAACCCTTATGTCAGCCATTTGATAGGCTGACTTTTCATCAGCAGTGACAGAAAGTCAGCCTATCAAAGGCTGACCATGGTCACTGGGCCAGTCTGGAATTAGCACATGACAGGGTTGCCACCAGACATGAGACATCAAAAATGCTGACTTTTTCCTGACAAATCAAAAAAATTCCTGACCATTTACCATGTTTAATTCGGTGCATATTAGCAAGGTTGGAAGTGGCATGGTGCTTTTAAAGCTGGATTTGCAGATAAATAACTATGTTTATGGTACAAGTATACTGGTTTACAAAGGAAAACATATTAAACATAAATGACCTGCTTACCCCTCATATCACCTGTAGGACATTATAAAAACATTTTTTTCCCCTGTAATGTTTGGGTAATTTTTTGTTGGTTTCAGGACATACTCCTCAGAAAAATGTTGAAATCCCATTTTCTTCAAACTATGACAGACATTTTTTTGTTGTTGAAAAATTAGGTTTGTGAATGGAAGGAGAGGGGGGTCTGGGGGGGTGTCCCCCAGAGGCCGAGGAAACTTGAATATCTAGAGACCAACTGGTGCAATCTGGTGCTTTTTCAAGGATGTGTTTGCCAGTATGAGATTCTGTCAATCTGTTGCTGCCAGAGTATCAGCCCCCCCCCCTTCAGTAAAACATTTCCTCAATGGACCTGGGGAAATCATGAGGGTGTTGGGTGAAGGTGTTGGAATCCCACAGATCTAGGACAAATCATATCAGTGATTACATTCTAGTACATATAACTACTGAAGCCATTGTAGAAAACTTAAATGTGGCGTTAATGGACTGGATAGCTCACCATTGCCTCAGCTGTCAATGGATTTGGAAGGTCTTTAACATCTAACAGGAAGAACTTAACGTAGGGAAGCCTGAATGTCCAAACCTCCTTGATACTGAATTCTGTGGTCTACACACAGTTCATGGGGAATTCAAGACAGGAACAGAGGCCACATTTGCATAACACTCTACTATCCCTGTACAATCTTTTCCAGGACTCCCCAGCCATTCACATTGTCGATATGTTCAGAATCCTTATACTGAACTTCATCCAGTGGGATGTGCTGTTGCCAAGAACTTAAGGGTTGAAGTTAGGTATACTTTTCAAATCAGAACTATAGAGACATCTGACTGCAAATCACAAGTACAAATTCTAACATAACACAATGACTGCTGGACTTGACTGAAGTATCATATGCAAACTCCTGGAAAAGAGTGTTCATCCACTTCCATTCTATCTTACAATTTCGGTTTCATTCCTTTCTTTTATTTGTAGGAAAATAGCCTGGCAACACAGACCCTAACCCGCCCTGGCAAAGTCACATTTTCCCTTAAAAACATATCATATTACTCATGGTTTTAATTTCTTTCTGTTGGTTAGGTTTATATTTCATTTATTCCAATATATTTATTTTCTCCCCCAAGCAGTAGGTTGGTACCTACAGAAATGGTGAAGCTCAAGGACTCAGTGTATGTGTAAATGCATGTACATGTACAAATGTTGAGTAACGCCACCCTTAAAAATATGTTCGTTTCCTGTCCAGAGGCCTGGTGACATTTTTTGTGAGAATGGGAATTTTTTACGCCTTCAGCACAAGAAACTAGGTTTCCAATCACAAAATCTTAAAATGTAATGACAAATTCATGCCCTCCCCCTTTCGAAGTTCATAAGAAATAAAAATATTTTCCTAAAAAAGAATTTTTTCCTCCCTCCCTCATGGGTCTGAAAAATCCCACCCTCTGGACAGGAAACGGACATATTTTTAAGGGTGGCCTAAGTGTAGACCCGGTGTAGACCTAAATGCAATTGAAGGGGGAACATCAGGTGGACCCACTCTTATGATTTAGGATCGAATTAAGTGTAGTGTTCTGGGGAGGAAACATTAGGTGGACACCTTAATATATGGCCTTCCCGTGGTAAGCATTGTCAGTAGTGTGTGTGTACTCACACATGGAGCTAACTACCTCACTAATAATTGAGAAATGTCAATTAAACACAGGTAATGTCAGTGGTACATAGGGACCAGGTGCTCCCAAAGGTGGTACATAGAGACCTGAGAGGTGGTACATAGAGACTGGCTGTGGTACAGAAAGTGTGGTACCGCGGTACATAGCGTCTAAATGGAGACATTGGTATGGGCACTGGCGTTGTACCAATGGCAACAACTTGTGTCTGGTGTGAGAAGAGGTAACTTTGAGTGTCTGTTTTGAAGAAACCAAGAGGTTTTCAGTTCATTAGCTGAGTCCTAGTGTTCCTCTGATGTCTTAACTCTACAACTTACCATGTTGTTGAAGAATGAAAAGTCCTTTTATGTTGCATCATGCATATTTGTAAACTGGAAAGTTTAAATTTGCCACCATTGCCAGGAAATGTCAATAAATGACTGGGGCTCTAACTGGTGGGTCTTTTTGAACTAGGTATTGACTGATGGGCCCTCCGGTGTTCTTTACAATCAGAGTCAGTATATGACAAGGGGAAGAATTCGGCAAGAAGCCCTACAAGTCCACACAAAGCTAAGTTAGTCTTGAATGTAGGCTTCAATATAGATTCTTATAATGCTAGGGAAGGCGGGAAGCTTCAAATTCAAGTGTTGATGACTCCCCCTTGTGGGTATTTGAGTAGGGAATAGTGTGGACCCCTAGGCCTAGGGACATGAAGTGACCGGCCACCATGCCCATGGCAGCTCATGGCAGTAGGATTTGGGCATTTGTGCATGGATTTAATTGGAGTATACAAAACATTCATCAATTGACAGTGAGTTACAACAAGACATAAATGATAGGTTTACACATAGAACCTCTTATATTTAATTAAGGCTAAATAATACTGCTGGTTTACAGTCTCAAAGTTTGCTCTCCTCGAATCTAGCCACTCCTATTACCGTGGGCCTGACTGAACAGTCCTAGGGTAGCGAAGTCAGCCAAACCACGGGACCCGTGGTTTGTATCTGTCACTATGATAAACAGCACTTTTTCAAAAGATAATTTCTAAGGCTCTACTGATCAGAATATAACATGGGTGGTATGTATGAAAAGAGCAAAGTCTCATCTATTCAATGGTGGGTAAATTTATCATTGAATTTATTTCACACTGCCTACACCACTGGATGTTCAAGTAACATTCAGATTCTGTCATGTGGCTGTGCATGAGAACCTAACCAGCTGGGTTATTTCTTGCAGAAATTCAATGAAAGGGCTACATTTCATCAAAGATAGAAATGATGGAACATGCTAACTACGTTACCAATGAACAGACCTACATTTTGAGGGGATTTTGGTAAAAATCAGCTGGTTATTAAGAACAGAGTGGTATATCAAAGTAACGTATCTTTGGAGTAATTTTCAGAAAAATATTTTTCTTACAGAAGCTATCAGAATATACAGGGGTATTCCTTAACATCTTTTTAATAAAATTACAATGAGTTTTTGTAGGCATAGTGCTGTGATTTTCTGCGATTTTGAATCTGCTTAATGCATAATACCAAAAATTCATTAAAAAAGGTAATAAGTTTTCTGATTTTAACTTTATATTTCAAAATGTTTTGCCCCTAGCAATTGAATGCCTCTTAGGGAGTGATCATTTTTTAACAACAGGGGGGGGGGGGCTGGTGGGTTTGCGCGCGGACGCGCGAAAAATGTCAACCCCCCCCTCTTGAGGGGGTAAAAATTTTTCGACCCCCCCATAAGGGACAAAAATTGCGCGCGAACGTCCCCTTTTAGCCTATAGTAACGCGCGGTGTTTTCCACTGAAAACAGGTGAAATTATTTTGACCCCCCCATCAGAGGTATTGAAAAAATTCTGACCCCCCCACGGTCAAGGGGTTGAAAAAATTCTGACCCCCCCCTCAAACCCACCAGCCCCCCCCTGTTGTTAAAAAATGATCACTCCCTTAGATATGTTAATCTCCTATTTCTCAGCTTTAAGGTGGTGTTTTTGGTTAGTAGATTGGACTATGCTATCAGGTTCTATGAGTAATTATGTACAGTGATATCCAAGTACCTCATGCGCAGTGCATGCTTTAATAATGGTCAGACTTATCAGTATATTTGGGCAAGAATGTGGGTGGAGAAATGACAGAAAGATTTCTATAATTATTAAATAAAAAGTGGCATAGAATTGTTTCTAATAGGAGTATCAACTTCATTCAAAAAGTTATGAATTGCAAATTTGAATTTATGGCTACCATGTGCCTACACAGCCCTTAATTTCATACACCTTTTAGCGGGTGAAAATTAAGCAAAAATATACCTCTTTTTGTGAGGCATACACTAGGCACTGACGTAACTCCCGTTCACGGTTCTGGCCGCCACAGCCACTCATAGTGTGATTAACCCTTTGAGGGACACTTTTTACCTCACCTATCTTCAAAAGTCGATTCTGAAGCTATTTATTGGAATATCAAGACAATTAGGGTGTCATATTAACGGGCTTGATGAGATCTATCACATGCATATAAGTTATCAATGATTAGTTGAGAAAAAAATAAGGGTTTGGTCAAGTGAAATTAAAGCCCAACTTTGGAGGCATTTTATTGTATGAAGATCAAGTTGCTCATAAAAATAACTAGTTTGCATGTGTTCTACGGTTAAAAATGTTATAGAATATGCCTTAACATTTCCATTTAGACATGGACCACTATGTTTTATAAGCAACCCCAACATCCTCACCTACAAGCTCTGAGAGGGGTAGGCTGGGACCACCTCCCACACCTCCCACCCCCCCCACACCCCCACTGCACCACTACTCTAGCCTAGGTCCTTCATTCCAGGGGCTACATGGTTTTTCTTCTGTAGTACTGACCAGTAGGTCCTTTTAGTGAACATCTTAAGAGAGGACTGACTAGCAGGATTTCTCTATGAAGTAGAGGGGAGGCCAGTACACAAACAGGGGACTTCTTCTAAGAGGGAGGGTGATGCAGAGGCAGAGGACTTCTCAACAGCACATGGGGGCTAGGTGTGAACCCATCTAGTCAGGTGAATACCCCACCAGGCCAAGTGACTAAGAGGGCATTTATGCATTTAATATGGTGATAATTAATATCGTCATTCATGATGGTAAAAATCCGGAGATTTTTAAAGCAAGGATATATTATGGATGCAGACAGGTTTTGATAAGAATAGACAATTGAAAGTGCCATGTGTACACTTGTATAGCATCAATGTACTTGATGTCTGAATGTGATTAATTCATGACTGTGATATTCAGTAACTGGCTTTGATGATGAGCCATAGCAAAAGTGAACCAACTTGAATATGTATTGTATGGTTATGTCATAATTGAGCTGTGATCCTTGGGTTTGCAAGGTTTACAAGTGATGATGTGTTTGTATCTTATTGGTATCTGCAAACTTTCAAATAAAGCTTTGGCAATGAGTCATTGTAGAGTGTCTTTTGACATATGATAGTTATATATCATCACCTTGCCTCTTGATTTGAAATGTCAGTTTTACTTACACAAATAAATGTGATAAATCTTCATGTTAACTGCTTATCTACTTTTTCTATCCTAGAGTTTTTAAAATGGAAGGCAATAGTTGAACAGGGCGAAACATGATAATTGGAAATGGTGCCCTGTATTTTAAGATAAACACTATATTTTGCTTTTTAAAACTCATGATCCTTTGCTGACCAAGGATATTCCATAACTAAAGATATTAAATTTTTTTCAACGGAAGTAGTCATTTTTCGCAATATTGACCTTTGACCTTAAAATGACCTTGACCTTAGACAAGGTCACCATATGCAAGGTCTTTTGGTGAGCTTAGACCCATTCTTTATCTCAAATTTCTAGTCTTGATATATCATGAGATGTGTCAATTTTACTCCAATCTCATAACATTGACCTTAGAATGACCTTGACCTTGGGCAAGGTCACCACATGCCTGTTCACACTAATCACTGAAAAAGCCTTCAACTATGTTTTATATCAAGTTTCTAGCTTTAGTTTTTCATAGGAAGTAGTCATTTACCTAATTTCACAACATTGACCTTTGACCTTAAAATGACCTTGACCTTGTCCAAGGTCACCACATGCACAGTCACATCCGCCTTGTGATGACCTTCGATCTACTTTTTATATCATAATTCTAGCTGTAATAGTTCATGAGAAATGGGCATTTAACTGATTAAATGACTCCTGATGCCAGCTAGAATGATCACGAAATCTGGATCACAATTAAACTCTTAACTATGGTTAATTGTGGCAGAACGATAGACAGAATTTCAGATCTTTGAATGGCCATAACTTTGCTTCAAATTAACATAAAGACTTCATTCAAAAAGCAAACTCAATCAGTTTTGTGAGATCTACCCATAGATCATTAGCTAGAGTACATAGAACCAAGTCCTAAAAATTAGGTAAGTGCCTACATACACCCAAAATTTGGATGAAGGGTACCCCTTTGGACGTGATACTCCTCCTGTTTGGTCCTACAAGTCAAATGTACCCTCTTTTATTAAGAGAAAGTTTTTGGTTGGCGTGAGAGCACTCTCATACAGTCCAAAAACATACCCCTTTTCAGAGAAAATTTTGTCAATTATGTCCCTATTATGCAGGCCCAAAAACATGCCCCTTTTGGCCTAAATTAGCTAAAATGGCCAAAAACACCCCCCTTATAAAGGATCCGGCCGGATCCTGCCTCAGGATGAAAAGGTACCCATTTCCCTCTAGTTTTGTACGCACATGGTTACTATAGGCCATATGAGGAGAGCCCCCCCCCCCCGGGCCGGGTTCGCTACCTAGGTCCTTACCTAGGCTAGGCTAGGCCAGGGCCAGGCCGAGGTTCTGAGTCACAGTCAGTCAAGACGTCAAGAGCAAGGTGTATATATTAAAGTTCTTACCTGTCTGCTGCAAGTTCTTGGTCACTCTCCAAGTCCACAATATATTCATCATCACTGTCGTAGTCCATGCTGCTTATGGGACTGAGAAAAGTAGATCTAGATACACAAACGTTGCCTAAATCGTCAGTTTTACACTGCGCAAGACTCGCGTTGAGCTATGTTTTCAACCGAAATCCAGTTTATCCTCGCCGGAAGTCCTCTCCCAGTCGTTGTTCGGTCAAAGTAGTAATTACTATTTATTTATTTATTTATTATGTAAATGGGCACCATTCTTCACAACACTGCATGCCTTTTACTCCCATTTCATCCAGAATGGATATTATTGATTAATAAATTAATAAAATTATTGAAGACAATGTAGTAAAATCGCGAAAACGCATTTCCCAGGATCGAGCATGGAATCGAACCGGGGACCCCACGCACGGCTGGCGGGCACTCTGACCACTGCGCCACACAGACTGCTACTTACAACAGATTTATTTTGGCCAAATTATAGTCTTGGGACCTGGAGATGACTTTCCATTTCCTGGATTGTCATCTCCAGTCTGTTCTATGGTTACCTGTACACCGGAGATGGCTTTCTTGAGTCATCTCCCATCCACCTGGAGGAAACCTGGGACCTGGAGATGACTTTCCATTTCCTGGATTGTCATCTCCAGTCTGTTCTATATGGTTACCTGTACACCAGAGATGACTTTTTTGAGTCATCTCCGATCCATTGACCATGGATCAGAGATGACTTTCTTGAGTCATCTCCAATCCACCTGGAGGAAACCTGGGACCTGGAGATGACTTTCCATTTCCTGGATTGTCATCTTCAGTCTGTTCTATGGTTAGGGAGTGGTCATTTATTATCAACAGGGGGGGATGATGGGTTTGAGGGGGTGGCGTAAAAAATTCTGACCCTTCTCGAGGGGGGGCTAAAAAAAATTTGACCCCTCTTGAGGGGGGGCAAAAAAAATTTACCCTCTTTTTAGCAAAAAAGCCTGCGCGCTACTATAGATCAAAGAGGGTGCGCAAAAACTCTCCGCGCCTCTGGCGCGGGGGGGACGCAACAATTTTTTACTGCCGTCGAGGCATCCGCGCGAAAACCCACCACCCCCCCTTGTTGATAAATAATGACCACTCCCTTACCTGTACACCGGAGATGACTTTCTTGAGTCATCTCCGATCCACCTGGAGGATACCTAGAACCTGGAGATGACTTTCTGCCTCCTGGATTGTCATCTCCAGTCTGTTCTATGGTTACCTGTACACCGGAGAAGAAAGTCATCTCCGATCCACCTGGAGGATATCTACAGCCTGGAGATGACTTTTCGCCTCCTGGATTGTTATCTCCAGTCTATTTTATACTCACCTGAACACTGGAGATGACTTCCTAGAGTCATCTCCAGCCCACCTGGAGGATACCTACAGCCTGGAGATGACTTTCTAGAGTCATCTCCGGTCTACCTGGAGGATGCCTGCACCTGGAGATGACCTACCATGTCCTGGGTAGACATCTCCAATCTGTTCTTAGGGAGTGGTCATTTTTTAACAACAGGGGGGTTGGTGAAATTCTGCGTGTGTGTGGTGAAAATCTTTCCGTGCCCCCTCGGAGGGGTTTGAAATTTTTCTGTCCCCCCCTTTTATTCTTTAGTGGCGCGCGGGCTTTTTTGCTCAAAAAGCGACACCCTAAGAGGGGTCTGACCACTCCCTAAAGCCGAAAGATTAGTGAGGAGGAGGGTATGAAGGGGTTCCTTTTTTAGCGAAAAAGCCTGTGCACCACTATAAAGAATAAAAGGGGGGACAGAAAAATTTCAGACCCCTCCGAGGGGGCACCGAAAAATTTTCGCTGCACACACGTGGAATTTCACCAACCCCCCTGTTGTTAAAAAATTACCACTCCCTAAGAACAGATTGGAGATGACTACCTAGGATATGGTAGGTCATCTCCCGGTGCAGGCATCCTCCAGGCAGACCGGAGATGACTCTAGAAAGTCATCTCCAGGTTAGGCTATTTCATTCTGATAACTTGGATTACGGATCCGGCGATGAGATTTTTGGCCAAATAGAAAAAAATGTAAAAGTTTTATTTTCATTTTTTTCCCATTGGCGATGGGATTTTTGGAGAATATGACCCAAAAATATTCTTTGGAAAAAAAAAGTATATTGTAAGCAATGAACCTTCGATTTCTGCCTTTCCATGTGAACAAATTATTAATATCTACACTTTAGATGACATAAAAATGGCTTTTCCATGACCTTTTTTTTTTTTTTTTTTGCTCTGGCCGGTAGGATATATTGGGTCTTAGATGGGGGCTTGGGGCAACTTTTATTTTTATTTTTTTGCCCATGGCCGACCACAGAGTTGATTGAAAAAATCCGTAATCCAATTTATTAGAACTAAATGGCCTTAGAAATGGCCTTAAATCAGACTGGAGATGACATATAACTGGAATGTTGGAAGTGATCTGCAGGGTACAGTTACCATAGGTGCAGAGCGGAGATGACTGGAGAACGTCATCTCCGGTGCACAGGTGACCATAGAACAGACTGGAGATGACAATCCAGGAGGCGGAAAGTCATCTCCAGGTCCCAGGTATCTTTCAGGTGGATCGGAGATGACTCAAGAAAGTCATCTCCGATGTACGGTACAGGTATGAGGTAACCATATAGAACAGACTGGAGATGACAATCCAGGAAATGGAAAGTCATCTCCAGGTTTCCTCCAGTTGGATCGGAGATTACTCAAGAAAGTCATCTCCGGTCACCGGTGTACAGGGACAGGTAACCAATAAACCCAACCCCAACTACCCCAAGCAACTACTGCCCCCTCCCCTCAACCCATCCACCTCCCCCCCTCTCCCCCTGCCCCCAACCCCTCACCCCCCCCCCCCCCCCCCCCACGCCTCACACTATACGGCGACTACACGACGGTAGGGAGAGGACTCTCGGCGAGCTTCGACCGGAATCCCGTCATAACCCTACCTGGAGCTTTTGTCTTCTCCGGAAGTGTACCGAATATTGGTATAACACGTAAGCTACCCTACCCGTTACTTGAGATGATTTGCCTTTTGGCCTGGAGGTGGCGGGTTATTGTTTCCCGCGTTGAGACCCACAGCTGGCGTAAGAGTGAGGGAGTGGTCATTATTTATCAACGGGGGGGGGGGTGCGAAATTTTTTTACGGCCCCCCCCTCGTGGATAGTCTAAATATTTGCCCCCCCCTCACGCCCCTCTTTGATCGCGCAGGCTTTTTTTGCTAAAGAGAGGGTATTTTTTTAGCCCCCCCCCTCAAGAGGGCTCAAAATAATTTTAGCCCCCCCCCAGGAGGGGTCTGAATTTTTTACCCCCCCACCTCAAACCCACCACCTCCCCCCCGTTTATGAATAATGACCACTCCCTTATCTGGCCTCAAGCTCTCCGTCGAGCTCATCGGCCCTCCCTATTACTTAGTAGCCTAACTACCGGGGTAGTAATAGACAAAAGCTGAGATCACCAAGGGTGCAGCCTCTCTCTTTTGAGATCTATGCCGCCCACTTCTAAGTTCTATCCATTATAAAAAAAACAAAAACATAATTCATCAGAGAGACCGTACATACACTCTGAGCTCAGGAATACAGGGGCATGGGAAGCAGTTTCAGAGTGGGTGGGACCAGGGGGGGTTTCTGCAATTTTTGACCTCCCTTTGCTTGACCTTTTAGTTTTGACCTTTTGAGGAGTTGGCCAAAAGTGGGGGGGGGGGGACATGTCCCCCATGTCCCCCCTGCTTTCCACGCCCATGGAATAGACTAACTAGACCTACAGGGTTATCCTAAAATCCCTCAATCAGAAACATCACACCCGCAATGGCAGTCCAAAATTTTTTGCACCCCACCCCCCAAGGCGCAGAGAATTTTTGCAGAGAATTTTTTCAAGCCCTCCCTCAAGAGGGATCATTTTTTTTATGTCCCCCTTCGGGAGGGGTCTGAATTTTTTTAACCCCCCCCCCTCCCCTGTTGATAAATAATGACCACTCCCTATTGTTAGGTGGATGGTGGGGTTGGGGCTTGGTAGATTTATTTTGAAAGAGGGCCTCAGTTGGGGAGGTGCAAAGCTCAATAAACCTCCACACTGGGGGGGGGGGGGGGTAGGTCGAAACTATTTTTTTCTTTTTCTGGTACAATGTGAAACATATCTATTTAAGAAAAGGTGCCAATCTGAAGAATACATGACATTTAAGAACGCCAACATTTAGGAACTATTTTTTATTTCATCTTCTGTGTCCAATCCTTATTTTTTCAGACAAGTGGCAATAGAGTGAAACAAGAAGCACTATCACATCTTTGATTCAGAAGGGGAATTACACTTCATTTCTAGCACAGACATGACTTGCGACAGTGTCTCCTCAGGTAGTCCTTGAAGATTGGATCAGCACAATGACCAGCTGCTTTCCAAGTGTGACACTTTGGATGGTAGTCTTTACATCTAGCATCTAGCATCTACAATTGAATCATTTGTATCTGATACATTGCAGTTATACCAGTTTAATGGTATCTTCTACAAGAGTGACTATTGACACCTTTTCACTTTTGATTTGAGTAGTTCAATTAAATAAACTCTATGCATGTACAGGAATACAACGTAGCTTATTTTGTCCTGTTCCAAGCTTTAATCGTCCACTATGTAAATGGTGGTTAGGCCTAGGAGTATTCAACTTGATGCATACTAGGATTACTAATTCGTGTTTTAAGGACAAAGTGCATCTTCTGCTGGGGTACTATATTAGTACCTAATGTTTTCTGAAGAAAAGGTGATTCTTGCATCTGTGTAAGATGCATGTACTTACTATCCCCACAGAGTCCACATGCCTTAGCACAGCTGTACAGCATGTACCGAGGGTTCGCTTTACACTCCCCTCTTGATGCCCAACTTTTACAGTATTTGTTCTTGTCAACACATTTAACCGAAGAGTTAGAATTGTTGATGCATGTAATGATGATGTATGAATAGAATTGGGAATGTATTTTACTGGGCAAAATATTATCAATACCTAAATTGCTCAGCTTATTGTCTCTTTCCTTTAAGATACCTTGCTCTTGTTGATTTTCCTTTTACACATTCTGCATGTCTGTCCTGTCTACTTTTACAACCACAATTTCATAATGGTGCCAACATCAAATTCTATCCCTGTATAGGCACAGTTATCTGATGTATGGATCATGAAAAACAGGTACCAGTGAAGGACTTGTGAACATATTGATTGACTACCAATAAAAAAAACTTCAACTTGGCAACAACTGTTAATTTTTTGTCATGCCATATGAGATCCTTGTTAAGAATATTGATATTCTTACATATGTATAGATATCTGGAGATATTCTGACCTTCTTTGGGATTTAGCCTGCATTGTCTGATAACTTACTCTCTGGTAGGTTGTCTCCCTTGCCACAATTACTAGTACCACACTCACAGACAGGGGATTTCAAGCCTCGGTTATCACATTGACATTTGCAGTTTTTATCCACATAGGCACCAGCTGGACAACTTACATCACCACAGCCAGCTGAAGAGAAAGTAGTTAGCATTAAACCAATATTAGGTTATATCTTGACAGTTTTTTTGCCATGTTTAGAAAAAATACAAAATCTAATGTGATACTTCATATTATAAGTTATCTGATGTTAGAACATATATGATAATTTTTGACAATTTGTTTATTCAACATTTAATCTTGCTCTGTTTGCTGGTGACCTCCCTGAAAGAAATTGCATTTTGATGATGTCACATTGGAAGTATTATCACGATTCAATCTTACTTACCACTGCAACTGTACATGAGGTTGGCAAGTTTTATGTCAGCAAACCCTAAGCCTGGACTGTTCCCAAGCATGTCAGCGTAGATGCTGTCATATGGAATCACAGTAAGAGAACGTTTGTCTTTGCTATATGCCTAAAATTATAAAATGGCACAATCATTAATTTTCAACAATTGATTACTAAAGGGTATAACAAAGTGTCATTAATGAAATTGCGCTAATAATCATCAAAGGTAATTTCTCTCATCACCCATGTCATATATGCAGGGCTGTGTAATTTGAAAATGACTTCATTAGTTTTGTGGAATATGAAAATGTTCTATTTAAAACATCTTTAACTTTCATATCTACCATTGCATGTTAATCTACTATCAGTAAGGTTTATAGTACTGACCATTTTGAGAAATTGTCTGTATGTTTAATTCAAGTCAACAATATACACAAGAACAACATATTGAATGAAAATAAGTAAGTAGTATACATACTGTCTTACCGTAGTGCATCAGACTTAGGTAGTCATACTCTACTCCGTGGTTGTCAATTCTTCTTATATTATACTTTTTGAAAGCAAATTTGAACTTGTCCTGCACATTGGTAAAGTTAATTCTAATATAGTCATCTCTGTCTGGGCGCTGATGTTCATGTTCAAACCCAATGACATGGCCCAATTCATGCACAATGACCGAATGCTGTGTCAATAACAATTCAGTATGACCATAGTCAGTACAGGTTAAGCAATTCAATCATGACTCTTATAGATAAAATACTCTATATGAATGATGATGATAAAAAAAAAAGAAAAATAGGGGAATAGCAATAGGAAAAATGTGAACAGGTGTAAAATATACTTTGGCTGTATCTATAAGGTGTACCAGAGGGCCATGCTCATGTATAAGCCATTGGGGTTTAAAGGTATATATTCCTCAACTATTCGCTCATCTTTTCCAGCAGGCCTATTCCAAGCTGTGAACTCCTTTTAAATTTCAATACCAAATTATGTATATTGCTGCTTCGTGAGAATGACCTTATAACTTCATTTCTAGATCAAATATTATTTCAGTTCTAGAAAGCTAGAAAAATATGAATAGGGCAAAATATGCTGCACATCTTTAGCAAAAATGTGTAGTTATCTAGCCCTGAAGAAGCTTATTTGTTGAACGCACATGGATACATCCTTTCTTCAACAGATTCAGCGTCTGTCTCCCTCCAATCATACCAACATAGGAGTTACATCTGGAAAAAGGCATTACATCTAATGAGAATGATTAGTAATTCATCATAAAGAAGATACTATAGCATTCTAGATCATACTTTAAATGGCCTACTCCACAGCGGCAGCTTTATCATCAATGATGTTCGATCTGCTGCTATAGTCGCCATTAGATTAGCATTAGTTAATCGTTGCGATTAGTATGATGATATAATTTATGCTCAAAATCACCAGGCTTCCACTGTAAGCTGTATAATCACTCACTATATTTATCATGGAGTACAGCAGTTAATCTCTACAGGGAAATCCCGAATGCAGAAGAGCAAAGCATTATACTATGAGGAATCTTTATTAATATAATGCTGAAAGCTTAGTCCCAATGTTGCATTAGAACCATTGTTATTTTGATGGCAATTCCTTTCACAGTACTGGTATGGAAGAAGAACATGTCCCTGATAAGCCACTCTCTATCAAACTACATAAAAGGTCTACTGAGGGTCAAAATATAACTTCCCTTGTTCTTTGTATTTTTGCTATGTACATGTAAGTGGCTGGCAAATAAGAAAAGAGTAATGTTTGGATGACAATGGATTGCAAGGGTCTAGTTTTTTCATCAAATCGCTGATGATATAATAGATTCATTTCAAGTTGCCAACTTTATACAGGTTCAATTAATGGGCATGGTGCCTTATGCAAAATTCACACATCAACAGTTTGACCCAAATAACCATATACTCACCCTGAGTTGTTGTCCGTTATGTAGACATAGTTGTGATCTCCTTCATTGGGACCAAAGGTAAGGCATGTGTACTTTTCCCAATCATCCATAGCTGCACGTATCACAGCCTTCTGTGCAGCAGCTACATAAGTCATACTTGTTATATTTTACCTTCTCGATTTTGATGACAAAGTTTTATCACATGGGTAAGTGTGCCCATATCACATATAGTTAATGATGTTATGCACTAAAATTCATGCTGATCGGGTGAATTACCCATATAATAAATAATGCCAATAAAGCCCTTATCAAATTGGGTTTTTGCATATGTTGGTGAGATACGGGCTGTATTTGGCTTGCAGACTCAGCAAATATATTGCCCTGTGCTCACCCAACTCATGAATAAAACTTATAATTGTTCAATACGTGTGTAATCTGGGTATATATACTATTATCACTTAGGATATATTCAGATGGGTAAAATTGTTCTTAGAGTGTTGTGACATATTCAGGTTTTTTTTTATAAGTTCTCATTGATTCCTCATTGTGATGACCTATAGATCACTATGTCAGAATAATGCCAAATGCCACAAAGAGTGGGAAAAGGTTAGAGGGTAAGCCCTGTTTTAAGAAGTAAGGTGGGATTAAGCTTAATGCAAGTACACCATTCCTTTGGCCTTACATACTGAAAGTAGCATCAATTTTGTAGGAGATATGGTTGAATGGCCATCGTCTTCTTTCACCCCTCAATCCTTTCCAAGCATCTACTCTGAAAACAAAATAAATAAAGATACAATTTTTGGAGAGATGCATGTTTGACAAACAAAAGATTCTTTTCACTGTGTACATTCATAAGTTAGAAAAGAAATATATCATATAAATGTGAATAATTTAAACATTGTCCATGAGATGCCTCCTGGAAGACCCTCTTGATACAAAATGTTTGTTTCAGATTAGTGTTCTTACCTGGACGTCAAATTGTCCCAGTCTTCCTTGGTATACCTCATATCCATATCAAGTAGGATTTCAGCTGTTTCAGGATCATCTCCTCTCCCTGTTCAAGAGCGGATCACAACAACTATAGAATGTCTGCATAAATAAATGGCTTGGTAGAGTCTGTTTGGGGGCCATCAAAAATAAAGTCCATCTTTAACCCCCCTCACCATGTTTTTGATATAAAATGTATTGGAGGCATGGATTCTCTTCCTACATGCCATATGTCTTCATTTTATGGTGGCCGTTTATTTTCCAATTCACTCTTTTAATAAGGCATACTCAAATCACAAACAGGTACCCATGGATCTAATGAATAGGTCTACTGGCAGACCACTTTGGCCAATAAGTAAGCCCAGTACCTACATTGTACCGTATATTGACTAATATCACTTTGAAGAATATATGTTACTTGATTATATTTGTTAAAATGAAGGAATAATCAGATATGATAGTAATATAGAAATCATCAAATAAGAACATACCAATTGAGGCTGCAACTTGGATAATTTCATCAATGGTTCTGCCCCAGACAGACGCCGAAACCTATAACATTATATACATCATCACTGATAACAACAAGTTATGTCAGTTTATAAAGCATCTAAGTAAGATTCCTCCTTCCCCAGCAAAGATCTCGTCCCTATGCCCCTTTTAGTCCATTGTTATATTGAGAGTTTTACACAATACTATCACATTCCACGTTGATAAGGTAATTTGTTCTAGGTTTGGCCCAGGCCTATACTTATTTTTAACAAAGGCAACTTACTAAACTGAGCATCAGTATTGCTTTCGCGAACATGTTGCTGATGTGCATAAGCCCCTAACAATATCTGCTGGCTTTTTACCGCAGACCCAAACTGCTCTAAAACACCACAGCTTTTGATATATAGCACAGATAATAAACACATATCATATAGACAATTAGTGTGAAAGATACAGCTGTCATTGTCATTATCTTGTCTGCATGAGAGGGAACAAGTGGTAGACAGTTAGGCTGGTCATTTCTTGAGGTACTACGATCGCATACTGCGCTCTGACTCTGCAAGTTAAAGTCTTATTCCTATGGCACTTTTGGTACAATTTGAAGATAGCAGTCATAGTATGTTAAGAAATACCCCACTGAGTGGTGGGTAGGGGCCTAACTGAGCATGAGGAGTTATCTAGGTGTTCAAAATACTAGTCACATTTTATTTCAGGCTCTAAACATTTTTGTATATCTTACAGAAAATTGAAATTCACAAATTTATATCCATTGTCAAATCTAGACACTAGAAAGGATGTGACCTTGGTTGTCTGTAGAGGGGGTTGCTGATATTGTAAAATGATACAGGCCCTAAGAAGGCTTATAAGCACTCTTTTGTAAGGGGGCCATCCATAAATCACGTCACGGCTTTTTTCAACCATCTTTGACCTTCTCCCCTTTGGTCATGCTTTTACTATATGGAAAGGTATAGGAAAATGTCATTTATGGATCCAAACCCTCTCAACTCATGAATTTTTACTTTCCCATTAGAAGCAAATTTTATTCACTCCTAGTTGACCAATACAAATACAATTCTGTCCCATGATTTCCATCCAAACTTACCACTGCAGCTGTAGAGGAGGTTGGCGAGTTTGATATCATCAAAGACAAGGCCTGGACTGTTACCAATCATGTCAGTGTAGATGCTTTCATATGGAATCACAGTAAGGGCCACATTGTCTTTGCTAAATGCCCAAAATAGATAGATAGATCCCAATCTTTTCAACATCCAAAATGGTATATTTTCTTTTACATTTTTACATAAATACATTAATAATGAATGTTTTTACTTATATCATTTCAGAGCATTCCTGAATGCTAGAAATACAGATTTTTACCAAGTGCGACTATGTCATTACCTTGACAATGTTAAAAAACGTCAGCTTTGTTATAACCTGTATATTATCGAATGCAAATTTCCACTTATCTCCCACATTGTTCACGTCGATTCTGACGTAGCTGTGTCTCTCTGGGCGTTGATGCTCATGTTGAAACCCAATAGCATGGCCAAACTCGGGTGCAATAGTCGCCAATATTAACAATTGATATTCAATCATCGTCAGCAGATATTGATTGTATTTTTTAATTGTTTTGTTGACTACCGCAGTTATTTACTATTCTCTGTGCGAATCCCAATTTCTTTCTATCAATACATTATCTTGAACAGAGGCAGAACAATAGGAGAAATAACTCCTTGTATTGTTACGAATTACAAAATGAAGGAATAGTTACTTAATTGTTTTTTTGTTTTTTTTTTATCTGAAAGACTGGATAAATATTCTCAATGCTTATATCTTTATTCTATAAAATATAGCAGGGCAAGAAAAGCTATTTTGAAGTGTTAAAAGTAGATCTTGTAAAATGAGGAATTTGTTGAACGTACATAGATACATCCATTTTTCTACAGATTCATTGTCTGTTTCCCTCCAATCATGCCAACCCATGAATTACATCTGTAAAACATGCAAAACATTTAATGAGTACTTTTTGTTAATATAAGTACATGGAATTTTATCATGTGGAAGGTGATACATCCTTCTAAATTACTCAACAGCAGCAGGTAATAATAATCTTGGAGTCAATAATGGCATTTGCTGGAATATATCCCTGCATGGTTAGGAACTGTCTGTCAAAAAGTCTTAGTTTATATTCAAATAGCATTAACAAAATCTATGTATCAAAGGAGCTCCCCCCAAAATATACACTTGGTTATGTTTCCTTAAAAAAACTAGGGCCTTTGTGTCAAAGGTGCTGTAAGTGCAAAAAGATTGACCTAAGGTAAGGGTTGCCATGGATCCCGCCACACATCCTCATAAAAAAGAATCAAGCACCTCACAACAAAAATTAAGGTATCTGGTATGTGGATTAATCCTCTAATAGGGATCTCTTCAGAGATATATAGGTATATTGCAGATATGTGAATCCTACAAATAATGGACAGCATATCGACAAATTGGTGGGGAAGGCAGGGGCATGTTTTGGGGACTATATGCTTTTATTTAGGCCTACACTGTAAAAATAATGTTGTCAAAATAATGGCGAAATCCTTGTCTCAAAGTTGCCAGAGATCCGTTGTTATTTTCACAGAGATTCCTTGTACTACCATACTGTCGCCTTGGGCCTCCTGTAAAAGCTTCACATGTTCCCTGACACTGTTCAGTTTTACGAGGATCCCTGGTAAATTCAACAGTTATTTCTTACAGTGTAGGCTTTTTTCTATGTAATTGCCACTTACCCTGAGTTATTGCCCTGTATATGCACATAGTTCCTCTTTCAAATGCAGGGCCCAGAGATAAGGCATGTGTACTCCCTTGAAACAAAACACGGGAAAATCCCGTGACCGACTGGTGAATCTGTGAGCACATATTCTCGGGAAGATCCTGGGAATAGTACCTACAATCCTGGGAATTACCCCGATATTCCCCAGCTTTTAACAGGGCCCTCTAGTGAGATTTATACACATAAGTCTGATTCTTCAGCATAAAGTGAAGATGCCAGAGTCCACCAGGGGCCTCTGTGTGAGCATGGAATCCTGGTTTGGTCCAAAGAACAGAGAGAGGGAGTGAGATGGAAAGAAATGAGAGGGCAAGAGAGGCACAGAGAGAGCAAGAGAGATAGATGTAAAGAGAGAAAGAGAGAGAGAGAGAGAGAGAGAGGGAGAGGGAAAGGAGAGAGAGAAATGGAGAGGGAAAAGGGAGAAATAGAGGAAGGCAATAGAGGGAGGAAAGAGAGAGAAAGAGAGAAAATTAGAAAGAGAGTGAGGCAGAAAAAAAGAGGGAGAGCCTTGCCCCTCCAAAAAAAAGGAAAATTGATTGACTTAAGCTACTGACATAATAGATACATAAAGTTGATTGAAACATAATGTTATGTGTCCCGTTCTATTAATTATGACCCTTATTGATATCTCACTAAATGTGCATGTTTGTTAGACATCTCTTGAACAGAGTTGAAACCTTTAAGGGCTAACCCTAATGCACTAATGTATTTTGGTTGTCATGATGCATTAATGCAGCCAGGGCTACATTCAAGCGTCATGCTTATGCTTTGGGAAGATCAGCATGATGCCCCAGTGAAGTGCTGGCAAGCAGACTCCCCAGCTCTTCATTGGTAAAACATGTCAGCCAATGGGCATGTTACACTACTGCATTAGCAAACCTTAAAGAGTTAGGTAGCATTTAGAGGCCTGGCAAATAGGCACTCAATGATTATAGGGCATGCTAAGTTGTTTACGGACACTAGGTAAAGAGTCAGCTAAATTTAGACTGTCAAGGTGCAGGCAAACCACCTGTGGTACACACTTACAGAACAGGTCATTTTAGTCAGATGGGGAGGGGGATTTCTGGGGCATAAGTGGGTGAATGTAAAAGCATATCTAAACTCAGCCTCCCATGAACAAAATTCTGGCATCATTTAACACTGTCTGTGTTGTCTACTTAACCATGTAAAAGCACCCAAAATCTCACTGTCCCTTATTCACTGTACTAAATAAATACCCAGACATTTGGTTTGGTCTTTACCCCTGGTCCATATCCAAGACAGGTACTTATGAAATTTTAGTGCTGAAGAGTTATTTTAACACCTCCCCACCCCCACTAACCACTGGCACTTATATGAGACCAGCAATTATTGCTGAGTGTCAAGAATTAATCTTCTCAAAAATAAGCATCAAGATACTCACATGGACAACTTTTCTGACTCTCTTTTGTGTCATTCCTTGGGGGAAAATATTTGGGGAAATCTCAAATTTACACCAGACTTCCTTCATATGGGATGCATCCATTGAAAATACACTATAACAGGTTTATGCCTAGGTCCATCACACCTCATGTATAGACTAACTATGAACTATGTGATATTTAATGGACTATAACTATGTGATATTTAATGGACTATTAACACATAGATACTATGTTATGACATGTGTCAGTCGAGAACATATTTGAGTATGATTTGAAAAATGACCGTGACATATTAGATGGAAATAGAACCACCCCTGTGCCCCCTCACCCCCTGCTGATACCTACTGAACACTCCCAAACACAAACAGGACCAACCAGTTTGGGCTACACTGCTCCACCTCAGCTATCATTCCACCTGGCTCACCTACACACAAGACCTGTTGTCTCCAAAAACTGAGGGTTACAGTGGGTAAGCATAAATTTGCCATATCCTAAATAGGATATGGCACTAGTATCTCAATATTACCAATAGCATTGTACCTTGTTGTGTGTAATATTCATGAATGCTAATTCAAGCACTTTACCAGCATTTGCAATGATCCATAAAAGAAATCCTAAGTACTTAACTGGATCTTTATTTGTAATAATATGTGATATTGTACATCTGAAGGCATGATTGCAATTCTATACATGCAATTGTGTGGCCACTGGCTGTGTTCAGAAATAGCCCTCCTTATTGCAGCTGCATACTACTACTATACAACTAAGTGTGATAGGCAGTCAGACCCTTTCCCAATCCAGGTCATAGTGGGCCCACATTGTGTACTGATTACCTTACCTCTTATACTTTTGGAACAGATTAGTCCTTCTTCCGTTATCATATATATATATATATATATATATATATATATATATATATATATATATATATATTACTGCACGATTAGGTCTGGCATTTTATATCAAACGAGTCCAAATATTAAATATCCAAATTCAGATAACAGGTTTTAGCTAAGTTCAAATTTTTATTAGTCGCAAAGGTCACAGGATTCCCTGCAGTGTCTGCTCATGTAGTCTTTGTAGCCATCAGTGCAGTGGCCCTGTGATGCCCATGTGGGACACTTGACTTTGTAGTCAACACAGGTGGCATCTGAAAGTATGAGGATTAGAATAAAGTGCCAAATAATGATGAATATAAAGCTTGATAATTGATATTTTTAGAAATTTCCAATATGATTATAAAACACAACTTGGTTTTGATTGATTATTAATACTGTCAACATAAATACAAAGGTTAATTCAATTTAATGTTGAACACAGCACACATATTCCATCTTGGTCTCTATATGCTCAATATGCTCAATACATTAATTACCCATTTTGCAGGAAAAGGGTGTCTTTCACGTTAGATCTTTTCTCACTCATAAAGTCCTGCTAACGTTTGTGAAAAATGCTTCAAAATGTCTACTGTGCAATCAAAAGACTTTTCCATAAAAAAATGATTTTACTTAGAACCATGTTCACGAACACCATCATTTCAATGTAAAAACATATATAGTGGCCATCGCCTTTTTATGCAAACAATTTCTAACTTATTTTTTCTAAACGTTTTTCAATTTTCTAAGGACGTTTTTAAAAGCTTATTTGCATGAGAACAAAGTATTTTGTCAATGTCATTTTACCCAAACTCTTTCCATACATTCTCAGACGTTACAAATACTTTTTTTATCTTTACCAAATGAGTGTTTTATGGTTAGACTTACCGGGACCACATATTTTGCAGGCCCTGGGGCATTTGTAGAGCATGTACTCAGTGTTGGCTGCACACTCCCCCCTGATGGCCCACTCCTCACACCTAGCATGCACATTGTGACAACTGACATCAGTTACTGCAAAGATAAGACACAACATTTGGGTATCTTGTATAGGTGAGGCTCCACTACGCGATTTTTTGGTACATTCTCACCTAATTTTATCCCTATAGTGCCTAAGGTATAGGGTGTTCACATTCCTATATTGTAAACATGAGATTAAACATTGTAAACATGAGATTTCAGTGTTTATTTTATGGGTGATCTCTCTCCTTATGTGCCATATTTACCAACTAACCTGCACCTGCACAGACGCTGTGATTGGGTGGGAGTTCAATATATAAACATCAACACAGCAAAATATAAATAACAACACAGTAGTCACACAGATCGCAGGGTCTTGTACTGTAAAAATCAAACCTGTCTGATATTGAGTTGCAGAGAGTCATCAGTGTGAAAGTCTGCAATATTTACAATAGGTCAACTTGATTTAGTAAACAAAAACATCTTTTGGCAACAAAAATGTGCCTAAGATTGTACACAAAGCCTTCCCCACATAAACAAAAAGCTCTCTCAATCTTCTATTTACACCTTGAAATAATAACAAATACCACTCTATAATCTGTGTTTGTGTCTGCTTTTGTGAGAATAGCTCCAATTTTCGGCAAAAATCGCGTAGTGGAGCCTCACCTTATCCCCTTAATAGTGGAGGCTCCACTACGTGATTTTTTGCAACATTCTCACAAACTGTTACCCAGACAGTGTCTAAGGTATAGGCTATTGACAGTGCTAACTTGTAAACATAAGATCTAAAATAGTAAACATGAGATTTGAGGGGTCACTTCTGACAACAGGGAGTGTATTTACCTATAGTTCTGTTTACATTTACTCCAAATCTAAGACCAGAAGTCACACTGATCAAGTTGAGGTTGGTGATCCCCTTCTGCTGTATAAACAATAACACAGTATGATATAAATAACAACATCAGATTGCAGGGTCCTGCCCTGTAAAAATCAAACCTGTTTGATATTGAATTGCAGAGACTCCCCAATGTGAAAGTATTCAATATTTACATAATATCAGCTTGATTTAGTAAACAAAACATCTTTTTAACAACACAGGCATGCCTAAGATCACACACAATCACATCCCCACATAAACAAATAGCTCCCTCGGCATACAATTTCTATCTTTCAATGACAACAAATACCACTTTTAGTCTGTGTTTGTAGCCCCTTTTGTGAGAATAGCTGCGATTCTGTGCAAAAATCGCGTAGTGGAGCCTCACCTTATCTCTTGTGCACTCAACTGTACACTTGGGGTAGTTGATTCTATCGGTTATAACTGCTCCCAAGACGATGTCAGGACCCCCTCCCTCCCTCCTCCCCTGGAGTTCGCCATTAATATGACTTTAGCTGTCGAAATGGCTTTAAACATCTGTTACTCACTCACTCCCCTGGAAGTCATTTCTCAAACGCTAATTTTTGGGTGCCCTCAGATCGTACCACCCTGACCTGGATCGTAAGGGTATTCTAGTGTTGACAGGATCAATCACTACAATTGGTGCAGATATAAGGTGAGGCTCCACTACGCAATTTTTGCACAGAATCGCAGCTATTCTCACAAAATGGGCTACAAAAACAGACTAAAAGTGGTATTTGTTGTCATTGAAAGATAGAAATTGTATGCCGAGGGAGCTATTTGTTTATGTGGGGATGTGATTGTGTGTGATCTTAGGCATGCCTGTGTTGTTAAAAAGATGTTTTGTTTACTAAATCAAGCTGATATTATGTAAATATTGAATACTTTCACATTGGGGAGTCTCTGCAATTCAATATCAAACAGGTTTGATTTTTACAGGGCAGGACCCTGCAATCTGATGTTGTTATTTATATCATACTGTGTTATTGTTTATACAGCAGAAGGGGATCACCAACCTCAACTTGATCAGTGTGACTTCTGGTCTTAGATTTGGAGTAAATGTAAACAGAACTATAGGTAAATACACTCCCTGTTGTCAGAAGTGACCCCTCAAATCTCATGTTTACTATTTTAGATCTTATGTTTACAAGTTAGCACTGTCAATAGCCTATACCTTAGACACTGTCTGGGTAACAGTTTGTGAGAATGTTGCAAAAAATCACGTAGTGGAGCCTCCACTATTGAGGGGATAAGGTGAGGCTCCACTACGCGATTTTTGCCGAAAATTGGAGCTATTCTCACAAAAGCAGACACAAACACAGATTATAGAGTGGTACTTGTTATTATTTCAAGGTGTAAATAGGAGATTGAGAGAGCTTTTTGTTTATGTGGGGAAGGCTTTGTGTACAATCTTAGGCACATTTTTGTTGCCAAAAGATGTTTTTGTTTACTAAATCAAGTTGACCTATTGTAAATATTGCAGACTTTCACACTGATGACTCTCTGCAACTCAATATCAGACAGGTTTGATTTTTACAGTACAAGACCCTGCGATCTGTGTGACTACTGTGTTGTTATTTATATTTTGCTGTGTTGATGTTTATATATTGAACTCCCACCCAATCACAGCGTCTGTGCAGGTGCAGGTTAGTTGGTAAATATGGCACATAAGGAGAGAGATCACCCATAAAATAACCACTGAAATCCCATGTTTACAATGTTTAATCTCATGTTTACAATATAGGAATGTGAACACCCTATACCTTAGGCACTATAGGGATAAAATTAGGTGAGAATGTACCAAAAAATCGCGTAGTGGAGCCTCACCTAAAGGCATGCACCTGCATAGGCAATCGTAGGTAATACATGATCACCAAGGGTCAATCACTACGATTGGACTGGATCGTAGGGGTGGTTGGAATCGGAGGGAGAGGGGTGGGATCGTAGTGTTTGAGAAATGGCTAGCAGGGGTACTACGGAGCCCTGGAAATGACATCCGTTTTCCTGCATTTTTTTCTGATGTTCGTTTCCGCAACCTTCTAGTTTGTTTATTTCCGCAGCTTTTTGGTTTGTTACCGCAACTTTTTTTTATTTTTTTCCACAACTTGATTCTCGTTACGCAAGTTGATATTTCAGTTCCGTAGCTTAGTATTTCGTTTTCACAACCTAATAGTTTGTTTCTGCAACTTAGATTTATTAACATCCACAATTGATTGACTATGCACAAAAAAAACTATTAAATTGCGTAAACGAAAATTTTGCATGCGAAAACGAAAATCTAAATTGCGAAAACGAAAATTTAACATGTGGAAAAAATGGATGTCCTTTTCAGGGCTCTGTAGTACGCCCCTCCGCCTCCCACTTGTAATTTCATGTATATAGAGGCTAAAACTAGATATAGGACTCAGTACACTGAAAACCTAGAAGTTATGAAACTAGTCAGCGGTGACCACTTTAGGTCCTCAAGTTGATGATACCTAAAACTACAACTTTAGGTAGTCAAAATGACGACTTTAAGTCATCATCCTGACGACCTGAGTCGTCAATATGACGACTCTGTACTGTCAGTATTGTCATCCTGATGACTAAGGTCGTCAGGATGATGACCTAAAGTCGTCCTTTTGACTACCTAAAGCTGTAGTTTTAGGTATCGTCAACTTGAGGACCTAAAGTGGTCACCGCTGACTAGTTTCGGATCTTCCATGTTCTCAGTGTATGGACCGATTCCGAGGGAGCTTCACCTTTGTGAAGAACCTGTATGCTCCAGAGGGGCGGATTAATAAAACTGCTTTCTAGGGAGTTCTTCTGTACGTTTATATATGTTAAATTAATATGAAGATTCATAAATTCATTGTATTTTGCATGTGAATAAGTCATATGACCAGAGGTAGGTTTTGAGACAAGTTGGTTGCCACACTCCTTGGTTAAACTGTCGTATTCACATGAAATAAATGACAGTTACCGTTACAGTAGTCACAGGAATATCTGCAGCGTCTGGCCATGAAGTCACCAGATTCACCAGTACAATAACCTTGTTCTTCCCATCGGGAGCAGTCATCTCTGTAGTCCTCACAGCGCTGTCCTGTCAGTATAAGACATTTATCATCATGTTATTGTAGAACCTTTGTGCACTATATCTAATATTTAACCCTTTAAGGGCCGCGAGTTACTCACCAGAGCTGCATTCAAGTATCATGGCGAATGGTCACGATGCATTAGTTAATGTATTATCTAAACCTAAAGGGATAAAGAGAAATACCCTTTATCCTCTATTCACTACTCTCAGTCATCAATGGTTATTGTACGGATTATTCCAAGAATAAGAAGAAAATTTGTTTTATAAATTTTCCTAAAATTTGTTACAAACCTTAAAAAGGAATGTGCGTTTTTTCTACGTTTTTATTTTAAAGTTAACATTTTCTAAACGCAGGAATTAAAATCAATTTTCATTCCAAAGGTAAAAACCTTTGTCGCTTTTAAAAAATAACTTTTTTAAGGAAGATTGCTCACAAATATAAGTTTAATGTATGTTATTTGTTCAGTCGTATCATAGTTGTTTATGGCTCATTGGCCAGTTGAAATGCGCCCAGTGTTTTGTGAATTTTGCGAATAAAATCAAAATCAATCAATCAATCAGATTGCTAAATACGGTCTCAATACTCACCATCACCGCATATTTTGCAGGCCTTGGGGCAATAGTCCAGCATGTAGTTATCATTCGCAGTACACTCTCCTCTGTCTGCCCATTCTTGGCATCGTGCATTTTTATCCTCGCATTCAACTGTAAAAGTATAATCCCTCAATATTTCCATCCATACTTTTTACCCCAAGCACCCCGAAATCTTCGCAAGTGGTAGATATACAGCAAGTTGGTCACCGCACTCAATATATTGACAAAAGGTTGTCATACAGCTGTTGTCAATATACGGTCTACACTGCTCGACGAGGTGTATATCTCACGTATGTCACACTTGGCACCACGTGCAAGAACTAAGTCAGTACAATCACCAAGTGAGGGGCGGTGTAGAGAGCCCAGTGTGTGACACTTGTCATTTTCCTATTGCTGCCATCTATCAGAACTCTAGTAAACTATTTTCTGCCTTGTCTCATGAGTAAAATCTTCCGGTCTCTAAAATATATCAGAAATTTTTATATGCACGTATTCTGATTTATGGGAATTTGTAAGGCTTTTATAATTTTACAGCTTCTGTTTATTTTAATCCAATTTCCAACACTGCACCCTTTCTGGGTGCAGCCTTGAGTCCAATTGACTACTGCCAGTGCCTGCCAAGCTAGTGTTGTGGCCCTACACCACTAAAATTGACATGTTGACATGGTCATTTCTTAAAATTGGCATGGGACATGGCTATGCTAGTGACATGTGACAGGGTCATTTTTTTAATTCGACATGTGAAATGGGCCTTAGTGACAAAAAATAGGGCATATTACTTATTTTATTAGGGGGTATAGAGTAAAGGGGAGGTGTCTTTTTTATACATTTTTTTGCCCCCTTGACTAGGGGGGGTCAAAATAATTTCACCCGTTTTCAGTGAAAAAGCCTGCGTGTTACTATAGGTTAAAAGGCCGCGTTCGCACGCGATTTTTGCCTCCCGAGGGGGGTCGAAAAAATTTTGACCCGTTGAGAGGGGGGGACTGGAATTTTTTTTGCGCGTCCGTGCGCAAACCCACCAGCCCCCCCCTGTTGTTAAAAAATGATCACTCCCTAAGTTTACTCAAAATATAGAGTACTGAATTCATGATGAAAATAGGTATTTCACTGGATAGGGCCATGATCTAGACAAGAAAGGGAATCCACATCATCATACTGGTACTCTTTTTGGATAAGCTATGCTGGTGACACTGGGAATTGCTCTTGGTATGGGACATGTGCATTTCTTAAAATCCGATGTATGACATTGGGACCCCCCATCAAGGGCCCCAGTGTAACCTCAGTGGTGAGCTGGCAGCTTGGGACCTATGCAGCTAATTATAGCCATAGCCATGTGCTTTGAGGACCGCAGTCATGTTGACACAGAGGAGAAGGGTTACTTTACCCACAGGGGAGAGAGGGTACATGGTCAGTGGCAGACCCTGGACCTATACCACGAACAACACAAAGAATCTGGTAGCAGACTAGTTCTGCGCCTGTGCTTGGCACCCACTCAAACCATTCGCAAGCTGGGAATGGGGGAGGGTGTGTGTGCCCACTGGACCGCATTGACTTACAACAATGCTATAAATGATATATTGGCCATGCTTTTCCATTGTGTCTCCATCCAAGTGTGGTATAAGTAAAATTAAAATCCAAGTGACATGAGAATAAGATTATGAAAACTCAGGCTCATAACTCACTTTTCCCCCCGTCGCCTCCAACATCACCTCCGCCATCTCCTCCATCCCCACATCCCTCAGTGCCGCACTCACAGAGCCTGTTCTTCCAGCTATTGTTGTTACACCAACATTTACAGTCCTTACCAACGTAACCATTAGAGCCACACTCTACATTGCCACATCTAGCTGTGAAAATAAAACGTTTTTGAAAGTATATTTTACTGTTTTAAATTTTACTGTTTTAAATTTTATCACTTGTTGTTCATCAAAATTATATTCATTAACAGTTCCACACGCACATGCCTTATTCACTAAGTTTTAATTCCTAGATCTAAATGTGTTTTTGACATTTTTGATACATAGCTTGGACACGCTTCTAAAAACGTTTAGAAATGTTTCTAAAAACATTTAAAGACGTATCTAAGAATGTTTAGTAACGTTTCTAAAAACGTGTAGTAATGTTCAGAATGGTTTCCTCTTCTAACGTTTTTCAACATCTTAATCTGTTTTAAAACTTTCTTGAACTTTTTTTGCATAACCTCTATTCTTTTATGTTCGAGCGATTTTTTGAAAGTTCCCAAAAGTTATGACTATATTTTTGCTAAGAGGGCGTCATACTTCTAGACCCATTTATCATAAGTTTCCGATCTATAAGTGTCGTTTTTCAACGCTTTTCAAACCAATTTTCAACCAAATAAAACATTATTTTTGAGTATACATGTTTTGACTCTTTTTTTACACTATTTTATTTTGGCAAACTTGGGAACCACGTAAAAAAGTTGTTTTTTTTTTGGCAAGTGGGATGTATTACTCCTCACACCTACCATCACACTTGTACATAAGGTTAGCCAATTTGATGTCATTAAATGATAGACCGGGGCTTCTTCCAATCACGTTTTGGGCTTCAGAATTCAAGGTTTGAATTGTGTACCGCCCATTTCTACTGAAAGCCTGTAAGAAATAAACGTTATAGTCTTTAGCAAGGAGGGAATGTGGTGGTAAATTACTTATGGCGCAAAAGATAAGATAATACCCATGAAAAGAAGCGCAGGAATTGAATTTATTGGGAGTTATGTTATACCTGGTTATACCTGGGTTTCTTAAGAGGAGGGCCATCTAAGGAAAACTTCTGGCAAATCTCTGATATCATTAAAAGGATTTAAAGGGAAACGGTACTCTACTTTCAAGACATCGTATTTTAATAGCGTTAGTATTAAATAAAAAGATTCTGGCATAGTTGTCAAAATATTTATCACTATAGAGGAGAGCAGTAGGTCTATATGATGCATCTGATGACATCAGGTGTTGTATTGTTAATGCATGGGGTGCGTACCAAAATGTATCATAATTAGAATAATAAATTATTTGCCATCATGATCTTACACAAGGACCTTCTGTAGGGTTATCTTGTATTATCTCCCAAAGGAAATAGACAAATTGTTCCAGTAAAATGCAACAAACAATATCTGATTGTGGGCTAACAGTACCTGTTTGCCCAATGGTGATGTCATCAGATGCATCAGATAAGCCTGCTGTTTTCCTCTATGCTGATATATATTTCACTTACTATGCCAGAACATTTTTATTTGATATAAATGCTATCAAAATATGATATGATAGTTTTGAGGCACTGTTTTCCTTTAACTACCTCATTGTTTTTGATAATATTCAACAAGGAAGGCAAAAAAACCATGGTGCTTAAATATTGTTCTTGTTTTGAGACGATTTTGACATTCGTCTTCTCAACCGTTTTCAACGTTCATAAAAGGTTTGTCAGTTACTTTGTTGAAATTTACAAATTGCGTTTTTTTAGCCTAATGATAAGAACCTTTTCAGAACATTGACAACAAATGCAAACTTTTAAAGTAATCAGAAGAATTTTGTTTTTGTTTTTTACAAACATTATCAAAACTTACAAACCCAAAATAACGTCATCAACATTTTCTGTTAAAAATTCTGGTGGCTTTTCCCCAGATTCTAGGGAGAGGTGCACTTGAATTCCACTATAAGGCAGTTTTGAATCTCTGATCACAGTCAATATATCCAAACAAATACTAAGAAAAGAAACAAATAGTTACTCACCGTACTGCCATAATGCATGACACTTAGGTAGTCATATTTCACACCCTTGTTGTCCACACTACCTGAGGGGAATTTGTTGAAGTTGAACCTGTTAGCGCTGGCCACATTGTCCAAATGAATCCTGACATAGCTGTCTCTTTCAGGACGCTGATGTTCATGCTGAAATCCTATTGCATGTCCCAACTCATGCACAATGGTTTTATGCTGAAACCAGGACCGCACTGTCAAATACATATCACACTTGGCATAAAAACGTCTTATTTTTCATTAAAACGTTTTTATTAGGTGCCTAAGTTTGCCAAACGTGTTTTTTACAATGTGAAAAAGTCAAACATGTACTCAAAAAACGTCTTTTTGACTTTCTATAAAACGATTAAACTTAGATTAAAAACGTTTTTAAAGTAGAAAACCTTGAGAACCCTTTTAAAAGGGCTTTTGCAAACCTTTCTCAATTATCAAAACCGAATGTTTAACAATTTTGTTCATAGCGTGTCGTGTGCACGCTAGGGCCGTTACCATGTTAGACTACAATGATATGAAATATTTCATGGTGAATAAGACAGACCCATAGGCTTAGCCAAGGACCTCCGTATCACATGGGGCCATGGAATACGGCATCCCCATATTCCATGACCAGGTCACGTGACATTCTGGTAATGTAAACAAGCTGCAATTCAGTAGAATTTATTGTTTTAGGAATGTAAAACCATGAAATAAATGCAAATATCCACTCCATGGAATATTTCTGCATCGTATTCCCCGAGGTGGGAGTGTTGCATCCCGCTCAGCTATATAATGTCTTCGTTGGATACTCCAGTCCCACCTCGGGGAATACGATGCAGAAATATTCCATGGTGGTGGACATTTGCTTATGTATGTATATCATTGTAGTCTATAATCATGACCCCATTTTCCACTTACCCACAAACAGCCGTATCTAGCCAGGTTCACTGGTTGACTTCCCCGGCGCCTCATTCCAACATATGAATTGCAACTGAAAGAAAAGACACGTTTTAACCTAAACAGCATTCCACGTTTATGATAAATGAGCCAAGGTGCCTGCATGCATGAGGAGGTGTTTTTTTTTTGTTTTTTTTTTATCCCAGGTTGTAATAACTTTGTGAAGGAAGGGACATAACTAAAAAAAGAAAAAAAAAAAAGATTTTTCTCCACATTTTGGAATGTTTCCTCTCCTAACATTCTTCAACCCTTTTCGACGTAGGAAAAATGTCCTTTTCAAACTTTTTATATCATTTACAAACATTAGTACATACCCCGAGTTGTCATCTTGGATCTTGATATAGTTTGCTTCTCCTCTCCGTGGGGCAAATGTTAAGCACGTGTACCTTTCCCATTCCCTCATTCCGTCCTTGATGTCCCTCTTTTGGCTACTACCTGCATGTCAATACAATCCGTTAAGTACACCATGCCCATTGGTGGCCATGGGGATGCACCAATTGATGAGGTGCTAGCGAGACTGCTCAATATCACTTCATTGGAGCATCATGCGGACCCTCCGGGAATGTATCAATCCCCTAGGGTCGTCATGATATATGAACATGATGCATTAATGCATCAGCGGACCTTATTAAAAGGGTTAAAGTACCGATATGTTTTTACCTGCAGTCGTATTGGCAAGGGGGGATTAGCATATTGATATAAGTTATCCACACTGTAAAAATAACTGTTTAATCTACCAGGGATCCTCATAAAACTGAAGAGTGAACCACCGTAATTGTATTGCAGTGAACCAGTGTAGTTTTACTAGAAGCCCCTGGTGGCAGTATGACAGTTCACAAATGTACAAGAAATCTCTGTGAAAGTAACGACGGATTTCTGGTAACTTTGGGACGAGGATTCTGTCATTTTTTCGACAACATTTTTTTACAGTGCATATTAAGTCAGTGACAAAAAGCCATACTCACTAAACTGGTTGCTGAAGACGTATGGCACATGTTTATTGGTCCAGGTGTAGTAATCCCCCACCAGACCTTTATGTGTAGAAACACTGTAAGTTTGAGAAGTGTTAGAGCATGGTGAGGACCGTTGGCTGATATATCCTATCTTAAAAATCATGTTGTCATCTACAACAGAGTAATACAGCGATGGCCACTAGTCTAATGATGTTGCCCTTGTGATTGTATCTTAAAAAGTGACATTCCTAGGGCCCTAGACAGGGGGGTCCCATGTCCCTTGTCGATTTTAAGAAATGGTTCTTGTCCCTTGTCTCTCACCTCCATGTCCCTTGTCGATTTTAAGAAGTGGACTTGTCCCTTGTCTCTAAGCCAATGTCCCTTGTCGATTTTAAGAAGTACACCTTGTCCCTTGTCCCTCAACCCCATGTCCCTTGTCGATTTTAAGAAGTGGCCTTGTCCCCTCTGGGGCCCTATTCCCCTCTGGGGCCCTATACCCATTGGAATAAATCAACTGTACCTCTAAATTTTCATTACTTTGACATGAGATGATTCGAGATTTTCCTTATTTCTGGCATGAGATAATTGTAGATTTGCCTCACTTTGACATGGGCTAATTGTATATTTGCCTTACTTTGACATGAGACTGTAAATTTGCATTGCCTCAAGAGTATTCTAAATTTCCCTTATTTTTGGCATGAGATGATTGTAGAATTGCCTTACTTTGACATGAGATAATTGTAGATTCTTCTTAATTTGACATGGGATACAGTTATATAGATTTGTCTTACTTAGAGATGAGCTGCTCCCAGTCCTTCCTGGTGTACCTCATGTCCATGTCAATCAGAACCTCATCGGGACTGAGGGTGCTCTGTCCTGTGTCAGACAAAATCATATGCAGTTAATTACAGTGAAAGTGGATTTTCGCAATTTTAAGGAAAAAGATAATCCCTTAAGGTTTGAAGCTTGAGAAGTACTTGAGAACCTTCTTGTGTATGAGGTGTATTGATGTGTCCACATTTCAAGAAGATGATCACATTCTCAATTCCTGTTGTGTTCACAAGTCAGGACTTTTGAAATTCCTGAGACCTTGTTCAGTGTGGTAGTTATCAGGTAGGGCTTAGCAGAGCAGAACTACATTGGCAAGGTAGTGAGGGCTCTCGCACACTCTCGCTATGATTCGAAGGGAAGCACGTAGCATGTTAAAAAATAACTTCCAGTACCCTTATGAATTTCAACGTACCGTTTATAGCTGCATCCCAGATAATCTGGTCAATGTCCTTGCTATGGACAGTGGCCCATGCCTAAAAATGGAATAAGCAGAGTAATAGAAATTGACAGCGCCTGTCAATTCCGTAATGTTTAACCCCAAAGACCCTGGAAGGGTGATGGTGATGATATAGGGGTTTACAGTGTTTCACTACTTGTATATCAATATAAAAACTTAAAGGCCCTAATGATTACACTAAGGACATTAACCATAGCCTATGTGGCTTCATGTATTTTTCCCCAGCCCTTTGTTTATCCTGGCATTACAAAGGCTAATACGGTTATCTGGACTATTGAACACCAGCATATATATCTATAGCATATGTATGAATTTCTAATGCCAGCGATCCTTGTGTATAAGGTGAGGCTGATACGTGAGGATGGCCTCAACTGCTCCTTATAGAATCTACCTCAAGTCAGGGTACACCTTATTGGCGAGGGCTTCAATTCTATAGAGCAGTACTAAACTGTTCAATAGCCACATCTGCATGCACTTGTATTGATTGGTGTTTCCTTCCTGATATGCGAGGAGCGCCTTAAATGCGAGGAATTAGGCGTCTTATATGAGTTATAGTCTTGTCCTATAAATGGGTTAGTCAACAAATTCTTTACTTCAAAAAGTGATATTATTGGAGACATACCAGAGCCAAGACCACCAAGCTGGCAAACATGCTGATGTCCTTGTAAGATTCCTCTAAGCAGGACGCTGGCGTTGTCTTTGTTGCTCAATGACGTAGAGGATCGTGACCCCCTCTATATATACCAAGACTTCTTCAACTTTGATATGACTTTGTTCACTCGTGATGGCGATTTTACTGATAAGTTTGAATAACATAAACCCGCGGATATAAGCCACAATCACATGTCTATTGCACCCTGTCTTTTAGAGAATGCTCCCGGGACCTGAAAAGGGTTCCATTCCTTACTATGTGTAAAACCCGCATATAAGCCACAACCTGAGTTCAGGATGGTCCCACCATATAACCCACACTGTTGTTCGAGAATGGTCCGTAAGCCGCACCTTATACGTGGGGTTTTACGTTAGTCAAGATTAGTGGAACACGACTCTGTAGTTTATGAGAATATAGACAGATGGTCATTACATATTAGTCCTATAATGTTAACTTGAGACGACATCGGTAAATATTACATACACAGATAGATTATGGAAATAGTTCTAAGTGTTGTTGTTTTTTGCTAGATAAAAATGTGTGAATTTGTGCTGCTGAGGTAATGAGATAAGCATCACCTTAGGAACTGTATTTTTTTTAGTTCTTTTAGTTAGTAATTTGTGATGTTGTCCAAAGATTGTGACAATTATGCACCTATCAGAGGTGGCCTCACCAAGGATATCACACACATATTGATCAGCCCCTAGGTCTGAGAGAGAAACGCCAACTGCCAAACTAATACGTTGACGTTGTACAAAAAAATGATTGAACATTAAAGTGTATTGCAGGTCACGATAATACTTTAACTAACGTAAAACCCTGTCTCGTACAGTGGCTTTAATAAGGCAGCCATTGGCTTAAGTTGTTTCTCCTTGCTTTTCCAAGACTTCTAATTACATTGATCGATTTTCTTGGGGTACACATCTTTTATTGCAGAAAATATATACATATCTGAGATAGGATCAGACCTCATCCACTATATATAAATCACACTTATGTGCAGCTGATTGCCAAGGAAAACCTTTCAACTTCTGCTTTCCTACAGTCATGCATGTTTGACCTGCTAGCCATTTCTCAAACACTACGATCTGAGCCGCCCCCCCCCCCCTACGTATTGCACACCCCCTACGATCCAGTCCACTCGTAGTGATTGACCCTGGGTGATCATGTATTACCTACAATTGCCTATACAGGTGCATGCCTTTCCCCTCTCTATCTGCACCAGTCGTAGTGTTTATATATATATATATATATATATATATATATATATATATATATATATATATATATATATATATATAAGAATAGTCCTACATGAGAGGCCAGGAAGTCATTTCTCAGACACTAAGTTTTGGGCACCCTGAAATCGTACTGACCTGGCCAGGATCGGAAGGGAATTCTTTATTTCACAGGGACAATCACTATGATTACAGCTGAGTTATAGGGAATTAAGAAGAGCGACAAGTCGATCGCTATTGTTTGGGGAGTTACAATAGTAATTCTGGAAATAATATAAAGACACGGGGTTCTTCCATACTAAGTGTCTGCAGGTATATTCCCATAGGGTACATAAATGTTTGTTATAAAGTATGTTACAAAGAAAGAAAACTTTTGAATGTGATATGTCACTGGGAACAGTGAAAGAATGTCACTATAAGTCCTTAGACCCATGAAGCCTAGAGTGGGTGCGGTGTGTTATGGTCCTATAGGATGCCAGGAGTGGCTGTAAAGGCTGAGTCAGTGTATTAGACTTTGCCCATGTAGGTCTTGGGGGTCCCGGTGGCAACAGTGGAGATTATGTCCTTATGAGTGGATGGGTGTGTCCTCTATAGATGATCCTAGGGCTGCGAGGGTATATACAGCATGTACAGCCCTAGGGACGCCGAAAATTTCGGACCGGTTTGGAAAATCAATGGATTCTTATTTATATCGAAGAAAATGGAGAAAATTAGCATGCATTCCTCTTCTATGGATCGAAAACTTCTTGGGACTTTGATATTATAACATGTCATGGTTGGATTCCATACGAAAAGTGAGTGTAAACATAGGACAAGGACCCCAGGTTAGAACTTATTTACTATCGTATTGGGTTTCATCACCGTTCAGTGTGGCGCTATGGCTAAGGTCTTCGCCTACCTCCACTGCGGCCGGGGTTCAATTCTCCTACGAGTTGGGACGATTTTTCACATTGAAACAATGGCGAGACTGAATTTGTATGTCCGCCAGCATTTCCCAAAATATTCTAAGTCCAACTTGACCTCGAAAATGTATATACCAAAAATTCCAAAAATGCACATGTGTGGTATATGCAGAATAATGCACAGCTAAACTGCATATAAACCCACCGGAAGTGCCGAAATCGTGGTATAATAGGTAATACATGATCACCAAGGGTCAATCACTACGATTGGACTGGAACGTAAGGGTGGTTGGAATTGGAGGGAGAGGGGTAGGATCGTAGTGTTTGAGAAATGGCTAGCTGGAAGTCAATTCTAAGAAGCTCAGTTTTGAGCACCGTACTGACCTGGCCTCGATCGGAAGAGAATTCTTGATTGTACAGGGTCAATCACTATGACTGGTGCAGACATAGAGGTAAAGGGCATGCATTTGAATAGGCAATCGTAGGTCATGCATAATCACCCAGGGTCAATCACTATCATTGGACTAGATCGTAGGGGTGGTTGAAATTGGAGGGAGAGGGATCGTAGCGTTAGAGAAATGGCTAGCAGGTCGGTACGATCCGAGAGGGCCAGAATCTTTGGGTTTGAGAAATGACTTCCTGGATCAGGAGAGGAAAGCCCACAGCCCCTCTGCCCCACTCACTGATCGCGTAACAGATTTGGATCAGGCGGATACTCTCAGACGTCCCTCACTTTTAGTTTCATACCGTTTGCCAATAGCAGGAAATGAACCATTTCCTCCCATCATGGAGATGGGACAGGGCGAACAAGCACTAAAGACAGGAAAGGGATTAAGAAATGAATATGGGTATTATAGAGGAAAAACTATTTAGGCGCTTGGGTCTCATATAAGCGCTGGTCTGGAATGAGTGCTACGGGGACAGCTAGGGATATTCAATTAAGAATATTCATAAACGCTCCTGTCTCAAATAATGGTCGGGGGCACAGATCTAGAGGTATTGAAATGAATAATTTCCCAGGCGCTTAATGATCTGGCCGCTACGGTATAGATCAAAAAGCAGTGGCGGGTCCGATATTTTTGAAGAGGATGGGCATGTGCATCTTTAAACCCCTATATTTGGCTGGATTTTGGGGCATCAAAAGGGCGTAAATAAACGGATGTAGATTTTGCACATATTGCATACATGTAGTAATGTTTAAGGGGTTCAGGATATGGGATGAGTGCTTGCGACGGTGCAACCTGTGAGAATATATGCTCATAATTTACTCGTAATATGTCAGATCATAGGAAATTTACTTTTATGAATCACATCCATTGGAACTGTGATAACCCATATGACTTGAGAGTGTTGGGAAACCAACGCTAAACAGGGATGATAATTATAAAGTAATCTTTCCTGTTTTGTTGTTGTTGTTTACTCTTGTTGTTTATATTTTATTTTATTTATTATTTATTTTAAATTAATTTCATACAGGCTGGACCACCTTGGGGCAGATTCGGAGAAAGCATGAGCGTTGAGATAAACAGGATGCTTTTAGCGTCAGTTACCACTCCTATAGCATTCTCCTAGAACAGTGTATTCATATATCTAGGGGGAGGGGGTCATTTCCCATGAGACTATAGTGCTGCTCACAGGCCTATAAACCTGCAAATTCAATGCATTTGCATTGGAATTTTGGTACGACTTGAAAGATGCAGTCGTTGTCCCTTAAGAAGCAACCTCCTCCATAATTCTGGTGGTCTGGGGGCATTTTCTAGATACCATACGATCGTTCACACCCCCATGCGACCGCAAGTTTCAGTGCTATTTGCATTGGCATTATCGACTTGAAGGGTGTAGTCGTAGTATTTTGAGTAATAACCTCCTGCACATAAACCACGACGGCCATATGCTGTATAAAATATACTACGTGCAAGCAGCAGCCAGCTATGTTGAAGGGGGTTTCCCATCTGAGGAAGTAGGTAAGGTGTGACGTTGGCAGAGCGCCCTAGGCTTTACCCCTCACGCCATACGTATACATTACTCATTCTGCTTGTACGTCTGTAGATAAAAAGGCACATGTATGTATACACGAAGTATGTATGCACAGCGTCCCAAATAGTCTATTAATGTACCAGCAATACTTCTGGGAATATGTTGTTTTATTTTTCTCTTTTATTTATTTATTTATTTATTTTTTATTTATTTTCAATACAGGGTTAATTTTATTTTAGTGTAATGGTAGGCCTAAATCACGGAGGGGGGGGGGGGGTAAGTTTACAAACCGTCTAAATATTACTGTGTTTTTTTTTTAAATCTGTTTTAATTGTTTGTGTGTTGTTCTTGTTGAAACCGCTTGGCCTGACGATTGAATCGGCGGCTAAAATTGAAAAATGGGGCCAGTTATTACTCTCATGAAACACACCAACTTTATGTTTACATGTCTAGGGGTTTCTCCATTAGATACAGTAGGTAATAAAAGAGTTCGCTGACAAGAGGGAAAGCAGAACTATTGATCGTGCAACCCCGTGCCATGTTGGGTGTATGATGAGTCATCAGGATAAATTCCCCTGTAGAAAGCATTAATATCTGGGACGTTGGTGCCACAGACTCTCTGTTCTAGCCTACTTGCCAGGGCGGCAGTTCAATCTATATGTATATGTATAACTTTATAAAGGATGTATCGTCATATAGGATATTGTTGATACAATGTAATAATAGAAGACATTAGCACAATGATACATATGATAATGTGAAGCATACTCTCTCAGCCATTTTGAGGGGAGGAGTAAAACCAAACAAAATTTAGAGAAAAAAAAATGACCGATGTTTATCATAAGGATCTATATCATGAACATTGGTCCTCTATCATGATATTAATGAATTCACATAATAATATACAAAGGAAACAGTTATGGGCATAACTATAAAACCATAAATAAGTAGCGGATGTGTTATCTGTATACACTTGGTGGAGCTTCACCAACCGCCTCAATAGAGAGGCCCAAACTGATAAGAGGTCAATAAATTCCAATCATTGAGCCGTTCATAATGATTTGGGTCTTCTGATAATTCTACCGTAATACTTCCCGCACAAAGCGTACCGCGCGTATAAGGTGCACCCTGGAATATCCAGAGTGGAAGGAAAAGCTATATGGCGCAGCTAGGGCTAGGCACTTCACCACTGCTCTATATACATGCTCACATCTAAGCTGCACCATTAACTTTGGTTGATCTTAGAATACAGTGGGCACAGAACGTTGAATGATAATTGATCAAGCAGGATCAAGATTATTCCCTCGCGTATAAGCAACACTTATACACGAGGCATCATTACAGTGGGTTACCTCTCATACACCTTGCTAAGCACATTTATAAAGAGATATTTCTAGTCTTGAATCAAAAGCAATTGGAGGTGATTAGGAGGTCATTTCCCAATAATGCCAATGAATATTATATAGAAATGCCCTCCAGTAGGTTGAACTAAGTTAAGTTAGATGTTAAAGTATACATCTTTAGTGACCTCAAGCTATTGGCACAAGTGGACAACTAGTGTAGATTGAATCTGTCTACATCAAGATTATTTGTCAGAAATCAATTATTAACCCTCTCACCCCCAGATTCCCACTACTCAATCCCTCTTTGGCAATTCCAGTGGGGGAAGGGTTAGTCCACTTACTCAGCAATGCCATTGGGAATGAAATTCAAGAGACCGTTCATGTTTTCTTTATCATCTTTATTATATGAATTGTATTCATGGCAAGGGCCCATATGCTTAATGTATAAATATTATATAAATAATACAAAACATATATACATATGTACAAGTGATAAAGATCACATTTAAATGTTACCTACACATTCTATTAGTCTGCTCACTTACGTAGTGTTATCACATGTATAGTTGAACTATATGCAGTTGTGAAATATACAGATAAGCAAACTCGATAATCAATAGTTAAACCAAGATCTCCCTTGTACTCTGAGAAACAGGGCCCATTCCAAGGGTACTAGGGTCGTCCATAGAATAATCTTATCACATATTATTCTCATTATAAATACATCTTATACATTAATATCCCGTGTAAGTCCCAGTAAATAAATATAATTCATTTGCATACAAAAATATTTATCTTCCTACAAAAGCATTTCTCTGTATAGAAAAACTATCAAATAGTCTCTCAGTATAGGCATAGATTCCTAAGTATCTGTACATTGGCCTACCATGGAAGATATAGATTTTGAAACATTTTTTTTTGTGTGAAACTATGTGAGAGGCAATGATTGTGTTCTACTACCGTCCAATGTTAGCTTTTTATGCCGCCTTTGGCCCGTCACTGGGTCCATGACGGACAATATGGCCTTTGAAAATACGTCCTTGAGGCCATTTCCGGTTTTGGCGGAACACTCAATGTACGCGTGCGCTTTCAATTCATGCGCCACCTGCATGCCGGTTTTGAAAGTAAAAGGGTCTGCTGGGACGTGCTCTTCGTCATAGCTATCATCTGCTGACATTTCATCAGAGCTGTCATTACTGGATTCTTCTATCACGGTGTCCAGTTTTTGGAAGCTGCTTCTGGCGTCTTCCTTGGTTCCCACCAGGATGATTTTGGCCTCTGGGACAGCTTTAAGTAGGGTTGGTACCCAGTAGTTTTTAGCTGATTCCAGGGTGTTTTTGTAGAGGGTGGAGCAGCAGACGAGAAAGACGTCTGTCTCTGGGTAGTATAGGTGCCGCAGTCTATCATACGCACCCTGCGATTAAAAAAGAATTGTATGTCTATTAATTTGATTAAATTACTATTTTTCATTATTGTACTATGGGCTGTATTTCACCATCGAGGAAATAATGCCGTACACAAGTCATATATCTCATAGGAAAAGTGTCACAGGGGCCTAGACATAATTGATTTTCTGACAAACGTATATATAGTGGTGGTAGTGGTGGTCAGTAGACCTCAGATAATGCCTCAAGTGATAATCCATTGGTCTGATTAATTTTCTGTGGTCTTTGTATTGAGAGCTGAGAGGCACACATGAAAGGCCATGACATCAGCTAATCAAATATTGGAATAGGGAATAACACATAGGCCGACATCTTGACTCTCGATCATTATTATGCCTGCTAAATTCAATAAGGGTCATTCATTAACAGAACCTAGGCCTCAATTGAATTTCACTTCAATTCAATATAGGTGTATTACACTGGACAAGACCATTATGTAACCAAATACATTTATGCCCAGTATTGGTGGAGTTACAGAAAGTATCAAAAGGTAGTCCTACAGATTAAGTTCATGGTTATTCTCTAACCTTAGAAGACATTAATTTTACGCAAAATACATTCTAAAATCTCTTCAATGGATAATAAAATTTAATATGGATATGATATTTTCCAGGATCTAACACATATATTATAATTCTGTGCAAAGCTTGTTCATAAACGGTTTCCCAGAACATCAACTTCAAAGGCCTATCATTATGATATCGGTACAAGCGAACTCTGAGCATACCGACAGAAGGTCGCCCATCCTGGAAGTATGTCGGGCAGAACGGAAGCGACACCGGGGCAACCCTTATGTTAAGACGCGACAGGCAGGAAAGAGATTTCACAACAATGTTGATATGGGTTGACATATCCTGGCTGCCTGTGGTATCTGATGGTACCCCACTCCTCAACTACACTACAATAAGTACATTGAGATCTAAAGAGCTTTCCGGGAGGGCAAGGTTCCGGTTGTTAACGTGGAAGTGGGAGCTAGGTGTAGACATAGGCCACTCCCCTTTTACATATCAGTGATGTGCCAAAGTGAAATGGAGGTAACCCTGCGTGACGTGTGTAGTACTAGAGTGTGTACAGACTATGAGGTCACATTCCCCAAAATAGCCACAGACATCGTGGATCATTTAGTCCTTTAAAGGACCGCTAATACAGGGGTGCATTATTTCCATTAGTTGGCATGATGCACCAATGAAGTGCTGGGGATCAGTCTCGCCAGCACTTCAATGGTGCATCATGCCAACCCTATAAGAGTGTATCAAACCCATAGAGTCGGCATGATGCATGAAAGTAGCCTTGGCGAGTTACTCGCCATGTCTGCATTCAGGCATCATGACGACCAATGGCTATGGTAATGCATTAGCGGCCCTTAAAGGGTACCTTTAACATCCAGAACATGCCTTCCATGGCATGTTTACGAATATTTCCAGGTATGACTCATTGTGTGCAGGGGAGTTTTTTCTTATTTCCCCCCCCTTCCCCCCCCCTTTTTTTTGTTGTTGATATTTGTTGTCAACTTACCTGGCACGACGTGTCAAAGATGGTCATTTGCCGTACTGTGGGACCAACGAATGCTTCAACTGCAAGAAGTGAAGAAATCAAGTATTATTATGGTGTCAGATTCCGGAAATATCTTGTTTGTCTTGAAATATCTAGTTTCTTATCAGTTGCCCTTATCATTGAAGAGTTACATATTGTATTGGCATGCCAGCTACTTGTAAGATAAAACGGGATATTGCGATATACCTGCAATACCTTGCGTATAAAGCGCGGCTTATATACAACTATAGCTTAGTATTGCACCTTGTGAAAGTCAGGGTGCACCTAATAGGCGAGGACAGATAATATAGTTCTAAAAGCACCCAAAATTGAGCCTCAGGTGCACCTAATACATCTGATATGATATCTATCGAGGTGCGCCTTAGATACACAAGGTATAACGGTAATACAGGGAGCTGTAGCTTCACATGAACTGTTGGTTTGACCGACATCTTAATGTCAAATATTGATTTGTTCTCCCGGCAACATTGATTTCTCTACCCCACTGGACCTGTGCATTTCAATATCACAGGCCTAGGCAGACTTTGGTCTGTTAATGTCTAGAGAAGCCCCCGCACAGGTTAAAGATCTTAGAGGGTGACATTGACAAGCCTTTCCTTCCGGTACACTTCTAAGCTGGGGTATTAATGGGGATATCCAGAACAGTAACTCCAGCCATATCCTGGATTATCATATAACAGGATTCTTATTGGGAAAAGGGATGTAGGGAACTATGCTAGTTTCATATAGTCTCACATTATAACCACAATGGTTAGTTTTTTTTGTTTTCTTTTTTATTTTGAGTATGGGAGTGGGATATAATGTTCCCATTCCCTCCATTCTCAACCTACATGTATAATCCCACATGGTCACATTTTGTCACGGACACCAGCTCATCTCTAGAGTGGAGATGGAAAACCCCACAGTATCACAATATCGGATATTGGAGGTTATATGCACTGCCTATATGGGACACTGATGTAGAGACGTCACACGCCCTTACCGTCCCTGTAGCTATGGTCATGTGGTTGTCTCGCCCTATACTGGGGCTCTGAATGGGGGGGGGGCTCCCCATGTCACATGTCAATTAAAAAAAAATGGTCATGTCACATTTCGCCTAAATCCCTATGTCCCATGTCACTTCCCAAAAATTATGATGTCAAATTTCGAAAAGTGATGTGGCTTACTTTTTCCCTCATGTCACTAATGGCCATGTCACATGTCAATTTTTAGAAATGCCCATGTCATTGTCGATATTAGTGGTCAAGACCCGCCATGCGGTCTGGCCCACCCTACCGCCCCCCCCCCCTATTAACATCACTGATAGGTGCTAAGCCATGTGTAGGAATGAGTCATAGGGAAGGTGCAGCCACTATCATCACCTGACCTATCCAGGGTGCACACACTTATATTACTAGATCATCAGATCTTATAGCTGAATCGGATGCCGACATATTTCTCTATATTACATAAAAATAATGTAGAATCCTAAAATCATAGGCGTTGGCTATTATAGATGTACAGTAATTGGACTTGTTATTCAGGTATAACACATTTTATGTTGACTACTAGGACGCTTCAGACTAGTAACCACCAGTACTTGGGTCATGGCTCTCGTGTATAAACTGGTATACAGGGATGGAAGTCTTCGGGATTTTTCTAGTTCTAATGTCCTATATATTCGTATACAAAACCTACATTTAGGAGGGTTTGAATAAGCATTTCAGGTATTTTCATTTTCAACCCTGGGTATATGACATGTAAAATATAATATTTCTTTTCAATATTACCTCAAATGTATGTGATACATAGGGCATTTCTCAATAAATGTAATATTAAATTGCATTATTGAAAATTATCCTCTGGAGGCATTTCTCAACAAGGTTATTCAGCATTTAAAAATACTCTACATACATATATATGTTAATAAAGGCCAGTATGTCTGTAAGAGGACAAACCTACCTGTTACAGGGTCCAGTATGACCGGTGTATCTCTTCCCTGGAACTCCGCTCCCAGGTATCTAATAATCATTCCTGTCTTTCCCACACCAGCGTCTCCTACGACCAAACACTTAATGGAATCTTCTGTATACAGTGCCATATTCACTCTGTGATACTCTATATCCTTACTGTGAGATATGTTTAAAGTGCCCCTGGATCACAATGTTAAATGTGGGTTTAGCTCCCGAGTGTTCAGCTGGCGGTGGTAGTGTGTTATGGTATGTGGAGTGCAGTGTCTGTGTGTTAAGTACTCTTTTTCTCCCCTCCCACGACCAGTACAGTCCACATATCATACAAGTGGGAAATCCCCCCCACCCCGAACCACTGCTTGCCAGAAGTTATGGCAGATCATTCAGGAAATAATTTTTTTTCATGTACTGCATAAAGCCAAGCTGGCATGCTTTGACTATAGAGTCATTGCAGTATTGTAAATATTGATAATACTAATTTTTATGATCTATTATTATTCATAGGTGTCAATTATAAGTGTTAATTCATAAGAATTAAGTGCTACAAGTGTGACTTTGCATACAGCATATGCTCCATAGAGGGACCTATAACCTAAAGTGACATACATGTGTTATCGATACCATGGACATAATATCGCACTCCCAGGGATGGGGGAAGTAGCAACTGTGGTTATTTGAATGGGGGGAAAAGAAAAAAAATCTCAAGCTATGAATTGAACATCATTCCAGACACCATACCACATAACAAACATCATGACTTCCCGGCATTGTCCTAAAATATACTGGCCCCCATTATCCTATGTTGGGAATTTAGTCTTTTTCATTTGTGGTTTGGGGGCTAGATTGCATCATGATTTGTTAGACTCTTCTATTGCTTTATAATTTATTAATACATGGGTTAAAAAGTGACAGAGTGACACATGGGATTTCAAAGATCGATACTGATAATAACACAGGGACCTTTTAAAATTAGAGACAGAAGCAGTTATAAATAGGCTCCTAGTACGTTCTTAAATACATGTATAAAGATCATAAATTTTACATGACGGCGCAGGGGTGTCGGATGCAACGTGGCCTTGATGGGGGCAAAGTTGCTATTCTGACCATTAGAAGTGAGACATATACACTTTGAATGTTTAAAGGGGGTTTGGGTCATACCCCTATGTAAGATTCTGAAAATATAGACATTTTCCCTTCTACATTAGTAACTGACCAAGTTTACTACAGAAGTGTATACTGATTTCCAAATTTTGAAGGAACCAAAACATATATTCTGTCCCTTAGTGGTAATAACTGTGATCCTACAGTTAAATCTTGTTTATTACCGAGGCTAGCTGTCGATGTAGATATTGCCTAGCATCTTATGGCCCACATACCTGCCTGCCACGCAGGCATCTCACCTCAATCTCTCATCGATCGACAGCTTCCGACCCCGCCCCATCTACAACAGGATCTAGCACCTGTCTCCTTGGACACGTCATGTTTGGATTTTCAAACAGTCTACAATCTCGGCTCTTCTCTCTGCTTCCCTGTTCGTTCTTATACCCTCATCTTTGTTTCATAGACAGTACACTAGTTGCCCTCCTTCGCCACTTAATTCTATCATAAGTGAAAGGCTTTTAAGGCAACAGAGAGCGACAAGGGCAGAGAGAGAGAGAGAGAGAGAGAGAGAGAGAGAGAGAGAGAGAGAAAGAGAGAGAGAGAGAGTGAGACAGACAGTGAGAGAGAGAGAGAGAGAGAGATACAGAGAAATACAGGAGGGAGAGATAGAGGCAGAGGCGGGGGGCAGAGAGGTCGAGGATGTAGAAAGAAAAGAAAATAAGAGGAATAATTGATAAGGGTCTGGCTGTTGTTAACGTTGAGACAGCAACGTTTTAATGTAAACGTCTTCGTGCTATCTACATTGGGCTACTGTCAATTGATAGTTTCTGCTTCAGGGTTTGAGACATCCTCCACTACAGAACAGACATAACCACCGTTTCATATAGTATATATACTTTCCCATGCAGGGGCGGAGTAATTTTCCAGGCACGACTACAGCCTTTGTACCCCGTTAGCATACTCAGTGCGAGATTACATAGATTGGCACATTCCTTTGAAAGATTTTAGAGGGAAAAATAAAGGACATTGAGTACGTGACATCCTATTGTAAGAGGCTGTGTGTTCTCTTTTTGAAAATCCTGAACCCTCCCCTATACAAGGGAAGATTGAGAATTTTGTGGTCAAAACCCTGGATCGGAATGTAGCCTCTCACCAAATAAATGGCCTATGTCTACACATAAAACTTGTAATCAACTCTTTAGAGGCCGCTGGTGCATTAATGCATCATGCCCATTGGTGGTCATCGTGATACATGAATGCAGCCCTGACGAGTAATTGGTCAGGGCTACATTCATGCATCATGCTGACCTTACGGGGTTGATAATACCCAGAGGGACGGCATGATGCTCCAATGAAGTCCTTGCGACTAGACTCACCATCACTTCATTGGTGCATCATGACGACCAATAGGCATGATGCACTCCTGAATTAGCTGCCCTTAAACTTAAAGTAGTTAAAGTATTTAAGACAACTTCCCGTATTGCACAGTCACATTAGAGAGTTTAAGATTTGTCTACTTGTAACGTCTACAGCAACGTCTAGCCTACCATTTCCTATCATTCTAGACGTACACGTTGCCATACAAGTCGTGATCTTAAACTCCCTATTACTGAGAACCTGCACCTTGTGGCATTGTTGTAGTGAAGCATGTTCTCAGGTAGGCAGCGATTAACAAGGGGGAAGTGGGAAATAATGGATTGGGGGAGGAGTGGGGGTATTGAAGTAGTATAACGAAATATACTTTCCCCAGCTAGCACAACCCGTGCAATTTACATCATTCTTACGTGAAAACTCGTGTAATTTACGTAAAAAAGACATCATTTGGATGAGTAGTGCTAGCAGGGTCATTACCACAGTTTCCTGCCCAAGGTATAGTAAATCGGAGAAGAATGTATACTATATAAAACATTCTTGCATGTGGGTGGGAATTACAAATAGGATGACATTGCCATTGACCAGTGCAGCCAGGAATAGATGAAACACCAGATCACAAAAGGTCTCCAGACCTATGGCCCCCATGCTTCATGGCCTCCATCCACATAGCCCCCTGACCCATGGCCTCCATGACTCATGGCCCCCAGGATTCATGGCCTCATGCCACATGGCCTCAAAATGACAGTACGAGCCCTGTACAATCCTGTACGAGCCCAGTACAATCCTTTATGAGCCCTGTACGAACCTGTACGAGCCCAGTACAATCCTGTAAGATCCTGTACGAGCCCAGTACAATCCTGTACGAGCATAGTACCATCTTGTACGAGCTCCGTACAGTCCTGTACGAGCCCAGTACGATCCTGTGCAAGTCCAGATTGTACACAGGTTGTACAGGATCGTACTGGGCTCGTACATGATCGCACATAGGTCATACAGGATTGTACATTGGTTGTACAGGATTGTACAGTACTTGTATGATCCTGTACGAGCCCAGTACGATCCTGTACAAGCCCAGTATGATCCTGTACGAGCTCAGTACGATCCTGTACGAGCCCAGTACGATCCTGTACAAGCCCAGTACGATCCTGTACGAGCCCAGTATGATCCTGTACGAGCCCAGTACGATCCTGTACAAGCCCAGTATGATCCTGTATGAGCTCAGTACGATCCTGTACAAGCCCAGTATGATCCTGTACGAGCCCAGATCGTACACAGGTTGTACAGAATCATACATAGGTCGTACATGCTCATACATAGGTTGTACAGGATTTTATAGGGTCATACAGGATCATACATATTCGTACAGGATCGCACAGGATCATACACAGGATCGTACAGGCTCGTACAGGCTTGTACAGAGTTTTTACAGGCTCGTACTCCGGGCTCGTACTGGGCTTGTTCTGGCTCGTACATATTCAATATTGACGCCATGTGACATGAGGCCACGTGGTTTCAGGCCATTTGGCATGAGGCCATCTGACAGGGGGCTAGGTGGCTTGGGGCCATGGTGATTGAGGCCATGTTCCCTAGAATCATCACAACATGGACCTATGGACATCATTCCCATTGTAAACAGACTGCGAACCCGGGCCCCGAACCTATCACATGTGCGTTTGAGTTTGAGTTTGAATATTTTTATTGGCTTCAAATCAAATAGGTACAATTAGAGCGAAACACATTACATGTAAAACCTGAAGAGCCGATATGCCTATGATCACTAAGGACTGCGATTGTTGTTAATTTTTCAGCTGTATCCTATTTATGTGATAGGTCAGATTAACTCTTTAGAGTGGAGAGGGGTGACAAGGTTGTCTAAACTCAGGAGCTTAATTCAAAACATCCTGGGATCCCAACCCCAGCGATCTTAGTGTAGGCACATATCATAAGACCTGGCTGGTCTACCCTATGTAATGCAGTGGTTGCAGGCCTGTCCAGAATAGCTAGTCCTGGGATCACTTCACTATTCTATTTCCACCACTAAGATCACTGCGATCTTAGTGAAAGAAATGCATAGTGGTTTCACCTGAGTACAAGAGCGCTTACAGGGAACACTCCTGATCGAAAGAGTGAATAGCCTGCTGCATACATAAAGTGGGGAGGGAGGATGTTTGCTGAGTGTCCTTGAGGGCTGTTAGGGCTACTCATGCGTTAAGTGCACTGTAAGGTAATTCTTCCCTTCTCTCTCTTTGTCCTGGGGGGAGGGCACAATGCTTCTAATAGGCAAGCATAAATCATACATTCATGGGAACAACTCTTGAATACTGTACAGGGGTCAACTGCACCCTGTGCTCTTTGGTAGCCCATATGGGGACGGGGAACGATGGTATAAGCACTCTTGTGAAGAAGAGTGACTCCACAGCTATTCCTTTATTTTGGGACTCTTACCCCTGTGCCTAGTCAGTTCTTCTTGGAATAGTGTAGGAGGGCTGAGGCTAAGATCGATGCGATCTTAGTGCTGGCTAGGATATGTGAACCCAGTCAACTCTTAAGGAGTGTTCCCTGTAAGTGCTCTTGTACTCAGGTTAAACCACTGTGCAATTCTTTCACTAAGATTGCAGTGATCTTAGCGCTGGAAAAGGAATAGTGAAGTGATCCCAGAACTTACTATTCCTGCCAGGCCTGCAACCACTGCATTAGATAGGGTAGACCAGCCAGGTCTTATGATATGTGCCTACACTAAGATCGCTGGGGTTGCGATCCCAGGATGTTTTGAATTAAGCTCCAGACACATTGCAATGTCCTTATGTTGTTGACACTTAAATACCGATTAGATATATTATGACACTTTAAGTAGAAATGGTATGGTGTTATTCAGTTTCTTAACCACGTACACATCTTTATCAATGTTCCTCGAAATGTGTTTGCTTGTGTCCAATTGATATAAGATATTTCTGAGGTATTCCGCCATATACCATGTAGTGAAAGGAGGATGTTTCTACTACCTTATAATATATATAGGGGTCACAGATTTCATTTCCTTCCTTTGCACTTTTAGCGGCAGGACGAAAGTGCATAATGGTCTTCATTTACATACTTCACATAAACTGCTACAGTTCACAATTGATAAAAGCCGCACATTTACACAAAACGTTAAAACAACAGTAATGATCAGGAGCGTGGGGAATAGATTTGGGGGTGGGGTGGGGATTAAGGGCTGGGGGGGGGGGTCAGCCATTTTTTACCTCCTCAGGTCTGACCTTGCTGGGTTGATCGAAAGTGAGGATGGTGGTCATATGCATGTCCCCTCTACTTCCCGGTGGGCAGAGAACGTTGAGTCAACGTTAAAATAATGTTGATAAACCATGATCAGCGTTATTTCAACGTTCCTTGTGTTCCTTGTGTCCTTGGAATGGCGCACACTACCATGTATGTCCCTTTAAGGGCCGCTGATGAATTAATGCATTATGCCCATTGAAGTGCTGGTGAGACTGCTGACCAGCACTTCATTGGAGCATCATGCTGACCCTCCGGAGTAACCCTGTAGGATCGGCATGATGTTCCAATGGAGTGCTGGTGAGCAGTCTGACCAGCACTTTATTGGTGCATCATGACGACCAATGGGCATGGTGCACTCCTACCCAGCAAATTGTCGTGACTCCTCGTCAACCTGTGTGAAGTGGCTCACGCATGTCGCTAGATAGAACACGACGTCGCTATAGCACAAGATCACCAGGAATAGCAATGGTGTGATCACATGGCCTCACCTCAGATGGCGAGGATGGTGATACCTCAGACTCACCAGGGATGGCGACGCGGGTGATCACTCACCTCGCTAGATGAAACACGCACCTCGTCATAGCACATGTTCACGAGGGATGGCGAGGATTGTGATCACTCATCCTCACCAGGGATGGCGACATGAGTGATCACTCATCCTCACCAGGGATGGCGACATGAGTGATCACTCACTTCGCCAGATGAGACGCACACCACGTCATAATACACATTCACCACGGATGGCAAGGATTGTGATCAGTCACCTCGCTAGATAAAACGCGTACCTCGTGATAGCACAGGTTCACCACAGAGGGTGAGGATCTTGATCACCCACACTCACCAGGGATGGCGACATGAGTGATCACTCACCTCGCTAGATGAAACGTGCACCACGTCATAGTGCAGGTTCACCATGGATGGCGAGAGTGGTGATCACTCAGACTCACCAGTGATGGAGACGCTTGTGATCACTCACCTTGTTAGATGAAAAGCTCATAATCATCGACATTGATAATCATGCAGCCTCACATCTGCCAGATCAAAGTATGTTTTGCCAGAGAAGGTATTGCCATATGTATCTTCCCTCTAACCACAGACAAGGTGTTCATGTTGATATTTCCCTATGTATTTTTCCTGTAACCAGAGAAAAGGTGTTTATGGATAGTTGCTTTCATTTTAGAGATACCTCTATCTAAATTCAATTGATATTCTCTCTATATAATCTTGTTTGATTCAACTCTGAAGTATTACATGGAAATCATGTAAACAAAGCACATTTGATATGTATGGGACTTATACTTCATGCCTACACTTCCTAGATAGGCTACATGTTGAACAGTGGTGCTGTCTCAACAACTTTGGCAATGGTGGTGATAAGTTGCCACTGTGAGTGAGAGTGAGTGACAGATGATGCAATCCTCAGAGAGCATTGACTTGGAGTGACACAAGTTCACGTATTGAGTGAGACTAATGTTGGCAATGGTGGTGATAAGTCGCCATTTTGAGAGAAGATTAACTAGGAGTGATACACACTCACGCAGTGAGTGAGAGCCATGTGGCAATGCAGGTGAAAAGTTGCCATTCTGACTGAGAGTTGACAGGCAGTGGCACATACTCACGCAGTGAGTTAGATCCATGTTGGCGATGGTGGTGATAAGTCACCATGCTTTGTGAGGGATGACAAGAGGTGGCACATACTCATGCAGTGAGTGAGATCATGTTGGCGACTGTTGTGATAAATCGCCATGCCATGTGAGACTGACACACAGTGGCGAAAGATGACGCAGTGAGTTATCACTCAGAAAGGAGTCACCATTGATGACCAATCATGGCCACAGATAACGACAATTTGCTGGGTACATTAGAGGCATTTAAAGGTATACACTGGCTTTGCAATCAATTGACATGGTGCATATTGTGACATTCTCTTCACATTTTTGTCTGTGGTCGTTTTTCGATCCATGCAGCTATTTTAGGTTCAGAGAATACCGTGGTTTGCAGTGCTTTCAGCTTTGGGTAGTCATCCAAGTTGAGTTCGAATCCCATCAGAGGAGGGAGCGACAACACATAGGCAGCATTAATGTCAGCCAGGGTTATCTAGATGAGAAAAAAGGCATCAATAACGAGGGAAGAGGGAAATATACATTTTTCAGATACAAATAGTCAAACTTTATATAAACATCCTTAACTAATACCTTTTCTATCTTTATTTCTTAACGGTCAAGTCTGCGAGACATGATATGTGTTGTATTACATTTGAAGCTCAGGAGGGCATTTCAAAACCATAGCTACAGATACCGTTTTGAAATGCCCTGCTGCCAGGGGACGGTTGCAGTTTTCTCAAATAATGTTTTTGGTGTCAAGTTTTATATATGCTGGGCCAGGCTAGTAAGAGTGGCTAAACATGTCTTGGGTTCCTGCCCAAATCCAGTTTGATCTCTTTTTTTTTAAACTAAGATGTGGCCCTCTTATAATCCCATTCATGGATGTGTTATACATGATGTAACTGTATGAAGTAATTTTTTTTGGAGTTGCAAGCCTTGTGAGCGGCCGGGAGCGTATCGACTGGAGCAACTCCATAATCCCATGTAGCAAGCCCGCTTAGGTCCATTTCAGTTTTAGCTCAGATAAGCTGGTTCAAAGCGGGCAGAATACTATTCATGGTTTTAGGTTGGGCAAATGGTGGGTTTCCAGTCAGGGCCACATTGGGTTGCCCTAATAGAGCAAACTGAAATAAGACTGTTGGGCTCCCGACAGTTTTTGTCCTCAGCAAGTTGTGTGGGCCACATAAGGCTAACTGATTTGGGCACAGAGCAGCTTCAAAATGGGCAAACACTTTGGGCACAGATTGGTTTCAAGGTGGGCATCCCAAATCAGGCATAGATCAGTTCCAAAGATAATTTCCCAGGGTTGAGGTTGGGTTTTGCACAGACCATACTCAGCAGGGAGTTCTGAACTTTGACACAAGATGGCCCCACTATGTCTGATGTACAGCTTTCCCCCCATGTCAGTATTGGTTTTCTTTAGTATGATATGACAGAAATAGGCTAATGAATCATATATATATCAAAACAGTACACAAATTTTCTAAGGGTTTGGATCTACTGGCAAATTACATTTGAAATGTGCAAAGTCAGGTGATGTCAGCAGTTTTTAATGTGACTACACCATTCCTGTGGTAATCATTTTACATTGAAGTATGCTACCCATTGAGAGGCACTATGAACGTGAAGGCTAACATGTTAATGAACTAGGTCTGGTTGACATGCATTGGCCAACTAAGTTTGAATCAATGGTTGTACTGTATTACAGTATGTTTAGTCTCCCTCCAACTATGGAGGCCAAGAGGAGGGGCTAGCACCTGGAGGCTAGCAGAGCATTTTCAGGGTTCCAAAACTTTAGAAAATGAGGAAAAGATAAATTTTCTATAATATCTATCCCAGATGGCGCCACCTGATCAAAGTGGTCAGCCCACTTTCAGCCACACCAAAAACCCATGTTGAACCCAAACCCACTCTGAGACTGATCTGTGCCCATGTTGGTTAGCCCAATGTGGCCCACGTACCTCACTGAGGACAGAAACTGTCAGCAGCCCATCGGTTAGCCCATTGGGGCCCACATCGGAAGCCACACCAAATAAAGTGTGGGCCACAGTAGGGCCACACCACCTTTGCTACCTGGGATGTTTTCGGTTTTCTCCCTGTCACCTATGACGTCATTGGTGATGTCATGCTGCCTCAGTGACGTCACCGGCAGTGGCTAGAGATAGAGTGGCAACTCCTATCCGTGGTCCTTGCCACATTTTTCTTGTTTTAAAACAGGATAGGAATATCAATAAATATATTTGTGGCACATGTATATATGCGTGTGCCACAACTGAGTTTTAAACCCTAGAGGAAATAATTACCTGGTCCCCAACGAAGTGTTCGCCTTTCAGAAGGTCCTCAAGTTTTGCTGTTGCTGCTGGAAGATCATCTTGGAATTTCTTGCGTAACATTGCCTGAACGAGAAAAAAAGAAATTATCTTGACTTAAGAGTTAGAGAATTTATTTCAGAACATACAAATATCTCAGGTATCCAGATATTAATGGGATACATTTCTATAGCGGCCCTTGGGGTTAGCTCATGGGGGCAGACATATTCCCTGACCCCTGATTATGAGGCCATCTAGTGGGTACAGGCATTAGGGATGTGATTGCACCTGTCCAGATTATCCTTGGTACTCCCCAATAGTACTCTATATATAGGGCAGACCGTCAACAGGACTAGTGGACAACCAGGTACATGGATGTGCATTGAACAGAAACAACTGTCTACTGCCCTGTGATGCCATCCAGCCAAAAGGAGGCCAAACCCCTGATCACAACACCATCTAGTGTTAGATTCAACAACGGCAATCCTCCCTATAGGATGCCCTTCAAAATTTACACTAGTGGTCAGTGATTCCTTTACTGCTACGTCAGCTCTACGAAATCCTATTCAAGTAATACCTTGGCAGTCAATCTTGAAGAATAGTCTAAGGTCATCTATTGCCATCTAATTGCCTCACAGTCAATTTCTTTATAATATGATCCTTACATTTACAACATCGGTGAGCTCTGAATTTACCTGCTGGTGCTATTCAAATGAAATATTTATTTGATAACCAAGACGGAAGTAATATTATTCATTATTCAAACTGATAGAAACCGATCAGCTGAGCACTGAATGATAAAAATCTGTATTATTTTTTTCCATTTTTGTTTTAATCTTCCCAAAGATCGACCGAGTATACAGGTTACTGGAGGAGAAATGTAGACACTTACCTTTCTCTCCTCATCACTTTCATGAAAGATGGCTGGTAGGGTCCTTAGGTAGTCCTCCAGGCAGCCACTAACCATACCAATCCTAGCCTCGTCCATCTCATCTTCACCCATTATCCCTGAAAAGGACATTTGATTATTTTCTTCATTTTTTATTGAGCAGCGCTCAATTTATCTAAAACTCCATTTATAGCTATAGATTTTCAACACTTTACTCAGTTGTGTCTATTTCCAAGAAGAATGTTCTAGGTCATTGCTCTTATCAGATCATTGTTTGGGGCATTGAAAGTGATTTTTTAGAATTTAAAAACCTCATAAAATGTGCAGTCAATATACATCCTCATATCAACTAAAAAATGCTATTGACAAGGATATGGTACGGCCCAAGAGGAGGCCCTATTTTTGAGCAAATTTCTATTTCCAAAATAAGCAATTGAACTCTGAGTTATAGATATAAAGGAGAAGCCCGCACCCCCGCACCCCCCCCCCCAACCCTAAATCAGCCACTGTATGACAGTATTGTGGTCATCTTACCAGCTCTCTTAGCTAGAAGACGGCAAATAGCTGCACTCTGACAGATCATCTCCCCATCCACTTCCAGAACCGGTAACGCACCATATGGTGTGCCTGTGAAATACGTTTATTGACATCTGCATTATTTATCAAACTCAATTAGTCAATAGCAATCAGAAAACACACGCCAGTGCAACACCATCCCTGTGTATTTTCACGGAGTTGTAAGTCTTCTCTATCTCCATGGTATTTATTCATTTATTATATCATATATTTTTTTTTTATCTTTGAGGGAGGTGGACCTTGTCGATCCTATGAAGGATGGGGACAAAAGTGCAAAAAAAAACACCAACCTCTGTTAGAAAATGATCACTTGCAAAAAGGTTGGTTTTTTAATACTATTATTCTTACCGAAGTTACCACAAGCTACTTGCTTAACTATGGTATACTTTATTACTGTGCTAAAGTGCACTTAATAAATTAAAGAAACCCTAATTAACTTGAATAAGGAGAAGTAAACCTACTTGGTTTAAGCTCCAGCCACTGTTCCTTTGTAAGTCGTGCATCTTCATACTCAATGCCACCATAGGCCATGATGATTCTGGCCACCTCAGCCCGCCCACGGGAGTCAAAGTAGATGAGTTTGTAGGTAGGCATGATGACAGTCTGGTATAATGCTGAATAGTAAATATATAGTGAACTCATTGATGATACTTGTAGTAGAATAGTATAGTGTGAAGGGAGTACCGTTAGAATTGCTATTGACAGGTGAATCATATACCTTCTTATCTAGATAGATGATACTATACATTATGACCTCTTAAACCATTGCCCGGAAATGGTGGGCTTGATTTATTGAAAGGAAAAATTGTTGGCGAAGCACAAAGCAAGCAAGCAAATATCCTCGCATGTAAGCCATGCCTAAAGCATGATTGTTTACGGTACTTCTGTTTTGGCCCAGTGGTGGCGGCACCCTCTTTCCCTCCTAGACTCTCACCAATACTTCAACCACAGTGGATGGTTGTTCACTAGTATATTTGGAAGGCATTTCTCAAGATGGTACGACTAGACCCCTTCAATCCGTAGTGGGATCCCTCACCCTAATGCAATTACTGCCCTGTATCAAGTGGTAAGTAATGATTACACTGGTACGACTGCCCTATCAAATACAATGGTAAAGGTGAACGATGAGCAGTTTGAGCTGACCGTTTCTTCACGAGGGTGACCTGCCCGTTCCGCACGAGGCCGTTAGGCCGAGTGCGGAGCGGGCAGGTCACCCGAGTGAAGAAACAGGCTAATCAAAGTCAGGAGGGTGGGTGCGGGGTGGGTCAAAATTATCATGCCCCCCTCCCGAGGACATGAACACACAATTTGCTGCTACCTGTAGGATTTTTCACCAAAAGAGAAATTTTTTGCCCCCCCCCCCTAATACGCAAATCCCTAATACGGAAATATTTAACTTGAATGAATACTAGGTGGATGAAAATCTGGCATTATAGTAATTTCCTCTAATCCGGATCAGTTTTTCTCTGTATATAAGGTATACCTCTCTTTGTACATATTGTTTTCCTTTGTTATCTTATACTTGTGTTTTTTCATCCTCACCATTTTACATGTATCATTATTCTCATTATCTATGTGTTAACAACTGAAAATTCATTGAAAGAAAGGAAATCAATTATTGTCAGATTTTATCACTTATGTATAATTTGTGACTTGGCAATAAAACCCTTCAAACCTTAAAAATCCTGCCTTACTGCAGGCTATTTTCACAATCCATTGATACTTTTTGCAGCAAATGTACATGGTGTACGTTCCTATGGTATATAGGATGCAGGAACATGAGAATGAAGTACACTTGTAGTAATAGTTGTATGTTAACTAAATATTGCCTATTGAATGCACTCAATTGCCACCTGTCGTCTCAATTAGACACTAGTATAGTGCGTGATACATATTATACTTTTATCTTGAGGTACAACTCTTTTATTCTGTCACATGAACATAGTCACATCGATTCATAACAATACACACAAGCAATTCATAACACAATAAAAACGGCCAAGCCTCAGTTTTCACTGGTATCGGTGCCTGAACACGCTATGCTATTTGTTTTAAATATGTTATAAATATGTTATGGTATGTGTTGACAGATTGGTGCGATACCTTTTGAAAAAATGTATTCTTGTGGCAAAATAAACTACAAACTGAAATAATAATCCACATAGCTTGACATAATCATGTATTTTCGTTTAACAATAACATATATACTATTTGGCCCTCTCAACCGGACGCCAGTTTACAAAAAATGGTATAATATGATTTTAGCATACAATATACCCATCCAGCCAGGAAACATATCCTATTCACTGTGGCTATTATATATATATATATATATATATATATATATATATATATATATATATATATATATATATATATGACAACCACGACAACCACGACCAGAGACTATGATGTGGACTTCACATACATATTATCTGCATTAGGCTTGATGATTAAAAGCTTCCTGAAGGCCTTTCACCATGTTTATTACAATAAACGCGGACGTCCATATATTAAATATGGACGTCCGTATTTAAAGTTTATGTAAATATTTGAATACCTACTGCCCCTACCCCCCTCCACATTTGCAATATGAAGCATATTTCAAATGCGGAGGGGGGTAGGGGCAGTAGGTGTTCAGATATGGGCATAAATGTGAAACACAGACGTCCGTATTTAATATACGGACGTCCTCATTTATTGTAATAAATGCGGTGAAACGTCCTCCTGGTCATGATTTTTAAACCAATAAAATTGTTCAAAACTCACTCAAAACGTATTGGCAAAGAAGCATCAAATAGGTATATAGATGTGGAAGTACAGAGAAAGAATGTAACGTAATGCCCTGCATATAAGTATAATAGCCCATACATACACGATGATGGGGCCTTTGCACGTATACCTTATATGAGCAGCAAAGGTTGGGGGATGTGCCTGATATAGGCGAAGGTATCGTCACAGGGGTATCATTCAAAAGCAAGCCCCACGTGCGCCTTATATGAGAGGTATCATAGTACGTACTTATCAGACAGACACAATGATAGTACCGTTGTACTTTAAATTATATTTTCTTTCACATATTACTATAATATTGGTTTTCGTTTATACTCTTATATGAAAAAAGTTAAGTTGGTCTATCAATATACATACTATATTAAATGAGGAGAGAGATCGCTCCTCAAGTCAATGACAAGCTATACTGGTTCACCCATTAAGGGCCGCTAATGGAGAAGTTTATTGGTCGCCAGCACTTCATTGGTGCATCATCCCGACCCTCCGGGACTGTAGTAAAACCCTGTAGGGTCGGCATGATACATGAATGTAGCCCTGGTGAGTTACTTGCCAGGGCTGCATTCATGCATCATGACGACCAATGAGCCTGATGTATTAATGCATTATCGGCTTGTTAGTTATACTATATGGTATACTCAGTGCCAAAGGTGCCAACTCAAAGGAGTCCCTGACACGCCCACTATTGATGTGTATAGTATGAAGAATTGTACACAACTGGAAGGCATTTCTTAAGATGGTACGACTAGACTCATCCAAATCGTAGTGGTATCCCTCACTCTTATGCCATCATAGCCCTCTATCTAGTGGTCACTTATAATTGCACTGGTACAACTGGGCGCTACCAAACCCTATAGGTGAGGCTCCACTACGCGATTTTTTGGTACAGTCTCACCTAATTTTATCCCTATAGTGCCTAAGGTATAGAGTTCTGACATCCCTATATTGTAAACATGAGATTCAAAATTGTAAACATGAGATTTCAGGGGTTATTTTATGGGTGATCTCTCTCCTTGTGTGCCATATTTACCAACCAACCTGCACCTGCATAGACTCTGTGATTGGGTGGGAGTTCAATATATAAACATTGACACAGCAAAATATAAATAATCACACACCAGTCACACAGATCGCAGGTACTTGTACTGTAAAAATCAAACCTGTTTGATATTGAGTTGCAGAGAGTCATCAGTGTGAAAGTCTGCAATATTTACTTTAGGTTAACTTGATTTAGTAACCAAAAACATCTTTTGGCAACAAAAATGTGCCTGAGATTGTACACAAAGCCTTCCCCACATAAACAGAAAGCTCTCTCACTCTTCTATTTACACCTTGAAATAATAACAAATACCACTCTATAATCTGTGTTTGTGTCTGCTTTTGTGAGAATAGCTCCGATTTTCAGCAAAAATCGCGTAGTGGAGCCTCACCTAATGTGATTACTACATTAAGTGCTGATCATACGGAGCAGTCCTAAGACATTTCCAACGATCTGACACCCACTCTAATTTTGAGGGTTTCAAATCGTAGTGGATGTGTGCAGTGGTACCATCTTGAAAAAAAAACACCCTCCAGTACTACTTGCCATTTCAGTGATATTATACATTACTAGAATGTAGATACAATTATACATATATGCATACATACGTTTATTATACCCCCCATACGATACTGTATAGCAAATGTACAGGATCGCCGTACGCCTACCATGGGGGCATACGGGCGAAATATGCAGAGCAGGGGGCATACGGATAGAGGAGGGGGCATACGGAAAAGACCATGGGGCATACGGAAAAGTAGTGCCAAAACACAACCCTACTCCTGATATAAGCTAGCACTACAAAATATAGTTCCCCTCATTATTTAGGTCTCACATAGGGAAATCCCGGGTTCACTCAGTGCATCCTTACTGCAGAAGATCTCCGCACTGAATACTACATGAGTTCTGGGTGGATAAATTAGTTAGCTGTGCCCCAGAGGTATTGAGCAAAAAATCCCACGTATATCTTTAGGGGCAACCTCGATTTAAGACATATAAAAAAAAACCTGCGCATCGATCACGAAAATCTGGAATGCTAGCCATAAATGTACAGACACCTGCATAAAACCTGCGCATCGATCACGAAAATCTGGAATGCTGGCCATAAAGAATACTACATGAGTTCTAGGTGGATAAAATAGTTAGCAGTAAAAATTCATAACTGGTCCTGAGTAGATCTAGGTATTATAAATTCATATGATATAAAATAAAACATGATTATTGCAGTGATGTCCATTCATTTTTGGGCTTGTTTGGATTGGGTCTGAACTGAATTTATTCACTGCAAAAAATGCCAATTATGCAGGTGTCTGTACATTTATGGCCAGCATTCCATGAATCCATGAGATAAGGCCCGAGATTTGCAACCGGAGAACAGTCTATGCAGACAAATTGCAGCTAGAAAATCGTCATTTTTATTTTTTTTTGTGGGGGGGGGGTATAATAAAGCACAAACATAACTTTTGATTTGTCTGGTTCCGTTGTATGCTTCACTCGCGTATGAATATTGGGCAGCGTAGGCACGCGTGCTACGCACTTGTGCCTACGCTGCCCAATATTCATACGCTCGTGAAGCATACGGCGGCCCAGACGCATCAAACGTTATGTTTGTGTTTATTATGTGGAATGATATATAGAGAAAACTAAACGACAGTGGTTTACGAGGTGGCCGATCCACCATGACGGGGGTGTCTCCCCCGAGGGTGTTAGCCCGAGGGGTGGATCAGCCACTGAGTACAGCAGGGAGTTTAGTTCTCTATTCATTTTACGCTTTTAGAGGGTTAATTTGATCAATTCATTACCGTAGCACCCTGTATGACCTGCTGTTGTCCATTTTGAATGTTTACATACACCCCGAACGAGGCTGCAGTGGTGGATCAGCCTACTATGGTGGATCGGCACATATTACGCAACTGGGGGGTGTGGATCGGCCCGGTGATGCTATCTCTATGGGCGGTCGTTATTCGCGTAAAATAAAGATAAGACCCATCATTGCCTTGAATATGGCTTACTTGATAACATTAATTCCACTGGGTAATTTGTGTATGCACAATAGTGTCATTGTTCTCATCATGTGTATACATAGGCCCGTTGAACATTACAAGGTAAATATGACCCCCTTTCTGTACCTACATAATCCTACATACAGCCCATTTGCTCTCCTTCTGTGACTCTCTTTACATCTTTATTTTGTCTTTACATTCTTTCTGTGCTATCTGTTCAATCTGCTTCCCTCTACCTTTTGCTCAGGCTTCCATATCATCCCCGTTTTCCCCTTTTCCTCTCTGTCTCTCTGCCTCTGCATCTACATACATATCTCTTTCTCTACCTCTTTCCCCTCTATAATTCATCTATCTATCTATCTAGCTTGGCATATCTATCTATGTAGGCCTATATCTTTCTATCTACCTAGGTCCCCCCTCCCTTTCTTACATTCTATGCTATGTAGGACCTATACCTATGGTAACAGATATCAAGTATTATCCCACAAAGACGACCCAAATCGAAATTGATTAGAACTGGCACCTACCCGTTGTTGGTTGCAGACCCTGTTGGAATGATATCGATACGGTGCTGGAGAGACTGAGACAGTTAAATAGGTTGTGCTGCACAGCTCAGCCTACGAGGTGGATCACAATATATGACTATGAAAGGGAGTGATCATGTTTTAGCAACAAAGGGGATGTAGGTTCCTTCAGACGTGCAATGGATTTCCCTAGCCCACTTAGGGTGTGATCATTTTTTAACAACAGGGGGCTGGTGGATTTGAGGGGGGGTCAGAATTTTTTCAACCCCTTGAACAGGGGGGGGGGGTCAGAATTTTTCAACCCCCTCTGATGGGGGGGGGTTACAATAATTTCACCTGTTTTCAGTGGAAAACACAGCGCGCTACTACAGGTTAAAAGGGCACATTTGCGTGCGATTTTCGCCCCTTATGGGAGGGCTAAAAACAAATTTATTCCCTTGAGAGGGGGTCAACATTTTTTTTGCGCATCCGCGCACAAACCACCAGCCCCCCTGTTGTTAAAAAATGATCACTCCCTTAAAAGGGTCTATATTTCCTCTTTCCTATCCCTTTAGATGTGTTTGGTGCGTACTCACCCGCTCGGACATGCAAACAAAAAATCCTTTGTCCCTCCGCTCGCAAGGATCCAAATTATCTCCCCCCCCGAGGGGCCGAAAATCAAACCCCCTCAACCCGCCCCTTTTCTTTTCTCATCCTCAAACAGCGTACCTGTGTTTAAGTATTGATTTGTATGCCAAGCCATGCACCAAAACAATACCCCCGGTAATTGATTAATAACTCAAACATAGAGCTTACTACGGTACATTTTATTGTAGCATGTTTGTCCGTGCCTCCATATCTTTCCCCTTGTGGTCCTGGTAGTCTTTTAGTTAAGGAGATAATAGCTATGTACTCTTATATACCCCACTGTTATCATGTTCGACCCAATAGTTTTACCAATGGGAAAATGATAGGGCGTCACTCTCTCATTTGCGGTAATTCGGTCTGGAGAGGATTGCTAGGTTGAAGACACGGCTCTCTAATAATCATTTTTGTATGTGTACATATAGTTAGCAAAACCTGGTGAGGAATGTAAGAAAAATATTGATACATGTAATGTACATGCAGCAGGCATATGGTGCATATCCATGTTACCACAAATGCTACTGTTATCTAAAATTACCTGGGCCTCCCTAGCCCACTTAAAAGGGTCTATATCTCGTCTTTCCTATCCCCTCAGATGTGTGTGGTGCACATATGCATGGGCACTGACACATTCCTCTGTGAAATTGTGTAATGTCGTTCTCGCCATGAATATGACCTTAGCTGTCGAAATGGCGTTAAACATCTATATTACTCACTCACTCACTCTAAAATTACCATTAGCCATAGCAATATGCGCCAACTACAAAATTAATCAAAATTAAAACTGTAACCAAGGTTAATGTGTGAAGTCTTTCCCTTGAATGTAGACATAGAGCTGCCCATACTGAAAGCTCATTTTCAATTCGTAGTGGGAACCCTTAATCTAACTGTATTGACATTAGGGAGTGATCATTTTTTTTTAACAACAGGGGGGGGGGGGGCTGGTGGGTTTGAGGGGGGGATAGAATTTTTTTCAACCCCTTGACGGGGGGGGGGGGTTCAGAATTTTTTCAACACCTCCGATGGGGGGGAGTCAGAATAATTTCACCTGTTTTCAGTGGAAAACCCACGCGTTACTATAGGCTAAAAGGGGGCGTTCGCACGCGATTTTTGTCCCATATGGGGGGGTCGAAAAAATTTTACCCCTCGAGAGGGGGGTCGAAATTTTTTTTGTGCGTCCGTCCGCAAACCCACCAGCCCCCTGTTGTTAAAAAGTGATCACTCCCTTACAGCTCAATAGAATTGGTCATGTCGTGCCTGCAGCACTACGATTGCCCTAACGATCTCTATGTGAGTACTACATAAGAGCTAATCTTCGCATTCATCTATAGGGCTTAGTGTTGACGCCTAGTGGCATTATGTCGACCCCCCGAAAGAACAATAGAGGCAGGAATGGGGTGAATAAAATTATTTATTAGATGATTTTATTAAATAACACATTTGAAATTGATAAGATAACCCTGAATAACCTTAGTTGTTTAATTGAGAATTATATGAAAATGGAAATTTTGAAGTAAAAGTTGATAAAATGTAGAGTATGAATATGATGAAATAAATGGTTTAAGGAGTGGGTGGGTGGGAGAAAACTGGACATGTAGACTGGAGGAAGGAGGATTTGAAAATGGCGGGCTGAGCCGCCAGTTGGTTTGTGGGTAGGAGGAGTAGGTGTGAGGCCCCCTGTTGGGGGGTGGAGGTATTGGGGAAAGGTGGTATATGGAAGTTCCACCAGGTGGGGACATAATGACCGGTCGGGACCAAGAATGGCCCGACCACCCCATTATGTCGACCCCCTGGAAGAACAATAGAGGCAGGAATGGGGTGAATAAAATTATTTATTAGATGATTTTATTAAATAACACATTTGAAATTGATAAGATAACCCTGAATAACCTTAGTTGTTTAATTGAGAATTATATGAAAATGGGCCAAACCTGCCAATTAAATAATGAAGGGATAGGGAATATGGGAGTATGATTGAGTATAAAATTTTATATCATTCTATATGCCGTAATGTCATTGTCTGTGAGTAGACCGTCATTGTTCATGTCATGAGTGCCCTGGCTATTGCCCTGTTCACCGCGGCCGTATGGGTGGATCTGATATAGCCTCTGTGGGCTGTGGAGTTCCAGCCCCCGTAGGCTTGTATGTCTAATTCGGTGCACCCAGCTGCATGTGCCTGTGTGGCTGCTCCCTTTGCTCTCAGGCCTACTGTCTTTGTCAATGCGATCCACTTCCGCCTGACGAATGTGACTGGAATGGGTCGCTGGGTACCAGGGAATACGATCAGAGGTTGGGTGGGTTTGAGTGTTGGCGCATCCAGGAGGTGGCGCTCCAGTGCCCTGACCACACAAATGTCTGGTTTCTCGAGCCTGGCCATGGTCACTGTCTTGCTGTCTCTGTAGCCCTGTAAGTTCTTGGCCCACTTTATAGTCATGGTAAGTCCTTGATCGTCGATGATTACGTCGCCATGAGTGGGGTGGTTTGTAAGTGCCCATCTGACTATGCTGGGCGGGAGGACCTCTGATTGTCTTAAGGCTGCATGATACATGATGAGCAGGGCCAGCTTTATTGCCCTGCCCTCTGCTGTCCTGGGAATGGCTTTTAGGATTTTCCTGAGGGCTGGACGAATGCTTTGTCTTTCATCAGGGCATCCACTGCCCTTTGGACCTGGGGGTGGTCCAGGGCTGGCATTGGTGAGTTTGCCAGTGTAGCAAATATTCTGAGATGGCTCACCTTGTTCCGGATTGTGGCCAGCCTGAGGCCCTTGTCCACTAGATCTTCGATCCAGCAGCAAATGTCCTGGTATACTGGCCTCATGGGATCTATCTCCAGGCGCCGTGTGAACCCGAGGTACTGTCTGACTGTTGCCTGTCGGCCTAGATCGGTGCCCCTCGCCCTGGCCACCTTCTGGACATGTAGACTGGAGGAAGGAGGATTTGAAAATGGCGGGCTGAGCCGCCAGTTGGTTTGTGGGTAGGAGGAGTAGGTGTGAGGCCCCCTGTTGGGGGGTGGGGGTATTGGAGAAAGGTGATATATGGAAGTTCCACCAGGTGGGGACATAATGACCGGTCGGGACCAAGAATGGCCCGACCACCCAACGGCCATTGCTTGATTGGTACTGGGTGTTACATAATGTACCCAAATAATTCTGCAGTGAATACAGGGAATCATCGGATTGGACCAATTTGGTTAATAACATGTCCCAGGTGAACCCTATAGAGCAGTTGTAGGGCATAACCTATGCGATCACTGACTCTCACTTTTAGGGTGTTAATTAGTAGTGGCTGTGTCCCTTAAGAAAAGGCCTCCAGGGATACTAGAATAAAGCGGTTGTTTCACCAAATCCGATTTATTCCCAATTTAAATCGGCCATGGTGATCCATTTCCGCCCACCTCCGGTCAAATTAAAAATTTCTACTATTGCCGGAATTGTGGGGAAATAAATCTCGGGAATCTACCATTAAAAAGTGAATTTTGATCAATTATTTCTCTCAAAACCGAATAAAACCGGGCCGATTTTTGTCAATTAGCTTTGATGGAACACCTGCTTGTCTCTATATCCTTTGTTTACCCAAACAACAACATTGGCTATAGAGATAGATAGCCTACATGCCCCAAAGGATAAAGGACATTGAATGAATGTTGCAAATTGTCAACCTATTTTCAAAATTCTATACAGCCTGCAGCAAATCAGAGGAAGTAAAAAAATAAAAAAATAAATAAAATAGAAACGGTTGATTCGGCGTTCTGTGCCCACCATGACGTGGGCGATGTCCGGGGATAAACGCCCGAGTCAATGTGTGTACTCTCTAATATTGAGGCTTCAAACCAAACAGGTACCTGTCAAATAACTAGTTGTGCTCCATCTATCTAGCCATTCATCCAGAGCAACCTCACATAAAGTTAGTATAAGGCATCCCCAAACAGCGTACCTGTTAAATGCAACACTTTACATGACACCATCAAACTGATTGTCAATCAGTTTGTTAGCAATCATTAATTGCTATGGCAAATAAGTGGTGTGGACGTTTCAAGTTAGGGAGTGGTCATTATTTATCAACGGGGTTTGAGGGGGGGGGGCGTAAAAATTTCAGACCCCTCCCGAGGGGGGCTTACAAAATTTTGACTCCTCTTGAGGGGGGGGGCTAAAAAAAAATTACCCTCTGCGAAAATTCTCCGCACCTCAGGTTTGGGAGGTGCAAAAAATTTTGACTGTCGTTGAGGGGGGCATAAAAAATTTTTGCGTGTCCGTGTGACAACCCACCACCTGCCCCCTGTTGATAAATAATGACCACTCCCTTATGTGGACGGTTCGCGGTTAACCTACACTATCTACTCCTCTGACTCGTCCACGCATCTGCATTGCTGCATTAGTTTTGCTATCAATTTAGTGGATGTATTCCCCACATTTTTGCAGGGTAGCCCTAAGGATCATGTAGAAAATAACCAAAATTGAGATGTATGCTGTCATCAGAAATTCCTAGCTAAGATTTGCCCCTATAATAATCATACACATAATATTCCCGCCCCCCTCTGAATCCGCCACTGTCATACATAGGCCTGAAATAGCAATTATACTGTCGTCAGGGATCTTGAAATATGCTCCAGCATAATTACATAGAGACCAGTCATAAGGGGAATGCAGTGTGATGACAGCATGCCTCGCTACTTATAAAGATAGCCAAGTTGTCTGTGCATTTTTAGATCATCAGAGATAATGAAACAAACGCCATTAAGTTATTTCTATGTAGCTGACGATCCTAAAAACCAATGATTCAGCAGTCTTGCTGAAAGAGAATGCTGTCATCAGCCCCCCGCCCCCCCCCCCATTTAGAAATATTTTCCATGTACATAGTGTTATATAATAAAATCTTCAGCTATTAAATAATTATTCATCGTTGCCAAAGATAATCCTCAACATTACTGTATCATCCCTATTACTAGAAAATATTGGTATATTGGTATATTACTATAGTTCCACATGTGTACTGATACCAGGGTTGCGGCCCAAAACTTTATTTCATTTTAAAATATTTCAACATTTTGCCGTTCCATAAAGTGTCATTTCAATTTGAATTAGCTTGAAATAGGTGAAATAAGGCCTTATTTCAGCGTCGGTGGCCTCCTCAGACATAGGTTATTTCACTTATGAAGTAATCTATGATACCCAGCCAAATCGGTAGTGGATGGTCCATCTATAAGAGAACGTGTACTTCTTATTTTCATCCTTATTTTCTTATTTTATGCATATTGTGAGACGATAACTTAGCTTATTAGGAATTGGCAGAAAATTTGCAGCACCACAAGCACTGATATTTTATGGCATAATTATAAAGCGAGTTTCTAGACGATTTCACCAAATGCTGTCGTTAGATGTGTTGGAACAAATTACAAGCCCGGGCAGAGTTATCATAGTCAGGGGCAGTTTTTAGGAAATCAAACTTGGTAAGGAATTTTAGAGTAGAATTGATTTTAGAGTTGAATAAGAGTAATTTGGGTGTGCTGAATCCAAATCTGCCATATAACATTTGATATTTTCACTCTTGTAAAAACAAAATGGCTCCCTTTGAAAGGTGATATTAACATAAAATTGAACATGACAAGTCATTATAGGTTGCCTGTTATAAATCTGTGTCATTAGACTTTTGAAAATCCAAGATGGCGGCAGTAGTATATAGGGGCAAACTCAGCAGGAACAGCTACTGAAATCGATTTGACCTACTTATGAACCAGAAGTGATCTAGTTTTGAGACCTGAAATGACCATGTATGTGCATGTGACCTACTTTCTCAAGCTCTGATTGGCTGAGAGATAATTTATGCTAATTTATGTTAATTTATGCAAAACATGACCTAGTTTTCTCTGTTGGTTATTATGTAATTACATGAGCTTGGTTGCTATGGCAACACCACAACAGGGATGGTGGGTAGGTAGGTAAGGGTATATAGGTGCAAACTCACCACATAGGAACAGCTACTGAAAGCCATTAGACAGTGTGCATGTTTTTTCTTAAGATGTCCAGCGGTAAAAGTGCTTACTCCATCTTTTACACACACGTAGGTAGGTAGGGGTAAAATTTAATGACTGACATTAATCCTGGAACACTAGTACAGGGGTAGACACTAACACTGGCCCGGTGGCCAATGGCCAGTAGTTTTGGCTGTGAGCCAGTGATTATTTCTAGATTTCCTTTGTAATTGGCCATTTGGCCAGTAGAATATTTGAAAATACATTGATCTATACCAGACTACTGGCCCAGGTTGCCAAAGGCCTAAAATGTCAGTGTCTACCCCTGCTAGTACCATTGAAAGTGGCATTGTCCTATTTGTGACATTGTGGTGTTTGTATATCAGTTTTGTGTTACACTTTTGGATGTTTATACCGTGTTCCTGGTAAAGTAGGTTTATAAATTAATCCTAAATGTGAGTGAGTGGTTTAGCCTGCAGGTTTAATTGGAACTAACTTTTGCTAAATCTTTGAAGGGATTTCCACCAATGTACAGTGAAGCAGATGCAAATAAAGTTCCAAAGGTCTGTATGTTGTATCCTTGATGTTAAGTCCTGGATTAAGTACAAGGTAGTAGATACAGTATATGGACGGTCAAAGAGCTTGCTGTGTAAAGTGGAGAGTCAGTGTGAGAAGAGCTTCCAAGAAACGATGTGCTTAATTTAAATGCAGGCTTGGTCATGTGGTAAACAAAACCGCCATGACTGGTCAGTGTGAGCAGAGTGATTATTTTTGTAGTGAGTCACTCTTATTGCAAATTTGACTTGTGCTTTTAGCCCCTAGCTATGTGACCACAAAGCCGGGTATAAGTAAGTTTGTACATAGAAAGTAAACCTATATACCATAGAGGCAAATGAATTAATCATTTCCTAACTGTTTTCATTTCAAGTCATCAAAAAGATGGAATTGTAATGAAAATTTGGTGAAGAATTAAGTTACTTGTGTTTTTTTTAAAAAAAGGGAGGTCAATTGTCAATTAATTCACTTGTAACATGTCGGTTGGCAGCACCGAGCTGGCGCAGCACCACTGATGGCAAGAAAGGCGTTTAAGTTATGGTCACTATTTAGGCTAGACTTGCTCAGGTTTGCTCCTACCATAATCACAATGGAGGTGTACAAGTTTGATTCAGTGTTTCTGAATGGCGTAATTCTACATCTTACCGTCATCATGGTGGCAGGGAGGTAAGTCTAATGACTGAATTTCAAAATTTAAGGCTTGGATGGGTCATTTGTGATTTTGAAAGAAAATTTCGTTTTATTTTTCAGTATCGTACAAATCCAGTTCGCCATTACACCGCCGGGCGCGATGAATGGCTTCTGAAGGGGATCATTTTGATGTCAGTGCAAGTGACACCAAGATGGCGATCAGGTGGAGCGTTTGGTGGGAAAGGGCGTCCAGACGCCATGGCGGGTGCTTCTTGAACAAACCAAGGTCCTAACTCAATGTAATGCATTAGTTATGGTTAGCCGATGGTGTAATCTAGTGTTAGTATAAATCGTTAAGTGGCAGGTGCTAACTGATACGTTTGGGTAGATTTTGGGGTTGTGGGGGTCACGGTGGGGGATGAAGTTCTGTGGGGGGATGGTGTTCCGGGAGGGGGATCCCCACATCAGCGTTTCACCAATTTATCCAGCACTTTATCTGCCGCTGCTGTGTTAGTGTAGCTGTCATCCCCACATAAGTGTGATGGAATGGTCCAGTCCTTACTGACATTTAGATTAACCTTCACGCCACTCTTTTGGGCTAGCAGGGGTGGCTGGTAGTGGCTTGTTGGGAAAGGCGGCCAGTTCCTTGGGATTAACCTTGCTCGTTGATGGCATGGGCATCCTGAGCCGTCCGGATATCTCTCCAAGCGAACTGTTTTGAGCTGTCCGGCAATGTTCATGGTGACCTTATTTTTTCAACGGGACGTCCAAGTGGGAGCTACAATGGAGGCAGGTCAGAGGTTTTTTACCATAAACCATGTCAGCTACTGGGAAGCTGTAGGTCTTTCCCCCGGAGTGAATCCGAAGGACGAAGCTAGGAGCGTTATCCATGGGTTCCTGGTGGCCATAGGGCCATTGGCGTAAGCATCTCTTTGAGAAGGCTCTGAGGATGTACAGTGCAATCAGAACAACTTTTTTTGTAGCACATAACCAATGGTGAACACATACACAGGTGATGGGATTCAAAAGCAGATAATGTTGGCCAGTATAGGGGTATTCTCATAGTTTGGAGTTAACAAGGTAAGACTAAGCAAGTTTGACTGACAGAGATTTTAATATGAATACCTTTATTTCAGAAAATGACGCTGATAATAGATCAAATGTATACTTCAGTCAAAACTGGGCTACAACTATAGTATTCCTAGGGACCCATATAGACAATAAGGCATCCGTATATCTATAGGCAGTAGAGTAGTCAGAAGTGGGGAGCCTTCTAACCACACTTTTCTGGGTCTGTGTAGGTGGTAGACCATCCACCAACATAGAGAAATCAGTCCTCAGAATAAGTGGGGAGGCTTCTCAATAGTGCCCTTTAACACACACTTTCCTAAATCTATATCTTTTGTAGAACAACTACCAACATAGATAATCAGTAAACAGAACGAGTAGGTAGGCCTCTTAGTATAGTCTCTAACACACACTTTCTTAGTTCTATGTACTCACCTGCAAACTCGAGGTGAGGAAAAAAGTTAAGTGAGTCCAGTAGGGTGTCTAAAATCAGTTTTGTAAATTTATGAGGGGTTCAATTTGTGAGTTTGCTGGCGAAAATAACATTGAGTAGAAGGTATCCTGTTTGGTCTGTAGTATATTGCTGTTTAAATACTGGAGTTTAGAACCAATTGAGGACAGTGCATCATCAGTATCATTTTACTCTGTTGCTAAAAGGACGCGTCCCTGCTTTATGTTGATGTAAATACAAAAGATATTCTGCACATAGTTTGTGCTCAACACTGACCAGTCATGTGGAATTTAGATACCACGTGACTGAGACCATTTTTAACCAAAGGTTCCAGCGGTTCTTCTCACACCAGCTCACCACTCTACACACTAAGTTCTCTGACCGTCCATCATATATTGTGTCTACTACCTCGCGCTTAATCCATCCAGGATTTATTTAAGAAGGCTACAAGATACAGGCTTTGAGACTTCATCTACATCTACTCCATTGTACATTGGTGGAAATTCCTTCAAAATCAAGCAAAAGTTAGCTCCATTACACCTATAGCCTTCTACACTGCTCACTCATATTAGGATTAATTTATAAACCTACTTCACCAGCTACACAACTAGGAACACAGTATAAACACCCAAAAGTGTGACACAAAACTGATATATACACACCACAATGTCTCATATAGGACCCAACAATCAAGTGGAAATTGGAAAGGACTATTCTCCCTGCCAAAAGTCTTACTCAGACTCCTACAACGTAATTACTCCGGACAAATTAAAGCAAATGTTACCTCTATCAGCACATCCACAAGATGATGATGATGATGATGATGATGATGATGATGATGATGATGATAACTTTTGGAGAGAAAACGTGTCAAAGCTTTTATAGCTACCTTTAATAAGGGGTACGGCAATATCTAAACCCACCCCTGGTCGGTCAAACACGCAGCACACTAACAATATCTACGCCCTCTTTTCTGGCACTGTCAAACCCTTGGCTGTGAATAAACAACCACAGGGGGGAACTGGTGCTTGTGTGTTTAAAACAACTTTATAAGCATTCTGTCCCAATGTCCACAGCAGGTCAGCTATGACCAAGTCGCCAGTGGACAGAACAGCTTAAACAATGGAACTCATATATACTGTGAAATTAGGTCAAATGGTGCCTTAAAGACTTTCAAGCACAAAAAGTTTACACATCGCTGTATGCAAAAATGGATTAGAAAAAAAAGTGTTAACTTCTAGCACCTACAACATTCTCCCACCACAACATAAAAAATAAATGACCCTATCAACATGGTAAACACTCCAAGATGTTCCAAGATCCCACCATCTGTGCTACTTTACTGGGATCAAAGACATTAGAAGCAGCAGCAGCAACACTCCCAATGGTACCTGTGTTCCAGGATCAAAGCCAGTCGTCAGATTTTTTACCCAGTTTAGGCATTTTTAGAATTAAGAATATCTATTTCTGGCTGGGTGCCAAGACCTATTGAAGCTCTCAAAATATCGCCAATCATTTGTCCTGGGGCTCCTCTCGGGCTGTGGGGTTTGGGGTTAGATGAAAGGTTAACTAACAATTTAAGTGATTTTTGGGATTTGGAGAAAAGAGAAAAAATTAGGTCTAAAGAGTGGGCTGTTTCTGTGATGAAAGTTGGGGTCAATCTCTCAGGTTGCTGCAGAGTGTGGGTGAATAATAAATCCAGTGTGAACACTAGGGGGTAGTCCATGTATCCATATGACCATCCATATACTGTATCTATTACTACTATACTACTGCCTTGTACTTAATCCAGGATTTTAACATCAAGGATAAAACATACATCACTTTGGAACTTTATTTGTATCTACTTTTTAAACTACTTCACTGTACATTGGTGGAACTCCCTTCAAAAATTTAGCAAAAGGTTAGCTCCAATTTAACCTGTAGGCTTCTACACTGCTCACTCACATTAGGATTAATTTATAAACCTACTTTACCAGGAACACAGTTTATACATCCAAAAGTGTAACACAATGCCACTTTCAATGCTACTAGTGTTCCAGGATTAATGTCAATCGTTAAATTTTACCCCTACCTACCTACCTACCTACCTACCTACCTATGTGTGTGTAAAAGATGGAGTAAGCACTTTTACCCTTGGACATTTTAAGAACAAATCTCTTTTTTTTCTTATTGTATATAGCAAAATCTTGTGTGTAAAAGTGAAATATTTTGTAATGATTTCCATGACATTTTGGTAAATTTTGTAACTGGTAATGATCAGTCCACGTGGGATTTGAAAAAGGAAGAGGGGCAGCCTAAAAAATTAGGCAAACTTCCTTTTTTAGAGCACAAGTTAGAAGCCAAAATGAGTGAATACTATAGATGATAACTTATTGTAATATTTCCATCAGTGGAATAGAGATAGGAACTCTAGAGGTGCAGCAACTATAGATCCTGCACCTACCTGTTGGTGGGGTCTGCCTGTTGGTGGGATATATATATATATATATATATATATATATATATATATATATATATATATATATATGGATGGTATTTGAATCGGCATGAGGTTACAAAATAGATTTGGTTAATATTATTGATCTCTTTTTAATAGAAGGAATGTTAAAAGGGCATTCCAGGCCATGTGCAAAATGCTAACTCATAACCCGTCTTTAAGTAGCTGCATTTAACCATCTCAGGTCAAGTCATAGCCTTCGCTGAGTTTAACCCTTTAAGGGCCGCTGATGCATTAATACATTATGCCCATTGGTCGTCACAATGCACCATTGAAGTACTCGTGAGACTGCTCACCAACATTTAATTGGAGCATCATGCCAACCCTACATTGATACACATACTCCTAGAGGGTCGGCATGATGCACCAATGAAGTGCTGGCAAGCAGTCTCGCCAGCACTTCATTGGTGTATCATGATGACCAATGTATCAGCGGCCTTTGAAGAGTTAATGTGCTGAGCGTTGGGAGGATACAAAAAGGTACATTTCAAACAGACTAGTCTATTTCAGCCTCTGACATCAGCCGACACAGGCAACCGCAAACAGGATCATACTAAAAATGGTATAATCACAATTTGTTAAAAAGTGGACACAGATAATATCCTATTATTAGGATTTTGTTTTCCCCTTCCTATGAGTAAAACAGTATGATATAGGTACTTGGGTTTATGTCTATTTGAATAATGATTAGAAGACAATGATTAGAGGTGGATGCGAATGCGGATAATAACAATTTATTCACGATCAAGTATAACTGCAATTCTCCATAAGCAGAAAACAATGCTATAATGGACTCTGAAACTTTATTCATAATCAAAGGCAAGTTATTGACAGTAAATAGTTTTATATTTTCCTGAGTGATTTTCATATACATTACATAATCCTAAATCCAATTAGCATTTATATATTGTGACCATGATTATCTCTAATATTCTGTCTTGGGTCGTTTTGCAATCCATGGAGCAATCTTGGGATGACTCATAACACTTTCCTGTAGTGCTGCCAGCTTTGGGACATTGTCCAAAGACATTTTGAAGCCCATGGCAGGGGGATAAGTCAGGCCATTGACTACCATAATATCAGCCCATGACAGCTGCAACAAGGTATTAAGAAGAAATTGCAATACAAAACAGCATTTAAACAGGTCCAGTCTATAGCACTTATTAGGGAGTGGTCATTGTTAAGCAGAGATATGAAGGGGGGGGGGATAAATCGATGATCGACACTATAGGAAACTTTCGTCTGCCACCAAGTCAAAAAAGTACTGACATTTTTCAAAATCTTTTTTTCATAGAGAGTTCTGATAGTTCCCCTGAGAAGGGTCATATTTGTTTACGATCAGGTTACTATATGGATTACAGAAATTAAATATAAAATAAGCAGGAACAAAAAGCTTTTAAATAAAATGTATCACCTTGTTAGCAACAAAGAAGTCGCCTTCCATGAGAGCCTCCATCTTCTTTAGTTCTCCCTCCAATGACTCCTCATACGCTTTCTTCTTCTCTTCCTACAAGTAGGTAATCACATAAATGCTATATTATCAATGAAATTATTCATTGCATTCACTGCTGAGTTCGTGGGTGATAACTGTTAACACTGAGAACAGTGGTAACCGGCTCAAATAATTTGGCATCCCACAACACCAGTATACTCATACATAATCATCTCACCGTGATCATAAACTATGGTATTGTAGAGGTCGGTGAAAATGTTCTGGAGAAACTGTGACTCGAACCTGGGACCCTACAGCTTCAAAGCAGCTGCTCTACCTCTGAGCTACTTCCCCTGGCCTGATGTTTCCACCTTCCATCCACACCTGGATCAGTATGATACACACTAGGGGGCAGTGATTACCTGGAGACCCGCCCCTGGGGGTCAGTCAACCGAGTATGGGGAATTGCTGCCCCTTCACTCCTCCCCATCAGCTTCAACCCCCATCCACTAGCACCAGTCATTCCCCCTCAAACCATTTACCTGGAAATTGAGGCTTTATCAAGCAGTTTGGGCACTCCTAACTTCCCAGTGGATGTACCAGTACCGGTACGGGATTGGTCGAAGCGTCATCTGTATCAAACCAGCCCAGTTCCCGAGTCCTCAATTGGTCGCAATCATGTTAAGATATGTACAGGCACATGTATCTTTTGATCTCATGATTGCATTAGGATGCTCGGTTTCTCCACCAATGTAGAGGTCAGTGAAAATGTTCTGGAGAAACAGGGACTTGAACCTAGGACCCTCCAACTTCAAAGTGGATGCTCTACCTCTGAGCTACTTCCCCTGGCCTGATGTTTCCACCTTCCATCTATACCTGGATCGGTATGATACACACTAGGAGACAGTGATTACCCAGAGATCCACCCATGGGGGTCGATCAACTGAGTACTGGGAATTGCTGCCCCTACACTATCCTATTCTGATAATCTGTGATATAGTGTCAGATTAGTCATAAGATAATATAACCATCACACGTTTTAGTGCACACTTTAAGATTTAAAGTCGGTACCTTCTTGGCCTCATCCTTTTCGGTGAAGATGGCCCACAGTGGTTTCAAGGCATCCTCCAGGCATCCAACGACCATGTCAATTTTGGCTTCCTCAATGTCAGACTTCCCGTGCAAACCTGATGATTGAATTAAAAAGTTAGCTTAGCCACTAATGCATTAATACATTATGCTCTTTGGTCATCATGATGCATAAATGAGGCTACATTCATGCATCATGATGACTCTTACCAGCACTTTATTGGTGCATCATGCCAATCAATGGGATTGATGCACTCCTGCATCAGCGGCCCAGAAAGGGTTAGAGGTAAGTTCATCATCTCCCTGTTGATAAAGTGGTTAAAGGGCCGCTGATGCATTAATGCATCATGCCCATTGGTCGTCATGATGCAATAATGAAGTGCTGGCAAGACTGCTCGCCAGTACTTCATTGGAACATCATGCCGACCCTCCGGGAGTATATGTGTCAACCTCCAGGGTTGGCATGATGCTCCAATGAAGTGCTGGTGACCAGTCTCGCCAGCACTTTATTGGTGTATCATGAAAACCAATAGGCTTGATGCACTCCTGCATCAGCTGCCTTTAAAGGGTTAGATCTAAGCTTACCTCACTGGCAAAAAAGCATGTTTGTAAAATTTGCCAGAGTTTAAAAATTACGTAGGTAAAACAGTTATATTTTATAATAAACAGACATTTTATGTATGTTTACTAAGCATGTTATGTACGTTTACTAAGCATTTTTGAACGTTGAAAAAGCTTTAGGATAGGAAACCTACCAAAAGTGTATGTTTCTTAGGCACTGCCAAATAGGTAATTTTGAAATTACCTATAAAAATAGTTTTGAAAAGCGTATCATGCAATGCATATTAGCAGGGGTATTTGTTTCTGTCACACACTTTATTCTCTACGATTCTTGAAGTTCATAATTATAAGTTGCTCTGATTGATCAAATAGATACCTACCAACTTTCTTTGCCAAGAACCGGGCAATAGCAGTACTTTGGCAGATGGTTTGACCATCAACCTCCAGAGTGGGTAATTGCCCAAAAGGAGCAGCTGTAAATGATAAGGTAGAGGTATTGAAACAGCTGGTTATATTATATCTTAGACAAATATTAGCTAAAAGAAATTGAGAATGATACCTGGGGCCTGTCTTTCCCTATGTTAAAATATATAAAAATGATACAAAATAATAGCAGATACAGACAATACATACGGATACATACGGATCTCCGTATGTGACATACAGAGGTCCGTATGTAACATACAGTACTTCCGTAAGTCACATACGGAGTCCGTATGTAACATACGGTACTTCCGTAAGTCACATACGGAGGTCCGTATGTCACTTTTAGGATACCACCTGGTACCCGCCCCCCCCCCCCCCCCCCCGTATGTGATTTTCCCACATACGGACGTCCGTATGTAACATACGGACGTCTGTATGTTTCCGTAAGCTAGGGAAAAACAGGGCCCTGGTACGTCTTATTAGCTGAATCTTAATGGGAAGTTGAGGCACGAGTAGTAATATAGGTTAAAATATATACAACACATGTTTATCTTTGGTGATTTCAAGTGTAAGGAAAGTTATTTCATCACCAACTGGTGGCTGATTATGTTCTTTATTTACGATTGTAAGAATGTCTGGCTCGATCCTTATGTCCTCACTCAAAAACAATATAAAGAGAAGGTTAAATGATGGACATATTCAGAAATACAACCAGTACATTGATAACCCAGAGAATACTGGCAAGTGTAGAATTATCAAGATGTGTAAAGATGATCTCAATGACATTTATGAAGAGCGTGAAAACCTAACACATACAGAATCACCTAAAATTAGAAGCATTATTGCTGAACTCCGAACTGACAATAATTGTAGACTTGACAGCCTGTCAAGAAGATATAAAGAAAAGAAACCTGTCAATTCTAAGTGCACATACTGTAATACTGTGCAAGATGTCAATCATGTCTTCTTACATTGTAACATGCCCGAGATGATAAATGCACGGTCAGTGTTTGAAACAAAATACCTCAACAGTCAGTGGTCAGTCGGGAGTAGTTTTGAGAAGATCGCAGATAAGAGATAAGATAAGGGTCCAATTGAGGCCTTCTACCTCTGACCCCTGGGTTACAAATCTCTCTATTTTTCTTAGAGAAGTTATTTCTTTTACTAAATTGGCTGTATTTTTCTACTTATCCTCAGATTTAAAATTTCCTGATTTATTTTCGATTTTTGTGTTCACTTTTCTTCTAACCTTTCAATGATTTTGTGATTTTGAGAATTTTCTCTCTTATTTTCTATGGCCCAGATGTCTAGAGCCCCACTGTCCCTGCCCACATCACCCTCCCGGCTGGGGAAGTTTCAGAAACGACTGACGACTGACTGTCAAGTTTGTTGATTACTATAAAAGACACAATGACACTAGGAAACTTTCTCAAATACTAGTAGTGGCCCCATATTGTAAATCATCTAAAAGGCCAGGGGCTGTGAACTGTATATGCTCATATATAAAATCTGTCTACAACATTGTAAATGAAAACCTGGTGCTGATATAAGTGTACCTGTACATTAGTCAATAAAGCCATCTTGAATCCTTGAATCCTTTACACTGATTGAAATCATGTAGCTGATGAACATAATGACATAATAATTTTGATTTCAGAAAACGTTATCTTAATATGTTGTGTGCACTCACTTGGCTTTAACTTTGCCCACTCCTCTCTCTCCAAACGGATGTCTTCATACTCAATGTCTCCATAGGCCAATATGATTCTGGCTGGCTCGGCACTCCCCCGGACATTAAAGTATGTGAGCTTGTATGGAGGCATGATGAAAATCACTGCTAAAGAGAGGGAAACAAAATATGAGAATAAGAATCAAGACTGATGAAGACTGAAAACCGCACTGGGATGGTTCAAATATTTAACAAAATTGTCATTTCATCAAACCAAGTTGAGTTATATGTATAATCTTTAAAACTACAGAAAGAGAATAATTAAATCTAGTGCATATAACTTACAAATAATACCCACCCCCCAGATTGACAAAAGTTTTACGAGACCCCCTCGTTTGGTGTACATTGGTGAGGTGGGTAAAATTGGTAAGGATCAGGCTTCTGGCCATTGAGGACGTTGATGACACAGACGATGACTCACCATGTCAGTGAGTCAGTGAAATATCCAAACAAATTGACGACCGACTGACGGTCACCAGTAACTGATAGCCTGCGTAGTCCATTATCCTTAGGGTTGTTGTTTTTTCTAGTTCTATTAGAGCTTGGAGTATGTTATATTGGGTCACCTTGTCCCCCAAAGCTATTAAGGGCCGAGCCAATTATTGCCAGCTGGGGCAGCTTGATGGATTTTGGCGAATCGGCACATTTGTTTTCCGACCCCCCCACCACTATGACAAAAAATGATCGCAACCCCTAAGTAAGGACTGATTTTGCAAATTGACTCCCCCCCCCCAAAAAAAAAAAAATCGAATATGTGCCCAGAATGATGCGTCGCGATGGGTATTTGACCTGGTTTCACGAATTTGATGCATTTGAGGGGCAGGGTGGTCTCCGGAAAATTCTGGAGTAGGGCGATTTCTCTTTTTATGGGTATATTATGGGTGTAGTTGTTTACTATTGCGGAGGTAATTTTTCTTAAATACACAAACTGTTGCCATGGTTACCAATGAAATTTGGTACTTTGTCAACAATTGCTCAGTCGTTGTACCTACTTGCAGCACAGGTACAATTCTGTTATCTATCTATCTATTGTATGTCCATTTTGTGCACCCACATACCCCCATGTACATCCCAAATTTCACAGGTGCAATTCTGGTATTTAACTATCTATTGTATGTGCATTATATGCACCTATATATCCCCCATTTACACCCCTAATTTCATAATTGTCCCTTGTATAGTGACAGAGCTATACAAGGGACAATTATGATGACTTCATTTGGTAGTATTTTCATTGGATAAAAAATTCAAGTCATACTTTAAGGGACAAATGACTGTATCGCTATAATGGTTTTATCAATGCAATAATCGCGATTTCGTAAAATGCGACGTATCGATTTGGTAGGTATCGATGACACTCCTACTATAGGGACTGGATGATCGAGGCTGTGCCTGATTCAGCTCATCTCTGTATTTCTCTGGATCTCTGGGAAGATAATTCAGATCTATAACGTTATCAATGTGGCCAACTGAATCCTATAAATTCTTGAGCTACCAACCGGTCCCTAGACATATGCGTATGATCTTGGAGCAGCGTGGAGTCCCCACACTAATGAATTCTAAACCACTTTGAAATTTTATGCAAGTGCTTATAGCCTAAAGTGAGGATTTTGATAGTAGAACGATTTTGTAGAGCCAGGGATTAGTAGATTAAATAGTAAACTTCTCACAATCAAGCCCCAAGTGCGCCTTACAATTCTGGCATGGACCCAGGGTATATACTGGGCCCCTTTGTCCATCGGGCAGACATTGCTGCGCTGCGCTGCGCTGACATGTTGTCTCAGCTCCTGGCCTCTTGGGGGCCATTTTGACCCATCTTAGTGTCATGGCCTGGGACACCTAAATGCTACTGTTGATACTGTGTGTATACATTTCTACAGTCTATACTATTGCTCAAATTGCTCATTTTAGATATGTGTTAGAGGGAAAGTTCCTGAATCTGCTGATCTATTGTGTGACCCTGGGAAACAGAATGAGCAATATCTTGTAGGATATTTTGGTAGTTTTAGTCCAAAATAAATACATCAATGGGTACACACCCCCTCTAACCACACTCTTATCTCACCATCTCTTTGAAGATGTAACCGGGTACTCCATTAACTTGTCATTACAACCCTGTATGACCCCCTGTCAGCAGGAGGCATGAGCTGCTCATTGACACCATGGGTGCAGATACCACCCAATGTGCCCCATACTGTGCATAAATAATTGGAGATAACTTTGAAGATGCCTACGACTTTGCCCTTCACCCCACCCTAAACCCCACTCCCTCCAGTGAGGTAGGGACCTGTCGGGTTAAGACACCCTCTGTGATAACCGACGGGGAACAGTCTACCCAGGGTATACACGCTGACGTGTTCTCCTAGATTACCACAGGTCCTGGCCTCCTTGGATGCCATTTTGTCCCAGCTTAGTGTAATGACATGAGGTACCTAAATGTGACAGTACCTAAATGTGAGGTACCTAAATGTGACAGTGGATCCTGAATGACGCAATCTCGGTTAGGCCCCCCCAACTAAGCGAGAACCGACAATTAAGATGCCCAGCGAGAACCGACGGGCACCAGTCTACCAAGGGTACATCTAATATACATAAGGTCTTATATAAGAGGTGTTACTGGAGAGGAGGTCAACAATCAATAGAGCTGTCACGTGAGGTTCAAGTGCTCCCTCACACTGGCCCAAGTTCGTAGTCTACCGATTACGTCACTGGTAAACAGGCATGCTGGGAGGTACTATTTTTCTTAGCTGGTTCCTGGTGACTCAACCTGGCAGATGGATACCAGCAAATGCTGGTTCCCACAAGCACCCAGTATTGGGGTCAAAGTAGGTCCAACACCAGCGGCGTATGAATACGGCGATTTTTGGTCAAAATGGTAACCTAGGGGAGAAGGCTTAGTTTGCCCACCAAACTAGGTCGCCGGAGAAGTTGGTGCTCCCTCAATATACTAGGGATCATGTATGTGAGAGGGGGGGGGGGCTGACTAGCTGGATTGTTGTTCACATGCACATATAAGTGCCCCCCTTGGTAGAGGCGATTTACTATATAAGAACTCCACAGAACCCTTTAATATTCTGCATGTGTCCTATATACTGACCTCGGTGTCTCCTCTGCTCCTGTCTGAGCTACATTTGCTGACATGGAATAACTCAGCCTGTACTATAAGTTACGTGCCTATACATGGAGAAAAGCTTTAAGCACCCATGTTTAGGCACAGATGTGACAGTCAGACAGATATGAAAACAATACTATTATCAAAGTTCCTCCCAGTTTTATCTACAATGTATTGTGCATGATTTCTATGCATAATCGATGTATGGCATTGGGTACTGTAAAGCAGAGAAAGATCAATATGCATTTTGTATCTACGACCCTCTTGTGGGTATGTATACCATGACTATATAGCGAGATGGTGAAGGGGTGTGTGTGAGTGAGAGACAGAGACAGAGAGACAGACAGAGAGAGAGATACAGAGACATACAAAGAGACAGAGAGACAGACAAACAGAGAGACAGAGACAGAGAGACAGAGAGACAGAGTTACTACCTGGCAACTGATCACTCCAGCTGAGACTGAAATTTGATTTCGTTGGCCACTGAAGTCTGAAATCACAGACTTACCTGCTTCAGGTACCTGCACGAAGTGTAATCAGAAATGTGTGTGCTGTGTGCTTGCCATGGGCGACCTATATAGTAAACAGAATGACTCTGTTGGGTGAGTGATGTGGCCTATATAAATATAAAGGGTTTCACCTGCCTGTGCTGGGAGAGTGACAGTAGAGTAAAATAACAGTACAGGCAGAGAAACTAAATCCTAAGCTGGAGACTTGCTGCAACTCCCATACTCAGGACAGTCTTGTGTCAGTCTAATTTCCCATCCTATAGATGGCGCAACATAGAGTATTTCTATGTAGACACCAGATTGCAGTGCAAGCTGACAAACATATTACAACAATAAGGGCTGAGTCATTTATTACCAGTGGGGGGGACTTCTTATATATGGAGGGGGACATTTAGAAAAGAACCCCTTTCAGTGGGGCAAAATCCCTAAGAGGATGCCATACTGCCTGTTGGCAAACCCAAACCACAGCTTCAGGATTTGCTAACATGAACATCATTGGCACACATGCAGAAATATGTAATCGATGCGGGTACCCTTGTTTTTGTATATGGTACCAGCTAGTACCCGGTAGCAGTAGACCTTTGAAAATCGCCATGCTAGCCCTCCTTCAGTAGTAAACTAAAAGTCATATATTTTGTGCTCCTCACATGTCATAGCTTTTGTAGGCAAAAGTTCCCCCCTCCCACTTGCGCAGGTTGGTCACGATAAAAACAACTGTAGACTGGTCCACCCAATAACCTAAATTTGGGTGGGGGAGGGCCTCATTTTGCAAAATCAGTTCTTAGTGAGAGGCGGTAAAAGAATCTGAATGCTGTTAGGTAGTTTTCCAACATCCATGAAAACCCACCACCTCCCCTCTTGTACATATAAATGACCACCCCGTTTCTCACAACACAACAGCCATGTGCTTTTGTGTGGACAAAGGAGAGTTGGGACTAAAAACTCTTTTTTTCCAACAGCACAAACAGCCTAGTGTTGTCATATTTTGGTCCAAAATGACTAAAAACAGGCTTGATTTGGTAAAAATATATTGGGACTTCTGGGTGGACAAAGGAGAGTGGGGACTAAATTAGTTCCCCATGCACACACCAGGGTAACCCTTCACACACTCTTACTCACTACCCCATTTCCTCTTCTGGCACAAAAGGGAACCGGAAACAGCGCATGGAAATATACTCTATGTGTACATTTGTACTTACAGAATAACCTACAGAAGTTCACTCTCCAACCCAGTCAATGATAGCCAGTGTGTGTAGTGTGCTGTATGTAGTATGGGAAGCCGGGAGGTTATTTCAACCTACAACTCCTTTTTTTTTTTCTTTTTTTTTTAATTTGATAAACCGTCAATGCTTGCATCCGCAGTTAGTAATAGCGTGTGTTACAGTTGATAAGAGTTTCCATTTTATGGGTTTCTGCGGGCAAACAAACCAATGTACTGAATTGACCTCTGTGAGTATGTTGGGTAAAGTGAATATGCCTCAATCACTTTTATTCTATACACAAAAGGTAAAACATCTCTAGGCTCTATTGTGGGTGTAGTAGACATTCCCAACGATAGCTAACAATCTTGTACAAATTGGATATTACAAAATGATTATATAGATATGCCTACAAAGTGTACGACAGCACTACTTATACTATAATTGTAGATAGTTTGTGGCCTTTTCCAGCAATCAGTACGATTTTGTGTTGTGCAACTGAAAAACACGATCATGATTGTACAAATCTAAGGATTTTGATTGTACAAAGTGTCAATAAGGCACAAATCGTAAATTGTTCTGAAACATACCCCAGGACCACTCTATATGACTCATACAGTCACGTCATCACGGGGTCCCTGGTTGAACCTCTTGAGCTTATCTAAATATATGCCTGACGACAATGTAAAATGTGTAATGGCTATTATTAGACCTATGTTGTCATCATGTACATATTGAAACAAACTCCTGTAGATCCTCTCCATGTTTACGATGTAAATGTCACTTTGTATGGCTGCTCAAAATGTTTGAACAGTTTGAAAGGCCTTAATTCTGTGAGTATTATTTGAACCACAGAAAGGTAATAAAATGAGTATTGTTGGTCTTAAAATACTCATTTTTCTGGTAATTTTATGAATGATGAAACAATTGAATCAATGAAATAAATTCTTGCAAGTACTTACTTGGTTTCAATTTAGCCCATTCCTTCTGAGGTAAACAGACATCCGAGAATTTAATGTCTTTTTATTTAAAGTATTTCATTGGGCAAGATAATACAGTTACATCTAACAATGAATATCCAATGTAGTGTATTACGCACATAGCCTCGGCGCATTGCCTTCCCTACTATTTTCTTGCGTTTTAATAACGGTTAAAAATAAAGTCCAATATGATAGCAATACTTGTAACGTGTCAGATTTGTATCAAAAGAATAATTGAATTATATTACAACCAACCCTTCAGATATGGCTGGGTGTTTTAATGAGATGAGAATGTTCAAACAATGTACATTTATGAGTTAACAATTCAGGTATGATAAAATCAAGTACATAAATCATGTCTTGTAGTTCTTCTTAATCTGTATTTTAAAATTATTCAGATCTTCTCATAATATACTCCGAATTAAGTGAATTCCACCTGGATATTGCTTTGTAAAGAGCTGATTTTAATGCAACTGCTTTACTCGATCTTGATCTATAAGCCATAAGAAGCACGGAGACCTCAGCCAGGCCATGGTGGTGGAAGTAGGTAATTTTGTATGAAGTCATTATGGTGACGTTTGCCCAAAATGTCCAAAAAAACATCAAAACATGTTTTTATTTGGTTGATAATTGGTTGAAAAAACGTTGAAAAAAACGTGTTTTTTTTTTGCCAAGTGGGACAGCTGGTGTCATTCAATACATTCCGTGTCTGATCCCATTTGGTTGTATTCCTTGTATATGTGTGGGATATTTTTAGTGTTGCATGTTTGCCTTCTATGCATAATCATTTTATATGAATGTTATATTGTGTATGGCCGCTAGCAATTTAGAATATGTCCAGGGGTAGACGCAAACGTTTTCAGCTACTGACCACCCGGACCCGGAGCTTCAGTGATCTGTGGGCCTGGAGCTAAATCTGTGGGCCTAGAGCAACTATTTTACTTTGTATAAAGGAAGAATTTTAGGTATCCCTCATCGAGCTAAAAAATTACTTATTCAGTATGGCACGGGCCCACAGGAAGGTAATTCTGGAGAAAACTACGGGCCAACAACCAAAACTATGGACCCCTGGCTACAGGGCCAATGTTAGTGTCTACCCCTGGATCATGTTTCAATAGTTTCCACGACTGGACACCCTCAAATCGTAGTTGGAGGTGTAAGAAATGACTTCATACCAGTGACTACATAGTGAGCTCCAGTAGAGACCTCAAAATAGCAGTTGCTATTTATTCAACTACTGGCTCAATACACACCACTATGAAGTCATAGGGGCCACTATTGGCTACATAGTGACCAGTCATACCTCCTTCATGGTCTAGTATGCACTCCTGTGTTCAAATGAGCAAAGGGCTGCAGTAACTACAATGATGTCTTATATAGGAGCCGGCCTTTGAATAGCAGCCTCCCTTGAATAGGGACCAGGGTAGGAGGGCTGTCAAATCAATAGGGCCCCAGCCCAAATGATGTATAATTGTTCTAGATAGTTCCCTTTCAAATCACATATGATAGATCTATATCTAATGACCTAATTGTATCTAAAACAATGTACACTCTGTTATTCTTTCTTGATAGTAGGGCTGAGGTGTCAGCTAGGTGTAATATCCTTTGTAATATTATTATAAAGCCACGGTAGGTGAGGGTTGAGTATGACAGGCATAATGTAATACTCAATCCTTAGGTGAAACACCACACTTTTCAAAATTATATTTTATTCTTTAGAAAAAAAAAATGCCACCCCAGCACCAAAGGCGCTGGCCACAGGGTTATAGGTAGTAGTGTAAAGAGCCCCAATTGGGTACATTTGATCAAAGGAGTGCAGAGGGCAGCAGCTAAGGCTACCCACTAATTATTTACATGGAGGGTTGTCATACCAGGATCCCTTATTGAGTCACTGCTGTGGTGGCTATTTAGCCAGCAGGCAGTACGATCACCCAGTAATGTAGCCAGCTATTTAGTCACCAAGGCCAAAATCCTAAGATCACCTGTTAAGATTTGACCCATCTCCAGTCGTAGCTGGCTGAACCTGTCGTGGAAACTATTGAAACACATTCCTGATGTCAATATTATTTTCTGAAATGCTACTTTCACTTAATCTAGGTGTAGGGATATGTGCTTAATCTTTTCTACATCTCACTATGTGACTGCATCTTGGTTTAAAGCTGGGACAAGATCTGAAATATATAGATTTTCCCATTTCTGCATATCTATCATCATCCCATTTGTGAAAGTGTCCTGCCAAAATCTCAATCTATTCAGTGCATTCTAACCATGTCAAATTCAAGCATACATGTGTGTAGAAATATTTGCTTCCAGCATTTTATTCATGTCAACAAGCAGTCTTGATTGTACCAGCACAGTGGCTCCATCTGAAGCCATAAAGCAGAGTATTCTATAATGGTGGTCGCCTTCCATGAGAGCCTCTAACTTCTTCAGCTCTGCTTCCATTGAGTCCTGATATGCCTTTTTCTTCTCTTCCTAGAAGTAGATAATCACATTTATGCTATTATCAATTATCAGGCAATAAGATTGTTCCTTGCATTCACCGTGGAGTTCTTAGCAGGTTGCTAGAACCAGTCTGATAACTCTTATTAGAGAAAAAATATTTAAACCAGCTTAGGTACCATTGGGCATAATGCAACCACATTCTGGCCATTTAGTGAGAGGCCTGAATCTATTGAGCTCTAGCCTTTTCTGTTTATCACTCCACAGGAAAGAAACATTTCGTTACCTCAGTGCAACAAGGTTGCATCTGTATATGTCAAGTTTTGCAGGAGAGGCAAAAGAAGGGTTGCAATTATTACAGCACACAGTTGCCACAACCTCATTGCATTGATGGCTATAGACACATATATCATAAACAGAGCTCCAATTCTTTAATAGATGGTAGATAAGGGTCAATAGATGTTAAAATAAAAGAAAACTCAATTTTGTCGAAATGTCAGTTACCGTTATGTTTTTTTTTTTTACTTTTAGATACATTTTGAACGTTGAAAAATGTTATTAAAAAGAACCTTGCAGAAACGTTTGTTAGTTTCTGCATCAAAAATATTTTAAGCCTACAATTTAATTTTTTTTTGAGAAAGCTTTTTTGTACCTTCTTTGCCTCATCCTTCTCGTAGTAGATAGCCCAAAGTGGTTTCAAGAAATCCTCCAGGCATCCAACGACCATGTCAATTTTGGCCTCCTCAATGTCAGACTTGCCATGCAAACCTGATGATTGTAAAGTAAAGTTAGCTTTATAATATTCAAGAGAGATCAGTTTGTCATCTTCCTAATGTTGTCAAAGTGGTTAAATCCAAACTTACCCATTTTGCAAAAGAAAAAGGTATGTGGTAATGTTTAATGCTTGTGTAGATACTTATGTTTTGTAGGACATTTTTCTTATGTCGAGAAATGTTTAAAAACCTTTTTGAATGCGGAAAACACTTGGAAAGAAACATGCCAAAAATGTTTATTCTTTAGTTACTGTCAAATGGGGAGGTCTGAAATGGTTATGCTTATCATGCACCGCATATTGGCAGGGTTATTTGTTTCTGTTTTAAATCGCATACATTATTCTCTACAATGTTTCTTCTTGAACTTAATAATTATACATTGGTTGGTCATGGACCTGCATGTATGGGTCCAGGGTTGGTCATTGCTGCCACCTGGTGTATATTCCACTCACCACCTCATATACGACCCTTTCATCAGCTTTGATACAAGAGATGGTGCTAGTGGCAGCCATGCTACTTTGCCACTCCTACAGGGGCATGTCTGGGTTGGACCTCAGTACCTGTAATGGGCCCACATGTTTGTTATGGTCTGCCTTATGTTTGGCTCACAATTTTCTTTAAATATTGATAGTGAGTATAGCCACATTATTTCTCTGTGTACAACTTTGATTTCTAAGCTCTATTGTACATTGCAAATGGTCATTTTGTTGAGGGGTGTCTGTGCACCAATGGTAAGGTATGGAGCCCTGGGAGTGGATGCTGGACCTGCCCATGTAAGCAACAGGGCTAGTGGAGCGCCATCTAGTGTATCAAACTGGTAAAAACAATGTATACCATGTCTCCACCTACGTTTAACCCATTACAGCATTTACTACAATCAAAAACGGTCCACCCTCCCTCCATTCTCACACACCCTCACTCAGTGATTCATCAGATATAAGCTCAGACACTCACCTGCTATCTTTGCAACGAACCGAGCAATAGCAGTACTTTGGCAGATAGTTTGACCATCAACCTCCAGGATGGGTAATTGTCCATAGGGTGTACCTGAAAATGAAAAGGTTAGGTATATTAAAACAGGTGGTCATATTGTATCTTGAATAGATATTAGCTACAATTGTCTGAGAATGATGCCTGGTACATCTTAGGGAGTGGTCATATTTTTTAAACCAGAGACTGCTGAATTTGGTAGAACAATAGATTTCAGACTCCACTGGGGGCAGAAAAATGTCACATTCCTCACGGGGGCAGGAAAAGTGTCACGCCTTTTTTTTGGGGGAAAAGCCCACAAGTTACTATAGAACAAAAGTGGGATTAAATAAAATTCACACACCCCAAAAATTCACCCTCCTCCCGCCTTTGTGGAAAAATTACCACTCCTTATTTTTAAACTGGATTCTAATGAGAAGATGAGCACAAATTGAAATGCAGGCGTTATATATAATTCATTATATATTATCTTTGATGATTTCAAGTGTTATGAAAGTTATTTTACATGCAAATGGTTGCTTTCAAATTCTATTTTTACAATGGTTGAATGTTAAATTTGTGCAGCTTATGAATAACAACATAACTGATTTTTAAAAACAAAAATATCTCAGGGCCGAATCATTCATTGCCAGGTAGGGGGGCTTGTTAGATATGGGGGGGGGGGTCATTTTGAAAAAAAAGAGCTCCTTGGTGAGGGGGCAAAACCCAATAAACCTTAACACTGGGGATCATTCCACATGTATAGGGCCTATCCAATTTTTGTGGGGGGTCATTTGGCAATCTCAGTTCTTAGTGGGGGGTCACAATAACTTTTATCATCTTGGTGGGTAGGTCGGAAAAAAAGATTTAGCGATTGGCCAAAATCCATCAGGGCACCAACTGGCAAAATATGTCATGGGTACTCACTTGGCTTTAACTTTGCCCATTCCTCTCCCTGTACTCGGATATCTTCATACTCAATGTCACCATAAGCCATGATGATTCTAGCCACTTCAGCACTCCCCCGGACATTGAAGTAGGTCAGTTTGTAGGCTGGCATGGTGAAAATCTGTGCTAAAAATAGAAAGGGAAGCATACTTTTGACATTAAATAACATAACCAACAAACGTTTTAACCCTGCTTTATTATAGGACCTAGAGCCAAAATGATGATCCCTTTCTCTTGAAATCATGTTTGCACATAGATAACACAAAATAGCGATAACGTGGGTCGGTAATACGGAGCCCTGGAGAGGACATCCGTTTTCTACATATTTTTATCTGGAGTTCGTTTCCGCAACTTCTATTTTCGTTTCCGCAAGTTTTATTTTCGTTTCCGCAAGTTATATTTTCGTTTCCGCAACTTCCATTTTCGTTTCCGCAAGTTTTATTTTCATTTCCGCAAGTTTTATTTTCGTTTCCGCAACTTCCATTTTCCTTTTTGCAACTTTAATTTTCATTTTCGCAACTTATACTTTTGTCTCCACAACTTAATGGTTTTTCTTTGTGTATAGTCAATCAATTGTGAATGTTTAAGTTGCGAAAACAAAACATAAAGTTATGGAAACAAAATGTTTACTTGCGGAAATGAAATATAACTTGTGGAAACGAAAATAAAATTTGCGGAAACAAAAATAAAACTTGCAGAAACGAAAATAAAACTTGCGGAAACAAACTCTAGAAAAAAGTAGGTAGAAAACAGATGTCCTTTCCAGGGCTCCATACCATAATGTTTCCAACTCAGGTTTAGATGAGAATCACTACCTCTAGTATTGCACAGGATGCGAAGTTAGTCGGTTTGAAATGACCTCCAGAGGTGTATCAGTGCAGTGCTTTGTATACCTTGTCCTGGAACTAGTACATGTAGAAATGTTCAAGGGATAAGTATTATAGAGTACTGGCCATGAAGACTGGATCAAAGCACTGGTCATAAAGACTGGAAATGTCAAGAAAATGTAGTCTGTGTTGTAACTGAATTGTTATGAAGACATAAATATGGAGGTAGCGGCCATTGCTGAAGCTAATTACCCGTGGTTATCACTGATAACAGCTATCAGATGGGTGCCAACTGCCCCCCCCCCGAGAGGACCGCAGTGAATAGTTGGGATTCTTTCATTGGCTGATAATCAAACCAGTTTAGTCGGTATACGGGGCACGAGTCAGGAATTAGCGTTGACCATCCCGGAAGTGCACCTAAGAAGGGGGGTGTGGATGGGGGGGGCCCATGTCACGTGTCGATTTAAAAAAAAAATGGCCATGTCCCCCATGTCAATTTTAAGAAATGGTCATGTCACCATGTCGATTTTAAGAAATTGTTCATGTCACCAAGTCAATTTTAAGAAATTGCTCATGTCCCATGTCACTAAGCCTAACATAGCCCATGTCACCATGTCGATTTTAGTGGTCCACACCCATAAGAAGAGTGTGATAACTAGTAGTGAGGTGTGCACACGTGAGTTTGGATGATGATCAATAAAATATAAAGATCTCATGCACTATTGATTTTAGACTATCGATCAAGACCAGACCCAAAAGTCCTCTTTTAAAGTCATACCCTAATTCCCCATGCCATCAATATATTATGCTGTAGGACGATTCATCGAAAAAAAGCTAGTAATATAAGGCTGTAATTCATTCCTGGGGATTCAAAGGGAATCATATTGAGTTCTACACAATTTCAAGTGTGAATTAGGGCATCGAAAATGCATGCGAGCTCAATTCATATTCACCCTCCTTTTAAAAATGCTAGATTCTAACTGTATTATGTAGCCCCCAGAAAAATGAAAAAAAAAATCATTTTCAAGATAGAATGCAGCATATATGAACACAGGGCCACGGCTGGTCGAAGGCGTTGGAATCTCACCTGTATAGTAACCTACCAGTTCTGCACCAGTTCGGCTGGCGATTCTCTATGGTTTGTTCTCTAACCTCAGTCTCACCTTTGGGCATTACAATGTATTACGGCCTAGTACAGTATGTGATATGGTGTGTGTACTCAATATACAGGCTATACTGGTTTATCTCACGATTCAGGGCCATCAGCGTGCTTTTTTGGTCATAACCCCGTTCCGTTATCTGGGTATAACCGCACTCTGAGACCTTTTGTTCGGCTTCAAGAGGGTGCTGTTTTCAACCTGGACATGTTAATAAATTGGCGAAGTATACAAAGTCAACTATGCCATTAATTTCATGTTAAAACCGTTCAGGGTTCAACGGGGAATTTATCCCCGGCCGCTGTGGCAGGAGACGAGCTCGCTGTCCACTATACCAAGCCGACCGGTGCTACAAACCAATGTACATGAAGGATATGAAAAATTTTTCCGACATACCTGATGTTTACACACCTCGTTAGCGTAGAACTCAATGGTGCCAGGTAGAGTTATTAACAGGAAACCATCCTTAGATATCCCATATGAACATGCCATGCCTAATTTCTCCATTTTCTTCGAAATAAATAAGAATCCAATGATACGTCTCGGCACCGGCCATTGCAGCTTGCTGACCCAGTTCTTCAGCCGAAAGTAGGTCAGGTACATCTGGGCACCTACCCGCTTTGTCAACAAGACGAAATGGCAGTGTGCATTGGATCGCTTTGTAAAATCATTGGATTCTCATTTATTTTGAAGAAAATGGATACAAAATGTAGGCGAACACCAACTAGAGATCGTATATTTGTTGGTGTTAGAAGTACAGGACTTGACATGCTTGGATTATACCCAAAAAATGTGTGTAAAGGTGGAGGTATGTCGGGCAGACCGACAACATGGCCACGACGGCCTGGCAAACCGTGCGGATCGCATGCACTTAGAAAATGTCTTCTCCTGGATCAATTCTGGGGTTATAAGGTAAGAAATTAATACATAATGGATGAATACGTGCAATAAACGCATTAATGCATTGATATTGTAGGACTCGGTGAGGTTTGCTTGAATATTGAATATTTCAAGCAAAGCTCACCTCGTCCTCCAATATCAATACATTAATAGCTTAATACCTCGATTTTAAGACTCGGCTAAGGGAGTGATCATTTTTTAACAACAGGGGGGGGCTGGTGGGTTTGAGGGGGGGTCAGAATTTTTTCAACCCCTTGACCAGGGGGGGGGTCAGAATTTTTTCAACACCTCTGATGGGGGGGGGGTTCAAAATAATTTCACCTGTTTTCAGTGGAAAACCCCGCGTGTTACTATAGGCTAAAAGGGGACGTTCACACGCAATCTTTGTCCCTTATGGGGGGGTCAAAAAAATGTTACCCTCTCGAGGGGGGTCGAAATTATTTTTGCGCGTCCGTGCGCAAACCCACCAGCCCCCCCCCCTTGTTAAAAAATGATCACTCCCTATAAGCCTAATGCACCTGGATAGATACTTGCTGCACCTTAGGGATGATCCATAGAGTATGTCACACTCAGCATGGGCGTGGAAAGCAGGGGGGGCAGGGGGGACATATCCCCCCCCCCCACTTTTGGCCAACTCCTCAAAAGGTCAAACTTAAAAGGTCAAGAAAAGGGAGGTCAAAAATTGCAGAAAACCCCCCTGGTACCACCCACTCTGAAACTCCTTCCCACGCCCCTGCACTCCCGGGTCACACTGGAGGGGATGGGGATGTCATTGGCATTTTTATAAAAAGGGCTGGTGGGGGATGTCCAAAAAGGGCTAAAAAGCGTGACATAATTAAAAGGGTGTGACATATCGGCGAGGATTTAGTACTGCAGAACTGTATTAAAATGCCCAAAATCAAGCCCCGTGTGCACCTTATAGGTCTGCCATAAATTCAAGTGTGCATCTCACCCAAGGTGCGCCTTATATGAGGAGAATTACTGTAGTATCGGTCGGGAAGTCTGCAGCTCTCCCATACATACATGGCCTCGGCCTCTCTGCTGCACATGTCTTCACTAAATGTGCCCATGCCGGCGTCCTATAACCCCTAAAACCCAATATGGCAAACAACTGATGCTCCTATACATGTGCTAGCTGTGTACTGCAGCGGAGACTGAAATGGGGTATTACCAACCACATAAATCTCAAATCACGGTCTTACCTGCTTCAAATGCCTAGCTGATTGAAATGTAATGAGAGTTGTGCTGTATGCTTGCACTGGTGTGAGGCGTGGCCTGGCAGTGCTCAACTGACAGGTGTACTGCTTGTACTGCATGTATTAAACAATATGGGAGGTCTGGAGTCTGAGGGAGGCTGGGGGGGGGGGCACTCCCTCAGATTTGGCTACCATACTCATGTATGTTGCTTCTTGCAGCAGGTATACCTGTGCATGGTACGCCTAAAATCAATTTTTTTCACATACTAAAGTTATTGTTATTAACTGATATGTTTCTTGTGCATAAATATATACATTGATTGATTATGATGAAAAGAGCAAAGTGGTACATCTGTTTTTATGTTTAATAATTTTTTATCAATACCAATATCTGCGAACGTGATTCCAAGCAAAAGGGGTACAAGTTTATAGGGCCCTAGTATTAAACGGGCCCTGGAGGGCCCTTTCATTATGGGTGTATTTAAGTCAATTCTGAGGGAAAAGGGGGGTACTTTTTAGTCTTGAAATGGGTATTTCCAGGTGCAATGATACGTATTTTTTCAGCGTTGCCTTTTTTCATGGCCTCCTTTTTTGGCCTTTCTACTTCTACTTCTAGGGGTTAGCTAGGTAGTTAGCTAGTCAGTTCGTGCCTGACGGTAGAAAAACGGAGCGATGGGTCACGGGAGGACGTAACACTACTATAGCACGCTTGGCTGGTTAGGGGTAGTTGGTTAGGGAGGTGCTTTGTGGATCGTCGCCCTTTATTGGTGTGTAATTTTGAAAAATTCCCCTTTGAAAGTGTACCAACCCACCTGGCATGTTCGCACACAGAATTAACCTGCAATCTAACCTCCTGTGAGTGAAGAAACAGGGGAGTTTGGACAGATTTGAGTGGATCTCGGCATTTATTCTATGTATTTTTACAGAATAAATGCGCATTTTGATAAATAAAGAGTTTTGGTGCTTCTTTTGATGATGCTACAGTGCAGAATTGGGACATGAAGAACGAGATGTAGTTTCCCCATAGCCTATACTTTATACAGGAATTGTCGTTCTTTACATGAAATAAAACCAATTGGGTTTTCTACCCCAATAGAGAGATCAATTCTCCATTTTTAGAGAGATCAATTCTCCATTTTAAGCAGAAAATAATACTATCAGGGATTCTGATAACATAACTTTCATTCACCATCATAGCAGTGTATTGACAGTAGAATTTTCAATGTTTTCGTGACTAATTTTCTTATATACATTTGATAAAACTAAATCTAAATAGCATGTGGTGTACAAATATATTGTCTCTAATATTCTGTGTAGGGTCGTCTTGTAATCCACGGAGCAATCTTTGGATGACACATGATATTTTGCAGAAGCGCCATCAGCTTTGGGACTTTTCCCATAGGCAAGTTGAAGCCCATTAAAGAAGGGTATGTTAGACTATTGACGATGGAGATATCGGCCCAGGACAGCTACAAAAGGATAAAAGAAAGATCATTTTTCAATTAACATAGGTAGGGTCAATAGCGCTTGATGAACTTTAACTGAATTTCCATCATATTCGTAACCCTAGAAACTGCATGCTCCCTGCCCTGACCCTCTCCCAAAGAAAAGATATCTTTAAAATGTACAGTACAGTAAAGTGTACTTGATATACTTTATTAGTAGAGTTTTTTTTAAGGTTCCTCTCACTCTGTGTTCTGTGTTCAAAGTTTTGCTTAAATCAACTGCGCTTGGGCCAAAAGTTTTCAAAAAGGATGTATCACCTTGTTAGCAACAAAGAAGTTGCCTTCCATGAGAGCCTCTAACTTCTTCAGCTCTCCTTCCAATGATTCCTGATATGCTCTTCTTTTCTTTTCCTAGCAGGAGATAATCACACAAATATCAATGAGTATAAACTTCACATATGAGGTGAGAACACATGGAAGACTAATAACATTTGGGGTAGTATATAATAATGGACATGCATCCTCCCACTTATTTGCTCACCCTGTATAATTATCTCAAGTTCATACATGCTCATAACTGTATAGCACGTATTTATGCAGTTGTTTGAAAAGACTTGAAAAATGTCTCTCTTACATCAAACATATTTTGAACATTGAACAAGAATTATACCTAATAGTGCAGTGGCCTTTTGCAAACAAGAGGTGAGATCTTGGCAGGAAAATATCAAGTTTTACTAGCCCACTTTCCACACTTATATAATCTTATTTTGAATGTCAAAAACATTTTTTCTTCTTTTTTTTAGTGCACACTTTGACAGTTTTAAGAGGTATAAATTTGGCACCTTTTCTGTCTCATCCTTCTCGCTGTAGATTGTCCGCAGTGGTTGCAAAGCATCCTCCATACAGTCAATGACCATGTCAATTTTGGCCGCCTCAACGTCAGAACTCCCATACAAACCTGAGGATTTGAGTAAAAAAATGTATTTTTACTTATATTCAAATTAGGTCAATTCATCATCTCCTTATTGGATACAGTATACTTAATATTTTCTACTGTATAAGAATTAATTTGATACCTTGATTTATTAGCATATCCACAGTCAAATTTTAGACCAATAACAAAATACTCTTCAGTGCAGCCCTGCAAAGGGACTCCTACTGCCACCTCCCGTCATTCTATGTAGGGAAACCAATTGTTTACAAAGTGGTTTAATCCAAACTGGCCCACTTAGCACAAATGGTGCAAATTGTTTTGAATGTTGAAAAAAAAGTTAAGAAATGAAACATGCCATATATATTTAATATTGAAAAGGTTCCTTTCTTTCTTTGTTACAGGGTAACCATTGGAGGTCTGAGATAGTTATGCACCATGCTCAATGGAAGTGCTAGCGAGCACTCTCCAGCACTTCATTGGTGCATCATACCGACCCCCCAGGAGTGTATCAACCCTGTAGGGTTTGTATGATGCATTCATGCATCAAGAAGACCAATGGGCATGATGCACTAAAGCATGATTGGGCATTAAAGGTTTAGATCAATGTTTCTTCTTGAGTTAATTGATTACACATTCATCAGATAGATACCTACCAGCTTTCTTTGCCAAGAAACGAGCGATAGCAGTACTTTGACAGATAGTTTCGCCATCAACCTCTAGAATGGGTAATTGCCCAAAGGGAGTACCTGCAAAGGTATAGGTATTCCAAAGGTTGTTCATATCATGTGGTCAATGTATATTAGTCATATATGTTTTAGAATGATTACTTTGTAGTAGCTGAATCTCACTGAGAAGTAATAGTAGTAATACAAAGTTTTATATACAACCCATTATTATATTTGAGGATTTTAAGTGCATGGAAAGTTATTTTACCACCAAATGTGAAGTGGTGCACTACAATACAGTCTACCACTCAATGTATCCCTGGTTTTTTTTTTTCAAATATTAGAAATTATGAACATTTGGTTATACTCTAATTTGAAAAAAGATTCTGAAGGGGCCCTTATTAGGGGGTGGGCACTTATTAGGTCAAATACAGTTAATTATTATATTCTACCTTTACAATTCAAACATTGAATTTATGTAGTTAATTATTAAAACATAATGATTTGATTTAAATCTTAATACATGTATGTGGACTTACTTGACTTAAACCATTCCCATTCCTCATTCCCTATGCGGTTATCTTCATATTCGATGTCACCATAGGCCATGATGATTCTAGCCACTTCAGCGGCTCCCCGGACATTGAAGTAGGTTAGTTTGTAAGATGACATGGTGAAAATCTCAGCTAAAAGGAGAAAAACAAAGCACAAGAATGATTAAATCCACTTCATTATTACAAAACAGAAGACGTGCTATATGTAGAGTAATGACACCATAGTTGTACCCAACCCCCACCCCCTTCTGGCTGGACAAGTTGCCGGAAGCTTCCCGGTACACAGAAGCCACCTGGTGGCAGTGTCGTATCCCAGAAGTTGGCGCATCCCAGAAGTTGGCTGCGCATGCGCAATCCATGTTTTAAGCCTATTATCGCTCATGGGCCACAAACATCAATGAAAATAAATAATATTTTGAAAACATAAAAACCATGATAACATTCCTCTCTTCTTATAGAACTTGAAAGAACAACAACCCTAATGATACTGTCCCTATGCCATAGAAATATGAAACGTGTTCAGTTTAAATTAATTATTTTGAAAATTACAGCCAACTTCTGGGATGCTCGACTTTCCAGATACGACAGCAGAAATCAGAACCCATCAATTATACCATACCGCTGGACGCAACTTGTTATGTTGGACTATGCCCTCAGGGCATGCCCTGAGGGCATTACTTTGAAAACCAAAAACTATACCATCATTTAATATGTAGGGAATTTACCTGGGGAATTTATAGAGAAGAGACAGTCCCTGGGGGCATCAGTAAGTGAGCACTAATGCCCTGAGGGCATTGTTGATAAGAAAAATGCCCTTAGGGCATAACAGTTCCATTATTTTATAGCCTCAAGTATAGAATATATCCTGATGATAAAAAACAAAAGTCCTGTATTAGGGAGCCTAGTCCAGATCAGGCCCTAAGGGCATCAATATTAATGGTAGGCTATGCCCCAAGGGTATCATTAGTGATACCAATGCCAGAGGCTAATTAACTAGTGCATGCCCTCAGGGCAGCACAAGCACAATCTATGCCCTCAGGGCATGTCTCTTTGTTCTAAGTTAATAACAATTCAGTGTGTCAGGGCTGGCTTGGTATGCCCTGAGGGCATAGCTAGGTATATAGGCTGTAGGAGCTCTCATTATCATTATAACCTACAAGATCCCAGTACCTATGCCCTAGGGGCATACATTCTCCTCTACCTCCTTCCTACGCCGAGTATGGGAAGGTACCTCTGTCCGCGGAAATGTATGACTCATCCCCCCGCTCGTCCCTTACCCCTAGCTCTGTTAAGATTCAAGATTGGCTTTATTGACTCATGAGAGGTACATATAATATTATGTCAGTGCCAGGTTGATGATAGTTGGTTGGTTTTACTGTAGATGTCTTTTACAAAGGTACATATATATTCTTCTGACTCTAATCTGTGCCTGGGCAGGCATTTAGGTTGCAACGATAATACCATTTCTAGCTTCTCACATTTGTCTAGGTTTCTGTATCTATTGGTAATGTTACAGATCTTTTGCTCAAACACATTTCTAATGGTACTTTAATAGTTGTGTAATATTACGTTAAAAAAATATATGTTGCACAGTTTGCTTTGTTTTACAGGTCTTACATTCATCGCTAGTCACATTTTTCCCCCTATAGCCCCTATATGTGCTGTCAAGAGTACAATTCACATCCAGCCTTAATTTCGGCATAATACTTTGTACATGAGGATAGTGTACCGATTTAAGTATTCTTTTTGTCCATATGGTGTGTCTGACTTCTGACAGATTCTGGTCTCCTGGCATTTTTCAAGGTTGTATTCATTCTGTATGTACTGATCATATGTCTGTATATGAATATCTTCCAGTCTTGTTTTTATTCTAAATTTAAGCCTGTTCTTACTCTAGATTTCAGGGTTTTCCCATATATCTCAGCACCCTATTTTGTATAGGAGATATTTTATATTGTCCAACCATGGGTGCTTGTCTGTTTTCATAGTCAAAAACGCTTGATCTAGTAAAGGGTTTGATGACCCAGTCTCAAGTCTAAGCCAGTAGAGTAGGTTGAGTAATATTAATCTAAACTCTATTGGGAATCTACCCAACTCACCCACTGCTAGTGTTGTGCTTGCATATTTTGATATCCCCAATGTATATTTACAGTTTGAGGAGTAAAATGTCTCAGTTGGTGAACCTTTTCTTTCTATTTTTCCAATGGTAAATGTCTACGCGTCAGTATAGTTGACTGGCGTCGATAGGTGTCGCCCCTCAAGCAAAACACGGCTACTCAATGTGATGAAGCTGGGGCTGCAGATGCATGGGCTACTGAACCAAAGGGGGGGGGGGTCACTATGATTTTCCCCCATAAGAATGCACGGCTGAACCCGCAACACCCCTTGCCTTTCTTAATTAGGGTACACTGAATTTGAGGGTTTTTTCGTCAAAGCCTACCCGTTTCTAGGGCACGTTTGACGCAAAAGTCTTTGATTTGGTTTGAAATTTTGTACAAGTTATATTCATGAGATCTTGCACAATTTTTAACAATTAAATTTGACGCTTTCTAGACACTTTTTTTGTTCAGAAAGCACCCTTGCAAGACACACATATATGGGGCCATCCATGAATGACATCATACAAATTTTGACCATTTTTGACCCCCTCCCCAAGAATAGTACATACAAAGGAAACCTATTCTTGCCCTGCCCCCCCCCCCCATCATGTCTTTTGCCAATATTGCAATGCTGAAGGCACGGGCGTGGACTGGTTACCAGATTTAGTCTGTGTAGGTATTATCCATATGCTTTAGTCAAATATACTATAGCATATGGATAATACCTACACAGACTAAATCTGGTAACCAGTCCACGCCCATGGCTGAAGGTACATGTATGTAGAAAATTAATTCCGTCATGCCGGGCCTGACCGCCCCCCCCCGCCCCTCCAGCATGATGCCATTTGTGGATGGCCACTATGTGGATCGCCTGGTTATGAAGTGACCCCCCTCCCTCCTCCCGGCCCTGACCCCTAGCATCTGACCCGCTGACCGACCACTGACCTTTGGATGCGTCTAATATTAGCACACTATGTAATAGGTCTGGGTGCAGAATATACAGACTCTGGGCTAGATACTGTAATCCCTCGCATATAACGCTCAACGTACAAATGAGGATAAACCCGTGCTGCGCCTTGGGGAGTGGTCAATATTTATCAATGGGGGGAGGAGTTTTTGAGCGGACACACAAAAATATTTTACTTCCAACACCTCAAAATGTGTTGCGCCCCTGCCATAAGGGGTGCGTCCACTGCCGACGGATGGACCATCCGTCGGTTTCATCCGTATCATTTATCATTGATTTCTATGGAGAAAATGACGGATGAAGGGAGACGGATGGTCCATCCGTCGCAGTGGATGCACCCCTATAGTTGTAGAAAAATGATCACTCTCTTATGTCAAAACACTCAACCCATGAGTATCTTTCCCTGCTAAAAATCGTTAATGTAAAGTTAGACGTTGCAGTTTACCACTCACTACCACAGCTAAACAGACCGACCCCCCCCCCCCCCGCCTGAGGAAAAAAAAAATCCCCAAAATAAAAATCGTTAATGCCAAAGCCTTTGGCAGGCTTGCCATAAGATGGGACATAATGTGGGCTATAGGCAAGGTGCCCGGGCAAGGTACATCCTCAGATATTCTGTGGTGCGTCTCATACAAGAGGGATTACAGCAGTATAGGCCAGCAAGCTTGCAGGCGTCCCACATACCGCCCTGGGCTCCGGACCTGGGCGTCTCTACGGCGTCTGTGTTTCACATTTTGGGCTCCAGACGGGTAAACTCCACAAGGGGACAAGGCTACTTCTAAAAATCGACAAGGGACATGGGGTTGAGATCCCTGGGTACAGATAATGGAAATTAAAACCAACAATGGACAAGGGACAAAGACAAAGGACAGGGCCAGTTCTGAGAATTGACAAGGGGGACGATGCTAGAGACAAGGGGAAAATCATTTCTTAGAATTGGCAATAGACATGGGACCACCCAGTCTAGGGCCCTCTATGCGTTCAATAAAATGTGCTCATGTTGAGGAACTAAAATGCTGTAGGGTCTACTACACCCCTATTCGAAAAAGAAGAGAACACATACTGCTGACTATTATACCTAATAGACGTTCACAATTAATATTAGCAGCCACTGAAACCTTACATAAGGAACTTACCTGCTTTAAATGCCTGGTAACCAGAAATGTGCGTGTGTGTGCGTGTGTGTGTGTGTGCCGCGTCACAACTCAGCTGCTTCACAACTGCTTCACAACTCGCCTTCACGACTCATGGTAGTCTAGCGTCTACACTAGATGGCGGGACAAGATCCCTCTAGCGTGAGTTCTACACACTAAACTCAGCGCCTGCCTTCACCCTCCCCCCTCCTCCCCTCCCACTGCCGCCTGACTTAGTCCATTAAAAAAAAAAAAAAAAGTTTCACATCGTAGCCCTCCTCAGAGGAAACATTTCAGACTTTTTTTCTTTTTCGCCAGAATTTTCAGATGAAATTACATAGGGCCTAATGAAATGGAGACTAGTAGTCAATTTTGATATCAATTCAAAGCCGAATGCCTGAGTGGCTAGCTATTTTATATTTTTTCCCATTTTCATGATTTTAAAAAATTTCTTTCTTGCACGTGATGCATAAATAAACCAAATTCTATCAGACCTTGAACTGGGATGTAGGAAGAGCCTAGAGGATGTGTGTGTGTGTGTGGGGGGGGGGTGGCAGGGGCCCCAACCGAAAGTTCTGCCCCTCCCCCAAAAAAGGTAAAAGGTAAACATTGTTCTGTTATGTGGGATAATTCAGTCAGACTATTTATTCCTGGTAGTCAAATATGCAAGCACTGTGAAGAGACACCTGTAGCTGTACGGGGCCATCCATAAATGACATCATGAAAAAATTGACCATTTTTTACCTCCCCCTTGTCATGCTTTTTGCCCTCCCCCCAGCATGGCTTAATTTTAGAGGGCCCCTACTGTTCAGTCACTACTGTGGGTCACTTGGTCTATTGCAATGTCATAGACTGCAACATTGTAGCGTGCTACCTGCTCTTGCAGCAGGAGATGTGCTGGTAATGTTTACAAAAACTACCAAATAAATCAACGTGATTCTCCCTAACAGTGCATTCTGATGCACTAAGGGAGTGGTCATTATTTATCAACAGGGGGGGGAGGGTGGGTTTGAGGGGGGGGGCGTAAAATTTTCAGACCCCTCCCGAGGGGGGGGCTAAAAAAATTTTGACCCCTCTTGAGGGGGGGGCTAAAAAAATTCACCCTCTTTTTAGCAAAAAAGCCCGCGCGCTACTATAGATCAAAGAGGGGCGCGAAAACTCTCCGCGCCTCCGGCGCGGGGGGGGGGGGCGCAAAGAATTTTGACTGCCGTCGAGGGGGGGGCGTAAAAAATTTCCGCCCCTGTTGATAAATAATGACCACTCCCTAACAGCACAATTTGGTACATCAACACAGTGCACCATAATGCACCATCACACTTTGTAAGGATGAACAATGTACTAACACAGCGCATCATGGCGTGCAAATGCAACGCATCATCACTCACCATCAATTGCAGTTCAGAACTACACTAGAATCCATTTTCAGAAGTTTATCCCCCCTAGGAATCCACTCCCCCCTCCGAGATCCCCATCGAGTTTTTCCACGATGATCCATAATCTACCCTTATACCATTTCCCTATCACTAACCCTAAAGCTGCCATGAGAGACGGTTTATGGTATTTAATCTACTCAGGAGTAAGCAACTACAGACCCATTTCTATCCTACCTCTAATCTCTAAATTATGTGAAAAGGTGATTCATGCCCAATTGTTAAAATATCTCCTTGACAACAATATTTTGAACACTAAACAGCATGGTTTTAGACCAAACCACTCTACTAAGACAGGACTTTAACAGACTGTATATATGAGGGCATTGAAAACAAATCCACAGCTGTCATAACCTTTTTCAATTTCGCCAAAGCTTTTGATACAAAAAAATCATGAAGTTCTCTGCTTTAAAGCTGGTATAAAAGCTAATACAGTATTGTCTGATATGTATTTCAGAGGATTATATACCCCTTCCCAAGTCATAGGGTGCCACTGATTATGACACGATATGGCTCAATATGTGCACACCATTGGACTTTAGTTTCAGCTGGTCTATCATCTTTGATGGGAAGGGAAACCACTTGGTTAATTAGTTCTGGTCAAAGTCTCCTGGTGGCAGCACTGAGTGGTGTCTGCCCTGCTGCCAGGCATCCAAATTGAATTCACCACCATTTTAGAATACTCTGCTTTATGGCTTCAGATGGAGCCACTGTGCTGGTACAATCAAGACTGCTTGTTGACATGAATAAAATGCTGGAAGCATTTTATTTCTACACACATGTATGCTTGAATTTGACATGGTTAGAATGCACTAAATAGATTGAGATTTTGGCAGGACACTCTCACAAGTGGGGTGATGATAGATATGCAGAAATTGGAAAATCTATATATTTCAGATCATAGTGAATGGATGCTCTTCTTCCCAGGTTCTAGTTAGGTGTGGGGTTCCACAGGATTCAATTCTAGGCCCATTGTTGTTCTTAATTTACATTAATGACTTAAATACATCTTTAAACTTTATGGATACCCAGTTATATGCGGATGATACTGCTCTCTTCTGTACATACCGGGACCCCACACCCGCAATAGTCCACTCTATAAATGAGGACCTCGAGAATGTGGCAAATTGGTGCAAAAAGAATAAGCTATCGTTGAATATTAAAAAAACAAAGTACAGTATCTTTGGTACTGGTCCAAGGAGGAAGAAACATAGAGAAATATCTCTAAAAATTGGAAATGAAACTCTACTCCAAACCTACCACTATAGATACCTTGGACTAGAACTGGATGTTGATTTAAATTTCAAACGTCACACAACTATTGTTTATAATAGCATATCATACAAATCCTTTCTATTGTCTAAGCTACAACGAAATCTAACTGAAAAGACTACATTGGACATTATCAAAAGCATGATACTATCAGTCATTGATTATGCACAACTTATTTATGGCGCAGGCAATAAATCTGGTTTGGACAGACTTGACAGTAGTCTCTGTAGACTCTTACGCATGTGTTTCATTCAACACAAAGATAGTGATATTAATGAGATCAGAGAACTAGGGGACTAACTAAACTAGATATAAGAAGGGAACATGCCGTATTCATTGCACTGGACTGCCTGCCCCCCCCCCCAACAGCTAAAACTATGATAATTCTATAAATTATAATGTTCTTAGTAACTTTAATTTTCCTTAGACAACCAAAACAATCTTGTGTAAAAGTACTAATACTAAATAATAGTTAAGCCATGACTAATCATACACTGCTGATTTACTTGTCTTTGTTTGGAAGCCCCATTGATGATCTCAATACTTATATTAGCTCTGGTTGAAGAACAATTTACTAACAGTACTGATTTATATGAGACCTATATTTTGATAACAATTCATATATATATATATATATATATATATATATATATATATATATATATATATATATATATATATATATATATGTCTGCTGTAATCGGATAACTCAGACCCATTGTGTCCCCCTGTTGCAGTTAACATAAAAAAAAAACTTTGAATTGAATTGAATTGACCGCAATGTATGCAGTGAAAAACTCATGATGCACACCCTTTTGAAAAGGTTACCTGCATTGATCAATTAGTTCTCACCAAAATCACCGTGTGGCAGCACTGAGCAGTCTGCAACACTGCAGACTTCCTTTGGGAAGGTGTCAGTGCAGCATCTGGTGCTAAACCTGGCCGGAAGTAGAGGCTGCAGAACACTAATTATTTTTTCCACTGTTGGCCTATATAGCTTTTGGGCGAAAATAAAATACTTGTGCAAGTATCTGGGCTTAGCCACTATTATTTTCTTGTAGATATACATTTTTCCCAATAATTTAGGGCCATGGCATGTGGTACAATGTGATTAACTTTTTCGCTATAGGGTTTAGAGTGCGGACATACCCAGATTTGTGGGTTTTGCAGTGAATGATTTCAATAAACTCTGTAAATGAATAGAGCCCCCTCCCTCAACTTACCATCAAATATCAACCTAAATAACACTGTAATCAGATGATCTCATCTGAATCTAAGTTTTAGATGAGATCATCTGAATCTAATTCAAATTCAGATGAGATCTGGCATAAATCCTTGAACCATGGCGGCATCAACATTCGTCTCCGCACAGCATCTCAGAGGGCCAGCCATTTTCCCCAAGCATGACCCCTTTTGTATCATTGCAATAGGGCTCAGTACCGAAGCCTACTGGGTCCACCATCGCTTGATCTGGTACTGGGCGAGATGAGCACTGATAACAACCAGCATGATGGGTACCAGGTATTACATAATGTACCCAAAAGATACTGCAGTGAATACAGGGAATTATCTGATTGGTCAATAATGCAACCCAGGTCAACCCTATAGCGAGGGTTGCCGTTCAGTTCCTTACTCCTACCAGTAGACGGTGTTGCAATCAGGGGTTTGGCCTCCTTTTGGGGCATGTGGGTCTTCTTGGGATTTTGACCTGGCCGGAAGTAGAATGACGTCACACTGGAGACAAACATTCATGCTGCCTTAGTTCCTCAGGGATGTGGTGGGACCATGCTGTCACACACTTCTGACTGTTTTCAGATGAGATCTCATCTGAATAATAATCTTCCATTTAAGTTTCCATAAGTTTCAGATGATCTCATCTGAATGTAATTCAAATTCAGATGAGTTCTGGCATATATCCTTGATCAGGGGCTCTGCCCCTGAACCCCCGTTAGGCCGGGCACCCAGGGAAGCGTGGCGGCAGGTCAATTCTGCAAGAAGTGACCCTTTTGCCCTTTTGGGTTTCATGATGTCATAGGGCTGGACACACTTGCTTCTGTCCAATGTACACCTAGGGACTAGAGGGTGTGTATGTGTACATCCAAGCAAGACTTAAACATTCCACTATGTTATAAGAGGAATCTGTGTGACTACTAATATAGCATTTTGCCAAAGTCAGGGTACAGCTTATATGTGTATATGCATATATATATATATATATATATATATATATATATATATATATATATATATATGGGTGGGGCTCCAGAAAATGTCCATGAAGCAAATTTGTCATGTTTTCTTGAATAAATCTTTCATAAGATCATTTCAGGTGATATAACCAGTATGGTTATAATGATCTCAATGAGTACTTATGTAATAATTAAGGGATTAATAAAATTTTCCCTGTTTTTTGCTGAATTTTTCTACATTTTTCATGAAAAATACCAAAAAATCAATGTCACCTGAGAAAAAAATCATTTTCATTCAAATTCTTTCTCTATTCACAATGCAATTAGCCATTTTGCAATTCATAGAACACATTATAGAGATACTTGTCTACATCTTCCTTGATTTCCAAGAAATTTTTTTCATTATTTGGTGAGAATCTTTAAAAATAGAATTTTTCTCACAAAATCACATTTTTATCTAAAATAAATAAAATGATTTTCTCTTAGTCTTTTGACAGTAAGTGGAAGTCTGATACTCATATATTGGAGCAGGTATGCGAAAACCTGAATATCTTATCGTTTTCTCCCGATATATGAGGCCCAAAGAGGGGTAGGAAAGTGACCCTTTTAAGGCTATTTTCTTTGGGGAATTATTTTCTATAGAAATATAAGGCAGATAAAGAAGAAATTCAGTTGACATTGTGTGTGGTTGGGGGCTCTACAGCACCTTATCTTGACTTCTGAAATTTCACTTCAAAGTGTAATAATTTACAGTAAATGGTGATGTTACGTTCATCAGATTGATGTTACATTCATCGGATTCGCATGGATGATTTAGCTGTAATATTTCTAATTCCTCCATAACAGTGAAACCAAATATCAATTGCGTACCCAAGTAGTGCACTGCACCAGCTTGTGTAAGTATTTTGTCAATGTAGATTATCGTTCTGCTGTAAAATGAACGCAATCATAAGTGTTACGTTCATCAGATTTATGTAACGTTCATCAGATTTATGTTACGTTCATCAGATTTATGTTACGTTCATCAGATTTATGTTACCTTCATCAGATCATTTGAAGTTGTATTAGGCCTTGATGCAATATTAGATATTTCATAGTTGTATATATTTTTGAGCAGTAGGTCACATGTGTGTCATCAAAATGACAATTTTACTCAAAGTCTGTAAGAATATTTTAATAGTTTATATATATATATATATATATATATATATATATATATATATATATATATATATATATATATATATATATATTTCATCTTAGGTGAAATTGATCAATTACAATTGCAGCCATGAAGATTGAGATTAAAGGCCTGTTGTTCTTTTTCCAACCTCCAAGGTTGTTGTCAGTGGTTGAAGACAAAGCAATTGATATTCTGCTGAGCAAAAGAGGTTTGAATGCTTGATACTAAATATATGTTATAAAATGGAGAACTTATAGGGATATCTGATAAATGAACTGAATACTCTGTCACTAGATTTAATAAGAGAAATCATAAAAGCATGTTATAAGTATGAACAGTAGTCTGACCATGACAATGTTTGCTGTGTGTGCTGTCTTTGCATTAACTACTTTACCTGCAAGGATGAAGCACATTGTCTACACAATAACAAAAATACTTACTAAGTACATTCATTACAGAGATGATACAAAATGGCATGATGCAGTAAACAAATCCGTTGTCAATTGAATTAATGATTTCAAAAAGAGATCCTGAACCATAGGAATAATATGTGTTCTTCTCATGCCCTGTGCGAATTCGGCTCACAATAAAAACCAGAGAATCTTTCATACAAATTATAACAAGGAACATTATAACTATCAACACCAACGTTTTCTTTGTACAATAAAGATGAGCTTTCAATGGCCAGAATATAGCTATCAAGCGTTCAGCTGAAATAAGAATAATTAACCAAGATGAAACATTAGATCCTGTGTAAAAGTTAAATAGAATCATGCGACAGAGCCACAGTGATGAGGATGAAGGAATCAGGCTATACACCTCATTTTGTAGGAAAACATATGACAATAAGGTTAGGTTGTCAGAGTCAGCAAGGGCGAGTAGCATTATCATGAACACAGAGCTCCTCATGAGGGAACCACACACTATCACAATGATAACAAGACTGTTCAATACCATCCCAAGTACACATATAACTGATGTGAATGTTAATAAAGACATTGCCAATGATGTACAATTCAGTGTTACCTATGCTAAGGTAAGTTAGAATACCATCTTGTACATGACGGCATGAATGAAATACCTGAAAGACACAGGTAGAAATAACAGCAGTGGAGGTGGTGAATATTGGCATAATCTTTCATGGCATATCTGTATAAACATAGCAAGACATTGCCCAGTTGTCATATTTCCTACTATAAATATTTTCCTCATCTGGTGTTAAAATGACTTCTCATTAGCCTTGCCTGCAGATGTCCTGCGGAGCAATATAAAGTATTACATTTCTGAAGAAATGTTTGGTTTTACATTAATAGTTATTGGCCTTGCTAAATGTCAGATTGTATTCTCTGTACATAATGCACCACCCATGTTGTTCTGGAATTAATGTTGGCTAGCATGATTCATGGGATCAATGACTCTCATTTATGATACTTTAAAGTATTGCATTACTGTACACAGCATACAGAGAGGTATTAATATGTTAACATTTTTGAAAGTTACAGGTGTTAGTTTTACTGAAAATTGTCTTGAACTGCTTTATTCTCAAATTCCTTAAAGGAAAAGGCCACCCTACCATCATGATGGTGCTTCATTGCAGAGGCGTAGGAACAAATCATCATTCGGGGGGGGGGGGCACAGAGGGGGCCCCACCTCGAAGAGCTTGAATTGTCGGCTCAATCGCAAAAGCGCCTATACATACCTATATAAAATTTGTATAGAAAAGTGATAAATTGAGATCTGATTTGATGGCCAGGCTCCCATTTTCCCTATGGCATTACTACATCAATCTAATTTGAAATGCAAAGTTTTAGCTTCTTGTTCGATTCATTATGAATTCTTGGCAAATTTTTGTGGGGCCCAGACATACTTAGGCCCCACCTCCTTTATGATTGGGGGGCCCAGGCTCCCCTGACCCCCCCCCCTTTCCTTACGCCCCTGCATTGTTTTAGCATGTATACTTTTGCAAAATATATTTGTTGATATATAGGTAAAGTGAACAACATTGTTACATTATGTAGGATAAGTCAGTATCACTATTTAATGGTCATATATGCAAGCACTGTGAAGAGATGCGGTCACTGCTGTGTCGGGCCAGCAGCATATAAATACTTGTCTAGCTGTTTGGACAAGCAGCTTTGAAGTACCTGCCCAGAAAGAAAAGAAAGGACTTCATGTCCACGAACCACAGACACTCTGCTAACTTTTAAGTATTAGTGGAGGTCAAATTAACCAGACCAAACCTGTGAAGAGACCACTATAGTGTGTCAAAGTGAACTAGATGGCTGAAATTCTAGATGATTTGAAATTCTATTGTTGGCTCGTGAATACGATTTAGGAATATTTTCATTTTGCACTCTTGAAATAAATGCACTGATGTCTGCCTAAATACAGACCCAGTAAGGCAGTACAGCAAGACGTTTATACCATGATTTATGAGATTAAGCCTCATCAGAATTCTATACAATATTTTGTATTTAACAACTGAATCAACTCCATATAACTCTGATATTCTGCGGAATGTCTGCACAGACCTTCCAGGTAAAGTAAGAAGGGCAAACACAACACACACAGCAAACATTGTCATTGTCAAACTACTGTACACTTTGGTAGTTTGACCTTGTTGTGTTTTCTAATGCTTGATTTGGAACTTTCATCTTGAATGAATCTTTATCAATGTTAGAATATTCAATACAGAGATAATGCAAAATGGTATGATGCAATAAACAGCTGAATGAATTGTCGCAAATGTACAGTAAATGTGTGCTTTTAGTGGCCAGAATACTGCTACCATATGTTCAGCTAAGATCGGATTGATGGGAAACTGAGGATGACCTTCTACCATGACCGCGAACAATTATTCAACTTTTTTTTTGTTGAGTCAAGTATACTTCCCTGTATAGGTTGGTATGAGGGACATGTCATGTAAGACGAGGGCAGAAATTGAAATCATTACTTGTCCTATGTTTATGAACACATTAAGGGACATTACCAGGGTTTTATATTCCCTACTCCCTGTAAATGCTGCTCTGTATTTGTTGATATATATTTTCTTGTTTGCCAGATGTTGTTCATCAATGTTACATCAAATGGATCATGGAAGACACAGGTAGAAATAAAGGATCATGAAAATAAACATTACCTGTTTATGGACACATGAAGAGAAATTGGCAGACTGTCATATCACTTAATTCTATAATCAGTCCCTATTGATAGATCAACAAACTGCCATTATACTTGCTTCACACATTGATAAAGATTTAATAAGATTAAAACAGTAGTAGTCCAGAAGCACTCTAGAATCCATTTCAGGAATTCATCCCCCCCCCTCAAGAATCCCTCCCCCTCAGACTACCCCATCAAGTTTTACTGCAATGATCCTTAATCCATCCTTACCATGTCCCTTGTAATGTTCTATGGGCTATGACCTGAATAATCCATGAATTTAACTCCTGGAGATACACACACAACACTGAACCAAAATGGCTGCTGGACTCAAACTAATTATTTATTCACAAGAGGTCACATGACCTGAATACTGGTCTGTGATTGGCCGATGGCTCAACACTACATCTCTCCCCTTTTAGAATAAACCTTGGGTTATTCGTAATGTTGAAACACATATTTAAGATAAAGACACTATGAAAGTACTATTCAAATGTTCAGAATATGTACTGTCAGTTAAGAATGTTTATGGCAAACCATGTCAGCATCTTCTCGTATATATCAGATATATCAGTCACTGTCCTTTTGCATATTGAATGCGCGTACTAGTTCTCAAATAAATGAAACTTATGTATTTACCATAAAATTCTCAACCTATCTATAAGGAGAGGATAGACTTTCCTCATCCTCATCCTGTGGAAGATCTTTATTTTCCCTAAACTACATAGTCTTTTAACCATGCTGGCTTTGATCTGTTACGTTGTGGTCTTTCATTAACCACAACTGGTTGCTTTGGAGTTGAACGCTGAGGAGTTACTGGTATTTCAGCATTCGGACGTGGCGGTGTGACAGGCATAGGACCTGTCTTAGGCACGTCAACAGGTTGTTGAGTACTTCTAGTTGGATAAGGCATCATCCTGGGAGCCTCATCATCACTCTCATCGTCTGATCTCACAGGTTGAATGTTCTTGTCAATAACTTTAAACTTAGAGGTGTTCCTGGTGATGTGTTTGTCACCTCTATTAGCAGTGACCATTGACCCTTTACGCTCCGTAACAATGTAGGGTTTGGAGTCATACGGTGTTGTCTTGTTCCGTCGAGGTTGCTCTACCAGGACAACATCTCCTTGTCTGATGTCACTGGGAACAGCACGTCTCCGTTCATCTGCATAAGACTTCATTTTAGCCTTTGCTTGCTCATTTTGGCGACGCATCACACTATCATTCCTTTCCTCCCCTAAAAGTGAAGGAAGTTTCACCTCAAATGGACGTCCAAACATGGCAACAGTAGGCGACTCACCAGTTGTACAGTGAGGTGTAGCACGGTAGTTACGAAGAAACTTGTTCATTTCCTGTTTCCAAGGTTTTCTCTCAGTGCATGCACCTTTCACAACCTTGCCTAGATTCCTCATGAATCGCTCACACTCGCCATTCGCCCGAGGCCATAATGGTGTGATCCTTCGATGATGGAAACCAGAGTATTTGGCAAAGTCCGCAAACTCTGCTCCTTGAAATGGAGGTCCATTGTCAGTCTTGAGTTCAACTGGTTTTCCAAGCGTTGAGAATAAGTCATCTAAGACTGGTACGACAGCCCTAGCACTTGTAGAATACACCATCAACACTATTGGGAATCTCGAGTAATCATCAATGATGACCAGCAGATATTCTCCTGTCGGTAAGGGTCCATAGAAATCTCAACATCTTCCACGATCCATCTGGAAGTGGAGTCATCATAAGTGGTGTCTGTGATTGTTTCTTAACCACAGCTTGACAAGGCAGGCACTGATCGATTCTCCTCTTCATCTTAGCATCAATACCTGGAAACCAAACTTTGGTGCGGATCAGTTTCTTTGACTTCACAAGACCTTGGTGACCCTCGTGTGCTAAGTCAATAGCTCTGTCTTGTAGACTTAGAGGCATTACAAGTCTTGTACCCCGAAGAATGTATGAGTTGTCATGAGCTACAGTAAGCTCATCCTTTACCCTTTGATAGGCCTCATATGTTCCTCGATCCGGACCCAGTCTCAGTAATTTGTGCCACTTGTTCTCTTTGATAGCAGTAGCAACTTTTCGAAGAGTATCATCTGCCAGCGTTTTCTCACATACCTCTTCAAAAGTGATTGCGACTGGTACTGAAGACATAGCCACGAAGTTGACATACTCCTCACCATCTAACTCAGCCCTGTACGACTTGGCCTTCCGATTGGGATGCCGTGATAGATAGTCAGCCAGGTTGTCTTTTCCTGGTCTGTAGACAACTATGATGTCATACCTCTGGAGTCTTAAAGTCCATCTCTCAATCCGTGCAGGTGGATTTGCATGAGGATTGTTATAAATGGAAGTCAGTGGCTTATGGTTGGTGACTATAGTGAAAGGACTGCCCAGTACATACAGATGATACCGCTCACAACCGAAGACAACGGCAAGTGCTTCTCTCTCTGTCTGTGAGTATCTCTGTTCCACTGGAGACAGTGCTCTACTTGCAAAACTAACCATGACATTCTCTCCATTGATCTTCTGTGTCAATATCGCTCCCAGACCGACCGGACTCGCTTCGACAATGATCTCAGTCGGTTTGTCTGGATCATAGTAGCGGGTTACTGTATCTTCACGTAAGGATTTCTTCAACTCCTAGAAAGCATCTTCCTGACGTCTACCCCAGTTCCACTCAACGTCCTTCTTAGTAAGCTCTCTCAGAGGCTCAGTAATTGTTGCATAGTTCGGGATGAACCTAGCACAGTAATTGGCCATACCAAGTAGAGAACGTACTTCTATTGGAGTCTGGGGAGCATCAGCTTCATTAAGTGCGGCAACCTTATCTGGGTCTGGTGACATACCTTCCTTGGAGAAGACATATCCTAGATACTTAAGATTGTCTTTGTTCAGAATACACTTTGCCCTATTCAAAGTTAGGCCCTTCTCACGGAGTCTCTGTAGCACCCTCTGTAGACTGTCATCATGGCTCTCTTGGGTCTTGCCATAGATCAGAATATCATCACTGACATTCAACACACCAGGAATACCTTCCAGTGACTCACGGATAGCATTCTGGAATATCTCGGATGCACAGCATATCCCAAAGTTCAGCCTTTTATATCTCCACAGTCCGATATGAGTGGTAAAGGTAGTGATGTACCTTGACTCCTTGTCCAAGAGTAACTGATGATACCCCTGGTTCAAGTCCAATTTAGAGAACTTGACTGACCCGTTCAGATCACTCACTATTTCTTCAATAGTAGGCATTATGTGTCTGACCCTTAGAATAGCCTTGTTTGCACTCTTCATATCCACACACATTCTGATGTCTGTAGGATCACTGGACTTGGGTGGAAAGACAGGTTGGGAGACCCAGGGTGTTGGTCCCTCCACACGTTCAATGATGTCGTCTTTCTCCAATTGTCTGAGTTTCTCTTCAACCTTACTTTTCAGATTGACGGGGATCCTTCTGTGCGGTTTTGCCACAGGTGGAATACTCTCATCTATATGCAGCTTGACAGTAAAGCCTTTCAACAGTCCTACTCCTTTGAACAGTGGATCTGAGTCATCAAAGCATATAGCAAGGAGGCGTTCCATGTTTGCTTGTATGAGACCTAATGCCTCTCCAGTCTCATAAGTCAGCAAGCTTCCTTCGTTTTCTTCTGTGACAAAGAATAATGCATCTGTCTTCTTGTCATGAACCTGAATACAAGCTCTAAATCTACCTCGGATGTTAATTGGTACTTTAGATGTATAGGCTTTCACAACAATATCTGCGGGTTGCAGCGTCGGCTTTATCTCCATACTCTTAAATGCAGCATTGTCAATGATGTTGATACCTGCTCCCGTGTCAAGTATGAATAGGATCCTGGTACTATCAACTTCTGCCATCACCTTCAGCATGTTGCTGTTCTTAGAAGTTGTAGGCTTCAGTGTGTAGATGTACTTTTCACCAGTATCATCATTTGTATCCTTCCTGACCTCGTTCACACGTGCCTGTTTCTTCTTTTTCTTCTTCACTTCTGCCTTCTTCTTAGGCTTTTCTTCTTTAGAAGGTGAAGTACAGCATCGTGCAAAATGATCAAGGTTACCACACTTCCTACAAGTCTTCCCTTTGGCAGGACACCATCGTTGATCATGCTGGAAATTGCAAGAACTACATCATGTTAGTTGTCCCTTGTCTGCAGGTTTAGGCTTCTGAGACTCTTGTTGAGATGACTTCTGTTGCTGTTTAAACTTGAGCCTATGTACAGATGTCTCACCTTGCTCAATAGTACTAGATTGTTGCTCAGACATCTCCATAGATCTACCTTTGTCTAAGATCTGATCAAGTGTCCAGTTCTTGTTCTCCAGAGTGTCTTTCCTCAACTTGGAAGATCTACAGTGTTGAATCACCTGAGACTTCAGTTCAGGCTTTAAATCAGTGAATTCACAGTACTTGGCAAGCTTCCTCAATTCAGTGACATACATATCCAGAGTTTCACCTGATTCCTGCTCTCTCATGCCGAACTCATAGATGCCAAACTCAGGATTCACTTGAGGTATGAAATAGTCATTGAGAGCATCACGCATCACGTTTGCAGCCACAGGATCTGGGATAGTCAGTGTATCACAAATGTCATCAACCTCCTCACCTGCATAGTGTAGCATTAGAGACTTCTTCCTTGCAGCATCTGTTATTGTCAGACCAACCATCAGCTGTTCAAAGCGTCGTACCCACGTTTTCCACCTGACCCCGACTGTGTCTCTGTCTGACAGATCAAAAGGTGGAAAGTGTGGCAGAGCCTCAGCCATGATTGCCTTCAAGCACAGATGCTCAGGGTTACTTACAGGATCAACAGTTAATGTCAGTCAAGTCACTCACCCTGTCTTGGAAGTCTTTATCAGTCCTACCTCAATACAGTGGTGGTGGTAGTAGCACACTGTTGGCCTGCTCCTGGATCTTAGCGCACCTCAGCAGTGGCAGGTGTACACACAGAGCAGCAGCAGGTAAGCAGGGATGGGAGCTCCAATCCAGCTTGAAAGTGAGCTATTTCTCCAAAATTCTCCTTATTCGGCCAATAACTCGTGTAAAATCCTATCTCTCCTGGATCACTGAGTTACCATCCCATCCTCGTCGCCAAATGTAATGTTCTATGGGCTATGACCTGAATAATCCATGAATTTAACTCCTGGAGATACACACACAACACTGAACCAAAATGGCTGCTGGACTCAAACTAATTATTTATTCACAAGAGGTCACATGACCTGAATACTGGTCTGTGATTGGCCGATGGCTCAACACTACATCCCTGTCACTAACCATAACCTACCCAGTATATGTACTTCCATATAGTGTAGAGATAGGAAACTTTATATAAGGGAGGGGGATTTATGGTGGATAATTGCTGGGTTTTAAAGGGTAGAATTGGAGTAGAGAATTCCTGGGGAAACTTTCCTACCACGCTGCATACTCTGAATGAAGTTTTTGTGGCCAGTTGTAGGTGCAGGAGGGGTCAATATTTTGGTGTGTGCAGGGAGGCATTTAAGTTGCCTCCCACATACTGGATGTCTGTCCAACGTCATGATCAGCTAGCCCTGGGGTGGCTTAAGAGGTTCAAATACATATGCAATACAATACTAGTTGAGAAGTAATTTATGGGTGCATTTAGGGGTCCACAAGTAATAACATGCAAAAAGACAACATGACATGAGTTGGAAAGGTTACAATAAACACCCAAATGTTTATTCTAAGTATGAAAAAAAAAACATGAATAACCACAATATAATACATGCCATACAACAATTAGGCCTCTCCATGGTGACCATGAAATGTGTCGGCCTGGACATGACTTTTTAATAATTCTTCTTCTGCAGGAGTGTTGAAGATTAACCAATAGAGACCCTAAATAAAGACCCTGTTCTGAATGTTGCACATTATAAAAAACAGAGCTGTAATTATGAAAATTGATTTCCTTTTTTTTTTTACCGTAGATATGCATCTTCAAAGGCTAAAATACAGCTATCATGCGTTCAGTTGAAATAAGTGTTATTATCCATGATGAAGTACTATAAGTGGGGCAAAGATCAAAAGAAAATATACGGCAGAGCCACAGTGATGAGGCTATACGAAAAAGGCTATATACTTTTTGTAGTAAAGGAATGTAGAACCATAATACATAATGTTATATTATTAAATACAGCAAGGCCCAGCAGCAAGATCATGAACACAGAGCTCCTCATGAGGGAACCATGCACTATCACAATCATAACAAGACTGTTCGGTAGTGTCCCAATACCAACTAGAGTGAGTGTTGCGGGGAAGAGGAAGGGGTGATCATATGCTTGTATAACAGCAGTGTCATTTCCGGTAAAGTTTAAGGTATTGTCAAACATGTGAAAGTGAGGAAAGTGTTGAATTATCCATTATGACAAAAATAAATGCAGCAATCAGCTGAATCAGAAATTGAAATGGATTTCCTGAGATACTAATGTCTGGGTCGGCAATCATCCACTGGAGGTGACAGGGCAGTTTTAAGGTGAACAACTTAACGACCCAGGCACAAACTGTAAGAGGGGAATCTTTTACTTGTGTACTGTACATGTTGACACAAGGTTATTTGGGTCTTGGCATTGACAAAGGTAGCTGAGCTCTTTTATTGATATGGTATTATGTTCTCCTTTTTCTGAGAATACTCCTTATTAATTTCTTAAAAACTTGTCGTGTCAAAAGAAATCCCTGCAAAAAGGTCAATTGCAAAGCTCATGTAATTCTGAGTCAGATTAGATGCATGACTTTGGCTGAATGCAAGACATTGGTTGAATGAATTTTATCCAAGAAGAAATTTGATATCTTCCTATTGGTATAACTATAAAGAAAGCATTATTCTAGTTTATTTCAGGGTAGCTTTGGCTTAAATCTTCGTTAGTGGTTCAACACATTAGTTCAGTTTACATATATACTTATTGAATATTAATGCAAATGATTCTTGATTCGCAGGTTTGTAAAAGATGCAGCAATGTCTGTCTAAACACAGACCCCGTAAGGCAGTAAAGCAGGAAATTTATACCATGATTTATGAGATTCACCCTCAAAAGAATTCTCAGAAGTACCTCTGATGTGTTGACAAGATCAGTCCCACGTATTTTTTTTTATTATATAGACAAAGATAGTAAAAAAAATGTAAGAGACAATTAGAAATAAGCACTATAGATGTGATGATTATTGACATCATTTGACATGGCTTATCTGTATAAACTTTGCAAGACGTTACCAAGTTGTCATATTTTCTACTCTCTATATTTCTGGGGGAAATGTGTAAAATGTATGGTTTGCATTAATGGTTATTGACATTGCTAAATATGATATAATCGCCATACATTATGCATCACCCGTCTTGTCATGGAATTGATGTTGGCTAGCATTATTCCTCCAATCAATTATTCTCATTTACATAATAATTGGAAAGTATTGCGGTTGAAGTGTTTACATTGACAGACACAGGTGTTAACTCTATTCAAAAATAAATGTCTTGAATTGCTGTTTTTTTGCTAACTCCCCAAAAGGTAAAGACCACCCTACACTTATCATAACCCTTTTTAGTAGTCTTCATAATGAATAAGACAATTCGCAAATGCACATCTACTACTATTTATATAAGGGGAGGCAGCAAACCTTTCTGATTCAGACTGTATTATGTCACCATAGACCAATTGCATCATGTGCTGAATTGTTTTATTATTGAGACTGTTGTGAAATATGTTTGTAGGTAAAACTAAAGTGCACAACATTGTTATATAGGATAACTCAGTGGGATTATTCAATCCTGGTAGTAAAATATACAAGCACTGTTAAGAGACACCTATGAGAAGCATCATTTTAGATAAACTTTGCAGTCACTACTGTGGGTCATTTGGTCTATTGAACAAACTGTATCAGAATCTTTTTATTCATCATAAAGATGCAGAACCGGATTACATGAACATTCTTAAAGTATGTACAAGCTAGCAAACTGTCAAATTGGTATACACATTCAACGTAATCTCAAGCTCCGGTCTAAACTACTCCGTAGACGCTCTGAGGGAACCTCAGAGACCAAGTGTGTCTGTTGTAAAACAGTAGTCTGTTTGGTCAGCCAGATTGGCAGAGTGCCCAGTTCTCAAAGAAGTACTTACTGTCAGGTCCAATGCTTCTACCAACACTTCCCTCATTGTATATCCAAAGATTCACAATACACAAAGCACTTGAAATACTTGTAATAATTAATAATCCAGGTGATTTTCAAATCTCCCTCCCTAACTCCAAATCATTGTTGGCCATCTTGAAGCCAGGTGTAGCCACCTAGTGCCAAAAAGACTACACTATTCTTGGTTGATTAGCCCTATGTTTCAAGAGCAGTCTAACACCAGGTAGCACCACAGCATGTTGACAATGGAGGCCATTGAGGTAGTGATATCTAAGCTCAAGATAAACATGTCAGATTTATTGGATATATCTCATGTTTCAGTCAATATAAGCTGATGTACATGAAAACTATGTGCTAGGTGATATCACAGATGTGCCAGTCAAACGTGAGGGATGTGCAGAGTTGGGGGATAGTCACCATGACGGATAGGTAAAGTGAATGATAGGCAGATTGAGGATAGGTAGACTAAAGGTAAGAATGTACAGAGAAAATTAGGTACAAAGGTGAGGGGTAAACTTTAATCCTTTAAGCCATTTGAGGGAAAACCTAATTAAACTCTAGATGTTTCAAGGGATAGGTAGTATGAGTGATAGGCAGACTAAGGGATAGGCAGTATGTGGGAGAGGCAGAGCCATACGCAGGCAGAGTACTTGTCAGGTTGAGATAGGCAGACATTGGGAAATGTAGATTGAGGTACTGACTTTGATTAGCATGTTGCATCTATAAAAGGTTCAAATCATTTTGAATATAACTTTTTTATATTTTTAAAATATTCTCATCATCAAACCTAATTTTTAGGTACCTTTGGCCAAATTTTGAGAATCAAGACCACACAATTTGGATTAAGCAGGATTTTATGGTATAGGTGGCCCCTTATTTTCATTTGATATCACTCTGATAAAGATTCCTGACATCTCCATAAACCCTCTTATCTTACATAGGACTCAGTACTGAACACAAAAGGTAGCCTACTTTTAAGGGGGGGGGGGTAGAGGGGGTTGGCTTGCACTATAGTACTCTATGGACTAACACATCTAAGGAACCTATACTATTCTTGATCATACGTTCAGCTGAGATCAGTACAATTAACCAAGATGATATGTTAGAAGTTGTGTAAAACACAAATTGCAGTATAAGGCAGATCCACAATGCTGAGGAGAAAAAGAATTGACCATACATTTCATCTTATACAAGAATATATGACTCCAATGTTATATTATCAAAGACAGCAAGGCGCAGCAGCAGGAACATGAAGGCAGAGGTGCTCATGTGGGAACCATAATCTATTACAATGATAACAAGACTGTTAAGTATGATACCAAGGACTCATACAACTAGTGTTACAATTTAGTAAGTCACAGATTGAGAGATCTCAGGCGGCTGTGAAAATTCTATGCATTTTCAGTCGAATTCAAGTATGATCCATATTTTGAAGGTGTTGTGATACCCATTGTATGAATCATGGAGTCTGGATTGACGGGGAACTGAAGATGACCTCCTACAATGACCAAGAACAATGATTCAACTTTTCTTTGTTGAGTTAAGTATACTCTGCTGTACAAGCTGGTCTGAGGGACATGTCATGTAAGACAATGGCAGAAATTAAAATTATTACCTTCCAAGGTTTATAAACACATCATTATATAGACATCACCAGGGTTTCACATTCCCTACTTTCTGTAAATACTCTGTATTTGTGGAGACATAATTTCCTGTTTGCCACACATTGTTCATCTATACCCAGTGAACAAAAAGATATTTTATGACGTTTTTCAACATAATTTGAAAGTTTGGAAACGTTTGTTTTGAATGTTATTCTAACATTAATATGTTGACTCATTCTGACGTTTTTCAACGTTCATACAAACGTTTTTTTTCTAACATTTTAAAAAAATTTCTGACATAATTTTCAACATTCAAAAACATTAGAGAATATTCTTAAACATTTCCACAAGCATAACCACCTGGGTATTTTGACTTTGTATTTTGTATAGGTACCTATTGCCCAAACTATTGTGCCTGCCAAATTAATGACAGAACATAATCATTTGTTGTGCACATAGAAGTATCTTCATATAGAATTCTCCTGAAGCACATTATACCTGTTATCCCTTAGCAAAATTCTCTAGGACTGGTGCAAGAGGACATTGTCATCAGAGGGGATATGTTTATTTCTTAGTAACAAGCAATGGGTGTCTTCATCAGGATTATTTCATTTAATTAAATAGAATATGATAATACCAGTCATATTCAAACATGACTTGGAATTAAGGTTTTGATCCAAGGATACATGAAGTAAGCAAAAATATGATAAAAGCAACTTAAGTTTACAGAACCTACAGGAAAAAATCTCCCCATCGATTGGCCTGCCACCTTATGTCTTAGCAGACATTATACCACTCAATTCTTTAACCAGGACCCATTTGTGGATTCAAAACTTGCCAATATCCTTGTTTCACATATGTCCCATGTATCTTTGTGTGCAAATAAGATTTAAACAGTATATTGGCTGCCGTGAGGCCTTAAGATGTTTGCATTGATAGTTGACATTACTTGATATCCCTAATTCTCTTTATGCTCCGAGTGACTACATTGTTATCATCTATATTATCAATGCTGAGATTGATATGTAATGGTGATGTATATACAGTATCTAATTTGTGTGATGATGTGCTCATATTATAAATGTTTTTAAAGTTACATGGTCGGAGAAGCAAAATTTGTCACATGAATATATCATTTACTCTTCTGTAACCCTTTAAGGCTGACAGTCTGTCTTGAGTCAGCAAATGCTATCCTGATGCATCAAGGTGGTGTATTATGGCACATCATGATGCACCAATACATTGTATCTTGATGGACCAGCACAATTATGCATCATGATGCACAAACAGTGATGCATCAGCACAGTGCATCATGATGCACTAAAGAAAGTGTATAATGATGCACCAACACAGTGCATCATCATTCACCAACAATGTGCATCATGATATTGATATTTAGTCCAGAACTACTTTAGAATCCATTTCAGGAATTCATTCCCCCCCTCCCCACCAAGAATCCCTCCCCCTCAGTTTCCCCCACCAAGTCCCTGTCACTGACCATAACCTAAATATACATCCATATAACCCCAATATAATGTAGAGATAAGGAACTTTATATAAAGGAGGTGGATTTCTCGGGGATAATTCCCGGGTTTTCATAGGGTAGAATTGGAGTAGAGAATTCCCGGGGAAACTTTTCTGTCATGCTCTATACTCTGAATGTAGTTTTTGTGGTCAGTTGTAGGCATGACTAGAAGGAGGTCATCTGTCATGCAGGGGCAGAAGGGTCAATATGTGGTGGGTGCTGGGAGGTATTTAGGTAAACTTGTTTCCTGCATACTCGATATCTGTTTAACTTTATAGTCAGTGATTTCATTGTTATATTGATCACATGGTACAGTAAGTGAATTTATCAAGATCAGGCATGCTGCTGACTTTTTTCTTTTGGGAGGCATGACTTGTATTTCTCTTGACATTGACTGTTACAGGTGCTGAATAAAGGTGGTGCAATGATTGGCTACTTTTAATAATAATATCATTTACAACTCTTAATGATTGTAGGAGGGTATAAATTTTCATAAAATAATTATAAACTTGGTGGGTGAAATAGTACATTTCTATAATTTTTCAATGAATAATTCCTATGATAAGGTAGCTCGAGGATTGCTTCAGGGGTCCGAATACATGTGCAAAACAATACTAGCCCTGTGTATACTCAGGGGTTCACAAGTAACAATATGAAAAGACAACATGAGTTTGGTGGAAAAGTTCCAATAAACACCGCAATGTTTATTCTAAAAGTAACATAGTTACAGTGCTCATCAATAGCAATAACAACACACAATAGATATTCATCAAAATAAACAAACTATACATAGCAACAATACAATGAATACCATACAATAATATACAATAAATATCATACAACAATCATAAATTAATATCACTATACAATTATACCACGATTTCTGGGTTGCTCAGTGCTTTTTGCTGGATATTCCCATGCACATATCTGTCGATATTGCACAGCATGAATGCTGTAGCATGAATTTTGGAAGGCGTGCAGTTATCCATGGATAACCCACACGCCATGTGGTTATCCATGGATAACCCACATGCCTCTCATGTCCTTCCATGTCATATGTTACATGTTAAAACCCACGAAATCTTATGACCTGGGCAGGGCTTGAACCTGCAGTCTCAGATCCCTAATCCAACACCCTATGCATTGCGCCACAGGGACTGACGTGTGATGGTCTGGGTTTGCTTGGTAAGCTTGTAGAGGTAGGCGGGACGAGTCCCGGTCCGGGCGTATATTGTCAGCATTCAAACATAGCCAAGCCGAGACGGCCGCTGAGGTGTGAGACTAGTGGTCTAGTGGTTAGCGCATTGCGCTCAGCCGCCGAAGGTAGGCGGGTCGAATCCCGGCCCGGACGCGTCTTTTTTTCGCCGTGTGCTCTGTCGCTGTCTGCTGCCGGGCGCCGAGGTGTAGATCTAGTCTAACACGGTCCGGCGGATCTTTTTTCGCCATGTGCACTGTAGCTGTCAAAGCTTTAGCTGTCCACTGCCAGGCGACGAGGTGTGTGTACTGATTGTGTACAAACACTATTTTTTGCCATGTGCCACTGCCAAGCTGAGCCGAGACGAGCGCTATAGCTGTCTGCTGCCGGGCGACGAGGTGTATGTACCTGTACACACACTATGGCTGGCCCGGGGAAGGGGAATAATTTTTGTTTTCAACTTGAATTTATTGGTTTTCTATTGATTATTTATTGGTCTCGTGTGTGTTAGCAAAGGCTAATTACACTCGGCCTATGGCCTCATGTAATTATCCTTCACTAACACACACTCGTCATGAATTATCCATTGATTACTTGTTCAGTAACCCCTACAACACGTAAGATTTAAAATTTTGAGAAGTGAATGCTTGGGCTACAACGCTGCAAATCTATATTCGTTTTCAGGTACCCTGCATATAAGGGTCAGGTCGCCAGAAAGCAGTAGATTTTGTGTTTTGGGGTCATTTTGGACTTTTATGGCTCTGGAGAAAGAAGTTGTGAACCAATCTTGTCTTACATAGACTCATTTGATAGGGAACACTTAGGGCTATCAGAAAAATGTAAATTTGTGGTCATCCATCAAAAACTTTAGGACTTTTAGCCTGCCGAAGTGAAAAAATGGCCAAATTTGTTCTTTTTTATACTTTTTGTATTTTTTACAGGTGTCCTGTATTGAAGAAAGAACACTATAGAGTATCCCAAAGTTACTTTTTGTATTGTATATGATCATAGGTATCATTTCCATGAGGTTTGGACATGTTACTAAGTGAGAATTTTTCATGATGTGTCTTTCAAAATGGAAATCTGTAATTTGTAACGTCCGGTACCTAAATCTAAATCAGTTATAAAACATGGAAAAAATGAAGCTTCAAAATCGTTGTTATTACCCATATGAAGGGCCCTATCATCCCCTACTTTGGTGAAGAAATTGTGTGTCTACCAGCATTTGTCTCCATATGAGAGCAGTTTATATGAAATAATTCTGATAAAAGTACCGGATGTTACGTAAAGTCCGGTACTTTTATCATCATGTCGGAGGCAGTCTACTGTGCATGCATAACTCAAATTTTGTTCCATTCTGTAATTGAAGTTAATAATAGATATATTGGCCTTGTTATTTCATGTGTTTGTTATGCATAATGGGACATTTTTATATTACTGAGAGCAACTTCAACTATCTCCATATTTCATTATTTTGGTACCGGACGTTACTTGACACAAAACAAGCAATAAAAACGGAACCGGATGGCCTAGATCGGTATTTTTTGGTCCTCTGAGCTGAGGAGATGTACCTTGACAATTTTGTTAAGGTTATATAAAGTAATTAGAAAATAAGTTTTTCAGGGCTTTCAAGGGCAAAATCTTACACTTTCTGACGACCTGACCCATAAACAAGGTGCCTAAGATACTAAGATATTTCATGGTCAAGCAGTTGGCAGGATTATTTCAAACCCTCCACCCAGATTTCTTACCATCAGTTCATAAAGGTGTCTTTTAGCTGTCCTATAGTAGTTAATTCTGACAAACATGAAAGCAAATTGTATCACATGACTTGTACTTCTATTGTTGGACATGACTCTTTAGTATTTCACCTTCTGCAGGAATGTAAAAGATTGACGAATGTGTTAACCAATGTTTTCCTAAACATAGAGCCAGTAATGCAGAACAGCAGAAAGTTTATACTATGATTTATGATCCACAGTCTGGATAAAATTACTATAGGTGCAGTGGCTGTTTCAAATAGGTCTGTTCCAAGTGCTTGAGAGATAAGAGTGATGTTAACAGGTAGAGTAGTCACCAGAAATACAACACATACAGCAAACATCATCATGATCAAACTGCTATTCATACTATCAGATTTACCCTGATGGGCCAGCTGACTTTTAGATCTGAAATTTCTTTTGGGTTGAATCTTTTTTAGTGTTAGTACACTTAAGGTTGATATGATGCAAAAGGGTATGATGGAATGCAGAAATCCAATGAAGATTAAATGAGAGACACTAAATGAAGACCCTGTGCTAAATATTTGACACATACCTTTCCCATTGTCTGTGCTAATTTGGCCTATGAATAAAACTGGCAAGCTTAAAATGCACATTGTCAAAAACAGTGCTGTAATCATGAAAATCGATTTCCTTTTTGTACAGTAGATGTGTACTTTCAAAGGCCAAAATACAGCTATCATGTGTTCAGCTGAAATAAGTGTAATTATCCATGATGAAGTATTAGAAGCTGTGCAAAGACCTTAAGTAAGTACATGGCAGAGCCACAGTGATGAGGTGATAGGAAATAGGCTATATATATTGTCTAGTGAAGGAATGTAAAACCACAATGTTACATTATCAAAAATAGCAAGGACCAGCAGCAGGATCATGAACACAGAGGTCCTCATGAGGGAACCAAACACTATAACAATTATAATGAGACTGTTCAGTATTGTCCCAATACCAACTACAGTAAGTGTGTTGGGGAAAAAGAAGGGAAGATAATATTCTTGCTGTTTTATAACAACTGTGTCATTTCCAGTCCAGTTTACGTATTGTCCAACATATGAAAGTGAGGAAAGGGTTGACTTATCCATTATGGCAGAAACTGCAGCAACCAAGTGAATCAGAAACTGACATGGATTTCCTGAGATTACCAATGTCTGGGTTGGGAATCATCCATTGTAGGTGACAGTTTGGTTTGAAAGAGAGAGACATTAAGATACAGGCTCAAACTGTAAGAAGGGAATCTGTTACCTGTACATTGTTCATATTGACGTAAGGGTATATGTTGTCAAAGGAGCGTTAAATGTCCTTTACAAAGGAAAAAGAGGAACTTGGAGCTCTTCAGTTGATCCAGCTTTATTGTAAGATTGGTGGTACAGAGTGACCATGTAAGATGGTACAGCATGATCACTCACCAAGCTTATCCAGCCAAGCCTATGCCTTAGTATAGGGTGATGTAGCCTCTAGGTCTGGGAGCAGACTAACATGTCCCAAGCCAGTCCTGTATTCATATATATAGGGGCAGCTTGGGGTAGGCATGACGTCATCCTTAAGGGAAGCATGACGTCATGCTCAGGGACAGGCAAGACCCTGCCTGCATTGCATCAGCTCCTGTGGGAGGAGCAGCTCGGCCCCTGATTGGCTAGGAATGGAGGTGGGTGTGAGCACACTCCCACCCTGTACCTAGGGTTAGTGGGGGTCGAGGTCATGACCCCTAGCCAGGATCCTGAGGTGAATCTGAGGTCACTGGCCAGGGAAGGCAGAGCCAGACCCAAGGTCTTGGTTTGAGTAGGCTTGTAGGCAGGTCTGTGGATAAGCCTAGCGGTGAAAAAGTAAATATGTATCGAATAATTGTAATACCCAGAATCGTCCATTGACATATCCCCACACTCCCACTCATCTCCGCTATGAGTGCAGGGAAAATATAGGTTTACAGGAGTAAGGATTCAGGGTTTACTAAATTCATGTTTACAGAAAAGGATGTATTTGTGCAATCTTGATCAGTATAAAGGCAATTGCCACAGGATTCTCATTGTAATAGGTCCTTAAAGGTTATGAGTAAATTGAGGGTGAAATGAAAGAAACTTTTAAGGAGTAGTGACCTAATCAAGGGATTAAATTATACCTTTAACTGGTTTGTATTGAAATATTTGCGAAAGGTGGCTTGACTTGGGGCTGATCAAGGAGACACACTGAACACTAGCTTGTTTAAACATGCAAATTATATGTCGACTAAATTGACTAAAACCCATAAATACAACACATGGTGGGTTTGAAAAAGGGTATGACATTTAAGAAACAGCCTAGAGGGTAGGTTTCAAGGCTGCCTTGATGCTATATGAGGGATTTTTCCAGAGTCCTGTCATAGAGAGAGGGCTCAAGAAAAAAAAAATGTACAAGTACAGGATAACGACTAACACACTCCCAACCCTAGCTCAGTGGATACCTGAAACATTTCTTTTGTATGTTTAAATCTAATGTCTGAGCCAGGCCTGAGAAGTTGAGTAATTTCTGTTATAATGATGGAAGTGAGTGAGGATATCCCCACACAAGCACTCAGCTCCGTATGAGTGACAGGTGCATGCATACCCTGTAACGAGAGGGAGTGTTTGATGCCAGACTTCCAATATTCCATCACTACCTGTTCAACAACCATGCGCATTTAAACCAACAAAAATTTTGTTTTTCATTGCTATGAGTATTATCAAGGTTTGTTTAAGATTCGAGAAATCACTATACGTGGGGGCATGGGGCCAACAGGGAAGTTGTTGGGGGGGGGGTGGATTTGGGACAGACAAGGTCTGCATAGGGGCTCTGGTGATATGTGGGCATACTTCCGTGTATTTGGTTTGTGAGTGCTGGAGAAAGTCTGTTAGAACACTGCAGTGCCTTGGCTTTCTAATTTATGTCACTCAGACTGTTTTGTTGCTGCTTGGCTGCAATCTTTGGTACACAATACTGCCGTTTAGAAAAAGGTGAACTAGCTGCAATGTGCATCCAGGTTCCCTTCCTTCAGGGAGTATGTGCAGCGTGTCTGATTTGTGTTGACATGGTATTGGCTTTGTTGCCATTATATGCCTTAGTCATGGAGCAAAACTCTTACCAATCACAGCCCTGTGTCTGTTAGGGGGGGGTGAAAGGGGGTCATGAATGACTTAATCTGTTAAGCCTTTCAGTGATAGTGATCTCGCAACTTATGCTATTTTTCAAGAGTTGAAAAAGTATCTTTGGTTGTATTAATTTTGAATAATGAGAAGTCAAGTTGGAAAGCACTTTGTGGTTGAACATGGCTATAGGAATCAAAAACATGTAGTTTGGGCGTGATCATTGAGGTATTTGCCCTTTTCAGTGGAGGTGAATTACACTCTTATTTAAAACTTTTGCTTTTCTTTACCAATGATTGGTTATATGGCTAGGACTGGAAGGAGGGTTTCATATACAATGTGGTATGCCAAAGGTTTCCTGCCAATAACTTCAGTGAAAATTAATAGGACTGGACAATCAAGCAAAGTATGATTAAAATGAGAGAGCACTAATGCACCTGATGTTTTGTGTAATAATGCACGGAAAGGTTATTTAAATATGTGGATCTATACGCATACCGACCTCAGCATATGCACAATATATGTGCACATCTGCATGCGTACACAACACACATTAACATATTGCTATTTGGAACCGTCTATTCAACTCCTATACTGCACAGACATAATATGTAGTACTAAATATATGAAGTACAGGGGCCGAAAGGGTCAAGGTCAAAAGGTATCATGTATATTGAGCTCTTTGATGCACAAAAATAATTTGATTAAACACTGAGGGGAATCGGCTTGTTACATCAATGTGATCAAAATTCCACTTTCTATTTTCTAAACTAAACTAATATATTCCTGGAGTGTCTTCTTTGAGGCAGGCAAACCAGAAATAGTACAGTAAACAGATCAAAAACTAAAAATATGCATGCATTTTCTATCTAAGTTGAAAATTCCTTAATTATGGGAAATACTGGTTACAATACAGTTCAGAAGGTTAAGGATTTTAAAAATATTCTGCTATTGTAGAAGAAAAGCCTATACAATAAAGATTAGACTTTCAGTCCTTGCAGTGGACTGGTTTCTGCAGCTCCATTCGGCGATAGGGTTTGTGGTGGCAAGCCACGTCGCTGTTGTGATGTGCCCTGATGAAGGTGGGAAGATGGAGCCCTTAAACGTGGTTGAAACGGGGTCAGCTGTTGCTGTCTGCTTCATGTCTGCATCTTTGAGTAAGGTTTGTCTAACAAAAAAATAGACTTCCGGTGGCTTGCGCTCAGCTGGTTTCTGCAGCTCCATTCGGCGACAGGGTTTGTGGTGGCAAGCTACTTTGCTGTTGTGATGTGCCCTGGTGAAGATGGGAAGATGGAGCCCTTAAACGTAGTTGAATGGTAGTCAGGTACTGCGATTATCTTCACATCTGCTTCTTTAAGTAAGGTCTGTCTCTACAATCACTTAATTTTGATCATGGTGGATACATTGGGAAAAAGCGGTCATATGAACGAGTCTGAGGATTAGCAGGCATTGTTAGAGGCAATACAGGAAGTCACAAAAATAAGTAGACACAATCAAAACTTTGGGTCACACTTTGGTTACATTACATGTATCACTCAGGATGATCCCAGTACATCAACTCAATATTCCCAGTGATCTCCTTAGTACTCCGTGAAACGGGGTGTTGAGTGTGTTGGGGTAGTGGTTGGGGGATTGGGTGGCATTTGGTTCATTTTCATAATAGGATGGGGTATTAATCGTGAATTGATAAGGGGGTCAGACTGTGAGTAAGTGGTTAACCGGGGCCAGGCATGTCTTAGTGCAAGGTGGGGCTATAATCAGGTGGTGCTGTTAATGTGCCCAGAAAAAGCAAAGGTCATCTACCTGGCTTACTTCAGAAAAGGGTGGAGCATTTTTCATCTAATCTTTTTACGACACTCTAGCGCTCACACTAACCTAACGGCAGGCTAGTCGATATGTGGCATGCCAACTTTTAAGAGTTTCCAGCCTGAGTCAAATTGCAGAAAAAGGGTCATTTTGGCACCTCATGGGAAAGCTGTCTTTTTAAGACATTGCTCTGACATTCAGTGGAAAGTGGTTACTCACATTGATTCCCAACTATTCGTTTAAAACTATCCATCCCCACACAAATGTGGAAATGGTTAGAAAAAAAACAAGGAACTGGATATTGACAAAAAAGGAAAAATATTGTGATGATTTTGGCCTAAATTTCTTTGGGGGGGGAATGAAGGGGTAAAATTATAGTCATGTAAATATCCATCCCCACACAAGCTTGGAAATTTTCCAAGATGAGTGGATTGAAGTTGTTAAAGGAAAACAATTGAGAAAAAGGGGGTTGAAGGGGGTTATAGGGAAGGGATGTAATCATAAAATGTCCATCCCCACACAAATGTGGAAATAGATAAGAAATTGGATACCATCTAAAGGGGAAATATTGTTGATGTATGGGTCGACTGATCTTGGGGTGTGAATTAAGGAGAATGTCCATCCCCACACAAATGTGGAAATAAATAAGAAATTGGATATTGTCTAAAAGGGGAAATATTGTTGATGTATGGGTCGACTGATCTTGGGGTGTGAATTAAGGAGAATATCTATCCCCACACAAGCCTTGAAATATTTCACAATAGACAAAAAGGATAATCTATGGGAGAAGGAGGAAAGTGGATTTGTAAGTGTGGTGTGAGTGAATTTGTGGTTACTTAAGATGATAACTGACCTCAGGTTAGGTGGGGTGGGGGGAGGGTGGGGTTTTATAGAGAAAATAAGTAAATCAATAAATAAATAAATACATGAATAAAGGAATAAAAGCTTTTAGCTTTTAGCTAACAATGGATAAGTGCTAGGGCTGGAAATGGGGAGATAGATACTCATATATGTATGGTCCACGGGTGGATTCCAAAATACCTTGTTGATGAAAACTTTTGGTGCCTTGCGGTCACCAGGTTGGATTGCCAGTTTTCTGCCTGGAGTCAATTCTCTACAGGTCTTAGGAGTCGGCTTGGAGCACTAATTTGTGCAGTTCTCTGCCTATCTTAGAAGATTCAATTCTCAGCAGGTCTTAGGAGTCGGTTTTGGAGCACTAACTTGTGCTTAACAATTTGGTTTCTTAACCTAGATCATCACTTGCTAATTGGAAATCAAATATTGGTGTTCCATAATAATGAGTTTATCTCTTGATAAACCAACCTAAAGGAGGTGGGTGATTGGGTCCACACACAATGGAAGATTAGCAGGCACAACATTGGACAGTGAAGAGTGAAGATCATTCAACTTTTTCTAGATACTCTGAGCTCACACTACCATTGGTTTATTGAGGAGTCTGGGCAGTATGACAATAAACTTTGCCATTACCAAATGCAAGAACGACTGATGGTCTATGTACTAGAGTGGACACTTAAGACAGGCCTACCTGGGCTGGCTGCATGCCCTGTTCGCCATGGTTAACTTCAACCAGGCACTTGCTCTCAGAAAAACAGGAAGTGGTTGGATATGGTGTATTATTGAGAATGGATAAGATTGGGGTGGGTCAAGGCTTATAAACCTGGTCGTGAGGGAAGCTAACCCTCAGTTGCAGGTCTCCCATGTAGGTATGTCTTGCCCTTAAAAGGCTAGGCCTTATCTTATTGGATATATGCAGTGGGGGCTGGCCTGCCCCGTATGCAAATTTCTGGTTGCCTCGGCACTGAGGCCTGGTATGTATTGATTAAAAATTGGAATTTTTAGGTCAAGAAGGTTAGTAGATGCAGGTCAGGGTTATGATTGAATTCTGACCACGTGGGTTGCCTGCTTTGTGGAAGCTTGGCGTGAAATTGGGGCTGTGGTTGATTACAGCCAATCAAAATGGTATTCCACCTGCATTACTGGATCTGAGAAAAACAGAGGTGCAAACATGGTTGGAGCATGGGAGACAGGGACTCCTACAGTAGGCGTGTCGGTGGCAAGAATACCGAATTTAACAGGAGTCCTGACAAGCCATCAAGCCGGTGCAAGAATATATAAAATAAAAATTTTATACATATACCCTAGAATGCACTGCTGCCTTGGGTAGTATATGTGGCGTATCGAACCATTAAATGTGGGTGTGCTGAGAACGTCCATGGGCGCGGAAAAACTAAATCTACAAGACTCATGTGAGTGTTGTGTAACTTTCATACAACGTACAATAAGAGGAAAAAGGGTGTATTGGTGTTTTTGAGAAGGAAAAATTGATAAATAGAAAACAGAAAAGTAAAGAAAGAAAATCTGGAATGGGGGTTGAGTATTGGGAGGTTTCTGGGGGGGGTGGTCAGTATTTAGGGTTGGACAGGTGGCGTGTGGGGCGCTGGGTGCAATGTGGTTGGTATGTATATGCTCTGAGGGTAATATGTTTGGCAAATTAAGGGGGGGGGCGGTGTTGGATGCGGATTTCTGCACTTGATCAGGGATCAAGGTGTAGGCACGTGGTGGTTATCCAGATCACTGGTGCATAGGATGGAGGTATGTTTGACTTGCCGTGTGGTGTAGGCTGGGGTAGGGATATTTTGAAAACACAGCAGGGATTTCACAATGAATCCAGCGTCTATAGAACATGTTGGAGCTTGATTAGTGTGGTACAATGAACTTTCATTGAATTTAGATTGTAAAAGTCTTTGGGATAAATGAATTTAATTTTGAGTGGTTATGGGCTAAAGTTGCCATAAGAATGGCCTAAATATACTCTAATTAATTGCTCAAATTCGATTAAAGGTTAGAATAAGATTTACCATCACTCTAATTTGTGAATTGCCGTGATAAAGGTCTTAAGTATTTGGGTTTGATTTAGTTCAATAAGAGGCTATGGTTATCGTTGGTAAAGCCTTAAATATGATATGTTACATGCCACTATGACGTTTTCTGATTTGCCATGGTGCTGTATTCCAAATTACCATTAAAAATAGGTACAACTTTCTGGCTATATGAGTTCCTGATTAGAAGGAAGGGGAGTATCCACAGTAGTGGTTTATTAAATATAAGGGACCGAATACGGACTATTGGGGGCGGCAGGTGTGTGTGTATGTCCACCTTCTGGAGGAGCAGGAGGGTTGGGGTTATCCTGAGGTCAGACACACGACCAGGGATGGGGTGGGGGGGGGTCTGACCACAGTGGTGTAGGTTTTTGGGCAAAACAGAGTAGCGGTTTATCTATGTATTCAGCTACTGGGAGGCATAATGACTGGGCTTAATTAAGTTCTGTAATTGTCGTGAAATTGGGCCTAAAATATACCACTTAGTATGATGGGATTATAGCTATTCTATGGGAAGAGTGAAAGATACTGTGATTTCCTTCAAAGTATTGTCGTCAGGATGGGTCTAAAGGGTGTGGTTCTAGTTATATTTGGTTGAGGGAATGTAACTGTCATGGGAATAGGCAAACATGTACTTTAAAGGTAGTTGTTGATATACTCTGAGAGTGGGAAACTAGGTGTCGTGATTTTAGACTGTAAATGAGATTTGTGATGTAAAAGGGGCTAAGAGATATGCTAGTGTAGTAGAATTCCTGGAGAGTAGGGCTGAACATTCTAATCGTAAATGGATTGAATTTTGAGTAGCCCTTGGGATATATGTAGTGAGAAATACAGCATGAAACACTGTTGTGAAAGAAATAGGGTACCATATGTTTCTATGACATTCTCTAATGTTGGATACTGTATGTTTCCAAATTACCATTAGAAATGAGGTAGAATTTGGGTGGCATTATGATCATATGGGCACTGACAAAAGGGTATGCCCATAGTAGTGGTTTACTAATGGGGTATATTCTACATGTATAGGGGGCTATGATTTCTGTAAAAAGTCTGGAAATAGGTCTAAGATGTTTATGTTTTATTTAGATTGATACATGATGGCTGTTGTTGGAGAATGGGCTTAAAATGTTTGGGTTTATTGAGGCTATTAGCTTGTCATGTGAAAAAGGTCTGGGTGACGTTTTTCTTTTCTGCCACACTGATTTGTTTCCAAATTACCATTATCTTAGGTAGAATTTGGCTGTTATTACGACTATGTGGTCCCTGATAGAGGGGTATATCCACAATAGTGGTTTAGTGGGGTATATTCTACATAGGGGGCTGGACATACAGGCTATAGGGGAAATAGTAAGGTGTGTCTACCTGGAGTCAGTGAGTTGCTAATATGGGATATACTCTACATAGGGACTGGGCATATTAAAAAGGGGTATATATCACATAGGACAGATCACTGAGTATTGTATCAGTCAATATGAGAGATCCCGCATGACAAAAGTAACCGTGACCAGAACTTGTTCTGCAATTATGTCAATATATCAATGTGAACCTCCTGCCTGTTGCTGGTGCCAATCATCAGGTGGATATAAGTGTATGTATCCTTTTGAATAGGATTGCATCCTCCTGTACTCAGCTGTGTTGTAGGTGGTATGTATAGAGTTCATAGCACTAGGTGTGCTGTATGGTACCATGCTGGATGTAAGGTGGAGGCCAGTAGGAGCCGGAGCTGGAGGAGTAGACCCTGTCCTGCTATGGAGGTAGTAGCAGCATACACTGGAGGAACCTGTACTGAGCAGGGGTAGTACCTCAGTGGAGGCAGATGGTGTACCTATAGGCTGTGACTTGCTGGAGGATCCTGAAGCTGGTCTGTTTGTAGAGTACTCACTTATTGTTCTTGGTTTTGTGGGAGGGTATAGGGTGGGATCTTCCACTATTACGGGTTTCTCGACCAATGTCAAAGGAGCGTTAAATGTCCTTTACAAAGGAAAAAGAGGAACTTGGAGCTCTTCAGTTGATCCAGCTTTATTGTAAGATTGGTGGTACAGAGTGACCATGTAAGATGGTACAGCATGATCACTCACCAAGCTTATCCAGCCAAGCCTATGCCTTAGTATAGGGTGATGTAGCCTCTAGGTCTGGGAGCAGACTAACATGTCCCAAGCCAGTCCTGTATTCATATATATAGGAGCAGCTTGGGGTAGGCATGACGTCATCCTTAAGGGAAGCATGACGTCATGCTCAGGGACAGGCAAGACCCTGCCTGCATTGCATCAGCTCCTGTGGGAGGAGCAGCTCGGCCCCTGATTGGCTAGGAATGGAGGTGGGTGTGAGCACACTCCCACCCTGTACCTAGGGTTAGTGGGGGTCGAGGTCATGACCCCTAGCCAGGATCCTGAGGTGAATCTGAGGTCACTGGCCAGGGAAGGCAGAGCCAGACCCAAGGTCTTGGTTTGAGTAGGCTTGTAGGCAGGTCTGTGGATAAGCCTAGCGGTGAAAAAGTAAATATGTATCGAATAATTGTAATACCCAGAATCGTCCATTGACAATGTGTCTTGGAATCAACAAAGGTAACTAATCTCTTTTATTGATATTATGTTCTCCAGATTCTTAGAAAATTACTGCTGAATTCATCAAGACAACATTGAGTCTCTTACATGTTTGCAGTCTGAGAAAAGCATCACAGTGCCATGCCCAACAGTAGAAGCACAATTTGTATACTTAATTTAATGCATGAGCTGCATTAAATAAAACTAATGCAGATTTCCTGTTATCTTAGATTGATGAGGTATGTCACAAAAACAAAAAAAAACATGTTTGAAATGATTGGGAATGCTTTTTCTTTATATTGACATAAACCTTTTATAATGACATAATGTTTTTTGGAGTACACAATTGGCACTTTTTATTCAGCTTAAAACGAATGTCAGGAAAACATATAAACACAGGAATAATGATCGTTTACAATAAAGAAGTTTTTCAGCCATGTTGGTTTTATGTGTGTAGAAGATGTTAATGTATAATACACTAAGGCTGTTTGAGTGTGTTAAACTATGTATTACCTTTCACTAACTACTGGATAGGAGGATATCACACATTCAGCCCTTCTCTGTGCTGCCTCAGATGGACAGGTATGGCCAGGAAAAGTGGTCAACTTCTTTCTACATTCCTTGGCTAATTTAGTCTCCCCATTTTATGGCAAAAATGTACATTGTGTTGAAATTCTTTTATTTATCCTGCAATTATTAGGGCCAGGCCCTATTTGTTAAAACCAGCTATAATTATATATCTGTTATCTAATTGACTGGTTACAAAAATATTCTGTACATTTCAGAAATGATATCGACAGGAAATGAGAAAGACTCTATCATAGACATCATAATATTAAACCATTCAAGATTGTTCTCTCTAACTTTCCAACAGCAGTGTATCCTTATATCGGGAGGAGTGCCTGGATGACTGACACCCAATATATAACATATCAAACATATGGTAAATAACATTTACAGGAGCATCAGAATTGGCTGGCTTAACGTGCCCTATTTATTTACAAGCAAGCACAATAAGATTTAAAAATGACTGTCAAGTGTAAATGGCACAGTCTGCAATATTGGTGAGGGCCCTAAACAGAGGCATCTTTTACCTTGTTTACCCAGATGCAGTAACAACCTTTTTTTTAATGAGGCAACAAAGCGATCTAGTTCATGGGGAGGGGAGGGTCAGTAGGTACTTCATTTTAAAAAAGGGGGGGGGGGAAGGTGGCAAAGATAAAAAAAAAAAGAAGAAAAATTACACAGACAGATGTGTCTGTGACGTCCACGGTTGATTGCCAACCTGGTTTATATACATACAAGAGTCCAGATATTTGGATAAGTCCTTAGTCGTCACAGTCCTCATCTGCAAGTCCAGGTTACTGTGGTAGGTGAAGATGTCTCCTAGCCAATTCTTTCCTTGGGATTTCTATTTCAAAGAATGATACATTTAAGTTTGGCACTCATGGCCTTTGATGTAGGTTCTAAACCCTGAATTATTTAGGTAGTCAATAAAGGAAATGCAGACATTGGAAGGTCTGTCTTCCACAGCATAATATTGTGTTGGTAAATTGACTGTATATTTAAAAGCCTTTTTGTAATATAAGCTACTGGTAGGGCAGAGCTGCAACTCAGGAGGGCATTTCAGAATAGAGGATTCAGTGGGATAAGGCATTTTAATCTCCAAGCAAAATGTGTAGGGTGAATCCAAAGTTTGTTCTTTCAACCCTCAAAATAGTATTTTTTTACTGCATCCTAGACAAAGCATGCATTATTGATCTTATTCAGCCTACAGTCTGTATAATAAATGTTTGAGACCATGGATAGCTTTATCTCTAACAAACCAGGCAGGGTGTACAATTAAGAATCTAAAATCCCACCTTTATACTTCCAGAAGTTTTGCTATCAACAGTCAGTCTGATTCTAAACAAGGTTTGGTATACATAAGGAGACAAATCATTAGACCATGACTGAGTATACTATACAAAAGGCAAACAAGGAGGATATGGTTGGTGTGCTCAGACTTGGGTGGAATAAGGTCTTAGAGCACCTCCACATTCAGTATGACTGTTTCCCTGATGGGGTCTTCGTGGCTGAGGACGCCAGCGGAGAAATCATCAGTAAGTTATAATTAGAAGAAAGTTTCTTTTTCATTCCCTTTTGCAATGTAAAAATATTAGCAATTCTCCCACCATGCAATATGAGAGAACAATAAATGCATTCTTATGTTTTAGTGGAATAATTATACAAGTGTTGTAGTGTGACGTTTTATATTCCTGTGATTAATGGTACTGCCAAAAATAGAAACACAGAAGTATTTATTTAATTCCCTTTCTAGGTTACTGTTCTTCTGTTCCTTTGGATGATGTCAATGGACCAATGGCTCTCTACATCACCAAGCGAAGTTTGAGGGGCAAAGGCATTGGCAGAAAGGTGTTTGACCAGAGCTAAGGCACTTGGGAAGAGGAACATTCTTGTAAACTCTGTAGAGGATTGTCAAGCAATGTATGCCTCCCATGACTTCAGGATATCTACAGGCTGGCTCCAGCTATACCAGTGCCCAATCAAAGACCTGAGAACTGACTTTATGAATAGAAACTCTCAAAATAAAGAAATTCTACAGCTGACCCTGATAAAAGAAATTGGCATGGATAGAATTTTTTCATATGAACAAAGGATTCATACAATTCAAAGAGAAAATATTCTCTGTTGGTTTCTTGACTTTACCACAGTTGGGTTGGCTGCATTAGATGTGGAAGGAAGGTGGTAGGCTGGGGGCTTCTGTACAAAGACCACACCCCATAATGCCTCATGCGGCTATATGCAGATACACAAGATATAGCAAAGTCTATCCTGAAAGCATTACTCAAGCAGGTCCAGAATGAGACAGATGCTGCTGTACAAGTTATCTATCCTGTAGAAAACACAGAGGTGGGAGAAATATTTAAGGTTTTTTTTTCAGCTGGACAGGGTCATTTGTGGAGAAGAATGTTTACAAAGTATGATTTTCCATTTGAGACATGCTTTGTATTTTCAGTTCTTAACTTGGATACAGGCATTGTATGATTTACACGTCTAATGCTGCAAATAGACTGACAAGGACACTTATGAAATATTGCTTGATAATTTTAGAATCTAGTTTCCTTTAAATCCTCCAGTTTCAAGTATTTTGCATTTAGATTGTTTTGTTGTAAATACCCAGTACTGGAAAACCTCGCGTATAAGCACTTGACTTTAATATAGACCACTTCAGATGCCTACTCTAGCTTATTGAGTCTTTCTGAACACAGGGGGAGGCTTATATGAAAGCTGTAAATGCTACAGAACAGTACATTGTATGTACTAACATTTCCAGGCCCAAGTACGGCTTATAGCCCCTAGAACATTACCAGGTATTTTTATACTTCATTTTCACACTCTTGTTTAGGTATATCATTTTAGCCTAGCCGCCGACATGCAGGCAAATAGTTGCAGATTAAAAGAAGATCTCTTACTTGACTTGAATCACATTCCTATTATTTTTCCTTAGTGTAGGATACTGGGTTCAGCAAGAATAGTATAAAATGGCCAGCACTTTGTCCTGCAGAAGGCTTTGGATGGCTACCTGCCTGTGTATTGGGGACATATAATACAGGCACTTATCCTTCCAGTAGGTGCCTTTCATTTACAGCACCAGAGGGCTGGTCGGTCAGTCTCCCCCTCAGATCATAATCTTAGATAGAGACCTATAGGCGCACAGTGAGATAATAGGCGTGAGTGAGATAATCTGGTCAGATCCCAATCATTTCTCATGCAAGATCTCCCATCATATGTAAAAGTGTAACCTCTAACTTTCAATCAGCAGTAGATATAAAAAGATCTATCACTACCTTTTACAAGACAGTGAAGACGAGTTATAAAAGATCAATTGTGCAGACTGTTTCACATGGCCTGCTACAAGTAAATTTATTACTCATATAGATAATAGGAATTAATCTTATTACGGGCATCAATTTTGTGTATAATTACTTGGATTACATATCTGCCACTCGGACTAACCACTCCTCTAACCAGAAAAGAAAACATTACATGCTGAATGAAAAAAGGGGTGTTATTTTTTTGGTTTGTGTTGTTTTTACCGAGGTATATTTCTAGACAATTCATGGCAAGAAAGAGAGTCATTTGTCCTCAGTTAGGGTGTAAATGAATTCATGTGTAATCGTTTTGTTCTTTATTCTTTTACTTTGGTCGCCCAAAATTGCAGCATCAAGTTAAAATATCTAGAATTTTGTCTCGGGACGTTTTGCGATCCATTGAGCTATTTTATGATGATTCATAACTCTGTCCTTAAGTGCTGCCAGTTTGGGGAACTTGTCCATTGGCATGCTGAAACCCATAATGGGCATCTTTAAATATTACTGCCTGGAAGACATGAATTGAGCATTTTTATATCGCTATCATATCGTTTCATAGGCTGTTTTCATAAGCTAGGAATTACTTATGAACATCTCCTCCTGGAATACATGAATTAGCCTAAAAATTTTTATACCAACATATTGTGATAGCACAATACCACTTAACCCCTGCAGGTGGAGCATGACATATAGCTTTGATTACAATAATCATAGAATATAAAGAATGCAGATGGAAAATATAAAAAAAAAACACATAAGCGTTAAGCGATACCTCTAGCTCCTTTAGAATACTATATATTTGATTTGGAGTTGGTGGAAAGTGGTCAATGTACATAAAACAAAATGGCGCATGGCACCTCTCAATTAACCTTTCCATCCCAGTCAACATCAAGATGGCTGCAGACATCCCTTTTGCTGTTCTCTTAATTCTACCTCTCCAGCCTATGTATATAGGTAACCTACCATCCTTGCTTCATCCTTCTCTGAGAAGAGTGTTGCCATCTTTTGGAAGCTGTCCTGCATACAACCAATAGCCACTTTTGCAGATGTGCACCATAAATTGATCAGATGTTGAAAAAGCTGATGGCTAGCAATAGTGGTATAGTATGTATCGGAACGGGACTATAGCTAATCTAAGGATATAACTCACTGGGGATGCAGCCAATCAGAGGCCTCCCTTTTGGCAGGAAATTCAAATGTGGGGTCACGTGACCTAGACCCCCCATGGTGTGGCGCCAAAATGGACCCGTCAGAGCCCTCCCTTTTGGCGGGAAATTCAAAAATGGTCACATGACCCAAACCCCTGTGGTGTGCCGCCGAAATGGTGCACTCTGATTGGTTGGCTGTTTAGGTCATGTGACCTCTATTATGCAAATAAGGTCACATGACCCCAATTTGAATGGACCAATCGGAGGTCGTCATTTTGGTGGGAAATTATAAAAATTTGGTGAAGTGACTCTATTTTTTTAAAAGATTTTTGCCAAAAAAAAATAGAGACCTCTGATTGGTTGGCTGGCTGTCCACACGTCATACCGTCAGTCAGCTGTATGCAGCAAGCAAGTAGTTATGTGACCTTATTAGCATAAAGAGGTGTGGTTTATTATGTAGATGAGGGTGTGACTATAGTGAGATATTTTTTAAATACATAAGGTAGTTAAATATTAAATAGAAATACAATAGAACCCACATATGGAGTAGTACACATTCCACTTTTTATTTGTTGTAATCTCATTTCATTTTTTGTTACATACAAACTATCTGGGTGTCTTATCTATACATGAATCGAGATTCATTGTGGATGGTCTTTGGTCGGTTCATATATGTTGTCCGTGGTGTCTGGTGTATATATGTTGTTTCTCATTTATCTACTGTGTCCTCTGTCATTACAGCGACAGTGGTGGTGGTGGTGGTGCTGCTACTGCTGCTGCTACTACTGCTGCTGGTGCTGCTGCTGCTGCTGGTGCTGCTGCTGCTGATAACGTCGGAGCTGCTGTTGATGGTGGGTCTTATACATCTCCTTACTGGACACCGATGTTTTATACCCCCGTTGCTGCTGCTGCTACTACTGTTGATGCTGATGCTAATGCTGATGCTGATGTTGATGCTAACGCTGGAGAAGTCTGTGCTGGTGCAACTACAGCTGACGTGGACACACATGATTGCACTCATACGGATTATTTGGAGACACGCCACTTGGTAGAAACAGAGGAGGAAGAGGAGGAGCAGGAAGAGTTGACTTCTCCAGTGATTGCTGAAAAATCACCCGATTTACTAACCTCCACTATCGTGAAGTCTCTTAGAACCACCGGCTTCTGCTATCCACCAGGGGACACCGACGTCGAGCAGAGTCGGAGCGAGTTTTTCTTACCTCTCCAACTTACTCACCCTCCACAAACACGAATGACAGTGTCAAAAGTCCCGAGATACCCACGCAAGTGTTGCTCCTGTTGCTGGTTCTGCTGTTGATTCAGCTCACACTGATGGTGCTTCTCTTCTTACTTTGAAACACTCTATGGGTATCAAGAGGAGTTTTACCAAGAGTGGTGACCAGGCGTCCAAGAAGAGAAAAGTGCTAGTGAAATGTGAACCACCTACACCTTCCAAAGTCCCCAGATTGGAGTTCTTCATCGACAGTTTGAAGCTGGAGATCTGGCTTGACGGGGTTAGGATCTCCAAGGAATGCTACAGGGCCGTAAAGTGCACCTCAACGCCCACCAGAAAAGTAAACTTCACCACTGACGCACTCCTCAAGCTAATAGCGACCATCACTAACATCCAAGAGGAGGTACAGATACGCGACAGATCGGTTTTCCAAGGACTACCCAATTACAACACATGGTTTGTCGTCCTGGATCCGGAAAGTGCGCTGTATGTTGCTGTCAGCTATTACAAGGATAAGAACGTCATCCATGTGCGCAGGTACGAAGGACCCCAGAAAACTGCGACACAGGACGGTGTGACGCTTTCGACCAAGGGACTGAAAGAACTGGGTGACAAAAAAGAGATTATTCTTGAATTTCTCGATAAAATTTGATTGAGACATGTGTGAGCTAGTGCTGACATATGTTTTATGTGACGTGAATGTAGATATATATACTTTGTGTAGGTATGTTGCGTATATAGGTGTACAGGTAAATAGATAGATAGAAAGATAGATAGAAAGAAAAATAGCTAGTTAGATAGATAGATAGATAGATAAATGAAAAATATTGAAAAAAAATCTCTTCACATATAAGTAACTCAGTGAAAATGGATCATCATATCTGTGAAAAGTGTTTCAAAAAATTACGACAGACACGTGGAAAAATGTAGGGTAATACCTAAATTTTGTCCTCTATGCGGCGAAGGAAATTGCAAAAAAATCACCTGTCGACGCGAATCTCTGGACGGAGTGACTTTTCCTCCGATAATATGCACTATACCGGAGGGTGAGGAAATGTTCACCAGGAACTGGCCCACAATACAAACAAGAGTCAGGGCACACGGGAGTCACGTGAGTGTAACAAACTTAAGACTGCCAACCGGTGAGTTGAGTGACGCTGTAGATACTATGCGTCAGATGCACAATGCAAAGATTCAGATACAAAATGGGTTTGTCAATAGGTTTAATTGTACAACACAGAGAAAAGAGAAACAAGCTACGCTACTTGCACGCCTCCCAAAACAACGCGTCTCTTTTACAACCCCTCCCCACCATAACTAATTCAGAAACTTTTGAAGAGCTTCTCTCCCTCATGGAAAACACTATCACTTCCGAAGAAGTACAGAAACTTTGCGACTCTGATACCAAGTGGAAAGTTCTTTTTCCCACCAATATGAATGTTTGTGTTTACATTGGAACCTGAGAATTCCCCACAGGGGGTAGGGTTACCCATTCAGGTCGACTTAAAAAGAGAGGAGGTATGTTAGATTTTCCCAACAGAGACAAGTATGCGTCTTTCGCTGCATATCCTTTCACTTATACAAGACCGGCAAACACTCTTCAAAATTGTTGCATCAGTTCGATTCCACTGTGAAACCTGAAACCTTTCCAGGTTTGATCATCAGCGACTTACCCGCGTTAGATATAACTTGTTCGATATACAAATAGCGGTTTACACCACCCGTAAAGTGAGGGGTCAGAACCTGAAAAACCGAGTTACCCTGATCAGGCCACCTTCCAAAACATCGGCCACCCGAGGTAAAGTCAACCTACACCTGTCCGCGACACACGGTTTGCACTTGTCCATCGTTACAGATTTCAATGAATACGCTGGCATCTACAAATGTCCCGAGTGTAAGTTGGTGTTCACGACTAAGTTCTAACTGAAAAGACACAGGAACCAACTTTTCCCTTGAAAGTCACCTTGAAATACGTAGGCGGAATCTACCAAAATTCGAAGCACTAGCAGATTTTTCCATTTTTCCTCCCGACGGAAATTCAAAAATGTACCCTTACAAAATTATCTTCGATTTCGAAGCTTTCTTCAGACCGCCTAAAGAACTGTCGACCGAACACGTGTCAGTCCTGTGGGAACACGTCCCTCTGTCGGCTAGCGTTGCATCCGACTTTCCAGGTCGTGGAGGTCCGGTCTGCTTCATGAGACAATCCGACACAGATTCAGACCCCTTGTTGGATAAAGTTTTGAATTACATAAACGACACCGCCAAAATCATGGGGAAGCAGTGCTAGAACTTTACCGGCCGATGTTAGCGAAGTTAGATGAGAGGATAGCTGAAGCTCTCCACCTAGAGGGGCGTTCAGTCCTCCTGGCATCGACTTCAATGAAACTCGGACAAGACACCCTTTAGTTGAACTGAAGAAGAGACTTTTGAGATATCTCCGCCAAGTTCTGGTCCTAGGTTTCAACTCGGGGCGTTATGACTTAAATCTGATCAAAGTACAGCTTCACTCTTTCTTCTCCTTCAAAGAGCGAGAGAATGAAGAATTCAGCATTATAAAGAGAAGTAACCAATACTTTTCGATTTACACTCGACACATTGTTTTCTTGGACGTAGTAAACTATTTGGCACCTGGTTATAACTATGCGAATTATCTACTAGCTTTCACCAGAAATCAGCACAAAGGACACTTTCCTTACGAATGGATGACATCTACCAGGAAACTGGAAAACAGAACACTACCACCAAGATCTGCATTTGACAGCAAACTGACTGGCACCAAGATGTCTGAATCTGACTACGCCGAATGTGAAAAAGTTTGGTCCGAACAGAACATGCAAACTTTCAGAGATTACTTGATCCACTACAACAACAAAGATGTGAAACCCTTCATAGAGGCACTGAATAATCACGCTAAATTTTTTCAGGGAGTGCAACATCGACATGTTCAAAGACGGCATCTCCCTTCCGGGCTTGACTTTACGGTTCCTTTTTCAAACCACAGAGACCCTGTTCATGACCTTCCACCAGTTTGACTCCCACCTCCACTCTTTGATCAAAAAAAAATCTGGTCGGGGGCCCTTCTATAATCTTCCATAGATTTCACGAGAAGGGTGCTATGCTGATAAGGGAACACAAGTACGGTGAAGAACGTGCGAACACATCCTAGGTGTAGACGCTAACTCTCTGTACTTGCGCTGCATGAGACGCCCCGAGACCGAGTTCAAACTGAAAATTAGGCAAAGACACTCTAAGGGCGCTTAAGAGTGGTTGCGCTATGTGGAGCACGCCCACAGCGTGAAACTTCGCCACGCTTTCAATGGGGGGAAGGTATCTCTAGGTTGTCGAAAAATTCGCGTAGATGGTTTTCACCCGTCCTCTAGCACCGTAGGTAGTTACCATGGAAAAAAGATTCTCTTGGGAACACCTCTTCTTAAGTGGTATTTGGATCACGGTTTAACAGTCACCGAAGTGCACCTGTTCATAGAATACTTTCCTAGAAGTCCCTTCGCCAGTTTCGCAGACGAAGTAACCGCAGCGCAAAGACGTGGTGACATAAACGCGAACGAGAAAATTCTGTCAGACTGTTACAAGTTGATGGGAAACACCACATACAGTAAAACAATTTGCAACAAAGAAAAACACACCACTGTGAAATACACTATAGGTCGAACCTTTAAATTATTGACCAATTCATGGCGGTTCAAAATGGGTACAGAGTTGAGCACAGATCTCTTTGAAGTCGAACTGCAACCAAAAACAGTCAGGAACAATCTTTCTATTCAAATAGGATTCATGGTGTACCAGTACGCCAAGTTGAAAATGTTAGAGTTCACGTTCTACTTTTTGGATAAATTTATCGATTGACACGATTACGCTCTTTGTCAAATGGACACTGACAGTCTTTACATGGCTCTCAGTGGCGAATCGTTGGACCGACTCATGAAACCCGACCTGAGAGAATCGTACTATAGAGAGAAACGCAACTGGATTCCAACAGCGGTGTGTGATGACCACTTAGAGCTTTTCGTAAAGACAAAAACCCAAGGCGTCAAAGAATGGATCCCCCTCGCTTGGTGAGATAATACCCTTTGTTGTTGTATTAACTTCATCTACTTTGTCCACCGACTTAGCTCGTGTATCAGTGTTGAAAAAAAAAACAAGACAATGTGTACTTGTGATCCCATTTTCACTTGGGAAATAATAGATGCATCAGATGTTTTGTTCTCTAAGGCTCGGTTGTTAAACCAAGGTGTTCATAAAGTGTTCGTTTCTAATGATGTATTTGATACTTTGAGTGTGTGTTTCAAAGATGCATTATAAAGAGTGGTTGGTAGCACCACAGATAGAGCTATAAGAGTATATCAATTCCATAACGAGAACCCATGTGCTTTCGTCAAAAGGGGATATACGATAGAATTGATCAACACATCGCTTTCTCTTTTGCAAGAGAGCTCAGACTTCTTGAGAAAAATATGTCATTGTTCAAAGGGAACATTCGACTCTTTTTGTCAAAAGTGTGTCGACCGAATGTTGTGTAGCAAAGCTCCTTACCCCAGTGTACCAGCTGCTCAACTGAGAAGTATCATGTCCAGACAAACTGAATGGAGTACTTGGTATAGCACTTCAGTGGATTTCTTTTGTAATATCGATGAGATGTGGATGGGAAATATGGCTTACACCTATCCTTCATTTCAAGAGGGTACACCAAGATTACACCATATACAGTCTGAATTATGACAAACAAAAGTTGAATGTGTACATCTCAATGTATGGGTTCTGTCATGTCCCTCTCCGATATTCGTCTATATCATGTAGAGAGTGTGAATTTGTATTTAGCAACTTGTAAATAATAAAGTGTAAATATTATTTATTAAAATAAATTTGTTTGTTAAGTTTTTATTTTTACTAAACCCGCCCCTAGCCAAGGGGCGGGTTTACTAAAAAGAAAACAATGGATCCCCCAATGGCCCTTCCACCCCAAGGGCCCCCCAAATATTTCCTTTTTTTTTTTTTTTGTTCTTTGCAAGCTTTTTAGCTTGCCTTTTTTTATTTTTACAAAAAATATCTCACTATAGTCACACCCTCATCTACATAATAAACCACACCTCTTTATGCTAATAAGGTCATGTAACTACTTGCTTGCTTCATACGGTATGATGTGTGGACAGCCTGCCAACCAATCAGAGGTCTCCATTTTTTGGCAAAAAGTTTTTAAAAAAATAGAGTCACTTCACCAAATTTCCCACCAAAATGACGACCTCTGATTGGTCCATTCAAATTAGGGTCATGTGACCTTATTTGCGTAAAAGAGGTCACGTGACCTAAACAGCCAGCCAATCAGAGGGCACCATTTTGGCGGCACACCACAGGGGATTTGGGTCAAGTGACCATTTTTGAATTTCCCACCAAAAGGGAGGGCTCTGATTGGTCCATTTTGGCACCACACCACATGGGGTCTATGTCACGTGACCCCACATTTGAATTTCCCGCCAAAAAGGAGGCCTCTGATTGGCTGCATCCCCAGTGAGTAATATCCTTAGATTAGCTATAGTCCCGTTCCGATACACACTATACTACTGACAATATTGAGAAAGTGTTGAAAACAAGTTGTTTAACATTATCATCACATTTTAACCATTCTAAATATTGGTCCAATGGGATTGAAACAGCCCCGGAGGGCCAGCATGATGCTCCAATGAAGTGCTAGTGAACAGACTCGCCAATACTTTGGTGCACTATAATGACCCATGGGCACGATGTACTCCTGCATTAGAAGCCTTTAAAAGGTGAACTTTAATGCTAGAGAATAATTGCCCCGAGTAAACCATTATTTCTCGATTAGAAGACCATAGAGACTCTGCATTTCTTGTGTGTAAAAGAACATGGCATTAATCTATAAAAAAAAATGTCATTCAATGGGTGCATACATTTATATATACAAAAGCTGGCACTTACCTGGCGAGGACTCAGAGACAAGTGAGGCTTAATCTAGCTGTTGTATGAGAGTTAGGTATAGTGGTTGAAGGTCACTGACCAGTACAGACATGATTTGGCAGTGCCTCATAGGGTATAGATGAGGTAAACACTATTACCTGTAAGCCTGTAGGCTAATATTTACCCATGTCAAATCAGATCTGTGCACAGACGAACAGCATGATTGCATTTTACATGTGTACACTCATACATAATACACTAGATACACATACAGATAATACACTAGGGGAGTGAATATCTATGATTTGTCCTATATCATATCAGTATTCTTATTTCTTCAGTTAGTGGTCAGACTGGAGTAGTTTTAAGAAGATCGGAGATAAAAGATAGAAGTATGGTTCAATTGAGGCACATACTACTGACCCCTAGGTTTACAAATCTCTCCATTTTTCTTAAAGAGGTAATTTCTATCACTGAATTGGTTGATTTATTTTCTATATTTCCTCGGGTTTGAATATGACTGATTTGTTTTCAATTTTTTCTGTACATTTTCAATGATTTGTGTCTATTGCCCAGAGGATGAGAGCCCCTCTGTCTCTGCCCACACCACGCTCCCCGCTAGAGAAGTTTCAGAAATGTTTGACCTAGGCCTGCCTTTATTTACTTGGTTACTGTACAAAAATGATTATTCATAAATAAATGAAGAGAGTGAGGGATCAGAAGACCTTCATGCAAGAGTATGGAAATTAAACAACTATACACACATTCAGTGCACTTGCATTCTTTTATCCAAAATATGAAGAGAAGGTTCCTGCATCCCTGTGATTTGGGTATGGTTGATAGCACAGTACACATATCAATGGTATGTGATTCCTATATTGACATGTTAATCAGCAGTTCACATACTTTGAAAAGCGCCCTATGTATATATGGGATATGTTTCACCAAACAAAAATATTGAAACCCAAACTGGCCCTTAGCCGCTCCCCTTGGCCAGTCAATGAACATAAATTTTCCTCTCCCCAAATCCACTAACATTCCCTCTTAAATAACCAACCAGCTGCCGACCAACTTGGTTTAAAACACCGTTTTCTTTAAACGTTTGGGGAGGTTTGAAAATGGTTTGGATAAAAATGTTACTGATAGATATTATGTATCTGGAATGGTTACCTATACTGCTTCGTCCTTCTCAAAGAGGATCTCTACTTGAGGTAGAAAGAAGTCATCCATGCAACCGACCACCATTTCTATTTTCATTCGTTCAAGGTCTGTCTTCCCATTCAAACCTGGAAATGGAAACAAAAGTCAATATGACTGTTTTGAAAATATAAGACTCTTGTAATCTTATTCACACTATAGTGTCACTTGATTGTGGTTCATGTCATACGGGGCATGGGACATTACATGATTGTAGGGTAAATTAGCACTATTGTATCCCCAGTCTCAGGTCTAGAATTCACATACCAACTTGGCTTGCCAGGAATCTTCCAATGGCAGAAGATTGACAGTACATTTTCCCATCAACCTCCAGTAGAGGTAGTGATCCATAGGGTGTATCTGTAATAGGTAAAAAAGTTTTCTTTTATAATTTAAAGTATAGATTTATAGTATAAATATCAAAGTAATATCAATAGTGCCTTGCTACCCTAAAACACCATTCATAGACTCCTTTGACCTGCCCCAATTAAGGCCAGATATTCTATAGTTCTCAACAGGTTTTTTTGACTATCATGTTTTTTTCTCATTATACATAACATTCTCTTGTCCCAAACAAATAGTTCTAGAATAGCATGGTTTAATTTGACCGTAATGGTGTTTCAATAACAACTGCCCCTAAAATCCAGATATTACTCTAAAAAAAGGCCTGTTGAGGTATCCCTTAATTCAGTTGCTAGCTTTTCCAATGGTATCATTGCTGTGTTGCTATAGGCAGTTTCCTAGTAACCATCCATTTATCAATTTAAGAAACCACTTTCAGCGTCCCATTGCTACAATGTAGCTCAATGATGTGATATATGCAGGGCATAATAGCTTGGGATATTTGTATTCAGATTGTCAATATGTACACTCACTTGGCTTAAACTTCTCCCATTCCTCTGTGTTATAACGGATGTCTTCATACTTAATGTCGCCATAAGCCATGAGGATCCTGGACACCTCAGCACGGGCCCGGATGTCAAAGTAGTGCAGCTTGTAGGACGGCATGATGGCAGCTACTGGGCAGGGTGGAACAATGTGGATGATGTTAAGGCCAAAAAATATATTGTTTGTTTCCAGTAATATGACTTGAAAAGGTAGGTTTTTTTTTTTTTTTTTTACATAATTATGTAGATATAGGAAATGTTAGCGCACATATCAATGGATGTAGCAAATTCTTTGATTTCATTACAAAATAATGATAATTGCGAAAGAGGGGAAGAATATGAAAAGGAAAAGGGGAAAAATGTAAAAATCCTCAAACAAATTAAGGACAATTCCTAAAAAAAAATGACAAAATTCTTCAAAGTCAAAAAAAAAAAAGATTTTTGGCCCTGTTTTGCTTGGGTCGGTAGGGTTTCTGGAAACACAATTTTTTTTTTGGCCTAAGCCTTTAATGGCAACTAATGCATCAATGCATCATGCACATTGGTCAGCATCATGCATAAATGTAGCCCATACAATTAACTCACCAGGGCTACATTCATGTATCACCCCGACCCTCTGTGGTTGAAGCACCTCCAGGGGGTCGGCAGGATGCTCCAATGAAGTGCTGGTGGCCAGACTCACCAGCACTTCATTGGCGCATCATGCCATCCAGTATAGGTATGATACACCCATGCACCCAAACAGTCCTTAAAGAGTTAAGTATTAACAGGTTATACATGATAATGTATTACAGGGCCGGGATTGCAAAAAGTGACCCATTGATTATCTTGGGATGCACTACCGGTTTTGGCTCATTATTCATGTACGGGTTCAGACCACTTTTGGGTCAATTTGGGTACCATATTATTCAAGGGGTATGCTCAATCCCCATGCTCTAAGACTATCCCAGCAAATCTTCGTGAAGTTGAGTCAAAGTGTGTGAGCCTTCACGCAGTGCGCTCCTGGAAATTTTATTTGCTTCAACCATTGCCAGGGCTGACTCAGCTTCACATAGACTGATGCATGCGTTATGACTCATCTTCACATACAATGACGCATGGGTTATGACGTAGTTTGACACATAATGACGCATGGGTTATGACACAGTATCACGCATGATGACGCACTGACCAATTTTTGCTTGTGGGGGGCTAGGAATGGGGGGGGGATTGTGGATTTTTATTTTTGGCTTTATTGTGAACATCAATTCATCTGATTATCCTGTTTCCATGTGAAGATATCTTTCCTCACAATATCATGTTTTACCCATTCTCCTTGGAAATGGATGGTTGTGGTGTTGATAGATGATTCCTTGTAGTTTTCCTGGGAATACCTGTTCAAATCAAAACAAATAATCATAAACACAAAACAGAAACAGTCTAAATCTAGACCACCCCAGTCCCACCCATATTGACAATGAATGGTCATTCACTTAGTCCCCAGATACCAGAACTTATAACTTAGCATTCTGAATCCCCTAAATCTCCATAGGCTTTACTCATAGTTCTAAATCTACTACTATCTTGGGGTATTGCCACTAAATCTTGGAATTAACAGTAAGGCATGATCAGACATAATCAGTAATAACAATATTTTACTGTAGAAATACCTATCAACTGGGATTTGAAGAACAAATTAATCTAGAATTGTGTGACCACCTACCAGCACATCTGTCCTCCTTGGCTGTCTCTACTTGTCTGTTTGAACTCAGGAGGAGAACAAAGAAAGGGAGGGAAATTTAAAATGGACCAATCAGAACACAGAAAACTATGTAGTGTGTCACCTTGCGTGAAGTTGTGTCATAATGAGTGAGAGTTGACAGAAGTTGACACAGGTTGATGCATGCTGACAGAGTCTGTTATACCCATATTGGATACAACATCTATCCCTTTTTTTCATTCAATACAGACCATTTTTACCATCATATTAAGAAGTCCTATCTATTTCCCCTAATCATATGTGACCTAGCTGATCACTAGACATCAAACTTTTTATATTCTGCTAAACCAGGCCCAACAGATGCATAGATCACATGTAAAATGCAGATAAGTCCAACTCAGTGCTAAGTCCCATAGACAAAACAAATCATCTTTTTTGTCTTATATATGCACCGAATTCCATATTCTTCAGTATCATTATGTTCCTGATTTATGTATATTTCATATCATGTAAGAAAGAAAACAGCTATATGCAACATAATCTATCATATTGACATTCAATCAATTGGCCCATTCTGTAAAGTACAAACAGTTAGAATTTGTACAGATTCCATAGTCTCTCATTGTGAATTTGAGTCATGCTGAGTGAGATCTAGCAATTATTGACGCATGCTGACAATTGTTCACCAAGTCGTCCCTCACATCTTCATTGAAGTAAGTGATTGTATGTCAAGTTGAGTGAGAGTTGACATCTGTAGACACTTGTTGACACATGCTGACCCAGTCTCCCCTACCATCTTTATCACAGTGAGTGATTGTTCATCAAACTGAGTGAAAGTTGACAAGTTTAGACACTTGCAGACACATGCTCATGCAGTCTCCCCTACCATCTGTATCAAAGTGAGTGCTCATTCGTCAAGCTCAGTGAGACTTGACCAGTATTGACACATGCTGATGAACATTCACCCAACCTTTCCTACCACCATTATTGAAGTAAGTGATGGTTTGTCAAGCTGAGTGAGAGTTGACTCAGTATGACACAAGACAACACAGTTCATTATCACACAAAGGTTATCACACATCATCACTCACCATAACTCATCTTCACTCAGATATGCTGGGATCTTACCATGTCTGGATTCTGCAAAATGTCTCATATTACTTGGAAAGGTTTGGCCTACATAAATCATAGTAGATATTGTGCTTAGATGGGGATAAGGGCAAGTTTTATACATGTATCTGGAGTGCATTTAAGATTTCCAGTAAAAAAAAAGGAACTTTGTAACTTCAATCTTCTGTCTTCCCGACTGTCTGGTACACTCAAATCTGAACTTAAAAACATGTATTAGGGCTTAATATAAAACTTATTACTGTAATACCTCGCGTATAAGGCGCATCTCACGTATAAGGTGCACCCAGAGGGGGAGACCCCCCCGAGGGGTGGATCAGCCACCGAGGACACCAGGGGAGTTTAGTTCTATATTTCTTTTATGTTTTTAGAGGTTTAAATAAGGAAAAATTATCAAAATCCGGTACCGTAGTTCCCCGTACAAGCGCCGGTCCGCCATTTTGAATGTTTACATGCACCCAGAACGAGGCTGCAGTAGTGGATCAGCCGCTGTGGTGGATCGAGACACGTTACGTCACTGGGGGTGTGGCGATCGGCTCCGCAATGCTATCTCTACGGGAAGAGGTTATTCACATAAAATAAAACGGTATGTCTTCTCTCCAACAAGACCCATAGCTTCAGGATCCAGACATAGTATATAGTCTTAGAGCTTGGGGATTGAGCATACCCCTTGAATAATATGGTACCAAAATTGACCCAATAGTGGTCTGAACCTGCACATGGATAATGAGCCAAAACTGGTAGTGCATCCCAAGATAATCAATGTTAACATCTTTAATCTTGTTCAGGGGACCAAAAGGATCGAAAAAATACCCGTCACGTTGGGATGGTGGGGGGGGGTTCATGGTGGGCCCTATCAGACCCCGGCCTAACATGTTGGATTCTATGATTTTACAGTAGAAATATGAAAAACATAAGAAATGTGAAGCATTTGTAGAGGATATGAATGAATGTTATGAACTGTGTACCAATAGATGAGGGCCTAGATGAGCTCCACGAAAAAGTAATGAAAAATTGTGAAAATTACTGAAAAATGCTTAAAAATTTCCCAAAAATGTAAAAAAAAAATCCCAAATAAAAAAAAAAAAAATTCCAGGGTTTGCCCTGTTTTGCTAGTGTAGAGGTACACTTTACTAAACCATAGGAGTTGGGTACCGTCTGACGTGGCGGGTGAGTCGAGTCGTCGGACGTTCCTCAGGTTCCGGATAGGTGGCAGCACCGATCCGGGTCTGTGGGGACATCTGACGACGAACACCTGGGTCCGTATATAAAGCCCAGGGCTCAGCCGCTACGTCAGAGGCCCTTCTGGCCTCCACACTATGTAAACCACTGTCTTTTAATATTAGCTGCCTCTTTGATATCATCCGGCAGCCGTGAGTGTGCATTAAGTAATAAACCTAACCGTTGGCATACACTTGGAATACTGTCTTACTCTTTCTTTCCGAACCGTAAGACCCGAACCCCCCAGGTCCGTAAGGCCACAAACCCTTACACTGGTGCCGTGACCAGTTAATTCTGGTGTATAGCCCGGACGTTATAACGTCCGAACGGCTAGTACATGGGTTAGACACCCTTAGGGAAGCTAAACCAGCAGGGCAATCACTTGCCCAAGAGAATGGAAATGGATCGCTAATGCTCCAAGCCCATTCGGACTCACAAGATGCGGAATCAGCATCTTGGAGAGATCCCGGACCCCACTATAATGATAGTGAGGAGAATCTGCCAGACTCTGTACGACGCGAACAGTCCATACAGAGACATAGTAACTTAATAGGCCAGCAATCAATTGTTGACGAATTATGTGATTCGATGTTCGAAGTCGGTGGTAGTACTAACCCAGAACATCCGGCACCAATGCGAAAAAGGGTAACATTCGGAGAACTACCTTATAGGTTACCCAGGCCCGAATTACCAATATTAGATTATAGCGCTATAGATGGCGACTTAACCTATGCGGTACCGGAAGGTGAAGAATTAAAACGACCGGATGTCCTGTTGTTGAATGAAACTTATGTAACTTTGAACGAGAATTTAAATACCTTGGTCAAAGCTAAGGATGAAGTATTCCATGAAAAACTTCAGATGGAAGAGGACCTAACTGGCATGCGAAAGGAATTCGAAGCCAGAAGGAGCGAGTACATGAAAGAACTCGAGAATGAAGAACTAAAACTTCAATCTATGAGAGAATCATTCAATAAAGAATATGATAATAGGCACATTCGTATCCAAACATACATAGATACGAACGACCAACTAAACCTTGATAAGACAAAATTCGAATCCGAAATTCGCCATTATCAGGATGAGTTGGATAAATTGAAACTTCAGTGCAGTAAACAAGCTGAAGACAATGAAACCATCCGGGTAGGCATCATAGCTTACAACAAACAACTGGAGGAGGATAGACAGAAACTCACAAATGAGCTTCAGGAATTGCAGGCCACTGCAATAACTCTAGATAAATATGTAGAAGCAGCCCAGTTAACTATAGGTAATATAGACCCAGCTGTGGTATCTACAATGTTGGGAAAGACATCTAAAGATGCAACCCCAATTAGATACAGCCCATTCGTTGATGATGGGGCTGACAAGAATGTGGTATCCGGAATCTATAAGAAACCGGATAATGCTGCAGTAAATGGAACCGCATCTAAACCAGTAATTCCAATGCTGGATACGATAGGTCCGGCACCACCTATACCAGATTTGAGTCACAAAATCAAAGCGACTCACGATGGCGCTACAGGGAATAATAATAATACACCCGTGGCACAACCAAGAGCACCCGGACCAATGAGGCATATGTTGACACCACCTTCATATTTCCCCCAACCCGGCCACAGTACACCAGCAGTACCAAGATTACCGAATCCAACCCTAGGTTCTGGTAATGGTCCTACTGATGGACGTTTTCCGAGACCAAATCCGCCACGAAACAATATTAATGGCGGTACGTATCAACCGAGAACATCGTCCTATGGATATAGAAATAATTATAATCCATCGGGAAGTGGCAATTATCAGAATGGTAATAGCTATAACCGGGGATGGAATCAAAATGATTCTTACCCTAGATACGCTTCTTCTGGAAACACCGGTCACAATAGTGGATGCCCTGGTGGTTCATCTGGAGGCTATAATAATAATGGTCCACCAGGAGGAAACCCTCCAGGCGGCCCAGGAGGATCCGGATTCGGAGGATCAGGATCAGGAGGAGATGGCAGGAAACCTAACAGGAGAACTTCTATGCCTGCAGGGATGCAAACCATCTTTGATAGAAGCCAATGTATACAAAACCTTGGCATTGACTGCTACCGAAAGGGAGCGGACGGCATGGAAGTCATGAACTGGAGCATGCGAGAAGCAGATAGACTACGCGGATGTAATAATCCGGCACGTAGACAGGCACGGATACCCCCTCCATATGATTCTAATGATCCATGGAAGGACAGGTACCAAGCTTTTGTCGACGAAGTCAATTGTAGTGGATGGACAAAAGAAGAAGCTCTGCCATATTTGATTTGTTGGTTAAATAAAGGCGGAAAAGTAGCTCTCAACCAATGGAGAGCAGCTTACGGAATATATGGTACCTATGATCAATTGGTCGAATGTGCCGCATACCTTTTCGGATCAATCGTTAGAGAAGATCCGTGGGTAAGCTTTAAGAAGAGAACACAAAAACCTAAAGAATCACACAAAGTCTTTGGTTTGGAGCTACAAGACTTGCTTTCGAAAGCACGTCCAAATTGGGCTCATGATGATGATTGTTATCTACAAGAATTGTTCATACAATTCTATAGTGGATTGCGAGATCCGGATCATAAGCAAGTGGTGTGGGACTCCTGGAAAGATGACACTTCATTCAGTGATCTGTTCATAGCAATTGATGGACATGACATGAAGAAACGTTTGGTAGGTCTTGGACCTAGTCCAGTAAGAGCAGCTCCTTTCCAATACGGGGGTACACCTGCTCCAGTATACGATACTTCCCAATTGGCTCCGGTTGAATCGAATGAAGTTAATGAGGAAGATGAATATATCTCCGATGAAAACGGAGAATATATTGGTTCAGTCCATGTGGCCGGAAAGTATTACCGACAAAAGCGGTATAGGAAGGTACATTCGAGAGGGAGAGGAGGATCTGTTGCTGGTAAAACAGCTTCCGGATCAACTCAACATGGTAGTGCAGCCTCTACGGCGAACTCAACTGTAGCAGCCACAGTTGCTCCGACTAACATGATGGAAACATTAATAGCCGGATTAACAGAAGCTCTAAGGAGACCAAGAGTTGATAAATCTCAAAGGAGATGTTTCAGATGTCAGAAACTGGGGCATTTTGCTCCCGAATGTATGGCTGAAAAGCCTGTTCCACGTAAACAGGAGAGTGTCTCTGGGATAAGTACAGAGGAAAACTAGAAAGGGATCTCCCGAGGGGCAAAGAAGGGGATCCCAGTGACAAATCTTGCCATAATATCACCATCCGTGACGATAGTTCGCATTTAGTAACAAGATCGCCTAACACCGAGGTGGTTGTAGACACCCGGAAGGTTAGGGAAGCTGATATAACAGGTGCCACGGGCGCACTGGGGAAACCCAATATCAGTAACGAGGCAGGCGGCTATGAATTAGCCAAGGTCTGTGGTGCCCACCTGCCCCCGGGTCATCCTTGTCTTGAATTCTTGAAAAGATGTGGATCGACTCCTGGTGTGAAAAATGATGTTCCGATTGTCACGGACATACCCTCTGTTCTAAACGGAAGGCGGTGGTATGTTTGCCTCACTGTTAACGGAAGATCTGCCGAATTCCTTGTGGATACGGGAGCTAGCCACTCTTGTATCTCCAGGGGGTTCTACGATCTTATACCGGATGAACATGAGACTCTCAAATCGGGAGGAAGTGCTCAGACGGCCGACGGCAGTACCTTGCAAACGTATGGTAGAACTTGTGTGAAACTACAGTTGGATGGTATCCATGACTATGTCATGAGCACCACCGTTGCGGATATAGCAGATGAGGGTATACTCGGGTTGGATTTCGCATCCCTGTATGGTGCCGTGTTGGAACCCCAAACAGGAGTGTTGAGTGTGAGACACCCGTATCCCGTGAAAGTTAGATGTGTACTGAGACAAGTGAGCAGTATGGCTAGTGTGGCACACACTGTGCGAATCCCTCCAGGAGTAGCCTGCGATGTGCTTGTAAGAAGTGATCCTGCAATGCGTAATAAGCCTGCAGTGATAGAACCGGATGTAGTTACGTTATCAAGTATCGGATTAAATTCTGTAGACACGATAGTAGCGAATGCATCCTGGTCGGTAGTACCTGTCTCCAATACTGGAAACACTACTATCTACTTGAAAAAGGGACAAGTTTTTGGAAATGTGACCCTTTCGGAAACTGTAACGGATAGTAAGCTAAGCTTACAGAAGGTAACAGGGGATGATGAAATTTCGGAAGACTTATTTAAGTTGTATGAAGAAACTTCATTAGAGGATCCGGAACACCGGAAAGAGTTCTATGATATGCTCTGTCAGTATCATACTGCCTTTGCCAAACCTGGTGAAAAACTAGGTACAACAAATAAAGTACTACATAAAATAGATACTGGAGATGCCGAACCCTTTAAGATACCGTATAGACGGTTACCCTTAGCAAAAAAGAGAGTAGCTGAGGATGAAATAAATAAGATGTTGGAACAGGATGTAATAGTCCCTTCCAATAGTCCATGGAGTAGTCCTGTGTGTATGGTAACAAAAAAAGACGGTACTATCCGTTTCTGCATAGACTACAGGAAGTTGAATGGAATAACGAAAAAGAATTCGTATCCATTACCGAGAATAGATGAAACCATTGACTCCTTAGGGGGAAACAGTTGGTTTTGTACCCTAGACTTGCAATCAGGTTACTGGCAAGTGGGAATGAACCCTTCAGATATGGAGAAAACTGCATTTTCAAGTCATATTGGATTATTCCAATATAATATAATGCCGTTTGGATTGTGCAATGCACCTGCAACATTTGAAGCAATGATGGAAACAATTCTAAGTGATTTATTGTGGAAAAGATGTCTTGTATATCTTGACGATGTCATAGTCTTCGGGAAAACATTCGAAGAGTGTTCTAATAACCTGAAAATGGTACTAGAACGTATTATCTCTAATGGTCTCAAATTGAAACCTAAGAAATGCCACATGTTTAGAAAGTCCATAAATTATTTGGGCCGCATCATCAGTGATGAAGGAATAAAGGCTGATCCGGAAAAAATCGAATCAGTTACGAATTGGAATAGACCTAAAACACCCAAGGAAGTGAGGTCCTTTTTAGGATTCTGTTCCTATTACAGGGAATTTATTCCGAATTATTCTAGAGTCAGTTACCCATTACAAGCAATAGCTAACTGGACTCCAGGAAGTACCAAGGAAAAATTTCCTTGGACACATGAACAGGAAAACGCTTTTCAAAAGCTAAAAGACCTGTTCACGAGTACTCCCGTATTGCAATATCCGAATGAGACGGATCATTTCATACTGGATACTGATGCTAGTAATGATAGCATTGGTGCAGCTCTCTCGCAAGTCCAAAATGGGAGAGAAGTACCAATTGCCTTTGCCAGCAACACACTGAGCAAGACTCAGCGCAATTACTGCACAACCAAAAGAGAGTTGTTAGCAGTAGTCGTATATACCAAGAAGTTCAAACATTTTCTATGGGGAACGAACTTTACTTTGCGTACGGATCATTCCTCTTTAAGGTGGCTACTGAACTTCCGAGATGCTGAAGGCATGTTAGGCCGATGGCTAGCCCATTTATCCGAATATGGGCTTGAACATCAACAGATTCAGCATAGACCCGGAGTTAAGCATTTAAATGCTGATGCTTTGTCTCGAATACCAATCCGGAAATGTGATAATCCGGATTGTACTGATTGTGGAGCTCATAGGGCAGTGTTAGCAGGGATTCGAAGACCATTCGTACCCCTAGTTGCCAGTATACTGGATTGGTCTATGGATCACATACGACATTTCCAGGAAGCTGACTCGATAACTGCGCAGCTACTGCAATTAGTACCAAAGGGTATACGTCCAGCTAGACCAGAGGTCTCTCTGGAAAATCGAGAAATGAGAAGGTTTCTTGCTCAATGGACCGAGCTTGAAGTCCGGAAAGGCGTGTTATACCGTTGGAAGCCATGTAATAATGGTGATAGAATCATGCAAGTGGTGATACCACATGCCATGAGACATGACATTATGTACTTCTGTCATGGACATCGGACCAGTGGTCATTTCGGAAGGAAACGCTCGCTAGCACGACTTTCCAAGAAATACTATTGGCCTGGCATGACACGGGACTTGCAAAGATGGGTAACCACCTGTCCGGATTGTTGTAAAAACAAACCCGGACCCGGGATGGGCAAACTTCCCCTATCCCAAGAACTTTTCGGAGTTAGATTCGCAAGAATCGGGGTAGATATTATTAGTGGATTTAATACAACCGCTAATGATAATACCTGTATGATGGTAGTGTGTGATTATTATACGAAATACACTAAAGTATTTCCACTACCGGACCACAAAGCAATTACTTGTGCCGAAGCTTTTGTAAAAGGTTGGGTACTAAGCTTCGGTGTACCATTAATGTTACACAGTGACCAAGGCAGAGAGTTCGAATCAAATCTCTGGCAGGGTATGTGCGAATACTTAGCTATTTGCAAGACTAGAACCAATCCGTATAGACCACAAAGCGACGGATTGGTGGAAAGGTTCAATAGAACCCTCATCCAAGTCCTAAAGTCACTCGTTAATGAACATATGGATGACTGGGATGAGCAATGTCATTTTGTGACACATGCTTATAATAGTACGGTACATTCAAGTACAAATTGTTCTCCGAACCTTTTAGTATTCGGAGAGGATTTGATAATGCCTGCTGATCTAGTTTTTGGAGTCGTAGGAATGGACCCTGAACTACCTTGCCATGTAGTTTTTGTGGAATGTTTAAGAGACAGATTTAGAAAAGCATATGAGTCTGTCCGAATTGATTTGGAGAAAAGTGCCAAATGGCAGAAAGTAGGATACGATACCGATCTAAAGCATCGGAAATTCCAATCCGGAGACAGAGTCCTCAGATTACATGAACCGCTTAGACACATAAAATTAGCGTCTAATTGGGACGGTCCCTTTACTATAACACAAATTATCAGTGATTGTACCGTAATTATTAAATCTGACCTTGGTCGACTCTATAAGTCAAATGTGGCTAGATTAAGGAGATGGTCTGGGAGGGAGACCTCCACAGAAATGTATGGTGAAGGTTCCGGAAAGATCCTGAACCAGAATCGCATAATAGACCAGGTAGAGAACACTACAGTGAAGCGCGACCGTTGTAGACCCAAGAAGTGTTCCGAATCAGTGACACCCACGCCAACACCGATTAAGCGTGGGGGAGTTAAAAAAGTCTCGGCAGGTGAAGACAAAAAGAAGAGGAAAGGTGTTTCTAAGGCTAAGAAGCACCTAGAGAAAGCTCTTCAGACTGTCAGGTCCGATAAAGAACTATCCGAGAAGGGGAGATACGTTCGCCGCAGCCCCCGAATTGCCCAGAGGACTGCAGTGACCTAACCTGTATACACAACGAGTGTAATGTTTACATTTAGAGGAACGGATGACAACTGACCCTAAAGGCTTATTTGTCGCCCCCGCATGATGTACCAATGGGTAGTGGACGGATAATCCGGTGGATTTGCTTAAGCTTTCCATAATCTCCACTTAAATCCCCAGTCGAGTCATCGGGGTGAGCGATAATTACCTAAAAACAATCAGTTTGTTGATGTACCGCCTGTAGCACGTGCGTTTCCGCATGACGTCACCGTGTCCAGTCTCGGCTGACCTCTCGTGACCTCGCGGACCGCGAGGAAATGACGTCACGAAAGCTGGCCTGTCGCCATATTTGTTTTCGGTAACGTTCAAGACGGTCGAGCTCCCTCCCTTCTTGGATTTTACCGGCTAAGCAAACCCCCCGCTGCTCCTCCAGAGTCTGTCTCCTGGTAGACAGACTCCGTTTGTGCCGGCCCCGGCGCCGTAAAAGCCGGAAAAAGGAGTAGTTTACTCCCGTGGGCGATTCCCCAGTCATGGCTGAGGAATCCGTAGCTGCAGCCAAGCTATCCGGTGACCCGGATAAGCTGACTCCGTCCGCAGAAGCTTTTCCGGAAGCTTTGTCGCCTGTTACACAGGAAGAGAGCGAGATGATGGACGTGGAGGAACCCACGGATCGCTCGTTCGAGGAGAAGCTGGCTTCATTCTCACTAAATGAGCCAGAGAAACTATTATCTCCACTCCCGGCCGAGGGATCCGGAGCGACTGCGAGTGCTGAACCCGCAGCGACAGAGTCCGAAACTACCCATGTTGACGGACAGAAGGATGAGTGGAAGCCAGCAGTGGCGGAGCCTTTTCCAGCTAGCTATGATGGTCGCTACCTGTATGTCCACCCGGAACTGCAGGCACAAGTGACCTACGCGGACGGGACACCAGTCAGGATGGACCCGAAAGTCAGGATAGCTATCGAGGGCGTCATGGCTCCCGAACAGCTGACCAGGATGCCTCCCGAGTGGCTTCGAGACTGGCCGTGGTTCCAACGGGGACTTATGGTGGACGCTGGTTTCCGTGAAACCGTGTACGCAGCTAACCGAGCCTTCGAGCTCGGAGCGTATCCGAAGCCTGACAAGTCCCTGTGGAACGTCAAGGCTACGAACATCAACTGGGTAGGCTGTGTCTGGGATACCGATGGCCAGACCTACCCACGCCCTAGTGCTATCCGGACGCCGTGCCGGACCACTAAGGAATTCCGGGAGGCCGCTGCTAACTTCGAGCAGTGGGATGACGGTTACTACATAACCGAACAGGAATTGGTGGATGTCCAGAACAATTCACTAATCGGATTGGACCGAGCTGCAGCCCTTCGGACGGTTATTGTCCGCCGTATGACTGCCGAACAGGAGGCACAGGAAGAGGCTAAGAGGGCCGCGGAAGCACCCGCACCTCCTATCCCCGACCTGAAGCTTGCCACCAGAAGCTCCGCCAGTGCTACATCAGCTACCGGCAGCACTACTACCCCAGTAGAAGCCACGACCTCCAGCACATCCGGAACCCAGGAACCGGAGGAAGACTGGAAGGTCAGTAAGAACCGACGATCCGCTGCTCGGAAACTCAAGAATCTCCCGGATTCTGCGAGAGCCGAGCCGAAACCCAGCACCTCAACCACTGGTAGTACTGCCATGGAGGTTGAGTCGTCTGACGAGGAGTCGGTGCACGAATCCTCGGTTGAGTATGATGAGAAGGCCACTCCATCAACTCAAACCGAGGCCGAACGTTGGGCTAACGCCAAATCCGGATTCAAAACCCGGATCCCGACGTGTTTCTCCGACTGTGCATACGGAGTTAAGAAGGACGGCTCTACCCTCTATGCCTGTCCAGACTCAATCAATAAGAACGATGAGTCGGATGATGAAGATTGGATGCGTCTTTCGGACGAGGACCCCAATCCGAGCAAAGCCTATCGAAAGATGTGGCTTATGCTAAACCACACCGAAGGGTATTACACTTATACCCAGAGGAGGAAGCTGCGTTGGGCTTTAGAGAAGTGGTACGGCGACGATCAAAAGTCCTGTCCCTTCTCTATCTGCCAGGATGCGAGTGATGTCTCGATCCGGACCTGGAGTACTCCAGCCCGGTTCCAAAGGCATCTGGTAGAAGCCCACTTCCACCATCACCCGGTTTACATTTGTGATCCGAGTTATGGTAAGAAGGGCAAGAAGTGTACTACGAAGGTGCAATACAACCGACGTAGTGATCTGGCTAGACACCAGAAGAAATGCCACGCAGAAGGTTTGGACGGGGCACGGAAGCGCATCATGGAGCTTCATCAGGAACTCATGAAGGAGTTCGACAGCCTGAGCGAGGATGCTTGGTCTTAGATCCGACCAGGGGACCAAGTCCTCTGCGAAGTTCCGAAGACCAAGGATTCGAAACTCCGAGCAAAGATAGTCCTGACTCCTGGAAAGGGTAAACTGGACATGCACGAGTCTCTCTGGCAGAAATGCGAGGAATCCGGAAAGGATGCAAAGAGAGCTCGTGAAAGGAGCAGGAGAGATCAGAACCGTGGCGGCAACGGTAATGGTCAGAGCACGACTAAATCGAAAGTCAGAGCAGAGGACCGTTCCAGGTCCCCTCTGGCAAGGCACCCCGCAGAGCAGGCTCAGGGCACTCCGGTGTTCAAGAAGCCCGAACCTGCCGGATACGCTGGAGCCGTATCTAAACCTGGGAAAGTGAGTTCTCGAAACTTTCCGTCCTTAAACCAGGGACCTGGACCTGAGAGCCAGACCTTGGTGGTAGGAAAGGATGGTCGCCTTATGCCAAAGAAGACCACCGCATCTGCTGCCGCCGGATCTGCATCCGCTCCAGCCGCCCCACCAGTTACCTTTACCCAGGAGCAGTTAAACATGTACCTGCAAATGGGACTGAAACAGAATGTACCACCTGCCTTCTGTGTACCAACGACAGGTGTGTCCGGAAGTCCTAAACCCGGAAGTGGTCCACAGGCCGCCTCGACTCCTCCCAAGGCTGTCGCGGCACCTGAGAAACCAAAGGACGCTATTACCATTAAAACCGGTAATGCGGAAGTTTGGTTCGAGAAGTCTCGCCAAGGGGAGGCAGATGTCCAGAAGGCCATCTACACCCATTGGGAGAAGAGCGTTCGTGAGAAAGCGATCGAGTTTCATCAGGGTCTCCTAAACGAAACTCTGTTGTGTATGAAACAGGTGGGCGACGCTGAAAAGCAACGTCTCGAGACTCTCATCCGGGACGATGTGAAGGCCCAGGAGGAGGCTGCCGCAGCTGCCCAAGAAAAGGCAGCTATGGATGTACACGTGTTGGAAAAGCGTGTAAAGGAGGAGATCACTCGGAACACCAATCTGAACACTAAGTTCATGAGGGTGTTCGGAGTCGACTTGGACGAGTGGGACGGCACTCCCGAGTCGGCTTTAGCTCTTCTGAAGAAGAAGCATGCTAAGAAATCCGTTTAAAGCATGCTAGGGTTATTTCTTCCATAATTTTTTTTTCCAACACCAAATGACCAGATATAGTGTTTGCGGAACCCTATAGGTCTGCGAATGTTTTATTCACTAGTGCATGAACACCTATGATATGTGTTCCGGGTTCCTTTGACCAGTCTATTATATAATTCAGGTTGTATAACATTTATTGCACCCTGAATAGCCTATTCGGATTTATAATTTCATCAATGAACAATCCGATAGTAGACTTGCTGCTGTGAGACGTATCCGGATGCCAGTTCCAGACTCCTGCTGTTACCCGTGCTAACCAATTACTAGGATGGACTTTACGATTTACCTCTACAACTCATCTGTACTCCCGAATGGACTTATATCAAATACTACTATTACTTCCGGATCAACCTATATCGGACTATTATTTTACTTATGTCAACTAAGCTTAAAAAGGATTACGTTCTCTACATAGTTGACACATCCGGACTATTATTCTACAAATCTACACCATTCGGATATACTATAAACTTTAGCACTACTAGAGGATTGTGGGTAGCTGCCCCAAATCAACTACCGTGTTCACTCTGTATAAGGAAACTATAAACTTTAGCACGTCCATCCCGTGGTTAGCTGACCACACCTACCTACTAGTACCCGGAGGATACAGCAGAAGACTTCAGCAGCATTAATAATTTCTGTATATTGTATATAATGTCATATTTCTATTTTTCTATAATATTATATGTATGTACATATCCACTAGATACATATTATGATACGGGTACATAGATATTTTCTTGAAACGGATCTCTGATTATTATTAGTATTCATATTATAAGATCCGTTAAATCTCACCAGAAAACACATATTATTGTCCTGCGAGACAAAATTATATAATAAGTATATTGATCTGGTGCTATAAAGATTGTTAGATACACGGTGATAATATATCATTATCATATTCATTACCACACCGTGAATTTTTTCTTTTTTTCTAAGTGTATGGTATATACATCCCTATTCGTACTACTCACGGAATCTTTAACGGATTCGTATAGTATTAATATACGACATGTCATTAGATAGTGATGTTACTATAACAGTCTTCTTTAAGACTACATATTCAAATGTGGTGTCAATACTACAAACACACATACGGATGTTATTATGTGATATGTTTTATTATCAACAGTTCCGTTACACATAGCTGTCATCATCACATGTATACGATTCATATTACTTGTCTTATTAATTATACCTGAAATATAATAGAATATTATGTGGTATAATAATTAAATAGACAGTTCCGTTTCACATAACTGTCTCTTCTTCAAGTAATTCGTATAATATTTCAACATCCTAATCGTTATATGTAACTAAATTTCACTATCGAATATATATATATATGACATCTGGTTCACAATTTATTTAGTGTTAATGTTATACCTATGGTTGTACCTCTATTACTAAAGGTTTAGACATGTAGAAATGTTATCCTAGTAATATTATATGTATAACACCCTCCTAAATGTCTGGGGGAGTGGTGTAGAGGTACACTTTACTAAACCATAGGAGTTGGGTACCGTCTGACGTGGCGGGTGAGTCGAGTCGTCGGACGTTCCTCAGGTTCCGGATAGGTGGCAGCACCGATCCGGGTCTGTGGGGACATCTGACGACGAACACCTGGGTCCGTATATAAAGCCCAGGGCTCAGCCGCTACGTCAGAGGCCCTTCTGGCCTCCACACTATGTAAACCACTGTCTTTTAATATTAGCTGCCTCTTTGATATCATCCGGCAGCCGTGAGTGTGCATTAAGTAATAAACCTAACCGTTGGCATACACTTGGAATACTGTCTTACTCTTTCTTTCCGAACTGTAAGACCCGAACCCCCCAGGTCCGTAAGGCCACAAACCCTTACACTAGGGTTGGTCAGGTAACTGGAAACAAACTTTTTTTAGGCCTTAGATACACACTGCTTCTAAAAAGGTCAACTGGTCTTATGATAATTAGAGAATATCTCATTCCTTATTCAGTTATCTGAAGAATGAATCCCTTAAGCTCTCTGTTTCTAATGCATTATCATATTCAACATCCCTTACTCCTCAGCTATAATAATTTGATAAAAACATTTTATATGCACGTACTTGTGAATGTATACAATACGATAATATAAGTTTCGAATGCCCTCCAGTAAGTCATATTTTTTTACCCCTGAGAGGTCAGGTAGGTCATATCTCACGATCCCGTGCCATGATATCAGAATAGGGACAGCCCCAAAGGGGCACACCCTATGTATATACTTTCTATGTATGAATATGCCCAAGGGTGTAAGCAGATGAAATTTTGAACCTTTCTGAGACATAGTATTCATCTAAAACAATGCCATTCAACAGGTGGATGTATGATTTGTCGCCGTAGTGAATGCAGTTTGTAACTGACATTTTGGCAAAAGTGAGTTTCCTTCTGTTTTAATATATATTTACCTTCATCTAGCTACTATGAAATTACTGAATTAGCTCTGTCTATGCTATGTGTGCCTACAGGTCCCATTGAAATATTGCTGTATTCACTTGGTGCTACATGTATATAGTAAGTGGAACACTTCTTTTGTCTGTTCTGCAAAACTTGAAAATGCAGTTACAGTCTTCTTGCACTAGAGTGACGATAACTATATACAAAAAAAGCTGGTACTTACTTCGTGAGGACTCAGAGACAAGTGAGGGTTGTAACTATTGTATGCCAGTTAGGTAGATGAGGGTGGATGAAGGTCATGGATTAGGAAAGATATGACTCCCCAGTGCTCCCATAGGGTACAGATGAGATAATGTTCTGTTATGCAATGTTGACCAATGGCAAAGGATTATCAGATTTGTACAGAGATAAGTAGTGTGACATTGCATTTTACATATATACACATCTACATATTGATATAATGTTATATACATAAGGCCATTTCATTAAAATACCTTTGATTATGGATCCGCCGCCGAGATTTTTGACAAAACCTCCCCCCAAAAATCTCTTTTCTTTACCTTTGGCGCCCAGATTTTTGAAGATCTGAGGGGGGGATTGAAAAAAGGTACATGGTGATAGCCAAACACCCAACTATTTCTTTCCAATATTCCCTTCCCCAAAACGTATCACCAAAAATATTCCTTTAGATGCATGAAAAGTGAATTTTGGGGTGTTCTAGGTGTTTTGTTTTCTAAAACCTACCCTATTTACATGATCACGTATTTTTATGGCCATTGCATTAAATAAATAGATTCTGGCAAGGCTGTCGAAATATCCGTCACTATAAAGCAGAGTAGCAGGTTTATCTGATTCATCTGATGAGGTCATCATTGCCGAAATGCATCAGTTGCCGCATTTACTCCATGGAAGGGGTTACATTGTTTTTAGAGGAGAGAGAGATACAAGATAATGATATTACACAGGAATATTTTGTAAGGTTATTTGCTGATATTCACCAAGGGAATAGCAATCATGCCAGGGAAAAGTATCTGGTGTTATTACACGATTTCTATGACTCCCAGTGCTTTTCCTGGATATTCCCATTCTGATACCTGTCGATATTGCAGATTCCAGGATATCAGCACTCCTTACATGTCCTAACATGTCATATACATGTCCTAACATGTCATATGTGACCCATACCAACAAAGTGGTACTGAAGTCGCACATGTAGAAGCCTAGATATAGGCTTCTCAAGTGGTAGAGTGTAAAAAAATATCAGATTTTTTAAAATTGATATTTTATCATTTTTCTAACATATGGGTAGATATCTTTCAGAATCCTTGCCTACTTAACTGAATTTAAGCCTCCAATGCCGAAAAAACATAGCTATAGTTTTCTTGGTTATATAGAATTACATAGGAATTATATAGGATTCATAAATTATTATATGTTTGATATGTCAATTATCTAAGTTAAATCAATTTTTAATTGATATGACTGAATTTACCGACAGAAGATCCACAGAGGTACACCTAGTTCAAATATGCAAGTGTTATATACCAAATGAAAGCTCTTGATGAATATACCAATAACTAAACATTTTCTATGTGCGACTTCCGTACCATTTTGTAAGGATGGGTCACATATGTTACATGTTAAAACCTACAAAATTTTCATTGGAAGGGTAGGGCTCGAACCTGCAGTCTCCTGATCCCAAATCCAACTCCCTATGCAGTGCGCCACAGGGACTGACAAGAAAGTGTGGGTGTTTGCCTGTATATATGTATAATGCATAATATGTATTGAATGGGCTATCAGGCACCTCATTTGGTGTATCGTAGGATATTGAAACTCGTGGCCGATAGCCCATTCATCACTCTCTTATTAAACATACCTTTGATTTTCACAGTTCAATATGTAAAAGAAATGTTTGTAGACATTAAATATAATTCTAACCTTTCATAAATTCGATTACTATTTCTTTTAAAGTAATTGTAGAGTGCAATTGCTATTAAACCTTTTCTAGCTTTTGTTGTGATAATTCACCATCTAAACGAACCTATACAAAGCTCCAAAATGCAATCTTTTGGAGGAAAAGACCTCCACATTTTCATTATGACTTCTTTTGGAAGGCTTTTTATTGAATATACATAAATTATTCTGGCATGCTCATTGGCACATCTGCTATTGTAAAAGAATGCAACGGGCTCTGAGGTCATTGTAAATCAAATGCACCTGAATGCAGAATGCACAGCACTAGCTACTTGCTAACAAATGATGCTTATAGGTGTATTTTGACAGCGGTTGCATATACTGAGGTTGCAAGTGGACCAGTGGTGCTAGTACCATTCTGGTAGTGCATGCAGGTGTGACTACACTGCAGCAACCAGCTAAGGCCTAAATAACATGCATTCTCGCGACACTCTATACATGGGTGATTTTCCACACCTGTAGGTGTAAAGAGATAAGCCACAGTAACCATACCTTTGAAGTTGTATTTATATTACTAAGCCACTATGTGCTGATTTAAGAATATTATTAGTACTTTTGTATGTAGGGGGAACAGAGTGGATTCCCACCAGGTATCATATAACTGACCCCTGAAACCAGTGTAAGGCACATGCTGGTGACCAGCTTCAGCTAGACACTACGACGCCACCCCTATCCCGCTAGTTTGAAATTGTATTTGATTATTAGCACTTAAAAGCACTACTGAGTTATACCATAATATATATGCTGAACATTGCTTGCATTACTTTATAAAGGATAAACATAAATTTGCAATATCCTCTGTGATTAAACAATGAGTTATCTGGTCATTTGGTCTCTTGTTGTGACATCATAGTATACTTCAAAGAAGCCTGCTGCCTACACTTATAATAGCAGATATTCTTTTCCTTTAAATATGGGTTAGGAGCTCCGTCTTTGTGATATTATTTTTATCATGGAGGGTAGGTTTGCTTTTAAAGTAATTTGATTCCTCTTTTTGTATTTTCTATAATCCATGAGGGGCCTTACTGAGATACTTTTTACTATGTTGACCCAGATGTAAATACAAACGTCTTGCGCTAAGGCAACATTATAGTATTGATTAATCAAAGTAGAACTATAGACCATGTATGGTTTTATACCATTGTTTTATTTTATTTGTTTCTTATAGATAAATACAAAGCTGTGAGTCAGGTCATATCACAATCATAAAAAAAATTCTCCTTCGCGTTTGTTTGAATAGTTCTGCCGGTTTCTAACCACAACAACCTTGAGTCACAGTTTAGTCCAGTAGTTGGCAGTAGTGTGCCAACCTTCCGATAGGAGGAATGGGCATTTTACCTTCATATTTCAGATCACATTTTTCTGTTAAAGCAGGGCTAGTTTTGTAGGAATATGACCAAATTAGCCACATAAATGGTGTTTAAATGAGAAAAACCTTAGAAAATGTTGCTTGCACCACTTTTTCTGGACATAACCCACCAACAGAATGAAATTTTCAGCTGAAAATTAGCTTTTAGTCTTATTTTAATCCTTCTAGGGCTTTTTATGCACAGATATCCATTCAGGGCCTACCATAGGGAGAACTAGCAATTTTGGTCAGGTTTGCGGTGTTCAGTCAAAATTTCACTGACCGAGCAACTATCCAATTAATCAGTAGTAATTTGTCCCTGAGTGCAGATATTGGTACAATGTTGATAAAAGATATTTTTAAATGCATAGAGCAGAAAAGGCAGAGCTAAAGAAATGATCTCCTGATAAGACATCATCTCATAAAAGTGGGATTAATCATAAGCCTAATTTTCATCATTTTTCAGCAGTTTTATCACATTTTCCATGATTTTGTGATTTTCTCCGGGGAATGCCACACCATATCTTGCGAAAGCAATGCCCTCTTCATCATCATGTGACTGTATTCAATACATATATAAAGTTTGGCAGCTCTAGACCTTTCACTTGTCTAGTGCACGAGTCTTTGATGATAAAATTCGCTGCTCGGAAACAGCACTGAAAACCAGTAAGAATTTCAGTGTGAGCTACACATATGGACCCGCTCATATCTTGTCATTGAGAAAGGCTGTTACTACCTCACTTCAGCATATGATAGAACAGAGTCTGAGGTTTCATAGAAAAAAAGTTTTAGTTTAATCTGAAGACACCCTGCCTAATTAAGGTCACATGGAAGTAAATGCTGCCCTCTCCTGAGTCATATGGTATTCAGGCCTGCACTGAAGGGTGTTCTGGCTGCTGATTGGTTTAGAATTTGACAGAAGAAATATTGGTAAAATTATGAAACAAATCACAGGTGTTCCCAAATAGTTGATAAATGGAATAGTAGGTGTGTTTTTATATTATGCCAGGGATTAGGGATTTTATGAGGCATGCAAAAGTTAATCTGGCCAATGGAGATTTTTAGGCCCAAAATAGGGTAGAATGGCACTCACTGCACATATCATTCTCTTATTTAAGATTTTCAGGGTTAAGCCTATCCAACATTCTGTCACATTGTGTATGAGGAATGAGTTAATTGTGCTATGGTTGAAACATTTACCAACAAACATTTTAGGCAGCTGTTTTTGTGTGTTTCCCTATATAGAAACAAAGAGGAAATGGATTTAGTTCCCCGTGACCTACAACATGTATAGTTCATATAACTCCCTGAAGGGGGGGGGGGTCTAATACATTTGCCTTTTTGGTCAATATAGGTAAGACTTATACACAAAATGAAATCTACCATGCTGTCTTGGGGCGTTTTGCGATCCATGCTTTGATTTTGGGATGGTTGTTTACTTTTTCCCTAAGTGCAGCAAGTTTTGGTACTTTGTCCATTGGCAGTTTGTGGCCTCCACTCTCGGCAAACAAAAGGCCCTCAGCAATGGTGATATCAGCCCAGGAGAACTACAAAATTGAAAGATATCAATTAGTATCTGTAGAGAGTTACAGTTCAAAATGAAAAGAACTCTGTATATGGGGGTATCTACCAATTATGCAAAAAAAAAAAGTCTTTTGAATTGAATTTGTCAAATAGCTCACAGCATGGGACATTTTTCATTGCATAGGCAACATCTATAAACCATTTACTAATTTCTTAAGTCAATTCGATTTCAGTTATTAATATTAACTGCAATGGGAATAGTGATAAGAAATGATCATAATTCTATGCTGTCTTGTACTACAATGATGTTATAAATGGAATAATGTAGTGTATCATGAAAGTAATAGTTAAAGTAAATTATTCATCACAAATGAATTACCAAACAGAAATAGTTGATTGTCGACTACATTTAAGTAAAAAGCAGCATGCACACTACTAATAAAAATGAGCATTAAAGTGTAGACTTACCACACCAACAACATACTCGCTTTCCAACATAGCCTCAATTTTCTCCAGTTTTCCTTCCAATGCCTCTGTGAATTTCTTCTTCTTGTCTGCCTGTAAGTTATTGGTAACATATAGAATGTAATATCAATGTAACCCATGTCTAGTAGAATGTTAGCGGCTTTAGCACAGCATAAAAAAAATTGGAATCCACTGTTCATATATTATATTGCCTAAATACTGCCTTGATTAAATAAGGATATCTAATGTCTAGTAAACTATACCAGATGCTTCTGAATATATAATATATTTGCTTTAATGTGTAATTTTGATTATTGGAGACGTTACTCATAAATTCTATATATCAGAAATGGTTACCTTTACTGCCTCATCCGTCTCAAAGATGATCTCTATTTGTGGTATCATGAAGTCATCCATGCAACCAACGACCATGTCTATTTTCATTCTGTCAAGGTCAGTATTCCCGTTTAAACCTGAAAATTGAATTAAAAGTCAATATTAGTGTATAGTGATCCATGTAATTTCACAATTGTGTGACATAGCAGAATGATATCTTATGGACACCAAGTCTTTTTGAATTTAACTGTCGATTAGATGTTGAAAGCTCATAGAATGCAAGCAGAATGTGTTATCAACCAATGAGATAATTCCCTCCATCCACTGCAGATTTCTTTGGGGGGGGGGGTAACAACTATACAATGATTGGTCACCATCATACTGGCTGTTATCAGTGCTTACATCATTAGATACATGTACCAAATCAAGTATTAGTGGCCCAGGGGTAGACACTAACACTGGCCCGGTGGCCAATGGCCAATAGTTTTGAGTGCTGGCCAGTGATTTTTTTTTCAAAAACAACATTCCTACTGGCCCAGGTGGCCAATAGAGCCCTCTTACCCCATTAAAGTCTATTGTATCTGTAGAAAAGGCTGTCATAAACTATGAAGATTCAGTCATCTAATCATTAGAGAGACCATGTTATCATGAAATATGCTGGCAAATGTAGTGGTAGTTTAAGGTGACGTCAAGACTTTTTCCTTTGATTTGTGAATCTCTCTTTTCATTATTGCTTTTTGACATAGCACAGGGTTTCCAGCTAAAAGATCCCGGGCTAACAGCTTTAGCTGCAGGCCAATAGATGTCTGAGGTTGTTGGCCCAGGTGGCCAGTGGCTAAAAAGGTTAGTGTCTACCCCTGGTGGCCCTAGTATGACCCCAGCCTATGACCTATTGAAATCACATACCGACTTGGTTTGCGAGGAATCGATTAATGGCAGGAGTTTGGCAGTACTTTTTCCCATCAACCTCCAGGATAGGCATTGCTCCAAAGGGTGTATCTGTGATAGGTAAAAACATTTGTTTAAAATACATGCACATGTATACAATGTAGTTAAATATTTTGTCTTGAAGATCTTCCCCAAAATACCTCTTATAGACCACAATCCACTGCCCAAAAAGAGGCCAAGATGTTTTCTGACTATCATTTCGTTGGTTGTCTTTTTTATTGTGCATGATTCCTTCTTTCCCCAAATAAATAGTTTTAAATGGGGTAGGGCTTTGGTCGATAGTAATGGTTGTTTCCATGACAACTGTCCCTAAAATCAAGATATTGCTCTAAAAAAGCAGGTTGAGGCCCCCTTAAATTAGCTCTTTGCTTTCAATGGTATCATCATCATGTTGCTAGTATAAGGAGTTGCCTTGTAACCGACTTTCTATTTCATACAAATACTATCCATTCACCAATTTAAGATTCCACTTTCATTTTCCCATTCCTTCTGTCAAACATGAATGCCTCAATGCTTTGATGTAATTATACAGGGATATTATAGCTTGGACTCTTTTTTTATCTAAATTGTTAATATGCATACTCACTTGGCTTCAGCTTCATCCATTCCCCCATTGTAATACGGATGTCTTCATAATTAATGTCGCCATAGGCCATGAGAATCCTGGCCACCTCACCACGGGCCCGGGCATCGAAGTATGTCAGCTTGTAGGATGGCATGATGGCAGGAACTGAGCAGGTTGGAACAATGTAGATGATGTTAACTTAAAGGCCAGCTAGGTGTTTCTCATACACTATGATTGGAGACTCCCTACTACGAATTGCACACCCCTTACTTACGAACCAGTCCACTCGTAGTAAGGGGGAGTGGGTGACCCTGCAATACCTATGGTACACTGGTGTGCTGCAGGTATTGTGGGCATATACCTGCAGGCCATGCCTGATGGCTTTTTCCCCAGAGTCTGGGAAGTTAGTTCACTTGAACTCCACTACATGTGAGTTTAGATCTCCAACTGCAGTTTATGTCCAAGGGGCCATGCACATATGACGTCATCAATTTTCAGACATTTTTCCATCCCCCCCCCCTTGTCATCATTTTGTCATTGATTCCATCATACCCCTCTAATATTATGTCATTCACCTCTTGAACACCCTCCCCCCAACTCAATAAACCATCACACTGGAAGGGTCAAAACTGAATGTGGGCAATTTAAATACTCATTGCGACACCTCATTCCACATGCATATCTGATTTTTTTATTTCGTTTTGTTTATTTTTATTTATTTATTTTTTGTTTATTTTTTGCAAAATTAGTTCTTAAGGGGGGGGGGTCGTTGTTATATATTGAAACCTCTCTCTACATACGTTAATCATCACATATATTTCACCAAATTATATATCAAACCTCAGTACCATGTAATATATAGATGCCTAGGCTGCACCCTAGTTACTCTTATTGATAGCAGGGGACGTACCCTACATTCACTATAAATACATGCTGCTTCCTACCTATGGGGAGACCAGCATATGCCGCACTACTACCATCATTCTAAACTTAAGACTCTGTACAATAATATGCTGGATAATCATAGACTTTCAAGATATGACATCATGATAATTTTTATCATAGTGGTGGGGGATTGAAAAAGACTGCCGATCCTCCAAAATCCATCAACCCCCCCCCCAGCTGGCAATAAATGACTCGGCCATAAATTGCATTGATAGGTGCTACTGGTTTTGTATCAGAGGGGCTACAAGCAGGAGGGTGTCCCCTGTGGATACTTATGATGCAGGTTGGGGGGCAGGTGCTGGGTAGGAGCCCCCCTCATATAATGATAGGGTCACAAAAAAGCCTGAATTTGCTCCCTGCAAACTGGCACACTTGTCCTCCCCCTCCTCAAAAATGATAGGGAAAAGAAAATTGCTTCCGTAAACCTTTGTTATACGGGGGATTAGGCTACTGGTTCCCAGTCCTTGAAATCAGAGGAAGCAAATTAGTTAAAGACGCGGGACTTTCAAGCCAACAGAAAAGCATGTCATCAACCCTCAGACACCCCCTTTTTTATCGGCCATCAAAAAGCTTAACACCCCCGCACCCCCTAGCATGGCCCCCAACCATCTCTATAGGATAGACATGTACACCTTTGGGGTGGAAGTTTGCCCCCTTGTGAGTAAGTGTGAAAACAGTAACTTCTTAGGCATGGCCTGCCTGTATACATGTCCCCAATATACAGGCAGGCATCCAGTCAATACCTACAATTGCCCATACAGATGCATGGCTTTCCCCTATATATCTGAACCAGTTGTAGTGATTAACCCTGTCAACCCAAGAATCCCCTTCCAATGGAGGTCAACTTGGTGTGATTTGGCAGAGCCCTAAACTTAGCGTCTGAGAAATGACTTCCAGGTCACACTATATTTAAAAAGGTAAAAAAAAAATGCCTTATATGTGGGGATTTAGTTCTCTCCGGATCCACAAGGGTACACAGAGACCATTAAATTGATATCTTACACCCCCCCTGTTATGCTTCACTTTAGCCACGTGACACATATCGTCCACATCACATCTTTTCACAATATGCCACAACATCCCAGCGCAAGGTGTCAAAAAAAATGTACTGTCCACAGACTATTTTCACAGAGTGTCCATAAGATACAATTTGTCCACACCCAAGAATGACAATGTATCCACAAAATACACTCTGTCCACAACCTATCATCACAAAGTGTTCACAAAACACATTCTGTCCACATTCTTTCATCACAAAAAGTCCAAAGTTTTACCACAGAATATCCACAAAAAACACACTGTCCACATTCAACTTGAACAAAGTGCCCACAAATTATGAATTGTCCATAATCTATCATCCCAAATTGTCCACAAAACACATTTTGACCACAAGTTTTGATCGCAAAGTTTCCACACAACACATTCTGTCCACAGTGTATGGTCACAAAATGTCTAAAAAATTCATCTAATCCACAGGATATATACACAAAGTGTCCACAAATTTCATTTTGTCCACAGGCTAAAATGTGTCCACATTGACACTTTGTGATGGTTTGTGTGGAAAATGTGTGCTCTGTGGACATTTGTAGCACATTATGTGGTGACTAGCAAGAATGTGAACAATTTGTGATGGTTTGCTGTTGACAAGGGGTGTATTTCAGATATTTATAGGTACAGCAAGGACACACAGTAGGTACTTGGTGATTCTTAACAGTGAGACCACCCTAATTATGTATCTAAATGTTGCCAAGCCGGCATTGCTGGGCTAATTTCAAACAGCATGATTTTCTTTAAGGGGTCGTAAGGGGGAGATTCCACAAAATCAATTTTTCATGAAAAAAAAGTGTAAAACACAACAAATCTGCACATATTATACATGGTTGGAAGCATATTTAGTGCCTTTATCAATTACCTTCCACCCTGTAACATGTAAATGGAACAAAAAAGTACTTTATTTAGCTTCTTTTGCTATGAACATCATTATAGGATAGAAATTTGTTATTATGTGACCCATCCTAACAAAGTATTACTGAAGTCACACATTTAGAAGCCTAGATATAGGCTTCTCAAGTGGTATAGTGTCAAAAATATCAGATTTTTTAAAATTGATATTTTAGCATTTTTCTAACCTATGGGTAGATATCTTTCAGAATCCTTGCCTGCTAAACTGAATTTAAGCCCCCAAATGCCTAGAAGACATAGCTATAGTTTTCTTGGTTATATAGAATTACATAGGAATTATATAGGGTACATAAAATATTATATGTTTAAAATGTCAATTATCTCAGTTTAAACTATTTTTAATTCATCCAACTAAATTTACCGACGGAATATCCTTAGATAACCACCTGGTTCAAATATGCAAGTGTTATATACCAAATGAAAGCTCTTGATGAGCTGTAAATGAATATGCCAATAACTAAACATTTTGTATGTGTGACTTCCGTACCATTTTGTAAGGATGGGTCAGATATATGTTACTTCTGATGAGTTCAGATTAATTTTGGAGGGATTTCTTTGTCAACCTCACCAAGTCCTCTGACTACACCACGGCACAGCACCGTGGATCCCAGGGATCACAATGACATAGCAGTTTTTAAAAAGTAGTGTGCTGCAAATATGTCTGTATTATGAGAAAAGTTATGGACATTTTTGCATAATTGTTGAATGTTTTCTCCATGATTTCCTTTATCAATAAAGCTGGGACCTATATTCGTAGGTAGACATGTTTATTTGAATCAAATAAGGGGGGGAGGGCTGTTAATTGATATGATGTTAGGGCTTCCCAGACTGGCATGTGGTTTGGAAAGAAAAAGTGAATCCCTTACAGAGAAAATGGTTTTAAAACTTTGCTATATCATATAGTCTTACAACTTGTGATCCTTACTTCAATTATAATCAAGTTCTATTGGAAATAATATTAAAATTAATTGTACATATGGGCCTACACAGGAATCCACTATTCATGTGGGCATGTAGACATAACTGTAAATCTACACAGGGTACATTATGAATATATTAAATGTTAGCTTGTGGTTTAAAGCTTGATCTATTGTAAGAATAATAGAAGAATGTGTGATTCCATTGCACCTACATGCCTAGGCCGGGTCAGATAAGCTTCTCCCTGTCCGTATATTATATAAAAATCCGCTACATAGTCTAGCAAGCCAACATGAATGTGAGAGAATCCTTCTAATCTAACAAATCCCACACTGGGAATACCCTCGCTAAATATCATAGGTAGTGTACAATCCTGGGGTGTACAATTTAACATTCAGATCAAAATCAATTTTGAATTTGCATAGTTGACAAGAAATTCCATACTACATTGAATGAATGCTGAGAAATCATTTTATCAACCAACTGCCAATGTTAAATCAATTTTCCCTGCCCAGTGGGTGAATGTATGGCCTGCTGACTCACCTGTTTGTGTACTTGTCCTGGTAGTGACTGAATGAAAGGTGAGGCTTCACCTCCTCTACAACATCTGTCGAGGTGTTCGTGGATCGACCAAGGGATCAATGCTGGTTTGTAAGGCCATCCCCTATTGGTCCTCCCCATGTGGGTCAATGTTGATCCCCAAGTAAACTTACTACCCTTCCAAGCATAGTTAAGGACTGGTACCTAGCCAGACCTAGCTGGGGTGGAAGGGGGTGGAGTGAACAAGCTAAGGTTGTGTAGTTTGAGGTCACCCCCACCCACAATGCACTGCATATGGTTAGAAAACCGCTGCCCGAACGCCTCGAGTAATACACTCCCAAGCATAGTTAAGGACTGGTACCTAGCCAGACCTGGGTGGGGTGGAAGGGGGTGGAGGGAACCAGGTGAGGTGGTGTAGTTAGCGTTCGAGGTCACCCCCACCCACAATGCACTGCAAAATGTTAGAAAACTGTACCCCAAACGCCTCGTATATATACACCCCTAGGACCTGGTTTTGAAACTGGAAGTGACCATATATGGGCATGTGACCTACTTTCTCGAGCTTTGATTACCCTACCCTAGGTAGGGTAGGGTAGTTAGGTGTATATAGAGTGTGTGCTTGTTATACATGCGCGTGTGTGGCCTTTCCCCCAAAATACTTAAGGGGTGCCTCCCACCCCATAGTCTACCCTACCACACCCTTCCCTATTGTACCTACCTACTTTAGCCTAGTTAACCTTTGGTTATTTATGTTTTACGTTCTGGTGGGAGAATGTTATGATGTAGGTGCTAAAAGTAAACATTTTTTTTTCTAATTCATTTTTCATACAGCAATGTGTAAACCTTAGTTTATGCTTGAGAGTCTTTAGAGGCACCATTTGACCTAATTTCATGATTTATATGGGTTTCATTGTTTAAGCTTCTCTGTCCACTGGTGACTTGTTCATGTAACCCCAGAGAGCTGTCTGTAACCCTGTGCCCCACTTGTTTTGCTGCCAGTAAATCCAAGTGATGTGTCCTTAGGTGCATGCAGACATGGGTTTAAAAAGAAAGTTCCATGGTTGTAAATGTGATCCTGTGAGTCGGAGTGTTGTATGTGCACCATGAAGACGAAAATGAGTGCGACCAAAGGGACTTCTGCCCCTATATTTTGAAAATATAAAAAAGGTGAAATAAATGTTTCAATGGTACTAGTGTTCCAGGATTAATGCCAGTTTTTAAATTTTACCCCTACCTACCTACCTATGCGTGTGTAAAAGATGGAGTAGGCACTTTTACCCTTGGACATTTTAGGAAAAAAATCTCTCCTTTCTCTTTTTTTCTTGTTGTACATAGCAAAATCTTGTGGATAAAAGTAAAATTTTTGTAATGATTTTCATGACATTTTGGCAAATTTTGTAAAATTTTACAAAAGGGCTTTCTCAGAACAACTTTAGGGATATTTCCCATACCTAAGAATGTCATTTGCCTCCCAAAATTGTCAATTTGAAATTAATGTCAAAAATGGTGGATTTAATGGGGGGTGCCATTAATAACAACAGAACTGCTCAGTCCTTGGTATTAAGGCACCCTATAATTCTGCTGTGTAATTGACATTGTTATGTACTGAATGTTTTCTCTCCATTTGTCACCGGACTGTGCATGTTTTATAGATTAATAAGGTTCCTTTTATACATTCTTGCTTTGTTCTGGAGATATAGGATACTTAAAGAATAAGGCACGCAGAAGAGTTTTGAGTTTGAAAATAGTTGTGGGCCTGTGGGCAAAATGTACTTTGTGGACAATTTATGTATATATCCTGTGGATAAGATAAACACTGTGGACAGAATGTGTTGTGTGGATACTTGGCAATCAAAATTGTGGTCAAAATGTGTTTTGTGGACAATTTGGGATGATAGATTATGGACAAATTGTAATTTGTGGACACTTTGTTCAAGTTGATTGTGGACAATGTGGCTTTTGTGGATACTCTGTGGTAAAATCTTGTGGACTAAAAGTGTTTTTGGACATTTTGTGATGAAAGTATGTGGACAGAATGTGTTTTGTGAACACTTTGTGATGATAGGTTGTGGACAGAGTGTATTTTTGGATACATTGTCGTTGTTGGGTGTAGACAAATTATATATTATGGACACTCTGCGAAAATAATCTGTGGACAGTACATTTTTTTTGGACACCTTGCACTGGGCCATTGTGGATGTATTGTGAAAAAATGTGATGTGGACAATATGTCTCACGTGGCTAAAGTGATGTATAACATGGTCACATAGTCAGGTGTCTTGATAGCAGTGGTGGATCTAGGATTTGGGAAAAAGGTGGGCCCATATCCGTCTTTTTGGATAAACTTTGGGGTTGTGTATGAAGATATTAACAGACAAAGTCAGACAAAGGTTAAACTATCTGCACATTACTCATTACCAATTTACGTTATGCATGCTGATGCTGTTCTAATATTGTCCCAGTAATGGATCAATTTTGAACAACTATTTCATGTCAAAACGATTTCTATATGCCAATTACACATTTGACTAACAATTATTTTGAAATGTGCTGCTGATTTTGCTTACTGCTGCCTAGATCCAGTATTTGGAGCGAGTGAGTGATTAGACTATTATATTGTAGCGTCTCCGGTCTCCCCCGGAGAGAAAATGACCACTCGTGACTAAGTTTGTAACCTTCTCACAGAGACAAGTGTTAGTGCGTTCTGCTGCCACCCCAAACCCAGACTGCCTGCTGGTGGGACACTTCCAGTATTTATACACTTGTAAGTCCACCGACGCTGGTGTATGTAACATACACCGACGCTGGCGACGCTCCTCCAGATAACAGTGATTACGCACGCTGACGTGACTCCGCCTCTGCTGGCTTCCCCCGCCCCCATACCAGGATGGTTTCGGGATCCACCAGCGTCCACTCGGTCTACGCCACACTCTCCCCAATAATTAACAACTTACTGGGAAAGAATGTCAAAGAACCCTCCTGCAGATGGATTTCCAATTTAGAATAAACATTACTACACCATGGCCCCTGGGTGTCTTCGTTATTACTCTATCCATAGTGGTATAACAATACAATCTTACAATATAAAATACATGAGATTCTTTTTTTTTATAAGTCATACCTAGCTTAACTACCCCACCTCTATAAGTGGTACCAAAAACTTATCTACAACTGCTGTCCCCTATGCAGTACATATCATGGCTTCCCCTGCATAGCGTCCACTGAATCGTCTACTGGACCATCCACCGAGACCAGCTCCCTCCAGCCTTTCTCGCCCTCCAGTGGTCGACCTGTTGTCCAGTCCTCCGACCGCCTCCCGATGCCAACCCTGTGGCCCGCCAACTCTGCAACACAAGGTTAGTCATTTTGTACTTCTTACCCCACACTGGTTTCCATGCTTCTGTCGAGGTTCTACTTCTCCCCCGCCTGTACTGGCTGAGCACCTGTCAATTACTCGAGTGCTGTATCCACTACCCTTTCGGCCCCCGTAGACATCCTCCGACCCGGCAGCACCACCGACCCTCAGTTTCCTTTCCACCGACCTCCGCCGATGCCCTCCTGTACTGAAGTCAATGTCTCCCCCTCCTTTAGAACTACTGGAAGAGACACTTACCCTATTGATTGGAGTTTTCTGAGGCGTCCTCCTCCGCCGGCTCACCTTCCTGGTCAGCAGCGTCCTGTGGCGCCTGCAGACAGGTCTGCCCACAACTGCAGCACATCCCCTTATGGGAGGCTTGCCCATACCGAGTTCTGGTGACCTGGACCAATGCTATATCCCCGTTGGCCAGGCTTTGTACAGCTGAACAAGAAACACCCCCGGGGCACCACTCGCATCTCCGGGCCCAGATTTCCCGGATGCCTCAGGTGCTGAGCGTACTCCTTAAGTTCACGAGGGCCCATATAGTCTTGGTTCCAGGGCATGAGTGTCTCCTCCACCTCGGCCCTCCCGGTGGAGTCAGTGATGGGGGGGGGGTCTCGAGGCCACCACCTGACTTACTGCTACCATCCCCTGCACAGGTGCCACTTCCCCCCTCCGGAATGGGCACTATTTTAGCGTCTGTCACAATAATTACCCGCTCTGAAGTAGGTGGTTCTAACCTATCCTCATCGTCAATGCTCCCTTGTAGTGTCTCCAACCCCTCCGGGACTAGAACCATCGTTTCCATGTGGCCCGCCTCCTCCCCTGCCTCAATCTGAAGTAGGAAATCCCCCTTAGGAGACTGCACAAGGAGACCCTCCAGCCCGATTGTTACCATTCTAGGGCATTGCAGAAGCGGTGGCCTCCCTTTAGCCCCTCCTGCCATGACTCCCGTTCTCTGGGGTGTAGCACCAGTCTGTAAACCGGGTGACCGCCGGCCCCCTTTTTCCATGGATCCCTTCCCCCCTGCCGCTCCCCCCGGCTCCAGCCTACTTACTCCTTCCTCCTTCTTTTGCATGCTCGGCCCCGCTTGCTCTAAGGGTTTGTCTACCGGTGTACATGAAAGTAGTATCAGTTCTTTCAAACTCCTCCGAGCTCCAGAGGAAGGGGTCTTCGGGGGAGGGAGGCGACTGGTTTTACCCAGGGTATAACCCGTGTCTAAGTTCACTTGCTCCATCGGTTTCTCTAGCCCCGTTCCCTCGCTGCTTTTACCCTGTCCTTTGCCTTTTCCTGCCTTCTTGGCTTTCTCTGCCTCCTTTGCTTTCTACTCTGCCAGGGCCCTCTTTTCCTCTGCTTCCCTTGCTTTTGCCTCCTACAAGGCCTTTCTCTCCTCCAGCTCTTTCTCGACTAGTGCCTTCCCATTTGGCAGAAAAACGTTTTTTTGACATAAAAAAAAACGTTTTATTTTGGTTCCTAAGTTTGCAAAACGTTTTTTTTTTCAACATCAAAATAACATTTTTACATGTACTCAAAAAAACATTATTTTTACGTTTTATAAAAACGTTTTTATATCAGGTTAAAAAAAACGTTTTTTTTACGTAAAACAAACATAAATAAAAAACGTTTTTATTTGGTTGAAAATTGGTTGAAAAAGCAAACATTTCTATTTGGTTGACAATTGGTTAAAAAAATGTTTAAAAACATTTTTTCAATGTCAAAATCACGTTTTTTAAAAACGTTTTTTATCCAAACCAAATAAAAATGTTAAAAACACATTTTTTGCCAAGTGGGTTCTGTCTCTCCAACTCTTTCTGTCTCACCCTCTCCCTCCCTGCCTTAATCATCTCTGTGTATTGCGCCTCTAGGTCAGGATACCCTGCCACCCCTTCCGGGAACACCAATACCTCCTCCTCCGGGTCCTGTATGATGGGGACGCGGTCCTCAACCTCAGCTGGGGAATCGGGGGTGGATATGGTCACCCTCTTGGTTGGTGTGGTGGACTTCCCCTTTAACCGTGGTTTGGGACAGTCCTTTGCTAATGAATAAGGCTGTACCTTCTCCGGGCTAGAGTCTAAGACTCCTGTAATATTAAAGGTCCCCCCCTCCATGGCCATCCGTGGCCACCTCTGTAACGTCATCGTATCTACTTTCAACTGGGTTCTCGCGATAGGTTTGCCCTCCTTTGCTGCATCACACTCCTTCTCAAGTGCCACAATGTCCAAAGTGCCTACCGGTAACTCTTCCTGAAGTCTAACTAGTGTTTTTGTAGGGGTCTCACCCTCCTTTCCATATCTGTCCACCAGCAGCTTTACCACGAAACGGACTTTGTCCTCCTCCTCTGGGGCCAGCAGGTATTTTCCAGTGACAGGGTCCTTCACAAGGTCAGTCACCCAGCGGGTTCCCACCGCCTGCTTCTCCTCCTTCACCTTCCCAGGGGATCTCCGAGTTCTCTTCTCAGGGGGGTCCTCCTCCGGCCCCTCGCAGCCCCGTTTCCGGCCCTTCCCTGAGCTGCTACGAGTGGTGACCCCCTTTTCCGTCTCCCGACTCGGCGAGGTGGCCAACCCCACCAACTCCTCCAGATACTTAGCTGCTGCAGCCACCTCCTCCATCTCCTCCTCACCAATACTAATCCCAGGAGATACCAGCAAGGAGACGGTGGAGGCGGCGCCCGGGGTGTCTTTCGAGGGTGCTGCCATCTCTGTTGTGGTGGCGGTGAGTACCCGCTCCTCCCTTGAAGTGCTTGACTCCACGGGGTTCTTGGTTTTCTGTTTCCTACCCTTCTTGGTTACGGTGGCAATGGGTGCCGACTCCTGGTTGGCAGCGGTGTCACTGTCTCTCCCGAGCCGTATCTGTTTAGTTAATTTGGGGGGAACCCAACTGGCAAACTCCTCGTGCTGCCTATCCACATGTCTCACCAAGTCATTCTTGTAGTCCTTAGCTACTTGGTAGCCACAACCAGGAGCTGGACACTCATACCCCTCCTGGACAGACGCATGCCGTCTCTGGTGTCGTTTCAGGGCATCACTCCGGCCGAAGGTATAGGGCTTACCCTCAGCCCTGCAGATCTCATACCTGAATTTCGGGAGCTCGACCCTCCCCACCCACTCCATGGGTACTACCTTCTCCTTCTCTGTCTTCTTTGGCATTGTGATAAGGTCTGGTTGTCTCCACTCAATCGTAGGAATTGACAAATCCGGGGTGCGTGTCCCCTCTATATACCCTCGATGTCTTGACCCCGATGTCTTGACCCGTCCCCTTTTTCCGGATGTCATTCGACGTTCCTAGCTTCCTCTGCCACCTGCTCCGGTGGGCGTGCGTTGTGGGAACAGGGTCTGGAACGGCTGTCTCTCCTACACCCCTTCCTCCCGCGGTGGTCTCCCTCCTTTCCCCGGTGTGAGGACTTGTCGGTGGACCTCTGGCGGTGTCTGCTCCGATTGCTGCCCCCCTCCCCCTGTCTGGGGCGGCTATCAGACTGGATGACAATTTCGGGGGTGATCGGCCTCCTCTTTCCCGTCTCCGACCCTCCCGGTGGGTCCCCCTCTCTTTAGTACGCTCCTTCGATAGCCCTCCTCCTCCTGACTCTTGACCTGGTTGGGCCTCCTCCCTTAGTGTGTTCTTACAGCCATCCTCCTCCCTCCTTTCCACCACAAGCCTGTCCTCTACCATGTCTTGCGGGACTGTGACCGTTATCTCGAAAAAACTCCCCCTTATCGCTTTGGTGACGTCACCCGCCCTTGGCGGGAAGGGATCCCCGACAGAGGCCGCCCCCAATGTTAGGTTCGCTGTCTTGCCACACCTCCGGCTTAGGCGAGGCCGTAGGCTTGCTTGGTAACCAACTCTCGGCCTGTAGCCGGCTTTCCCTTTCCTCATTCTTCTGATTTTCATATTCAGCCGTCTCCAACATCTCATGCACTCGCCAGCACTCTGCGTGTTTTGCTAGTATCCGGCTCTCTGGATCCCGCCTACGCCTGACCCATTCTGCCCTCTTGTACTCGCTCCTCTGTTGATTCTCCTCCGTTCCTTTGTCTATAGGAGACAGGTATTCCTCGTCCAAGGGGGTTCGTCCTCCAGAACCTCCCCCCTCCAATGGGACATAGAAGCCGCCGATTGGACCTTCCCCTCTTCTGCACACCACCACTGGACCCAGTCTCTCCGCCATTTTGCCAGGGGGGTATTGCTGCCGCGGCCCCCTAGGCCACTATCCCTTATTATCGCCCGCACTGCCCCGTGCCCCTGAGGGTCATCCTCTAGCAAGAGAGGGGGCACGGTGTCCCCCTCCCCCCGTTGAGTCTCCGACTGCTCCTCCAACTCTCCTCCCTCTCCCTCCAAGTTCTCTTCCTCCAGCAGGCAAACCTCCTTGATGGAGTTGAAATGTACCACCTTTGTCACCCGCCACCCCCCCCCCCCTTTATCTGGTACACCGCCTCTCCAACCTGGCCTTGCACTTTCCAGGTGCCCGTCCAGTAGCTTTGAAGTTTGGATGAGAATCCTTTTTTTTTTACTGGCTAATAATAGAATACTGTGGATCCCACTTGTATGGACCCCCCCCTGCGCCCTGACGTCATAATTACGACGTTGTCGGGCCACTGATTGCCCTATGCTGATTCTAGCTGTCTCATAAGCCAGGGCCATCTTTTCTTGCAACTCCGACGCATACCCCCCTGTGCTACTTGGGGTAGGATCCAGGGGGTAAATGAGGTGTAAGGGCACTACCGTTTCCCTCCCCATCATCATCAGGTTAGGATACAATCCGGTGGTGCTGTGCACTGAAGACCTGTAAGCCGCTATAACAAAGGGAAGCTGAAGATCCCAGTCCCGTTGGTCGGTGGCCACCACCGTAGACAGGAGTGCCTCTATGGTCCTGTTGGCTCTTGCCACCATGCCAGCGCTCTGCGGTCTAAAGGTGCAGGTTCAGGTCTGTTTGACTCCCAGTATTGCTACTATTTCCTTGAACAGTCCTGACTGGAAGTTCTTGCCCTGGTCGGTATAAATTTCCACCGGCACTCCAAAAAGGCATATGAATTCCTCCACCACCTTCCTGGCCACCGTGGGAGCCTCCTGGTTAGGGATAGCATAGGCCTCTGTCCACTTCGTGAAATAGTCAGCTGCCACCAGAATATATATCGGTTGCCCCCGGATGTTGGTGGCAACGGTCCCATTACGTCCAGTGCTACTCTCTGAAGTGGTAACCCCGCTCCCACATGCCCCATCGGAGCTCGGTGGGGCGTCGGAGCCGCCTTCCTCCGGAGGCAGGGCTCACACTGCTCGCACCACCGAGTGACGTCCCTGTGAAAGTCCGGCCAGTAGTACCCCCCTTGCATTCTTCGGATCGTTTTATTCGGTCCCAGGTGTCCAGCCATCGGTTCCTCATGCACCTCCCGCAGCACATCCTCACAACTGGCCTTTGGTACTGCTAACTGGAAATGAGTAGACCTCGCCTCCCCTCTCCACCATCGTCCCAGCACGCCTTTCTGCAGGACTAGTCTCTCTCCCTGGGCATACCATGCCTTTTGTTCGTAACTCGCCAATCACGCCTAGTCGTCTCAGGGGGAGCCTCCATTCCCTGCGCCCACTCCCGGACCTGATGAAGTAGGTGGTCTTCATCTTGTAGCGTTCCCCACAGCTTCCCCACTGGTGGTTCTGGGCCCTCTACTCAGAGTTGGTCCTTGACCTCCAACACCTGACACTGAGCTCTGGTTAAAAACCCTACACCACTTTATCCCTTCCTCCAGGTCCCTAACGCACTGCCTACACGGTGTTCTAGATAAACCGTCTGCATTTCCATGAGCTTTTCCGGGTCAGTGTTGTATCATGTTGTCGTAAGTGCCGATTATTTGCAGCCACCGGGCCAGTTGGCCCTCTGGTTCTTTGAACTCCAGTAGCCACCGGAGAGATGCATGGTCGGTGCGCACCACCACCGCCTGCCCTATCAGGTAGTGCTTAAACTTGCGCAAGCCAAAGGCAATAGCTAGCAACTCTCTGCATGTCACACAGTAATTCCTCTCTGGCTTGCTGAGAGTTCTACTACCATAGGCCAGCACCCTCTCTACCCCGTCCTGTTCCTGCGCCAGTACTGTCCCTAGCCCTGTGTAACTGGCATCTGTATCCATGATGAGTTGCCCCTCCGGCCGGGGGAACCCGAGGATGGGGGCCCTTCATTAGCTTCTGCATCAACCTCCCGAAGGCCTCCTCACACTCACACAACCTGAATGTATGTCCCTTCTCTGCCAGGGAGCTGAGAGGTTTAGCCATCGTGGAGAAGTCTGGAACGAACGTCCTGTAGTATCCCGCCAGGCCCAGGAAACTCTGCACCTCGTGACATTCTGGGGTTGGGGCCACCCCCAGACGGCCTCCACCTTGGCAAGGTCCGTCTCGACACCGTCCTCGCTTGTTTGATATCCCAAAAAGAAAATCCTCCGCCGGGCTAGCTGGCACTTTAAGGGCTTTATCTTAAGGCCCGCCGCTGTCAACCTCTGTAATACCTCCCCCAGCCTCATTAAGTGTTGTTCAAACGACTCCGCAAAGACCACTATGTGATCCAGGTATACCAAGCAGGTACACCATTGTAGCCGCCGCATGGCGACCTCCATCACCCTTTCAAAGGTTCCAGGCATTACATAATCCAAACGGCATCCTGATAAATTGGTACTCTCCTCGGTGGGTGGTAAATGCGGTCTTCTCCTTATCTCCCTCCACCCGATCCAGTTGCCAGTACCTGCTGGCCAGGTCCATAAACGAAAACCAGGTGGCACCCGCCATGGTACCCAGGCAGTCCTCCACCCTGGGAAGTGGATAGGCATTCTTGACCGTGGCCTTGTTCAAGCGGCAGTAATCCACACAGAATCACGTTGTTCCATCCTTTTTCTTCATAAGTACCACTGGAGACGCCCATGGGCTTATCTTGTCCACCTCCTCCTCGATGGTCCCTCTTCTGTGAGGGGCCAACCGCCTGGGTGGTTGCTTTATCGGTGGGTGGCCTCCCTTATCAATTCAGTGTTGGGCCAGGGTGGTATGACCCTTATCCTTATGCCACTGAAAGGCCTGTATACGCCTCTCCAATAGGCCAGCCAGTTCCCTTCTTCTATGAGCTTCTGTACCCGCCACCAACTCCGTAATCAGCTCCCTCCTTTGCTCTCTAGAAGTTGTTCCTACCCTCCTACACCAACTTCCCTCCTCCACCTCCAAGTTGCCGTTCTTGGTGGGGACCTCCACCTTCTGGATGGCGCTCAATGTCATGTCCCGGTAGACTATAATTGGCTCGGGCCCCGGGTTGAGTACCCTCACCCATGTTTCCCTGTTCTGTGGTTGCACCAGGCTTCTTCCCACCAGAAAGTTGGGCTCGCCCTTGTGGGCTGCCATGCCTTCTATCATTCCATTTACACCCTCCTGCCACGGTCCCGTAATGAGGCCTTCCAGGAATGTCTTCTCCCCCGACCCCACCACCGCCTCTCTCTCTCCTCCCTTGTATGATATTCCTAGGCCCATTTCCCCCGACCTGTACCTGGCCCTGAGTAAAGGTCGGCTATAGTTTTCCGAGGGTGGAATCTCCACCCCTTGTTCATGGGTGCCCCCGGGCTGTCCCCCCTTCCGGTTGGGGGACTCCCTCTTGAAATGTCCTCCCTGGCCACACCCATAACAGGCCGTACCCCGCTTCTTATTTTCAGTGAAGACCGGCTCCTCCATCCTCTTAGCTAACCGATCAATGAGCTCCACCATTCTATCAATCCTGTTGGTGTTAGACTTCAAATGCTCATTTACTGATGCATCGGCGGTTCTCACCCGCTGTTGCGTTTCCTGCTCCACCTTAAGATACGCCTCCGCAGGTCCTTTGGTTGGGATTGGTAGACCCACTGCCTCAGGGGGTTGTCTAAACACAACAGAAACCGGTCCAAGACCAGTGTATCTGTAGTCCGTGCGTCAGCCTTGGGGTACGCCAGCCGGGTGTACTTCATCAGGTCCTCCCGGAGTTCCTGCAACCCCTCCCCTTTTCTTCTTACTCATGTCCGGAGGACAGCCTTGTAAGTCTCCTCTTGGTTAGTCGGCTGGAACTGTTCCACCAACGACTTTCGGAGTTCGGTGTACCCCTCCGGGGTAGCTGGTTTCCGACCATTCAGCAGACATCTAGCAGCCCCTGATAAACTGAATCCCAGGAACATACCAGCCTCTGCCTCGTCCCACCCGTTCACTTTCTTACAAAGGTCAAAGTGATTGAGATAGTCCCCCAGGTCGCCCGTCCCATCATATTTGGTGAGCTTAACCACTGTTTTGCCTTTTGCGCCCAATTCCCCTTTGGCTCCCCTGACTATCGCTGGCCACGCTAGTGGTCTACTCCCTTTCTGTGCGGGGTATTCCGTCTCCTCCTCCTCCCGTTTCATTTTGGGCATATCTTCCCTCTTCATGGGACCCTCCTCCGTCATTGCCAGTCCCACTTCTCTATCTTTCCTCTCCGCCACCGACTTCCCTTGCCTTAGGGTCTCGAGAGCCTCAACGAGCCGCTCCCACTCGTCCTCCGACCCTTCCCCCGGTCCCCCGTCCAGTTTCCTCTGAACCGCACAATAAAGGACTTCTTTCCTGCCTCGTGCTTTGTTTCTGCCCCGCCAAGGTCCCTGAGGTGCTTCTTCCCTGACCTCCTCCTTCTCCCAAGGCCACCGAAAGTCGTTTTCTGGACTGGCTTGTCTCGTGTCCGCCCGGGCTCTGCCCTCCTCCGTGGGTAGTTCCCTCTCCATGGGCTCCACTTGCCTTTCGGGGTGCTGTTTGTCAGCCCTGTCCCTGCTGGCCTACGTTAGCACCACCTCCTAATCCACCACTTCCCCTGCCGATTCCAAAGAGTTATTCTAGCTTCCGGCATCTTCTAATCCTGCGTGGATCCATAGAGAAACAACCACCGCTGTCACAAATGTAGCGTCTTCAGTCTCCCCCGGATAAGAAATGACCACTCGTGACTCGGACAAGTATAATTAACCTTTATTTCCTGGCTTCCTCTGCCACACTATCTAAGTTTGTAACCTTCTCACGGAGACAAGTGTTAGTGCGTTCTGCTGCCACCCAAAACCCAGACTGCCTGCCGGTGGGACCCCTCCAGTATTTATACACTTGTAAGTCCACCGACGCTGGTGTATGTAACATACACCGACGCCGGCGACGCTCCTCCAGATAACAATGATTACGCACGCTGACGTGACTCCGCCTCTGCCGGCTTCCCCCGCCCCCATACCAGGATGGTTTCAGGATCCACCGGCGTCCGCTTGGTCTACGCCACAATATGTTTAATGCCATTTTGACAGATGAGGTCATATTCATGGCGAGAGTTATATTACACAATTTTGCAGAGGAATGTGTCGGTGCTCACGCATATGTGCACCACACACATCCAGGGGATAGGAAAAAGGAGATATAAAAGTGGTCTATGGAAGCCTGCCAGTATTTGGAAAGCATGTGATTTGCTTATACATGTGAATTAAAGTTACATGTAAATGTAGCACTAAGCCTATCCAATAACTTTTCAATGTTAGATTATTAATCCGCACCCCTTCTACGAGGATAATTTGTGGAAGAGGATTTGTAAATTCTGTAATTAGTCATTTATTTGTTGTTCTTTTGTTGATGCTTTTTCACATGTGTATATATTCATTGTTTAAGTATACATAAAATTAAACTAATGGTTTGTGGTGTTAGTGATTTCAGGGAGAGGAGGGGACTGGTAATTTCGTCAATGAATTGTTGTTGTTTTGAAGACAAATATAATGAAATCTACGGGGTATTAGGAAGGAGTGACATAATATGTCTATGTGAAACCTGGCTGAAGCCTGCCTCACCTGATGGCCTGATTAATAGAGAGGATAGGTTACTGTATAGGAATGATAGAATTGGTAAAAATTGTGGAGGAGTTAGCCTAAGTGTGAAGGCTGGCCTAGGGCAGTACATTAGAGTTGTAAATGACTTTACCATACAGACCATCGATTATAAAAGTATTGCTATTATGGTAAACCTTCCTGGTGAAAAGGATTTGTTGATTGTCTCTATCTATAGAATCCCAAATACGAATGTACCAAATTTCTTACGATCCATCACTGGTTACGAATATAACAACAATCATGGTAGGCATGAGACTTGGATCTTAGGTGATATTAATCTCAATATGTATGATGAAAATGATGCAGGGTGTGAAAGTTTCAGAAATGTGTGCAAGGATATTGGATGGAGTGGTATGTGAGTGGTATAAAGAGAGTTGTATAGGCAGACCAGGGGATATGTACACTATGAAGAACAGACAGACTGGGGGATAGGTAAACTGAATGATATGCAGCATGAATGATAGGTAGATGTATGACAGCTATATAGAGAACATGAGGGATAGGTATTCAAATGGATGGGTAGAAAGAGGAATAGGTAGTATGAACAATAAGCAGTTTAAGGGATAGGCACAGACAGTACCTTGTAAAATGAGCAAACATAAAAGAAAGAAAGCATGGTGCTAGGGACCAATATGCAAGTCAAATAGGAGGGATGTGCACAGTTGGGGGATAGGCGCAATGAGGGATAGGTAGATTTTATGATAGGAATTATTAAGGATAGGTAAGATCAAAATAGTAGACATTATAAGCAATGTACTGTTAACCATTGAAGCTTAGATGAACAATGCATTTTTAACATAGGGTCTGAGGGATAGTCACCATGAGGGATAGGTAAAATGAATGATAGGCAGATTGAGGATAGGTACTAACATTGTGTAGGGGCCAGCTCTGGCTGTGAGTCCATGGCGGTATGCCATCTGTCCCCGTTCCGGTTGCACCAGCCCTCAGGGGCTGGTCAGCCGGTATAAGCTACCCCTCGTAGGTAGGGAGGAGTGTAGGGGCCAGCTCTGCCGTAAGGCCATCAGCCCCGTTTCTGGAGATCCCAGCCCCCAGGGGCTGGCATCCGATGGTAGCTCCCCCTACATGTGTATTATACCGATCCAGATGTAGATGGAAGGTAGAGAATGTCAGACGGGGAAGTAGCTCAGAGGTAGAGCTTCCACCTTGCAGGTTGGAGGGTCCCGGGTTCGACTTCCGGTTTCTCCAGGACGTTTTCCGCCGACCTCTACAATTGATTGAGATGTATCTTTAAAGATTTCCAATTATTTTCAATATCACTTTAGTACATTTTTAAAATATTTCCCCCATCAAACCTCAATTTTAGGTACTTTTAGTCAAAGTCTGAGAATAAAGACTATCATTTTTGGATTTAGCAGGATTTTTTGGATTAGGTGGTCCCTTCGCTTCATTTGACATCCCTTCCATAAAGATACATGATAGCTCCATAAACCCCCTTATACTACATAGGGCCCTATAGTTAAGACATAAAGTAGCCTAGTTTCATGGGGGGGTAGAGGGGGGTTGGCCTTTACTATAGGACTGTATGGAGTAACCTATCCTATACTGTACCATCCTTGATTATACTATTACCCTATGACTAGGATAATCATCAGGAGCGACCCACTACTGGTCAGTATATCTCAGCCCCTAATATTGGCTGCATTTTAGCTACATGTACCCCACATTGTTCTCCAGTTAAAAAAGTCACACTATGTTGTAGTCTTGAATAGACAACTCTGAAATAATAGTATGTCCTGCTCTAGGGCACAGGCACAGTACTTAAACAGGCATAACCCTTCTTTGAAATGCCTCAGCATGTTAATCACTCTGAATTTAGTATGTGTGGCCACTAAAGTGAAAGGCTTAACTGTGTCTTTTCCTTTCCTTTTCTGAGTAAACGCTAGATAATCATTACATAAATGTTGAAATACTGCAAGTGAAAGATGAATAGCCAGGTCAATATAGAGGTGCAGTAAACATACTCACATCATGTACAACCTAGTACAGAATGTAACAGATAATAACTCGCTCTGATTAACACAGAGTCAAATAATATTTCTGTAGATGAAGCTATATAGTTTCCCCTTCTGTTATATGCAGTAGATCGAGTCTTATTCCATACAGGTTAATTACCCTGGTGTGTACCTCATTAGGACTGTGTGTGTAACTGTGTGTGTGTACCTCATAGGAAGATACAGTGTAACTGTGTCTGTGTACCTCACAAGTCTGAGTTTTCCTGCCCTTTTTGCTCAGCTGCATTTTGCTACATGTACCCCACATTGTTCTCCAGTTAAAAAAGTCACACTATGTTGTAGTCTTGAATAGACAACTCTGAAATAATAGTATGTCCTGCTCTAGGGCACAGGCACAGTACTTAAACAGGCATAACCCTTCTTTGAAATGCCTCAGCATGTTAATCACTCTGAATTTAGTATGTGTGGCCACTAAAGTGAAAGGCTTAACTGTGTCTTTTCCTTCCCTTTTCTGAGTAAACGCTAGATAATCATTACATAAATGTTGAAATACTGCAAGTGAAAGATGAATAGCCAGGTCAATATAGAGGTGCAGTAAACATACTCACATCATGTACAACCTAGTACAGAATGTAACAGATAATAACTCGCTCTGATTAACACAGAGTCAAATAATATTTCTGTAGATGAAGCTATATAGTTTCCCCTTCTGTTATATGCAGTAGATCGAGTCTTATTCCATACAGGTTAATTACCCTGGTGTGTACCTCATTAGGACTGTGTGTGTAACTGTGTGTGTGTACCTCATAGGAAGATACAGTGTAACTGTGTCTGTGTACCTCACAAGGCTGAGTTTTCCTGCCCTTTTTGCTCAGCTGCATTTTGCTACATGTACCCCACATGGTTCTCCAGTTAAAAAAGTCACACTATGTTGTAGTCTTGAATAGACAACTCTGAAATAATAGTATGTCCTGATCTAGGGCACAGGCACAGTACTTAAACAGGCATAACCCTTCTTTGAAAAGCCTCAGCATGTTAATCACTCTGAATTTAGTATGTGTGGCTACTAAAGTGAAAGGCTTAACTGTGTCTTTTCCTTCCCTTTTCTGAGTAAACGCTAGATAATCTTTACATAATGTTGAAATGCTGCAAGTGAAAGATGAATAGCCAGGTCAATATAGAGGTGCAGTAAACATACTCACGGCATGTACAACCTAGTACAGAATGTAACAGATAATAACTTGCTCTGATTAACACTGAGTCAAATAATATTTCTGTAGATGAAGCTATATAGTTTCCCCTTCTGTTATATGCAGTAGATCGAGTCTCATTCCATACAGGTTAATTACCCTGGTGTGGACTGTGTGTGTAACTGTGTGTGTGTACCTCATAGGAAGATACAGTGTAACTGTGTCTGTGTACCTCACAAGGCTGAGTTTTCCTGCCCTTTTTGCTCAGCTGCTCCATGCTCCATCATGCTGTGGAACTTCGCTGGCCCTGCCACCAAATGCACCGCAGCTGTCTCTGTAGGGAGGGGGCTCACCCCTTGGGGTGGGGCTGAGACCTCTTTCAGGGAGTCATGAAATATTTTAGATGCTCTTCCTTGTTTTATTTTGTACACTGCGGCCCTAATTTTTTTCTGACGCGACCCAAGGCCCCGTCCAGAGGCTCTGAAATTTTGGGCTGTGCCCCTTCTTTTTCAGGGGATGTAGATAGTAAACCCTCACACCTAGGACCAACGGTTTTCTCTCTTGTTATAGTTGCGCCTCTGTCAGCTAACGGCCATTCCAATCCCCCTTGCGGTGTCGTGGGTGCATTATACGCTGCAATATGGCCACATATCCGGCCGCCCCTCCCCAACCTCCTCTGCCTCCAGGGGGTAGAGGAGGGAGAGGGGGTGTTAGTCTCCCGCCCTAGGATCATAAGGTTAGGTGACGCCATGGTAGTGAAGTTTACAGAGGATCAGTAGGCCGCCTATGAAGTAATCTTTCACCATGCCTCTGACCATGGCCAGATCAGTCTGCCGGTAAGCCAGCCGGGTATACCTCATGATCTCTTCGGCATGAGACTGCAAATCATCCTTCGGTCCCCGAGCACAGCGGAGGATCGACTTGTACATTGCCGACTGGTTTGGGTGTTGGAAAGAGGGCTATCAGAGCCTCCCTCAGGTTGGTATAGCTGCCATCTGATGCAGGTTTGATTCCCGCCAACAACCAACGTGCATCGCCCAAACCTGTGGAGACACCCCTCCCTGGTTAACCCAAGGGGAACCTTTTCCTTCCAAGTTCCATCCTGGAAACACAGGCGCACCCTAGGCATTGGTATCTGGATGCGCTAACCTGGGGGTGCTGGTAGTTCGCTCAGGCGCACAAAGGACACCGTTCCTGCCGGCCCTCCAGAGCCTCCAGCTGGGTGCTCAGGCGGTCCCACTCCTGGGGAGGGCATGGCCCAAGTCAGACATCCCCCACAGGAGTCGAGGCGGGCTGATGTGTAATAGATCTCGAGATTAGCTAGGATCTGGGGTGCGGAGTAGACCCCGCAAGCGGAGTAGATCTGTCCTGAGGCTCTGCAGCTCCGCCCCTCACAGACTGCACTTCCCCGATACTATCAGTCTTTCTCCTATGCGGAGCCGCCTGATGCATCTTTCTCAGACGTCTATCTCTTCCTCTCTCTTTCCCCTGGCATGGAGGGGGAGAAATGATGAGACATCTCCTCTACGACTATCTTCCATCTCCTCCTCTCTCCTCATCTCATCCTGGGCCATCCTCTTTCACTCCCGATGGGGAGGCGTTTCTATAACGTGGGGTATGGTTGGCGAAGTTAGGTTGAGGCCGTTGTATGATGATCTCATCATCTATCTCCAACAGGTTCCCTCTAACCCCTGCTGTCAGAGCCCTCTCCTCACTCACCCGTAGTCAATCTCCTTCCCTGGTATGATCCATCCCTTACAGATGTAGGTCCTTTGTAAAATCTAGCTGTCACCAATGCAATGGAAATGGTCATACCTATCTGTATGAGAATAAAGACACAAGTCACGGATATAAAGTTTATCCCTGTGTATTGACATATACTTTCTCAATGATCGACAGTTACACGGTCTTCCCTTTATTGGCTCAACTATTCTCTAGGCTAATACAATTCAACCTTCTTCCTAGAGTTGTGGGGCAACTGCGGAGCTGGGGTAGCTTCTCTCAATGTGCTCTGCTCCCCGCAGGCGCCACCTGGTGGCCTCCGTGCTCCGCACTTCCGGATCCGCATTCCGCCCCTTAGCTCCACTTCAACCACAATATATTAGCACCAACCACACCACAAGCCTTGTTAGCTCAGGTCATAGGGCAGATGGCAAGTTCAAGTCCTGTTGAGAATTTTTGTAAAGTTTGCTTATTTTGGTAAGTCAAAGTTATTGCTTCAATGTGAGCATGAATATATATTCATAGTGGGTTTGCGAGAGAATTGTTTAAGCCCTTGTTAGCCCCCCCCTGCCACTCTGTGTTTATTTGACAATAGAAATAGCCACACCTCCTGTAGCCGCTCGACCAATGATGCGATAGAATCAATGGTGGTGCAATACTTCTGGCACAAATGTCTGTGAGTTATCCCATGAAGCTATCCATTCAAGGTGTCACTCATGTGATCACATGATCAAAGCCAGCCAATAAGCTAGCAGGCTATCCCACGCATAATTGTAGGTCACCTACCCCATCTTGGATTTCCAAATCCATACATTTACAGTCTACACTCATTTGTTCATTACTCAATTGATTATGAATTTATCAACTTAAAAACTCACACAGAGATGCATTCTGATATCTCACCAAAACACCCAGAAATTACCTGACTTTGGACCACTAAATTCACTATTCACACTAATATTCTCTCAACTTTTATTTTGAAATCTGGTACCTCAACATGTATTCTACACATACATAGCTGAAACTCCTACTCCTTCACCCCAAAACTTGCCCTTAACCAAACTATGTCATTGTGTCACACACTATACTACTTCCATCACCTACCCAGGTCCAAATTACAGTGGGGGTGGAGCAGCCAAAAAGTGTAGGGGATGGGGCTGTAATTGTGTCCCCAACCCCCTGCCCTTAGTAAGGGCAGATTTTATTTTACCCTCAAATCCCCTTTACTCTGGTCGATAGTATGGCTATAGGTGGGGGGATCCAGCCAGTTGTGACAATTGAGAGGGGTGTTGGCTGAGTGTGACAAAGTGTGATGGGGGGGGTGGGGGTTGAAAATGGCCAAAAAAGGTGTGACATAACTTAAGGATGGCCCCTAAAAGTATTACAGGTGGGCCTAAACCTTCTACCCAAGTGTGCCCTTCCCATTCACTACCCCCAAATCCAGTTTTTACCGCACTGCATCCACCCAACTGCTGTTAAGTCTATAAATGAATTATGGGGTATATCCTCAAACAAATACAATGATTGAAGCATAACATGAAACACTTTGTGGGACAAGTGGTTGTCATGGCACACTGTTGCTGACTGGTCCAGGTAGCGAATACCCTATTGATAACCAAGTAAAAAATACCCCATTTTGCCAGGTAGCGAATACCCCGTTCAGGTAGTGTATGCTCCATTTCAGGTAGCGAATACCCCGGAAAATAAGTCAAATGGGGTATTTGCTACCTGAAATGGGGTATTCGCTACCTGTCAGGTAGCGAATACCCCAAACACCAACACCACCACCATTTTACTGGCCACTGACCCTGGATAAAACTCCAGAGGTGGAAACCTTAATGCACTAGTTGCATAGTGGATGGGACAGCAGGGAGAACAGGGAGTCTAGTTTCGACATACATGAGTTTATTAATCCCACAACTTCTACAGACTACTGCTACAATGACCTTACAACCCCCATGAACTACATCAAGCTAACTGAAGTTGCGTCATCAGCAGAAGCACTGGTGCTAACACCATTGGCACCACCACCACCACCTTCACCTGAAGACGTTGTTGACAAGTCATACACATACCCTGTCATGTCTCAACCTGAGGTTGTTGAGGAGGAGGAGTTGGAAAAGGCGGGTAAAAAGAAGCCAGTGTCCGTTGTGGTGGTGGCAGGTGACATTTCATCCCCGCTACAGCATCAGGCACAGGGTCAGGGACCCTTTCTGAACCTGTGGAAAAAAAGGAAAGGCAGAGAACCTCTAAAGCAGCAGCAGCACAACCAGCACCACCACCACCAGTGCCAGTTGCAGGGTCGATACAGCTTGAGTCTGTAGGTGGAAATAAAAATAAGGGGGCAAACTATTACACCCCCTCTTAACCAAATTTTCTACCCTGAAGGTGACAAGAACACACGCCTAGAGGTGTACAAAAAGGCCATGGTGAAAGGGTTGGTGATTCGCTCCTACATAGATAGACCCTCTGGAAGACATATTAAGCTTTCACCTTCCCAGGTTAAACACTTCATTATCAAATGCCCAACTCTCCTGAAGCACTATGAAGATATTTTATGCCAAGCCTATGAGGGAGCGCTGGCCATTTCTAACCTCATAGAGAGTTTAGACATCTCCACTGATATGCCTTCTTCACACCCCGTTTCGGTTCTGGTGAACCTTTACAAGGGTGTAGGTTAAATCCACATTGTCACTCAGGCGTACACGATGAAAAAAATAACAAAATTTACTTTTTGCGCCTCAGAAAATAGAAAAAGGAAACTTATGATAGCAAACTTTTGAAAACCTATAGCTGGTTTAGAAAAACGATACAAAAGCGTTTACAACATCAGATTTACCACTTTGAAAAGTTATTCAAAGGTTAAGGTTGTGTTCTATCGTTTAGAAGTATGACCTACACAACTCTCCTAGCTTGAATTCTAATGTTATTGACTTCAAATATCAAAATGTGGCCATTTTGATATTTAGAATAACTTCTTTTCTTAATGATAGATTTTCAAAATTCGAAATTCTATAGGTAGTTGCCCACTGGTGTCATCGTACTGTGGGAAGAGCTCCATTTTGAATATACCATAAACAAATTAAAGCATGTTTTAAAAGTTATTCTAGCTTTTTGGGTGCTAAAGGTTTTAGATACTATAAGGTCATACTAATATCAAACACACATAATACTACAGGTGTTTCTTATGAGGTCTCATCAATGTCAGACACAGAGTGCTATAGGTATTCCTTACAAGGTCCTATCCATGTCAGACAAAGGGTGTTCCTTATGAGGCCCATACTGGGGAAAACAAAGTGGGATGCTTGCTTTTACCATTTGTGCAACCATGTCCAGTTAGCAAGTTTCCTGCCAAAATAAGTGTTTTACCAAAAAGAGCGGGAAATCCATTGACGAGATATGAGGACATGAAATGGGTAAGATTCATGAAGAAAACTGCCCCCAACTATGATACAGCCTTTGGCCAACTATAATTATCAGTCTTATAGTGCACTACAAAAATTACCTTTTATCTATTATGCAATGGTATGGAAAAGAAAGTGGGTTGGTTGCTTTTACCATGGTGAAACAATGTTCCATTGGCAAGTCTCTTGCCAAAATGCATACATGTTTCCCCTAAAAGAGCCGGAAATCCATTGACAACAGATGAGGACATGACATTGGTGAAATTTATGAAGGAAAGTGTACCTCCTGTACACATCACCTACCTGATGTTTCTTTCCCCTACCTGCTGTACCTTTCTCCTACCTGCTGTTCCCATCCCCTACCTCATGTACCCATCCCCTTCCTGCTGTACCTATCCCCTACCTGCTGTGCCCATCCCCTATCTCTTGTACCCATCCCCTACCTGCTGTACCTTTACCCTACCTGCGGTACCCATCCCCTACCTGCTGTACCCATCCCCTACCTCCTCTACCTATCCCCTACCTGCTGTGCCCATTCCCCACCTCCTGTGCCCATCCCCTACCTCCTCTACCCATCCCCTACCTGCTGTACCTGTCCTCTACCTGCTATACCCATCCCCTACCTGCTGTATCTTTCCCCTATCTGCTGTACCCATCCCCTATATCTGATGTACCCAACTCCTACCTGCTGTACCCATTCCCTACCTGGTGTACCTTTCCCCTACCTGCTGTACTTATCCCCTTTCTGCTGTACCATCCCATACCTGCTGTACCCATTCACTTCCTGCTGTACCTATCCCCTTCCTTCTGTGCCCATCCTCTATTTCCTGTACCCAACTCTTACCTCCGGTACCTATCCCCTACCTGCTGTACATTTCCTCTACCTTTCCCCTACCTGCTGTACCCATCCTCTATCCCCTGTACCCATCCCCTACCTGATGTACCTTTCCCCTACCTACTGTACCTTTCCCCTACCTGCTGTACCCATCCCCTACCTGTTGTACCCATGTCCTACCTGCTGTACCCATCCCCTACCTGCTGTACCCATCCCCTACCTGCTGTACCTATCCCCTACCTCATGTACCCATCCCCTTCCTGCTGTACCTAACCCCTTCCTGCTGTACCTTTCCCCTACCTGATGTATCTTTCCCCTACCTGCTGTAACCATCCCCTATATCTGATGTACCCAACCCCTTCCTGCTGTACCCATTCCCTACCTGGTGTACCTTTCCCCTACCTGCTGTACTCATCCCCTTTCTGCTGTACAATCCCGTACCTGCTATACCCTTTCCCTTTCGGCTGTACCCATCCCCTTTCCTGTTGTGCCCATCCCCTATTTCCTGTACCCATCCCTTACCTCCGGTACCTATCCCCTACCTGCTGTACATTTCCTCTACCTTTCCCCTACCTGCTGTACCCTTCCCCTATCCCCTGTACCCATCCCCTACCTGATGTACCTTTCCCCTACCTGCTGTACCTTTCCCCTACCTGCTGTACCCTCCCCTACCTGCTGTATTCATCCCCTACCTCATGTACCCATTCCCTACCTGCTGTACCCATCCCCTATCCCCTGTACCCATCCCCTACCTGATGTACCTTTCCCTTACCTACTGTACCTTTCCCCTACCTGCTGTACCCATCCCCTACCTGCTGTACCCATCCCCTACCTGCTGTACCCATCCCCTACCTGCTGTACCCATCCCCTTCCTGCTGTGCCCATCCCCTACCTCATGTACCCATTCACTACCTCCTGTACCCATCCCCTACCTGCTGTACTTGTCCCCTACCTGCTGCGCCCATCCCTTACCTGTTGTGCCCATCCCCTATCTCCTCTACCCATCCCCTACCTCATGCACCTCTCTCCTACCTGCTGTACCTCTCCCCTACCTGCTTTACCTATCCCCTATATCCTGTACCCATCACCTACCTGCTGCATCATCCCCTTTCTGATGTACAATCCCGTACCTGCTGTACCCATTCCGCTTTCTGCTGTACCCATCCCCTTTCCTGCTGTGCCCATCCCCTATTTCCTGTACCGATCCCTTACCTCCAGTACCTATCCCTTACCTGCTGTACATTTCCTCTACCTTTCCCCTACCTGCTGTACCCATCCCCTATCCCCTGTACCCATACCCTACCTGATGTACCTTTCCCCTACCTGCTGTACCCATCCCCTACCTCCTGTATCCATCCCCTACCTGCTGTACCCATGCCCTACCTGCTGTGCCCATCCCCTACCTCATGTACCCATTCCCTACCTGGTACCCATCCCCTATCTCCTCTACCCATCCCTTACCTCCTGTACCTATCCCCTACCTGCTGTACATTCCCTTCACCTTTTCCCTACCTGCTGTACCCATCCCCTATCCCGTGTACCCATCCCCTACCTGATGTAACTTTCCCCTATCTGCTGTACCTTTCCCCTACCTGCTGTACCCATCCCCTACCTGCTGTACCCATCACCTACCTGCTGTACCTGTCCCCTACCTGCTGTACCTTTCCCCTACCTGCAGTACCTATTCCCTTCCTGCTGCACCCATCCCTTACCTGCTGTGCCCATCCCCTATATCCTGTACCCATCCCCTACCTCCTGTACCTATCCCCTACCTGCTGTACATTTTCTCTACCTTATCCCTACCTGCTGTACCCATCCCCTATCCCCTGTACCCATCCCCTACTTGCTATACCTTTCCCCTACTTGCTATACCTTTCCCCTAACTGCTGTACCCATCCCCTACCTGCTGTACCCATCCCCTACCTGCTGTACCCATCCCCTACCTGCTGTACCCATCCCCTACCTTCTGTATCTTTCGCCTACCTGCTTTACCTATCCCCTTCCTGCTGCACCCAGCCTTTACCTGCTGTGCCCATCCCCTATCTCCTGTACCCATCCCCTACCTTCTGTACCTCTCCCCTACCTGCTGTACCCATCCCTTACCTGCTGTGCCTTTCCCCTACCTGCTGTACCCATCCCCTACCTGCTGTACCCATCCCTTACCTGCTGTACCTCTCCCCTACCTGCTGTACCTTTCCCCTACCTGCTGTACCCATCCCCTACCTGCTGTACCCATCCCTTACCTGCTGTACCTCTCCCCTACCTGCTGTACCCATCTCCTACCTGCTGTACCCATCCCCTACCTGCTGTATCTTTCCCCTACCTGCTGTACCTATCCCCTTCCTGCTGCGCCCATCCCTTACCTGCTGTGCCCATCCCCTATCTCCTGTACCCATCCCCTACCTGCTGTACCTATCCCCTACCTCTTGTACTTTTTCTCTAGGCCTAATGATAACTATCTACATGTATAGACCTAATGATAACTATTTACATGTATAGGCCTAATGATAACTATTTCACTGACTATGTAGGAATCATTTTATTTGGTCCAGAGCCTATCAAAATACGCTAATATGAAAGTAGGGTACAGTTTTCCTTTAATAAAGTGGTCACGTGTCCCTAAATGTCTCTTTACTACCTGGGTGTTTATGCCATTGACAGCTATAACAGGTTTGTTCAAATCAGGTTTACATAGCATGTATAAATTGGGAGCTGGATTAGTCATAACCTGAGAGCTTCTACAGATAAGTGTAGAGGAAATACCCTTGTTATCACCTAATCCTTGATCGGATATATATATATATATATATATATATATATATATATATATATATATATATATATATATATATATATATATATATATATATATATATATTACATGTCAGATAGATAGAAAGTGACGCTGTGCCAGGAGCTGAGTCACCAGCAGATTTATAAATGAAATGAGATTGTAGTTCTTTTCTAAAACTTGCCCTGTTTTTTATTAGAAACTCAAAGCCCTGGGGTTTGATTAGAAACTTAAAGCTCTCGATATGAGAGATGTCAATTAGGCCGACCGTACATGTACAATTTGACGCAGAAAACCACAATTCCAGCAATATTCTGTCATTGACGTTTGGATATAAATGGTAATAACATTGCCTTCCTTGCATTCCATGCAAATCTCATGAACTCTTTTTGATTATACATTAAGTCGAACACATGTCTAACAAATATGATTTCATTTTCAGGAAATCACAAAGACGCACACATAGACCACAGGGACTCTCCCCAATGGAAATTCCTATTTCCCAATGCGAGTAGAGACCTAATTCCTTCGGTTTCAATACAACATTAAACATGATATCATATGAACAATTGATCCTTTCCTCCTGTCAGTATTCATGGTTGGACATATAGAGCCTCATGCAGCTCTATGTGGGTATTAATACCCCTATATAGACGTTGTATTCCTAATTGTTTTTTTTTATTATTATTAATCGCTCACAACATGTACTCAACATACGAGATGAGCAGATTAAGTACAGTTACATTTGCAACATAGCATGCAATGATATGGACCTTCTCAATATTCATCAGAAAAAGAACATCAGTACAAACTTGGCATTTTTAGATCATACTTATAACAGTGATCCGGTCAGATGAAACAACATGTATAAGTTCCAACTCACATAGAGTAATTGACAATAAATTATAATCTCACAGCAATACTCTTTCGAGTAAGTGCCTTGCATACATACACAGATCCTGGTATAACACTTTCACTTATTTAGCTTGTTTCTTTTTAACAGGGAAGATATCATAAAGAAGAGCTAACTGTATTTTTGGCTTCCTACCTCGCCTAGTCTTCCTACGCACCATAAGGAATCGCTTCCTATCACCCCTGACTTTGCAATTCAACACCTTTCTCCCTTTGTCTTTCAATACAATCTTCCCATTTAAGAGTTGAAATTCCCTGTCTAGATTATTCCAATAACCACAATATTTTACCACAGAGTATCCATAAAAAAACACACTGTCCACATTCAACTTGAACAAAGTGTCCACAAATTACGAATTGTCCACAATCTATCGTCCCAAATTGTCCACAAACACATTTTGACCACAAGTTTTGATTGCAAAGTATCCACACAACAAGTTCTGTCCACAGTGTATGGTGACAAATTGTCTATAAAATTCATTGAGTCCACAAGATATATGTCCACAAAGTGTCCACAAATTATATTTTGTCCACAGGCTAAAATGTATCCATATGGACACTTTGTGATGGTTTGTGTGGAAAATGTGTGCTCTGTGGACATTTTGTAGCACATTGTGTGTACATTTTTTTATGTCAACACCCTGTGGCGCCAGGCAAGAATGTGAACAATTTGTGATGGTTTGCTGTTGACAAAGGGTGCATTTCAAATATTTTTAGGTACAGCAAGGACACATAGTGGGTACTTTCTTAACAGTGAGACCACCCTGATTATGTATCTAAATGTTGCCAAGCTGGCATTGCTGGGCTAATTTCATACATGATTTTCTTTAAGGGGTTGTAAGGGGGAGATTCCACAAAATCAATTTTCATGAAAAATAACTGTAAAACACAAGAAACCTGCACATATTATATCATGGTGGGAAGCATAATTAGTGCCTTTATCAATTTCTTTCCACCATGTAGCATTTTGTTGTCTATGGAATGTGAATCGAACAAAATTGTTCTTTTTTAGCTTCTTTTGCTATGAACATCATTTCAGGATAGAAATTTGTTACATGTGTTACTTCTGGTGAGTTCAGATTAATTTTGGAGGGATTTCAGAGGCCACTTTTTTTTCTTTTGTTGATACTCCAATTATTAAGGTCTACAGAGCTGTTCAAAGTTGGGTTGTCATTCAAAAAGTGTAATTTTCACCTGTTTTCGCCCATTTTCCCCTGGAATTTACATGGCTGAACAGGTAAGTGTCTAGCCCCATAGAAATAGCCAGGAAGTTCACCTTATGTGCTTGGTTTTATGCTAGTCACAGTGCAATGGGCAGGTTTAACTGATAAAAGTGGGCAATGTATTACTGGCACCCTTAACCTTAGCCATTGTAATGGCATTTTATGAGGCACCTGTGTCATAACTACCATAAAGAGGATCTGCCAATCTATTTTTATATCTAGATTGAGATAAAGGTAGTCAAAATATTTTTAAAAACAGTCGCTAATGCCATCTAAAGGTATTAGTAGTTGTTGAATATTCTGGAAACTGCCAAGATCAAAATTCATCTTCCTACAACTGATTTCATGAGACCAATGCAAGATACATACATTGAGGACAATGATCAATTATAGCAGCTTTGAGTTACATTAATCAGCCTACATATATATAATGCCCATAATCTCAATCATGAGATCCCTCTTTGATGTCAAAAGACTGTCATGTTTCCTTCATTACAGCTGGATGTTAGGGGGGTGTTTCTAGACTGTGACCCAAACTCTTTGCTTATAACAGGTGATATAAGTACTTTCTTTTATTTTCGATATAAGACACGACACACCACTTGTCCACTTATTTTTGGACATCTTAATTATACACCGTATTCTGTTTCACTTTCTCTCTCTCTAGTTATATGTAAACATGATGTATAGAATAGTCAAGTATTCTTAAAGTATTCAAATTATTGCTAACCTAGGGTTGACCATTACACAACGGCTAGGCACAAGAAACTGCAGACCTCAGAAATGCTCTCCGTTGCTGTCCATTCTCTTCCTACCTCCACCTTGGATGGATAAGTGACCCCCCCCCCCTTTCTAACTGTGTGCCCAAGGAACATCACTCTTCACAATTAGATGGTTTCACATTTAGTCCTGCTGCAATTAGTTGATATAGGACCTAAGCCCATGGATTTAGTCATGCCAGGCAGATAAATTAAAAGAATGCCTGTTTCTAAGCAAATAATCACCATAGCATGAGGGGAATAACAGAAATAAGACTTGAGTTTGTGGGAGTAGTAGGAGGGCAGCAGAAGCTGCCTCAGATATGATTTAATGCAGGGTTATTACTAATGGCTACAGATTGCTTTTACATGTTTATGCACTTCTTAGGATTCAGGAAAGTGCTGTTGTACTAATGAAATCATGTCCATATAATGTGAAACTTGCACTTTTTGAAATCCAATTATAGTGATTAGAGATGTGGTTGGACAGGGATTTTTCCTTGCCATGCATATACATGTATTGGGTTATATGGGCATGGCAGTCCAATGGATGCACAGCTCTTCTAATAGGTCTGCTGTGCAATGATTTTGGTAGCCATGAATATATGATTTAATAATGCAGGGCAGGGCAGATTGACCAATAACTATTTTTGAACTCAAAATTCTTCTACGTGCCTTATTCCTTAAGTACTCTATATCTCCAGAACAAAACAAGAATGTATAAAAGGAACCTTGGTAATCTATGAAACATGTACAGTCCAGTGATGAATGGAGAGAAAACATACAGTATGTGCCCTGAAACAATATCACCTACACAGCAGAATGATAGGGTGCAATTAATACCAATGACTGAGCAGATCTGTTGTAATTACTGGCACCCCCTATCAAATCCACCATTTTTTTACATTAATTTTGAATTGAATGTTTTGGGAGGCAAATGACATTCTTAGGTCTGAGAAATATCCCTAAGGTTGTTCTGAGATTTGAATGGAGTAAACATTGGCATCAAGTTGAGCACAAACTTAGCAAAAGCCATTAAAACCTCATTTCTGCTGGTTGGTGAATCAGTAACTGCAAAATCAATGGGAAATATCATGACCTACAAACCTGATTTTCCCACTTTTCTGCACATAGGCTGGGAGAAAAAAGGTCTAAAGAATGTGCTTGAAGTAAAACAAAATATCGAAAAGCTCATTTGCATATTGCTAAATCAGCTGCACAATGCTAGGGTGTCAGTAATATCCCCCATGCCAGTAATACCCACAGCTGTAATCTAAATACACCTGATCTCTTTGTTCAAGACATTTGACTAGTTCATTTTGACCTTGCCTAGAGCTTCACCCATTCAGATCTGTCATTTGCTTTTTCTTGTAGCCATTTTCAAAAATCACATTAATCCCCATAGATGCTGGCATCATTTGCATTTGTTATAAGGATATTTTATCAAATTATTCAGTTAACACACAGTATTTCCTTCATGGCAAGGCCAGGTTGTCTGCATACCAGATTGGCATCTAGAGTGTAATGTCAAAAAAAATACCCCCTTTGCCACACAAAACCACAGAATGTGTTACCAGATATCCACAGAGCACATATTCTTCACACAAACCATCACAATGTCAATATAGATAAATAGTACCTTGTGAACAAAATGTAATTTGTGGACACTTTGTTAATATATCTGGTGGACAAAATGTATTTTGTGGACACTTTGTTACCATGCACTGTGGACAAAGTATGTTTTGTGGATACTTTGTGATAAATTTGGGTTGATAGATTGTGGACACCTTGCTCAAGTTGAATGTGGACAGTGTGGTTTTTGTGGATGCTCTGTGGTAAAATCTTGTGGACTAATAGTGTTTTTGGACATATTGTGACAAAGGTATGTGGACAAACCATGTTTTGTGGATACTTTGTGATATAGATTGTGGACAGGGTGTATTTTGTGGATACCATGATGTTGTTAGTTATGGACAAGATTATTTTATGGACACTCTGTAAAAATAGTCTGTGGACAGTACATTTTTTATGGACACCTTGCACTGGGCCTTTGTGGACAAAATATGAAAAAAATGTGAGGTGGACAATATGTGGCCTATGGTTAAAGTGAAGAACAACAGGGGGGCTTTCACTACTCGAAACCAATATTCTGTCAGTAGCTAGTCCAAGTCACACACCACTTTAGCATTTGATACTCAAGGACACCAGCAGCAGATTTAGCCAGGGATGCAGGGGTACCCCTTCATTTTCCCTCTACCTACTGACATTTCCCATGTCTTTTACATAAATATGAGGGCCCCTTTACCTTGTAGAATCAGCCCAAAGTCTGGGCATCTTATAGGCTGAGTCCCTTTACTATAGAACAGTACGAAACCTTCAAAAATCAAGTCCAAGCTGTGCCTCATATATTTCTCTCAATTTAGTACCTTATTTGCAGGATGTGCTTGGTACATCATTTTTGGACAAAACAGTATTTTTACCTGTGAGGGGCTGTGTCTATGTTCTCAAAATGGAAATTTTCCCTCATATTCTAAGGGCATTCCATACCTGCCAACACCAAATGATAAAAAAAAAACTTGGGCCTATAAAACCTAACCCTTATTGTTTGAAAGGGGGCTTGGAGAATCTAAGCACAGTGGTCTGAGGAGACATCCCAACAGGGGCTTAGACATGTTGGAAAACTAAAGGCCAAATTTGTGCATTATGATGATCTTTGAAAATGACTGACATACTCAGTTTAAAAGTTTACCCATATGGATATAAAATCTCTAGAAAATATACATGGATAAGAAAGATGATCTCTGGTAATAGATATATCCACTGCTGAGAAAATTAAAAAGATATAATTTATATCTAACGTTCCCCCCCCCACTCATTTTGTTATAACCTGATAACCTGATAAAATGTATGAAAATCCCAAACAATATCCCTAACGTCAGATCATTGCGGTAGTGAGATAGGGAAAAAAAGTCAGGGAGGGTCTTCAGTCAGTCTTCAAAGTGTTGTCTATTTAAAGGAACAAATGGGCATCAGCTTGCAAAAGCAGATGATCCGAGAGGGTTTGGCTTGGTCCCCCTTGGCCACAACCCCAATAAAGATTTGATTCATATCCAATGCTGCCGAAATCTTTTTCTCAAGACAGGCCAAAGTAGACTGTGTCTTGGCAATTTTACACGGGCCATTTTTCTCTTTATTGTTAGTGCAATAAGAATTTAAGGGGGCTGGGGGCATATCCCCTCAGGAAATTCTTTAATATGCAGAAGCCAACTGGTGCCGCCTGGTGCATTTTCAGGAGAGCTAAAACCCTCAGATGAAATTTTTTCAAAGACACCCCCAATATATCAATGATGAATCTTATTGGATTTGGACAAATCACATGACTGACCATGGAAGGTCTTGGAATAGCTGAAGAAGAAATGGGGAGACTGCAATTAATTAAGTGCTGTAAACCCCCATGTATAAACTGCAGCGTATAGACCATTTCAGAAGCCTTCTGTGCCTTATAGTCTTCCTGAACTCAGGATGCGGCTTATATGAGGAGTTTTACTCATATAGACTACCGTAAGGAATGAAGACCATTTCATACCCATTGTGTGGCTTATAGCATTCTCTCAAAGCTGGCCCAATCAGCAATGGAGCATTGTGCCATGCTTGTCCATGCTTGGCCCAAAATAAGCCGACATTGGCCCAATGTATCCTTGCTACCTGGGGGAGGTGCCGCTTATATGTGGGTTTGGTTTATAAGTGGGGTTTTACGATATGACTGGATGGTGTGAGGGGCAAATACTCCACCTGAGCCAAAGGTTTTATTACCCCATGATCATAAATAAATTCATCAATACATTTTAGTCCCCATTCCTGTGAAAATGTTTTGAAATTTAAAAAAGAAGGTACATCCTGATGCATTTATATAAATAGGCCTACATTTTTTTCCTTACACTAGTGGCTTCACCACTCGATAGTGGGGGCAATGGCCAATAAACAAATTCTGCCTACAGTTCATGGCAAGTTCTGCTGAGGGGCCTACTGATCACTGCAAATTCTGCCTACTGATCACCAGAGCCCCCTGGTGTCTTACAGTAGAAGCGCTTAGCAGTGCTTAACTTAGCAACGATGTGTTTCATAGCAACATCAAACATCTTAGCACTCTCCCAGCAGATTCTCTCAGTGGTTTGTTTTTAGTGGATTACTCTGGAAGTACTCATCAGATCTTTACATATGAGATATCAAATTAAAGGGAATTGTGAGGGGAAACCAGATCTACAATTGGTGAACAGTTTACTTGATGAATGAATTTGGAATGAGCGCCAATTTCTTTGAATCGTGGTCCAAGATGGCGGAAATTACAGCTTGACTGCTGATTTTTGAGGCTATAAAACATTTTACAAAACTCTGAATTAAAGAAAAAACTAAATAGTAAAACATTATAACCAGTCAGGTTTCTAAACATTTATAAGTTATGAATACATTTTTACTGAAATTCCTGTACACCAAGAAGTCATTTCTCAGACGCTAAGTGTTGGGCTCTCCCAAATCGTACCAGGCTGACTTGGATCGGAAGAGAATTCTTGTGTATACAGGCTCAAGCACTACGACTGGTGCAGATATAGAGGGGAAAGGCATGCCACTGTATAGGCAATCATAGGTAATAGGATTAACCCACTGCCCCTTACTACGATCTGACTGGAGGGGGTGTGCAGTACGTAGTGGGCAGGCTCAGATCGTAGTGTTTGAGAAAGACCTAGCTGGTCGAGTTAGCTGGCTCTTTCCTAATTGCTTCACAGCCTGAGAATTTTGCTTCATCTGGTACCCCAAGGGTACTGTAGGCTGAAGCAGTCATATATTATTGCATATTTCTAACCAGCAACCTAGGAGGCATTTTTATATATAGTGTAATAAGTAATATCTTGAGAAGTTGTAGCCACCACTCACGACTTCAGAGAATGGCAGACAAGGAATACATGAGCAACTACACAGTACTCAAGAAAACCCCCCCAAAGGACAAACCACCCATAATTAGAGCATCAAACAATGGTGATAAGCCTAACATGGACTTTGCAACCTCGACTCCAATCCATAGCGAACCAAGCTATGGCGATCTCCCCTGAGGTACCAATAGGAAGGCTATATATGAGGCAGACTGAAACAAGTGTAGTGTTTTGTGGCGAGAGATGCTACCTGAGCAACTTGTATGGTGTAAAAATCGAACATCAGGGTATAATTTTTCAGTCTGCAGAACAGATGTTCCAGTGGGTAGGATGTGTAGAAATGGAAGACTTTGAAAGTGCAGAACGAGTGATAAAGGCTCCCACAGCCCTAGCTGCAAGAGAAGAAGAAGGAAAGTGTAAAAAGGGCCTGAGATGGAGGAAAATTAGGTTGCAAATTATGAAACTTTGTCTTAGCAAGAAGTTCATCCAGAATCGAATGTTGAAAGAGTTACTAAGAAAAACCAACAAGTTGGGCCTGATACATAGTGAAGGAGACATGTTTGTGCTGGAGCTGGGTATGAAGAATCCTGCTTAGATGATGATAGCTACCATGGTGAAAACATGCTAGGTGTCCTCCTCGAGGAGCTGAGATCGCCCCTTCAAGAAGAATACATCATGAAGAACGATGTTAGACTAGTAAAAGATACATTGCACGAGGAGAGGTTGGCAAATGAACATACTGAACCCATATGTTAGAAGGACTGAGGTACAATGGCCGGTTTGGTCGGTATAGCTCACATAGACATTATCAGCTGGGGGCCACCATTAGACCCCGACGGCACTATGACTAACACCTTCAGCCCCCGACTCCGCAGTATATGCCAGGGATGCCTCCCATAGGTCAATAATACAATAGCCATGTGCCGTATATAGAAGAGTACTATATAAATTTTGAGAAAGGGACGGTCCTAACATGGATATTGGACCGTCCACTAGAACTTTAACAATAGAAACATAATAATCTACTATATATCAAAGATTCCTTGGTAAATAACTCATGTATACCTGTGAGCAATATAAAGATATATGACCCTTGATATGGGACAATAATATACAATGTCCCATTACTACTAAAACAGTGTGAATTAGTAAAAGTAAGAAGTAGTATAATAACTAGTAATGGGTTAGGTTCATAGTTTCAATTTTGTTATATTGGTGAAAGGTTTATTGATGTATTAACTAATTGTTAACGTTATTATGTGTCTCACCACGTGGACCATTACCCTGCATTTTTGTGATTCAGTTATACCACTGCTTGGTGATACGGATTCACTGTATAGGATAGCATACGCTACCGTTATCCTGGTATTGGACCCTAGAAATCATAGTGTCTATAGCTATCTAGCACATATAAATATGTTATCAAGAAGATCCTCAAATAGTGGTATTCTTGTAGAAGGTGATGTCAGGTGGAACAGTTGTATATTAAAATATGGGTAAGAGCCCTCAGGAGGTAGTCTCAGAGACAGGTTTGAAATACCTAGCAATGAATGTTCAGAGTCTATGTGACAAATAGAATTTCATCAGCAGATATTTGCAAGGGTTTGATTTAATAGGTATCACTGAAACATGGCTGAAGACATCGACAACAAGTAACCAGCTTCATATAAACAATATGACATTGTTTAGAAATGATCATCATAGAGGTAAAAGAGGTGGAGTAGCCTGCTACGTTAGAAATGCATTTGTTCCATATATAGAAGTCTTCACAATAGTAAACAAACATATTGAGTGTCTATGCTTGAAACTGAAATATCCTGGTCATAAAAGTAAGATCTTCTGTATTGTATATCGCCCACCCAAGGGTAAAGTTCTTGAGTGTTATAACTTCTTGACAACATGTATGGGACATGTCGGTGTTAAGCATAATGAATGCTGGATTATAGGAGATTTAAATGTCAACAGCAGAGCCAGAAACTGTATAAAATTTAGAAGGATGTCCAATTTTTTTAAACACACTGGACTTAGATATCTGATCACCCCTTCTGCATATTATCACCCACATGGGAAATCTACACTGGACCATTTCTACCCAAATTGTGACTGTGTTAAGACATATGACGTACTTGACAATCTATGTGGTGACCATATTCCTATATATGTTATAAGGAAAAAACAGAGAATAGCAAAACCCAAAGCAATACTGTTACGAAGTAGAGATATGAGAAAGTTTTCAGAACGAGACTTTTTGAATACAATGGACAACCTAGATTGGAATATTGTTACACGAGATGACATGAATGTAAACGACAAGTATGAATGTATAATTAACAATGTTAGTGGGTATTTAAATACAAATCACTGTGTAAGAACTCGTATTGTAAGGGAGAATGATGTGTTCTTTGATGGAGACATGTTAACAGTAAAAAAGCAATTTTTTAATAAGGCCAAGAAATGTAGACCAAACAGAGTAAATATGGCATTGGCTAGAGCTAAACAGATCCAAAAGAACATTAATAAAAAAATTGGTTATTAAAAGGAAAAATGTAACCACAAACCTCCTTGTAAAGTTTAAAAATGATCCAAGGCGCTTCTGGAAAATTTTGAATGGGGTATGGAAAGGACACAATTCGAAACCAACAATGTGTTTGAAAGATACTGATGGAAATGTTATTGAACATAAACATACTGCTAATTTTGTAACTGACTATTATATAGATATAGGTGCAGACCTAGCAAGTCAAATAGATGGTTCAGTATACATACCAGATAGATTAATAATTAATAGTGTCATGAACCTGAGAGAAATAACAGTAAATCAGTGTAATAGAGTCGTGCAAGCTATAAAGGGACATAAAAGCTCATGTATTAAAGATATACCATGTAATATCATAAAAGGTTTATTATGTCATAAACCATATCTGCTACAGAGCTTGGTGAATGATTCTATTGGTAATGGAATATTGCTGATATTATGAAACTGGGACAAATAGTCCCACTACCTAAAGCTGGTAACTTATCAGATGTATCTAACTGAAGACCCATAACAATGACAAATATTTTCTCTAAATGAACAGAGAAACTGATACACGCCCAGTTGATGAATTATGTTGTTGAAAATAAAATTATTAGTGATAGACAATACGGTTTCATACCAAATAGATCGACTGTTGATGCAACCTTTGGGTTAATACAGTACCTTATTGAAGCTAGAAATAGAGATGACCTTTCTTTAGTAATGTTTTTGGACTTAAAAAAAGCTTTCAATACTGTAAGTTTGAATATAATGATGAGTAAACTACGAAGTATTGGTTGTGACAATAACTGTTTAAGGTGGCTGGAAAGTTTTCTATATAATAGAAAACAAATAACTGTAGCTAATGACACCACGTCAGATGAAAAGGTACTGGATTGTGGGGTAGCACAGGGGACGGTACTAGGTCCTTTGCTCTTCAATATATATATATATAAATAGTATAACCGAGGCAATAAATAATTGTGAATACTTTCTTTATGCAGACGATGTAGCACTGGTATTAAATGGTAAAAATACTGAGATTATGAGTAAATTAATGCAGAACGATATCGGTAATATTGAGAAGTGGTGTAAACAAAATATTCTTACTATGATTGTCAAAAGAACTAAGGTCCTATTGTGTCACTCAAACATGCAATGAATTATTAAATACGATATTACCTTGAACAATATAAAACTAGCATGTGTTGAGCATTTCAACTATCTTGGTGTTGTAATTGATTTTGATTTAAATTTTAAACATAACTGTAAAAAGATGGACTCACAGGGTACTGTCAAGTTAAACAATTAAGAAATACTGTTAAATACTTGGATGTAGATACGAGCCTTAAAATCTACAAGACTATGATTGTTTCTTTGTTGGAATATTGTAGTTATATATTGGAAAGTGGACCTGTTACCCTAGTAGACCATTTAGACATCATACAAAATCATTGTTTGAGAGCTTGTAAAAAAGTTCGACAACCACAGGATATACATGTTAATGACCTATTATTATCATGTAATGTGAAAAGTCTTGCAGCAAGAAGAAAGGGAGTACTAGCATGTATAATGTATAAGTATATACAGAAACCGGAGAATAGAATAATCCCAGTAAGACCTCTTAGAGGTAATGATAGAATAAAAATTAGAGTGAACCGACCTAGAATTGAATTATATAGATCGAGCCCATTATATATAGGCAATATCATCTGGGAATATTAACCGGTACATGTACAGTCTGCAGACAACTTGCAAAAATTCAAGAAGTACTTACGTGATATATTACTATGACTCTGACTTAACACTTGAAATATATTGAATTATAATATATATGACTACTGTGTGATATGTGACTGTTCATGGAAACCACCTGTTTAACATAATTGACTGTATCGATACAACTATACATGTTTGATTGTATCCTCTTTCTCGGCTGATAATTGTAAAAGCTTCAGTATGTTAAGATATTGTTGGCCAATAAACCTTTTCAAACTCAACTCAAACCACTTTATCAAATGCGGGTTTTCGCAGCAAGTCGCGACAATTCGCACGTCATATAGAAGGGTCTAAAAGTTTTACGCCACCCCCTCAAGAAGGATTAAAATTTTTTTTTGCCACCCCCTCAGGAGTTGTCCAAATATTCTACACCACCACCCCAAACTCACGAACTCCCCCCTGTTGTTAAAAAATGAACACTCCCTTAGATGGTTTGATTATCAGCTCATGGAATGACACCAACTATTCACTGCGGTCCTCTCGGGGGCCAACTGGTACCTATCTGATAGGTGATATCAGTAGAACTTGCTGATAACAAGCTTCGGGAATGGCGGTGCCCATGGGACAACCTGCTAACTCGGAATAGGCTGAGTAGGGTAACTGGAAACTGGAAAGTTGTTTTTCTTTATCCATTTGCCTCATATGGCACACAATGATATCAGTATGTCCCCTGCCCGAGGTCCACTGGCAATGGCATATACAGTACACCAATAGCTACTTTATGCATTCCTTAAAGACAAACGCTAGTTACAAGATACACAAAGCCACCTGGTAGCAAAAAAAAGCAATCAACATTTCAACATTTTTTCACATCCTAAATGGACCATTTTACCTGCACATATGTTTCATTCCTGAAACATATGTGCAGGTAAAATTTTCAGAAATGGGGGGGCGTGATTTTGACATGTGGGGGGGGGGGTTATCAAGTGCAGCAACATGATGTCGCAAACAGGCAGCATAGCGACTGTATTGGGGTGGGAGGGGGGGACATACCCCCCTTGTCTTGTGGGGGCCCCCAGAAGATTTTGAAATCAAGAGGAGAAATGGTGCATTGTGAGGGCTCTCTCGATTACGATATCTACAGCTATAAGTAAACCAGGTAGCAAGGATACATTGGGGCAATGTTGGCTTGTATTGCGCCAATGTTGGTTTATACTGGGCCAAGCATAGACAACCAGGGCCCAATACTCCATCGCTGATTGGGGGCTTTCCCCCTCTACATTTAAAAAGTGTCCAGTGGAGGCATGCCCCCAGAAAATTTTGAAATGTAGTGGGGAAATGGTGCATTCTGGTGGATTCTTAGACTTAGGGTCCCACAAACACAAACATGGATAATCTTTCAAACCAAACACATTTGGAAATGAATTTGTTAAAAGAGAAAAAGGTACCCCCTCCCTTTAGGTCCTCTGTATATTGTACGGTTTCACCTAGTATTATATCATCCCATTCATAAATGTAATATGTATAAATATATGAGTTGTAGGTATGGTACAGTTGACCCACCTAGGTTATGTATGCCGTGTCTGTATCTGTGTATCTCTGTAGGGATGTTGTGTGTGTGACTGTGTGAGTGATTGTGTGAGTGATCTGTCTTATACAGAAGTATCTGTTTTCATAGATTTAGTTCTGTAGTTCTGTATACTACGCATGTAGTTTGTAGAACGTAGAGCATATACTTTATTGTTGTAGACTTACTGTATGACACATAGGTCAGCAATGACCTCACTTTTTGTTGTCAATAAAAGATATTATTAATATACCCTATCTACACCCCCACTATCATTCATTCCATGTGAATAATAACGCCCAATAGAGATAGCATTGAAGAGTCGAATGCCACACCCCAAGTGGCATAACACGTCTCAATCCACACATGACCTATTTTGATGCTAGCCCTCCCCCCAGGGTGGATCGGCCATTGACAGGGCAAGGTACATGAAACTAAGCCTGTAAACCCTTCGCTTTTCTGTTGGCAAAGGAGGTTGTATACATCAATGTAAGTAAAGTGCAGTTCTGGGGGCTATGCCCCCAGGATTAGGAAATTTTGCAATAAACAAAGGGTTGTAGTCTTTTGACAGGTGTGCCCATTATCTTTGAGTCACGGGCATTGGGCACAGGGTTTTGTTGAGCCCTGTCATTGCCCCAGTATCATGTACCATACCCTGTCTCATACCCCAGTATCATGTACCATACCCTTTCCATGCCCCCTGTATCATGAACCATACCCTGTCCATGCCCCCAGTAGTATGTACCATACCCTGTCCATGCCTCCAGTATCATGTACCATACCCTGTCTCATGCCCCCATTATCATGTACAATGCCCTGTCTCATCCCCCAGGCTAGGGGGTCTAGATGGGGGGTCCCCATGTCCCTTGTCGATTTTAAGAAAAGCCCATGTCAAATGTCATTTACTTTGTATTTTCCTCTGTCCTTGTCACTAAGCTCCATGTCACATGTCAATTTTAAGAAAAGTCCATGTCCCCTGTCACTATCCTTTTTGTCCCATGTCCTTGTCCCTTGAGGCTCCATGTCCTTTGTCGATTTTAAGAAAAGGCCATGTCACACTGTCGATTTTAGGGGTCTAGACCCATAGGCTAACATTCAATCGGACTTTCTTTTAATTTTAAGCTGTAGAATCCTTAATAATAGTCTGATTTAAAAACCGTAAAAAATGGCATGTAGCTGAGAATTCACTGGTTTAAAAACTCCCCTTGGTGCCTCAAAAGGGGGGGGGCGTACTCCGCGCCCACCCCCCCCTTGAATCCGCGCCTGAATTATAACAAAGACATCTAAGTCATTTGTATCCCCATAGGATGTTAGTTGTATTAGTTGTGATGAAAAATGGAGGCCCTATTGTAATATAAAAAAAAATACATACATTTGTATGTGTTTCACACTACCGTGTATTTGAATCCCCTCACAGAATTCAGTAACTTTTCAAAACAGTAGATTTTAGAGAAATGGCTCAATTATGAAGAGTATATGCAAATTGCTCTAATTTGGCTTCTATTTGCCTTGGAGTATCTGAAAAAATTGTTCACTGTTAAAAAGCTCAAATCATGGTAATTATGGTCTATAGCAATCATCGATATACTATTCGTCCGAAAAATCGAGACCAAAATGATAAGAATCGACATCGATGTAAATTGGATGTCAATGACACTCCTACAGTGACTGTGACATGGATTTTATTTCTTTAATTTGCATTTTCTTATAGTTTGTCTTTAGGGAGCATTCATTATTTATGGCGGGGGTGGGGGTGAGCATTTGGCAAAAGAGAATAGGTCAAAAATAAAAGGCCCCCCCCTAAAGAATACGTCCAAAATTTTTGGCCCCCCCTCAAGAATAGGTTGAAAATAAATGGCCCCCCCCTCAAGAATAGGTTGAAAATAAAGCACCCCCCCCCCCAATGACGATCTTCCATGAATATTCTTTTATCTAACATAAATACCAAAACCATGCCTATACATTGTGTGATACATATAATTATACCTCTCTTTTAGCTATAATTCATGGGAGTAGTACTTAATATTTTAATGATTAGCAGTGACTATAGTCAACACCGTGGCGGGTCTAGCATCGACTATAGTCAACACCATGTAGGCCTCCTTATATAGGAATTGTGCGGGGACTGTGAATACGGTACCATATTCATTCTAATAACCGCACCGGTGCTGAAAATTAATCATAAGATGGTCGAAATCTTAATACAAAAATCATTTCCAAAAGGCACACCCCTATAAAAGTCTAAAAACCATTGTTTTTGCTCTAAAAAACTTTACTTTTACATAAGCATGATTTGACACAAGGGGTGTGTGCTTACAGCCCAAAAGGCGAGAGGTGCGCTTATTAGTGCAGGTGCATTTAATAAAATATAGGCCCTTACTCCTAGGAAATTTAAAGGCTGCCCCCATGGCCAGATAACTCATGTGTCCTCTGCCCTCATTGGGTTAATAGACTCCAAGGGATAGGTGATAGAATTGGTCTCAACTCAGATACACCTTATAGACAAGGTATTTTTGTGTAGAATAGTAGACCTACTACTGTAAAAACTCATGCATAAGGTGGAGATTATACACGAGGATAGCTCCTTCAGTCAGGCCCACAAAGAATCCTCCTAAAGTCAGGGTATGCTAGGATATCATATTGTAGAACAGTACTTAATTTTCCAACTTTCAGCCAATCTATGCCTCACCCACAGGATATTTTGTATGTACTTTTAAATCCCAACATTTGCCAATTGGGTTTTACCTTGACCCAGGGCTTACAGTCGGCCCTTGCTTCCTCGACCCTTTAAAAAGACAGATGATCTTCAACTATCTCTATGTTTTCTTTTATATTTGGACTTACATCCTCGGATAATTTGCTTCCCCAGACAGTTTTCCTTGCATTTTTAAATCTGATGAAGCAAGGGTCGACTTTATACCCACATGAGATGTGCCTTATATCCTTACACATTCAGGTCTTGTAGCTACATGTACTGGTAGTCATCAACAAGAAATGCACATTGGTATTGATCAATTGAAAAAGATCTCTGAATATAGTTCCATCCAATTAGATTTCACTGAACTGGACCAATTTGATTACCTTTAATCTTTCAAAAGGAGTCTCTGATACATTAAAAGACATTTTATGGTGATGAAATTTGCGGCATTTTGGATAAATACCCTAAAAATAAATGGCCCCCCCTCTAAGAATAGGTAAAAAACATACGGCCCCCCCTCTAAGAATACCCTGAAAATATTTGGCCCCCCCCCTAAGAATACCCTGAAAATAAATGCCCCCCCCCCCCCCTGAATTTGCTCACCCCCACCCCTGCCATAAATAATGAATGCTCCTTTAAAGTCCGTGCACTTGGCGATGCAAATCGTCCTTTTTTTCGACGTTCGCTAAATGAGAGGCACCACCAAGGTTCGAACTCGGGCTCCTGGATTCAAAGTCCAATGTGCTAACCGCTACACCATGGCGCCACCTGTTAGGTAGAGAAACCGGGTCACCCACCAGGAGGCTTGGATGGCCTGGATGGGGTCCATGCAGTTCACAGTAGATGATTTTCATTGTCGCCTCAGCCTATATCTGGTACATACATATTTGGTACAAACCATGGAGTCTCCACGCCCTGGTTCCCATACTTTTGTAAGCGTGTCCTCTTAAAATGGGACGAAAGGGTACGACTTGCGCAGAAACGCGAAAATCTTGTCCCTGACCATTTTATGCATGCACCTCAACTGTTTAGGGCTGAGCCTTGCCCTTATGGGAGGTCCCACATATAAGCCTATATAAACGTACGTGAATCCCCCCCCCCCCCCAATAATAATGTGAACATACGCCTCTGGTGTTGATAGAGTCCATAGATCTAGGCCCTTGTCATTTTTATGGATACCTCCCTCCCTAAAATTGTGATGACAAAAATGACTTTTTGGCGGGATACACTCCAAAAAAGAGCTAGTAGAATGTGGAGTGTTAGGCCTATGTCCCTAATTGTAGGAAGTAGAATCTAAATTAATCATATAGCTAGCTCCTTTGCACGGAAGATTTCGAAAACACAGTAGGGGGTCTAGATGGGGGGTCCCCATGTCACATGTCGATTTTAAGAAAAGGCCATGTCACATGTCACTAAATTTCTATTTCTCCATGTCCCTGTCACTAAGCTCCATGTCACATGTCGATTTTAAGGAAAGGTCATGTCTCATGTCACTAACTTTTTCATTCTCCATGTCCTTGTCACTAAGCTCCATGTCACATGTCGATTTTAAGAAATGACCATGTCACCCTGTCGAATTTAGGGGTCTAGACCCATACAGTACCTAATCTACCCCCAATTGTCCCATAATGCATCACCAGAACGGGCGGGTCTGGAGGGGGATAGGCGACGCGGCAAAGTTGACTTTAATAGGGGCACACAAAGGATCCTCTGATCGCTGGGATTTTTCAACATTCAGGGGTGAAACAATTAAAATGTCATGGAGATGACTAAATGTCAAGCATCTATCCCTTTCTCTGTTATGTGTTTGTCAAAAATTTACCTCAATAGTGGCTGAAAGCTACATGTGTCGTGACTTTTTCCCCCTCTGGCTGCGAGGAAGTTTGGTCTCAAATTGGGCACTTTCTGTTCTTTTTTTTCTTTGCTTCTGGCCGGCCAAAATGTTCTCTCAAAACAGCCGCAATCTAAGTTATTATAATAACATAGCCCTGCCAAAACGCATATCTTCATGGGGGGCACATGCTATTAGACCATCCCCTGGATCCTTTGCTGGTCTATTAATGGAATCGCCGCCCCCCCCCCCGACCCAACTAGGCTAATGTTGACTTGAATAAATGTCAGGTCTCTTCGCGGTTAATTAGAAATGCCCTAACAGGAAAATTAAATTGCCCATGTGGGTCTATGGGCTGGATGCTGAGTGAGTATGGTTTGTGTTGCTGCTCTGTAACGACCCCTATCGGGACGCATCGTGGTGAGTCTGGCGTTTCGACAAACATGTCTGGAGACGCGAGGGTATCGTCTGCTCCCGACTTTTCCTACCTGGAAGCATCTAGCGAAGCAGACGACGACCTCCTGCAGGGCCCCACCTGTCCCTCCCTCCCTCCCCGGGCTCCCTCCCCAACCTGATGCCCACGCTGGGTTCTACCCACCTGTATACCTGGAAGTTTGTATCTAATGGCGCATTGTCTCTATAACGTCATCAGTTAACCCCCTGAATCAACCCTTTAAGGGCCGCTGATGCAGGCGCGCATCATGCATGCCAATCGGTCGGCATGATGCACCAATGAAATGCTGGCAAGTCTGCTTGCCAGCACTTCATTGGTGCATCATGCCGACTCTCTAGGATTGGATTCATCCCAAAGGGTCGGCACAATGCATTAATGCAGCCGTGGCGAATTACTCGCCAGGGCTGCATGCATGCATCATGACAACCGATGCTCTAGCAGTCATTAAAGGGTTAATGGGCCACCACCCATACACTCTAGTTAACGATGCCCCCCCCCCCCCCATTGCGGCCATCCCGTTATATACAAAGTATATGATGGCCATAGTGTCAATGGTTATTGCAGGTTCTATTGTTTTCTAAAAGATGGACTGTCTGTGTTTGACTGTTGTGTCTCCTGGAACATATTGTCTGACCTTGCCTGTTGGGTGGGTGAAGATGATGGCCTGTCTGGAGAATCTTATTCTAATGTGTATTGAGGAAACCATGTGAGAAACCAATCATGGCGACTTATTGTTAATGGATTATTCTATATGGACCTATTTGTTGGAGTTGACGTAGTAATCAGACATTATATTGTTAGTGTCTGTGATGAGAGGAAGGGATAGACGGGACGATATTGTTACATGTGATCGTGCACGATGGTTTGCCGTTAACCTAATATAATGTGTATTGGAAAAACGGTTCAGTCACCTATTGCTTCTTTGTTATACATAAATGGTCCTTACCAAGTTATTGCAATGGTTAATGTAAGTCTGCTTGGCCACACACCACTGTAGAAGATGATGTCATTCGCCTGGGTTCATTGAATAGCCAACGGATGTGAACATTTATAAATCTACTCAGACTTCATAGACATTCGCATCATGCCACTCAAAAAGAATAATCTTTCCCATCACCACCCTCGTCGGAAAAAAAAAATCGCCATTTGAGAATTTTAGAATTTCTTATAGAATATGGACACATGATGTAGTTAGCTTTTGTATCAAATTAAAACTCAACGCATCAGCAATGTAGCTAGCTATCATTGCTAACCCTTTCCACAATTTAAATATGTTAATGATAACTTATCTTTTAAAAGGCATTTTTTCTGACAGTCGCGGTGCATAGGTTTCTAGCCCTTATCAACTGCTTATCAAGATATCGTTACTTGTTTTCATCGGTCAGTGATGAGGAACGATTTTTTTTTTTAGTGGCCTTAGTGATCTCATGATCGATTCCTTAGCCCATCTTCACAGGGTCTTAATATAACACGAGCATTAACTATCGATGGATATGTGTAATTTGATCCCTAATGGATCGTAAATCCTCGCGTATAAGACGCCTCTCGCACATAGGATGCACCCTGACCAAGGCATAATCTCATAGGACGCGTCTTGGGTCCAATTTCGGGCATTTAAATTTTGTTCTTTAATGTAAAATGCTTGCCAGACACACTTTGAGTTGGACGTAATCCTGGTATTCGACTTTCGTCGCGTCAACTTTCAGCAAAATGCCCTGGTTTATACGACAAATTCAAACTTTCATGAACATTTAGAGCTCAACTCCCTTAGTTTAGAAAAAAAATGCTTATCGTTCAAATCACTTTCCCACTCAAGAGATCTCTAGGTTGTGCCGAAAGTGCTTTTGAAGAAAACCCTGCAAAAAATTGCCGAAGGTACCCAGGTAGCAAGGATACATTGGGCCAATGTCGGCTTATATTGGGCCAATATCGGCTTATATTGGGCCAAGCATGGACAAGCATGGCCCAATGCTCCATTGCTGATTGGGCACCCATGTAGAAAAAAAATAATCCAAGGACCCCCCCCCCTCCCCCTCTCCCCGGCCATCCCCACCCGAGACGAGGCCGAATTTTAAGTTTTTTATAGTAAACCTCTGACACATCTGTAATACCTCGTGCCGGATGAGCTAGATAACTGATCACAAAAAAATAATCCTGCTTCATCTCTTGGCTCTACCCCATCCCTTCCTCATCCCCTGTCTACCACCCCCTGCTGATCAATGACGACGAGTAGTCTGGGTGAGTCTGGCTTGCCGTCAAACTTTACCAGAAAGCGCGACGAATGTCTGACCAAACTTGCCCTCCTCGTCTCTAACCGGAAAGCCCACCTTAGGCTTCCCCTAAAACCCGGCCCTAATGCCTTGGCTTCTTTTATGTACAGGTAGGGTTGTATGTCTGCGTCGGCGACGGTCCCATGCTGTGAGAGACCCGCGCGGGAAGCTGCGTTCCTAGCGCGTCCGTCCCGCGTCCGCCCTGCGTCCGGTACCTTACTCGTGTTTGGCTGATGCGCCGCCAGGTGGCGGCGGTGCGCCGCGGGGTGTAGGACCTAGAGGGAGGGGCCTTACGGGGAGTTAAATGCTGCTTTGTTTTACACACAACGGGAATCAAAGGCTAACAAAAACATGTCCACACCCCTACCTTTATAAGGTGCTTAACGGGTTTATCACTTTGTTTATGTGATTGTTTGGTCGTAAATCATATTGAAGTTCTGTATAAGCATAGACAAACTTCAGGAGGAGGCGGCGACAAATACTAGTATGCTCTAGGTTTTGAGGCTTAGTCATGATGTGCCCCCCTGCTCCTTCTCAAGAGACACGCCCTCTTACACTCTAAGTCTCATATCAATGTAGATTTATTAAAGTAGATTGTGAATTAATGATTTATTCTTGAATTGTCAATTATTGCTCATTATTGCTCCTTTTATAACCCGATATGAAAAATGGAATCATGTACTCATTCTTGACTACAGAAATAGCAATAGAGCATCACTTTCTTTTTGAAGTTTTGAGGTTCACAGCCCTGCATATATTTTTTAAAGCAATACAATATTATTCAATCACAATGATATGCAATATGATATATACATTATGTGTATCACTCCAAAATCGAGTCCTATTATACATCTCATATCTTAACACAACAATATAGGCTACATGGTACTTTATGTTCATTTTCATATTCAAAGTGCGTCCTAGGGAAAGACACAAGGCAAACTTCTTCAGTGGAAGAGCAGCCAAAGTGACGTATTTGTTAATTTCAACTTTAATCTCTAGACCAAATCTGAAATGGTATAGGGATGCATCCCAACACTGGGAAGGGTCCGCCACCTCTGTACTGAATTCCGCTTAAATAATGTATGAACCCTTAAGATCCTTAAACCACAGGTGAGTCTTAAATGAATGATGAATGAAGTGAACTTATCTCTAAATGACTATATTGAATAGATTAAAATTCATTCACAACAGGTTGCCTCATGGCTTCTGATTCAGTTGTTGTAATGACCGTGCAATCCACCATGATACCAACGAATGTATACCTCACCAGATCCTCTTTCCGTATTATCCCTTTTATTGCAATATGAACTCAGATCTTTGGTTAAATCTATCCTAATACCCGCTGAATGTCCCTTTTTTCAAACACAGATATAAGCCTAGCATGATATGAAGCCATTGGAATCATAAAAATTGAATTCTTTAGTTAATAATATATCCAATTGTCATAGGAAAAGTAACGCGATATAAAAGCCATAAAAGCTGTCATGATATTTGATTATACACTTTGATTTTAATGCAAATACACAGACAAAAATATCATAGGCGAAGGCTAATATCATACATATATTTTCATCATTATAATTTCACTAGACAATCCCACCCATACCCCTACTAAGCCATAAGATGGTCAGTCATGCATGATGGGGGTGATTAGCGCACGGCAGCAGCGTCTCCATATTGCACCCTAGGCGTTCCTCCAGCCGCGGCTCCAATCAGCAGTAAGCTTATTACATTGTTTGTCATTAACGCACCAATCATAGCAGTCGTATTGTTTCTTCTCACCACTGCCCAGTATAAGAAGCACTAGCCGTGCACAGAGACGGCAAACATATGTCGTGGTCCAGCATAGCATATTACTACCATTAGAACAAGTTTGGTTACTGGAACATGTCTAACACAAAGATGCCTTCCTCACTCAGTGATTATGAAGTGTTGGGATCTCTAGGATCTGGTACTTATGGAGTATGCAAGAAGGTGCGCCGAAAGAGGGATGGAAAGGTGAGAACTTTTAACATTTTGACATATAATTTCACCAGCAATAGTCACACTATTTTTTTTCTCCTCCAAATCATAGCTGATTATTGATTGGGCACGGGAATAGTTTGTTTTTTTTTGTGTTTTTTTTAGAAAATCACAGAGATCAATTATACTGGATGACCTCTTCTATTAGTATTTCTTGATCTTACATTCGTATCCATCATATCTCAATTCAGGATTGGTAATTTGAGGGGTTTATAATGCTATATTTATCAGCAACAGAATTCTGAAAACCAAAATCAAAAGGAAATTTTTAAGGTGATTCTTGGATGTCCTGAACATTGGCTCGAGTATTTCTGGGCATTATGCTTAGCGTCTATATCAACTTTTCTAACTGGCTGAGTTTTGTTAGTTTCAAAGAACGCAGTGGCGTCCAGTAAGACATGCTCTCCATGCTCTTAGTTGTTAAACGCTAACAAAGGCTAGATCAGTACTAGGTGTGAAACAGGGCTTAGCGCCGACCAGCACTGTCTATGCAGGGCCATTGCAGACAAACTGTGAAGTCATTAACAAGTACCCCACTCGCTACAGCCTTCTTAGATTCCTAGGATTCCTAACTCAGACGCTACTTGTTAGTCTCAGCTGTCTAACAAAATGCTTATTGAGCTACAACAGGATAAGAGTTTTGATGATCAAAGAAATCAGGGGCGCCTCCAGAAGGCGTGACCGCAAGGGGGCAGCCCGAAAAAAAACTTGGTTGGGGGGTCACAAAATAATGGTACCAATCTACCAGAATTAAAGCATATCAATCTGTTAAAATTTGATTTCACCACAAATCTAAACGTTTTCTCTCTATTGTTATTACAGATTTTGGCTTGTAAAGAGATGAGCTACAGGCACATGTCCGAGCAGGAGAAGCAGCAGATGGTGTCAGAAGTTAACCTACTCCGTGAGTTGAGACATGAGCATATCGTCCGCTACTACGAGCGGGTCGTGGATAAGAGCAGCTCAAAGCTCTACATGATGATGGAGCTGTGTGAGGGAGGGGATCTAGCCTCTCTCATCAAGACCGTCAAGAAGGAGGGGTAAGCACTCATTATTTTGTTATGTCAATTTAGGGAAAGATACTATTCTTGAAACATAATTGCTCCCATACTGTATGTCAGAGGTTGGGTGCATAGAGTCTACAAGAATTTTTATAAAGAAACAAAATCCCAGCTGTAACAATTTTCCATGTCGGCTTATATTTTTCATATAACTGAAACCCCATGTTTTCTTATTCCATCTGCAAATCTAACATTCCACATTATTGTATTTCAGGCGCTACATTGAGGAGGCCTTCATTTGGAAGGTGCTGTCCCAACTGACCCAGGCCCTCCACGAGTGCCATGGGCGAACAAGGAAGGAGAAATCCGTCCTCCACCGCGACCTCAAACCTGCCAACGTATTCCTCGACAGTGACATGAACTGCAAGCTTGGAGACTTTGGATTGGCCAAGGTGCTGAGCCATGACGCTAGTTTTGCCTCTACATTTGTCGGTACCCCTTACTACATGTCCCCTGAGCAGGTCACCCTGGAGGAATACAATGAGAGCTGTGACATGTGGTCCTTGGGCTGTGTACTGTATGAGCTGGCCACCCTCTGCCCACCCTTCATTGGGAACACACACAGGGATCTGGCCATTGCTATCTGCAATGGTGAAACTAAACCCATCCCCAAGTACTACTCAAGTGGACTCAAGACGATCATCAAGTCTCTACTGGCTGTCGATGTAAGTATCTTAGTAATTGCATTTTCCTTTTGTAGTAAAAGTTTACTTCCACTAACTTATAGTTAAACAATAAATATCAAGAATAATTGATATGGTTCATATCAGTCTAAAACTGGAATATAGAGTTCAGAATATGAATCATCTCACCTGTATTATTTTGATCTTATTTTTAAGGTCAAAGTGAAAAGTGAAAGACACATACCCAATTCCACCATGTAGAATTATCTGACTTATGTATTTACATCCAGTGCATACATAATCTAACCACACATTTCTCTTCTACAGACTGAATTTAGACCATCTGCAGCAGATATCCTAGCCAATCCCGAGCTCAAAAAGCATGTCAAGCAAGCTGAATCTCCAAAACTAGCTGAGAAACTCAAGGCACAGCAGCAGAAGCTTGAGAAGAAGGAAGAGGCACTGAGAGCCAAAGAAAAGGCACTAGAGAAAAGGGAGAGAGACATTCTAGGTAAGCTTCATACTCCAGACACAATTCTTTACTACCCAGTGAACTATCTTTAGTACAATGTAGCGGAAAACCTCTTGGAACCTGCTTAGATGAAACAAATTAATAACAAGCTTAAATGAAACAGGTTAAGAGATTCCAATATAACATCTGTAAGTATACTATTTCCAGCTCTTCTGTTCACTCGTACTTATACCATTTCCTTATTTCAATTTTTACAGCTAAAGAAAAGGAGTTGAAACTCAAAGAAAAGGAGATGGCTGCTAGAACATGCTCCAGACGTGCACACAAGAACATCGTTGAGAAGGAAAACCGGACTCCCACCAACAAAGATAAAGGTAAACCATCAATCAATACCAAGCCATACTTGTCACCTGTTCTAGGCATCCCAGATAAATACAAACTAAAGCCTAAGACCAGTCCTCTGCAAGTTAGAAAACAAGAACAAAGCCAACAAGTGAAGAAGTCCCCTTTGAGTGCAAAAGTAGAACAAAGCTCCAAACTAGGAAAGTCTCCTCTCTCTGTACAGAAGGGTCAAGTATCAGAAAAGAACACAATGATTTCGCCCATCACCAAAGGACAGACTTATCGAGTACTATCTGACAATCTCAACTGCGTCAACGGTGCATCTGTCGTGTCATGCGTTGCAGATGAAAAGACAAAGAGACTGTAAAGAAAACTATATTGTAATGAAAATGAGCACCCAGTATGATAAAATCTAACTATGTATTAAGAAACTGTCACCTATAGCACAAAATACTTATATCGAGCATTCCTTCCATTCATAACAGAAGCCATTGACATGAACAACAAGCTGATTTCTGCACTCAAACGTGCCGCCAAGACTGCGCTGGCCAAAAGCAAACAGGAGCACTTCATCGAGCGTGTGGGACGCTTGTCTACAGACGGTCAGGAATGGACAAAGTTGGAGCTTGTCAAAGTTATGTGCCAAGGAATGGAACATCAGTTGAACAATAAGCAAGCCGCTCGGCTGTCTAAGATTCTTGCTCGGTCATCTGAACTGCAGCGCGAGATGCTAGAAATGCCAACCCACACCAAATATCTCATCGCTCTTTAAACACTGACGAGAAATCAAGCATCAACCTAGCCAGCCATCGTTATTTTATGGCACACTATGGACACATGGCAATGGTTATGAATGGACAATCTGAGAAAAGACATTCTTTGTCTTCCTGGTGCAGTAGTCTTACAAAGACTGAGATGCTGCATCATACTAGTCAAACTGGGTGCTTCATTAATTTATTTATCACAAGGAATCCTACTCTTGTGATTGTTTCTGAAACATGGTGCTGTAAATATATTGATTGTGTGATACCATTGTATATATATATATATATATATATATATATATATATATATATATATTATCTGACAAAAATAAATTGTATGTTTTCCACATTATCTTTTGCTTTTTCATTAAGAATTGAAATTACGATGGATAAGTCCTCTAGATTTTTTTTTCAATCCCTAGATACTTATTGAATACTCGTGTATTCACTTATACCACCCTCGGCAAATAGAACAAAAGAGTGTAGGCCTAAACATGTTCCATAGGGAGCGGTAGAATAAGGGGATAAACTACTAAAATGCCTACGTATAAGCCTTTACTCATAACGCTATATGCCAGGGAAGCTTATAGCTATATGATAGATCAATGCAGCAAGTAAAGTGATCTTTATAAAAGTAGAATTGAAAAAAAAAAATGTTGATGAAGCTTTTTGCACTTTTCTGAACTCTGGCTGGAGAGGGCACACAAACCACACCAAGATTTGGCAGTACACTACCCATGGTGACAAAGGTCTTGAGAATTTCCTCATACTGGGTGTAGATCAACTGCGTAAGGGCGCGGTAATGCTAAAATTTCGTAAGCTCATATGATGCCTCTGATTCGGTCCATAGGCTAGGGAGATGTATCAATATCTCATACTCATAACACCTTGCGTATAAGGCGCACCTGTATATAAATCTGACCTCAACTTTAGGAGAACCTATATCAAGCAGCACCTAGGGCTTGAAAGTTGTTTGTTTTTATTTATATTTGGTAGGGTCAAAGCCCTACCAATTAGCTGCAAATTTGTATATTAAAATCCGTGATACCCCGCATTATAAGGCACACACTGAGTTGAAGGAAACTATAAGGTACATTGACTAACCTCATGCATTAAAGGCCTTTCTTATTTAGGTAAATGGGCTTCCCTAGCCCACTTAAAAGGGTCTATATCTCCTCTTTACTATCCCCTCAGGATGTGTGTGGTGCACATATGCGCAGGCACTGACACATTCCTCTGTGAAATTGTGTAATGTAGTTCTCGCCATAAATATGACCTTAGCTGTCGAAATGGCGTTAAACATCTATTACTCACTTACTCACTCACTATTTAGGTAAACTGGCGGTCGATCCTTGTGTATACAGACTTAGGGATTGATCATTTTTTAACAACAACGGTGGGGGGGGGGCTGGTGGGTTTGAGGAGGGGGTCAGAATTTTTTCGACCCCTTGACCAGGCGGTCAAAATAATTTCACCTGTTTTCAGCAAAAAAGCCCGCGTGTTAATAGGTTAAAAGGGCACGTGCGCACGCGATGTTTGGCCCTTGGGGGGAGAGGTCAAAAAGGTTTTGACCCATCAAGAGGGGGGGTTTGGAATTTTTTTCGCGCATCCGCGCACAAACCCACCAGCCCCCCGTTATTAAAAAATGATCACTCCCTTAGCTGGTTTGATTATAAGCCAATGAAATGACATAAACTATTCACTGCAGTCCTCTCGGGGGCCAACTGGTACCCATCTGATAGGTGTTATCAGTAGAATTTGCTGGTAAGCTCCAGCAATGGCCACACCCATGGGACAACCTGCTACCTCAGAATAATCAGCACCGTAAATGCCGGGTATTATGGTAACACAAAGCAGTCACATCCATGAAGTTCTGTAAGTAACATTTATTGCAAACATTGATAAATCATAAAGTCCTTTAGTCTGTCCATACCAGACTGATTAACATTACAGAAATCTGGTGGCAATGGATAATATCTTTGTGAAATCACCCTGTTTGCCTCTCAGCATGGATGGTATAGGTACCCTAATGCGTGTTCCTGTGGGCGTGCCGTTATCCTCCACTAGCACTATACTGTTCGTATCAAATCTTGGCACCATGGCCTTCTGTTTCTGTTTAAGGTTTACAAGGTAACCTCTCTTCTTCTGTCCTCTGATAGCGACCAGGACTTTGTCTCCAAGGAAGCCAACACCCCTCTTATTGTAGATATGGATGCAGCGGGCAGGTTTTCCGGCGAGCTCTGCTTCACGCCCGATGAGACTGTTATCTACCACACGCAGCCTGGTCAGCTTTCTGATCTCTTCTAAATTCGGTGTCGTGCTGTTGAGGGGAAATAGAAAACGACTTTGTTAGATTCCTATACATATAATATTGAATATCTTAGAAAAGACAATGCTATAGTTTAAGTTACAACAAATTTTCATCTTTCTCCTTTAGAGTCAGATCCTGAATTACCTCAACAATGCAGCTTCTTAATTGGGGACAAGGGGAACATGACCACGGACTCTCCATGAAAACAGAACCGATTTATGATTACTATAATGCCTTGTGTATAAGACACATCTTGCACATAAGATGCACACTAACTCAGCCTGGTCCTATATTGCCATATTTTGGTCATTCTACTGGTAGTTATCTCCCAGAGTTTCAAATTCTCATATATAATCACATTCCCTGACTTATGCCAATTCCATAAGGCGAAGCAGGGGTCTTTCCTCACTATCAAATAGCCTATAGGCCATACCTGTACACCGTAACATATTTGTGATCTTACCTAAATGCTCTTGTGCCAATATTACAGACTTGTGATCCAATCGCTCGCTGTAACGATTGCATGGCTGTAAGAACAGACATCTGAAAAAGTGAAGGTTGCACCATTAGTGTTTTACAATATATGCAAGCCACTATGTGTCTACACTATTCAAGGGTGGCTAGCACGGATAAGACGTACCAGCGATAGCAAGTCATTTGACCACCCCTTGGCCAATCAGGGCGTAGTCCTATGTGCCAGCGCGGGAAGGACTGGCAGTACAAAAATAGACTTAGAACTACTCGCCACTTCTGTCCCTTCAGACTGGAGAGTTCCTCAGTGCTTTCTTCAACAGAAGTGTTACATACTAATCAGGGTGTCATATCCCGAAAGTCGAACATCCCAGAAGTTGGCCTTAATTTTCAAAATAACTTTACCTGTTTCATATTTCTACGGCGTAGGGACAGTATCTGAGTACCATTAGGGTGTTGCCCTTTCAAATTCTGTAAAAGAGAGGGATGTTATCATGATTTTTATTTTATGTGAATAACTTCTTCCCATAGAGATAGCATTGTAGGGCCGATCCACACACCCCCAGTGGCGTAACGTGTGCCGATCCACCACAGCGGCCAATCCACCACTGCAGCCTCGTTCTGGGTGCATGTAAACATTCAAAATGGCGATGGGCGCTCGTGCGGTGAACTACGGTAACGGATTTTGCTAATTTTCAGTTAATTAAAGACTCTAAAAACATAAAATAAATATAGAACTAAACTCCCCTGATGTCCTCGGTGGCCAATCCACCCCTCGGGGGGAGTCTCCCCCGAGGGCTAACGCCCTCGGGGGAGACTCCCCCCTCGTGGTGGATCGGCCACCTCGTACACCACGGTCGTTTAGTTCTATCTATTTATGTTTTCAAAATATTATTTATTTTCATTGATGCTTGTGGCCCGTGAGCGATAATGGGCTTAAACAAGGATTGCGCAGCCAACTTCTGGGATGCGCCAACTTCTGGGATACGACAAGGGCGTTGCAATTTTCCGCTGGGTCCCGTGGATTGGTGAATGATCTTTTGGGTCAGTACCCATATTAATAATGTCCGTGCTAGACCCCCTTTAATAATAGGCTTTATCTTGAGTTGCTCACACTTTACAATATCTTTTTAGTGCCTGTGTCATATCCCAAAAGTTGGCACATCCGAGAAGTTGGCTGCGCATGCGCAATCCCTGTTTACGCCTATTAATATATATATATATAGTATTATCTGCTATTATCGATAGCAGATAATAGTATTATAGCTCACGGGCCACAAATATCAATGAAAATAAATAATATTTTGAAAACATAAAAACCATGATAACATCCCTCTGTTCTTATAGAATTTGAAAGGACAACAACCCTAATGATACTGTCCCTATGCCGTAGAATTATGAAATGGTTAAAGTTTGAATTCAATATTTGAAATTTCCGGCCGACTTCTGGGATGGTCTGACTTTTGGAATACTACACCTGGTATTGTGGTAACACTGCCAACCAGTCCCTAGGCATATGATGTTAGGGACCGGCCTCTCCCCATTATAAAAAGTTTCAGCTCCTGGTGCTGCATCCTGCCCATGCACAATTCGGCCTGGGTTAATAAATTTCAATTTGTCCTATCTTAAGATAACTGTAGGATCCCCAAACTTTCAGCAAAGCTAAAGGAGGGTTGGATGTATGTATATCTAAATTTTTCAAAGGATTGATTAAGGATTGAACGCATGAGAGGTGCGCAGAAAGTCCTCCCGCAGGGCCGAAACATTTGCTATTATAACTATCCCACACCGTACAGACTACAGAGCTCCCTGAGCGGCAGACCGTGTGGAAACCCCCACTAAGCATACCAGTATAAACTTGACACCTTTGCCATGGGGGGGGGGCATGGCTTCCTTTACCACACATGGCAAATAAACTCCACTGCATTTGGTACCGTAATTTATCTAAAAAGTTCTGACCCCCCCTAAACCCCAATCCCCCCCATGATCACTCCCTTAGCCTTAGTAACTCTTAGCCTTAGTCTTAGCCAAGGTCAGTGAGCGTGGATTCTTTGGGCGATAATAAGAGTAATATGCAAACATGTGTTACAAAACAGCCGACAGTTGCATTTTTAGTTATGGAACCATGTAAATATTTATTCTAATGGTACAGTGCAGATAGAATATTCTTAGTTAATCAAATCTGATGAGAGAGTTTACTTAAAACATCAAAAGTAAACTTACTGCCAAAATGTCATCAATCGTGATGTGTCTCAAGAATATTTCCTCAAAATTTAGTGATCAAACTCTCCACCAGATGACAGCACATAGCAGCAAATTTTCATTTCATAAGAAAAAATGATAAGATATCATAATTATATGATCAGTTTATTTTTCTGAGGCCTTTGTCTATCGATTTCTTTTTTTTTCAAATAACTACAAAACCAGAAAATTATCTGTACGTTTACTTGAGACACCCTGTCAACAATCAGCAATTACAGCTGTCAGTTCGGAGGTTCTTTTCTGCATCACATTTCTGCAACAATTCACGATTTAACATTAGGATTACAGCAAGTGCTAATTTCCCTCGCGTTCTTTGGTAAGTATATTTCACTTCTTGAATAGATTTAGACGACAGATAGCGAGCAGTTTCTGCATGAACTCCCGGTACATTTTTGGTCTGGAGAGCAGCATTAGCTATTAAGCAGCATCTGCTGCGGTCTTCCAACCACGGGCGTTAACTTACAAGGAGCGGAAGCATAGAGGAGGCGTAATAGTAATAAGGGTGTCCAACTCCGAGACGCAATGGCCACAGGGGACTACGTGGTCTTCCCAGTCTGACCACCTTTGCACAGAAATCAATGAAATAAAATTTACAAGTCATTTAGTTTTAGTGAAGCAAGGTCACTTGCAGAAGTATGTTAGTTTACACATAATCTATTAAAATAAATGGGTGTAAATCCCTGCATCAAGACTAGACCCCAGTGGCCATTGTGTCAACAAAGCAGTGCAACCTGGGAGTCAAAAGCACATGTCTGAGGGAGTAGGCCCCACTCACCAGAGATAGTCATCTGCTAAGCCTTAAACTTTATATTGAATGTAGCTACATACTGGGAGAGGTCTAGGTACTATAGATATATCATATCATATTAGAAACACAACACAGTAAGTTGCAATCACTCTGATTACAGTCATGAATGCTTTTGTTTACATACAGGCACAAGGCAGAGGGGATTCCCTTCAGCCTCGCTTTCATATTGCCTAGGTCTGTGGGGGAGGGCTCATTTTATATCACCAGCAGAGGAGGGGGGACATGTCTGTTGGGTTGGGAACAAAATAAAGGGTTGAGGGGGGGGCTACCTGGAAAAAAAACACATTTTCACTGTGATACAGTACCTTGCATAGCCCCACCCTCTTCTTAAAGGGTGGTTAGCACGGCCAATTTCAACATGGGTACCGTACCTGCCAAAGGAACGTGCACAAATCCGCGGGACCCAGCGAAAAATTTGCAACGGCTGCAGATGTGACACTGATTGGTCGAGGGGTGGTCACATGAATTGCTAAAGCGGGTACATCTTAGCCGTGCTTGGCCCCCTTTAAAGGCACATCTCACATCTAAAGCTCACCTAGAGTTCATGCCAAATCTATAAGGCGCACCCAGGGCCAAATTTTTGTTTACCTGTATTTGACCCCTTGAGGGGGGGGGGTCACCCGGTAAATTTTTTTGATAGGCCCTAGCTACCTCTTGATCAAGTTGATGGGTGAGGGGCCAAAAAAATTGCCCATTTTAAACAAAAAGCTGAATACCCACCAATAAACCACGCCTCAGCCTATAAGTCGCACATAGCTGATGTTACGCATACAAGATAGTGCTGAAACACTAAATTTTATACTGTGTGGGCAGGGGCCTGGTGGATTTTCCCTCTAAGGGGTTGTTTTGCTTGATAAGAATTACCGAGTTCTTTAACCAAGGGGAAGCTTGTATAGTTTGGTTAAATACGGTTATTTTTTTTTTACCAATGTTATCTAGGCCTATATATATTGTAATAGTTAGCACAACAAACTCGGGAATTTATGACAACACTCTTTTATTCAGGGCCACACCCCGGCCTGCCTGATAGGCTTAGGGTGGTACCACCCTAAATATGCGCTGCGACCCGAAAAAATCCACTATCGCTGACACTTGACAAAATATTTCAAATACTTCAAATTTCCTCAGAACTAAGCCAAATATACCAGATTGTAGCTTTTGAAATGGCAAAAATCATACACTAGGTCTGTCATAACAAAGTGCAATCAGATTTTTCGCAAATCGCCATGGAAACCACCGATGTGATTTTGTGGTCTGCCACCTGAGTCACTACACATCTATCATAGGTCCCTTTGGTCCGCAGTAAATGATCTAAATTATTTTCATTCTTTTCCAATCTTTTTTTAAAAATATTCTCCAAGCCTCCAGGATAATTTTAATGCCAATATATACACAGACAACCTGTTTAGAACCCATTTTATAGCCCTAGAAGTGAAAAATTGACTGTATTTAGTGCAGGACTTTTACCATTCTACCCGGAAGTGACCTGATTTAGGGTGGTACCACCTTAGGAAACCACTCGCCCTTCTGCTGGAGAACCTTAAACCACAGAAGTCAGCACACAGCACACCAAAGCATTGCAATGTCCAAGATCTCGGCTTCTTGTTCCAACTCCGATGTCGTCCAGTACCCCAGTCGCCTCAAATGTCCATGATTATAGGAATACCTCTTTATAGTCCCCTCATACACTCCTCCAAAACTTGAACTGCCAACCTTACACTTTTAGGTATTGAAAATTTTTTAACTAAAGGGGCCGTTGGATCTTTCCCACCAAAATACTTCCAACCAGAATAGCTGCAATTTTCTTTACTACGGTAGGTATAGCATCTTTCTATTAGAAATCATAGAATAATGTAAGGTTTCAGATTACTTTGTTACAAAAAGTCCTTTTGAGCATTTGATGCCTACATATATAGTCAATACCTCTACATGTCATAATTTCCCTTATTAGAGAACTTTTAGGGAGTGGTATTATTTATCAACAGAAGGGTGGTGGGTTTTTGCATGTTAGGCCCAACAATTTTTACGGCCTGACCATAGCAGAATTGCTGTGCTCTTCTGATCTATGGTAGCTGGCAGGCTTTTTTTAAAGAGAGGAAATTTGTACCCCCCCCTCAATTTTTTATGCCACCTCTCAGAAGAGGTCAAAAATTTACACTAAATACACCTTAGTCTCGAAATGATATGATTCCCTTCACTACTGGAAATCCTTGTCTATATGGTGCCGGTGGCATACAAAACACTCAGAGTCAGACTGAATACTATGATGCACCTGGGATCAAAATTTGAGTCCACCAGCTAATTGTTTTTCAACCCAGCTGCATTAATGTGGAATATATAGGCCTATAAAAATTACACCACCAAACACCAACTGTTAATAAATAATGACCAATTTCCTTAACTCTGGAATACTGTATATGAAGAAATAGAAAGAGTGAAAAAACAAATTGACACAACAATGCATAGCTTTTTATTATTTCTCAACATGCATCCACATCGTCATATATAATTAACCACATGAATATCAACACATTTGAGTACTTGTGGACTGGTCAACAGGGGGGTTGGGGGACAAAAAAATCAGACCCCTTTCGGGGAGTGGTCATGGCTTATCAACAGGGGGATGGTGGGTTTGAGGGGGGAGCGTAAAACATTTCAGACCACTCCTGAGGGGGGGCATAAAAACTTTTGACATTGGGATTGGGTGGCGCAAAAAACTTTGGCTCCTATCAAGGGGGGGGGGTTAAAATATTTCCGCACATCGGTGCGAAAACCCACTACCCTGTTGATAAATAATGACTACTCCCTTAGCGGAAAAAAAGAACATCATTTTTAGCACAAAAAAAAGTGCACTACTATAGAATAAAAGGAGGACTGAAAATTTTTTTGACACAAGCTTGAAAATCCACCCTTATTGTAAAAAAATAACCACTCCATAAATAATGACACTGTCCTGGATAACTTTATGTAATTATGCACTTCCTTCATCACACGCTGCAAAATTTTTCTTGTTGTGCCAGGCCTTTGGTTCGCCTATGGTGCTGATATCATCCCGACCTGTAATTAATAGTATTTCCATGCTTCACAGCGGTAAAGATCAAAGCATCATTATGACAGAATAAGTACATAATTGCTTTCTGTAAAGCTTATCCTATCAATAAGCACCAAGCAAAGATTAAGACCAATCAGATTTATTTTGTTCAGACTAAAAATAGAAATCGTGAAGAATTATCATACATATGTTGATATGGCACTCTTGTCTCAATACAAGTAAAAAAAGAGATGTTCTCCCTTAAACTGAAGACAAACATAGCACATTTTTGATGCACAGACTAATGCGAGCACGGGTCAGGAGACGCTTGATAAGGGTTTTCTGACCCCATCCTGCGTAAGTTGACATAGTAATGACCGTCCGCATGGATGCGATGTGCTATGTTTGCTTTCTGCTTTACTAAGTACGAGATAAAGAGATAAGATCTATAAATTATATGATCTTATGAAACATATTCTAATCTAATGATAAAATTTGAGACCGACAAGCAACAGGGCCGCACCCACGGTGAAGATCTATCTCTACTACTTTTAAAGGGCGGCTAGCATGGCTAAGACGTACCCGCGTTAGCAACCCACATGACTGCCCATTGACCAATCAGGGAGTCACAAATTTGTCACTGGTTCCCGCGATTTTGTGAGTGATCTTTTGACAGGTACCCATGTTGAAATTTGCCGTGCTAAAGGTTTAAGTCTAAACCTTTATCATTTGATTCAAACATTACCTCATAAATTCATGATTCATAGACTATTAAAATTTATTTGAACATAACGGCCAATATAACATTGTCATATTGATATGATGTATTGATGACGACACAGGGTCAACAGGCCCTGAATGCTCCTGCTGAACAGGTTAGGATCCATTATGATGCAGTAAGAAGGTGGCAGTGTCTTCAGTCAGCATTGGGTGACCTTTCTGTTGTACCGGTACTGTCCAGGTCCTCACTGTTGGGAAATAATATAAAAAGTATGTCAGGGACACTTGTATGAATGTCATAAATCATAGTTGGTCTAGACTGTAGGCCTGCTCATCATTTTTAAGTGTAACAGAATAATACCATTAATTACTGTAAATTTCCTTGTATAAGGGTGTGAAAACTTTTTAACAACAGGGGGAGCGGCGGTGGATATTAGTGTGGAGGTGGGGAATAAACTTTGGAGCCATAACTTCGCCCCTCTCCTTGCAAGGGTCAAAATTCTTTTGCCCTAGGGAGAGACCGCAATTATAGGGGCTGAAAAAGCACCCCCCTCCCCACCCAAGGTCAAGGGTTTAAAGAAATTTTGCCCCCCCCCCTGCCCCTATAGATCTAGGTTATAAAATTATCACAGCCTCCCCCCCCCTCCCAGATAAATGACCACTCCAAATCAAATGTGCCTTGAAGAGTAGCCTTGCCAAAATAAATGACATGTACAGAGGATTTGATAAAACAACACACATTCTTATACTAACAGTCTGCTTGAGAATGTTCAATTATCTTGCACCTACCATCATTTGTTCTACAAACCCTAAGTAAATGGCCCAGAGATGGAATTGTGCACTTCTGACAGTTCTGTGTTGTTGTCAAATGGGAAAGCATGGAGGTTGTGCCAGTTTGTGGTTGTTCTAATTATAGGTTGGGGAAGGCTTGGGGAAGCCCTTTTAGTGGCTCCCTCTAGTGGGTACTACTAAAACCATAATCTGCAAGCTGGCTCCAAACCCCCAAAGATTGAAAGCTAGCAGCGGAGTTGGACACCCTTATCTACTACTGCCTCTCTACTACGTTCCCGCTCCGAGTAAGTTAACGCCCGTGCTTCCAACGACTGCTGGGTATGGGGTAGCTGCTTTTAGGTCTCACAGAAGGAATTGGTTCCGCACTATAATTTAATGTAGCGCGAAACGCGATAGCACCCATTGGAACATGTTCATTTTCTAAAAATCACCCCAGAATTAATAGATACATCTTTCCTTCATAATATAGGCTGACTTAAAATATGAATTGACCACGAAAATTTTGAGCACTGGACTATCGCGTAAAAACACCCTGATTCTGCCTAAATCTGCACTGAATAAAATGTAGATTCACTATTTCCAATCTAACCTTTGAAAAAAAGGGTAAGCACTTTGAGAAATGCCCTCCTGGTATTTTATCCAAAGCAGCAAATGTTCAACAACATGTGTAGTGGTTTTATATTTATTGGCATTATTTTCAACATGGTTATTGACCATTCAGTGTGCCTGCAGTATTCACTTCTGACCACAATCGTATATGACTTCCGGTTTTCTGCGGGATTTCCTTCACTGAGACCTACTATTAATGGGCTGTGTGCATGTCTTGTCTATAATTGAGATTTTTATAATCCAATAGATGTTTTTACACAGGCCCCTAGGTTTTATGCTCCTTGGACCACTCTATCTCATGATATAGGGTGCCTTTCAGGCCAAGTTATACCCAAAATCAGCCTGATTTCTATGTCTCTGTCCGAGGACACCGCCCTCTTCATCTTTGAGTCAGTTTCATGACAAGCAGTGCCTCTAGGACCATCAAATTTGGCATGGATATTCTTTTGATCTTGCTCTATATGGTGTAAGTGTCCTTGTTGTAGTTTACTGTGGATATAATTGACAAATTATGAAAAATTGTAGAAAAATACATAAAAATCACTGCAAAAAGTACACAATATTCACATGCCATGCCTGGGAAGATTTGTGAGAGTACATAACATGGATACTGGGTTATACAATACTACATTTCTAGATGATTTCAAAGAAATGTCCCAAAATATTATACCCTGGATAGTTTCCTTGAAGCGGTAGATATACCATTTGCGGTGTCAGTGCCTAACTTAACTAATACAGATGATATGTCAAAGCGCAAAAATAACCCCTCTCTGTACTACCTAGACTAGCTGCAAGTGGCCAATACTACACAGATATGATATGCATACCCTGTTAAGAATAAGGTAAAAAATAAATCAGGCCTATCAAAATAATCTGCACTATGCCAGTGGGCCTAGACTGAAATGAACCTGCAGCGCGGCCTGCAGACCACTCCGACAGCAATATAAACATGATTTTTCCTTGATTTTGGACACATTTTAGAGACCTATGGACATATTTTCCATAGAATTTGGCAAAACCAATCCTTCTCTAAATAATTAATATAGAAAAGAACTGATTTGAAGGGTTTTTTCCTTCTTCATGCTAATCCCCCATGTATGCTTTAGGTCTCACAGAAGGAATTGGTTCCGCACTATAATTTAATGTAGCGCGAAACGCGATAGCACCCATTGGAACATGTTCATTTTCTAAAAATCACCCCAGAATTAATAGATACATCTTTCCTTCATAATATAGGCTGACTTAAAATATGAATTGACCACGAAAATTTTGAGCACTGGACTATCGCGTAAAAACACCCTGATTCTGCCTAAATCTGCACTGAATAAAATGTAGATTCACTATTTCCAATCTAACCTTTGAAAAAAAGGGTAAGCACTTTGAGAAATGCCCTCCTGGTATTTTATCCAAAGCAGCAAATGTTCAACAACATGTGTAGTGGTTTTATATTTATTGGCATTATTTTCAACATGGTTATTGACCATTCAGTGTGCCTGCAGTATTCACTTCTGACCACAATCGTATATGACTTCCGGTTTTCTGCGGGATTTCCTTCACTGAGACCTACTAGGCCAGCCAAATCATACCCACTAGACTTGGCTGGTAAACAGATCTCACTCAATCCAAGCGGGTCGTAAAACAAGTCATCATTTCAGGCAGTATGTGGAACTGGGAGGTTTAAGTAATGTCCTATGTTCAAGTATGGACACTTTACTTTGTAAATTCAATTATAATTTATATTCAATATTGTTGCCTGTCAGTTGAATGAAACTCTGCTACATAATAATAGTACATAGATATCCATTTGTAAAATGTTCCCTGGTCACAATCTACCCTCTGTCACTTTGTTGTGGTTTCAGTCTGTGGAGCTGAGATCCAGCTAGCCTTAGCCCTCTCCCTTAAAAGAGGGAGGTAGTACTGCCTCAGGCTGGTCTAGTACTGCCTTCACACTTCACTGACCGTGAGATAGGGTGGTTAGCAGTTAGTGGAGGCCACCGATCGGCACTTCGTTCTGTGCGGTGGAGGGTAGGCCTACTGACCATAGGAAATTTTGAGGTCCTGCACCTGAGATGCCTGCGCATCTCTCATGCCCTTGATTCCCAACCAATCTTTCTAAAAATTGACATACACATACATATGATCCTCCTTTTAATAGCATTCCCGAAAATTTGGGCCTTCTCCAACAATGCTAAGATATGAATATATGACATTTCGCCGAATCAAACCAGTAGGGTGCAGACCTCTAAATCTCCAATTAGGCCGTAGGAGTGCACCCTGTCCCTACGACGTGAGGAGGATCGGGACAGGGTCTCTCTGTCTATTAGCAGTGGGCAAACAAGTTCAACCCCCATAGCTAGAGGTCACTACTAGTGTGAATCAGGTGTCTCCTTCTGGCCAAAGTGGTGAGAAATACAAACAAATATGCACCACAGCACACCACACAGTCCAAAGATGGCCATCTTGGATCCAGGATTATGATAACTGGGACACCTTTGAGGCTACAACAATTATACAGTGAAGTATATGAAACTATGAGAGGTGCAGACAAACAAAATAAGGCATTACTTTACATATCAGCCCACCTTATTGGTCAAAGACTGGGATGCTTATGCCTCAAACTCAGTGACTTTGCCAGCCCCCACTGATTGTATGGGACACTGTTATCAGCTGTACCATACACACTAGGTACAGGCAATGTAAATTGACTACTGCTGGGGATGCTGGGGAAGCTAGTGTGGGGAATCCACACCCGTCTGCCACTCCAAGATCGTTCTGTATGCCTACAGCGGAAAACAAACATAGCCTCATATGTGAATCTAGTAATTTTAGATATTGTTGTCCAAGGGGGTGTGGGGGCCCCACCCCTCAGAAATGTTTTGAAAATTTGATATCAAACCTTGAAGTGTAAAGCATTTTGGTGTACCCTCAGGAGTATGTTTATGCACTGGTGATTAAGGGAGTTTTGGGTCATTCCAAAAGAAAATCTGATAACATAATCATCAAACTTAAATTTAAAGCATTTTGGTGTAGGCAAGCATTTTAAGCAAGAAAGTTACCTGGGGAACCCCACATACCGTAATCTCCCGCGTAGAAGGCGCGTCTTCTACGCCAAACAAAATGCTGCTGGGTCTTATACGCGGGAGGGTAACTGCCTTGAGTTGGGGGTGCGCCTTATACGCGGGTTTTTCCAACATCTCATTTCGGAAAATGCGCTGATGACAGCTTGAACTCATATAGCCAGCACCGCGGCAGACCGGTCGGTGTAGATTTGCTCGGCGGGTTTGACGCCGACCGTGTGCCGATGACAGCATAGACTCAACAGGTTGACAATGCGGTGTGGCTTGCCGGGGTGTAGGGAACACGTGGGCCGATGACAGCATCGACTCATAGCGCTAGCGCCGCGGCAGACCGGGAGGTGTCGACGCGCTCGCCGGGGATAAGGCCCACCATACGCCGATGACAGCTTGAACTCATAACACGAGCACCGCGGCAGACCGGTCGCTGTAGATTTGCTCGGCGGGTTTGACGCCGACCGTGTGCCGATGACAGCTTGAACTCATATAGCCAGCACCGCGGCAGACCGGTCGCTGTAGATTTGCTCGCCGTTTTTTTACGCCGACCGTGTACCGATGACAGCTTGAACTCATATAGGGGGGTGGGGATGGGGGGGGGCGCCTTCTACGCGAAACAGCTCCCCTGTGAGTTGGGGGGGGCGCCTTATACGCGGGTTTTTCCAGAAATCGATCCAGAGGAGGTACGTGCGCCTTCTACGTGAAAAGCCATTCTCTGAGTTGGGGGTGCGCCTTCTACGCGAGCTGCGCCTTCTATGCGGGAGATTACGGTAGTGTCTCATGAATAAGGCGCACCCAATGCCTAGATGCCTATGTGGTGCACATTAGGATGATTCTTAGTAGATTACCCCTAATCTAATTATACCCTACTTCCCTGACCCATTCCTATACCCCGGCCTATACCACTCAAACCCAACCTATAACTTAAGGCTTACCTGGGATGGGTTTAAGGTATTCTGTGCCTTATATATACCGTAATCTCCCGCGTAGAAGGCGCGTCTTCTACGCCAAACAAAATGCTGCTGGGTCTTATACGCGGGAGGTAAATTGCCTTGAGTTTGGGGTTTTCCAACATCTCATTTGGGAAAATGCGCCGATGACAACTTGAACTCATAGCGCCAGCACCGCGGCAGACCGGGAGGTGTCGACGTGCTCGCCGGGGATAAGGCCCACCATGCGCCGATGACAGCTTGAACTCATATAGCCAGCAATTCGGCAGCCCGGTCGGTGTAGATTTGCTCGGCGGGTTTGACGCCGACCGTGTGCTGATGACAGCTTGAACTCATATAGCCAGCACCGCGGCAGACCGGGAGGTGTCGACGGGCGCTCGGCGGGTTTGACGCCGACCGTCACACCGTGTGCCGATGACAGCTTGAACTCATATAGCCAGCACCGCGGCAGACCGGGAGGTGTCGACGGGCGCTCGGCGGGTTTGACGCCGACCGTCACACCGTGTGCCGATGACAGCTTGAACTCATATAGCCAGCACCGCGGCAGACCGGGAGGTGTCGACGGGCGCTCGGCGGGTTTGACGCCGACCGTCACACCGTGTGCGGATGACAGCTTGAACTCATAGCGGCAGCCCGGTCGCTGTAGATTTGCTCGCCGTTTTTTTACGCCGACCGTGTGCCGATGACAGCTTGAACTCATATAGGGGGGTGGGGAGGGGGGGCGCCTTCTACGCGAAACAGCCCCCCTGTGAGTTGGGGGGGCGCCTTATACGCGGGTTTTTCCGGAAATCGATCCAGAAGAGGTACGTGCGCCTTCTACGTGAAAAGGCCTTCTCTGAGTTGGGGGGGCGCCTTCTACGCGAGCTGCGCCTTCTACGCGGGAGATTACGGTAGGCCGAAACCAAGCATTATCTATATGTATAATATGACAGTGCGTTTTTTGGATTGGCTCACTTTAGGAAATTTTACGTATTTTAGATACTGTAGAGTCATAAATTGTACAATTTGATAACAATAAAAGCTATTTAGTCTTTTTTAACTTTTCTGCGAAAATCTTTACACATGAAAATATCTATGTTTACAGTACACAAGTCTTTGTGTTTGCCTTTAATTGATCCTACAAGCATATATATATTAGAATATATACCATTTTCAATGTACCGTAATCTCTTGCGTATAAGACGCGTCCTCTACGCCAATCAAAATGCTGGTGCATCTTATAGCATACTCTCAAGTTGGGGGGTGCGTCTTATACGAGGGGTAATTTTACTATAGAACAGTACTGGATTTACAAAATTGGTACCTAAGAGGTGCGTCTTATACGCGAAAATGCCTCTGCTGAGTTTGGGGTGCGTCCTATACGCGCAGCGCGTCTTCTACGCAGGAGAATACGGTAATTAGCACACATACCCTAATAAGTGCACATCCCCTCTTTTAAACTAGGAATTACTGTAAAACCCTGTTCATAAGCCAACCTCAGTCATAAGCCAGGGGTAGAGTTTGGGAAAATGTTATGAGCTGATTTGGGGTTGAAATTTCAAGAGGTTTCTCTATAATTTATAGCAATAAAACCCAGTTATAAAGCCAGGGGAGACTTTGATAGAAAATAATCTAGAAGCCGATTTTGCTCAAAATACAGAGATGTAAGTTGTCAGGGATTTCCCTGAAAATAGGGGATTTCAAAATTGTTTAAGTTAAGTTAAAATGGGGATATCATTGGACAGATTATATTCATAGCCATCAATGTGAGTATCCAGATTCATCATGATACATGCACATTTTCTTTCCCTAATCCTTTAGTTCACACAGAACCAGTCATCAGTTGACTTCTGCTTCAACTAGGGATTCCACTGAGGAGTAGGCAGGCCGACTGGTGTAAGCAGAGGGACATCGACTCACTCATCGAGTCAGCAACATAGTACTGGTAGTTTACACCGGGGGTCACCATGGTTATCGCCAGGGTCTGCCCTGTACCAGTGAGTCCCTCTGCATTATATCAGGAACCTTGCCCACTCCTTTGTGTCGTGATAACAGCTTTTCAGGGATTTTCTCAACACCTCACTTACATCTCTGAAAATAGGAATACAAATTTGGCCTGTGACAAATACCAGTGCCCTAAAATAAAATATCCCCTAGCAGGAATGTCCTAAAATAAAGTGCCCTCCCTACATGAATATTCAAAAATGAAGCGCCTACCCCACAGAAATACCCTAAAATAGAGTGCCTCCCCATCACGAATGTCCCAAAATGAGCTGCCCCCCCTGCCATAAATAATGAACGCCCCCTAAGTCAGTGTTGAGGGGATGACATTATGGGACAAAGTGCATTATCCCATGTTCTACTTACATGATATCAAATTCCCATTCATTTGTTCACTTCAGCTTCTACTTTTTAGCGCGGCGTCTAGTGAGTACTACTCGTGAGATGAGTAGACTAGTGTATGGTTTACAGTCGCCACGGTGTAAGGGATAGGGAGGCCTTGCAATCTATTTTTGTTTGTAGCTCCTCTGCTATGGACTATTCCTGCTCACTATTCTAATGTAATAACAACAGTGTGTGTAATTTACTTATCAGTGAAGGAATTTTCAGAATATATCTCATACTTTTGATTTTATTCGCAGATAAGACATTTCATCATTTGGAGCCCTATGGCAGATTAGCATTAGAGTATTTTAAGATTCAGAAATGCATCCCTGTAGCCTTTGTTTTAGAATTGTTCGTTTTGAAACTACTATATATATGTAGTACAGGTTTTATCTCAGTGGGTTATGGTACAATTGGATCCTATTTTCTGTATTTGAACAAAGTATTCACTGTCAAAGATCTCTATGGAGAAATCAGTGCTAAAGTGTGTGTTGCCATATGTGCATTTTTGTAAATCAGAGGAGGTTGAAATGTAAGGCCACCTTGTGGAAATGCTACATTCTTTTCTGTGTAAAATTTTAGTTTACATTGAAATAATGCTTTCTCAGAATATGTATCTACTATTGGTGATGAAAGATTAATTTGATTACTCCTTTCATTATATAAACTCTTTTGTGGAACACTGAAAACATGTATGTACACCGAGGTACTTACACTGTGCTCCCCCTCTACAGAGAGGGGGAGTGATCTGGCCGGTTTGCTGACCACTGGCCCGTGACGAGGTACAGACTATTACAAGTGATTGTCAGTTGGGTGTGTGTGTGGGGGGGGGGGGGGCGGGTAGGCAGAGCAGGCTCCTGGCAATCTGAGACAGTGTACACTCACAATGACACACCTGTTGACTATGGCATTGAACATTCAATAAGACAGGTCCCTGTGGCAGCTGAGTGAGGTGCATGCAGAATGGACAGTCTACAGACTATTAGTACTTAGCTGCAGTGGGTAGTTCAGGTTGAATTTGTGCTATATACTACCAAAAACCCAGATGATAGTATGCCCTATCTGTCTCACCAACTGAAACTAGACACAAGATTACAAGTCGCCGCGCCATGTCTCACAGGACTATTCTCTACTATTGTATTAAAATCTACAACACTATGGTTTTATTACTATCAACCCAAGATTTAGCCTCTAAAGGTAGGGTCTGATGACATGTTAAATTTCCATGGTGGAGTAAAATAGGAGAATGCCCCTAAACTCTCATCTCTGTGCCGCCGTGAGAGTTTAGAAAATCCTCTGATTCCTGGTGGGTGACATGCGCATCTCGCACAAAAACGCATATTTTCAACCACCTACACTTGGAATTTCTTCAAAATTCAAAGTTCCCCTGGAAGCCTGATGTGTTTTCTTTCTATCCCACTAAGTTTGGAAATCATATGGCTAAGATTACCGATTTTACAGCTGATTTCTTAAACTCATTCCAAACCGGACGTTGGCATTGCAGGAAGTACTGGAGGTACAGAAATAGACTTATAAGTAGGGCGTCACTCTCTGCTTTCTCCCTTCCAGTCTCCACCCTGAAGAGTTTCTCACCCACTTACAAACATCTGGTTTTCTAAACTCTCACGTCGGCACAGAGATCAGAATTTAGTTTTCTAAGCTAGGATCGCCCCAGACACAGTCACAGGCCAGACATAGACAGGGGGTGGGCCTGTGGAAAATCTGGTTTGATATCCTGGAAAACACTCAACGGGGTGGGGGTGTGGTTGGTTGGTGGGTTTGTGCGTTTTTGCGTGGATGTGCGAACAAAATTTCGACCCTCCCTATTGGGGATAAAATTTCGAACCACCCAGTAAGGGAAGAAAATCGCACGTGATAATAATGTGCAGGTTTTAGTCAAGGGTTCAAAAAATGCTGACCCCCCCTCAAACCCACCACCCCCCTGGGCCACCCTTAGAAATATTTTTGTTTCCTGTCCGGAGGCCTGGTGGATATTTTTTTTGTGAGAATGAGAAAATTTTTTACTGAGTTCTGAAAATAAATTTATTTTGACGTCCATCAGCATAAGAATCTAGATTTCCAATCACTAATCTTAGAACGTGATGGCGAATTCAGGCCGTCACCACATTTGATGTTCATGGGTCTGAAAAATCCCACCCTCTGGACAGGAAACGAACATATTTTTAAGGGTGGCCCTGTTGTTAAAAAATTATCACTCCCTTAGGAAGTGGTCATAATAATTATTATTTTTCAACAGAAGTGAGTGGGAGGTATTGGACCAAATATTTGGTGAGTTTTCCCGGGAGGGGCGTAATTTTTTACCCTCCCCCCTTCGGTGACAGTCAAAATTTCTTGTGCCCTGACGTGCTAGAGGCACGGAAAATTTTCACGCACCTCTTTGATCTATAGTAGCCCATAGCGGTTGATTTTTTTTGCTAAAAAGAGGCTAAATTTTTTAAGACAAAGTCAAGAGATTTAAAAAAAACTACACCAAGGGGGGTCAAAAGTTTTTACACCCCACCCTCAACCTCCCCCCCCCCATATTGAGAGATAATAACCACTCTCTTACCCTTTACTAGCCTAGATACCATAATCTCTCGTGTAGAAGGCGCATCTTCTACGCCAAACAAAATGCTGCTGGGTCTTATACGCGGGAGGGACATTGCCTTGAGTTTGGGGTGCGCCTTATAGGGGGGGGGTATTTTTACTATAGAACAGTACTAAACTGACAAAAATCTGCCCTCAGAGGTGCGTCTTATACGTGAAACAGACCTCCCTGTGTTGGGGGTGCGCCTTATAGGCGAGCTGCGCCTTATACGCGAGAGATTACGGTAGTGGTTATTTTATCAACTTGCATGAGGGGTAGGTGGAATTTGGGGGTGGGAACCAAACAGTTTCAGATTTGGAAGTGAAATCAATACTACTGGTAGAGAATAAAAGGGAGGGATTAAAAGATTTCAGACCCTTCCAAGGGGGTGTGCCGAAAAAAAAATTCCACCGAATCACACAGATTAGTCTGTGTCACTGGTTCACCGTGCTATTATAATGGCTACACACATTAGGCTTATCTCCCAAAAGATAAGACGACTCCAGAAGGGTTAAATTAAGGGAGTGGTCATTATTTATCAATGGGGGGAGGGTTTGTGCAGAGGTGCGGAAATTTTTTTGCCCCCCCCCCTCGATGATAGTCAGAATTCTTTGCGCCCACCCTCCCGTGCGATGGAGGCACGTAGAATTTTCGTGCCCCTCTTTGATCTATAGTATCGTGCTGGCTTTTTTGCTAAAAAGAGGCTAAATCTTTTTAGCCCCCCCCTCAAGAGGGGTCTGAATTTTTTACGCCCCCCCTCAAACCCACCACCCCCCCCCCCCCTGTTGATAAATAATTGCCACTCCCTAAGCAGGAGTGCTCGAGATATGAACCTTCCCAGTTAGAAAAAAACAAGTTGTGAAAACCCTAAAAAGAAAAGATTGAGACCCTGTGCGACAAAATGCATTACATGTATAAAATCATTTATCACTACCTTTAATAGCAGCCAGAGTTCTACTCTTGATTATGACTATAAGGTTTCAGCCAATCGACAGGTGTGTGTAAATGAAAAGAACAATAGGAACAATCATGACACAAGCAGAAAACAGTGTAAAAGTTATGTTGATATCCCTTATTCATCCTAATAAGTGCACCGGTGCCAAAAATAATTTGTTAGATGCTCAAAACTCAATACAAAAAATAGTTCTAATAAGGGCACCCGGGAGACGACTGTCTGGACCTCCTCACTTCAACACTACCTTGTTGCTACTGGCAGGGTTGCCATGCTCGCCTCACCTTATCAACTTCCGTTGTTAAGGTGTGTCTTTCAGTGTTGATATAAACAAGAAAGCATTGTCACCTTGCCACCAGTGCTGGTTCCTGGTGCCTCCAGGTGCTGGTGAGTGACACTCTCCAGCCCTTAGACCATAACTCCAAACATTTGTTTTGAGTGTAGCCCCTCATTGGGTGCTATAGGTGAAGACAAGGTTTCGACCAGAATGATCTCATCAGGTGTATTTGAAGTAAATCAAGGCTTGTACACATTGTAACATTTAGCTCCCAGGGTTAATACAATATAACAATGGGGACATTGATGTCTAGAGCAATGGACTGGGGTCACATGTCTAGACATGTAGGGGAGACTGGATATATATGTTTGATAAAATTTGTTAAATTTATAGTGGTGTAATGGTCAAGTATTCTGACTTGGGGTTCGTATGTCTAATTCGGAAAGAACTACCAAACGACAATCTCCGGTACAGAAGAGGCAACAAGGTTTATTCAGAATCCTGCTTACAATCCGACTAAGGGCTTCCGAGTTCAAATGTATTCGTATCAAGGTATTCAGACAATCAAACAATGAGTTACTAGGTAAGTTCTTGTAACCAGAGGAGGGAAGTGCTTACTGACCGTACGGAGCCCGTGAGGGTTCTCCCCCCGGCAGCTACCGACCTGGCCTTATATAGCCTAAGGTTGGGTGGTGACCTCTCGAGTCTAAGGCAGGAAGCTCGGAGAGCAGTGCTGCCACCGCTCGCCCCAGCATACCGTTCTCAGACCCGAGCGTACACCCCACTCGGGAACTGCCCAACTCGTACCTACGTGATGCTTACTACAAACCGTGCCCCTACACTGGCATATATCCATGGTTGGTGTCTTAGACTGTGTAGAGTGTGGTTGGTTCCACAAATGGATGATTGAAAGTCAGGCTTATATATGTGCCAACTCAAGTACCACTTGGAAAGTGATAAATGTCCCCAGCCTAGGACTTTTAATTAGTTTATTTTCTTCTTCTTGGCATTTAAGAGGAAAATACTACCATAAAACTCAGGGAGGTTTCTGATGAAGCTTTACAGCAATAATAGTACAATAGATCTCATTATTTGTATGATTTTCGCCAGGATGGGGTGTGCTTATGCCCCAAAAATACGGGGGTTGCGCTTATTAGAATGAATGGTAGGCCTATCCGTAGGTGCTCGGCGACCGCGGTTGGCACAACCCCAATCAGGGTGATCCATGGCGAGACAAGCCCTATACATGAGCAGCTCCAGTCTGGTTAAATGGCAGAATCATCAGACAGCAAGTCAAACACATGTACCGTAAATTCCCTCGCATAAGCCGCACCCTCGTATAAGCCACACCCTGACTTGAGGAGAATGCTATAAGCTGCATATGAGGCCTGAAATTTGGTGGTTTAGTACTGTTCCATAGTACTAAATACCCCTTGTATAAGCCACACCCAGACTTTGGGCCAATCCTATAAGCCAAATTTGTATTTGGATTCTGGTATAAGCTGTGGCTTATACGCGAGAATTTACGGTACTGGATGAATGGACATGATTATAGTGTCATATGAATATATCAACCTCTGATGTCTGGCCTCAAAGTAGGATCAAAGTGATCGCTTCAGGGTCTTCCAAGTTTGTAAATCTTTTATTTCCAGGAAAGAATACAGGATTCACCATTTCGGAGATCTCCCTGTTTATCCACCTGGGAGATATTAACAAGGAAAATATCTTAATGTTCAATGCAAATAAATGTTATGCAGATATCAAGACCTTGTTATAAAGTAGCCTTAAGGGCGCTCTCATCAAATAACTACAGTTTTGAACTACAAAGAACAGATAAAAGTAGATAGTAACACAGAAGGACACACACTTAGACAAACAAGACAGCCATGTAGTCTGGCCAGCACTTCACTGGTGCATCATTAAGGGTTCATATCCTGAGCCGGTGACTAATGCTCAGAGCTGCTCAGTTTTCCTACCTTCCTATCTTCCCAAATTTATCACGAACTCATTTACTTGAACTCAATAATTTTCTTTAAATGCCTTATGGTCGCCAAAAGAAATAATGTGGTATGTGTACTTAGGGTGTTTGGCGACATAGTAAGTGCATTGCCGTGCCATGGCTAGTGCTTTATCACATACATCTCAGCTCATTGTCATCAGATTGATTCTGAGTAGAGTGATCCTAATCTAATTTTGATATGTGCACGGTCAGCTTTAAGGCCCACCGTGACTTTGTGAAGGTTGTATGAGGAGCATCTGAGTCTCACCCTCCTGTATAAAGCCACACCCTGCACGCCAGGTTTACAGTTTTGTAATAGATTGTGTGTAAGGGAAGGCCTTTTACTATTGAGTATTAAAGTGCTTAAAATCAAGCCCTAGCTGTACGGTATAGCTGTTCCTTCAGCTCAGGCTGTGCCTTTATACGAAGATGACGCCTTCTATATGCGCTATTACGGTATGGGGGACTCAGGTGAGTCACTGACAATCCATTCAACGCTGAGCCTGCAGGTACGAGCTTTTTGATCTAGGTCATATCCTGAGTTGCTCGCCAATGTTTTGAGCTGCTCTCTGCCTGGCAGTATACCAGACTTGCAAAGACAACCCCTGAGTCAGCTCCTGTACTGTCTGAACACCTGACAGAATTTATCAGTCAGATATTAGGATGTTTTCCAGTGACATTTTGTGATACACGATATTGCATGCCACGGCCACGATAGTGCATGCCACGACCATACAATCAATCAAAGCTTTGCTGTAGCTACGTTTTAATATTCATTCCTACTGCTTAGTTTGAGCTTATACCCGGTAAATACATTACCGGTAATTACTATTGAAGGTGGGGTGATGTGGATGGATTGCCTAGCGTGAAGATGGACAGACAAATATACTATATTGCACAGGCCCTGATATGCTACAAAGACAGGAAATTAATATCATCCATAGTCAGTGCCGATCTCCCAGCTGTGGCTTAGAAAAATAAGACAGAAGACTGCAACCTAGAGAGAGTGAGTGAGAGTGAGTAATAGATGTTTAACGCCATTTCGACAGCTAAGGTTATATTCATGGCAAGAACTACATTACACAATTTCACAGAGGAATGTGTCGGTGCCTGCGCATATGTGCACCACACATCCGAGGAGATAGGAAAGAGGAGAAATAGACCATTTTAAGTGGGCTAGGGAAGCCCGACCTAGAGAGACAGACAGACAGACATGGGTGGGGGGGGGCAGACAGACAGACAGAATAGAAGGAGAGAGAAGACAGAGGGACAGAGATAGAGATACACAGGCAGGAATTATAGTAGGTAGAAAAGGGAACCCTCAGCTCTATTCTAAGACCAATTCCCCAGTCGATTATCTTACATAGCCCAGACAACCATCTACATGAGGGGATGACAGCATCCTCAGAGTGAGACATTCTTGTCAGTTGTCTGCCTATTATATCCATTGTCCTCACAGAGTAGGCCTTTTTGATGAGTCGCCCAGCCGCCTGAATGATCTGCTCTTTGATGCTCTGTGTCTGAAATATATCCTACTGGTACTTATTTTCTTATGAAGCCATTTTTACTCCCGATTGTTTTAAATACAATAACGGTTTTCAAGTGTGTCTCATCATTTCATTTTGATGCATGCAATGTATTTTATGTCATCTCATTTTTCTATTACATGGCAATATATGAAAAAATAGCTATGTGATTATAGTAAAGTAACAACCATTCTTATCTCTTGAATGTTATTTATTAAGGCCAATAAATGAGAGATGTTAGAGTATCCCAAATAGCCTCTTATCACGAGTAGCCTAGTGTAAAATAGACCACCAATCACTGGCTCTATTTATTTAATGATATGTGTCCCCTTCAGCATCCTTTAGTGGTTGATGAGGGTACAGCTTATGATATATGGTTGAGTGACAGAGTGGCCTGGACACATCCCACTTTTATACTCTCTGGAGCTGTCACTGGTAACAACACTCTGTTTCACCCTCTACAGGGCGGTGCTGGTATTATAAAGGTGGTGGTGGTGGTGGTGGTTGGTGGTGGTAACTGCAGCAGCAGACTTTTGGGGGGGGGGCACTCCCTGTTATTTCTATAGTGACCAATGCTCTCAATTTGGTACCCTATTCAGGCGAGCTAAAACATCAAATTTGGGGGACCTTTTCAAGGGGACTACCTCCTGAAAAGACCTGTTCCAGCCGGTTTAGGGCACAGTAGTGGTTCCAAAATCTTTTTGTTAGGTATCATTTGAGTTCCTCCCTGCCTTGGCTAGGCTGTGCTGGAAAGTCTCTCGATGGTCATGGCAGACAAATGACTTAAAACAGGCCTGTCCATCTGTCACTATGCCTATGTAGTGACGAATGTTAAAGAACCATTGCCTCGATAAATGTGTAGGGACATGCTTTCTACCTTCCCATAGATTTGGTCACCATCATCCCTCCCCCCACTCGAGTAGTGTCTGGGTTTCTTGCCACGGGACCTCTCACCCTTGACGTGTCCAAAGGGCACATAGGTGAGGTTTAAATGCAAAGTAAGTAGTAAAAAAAAATTATTCACAAATTGGATTTGGGAGGTACCTCACGTATAAGGCGCACCCCCAATCCACAGAGTTTCTATAAGATGCACTAGCAATCTGAAGGTACGTCTTATACGCGGGAGATTATGGTAAGTCAAAGCAGTGAATAGTTTACTGGTTGCTGCTAAAAATGTTCAATTTTGGTATAAAAAAAAGTAATTTAAAAAAAATAACATTTTCCTCTCAAAATTGCCTGAAGAGCATCCCAAATCAAGTGTTCTTGAGGTCCCTTACCTTAATGTTAGGAGCCCAAAATGTCCCTTTCTCTTTGGAATCGCGTTTGTACATGGTAACCAAATTAAGAGGACCACCCCTCTCCCCCTTCAGCAGCAGCAGCGGCAGTAGGTAGTGGTACACAGAGCTTGGATGGAGACAGAGGGGAGGGAGGGAGGGGGTGATGGGATCTGTTCTCACATGATGCTACCTCCTGGAGGAGGAGGCTTGCCGACCATGGGATGTCTACAGGAGGAGTGCCAGACCTGGAGGAGGTAGGAGGACCCGGCGGCATGGAGGAGGTATGGTGGTAAGCCAGACCCATCACCACTTCTCCACACCGTGTTATAGCTACTAGATAGGTAGTTTGGACGGTCTACCATGGTTAATACTATATGTGGTATCTGTAAAACCCCACTGGTGTCTACTACTAAACATAGTGTGAGTATTATCAGTCATATTGTCCCCCCCCCCCCGCCCCTCCCTCTTCTTGGTAGATGAGGGATAACACCATTGGTGTCTACTACCAAATACATAATTAATACTAGCTGTCATTGACCGGCGCTAAATTGCCGAGCAGTAAAAATTATATCACTCTCCCACAGCGTTGGTAGAATAGGAAAGGCAAGGTATGATTCTGTAAAAGACAATTTTAGTTTAACTGCTAGATATATGGGTTGAATCAATGAGTGATATGGTTGATTCAGGTTATTGATAAATATGGTGTGTAGTGATAGCCCAGTATTTCATACTGAAATGCTGATATCGGGCACAAAGACATGAGGGACACCCGCACATGGAATAAAGATATTCAATAGCTGGACCATATGTTATTTTGGATCATTAAATGATCCTACCCCCGCCCCACTCCTATCTTTCAGCTTTTCAATAGAGGACTATATTTTTGAGTCCCATATCTTTCTGCTTTTTACTACATCAAAATCTGTCATATTCATCATGTCTTTTGGTACCCACCCTTTTATACATTCATTGGCATTGTAGGCTACGAAAGCTTGTGCCACCCGTATATATGCAGTTATGGGATAAATATGGGACTTTAACCCTCCTCACAAACAGAAGCAGTAGAAAGCAGCAGACTGTCCCCTCATACATTTCTTAGTGTGGCAGACAAATGAGGTCTGGTCCCTGTGGGTTTCTGCACCCACTACTTGCCAACATGCCCTGGGTGGTGTTTCACAAGGTGGTAATACCATACAAAGAGATGATAGCAGTTTTAAAGGTGGTTGCAGGCTTCCAGTAGAAGGTGTCTCTATACATTTTCCATAGTAGCCCACGTATAAGGCTCTCCCTTGTATAAGTTGCACCCAAAGTTTGGGAATTTGTCCATAAATTCGAATGACATAATTTCTGTTGTACTCAATGGATTTTCAAATTTAAAAAAAAACAAACTTGGACCCTCTACCCTACACTTCTGTAAAGGTTAGTGGAGGGGAGGGATATAATATATCAAATGAAAGGTCTTTGTGTCCCAGTGGATCTAGAGAAAACTGTATACTATTTGACTGAAGTGAGGTATGAGAATCGTTGTAACTTTGCTATTGTTGCAAATTCAACAAAATGGCTTTAGAAATGCATATTTCACAACTATTTTTATCTTTGGCTTCTAAAACACCTGACTGGTTTCCATGGTGATGGTGTACACGCCAGTCCAACGTCCAATAAATGTGTGGTGGCTATCAGAATGTATGTGGAGCACAAAGTATAACCTGTACTGCGTGCGCAATTGGTTTTGTATGAGGGTTACTGTAGTAGTCCGTTTAAGCGCCCCAACAGTTAGTACTGTAAAACCCTATGTATAAGCCGCACCCTGAGGAGAATATTATATGCTATAAGCCACAATCTGGGCCATAAAAGGTTACCATTCCTTACTGGAGTTTATATTGGTGTTAGAGCACTGCATAAATTTGCACCCTTCACAACAGTAACTTAATGTGATATTCACTTGATGTTTGTTACATTCTATAACTCTCTGTGATACTAATTGTGGAAAGAGTATAAGAGATCAGCTTTTACTAACGGCTGAAATAAACTTCCATACGGTGTGCTGGTTATGTACTATTGGTTGTATTAATGATGCTAAACAGTGCTATCCTGTGAGGACATGTCAGGACGTCGCAGATACCATTTAAACGAATGCTTGTCACATGCAGACAAGTACAGTGGTGTCTCTATAAACCGGCAACCCTTTTTTCAGGTAAATTTTGGCTGGTTCCTGAATTGGCCAGTTTTCTGAATCATGATTGCAATAGAACTCAATGGCTCTAATCCAATCTGTAAGGACTGATTGGTGGCTGATAAGTGAATCAAACGCCTTATTGAAGACCGATATATCGAGACTTGACTGTAGTAATTACCTACGTTCCTGGCTGCATGTCTTATGAGACAAATAACTCATTACCTGACAATTAGTAGTTCCATACCTAATCCTGTTTGCTGATGATGATGATGATGTTTACGGGGTGTGACTGTTTGTGCAGTTACCGCTAGAATGAGAGCAATTTTTGAAAAGTGCCCTTTTATAGTGCTTGACATGTGACCTAGATTGACCAATCATGTGTCGCTCTGAGTGACTCATGATCATATTGACAATTGATTGGTTGCCATGATGGAAGGTAACCAGGGTATTGTTTACTCTGACAACAGTGTGTTCATATGAGTAACTGGCGGTTTCACCTGTGGGGATCCTCAGACTGCTTTGAAATAAAATTAATTGTAAAACTTTAGTACAGGTCTGAAATTCTAAAATTAATTGGGCGGTACCATTGTCACCGGGACAATAGGGGGGATTTTTATTGACTTCAAATACAGTGTTTTGGTTGTCAAAAAAATCCAAAACCACTAAAATAAATTAAATTTGTCAAGTGATCAATTTTAATTTGTATCCAGTGATTTAGAAATTAACCAGGTTAATTTTAGAGAAGTTATTTAGTGGCTCGGGCCTCTAAATAATTTCTTAGGCGGCCAGAAATAAATCACAAATGATTTATTGAACATGTCATTTTTTTTATGGACAAGTTTGCTGGATTTTGTCTGTAGTCTACAGAGCTGCAGTATATACATGATGCTATACTCCTAAAGATAGTCACCATAGAAACTTTACCCCATCCAATTATTGACCCTTGAGCTGAGGGGCTGCTATTGCAGGAGTGCATCATGCCCATTGGTCGGCATGATGCACCCTGACCTCTTACCAGCACTTCATAGGTGCATCATGAGGCATCTCCGGCATTGTATCAACCCCGCATATACATGTGATAGGTTCAGCATGATAGACACACAAGGGCCGCGTTCATTCCTCATGCCGGCCAATGGGCTTCATTAATTGATTTGAAGGGTTAACCATTTAAGGGACGTTAATGCATTGACCCATAATACCCATTGGTCGTCATGTCAGACGCATGAATGCAGCCCCGGCGAGTAACTGGCCAGGGCTGCATTCAAGCATCATGCTGAACCTGGGTGGTTGATACACATCCGTAGAGTCAGCATGATGCTTCAATGAAGTGCTTACGATCAGTCTCGCCACACTTCATTTATGCATCATGCCGCCCAATGGTCATGATGCACTTCTCCATCAGCGGCCATTGAAGGGTTAACTGAACCTATAACAGGTCGTGCAGGAGACCATGGCACCCTATGGCTGGTTGTGTGTGGACAAATTATGGCCCATTGGGCAATGCGGGAAGGCCATGTAGAGCCTTAATGAGTGCCGCAATGAGTCCCACAGCTCACGACAGCTAGGGAACCTGATGGAGGTTTTATCTCTCTCCTCCTACCATTGGGTGATGGTGGGGCAAGGTAGGGTCAAGTGTTAGGGAGTGATCATTTTTTAACACCGGGTTTGATTGTGGAGGGTTGGAACAGAGAGGCTTTTTTTTATCACTCGGGGGGGGGGGGGTCCTAACACTGAGTGTGATGATGGTGGTTTTGAGCAAGGAGGCAAAAAAAATGTTATCGCTCTTGGGCGGGGGTATTTTTTACCATTGAGAAGGGGAAGGCAATTTTATTTTCACATGTCCGCGCGAACACCCACCAGCCCCATGTTAAAAATCGATGAGCTTGATGAATTGAATATACTAGAATGGATTATCTGCAGCTAGCTGTCATCTAAAACAAGGCAGAATGTTGATTTAGTATCGTCTCAATATTGGCAATTTGAGACTTAGATCACTCAATTGTAAAAGTTGAAGTGAATGCCATAAAACTGCCTACAAGTTACACATGCATATTCCTTTCTTGCCAATCTAAGTTTTTAACCAGTCTATAGATGGTGAATCTTTCATTGTGCAAATAATGAACAAATGCATTTTTGTTTCACTTTTGAGATAAAATTAAGTCAATATTCTCAGCTTTGCCATGTCCCTCAGCCTAAAGCCCATTCTGGCAACAGTCAGTCCTCAGCAGATCTCTTGGTTTGGTACAAGTGGAGAAAAAGTTTGAAAAGTGTTTGTAGAAAAAAAAATCATTCCCAACCTCCAGCTTTCCCCAATAGAAGCTGTATCAGTTTGAGCAGTAACTCCTAAGCAGGGATCTCTGGTGGAGATTTAGTCATGAGCACGTCACATGCACACAGAGACACCCTGTGGTGAGACTTGCCTGTCACGTGATGTCCGCGTGGGCACGACTGATTCAACGCAGGGGTGAGGGTGGGGGTAGGGATCTTTTAGGAAATGGTCATTTATTATCAGTGGGGGGAGGGGGACAAAATAAATTTAAATCCTCTGGGGAAGGGGGCATGAAAAGGTCTTTGATATAAAAATAGATGTCCTTTTTAGACCACCAAAGAAGGTGACAAGAGATAATTTTAAATTTTCTTTCTTTTCTTCTACATTAAGTTTATCAGGGCCTGGAAACTATGCATCACTGACCCGTCACAGGAAACTATAGGTATGAAAAAATGCATTTCAGTAGCAAAGTAATCATTGACATTTTATGAGTGTGAGCTCACCCCCTCCTCACAATAAAAAGAATGATCATTCCCTTAGGGCCAACTCATATCCTATAAATATTAGATAAATGTCACAGAAGCCGACACAAAAGCTGTAGGACAGAGGCGTTACTGTCACACCCGGGTGATGTTCATGCCTGACCATTGTACACATGTCTCCAGTACACGTATGAAACATATTTCTACTTCCTGGCATCAAATTAGGCATGAATTTATGCCATTGTGAACAGGCATGAATTAATTCCACTGTATCTAAATTTTATTCTAAATTTATTCATATGCCTACAATGTGATGTATCCATTTACATAATCAGTATGATCAGATTGAATTTCGTGAAATTTAAATCTAAAGCCATTGAAAAAAAAAATGATGCTATGCAAGTGATAATCATTTAACAACAGGGGGAGGGTGGGGGGGGGGAGAGTTTGCGCGTCTGCTCGTAATAATTTTGTCTTCCCTTGGACGGGCCGAAAACCACACTCAGATTTACCGCTATAGAAACCCGCTGAAAACGGGTAATTTTAATGTTCTCCACAAAAATGGTGCTGTTTGTGAACATAAGAGCACCTGTATACCGATTCAGTGGGATCAATTATTAGCCAATAAGATGAAATGAAACTTTTCACTGCGGTCCTCTTGGTGGGAAAATGATACCCATATATGATACCTGTCATCAGTGATAACCCGCTCTCCAGCAATGCCTGCACCTGTTGAACATCCCGCAACCTCAGTATAAGAAGACAAGGGTGGAGCAGGTGGATGGATCAGTAGATAGGTGTGTCTAGTGATGTTCTCACTCTGTCCCACACCTAAATCAGTGCGTTAAGTCACATTAGGGTACCACCTCATCGATTTAGGAACAACCACCTGCGTCTGGTGCCCGCCCACCTGATCGGCCAGGGAGAATTAGAGTCTAGGGGGAGGGTTGGCACTCTCTATCTTTTCATGAGTTTCTATGGCGACCAATCCCCCTCATGTCCTACCTTATCAGGGGATAAATATTTTGGGACGCTTCAAGAGTAAAGCCAGATGGCACACCTTAATAATTGAGGGTAACTCCAGACTAAGTCCCCTCGAAAAACCCTTAACCCTAGACTTCTTAAATCTGTCTGAAAACACTCACTTTTGTCAATGGCCTTAGATATGAAACTTGAATCTTTGGTCTAAAAAATGTACCCCATTCCCTACAAAAAAAAACACAACAAAAGCACCCAAAATGGGCCATTTTCTTTGAAATCACATCGTATCTTTAATTTGTGAAGTGCCCCCCCCCCTTCTCTGAGATGGAAGTCGGCAGTATAGTGATGTAGGATCTGCTCCCCTGAGCCATTACAAGAGCAGCTCACCAGAACGCCTCCTGGTACTGAGCCCCTAATTCTACCTCTACCATTGGTGACTCTTGTTCTCATAGAGCATTTGGGAAGCTCCTCTTGGGCATCAGCTTTACCTTCTAAGAATAGACAAATGATGATGATTAGGACTAGGGAGTGGTTCTATGGAGTGGTATGAAGATTCACTGCCCCCCCTCCCCTCCTAAGTGTTGACAGGGAATACCATCACTACCGTAATCTCTCGCGTATAAGGCGCACCTCGCCTATAAGGCACATCCCCAATGCAGGGAGGTCTGTTTCACGTATAAGGCGCACCCCTAAGGGCAGATTTTTGTTACTTTAGTACTGTACTATAGTAAAAATACCCCCCTATAAGGCGCACCCCAATCTCAAGGCGCGCCTTATACGCGGGAGATTACGGTATATATTTATTTCATGGCACCTGTATTTTTTTATATATCACTTTGGTGGCTTATGTTGATGAAAACTGCTATTGGTTTTGATCCATCTAAATTAGCCTAGTCCCAAAGTAGACTTTGAAAATAAGTCCCTTTACCCTTCTACTCTGGAGTCTTTAGTCCTGAAGGGTGGGGCACTCACCCTAGGTTTGGGTACCAACTGCGAGATAGCTGGGAACTGTGGCTATTGACACGTTGGAAAGGGAAAAGGGGGACTGGCAATTGAACTTAAGTTTAAAGGCCTTAAACGGGGATTATTTGACATTGGAAATAAAGGCTGTCAAAAAGGGAGGGGGCTCTTGTTTCGCAGTTGGTACCTACCACCTAAGAGTCAGTGCCCCCCCCCCCCCCGCCTAATGCCCACCCCTCCCTGCAGGGGCTTAAGTCCAGTCACAAGTCACTGTCATGTGTCCCTGTCAGCCAGAGGGAAAATGCTGGGACATTGCATCCATAGTAAAGTATAGAGACCACACCCAGCTCTGGCTCCAGGGGGTGCAGAGAGCAATGAGCATTTGTCCTGTCCTGCCTTACAGAGCTGGTCTCCCTGGGCTTCTACTGTCACCGTCAGTGTGGATCATTATGGTATACTATACTGTCCTGTGGCCACTACCACTGCTATAACACAAGGTATAATACATGTATTAATAATATCATGAGTATAAGGGTACTGGTATTGAATTACCAATATGTCTTTACACTGACAACTGACCATATCGTTACACTGGTACTGGGGTAAATATGGTGTGAAAATGTTTAATCTGTATTCATATGTACCGTAGAACGTACATATAAGCCGCATCTTGAGTTGCTGGATGTCCTACAGGTGGCACTTTGTGATTTAAAAGGTTCTCATTCCTTACTTTAGTCTATATTGTCCTAGTGGAAGGAGGTTGTAACTGACACTATAAAGTATTGCAGTTACAACCTATTTGCACTACGGCGATATTATGTATAATACAAAGTGTAAAGCCGCACACTGACTTCAGGAAGCCGTAATAGGCCTCTGAAATTGTATAAGCCAAGGCCTCTATATATATATATATATATATATATATATATATATATATATATATATAGTAGCGTTTTCCGACTCTATGGTTAATAAAGAATTACACAACTCCGACAGCTTGACTTCAGTGTCTTTTATTTCCTGGCAGTCCTCGCCACACCATCTAAGTCTTGTATCGTATATATATTAACCCGGAGGTAAGCCTTTTAAAGTTCTGCTCCTCTCTGTCTGCAACCCGGAACTGACTAATCGGAGTAACAACTCCCTTATTTATACATAGGCAGATACTCCGACCCCGGCCTGCTCTACGGCAGGCCAGCGTCGGAGGATCTCCTCCGCCGACTACTATTGCCGACGTAACCGCGTTACTTCAGGACCGCTGGCCTCGCCGCCCCCACACCAGGATGGTTTCGGCTCTGCCAACGGCCCCTCCGTCTCCGCCACACTCTCCCCAACTAATCTATAGCCTTACCGGGAGAAAGAGTGTGATATTACCCTCCTGCAGATGGGTTTCCAATTTTGAATAATCCTGCCACGCCATGGCCCCTGGGCGTTTAAGTAAATAGCTACACATATCATACACATAGTAAATCCTAATTAAACCTCCTCTATAGGCGGCATTAACTACTAAGTAAACCGAATCCGCCGTCCCCTATGCGGAGTATAACCATAACAACAACTTTTATACAATAATACGACGTCATTTCGTCTGGATCCGGCAGACATCCTCCGCCTCCCCCTTCTCCGCCGCCCTCCGGATCGCCTCAGGATGTCTTGTCGCCGCCCTCGTTGGTTCCAGCCTTGGTCGTCCGCGCCGCCAACGTCTTCGGCCACCGCTGTCCGCAGCGGCTGCAGCATCCCTTCTTATCACGGCCATAACGGGTCCGGGTAACATGGACCAGTTCAATATCTCCATTGGGGAGAGTGTGAATGGAGGAAGATTGCAGTCCCCCAGGTATAACCCTCATCTCAGGTCCTAGGGTCCGAGGCTGCCCCAGTCGTCTAGAGTGTTACTTGAGGGCCTCCGGCCCGGTAAAATCCGAATGCCATGGCATAGCCCCATCCTCCTCCGCCTCCTCGTCCCTATTGTCACCCGCTTTATCTCCTCGTTGATCTAGCGGTAGGCGGTGCACCTCCTCCACCCCCACCAACCCCTCAGTGCTGGCGATTCCCCCTTCTCCCATATCTCCTATAGGTAATCCGGTTACTACCATCACTCGGTCTGTCTCAGTGTTGGGTAGGGGCGCCGGATCCCCAAGCCCTCCGACCACCGTCTTGACCCCCTCCGGCACCATCACCATGGTCTCCGCCCGTCCACTCTCACCCCCCCACTTCTACTTGCAGCAAGAATTCCCCCTTGGGCGAGCAAAGGACTAGCCCGTCCAACCCCACAGTCACGGTTCTGGGGTACTTATCCAACCTGGGTAGAGCCACTAAGGTCCCCGGCTCTACGAGGGGGGTCTTTGGTACCTTCTCCGCCTGTCCTTTCTCCTTCACCGGTGTCCCTACGGAACACGATTGAAATTTGCTCATTAATTGGGCGGTACCCTCATCCATGGATCGGTTTTGTATGGCCTCTTCCTCCGCCTCTTTTAACACTCCCTCCAGGCTCAACTTCCTCGTAGACTTTCCCGCTCCTTTTCCTTTAGGGCTTTTACTTTTAGTCTCCATCTCTTTCCTCAGTCTTTCTTTCTCCGCCTCTTTGGCCTTCCTCTCCTCCTCCTCCTTTCTCCGCTGTTCCTCCTCCGCCCTCCGGCGCTCCTCAGCCTCTCTGGCCTTCCTCTCCGCCTCCTCTCTCTCTTTCCGTTTAATTTCTCTTTTCTTCTTCCGCTCCTCCTCCTTGGCATCGCTAAGTACAGCTAGGAACTGGGCTTTCAGTTTAGGGTAGGATTGGACGTACGCCGGGATGGCCACCTCCTCCGACTCCTCGCTGGTTTCATCCTCCCCTTCCATCTCCTCCGCCTCGTCACCCCCCCCACCCCCTCCGCCTCATCCTTCTCCGGCAACTCAGGCGTCACGATTGTAACTGTCTTCAGGATGGGTTTCGGTTTGCTAGGGGAAGGTTTACTCATATCCTCATAGGAGGGCAACGTCTCGGGACTGGCACCGGAGAGGGTGGGTTTGGGCTTGTTGACTAGTTCGTAAGGGGGCTGCTTCTCGGGGCTAGAGTCCAGCCCATTTCCCCCTAGTCCCAAGCTCTCTCCGTCCTCCCCACTCGTGGCGGAGATGTCCTCGTAGGCAGCCGACTTGATGGAGGTTCGGGAGGTCGGAGTGTCCTTCCTGGTTTCCTCGTACTCCGCCTCCAGGGCCCTCACATTGACCTCCCCTAGAGGCACCTCCCGTTGCATTCGTAACAGAGTCTTGGTGGGGGTCTCCCCCGACTGTCCATATCTCTCTACCAGCAATCCTATGACGAACTTCAGCTTCCCCGCCATTTCTTCGTCTATTTCCACCTCCCCCCCGCTCAGTAGAGGTGTCAGGTCGGGTATCCCCGTGGTCGGTGGCGGGGTGGAGGGTCCCGCTTCCTCCTCCGCCTGCCGCTCCTTACCCCGTGGGGATTGTCTCTTCCTCTTTTCCACCGATTCCTCCCCCCCCTCCGGCTCGAAGGCCCTCTTGACCCCCTTCCCTGACGTACTCCGGGTGGACCTGACGGAGAGACAGCTCTGGGGGGTGCTGGTCCCCTCCACGCGGAATCCCAGCAATTGTTCCAAGTATTTGGAGGCGACAGCAGCCTCCGTCTCCTCCTCCAACGTTATTCCCGGCGACGCCATGCCGCTGAAGGTAGATCCACTGGGGCTGTCCCCCGCACCCCCTCCACCCGCCGAGGTGCCCTGCTGCGGCGGGGGGACCACGGGCTTGGAGGCGGCTTTTACTGGTTTCTTTTTCTTGGCCACCGCACTCCCCCTTTTCCTCTTTGTGGTGGTGGACTTGACAGCTTCCTCCGGGCTAGTTGGGGCGGCCACGAGGCTACTGTCCGCCGAGGATCCTCCCGCCTCCGTTGCCCGGCCCACCGGTAGCATCCTGCACTCCTCCGGCGGCTGCCAGTCCTCCAGCTCGGGGTGAATACGCGTGATGTGTCGCCGGAGATCATCTACCCGGATCTTGGCTACCATGTACTCACACTTAGAGCACTGGTAGCCCTCTTGCATCTCGTCGTGAGTGCGGAGATGGCGGTTCATCCCATCGGATCTCATGAAGTACCACTGCTTGGAGTCCCCCCTTTTCCGGCAGATCTCGCACCGATACTTCGGCAGCTCCACCCCGTCCACCCACTCCGTGGGGACCGGCTTCTGGTCTCTGTTTTTGAAGACAGGCATTACTAGTTGTGGCGTTGTCCATAGGCTAACAGGAATTGAAGGGTGAGGCGGATAACGCTCCCTTATATTCCCCCCGGTGGTCACGCCCCCTCCTCCTACTCCTCCAATCACCGTCCCCTGGGTCAGGCCACCCTCCGTCACCACGCCGTGGGAAACCCCCCGTTGCATCATAGCCTTACTCCGCACACTGTTGTCGCCAGTGGCGCCTCCGCTCTCACGTGCCCGCTGTGAACCGTGGGAACGCGATCCGCGGTCAGCCGAGGACCTCCGCCTACGATAGCTCCCACTCCGACTCCGGCTCTCCGAGTCCCTTCTCCCATGTCTGGCTGCCTCCGTCCGGGCAGACACTCCGTCCCTTCTGTGGCCACTAGTGGAGTGGCTAGAGGAGGAGTGGCCGGAGAATCTTTCTTTCTCCCTCCTCCTCCGCCGACTCTCCCTGTGTTTTGAGCGTGTGGGGCCCTCCCGGGAGTGGCTGGACACTGTAGAAGACACTTTCTTTGACCCTCCACCAGCATCTTTGCCTCGACTCGATTCACCCTCGGGCCCTGTCCCTCTTAGAACCACCAACCGTGTGTCATCTCCGGCCTGCATTGTAGATTGACCGTTAACGGCCCTTCCCCCGCCTTTTATTGGGGAGAACTTGTTATGAGGGTTGCTTAGCGACTCCCGCCTCTCCGGCCCTATTTCGCTAGGCGGCGCTCCGGCCGCCGGCCGGCCGGCCTCACCGCCCGCCGTCGAGGAATTTGGAGTCTGGCCTCCCGACCTCCCCTTCGTCATGGCTGCTCTGCAGCGTCCGACCCTCCTGACTTCCCTCTCTTCGTTTTCATGGTTGTTGTAGATGGCTTCCTCGATCATTTCGTAAATAAACCATCTTTCCCTATGCTTCTCTCTGATTCTCCTCCGGCCAGGATCCGCCGCCCTCCTTAATCTTTCTGCCCTGATTTCCTCGTTTTGGCCATGGTTCCGCCTTCTGCGGGCCAACTCACTCTCATCACTCACCCCCTCTTCATCCGACTCGCCCAGCTCGGGGAGGGACCATTCCTCGTAGGGAGGGTCCTCCTCTGGTTCTACCCCCCTCCAATGTGACATTTCAGCTTCTTTTTCAGACCTTCTTTCATTTTCCAGCCATACATTGCACCAGTCGCGGCTTTCTTGACTCATCTTGCTTTTGCAGCTCCTCCACTCCGCCCCAAGGTAAGTATCCAGTTGAGGCGCCAGTCTGAAGGCCCGGGCTACGCTGGTTCCGGCAGGCTTCGGTGCACTCCTCCGCAGACCTTCTTTCCGATTTCCTTTATCCGCTGCCCCTCCCTTACTGGTTTCAATTATTTGATGTCTCTTTTTCTCTTTGCAGGTCAGCAGTTTCGCCTCCAGGTCAGCTCTAGTCTCCGGGGTCACCTGAACCAGCCGGATGGTGCCCCCTCCGGATCTTTCTTCCCCCTCGTCTGAATTGTCAGAAGATAGGGGCTCGGCCTCCCTTGTTTCATCCTCCATGGGAACATCCTCCGCCGTGGCCCGCGCCTGGGCCAGTTTTAGGGCGTCGTAATGGACTACCCTGGTAGTTTTACCCTTTTTAATTTTATACACCGCCTCCCCTACGCGCCCCACTATCTCCCATGGGCCTGTCCAATAGCTCTGGAGTTTAGGTGTCAGGCCCCTCTTCCGGAGAGGGTGGTAGTAGAAGACCCTGCCCCCGACAGGGAATTCGCCTGCCGAGGCTCTCGCATCATAGTTCCTCTGTTGCCTGCAGAGGGACCTTCCGAGGGCCTCCCTAGCGACGGAGTATGCTTTTGCCATGGTGGTTTGTAATTCGGCCACATAACCGACTCCTCCCCCTACATTGGGCTCCAGTGGGTAAACCAAATCCAGGGGAATGACCGTTTCCCGCCCCAACATCAGAAGATTGGGGGACAAACCCGTGGAGGCGTGTGCGGAGGAGCGATACGCCGCCATTACAAATGGCAGCCGCCGGTCCCAGTCCCGTTGGTCCTCCGCCACCACGGTCGCCAGCAGCATTTCAATCGTTCTGTTGGCCCGCTCCACCATCCCATCGCTTTGGGGCCTAAAGGAACAGGTCCTGGTCTGCCTGACTTCCAGCAAGGCCACCATTTCCCTGAATAGTCCCGACTGGAAGTTCTTGCCCTGATCTGTGTGCACCTCCACCGGGGCTCCAAATCTACAGATGAACTCCTCCACCACAGCCCTGGCCACCGTGGGTGCCTCCTGGTTGGGTAAAGCGTACGCTTCCGTCCATTTAGTAAAGTAGTCCGCCGCCACCAAAATATATTGGTTCCCGGCGGAGGACAAGGGCAATGGACCCATCACGTCTAGAGCCATCCTCTGTAGGGGTAGTCCAGCACCCACGTGTCCCATTGGTGCCCGGTGCGGAGGTCGAGCCGCCTTCCTCCGGACGCAGGGTTCACAGCTGGCGCACCACAGGGTCACATCCCTCCTGAAGTCAGGCCAGTAGTAACCTGTCTGGAGGCGCCGGATGGTTTTATTGCGGCCCAGATGCTCCGCCAAGGGTTCTCCGTGGACCTCCCGGAGCACATCATTCCTGCTCCGGGCGGGTACAGCAATTTGGAAACATCGTTCCCCCGCCGCGCCTTCCCACCACCGGCCCAGTATCCCTTTTTCTATACTCATGCGCCCCAATTGGGCATGCCAGGCCCTCAGCTCATAGCCCCAGGTCCATCTTTCCTCCTCTGTGGTGGTCGCCTCCCCGTTCACCCATGCTCTGACCTGAGTCAGCACAGTGTCCTCCGCTTGGAGCGTGCCCCACTCTCTCCCTGCCGGCGGAATGGAGTCCTCCGCCGCCGGAGGCGCCCCCCGAACCATCTCCTGGCGTTGAGACCTTGTGAAAACCCGGCAATGCAGCAGCTCCTCCTCATCCTCTCGTCCACATTGCTTGCAGGGCTTCCTGGACAGCCCATCCGCATTCCCATGTAGTTTCCCCGGCCTATGCTGCACCACTATGTCGTAAGTACTTATAATCTGCAGCCATCGAGCCAGCTGGCCCTCCGGCTCCTTGAACTCCAACAGCCACCGCAGGGAGGCATGATCTGTTCGGACTACCACCCTCCTCCCTATTAGGTAATGCTTGAATTTCCTGAGGCCAAAGACTATAGCCAGCAGCTCCCTCCTTGTAACGCAATAGTTACGCTCTGGCCTGCTGAGAGTGCGGCTGCCATAGGCTAGGACCCTCTCTACCCCCATCTGCTCCTGGGACAGTACCACTCCGAGGCCTGTGTCACTGGCGTCGGTGTCTAAGGTAAGCTGTCCCTCCGCCTGGGGAAAAGCTAGGATAGGGGCCTCGGTTAATCTCCTTTTTAGGTCTTGGAATGATGCCTCGCATTCCTCCGACCACCGGAACGTCCTCCCTTTCTCGACCAACGCACTCAGTGGTTTAGCCCTCGTAGAGAACTCGGGAACGAAGGTCCTGTAGTAGCCGGCTAGCCCCAGAAAACTCCGGACCTCCGTCACCGTGGTCGGAGTGGGCCACGACTGCACCGCCGCTATCTTTTCCGGATCTGTCTCTACTCCCGCCTCACTCACTTGGTGGCCCAGGAATAACACTCTGCGGCGAGCCAACTGGCATTTGGAGGGCTTGATTTTAAGCCCAGCATCCCCCAGCCTTTAAAGTACCTCCCCAAGCCGCTCCATATGTTCCTCGAAGGTGGCGGAGAATACGACTATGTCGTCTAGATAGACCAAACAAGTTTTCCACTGTAGTCCCCTCATGGCCACTTCCATCACCCTCTCGAATGTGCCTGGCGCATTGCACAAACTGAAGGGCATTCTCCGGAATTGGAACAGCCCCCGGTGTGTCGTGAATGCTGTCTTCTCTTTATCCCCCTCCTCTATATCCAACTGCCAGTAGCCGCTGGCCAGATCCACTGACGAAAACCAAACGGCCCCCGCCATGGTATCGAGACAATCTTCCACTCTAGGTAGGGGATAAGCATCCTTCACGGTGGCGGCGTTGAGCCTCCGGTAGTCCACACAGAAGCGAGTGGTACCATCCTTTTTTCTTACTAGGACCACCGGAGAAGCCCACGGGCTAGTGGATGGCTCAATCACTCCGGCTTCCAACATCTTCTCCACCTCCTCTTCTACAGCCTCTCGTCTATGGGGTGCCAATCGCCTCGGCGGTTGTTTGATAGGTGGATGTACCCCCGTATCAATCCTATGCTTGGCCAATTGAGTGTGCCCTTTGTCGCCCTTATGCCTCTGAAATGCCCCCAGGTGTTTCCTTATAAGCCGTGCAAGCTCCTTTCTACGGTGAGCCTCCGTCCCGCTCACTAGCCCGTCCACCAAGCTCTTTAGTTCCTCCAGCTCACCTCTCTCCACCACCCGGCACCATCCCTCTCCGGCCGTTGTCTCGCCTCCGCCTCTGCACTCCACTGGTTGAATGGCCCCTAGAGTCATGTCTTTATATATCACCACTGGCTCAGGACCGGGATTGAGCACCCTGACCCAAGTTGCCCTCCCCTCGGGGCATACCAGCCCCCGCCCCACCAGGAAACTCGGTTCACCCTTGTGTCCGGCCATCCCTTCAATCATCCCGTCGTCCCCTTGTTGCCAGGGTCCGGCTAGAGTTCCCTCTAGCATGGCCTCCTGTCCGGATCCCAGCACCGCCGCTCGGGTGCTGACGATTCGGCATACAGAATCCTCCTCTGTCCACACTAGGCGCCCTTTTGCTACGTCGACCATTAGTTTGTTGGTGCGGAGGAACTCCGCCCCCAGGATTCCCTCCGTCCCGGTGTCGCTGACTACGAAACGCACATTGATAGTACGCCTCCCGATTTCCAGCTCTGTGTGCACTTCCCCTTTTATGTCCATAGGCCGCCCATCGACGGAGTAGATCTTCTCCGCCGTTTCTCCCAGGCGTTCCCGTCCGCCCCACCTGCTCCACCATCCTTCGGAGACCAGATTAAGCGACGCACCAGTGTCCACCAGCAATTGGATGGGGGCCCCTGCCAGCCGACCCTCTACTATCAATCCTCCTCCGCCCCTCTCTCGGCGGCCCTGTATCACATTGATAGGCCCACTTCCCTCGACCTGTACTTGGCCTTTAGTATAGGTCGATTCTAGTTTCCCGCCGCCGGAGTAGCCTGTTCGCTCACCGGCTTGGATGCCTCCTTGGCCTTGATATTTGGGCATTCTCGCTTGAAATGGCCTTCCTGTCCGCATCCGAAGCAAGCACCATTGCTTGGCTTTTTCTTCCTCCCCACTGCCGCCGGATCATCCAACCTTTGAACTAACCGCTCCATCAACTCCGCCATTTTGCTCATTTCCTCCTTATTGGACTTTAGGTGTTCATTTACTGACGCATCCGCCGCCCGCACTTTGTGGATATTCTCCTGCTCCACTTTTAGGTACGCCTCCGCTCCCACCGCCGTCATTACTGCGGATTGTAAATCTTTCGGTGTTGACTGATACACCCACTGCCTGAGTGAATTGTCGAGGCACAATAGGAATCTGTCGAGAGCTAAGGTGTCTGTCGTCCGGGCGTCCGCCTCCGGATATGCTAACTTAGTGTACTTTTTCAGTTCTTCTTGTAACTCTTGCAGTCCCTCTCCCTTTCGCCGGACCCTAGTGCGGAGGAACGCTTTGTAGATCTCTTCCTGATTAGTAGGCTCAAACCTTTCCACGAGTGCCCTTCTCAACTCCTCATACCCCTCCGGCGTGGCTGGTTTCCTTCCCGTCAACAATCTCCGGGCTGCCCCCGACAGACTCAGGCCTAGGAACATACCCACCTCCTCCGGCTTCCATCCATTCACTTTGACGCACAGGTCGAAGTGGTTGAGGTAGTCAGATAGGTCTGTGGTGCCATCATATTTAGCGGGTTTCACCACTGGCTTACCCTTTGCCTCCTTCTCCCCATCGGCACCTCCTCTCCAGCCGCTCTCCGGACGACCCATAACTCCTCTACCCTGCCGGAGATCTCCACCTTCCCCTCCTTCGTCCTTATCCGCCTCCTCCGCACATCTCCCGGTTTCGGGGCGAACCTCGGACGGTGCCCGCTTGCTCCCCTTCCCTGGGTTATTCACCTCCGCCTGCTCCTCCGGCCACCAAAGCACCTTTCCGCCATCGTCCCTTCCCGGGTTGAACCCCAGCCAGGCATTTGCATCACCCATTTTTCCTTTAGGGTGCCTCAGCCTTCGGGCCGCCGGTTTCTCCTCCCTCTCCCATGGCCACAGGTAGGGCTCCCTTTCTTTAACGCGTGGTTCCTCATATCCCGCGTCCGGTACCTCCTCCCGGGATGCTCTATCGGCGGGTTCTGCTTGTCTCTCCGGGTTCATCTCTTCCGGCCTCACCACCCCTCTCTGCCGTAGCGTCACTTCCTCGTCCACCACTTCCAGCAAAACCCCTTTTTCCCGCTTAATCTCCTCCGCATCCCTCTTCTCCACAGGTAAGTTTATCGTTTCTGAAGCCTCCGCCATCTTCCTTCTCTCGCTGTCACCAATGTAGCGTTTTCCGACTCTATGGTTAATAAAGAATTACACAACTCCGACAGCTTGACTTCAGTGTCTTTTATTTCCTGGCAGTCCTCGCCACACCATCTAAGTCTTGTATCGTATATATATTAACCCGGAGGTAAGCCTTTTAAAGTTCTGCTCCTCTCTGTCTGCAACCCGGAACTGACTAATCGGAGTAACAACTCCCTTATTTATACATAGGCAGATACTCCGACCCCGGCCTGCTCTACGGCAGGCCAGCGTCGGAGGATCTCCTCCGCCGACTACTATTGCCGACGTAACCGCGTTACTTCAGGACCGCTGGCCTCGCCGCCCCCACACCAGGATGGTTTCGGCTCCGCCAACGGCCCCTCCGTCTCCGCCACAATATATATATATAGGTTTTTAAGAGCTACTAGACCTTGTGTTTCCACAAAAAGGTATCTTGCATCATACTATTGTCATGCCTGGGGCAAAACTTGAACACATTCAAAGAAGGTTGGTTCAGGAACTGCTGATGAATGGACCATTTGATTTATGTGTAATATCAGCTGGCATTAACAACATGTCATTTATGAGGAAGGACAGACAGGGCCACAAGTCATACGGCTTACAAGGAGAATATGCGGAGGAGGTATATCAGTCTGTTCGCGATGGGTTCCAGTCTATAACTACTGCCCTGAATAACTTGCCTTTTGATCAACCAACCTGTTATACATGTATTTATGGAGCCAACCTAGCTATGGCCAATAACTGGACAATGGATTGTACGAAAATTCAGGAGGAATTCGACATAGCATTGGATACAATTAATGCTAATATAAGGGCATTTAATGCTGCTGAGGGGCTCCCTACAATGCGATTTGAACGTGCAGTGAGTAAATCAAGAGCAGGTAGCTGTCATAAGAGAGACTTATCTAGTCATATGAGAGATGGCATTCACCTCAAGAATGGGAAACACAAAAAGAAGATGGTATGTGCAATGGTAGTTAAGATCTTTCACCACTTTTGTGTTGAATACACAGACACTGACCTTGACCTAGCACTTGGTTTGAATCCAAACAGGGATCATGCTGATGCTGATGATGATTTTTAATAATTACTTGTATATGTTAGTGTTAAATTAAATAACAGGCTTTGCATTATTGATATATGTCTACTGATTCAGAAATGGATGTTTGCCTTTTTTTCACATTTTTCTTGACAGTGTCATCATGAAAGCATTGTTAAATTTTCTATTCATATTAATTGAATGTGCTAAATCATTTTTCTCTATTCAAAATTCTTTTGGATTAGGACACTGCCCCTTTTTGTTGTGTACTAAGTCCACTAACCCCAGTGATACCCCTGATAAGTTTACCACCGTATAGTCAAGTGTAAGGGGGGCTGGGGGTTTAACCTGTTGTAAGCAATAGTTGAACACACAGTAGACTGCTTATAACAGTCACCTCTACTACGAGGATAATTTGTGGTAGAAGACTTTGTAAATACTGTATGATGATACTGGTATTGGACATTGCTTTCTTTTCTGTTGTTGTTAATGTATCTCACCTTGTATATTACCTAATGAGATGGCATCATTATTATCCCATTATTATTTGAAATGGTACTTTGTATTGAGGAATTTAACAACAGTAAGGGGCTGGTGATTTCTTCAATTAATTGTCGTAGTTTTGAAGACAAACATGAAGAGATATACAAGTTATTGAAACGTAGTGATATAATTTGTTTATGTGAAACCTGGCTTAAGCCTGCTTCACCAGAGGGAATTATAAATATACCTGATCGTATTTTGTATAGAAATGATCGAATTGGTAAGAATTGTGGTAGAGTAGGCCTTAGTTGTAGATCTGGTCTATGTCGATATATTAGCATTGTAAATGATTTGACTATTCAATCGATTGATTTTGAAAGTATTGCTATTATGCTATGTCTACCGGGTGAGAAAGAACAGCTCATAGTATCTATTTATAGAATACCAAATACCAATGTACCAAATTTTCTTACTTTTCTAAAGAAGGTAGCTGGATTTGAATATAATGATAATCAAGGGAGACATGAGACTTGGGTATTAGGTGATATTAATCTAAATATGTTTGATGATACTGATGCAAGCTGTGAGAGTTTTAGGTCATTATGTAAAGATTTAGGATGGAAAATTCTGGTACATGAGGTTACTCGTCCCTTTAGTGGTACTTGTATTGACAATGTATTATCAAATTGTGTTAACATTACTGATGCAGGTACGGTAGAAGCATTCATTTCTGATCACATTCCTGTATTTGGCTGTAAGGGCCGTGAGAATTACAAGTATACTAAAACAACTTATTCGGGCCGTGATTATAGGAATTTTAAAGAAAGTAATTTCAAAGATTTCCTGCAATCTTGTGATTGGACATTGTATTATGATAAAAATTTGAGTACTGATGTGCTGTGGGACATGTTCCTAACACCTATTAATCAGTATCTGGATAAATATCATCCCTTTGTTGAGAGATTTGTTAAAAAAACTAGAAAAAGTTGGATAGATGATGAAGTAATGGATCTTGTTTTTGAGAGGGAAGGGTGGTTAAGGTTGTATAAGGTGAATAAAAGTGATGAAGAGAAGCAAGCTATTAAAGATTGCAGGAGAAAAATTAGGAAAAAAATAAAAGCTAATCAAATTGGTGGTATTATGCAAGAATTACATGAATGTAGAGGAAATCCTAAGAGTTTTTGGAAATATATTAATAACATGTTTAAGGGTAATGGGTCTGAGATTTATCCAGATATGAAGCACCATGTAGATGGTGTTAAGGTCCCATCCGAAACTGCTTGTGAATATATTAATCAATACTTTTGCAATATTGGAAAAGACTTACATGTGGCTTCTGTTGGTAAAGTACAGTGTGACATGGATAATAATGTGAGTATAGAGGAAATCATTCAGGGTGGAATTTTCTCTGAATCGAATATAAAGATTAATTCCTGGGATATCTATTATACAGTAAAAGAGATTGATAAAAATAAATCATCCGGAATAGAGGGGATCAGAGGTGATATACTACAATGTGCAATAATATGCCTGCTAGATCAATTTACTTTTCTTGTTCAGAGAAGTTTTGATAGTGGTGGTTTTCCTGTCAAATGGGCTTCTGCATTGGTCAAGCCATTACCCAAAGACGGAGATTTATCACAAGTTAAGAATTGGAGGCCTATTTCGCTATTGCCAATGCCCTAAAAAATTATTGAAAAAATAATGTATTATTATTTAAGTTGTGCCATGAAAGATCACGATAATTTTTCAGATGAGCAATATGGTTACAAGAAAGGTAGTGGTACAGGTGATGCCACCTTTGACTTTGTTAATGATCTATATGAGTATCGAAATGATGGTTTAATAACAGGGGCCCTATTTATTGACTTTACTAAAGCGTTTGACAGTGTAATCCATGTTAGACTTCTGGAAAAAATTAGCAAATTAGGTTTCAGCAAAAATAACTTTCTCTGGTTTAATAGTTATCTAAAAAACCGCAAACAAAGAACTAGTTATGGCAATAATCTCTCTCAAGAATCTGAAATCAAATATGGTGTCCCACAAGGGTCTGTTTTAGGCCCCCTGTTGTTTGTTTTATACATAGATGACGTGATTAAAAAGTTGAACGAGTGCAAAATTATAATGTATGCAGATGACATTGTTTTATATCATGCAGCGAAAACACCCCAAGATGTAATGAGAGTGTTAAATGATGATCTTGAACGCTTTAAGACATGGGTATTTCACAACAGGTTGACTGTTAATCCAAAGAAAACAAAATTTATGTGGTTTTGTAGTGCTCACAAATTGAAAAATTGTCCAGGTACAGATATTGTAATAAATGGTACCAGAGTAGAAACTAAGTTTTTTCCCCTACCTAGGAGTTACAGTAGACAGTAAGTTAAGTTTTGACAAACAAATTAAGCTTATTAAAAGAAACATTTGTAATAAATTATTTAGATTTGCTAAATTAAGGAAATATCTCACACAAGAAGAAAGCATAAAAATATATTGTTGTACCATCCGGCCGATTATTGAATATTGCTCTTTTATAAGTACTAGTTGTAATGAGGAAGGTTTAAAGGCATTACAACGTTTACAGAATAGAGCTTTGAGAATTTGCCTTAGATGCAATATTGTTAAATATAGTGTTGATGAGTTACATGTCATCTGTAAAGTGGAAAAATTAGAACAAAGATTTGATATGTTACTTTTAAGTTTGATGTATAAGAAATCCAAGGATCAGATAAATCATGGTCATGCATATAATACAAGATCGCAAAATAAGATACGTTTTAAATTGCCAAGAAGTATATCTCGCCATTATAAAAGATCGCCATGGTACAGGGGTGTAGTCCTCTGGGACCTACTATCTGAGGAGGTTCAGAGGGCTACCACAAAAGTTAAATTTAAGAATGAGGTTAAAAAGTTAAAAAACCTCAGATCAAGGCTAAAGGTTGGATATAACTAAGGAACAAAGCTTGATGGAGACGGTGTAGTCACCGCGCCGTTCCAAATATTATTTATGTGATCAGCATATTTTCATCATTATATAATATTATATCATTGATGATCATTTGATTGTATTTTGTGTTTCTTGTGTCATATTGATATATATCTCAACAAATACTATGTGATTGATTTGACACACTTGCCTGCTTCCTTACTGTTATTGTACATAATGACATATGTCTGATTATGTGGAGTCTATATTTACTTCAACTGTTTGGTATCTGTTTGAAATATAAATAAAATTGGTCGGCTCTATAGCGTTACATAAATGAACCTGACAGTTCATTAACGCAATGAGCTAGTCCAAAAAAAAAAATATATATATATATATATGCAGGGTTTTTCAGTAACTTTATGGTAGATAATGGATTAGGCTATCTCTCATTTTACCTGCAGACACCTGTAGCCAAGCCATCTTTCAGCTGTAGCTCCAGGCATAAAAGCCATTATGTAGTGATGGGTTTTCCCATTGTAGCTCTGGGCCCAATAGTGACGGGTCTTTTCTTCAGAGCATCTATAGACCAACTCAGCCATAGTGGGCTCGCTAGTCACAAAGAGACTTACTCTAAACACCCACATATAAGACGTGCCTCAACCAGAAGCTTATTCTAGAGTTAGGGTACGCCTTATACATGTGTATTCAACTTCGACAGTCTCAAATACGCACAGGGGTTAAGGGGGGGGGGGTTCAATCAACCTAAAGCAATAATCACAGTATTCAAATAAGCACAAGACTCAAATAAGGGTAGAGGGGTAGTCAATTCTATAAGCAATGGGGTGCTTAAATATAGGTAACTACAGTGCTAGATCAATATTTACCTTGGCATTTACCTTGGAATCCCAGTCCAATCTTGAACTGCCAATAATCAAATAGGAGCGATTGGGGACTGGGAACAAGTATTACAGCTCAGATTATGAATTCCTGTGCTGTAAATTAGATAATAGATTATCTACTCAACTGTAAGTAACACTATATTTGGAGTCATCTTAAGCAATATCAGGCTAGATTTTGTGCTGACACAATTCAACATTGATAATTAGCCTGAGCAGTAAATGGATCTACACATGGTAAAGTAACAGTGCTTACACCCAGGTCCGATCAATGATCCAGCACAGTTACAGCATGGGGAGCTGCTGTTCTATGTGAATACAACAAACATTATAACACTGCCCCCATGTTTGGTTAGGTACAGGGGAAGGAGAGATGGTCATTCCAGAGCAGGCTGCTGAGAACATGGTGTAAACTGATTTATAAGTTAAGTGCCTCAGCCTAGGTACAGCATAGATAGCAGATAATTTCAAGTGAATTATTACCAAACTCAATGTCTGATAAGTGAATGGAGTGGTGCTAAAGATTAATATCAAGCAACATAAAAGTACCTGGCTATAAGTGAGGGTTTTGCTTTACCCACCCCCACTTTTATGTCTTAACTACTGTAGTGTAAAACCCCATACATAAGCTGTATAGGTCACACCCTGAGTTATAAGCAATGCGCCGCACCTGGGGCCTGAAAAGGTTTCATTCCTTACTATAATCTATGTAAAACCTCTCGAAAAAGCCACACCAGCTCAGGGTGACTAAGGTCTAAAATGGTCTATGAGGCGCAGCTTGTACGCGGGATTTTACATTGTGTCAAAAATTGAACAAGAAGCTAAAACTTTGCATCTCAAATTCAATTGATATAGTAATGGGATAGGGAAAACAGGAGCCTGGGCCTTAAATCAGATCTAAAATTCATCAAATATTACTTTTTAATGCAAATTTTATATAGATATGTACAGGTGCTATTGTGCTTGAGCCAACAATTCAAGGTGGTCGAGGTTAGACCCCGTTGACCCCCCCCCCCCCCATGAAGATTTGCCTCTGTCTCTGTCAAAGCATTATGATTTCATACATATAGTTTCATCTAACTAATTTAGATTCTGCCCACCCCCAACCGAGACCCCTGGGCCCAGACAATAAAAATTTGCTTCTTACGCTCCTGCATCCTTCACACTTCATTACTGCTATTCACCAGGGGAATCGGTTAAAGCAAGTCAGATAAAACCAGGTTTTCAAGCATAATGCTCTCCTCAATCATGACTCCAAGCAAAGATGGAAATTCCTCTTAAATCTGGACTGATTACACTGGCGGGCCTCTAATCAATACTACCCGGTAGTTCTAAAATTGAAAGATTTAATAGATGAGAATATGGTGTAAATCAAGGCATTGTATTGAAGAGAGAGAAAAAAACTCTCCAACAACATAAGAAGAAAATGAACAATACCTGGGGAATTAAATTGAAAGCAGAAAAAGTTGTGATGACAGTTGGTGCAGAAGGGGTGGGTGGGCTGGTGAGGATTGAGGAGGCTGGTGATAGTAATTGTTGGCTGCTGCTGTGGGAAACAAGATTTGTCAGCCTTCATTGAAGCCATACAAGAAGCCACTTTGGGAGTCATGCAGTCCCTACCTACGGTCTGCGGTGAATGAAGAGCTCTGACATCAGCCAGAGCTGTGAAGGAAATGGTCATTTTTAACAATTGGGGGGGGGGGGCAGAGGCGTAGGAAGCAAATCTTCATTGGAGGGCCCCAGTGGGGGGTCCAGCCGGGACCCAGCGTGACCACCTTGTATTGTCGGCATAATCGCGATTACACCTATACATATATATGTAGATTTTGTATAAAAGTGTTATTTTTTATTACTTTTAGGTCTGATTTGAAGTTCTAGCCTCCATTTTCCCTATCCCATTACTATATAAATCTATCCTGAAACGCAGTATTTTTGATGCTTAAGAATTTTATTATGAGGTCTTGACAAATTTTGGGGGGCCCAGACATACTCAGGCCCCACCTGCTTTGTGATTGGGGGGGCCCAGGCCCCCCTGCCCCCCCCCCCACTTTTCCTACGCCCCTGGGGGGGGGTGGCATTTTCTTTGGTGGGGGGGGGAGGTTATGGGGTGGATGCAAGAAGTCACTGTGGGAGTCATGCAGCCCCTGCTTACTGTCTGTGGTGCATGAAGAGCCCTGATATCTGCAGAGCTGTGAAGGGAGTGGTCATTTTTAACAATGAGGGGGGACCTACTTTGGGAGCCACTGACTACTGTCTGTGGTGCATGAAGAGTTCTGCCATCAGCCAGAGCTGCTCAGGAGTGGTCATTTTAATAATGTGTGGGTAGGGGGGGGGGGCACTTTGGGAATCATGCAGTCCCTACCTACTGTCTGTGGTGCATGGGAAGCTCTGACATTTGCCAATAATTTTGAACAACATGGGAGGGGGGGGGGGGGGTCATAGATTTGGATTCCTATCGGGGGAACTGAAAACAATTCACCCTTTTTTAGCAGGGGGGCATAAGTTACTAAAGAATAAAAGGGACGGTGTCAAAATAAAATTCAGACTTGGGGGGGGGGCATTTCCGGCACGCATGTGGAAATCCAGCAATCCCCCTCCTACCCATTTGGTAATAAATTTCCACTTCCTCAGCTATGAGCATTACTCAAAAAGAATAGAGCAACCCTTCCATTTTCATCGAAGCATATCCTTCATGATTAAAAAGGGGGAGACTGATTTTATAATGGTGAAAGCATTGCCTCACTTAGTTAACATTCAGTTTCAGTTATCCAGAAGCATGCAGGTTGCACCGTATGGCCCATAGTGCTGCTAAAATCAAGTGATATCGACAAGGGGGGATCGGATTACTATTCAGGTATACAGCGCATAACGTTAGTGAACGTGGAAACCTTTTTATGTTGCACTGTACTGACACTACTGCGTAGTAAACTGCATCATGTGTATTATGTTATACCGTGCTACTTTATGTATATACCGACACTGTATATATAAGACACACTCTGACTTTTAGAGAAGGATTAGAGGTGCTGCTGGGGAAAGAATTTATTGAGCTTAATAGTTCATACAAATATTTAATTAGTTGTGGCCTGATTTTCGGCCAATAACACAAGGCGAAAAATATTGTAGGCTGAGTTTTGAAATTGTGTATATAAGATTAATTACATGTGATGTACTACTGTACGTATCATAAGTGACATCGAAATCACTTTAGTGACCTTCCGAAGTTCATCCATTTTCAGAGGTTCAGACGCCCCCTTAAATTTAGACTTTACTGTAATCTCTCGCGTATAAGACGCGGTGCGCATATAAGACGCACCCCAAACTCAGCAAAGGCTGTTTCACGTATAAGACGCACCTCTTAGGGCAGACTTTTGTAAGTTTAGTACTGTTCTATAGTAAGAATACCCCGCCTATAAGATGCACCCCCAACTTGAGAATAAGCTATAAGACGCACCAGCCTTTTGTTTGGCGTATAAGATGCGTCTTATACGCAGGAGATTACGGTAGTACAGTTTTATACTTTCAGAAAGCCTTTCACTTGTGAAGTCTTCAAGGTTCCTTAAATTTTCAGAGGTTGGACCAGCAGCCAACTGACATCTCTGTTAGTCCCGGAACAGATCTGACTATGTGGCAGAACCGTTTTCAAAAACTATTAATATAATCCATAGTTATTCAAAATGAAAACAAAAAGAAGAAAAGAGGTACCGGGTAATGCTTCTTAAGCACGACAAGATCCAGACTATGCCTTCCCTGCAACCTGATCGATCAAAGACCCCAGCATGGAACCTAATTCTCAATGTCTCAGAGTATCCTCAATGAGAGATTATAGATTTAGGTTTGGTCATGGTGTTTTGTTAGAAGCTGGGACTTAGGGCCGATATGTGCTAGCCCTACATCCTTTAACTCTTTAAGGGCCGCTGATGCATTAATGCATCATGCCCATTGGACTTCATTGGGAGCATCATGCCGACCATACAGGATTGATACATATACTCCCGGAGGGTCGCCATGATGCTCCAATGAAGTGCTGGCGAGCAGTCTCACCAGCACTTTATTGGTGCATCATGACGACCAATGAGCATGATGCACTCCTGCATCACTGGCCTTAAAAGGGGTAACAGTGACATAAAAGGGGGATGGTTCCGATAGCCATGGATCATGGCCAGGAGGTGGTATAACATAAAGGAACCCCCAATGCTTTATATGGACTTGTGATGTATATGGTGTAGATGCATTAGGAATATATAGTCTCTTCCATCAGACTGCGTAGTGTGAACAAATATAAGAAGAAATGCTTATTCCTAATGCAATGTACATGAGTGGTGGATACATGATATTGCATATTTGAATATTATGAAGCTTTCTCCACTACATACAATTGCACCTGCTATAAATAATTTGATTTTATAACATAGATGCATATATTAGTGTCCACAGTTGATGTGGAAACCACGATCAAATACCAGGGTTTTAATCTTTCAGAATTCTGTTTGATTCAAAATTTGTCGCAGTTGGACATACCTATAGATTAAATTTATAGAGAGACGTTAGCATGTATCTTCTCCTACCAGATGCAACCTTGAAAGAAAAAAAAATACCTAAAGATTTAATCAAAGTTCAATTCCTGGATAAGTGTTTTGTAGTTCATGTAATTAACAATAAATTCTGAATTGCTATACCTAACTTTAGAATTTCTCATACACTCTGACTTACATTCCTATAGTATGTGTGGATGTGTCTTTGGGAGGGTATGTAAGGTTACCATGCATACCTCATGTAAAGTACACCTCATGTATAAGGAGTCATGATTTCATGTCATACCTGAAAGGGTTACCCCATAGGGTAATATTCTAACCACTGTGATTTATAACAAATACTGCGCCTATAAGGCCACACCAAAAAAAATAAGTTGGTCTACAGATTTTGGTTTTGAAAAAAAATGGTGCATGCGAGCGAAATTTTTGATCTAATTTGTTAAGAATTTTTTGTTGTCCAATGGATTTCCTGCTTGAAAAATGAGGCGCAAGCAAAATTTTTATTTTTTTTTTTAAATTTTGCCAAACACTACAAAGAAGAAACTCTCAGAAAATGAGGCGAGCGAAATCCGTAGACAAGATTTTTTTTCAAAGAAAATAAAATTTGCATTCTTGAAAAAATGAAGAGGGCAATCCGTAGACCGACTTATTTTTTTGGTGTGGCCTAAGGCACATTCTTCTGATTTTAAACCAATCCTATTGTATAGGCCGCAGTAGGCTTCTGATTTGTGTATACTAAGCATGGGGATGCTACCTGTTTTCAGGAATTCGCACACATAGGTGAAACCTCCCCCTTCCTCCACATATTGTTATAAAATGGCCACTCCCTCAGTGCATATTTGCACTCCATGTACTAGGGTAGGTGGGAAGTATACACATGGGATCTAAAGGGTCTGTCACTGTGTACTTTGTCTCCCATGGTAGAAGTATTATCTTGACACTAGCTGGAATGTGTACTCATTCACATCTAAGCTCCTGTAGATGCAACAATTATTAAAAATTAAAAGCCATTATGTGCTATAGATTATTAACATGAAATAATTCATCCCCAGTTTATACCGGTATAAGTGTTGTGAAATTCAGGACAAATTTCTTCAAAATATAAATGTTATACAGCACTACATTTTTGTCTCGAAACCTCACAGTGATGTTTCAAAAATTTGTTCCGAATTATACAAGTGTGACCGAAATCTGGCCTAATTGGTGTCATAATAAATTTACCACTCATGATTTCAGAACTGCTCATAACATTAAGATTGGTTACATTTTATCTAAACGATTTATAGTTTCACGGAGAGAGATATTCGTGTACTGGACATGTATTCTAGGTATAGGCTTTACATGCATGTATATAGAACGAGGAAGGTCATTTGGGGGTAGTTCGACCCTGACCTCAATATCTGCATTAACTATGGATCATTACCTACCCAAAGCACTGCAGGGTCACTGGAACACTCCACAATATTCTAACCGGCATGGAATATGTCTACAATAAGCGTGCCTCTCTTATAATTTAGGAATTTATAAAGTAAGGGGATATTCCTCTAAACCCTACTTCTCTAGATACATGTATGGTTCTTATTAAAGGACCAAGTTCAGTTTCTCTAGATAAAAGAAAAAAGAAAGAAAAAAAAGTATCGATCTAAAATAAATTGTCTGTGTCCCCAATCCTCCACTACGAAGCAGAGGTGGGAATACAGCGTGATGTATGTACCATATTCATGGTGTGAAAGTTTTTGACACGCTGTGAGACCTTCGTATAAATAAAGGCATATCAGATTCCTATAGGACATTTTGTAGTTTTCCTATAAATGTGAACTGTAAAGGCTATACAAACTCTTCTAAGTGAGAGATATCCGGTAGAGGGAATTGTAAAGACTGTACTAACCATTCTAAGGATGGCTTCAGAGAATTAAGCTTGTTCTAATATGTATGACTTTGACGCGGATTACTGTGGAGCTCTTGTCACCTCAAGCTACTAAAGTGACTGTCAAGAATGTAAATGAAATACTCATTTAAAGATGTTATACAGTTGCTGTTGAAGGGCTGAGTAATACCCCCTAATCTCCTGTTAATCTGGGGATAAGCTGTTACAGAAGAGCAGCTCGTCTCTAAATATGAGCTCGAATATGAGCTACTGTAAAATCCTTCATGTAAACCCCAACTGTAAATTTTAAGAATAGAGGCTTAGAGCTGCCTGATTCTTACCCGTTTTTTTTTTTTTTTTGTCAGAAGAGAAAAAATATCAGGCCACGAAAATCGCAGTCAGAGAGTGTTGCATACCATTGGAGATGCATTACTGGCGGGACTCGATGACACTTTTTGAGGACTTCCACCAGACGCAATCTTTGCCCAATAGATACCAATGAGAACCCGATTGTTAAAATTCGTGCCCTGTCTATCGAAAACTATCGATGATGCATGAGATATGCATCGGTGATACATTTTTGGCCAAATATCAGTTTAGGTGAAAGAGGGGTCGTAGGCTATAAACTGCCCATTAGTTTTAAAAATGTTGCCATTACTTTTTACAGTCTATAATTATGTAACATCCAGCGTCCTGAGTTCCAGGAGGCCCTGGAAGTCACATTAAAACTCTGAAATGGCCTATTGACAGCGGCTTATATGCAGAGTTTTAAGGTGCTCACTATAGTGAATTAGCCCCTAATGGCAGCCTGCCATGGAGTGTATGCGTATAGATTTGTATTTAAACAAGTCTCTATCCGCAGTTAAGGGCATTGCAGCATTCGCCGATGGCATTCCGGCTTTTAGTCAGTTGTCTCACTTACAGGCTCTATGGGCTGCTGTCAGGCTGGATTAACGGTAAAGTATGCCGTGGAAGCAGTGTGAAAGCCGATGTTAATCTGCCTTAAGGGAGGGATCCTTTTATATATATATTATCACTCGAAGTGAAGGTCTGTGGGTTTTTAAGTTTCGCCCCTCCCTCCCCACAGCTCGAGTCAAAATTTCTTTGCCCCCCCCCCTTCAATGAAGGGACTATATGCGCCATTTTTACCAATAGTTATCTGTAATGTAGGTCTACAAAATCTAGCTCCCCCTCAAACCTCCCCGCCCCCCCCCCCACGCCCTTTTGTTGATAAATGGTTACCCCCTACTGGATGCCTTACAAATTGTCCCCTTTGTGTGCATGAAGGTTGTAACTGCATTTTTAATGTTTTGCAAGAGAGGCAAAAGAAGTGTTCTAATTACCATTGCACCAAGTTGATACAACAATATTGCACTGGTGCCTGTAGACACACATATCATATACGTAGACAGATCGAGCTATAGGACCTTAATAGTAGGTAAATAAGGGTCAATAGATGTTAAAACAGAAGTGTTTGCTGAAATGTTGAAAACTCAATTTTGCCGATATATCAGTTACAACCTTCTTGCCCTAAGGCAGCGACATATTGATGTAAAATCAATGTAGGCCGTGAGAAGTGGTTGTAAAGAATATTCACACACACGGTGCTAGCTGCTCCTTTCACCCTCTGCTACCATTGATTTTAATTTTGCAGTCACTAAAAAGAACGATTCTCTTTACTTTCTTTGTATTGGTTTTTATATGATCCTGCGCCTAGCGTGCAAGTCCGGTCTCTGTTTCTTCTCTCTTTTCTTTTTGCTAGCTTTCTGTCCGCTTGTCTGTGAGCACCATTTCTTTGGCTGCCAACACATTTAAGTTCATTTTCAGTCTCAGGAAGTAATTTTTAGTTGTAGTTTCTCGAGGTTCCTGGGAAGTCCATGGGGTCGGCATGATTCTCCAATGAAGTGCTGACGAGCAGACTCATCAGGACTTCATTGGTGCACTTTGTTGACCTATGGACATGATGTACTCCTGCATTAGCAGTCCTTAGAGGGTTAATACACTTACGGCCTTTAAAGGGTTAACGTTGGTCGTTCCATACGGCAGACCCCAAGGCTAACACCAGATGATCCACGTCATTAGCTGCCTCCAGACGCACTGTTCTTCTAACGAGGACTGCTCTAAACTTCAATGTATAAGGAAGTGATCATTTAGAACAACACGGGCGTGGTGGGTTTGAGGAGGGGGGAGGCAAAATTCCTCCAACCACTCTTGGGGGGAAGGCAAAATAATTTTACCTGTTTTCAGCAAAAAATCCCACATGCTACTAGAGGTTAAAAGGACACACATTCGCGCTCGATTTTCGATGTCTTGGGGAGTTGAAGGTGGCAAAACAAAATTTGTTAAAAGATGATCACTTCCTTACTACCCTGAAAGCAGACATCTAGATCTGAGGTTAAAACCATCATAACATCTTTCGAGATCTACATTATACATGTTGGATATACATGTATGACCGATGAGATATAAACCAAAATGTATCATTTCCTTTTCTCTTCTCCTGTAGTTGAGGATGTGAGCAGCTGATCATGGAGTACACACAGGAGGAGCAGAGCCTGTCATCCACCACCATGGAGGACTTCCTTACCACAACTCCAGGGTTGTCCCCCACCCTCATGCCAGGCTTCAAGCAGTGTGATCGCTACTACACCAAAAACAACCACACCCACTTCATCTATGGAGGTTACGAAGGCATCCCTGAGAATTTACTCATCAACTCTATCGTATGGGTGGTAAGTTGGCCTTTTACCTATCAAGACATTTACCATAAAACCCTGCGTATTAGCCACCGCTTATAGACTATTTCAGATGTGTACAGTACTGTAGCTTGTGGCATATTCCTGATCTCAGGATGCGGGATTTTTACACTTAATACATGTATTATGGAACAGGGGCATATGAAAACGGGGGTCAAGGGGGCCTGGGCCCCCTCAATCATAAAGGACGGGTGCCTGAATATATCTGGGCTCCCCAAAATTTGCCAAGAATTCATAATGGATTGGACAAGAAGCTAAAACTTTGCATCTCAAATTAAATTAATATAGTAATGGAAGAGGAGAAAATGGGGGTCTGAACCTCAATCAGACCTGAAATTCAACAAACATTACTTCTCTATACAAATTCTATATAGGTACATATAGATGTCATCACGTTTGAGCTGACAGTTTAAGGTGGTTGTGGTGGGGGCCCCGCTCTATGAGCAGCAGACGGTCATTAATACCGAAGAATTGTAGCTGCTGGATATATCTGTATAGGTAAAAAGGGCCGATATTGAATGTTGTTTTGATGATTCAACACTATGTTAATCAAATTTAGAATTTCAAAATTATTGAAAAATATCAGCTTTTGGGACGGTATTTGGCAAAGTGAACTGAAAGTCAAAGGCGACGGTTAATTGTGATTGTTTATCCACTTTGACATTCACTCACATTAAGTTTAAAAACGTGTTTAATTCCTGAAATAAAACAAAACGGCCTGAAGCAAACAGGAGAACAGGCCAACTAGGATAAGTAAACAAATAAAACAAATACTGCCTGTACGCACGCCACAGTCGAGGGCGGGAGCCGACCTCGTCCAATCTGATGACGGCACTGCAACTTTCCTTTTACAGCAAAGACGATTTGATTAGAGGAACCGATGGGCTTTCCATCTGTTTCAGTCAAGTTGCTGTAATTAAGGGATTTGTCTTTGATGTGGGGCGGTCACTTGGCTTAACCCCCTTCAAGGGCCGCTAATGCATTAATGCATCATGTCGACCCTATGGGATTGATACACACACTCCAGGAGGGTCGTCATGATGCACCAATGAAGTGCTGGCGAGACTGCTTGCCAGCACTTCATTGGTGCATCATGCCAATGGGCATGATACACTCCTGCATCAGCGGCCCTTAAAGGGTAAAGGGCAATCAGCAGTGGGTGTTCTCTGCTCCTATCCCCCTTTGATTACTAGTGATCACGTCCCGCAGACGACATTTTGCCTGAGCTGCTGCAACTTTCCCGCCTTGATAGATGAAGTTTCTAAAGTATGCACTGAAATGACTACCAAATGACAACGTTTGTCCCAAAATCAGGGTGCGGCTTTTACGTTAGCTGTTTGGTTATTGAGAGCTACAGCTGTACAAAGAGTAATATCTATCAGGTCCTGGACAGCTTTTATTTCTTAAGTTCTTTTTAACTGTTGCTAGAGCTCTGTTTGATTGTTTGAATAGTTCAGCGTCTCCTCGGCCACTTACTGAGAATAGACAGGTCAATAGATTCAGTACCGTAAAACCCCGCATGTAAGCCACAGCTTTAATAAACAGGCCACTTCAGAGGCCTACTGAGTCTTCCGGAAGGCAGGGTCCGGTGATATGTAGGGTTTTACATAATTATGTAGAATACAGCAGGTAAGACACACCTCTGTCACTCTGTGTAGTCCCCCTGAATACAGTATTAAGGAATGACAGCCCTTTCAGGCTCCAGACGCGGCTTATCACATTTCTCCAAAGCCAGGGTGCATCTTATACGTGGGTGCAGCTGATACGCTTGGTTTTATGGTAGTTTCTGTGTTGTTTTCTGCCACCTGCTCAAACCTATGGCAGTGAATAACACAAGGTTGAGAGACATCCACTCGTTTTAGTGTGATCCGATAAAATGAGCTGCCAGGAAGTAGTATAAGAAAATGGGGCCCTGGAGATGGCAGTATCATTTCATTGACTGTCCTGGACATAAATGTAACAGCGTATTAATACTACAAGGCGCAGTACGCGAGGAGGCCCCTGCTGCACCTTCTAGAATCTACCTGAAGTCAAGGTGTGTCTTTTGGGCAAGGATTTCATATTATACAACATTACTGAAACAGTGTTGCCGAAATGACGCTGGCATAGGGCCTTAGGACGATCTCTGCTTTCTAATGGTGAAAGAATTTTTAGAATCGGCCAATTAGAAGCAAAGATGTGTATGAAATCATTTATGATGAATTTTATACCAGAACCTGAAAATGTCAACAGTAATTTGGCCTTACAGGTATTGAACTCCTATCTTACTGGGTCCGGTATAAACTCAGGTTGCGTCTTATCCATGAGGTGCGCCTTATACGTGACGTATTAGGGCAGCGATAGAAAAAATACAGAATAAACAAGGTCCTCAATAGACAAACACATTTATCATCATTTTTAGCAGATATACTGAATATGGTAGAGGGCATATTTGAGTCTTAACATAAATTTTGATGTAAATTCCCACAGCCTTGAATTGATGATCCTCCTGTTGGTTTCCTTGCAGGTACTGTTGGTACTCTTCTCTTTCTTACGGAAGATAGCCTGGGATTATGGACGGCTGGCTCTAGTGAGCCGGACTGAGGCCAGGTAGGTCAACTCCCCCTCATATCACCTCTGAGCCCAATTCCCCAAGCTAACGGTCCCCAGTGGGTCTTGTATGGGGCGCTTAGTGTCTCTTCACTCATACATTTTATAATGATCACATTTCAGGAGATGCAGTTTCAGTGTCGTGGCACCAGGTGGTTTTACAGCAATATATGCCCTTTATCGACTAGGCCCTTTTAGGTTTGACCGTTTTTAGGAGGTAGCTCAAAAGTGGGGCAGCCAACTTCTCATGCCTGTGAAATCGAATAACGCAACTAAAAACGAGTGGCGTTCTTCACAGCATATTGATAGTTTTGCAGATATTTAGTTCAGGTAAATGTCCCTTGACTTTTGATAAAGAAGTTTTTACGCTCAGTGTCCCATAGCCTTTTTGTGTGCCTTATAAGATACAAGACCACAGCTGAGCCCCAGTGATAATATGATACAGTCAGTGGTCAGTCGGGAGTAGTTTTGAGAAGATCGCAGATAAGAGATAAGATAAGGGTCCAATTGAGGCCTCCTACCTCTGACCCCTGGGTTACAAATCTCTCTATTTTTCTTAGAGGAGTTATTTCTTTTACTAAATTGGCTGTATTTTTCTACTTATCCTCAGGTTTAAAATTTCCTGATTTATTTTCGATTTCTGTGTTCATTTTTCTTCTAACCTTTCAACGATTTTGTGATTTTGAGAATTTTCTCTCTTATTTTCTATGGCCCAGATGTCTAGAGCCCCACTGTCCCTGCCCACATCACCCTCCCGGCTGGGGAGGTTTCAGAAACGACTGACGACTGACTGGATATGCCTGTGGTCAGCATTCAGCGAAGTCTTTAAATAGCCCAGGGCCTTTAAGTGAAGTTATTTATCTTGGGAGAGGAAATCTGATATGCCTTGGACATATTAGATGACTTGCGTGGGAGTCCTGACATCTGCGGTTCTTGGGTCTCTGTATGTCAAATTGTTACGAGTTGGTTAGATGTCGCCTATAATTAACTTCCTTTAGCCTTTTCTATGCTATCCTCATCAAAAGAGCTCTGTCCAACATTACCACCTTAGATTGGCTGCAGGCAACGAATAAATCAGCTGTTTTGTTGAGTCTGATGCCATTGTTGGAACATTGCCAGAGCCAAGTCGATCCAGAAATATACAGCTCAAGTGTATTTTGGGAGTTTTATGATATTTTTGGCCATGGATATAAAGAATATATATACAAAATTAAATCTTTTTGAAATAAACTCCCAGCTTTTACAATAATACTTCAAGTATCTGGATTTTGTATCATAGAGACAATCTGAACAGATAATGGTACCTCATAAATAACTCGAAAGAGTTATAAGAGACGGGGTAAAAACGGAGGGATTCAGTGGCTACTAACAGTGAGAAAAACTAAGATGCTTTTCCGGCCTATGTTAAATCCCATAGGAGGTGCGAATGGGATCAACGTTCCCGCATTTTTGGTCCGGAGTGGTGCAAATAATTGATGAATGTTGATGACTTTGCCATCATTCGATCCGTGCGCGCGTCTCCAATGTCGTAATTTCGGCACAAACATGGCGAATATCGATTTTTTTTTTGTAAATTATAATATAGAAATATGATAAAGAATGGCCAAAGGATATGATTTGAATCGATATGTTTTATTAAAAAGATAAAAAAAAAATTACGTCTTTGCCCTGTCTTTAATACGCATCACAAAGCCGTGGTGGTGCAAATTGACCCAAATACCCATGGAAATTAGGTCGGGCATGTGCAGATAGAACCAAAATCCAAAATGGCGGACAGCGAGACGATCGACTTGTGGGGCTATAACAGTAAAAAGATAGGATATATTTGATTCAATTCGATTGATATTGCCAAAGATGCATGGATTATATTCAAAAAGCCATTAATTTCAAGTTAAATCGATAGAATATATCATTTCTCCGTCGAAAATGCTACTTCCGGCATGTGCACAGAACATCAAAATCCAAAATGGCGGACAGCGAGACAATTGACTCACGGTGCCATTGAAACTGCTGGATTATAACAAAATGGAGGAGAATTACACTGTCTCATGCATTTTTATGGTTAATATGGATCCTTATTCAAGACCTGCTGCTGTTTTGCAATTCTTAACTCGCCAAGAGAGGAGTTATTAGCCAATGAAACATATGAGCGATAATGGATGCATTCTCCATAGGCTTAACCATTGACAGTGATAATGCTCGAAAAAACATGAGGTTAGTATCAGAAGGGGCCTAAAGGAAGAGATTAAGTGCCCTTTCGAGTTACTTGCATTGCAAAATGCTGTCCTATATTTCACTAGAGAATTTGCCTCTCATGCTAAATTCCATTTGTGACAGACTCAGATATTCTCTTACATTAAGCACAGTAAACAGAATATCAAACACTGTGGCATAAAGACCATTTCAGACACAGGGGAATGGGGGAGTGGAGTAGCTGTAGCACCTTCTCAGCATTTAACACCAGTCAATTTCAATTTCAAGGCTTCATCCAAACCTTGTAGTGAACTAGCAGATGAGCGATTCTTTTGAAAATCCATTGGTTTATAATAGAAATAAGTTATGATTTTCTTTTCAAATTTTCAAAACAGTGATTTTCAAAACAATCCACAAATGTTTATACATGGGTGCGACTTATATGCAAGGATTTACAGAGTGAGGGATCAAGATTGGAAAAAGGGTCTGCATCTCGAAAGGAGGGGTGCACCTCTACCCTTTTTATGTCCACAATCATAACTCTTGACTATAGATGAATAGTAGGGGGCGGTCTTAATCCACCACTGAGTTTTCAGCTAGTAATCTAACCTAGTGTTGGTAAGTGGCTCAGTGTTTGTTTACCAGTTCCTACCTCGTGGATGTAGCAGGGAGTGGGCTACTCAGAAGCACTGTCCCAATATCGCTTATTGATCCCTTATTGATCATTATGGATCCGTCTGTACCCTGGTCTATCAGTATGTCAGTCTAATGGTGACTGCATGCTATGCTATATACGTCCCTGATGTAACCCAGATCTACTAAGGTTTCTTTTTTGGTCAGTGGTATTTATAGATGACTGATTGGGCAAAAGAAAGCGATTGTTATGCCTTGGTTGAAAGAAATTCCAGAGGTGCCACCTTTCCTAACTTTTCAGGAATTCCGAATTTTTGGTTCTCATTAGTATAGGTATTTCCTATTGGAAATTGAGAAAATTAGGAGGTTTTCCGAATTTTTGGTGATCAGTGAGTGGCATCCCTGGAAATTCACAGCTTAACTCAAGATACTGTAGTGCTAGATACACGAATCTAAGGTTTCCTGCACATTATAGAATCAGAACCAACCAAAAATGTCAACGTCCCATCTAGACTTTAGGCTCTTGGACCAGGTGAGTGGAGGTAAGGACTGTCTCTAAAGCCTCATTCCCCCTCATACCACCAAGACCGTATAAAAGCACTGAATTTCTAAAACCTCTACCTCAGATACACATGGCAGTTGTGCAGGGGAAGTCGAAAGATGGAGATCTGAGACCCTCAGCGACAATTCAACGGGGGCTTTCAGTTTTAAGTATATGCATTATAGGACAGAGCACCTGTAAGCCGGTAATTCATGTTGGTTTGGTTTGTCACCTCCCCTCCCCCACCTCAGACCTATTGCTCTCTACCCCCATGTGTCAGAGGCATCAAAGTGGTGGTGTAGATTAGGCCACGTTGCATGACCCTTATTAGTTATTAACAGGTATCGATTACTGTAACTCCAGAGGTACTTTAACCCGTACTACTGTAACCTGATTCACACAAGATTACATTTGATGTTGTCATTCCTTGCGTATTACCGGGTAGGGGATCCTTAGTGGGCTGACCCCTGCGTAATCTGGTACCGTAAATCCCCGGTCACAAGCCGGCCCCGGTCATAAGCCGGGGGGTGAGTTCAGGAAAAAAATAAAAGCCGGTTTTTGGGTCAAATTTTTACCATTTTCTCTTTATTCTATAGTAAAAAAAATACGGTCATAAGCCGGGGGGGGGGGGACTTTGGGAAAAATTTAGAAGCCGGTTTTGGGCCCAAAATAGAAAAAAAAAATCTGGCTTATGACCGGGGATTTACGGTACCTTGCGAGATAAGGACTGATAACAGCCAGCTGATGGGTACCAGTTTTTATGTAATGCACCCTAAAAGGTCTGCACTGAATGGAGGGAATTTTCTGATTGGTCAATAATGTATCCCGCTAGGTTGGAATATGGGGTATCTCTTGTATAAGACGCACCGAGAGTTAGAAGGAAAGGCTATAAGGCACAGGTTGGGCTTCATTCTCACTACTTTAGTACTTATCTATTTTGAAGGGAAAATCCTTGGTTGATCCTATAAAATATAACAGCTCTATCCTCGTGTAAAAGTGCCAGCTTATACGTGGGGTATTACGGTAATACTGTTGAGTGTAGGCCATTATCTAAGGTAAATATATCCCCCCATGGTAATTATGGGTTGGACATGGAGTGTTCTGCCAGATTCCAAGGTTCAAGTAATGTAATGAAATACCCTCAACCCCTGCGTGTACGCTACGGCTTATACATGAGTCAGACAAAGATAGGGCAGGAGTTACCTTGAACTTTTACCCAGATGCTTTCCTAACTGTTACATTATCACGGGCCTTAGGGATAGCCTTTTGAATTTTGAAAGTTCATTTATGAGCTTCCAGGAGGTATGAATTCTAAAAAAAAATATTAGCTAATTCCCAAAGTCTGGGTGCATCTTACATGTGAATGCGGCATATACCTGGTAGCATTGGACTGTTAACTTAAGGTAAAGAGTATTTGCATAAAAAAAGTCATTAATCAATGTCGGCATTTTCCTTTTAACAAATAAAAAGCGTTTAGTGGTTTCCTTTCAACACAAGCAGTTGCCCACCCGAACAGAGATCAAACCGACCTCCCTGATTAATCAGCCTCTGCACTTTTAAGCGTAGACTCCTGCCTTGTTCAGTGATGTTGTTCAGTGAGGGAACCAAAAGGGGGAAAAGGAAATGGCTAAGAAAAAAGTCACTGCTGTCTGAGTTGCTCGTGTCTGGACTTGAACTTCTCCCAGAGTGGTCTGCACCGAACTGATGTCCAACCTCCTCCTGGTGTAGGAAGGGGGGGGGGTACTGACCAGGGTGGGGGAGGGGGGTACTCTGTCTAGGTTTTGCTACCAACTGCAGTACAATCCAGTAAGTGTTGTGGCTATTGACTCATCTAAAGGTCGGGCTTCCCTAGCCCACTTAAAGGGTCTATATCTCCTCTTTCCTATCCCTCGGGATGTGTGTAGTGCACATATGCGCGGGCATTGACACATTCCTCTGAAATTGTGTAATGTAGTTCTCGCCATGAATATAAATTTCGCAGTTGGTACCTAACACATAATAACAGTGCCACCCCCTTCCCCGGGGATGCTGTCAGAAGGTAGAATTGATACGACAGGCAAAGATGCTTGGTCCCCATACCCACTGGACTAGACTTGTTCAAGTCTAGTGAGTTTTAAACTATAGAGACATGAATTATTGTACATGTGGGGAAATAAAGGACACCTAGTGAATGAAGACTTGCTCAAGACTACTGATTTTGATATAAGAGAATTCCAAAAGAAATAATTTAACAAGGGGAAAATGATTATACCTCTCATGAATCAATACTTGCTGAAGTATATTGATATGAAGAAATAAATCATTGTTAAAGAGAAAAAGGAAGTAAGACCTCTAGTGAATAAATGGCAGACGCCTTGAGGAACAGAGGTAGTAAAGCTGAGGGACTGTGCAAGTCTACCACTGGGAATACAGTCTGGAGGAAAACAAGGGTGATTAAGGCAGACTGTATTCATCAGACGTTGTGGATTAGGCTAAAATATTCAGATCTGTCTTGCTTTTCGCTGCACTATTAGCTGCTGTGGTATAGTATGAAATAAGCTATGTGATCTATCCGAGTTAGCAGGTTGTCCCATGGGTGCCGCCATTGCTTGAGCTTGTTATCAGCGAGTTCTATTGATAACACCTCTCAGATGGGTACCAGTTGGCCCCCGACAGGACTGCAGTGAATAGATGGTGTCATTTCATTGGCTGATAATCAAACCAGCTAAGTCCATTTGCCAGGCATTACCTGGCATTCTTGCGATGTTACTGTAGTGTATCCATGCTGGCATATGCATACACTACCTCATATATCTATGTGTTGCTTTGGGGAGACATCATCTATACATAAAGGGAGCGCCTTATTGCCTTGTAGACTGTGTAAGATGAAGGCAGCCCAGTCTTCCTCCAGGATGTGGTATCCCAGACCTACTGTTATACCCCGCGTACATGTATAAGGTGTCGCTTATATACGAGGATAAACTCCTAATGGATTGGCCAAAGTTGGGGGTGTGATTTATAGGCGAGGGAATTATGCTATAGAATAATACTTATCAAAATGCTCAAAATCAAGCTCCAGCTGCATCTTTTAGCATATATACTCAACTCAGGGCGCACCTCATTACCGTGTCCTCTATACGATATCATGTATTATGATAGTGGCCTGTCTGTAGGTGAGAGGGTGTCAGTGTTCCCACCCCCTGGGTGGCAGTCCTCCCACGCTCCCATGTACAGGCCTTGATGTAAAGGTCAGTGAGACTTGGTCACTTGGCAGGCAATGTATACCCCCTATATAGACATATCCCTATATAGACATATATTTGGCCCCTATAGATCACGCCATGCACTGGTAGATTATATAACATAATACCCCACGTGTAGGATCGGCTTGTCCTTGAGGATTTATTATATGGCTAATATCGACGACACTATAGATTAGTACTACTTACGCCGTATTCAATGAGGGGGGGGGTGGAATACGATCCTCGCATATTCAGCGGCGCCATTTTGAAATTTATACAGAGCTAATTAGTTTCGTATTTAGGTATGGTTATTAGAAGTTTTACACAAAAAAGAATGATTGAACTAGTTAAATAATATGTTATGAATTGTTTAAGGTATATCTAAGTATTAGCGCCATGTTAAAAAAGAAGATATGGCCCTGCGCAAGGAACATTTAATTCGAAACTAAAAGCAGCGGCTAGCTCCATATCACGTGACCTACTTCGTCGAGCAAGGTGTCATGGCGGATCAAAACAAACCGGGACGACTCGACGCATTGAAAATCAGTAAATATCGTTGTGTTTCCTTATTTAAAAGCAAATTCATCTTTAGAGCCATATAATAAATGCAAATGTCAACTCACAGTGAATAATTTAGCATCGTATTCCCCAAGATGTAGCTGCCCCGTATTCAACGAGGCCTTATGATCATTGACATTTGCTTATGTACTCCTAGTGAGCCTTATAGGATCGGGAAAAGTTTGGATGCGCTTTATAGGCAAGAATATCATACTGTAGAACAGGACTTAACTACTCAAAACCATGCCCCCTGGTGTGCCTTATACCCTATAGTTTACTTTTAAGTTGAGGATGCATATTATACTCAGGGTCACCTTATACACACGATATGAGGCGAGCCTGTGTACAAGGTGCACCCTGACTTTCATGAATAATATCCTCACTTGTACAAAAGGTACTGCAGTAGGTTTATGTTTGGCATATATGTACCGATCGCCATATTTTCTTATAGATGAAAATTTATGCTCTTGGCACAAATGTATTCTGCAATGAGGATGCGTTCATTTTAAAACTTATACCGTAAAATTGTCGTCTTTGATCATAAAGCTTTCCGTTGTGTCATTGAACACCCTGCTTTGGAAAACCCTTGACAGGTTTGTTTGTTTAGTTTTACGTCCGGGGGCCATCGAAGAAAGGTATCAAAGGCGTTGGATTGAATCCAAAATATAGAGGTGGGCATAGGATATTCCCTTTTGTCCATTGAAAGACGTGAAATATAACCCATGTGATTCCTGAGAAACCATTTATAATTGATGGCAAGTGTGTCAAAGGGCGGTACATTCTATATGAAGGTAGTGGGATACATTATTGACCAGTGATAAAATTCTCTTCATACAGTGCAGACTTTTTAGGGTGCATTACATAACAGCTGGTACCCATCATGCTGACTGTTATAAGTGTTTATCTCTCTGGGTACCAGATCAAGCAATGGCGCCCCCTTCTAAGAAATATGCAACCTCTGTACAAAGTTTGATATTACTCGGATGATGCACATTCCCATTCTAACTAAAATACTAGGTGTTAACATATTCGACATAATTAGTGCACAGAAAATCTGAAATGTATTTTGGGTAGTTAATAGTTTGATTTGACTTCAAGATGGGAAAATGGATCATTTCTGGTTTAGAATATGTCGAATACAGTATACTAAGTACAGATATTACACAGTTCAAGAACCTGTCCCTCCCGGCCCCACCCACAAACTTTTAACCCAGGTACTCTAAGACCCCAAATCCCTGAAAGCAAGTATTACCCAGGGACAAGGCAGCCATCATATTTGTCTTATCAATGGCCCTTACCTCAACCAGTAAAATTCAAAATGGCGGATGCATTGAGTGTCATTACTGAGGCCTATACAGGTAGTATAATGTCCTCGCATATAAGGCACACCCTAACTTTTTCTGATGCTATAATCTGCATTAGTAGTCCATCTCCATATATAAGCTGCACCTTATATACGGGGTATTACTGCACAATGTAAGCGGCCTGCACGTGTAAATCCCTATGATAGCCGATACTCCCCTTTCATACATAACATCAATACATCAGCAGACAAGGCAGCTCAGTACAACACAGCTTTGAATATATGAGCTCTGATATAGTACATGATTGTCGATAATACAAAGCAGCTCTGACAGTGTGGAACTGTCTCCCTACAGAATTATAATGTCATATTATGTATAGGAGCATGTATGCCACATATAGTGGTTCAACAGTCTACTGTAATACCTTGAGTACCTGTGGAAGGCTAGCTCATTCCACTATATAAAACTTGATTCCAGTGCAGTATTACCGGCTTCACATGGACGAAGCTCAGTGCTAAAAATGAGATAATAGTGAAATACTAAGTAGGGGGGAAGGGGTACCTTTAGTATCAGGGGTCAGTCTCGCCCGGTCGGGATTCTAGGGAATACCTCTCTCGTGTATAGGGATGATGGTCCCCATTTTCTGGGGAAGATTACTATGCGAGGTACCTGCCTACCAAGAAGCACTACAGCAACCAGCGGAAAAAACTTCTTTTACCCACAAACGCTAGGTGCCAGAGACGACTCACGCTAGTGGTCGAGCTGGGGCCAGATTGATCAGGGGTAGTACTGATTCATAGGCCTCAGTGACTATGTAAGTAGTATATGGCCACGGGGCATTGCATCAGGGCTTATTGGTGTAAATGAGTGAGTAATGTGTAAGTAATATATGGGGCATTATATCGGGGCTTATTGGCATGTGAATGAGTGAGTGATGTGTAAGTAGTATATGGCTATTGGGCATTGTGTCAGGGCTTATAAGTGTGAATAAGTGAGTAATGTGTAAGTATATATGGCTACGGGGCAATGTGTCAGGGCTTATGTCGGGCTTCCCTAGTTCACTTAAAAGGGTCTATTTCTCCTCTCACCTGTCCCCTCGAATGTGTGTGTGTACACATATGCGTGGGCACCGACTCATTCCTCTGTGAAATTGTGTAATGTAGTTCTCGCCATGGATATGACCTTAGCTGTCAAAATGGTGCTAAACATCTATTACTCACTCAGGGCTAATAAGTGAGTAATGTTTAAGTAGTATATGGCTATGGGGCATTGTGTCAGGGCTTATTGGAGGGATTGGGTGAGTTATTGAACAAGTCACCAATGGATAATTCATGACAAGTGTGTGTTAGTGAAGGATAATGACACGAGGCCGTAGGCTGAGTGTTATTAGCCTTTGCTAACACACACGAGTCATGAATTATCCATTGACTACTTATTTTATTCCACGAAACCAATAAATAATCAATAGAATACCAATAAATTCAATTTGAAAACAAAAATTCCCCCTTCCCAGGACTCGAAGCCAGCCATAGTGTGTGTACAGGTACATACACCTCCTCGCCCGGCAGCGGACAGCGACAGCGGCCGTCTCGGCTCGGACAGGCAGCGGCACACGGCTAAAGATTTCAATGCGTCTCGTTGTTATGTTTGTGTACTAAATACAACTCCTCGCCCGGCAGCGGACAGCGACAGCACACACGGCGAAAAAAGAGATGCGCCCGGACTGGGGCTCGATCAGCGTACCTCTAACAGCTGAGCGCAATGCGCTAACTGCTAGACCACTGTGTCTCCTCCTTCAGCGGCCGTGTCGGCTTGGATATGTTTGAATGCGTCCCGAGGTTATGGTAGAGGTCAGCCCGCAGTCGTCGCCTGCCCGGCCTTTGTATCATATATGATATATCCAGACGTGGTTCGAATCGAGCGTTTCTCGTCAGTCCTTATGGCGCAGTGCACAGGGAGTTGGATTTGGGATGTGAGACTGCAGGTTCGATCCCTACCCTGGCCTGGAATATTTCGTGGGTTTTAACATGTAAAATAATGACATGGAGGGACATGAGAGGCGTGCGGTTATCCATGGATAACCCACACCGGGCACAGGTTATCCATGGATAACCGCATGCCTTACAAAATTGATGTTACAGCCTACAGGGTCTGCAATATCGACAGATATGTGGATGGGAATAGCCACCAAAAAGCACCCAGAAATCGTGGAATAAGTGTAAGTAGTATATGGCTATGGGGCATTGTGTCAGGGCTTATTGGTCTGAATGAGTGTGTAATGTGTAAGAACTACATAACATAGCTATGGGGCATTGTGTCAGGGCTTATTGTCATATATGAATGAGTCAGCTTACATTTTGTCTGTTGAAAGAGATTTTTAGAACCTCAATTGTCCTTTTAATACCCTTTGCATTAGCCATTAGTTTGATAGATGAACACGTGTCCATGTATTCACATATAGACGTTAGACATATGAAAGGGGGGGGGGGCAGAAAAAGGAAATAAAGATCCTTACAATATGTGCTGATGGGGAGTCCGCTTGTTTCCATACCTTCTAGAAAAGTTTTCTAAACTATAGGTACAGATCCACTGCCGCGAGTTACTTGCGAATTGTAGTCGTGCGTGCCTACTCGCACGCCGCTCCGACGTCGCATGAGGTTTCTCGCAGCAGCAGATCCACTACTGGAACGTCTTCTGCGAGAAGACACGCACGAGTGCAAGTCGCAAGAAACTCGCGTCAGTGGATCCCTAGCTTATGGCTTGACTAAACATGCCAGGTACCTGCACAAACATTTACTGCATACATAAATTTTTAAGCGAAATCTATTAAGATGCTATTACCCTGCTTCACTTCTGCTGTACAATACTTTGGTTTGCAGTCATATATCATACACACATATAGTTTGCACTGCGAGACTGAAAAAAAGAGGTTTTATAAATTGTAATCTGCAAACTTCCAGTGTAGCAGATTGTGATATTTGCCACCAGAGAGTATCATGGTATATAGGGGTAGACGGCACAGTGAGTGTGTATATGTGTGTGAATGGGGAGGGTGGTTGGTAGTGAATGATGGAAGAGAGTGTAAGAGGGTGAAACGGCCGTCACCATACCACCATCATACTGTAAATAACCACTCGCCATGCCAGCTCCAGGGGAGAGGTCATTTTGTACTCCTGCAGCATGCCCATTGGTCGGCATGCCGCACCGATGAAGTACTGGCGAGGCTGCTTGCCAGCGGTTCATTGATGCACAATGCTGACCCAAAAGGAGTGTATGGGTCCATAGGGTCTGCATTATGTATGAATGTAGCCTTGGTGTGTTAACCCCCAGGGCTGTATTCATGCATCAATACGATCAATGGCCGTGATGCATCAATGCATTTTATGAAATTTAAAGCGTGAACGATGGGAGAAGGGGGCTAGCGGATTGAAAATATTTAAAACCCTATCGGGGCAGGGGCAGAAATGATTAAATTCTTTATAGCGAAAAGGACCAGCATTACCACACATTAAAAAGCGGGAGGGAGAGGTAAACATATTTTAGACACCTCCAGGGGAAGGAAAACTTATTTCTACATGCACAGGAATATTGTTACCCTTATTGTTAAAATGACCACTCCCTCATGGCGCCCGAGTAGATGTCCCTCTATTACTGTACCCGCCTCTTACTGGAGCACCTCCAGGGTGCCCTGATGGAAGTATAATACACATATAGCAATGCTCTCCGCAGCTGGAGGACCCGGCTCGTGGATGTGGAAGTGGGGTGAGAGCCCATGAGGAGTAATATAGTCAGAAATTCTGTGACATTTTCATTTCTGACTGTTTATGCAATGCAACATTTCCACAATATCATGATTAGATGATGGGAATTCAAAACCTAATGAACCCCCAGGGCGCCTACAGAATTTGAATGGCATTTCATTATGTACGGGTTTTTACCCTATGCCCTTTTCTAAACCTGGGGGCAGGGGCTCTTATAAGAGAGAGGGCGCTTATCCCGGTATTAGATATGATACCTTTAAACTTATACATTTATATACGTATGCCTCATCAATATTATAGAAAATGGTTCATTAATGTTTTAGAAAATGAGAAGTAGAGTTCCTACTTCAAGTCATTGACTTTGCCAGCAGTGCTTTCTGTTATCATATGTGCATGATATTTCAGGGCACAATTAGTTTTCAGACAAAAGAATTTATGGTGCAATGGTATCTGTTCGACTAACTTACTTATACTCCTTTGCCATATCATCATTATTTGTGGTTCTATTCCTTTCAGTGAATCGGAGTATCCCTATTCGTATGTATCACTCTCAGTTTCAAAAGAAGGTGTTTTTGTTTTGCTTCATTTTACTTCCCAATTTCCCGTGATCTTATATTTTGAGATGTTGGTTGAAAGTAAGGTAAATGATTTTTTCTCGCTGCAAGGACATTATTTGCACGAGTTGTGTTGATTTTAAACTGCTCCTTTCAGTGTTGGTTATTACCCAGGTTTGCATTGGTTTAAGTGTGAACTGTTCAAACCGGTTTTTATACCTTATAGCACCACGCACATGGATAAAGGCTTAAAGCCTGAATAACTCTTTGAAATGATGCTAAGAATATCTACGTATGTTTTTTTTTTCTAGCCCCAGCAGGCTCATATTGCCAAAATTGGCTTACTGGTGATTGCATTCTGCTATACTAATTTGAATGGTTATGGACATTGCATAAATACGAATATACCAAGTTTACCTTTTGTGTACATTTATTGGAAAGTACATGTACTTAAGCATTTTCAGTAATTACACGATTTCACACAGAGGCTTGAATACCTTTACATACTTAAGGTATAGATCTGAGAGGTTCAGTACTTTATTTTATGTGAATAACGTCTTCCCGTAGAGATAGCATTGTGGGGCCGATCGCCACACCCCCAGTGGTGTAGCGTGTGCCGATCCACCACAGCGGCCGATCCGGTACCGCAGCCTAGTTCCGAGCGCATGTAAACATTCAAAATGGCGGACTGCCGCTAACGCCCTCGGGGGACACCCCCCTCGTGGTGGATTGCCCACGTCGTACACCACTGTCGTTTAGTTCTCTCTATATGTTAAAGGTGAAGAGTATAGAAATAAGGTTCGTGGTGTATTATTGGGCCGGATATACTCCTGTAGTCGCAGAGAATATGGCAAAAATTGTGTCAAGAGATTATAAGAAATTCCTGGCAATGTAATTCAAAATGAATATGTGACTTCTCCTTTTTGATTTACCAAAATTGGCAATTCCCAGCACCAGGGTGACACGCCTCTGAACTAAGATAATGAACATAATATGCTCTTGGCGATGGGATTATATTGTACAGGTTGATGTATTAATCCTGCCTAAATTAGTATAATGCACAACTAAGATGACTAAGATATTCTCAGAGACAGCGTCTCTGTGTGTTATATCCTGCACTACAGTATTTTGTAGGAGCATTTATATTTCATGTTGTACTTAACCTACGCAATTTTAATCCCGACAAACGTGTAATTTAGATACATACATCAATTCTGTATTCGATAGATATAGCAGAATCTCTACACTGCGTATCAAATGTACCGTCTGCCCTTCCCACCCCGCGATAACTGATATACCATATGGTGCACCCCCTGCACTCTACATAGAGTGCTGCCAATATGGATACAAGTGACCTTTTCATGGCAGTGGCAGATCCAGAATTTTGAAAGGGGCTCACTATTGGAATCCTTCCCCTGAGGATCTTTCGGCGAAAATCTACATTCTAAAAATGTAGAAGGGGAGCCCAGCGCCCTTATGATCTCTCACTGTCTTGGTTTCTTTTCGTATAATACAGATATATTAGATAGATCATGAGTTATGCCAAAAGTATGATGATGAGTACACTGAAAACAAAAGGGGATAGAAATCTCATCAGTAGTGATGGCATTTGCTCATCAGGTTGACGACGATATGAGAGAAATAACTTTTTATCATTTGAGTATTTGTAATTCATAAAAAAAGTCATCACAATTGATAAGTTTAATTACCTGCTTTCATCAATGAAAGAAAGGAGGTCATTAACTGCAAATGACTAAAACTCATCTTTACTGGTTACTTTTATATAAGGCCACACCAAAAAAAAAAAATAAGTTGGTCTACAGATTTCCCTCTCCACATTTTCAAGAATGCAAAAAATCTTGTCTACCGATTTCGCACGCCTCACTTTCTGAGAGTTTTCTCTTTGTAGTGTTTGGCAAAATTTTTAAAAACTAAAAAATTTTGCTCGCGCCTCGTTTTTCAAGGAGGAAATCCATTGGACAACAAAAAGTTCTTAAAAAATTAGAAAAAATTTCGCTCGCTCGCATCATTTTTTCAAAATGAAAATCAGTAGACCAACTTATTTTTTTGGTGTGGCCTAAGTCTTGGTTTTCAGTGTGGGTTCTAGATAGTGTACTACGACTGTAAATGTGCGTTTGTCTGTCTTTTTCTTGTAGGTCGCTGCTGCCCGATGACTCCAGATACAATGTGTACGACATTTCTATTGGTTTGAGTTTTCTGTTAAAAAAGATTTTCCTTCTGTTGCCTCCTTTCTGTTTTCCTCTACACATACACAGCAACCAAATACCTCACTAACACTCAGGCCCGCTAGTCCACGTTCTAACTGGTTTCAGAATGATTGTAGATTAATCAACAGATAAATCTAGAGCATCATCATAGTCCATTAACCAGAAGACAATAGTACTGTAGCTAAATACAATTTAGTTATAACCCAACAATGATAATGGTGATTTTGCAAGTATGTCGACTTGAGTCATAGTGGTTCCATGTAATGTCAATAATATAGAACCTAGACTGACATGGTTTGAGTGTGATGTGTATTAACCATTTAAAGGCTATTAGTACATCAATGCATCATGCCCATTGGTCGTCTTAATGTATGCAGCCCTGGTGAGTAACTCACCAGGGATACATGCAGGCCTGGTGAGTAACTCGCCAGGGCTACATTCATGCTTCATGCCGACCTTACAGGGGTTGATACTCACTCCCGGAAGGTCAATGGAAGTGCTATACCGAGTGGTCTCCCCAGCACTTCATTGGTGCATCGTGACGACCAATGGGCATGATGCACTCCTGTATCAGCCGCCCTTGAAGGGTTAATATATAAATGAATAAAAACAAAAAAAAAAAAGTGTGCTGTGTAATCACACCTACTGCTTTGAGTTACCAGCACGTGAGATGCTCTTCACAGAAAACAACTGTACAAAAATAGAAACCCACATGCCCTGCTTCCAAAAGTCAATCTTGAGAATTCCCCATGGTATAGACTAACTCGAAGATGAAGATTTTGTAACACCAGTGCAACTTGATAATACTTAAGACAAATAAATATCTTTATCGCCGGATTAAGATTTCTCATGGGGAAAATTGCCACGCTTGATTTTTGGAAGAGAATCCAGATTTTTTTTTCAAAATTATATCCAAATGCCCTGCCGTAGGTCCTAAGGAATCCTTTTTCTTTCTGACACCACTGAATTGTCACAACAATGATATCTTTCACTTCCAATGCCGCAAATGCATCATTGCACAATGCCTATCGGTCGTCACGATGCAGAAAGGCAGCCCTGTCGTGTAACTCACCAGGGCTGCATTCATGGATCATAACAAGCCAAGGGATCGATACACGCTCATCGGGTGGGCATTGCGCACCAATGAAGTAGTGGCGAGCAGACTCACCAGCACTTGATTGGTACATCACGCTGACCAATCGGCATTGTGCACTCCTACATTTGCGACCCTTAAATCACTGCATTCTTATTGTCCAATCTATCAGATAATTGCATCATATTCCCTGTACTCTCTTATTCAAATACAAGATACGAACACCGTCAATATCTTACTTGATTCTGGTGTGGGTTCTTATAGCGTTAAGTGTGAACGGGGTACACAATTCTGTTAAGTTTTAAAACTTATTATCACACCAGACACATGGCCATATGGTCACATGAACACTGGGGGTGTCTTCACCATAAGTTGCTGTGATTTTATTTCATGGAATGGAGGCCTCCAGCTGCTATGGATTCACTTGACACACGCCTTGTCTCTTATTTATCCTCAGACAATTAATGTGGGGCTTTCCTTTTCTTTGTGCCTTATTTAGGCTGTATAGCACCAGGCGCAATTTTCCTGTCCAGTGTGGACTTAGAATTGGGACAAACGGAGATTTTCTCCAGCACATGAAAGTCTGGCAGTGTATTTGTTGCTAACTGACTTTGGACCATTTAATTCTGAATACTTGGAGTGCAAGGTTTTCACGTATCTTTTGGGAAAAAGTAATGATCAGGAATCCCTCCTACCTGACACACCAAATATCCCGGCAATGGAGAGAAAATAATAGGGAAATCCATTTCTTTAGCCATCATGGGTAAGAATATATAGTACATGCATTTTTCTTCATGTGCCAATTCATGGGTGAATAGACAGATATCCCGTTGGCGGATCAGTAATCCAAGTAATTAGAATAAAATGCCTTGTCGCTATTTGGCAGTATTGATACACAATTTATTACAGTGGGTTTAATCCATTTACAAAGAGGATAACTAGAAACTTGATATACATTGGATTTGAAAAAAAAACACAACTATCCCAAACTCTCTTTGCACAGTCTAGAAATATTATCATTGGAAATGATTGCAGTCGCAATGACATTACCTACAAATCGACAGTGTATCATTTACAATACATATCTAATCTATTTCATTTCCATTTTAAAATTTCAAATATTCTTTCATTATTTTTGTTTAACACATGGATCTAGCTATAGTTATAAAGAGTGTTCAAAATAAGTGTTTAACATTGTATTGATGTGCATTAATGAACAGTTGTTTTAACCCTTTAAGGGCCACTAATGCATTAGGTGCACCTGGAAGGGTTAATGTATATAGTGAGTCATGTTTAGTATTGTAACTGTAAGTTGTTTCTGTAGATGGACCTCCCTGTTCTACGGTGATCACAATGTTAACGAAAGCCGAGGTTCACAAGAGTCATTGGACACTCAGGTCCACCGCCAAGACAAGGTAAGGCACCAGTGTATAACCCTTTAAGGGTTGCTGATGCTGGAGTGCATCATGCCCATTCGTCATCATGATGCACCAATGAAGTGCTTACAAGTTTGCTCGCCAGCACTTCATTGGAGCATCATGCCGACCCTCCAGGACTGTGTCAACCCTGTAGGGTCAGTGTCATAATAGCCCTGGCCAGTCACTTGCCAGGACTACATAAGTGCATCATGACGACCAATGACCGTGATGTATGAATCCATCAGCGGCGCTTAAAGTGATAATAATTATCTGGTAGATAGATTCCAGTGTTGTGAATATAGTTGCCATTTATTTCCATACTTGTACATGTAGGCTTTAGGTCTAAGTGTATTCATGCTTGTCTGTTGCAAATTGTACATCCTTGCATTTTAGTAGGCCTATCTGCTCCCAACGTATGCCTTCACATAATGTATTTGGCATTTCATAAATACATTGAATGATCCCACATCACTGATAAAATATGCACTACATGGACATTTATGAACATCTTCTGTGATCAAATAAAAACTTATGAAAAAAAAGATAAAAATAATTGCTGGAAAATAGTAGTTCTGCATTGGGGGCATGATATAATATCTGAACTTGAAATAGAATAATAACATCTAGTCTTTGTTGTGGATTGTTGTCAAATGTGTTTCTGTGCTTCCCAGATACAGTTAATTCTTCAAGATGGACATCAAGAAGTGAGAGATGAGGTATTAAACAATGGGTAAAATGTAGATAAGTTTTAACATAGTACTGGTTCCTACCTTCTCCTCCTATCTACCCATGCCTTTGCTTTTATCCTGGAGTAAGACTCTCTTTACTTTGATTATTTTTCTTTGGGGGATACTGGGTTCATAATGTGTTTCTTTGATATCTCTTAACTAAGAACTATACGCGGAAAAAAGAGAAGACGTGAATGGTACTTTCATCTAAATGCTGCATCAGCTTATGTTTCCAGTTACCCGACCAACCCTAGCAAAACAGGGCTGATTGATTTTTTCTTTTTTCTTTTTTTGACAGTTACAATACCAATAGAGGTACAAAAATGGCAGACCACTTTTTGGAAAGATCTCTATCTGCTAATTAAGCTAATATGCCAGTGTTCATAATTTATTTGGCTTAGGTCATGTTATCATAATAACATGGATTACAGACTTTTTAAGCTCAGAATTTGAGTGGCCAGAGGCAAAAAAAAAAGACAAAGGTTCACAAGTAGTGGGAATGATTAGGGGTTATCTCACAAGGCGAAGCCTTATAGGTGAGGGAGTGGTCATTATTTATCAATAGGAGGGGGGTGTTTGCGTGGACATGCGGATTCTTTTTCTTTTTTTTTTATTCAAACCCACCACCCATCCTGTTGATAAATAATGACCACTCCCTTATATATTGTCGGACTATTGTGGCCACATATCCTCGTAGATTCACCTTAAAATTATGTTTCTTTTGATATATAACATGCCTATATTAGACAGGATGAAGACTCCTCTCCCCCCCCCCAAAAAAAAAAAATAAATAAATAAATAAATTTAAAAAAAAATCCGACCTACCGACCCTAGCATTGTAGCTCATGTAACTGGAAACACCTTTTTTTTGGTGGGGGCTTAGGAATTTATACATTATGTTAATGTAGCCTACGTTAAGTTGAAATGCCGCTTTATGCAATACTGTCTTGGACTATTTAAGTGCTAGGTCTTAGATTACGCATCCTGGATAGATGGTATTGAGAGTAAAATATAAAAGCTACATCAACAACTGGTATTGGTTTTGTATCACACTGGTTTTGTACAAACACCTGTGGTGAGGGAAAGGTGATGGAGGCTTCCCCTTACTTTGAAATAAATCTATTCATATGGCGCAGCTGGGGTTTTATTTTGAGCAGTTTGATACTAATGTTATGTAAAAATCCCTGCCTATAGGGCGCACCGCTTCTTACGACATCTCCTATAAGGCGCACTAAGGGCCTAAGCTACGCCTTATATTGTACATAGTACTACGTTTGTCCTTCCTAAATATTGCATTTTTGCTGTGACTCAATACCCCTGAGGGTCTATTATATCGCACACTATTAGAACATTTAGTTTAACCAGAGATATGTGCGTAACACCCATGGTTTAACAAAATAGAATAGAGAATAACAATTCCCAGGTAGATCTCCACAAATTAACTACATTTAACACTGGCCTTTATGACTACCGTAATCTTTCGCGTATAAGGCGCAGCTCACCTATAAGGCGCACCCCCACTCAGGGAGGTCTGTTCCATGTATAAGGCGCACCTCTGAGGGCAGATTTTTGTTAGTTTAGTACTGTTCTATAGTAAAAATACCCCCCTATAAGGCGCACCCCAAACTCAAGGCAATGTCCCTCCCACGTATAAGACTCAGCATCATTTTGTTTGGCGTATAAGACGCGCCTTATACGCGAGAGATTACGGTAATAATACTTGGCCTCAGACCCCACATTCCATCACGTCATCTACACTGACGTCACAAGACGCCCATGTCTAAGTCCTCCTAGGTTCAGTTACAATTAAGCTACCTTCTGTACCAGAGAGCTCCCATTTCCTGTAAGAGAAGCATAGGCCTATGGAATGGACATAGTTAAATACAGGCTAAACATGAACCAAAGGCTATCAAAAAAGATTAAGGTATCGGACCACCAAAACATTGTGCACTATAATTTAATGTAACTCATACACCCGTAAAAGTGGAATTGCTCCTTTCAAACACTCAAAATCACTCAAAATCATGAAGAGGCACATTTTCCCCCTCTCTGGGTGCTAGATCCAGATGTCGTTCTCCAACCCAGTTTTTCTGTATGAGCATATGTTTGAACCCATCCCCATTTTGGCCTATTCTGCACACAATTAGTGATTATTTCCAACCTTTTTTAAAATAAATATTTTGGGATCCTAGACAAAGGAGCTGTCCCTTGTACTCCATGTATTCTGAATCACAACAGGTTAAACATTTTATCTATGCTTTATTTAAAAGTTTGCAGTGATTTTGAAATCTGATATAGACCAATCACAGCCCTCCAAGTCCTAAATCCGTACATCTCGGTGTATTACCGGAAGTGATGTCATCATCAATAGTGGAACGATACCCTGTAGTAGTAGCAACCAAGGGATGGTTACCCACGTTATCGCCCACGTAGCAACACAAGTAGACAGAAATACGGGGCATGTCATGACCATTGAGGGAGTCTGGTGCTCGCAGAGACATTTAGGCTCTTTCTTCGGCCTTCCCTCATTTAATGCCAATACAATGTAGTTATTGGCTCAGGGTCCTCCCTGAATCATAGTAGCCGAGTTGCGGCAACGATTTCAAATTGATTGACTTCAAATTTTGAATCTCAAATTAAAGTTATAAATCCTCAATTTATCATTAAATCTTGGACACCAAGAAACTGTAAACAGTCTAGTGGTCACTGTGAACTCATTTTGAACAAAAAAAGATTAATAATTATTAGAAGCCTTAAATGTCCATTGAAAATATGACATGAAAAACACCTCATATTCAAACTTTTGTGTTCCCCATTGAATCCTATGTCTAAGCCAATTCCTGTGCAATTCAATTCCTCACTGAACTCCATGTGAAAGGCCCCAAAGTTGTCCAAAAGTGACTGGAAATGCGTCAAACGCTATGTTTCAACAGTCTGGCGCACTCTGACATCAATAAACCACTAAACTTATACCACCCACCCTGAGCCATGTGTGCTTCACAGCACATTACCAATTCATTTTTAAAACTTAGACCTATGGTTCCCTTTTAATCTTTTCCTCGTCTAAACTTCATTGGAGAAATAGATTATTTAAACTTCTTTATAAAGCCACATGGTTCAATACAGCTAATCAGTCATATTATGGGATGTGGGCTGATTACAGTTTACCAATGATGCACTTTTCATCAGGTCTGATGGAGGGCAGTCCCACAATGCACTGCTCCACAGCCAATATGGCGGCCCCCATATGCTAGTTCCTATATGTCATTAGCTAATCATGTTACCACCGCCCTAGGGCCGCTAAGGGTTAACCCTTTAAGGGCCGCTGATGCATTAATGTATCATGCCAATGGGTCATCATGATGCACCAATGATGCACCAATGAAGTGCTGGCGAGACTGCTTGCCAGCACTTCATTTGAGCATCATGCCGACCCTCCAGGAGTATATGTGTAAACCCCATAGAGTTGGCATGATGCTCTAATAAAGTGCTGGTAAGCAGTCTCGCCAGCACTTCATTGGTGCATCATGACAACCAGTGGGCATGATGATTAATGCATCAGCGGCCGCTAAGGGTTAATGGGCACTATCCAATTTCTCTATGTACCCTCTGTTCATTGCCTTCAAGATGTATGGCCGGGCATTGTCTCTGACTGAATGGTAATAGGCTTGATTTCCATTTGGATGTCAGGGAAGTGCTTTGTATGAAGTCACATATAAAATGCAGTCCACTCCAGCATCAGCTTTTTATACTAGGGCCATTCTTTTTCTGTTTGGAACTAAGGAACAGGGACCATTTAGTGGCTTACTTCTTATTTCATTTCTCCTTTTTTGGGATAATCTTAATTTCCATCCATTGCGTCTTTATATCAAGATAAATAATGTGCGTCAGAGGACTTTAACATTAGAGAGTTTTAGCAAAGCCGACGTGGGCATATCCATACACGCACCTCCACTATGGAGCTACATACGTACAGAACGTATCTAAGTGATTTGCTACGTGATGGGCGTACGTAGTGCTCTCGGACTGCACACGCTTTGATGACGTAATCAACATGGTTGCCTGGTTACGAAATACGGATACGTTCCTGTCGGGACTGCTAAAACTCTCTATTACCTTCATTACTTGCTTCGACAAAAAAAAGAATAATATGTTCAGTCTCCGACATACACAATACCAGGTACTATGGGGTACTATGGTTTAATCATTATTCTGCTAGAAGTACTAATTTAAATCTATGTTCTATGTTTTAGGGCTTCTGCTCCTGGATCCCCGCCTTCTTCAGATTAAAGTGAGTTCACCATGCACATTTAACGATCCATTTGTAAAAGCTTACAATCTTCGGAACGACACATAACTTGTGATCCTACAGCCTTCAGTGGTGGTCCAGAATTAGGAAAATGAGGGGGCACACGTCCTGTTTTGGGACAAATATTCAAAATAAGCTTTATGTACAGAGAAAAGGGATGGGGCACATACCTGTGTCTAAATCCACCACTGGTATTTGTGTATGGAATTCGCTTTTATTATTTGAAACCATGTCCACCAAAATGACTGCAGAACATTGATCAACTTCTACATTTATATTATGATTTGCCCTATGTGTTGCAGAGATGACCACATCCTTCAGAAGTCTGGGCGGGACGCTGTGCAGTACCTGAGCTTCCAGCGTTATCTCCTCGTCTACATGGCCACTGTCACCGTCTTCTCTATAGCTGTCGTCCTCCCTGTCAACTTCCAAGGAGACCTGGGTAAGGGCCAGTACACATACCTACATTGTCTTATTTGCAGACCAGAGATTTCCCACAATCCCAGTGAGAAAACAGTTTCCGGTCCAGCCCTCCTCCATTCACCGTAGCAAAAACGCCACCTCGCAACGATATACCCAGATTGCAGGTTCCTTTGTAGGGGGGACATTGCTTGATCGGGTACCTTGCACGATAAGCAGAGATAACAGCTATCAATAAAATATCCCGCTAGGTTGGTATATGCTCATTGCCGGACTTAGACGGGGGGCGCACCCCTCCTTTTGTTATTAGTTAAGAGTTTAATTGCCTTCTTTGACCCCAAATTATATAGCCCAAAATAGAGTATTAAACAAGGGGCGCGCCCCCTCCTTTTCAAAATCCTGGATCGGCCACTGAATGATTGATAGGTAATTGTAGGATTGATCCTATAAGGGTTGGTAGTACATTAAAGAGTACTGTTTATGTATCATGCCTGTTGGTCATCATGATGCATGACTGCAGCTCTGCCACGTCCACTGATCCTATGGGTTGATGTACTCCCAGAGGGTTGGCATGATGACCAGGGGTAGACACTAACGCTGGCTCGGGAACCATTGGCCCACAGTTTGGGCTGTGGGCCTGTAGATTTCTCACGAATTACCTTCCTGTGGGCCCGGGATGGCCCACAGAAGTTTACAGAGAGATATCCATTCCCATGAGTATATGCATGTTATATATCATTGGAAAGAGAAAATCAGCAGGAATCTGGCCATTTTTGTTAAGTAATGGTGTGAAATAATGAGAAGTACTGTGTAATTCATCTCAAAAAGTAAACTACCGTAATCTCCCGCGTAGAAGACGCGCTGCGTGTATAAGACACACCCAAAACTTAGCACATGCATTTCCGCGTACAAGACGCACATTTTAATGCTGATATTTGTAAGATTAGTACATTTCTATAGAAAAATTACCCCTCATATAAGATGCACCCCCAACTTGAGAGAAAGCTATAAGACTCCCCAGCATTTTGTTTGGCGTAGAGGACGCGTCTTATATGCTGGAGTTTACGGTAGTTATTCTGGGCCTGCAGTTTTAGCTCCAGTCGCATAGATTTCTGAAGCTATTGGCCCAGGTGGCCAGTGGCTGGAAAAATTAGTGTCTACCCCTGATGACCTAATGAAAGGCTTGCAATATGATGTATTATGCTGACCAATGGGCATGATCATAAGTGCATTAGCGGTCCCTAAAGGGTTAAAAGTGGACTTTATGTCTGAGCTCTCCTGGTGAAGGAATGTAAGGACCTATTATCTTATGGGGTATTGACAGAAAGACCTACAACTGCAGTGTTACCAAGTGTGGTCAAACTAACGAGAATTTAAGACACCAGTGTCGCGTATGTTCTGAATTAAAAGTGTAACTATCTTTCTAGTTCTCCTCAATAGATATCAGTGAGTGAATTCTGTGTTACCAAGTTAGAGCCCTTCAATACGCATAAAAGATATATAGTAGCCCGGGGGGGGGGGTATCGATCCTCACCAATATACATGTATGTTGTTGCCAGGAGCATAAGGATTTGTAGCATATATGTGCCTGCCAGTGACAATGAGAAAGTAATGCATAGCATGTCAATAGCCCTGAGAGATCAATAAAACCTATTACAGACCCTTTGTCACATAAAGGGTATTTCATTTACCTCTCTCTCCCTCTGATGGAATATTGGTATATCTATTGGGGTATGTACCTGTGTTACATCATAGTTTCTAAAATAGTCGCTGTGGCCCAAATAACACACCAGTTACATCTGCATAATCCTTCTTTCAATAAATGAGCACATGGGTATTTGAATGCTGGGTGGGTAAAGTAATGATTAGAGATAGGTGTATTCTATGGATATCCATTCTATCTTTATAGGAAGTTGGCTGCAACTAGTCCCATGGTATCACATCACAGGTGCTGTACATATACATGTATATACAGTATGGTGTTATCGTTATAGTTCAAATTATAATGGTTCATTATATTATTGGTTAATTTCAATGAATCCTCTAGAAAGTAGAAAGAGAATTTCGGATATGAATGACCTCTCATTTTCCCTGCCATTTCAGAGGGGGACACACAGGCGTTTGGACATACAACAATCAGTAACATCGAGTCTAAGTAAGTCCCATATGTATTATGTCATCACCAGAACAGTGTACCGTAAAACCCAGCGTATAATTGGCTTCTCTGCCTATAAGCCACATCCTGAGTTTATGAATACCTTAGGAAATTCAAGAAAATCATAACCTGATCTCTAACCAATAGAGAGAGCTACCCCCATTCCCCTTAAGTTGATAAAAAAGATTGGGGGAAGCCTTGGGAATGTCCTATGGCTACCAACCTCCAACACTCCCTCCTCATGCCTGGTCTATATATTGGGGCTTATCCTTGAGGTTTTACTGTAATAGTTTACTAACAACAGGATGGAAATTAATTAAGCCAGTCTAGACCTCCCGCTAGATGGGTCTATCATAGAATCTTCATTTAGAGACCATTCACATGGGCAAATTGTAGCTTCGTCCCTACAGTAACGTGCCTACAGGAATTAAGGCTGGCATGGGGCAGATCAGATTCCCTAATGAGCCACCCCCAACCCCCACCTCGCCCACTTCCCATACATGTCCCATAACAATGCCATCGTCAAATCAATAATTCTACTGTGTACTTTCTGACAGTCCCATTCCTGGGACATTGAATGGCCTGTCGGGATCTAGCCGTCATTTGTATGCTATTCATTAGGAATTACGTGCGGTTCATATAGGACCGACATCTCGAACTGCACACTAATCTATAGCCTAGTGAAATGCATATGCAATTAGGCAGAGATTGGACACATTTATACTTTTCTGTGTCAAATACTGTAGTGATAACACAGTGAAAATGTACCGGTCTCTTGACATGCAAAAGCACTACATGTATCTGCAAGTAATAACTCCAAAGGAACTATATAAATGATATAACAAATGATGTTAGTTCTCGAGGACTCGCTTAATTACCAGGAATGTAGATTATTCAGCATATGCCTGTATATCCGGGAGAAGAAAAGCATTCTACGCTAGGGCCAACAACTTTAGACCCCCTTGAATTCTCTCCCTATCCCCTCCCAATCACCAGAATTTTGTAAACTGACCATCAGCTCCCACAAAATTGTCTTAACAGTCACCCCCACCCCCATACTTCCCTCTTTGTTTTCTTACATGCTAGCAGACTGAGCCCCTGTCTGGAAAAGTGTACCAATGTCAAATATTGTTGGGATAAGTGTGTGATGTCTTGGTGTATGTACATATTGCTGTTATGAAGTTACTATGGATGATATCGATTCAATTTTATTACTGTACAAATGTTACAAATGATCAATCACAATTCTTCTCCTTGATTTACTGTTGTAACGTAATGTCACTTGGTGCAGTTACAATAAACAATTTAAAAAAATGAGCCAAAGTTATTCAGCTATTTGCATAATGTGGGTTTTTTTTTTTGTTTTTTTTTGTCATTCAACATTACGCTTCTCACATTATATCTCAAGAAAGACCTCCTTTAGATCTGTGCTCTACACCTTCTCGTTCATATAAATATGGATAGTTTATACTGTAACATCAAAAAAACAAAAGAGAATTCTTATTCTCATTTTTTCTCTTTCACCAGTTCTCCGACGTTGTGGGTGCACAGTGTTCTGGCGGTGGTTTTCCTTATAATTGCAGTCTTCTTCATGAGACATTTCTCTGTCAACCTGCAATACGAGGAGGACGAACAGGTGAGAGAATTTTATTTACCTTTAGTCTGGGTGTAATTTGGGATGGCTATAAATACATGTGTAATACAATACCATAGCTGTTGTTTCTAACCATCACCTCTGAGTGAGAGGCTAGATGACATGTATCAGTTACCTGGAGCAAAGCTTATACCTGTGAGGGTCAGATCAGGCCTCCTACCGTAATATCCCGCGTATAAGGCGTCTTCTCATTGGATCCACTAGGGGGACACCAAGAGCTTTCTTTTGATATCTTACATGCCCCTTGGTCAAAATAGGACAAAATGGGGCCTAGGAGAGCCTAAGGTGGCCCAAGCTACCCATAGGTTTTTGAATTTTGAAAATTCATTCAGTAGAACCAAAGTTATGCATTTTTCATTTTTTTGAGAATTTTCCAAAACTCTAGGTGCGCCTTATACGCGGGCTGCGCCTTATACGCGGGAGATTACGGTAACTTGTATTATTGTATTCTGCCCTTAAAGGGTCTAGACTGCCTTGCCACCGCAAACACAGTCTGAGCACCCTGTAGGTATTGAGCAGAGTATTGTACTGGACACCTGTGCCATACCACAGGCAGCCACCAGCAGGCTGGTAGTGGGAGAGCCCTAAAGTGGTCTTTTTCAGAGTGATGTGGACTGATCACAGAATACTATGGTTGATCTCATCAATCATATTCTATATGTCTTAGGCATGAAGTAAACCCAGATTTTACTTTTGCAAGATGAATTGGTATGGTGAAAATCACTCACGGAAGTAAAGCATCTTCTGAATAAATCATGTTTTAGATAATTGATCATTGTGGAAAATTGGCACCGTAACTGATACATTGTCTTCTTTTATAATGTAAGGAAGAGTATAGGCTTCATGTTGGTGAAATGATCCGTATGTGGGATCTTGATTTATTGTGTCTCATATTATGGAAATGTAATTATAGCTGGTGGTTTTGGTAAAATCAAAGCATAATTTAACCTGCTTAACGATCAACTAATTCAAAGTTTACACTTTCTCTCTAAGTACACACATCCCCTTTCATAATCAAAACAGTATTACAGTAAATGCAATTTTTTGAACCCATGGAGAAAGGGAGTCCTTAATATGGAGTATATTCAATAATTTGTTCCAAATGCCCCCATGATCAGAGTTCAGCTATGGACAAACCAAACCGTAAACATTGAACTTTCCTTCACTTTTGAAAACCATATGTACATACAATCCTATATTCAAAAAAATGATGTAATTCTGGATGTGGCAACTAAAGATGATCGTGACCTTTTAAGTTATATTCCACGGTGAGGAAGGACCTCAATGAAAATTTTTATTAAAATGGGCAGTGATCAAAGATTGTGGGAAAGGGTTTAGTTAGCATGCATGTTGAATAAGGTTTATGGTATAGTAAATCTTTGGCTATAGCTTAATTAAGGATACTTTGTTGTCTTTTACCCATATAGGACTGTTTATATCCTGACGTAGGCCTATTTTGAATCATAAACTACTTTAAATGTCCAATGTTACTCTTTGATGTTACAATTTGACGTTAGTATTCTGTTGGTTTCATTTAATGGATTCTTTTGCGGTTTTGCTGTAAGGCCACACCAAAAAAATAAGTTGGTCTACGGATTTCCCTCTCCATATTTTTGGAAATACAAAAAAAAAGATTTCTTGGAAAAAAATCTCGTCTACGGATTTCGCTCGCTTCACTTTCTACAAGTTTTCTCTTTGTGATGTTTGGAAAAAAAAAATTAAAATAAAAATTTTTTGCTCGCCTCACTTTTCCAGCAAGGAATCCATTGGACGCCAAAAAATTCCTAAAAAAGAAAAAAATTTCGCTCGCTTGCATCATTTTTTCAAAACCAAAATCCGTAGACCAACTTATTTTTTTTGGTGTGGCCTAATACAAATATGACTTACAGTAAGTTATCACAAATGCACTCAACTACTTCTCCCTTAAAAAAAACTATATTATGTCTTATGCTTATCGAATTACAGGTATGCATTTCAACACCAACATGGTGAAATGCTCCTATTGGATACATTAATTTGTATCAGCTTTACACACCCATATTCATGTACTTGCAGGCCACTCGTACACTGATGATCTCAAACATTCCAAGGGATAAATGTTTCCGCAACATTATCACACAACACTTTCAGTAAGTGTGTTTAGTATCTTCTATATAATAGATGTTTTCAATCAACTAGCATGGGGAAAAAAGTGTCTTCAGTCACATGTCATGTTTCTTCAAACATGCAGATTAAATTGTCAGTCAACAGGCGTACACAATTTGTACAGAAAGAGACCTTGTAACAGAACTACAAAAGTGGTCTGTAAAAGCGCCTTTGGATAAGCGCTGGTCTTGAATAAGAGCCGGGGGATTTAGTCCCCATAGTGTTTTGAATTTAAAAGTGCACTATAATCTAAGTCTTGAATAAGCACCACTCGTTTGTGAGACTATCTGGCAAAAAATTTTTTTTTATTTAAAATGACGCGGGCGCTTCCCATAGACAAAATGATTTTCAGAAAAAATTAAAATTCTCATTTTCAAAAATATGATGCGGGAAATCCATAGACCAACTTTTTTATTTGGTGTGGCCTAAGGGAGTGATCATTTTTTAACAACAGGGGGGGGCTGGTGGGTTTGAGGGGGGGTCAGAATTTTTTCAACCCCTTGACCGGGGGGGTCAGAATTTTTTCAACCCCTCTAATGGGGGGGGGTCAAAAATAATTTCATCTGTTATCAGTGGAAAACCCTGCGCGTTACTATAGGTTATTACACGACTTCTGTGATTTTGGGTGCTTTTTCTGGATATCCCAGTTCTGATATTCCTGCATATTGTGTGACCCCTTATGAGCAGATCCCAGGTGGATATCAGCACTCTTTGAGGTGGATATCAGCACTCTTTGAGGTGGATATCAGCACGGTTTGGGGTGGATATCAGCACTCCTAACATGTCATATGTTACATGTTAAAACCCACGAAATTTCCATGGTCAGGGTAGGGCTCGAACCTGCAGTCTCAGATCCCTAATCCAACTCCCTATGCATTGCGCCACAGGGACTGACGAGAGACGATATGTGTTTGCTTGGCTAGATAGTAGAGGTAGGCGGAACGAGTCCCGGTCCGGGCATATATTTTTGTTCCCTACTGTCAAACATAGCCAAGCCGACACGGCTGCTGAGGGAGGAGACGCGGTGGTCTAGCGGTTAGCACGTTGCGCTCAGCCGTCAGAGGTACATGGATCGAGCCCCGGTCCGGGCGCATCTTTTTTCGCCGTGTGCGCTGTCGCTCTCCGCTGCCGGGCGACGAGGTGTATTATACACAAACATAACAGCGAGATGCGTCTTTTTTCGCCGTGTGCGCTGTCGCTGTCCGCTGCCGGGCGACGAGGTGTATTATACACAAACATAACAGCGAGACGTGTCTTTTTTCGCCGTGTGCGCTGTCACTGTCCGCTGCCGGGCGACGAGGTGTATGTACACTATTTTTCGCCGTGTGCCGCTGCCAAGGCTAGCCGAGATGGCCGCTGTCGCTGTCCGCTACCAGGCGCCGAGGTGTGTGTACCGAGCGTGAACATACACTATTGCAGGCTTCGCGTCCCGGGGAAGGATTTTTGTTTTCAACTTGTTTTTATTGATATTCTATTGATTATTTATTGATTTTTTATTGATTAACCATGTAATAAACTTAGTAAGGTATGGGCTAACAGGCACCTCATGGCATGTATCGTAGGATATCGTAACGAGTGGCCTACGGCCTACGGCCACTCGTTACGATATCCTACGATACATGCCATGAGGTGCCTGTTAGCCCATACATTACTTAGTTAGTAAAAAGGCACGTTTGCTCGCGATTTTCGGCCCTTGTGGGGGGGGGTCAAAAAAATTTTACCCCATCAAGAGGGGGGGGTTGGAATTTTTTTCGCACGTCTGCGCGCAAACCCACCAGCCCCCCCCCCCCTGTTGTTAAAAAATGATCACTCCCTAAGATGTAAACTATTGTTTCACAGGGAGGCCTATCCTGAAGATACAATTATTGATGTACAGTTGGCGTACAATATCTCCAAACTGGTTCGCCTTGACAAAAAAAGGTATGGATAGTTTTCTCTCAATAATGATTTATCACCCTTTACCCTCGCATATTTCATTACATATATCTATATTCGCACTACACCCATTTACCAAACAAAATTGTCTTATATTTCCAAAGGTCTGCTCAATTGACAACATCCCCAGTATGCAATTTACTCAAAATTGGATAAGAAAGATTCAGTACTTGAATAATTTACAATTGAATTAAGCATGTCCCCTGCTTTACCTTATCAACCATGTGTTACCCTCTTTACCGCCCAGACAAAATGCCTTTGAGGGCATGATCAACTCTGAGGCCATTCACAAACAGACAGGACAGCGGCCGACCATGGTGCCCTTCCCGTGTGGACGCTGCTGCTGCTGCGTCCCCTGCTGCGGCTGTAAAGAGGTCAGTGATGGATACCCTTTAAGGGTTGCTAATCTATTAATGTATCATGCTTTTTGGCCGTCTTGATGCATGAATCCAGCCCTGGTGAGTAATTCACCAGGGTTATATTCATGCATCAGGGTTGATACACCCTCGGAGGGTCGTCATAATGCACCACTTCTTAATCATTAATGCATGATGCACTCAAGTCTCCTGCGTCAGCTGCCCCCAAAGGCGTAAAAAGTCCTCTGGTTTTTAGGATTTATAACTTTGATTTACACTGGTCAGCCACTAAACAAACCGGGGGAGGTGAAGGAAACCTCCCCATACAATACTGGCGGTCAGTGGCGCCTGAGCTGGGGGGGGGGGGGGAGGTAATGGATACAACACACTTTTTCAGGTTTGATCTATAGATTGTAGTGGGAATTACGAACATTTATAGAGCTCAGCCCCCACAAATTCTCGGCTGCTTCGCCACTGTTCTAATTACCCAAACAATAGTTTCAAAAAAGGTACAATTCAAAATACCTAACACGTCTTGAAATGCCTGTGCCTGAAGCTAATCCAAGTCTATGGACACTAGATTAATACTTGTTTCCTTATTTTATTCCAGGTCGATGCCATTGACTACTACAGTAAAGAAGAGATGTCCTACAGAAACAAGTGTGAGCAGGAAAAGGTTCATGCGTTCCAGGCCACATTGGGCATCGCATTCATAACCTTTGACGATGACCATGTTGCATCAAGGTAAGTGAATTTGAGTTGATTTGAAATGAATTTTATTTCATGAAGCAAAACAAAGTAAAGGTGCTGACTTTTTGTACAACCAAAGATGGATGTACTACGTCATGAGGGCCACTCCATGGCATGCTATAGATATCTATTGGTTTTGCATTTTGTGGTATGAAATGATATAACTTCTGATGGGGGGGGGCGGGGATGTAAACTGAAATGGTAAAAGTGGTAGATCAAGGATTTCGAAAAGCAGGGGACGCAACCGCCTTTAAGGTAAAAGGAGGGGGCACAACCCTATATTCAGGTAAGATTTTGGGACTTCATGGAGGCAAATAAGCTCTTGATCGCAGACAAAAATGAGGAGCTGCATGCCCCTGTAAACCTTTGATTTTGACTTTAATGCGAACAAAATCAACTCATGTGAAGGCACCCCTAACTTAGGAAAAGGCTATAAGCCCCATCTTAGGCTTAAAAATACTGATTTAATACTATTCTATAGTACTATAAATACTAATCAGTGGTCCACATTACCATATGTTTTCATTCAGGGTGTCTGCAGACTTCCGCGTGTCATGTAAAGGGGCCCATACTCCACACCCATCCAGCGTCAGTCGTGAGCTTGGCATCCATAACTGGGTGGTCAAGTACGCACCTTCACCAGACAACATCTACTGGTAAGTCTGTGATATCCTCAATGTCTTGAGGGTTATAACATGTTTCAAAATTTAAAAGTGGTATCGCCAAGTTACAAAGTGTACATCAAGTGGTAAAATGTGACGATTGAAGATACCTGATCTGTTTCAACACCAGATCAAATTGAAGGGAATGAAAAGTGTGACCTGTAGATCTGTTGATTCTAGCAAGAAGAACACAAGGAGACGCCGGTCAGACTCTCTCACTGCGGCTTCCCCACATGTCTCCCACGGAGCTTCTGTGCTCCATTCTTTCAATTCCTATCCACAGATTCGCTTTTAAGCATTGTCTGGGCCCATAACCTGATACATTAAACTTAAAGAACACAAGGAGACACAGGTTGCCATTGCTGCGTTATCAGGAGGTGCATTGATTGAGATTGCATTCCTTTGAATGTAACCATAAGTGCATCTCCTCTCCGTCACATTGTTTTTCAACACTTATAATACTTGTGTTAACTTTTCAGGGAGAATCTGTCGGTGTCTGATGCCGTGTGGTGGATGAAGGCGATCGTTATTAACACCATCCTCACCATCCTGCTCTTCTTCCTCACCACCCCCTCCATCATCATGAATCTCCTCAACCAGGCCAACTACAAGAAGGCCGTGGAGGAACTACACGTAAGTACCACCTCCTGTATTATCATGAACCTACTCAACCAGGCCAACTACAAGACGGCTGTGGAGGAACTACACATAAGTATTGTAATCTCACGTGTATAAGTACTGTTCCCCACATAAAAGACACACCCAGGCTTTGAGCTGCTTAGAATTATAAGGAGCAGTGGGCCTCAGATATGCATATAAGACGCCGGTTAAACGCGGGAACGTCCTCATCCAGGCCAACTATAAGAAGGCCGTAGAGGAACTACATGTAAGTACCACCACCTCTATACCCTGTCCATGGGAGCAGGCAAATGAAAGAACACTAGCTATCCTTCAAGAAGAGTAAAGGAATGAAGACCCAGTAGTGGTTTTCTCCCTCAGCCCTCCTCATAGATTTGACCATTCATCTCATAAATTCGGTTATCCAAAGATGCGGTCATTACTGTGATGGACAAGCAGCCTATAAAAACCTGTCTAGATGTTTTGGACAAGCGGCTTTTAAATTTGTCCAGACTGAGAAAAGAAGAGGCTTAATGTCAACAAAATATTGAGACTGCCCCATGGAGCCTTAAGGCTTTTGGGCATAAAAAAAAATCAATGAAATAATCAATAAACCCCCTCCATCATAAAATACTATCGGACATGGTGCGGGTATATGCCCTCAATACCTGCAGGGAACCAGTGTAAGCGGGACTCTAATAGTACTCAATGACACATTTTACAATAAAGCATCACATCTTTCCCATGCCGTTATGTTTTCATGGTTTCCTTTTCTTTTCTGCAGAATCCGCTCGTGGTGCAGTTTGTCCCGACCCTGATCCTGTGGGCTATCTCAGCCCTTCTACCAAACCTGGTGTACTACTCGGACCAATGGATAGGCCACTGGACGAGGTAAGAAACCGTCTATATTCATGGGTTTCCCTGGTAAATCTTAAAAGGGCATTTATCTCTTTCTTATGCACTGGCACTGGTATATTCATCTCTGACATTGATGTCTTATTAACGAGTCAAGTAATACCATGGATCAACTTCTCCATCGCCTAATGGCTCCATAGAGTACTTGAACTCGTTTACTGAAGGGACTTTTTGTAATCAATTTTTTGCTGCCAGTTCTACTAAATTCTATCAATGCCTTAGAAAATCTATATAAAGAAGATCATAAACAAGTACAACTTCTTCTGTGTCAGTTTTTAACGAATATCTTTTTGTTGGTATTTTTCCTGATATTTTAATGAAAAAAAAACTATTTCCTCAGTAGTTACAAAAAAAAATAGTTACACAATCACGCTACTTTCAACTATGAAACAGCCCCCTGGCAGGAATAAACACTAAAAAAACCTGTGCCAGTGTGATCTTTGGTTTAATGACAATGGGATTCAATCTTTATTTTCTCTTTTAACTGGACTGAGTTTTCAATTAGCATTTTAAAAAGAGTCATTTTTTTTCACTCAACTTCATATTAGTTCCTAATCCTCCCACTAGTCGGCGCAGCAGATATCTCCTTCTCCTGCCAATCATAACATGGTGCTGCAGTCGTCAGTCTCCTCACACATCTTCTGACAGTTTTGTTTTGCCCTGTTTTCAGTTCCTGATAATAGGGAACGTTCAACAATTACGTCACTGCTTAGAGGTTGAGGGGGGGGGGGTCTTCGGCTTCTTCTATATGTTCCATACAAAAACAGTGACAAGGGGGTGGGTGGGTCCTGAAAAATGCCTAAATAACAGTGACATAATTGTTGAACACTAGCATAGTTAAATAGATGCAGGCCTCACTTTTCCAACCACTTCTATTTACTTGACTCGTTCTTTAAGGGATTCTAGACACTCTTCTATAATGCTATAACATAATCAGCACTGCACCTGAAAAAAAAAACCTTGTTTAGTTTTCTTGCAATAAATATGACCTTAGCTGTAGAAATGGCTCTTTCGCCCATTTTGTACACAGCAGTGACCCGTTATGAGAGTATTATTTAAATGTCACGTATTTAAGAGAAGTATAGTTTTAATTTTTGTGGATGACTGTTAGAAATCCCTATTTGACTATACCCTTGTCATTTCAGAACTGCTGAACACCACGCCATTATGAGGAAAACCTTCATCTTCCTGCTCCTCATGATAGTAGTGCTGCCCTCCCTAGGTTTAACAAGGTAACGTCACTTCAATTGGTACAATTTGACTCATTTAAAGAGAGTTGGTAACGGGTTTTGTGTGCTTAATCGGCTCAGGTGTAATTAACACAACTATGACAGAGATGCACCATAGTAGGTGCCATATTTAGTTAGCCATGACTTTTCTTTTTCTCTTTTGCAAGACTGAGGCATGCTGCAATTTATAGTATTCATGAACTAAAGTCAGGATGCACCATATAGGCGGACTAACTACCCTTTATATAAAAAGGGGTTATTAGATCGCTGGTCCCCACCCCATTGAAATACGCTGAAATGCTTGCCGGGAACAGATAAACCAAAAGAGGCTACCTAATTCTGTGTATTTTTTTAAAGTTAACTCGATTTTTCTCAAAACCTCCATTGTGTTTTATATTTTTAAGGGCCTAAATTAAATATGATTCCACCCTCTTCAACCCAATTCCATCATTTCAGTCACAGATAAGCGAAAATCTATAAAAGAGGGGATAGTCCGATACATACTCTCTTCATACTGCTTGACAACAGGGTCACGGAATCTGCTGCTATTTCCGCCATTAATTCCCATTCCAATAATGTATCAACTAATGGATATATCTTACAAGCTAAGGCGAATTGATTCTGCAGAATATGTAACTAACATGTTAGTTAAAAACTCTGTAAAAAAATAACCCCAATACAAGTAATATTAATAAAGATGAGCCAGCCAACAATTCTGAATCGGCACCTCCAAGAGAATAAGCTTGGACAGTGACATTGCTATGCCACAGATTGTCAGATGGCACCACAGATTTTGCCGCCAGTTCGGTGATCACCTCGGCCATGGGACTTTGGGTACTTTGGCCAGGGACTTTGGCACACTAAGGGTGGGGGGGGGGGGCTGCAGGACCATAATTCAAAATGTTACCTGTCGTAGTTGCCCCCCCCCCCCCTAGTGCCGAAGGCACTAGTATTTGTGTAAAACAGTAACCGACAACTGTGCCTCATAGATTTCTGTCAAAATCAGACTATCATGCCAAGTTGCAGTGTATGTCATATGCGAAATCAACATTCATAAAACTTTACATATCTGTAGGCAAGTTAATCATAATATGAAAGCCATTATATACAGGGAGGATATGATCATTGGTCTTTAACAATTTCAGCTTTAAAGCCCTGCTTGAATGGGCCGCTGTCAGGGATGAAAATGCCTACAAGTTCAGGTGGCAGTAAGTACAAGTTTGCTTTTCATTTCCTGAATTAATGAATGCATTTTACAAAGTACATGTATCTATGGTTGGTTATACTGTTATACAGGTAATAGCAAATGAACTTAACCTATTGTAATTTATGATATGAACATGAACAGATCTTTCAGACTTTACTAGTGAGTGGTGGATTGAATGGGGGGACAAATTTCAGACCCCGGCACCCCCCCCCCCTCCCCTTTAAGGGGGCGCTGAAAGATATCCTGTGTGCATATGCGAAAATCTCCCCCCCCCCCATTTTCTTAATGATGACCATTTCCTTAGGAGATTATATTATCAGTTCCCAGGGTGATAGTGTGTCGCGTCGCACAGTAGAGGATGCCCAACTGTTTGAATATGATCTGACCTTCTGTGCCGCTTGCAAACTATCAGTGTGAGAAACGATTGAATTATGACTATTAACAATAAAATGCAGGCTAAAACACAGGGCTCTGATGCCAGCATTTGCACCAAAAGTAATCACACTTGTAACTTTTCTCTTCTTCAGGTGCATCTTTATCCCTGATAATGGTGCTTTCTTTGTCAACTATGTCATTACATCTGCGTTCATCGGTACAGCAGCAGAACTCATCAGGTTCCCCGAGCTCTTCATGTACACCATGAAACTTCTTTTTGCACGGTCCGCAGCTGAGCGAACATCAGTCAGAAAAGTAAGTGCAAGAAAATACATAATCCTAAATCATAGATGAAAAGCCCATAAAGGGTAATCTTTGGTACTGGTAACTAAGATTTGTTGACAGCCTAGGATAATTTATTTCATGTATAAGATGCACCCATACATTGGGTTAGTATTGTGTAGGATAGAGCTACCATAATCTCCCGCATATATAACGCGTCTTATACGCCAAACAAATTGCTGCTGGGTCTTATACGTGGGAGGGACATTGCCTTGAGTTTGGGGTGCGCCTTATAGGGGGGGTAATTTTACTATAGAACAGAACTAAATTAACAAAAATCTGCCCTTAGAGGTGCGCCTTATACGTGGAATTGCATTCTCTTAGTTGGGGATGCGCCTTATACGCGAGCTGCGCCTTATACGCGGGAGATTACGGTAATCTGCGCTCAATGTGTGAGGTTATATGGTTCGACAAATACTGTAAAACCCATGTTAAGTATAAGCCACTATTTTAGAGGCCCTCTTTGGATTATAGGGCCTTCTTGAACTCTGGGTGTGAGTTATAAACAAATGTACACTGTTAGTATTAGATTGGCACTTTTCGGTATTCATAAAGATGGTTATGATTGATACCTAGCTGACGTGATGGTAAAATATCTCGAGTTCTCTACATCTTCTCTCTTCTCGTAAGAAAGATTCTGTATAATACTACAACATAGTTAATCAAAGTACTTTATATTTTTAGTCCGTGTTATGGGAGTTTCAGTTCGGCATTCAGTACGCCTGGATGTTGTGTGTGTTTGCTGTGGTGATGGCATACAGCATCGTATGCCCCCTTATTACACCTTTTGGTAGGTTATCAACTAAATGTTCTCCACTAACACTGGTCCGATGGCCAATAGCTCTGGTTGCGGGCCAGTGATTTATTCTATAAACTTACCTTGAATTTGATAACTTGGTAAGTTGAATATTGGAAAATACATTGCTAGACTGCTGGTCGAGTTGGCCAAAGGCCCACAATATTGGGGTCAGCAACAGTTAGCTAGTTCAATATATAACAGCATTACTGTCAATATACCTAACCAGGAGGCAGCATCATACACAGGCCACCAGATCACTTTTGACATCTGTCATTGCTTTGATATTTTAAACAGTTTAATGACCATTTCGTTCTTAATAATACATACCACACATTTTCATATTGTGTGAAAACAGATTATCATTTCTCTTTACACAGGGTTAGTCTACTTAACGATGAAACACATAGTTGACCGCTATAACATCTACTTCGCCTATGGACCGTCAAAGATTGATAAGAACATCCATGCCAGCGCCATTAACTTTGTCATTGTGGCAGTCATAATGTTACAAATATGTGTCACTTTCTTCACTATTCTTAGAACAGGTAAGATCCACTGTTGTTCATTATTGAATTGTATTCCCTGGAATACAATTCATTCACATCTAACAGTCCACGCTAGAATTTTGTCCAAGTCATACTCAGTGACCTCAAGGCCTCCATGCACCTATAATTCAACTTGATAGCTTATTGGGAGTGCTCAGCCGTGACCAGGCAGTGCACACGGCCTCCACACACCTTAGATTCCTCAAATTTATGCCTCCTTGTCATTAACCATGGCAATACAATTCATCTCAGCTACGCTGAGCAAATTTCCTTGAATTTTCATTAACCCATCAAATACACGACTCCTCGTTTTATGTAGACTTTGTTTAACACTTAAGATAGCATCTGATGTTCATATGTTTGCTAACACCTTTGGAACTGCATCCCTGATATTGTTATTGGCACACCCATGCCTATATCATGAATCTAGAGACTAATACAGCAAAAAGGGGTGACCTCTACAGAAATGGAGATGTGCTTATGTTGTTTTAGCAGAATGCTTATAACAGTCTCCATTGTCTATATATACAAGTAACCTAAATCGGGAGATTCTCAAGACATCTATTTTAAAAATGTGTGGTTTACATTCGAAAATTCTGATATCCATTTGCGTCATTGCCGATGAAACTTAAGAAAAGTGCAAAAACTTTCTTTTAAACTTATTCGTTCTTGCTGTACTGGTCTGTAGTTAATGACAATATCATATATCTTTATTACAGAGGAAGTACAAGGGATTACGATATTCTCCTCAGTAGCACTATTTGTTACGCTAGTGATTTTCTTTGGACGGTTGTGCTTCGGATGGTTTAGAGGATTAAGTCCGATAACTTACAAGGTAACGTTTTAAAGTCACAATTTGCGTATATACTTTCAATTCTTACCATGGAAGTACCATAGTCACGCACGTATAAGGCGTTGCCAACTACCGTATTGGCATGTATGAGTGCCGGGTCCTTGAATGAGTGCCGGGGTACAGGGGCATCCAAATTTTGAAATGCACTTTAATTTAAGTCTTGAATAAGCGCCAGTCTTGAATTAGCACCAGGGGTAGTCTACTTGAAATCTATGAGGGCCCGGGCACTTATACTGGCACTGAAATTTTCCTTTCCTCTTTGTTATTATCAGCATTTCAAGGATACAGAACAAGAACCTTCAGTGGAACCTGCCACGGATGCCAAGGTGGGCCTTACTTTTCTTTAATTTGTGCTTGTGAAAGAAATGGACATAAATATCTCTTTGGGTATCAAATGACATACTTATGTGAATGGTTATCTCTTGTCAATAAAGTAAAGGACTCTTGTCAGGTAGCCAATATATTTAATTCTTGATTGGCAACGTGGTAAAATATAATGTAGTGTTTGCTATCTAAATTTTAGTTATCAATAAACACTGTTCTCTCTATCCCTCTAGCCCTTCATACCCAATGTTCTTCTGCGAGAACAACAGGAGACCCAGGCATCAGTAAATGGTGGCGGACAGGTCAACAGTATCGGACAAACCTACGGCTCAACCGACTCACCCGAGAATGTGGCTGTCTCAGCGGAACAAGTCCAGGTGCACCCGGCAGCAACAGATACGTTCACCCCCTGACTAGACGCCATTGCATAGGTCTTAGTATGTTATCACAAGAAATAATAATATTAAATATAAGTGTATAATGTTGGTTGTCAACTAAGAGGCTATGTGAAATCGTTATTAGTGGTGATGCTTCTTGTTGGTACAGATATAAACGTTGCTGGTATTACAAAGGTAATAGTCAGTCTGCTTGCTTGAAAGAGTACCTACCAGGGTATATGTATATATAGCTTGCTGAGATATTTGCTATAGATATACAAATGTATAATTATTACAAGGGTTTTAATCACTTTAGATGGAGTTACAGCTTATTCATTTTTTTATTAGGTATGTCTCAAATGAAAATGTGTTTAAATACTGTGTTGCAGTTGACCTTATTTGTTATAACTTTTTATTTCGGGTAATGTCTCAAGTTATTATTCAAGTCCGCTCTTTATGTTTATATACAGCCAGGATTCCTCTGTAATATGCCTTAGTCCTAAAATAATTCACAAATTATATAAGTCACAAAGTTTAGTATCTCTTGGTCCAAGTATCTGTATGTATCAAATCCTATCATTTTCACTTAATGGCTATAATCAATTGCAGGGTAAATGAGTCACTCAGTTAGCATTTGAGTTATGAAGTTGATACAAAACTTCTCTAGTCGTATCATGATGTACAAATAATCATTAGAGCATCTGAGTAATATAGACGCCGTTTCCTTATATCATCGGTTTGTAGAATTATCGTTATGTGAAAACATTTTTTCCCACGGGATCCTATGTAAGGTATCGTTCCCAATCGTGAAATTGGTATTGTATTGAATTGTTTTATATATGCACATATTCATTTATATTTATTCAATTTATTCACTGCCTTTGACTATTTTTTCTTTTTTATTTGAAGTTTACTTTCATGAGATGACCTTGGGCTATTTGCATATTGTCATTGAGTTCGCATTGAGGTCACAGAAAAAATTCAACCAATGACAGCTCAGGATTTCCCCTATTGGATTTGCATTATATTTGACAAGTAGATATATGGTCGTCCTTTAAGTACAGGTCGCGGTCATATGTATGTTGTCAGCTATTTATTGAAAAACTTTCCTAGCTATATTTCACCAGTTAATGAGCTACCCTTAACAGTTGTCTGTTTTGATATGTTACCTCTGTATCTCACTGTTCATTTTCATGATTATCATTGTAACAATCAATAGACAAATGTAATATGTATTGTTGATGTAAGAAATATTATAGTCTTTGTTTTTTTTTCTCTGTAGATAGGTAGATGAATCGATTATATACATGTATTACTCAAATGAGTCTAAATATCCCTACTGTAAGTGTAAGCGTGTTGAAGTGAATGTGAAACTGGTGTTATTATGTACTGGTACTGGTAAATTGCCTGCGTCTCTACTTAAATGTTATGCAATTAAGGCATTTCCACAATTAAAGGGTGCGTGATAAAAGAATGATAGATTCTTCTAGGATTCATCAGTCACTTTGTAATGTATTGTATATTATTGTTTTGGTAATTAATTCTCTTTGTCTCCCTGTAGTTGTAGCGTTTTGCCTTTTTTCCCCTTTCCTTTTGTTCTGGGATAAACAAATTCTAAAACACTTGACAAGACGACACTGTTGTAAAACACTACCATATATCAGTTGAGGTCTTTCCCATCTGTATGTGAATACGTCAAAAGGTAAACTATACAGATTCAACCATTACCGTAACTTCTCTCATTATAAGCCGTATCTTATTCGAGAACCATAAGCTCCTTGCTGCTTAAATGATCGGTGCAAAGAAGGGACGTGGGTTATAGGAGGGTATTATTTGACACAGTACTAATATAGTGCGGCTTACATGAGAAGATTTACGGTACTTATTTTAATACTGGGTCCAAATCTAAGAGTGAATCATATGTGGGCCAGAGTTAGTTAAACTTACCTAAGATATAGCTACAATGGAGTTAGAGTATTTTATATCTCATATTAAGTGTCAAAATCTGTGATGGATGCGGTATGGCTCACAAATATCAAACTAACAGTAATTTGACTTTGATTCAAGTTATTCTGTGGAGAAAATATCAACAGACTAGCTTGCACAGACTAATCAGTACATGTTACCAATTACATGTTACAGTTGTCACATTTTTTAGTCAAAAGAGATCATGATTTAATCCAAATTATAGAATGTAAAGAGAGGGAGGCCGATAGGGGAAAAAAAGTATGTGTAATGCACATTTATAACCAGTCAAAAATGTCTACAGTTATGAACGATATAGCTTGTATTTTCTCAAAAATGGAATCAAGGTTGGAACAAGAATTTAAAGTAGCTAACCCCAGAATGTAAATAATACGTCAAAAATTATATCGGTAGTACTACAAATATTGGTTGATTTATTACTTTAATAATTATTCGTGTATCTATTATAAGCACAATAATTCAGACTCTATACCAGAGGTATCTTTGGAAACAGACCAGTGGTACTGCAGGGTCGGTACTGACAATGGTAACTCAAATGCATATGGCTAGGAGATCGATTAACTTATGAACACCATTGAGGTAGAAAGGTATAGAAAGGCATAAGAGTATGTAAAAGAAGGTCGTTAGTGGTTAGGTATTATATAATAATTGTATATATACTTTACCCTAAGCATTCCAAAACCACTCCCACTGCTGCACCTTGTGCCGAATTTAGTGCTTATTTTGATCAAAATTGAATTTATACATGTACAGATATTGGACTTTTCGATGGTAGGCCTACCGTATTCGACATAATTAGCCAACATTACACTTAAAGAAAGTACCTAAAATGTATGTCTAGTAGAAACTACCGAGCCGTTGTGATTCAGAGGTTACAGCCAAGGCAACAATGTTGTCTGGTGAACCGCATTCTAAGTCTTTGTTGGCCGCTGATGCATGAGTGCATCATGCCCATTGGTCGGTATGATGCACCAAAGAAGTTCTGGCGAGCACTTCATTGGAGCATCATGACGACTCTCCGAGACTCTATCAATCCTGTAGGGTCGGCATGATGCTTGAACGTAGCCCTGGCGAGGGCTGCATCTATGCATCATAACGACCAATGGGCAGGATGAATTAATGCATTAGCGGCCTTTAAAGGGTTAACCTAACTGCTGTATGTCTACTGGTTTTGCCTTCTTGTTCTTCATGATATATATACTTCAATGTTATATGAAACGCTTATAAGTATTTCAAATATTAATTTTAATTACTCTGCTTATGACATGAGATTGTGAAAGTCACTAGAGCGTTTATTTTCTTTGATATTGTAATAATTTATCGTGTAGTATTTCATGTCTCAACTCATTAAATTATAGCGTCCGCTGTAGGAAGGAAATTAACTTATCTCCAAAGATGATTGTGAAAATATCAGTTCTCATAAGAAACTGTATACACATCACAACTATTTTCAAAATAAATCCTCGCATTTATCCGTCGACATTTTCTTCCTTTTATCTTTATCAGAAAAAAGGGAAAAACTTATTCTATAATGACTCTTGCTCTAAAAGCAGAATAAATAGTAACATATATCTATATATTATCGATATCTTCCATAATCCCACTTATTCTCTGACTCAAATAATCTTAATTCAAGTATATTGATATCACTTGTGTTTTTCCATGGTTTGGACAGATCTCTTAAACTGCATAGCTCATAACTCGAAATGCATGACATTTTTTGTGTGATATTATACAAATATACTAATATTAACTGACTCCATTGAATACACCACACAGTTATTCCGGTGATAACGATAACGTCGAGAAAAGATCTTCGTGAATCATCAATGTCTCAAACCGTACTGCTTGACACATTTCTCATCACATATATGCATCACATATTAGGGGAGCCCTTGCTTACTTTGATCTGAATGCCTTAGCCAATGTCTTCTTTTCATCATGTTGATTTTACAAATGAATTCCTGTGAATGTTTACATCGTCCTTACTATCGGTTGCCTCTAATCCTCATAGCGAGATGTAAGTCACTTGGCATCACGGTGACCCTCTTGGCGTGAAGTGCACACAGGTTGGTGTCCTCAAACAGGCCCACCATGTAGTATTCGCAGGCCTCCTGCAATAGGGACCTTTGTAAATTAAGATTCCTAAAATCATTTATGAATATGCTATCCCTTTCTATAATTATAAGAGTGAGCTGTAATTTGCACTGATTAGCAGTATCTGCCAATACCAAAATTGAAATACCCCACTCTAGGACTAGGCCTACAATCTACAGACTACACTATGTCTATGAATAGAGATCAGGATATACGCGAACCAGAGGCCTATTGGATATTTCTGAGGTTAGGGTATTTGACTCTATATAACAGCAGTGAATGTCCACAAAATCAAAATGTGCAGCTTATAGGATTTTTGTGAACTCAGGGTGCAACTTATAAGAGGGTGTGGGTTATACGCTGGAATTTACGGTAATATCCTTACCTCGGTCAAATGTGTTATGGTAGGGATTTCTACCCTCGTTCTACATCACTGTCCTTGAACTGCAAAACAACCAGGCCAAACAACCATATCAAAACCAACCAACATTTGACAAGTAACTTCAACTGATAATCCATGACAGGAAATTAAGCTTATAGTTTTACCTGTAGAGCAAGAAGTGCCTGTAACTGCATCCGGAGGCCTGGGTGAATGTCCTGTACTATTTCCCTTACAAGCCTCTGGAAAGCTTGTTTGCGGATGAGAAGTTCAGTCGACTGCTGGTACTTTCTGATTTCTTTGAGAGCACGCACACCAGGCCGAAAACGCTGAGGTTTCTTTATCCCTGAAAGATATTGAAAATACATTACAGTAATAATATATATTCCAGTTATTCAAAGTGAGTGGGTGAAGGGAAAGCATCAGTGTATCCATAACCCCCGCCGCTCAACATAAATGTTATACCCTTTTTTTTCTGGGGGGGGGGGGGAAATCTTCACTTGCCCGTGTCCCAGGGAATGCAGCTGGCTATAATTAATCGACATTCTAACACTTTTAAAATGTCAATGATAATTTGACTCTTATAATGTAGTTTTTCTTATACACGACTGTTTGCGATGGGCTCTCGATGCATAGATGTAAGGGAGTGATCATTTTTTAACAACAGGGGGGGCTGGTGGGTTTGAGGGGGGGTCAGAATTTTTTCAACCCCTTGATCGGGGGGTCAGAATTTTTTCAACACCTCTGATGGGGGGGGGGTCAAAATAATTTCACCTGTTTTCAGTGGAAAACCCCGCGCGTTACTATAGGCTAAAAGGGGACGTTTGCGCGTGATTTTTGTCCCTCTTGGGGGGGTTGAAAAAATCTTATCCCCTCGAGAGGGTGGGGTCGAAGTTTTTTCCGCGCGCAAACCCACCAGCCCCCCCCCCCCCGTTGTTAAAAATGATCACTCCCTAAGGCCCTGGGAAAGAAAAGAAAAAGAAAAAAAATTAAAATCCTCCCTCGTCACTTTTTTCATGACTTGGTGATGAGAAACAAGTTTATTTTTTGGAGTGGCCTTATCAGTTCTTGATGGGGGGTAGGTGTTGTGATAACACGGCATATGCATCGGATGATACGAGAATAACTCATAGTGGCGCGCGGCTGACTCTGTTCGGCCAGGACCAGTAGTGACATCATTGTTGTTTTGTCATTACTACCTTGTCGCCAGTCTTCACTTTTGAAGTTGCTGGCAACAGATTCACACCTATTTACACAAATCAGGAAAAATTTTAAACTTTTATTGGTGTTTTAACTGTACATGAACTTGGTTTTCACTTATTACTATCTTGTAATAAAGCCGGTATTTGTGTCAATATTCGCCAATTACATCTCCGACTTCCTTCATTTATCATCATTTACATCTCACACACTGTAAGTAAATTTAATACATCAGTCATGTTATGAAAACTAGAGAGTATAATTATCTGTGATAACTCGACGAAAGTCATAGATTTCTTAGTATCACTGCAAGCCAGTAAATGAGCTTATTATTAGGGATTGGCATCCGAAATTTTATTTGTAGATAATCTAATAATAAGTTGCACTGTTGACAAGTCTGACATTTTACCAATAGAATGCTTTTTGAATTATGAAAATTGAGATACCATAGCCAAAGATATAAACATTTTAATAATAGAATTAAATGATATTTTTCTGCCATGGTTTTTCACCTGACTGAGCAGAATATAGGACAATCAGCACCATATACACTGCACTGTGAGGGCAGTGCAGTTTTGACTTTGGCACACATATTTATTGATTATATTTTACCAGATCAAGATATTAGAAAACCAAAAACATCATATTAAAGAAGACACTTTGCCGCTCACAGCAATATAAGTTTTCTAAAAATCTGAGCAGGGATGCATCTTAAAATTTGAGGGAAAGTTAAAAATCATGGTTCTGGAGTAAAATCTGCAGCGTCTTAGAGTGAATAGGCCAATAGATCACCCGGGTGATCTATTTGAACCATTTTTGGCCAAACTCACTTTTACTCTTTTGCCTCTAGCACATTGGCGCCAATAAATAGCCTAAAAGTTATTTCAGATTATTGATCAGCACATATTTCTGGTCATTTTGTTGGGGGTTTAAAAAGGTGAGAGAAATTTTCATATATCAAAAAAATACTGAAAAATGGGAAAAATTCTGAATTTTTTGAAATTTTCATTTGTTTCAAGCTACAATATAAAGACCTGTATTTTAAGCTTCAGATTATTGCAAGGGACATTTTAACTGAGTAAGACTTAGTATAGTTATAACAATTTTGAGAGATGGTGTCAGGCCCAGAACTATTCTCCTCAGGGAAAATATGACCAACTACACGGCCTGTTATGAAAAAGAGTATACATTACAGAAGGAAATGACTGTTTTTCGGAATCTATGCCCTTTTCTACATAAGATAGAGGAATTTCATTGAATTTGGTAGGAGCAAACCACATAAACATAGACCTTGATGACTGCTCACTTTACTATAGTGACAGATATACAGTAGGCTGAGTGGTTCATGGGCACCCGTCCCTATTATTATTATGTCTTATGATATTGGTTGTGGGGAGCAGAAAATTGCCAATCCGCAGAAATCCCAACAAGCTGGCAATAAAAAAAAAATCAGGGATAATGCTAGCCATTCGCCAAATCACCAATGGCGAATCCAAGGTAATTTTGGCTAATGCTAACACTGGAAAATTCGCCAAATTGGCTAGTTGTGGCAGGTCATTGGGGTTGTTCACTTTTGAATGTATCACCCAATTTACACAACTGTATAGTATACTTATTGACAGAAATAACCTTTGATGAGTTTGTCTATTTCACTGTTTCCATCAACCATGCATTTATGATTTAGGCATTTCCTTTTGATGGGTACATACATTCAAGTGCTTCCTTCAAAATCAAATATTTTTTTTATCATTATTAGATTAAAGAGTACAGAAAAAGTATATCTCAGCATTTATGGACCTGTTCATAACTGAGACAAACGGCAAACATTATTGTAGGTAAGATGTTTTGCTAATTGGTTTTGTATTTGGCTAATCCAAATTTATGTGAATTCGCCAATTTGGCTAACAAAATAACGATGCTAGCATTAACCCAGAAAATGAATTGTCCCTTTGTTCGCATGTATATGTAGACCCTACCTCCTATAGTCCTTAATTTATGTCCCGCAGAGTCCAAGTTCAAAGGCCGAATAGATCCGATAACTCTTTTCCCCTCTGCTACAAAATCTGAGCCTGAGGCTGAGGCTGAGGTGCTGGAAGTTGAAGTGCCACTTCTTCCTTTGGCTTCACTAGTTTTGCATTTGGGGGACATATTGAACTTTTTCTTCGCCACTCTGGTGTTCAAAGATGTTATCTTAGGAATCTGTGGTGTGTTTTCTTTCCGATACATCTGTTTTATGCGTGCCATTTTGATTATTATTAACTTTATGCATGAAATAAGCAACTCTGGCAAGGTGCGACGTTTGTGTCGTCTGCTGGAACAACGTGGAGCTCTTCAGCATAAGAGGCGATGATGAACTACTTCCGGGATCCAAAATGGAGCAAGAAATCGAGAAGTTGCGCCGTGAATTGGCCACAAAAGACAAAGAAATACTTGAGCTAAAGGAACGCTTGAAGAAAAGGGTTTGTAATGGCCACTTTGGCTTTCAAGATCCGTGTGGACATTGCTATTTATCATGGTTAAACACATACAATATCTCTAAAATACCTATTATCGCTCACTCACGCCGGCCTCGCCCACACCTCGCCTACACTACAGGCTACAGGCTACCCGGAGATGAACCTCACTCAAGGAGATCAACACTTAGGTTAGGCCTTAGGGCCCAGTCATTTATTGCTAGGGGGGGGGGGGCATGATGGTGGGCGGGAACCTACGGCCACGGGGGACGACTTTGGAAAGCCATTTCACAAAATTGTTAATTTTTGTTATGAATGGGACAAGGTGTGGGCGACCACAAATGCACTGTACTGTAGGTGCTACATCCATGTCAAGGTATAGAAAACAAGCTGCAACCCTGAGGTAGATGGTTCCTGGTGTGATGTGTCACATGTGCAAAAGGGTGCATGCTTGGAAAATCGACCTGGCCCTCCGTGGAGACGAATGTTGACGCTGCCACGATTCCCGGAATGCCCAGCCAAACGGGGGTCCGGGCGGCAGAGCCCCTGATCAAGGATATATACCAGATCTCATCTGAATTTGAATTAGATTCAGATGAGATCATCTGAAACTTATAGAAACTTAAATGGAAGATTATTATTCAGATGAGGTCTCATCTGAAAACAGTCGGAAGTGTGTGACAGCATGGTCCCACCACGTCCCTGAGGAACTGAGGCGGCGTGAATGTTTGTCTCCAGTGTGACGTCATTCTACTTCAGGCCAGGTAGAAATCCCCAGAAGTCACCCAGATGCGTCACATGTAGGTGTGGGTTATCCGGTCAGGGTTGCAGATGTTGTAGTTGGAAAGAGTGGGTCTATCCTCAGGAACCCCAGGCTCCTTGCTCTAATATGTGTGTGTGTCGAGGGGAGCAAAGGGTCCTGTGTGGTGTCATATGTACTCATCAGGCTGGATTTTTTTTCTACCTTACTATGTGGACTCTTGCATGTGTGGAGTCCCAGGTGCCACAAGGAGGTGAGTCAAAGGGGTGATGTGTGAGACTCCTACCTCCATCTACCTTGTTAATTTATGTGTGTATGTAAGGGGTTTCATTGTCGACCCATCCCCAGCTGGCACTAATTAGTCTAATAGATTCAGTTAAAAGTTGATTTTATTGCTGATATGTATCAATAGTGAAACACAGAAGAAAGCCACAACAGTTTACAGGATTCCAATATACATATACCATGTCGTTTCAGGAATCTGGAGTGGATGAAGTTTTGAGTCCTCTGTTTGACGATGCTTCAGGATACGATAACATTCCCACTTTACACACATCTGAGAAGCTGGACAATGGAAGCATCTCCAGATACAGTCGACAGTTGATCCTTCCTGAAATTGGTGTTTCAGGTGAAGATTTAGCACATGCAAATGTATATAGATATAATTTTTTCCACCTGGTTTTCAGTCATACTTTGGAATCCCACCCCCCCCCCCCGAGAGAAGTAGAGTAAAACCTAGGGTACATGCTACAGCCTGAGATGCATCTACCAAACCAGGGTCATATCAACATTACATTACCAAATTATTTTTAGAATCCATGAGTGGATTTTAAAATTAGAAAAAATCCGAGGAGCTAGCTGCTAGAAACTGAGAAATAATCAGAGATTATCAATAACAAAGAACTTCTATTATGGTAATTTCAGGACAAGTGGCCCTACAGAAGACCTCTGTATTGATTGTTGGTGCTGGTGGACTCGGTTGTCCATCTGCGATATATTTGGCGGCTGCAGGAATCGGTGAGAGATCACGCTGATAACCTCTTCTAACACCATTATGGTTTTAGGTTTTACACATATCTATGTACTAATTGTTACTCCTAATAAATGTATATATTTACGCCTAACAAACAGCAAACAAAATCGTGTGATGTTTCCTGCCATCTTATTACTGAAATTCTATGCTTTACATAATTTATACAAATAGGGCGCCTTGGGATCGTGGACTATGACGACGTGGAAAAGAGTAACTTACATCGACAAATTTTGCACAATGAGGCGCGGGTTGGCATGTCAAAAGCTAAATCTATTGCTCTCTCGTGTCAACAGTAAGCAATTGTTCCTACCATATAGACTGCCTGGTAAACCTTATTACTTGAAAAAATGTTAAGGCATGAAAGAAATTCATGAATTTCTTTTTATCCTCTTACCTGTTCATTGCTAAAGAATTCTATAAATTTCTTGAATCACTTTATCCTCCTAACTCTTCAGGTCGCCAAGAATCCTATAGATATATCGAATCGCCTTATCCTCTTACCTATTCAGGGTGCTCCGCCCCCTTTCCCTAAATTAAAGATCATATTTTTTCTTTCCCTTACTTAGGATTAATTCCAAGGTGGTGTGTGTACCATACCGCACCTCTCTCACCAGTCAGAACGCTATGGCTATTGTCAAGGATTACGACGTTGTATTAGATGCCACAGACAATGTCGCTAGCCGCTACCTACTGAATGACCTTTGTGTACTCACCGGGAAACCACTTGTCTCTGGAAGCGCTCTGCGGTTTGAAGGACAGGTAAAATCAAAACTAATCAAAGATTCAAATTTGAATATAAATAAGGTATGAGGTGAATACTCATTATGAATAGGAGGGTGTATTATAGCAGGGGTGGACACGAGTGACAGGACTTTAGTATATAGCAATGTAATTCTCAAATATTTTTCAAAGGAAATCTATATAGGAGGGGGAGAGAATCAATGGCCCACAGCTAAACTACCGGTACTAACTATTGGCCACTAGTTCAGTGTTAGTGTCTACACCTGATTGTAAAACACATAAGTCTAGATGCTATGTAAACGTCAAATAATGTGAATTCCCATATCTACCGTAATCTCCCGCATAGAAGGTGCAGCTCGCGTAGAAGGCGCCCCCCCCCCAACTCACGGGGGGGGGGGGTATTTCACGTAGAAAGCGCCCCCCTAAGGGCAGATTTTTGCAGTTTAGTACTGTTCTATAGTAAAAATACCCCACCTATAAGGCGCACCCCAAACTCAAGGCAATGCCCCTCCCACGTATAAGACCCAGCAGCATTTTGTTTGGCGTAGAAGTGAGTTGAGTGAGTGAGTAGGGTTTAATGCCATTTCGACAGCTAAGGTCATATTCATGGTGAGAAGTACATTACACAATTTCACATGGGAATGTGTCACCGCCCATGCATATGTGCACCACACACATCCTGAGGGGATAGGAAAGCGGAGATATAGACCCTTTTAAGTGGGCTAGGGAAACCAGTTTGGCGTAGAAGACGCGCCTTATACGCAGGAGATTACGGTATATCATATATGGTTTACTATGCAGCGATCTCAGTAAATACATTGTATCAACAGTCAGTGTGTGAATTTGGACGTCCAGCAACATGAAATGATAAATATATAATTATGATTTCAGTTGACAGTATATAACTATAAAGGCGGACCGTGCTACAGATGTTTGTACCCAACACCACCACCACCAGAGATGGTCACCAACTGTTCAGACGGTGGCGTTATCGGGGCAGGTATGGAGATCCGTTTCAGTTGAACACTAAAAATTCATAAACATTCACTAAAAAATTTCATAAACAGTATATAACACATATATTACTTACGATACTTCAGTCCCTAAAACTGTATTTAACCCTATATAATTTATAATTACATGAAAATAATTTTCATTGTACACTGACCAAATGTATATTTGATAACTAAATCTTGTACCATGAATTAGTGGATTCTATATCTTAAATCTTGTTGTCTGTCAATGTCAAGCAATTGGTTTAGTTTGGTTCCTAAAAAGGCACCTAATCCCGGTTTTTCTCGTTGTAGTGCCGGGCGTTATTGGAGTACTACAGGCCCTAGAAGCCATCAAGATAGCATCTGGAGCAGGAAGTATCCTTTTCGCAGAACACATGTATGGATGTAACCTTCCAGGTTTATTTTTTGTTATCAAATTTTGCTTGGAATCAGCTCTTTATATTTTGTCTACACTGGCTATAAATTAATCTAGAATTTAGAGTTGCTCCCGAAAATTTCCGAGGTTGATTTCGGACTGGACAAGCAAAGTCCGAGTACCCAGTAGATATAAAAGCATGCAAGTCTCGATTGAAGCATGTACTGGGTCATGAGGTAACTATCTAATTTTTTTATTTTGTAATTCATTGCAAATCGCTGTGCTTTTCATTACAAATTGTTGGCTCAATTCCTTAATGGTAACTCAGCTCCTGTGTCACAAAAACTCTTGATGTTTGATGGACTAGATGGGACCTTCCGCACCGTGAAATTACGCCCGTCACAAAAGAAATGTTTGGTCTGTGGTGAAAATCCGATGATAGACCGACTCATAGACTACGAACAGTTCTGTGGGGCACGGGCATCAGACAAGGTAATGCATCTATTTTCATACTTATCCAGTAAACTGTGATGTTGTGGCCACAAATCTGTGTCAATGGGTTTACTGCCTTTTAAGTCCTTATACATGTAGATAATTAATTTCTTTGTTCCATGTTATTGGCTCAAGGGATGCCTTGAGGTATAGCCAAACGTTTCTACATGTATCATCCTTTTCGACCAGATTGACCTCATATTTGATATCTAGTTTTCAAGTAAGAAAATGTTCCAATTTTGATAAAACTTTGCATTGACATTGAATGTAAACTTCGATTTATAGTCACGCAAAGGGCATGTTTGATAAACCGCTTCATTTTACAGTAAGCAAAGGGAGCAGTCATCTTTCACTAGTAAATAGGGATCAGAATTTCTTTAGGGAGTGATCATTTTTTAACAACAGGGGGGGGGGGGGCTGGTGGGTTTGCGTGCGGACGCACTAAAAAAATTTCAGCCCCCCTCTCAACAGGTCAAAAATTTTTCAACCCCCCTTGGGAGGCAAAAATCGCATGCAAAAGCGCCCTTTTAACCTAAAGTAACACACAGGCTTTTTCGCTAAAACAGGTGAAATTATTTTGACCCCCCTAGTCAAGGTGGCGAGAAAATTCTGACCCCCCTGGTCAAGGGGGTGAAAAAATTCTGACCCCCCCTCAAACCCACCAGCCCCCCCCCCCCCCTTTTGTTAAAAATGATCAGTCCCTTAATTCTCCATTTCCTGCTTTTAGGAGATGGTTCTTCAGATTCTCCCCTCTACAGACCGGATATCAGCTAAGGTAAAATCTTTTAATGAAATAATGATTGACTTTTCTTACAATAAGGGAATGATCATTTGAAAAACAAAAAGCAGGGACTGGTTGGAATTCTTCAGTTGTTTCCCTATTTAATTACCTTTATATCTCTTTACAAAAAATATGCATGTATCTAAAGGGTTCTAATTGGAAATTTCAGGGTTTTTTTTGTGCTCAGTTACATTCATCCGTTGGAATTATCACTCCCTGAGTTTGGATTAAATATAGAATTAGGCTGTAACCCTATAATTTCCAATCCTTCCGGTTCAGTGAAATAAATGGATATCCCTCGTTTCAGGATTACAAACAGGTGGTGGACAGCACAGAGCGGCACATCTTGGTAGATGTCAGGATGGAAGTGGAGATGGACATCTGTGCCTTACCAAATTCTACAAGTATCCTTACTGATATACCCAGTAGTAATCAGTACCAGGTCCAAATCAAGCCCCATGTGCGCCCTGAAGATGCGCCTTGCACATGGTGTTTTACAGCACTTTATTAATCTAATACAACCACCAGTGACAATTAGCATCTCACAGTATGGGTCACCTTGTGTGTGAGGTGCACCCCACATATAAGGTGCAGAGAGTTTGGAGATTTGGCCCAGAAATTGTGATATCATTTTAAATTGTTCTCCTCAATGAATTTTCAAAATACAAAAAGTTGTGTGTAGCTAGGACCCTCCTGATTTGCTTGTTTAATTAACGTCCTAAGGCCGTAGGCCTCATGGGACTGAGGACCCTCCTGACCCCTATGTGTAATAAGTTTATATATCAAATACAAGGCAATGGCATCACCCTTGCGGATACAGGGGGAACTATTATCCCTATTGTAGAGGTACACGTTATTAAACCATAGGAGTTGGGTACCGTCTGACGTGGCGGGTGAGTCGAGTCGTCGGACGTTCCTCAGGTTCCGGATAGGTGGCAGAACCGATCCGGGTCTGTGGGGACATCTGACGACGAACACCTGGGTCCGTATATAAAGCCCAGGGCTCAGCCGCTACGTCAGAGGCCCTTCTGGCCTCCACACCATGTAAACCACTGTCTTTTAATATTAGCTGCCTCTTTGATATCATCCGGCAGCCGTGAGTGTGCGTTAAGTAATAAACCTAACCGTTGGCATACACTTGGAATACTGTCTTACTCTTTCTTTCCGAACCGTAAGACCCGAACCCCCCAGGTCCGTAAGGCCACAAACCCTTACACTGGTGCCGTGACCAGTTAATTCTGGTGTATAGCCCGGACGTTATAACGTCCGAACGGCTAGTACATGGGTTAGACACCCTTAGGGAAGCTAACCCAGCAGGGCAATCACTTGCCCAAGAGAATGGAAATGGATCATTAATGCTCCAAGCCCATTCGGACTCGCAAGATGCGGAATCAGCATCTTGGAGAGATCCCGGACCCCACTATAATGATAGTGAGGAGAATCTGCCAGACTCTGTACGACGCGAACAGTCTATACAGAGACATAGTAACTTAATAGGCCAACAATCGCTTGTTGACGAATTAAGTGATTCGATGTTCGAAGTTGGTGGTAGTACTAACCCAGAACATCCGGCACCAATGCGAAAAAGGGTAACATTCGGAGAACTGCCTTACAGGTTACCCAGGCCCGAATTACCAATATTAGATTATAGCGCTATAGATGGCGACTTAACCTATGCGGTACCGGAAGGTGAGGAATTAAAACGACCGGATGTCCTGTTGTTGAATGAAACTTATGTAACTTTGAACGAGAATTTAAATACCTTGGTCAAAGCTAAGGATGAAGTATTCCATGAAAAACTTCAGATGGAAGAGGACCTAACTGGCATGCGAAAGGAATTCGAAGCCAGAAGGAGCGAGTACATGAAAGAACTCGAGAATGAAGAACTAAAACTTCAATCTATGAGAGAATCATTCAACAAAGAATATGATAATAGGCACATTCGTATCCAAACATACATAGATACGAACGACCAACTAAACCTTGATAAGGCAAAATTCGAATCCGAAATTCGCCATTATCAGGATGAGTTGGATAAATTGAAACTTCAGTGTAGTAAACAAGCTGAAGACAATGAAACCATCCGGGTAGGCATTATAGCTTACAACAAACAACTGGAGGAGGATAGACAGAAACTCACAAATGAGCTTCAGGAATTGCAGACTACTGCAATAACTCTAGATAAATATGTAGAAGCAGCCCAGTTAACTATAGGTAATATAGATCCAGCTGTGGTATCTACAATGTTGGGAAAGACATCTAAAGATGCAACCCCAATTAGATACAGCCCATTCGTTGATGATGGGGCTGACAAGAATGTGGTATCCGGAATCTACAAGAAACCGGATAATGCTGCAGTAAATGGAACCGCATCTAAACCAGTAATTCCAATGCTGGATACGATAGGTCCGGCACCACCCATACCAGATTTGAGTCACAAAATCAAAGCGACTCACGATGGTGCTACAGGGAATAATAATAATACACCCGTGGCACAACCAAGAGCACCCGGACCAATGAGGCATATGTTGACACCACCTTCATATTTCCCCCAACCCGGCCACAGTACACCAGCAGTACCAAGATTACCGAATCCAACCCCAGGTTCTGGTAATGGTCCTACTGATGGACGTTTTCCGAGACCAAACCCGCCACAAAACAATATTAATGGCGGTACGTATCAACCAAGAGCATCTTCCTATGGATATAGAAATAATTATAATCCATCAGGAGGTGGTAATTATCAAAATGGTAATAGCTATAACCAGGGATGGAATCAAAATGATTCTTACCCTAGATATGCGTCTTCTGGAAACACCGGTTACAATGGCGGATGCCCTGGTGGTTCATCCGGAAGCTATAATAATAATGGTCCACCAGGAGGGAACCCTCCAGGCGGCCCAGGAGGATCCGGATCCGGAGGATCAGGATCAGGAGGAGATGGCAGGAAACCAAACAGGAGAACTTCTATGCCTGCAGGGATGCAAACCATCTTTGATAGGAGCCAATGTATCCAAAACCTTGGCATTGACTGCTACCGAAAGGGAGCGGACGGCATGGAAGTCATGAACTGGAGCATGCGAGAAGCAGATAGACTATGCGGATGTAATAATCCGGCACGTAGGCAGGCACGGATACCCCCTCCATATGATTCTAATGATCCATGGAAGGACAGGTATCAAGCTTTTGTCGACGAAGTCAATTGTAGTGGATGGACAAAAGAAGAAGCTCTGCCATATTTGATTTGTTGGTTAAATAAAGGCGGAAAAGTAGCTCTCAACCAATGGAGAGCAGCTTACGGAATATACGGTACCTATGATCAATTGGTCGAATGTGCCGCATACCTTTTCGGATCAATCGTTAGAGAAGATCCGTGGGTAAGCTTTAAAAAGAGAACACAAAAACCTAAAGAATCACACAAAGTCTTTGGTTTGGAGCTACAGGACTTGCTTTCGAAAGCACGTCCAAATTGGGCTCATGACGATGATTGTTATCTACAAGAATTGTTTATACAATTCTATAGTGGATTGCGAGATCCGGATCATAAGCAAGTGGTGTGGGACTCCTGGAAAGATGACACTTCCTTCAGTGATCTGTTCATAGCAATTGATGGACATGACATGAAGAAACGTTTAGTAGGTCTTGGACCTAGTCCAGTAAGAGCAGCTCCTTTCCAATACGGAGGTACACCTGCTCCGGTATATGATACTTCCCAATTAGCTCCAGTTGAATCGAATGAAGTTGATGAGGAAGATGAATATGTCTCCGATGAAAACGGAGAATATATTGGTTCAGTCCATGTGGCTGGAAAGTATTACCGACAAAAGCGGTATAGGAAAGTACATTCGAGAGGGAGAGGAGGATCTGTTGCTGGTAAAACAGCTTCCGGATCAACTCAACATGGCAGTGTAGCCTCTACGGCGAACTCAACTGTAGCAGCCACTGTTGCTCCGACTAACATGATGGAAACATTAATAGCCGGATTAACAGAAGCTCTAAGGAGACCAAGAGTTGATAAATCTCAAAGGAGATGTTTCAGATGTCAGAAACTGGGGCATTTTGCTCCCGAATGTATGGCTGAGAAGCCTGTTCCGCGTAAACAGGAGGGTGTCTCTGGGATAAGTACAGAGGAAAACTAGAAAGGGATCTCCCGAGGGGCAAAGAAGGGGATCCCAGTGACAAATCTTGCCATAATATCACCATCCGTGACGATGGTTCGCATTTAGTAACAAGATCGCCTAACACCGAGGTGGTTGTAGACACCCGGAAGGTTAGGGAAGCTGATATAACAGGTGCCACGGGCGCACAGGGGAAACCCAATATCAGTAACGAGGCAGGCGGCTATGAATTAGCCAAGGTCTGTGGTGCCCACCTGCCCCCGGGTCATCCTTGTCTTGAATTCCTGAAAAGATGTGGATCGACTCCTGGTGTGAAAAATGACGTTCCGATTGTCACGGACATACCCTCTGTTCTAAACGGAAGGCGGTGGTATGTTTGCCTCACTGTTAACGGAAGATCTGCCGAATTCCTTGTGGATACGGGAGCTAGCCACTTTTGTATCTCCAGGGGGTTCTACGATCTTATACCGGATGAACATGAGACTCTCAAATCGGGAGGAAGTGCTCAGACGGCCGACGGCAGTACCTTGCAAACGTATGGTAGAACTTGTGTGAAACTACAGTTGGATGGTATCCATGACTATGTCATGAGCACCACCGTTGCGGATATAGCAGATGAGGGCATACTTGGGTTGGATTTCGCATCCCTGTATGGTGCTGTGTTAGAACCCCAAACAGGAGTGTTGAGTGTGAGATACCCGTATCCCGTAAAAGTTAGATGTGTACTGAGACAAGTGAGCAGTATGGCTAGTGTGGCACACACTGTGCGAATCCCTCCGGGAGTAGCCTGTGATGTGCTTGTAAGAAGTGATCCTGCAATGCGTAACAAGCCTGCAGTGATAGAACCGGATGTAGTTACGTTATCAAGTATCGGATTAAATTCTGTAGACACGATAGTAGCGAATGCATCCTGGTCGGTAGTACCTGTCTCCAATACCGGAAACACTACTATCTACTTGAAAAAGGGACAAGTTTTTGGAAATGTGACCCTTTCAGAAACTGTAACGGATAGTAAGCTAAGCTTACAGAAGGTAACAGGGGATGATGAAATTTCGGAAGACTTACTTAAGTTGTATGAAGAAACTTCATAAGAAAATCCGGAACACCGGAAAGAGTTCTATGATATGCTCTGTCAGTATCATACTGCCTTTGCCAAACCTGGTGAAAAACTAGGTACGACAAATAAAGTATTACATAAAATAGATACTGGAGATGCCGAACCCTTTAAGATACCGTATAGACGGTTACCTTTAGCAAAAAAGAGAGTAGCTGAGGATGAAATAAACAAGATGTTGGAACAGGATGTAATAGTCCCTTCCAATAGTCCATGGAGTAGTCCTGTGTGTATGGTAACAAAGAAAGACGGTACTATCCGTTTCTGCATAGACTACAGGAAGTTGAATGGAATAACGAAAAAGAATTCGTATCCATTACCGAGAATAGATGAAACCATTGACTCCTTAGGGGGAAACAGCTGGTTTTGTACCCTAGACTTGCAATCAGGCTACTGGCAAGTGGGAATGAACCCTTCAGATATGGAGAAAACTGCATTTTCGAGTCATATTGGATTATTCCAATATAATGTAATGCCGTTTGGACTGTGCAATGCACCTGCAACATTTGAAGCAATGATGGAAACAATTCTAAGTGATTTATTGTGGAAAAGATGTCTTGTATATCTTGACGATGTCATAGTCTTCGGAAAAACATTCGAAGAGTGTTCTAATAACCTGAAAATGGTACTAGAACGTATTATTTCTAATGGTCTCAAATTGAAACCTAAGAAATGCCACATGTTTAGAAAGTCCATAAATTATTTGGGCCGCATCATCAGTGATGAAGGAATAAAGGCTGATCCGGAAAAAATCGAATCAGTTACGAATTGGAATAGACCTAAAACACCCAAGGAAGTGAGGTCCTTTTTAGGATTCTGTTCCTATTACAGGGAATTTATTCCGAATTATTCTAGAGTCAGTTACCCATTACAAGCAATAGCTAACTGGACTCCAGGAAGTACCAAGGAAAAATTTCCTTGGACGCATGAACAGGAAACCGCTTTTCAAAAGCTAAAAGACCTGTTCACGAGTACTCCCGTATTACAATATCCGAATGAAACGGATCATTTCATACTGGATACTGATGCTAGTAATGATAGCATTGGTGCAGCTCTCTCGCAAGTCCAAAATGGGAGAGAAGTACCGATTGCCTTTGCCAGTAACACACTGAGCAAGACTCAGCGCAATTACTGCACAACCAAAAGAGAGTTGTTAGCAGTAGTCGTATATACCAAGAAGTTCAAACATTTTCTATGGGGAACGAACTTTACTTTACGTACGGATCATTCCTCTCTAAGGTGGCTACTGAACTTCCGAGATGCTGAAGGCATGTTAGGCCGATGGCTAGCCCATTTATCCGAATATGGGCTTGAACATCAACAGATTCAGCATAGACCCGGAGTTAAGCATTTAAATGCTGATGCTTTGTCTCGAATACCAATCCGGAAATGTGATAATCCGGATTGTACTGATTGTGGAGCTCATAGGGCAGTGTTAGCAGGGATTCGAAGACCATTCGTACCCCTAGTTGCCAGTATACTGGATTGGTCTATGGATCACATACGACATTTCCAGGAAGCTGACTCGATAACTGCGCAGCTACTGCAATTAGTACCAAAGGGTATACGTCCAGTTAGACCAGAGGTCTCTCTGGAAAATCGAGAAATGAGAAGGTTTCTTGCTCAATGGACCGAGCTTGAAGTCCGGAAAGGCGTGTTATACCGTTGGAAGCCATGTAATAATGGTGAGAGAATCATGCAAGTGGTGATACCACATGCTATGAGACATGACATTATGTACTTCTGTCATGGGCATCGGACCAGTGGTCATTTCGGAAGGAAACGTTCGCTAACACGACTTTCCAAGAAATACTTTTGGCCTGGCATGACACGGGACTTGCAAAGATGGGTAACCACCTGTCTGGATTGTTGTAAAAACAAACCCGGACCCGGGATGGGCAAACTTCCCCTATCCCAAGAACTTTTCGGAGTTAGATTCGCAAGAATCGGGGTAGATATTATTAGTGGATTTAATACAACCGCTAATGATAATACCTGTATGATGGTAGTGTGTGATTATTATACGAAATACACTAAAGTATTTCCACTACCGGACCACAAAGCAATTACTTGTGCCGAAGCTTTTGTAAAAGGTTGGGTACTAAGCTTCGGTGTACCATTAATGTTACACAGTGACCAAGGCAGAGAATTCGAATCAAATCTCTGGCAGGGTATGTGCGAATACTTAGCTATTTGCAAGACTAGAACCAACCCGTATAGGCCACAAAGCGACGGATTGGTGGAAAGGTTCAATAGAACCCTCATCCAAGTCCTAAAGTCACTCGTAAATGAACATATGGATGACTGGGATGAGCAATGTCATTTCGTGACACATGCTTATAACAGTACGGTACATTCAAGTACAAATTGTTCTCCGAACCTTTTAGTATTCGGAGAGGATTTGATAATGCCTGCTGACCTAGTTTTTGGAGTCGTAGGGATGGACCTTGAACTACCTTGCCATGTAGTTTTTGTGGAATGTTTAAGAGACAGATTTAGAAAAGCATATGAGTCTGTCCGAATTGATTTGGAGAAAAGTGCCAAATGGCAGAAAGTAGGATACGATACCGATCTAAAGCATCGGAAATTCCAATCCGGAGACAGAGTTCTCAGATTACATGAACCGCTTAGACACATAAAATTAGCGTCTAATTGGGACGGTCCCTTTACTATAACACAAGTTATCAGTGATTGTAACGTAATTATTAAATCTGACCTTGGTCGACTTTATAAGTCAAATGTGGCTAGATTAAGGAAATGGTCTGGGAGGGAGACCTCCACAGAAATGTATGGTGAAAGTTCCGGAAAGATCCTGAACCAGAATCGCATAATAGACCAGGTAGAGAACACTACAGTGAAGCGCGGCCGTGGTAGACCCAAGAAGTGTTCCGAATCAGTGACACCCATGCCAACACCGATTAAGCGTGGAGGAGTTAAAAAAGTCTCGGCAGGTGAAGACAAAAAGAGGAGGAAAGGTGTTTCTAAGGCTAAGAAGCACCTAGAGAAAGCTCTTCAGACTGTCAGGTCCGATAAAGAACTATCCGAGAAGGGGAGATACGTTCGCCGCAGCCCCCGAATTGCCCAGAGGACTGCAGTGACCTAACCTGTATACACAACGAGTGTAATGTTTACATTTAGAGGAACGGATGACAACTGACCCTAAAGGCTTATTTGTCGCCCCCGCATGATTTACCAATGGGTAGTGGACGGATAATCCGGTGGATTTGCTTAAGCTTTCCATAATCTCCACTTAAATCCCCAGACGAGTCATCGGGGTGAGCGATAATTACCTAAAAACAATCAGTTTGTTGATGTACCGCCTGTAGCACGTGCGTTTCCGCATGACGTCACCGTGTCCAGTCTCGGCTGACCTCTCGTGACCCCGCGAAGCAACGGGGAAATGACGTCACGAATGCTGGCCTGTCGCCATATTGTTTTTCGGTAACGTCTAAGACGGTCGAGCTCGCTCCCTTCTTGGATTTTACCGGCTAAGCAAACCCCCCGCTGCTCCTCCAGAGTCTGTCTCCTGGTAGACAGACTCCGTTTGTGTCGGCCCCGGCGCCGTAAAAGCCGGAAAAAGGAGTAGTTTACTCCCGTGGGCGATTCCCCAGTCATGGCTGAGGAATCCGTAGCTGCAGCCAAGCTATCCGGTGACCCGGATAAGCTGACTCCGTCCGCAGAAGCTTTTCCGGAAGCTTTGTCGCCTGTTACACAGGAAGAGAGCGAGATGATGGACGTGGAGGAACCCACGGATCGCTCGTTCGAGGAGAAGCTGGCTTCATTCTCACTAAATGAGCCAGAGAAACTGTTATCTCCACTCCCGGCCGAGGGATCCGGAGCGACTGCGAGTGCTGAACCCGCAGCGACAGAGTCCGAAACTACCCAAGTTGACGGACAGAAGGATGAGTGGAAGCCAGCAGTGGCGGAACCTTTTCCAGCTAGCTACGATGGTCGCTACCTGTATGTCCACCCGGAACTGCAGGCACAAGTGACCTACGCGGACGGGACACCAGTCAGGATGGACCCGAAAGTCAGGATAGCTATCGAGGGCGTCATGGCTCCCGAACAGCTGACCAGGATGCCTCCCGAGTGGCTTCGAGACTGGCCGTGGTTCCAACGGGGACTTATGGTGGACGCTGGTTTCCGTGAAACCGTGTATGCAGCTAACCGAGCCTTCGAGCTCGGAGCGTATCCGAAGCCTGACAAATCCCTGTGGAACGTCAAGGCTACGAACATCAACTGAGTAGGCTGTGTCTGGGATACCGATGGCCAGACCTACCCACGCCCTAGTGCTACCCGGACGCCGTGCCGGACCACTAAGGAATTCAGGGAGGCCGCTGCTAACTTCGAGCAGTGGGATGACGGTTACTACATAACCGAACAGGAATTGGTGGATGTCCAGAACAATTCACTAATCGGATTGGACCGAGCTGCAGCCCTTCGGACGGTTATTGTCCGCCATATGACTGCCGAACAGGAGGCCCAGGAAGAGGCTAAGAGGGCCGCGGAAGCACCCGCACCTCCTATCCCCGACCTGAAGCTTGCCACCAGAAGCTCCGCCAGTGCTACATCAGCTACCGGCAGCACTACTACCCCAGTAGAAGCCACGACCTCCAGCACATCCGGAACCCAGGAACCGGAGGAAGACTGGAAGGTCAGTAAGAACCGACGATCCGCTGCTCGGAAGCTCAAGAATCTCCCGGATTCTGCTAGAGCCGAGCCGAAACCCAGCACCTCAACCACTGGTAGTACTGCCATGGAGGTTGAGTCGTCTGACGAGGAGTCGGTGCACGAATCCTCGGTTGAGTATGATGAGAAGGCCACTCCATCAACTCAAACCGAGGCCGAACGTTGGGCTAACGCCAAATCCGGATTCAAAACCCGGATTCCGACGTGTTTCTCCGACTGTGCGTACGGAGTTAAGAAGGACGGCTCTACCCTCTATGCCTGTCCAGACTCAATCAATAAGAACGATGAGTCGGATGATGAAGATTGGATGCGTCTTTCGGACGAGGACCCCAATCCGAGCAAAGCCTATCGAAAGATGTGGCTTATGCTAAACCACACCGAAGGGTATTACACTTATACCCAGAGGAGGAAGCTGCGTTGGGCTTTAGAGAAGTGGTACGGCGACGATCAAAAGTCCTGTCCCTTCTCTATCTGCCAGGATGCGAGTGATGTCTCGATCCGGACCTGGAGTACTCCAGCCCGGTTCCAACGGCATCTGGTAGAGGCCCACTTCCACCATCACCCGGTTTACATTTGTGATCCGAGTTATGGTAAGAAGGGCAAGAAGTGTACTACGAAGGTGCAATACAACCGACGTAGTGATCTGGCTAGACACCAGAAGAAATGCCACGCAGAAGGTTTGGACGGGGCACGGAAGCGCATCATGGAGCTTCATCAGGAACTCATGAAGGAGTTCGACAGTCTGAGCGAGGATGCTTGGTCTAAGATCCGACCAGGGGACCAAGTCCTCTGCGAAGTTCCGAAGACCAAGGATTCGAAACTCCGAGCAAAGATAGTCCTGACTCCTGGAAAGGGTAAACTGGACACGCACGAGTCTCTCTGGCAGAAATGCGAGGAATCCGGAAAGGATGCAAAGAGAGCTCGTGAAAGGAGCAGGAGAGATCAGAACCGTGGCGGCAACGGTAATGGTCAGAGCACGACTAAACCGAAAGTCAGAGCAGAGGACCGTTCCAGGTCCCCTCTGGCAAGGCACCCCGCAGAGCAGGCTCAGGGCACTCCGGTGTTCAAGAAGCCCGAACCTGCCGGATACGCTGGAGCCGTATCTAAACCTGGGAAAGTGAGTTCTCGAAACTTTCCGTCCTTAAACCAGGGACCTGGACCTGAGAGCCAGACCTTGGTGGTAGGAAAGGATGGTCGCCTTATGCCAAAGAAGACCACCGCATCTGCTGCCGCCGGATCTGCATCCGCTCCAGCCGCCCCACCAGTTACCTTTACCCAGGAGCAGTTAAACATGTACCTGCAAATGGGACTGAAACAGAATGTACCACCTGCCTTCTGTGTACCAACGACAGGTGTGTCCGGAAGTCCTAAACCCGGAAGTGGTCCACAGGCCGCCTCGACTCCTCCCAAGGCTGTCGCTGCACCTGAGAAACCAAAGGACGCTATTACCATTAAAACCGGTAATGCGGAAGTTTGGTTCGAGAAGTCTCGCCAAGGGGAGGCAGATGTCCAGAAGGCCATCTACACCCATTGGGAGAAGTGCGTTCGTGAAAAAGCGATCGAGTTTCATCAGGGTCTCCTAAACGAAACTCTGTTGTGTATGAAACAGGTGGGCGACGCTGAAAAGCAACGTCTCGAGACCCTCATCCGGGACGATGTAAAGGCCCAGGAGGTCGCTGCCGCAGCTGCCCAGGAAAAAGCAGCTATGGATGTGCACGTGTTGGAGAAACGTGTAAAGGAGGAGATCACTCGGAACACCAATCTGAACACTAAGTTCATGAGGGTGTTCGGAGTCGACTTGGACGAGTGGGACGGCACTCCCGAGTCGGCTCTAGCTCTTCTGAAGAAAAAGCATGCTAAGAAATCCGTTTAAGCATGCTAGGGTTATTTCTCCCATAATTTTTTTTTTTTTCTTTCCAACACCAAATGACCAGATATAGTCTTTGCGGAACCCTATAGGTCTGCGAAGGTTTTATTCACTAGTGTATGAACACCTATGGTATGTGTTCCGGGTTCCTTTGACCAGTCTATTATATAATTCAGGTTGTATAACTTTTATTGCACCCTGAATAGCCTATTCGGATTTATAACTTCATCCATGAACAATCCGATAGTAGACTTGCTGCTGTGAGACGTATCCGGATGCCAGTTCCAGACTCCTGCTGTTACCCGTGCTAACCACTTACTAGGATGGACTTTACGATTTACCTCTACAACTCATCCGTACTCCCGAATGGACTTATATCAACTACTACTATTACTTCCGGATCAACCTATATCGGACTATTATTTACTTATGTCAACTAAGCTTAAAAAGGATTACGTTCTCTACATAGTTGACACATCCGGACTATTATTCTACAAATCTACACCATTCGGATATACTACAAACTTTAGCACTACTAGAGGATTGTGGGTAGCTGCCCCAAAATCAACTACCGTGTTCACTCTATATAAGGAAACTATAAACTTTAGCACGTCCATCCCGTGGTTAGCTGACCACACCTACCTACTAGTACCCGGAGGATACAGCAGAAGACTTCAGCAGCATTTATAATTCCTGTATATTGTATATAATGTCATATTTCTATTTTTCTATAATATTATATGTATGTGCATATCCACTAGATACATATTATGATACGGGTACATAGATATTTTCTTGAAACGGATCTCTGATTATTATTAGTATTCATATTATAAGATCCGTTAAACCTCACCAGAAAACACATATTATTGTCCTGCGAGACAAATTGTATAATAAGTATATTGATCTGGTGCTATAAAGGTTGTTAGGTACACGGTGATAATATATCGTTATTATATTCATTACCACACCGTGAATTTTTTTCTTTTTTTCAAGTGTATATTATAATTAACCCTATTCGTACTACTCATGAAATCTTTAACGGATTCGTATGATAATAATATACGACATGTCATTATATAGTGATGTTACTATAACAGTCTTCTTTAAGACTACATATTCAAATGTGGTGTTAATAACTACAAACACACATACGGATGTTATTATGTGATATATTTTATTATCGACAGTTCCGTTACACATAGCTGTCATCATCACATGTATACGATTCATATTACTTGTCTTATTAATTATACCTGAAATATAATATAATATTATGTGGTATAATAATTAAATAGACAGTTCCGTTTCGCATAACTGTCTCTTGTTCAAGTAATTCGTATAATATTTCAACATCCTAATCGTTATATGTAACTACATTTCACTATCGAATATATATATATGTGACATCCGGTTCACAATTTATTTGGTGTTAATGTTATACCTATGGTTGTACCTCTATTACTAAAGGTTTAGACATGTAGAAATGTTATCCTAGTAATATTATATGTATAACACCCTCCTAAATGTCTGGGGGAGTGGTGTAGAGGTACACGTTATTAAACCATAGGAGTTGGGTACCGTCTGACGTGGCGGGTGAGTCGAGTCGTCGGACGTTCCTCAGGTTCCGGATAGGTGGCAGCACCGATCCGGGTCTGTGGGGACATCTGACGACGAACACCTGGGTCCGTATATAAAGCCCAGGGCTCAGCCGCTACGTCAGAGGCCCTTCTGGCCTCCACACCATGTAAACCACTGTCTTTTAATATTAGCTGCCTCTTTGATATCATCCGGCAGCCGTGAGTGTGCGTTAAGTAATAAACCTAACCGTTGGCATACACTTGGAATACTGTCTTACTCTTTCTTTCCGAACCGTAAGACCCGAACCCCCCAGGTCCGTAAGGCCACAAACCCTTACACTATTATTGAACAAGTACCGTAATCTCCCGCGTATAAGGCGCACCTCGCGTATAAGGCGCACCTAGAGTTGAAGAATATTGTCAAAAAAATCAAAAAATCATAACTTTGGTTCTACTGAATGGATTTTCAAAATTAAAAAAACTATGTGTAGCTAGGGTCTCCCGCACCCCCTTGAAACCCCCTCTGTCATTTTTTTGAGGAAAGGAGAGTGTAATATATCAAAAGAAAGCTCTTGGTGTCCCCTTTTCGGATCCAGGAAGTACTAAAACCTCGCGTATAAGACACGCCTTATACGCGGGAGATTACAGTAATCAATGGATAATTCATGACGCGTGTGTGTTAGCAAAGGATCCTTTGCTAACACACACAAGTCATGAATTATCCATTGACTACTTATTTTATTACACGATACCAATAGATAATCAATAGAATATCAATAAATTCAAGTTGAAAACAAAAATTGTTCCCCTTCCCCGAGACTCAAAGCCAGCCATAGTGTGTGTACACGATCGGTACATACACCTCGGCACCCGGCAATCATTGGTTTGGTTTGAACGCGTCCAGCAGTACCATATATCCTCTTGTTAAGTCCTGGTCAATTTGCCACTTAGTAAGGAGGTTTAGGTAGTAGACAGTACTAATACAGGCCTGGGCTTATAAACGGGGAAATATGGTATGGAGCTATAGGACAGGCAGCTCTGACCACTGTGGTGTAATTCTAACTGAACCCGTTGGTTTGGTACAGTGCACGACTGGCCTGGTTATGGGTCAAGGTGCTGGACGTGTTCACACTACACTACTGTTGGGTGGCTTTATATCATAGAGACATGGTTCTAACCAAGCATTTCTCATCAGTCCCTGTGGCGCAATGCATAGTGACTTGGACTAGGGATCTGAGACTGCAGGTTCGAGCCCTACCCTGCCCATGAAAATTTTGTGGGTTTTAACATGTAACATATGACATGTAAGGTGTGCAGGTTAGCTATGGATAACTGCACTGGGTGCCTGTTATCCTTGGATAACCGCACGCCTTACAAAAGTGATGCTACAGCCTTCATGGTGTGCAATATCGACAGGTATGTGCATTGGAGTATCCAGAAAAAGCACCCAAAATCACAGAAGTCGTGTAATAAAGTGTACTACACGGTACTTTTTGAAAATGCATGTTATTTATCATACATCTAATATATGTAACAAGACAACTTCAGGAATGCTCTGATGTACCTTGACATATGAAAGATCTCCCGATATCCAGCATAAAAAGTGAATCTACAAGCACTGTGCTGAAGGATAAGGTAGCTGCAATGAGTTCATCCGGCACAACGCTACCAGGTAAGTCCATCTTGATTTTCTAGAAACGGCGTAGGTCGCATTTGATACCCCTGCAAAATATACTTCATATTTGCCAAGTGATATTCTGTAATGCATCTGCTCAACATTTTTCTTTTACCAGTCGCCTAAGGGTTCTTCGGGAATAAACTGTGGCATTTTACATGTTTTCTTTTGTTGCAGTGTACGTTGTGTGTCGACGTGGAAATGACTCACAGATAGCAGTAGAGGCCTTCAGGAAGATACTTGCAGACAGTCCAGTCACAATAAAGGATATACGAGGTGGCCTTACAGCCTGGGCTAGGGATGTTGATCCAGACTTCCCTGTATATTAACAACTTACGGTACTTTATATATAAATATAGGAGATACATGTATTTTATGAAATTGTAGGTTATAGTTAGGTGCTTAAGATACTACGGGTACTACCGTAAACTACCGCGTATAAGGCGCGTCTTATACACAAGGTTTTAGTTCTCCCTGTATCCACAAGGGGGACATAAAGAACTTTCTTTTGATATGTTGCATACCCCCTTAATTCATAAGAGCACATATGGGGGGTAGGGAGGTCCGGTGGGCCCTCGCTACACATAGATTTTTGAATTTTAAGAATACAATAAGTAGGACAAAAGTTACGAATTTTATTTTTCTGACCGAATCCTAGAACTAGGTGCGCCTGGATGAACAGTTGGTTCTCACCTTTGCCACTAGAGGGTTAGGGTACATCCACCACGGCAGGTAGCTTGTAGCACTGCTAGCCTTTGGTATATTAAGTGAGCATCCAGTGTCACTCATCTCTACTACCGTAATCTCCCGCGTATAAGACGCGTCCTCTACGCCAAACAAATGCCTTGTGCGTCTTATAGGATTTCTTCAAGTTGGGGGTGCGTCTTATACGCGGGGTTTTCCAACATCTCATTTGGGAAAATGCGCCGATGACAGCTTGAACTCATAGCGCCAGCACCGCGGCAGACCGGGAGGTTTCGACGCGCTCGCCGGGGATAAGGCCCACCGTGTGCCGATGACAGCTTGAAATCATATAGCCAGCAGCGCGGCAGACCGGGAGGTGTCGACGGGCGCTCGGCGGGTTTGACGCCGACCGTGTGCTGATGACAGCTTGAACTCATATAGCCAGCAGCGCGGGGGTGCGTCTTATACGCGAACCCCCCCCCCCCCCCCGCTGAGTTGGGGGGGGGGCGTCTTGTATGGGTTTTTTTTTACAAATCGATTCAGGGGGGTTGGATGCGTCCTCTACGCGAACCAGCCTACCGTGAGTTTGGGGAGCGTCTTCTACGCGGGAGATTACGGTACTAAACATGTATACAATCACTCACATTTAGTCAAGTAGGTATTTCATGGGTATCATTTGATACAGCACCTTCTGAACACCAGCAGGTCTAGGCCTACAGTACTAGAGTGAGGGGTTGGGGGAGAAATGTGCCCGAGTCACGTGACCGGATGTACCATAAACATCTAGAGGCAAATTCTTCCACTATCTGTTCATCCAGGCATATAGGCGGTGTGCATACACGGGAGATTATGGTACATATATATTTTGAATATACCCGGTAGTAAATTTTGCTATTCTGTGTATTTTTTTTTTTGTTAAGTACTAAAAATTAATGTGATACGTCAGTCAGTTAGGAATCTGAGATTCTAGGAATACCATCTATGATATTTTATACCGATGGAGCTATATAGGGCAATTTGAAAATACAGCTGACGAAGAAATAATCCGTGTCGGTAATTTATTACCATTAAAGGGTATTGCGAGGGTTTAATAAACTGCAGACATATCAAATATGTAAGTCGAGTCTGGCTAGTGAGGATATTCCTGGTAATAAATAAGGTAAAACACATGTACCATGAGTTATCATTTATTAACATGATTATATATAACATTACACGATTCCCGTGTATAACAGGCGAGCCTTTTATTTTTATAAGTCTGGAAATATCTGGTTGTCCCGCCTCTCCATTTAAAATCAATTCCTGTATCTGCTTCAAGTGCCATTTCTGAAACCAAAATAAGTGTATTTGGTTACCAAAGAATATATACTATATATATTTTATATATTGTGTGTGTATATATATATATATATATATATATATATATATATATATATATATATATATATATATATATATAGACACATATACATATACGCATATATATATATATATATATATATATATATATATATATATATATATATATATATATATCTCAGATCTCACAGAAAACGCTTCAGCTGTTATATTTGGTGTGTCTAGAATGACAGATTTGCATCTACTGAGAGTTGCATTACAAGATTTACCAAAAAGAGGGTAACTGGAATAGCTCATAAGAGTTAGGCTCTGGGTTAAGCACAAATTAAAAGGAAACTTACTTATACAACATCCTTGTGTGAACTCTTTACAAAGGTTTTCCGCTTGTATTTTCTCGTTTTCCTAAAGAAGAAAGTTGAACAGATGTTAGAAATAGAAAATGTTTCAGATTCAAGGTTTAGTCAATCATTGACATCATTAGAGTTACAAATGAAGTTACAAATATCACAGAATGTACAACTGGTAAAATGTCTTCAGAGATCATCAATATTCATAATATTTTATATCCTATATGATGGTGATACAGATACATACTTTGCGCGTCCTCTGGGTTCGATGATATTCCTTTTCTGTAAACTCTTAAATCGATCTTCGAGCAGGTGACCCTCAGGCTGGAATAAATAAAACCATTGTGTTGTAGATTTTAATACAATAGTAGAGAATAGTCCTGTGAGACATGGCACGGTGACTTGTAATCTTGTGTCTAGTTTCAGTTGGTGAGACTGATAGGCGTACTATCATCTGGGCTTTTGGTAGTATATAGCACAAATTCAACCTGAACTACCCACTGCAGCTAAGTACTAATAGTCTGTAGACTGTCCATTCTGCATGCACCTCACTCAGCTGCCACAGGGACCTGTCTTATTCAGTGTTCAATGTCATAGTCAACAGGTGTGTCATTATGAGTATACCCTGCTCTGCCTTATCCCCCCCCCCCACACACACACACCCAACCAACTGCCAATCACCTGGTAATAGTCTGTACCTCATAACAAGCCAGTGGTCAGCAAACCGGCCAGATCACCCCACCTCTGTAGAGGAGGAGCACAGTGTAAGGACACCTGCATATATACATGTTTTCACAGTGTTCCACAAAATCATTTATGAAGTGAAATATAATGAAACGAGTAATTAAAGTAATGTTTAATCACCAACAGGATATACATATTCTGAGAAAGCATTATTTCAATGTAAACTAAAAACGTTTACACAGAGAAGAACATAGTTCCACAAGGTGTCCTTACACTTAGACCTCCTCTGATCTTAAAAAATGCAGACATGGCAACACACACTTTAGCACTGATTTCTCCATAGAGATCTTAAACAGTGAATACCTTGGTCAAATACAGAAAATATGATCCAATTGTAGAGACAGTTCTAAAACAAAGGGTACAGAGATGCATTTATGAATCTTAAAATGTTCTGATGGTAATCTGCCATAGGGCTCCAAATGATAAAATGTCTAATCTGTGAATAAAATCAAAAGTATGAGATATATTCTGGAAATTCCTTCACTGATAGTTAAATACACGCAGTGTTATTATATTAGAACATTGTGTAGGAATAGTCCATAGCAGAGGAGCCACAGACAAAAATAGATTGCAGGCCCCCCCTACGCTTAACACCGTGGCAACTCTGAACCATACACTAGTAAACAAGTCTTACAAGTAGTAACCTAGAGTCGCCACGCTAATGATAATTTTTCTGAAAGACTTCTCTTATATTTTCATTATTTGGGTGGGTAACCCTTCAAACAAGGTAGGGTAGACAGTAACGTTGGCCCAGTGGCCAATGACCAGTAGCTTGGACTGTGGCTCAGTGATTTTTTTTTCTGGATTTGCTTAGTAATAGGTCGACTTGGGCAATAGAATAGTTGACAATGCACTGACATGTACTAGACTGCTGGCCCGGCCGGCCCAATGCCAACATTGTTAGTGCCTACCCCTGCAAGGGAAACCATTCATAAGCTGTTTGTTTAGGAACTATGATAAGTTCTAAAACCTCACTCACACATACACCGCACTCTTTGTTTAAGGGGGAGCATCCCATTCAAAATGTGACAAAACATATATGAAAAATAGCCCACCTTTAGTTGCCGTAGTGATCCTTCTATTTCATCACTCAACTTGATCTCCAAGTCAGGTTCTTCGAATGTTCGGAAAGTTAAGGTAATAACTGCCTACTCTAATTCATTTAAATAAGTAACCAAAACAAATGTTAAGAACCCTATGTACCTTGTGCTTTCTTTCACTTTAAAACCATGAATGTATTACGCTGAAGCTTTCAGGCCTACTAGGAGGCCTACTCAATGACCTGGGAGTGTGATTTCAAACATTCTAAGAATGATTGAATACTAAAAATAAAAGAGTAAATATTGTAACAAAGGATATTTGTGCTTTCCAAGGCGTTTTGTCTTCGCTTTATTCGCCTCTGCCAACTGTTTCTTCTTCTCCTCTCTTTCCTGGAGCTTTGCGTCAAGTTCTTTAAGCTCCTTCTTTGTAGACCTTAATCTGTAAATGCACCAGTGAAACAATAGGGGATGTAAGTCAGGGTATTAGAAGGAAGTGAATAGATAAAGAAATTCTGAATCCGATGCAAAATTCTAGAAAACTTTGATCTGAGAAAGGGACTTTGAGAAAATTCTAAAACAGACAAATTCTGAAAACTTTCATCCCTGAATGATACCTGATAACCATTGGTGGATGTACCAACAGATAACAAAAAAGTAATATTATACACATGTACACTGAAAAAGGCTCTATAGAATTCTACGCTACCTGAAAATTTGGTTATCTCGTATTCTGTCTGCTTTGCGTTTCTCTGCCAGTTCCTTTTCTAGTCGTTGTTTAGCTTCTTTCTTTCGTGCAGTTTCAGTTTTCTTGTCCTCCCGCCTCACAGGTGGGTTGACAGAGAGGGCCATTGTGTCGTCTTCGTCTTCAGAATCAGAGTCAGACTCGTCAAAGAGACCCTCTGCTAACTCTTGTGTCTTGGATTCCTTTGAAATAAAATAGACCACTGATAACTGTATGTCAATGTTCATTATTCATTGCAGATAGTTCCTGATATTTTGAAGAAAGTGGGAAAAGGAACTTGTTAAGACTCTGTCATGCAGTATTTTCAGTTATGGCACCTTTCCCTACATCATTTTCCCAAACACATTTAAACAAAAGGAGGAAAGCGCTGAAAAGACGCAGGCAAATTGGTATACAGGGTAACACACAAGAGAAAGATTGAGGGAAGTGATTTTCAAAATTTATCCATATACTTCAAAAATGGCCTCTCACTATCAGTGTAGGTAGAAACTGATTGTATTTCAGGGTTAGTCTTGACATGTAGCTACCATGATAGAATATCATTTTTTCTGAATAAGATAAAGAGGTATTTTATTTCTGAAAAATCTGTTAAATATCAAATATGCACTGCCTTTCCAAAAGGCTCAACCACTCTGTCTCCTATAATTCTTTTCTATCGTAGTTAAAAACAATTACAATTGCTCCTACAATAGTACTTACCTCGGTTGGGGCATCCTTTGCACTGGGGAACATATCATCCATCGCACGAACGACCCGCTTAGCTCTCTTGTCCTTCTCTTCCTCTACTGCCAGCGCCTTTTGTAACAACTCCTGAGGTGACAAAGATAGCGATAGAAATGTATTAAGATACGATTTGTAGAAGGCACCTGGCATTTTTTATCATGCTGAATACTTTATCATAGTATCAAATTACCAGACATACTCAGGGATACAAGTCAGGGTGTATGAACAATTTTGAAGTAACTCAGAGTACAAATGGACATCTATATTCAATAAAAAGAGTACAAAAATATGATCCACAAATTGGGCTTTGATTACATGTATGGGTACCAGGTATGTTGAACTGAGAAATTACGAAAACTTACATCCCTCTTGATACTTTTGGAATCCTTTATGATATTGTGGTACTAAGGCCACACCAAATTTAAAAAATGGTCAATGGATTTTCTGTTTTAGAAAATGGAGCGGGAGGGCGAAATTTATATTTTATTTTTTTAGGAAGATTTGTCTGTCTATGATACGGGTGGGATCCATATACATGATATTTTTCAAATAAAAATAAAAAAATTGCATTTTAGAAAATAAGGTGCGGTAAATACATAGACCAACTTTTAAATTAAGTCTGGCTTAATATGATATGTTTCTAAAGTTATCAAAGGGGTTACTGCTGTTATAAGTAAACCCTACCTGGTGATCGTCATACTCTGGGTTATACGATGCACCCGGGTGAGCCAGCTCTATGGCTGGTACTACGGATGGGTTTGTTTTGTATGTAAAGGGTGTCTGCAAAACAAATTAATAAACCACTATTATCAGTAGCACTGGAGCGGGTCATACACAAACGCTCAAAAAAGCACTCTGAACCATTGGTAGATTTTGGAGATTGTACACATATTAAACTGGCACATTTCAAAGTAAAACATCTATTAGACAGAATTTGAAATATGTGTTGTTTGTAAATATATCAAATCTACCGCGTTATAGACTTTAGAATTTGCCATTTATGTTGAACTGTAAACATTTCAGAAATACATGGGCGTTTAATTTAAGAGCTGTACATTCCAACAAGCTGTTATCAATTCATATTTACAATATTTGAACAAAACTTACTTTCTTTCGCGTATGTCCCATTATCTTCAAGTAGTGTTCATTTGGAGCCACGTCGCCATCTATCAAGTATTTAAAAGTATGTAAACCCCACAGAAATATCAAACTGAAATTCTCTGAATTACTCAGACGATACTAAGTAAGGACTCCAGTGCAACAGTGGAAACCCAAAATATATTCAAACCAGAAGACACCTCGAGCTACGAAATGGGTTGTCACAATTGCTAAAACCAATTCAATGTACATGTGGTTGTGAAAGTAGCCATCGACTTAGCTAAGTTTGATTTGGGACAAGTTCTACATGTAATGTAGACGGTTGTGTATATTGTTTGTGTTTAAAAACTTTTATGTGTAAAGAAAAGCTTACCTGCAGGATGCAACTGTTTTGTATCTGAAAGATGACATTAACAGATCATTTTTTAGTTTGTTTTATTGCTGTTACAAGTAGAGGGTGAAGCATCTACAGTTAAGTTCTGATATTTAGCGTGGCTGGTGAATACACATTTAGAGTTTTCAATTTGGTGTATTGCCGTATTCATTTAATCGATGAATTTATTTTGTGGATACAATGTTTCAAGATATATTCCTCACCTGTGTCATTCCATAGGTCACAAGCAGCTTCCATACGATTCTTTTGTTGTTGCTGTTTTGCCTTTGTTACTTTTGTGTTTTCCCTGTCTGATTCACTTTGTCTCATACTGGCAGTCACTTTAACAGGACCCGTCTCCTTTTTCGCCTTCCGTGTCTTAACATTTTGTTTTCTGAAAGAGAATGTCATGTGTTATATTTCTTTAAACATAATTACATTGATGCGCCAACGAATCTGCTCGCCAGCATTTCATTGGAGCATCATGACAATGCTCCGGAACCCTGTAAGGTCAGCATGATGCTTCAATATAGCCCTGGTGAGTTGCTCACCAGGGCTGCATTCAGGCATCATGACGGCCAATGCGCATGATGCATTAATGCATCAGTGCCCCTTAAAGGGTTAATCAGTTAACTTGACTACATTTTCTAGATTCTTATCAGCATGAAAGTAAGGTTGCACTATCACATGCATATTAATACCAGTACAATTCATAGACATCCAGCTTCTTTGCTGGTTTCAAATACAAGCATACCGGAGTATTTACACTTTCTTTATGTCGCCGCCTAAGATTTAAAGGGGGACTAGCACGGCTAAGACATACCTGCTTTAGCAAGTCAGGTGACCACCCCTCGACCAATCTGGGTCCCGCGAATTGATGGCGATCTTCTGGGTTAGTACCCATATTGATAATCTCCGTGCTAGACCCCCTTTAAGTGTAACAAGTTTGTCAATGCATCTGATGAACAAGGTAAAATTAAAAGGTACTTTCGTGATGCACCCACAGAGGTACCCTTTACCCTGTTGACAAAAATGCAGTTACAACCTTGTTGCACTAAGCCTAATGCGATGATGTAATGTTTATCTTCAACGATATCTTATGTTCTTTCTCTAAAAAAATACTTACACTTTGATGGGTTTTATCTTTGGATTTGGCAGAAGTGCAGAGTGACATTTCAGTGCTTTAGGCTCTTTTCGTCTCCGCTTGAGAGGCACTTTTATCAAAACATGAGAAGAGTGACATATGAGCATTATTTTTCAAGGAAATCAGCTCTAATGATACTGTTATATTCATCACTCCAGAAATTGTAACTACCTAGGTAGGTAATCTTTATTTACTGTTATCAAATTTTGGGCCTACCAATCTCGGTCCAATGTTAACTCATGAGAGTAAATATCATATGCACCATATATATCATTGGACAAATTAAAAACATTAAAAAACCCACAGTTTTCCTCTTAGAGATTCTTACCTGGTCCATCATCTTTGGCTAAATTGTCCACAAAGAAGATTTCTGAGTCTGTCTTTTCAGAAACAATACCTCTGAAATAAGGATATAGAGTGAGGTTAGCCATTAGGTTATTTAGCAGTACAAATTACAATATCGGTAAGTGTTTTTCATATTCCAAGTTTTCATTTGTATTTGTCATTCTTTAAAATGTCTAAAACTAGGCCATCAATAATATGCTAGGGATTGATCATCTGAGTGAGGGTGTGTTACTGTTACCACAGCAGGGGTATCGACTATCGTGGCTATCGATAGGTTTTGTTAAGAGGCTAGGCCTGGCCCTAGACTAAACTGTCCTTTAAGTCTAAGATTAATTTATTCTCATTAGCCTGGCTGAGTAGCCAATAGGCAATAGGTGTATTCAAAATAAATTTGATGTGTGTATTGCCACTATTCAGGGGGCCATCCACAAATGACGTCATGCTGGAAGGGGGGGGGGTCAGGCCTGGCATGACAGAATTAATTTTCCATATACCTTCAGCATTGCAAAATTGGCAAAAAAAAACATCACAAGGGGGGAAATGGTCAAAATTTGCACGACGTCATGCAAATTATTACAAGTGAAAGAGGGACCATATTAATGTACCGTAAAACCTCACCTATAACCCTACATCAGCTATAAGCCAAATGTGAGTTTGAGAGAGAGAATTCGGCTTATAGGAAAAAGTAAGATTGATTTTCTGAAATTCTCTTTAATCGATTACATCAAACCCTCACCTATAGGCTATAAGCTGAATTAGACTTTCAGGGGGGAAATTGGCTTTATATATGAAAAATAAATCGGCTTACAGGTGAGGTTTTACGGTAATCAATGATTGAAATCGTCTACAATAGAGTAGCATACAGCTTAAGTTACATTTTAACTCCAAACAACAGTGAAATGAGTGTGAGGCACTAAGTGGACTAGTGGCACTGCCAGTACTTAAATCCCAATCATGAACAAACACATCACATCTAGTGCATTATCAGTGAGAGCAAGCATACTTGCCACTTTCACATAAGAAATTTAATATCTATATAAATCAACCATTCATTATTCTTAGTTCCGCATGCTCCCCTATATCCCTACTATAAATTGTGAAAAGTATATTTTGATCAAATCAATAGGTTAGGGGAAAATCAGGATTTTATAAAGGATAGTAGATCACCACAGCAAAGTTAGCCACTCACTGTCAATCTCACGCAGACCATCCTTCCAATTCCACATAAGAAATTTGATATCTATATAATTCTTATATTCATTATTTTTAGTTCCACATGCTCCCCTATATCTCTGCTATTATTTGTGAAAAGGATATTTTGATGAAATCAATAGGTCAGGAGAAAATCAGGATTTCATGAAGAGTAGTAGATCGCCACAACGTGCTGCCCACAGTAAAGCTAGGGGCTCACTGACAATCTTGCGCAGACCATCCTTCCACTTCCACATAAGAAATTTAATATCTATAATATAATTCTTATATTTATTATTTTTAGTTCCGCATGCTCCACCTATATCTCTGCTATTAGTTGTGAAAAGGATATTTTGATGAAATCAATAGGTCAGGAGAAAATCAGGCAGGATTTTATGAGACCTGAAGCCTTCAGTGAAGGGTAGTACATCGCCACAGTCACAGTGCATTCTCTATAGCACCGTGAGTAGTGGCAGATCTCCAACACCTGCAAACTGACATCACGTGAAAAACCCTTAAAGGGTAGAATGACCTTGAGTCGTCCATGTACCTTGAGTCGGCCATTTTCCTTGTTCTCGACTCCAAATTATGATAATAAATAGTCATTCTAATGGGTTTCAACCTATTTACCTTGATAGGAGAGGGGTAGATGTAGATGGTGCTACTTAAATATTTTTAGGAATCCAGTCCCATCCCTCTCTATGGACTATCTATAATATGGGCCCAGGGGCAATATTTTCAGACTGAGAGGTGGATCTCTGACAACCTGCAAACCACCTTGGAAGAGGAAATCAGCAGTAAATGATAAAAAAATGAAAATTGATGATCTCTTGGTCAAGTAAGACAGTTAACTTCCAGTAAAAACGATTATTGCATTACATTCATGCACTGTCAAGTATCAGTTACCTATGAATAAGCCCTTCCTTTGTATTTGATACAAAAGTAGACACCCTGCTATGAGCATTTGATTCACAGTGTGATGTGGCCAACTCAAGGTACTTATGGTTGACTCATGGTACTGATGATGAAAAGTCACATTCACCAGGTAATGAAGGCCTATATAGCATTTAGACTGGCATTATGGCAGTTTAACTATATTAGCTTGACAGCCTAAGATTTCAAGATAATTTTCATACCTATAGTCAAGTGTCCCCTCCAAGTTTGCTTACTGTAGCAGAGACCCAACAATAAGTTATAGCTTTCACAGGGGTCCAGGTGGATGACTCATGGTCACTCTACCCTAGTAGGTATGTCAGCGTTGGGCCTGATATGAGCCTGGACTGCGTCATGGAAAACTGTGCCAGGCTTGGAAGGTTTGTGCAGGGACAGGTCTCAGTGATCAGCTTATAACCATGGGAAATATTGGAGGGTTTAACTGCCTGAGAATTTGTACCCCAAGTACACAAAATTTCCTTCAATTTAGTGTTTGATTTTTTTCACAACTCTAATTAATTGATACCTTAATTAGGTCAATGTAATCAATACCCCCTGATCAAATACATGAAGGAATATAGGAAGTCATTCAAAAGCAGGCCCAAAAGCATATTGAAGAGGTAGTATATAGTCTTAGCATCATCTCTGCCAAATATGAAGAAAATCTATCGTTGAGCACATAGTTTTCTAGGATCAGCAGAAATTTGTAATTGATAATTTCTGCCCAAATTAAGGGATTTTACTACTTTTTATCTTTAAAAATTGATATTTCCACTTCTTTTGGTCAGAATGACCTGGGATGAACTGCATTGCGATGGCAAAGTTCCAGGCTTTCAGGGGATGTAAGCTTTTCTATGATACAGCAAGTTTAAAAATCAGACTAAAATCATGGAAAGGTCACACATGTTCCTTCTTTGTACAGTTTAAAATGATGACGAAAAAAATGCCCACTTTCGATCATGAAAACCACCATAACTTCATCAATTGTCACTTTAAATGAAAAATTCCAAAAGCATATTATTACTAACATGTGTCTCCAAAGGCTGTGCTAAAAGCTAAGCGATCAAACAGCTTTTCAATTTTTAGTGACATACCTACTTATAGACTGTGTCTTAGACTAAGACACAGGGTTTTTCACTAACTTACTAAGACTTAGTAGGGCACTTTCGCGCGACCCAACCTGGTTAACTGGGTGACTTGATCTAGTACATCCGGGGCGTAGGTGTTGTGTATGCCCGGGGGGGGGACACTCAGATTTCTTCTGACGGGGGTGTGCAGCTGGGCCTCTGACAACCCTTACCCTTGGTGAGAGTGATTTTGGGCAAAAAGTGACCCTTGGTGAGAGGGATTTTGGTAAAAAAATGTGCACAGTTAAGTTTTTTATTTTGAAATTTACCCTTGATGTGCGGAATTTTTATCAAAACTGACCATATTTGGCAGAAACTTTGATGGAAATCCCGAAAACTGGCACTTTTTTGATGTGCAGGGTCAAAATGAGAAAAGTGACCCTTGGTGAGAGGGATTTTGGCTAAGGGAGTGGTCATTATTTATCAACAGGGGGGGTGGTGGATTTTGACCAAAACCAGCCCCTTAGTGAGAGGGATTTTGGCCAAAAAGTGACCTTGCCAGCCGCACACTCCTGTCTGTGGCATATAGTGAGTGTCTCCCCCGGGGGTGTATGCCCGATGGGTACAGCCGGTCGACCGGGTTAACCGGATCGGGGCACGCGAAAATGTAGGAATAACACCCCTGCACCCACTCCCGCGAGTCCCTATCTGTCACTATAGTAAATCAATCAATATGATTTTCTATTTTAGGGCTCTTTTCCACTGTCAACATTAACTATTTTCATGAACCAAGGGTAAAACTAACCAAGGAATCAGAATTTGTGGGTCATTTTACTCTAGATCCAGTCATTGATTTAATATCTTATCAGTTCTCACGGGGTATTGGTGTGCGCAGACTGTAATTTCTATAAAACCTTGAAATATAAAATGCTGATATTTTTGTTAATTCTTAGTCAATTTTTACATTTGATACCTCTATTGGAAGCTTAAGACATTATCAGTTACCATAGAGGGAGAAAGAATGAAACATCTGGACAGATTGTACATATTTTAGAAGAGTTTTGACTTAAACCTGAAAATATCAAAACTAAATATTTGTGTAACTTTTTTAAACTTATATGGGCTGACCACAAAAGTGTGTAATTTTAGGATCTTTAATCAGCTATTTATTATCTATTAGCCCAAATTATCCCAAAGCTAAAGAGTGTAGGAGAGTTGAGTAAAAAATCCAAGAATTTCAGGTCTGCTTATCACACTGCCATTTAGAAAATTTTGACTTTCCAACATGGTTTATAATACTTATCTTAGTTCCTTTTGATGCAAAATATAGCCCATTAATCCCCAAACTGTTGTGCTTACAGTGATGCAATTGGTTACCCTCTATGACCATTCAATCAATTTTAATTTGAGATTAAGTAAAGTAAGGTCTGAAATGTGTGAGAACCAGTGCTGCCTGTGCACAGTGGGCAGGGACTGATAAGACCCACACTAGCTGGAAATCCACTGACAGAAAATATTTTAGAAATTCCACATTCAATCCCTCATAACTTCTGTTCTTGTACCATTATAAAGACAATTTAAATACCATTAAATTACTCAAGATGCCAGCTTCCCGATGATGTAAAATTATCCGGGTAAATCCAAAATAAAAGTTTGGCATGTTTTCCCTAGAAAATGCCCCAGGGCCAAGTTAGTGGACCCACGCCACGGGTTTCGACCCACGTGTTGACATATAAGACCCAAAACAAACGAAGATTTTTCAAGTCAGTGACGGTGCCGGAGTCGGATACTTACCCTGTTCTTTCCTGGAGTCTTTGGTCTTCCAAAAATTCTTCTACATCATTAACATCTGCGTGCTTCTTCCAGTAAGTCTTTTTGTTTTTGCTGAATCGTTTACGTTTACGTTTACTTTCGTCTGCCATTTTGAAAGGAAGTGACCCTGTTCTTCCCTCCCCGCACAGAGAGCTCTATTATTGCTGGTGCTCGGAGAGCTCACTCAACCTGATCACACGAAGTAACAGATTCGCTGGGTACAAGCAACCGCAACAACAACAATGGCGTCTTCGAACGAAGCTGCTTCCTTAGAAATTTCATCTTTTGATGTCAAACTTGAAGAAAAACAGGTAAGTTATAACAATTTGAGTTCATATAAAACCCTGAAGTGAATGTGTATTCATTGGGACTAGAACCAAGGATAATTCCCTCCCAAATGGAAAATAGTGACAGACTAAATCAGAGCAGGAGTCACTTCACTGTCGTTTTCCGGGCACCTGCCTACTAGTACTACACATGTTATGACTGGTTAGGGGGCATCCATAAATGACGTCATGCTAAAGTTGACCATTTTTGACCCCGCCTCCCCCCTTGCCATGTTTTTTTGGAGTTGCAAGCCGCGTCAGCGGCCAGGAGCATAGCGACCGTAGCAAATCCATAATGTTTTCGGTTTTCTCCCTGTCACCTATGACATCATTGGTGATGTCATGCTGCCTCAGTGACGTCACCCGCAGTGGCTAGCGCCGGAGTGGAAACTCCTATCCGTGGTCCTTGCCACATTTTTCTTGTTTTTTTTTTGCCAATTATGAAGGTATATGGAAACATAATTCTGTCATGCCGGGCTAGGCCGAAATACCTGCCTGCTCACAGGCAGGATCCAAGATGTATACAAGTCTATAGTGGCACAAACACATGGCTAGTCTGAACTAAGTACTCACTTTCAGTTCCTGGAAATTGTCCCTCCTATTGTCCCCCCCTGTAGTTTTCATGTACATCAGCTTATATTGACTGAAACATGAGATATATAATATCCAATAAATCTGACATCTTGAGCTTAGATATCACTACCTCAATGGCCTCCATTGTCAACATCTTGTGGTGCTACCTGGTGTTAGACTGCTTTTGAAACATAGGGCTTGTAACATATGTGCTTGGCGCCATCTTGTGCGTAGAATGTTAAGGACCGGAAGTTGAGTGATATTAGGGAATAAACGTCAGTCTAGCACGAGGCACCGAATTGTAAGGTCTTGGTTCTTCCTTCAACTCATTACATGGTTGTCAGAAGTGGTTCTACAGCTCTAGAAGAGAAAGCAAACCCACCTGGTGATTCCAATTGATGAATTGATGTATAAGCTTACCAGGAGATGTCATTTTGTGAAGGAATTGAATCCAGGAAATTGTGAGTAGACCAAAGTGTCCAGCCTGGATCTCAAGAACCCTGAAAGTGAAGCCACATGTTGGTGCTTGGTTGAACTCTGCTAGTATACTGTGAATTTGTGTGCTACATGGGCATTTTAATAATTTGCTCCAGCCAATCCCATATTGAACTGACTTTGTGCCATTTGCTTGTTGAGGCCTATTCTAGCTGGTCAAGTGTGTTAGTTTCTAACATTGATTTAGTGGTGCTGGCAGCTAGTTGTGAACATCTACAGTGATTTAAAGGCTCAAAATAGTAAAATGGCTGAGAAAAATATTCCATCCATGGATTGGGATGCCTCAGACCTGGTTAGAGAATGGAAACGGTTTAAACAACACTGTGTTTTCCATTTTGGTGGTCCATTGGCTGGCAAAAGCGAAGTAGAAAAAGTGAATTATTTGATGACATTCATTGGTTACAAAGGTCGCGAATTGTATGATACCTTCCCTTGGGAGCCTGCAGATGGGGATGATGCGGCAGCAGAAAATGAAGTTCTTGAGTCAGTATTCAAAAAGTATGAGGACTATGTCAAACCTTTTAGAGATGAAATCAGGGCTACAGCTAGGTTTTTGCATCGTAGGCAGAAGCCTGATGAGAAATTTGATGACTTTGTGACTTCTCTGCGTGTACTGGTAAAGGACTGTGGATATGGTACACATGAGGACTGCATGCTCAGAGACATGATAGTTATTGGGTCCTGCCATGCAAAGGTCAAGGAGAAGTGCTTCGACAAAGGGGAGGAACTCACCCTCAAAGAGGCCATCACATTTGGTCGAAGCTATGAATCCTCCAAAGAGACATTACAGGAGGTGAATTGGGAGGAGGATGACACTGTTAAGGTAGTTAAGAAACAGGAGCCACCCAAAATAAGAAAAAAGCTCTCGACATCTAAAGAGAAACCACCTAAGTTAGAGCTATGTGACAAGTGTGGCTACGATGCCACACATGAATATTGCCCTGCCCGTGGTGCGACCTGTAACTACTGTAAAAGTAAAGGCCATTTCGCAGCAGTCTGTTATAAAGCAAAGAGAAAAGTCAAAAGTAGGTCTCAGAAAGGTGCACATGCGGTCAACGAGCAATCCGAGGACAGTGGTGACGAGTCAGGTAGTGATGATGGGCTTGCTCACCTGGTCAATACTGTGCAACAGCCAAAGGATCCTCAGAGTGAGTGATGGGAAAAACTGATGATTGGTGGTGTCAAGGTTCGGATTCAGCTCGACACTGGTGCAGCCAAGTCTTTCATGTCAGTGAAGACTTATAATCAGATGGTGGATAAACCTCTGATTCATCCAACCAAGCGTGTTTATCAATCCTATACCTAGCACCCAATCCCACTACTTGGCACTGCAGTATTCCCAGTCATATGGAAGTCTCATGAAATAAACGTTAAGTTTTACATCACAGAGCAGGACCAAACTCCACTCCTATCAGGGTCAGCATGCACACAATTAGGTCTCCTGAAGCTTATCCACACAGTCGATCAAGGCATAGATCAATACCCAGAGCTGAAGAAATTGACAGGAACTCTTCCAGGGATCTACTCTCTCAAGATAGATCCAACCGTAAAGCCAGTTGTGCATGGAGCCCGACGTCAACCCCATGCTCTGCGTGAGAAGATTGTGGTAAAACTGAAAGAAATGGAGGAGGATGGTCACATCACCAAATTCACAGAACCCACAGACTGGGTAAGTTCCATGGTGGTGGTCCAGAAGAATGATAAAATAAGAATTTGCCTTGATCCACGAGATCTAAACACAGCGATTAGACGGGAACATTACCCAACCCAGACCATTGAGGACATTGTTGCATCCATGGGAGATGCCAAAGTATTCACTGTTATTGATGCAAAATCCGGTTTCTTGCAAATTAAGATGGATTATGAGTCAAGTCTATTGACAACATTCAACACACCGGTTGGAAGGTATCGGTGGCTGAGGCTACCCTTTGGGGTGAAATCCGCACCTGAAATCTACCAGAGGATATTGGATGACATGCTTCAGGATATCTCGGGTGCATATGCAGTGATGGATGACATTCTGATAGCAGGGAGAGACACAACCCACCATGATGCTATTATGAAAAGAGTAGTTGAACAAGCTACAGAGTGGAACTTGAAGTTGAACTTCGGAAAGTGTCAGGTCAGGAAATCTAGCGTCAAGTATGTTGGTCATATTGTCGCGTCAGAAGGTCTAAAGGTTGACCCAGACAAAGTCAAGGCTGTGAGAGAGATGCCGACACCTCAGACAAAGGAATGTGTACATCGATTTCTGGGGTTTGTTCAGTATATCTCAAAATTCATCCCTAACCTCAGTGAGATTGCAGCACCTCTACGTGCACTCACAAAGAAAGACACAGAGTTTGTGTGGGAAGAGCCTGAGCAGTGCAGCTTCGAGAAGCTGAAAGACCTGTGTTGCAATGCCCCAGTACTGGCATACTATGATGTGCGGAAACCAGTCAAGATTCAGTGTGATGCATCCAGCTATGCACTAGGAGGTGTGTTGCTCCAAAATGACAAACCAGTGGCATATACCTCAAGGGCCCTGACAAGTACAGAACGAGGATATGCTCAGATAGAGAAAGAGACACTAGCTATTGTCCACTGTTGCAAGAAATTTCATCACTATGTCTTTGGCAAAGAAGTGGTTGTGCAGTCAGACCATAAACCACTTCAATCGATCTTCACGAAACCTATCTTAGCAGCGCCAATGAGACTCCAGACGATGATGCTACGCCTTCAGCCCTATGACCTAAATGTCTGCTATGTTCCAGGAAAGGATATTCCTATGGGAGATGCACTGAGCCGGGCAAACCTGCCAGAAGCAGAAGAAGACATAGAACATATTACAGTTAACATGGTTAACTTTATCGCTGTTACTCCAACCCGGTATCGCAGTTTCCAAGAAACAACAGCTGATGAGATGAACGAGCTGTACAGCATCATACTCAAAGGTCGGCCAGATACAAAAGAACAAGTGCCACACAGCATAAGGGAGTACTGGTCCATTAGAGATGAGCTTGCAGTTTCGGATGGCATTGTATATAAAGGGATGAGGATTGTGGTGCCACCTAGTCTTCGAGAAGAGATGCTCACCCAGGTTCATGGATCCCACCTTGGCATCACAAAGTGTAAACAGAGAGCGAGGGAAGCACTGTACTGGCCAGGGATGAGCCAAAGAATCGAAGAACTGGTCAGTGATTGTGCAACCTGTAATACTTATCAGAATAAGCAGCCATCAGAGACCCTACGTCCAACCCCAACACCCCAACGCCCCTGGCAGGAGGTGGCTAGTGATATATTTGAGTGGAAAGGACAAAACTATTTGCTGACTATAGACTATATGACTAAATTTATTGAAGTAGACAAACTGCATGACATGTCATCGGCAACTACACAAGAGACTCTGATGCGCCAACTAGCAGTTCATGGCCTACCAGAGACTCTTAGGACAGATAATGGACCTCAGTTCTCCAGTCAGGATTTTAAACGATTTTGTGTTATAAGACACATTACACATGTCACATCATCTCCAAACTACCCTCAATCTAATGGGGAGGCCGAAAGAGCAGTGCAAACAGTGAAAAGACTTTGGGCCAAAGCCAGTGACAAATATATGGCACTGCTAGATCATAGAACAACACCGATGGAGAGTTGTGGCCTGTCACCAGCACAGCTGAGTATGGGCAGAAGGCCACGTAACACAATTCCAATAGCTACAGAGTTACTAAACCCAAAACAGATAGACATTAAGGATGTGAGAAAGGCCTTGGACCAATCTAAAAGGTCACAGAAATATTATCATGATGCCAAGCACCCAAGTGACCTACCAGCACTTAAAGTAGGTGATCCAGTAAGAATGTCACCATTCCCAGGATCTAAGAAATGGGTGCCAGGGACTGTTGTGAGACATCATGAGGAGCCAAGGTCTTATGTGGTGGAGCGTGAAGGGCGAAAGTATCGGAGAAACCGTCAGCATATACGATTGGCAACACATGAGGCCAACAAAAATGCTAACAATAACTGTGCTCCTGAAATAACTAGGGCTACTGTGGCCCAGAGAACAACTGTGAACATACCACCTATCGATATAATACCGCAAACACCTGCTGACTTACCATCTCCACCTAAGCCACTCTCGCCACAGAAATCACCTCACCCAACTGTTACTGTTAGTTGCCCAAGAGAAGTGCCTCCAACTCCTACTTGCAGAAAAGACTCTGCTCAAGGTGATGGGGCTCCATATCGCACCAGTAGTGGCAGGTTGAGCAAACCACCCAAAAAGCTCGATCTTTGAAACATTTATGTTATCTTCAAAGGACTGTTCAGTTAGTCATTGTGACATTAACTATAAGTGATCCAAAGGGATTTGATATTATGGTATTTTGCATCGTTTTATCATGAGACTGTTCAAGAAAAGAAGACAGACACTTGATTTTTTTGTTTTGTTTTCTTCACATCAAAGTAGCCGTTGCTATATTGAAGACTGGTTGAGTCATGTTCATTAGTGCAGGTTTTGCTATATAGTAACTTCTCTATTTAAAAAAAAAAAATAAAATAAAGAGAAAAAGGGAGATGTAACGTATGCGCTTGGTGCCATCTTGTGCGTAGAATGTTAAGGACCGGAAGTTGAGTGATATTAGGGAATAAACATCAGTCTAGCACGAGGCACCAAATTGTAAGGTCTTGGTTCTTCCTTCAACTCATTACAGGGCTAACCAACCAAGAATAGTGTAGTCTTTTTGGCACTAGGTGGCTACACCTGGCTTCAAGATGGCCAACAATGATTTGGAGTTAGGGAGGGAGATTTGAAAATCACCTCGATTATTAATTATTACAAGTATTTCAAGTGCTTTGTGTATTGTGAATCTTTGGATATACATTGAGGGAAGTGTTGGTGGAAGCATTGGATCTGACAGTAAGTACTTCTGTGAGAACTGGGCACTCAGCCAATCTGGCTGACCAAACAGACTACAACAGACACACTTGGTCTCTGAGGTTCCCTCAGAGCGTCTACGGAGTATGCCGGCCCTGACCCCCCCCCCTCTCCCCCTCCCTCCACACAGGCTCCAGCAAGACGTCATTTGTGGATGGCCCCTTATGATGCTTATCTCTCTTAACTTTTGTGTTGCTTAACTTTTGTGTTACCCAGTGAGTGGGTAACTTAAGTATTCCGACTATTCTCCTAGACCCCAGCCTGTCAGCCGCACCCTGACTTTGAGACTTTAAAGGGGGGCTAGCACCGCAAACTAACAACATGGGTACTGGTTCAAAGAGTGATCATAAAATCGCGGGAACCAGCAAAAAAATCGTGGCGCCCTGATTGGTCAAGGGGTGGTCACGTGACTTTTTAATGCCAGCATGCATTACCTAGACCTGCCAACCGGTCCCTAGGCATATGATGTTAGGGACAGGCTCCTCTCTATTACAAGACCTTTCAGCTACTGGTGCTGCATCCTGCCCATGTACAATTCTGCCTGGATTAATAAATTTCAATTTTTCCTATCTTAAAATAATCGTAGTATACCCAAACTTTCAGCGAAGCTAAAGGGTTGAATGTATGTATATCTAAAATTTTAGAAGGATTGATTAAGGATTGAATGCATGAGAGGTACAGAGCTCTCTGAGTGGCAGACGGTGTGGAAACCCCCACACTAGCATTACCATGCCAGGGCCCCTTTAAACCACACCTTGACCCTGAAAATTTCATTGACTGAAAAGCCTCAAAAGGTTAAGTAAATGCCGTGGGTTTGAAAATGGCCAAAAAGTAGATCTAGACTATCAAGAATTATTGTGTTATTACCATCAAGAATTATGGTGTTATTTTTGGATCGTTGGCATTTAAACAGTCAACTGAATACAGACTTAGCAGGATTAAATATTAGCCAATGAGATAATCCTAAAGATTCACTGCGGCCCTCTCGGGGGCTGACTGGTACCCATCTGATAGGTCTTATCAGTGGAACTCGCTGGTAACAAGCTCCAACAATGGCGGCGCCCATGGGACAACATGCTACTTCGGAATAGGATCCAAATACAGGCAATTCATTTTTCTGCCTACTCCTTTATTCAGTATAAATAAAAGAAATTCAATCAATCAATAAGTCCGCAAAAACTTTCTGTGCATTTGTGTGAAAAACCACCACCCCCTGTTCATAGGAAATGACCACTTCCTAGACCTGGCATTATGAAGATTGGCACAAGAGATTCAAGATTCAAGATGGCTTTATTGACTAATGTACAGGTACACTTATGTCAGTACAAGGTTTTCATTTTATATACGAGTATATACAGTTTACAGCTCCTGGCCCTTTAGATGATTTACAATATGGGACCACTGCTAGTATTTGAGAAAGTTTTCTAGTGTCATCATGTCTTTTATAGTTATCAACAAACTTGAGGTATTTTGTTTCAAACACTGACTGCGCGTTTCTCATCTCGGGCATGTAACAATGTAAGAAGACATGATTGACATCTTGCACAGTATTACAGTATGCACACATAGAGTTGACAGGTTTCTTTCCTTTAGGTTACATGGACGTAAATGCTGCCCTCTCGTGAGTCATATGGTATTCAGGACTGCACTGAAGGGTGTTCTGACTGCCGATTGGTTTAGAATTAGACAGAAGAAATATTGGTAAAATTATGAAAAAAATCACAGGTGTTCCCAAATAGTTAATAAATGGAATAGTAGGTGTGTTTTTGCCGTTCGTTCCTCATAGGAACGATCGGCTCATTACTTGAATTGAGACTTCTGAAACACATGCCAGTAGACTTGGCCCAATTCCTAGCCCCCTAGCACTATTATTCATAGTTTGACCTGGGTCTCCTCACCCAGAACCACTGCACCACCCCTATCTTGAAGACCATTGCAGGTCCGAAGTGGTGCTTGTTCACTCTCCCTGTATATCCCAGTCCTATAGGTACAGTATGGTGTATACCTATACATGGAGTGATTTATGCAAATTAGTGCTCTTGCTTGAGCTATGGTGGTGCTGGTGGTGAATCCTGGTCACTGAAGTGGTGGCAGAGGCCACAGGGATAGCCCTGTGTTCTAATACAAAGCACTGCTCCCTCATAATCCTCTGCATTGGCCATTGACCCTCCTCCCCCCACCTCTGAACAAAGCTGGTTCTATAGTGGTGAATGTGGTGGTTATATGAGTCCACCACCTCCATGTTTCTAAAATGTATAAAACCTATCCCTAATGGGTAGGGACATAGGGACGCTGTTAGTGCTGGTATAAATGCTGTGAGTAGCACAGACCATTGCCTGTTTGATAACATGTACATAACCCTTTATAGATGGCATGGTGCATTGATGTGTAGTTAACCCTTTATGGATGGCATGATGCATTGATGCACATTTAACCCTTTATGGATGGCATGATGCATTGATGTGCAGTTAACCCTTTATAGATGGCATGATGCATTGATGTACAGTTAACCCTTTATAGATGGCATGATGCATTGATGTGCAGTTAACCCTTATGGATGGCATGATGCATTGATGCACATTTAACTCTTTATGGATATCATGATGCATTGATGCATATTTAACACTTTATGGATGGCATGATGCATTGATGTGTAGTTAACCCTTATGGATGGCATGGTGCATTGATGCACATTTATCCCTTTATGGATGGCATGATGCATTGATGTGTAGTTAACCCTTATAGATGGCATGATGCATTGATGCACATTTAACTCTTTATGGATGGTATGATGCATTGATGCATATTTAACACTTTATGGATGGCATGATGCTTTGATGTGCAGTTAACCCTTTATATATGGCATGATGCATTGATGCATAGTTAACCCTTTATGGATGGCATGATGCATTGATGCACATTTAACCCTTTATGGATGGCATGATGCATTGATGCACATTTAACCCTTTATGGATGGCATGATGCATTGATGTGCAGTTAACCCTTTATAGATGGCATGATGCATTGATGTGCAGTTAACCCTTTATAGATGGCATGATGCATTGATGCATAGTTTACCCTTTATGGATGGCATGATGCATGATGCACATTTAACCCTTTATGGATGGCATGATGCATTGATGTGCAGTTAACTCTTTAGGGATGGCATGATGCATTGACACACTTTTAACAATTTATGGATGGCATGATGGATTGATGCATAGTTAATCCTTTATAGATGGCATGATGCATTGATGCATAGTTAGCCCTTTATGGATGGCATGATGCATTGACGCACTTTTAACCCTTTATAGATGGCATGATGTATTGATGTGCAGTTAACCCTTTATGGATGGCATGATGCATTGATGCATATTTAACCCTTTATGAATGGCATGACACATTGTTGTGCAGTTAACCCTTTATAGATGGCATGATGCATTGATGTGCAGTTAACCCTTTATAGATGGCATGATGCATTGATGCATAGTTAACCCTTTATGGATGGCATGATGCATTGATGAACATTTAACCCTTTATGGATGGCATGATGCATTGATGTGCAGTTAACTCTTTATGGATGGCATGATGCATTGATGCACTTTTAACCCTTTATGGATGGCATGATGCATTGATGCATAGTTAACCCTTTATAGATGGCATGATGCATTGATGTGTAGTTAACCCTTTATAGATGGTATGATGCATTGATGCACATTTGACCTTTTATGGATGGCATGATGCATTAATGCACATTTAACCCTTTATGGATTGCATGATGCATTGATGCACATTTAACCCTTTATGGATGGCATGATACATTGATGCACATTTAACCCTTTATGGATGGCATGATGCATTGATGTGAAGTTAACCCTTTATAGATGGCATGATGCATTGATGTGCAGTTCACCCTTTATGGATGGCATGATGCATCGTCAGCAAATATGTCAGTAATAATGCACTATTTGTCAGCAATTAATCAATGTATGTTAGTAATTACTCACTTTTTGTCAGCAGTTAGTCAATATATGTTAGCAATTACTCACTATTTCTCAGCAATTTAACAAAATATGTCAGTAATAATGCACTATTTGTCAGCAATTAGTCAATGCATGTTAGTAATTGCTCATTATTTGTCAGCAGTTCGTCAACATATGTCAGTAATCACTCCCTATTTGTCAATACCTGATTGAATATTGAAAATTGAATTGAAAATAGCATTAAAACCTCGGGTGTTTTAGGTCTTAGACCTAACCTGCTCCATCTTTTAGATACCTGATTCTATTGTTTTCCATGTGGGTCAGCCATCTTGATTTTCCAAAATACAGGGATCCAGTCCATATATGGTCACTTTTGACCTTCAAAAGTTATCAGGTGGATGTTAGTAGCCAAAGGGACACCTGAACTACCTGATTCTTTTGTTTTCTGTGTGTGTCGGCCATCTTGGTTTTCAGAAACACAGGAATCCAGGCCATATATGGTCAATTTTGACCTTCAAACGTTATCAGATGGATGTTAGTGACCATTGGGACACCTCAACAACCCCATTCTATTGTTTTCCATGTGTGTCAGCCATCTTGGTTTTTGGAAACATAGGGATCCAGGCCATACATGGTGAAATTTGATCTTTTACAGTTATCAGGTGGATGTTAGTAGCCATAGGGACACCTCAACTACCAAATTCTATTGTTTTCCATGTTTGTCGGCCATCTTGGTTTTCAAATACACAGGGATCCAGGCCATATGTGGTGAATTTTGATCTTCAAATGTTATCAGATGGATGTTAGTGACCATTGGGACACCTCGACTACCTGGTTCTATTGTTTTCTATGTGTGTCGGCCATTTTGGTTTTTGGAAACACAGGGATCCAGGCCATACATGGTCAATTTTGATCTTTCAAAGTTATCAGGTGGATGTTAGTAGTTATAGGGACACCTCAACTACCCAATTCTATTGTTTTCTATGTGTGTCAGCCATCTTGGTCTTCGGAAACACAGGGATCCAGGCCATACATGGTGAATTTTGATCTTCAAAAGTTATCAGATGTTAGCATGCTGGTATGAGTCCACCACCTACATGATAAAGTTTTAATGTTTTTCCTTTACAATATTGGTTGAATTTGCCTTAATCATAGCTCCTAATTATCTTAGTATTAATGCGTACGGCATTACAGCTATGCTGTGTATTTCTGTGATTACGATAATTTGGTTTTGAATGATAAAATATCATGAAACTACCAGATAAAATTTTGAATCAGTATAATGTACGGCAATATAAAAATGTCTGCTACTAAGACCGTGGTCAAATCCTAAAATCTGATCCTAATATCTTGATCCTAGATATGGAGATTTCAGCTGAATCAATATCCTGATCCTAATATCCTATCTATTGCCCCCTCGTTATATTATGCCAGGCCTTGGCCTTGGGGATTTTATGAGGCATGCAAAAGTTAATCTGGCCAATGGAGATTTTTAGGCCCAAAAAAGGGTAGAATGGCACTCACTGCACATATCATTCCCTTATTTAAGATTTTCAGGGTTAAGCCTATCCAACATTCTGTCACATTGTGTATGAGGGATGAGTTAACCGTGCTGTGCTGGGCTAGCGCTAGTACATATTTTCTGTTAGCCAGTCTGGCGAATTTGCCTCATTTTTGATTAGCCAGATATGTAATCAATTAGCCGGATTGATCTGATCAACCTTGATATAATATTAGAACACATCATTTCTAGGTACATAATACCACAGAGTATTTAAAAGGTAGTGATATTTTAATATGATCAGATCTTTTAAATATCCCACTCCACTTTTGAATGGGTGTTTACATGCAGCTCAGTTCGGTGATAGAGCTCCACATGGATATGGATTTAATATAAGGTTAGGCATTAAAGGGTTCATCCACGTTTCTGAAAATTTTTGGTATTTTTTTCATGATGGAAGCAAGTGCAACAGTGTCTCTTCAGAAAACTGTGTTTGAAAGGGGTCATGGCCAGCTACTCCCAGAAACATTGAGTAGGAGCTGAACTATCATAGAGGAATTGCGATAGACTAGACTTGTGTATAGCCCTAAAGATTTTTAAAAGAGAAAAATCACAGAAATGTCATATTCATTTGTATGAAGAGGGGATGCGTATAACTGGTTTTGTCATGTTATAAGCTTTCCAACGGTATGCTACACTCCATATATCATATTCCCGGTTGTGAATTGGGAGAAGGATTAGCCAGTTTGGCGAATCCAATGGGAAAATGGTTAGTCAAATTGTAGTTTGATTCGCCACTGGCGATCTGGCGAATGGCTAGCACGAGCCTAGCTATGGTTACAATTTTTTCCAACAAACATTTTAGGCGGCTGTTTTTGTGTGTTACACTATATAGAACCATAGAGGAAATGGATTTATTTCCCTGTGACCTTTATATCTTCTTGACAGGCTGTCAAGTGTACGGTTATTGTCAGTTATGAGTTTAGCAATACTGCTTCTAATCTAAGGTGATTCTGTATGTGTTAGGTATTCCCGCTCTTCATAAATGTCATTGAGATCATCTTTACACATCTTAATAATTCTACACTTGCCAGTATTCTCTGGGTTATCAATGTACTGGTTGTATTTCTGAATATGTGCATCATTTAACCTTCTCTTTATATTGTTTTTGAGTGAGTACTTTGACCAATCATAAAGATCGAGCCAGACATTCTTACAACCAATTTTAAACAGGAGGTATTGGATATCTATAAGCCATTGGTGATTTTCACTCTTCATGGTAGAGAAGGCCTCATTTAGAATAGGGTTTTTCGATCCATGCTCAAGCCTCAGCCAATGTAGAATGTTCAGTATGATTATTTTTGAATCAATGGGAAATCTCCCTAACTCACCAAGTGCGAGAGTAGTACTTGCATATTTTGATATACCCAGAGCAAACTTGCAACTTGAAGAGTAAAATACTTCTACCGGACAGGCCTTTCTGACACCTTCAGAGGTGAAGTCTTCAATTATAAGAGTTACCGGTTGCTTTCTATATGCAGACAGGAATTTGATTTTATCACAAATATTGGCTAGAGTCACATAAGCTACCTGGCTTTCTTATAGAATCTACAAGATGATATGTTTCTATCCTTGACACTTAACAGTTTAAAGAGTGTTAACAGATCTCTTTTTGACTTTACCTCTGATCCACTTATAGATATAGAACAGTTACTAGATGGCATACCCCATACTGGGCATCCATATAAGAGGATAGGGTCGATCTGCTTGTCAAACAGTGAAATAAACATTTTGGTGGATACATTCTGTGATGTACTCAAAGCTTGAGAATAGTGCACGCTTTGCCTTTAAAATCCTTTCTGATTTCATTTTCTTTAGACTCCTGTCCCGTGATAGAAGTAAACCTAAATATTTATATGAGAACACACATTCTAATAAATTATCTTGAAAGAAGATTTGCTCATTTGCTTGAGACATGACCATAATTTTTGTTTTCTTCGTATTAACTGAGAGTTTCCACATTTGGCAGTATCTGTCAAGCCTGTTCAGGCTCTCCTGAAGGCCGGCTCAGGGCTCGACAAATCACATTGGGATTGGTGTGTCCACTGGACACAAAGGTTAAACCAGGTTGTGTCCAGCAGTTTATTTGTATGCCCTGCCTTTATATGCAGTAGTGAAGTTTAGATTTGCACCTGTGTCCACTGGACACAGCTTGGAAAAAAAGTTGTGTCCAGAGAAATATTTTTGTGTCCCGGGCACTGGACACAGGGATTTGTCGAACCCTGCGGCTTCTGATCTGAAGATCAGGACTAAGTCATCTGCCCATGAGAGTGAATTCAAAGATAAGTCACCAAGATCAACGGGGTCACAGTTTTTGTCAAACATTTCCCCTCGTTTTGGAGGTCGTTCTGAAATAGGTTTGATAGAGTAGGGCTAAGATTACATCCTTGTTTTACACCTGTTTTTGATATGAAGCTCTCAGTTATGCCACAGTCAGTTTTTATAGCATACTTGTTCAGGTCATAGGCTGATCTAATGACTTGATATGTGTTACCTGATATTCCTGCCTTTAGAAGTTTGTAGAAAAGGCTTGGTCTGTCAAAGAATTTAGAAAAATCAACAAAGGCTATGTACAGTCTACCCTTCTGATTTTTAACATATTTGTTGTAGGGAATCATAATATTATCTTCTGTTCTTCTCTCTTTCTTAAAGCCATTTTGATTTATACTCCAGAGGTCTTTCCCCTCCAGATAGTCAACAATTCTGTCATTAATGATCTTACAGAATACTTTGCTTAGACAGTCTGCCACTGCTCCCCCCCTAAAGTTTTCTGGCATGTCTGAGTCCCCTGCTTTGTGGATAGGAGTGATTAGGCTCTCCTTCCAGTTTGCCGAGTAACACCTTGAGGATAGTATTACATTGAATAATTTCGTAATGGCTGAATGGAGATATTTTCCCCCAAACTTAAGCATCTCATTGTTGGTAAGGTCAGGCCCTGTGGATTTTCCATTCTTCAGTGTCTTCCAGGCTTCTTTCACCTCGTTAACAGATATGATATTGTATAAATCACCACCCCCAGCTATGTTCTTAATGATTGGGAGACTTGTTTTGATGTAATCGTGGAAGTCCTGCTCTCCACCTGTATTCTAATTAACATTTAGTAATTTCTTAAAGTATGTTACCCAGTCGGTAGGGCAACGTTCGTTTTACCTTTACATTTTGTGCTTGACAGCTTCTTTATTGACTTTCAGAAGATTTTTGAATCTTTTGACTAATTTTTGTAATTCAAGGATTTTCTCCTCCTGTCCCTTGCTTAGGATGTGATACTTCACTTTCGTACAAGTTATCTGAACTATTGCATAGTATAGCCTATACTATAGGGAGCCCGGATTAATCCATGTGGATAGGGAGCCGACTAAAGATCAGGCCTAGTGCCCAGTAGCAGGCTTGATCGACTCTAGGGTTGGTGGCCCCCAGGTCTCATGGCCCCCACACCCAGGGCCCCCACCCCTGTGGCCCTCCTGTCATGTCGCCCAGCAGATGTTTGGCCCTTATAATACACAGGGTTCCCACGTGTCATGGAAAATCATGGAATTAAAAGCTGTCAGGGGAAAGTCATGGAATTTCTGAAAATCTCTTCTTGAGTCATGGAAAGTCATAGAAAATGAGAAAACTGAATATTTATTGCAAAAATCCATTGGAGTAGACTTTTTCCCCGCCGCGATTGCAGGCTTTTTGCCGGGAGGTCAACTCTGATAATGTCCAAATGTAGTTTAAAATGTCATGGAAAAATTAGATTTTTGTCATGGAAAGTCATGGAATTTGAGTTTGGGATTTTGTGGGAACCCTGAATACGTCACCATACCTACCCATACTTCACTCTACCTACCTTCTTGTCCACATACCTATCCATACCTACCCCCACATACCAAATACCATCCTGTTCCAGGCCCGTACCAACTCGTACCACCCCATACCTACTGTACCTATCAAAATACCATCCTGTACCAGGCTTGTACCAACCCATACCAACCATACCTATCAAAATACCATCCTGTGCCAACCCATACCTACCGTACCTATCAAAATACCATCCTGTACCAGGCCAGTACCAACCCATACCTACCGTACCTATCAAAATACCATCCTGTACCAGGCCAGTACCAACCCATACCTACCCCCCGTACCTATCAAAATACCATCCTGTACCAGGCCAGTACCAACCCATACCTACCCCCCATACATATCAAAATACCATCCTGTACCAGGCCAGTACCAACCCATACCTACCCCCCGTACCTATCAAAATACCATCCTGTACCAGGCCAGTACCAACCCATACCTACCGTACCTATCAAAATACCATCCTGTACCAGGCCAGTACCAACCCATACCTACTGTACCTATCAAAATACCATCCTGTACCAGGCCAGTACCAACCCATACCTACCGTACCTATCAAAATACCATCCTGTACCAGGCCTGTACCAGGCCTGTACCAACCCATACCTATTTTGCCTATCAAATGCCTATCTTGTGCGAGGTCGCGTATGAGTGCATCATGGGGGTGCAACAAATGTAATTTTTTCTCAAACTCTCTTATAGACTCTCCACCGGTTGCAAATCCCGGGCCATATCACGTGGATTCATGCAGTCCACAGTCAGGTTCCCAGAGTTTTCCCCTCTTTTTAATGTTTACTTTCAACTCCTCTAACTCAATGAGCATTCAAACTTCAACATTCTGTGACAAATGTCTACTTAAAAAAGTCATCCTACATCCAAATATATATAGATATAACTTGAAAAATGTATGGATACTTTGTTAGTGGCCATAGAATCAAACATCACAAAGAGGGGGAAATCCATGGAACCTGACTTGAGAGCTGTGTGAATCCGCGAGATAAGGCCGAGATTTGGCAACTGGTGGAGACTATAGAATGATATGAGACTTTCAGCGAGTCACCTAAAGATATAAATGGATATCGTGTGTTAATATGAAGAAATTCCCCTCAGTAGATTTTGATAGAATCAATTATGAATTCATTACTCCATTGCACTTTTCACCTGCCGATCCTGCACAGTCCACACCCTGACTTTCCTAAATAAATTATGTCAGTTCTACTTACTCTCAGCGAGTGATTGTCAATTGGTTGACTAATGGTTTCTGAAGTTTGAAAGCATTCTGACAAGGGGAAGTATCGAAAGAAACAATTTAAGCTAATGGTTAGTGTTGCCAAACTGTTGGGATGGCAGACTCCCTATGAGAGTCCTGCGTGGATATTCACCTCCATTAAATGGTGGTGCTACTGGATGCAACCCAAGGATGTGTACCCAACTTTTACCTCATTTAGCTTGGTTTTTGTCCAGACGATATTCACAAATAATAACGATGAATTGTCTATGCACAATTTTACCTCTAAATTATTATTTCTAGGATATTGAATGAGGAATTATCGTTTGACACCGACATGCACAACCAAAGAGGGCCTGATGATTTTCCAGTGTACATTTTCTTAAATTCGGCATGCTGGCACAGCATGTAAGGGGGGCCATTCCCCCCCCCCCGCCCCCTCCGCCATGCTTTTACTTCCGGTCTGTCAGTAGTGGCTTACTTCCGTGGAGATGGTTCTGACCAACCGTAATATGGAGGTATTGTCGGGTATGGGTAGGTACTGATAGGTATTGAGGTATGGTAGGTAGGGGGTAGGTACTGTATGTGTGGTTTGGTACTGGTAGGTATTGAGGTATGGTAGGTATTGAGGTACTGTATGTGTGGTTTGGTACTGGTAGGTATTGAGGTATGGTAGGTAGGGGGTAGGTACTGTATGTGTGGTTTGGTACTGGTAGGTATTGAGGTATGGTAGGTAGGGGGTAGGTACTGTATGTGTGGTTTGGTACTGGTAGGTATTGAGGTATGGTAGGTAGGGGGTAGGTACTGTATGTGTGGTTTGGTACTGGTAGGTATTGAGGTATGGTAGGTAGGAGGTAGGTACTGTATGTGTGGTTTGGTACTGGTAGGTATTGAGGTATGGTAGGTAGGGGGTAGGTACTGTATGTGTGGTTTGGTACTGGTAGGTATTGAGGTATGGTAGGTAGGGGGTAGGTACTGTATGTGTGGTGTGGTACTGGTAGGTATTGAGGTATGGTAGGTAGGGGGTAGGTACTGTATGTGTGGTTTGGTACTGGTAGGTATTGAGGTACTGTATGTGTGGTTTGGTACTGATAGGTATTGAGGTATGGTAGGTAGGGGGTAGGTACTGTATGTGTCGTTTGGTACTGGTAGGTATTGAGGTACTGTATGTGTGGTTTGGTACTGATAGGTATTGAGGTATGGTAGGTAGGGGGTAGGTACTGTATGTGTGGTTTGGTACTGGTGGGTATTGAGGTATGGTAGGTAGGGGGTAGGTACTGTATGTGTGGTTTGGTACTGGTAGGTATTGAGGTATGGTAGGTAGGGGGTAGGTACTGTATGTGTGTTTTGGTACTGGTAGGTATTGAGGTATGGTAGGTAGGAGGTAGGTACTGTATGTGTGGTTTGGTACTGGTAGGTATTGAGGTATGGTAGGTAGGGGGTAGGTACTGTATGTGTGGTTTGGTACTGGTAGGTATTGAGGTATGGTAGGTAGGAGGTAGGTACTGTATGTGTGGTTTGGTACTAGTAGGTATTGAGGTATGGTAGGTAGGGGGTAGGTACTGTATGTGTCGTTTGGTACTGAAAGGTATTGAGGTATGGTAGGTAGGGGGTAGGTACTGTATGTGTCGTTTGCTACTGGTAGGTATACTATTGAGGTAGGTACGGGTTGGTATGGATAGGTATTGCTAGGTACTGAGGTAGGTATCAGGTAGGTACTGAGTTGGTAGAAGAAAGCATGAATTTACATCGTTTTATTTTGGCAAAAAGGAGATATTGGGAATAAGAAAAGCTGTAAAGATGTTTTAGGAGTGAATTATTTGAGTTATATAGTGTAAAAACTGCTTTTTGGGATATAAGAATGAGGGCCAGGGGGGAGTGGGGCCAGCCCACCGCAGGGCTACGGGACAGGGGGCTATGTGGATGGGGGCCATGAGACCGGAGGGCTATCCACCTCGAAGTGGTTTTGGCACCCCCTCAAATTGTGCCCCTTTTTGATCTATAGTAGCGCGCAGGCTTTTTTGACAAAAAAGTCTGGGTAAACTTTTTACGCTCTCCCTCAGGAGGGGTCAAAAGGTTTTGTGCCTCTGCTCAACACCCACCCCCATTTGATAAATTATTAATACAATGTACCTTAAATTCTCTTGTATAAGCCGCACCCTCGTATAAACCGCACCCACGACTTTACCAGGAGATATAAGCCACTTCTCTTGCTTGAAAATTGTAATTTTAGTACTGTTCTATAGTGGCATACCCTCCTATAAGCCACACCCCTTCTTTTCGCTGATCCTATAAGGCTCATTTCAATTTGGATTCTGGTACTAGCCGCGGTTTATACGAGAGAATTTACAGTACATGATTGCTAAGATAATCAAATACCAGTGTATTTCTCTCTTATAATGAAGTCCTCTGATTCTTAATTTCAGCAAACATTTAGCAATGTACCTCTCGGAGTAGATGAAGAAAAGGGCAGAAAGAAGAAAACACCCAGAAGAATTCTTCATTTCAGCGATGGTGTTCTCGAGGAATATTCCACGGATGAAGAAGAAGAAAAAGTACCACCACCCAAAGCAGTTGACCCCGTAAGTAAACATTAGGTACACTGGTAAAGGTGAATGATGATCAGTCTTCAGCGACAGTTATTTCACGAGCATCTCAGACCCGTTCTGCACTAGGTCGATAGGAGCTGAGGACTGGTCAGAGTTCACCTTTATATTTATGTCAAGGTGTTTGAATGGCTAATCAATCGATATTTTAACATTAATTTCAAAATAAACCCAAATTCACCTGTTGGCAGCCCGAAAATGCTGTGCGCTGCCATCTTGAATGTTAACATTTTACTTAGCTGCGCATGCACTGTGGGCCTATGACATCATCGTGCGCAATCAGCGCAGGTTATTTTTTACGCAGGGGTGCAATACGGGCTCTCAATGCATTGTCAATGGGGCATTGACATCTTGACATAAAAATCAAATTTTGTCTATAGTGGTTAAGCCTATTCTTGGCTAGTATGGGTACAGCCATTCCTTGGTTTGGTACTGGCGAGATAAGTACGGTATTAGCTTATCCACACCACTATAAGATTTCCCGGTTCATTGATTTAATGATTATGATTGGTATTCCATTTCCATGTTTAAATGTTAGTTTGCAATCAATGTTTATATCTTTTTATTATAAAATACTAATTTCCTTCCATTTTTTTTTTTCTACCTCTGCTTGTAGAAAACGCTGAAATGGGGAGCATGGTTTTGGTACTACATGTCGACAGCTGCATGCAAATCACTTGGAGGTAAGATTTTAGCACTCCAGATTTATGCTGAAATATGAGACATTATACTGCTAAGCTTAAGCATTGATTGAAGGGTAAAATCAAACATAAAGAAACATTGGGAAATAGACAAAGAAAAGCACAGGTGCAGAGGGATATGACAGGGATGTGATCTTCCAATCAATCAATCAAAAGACTTAAAATATAAAAATTATGTCCACACTGCTTGAGGATGTGGAATTAGGAACTGTATGAAATAGTCAAAGGCATTCCTGAAGCAGAATGTAGGGTGATTAATAAGTGAAACTGATACCGGTACTATCATACCACGATACTACTTTAACATTTGAATAACTCACTTTTTACATATTTCTTAATGACATTTCAGCGGCTGATTTCATGGGAGAGAAGTTAGCGTGGTTCTTTGGCATCACGTCTCCAAAATACCAGTATGCAATTGATGAGTACGAAAGAATGAAGGCTGAGGTAATGATCACTTGAGTAATTTCCAAATCAAGTTCGCACTTTCTTTGTCTTTAACTTTAATCTACTGACTACTACTTCTATATAGTACTTTTTGCTTCTAACTGTATCACGGGCACCGCCATAAAACACGCTTAACCTTGGTTCTCCACAAAATAGAAAAAAGGCTTCCATACTGCTTTATTGTCGTTCAATGAGTAGCGTCTGTGCCTACTGGAAATTAATCAACTGCTAATATGATATCTGCATTAGTTTGAAAATGCCGCACTTTACTACATGCTTCTTACTTTTGATGAAATTTGTATTTTTGAATTACTTTGGGACATAGCCAGAAGAGGTAAGATGATTTTTCCTGTGACGGGTCCACAGCTAGACAAAGAAAGTGTCCATAATCTTTTTGCCCCCTTTCACCCTGTACCCGGACATTCACCCACTATTTTGTCTCCTACTTGACATCTACCTCTCCAAGCCCCAACATGTTAAAATTACATTTCTTGGCTACAACTTCGTCCTCTACATTTGGCGAGTGGTGTGCTCCCCTTCTACTGTCCTTTATGCCCAAGAATTGTATACACCCTTGTTTTATCCAAATTCAACATTAGTCGTTCAGACATTTTCACTCCCAGTCTTTCTGAGCAGCAACGAACTTAGTTTCGCCCGCTAGATTCTTTTGAATCTTTAATTCAGAAGTGGGAAACTGTAAAGGCATCCAATAGCTCATTTTGACGGGTTGAATACATGTACGGTAGTACTTATTTAGTTATCAGCCATATGTCAGAATAAGGATTTATACACACGTAAAATGAAGACCTGATGCATTTGAGCGTTCCCACTCGCACACAGAATCTACTGCATTCCATAGGGAAGGCACGTATAGGTATGCACTAAGTTCAGGGGTGTAAAACGAAAAAAAAATCATTTAGTCTGAAGATAGATTGGGGCCGTGACCGCGGTGCCATGGGCATGCAAGCTCAACCCAAGGGGGCCTGGGGCATGGCCCCCAGGAAAATTATATTCTGACATGGGACTGGGTTTTGAAGAAATTTACAAAAGGGCAATTATGTTCCTCTTCCGGGTTGTGTTTGAGAGCAATTTATGGGATGAGCACCCTCAAACATCTAAGCCCCCCCCCCCCACTATTGATGTTAATATATTTTCTCAATTGATCTGTATAAATCTCAGGAAGTGTCCTGGTGAAGATGAAAAAGTCGGATTTCCGACTTCAGTCGGAGATTCTACACCCCCTGTAAGTTATACTGAGCACCTCATTAGGTCAGTGAGCAGCTCCTGCTGTATGATTCAAATGGCAGGTTCTTGTGATATTCCAGACAGGTGTTAATAAGACAAAAATGATACAATGCTCTACTTATTCTAGACCGTTCTTGGATACTTGGAAAATGTGGAAATAAAAAAATAATCTGGATAGAATAGTGTTGGCTGTGTTAGAAATACCATAAAGATGTCCGTCAACTGTAAAAGAGAACATCCTTTCCCCTCATATAGAGACCATGACGTGGTGAATACTAATACAGTGCATCAACTCTGATATCAAGGGAATAATACATGGATAAGGTTTAACATTTTGTTTGAAGTCTACCTCACTTCATGATAAAACCCCTGAATCTTAATGTTGTTTTAATGTGTGACGACATAGAGTGATTACCCGGTTTTAAGGCACTCGATTTGAGTGTCCTTAGTGGATATCCATTAATAAAATCTTTATAATTACTCATAGCTACCTTTAACTTTCCAGGAGGAGGAAGAGAAGAAGAGGCAGGAACGTGAGGCTGAAGCCGAGCATCAGAGAGAAGCTGAGAAACTTAGTGGTCTAGAAGGTGGAATGGAGAGTGTATTTAAAAGTTCACAGGACACTGACCACAACACCCCTCATGGTGATAACCAGGCACTGACGGGCAAACAGGGTATAGATAACCCAGCTTTGGACTTGAAGTATTAGATGTTCACAAAAATAGTTCCATGTTATGATATTGTGTTCAGTACACCAGTTGCCTGAATTACAGTGAAGCTATGTATGATTGAAGACCTAGCATGTTATTATAAGTTATTTTCTATCTGTGATGTTTTGCCAGGTTATACGGCACATGGCTATTGTATTATTGACCAATGGGAGGCATCCCTGGCATATACTGCGGAGTCGGGGGCTGAAGGTGTCAGTCATAGTGCCGTCGGGGTCTAATGGCGGCCCCCAGCTGATAATGGCTATGTGAGCTATAGTATAAGTTACTGTTGCAACATGATGTAAACTGCAATAGGGATTCTGCGTTTTTCTTCTGTGTCAACGGGGGCCTAGCCTATTTTAGGATGTGTGCGAGTAGGGAAACACCTTGATTCGAGTGTTGTAAAAAGTACCGTAGTTCCTCGTGTATAAGGTGCTTCCTGTGTATATGGCATATTTCAAGTTGATACCAGACGTATCGTTATCTCCCGAGTATAAGGCTCGTACTGCATAGAAGGCGCACCCTGAGTTGAAAGAAATGCTATAAGGCGCAGTTAGGGCTTGATACGTGTCTTATACATGGGAGATTACAGTGTAAGGCATAGGTGGGGGCGGATTTTGACCTCTTTAATTATAATATAATATAATTTTACCCTGCCTATAAGGCACATCCCCTCTTGTCGGAAGTTCTGTGAGGCGCAGTGAGCCTCAGATTAATCTTATACACGAGGTACTATGGTACGTTTACAGATATTCCAATCTAGAATTTACCTTTTGAGGTTGTAATGTGCCTATAGTTGATAGCACAAAATGGTGTTAGATATACACGACATGGAAATTGAGAAACTGAAGACTGATATAATGTCTTTATTCAAAGAATATCACCGCCTAACTTGAGTCTATAGGCCTAGGTTGTAAACCATTCTTCACAGCTGAACGTCTACAAACATTCCATTACCTCAGAATGGATGAGATTTTAGAAGATGTGCCTTGCATACAGCATGTATATATGTATAGCTTATCTATGCAGATAGTGTGCATATATTGATGGAAGAATACCAAATATGTTGTTATTATGTACATGTATATATAACCTTTGGTAGATTTAAGCTTTAGCATATCTACATTTCTTAGAATCTGAATACTTTGCAGCATCACGCCATGTGTATCTTTCATAGCTATAAATTTCTGTCCAGGTGTAAACCCAGGAGATTCTTTTTCAGTCTATTATAAGTTATGAGACATCTCTGGTATATTACAACTGGCAATATGACCAATTTGGACGGAATTCCTCAACACCTCACATTATAAAGCGTTTAGCTTTATTATCACAATTTTTATGGTCAATAAAACCAGTCTTAAATTTAAATTTCTGTTGGTCTTAGGTGGAAAACATTTACTTAATATCCCATTTTTAGAACCGGCATTGTCGGTTCTATCTACCTCTTGACAGGCTTTGCGTTTCATGAAAAATTGACCAGTGAAATTGCCTGAGTCGACCTGTGCAATTGTAAAATTGCCTGATTTGATAGTCTATGTAATATATATGGGTAAAGGCTGCAGAATGGGTAAGGGCTGCAACTAAGTTGTTGGATTATGGTCTATATACCCTTACCCTCTCCTTGGCAGGTGGCCCGTCAGTAGTCCTTATGTTTGTGAAGCCGTGAAAGCCACCCGCATGAGTGCATCCATTAACCCACTAAAGGCCACCTACCGTAATCTCTCGCCTATAAGGCACAGCGCGCTTACAAGGCGCACCCACTCAGGGATGGCTGTTTCACGTAGAAGACGCACCAACCTCCTCTGAGTCAATATGGCTCACGTAGAAGGCGCACCTTTCACATAAAATGCCTCTAATGTTTTGGTATGATGCTGAGCATATCATGTTTAGAATGTGAGAAATGAGGTGTGAACAGAAGTTGAACTTGACTCTAATATTCAATCATCATTTTTTTTCTCCATTTGAGCATTCCATCATTGTGGTTTCATGTTAGGGAATGAACAAAATTCATCCCATTATCCAAACATAGTTTGAATATCCTTTTTTGAGCTATTAAAGTTCATCCCTTCTCCAAATTAGATAGGAATTGTACAGTGGTGGAGACTGGTGACAATTTTAGGAATCATTTAAGGGTATACAGAACATAACACCAGATGGCAGCAGCACTACATTATGGCAGGATATATTTTGATGCTGCATCTTTTGATTCTCTTGGTTAAAAGGTCAATAGTATTATCAATAAAGCTGTCAGTTAGTGAGGTGTACATATTTTTCCAAACACTTTTATGGCTAGCAGAATGGTATGCTTCATTCATTAAATTATGGGTATATAGAGCACTATGATATCAAATACACCTTTTCTTTGGTTAAAGCAAAGCATCATACCTATAGCTCAATGCAGCAAATTGGGGCCGGGAGGCGTGGCGCAGTCGGTAGCGCGTCCGCTCACAGGCCGTAATGTTGTGGGTTCGGTTCCCGGCCCGGCCGGGGCACAGTGGTGGTTCCAAACGTCGCCGTAAGGTGTCGTTTGAGTTCCTCCCTGCTCTGGCTAGGCTGTGCTGAAAAGTCTCTCGGCGGTCATGGCAGACAAATGTCTTAAAACAGGCCTGTCCATCTCTCACTATGCCTATGTAGTGACGGATGTTAAAGAACCATTGCCTTGGTAAATGTGTAGGGGCATGCTTTCTATCTTCCCATAGACTCGGTCACCATCATCCCCCCTCTCCACTAGACTAGGGTCCAGGCAAATACGCCACAAGGGTAATCTCACTTCGGTGTGGATACAACCCGCGGGACCTCTCACCCTTGAGTGTCGGCCGTAAGGAAGGCACGAGGTGAGATAAAAATTCAATCAGCAAGTTGGGAACCTAAAACTTAGTTTTTCCTGAATTTTCACTAAGAAATGCTGTAGTTTAGCCAAAAATTATCCGATTTACACAATATTTGCAGCAAATGAAAGATGAGACTCATTGCTTTCAGGCGAGGGTAGATGGTTTAAAAATCATTAGTTTAAAAAAATTGCTGTTTTTCAAGGTTTGGCCCTATATATTTTGTGAAAAAATATTCTAATCATCAGTTTTTCATACATAGTGCATAATACTGACCCATCAAGTTTATAAATGAGTATGCTTTTTTTTCCCTACCTCTATGGTGGCTCATTACACTATGGGAGACATGTCATTTTTGTTAGTTTGCAAAAACTGTGATTTTCAGCAAAATTTCTGCTTGGTTTTTGATGTGGGACCACATAGATCACCATATATGGCCACATGATCACCCACTGATACCAGAATTATCCATTTTTATGTTCTACTTGATCATCTTTAAAGGCATGTGAAATATCTAAGTGATAAAATAATTGTGAGAAGAATTAGGCACATCTTATGATTCTAGTCTTTGGTGCCGGCAACGCCTTTGTTGCTATTTACAGCTAAATAGCTCAATAGTGCATCATAATAGGCCTCACATGCCTAATATGGGGTTCTAATAGCATTTCAATATGGTTTTCAATGAATCATCAGGTCAAAACAACAATTGATAATAGAAACAAAAGGGTTTTGCACCATGGACCTGTTCACATTGTTCAGGTCTTCAGATATTCTTATCTTAAAAATGATGAAGACATTTACAAGCATGGTGCTTTTCCAGCCCGTACGGGACCTACAGAGGGCATATTGTCTAGTCTGACATGTATTATGAGGGAATAATGCATAGCAAATAATTCTATTTTCATATTTTGTTATGATATTTTAGATAGAATCATACACAAGACTTGCAGCATATGCAAAAATGTCCCTTGAATGAAGGCATTTTACATGTACAGCTGCCTCCAAAACTGGAAAACACTCAGGTTCCTAACTTGCTGCATCGAGCTATAGGTAAGGCCTTATCAAAGATTGGATTGTAAAAAAAAAAACGCGTACAAGGCGCACCCCCAACTCAAGGCAGCCTGCCACCCGCATATAAGACCCATCCAAGATCCGATTCACGTAGAAGACGCGCCTTATACGCGAGTGATTATGGTACATATATAATGTTATACATGTACACATAAGTATGATGCACATTATAAGAGTTCTAAGTGGCATGCCATTGGCTTATTTGGAGTCTTGGGACCGTAAACATGCGTGCTATTCCCATATTGAGAGCCCCAATCACATAGCATTATTATATCTGGAGCAGTTGTTGCATCCAAGTACCTAAATCATTCTGTGGCCCTTGAGGATGAATAGGCGTCCATACACGTGCCTGGGGAGCGTCTGTCCGGTCGTCTGCCTGGTAGTTTACTCTCACATGCCCCACCCCACCTTCCCCTCCTTAACCCTTTAAGGGCCGCTGATGCATTAATGCGTTTTGCCCATTGCTCACCATGATGCACAAATGAAGTGCTGGTGAGCAGTCTTGCCAGCACTTCATTGAAGTATCATGAAGAACCTATTGTAATTTTTGTGTCAACCCATAGGGTCGGCATGATGTCAGGGCTGCATTCATGTATCATGACGACCAATTGGCATGATGCATTAATGCATCACCGACCCTTAAATGGTTAATGCTTGCACACATGTCGTCCTCCCCTGTCGCCCACCCCTTGTACATTTTCCTTGTTGATTTCATCAAGCAGTGAAAGCCACCCCATTAACCCACTGAAGGCCACCTTCATATACAATGTATATGTATAAACATGTACACATAGTGTATGATGCACCTTATTCGGAGTTCTAAGTGGCGTGCCATTGGTTTATTTGGAGTCTTGGGACCGTAAACATGTGTGCCATTCCCACATTTGGAGCCCCAATCACGTAGCATTATTATATCTGTAGCAGTTGTTGCATCCAAGTACCTAAATCACTCTGTGGCCCTTGAGGAGGAATAGGTGTCCATACATGTGCCTGGGGTCCTCTGCCTCTCCCTACACTGTAAGAAATGTGTGTTGTAATTACACTGCCCCTCCCTACACTGTAAAAACATGTGTTGTAATTACACTGCCCCTCCCTACACTGTAAAAACATGTGTTGAACTTAATGTCCCTCCCTACACTGTAAAAAATGTGTGTTGTAATTACACTGCCCCTCCCTACACTGTAAAAACATGTGTTGAACTTACTTTTCCTCCCTACACTGTAAAAAATGTGTTGAAATTACACTGCCCCTCCTTACAATGTAAAAATGTGTGTTGAACTTACTGTCCCTCCCTACACTTGTAAAAAAATGTGTGCTGAAATTACACTGCCCTCCCTACACTGTAAAAAATGTGTGTTGAAATTACACTGCCCCTCCCTACACTGTTAAAACATGTGTTGAACTTACTGTCCCTCCCTACACTGTAAAAATGTGTGTTGTAATTACACTGCCCCTCCCTACATTGTAAAAATATGTGTTGAACTTACTGTCCCTCCCTCCTCCCTACACTGTAAAAAATGTGTGATGAAATTACACTGCCCCTCCCTACATTGTAAAAATGTGTGATGAGCTTACAGTCCCTCCATACACTGTAAAAAATGTGTGTTGTAATTTCACTGCCCCTCCCTACACTGTAAAAAATGTGTGCTGAAATTACACTGCCCCTCCCTACACTGTAAAAAATGTGTGTTGAACTCACACTGCCCCTCCCTACACTGTAAAAACGTGTGTTGTACTTACTGTCCCTCCCTACACTGTTAAAAAATATGTGTGTTGAAATTACACTGCCCCTCCCTACACTGTAAAAATATGTGTGCTGAAATTACAGTGCCCCTCCCTACACTGTAAAAAATGTGTATTGAAATTACACTGCCCCTCCCTACATTGTAAAAATATGTGTTGAAATTACACTGCCCCTCCCAACATTGTAAAAATGTGTGTTGAAACATGTGTCATTTGACTTGAAATTGGGGCCGGTTCTATAGGACTGAGTCCTTCACCTGTGACATTTTAAGTATACAGTCGCAGATTTAAAGGTAACTCAAGTCTAAAGTGGTGGAGCATTTCAAAATTTGATCCCTCACATAGGCCGGGCCAGAAATGTCTGACCCTTGTTCAGTGCCATTTAGTAAATAAAACTCGAATTTTATTAGATCATGCCATATCTTTAGAATATAATAACATTATAATGGTAGGCATGATCTTTATTGCATTGGGGGTAGATCCCTCTTTTGTCCTGACATGGGTACATTCTCTGTTGTTATACACTAGGGTAGAGTGACCTTGAGTCGTCCAGGTACCTTGTGTCGGCCATTTTGCTTGGTGTTGGGCCCAAAATACAACTGTTAATGAATATATTAGTGGATTCTAAGCTATTTGCACTGGTGCTATATGGCAAGATATGCTATAAGCTATCTTAGCATCTTTTGGAATATAAGTCTAGTACATTCTAGGAGCTCTAGAGTTTGTAAATTATTCTTGAAGTAAGATAAAGGTTTCCGATGATTTTCCAGCAACAAAATGATAGATTAGTGATAATGTGATATTGACCAAGTAACAGAGTTAAACCTAACTAAAATTGAAATAAAGCATTGTATTCATACTCTGCAAACATCATTTAACTTGAAATTATTCCTTTTACAGTGTTCAGTACAAAAGTCAACAATCTGCTGTGTCAAAATTGACTCATGGTATGATAAGACTGACCCAAGGTGTCTTTGAGAAATACAGGTACCTTGAGTCGGCCACTATACATGTACCTTGAGTCGGCCACTATTGCTTATTGGTCAAAAATGAACTTAGTAGTTACCATTTCATTGGGTTCTAAGCTATTTATACAGCTAGAATATGTTGAGCTGTAGCACCTGCTATCTTTCCATCTTTGGGAAAGTGAATCTAGCACTATCCATTATTTTTCAACAAAATTAACTTTATTCTACCAATTAGGTAGAGGGGTCTTCTGATAGATTGACAGCCACTTTGAAATGACGGACAGCGGATAAATAGGGATAAGTTTGCTATAATTTATGTTCACCCAAGGAATGGTGTTAATCAGCATTGTAATTTGTAAAATCATTACAGAAACACTCTGACCAAGGTCAGTCAGCTGGGAATAAACGTTTTCCTTGTATTGCTTCAAAAGTACACTCTTTACTAGGAATTAGTTGAGTCATTTTATGAAGTGGCTGCCTCAAGGTACCACAGTGGCCGATTCATGGTACTGATGAAAGAAAATTCACATCTATTGAATAATGGGTGCTCAAAGAGCTCCATGACTATGGGTATGAAAGTTGTAACATTGCTGGATGGAAAGAGTAAGACATCTGGGTAATATTTATATCCATCTTTAGATGACCCCTGCAAGTTTTCCCACTATTACAAAGATCCTAGAATAACTAGTAGGTTGTAAAGAGGCCCAGGTGGACGACTCATGGTCACTTTACCCATAAGGGAATTATGTGTAAAGACAATTTTGAGACCCCTAGTGTGCTAGAATACATAAGCTTACCCCCCCCCCCCCCGTGAAAAAGTTTTAAAAAAATGTAAAATCTGCTTCTCCCATTCACTCACCACTGAGTTACTTACCGTAGATGCTAAACCTCAAAATAATCATACTTACACTCAAGACATCTTCAAATGTTTCTAGCCCTATATGCTAAACCTATTGTGAAATCCAACCCCACTTTCATTTTTTCAAATACCCTCCCAAAAAGTGGTTTTGGAGGGGGATTTATATTGAGGATTTTAAGAGCAAAACTAAATTCATTGTGTACACTGAGCCATAAATACCCAGAGTTGTAGAGAAGTAGGTTCAAGTTGTTCACTGTCATCAATAGGCTAAGAAGAGTCATTGAGTTTATTGGGCAAACAATCAACCATGCATCTAGGTACATGCTTTTAGACTGGAGGTATTGTTACAATGTCTGAACATGAAGGATTTGGTCATACTACATGTTAACCACTAAATGTGACCTACCACTTGTGACCTATTATATATGCGACCTACCAGACTATTATTTGTGACCTAATGCATGTGTCCTACTAAATGTGACTATTACATGCAACCTACTACATGTGATCTACTACATGGGACCTACTACATAGACTCTATGGCTTGAGACCTACTAGAACACTACTTGCAACCTTCTACATATATGTGACCTACTACTGGAGACCTACTAGACTGCTACATGGGACCTACTACTTGCAACCTACTACATGCGACCTATTAGACTACTACTTGCGACCTACTTCTTGCAACCTTCTATACTACTACTTCCAACCTATTTCATGTATGTGTGACATTCTAGACTACTACTTACAAACTTCTACATGCGACCTACTAGACTAATACTTGTGACCTTCTACTTGTGACCCTCTATACAACTACTAGTAACTTACTACATTTGACCATCTAGACTACTACTTGCGACCTTCCGGGCTTCCCTAGCCTACTTAAATGGGTCTATAGTGGTGGAGCATTTCAAAATTTGATCCCTCACATAGACCGGACCAGAAATGTCTGACCCTTGTTCAGTGACATTTAGTAATAAAACTCGAATTTTATTAGATCATGCCATATCTTTAGAATATAATAACATTATAATGGTAGGCATGATCTTTATTGCATTGGGGGTAGATCCCTCTTTTGTCCTGACATGGGTACATTCTCTGTTGTTATACACAATAAGGGAATTATGTGTAAAGACAATTTTGAGACCCCTAGTGTGCTAGAATACATAAGCTTAGCCCCCTCCCCCGTGAAAAAGTTTTAAAAAAAATGTAAAATCTGCTTCTCCCATTCACTCACCACTGAGTTACTTACAGTAGATGCTAAATCTCAAAATAATCATACTTACACTCAAGACATCTTCAAATGTTTCTAGCCCTATATGCTAAACCTATTGTGCAATCCAACCCCGCTTTCATTTTTTTAAATACCCTCCCAAAAAGTGGTTTTGGAGGGAGATTTATATTGAGGATTTTAAGAGCAAAACTAAATTCATTGTGTACACTGAGCCATAAATACCCAGAGTTGTAGAGAAGTAGGTTCAAGTTGTTCACTGTCATCAATAGGCTAAGAAGAGTCATTGAGTTTATTGGGCAAACAATCAACCATGCATCTAGGTACATGCTTTTAGACTGGAGGTATTGTTACAATGTCTGAACATGAAGGATTTGGTCATACTACATGTTAACCACTAAATGTGACCTACCACTTGTGACCTATTATATATGCGACCTACCAGACTATTATTTGTGACCTAATGCATGTGTCCTACTAAATGTGACTATTACATGCAACCTACTACATGTGATCTACTACATGGGACCTACTACATAGACTCTATGGCTTGAGACCTACTAGAACACTACTTGCAACCTTCTACATATATGTGACCTACTACTGGAGACCTACTAGACTGCTACATGGGACCTACTACTTGCAACCTACTACATGCGACCTATTAGACTACTACTTGCGACCTACTTCTTGCAACCTTCTATACTACTACTTCCAACCTATTACATGTATGTGTGACATTCTAGACTACTACTTACAAACTTCTACATGCGACCTACTAGACTAATACTTGTGACCTTCTACTTGTGACCCTCTATACAACTACTAGTAACTTACTACATTTGACCATCTAGACTACTACTTGCGACCTTCCGGGCTTCCCTAGCCTACTTAAATGGGTCTATATCTCCTCTTTCCTATCCCCTCGGATGTGTGTGGTGCACATGTGCGGGCACCAACACATTCCTCCGTGAAATTGCGTAATATAGTTCTCGCCATGAATATGACCTTAGCTGTCAAAATGGCATTAAACATCTATTACTCACTCACTCACTTGCGACCTTCTACATGTGACCTACTAGACTAATACTTGCAACCTACTACAACCTTCTATACTACTACTGCCAACCTATTATGTGTGACCTACTAGGCTACTACTTGTGACCAACTACATGTGGCCTTCTAGACTACTACTTGCGACCTCCTTCATGCAACCTACAAGACCACTACTTGCAACCTACTATTTGCAATCTTATAGATTACTCCTTGTGACCTATTACTGGCGACCTATATATCTGTTTGATCAGCCTAATATACCAGATGCGCTCCAGTAGCCCTGCTGCTCACATGGGCATGTCCAGTATCCAGTCCCAGGCCTCCGTAGGTTTACCCTAAGTGCCTAGACACCCCTCACAAAAGTGCCCACTTTTAAAAAAGAGTCCTAGGTCTTAGAATTTAAAGTTGCACACAGAGAAATAATGTGGTTATAGCTACAATCAATACTGAAAGAAAATAGTGAGCCATACATGAGGCAGACCATTACAAACATGTAGGCCTATAACAGGTACTGGAGTCCAAGTCAGCTATGCCCCTGTAGGAGGAGCAAAGTGGCATGGTCTCCACTATCGCCATCTGCTGTATCATAGCTAATGAAAGGGTTGTATACTACTATTTGTGACCTACTAGATGTGACGTGCTAGACTACTACTTGTGACCATCTATACTACTACATCCAACTTATTACGTGTTACCTTCTACACTACTACTTGCGACCTACTACATGCTACCATCTTGACTACTACTTGTGACCTACTACTTGCAACCTTCTAGACTACCACTTGCAACCTACTATTTCTGACCTTCTAGACTGTTACTTGCGACCTTCTACATGCTACCATCTAGACTACTACTTGTGACCTACTACTTGCAACCTTCTAGACTACCACTTGCAACCTACTATTTCTGACCTTCTAGACTGTTACTTGCGACCTTCTACATGCCACCATCTAGACTACTACTTGTGACCTACTACTTGCAACCTTCTATACTACCACTTGCAACCTACTATTTCTGACCTTCTAGACTGTTACTTGCGACCTTCTACATGCTACCATCTAGACTACTAATTGCGACCTACTATTTGCAACCTTCTATACTACTACTTCCAACCTATTATGTGTGACCTATTAAACTACTTCTGTAAAACCTCACGTATAAGCCACGGCTTTTAGACCATTTCAAGCACAGGGGGAGGGGAGGGAGGGTGGGGGGTAGACAGCTGCAGCTCCTCCTCATACCTTCCCTCAACTTTTTCGTTGGTCTAGGAGGGTAGGGGTACACCTCAGGGGCCCATAGGTTTTTAAATTTTGAAAATCCATTGGTTAGAAAAAAAGTTATGAATTTTTTTATATTTTGAGATTAATTCACAAACTCAGGGTGCGGCTTATATGCGCGTGTGACCTACTAGACTACTACTTGTGACCTACTAGACTACTACTTGTGACCTACTAGACTACTACTTGCGACTTTCTAGGCTACTACTTGCGACAGACTAAATGCGACCTCCTAGACTATTACTTGTGACCTACTACTTGCGACCTTCTAGACTGCTACATGCCTTCTAGACTGCTGCATGTGAACTACTACATGCAACCTTCTAGACTACAACATGTGAACTACTTCCTTCGACCTTCTAGACTACTACTTGTGACCTACTACATGTCGTTGCCTCAGTGCAACAAGGTTGTATCTGCATTTTTCAAGTTTTGCAGTAGAGGCAAAAGAAGTATTACAATTACTATAGCACCAAGTGGAAACAGCCTACTTGCATTGGGGCCTGTAGGCTTATATGTCATAGACAGAGCTTCAGTACTTTCATAGAAGGTAGATAAAGGCCAATAGATGTTACAACAGAAGGAAACTCAATTTTGTCAAAATGTCAGTTACAACCTTGTTGCACTGAGGCAATGATGTGACTTACTAGACTACTACTTGCGACCTATGACGTGCAACCTTCTAGACTACTACTTGCAACCTACTACATGTTACCTACTAGACCATACTTGCGACCTACTACTACTTGCAACCTAGACTACTACTTGTGACCTACTACTATGGCTCTAGACCCCTAAATTCGACATGGCGACATGGGCATTTTTGAGCTTAGTGATCATTTCTTAAAATCAACATGGAAAATTGGTGACCCCCCATCAAGGGCCCCACTACGTGCAACCTTCTAGACTACTATTTGTGACCTACTTGCAACCTTCCAGACTACTACTTGTGACCTACTTGCTACCTTCAATGTTACTACTTGCAACCTATTGCATGTGACCTACTAAACTACTACTTGTGAACTATGATGTGTGACCTTCTTGACTACTACATGTGAGCTAATACATGTGACCTACTAGACATATTACTTGTGACCTTCTAGACTCTTACTTGTGACTTACTACATGCTACCTTCTAGACTACAACTTGCAACCTACTAGACTACTTCTTGCAACCTACTACTTGCGACTTATTACTTGTGACCTTCTAGATAACTTCTTGCGACCTACTAGACCACGAGTTGCGGCCTTCTATACTACTACTTACGTGTGACCTATTAAGGTATTATTAAACTACTACATGTACTTGCGACCTTCTGCATGTGACCTACTAGACTTCTACTTGCGACCTAGTACTTGCGACCTTCTATACTACTATAGTTACAACCTATTATGTGTGACCTACTAGACTACTATGTGCGACCTACTACATATGTGCCCCTATGTCAGCCCATGTGTCCAGATGTGTGCCCATGTGCTAACCCATGTGTCCAAATGTGTGCCCATGCGCGAAATTATGTGTCCAGATGTGTGCCCATGTGCCAACACATGTGTCCAAATGTGTGGCCATGGGCGAACGTATGACGTCAAGATGTGTGCCCCCGGGTGTGCCCATGTGCCAACCCATGTGTCCGTGTTTGTCCACATGTGTGCCTAAGTCCCAACCATGTGTCTTCTGTCCATGTGCACCCATGTGTCCATGTTTCTGCCTATGTGTCAACTATGTGATGATCTATAGAGTTAAAATGATGCGGCATGATCTCCAAGACCAAGTATACAATTATGTTACTCTTACTGTCATTTAACATCAATGTGTTACATCTTTTTTTGTTTATAAATGTTGCAACCGAGACCGAGAGAAAACCTAATCTATCATAAAACATATCATGGCTTCCGAGTATGGCTACAGGCCCTGCCTTATTCAACATCTATTTATAGTTTGGCTGATCCTGCCCCTGTTTGATGTGGTTACCACCCAGCAGGGGGCGGGGCAGAGAGGCCACCGAGGTGTAGTTTTGGTAGCGCCAGCCACATCACCCTGGTCTCAATGGCGGTGGCAATGAGACGAAAAAGAAATAAATTAAAAAAAAAAGAAAATAGAGAGAGGGGGTGGGGCGGTCTCCAGGGTCGGCCAACTGCGATTTCAGTTGGGAAAGGGTTCCCCTTATACATTTTGTAATGAATACAATTCCCTTTGGTATCTAGAACTCATACTTGGGAATCTTCCCATATATAACCCCACTTACAGGGCGTCAGTTCTGACCTACCCTCACAGATACAGTATAGCTCCATCAGCAGTCAGCCCAATGGCGGATTCAGAATTTGGAAAACGAGGGGGAAGCGGCCCAAAAGTAGGGGGCTTGCCCTCTATTTCTGAGCAAATCTTGGTGTTATATATATATATATATATATATATATATATATATATATATATATATATATATATATATATATATAAAGAAAACTCTAAAGTGCACGGGTGCAGCATTTGGAAAAGAAGGGGGCGCACCCCTTGCTCAGCCCTTCTTTTTTTTTTAATTAAAAGCAGGGGGCGTGCCCCCTCCACCTCACCGCCTTAACCCACAACTGGGGTTCCCTGGCTGCATCCCCCCTAGAGCAAACTTTCCTGGATGCATGCCCCCCCCCAACCCCCCTCTCCACCTCGACCACACCGTCTAAATCCGCCCAGGGCTGTATATGTGCACGATCATTATCCCATGTAAGACTAAGAGGGTATTCTACTTCCGGATTTGTCACGATGATTATAAAAAATCCCTTTAAAATACTTCTAGGTGCAATTTAGAAGATAACATACGTTCCGGTGCTATATCTACACACAAAAAAATATTCTGAATATCTTAGGCCTTTCGCCTAACATTTGTTGGACTTGCTAACCCAAGTTGGGAGTTTGCACGTCCCCAAACCACCGAAGTTTTCTTGGGAGTTTACGCCTAACCCTTAGGAAAAATGCCCGACTTGCCTGATTTCTCCTAACTTGCCTTAGACTTTTCCACTAACTACATAGACTTTCAAGCAACATAGCAATTCTCTTCATTTTGAAATGGTAAGTGTAAATACCATATAGGTTAAGACATCCAGAACAGAGCCTCTCCATTTGAGAAGCAAGTTCAATACCTGACATCATTTTCTTTGCAACCCGTGAACTTAGTTGCTCTGGGTTTATCATAATGTCAAAGATGTGGATATATGAGTAAATTCAATTTCCACAGAAAAGGTGTTTCCATTATTTTTCATTGCTCCTTCAATAACAAATATATATTTATTAAGTGTATTCTGTTAAATCACATGCCAGGTTGAATTGTAGAGGCATTATTATGATGATAGTCATTGAAAGCACCATTATTTTGACATTCATAGGCTTTTCCATGATATGCACTTACCATAAAAATCCTCATGCAAACCACACTGCCACCTGGTGTGAAAAAAATCTACTAATCCTTAGACAAAACTGCTACCCCTTAGACAAAACTACTACCCCTTAGACATGGCTAAGTCAAGTCAGCTTGCCTTAATAGGTTAGTTAATACTACTAACACATTAGTAAGATGTTACTAACATGTTGGGTATTTTGCCTAATGGGTGATTTTGTCTAAGTTAGATTAGTATTTACTAACTTGGATTATTTTCTGTGTATACAAAGCGCAACTTGATATACAATTGCCTGCCATTGCATCAACGTCTACCATTTAGGCCTATAGATGCTATACAGTCAGAAAGATATATGAGTTACTTTCTTGCTTCTACAGTGGTAACTTTATTTTAATACATTGCAAGTGGGAACTGAAAGATGTCACGTAGCAATTTGTCATCAGACAACCATTGCAAACCTATTCATACATACACAAGTTTATATATGGCAAGTTGAGTATTTAGATTCATGTTTTTTATGAAGGAACCGACAGTGAAGGTAATTAATAAGCGGTGTCATACCAGTGTGTGTCATTTAGTGGAGCTGACCACCTTTTTCAGAAGAATGCCCTTTACATTACAAGTACTTTATTTCACTAATTCTTTTGCAATAAAACCAAATGGCCCGGAACTCTTTATAGGAAGTGGTTCCCAAGCTTTTTGAAGGGATATTATCTAGTTATGGTTACCTCCTATAGGAAAGGTCTCAGCCACCTTTGATTGCAACCAAGCTATGTGGGCGAACATCAACGTCACTATTTATAATCTTGTTTTAAATATTGTATCATCATATGATAACAGTCTTTGGTTCATACTGTATTACCATAGATGACTCTATGTTGAATGATGCATCCTCCATTCTCTATACCTTTAGCCAAATAGAGCTATATAGCTGGAGCGATTCGGGGGCGACTTGTTGCGTCATAGTAGAGAGCAATAAGTCTGTGCGTAATGCAACACTAATATTTCATGCAAATGCAAACATTAAAGCTAAGAACAGGAAGAGCAGATGGTTGTTTTTTCCTCACAATGCAGCTAGCCTTTTTTTTTTAAATCCACTTCCTCATTACTCATACAATTTGGGACTACAGACGTAGCTCGATCAAAGTTTCAGCCTAATTTAGCTTGTCAATATTGTTTGGAGTAACCGAACCCAATTTAAGCCAAGCCTTAAATTGTTGGGCACCCAGCAAAAAACAATAGCATCTAAAAACGTGATTTGTAGGTGTTTGTTTCCTTGTTTCTATTCTTGGCTACTAGGCATACGTCCGCCTTGGGCCTGTCATCAATTAACTAAAGCCTCCATTCATATCGGATATTGTTTCTTGTTTCTTTTAGTTTTCGTGTTATTTGTCTGTTTGACATCACATCTGCCTCGTGTTTGTTAATTTTCTCTGGAGGCACAGTATTGCATCTCCGAGGGCAGGTGTGTGCCAGCAAGGTAATGGACGAGTCATTTATTGATAGGCGAGGGGGGGGGGGCTTGGTGGATATTCCCGGTTAGTGGGATCCTTTATGGGCTGACCCCTGCTTGAGCTGATACCTTGTGAGATAAGGACTGATAACAGCCAGCATGATGGGTACCAGGTGTTATGTAATGCACCCTAAAAAGTTTCCACTGAATGAAAGGAATTTTCTCATTGGTCAATGATGTATCGATCCTGCTAGGTCGGAATATGGAGGGGGTGTTATTTTGAAAAAAGACCAAAGGGGGGGCAAAATTTAATGATCATCCTTTTGGGGGATAGAACAAAATACATGTATATAGTCGATGTAAGCATTCGACGTGATGCATCATAATACACCATCTTTAGGTGGGGGGGGGTGATAGTTTTTACCTTATTGCAGTGGTGGCGCAGCCATGGGGGGGGGGGATTTATCCCCCACACTTTTTTGTCAGGGTTCACTGTAGATTGCATTGAAATGTTGAAAAATTCACACAACTCATCTATTCCCCGCACATTTTCAGGTGCTTCGCCCCCCACTGTATTGTGGTAGGGGTGGGGAATTAAAAAGATGATGGCTTGCAAAATCCACTAATCCCCCCCCCCCCACCTTGCAATACATGACTCTTCCCTAAAGCCTAAAGGGATGATGATGCTGATGCTGCCGCGCCCAAAGTGCTGATGGCTGCTGTCCTACTCGCTACTGCTGTGGCGGCAGCGGCATTTCAGTCACTGCCTCTAATGCAGCATCCAGGGACTGTCCAATACCTTTTATGGCAAACCCTCACGTTGCAGATTCCAAATAAAGACCACAGTGTGATCGTGCCATATATGCCGGCAAGATTCCGCTTCCCGGCTGCATTCATTAGAACCCTGATAAATAATTCATTTGCAAATGAACATGAACTGAGCGAGGTTTGCAATGCATGTGTGGGGAGGAAGATGTCTTTCCCATAGACTTCTTATTGGGATTGATAATGGATGGAAATTAGATGGGGACAAGATTAGATCTCCGCCTTTTGATTCAAAGATTATGGAGGGATAATCTTGCTATGGTCAGCTGAATACACAGTTGGCATTTGACACCATCCAGCCTCTGGACCATGCGGTGCACGTGGCTACCCTGTTGTTTACTTCCCAGCTCACGATTTGGCCCCACCATATTTGGCCCTAGCAGCCATATATGGAGACCCCACACTTCCATACTTGGAGAGCCTCACAACTCAACGTAAATCTGCGATTCATTCGCTGGGGACTACTTTTGCCATAAATGTCACGGGATAGTCTCTATATGGAAACACGCATGTGAGTGTCTCTGTAACATTATGCGCGTTTTGTAAAAGTTGCATCGATGTCAATAACATGAATGAACTCAGCAAATTTTTTTCAGCGTCTATATCCTGCGCGTCTACTGATTGCACTATTTTCTCACCGCGTAGCCGCAAATCCGCATTACGCAGTTTCCTTTTGGAGAAGACAGCAAGTGCGCGTAGTGTATCATTGGACGGTGTTTTGAAGTTCGCCTGGGCGTATGGCCATTTGTTTTGATTCAGGAGAAACCACGTTATCCTCATCAAAATGACCCAACCCACAGGCATTGCTCGTCTTGAGTTCGTCAATGAAAGCACTGTATTGAATGGTTCCGTGTTGAATGGAGGTCAAGGGAGTTATACACTGGTAAAGGCGGAAGGCATGAAGCGATCGTCGGCCGATGCCGGGTTGGGGGATATGGATTGCGATGACAGTGACTCAGATTCCGACAGCCTGAATTCTGCCCAGCAACAACAACTGCATTTACAGCAAGCCCAGGGTAACAATGGAATCAAACCGGGCAAGAAAACCAAGGGTAGGGTTAAGATCAAGATGGAGTTTATTGAGAACAAGCTCCGCAGATATACGACGTTCAGCAAAAGAAAGACTGGCATCATGAAGAAAGTAGGTTGCTCTTCCGTTCTTCCCTGCCTCTCTACCGTCTCTCTACCCATGCTCACACTCCACACAGGCTCACAGTGCTGTGGATAGGGGGACAACACATGCCCTCACAGCCACAGTCAGGGCACAGTCATCCTCATAGTGTATTCATTGGTCGGAGTCAGACTAGACTACTACTAGTCTACATCTCTAGACTCATTTGACTTTGCTGCTGCATCCATAGGCATAGCAGTTGGCACTTGTGCTTGAATATTTCAGAAATTTGAAGTTTTAATAGTCAATTTAGACTCTACTTTGGCAAATTTGACATATTTGTTTCAGACCTATAAATTATAACTTAGTCTAAGACTCTTAGTAGCACTACCGATATAACTATAATTGTGTCTATACAAATAATACATGGGTGCTCAAAATTTTTAGGACGTCACATTGTCACTTTTTCGGAGGGATGGCGCGTCACTCCGTCCCTATTTACGTATATGCCAATGTACTGGGAACTTTTGCTAGTGTCACCGTCCGTCACTTTTTAAAATCCCTGTGTCACGAGCGTCACTTTTTACCCATGTATAGGCACATAATTGACAGGACAATCTGACCATACTTTGTAGTAATATATCTAGATTCTAACTGATAACGATCTGCAGAAAGTGGCATTGAGATATAAGGTGTTGCATACAGACCCTAGACCTATTAAATGTCATAGCCGGGGTCAAAGCTGATAATCTGATGTACTGTAGACGTGAAGTGATTTCTAGACTTCTGACTAGAGAATAAGCATTAATTTATAGAAATCTAGTAGAACTTCCCTTTTTGGTGATTTGTTGGGCTGAGTATAGAGGGGAATTTCTATGCATGCAACATTTCTTTTCTTTTTTTATTTGTAAGAAGGCGGGTATGTATATAGGTATTGCAAGACATAATTAAAGTAAAAGATCTCAGTTGAAATTTCCTTGCATCGAGACTAATATCGGCAGGCCTATGCGCCAACCAACATTACAAATAAATAGGAATGGGGTCACGGGGGGGGGAACTGGGAAAAGTTCTATTAAGCTTTGAATGGTTATAGATGCTACGGTAGTGTCGATTCCAGTTTGGTTATAATAATCTGTAAAAAAATATTCCAATCCATTTTCCCCCTCATTTTTTGTTGTTGATATCTCCAATAGGCATCTTTTATCGGGTCATGTAACATGACATGCTCTCATTTTAAATCATGCATATTCATTACTTGATTTATTTGCAGGCTTATGAGTTGTCGACCCTAACTGGAACCCAAGTGATGCTACTTGTGGCCAGTGAAACTGGCCATGTGTATACCTTTGCCACACGGAAACTACAGCCCATGATCACCAGTGAGAGTGGCAAGGCTTTGATCCAAACTTGTTTGAACTCTCCCGACACCCCTCCCACCGCCCCTGGCCAGCAACAGGCGGTGGAGCAACGTATGAACCCCACTGGATTCGAAGAGACGGAGTTATCATACGCTGTGGGTGACGAAGAGCAACAAAAAGTAAGACTCCGCACTCACCTACAGTTTTACAGTTTACTTTGAGTTCACTGCTTCTGGAGGGTATTTCACAAGACTCTTATCTAATGTAGCCTACGATTTGAAACCCCCCAAATCGTACAAGTTACAAATTTTAACACTGTCCATTTACCATCTGGTCATACCTAACAACAGCTCTGTAAGATTATCATAAAACCTGCGTATAAGCCACGGCTTATAGACCAGTTCAAGCCCTTATTTCATGTTGATACTGCCGATATATTGATAGCCCATAGCCTTACCATTGCAGCTCCGTATCTCACATCCCCCGTGAGATAACCCACGAAAATATCACACGCTGAGGTCACGTGATCATTTTATGACGCTGTCGCATGCAGAATGTCCCTACCATGCAAAATGTTTCCAGCGTTCTTCCAACAGACTTTGCACCCTCTAAATCGTATCATGCAAGATCAAAACATCTGCTAGAAGAGTGATAAACTTTACTTAATCTAGAAACAAATAGTTTTTTCTTTGAAAGGAAGAAACCATGAAAATATCCCTCTCCTCTTATAGAAATTGAAAAAAACAACAACCCTAATGATACTGCCCCTACGCCGTAGAAGTATGATTAATGCAAAGTGTAACTTGATTTTCCGCGGAAACATTTCTCACGGAGCGACATTTTGCATATTACAACGTCATAGCTCCAAGATGGCGATGTAAACAATGCTTACTGCGAGTTATTCACAAACATTATGATAAACTCTATTGTAATTCAGGAGTTTTAAATCAAGTTAACATGAAATAAATGCAAAGGCACACTCGTTGGAGGATTTTCAGAGGGTTATCTCACTTGCAGGTTGTCTGTCGCATCGCACTCCGCCCTACAGGCGTCGTGCGATACGGCAGACAACCTGGGCGTGAGATAACCCTCTGAAATTCCTCCAACTCATGAACCTTTGCCTAATTACTGTCTGTGGCTTTAGGCCTATAGCATTTGCATGAACTCAGGGTGCGGCTTATGTGAGGGATTTAAATATGTAGACTATCAGTTGGCTAATACATCGGTACATGAAGTAAGGAATTGGAACCATTTTCAGACCCCTGGCGCGATTTATAGCATTCTTCCAACGTCAGGGTGCTGCTTATAATATGCAGTGTGGCTTATAGACAGGGTTTTACGGTACTTCTTATGTCATCAACACATAGAATTTGATAGAGTGGCTGTAGCAGTGCAGGTATTAATACCCACTAGCTCTCACTGAGATATGAGGGGTGCCAGTTGTAGTATCTTATGAAGTAACCTCCTGAGCACTTTTGCTTTTATTCCTTGTTTTTAGTTCTACATTTTAAGTTTAATCAAACACTATGATTTCTTGTCGTAATTCTATGTACGTAATTCTATGTACCTATACACAAACCTTCAAGTACCGCACACTGGAAAATAGGAATTCAAATTATTTATTTCTTCATTTCATTTTTTTTCTGTCGCGCATCTCAAAATACTATCACCGTGTTGCTGAAAACATTTTGAATATATAGATATAAGGTCCCTCTTTCCAATACAGGTCACATATGTGAATGAGACAGCAGCTCTTTTCAAAGTTGATAGCTGAGATTATGGCCAGCATACAAGACGCAATCTTGAGAATCATGATTTCACACCATGAGAAAGCTGGCATGTCCACGTCATTTCAGCGACACTGTAATTAATAGCAAGTTAACACGCATTGATAACAGACACATCACTGTTCATTGTTATTACTTGTTTAAACCCTGACACGTGCACTAATGAATTTCAAATACCGTACCTATTACCCTCCGCGGTAATTAATGCAGGATTTGCGTTTATTTGAAGTCTTTTCAAACAGAAATTTGGGTTTCACGGACCATAACCCTGCGCTGAAACAAGACCTGCGCTCATTTGAGACCCCTGCCCTTAAAAAAACAAACAATCGTGATACGTTAATATTAGAAACAAAGTCCATCCAAATCAAGCATAAGGCTGATACCTTCATCACGGCGAATATAGAAACAGATTAAAAAGAATATGCCTAATACCCGCTTAATACACAGTTTTGAATAGGTTAAATGAGCCAATAACACATTTTATAGAGGGACTTTTTTGGAGGAAGTGGGAAGTAGAAATAGTTGTAGGTTTGCGGTCAGGTGGTTGTGAAGCTGTCAGATCTGTTTCTGTCTTGGAGCAGACACAGTCTGACCTTTTCCTTCTCCTGTTTCTTTCCCGCCTGTAGCCCCTGAATAACTGGACAGCTCCAACTCTGTACTGTATTTAGATACTGCTTTAGTTTTGCGACTACGTCAAGTACTAAACATCTTCCCCGATTATTAGGAAATTCAGGAGTATGAAGTTGGATCATGTTAAGAATTTAACCCATGCAAGAGGAAAGAAAATAAACCTATGAAATTCTCATTTTCCCATGCACCTCCCCCCGACCTTCAAATTGCTTTTCACACCCTGACGTAGCAGGCCAAGGATTGTTAATATGTCAATCGAGGTAAATCGTAATTATCTGAGAAATTTTGACACATGCCGTGTTTTAGCTTATACAAAGTGAACTATATCAGTATTCTCATACCCTCCCGCAGTATACCACAGAATACCTGGCACAACAGCTTCAGATAGATTCCTCCAACACGTGTTGATTCAGAGCAAAAGTTCAAATGTAGTGTATATAAAACATCTAAAATTTGAGTAATCTGGGTTTGTAGTCTCCCAGGGTAATCATTCATTTTTTGCCGGATCGTGACCAGGGCATACACTCATCATCAATTAACGATGACACAATAGAGCAGTCTGTAAACGTTTAGATATGTGATATGATATGTGACAGCAAATACTGTCAAGTCATGGCTAATCGAGCTCCTTGACAAGATACAAGATAGCCAATCAGCTCCTTCATGAGATATTAGAGATAAGCTACTCCTTAATAAAAATGAGATGATAAATCTTTAGGAGGCTGCAAACTTATGTAAAAGTAGACATGGAATTTTATAGTATGCAAGAAACTTAGAAGCCATGCCTTGAAATGGACGACATTCATCTGGGAATTACAGTGTCGGATCCAGTCTTTTGGAAAGGAGGGGGCGCGCCCCTTATTTGGCCCCTAATTTTGGCAAAAATCTAGGCTAAAGAGAGGTAAATAAACCTTAGCTACAGGGAGAAAGGAGGGGCGCGTGCCCCCCCCCCCCATCTCTAAATCCGCCACTGCCGGGAATGTAGTTCATTTCAAGGCAAAGGCTCGTTCATTCCAAAGTAATGGCTACACTTTCTGAAGCGGACCTTGATTACAGTAATTGACAAGAACAGGAGTCGTTTTTATTTTTACAAGTCGGTGGTGTCAGAGATGAGAGTAGTTCTTAAGTAACTCATATATAGGCACCCGGGCCATATTAGCAAACCATTCATACAGTTATGTCTCGGCCTGCTACTACGCAGCCAGACTTACAGTGAGGGAGGTGGGTACAGGCAGGCAGCGCGAGCTGCTCATAGGATGCTCCTCCTGTGTAGGATTCTCCACCATGAGCTGCTCTCCTCTCTCCCTGCTCTCTCTACTCTTATCCCATCCCCACCTGGCCGGGCCGCCCTGTCGAGTTGCTCACGTTACACCCTCACTCAACCGGGGGAGCAGCTCGCTGCCGTTGCCGCTCGCGAGCAGCTCCCGTGCAGGTAGGGAGGCGGAGGGAGGTGTGGGGGAGCAGTAGTGGCGGCGTGTGGGAAGGGGGGAGGGAGGACGCCGTCTCAAGTTTGGACCGAGTGCTTATTTGCAGAGCTCCGGGAAGTCGGCACAGCGGGATTTCTCGGCGGTGGCACGCGGGCGGCGCGTGGCGCGGCGTTACTTATGGCCTAGCGCGCCATATTTGGGGAGGCGAGTCAGCCACATATGTGAGGCTGTGTGTAACCCGAGCCTGTTTATGGGGAGGGGGAGGGGCCGCCTCCGGGCCTGCCTGCCCCCAAACTCCATACCCCATGCCCCCACAGCTGGCATTGGGCCAACCTAGAACCTTACATGCTTGGGGCACCGTACCCTAAATATGACAAGCTGCCATATATTCTAACCTCACCCATAACCCTAATACTCCAGCAGTTGAATAGATCTACCATGGCCATATTTTAGTGAAGAGCATGGCATTTAAACAGTCATGATTATGGCCGTCCATGAGAGGAAGAGCGCGTTTTACAGAAAATGTTAAAAGGACAATTGAAAACTTAGTATCATCACAGGTAGTGCCTACATTAAAAAAAGGTGCAATGAGGAGAGTGATAGAGGACGTCAGTCCCTCGCCCACTGGAGAACTGGAGGCGGGGAAGCAGCAGGCGAGGGGGCACTCTCTAATATTTGGACGAACTTGATTTTAAGGGGGAAAAAAAGCGGGGGGGGGGATGAATTTATGGGCAGTACAAAGGCACGATGGACACTAGGGTTTCTTTATTCAGTGACAGATTTAGGCAAATTTAAAGGGACTGGGATATATTTTTTTTAGATCAAAAATGACAGTTTCTTTATATTCAAGGTTCTAACACCAAAGGTGTTTCCAGGAAGAGTTGTAGTTAGGGAAGTTTTCTGAGTATTCACTGTCGATTTAATATGGTTATATTTTTCATTGTCCATCAAAACGGGCCCCAAACCCAGAGGCCCTCATCTTCAATTTCTCTCCATGTGATTTTTAAGACAGGGTACCAAATCTTATTGTTCCTTGCTCTTCTAAGCACATAAAATCTATAGAAAAGATAGGGAGTGCCCCCCCCCCCTCCACCTCCCATTGGCAGTAGCAGCCGGCTGTGTGAGAGAGCAGCTCAGTGAGTGCCGTGAGCAGCTTGCTCGGCGCCTACAGGGTCAGTCAGCTGGTCCCATAGTCTGACCCCAGCCGTACCTATTTGGGGCCTCCCCTTCTAGGCAACAGGCGCTTGGCGGCCTGGATTCTATATGCGGCGCCCGCTTATACACACAACTGCAAGTAAAAAGGGTCCACCTGTACTGGCACAGATTTGAGGTTTTTCTCCTACCCCTGAGTGGTTGACGTCGGGTGGTATGCACACAAAAGCGAGAGACCTCTGTGAAATAGCTCTCCCTCACAGGAAAATGCCATACCAATGACAACACGTCTCTGAGAAATTTGCCCAACATATTCGTGGTAAATGTTGGAGCTGCAATTTTTTATAGTTACCAGACCTTTTACATGCATATAGGTCATGATGGGCCTGCCTACAATTTATATTTTGTGTTGGTGTTTATTTCATAAATATTTCCTCATATTTGTCGAAAGTGGTAGATTTAGATTGAGAAAAAATGAATAGATAAATATATACATGTACAAAGACAGAAATAAATGTTTGTACAAACGTAGATTTTAGATAGAAAAGGGGTGTATGACCGAGACTTCCTAATGCCTTTCACCATGTTACCTGAAACAAAACAGAAGCAGACTCTGTGTGAGTCGTGACCCCTGCAACTGACTGTACACAGAGTGGAGCAGGTATGGGCAGAAACAGGCAGAGGACATTTATCGATATGATCTCTGACACCTTGTTTGCGAGAACCCCCAGCCCCCCCCCCGCAACCCCTCCCCCTCTCCCCCCCCCCTTGTCCTTTTGCCTTTCCTATCTCTGCATTCCCTCCGTCTTTTTTGTAATATCTCTGCTATTCACTCACTCCATCACGGTCCCCCTCTCTCTCTTTCTCCCTCCCTCACTCGCTCTCTCTGTCTCTTGTTTACCGCCCTCCCCCTCTCTCTCCCCCTCCCCCCCCCTCTCTCTGTACCGTCTCAGGTCCGTCTAACATAACTATGATAATTATCATAATGATAATAATAATTACAGATCCAGGAATAATTCCAGCGTTCTGTAAATAGACGCACCTGTCATTTCTTCCTGAAATGAGGAGATTTAATATCTCAGGATGCCATGGTTATGAGCAACAGCTGGGTCTTATCAACCTGGCCGGTGTTTCAGGATAATTCACGTCCAATGACTTCCGATAGTCTATTCCTGGTGCCCTAGGCACTCGCGGTGCTACTGCCGGGTGATGGGTGGACTTTTTGTCCCTTAGTGTGGAGTCGAGTGACTTGAGACACGGCTTAGTCTCCAGCTGCTCAGGTTGCCCGTCGGTAAAGATATGTGAAGCACCACGTTTATTAACGAGGCTCACCTTCTAAACTACCATAGCCTTGCTGTAAATCCCCTTGTATAAATTGCTCGCCCATAAGGGGGTGATCATTTTTTAAGAACAGTGGGGGTGATGGGTTTGCCTGCCCCTCTCATGAATCAACATTTTTTTTTGCCCCTACCCCCAAGGAGGGGCTGAAAATTATGCATGAACGTGTCTTTTAAACCTACAGTAATTCGCAGTTTTTTTTCGCTGAAAACAGTTAAACCAACCGCCCCCCCCCCCCCGTTAAAAAAAAGTATCACTCCCTAAGCAGCATCTGGCTTATTGGCCTTTCCGTTAAAGCTGAATTTGGGACTGAAATCGTTGCCATTCATTACTAGTCTATATATGTAAAAACCGTGTAGAAGCCACACCCTGTATTCCTAAATACTATATAAGCCGCAGTAACCCTCTGAAATGGTCTATAAGTTGGGCTCATTAACTCAGCCTCTCTAGGGCCCTGGACCCCTAAAATTGACATGGCGACATGGGGATTTTTGAGCTTAGTGACATGGGACATTGGCACTTTCTTAAAATCGACATGGGGACATGAGCTTTTCTTAAAATTGACACAGTGACATAGACATTTATTAAAATCGACACAGTGACATGATCATTTCTTAAAATCGACATGGGACATTGGGGACCTCCATCAAGGGCCCCCTCTCTCTTAGTAATAGGGAGAAAGATGAGGCGTGGTGTTGTTACTTTGACTGTTAGGCATCTCAGGTTAGGTTCTGTGTTATAAAAACAATACTCATTTTACACTTGGATGTTGTGTATTGGTCTAAAAACCTAAATATAAAATTTCCCACAGAAAACAAGAAAAGAAGCAAATGAAGTTAAATAACTTTTACTGTGACATTCTTGGGACAGGGACTTAGGGAGTGGTCATTATTTATCAACAGGGGGGGAGGGGGGGTTTGAGGGGGGGGCGTAAAATTTTCAGACCCCTCCCGAGGGGGGGCTAAAAAAATTCACCCTCTTTTTAGCAAAAAAGCCCACGCGCTACTATAGATCAAAGAGGGGCGCGAAAACTCTCCGCGCCTCTGGCGCCGCTAAAAATTTTGACTGCCGTCGAGGGGGGCGTAAAAAATTTCCGCGCATCCGCGCGAAAAACCCACCACCCCCCCTGTTGATAAAAAATGACCACTCCCTTAGCGAGTATGGTTCATAATTAATGGGGCAAGGTTTTGACTTATATTCATTAGTCTTCTTCGGGCAAGAAATAAAAAAGAAGGAGGGAATTCAAAAATAAGAAAGGGTAAAACACACGTAGCCACAGGCATCTGGAGGGTATAGATAATGTCTCAGCCACAGCGTATGCGTCCCGGCAGTAGCACACGTGTTCTTTGGGGACTACAGTCTTCATCTACTAGTAGAGCACCAGGGATGCTAAATTTAGCACCAGCTTGGCCGCTCGTTTCACTTCATTTCATTGGCATGTTTACACACTGGCTAAATTCAGATTGGAGGTTGGGCATAGCCTTTGAAACACTTAATACTGCTTGGAGAGTGTCACTTTACATCATGTCATGGCTAAATATAGAAAGTGTGCTTTAGTTGTTAATTGAACCCATAAGAAAAACGCTCAGTAGGCGAACAAACCCACAAGTGGCAGCAACAATTTCACAATCAGCAGTTCTGGAGTTATTCTATCATTGCTCCATGCAATTTTTAGCCTTATAAATTAGCTCCAAAAATACCAAAGACAATTTTTAACAAGTTAGTGTAAAGGAGGGACATGCTCAAGGCATGTAAGAAGGTCAGACAGGTAGACAGTTACGCAAAACTTTAAAAGAAATATTAGGGGTGTATTTATATTTCAAGATGATCAATACAACTACAACAACAGAATGAGGTTTTCATTTGTGGAAAATTTTATTTAATTTTTTTTTTATATTTAATTTTATTTATAATAATCAATAGATGACAACGTTTCGTCTCTAATTGGGCTTCACCAGGTTATTTAAAAGATATGTTTCAGGTAACCCGACCTAGTGAACAAGGCAAAATCTAAATTTTTTTCTTTGTTTCTCAGAAATTACCTCAGGCCTTAGCTGGTATTCATGTGATGCCCGGAATTTACCGAAGCTCGAATGGTGCTCGTGACGTCGAGTAAATCCAGTAAACTCTACCTACACCATACTGTAGAACCCCCATGTATAAGCCTAGACATGTCAGACCGTTTGTGCCGTGTATAGGACTCAATTGAACTCAGGGCGTGGCTTTATACGTTGTGCTTAACAAATATCGACTATAGAAAAGAATGGCAATTTTTACAGCCCCACAGTGTGGCTTGTAGCAAAAAAAAAAAAAAAAAAAAAAAAAAGAAGCTTGTAGCAAAGTGAACTACCACAGTACCTCAAGCCACTGCTTATAATCATGCGAGGCTTATATCCGAGGCTTGCTGAACCATAATCAGGCCCCATGTGCGCCTTATACTTTCCCTTAGACTCAGGGTGTGCCTTATATGCAAGGGGCACCTTATACACGAGGTATTATCGGCTTATACACCAGGTTGCCGGGTAATACAATAGTGTACCAGATTATGTTTCGGCTACATAATTGTTAGGGTAAGGCTGATTGCCTACCGTCACTATGTGGGACAGATATGACCGCACACAGATTAGGTAAAGGCAGAATTCGGGCCTTTTCCCTAAAAGTGATTGCTTTCTACTATAATTACACCATATTTCACTTATGGCTTAATATCAAGGTTCTAGGGATCAAAATATATTACAAAATACCAAATGGGAAGCTAGTATGCGGTTTATAATATATTTATTAATGTTACTCACTATCTCAGGAGATATCCATCAAAAGGTCACAATATTCTCAATAGTAGTTCATATTATCAAATATCCAGTACCAGTCTCACAGTACATAGCCATACACAGTTCACAATATAATAAAGTTCAGGTTCCAGAGCTTAACAAAATACAACATAAAAACAGGCAGAGGGTTCTAAATAAAGTCACAGTACCTTTAGGGTTATAATGCTACAGGTTCCTGGTAGCATATATAACCCACCCCTAGAGTCCTAGCAGTCCCTGTCTATATCTGCTTCAATAGCCACTCCACACTGGGAACTGCTGCTCCTAGGCTCCTAGCTCCTTGCTCTCTGGACTCCTACTGACTGTCTCTAACCTTTCCAACTCTATTTAACCTCATCATTGTTAGCCTGCTATAACCATATTTGGACATTGAACAAGCCCCAACTAGTGTGTGGCTTGGTTGTCACACCCTGAGTGGTAGAGGTGGGGGAGGGGGGGGGGCTGGTGGCACTGAAACTAAGTGGGAGTACCAGCTTTAGCACCTCCACCTCCACCCTGGAGCTGACAGCCCACACAGTTGCACTCTAATACCCATCATATTTCTAACCAAATATATATCAAAATGCCTTTGCAACATTAATATACAAATAAATGACAATTGATAAGATTCCAATATTATATGTTATATAACATTGCATCATATTACCAAAGCTCCGCAGATATAACCCTACATTACACCTCGGGAACTAAAACGTTTTGTACCACTCAAAACTAATTATAATCACCTGAGAGTTCACCGCTTTTATGGGTATTTTCAATTTTTTTTTTTTTTTTTTTTTTTTTTTTCTTACATAAGTTACTTTATTTAAATGGAATAATGCATGAAAAAAAAATTCTTATTTTGTACACGCAAATAGTATAACCAAACATCTAACTGGTCCTTTTAAAACTCACAATTCTTGAATATAACACACTGTCCATAAGACTACCATATATCTTTGTTACTGATTATATTTATCAACCGGGATCTTATTCAAGATCCTATCTTATCTCTGACAAAAACAAATACATATTCATCAAAATTATACACATGAATTATATCACAGCACAGAAATAGCTAACTGATTGTGCATCAACCAGGATCTTATTCAAGACCCTCACATACATATAAAAATTTCAACATCAAGTTTGATACATTTACCTTGTTGAAAATAATCAATACAAAATATTTTCTTTTCCAGTTACAATAATTATCACCTATATATCATCATATGATCATCATACATATCAAATCTTCTTAAACCTTCCAATAGATAACAAAACTTGATGGGGACTCAAGCAAAGTAACTTCTTGGTTGGCTGACACATAATGGGCTTGTCCCTGTGCCGAGAGACAAAACCCACCATGTAATATCTCTGTCAATCATGTGCTCATGCCTTTGTATTGTGCTTGGATCCGAAAGGTATGACTTGTGACCAGTCCACCCTTTAACACCAGTCACCGTCTCGAAGCCCTACTGCTACCATTGATATCATCAGCCATCTATTTCAACCAGGCACCTAGCCTACATAAACTCAGCATCTGATTATCAAAGAAAAAAGTGAAATAAACACAATCAAAACATGGCATACATGACACTCATCTCAACCATGGCATGGGTAACAATGTAAGTCTCATACTTTCTACAACCAATAATACTCAGTTCAGAATCTCTTCACGTAGCACCTTAAACTTAATTCCACTTACCTTTAGGGAACAGCTTCCTGGCTCGATCTAAACATCCTAAACTAATTCTCTGTTATTATCCTTAGACTTACTTTACGCAATTATAGACTTACCTTTAACCTGCTAGCTATTTTCTCAAATCTGTAACAATGAGTGGTATTTAAACTGAGACAGATATCTCAAATAGGTGGCTGGGAAATCACATTCAAAGCTTGCCTCTACTCAGCCATACCACACATCAGGTCAATGGCTCCTACACACCGTCTTATGCTGCCTGACTTGGCACATTAGACATTTATTGGATGCAGCTATTTCCTCTGGGCCCCTGCATCTCAAGCTTACTCTTATGTGTCCCCTGTGCTCTTGCAACACTCCATGCAACTTATGCCCCTACGTGTCACAACACACCACCTACAGACCCAAATACCTCTGGCATCTGCTCCAGTCACATTCTCAGTACCACACATTGATTTTAAAGTCAAATCCAGGTTGTTTTTGTCCAATGAGGTTGATCTAGGTACATAATGCTGGTCTTTTTGGAACCAAATACTCGTGTTGGTATGGAACCTTACCAAAGCACTGCCTAATCACCCCTCCATTCGGGTTAAATCGTAAAGAAAATATAAAATCATGATGCTAATAGGAACTGAACAGAAACATTAGCTTTTTTTTTTTTTTTCAGTCCTCCATGAGGTGAAACATAGCAATGAACCTTAGTCTGCTCCTTTCACAGCTTATCACAATGATACACTTGTCCCTTCGATTTGATAGCTTGAAGTAATTGGGCTTGCTACCACATAGATAGACTTTGTGTCTGACATGGTCTTTGTTAGGTTTTATATAACTTCTGTACACCTGGTTTGGCATATAGATGTGATACTCAACCCCTTTCTCTCAATTGGGTTCCCAGAGCTCTACTTTATACACCATGAGCTGGCTTGCCCTTTGGTGGTTGAGCTCAAATGAGAAAAATATGTGTACATCACCAGTAGTCTAAAAGGCTGGGTTGCCTGCTTAGGACACTACATGTACTAATTACAAGGTTAAAAATCTGGTTCTATCTTACAAACATCTATGCAAACCTATAGCTCTCCTGTCGCGAAAAGAAAAGCATGTAAACATAGTGTTAAGACTGTAAGTTCATCCCCAGTACATCATACATCTGGATAATGCATGATATGAAACAGTAAAATAGAAAGACAGTTACTACTCTAGAAACTCAGTTACAGATTTCACACGGTATAAGCACCACAAGTGTAACACGCTGCGCAACGCGTACACCTAAAAATATAAGCACCATCATCTATAAACTAGAATACTTTCCATTTAGAATTTATTTACACATTTACCGAGATCTTAATCTCGGCACATCTCTGACTCTATTTGTGAGATCTGTTGTCACAAATTTGCTCTTGGCCATTGCATCAAGCTGGTCAATAGATAACCACAAAGTATCTCCATCCTTAAAGTGGACTAAATATTTCACACCCTCTCCTCTTGGTTTGCACACATCACTAATCTTAGTTATTTCATGATATGTGGGTAGGCCATCGATGGGTATCGACTTTGCTGCCCTGGGCACAAGTCTGTGACTCACTGGAATCAGTGCTGGAGGATCAGTTGGAGGTGGTTCTGTGGGCACTGTCTCTGGCTCACTTGTCTGTCCATCCTCCATATCTTCCTCATCCTCTCCCTTCGGGATATCTTCCAGCACCTGATCGTCATCTGGCTCCTCTATTCTCCGTTCTAGTGTGAAACTGTCCACAGGGAGATCACCCTCATCTAGATTTTCTTGATCTTGGATATTTGGTTCATCAGCCATAGGTTTGGCCCATTGCATCTCACTAGTACTGATGGAACTCAGCATAGGAAATGATTCCATCATCTCCTCAATGTCATCCTGCTCATACGGCTTTCCTTCCAGCCTACTCAGAGAGTCAGGAACAACATTCTCCTTGCCCTTAACATGCTCTACTTTAAATGTGAACTGTCTCAAATCAGCTGCCCATCTGATTTGCCTAGGTGACAGCTTGCTCCTTGGGTTTAATATGTATTGAAGGGGTGCATGATCTGTTCTTATCAAGAACCTTTTACCCTCCAAATACACATGCCAATGAAGACAAGCATATACAATACCTGCTAACTCTCTATCTAAAGTTGAGTAGTTTCTTTGGGCTGGGCTGAACAACTTTGCTGTATAGGCCACTGGTCTCAGATTGTCATCCTTATCATATTGGCTCAAGGTTGCACCGATGCCATAGTCTGAGGCATCTGTTGTCACAATGAACTCCTTTCTGAAGTCAGGATATAAGAGCAGATTATCGGATACCAGAGCCCTCTTGAGATCTTCAAAGGCCTCTGTGTGTTCTTCAGTCCACTCCCACTCCTTTCCCTTCTTTGTGAGATCATACAGACATCGTGCTCTTGTGGCATAGTTGGGTATAAACTTCCTATAGAAGCCACTCATACCCAAGAACCTCCTGACATTGGTGGGATTCTTTGGTGTTTTGATATCCTTGATAGCTTGTATCTTTTCCGGATTTGGTCTGATTCCTTCCTTATTCAGGACATGGCCTAGAAATGGGACCTCAGGTGCTGCAATAATGCACTTGGCTGGCTTAAATTTGAGGCCTGCCTTCTGGATTCTTTTCAGAACCTCACCCAAGTCTTCCAGATGTTGTTCAAATGTGTTTGAAAACACGAGAATGTCATCTATGTAACAGATACAGTTTTTGAACTGTAACCCTTTCAAGACAAGGTCAACCACCATCTGGCAACTACGAGAGGAATTCATTAATCCCATACTCATCCTTTTGTACCTGAACTTACCAAATGGAGTTAAGAACCCTGTCTTATCTCTGCTCTTCTCTGTGATGGGAATTTGATGGAACGCCATCTGCAAATCGAGAGCTGAAATGAAATTGGGCTGCATCTGTCCCACAGCATCAATGGCATCCTCTATCTTTGGAATAGCCAGATACTGTGGCACTGTAACTGCATTCAGATTTCGATAATCACAAACGAGCCGATGCCCTCCACTTTTCTTTGACACAAGAAAGGCAGGGCTAGACCAGCCCCCTTCGTAGCTGGGTTCCAAGATTCCCAATCTTACTTGCTCATCAATATGCGCCTTCAATTGTTCTCTCCTTTTGGGTGATATCCTGAAAGGCATCTGCTGTACAGGCTTAGCCCCAGGAATCAGTTCTATCTCATGTTCTATCCAATCAGTACAACCCACCATACCATCTGGTCCTACAAAGGCTCCACAGTTCTCTCTTAGAAGGGCATCCATCCGTGCTCTCTGCTCCTTTGTCAACTTTGACCTAGAATAATCTACCGCTGGAATGAAACTGGGTTGTCCATCTTGCTTCTGTGCCCTGCCTTCAACCTGTGGCTCAAACATTTCCATTGAAGATACCTGTATCACCTCAACGTCTCTGGACAAACTCAACGTCCCTAAAGCCGTTCCTGGCTTCACCTCAATTTCCTGGTCTGAAAGGTTAACAAATCTCACAGGTACAGTGCCCTCATGCACTCTCACACAGCACCTAGCTGTCCACAATCCTGTCTGTTTTGCTACCTTAAAACCTACATAAGTCAGAAACATACCTTCTTTGAAAACGTCATCCACAGGGAGGCTGCACAGCATCTCAGTATGTGCTGGCACAACCAACTTACCATGTGCCCTCACAACACTCTGGCTATTGTCCTCTTGGTCTACTTCTTTGGGTTGGTCATATACTATGCTCATACCATACTGTTTCAGGAAATCTCTGCCCAGAACTATGTCTAGTCTGAGGCCTGGGATAACATGAAATGTGACTTCATAAGAAATGCCATCAATCTTAATAACACCCCTCATGTCACAATGAGCATCTCTGACCTGACCCCCTGCAAATGTCACACATGCACGTGAAGAGAATTCCTCTATTTTACCACCATTGGCTTTTACCTGGTTGTAATAGTCAAGACTTACACAGCTACGGTCTGCCCCAGTATCAACAAGTGCCCGTGCACAAGTTTGACCAATGCATACCTCAACACAATTCCTCTCTGACAACAGATGTGATGCCATGTAGGCCTTACCCTCTTGGTGCTGTCTGTCTTGGCGTTCACAGATAGATGAAATCATATCCCTAGTGCATGGGCTACGAGATCCACTGACGCCCGTCGGCTCTCTCCTGGACTGGTCACGTCTCCCCTTTGGATCCTCATACGGCACATTGCCCATGGCACACTCCTGACTGGAATATAAATCATTATCATTAGAACAACGTGTACAACGGTTGTCTACCTCAGGGTGTTCATCATCCTTATATGTCAGAATATCTGTGTCATAATCTTTCTTATACAAGAAACTATACTTTCTGTTTGAATCTAACTCAACTGCATCTTTGACTTTTACACAAGATGTCTCATTACATTTACTGGTAATATTTACCACATTATCTTTATGATCTGTACTCTTACTTTTAGAACTTCTATTATTCCTTCTGTTACCTCTTTTTCCTGACAAACTCGATACTTGCTTGTCAGACATACACTCTACCTTGCCAGAACCTTCCCCCTCTCTTTCCCCACAGGGAGGAGGAGATTCTAGTTTTCCGACTTGTTGGCAGATGACTTATTCTCCAGCTTCGCCTCCAAGCTCTGAACTTTGCTCATCAGCTCAGCACAGAACCTTTTGTAGAATCCCTCATCACTGCCACCGCTGTTGCTATTACTGCCTGAGCTGCTGTTGTGGTTTTTCTCAGTTCTGGTACCTTGGTTGTTGCCCCTGCCACCATTCCTCTGATTCTTCGGAGTGTAGGGTCGCTTAGGTAAAGAGCACTCCCTAAAGAAATGCCCTACCCCACGGCAATTGAAGCACCTCTGAGTGGAATCCATAGTGGCAACTGTGTTGATGTTGCGTGCCTCAACCATCTTCTTCAGCTCTGCCATCTCACGCCTGAGCCTGTCACTTTCAGACTCCCTGGGTGAAATGGATTGGGCCGTACTAATTGAAGAGTTCTGACTACCAAATGTTGCTACACCAGAGGCATACTGCTGCTTCAGCAATTTTATCTCTTGTGACTGCTGCTTAGTGATGTCAGCACTCTGCTTAAGAATAGCCTGAATTTTTCTTTGATTAGCAAGGATAGACTTGTCCTTATTCATGTCAAAGTCTTCTTCAGCCTCTTTACAAATGTCTATAGCCTCTTGGAAAGTGGCTGGATTGCTTCTCCGGAGTTTCTTTCTATAAGGACTAGTCACCCCCCTGATGAACGAGAAAATCATATCGGTCTCACTCAGACCCATTCGTCGGTAGGCATAGGAAGCCTGAACTATAAAGTCTTCCAACTCCTGATCTGGCCTCATGGATAACCTAGACAACCTTTCAAACTCAGCATTAGTCACTTTGGTGAAATTGTCTAGAAAGGCTTTCCTCACCTCAGCCCATGTGGCTTTGTCCTTCACTTTGCTGACTATGTACCAGTCTCTAGCTGGGCCCTCAAGATAGGTAGGAAAAATCCTAAGAAGCTCAGCATCAGTATTCATTATACCTGGCACCTTTACATAGCGTTCAAAATCTTCCATCCATATTGATGGATCCATATTAGCACTATTCTTAAAATTACTTGGTGGTTTTGCATATGCTGACCTGCTCCCTAAATGATAGACATTCGGTCTATCACCCTGGTCTTGACCTTGACCTTGGCCCTGACCTTGACCTTGGCCCTGGCCCAAAGCATTGATCTCCCCCCTCTGCCTCTCAAACAATTGTTCTATTTGTTGCTCTGTTCTTTGCTCCATAGTTTGAACATTGTGTTCAAACATCTGAGCTATGGCTTGATATAGACCTTGGATATTGGCATCTTCAAGATTTTGACCAAAGATCCTGCCAGATCTTAATTCTCTATCTTGTGACATTTTGAATTTGTGAGTAACCTATTTGGGATAATCCACCAGTCGCAATGTTAGGGTAAGGTTGATTGCCTACCGTCACTATGTGGGACAGATATGACCGCACACAGATTAGGTAAAGGCAGAATTCGGGCCTTTTCCCTAAAAGTGATTGCTTTCTACTATAATTACACCATATTTCACTTATGGCTTAATATCAAGGTTCTAGGGATCAAAATATATTACAAAATACCAAATGGGAAGCTAGTATGCGGTTTATAATATATTTATTAATGTTACTCACTATCTCAGGAGATATCCATCAAAAGGTCACAATATTCTCAATAGTAGTTCATATTATCAAATATCCAGTACCAGTCTCACAGTACATAGCCATACACAGTTCACAATATAATAAAGTTCAGGTTCCAGAGCTTAACAAAATACAACATAAAAACAGGCAGAGGGTTCTAAATAAAGTCACAGTACCTTTAGGGTTATAATGCTACAGGTTCCTGGTAGCATATATAACCCACCCCTAGAGTCCTAGCAGTCCCTGTCTATATCTGCTTCAATAGCCACTCCACACTGGGAACTGCTGCTCCTAGGCTCCTAGCTCCTTGCTCTCTGGACTCCTACTGACTGTCTCTAACCTTTCCAACTCTATTTAACCTCATCATTGTTAGCCTGCTATAACCATATTTGGACATTGAACAAGCCCCAACTAGTGTGTGGCTTGGTTGTCACACCCTGAGTGGTAGAGGTGGGGGAGGGGGGGGGGGGGGCTGGTGGCACTGAAACTAAGTGGGAGTACCAGCTTTAGCACCTCCACCTCCACCCTGGAGCTGACAGCCCACACAGTTGCACTCTAATACCCATCATATTTCTAACCAAATATATATCAAAATGCCTTTGCAACATTAATATACAAATAAATGACAATTGATAAGATTCCAATATTATATGTTATATAACATTGCATCATATTACCAAAGCTCCGCAGATATAACCCTACATAATGCTCACAGGGAGACTTGTACAAGGGTTAAATTGAAGCAGCAGGGAAACTCCACAGAGGACAGCCACTTTGTGAGTTTACTAAGAGCACATGCCGCCCACCTGACCCCACCTCCATATCTCTCTGCCTCCTCCAGACCCCACCTCACCCCTACCGATGGAGTATAGGCCCGGGGGAGGGACCACCCCACACTGCTTGGGTGATATGTGCGGACACAGTTTTAAGGGAATTCCCCCCCCCCCCCAGTTTTAAGGGAAAGGGGTTAGATTCTAGGACCGTTAAATGGGTAAATTTTAAGGGAATTTTTAATTGAAAGGAACAAACTTTGAGATATAGGTGGCCTGAAGAAATGTTATCACAAAAAACAGCTAAATTACACGAGTGTCCAGTTACAGAATATTTTAAACAACTAACATCTATCTCCTGATATTCTATTATTTTCATGAATAGCCCGTGATAAGGGTATTTTTCTGCCCCCCCCCCCCTTATTAGTGTATGATTTATGGCCTAGATTTCAGTTGAAAGGAGTATTTTTTCTGCTAATCTTTCTCCCTTGGTACTAAGTTTGAGCCGATATTGGCACATGGAAACTATCGAAAATATAGGGAGTGCCCCCACCAGGTGCAGTAGGTAATAGGGACTTCTCCTGCTCGCCCAATCCCGCCCCTCCCCTGCCTGGTACCCTGGCACATAGTCATACCAGGGGTGCGTCATACTGTAAGGACTAAAGCAAATACAGCTATGTCTCTTCTTCTCTGGTTTTATATGTGTGTATGACTTATAGTGCTCTTGTTGATGGAGGTGCCTGGGCTCTGTTGTTCAATAACACCTGGGGACCAGGAAAGGCTGACTTTACTTAAGAGATTTGTGTGAAGTTTTGCACTTGGGTTATCTGAAGTTTGATGTAAACGGTTTTATAACTTTATAAGATTTTCCAATTAAATAGAGTCTGATATTTTTTCCTGATATCCTCCTGCTTGACCATATCGGATGTTCGGCATGATGCACCAATTAGGTTCTGGCAGGTCACACATTTTCATTTCATCGCCTTCGTGCAAGAAGGTTGTAACTGCATTTTTCCAGTTATGCGGTAGAGGGAAAAGAAGTTTTACAAATATCATAGCACCTAGTTGACAAAGCCTCATCGCACTGAGGCCTGTAGATACACATATCATAGACAGAGCTTCAGTACTTCCATTGTAGGCAGTTGCCAGTAGATGCTGAAACAGAAGAAAACTCAAGTTTGCCAAAATGTCAGCTACAACCACAGGGCTACAAATACTGAGACGACGATATCATAGTGCATTTTCCCAAGTCCTATATCAAACTCAGCATGGCTTACACATGGAAATGGCTTATACGCTAGATTTAAATGCTATGTTTTGATATGTTCATATTTTATTAAATACCGTAAACTCCCGCGTATAAGACACGCTGCGCGTATAAGACGCACCCCAAACTCAGCACATGCATTTTCGCGTATAAGACGCACATTTTAAGGGTGATTTTTGTCAATCCAGTACTGTTCTATAGTAAAATTACCCCTCATATAAGACGCACACCCAACTTGTGAGAAAGTTTTAAGACCCCCCAGCATTTTGTTTGGCGTAGAGGACGCGTCTTATACGCGGGAGATTACGGTATCCCATATCATATTGTAATACTTCTATGTAATATCCCATTGTAACTAACGACTACATCTGGCACAGAGGTTGAGGTTGTGCCTCATACAGGGAATTTGAATTGTGACTGACAAACAAACCTCTGCTCTTCCCCCACAGGAGCCCATCATGGTGCCATCTAAATCAGTAAGCGGGGGATACTGCCAGGTTCAGCAGTCGCCATCCCAGAGTCCATCCCCGGTATCCGCATCCTCGTCTCCCACCATGAACCCTACAGTGAGTTCACCACAGACCATGGCGGCCTTCGTGACTCCTACCACTACCAGCTCACAGTCATCTAACAGACCTGCCAACTTGTCCATGCACCTACCTGGGGGGATCACAGTGCTGCCACAGGGAGGCGAGGCACAGAGCATCCTCAACTACATGCAAGGTAAGCGGATAATGTGGTGGGTAGTTATAGCTGAATATAGAAAATAATGGTATATAAATCATTATTAATTCTAATCTACCGTGAAACCCCACATATAGGCAGCCTCCGTATGTGTAATCGATGACCAAACCACGCAGGCCAACCATGGGTACGTTCCTACACATAGAAAGGACACAATTGTTATTGTAAAACCCCGTATATAAGCCATGGCTTATAGACCATTTCAGAGGCCTACTGCAGCATAGAGTCTTCCTCAAGTCAGGGTGTGGCTTATATGCTGGTGAGGCTTATAAGGAGGTGTGGCTTATAAGCGGATGCGGCTTATATGCAGGGTAATAATGTAATCTCTACCCTACGCCCTAAGTATGGTGTACGGAGGTAAACCTACACACTCTAATACTATTACTTCTTTCCCTGTGCAGGGTTACCCCCTGGAACACCAATCAGTATTCCAGTGTCACAGTCTTCAAGTGGACAGCAACAACAACAGCAACAGCAGCAACAACAACAACAGCAACAACAGGCAATATACAGATTCCCAACACCACAACCTGGACAGATAGTTTCATTACAAGGTGTGTTAATAGTAGATGTCCCTTTTACTTCGGTTCGTTAAATCACATTACTAGAGAGTAGGTTGGGAGATCCCAGCAGGGATGTCGGAAGTAATTTGGGGGCCAAGTGGGTCACATTGGGAATTTCCTATGCCACAAGTGCAACAATTCTAATTTCTCAAAGTGCTTTGGGTCATAACTGCAAGGGAGAGTTGGGAGGGGGATCGACACTATTCTCTGCCATTTGGGGTCAATTTGTGAGTAAATGAATAAGTTCATTATAAAAGTGTATACTGGTTTCCAAAGTTGGGGGACTAGATATATAAAAATATGAAATAAACTGATATATACCAGTACATATATAATGCTACCATTGTTCAGTGTTTAACATCTCCCTGTCAATCATTTCTTTAGGAATTCCCCAATCACAACCCCAAAATCTAGTAAAAGTGACAGAATCCAGCAGTTCAAGCTCAAGCAGTGGTTCACAGCAGCAGCAACAACAGCAACAGCAACAACTAACACAACAGCAACAACAAAATATCACCATGATACAAGGTTAGTTAATCAGATATGTTATCTAATGCTATTGACTCCAAGGTTCACTGGTATCATGCATACATGCAAACTCCTCAGTTATTTCAGTTTTTTCTATGATCTGTCAGGGTCAATCATTTGATTCTCCCAGATCCAATGCGTTATCATTTTACCATTTATATAGGGGGTTGGTCTTAGAAGATTTCTGATACAAGGGTATCAGCCATCCACAAAAAGCACCAGAATGCAGCATTCGACTTCTCAAAATCAAAACTTTTTATTGTTTAATGGCACTTCCAAGGGAAAATCTGACCACTTTTTCAGGCTCAGTTTTTTTCATGGCCAGAGTTTGCATGTATGGTCATGGTGACAACGCGTTTTTTGGTTTAACCAGTGGCGGATTTAGGGGGGGGCCCTCCTTTTTGCCAGTAGTTAATAGTTTATTTGCCTTTTACCCCCAAAGTTTGGTTTCAAATAAGGGGCACGCCCCTCCTTTTCAGAATCCTGGATCCGCCACTGATTAACAACACTAAATGCTTTGTGGACCACACTAAGCAACCGAAATTGATAAGCTTGGCAACATTCAAGTCAATAGCCTTAGGTGAACCAAAATATATAGACAAAGCTCATAAAAATTGGTCTGACTGAGGATTATCTCATGAGGCATAGCCAGGCGAGAAACCTCTCAAGCAGACCAATACAAGTGAACGCTTGTACATGTGTGGTGGTCGCGAGTCGTCCTCGAGGAACCTTCGACCATGTCGATGGTCCTCGTGGGCGACGTCGAGAGCACCTCTCTTACCCGACGCCTGGGGGCACTGGAGTCCAGTGCCATGTCACCACATGGTCAAGTGGCTCTCGACTCTGGTGTATATAAGGCCGTTTTACGGCCTTCCTCAGGGTCAGTCCAGTCGTGACGGACCATCGTGAGCGATGGTTGGCGGCTGCCCGACTACCATGTCCTAATACTTCTCTGTGCTGTTGCACAGAGAAGGTACATGTGACTTGTTGAAGATAGACACTAGAAGGCTGTGCTAGTTGTCTAGTGTCGAGATTGTTTAGTAGGTTGAACACTACTACCTGTGAACTGCCATCGAGAATGGCTGATGCCTATGCGTTGTTGACAATAAAGTTTTAACTGGAACCTGACTAGTTATTCTTCATTGTCTATTGAAAGATTCGATTAGCATCGAGGGGTAGAATGCTACACATGTATCAATTTCAGAGATGTCAGACCTTCAGAGGTTCATCTGTTATCAGAGGCACCTCAAATTTAGACTTAAGTGCATGTTCAGAAATCCTTACACTTGTGAAGTGTTCAATGGTCCTAAAATTTACAGAGGCTGGACCAACACCCAACTGACACCTCTGAAATCAACCTTGCTTCAGTCAAATATGTTCAAAATTCCATTAAGTTGGCATGGTAAAATGAATTGATGATACAAGGGAGGGCTATGGCATAGGGGTCTTTAATACAGGGCTCCTCACTTAAACCTTTGGGCTGCTGTATTCAATTTGAGATAAATGAGCACTCTTTTATTATGTGTCCTTTCAGGTTCGTCACAGACACCAATGATGTATCAGACATCACAAGGTCTGGTGTATGCGACTGCGGCCGGAGCTGCTGTGGGCGCCAACATCCCCGAAGGCTTCATACTCAACCTTCCACAAACATCTCCACTACAGTTAACACAGGATCAACAGAACACAGGTAAACTGTCATTTAGATTCAGGTCCCAGGTCATGACCCCTGACCTTTGACCTGGAAGTGAACAACTCACCACACTTCCTGTGTGACATAGCAATTCATTGAAACATCACAATGGTTGCCATGAGACACAACTATGGCCACCCTTAGCACAATAACAAGGTAGTTCTGGCAGGGACAGGAAGGCCACACCATTTGTTCTTCAAAAGTCATTTAGATTTAACCCTTAATGGGCCTCATGCCAATCAGTTGCCATCACTTAATTGCAAGCTGAAAGGGATGGAATAAAAACAAGAATACAGAGCAAGAAACCAGGAGTTAGCTTGAGACGAGGTTTTCTATTGTAAACGTCAACATTGGAAAAGTCCATATTCCAACTGAGACTTGCACCCGGGATCCTCACAACTCAAGGCCGATGCTCTACCGCTGAGCTATTGGGACAGTGCTCCATCCAATGTGCGGTTACTATGTGAATTATGGCAGGGTAGGAGACTGTACATTGGTCTGACCTGTTTTACCAGACAAACGTACAATGCTACACTATTAAGGATTCCCAAAAGTGTCTGTATTAAAGAGTATTCCAATATTTAACTCGAAAAGCGAGTTATAAGAGCCAGGTAAAAAAACAAGGTTTTCAGGGCTTCAGTAAAGGTGGGGTAAAAAGGGAGGGGCAGGATTTCAAATTTGCAAATACACTGTTAAATGATGCAATAAACTTCACAATTTGTACATGGAATTGAAGCTTAGAATGTCTATTTTATGATATGGAAAGAGTGAAGTTGTTTTCTTTTTTAATCTCTTGGATATCCTGTCATGAGTGTATACAAGTCATTCACAGTTTGTGTCCAGTCCATTTAAGATGCTTTTGGGACCCAGTGCTGAGCCCATGGATCAACATTCCTGCCTTTTTACACTGAGGTGGTGCGAATGGCTATTGGGGGTGGAGATATATGTAAATGAGGTTCAAAGGGAGGCTGGTGGTGCGAATAGTTTCCTGTTGTACAAACTACATATCATTGTAGTGGTGACATGACAATGACAATGATTTTATTCTCTAAACCTCATTGAGGTACATGAGCTACATAGATGAGATACATAGCTCCATATAATGAACTGAAAAATAGCTAAAGACTAGTCTCACATATCCTTCGTATTTCCTAACTCAAAACTCATGTTTTATACAAGCTAAGGCATGAGAAAACAAAGAAAAGAAATTCGGCTTTTCGAGTTACCTGCAATGCACATTGCTATCCTATATTCAGATTTTAGTCCTATTAGTATAATTGAAACATGTCCTGTGTTTGTGTTTTAGGTGGCCAGCAGTATATAACCATCCCAGTACCACTTTCTATGGCTCATGGAGGCTCTACACAAGTAAGTACATTGCATTTCTTTTCCCTTTAAACCCAGATTTCGTATTATGGGTAGTTGTAATGTGGCTCAATCTAGGCCACGAACTGTCATCACCATCCTAAGCTTTGCTATAGGTAATGCCCACCTAGGCTACAAACTGTCATCACCATCCTAAACTTTGCTATAGGTAATGCCCATCTAGGCCACAAACTGTCATCACCATCCTAAGCTTTGCTATAGGTAACGCCCATCTAGGCCACAAACTGTCATCACCATCTAAACTTTGCTATAGGTAATGCCCCCCTAGGCCACAAACTGTCATCACCATCTAAACTTTGCTATAGGTAATGCCCATCTAGGCTACAAACTGTCATCACCATCCTAAGCTTTGCTATAGGTAATGCCCACCTAGGCAACAAACTGTCATCACCATCCTAAACTTAGCTATAAGTAAGGCCTACCTGGGCCACAAACTGTCTTCAACATCCTATGCTTTGCTATGGGTGATGCCCACCTAGGCCACAAACTGTCATCACCATCCTAAGCTTTGCTATAGGTAATGTCCGCCTAGACAACAAACTCATCATCATCCTAAGCTTTGCTATATATAGGTGGGGCTCACCTAGGCCACAAATTGTCATCACCATCCTAAGCTTTGCTAGAGGTAATGTCCCCCTAGGCCACAAACTGTCATCACCATCCTAAGCTTTGCTATAGGTAATGCCCATCTAGGCCACAAACTGTCATCACCATCTAAACATTGCTATAGGTAATGCCTATCTAGGCCACAAACTGTCATCACCATCCTAAGCTTTGCTATAGGTAATGTCCACCTAGACTACAAACTGCCATCATCATCCTAAGCTTTGCTATATATAGGTGGGGCTCACCTAGGCCACAAATTGTCATCATCATCCTAAGCTTTGCTATAGGCAATGCCCCCCTAGGCCACAAACTGTTATCACCATCCTAAGCTTTGCTATAGGTAATGCCCATCTAGGCCACAAACTGTCATCACCATCTAAACTTTGCTATAGGAAATACCCATCTATGCCACAAACTGTCATCACCATCTAAACTTTGCTATAGGCAATGCCCACTAGGCCACAAACTGTCATCACCATCTAAACTTTGCTATAGGCAATGCCCACCTAGGCCACAAACTGTCATCACCATCCTAAACTTTGCTATATACCGGTAGGCAATGCCCATCTAGGCCACAAACTGTCATCACCATCCTAAGCTTTGCTATACAGTGGTAGCGGATTGTCCTATGGACACGGCCATTGCTGAAGATGATTACCAGCAGTTATCACTGATAACAGCTATCAGATGGGTACCAACTGCCCCCCTAGTGGACCGCAGTGAATAGCTGGGATCATTTCATTGGCTGATAATCAAACCAGCTAAGTCAGTATAGGTAATGTCCCCCTAGGCCACAAATTGTCATCACCATCCTAAGCTTTGCTATGGGTAATGCAATGCTCATATGAACTTGCTTTTGCCATTTCAGCAAATGTTCCAGACAATGTTAGCTCAGACTGGCTCCCAGATTGCAGCAGGGAACGATACACAGCGCTCACCGGTGGAGCGCTCGGGGAAACGATAAACAGACTTTGTGAAGTACAGATCCTCTGTATACAGCGCCAAATATGGAGGAATATTGGTTGTAAGCACTGGTTGCTTTGCCAAGGTTTAGAGTGGACAGGATATGAAAGGGAAACTTGTAGAGGATTTAATCCTGAGTAGATGTGTTAGTGAGGTGTGATAAAAGTGATGTTAAGTATGTGTCCATGGTGCTGTTAAATGGTACAACCGGGGTGCCAGTTTTGTCGCATTATCCTACAGTGGAATCAACTAAATGTCCTGTTAAAATCTCAGTTAATTGTTAAGCTATCATGCCGTTGATATTAGGAATGAATTGCTATATCTTATGGTGATCTCTACAATCATAAGACAATCATTATTTCAAGTTACTTTCTGAAGTTTCAAATTATTCTCTTTGTAATAGAACTTGTTATAACCTATGTTCCTATCACCAGGAATTCATGTTAAAGATGTACGCTGACTACGCAAATGATCAGCTGTGCTTTCATTATTCCCACAACGTAAAACTATTATGGCTTAACATGAAGAAAATACAAATTTATGTTATAAGGGTTTGTAAAACAGCTCGAGGTTAAATTTAATTGTGGTCTAAGTATTAATATACATGAATGGTAAAAAAAACGACTTAAAATGTCAGATTTCCTGGTTTGAAGGAAACCAGTATGTTCTAGGTGTGAGATATTGTTACCAAATTTGTGGTAGTGATGGAGTTCGCATTGATATGAATCAGTGATGTAATCTATTGTCGAGTACAAGTAAAGCCAACCACAGATCGGCCGATGGTGACGATACCGATATCAATTGCCCATCTGCGGGGACACCTGATCCAGTCTGGCACTATCAAATGTGTTTCATCATCCCGATTGGAACGTAGCAGATTGGATCAGTGACGGATCGAGGACTTTGAAAATGAGGAGAGTGCCCCCTGTTCAAATCCATTTCTGGGGTAAAAAGAGGCAAATAAACTATGTACTACTGGCTAAAAGAAGGGGGAGTGCAACCCGTTTAAATCTGCCACTGGGATTGGATTCCCTAAAGTTACCAATTGAGTCGGCCTCATCTGCGGTTCCGTTCAAGGTTCACAGTGAGCTCGCTAGTAATAGTACTGTATGGTTCTTTGTTTTAGCCGTCCAGTGAGTACTATTGTGAACAAACAGGATATAACATATCAGTGCAAAGTTATGTTTTACAGTCATAGTCCATGTGAATATTCTGAGAGAATAATTTGTGTAGGGAGTTGAGTAGTTTGCGACTAATGTCAGTTTGATATTGTTGTAAATAATCATGTTACTTAATAATGATGTACCCGCCTCGTTCTGTTTAGATCCCCGTTATTTTTTTGTTCCCTTACATAGCGAGTATTGCGTAAATATGCGATATTGTTTAGGGATACTGCCATTGTTAATGCATCCCACATGCTAAATTGTAGTTATGGTATCTCCCACGTATAAGGCGCATCCTGTGTATATATAAGGTGATGAAAGAGATGCTATAAGGCGTACCTGGGGCTTGATTTTTGAAGGTTTAGTACTGTTCTATTGTAAAAGTACCACACCTTTAAGGGTGCTTTGGGCTTATTCTATGTAAGGCATAGGAGGCCTCAGATTTACATATATAAGACGCGTCTTATATGCGGGAGATTACGATAGTAGGAGTGCACACATTTACAGACTGTTGCGCTTGAAATTTTGTTAGTTTAGACATTAGTGTGTATCATGCGAAGTACTACACTGCTGTTTATGTATATAGGTACAGATCTCAAAACTATAATTGTGACGCTAACTCTTGTTTGGTATTTCCTTCCTTAACAGTGAATTGCCACAATGTAGTTGGACTTGCCATGTATTTATGATATAAGTGAGCGACGTCATCTTTTACACCATATGTATATAGAAAAGGAATGGCCACCAACCACTGACGCACAGACTCAATACCAGTCAAAATCCTTCCACTCGTGCTCTTTGTATATCATAAGCCTTTCACATTTTTATAGATTCTTCTCTTTTTATTGATCAACTAATTCTGTGCATCAGAAAGTGTCTTCCGGCAGTGCTTGTTTGTTCAATCGAACAGCGTAAGCAATAAGTCTCCTGCAGTCTTTTTTCCTGTAGCTAGGCCTCCATTTGTACAAGTTACAATTCTGATGAACTTACCTTCTACTCATGACTGGTGCTCAATAATTCTGCTGTTTGTACCACACATTTTCCACGACTGGTATAATATAGGCAATTGCAAAATATATATTTCTATATGAAATCCAGAATAAGGTCTTACAGTTCAAGTCGAGATGAAATTGCTTACATTCACATGATCATGTTGAATGATGCGGAATGTACTCGATCTACAGTTATTGTAATACCTTGCTTATAAGGCGCATCTCGCATATGACACCACCCCACCCAACTCAGGCCTATTCTATAAGGCGCAGCTCGGGGAAATTTTTTTAGGATTTAGTACTGTTTTATACAGATATATTCCCGCCTACAAGGCGGTAAACCTAACCTCTGCTGATTCTATAAGACACAGTAGGGCTTCATTCATGCGTATAAGCTGCGCCTTTTATGTGAGGTATTATGGTATATGAAATTTGTATAAATGTTGGGAAATGTTGATAGTAATAATGTGAGTGTATACATTATTTATGTCAATTTCCATGAATTTAGAAAACTGAGGTAAATCATTTTGTGGAAGTATTATCATAAGCCTTAATTTATTAGATATAATGAATCACAAACTTTGGCTACCCGTCCTAGATAGGTCTAAATCATTTATATTAAATGAACAAAATAGGCAACACATTATACAAATAGAGCTTTTTTTTGGGGGGAGGGATGTTAAAAAGATAATTTTATCTTTCACTCTGTCTAGAGGTCTGGAGGGTTTTCCCCTTTCAATAAAGAAAGGTATGAGGTGAACTCATTATGCCTTATTGGACCTCTATAAGTCTATTTTCTCTTCTGACTTTGGTAGGCATATCTTTATATCAATTTGTCTACCTTGAGGATTCTGAACATGCCTTTAATACATGTTGGTTCAGAGCATCTGTTATATGTTGGCTACTGTTGTGTTCTGAACAAAATGTTACATCATTCTTTAGTTGTGAAATGTGCATGGATCAGTTTCGTTGTCAGAGAACAATTAATAAATATATAGTTTGAATTACATAAAGTTTTGTGTCATTTGTCTGTTCGTCTCAGTAAAAGGTTGGGGATTATGGTCCTAGCAATGGTGGTAAACACCAATCACAAAAAGAATCACGTCATCGGTATCAATAACAGATATGCCTACTTTCACAGAAAGTGAGCAACCATGGTTTCAATTATTAAAAATAACCTTTTATTTCTTACACATTCATCTCATTAATTCTAATCAATACATTTCTATGACCACAACATTTGGCATAGTTTGTATGGTAAGTAAATACCACTTTATAATTTCCTATAGTGTGAACACAATGCACCTCCTTGCTCACCAAGAAAAAAAAGTCCTTGCTCACCAAGATGACAAGGCCCCAGTGCCAATATCTGATTGAAATGCGGCAAAGATATCTTTTGCCTGTGAAAGTTTCTTTTGTTGCGACTTTTTCCTGACATCATGGATGGCCACCACTCCAGATGCCGTCTCCTTCAGTGCATGAACACCTTTTATTTCTTTCTGTTTAACATCTGAGCTTTCACTAGGCACCACTGTTTTGGTATCTTGGGCTGCTTTCTTCTTCTTTTTCTTCTTCTTGGGAGTCTCATTTGTTGAGGATTTAGTCAGATCATTATCTTCATCTTCAGCTAGTCCCTTTGTCTTTTTCTTCTTGGTCTTTTTTGTTTCTCCCCCTATCGGGATATACAAAGAATACACACAATTAGTGAGTGAGTGAGTAATAGATGTTTAACGCCATTTCGACAGCTAAGGTCATATTCATGGTGAGAACTACATTACACAATTTCACAGGAGAATGTGCCAGTGCCTGTGCATATGTGCACCACACACATCCCGAGGGGATAGGAAAGAGGAGAAATAGACCCTTTTAAGTGGGCTAGGGAAGCCCATATACACACAATTAAGTTCATCCATCACTGTTCACAGTAATAGGATGTTGCATAATATTTATATTTATACATCGTTGCCTTAGTGCAAGAAGGTTGTAGCTGACATTTTGAGTTTTCTTCTGTTTTAACATGTACCGGTATTAACCCTTATCTAGCTTCTATGAAAGTACTGAAGCTCTGTCTCTGATAGGTGTCCCTACAGGCCCCAGTGCAATCTTGCCGTTTCCACTTTGTACAATAGTAAGTGGAACACTTCTTTTGCCTCTCCTGCAAATGCAGCTACAACCTTCTTGCACTAAGGCGACAACATGTCAGTGAGCATTTATAAAGATTAATGAAATAAACCAGAAACATGACTTAACATCCATGTGATTATGCAATGGCCAGTTTTGCAAAATCTGTCAAATGCAGATATTTTTATAGTATTTTAGTACAAAGTTCTATGTACACGTAGTAAAAGGCAGTGTCATATAAAATACCTTGGGTGTCTTCTTCTAACTTCCGTTTCTTCTTTTTGTCTGTTGCAACAGTCTGAAGGTATACATCAAACACATTTCCATGAATGGATATCATATCACTTCTTGTGCAAATCTCGAATTCATGCCTAGTAATGCCTTTTCCCACATCTTAGATATATTTATGAGGAAAATCCATATTTTCATCAACCTACAACTGCCACAATTTTCTCTATTTGCTAGTTTATCTGTATGGAAAAAGCATATTTCACCAACGGAAAAAGCATATTGGGCAAACCTTTTTTGCTGTGTCTTCTCCCGATGTGACAGATTCTACTGGTTGGGTGTCTAATGTACGCAGGAACGGCAGCATTTTACACATCTAAAAACCAGAACACATTTTGTAAATCTTAAGTCTCACTAAACAATTTACCACAGACACTGATGAGGGTAAATAGATTTGTTATCAGAGTGTACTGTACATTTTTCATGGAGAAAAAAAAAGTTTCCACGAAAGCTTGGGAAGCATTGAGGATACCTGCAGAGATGCCACTCTCACTGATGACTAGAAATTTGAAAAATATCTTCATTTTCTCAATTCACAATAGGAAATGCCTACCCGGTATAGGAATTACAGCAAAAAAAAAATGGAATTCCAAAAGATAAGGAAAAGTTGCATCTCTGCAGGTACTGTACGTTACTGACCGTGTCTCGGTAATTGTCCAGTTCTGTGACTGCGTTCCCTCTCAAATTCAACTGACGCAAACGTGAGATCTTTTGGAGAGCCTTGAGGCACCTGAGCACAAGAAGATGTTCTAATTACTTGATAACAGAGTGTATTCAAAAGGTTTCAAAGTGGGAATTCCAATAAAAACCTACATATAAGCCATATTCACGTATCAGCCGAGTTTGTGGATTTGATCTAAGTCGTATCTTAGGTCTTGAACTGTTTTTGTTCTAATCAATGGCTTTTCAAAATTCAAAAGCCTGTATACTAAAGTAGCTATGGGTCCCCATTACCTTTCTGTTTTATGTACCCATAAGGAAGACTTCATCAAACAAACTCTGATAAGGGCCGCGCATTTCAAGTGCAGGGGATAAGCAGGCGACTTGATTGCAGAGTCTGGTCAGAGCCATACATGAGCCGAGACCTGACCCAGCTGAATATGGTGACAAGAACAGTGATCAAAACAAAGAGGCTACCACCATTGTGGTCACCACCTTTCACCCTAGCTTCAATGATGTACAAAAAATCGAGAAGAAAAACTGGGTCACATCCTAGCGACCTCAGCCAGGACTAAACATCTACATGAGCATAGACTTATTGTGGTTCTAAGAAAACCACCTTCACTAAGAGACAACCTAGTAAAGGCTAGAGTTGACTACCACCCAGAACGTCTGGGCAAACACCGGGCAGCCTGGGGTGGCCGACTCTCAAACGAGTTCACTACAAGGGACTGCACACATTGCCCCCTTATCAACACCAGTGGAGAAATTACTTCTGGCTCCACTGGCATCAGCTACACGGCCAAGAAAAATGTATCTTGCAAAAGCAGCAATGTTATATACTGTCTTTCATGCAAAACACTGCAAAAAACAGTATGTAGGTCATACTCTACGGAGAGTGATGGACCGATGTGGTACACACGTTGGAAATGTTAGAAACAAACAAATGGGGACCCAAATGGGTCACCATTTTAATTCCAATGGCCACCAAGGCCTCCAGGATATGGAAATCCATGTGGTTATTTTCAGCTCACCACTGTCAGTAGACCGTTATAGGTATTGTACTTATCATATTTATTTTTCACCTTGACTCTACCATGTAACCCAGTGTCCGAGTCTACCCACAAGCCAAACCATACCAAAGACCAAAGGCTGGCGGCGTCAACTGCACTCAGTGACCCCGCCTCCTCCCACTGGAGGATACGCCGTCAATCACTAGCAGCTCGCTGCATGCTGGAAATTCCTAGCAGACAATGTTTAGAAACAACTCCTCCTGCTGGAGGACATGCCCATTGATCATGAGCAGCTCACAGCATACCGGGAGTTCCCAGCAGCTATATTTAGAACCACACTGAACTCTGTGAACCCCAGTGCTATGTTTGGGATCCCCCCTACATACCTGCACTGGAGTTCCCCAGTTACTATATTTAGCTCACCTGATACTATTTTTGGGATGAGCTGGGTGAGCAGCTCCTACTACAAATACCTGTGGAGGGAGCAGCTAACTCATCTTTCCACCTCCATACTTCATACCTCACACACTCACGTGAGACCAAGGCCCTTGGCTCAAGGGCTAGGCTTGGACACTGTTGGGCACCTTTATACTGTATTACCAACTATACCTCGTGGACTTCAATGAATAAAGTGGATATCAAACTGGATTCCTGATTCGTCTGTATTCATCCTTATTCATCATTTACGGACTCGTTGACAATGTTGGAAAACCCTCACGTATCATCCCACAGTTACCACCTCTCATGAGCCATGGACAACAGTGAGACCCTACCAAAGGAGCCAGCCCCACAACGTATCCCTACATCTCCAAACAGAGATCAGCAAGAAGCCACTAGTACACAGTACACCACCCCGATAGACTCCTCGCCAGACGCGCTCCAGCTGGACCCAGTGCTGCCAGCCCATAGACGCACACATAAACAAACACCTGTGAGTTCAAATACCTTACCCTTTTCATCTACTATAGTAGACACCAACACAGGTGCACCCACCAGTACACCAGCAGGAGCCCCACCACCAGGTTTAAACCTCACCCTACCTGGTTATTCACCCTCAGAATCACCACCTCTGAGATTAGGTGGTCTTCAAAGTACCACATACAGCACGCCTGAAAATCAATCACCAGGCTACCTCCACCTAGACAGCCATCTAGAGGAAAGATCCAATAGCCTGCAGGAAGCCCTGGAAGCTGCTGGCCGATCACCCTCACCCAGCAGTGATTCTGACCCACAGTGCGCACCTGACCTAAGTTGGGACAACCTTACTGTACCGGACATCCAAGCCCACCCATCAGTAGCAGACAATTACTGGAGGAGCAGGCTAGACTCAGCAATCCACAGGTGGAGAGAAAACAGACTCAACACAGGACGTGCACAACAGATACCAACCGGAGCTACACCAAGCTACCAGTGTGGTGAGAGTCCCTCTGTTTTTCTAGACAGGATAAACCGTATTCTAGAAGAGCAGTGGCAAGACAACTCCAATCCCACCAATTTGCTAAGGCCGCACCAAAACCCACAGCCTGATAGCAATCCACCTGGAGGAAACCCTAGGCCTTACTACTCCTACTCTACCTCTGAGGAAGACAAGGCGACACCTCCAGCACCAAATTCATCCCTGAGCACGCCTCCAAGAGCCAGATCCTTTGAAAGGCCATACCCCACCCATAGACCCAGGAGAAGAGTGCAATCATCCTCCCCTCAAAGGCCAAATACACCTGTATTTTACAGACTTCAAAGAAGCTTGGACTCTGCAGCTAGAAGAGGCGACCTTGTGGCCACTACTCCCATACTACACAGAAACAGTCACTTCCCCGCCCATTTACAAACAGAATCCACCTCTGAGGAAGACACAGAAGTAACCTTCCCCCACCTGCACAGAGCACCTGCCTACCCAAACATGGCCACTGCAGCTCCACCCCCAGAGTACAACCAGGATGACATGACGAGGAACATAGTCAGAGAATGCACCCAGGCAGTCAATGACTCCCTCTCCAACCTATTAACAGGACAAATGAACTTATTGTCTGCTGAAATAAAAAGGATTGGAGACGACTCCTCCTGCCAACTGTCAAGAATAAATGACAGGTTGAATGACATGGACACTTGGAAATCGCACCTGGAGAATGACATTAGCCAAATACAAAGAAGAGCAGCTCAGGACAACGCTGATGTACTGAGAAGGTCTGAAATAGCGTCAGCCAATCTGTCTGACAGAATCAACAGAAATATTGATGGAATGAGATCTGAAATATTCAGGGCCATTGATAGGACAAGAACACCTACCAGCCAAGGCCAAAACAGCCTTTTCTCACCCACCAACACTAGGCTACCCCCTTCAGGCCAACCTTCACAGGTTATGAGCACCTCTACCAGAATGCCGACATCTGTACCGGTAGGATACAGGCTCAGCCCCCCAAGCCTTTTCCAAAATACAACCCGAATGATAGCGACAGGTGCCACGCCCACCCAACAAGGCGCGACACATGCAGGTCTTGGTAGTTCAGCCACAACCCACCAGATGGCGCCCTCTACCACTCGTCCATCACCGGTAGCTGCCACATCACTTTCAGGCAGTGTTTACAACCATGTATACATACCCCACCAGGCACACACGCCCTACAACAACCCTATACCAATGTATGGTTTGTTTACAAACACTCCACCTGCCCAAGCAGCTGCCCACCAGCCCGCAGCTCAGTCCACACCAATGATACCAAATCTAGGACAATCCAATTTCTCCGCTCCTACTGGATACAGGAGTTTTGAACCTGAGCGACTCACATCTGCTCAATTAAGCTGTTTTAACAAGCCAGAACCCTTTGACAAACCCTCGCCCTACAGGTCTGCAGCCAGATTCCTGGCAGAATTCAAATTCTATATAAGAAATGCATACCCCCGCAGCCCAACAATGCATGCATCCTGTATGTATACCTTTTTAAAGGGCAGAGCAGCACAATGGTTTTTCACAAACATTTTTGACAAACCAATCATGTATGACACTGAGGCAGTCTATACCGCCTTCCTCAGCAGATTCAACCAGCCTGACCCTGCCACAATAATCAAAGGATATAGAAACAGAAAGCAGCAACCCAAAGAGACTGTGGAGGAATACATAGCAGATATGACCTTATTGCTATCCAACAGCAACCTGGATGAATCTGTACAAGTGGACTATCTCATAAATGGCCTCAAAGATGAAATAAAAAATGTTGTACTCTCAGACAGCCCCAAAAGCATTAGGGAAGCCGAGACTGCAGCATTAAAACAAGAATTGGTCATGGAAGCAGCCAAAGCAGCCCATGCCTCAAACCAATCTTCAGACTTGTGCGCCATGAACTATAATAACTACAATGGGCAAAGGAACAACAACAACAACAACAATAACAGATCCAGGAAGGACCAGTACAATAACAACAGTTATAACAACAAGCCCCCTGGAAATGGCAATAATAAGCAGTATGACGATAAACCTAAGTCAGGATACAACCAAAATCAACAAGGTTATAACAACTCCAGATCCGGCTCAAACAGCAGATCAGGCTCCAAGAACAGATATCAGTCGCCAGGCAGGAGCAAATCTCAGGAAGGAAACAAAAGCAGGTCCAAATCCAGCGACACAAGAAATAACTTTGTTTTCATCCCTGTTGCCTCCACCCCCACCAACACCCGCCAGGTGTCCTTCCAGAAACTACTGGTCCCAGCAGATTTCCCAATCCCTGATGATTGGACCCAGCAACAAAAGAAATCCAGGGACCCAACACCAGGCAGAAATGACAACAAAAAGACAGGAGACAACCATCCTGACAACCAACCTCCTGATTCTGGACAAGGAGAACACTACAATGACAATATTGAATAGGACACAGGGGAGGGCCACCATGCATCTTACAGCCCCGCCCCCACCTTGGACAACAAAATTGGAACGTCCCCCACATGCCATATTTCACACATGAATGATGGAGCAGAATTAAATTCAGCAGAACAACAGAACCACGACCCCCAGCCTGTGAATTGTGACGAAGACTCCTCATCAGACAGTGAGGACCTCTATGAGAACCAGAACAAGAGAATTTCCACCCTCCAATTAAAAGTCGAGACCAGTAAGTATGGGCAGCAAGGTAAGACCTCTTACATTAATACTGAATTGACTAAAGGCGCAGTTAATGTTGATATCAATGGCAGTTCTTACAGAGCCCTTGTAGACTCTGGAGCCTCCCTTTCCTTTATCAGCCAGAAAATGGCAGATAAAATCATATCAACCCCCAATTTCAGACATGGTAGGATATCTCGCATGGTTATCCTACTAGCTGATAAATCCTCAGTTCAGGTCAACAATTCCATCACCATAACCTTCCTAATCAATAACACAGAGTTTAAAACAAGACTACATGTTGTTCCAAAGCTAAATCACCCCATAATTCTTGGCGTAAATTTTATGACCAAATATAGGGCCAAAATTTCCTTTGGGACCAAGTCCCCTTCACCACACTTCATAAGAGCAGCCAAAGGCCTAACCATGCCACCAAATTCTGAATCCACATTCAATGCAATCGTCATAGGACCTGATTCCTTAATAGGTAAAACAGGCATCACAGAAAATGTTGACACGACATTACCGGTACTAATCAAACACGCCCTTGTTGAACCAAGGTCAACAAGAAAAATCATACCGGTAACAGTGGCCAACCCAAATGATTTTTCCATCAATATCAAAAAGCACATGAACCTAGGCATTTTTGCACTTAACAATCTAAACAAAGCCATTCCCATTGGAAAACTGAACAGCCAACACTCCCTCAACAGCATAATCTCTGACAAAGACATGCTCCCCATCAATTGTGGAGATGATCCCCTAGATCAGCTACCCAAAGGGGACGACCCTCTAAAATATACAATATGTGACAAGCTCACTGAGGCCCAAAAACAACAAATCAAAAACATTGTTGAATCAAATAGAGAGGCTTTTGTATTAAATGAGAGTGCTATAGGATTAAATGTTGAAAATGAGGTCAAATTAGAATTAATCCCTGATTTCAAACCCTGCAACAGACCATCCTATAGAATGTCACCCAAGAAAGAGATTTTCCAAAGAGAGCTGTTAGATAAACATTTACAGCAAGGTGTCATTGAAGAATGCACCAAACCCTGTGAGTGGAACTCCCCAGCTTTCTTAGTACCCAAACCCCAGGGAGACAGGTCTGTGGCCTCAGGATGGAGAATAGTCGTGGACTATAGATGGGTTAACCAAAACCTAAAATCTTTTTCCTACTCCTTCCCCAGAGCAGACGACCTCATGCAACAAGTTGGCAGAACAGGTGCTAAATATTTTTCCAAATTGGATGTATACAGCGCCTACCATCAAATTCCTCTAGCTAAAGAATCAAGGCCTTTAACAACTTTCTCCGCCAATGGCACAAGATATATGGCCAAAGTATTACCCATGGGTTTAAAAACTTCTGGTTTGTCATTCATGAATGTAATGGAACAATTGCTCATGAAGTGCAAATACAGAAATGCAGTAGCCTATGTGGATGATGTGGCCATATACAGCCCCACATGGGAAAGACACCTGCAAGACCTAGATGAAGTGCTAAAACTTTTCATCAAAGGAAACATCAAATTAAAGTCAGAAAAATGTTAATTTGGCACCACCAAAATGGAATTCTTAGGTTTTACCTTAGATCAACACGGCATCTCACCTTCCCCAGACAAAATCTCACCGGTTAAAACCTTCCCAGCACCTAAAAACATCCACGACCTTAGGTGTTTCAATGGAATGGCACAATTCTATAAGAGATTCATTAGAGGTTTTGCCCATATAATGAAGCCCTTATATGAAGCCACAAAGGGTACCTTCAAATGGACCACTCAATGCCAAACAGCCTTTGAAAAAATCAAAGCATCAATTTGCACTGAGGCAATCCTAAAATTCCCAGACTATAACAAACCCTTTATCATCTTCACAGACTCCAGCAATTTCAGCTTAGGAGCAGTTATTACACAGGTAGATGAACATGGTTTTTATAGACCCATTGAATTCTCTGGGAGAGGTCTAACACCTCAGGAAACCAGATATGGAATAACTGACAAAGAGCTACTTGGGATAATCTTCGCTGTCAAAAAGTTCCACCATTATGTGGACGGCACTCACTTCAAAGTATATTCAGATCACACTGCCCTAGTCTCCCTCTTCAACAAAAAGGAGAATATCACCAATGGGAGATTGGCAAGATGGATAGATACTGTTATGTCCTATGATTTTGAAGTGAAATACCTACAAGGTAGAGCCAATTTAGTGGCAGATTGCCTGTCCAGAAGAAAATATCCCCCTGGCTCTGATGATCCAATACCAATTAGATCACAAGGAAAAATTATCCTCCCACCAAAGAGGGTACAATTTTCAGATATATCCATGACAAAGGTTTTCAGATCAGACGACCCAATCCCCAATAATCCCATCTGTTTGGGACCTCCTAGATCAATATTAAAAGGAGGCAAAATTTGGGGAAGCACAAATAAACCACCAAAAGGCATCATAGCAAGAAAGGGCACCCCAGAAAGGCAGCAAGGTGTGAATCCTGACCTGTGTGTACTCACTCGAGCACAGTCCCAGTCCCAGGATGACACACCTCCAGCAGCCAGCCAATCAGCGCCCAGTAAAAAGACCCGCCCACTCAAGCCTAAGTGCAGCAGTCCTCGCCCCAGAGGCAGGCCCGCCAAATCTAGGTCACCTAGGGTCTCCATCAAAGCTGCAAACGCCAAGAGAGCTAAGCTCTCCCGCCGTGTGCTACCTCTAGCTGAAAGGGCAATTCAGGAAATCTGTAAACACCAATCCCTGACACCTTCTAGAGAAACACTGATTAAAAGCCAAAAAGAAGACCTTTTTGCATCCTCCATGGCAAACTACATTGAAAAAGGTAGCCTGCCACACGACTCAGGATTAATGAATCAAATACTACGTAACCACGACCAATTCATCTTACTGGATGAAGTCCTCTTTAGAATTACTGATACCAACTTGGGTAAAACCCTAGAGCCCACACTGCAAATTGTAATTCCAGAAAAGTGGACAGAATCTTTAGTGGAAGCAACCCATTGCTCTCCCCTAGGTGGACACCTAGGTCCAGTCAAAACCTATACAGCCATAAGGGCTAGGTATTACTGGAGATCAATGTTTAAAGAAGTTTTTGACTTCTGCGGTACTTGCCACACATGCCTGACCACCAAAAAGAGACCCAAAAACCTGAAAACTCCAATGAAACTACGTGACCCAGTACTCACAGCATACTCTCATGTCACCATGGACACAATAGGCCCTTTTTCCAAGGCCGCTGATGGCTCTCACTACATACATGTGGTGACCGACCATGCCACCAGGCATGTAACTGCCTGGACAAGTGAAGAAAATACGGCTGCAATTGTAGCACTTGGTTTCTTCCAAAGAGTCATATGTATCCATGGCACTCCCTCAGTACTGAACACAGATAATGCCCAGCAATACGTCTCAAAATTATTCAAATATTTCTGTGAAAAGTTCGGCATTAAACATGTGACAGGAAGTGCACATTGGTCTAGGTCTCAAGGTCTCTGTGAGCGCCAACATCAAACCATAGAATCATCCCTCAGAGCTTTTGTATCAAAATCACAAAAACACTGGTCAACCTTCCTGCAAGCTGTAGTCTTCAGTATTAATAATACTATAAGCAGCGCCTTAGGCTACTCACCAAATTTGTTAGTCTTTGGCAAGCAGACACACCTACCAACTGAAGCAGCTTTGTCCTTGATTAAAGCTGAAAAAGACTCAAGCACCAAGGAGAAAATTATGACCAGCCTACTACAGTTTAGGGATGATATTCAAATGAAAGCTGCAGAAAACATGATCTCTGCTCACAAAAAGATGAAAGCCAGACATGACACTTCAGCAGAACTCAGCTCATATAACACAGGCCAATTGGTATATTTACATATACCCACCCTACTAGTCAAATGTACATCAAAAAAGTTGCAACCCACATACTCAGGCCCCTACATCATAATGAGGATGACTTCACCAGTTACAGCGATTCTAAAGAGGCTACAAGATGGAAAAGTACTGAAGAAATCAGTACATGTATCAAGGCTGAGGAGACCAATCACAAGAGCTAGCGCCAAAGCCATCATAAAAAGGCTACAATCAGGGCCCACAAGCTCACTTCACGACCCCGACCAAGACGACCCCTCCAATGTGAGTCTCACCACTCACAAAACAAAGAAAAAAAGAGGAAGGCCAGCCAAAAAGGGAATAATCTCCTTCAGCCCCATGCCCTCCAGAAAATCAAGAAAAATTTCTAAGCGTCCATTATAGATCATAAGACGTTGTGTCAAACACCAAGCATCCATATAAACAACCCTCCTTTAATCCCCACAGGCGCCACGCGCCCCAACCAAATTAATCAACCATTAATACACCAACCACTTAAACACACTGACAGCAACAGTCACAGACCAACGCCCAACCTATTTATACTAACAGCCATAAAAATTCCTATGCATCCAAAATCAACACCGCCTTGATTAACTGTATATAAACACACCTACCCTTTCTAAGTGGAACGCCAAACACTGGCAAATGGATTATCAAATAAGTAGGTTAGGTTACACACGCCACATACCGACCGCCCAAGGCAGCGCTGTATCCTCGGTTTGTGTATAAACTTCAATACACACATGCGACGGCTTGTTACCACTTCAAGACCACTATTTCCAATGATAAACCTATTGTAGGAAGATGGATCTCTGACACCCGTATCCCATGTTTACACCACTGTTTCCGCCAACCCTTAAGTGCTGTGGTGGCACATATACAAATCAATAACGCGCCACCCTCAAGGTTTTTAAAAACCCCACAGGGTCGCCATAGTGACCATATCACCTTGGCTAGGGATAAACACCCCCGCCAGGCTTCCCAATATTCTATTTTTAAAACAATATCTCACCACCAACCAATCCAGGCCAGGATAACCCTAATTTGCACAAGGGGCCGATCAACCCCCCTTGCATCCACCAATAATATTTGGCCTACGCCCCTCTCAGGGCAAGACATACCACCTATGGGAGATCTTAGACTGGGAAGTAGCCAAACTCAGTCTCAGATTTATAAGCGCTTGCCCACCCACATCTGATCACAACATGGTCGCTCCCTCAACCCAAACGTCTTTAACCACCAAGACCCACCACCAAAGGGTCTTGTAAACCAAAGTCGCCATAAAAGAAGAAAATAATTTCAATAACCATCCTTTATTTATTTTTGAAACTGTCTTTAAAATTATGGACTAAAAGTGTAGAGACACACTTCACTCACCGACCGCCCATGGACACTATGAACACTGACTCAGTCAGCCTAGTCAACTGATTTTTAAAGCCAGTTTTTTCTTGTTTGTATAAGGCTATGATACATAACCATGAAAACACGCTGCATTTTTACATTTATTTTCCTTTACAAGAACATTATGAAGACCACAAGCCAGGCAGCAGGTTTTTGTGATCTTAAGATGCCATAAGGTTCTTTTTCTCTCACACTGTACCTTTTCAAACCCAACCATGTCAAATATTTATGGGTTTTAGCTAGTTTATGTTTTTCTAAAAATTTTACAAGGAAGCGCTGGCAACCAGTATTTTTGCAGGATCAACTGAGATCCAATCCAAATATCAGCCAGAGCCACCATTTATTTTTTGTATTAACCTTGTCCTTTTCAGCCAATGATAACCCCAGGTAGACTGAAGGCTAAACATGCAAAATTTTCCATTAACTAAGACAAACCTTTCTACAAATTAACAGAAACTTCTACAGATAAATAAAAGACCAAAAATCCAAAATTTTTTTTTAGAAAATTCCTTAAACATATCACTTAAAAGCCTTCAGACTCCCTAAGCCTTACCAGTATTATAAGGAATGATTGATCGACTTGCCAGTCATCAATTACCTTACCTCTGTTTTTATTTATTATATTGTATTGTATATTGGCTCAAGACCTAAATAATAAGTGCCTACCGGTACTGAAACAAACTTCAGTATTAACTTGTCTACCTCAAGGTCTGCCTTAAAGCCAATAACTGCATGTTTTAGGATAGTTTTTTATTCCTTTATCTTTGTGTGAACTTTAGTGCTAGATAAATAATCCAGCCCTTGTATCCTACCACGACCTGAATTTTTCATATTCTTCTTGTCAAAATTACAAACAACACCTCTTTGGCACAGTTTCGTTTTGTACTGTTTATAAATTATTCATGTTCAATCAAAAACCAATATTAAATATCTCCTTAATACTGTAAACTTTCAACTTAAATGATAAGATGTAATACCTATTATTACACATCAAACATATTGTCAGTAGACCTTTTCTCACAAACTTCCTCCTTAAAACCTCGCGTGGAATCGAGTAGGAATGTGGGGATTTGTCAGTAGACCGTTATAGGTATTGTACTTATCATATTTATTTTTCACCTTGACTCTACCATGTAACCCAGTGTCCGAGTCTACCCACAAACCAAACCATACCAAAGACCAAAGGCTGGCGGCGTCAACTGCACTCAGTGACCCCGCCTCCTCCCACTGGAGGATACGCCGTCAATCACTAGCAGCTCGCTGCATGCTGGAAATTCCTAGCAGACAATGTTTAGAAACAACTCCTCCTGCTGGAGGACATGCCCATTGATCATGAGCAGCTCACAGCATACCGGGAGTTCCCAGCAGCTATATTTAGAACCACACTGAACTCTGAGAACCCCAGTGCTATGTTTGGGATCCCCCCTACATACCTGCACTGGAGTTCCCCAGTTACTATATTTAGCTCACCTGATACTATTTTTGGGATGAGCTGGGTGAGCAGCTCCTACTACAAATACCTGTGGAGGGAGCAGCTCACTCATCTTTCCACCTCCATACTTCATACCTCACACACTCACGTGAGACCAAGGCCCTTGGCTCAAGGGCTAGGCTTGGACACTGTTGGGCACCTTTATACTGTATTACCAACTATACCTCGTGGACTTCAATGAATAAAGTGGATATCAAACTGGATTCCTGATTCGTCTGTATTCATCCTTATTCATCATTTACGGACTCGTTGACACCACATTCATTATGCACGCAAGACTTGCGCAATAAACTCGAGAGGGACTGGATGTTGAAACTCAAGACCCAGGTCCCTCATGGTTTAAACCTAATAGATGCACCCAACTATTAGGTCTTCAGTACCATGTCCCAACTTACTCTGGTGGGGGGGGGGGGCTCCCCCCTTCCTCGTCTAAAAACACACAATGTTACTCTACCCTCTATGGATAAAATATCTAGGGACTTGTACTTAATTAATTTTATTTTCTGCCAATGTGCTTGAATAAAATTCTGCTAACTAAATGCTACATCCTTTCTATGATACCCAACCCCTTATTCACCTTTATTAGTTTATAACGATGAAAAATAGTGGAAATCTCCACAAGCCTTATGTTATACCTTAAACTATGATGCCTGATGAGACCCTAGGGATCGAAACCTATTCTTAAACATCACTTTCTGAATTTTCCAAAATTCTGAAAAATTAACCAAAAAATCTGTTTGGTGAGAAAAATCCTATGCTGGGCGGGTTCAGTTGCCAGGGGATGGTGCACAGCCATTGGCTGAATACTCATTGTGATGTCACATCATGTGGATCTCCACTGATGTATGATGGGAATTTGGCTAGCAATGGAGTGGGCTAGGCTACCGGTAGCAACGCCTCATTTGATTAGGTAACGTTGAGGTGCTTGGATGTGCTCTCCACCGTCCACTCTCTTAGATCCCATTACCTTTCTGTGCAACCTTTGTCACCAGGATAGAAATGGGGGATATTTTGTACATGTAGCAAACCTCCACATTCTCCCTCAACTCTCCCTTGAGGCTGATATGGTCTATTATGTGCAGCTTATAAGATGAGTTTTATACACCATCAGTGGGACTTAAATGTTATTACCGGTAATCCTCTAGGGAGGTAATTCTTCATGTCAGACAATCTCTGATACACTAGGGGAAGCAGTTATCAGGGTATTAGAAGTGTACCTTAAATTGAGGTACTAATCGGGCACTCTGCAGTGGTTTTATTATTAAAGTCGTCAACCTATGTGATTTCTCGGCGCCACTGCGTCCAGCAGACTTACAGAGCGTTCTCACCTGCTGCTAAGCCATTCTAGTAGTTCTACTATTAAAGTCCTCAAGCTGCATGTTTTTGGCCCAGGTCCACCTGGGTCATTGGCAGTGCCTTTTCAGCCAAAAACGGATAATCATGAATTGGGACTTTAGATGGGAATTGCTCATCGAAATTGGGGGATAATTAAACAAAAAATCAGGGAAACATGTTCTTTAGGATCTAGTCTTTCATTGTACATGCACAATTCCCGAAAAAAAAAAATTTTTAACTGTGAAAAAGGCTGAAGAAAAAAAACTGACATGTTTGACCTACTTTCTCATGAAAACAAGGCTCCATAGGATTGCACTGGGTGGTCAATTTCGGCGGTCGACAGGTGGTCGAAATAACACATTGACTCCTATGGGAATTGGGCAATTAAGACGCTTTTTTTCAGCAGGTGAGGTCGAATTCTCTGTTACTGTATAGGAGGGGTTAAGACCGCTTATATATGAGTGTGTAAATCGGACCACCATGTCTTTGTTACACTGACCACCGCACTTCCAGCAACGAGACTAGACGCATGCGCGCAGAGTCAGATTTTATTTTTCGTTTAATAGTAAATTGAGGGGGTGTATTCGATGCAATTCGATTGATATTGCCAATGATACATGGATTATATTCAAAAAGCCATTAATTTCAAGTTAAATCGATAGAATCTATCATTTCTCCATCGAAAATGCTACTTCCGGCAAGGAGCAGGTCGCACATGTGCACAGAACATCAAAATTCAAAATGGTGGACAGCGAGACGATCGCCTTACGGTGCTATCAAAACTGCTGGATTATAACAAAATGGAAGAGAAATACAATCTCTCAGGCGATGTATGGATAATATATATTCTTCTTCAACACCTCCTGATACAGTGGGATGTTTAACTCGTCAAGAGAGGAGTTATTTGCCAATGAAAAATATGAGTGATAATGGGTGCATTGTCCATAAGCTTTAGCACTGAGGACGCTCGAGCAGAATGTCACTACAGTGACAGTCCCCTATGGTAGGCTTTTTATCATAATACTGTGGAAGACCTGGGCCAGTCGTGCATTGCACGCGTTAAATCTTTTTCGGTGCTCCTGCGTCCAGCAATGATTGGTTGTCATTAGGAGTCGGCAGCAATACTGGGCATAAGGCCTGGTCTGTTCCTACTAAACGTGTACAATACCTAAGGGTTGCTACATACATGTATTATTCTTTTTTTTGTTAGTACTGCACAGTTAGTGAAATGAATAATATAGGACTGAGCATGTCTAGGTTCGGCCATCAGGCCTGTGTTTTCTATACACTGAGTTACACATTCTGCGGGGGTCAGGCCTGGTCTTGCATTATAGAATATACAGGGAAGTGTACTGAGAGTAGGGAAATTGTCGTTTTTTTAGCGATGATCTGCATGGGCTAGAGTTAATCGGGACACTGGGTGCCTGATTAATAAAGATAGATTTACATGTATATACCAGCTTATGATGTTACAAAATAAGGTGGCACTTACTTGAATTTGACAATCTTGTTTTTTCCAAGGTCTAAATTGTCTAGCCTAAAAGAAGGAAAGCAGTGTAATTTAAATGCTATTTTTTCCAAGGTCTAAATTGTCTAGCCTAAAAGAAGGAAAGCAGTGTAATTTAAATGCTATTATCCATGCATAACGCTTTGATAACTAATGGCATTTTCTCTGTAGGAGCTATGAATGCAGGATACTACTTAAATAGGATCTACTTAAACTTAGGCTGCACCTTATTTCTGAGGCACGCCTTAAATGCGAGATACTATTGGAGTTATATAAAGTTAAATTAGATGACGATCTATTACCTGCTCGTCTCAACACATTCTTCAGGTACACTTTTGATGCTGTTGTCGTTAAGAGATAGGTTCTTCAATTCAGCATTGAACTGCAAAAAAAGAAAGACAACAGATACATAGTTTGTGATTCAATCAAAAAGCAAGGTACATATCAACTGATATTAACAGAAATTTTTAATGAGATAACAAAGGTAAGACATTTCAGCAACAGCACCATTGGCAGTTTTATCTAGACATTTTTTCTTATTTTATTTTTGAATCAAAGAATAACTTGTGGTATGTCTTAAAAATGTATTTTGATTGACATGTATCATATGCTAAGTAAAACACGGTGAAGGTTTTTCTTATGTTCTGCCCTTCTTACCTTGATATTTGGGAAGGTTTTTAGTTTGTTGTGGGAGAGTTGTAGTTTGTTGAGGCAGCTCAGGGCACGGACGTCGATCTCTTCTATGTTGTTATTGCTAAGAACTGAAACCATGAAGAACTGAGGTTTAGAGGATACGTGTTCTGTATGAAGATAATCTTGACCGACTTAAAATCCGTTGGCACAGATCACACAAAGACCAAAATAGCATGGTCTGTATGTGAGCCATAGCTTTTTGCATCTAGGAAATCCAGTGATTACATGTGAAACAAAAATTAGGCAATTTTTAAGCCCCATGTGCAACTTATAACTTTTGCAAAAGTTGGGAGTGCGGCTTAAATATGATAGTGCGGCTTATACCTGTGAGTTTATGGTAGTCCGTGAGGCGATACCTTACTTTGTACTTACTTAGTGTATTAAGTGAAGTGAGTCCTTGTATGGGAAGTGGGTCTGATATCTGGTTGTTGTTCAGGATCAACGCCTTCAGGTCTGAAAATTAAAATTGATACAATCAATTAAAAAATTAGCCTCGTATGGTAAAAAAAAAACCATCCTGTGTTTGGCACCTATCTTGTCTGTTTTTTTTTTTTTTACCTATAGAGCCATTCTTTCTTGTCCCATTCACTCTAGAGGGTAGACATTTTACCTGGTATAGATAAAGGTGATCCATTTTTCGGCCACCTTTTTTTGAAAGATAAATTGTATATATGTTGAATGGTGATTCCGCTAGGGATAGAATCAAATCAGAAAATTGTTTCAAACACCAAGCCTCACTTACCATTTAACCCTTGGAGTGGACTCAGGTCTGTTAGCTGGTTATTGCCTATATTTAGAACTAGAAAATAAAATTGCATTTTCTTTTATTGACATTAACATCAAAGATGGAATGACTAGTTATATAATTTACAAAATTGTGAAGCCCTTAGCAACTTTACATTTAATATAATCCTCACATGTGAGACATGGCTAATAAACACAGGAAGACCTAGGGCTCGGGGTGCATCGTAAAAATAAACCATTTATAACAAAACTTACATTATGTTAAAACACTCAGTGTGGCTTAAAATAAATCATAAGAAAGTCTGGGGCCACCCTTAAAAATATGTTCTTTTCCTGTCCACAGGCCTAGTGGATTTTTTTTTGTGAGAATGGGAATTTTTTTTCCTGGGTTCTGAAACACCTTTTTTTTTTATCCATCAGCACAATAATCTAGGTTTCCAATCACTAAATCTTAGAACGTAATGGCAAATTCATGCCGTCCCTGCTTACGATGTTCATGACAAATATATATATTTTCCAAAAATAAAATTTTTCCCTCCCTCATGGGTCTGAAAAATCCCACCCTCTGGACCGGAAACTGACATATTTTTAAGGGTGGCCTGGGTGCCGCTTATATGTGGGTGTGGCTTATATGGGGTGCGGGGGGGGGGGGGGGGCATGAATATTCAATTGTATGGACTTACCAACGAGACTTTTTATTTTCTTGATGAAGTTGAGCGTAGTGAAGCAGTTGTTGGACAGATTTAGCCATCTTAATGTGTTAAACCGTTCTGTTTGATAAGATGAAAGGAACATTTTGAGTGACAAGCCATTTAATGGTAATATCAAAGGAAATACGAGAGAGAGGGGGGCTTGCTTGATATTTTCCTGCAGAGAAATTATTGTTGTTTTTTTTTGTTTCGAAATTACAATCCGCTTTCCCTTTATACAAAATATTGCAAGTACCACAGGACATAAAGAACATCTTGACCGAAAATGTATATACTTTCATGAACATTATACCGCTAATGTAGAAATGAGTGAATGAGAGTGAGTAATAGATGTTTTATGCCATTTCGACAGCTAAGGTCATATTCATGTCGAAAACTATATTACACAATTTCACCGAGGGATGTGTCAGTGCCCGTACATATGTGCACCACACACATCCTGAGGGGATAGGAAAGAAGAGATATAGACCCTTTTAAGTGGGCTAGGAAAGCCCAAATGTAGAAATGAACATAAGAAATAAACATATAAATGATAAAAGAAATAAACATCAATAGAAACATGTTTTACTTACTGAGTCCATCAGCTTCCTGCAATTTGTTCTTTGACAGATCCACCTTCTGCAGGCTGGAGTATTTCCTAAAAGATAATTTCAGAATAGTTAAGTTAGTTGTATAAGTACATATACAGTGGTTAAAGGTGTGCCAAGCCATATTTTAGCAGCATGCACAAGTGTGTCCCGGGCCCAGAAATAGGCTCTGTGAGTGCTCAAAATTGAATGCATCCCCACATTAAGGACTAGTTAGGTCACCCCTTGTAGGATACTTTGACTTGACTTTCAGATACACATGTATCATGTAGGCCTCACCTAATCCGTGTCCGCCTTTAGAGGCATGAACCGACACTGCTATAGAATACACATCCACTAAGTACCGTAATCTCCCGCGTATAAGACGCGTCCTCTACGCCAAACAAAATGCTGGGGGGTCTTATAACTTTCTCTCAAGTTGGGTGTGCGTCTTATACGAGGGGTACTTTTACTATAGAAATGTACTTATCTTACAAATATCAGCATTAAAATGTGCATCTTATACGCGAAAATGCATGTGCTGAGTTTGGGGTGCGTCTTATACGCGCAACGCGTCTTATACGCGGGAGATTACGGTAGAGGCAGGATACCGGGTACTGAATACACATCCACCAATTAGACCCAGTTAGGGAGTGGTCATTATTTATTAACAGGATGAGGAGGGGGGGGGGTGGTGGTGCGATTTTCGTGTGATTATATTTTTAGTGAATTTACACGCCACTCTCAAGAGAAATCAAAAATTTTAGTCCCCCCCCCGTCCTCATCTCCTTTTACAAAATTTACGGCTTTTTGAGTAGCATGCAGAGTTGTTTTTTTTTTTTTTTGCTAAAAAGAGGCATTTATTTTAATAAGCCCCACTCAAGAGGAATCACTTATTAGACTATGGAATTACATAACACCCGTCATAGGTCTACACATGTAAAAGTGTAGCCTACTGAGGTCGTTCACTGACGGTACCCATTCAATCAGTGAGAGTCTGACTGAGTGAGTGAACTGAGTGACAGTGCCACTGATTTTTGCTGCATGAGAGGTCAGATGTTGATCAATCATACTCCGAAATATACCCACACATTCCCCAGAATATAACCAAACTATATGCACCATTAGCACGTCTGCCTACCCTAGATCAACTGTTGTCAGTCCATTTTTAGCTAGGTTAAGTTCCTTCTTGCTTGCAAGCGTGGCCATGATGCCAAATCTAGTTCTGAATATTACTACAGATGGCGCCAGCTCCCGTAGTGCGTGGTGCCATCTGCAGCAAAACGGTAAAACGAACTTTGATCTCTTGAATCTGATCTCTACATACACATCCATTTTATGGATTTACTCTGGTTCTCTCGCCGTAATCTAGATAAATTGTATATGTGAGTATGTAATTTACCCATGCTAAGACATAGGGTAAGTTTGATTGTGATATTTTGTGTGTAAAATGTGTAATTTGATAAAATACCTCTATTATCGCTCAGTAGTAAACAGGCCAGGGTTCCAACGCATCTAGCAGTGGGGCCGTTGTTCAGCTTTCAGTGGATCCAGGATACACAAGGAATAGTGGTTCCAGGATCCACAATGGACTGACCAATCAGAAGCCAGCATCTGCTTAAAGCCAGCATCTGCTTAGCAGATGCATCTGCTGCTGTCCAAGATGGTGGATGATTTTGTTAGCCAATTCTTGTCCATTCAATGCACAAATTGCTTGATTACTCATGCTCTATGGAAAATTAGAGGTTGTTATTTGAGAAAATGAATGGGATATGACCAAACATAATAAAACATAAAGCTTCACTATTGGCATTGCATCTGGGCTTGCCCTCATACTATAGAGCCCCCCTGTATCTTCCTTGGAGTTGGACTTGGGATTTTTTCAGGCTGCGCCCCCCACATGAGTTGAAGATGGACGAAGGGGGGGTGATCATTTATTAACAATGGGGGGAGGGTTGAGGGGGTCGAAAAATTTTCTGCCCCTTTGTGAAAATACAGGTGGGGTGGACTAAATTCTTTCAGCCCTGCTATTAATTGGAAAGGGTGTGTGTCTGCTCTTGATTTTCAGCTTCTCCATGGCAGGGGAGGGGGGCAAAAAGTTTTTTTGTGGTTCTGATTTTTTTTTTCTAATAAAAAAAAAAGAAATTTTTCTGCCCAAAAGGATCTGCGTCTGTATCGAGGATCCACAAGGGTCTGCTTCTGTATCCAGGATCCACAATAGAGCTGCTTCTGTATCCAGGATCCACAATAGACTCCTTCTGTATCCAGGATCCACAATATAGACTCCTTTTGTATTGTAACGGGAAGGGCAGTAGATCTGCACCAGGGCGGGAAACGCTAAAGTCTCACCTGCTGCGCGTTCTCGCGAGAACGCGAAGCAGCGTTCCCCTCCAGCAGACAACAGACCAACAAAGCTTGAAGAAGGCCCCATTTTATGGAGATACCTATTTGAGCCGTGGTTCTGTCTGCCACTGTGTTAGCAGCACAACATACACCTAGAAATAACAGGTAGGGTGTGCTGGTCGTTTATGTATATTTTTAGTGTACCGTTTGTGGGTTAATATAGTAATATTCTATCTGAAAGTCAGTGTGTGTGTCTTCCTTGATTGCAAATTGCCCAAATATCAAGATCTCCCAAACTTGTCCAATTCCTTGCCCACTCAGGCCATTCTATCACAGTATCCAGGATCCACAATAGACTGCTTCTGTATCCAGGATCCAGAATAGACTGCTTCTGTATCCAGGATCCAGAATAGACTGCTTCTGTATCCAGGATCCACAATAGACTCCTTCTGTATCCAGGATCCACAATAGACTGCTTCTGTATCCAGGATCCACAAGGAGCTCCTTCTGTATCCAGGATCCACGCGGCACTCAGACCCAGGTCTCCGGGTGTGATGAGTTGTATCTAAGACGTTCTCCTATAAATCACACCTTTTGAATTAAAGATTTTAATTTAAAGTTTGAATTCAAAAGGTGTGATTTATAGGAGACCGTCTTAGATACTACTGTGATGGGGGAGTCTGGATGGCAGGTGGCAGCACCTGCTTCCGGGTTCATATCTGTTACACCAGGGGGCCTTCCACTCGTCCTTCACGTGACAAGTCTGAGTTTTGCTGGCTTTTCCCTTATATAAGGGCAGTTCCTACAGAAGTTCTCCAGTAGTGGTCCTACCACTGCTCAGCACACTTCTACTGTTACCTATGGGTAACCGAATGCCATCCGGCATGTAGTCTCTATAGGCTGTGATCGTATGTAACTAAGATCAGAATAAACGTTTGGTTGCCTACCCGGAAACTTCTTCTCTTTTCGTTATGATTTAACATCTAACCAAAAAGACGAACCACTACATAACGTTTTTTTGTTGACTATGTCAGTTATTATATAGATGCATAGAAATCAGGAATATGTTTTTTTCTGGGAGTCTATTGTGGATCCTGGATACAAAAGGAGTCTATTGTGTATCCTGGATACAGAAGCAGTCTATTGTGTATCCTGGATACAGAAGCAGTCTATTGTGGATCCTGGATACAGAAGGGAGATCCTTGTGGATCCTGGATACAGAAGGAGTCGCTTGTGGATCCTGGATACAGAAGGAGTCTATTGTGGATCCTGGATACAGAAGCAGTCTATTGTGGATCCTGGATACAGAAGGGACCCCTCTTAGGCGGGGATAAAAAAATTCAGACCCCTCTTAGGGGGGGACAAAAGAATGTTGCCCCTTCTGAGCGAAAAAGCCCGCGTGCCACTAAAGAATAAAAGGGGGGAAGAAAAAATTTCATTTCCGTCCCTTATGCGGGGGTCGAAATTTTTTTCGACCCCCATAAGGGACAAAACTCGCGCGCGAATGTCCCCTTTTAGCCTATAGTAACGTGCGGGTTTTCCGCTGAAAACAGGTGAAATTATTTTGACCCCCCATCAGAGGTGTTGAAAAAATTCTGCCCCCCCTCAAACCCACCAGCCCTCCCCCACCCTGTTGTTAAAAAATGAGCACTCCCTAATATGGATCCTAGATAGGCCTACAGAAGCAGTCCTTGTGTATCCTGGATACAGAAGCAGTCCCTTTGTTGGTAAACAGCCCAGTGCCCAAAACAGCTAAGTCCAGTATGGACAGTGATGCTTAGAGAGTAAATCATAGTAAAATTTTTCTGACTTTCCAATGAAACTGCATTCTTGAATATATATAAGCTCAAAGATGATGTTGCTGCTTTTAATTGTACTTCATCTATCATAAACTAGCAGATATCTGTGATAAAATAGGCTGAACTGAGTGGCCAAGACATCCACCATCTTGAAAGCAGCAGATGCATCTGCTGAGCAGGTGCTTGCTCCTGATTGGTCAATCCCTTGTGTATCCCGGGTACACTATTCCTTGTGGATCCTGGATGCCCAGAAAGCTGAACAACGGCCCCACTGCACCAAGCAGCCCAGGCAACCAGCAGCAGGGCCGTTGGTCAGCTTTCTGTGTCCCTGAAGGATACAAGCCCTTGTGTCCTTCAGAGATACAAGCAATTGACCAATCAGGAGCCAGTCTCTGCAGCAGCAGATGACAGCTGCTAAAACCAAGATGGTGGACCTTCTACAGCCTGCATTCAAAGCACAAACACACTGATTTATGAATAAATAGGCAGAATTGTCCTTTGTTATAGAATTTGACAGATCAAAATAGTGATAGAAAGAAATTGAAATGCTCATTTATTGTATCCATGGATAATGATCCTGGATTCAAAGCTTTGTTGACACAGTGCATGGGTGGGCTAGCCTTGTGTCCCTGAAGGACACAACACCAATTCTTTGTTGACACATTGGTGTGGGCTAGTCTAGTGTCCCTCAAGGACACAACAGCTGGCAGGTCTAAGGGAGTGGTCATCATTTATCAACAGGGGGGTGGTGGTGGGTTTTCGTGTGGACGCGCAAAAATTTTTTTACGCCCCCTCCTTGACTGTAAATTTTTTGTGCCCCCCCAACGTGCTGGAGGCGCTGAGAATTTTCGCAGCCCTCTTTGATCTATAGTAGCGCAAAGCTTTTGGGCTTAAAAGAAGGTAAATTCTTTTAACAAAATTTTTTTAGGAAGTGTTCATTTTTTTTTATCAACAAGGGGGTGTGGTGGGTTTAGGGGGGGCATAAAAATTTCAGACCCCTCCCAAGGGAGGCTTATAAAATTTTGACTCAAGAGGGGCCCAAAAAATTTACCCTCTTTTTAGCAAAAAACCTGCGCACTACTATAGATCAAAGAGGGGTGCACAAACTCCCACGTCTCCGGCCCGGGGGACACAAAAAATTTTGACTTCTGTTAAGGGGGGGGGTAAAAAATTATCGTGTGTCCGCGCGAAAACCCACCACCCGCTGTTCATAAATAATGGCCTCTCCCTTAGCCCCCCCTCAGGAGGGGTCTGAAATTTTTACGCCACCCCTCAAACCCACTCCCCCCTGTTGATAAATAATGACCACTCCCTAACCTTACTGCAATTTTAGGGAGTGGTCACTTATTACCGACAAGGGGGCTGGTGGTTTTGAGGAAAGTGGTGGGATTGGTCATTTTTTAACAACAGGGCGGGGGGGGGGGGTAGCCAGGGGGAGTAGCCTACAAATAAATTTTAGAACCTCTCAATAGGGAGTGATCATTTGGTGGTGGATTTGGGGGGGGGGCAATTGTTTTGATCCTGGGAGTGGACTTGTCTTTTTCAACCCTGGCAGGCAAAATTCCTGCATAAACCCAGAACCTAAAATGATCACGCCCCTCAGGGGGTGATTGTAACGTATATGCATTTTCTAAGAACAGGGGAGCTGGTTTGTTGGGGGGGGGCAAAAGAAATCACCCCCTTTAAGCTTTAACCAAAAAGGCCAGCGCGCTGCTTAAAGGGGGGGGGGGCTAGCACGGCTAAGACATACTCGCCATAGCAAGTCACACGACCACCCCTTAACCAATCAGGGTGCTGCAAATTTTCCGCTGGTTCCCGCAGATTTATGAGCACTCTTTGTGCAGGTACCCATAATGATAATTTCTGTGCTAGCCCTCCTTTAATAAAAAGGGGGACAGGAATTTTCCTGCCACTCCCCAAAAAAATAAAATGTTTCAGAACGTTTCCCTATGGCTCCTTATTACGGCAAAACATTTTAAAAAGTTGAAAATATTTTCTTGACTTTAAATAATGTTTTTTTGTTGACTGGCTCTGTCCTTGAAGGATACAAGCAGACCACTGCATCCTTGAAGGATACAAGCAGACCACTGCGTCCTTGAAGGATACAAGTAGACCACTGCATCCTTGAAGGATACAAGCAGACCACTGCATCCTTGAGGGACACAAGCAGCCCGCTGCATCCTCCAAGGACACAAACAGCCTGATGTGTCCTCCAAGGACACAAGCAGCCCGCTGTGTCCTCCAAGGACACAAGCACTGTGCCCTTGAAGGATACAAGCAGACCACAGCATCCTTGAGGGACACAAGCAGCCCACTGCGTCCGTAGTAAGAGATAAAAGTTAGCAACCTAATGCACCCCTCATGACCTACTTTTGAGGGTGGTCCCCCGTCATTTACTATTTAGCTTCTAGCGAAAAGTCAGTGGTTATGCTGACAATGTTTTTGGCATGTTTGTGCAGTTTAAATGTGCACTTATCCTAGGGATGTCATTGACAAGCGGTTGTTGTCGATTCCGGTAATCACAAATTTTGGTCTCAAATTTTATTCAATTGCCCTCAGAACATCCGGTAACAGAACATGTACATGTCCATAGAAAGTTGTCGATTATACTCACATATAAATGTATCCTTTAAGGACACAATGGTCTGGTTGTATCCCTCAAGGACACATTGGCCTGCTTGTATCCTTCAAGGACACAGTGCTCTGCTTTTATCCTTCGAGAACACAGTGTTCTGCTTGTGTCCTTCAAGGACACAGTGTTCTTCTTCTGTCCTTTAAGGGCACAGTGGTCTGCTTGTATTCTTCAAGGACGCAGTGGTCTGCTTGTATCCTTCAAGGACACAGTGGTCTCCTTGTATCCTTTAAGGATGCAGTGGTATGCTTGTATCCTTCAAGGACACACAGTGGTCTGATTGTGTCCTTTAAGGACACAGTGCTCTGCTTGTATCCTTCAAGGACACAATGATCTGCTTGTGTCCTTGGAGGACACAGTGGGCTGCTTGTGTCCTTCAAGGATGGATTGGTGAAAAAAATATTTGCACCTCAGGAGGGGGGCCCCAAAAAAATATGACCACTCTCACCACTACCCCTGTTAATAATTGATAAGCATTCTCTAACACGCTAGCTTCATCGCTATATGGGCCGAGTCATTTATTGCCAGCTGGAAAGGCTTTGATGGATTAGAATTTAAAGTTATCATAAACCCCCACTAAGGAATGACTGGGCAAAATACCCCTCCCTAGAAAAAAATTTAATATGCAACTGGAATCATGTGCTACAATGAGTATTGAATCTGCCATACCTGGCATTTAATTTCGACCCAGGAGTGTAAATGTTTGTTGGGTTTCAGCTCACAAGCAAGGAGCACAGGAGATATTTTCTTTAAATATGCCCCCTGCCCTATATTCAACAAGCGCCCCACCTTTCAATAAATGACTCGGCCTTATTATAAAGGGAGTCGTAATTTTTCATCAACAGGAGGGGTGCGTCAGTAGTTTAGTGGGGGGCCAGGAATTCCAGATGCCTCTTTGGGGAACAAGAAAAATTCCCCCCACCCCCTTTTTAGTGTAAAAACCTGCATGCTACTATCTAACAGTAGCGCTGGTGCATGTAGCTCACAGATCCATGTATCCTTTAAGGATACAATGACTCAAGCTGCCATGTGCAGCTGCTGAAGCAGAAGCCAGCTTCTGATTGGTCAGTTGCTTGTATCCTTCAAGGAGACTATGTAATGAGCTGTGCTGTGTCCTTCAGAGACACAGAAAGCTGACCATTGGCCCTGCTGCAGCTAACCAGGCCCTGATATATTCATTCAGAGGCCCAGCAATTGATGTCCACTGAGTCTGCGGAAGGCTCAACCTAGTCTTCCTGGGCCCCAGATATCAAGTTACAAAAAGCAAAGGCATGACATATGATTTTAGATTTCAAAACAATACACAACAAGTAGGTAGGTCCTGTGTAAGACCAACTCTGGGGACCAACTCAAACTGGCAACTCCAGATAAGTCTTAAGACTAGGGACCCAGTTTTAATTGGGGGATTGGGAAACTACTCTCAAAGTTCCACCACCACAACACCAGTGCCACCGCTTACCATCGCTCCTTTAGCTATGGTTCCTGTCTACCGTAATCTCCCGCGTAGAAGGCGCGTCTTCTACGCCAAACAAAATGCTGCTGGGTCTTATACGCGGGAGGGTAATTGCCTTGAGTTGGGGGTGCGCCTTATACGCGGGTTTTTCCAACATCTCATTTGGGAAAATGTGCCGATGACAGCTTGAACTCATAGCGCCAGCACCGCGGCAGACCGGGAGGTGTCGACGCGCTCGCCGGGGATAAGGCCCACCATGCGCCGATGACAGCTTGAACTCATATAGCCAGCAGCGCGGCAGCCCGGTCGCTGTAGATTTGCTCGGCGGGTTTGACGCCGACCGTGTGCCGATGACAGCTTGAACTCATATAGCCAGCAGCGCGGCAGACCGGGAGGTGTCGACAGGCGCTCAGCGGGTTTGATGCCGACCGTGTGACGATGACAGCTTGAACTCATAGCGCCAGCACCGCGGCAGACCGGGAGGTGTCGACGGGCACTCGGCGGGTTCAAGCCGACCGTGTGCCGATGACAGCTTGAACTCATAGAGCCTGCACCGCGGCAGACCGGTCGCCGTAGAATAGGGGGTGGGGAGGGGGGGTGGGGAGGGGGGGGGCACCTTCTACGCGAAACAGCCCCCCTGTGAGTTGGGGGGGGGCCTTATACGCGGGTTTTTCCGGAAATCGATCCAGAAGAGGTATGTGCGCCTTCTATGTGAAAAGGCCTTCTCTGAGTTGGGGGGGCGCCTTCTACGCGAGCTGCGCCTTCTACGCGGGAGATTACGGTAGGTTCCAATCGTCCTGCCCAGGGCATGGCAGGGGTAGTGACACTCACTGGCAGGACTAGATCTAACCTACCAGGTAGGTCTTAGCAAGGACCTGAAACACGTGGTCCTAGCCACTCTTCAAACAGTAAATTAAAGGAAGTAGTAAGCTTATTGAAGTTATTCTTTTAACTACAGGGGGATGGTGGATTTTATTTACCGGGGGGTACCGGTATTTATTTACTTTTTTGATAAGCAGTTGATAAAGATCAAAATAGATTCTATGACTACCGTATGTGTCATGGTTGTCCGTGGGTAAGAAAAATGCATTTCAAAAGTAAAGTTATCATCAACATTTACAAAGTGTGAAAATGGTTATTATTCATAGCTAGGTGCATTGCCGGGACCCTTTTTGATAAAAAAAAAGACTACCTTTGTCCATTTTTCAATGTATTTTTTCAGAAAATTCTGACCAAAAAGAAAAGAAAATTCCCAAATGACAATTTTTTTTTCTGACGAGGGCAGTAATGGGAAAAAGGTTGTTTTTTTTGAGCGGCCTAACTAGATTTTTTTTTGCCTGCCCCCCACCCCAAAAGAAAATGATAAATTGATTTAAAAAGAAACAAACTCCAAAGACATTCCACTGCCCACACGAATCCTTTACATTACAGTAAGCTTATATTTTGCTTTTTACACAGGTACATCCATAATTATCAAGGTGCTCCATAAACATCAGCGGCAATGTTGAAGCGGGCAGAACAGGCTGAGATTGTCCGGTCCAACCAGAAAGACGAATACTATGTTCGATATGTCAGAGGGGCCGTGGGTGACGTCATTCACACTTGGCTGGGTAAGATGGATGTGTATTCCGATGATTACTGGTGGATGTGTATTCAATTGGGTTATCAGATGTATATTCTGGCAATTACAATGTATCATTGTTTGGTACCATACATTAGTGTTCTGTAGTGGCTCGTTTAAGTGTCAGGGTCTCAAATAAGTGTTAGCCTCATATAAGCGCCGGGGTATAGGCATATTAAAATCAAGTATTCAGATATCAAAACACCTGTCTCAAGGGCCAGGAGTAAACTTACAGAGATATTTACTGTACCGTAAACCGGGGTGACTTTAACTCGCCGGGGTGACTTTGGCTCACCCCCCAAAAAAGTGTTGTTTTGATGCCTACAAATAACATCTAGGCCCTTGGACCAAGAAAAATAGTATCAAACATTTCTTATAACCCAAAATGAATTTTCTATGCTAAATTGGATGATTTTGAGAATTTGCATGAAAAAACTTTTAAACCAAAATTATGTTTTTTTTTAACAAAAAATTTGCATATAGGGCAACTTTCATGTGGGCATCTTAGTCTATCATACATGGCATATCTTTTCTACCCCAAAGTGAAGAATTGTCACACTGGTATTCAAGATCCATGAGAAAAATAATGAAAAAATATAATTTTAGTGGAAAAATTACAATTTTTGAATTTTAGAGGATTTTTTAGTAAAAAATGGGGTGACTTTGGGTCACGATGTGACTTTGGCTCAATTCATAAATGTTTGCCATAGTCTCGCACTGTATTTGACCTAATAAGGCCTAAAAAGAAATTAGGGTAGGTAGGTAGATTTTTTTTTACAATTTCTTTTGGACCATAAGATTATGGTAGTACTGTAGAACCTTTATTTGCGTATAGGGCGACACCACATTTAAGATGCACCCTGAGTTGAAAGCTAGGGCAATTTTGGGTCAGTTTAGGAGGGGTCATTATTTATCAACGGGGGGGGGGGTTTGCACGGAAATTTTTTTATGACCCCCTTTCCACAACAGTCAAAAGTTTTTGCCCATCACCAGGGTTAGTGGTCCCATAAGCTACACATGAGTTTTTGAATTTTGAAAATTGGTCAATTAGAACCAAAGTTAAGTCATTTTCCGGATGTTTATATGAGGTTGACAAAAAAAAAAAAAAATTATGGTCGGGCCAAAAAAATAGGGTATGTCGGGATACCTCAACACAACATTTTTTTTTAGGCCTAAGGTCCCTGTGACCTCAAAAATATAATCTGAATAATATTTTAGTATTTCAGAGTTTAACTATCTCCAAACCAATGCATATTTGTGCTTTTGTCTAGTCAAAAAACTTTGCAAAAGATGGGGGACCCTTAGATGGAGAAGGGTGCTTGTTAGGCAGAGCACAGTGAATTATAGAACGAACCCAAATTATTACCCTGGCATCTGTTTTTCACATCACTAAACATAATATCATATCACAGGCCTGACATCTCCAAACCAATGCATATTTGTGCTTTTATCTAGTCAAAAAACTTTGCAAAAGATGGGGGACCCTTAGATGGAGAAGGGTGCTTGTTAGGCAGAGCACAGTGAATTATAGAACGAACCCAAATTATTACCCTGGCATCTGTTTATCACATCACTAAACATAATATCATATCACAGGCCTGACATAATCTATTTATAAATTCAAAGAATATCTGTAAAACAGTATTTAGATCACACCAAAAAAATAAGTTGGTCTACGGATTTTGGTTTTGAAAAAATGGTGCGAGCGAGCAACATTTTTTTTTTTTTTTTAAGAATTTTTTGGCGTCCAATGGATTCCTTGCTGGAAAAGTGAGGCGAGTGAAAAATTTTATTTAAAAAAAAAATTTCCAAACATCACAAAGGGAAAACTTGTAGAAAGTGAAGCGAGTGAAATCCGTAGACAAGATTTTTTTCAAAGAAAAAAAAAATTGTATTTTCGAAAATATGGAGAGGGAAATCCGTAGACCAACATATTTTTTTGGTATGGCCTTATCTTATGAACCCTATAATGTGAGCCAGGGTCTGGAGTGGGGGGGGGGGGGGTGCCAGGATGCAGCAAGTTGGGAACCTAAAACTTAGTTTTTCCTGAATTTTTGCTAAAAAATGCTGTACTTAGCCAAAAGTTATCCGATTTACACAATATTTGCAGCAAATGAAAGATGAAACTCATTGCTTTCAGGCCAGGGTAGATGATATTACATTAGTATAGTGCACAGTTTACCACTGAAGTACAAATTATAAATTTAAAAATCATTAGTTTAAAAAAATGCTGTTTTTTCAAGGTTTGGCCCTATATATATTTTGTCAAAAAAAACATTCTAATCATCAGTTTTTCATAGATAGTGCATAATACTGACCCATCACGTTTATAAATGAGTATGCTTTTAGTTTGCAAAAACTGTGATTTTCAGCAAAATTTCTGCTTGGTTTTTTATGTGGGACCACATAGATCACCATATATGGAGAGGCGATCACCCAGTGATACCAAAATTATCCATTTTTGTATTCACTTTGACCATCTCTAAAGGCATGTGAAATATCCAAGTGATACAATAAGTGTGAGAACAATGAGGCACATCTCATGATTCTAGTCCATGGTGCCAACAACGCTGCTGTTGCTATGTAAAGCTAAATAGCTCGATAGTGCATCATAATAGGCCTCACATGCCTAATATGGGGTTCTAATAGCATTTCAATGTGGTTTTCAATGGGTCATTAGGTCAAAACATTTGATGATTAAGTTTGATAATGAAATTTACTAGAAACAAAAGGATTTTGCACCATGGACCTGTTGATATTGTTTAGGTCTCCAGATATTTGATCTTGAAAAAGATGAAGTCATTTATGAGCATGGTGATTGGCTCAGGGACCACCCTGAGTCTATACTGCCGGGTAGGTGGTGGCATTGGAAAAAAGTCAGTTATACAATTTTCAATCTCAATTTTCTACAAGAAAGAAAGCATGTAAAGAAATAAAATTACCATACATGAGTAGTTCATATATCAGTCTTTAGTTACAGTAAAGAAAAAAATTCAAAAATCCATCCATAAGTTCATACAAAATTAAAGAAATAAAAAAGTCATTTCATAAAAATATCTTCTCCAATCCAGTCCTCCATAGGTTTACCTCCGGGCTGGACTTTTCTCTCTTTGTTCCTATTTGGTTCGAAAACAGCGTCTAAACGTGAGACGGTTTGGACGCCTTTCAAAAAACGCGGGAAAAGTCTGGCAAGGAGGGGTCGCGCATGCGCACAGAACATCAAAATCCAAAATGGCGGACAGCGAGACGATCGACTCACGGTGCTATCGAAACTGCTGGATTATAACAAAATGGAGGAGAATTACATTGTCTCATGCCTTTCTATGGTTAATATGTATCCTTATTCAAGACCTGCTGGTATTGTGCAATGCTTAACTCGCCAGGAGAGGAGTTATTCGCCATTGAACAATACAAGCGATAATGGGTGCATTCTCCATAGGCTTAACCATTGACGACTCGGACACACTGTCACTATAGCGAAAAGTCTCATATGGTAGGTAACCTGAGCCATGAGTGCTCTATAGCACACGTTACATTTTTTTCCTGCCCGTATGGGACCTACAGAGGGCATTTTGTCTAGTCTGACATGTATCTTGAGGGAATTATGTATGGCAAAAGCTTCTATTTGCATATTTTGTTGTGATTTTTGAGATAGAATCATACACTAGACTTGTGTTCTACAGCATTTGTGAAGAAGTCCCTTGAATACACACATTTTACATGTACAGCTGCCTCAAAAACTGAAAAACACTCAGGTTCCCAACTTGCTGCATCGAGCTTGCCATCCCCCCCAGTCCATGGATGTCATATGGGGGCACAGTGAAGAAAGTCCTTACTTATGGTAGAATGGAGGGGTTGGCAATTAGGTTTTCAATCATATGTTACATTGCAGTTTAAAAATTTCCCACAGAACTTGCAAAACCTATATTCATGTAGTCTCTCTTTGTAAAAAACATTTCTTGGCTCCCCTGACCCTAGCCCCCATTCTGGCCCCTGTCAGGACCACATAGGGGGGCGGGCTTGGGGGTACAGAGGACCCCCCTCCCCCCAGGGGGGACGAAATGTGTATTGCTAAAGCATCTGTACTGCTAAGTATCATGATGTAGTTCCTATATCTGTGATTTTTTTTTATCAGTATGCAACTGATAACCAACCTTGACGACTATTTAATCTCTTTTGAGCCAAAGTCACCCCGAAGCCCGGGTGACTTTGGCTCATTCAAAACAGTCCAATTTCAATACCTTCCAAATCATTTCTTTAGAATCTTATGAAACCATCATATAAAAATATGGGTCTCAAAAGATTTTTTAACCATTATCTATACATATTCACAAAAGGAATAAAGTTATCATTTAAAACATACAAAAAGTGAGCCAAAGTCACCCCGGTTTACGGTACTTAGAATAAAGCCTCCCCACGGGGGAGGGGCGATGGAGAATGGAAAAAAAAGATGACTACCCCCCCCCCCCGAACACACCCAAATCTTTTCATTTACAACAGGGCCCAGGATATGGATGAAATGGCGGAAGGAACTCGATCTGGCTGCGGATGTCACCTACTTCGCTCTGACAACTCTAGGGGGTAATACAGACTGGGCTTTCAATCTTCTACAACCAGAAATAAACATTTTGTTCTCACGCTCTACCTGACATTGTATTTTCTGTTTTCGATTGACCATAGTTTATCTTCTCTAAATTTTCAAATTGATACCCAAAATTGATTATCCCTCTTTGCCTTTTCATTTATGCTATTTATCTGATAATGGATACTACACATTTTGAATTTGTTCTTCATCAACTTATTTATTGACCAATGTATTTTAAATTCTTGCAGGTTTTCAGACTCTAGGAGAGGAGTATGTCAATGTTATACAAGTAGATCCAACCAAAAGGGCTATCCCATCCTCTTTGGTAAGTGTATCGATTTTACTTGTGAGTTAATAAATACTGCACCGTAGGCGTAGCATTTAGATGCAGGGTTTCAAATCAATTTTCTGTCTTGTATAATCACTCAGATTGATGGCTTTAAAATATTCCTGATGAAGTTGCTCACTTTTCAACAACATGGGGAGCAGGTATTAACAGGAGCCTGAACATACTGTTTTGGGTAGTACATTACATAAAAGCCGCGGCTTGTACTTGAATCTGAGGCCTACTGTGCCTTATAGAACTGAGAGAAAGAGGCAGTATTTGATATCTATTATCATATTTCCAGAGGAGAGGCATGATGATTGGTCTCCAGGGGCTGGCACCTTATGCTGTAGATAAACTCTTGAGTTATGTAGAGAAGGAGCTCCGTGACAACATGTCGTTACGACTAACCCCCGCGGGACGTCAGACTCTGCTGACGGCTATACCCGTCATCCGCCACGTCATCATGCTGACTCATCGCTGCCACCTGGTGGCCTTCTACCTACATGGCGCCTTCTATCACCTTGCTAAGCGCTTTGCAGGGGTACACTATGTGAGTATGTCATCCATATAGGCCTAGACAAGTGTTTGAAATTAGTGTCTGTTTTCATGTGAGGTTTTAGGTCATTCTCCCATCTTTCAATGCTCCTGATATATTCTTAACTATGCCTCGACATGGATGATACTGTCTTGGTAATCTGGTGATCCAAACCTTTAAGATAAATAATTTTCTGAAATATTATATGGTTAAAGTTTGAGTTAAGTCCCTTTTAGGATTCTCAAGCTCCTAATACAGGCAGTTGCAACGTTGCTTGACCGCCCATAGACATAAATCTAGAAAAACTTGTTTGAAAAAATAACTTCATTTCTTCAGAAAAACTTTGATATTTCTTTTGAGCTGTGAAAATTCGACTTATCACTACATGTATTAGCCACGTTACTCTTTTGATAAAGCTGCGAGTGACAAGTGGAGAGAGTGGGTCGTTCTTTGTGTACCGTGTGTTGGGATGGTTGTCGCTGATTCAGCTCTCACTCACCCTGCTACAACAATTCTACACACACTACAAAATCAAACACAAGAAGGCTCAGACACCGGACATGATGAACATTGCAAGGTACGTAAGAACAAACAGAGCACTCTCACTATTATATGTTACAAACTAATCAGTGTTGGTGAGGCTCAGTCCGCCTTCTCAGACTATTGTATTAATACCATAGTACCTCGCGTATAAGGCGCATCCCGCATATAAGGAATACCCTGAGTTGAAAGGAAAGTATTTAGGAACCTTAGTTCTTCTCAAATGTAAATTTACCCCACCTTTAAGGCACACCCCCTTTTTTTGAAGTTTGAAAAAGGTGCAGCAGGCCTCAGATTGGTGTATGACTGCGTCTTATACGCGAATCTGAGGCCTGATATTTACCGGTAGTCAATGTTATGCCATACAAAACATCCACTGTGTGTGAGGCTCCATCTACAGTCTAACGCTGTGTGCTCCTGTATTGAAAGTCACTATTATGTGTTACAGACCATCCAGTGTGGGTGAGACTCAGTCTGGTGAAGGCACACACCGCTGTGCGCTGTGTTTAGAGACACGGACCGAGACGACAGCCACACCATGCGGACACCTCTTCTGTTGGACTTGTGTACATGAGTGGTGCGCAGCAAAGGTAAGATGGCTTTCGGCAGAAAACAGTCTATTTGTGCCACTTATACCATTATCACGTTTCAGAAACTACCATAAAACCGGAGGTGCGAAGAGATTTTTGTAATAACCTTGAAACTTCATTCATACATAACCACTTTCTCTTAGTTTGGATATCATGCAAATTTCGGCTGGTAGCATTATCTCAAAGTTGGGGATCAACTTATGAGTGAGGTTTTTAATCAAATATACTGGGGCAGGAAGGGCACTCGATGGGGGGGGGGGGGTCCCCATGTCCATTTTCAACTTTGAGACTGATAGGCATTAGTGCATCGTCCATCAGGCAGCATGCTGCACCATTGAAGTGCATTAGTGCATTGTATTGACCCTCCGGGAGTTTTATCAACCCCATACACTCAGTTCACTGCAGTGCTGGCGGACTAGGGCCACATTCATGCAGCCAATGGGCATGACGTATTTATGCACTATCGGTCTAGGGGCAAAGGGGATAATACCACTGACCCTACCTTTTACGACAAAGGTGCTATTACAAATCGACATCAATGACACAATCTTTATTTTCTCTTACAGCCCGAGTGCCCGTTATGTAGACAGCCATGCGAGTCATCTAGACTGGTATTCCTGCAGAATTATGACTACAGATAACGATAACTTGTCATTTATAGACGCGAATTTGAATAATTTCTGTATTTGTTAAGTGGTACTCTTTATCACAAATTACCGTAATCTCCCGCGTAGAAGACGCGCTGCGCGTATAAGACGCACCCCAAACTTAGCACATGCATTTTCGCGTATAAGACGCACATTTTAATGCTGATATTTGTAAGATCAGTACATTTCTATAGAAAAATTACCCCTCGTATAAGACGCACCCCCAACTTGAGAGAAAGCTATAAGACTCCCCAGCATTTTGTTTGGCGTAGAGGACGCGTCTTATACGCGGGAGTTTACGGTACATGTATTTCTTTTCACATTCCCAGACTATTCCTAACGCTTGTTAACCTATGATATAGTATATTGGTGCTGCTACTTTCCATGTTAATAAAATGTGTTAAATGTACCGGTAGGTATAATGTTCTCTTTTGGTTTTTCTTTCGTGTGTATTTCATTCTTTATCAAAGCAATCGTGATAAAGAGAAAAAAAGAGAACCAGAACGCTAGTGACCATCATGGCTTGCCCCATACTAATGATGGACAGGACATGTAGATGAAATAAAGGACAGTATTATTCTCTATATTGTGCGAAGAGATTGTCGATTATTACTTTAAGGACCGCTAATGAATTAATTGCATCATACCCATTGGCAGACCTAATTCAGAGCTGGGCTGGCAAGCCTACTTGCCTTTGTGTGCATTCATACGTCAAGCTAACCCATTCAGGAGTACCTGTGTCGGTGCCCCTGTGTCAACCCCCAATCAAGAATAGTATAGGTTCCCTAGGATGTGTTACTCCATAGAGTCCTATAGTGCAAGCCACCCCCCTCTACCCCCCCCCCTTAAAAGTAGGCTACCTTTTGTGTTCAGTACTGAGTCCTGTGTAAGATAAGGGGGTTTATGGAGATGTCAGGAATCTTTATCAGAGTGATATCAAATGGAAACAAGGGGCCACCTATACCAAAAAATCCTGCTGAATCCCAGATTTGTGGTCTTGATTCTCAAAATTTGGCCAAAGGTACCTAAAAATGAGGTTTGATGATGAGAATATTTTAAAAATGTAAAAAAGTTATATTGAAAATGATTGGAACTTTTTATAGATGCAACATGCTAATCAAAGTCAGTACCTCAATCTACATATCCCAATGTTTGCCTATCCTAACCTGACAAGTACTCTGCCTGCATATGGCTCTGCCTCTCCCACATACTGCCTATCCCTTAGTCTGCCTATCACTCATATTACCTATCCCTTGAAACATCTAGAGTTTAATTAGGTTTTCCCTCAAATGGATTCAGCAGGATTTTTTGGTATAGGTGGCACCTTGTTTCCATTTGATATCACTCTGATAAAGATTCCTGACATCTCTATAAACCCCGTTATCGTACATAGGACTCAATACTGAACACAAGAGGGAGCCTACTTTTAAGGGGGGCAGTAGGGGGGGGGGGCTCTTACACTGTGTCCATAGGTAAAGCTCTGAGTTTCACCTCCTATCTATTGAGGCTTCTTGCCCCAATATCGAGGGGGTCGTCGCCATGATGCATGAATGTAACCCTGGTGGGTAGACCTGCTTGGGCAGCATTCACGCATCCTGACGGCCAATAGGCACGATATATAATGCAAATGGTTGATTCATGAATAATTAACAGCGCAAAAATCTTGATGTTTTGCTCTGTGCATTGATTTATTACAAGCTCTGATATCACAATTGTATTCACCCTGCCTGCAGGATGAACAACAAAAATTATTTAGATATTAAAATAAAACTATACAGAACATATCACTAGAGATGAGGCATAAAACTATGTGACATTTTTAAATGATATAGCATCACAAGCCACTTCCAGACAATACAAATTGTTATCCCTGCACCCCACATAAACCTGGTCTTCGCAGACAACCGGCGATGAAAACACATCACCGCCCAACCGGTGTTCTCCGAGCAGCCTTCCATCGGTCATACTCAGCACACAAAGTCGTCCTCTTGTGGTACTCACTATGACAACAGTACATTGAGCCTCTTTCTTGTGTATTTGTGAGGACATATGGCAGCTTGAATAGCTCTTTGTCAAATCCAGTTGAGATGCGTTGTCATTTGGAGACGACAAGGCGACGGAATGAACAAACGGGGACGCAAAGACTTCACTTTCTGTCTGGAATCGCCATATTTCATTGCCTTTGGTATCAACACAATAAATCATGTTTCCATGGCAACCAAATACAATTGTGTCATTTGCATTGTCTATGTTTGAGGCTTGAATATCACATTGTCTTTGGCGTACGGTAGATGATAGACATGGTGAGGAAAAGATGGGCCCTGATGATTGGAATGTCCAAAGCTGAAAGGAGATGCATGTCATTGTGGTCAAGACTGATCATTGATTTAAACTTTACATAATTTGTGTACATAATGATTATCTCATCTTTAAAGCTTCATACCGTAATCTCCCGCGTATAAGGCGCAGCCCACGTATAAGGCGCACCCAGAGTTTGTAAATATTACCAAAAAAATCAAAAATTCATATCTTTTGTTCTACTGAATGGATTTTAAAAATTCAAAAAGCTACGTGTACCTAGGGTCCCCCAGACCCCTCTGGCCCACATTATGTCCTATTAGGACTTAGGGGAAGTGTAACATATTGAAAGAAGGGTATTGGTATCCCCCTTGTGGATTTGGGGATAACTAAAACCCCTCGTATAAGACGCGCCTTATACGCGGGAGATTACGGTAGTGTTAAATGAATCTCTGAATAACGTTTAATTTTTTTTCCAAAAGAAGATTGTGGATGTGGCAATATCAGAAATGCTATTTCAGCTCCATGGCCCTAAAATGTCAGTTCTTGCATTCCAGATTTATAAAAGCAGTAGCTAATCATTTGACATGATGCATCAGGGTTTTAATTTTTAAAAGAAAACAGACACACACACAAAAAAAACATAGTTACCTGTTTGCCATCGTAGGTGAAGGAGTACAGGTGGCTGTCCACACACCCGACCACTATGCCCCCTGGTATCAAGCAGGGGGACGAGAAGATGGGTTTACCTACATTCCGTTTCCAAGAAATCGCCCCAGTCTCCTGTATAATAAGATAATGCAATTATTCATAGAGAGATTGATCTATTAGTTTAATGTCCAAGCGCATATACGTCACGTTTAAGCACCCACTAAAACTATTACTTAAATAACTGCTTGTCTTATAAGGACCAGGGGTAATGCACCTCCAAATGACATGACTGCCTCACGGTTGATCCGCCTTTCTAAGGTGAATGTCACCTGCTTATGTTCTAATGTCATCTACTGTATCTCCTGCAAGAGATGTGGAAAACAGTACGTGGGTCAGACCAAGCAAACCCTCAGGCAAAGGTTCTACCCACATATTGGTAACATCACGAATAAAAAGATGGGAACTGACATTGGTTCACACTTTAATTCTGATGGACACCAAGGCCTCCAAGACGTGGAAATCCACATAGTGGAATTCATAAATAAGAATCCACACTCAGACTATGCAGAAAAGCTCCGCAATAAACTTGAGAGGAACTGGATATTAAAATTACGTACCCAAGTTCCTTTTGGACTCAATCTAATCGATGCACCGAACTATTAGATTAATGATACACCAGTAAAACCTATGTTCTATACCCTTAAGCTCCGTTGAAAAAAACCACTGATTACCGGATATAGAACAACGATGTAGGTTGTCATCGCCAACCTTGGGGATCCACACTAGATAGAACAAGTATCAAAAACTCTTTGGACCTAAATTTTAGTTCCCTGATATACACAGTGGTGTATCTAACCAAACTCTGAAATATTGGGTCCAATCAAGGATTGGAAAATAAAATATTTCCTGTCTCCACTCACTCCTTTTTTAAAAGAATTTAATAAGATCCCACAAGGAGAAAATGTCCCTGGGACCACATATTAAATTTTAAATATCCCAATTAATATAATTTTTATTTGGGTAAATAACTATAGCAACGCTATAGGCCTTGTTAACCTCTGTATTACACCTGATGAGACTAATAAAGTCGAAACCTTGTCTTTCCCACCCCTACTATCAAATTGAGAGTAGACTCAAAACATATGTTCTGAGTTAAATTCCTGGGCTTGGAGATTGACCCAATCACATGACCCCAGGGGCACACAGGAAGTCTGTGAAGCCATGGTGATGATTGATCATTGTTTATTAGTAACAATGATCTCCCTGGAGACCACCCTATCAATGGAAGTTGATGAGGGGAGGCGAGCATGGCAACCACGCCAGTAGAAGCAAGGTAGTGTAGAGGTGCGGATGGTTTGAATTTTCGTTCTCTAAGATTGATCCGCCTTTCAGTCGACAGTCTAAATATTATTGATTTTAATAACATTGAATTTATAATATGCATAGGGCATAAATAATTGGGCCAGAAATGGAAATTATTTACATTTCCCAGTGCATCCCATTTGGATTATGGCTTTTTACCAAAGTTATGGTTTGGCTTATTTGTGCAGTTTTGCAGTAAACCTGGTATTACCGTAATCTCCCGCGTATAAGGTGCATCCCATGTGTAATGCGCACCCTGAGTTGGAATGAATGCTACTATATGGCACACCTGGGGCTTGATTTTTGAATGTTAAGTACTATTCTTGTAAAATTACCCCGCGTATAAGGCGCACCCCAAACTCAGGCTGATCCTTTAAGTCACAGCTGTGGTTTGATTTGCTATGACGCGTCATATACACAGGCAATTACAGTAGTATACGTTTGGAACTTGTACCTCTTAAGAATATCTCTTTTCAGTATACCTACTTTAAGTACTTTAACATACCGAATCAATGGCGACAAGGAAACCACCCAGCGTCCCTACGTACACCAGTTTGGGATTGCAGGAGGCGACAGGGGACGAGTACACGCTACCCGCTCCTAAATGCCTCTGCCATTGGCATGTTCTTTCCTGCAATAAGAAAAAAATTATTAACAAAACTTATTCAACATCTGTTCCTACAGCTTATAGACAAATTCAGTTTCCATTTACTTATTAGCGACAGGTTTTTGTTTCAATAATAGAACTCAAAATACCGTAATCTCCCGCGTAGAAGACGCGGTGCGCGTAGAAGACGCTCCCCAAACTCACGGTAGGCTGGTTCGCGTAGAGGACGCATCCAACCCCCCTGAACCGATTTGTAAAAAAAAAAACGTACAAGACGCTCCCCCCAACTCAGCAGGGGGGGATTCGCGTATAAGACGCACCCCCGCGCTGCTGGCTATATGAGTTCAAGCTGTCATCGGCACACGGTCGGCGTTTTGCCCGCCGAGCAAATCTACAGCGACCGGGCTGCCGTGCTGCTGGCTATATGAGTTCAAGCTGTCATCGGCACACGGTCGACGTATTCCCCGCCGAGCAAATCTACAGCGACCGGGCTGCCGCGCTGCTGGCTGTCATCGGCACACGGTCGGCTTGAACCTGCCAAGCGCGTCGACACCTCCCGGTCTGCCGCGCTGCTGTCTATATGAGTTCAAGCTGTCATTGGCACACGGTCGGCGTCAAACCCGCCGAGCGCCCGTCGACACCTCCCGGTCTGCCGCGCTGCTGGCTATATGAGTTCAAGCTGTCATCGGCACACGGTCGGCCTTATCCCCGGCGAGCGCGTCAACACCTCCCGGTCTGCCGCGGTGCTGGCGCTATGAGTTCAAGCTGTCATCGGCGCATTTTCCCAAATGAGATGTTGGAAAACCCCGCGTATAAGACGCACCCCCAACTTGAAGAAATCCTATAAGACGCACAAGGCATTTGTTTGGCGTAGAGGACGCGTCTTATACGCGGGAGATTACGGTAATAATAGAACTTAAAATCTATGGCAATGTTCTCTCACATTTCAAAAACATGTCTTAATTGTGATTCCCACATCGAATTCAGAATCTATCATTGAAAGGACACATTTTAGAAAGAAAGTACAAGCTCGTCATGTAGGTGATATTAAACAGAGGTGAAAAATATTATCAGGTGGCATTCATTAAGTTTTTCTCACCTTAATATTGAGAGCATAAACATGTTGGTCATGAGACCCAACACAGACAAGTCTTGTGAATGGGTCGCAGTATGGGGAACTTTTAACTTGTCCGCCTGTGGCGAAAGTCCACATGACTGCCCCAGTTAGTACGTCCAACACATATACCATTCCATCATAGCAACCTGACAAAAGATTAACCCTTTAGTTCTCTGATATTGCAGGGCTTCCCTAGCCCACTTAAAAGGGTCTATTTCTCCTCTTTTCTATCTCTCAGAATGTGTGGTGCACATATGCGCGGGCACCGACATATTCGTCTGTGTAATATAGTTCTCGCCATGAATATGACCGTAGCTGTCGAAATGGCGTTAAACATCTATTACTCACTCACTCACTCTCTGATGTTGCTCTCAAGAATGTGGTGCTCAGTTTTCTTTCTCTCTTTTTTTTCTAAGATGGGACCTGTATACCTTATGGACTGAACTTTACAGAGTCGTCTTGGGGTTGGAAATCAATATCACATACACGTATATATATTTATGATACATACCAAGCCAAATAGTGTTTACATTATTCAAAAAGTCGCACAATTAAGGAAGTGATCATTTTTTTAATAGGGGGAGGGGGGCTGGTGGGGTTGAGGGTGGGGGGATCAGAATATTTTCACTTGTTTTCAGCGAAAAAGCCAGCGTGTTACTACAGGTTCACACACGATTTTTGACCCTTCGAGAGGGGGGCACCATCCCCCCCCTCCCCATTGTTAAAAAATGATCACTCCCTAAAGCATCATTACATTGTCAGGAATGCTTATTGATACACCTCCCAAATCAGCTACTCTACAGTACCTTTAGCTGATTACAATTATATGCATGATTATATTCTGATGCATTCTCTTACCAACAACAACGTTCTCTCCACTGGGTGAAATGCACGCTGAAGACTCCACCCGGTCTCCAAGGACTTGTTCCCACAATAACTCACCAGTATGCATGCAGACTGCAGCAAACTTATGAGAATGTGACCCAATGAAAACCAGGCTTGCTGACCTGTGGGTTAAAAAGTATGGGCACAAGTGAATGGTGATATGAAATATCTTGACATATCTCGTTGCTTCAGTAGAATGAGAAGAACTTACCCTCTTTTAAACAGCAGTGGCGATGCATCGATGCACTTTCCCGTATCCCAAAACCATTTTGGCTTCAATTTGATCCTTACATCAAGGTTTGCAGAATTATATGCAGCATGTTCTATTGCTTCCATTGATAGGCAGCATTGACTTAAGTCACTGCCACAAAGGTGAGTTTTACGATTAGTACGGCTTATTACCACAGAACAAACCTCCCTGTCATCACAATCTGATTTTTGGTTAATTGGACATTTAGAGGCTGAAAGTTGCCTTTTCGCTGTTCCATCCATTGTTGAGTCTATGGGACGCTTAGCACTTTGTGAAAGGGTTACTTTCCTGATGTGCACTCCATCTGTGTCTTTTATGTCACGAGTATTTTCATTATTTGAATGCTCTCTTACTGATGAGAGAACATCACCATATGTCTTTGTCAGAATAATTTCTAGAAGCAAAGAGTTGAGGTCACTGATTTCCTCAGACAGGTTGTTCATAAAGCGTACGGCAGAGAAAGAATCCCCGCCTGATGAGATGAAGGTATCCATAACCTTTGGAATATAGTCCACAGGCAGGTAGAGACATTCCTGTGAGAAATAAAGTTGAACACTTCTGTAGAACTGACTCGGGAATAGGTGTGTAATACTGGCATGGTGAAGGTATTATTAGTACAGCTTACACTGTCTTTTAAGAAAAATTTGCACTGGTTGTGATGGATCATTGAGACGCAGCTGAGAGCAAATTTCAAATGTTTCAAGCAGTATCAAGATCGTTCAGAGTTAACTCCGACCTGATTTGAATATTGGTAATCACAGAGTTCCAAGTCAAAACACGCGTGGTATTCTAGTTGAATCAAAATCAAATGAGGAAATTATATTTATGAACTACCTTTGAACATGTCCTTACCTTCCATAGCTGTTCGACCATTTGTTCTCTTGTAGTTTTTGCAGAGTTTGTAGGCTTTTGTTTGCTGTGCTTTGTGATGATATCTTTCAGACTGGTTTTGTCAATTTTACCTGATGAACAATGGGAAACATTTACCGTAGTTACTATGTGTGATTTTAAATATTCTAAATTGAAATTCTAGAACTAACAAATGAAAATTTTAGATGTCGATGTGGTTCATCCAGAGTAGGGATACATTTAGGGATAATGATTTTACTAAGTTTATAATTATTAATACATCACAGTCTCCACTCTTATTTTCATTGTTTGGTTTATTTACATGGCAACCACCCTGTAGGTGAACCAATTTTGGGAAATTATATCCCTTAAATAATTAATTCTCTATTTAAGATGTAAATGTGACAATGTCATACACCTTGTTTATCCCTCAGACACGCCTGATGAGACCTAAAAGGGTCGAAACCTTGTTTTTACCACCCCTATTAGAAAATTTCTAATAAATCTCTAAACAAATGTTTGGAGTTGAGCTAAGTACTGTGCTTGGAGAACAAAACTCCCCAGGCCCTGGAGGATGTATAATAAATCTTATGTATCCTGGGTCATGATGACATCATTGTTATCTGTAACAATGATCTCTATGGAGCCCCCCTTAACAACGGAAGTTGATAAGGTGAGGCAAGCATGGCAACGGTGCCATTCACAACAAGGTAGCGCTGAGGTGTGGTGGTCCCACTTTTGTCTTATTGAGAGTAGGGATACACTAGTGAAGCTAACTATGCTCACCATGCCGAGTATATGGTAGACTGTTCACAGACCAGATGGAGTCCGGCATATACTGTACAGGTAGCTTCTGGTGAAGATGGTTCCTCAGCCTCGACTCTAGCTGCTTCTCCACTCTATTGCACTGCATTGTCTTCTCCTGATCTTGACTAGAGCTACTTGTAGGCTTTCTGATGACGAGGTGAAGCTGTTCATGTCCTGTGAGGAGGGCCACACATTGACTCACAATCTCTGTTTCCATGGCAACCTGTGTGGAGTATAAGAAAGTAAAATATGATTGTTGAATCTTTTTTGTGTATATAGACTAATGGAATATTACTGGAGAGACAAAATTCTGAGGCCTTTAATAACAGGACGAAATTAGACTTTTTTTTCCTTCAGCCAGATGCTGGAAAGAAATGGTGAGAGGGTGGCATGACTAAGACTAAGACTAAAGTTTTGACACATTTAGTATATTCTTGAAGTAACTGAAGTGGAGGAATACTCCATGACTTAGATTGGAAATAGGATAAGGGTTTATAGGCAAGGATAGACGACTTCTGTCCTATCGGGTAAGCACAAGTTTCTAGTGTGTGTCATATGTGAGGTGGATCGTATACATGAGATGTTACAATAGTGCATGTATGCTGACTACTTTACCTGCTCTAGACTCTCAAGGTTGAGACGCATGCCATGGCGCTTAACCTGCTGATCGATACGTCCCCTGTAAAACAGTTGGCCATCTACGCCCATCAGGACCCGATCCCCTGTAGCTCTCATTCCGTCAGAAGGAGGGTGTTCTTCATCATCAAGCGGACAAATACGCTCACAACTGCCTAAAAAAGTTTTGGTAATATAAAATGTAGATCTATATATTTCAGAAAACATCGCCAGTATCACATATCTACAGTACAGTGAAGAGGTAGAATTATTATTGCAGATAGCCTAGAAATATCATGTGACAAGAAGTATATTATGGGAAGATAATTTACTTGAATCGGCCTTGTATATGTGTATGATATACAGCAGGTGAGAATTTGCCAATTTTACACAGTAAGTGGTCAAAAGGTGGACATGGTTTTGTCTCTCCTACAATATGCTCACCTATGAATAATTGCCCTTCGCCCTGGTTGATGAGCTCTCCTTGCACATCCCTCACCTCATACCGAGTACACTCAAGGGGAGATCCTAGAGGAACTTCTACATCTGATCTAGAAAAGGAAACCAGTTTAGAATAGAAAACATCTGACTCTAGTACAGAAAATACACGTCATAGACCCTTGCCTTTGGGGCTAGTTTCTGACATAGATGACAGTTCTATATCAGGATTTTTAACACCCTGTCCTTATGCAATTTGACTTTGATATCCCCGTTCTTATAAGGCCAGATCTAATTATGTACGCACCACGTAAAAGTGTATTGAAAATGAATACAGTTTAAAATGCTAAACAATATATCTCTATTAAAGCAGGGAAGGAAGTGACTGAGCACCAAAATAAAAAGGCTCAAATTAAACCCCATAAATATAGATTTTGAATAAAATTGTATAGGTCTTTAGGACTTGTAATGCCTGAAAACCCTGAAGACATCCATCTTCGTATGCCTTCAATCACCAGTACTATATTAAAATTAAAGTATATTGTACCCCAGTTCCTCAGTTGTCAGGACATGGTAGAGGGCCCAGCTGGAGACTTCTGTTATTCCGTATAGGTTGATAAAGGTGGTCATATTTCCAGCACCACACCAAGATCTTAGCACGGCCGGGTTGGGGCATTTCTCACCACCTAACGACAGGACCCTGAGACTTCCAGAAGAGCAAATTACCCGGGACTGGAGGAGGTCTGAACCCAGGTTCCACACAACGGAGGGTGTGACCTGGTAGGGATATGCAAATAGAAGTATGTTTCAGTGTTCAGCAGAAGATCCAGTGGTATGAAAACTATTAAATTGTACTTAATTGGTCAAATTCAAGTCCCAGGTGCACTATAGCATTGCCTTACGTCGGGGGGTACGCCTTATATGTAAGGTGCGCCTTATGCATGGGGTGTTACGATAGTTACGGTTCAAGCTAAAGTAGGTCTGAACATATAATAGATACTAAAAATTGAAAAAGACTATAGTACTACCGTAATACCTCGCGTATAAGGCGCGCCTTATACGCGAGGATGCATCCCTAGTGCGCCTTATAGAAGCAGAATTATTTAGGAGAGATTTTTCTCTAAAATTTCCCAAATAATCCCTTATCCCTGTTTTGTGGTTAAACAGGATAGGGGATGCTCTAAGTTGGCTATAGATCTTTGAATTTTGATAATCCATTTATTAGAACAAAAGTTATGACATTTTTTATTTTTACATTCACATCTGCAAAGTCTGGGTGCGCCTTATACGCGAGGTATTGTGGTAGTTCTCAGTGGACCTACCCCCATATACAGCTCATAGGTTCAGTTAAATCTACTGATGGTACCTCTATGCATCTGTAGCTTACACTAGAAGTTTTACAGTTGACTGCTTTAATCATTACACCCACCTGAATGACCGTGACCTGATGTCTCGTAATAGCATCTACAAGTAGCTCGGGAACCATCTTGACAACATCCGGTACGAGCAGAAGGCGCGACCCTGAGCTCAAGGCTGCATAGATCTCGACTATGGCAGGGTCAAAGGTCAGCGGTGACATGAGGATACTTACATCATATGGTGACAGTTTGTACAAGTGCCTGGTAAAGGACAAAGGTAAAATTGACAGTGTGAGTAGGCAAGCAAATTGGGGGGTAAATGGGTGATACTTTCTGCTTGCATGCTTAGATACCGTAATCTCCCGCGTAGAAGGCGCAGCTCGCGTAGAAGGCGCCCCCCCAACTCAGAGAAGGCCTTTTCACGTAGAAGGCGCACGTACCTCTTCTGGATCGATTTCCGGAAAAACCCGCGTATAAGGCGCCCCCCCCAACTCACAGGGGGGCTGTTTCGCGTAGAAGGCGCCCCCCCTCCCCACCCCCCTATATGAGTTCAAGCTGTCATCGGCACACGGTCGGCGTAAAAAAACGGCGAGCAAATCTACAGCGACCGGTCTGCCGCGGTGCTGGCTATATGAGTTCAAGCTGTCATCGGCACACGGTCGGCGTCAAACCCGCCGAGCAAATCTACAGCGACCGGGCTAGCGCTATGAGTCTATGCTGTCATCGGCCCACGTGTTCCCTACACCCCGGCAAGCCATGCCGCTTTGTCTATAGTGTCAACCTGTTGAGTCTATGCTGTCATCGGCACACGGTCGGCGTCAAACCCGCCGAGCAAATCTACAGCGACCGGGCTGCCGCGCTTGGCGCTTTGAGTTCAAGCTGTCAGCGGCACACGGTCGGCGTCAAACCCGCCGAGCGCCTGTACACCTCCCGGTCTGCCGCGGTGCTGGCTCTATGAGTTCAAGCTGTCATCGGCACATGGTTGGCTTGAACCCGTCGAGCGCCCGTCCACACCTCCCGGTCTGCCGTGGTGCTGGCGCTATGAGTTCAAGCTGTCAGCGGCACAGGGTCGGCGTCAAACCCGCCGAGCGCCTGTACACCTCCCGGTCTGCCACGGTGCTGGCTATATGAGTTCAAGCTGTCATCGGCACACCGTGGGCGTACACCGACCGGCAATAAAAACTGAATTTTTTTTTTTTTAGTTGCCCTATTTTTGGGTTGTTTTCCCAATTGAGATGTTGAAAAAACCCGCGTATAAGGCGCACCCCCAACTCAAGGCAATTACCCTCCCGCGTATAAGACCCAGCAGCATTTTGTTTGGCGTAGAAGACGCGCCTTCTACGCGGGAGATTACGGTATGTTGGTTCTGATTAAAGTCGAAATTGGGTCTTAAATAGTCAGATGAAACTACAGGATTAGTAGTTCTCACTTGGGTTTTGGCATTAGGTCTTCCATCCCCTCGAACCCCTGAGGCTGAAGTTTATATACTATATGGTACGAAGGTGAATCGCATCTACCGGGTATATGACAAGACAGGTCTGAAATAAACTCACCACCTAACATGTAAGGTGCACCTTATATACACAAGGTGCTACAATAGCCAATGTTACAGCTGTCCACTTAGGCACAGAGCCCCAAATCTCACTTTCAAGAGCTTTTCTGAAAAATAATGTTGTCGAGAAATACAACATTTACCTGATATTTGTAACGTTGGGTACTATACATCTATGTGGGACGCGCACTACTTTGGGATCTCCTGTAGATCCTGACGTTGTAATGACATATGCGAGCGGTGACGTCCAAGCACAGCGATCCTTGATGTGATTCACCCACACTACTGCAATACTAAGGACTTCTATCCAATCCACTCTTTTCTGTTTGCCTATTATCTTCAACAATGTCTGAAACGATATGATGGATTATTGAACAATGTAATGTGTCTACCATAAATTCTCGCATATAAGTTTGTAGAAAAGTCAAAAAGATGTATTCATGCTATACGACGCCCTGGTATCCCTTTAATAGTAGACAGAAGAGAAAATACTTATCATATCAAATCAGGTAGACCAGGGAAACTCATGGCATCAAGATCTTGAAAATGCTAAAGTCAGGAGCTGATAACGCACATATCACGTGGTTAGGAAGATAGAAATATGATTTGCAAAATATTCATTGTTGTAATAAAGATATATTTTCTGAAACTTATGACCAACTTCGTGATAAAGGCCGGAAAGCCATCTATCAATCATACTCATGTTGCTATCAGAATATTGGGAAACCAAATCCTAGACTATCCCTTAAGCTCTTTGACACCCAAATACGACCATGCCTTGAATATGGATGCGAGTTATGGGGCCTGAATAAAGGTAGGAAACTAGATAATTTTGAACTGATCCATCTTAAATACCTGAAGTCTCCGCTTGGTGTAAGGAAGCAGACAACTTTAGCTGCAGTATATGTGGATACGGGTAGAGTGCCTCTGAAGGCTCAATGGGAAGTAAGAGCACTAAAATATTGGGAAAGGACTGTTAACTTTGAGGAATCCCATATTCTCCATAGATGTTGCATGAAACTGCACCATCTTGACCAGCAAGGACAGGATAACTGGTGTACAAATGTTAAAGGTTTGCTATATTCGCTTGGTAGAAAATATAGTCAGCTTTGGGAAAACCAGTCGACATCTAATAACTCTAACATCATAGCTAGTGCAACTGAACCAAATTTTAGTAAATATTCTGAAAAAAATTATGAATGAGATTGCGCTTGCTGGGGAGGGTAAAAAGTTAAGAACATTTAAAAAATTCAAGAGGGAGTTCAGGCTCGAACACTATCTACTTATAATTAGCAATCAAAATCACAGGACTGCATTAGCGCAATACAGACTTACCATAATCTCCCGCGTAGAAGACGCGTTGCGCGTATAAGACGCACCCCAAACTCAGCAAAGGCATTTTCGCATAAAAGACGCACATTTTAAGGATGAAATTTGTAAGATTAGTACATTTCTATAGTAAAAGTACCCCTTGTATAAGACACACCCCCAACTTGAAAAAATCCTATAAGACGCCCCAGCATTTTGTTTGGCGTAGAGGACGCGTCTTATACGCGGGAGATTACGGTAGTTCCCATAATCTTGGTATTGAGATAGGGAGGCATTGTAGGCCCCCCTAACCTGAATGAGACAGAGTATGTCTATACTGCTCAACTGGTGCTATTGATGATGAGGTGCATTTTCTGACAACATGTGAACTACATAAGGCAGCTCGAACAACTCTTGAAAATCATATAGATGGTAAAATCTGTAATTACTGGGATATGTCAAATATGGATAAGTTTGTTACAGTTGTGAAAGAAAATGACCCTAGTATAATAAATACACTTGCAAAGTATGTGTATACTGCGTTTAAGCAGAGGCAGCAGCAGCTTTAGACTACCCTCTGTGGAATCCAACTATTATCCTAGGTGCTATGTATATTGTATGGTTTCACCTAGTATTATATCATCACATTCATAAAATGTAATGTATACACATGTAAATATATGAGTTGTAGCATGGAAGTATAGACCCTAACGTGACTATAGGTCCATGGCTGTAGGTATGGTACAGTTGACCCATCTAGGTTATGTGTGCCGTGTCTGTATTTGTGTATCTCTGTAGGGATTTTTGTGTGTGTGAATGTGTGAGTGATTGTGTGAGTGATCTGTGTTATACAGAAGTATCTGTTTTCATAGATTTAGTTCTGTAGTACTGTATACTATGCATGTAGTTTGTAGAACATAAAGCATTGTAGTGGACTTACTGTATGATAAAAGCTATTATTATTGTAATAATATTATTTCTTTCACACAGTGACTTTTGTGGGACTAAGCTTTCTAAACTCCTAATGGGAGGGCACAGTACACAATCTCACTTCACCCCCCCCCATAAATTTCGAGAATTTTTTCTTTATATTATAGCACTTCAAACACCACAATAGGACACAGATGCCTTATAATGTACATATTTAGCTATAAACCTTCGTATCCTAGTAGGCTTTGTTCATTTATATACCGTAAACTCCCGCGTATAAGACGCGTCCTCTACGCCAAACAAAATGCTGGGGAGTCTTATAGGATTTTTTCAAGTTGGGGGGGCGTCTTATACGAGGGGTAATTTTTCTATAAAAATGTACTAATCTTACAAATTTCAGTATTAAAATGTGCGTCTTATACACGAAAATACATGTGCTAAGTTTGGGGTGCGTCTTATACGCGCAGCGCGTCTTCTACGCGGGAGATTACGGTACATTTGTATTCATTCTTGGCGAATCCTTCTATCCAATAAATCTGATTTTGAGGGAGAGGAGAGAGTGAGATACCCAGTGATTGCCAACATAAAAAACAAACAAAAAACAATTAAAAACAGAATTCCTCTTCTGTGTACTTATCCTATGCTTGTGCCTACCGTAATCTCCCGCGTATAAGACGCAGTGCGCGTATAAGACGCACCTAGAGTTTTGGAAAATTCTCAAAAAAAAATGAAAAATTAATAACTTTGGTTCTGCTGAATAAATTTTCAAAATTCAAAAACCTATGTGTAGCTTGAGCCCCCCGCACCCCCCTGGGCCCCCTTATATCTTATTATGACTAAGAGGGCATGTAACATGTCAAAAGAAAGGTCTTGATGTCCCCCTTGTGGATCCAATGAGAACTAAAACCCCACGTATAAGACGCGGCTTATACGCGGGAGATTACGGTAGTTGTATTTGTGATAGGTCCTAAATAAGGTCGTGTCGGGTTATCTGAAAGCTTATGTACATAATGATAACGACATCAGATATCAGACCTCTTAAGATTATTAAAGAAAGTCCACTCCTTTGACATATAGTAACTGAGCAAGTAGACTGCAGCGCCGTGGTGGTAATACAAGTGGCAGTGAATAGAACTAAAGTAGAAGTATAGTATATTTGGTATCATTGATAAAAGCATGGCTTATTTGCCCACGTGAGTTTGCTATTCAAAGGGAGAAAATAGAAACCTACACCCATACCCAGTGGGTCTACCATTTTCAATTCCGCTGGGTCTCACAAAAGTGGTAGAACACACTGATAAGACATACCATGATGGGTACCTTATACCTGGATAACACCCACTTCCAGGAACAAGATTGTACCTATCTTATCAGCTCCTATCAGTGCATGCCAGCCACAGTTCTGCTTGGAAGGTATAGCATCTGGAAAGCTGCCTGGTATTTTAGGGGGACAATATGGTCGTTTACACAGGCCAACAAGTTAGATCCTTACACTGGAGGGGGCACTCAGACCAGATGTGAAGCAGACTGACCTAGTCTATAGTAGCACGCCGGTACAGCATGAGTCAATAGTGAGATACATCTTCATACGCAGGGATCCATAGTCCATTTGTCAAAGCCTAGACTACAACCATGTCTCTCAAAAGGGTAAGAGTAAACTTTATCACATTTCGTATCACTTTATTATGATATTGTCTATCATAACTGCAAATATGGACAGGATGATGGTTTCCTAAGATATACCACTAACGGTGGACTGAATTATGTGCATTTTTGGCAGAACATTATTGATTGAACAATTTACAGTGATCAATGTGTGGCCAGAAGAAGGCCTATTCTAAACTGGATATACCATACAAACTTACATATAAGACATGGCTTATTCACAAGAACAGCCATGTGCTGCGCCTTGTAGAAGGCATCATAATTGGCGCTGCAGTCCGGCAATCCGCCCTATAGGCGAGGAATCAGTTATCTAATAGGCGTGCTATGCCTAGGCGAGATTTTCAGTAATTACCGAAAAAAAGCCGTTCCCACACCTGCACCCTAACTTTAGAAAAAGTTAAAAGCCGCAGCTGGGGGCTGAAAATTCCAAATTTCATACTGATCTATAGTGTCAAAACCCCTTGTATAAGCCACACCCCTAATTTGGGTTTAAACCTCAGTAGCCATCTGGAATGGTTTATAAGCTGCGGTTTGTACCCAGCGTTTTACGGTACATGGAATTTGGAAATTACATAGAATTACATTGCAGCTTATAGGAGCCTCCAAAAGTCAGGGCAGGGGGGTGCTCATAAGATGGTATTTGGCACTATAGAACAGTATGAAACTACCGATTTCAAGCCCAAAGTGCAGCTTATAACTGTCTCCCAAAGCCACAGTGCCGCTTATACATAGGCATTTACCGTACTCCTATTACATGCCACTATAATGCAAATTCTGACCCAATGCAAATGTGGTGGTTGCATGGTGTTCTGTAATACTCATTTACCTAAATATATGAAATATTATGACTATGATTTCTTTTTCAGAAAACAAGTCGGGTGATCAATGTCTCGCAGCAGCAGATGCATGCGGCTTATGCAGCCACACGACTTGAGTCTATGTGTAACCTTGACATAACCTCCATACCACATGTCTTTAGGGCTACTAGTATCATCTGTACTATCGGGCCATCATGCGACTCTGTGGAAAAGCTGAGCAAGATGATGCAGGCTGGCATGAATATAGCTCGCCTCAACTTCTCACATGGTACATGGCAATTCAGTCTTATCATTCATAGGAAACAAAAACTAACATTTATAGTTCAAATTGATTGAAATAGGTTGAGTAGACATTTTGAAACTAAAAAGCATTAAGGGAGTGATCATTTTTTAACAACAGGGGGGGGGCTGGTGGGTTTGCGCGCAGACGCGCGAAAAAAAATATCGGCCCCCCACTCATGATGGGTCAAATTTTTTTTGACCCCCCATCAGGGGCCGAAAATCGCAATAGAACGCGCCCTTTTAACCTATAGTAACTCGCGGGCTTTTTCACTGAAAACAGGTGAAACTATCTTGACCCCCCCCCCTGGTCTAGGGGGTGAAAAAATTCTGACCCCCCTGGTCAAGAGGTCGAAAAGATTCTGACCCCCCTCAAACCCACCAGCCCGCCCCCTCCCCCCCGTTGTTAAAAAATGATCACTCCCTAACATGTAAACTCTTGTAACTGTTCTGCCAAATATGTAAATCTCTATGATCCTCGGCCACAGATCTGGCAACCTTAGTAAGCCCTAAGTTGTTAATATAGTTGTATTTGTGATATCTCTATCTACAAACACATTCAACTCCCTTTTCTAGGTAGCCACGCCAGCCATGCAGAAACCATCAGAAGAATAAGAGAGGCCGCTGCACAATTCCCGGACCCTGTTACTATAGCACTAGATACAAAAGGTCCTGAGATCAGGACTGGAATCCTCAAGGCAGGAGTCAACAGTGAGGTGGAACTGAAAGCTGGAGAGACTCTAACAGTGACCACAGATGATGCTTTCAAGGAGCTGGTAGATGATAAAACAATGTGGGTCGACTATAAGAACATCACAAAAGTTCTCAGTCCTGGAAAGAGGATGTACATCGATGATGGCCTTTTGTCGCTGGTGGTTACAGAGAAAACTGAAAAAGGTCTCGTCTGTGAGGTGGAGAATGGTGGAATGCTGGGCAGCCGTAAAGGTTGTAATTTACCAGGAACCAAAGTGGATCTTCCTGCTGTGTCCGAGAAAGACAAACAAGACCTGGCCTTTGGAGTGGAACAAGGTGTTGACATCATCTTTGCCTCCTTCATCCGCAATGGTGCCGGTATAGATGACATTCGCAAGCTACTTGGAGAAGAGGGTAAAAATATCAAGTTGATTGCCAAGATTGAGAATGAGGAAGGAGTTCACAATGTTGATGACATTCTGGAGGAATCTGATGGAATCATGGTTGCCCGTGGAGACCTGGGTATTGAGATCCCAATGGAAAAGGTTTTCCTTGCACAGAAGATGATGATTGGCAAATGCAACAGGGCTGGAAAGTCTGTAATCTGTGCAACTCAGATGCTGGAATCAATGGTGAAGAAGTCCAGGCCAACCCGTGCTGAGAGTTCCGATGTGGCAAATGCAGTTATTGATGGGGCGGACTGTGTGATGCTGTCAGGGGAGACTGCTAAAGGCTTGTTCCCCTTGGAGGCTGTGGACACAATGGCAAAGATCTGCCGGGAAGCAGAAGCATCCATATATCATAGGCAGCTGTTTGAAGAATTACGTACACTCACTCCCCAGGATTCAGATATCACCCGTGACACTGCCCTGGCAGCTGTTGAAGCAAGCATCAAATGTCTGGCCTCTTGCATTGTTGTGTGCACCACGACTGGTCGATCCGCTATCATGGTGTCACACTACCGACCACGCTGCCCTATTGTGACTGTCACAAGGAATGCTCAGGTGGCCCGTCAGCTTCATCTGTGGCGAGGTATCTTCCCTGTCCAGTATAAGGAAAAGCGCCTACCAGTGTGGGTGGATGACATGGATGAGCGCATTGAAGTGGCCATAAGGCATGGCTGGGATAAGGGCTGTGTGGAGGGAGGTTCAAATATTATCGTTGTAACCGGATGGAAGCAGGGTGCTGGTTTCACCAATACTGTGAGGATCATACAGGTACCAGAAATGTTAGAGGCCCCGCATGGTGTGCACATTGTGCGTACCAGTGATGACCTTCTGGGCATGAATTGAGTGAAACAGAACCTAATTCATAGAAAAAAGGGACACGATAATCTTTTAATCAGGTTGACTATAGTTAGTTCGTGCCTGACGGATACAAAGCAGAGAGATGTGAGGACAGGTCACAGGAGGTCATAGCATTAGGCTTGATTGGCTAGTGTGACTATAGATTCATAATGGACATCAATAATGTGTATGGGGTGTGCTTTGGTGCTATCACTGCATCTTCCTGAAGCAGGCTTTTTGAGTCACCATTGAGTTGATTTGAATAGATAATAAATTCAACTAAATGAAATGAGCTAGATGAACTTTGGATTCCCACTGCCAACCATCCAACCCAATAGCAGTGGCGAATCCAGGGGGTGGCCCAGGGGGCATCCCCCCACCACAAAAATAGAGGGGGAAAAAGAGGGAAAAGAAAACTGTAGAGGGGGCCCCGAACAGGGGGCATGTGATGCTCGGGGCCACATGAAATACCTCATCAGCTCTCACCAAGTCTTGGGCCCCCCCTTCTAGACAATCCTGGATCCGCCACTGATAATAGCTAGTTTGATTGGCCTCCACAGCAAGGATAAGTTTGGGTAAATTTGCAGCAAATCTGAAAAATCAGTTCATGAGTTCTAATGGCCATCCCTCTAAAGCAGCTATTCTTCCATTGCAATCACCTTACAAAGCAACAATTTCAGAATGTATAGATATCCCCCTAGTACAGCTACCCTACAGTCCACCCCACTGAAATGACCAATTAATTCCAGAAGGAGGCCACATTGGAGGGAGTTGCCTCTGAAAGACAATGTCTGCATGTTGTTGAAATTAGAATTTGAATGCCTTTGTTCAGGTATTGAGAAACTAACTAAAATGTATGCTGCTGTGGGGTGAACTGTACTGAAGTAAGTGATTCACATACCACTATGGTGGAAGATGATTCAGTTTCGATTTAAGCTTTAAACAGGATGAAAGTGTGAGTTGGAAGCTCTCTGGCTTGTCTACCTCTTTTGAGGTTAAATACTGTGATTACATAATCAGGGATGTAAGTTAGGCATGGGCAAATAATCAGGAAGCCATACATTTACTTGATATAAAAGCCTTCTATTTTTCCAAATAGCCCTCCTTACCACTCGTATAAGGAAAGTACATAGCATTCAAAATTTTCAGAAATCAGGAAATCCTGATAAATCCTGAAGACTTACATCCCTGCATAATAAACTATTATAATCATTCATACTGCAAAGTGTTATCTGTTATCATGAAGTTAATTTATAAGGTTCTCACAAAATTCTCTGAAATCCCATGGCAGAAATTAGAACTTTCCCTAACATGATTGTCATTGATTAGAACATAATTTATGATTCCTCCATTTGACATCTAAGTGATGGCCATATCAAAGCGATTTTTAGAACTGTAAACAATGTTTTTCCTGATAGAGATTAGGAAGACAGAGAAAGCTTTCTATACTCTTTTATTGACCTTGATCTACAGAACTATCAACCAAGGATAAAACAGGCATCAAAGTGCAAAAAGAGAACCTGTCCAGCAATTGATCAAACCCAAGATAATAGAACAAGAACAAATAGATTCGAATTCATTTATGTAAGAGAATATATAATGATGAAAAAGCACATTCGGTGCCTGTATTTACCTCTAATTGGGAGGAATCTGTCAATACAGCCCTGACCTTCAGTCTATCCAATGTATTAGCCAATGTGGTCCTAGCTCCTTGTAAGCTGACTGGTAGAAATGCTGCAGGGGCCTTCATTATACTGCAACAATGTACACACTGTGTCACTGATCAGGTATATGTGTCAACGACTCACATTTGATAAATTAGTATACAGGTCACAATTAAAATATCTAACAGATGCTTAGAAAATGAAAAATACATTGCCTATGAAATTGCAGAATGACTATTATTTTCATTTTTTTTTTTTTTTTTTTATCAAGGAAAGACCTATCCATCTAGAGTATTTTATAAGTCAATACAGGTTATTTGATAGGGGGAACCCTCAAAATCAAGTTCAACTCACCCTGTGAGAACAGAGGGCAAATACAGATTGGGACGTAATGCAACAGCCACTATCTCTTCCAGGATACCACACTGCCTAAACCAATCGCACACCTGTATCGAAAAATGAAAAGGAGGGAGATGATCACACTATATTAGGCACTGAAATACCTCCAGTGCGTGAGTCTGCTGCAGTAGAGGTGTGAAACTGTGATAAAGCTGGAACTGGGTAGTGTTAAACTCTCCTTTCTTTGCAAGCTTATTCTGAAGCTACCGTATTCTCCCGCGTAGAAGACGCGCTGCGCGTATAGGACGCACCCCAAACTCAGCAGAGGCATTTTCGCGTATAAGACGCACTTCTTAGGGCTCAATTTTGTAAATCTAGTACTGTTCTATAGTAAAATTACCCCTCGAGATTACGGTATTTACTGGAGGATCTTTACAAATAAGGGCTCATCTTAACAGGCTTGGCTAGACCTTTCAAATGAGCCCTTGTTTGTAAAGATCCTCCAGTAAATATTTTTTGTACAAGGTTGAATGCAGGGAATTTTGCCTTTGACCCCATTGAAGTTCAACCAAAAGTTTAGAACCATTTTATGATGAGAAGATGAATGAGCACCTAAAAACAAATGGTTCCCACCTGTTCTATCGATAAAAACCATCTAGAAAATGTCTAGCTTTTCTTTTTCTAAGGGGCTGCAGTATGTTTGACAGACCCTGCAAACTTTTTGGACGAGATTATTTCTGGACACTTGTCCCAACCTCCCCCATGTTGGGCACTTACCTTACTGTATGCGTTTTATATTGTGAGAAATTGATAGCTCTGATAGAAGTAAGTGGTTTTGGTTTTTAAATGAAGTTTTTATGACAATTTAAATGGAAGTTATGATCATTCAAACTTCCTGAGTCAAAGACGATATTCTGCCATGGTTCTGTCAGAGCGCGCAGTTCAAGGGAAAAGATGACATCAAAAATTTGCTTTTACATTGTTTGATTTTGATAAAATGTATCATTATTTACATTCTTGGGGGTATATCTTGCTTATCTGAAAAGAAAATTGCCCAAAATAAACATTTTCGTGATCTAGTCTACCTTGGATTCATCTTGCTTGATCACAAAATTGGATCCAAATTAAACTCTTAACTATGGCAGAATTCTGGGTCTGATTTGGCACCTTTGACTGGTCATAATTCCACTTTAAATTGACATAGAGACTTCATTTGAAAAGCAAATCCACTTCTGTTCTCAAGATCTATCCATTGCTCATTAGATAAGTTTAATGGGATAAAGTCTTGAAAAACTAGGTAAGTGCCTAACTATATTGAAAGTGAAAATTGTTAAATTATCTAGCATACTGATGTTAATCAAGGCGGTCTCTCCCGAACAGGCGTATATGAAGGTGATCAAAGAGCCATCTAGTTTAAACCCTTGGTCAACTATTAAATTTCAGGGTTGGGCTGTGAAATTCAAAAGTACAGAAATATGACATAGCAGGAACAATGATGACAAACACAAGCCATATCCTTACCTTTTGAGTTATCTTCCCAAAGGTGCTGTAGGTCAGACGGCTTACATGTACTCCATCATCATAGATGACAGAATCTGCATGCGGCCGGCTAACTATAGCCTCCTCAACCATACCATGTAGTGTCATACCCTGTGGCATACTTTCTCTGTCCATCATATCAGTTCATGGTTGTAGCAAACCTTGCTGAAATAAGTAGCACAAGACAAGTTTAATATAGATTAGCTAAGAAATCAGGGTGGCCCTAAATCTACACTCCTAGCTTTTCAAGAGGGTCATGTAATTTACACTACTCTAGTACCGAAATCATAAGCCGCAGCTTATACATGGATCTGGGTCTTAATGAGCCTTATAGAACCTTCCAAAAGGGAGGGTGCACCTTGAAGGCAAGGTGCACACAGAGTCTGCATATAAGGTGCACCTGCCTCCTCTGAATCAGTATTTTGAAAAACCCTTGTATAAGGTGCACCCCAAACTTTCGGGTTATGATATAAGACACATCTATCATAAAATCAGATTCCATGTACACTGTATGGGCCTAAGGGGTGGGGAAAGCCTTGCTGGTGTGTTACCGTGACATGAGAGGGTGTGAGGGCCATGGGAGGTGAAGGGGGCATGGGAGGGTGTGAACAGCTCAGACCTTTATAGCATCTGTGTTCTTACTTGGGGAAGGGGGGGGGGTGTTACCGCCGCATATTGACATCTTTTTGGGTGTCACCCAGGGCCGCCACACTAGTCACCACTTTCCATCCCAGCTTCAATAATTTACAAAAAATTGTGAAAACTAACTGGGACATGCTAGCAACCTCAGCTAGAACAAAACACCTACATGACACAAGACTGATCGTGGGTCTGAGAAAACCTCCATCACTAAGGAACACCCTGGTGCATGCAAAGGTAAATTATCACCCAGAACGAAATGGGAAACATAAGGCGGCCCTGGGAGGCAAAGCCTCAAAGGAATGTGACACTCCAACTTGCAAGTGTTGCCCTTTATTGAACAAAAGTGGCCAGATAACATCTGGGCACACCAAACGGACGTATGAAGCCAAGACAAATATCTCATGCCTCTGCTCCAATGTCATCTACTGCTTGTCATGCAAAAAGTGTGGCAAACAGTACGTGGGTCAGACTAAACAGACCCTGAGACAACGTTTCTACCCCCATATTGGCAACATCACTAACAAAAGGATGGGCACCGACATTGGTGCCCACTTCAATAGTGATTCTCACCAAGGCCTGAAAGATGTGGAAGTCCACATCGTGGAATTCATAAATAAGAATCCACATTCAGAATATGCTGCGAAACTCCGCAACAAACTAGAGAGGAATTGGATACTAAAACTACGTACCCAAGTTCCTCATGGACTAAATCTAATTGACGCGCCGAACTTTTAGATTAGTGTTGTACCACCGAATACTTCAATCTCTACCTTTAAGCTCCGTTGAAAAAAACAGATATTACCGGGTAGAGATCAATGTAAGACCCCATCGGGTCACATTTGGTATATTGTAGACTAATAACTCTTAATAAATTATTAAGAACAGGTCCGCTCACCATCCAGGTAGGCCCTAGGGCCACCACGGCGGTACACAATTCCATATTTCAGAAATATAAATTCAGAACAATGGTTCTGATATAATTATTTCCTGTCTCCTTTCTAATTCATTTCTTTTTACTAATTTCCAGTGTGGTCTTGGCCCCTGAAAATTTTTAAATTGAAACACTTCCCCTATTTAGTCTTTATTTCTATTTAGGATGCAACAGTGACAACGTCATATGCCTTGTATTACCTCAAATACACACCTGATGAGACCAAACTGAGTCGAAACCTTGTTTTTCCCACCCATATTAATTAAACATTAATAGATTCCAAACATATGTTTGGAGTTATGCACCAAGAATTGGAGAAATTTCACTCTCCAATCACTTGGAGGTTCACAGGAAGCCTGTGATACCATGGTGATGATGCATTATGGTTATTCTATGACAATGATCACCCAGGAGACCACCTTAACAACGGAAGTTGATAAGGTGAGGCGAGCATGGCAACCATGCCAGTTACAACAAGGTAGTGTTGAGGTGTGGACGGCCGATCACATCGTCCTCTGAGATTGACATCTTTTTGGCTTTGTTTTTTTAGTTGCAGTACCACATAACAGCAAGTGAGGTGTGGGGGTGGGTGGGTAATGATCATTTTTTGAAGCATTTCCCAATTGATATTTCTGTTCACCCGGCGTATAAGGCGCACCCCCAAATTAGACTGATTCTATAAGATGTACTACCGATCTGATTCTCGTATTAGACGCGCCTCATTCTCGTGAGATTACCATAGTACAAAAATGCCATAAAAACTGTTCATTCTATATGCACATTCTCTCAGCTTACATGCTCGCCTTAGACCATTCCCTGCCCTAAATTCTCAAAGTAATTTACTTCATTTACTATACAGCAGATCTCTGACACTCCATGATCCTGTAGGGGAACGTGACTATGTGAGTCCCCGTGCCCCTACAATGGTGGAGAAACCGAGTGGTCTTGACCCGCTTGAGGGGGGGGGGCCTACGGAACTCGTGGCCTGGGTTGGTGTGATACGGCAAGCGTTTCTACCTGCTAGAGCTGGGGTGCCCATGGGAAGGGTCAAAACTGTGTGTGACTCAGTGCTGGTTAATTTCGTTAATTGGTTGGGGGCTGTGTAGGGGAACGTGACTATGTGAGTCCCCATGCCCGGTTGGCCGACCTGCAGGGGCGGGTCTCCGGGTAGTCACATGTCTCTTATCGGTATCACACCGATCCAGGTGTAGGTGGAAGGTAGAGAACGTCAGACGGGGAAGTAGCTCAGCGGTAGAGCAACAGTCTGCAGACTGGAGGGTCCTGGTTTCTCCAGAGACGTTTTCACCGACCCCTACAATCCTATGATAGACAGTACCCTTAGGCCACTCCAAAAAAAGAACTTGTTTCACTTCACCAAGTCATGAAAAAAGTGACGAGGGAGGATTTTATTTTTATTTTTTTTGTCATAGCATTTCATTAAGGCGTCAATGTATCGCGGGTGAATTGTGAACATCCGTGTGTAAGAAAAACTGCATTTTAAAAGCAAAATCATCATTGACATTATAAAAGTGTGACAATATCTATTATTAATAGCGAGCTGCATTCCCTGGACCATAGGCTATTATTTGGTACCACACTTGACTACTTTTGCTCATTTTCTTTACATTTTTCTCAGAAAATTCTCTAAAAAAAATTTATGACGAGGCCGGTGATGAGAAAAAAGTTTTTTTTGGAGTGGCCTTAGGTTTGTAGTTTTTTTTTTTTTTTTTTTTTTTTTTTTTAAATTCCATGAAACTAGAAGGATATCTTCCTACCTGGGCTCTAGGAGCCTGTACCGTCCTGCAGCTATACAGACTTTGGGCTATAGGAGAGTGGAGGGTTTCAAGATGTTTTGTGTAGTATGGATTAACCTGTTATATAAAGATCTCCACCGTAACTTAAGAAATAGGTAATAACCACGAATTATCCACCACACTTCAACTACTTTAAAGGATCATATGGGGAATTCACTAGCATCAAGTGGCAAAGACTTGTGTCTAAATCTCAAAGCCCAATACGAAAAAAAAAGACACAATGGGTAAAGTCAGCTCTGAAGTTTTATTGACACCCACAGGTATATGTCAAAAAATAATCCTGGTCATTTCATTTCAATTCCATTGCTTGAATTCATCATAACTCCATCTGGCATATGTATACAATTCATTCACAGATCTCAAATTATTATCAATTCTCCAGATTCCGTGTTTTTCTAGTAATTTCTCATTAATGTCTAACTTTAATTCCTATTGAATCCTTAAGTGCCCAGAGACCACCTCAAATCACAGTGCTCAGCCTAATAGCTTTCTTCCCAAAATATATTATTTCTCCTTGTGAGCTGATTACTAAACACCAGCTACTTTCACCCGACACCTTTTCGACTTTACTCCCCCGATGATATGGGATACCTTATAGGAGTGTTTTCTGCTGTACATAACTGATCACCCCATAGGGGTAAACATCTGACTGAACTTTGGACTCCACCCTGGAACATAGTCTTATTTATATACGTTGGCTCTTTATGAGTCACCCATTGACTCTGATCCCCTAGTTCCTAAATGTTATTTCTTACTTGTGTAGGGGTATGGTATTTACACTTTACGTTCATGTACCCGTGAGACTCAGACCTAGGTCCTTCGGGTGTAGTGGGGGAATCCGGATGGCAGGTGGCAGCACCTGCCTCTGGGTTCGTATCCAATACACCAGGGGGCCTACCACACGTCACGTGGCCGGTCTGAGTTTCGCAGGCTTTTCCCCTATATAAGGCTGGTCCTAGCCCATGTTCTTCAGTAGTGGTTTACCCACTGCTCAACCAGGTCGTTACCCGAAAGGGTAACCGAATGCCCTAGTAGCATGTAGTCCTCTGAGGCTGTGATCGTATGTAACATAAGCTATGAAATAAAAGCTCGGTTGCCTACCCGGAAACTTTTCTCTCTCTTCGTTATGATTTAATCTAACTTAACGAGACGAACCACTACACTGGTGCCATGACCAGTTGGTCTTCGGGTAAGCGCAGTCAGAAATGACTGAGCTGAGCCCAGTTAGGGGAAATGGCCCAAATCATGAGCTAAACTCCCCGATGGAGGATGGTGAAATCAAGTCACCACCCCAAGGTATAGAGTGGAGAGATCCACTGGAACACTACCCTGATGGGTTAGAGGATGTAAGAAAAAACTTACATGATGAACTGGATGAATTTGGAGACTCCTTATTCATGCCAGGAGGTACTTCGAAACCTGCACCAATGCATAAAAGTACTGCTCAATTTGGTAAACTACCATTTGAGGTACCAAAGCCTAGTGCAGGTATGTTTGAAACTCCATATAGTTCTCGAATTAAACACCAGAAATGTGGATTCGAAAGGAACAAAATGGATGAGCTTGAAGACATGAGAGCTGAATACGAGAAGATCCAGAAGGATCTTATTACACTGACCGGAACCCGAGACAAGATTCTGACTGAAAACAAACAGTTGATATCAGAACGTCTTGATTACGATCAAAGTTGTAGACGCCAACAACAATTGTTATTGGATCAGATGGAGAAAGAAAAACAAGATTTTCAACTCCAGCACGAACAGTATCGTGATGCACTATACACGGCGGATCTGGAATACAGAGCCTCGTGTGATGAGTTGAATAGAACTAAACAAGATTTAAATTCAACTCAATCGGCCTATGGTAAGTACCAAGAAGAGCTGATGAAAATTGAATCAGCCTTCAAGGATGCTCGGAAAAGTATCAAAAACAAACCGATGAGCATGAAAAACTCAAAGGTCAATGGATACGTGAATCCACAGATTTGGCTGCCAAACAGACAAAGATGATGGATGATTATTCCGAACTGGAAGCTAAAGCTATCCAGATGTCACAGTATCTAGAAGATACTGGTCGTGCAGTAGGCACTCTTGAATCAGACTTCACTGTTTCAGGAATTGCCCTAAACACGACGAGTAAACAGATGAACTCTTTGAGGGGCGATGACGGGGTAACAGAGACAACTGTACCTCGTTATGAAGGAGTAAAGAGTCATCAGGTTAGATTTACGGATAATACCTTCAAACCTCTTGGTTTAGGTACAGGAAATAGTGGGGGTGAATCTGCGAGTGGAACTAAACAAAGCCACTCGGCAAAAACCTCCACCTTTGACGGCGGATGGCCACAACAGTCACCTTTAGGGGGACCAAATGGCCCGTATGCCCAGTATGGATGGAGTCAGTCCCAAACAGGAGCTAATCCGTCCAAAGGTAACACCCGGAACATGTCCGGAGGAACAACCGGACAATCATCCGGGAATTCCAGTCCAGCTGGAGGGCAATCCGGATGTGACCAAGGATCCGGACCTTCAGGAGATCGTTCCAGAAGCAGACCCTCTGCCGGTGGGACTGGTTCCAATAATGGAAATCAGTCGTATGGAACAGGAGGAAACACTAATCCCAACAGTGGTTTCTTTAGCTTTGGTGGAAATACACAACCCACCAATAATCCAGGGCCAACTCCTCAAACCGGCGGATACACCTTCTCACAGGTGCCTCCATACGGAGCAGGGGGATCAGGGGGTGGAGGAGGACCACCGTCCGGAGGCTTTGGACGTACTTATGGTACGAATCCTCCAAGGAAAAAGAGACTCAGTCGCCGAGTATCTCTTTCTCCAGGGTTACAAGCGCTGCATGACTCTAATGCAGCGATTGCTAACTTAGGTGTTGATTGTTACAATCAAGGTCTGGACGATACGGAGATCATGGAATGGAGTAAGGGTTTAACCCTTACTGGATCCACGAATCCGGCTCGTAGAGTAGCTAAGATACCTACCCCCTTTAATGCCAAGAACCCTTGGAAGGAGGAGTATCAAGGCTGCGCGGATGTCTTTAACTGCAATGGATGGGGTAAAGCGGAAGCTCTCCCTTATTTAGTATGCTGGTTAAAGGAAGGCGACGGAAAAGGAGCCGTGGAACAATGGAGAGATTCTCAAATAGTAGGACTCTCAGCTCATATGAAATATGATGAACTCATAGAGATTGCTTCATATCTATATGGGAATATAGTTGGAGAAGACCCTTGGCTGACGTTCACTAAAAGAACGCAGAAGCCTAAGGAATCTGCCAAAGTGTTCGGCTTAGAATGTCAACGACTGTTGCATAAAGCCAGACCTCAATGGAGACTAGATGATGAATGCTTCCTAGATGAAATGTTTAAACAATTCATTGAAGGATTGCGGAATCAGGAACACAGGACAGTAGCCTGTGAAGCTTGGAAGAATGATGCCTCTCTGACATATTTGTTCCAGTCCCTAGATCATTATGATCGAAAGGCCCGTATCTTTGCCGGGAAGGTACCTCAACGGATGTCAGCAATGATAATCCCGGAAGGAATACCCGAAACCGATTCATCCGAATCAGGGGAACCTGACGAAGATGAAAACGTTGGGGCCATTGGCCAAGGGAACCCCCGGTATAACCGGAACTGGGGAAAGAAACCGGGTTACGTCAAGGAGAAAGTGATTACTTCTAAACCTCCTGTGACTCAACCCGATACCAAAACTACTACCGGTCCGTCTTTATCAGAGGACCTGGTTAACAATTTGGTAAAGAAGATTACTGAAAATCTTAGGAGGCCTAAGCCTGATAGGAGCGTTGTGACATGCTTCCGATGTCAGGAAACTGGGCATTATGCTGCCGAGTGTGAGGCAGATAAGCCAGTTTATAGAAACACGCGTTACCGGAACAATCTGGGTAAGGAGGACTCAGTGAAGAAGGAAAACTGAGAGGGGGTGTCCATGAAGGTAACCGGATTACCCCCCGAATGAGTGATTGCCATGACTGCCAGCCTATCGCCGCTTGCGGTACTGGTGAGAATCCTCTAGCGATTTCGCCCAGCAGTGAAGCTAAGGAGCCTGATCAGTTCCTTACTCATGAGGCTGGGAAGACTGATAGTACACCAGGTGTCAAGAACCGGCAGAAGAACACAGAGGGGAAACCCGATATCAGTCCAGAGGGAGCGGCCAACGAGTTGGCCAGGGTGGGGTGTGCCCAGTTTCCCCCGGGTCATCCTTGTCTCGAGTTTTTGAAGGGATGTGGATTTGACCTCGGCGCTAAGATGGAACTTGCTAAGTACGCAAGTAGTCCTACCTACTTGAAAGGTAGGAGGTGGTACGCAGTTGTATCTGTGAGTGGTAGATCCGCTGAGTTTCTTGTCGATACGGGTGCTAGCCACTCCTGTATTGCTAAGAGATTCTACGATCTTTTGCCTACGAATCATGAAACTTTCACAACGGAAGGAAATGCTCGTACGGCCGACGGTAGCATGATACAAACGTTCGGTAGAACATGTATGAGGTTCAGTCTACAGGAAGATAAGGACTTCATCCCTACTCCTACTGTGGCGAACATCGCGGATGATGGTATACTTAGTCTGGATTTTGCTGCATTATATGGAGCAAGGTTAGATTCCCAGAGGGGAATATTGGAAGTGAGAGACCCGTATCATCTCGAAGTACAATGTGTACTTAGGCAAGTAAGCAGTGTAGCCCAGACTGTTAAGATACCACCGGGCACAGCCTGTGATGTCTTATGTCAAGCGGACAGACAGCTTTCAGGAAAAACTGGAGTTGTAGAGCCAGACATGGCCATGTTGTCAAGTATCAGATTGGAATCCGCCGACGTTCTAGTAGCTAACGCTGCTTGGACGGTGGTTCCTATATCCAATACCGGTAATAAGACTGTCTACGTACAGAAGGATACGATCCTCGGGTCGGTTGTCCTGTCTGAATTGGTAGAAGACTGTAAACATGTTTCGGCACCCGGAGCCCCTTCCTCACCCGAAAGGAGCCCGGAACTAGACACTCTAGTAGCCGAAAGCCATGTAGAAAGTGATGAACAACTTGAAGCTCTAACTGACTTGTTATACAAGTACCGTAAAGCTTTTGCAGCACCAAGTGAAAAATTGGGGCGTACCGATAAGGTACTGCATACGATTGACACTGGTGAGAATGAACCTTTTAAGATTCCTTATAGAAGACTCCCACTAGCCAAAAAAAGGGTAGCTGAGGAGGAGATAGCTAAAATGCTTGAACAGGATGTAATAATTCCATCAACCAGTCCTTGGTCTAGCCCTGTGTGCATGGTGACTAAGAAAGATGGTACCATCCGTTTCTGCATAGATTACCGGAAATTGAATGGTATGACCAAGAAGAATTCATATCCCTTACCACGGATTGATGAGACTATAGACTCCCTTGGAGGTAAGCAATGGTATTGCTCTCTAGACTTACAATCCGGGTACTGGCAAGTGGGTATGCATCCGAAAGACATGGAGAAGACGGCCTTTTCCAGTCATGTTGGGTTATTCCAATATAATGTGATGCCGTTTGGATTGTGCAATGCACCGGCAACATTTGAAGCCATGATGGAAACTTTATTAAGTGACCTATTATGGAAGAAATGTCTCGTCTATCTAGATGATGTGATTGTCTTTGGGAAGACATACGAAGAATGCTTGGAAAATTTAGGTATGGTCCTGGAAAGGATCATAACTAATGGATTGAAGCTGAAGCCCAAGAAATGCGATCTTTTTAAAAGATCTATTAATTACTTGGGGCGAATAATCTCGAATGAAGGGATTAAAGCCGATCCGGAGAAACTGGATGCCGTGTCAAATTGGCAGGCACCCACGAATGCGAAAGAAGTCAGATCCTTCCTCGGATTCTGTTCCTACTACCGGGACATTATCCCAGGATATTCAAGGGTTGCCTTTCCTATCCAGAGTTTGTCCCACTGGACACCCGGGATAAGAAAGGAACGATTCCCTTGGGGATCCGAGCAAGACGAGGCCTTTATGAAAATAAAGGATTTGTTTGCAAGTACACCTGTGTTGAAGTACCCTACGGAGAATGATCATTTCATTCTAGATACGGATGCTAGTAATGAAAGCATAGGAGCCGCCCTTTCTCAGGTCCAGGATGGGGTTGAAGTTCCTATAGCCTTCGCTAGTAACACGTTGAGTAAATCTTAAAGAAACTATTGTACCACTAAACGTGAGTTGTTGCTGTGGTGGTCTATACGAAGAAGTTCAAGCACTTTTTGTGGGGGAGTGATTTCACTCTACGGACTGACCACTCTTCCCTCAGATGGTTATTGAACTTCAAAGATGCAGAGGGGATGATAGGTCGCTGGTTAGCGCACCTATCCGAATTCGGTCTAAATCACAGCCAGATTGAACACCGAGCCGGGGCAAAGCATTTGAATGCAGATGCTTTGTCTAGAATCCCAGTGAGGAAATGTGCAAATGCTGAGTGCACTGATTGTGGAGCACACAATGCTGTGTTGGCAGGGGTTCGAGTTCCATTCGAAACCCATCCGGAACATGTCTTGAATTGGTCCTTGGAGACCATCCAGCAGTTCCAGGAGTCTGATGCAGTCACATCACGTTTGATTAAGTTCCTTAATCAGGGTATCTGTCCTCCAAGACCCGAGGTGTCATTGGAAAACAGAGATTCTTAGCTCAATGGGCCGAGCTAGAAGTCCGGGATGGTATTCTGTTTCGATGGAAGAACCATTCTAATAGGAAGAAAACCTTGCAAGTTGTCATACCTAGTGCTATGCGACGAGATATTATGTATTTCTGTCATGGACATAGAACTAGTGGACACTTTGGAAAGAAACGGTCTCTAGAACGTCTAACCAGACGATACTATTGGCCCGGCATGAGTACAGATCTCACCCGATGGGTGGAGACCTGTCCCGAGTGCTGTAAGAACAAACCAGGACCCGGGTTAGGCAAACTGCCATTATCCCAGGAACTGTTTGGTGTAAGGTTTGCTAGAATAGCTGTTGACATTATTAGTGGGATTCCCCCCACTCCTAGTGGCAACACGTGTATGATGGTCGTGTCTGATTATTATACCAAGTACACCCGAGTGTTTCCTCTACCGGATCATAAGGGTGTTACTTGTGCTTTGGCCTTTGTAAAAGGGTGGGTGCTGCACCTAGGTGTCCCACTCATGTTACATAGTGACCAAGGCAGAGAATTTGAGTCTAGTCTGTGGCAAGAGATGTGTAATTGTCTGGCGATCTGCAAGACAAGAACTAATCCCTATAGGCCACAGAGCGATGGACAGGTAGAGAGATTCAATAGGACTTTGATCCAAGTATTGAAGTCTCTAGTAAATGAGCAAATGGATGATTGGGATGAACAATGTGAATTCGTGGTACATGCCTATAATGGCACTGTACATTCGAGCACAAACTGTTCTCCTAATCTCCTCGTTTTTGGAGAGGATTTGATTATGCCAGCAGATTTGGTGTTTGGCGTAATAAGAATGAATCCGGAAACCCCTTGCCAGGTGATGTTTGTAGAATCCCTACGGGATAATTTCAAACAAGCCTATGAGAGGGTTAGAGACGAGTTGCAGAAAACTGCGCGTTGGCAGAAAGTTAGCTATGACACAGGTCTAAAAGCTAGATTTTTTAATCTAGGGGATAGAGTACTGCGTCTACACCAACCTCTAGCCAACCTGAAATTAGCCAGCAATTGGGATGGACCTTTCACTATAACTCAGGTTATTAGTGATTGCACAGTGATTATTAAATCACAGCTTGGTAAATGTTACAAGTCAAATGTAGCGAGACTACGCCCATGGAGAGGGAGGGATACCTCCACCGAAATGTATGGTGATGGTCTATTGAAAGTAATGGAACAGAGTCATGTTAAGCAACTCGAAGTGGTACCGACCCGAAAGCGAGGACCCGGGCGGCCACGGAAGGTTGCAGACCCGAAGAGGGTGGTGCCCCCTGTTGTAACATCCGGAAAACAGGGGAAGATACAAAAAGTCTCGGCAGGCGCAGGTAAAAATAAGAGGAAAGGTCCTTCTAAGGCTAAGAAGACCTTGGAAAAGGCTCTTATGGATACCAGGTCAATAAAAGAGGCCTCAAAACCTCTTAGACGCAGTCCAAGGTTGCTAAAGACTGCCGTAACCTAGCCTGTTAACACAACGAGTGTGTTGTCCTGTACTGTGTACTGTTATATGTTGTAAACTAGTTCAATGTATATTTGAGCCGGTCATGAGTTTCTGGAAAAGGTCCTATGACAATGTACCCATGGTTTTGGACGGATAATCCGGTGGATATGCTTATGCTATCCATAAACTCCATAATACCTAGCGAGTTGTCATGGTTGAACCCTGAGTACGGACGGACGACCGATCGGGTATTGTATTGTTTTTATGTAAGGGCGCGTGACCTAATTAAGGGCACGCGGGAAAGTTGTTGACCCATTTTCGAATGGTCACGTGAGGCGCCGGTTTGATCATGCGCAGCGATTCAAGTTCGAGTATCCCGCCATATTGTCTTATTCCTGCGAAGGAAGAAGACGTGGCCGAGGGTGGTCTTACTCTTGTTGGAGTCTGATAGCCCGTGACAGCCATATTCCGAGGTGTGCCCTCGTTAAAAGGCACCCGCCTTTCACTGGGTAAGCAGTACTTACTGCTTATCCGGTGGATTGGGATATTTTATCCCCGAACAGCCACTTCTGTCGATGGCAGAAGAGGCCGTCCGCCTTGGCGGTGGTGCCGGTGCCAGCACCCCGCCGGAGTATGGAAGTGGTTCTCCCCAGAGTCCCACTTATACATACGACGATCAGCAATACGATGCTGATTGTGATCAGATGGATCAACAAATGAATGTTGATCAGTACTTCTCTAGAGTAGACGATAGCGACGTAGAATCGTTCTATGACGCATCCGACAACTCCAGACAAGTTAGTCCTGAACGCCGAGGTGTTCAACAACAAACTGATGTAGGTGAGCCTTATGTAGCCCCTCCATCCGAAGGTTTGAGTGGAGAGCCGGCAGGAGTCCAGTCTCTTGACAGGGCTCTGATGCCACCTCCCCCTCAATTGCCGCCCCGTCTTGGTGGGAGTACCTCATTCGGTGCTTTGGGACCTGCTTCTCCGGTTGACAGGCCAATGTACCTAGAGCTGCCCCTCCCAGACAGTCCAGAATGGCACGATGTAGCCGGTCCCTATGACGGACGGATGTTAGCAATTTCTGAGGAAATGCTGATATCCACCTGTTATGGGACGCCCAGAGAGGTTGACGAGCGTGTAGTCAACGCAATCTGGGAATGTGCTCATCCGCAATGGGCTAATACCTTTCCGGAGTCCTGGTTGATGGATTACCATCAGATGGCCAAAGGATTGGTAGTCCACTTATGGTTTCGTAAAGCCGTCTGGGACGCAGAAATGGCTTTCCGAAGGAATACCTCTTATAGGCCTTCCTACGTGTCTGACAAAACGGGTTACACCGGTGTCAAGGCAGATGAGGTCTCTAGATACATAGATAGAGACCAGATCCTAATGTTAGGCACAGCGGATGAGTATGAAGCAGCAGGTAACGCTGTTGTGGATTACTGTCCAGGGGTCCCCATTACGTCTCAAACCATTGAGGCAGAAGAGGCCCGTATTGGTGTGTCTCCACTAGACAGACTCGGGGTAATACAGGACCTCGTAGTACGTCTATTGGAGAGGCAGTATGCACTGGCGCATCCGGAGCTAGTACCCGGACCCGAACCCGTGCACGTAACAGCCAAGATGGCCGATCGGATGGACCGTCTCATGTCTCCTGCTGAAACTCCTATCTTGGGAGACGCAGCAGTAGTACCTGAGAAGGCCCTACCTGATGCAGATGGTTCCCCTAAAACTGCTCAGTCTACCCCTACGAAGACTGAGCAAGTAAAAGGGAAAGCAGCTGGTGGAAAGGGTAAAGCAACCCCCACCAAAGGTAAGGGTAAAGGGAAGCGGTCAGGAACCGAACCCTCTACCAGCACGAGTGTGGCCGACAGTACCCGAACCCGTCGGGTGTCTCCACGCTCGGCCAATAAGAAGGGCGCTAAGGCTTCGGATGTCTCCGGCAACGAGACGGACGCATCCGAGCCTACTAACGGCAGATCCCGCAGGCGGAATAAGAAGAAGGTTGATCAACGCAAACCTGAACCTATCGAGGTAGACGTTCAAGCTGATAATACAGAAGCTGAACCGGCTGTCCCAACCGTAAAAGTTGAGCTCGGTGTGCCAATCGTCAAGCTACACGACGTAATGGCCGATTTGAGTGGAGACGCTCAAGATGCCACAGCCCAGGTTCTCGCAGGTCAACAACCCGTTGTGCAACCTGTGGATGTACCATCCGACCCGGAGGGAGAGGAGCCGGTTGACCCAGTTGTGGATGCCACTCCGACTGACGAGCAAGAGGCTGCTATCTGGGCTAACGCCAATAGCAACTTTGCCGACTTCATTCCTCTACACAGGGGACACCTGAAGGGGAGTAAATCCGTATGGAGACTGCCCCCTCGGATCACCTGTGAGAAGCGTGAAGATATGGAGGAGTGGCTTCGCAAGAAGCTCTCCGATAGAAAACCGGCCAATATGTACTGGATCTATTGGGAATTCGTTAAGAATTCGCCCAATGGTCTGTACAATTACGACCAGAAGGGCAAGCTCAAGTTTGCTCTAGATGAGTACTACGGGGAGGATCGTAAGGATTGTCCCTTTCAACGTTGTACTCAAAGTGAGGGTGAGGTTGAATTCTTCATCGAGAAAGACGAGTTCCTTCGTCATCTCGTGGAGGTTCATATGCACCAGAGGCCGGAATATGTCTGCGACCGGGAGGTTGGCAAGAAATGTGCTAAATGCACAGGATGTGTCACCCCCCGACGCGGAGACATGGTCCGGCACTATGTGACTTCGCATGGAGAGGGCCTGGAGGCAGCCATAGATCGGGTGATGAAAATTCACTCTGAACTCTATGGTAACCTTAAGGGCCTCAATGCAGAGAAGTTGGCTTCCCTCACACCGAGTACGAAGCAGTTTGCGCCTACGGTTCCTGGTACTAACCAGAAACTAAAGGCTCGGTTTGCCCAGACTCCCGGGTCTGGCAAACTAGAGTACGCTCAGGAGGAGTACGATCTGTTGAACGAATGGAGGAGCAACAAGGCCCGCCGCCGTGGTGGGGCTTATGTAACTCCATCCGGAGAACAGGTCCGAAGCCGCAGGGATTACCGCCAGGGACCCTCCGCGGCAGATAGGAAGAGACAGGCGTCTGAATCTCCAAGCCGAGCCAGGTCACCACTGGAGGCGTTGGAGAGACAGACGAATGGGGGAAGGAAGAAGCCACATCTTCCATCTCCTACTGGAACTCCTTCCCATTATGGACGAGCACCAACCCCACTAGGTGCATAGAACCCGACATTCTTTGGTGTCAGTGGACTGGGTGGCCAGTCCTCCCGGAAACACGCGCCTTTGAATGTCAAAGACCCGAAGCAGTACCCTGCAATGGGCCCACCCGGACCAGAGATGCAAATCTTTGATCAGTACGGGAGGGTCAAGCAGGAACTGCCAACAGTAGGAGGTCAAGCTCCCCGACCAACAATGAATGCTGTGGTGAGACAACGTCCACCCGCGCCATTGTTGACAGCCAAAGACCTTAGAAGGGAATTGTCGCGGTTGCCCCTAGCTCAGGGATTACCAACTCAAGGCCCTTCTTCGACCACTGCTAGTGCAGCTACTACTGCGGTTGCTTCTTCGCATTCGCGTGTTTGTTTGTTTGTTTGTTTAGTTTTACGTCCGGGGGCCATAAAGGAACTCAGACATTCAAGGTTTCTCGGACATTAAGTCTTTTCTTTTGTTTGGACAGGTATTTATATGCGTGTAGCTGTCACTGCGAGTGGGTCTGGAGCACAGCCGAAGCCTCAGTGTCAGGTACCCCCACCTGGTGCTGTGGTTCATCGGCCTAAGCTGATCCAGACAGTGGAGACCTTCTTCAAGAAGGAGGACAAATTGTCTTGCAATATTCAGAGCAAGCAATTTGAGACGTTACAGCACCATCTGGAAAACCTCCACCTGGATATGTATCGTCGGACCGTGTCGAGCACTCTCCAGTGCATTGACGCGATCCAGAAGTCAGAGATCAACCGGATCTCGACTCAGATAAAGGCGGATGTTGCCAAAGATAAGCAGGAAGCTGCTAATCTGCGGCAGGAGGCCTTATCCGAGAAGGAAACAGCTTCTCAGATGCTCGACTAGAATGAGCAACGAACATGAAGAACCAGCAAAAGTTCTTCAAGGTTTTTGGAGTTATCATGGATAACTGGGACGGCACACCTGAGCACGCTTTGAACCTGTTCGAAGCACGCCAAAAGGTGAAACTAACACCTGCTGTCCCCGCATTGGCATCTACGGATGGAACCGGTGTGGACCCCCCGTTCAGCCACAGGCTCAACAACCGGGTCCAAACCAGCCACCCGAGGAGAACATGGAACAGTGAAAACTGTTGCATGAAGATCGGACATAATTGTGTGTCCCGGGGTGCTATTACCTATGTATTGTTGGATAGGAAACCATTTTTTATCCAACCCGTATTGATTCGGGTACCAAACTGTACCCTAATCCGGAAACTGAAAACAGAATGAGAAACAAACAAGTCACTCTGGAGGAGGAGTACGAATGCTGTAAACACCATAATTGTACCGTGCTATAATATAATGACTGTGCCTATTATAAAATCATGGACAATTTACACTAATATGGACTTTTGAACTACAAACCGGATTTACTACTACACCACTACTATTTGTGAGCTAGCACTACAGGCATCAGGGTTTAGCTACGCCCATAAAGTTCTTCAATAATCTACAAATGGACCTCTTATTATCTCCAAGTTAGCTAGCACTACAGGCATCAGGGTTTAGCTACACCCACCAACAAGTTTTACTATAGCACTTCAGGCATCAGGGTTCAGCTCGCCCATACCAAGACATCAGCAGCAGCAGACTCCTGTTACATCCTCCAATCATGAAAAGTAACTTTGTTGATAATATTATATTGTATGTGAAAATTGTATTTATAACTATAAAAGATATATTATTATATAAGGGTACTTACCTATAAATATACTGGATCTGCGAATCCTAAAAGTTGTTTAAGGTAATCCTAGACCTATAACTGTCTATATAGGTCATTCCTGGTCTCAATATATTAAGAGACTATACTTCTTCTGTAACTTGTAAATATAAAACACTAAGGTATAAACTGAGCTGCATCTCAAAAGTATAAATATCTTTCTATAAAATAAGAGAAGGTCCAACGGATTTCTCTAAACTTAGTATTGTATTACTCAGGTTAATACCTAATTGTGTTCATATAGTATCAGATTAATTGTTCATATCTGATCATTAATATTCAATTCACTTTATAAAGTGGACAAAGTTGTTAATTTAAAAAGTCGAAAATTATTTTTCTCGGGTTTAATAACTGTAATATGATCATTATTTACAACCACCGGTCCTTTTCAGGACCCTACTGTTGTCAAAACGTTACTATAAATCTGTGATAATTGTATATTTATCATTTGTGGTTGTTATAAGCTACTGGTGGAAATGAAATGAACGACACTCGATGCTATTATTGTATAATTTTTCAGAAATAGGTTAGTCTTATACTATAGCCTATTTCACATCGAGCAAGTGTAATTAATACCCCTTTTTAGTATTGTAAACAATCACTTAGTAGGTTATTAATACACTGCGGTTTAATTACCCCCAAGTTATTTCTAAGGGGGGCAGTGTAGGGGTATGGTATTTACACTTTACGTTCATGTACCCGTGAGACTCAGACCTAGGTCCTTCGGGTGTAGTGGGGGAATCCGGATGGCAGGTGGCAGCACCTGCCTCTGGGTTCGTATCCATTACACCAGGGGGCCTACCACTCGTCCGCCACACGTCACGTGGCCGGTCTGAGTTTCGCGGGCTTTTCCCCTATATAAGGCTGGTCCTAGCCCATGTTCTTCAGTAGTGGTTTACCCACTGCTCAACCAGGTCGTTACCCGAAAGGGTAACCGAATGCCCTAGTAGCATGTAGTCCTCTGAGGCTGTGATCGTATGTAACATAAGCTATGAAATAAAAGCTCGGTTGCCTACCCGGAAACTTTTCTCTCTCTTCGTTATGATTTAATCTAACTTAACGAGACGAACCACTACACTTGTTTTTGATTACTTTTCAGTCCCTTCTACTGATTCTAGTTAGAGCCGAATCCTTACATGCAAATATCACTCCCCCATGTTTATGCCACTATGTCAACGTTATTTCCATACTTTTAATACGACCCACTTTCTTAAATAAAACATCTTTACTATGATCTCGCCTTACATTTCATATCTTTTTATCTCCCAAATATCCATTTTCCCGGAACCCCCCCCTAACTCAACTTGGTGGGTGGGTGGGTAAAAGGGCATGTGGACACCTCTTAAACAACAGCAAACAGTGATATTTTGAGAAGGAGGCCCCCCAGAAGCAAGAAATTTCCCTAATCACTATGGCTACCTTGGAAATTCCCCACACCTCCAGCACAAGGGGTGCAAAATATTGATTGCCGTTGAGGGATGGATCTTGGGGGTGGGCCCTTTATTGCCTGGGTGGGAGGGGGGCTTGTTAGATATGAGGGAGGTCATTTTGAAAAAGACCTCTTTGTGAGGGTAGATTCGGGGGAGGATCAAAACTGATTGCCAATTAGAGTACTCATTGTGATCATGCATACCATAAATCCCCGGTCATAAGCCGGATTTTTTTTTCTATTTTGGGCCCAAACCGGCATCTAAATTTTTCCCAAAGTCCCCCCCGGCTTATGACCGGGTTTTTTTTACTATAGAATAAAGAGAAAATGGGAAAAATTCGACACCAAAACCGGCTTATAGGATTTCCCTGAACTCACCCCCCGGCTTATGACCGGGGCCGGCTTATGACCGGGGCCGGCTTATGACCGGGGCCGGCTTATGACCGGGGCCGGCTTATGACCGGGGATTTACGGTACTTACAAGTGCTTGAAGACTTTCTATTTCTAATCACTTACTATTTACTCAGTGCATCATGGGTAGCTAACCTGTAGCAGTTAATTAGATGCAGAAATCATTGGGCAGTGTAAATAGGCCAATCACCTTCCCCCAGTACACTATACCAAATTATAACACGGTTAGAGAGTTTTCAGTGCCGAAAATGGATAATATCGATTCCTATATCTGGCGATAGAGCACCCAAAATTCACGGCAAGCGGACAGCGGGGCGGATATGTTGAAACCTACCACGAGACGAAAGTAAATTCTCCATTTTTGAAGCTTATAGACCAAATATAGCATAATCCTTTGGACATAACATAGTTAAAACCATATTCTACCTCTCTGTCGGGTAGATTACTTGATATTATAGCTGAATTTAACATAAAAAATTATCAAACTTTCGAATCGAGCGACTTGCCGTGCGTCTTCCCCGTTCTGTCAACACTACAGGTGCCGCCGCCTGGTGTGTACAGAATGGATTATATTTTAGACTGGCGCAGCCCTGTCTCGACGTGTTCGCAGTAGTAGGTCTATGAGAGTTGGAGTTTGAGGAGTTCGCCAGCCTAAGCATACGACAACATGAAACCAAGATGGCGGAGGGCCGTCTTGTCGACTCGCATAAGAAATGAATGGATTATATCATTTTTTAAGGTAAATACTTAGAATTAATGGTGGAAACCGTGTTAACCGTTGTTAATAGAAGCATTCGCCTACGGCTCATGCTTCTATCACCCCCTGAAGCCAACTCGTGCAAGTCTATCCATTATATATTACATTCACAATCTACCACTAATACCTAGCCAGCAGGCACTGAGCTCTGCGCTGTCTTGTGAATAGCCACTCCATACAAGATCACTGCTCAGCCCTTTGGGTGCCTATGACGTAGTTCAGAATAACCTCTGTGATTAGCTTTTGACTGATTTATTTGATAATGGGTATTCCAACCTCCTGCCTACTCTCCTATACAATTGACTATTTAAATTCAAGGCACTACTTTCAGGTGTCTACCCAGGGTGCACTGAGTAAATAGGGCTTGGTATGGAAGTCCTGTGGGTGATGGGTACCTTGTCCCTGGGTAACACTCACTTCCAGGGAGATGCCGGGCCCTTCTTATCCGTTTGTATAAGCATGTCACCAGAACCAGCTCCAATCCCACTTCCAGCCAATTTGCAGTGAGTAAGAAAGGACTGTATCTCGAGCTAGCAGTGCACATGATCACGGAGAATTCCTGTCATGACACGCATATTCATTATTTTTTTATTTATATTTTCTTTTGGGGGGGGGGCATCTTGGACTTGGAAAAACAACTTTAAAACAGCAGGGGGCTCAGGATATTGCTCAGGGGCGATAGGAGTGATCAATTTTTTAACAACAGGCTCAGAACAGGGGGGGGGTGGGTGGGTGGATTTGAAGTAGGTTCGACTCCGTACAGAAAGCCGGTGCGATACGCCAGTTTCAAGAATTTGCCCCTTTTTGAAATTTGCCTTTTTGACAGAATTTGCCTTTTTGGACAGAATTTGCCCTCTCTAAGAAATTTGCCTCTTCCTGTGAAAAATGTGCCTCTTCCCATTATTATTTGCTTGTTTTCAGTCCACACAGGTTGTATGCTGTTTAACAGTCTGTTTTTGTTTGGTAATCTCTTAGGTATATATATATATATATATATATATATATATATATATATATATATATATATATATATATATATATATAAAATGCTCCTTGCATATAGAACGTACCCTGCATTAGGCTAAATCCTATAGGATGGACCTGGTGTCAAATTTTGGTCACCTTGACACTGTCCTATATAGTGAAAAATCCTCACATAGGCCTACCTATGGGATGCACCCTGACTTGGATTAAGGGAGTGATCATTTTTTTCACTGAAAACGGGTGAAATCATTTTGACCCCCCTGGTCAAGGGACTGAGAAAATTCTGAGCCTCCCTGAAACCTACCAGCTCCCCGGGCAAATTAATGTAACAAGGCAAATATTTTGAAGGTGTAAATTCTATGAAAATGGTCTTCTGATAAATTTGCTCTTCTGGTAAATTTGCCTCTTTGAGCCCAATCGACCAAAGTTTGCCATTTTGATAGAATTTGCCCCTTCGTGATATTTGCCCTTTCAACAAATTTTGCTCTTCTGATAGACCAAAATTTGCCAGTTGCCTAGAGTTTGCCTTTCAAAATATTTGCCCTTTCAAGATTATTTGCCACATCCATCATAATTTGCCTGTTCAATAAAATTGGCCCTTTTGATCAAATTTAATTTTGCTTTTCTGATATAGATTTGCCTCTTTGAGAGAACGCAGGTTTTCCACTAAAAATGGATGAAGTTATTCTGACCCTGCCTCAGGGGTCAGAATATCTTTATCATTAGAATAATGAATATCGTATCAACATTACTGATATATCGATACATAATAGTCTGATTTAAAAAAAAAAGAAAATAAAAGATTTTAGACTGAATGCACAATCCGATGACATTCTAGGCATGTTTGGTATAAAATTAAAGCCCCCCACACACCGAGAATTTTCACACACTCTTTGATCTATAGTAGGTGAATGTTTTACTCCCCCACTAAGGAGGGGTCAAAATTTTTTATGCTTCCCCTCAGGACATGGTTTATAGGGGAGGATTACCATGGAATTTTAGGGAGTGATCATCTTTTTAACAGCGGAGGCTGCTGAGTTGGAAGGAGAGGGTCAGAATTTTTTTGATCCCTTGACCTAGGGGATGAAATGTTCCCGTCCCCTCTGAGGGGGAGGGTAGAAATGATTTCACCTGTTTTCAGTGAAAAAGCCAGCACATTACTATAGGTCAAGGGCACATTCGCATGCTATTTTCATCCCTTATGGGGGGTCGAATTTCTTCTTGTGCATCCGCACGCAAACACACCAACCCCCCTGCTGTTAAAAAATGATCACTCCCTATTATAAATATCCATGGAAAATGGGGTGGGCCAGGCCCAGGGGGCCAGGCCTAAGAGATTACGTACCAAACAAAAAACCTGTTAAAAACCGTGTGGACTGAAAGCAAGCAAATAATCTGGGAAGAGGCAAATTTTTTCGCAGGAAGAGGCAAATTTCTTAGAGAAAAGGCAAATTTCATGAAGAGAGAAATTCTTGAAACTGGCGTGTTGCACCGGCTTTCCGAATAGCACTGGCTTTCCGTAACTCCGTCACTTCAGTCCTTGAGTCTTGACTGGGGCCGGGGGGGGGGGGGAGTGTGGGTATGCCACACCGACTGCCGCTCCAAGATCCTTCTGTACGGTTGGCAGGTCTAGGGGAGGGGGATTACAATTTTGAGCTCTTTCAGTGACGTCATATCACGTGACCCTCCCGCCCTGTTGGAGATCCCCAGGCTAGAAGCCACTCTATACTCACATAGAAGATGTTGGTGCCTAGCAGGATTTCTTTGACTTTCAACCTATTAAAGCATTTATATATACTATTATAGTCTATTGTAGGGAAGAGGCCCCTTTTACCAGAACTTAAACCTAAAGGTGAACTCTCGTGGTTTATAATGGATTTTTCATTTATGACAGCACAGGCAAGGGATATCATCATTGGACCTTGGGATGTCATCAATATCCACAAAATCGAAGTATCATTATCATTAGAATAATGAATATAGTGGCAAAGCGTGCACTATTCTCTATTAGACAAGCCTTGAGTACATCACAGAATGTATCCACTAAATTGTTTATGTCACTGTTTGACAAGCAGATTGACCCTATCCTTTTATACGGATGCCCAGTATGGGGTATGCCATCTAGTAACTGTTCTATATCTATAAGTGGATCTGAGGTAAAATCAAAAAGAGATCTGTTAACACTATTTAAACTGTTAGGTGTCGAGGATATAAACATATTATCTTGTAGATTCTATAAGAAAACACAGGTAGCTTATGTGACTCTAGCCAATATCTGTGACAAAATCAAAATCCTGTCTGCGTACAGAAAGCAACCGGTAACTCTTATAATTGAGGACTTAACCTCTGAAGGCGTCAGAAAGGCCTGTCCGGTAGAAGTGTTTTACTCTACAAGTTGCAAGTATACTCTGGGTATATCAAAATATGCAAGTACTACTCTCGCACTAGGCGAGTTAGGGAGATTTCCTATTGAATCCAAAATAATCGTACTGAACATTCTATATTGGCTGAGGCTTGAGCATGGATCGAAAAACCCTATACTAAATGAGGCCTTCTCTACAATGAAGAGTGAAAACCACCAATGGCTTAAAGATATCCAATACCTCTTGTCTAAAATCGGTTGTAAGAATGTCTGGCTTGATCCTTATGTTTGGTCAAAGTCCTCACTCAAAAACAATATAAACAGAAGGTTAGATGATGCACATATTCAGAAATACAACCAGTACATTGATAACCCAGAGAATACTAGCAAGTGTAGAATTATCAAGATGTGTAAAGATGATCTCAATGACATTTATGAAGAGCGTGAATACCTAACGCATACAGAATCACCTAAAATTAGAACCATTATTGCTAAACTCCAGACTGACAATAACTGTACACTTGACAGCCTGTCAAGAAGATATAGAGGAAAGAAACCTGTCAATTCTAAGTGCACATTCTGTAATGCTGTGCAAGATGTCAATCGTGTCTTCTTACATTGTAACATGCCCGAGATGAGAAACGCACGGTCAGTGTTTGAAACAAAATACCTCAAGTTCGTTGATTACTATAAAAGACACAATGACACTAGGAAACTTTCTCAAATACTAGCAGTGGCCCCATATTGCAAATCATCTAAAAGGCCAGGGGCTGTGAACTGTATATACTCATATATAAAATCTGTCTACAACATTGTAAATGAAAACCTGGTGCTGACATAAGTGTACATGTACATTAGTCAATAAAGCCATCTTGAATCTTGAATATGGGAAATCAATGACATCCCTACGATTGTCCCCGAAACCATAGAAACTTTTTGTTTTTTGCCCCTCAGGAGGCCCCACAGTTTAAATACACAATATTACCAACCTTATATGCATTAAGGAAATGGGGATAAAAACGATTTGCTCATAGATTACAAGACTCTGACATTGGAAAAACTAATTTCAGTGATACCTATTTGGAAAATTTATTTTACAATGCGGTTCTGCATTAATTGGAGAAATGATGTACATGTAAATGCTTACACACATCAATATAACCATCTTATATGTTAATACACATATACAATCAATGGCATGGTTATATGTTCATTCGAAAGAAAGTTTTAAAAAATAGTTTTTTTTTCCTTCACATTTTTGAGAATGGTTTTAATATAAACCATATATTGGTCTTCTTGACATGACAAATCCTAAATTTAATAATACCCTGCCCCCCTCCCCATCATCACCACCTCTCACATAGGTGAGACTTTCATGTCAACTTCAAAGGTGAGGATTGGCAGGGGGCATCACTCATCACATCTCCAGGTTGGAGTCTTTACACCAACAGGTGTGAAGGCTGCCCTGCGACTATCTAGGCCTATGTAGAGGCACCCAGTGGCTGAAGCTAAAGGTCTCAGTCAGTTGAACAGGGATGGAGATAGAGGTACAGAGTTCAATATTAAAGTCCCATGCAGTAGGGGAGACCAGGGCACATTGGGACACTTTTGGTCATGTTCGCTCTCCTGCCAAGATACTTTGGATAAACAAACGAGTATTGTTCTCAAAAGAATTCCCTTGAATGTTGGCTACAATAATAGAGTACTAATGAATCTTTTTTTTTTTTCTTCACATTTTTGAGAATGGTTTTAATATAAACCATATATTGGTCTTCTTGACATGACAAATCCTAAATTTAATAATACCCTGCCCCCCTCCCCATCATCACCACCTCTCACATAGGTGAGACTTTCATGTCAACTTCAAAGGTGAGGATTGGCAGGGGGCATCACTCATCACATCTCCAGGTTGGAGTCTTTACACCAACAGGTGTGAAGGCTGCCCTGCGACTATCTAGGCCTATGTAGAGGCACCCAGTGGCTGAAGCTAAAGGTCTCAGTCAGTTGAACAGGGATGGAGATAGAGGTACAGAGTTCAATATTAAAGTCCCATGCAGTAGGGGAGACCAGGGCACATTGGGACACTTTTGGTCATGTTCGCTCTCCTGCCAAGATACTTTGGATAAACAAACGAGTATTGTTCTCAAAAGAATTCCCTTGAATGTTGGCTACAATAATAGAGTACTAATGAATCTTTAACTAAAATGGATTTCATTGAATTGAATTTTTCTTGAAAAAAAAATAATATGTCCCACTGTGCCCCGATACCAGAGTACACAAGGGACACTCCATGGGGCACAGTGGGACAACAACTCTGCGAATTGCCATGATCCCTCCCATCAATTTCATATAATTTTTTTCAACACCATTAACTTATTCTACATCATTATCATCAGTTTACAACTGTGAAATTTGCAGTTTTAGTCCCCAAACTGACAATATGCTCACTGTCCAGCAAAGAGACTAAGTTGTTCTTATCCTCGAATGGTATTGTGAGCTATTTAGGCACATTATTGTCCAGCTCCACCCCACTGACTATGCTTTAAACCTAATACTTTTCAATCATATACCAGAATCTGATAGCTCCTCCTCTCGACTGGAAAAAAGAGATCTGATATAAGTGTGATAGTGCTCAATGAGTTGATATATATGTTCTGTTTACATCAAATATCATTTTCCTAGCATCAAAAGTGCACATTTTTACAGAAATAAATTATTTCCCAGTAGGCATCATAGATTAGTGTAGATACATTTATTCAAAGTGTTTATCAAGAACATGTTGCTGAATATCCATATTTGTGGAGAAAACTCAGGCACAATGGGACAATACTTGAAGGATTTAATTCAAACATGGAATAAATTTCATCTTTGTGTATAACTTCATCACAAATTAATGATACCCATTTCTTTGATAGTTTAGAGAAGAGGAGGCAGATAGGTCATTGATGAAATCTTACTTTGAGTCCAAAAAAGTGCCAAATAGCCACCCAGGAAAAGTGGACAAGGGTGGAAACAGGAGTCTAGTATAGAGAAAAGGGGGCATCTATGTAACTCTTATTGGTAAGGAAAGTGAATAATTCCCTTCCTATTCTCAGACACAGGATCCACTGTCCCACTGTGCCCCATGTCCCACTGTGCCCCGGTGTCCCCTAGTGTGGTGCTTTTCAAATTATTTCCATGGATTTTGAATTCAGGAGGTTATTAGCGAACTGTGCATATGGAGTATTTACCATTGCCAGTGGAATATGTTACAAATGGAATATCATACTATATTTCCATCACTTGGAATGTTCACAATCACATGGATTGTATTCGGGCCACCCTTAAAAATATGTTTGTTTCCTGTCCAGAGGGTGAGATTTTTCAGATCCATGAGGGAGGGAGGGGAAATTTTGTTTTAGGAAAAGATTTTTATTTGTCATGAACATCGTAAGTGGGGATGGCATGAATTTGTCATCGCGTTCTAAGATTCAGTGATTGGAAACCTAGATTCTTGTGCTAAGACAAAAAAAATTTTTTTTAGAAGTCAAGAAAAAAAATTTCCCATTCTCAAAAAAAAAAATCCACCTGGCCTCTGGACAGGAAACTCACATACTTTTAAGGGTGGCCTCGTTATTCTGTATTCGTTTCCCATGCTGACATCAATTTGACTGGTAATTAAAACAAGTCTTTTTATGGTGCAGTAAAGGTCCAATGGGAAGTCACTGTGCTTGTATGGGTGGGACCCCCCATTAGTCTGAGGATCTGACCCACAAAAGCTATTTATAGGCCTAGGTGGCAATGACAATGATTTATTCTCGAAAACTCATACGAGTTACATGAGATACATACATATAATAATCATATAATGGTATTAAAATACAAAACAATTACGAGCATGCTTAGTACTACATCAGTTTTCTCAGAGTGTTACTAATACTGTATATGTTATATTTTCCCATCATGTCATGGGGTTTTTGATTTTGGTCTCTTGAGCACCGGTTCACTGCACTCTCAGAAATTCACAGAGAGATACATGAGACATATAATTATGTGTAGAGATGGTATGTAATCTAATCTACTTCTACAGTGCTAGCATAAAACTTACATACCTATAAAACTGTATATACAAGTTTCCTGAGGATTGACTATTAAAGCTCATTTGATTTGCTGGGCCATGGTGGTGGCTTCGGCAGCACCATGCTTAATTATCAAATGATCAGGGGTAAAAATATTTTCTACAGAGTTCCTGAGATCACCCCTCTCATGTAGACATATAACTTAGATTTGCACTAGTAAAATATGAGTTTGATATGATACATTTTGTACAGTGTTGTTGAGATTTTTTTTTCCTTCATTGGGCATCTGACTTGATATACAGGTTTAATACATGAATATTGAAGCATTGATTTCTGATGAGCACCATACAGTAAATAAAACATTTTGGACATGACTTAGATTGGTACAATAGAACCTATTTTTCTGTTTAGCACCATTTAAATAGTAGTATATTGTCAGATACATACACTTGGAAATTAGGCTTTCAAATGTTTGTTAGTATGTTATACTGGCAAGTTCTGACATGATACATTATACAAATTTAGATAATTTCTGGAGATCTTTGAGGTTGGTGCCTTTAAATAGTTTTGAAATCCTCTCAGGCATTCCACCTTGTAGATAATAAGGATTGATAAATGTATTTCGCTCTGATGCAAAGAAAGGAAAGGTTGTAATATAATGTAAATCATCCCCGATTTCCTATTTGTTACACAGGGTACAGAGCCTCACTGCTCTCTCCACATTATTGTATCGACCTCTCCGTGGCTTATGTGGGTCAGAGACAAGGGGAAGTGGGGAAACCCAGGGGATTCCCTCCACTGGTACCTTCTGGTACCTGCAAGTCCCTGTAGTTAATTTTACATGTAGAAGTAAACACATGCCAGTTTGATTACTTCTCATTGTGTCATATTAGTATCATTAATACTGTGTGCTCTTTGTAAGACAAATAAGATATATTCTAACTGGCATCAATATGACACAACAGGGAAAAGAGAAATAAATTACTGAAAATTCCCTATGGGGTCTGCCAATTCTGGAGGCCATGTGCTTTCACACTGACAGCTCTTTGTTGACAGATTCAACATGGTTATCAAGCTTTATATTTCAAAATAATAACTTAAACAATGCCTAATTTCTCATTTGATGATGACGCCTACAGTCTGGTGTCAGAAACAATTTCAAAAATTAGGAGGGGCTTGTGCCTTTCATCCTGAACCCACAGACATGACCTAAGGGAGTGGTCATTATTTATCAACGGGGGGGGGGGGGGGGGGGGGGGTTTTCGCGTGGACGCGCAGAAATTTTTTACACCCCCCCTCGACGGCAGTCAAAATTTTTTGTGCCCCCTGCGCCAGAGGCACGGAGAGTTTTCGCGCCCCTCTTTGATCTATAGAAGCGCTGGCTTTTTTGCTAAAAAGAGGGTGAATTTTTTTAGCCCCCCCTCAAGAGGGGTCAAAATTTTTTTAGCCCCCCCCCTCGGGAGGGGTCTGAAAATTTTACGCCCCCCCCCTCAAACCCACCACCCCTCTGTTGATAAATAATGACCACTCGGTAAGTGAGATGTAGGGTTCAGGTGGTCCGTACCCCCCACTGGCCAGTGGAGATCTCCAACATGGTGCAGCAGCAGGTGTGTGACGTCACGTGAAAGAACTCTAATTCTAGGCCACTAAAAAAAAAAAAAACTGTTTCTCATCACCAACCCCTGAAAAATATGACGAGAGCGATTTTTTTTTTATTAGTTTGGGCATAGATCTCTATCGAGACATAACATTTACCGTCTCCCGGTTATTTGAGACCAGAATTAAGTTTTGATTTTAGTACTTTAATAAGAGTTTACTGATTATAAGGAATTGTGAAAATGCTCTCAATATCTTGCCCACTGCATTGCTGAGATCGTTAGCTTTAATTTGATACCAAATATGCCCATATTTGTCAATTTTCACCTTGTTTTTGACTAAAAATCTGAAAAAAAAATATTCAAAACACAATTTTTAGATGCACGCGGTGATGAGAAACCAGTTTTTTTTTTAATGAGTCGCCCTAAGTCTATTGTTGAACTATCCAACTCAACATTCGCTATTCATTTTTTAATAATCCATTTCTCTTTGATTTCTCTTAGGGAGTGGTCATTATTCATCAACAGGGGGGGGAGGTGGGTTTTCGCGCGGACGCGCGGAAATTTTTTACGCCCCCCCTCGACGGCAGTCAAAATTTTTTGCGCCCCCCCCCCGCGCCGGAGGCGCGGAGAGTTTCCGCGCCCCTCTTTGATCTATAGTAGCGCGCGGACTTTTTTGCTAAAAAGAGGGTGAATTTTTTTAGCCCCCCCTCAAGAGGGGTCAAAGTTTTTTTAGCCCCCCCCCCTCGGGAGGGGTCTGAAAATTTTACGCCCCCCCTCAAACCTACCCTCCCCCCCTGTTGATAAATAATGACCACTCCCTTAGTCACTATGTAGTCAATACAATACAATACAGTGTGCCCAGTCAGTGCTGCAAGCTGAAAGGTGTCATAGCTAATCCCCAGGCACCCACCCCATAGGGCTACACACACTGCCTCAGTGGGTAGGCATTGGTTATTGTGGCTCTAACACCTCCAAACTTGTGCTAAAATACACCAAACATGCTCCATAAGCAGTCAACATCATGTAAACAATCAGTCTATAACAAATATATGTGAATAATTTGATCATATTATACACAGGGGCATCAAATTTGAAAGTGGGGCCATCAGTCTGAAAAGTGGGGCCATCAGTGACTTAGGGAGTGGTCATTATTTATCAACAGGGGAGGGGGTGGTGGGTTTTCGCGCGGACGCACAGAAATTTTTTACGCCCCCCCCTCGACGGCAGTCAAAATTTGTTGTGCCCTCTGGCGCGGAGAGTTTTTGCGCCTCTCTTTGATCTATAGTAGCGCGCGGGCTTTTTTGCTAAAAAGAGGGTGAATTTTTTTAGCCCTCCCTCAAGAGGGGTCAAAATTTTTCTAGCCCCCCCCTCGGGAGGGGTCTGAAAATTTTACGCCCCCCCTCAAACCCACCCTCCCCCCCTGTTGATAAATAATGACCACTTCCTTAGTCTCATTTTCTGGGGCCATCAGTCCCGGGCCAACTGTCCCTAGGGCCATGGGTCCCGGTACCATGGGCGCGATGTTGAAACTCAACATATCAAAGTGACTGGGTTACAATCGTAACTATAAGTCTACAGACCCGGGTCTACACTACACTACAGAACGCGAGTGGGAGACGGCGAAGCCGAAGACTTCAACTTCAAAGAGTACCGGTACCTACCTAGCCTCCTAGGCTACTATCCTACACAACTGGGTGTAGTTGATCGGCGCCCAACTCACTTTGTTGTACCGGAGCGGATTGTGAGGTCGACAGCGGTGACAATACACATCTTGTTAATATTTTCCTGCCGCGTGCCTAGTCGCGTGTGCATGTGAGCGATAATACCGGGTAGATAGCAAAGTGGGCGTGGCCTTTTGAAGTTCGCGAGTGCCGTACGAGTGCCGACGACGCCGACGCAGCCGACGCGTCGCGCATACTTGGCCATTTCCGGTGATGGACTTCCGCGTCTTCTTAACCAATTATCGCTCAAGTTGTTTGCAATGTTGTGAGATTGTGCCGATTATTTTCAGTCAGATCTAAAGAATAAGATCTCCAAGATGACTGTTTTTGGGACAGTGACAGCAAGCCTTTCCCCAAGCTTGAGCTCCTACATGCGTTGCAAGGGTAAATCATGGAGAGCAGCATTTATAACAAGTCTAGAGACCATGGCTGGTGTGGAATACACTGTTTACAAGAAGAAGGGATTATGGCAAATCAAGGGAGACTGGGAAAATCTGAAGCATGCATTTAAGATTCTTACCAAGGTGACCAAAGCTGCAGATTGGGAAAAATGTGTAGAAGAGGGCAGAAAACTACAGTTCGAACAGCGGCCTGAGGTGCCAAGGGCCATTCCATCCAGACAGTCCCCTAGGAAAGGCGTGGCAGTAGGGCGCCAGGGAACCAAGCGATCTACCAGCTTTACGGGCTCTTATGAACTCACCGATACAGCTGATGATTATGGAATGGATCCGTATGCGAATTCATCAGGACCCATGGACCCACAATTTACGGTCGGTACCGTAAAAACAGAGCCTGATGTCACCACTGAGACTGGTCAGAATAAAGTGAATGCTGATGGAGAAAATGCACTAAATTCTGCTATCATGGACTATGCCTTTGAACTAGCTAATGAAAGTATGCTTGGCTCTCAGGCATATAGCAAAACAGCAGGTGATGAAGCATCCACTGCTAAAGGCACTGGAATTGAGCCGCAAATGTCAGAGGGGCAGGCCTCGGGTACATCATCAGAGCTTCAATCTGGTCAAAAGTCTTCATCAGGGAGTCGGAGAAAAAGAGGCCGTCCCAGGAAACTTGATGTTTCCACTCCTACATTGGATGATAGTAAGGAGAGTCTTGAAGGCCAGTCTGGTGATGATACTGAAGATATAGAAGACTCAGCTGAGTTTCCAATGTTCACAGATTCTGATCATGAAGTGGAAGCTTCTGATCCATCAGAAGATCAAGAAGTCAGTATTGATAATATGGTGGCAGAAGGGAAGGCTAAGGTAAAACGCCGCCGCCGCTATAAATCATACATCTGTGGCATATGCAAAGTTTCCTGTACAAGCCAACATGGTTTAACTGAACATAAAAAGCGAGCACACGTTAAGAAAACATTGAAGTGCCCAATATGCAACAAGGCCTATGGAGTGAAAAGAGATCTTCAGAAACACATCCGAAGGCATACTGCACAATACAGATGCGAGAAGTGTGGAAAGACCTACAAAGAGGAAAGAACATACAAAGTACACATAAAAACTCATGAAGAAGACTATGTTGCTCCCCGGTTCTACTGTAAGCAGTGCCCGAAGAGTTTCACCACACCATATGTCCTCCGTGCACATGTGGATCAGATTCATAATGGCAACCGTCTCGAATACCTTTGTACAACTTGCGGTAAGAAATTCAAACAGAAGCATTCTCTTGCAGAACACAACTTGATCCACACAGGTGAGAGGCCCTATTCATGTAAGATCTGCCACAAGAACTTCCGTCACAAAGCCTCCTGTGTTAACCATGAGCGACTGCATTCTAATCTGAGATTATTTACATGTGAGATTTGCGGTAAGGATTTCAAGCATAGGAACTCGCTACGCATCCATGCATCTATCCACGACACCACTCGTCATTATGAATGCAGCATTTGCAACAAGAAGTTCACACAAAAACAGGCGCTGGTTCGACATGCGCGGATTCACAGTGGAGAGAAACCTTTCATGTGTGAACTCTGTGGTGACCGTTTCAGTGACAGCTCTATTTTGCGACGCCACATGATGGGTATCCATAAGACAGAGTATAAGCCTGCAAACAACCACTTTGTCCTCCCAGCTGATCACTTCCAGGAGCAGACAGAGGGGGCTAGCCCAGGAAACACCTTGAAGCCTAATCAGCCGAATAATCCTATGGGTGTCGCTGGTGTCTCTGAGCATTTTAAATCCCCAGGACAAGAGACAATGAAACATCTACAGCAGAAAGGAGAACAGGTTGTTTCAAACATGCCTCCAGCATCTATCCCAAGCTCATTATCTTTGGAGGACTACAGAGTAGGACATATAGCTTCCTCCATGACCAGCCCTTACATACTACAGGGTGCTTTGCCCTACTCCTTCTACCCCCAATCAGATAGAGGGTCAAATTCATACACTAACTTGCTGTCCAGCTCCCAAGTGACCAACATGGCTATGGCCGCCTCCAGAGATAGCTTATATTCAGAGGGAAGCAATTCTATCAAACCTGGAGTAAACTACCATGAGCAGCTCCTACAGCCAGCAGGAGCAGCTCAGGGTCACCATAGTGGATTACAGTCCAACATGGAAAAATCACATACCCTACAACAACCATACTGAAGAGGTTTCTACACTTTAGGCCCTTGAAATGATGGCAGACATGAGAATCTCCTTACTGTCTTATTTTGATCATTAGATCTTTGTAAATAGAAGTCAGTACTTGTTCCAGAGGAAAAACAGAAGGAACAATACAGGTGCCGGCTGCGCTGTTGTCTGTGGGTCTCTTTATGTCGTTCATAAACTTTGATAATACATGGTGCAATAGTCACCATTTACACCAGAGAAGTTTAATACAAGGACCTATCTTAGAGATATCATAGAGATATTGCTGACTAATTGTCTTGGTTATGGTCATTTCATAAGGCCTAAAAAAGAAAAGTTGTGTTCAGGTATCCCGACCTACCCTAATTTTTTGGCCCGACCCTAAATTTTTTAGATTTTTTTTTAGAAATTTTTGGTAAATATGACCCAAAATTAAAGAAAAATGTGAAAAAAATGTCAATATATAGACATGTTTGGTATCAAATTAAAGCCCACGGCTCACGAATGCTACTAACATAAAATAACCATCATTTTTATAGTTTTTTTTTTTTAATTTGGTCAATAAAAAATAAAACATGATTTGGTTAATATGTTTTTGACAGTGTTCGGGATCTAGGAACTTTAAAAAAAAATCTAAAAAAAAAAAAATCCGACCTACCTACCCTAATTTTTTTGAGCATGTTACCTGAACACAAGAATATATTTTTTTAGGCCTAAGTGCTTCATGGGGCATCTGAAGGTCCTATGCCAGTCATTAAGATTTTATATCAGCAAAAGCTGGCAGACTGGCATCATTTCGGCAAAACTGGCTTCATCTGAGAGGATAAACTATGAGGAGGGATGGTGTCTAAATGATAATTGGTGTTCAGTTTATAAACATTGCTGGTGACAACAAAAGTTGTTCCCAGGTACTGTGTAGCTAACAAGTGCCCGTTGTTGATATTCACTCGCCAGACCAAGTTGGTAGAATTTACCCACACTGCAGCACTTTAGAGTAAATGTGCTCCATTAGCCTAACAAAAAAAAATGTGTTTCAGGTAACCCGACCCTACAAAACAGGACTGAATCCTTTCGTTTCTTCAATTTAAAAAAAAAGTTTTTGGGGTGATCTTTGGGTTGCAATTTAGATTTTAGTGTATATTCTTTACAAAAAGAAAGTATAACCGATTGTATGCCATGATGTCCTGCAATGTGTGTGTCAATATTCAAGGGTGGATCCACAAAGAGTGGTTTGTTGTTGGTGGGAGGAAGGGAGTGCAGTAAGGAAAATTGGTCTAGCAGAGGTCTAGGCAGTGCCTGTGCCACTTTGCCATTAACTGAAGAGGGATACAAAGCCCTCTTTTCAGAGGATGAACAGGTGGTAGGTGTTGGGGGGATGTAAAATTATAATCTGTCTATACAATGTCTGTCATCAAGTGTTAAATACCTGTCCGATGTTGTGTGTGATTATAATCTGAACTGCCGGAAATCCTAAATGTAAATTTAATTTTTTTTCTTGTGACTGTACATATTGATACTACCGTAATCTCCCGCGTATAAGGCGCAGCCTTCATATAAGGCACACCTAGAGTTTTGGAAAATTTTCAAAAAAAATGAAAAATTGGGTAACTTTGGTTCTACTGAATGAATTTTCAAAATTCAACAACCTATGTGCAGCTTGGGCCACCCCAGACCCTCCTGGCCCCCTTATGTCCTATTATGACCAAGGGGGTATGTAAGATATCAAAAGAATGGTCTTGGTGTCTCCCTTGTGGATCCAATGAGCACTAAAAAATCCTGTATGAGACGCGCCTTATATGTGGGAGACTACGGTACATTAAATCCTCGTGTTTAAGACGTCCCTTGTGTATAAGACGCATCCTAAGTTGATGCCACAGTGTTGCCGAAATGATGTCGGCACGGCGGCGTATAATCTTAATGGCCGGCGTAGGGTCTGAGGACGCAGGCCAGTAGGCCTGCCATGATATCAGCTTCCCAATGTTGAAAAAGTTTTTCAAATCGCCCAATTAGAAGCGGAGATAGGATATTTGTAAAATTGTTATATTTCAAATGTTTTTCAATTTCTCTTGAGTTTTTGCATAGTATAAAACAAGCTATAATGAAGATTATAAAAGTACCTTACATTATCAATGTTCATATGGCCTGCATGAGAGGGAAATGGCCTGCGTAAGGTGCCAAGAAGCAGGCCACTTTGGCCAGCGTTGATAAAAAGTTTTCGGCAACACTGATGCCAGTCATAAAAGGGGCAGCTAGGGTTAATTATTTTGAAGTTTTTTACTGTGAATATGATGAATACCTCGCCTAGTAGATGCACCCTGAGTTTAAGCAGAGATGCCACTTTTCCTAATTTTTTAGGAATTCCGAATTTTGGAATTCATTTCCTGTAGGCATTTCCTACTGGGAGTTCCGAAAATTAGGATGATTTCCGAATTTTCATTGACCAGTGAGTGGCATCCCTGGTTTAAGCTAATTCTGGTCGCCCTCGCTTATAAGACGCTTCTTACATGTGAAGAAATATCCTTGCCTCAGTGCAACAAAGTTGTAACTGACAATTTGGCAAAATTGAATTTTCTTCTGTTTTAACATCTATTGACCCTTATCTAGCTACTATGAAATTATGGAAGCTCTATCTATGATATGTGTGCCTACAGGCCCCAATATAATAAGGTTGTGCCAAGTGTGGACTATAGTAATTGTAACACTGTTGCCTCTCCTGCAAAACTTGAAAAATGCTGATACAAACTTGTTGCACTGAGGCGACAATATGGTATTATACAAAGTGTGTAAATATGGTTGGAGGCTATTAATGTAATTGTACATATGACATTTTATTGTAACCACAAGCCCTTTTCAAATGCTAACCCTGGCCGAGAGAAACTCAAGCCAGTCTCGATATAGCAATTCGAATTATGCCATTATCAACTTGATTAAAACCTTGCGCAGGAGTCTATGGCTCCTGTAGATGGTTTTAAGGTAATTTAGTTTTAACATTAATTATAAGGTGTGGGACTTTTTCTTATATCTAAGAAATAAAGAGAAAATGGCTACCATGTTGTGTAGATTAGAATGATGTATATTTCATGTACATATATGCCAGCCTCACGGCAAACCAGTTTTACAATGATTTAAAAATCATATACACTGATTGAAAGGTAGTGATATATCCTTTATTTTGATATATCCTACAAATGTGACTTATTTATGCATGCATTGATGGATACACAGGGATGATGGGGGTTAGAGAATTTCTCTTTGTAAAAGTGAGGATGAATGTCATCAAATAAACAACTATCCCAGTATAATGATCCAAAAATAAAGCTTTTATAACAGCGTGTCTTATGCTTGTTGATGTTTAAAAAGCTTCAAAGGAGCTGTGATCAGTAATGTGAAATATTAGGTTTTTGCAAAATTTCTAAAGGACAGAGCAATTACATATTCGACCTAATAAGTGCAGAGAACAACTGTGTGAGACTAAGCTCCAAAATATAAATTGATTCCAAAAGAGCGCCCCGACCCATCTTTGTTATAACACTTCTATCCTCCATTACCCCTTCCCTAAAATGACTTATTAAACGTTGTGCATATACATAGGGCAAGGTTTTATGATACAAGTTCAGTGTTCAGAAGGCCATAGGTATTTAATGGCACCCCTATATACCGGTGCGTTTTATATTTTCGGGGTGGAATATATCAAATAAACGGTCTTGCTCCCCTATATCTAGATCCATGGATAACTAAATATTTACATATATTAAGCCCCACCTCATGCACCAGAAGTTTTAAGGAGTAGATACCATCTTATACCTTCGGTTCACAGAGAACTGAGAGATGCAATCCCTAAATATCTAAAACACCAGTACATTTTTATTTCCCCTATGCAACGCCAGTAGAATCTAGGTATACAAGAAGATAATACAAACTAATTTACTGTTTTTAAACATATTTATTACGTACAAAAAACATAGGGTGTTCCATACAATAAATAAAGATTCAACATGTACACATCAGGACAGTAAAACTGTAAAAGTACCGGTAATTCTATTTAATTAAGCATGTCTAAGATGCATTGAGTGACTTCTTTGGACAAACTTGACCTATCACAGTAACAACTCATATATATCTGAAAAACCTGCATGTCATAGCTTCTTGGGTTTCTTCTTTTTCTTAGGTCGGTCTATTTCAAACTTTGTAAAGTCCAGTTTCTCAATGTCCTTTTCGTTTTTGAATTGGCACCGTTCAATTCTTGATTTTGGACTTCCAGTTGTCTGAAGCCATTCTTTCCTGTTAAGAAGAGATGAATATTACCCGGTCACTTAATGTGTGCCTAGCCAATATTTTGGGCGATTTTCATAGCATAGTTGACTACTTACAAAATTATCATTAACTGGTATATGCAACTGACTCGATATTAAATAACACCAGTAACTTTTACATTAGGTATCAAAAATACACATGACTGATTGATCATTGGGAGACAGGCGTTCATCTTAGAGATAGTTTGAAATACTGAATTGCAACAGCAAAAAAAGCAAACCCTCAACAATACACTGCATTTTTAATGCAATATCTTTTTAAGCGTCTCTAGTTGGCACACAAGAATTCTAGTCGTCACAAGCATATCTTAGACTTAGGTATCGAGGAATATAACTGTAAAACCTGGCCATAGCTGCAATCATTCTATTGTTATTCCAGCTAACATGTCTGGATCCCTTATCTAATACATCAGTAATACCATGTGAACAAAAGTGAGTAACACTAGCACCATGGTATCATGGAGAGTAATGGCGATGTGATAGCTTTGAAGGGGTATTATCAATTGGCGGAAAGTTCTAGCTATTTTACTACCAGCCACCCTTAATTGAATATTTGGGGAAATCAACTTGTGAAATATCCCTGCGGTTTTTCAGTTCGACTTTGGAGATGACGGACATGGGGCTTCCCGTGTGTCTCAGCCAATCCTCCCTACAGAAATACAAAGAAACACACCTTCTAGGATTTGCTGACTACTGTAGAATATTCAATAATCAGGGGAGACCTGTGCAGTGTTGTAAGCAGCAAAATATATACACAGTGATTGGTTGGTACCCTAGGGGAACGTTCAACAATTACGTCACTGCTTAGGGGGTGGGGGTGGGGGGGTCTTTGGGTTCCTCTATATGTTCCATACAAAAACTTACGGGGGTGGGTGGGTCCTGAAAAATGCCTAAATACCGGTGACAATTGTTGAATGTTCCCTAGGGTGAAAAACAGAATACATAAGTCCTTTAAATGCTCGTATGGTAATTGCATGTATAGATCATCTGCTCCAGGAGTGAGTCAGAGATGCCACTCATTGGCTGACAAAAAAAAGAACAACACGAAAACATACAATTTTAGACACTTTCTACCTGGAAATGAATAATACAGAAAGCTTTACAAAAGAAAACCAGGCATCCCTGGTACATCAGGATAAGTGGCATCTCTGTGGAGGTAATTAGATCATGATCTAAAAGTCATCACACTCATTGTTATCCATACAAATGTGCCGGCTATTTAAAGATTATTCAAGGTAAAATTGATTAATGTACATACATGCGTCTTAAGGCATTGTCAGGACCTTGCATGACGCCGACCACCGTGCCGCGCTCTGTGTTTTTAACCCATCCTACCAGGCCGTGAGATGTTGCAGTCTCCTGGGTGTACTGAATGAGTTCATAGTAGATAAAAGGATACTAGTGACACCATGCTCAAAAGTAGATTTTTTGATGGGCGGTATTTAGCAGATTCCTTATGTATAAACTATTGTCCTAGGATTTGCTATAACTTTTAAGCGCAATTACACTCTACTTACCCGGTAGCTATGGACAATTGGGATCTTTAATTACATATTTGGAATCCTAATTCAGGAGGTACGAGTTTAATTCACTCCATTTTCTTTCTTTTTAAACTTTGGTTATTGGTATCTTATTAAGTACCAGTATGTGTATGGCCGGACAAAGCGTACAACAGTTTCTTTTAATCTATTGTTATTAGAGCTAACATAACCACAATTTTAGAATGCCCTGACACAATGGCAGTTATATAGACATACCTTTCTGAAGAACACACCTGCAATTCAAAAAGAAAACATACCGGTAATTGAATGCACAAGGTGTAATCATCTGTTTTTTTTTTTTTAATATTAGAAATCAACTGAGTACCGGTATCAAAGAATGCAAGTTGGATAGATATAGGTTAGCTATGCCTATGTCCTTGATACTGTAGATAGGTTTTTGACATTAATTCCGGCCATTTATTTATTTTCTAAGTTGTTTAGCTACATTACTTTCCTCTGATTTTCTCTTGTTGATGGGAAACCCTATTTAGGCAAAAAAGCACAGATTTCTATAGATCTCGTACCGGCAAAGGAGTGATCATTTTTTAACAACAGGGGGGGGGGCTGGTGGGTTTGCGTGAAAAAAATATCGCCCCCCCCCTCTTAATGGGTCAAACTTTTTTGACCCCCCCCCCATCAAGGGCCGAAAATCGCACGCGAAAGCGCCCTTTTAACCTATAGTAACGCGCTGGCTTTTTTGCTGAAAACAGGTGAAATTATTTTGACCCCCCCTGGTCAAGGGGGTGAAAAAATTCTGACCCCCCCCCCCCCCTCAAACCCACCAGCTCCCCCCCCCCCCGTTGTTAAAAAATGATCACTCCCTAAAGTTGACCAGTGCTGCAGTGTCACTGTAAGTCACTCCGATTCAAGCTTTATTGACTAATGTACAGGTGGCACACTTATGTCAGCACCAGGTTTTCATTTACAATGTTGTAGTCATTGTAGACACTAAGACAGTCAGTCAGTCAGTGGACTACTGTCTGAGTGGAGTGGGACAGTGTCTAAGCAATTTCCGAAAATATTCAGATCCTGTTAGCAAATCTCTTAAAGCCTAGCCACAGTTGGACCTAATTACTAAGACCTTGTGATGTGTTCAATTAAATCAAGAGTGTAACAACCTTGCACAGTGCCAAAAACTTCGTACTCAACCGAGACCAACTTGCCCGAGGCCGCCATTTTGTTTCCCATGGATGCTGCTGAACCCCTTATATCCTCTGAAATAATCTTTTGATAAAAAACGCGTCCATGGCAAATGAATAACAACCTTGTGTTACTCTTCCTATTTCGAAAGTGACTTATATTCTCTCGATGTTTTCTATTTCTGTTCTCCAGTTCCCTCCAGGCACGTTTTATTTTTATTTTTGGTGACGTACGCGTTCCGCACCTAGGTGACCTTGACATTGGGAAATTGGAAACATCAAGATGTCAAAGTACCTGGAGAAGTTCAGGAACTTTAACAAAATAATTAAGCATAATGGGGGTCTCAAGGGATCATTCCTAGCGCTCTACAGGTAGGTTCTTTCTTGTGCATGTAACATTTATCACTGTACAGCTGAAATATGGTGCTATGTCCATATGTACGCAAGGTCACGATGAGTGACACTGACAGTGACACTCACACTGTCTTGTAGGGAGTTCAGGTGAATTTTATACATGGTTCAGATCCTTTAACCAACTAGCAGGCCTGGTAGAGCTCAGTCATATGATTCTATTATCATATATATGCACATATATGACCTCAAGTCACCCAAGGGATTCAAAGCAAACAATAGGGCACAGATATGCATTCCATAGCCATTTGTAAGTTTCCTGTTCATAGTCCCCCCACGACAGCAGTCAATATTTTATGCCCCACATTGATAGAGACGCATAGCATTTTCGCGCCCCTCTTTGATCTATACTAGCGCGCATGCTTTTTTGCTAAAAAAGAGGGTACATATTTTTAGCCCCCTCAAAAGGGATCAACATTTTTTTAGGCCCCCCTCGGGAGGGGTCTGACATTTTTACGCCCCCCTTCAAACCCACCACCCCCCCTGTTGATAAATAATGACCACTCCCTAAATAATGACTTCCATATAGGGAGTGCTCATTTTTTAACAACAGAGGGGGGAGGGGGGGCTGGTGGGTTTGACGGGGGGTCAGAATTATTTTGACCTCTTGACAAGGATGGATCAAAATAATTTCACCTGTTTTTAACGAAATAGTCTGCATGTTACTATACGATAAAAGGTCGCATTTGCACACGATATTTGGCCCTTCGAGGGGTCAAAAAAATTTTACATAAAAGGGGGGGGCAAAATGTTTTTTGCCTAAACCCACCAGCCCCCCCCCCCAAGTTGTTAAAAAATAATCACTCCCTTACTATGAAACAAAGGGGCCTATTATGAAAATTTTGGCACGTCGGGGGAGGATTTCATTTTCAATCCCTCCTAAGAGAGGGGGGGGGGCAAAAAAATAGCATCTGCACAAAATCCACCAACCCCCTCTACTTGAATAATAAGCACTCTCTCGGTGAAACAAATATTCTAGTGTCCTATTGAATGCTTTATTGTGAAAACCTCATAGGGATAGCATTGGGATGGTGCAAAGAGAAAATTCTTCAATTTTAATCTTCAATTCCGGCACCCTAAAATTCATCCTACAGGTCTGTTCTTGGGCTTATTTTAAAGAATAAGTAATAGATAATATAAATATCAGTGAGGCTTCAATAATGAAATACATATATTCCTGCTAAACAGTAGTTTGTGCATTGCTAAGATGAAAAAGCGTCACAGGGTGTGCTGCGCTCCATAGGCTTAACATAGGGACGGCAAAATTCCAACTCTCCAAAATTTAAAACTCAATTCCGGCTAACTAATATTTATCCTACAGGGGTCTATGTAGACTCATTTGAAAGAAGAGACTGTGAATAATTCATATATCGGTGAGGGAAGGTTGACATCTTATTCTATAACCATGATATAACTGCGTTTTTGTCAATTTCTTACCTCATTTTGGACTTAACTTTACATGAGCACAGAAACGCATCAAATTGTCACCCAAACTTCCACCAAATATCTCCTTGTAGCTTAACTCGACATCTGTTGAATGAAACCGGTCAGGTGTATACCAGTGTATACAGGTGATTAACCCACCAATCAGAAACCAGCATACATACAGCCTAAACTGGTGCCCGGCAGCACTCAGCCACCACGCAGTGACCAGCAAATGTGCCACTTCCTCAGAAGCAAAATGTCAACAAGCACTCCATCTTCCAACAGCTCCATCTCCCGTAATATTTAGGCATCTAACAAATATTTTTAGAATGCCAAGACAATAATAAAAACAACCAGATACCTCCCAAGTCTGAGTTCCAAAGATAATGCCTGTTTTGAAGCAAAAACCGGCCAAAATCGGCACTCTGCGATCGTGACCCGGTTTGTCACTGACTCACGGGTGCGAGTTGAACATGCTACACTGTGCAGTGTCACTGTCAGTCACTCAGTCAGTGAGTTACTGAATCATGAGTGACAGTGACACTCTCTCAGTCTCTGACTTAGACAGTCCTGGGGGGCCACTTAAGGATACTATGTGCGTACAAAAAACTAAAGGGAAAGGGGGTACTTTTTTCACCCCTTGAGCAGACCTGCCCGGATCCGTTAAAACGGGTGCTTTTGGGCTCAATTTAGGGAGTGATCATTTTTTAACAACAGGGGGGAGCTGGTGGGTTTGTGCACGGACGCGTGAAAAAAAAACAAAACGACCCTCTCTTGAGGGTAGAAACTTTTTTTGACCCCCCTACAAGGAGCGAAAATCGCGTGCGAATGTGCCCTTTTAACCTAAAGTAATGCGCTGGGTTTTCCACTGAAAACAGGTGAATTTATTTTGACCCCCCCCCCCATCTGACGTTTTTTCTCAAAATTTGGCCGGGAAAGGGGTACCTTTTATAGAAACCAATTGTCAATATGGCAGGGAAAGGGGTATATTTTATGAAAATATACCACTGAAAGGGTGCCAAAATTGAGGGTTTTTGTCCTTGCATTTTGGGAACAGGGAAAGGGGTACTTTTTTCAACATACTTCCCATCAAAAGGGGTACCGTAATCTCCCGCGTAGAAGGCGCAGCTCACGTAGAAGGCGCCCCCCAACTCAGAGAAGGCCTTTTCACGTAGAAGGCGCACCTACCTCTTCTGGATTGATTTCTGGGAAAACCCGCATAGAAGGCGCCCCCCCCAACTCACAGGGGGGCTGTTTCGCGCAGAAGGTGCCCCCCCTCCCCACCCCCTATTGTACACCGACCGGGCTGCCGCGCTGCTGGCGCTATGAGTTCAAGCTGTCATCGGCACACGGTCGGCATAATGCCCGCCGAGCGCCTGTACACCGACTGGGCTGCCGCGCTGCTGGCTATATGAGTTCAAGCTGTCATCGGCGCATGGTGGGCGTACACCGACCGGGCTGCCGCGGTGAGGGCTCTATGAGTCGATGCTGTCATCGGCGCACGGTCGGCTTGAACCCGCCAAGCGTGTCGACACCTCCTGGTCTGCCGCGGTGCTGGCTCTATGAGTTCAAGCTGTCATCGGCGCATGGTGGGCATACACCGACCAGGCTGCCGCGTGAGGGCTCTATGAGTCGATGCTGTCATAATTAATATTAGATTGATATATAAAGGTTAGCTAATGATTTTGGGGTGTTTTCCTTGGCCACATCGATCAGTCTCCCAATTGAAAGTCAGAAAAACCCGCGTATAAGGCGCACCCCAAACTCAAGGCAATTTACCTCCCGCGTATAAGACCCAGCAGCATTTTGTTTGGCGTAGAAGACGCGCCTTCTACGCGGGAGATTACGGTACATTTGGTGAAATTTGCCCCGCTAAAAGGGGTGTATGGTTACGGGCCTTGTACGCACATGGTTACTATAGAACATATAGGAAGTGGCCCCCCGGGATAGTAGTGAGTACACACAAGCATGTTAGTGAGCGTCAGTCAGCTTTAGGGAGTGGTGGTACTGGGATAATGCTAGGGCCTGTATTCTATAAGCCAATATGGCGATTTTGTACAGTATTTGATTAGCCAAATTGAGGTTCAATTAGCCAAACCTCTTTTGAGAACAAATTCACCTAAATAAATAAATAGGAGAGTCATCAACCATTTTCAATAGGACCAAAAAAAAAAAAGTTTATGGAAACATGATTAAAAAAAAGTTGAGGTCCTGGCAGTATGTATCAAATTGGCAGTATGTATCAAATTGTGGATGTCATAAATGTGCCACATATTCCATTGGTTGTCATGATTATGATGAATTTTGCCAGGGAAGAATGTATTAAACAGGGAAATATGGGCATATGTCTCAGACCCTAAAAATGCATAAAAATATGGAGAAAAAATGTTTAAAAATATGAAAAAAATGTAGAACATAAAAAGTCTGAACTGGGCCCTGTTTTGCTGAGGTTGGTCGGGTGACCAGAAACAAACTTATTTTTGGCTTAGCCGTTGTGGAGAAGAAAAGATAATGTCCTTTCTTAAAAAAATGTAAATTTTTATTACAACTGGAGCATTTGGAATATCATTCCACCGTTGATTGATGATAACTGTAGACTGCATAAAACGATAGAATACCTATGTGCATCTTAAGAATTATTTTTCACTTTGACCTTATCCCTGCCTGTGTAAGACAAGCCTATTCTAATTTAACATTTCCACACTTTTAGAAAACTCTGAAGAGTCCTACAACTGCCAATTTGGCGAATTTTGAAGTGATAGCATTAGCCAAAATGAGCTTGGATTCACCATTGGTGATATGGTGAATGGCTAGCATTATCCCTGGTGGTGGGTTTTCGCACAGATGCGCTGAAATTTGTTTCCCCCCCCCCTCAACAGCAGTCAATTTTTTTTGTGCTACCTGTGCAGGAGGCGCCGAGAATTTTCGCGCCCCTCTTTGGTCTATAGTAGCACGCAGGCTTTTTTTGCTAAAAGAGGTAAATTTTTGTAGCGCCCCCTCAAGAGGGGTCAAAACTTTTAAGCACCCCCCTCAGGAGGGTCTGAAATTTGTATGCCCCCCCTCACCCCCACCATCCCCCCTGTTAAATAATGACCACTCCCTTAGTAAGCCCTCAGTTTCAGTGAGTAATTATTGTAAGGGAGTGGTCATTATTGATTAGTGAGTGAGTGAGTAATAGATGTTTAACGCCATTTCGACAGCTAAGGTCATATTCATGGCGAGAACATTACACAATTACACAAAAGAATGTGTCAGTGCCCACGCATATGTGCACCACACACATCCTGAGGGGATAGGAAAGATGAGAATTAGACCCTTCTAAGTGGGCTAGGGAAGCCCTCATTATTGATTATTTATCAACATAGGGGTGGTGGGTTTAAGAGATACGTAAAACCTTTTGACCCCTCCTGAGGGGGCATAAAAACTTTTGATCTCTCTTTGATTCATCCTCCTTTTAGCAAAAAAAAAAAAGCCGACATGCTCTTGATCATAAAGGGCCATGAAAATTTTCTGCGTGTCTGCTAGGGGGGGGGGTACAAACGATTTTGACCTCCGTATAGAGGGGGGGGGGTTAAAAATATTTCAGGAAGAAAACTTAGCACCTTAAATAATGACCGCTCCCTAATATTTAGGGGTGTTGAGACAAATGCAGATCTGATCAGTAGGTAGGTCATTACGATGCCGTACCGTACTGTTTACAATGCCTCCCTCTAGTGGAGTGCGTCACTGTCTTAGTGCCAGCCATCGTGTAAATCTGTACACAGATTATTACGCAAGTGATGCGGCTGAGATTAGACTTAGGTGAAATTCAAAGAGTCCTTTCCTTGCATTACCGTAATCTCCTGCTTATGAGGAGCAGCCCGCGTATAAGGCGCACCTAGAGTTTTGGAAAATTCTCAAAAAAATGAAAAAGTCATAACTTTGGTTCTACTGAATGAATTTTCAAAATTCAAAACCTATGGGTAGCTTGGGCCACCTTGGGCCCTCCTGGGCCCTATTTTGTCCCATTATGACCAAGGGGGCATGTAAGATATCAATAGAAAGGTCTTGGTGTCCCCCTTGTGGATCCAATGAGAACTAAAAACCCCCTATAAGACGCGCCTTATACGCGGGAGATTACGGTAGTAGAATTTGTGGAGACATATTTATTTTTACATCCACTGTCAGTGAAGTCTCTGGCAACATCCTCGCTGATAGAAATGCATTGTTTACATCTGGGTTTGGGAATTTCGAGAGCATTTTGGCACTAATCACCCTTACGAGGCTTTTAATCTAAACTTTCTCTAGTCATTTGTAAATTATGGAAACATAATTCTATATATGTTGTCTGGAATTTAGACTCAAACTTTACAACTGGGCAAGAACAAGTACGGAGATATGTTCAATGAGAATGTGAGCTGGTATTAGAGTGGGTGCCGTACTCAGTGATGCCACTTTTCCTGGTTTACCAGGAATTCCTGGTTTTCATTCCAAGACACCTGTATTAAATTATGGTTATGGAGATAATCCAACAACCAAACAACCGCAGTGAAATAGAGTTTATCCAATTTTTATTCCTGTAGGAAGTTTTACACTTTTTGTATGAGAGGCTAATATGGTAACAGTTTCGAGTCGATGTGACCCTTCCTCAGACCATAGCCAGACTGAGTAGATCACAAGTGAGTTTGGTTTATATACAACAGCAATGCATTCTGGGTATAGCAATTGTCAATGAGATGCATTGTGGGTAAATTAGGTCGGCCATCTTGGATTTCAATAAACTTTCCAATTATCCAATTAAGATATAGCACTCTGGTGATGATAAAAACAACATATATGACAACAGATAGAGCTTAGTTATATACATAAATATCTGGAGAAAAAGTTCATCAATATCAACATGTAGAACGGGAACAACACGGTTAATATAATAGTGTGTAACATGGATTAAAGACTCAATATTGTCTATTTTTGTCCAGTAATAGTGTCAATATCTGGGGAAGACTTGTTTGTGAGTTTTGAAAAATCCTCAGCTAGTATAGGGTCCATGGCCTTCATTAGATTAAAGAAACCCCTCAGAATGTCATCTGACACAGTATAGCCAACCGGAATGGTCGGGCTGTCCAGTCCTGTACCAGACCGTGGGTGTACAGATGAACAGTCTTCATCACTGGAGATGTCTTCATAAATTTGTAAGTCCATGAGAGCACCCATAGTAGAGGGCATGAGTTCTTGTTCATTCAAGTCCGGGGACTCCGAGATAGTTAAGTTTTTGTCCATTACTGGTATGACATCAGTGTTTGTGTTAATGTTCATGTTGTCACCAGTGGTGGTTTCGTCGACAGGGGTCAAGAGGGGGGAATCACTAGTAACCTCTTTTTCATCATGGCTGTCAATAGTCTGAAGGTAACTGTCTAATTCCTGAGAAGTGATGTGCAAGTAGGGAGGACTTGTTTCGCCAAACAAGAGACTAGTAGTGACATTGGTTAAAGCTATTTCAGTGTTCAGAATTTTGGCTGCTCCGGTTATGGTGTTGAGGGCCAGTTGCTGTTCAGTGGCACGTAGATGTTCAGATGGGACAACTGGTGTGAGCGCGGGTACATTTTTTGACAGTCCCAACCTGGCAAAATCATCAGAGTTAATTGTGGCTAAGTGGTTGATAGGAGCGACAGACATGGTGCTAGATGCTTTAGGATCTGTCTTGAGTTCGTTCAACTTAGCTTTTTTCTGACGTGGTGCTTTTGTTGGTGACATTTCCCGTGCCACATCTGCGGCTAATTCATTAAATGTGTCACTGGCAGGCATGGTGAAATTGGTGTCCTTCACCTCATGACGGTCACGTATGTGTCGTCGTAGGGCACCCCGGTTTGAATATTTTCGGTAACACTGAGTGCATACATGTCGTTTGTCTTCTACTAGTTCGTGTGTTTCAGCGTAATGTTTCCTAATGCTGAGTTGGTCAGGAAAGGGTGTGTCGCATACATGACAGACATATGGCATAGATATCGGCATGTTGTGAGGAGAAGAGATGTTTTGAAATGACCGCTGTTTTAATCACCGCGTGTTGTTTGTGTTTTGAAATGTAGATTTGGTGACGTCACTGTAGCGGTCGTTCGTAAGCCCGGCCGTGATTGGCTACCACTTACGGTTGAGGCCCAATGGGACGTGCGTTTTCAAAAGGCGTATCCATGCCGACTCCAAGCGAAGTCGCTTGAATTTGATGGCCGCGGTGGTGTCTAGAGACATAATTCTGATGTGATCTGTGATTATACGGCGGTCAGGTTTGTGTACAATGTCACACATGTGGTCAGCGACGGCCAATGTATCCCTGTTATGGTCAACGTTGCCCACATGCTGTTGACAGCGTTCATCCAATGTTTTTTCGGTTTGACCTACATACATTTGACCGCACAGCTGGCAGACAATAACATAAACAATGTTAGTTGTCTGACAGGTGGCATGGCCGACCGTTCGGTATCGTTTCTTCCCGGTAGAGTCTAGTAGTGAGTCATTGTTTCTGATAATCAGTCTGCATGTTCTGCAGCCTCTGGCTCCACATGGTTGTGTCCCCTTGGGGTGAAGTGGTTTGGGGAAGGTTGACCTACATAACATATCCCTGAGGTTTGGATTTTTCCGGTATGATACAATGATCTGGTTCTCAAGGAATTTATCATTGTTGAAGGAGCGGTCCAAGATCCTTTGAGACTCATTGAGACATTTTTGGATTGATCTATGATGACGAACATCATAGTTCAAGACTAGAGCAAGAACTTTCTTCTTGGGTTGTTGGTTTTGTGGTGGTCTTACCAGTGTGCGACGGTTTTTGGCTCGTACTTGGTGGTATTGAGAGAGCAGTTGTTTCTTGGGGTAGCCCCTCTTTGCAAAGTGTGACAACAGGAGATGAGCATTTTTGTCGAAGGTGGCTAGAGTTGAGCAGATGGTACGTACTCGCATTAATTGTGAGTATGGAGTGGAATCCTTTTGGTGTCTAGGGTGGTTGCTTGTGTACTCCACATAGAGGTGAGCATCCGTTGGCTTAGTATACAGGGTTGTTTGTAGGCAACCATGTGGGTCCACATACACTAAGACATCAAGGAAATTTATGTAGTGAGGGCTCGCTTCATGTGTGAACTTGATTGTATGGTGGGCCTGATTCAAGTAAGTCATCAGTTGGTCAACTGTGTCTCCATCCCCTTTAATGATACAAAAAATATCGTCTATGTACCTTTTCCACAGTATTGGTTTCACAGGTGAAGTTCTGAGTAGTTCTGTTTCCAACACGCTCATAAAGAGGTTAGCATAAGTAGGTGCCATTTTGGTTCCCATGGCTGTACCTACTTTTTGATGGAAGTATTCATCATTGAAATAGAAACTATTTCTGGTGAGAATTTTGTGGACCAGTCTTAGAATGATGCCAGTTGAGGGTTGTCTCTCCTCTCTCATCTCCAGGAATCTTCCTGCGGCTTCTATGCCTTCTGCATGGGGTATGTTGGTATAAAGAGAGGAGACATCAATGGTCATCATGATCTGGTCTGCTTCTGGTGGTGGTAGGTCAGCTATGATTTGGAGAAACGCTCTGGTATCCTTTATATAGCTGGGTGTTTGTGGAACAAAAGGGTTCATCAGTTTCTCCACATACTGTGAGATTTTTTCTGTGGGGCCCCCACATCCTGAGACTATAGGTCTACCTGGTGTGTTGGCCTTGTGTACTTTAGGTAGAAAGTATATCACTGGGGTTCTAGCGTTCTTGGTGATGAGTGCTTCCTTGGCATCAGGTGGTAATTGGCCGTTCTCCACATGTTGTATGATTAAGTTGTTAATTTCCTCAGTGTACTCAGTGGTTGGATCCCTGGCCACTTTCTCATAGTGGTCAAGGTTGTTCAGTTGTCTGTATGCCTCTGTGGTGTACTGGATGGTGTCTTGTAGTACTACTGCACCCCCTTTGTCAGCGTTCCAAATTATAATGTCTTTATCATTGCTCAATCTTTTCATAGCGTCCTTTTCTTCTGTGGACAGGTTGCTTGGAAGAGGGGGGTCCTGAAGGTGTTCTAGATGTCTCTCAATAGTGTTAATGTATGAGTCTAAATCCTTGTCTTTGTTGGCAGTCGGTGTCCAACCAGAGGAGGGTTTCATTTGTTCTAGTATGGTTTTGGGGGTGTTGTCTTCTGAGTCCTGGAAATGGTGTGCTAATCGTAATCTTCTGGAGAACAGGAAAGCATCTTGTAGCCTGTGTGCTGGGTGGTATGTTTTTAAAGTAGGTATGTATTTTAAGCCCTTCGTTAGAACAGATGTTTCTGATGGGGATAACATTCTTGTGGAGAGGTTGATTATAGTTGGTTTGGGTTCCTCTGGTTCCGGGATTTTTTGGAAACGGCGGCTTTTTTGGTTCTTTTGTTGAGTAGTTCTTCCTGAGTTTTGGTTCTGGTGTCCTGGAGTTGGCGGTTGGCCTCCTCTAGTTCTTCCTGTGGGCATTGTGCTGTAAGTTTTGTGTGGTATTGGTCGTAGGTGCTCTTCTGAGTGACAGCTCTTTCTGTCCAATATTCTATCAACAGATCAGATAATTTGGTGCCTACCTCGTTAAGTGTGGTTTCCCACCTTATGGAGAAGTCAGCAGAGACTTCTGGAATTTGGCACGTTATCTTGGGAATGAGACCAGGTGGTGTGGTTCCTTTTTCCTTGTATGAATCTAGAGCTGTTTTGTGGTGTTTAGCTTTCTCTATGTTTCTGACCACCTTTTTAAGTGTGTTAAGGATTGGTCTGTTGTTGTCCTGAATCAAGGGCCTAGGTGGGGTCTCGTCGTTGCTAGCAGATGCAGTTGCTGCGTCATCCATTTCCTCTACTTGTGATCCTATTCTTGGTCTCTTTTGAGATGGTGTTCTTCCTCCTTGTGTATTGGTACTCATAATCCCTCTTGGTGAGTGTGTTACTCTACCTGTAGTAGATCCATGTGGATGCTCGTGACACTGGTAAACAGGCGCTGTAGTTGGATTGGGTTTGTGCAACAATACTACTTTGTTCTGGGGTTCACTGGGTTGTTGGGATCCCTAAGGATGCGCGGTGGTGAAAATAATAGAATGGTTATGGAGATAATCCAACAACCAAACAACCGCAGTGAAATAGAGTTTATCCAATTTTTATTCCTGTAGGAAGTTTTACACTTTTTGTATGAGAGGCTAATATGGTAACAGTTTCGAGTCGATGTGACCCTTCCTCAGACCATAGCCAGACTGAGTAGATCACAAGTGAGTTTGGTTTATATACAACAGCAATGCATTCTGGGTATAGCAATTGTCAATGAGATGCATTGTGGGTAAATTAGGTCGGCCATCTTGGATTTCAATAAACTTTCCAATTATCCAATTAAGATATAGCACTCTGGTGATGATAAAAACAACATATATGACAACAGATAGAGCTTAGTTATATACATAAATATCTGGAGAAAAAGTTCATCAATATCAACATGTAGAACGGGAACAACACGGTTAATATAATAGTGTGTAACATGGATTAAAGACTCAATATTGTCTATTTTTGTCCAGTAATAGTGTCAATATCTGGGGAAGACTTGTTTGTGAGTTTTGAAAAATCCTCAGCTAGTATAGGGTCCATGGCCTTCATTAGATTAAAGAACAACATGTATTAAATTATGTTAAATTCCTGGGAAATGTGTCCAAAGGTCGAGTTTTCCTGGTTTTTGTTGGCAAGTGAGTGGCATCTCTGCGTACTTCACGGGTGCAATAATACCATGAGCACAGAAAGGCCCACATGTAACTTGACTTCGCCTCCCTATGGCTGATATGTAGCTGAATTTTGCAGAGAAAAGGGTGAAACAATCCAAAAACCATGAAATGAATGCAAAGGAGCGCATTAGGGAATCCATCGACGGTTATTTGACTTTAGGTGTTGTTGTGTGATACAGCCATTCAACTCTGCATGCAATAACCGTCTGACAGACTCCCATTTGTGAACCCTTGCTTATATATTCAACACTATTTTTCCAATCTCGCTGTTCTCAGACATGAATTCATCATTTTACTTTCAGAACGGAGGAACTGAAATATGGAGAAAAGGTTGGCGAGGACAAGTTCGGCAACAAATACTACCAAAACAAAAGTTATTTCATGGGTAAGATATCAATTGATTTGAGTTATTAAGTGATAAATCTTTCACACAAGCCAAGTACCGTAATCTCCCGCGTATAAGGCGCGTCTTATACGAGGGGTTTTAGTTCTTCCCGGATCCACAAGGGGGACACCAAGAGCTTTATTTTGATATGCTACACTCCCCCCTAACTCAAAAAATAACATAGGGGGGTTCAGGGGGGTGTGGGGGGCCCTAGCTACACATAGCTTTTTGAATTTTGAAAATCCATTCAGTAGAACCAAAGTTATGATTTTTTTATTTTTTTAACAATATTCTTCAACTCTAGGTGCGCCTTATACGCGAGGTGCGCCTTATATGCGAGAGATTACGGTACATGTATTATAGGTTCGCTACAGAAAGTTTCTTGAAGAGTTGCCATTCCCTAGTATGATCTATTGTGATTTGACAAGGTAAAAGGAACCTCTGCAAGGCCTCTCATAGAGGTCCTTTTATTCTCACAGAGGTCTATTTTAGCTTGCTGATCTGAAAAGTTTTGGTAACTTCCTGAAAGCCACGGAAAGCATTTTATAACATTTTTAATGCCGCATACAAATATGTACTGGGTAACAAACTCTGTCAATTTGATATATTTTGGATTTTAGGTCGGAGTCGCTGGGTAGTTTATTCGGATGCTGTGGGGATGGACTATGATGGCGGTCAAATCCCAGGTGAATGGTAAGTAAGGACAAAGAAGCGCTCCTCCTACTTGAATCCACCATTTTCCAAACGCTAGGACACATGCTAAACAAAATCGCACCCTGAGACCCTCTCAGTTTGCCAAAAGACATCAGTAAGCCTTAGAAAAAATATCAATCAGTTCTATGTATTCCAATATTTTCACCAAGTCATGGATGACAGTGGGTACTGTTGTTTTTTTTACTGAGAAAAACAAAGTCTCTTCAAGTCTCTTAAAAGCTTGGCTTTAGCCCAAACCTTGCATACTAGTGATATTCCGTTGTTGCTTTAAAATTCACGCATGTCATCGTTAAAGTGGTCTTCTTTTATAGGAATAGGTGGCTGCGCTACGTTGGAGACAACCCGCCCACCATTGAACCCCCAACTCCGCGCAAGTTCCTGATTGACCATAGAGAAAACTTCACAGGCACAGACAAAGAATATATTCCCTATAGCACCGTACCACCCAAAATACATGCCTGGACACCTCCACAGCCCAAGGCCAAATAAACGTGCTGTATCCTGCGAATGGTGAAAGGACTTTTTGGTCTCTAAGATCCAGTGACATTATCAATGTGGAGTGCATCACCATGAGAAAGCTTCTCCTGTATAGATCTATGAGTATGAAAATAAATTGTATAGAATGAAAATTGACTTCACTTTTCATATACGTACCGTATTCAACCTAATACCCCTAAGCACCCTCCCTAAAATAAGCGCTGCCCCCTTTTTTTGGAGCCTTTTACAGACGGGAAAAGTGCTTCAGGGGTGTTTGACCTACTGGTAATAAACTGACATGGATTTGGCCAAAGATCCTGTGCATTACTTAAGAATAAAAGCTGTATGCCTGCGATCTCTGTAGTAGGTCAATTTTCAAAGGTAGCGAGCTACCATATATGATTAACAGGGATGACAGTGAGGTCTAGAAATAAAGCCTGAACTTTGGGGAGGCCTTGTGGGCATCGCCATGTGTTGCAAGTGAAGCGCAGCGACCCCTGTAGGGGGGATTGGGGGCATGCCCCCTACGAAAATTTTGGAATTATAAGACAGGAATTGGTGAGTTTTAGATCAATTTGATACACAATTTTGAGGTTAGATAAGATATAGTTATTGGGGATTTGTAGCGATGCCCCCAAGATAACTTTGTAATTAGAGGTAGATATTGGTATTTCAAGTCATTTTGGGATATAATTTTCAAATTTTTGGTGAGTGAGGGTTAGGGTTAACCCTAACCCCGGTACAGTCTACCCCACCCTATTTGTGTATGTGTGTGAGGTAGGGGGTAATGAGGGTGGTTGATGACAGCTGTGGTCTGGTGTGTGAGTGGGGGGGGGGGGTGGTGGTGGTGATATCAGATGGCAGGGAGGGGGATGTGGTGTGTCTTAAGGCTAAGGGAAATCATGGTATAGTTTGGCTGTATACTGAAAGTTGGAGCCATACGTTGAGAGTTGATTTGACCAAAGACTTTTTTTAGCGCCTCCCACGCCGCATAGCGGCGGTACCGCGAAGCGGTACGGGAGTGCGCTATGATGATTGCATTTGCCCCATGTGATGAGGTCTCACAATACAAAATTACTGAAAAGAGAAATTGATAATTGTGAAATCTTCTTTATGTCTGCTTTTATAAGACATGTCATCAAACACTGGTATACCGACATTAACGGCGGGAGGCGTTTTTTTTACGCGGTCACAACCGCATTTCTTGTTTTAATCTTTAATTTTTCTTCTTCAAAATCTGAGGGAATGGGTCAAAATGTTGGTTTTATAACACATGAATATTATTTCTGTTTGTAAAGCTCTGAAAATAAGCAAACTCTAAGGTCTACATCCATTTTGTTTTACTACAGAGATTGATGTTTGGTGAAACAAAACTATATCTTTTCCAAGCCTTCCTAGACCTGCTTGGTCTGAACACCCCTGACTCCTCTTATAGAGAAGGTAGGGTGGGAGACTCCTGGACCTAATAGGTCTGAAGTTGGGAAGGGCTGTGGGAGTCTGTGAGGATACACTTAGTCACTGTGGGTTGTGTTCTGTTGAAGGGCAGTCAATATTGCAGTCATGTTTGTATCAGGTATTCCTAATAATGAGTTACACTAACCTACTGTACACAGGGCTGGTTTTCTTATAGCAAAATTAAAAGTTGATTTTTTTTTATTTATTTATTTTTTTTTTTGGGGGGGGGGTACATTTTTGACATTTAAAATAAAAACCCTGAAAGCCTGAGATAGCCTGAAAACTGTCATCCCTGGACAAAACACACGAATTTATAAAATATTTTCTTTATTTAGATTAGTAGCATATACACTGTACACATTTGAAGCAATACAACATACTTTGGGACATAAATGCATTCTTTAATCTCCGATTGATTTTACTGGCCTTTCGACGGCTGCAATATTTCATTCTATAAAGACGGTCGCCAGAGCATTTTTAAACTTCAAATGTATTGCATTGTTCACATTCACCATCTTCAGAAAAAAATAGTTCAAAAACAGAACAATATTTGAAAAGCATGCTTTATACGGTATGCTTTAACACCCAGAATCGAGATAGTTGATTGCCCAAGAAATCATGATTTTAGTGAAACGCACTTGTACTACCAAATGATTATGGAGAGTGATTTAGGGTTTTTTGGCATTCTCTGGATTGCAAGCAAGTGTAAGCACCTGTATTATATAAAATGAATCTCAGCGGTGTATGGCCTTTACTAAAAAGTACAGTTCTTTGGGTATTCATGGGAAGAAGGTGCACCACTTATTGTATAAATGGGATTATTCAAATGAATATAAATTACATGAATGAACTTAGAGGTGTTACCCTGTGGCCAGTTACATACTAAACCTAATACTCTCACAAATATGCTCTCAACCACAGCAGATAAATACATATTGCTTATAATTGTGCCGCTCACACCAACACATTCTTACTTTGGATTACTATGGAATACAGTATGTTACTTATAGATGCTGTTCATGAAATAATTTAGTTCATGTTATAAGCCTTTGAGGCAGTCTTTTGTACAGGAGAAAATTGATACTAGTTTCAGGTGTTGGTAACCTATATATATATATTTACAATATGTACATGGTAGGTTGACTTACAGCTTACATCATTTTGGAAACTATAGTTTTATAAACTACTTACAAAACACAGAGAATGTATCTTCATATAGCATATTTTATACTGATCATAATAGATGTGATCTCTAAATAATGTAAGTTCAAATACCTGACTCACAAGCCACACTATCTACAATTGCATGATTTGATTAGTTATTTTTCTACATAACCTAGTACAGGCTTGTGACTAAATACTATAAATTGCAAAGTCGCTTTATTAAAACTTCTCTCAACACAGATCACGTGGGCAACTTAACAGGAGTCAGCTTTACGCAGTCTCATATGAACTAAATTATCTTATATATCTGACGTGTAAAAATGGATGAAAACTCTAGAAGTACTTAGAATTGGACGAGTCTTTCGATGAAGATTTGATTTGATACAGAGGCTTGATCACTATTATCTTGTTTGAGATTCATTTACTGATTTTCTAATTAAATACTACATATTGACTGACTAAAAAGAAGTACAGGTACGGGAATAAATCAGCTTGTACATCTTAATGGTATGCAAGTTTATGACACAACCTAACAAGTATTTGTGCTGAAAGGAATCTCAAACCCGGGTGTGAAAATCAGAGGGATATATTATTATTATTATTATTATTCGCTACAACAATTGCTGTGGTCCTAATTGGTTTGCGTAGTTTATACAGACTGGATGGGGCTCTGAGATAAATGGCAGTATAAAAGGACATTTGACACAGTGAAGACATATTACAAAATCACCGTGATACCTCACGTATAAGATGCCCCCAGTAGTATTTGCACCCTGAGCTGAAGAAATTAGCCACATCCTACAAAACGCTTCTATGTATATATAGATCAAAACAGCAAGAAAGTGTGACTTTTAAGAGAAGTGATTAATAAAGTTTTTGAACTTTTCTTAAATTAAGCTACTGAGAATGCAAAAAGATAACTGTCTGGTGTATCTCCCAATATGTTCATATCATATATAAGTTATGAAATTTCCACCAGAAATAATCTATACAAAAATTTATTCATGAAAACTCCACCCTTTCTTGCCGCATAGGATTATAGTTGTTATCCTTCTGCACAAGCTTATACACGAGGTATTACGGGGAGGGGTTAGGAATAAAATTCTAGGTCGCTTTCAGTTCAGACATAGGTAACACATGGCTATTAACACATATATAAACTGCAGTCCTTCACGTGGCGCTAGGACTGTATCACACTGGTACTGGAGTCCACAGTTAAGCCTTTAAAGGCCACTAATGCAATAATGCATCAGGCCCATTGGTCGCCATGATACATGAATGCAGCCCTGGTGGGTTACTCGCCAGGGCTACATTCATGCATCATGCCGACCCTATGGGGCTGATACTTTCCCACAGGGTTGGCATGAGGCACCAATGAAGTGCTGGCGAGTAGATCTGCCGGCACTTCATTTAGTGCATCATGCCAACAATTGGGAATGATGCACTCATGCATTAGCAGCCCTGAAAGGGTAAAGGGTCCACTGATTATTGTTAGTGTCCACAGAATAAAAGGTCCTGTTTCACAAGGCCCTCTCTGCCTCTGTGGTTGTCGTGGCTTGTCGGGTTGTGTCAGTTTCTGTTAATTGGGAAGCTTTGTCTCGATGTCTTGAGGATTTCTTGCCCGTTAGCGTTTCAAGAGGAGCGCTACTCCGGTAGCGTTCCCGGATACTCTGTAGGCGTGGCTCAACATCACCCAGCAGTGGCCGCTTTTCGCGCTTACTGTGCCAACAGTTGGACATCAGGTCCCAACACTCTTGGTCAAACTGTGGTAACCGTTCTGGTCGAACCCCTATGAATACACAAGTACAAAGATAATTCATTCGAAGGAAATTCTAATCTGCATTGCTATGTGATCTTTGATACCATGTACTGTACAACTTCATCATAGTTCTGTAAAAGCCCTCAATAAAACATAAAATGATGATGCAAGAAAAACTGACCCTTATCCCATAACACAGTTTTTTTTGTGTGTCTCAAAATCTAACACTTTAGGGTAGCAGTATTTAGGGAACAGTCACAAAAACTGTTCTTCTATCAATACCACCATGTCTAGTCAATGTCATCATTAAACATATTCCAAAAGAGAGAATTTCTTTTGATACAACGCTATTACCTCTCTTGACTGAAGTCCACAGCATGTCCTTGCTGGTGCACTGCTCAAAGTTGTACGGTAACTTGACATGGCCTGCGCACACGTACCAGAAGAGAATGCCAAAGGCGTACACATCCACGCTGTTGTCATAACGACCTGAGAAGAGTTCGGGTGCCATGTGGATCGGGGTGCCCACGATACTACCGCTCATCATGGCCTCAGGCTTACAGAAGCCAAGGTCGGTGATCTTGCCACGATTCTTCTTGTCAAGCTGTTGGTGAGAAAATAGCAATTGAAAACTTTTCTTCTGATAAATCTTTGTTAGATGTAAAATATACCCCGGTAGTGCGTATCATCTGGATAGTGCAGTTGATAGATTGATTACTTTACATCTTTTTTAGTGTCTGTGATATGAGACTGTTACATTTGATTGGAAATCCAAAGATGCTGCGTCCCTAAAGCAGCAGAAAGTGAGTCCAGAGATGTCAGACCCTCAGAGGTTCATCTATTTTCAGAGGTCCCTCAAATCTAGACTTTAGTGCAGTTTCATATGTTCCATTTGTGAAGGGCCCTAAAGTTTTCAGAGGTTGGACCAACACCCAACTGACACCTGAGTAACCACATCTATGGATGAATAAATCAACAAGGTAGCGTTTGCTTTAACTTTATCTTAGCTATTTGTCTTCAATTCAAAAAGTAACGTGTCCAGTTCCATAGTCTCGACTTATTAGTAACAAATAGTACTAGCATATAAGGACTACTGGTAATTGCAGAGAAATGGTGAGTTAGTACGGACATGCATTGCATGAGTCCGGGCAAAAGTCCGGGCAAAAGTCCCAACTTAAGTCCCAACTAAAGTCCAAACGTAAGTCCCAACCATAGTCCCAACCATAGTCCCATCCATCCATAGTCCCAACCGTCCATAGTCCCAACCGTCCATAGTCCATCCGTCCATAGTCCCAATCGTCCATAGTCCATCATGGTCCATAGTCCATCATAGTCCATAGTCCGTCATAGTCCATAGTCCGTTCATAGTTCATAGTCCGTTCATAGTCCATAGTCCATTCATAGTCCATAGTCCGTTCATAGTCCATAGTCCGTTCATAGTCCATAGTCCGTTCATAGTCCATAGTCCGTTCTTAGTCCATAGTCCGTTCATAGTCCATAGTCCATTCATAGTCCATAGTCCGTTCATAGTCCATAGTCCGTTCATAGTCCATAGTCCGTTCATAGTCCATCCATCCATCCAAAACCAGTACCTTTGCATGCATATCACTCATTTCACTGACTAGTGTAATAGAAAATGAACATTGGATGACCTGCTACTATTCTTCTAGCACATTCTGATCACAAAATTACTGACATGTGGTATCTCATTTTGACATAGTGATGTGTACAAAACACACTATGCACCAAAATAATCCCAATCACCACCCAGTACCAACTTTTTAAATCAAAATTTAAAAAAAAAATACATAGAATCATCATAGGAACACCAAACTGGACTATATTATTTCAAACTTCATAGACATTGCCCATGGAAAGAATTAGTAACTTTAAACTATGATAAACCACTTTTTCCTAAAATACTTAAAATTAATAACCCAACTGGTAACAACGGTCCACTTTACTGAAGCTTAGAAAAGTTAGACATGTTTGCAATGGAAACTGGACGCGTTAAAATTATAAAAGGGAAAAAGGGTAATATGCTTTGCTTAATACCGATACATGTATGAGATTGTACTTACAAGCACGTTTTTCAACTTGATGTCGCGGTGAACCAGTCCCTGGCTGTGGAGAAACCGTATTCCCTCTACGACATCAATCGCTACTTGTAGTCTGTAATGGCCAATTACATGCAAATAATTTTACTGATTAATACCCTTAAAACATTGCGCATGATATGCGGCTTATACACAAAATAGATGTCCAGTGAAGACGTAAGACATTACTAAACAGTGGGAGATCCAAGAATGGGCACGGTCCAAAAACAAGATGCGCATCCTCTATTTTTGAGCCAATTTTAGGGTCTAAAATATGTCATTAAACTCTTAAGTACTGGCAAAAATGAGGGGGCGCATGCCCCCACATCTAAATCCGCAACTGCCAGATCACTGTATGCCTTATATATGTGAGGTATTTCCTCTATTAAATTAGACTGAAAATTGTCAAATAATTTTTCTTTGTTGCTGAGATACTTATCTACTAGAATATACATATACATGACAGTGTTACCAGACACATACCTGCTGATCCAGTCCAAGTTAAACTTGATGGCGGTGTAGAGGTCTCGTTGAAGGCGTTCCATGATGAGTAACACTGCGGGTGAACATCCGCCTCCATATGTGTAGTCGATGACAGAACCACGTAGACCAACGACTCGGTCATGTTCAGGCACATTCCTGAACATAGAAATAACACAATGATTATCGTAAAGCCCTGCATCTAAGCCGTTGCTTAAAGACCACTTCAGCATCCGACTGCTACTTATAAAGTCTTTATGAATTCAGTGTGTGGCTTGGTTTTTATGGGAGATGGTTTGTTATGAATAACCTTTCTTAATTACCTAGTCAGGTCTTTAGTAGTCATAACATAGGCCGCCTCCCATTATAGTTTACACTCAAATACAGCTCATTTGCATAATATTGGGGTGTTCCGCACTGAATTATTGCTGTGCTGTGATTGGTTGAAAAGATTTCTTCTCTCTTTGATCCAATGTGTTGAATTTAGTTGATTGTTTTTTGCAATAGGTAGTGTGCAGGTAGGGCCTGGGTTTAGCTGGTGGGACTTAGTTCTTTCAATACTCACTAGATGGTGCCACCTCACTGTCCTCACTGCATGTGCCTATTCTGATGGCAAACTGGGTCCTATTCTGACGGGAAACTGTGGCTTGTTTATGGTATGGACCACTAAATTCGACATGGTGACATGGCCATTTCTTAAAATCGACATGTGACATGGGCCTTAGTGACATGAGGCAAAACAATTAGTGAAATGACATAGGTGCTTTCTTAAATTCGACATGGGACATGATAGGCTCTTAGAGGTGACATGGGGATTTAAGTGACAAGTGCCATGACCATTTTTTAAAATCGACATGTGACAAGGGGGATCCCCCATCCACATCCCCTTGTTTCATGAGGCTACATAAATTATATAAGTAACACAGCTGGGGGAATGTTTGTAATTTCTATCGTCTCCCCCAATTGTTTACAATTAGACAGACCCCTAATGTCTTACTTATACACAAGGTTTTATGTATTTAAGCATGGATCCCACAAAAATCTTAGATTGCAATTCCCTGACTTTTCCTGACCCGTGGGAACCCTATAGACTATACTAAGGAAGTCAACCTTCTCAGAAACACCTGACAGCTAATGAACATATAATCTGTGACTATGCAGTCTTGGAAAACTCGGGCTACAGCTGGATTTTAGATTTTGATATATCGGTCTTCATTTAATCAGTCAACTCACAATATCGGCAAGATATCCCTCTAAACAAATAACCGGCCAATTCAATCATCGGCCAATTTCTATCTCAAATATAGGTAGTTGATTTATAGAGCTTTGACCGTAATGGGGGTGATGGTTAGTACTATAGGAATGTGCTTACTTTGTGTAGTAGAATTCTAAGGCGAGGTCGTTCCAGTGTTTGTCATCAGGGGGCACTACAGACTTCGTTGCACACGGTGAATAGCCGGCCCACGTATCACACGAGTAGACCACGCCATACTGACCACGCCCGACCTCCCGACCCAACTGGGGCATACCTGTTAGCAATCAATAAAATATTTATCTATTATTTTAGGTTAAATCCAATTGTTTTAAAGAAATCGGGCTTCAAGCTTTTGATTGAATTTGGTATATTTGTAAATTGTAACAGGGCCAGCTGAGTTGTAATTGTTTCATATTCCATGCTCCATTAGTCATTAGTAATATGTTTTTGTCATAATCGCTTCACCGCCATGAAAACTTTCACCTCAGGAGATAAAATAAATGTACAGTAAAATGCAGCAGACCAAGTCTCGTCAAAGTGATGCATCTGCTCACCTACTCGTCATGTATCTGCTCATTTATGGAGCGGCTCAGCAGTTTTTAGCTGATTAAAACCACATTTTAAATTGTTTCGGTGAATATGGTCTTGAGGAATGAGATGCACTCTCCAAATGGGTTAATATTACTTAGAACTCTGTGGTAGATGAAAAACACTCTTCAAATGTTATTGTTGTCATGTCGCGCATCTGCTCGTGCCATATCTGCTTGTCCTGCATCTACTCACTTCAGACCTGCATCATTATTGTCAGAGCTGAGCTGCAAGTGATTTGTACTTTAGCACTGAATGTAAGTGGTGAAGATAAAGATATATTTCTTTTTCTATGTAGGATAAGGTCACTCACCATACAAAACATAGTCTCGCAGTGAGATACTTTCTAGTGCAAGTCGTGCAACTTTGGGTGCCTGGATCTTGCGCACTTTGAGGCGGTGTTCCTCTGTACGTTCTAACCGCCCAGAGTGACGCGCCTCGAGCTGTCGTAACGCGGTGGAGAAGTGGTCATGGGAGTTCTTTAACCTGTCCTTGATCTGTGAACATATACTCTTTGCTAACCTGAAAGATCGACAAGAAAAATCGCATATGCATATGCTCCTGCCAGGAATCATCATATATTATATTTCTTAACATTAAGAGAGTGGTCTGTAAGGTCCGTTTCATACAACTTTTTCCAAATCATCTACTCCCTATTTTATTGCTATTTCTTTTTCCATCTTATCTTTTAAGATCGAAGATTTTTCATGCGACAGACCTCTAGGGAGGCTTATAGCTTTCTTAAGTTTCATACAATAGCGGCTTATACAATAAGTATTTTGATACATGAAAACAGTCTGCCAACATAGACTATGCTCATAAATATCATCTATTCAGACACCAGGTGTGGTTTATAGCATTCTCCCTAATTTGAGTGCAGCTTAAAAGTCCTCTGTTCAAACTGTCATCTGACTTACCGGCCTTCACTCAGACTGTTTAACATGTCGTCGGCCACTTTCCTTTTCCACTCCCGGTTTACCCGTGGCGGTGGGGTCCAGAGAACTGAGGCCATGAGCTGCAAATACAGTAGACCATTAGGGGACTTCTTATATCCACTTCTGTGATTAAACTAGCACATCATGGTGTTTTGATAATTTATAAGTTAAACAAGACTTACCTTGGTAAAAGGTGAAGTTTGACTTAAAGTTTATAAGGGTTGCTAGACAACGGAGAAGGAGTCACATGATAAAGTCCCATAATGCATCAGTATTTAAAGCTAGCTGAGTAACAAGCTAAATCCCAAAAAATGGGTCTTCTGGTAAACCAGAAGTCCACCCAGAGAACAACAGGGTGGGTGAAAACTTGATCAAATCGGGTGGGACCGTTGTTCTCTTCGTTGGCAGTCTAGCAACCCTTATAAACTTTAAGTCAAACTTCACATTTTACCAAGGTAAGTCTTGTTTAACTTATAAAGTTTATATCTGGTTGCTATGACGACGAAGTTCTCACAACAGAGATTTGAAAGCTGCCTTGTTACCCAGCTGGTAATGACAACAAGATTAAACGTGTGCAATGCACGACTGGCCCAGGTCTTCCACTACATACCATAGGGGACTGTCAATATAGTGACAGTGTGTCAAAGATTCAATGCTTAAGGCTATGGAGGATGTACCCATTATCGCTCACATGTTTCATTGGCGAATAACTCCTCTCCTGGCACAATACCAGCAGGTCTTGAATAAGGATCCATATTAACCATACATACGCATGAGACAATGTAATTCTCCTCCATTTTGTTATAACCCTGCAGTTCCTTTGGCACTGTGAGTCGATCATCTCGCTGTCCGCCATTTTAGATTTTGATGTTCTGTGCGCATGCGCGACCCCTCCATGCCGGAAGTCGCATTTTTGACGGAGAATTCGATAGATTCTATCGATTTAACTTGAAATTGATAGGTTTTTGAATATAATCCATGCATGTTTGGCTATATCAATCGGATTGAATCGAATACACCCCCTCAATTTACTGTTAAAAAATAAAATCTGACGACCAGTCACTCTGCGCGCATGCGTCAAGTCTCCAGACCGGAAGAGAGGCGGTTGACATAACAAAAAAAATGGTGGTCCGATTTACACACTCATATATAAACGGTCTTAACCCATCCTGGTCCGACAATTCCACCTTACCTACTGAAAAAAAAGCATCTTAATTGCCCTATTCCCATAGGAGTCAATGTGTTATTTTGACCCCCTGTCGACCGCCAAAATGGTTTGTTTGTTTGTTTAGTTTTACGTCCGGGGGCCATCGAGGAACTCAGACATTCAAGAATTTTAAACTATTCAATAGTAATGGTAGGCTGCGGGCCTACCTCGGGTTTGCGCATATGAGTGGGTAGGTGTGTGTGCGCGCGTGCATATATTTATGAGTCTGCTTGTAGCAGTGGGACACGGCTCGTAGAGGTGAAATACCACTCGTGGCTCAAGGCCCCTCTTTATCGTGCTGCCTCACGCAGGTAACATGTCGCAAACTGCAGACACATCACCTGGTCGGTCACATTATCCTGACACCGACGGACCAGCCATTTTTCGATTTTTTTTTTTTTTTTTTTAAATTATATGTATGTATGATCTATATGTACTTATATAAGTTTGATTCTTTGAGGAAGTTCAGGAGTTCTTTTGTTTCTATTGTGTTGAAGACAGCTTTCAGTGTTGTTGCATTTTTAAGATATTTTCTTCTGTTGCTTGCAGTCCTTCGACAGTTGAGCAAGATATGCTTAACTGTGAGTTCAGTCTTGCATTGAAAATGGACCGCGCAATGCAATCCTATGGAGCCTCGTTTTCGTGAGAAAGTAGGTTAAAATATGTTAGGTTTTTTCTTCAGCTATTTTCATAGCTAAAGAAATTTTTTCCCAAGGAATTGTGCATGTACAATGAAAGACAAGATCCTAAAGAATATGTTTCCATGATTCTTTGTTTAATTATCCCTCAATTTCAATGAGCAATTCCCATCTAAAGTTTCAATTCATGACCATCAGTTTCCGACCGAAAAGGCACCGCCAATGACCCAACAGGGGCTGGGCCAATAGAGATGTGTAATTACCTTATTGTGTGGTGGAGGCCATGGAGAGCACTGTAGACTGGTATGTGCTGCCATGGTCCTTGTGGATGGACCTTTTGTAGAACTTAGCAAAATTCAATGCATTGCCCTGTTTCAGGATGTAATCCACAGGTAGTTTGCTGTAATCCCCCTTAGATACTGAGGCTCCTCTGGTGGAGTGTGCCATGAAGTATTTGGGGACACCCGGTTCCCAAATGGCGTCTTTTATCCATCTGGATACAGAACTAGTCAATCTGTTTTTTAGTGGAACATAGTTGCAACCAAAGTTGGTCTTTGCCACCTTCCCTGAAGGTTTCTGTCACTTTAAGATATGTTATTAAAGTCCAATAGGGCATAGTACCCTATTTTCAAACTTGTAGACATGAAACCTGTCTCCTTGGTGTGTTTCAATTGTTTGTCTACCGGTAGTATTACCTCATTGTCAGTAAATACTATTGAGCTGGTTTTAAAGGCATGTAATGTTTGTACCCTTTGAGCTGTTGCTAGTGCCAGCAGTAACACGGTTTTGTATGCTAACTGTTTATAACTTAAGCTTTCCGGTGGATGCCCAGTTTGGCGTCACAATTGTTCCCTCCACACCCTCTGCTAGGGCCTTCTGTACGACTCTCAGGTTCAGGCTGAAAGGAGGGAAAGCATAATACCATAATCTCCCGTGTATAAGACGCGCTGCGCGTATAAGACACACCCCAAACTCATGCATTTTCGTGTATAAGACACACATTTTAAGGATGGAATTTGTAAGATTAGTACATTTCTATAGAAAAATTACCCCTCGTATAAGACGCCCCCCCAACTTGAAAAAATCCTATAAGACTCCCCAGCATTTTGTTTGGGGTAGAGGACGCGTCTTATACGCGGGAGTTTACGGTAGTAATTAGGCCAAGGCAAAGACAGTGCATCTGTATCAGCTGCCCCTGGGTCAGGTAGCCAGCTGTAATAGTTTTCTAGTTTGAATGCTAGTCTTGTGGCAAATAGGTCAATACTGTGATGTCCCCATTTCATTTGAATCTGTTCAAAGGTTGAGTCAGGTATTTTCCACTCAGTATGCCCTGCAGTTCTAGACTCCCTGTCTGCCTCATTCTCTTTCCCTGGAATGTGGGCTGCCTTTACCCATATGGTTTTTGCTATGTCAACACAGGGTTGGTTTTTAGATCCTCCTTTGTGATTTACATAAGCTACTGCTGTAGTGTTGTCAGATAAACACCTGATCATCTTACTACGGTACATTTTGGCATATATTTGTAGGCCAAGCAGTACTGCCATACTCTCTTTAATGTTAGTGTGTTTTTTCCCTCTCTTTAAGTGACCATAAGCCCCTTGTCCTATCTTTCCCACACACCGCTCCCCATCCATTGTCTGAGGAGTCAGTTATGATTGTGGTCACAGGATTTCATAGCCTGATTTTTCTACACCCTGTGTCTAGTCTTTCTAACCACCAGAAGATGTGTTCTTGTCCCTCATGGGAGATTTCCATCTTTGCCTCAAAGTTACCTCTTTTTCTGGATAGAGCTCTAGTTTTGTCTGACTCAAGACATCTGTAATGGGCTTCCCCATAATCTAGGCCTTTAGAGTTGTCTACCATTAGACCCACTAGTCTTGCTACCTCTATGATTACAACCTTCCTTTTATTCAAGAGTTGTTGTGCTAGGTCTTTAAACTTTTTGACCTTTTCTTCATTAGGTTTAACCGTCATAGTGGTGGTGTCTATGACATACCCAAGGAAAGTTAGCTTTTTGGTTGGTGTGATTCTACTCTTGTTTGGGTGAATTTTGAACCCCAGCCTTACCAACAAAGACTGTAGTTTGGCTATAGTGTGAGCACATTGTTGTGCTGTTTCCCCGATAATGAATGTATCATCTATGTACCCAAAACAAGAATGGCCTTGTTTTTACAACTCTGCAAAGGCTGGTTTTAGGACCTTGGTGAAAGTTCTTGGTGCTTGTGCTAGTCCATTCGGCAGGCATGTATATTGATATAATGCCCCCCATTTGAACCTAAGCAACTTTTTGTCAGTATCTGATATCGGTACGCTGTAATAAGTGTCTGAAAGATCTAAAAAACCTAAAAAGGCGTCTTTCTGCACCATGTCTAAGGCTGTCTGTAGACTTGTCATTTTGAAATGTCTATAGACTACCGCAGAATTCAGTTCTGCCAGATCTAAAATTAGTCTGTGTTTGCCATTTGGTTTAGGCCTAAGAAAAATAAACTATCCTTTATGTGGTTGGCATGTTTCTATTATGCCTTTGTCCAGGTGTTCTTTCACAACTTGGTCAGTGATTTCTCTATTTTCCTCAGACACTAGGTAGGGCCTAGGAGCTGTCTCTTGCATGGGAGTTTCCTACAAGTCAACCTTCACCCCCTAAACAGATTCTATGATGAAGGGATCATGTGTTGATTTTAACCATTGGTTTACATGATTTTTAGTGCCACCCAGTACAAATGAACCAAACCCTAATTTTTCATTTGCTGCCGGTACAGGAGTAATTGGCACTTTGGGGGGTATTTTGTTTTTATGCAAAGCATTATTAACACTCACCTGGTCTAGTGAGACCCCCCCTTCAGAAAACCTGGAGTTTTGGGCTTCTTTTTGTGGTGGTTAGGCTTGTGCTTTGGCTTTGCTGCTCATCTTTTTTGTAAGTGTTGGACGAGTACTCCCCAGTAAGTGTGTGCCTGTTCCTCCAGTCACTGGGCTGGTGCTTCTTGAACTTGTTGATATTTTTGTCTTCTTTTTCAAGTTTATCCATAGCTGATATAATATCATTGCGACCCAACCACTGAGGTGTACGTGGATTTTCATCAGTGAGCAGGTTGCCTACCTTTTCTGACAGTCCTAACTTTAGGACGTCACATCTCAGGTTTGTCATGTGACATGGTCCTGGTCATGACAATGTTAGCATCACAGGCATTGATGACTAACTTAGTGAACTTGTCAGTCTTGTCACGTACAGCAGGGTCAGTGTTCTGCTTAGCCCATATTTTAAACTCCTCCATGACGGCAGCAGCTTGCCTAGCCATGGCTGTCCAGCGCATGTGCATTTGCTGAAGCAGCGCGCTTTAGAGAGTGGTTCAGCTGGGGCACTGTTAACTCCGGCGCGTTTGCCGGTCTGTGGAAATTATCCCTCTTTTCTTTAATGACACTGAGATCAAAAGAGGGCCCACAAGCCTTTTTGAAGATGCTAACGATTCTTTCTGGAAGATCTTCGCTTGTATGATCCCTTTCTTCTAGCTGAGCCTCAATGCTCTTGTAGTAAGCATCCAGGTCATCCCTGGAATGTGGGTCACCGCCATCTTGGCCAGTGTTGTGGTCAGCGCCTTGACCATCGCCATCTTGGTCATCTTTGTCACTACTGACGTTTGTGCTTCCCAACCAGATCTTTAACCACTGTTTTGACCTTTGAATGAATAGTTCCCTTCAACATAGTCATCATCTGAGCCATTTACTCAGTAGACAGTGACACTGCCTGTGTGGTAGTAGTGGTAGTGGCAGTAGAGGTTTCCCCTGGTCAGTGCCTTGGTCAGTGGTGCCGCCATTGTTGGTCGTTGCATGTGTTGACCTATTGGTCATGGCGACTGACTCGGACCAGCTCGAGAGCATTCCGTTTGTTTGTTTGTTTAGTTTTACGTCCGGGGGCGATCGAGGAACTCAGACATTCAAGGGTTCTCGGACATTAAGTCCTTTCTTTTCTTTTTGGACAGGTATTAATATGCTGCTTGCCCGACACAGCAGTGACCGAATCTATGAATGACCGAATCTATGAGATGAATGACCGCATCTATGAGGAGGGTGAGGGGGAAAACCACTACCGGGGCTTCATTCCCCTAATCTTTTCGAAGGATAGCAAGTGTTCTTTTATTTGCCTGGTCCCCCTGTGGAGTGGGGACCTTCATGTGAGGGCATGGAGGAGCAGAATAACTTCATTGGGAGTCCACAAGGAGAAATCACCTTCCATACTGACGGTTTGTTTGTTTGTTTAGTTTTACGTCCAGGGGGCCATCGAGGAACTCAGATATTCAAGGGTTCTCGGACATTAAGTCCTTTCTTTTCTTTTTGGACAGGTATTTATATCCTGCTTGCCCGACACAGCAGTGACCAAATCTATGAATGACCGAATCTATGAGATGAATGACCGAATCTATGAGGAGGGTGAGGGGGAAAACCACTACTGGGGCTTCATTCCCCTACTCTTTTCGAAGGATAGCAAGTGTTTTTTATTTGCCTGGTCCCATAGGCAGGGCCAGACAAATACTGACAGTGGGCATACCAGATTCTTAAAAGGTGACAAAGCTAGGGTTTCTTGTGGCTTGGGGGGAGCGTGTGGGCAGCTGGTGTCCATATGCGCGGGCCCAGGTCTACATGCTTGTCTTTTGCCATGGTATTCCCAGGCCGTGGTTTGTCTGGCCCTGCCTATGGAGCATTTGGTGGTTTTGGTCTTAAGAAGCAGCTTAGCAAAGTCTGTTTATGCCAAAAGGAAGCCACCAGTAAATGGACTGTTGGGACCTAACCGATGGTCGTTGAAAGTTTGTAGATATTGTAGATTTCTGGAAGAAATTGATGCAAATAATCCTACTATGGGATGTGCGTGTAGCTGCTGCGGGATCGCGCGCTGAACTGATACATTATGGGACAGTATCATGTGACTTCTTCTCCGTTGTGAGAACTTCGTCGGCAAAGCAACCAGACATAAACTTATGACTGATTCATAGATGGGATGAGTAGTCTACCTTCTGGTTGGCCCCCGATAGAAAATCAAGACGTGGGCTAGTATGTTATAACGCGACGACATGGTTTAGATCAATAAATCCCTTATTTATCAGATCACCTTTTGCAACAAGCAAAAAGTTCACAGAAACCATTCTTTTGATGCTTGACCAAAACATCACATAAATTATAAGTAAGTAATGGATAATTCTAACAAACATTTCTAACTAGATTTAATAAATCCTGCCTCTGACCACCTTACGACACACGGGTATTATGGCTTATATCTCATCTTAGTGCAAAAAGGCTGTAACTGCATCTGGGTCAGCAGGGTAAAAGGTACCTCCGTGAGGGTCGTCACTGAGGTACCTTTTACCTTGCAGACCCAAGATGCAGTTACAACCTTCTTGCACTAAGGCGACGATCTCTTCCTATTCTATAGAATGTTAATTGCCTATTCAATAGGAATACACATTGAGTGAATTAATGACACACGACTTAAACTTTAAAGGTTAAAAACACAGATTCAATTAACAATAATCACTATAAGAATATGTTAATCCTGATATCTACCGGTAAATTAATACACAAGGATGAAGTATGCATGCAAGGGAGGAATCGATTGTACATGTATATGCAATCTAACTTAAAATTTTAACTAAAAATGTGGGATCCTGGTGCAAAGGGAACATGCCTCAACTCGTGGGTAGAAAAAAAAAACAACAAGAAAAATAATTCTGGCTAGACTGATACCTCTGATAAACTGTGTTTAGAAGATAATTCCAAACACAGTCTGATCTGTGAGAGGATAGAATGGATGAAGGAGAGAAAGCAAAACAAAAACTAATCAAGGCAAAGGAATTTGGTGATATCACAACAAACGATTCAAAATATCTACACAAATGCTCTTTCTTACTAATTGGCAGGTTGGCTTACATATTAGATTACAGAGTTACAAGCACTTATCAGAGGTGAAATTGGATTATTTTATCAAATTAAGCAAGGTTTTTGGTTTGGAAGCGCTGTTCATCGAATGGAGAAAAACTTACCTGTTTCATTTTCTCTATGAGAACTTTGATAATCGACGACCCAGCTCTGACCGTAATCTCTACCCGATACGCTGCATTCAGAATCTGAAGCGCAAACATTTCAATTACATCAAGCATGCAAACACTACTTGTGATGATTTTATGGTAAGCTCTTCCTACCAGAACATAAGAGATATTAACAGGTACAATCATTTTTACCAGGTGTGTACTGCAAGACATTTTTATTTTTATGGAAACTGGAAGGAAATTCAGATTTTTGGCCTTTTTTTTTAAAAAAAAACATTTAACACACCATGCACCCGGAATGATGCCAAGAACTTTTGGAGTTGACACAGTGTATTTCATTATTACTGAAACTTAGGCTTGCACTGAATATTAATTGTCTCACCTATAAGCCGAAACTGACTTTGAAAGAAAAAATTCGGGTTATAGGAAAAAGTTTTAAAATGGATTTTCTCTTTATTCTATTCAAATAAAACCTCACCCATAAGCCGGATTTGAGTTTAGGGGGAAAAATTAATCTAACAACCATCTACCGTAATCTCCCGCGTAGAAGACTCGCTGCGCGTATAAGACGCACCCCAAACTCAGCACATGCATTTTCGCGTATAAGACGCACATTTTAATGCTCAATTTTGTAAATCCAGTACTGTTCCATAGTAAAATTACCCCTCGTATAGGACGCACCCCCAACTTGTAGAAAGCCTATAAGATGCAGTAGGGATTTGTTTGGCGTAGAGGACGCGTCTTATATGTGGGAGATTACGGTAATTACCTCTCTGAGTGCCATGGTGGTGCGGACTGAATCTGTATTCTCGCGGTCAGATTGTTCGAGGCTCTCTAGGCAGCGAGTTAGTACGCCAGTATAACTGTCTTTGAGGATATTGACGGAGCCGAGCAGTTTGCCGGCTACTGCGGTGTTCAATGTACTCAGTACTAACTCCTGGATCTGCTCGGTGCAAGACTTGAGGTCACGCGGTGAGAGGATCTCACCCTGGTCAGGGTCCATGATGTGAACACCTATGGAGGACAGGCAGAGGGAGAACATTTAAAAAACTGCACAAATAATGAAAATGCATGATTAGGCCAGACCAAATTAAATTTTTAATTTGGTCTGGCCTTTCTAACTCAGAATTAGCACTTGCTGGATGACAAAAACCATAAAACCTACGACTTTGTGCACATTTTTACCAGGGAAGTGACAAAGTTTAATACAGGCATCTTAAAATCTAATACCAGAATTCCTGATAAACCTGAAAAAGTGGACCCTCTGATATTAACTTCATATTTGTGCATACAGGAAGAAAGATGCATTTGGGTAGAACAAAGGCATCATCAACTTGTCACTAGCATGTGAGCCAGTGTATCGATATCATGATAAACTAACAAAACTGTATGAATCGATAGGTATATCTGTACTGTAGGATTATTACAGAGGATTAGATACAACAAAGATTTTTTTTAATATATCTTCATTGTGTATTCCATTCAATTAAATACTTCATGTGGCATATGATCAAAAAAGCAGCGTGGCTTTTGTTTAAAGGATCCAATCTTGTGCAATTTTGAATTGAAAAGCACGGCAATAAATGCAATGGATTGCTAAAAGAAAGGTTTCATCTACTACAGCTCAAGAATTGAGAGAAACTTACTGCTAGTAGTCCTAACTTTATATATAGAAGGTATATTATTAAGTTCAGGGTGCACACAGGAAGGAGGATACACAGACACCCATTTTTGTTATGAAGGGCATTTAAACAAATACCAGGAAGAGCGGTTTTTGCTTTGTAGACTAATTTCTTTCTTTCTTTCTTTTTTATTTAGGAAGTTCTCCTAAAGAAATACTTTGTACACTACGTTCTTATTGTATATGTTAATCCTCACTTTGTCCAAAGGAAAATGCCTTATTGGCCACACACTCTAAGCAGTAAATACACCACAATGAAATTCAAAACCATGAAAATGAAAATGTGTTTTTCAATACAATATAAATAGCTCCACTTCACCAGGCCATCATTTAACCACCACCATTGACTCTATGTGTAGGGGTAGGGTCAAGTTTACCCTAGACATACCTGCCTAGTGATTAATGTGTCAAACCTAAACTCTCTGGGCAATCCTTATAGAAGGTATAGTATAGGATGAAAGTATTGATGATTCACCGGGCTCTCAGATTTTAAATACTAAATTGAAAGAGTCTTTCTGAGAATATTCTCGTGCATTAACCCTGCTTATCATATGGACACATCCTTAAACATAGATGAGAGGAACTGTGGACTTGTAGTAGGAAATACCATTCAACCCCCTACAATTTACCATTTATCAAAGACGAGGCTGTAAAGTCGTGGACAAGCGAGCCTCCGCCCCTGGATTTCACAGATCCTGCCCAAACAAAACAATCAAGTTTGATCATAAAATATCCTATTTCTTCAACTTCAAATGAGATCCTGTGCTAACACACTCTATGTTTACGTGTATTTCAATGTCTTAAGATTAAAAAAAAAAAAAAAAAGATTAAAAAATGACATGTTTTCATCACCGAGTCGTAAAAAGGAGTGATGATAAGGTTTCACATTTCTTTTTTATTTCTGTATAAAAGGGTCGGCCCCACATGCCCTACATTAGAGAGGGTAATAGACTCCACCGGTGTTTCCCCTTTTCAATATATATACATAATGTGTTGCCCAGTTTCGATGTGCTTGTGCTTTCTCTTTCATATGTACACATTTTACATTATAACAATGTTAAGAAGGTGTTAGCAGTATCGGGGCATGTAGTGTTTGCATTGAGTTAAATGAAAGATAAAATATGATGGTGTCAGCAAAGTGCTATTAAATACAAACACCAGGAATCAAATATGTTTTTGATGGATCAGCATTTTCTATTGAAGGATAAACTGTCAACGTAATCAGGGTGTATTAGCATCTCGACAAAAACGTCATTACAAGCATTAACTTGTAAATGTCTGAGTTTGTTTATGGCATTAGTATACAGCTTATTAAGTACTGCCGACTGAAATCGTTAAAAGGAACATGTTGGGTCATAGTCACTGTACAGATTACTAAGTACCACAACAGAATAGTGCCATCCTCATCCACCCCCTGCCGCCCACATCCACACCACCTTACACGGTATGTAGTGCAAATAAGTACATAGACTGGCCACAGTCTACACATTTTATTCATTATTCTTTTCCCCCATTTTATCCCTGGTGTTACCTTGCAAATCATAAACATATGGGTGCTTCCATAAAGTATGTATATACCAGCAGTGGGGTTGGGGAGGGTTGGTTTGTGAGAAATTGCACGCACGCACAGCCTTGATTTCAGCAGATGGGGCGGGGGGGGGCAATTCACGGAGGAAATGTGTTTCATACTTTGTGGAATCCCTCATATCATAATCCTCAGGGACTTAGTCAAGTCTACAGGTGCCCTATGGATGTGGACATCCGAGCATACCAAAGCATGCCTTTTTTACACCCTCCCTGTGTGCATTACTGTTGGGACAGACGCCGCAGGAGGGAGTAGGGTCACACCCATTCTTACACCACTCAGTTATTACCCTTTAAGGGCCGCTGAGTGCATCATGCCCATTGGTCGTCATGATGCACCAATGAAGTGCTGGTGAGACTGCTCGCAACATCATGCCAACCCGACAGGACTGTATCAAGTCCCATAGGGCCGGCATGATGCTTGAATGCAGTCCTCGCCATTCATGCATCATGACGACCAATGGGCATGATGCATTAATGCACTATCGGCCCCTAAGGAATCGATATCAATAACATTTCACACCATCCTGCCTTAATATACTGCCATATGACAGCACTTGTATACAACATGCATAATGTTATACTGATATGTTGTTTTCAAACAAAACATGAGACCAGGAAAGAGAAGAGCAACACACTTGTGTATTTTAACTCTGTTTTTTCACATTCACCTCCTACAAAGCTTATTTCCCTCTAACCAGGAGTGCACTGATTTTGGACTTGATAAATATTGATTAATTTCTCGCTCTACACCCTCATTATGCAGGTTAGAAAGATTAAGTTGTACTACAGAGAAAAGAAAAGATCTAAACCACTGACAAGAAGGTGACGATGCTAAATAAACTTTCATTCTTACTGGGATGATTGTAATGCTCCAGTGCCTCGCCTGAAATGTAAGAGTGTAAGCAAGTCATGAATTCTGAACACGTCTAAGATTGTTTATTTGGTGCAATTTTTTTAACTCACAGGTGCAATAAACATACATTTTCACCCTCCACACCTGCCCTCTTACAAGTAGCGATAACTGCCGCGTGTAAGCCGCACACATTTGTGTAACCCACACCCCAAACCTTTGGGGAATTTGTAAGTCGCACATAAGGGTCGAAAACTGAAGGTTTAGAATAGTTTTATATAGAATCAAATGCCTTTTTTTTGACTTGCAAAATTCTTCCATGTAATTTTTTTCTTAAAGAATCAAATGCCCACCTATAAGCCATATGTCTTGTTTCCACGGACTGTTCCTATAAGCCACAATAAATCTCTGGTTTGTGTATACCGCAGTGGCCCGCATAAGCACCCGGGCGCTCATTGATTTCAATTTAACTGTATCCGCCGGCACTTATAAGAGACAGGCACTAATATTTGAATACTGTTTTTAGTGCTTAAGATTTATTTTAATACCCCTATACACCTGAGACTTATTCGAGACCGGCACTTATTTGAAACCCCCCGCACTTAAATTGGCTATTGCGGTAAGCAATATACAGTCGCAGCGGTGATTCAGAATATGCTACTATTATTTCACTTATCGTATAGCATGACGGTCATAAACAGATACACCCAAACTGAGTCAGTTTTAAATCAATATTTTCACAGGGGTGATGGCATGGCAAGCTACATTTGTTTATTCAATACAGGATCTCCTCATGTAATGACATAGTGAACTCTGGTATCCTATACTACTGTAAAACCCTGCATATAAGCCGCATCTGCCTATAAGCTGGACTTTGACTTTGAGAGAATGCTATAAGCCACAACTGGGTTCTGAAAGGGCTGCCATTCCCTACGATTGGCTATATGTCTATAAATAAAAACCCCGTGAATAAGTCATACCCCGAGTTCACAATGTTCTAGAAGCCGCACAAATGGTCTGTGATGGTCTATAAGCCATGGTTTATAACAGGAGCAGGGTTCTCCTCACACTGCAATGACACCGGCGGGCCGCCGGCGTCATTTTTACTACCGCTGGTGTCAAATAACCCCAGAATCGCTGCCGGTGTCATTTTAGCTCTCTGTAGGTTTATGAATTTTGAAAATGCATCAATTATAACCAAAGTTATGCCCCTTTTAGCACTTTTTCTGGGTCAAAATATGTAATTTCTTGTGAAAAGGATGGGCAAATCTACTATTATGAATATCTTAACCACCATTTATCACTATAATGGGCATCAAAACCATAATTATTTGCAAGTTTGCATAATGACTTTCGTACATTGTCTTGCTCGAGGTTTACAGTGTGATTTTTGAATCTGCGGAGAACCCTGAGGAGTGTGAAATACCAAAACCAATTTAGGCTGAAGTTCACTGAACAGCCTTGTTAAGATTTGTAAATAACATCTTTACATTACATTTAAGTTACTCAAATGGTCAAACAGTAATAGTACATCACTTTCAGATCTAAAGGGAGGCCAAAGATTACCTTTGGGATACTAGGATTTGTTAATTTGAGATGATGTTATTTTTCTGTTGAGCATGAAAAAGGCTGAAATCTGCCTTTAGGCTGAGATTTCACACCCCTGTTTATATACAGGGTTTTACGGTGTAGATTGTTTACAATTGACTACAATTCACCAGTAGACCACCATGGACTGCAGTAGATGAGGGTTCAATTGTCCTCCTGTCACCTGTGGTCCAGTTCACCGTACACGACATTACGTGTAACATCATCTAAGCTGAAGGTTACTACAATGACAACTCATGAATAAGGTGTACACACGTATAAGATGCCGACAGGTCTTTGTTTTTAGTGTCTTGTAATACGTAGTACTAATTTATTATACCGTAGATTTATCACACCTATCAGACACACATTAACTTTTAAGGAAATCTTATTAGGCACAGCTGAAGTCATCCATAAATATTTGCATGTGTACCGTATTTAACATACCCCGGTAGATAGTGCCCAGTGCGCTTAAAAGAATATCTGAAAACCCCATCTCTAGTTTTAAAGGGCTTAATTGTGCCCCCTATTTCTAGGGTCTTTTTCACTTTCAAATATGGCCAAAAAGAAGGGCTGCGCACTTATTAGAGTATTTTATTTAACTATTCATGAGGCACGTGCCAGCCCAATATTGCTTATCAAAATGAAGATGGTAGTCAGCAATAACAATTTTCAAAACTCAAACTCATAATACTATACCTCGGGTACAAACTGATTCTATCTCTTTATCCTTTCTGTCATAAATTGCTCAGATGAATCTGAAAGCACCTGTTACCACTGGTGTAACCGTACAACATCACTTTTACTACGTCCTATCAATGGGACCTTAACCAGGATGCCACAATCTACAATAGCCAAGGTATCACTTACTACTTTGATAATAGATGGACGTTATTTGTACGTTTATGATCACGACATACAATCATTGGATATGATGTAATACAATTAGATTTATTCAGCAATAATAAAAGTCAATTTATAGATTCATTGTCACAAAATGATGAATTATAAGGACGGTCCTAGAAGGGAGTGTGTTTAAGAAGGACATCTGTTAAAGGGAATCATTCCTATAAGGTAATTTAAGGGGACCTGTAAACCTCTCAATAGATTCCCAAGTATACAATCTCAGTTATAAAATGATATACAACAGCTACTTTGTGTCCCACATTTATGTAGGCCTAATGCACTGATGCTCTCATCATAAGTGCGTACTCATAATTTCTCTATTGTAGACTCACGCCTATAAGCCACCGATTACACGCAAACCAGGAGCTTATATCATGGCTTATAGGATCGCCCCCAAACAGGAGTTTGACTTATGGATATTTCACCCTATAGAACAGTATTTCAAAATTTTCAAGTTCCAAGTGTAGCAGGGTTGTGATTTATAGAAGGGTGCATATTATCCGCGCGAGTTTACAGTAGTAAAGGGAAGCGAACTTGGTGAGTGTGGCACAATGAACCTTTAGGGGCCGGGATTGCATGAATGCATGATGTCCATTGGTCGTCATGATACATGAATATAGCCCTGGCGAGTAACTCGCCAGGGCTACTTTCATGTTGTATCATGCTGACCCTACCAGGATTTATCCAGTTGCGGAGGGTTGGCATAATGCTCCAATGCAGTGCTGGCGAGCAGTATCGGCACGACTCCATTAGTGCATCATGACAACTAATCGGCATGATGCACTCCTGCATTAGCTGCCTTAAAAGGGTTAACAGTGCGTCCATATAGTCTGCGTGTGTGTATCATCGTGAAGTAGCACTTGGTGAACAAAAAAAGGAGTGGTTTCTTGTCTACAAGTGTAATAATATCCACTCTCCCTGCGCTACACTGATATCTTTTATATCAGGTTGAGCAGAATATCTTACTTTAAAAATGCAGACCAGGGTTCCCAACATTTACGGGTCATGGATTTAACTGACTTTTAACTGACATTTATCCACTTTTACCTGACCAAATATTGGATAATTCACAGGGGTTCACGAAAAGATTCACCAGCTCCGAAGCAAGGATGCTCAAGAAATTTTGCAAATTCGTGTGAAATCTTGACAGTCACCCCCTTATAATAGTCAAAATACCATTTTTAACTGACTTTTAACTGACTTTTCCCCAAAATATCTTCTTAACTGACTTTTAACTGACCTTTAAAGAAAAATGGGTTTAACTTCTTTGTACACCAATATACCAAACCGAGAAGGAGCCATGTCTATTTACAAGTACCTGTACCACAATAGAACTCCTCCGATGGGAGAGTTGTCAAATGAGGCCATCTACACTCTATTGTGGATAGTACTCACTAAAAACAACTTTGACTTCAATGGTAAACATTACCTCCAAACAGGAGGTACTGCTATGGGCACCAGAGTAGCACCCACATATGCTAACTTACTTATTTATGGCCCATCTAGAAGAATCCAAGGTATACACCTATAAACTACAGTCATTGATTTGGTTGAGATTTATAGATGACATATTCTTCATCTGGCCACATGGTCAGGAAGAATTAGACAACTTCACTCTCTACCTGAACAGAATCCATGATTCCATCAAGTTCACAGTAGTTACTTCAACCACACAGGTGGACTTTTTGGACGCCATTGTACAGGTAGACAGTGAAGGTAATATCTCCACTGACTTGTACACCAAACCTACAGACAGTTCCAATTACCTCCACTTTACTTCAGCCCACACCCGTCAAAGTAAAATGTCTAAGGCTGTGCCACAGGCATGTTGAGCATTGTCTTTTTTCGGGGTTAAATGTACATATGTTAGGGTGTTATCTGATTACCTTGTCTCCAGTACCACCAATGTAGTGGGCAGTGATATCACCAGAATCAGAATCTAGTGCCTGTAGCTAATTGACCAATACACGCTCATCTGTACTAGTCACAGAGCACTCGTGAGAGGTTAAGTGTTAATCACATCTTTATTACCATAACCACAAATACCAACCAGATGAATATGAACATAATATGATTACCAAATAGTCTGTAATGTCCATGGGGAATGCACAGTTACTATACTCTCATCCCAATACATGCCAAGTCCAAACACAGAGTCCACACTAGTCTCCATAATCATATAGAGTGTCCAATGCCGTTGAGTCACAGAGTGGCAATCTCACAATCACTATCTCCATATAGTTCCTAGTGAGCATATGTGAGAATAATCCAAGTTCCTCTCCTGTCATGGTGTCAGTGCTGCCTCCAGTCCCACAGAGCAAATGACTACATCCTTCCTCTGAGCAGCAGTCTGCCCTAAGCTTATAAAGCAGAAGGTCAAACCACCAAGTCATGAACCCACAGGTCAAAGTTAGTAGTTCATACTTGGGTCATACCTGTGTTATTCAGGGTTCATACATAAGCAGGATGAGCTCACCAGGAGCAGAAGGTCAAAGCTCCCACTCATGAACTCATAGGTCAAAGTTAGTAGTTCGTACTTGTGTCATCCCTTGGTCATCTAGGGTTCATACACGATCAGTATGATCTCTCTGCTCATCACTCACTCCCGCTGCTGGGGAGCAGTTCATCGGGTGCAGTTGGTGCACTTGTCATCAGCATAAATTATGTTCTCATGTACTGTGTACTCTGTGCATTCCCATATCAGTGTTTCTTAGTATATAACACAATTATATACATGTATGTAATTAAGCATTAGTGTGAATTGCTCTACCTTAATAAGCTCAATCCAAGTTGTGTGTGAGTGAGTATTCCTGCTTCTCACACGTCAACAGGCACAAGTATGATTGACTATCATGTACTATGGCCATAACTCACCAGGGCTGCAATGTTAGACATTAACGTCTAGTCAATCAGATAATAAGAGTGTGTAAGTGATCCTGTTTTTAAAGGGCTAAAAGTCAGTAATGCATGTGTGCAAGGTTTAAAGGTTCCCTTCAGAGAGGCGCCTGGGCAGGCATGGTAGTTTGGTCAAGATAACTCTGTATGGGAGGAGCCCCAGGACAGGGTATATCTGTCTATGGCAGACTGAGTCTGAGAGTGCCTGTAAGAGTGGCAGTGGGGACTGAACAACACTCTTGTAGTGGTGTTTTGAGATTGGCTAGAGCAGAACTAGTTGAGTACCTCAAGGGACACAGAGTGTTAGTGCATCATACCTTTCTTAGGCTTAGGGTAATAAGGCCTTTGTGTGGTTGTACATATATATATATATATATATATATATATATATATATATATATATATATATATATATATATATATATATATATATATGTAGGTGGACTGTTAAAGGGTTAAGGATTACCTGGAGGTGTGACAACATCAATACTCTATTCCCATGTGTAAATAATCTGCTGGTAGCCCTTTTTATATGCCTTGTCAGCACAATAGATTTATACAGGGTCCCTGTCCTATAAGGTAACAGCTTTGCAATGCTCATGGAGACACTGTATCAGCAAAATATGGTAAGGTTTAGATAGATGTAAATACTTGATTGACATCTAGTCAATCAAGTAATAAGAGATATCCCATATGGTCAATTCTTACGAATTAGACGCATCTGTTCTGATGACACTAAGTTCTTAGAACACTATATCAATGGAGGCAAACATTTTGTGAGACGTGGATACCCCCAGCCTTCATCTCACAATGCTTTCTTAAAGCCAGTGAAAAGAACCGCATGGATCTTTTGAAGACAAAATCCTTAAAATCCATAGAAAAAGAGAAAATGAAAGCTAGTTTCTTAGTCTCCACTTTCATCCCTGGATTTAATGGTATAAATCGTATTGCAAAGAAAAACTGGGACCTCCTAGGAAAATCCTGCAGCACGAGAGACATCTTCCAAGATGGCTTCAGGATGTCACATAGATGCCCTAAAAGCCTGAAAGATATGTTGGTAAAATCAAAATTACCACCTGAAGAGCCCTTGACTCCAAAGCCAAACAAAAACAGGTGTCTTTCCTGGCCTAAATGCAACTATTGTCCCCAATTGGACAAAAGTGGCAAAATAAAGTGCACTGTCACAGGCAGGGAATACACCAGTAAATACAATGTGTGTTACTCCAGCACAAATTTGATTTACTGCATCACCTGTAAATTGTGTGGCATACAATATGTCGGCCAAACCGAGAATGCCATAAAAACGAGATTTTCTGACCACTTTGGAAAAATCCGGCGCAAAGAATTAAAAAAAAAGTGAGGTCTCACGTCACATGAATTCCTGCTCCAGTCGTGGACAAGACTACAAACACAGGGATTTGACCATCCATGTGGTAGACTTTATCCATGCACATTCAAAATCCACTAGGGACAAAAACCTAAGGAACATAATTGAATATAATTGGATCCAGAGACTCCATACAAATGCCCCCAGAGGCTTCAATGTGAGTGACCCTTCGGTTCACTAGATGACACCTGAACTGGTCCCCAACTGGGTTATTGCCATGTACAACTAACCCAATTTCCCTAACGGGATATTACCTGGTAAAGGACCTAAGGTAAAAATAGCACCATTTCCATCATTGGACTTGGATTTTAGCATAAATAAGATTTTTTTCACTTTGAAAAATTATAGACCTACCAGAAAAAATTCTAAAACCCCATTTAGAATTTTATAAATTAATTTTTATTCTAAATAAAAATTATTTGTGAATTTTTCTAACACCCAGGTTGACCAAGTCAACATATGGATGTCATTAAAATACACAAGGGTTTTTTTGAACACCGGTACACACATTGTGCCAAGTCAAAAATTACCCACCCACCATCCCTCAGTTGGTGGTACCGCTCAAATTATTTTTTATCAATTTAACACTGTTTAAACTGACAAGAATAATTTTATTTTAATGCAGTCTGAAGATCCCCACAGGTGAAACCACCCAGTTCCTCTATTTAATATCCACTGGGATAATGAGGTCACACTGACCCAGTTACTACACATCCATGGTAACTATTCCAGTGACAACAAATCCGTGCCTAACAACGGGCCATGATTGGTCAATCCAGGTCACATGCTATTTGCTATAAAAGGGCACTTAAAAAAATTGAGGGCCCATTCCAGCGGTAACTGCTTAACACTACAGATACCCTGTGTCAAACAACCAAAAATGGGTTTAACTGATTTTTAACTGACCAGTGGGAACCCTGGCAGACACAAACTTTTTTCACTCACCCGAGCCATTTTCACTACAGTCTAAAATACAATGACCCTTTCTTTACCTTTGCTTTTAGATAACACAAGGGGTCAATGTTTAGGAGATTATGTTAAGGATTCAATTGAAAATTTAGGATCTAAGATCTATGATCAAGAGGCCCGTGTTAAGGATGCAATTGAGAGGATTGAATTTAGGATCTGTCATCTATGATCAAGATATTAGGATTTCATATTTAAATTTGACGATCAATTCTGAGTTTAATATCAATTCTAAAAGCAGTTAAATTGCAGTGCGTTTCCCGGATTAGAAATTTATCCCATATTTTCGGCAAAGTAAACACAGCAAAGCTGTAATGCCGTGCATATTCATATCATGTTCTAAGAAGTATAGAATTGATTTACAACATTTTTAATATGATCTTAGATCAAAATTTTCAGAACAAATATTATTTTAATACGGAATATAAAAGCCCTTCATATGTTGTGTGTTTTGCAATTTATTAATCTATAACATACTTTCAGGAAAGTAAACACAGCAATGCTGTAATGCCGTGCATATTCCTATTAAGATCCAAGGAAAAAAGATCATTATATATGAACTCTATGGCCTTTGGAATGGACCTATACTTAAATATATGCTCTGATTGTGGTGCTTCCTCGCTCTCCATGTAAAATCCTGTCCCATTGCTATAGTATGGAGTAAACCTATGCCTGGATTAAAATATGCAAATAAGGAATGTGTGTGAGGGTTGGGAGTAGTGTGGTGGTGGTATTGGTGGTGGTGGTGTCACAATGGTCACTAACATCCATCTGATAACTTTTGAAGATCAAAATTGACCACATATGACCTGGATCCCTGTGATTCCTGAAACCAAGATGGCCGACACACAAGGAAAACAAAAGAATTAGGTAGTTGAGGTGTCCCAATGGTCACTAACATCCATCTGATAACTTTTGAAGATCAAAATTGACCACATATGACCTGGATCCCTGTGATTCCTGAAACCAAGATGGCCGACACACAAGGAAAACAAAAGAATTAGGTAGTTGAGGTGTCCCAATGGTCACTAACATCCATCTGATGACTTTTGAAGATCAAAATTGACCACATATGACCTGGATCCCTGTGTTTCCTAAAACCAAGATGGCCGACACACATGTAAAAACAATAAAATTGGGTAGTTGAGGTGTCCAAATGGTCACTAACATCCATCTGATATCTTTTGAAGATCAAAATTGACCACATATGACCTGGACCCCTGTGTTTCCGAAAACCAAGATGGATGACACATATGGAAAACAATAAAATTAGGTAGTTGAGGTATCCCAATGACTACTAACATCCACCTCATAACATTGAAAGATCAAAATTGACCATATTTGAGCTGGATCCCTGTGTTTCCTAAAACCAAGATGGCAGACACACAAGGAAAACAATAGAATTAGGTAGTCGAGGTGTCCCAATGGCCACTAACATCCATCTGATATCTTTTGAAGATCAAAATTGACCACATATGACCTAGATCCCTGTGTTTCCTAAAACCAAGATGGCCGACACACATGGAAAACAATAAAATTGGGTAGTTGAGGTGTCCCAATGGTCACTAACATCCATCTATAACAAAAGCGTTAAGTGTACATCAATGCATCATGCAACCCATGAAGGGTTAAATGTGCATCAATGCATCATGCAATCTATAAAGGGTTAAGTGTGCATCAATGCATCATGCCATCCCTCAAGGGTTAAGTGTGCATCAATGCATCATGCCATCTATAAAGGGTTAAGTGTGCATCAATGCATCCCTAAAGGGTTAAGTGTGCATCAATGCATCATGCTATCCATGAAGGGTTAAGTGTGCATCAATGCATCATGCTATCCCTAACGGGGTTAAGTGTGCATCAATACATCATGCTATCCATAAAGGTCTAAGTGTGCACCAATGCATCATGATATCCATAAAGGGTTAAGTGTGCATCAATGCATCATGCAATCTACAAAGGGTTAAGTGTGCATCAATACATCCATAAAGGGTTAAGAGTGCATCGATGCATCATGCAATCTACAAAGGGTTAAGTGTGCATCAATACATCTATAAAGGGTTAAGTGTGCATCAATACATCATGCCATTCATAAAGGGTTAAGTGTGCATCAATGCATCATGCCATCTATAAAGGGTTAAGTGTGAATCAATGCATCATGCTATCCATAAAGGTCTAAGTGTGCACCAATGCATCATGCCATCCATAAAGGTTTAATTGTGCATCAATGCATCATGCTATCCCTAAAGGTTAAGTGTGCATCAATGCATCATGCAATCTACAAAGGGTTAAGTGTGCATCAATACATCCATAAAGGGTTAAGAGTGCATCGATGCATCATGCAATCCACAAAGGGTTAAGTGTGCATCAATACATCTATAAAGGGTTAAGTGTGCATCAATGCATCATGCCATTCATAAAGGGTTAAGTGTGCATCAATGCATCATGCCATCTATAAAGGTTAAGTGTGCATCAATGCATCATGCAATCTACAAAGGGTTAAGTGTGCATCAATACATCCATAAAGGGTTAAGAGTGCATCGATGCATCATGCAATCTACAAAGGGTTAAGTGTGCATCAATACATCTATAAAGGGTTAAGTGTGCATCAATGCATCATGCCATTCATAAAGGGTTAAGTGTGCATCAATGCATCATGCCATCTATAAAGGGTTAAGTGTGAATCAATGCATCATGCTATCCATAAAGGTCTAAGTGTGCACCAATGCATCATGCAATCTATAAAGGGTTAAGTGTGCATCAATGCATCATGCCATCCCTCAAGGGTTAAGTGTGCATCAATGCATCATGCCATCTATAAAGGGTTAAGTGTGCATCAATGCATCCCTAAAGGGTTAAGTGTGCATCAATGCATCATGCTATCCATGAAGGGTTAAGTGTGCATCAATGCATCATGCTATCCCTAATGGGGTTAAGTGTGCATCAATACATCATGCTATCCATAAAGGTCTAAGTGTGCACCAATGCATCATGATATCCATAAAGGGTTAAGTGTGCATCAATGCATCATGCAATCTACAAAGGGTTAAGTGTGCATCAATACATCCATAAAGGGTTAAGAGTGCATCGATGCATCATGCAATCCACAAAGGGTTAAGTGTGCATCAATACATCTATAAAGGGTTAAGTGTGCATCAATGCATCATGCCATTCATAAAGGGTTAAGTGTGCATCAATGCATCATGCCATCTATAAAGGTTAAGTGTGCATCAATGCATCATGCAATCTACAAAGGGTTAAGTGTGCATCAATACATCCATAAAGGGTTAAGAGTGCATCGATGCATCATGCAATCTACAAAGGGTTAAGTGTGCATCAATACATCTATAAAGGGTTAAGTGTGCATCAATGCATCATGCCATTCATAAAGGGTTAAGTGTGCATCAATGCATCATGCCATCTATAAAGGGTTAAGTGTGAATCAATGCATCATGCTATCCATAAAGGTCTAAGTGTGCACCAATGCATCATGCCATCCATAAAGGTTTAATTGTCCATCAATGCATCATGCTATCCCTAAAGGTTAAGTGTGCATCAATGCATCATGCCATCTATAAAGGGTTAAGTGTGCATCAATACATCCCTAAGGGGTTAAGTGTGCATCAATGTATCATGCTATCCCTAAAGGGTTAAGTGTGCATCAATGCATCATGCCATCTATAAAGGGTTAAGTGTGCATCAATACATCCCTAAGGGGTCAAGTGTGCATCAATACATCATGCTATCCATAAAGGTCTAAGTGTGCATCAGTGCATCATGCCATCCATAAAGGTTTAAATGTGCATCAATTCATCATGCCACTTAAAACTCCTAAAAAGTGCATCATACTTATGTGTACATGTATACATAAATATACATGTAGGTGGCCTTTAGTGGGCTAATAGTCAGTGGTGCTGAGAAACGCACCACCAGCAGAAGAGAACCACATGGTGCTGGGGGAGGTGGAGCCAGGCAGGTATGGGGCCACCCCAGGAGCACAGCCACCACCACCATTCAGAGGTGGGTGGGGGGAGGGGGGGGGCTCTATATACTATATACCATGGCTCTGCCTGGTGTCCAGGGCTACCACCACTGTCCCCAGGATCTACAAAAATGTCTAAGGATAGGGCATTGCCCTAAAATGATCTATGGGCAACTGTGTTCTATGTGCTATGCTAAACTATGCTTTAACTAATTGCTGACAAATAGTGAGTATTTACTGACATATATTAAATAGTTGCTCACAAATACTGCATTATTACCGACATAGGAAGAGGTACTGGCATTGACTGAATGCTGACAAAAACTGAGTAAAATATTGACATTTATTGACTAATTGCTGACAAATTGTATGTAAATACTGACATGTGTTGACTAATTTCTGATATTCAGTGACTAAGTACTGACATATCCTGAATAATTGCTGACAAAGAGTGAGTAATTACTGACATATATTGACTAATTTCTGATAAGTTGTGAGCAATTACTGACATATATCGACTAATTGCTGACAAAAAGTGAGTAATTACTAATATATATTGAATGATTGCTGACAAATAGTGAGCAATTACTGACATATAGACTAATTGTTGACAAATAGTGAGCAGTTACTAACATATATTATAATTATATTGACTAATTGCTGACAAATTTTGAGTAAATACTGACATATTTTGACTAATTGCTAACAAATGGTGAGTAATTACTAACATATATTGACTACTGATATATTTTTACAACTACTGACAAATAGTGAGTAATAACTAACATATATTGACTAATTGCTGACAAATAGTGCATTATTACTGACATATTTGGACTAATTACTGACAAAAAGTGAGTAATTACTGACAAAAAAATGAGTAATTACTAACATAAATTGACTAATTGCTGACAAATAGTGAATTATTTCTGACATATTTGCTGACAATGCATCATGCTATCCATAAAAGTGTTAACTGCACATCAATGCCTTGTCTATCAATAAAGGGTTGACTGTGCATCAATGCATCATGCTATCTCTAAGGGGTTAACTGTGTATCAATGCATCATGCCATCCATAAAGGGTTAAGTGCATCAATGCATCAGGTTATCCATGAAGGGTTAAAGTGCATCAATAAATCTTGCCATTCATAAAGGGTTAACTGTGTATCAATGCATCATGCCACCCATAAAGGATTAAAGTGCATCAATGCATCATGCCATTCATAAAGGGTTAAAGTGCATTAATGCATCATGTTATCCATGAAGGGTTAAATGTGCATCAATGCATCATGCTGTCCATTAGGGGTGAAATGTGCATCAATGCTTTGTAACATCCATAAAGGGTTAACTGTGCATCAATGCATCATGCTATCAATTAAGGGTTAACTGTGCATCAATGCTACATGCCATTCATAAAGGGTTAAAGTGAATCACTGCATCTTGCCATCCATAAAGGGTTAAAGTGAATCAATGCATCATGCCATTCATAAAGGGTTAACTGTGCATCAATGCATCATGCTATCCATAAAGGGTTAACTGAATCAATGCTACATGCCATCCATAAAGGCTTAAAGTGAATCAATGCATCATGCCATTCATAAAGGGTTAAAGTGCATCAATGCATCATGCCATTCATAAAGGGTTAACTGTATATCAATGCATCATGCCATTCATAAAGGGTTGACTGTGCATCAATGAATCATGCAATCCATAAAGGGTTAAAGTGCATCAATGCATCATGCCATTCATAAAGGGTTAACTGTGTATCAATGCATCATGCCATTCATAAAGGGTTAACTGTGTATCAATGCATCATGCCATTCATAAAGGGTTAACTGTGTATCAATGAATCATGCAATCCATAAAGGGTTAAAGTGCATCAATGCATCATGCCATTCATAAAGGGTTAACTGTGTATCAATGCATCATGCAGTTCATAAAGGGTTAACTGTGTATCAATGAATCATGCAATCCATAAAGGGTTAACTGTGTATCAATGAATCATGCAATCCATAAAGGGTTAAAGTACATCAATGCATCATGCCATTCATAAAGGGTTAAAGTGCATCAATGCATCATGTTATCCATGAAGAGTTAAATGGGTATCAGTACATCATGCCATCCATAAAGGGTTAACTGCACATCAATGCATCATGCCATTCATAAAGGGTTAACTGTGCATCAATGCATCATGCAATCCATAAAGGGTTAAAGTGCATCAATGCATCATGCCATTCATAATGGGTTGACTGTGAATCAATGCACCATGTCATTCATAAAGGGTTAAATGTGCATCACTGCATCTTGCCATCCATAAAGGGTTAAATGTGCATCACTGCATCTTGCCATCCATGAAAGGTTAAATGTGCATTAATGCATCATGCTATCTATAAAGGGTTAGATATGCATTAATGCATCATGCCATTCATAAAGAGTACTGTGAATCAATGCATCATGCCACCCATAAAGGGTTAACTGCACATCAATCCATCATGCTTTCAATAAAGGGTAAAGTGCATCAATGCATCATATCATTCACAAAGGGTTAACCATGCATCAATGCATCATGCCATTCATAACGGGTTAACTGTGCATCAATGCATCATGCCATTCATAAAGGGTTAAAGTGCATCAATGCATCATGCCATTCTTAAAGGGTTAAAGTGCATCAATGCATCATGCCATTCATAACTGGTTAACTGTGCATCAATGCATCATGCTATCCATAAAGGGTTAAATGTGCCTCAATGCATCATGCTATCTATAAAGGGTTAGATGTGCATCAATGCATCATGCCATTCATAAAGGGTTAAATGTGCATCAATGCATCATGCTATCTATAAAGGCTTAAAGTGAATCAATGCATCATGCCATTCATAAAGGGTTGACTGTGTATCAATGCATCATGCCATCCATAAAGGGTTAAAAGTGCATCAATGCATCATAGGGAAGTATGTGCAGCCCCTGGACAGCCTGCTAATCCTGTAAGGATCACAGTGTGAATCAATGCATCATAAACCCTATACACTGCCCTATGTATACCCCTATAGAAACAGACACCAGTGCATTAAAGGGTTAAAATGGATTTTCACAGCTATATCCAGGGTGAGTAGACTTTCTTTGTCCATGCACTAACAGCCAATATTAAAAGGATACGTTGGTCCCTGTGCAACCCTATGTGTAATCCTATGAGTAAAAAAGGGCAATATGTGGCTAGGCTAGAGACTTGGTCATGACAAGTCTACACTAGAAGGGCGATTCAACATCGGTGAACATGGTTCTTGTAACTATTCTATGGTCTGTCTAAGACCATAGAATAATAACAGGTCCACCAACACCACCACTGCCACCACTTCTATGCTTGACTGATTTGCAGATTTTAATCCAGGTATAGGCATACTCAATACTGTACCTATGACAGGATTATACATGGAGAGCGAGGAAGCACCACTATGAGAGCTTGTATTTAAGAATGGGTCCCCTCCTATAGCCGTTCATTCTTAAGAATGAACGGCAATTAGCACAGGCATCATACTGCCTTCCAGCAAGAAAAATGAAAAAAAGGCTGCAATTTGATGACCACTCTTTTGAAGACACGCGCTATTTGTCACTCAGACCAACATCCAGCCCCACCCTATCCTGTGTGACATACATTATACCGAGTTAGCGGTATAGCCAATGGGCACAGCCATTGCTGAAGCTGGTTACCAGTGGTTATCACTGATAAGAGCTATCAGATGGGTACCATCTGCCCCCCCCCCTCGAGAGGCTTGCAGTGAATAGTTGGGACTATTTCATTGGCTGATAATCAATCCCACTAAGTCGGTATAGATTACTGTCTTTTAAGCACCCTGGCACATATTTGTTATCTTCTTTTTAGTGCTTCAATACGCGCTCAAGCCCCGATACTTATTCAGGATCAGCACTTATTTGAAACCCCAGCACTTTTGGTTTAACAGGCCAATAGTCCGCACCCACATGACGTCATTTCTTGCTGCGCGGTAGTGTTGGAGGTACTCCACTGGAAACCCTACCCACGCTCCCATAGGGAATGCACTTGTGCGATCTACCATGTCTCACAGAATCCTCATTTTCTCTTGATCCCCTTCCCCAAAACAATATTCCTTTCATCCAACAATACATAAAGACCATGTGCATCTTATGAGTGTTTTTCTGTGAAAATTGATATGGAATTAATACTGAAAATCTTATGTGGAAAAGGAAAATTATGCCATGCAGGGCCCGGGTGCAGGGTCAGGAGTAGCCTCAGTAGGTGTAGAGCATTGCCAGTGGCTACTGTGGCAATATACTACCCTATAAATAACTCTTATTTTCTCTGTATTGACTTGGCACTGTAAGACATCCTTTTAACCTTACATAGAAAATGACCAGGCGTATCAGAAGACACCAAACTTGTTAAGATTAGTGAAGAATAAGTGGTGGAAACCTTATCTGGAAATGGAAAGTTTTGCCATGCAGGAACGGCAGTAGGTGCAGCTCAGTGGCTACTCTTGCAATTTTCTACCCTGTACGTTTTTTTTCAATTTCCATTTGATTCCCTTTGAGAAATCATTTATGCTCTTCAGCGTATATACTTGAATATCATGTGCATTGAATGACACCCTATTGAATAATATGGATGAAAAATAAGTGGTGGAAACCTTATGGGGAAGTGGAAAGTTTTGCTGTGCGGGATCTGCAGTAGCCTGAGTAGGGGGGAGTTCAGTGGCTACTTTTGCAATTATCTTCTCTGTACATTTTTTTCAATTTCCATTTGATTTCTTTTGAGAAATCATTAATGCTCTTTCAGCATATAAACTTTATATCATGCGCATTAAATGACACCCTATTGAACAAGATTGATGAAAAATAAGTGGTGGAAAGCTAATGTGAAAGTATGAGGTTGTATCAGCAGTGGTGGTAGTGGTAACCTTCTACCTCTGCTCTGTTTACAGTGTGGTACTTCCACAATGGCCGCAGGTGCAGGAATACACATACAGTGGGCACGCTCTATACAGTACCCCCTCAAGGAGCCTTGTACTGCCTGCACCAAGTACTTTGATTATCTATGTCATGTATATGCTGTAGATAAAAGCAGATAATAGAAGAGTGTGATGTAACGACCGATATAGATTTGTCCTGATAGATAGAAATGATTGATAATGCATTCAGTGGAAGTTGCTTAACCCTCCAAGGGCCGCTGATGCACATGCAGCACTGGCGACTACTGGAGAGTAACTGATACATCATGACGATCCTACCGGGTTGATACACTCCCGGAGGGTAGTTATGATGCAGAAATGAAGTGCTGGCGAGCAGACTCACCAGTACTTCATTGGTGCATCATGACGACCAATGGGCATGATGCACTTCTCAGTGAGCGAACCCTTACCGGTATCTGGTAACAGGAAACATCAGTACCATTATCTAAATGCAGCTTTTTGAAATGGGTACACTTTCCTGTTATCCCAGTACAGTCGGGTTACTGAGAACTGTGAGAGTGAGTGAGTAATGGTTGTTTAACGCCAAGCCGACAGCTAAGGTCATATTCATGGCGGAAAAAGTACATTAGACATCACGTCACAAAGGAATACATGTGCCTGTGCCCGTGCATATGGACACCAGACATATGTAAGAAAGAGGGGACAGGAAAGAGGAGATTCAAGGAACGAATATGTGCCAGTGCCCGCGCATATGGACACCACCCACACTCAGAGAGGATAGAAAAGCAAGACATAGACCCCTTTTAAAGATGGCCTGGGGCTGGGGAGGCCCGACTGAGAACTGTACGAGCACCATACACATATACAGGGCACAGGGATAGTGTATACATCCTCTATATAACTGTCCTGTATATCTCGGGTGTATGTGCTACCTCAGTATTTCAGCTATTTAAAATGTATGGCTCTGAAATTCACCTTACAGATCTACCAAAGCCATAGGATATCTCAAATTGAGATTCAAGTCCAATGCCAGTGGCAGATTTAGATGGGGGAGCGGTGGTACGTTCTCCCTCCTTTTTCCAATACTTAATAGTTTAATTGTAAAATTTGGACCCTACAATTTGCTCAAAAATAGAGGGTGTGTCCCTTTCCTTTTGGACTGTGCCCCTTCCCTTTCCAAATCCTGGATCAGCCACTGAAAGTCTGGTCTTGTGTGTAAAGTACAGTACTACTTTTTACCGGGACCACCCCTACCAAACAAGACAGTCCCTGTTTTGTAACTTCAACCAGGTAATGGGAATTTAAGGAGTCTATAACTACTTATACCCCTTTAACTGATTGACTCTCAGATACACAAGGATGGTATCCTGCAGACCCTGCAGTGGATCCCTCCAATGCTAAAAATCTCCTCTTATATTCTATTATATTCCATTATAATGATATTGAAAATTTAGTGACACTGTCACAAGCCTAACAACACATCACCCAGGGACATTCCTTTAAATTCAGTGTGCGCCTTATACGTGGGGTATACCTTATATGCGAGGTATTATGATAGTCCCATGCAACTGCCGTGAACCAGGGTATTTTAAGCAGCTCTAGCTTTGAGACTGGGCACGGATGGAGTACATCATTGGTTTAACCCCCCACCCTACAAAAATCCCTACAATAGGCAGGTGGTTGTCATCACCTACTGATATCATTCTACCCCATCAAAACAAGCACAGATGTATACAGCTTCAGCTATAAGAGTAAATGGGGTCAGGAACGGTGTCAAACCACGTCTAGAGATTCTTTACGCTGGTTTTAGGATGGTGTCTCCAGGGAGGGGGGGGGGGTATTATTCATATGACTACATTACTTGTTACTGAAAGCCAACATGGGCGATAAAACAATACCCAGTACAATGGGTTTAATGAGCATGGCGTAATTTCAATGTTAACGTCATCTGTTACCTTAATGCCTCAAATTAGCTACCATTTTATGCTAATTTCGTGTGGGGGTATCAGAGAAAACATGTCATTTAAACACACATTTGGATAAGTGAAGACTTTCTTTTTTCTTTTTTTTTTCACTGGGTTTTCATCCATCCTTTCCTGGGTATCTGATGATTTGAGACAAAGACATCACATCAAGTTTCCCAAATTTGAGCTACCTGCTGCCTATTATGTGCTGGATATCAGTGTTTCATGTATGTATGGCAGGGTTCTCCTCACACTGCAATGATACCGGCGGGCCGCCGGAATAATCTTTACTACCACCGGTGTCAAATAACCCCAGAATCGCCGCTGGTGTAATTTTAGCTCTCTGTAGATTTTTGAATTTTGAAAATCCAGCAATTAGAACCAAAGTTATGCCCCTTTTAGCACTTTTTCTGGGTCAAAATATGTAATTTCTTGTGAAAAGGATGGGCAAATCTCCTAATATGAATATCTTAACCACCATTTGTCACTATAATGGGCATCAAACCCATAATCATTATATTGAAAGTTTGCATAACGATTTTCGTACATTGTCTCGCTCGGGGTTTACGGTGTGAGTTTTGAATCTGCGGAGAACCCTGTGTATGGTATAGTTTACCTGATATAAGACATCAATAAATTCAGAAAAGAGGTTTCACCACAGGTGCTAAATCGATATCATAAGTAGGCTATTGACACACACAAAGATATCAACCAAGGTCTTTGATATTGGCTATATATGAGAAAAAAAATCCATAGATTTCAGGGATGCCACTAATTGATCTCCAAAGATTCGGAAATCCTCCTAATTTTCTCAATTTCCAATAGGAAATACCTACAGGAATGAAAATGAAAAATTCGGAATTCCTAAAAAGTTAGGAAAAGTGGCAACTCTGAGATTTAGATAGCTGGAGTTGACTTAAGACATCAAATCAAAATGACTCGACATCAAACCAAAATGACTCATCATAAATGATTTGACATTGCAAGACACCAAACCAAAATGACTCATTATGATTAAAAAGCATAGTTTTAGTGCGATCTTCTTTATTTATTTATTTTTTTTTTTGCAGAATTGAAACAGAAAATCATTTCAACTCACCTTCAAACTCAAAGTCAGCAGCATTTTGTAAAAGGTCCTCCCTCATGTCAGCAATTGTCTCAGCAATGATCTTTTTGATTTCATCTTGCTTCTTTAGTGCCATTTCCATCAGCATGGAATACAGCTCTGTTTCCTTTTGCCGTGCGAATTCCAACCGCCGCGGCGTAATTGTCAGATCACGCTGCATATCAAAGGCAGTCTCAATGAAGTTTTGTAGGCAGCGTGCATGCACCACGTTTAACAGATTCGTGTTACGGACAAGATGGCTGCGGAGCACCTTTCTTACGAAACTCACAATATTGGAGAAATTGGAGAATTTGTCTATGAGGTCACTCTCCACTTTGTATGAGTTGGGATCTGGAGTCTCTTTGGATTGTGAGAGGAGATTTAAGTAGCCAATGTCCATGAGTTGTTGGAAGATGGTTAAACCCTGAGATATTTCATTTGCATCTGTCGCCAGTTTTTCACTAATGTTGTGCCGCTCTATGGCGTTCTGTAACGTCCGCATGGGAGCAACTTGTGTGTTGTTGATTAGAGTCTGTTTGAGCTCAAACTGAACTGGAGACGGCACTTTAACAAAGAGTACTGGTTGATCCCGGGAGACCCTCTTCAATTCCTTTAGATTCTCAATATCCTGCATGTATAGAGAGGTATACGTTAGTTTAGGGTTCATTGTAATAATGTCATATCATTTCACTAAACCATGAGAAGTATACTATGTGAGTGCCGACTGATTACACAGACGGATTTCACCCATTCCAAGAAATAGCAGTGAGGTGACGCAGACTAGTGCAGTCTTGATGACCATATTATGCTCATAGATGGTCTTTCAAAGCCTGAAGGTTGGGGGCATATAAGGGAGTTTTTTTTTTTTTTTTTATCCCATTGAGTTATTCAGAGATATGAGCTGTTTGAATCACATGTACCGTGAAACCTCTCACTCAAGTCAAGGATTTTTTTTTTCTTTTTTGCGTTTTTTTTTTAGATTCTATTAAAGCCCAATTCGGATTATTGTTTAGTTTGTCGGCTTATATGGATGGTTTGATTTCTAGTCGTTGCAGTTTAAAACAATTCAAATTGTACAAAATTCGGCTTATAAATTTCTTACACGTTGGGGGTGTGGGTCGACTTATAAGGGAGGTGAGCTTATGTGGGAGTTTTTACAGTAAATATACATCAGCTGTCAGACAGTAAAATTTAACATGATACCATTGCATATAATTATATATGGGCTCTATACATTTTCGAAGAATTGTCTGACCCTAGTGACATAATGTATAGAGGTCAAAGAATTAATCCGTCTACTGCAGATAACCAACATTTCACTAAACCATGAGAAGTATACTATGTGAGTGCAGACGGATTTCACCCATTCCAAGAAATAGCAGTGAGGTGACACAGACTAGTGCAGTCCTTATCAGGATCATCTACCCAATGATGAAGCACCTCCAGAAGGGTAAATTTATATAGGCTCCAGGCAGGACCGGAGGGCTTCTGGTGGTATGCATGAACTGATAAAGAATTGGTGAGATGGGAACCAGCTAGTCCCTGGAATTGAGTGTCATCATATACGACATGTAGTAGTTTCTCATCCCAATTATCATGGCAATAGTAATAGGCCCATTTTCAGGTCTACGGGAACCACAGAACTGCTCCTGTATGACTTATTAGTATTAACTTGGGTATCAATTTTCAGGCCATAGAAGCGAAGGTGGATGAAATATCAATTGTACTCTAAAACCCAGCGTTTAAGACATGGCTTTATGGATAATTTCAAAGGCATACTGCGCTTATAGAATCTCCCTGACCTCAGGGTGTGGCTATACAGAGGTTACATACTGCAGAACTGTATCAAACTTAAAATTTTCATGACCTAAGTGTGGGTAGTAACTTTTCTTAACTTAAGGGTGGGGCTTACCCACGGGTGCAGCTTATACGCGAGGTTCTAGGAAAGCACAAATCCCTCGTAAAATTGGGAATGCGAAATCTGTATCCTAAGTACCAGTACTACCAATATTTTACATTAAGCAACATGCACATAATGAATCTCAGCATCCCTCACCTTTTCTGATAAGACATCCTTAGAGATAGCGTAGATAAAGATGGGCGTTACTCCGTCCGTGCTCTGTTCAAATACCTCCTGTACGGAGGCCGAGTTCCATGGTGCCACCACCACCTGCCCGTTCTCCTTGAGCAGCGGATGCGGCTGGCGCACCTCCAACCAGGCCAAACCATTTGCCAACTCCTCCTCATCATTCTGCATACCCTCCTCAGGGATCTGAAGGTCTTCGTTTGGTATGGTCTGCCATGGCCGGTTATAGGAGGTCAAGTTATCCACAAGCTCGAAGCTCCCGGGTAAGGTAAGGCCGATGGCGTTATGGTCGCCATATGTGAAGCGGACCATTCGCCATCGAATGTGGTCATCTTGGAACTCTAGCTGAGGCAGAAGGGTTTTGTTGAAGATCTCATTTGCTACAGAAGACTTGGCGTAGAGCGTCTGTCCGAAGATGACTATACAGGGAGGCTTACGGATGACGGACGAGATTTCCTCTTCTTCGTCATCTGTGATCTCAGCAGTAATGGGTGGGCCTGTGGACATGGAAAGACATAATTTATTAACATGCTGTATGTCATATAATGTATACCTGGACCCACAGATTATGGCAGTTTGATCTTTCCCTGGTCAGACTTTGCCTCGCCGCTCAGTCTAACGTGTATGAGATGCATTAAAAACATGAGATATGCACATCAACCTTGTAAAGATTGGAAAAAAATCAACCATTCCTTAAAATCAATATCAAAGATATGATAAATCAACAAAGGAGACAACTCTTTACAACAGGGGTTCTTTCTGCCAGCCCTCCGCATAACGAGATTGCATCCTATAATGCTTGGAAAAATCAAAGTAAGATTTCATTGCTTTAGGAAAATTGGAGTAAAGGCTACAGACACAAAAATGCAAATCACTTTCTGAGGTGAATAAATATCATTGTGGTAAGGCCACACCAAAAAAATAAGTTGGTCTACGGATTTCACTCTCCATATTTTCGGAAATACAAATTTTTTGTTTCTTTGAAAAAAATCTTGTCTACGGATTTCGCTCGCCTCACTTTCTACAAGTTTTCTCTTTGTGATGTTTGGCAAAAAAATTTTTAAAATAATTTTTTTTCGCTCGCCTCACTTTTCCAGCAAGAAATCCATTGGAAGCAAAAAAATAGTAAAAATTTCGCTCGCTGACACCATTTTTTCAAAACCAAAATTCGTAGACCAACTTATTTTTTTGGTGTGGCCTAATAGACATATTTTGATATGTTAAAGAGTCGCGACTGACAGACTCATTATGGCCAGAACTCCATAAATCAATGCTTTGTTGTGTGCAATAAAAACTAGGGTAATCCAGTTAGTTGTGGTTTCAATATCAAACCAGTCATCTTTTAACTGACATGATTTATCATCTAACCTCTTTATTGTCCATCTCGTATCTCACTTTGTGGTTCCCAAGAGGACAAGTGTTTATTTCTTAGTTCAGCCTGGAAGCACAAAAGTCCTTCTTCACATGTCAGGGTATGCATAATCCAATCCTTTTTCATATTCAATATAGATTTATTGAAAATATAATGATTTCATTTTTGACCTCTAGTCAGTTTAACATCGGAAATGACAGCTTGTCTGAAAGCCAGCCCTTATTGCCATATGCTCCTTCGTTTTACTAGTACATGCTGCTCGGATATGAGCTGTGGGCATTGGACTGTAGAATACATGTTTCAATAGTTTTCAATTAGTTTATGAGCCTGCAGTATAGAGTCAGACCCAGATGTTACTCAGTAAACAAGACACCGTCACACCACAGCAACGACCTCCTGTGCATGTATGCCTTCTTTTATGCTGACATAATATAAAACCAATATTCCTCATCTGGTCTTATCCTTCCGACAAAGTACATGAGACTGACACGATACTGATAGCTAGTACTATTTTACATTTAGCAACACAAACAACAATAAAATACACCCCAATTGCTGACCACGCACGATCTGGTATGCAAGATATTGAATCAATGCAATGTTTTGGCCCCTATATACTGTACAATGGGTAGTACCGGTACACTAAGTCCATCTCTTAGTGTTCTACAGGGTCCTAAGGTACATTACACTAATCCCAAAGAAAATAGCTGCTGTGCATTGTGTACAACCTATGAGGGTACATTATTATAGCTGTGAATGAACATTGGTGAATGAATGAACAGCTGTGAATGCTGGTATCAGAAATCCTCTTGTAATACAAACATAGCCTGTTTATATTATAACTTTAAGCAACATGTTCAATCATTTGAATTGACTGCAAATATAACAAGATTAAGCCTAGAAAGGGAAACGGTGCAGATGACTTGCAGACAACTACCGTAAACTCCCGCGTATAAGACGCGTCCTCTACGCCAAACAAATGCCTGGGGGGTCTTATAGGATTTTTTCAAGTTTGGGGTGCGTCTTATATGAGGGGTAATTTTACTATAGAAATGTACTAAATTTACAAAATTGAGCCCTAAGAGGTGCGTCTTATACGCGAAAATGCTCCTCCCAAGAAGGGGGTGCGTCCTATACGCGCAGCGCGTCTTATACGCGGGAGTTTACGGTAGTTCATAGGCAAAAAAAAATCACCCCAAAAAAAATCATATCATTTTATCACATCAGTTTTTTTTTGTTTTTTTTCTTTAGGGTTTTCACTTCAACACTGATAGGCACCAAGGCCTCCAAAATGTGGATGTCCACATTGTGGAATTCATAAATAAGAATCCACACTCAGATTATGCACAAAAATTGCGTAATAAATTGAAGAGGAACTGGATACTAAAACTACCGTAATCTCCCGCGTATAAGGCACGTCTTATACGCTCAACAAAATGCTGCTGAGTCTTATACGTGGGAGGGACATTGCCTTGAGTTTGGGGTGCACCTTATAAGGGGGGTATTTTTACTATAGAACAGTACTAAATTAACAAAAATCTGCCCTTAGGGGTGCGCCTTATATGTGGGACATGCCTCCCTGAGTTGGGGGTGCGCCTTATACGCGGGCTGCGCCTTATACGTGGGAGATTACGGTACATACCCAAGTACCTCATGGCCTGAATCTAATTGATGCTCCGAACTTTTAGATCAGGGTTACACTGTCAAAAAGGACACCCAGCCCTAGGCTCCGTTCGAAAATTTATTTGAAAACCGGCTGGATCCCCACCCCTACCCCCCTCAATGAGGAGATATTCAGCGTTGCCACAACAGTGACTGGGAATTCCCAGTCCAATGATAACAACACTGAACCCTGGACAGTGTAACCATACCAACACAGATATAATTTGATAAATAATAGTTTTGTCAGTAGATTATATCCAGTCTCCAAAATCCTTTTTAAATGCCTTATATGTGAGCAATTCCATATTGAGTATTTAAAATTTACCCCATTGTATTTTAATACACTCTGGGAAGTAAGTGTGACAATGATCACATGACTTGAATTTTACCTCTATAACACCTGATGAGACCAATATGGGTCAAAACCTTGATATCACCCATAGTAGTCTATGCACTATTATTCTCTAAACATATGTTTGGAGTTACAGTCCAAGGCCTGGAGAGTGTCACTCACCAACACCTGGAATCACCGGGAACCAGCCCTGGTGTCAAGGTGGCAATGCTCTTTTTGTGTATAGCTACACTAAAATGCCCTGGAGACGGACCTTAGCAACGGAAGTTGATAAGGTGAGGCGAGCATGGCAACCGTGCCAGTAGCATCAAGGTAGTGTAGAGGTGTGGAGGTGCAGACACCGTCCTCCTTGATTTTATCACATCAGACAAAATTAGTAGAAATCAGCAACGTGATTTGAGCGAAGGTTCTGTTGAATGTTGAAATGGACTAATGGCCAGCGTCATGACTTAGGACGCAGGCCACAATGGCCTGCCATGACCTCAGCTTCCTAATGGTGAAAGAATTTTCCAAATCAGCTAATTATAAACGAAGATTGGGCCCCATTTCTGTAATAAGCGCACACCCCTCGTTTCTGGGTCCCACCCTGGTGTAAAATCAATGAAGTGTAAAAATAAAGTTTTTAGGGACAAAAACAACGATCGTTTTATAAGGTTTTGAGCACCTAACAATTGATTTTTCGCACATGTGCGCTTATTAGAACGAATACGGTAACTACTTTTCAATTTCTTTCAAGATTTCGCACTGTATAAAACATAATGAAGCTTATAAAGGTAGCTGATATCAATATTAGGGAGTGATCATCTTTTAACAACAGGGGAGGGCTGGTGGGTTAGCGCTAGGACGTGCGAAAAAAACTTCGACCCCCCCCCCTCTTGAGAGGGTAAAATTTTTTTGACCCCCCCCCGTAAGGGGCGAAAATCGCGTGCGAATGTGCCCTTTTAACCTATAGAAATGCACTGGGTTTTCCACTGAAAACAGGTGAAATTATTTTGACCCCCCCCCCAGTCAGAGGGGTTGAAAAAAATTCTCACCCCCCCCCCGGTCAAGGGGTTGAAAATTTTCTGACGCCCCCTCAAACCCACCAGCCCCCCCCCTCTGTTGTTAAAAAATTATCACTCCCTTATGGTCTCAGTGAAGGAAATCCCGCAAAAAACCGGAAGTCATGTACGATTGTGGTCAGAAGTGAATACTGCAGGCACACTGAATGGTCAATAACCATGTTGAAAATAATGCCAATAAATATAAAACCACTACACATGTTGTTGAACATTTGCTGCTTTGAATAAAATACCAGGAGGGCATTTCTCAAAGTGCTTATCTATTTTTTCAAAGGTTAAATTGGAAAAAGTGAATCTACATTTTATTCAGTGCAGATTTAGGCAGAATCAGGGTATTTTTACGCTATAGTCCAGTGCTCAAAATTTTCGTGGTCAATTCATATTTTAAGTCAGCCTATATTATGAAGGAAGGATGTATCTATTAATTCTGGGGTGATTTTTAGAAAATGAACATGTTCCAATGGGTGCTATCGCATTTCGCGCTACATTAAATTATAGTGCGGAACCAATTCCTTCTCTGAGACCTAAAGCATATGGGGGATTAGCATGAAAAAGGAAAATACCCCTCAAATCAGTTTTTTTCTATATTAATTATTTAAAGAAGGATTGTTTTTGCCAAATTCTATGGAAAATGTGTTCATAGGTCTCTAAAATGTGTCCAAAATCATGGAAAAATCATGTTTATATTGATGTCGGAGTGGTCCGCAGGCCGCGCTGCAGGTTCATTTCAGTCTAGGGCCACTGGCATAGTGCAGATTATTTTGATAGGCCCGATTTATTTTTACCTTATTCTTAACAGGGTAGGCATTTCATATCTGTGTAGTATTGGCCACTTGCAGCTAGTCTAGGTAGTACAGAGAGGGGTTATTTTTGCGCTTTGACATATCATCTGTATTAGTTAAGTTAGGCACTGACACCGCAAATGGTATATCTACCGCTTCAAGAAAACTATCCAGGGTATAATATTTTGGGACATTTCCTTGAAATCATCTAGAAATGTAGGATTGTATTACCCAGTATCCATGTTACATACTCTCATAAATCTTCCCAGGCATGGCATGTGAATATTGTGTACTTTTTGCAGTGATTTTTATGTATTTTTCTACAATTTTTCATAATTTGTCAATTATATCCACAGTAAACTGCAACAAGGACACTTACACAATATAGAGAAAAATCAAAAGAATATCCATGCCAAATTTGATAATCCTAGAGGCACGGCTTGTCATGAAAATGACTCAAAGATGAAGAGGGCGGTGTCCTCGGACAGAGACATAGAAATCAGGCTGATTTTGGGTATTACTTGGCCTGAAAGGCACCCTATATCATGAGATAGAGCGGTCCAAGGAGCATAAAACCTAGGGGCCTGTGTAAAAACATCTATTGGATTATAAAAATCTCAATTATAGACAAGACATGCACACAGCCCATTAATAGTAGGTCTCAGTGAAGGAAACCCCGCAAAAAACCGGAAGTCATGTACGATTGTGGTCAGAAGTGAATACTGCAGGCACACTGAATGGTCAATAACCATGTTGAAAATAATGCCAATAAATATAAAACCACTACACATGTTGTTGAACATTTGCTGCTTTGAATAAAATACCAGGAGGGCATTTCTCAAAGTGCTTATCTATTTTTTCAAAGGTTAAATTGGAAAAAGTGAATCTATATTTTATTCAGTGCAGATTTAGGCAGAATCAGGGTATTTTTACGCTATAGTCCAGTGCTCAAAATTTTCGTGGTCAATTCATATTTTAAGTCAGCCTATATTATGAAGGAAGGATGTATCTATTAATTCTGGGGTGATTTTTAGAAAATGAACATGTTCCAATGGGTGCTATCGCATTTCGCGCTACATTAAATTATAGTGCGGAACCAATTCCTTCTCTGAGACCTTATATGGCCTGTGTGAGAGGGAAATGGCCTGCATAAGATGCCAAGATGTAGGCCACCTTGGTACGTGGCGAAAAAGTTTTTGGCAACACTAGGTTAAACTTGATGTAAAATCAGCCGCTGCATCTACGGAATATAGGTGGATCAACACGGTAAAAGGTATGCCCGTGCACCCCCTACTGGACGTACCTTTTACAGTGTTGATCCACATTGGTCTACTATCATACCGTAATGTATGTTCTGTGGTCGACATTTGGGCGATGTCAATAGAAAGTGGTCATGATCTAAGTTTTGGCTCCAATCCAGGTCTAGCCATTCATTCGATAATATGCTATTTTAGTGGGGGGATCCACTATCACAAATTTCTTATGAATTACACTCCTGCGAATGTGCCTAAGAACAGTTGCCAATGTCAAAAGATCTTGATTTCTACAAAAAATTGTTGCATGCTGCTCATACTTTACATGTCAAAGCAGGTGGTCCACAGGTGGAATGGTTGTTGCGACTTTTAATACTTGGAAAACGGAACTTGGAGCTTCACACAAGTAGTGGATCCCCTCCCCCCTTTGCTTTGGAGCTGTCCATAAATGAGGTCATGCATGGGGGGGTGTCTAAGCCTCATACTACCGGGTAGTATACATTTCCATCATTTTTACAGTGAACCTCAGTAAAGGCATGACGAGGGGCCTCGGAGGGGGGGGGGGGGTAAAATGGAAACAGTAAAAAAAATATAAAATAATACGATGTCATTTATGGAAGGCCCCTAAATTTTGGCTGGGGGAGGGTCCATGTCACTTTGATAGATTCAGCTGACTTTTTCTCAAAATATCTTTAAAGTGATGTTTAAAGAAAACTTTTAACTAACAAGCGGATACCTGGCCTGGGGTACAGTGGCTTGAGTGGTGCAGTGTCTGGACGAGTTTTTCGGCCCAGTTGTACTGTCACTGTTTCAGGAACGATATTTACAATGTCACTGATGTGTAGACTGTGACACTGATGTTTTTATTGTGACACTCAGCCATACTGATACTGTCCCAGGTTTGTTTATGTTTTTCGGCGATGTTTCATGACTTTTTTAACCCCTTGGGCCATTTTATTCTAATAACTTGGATTACGGATCCGGCGACGAGATTCTTGGCAAAATCTGGCCGATGAGATTTTTCAACATTTAGGGGTAAAAAAATTATAAAATGTCGATGGAGATGAACAAATATAAAGTTTTAACCTTTACATGTGACATACAATTGTCAAAATCAACCTTTTCTTGGCTGAAATGTACATTTGGTGTCCCAAAACATGACTTAACATGGGCCTTTTTTTTTTTTTTTTTTCCTCTGGCCGATGGGATTTTTGGGCTCTAATTTCGGATTTTTTTTTTTTCCTCTATCCGACCAAAGTTGAGGGTGAAAAATCCCGTAATCCAAGTTATCAAATTTAGGTGGCCTTGGCAAGGCTTGGGCCGACTTCTTTTTAGGGAGTGATCATTTACTATGATTTAGTTGTTAAGAAATGTTACCTCCCTTAGGGAGTTGTCATTATTTATCAACAAGGGGGGTGGTAGGTTTTCATGCCGGCGTGCAATTTTTTTTTACGCCCGTCCCTTGATGGTAGCAGCAGTCAAAATTTGTTGTGCCCCCCCCCGCGCCAATGGCACAGAGAATTTTCGCGCCCCTCTTTGATCTATAGTAGCGCGCGGGCGTTTTGGCTAATAAAAAGCTAAGGTTTTTAGCCCCCCTTTCAGAGGGGTCAAAATTTTGGCCCTGAGGTCGGGGGGGGGGGCAAAAATTTCAGACCACTTAGATGGGTGGGGATTTGAAATAAGCTATGTGGCGGGAGGGTGTAGGAGTCAGACACAGGGTGGGCAGAGGTCAGGCAGAGGGTGTGGGAGTCAGACGCAGAGTGGGCGGAGGATCTGGGAGCCGGTGTAGGAGTCAGAGGCAGGGTGGGCGGAGGTCAGGCAGAGGGTGTGGGAGTCAGACGCAGGGTGGGCGGAGGGTGTGGGAGTCAGACTCAGGGTGGTGGAGGCGCAGGGTGGGCAGAGGATGCAGGAGGCACAGGGTGGGCAGAGGGTTCGGAGAGTTTGCCAGGTGGGGGGGGGGGGTGGGTCAAATTCCGTGGAGGGGTGGGATTTTGAAATGCATTACCGTATGTACTGATGTCGGGGGGGGGGAGGGAAGAAAATTCCGGACCACTTAGAGAGGTGGGGATTTGAAACTCACCTTATTACGGTTCCCGCAAGGTTCCGGTCATGACCGCAGTATGAGATGTTTATTTGCAGCACTTAAGGTGAATAAGTTATGTGGCTGTTTACACTATCCCAGCGCGGAAGGCACTGGTGGAGGTATAAATAGACTTGAAAGTAGGTTGGAGCTCTATGCTTTGTCTCCTCCACACTGGAGATTTCCTCACCCACCAATAAACATCCGGTTTTCTAAACTCTCACGGCGGTACAGAGATGAGAGTTTAGTATTCTAAGCTAAGACCAAGTCAATTCTAGGGAGCAGCAGTGACGTCATAGCAACCAGCAAGGCCCTTATCAGCCTTATCTCACCACTGATAAGAATCCTCATGGAGGGTCATTTTAAATAGGAAATGTACTACAAAAAGGTGTTAAAACCCTTATCAGAAAAGATCTAGACACCCCACGCCACAGCAAAACGCATTACAAAATCTGAAAGATATTAAAAATTTGCATCACATACTTGATGCATTACATGTATTTTCTAATCCCAATAATAGAAAAGAAAAGAGCAAAAAGGTTACTTTTTCTAGTACATTGCCTATGTAATTTGACCCTTTGCCATGTCCCTAGCAACCAGGGTTCTGCTCCCGAGAATTGCGGGGGCGGCAGGGTGAGGTAGCGAGCCTGGGGCAAGCAGTGACTGGGTGCCTGGGGTCGCGTAAAGAAGGGTGCGGTTGCACTGACACTGTTAGCCATAGGCACTTACCTACTAGGTAAGGGAGTGGTCATTATTTATCAACAGGGGGCGAATGGTGGGTTTCCGCGCGGACGCGCGAAAATTTCTTATGCCCCCCCTCGACGACAGACAAAATTCTTTTCGCCCCCTCCCCCAAACCGGAGGCGCGGAGAGTTTCCGCGCCACTCTTTGAGCTATAATAGCGCGCAGGCTTTTTTGCTCAAAAGAGGGTAAATTTTTTTAGCCCCCCCCTCAAGAGGGGTCAAAATTTTGTTAGCCCCCCCCTCGGGAGTGGTCTGGAATTTTTACGCCCCCCCCCCTCAAACCCACCATCCCCCCCCCTGTTGATAAATAATGACCACTCCCTAAGTGCCTATTTAAAATACTCTGTAGACGCTCTGAGGGAACCTCAGAGACAAAGTGTGTCTGTTGTAGTCTGTTTGGTCAGCCAGATTGGCTGAGTGCCCAGTTCTCACAGAAGTACTTACAGAGATGTAAGTCAGGTACTGGGAAAATCCCTGAAAAGCTGTTATCGCGACACTGGGAGAGTTGGCAGCACCCCTGGTAAATAAGCAGTGTTCAGGGCAGACTCTGCCCAGCACAGAATCATGGCACCCCCTGGTGTTAAACAATTGTACTATGTTGCTGACTGATGCTTTTAGACCAATCAGAGAGCAGCATTCCCTTCATTTCTCCCTGGGAGGGTCTGTCCCTGAGATTCCCTGCCCAGAGTCTCCCCTGGACCAGTGAGTCCCTCTGCTTACACCAGGGGGGCTTAGTGAAGTCCCTAGTTGAAAAGACAACTGAGGACTGGGTCTGTGTGAAGAAAATGACTAGGGAAAGAAGGCTGTGAATAAATTCTGTCCCTGAAGAGCATGGATATCCCTATTCAGACTACATTTCAACATTTTTGAATTCCCTATTTTCAGGGAAATCCCTGACAACTTACATCTCTGTACTTACTGTCAGGTCCAATGCTTCCACCAACACTTCCCTCAATGTATATCCAAAGATTCACAATACACAAAGCACTTGAAATACTTGTAATAATTAATAATCCAGGTGATTTTCAAATCTCCCTAACTCCAAATCATTGTCGGCCATCTTGAAGCCAGGTGTAGCCACCTAGTGCCAAAAAGACTACACTATTCTTGGTTGGTTAGCCCTATATTTCAAAAGGAGGCTAACACCAGGTAGCATCCCCAGCATGTTGACAATGGAGGCCATTGAGGTAGTGATATCTAAGCTCAAGATAAACATGTCAGATTTATTGGATATATCTCATGTTTCAGTCAATATAAGCTGATGTACATAAAAACTACATGTTTGTGAATAGGAGGGACAATATCCAGGAACTGACAGTGAGTACTTAGTTCAGACTAGCCATGTGTTTGTGCCACTATAGACTTGTATACATCTTGGATCCTGCCTGTGAGCAGGCAGGTATTTCGGCCTAATTTAAAATAGCTACACAGTGAATGAGCTTGCAAAGAAAGGAGAGTTTAGACTTTAGCACTCCCCAATTTCAGCTTTATCACGGTTTCACACCTCCACTGCAGCAGAAGCATGCACTGGGGGTAGGTAAGTGCCTATGTCACTGTTGCAAACCAGTGCAAAATGAGAAGTGTTGATTCAGTACACTCTCTAAATGACTAGTCTGTTCAGTACTGTGTGCAGAGCCTGAGGCTGAGGCTGAGACAGTGAGTAGTGAGAGACAGAGTGCACAGAAGACCCTGTCCGGCCCTGCCCCTGGCTGTGACTTGGGATTGAACAAGAAGTGTGCGCCGTAAGACATCTTACCCGAATCGAATTTCCCTGCAGCATTGATGTCTTGAAAGCACCGTTTCGTGTCGTAGAGGATTTGTTTCAGTTGTTTTGCTTGCTTGTGGAACTTTGAAAATTCCGACGGTAATCCTCCTGCCATCATGAACGTCAACTTCCGAGCACATGACCTCGTTTTTGCGGAAGTGAAACTGGCGCATGGGCACTTTATTTATGTGTATTCACTCTTCAAGCAGGTATTCAATCGGTAGACGCCAAGCCTGTAACGTCACAGACTAGGAGGAAAGAGTGAGGGTAATTGATTCCCTTATTTCTCACGAGGTAGCAGCACTCAAGAAAGTGTTAATTCAACCCCGATTTTAGCATATAATTACTCATGATGGAAGCTTTATGACACCACGATGCGCTTCACTGATAATAGAATTGTAGGAAAAGATATTTTGATATGTATTGAAAAGATTAAAGTAATAGATTTAGCACTTTGAATGTGTTTAAATTGTGGCGTCACCTATCGTTTTTTTATGAACTATTTTAGAAAAGTAGAACACGCACTTGCTCTGGGTCCTCGTACCGCTGCCTTGATCTCAATCCAGCAAGTCGACCGGGACGGTGGGGCAGACAAGGGGAACCATGGCACATCTCATGCAAAGGCTGGCTTCAGTTACAAAGGTATTAATGCATCCATGCCAATATGTAGGACATGAGCGACAAAAGTTCAACTTGCCAAGGGGTGTATTCTTGTTGTATTGGAGAATACACTACCGGGAATACACTTCCACGGCGACTGTCCAGTGCAGAAACGTCAACACTGTACTAGTAGTGTAGCAGTGGTACTCACTCCCATCAATTGTATAACTCAATTGAATTTGCTGGCTACCGGTATATTAAAGCAGATTCCAATGCTTGCAGAATTTACTAAATGCATCTTTTTGTACAATAATTGAACCTAATATTGATAATAGTTTATTAGGTTGCACTTGCACCAGAACAAGAGTCAATCAGTTTCATAAGCAGGACCAGAAAGCATGGCCCTGGACTGCGGTCTGGGGGTTTGGACTTTCAGTGTGGTGAATGAGTGATAAGAACTTGCGCCACGGCTTGAGTAAACAATGGCAACCCAAAAGGGACAAGGTCAATATATTCCTCTACCTGTAGATTGTGGTAGGTCACTCATGTGATGGCCCTAGACCCCTAATAAAATTCGACATGGTGACATGGTGCCATTTCTTAAAATCGACATGGTGACATGGCCATTTCTTAAAATCGACATGGTACATGGCTATGCTAGTGACATGTGACATGGCCATTCCTTAAAATCGACATGTGACATGACAATTAGTGACATGAAAAATAGGGTCTGGAAAAGATCTCATCTATCCTCAGAAACCATCAGAATGCACCTTTTGGTCTTCAATTGTTCAAAAATTTCCTGGGGAGACCAACCACCTATAGCCTATGCCTACTCATCTTATTTAATGACAACTTTTTTCCAATGTGTAACTTTTAGCCTAAATCTGGTTCCATCCTATACAGGACTAGGCCATTGCTAGTACCAAACAAATTAGCTAGGTGGCTCATGTAGTCGGGGGCTAGATCAGCAGTTGGCTTCTTTGTAGATTTTACTTTGGTTTCCCTCCCTAATAGTCTATATGAAACTATATTCTAAAAATCGATACCTTTGGATAGCAAATACTTTAAACTTAAACAATATAAGCTTTATATAGACTTAGTACTTCAAATACAAGAGAAATTAAACTTGAAAAGTTTTCCAAGAGGGCACATATAATCCAGGATGAGTAAAACCAAGCCATTGTCTCCCTATCAGGCTAATCCCCCCCCCCCCATTCACACCTAAAACAATGGACATGTCCAATTCAGGTACTTGAGGTGATTAAGATAGAGGCAGGGGTAGCTTATCAGTCTTATCAATTCCTATTGTTTTTTGTGGGTGGAGGGGAAGATAAGAGATTACCCACAATCCTCTGCCAGATCTAAAATGGCCGTCGGGGGGGGGGGAGGTAGTTACATTACTAACTTCAAGATGGCCACCTCCATACAGGAATGGCTCTGTTCCCTATATGTGAGGTCCATCCTATACACAAGGATTTACAATACCTGTAGCTATGATAGTGACACTATTGACATGGGTTTTTGCCTAGTGACATGGGACATGGGCAATTCTTAAAATCGACATGTGACATTGGGCCCCCCCCCCATCAAGGGCCCCCATGTGGGTGTGACACTGCCCCAGATTAAGAGGGGGGGGGGTCTTGTTGAAGGGGGAAAAAAGATGGGGGGGGGGGCATTTTGAGAAAGGCCCTTTGTAATGGAAAGGGGGGGGGGGGGTGTATCTAGAGACAGATTTTGGGAGGTGTATCCTAGCCCAAATTAGAATGGTTTTAATTTCATCTTTGCTGGCCGCTCGGGTGTTCATTTACACAGACACACTCATCGATCAATTCATGTCTAATGTACTGGTAGTTTCCTCACCATGAATATTTCGCTGAGCGCATAGCTTATGGAGATATCCCCATTATAAGCCCTTAATATACAGACATTTTAATCTATTTGAGTCTATTTATTAAACTGCAAAAAGAAATAACAAGTGTTTATTTGACCAGAAGCACAAGTTTCATTGACAAGACGCATGCTCGCTATTGTTTGCTTCTCCAAGGTTTTATACTCATCATTACTCTGCCTCTTGTCTTCTAGGCACAACGATGTCTTCCTGCACTCGCCAGGGGCCGCTGGTATTCCAGCTCTGCAGTAAGTATCACTTGGAAATTTCTAACGTCTACAACGATATTGATTCGGACTTCATCTATTTTACCACGCCTCCTTCTTAGTCTTAAGTAGGGGATCAACTACTGCATGTCCCTGTGTGACTCTTGACGTGTCAGACCTTCTGACAGCTGTCATAGATTTCAAAAGTTGTTGATATTTGCTTTTTCTGTCGGACATCGCTCGCCGATCACTGTGTGTTGATCGCAGCAGTGGATCTGCTGCTGTGACTTTCTGTCTGTTTTCACACCAGCGACAAGAAAAGCAGCCTTTGTCGGACTAGTGTATCCCAGGCTTTGCTGGCCACCCCTCCATTGCAGCCACCTTTTCAGAGTCCCAACACAAATTAGAGTCCAAAAGATAAGTGAATACACATAAGGCATTCACATCCCATTTTAGATACCGTAAGCTCTATATATTAAAGAGGGGAGTCAGTAGCCTCCACTTCCCCACATGAAAAGCAGCTCAACATGATGTTGAACATCTACATGACAAGATGCTCAGGGTTAGAGGGTCAGGAGGTTACTGCACGACAGGCTACTCTAGCTTACTGCCCCTATATTTAGATTGTGAGCACTTGGGTACTGTTTTCTAGCATGATATCCGCGCCTATAAGGCGGACCCAAAACTTTCGCTCACTTCAAGGCACACTAGGGGGTCTATCCTCGCCTATTTGACTGGATCAGTATTGGTAGTCAAGGAAATGCACCATCTGCAGGAACGTGCATGTTTGATATGCTCTGATCCGATCAGAAGCATCAGTCAAATCGAGACAGGTCGTTTGCAGCCCCCTCAAGCTGCACCTTAGATGCAGTGTATTACGGTACATATAAATGGAATTTCTAATACATGTTGAATAGCAGTAATGGCTAAATTGCTGCCAGGTAAAAACTAATAATCTCAATATGAAATCTCCACATACTTACCCTTTCTTATCTTTTCATAGTGTATAATGCATACAATAAGTACACAATGCCTCACCAGCAGCTATAATTAACAATCAGAGATACCACTCTTCCTAACTTTTTAGGAATTCCGATTTTTTTAATTTTCATTCCTAGAGGTATTTCCTATGGTAAATTGAGAAAATCAGGAGGATTTTTGGGGATCAGTGTGTGGCATCCCTGAACAATACACTGTTATCAGCTGTTACACTCCCTATGTGTAGCAAACAGAGACAGTAGTCCCATAGGTGTACGTGTATTGTAGATACAGAGATAAGGTACAGTTTGCTAATCTGATACATGTAGGCTACACATCAGTTACCTTAACCCTTTAAGGGCCGCTGATGCATTTATAAATGCGTCATGCCCATTGGTCGTCCCAATACTCCAATGGAGTGCTGACGAGACTGCTCGCCAGCACTCCATTGTTACACAATGATGACTAATGCCATTGCGGTCCTTGAATGGTTAACACTAGGCCAAAAAAAAGGTTTGTTTCCAGTTACCCGACAGACCCTAGCAAAACGGGACCATAGTAACAATATCAATAGAGGTACACAAATGGTAGGCCAATTTTGAAAAGAGCTCTATCTGCTGACCAATATGTCAGTGTCCATACTACACTTTTTGATATATTTGAGAGTTATGGGCTAAAACAAACAAACAAAAACAACAAACTTATCAACACATTAACTTTCCCGATATCCTGTAGCACATGCATGACACTTGTTACAGAAAAGGTAGGTGTATGAGAAAAAGTATGTGAAGGAGGACCAAAATATTCATAAAAGCATGGCTCAAGATCAAGTGTACACTCTGAGGATGTTCAGTCTGAGGATGTACATGTACATGTACCATCTCAGGCCAAAAGTTGTGCTCTGATGGCGCTCTCGCATGGCGCATTGAGAAAAACAAATGCCCTTAATTGCTTGATTTTTCCAGTAAAAGTAGTCTATGGCCTAGGGCAGGATCATTAGGGCTAGTTTTTTTTTTATTCTATAAGGTAGGCACTGAAATACCTCCAGTGCATGCTTCTGCTGCAGTTAAACTCTCCTTACTTTGCAAGCTTATTCTGAAGCTATTTACTGGAGGATCTTTACAAACAAGGGCTCATTTTAACAGGCTTGGCTAGACCTTTAAAATGAATATTTTTTTTGTACAAGGTTGAATGCAGGGAATTTTGCCTTTGACCCTATTGAAGTTCAACCAAAAGTTTAGAACCATTTTATGATGAGAAGATCACTGAGCACCTAAAAATAAATGGTCCCCACCTGTTCTATGGATAAAAATCATCTAGAAAATGTCTAGCTTTTCTTTTTCTAAGGGGCTGCAGTATGTCTGACAGACCCTGCAAACTTTTTGGGCGAGATTATCTCTGGATATGTGTCCCAACCTCCCCATGTAAGGCACTTACCTATCAATTAAGACCTTATTGTATGCATTATATATGGTGGGATATTGATAGCTGTGATAAAAATAAGTTGTTTTGCTTTTTAAATGAAGTTTTTATGACAATCTCAATGGAAGTTATGATCATTCAAATATCCTGAGTCAAAGACGATAGTCTGCCGTGGTTCTGTCAGAGCACGCAGTTCAAGGGAAAAGATGACATAAAAAATTTGCTTTTACATTGTTTGATTATGATAAAATGTATTGTTATTTACTTTCTTGGGAGTATATCTTGCTTATCTGAAAAGAAAATTACCCAAAATAATCATTTTAGTGATCTAGGCTACCTTAGATTTATCTTGCTTGATCACAAAATTGGATCCAAATTAAACTCTTAACTATGGCAGAATTGTAGGTCTGATTTGGTACCTTTGACCGGTCATAATTCCACTTTAAATTGACATAGAGACTTCATTTAAAAAGCAAATCCATTTCTTTTCTCAAGATCTATCCATTGCTCACTAGATAAGTTTAATGGGATAAAGTCTTGAAAAACTAGGTAAGTGCCTATATAAGGAGAGGGTATGTTATCATGGTTTAATCATTTCCCATAGCGATAGGGCCTTGTACTTTTAAATTACGTTTCTTTTGATATATAACATGTCTATATTGGACAGGAGGAAGACTCCTCCTAAGTATGGGAAAAGAAAGCCCCCTCCCCCCCCAAAAAAAAAAAAATTAAATAAATAAAAAAAAAAAAAAGTCCGACCTATCGGTCCTAGCATTTCAGGTCATGTATTAAACTGGAAAGAAATTTTTTACGCCCCCCTCTCGACGGCAGTCAAAATTTTTTGCATCCCCCCCGCGCCGGAGGCGTGGAGAATTTTCGCACCCCTCTTTGATCTATAGTAGCACGCGGGCTTTTTTGCTAAAAAGAGGGTGAATTTTTTGATAAATAATGACCACTCCCTAATTCAGTTTACTTGGGATGGGTAACAAAAAAATCTTTGTCATCATGCCTAATTCAAATAAAGTGAACAGCATATAATTGATATTCTCTTAGTTTAATGCATTAAAAAAAACGAATATTGTGGTTGTATGCCAAAAAAATGTAAGGGCGATGGTTAGAATGAAAATGCGACTAGAATCTAATTCTCTATTTGAAAAAAAAAATCCCTTGTCCATAATCGGTACATATCTAAATATTTTATTTTGCTGCATTACTGTGAAACTTATTGACATTTTGTCCAATACAAAGTGACACGGTAGTACCCAGTATTCAGACGCTATCATCCTAATCATATAACACCCTGGGAAAAGGTGGGTGTGTGAGAGTGATAACCCTCTCTAGGATAGAGCTATCTAGTTGTGTCCTGTTTCTGTTGCCGTAATACCTCACGTATAAGGTGCGGCTTATACGTGAGGATGGGCACCTGATATGACTTATAGACGCAGCCAAATTAAGGAGTGAGCCTTATATTATAAGGGAGGATATCATGCAATTACTAATTTGGTTAGTCTTATATGCGGGGTATTACGGTAGTTTGGAAATAAAACAAAAAAAACACACAAGTGATGTGTTTTGGGTAACCAAACTCTACATAACAAACCAGGTCCATCCTAGCTTTGTTCTGCTTCAATTTAGAAAAAAAAGGAAAATAGCATAGGTCTTTACTTCCATTGCAGTAACCCTTAGTTTGATAGGTGACTAGAGTTGGCAAATATGTTTCTGAAATGCCACCAGATATTAGCCTTTACCATGCCTCGCTGATTACACAGGTTTCGACAGGCTTATGGAGATGTGAAATATAGAATGGCTTATTGCCAGTCTATAGACTACTATGTTGACAGTTGCACCATAGCACACATACATAATCCTGACAATTGTCCCCTATTTTTTATTTATTTTCTAAGCAATGGGGTATGCAATTAAACTTTATTGACATAGCAGTAAAATAATTATATCTATGAGCTGGGGGCTGACTGTATTGAGAAAAGCTTAATGTATTTTTATGTAAGATGGCCAATAAATCTACAAAAACAACAACAACAACAGCAGCATTAGGTATATAAAGATTTATAAGACATAAATAAGTTAATCCCGGCATGGGCGTGTTGCATTGCTTATGTTAGGCCTCTTCAATATTAAGTAACATTTATGAAGTCTATAGTGCTATATTATAAGACAGACAATAGTCACATTATGTATATATACCCAGTCTCTTTTTGGACATCAGAATCTTACAGATAATGGTGACTGGGGAGGATGTTCTCTACTTGATAGATATAATCATCCCCCATGATCTTGACATTGCACCATGTCTACCAAAATCTCCAATTGATTATCCACTACAATATTGATGAAGGTTCTTGGTTGTTAGCTCAGTTGCTGTGCCGAAAGAAATACTTATGAAAATCTGGTCCATGTTCATAACTTTGCATTTGAAAAGTAAGAAAATTGACTCACAGTATGATATGAATATCGTAAAAAAATGTGGAAAAAACTAATTCTACACATTTCTTTAAGTTTAAGGTTATTCTCAGGTGATAGCAGTACAAAATGTACATTAAATCTTTAGGGTATTTTATAAGGTGATAGAAATACAGATGATAGTATGTAATTGTAATCAATAGTACACTCCCGTGTATAAGGCGCATCATGTGTATAAGACGCACCTAGAGTTTTAGAGAATGGTAAATATAATTCATAAGTTTTGTCCTACTGAATGGATTTTCAAAATTCAAAAAGCTATGTGTAGCTTGGACCTCCCTGGGTCCAGACAGGTTTAGACTCTAACACTGGCCCGGTGGCCAATGGGCAGCAGTTTTGGCTGGGGGCCAGTGATTATTGGAAGAGGCTCTAGCCTCTTCCATTGCATTGACATGGGAGGTCGATTGCACATGGAATCGGACAGTCCAATTAACCATGAGTCGGCCTGTGCAATTGTAAATTACCTTATTTGATAATTTCTGTATAGAAATTTAGTCAAATTACAACTGTTTTATATTGCTTATATGGACACATTATTCATCTTAATTATAAAAGTGTATACAAAGCTTTGTTTTACTATTTTGTCATATTTTGTTGGTTTATTTTGTTCTTATGAGACTGGTTGTAACAGGGTGATACTACCCTCCCCACTCAGAACTCGCCTACAGCTAAGCAATTATAGCCTGTACACTGTCCAGTCAACATGCACCAATCCAACCCGCCCTCTTCACTCAGAACTCGCCTAGAGCTGCGTAATGATAGCCTGTACACTGTCCAGTCAACATGCCCCAATACAACCCACCCCCTCCCCACTTAGAACTCGCCTAGAGCTGCGTAATGATAGCCTGTACACTGTCCAGGCAACATGCCCAAATCCAACCCGCCCTCCCCACTCAGAACTCGCCTAGAGCTGCGTAATGAAAGCCTGTACACTGTCCAGTCAACATGCATCAATTCAACCCGCCCTCCCCACTCAGAACTCGCCTAGAGCTGCGTAATGATAGCCTGTAAACTGTCCAGTCAACATGCCCAAATCCAACCCGCCCTCCCCACTCAGAACTCGCCTAGAGCTGCGTAATGATAGCCTGTACACTGTCCAGTCAACATGCCCCAATCCAATCCGCCCTCTTCACTCAGAACTCGCCTAGAGCTGCGTAATGATAGCCTGTACACTGTCCAGTCAACATGCCCCAATCCAATCCGCCCTCTTCACTCAGAACTCGCCTAGAGCTGCGTAATGATAGCCTGTACACTGTCCAGGCAACATGCACCAATCCATCCCGCCCCCTCCCCACTTAGAACTCGCCTAGAGCTGCATAATGATAGCCTGTACACTGTCCAGGCAACATGCCCAAATCCAACCCGCCCTCCCCACTCAGAACTCGCCTAGAGCTGCGTAATGATAGCCTGTACACTGTCCAGTCAACATGCCCCAATCCAATCCGCCCTCTTCACTCAGAACTCGCCTAGAGCTGCGTAATGATAGCCTGTACACTGTCCAGTCAACATGCCCCAATCCAATCCGCCCTCTTCACTCAGAACTCGCCTAGAGCTGCGTAATGATAGCCTGTACACTGTCCAGGCAACATGCACCAATCCATCCCGCCCCCTCCCCACTTAGAACTCGCCTAGAGCTGCATAATGATAGCCTGTACACTGTCCAGGCAACATGCCCAAATCCAACCCGCCCTCCCCACTCAGAACTCGCCTAGAGCTGCGTAATGATAGCCTGTACACTGTCCAGTCAACATGCATCAATTCAACCCGCCCTCCCCACTCAGAACTCGCCTAGAGCTGCGTAATGATAGCCTGTACACTGTCCAGGCAACATGCCCAAATCCAACCCGCCCTCCCCACTCAGAACTCGCCTAGAGCTGCGTAATGATAGCCTGTTCACTGTCCAGTCAACATGCATCAATCCAACCCGCCCTCCCCACTCAGAACTCGCCTAGAGCTGCGTAATGATAGCCTGTTCACTGTCCTGTCAACATGCACCAATCCAATCCGCCCTCTTCACTCAGAACTCGCCTAGAGCTGCTTAATGATAGCCTGTTCACTGTCCAGTCAACATGCACCAATCTAATCCGCCCTCTTCACTCAGAACTCGCCTAGAGCTGCTTAATGATAGCCTGTACACTGCCCAGTCACCATACACCAATTCAACCTGCCCTGGCTGTCTCTATCCTGTCCTGCCTACAGTTCCCACCTGTCTCCACTATCCCCCTTCAGAATCAGTAGAGATGCCCAATACCCCCTCCCCCCCCAATCGTGGCTTTGTTCCCATTGTGCAGAAAACAAAGACCGCCATGACGTTCGCCAGCTCGAGCTACCCTTAATCTATAGGTCACACTATGGGAAACTCCTATTATTAAGGGAGATATGATTTTTTTTTGTAAAACTGCCAGTTCTTGGACCTCTCTGCCAGTGCCTGGACTGGCGTCTGCTCCCACGTCCCAAAAAAAACTTTTTTCGCCGGTGACACTTAAAACAAATAGGTTTTGGCTGGAGGTAGGGTGCGTACACACTGTGGTAAGGGCAGGTGGACAGGCTGGGGCCGAAAATGCTCCCAGTCAAAAAAATTATTTCGCTTATTCTTTTTCGAAACAAATTTTTTAGGGGGGCATGTTCTTTAGGGGGATGGAACACCCCAGATTCATACCGAAAACAATCCATATCCGTGCATATTATTTGCATAATTAGCATAATTATGCAGTGTCTTCATACTTTTCCATATATATAGATATGTTCTATTACTCCCTTATAGAATTCATATGCTTGCAAGTATAAACTACTGACACCTAGTGACTAGTGGAATCTGAACAATAGAAATGGAATACCCCTCCCCTACCTTCCTATAGCATAAATCAAGTTGTTCAATGGAGGCAGCCATTGCCATTTTTAGATCCAAATGCTAGTTACCAGTGCATTATCACTGTTGATAGGCTTTACACATCAATACCTGCAGCCACCCGGGACACAAGCCCTGTTTGCACTGAATGGATGTCTTTCCATTTCTCCATTCTCTGGTGTTTGATTGAAAATATTGACGTCATTCTGTGTTTTAATTTGTGTTTTAATCTGTGTTTTTATGGTACATGTATTGAGTTTAGGTTAGTGTTAGTGCTATGGTATGATATTAATTCAATCGTGCATCATGCCTTGACTGGTATTTTGCAAAAATATGTCAGTACCTATGTACTATTTGTCAGCGATTAGTTAATATATATTAGTAATTATTCACTATTAGTAAGCAATTAATCAAATACGTGGTAGTAGTTACTTACATTTTATCAGCATTTAGTCAATATATGTTAGTAATTGCTTACTATTTGTCAGCAATTATTCAATATATATTAGTAATTACTCACTATTTGACAGCAATTAGTCAATATATATCAGTATTTACTCACAATTTGTCAGCAATTAATCAATATATGTCAGTACTTAGTCACGCTATATCAGCAATTATCAATACATGTCAGTATTTACTCACAATCTGTCAGCAATTAGTCAATATATAATAGAGAAGTAGCCATTGATTCAATTGTGCATCTTGCCTTGACTGGTATTTGTCAAAATATGTCAGTATATATCGCTATTTGTCACCAGTTAGTTAATATATGTTAGTAATTATTCACTATTTGTCAGCAATTTGTCAAAACATGGTAGTAGTTATTTACATTTTATCAACAATTACGGTAATCTCCCGCGTATAAGACGCAGTGCGCGTATAAGACGCACCTAAAGTTTTGGAAAATTCTCAAAAAAATGAAAAATTCATAACTTTGGTTCTACTGAGTGAATTTTCAAAATTTTTAAAACCTGTGTGTAGCTTGGGCCCCCTGGACCCCCCTGGGGCCCCTTATGCCCTATTATGACCATTATGGCATGTAACATATCAAAAGAAAGGTCTTGGTGTCCCCCTTGTGGATCCAAGGAGAACTAAAACCCCTCGTATAAGACGCGTCTTATATGCGGGAGATTACGGTAGTTACCGTAATCTCCCGCGTATAAGACGCGTCCTGTACGCCAAACAAAATGCTGGGGGGTCTTATAGCTTTCTCTCAAGTTAGGTGTGCGTCTTATACAAGGGGTAATTTTACTATAGAAATGTACTATTCTTACAAATTTTAGCCTTAAAATGTGCGTCTTATACGCGAAAATGCATGTGCTGAGTTTGGGGTGCGTCTTATACGCGCAGCGTGTCTTCTACGCGGGAGTTTACGGTAATATATGTTAGTAATTATTCACTATTTGTCAGCAATTTGTCAAAACATGGTAGTTACATACATTTTATCAGCAATTAGTCTATATGTCAGCAATTGCTCACTATTTGTCAGCTATTGTTCAATATATATTAGTAACTACTCACTATTTGTCAGCAATTAGTCAATATATATCAGTATTTACTCACAATTTTTCAGCAATTAATCAATATATGTCAGTAACATAACAAAAGAAAGGTCTTGGTGTCCCCCTTGTGGATCCAAGGAGAACAAAAAGTCAATATATGTCAGTAATTACTCACTATTTTCAGCAATTAGTCAAAATATGTCAGTGCCTATTCATTATTTGTTAGCAATTAGTCAAAATATATCAGTAATTAGTCACTATTTGTCAGCAAATAGTCATAATATGTCAGTAATTAGTCACTGTTTGGCAGCACTTAGTCAAAACATGTCAGTACTTAGTCACTATTTGTCAGCTATTTGCCAAAATATATCATTACTTAGTCACTATTTGTCAGTAAATAATCAAAATATGTCAGTAGCTCCATACTATAACTGACCACTTGTCAATTGACAGTTGACATTTGACATTGAAGCCTCTTCCTTAGGACTGAGTCCTTCACCTGGGACATTTTTTCTTGATTTCCTTTGAAATTCGCCATTTGGCCAGTAGGATATTTGAAAATATATTGCTCTATCATAGACTACTGGCCCGGGTGGCCAAAGGTCCCAAATGTTAGTGTCTACCCCTGTGTCCTATTATAACTTAGGGGGCATGTGGCATATCAAAAGAAAGATCTTGGTATGACATGTGTATTAATTATTCATATCAATCAACCGATAACTCCAGTCTATATAATAGAGTATAATGATTTGTCTCCTACAGCCTACCACAAAGATGTTCATCGATGGCGAGTTTGTGGAATCAAAAACAACTGATTGGATCGATCTTCCCAACCCTGTAAGTACCAAACTAGAAGATGCTATATAGAATATGAGCACGCACTAACTTTGAAAAAAAATTATTAAAAAAAAATATATACCGGGTATATATTAAAAAAAAGAAAAATAACGCTCGGGGGATTGTTATTGTTATTTATACTCCCCTGGGTCACTTAAGTACACAGATTTAACATGTGTAGTGTATTGGGGTGAATATAGATTTGAAGGTGCCATTGTCTCTGGCCCTCTTGCAAGACAGGTGGTTTAATATTTTTCGTGTTTAAGGCATATTACATGACCCCTATTCCCACGGTGCTTATACAAGACTAGCACTTTAAATATTCTAAACTTGTTGTTTAAACATGACAATCCATCATGTATGTTCTTCGTTAGGCTACCAATGAGGTGGTGACACGGGTACCAAAGTGTACACAGAGTGAGATGGAGGCAGCGGTATCCTCGTGTAAGGAAGCCTTCAAGTCATGGCAGGAGACGACGGTACTCACCCGCCAACAACTCATGTTTAAGTACCAAGCACTCATCAAACGTGATTTGGTAAGCCACAATTTGACAACACATACAATTAATTACGTGAAATGTGATGTAACAAGTACAAACCCATACCTTCATTAACACTTTAAGGGCCGTTAATGTATCAATGCATGATGCCCATTGGTCATTGTGTTGCATTATAAAATGGCTGGCAGTACTCTGCTGCACGATAGAAGTGACCTTGAGTGCATTATAGGAATACAGTGCACGGCTGAGCAAGGTCACCATAGTTGTAAACCAGTCAGACTGCCTGTTGTCCGATGCATTCGTGCATTATAGGACAACCTAGACAGTCTCGATGTGAAGAAGATCGTTGTCTATTCTCTAATTAATGCCAAGGTGAGTAACTTGGCAGGGCTATATTCGGTAGTGTTGAGCGTGTCTGTATTTTGGGATGAATGCACATATATTAAGGTCTTATCTGCTTACCTTGTCTCCAGCACCACTGATGTAGTTAGCAGTAATGTCCCCAGAATGATAAGCTAATGCTTGTATGTAATTTACCAATACGCGCTCATCTGTATTAGCCACAGAGCACTCGTTAGAGATAATAAGCTTTTACACTTTATTGCTGATATTCACAACTGGTATGCACAACATCACAATGATCAGAATAGTGGTAAAATGTCCAAGTCAGAGAATGCTCCAATATCCAGTTTCATGGGCCATGGATATCTATAGGTCCTTACTGTCCTACTGAGTGGCAGCACTATCCATGGGTAGTCTCACACACAGTTATTCACCCTGATTTCAGCAACAGTTAGCAATCCCAAGTCCAATTGCTCTTCGTCTTCACCAGCAATATGTTCACTTAATTTCCCCCTTCAGATTGGCAGTCTGACCGATCTAATATAGTCCAAGAGGTCATGACCCCATCTATGTCATAGATTTGAGTTCAGGGTTGAATTAGGTTCAGCTTGTGTGAGTTCACCACCCCATGTCATGTCATGGCCCAGTCCCTGGTTTACAGTTCACAGGTTTCTGTGAGTCACAATGAGTTCATCACCAGTACATGGGTTCATACAGTCTTCGAGTCATAAGTTCATCCCAAGCACATAGTTCACCATAGGCTTTGAGTCACCAGTCCATCACTGACCCATAGTTCATGCCTGTTCATGTGACCCAAGCTCTCTCCTTAATTACCATTTGACCTCAGAGCATTCTCCAACCTTAGTGTTCTTTAGTCTCTACCCAGACACAATTATAGTTACCTTTTATCCTTGTATGATATACTAATTCACCTATCTAGCTCAATAAGGGACCTTAACAGTAGGTCTACATTGATGCATCATGCCACCCCTGGGGGGGGGGGGGCAATCAATTCCACAGGGTCTTCGTGATGCACTAATGAAGTGTAGGTGACTCGTTTTTTTTTTATTTGTGCTTCATGAAGACTAATGGACATCATGCATTAATGGAAAATACTTTGAATAGATGCGGAATGGTATATTTTCTCCACTGAAAGATGTGAGGTTATTCCCCATCTTTACCAGGGTGTCGATCAACAAGAGGAAAATGTAGTGACAAAAATGATTTATATTTTTCCAGTCAAAAATCGCCGAGAACATCACAAAAGAACAAGGAAAGACTATCATTGATGCTGAGGGAGATGTCATGCGTGGACTCCGTAAGTCAACTGATACATTACCATATTATCATGAATAAGCCCCCCTCCTCGAAAATATATTCCCCGGTTCTTATTCAAGACAGCTGCTTATTCAAGCTCTTTTTCAGTGCATAATGGTTCTTTCAATAGACTGTTTCAACACCCCCTTGCCCCAAAGATTTTTCAAAATCTGGCGCTTATTCAACCCCAAGCGCTTAATCCCAACAACATAAAATTTAGTAAATATGAAGGCTTAAATCATAACTTTGAATTCATGTATACCCTTAACAGGCTGAATAAGGTAAATTCTATACATATGTCATTTCTGATTGTAGAGGTGGTCGAGCACTGCTGCAGTATCCCGTCCCTACAGCTTGGTGAGACAATGTCACAGATTGCTAAGGACATGGACACGCACACGTACCGCACACCGCTAGGTGTCACCGCCGGTATCACACCCTTCAACTTCCCTGCCATGATCCCACTTTGGGTATGTAGAACTGTCCTATTCCTCATTTGCATAACTCCTAGTACAAGCCGCCATTGCTTTATGGCCAATAAGAATTATCAACTTCAACTTCATTATCATAAATTCTCGTATAAGCCTCACCCTTGTATTAGCCGCACCCCGAATTTGGAATGAGCTACAAGCTACACCTGAGGCTTGAGAATCGGAAGTTTAATACTGTTCTATAGTGCCAAATACCCTCCTATAAGCCACACCCTTTCCTTGGGCTTATCCTATAAGCCACACTTTGATTTGGGTTCTGGGACTAGCTGCACCTTATACGTGAAAATGTACGGTAGTTCTTGAACAGTGATTTGTACCGCTAATGCAAATAATCACTTCAGTCCTGTCTAAAGGATATAAACATACAATTCCTAATGACCGCATGTCTTTCCATTGCTTTATAGCCAATAAAAATGATCAACTTCAAATTCATCAAAAATTGATTTGTACTGCTAATGCAAAGAATCTTTTCGGTCCTATCTAAAGCTTATAAACATACAATGACTAATAACAGCATGTCTCTCTGTTCCTGTAGATGTTCCCTATGGCCCTGGTGACAGGTAACACGTGCCTGATGAAGCCGTCCGAGCGTGACCCGGGGGCCACCATGATGCTCATGGAACTGATGAACGAGGCCGGCTTCCCACGTGGAGTTGTCAACGTCATCCATGGCGCACACGACTGTAAGCCGCTCTCAATTCTCAAGTCTACTTTTATAGTGTAGAAGACGGACCCTGAGTTGAAGGGAAGGCTATAAAGCTCACAAAGGACTTTCAAATTTAATGCAATGTTACCCAGGCATGTAAGGCTCAATCTGATTTCAGGAATAAGTATCAGATTCGCTTATACGTGAGGTTTTCATAGATCTGACCATAGACCCTGTTCTTCAGATATATACCTTTCGTGAGATTCATTGAGTCAAATCTACAACAAATAGTGAAAGTAGTTGCACAGTTCAAACTGATTTCTGATCAGACCTAAGGTTAACTAATGAATCTTTTACCTTTCAGCTGTGAACTTCATCTGTGACCACCCAGACATCAAAGCTATCTCATTTGTGGGATCTGACCAAGCAGTGAGTACATGTACAGTAATACATGTAATGTGTAGGAGATTGAGAAATAATAATCTATAGGAGAATGAGATTATACTGATGCTGACATCTGCTCTCCTAAAGTAGTTTCCATACTTTTTAAGCCACCTCCGTATTCAAAATCAGACAACTATTTTACCATCTCAGAAAAGAAAACAAATGCATGCCTTCCGAAAAATAATAATGCAGGAGGAGTTTTCTAAAGTAATTGTATTTTGATCTAGGTGGACATAAAAAAAATATACTTTGTTTGTATTTTATTAGGGTAAATACATCTACGAGAGAGGATCTAAGAACAACAAGCGAGTCCAGTCCAACATGGTAAGATATGTTTGAAGCTTCTATTTTAAAAAGGAGTGAGTGAGTGAGTGAGTAATAGATGTTTAACGCCATTTCGACAGCTAAGGTCATATTCATGGTGAGAACTACATTACACAGGGGAATGTGTCGGTGCCCGCGATAGGAAAGAGGAGATATAGACTCTTTTAAGTGGGCTAGGGAAGCCCGTAGAGGGGATAGGAAAGAGAGGAAATAAAGTATGTGGTGTATATGTTCAGTGTGTTGATTTATATATAAAGGCGTGTTAAAACAGATCCATTTAAACTCACAGGGCGCCAAGAACCACGGAGTGATCATGCCTGACGCCAACAAGGAAGCAACACTAAACGCTGTAAGTATACTTAGGCATTATATTGATGTACAGTCACCTTTAGTGGACTCTTTCTGAAGAAACAATGAACCATCATCACAATAGCAGGGAGGATACAGTGTATTGTATAGTCTATATTCATGATCAAACTGATAAAATCCAGGTCCTCTACTTGATAGTAACAGACAATGAAGTTTGTGAAAGGAGCCATATAGCCAAGTCTCGGGAATTGATTTAAGTATAAGGAAAAGAGAAGAGCTCATCAATGTGTTTAACATTCATAAATATCTCACAAACAGTTGGTAGGAGCTGCCTTTGGTGCGGCCGGACAGCGCTGCATGGCCTTGTCCACCGTCGTCTGGGTCGGAGAGGCCAAGGAGTGGATCCCCGAACTCATCGAGAGGACAAAGCAACTAAAAGTCAATGCAGGTACGTGCCCCTGAGATGATTTCGTCTTCTAATGTACGAATTGTAAAAAGAAATTACCTGTAACGGTCATCATAATTTTGAAATAAAAAATTAAGCATAAATGCCGAGTATTAAACTCAAGTCAGAAATGACTTCCTTTAGTTGTCAGTAAAGTAGATCATTAAAATCCAACATTTTGTTGGGAGAGGAGTTGTGATCGAGATACTTGGTATTAGACTTGGGAGTTTACCTAGGTACCTATTGTCATGGTTTACATCATTCGAAAGTTAATGGGATTCTGTTTGTGGCTCGTTTTACCTACACCTCCTACCCAGTATTATGTAAGCCTGAGTGTTAGGTTTTGTAGGGTACAAAGGACACTGACTTGTACTACTGTGGTGTATAATGATTGTGGCGCCGGGGCTTCCCTAGCCCACTTAAAAGGGTCTACTTCTCATCTTTCCCATACCCTCAGGATGTGTGTGGTGCACATACGCACGGGCACTGACACATTCCTCTATGAAATTGTGTAATGTCGTTATTGCCATGAATATGACCTTAGCTGTCGAAATGGCATTAAACATCTATTACTCACTATAGTAGACGGAGAGTTGGACATAAAGTGGTATAAATTCCAGAGCGCAACGATAGATGTCGTTGCGGTCTCATAGGAGATGCGCATGCGCAGATCTGTAGATGTCAGACTGCTGTGTATTTCCATAGAAGGAGGACGTCTCGCAATTTGGCTTACAATTCGAGTGAGTTTTAGCAATTTCGCTATACTTCCATTTTTCATATCTGATTTTATTCTTCTTTAGGGGGTTTAATTCGCCTTTAAAGTCTAAATTAGGCCTCTTTAGGCTAAGTTTCTCAAAATTTGTAACGATCTCTGTTTTCCCGCCGTTCACGGAGAAGCAGTTTGGGTTTTTATCCCGATCGTTCTACTTTAGGCGAGTTTTTCACCCTGTTTTCTTTTATTAAAGATCATTTCTTTAATATTTTGTTAATATCTACTGTTTTTGGCCTTTTTCCGTCTTATTTTGATCGAAATTACGATTTCGTATACTTTTACGACACCAACAATACGTAGAACCGTTTGGCGGCAAAATCCTCGGCTTTTTCCGGTATTTTCCGTCAATTTCCGGTTCGGCGCCGAACTTTTCGTCTCGGCTCGCCGTTTTCTCGTTTATATTGTTATTTTGGTGCAATTAAGACGGATTTTCTTCCAAAAACAGTGAGATTACTCCTCTTTGTACCCGTTTTTACTATATTCTTGTCCAATTTTTACTTGGATTGTTTTTTATGTTATGTTTTTGTTTGTTTTTTTTTGGGCGATAATAGAGGTAGTTCCCATAGACCAAGGCCTGTACTGTCACTCTAGTGTCAGTCTGCCTGCTGGGGTGGTGGTTGAGGTTTTCTACCTCCACACTCCTGCTAAGGGTAACTTAGGAGGACTTCTGCTTCCTTTTACCTGTCAGTTTACCTCTTTTATCCCCAAAACTAACCAAGTTTTGACACTTGATGTTTGTCAATCTACCCATAGGTTCATGATCTGGAACCTGAGTTGACATCATCAAACGAAATAATTTTAGTAGACCGTTGCACTGGTTAGATAGTCACAGATATGCCTCTTGATGGAGTTCAGTCTGTTGACCCACCTGGCTATGTTCTGAGCTGGTGGACTTAACCTATGGTATATTAAAATTATTTTGTGCCTGATACACGCAAAGTCGGACCGCTGCAGGTCTCCACCTTAATTTCTGATGAAATGAAGTGGCACTAGCCATCCCGTACTCACAGACTGACTTGTGAATGAAATGGCTGTGTATCAGGGAGGTTATCTACACCAATAAGACGCTGGACTCTGTGCTCGCTGTACAGATAGGCCACTGTTTTAGAATTTGGGTACAATTCTTAAACAAGTGACTCCTTTCGTAACTGTCCGGACCTGCGGTGGGACTTGTTACTGGAGTTGGGTGTAAGAGGACCTTGACACCACCAGAGTTGTGGCCCCCCGGCACAATACTGGCTAGCTGATTCAATCAGTGGTTCGATTTTCTACCATTTTCGCTGATTATGATAGAAAATTTTGACCTGTCTCCCTGGGGAGGACAGAAGTCTTAAGAACGGTGTCTAAACACGGCTGTATAGGTTGATACTTGTCAATCTGATTTTACCTATACCTTATGCCGAAAAATTTCTCATGTAGAGAAATTTGAAAGACTAGCCTCCTCACGGAGGGCTGATTGTCTTATTTGACTCTGTCTTTTGGCTGTCTAGGTTTTGAATTGCTAAATTCAGTTTTACCTATACCTTATGCCGAAAAAATTTCTCAGTTGGAGGAATTTATGACCTGCCTCCCCGGGGAGGGCAAAGCTAGGCTTTTCAGAGCTATAGAAGGTGACTGCCTTTGCCAGGGCTTATAAGGTGGTGATTTAGAAAATCACTTTGCCTATACTTTATGCCCAAAAGATTAACAAGCCTGTTAATTCTTAATTAAAGTGAGTCAGAGAATCACTTGAGACCCTTACCTTATGCCAAAAAATTTCAAAATTTTTTCCAGAGGGTCCACTTACAGTCACAAGCCTTACAAGCTTACTTGGGGTTGAGTGAGATTGTGATATCACAATTTCCTTTACCTTTGCCTTATTCTCTGACTGTACAGAGGCACAGGCTAGGTTGATCACCCCTCCTTGGTTGACTTCAAACTGATACACTATAAGTGCAGATAAAGCTATTTAATCTGCTGAACACTCATACTCATGTTTTCACCTAAGATTGGTGACAAAAAATGAGTTGTGTTTTCAGTTTACACCAATAAATGTCTTTTGGTAGCTGTTAGCTTAATTCCAGACATTTTAAGATTGGTTTTTAGATAGGGTCTATGGCCTTATCATGTCACCAAGTTAAGTAAAGTTGAGCAGGTTAGCTACACCTAAAATACAGCTCTTTCTGTGCCTGCTCTACAGTTAGACCACTGTGTTTAGATTTTGGGTAAAATTCTAAACAGTGACTCCAGTGTAACTGTCCAGACCTGCGATGGGACTTGTTACCGGAGTAAGGTGTAAGATGATTGACACCACCAGTTTTGTGACCTTCTGGCACAACACTGGCAAGCTGATCTTTAATCAGCATGTCAAATTTCTCTATGCTACCTTTGTGGTGAGAATGATAGAGAAAAAATTTGACCTGTCTCTCTGGTGAGGGCAGATTCTTAATAAGGTGTCTAAATCAAGTGGTTTAGGTTGTGATTTAAACAATCAAAATTACCTATACCTTATGCCAAAAAATTTCTGTGGAGAAATTTATGACCTGCTTCACCTGGGAAGGCAGCTTTACCGTTTTCCTGGGCATGTTGCCAATAACCGATAAGCTGCCTTGTAGTGATTTCAATTATCACTGAGACCCTTACCTGTGAAAATTCCTCAGAACTTTCTTAAAAGGTCAATGGGTAGCCACAGGCCTGTTAGCTTGTGTCAGGTTTTTCGGGCACTAAAGTTTCCAACACCTATACCTCTTGCCATAATTTCCCTGAAATTATGCTAGCACAGGATTAGGTTGTCCAATCTGGTGTTGAAACTATATACTGATACACTGAAGTTTTACCTAGAGCCATAGCGGCACCCTAGGGTACTTATTTGATAATCACCTAGACTGGTGACCAAATGAGTTGAGTATCAGGTAGCCAGTTACACAATAATTGTTTTATTGGGAAACTGTAACAGGCAGGTTACTTACACCCTTAAAGAGTACAGAGATTTCTGTATTTGCCCTACCTTTAGGCCAAATTTAGGTCTAGAATTTGGTAAAATTCTTAACAGTAACCTCTGAGTAACTGTCCAGACCTGCGGTGGGACTTGTCAATAGAATTGGGTGTAAAATGACCATGACACCACCACAGTTGTGGCCCACTGGCACAACATTAACTAGCTGATTTAATCAGCATTCCGAAATTCTCTGCTCTACCATTTATGGTGAGAAAGATAGAGAATTTGATCTGCCTCCCTTGGAAGGGCAGAATGGTGTCTAAATTCTGGCGTAAAAACTTTTTGTATAGGTTGTGAATTGAGAATTCAAATATACCTATAATTTATGCCCAATAAATTCACAAGTATGGTAAAAATCTTTAAGCCTGTATTTAACAGCTTAAGAGCCATACTTAATGTCATAGAATTCTATGAGAATTGCAGTTGACTCACCAATAACCACAAAGCTGCTTGGTAGTGATATATAAATCACTGAGACCTAGTTTTTACATTAGAATATTTCTTCAGAAATATCATAGAGGTCAATGTGCAGCCACAAGTATCCTAGCTTGTGTTTGGGGTATTTGAGTGCTCAAGTTACTGATAACCTATACCTCATGTCATAAATTCGCTGAATTTATTTATCTTAGGTTAGGATGTCTTTCTTGGTGTTCAGTTTACTTTGACAAACTAAAGTCTACCGGTGGCCAAAGTGGTAAGGTGGTTAACTGAGGTAGTGTGCTCATCTTAATTCACCTAAAGATTGGTGATAAAAATGAGTTACGTATCAGGTTACACCAACAAAATCTTTTCTGTTTATTCAGAAGAGGACAGAAGGACGAAATCTTACCTATTAAACAAGAGTACTGAGGTAGCCATTGCTGAAACCCAGCAATTTCACTGATATTAGATATCAGATGGCTACCAACTGCTCCTCGAAAGGACCGCAGTAAATAGTTGTCGTTATGTCATTAACCCTGATAAACTCTGTTTTTGGAATTATGAGTAAAATTCTTAACAGCTACTCCTATGTAACTGTCCGAACCTGTGGGAGGACTTGTTACTGGAGTTTGTGCAAAGATGACTTTGACACCACCAGGGCTGTAGAGTGAGGTGACTGTTTTAGAATTATTGGTAAATTCTAAACAGGGACTCCTGTAAAACTGTCCGTACTTCGATGGGACTGTTACTGGAGCTGGAGACTAAGATGAACTTGACACCACCAGAACTGTGGCCTTTGGCACAGCACTAGTATTGCTGGTCTAATAGACCCGCAGTTGAATCTATCTCCTCTACCATTTGCCTAAAAATGATTTCTTGATTTGCTCCTCTAATGAGGGCAGAAGGCTCAAGAAACGGTGTCTAGATTCAAGGTTATAGGTAGTGTTTTGCAAAATCAAAATATCCTTACCTTATGGCCAAAAAATTCCACAACTGGTGAAGTTTATTTCAATGTAAGAGCTAAGACTCTCGTTTATAGTCTTGGTTGACCTTGTTAATGAAATTAAATCTAAATACTGAGTTTGTCACTGATGTAGTTTCATAATGGAGACTATCAGTTGATCCACCTTGCTATTTCAAAGGTGGTGGACATAACTTTTGGTATTTTAACTAATTAATTTCTTACATGAGCCACCAATAAAGCAGACCCACTGCAATATCTCTGAGTCAATTGAAGATGGGTCAGGCTAATCATTCATACCAAATAAAGAAGTTTGGTATAAGTCTCAATCTCATTTTTGTAACTGTCCAGACCTGTGGTAGGACTTGTTACTAGAGTTTGTGGGTAAGATGAACTCAGCACCACCAGAGATGTGGCTCCCTGGCACAACACTGGCAAGCTGATCTTCCAATCAGCATTTAGGACATGTCTGGTGTACTTGGTGTATAATACTGTATGCAGTATCATTGTTACTGCTTGTGCTTGTTTAAACAGCATAACGGTTTATTCTTGTACAACATACACATAATTGTGTGGTACTAGTTATGGTAGCTGATTATGCTAGATAACATAGGTAGTCTATTTACAATAAGTAAATATGTCAAGCTGCTGATAAGGTACAATATGTCCAGATTCTAGGACAAAATTGTACAAACGTATGGTTCCAATAAACTAGCTTCTTAGCTATTTAATTGGGCAGCTTATATGTCTTACCATATCAGCTGAACCTATCTATGCAGTAAAACATGTGTACACTTTACAGTATTAGCAACATTGACTGTTTACACTATACCGTTGCAGCAGTAGCTAGCCAAGTACTGTCACTTTACCATGTCTAGTGGTTCTGGCTTGTACAATAAGTCATAGTTGCTTATTTGTACAAGTAAAGGTAATAGCTTCATTTGAAGCTATCACGACACTAGACAAACAGACTGTTTTTTGTGTGCTACAAAAGGTCAATATACTATACCATACTGGTATTTAGTATTAGTGATTATATTGTACATCATGTAAAGACTGTAAGTTGTTTTACTTTACACTATGAATGTAAAAACCACACTCTACATAGTAAATGTGGTCGCTGTTTTGCCTGCACCAGCTGAAGCTCACATTATATATGTAGATGGTTTATATATACATTACAAGTGTACTAAATTGTACAACATATGGATTAAAATACTTGTCCAGCAGTCATAGCTGCTTATGTTGTACAATATGTGTAGGTACCATATTTTGCACCTATATGTATGTACCAGCTGCTTATGATTTACAACATACCTTTATGGTGAGCTGTTCAAATCTACATTATAAATGTAGAAATCTTTTTCTACATTGTGAATATGGGTGTTAACAGATTAAGCTGTTTAAATGGTACAACAAGTTGTACATATCCCCCTTTTTTCATTTAAGCAGTATCTTCTTACGCAGGAATGATATGTATCATACCATAACTGACCAAGCAAGCCTTAGCTGCTTATATGGTACATATGCATGCCACTAGGGTGTACAACTAATAGCTGTTTGTGTGCCTACTGTTTTTAGTAAAAACAGTCATAACTACTTGTCTGTACATAAATTGTGCAGCAGTCTTACCTGCTTAATTTGCACAAAATATGACTGTTATATACATACCAGCAAGATTGTACACTCTCTGCATGTTATGTCTGCTAGAGAATTTTAACATGCTTATTTATCTCAAATTATGTAGTATTAGAACTACATAGATTGTACAACATCAGGAGGTACAATACTGTTAAGCAGCTGTTAACCTTTGAGAAACTCAAACCTGAGGTAATCTAATTAATGAATTTCCCAAATGGAAAATTCCCCTTTCTAGCACATGACTAATGTGCTATTTACAACTAAAATCAATTGGGATTTTGTTGTTTGGCTTTTTTGAATCTAAAAAGAAGGGTGTTGTTTACCTTCGTTGAATCTAAAAGAAGGGTAAATGAAAGTAAGCTTTCTTTTGGTTTAACCAAACAAGACTTTTCTTGAAACCTGACTGCCTCTTTAGTCAGGATGAATAAAGTTATTCACTTATTTTCCTAAAAAGTCCTGCGTTACAGTTTCTACCAGTTTGTGAGAACTAGTAACATTAGATAATAGGACTATGGAAATGGGCAGTGAATCAGCTGAACTTTAAAGTCTCCTATGAGACCGCAACGACATCTATCGTTGCGCTCTGGAATATAAAATTAATCGATACTTACATGTAAGTTGATGATTAATTGTTGTTCCAGGAGCAACGATAGATCGTTGCGGGGTACATAGGCCCACCCATCCTCCCTAGGATGAACAGATTAGTGACAGTCAGGCATAATCATTAATCTACAATATTCAAGCTTTCTTGAATATAATATCTATATATAGATCTTATTCGACGATACGAATTCATCTATATAACTACGACAAATTGAATAGTATAGATATTGATTTCCTATGTACCATAAACGAAATTTCTTTCAGCGATTGATTCACTGCCAGCGGACGTCTGACATCTACGGATCTGCGCATGCGCATCTCCTATGTACCCCGCAACGATCTATCGTTGCTCCTGGAACAACAATTAATCATCAACTTACATGTAAGTATCGATTAATTTTATATTAACACATCATTACCACTCTGTCCTAGTTTTGTGCCAGGAGAAATTCACTTCTGAAAAACGCCCTTTATCACCTTGATATCGGCTTCCCCAGCTCAACTGAAAATTTCTAGATCTCCTCTATTCCACCTCCCCCTGTGGAGTGGGGACCTTCATGTGAGGGCATGAAGGAGCAGAATAACTTCATTGGGAGTCCACAAGGAGAAATCTCCTTCCATACTAACAGTGGGCATACCAGATTCGTAAAAGGCGACAAACTTGGGGTTTCTTGTGTCTTGGGGTGAGCATGTGGGCAGCTGGTGTCCATATGCGCGGGCCAGGGCTTACATGCTTGTCTTTTGCCATGGGATTCCCCCTCAGTGAACCACATCTGAGTGATCAAAGGCCGTGGTTTGTCTGGCCCTGCCTATGGGACCAGGCAAATAAAAGAACACTTGCTATCCTTCGAAAAGAGTAGGGGAATGAAGCCCCGGTAGCGGTTTTCCCCCTCGACCCTCCTCATAGATTCGGTCATTCATCTCATAGATTCGGTCATTCATAGATTCGGTCACTGCTGTGTCGGGCAAGCAGCATATAAATACCTGTCCAAAAAGAAAAGAAAGGACTTAATGTCCGAGAAACCTTGAATGTCTGAGTTCCTCGATGGCCCCCGGACGTAAAACTAAACAAACAAACAAACAAAAATCTATTCCACCACCTCTTGTGTATGTCTGGCGTCCACATGTTTGGCCACAGACACATGTATTTAAATGTGAAACTGGTGTCGAATGTAGTTTCCTCGCCATGAACACAACCTAAATGGTGAAAAATATCAGAGATGTCAGACCCTCATAGATTCATCTATTTTCAGGGGTTCAGAGGCCCCTTAAATTTAGAATTAAGTGCAGTTTCACATTTTGAGAAATCCTACTTGTAAAGTGTTCTGGGGCCCTAAACTTTTAGGGGTTAGACCAACACCCAACTTTGTATAAAGCAATAATTGCTCACTCACAGTGTATTTTGTTTTATTACACGATTTCTGTGACTCACGGTGCTTTCCTTGGATATTCCCATGCTGATATTTGTCGATATTGTATGCACAATGTGAGCAAATCTGAGGTGGATATCAGGCACTGTTTGGGGTGGATATCAGGCACTGTTTGGGTGGATATCAGGCACTGTTTGGGGTGATATCAGGCACTGTTTGGGGTGGATATCAGGCACTGGAGTGGATATCAGGCACTGTATGGGTGGATATCAGGCACTCTTTCATGTAGAGGAACATAGTTAAAACCGTACTTCCCCAGCCGGGAATTGAACCCGGGCCACAAGATTGGTAGTCCTGCATTCTGTGCCTGGTGTCGAATCATTGAGTACGAATATTGGTACTCACCACACAGCCACATCTACATGCACTCACCCTACTAGTCACCCTGTCATCTATTGATGCTGCTTCCATTGCAATGGACTATTGAGGATTGTAATCTACTATGATTGTACTAATGGATAATAAAACCCAGTAAAACACATCCAGAACAGTACTCATCTGTGGATTAAGAGTGGGCTGGTTCAGAGTGAGACACTTGAGACTAGCTAACCCCAACACAAGTAATACGCCCACTATATACCAACAACACAAACCTACACAGCCCACCGTACATGCAGCAGTACACGTTCATATCTTAACCTCCCTAATAGTAGGGAGGTTTAGCACAAACTGCGTGGTCAATAAAACGCAGACGTACAGTGTACCTACAGCACTGGTACGTCTGGACTAAATGAGCTACAGGGGGCGTACGTCGTGGTTGCTAAACCTCCCTAGTAGCTTGACTGCTGACCTGGTTAGGGGTAAAGTCACCACAGCATTCTATTGCTGTACAGTGTATAGGGTTGACCCGGGTTGCATTATTGGCCAATCAGATAAGTCCCTGTATTCACTGCAGAATTGTTTGGGTACATTATGTAATGCCTGGTACCCATCATGCTGGTTGTTATCAGTGCTTATCTCACCCAGTGCCGGATCAAGCAATGGCGGACCCACTAGGCCTCAGTACTGAGACCTATACACCTGTGTCCCTGCTGGTGTAATGGATAAGGCTCTGGACTCATAATCAGGATGTGTTTTAACTCATGGATTCGAATCCTGTACTGTACTGCTGGTGGTGAACGTTTTTTTTTAAACTTGTATTTAATGATATTCTATTGATTATTTATTGATTACCGTAATACCTCGCATAAAAGGTGCGCCTTATACGTGACGATGCATCCCTTGTGCGCCTTATAGAAGCAGAATTATTTAGGAGAGATTTTTCTCTAAAATTTCCCAAGTAATCCCTTATCCCTGTTTTGTGGTTAAACAGGATAGGGGATGCTCTAAGTTAGCTATAGATCTTTGAAATTTGAAAATCCGTTAGTTAGAACAAAAGTTATGACATTTTTTATTTTTACATTCACATCTGTAAAGTCTGGGTGCGCCTTATATGCGAGGTGCGCCTTATACGCGAGGTATTACGGTAATCGTGTAATAAACTTAGTAAGGTATGGATATCAATCTACTCATGATGTTCAATTTAAAAGATCCTGCAGTTTGGGTTGTGACCCCACTCCCTCTGTGTCTGCTATGGTAGGTCATGCCTAACCAGTTGGGGCTGGACACCTCTCTCCCTCAGCCAACCAAGTGTACTATAGTGGTTAGCAAGCAGAACTCTCAATCCATAGATTGAAGGGCGAATCCCTCCTTTGGCAATATATTTCTCATTGGTTTATACATGTAAGATGTGAGATTCATCGTGATATTCTGATGCATCCTATATGAGTAAATCGTGTAATAAACTTATTAAAGTATGGATGACGATCAACTCATGCCTTGAATCAAGGGATATCATACGAGGCCGGAGGCCGAATATGATATCCTTTGATACAAGGCATTCATTGATTGTTATCCATACATTACTAAGTTAATATCACTTTTCTCTCAGGACACGAGAAGGACTCTGACCTCGGCCCGGTCATCTCGCCCCAGTCTAAGGAGCGTATTGAGTCGCTGATTGAGTCCGGCAGCAAAGAGGGATGTCAGGTACTGCTAGATGGTCGTGGTATCAAAGTACCTGGGTATGAGAAGGGTAACTTTGTAGGACCTACCGTCCTTCACGGTGTACAGGTAAGTAATAGGGCCAGATTCAATATCTTCTTTCTTTCAACCTCTTTGCACGGCCGCATCTCATTATATAATATGCATGAAAAATTTCTTCCTCTCATTTCGCACTAAAATATATATATTAAAGGGTCATGTTGAGGCCGAAAGTGTACGGATTTTCTCGCATCATGTTGAGCTGGAATGTAAAGGGATCATCATTCTTCTCATATCAGATTAGAATTATAAATTATCCTTCTCTTCCATTATATTGAATTTTAATATAAATGGTGCTTTTCTCTTAATATTGAAATTGAAAATAATAAGTGTTTCTCCTCTCCCATTCCTGTACACAGCCCCAGATGGAGTGTTACCGGGAGGAGATCTTTGGCCCGGTGCTTTGCTCCATGGAGGTAGACACTCTCGATGATGCTATCAGCCTTATCAACAAGAACCGTTATGGTAATGGCACCGCTATCTTCACCACCAACGGTGCCACTGCCCGCAAGTACCAGCAGGAGATTGATGTTGGACAGGTATGATTCAGGTTTTTATGGGGGACCTTCAGTGTAACGCTGTAGCTATATATAACTCTATAGTAGGACCCCCATTCTATGAATGAGGCATGTCCTAATGGGAGAAGTTACAGAAGTTTAAGGAATTTGTGCTCAGGCTTTTTCCTTGTTCCTCGTCAAAAGTATACCTACATATTTCCTACAGTGGAGGAGAATGGGATTATTTCAGAATTTTCGGTAACTATTGCTTGCCACCTAAAGACTTTGTAGTTCTTTTCTGTATTCTTTTCTTGGGTTATCACTAACATAAGAATATGATGAGCCTTGTTTAAAACAAAATACAAGTCTATCCTCCAAATTTTTATATGTAAATATATTACCAGCCCTAAGTTGTGTTTAATGAAGTGCTAATTGATTTATGATTTAGATTGGCGTGAATGTGCCCATCCCCGTCCCGCTGCCCATGTTCTCCTTTACCGGCTCTCGCGGCTCCTTCATGGGAGACACTAACTTCTACGGAAAGCAGGTAAGTGAAGGATAGCAATATTATAGATGTTGTAATTGTGGGTATTTGTTAGGGGGTAGGTTTCAAATATTCCACATCGGGTGGAGTCGCAAGGGAAGTGAGTTATCCAAATTTTGTCTGATTCGAAATTTTCAGAATTTTGTCAGTTCCCTACATTTAATCAAAATTTAATTTTTAGATCAACGTTTTGTAGTACTTCATAGATCTACAGTGAACTCAGAATTTCTATGTGTAACTTCACCTTTTCATATACTGACATCTACATATGTATCAAGTATGAAAATATTTGGAAGGATTTTACAAAGAGGCTAGAACGGCACAATATCGCAAACAGAAAAGATTTGAGCGGACCACTATATCGTGATCCTCGCAGCAATTGTATTGATTTATTTGAAGACCGAAGTCCAAGGTGAAGTCCCTGTATAAAAAGTATACACATATTTTGAATATCTCATGTCTTAAATGTCTTCATATTTATCTTTTTTCACAGGGAATCCAGTTCTACACACAAATAAAGACCGTCACACAATTATGGCGGGCTGAAGATGCCACCGACAGGCGAGCAACCACCAACATGCCTGTACAACGCTGAATAAATACTTGAACACTTACAATGCAAAAAATCCAAATAAATGGCTTACTATAATATACAAAAAACATAGAGGGAGTTTCTACTCTCTCTGCTATATAAACATGCTACAGGTCACACTGAACGGTACAATCTTGCCCAAATGTATGAACATTAACAACTTTTACATTGCTGCGAGGAAGCGTCTAATTCCCTCTGTCTGTTCTACATTCTATGAACAGTATTTCCACCGAGAAAGGCGATTAGGCTGTTGTAACACACATGTATATACATAATTCATTGACTCTCTATGGACACCAAGAGTGCTTCTCAAATGGCACCACCCTAGCTTCAACACCATGTGATATCTCATATTACTGTATGAAATTATTTGAATATCCCATTTATGAAGTTTCCAAACTACTTTTTGTGGAGCATGAAGGAGATTCATGCAAATGTCCCAATTGTCTTTGAAATTTATCCAAAAACTGGATATACTCATAACATGTATCTAGAAGCAAATAAAGATGAAATATAATTCACATATCATTATATTGTCGTGTCTTTTATTTTAATTGAGTTATAAAGTGCTAGTAATGGACTACAGTTGACGCACTGTCTGCATACGAAGTTTGCTTTGTGTGGAACAGTGGTGCCACCTGGTTGAAGTTCTGAGACCATGAATGAGGTATCCATAATCCCCGCGTATAAGGCGCACTGTGTCATGTACACCTAGTTCCTTCTTAGTTTGACAGCGGGGGGGGGGCATGCCCCCCGGGGGAGACGACTTTTTATGTGACATTTCATAACCCAAGGACGTGGCTACAAAATGCACTCAACAATAACCGAGGATCATATCTCACTTATGCCTCACTGTACTCAATTGTTCAATAAAAGCTGACCCAGCAATTGTGGTTGGGCGCCCTTAACCCCAAGTTAAGGGCCACACGATGCCTGTAGGTTAAATCTGAAGATTTATGTAACCATTATAGGCCTTTTCGTCATATGAAGAGGCCTATAATGGGGCACAAGTGTATTCTATGTTCAACGTAGTACGTGTATAGTCAGTTTGTACAACATGACCCCCCACCACCACCACCTCATCCCCAAACAATAACATTGTTGCATATTCATCAGTCATATACTGCATATTCATAGGCTCTACCCCAGACTCTATTCTAGTCAGTCTGGGCCAGTCCGAGACTAGAATATGACCATAGCTGTGAAAATATTGTTGAACACCCATTACTCACACAATGCATCATTATGACCAATACACACAATGCATTATTTATTGCAATCTTGGCCCTTAACACATCGCCATGATACGCCAATGCAGTGCTGGTGAATTTACTCGTTATTACTGCATTGATGCACTGAGCCTATTGTGCAGTGTATCAAGCTGTTGTGGGAAGGAGATATTTGGAAACTAGGTGTTAATTTACTTAAATCGTAGCATCGACATTAAGTCCTGGGACTTGAAAGAGCGTCGGTCTCAAATAAGCGCCCGGGTACAACGTTTTTTTTAATGTTAAACATGTACTAAAAACGTTTTTTCACGTTCTTATAAAACATTTTTATTTTAGGTTTAAAAAACTTTTTTTTTTACGTAAAAGTAAATATACGTTTTTATTTGATTGAAAAAGCAAACATTTTTACTTGGTTGAAAAAATGTTTTAAAACGTTTTATTAACGTAATAATTATCGGAACCAAATTAAAACGTCTGCAAACGTTGAAAAAAAAACGTTTTTAACCAAGTGGGTGACGATACGGTATGGGTTATTCAATCAGCCCAGCTTAGCTATTGTGATAACAGTCATTCGGGCGTCCATCGGGTTTGACATTCCCTTACAGTAACTCATAACTGGGATCTATAGGACATATACCTTACAAATCCAATAGGGACGACACGGTATATGAATATAACCCAGGGAAATAAAACAGTCATTTATGCACTATGTAAACTTTAATAGGTTGCAATAATTAACCCTTTAAGGGCCGCTGTTGGAGGAGTGCATTATGCCTATTGGTCGGCACCAAGCACCAATGAAGTGCTGGCAAGTCTGCTCACCAGCACTTCATTGGAGCATCATGTTGACCCTCCGGGATGATGGTCGGCATGATGCATGAATGCAGCCCTGGCGAGTTATTCACCAGGGCTGCATTTATGCATCATGTCGACCAATGGGCATGATGCTTTAGTGGCCCTTAAAGTGTTAAGGCTACCTACCTATGGGGCCCTTGATGGGGGCCCCCAATGTCACATGTCGAATTTAAGAAATGCCCATATACCATGTCACTAAGCAAAAACCCATGTCACTAGTGTCACTAAGGTGACTAACATAGCTACTCCATTTACCACAAAACCCTGCATATCAGTTGCACCCACATACATAAGGAGCACCCTGAGTTCAAGGCTTTAGTGTAAGCCACACCAGGGATCTGTTCCCATTCTTTCCTTTATCCTATACCCTTTTGCTGCGGCTAGTACCAGAACCCAAATAAATATAAGACTTATAGGAATGGCCCAAAATCAGGGTGCGGCTTATATGAGGGTATTCTGCACTACAAAACAGTACTAAACTGCAAATTTTCAAGCACTGGCTATGCTTTAGGGCTTTTCCCGAAGTCGATGGTATGTCTTATATGAGGGTGCAGGGTATATAATACAGGAGAATTTATGGTAGGCTATAAAAGTAAAACCCAGTGTATAAGCCACATTTGCTATTATAAAGACAGGCATTTCCTTAATAGTCCCTGGCCCTTATAACCCACCAAAAAAAGGATTACCTGGTAATCATAATGTGGTTCTTTTATATTAACACATCCCTCCCCTTAGATTTGCTTTATATGGGTTGGAGTAGCTCAACTTTGAGATTTGCAATAGTCATACATGTATATTCCAGACATGGAAAAGTGGCACCTTAAAAGAAAATATTTGTCATTGGAATAAGGCAAGTATAGGGGGTTTGGGGTCTCCCCAGGAAAATTTTGAACACAAGACCAAAAGGTGAATTTTGAAGCTTTTTTTCTGACAGTTGAGATCTTTTCCATGCCCTATTTTTCATGTCACTAAGGCCCCATGTCACATCGATTTTAAGAAATGGCCCTGTCGTATGTCCCATGTCGATTTTAAGAAATGGCTCTGTCACTGTGTCGAATTTAGGGGTCTAGGGCCATACCTATACACGAGGCACTAGGACTGCTAATACACTATTACATCATGTCCACTGGTTGTCATGATCAACAATGGCAACTCTACAGGATTGGATCCATTGCCTGGTAGAGTATAATAGAGCTAGGCCTACTGCCATCGGAGTCAGCATCATGCATGAATGTATAGCCCTGATAAGTAGACTGAGTAGAGGGTGGTATTCAAGAATCATTAGGGCCAATATGGACACAATGTTTCGGACCATGCTGCCCTTACGCGGTTAAATGTTTTAGTAGGTAGTGAGAAGCAAGTGGGAATGTCGCCTGTGTGCATGGGTAGCAGGGACAGACGAGGATTCGGAAAAGGAGGGGCCATGGCCAAAGATGGTGGGGGGGGGGAGGCTCACCCACTATTTTTGAGCAAATTTTGGGGTCCTGATATTGAGTAGTAGATGGAAATGTTGCCCTGTGCAGGGCCTGTTAGTGAGAAGTAGGTGGAAATGTCACCCTGTGCAGGGCTGGGTAGTTAGTAGTAGATGGAAATGTTGCCATGTGCAGGGCCAGGTAGTGAGTAGTAGATGGAAATGTTCTGTGCAGGGCCAGGTTGTGAGTAGAAGATGGAAATGTTGCCATGTGCAGGGCCAGGTTGTGAGTAGTAGATGGAAATGTTGCCATGTGCAGGGCCTGGTAGTGAGTAGTAGATGGAAATGTTGCCATGTGCAGGGCTAGGTTGTGAGTAGTAGATGGAAATGTTGCCATGTGCAGGGCCAGGTAGTGAGTAGTAGATGGAAATGTCTCCCTGTGCAGGGCTTGGTAGTGAGTAGTAGATGGAAATGTTGCCATGTGCAGGGCTGGGTAGTGAGTAGTAGATGGAAATGTTGCCATGTGCAGGGCTGAGTAGTAGATGGAAATGTCTCCCTGTGCAGGGCCAGGTTGTGAGTAGTAGATGGAAATGTCTCCCTGTGCAGGGCCAGGTTGTGAGTAGTAGATGGAAATGTTGCCCTGTGCAGGGTCTGTTAGTGATAAGTAGATGGAAATGTCACCCTGTGCAGGGCTAGGTAGTTAGTAGTAGATGGAAATGTTGCCCTGTGCAGGGCCTGGTAGTGAGTAGTAGATGGAAATGTCGCCTTGTGTAGGGCCAAGTCATAAGTAGTTCTGTAATCCCTGCGTATAAGGTGACCCTGCGCATAGGATGCACCATGAGTTGAGAGAAGAGCTGCAGTGTTTTTTCTGAGAAAAAACTAAATCGTGATAGAGGGATGCACTGGTTTGAGCAATAGGGCTAAACAGTATCGTGTCTTTGTTTTTTTTTTGGAGTTGCTTGCCGCATAGTGGCTGGGAGCGCAGCGACCGTAGCAACTTCATTATGTTTTCGGTTTGTCAGTGACATCATAGTCACCTTGTGACGCAATTTGTGACGTCGGCCGTGACATCACATGTCGGCCGCAGAGTGGCAACTCCGTAAGTCGTGATTCTCAAGGAGTCGGCGTAGTGCAAGCTCGCGAGCGTCACTATCAGATCAAATAGCCTCGATGCAATTTTTATAAAATGATATTTTCAGCAAAAGTAGTTCTACAGCATAGGGACATTATCATTAGGGTTGTTGTTTTATCAAATTCTATAAGAGCTTGGAGTATGTAATCATGGTTTGTACAGCCTTACTTATCTGGTTCAAGTTTAATGCTAGACCACGTGACCACGATGGGCAGTACCACATGACTACGCGGACTCCTTGATGTCGCACGCTAGCCTGGCAACTCCTATCCGTGGTCCTTGCCACATTGTTCTTGTTTGTGAAAATCTGTTGATTTTAATTTTGATTGGATCAAGTAGTTTCATTGGGGAGGGTGAAGGGGGTACCCAAACAATCTTCAATCATTGCTTGAGCTCTGTATACCACTGCTCCAATTCGCTTTAGCGATTTAACTTCAGCAATTTAACCACTTTTCCTGCTCACCCATCTCCCCAGGCCCCCAACGTCGACCACGCCTAGTATGTACCTATCTAAGACCATCGCACCAATGCCTTGCGGTCAAAAGGCCAAAAAAAATAATGTTGTTTTTTTTCAGTTACATGCCTCAAATATCTAGGGTCGGTAGGTCAGATTTTTTTTTTAATTTTTTTTTTTATTTTGTTTAGAAATATATTGGCAGACATGTTGGATCCTTTTACAGTAGAAATATGAAAAACATTAGAAATGTAAAGCACACGTAAAAGATATGAATGACTGTTATTAATTGTATACCAATAGATGAGGACCTAGATAAACTCAACGAAAAATTGATGAAAAAAATTAGAAAATTACGGGAAAAAATGCCTAAAAATTGCCAAAATATCTCAAAAATTCACAAAATAAAAATAAATTAATTCTATGATCGGCCCTGTTTTGCTTGGGTTGGTCGTATAACTGGAAACAAACCTTTTTTTAGGCCTGAGAAAAAAATCTGATTACCACAGAATTATTCTCCCCAGAGACACACACATAGAGAATAAATGTACATGTAATCTTAAAGTTAATAGAAGGATGGTTGGTACAGCGACTCCCATAGAGAAAACATCTCATGGTCCCGACTGGCATATTTTATTCAATGTCTGAGTAGATGAATCCCCTTTCATATGATTCGATTACAGAAGGCCAAATTTGGTGTATCTTAGGTTGTGGTATCCAAAGGTGGTACCTATGGCCGAGCCTAGGAACGTTTTAAAATTATAAAAAAAAAAGGAACATGCTTAGGCATTATCCCTTAGTTTCACGTTGGTTTTGTGGTCAAAAAATGTTTATGCGCAGACACTGTAATTTGGGATTTGATTTCGAAATGGATTTGGTACCTGATTGAGCAATCAATAAAAAAAAAGGAAGAATCTAATCTAGCTTTCCCCATGATAATCTAAAAAAAAGATGGTTTTCCCTATTCTAAGATTGATATATTATGATATACTTTAACATAAATAATGCCCCCCAGCCTGTCTGGGCATAATGCATCGCATATCGTTGGGTTCACACGTTCAGATTCATTACTGAAACAAATATGTATTCATTCTCTTCTCCATTATTGTAATCAGTTCAATGTTGGTATGTTTGTACAGTTCATGGCAACCTTTACACAACGGCACACATTCCACTGAAGATCAAGAAGGCTTTATTTTGACCGATGACGCGACAGAGTAAGCAATGTTAGACCTGTCTTTACTACAACACATTGTTCGCTCATTCATTTAATTTATCTAGGCAGTTTTCGCAAATGTTTGCATTAATATACAGTGTAGAATAATCATTTGATATCTTATGATATACAATGTATATCCAGGGGGAAGGGTCCCATTTTAGGAATTGAGAAGGAAAATGGATAGAAGTAGATTATTAACTGGTTGAAACGGAAGCAAACTGAGATATAAGTAATCAGTACAATCATCTATTGAGGTGCTCTCAAAGGGACACAGTAACATTATTTTTTATGGATGTCTATATGTTTTCTTGATTAGTGTTAATCAGTGTCAGCACGCTGGCGTTAAGTGACCGCAGCTTTTAATCACAATAAGCAGGGGCGTAGGAAAAGGGGGGGGGGCAGGAGGGCATGCCCCCCCAATAATGAGGAGGTTTCCTATATAAGCCTATGGAAAAATATAGCGGGCCCCCAAAACCGAGACCCCTGCCACCCCAATAAAAAATTGCTTCCTACGCCCCTGATAAGTGAAATTATTGCAGGAACGTTGATTCCGTGTGGTGTGTATGGTATAATGTCTTCCAAAACGTTGTGAGGTACTGCACCAGTCCTCCTTATTCCATTCCAGTGATTTCTATAAAGTACTATAATTAAAGCATTCTGGGAATCGCACATGAGCGTTGAGGGGAAGGCCGTCCAAAACCTGTAGACCTACTACTTCTAGGATTTTGGAAAAGATAGGTGATTTAGCTGTCTTGGAGCCAAAATCTCTATCTTCAAAGAATTATGCTACGCCTATGACCTTAAACAGGCGCCCAAACTCTGGAGGTAAGGGGCAACAGTTTTTCTCACAAAGGCCACTTAATACCAGCCTAGGAGAGCCTATAGTATCTCTTGTTACGTTGATATTTGTAAAGAGCAGCTCATGAAAAGCAAATGTCCATGTAGAAAGACCGCCAACTGAAATATGACCTATGGGAACACAAGGCAGTCTAATGACAATAGGCCTATCATTAACCTTTAAAGGGCAATGATGCAGGAGTGCATCATGCGTATTGGTCGTCATGATGCACCAATGAGGTACTGGTGAGACTGATGCACCAATGAGGTACTGGAGCATCATGACGACCATTCAGGCGTGTATCAGCCCAGTAGGGTCGGCATGATACTTGAAGCCTGGGTGAGTAAGCAGTCCTCAAAGAGTTCAGAGTTAAGGGATTGGGTGTGGTGCTCACCATGGGGAAAGAGATAACTGCTTGTCAGATCAAAACTTATCTACCACACCCTATAGGTGGATCCCGATGGTGGACTGATACTACAGGGGGATAGAAACTTTTGCCAGGAATATTTATAAGTATATTCTTCTGTATCCGCACAGCGATGAACTTTTCTTATATAAACCACGCCTATTAAAATGTCATTGACGTCATTGATGGACCTCGCCCCTCTCCCATCCTTTAGTCAGCCCCACACACAAAAAAAAACTAGGATCGCTAGAGTCTTTTAAGCGAGCAGCATAGAAGCGAGTAAAAACCTGTCAAATTTATTTCATGTGGAGAACGGCAGTCTCCATAGTTAAATATGGTGAAGCTAATTCCTAACCAGAGCAAAAACAGGTGTTGGTCTATATCATATGTCTCTCTCATACTAGGCCTTCGGCCTCCTGAGAGACGGAAACAGTCATTCGGTCAAACTCTTTCTCTTTACAACCTTAGATTAAAGAGGCAGACCTCCTTTCCTGACAACCCTTTAGTGAGACGCCCTAAAATTGTCAAATGAAGAGTCTGTATCATGTAGGTCTGACGAGTTAAATCTGTTAGGTTTTACCTCGTTCATTTTATGCTGCTATTTTTTCAGTGCATCTCAGGTGTATGGGGGTGGTTTGGGTGTGTGTGTGTGTGGGGGGGGGGGGTTCCCTACTTTGAGCTCATACATAAACAGCCTCAGGTAACAGACCATGGCACAACCCTGAGCCCAGCATGCGTCTGGGCAGTGAGCAGCTACTCTCACTGCGTCCCGTCTAAAACCACGAGCAGCTCGCCTCTCATCTGAACTCATTGTCACCCCGGCCGTCCTCTTGCCACCATGCCGCGGCCAGTCACTCCCACCAAGCACCAGTCAGAGGAGACCTGCTCCCTGGCCGTCTGGCTAATGGTAGTGGCTGCAGCTCTCCTGGCCACTACTCCAGTAGGTGCAGTGACCATCTTCTCCAGCCCTCCTGGGCTGCCAAATGAGGACCTGTACAACCCAGGGGACATCACCTTAGGCGGTCTTGTCCGCCTATACTTCCCCACTCCTGATGGCCAATGTAGTAAGGCTCTAGCACGGGTTGGCATCCAGGTGGCACAAGCCATCCTCTGGGCCATTGACAATGTGAACAAGGACCCCAAGGTGCTTCCCAATACCACGCTGGGTTATGCCATCCTTAACGACTGCGGCCGTGAGGGCGTGGCCATAGCACGAGCCACCAAGTTCCTACCCCCATCCCCCTGCCTGGAGGCTGGCTGTGGGGGCGATACAGGTACCACAGGGCCTAAGCCCTTCTATAGGGTGGCAGGTGTCATTGGGCCCTACTCCAGCTCTCTATCAGTGGCCGTGTCCTCTGTACTCTCACTGTATAAGGTCCCACACACCTCGTGGTCAGCCACCAGCCAGGAACTCTCCGACAAGGCCAGGTAAGGTATGACTGCTAAATGTCAATGGTTAAGTGTCGCAGTTCTACTAGATAATTATCTCCTACCGTTGAATGGATTTACAATTATTAGTGGTATGATATCTCACTTTGTGAAAAAAAAACACGTTTATTTTATTTTTTCTAGGAACTAAACGTTACTTTTTAGGTTTATTTGTTTTCCTAACATTCGATTTATATCTCGAAAACTTCAAATAATTGTGCATTGAAAAAGTTGTTTTTGCATTCTTAATAATAAAAAAGGAATGTTTTAAACGTTTCCTTTCCTAGAGTTTCTCAAAATGCTTTAAAACATTTTGGACATTGAACAACGTCTTTTAAAGACCTTCTTTTACCCAAGTTTACCCTTTTAAAACTTTCCCTAAACTTGAATTTTGACACCCCTCCCCAAAAAGAAAATACACAGCAAGGAAGTATTTTTCAAATAGAGTCCCCATCCCCTTTTAGAGATCTCTCATTGGGCTGGGTACAGTATCTGCCTTATGATTTATACTTTTAGTTCTCATTCAGTTCATGCACTAAGTAGTAAGCTAATTCTAAGGCACGTTGCTAGGATTTATTTAGGCCTATTTTAAATTAATCTGTAGTTGATACAAAAACAATATAATGGACAATACAGTAGCTACACAAAGGTAGCAAAACAATCAAAATGATGGGACCGTCCATTGTGAAGCCGTTTGAGCCAAACAGTCGTTTGTTTACAATACATGTATTCCTCTATAGTGTCGCCCAGAACAATAGTCAATAGACATTGTCGCAGGTAATGCTGATACCAGTGACGTGCTTGTGGACATCTGACATATAAGTGCTTGGCAAAAGGAAACAACGTTTTATAACGTTTCGAACGGGTTTACGTGAAAATCGTTTTCATCCCAAAAAGTTTTTCAATATTCGTTTTGCAACGCCGTGAAAAAGGTTTGTTATTTACACGTTTCAACATTTAGATAACTTTTTTTTATATATATCTAAGAATAAGACGTTTGTTCAAAAAACGTTTTTTTGGAGTACACAGAAAAAATCCATTTTTGACGTTTTCACATCGCAAACTTACACACCGGAAAAAAAGATAACGTGTTTTCTGCCAGGTCGCATATCTGCTGTGTATGGGGATAGATTTGGAGTTATTGACTGGTGGGTGCACGGTAAACCAAGACTATAACCGGACCTAAACCTATCATCAATAAAAGGCAAGAGGTGACGCTGTAATGTACAATAGGTGTTGTAATAATAAAAGGAAATTAGCTCTCGGTTTATCCATGGTTACAATACATCGAGTAGGAATAGCCACGGGCCTATTTCAGTGTAAACTATCGTGCAACATGTATCTGAGAATTTTGTCACAGTGTTCTTCCCACTAGGTATAAAAATGTTTGTTTTTTTTTTTATCTAAAAAAAAAAGTGGAAATGCATATCATTTTAACATTTTCTGCTTAGTGGGTTCAGACCACTTAGGGTAGGTCACCCCTGACTCGACCACTAGGTATGTTGGGACCTTAACTCGACCATCTCACCCTATCACAGGAAATTTCCACAATCCATGACTGCTGTTTGGGGTATGCCCAATGTCTTCATATTGTAGTGATTGGTGCAAAATTAATTGGTGGTTATAGTATATGCTATCTAAAAGAAATTAACTGAGAGTGATCGACTATAGGGTTCTTTAGGTACCAACATACATAGCGGTCGAGTTATGAGCGACTTACCCCAAATAGACTTCAACCAGAGTGAGGACTCTATGAATAGATTGTAAGGGGCCGTCCACAAATGACGTTATGCGGCAGGGGAGGGGGTCCATGACTCCTGTACATTTATATAGTAAAGAGATGACGAAAAAAGGGAGGGAAGAATGGTCAAAGAAAGCATAACGTAAGTTAAGGACGGCCCCCAATAAAAAATGTATAAAAGCTGTTGCACGATATAACAGAATGAAAGAAAGGGGAGATGTTCCATGGGTCCTACTGTATCGTTTTGTTTCATAATGCTCACCCCAGAAGTTTGCCATGTGCTCAACATGTAACACATAGCCTTATAATCAATAATACTGCAACAAACGGTAGACTTATGACATTATATGCTGGGCATAACAATGTTTCATATAATAAATGAAATAGCTTTTCCTATGTATAATTTTCGCCTAGCCTTTTGGAACTTTAATTAGTCAATGCTTTCATATGATATCAATACTCAGTAAGACATGGGATACACAATGTTAAGTAAAGTGATTATGCTGCGTATTGTGAAGACGAATGAATAAATAATGCAGTCTGCTAACTCTGAAATGAGCGTTTTAACATGTGACAGCTTAATCCAAAATTAAAACCTTTGTGATGGAAATTATCATTATTCTCAGGTCAGACATGAGCAATGTGTTCACGAGTACCTGGCAATGAAATTGACAATTTAGTCTAGGCCTATACATTTTGTATAGCCCATTGCGATACCACACTAGGAGGGCATTTCTCAACATCGTGCGCCTGCCATACTACAAATCATAGTAGGAACTATCAATCTAATGCCTATACAGTCTTACACAATAGTGGTCACTAATGATTACACTTGTACAACTGCTCTAACGAAGCCTATGTAATCACTACTGTAGAGGTTGGTGAAAACGTTTTGGAGAAACCCGGACTCGAACCCGGGGCCCTCCAACTTCGAAGCGACTGCTCTACCTCTGAGCTACTTCCCCTGGCCTGATGTTCTCAGCTTCCAAGCACACCTGGATCAGTATGATACACACTAGGGGGCAGTGATCACCCGGAGACCTGCCCCTGGGGGTCTGCCACCGGGTACGGGGAATTACTGCCCCATCACTCCTCCTCATCAGCTTCAACCAACCCTGCCCTCCAACCCAACCACCAGCAGGTAACTAGTCCACAACAACTAGCAGGTTTCAAAGTGTTATTTGTATCATACCGGCCCAGTCCCGAGTCCTCAATCGGTTGCAATCATGTTAAGATACGGGCAGGCACCTGCATCTTTTGATCTCATGATTGCGATAGGATGCCCGGTTTCTCCACCAATGTAGAGGTTGGTGAAAATGTTCTGGAGAAACTGGGACTCGAACCCAGGGCCCTCCAACTCCGAAGCGGCTGCTCTACCTCTGAGCAACTTCCCCTGGCCTGACGTTCTCACCTTCCAAGCACACCTAGATCAGTATGATACACACTAGGGGGCAGTGATTACCCAGAGACCCGCCCCTGGGGGTCTGCCACCGGGTACAGGGAATTACTGCCCCTACACTACATAAGCAGGCTGCTGGACCAAAATCACCTGCCTCTGGCTCGCACCGGTGCTGAAATTTGGACCATAACGCTATGGGAGATATCATCACTGTGCAAGCCAGAGACAGGTGATTTCAATCAGGCCGCTGCTACAGAGCCTCTTTTCAGGGCCAACTAGGTTATGAGGTCATGACGTCACATGCAGCAATGGCAGCCAGCTGGCAGCCAGGCGGCGGCTGCTGGTGTGCATTGATAACAATTTGGGATTAAAAGTGAACCAAATAACCATATTCCAAGCTCTAATAGAACGCCGGGGAGGGCTAAGAATACTGTCCCTACGCCGTCCATCAGTGACTGACGGCCGTCAGTTGGCCGAGAATCAGTGGTTTTGTTATTGTTTTCATGACTGAAATCACCTGCCTCTGGCTCTGCATCAAGCCCTTGATTTTGTGAGCCAGAGGCGGGTGATTTGTGTTCGCAAGGGGACACATAAGTGCTGAATGTATAAAGTAGTCATAGGACACTACCTACGATAACCCTCTTTAGTTTTGAGGTTCTTAAATCATAGTGGTTGTGTCTAGTCGTGCTATGTTGAGAAATGCCCTCCTGTTCATATTGAATACTACAGTCTGAGGCCATGAGGTCAACTTTTATGACCAGAGCCATACTAATCACCATTGACGGTCATGTTAGATTAATGCAAACAATAAATTTGACATTTCCGTCAGTATTGCCATGATGAATAAGGTTATGCCAACATCAGCTAGATGTTCTTTTAGTCAGAAGCGAAAACAAAAACAAGGCGTGTGTCTGGACAGATTGGAACCAAAACTTTCCAAAATGTGAATTTTTGAGTGAAAAAAGAGATCTTGTCAGACTGACTGAAAATTTACGAAAGATATTTCTGGGGTCATTTAAACATATTGGGATATTGAATCTGGTGTTTCTATAGTGAATCTAACATAACATCAGTTTATCACATTGAACATTCTTAAACTCCTTGCAATATTCTGAGAATATATAACTGTAGCAATAAGATATAACTTATCTCAAATTAATGATTAACAGTGTAAACCATGCAGTGACAAGGAATTTGGGAATATCTCTAAATGGAGCCATATGGCATAGGAGAGTAGACCTGAAGGCTGACGTATCCGGCACTTTCATTGTTAGTTGACCAATATTTACACAGCAAATGGTAACCTAGCTCAAAGGATGCCAATGCCAGTGTTCGTCCCTCTTATTTCATTCTACTATATACTGATAGATATATGGCCACAGGTCACGGGGGGTGGGTGTATCTATTGGAATTTAATGTGTTTTTCATGCTTTTATTCATCGCAAGGATACACAAACAGTAAAGGTGTTAGTTGGACTGTGAGCGCGATGTATTCAATCACCATTTATCTAAACCATCTCTTAATGGGGTGATTACGTTTTACAACTATGGTGAATACTAACTATATGGACTATTAGTAGGTTCAATACTACACAACGTAGAAATATACATTCACAGTTCAATGCATCCACGCATTGAGTAAGGAGACTTGTTTGTCGGTTTTTTATATTGTATCATGCAATTATAATTCATTTTTAAAAAGTATATCTGCGATCGAATAATCAATATTAACAATAGCATTGACACTTGTACAATAATCTTATCAACAAAGATCTGTACGTTTTAGGCCTTCAATAAAACTTAAAGGTCGTAAATATGTCAGCGCACTCAATACTCATTGAAAATTCATAGTACATAAAAGAGATCATATTCATGTAATAATTAATCAATGACTTTCCTAGAGTAGAGAAAGAGGGAGGGAGGGGGAGAGAGAAAAAGAGAGAGAGAGAGAGAGAGAGAGAGAGAGAGAGAGAGAGGAGGGAGAGAGAGAGAGAGGGAGAGGTGGGAAGGTCGATTACACTATCTAGCCCAGACCGACATCAAATAAATCAACAGTGCGATTATACGTCGTTTAATTACTTAAGCCTATAGACCCAAAAGTGCTTGTAATGTGGGCGTCTACCGATAAGGTGATGGATGGACAGGTAGTCAGCACACTATATTGATATAAATCTACAGGTTCGACTCCAATGTCTATAGTAAAAGGGGGCTATATCCACACACAGAACCTGTAAGTAGTGTATGTAAAAGGCGGATCGTAGCGGGCAACGGCACAATGAGCTTCATATAAAGACCATAATACCCCGTGTATAAGGGGCACACTGAGTTGAGGGAGAGGCTATATGGCACAGCTAGGGGCTTAATTTCAATCAATCTAGTACTGTTATGGTATGCTTTAAGATGTAACCTGAGTTAAGGGAGAAACTACAATTAGGCACAGCAAGGGCTTATCCTCGCATATAAGCCGCGCCTTTATACATGAGATATTACGGTAAGGCCTTTTACACAGTGTATTGAGCAGACCGTAGATGCAGTATCAAATGGGATCCGGCCAATTGTGACCTCATAAATATATCACATAAGACGCCTACGTCCTATCTGATATGTGGTTCTGCAAGACAGCTGTGTCCGTCCTGGCTATCAGGTCCTCATAGCATGGAGCTCCCATGTACCTCCATGCTTATAGGTCTCTGCCATATTGTACAGTGGGCAAAACTACTGCCAAAGCTGGTCAGATAAGCACCGATGACAGCCACCAGGATGGGTACCAGTTGCACCATAAGAATTGTGCAGTGAGTGAATGAAATTATTTTACAGGTCTCTCCCTCTCTTTCTCTCTCTATCCCCTCTTTGTCACTCTCATATTGTATTTTACTGCTAAAAATGACATAATTCTGCTAATTTTCCATGACAAGGTTTGCCTTCCCCACACAGAACCTGTAAGTAGTGTAAGGAAAAGGCGGATCGTAGCGGGCAACGGCACAATGAGCTTTATATCGCACAGCTTGGGGCTTAATTTAAATCAATCTATAGTACTGTTTTATAGTATGCTCTTAAGATGTAACCTGAGTTTAGGGAGAAACTACAATTAGGCACAGCAAGTAGATGCAGTATCAAATGGGATCCGGCCAATTGTGACCTCATACATATATCAGATAAGACACCTACGTCCTATCTGATATGTAGTTCTGCAAGACAGCTGTGTCCGTCCTGGCTCCCATGTACCTCCATGCTTATAGGCATGGGCGTGTACTAATTACCAACTTGAGTCTGTGTAGGTGTTATCCATATAGTAAGAGAGGGTTGGCCACTCAAGGACTCTCTCTCTCTCTCTCTCTCTCTCTCTCTCTCTCTCTCTCTCTCTCTCTCTCTCTCTCTCTTTCTCTCTCCCCTCTTTGTCACTCTCATATTGTATTTTACTGTTAAAAATGACATAATTCTGCTAATTTTCCATGATCAGGTTTGCCTTCTTCTCACGGACGGTGCCACCAGACCAATTCCAGGCAGCAGCAATAGTTGACATGCTTGTTCACTACAACTGGACCTACATCTCTACCCTACATTCAGAGGGCAGTTACGGCGTTAACGGTATCAGAAACGTACAGAGACTAGCTAAAAGGGCTGGTATATGTGTAGCATACGCACGCGAGTTAAAGCCAGATGACACTGAAGAGGATTATGACAATGTCATTGTTCAGCTCAGGAAGAACTCCAAGGCTAAAGTAGTGGTTGCGTTTACAGTTGGGTACTCGGCTGAGGGCCTTCTGAGAGCCATCCGCAGGGCTAAGGCCAATGAATTCATCTATGTCGGAAGTGATGGGTTTCAGCCAACGTTGGAATTCAAGACTGCTATCTCTGGCTTGAACGCGCTGGTTCTGAACATTAAGTCGACTATGGATGAGGCGTTTAAGAAGTATTACACCCAGGAGTTGACGCCCTGGAGGGGTGAGGGGCAGCCGGTAAAGAGTCCATGGTATGGGGAGTTTACCCCTGCTGATGTGAACTGTGATTGGTCAGCTCCTCCAGGCTCCAACGCCTCCTGCAGCCAATATAAGAAACTAACAGACTTCCCTCAGAACTTCCTGTTCCCAGGTGTAGGTAGAGTGATTGACATTGTAAAGACATATGCACATGGTCTACACAACCTCATCGATGCTAACTGCCCTGAGGCATTTACACGCAAAGACAAGCTAGTACCATGTATAAACGGCCCCAGATTCCTCCAGTACGCCAGAGACACCTCATTCCAAGGCTCTTCAAGTTATATCTCATATGATAAAAACGGTGACCTTTTGGGTGATTACAAGATATCACAAGTACGTGGTGTTGGGAAGGACTACTCCAGCATTGATGTAGGGTCCTGGAGTCGCGCTAATCAGGAGCTGGTCCTGGACCAGGAGGCAATTGTATGGCCTGAGGTTGACCTGAGTGGAGAACCTGAAGGTGATAACATGGGCTTTGAGAGCAAGGATCTAGTTGGGTACATGATACCTGAGTCAGTCTGTGCCAAACCTTGCCTACCTGGACAGTTCTACATCCAAGGTGAACTTAAGTGTTGCTGGGAGTGCCGTTACTGCAGGAGCAACGAGAGACTGAGGGGGAACATGCAGGGCTGTGACACCTGCCCAGATCTCCACTGGCCAGACCAGCTCAACTTTACCACCTGTGAACCCATCCCACCCACATACATGCTATGGCCAGACCCTATCGCCCTCGGTCTATTAGGGCTCTCCATTGCAGGTGTCCTATCAGTGATAGGACTGAGCTATATCTTTATCAAACATAGCGCTAAAAAGGTCATCAAGGGCTCCAGCCGTGAGCTCATGGCACCCATAAAAATCGGCCTATTTCTTGCCTACCTGACCGTCGTAGCCTTCATAACCAAACCAGAAGACTGGACATGCTATGCTAACTACTTTGGGTTCAATCTGGCATGTACCTTTATCTTTGGTCCACTGTTCCTGAAGACAAATCGTCTGTATAGGATCTTTGCGGCAGCTGAGAGATGTGAACAACGTGTGAGGTTTGTGGATGGAAAGTCTCAGATTGTTCTCTTCATGGTCATGGTGGTCATTCAGGTGAGTGGATTATCTGTTAAAGATGCTTTGGGAGCTAGAGGAGCCATTCATGAATGACGTCATGCCAAATGTGACCATTTTTGTCCCCCCCCCTCCCTCCACATTATGTTCTTTTTGCCAATTTTGCAATGCTGATGATATACATAAAAATTAATCCTGTCATGCCGGGCATACCCCCCCCCCCCTGCAACATGACGTCATTTGTGGATGTCAACTAACCCAGGACTGATTTTCTATTTCCATTGTTTCATGTTAATTGTGGGGACCTCCTCTAAGGTAGTTTATATTTAAACATTTTTCAATTTCCAAGCCCTTTTATGGAAAAGTCGTCAATTAAGGTTGATAGTGAAAGACAGCAAGACTATCAAAGGGTCAAAAGGGGAAGTAAAAACTTATAGTTGCAGTGAACATTAACCAATGACGACATGATCTAGCATTAATGACGTCATTTGAAAATCGTCACTGACTGCTCTTTGGATTTGATATACCATAAAGAATAGTGCCCAACAGCAACATTACGATCTATTGATAATCAATAACATGTCTAATGTGCGAAGATCATCATAATCTTGCTTTGGGAATGAGTAGGATAAGTTCAAGCCTTAATTCTAAACAGCTATGTCTTATCCCAACGGTAGATTTCTAATTCTGCTTAAAATAGAACGCCTTGTGCTATTACTATTATAGAACACCTTGTGCTGTTACTATAATAGAACACCTTGTGCTGTTACTGTAATAGAACACCTTGTGCTGTTACTGTAATAGAACACCTTGTGCTGTTACTATAATAGAACACCTTGTGCTGTTAGTGTAATAGAACACCTTGTGCTGTTACTGTAATAGAACACCTTGTGCTGTTAGTGTAATAGAACACCTTGTGCTGTTACTATAATAGAACACCTTGTGCTGTTAGTGTAATAGAACACCCTGTGCTGTTACTATAATAGAACACCTAGTGCTGTTACTGTAATAGAACACCTTGTGCTGTTACTATAATAGAACACCTTGTGCTGTTAGTGTAATAGAACACCTTGTGTTGTTACTATAATGGAACACCTTGTGCTGTTAGTGTAATAGAACACCTTGTGCTGTTACTATAATGGAACACCTTGTGCTGTTACTGAAATAGAACACCTTGTGTTGTTACTATAATAGAACACCTTGTGCTGTTAGTGTAATAGAACACCTTGTGCTGTTACTATAATAGAACACCTTGTGCTGTTAGTGTAATAGAACACCTTGTGCTGTTACTATAATAGAACACCTTGTGCTGTTAGTGTAATAGAACACCTTGTGCTGTTACTATAATAGAACACCTTGTGTTGTTACTGTAATAGAACACCTTGTGTTGTTACTATAATAGAACACCTAGTGCTGTTACTGTAATAGAACACCTTGTGCTGTTACTATAATAGAACACCTTGTGCTGTTAGTGTAATAGAACACCTTGTGTTGTTACTATAATGGAACACCTTGTGCTGTTACTATAATAGAACACTTTGTGCTGTTACTATAATGGAACACCTTGTGCTGTTACTGAAATAGAACACCTTGTGCTGTTAGTAATGTATATGGCAGATAACATGTGATATAGTTGTCTGATTTCCCTCATTAGCCAACAACTTTGGAAGACCACAAAGCTGTTATTTCTATTGAACCTGCCTAAATATGAATTAAATATAGATTGCAAAACATTCAACTGGTAGCATACAGATCTGTACTAAAAGGTGTACTTATGATTTATTTAGTAAAATAACATGTAATTTGGGCCATATATAAATCCATACAATTCGGTTCAGGTTTGAAATCCACAAACAGATGCCCAACACAATAGTAGGCAATGTCCCGGCCTGCATTCACAACTATAGCCTAGGCTGGTCCAATGGGGGGAGGGGGCACTCCTTAGCTTTGGATACAATGTCAGAACAACATTCCCCCGAAGGCCCATGATTAGTCCTAGCGATTCTGAAGGAGAGAACTTTTGGGTCCAAAATGCCCGCCAAAATGTCCATTTTCAAGTGTATTGGGGTTTACCTTTTTGGTTCCTTTAAGGCGTGTTAGAAGGGGATTTTAGATTGTAACCCTCTAATTAGTGTGTAGTTTTTGACATGACCTCTCAAAATGGTCCCAAATTTGATATGTCTTCACCATATGGGTATGTTTAACAGTCAGTGTTTGCACATAAAAACTGTAAAAATTCTAGGAAGTACCCCCCCCCCCCCACCAACCGCTGGTGGCTGGCAGGACGTTTGACCGGCTGTTCTAACAGTTCAGTATACATTTGTACAGGTGGGCGGAGCTGCTAAATGACGGATGCCCCTAGTCTGCCTGTCTCTATCCCCCTCCCACATCCCATTACCCAACCTACCAGCACCAAATCACGACTATTGGCCTGTTAAAGGAGTGGACATTTTAACAACAGGGTGGGGGATGGGGCGGGTAGGATTAGGGGGGGGGGCTAGAAATCATAGACACTTCATTAGGAGGACAGAAGAAAATTCACCCCTTTCAATGATAAGCCGTAATATAGAACAAATGGGGGCGGGGACGAAAAATATTCATCCCCTGGAGGGGTCCTCAAAATTTCAGGCCCCTCCAAGGGGTGATTGAAAGATTTCCTCAGGAGTAAAACTCTGGTTGCTATGGACCTGCCAAAGGGTCAAATTATATAGGCAATGTACTACAGGGGCGTGGGAGGCTGTTTCAGAGTGGATGGGACCAGGGGGGTTTTCTGCAATTTTTTACCTCCCTTTGCTTGACCTTTAATGTTGACCTTTTGAGGAGTTGGCCAAAAGTGGGGGGGGGGGGGACATGTCCCCCTGCTTTCCACGCCCATGTACTAGAAAAAGTAACCTTTTTGCTGTTTTCTTCTCAAACACTGGGATTAGAAAATAATGCATCAAGTATGTGATGCAAATTTTGAATATCTTTCAGGTTTTGTATTGCATTTTGGTGTATAATGTGTAGATCGTTTCTAGTACATTTCATATTTGATTTAACCCTTCCTGAGGATGCTTATCAGTTGGGAGATAAGGCTGATTAGGCCGTTTTATTCTAATAACTTGTATTACGGATCCCGCGGCGAGTTTTTTTTTTTTTTTTTTGGCAAATTAGAAGAATAAATAAAATTTTTATTTATTCTTTTGCCTCTGGCCGATGGGATTTTTTGTAGAATCTGACCAAAAAAATTTCTTGGAGGAAAAAAAAAGGTTATTTTTGCAAATAGACCTTCAGTATTAAGTCTTTAAATGAGTGAAAAATGTCGTTATTCCTACATTTGATGGCATGAAAATGACTTTTCCATGCACTTTTTTTTTTACTTTTCCATGCACTTTTTTTTTTTTTTTTTTTGCTCTGGCCGATGGGATGTATTGATACTCAAAAAGGGGTTTGATCCAACTTTTATTTTCTTCCGATGGCCGACCTAAAAGTTAAATGAAAAAGTCTGTAATCCAAGTAATAAGAATTTGATTGCCTAACGGCCGCGCTGGTTGCTATGACGTCACTGCTGCTCCCTACAATGCGCGGTATGAAGCCACCAAGCCCTCCTAAGGTTGAAAAATGGCCAGCCCTACCAGAACCATATCACTGCTGCTGGCCTAACTGTCCCATTCATTGGTGCGCTAAAGGGCTGATAGGGGGAGCCGGTGATTGAATGATGGGACGCGTTCAAGTACCCTGCCTACAATAAAGAAGCTTTCTTGTCGGGGATAAAGCACCCATAGTATTGCAGTCCCTTTGGAGCTTTTGTTCGCGTTAATTCATTCAGGCATTATTGCTTAACATTATTTACATGGTTCTGGGTTGAGGCTGTATATGGGTGTAGCGAAGAGGTGAATAAATTATCTATAGCATAGACCAACTACTGTACTCGAGATTACTTCTAATCAAAATTAATTCCAACCCAGGTTCCAAATCTATATATACCACACTCGGGTCCTACATCAAAAGAAAAGCATGGAGTACAGGGTTCTCCGCAGAATGTAAAATCACACCGTAAAATCCTGCAGCGAGCTGGCATAAAATTTCAATTGGTAACGTCCTAAGCCTTATGTTAGACTAAATTTGGTTGTTTAGTCTCATTCATGACAGTGTGGGGATTACAGATGGGAAATTAACTAAGAAATTGAAAGTATTTTCATAAATATGGCCATAACTTCTGTTCTAATTGGCCAATTTGCAAAATTCAAAAACGTATATGAAGCTTAAATGACACCTGCGGTCATTCTGAGATGAAATCACACTATACGACCCTTTTATCAGCTCTGATACAACAGATGGCGCTAGTGGCCATGCTACTTTGCCAATCCTATAGACTCCAGTACCTGAAATAGGCCCACATGTTTGTAACGGTCTGCCTTATGTTTGGCTCACCATTTTCTTTAGATAATGATAGTGAGTATAGCCACACTATTTATCTGTGTGAAACTTTGATTTCTAAGATGTGGAGCTCTATTTTACATTGCAAATAGGCATTTTGGTGAAGGGTGTCTGTGTACCAGTGGTAAGCCTATGGAGCCCTGGGAGTGGATGTTGGACATGCCCATGTAAACAGCAGGGCTACTGGAGCGCCATCTAGTGTATCAACCTGGTGAAACCAATGTATACCGTCGGGACGTCGTGAATCCCTTGCAGTATGAATGGCATATATGATGAATGATGTAATCATCCAGACAATGTTAGTACTTGTTGGGTTCATAGGAGGAATTTAGCTAGGTATTCAATGGATTTTCGGCATGGGTTAACCCCTTAAGGACTGCTAATGCAGGATTATATAGCATGAGCAGTGTTACGAAATATGTATATAATGATTAAAGTAAAGTGTACAACAACCCCATATTATGCAGGGTAATTCAATGGGACTATTTAGTGCTAGTATTGAAAGGAAATTTAGCACCAGGGTAATAACAGCACACACACACACGCACACGCACACACACACACACACACACACACACACATATATATATATATATATATATATATATATATATATATATATATATATATATATATATATATGTAGACAGACAGTTCTGTGCAGTAAATGTTGGGCTGGATATGGTCTCGTGACGTCATACTATGCGTCTCCTTCCTGTCCTTACAATAGCAGATGCATTCAAATGTATATGCCTGAATCTTTTTATTCAATGAAAATTCAATGAAAATACTACCGAAATAAGTCAACATGAAAACAGGGTTGTCTTTTCCTTTAATGTAGCCCTGGCGTGTGACTTGCCAGTGCTACATTAAGTTGCATCATGATGGCCACTGGGTATGATGCATTAATGCATTGGCGGCCCACAAAATGATGTGACCTTTTATATAGAGATAGTACGGGCATACAATTATGATGGTCCATAGACAGGTACATAATAGAAATGTACTAGCTGTTAAGACGTGACTGTGTTGGTGTCAACTGAGTGCCTTTATCCTGTGATAAAAGCACAGAGATTATATCTAATTTCGGCACTGAAAATGCCCAAATCGTGGTATAACATGCTTTACTCTATATTTCAGGCTGTACTGACAACTGTAGCAGCGACACTGCTGCCTCCTGCCGCCATGTTAAAGATGCCTATCCCCACTGAGCGGTTCGTGGAGCTTCTCTGTGTCCTCCCACTCCAGAACCTGCTCATCCCTCTCTGCTACAACCTCCTTCTCCTGCTCCTTTGTGCCGTCTTCGGCTTTCTCACCAGGAAACTCCCGGACAACTTCAACGAGTCGTGGTACATCTTTATATCTGTGACCACCACACTGTTTGTCTGGATAGCCTTCCTGCCTACCTACTTTGTCGCCTTCTTTGCCTACCACAAGGCGGCGTTGTTGGCGCTGGCGTTGATCCTTAATGGGGTGGTTACAACCCTGTGCTTGTTTGCACCCAAGATCTATGCCCTCTATTACGTGGATGAAAAGATGATTAAGGTCACCAATTTTTCCCAGTTTGACGAGCCTAGCGATGGGGGTAAAACAGAGGTGACTAGTACTCGCTCAGGTTGATAACCAATGAATCGGCCCCCTCTTTTATTTCATATCGATTTCATGATTTTCACAAATTTTGTATAAAATTAATGAAGACAGTTTGTTGACTCCTGTCTGATTTCGTTGTAAATGCACGTCGTGTATAGTCTGTGCGAAATCACAATTGCATTACACAAAATCATGAACAATACGGAGACTGCATTGAAACCCTGATTGGGAAGAGCTGTCTTATATAAAAGCACCAGTGGAACGAAGCAGACCCCTAATGCTCTTACTGAGAAAAGGTACAGTCACATTCGCACTTCATCTTAAAATCCAAAGCATTCAAAAAGATGATTCATTGTTAAAGACATTAGAATTTCTTAAAGGTCACATTGTACACATCACATTTATCATTATTCATGCCATTTTGCAACATGTGAAAATAAAGGTAAATTATCATCAAGTACGGTGTTTGGTGAGAAATATTCCTTAACAAATGAAAATTAGGTTTCATCAAGGCTTACCGAACACAATTCGTATTGTTTTCTGTTGTAACTTGTAGGCGAGATAACCACATGCCAAAAACGTTTTTAACGTAAAAAGCGTTCTTCTTAGATTCCTATATAAGTTTGGATTATGTTTAGATAAAGTGGGCGCCTTATCCTGTCCACCAGAACCTGGTGAGGCCGACAAGGCGCCTAGCTAATTGTCATATTATTAGGGTAGGAAGGGGTAAGATGCCCTTTGGGGTAAAAGGCCCTTTAGCTCTCATGCCTAGGGTACTAGCTGTATACAGCCATTTAACACTTGGAAGTAAAGATTACCTCAGTATCAATTCAAGATATGAGGCTTAACGAGATTGTGCAAGTTGTAGCCGTAGGTTTCAGCCATGAAGTGATATGGCAGCGTTCCTTCGCCCTACTCAAACTGCAGTGCCGGGAGAAATTCTGGGTAGAAAAGATTGTATCCCTATGTATATGTATATATTAAATCAAAATACTATATAGGTAGGATATATCATTTAGCATAGGAGGTACCAATTTCTTCTTGTCAATCTACTTTATATGATTTAGGGAGTGGTCATTTTTTAACAACAGTGGGGGGGGGGGCTTGGTGAAATTCTTTCTGCCCCCCCTTCGAGGGGTCTGAAATTTTTCCGCCCCCCTTTTATCCTAGTCGCGCGCAGGCTTTTTCGCTCAAAAGGGGTGAACATTCGAGGCGTTCGGAGTACGGCCGAGGGATCAATGCTGGTTTGTAAGGCCATCCCCCATTGGTCCTCCCCATGTAGGTCAATGTTGATCCCTGAGTCAACTTACTACCCTCCCAAGCATAGTTAGGGACTGGTACCTACCCAGACATGGCTGGGATGGAAGGGGGTGGAGGGAACCAGCTAAGGTGGTGTAGTTAGCGTTCGAGGTCACCCCCACCCACAATGCACTGCAAAATGTAAGAAAACCGCTGCCCGAACGCCTCGATTTTTTTGTCCCCCACCCTTTAAGGGGTGTGGGAAGCAGTTTCAGAGTGGGTGGGACCAGGGGGATTTTCTGCAATTTTTGACCTCCCTTTGCTAGACCTTTTAATTTTGACCTTTTGAGGAGTTGGCCAAAAGTGGGGGGGACATGTCCCCCCTGTACCCCCTGCTTTCCACCCCCATGCCTCGGAGGAATTTTTTTGTTCCTCCCCCAACAGGGTAAAAACTTGCCGCAGCAACTTGCAGGCCCTTAACAGGCCCTTAACGCCTGCTGCGGGCGAAATGTACGCGCCAAAAGCGCGTGACGCGGCAGAATGCCCGCAGGACTGTAGCCAACGTAACAAGCTGTTTCCCACCGGAGAACTTTTACTCGGTGGCTATCGCGTGAGACACCAAAGGACGGCGGAAGTGGACAAGCGGGACGTTCAAAAATACAAAATAACAAAATTGATAAATAATGCGCAAAATACGTCCAATTTGAAGAGTTTGTCGTCGTAGTATGTACCCGCAACCATAACCATGTCGAATTCAAAGGTATGTACAAACAATCAGTAACCATTTAATGTTAATTATGGATTTTACTTTGTGTCACTAAGTGAGTCTACTCACTCACTGTGAGTGTGACTAGAGATCTAGATCTACAGTCTACACTACAACAATACAGACTCTGACAACAGTCTTGAACGGAGTAGATTTCTACCTCTCGACACTCGTCTTGTTATATAAAAATATAATGTTAGACTTAGTCTTAGCAGTTAGGGAGTGGTCATTATTTATCAACAGGCCTTACAGGGGGGGGGTGGTGGGTTTTCGTGCGGACGCGTGAAAATTTTTTACGCCCCCCCTCGACGGCAGTAAAAAAAATTCGGACCCCCCCGCGCCGGAGGCGCGGAGAGTTTTTGCGCCCCCTATAAAAAGAGGGTAAATTTTTTTAGCCCCCCCCCAAGAGGGGTCAAAATTTTTTTAACCCCCCCCTCGAGAGGGGTCAGAATTTTTTACGCCCCCTCTCAAACCCACCACCCCCCCCTGTTGATAATAAATGACCACTCCCTTAGCTAGGTCCTAGGCCTAGTGACTTAATCCTTCTTGAAACCAGTTGTAGGTTGGGTTTGACAAGTTGTCTAGCCTCTAGGCCCTAGATAAGATATAAAAGAGTGGGTTTTCCAAATTCAGATTAGTATTTACTAAATAATTTAGTTGGGGAAGTTAATTGCAGTTGACCCGAACTAATTAAGTGGTCTCGCGATGTAAGTGTTTACTCCAGCACAATGCAGCGGAGCCTCTCCCCTATAGCTATACAGCAAAACAGACCCTCCCACAAGCCACATCCTTGCTTAATAATTAGTTTATTATTATATGCAGTAAATAGGTCACCAGACTCACACCCCACCTCACCCACCCCTCCCTGCCCTCCTGGTCTCCTTCCCGCGGTAATGTACTCCTTGGGGTACTCCGCAGCCTCGGCCAGCGGCTATTGATGCCAGTTCAATAGCCTGGGATCAGCTGTATATTCAACAGGATGTGTTTTCCACTTTAGTGTTTTATTCGTTGACACGAAAAGTCCCGTTACCAAGGTGACACTCTGACGGCCATGCCGAGGGTGCCGGGGACAAAGTGGTGCTCTGCGCTCAGCGCTCCCCATTACATAACATAATAAAATTGCTACACTGGAGCCCGGTGCAACTTTTGAATCTATATTATGGTCACCACACTATCCAAATCTCTTATCGATGCACACTGTGTGCTCTTATTTTTAATTTTAATGATACTGGGTGAAAGAGGATTACATAAGTGCCAAATATTTTGAGAATTTGGACATTGAATGGTACATGCAGTACTGAAGCACACAAATCTCTCCCCCGGGGAAAATGGCGCTGGTCATGCGAACGTGACCCGTTACCTTGACAACTTGCTACGATATGTGGTTACCGTCCAGACGAATTGCCCCCTTTGATCTAGATAAAAATCTTATCGAACTTGGATGTGTATTCACTCTCCAGTTGATGTTTGGTCTTGTATAACAGCACTGCCTTTGCTTGGATTACTAGCTCGCTGCCCAGCCGTCGATGACAAACTGGAGGAAGATATGGGTACAGTCCTATCCAAAGAGTGGCAGCTATATTGGGTTGGATCAGTGAGCCTGGGTATACACTGATCAGTCTGTGGGTGTTCGGATCATTTTGGACTCCCCTCCGGGCCCGCGTCATGTATTTTTTTTTGCCAATTTTACAATACTGAATGTATATGGAAAATTAATCCTGTTATGCCGGGCCTAAACCCCCCCCCCCTCCCCCTCCTGCATGACGTCATTTGTACACAGCCCCTAAAAGAGTTTTTTCACGTGACGTCAGTTCGCAGTGCATTATGGTAATGGAGCTCCTCCAGTTGAAACCCTACTCACGCTGTCATAGAGAATGCACTGGGGCAATATACTACTGTAATCTCCCGCGTATAAGGCGCAGCCCGCGTATAAGGCACACCCCCAACTAAGGGAGGCCTGTTCCATGTATAAGGCGCACCTCTAAGGGCAGATTTTTGTTAATTTAGTACTGTTCTATAGTAAAAATACCCCCCCCCCCTATAAGGCGCACCCCAAACTCAAGGCAATGTCCCTCCCACATATAAGACGCAGCATTTTCTTTGGCGTATAAGACGCGCCTTATACGCGGGAGATTACGGTACCCTGTATAAAATCCTTATTTTCTCCCAATCCTGTTGCTTCATCAAAAAAAACCTTTCACCCCCAATAGTAGAGACATAGGGGAGTTTAAAAAACTTAATATCATAAATGTCTAATTTATATAAATCTTGAAATTATTAGGTGGAAGTGGAAGAATGTGCCCGGCGGGATCAGCAGGGGTAGAGCAGTGAGTGCGGGGCTTGCTGTTACTGGCGGTCTACTCTCCTGTATAAAATTCTTATTTTCTCCTAATCCTATGTCTTAATCAACATAATTCATAAACCAGTAATAGTAGAGGTATAGGGGAGCATGCAAAACTAAGAATTATGAATATCCGATTCAAATAAATATTAAAATTCTTATGTAGAAGAGGAAGGATTGTCTGCACGAGATGTGACAGTGAGTGGCTTAGCTTTACTCAATTACTGTGGCCATCTACTACCCTTTATAAAATCCTGATTTTCTCCTTACCTATTGATTTGATCAACATATCCTTTTTACAACTAATAGAAGATATTATAGGGGAACATGCAGAACTAAGAACTATGAATATCCAATTCATATAAGTACTGTATGCTTAGACTGAAGACCCGCCTATGTTCCGTGCCTACACTACAGACTTATATCAGCAGTCCAACCATCCTCCATAAAGGACTGGTTCCTTAGTAGCACGACTGGGCGATGCTCAGTGGTCAATGGAGGTGGGAGTGTCAGTCAGGAGATGCACGTCTACGCTATGTGTATAATTGGAATGGAGTTCAATGAGATTCTTATCTAGATCAAAGGTGCAATAAAACAAGTAATAGCTGGAACACACAACTAGATGCCATAGTGTGAAGGCCATTTCAGTCTTAGATGATTCATTGGTGAATACTCGCCTAGCGCCATGGCCCAGGGGAACAGGTTACTGTATGCTCTGGATGAAGAGATTTATGAACATGTGAATATATCCCTGCAGTTAGTCTAATCTAAGGTTGTCATTGGATTCGCAGAGCATTAGGCCTAACAAAACTGTTGTGTTCAGGTTATAAGCCACGCCCCGAATCAAGGCCAATCCTATAGCACACTTTCTGTACGAGAGAATTAACAGTACATTGCTACACTAATAGCATATAACACAGCACTCAGGGTGTAGGTCTGGGGCAGATAGTATAATGAAACATAACCCCACATTGCACTTTCTTAGCTGCAAGGTTTCGCCATGGCCTTATCATTATGGGTAAAGAGGGACTGGACTGGAAGTCTGAGGGTGGCCTCCTGCTGCTGGTGTCTCGGCAGGGGTCTGGTAGGTGCATGTGTGCCATTTGTGGAAAATTGATTATAAAATTTGTTTTCTATTACAGAAAAAGGGATTCGTCAACCCCTTCAACAATCCAGGCGTTGGAAGGTAACTGTTGAAATATTCATGCTCCTAAGCTTGTTAAAAATACTCCCCACCACCAAAAACAAACTGTTTAAATTGTTTGTCATGTTGTTTTTTTTTACCAAGGGCCATTGTTAATGCTATACTCATCCCAGATACCTTAATTCTTTTTTTCTAAATTGAATTTATTAATACCGGTAAAGGTTTTTTTGGTCAATGCTACACTAAAAAAAAAGAAAAGAAAAAAAAAAGACCACTCACTGGATCTCACTGCTCAGTAACTGTCAGTAGCATTCACTTGCGCCCATAGATAGTATTTTGTATACCTTTTACAAGGTGATATGTGATATTTTTATAAATTACAGACGCACTGGGTTAAATGTACTCGAGGGGAAGACGATCAGAAAGCTTAGCAATGGAATGGACAATTTTGACGACTATTGGTCTGATTCAAGTAAGTTTGACCTAACATAATTATGCACACCTAAAACTAAAAGTTAGTGCATATGTGTGTTTGCCTAAATACTCGGAAATTTACACATTATTAGCGAAACCATCAGTAATTTATCATTTCCTATTGAATATTTACGTATGAGAATAATTCTACTCGAACACATCATTGAGAGACAATAATATAGACCCGTCTTTCATGATTTTTTTTTTTTTTTTAAATTTTCTCGTACTGAAACTTGAAATGGAGTGTATTTTAACTTCAGGTTCTGGAGAGGACTCCCTCGCTGGTTTAGCAGCAACACCCACACCTAAACAAGTGGCCGTTGTACAGGTATGTCACATTAATTACACTATATATAAAAATGGGTTATTTGGTCGCTGGTTAGAAATGTTCTATTTGTGACTACTTCAGCCTAGAGTACCCATGGGGTACCAGATGAAGCAACATTTTTGGGCTGTGAAGCAGTGAGGAAAGTGCCAGCTAACTCGACCTGTAATCTGAACATTTCTACAAAAATGTTTTTTGACTAGTGCACCACTTTTTCAACTTGATCCACTCCAAAACTTTGTATTGAACGTCTCTTTAATTGATATTTTGGTAAAACATTTTATAGCCTCAAAACGTCGTTTGACAAGCTGCAATTTCCGCCATCTTGGATCTCGATCAAAAAAGATAGGCCCTCTCTGTTGCATGATCGTTAGAGGTAACTTCGCAATTCCAGTTTATGTGTATTCTATGAATCAAGAGCTTCAATTTGATGGGTCATACATCAAAATCTGATGTATAGTTCAATAGATATATTCTAAAATCAAACCTCCGAGAGTATCTGCTTGGAGAGTGCAGATCATGTCACTAGGCAACGTCACGTCACTTGGTAACATCACCTCACTAGGCAACGTCATTGGCATAGTTAAACAAACCACACTTTGCCGTCACAATGGGCCCCAGTTTGCCACAAACTCTAGTGGCGAAGCCACTAGTAATATCTAAAATACTCAATAGAGCTATTTAGGGGACAGAGGGGCCGTAATACATGGTTAGACTTTGTATAGCACTCTGAATTTTTGGTTGTTTCATGTATATTCAATGCATACCGCTTTTGACGTAATAAGCGGCCACCCCCTAATAAGCATCCACCCCCCTGTTTGGGCTCATTTCAGACTAGAAAAATGCCAAATTTGCCGTGGTGCTATAAACACGCTTTAAGTGCACTGGGCACCTATCACTTTGAACACAGTGTAGGGGCCAGCTCTGGCTGTAAGTCCATGGCGGTAGGCCATCTGCCCAGTTCCGGTTGCACCAGCCCTCAGGGGCTGGTCAGCCGGTATAAGCTGCCCCCCTTGTGTATTATACCGATGTAGGTGGAAGGTAGAGAATGTCAGACGGGGAAGTAGCTCAGCGGTAGAGCTTCCGCCTGCAGGTTGGAGGGTCCCGGGTTCGACTCCCGGTTTCTCCAAGACGTTTTCCGCCGACCTCTACACTGGTGGAGAAACTGAGTTGGTCCTGACCCGTGTCAGGGGGGACTATGAGAACTCGGTACCTGGGCTGGTATGACACGTATGACGATTCAATTTGCTAGTACTGGGGAGACTTGGAAACAGGTGGCCGGTATGCGACTCAGTACTAGTCCCGGGTATCTGGTACCTATAGGGTACTGAACCCTATATTGAATCTGGTAGGGAGGAGTGTAGGGGCCAGCTCTGCCGTAAGGCCAGCAGCCCCGCTTCTGGAGATCCCAGCCCCCAGGGGCTGGTATCCAGTGGTAGCTCCCCCCTACGTGTGTGTCATACCAATCCAGGTGTAGGTGCCTGGAACGGTATAACACAGATACGCTTCGACCCTGGCAGTACTGTACTGGTAGGTCAACTGGGAAGTCAGGAGTGCCTCACACTGCTTGATAAAGCCCAATCGATCTGGTTGGGAGGAATGCTTAGTGCTGGTTGGCCATGGTTGAAGCTGGTTGGGAGGCTGTAAGTCCATGGCGGTAGGCCATCTGCCCCGTTCCGGTTGCACCAGCCCTCAGGGGCTGGTCAGCCGGTATAAGCTGCCCCCCTTGTGTATTATACCGATCCAGATGTAGGTGGAAGGTAGAGAATGTCAGACGGGGAAGTAGCTCAGCGGTAGAGCTTCCGCCTGCAGGTTGGAGGGTCCCGGGTTTGACTCCCGGTTTCTCCAAGACGTTTTCCGCCGACCTCTACAACAGTGCCTTAGATTTGTCTAAAATTTGCTGAATCTCACAGACTATGAAAGTCAATGCTCAGATAATCGAGTTTAAGGCCATTGTTACTATCTTTAACCTATTTCTATTTGTTTAAACCTCAGGGAAATTCATCTCTACGGTCAATGACACCATTCTCAGCAGAATCACAACCTTCATGTGCCTTGGTTGACATCAGTAATGTTGCTGCTCCTACCATCACCATTGAACCTGCGGAGAAGACGCACGCTGCATCACCCAATAAAACAGCAGTAGGCGATAGAGCAGGCAGCCGGTTAGGTGTCTCTGGTAATCCATCCTTTACCCTCAATCAAGCTGGAGATGAGACGGGAACCATATCACGCAACGAAACCGCACGGTCCAGGGCAGAAACTGATACTCCGGTTCCAGGATTCAAGACCAAGAAAAGGTGAAGTATAGAATAACAAAGTAAAGGTCCAGAGAATGATGCTAACAAAATAATTGATATCTCCAAGACTAATGAAACATTTACTGTAAATACCCGCAATACAAACAATTAGCTCCTTGCAGCTTACAGGATCAGTCCAAAGAGGGGTTCTGGCATATAGGAGGGTATTAAACCTAAAATTTTCTAGTCTCAGGTGCAGCTTATACCTCCCACAAAAGTCACGGGTGGGGCTTAAACATTTTCTGTTTTTTTAAGCCCAATTAAACTGGATAGATATTTTGGATATTCTTAAGCCAATGCTGCCGAACATAGTATATCTTTTGGGGGGTTATTTTTCAACTATTGAGTTGTACCCACTGCTGTGGGTTGGGCAATTTTAGTTATAATATTGCAAAAGTATAGAAAAAGTTGGTCAGATTAGCAAAAATTCAGCGGCTTGACGTTCATTTGGCATGACATTCTTCTGCTACCAACGTATGTACTGTATGAAGTAGCTGAATCGAAGTTATCATGTATCTAACTCTTTCACTTCTCTTTTTTGGGGCATGAAGGCTTACATACTCCGCCGGATCCGATGGGAAATTGACTACACTAAGGTAGGTGGAAAATGTAACTTTTTTTTTGTACCAGTCAGAAGATAAAGAATTCCACCAAACGGTACTTGCAGAAAGAAGAGAATAAAGAAGGAATATGTATTCAAAAGGAGAAAACAGAAACTCAGATGATATTAGGAAAGAAGGTACAACGACTTAAGTACAGCTAATTAGAAACCTAGAATACTAACTTTTGCAGAGGAGGCAAATATGGGAAATGGAATTTTGTTAAAATGTTAAAAAAATATGTGTTAATTTGGCATCCTCTTTGAAATCGTAATGTTTTTCTTTGCTATAGCTCTACGCAAGACAGCATTAAACCCAATGAAACCGGCTTTATCAAGCCTGCCTCATTGGCCCCAATGAGAGCCACACGAGCATCAGCACAGAAGCAGTCGGGACAACAAGTACCTGCGCCACAGGTGCCGTCAAAGGAGATGTCCCCAAAGAAGTCAGCGAGTAGGGTCTCCTCTAGAAACCACTCTCATACCAGTGGAGTCCAAAGTAACCCAGATCCTATTGCAGCGGTTTCAGATACAACACTTGAAGCGTCAGTCGCTACACCGTCTTTTGACGATCATACTCATAAAAAGAGAACTCGCTCTACCAGGTCTTCCACTAGAAAGGTATTGGTAGAAGAGGAAGTAAATGAGAAAGAAAAACAGGATGATGAAGCTGAAACATTGACAGAAGAAGGGGTGGAGGAAGAGCTAGAGGAGAATAAAACTGAGACTAGTGAAGCTGAACCGTCCACAGGGGAAAATGAACTGTCTGGGAATGAGTCAGAACGAAATGATGCTGAGGAGGCCGAGGAAAATGATAGCCAGGAAGCTGAAGGGCTTGGACCTTCTAAGGGTGAAAATGAACAATCTGGGAATGATATAGAACAAAATGTCTCGGAAGAGGATAGTGAAGAGTGTGAATGTCAGGATGATGAGGAGGCTGAACATCAACCTACAGCTGAAAATGAACAATTTGAGAATGAATTGGACCAAAATGACTTGGTTGCAGTCAAAGGAAAAGAAAATGAAAGCAAGGAGGACGAGGAGGTTGAACAATCTACAGGAGAAAATGGACAATCTGGTAATGAAATAAGCCAAAATGACTCAGTAGAGGATGAGGCAAAGGAGAAGGGCGGTGAGGATATTGAGCCTTCTAGAGGTGAAAGTGAACAATCTGGGAACCAAAATGATTCCAATGAGGAGGAGGATGAGGAGTCAGAAGGAGAGGTTACAAAAACCCAGCCTGATGTACCACGACACACCAATAAATCTTTAGACCTCCAGGAGTCTGTTATACTTGGTACCATAACACCCGTTAAAACAATGTCAGACACTACAAACAGTTTATCAGGGTTCATATCTATTCATCCTATTACCAAAACACAGCTTACATCAACCCAAAGGTCTCCTGGTACTCCCAGCCCTTCAGAGGAAGAATCAAATAGTAGTGGTGATGACGACTTTGCTGTAATTGTTGGACAAGATGTCACTAGAAAGGGTAGGAAAAGTGGTGTTGAAACAGCTAATAGGTCTTTAGAGAAGTCTAGGAGTATACCAATCAAGAAATCTACAGTAAAGAAATCCAAAGGTGATAGCAAGAAAAAGAATATTTCACCAAAAGCATCCACAAATACTAGACGGTATTTTGACATGTCATCGAGCTCAGAAGACGAAGAGCAGCCGGCTCAAATGCAGTCTCAAAGCTCTCCTGCAAAGAAGTCACAAAAAGCTAAATCAAGGAAACAAAAAGCCTCTGAGGAAGAGCAAAACAAAAGACTTGAAGCCAAAGTGACTGGTGCGAAATCGACGGATGTAAAATCTAAAAAGAAATTAGTCAGAGAAAGCTTGCCTGTTTCTAAAGCTCAGGGCAATAAACCCAATACGAAAAAACAAACAAAAGGGAAGACAAAACAAAATAATGATTTGAGTAGTACCTCAAAGGAGTCAGTTGTGAAAAAGGGTCGACCAAGGGGACGGCCACCTGCAAGAAAGTCCATCAACTATGCAAATAACGAAGAAAATGAATTGCCCAAGTCCCCTCCCCAACAAACAGAGAAGGCTCAAAATAGCAGAAAGGCAAGATCAACAAAGAAGCAAGTAGCGGAAGATTTGGTGAATAATAAAAAGACAATACAAGAGCATTCTTCAACTCGATCATCTGATGGCCATCAAGAAGAGGAAAATGAACTACCCGAAGAAGAAATTCCCAAAAAAGGCAAGAAGGGGGTGCTTAAGCGTAAGGCAACACAAAGACGCACATCCACAAGACCATCTGGTAACCGTCCAGAACAGGAGAAAGAAATATCCGAAGAGGAAGTTTCAAAGAAAGGCAGTAAGAAACCACAAGTATCCAAGTCAATATCACAAACTGACTTAATCAAAGATGTTGCTTCAAAAACAACAACACGAAAGAAATCTGAATTGCAAGTAGAAACACCTGAAGAAACTGAAGATGTTGAAGTAAATGAGTCAAATATGCCTGACATCCCTGTGGGTAGCGTGAGTTTTAGTGAAGAGGAAGAAAAGGGTTATGACGGAGATGAGGACGAAGGCCAGGTAATTGGTGCTGCCCAAGAAGACGGTGCAAAGGATCAAAGTGCTTCAGATAAAACGGCGGCATCAAAGCGAAAGTCAATAGTCAAGACCACATCTGCTGCTGAACAGCGTAGTAACTCTGATACAAGTATGTTGAGTTTTGCTATTGTCTTTCTCAGATGATAATGTCAAATTCACATTTGCCATATCAAATTCACATTTTGCCATATCAAATTTACATTTTGTCATATCATATCCACATTAAACATCAAATTCAAATTCAGGGTACAGCTTATTCAAATTCAGGGTACAGCTTATGGTTTATCCACAAACTCAGGGTGTGGCTTATACAAGGGAATTTACAGTACATTGTATAGGTAGAGATTCACTTCAATAAGTAATGACAATACCGTAATCTCCCGCGTATAAGGCGCAGCCCGCGTATAAGGCGCACCCCCAACTAAGGGAGGCCTTTCCCACGTATAAGGCGCACCCCTAAGGCCAGATTTTTGTTAATTTAGTACTGTTCTATAGTAAAAATACCCCCCCTATAAGGCGCACCCCAAACTCAAGGCAATGTCCCTCCCACGTACAAGACTCAGCAGCATTTTGTTTGGCGTATAAGACGCGCCTTATACGCGGGAGATTACGGTATGTGTCATTTGCTGTAGGTGGTGACGGTGGTGCTAGAAGGAAGTCTACCAGAAAGAGGTGTTCACCTGTAGCATGGTACAATAACGAGGCTTCGCCCCTTGAGCCTCAAGATGCTGGTAAGTAGATGTTATACAAGTACACCATTTATTGTACTGATAATAACCACAGAAATATGAAACAAAAACCACTGTAATCTCCCGTGTATAAGGCGCATCCCACGTATAAGGTGCACCTAGAGTTTTAGAATGGTCTGAAAGATAAAAAATTCATAACTTTCAAAATTCAAAAAACTGTGTAGCCAGGGCCCCCGGAATCCCTTATGTCCTATTATGACTTAGGGGGAGTATAACATATGAAAAGAAAGGTCTTGGTACCCCACCTTGCAGATCCAGGGAAAACTAAAACCCCGCATATAAGACACGCCTTATACACGGGAGATTACGGTACTTCTGTTAAGAACACATCTATACGTGTAAGTAACAGTTCTGGTGATGCTGATCTAATTGCTTGTGTTTGATTTTCTTGATGCACCAAAGTATTATCATACTCACATATAAACCGCGTCTTATACATTAGGCATTACGGTTAGTGTGACTTTTGTCTTTATGTGATCTTGTATTTTTCAGTTGAAACACCTAGTGCCACACCTGGACACAAGTCCAACTCGGACGTCGGTGACGAGCTGTCCCCTCCAGGTGAGGGATTTTATGATATTAAAGGTCGATAGTGTATTAATGCCTCACATCCCTTGGTTTTTATGATGCACGAATGCAGCGATGATACAATCCCCTAGGGTCAGCATAATGCACCAATAAAGTGCTTACAAGCAGATTCACCAGTACTTTCTTGATGCATCCTGATCGCCATTGGGCAATAGTGACCCACAAAGGACTAAGGATTGCTTTATCTAGACACCATAGAATACTATTTGTAAGGATTCACTGCAGGCGGCGGAGGTTTATCAAATATATTTCCAGAAATGAACAGTCTTAAATCCTGTGTGTGATAAAAATATGGGAGACCCTCTGTTTATGCTTGAAAATCATACCTACTGTCAACTAGAACTGTGTTGTTTGAATCATATAGTTCATATCGGACTGCGGGTCCAGGTGGCCAAAGCCCCAACATCTTACTGGCTACCCCTGGTAACTAACCAACTTGACAAATCTTGTTATCTTTCAGTGGTGAAGAAGCATAGAAAAGCACAACCTATCACAGAGACCCCGCTCAGTGTAGAAGTAACTGCAGCCAGGAGGAGGACACTGCAGGCCAAAAGAGGTACTGAATAAATGAATCTTACTAACGTTATTGGGGGGTGGGGGTGGGGGTTTAAATTAAGGGAAAAAAGATTCAAGTTGATCGAAACATATTTACATCTAAAAGCGAGTTATATGGAGACACCCTGGGGCCCTGCACTTTCAGTCATTTTGGTGGTGCGAATAAGTTTAAAAAAAGATGGAAATTTTATGTATAAGAGGCAGAATTACTTAATGAATTTGTAGTGCCATTAAAGGAGGAGATGTAGGGGTCTTGCAGGAAAAGGTATTTCATTACCAATTTTGAGAAATTGTCAATATTGTACAAACTCAGTTGGTTGGCAGCCATAAGACGCTTTTTGCCTCCAATGGTGAAGGTATATGATATTGATCCATGTATCAATTGTCCCGCCTTTTTTTGCATGACTGCATTTTTCCAAAATAATTTTTCACTATACAAATGTTTTATGTTGCAGTCCAACCAAGGAAATCGATCCTAAAGTCTGTAGGAACACCAAGACGGTCTATCGCCTCAACCCACTTTGCTGAGGAATTACCGACTTACTCAGCGCGGAAGTCATTAGGTGTCAGTCGGTTACCGCGATACTCCACAGCCAGCCCGCTCCACTTTAACGACATCACCCGCACACAGACGCCACATGTTGTACACAGAAAGAAGAAAACAACTAAAATTGGTGAGATTTAGATTGCAATAATCACAGAACAAATTTATTTAGGAGACTATCATTCATACATGTCTAAGTCCTTTTGCATGAGCCATGCCTCGCCTCTTCTCAGGCATAAGTTCCACTCTGCCTTCAGAAAGAGTGGCGTTTGAAGGTAGGGATTGCAGCCCAAGCCTCACCCCCCTCCCTACTACCTGTAAAACTATGTGCACTCCTTTTTACCCGTACATTAGATACACCTAGACTTAACAAATTTGTTGGTCAATTTTAACAATTAAAAAAAAGTCTCATAATACTACAACAATAGAAGTAGCGGTGAGCAGAGCACCCATCTCCTACAAAAGAGTTTGCAAAAGTTGACAAACTAATTGTGTGGAATACCTAAATTTATTTTTTGCAGTTCCCCCAAGAACTCCAGCTGAAGGTATCCGGAGATCCCGCAGAACAAAAGTCAAACCACTTGAATGGTTCCGAAATGAGAGGATAATCTATAAGCGTGATGACATATCTGGTTAGTAAAGAGACTTTTATATTATGATATATGTATCAAGAAAGAGAAAAACCTCATCATTTTTCCAAAAAGACACATAATATCAGAACCCTATCAATGATTTAATTGCCTGCCCTGACAATAAGTTGTAAAGATCTCTGCTTGAAAAGGACAAGGTTTTAGTCCCCACGTTAATCTTTGCATGCATCGCTAAAATATCTTAAAAAAAAGAACATCTGAACAATGAATTTGCATAGAAGTACTTTCTCTCATAGTCTTTAGTTTCTATCACACTTCCCAATATCGTCATTAATTAAAACCTTCCCCAGGGACATTTTCCAAAAAGATTTGGTGAACCTGAATAGATTTATGATTATATGATTTAACGTTACCTTAAAATTCATTTTGTGATTTGAACTTGTATTTCAGGGACGAGGGAAGTTGCTGGAATTGATTCTCCAACAGATGATGATGTGCCTTCAAAGGAGAAAAAACTGAAACAACTTGTCAAGAAGAAACGTATGTTAACTTTTCTGTCCTACTATCAAACCACTGGTTTTGGGTGTAAGCAGGAGTGGAACTGGTTCTGGTGACATGCACTGATAAACTGATAAGATAGGAACCAGCTTGTCCCTGGAAGTAGATGTTATCCAGGGGCAAGGTACCAATCATAACAATACCTTATCAGTGTGTTTTGCCACCAATGGCATAACCAGCGAAATTCAAAATGGTGGATCCAATGGATATGTGTCTAAGCTCCTATATCGGCATATCATATCAGACATTCATCCCAGATACTTGTCCTAGAATATCACCTTTTTTTTGCCTCCTGCTCGAAAATGGGCGAGCTTTGCTGAAGTATTAAGTGAATGTCGATTCTATTTTCCAATTAGCTTGTAACATTTATAGAACCTACCGAATAAGGGGTGCTTCTTAAAGGCGTGGTACTTTTACCATAGAACAGCACTAAACCTTCAAAAATCAAACCCCAGGTGCGCCTTATAGCATTGTCTTTAACTCATGGTCTAGCTTATACGGTAGATTCACCTTATACATGGGAGAGTATGGTACTGGGGTACCAGTAGAGATAAATGTGCCCTAGGCAACGAAAAGGTATCTTATCCATCCGTGGCCAAAACCTCAGAAAGTTGCTTTGAAGTTGGTGGAGGGGAAAACAAACACCACATTTACGTTTTGCCTCATATCTCAGCAAGTAGTGACCCGATCAACGCAATTAAAACAGCTCTGAAACGCCTAGACCTCCTATTCTCAGAGTATCCATGTGTCATTATGCAGAAAGTAGGCATTTTCCCCTTTTAAATGCTCTGAATCCAGTAAATAGACTTTGATTATGCCAGAAACGCACTTCAAAGATTGTCAAAATGGTATTTTGGCATGAAAAATAATGTATGTACATGTATGTTCTTCTCTTGCCCATACAGCAGTTTTATAATGGCCCTATTGACAAAACTAGAATTGTTTTGGAAAACCAAGACAGTCTACCTTCAAAACAGACTGAAATGCCCAAATGTTTTGACGCATTAAGTACGCAATTGCTGCCTCGGTCACAATTATGTCCTCAAGAGTTGACTCCTAACCCATCTTTGAATAATGGCTCTATATACTGTTGGATTCAGGTGACAAAATGAAGGCCCCCAAAACTCCCAGGCGTTTATCAATGCACAAACCATTCGAGGAAGAAGTCGATGCCAGGCAGAATACCGATTTGCCTGTTGTAAATCCATCTACAAATGAGGAAGTCTTAGTTGGTACGTAGGGATTTTCTTTTTGATTTTTGAACATCTACGGTAGACATTAATCGGAATTTTTATGTTTACATAATAGTATTTACTCTACATTACTTAACAGATTGTATCCGGTCCCGTGACACATTAACATACCGGGGGCCGCTGGGCGGGCCGCCATGTGACGAGGATCCCTTCCTTATGTCTAAGGCCATTGTCCAGAAAGTCTTCTCTACAGGAAAGTTAATCATTAAGCCCTCAGGCTCCAAGGGCCGACAAATTGTACATAAGGACTCCATGGTAGGTGGATTGAAGATTTCTCTAAATTGTACAATCATTTTAGTTGGATATTTGCTTCAAAATAAAGCTATTGTTATTCTTTTGTCAAAAGTCCAAAATTTCTTTTTTGCCTGAAGGTGGATTTTTTTTTGTGTCATAATACCCGTATGCCGTATCTGGTGGCCTTTCTCACTAGATTCTAATGGGTAATTTACTTCAACTCTTAGTCTACTAATAGTCTAAATGGGGGCGTTTTAACCCCCAATCGCAGTTTTTATACTTCTCTATACAAGGGGTTATGGGCAGATTGATCATCCTCAGACTCACGCTGTGGGAAGATGTTTGGTTTGTGGGCAGATGAGATCTTCCCATAAACATATGGCTTTTAAATGAATGCCATGGTTTTGAAAGGTGGAGATTTAAATAATTTGGAATATAGCTTCCCACAACACTGGGAAGTTAGTAGAAATTATTCTTTTTGTCAAATGACACTAGATGTCTTTAGTAGTTGTGGAGCTGAGAGGTCCATTTATACATCAAGCACTGTGGGCAGGTCATCAGCAGAACTGTAAACAGACCTGGAAGTGCTGGAGCCCAAGTCAGGCACTGCTCTAGCTAGGGTGCAATCTTCAATGAGAAGGCAAATCTTTTTAAATATCATAGGTAATGAGTAATGCAGCAAGAAAGAAGGTTTTATTGCCTTTGATTTGAGCAGAAGATGAAGCAAATCGGTGAAGCAGTTGCTGAGATATGTCACTTTGAGTGTTTTTTTTTGCAGTACTGTTGCATAGTAAAGGCATGGCATATTCTGTACTAAAACTACCATAAACTCCCGCGTATAAGACGCGTCCTCTACGCCAAACAAAATGCTGGGGAGTCTTATAGGATTTTCTGAAGTTCAGGGTGCGTCTTATACGAGGGGTAATTTTACTATAGAACAGTACTAATCTTACAAATATCAGCATTAAAATGTGCGTCTTATACGCAAAAATGCATGTGCTGAGTTTGGGGTGCGTCTTATACGCGCAGCGCGTCTTCTACGCGGGAGAATGGTATTGGTCGGAACTTTGGTGATTTGTTTCTCGGGAACCATTAGTCGCATGGACATGGGACTCGGTGCATCGGGAAGTTGCACTGCCTGGCTATTTTATTGTTATTTTTTTTTATGGCTGAAGCAGCAAGACATGTGTTTCTAACAATCCAGGTTCCCAAGCTGTACTGCTCTTAAAGGTAGTCAGTACTGCTAAAACACTGGGGCTCCAGGTGGACTTTTGAATTTTTTTTTGAGAGTTTATAATTGGAGAAGTGCTAAATTTAGCTCAATGAAAATTTCACCAGAGAAGCGGCAGTCTCCAGGAACACTGCATTTTTTTAACTCTCCCAAAACCATATATTAAGTTCTTGGAGATGAGAAAATGAAAAGAATTTGTTTTTGCTCTAGCTCCGTATTGCCTAAGTCTTTTCTTTCGAGATTTTCAAGATAGATGCACAAGGATATTATCTTTCAGATGCCACTAGTAACCTTTAAAAGTGATAAAAACTCACGGATCCAGAGCAATTCTTGTGATGCACCAACACTATTACGTCAGCATTGCGGCCCATAGCTCTGTCCCCGTTGATCTAGTGACTTAACAAATGAGCTTCAATGAAATCTCTTGATTTTCTGAACAATTTACACCCCCTCACTTGTTTGAATCGGCTTATAATTGGCTGAGATAGAGCCTCTGTGATGCGACAAACACACTCCACATGCTTCAAAAGCCCAATAGCCAGCCCTCCATGGGTCAAAATATGATAAGCCTGACATCCCATAGTGCAGGCCATGAGCATAGGTCCATGTATATATCAAACACTGTGGGCAGGTCATCAGCAGAACATTGTGGCAAGATTGATTTATAAGTCAAGTCTAATTTCTGACAGGAGAAATAGATATATCAATTCCTGAGGTAAATATCAGGGTCGCTCTACCATTTATTATTTCCCACAAGGTTTGAGGAGCAAATGCCCACAAACCACTATATTTGAGTAAACTATATATCTATCTATCTCAATAGGAGATTAAGATAGACATTTGGAATGACAGGGCTTGTTAGTGAGGGTGAAAGAAGGGTTGATTGACAAGTGGCATAAACCTTAGACATGGCCTGCCTATATATATCCCATCATACAAGCAGGTCGCCAGCCAACTCTTCAAACAGAGGTTTGGGTCGGACTTGGTTTCAACTGCATGAGTGAACATCCCCAGTTTAAAATAGCTGTATGCCCCAAGTAATCATGTATACACGGATTGTATCCCTCGTTTTTGTCAATTGATTCTTTGATATGATAGGTGTAAAAAAGTGTGAGTAAGATTTTCAGTCTTCTTGATTATGTGACATTTATCTTTTGACACAGGTCTTCTACATCATACACGGAAAACTTGGTGTTGAAATCCACGAAACGAGCACTGTATTAGAATCTGGAGATTTCTTCTTCGTACCACAAGGTTAGTAATATGATAATTCATTCAATGCATTTGCATTCAAATCTGGGAAATACTGCCGTATATTTGGTCTTACTGTCTCTGCTGGCCTGGCAGCTATTTTGCCAGCAAATGCCAGTGTTCCGCGAGTTTTCTTATTAATTCATTCGCTATTTATTTGTTGCAGGGAACACATACAGTATAAAGAACCTACGACATGAAGAAGCCAAGTTGGTTTTCTACCAACATAAACATTGAAGTATCAGAGAGCATCCCTCAAAGATCCATTCTTGTATATTTGTGTTAGGATAGTGATTATATATCTATATAGTGTACAGCCTTGTGTGCCTTAGTTTTACTTGATATAAGGGCCAACATATCATAAGTGTATAGATGATGAAGTTTTTCATTAATGAGACTCTTGTTTCAAGAATTAGGAATCCAAATAACTAGCTTCGGCAGCTAAACAGGGCATTCTGTTAGCCTGAATCCCAACCGTCTGACGCTAATCCGACCGAGAAGTTGTAGCATAGGGAAACCTGTCGCTCAGGTTGGTCAGGTGTATATCAGCCCAATGGAATATCTGTTAAACGTTTATGTGTTCATTGAGGAGTACATGTTTACTCCTTCAGATCTTAAATCCACTTGCAGTCACATCATATATTTCATTATAACCATTTTCATCTAACCACCTTTTTGTTCAGTAAAATTACCTCTGTTGTCTTGCTTCTCAATACAGGGAGTGTAAATCTTTCTAATTTTCATGGATTTTAAGATCCCAAAGACCTATAATTGTACATAGAGAAATTAATCCTCTGTTCATGGGGCCCCACATCTATTACCAGGGTTCCCACGTGTCATGGGACATCATGGAATGTCATGGAATAAAAAGTTGTTGGGGAAAGTCATGGAATGTCATGGAATTTCTGAAAATTTCATCTTGAGTCATGGAAATTCATGGAAAATGGGAATTCGGAATTTTTATTGCAAAATCCATTGGAGTGGACGATTCTTTTCCACCTCAATTGCAAGAATTTCGTCGGGAGGTCAACCCTGATAATGCCCAAAATTAGTTAAAAATGTCATGGAAAATTATGATTTTTGTCATGGAATTCGAGTCTGGATATTTGGTTGGAACCCTGATATAAGGATTTCAAGATTTTAGGGCGTTTGATCACTTTCATCCTGTAAGTAGTACATTTCATTCACACATGCCTTCAAGCACCTACACAATATTTGATCCAATAAAAGTGCCTATGTATCATTTATCATACAGCAACCATATTGGCCTATTTAATTACCGGGTCTTGAATAATGCACTGGTTTTGAATAAGTGCCAGGAATACAAGGGCTTTGGAATTTTATAGTGTACTATAATCGAAGTGTTGAATAAGTGCCGGTCTTGAATGAGCGCCGGGGTATGGACTGGTTGAAATCAATGAGCGCCCGGGCACTTATACAAGCCAATACAGTATGCTTTTCTACAGATTGGGGAACGTTCAACGATAACACCACTGCTAAATGGATGGGGGGCATGGATGTCTTTGGGTAACGTTGACAAAAATGTATAGATACTGTAGATAAACACTGACATGTGGGTGGGCCAGGGGGAAGGGTTGTCCTGAAAAAAAGCGCCCAAAATCAGTGACGATTGTTGAATGTTCCCTTGATGTCATGGAATGTATAGAGCACAGAGATATATTTTTACAATGCTGTATAAAGGATGAATGTAGGGTTCCTTCTCGATGGGCATTCTTTTTTTGCACCCATGCAAAAGAGTGCATGAACATTTTTTTTTGTGAATACAACAAATTATGTGATTTTTAGTCACCTAGAATTCAATAGAAGTCAGGTTAAATGGGACCAATAAATTGTGCGAACCTTGTGAATGTATTCATTTTTACCCAGTTTAGGTTTGATATACATAGTTTTGAAAGCTTTGTAAGATATGTGTACATGTAGTGTGCATCTATGTAACTTTATTTTACCCAATTTGACAAGTCAAAGTGGTTAATGAATAGCATAGTTATTGCCTTGCTTGTAGGTATTTACTGAAAAAATAAAACATATAAACCCATTTCAAATGTATCTTGCATACTTTTTGTCTACATATAGATTTCTAGATGGAAATAAACCGCCACAGAACCTTGCATATCAGGTGATCCAATGTATGAGGCATGGCTCCAAGCAGAACTAAATCCCTGCCTATACCATTGCTTGATCTGGTACCCTGTGAGATGAGCACTGATAACAGCCAGCATGATGGGTACCAGTTGTTATGTAATGACCCCTAAAAAGTCTGCATTGAATGAAGGGAATCATCTTATTGGTCAATCATGTATCCTGCTAGGTCAGTATTGCTCACCATCACGCTGGTAGAGGAAAATATAACATGGTGGAGGGAAATTTGATTGATACATTTAGTCGATAAATACAGTGAAAATTTCAAATAGAAATCTACCTAGAGGGGAAAGATGATACAGGGAACAAGAGAGGCTGTGAATACTGTAATAATGTATACATGTATTGAGACATTTCACGTAATGGACGGGATAAAGACATTTTCCTGGTACATGGCTTGGCTCCCTTTGGTGTAGTTTGAACCCTACAGGAGATAGCTTAAAGCTGGTATAAAAGCTAATATAGTATTGTCTGATATGTATTTCAGAGGATTATATACCCCTTCCCAAGTCATAGGGTGCCACTGATTATGACACGATATGGCTCATTATGTGCACACCATTGGATTTAGTTTCAGCTGGTCTATCATCTTTGGTGGGAAGGGAAACCACTTGGTTAATTAGTTCTGATCACAGCCTCCTGGTGGCAGCACTGAGTGGTGTCTGCCCTGCTGCCAGGCATCCAAATTGAATTCACCACCATTATAGAATACTCTGCTTTATGGCTTCAGATGGAGCCACTGTGCTGGTACAATCAAGACTGCTTGTTGACATGAATAAAATGCTGGAAGCATTTTATTTCTACACACATGTATGCTTGAATTTGACATGGTTAGAATGCACTGAATAGATTGAGATTTTGGCAGGACACTTTCACAAGTGGGATGATGATAGATATGCAGAAATTGGAAAATCTATATATTTCAGATCTTGTCCCAGCTTTAAAGATCAATGGAACTACAAACTTGCATTTAAATGACTGAATATAGCATGAGGTATAGTTATGGTACTGCTTTCTCAATCATGATCTATGATAAAACAAAGAATACAATTAAACTGTGATGAGCTATATTAGATAAATGGAATACAGAGTTGCATCTAAGTGACTAAGTATAAGATGAGGTATATATATATATATATATATATATATATATATATATATATATATATATATATGGCACTATTTTCTCAATCATGTTCTCTGATATAACATAACAATTAAACCCATGTGATAAACCACTTAAGGGTCTTTCATGAAGTCAGCAGCAGCCTGGATGGTGTGGATGATCACAGCAAAATGCTTCTTCACTTTCACCCACAATGTAGAGGTGTCATTTGTCCTCTCGATATCATACATAAGATCTCCAAGTCCTGAGAAGACAGATCCTGCATAATTATTCTTAGAGGCTGGAGAGAAGATCACATGCCTGTCAAGCAAGAAGAAATGTTTTGGTGTTGGTTCCTAATTGGTGTATAAAACATTGCATTGCCTCAGTGCACCAAGGTTGTAACTGAATCTGGGCCAACAAGGTCAAAGTTACCTCTGTGAGGCTCCTTGCACAGGTAGCGTTTACGTTATTAACCCAAATAGACCTTGTTGCACTTAGGCAACAATATATCGTCGCCTCAGTTGAACAAGTTTGTAACTGACATTTTGGTGAAATTGAGTTTTCTTCTGTTTTAACATCTGTAGGCCCTTATCTACCTACTGTAAGATTATTGAAGCTCTATCTATAATATTTGTGCCTACAAGCTCAAAGGCAATAGGGTTGTATCAACTGTGTGATATAGTAATTGTAACACTTCTTTTGCCTCTCCTGTAAAACTTGAAAAATGCAGATACAACATTGTTCCACTAAGGCGATGATATGTAGTCTACATTACGGATGTGCCCATGTTGATTTCATCAATTTTTACTGTTTTAGTGGGCTCTTGTATGCTTCCTATATAAATGACCTTCAAACATAATGTGAATAGCCAAGTACAATACTAACTTGAATATTGGGCGTCCTGGTTGTCCTGCAGGGTCAAGGAAAGTCCTTTCCAACTTCATCATCTTGTCATTCACCTGACGCACCTGTAAGGGACTTTTAAAAGAATATGGTATTCAAGACATGATGTTAAACATTTAATCTGTTAATATAAATCTAATGATATGTATTATCCTAATCACCTAGTCATAATGTGTACCCCCTGCTGCTAACATGATCATTTAGCTTGCAGCTCAAAGTTGACTATTGAACTCTACAAAATTAAATGTAATTTCAAAAGGCTTTATAAGTTATAGCATCTTTGCAGGGGATGGGTTATACAATGGAGCAGCTTATAGATGAGAGTTTACATCATGAATGTATAAATATATTACATGCTTCATGGTCAAGCCCCTATACAATGTACTTAGCCACTTTATACTGCCATTACGATAACTAGCATATATATATATATATATATATATATATATATATATATATATATATATATATATATATATAAATATTTGATTTTGCATCATTCAATTCCTTTAATAGTCAATATCAATAATGTCAAACTTACTTGTTTCTGTCTAATCTATCAAACGTTTCTCGGAACTTTTCTGCAGCCAAGGTTAAATTTTCTGCAGCAGATTCAAGAGCATCTAGAAATAACAGAATATATTACACTGTTAATCCTCTCTGGAAGCACGTGGAGAGATGTGTAACAGCAACAATTCTAACTATTTTATCAATTCCCTATATGGTGTAAAAATATAGACTTAAATCCCTGGGGAGATCGTACAGTATCAGAGGAAATCGGTTTCAGGATTTCACACCACTGATTATGCATCATAATAACACTGTAAAAATTGAAGCCATGATCTCTTATAGCAACAGACACCAGGTACCATCGGCAACCATGCTCTTTATCCAAAACAATCATAAGCATATTCACCATTCTTCATGATTTGAACAACCAAGAATATGTCATACCAAATTTGATGCCTTGCAAGGAAAGTATCTGTCCATATCTGTCCTTAGCAATGGCCACATACTGACGAATTACTTCAGACACTCTGCTCACGTTGAATGGAAGGAGCTCAGAGTCTATGAGGGTGTGAGCGAGTTTAGCCCACACCTGTGCTGCAGCAGTCATCACCTTGCCTTCAGGATCCATGAGATTGATTAAGTGGAATGTCTCATAGACTGTGTGGTACAGTGGATAGAAAGGTGCAATGGAAGGCTGTAAAGAGAAAATCAATACCCAGTAATGAATACCCAGTAATCTAATGGAGTGATCACTTTTTAACAACAGGGGGTGGTGTGTTTTTTTTGCCCCCCCCCCCCGGATCATTCCCCCTCATCGTGAGGGTCAAATTACCCCCCCCCCCGAAACTGAAAACTTGCCCATTCCCCTCAGAGGTGCTGATAATATTTTGCCCCCCCCCCCGCCTCAAGGGGTCGAAAATATCTTTGCCCCTCTCAAACCCACCACCCCCTTTGTTGTTAAAAAGTCATCACTCCTTAATATGTACACATTGAAGCAAGGATGTATTTGCCTTGGCAGTAGAATATGGATAGTAGAAAGCCATGATAATGAGGATGAATGCATGACAAAAGTCAAACCAATAAAGCCATATTATAGGTTTGAGACACTCAATTAAATAGGATTATCTCATATATAGACCGCATTCCCTGTATTACCCATAATGATGCATTTTTCCTTGTTTATTGCTAAACAACAGTCTAAGTGTTTTGATCGCTCTGATTCAACACTTCAACCAAATTTTTTGCCCCTTTTAAACCAACTAACCCCCTTGTCAAGAAATTCCCTCTCCCTCATAGATTACCTTTATACAATATATATCATATGAGATGCTGGGATTGGTTTCTTTCAATGGCATACTTTAGAAATCATAATGGCGAGGATGATACTTGCTAGTGTTGAACAGTGTAGTATAAAATAATGTGTCTATTGTACTCACATCTGACATAAACTCGTGATGTGTCACAGGAACCCCAGCAAAATAAAGGAAATGTGCATAGTCAGTCCCGGAACCAGGCATTGATATACTTGAAATTGAGAAACACAAAAGCATCAGGCAAAAGAAAGTCCACAACTGTGATCGTATTCTAAACATGCAGAATATTTTGGGATGAACATTTCTTGCAAAGTGGTATCCAAGTTTATGGATTTTTTCCCTTTTTTTTTGAAATTCTATACAAATATGTTCCAGACAGTAGAAAATTCGGTATTAATCTGGATATTCCCTCACAAGTACACTCTCAGCCAAGCGAACCAGTTCTCTCTCTCTCTCTCTCTCTCTCTCTCTCTCTCTCTCTCTCTCTCTCTCTCTCTCTCTATATATATATATATATATATATATATATATAGTGGATTGCTTACTTTGCGGGTCTACACTAGGAGTTCATGTAAGCACAATCCTATAGAGCTGATTGGGGTTGTTGTGTAAGTACTACACCCCTAGGGTAAGCCGCCCCTGACTCGACCACTAGACATACTGGTATAACTTGGGTCGACCACCCATCTATCATAGGTTACATTCAGAAATTATGAGTATTGCTTGGTATATGTCCAAGGTATTCCTTAAGTAATATATAATGCACAACTAATTGATAATTAGATGATGTCTGAATAGAATTAACCTAGGGTGGTCGCCTTAAGGTACCAATATGCCTAGTGGTCGAGTCAGGGGCGAATTACCCTATGTGCTGCAATTTATAATTCGGACTGAGAGTTTAGGCCAAAACATTGAGAATACAAGTAAATAGAGTAGATAGCAAGGAAATTATGGTCTATGTGTACATCATGGGTCATTTCTGGAAAGTTTGATTTTTGAGTCCAAAACATCGGACTTTACATGCAAAACACGCAACTTTAAATCAATGCCACAATGGGGACATAATGTAGTACCTGGGTTTGCTGTCTGTTGCATTAGGCCTCTCTGGATCTCTGATTCTCCACGTATCATATAAGGATTTTGATGGCTGGTGGGGGTCTTGGACCTGTGTATACGTAAATATATGTGCAGCATGAACATCTATTTTAAGTAAATGATGAAATAAAGACACCTGAGAAATGAAAGCCATTGAAGTATACATGTAGTAAGGAAGGGGTCATTTTTTTTAACGACGGGGGATGGGGGTGAGTGGGTGGGGGGACAGAGAAATTCCAGACCCCTCTTAGGGCGGGGGCAAATGAAAATTTACAGCTTTTATAGCAGAAAAGCCTCTGTGCTGCTATAGCATAAAAAGGGAAATGAAGAACTTCAGACCCCTCTAGGAAGGGAGACGGAAAATCTTTTCGCAGTGCGTGAGCGAAAATCCACCCCCCCCCCCCGTTGTTAAAAAACGACCACCCCCTGAAAACAAAGGGTTTCAGGTAACCCAACCCTACATATTACCAGACATTAATCCTATGTGAACTGGGTGCATATTTGGCGTAATTGGATGGATGATCTTACCGCCATTGTAGCATCCATAAAGGTATTTTCGAGTACAGGTGAAACCTGTGCGTATAAGCTAAAATTACCTGCAATTATACAAAGGTAAAACATATTCATGTACAACAGGTTAAACTGATCAATTCCATGACCATTTGGAGAGGTATCGCTGTTCGGTTTTACCATGCTTATTCTGTGTCACTCATGTTCAAGCTATTAGCAATAAAGACTGATGTATATCTGTAGTACATTAAATGCATTATGCAAGTATTCAGTGAGACTGTGGCAAGCCAGTAAACTTCCACTAAATATTCTTTTACAAACATTTCTGACATTTTTTTAGTGCCTCCCAAGCCGCGTAGCGGCGGTACCGTGAAGCGGTACAGGAGTGCGCTATGATGATTGCATTTGCCCCATGTGATGAGGTCTCACAATACAAAATTACTGAATACCGACATTAACGGCGGGAGGCGTTTTTTTACGCGGTCAAAACCGCATTTCTTGTTCCCCCAAACGTTGGAAAGACGTTGAAAACCTTCTTTGGACTCTCGTACTCAAACATTTTCCAAACACGTTGCAAATATCTTTTTGCCAAGAAGTTGGGGTGCTACATGTTGTCATTCATATCAGGGTCTAACAGCCATTTTTTTTTGTTAAGTTCATAATATTACCAATGAAGCTCGCCACTCCTTACCAAGTAATACACCGTCTGCATTAAGATAGGCAACAGCTCGATCTCGAAGTGTCTTCCAGTTTTCCTGTGATGAAAATGATAACGAAATTGCACCATGAAAACCCCAATCTATTGTGTCATTTAATCATAACTTCATATTGAGGAAAGATGTGTTCTCATCTCATGCCAGAGCTGCATTCATGCATCATGGTGACGCTATGGGATCGATACACACCCGGAGGGGCGATTGGCATGATGCACCAATGAAGTGCTGGCAAGCTGATGCGCCAGCACTTCATTCGTGTATCATGTCGATATTTCACACAATCACTTCTTGTTGGGGGATCATGAAAACTTTGATAATATACAAGCCCCCCCCCCTATCTAGCAATAAATGACTCGTCCCAAAGGATGAGGTAAATTACAAGTGATAATACCACGATCTGCACACGCCATTCAAGAGGTCATTGAAAATTCTCTAAATCACTATATAGGTAGTTGGTTAATAGGAATTTAGAGAATCGTAATTATGTATCCAAATTCCATGCAGAATGTACAAGGATATAGAACAGATGTACCTCAACCCATTCATATGATCCAACCATTCCATACTCCTCTCCATCCCAACTAATGAAGATTAATGTTCGGCGTGGCTTCCAACCTGTATAAAATAAATATGGGGGGGGGGTGGGTGGTCAGAAATAAGGTTAAAGCCTAGCTTTAAACTCTAGGCCATCAAAAACCATCACACTTCTAGGATTACTATTGGTTTATATGAGGAGACTCTCAACTTTTATGAAGCTGATATAGCCATTGAAATTAAAGAATGAAAGGTTCTTGTGAAATCATTCAAAGGAAACTATTCATACTTAGTTTACAAATTTGATGTGCAGTGGTATATTGCTAGGTATTTAGTATAAGTACACATTTGATCAAAAACAACATAAAAATGTCTGTAAGGCAGTCTTCATTCATCAAACTTACCAGCCTTCTTAAGCTCACCAAATGCTCTCACCACTTCAATCATTCCAACCTGACTGCTGAGGGCATCTACCGAACCAAACATCCAGGCATCACGATGGCTGCCTATGATAACATAACGGTCGGGTTCTACCACACCCTCTATACGGCCTACCACATTGTAGATAGTCTTCATGACCTCCGTGTTATGCACCTAGGTATTATATTCATACCTCCATGAGTTGGGGGTTTCTGATATCTATTTTGTTGAGTTATCATGTTTATATATATGTAATCCACAGCTTTGAATGAAAGGCTGGCTATCATTGGGATACAGTGCCATTATGATATTATAGGACATATGGGCAGAGGATGGTGACCCATTTGGCAAAATATAAACGTTTTTTCATGTAAAAAACCATTTGGTTCCTAAGTTTACCGAACTTTTCTAAAACGAAATAAAAAAAAACTGTCAAAACACGTACACAAACAAACGTTGTTTTAACGTTCTGTAAAACCGCTTTTATTCTTAGGTAAAAAAAAATCGTTTTTTTTTCTTAACGTAAGAATAAACCTAACTGACAAATGATTATTTTTGATTGTTTGGTTATGCGTTGACAAAACTTTTAAATACGTTTTTTGAATGTAATAACATTTTTAAAAACCTTTTTTACCCAAACATATAAAAACGTTTGCAAACGTTGAAAATACGTTTTTTTGCCAATTGGGGATGCATTCTTTGGTTAAGAAGCACACTTACAGGAATACTGACTTACCCAGTTGGTGGTCAGTCGGGAGTAGTTTTGAGAAGATCAGAGATAAGAGATAAGATAAGGGTCCAATTGAGGCCTTCTACTCCTGGCCCCTGGTTTACAAATCTCTCTGTTTTTCTTAAAGAGGTAATTTCTTTTACTAAATAGGCTAATTTCTTTTTCTATATTTCATCAAGTCATTTCCTGATTTGTTTTAGAATTTCTGTAAATTTTTCTTATGACTTATCAATGGTTTTGTGACTTTGGGTAATAGAAAATGGGAGAGAATTTTCTCAGAGGTTTAGAGCCCCACTGCCTCTGCCCACATCACCCTCCCGGCTGGGGAGGTTTCAGATACGACTGACCTAGGCCTGTTACCTGTAATCTCACTGTTTTAGCAGAACCTAGATCAGAATATCCAGGACCAAGGCGATAAGTCAGGTTTAGTCCGCCTTGCCAACTTGTAGGAGCCACAGTCCCTCCCAGATATCTGAAGGGAAATGTTTTCTATCAATTATCTCTGAATTTGTCCCCAATTCACGGGCACCTTTCCCAATACACTATTGATAGTTTGATACGTCATATGCTTTTGGAATCAATAGCTCTTTCTTGTAAGGTTTCTGCCAACAGGTGTTATGAGAAGTCAATCATTTTTTCACAGGTTGTTGGTGGTGGTGGGGAGGTTGAGTATTTTGAAGATGTGAAATGTGAAGGAGGCTAAGGAGGGCCCTCTTGCAGCGACCCTCTTAAGGTGAGGCTCCACTACGCGATTTTTGTTGAAAATCGAAGCTATTCTCACAAAAGCAGACACAAACACAGATTATAGAATGGTACTTGTTATTATTTCAAGGTGTAAATAGAAGATTAAGAGAGCTTTTTGTTTATGTGGGAAAGGCTTTCTGTACAATCTCAGGCACATTTTTGTTGCCAAAAGATGTTTTTGTTTACTAAATCAAGTTGACCTAATGTAAATATTGCAGACTTTCACACTGATGACTCTCTGCAACTCAATATCAGACAGGTTTGATTTTTACAGTACAAGACCCTGCGATCTGTGTGACTGCTGTGTTGTTATTTATATTTTGCTGTGTTGATGTTTACATATTGAAATCTCATGTTTACAATTTTCAATCTCATGTTTACAATATAGGAATGTCAACAACCTATACCTTAGGCACTATAGGGATAGAATTAGGTGAGAATGTACCAAAAAATCATGTAGTGGAGCCTCACCTTTACACATGCTATGTTAAGTGGAGAAATTAACAGGTAATATCTCATAGGCTGCAGTTAGGATTATGTTGTATAGTATTAGTTGATGTGTGAAATGTCCCTTGAATAGGCATTAGAATTGATCCCTATACCCCCATAGAGTTCGATAACAAGCAAAGGAAACTGAGGTAGCGGTGATGGGTGAGGGAATTTTGATTTGAGGTGTGTAGGAAAGAGCGGGAAGGACAAGCAAGGGGCATGTGGAGGTATAGGTGGGGGACGGGGAGGGGGATGTTGGCAGGGCATAAAGTAGTGTCCTAACATCTACTTGTGATGCCTGGAAGGTATTTCAAAACTGATTATAATGTAGCAATTTTCATTATGACTTGGCTTTAAGTGGATTATAGTAAGCAGTGATATACGATAGCGCCCTTCAAGTTCAATTACAACTATAGGAGTTCATAGAGCAGGAGAGGAGTGACAAATCTAAAATTGCGCATGTGTATCAAATAAAAGGAAGGTAAAGATGTAGGCAACCTGGTTCATAACAACAGGTAGGTCATGTGATACCATGGTGATTGATATTGATGGATTCCACTGTGACCTGAAGGACTGCTACATTAGACTGTCCTCATATGACCTTGACTCAATGACCTCAGTTGAGGTCACACAATCAGTGTAGAACTTCTTACTTATGTAATTGAACGCTATCAAGTGACAATGATTTGAATACAATATGTAATGTGATATGGTTCTTTGATAGACTTTACAGATATCCATTACTGCATGCACAATGTATTCAATTGATGCCGAGATGGCTGATACAGATGGTTATACATAGTTACCGAAGTAATTCCCATGCTTCATCGTATCCAATGGGCTGGCATGGAATTGGGAGTTGACTGTTTTCTTTAAACTCGCTCATGGGCGTCCTATAAGCATAGTCTGCATAATGGAACAAAATGAAATGAAGTTACAGTATAGGTTGTGCTTGTAGAAGGTGAAAACAAGGTGAACACAACCATTTTATGTGAGTCCCAAAAGAGACATAATGAAAAAGAAATCTGGCAAAATCGAGAAAGTTTATCATTCCAGTAAGTAGAGCTGGCCTAGGCAGCAGGAGCAGCAGCCATATTGAGACTGGAAAATCTAGAGAATTCATAGTCATAGTCACAAAGTCACTATCTGGACAAGAATTAACCCTAGATTGACACAAACATCCTATTCAAAAATAGGAAAGATTATGTAACAAGACATAGTTCATTTGAAATGTTTATTCATAGCAGTGGTCATTGGATTGAATAACAATGTCCAAATTCATGAGACTGCCCATGAACATAAATAAAGTAAAGGACACTACATGTGCTACAATATCACAGACCCTGCTTATTCTATCGTGTCTATCAAACCATGGATCTAAATATTCATATATTAAGGTCATTGGTCACACTTATTTAGATTTGTCCAGTTCTCATGCTTAATCTATGCGTAGCAGACTCCACATGTCATCTGCTTTTATAAGTAATTGACACCATGTTATATATTCAGAGTATCAACTTCCTACATTAATCTTTATCATATATTATTCACTGCTTTATACTTTAAACCTTACTGTACCATATACCATACCAATGCTTAGGCTGCACCCTAGTTCCATATACCCATGGCAGGGGGCGTGACCTACCTTTACTATATATGCACACTGTGCTCCCACTGAGAGGAGACCGAGCATAGCCACTCTATATTGCACAACATTACCATCCATACCTTAAGTCTCTGTACAATTACTGGAATAAATACACCTTTACTGCTAACAGATACAAGGTCTTGTCCTATCGATCATGTCAACATAACTGATAAACATAGACTATCAAGATATGACAACCAGATACATAACATCTCCTCAAAAGCTAGTCACATTAGCCTACTATTGTTAACAATATGTAGAGCTGTTGATCCCCAAATCAGATAGATACACAAGCAATCTAAGGAATGTCTGAATGAAATATCATCATCACTCCAGCTTCATTGCAAACACATATAATCTAGATACCAGTTTTGAAGGACTATCTTGTATGAGAAATGACAAATCAACATGTACACATGCATTTATAATGCCTATGTACATACAAAGGTATGTATACATTGAAATTCCAATTGACTGAACACTTTTCACGAAAATAGTGTCTCAAAATTCACATGATACATTATTGCAGATGGCCTGTACCAGTTTTGAAGGAATCTCTTTTATAAGAAATGACAGACCAAAATGTACACATTACAAACTATGCATTTATAATGCATGTACATACATATGTATACATTGACAATCAAATTGATTGAACACTTTTCACAAAAATAGTGTCCTAAAATTTACATAAAATTCACATTATAGCACATGCAGACTAGAAGAAGCTACTAAAATACAATATATATACAATCAAACATTCAGGGGTCTTTCATGAAGTCAGCTGCGGCCTGGATGGTGTGGATAATCACAGCAAAATGTTTCTTTAATTTCACCCACAGTGCTGAGGTATCATCTGTCCTCTCAATATCATATATAAGGTCTGAAAGTCCTGAGAAGACAGATCCTGCATAATTGTCCTTAGAACTCGGAGAGAAGATCACATGCCTGTGGAACAAGAACAAATGCTATAGCTTTTGCCCCACATTAAAATATGAAATGACTTAGGCCTGGGTCTTTCCAGAATACATAATGTGTCCAAAAGTACAGTTGACCCTCACTTACTTCAACATTTACAACCTGATCTCTTATAAACTCAGACTGGCAAGTTTCAACAATTTGCATATTTCTATTATATCTAGACCTAAATCCTCAGAACATCCTCCTTGCATATCTCATATTCAAGGAAGTGAGGGCTGACCATATGAAATCATGATAGATTAAGTGTTATTACTAACTTGAACATTGGACGTCCTGGTTGTCCTGCAGGATCAAGGAAAGTCCTTTCTAACTTCATCATCTTGTCATTCACTTGACGAAATTGTAAGGGACTGTTAAAAACAGGATGTGGTATTCAATAAATGACATCAAACGATCAATCTGTTGTTATAGATCTAGTATTTATGCACTACCCTAAAACTCCAGCGTGAAAGCTATGGCCTCCTGGGGCTTATAGGATCACCTGAACCCAATGTGTGGCTCACGGTTGGGTATTGAACTCTATAAAAGAGTATTAAATTGGCAATATTCAAAGTTTAAGTGTGGCTTATAACTTCCTCCTTGACTCTTACTCAGAGTGTGGCTTATATGTGGGTGCAGTATGGGAGTTTACATTATGAATGTATATGTAAATTACATGCTTTAACCTCGCTAATAATATTCTGCCATTATAACATAATTATGGATGAATCTTCCCATTTATTTAATTCCCTCAACAATATGTTAAGTAGGTCAAACTTACTTGTTTCTGTCTAATCTATCAAGCGTTTCCCGAAACCTATCCGTAGCCATGGTTAGATTGTGTGCAGCAGATTCAAGAGCATCTAGAAATTACAGAAGATATTGCCAGATTGCTAATTATGTCATCCTATCTGTAGATTTGCAAGGAAATGTGTAACATAGTAACAATTCATTAAAGTATGGTGGATGTGAGTGGACTCTAAATGAATAAGTTATCATAATTGCTAGGATTTAGCCCTAGATAAAGCCATGATCTCTTATACCTTTTGTGACAAGGACAGGAAATATTGGCAATTATACTGAAATCTCATTCTAAGCATATACTTTTAATCCAAAATAAACAAGAACAAATCATACCAAAATTGATGCCTTGTAAAGAAAGCATCTCTCCGTGTCTGTGCTTGCAATAGGCCACATACAAATTAATTACTTCAGACACTCTGCTCACGTTGAATGGAAGTAGCTCAGAGTCTATGAGGGTTCGGGCAAGTTTGCCCCAAACCTCTGCTGCAGCAGTCATCACCTTGGCTTCAGGATCGATGAGATTAACTAACTGGAATGTCTCATAGACTGTGTGGTACAGAGGATAGCCACCTGGCATGGGGCTCTGAAAATAAGAGCACAATCACAGTGATCTAATTTGATGGCTGGCTTATTATATTGTTTTGTCAATGCATGCACACAGTCAGCACAGCTCTATCACACTTTAAGAAATGTCTGTCGAATCCAAAAACCATCCTTGTAAAATTGAGGAGTGAACAATCATAACTGCAATACAGTGAAGCAGTGAGATTTCTACAAAGAGGCACCAGTGAGCTGTTTCACAAGAGATTTCTACAATCAATCATAATGAGAGAGCATATTGCTCGCCGGTGCATCCTGAGAGTGATTGTCACAGATCTTGCTCTGCGAGAGACAGGTTGCTCCTGGAAAATCATGAGCAAAGATGTTTTTAAAGCAAGTCCAGAGTGACACTGATGAGTAAGGGAGTGGTCATTATTTATCAATGGGGGGGGGATGGTGGGTTTGAGGGGGGGGCTAAAATTTTCAGACCCCTCCCGAGGGGGGGGGGCTAAAAACATTTGACCCCTCTTGAGGGGGGGCTAAAAGAATTCACCCTCCTTTTAGCAAAGAAGCCCGCGCGCTACTATAGATCAAAGAGGGGCGCGAAAACTCTGTTAAAACCTGTGTTAACGCAACTTTAGGAAAATTTGTGAGTAGCAGGCAAGCAGGAATCTAGGGTGTTGCACAGACAAAGTTGCTTTAACACAAGTGCACAAACTTGCGTTAACGCAACTATGAGACTAGAGACACAGTATAGTGAGTGATAATAGGGGTAATCACCAAAAATTTGCAAAGATGTGAGTATGGTACAAAGTTGCGATAACGCAAGTCTAGGATTCACAGAGGCGTTGGAAGCAAATCTTCATTGGGGGGGCCCGGCGAGGGCACCATCGCGACTACCTTGAATTGTAGGCTGATGCGTGATGGCGTCTATATATGCGTATTTAGAATTCATATAGAAAAGTGATTTTTGGTAAATTTTGGATCTGACCTTAGGCTCAGACCCCCATTCTCCCTATGACATCACCATAATAATCTAATTTGAGATGTAAAGTTTTAGCTTCTTTTCCATTGTGTTTATGAGTTCTTGGAAAATATTGGGGGGCCCAGACATACTCAGGCCCCACCTCCTTCATGATTGGGGGGGCCCAGGCCCCCCTGGCCCCCCCCTTTTCCTACGCCCCTGATTCATATAAGTAGTACTAGAAATTGGTGGTATGAATCAGGCAATAAGTCCCGTACTAGCAAGTTCAGTGTGTACTTTCCCATTTTGTACTTGCAAGTTGGGCATACTCCCCAGAAAATCTAGGACACCTACCTGAGCTGTCCTAAATCTGAAAGTGGTAACGTTCAGTACTTACCACTTTTTCATACTTGCTGAAACACAACAAGCCTGCTTGCCACTAGTAACTATTGGAGTAACACACCCCAGTACCACTTACATTCAGGTTTTTATCCAACAAAACACATTGTTCTATACACCTTAAAATACCCTCAACTCACGACCAATCGTAGGATACACGTGAGTGAACGAGGACTGCTCATTGGTGTTGATGTACGAGTAAGATCGGGATACTTCCAAGAGTGGTGGTTTTGAAACACTTTATATTATTAACTTAACTCTTTAAGGGCCGCTGATGCAGAAGTGCATCATGCCAATTGTTCGCCATGATGTACCAATGAAATGCTGGTGAGACTGCTTGCCAGCACTTTATTGGAGCATCATGCCGACCCTACAGGGTTGATACATATACTCCCGAAGGGTCAGCATGATGTGCCAATGAAGTGCTGGCGAGTCTGCTCGCCAGTACTTCATTGGTGCATCATGACGACCAATGGCCATGATGCATTAATGCATCACTGGCCCTTAAAGGGTTAAGACCAATCATACCTGTTCACTCTTGAAACCCAGCGACTGTTCTTTATCTTAGATCTCTTTTGAAACAGCTCACAGGGTGCACTACAGCAAAGTGCTGTTAGACATTAGACATTTCTGTACAGTAATAACACCTCTTCGGCTGTAGATTAAACAGATATAGTTGACTTATGTAGCCATTATACTTGCAAATTATCATACTCTCTAAAACAAGTTGTATAAATAGCTGTACTTACATCTGGTTGAAACTTGTGATATGTTATTGGTATTCCAGCAAAATATAGGAAATGTGCATAGTCAGTTCCAGAACCAGGTACCCGGATACTGAAAATGCAGTAAGATCACACAATATATGATAATAGAAATGGAACACAAATGTTGTTAAATGCATACCTCCTTTAAAAGTATTTTGTATGATTACTCCATTTATTGCCCCTTTGCATAGCTTATATGTGGTTTAATCATCCAGAGAAAGTCTGTTTTGATAAAGAGGTCTAAAAAGTGTGGCAATCTCATAAAAGGTCAGATATATGAGAACAACCCTAAAAGGCATTTGTATTCTCACATTTTTTCAGAAAGTGGGTTCCAAATGGAGCAGGCCCTCCAGGCCTCCAAATACAACTTAAAAGAAACATATCAGAATGCTATACCTACCGTGGATCACTGTTTGGCATGTGAGGCCTTTCAGGATCTCTCTGTTTCCATGTTTCATATAAAGATTTCGATGGTAGATGGGGGTCTTGGACCTGGATAATAATAGAGAATAAATAATTTTGTTTAGAATATCACACAAAGCAAGTGATGAAATAAAATTTAATAAAACAACAAATGCATTTGTGTACATATCTCTGTGTTAGTTAATAATTTTGTAAACTTACATCAAGGGATATGCAGAGGGATATACATAGCAAGCTTGAGTGATATGTAGAATGGAGGATAGGCACAATAGGGGATAGTTATATTTCACAAGGCATGGACCTGAAGATAGGTGGAAGGAATTAAACACAAGTTGAAATATATATATATATATATATATATATATATATATATATATATATATATATATATATATATGGGTCAGATTTTTGATTTCTACCCACTTTAGGGCACAGAGTCCAAACACGTAAAATTTAATATCAATGAAATGCACTTTATTATATTGGAAGACCAACATCTTGGGCCCCCAAAAAACATGATTCCAAAGTTGTACTCCTAAAATGTCAGTTTTGGTAAGCCATCAATGAAAATCATCTCTTTTCGTGTAACGATGGTCACATTTATAATCTATGTCCATAGCAGACCAGCTGGAAATGCTCATATCACCCTTAAATTTCGTATGCTTATACTTACAATAGTTACCAATGTACATGCCAAAAAGAAATATCCTCTCTCAAAAACTTCTAAATCTATGGATGATCTCAAATTTTTGAAATTTTGAAAATTTGTTGATTTCATCCCAACCTTTGTGCACTTTTCTATAACAACACTAAAATACCTTCTATTCGCCTGAATATCACTCTGAATTATATTTAGGGTTTGTACTATGTAAATCAAGTGCAATTGTACACTTATTGTACAGTATATCTCCTCTGTTGCCCCCCTAACTTTACTCATTCATCACGTACAAATGTGACCATCGTTACACGATGTATATGACATAGTAATAGCATGGATATAACCATTTTCCCTTGTCATAAGACCTTTACACTCACAACATTTGTAGTAAACAGGTTGGGAAACTGATTTAACCAGATATTTACATACTTTGAACCCCGAAAGGGTGAGCACCATGCGTTGAAACGCGGAAATGCTGGATTTTTCACTTTTTGCAAGTTCGGACGGACATTGGACCAGGACAAAATATAATTACCACACTCTATATACCTCTATTCAATGCCCAAAGTAGTCTATGAACAGCATAAACATCAACAGATACCATGCGATCACTCTATTTTCCATGGTAGGCCTTCTACTAGACACTACCCAAAGTATACCTTTCAGTGCATAAATGTGACCATCGTTACACGATGTATATGACATAGTAATAGCATGGATATAACCATTTTCCCTTGTCATAAGACCTTTACACTCACAACATTTGTAGTAAACAGGTTGGGAAACTGATTTAACCAGATATTTACATACTTTGAACCCGGAAAGGGTGAGCACCATGCGTTGAAACGCGGAAATGCTGGATTTTTCACCACTTTTTGCAAGTTCGGACGGACGTTGGACCAGGACAAAATATAATTACCACACTCTATATACCTCTATTCAATGCCCAAAGTAGTCTATGAACAGCATAAACATCAACAGATACCATGCGATCACTATATATTCCATGGTAGGCCTTCTACTAGACACTACCCAAAGTATACCTTTCAGTGCATAAATGTGACCATCGTTACACGATGTATATGACATAGTAATAGCATGGATATAACCATTTTCCCTTGTCATAAGACCTTTACACTCACAACATTTGTAGTAAACAGGTTGGGAAACTGATTTAACCAGATATTTACATACTTTGAACCCCGAAAGGGTGAGCACCATGCGTTGAAACGCGGAAATGCTGGATTTTTCACCACTTTTTGCAAGTTCGGATGGACGTTGCACCAGGACAAAATATAATTACCACACTCTATATACCTCTATTCAATGCCCAAAGTAGTCTATGAACAGCATAAACATCAACAGATACCATGCGATCACTATATATTCCATGGTAGGCCTTCTACTAGACACTACCCAAAGTATACCTTTCAGTGCATAAATGTGACCATCGTTACACGATGTATATGACATAGTAATAGCATGGATATAACCATTTTCCCTCGCCATAACACCTTTACACCCACCACATTTATAGTAAACAGGTTGGAAAACTGATTTAACCACATATTTACATAATTTGAACCCTGAAAGGTTGAGCACCATGCGTTGAAACGCGGAAATGCTAGTTTTTTTACCACTTTTTGCAAGTTCGGAAGCACGTTGGACCAGGACAAAATATAATTACCACACTCTATACACCTCTATTCAATGCCCAACGATGTCTAGCATGTAAATTAAATATAAAATATCCCTGACATACACATCAGAGTCTGTTATACTGTATCAACTATACATAAAATAAAAGTGACCATCGTTACCGTTAAAGCTATTTATATCTGTTGAAGGCCTCTTCTATGGCATCTAGGGTTTTTTGTGGTATCCGGACCGAGTTCTGCTTCCGCTTAGTTGTGCCCAATGCCTTGGGAGGGTTAATTTTACCCAGGATCTCCCAGTCCCGCATCCACAGCTCGTCCTTTATCCTCGGCCAAACAAATTCATTTGAGTCCTGTTTGCGGTTGAGAAAGCGCACCTCGTACTGCTTTTCCTCCCTTTGCAGCACCTGTCCCATGAACACTTCATTGTCGTACACACATGCCACATAAGATCCATTGGCATAGCGGGACAGCTTTCGGATCAAAGGCTGTGGGGGGTCAAGTGGTGCGACATTAGGACCTGGTACAGGGAGGTCGGCAGCCTGTGCAGCGCGCTCCGGTAGCTCCTCCTGCGCTACACCAGGACTTACAGGTGCTTCATCCCGTGCAGCGCGCTCCGGTAGCTCCTCCTGCGCTACTACGGGGTTGTCGGCAGCAGTCGGCTCCGTTGGTTCGTCCCGTGCAGCGTGCTCCGTTTGCTCCGCCTGCGCTACAACGGGGGGATTCTGTGAGCGAGTTGCTCGTGCAGCGTCGGCAGCAGGCTTCTTCTTGGGGAACTTTAGCTCATGCACCTTCCAACCCGAACACCCACGCTGCGATTCACAGTCCTTCCAGCAACACTCCTTGAAGCAGGATGTTTCACGGACAGCCAAGGAACGCCCTTTCTGAACTGGAACTGCAGCGTGCACCCCCAGTGTACCGTACAAGCTATCATCAGCTTTCACTTGATTAACGGTCTTACGGGCAAGGGCGACGTCTTCCAGGGGAATGCACTCATAGTACACCTTGTTGGGCTGGTCCCTGTTGACGAGGTTGTTCGGGTTGTTCCCGATGCGAGCAAAGTCTGCTGCGTCCTTGATCTTGTATTGACGCTGCACAGCCCAGTCGGCGTTTCGCTTGGCAGCGGCACCAATTCCGTCACACGGACCCTTCCCGTGGCCACTCTCGAAGTATGTCCAGGTTGCCCTGTACTTCTTGAGCAGCTCCTCATGTCGACACAAGATCGAGAATATCGATATGTTTCGATATTGGGAGCTCGGAGAGTCCGAAACATAGTGCAGCATCCCAACCCTCCCAGGTAGGTTCCTCTCAATGAACCGAACTATGGCCTGAAGGAAGGCAAGGATGGCACCTGCTTTCTGTCATCCATCACCAATGCCAGCGAGCGGTGCTTAGTTTCACCTGTGTCCTGCTCCCTGTAGTGGATCACCACTGGATGCAGTGTCACAGGCTCCTTAGCATAGTAAGTACTCTGCGGGCTCTCGGGGTAAGTGACCATCCAATTTTCGGCGAAATCCATTTGGATGGAACACTCTTCGAATGACATAGTCGCACGTAGCTCCCGCACTACTCGATGCTGCGTTCGGGCCCTCTCAGAATGATCGAGGATCGTCGAAAACTCCTCCACCATGTCCGCGATGAACTTTTTCTTTGTTTTGGTTTCGGGAACAAGGCGGAGTTTCTTCGTGAACTTCTTATCCTTTGGGGGCCTGATCGGAACATCGATTAGCTTCCACGTCTCGCATACAACATCTTCCTGTACAACCGTGGTGTTCAACTTCAGTTTGAACTCATCCGCGGTACTCGCACGTACGACGGTATCAGGCAGTTGTTTGATACCGACCGCACGGAGCCTCAGCGCAAAGTTTTGATGTTTTTGGCAAAGGCATTCCGAGGTGCTAGTGAACGATACAGGTACAATGTACCTGTTAGCACGACGCACACAATTGAAGAAGGCCAAAGAGCAGGTGTGCGTCGGGTTCATCTCATTGTACCGCTCACGAAGCACGTACAGGAACTCATTGAGGACGACGGTTTGGTGCTTCACTCCTTTTATTGTCTGGGTCTGTTTTTTGCCGGCAAGCTTTGTTGAGTTCTCAGGGTCGAGGAGGAACTCCAACACTCGCTGCCGACGTTCAGTATCATAGGCAGAGTTTTTGCGTGGATTGGGAGGTGGTGATGTTAGAGACTTGCGGGTGATAGCAAGGTCTTCTGCTAATTTAGATGCCAAGCGTTGCTGCTTGAGATCATCCACCTTACCCAGCTGTTTGAAGGCCTTAACCCGTGCACGGAGTGGAAGGCTTTTGAATCCCTCCGTCAACAGTTTGTAGGCCTTCACTGTTACTTCATCAGCTGGAAGTACTGCTGGTGGATGTTCAGGTGCACCCTCAGGCGCTTCAGGAGGTTCAGCAGGTTCGTCTGGCACTCCAACACTTAAGTCAGCTACCTGCTGTTTGAGGGTTGCTAACTTGGCGTTGAGTAACCAGTTCTTGTAACGCAGCCGGTTCTTCCTCGGGGTGTGTGGACCACCTTCGGGACTGTAAAGGAGAGGTTGATAGGGATTAGAACCAATGTAACATTTGTAGTAAAACTGCAAATTTGATTCACCAGAATGTAAATTTCAGAGTTAGATCAAATTCAAAAAGGAGAATTCAAGTAACCATAACCAGAAACTTTAAAGTAAACATTAAAGTAAGCACCTAGTAACTAAAGTAACCAGACAACCAAGGAAAGAAGCAATTAAGCAGCAACCCAACTAGGAACTATTTTACCACTACTATACAATTACATTTGTCACACTCATTTTTTGCTGAGCACGTTGCGGGCGGAACGAAGAGCCACATCACTGTAAATCATCATTCAAAAGTAAGAATAATTAAACATCAATCAAACAAGTTTATATACAATGTATGTGTTTGTTATTTAACAAATGCTATGGGTCATTCAAATAATGTTAAAGGGGGAATATGTTCTAAATACTCACCGAAGGTCCTTGGCCATCTGCGGGGTAATGGGATCATCGCCCTTGATGCGCGGCGACTGCCTGGTACTGGGTTTGGCCTTAGCAGCTGCTTCTCTGCGAGGACGCTTGGGGGCCCGCTCCTCCCCGCTGTCCGATGACAGCAGCATCGGGTCGGCGGCGCTTCTCCCGGACCCTTTACCTTCCTCCTTGTCATCGGCACTGTCGGAAGACAGAACCATCGGATCTTGTGGGCTTGTCCCCGACGATGTTGCGAGCTGCTTCCTGCGCTTTTTGGGTGGGTGTGTAGAGCCACTGTGACTGGAGGAAGATGAAGAACCTGCCCTCTTTTGTTTCTTGGGCTGCAAAAAGGAATGCACAATATAATTTCTATTCATCAGTTGAATACATTTATTGAGGAAAATTATGTCAGATTGTGCAATGTATAGTTCTAGGTTTCAAACATTTTGTAAGCACATTGTATAATTAACTGGAATGAATTATAAAGTTAAAGTACTATGAAGAGATTACTTTATAATAACATGCTTACATTTGAAATATCAGCAATCGCCAGACGACGTCTCAGATCAGCTTGCCTTCCCTTCTCCCCGTCACTGTCAGAGTCAGAGGCATGTGCCTCTTGGTCATGAGGTAGCTGAGGTTCCTCCTGCTGGGTTACCACATCGGCCTCCCGGTCAGTTTGTTGGTCATGAGGTTGAATAGGCTGTTGAGTTGGCACATCTGTCTCCTCTGCATTCGGTTGATGACCCAAGTCAGAGGTCCTCCTCCGGGAGCGGCGTTTATTCTTGTTGGAGAACAGGAGTACTGGTAAAGCCGAGCGGCCAGTACGTCCTGTAGGTGTAGTCCTAGGTGTAGCAGCAGCATTGCCAGCTCTAGGTGTAGTCCTACGTGCAGCGGCAGCATTGCCAGCTGCAGGTGTGGCAGGAGTGCGAGGTGTGGGAGGTACGGGAGGTGCTGCGGGAGGTGGAGGGGCCTGGGGTGCTGGCTCACCGGTCTTGTCCCTCTCCCTTAGGTTTGCAACCCGAACCCTGGTTTGCTCCCTTATAGTGTCCATCTTGTCATGGTCTCCAGATGCCCTGAGGCGGTCTCGCTGAGTCTGGCTCTCTGCCGCGCGTTCAGCCTTGAAGGCGGTATCTCCCAGCTGAGCACGTTTCTTGGCTCGGCTTGCTGCTTTGCGCTGCGCGGGTGTCAAAGCCTGCCCATCTGGCAGCTTCTTTCTCCCCATACTGCAAATGAAATAGAAATGAATCAACACATGAAATTGATATAATATTGTTTTTCGACATGTAACGATGGTCACACAAACTTTTGTAACGACGGTCACTTTTATTTTTGATATAACACTAAACCATGTACATGTTATAAGTGAAAATGTTGAATTAACTCCACCCTATTACCAAGTTGGAAATGAAGTATCTGGTATTAAATAAATGACTATTCCATGGGATGTCAGTACCATAGGGCCATCTTGTGTCCAAATATGGAGAGGTTGCACCAAGGCTTACTGTGTATTTTGACAGGAAAACTGGTTTTGTAACGATGGTCACATTTATAAATTCTGGCTATTGCTGGCCCCAGGAGGGTGCAGACTGTACCAAGACCACTCAAAATTGTACTTAGCATTGGTATATAACATATAAATGGAGTAGATTCACAACAGATATGATATGGGTAAGTATAGAAGAAGAATCAATAAAAATAATTAATCGTCGGTAACGATGGTCACATTTATATGGGTATCGGTAGAAATGGATTTAGTATGTATTAAACTACTATTCTACTACTTCCATTGCTCTGAATTGTTCAGGAGAAGGTACAGGCAGGTTTTAGAGGTTAAAAGGAGTGGGAGTAGAATATATTTCCCACATTTGGAGGGGTCAGAAGAGAAATTTTCCAAAAAATTACAAGTATTTTTTTATATGAGCAGTTGGTAGAGTGTGACAAAAATGAAAATACTCCAATTAACTTAACCATGACATGTATTCATCTCTACCCTCCCCTATTAATGTGTTGGTAAATGCATTACAATCATCTGACAACGGATACAGGGTGTACAGAGAACCGAGGAATAAATGTGACCATCGTTACCGTAGTATGTGATGTCGGCTATGGACCTAGTTTCTGACCTCTCACTCGAATAGTAATGGCGGGAGCCGGCAAAACACAATGCCAAGCGACGTACGACGGTCACTTTTAACGTAAATAACTGTTTTCAATACACTATTTTTACACCAGAACGTTCCATGGACCTTCATATATGATAACATTTCATCGATTTTCTTCAATTCTTACCTTGAACTCGATTTTGGCGTATGTTTTGTAGAGGTAGATGGTCAAAATCGTCATCAAAATGTCAACAAAGTCCCTCTGCGTGATGCGCATGCGTCGCACTCCGCTCTACTTCTGGCCGGATAACGTACAGCGTGGAACACTTTCCCGCCTCTATTAGGCAAATAAAAGTGACCATCGTTACCGATCGGCTAGGAAGTCTCTGATAGGGGGGAAAGGATGTAACTACCGACGTAACACCTGGTCAATATTGTTCATTTTAGCCCTACATTTGAGTTTCCAAGACGGAATGAATTATTTTTGCCAAACTATGGACATGGGAGGGGGAAATTTACATATAACGATGGTCACATTTATATTTGTGAAAAGTACATTAATGACTGTGGAGGGAAAACTATTTGCAGTGGAGCCAAAATTTTTGGCACACCATACAAGTCAAACATACCCTACAGGAAGGCGGTATAAGGTGAAATATATTCCCAGTGGTTCCATGGTCATTGAGGAGGTAATATAATAGTGACCATCGTTACATCGTTGATCTATTCCATTAAAAGGCATCAGGGATTGACAAAACCCACCTACCTGACCATCAACCAGAATTATTTTCTCAACTAACACCCAGAACGAAAAAATAAAATTTAAATAGTGATCATAGCATTACTTTTGGACTCCCTGCATGCATCCAAAGTTAGAAAAATGACCAAAAAAGTGGTTTAAAAGGGTGTTTTTCAACTTTGAGAGTCCATATCTCAGGAAATAATCATGCCAGGTGCAAAAAGTTATACTTTTCTGAAAGGTATACATGTCCTCTGTCAAATGACATAAAGAAAGCCAAGTTGGGACTAAGCTGATTTATACCAGGCCTGATAGAAACTGGTAAAACCATGAAAATGCCAATTGGGTAGAAATAAAAAATCTGACCCATATATATATATATATATATATATATATATATATATATATATATATATATATATATATAGAGAGAGAGAGAGAGAGAGAGAGAGAGAGAGAGAGAGAGCTGGTTACATTGACTGAGCTGAGATGGATAAGAAAGCAATACTTATGGAGGGCATGAGGGATGGGTATTCAAAAGGATGGGTAGCCAGGGGGATAGGTAGCATGAGCAATATGCATTTTGAGAGTGTACCTTGTATGATGAGCAAATGTAAAAAAAACCAAAAAACAAAGACAAAACAAACATGGGTGCTAGGGACAGATGCGCAAGTCAAATATGGGAGATGTACAGAGTTGGGGGATAGGTATAATGAAGGATAGGTAGGCTTTATAATAGGCATTGTTAAGGATAGGTAGGATCAAGATAGTAGATATGATATGCAATGTACTGTTAACCATTAGGGGTTAAATAAACAGATGAACAATACAGTTTAAACATGATGGTCTGAGGATAGTCACCATAAAGGATAGGTAAAATGAATGATTGGCAGATTGAGGATAGGTAAACTATGGAAGTAGGACCAGAGAAGATTAGGTGAAGTGAGGAGTAAGCTTTGGTATTTAGGCATTTTGGGAGATAGCCTTACATTGCTCAAGATGCTTTGGGTTCAAGGGGTTGGCAGAATGAGTGATAGGTAGACTAAGGGAGAGGCAGTAGGTGGGATAGGCAGAGTAATGCACAGTTAGAATATTTGTCAGATTGGGAGATAGGCAGACATCTGAATATGTGCATTGATGTACAAATTCTAGTTTACATGTGACTTTTTCACCATTTTGAATATTATTTTTGTACATCATTAAAATGCTTACATTGATGAATAAAACACTTGCCTGCTTTGTTGTATCCATAAAGATATCCCGTAGTATAGGTGAACTATAACCCTTTAAGGTGTAATTGCCTGAAATCATATAAATGTTTTGGCTTTCAAGCTGATCTGTTGTGGGCCATTTTAATTACTGTTCGACCAAAGGATGTTCTCTGATACATATAAAGCAACTCCATGGAGTAGAGAAGCTCTAACCACATTAGACGAGAGGGATTATCTTTTCAGTACGTGTCGTAAGCATATAAAGCATCCAAGAAGTAGAGAAGCTTTACCACATTAGACTAGAGGGATTATCTATTAAGTACATACCTGTTAATGTTGTGTCTCCATTCAAATAGGCAACAGCTCGATCCTGGAGGGTCTTCCAGTTCTCCTGTTGAGAAATAAAGACACCTTGCTATTGTGATGCATAATTCATTCTCAATTGCTTAAAAGGATTTAAATTGTGTATATACTCAGTCCTGGAAATAAACACATAAAAATTACATGTAGACTTATGCATGACGTGATATCTTATGTTGCCTTCTATGATCCTATTGTAGATATATACACGTTGGGATAATACATTGTAGTACTTTTTTTAACTTTACCACATAAAAGAACAAATCTGAGGTTTGAATGATGCATACCTCAACCCACTCATATGATCCAACCATGCCATACTCCTCAGCATCCCAGCTGATGAATAGTAAAGTACGCCTTGGCTGCCAGCCTGTCAGGAAAGGCATTAACAAATCATGAGGAAAAACAACACTGATTTCTCCTTTCAGAGCCCAATATTTTATACTTTAACTTCACCGATGGATAAATTAGTCAGAATAACTGAATTCTGCATTGTGGCATGGACATTTCTTAAAATTGTACTGGGATAATCTTTTAGTGACATGGGACATATACATGTATGGGAATTTCTTATATAGTATTGAGCTTATAGGGACACCCACCCCATCCAGGGCACTGATAAATCTATGAAGATAAGGGCCGATGATATATGCATGAAGGGTTCGTGCGTATAGCGCCACTATATGCACGAGGAAAATGTGGTCACAGGACTATCTTATGGGTGGTCACAGGAAAAACTGGGATGAAGTAGTCACAGGACTGCACGAGGAAAGGGTGGTCACAGGACAACATGAGGAATGGGTGGTCACAGGACAACATGAGAGAGGGGTGGTCACAGGACCAAATTGCTATATAGCATTTTGGTATGGTGTTTACTGGGCTGTGACCACCCCTGTGTCTATGTCCTGTGACCATCCCTCCTTTTGTGTCCTGTAACCACCCCTCACTGTGTGTCCTGTAACCATCCCTCTTTTTGTGTCCTGTAACCACCCAAGTGTGTGTCCAGGAACCACCCCTACTTTTGTGTCCTGTTACCACCCCCTCCTTGTGTGTCCTGTAACTACCCCTATGTGTGTCCAGAAACTACCCCTACTTTTGTGTCCTGTAACCACCCCCTCCTTGTGTGTCCTGTAACTACCCCTGTGTGTGTCCAGTAACCACCCCTACTTTTGTGTCCTGTTACCACCCCCTCCTTGTGTGTCCTGTAACTACCCCCGTGTGTGTCCAGTAACCACCCCTACATTTGTGTCCTGTTACTACCCCCTCCTTGTGTGTCCTGTAACTACCCCCCATGTGTGTCCAGTAACCACCCCTACTTTTGTGTCCTGTAACCCCTCCCCCCCAGCCCGTTGTCCTGTGACCTCCTTTTCCTCGTGCATACAGTGACACTCCACGCACGAGGAGCTTGTTTGTATATCGCTGGCCGAAGGTAAGACTTCTTTAGTAATTCTTCTCAGACTAATTGCAGTATTAGGACATTAACTTTCACCTGCTCATTGCTCAGTGAATGATGAAAATGATTTATAAGGTATTGTTCAAAACATACATAGGGCCTACCTGACTTCTTAAGCTCTCCAAATGCTCTCACCACTTCAATCATTCCAGCTTGGCTGCTGAGGGCATCCACAGATCCGAACATCCAGGCATCACGATGGCTGCCTATGATAACATAGCGGTCAGGTTCTACCACACCCTCTATACGGCCTACCACATTGTAGATAGTCTTCATGACCTCTGTGTTATGCACCTAGGTATGGAATAGAGGGTATGTAGGGTTATAACCCTGAGTAGGTGAGATCGATGTTATTTTAATCATAGTTAGGTCACTGACTGTACACTTCTCTGTACCAGCACATTTATAAAGTTGCATCCTATGTATCTATAGGGTAGGTTCACCTAGAGACGCCCACATACCCTGAGATGTCCACCCACGAAAAGAAGCCATGAACATGGGTTTGCCTGTGACTCAACATTACCTATTGTTTGATTCAATGCTCATCAATGAATTGACAATGTCTATTCAGGAGTAAACACATTTCTATGGCCAATATGTGGGTCGGACGTCTCAAGATATGTGGACGTCTTCAGGCTAACCTACCCTATACAGGCGATTATGCATGCCGTAACCTGACAAAGATGGGTTGATATAGATATATGATTGCAGCTCATATACAGGTTACAGAACAGTGTTTATGTACCAATAGGTCTGGTATTTATCTTACCTGCATCCTAACTCTTCTTGCAGAATCAAGGCCAGAAAATCCTGGCCCGAGTCGGTAAGTGCAGTTAAGTCCACCCTGCCATGTTGAAGGAGCCTCATCCCCTCCGAGACGTCTGAGAGTAGTTTTGCAAATTTTGCTTTCTTTCTAGACATTTTTATTTTATGAATACATTTATTTCACATTCTACCTGTTTGATTGTATGTTAGGTTTCTGCTATAATCCCATGAATATGTGCTCGTTAAATAGTAATAACTGGTGCTCATATTTGTCTTAAGTAGGTATTCCACTGCCATCCGCCGGCCGAATTTATGCTAATCTGATTATTTTTGATTATGCAAAAGTGTAGAAAAAATCTGTTGGATTAGCGAAAATTTGGCTGACCGACGGCAGTGGAATACCCTCTTTAGGCACTGGTTCCACAGGCCTACGATGGGTTGGAATAGCCCTAATCCGAGGATAAAAAAATTCATGTGCCTATACATGTGTGCTCAAAATTTTCAGAATGTCATGCCGTCACTTTTAAGGAAGAATGGAGCGTCACTCTGTCACTTTTTATGTATATGCCAATGTACTGGAAACCTTTGAAATTGTTGCCGTCCGTCATTTTCTAAAACCCCTGTGTCATGACCGTCACTTCTTAAAACCCCTTCATCACAAGCGTCACGCCCGTCACTTTTTACCCATGTATTGGCACATTCATGCCTGTGGAACCAACGCTTTAGGAAATTAGTTTTCAATCAAGAATGTGGATGTGTCAGTAGTTAACTCTCAGTGGGCATAGAATGTTGAATAAATGTTGATAGGTTGGTATGTGCTGATAATGTTGATCAACCCATTTTCAATGTATTTTAAATCATGCCATTTTAATTGGCACATATTTCAACAACAGATTGATGTAAAAGATCAGTTTTAGTGATATCAATGCTGATCTCTTTTCCTAATTGATTCAACATTAATTTTGCCATCATGGAATCAACACTATAATTTTCACTGTTGATTCAATGTGGATGTATCAACTTTGAGTGGCCCAACGACTCTCACCACTGGAACAATATCACATCTATGAATCAAAAAGACATCTTGAATCAGCATTGCTGTGTAAATCTGGAAGCATGAATTATTTTACAAGTCCACCCTATTTCATCTCTTGCATCAAATGTTGACAGCCAAACATCCTAAATCTACATTATATCAACATTGATTCAACGCTGTAATACCGCGCCAAGCTATTTACAGCACATTGCTTTTATTTTTAGACAACAGTAAGAAGTGCTGTACATACAAACCTTACCACTCTACAGTAGATTACTCCGTACCCAGTACACGACAATGTGCTGCACTGTAAAGAGTAAATACTGTACATCTACAGCAAAAGTTGCTGGCAACAATTGTTCCAGTAGATTTTGCTGTAGGTCTACAGCAACTGACTTGTTGTAAAGGTACAGCAACATCTCCTGTTGAACTACAGTAACTTCTACTGTAAATTATACTACTGTTGTTGAACAGCAAAAGTTGCTGGCAACAATTGTTCCAGTAGAATTTGCTGTAAATACACAGTAGATTGTAATTTGCTGTAAATGTACAGAAGATTGTAATGTTTTGGTCATTGCATATTGGTTGGCTTGACCAAGTAGAGATATGTAGTTGGGTCATCATGATAGTCAGCTATGTAGCATTATTTATGACTAAATGGGTGTAAAACTAGCCATTGAGTATCACACCCAAGTCACAACAGGCAAGTGTGGTGTATTACACCATCTTTGCAACAGGCACTTTAGCTGATACACTAAGAAGCTTGGTGTCCATACTCATATTTACTTCCAAGCCACAGGAAAGGTGTGTGTGACAAAATGTAGAAGTTTCTGCTTTAGTTTACATAGTTTAATGAAGAGTTCCACATCTTATCAAACTAGAATACAGTATGTTCACTCTTGCACATTATTCAATTATGTGACACATTTGACTTCCTTTTCATAGATGAAAATATATTCAGCTTTGAGTCAAAATTATCTGCCAAAGAGATACTAAGGCCACCTGGTGCCAAAGCACAGAACCACAATGTCTACAGCAGTACTTGCTGTAATCCTGCATCTACAGCAATACACTCTGTAACTGAACAGCAGGTGTTGCTGTAATTGGGGCTACAGCAAATATATGAGAGTATATCTACAGCAACACTTGCTGTAATGTTGTATTTACAGCAACAAAGTTGATACTTGTACAGCAAAACTTGCTGTATTTTAGATTACAGCAACTTCTACTGTATGATCACAGCAAGATCTGCTGTATGTATACATTAACTTTTTACAGTGTGTATATGAACATACACGTCTACCCACTGGGCTATAATTAGGGAGTGATCATTTTTTAACAACAGGGGGGGGCTGGTGGGTTTGCGCGCGGACGCGCGAAAAAAATTTCAACCCCCCCCCTTGAGGGGGTAAAATTTTTTCGACCCCCCCCCATAAGGGACAAAAATCGCGCGCGGACGTCCCCTTTTAGCCTATAGTAACGCACGGGGTTTTCCACTGAAAACGGGTGAAATTATTTTGACCCCCCCCATCAGAGGTATTGAAAAAATTCTGACCCCCCCCGGTCAAGGGGTTGAAAAAATTCTGACCCCCCCCTCAAACCCACCGGCCCCCCCTGTTGTTAAAAAATGATCACTCCCTTAGTAGGTGCTTTTCACCAGGGACCCTAAAACACTGGAAATCAGAATAAGACCTCTCATGGGAGGGGGGGGGGGGGTCAGAGGTTTTCCTGTATATGAGCAAATGCCTTCAAAAGAAACTGATAATATATAGAAATGGTCTTTCAAGCTAACGTGTATATATTCCTAACCACTTTCGCAATCCTAAATTGAGGTTTCATAATTATTCTTGAGAGCTCAATTTGGCTCACATTTGCAATATAATTACGAATGAAGACCGGAGGGTCGAAGGGGTGGGTTAAACCCCCTTTTGGTGATTTCCTGTGTTTTGGGGGTCCAAATGCACAATTTAGGACGGTCTCTGAACCCCAATACCAAATCAGTGCAATCAAGTATTGAACCTTATCAAACAACTGTCACTTTATCAAACACCTGTCACCAAGATTTTGTTTTGATTTAATATAATTACCGAAGTAATTCTCGTGCCTCATCGTACCCGATAGGTTGGCATGGTATCGGTAGTTGGATATGCTTTTTGAACTCATTCATAGGAGTCCTATAAGCATAATCTGTTGAAGGGAACCGACAAATATCATGGTTTAATGGTAAGGTCAGTCAGAAAACACACAAAGAGAGGAATTGTGTTCAATGGAGTGCCAGAAGGAAATTGTTTGGAGATCCTTATGTTTCTTATATTCTTATGTATTATTATGTGAAATATGACACTTAATTTATATCCTTTCATAAATTGAGACATTGTAATGGAATCACTATCCCAGCGACCAGCCATACTCCAATATTATAAAACATGATACTTATCAGCTACTCGACAATTCTCTATATCCACGGTTGGGGAGAGGGGCAAAAGAAATTCTTTTTATATGCCTCGTGGACAATATTGCCAAGCTTTGCAACAAGGGACAGTTGCACATATCTAAAACGCTTGACTTGACATTATTCTGCATTTGAATGTGTGGGTGATCGTCAAAATGAACAGTAAGGCCCAAATCGTTAATTCTTATGAAACATACCCCAGGCCTATCAGGCCTGTGTTGTCGTAAGTGATATTGAAATATACCCTTGTAGTGCTACGACTGCTCTACCAAATCCACATGTAGGGACAAATCTTAGGGATCGAGGAATCTATGTCGACAGCATGTCTCAGGAGGAGATTTCCAAATCGCTACCAGTGGATTTTGATATCTTCAGCTTAATTGAATCATGCCCCTAATATATCCGATGTCATGCAGATTACTGGCTATCTATTTCGGCGACCAACGCGATTATGAAAGGGGGGCTCATATACACGGTGATATCGTACAAATAAGTCTCGACTCAATCATTCTCACGACCATCTCGTGTAGATAAAAGGGTGTTATTTATACCACTGCCAGGTAGAATGGAAGAAGGCCCACTCGATCTCGTATATATATATATACATATATATATATATATATATATATATATATATATATATATATATATATATATATACTACAATGCAAGGGCATACAAATGGGAGCACCTGACATCGTCGTGTAAACAGGGCACGTTCGATCGTCGAGCCAATATCATCGCCCCAACCTCACAGTGACCCTCTCTTGTAAACAACAGCGACGAGTGGCGGAGCGTGGCCCTTTTCATGCTCTATCTCCCAAAGGATAACAATTCTCTAGAGGTGTTAAATGGATAGGAAATATACCCCACTTGGCAGAAAAAACAACGTTTTTTAACGTTAAAAAAGTTTTTATTTGGTTCCTAAGTTTGCAAAACGTTTTTTGACGTTCTTATAAAAACGTTTTTATTTCAGATAAAAAAAAAACATGTTTTTAAAAATTTGGTTGAAAAAACGTTTAAAAACGTTTTCAACGTATTAAAAACGTATTTTAAAAACATTTTTTACCCAAACCAAATATAAACGTTTGCAAACTTTGAAAAAAACGTTTTTTGCCAAGTGGGACGTTACTAGAAAATAGGTGTTAGAATTCTGATCTGAAAAGATCTACTCTATTACCTCGTGTACATAAGGTGCGTCTTGTACGTGAGGATGGAAACCAATGTGAGCCTTTCAGGATTAGCAAACGAGGATATTTTACTGTTGAACAGTACACTAAACGGCTACAAATCATATCGTAGCTGCGCCTTATAACTCAGGGTGCGTCCTTTACGCAATGAAAATGTGAAATATAATCAAAATAACCTTTATATATGAGATGTCTTATGGCACAGTCCTATTTTCATAGAAGACACCGTGCATGAAAACTTTGAGAATAATGATAATGATAAAAATCACGAGTAAATACCTGACCTTTAGCTGGGTAGCCCTGGGTGAGCTGGTCCCCTTTGACCAGTGAGGTGCTCCCACGCTGGATCCCTGTGCCAGGTAACCACCAGCTGTGTGGGAACACGTTACTCTTATCTTCACCTGTCCTTGTCTCTGGGTCTGTGTACAGGATGAGACCTAGTGCACCATTCTTAGCTGCCTCGCTTAACTTGGAAAACATAGAAAAGCTTTATGTTTTTATATTTGTCGAGGCAATGCTGTTAAAATGATAAGAAATTGTCAACAAATGTCAGTTAGTTTCCATTTCTTTGCATCTCTTTGAATAGTGGAGGCTCCACTACGCGATTTCCCCAGAGAATCGCAGCTATTCTCATGAAAGGAGACACAAACACAGCTTATATGGTGATATTTGTTGTTCTTTCAGTGTAGAAATTGAATGTTGACAGAGCCATTCGTGGGGAAGGGTTTGTGGGTGAACTTGGGTATGTTGACAAAAGATGTTTTTGTTTACTAAATCCAGTTGGTCTAATGTAAACATTTCAGACTTGCACTCTGATAACTTTCTGCAATTCAATATCAGACAGGTTGGATTTTTACAGTACAAGACCCTACGAGCAGTGTGACTGCTGTGTTGTTATTTATATTTTGCAGTGTTTATATATTGAACTCCCACCCAATCACAGAGTATATGCAGGTGCTGGTTAGTTTGTAAATATGGCACACAATGAGAGAGATCACCCATGAAGTGACCCCTGAAATCTCATGTTTACAACTTTAAATCTCATGTTTACAATATAGGAATGTCAACATCCTATACCTTTGGCACTCTAGCAATAACATTTCATGAGAATGTAGCAAGAAAAACCGTAGTAGAGCCTCCACTAATAACTGAAATACCCTACAGGTCCATGATCACTATAATTATGGTGTCATTGCAGGCCTACATTAGTGATAACTATTTCTCAGACTTCTATGCCAAATCCTACATGATTCATTACAAAAAGACTGATCGTAGTGAGTGATCGCAGGGTATTACTCACGATCACTCACCAGATTTAGAGAGCAAATCGTAGAGGCGTTTGTTACAGTATTACATTCTGAAATAACCCCCAGAAGCACATTCTAAATGTATGTGTAATACAGGTAGATGAAGTATGTATTATGCAACAAGGGCGTTGGTGTGTGTATATATATATATATATATATATATATATATATATATATATATATATATATATATATATATATATATATATATCAATACCTTATTTCCACGGTAAATCTTGCCGTATCGAGCTATGGCGATTTTCCCTGAGCAGTTCACTCCCATTCTCTGCAGTCTCTCGAAATCAGCTGCTCGGCCATAATTGACATACACAAGTTCTCCCTGAAATATTTTATTATAAAATATATATCTTTTTATCTCTTCATCAATTGAACACAGGATGAGACGCTACTGTCAAAAAGGTGATACCCATATTATTCTTCTAAAATGTATAAAGGTACATGTACACGTGTTGATGCAAATGGGCCCAAATCTAACCAAGTGCAAAATGGCGTGGGCTATTAGATTTTGTGCACATGATGTCTCGCTGTCTGGATTCATAAACGTTTTTCTTCTAATCTGAACGGATTTTGATACCTTTGTTACCAGAAGGGGGAAGGGCTTACACAGCTCTTCGGTGTTCTTTGTAGGCAAAAAAACGCATTCGAATTCGAATTTATATCATTTTTATCCTTCAATCAAAAGGTAATTGATACCTACCTGTACATCTCCTGCTGGTGCGAAGGCATTAAAAGGTGGAACTACATCAGAGTGGTTCTGGTCTGGGCTAAGTTTCTTTTCAAACCCAGCAGTTTCATAGAGAACCGACCCAGAATCATCTAGTATGGATATCTATAAACAAAACACAGGCGGTAAATTATGTGTTAAACAAAGAAACAAACCTTTACTACTAAGGTTCGAAAGATCGCATCCTTCAGCATATCTATAAATAGCTAGTTAGATCTATAATATATTGTCATGCAACTGCCCTAGTAAACTAAAGAAAAGGAAAAATCATACACCACGTGCACATGCAGGGAAACTTTTTTTTTAAACGTAAAAAAACCTTTTTTTCCAGCACGCTTCTGAACATAAACTGAGGTGTTGTACCAATGAGGGAATAGCTTTACACTATTACCACGGTAGTGGAACTAAAAAGTAAAATTCTCATTAGAAACCTGAAAATTTTTTTAAATAATAAACTTTAGACGAGTAATGTGTCTCTTTTTTTCTAGGGATCCCTCGTCACAAGGCAGAACTGGAGAATCACCTCACCTTATTTGGGTTATTTCTATCAGGGTATGAGAGCAACACCTTATAAGGCGTTTTGGTCACGTGATCAGCACCAAACTCCTCCCACTTTTGCTGCACCCAGTTGGCCAGCTCCAGCTGACGATCAGAACCAGCAATATGGGGCTCACTTGACATAAATCTGTAAAAGTAATAGTTGATTTTCATCCATAATGCAACCGTATACGTGCATTCTATTGCCTTCTGTCCCGGGGGGGGGGGCAATGCGATGACCAGCGCTCTGGAAGCTATATCAGAAGGTTTAGTGGATGTTATTGATTTTTAGGTGAAGTAAATCAATTTTCAGGCAAATATCCTGACTCAAAGATGTGAAGCAATTCTAAAATAGGTACTTTTTAATAATAATAATAATAATAATAATAATAATAATAATAATAATAATAATAATGATAATTATGATAATAATGATAATAATGATAGTAATAATAGTAATAATAATAATAATAATAATAATAATAATAATAATAATAATAATAATAATAATAATAATAATAATACTCTCTTCAACTTTGTGAAAAGATACTTTTCTATTTCCTTTTCTCTTACCATTTAAATGTCTCCATCAAACTCCCACTGAGTAGCATATAAGGTTAGGACAGTTTTTTGGTCACTGCACTCCTACCATTTACAGATCTCTCTGGTTGGTCACTGCACTCCTACCATTTACAGATCTCTCTGATCAGCCACTTGCCCCTAGCTAAATTTCCACAGAGCCTGATATGAACAGGGGATATCAACCAGGGGACGCTGGGTACGAGTGTGACCCCCAGCATGTAATATGCTGGTACATGTGACGAACATGATAGACACAAAGAGGTGATAGAGAGGTGTAATAGAGAAAGGAGTATCAGGAGAGGGTGGTAAATAGCTTGGCCATGAGGGCGTATATCTATATATCACCCAGACCTCTTGATCATGACATCCAGGGTCTATACAGGCAAAACAAGTGTCCCCAAGGCGTACACTACCATGAAGGTTACCTATATATGCTACCCAGTTTCTAACGTCAACGTATCTATGTGCCTTCTGGGGTTGCCTATTCTCTCAAACCCATGTATACTTAGATTTAGGGAGTGATAATTTTTTAAGATTATGGGGTGGATGGTGGGTGTGAGGGAGGGGGGAAATTTCTTTTGACCCCTTGTTAGGAGGGGGGGGGCAAGCTAATTTCACCTGATTTCAGTGAAAAAGCCTGCACGCTACTGAAGGTATAATGTGAACGTTAATGTAGGATTTCTTGTCCTTCGAGAGGGGAATGAGCAAAATGTTTGACTCGTCCGTGCACAATTCCACCACCCACCCCCTGTTGTTAAAAAGTGATCACTGCATGCCTTACAGTAGATGTAGGGTGGATAACATAGATACCAGGTATCCCAGTAAAGAATTTTACGCCCCCCCTCAAACCCCCCCCCCCCCGTTGATAAATAATGACCACTCCCTAAATGGATCATGACCAGGTATATGTGACCATGTGCCCAGTTCAGTATCCCTGACGACAATGTCAAATCATTATGCGTTGATCATCGTTACTAGATCAAGGCCTGCAGTGCTACGACCGCTCTACAAAATCCCATGTGTATGACTACATTGGCAAGTGTGCTTATTTGACTCTCCCTGATGACAATACATTGACAATATAAGGCCTATGTTTTCTGGGATATTGAAAGCAAATCGTCAATTAGATTTGGGGCTAGTCAGTTATATTTAAACAGAGAAAAAAGAGGCGGGGGACTATAGTTATAGGAATACCAGGTATATGGTCATTTAATGAGCTGACTTTGTATCATCAAGTTAAGAATATCATGATAGTCAGCTTACTCTATCATCTGACCCTCTGTCATCTAATATATCAGTATGCCTCTATATGTACATGTATTGGGTGTTCACAGCCCCTATATCGAAGCCCATATACTGTACATCCTTCTTTGTGATATATGGGAACAGTATGTATCATGGAAGCCGTGAAGGGCCACAACACAAAAACACACACTTCAAAATCAGCATGATTTTCTTACCACCACCCAAGAGGAAGTTAAAAAAATATTGCTGTCAAACATGATGATTTTCCCTGTCAAGTGTCAACTTAAAAATAAATAACTGTCAACATGATATTTTCCCCCTGTCAACTGTCAAGAAAATTAGACACTAAGAACATAAACTCATTTACATATACGTAAACACAGGGAGTGATATCCGTCATTGAAATCTGTACGTCTTAAGGACAAACAAGTGGAAAACGGTTTTGGTGTGGCTATGAGATTAGATATGTAACAATGCAGTGTAACATATGTTGTCAATGGACTATTCTGGGTATTATCATTATTTTACACCTTTATCAATTTCTTCGCCACACATGCCTAAGCTCTGTCCACAGACCTACAACTCACCCTGCCTTTACTCAATTATAAGCAGAGACTGCTCGTTAGGGAACAACAACAAACCTTGTCTCCCCTAGTGGGACCGGTGGATTACCCCACGTGACCACTGGAGTATACAAACAAGATTGTCCCTGAACACAACCCCACTGGAGACATTGCGACATACCAGATCCTATCAGATCCAGTTGGATCCAACCAGATCCAACTGGATCATACCGGATCACACTAGTCACAACCAGTGAGCTGCTCACCTTTTTGGGCAATGCAGATTGCAACATCTGTATTGCGACAAGGGATGAGCAGATTGTGACATGTTGTGAGCTACTCACTGGGTATATAATAAGCCACAGGAACAGCTCACATCATCTCTCCATACTCATACCTACACCACACACCTAGAACCTACGACAGGTCGAGCCACAGGCACAGGAACAGAGCTTGAACATCGGCGAGTGTATCATAGTTACCACCTGTATGAACACTCATGTCAGCTGTGCAATAAAGAGGAACAAATCAACTTATCTGGATTCAGTGTTTATCACTTCACCCACATGTAACGTTTGTTGTCAATGTAGTAAACTAAATCGATATAGTCCAACAAAATGTAACATTAGGCTTATATTATATATCTCAATAGGCATTACATCTTTCAAAGACCCTATACTGTAGGCTACTTGAGATGCAGCTCATATGAAAGTGAGGCTAAATATTATGTTTCTCTATGTAGAGAAAATCAACCCGATAATTATATAGAGTAATTGCACACTGCGGAATGCAACAAAACCAGAATTTATCCCCAAGTATGTGTAGAACACTAATGTGTATATACATATACATTTCATCTACAGCTACAATGTAATTTTTCTGTCCGCCCACTTGTAGGTCGGTCACATATATGATGTAATGAAAAAAAAAAAAACATGTTAATAACATGTTATGAGTTTATAGCCAAAAGAAAAAAACAACCAACATTATGTTCTAGTTATATATGTCGGTGGCCGCCCATGACGGTTGGCAAATGAGGTGTGTTACCATATTGGCTCGGCTAAGCACCGGGACCTTGAATAAGCGCCGATCTTGTAGATCACAAGGCCTGGGGCAAACAGATGTACTGAAAACGCCCGGGCGCTTAAACGGGCCACTATGTACAGTTTACATGTAGTTCAACCCTACTGGACCAAAAAATGGCAAGGGACCAGTGGGGTTCACTTCCCTTCTCACCATTCTGGTGCATCATAGGACTCACTCGAACAAGGGTACCCAGGTTGTTTACATCCCAACCAGCAAATAGAGCATTGGGCCATGCCTGTCCATGCTTGGCCCAATATAAACCGACATTGGCCCAATATAAGCCGACATTGGCCCAATGTATCCTTGCTACCTGGGATAACTTTGGTGTGTCCTGGATCGAGGCCTCTCATTTTTTTTTGTGGAAAAGCAGAGTGCTATGGTTTGAGTCCAGGGGTTTGGGCCTATATCCCGGGGCCTCTATGTGACTCCCAGAATCACAAATTTGCATGCATGGGGGTCCATAAACAAACACTGGGAGGTCACAGTGGCATTTACCAAAGAAATGATAGGCCTATTTTAAGAATGTGAAAAGTTCTTTATACATATATGTATCGCAGTGACTTGTTTAGGCCCCCAGTGCCTATATATAGATAATTGGTGCCACGTAGTTTCTCTGTCCTTAAACAAGACCGGCGCTAATTCAACAGGGGCGGATCCAGGATTTACAGAAGGGGGGGGGTGGCTTTGACCGTGAGCATTTAGCCCCTAAATTCCCCTATACTGCAGTAAGATCGTCATGAAATATAGGGATTTAAAGGGTGAAGGATGAGGGGGAGATCCAAGTAAAGTATAAGTGATATTACTCACACAGCATAGTAACCTTGTCAGAGGGGTCTGGGGGCATACCCCCAGAATGTTTTTGAAATTTAGAATGCAAATGGACCATTCTGGTGGTTTCTGAGTGCCCTATTGACTAACCTATTAATTGAGGCTTCCTCAGGGTTATATCCTGGGTTTTCTCCCTTAACTTTCCAAATGCCAACTCCAACTTCAGCTTCACATAAACTCAATAAAACACTTAAACTCATAAACTGTCACATAAACGGACACATAAACTGTATATTGATTAAATCAATAGACAGTTTTTTCCTGTTTTACACAGATTTCAATATAGGCCTATACCATTTTGCCTGATGGTTCTTATTCAACGACCCGGCGAATTGCCAGCAGGGTGCCTTTTATATGCCAAGTTTCCACGTCCTCCTGGCAGCCAAGGAAGGGGATGGGTGTGAACCGAGAACAAATCTATTTTTGGAAATAATGATATGCTAGTTGAATTTGATATGATGTGTGTGTGTGTATGTGGGGGGGGGGGGTGCATGAAAGGCCAGTCACATATAGGGTAGATTAACGTAAAGGTGGCTGCAGATCTATGCATACCTTGAGACGTCCACCCAATATTAATAAGCATAACATTAGGTTTGCTACTAAATCAACATTACTGTACATTAGATCTAATGCTTATCAAAAATTTCACAATGTTGATGAAGAGCTAAATCTATTTTCCATGGCAAATTTGTTGGGTGGACGTCTCAAGGTATTTGGCCGTCTTTAGGTTGGTTTACCCTAGTCAGGCCTTGTAAACCATTGGCAAGAAGGCCAAAAATGTAGGAAATATATTTTAAGATAATGCACTCTAAGAAATAACTGTTTAATCTACCAGGGATTCTCGTAAAACCAAACACTGAACCACTATAGTTGCATTGCAGTGAAGTAATACAGTTTCTACAATGAAGTAGTGTATAGAGTGTACACTGTCAAACATCTCCATAAAAATATAAACGGGTCTCTGGCAACTTTGGGACAAGGATTTCACTGTTATTTCAACAACAATTTTAAAGTCCATGGTCTATCATCTGTTATTGAATAGCTCGACATATACATAAATCAGAAATAATCTAACAAATACCTTAAGTTTTCCAGTATGTTTTCAGGCTTAATCTTCAGCAGCAGTTCCTCCTTGACATCAATATGTTTCTCCACTGCTGGATTATCCACCTCCTCTAATCCTTTACTCCCACGTCCGATGGTCAGACCGATTATGATCCCAACGGCTAGGGCGACCAGGCAAAATATAATTGCCAAAATTAGAGGCCATCTCTTGTTCACAACTTTGAACATTGGCTCCATGGTGTTGTGTGGGGATGGCACCAGTGTGTTGTCTAGGACCTGTGTGTGGCTGGTTTTATAATGCGGAGTGCCTGTTGAAACTGAAAGTGGACCACCAATACCAGGAGGAGAGGACACATGTATACATGCACACACCTAGGCCTTATGTGTACAGAGGGTGCTAGGATATTTGCCAAGATGAGCTCCGTGTGTGAATGGGGTAAAGATATATGATGGAACCTTTTTATCCTCTTCTTTTTCTTTCTCACAGGCACTTCGCAGCCACGGGAGTCCCTCCAGTGTCAGCCCAGGTACTTACATAAAGTGGGGTGCAAAAAGTGCTATTTATCCATTTTTCACATTGTCAACCTCCAGTGACTAACGATGCCGGTTTTTCGTGTATAGGGGTTGTGCCCATAACCTTCACCAATGTGTTGAATGTGTGTCAGGTAGCCCAGTGGTGTGGATGAGTGGGTTTTATGGTTCAGGAGGGTGTTGCTCCTATAGTAAAAGGAAGAGCTGGCTAAAAATGCCCTCATTTCCAGTCCTTTCTTTTCATGTAGCTATAACTTGTCCCTTTTGTTGCTCACAAGTAGTCATTCAAGTACGGTGCTAAAAAAGGGGGGTTTGAGTAGGTACCTAGTTGGGAGAAGTCAGTCAGTATAATAAACTATAGTGCGTGTGACATGAGTAGGTACCTAGTAGTGCAGCTCTCTCTATTTTAAACAAGGCAGGTGACTTTTCAGACTAATGTGGTGAGTGCAAGTACTTAGGTGAAGCAGTGCACAGCTTGTTTAGAAAAGACGGCACATACTCACAGCTCTTTTTACAATAGGAGCAACACCCTCCTGTGTTCTGTGTGGGTATCAGGGAGTGATCATTCTACAAGGGGTTCTAGTAAAAACTGAACAATGACCTAACGTAATTACACAACAGGGAGCCAGTGTATAATCTCCAGGTGGCAGTGTGTTGGTACAAGGAATCTCTCTGAAAATGATGTGAAAATAACGAAGGATCTCTGGCAACTTTGGGAGATCCTTCACATGAGATCCTTCATTATTTCGAACACATTTTTTTACAGTGTAGTGGCCTGTTTAATCACCCCGGCGGTAATAGATTTCAACCTACCTCTACCCCAGCCCTAATTCAAGACTGGTGCGTATATTCAAGACTTAATTTATAGTGTTTTTAATTTCAATGCTACTTCACCCCCCCTCCCGCTTATTCAAGACCGGCGCTCAATCAAAAACCCGGCGCTTATATAGGCAGACCACTACTAATGAAAGTTATGGAATTATGGAGTGATCAAATAACCCCAGAAGATCACAAGTTTGGATGGTGCAGCAGTGGTCATCCAAACCACACCTCAGGAGCCCCCCCCCCCTCCCGGGGTGAAGTTTTATACTTACAAGACCCCGATCTAATGTACTTATTCAACTTACCAAGATGAGTACAGAAAATCAACCATCTCTATAATCGTTTATGTGGCTCAAATGCACACAATGGGGGTCATCTATTATTATATTGGAGGAAGGGGCAAAAGGACACAGAGGAAAGGTTTGTCACGGGGCCAGTATTCAGAGGGCCATACAGACGGCATGGGGGGAGGGGTGGCACAGAGTTCAGCTACCGTATTGACCCGTGTCAGCGCCGGGTCTTAAATAGGCACCGGTCTTGAATTTATAAGCGCTTGAGATATAACTCCTTTGATATTTTTAAATACACTATAATTCAAGTCTTGAATAAGCGCTGGTCTTGAATAAACACCAGGCTGCTTGAGATCAATGAGCACCCGGGCGCTTACACAGGCCAGAACGGTATACTATGTCAATGCCTACACTACTACTCACTACGCCCCCTCTCAACACTGCGATTGGCCCGGCATTGTGTTCAAAAGGATGGAGGGTGTCTGGGACGTTAGGGTTAGCGACCTTGCCCGAGACCTTGCATTAGTACTTGTATTGTATTCAAAGCAGCGGGGTGTGTGGGATTTGGTGTTCAGTAGGGATCCAGGGTCAGTCAGGGAGCGTTAGATATCGACATTGATCCTTTTGAAAATAGCACTATTGTACGTGTGTATGAATTAATCAAATTCTCAACATCAGCAGCAACAACAACAACAACAACAACAACAACAACAACAACAGGGATGTAAGTCAGGAATGGGCAAACATCAGAAAGTCATACATTTACTTGATATAAAAGCATCCTATTTTTCGAACAGCCCGTCTTATCACTTGTATAAGGAAACTTAATTGTAATTGAAAATTTTTTCAGAAATCAGGAAATCCTGATAAAACCTGAAGACTTACATCTCTGAACTTGAACACTAACTCTCTGTGGAAGGAGAGCGGGGGCGGGGTGGGGGATGCTCGATGATGAGGCTTTCGTGAGGCGAGCGTAACTGCACTATGGGTCGTCCGTGAAGTGGGTATAGCGTATACAAATGTTCTATATAGGAAAGGTTCACAAGTATAGGGCTCCTAGTGGGTCGGCCATTGCTTGATCTGGCACCTGGCAAAATATGCACTAATAAGAACCAGCATGATGGGTACCAGGTGTTAAAACCCGGTTTAATAGCGGGTTCCTTAGTGGGCTGACCCCTGCTTGAGCTTGTACCTTGCGAGATAAAGGACTGATAGCAGCCAGCATGATAGGTACTAAATGTTAAGTAATGCACCCTAAAAAGTATATGTACTGAATGAAAGGAATTTTCTCATTAGTCAATAATGTACCCTGCTAGGTCGGTATTGGGTCTGACTAAGGGTTAGCTTATGAGGCGAAGTCCTCAGTACGAGTGACCCATTTTAGTTCATTTTCTTCTGGTCAGAAATCTCCAAAAGTATTTCAAAATATCATCAAATCAGGATTATTTCCACGCCTTTATGGTCATTTGGAGTGCTGTTACCTACTGTGACATACGGGGCTGGGTTTGATATCCTAGATTAAACCTATGCGGCGTGTGTATTCCACTATTCCCAACATGAAATAAATTAGATGAAAGGAGGGGGGACGACTTGAAGGAAAATCTGAGGTGGAGATCTAAGCCCAATATATGTCCCAGCAACTGAGATTGAATGTAAAGCAAAATTAAAGGCGAATCTTGCATTTTGAAATGGAGGGGGCGCGCTACGTTTTAAGGCTCTATTTTTGGTTAATTCAGAGGAGAGGGGGTGGTACTAATTTCTAAGATATTTGATTGTGGGGGAGTTTACATAATACAGTGGCCTTCCCTAGCCCACTTAGAATGGCCTATATCTCCTCTTCCTATCCCCTTGGATGCGTGTGGTGCACATATGCGCGGGCACAGACTCATTCCTCAGTGAAATTGTGTAATGTAGTTCTCGCCATGAATATGACCTTAGCTGTCGAAATCCCGTTAAACATCTATTACTCACTCATTCACTCACACAAATAATGTTTTCGAGGGGGGGGGGGGCTACACACATGGGTGATTCTTTTATTTACCCTCCCCGCCACAAATAATGCCTCTTCCGTAGAGATACTAGGACACTCGACACGACTTTCACAATGGAACTCTAAACGCCTGGGAGCTGGAATGAACTACCTCCTAACATAAATACAGAATCCTTAAATTGAAGTTAAATTTAAACATCGGGTCATTCTACAGTGGACTTGGCATCGTGGTGTATGCTGGATGAAAAGGGGCGGTGGAGGGCATTTAAAGTGTGGGGGGGGGGATGACCTAGACTCAGAGGTAGGGGGTCTTAAATATTCTATGAGGAAGGCCGGGGGAGGGGGGTAAGTTACGCAAACTCTGTTCGGTGAAGACATACTGAATAGACAACTGCTGTACTATATATACATTAAAATTCTAGACGAAAGTATTTGTACAAGGGGAAGTGCCTTATCTTTCTCAATTGTGTTTCAGCAACAAACATTGCAATTGCCATCGAATAAAATAATAAGCTGATATTCATGATTTCTTTTTATAAGCCTTAGGGAGTGATCATTTTGTAACAACAGGGGGGGGGCTGGTGGGTTTGAGGGGGGGTCGTCAGAATTTTTTCAACCCCTTGACCGGGGGGGGGGTCAGAATTTTTTCAATACCTCTGATGGGGGGGTCAAAATAATTTCACCTGTTTTCAGTGGAAAACCCCGCGCGTTACTATAGGCTAAAAGGGGACGTTCGCGCGCGGTTTTTGTCCCTTATGGGGGGGTCGAAAAAATTTTACCCCCTCGAGAGGGGGGGGTCGAAATTTTTTTCGCGCGTCCGTGCGCAAACCCACCAGCCCCCCCCCTGTTGTTAAAAAATGATCACTCCCTTACTATATAAATCCCCTAGAATGATATGGCGGAGGCAGAACCTGAGATTGGCGGGTTATAGCGTCGCCTCGGTCACTGTGGGGATAGCGATGTCCGTAAAGAGCTTTACGGATCTCCATTTGGTTTCAAGAGCGACTTTGGACCTCCTATACTTTAGCATTACAACTGAACACATGCATATATATAGGCCCCATTCAGAGTTTCACCTAATCTATCATCTCTCTGCTATGATCAGGGCAGAGGGCAGCAAATTGAAATCCAATCAGAGCAGAGAGTTTTAATGGAAACAGCGATCCAAGAGATTGCTGGGTAATTTTCTCTGTATATAAACAAGAGCAGTCCTGACCTCTGACACCTTCAATCCTCATAGTAGTCAAAACCGATCAATTGATCTGATTCTTTGAAGAACACATCTGCATATCATGTTATGCCAAAATGAATGGACTGGTATAGTTCCTGTCCATTTGATTCCTAAAGTAGTTTCCCCCATATTGAGAAAAACTTGTATTTGTGACGGTTAATGAAGAGGTGTAGGTCGAAAGTCATAGAAACAGAGCATATCCCCTCCCCCTGGGGCTGGGGGGGGGGCTGAGACCAAACCTAGGAGTATCTCAAAGATTTTTTTTGTGGATAGTATATAGGTGTTGGACTACATCCTCTTGAAATATTATTAGTTAAATACAAAACGGTTGCTATGGCAACAACCTAAAGGTATATACCCTAGAAACAGTGTCTTGGCGAGTGATAATTGGGGGTAAATCCCCTTAATGCCTCCCATATGTGCTTTTATATATCAATAATGGTCTTTAATGTTATTATTCTTGTACACCTGGGTCTAAATGTTGGGTTCATAGAGTTTTAGCTAGATATTCTGTGATTTTGCTTTGTCAATAGATCATTATCCTCTAGGTCTGATATGGGATTTTAAGTAAATTCCAGAGCATAAAATAATAATTATCTGCCATTCTTCATAAAAGGGAGACAGAGTTAGTTAGGAATAATTAATTATAAGGTAGTCAATGCCCATGATATTTGCTTTCGGGTGATATATAGGTTTACTGTAGGAAAAATCTGGAAACACCTAGGAATTTCAATCAAACATGGCCTGTCACTCAAAAATCACTCGGGAAGACACATTTTCGGGAAGACAAAATTCCACTTCCTGCTTTGCTGTTCCAAAGGATGAGGAATAACCAAAGTTTTTACAAATTGGGTACTTAGGTATGTGTCAGGGACAAGTTATTGACATAGTTAGAATAGGTAAATATATTTACTGTACACTTGGAGGGCAGAGTTTTTGATTTTTTTTTGTTCAGACAAGAAATGTGAACAGAATCGGGATAAACGAGTATTAAAAGTATGTGCATTTCATGATAATAAAGACACATCTGATATCAATAAAACCTTAATTTCCATGATCTGCAGGTCAAGATGGTCTAGATCACCAAGTCTCATGATAATCCAATCATAATTTATGTAAGAAATTGAGTCCTGAACATGCTATGTTAAGCAAAAATGACTCGCCAAGACACTGATTCTGGAAGACAAAAAGTTTCCTTCTAGCTCTGCTGTTCCATAGGATGTACAATAACCAAATCTTCTATACATTGGATACTTAGGTACATGTTAGGGGAAAATTACTGATATAGTTAGAACAGTTAGATATATCAATTGTAGATAGGAGAGGCAGGAATAATATTTAATTATCCAGACAAGAAATGTGAACCAAATTGCTGTAAACGTTTATTGAAAGTATGTGCATTTTATGATCATAAGGACACATCTAACATTAATAAAACCATCATTTCCATATTCTGCAGGTCAAAATAGTCCAGATAACCAGGTTTCATGATAATCCAATCATAATTTATGTAAGAAATTGAGTCCTGAACATACTATGTTAAGCAGAAATCACTCGCCAAGACACTGATTCTGGAAGACAAAATTTTTTTCTCTTTGCTCTGCTGTTGCAAAATTGTGGGCAATAACCAAATTTTTTACATGAAGATTCAGGTAAATCTTGTAGGTAAATAACCCATATAGTCATGATAGTTAAATATATAAATCCTGTACAGGAGGAGGAAAAATCATTTTATTCTGTCTTCCCGAGAATGTCTTCCCGAGAATGGGTTGTCTTGCCGAGATTTCCATGTTCATCAATGGATCCCTCCAATTATTTTACACACATTAGATATAACCTTACTCTGTTTTTAAAGGCATTTTTGAACCCATTGAACTCTCTGATTTTTTTAGGGCAGGGGGTATAAGGCTGAATCACTCACCAAGACACACACCTTCACCAAACTTCAAATGCTCCCATAATATACAAGAAATGAGGCCAGGTGGGGGATGTTTGGCTCTGATACAATGTACAACTACCAAATATATGTAACATAAATGGAAACACACATATTTGGTAAGATTTCCTGAAACTTTCTCTTTTATACATTTTTGGGGGATTTTTCTGCTCATTTAGGGTCAATTTTGGCCTATTTCGAGGCCCTGGAGGCTAAAGTATGAATTTCCCACCCCAAAAGCCTATATGTAACATCAAGAACTCATTGAGCCCGATGATATTAGCAAAAAAAACAAGAAAAAATTAAAAAATCTAAGTACAAGGGCTGACGGAAGTGCCAAAAATAGGAAAAGCTCTGTTTTTATGACTTTTGACCGATATAGCAAATCTGTGACATTCTCTTCTGAATATTTATAGTAACAGCATCTGTATGCTGCCATGCCCATAATAGAAAAATTCAGTTGAGATAAATATATTTTACAATAATGGTGAGTGAGTGAGTATATGCTTAATGCCATTTTGACAGCCAAGGTCATATTCATGTTGATCATATTACATGATTCCACAGGTTTGCACCACACACATAGAGGGGACAGAAAAGATAAGACTTAGACCCTTTTAAGTGGACTAGGGAACCCTTTACAAATGGCTCTTTACACTATATCTATATATGTATGCTTACAGTGATAAATAACTTCAATGTAACAAGGAGAAATTTCTCGTTAAGTACTTTTATACTTTGTATAAATGCCTTACCGATAACAACACCTTCCATATTGAAGAAAAATCATGTCCAAGTAGACAGAGGTCTCTTGTGCTGAATCATCTAGGTGCAAAGGGGACACCCTTTATCATCATATCATAGTATTTGGCTTAGCATAGTATTTGGATATACAGGTAACGATGAAAACAGAAATACAATGTATTTGCCTATCACTACAGGTATTGTTCTACAAAGTGCAGGGGAAATACAAAATCACGTAAAAGTTAGCTGGATTTCTACAACAATCCATTACACATTGTATTTGATTTATTCAGTGATGCATATCTAACAAATAGAACGGATGTTTACAGAGCCCTTACCTAGTGCAATCAGTTGCAAGTTTCTGACGCTTTATGAGGATCACCTGAAATTAATATAGTTGGCACATTGTGAAAGTACGCTTTACGGTAAATCAATAGACAATACATGTATTCAGTGCTCTAAGCACAGGGCTCGACAAATCAGTTCTGGACCATTGCGTCCACTGGACACAACCACAAATCAAAAATCAGACACGGGACAAATATTTTTTCCATTATTTAACTATGATAGCCACAAAATTTGAACATGTGGGACAAATATGGTTCTGTGAAATTCCTTGAGATCATAATACCCTATAGATAAATGAATTGTGGTTGTAATAGGCTAAAAAATGATGAGCTGCTCCATAAATGAGCAGACACAGACAAGGAAATGAGCAGATGCGGAACAAGAGAGTAAATTTTCTTAAAACTCTCTTTTTCTGGACATTACAAAGCTGAAACTAATGATTTGATAAGTTCAGAGGCATAGCTAATCTCACAGTACCATATTTGTCCCATATGTTCAAAATATTTTAGCATCTAAGGCAAAAAATGGAAAAATATCTGTCCAGTGTCTGCTCATCCCGCGTCTGGTCGTCCCGCGTTTGCTTGTCCCGCATCTGCTCGTCCCACACCTGCTTGTCCCGTGTCTGCTCACTTCAGACCTGCATCACTTTCGCTGGACCTGGTCAAACTTATTCCGGGTGATCACTATTGTCTCAAACTCCCCACCTGGTAGCAGAACTAGGGAGGTAGTCTGGGTGCCTTCCCTGACTTGTCTCACTTCCGGGCCTTGTTCTTCCGGGGGCAGTAGCTTCAGGGCCAACTCCCTCAGAGCTGCCAAACTACCATAATTGTCCTGCCAGGGATTACACCCATACGTGGCCTCTGCATCCTCGTCTCGTGCACTGGTGGCCTCTGCCCCACCTGATGTGCCCGGCTCGGGGGCATGTCCCCGGCCCTTAAGTGGAGGGGCAGTAGTTAACAACAAGTCCATCCATCCCTATAGCAATCACCCTCCCCTCCCCCGACTTTACTGGTGACTGCTCTTGTTTCTTTTGCCTCCCCAGGCCTTTAGTTGGCATCTTAATAGATCAGTTTGTATGTCTATACCCGCCAGTCCGGAGGGTGAGAGAGTGGCCAGTACTGCTCCCTCCCCCGACCCCCCTGCTTTCACTGTCTCTTTGGTGGCTCCTACAGTGCCTCCCTGCACCGTGCCCCCTTGGCCAGATCCCGCTGAGGTGTCCAGGTCATCGTCTCAGAAATGGGAGTTTCTACTTAAGTCCCTCCCTACCCCTTTACTGTCTCGCCGGTCCCCCTTTCGGCTTCCTCCTCTAACACCTCCTCCTCGTACGACTTCAACTCCTCCTCAAAGCCCAGGTCAACCAAGTTATAGTCCACCTGAGCTCCCCTGAACAGTCCTTTCAGCCGTATCATCATCTGGTTAGGTCCATATCTAGCGCTCGGGTCTCTGATCCTGGCCTTTTCTTCCTCTTTTTTCGTCCGTACCTCCGAGGTGTTGGTGCGGACATAGTATGACTCAGAGGTCGGTTCGGTGGGGTGCCCCCTCCTTGCCCTGGGTCTCCCCTTCACCAGGCTCCATTTCCGGGACCGCCTGCGCCGCCACAGCCCCTGCTGATTTACCTTTTCCCCCTTTGATGTCCTTCTTCACCCCCTTCCCCACACTTTTCACTCTCTCCTGACCATGCAGTTCTTTACATTTGTTCCCCGAACATGTTCCAGCACTTGGAGAGCTCTCTCCCCTCCCCTCCACCCCTGCCTTCCCCGGTGAGATCTTTATCAGCATTCTCTCCAACGTGTTGGCGGACATAGTATAACTCTCTGGTGTGTCAAATTCCCTGATACGTACTCAGGGGAGCTAAGTTCACTCATAGGGCTGGCTGCGGGGTTCACCTTCTGTGCGCCATCCCCCATTATTGGCCGGCAAGGCACCACGCTGCTCCCCGGCGACTCCTCCTCTGGCCAGCCTGGCAGGCGGGGTCTCACCTTAGACGTTCTGGTGACGCGCTGTAGGAATGTCCCCGTGCGGTGGTCATGACAACATTCACAGACACCACCCCCCCACCTTCACTCTTCCTCCTTTGTGATAGCCTTCCTTTCCTCGGGGATCTCCACCTGACGTGCTTCTGCTCTGTGATTCGCCTCATTCTCATTCTGCGCCCAAATCAGCTGTCTTTTCCAGTCATTCCAGGCCTTCCACTGCTTTTTCCAGTGTTCTTTCATTTTCAAGTGGACGGGGGCTATCCGCCTCTCCCACCAAAGCTGGTCCAGCTCAGTCATCCTCTCTCCATTCTCTCTTATTTCGAGCCTTCTCTTCTCCCTCAGGGCTTCCTTCTCCTTTTCAGGTAACCTATCAGGAATATCCCAACTATGCAACAACGGCCGCCCTAACGGAATGGGGGAAGGTCTGCATCCCACCTGTCCGGCGGCTTCTTAGGTTCCATCGAGTTTTCAGTCGCCATTGACACCCCAGCCTGACCCTCGTCACTGTCCTGACTCTGGTGCCTCCCCTGTCGCCTGGCAACTCCTGCCTTTTGCCGAGCTCCCCTCCCGGCGGCACCTTCTTTATGGTGCCTTCCACAATATCCACCAGCCCCGTTCTGATATCATAATTCAGCTTCTGCCTCTCATCTGCCCTCCCCAATACTTCCCAGGCGTAGTGGAATGTCTGGGCCATCTGTACTTGCAGTTCAGCCAAATATGCCTCCAGGCAGCTCGGTGGAGGCTCTGCTGGATACATGAGCGCCAATGGGGTCGTTGTCTCTCTCCCCATCATCATCATTGAGAAAATTATGTATTATTACTTATGTGAAAGTATGAAGAAAAATGGTACTTTTTGTGAAAACCAATATGGTTACAAAAAAGGGACAGGTACTGGTGATGGCTCTTTTGACTTTGTTAATGAGCTTTATTAATGAAGAAACAATGGTCTGATAACAGGGGCCCTATTTATAGACTTCACTAAAGCATTTGACAGTGTATTACATTCAAAATTGCTAATTAAACTCAGTAAAATTGGTTTGAGTAAATCTAATTTTCTATAGTTTAAAAGTTACCTGGAAAATAGAAAACAACGAACTAGCTATGGTAATAAATTGTCCTCAAACCAAGATATTGATTACGGTGTCCCTCAAGGATCAGTTTTAGGTCCCCTGTTGTTTGTCCTATATATTGATGATGTTGTTAAGGTCTTAAAAAAATGCAAGATTAAACTGTATGCTGATGACATTGGGATTTATAGTTCTAACAAAGATGTAGACTTGGTTAATGAGAATTTGAATGAAAATGTAATTAACTTTAAGCGTTGGGTTATCGAAAATAGACTAACAGTAAATCCAACTAAAACAAAATTTATGTGGTTTTGTAGTGCTCATAAATTAAAAAGATGTCCGTATTCTACTATAGACTTCAATGGCAGCACTGTGCAAACTGTCACCTTCTTTCCGTATCTAGGTGTACATATTGACAGGAAACTTAGTTTTGATAAACAGATTAAAATTATTAAAAGAAATGTATGCAATAAACTATTTAGGTTTGCAAAGTTAAGAAAGTTTTTAACACAAGAGCAAAGTGTAAAGATATACTGTTGTACAATCAGACCAATTATAGAATATTGTTCATTTATAAGTACCAGTTGTAATGAGGATGGTCTTGCGGCATTACAACGTCTGCAAAATAGAGCTCTTAGAGTTTGTCTGAAATGCAATATTAGACGGTATAGTGTGAAGGAGTTGCATGAAACTTGTAAGGTCCCAGTGTTAGTGACATGCTATTATTATGCTTAATGTATAAGAAATCAAAGACTGTGTTTAATAGACCACAATCCTATAATACAATGTCTCAAAAGAAGATTGTTTTTGAACTACCTAGGGTTATTACGAGACACTATAAAAGATCGCCATGGTACAGAGAGGTGGCTCTCTGGAATGCTCTACCTGAGGAGATTCAGAAAGCTACGACAAAAGTAAAATTCAAGTAGGGTGTGATGAGGATAGAAAATATAAGGTTGAACCTGAAATTGGGTTATAATTGACAATGAGAAGCAGGTGTGGAAACCGCGCCGTTTCATATTCATATTCATACTCACATTCATATCCTTTTTCATGTTTACATCCATATTGATATTGTTGATGTTCCCACCAACTCTAGTTATCACTTATTTGAACTCAAAACAAGGTGTATCTAGCTGTAATCATGATGTACTGAAATAACGTGTAGAGACACAAATCTCTATGTATGACATATTATTTACTTTCTATCTCTTTTTGCTTTCAGTTTGTTTGTCTGTACTTTCTATGTTAATAACCTATTGAGTGAATATTGCCAGTCCCTATTTTTCCATCTCCTGATTGTGTTCATATTGACATTTGTCAAGATCTATGAAGTTATTGTACTGTTTCATTTGTGACTTTCCTTTGAAAAATCAATAAAACTTGGTCTGCTCTATAACATTATTTAAATGAACATAGCAGTTCATTAATGCAATGAGCAAGTCCAAAAAAAAAAGGAAAAAAAAAAATCATATTCGGCGTCAAGTTGGTGGAGGAGTAAGCAGAGGCTCTATAAGCTTGCGGTCCCAGTCCTTCTGATCCCGAGCCACCGTGGTAGCCAATATCTCGATTGTCCGATTAACCCTCTCCACCATCCCATCGCTCTGTGGCCGGAAGGCACACGTCCGATTCTGGTTGACTTCCAACAACTTTAGCACCTCCTTGAACACTGCTGACTGGCAGTTACGGCCCTGGTCAGTGTGCACTGTCCCAGTAGGCCCTAGGCGGCACACAAACACTCTAGCCACTGTCTTGGTGACCTGGTCCCTAATGGCATATGCCTCAGTCCACTTTGTGAAGTAGTCAGCAATAACTGCTATGTACTTATTCCCTTCCCTCGTCTTGGGTAGAGGGCCCTTGATGTCCATGGCCACTCTTTCCAGGGGCAATCCCCCCGACACATGTTCCATGGGAGCTCGGTGGGCAGGCCTAGCCGACTTCCTCCTCACACACGGCTCTCACCTGGCACACCACCAAGTGGCATCCCTCCTAATCTCTGGCCAGTAATAGCTGTCCTGTACCTGCTGGATAGTCCTGTTCCACCCCAGGTGTCCCCCCAAGCTTGAGTCATGCACCTGTCTCAAAACTTCTTCATGATGGTCTGCCACTCCCCACCTGAAACTTAGACCCATCAGTTGGCCCGATCCATCACCAACCCAGGATGCCGTTAACCTTCCCCAGGAGGTCCCTCTGAGCTGCCCAAGCCTTCATCTCATATCCAGCCCCTCCTAGCTCTGCCAGATGAACCTACTCCCCTTTCAACCACCAAATCACCCTCCTCAGGGTAGGGTCGGCTGCCTGGCTTGCCTCCCAGTTCATTTCCTCTGGCTCACCGGGCTCCTCCTCCCCTTCCACCGACTGTACTTCCTCCACCGAAGCCTCCTCCGACTGTCCCTGCGACGGGGTGACCACCCTGCAGACTGCCATTTCCACCTCTTCCCATCCACACTGTCTGCATGGCCGTCGGGATAGGCTGTCAGCATTCCCATGCAGTTTCCCCGCAGGGTGTTCTATGCATAGGTCATAGGTGTCAATCACTTGCAGCCACCGTGCGATCTGTCCCTCAGGTTCCTTGAACCCCATCACCCCCCGAGAGAGGCATGGTCAGTCCGCACACGGACAGGCCCCCTATCAAGTAATGTTTGAACTTCTTCAATGCAAATACAATTGCAAGCAGTTCCCTTCTGGTTACACAATAATATATTTCCGCCTTGTTTAGCGTGCAGCTGGCATACGCAAGAACTCTCTCCTCCCCCACTTGGTCCTGAGAGAGGACAGCAACTAATCCTGTGTCGCTAGCATCGGTGTCGAACCTCAACTCCCCGTCCGGTCAGGGGAAAGCAAGAATAGGGGCACTGGTCAGTGCCGTTTTAGCTCATCAAAGGCCGCCTGACGTTCCTGGTTCCACTCAAACCGCCCTCTTTCTCCGCCAGAGCCGACAGAGGTTTAGCCATAGAGGAAAAATCCTTGACAAAGTTCCGATAGTATCCGGCCAATCCCAGGAAGCTGCGCACTTCAGTGATATTCTGGGAGACAGGCCATCCCCCGACCGCCTCCACCTTGGACAGGTCGGTGGATATCCCCTCCTCACTCACTGCATGCCCCAGGAACATCACCCTCCTTCTAGCCAGCTGACATTTACTCGGCTTGATGGATATTGAGCCCTGCCTGCATTAACCTCTCCAATACTTCTTCCAGGCATCTGAGGTGCTTTTCCAATGCAGAGAGAAAGACTACTACGTCATCCAGATAGAAAAGGCAAGTTTCCCACTGCAACCCCCTCATAACCACCTCCATTACATGCTCGAACGTCCCCAGGGCGATACAAAGCCCAAAGGGCATTCGGCAGAACTGAAATAGCCCCCGGTGGGTGGTGAATGCCGTCCCCAGTGGGTGGTGAATGCCGTCTTCTCTCGGTCTCCGGCGGCAATATCCCAGTAGCCACTCACGAGGTCTAGAGAGGAGAACCAAGTCGCCCCAGTCATTGTATCTAAACAGTCTTCCACCCGTGGAAGAGGGTAGGCGTCCTTGATAGTAACTGCATTAAGCTGGCGGTAGTCAACACAGAATGGGGTAATCCCATCCTTTTTCTTGACCAACACAATCAGGGAGCGAGTCGCCTTGGTGATTGCTTCAGGGGGGCTACATCCCCCATATTAATGTGGTGTTGGATTAAGGAAGTATGCCACCTGTCCTCCGGTCCTAGCTGAAAGGCACTGATTTTACTCCTCAACAGGCTAGCCAGCTCCCTCCTTCTATGATTCTCTGTCCCCTCCACCAGCTCTGCCACCACCATCCTTGCCTCCGCACTCAACTCCTGCTTCCCGACTACCCGGCATATGCCGCTAGCCCCCCAGATGCCGCCTCCACCGCCATGGTTCCCAGAGTCTCCGCCCGGTGGATCTTCAGGGCCTCTTCTCTAGGGTTCAAAACCCTTGCACAGACTTGGCCCCCTTCTGGGATCACCAGCCCCGGTCCCACCAGGAACATCCTGGCCCTCCCAGCGGGTTTGCCTTTTTCCACCATTCTCTCCTGCCCCTCCGGCCAATCCCTCAAGACTCTTCCTTCCACCATAGCTTCCTGCCACCCGGCCACCACTGCCGCCCTGGCATACACGATCCTCTTCACCAGCCCGTCAGGGTCAGCGTTCCCCCCAGGCCATACCACTGCCGCCTCGGCCATCTTCACTCTGATGCGGGGATCCCTCAGAAATGGAGCTCCCAATATAGCCTTGTTACCTATTTCTGCTACTGTGAAGGACGAGACGGTCATCCTAGACCCCAGTGAACTACCCCTGAACCGCCATGGGCCCACCATCCATATTGAATATATTGTTTTCGGCGGGATCAAGCTCCCATTTACCGCCAAAGCTCTCCCACCAATCCACGGACAACAGATTAAGGGAAGATCCCATGTCCACCAACAACAGCACCCCTGCTCCCCCTATCCTACCTGCAAGGATAACACCGTTGCCCCCTTTTTCCTGCCTCCCCTGTATTTTCTTCTCCGGCCTATTATCTTCGACCCGAACAAGGCTGCTGGTCAGGGTCGATCCTAGTTTTCTGCCGGAGGGGCTAGTGGCTGTGAGACAACCTCTGTCTTCTCTGATTCCCCCCCCCTCTTCAGTTGAGGGCAATCCCTCTTAAAATGGCCTTCTTGTCCAGACTGGAAGCAACCAGAGCATCTCCGGTTGGTGATCTGCGAGCCTGCCTCCATCTTCTGGCTCAGCTCCTTCACCACGGCTGCCATCTTGTCCATCTTCACACAGTAGGTTGTCATCTTTTCGTCCGGGTAGGCTAACCGGGTGTATTTGGTCAGTTCCTCCTCGAGGGCCTGCAAAGTCTCCCTCGGCTTGCGCTGCCTTGTCCTAAGGATGGTTTTATAGGTTTCCATCTGATTCGGGGGTTCGAACCTGAGCTCCAAGGCCTCCCGTAACTGTCGGTATCCCTCCACCATAGCCGGCTTAACACCTGTGAGCAGTCGGCGAGCAGGTCCCGTCAAGCTCAACCCCAAGAACATACCAGCCTCCTCCGGCGTCCACCCATTGACCCTCACACATAGGTCAAAATGGTTGAAATAATCCGCCAAATCGCCTGTCCCGTAGGTTTGATGACTGGCTTCCTTCCCTTCGTTAGGCCTCACTCATCACCGCCTCCACCCCTGAGTTTCCTCACCTGCTCTCTACCTTTTCCCCCCTCGCCAAATACTCCAGCGCCTCTGTCCCCCACCATTGCATCCTCCACCAGAGTTCTGCCCTTCCATGGGGCTATCAGGCATCTCCTGGGCCCTTCTCTATGGTCCCCTCTGCCCGGTTCAGGTGGTTCCCTCCGAGCACGTTCACCTTTGTCCACGACCGGTGGTCCCCCCCGGGCCTCTACCTCCTCCCTATTATCGCCCGGGCGTCCCCCGAGCTCCTCTCCAGCATTATCAGCGTCTCCCCTTTCTGCCTCTTCTGTGAACAATAGAGAGTACAATGGTGTAAGGAAGGTCCCAGTGCAATGGGATCTCACTGTATATATGTTAATCCTTTATTTAATCTGTGGCTGAATGGGGTGGACAGGGGCCGATGATATTGACACGACGATGTCGTGAATATAGCATGTCTTATATACACACACTTGGTCGTGTATATAAGACACCTTATATACACGACCAAGGTTGGTCAGAGGACAGGAGGAGAGGAGCTAAGCTGATAATCTTTTTTAAGTGGCCTAAACACATGTGTTTTTAGGGTTGGTCAGGGGATATTTGATGTCGGAGGACATTTTGAACGTTGACAGAGGACATGTCTATTTGATGTCCTCTGACCAACCCTAAAAAAGATGTCCTCTGACCAACCCTGAAAAACATGTTCTCTGACCAACCCTGAAAAACATGCTATATTCATGACATCGTCAGAGGACATATGTAGACTGGATTGGTCGGAGGACTTTTTGAACGTTGACAGAGGACATGTCTATTTGATGTCCTCTGACCAACCCTAAAGCTTATGTGTGTGTCCTCTGACCAACCCTGAAAAACATGTCCTCTGACCAACCCTGAAAAACAAGTCCTCTGATCAACCCTGGTTTGGTGTCCTCTGACCAACCCTAAAAAAGTATATGAGTGTCCTCTGACCGACCCTGAAAAACATGTCCTCTGACCAACCCTAAACACATGGTGGGGTATGTCCTCTGACCAACCCTAACCACATGCTGGGTATGTACTCTGACCAACCTTGTAATGTTGTCCTGTGACCAACCCTAACTGTTTGTAAATAAGACCGCTTATATACACATCATCAATGTGTGTGAATAAGAATATATCGCCGGCGGAGGACAGGATGCTCCCAGGAAATATTTTGAAAATAAGAAAGATCCATTCTCTGGGTCATTCATCTCATATTCCTGGCACTTCCCAGAATTATATCAATGGTGTAGATCGCTCAGGTGAACTTTAGGGTGAACAGTATATGTGAACGGAATAAAGCAAATTAGCCTACAAAGCAAATTAGCCTACAAAGTACCATAGGTTCAAATTCAGTTGGAGCGTGAAATGCCGGTGAGTCCTAATTACCTCGCATGCATGTGATGAATAGAACGATGATATAACGTAGTGGTGATTGTGGTAAAAACAAGGATTTTTTTTTTTTTTTTTTTTTTTTTTGGGGGGGGGGGGAGAGTTAAAACTGAAAAAAAGCTTTTTGCCAGAAGCACATTGTCGCCTTGGCGCAAGAAGATTGTAACTGACATCTTGGCAAAATTCAGTTTTCCTCTGATCTATTGCCCCTTATCTTCTACTGTGAAAGTAGAGAAGCTCCATGATATGTGTGCCTATACAGACCACAATGCAATAATGTTGTATCCACTTTGTCTATAGTAATTGGAACACTTCTTTTACCTCTCCTGCAAAAATTGATGAATGCACTTGACAAACCTTTTAAACTAAGTGCCTATACATGGGTAAAAAGTGACGGTTGTGACGCTTGTGATGGAGGGGTTTTAAAAAGTGACGGTCGTGATCCAGGGGTTTTAGAAAATAATGGACAGCGACAATTTCAAAAGTTCACAGTACATTGGCATACACATAAAAAGTGATGGAGGGACGCTCCATCCTTTCTAAAAAGTGACGGTGTGACAGCCTGAAAATTTTGAGCACCAATGTATAGGCACAACTAAGGCAATGTATTCAACCTGCACAACAAAGTTGATGAAGAGCCTTAATCCGACATCTAGCGGCTTGCAGTTTCAACAGAAAGGAGAGTGGTAGTGTTATAAACCTAAAACCTTCAACCGCAAAAATAAGTCTCTACGATTGAAAACATTTAATCGGGGCCATAGCTCAAGTAATCTTATTGCAAGCATAGAAGGATTATCAGATTGGGTTTACCCCTAACAAATTTTTCAATTATCGTATTATTTCACACATGGCAAATCCTGCACTGTTGAAGAAAGGGACTAGGGCTATTTTCTCCTTACTTCTATTTTATTGGAAAGATTATTTGAGCCGTCTAAATTTATTGAGTCTCAAATCCTTCTCTAAGCACTTTCACAGTTCATTTCCATTTATTTGTTCCAAGCTTACACAGGAAGAACCGCACACATTTTCTTTACATCAGACAAGTACAGAACTGTCTGTATTACCTATCACTTATCAGTGAGACATCCCACTTAACTTGGCAAAACGTATTTGTGACCTCTGGAAAAGGTTAGGGTAACGACGTTTTTTTTTCTGATATAAGATTTTCATATGTTTCGAACTTTTGTAAAGATTGTCAGTTACAATAATACGTTTTTTCTCTCGTCAAAATGTTGTTGTTTGTTCAAACCAGAAATGAAATGATTTTATATAACGTTCGATTTGAACAGAGGGTGCATCCTGTCATTAAACCTAAAAAAGGTCGTCAGCTGGGATGTCATAATTTGGTGCTGTTAATTTCCATTCATTTTTCACTCATTCTTTTATTCGATCTAGCCATTAGTCCATAAGCCCAGATGTATTTGAGTGCCAACTTTATGCAGTAAACCTAGCAATGCTTTCTGGATTGATACATGCATAATTAACCCACATTATTGCTACATATGTGTCGCCCAGCTTTGACTGTTTTAGGATCATACAAGATATACTGATCAGCGTCAATAAGATATTATAGTAAAGATTGATTTCAACTAAAATTACTTTGTGGGAAGTGATTAATGAATCATACTGTGGTTAATATTGCCTGTTTCCCCAATAAATGGTATATACAATTTTGTCATGTATGCCCTCTGTATGTGTAAATAGAACAAAACTAGGTGTAGAATATCTTTTCTCTATGGCGAGAAATGAAAGTCAACTTCAGGGTAGTTAAGGGTTAAAACCCTCCCAAACCGAAACTATCCTAATAGTTATGTCCTCGCACTAAAGGCATTAAGTAAATGCCTAAGCCACAAGATGCAACTAATGAGCCATTGAGAAACAGGATTACAGAGGTGACCACTCATCAATGAAGTATCAAAACACTTGTTATGTTATGTGGTTGTTTTAGTGTCTACCTACAGTAAAACAAATTGGATCCATATGTTCATATTTCAGGCTGAGAAACAATGAATATCTTTCAAAAGTTGCAGAATACTTTCAGGGAGTGTTGCCCCTTACAAATATGGTAGGACTGAAGTATGATAAAGTTTTAGCTGGGATACGATCTTTAAGATTTCCAACACCAGGTGGTAGCACCGTACATAGAAACCAGCTCAAGTTGACCACCTCCCCCCCCCCCCATACGATGAGCACTGTCAGTACATGTACCCATGTACTCTACTATACTTCGTATGTCCTTCTATCTATGCTGAACTGTGCAATCCAGATGTATAGCAAAGTGGTTTGGGCTTACCAGACATTCAGCAATCCCAAAAGACCTGTTGGGTTTAATGAGTGAAATTGGCATTTGAATAATATAGGTGCTTTTAAGAAGGGCCTTGAATGAGAATTATTGGAATCGATAAATTGTAATTTATTGAACTGTTAATAGTGTTAGTTTGATAGTAATGTGTGTTAGCCTAGATGTCTGAAGGACAGGTGAGGCATCAGTTTTTCATGAATGGGTTATGACACAGGGCTGGTGATTACATCGCCCTGTGGTAGTTTGTGTGCTACAATTAGTAAATGTTATTTATGGTAGCGCTTAAAGTGCAACCCATTTGCCAATGTAATTTATTCCTAGTCTGAGAAGAGTTGAAGTGTTGCATGACTGGTATTACCATAAGTGAATGGAGTTATATCTAGAAACCCAACGTGATTCTATATATAACAATTTGGCATGTACATATTATTAACTATATTATGTGTGTTATTATTTGTCCATGAAGTAATTGGTTGCATCTGGCTATATACAACATTGACCGTGATGAAAATAACACAATTGTATATGTGTAATTTTAGTCAACAACAACAATAACCCACTTGGCATAAAAACGTTTTTCTTTGGTTCCTAAGTTTGCCACCCGCAATACCTGCTTCTGCACCCTCAAAACATTTTCTGTACCTGCAAGGATTGTTCCTGTACCCGCAGGAGTGTTCCTGTATCTGCAGGAATGTCCCTGTACCCACAGGAGTGTTCCTGTATCCGCAGGAGTGTCCCTGTTACTGTACCCGCAGGAGTGTTCCTGTACTCTCAGGAGTGTTCCTGTATCAGTAAGAATTGTTCCTGTATCAGTAGGAATTGTTCCTGTACCTGCAGGAGTGTTCCTGTATTCACAGGAATGTTCCTGTACCCGCAGGAATGTTCCTGTACACCCAAGAGTCTTCCCTTACCCGCAGGAGTGTTCTTGTACCCCCAGGAGTGTTCCTGTACCCTCAGGAGTGTTCATGTATTCAAAGGAATGTTCCTGTATCCACAGGAGTGTTACTGTATCCGCAGGAGTGTTCCTGTACCCGCAGGAATGTTCCTGTACCTGCAGGAGTGTTCCTGTACCCAGAGGAGTTTTTCCTGTATCCGCAGGAGGGTTCCTGTATCTGCAGGAATGTTCCTGTACCCGCAGGAGTGTTCCTATACCCCCAGGAATGTTCCTGTACCTGCAGGAGTGTTACCCTACCCGCATGAGTGTTACTGTACCCGCATGAGTGTTCCTGTACCTGCAGGAGTGTTACCCTACCCGCATGAGTGTTACTGTACCCGCATGAGTGTTCCTGTACCTGCAGGAGTGTTCCTTTACCCGCAGGAGTGTTACTGTACCCTTAGGAGTGTTCCTGTACCCTTAGGAGTGTTCCTGTACCCGCAGGAATGTTCCTGTACCCGCAGGAATGTTCCTGTACCCTTAGGAGTGTTCCTGTACCCGCAGGAATGTTCCTGTACCCGCAGGAATGTTCCCTTACCCGCAGGAGTGTTCCTGTACACCCAGGAGTGTTCCCTTGCCCGCAGGAGTGTTCTTGTACCCGCAGGAGTGTTCCTGTACCCGCAGGAGTGTTCCCTTACCCGCAGGAGTGTCCTTGTACCCCCAGGAGGGTTCCTGTATCCTCAGGAGTGTTCCTGTATCCACAGGAGTGTTCCTGTACCCGCAGGAATGTTCCCTTACCCGCAGGAGTGTTCTTGTACCCGCAGGAGTGTTCCTGTACCCGCAGGAGTGTTACTTTACCCGCATGAGTGTTCCTGTACCTGCAGGAGTGTTCCTTTACCCGCAGGAGTGTTCTTGTACCCACAGGAGTGTTCCTGTATCTGCAGGAGTGTTCCCTTACCCGCAAGTAGATCATGTAGTCTGAAAACTGTGATATAATAATTCAATACCATTCTGAAATCTGATCCACAAATGTCTCGCATCATGGAAATTATTGACCATTTTAATTTAGGGGAATTCCCAGCTATACTTTCATTTTCATGTAACACAATCAAATCAACCATGATAATTGACATATCCCGCTTTTATACCCCATAGGTAATTTTCTGTTCATATTTAAGTGTGTATAAACTGACTTTTAGTCACCCCATGTCAATTCAATCCTGTAGAATTACCACTGCCCTAGTTCATCCTATATCAAAGTGCAAAATCTGATGTTTTGTGTCAGTATAAATGAACGTGGCAGTCAGCAATATGTAGGGGCACTATAGATAATTTGTGGGAGATTTATCCCTCCATGTCTCCCTGTTGTTCATTTGTTGAACAAAGTAACATAGAAAGGCCATACAACACGGTATGGGGCCTAGTGTGCATTATTAAAGGCCCTAATCTTTTAGGCGATGGCTTTTGTGCGTGGTGCTGATGATATCCATGGAAAAAAGGACATTATATATTTAAGGCTTATGCATTTTGCCCATTTTGCCAACTCTAAAATCATTTTAGCCGGGCATTTTAGGTATGGGCCTTCATATTAATGTCACATGGCACATATCACAGGACATATCAGAAAATGTAATTACAGTAATGCTCCTGTCATAAGTTCCTTTTTTGTTATCAACCATTTAAACTCTTTTTTATCAACTATTTAAACATTTTCTTTTAAATCAAACATTTAAACTCTTTTTTATCAACCATTTAAACTCTTATTGTCAACCATTTAAACTCTTATTGTCAACCATTTAAACTCTTTGTTATCAACCATTTAAACTCTTTTTATCGACCATTTAAACTCTTATTGTCAACCATTTAAACTCTTATTGTCAACCATTTAAACTCTTTGTTATCAACCATTTAAACTCTTTTTATCGACCATTTAAACTCTTTTTATCGCCCATTTAAACTCTTTTTTTCTATCGATAATTTAAACTCTTTTTATATCAACCATTTAAACTCTTTTTTTATCAACCATTTAAACCTATTTTTCTAAAGAATGAACAAGAGAAAACACGCGTAGGAACATTATTCCATGGATGCATCAATCAAGATATTTCATAGACCAGACTCATGCATGTTTTGGAAAGAGTTCATATATATCACCTACATACAATCATCGGTTTACAGGCTTTATAGTTTTCAAAACTTGTTACATTTAGACAGGCCTCATTAGTAGGCATATCAATAAAGCCTATATTTGATCGGTTGGCGTGCCAAGTTTCAATCTTTGTATAGGGCTGAAAAGCAGGCACATTTATAACCCAGGCATCAATCTATTCAAGCAGGCTAAATGCCCAATGTCCAACCATTAATAAACGATTAAGATGAATCATTTATTGCCCAAGTTCGAAAAGGGATTTTTCATTTGAACTATCAGCACTCGGACCCTGGGAGTTGGTAGTTAAGTTTTTACACTACAGGTGTCTCTTGTGAGAGTACGTTATTTATGACTACACGGGGGCGTTAATGTTCCCTCCCTTGTTAACATGGATATAGCCATTCTGTTCAGATGATGTGGCATGTGGCTGGGAGAGGTGTCTGAATTGGGATTTCTTAACAATAAGCAGTTAACTTACATGCTAAATCAATGCACGATTCTACAATAGTAAACGAAAGTCAACTATCAATAGAAAACGAAAGCATGTCAGGCCCCATGTGTGTGTGTGTCGTTGAGGATAACAGAGGGGTGTATCCCACTAAATGGATTAATGCTTAATTCTATTCATGTATACTTGTGTACCTACATTTCATCTATTATGAAACGATCATTATGAAGGGCCTCAGAACAGCTACTCTAGTATAGTGATTATTCAACCATCCCACGCAAAGTGCACTTTGTCACCTTGTATTTGTGCCAACTAGTTACACCTATTTCTGCTTTGGTTCTAGCAGAGATGGATAGAGATGGTACATTGAATAGAATCCATGTATCGATGTGGTACTCTCAAGTTAAAATAGAGGATAAAAAAAAATCACAGTATGTTTAATTTAATTTCGAAATGTCTGAAGCATCATATACATTAGAGGATCAAGGAGTCGATCTGGGGGCACCTGCTCCCCTATACCTTAAAAATGGCCCTTGATATTCCTCTGAAGTGCCACGAGACAGACCTCTATCTGCCAGCCCCCTCCAATAAACTTAATGTTTCTGCCTCCCACCCCTCTTTAGGGCACCCCTTATGGATCCATCCCTACCTATTTATATAATAAAACAAAATAAAAAATACATTGTTCTTATTACTCTGGATAGAGGGCCTTTGTAGTCAGAGGCGTAGGAAGCAAATCTTCATTGGCGGGCCCAGCGGGGCCCCAACTCGACCTCCTTGAATTGTTGGCAATAGCGCCTCTACATACCTATAAAAAATTTGAATAGAAAAGTAATTTTTGATGAATTTTAGATCTGATTTTAGGCCCAGGTCCCCATTTTCCCTATCCCATTACTACATCAATCTAATTTGAGATGCAAAGTTTTAGCTTCTTATTAAAATCATCATGAATTCTTGGGAAATTTTGGGGGGCCCAGACATACTCAGGCCCCACCTCCTTTATGATTGGGGGGGGGGGCCGGGCCCCCTTGGCCCCCTTTTCCTACGCCCCTGTGTAGGTAGATCACGGGGTAGATCCCGCCATGCACATGTAGGGCCGTTCCCAGCTAGCTATAGCTCTCTATAACTATGTGTCCTATATTTACCAGATATAAACAGTTAGGTCATAATCTGTTGAACCCATGCACACCTGTGGTTATCAAGTGTTTGCCGTGTATACAGACGTCTGTGGACATATTATAGACGTGTAGATGAGACCTGACCTGTGATGTCATCTGATGGGTCAGCAATTTTACTTCAACCAAGTCACCTTTTCTTTACCGTCTTTGGTATCACAGACATGCCTTTATGATGAAATGTGGAATATAAGACTGTGCCTATATAATGCATGCACGGTGCAATTTGAAATTGCAATTTCATAATAATCTGCCCCCCCCCCATTATTCCAGTGACTTCTATGGTGACGAGGTTGGGTGGGCTGATATAGACCTAGCTATCACAATAGCCTGCACATTTATTTATAAGCCTGTGCTAATACCCAAAACCTGCGCTTATAAGGACCTGCGGTCGTTAGGGACACTTTATGCAGGAATTTGGATTTGAATATAGAGGAGTCCTATCCCTGCGCCTAAACATGACCTGCATTTATTTACTAGCCCTTAGAACTTATTTTTAATACCTTATCACGTTATCACGTCCTACCCCTGCGCTAAAACAATACCTTTGGTCATTTAAGATGTCTGTGCAAAACAGGCATTTACAGCAGACTATGTGTGAATGACGCCTATACTAAAAAGAAGAAAAGATTTTATCGTTGATACCCTGTAACTTTCAGAAAGCTTATTTTTAAAATAATTGCACACGGTTTACTATTTGAAGGGATGGTATTCTTTGATCTGCTCTTAATAGAATCCCCATCATGTGTAATATCAGCCATGATCAGTAGAGTTTTGTGACTTGACTGTGGTTGAAGACTTTATAAGGGAGTGATCATTTTTAAACAACAGGGGGGGGCTGGTGGGTTTGCGCATGGATGCACGAAAAAGATTTTGACCCCCCCTCTCGAGGGGGTAAAATTTTTTTGACCCCCCATAAGGGACAAAAAATCACGCGAACGTCCCCTTTTAGCCTATAGTAATGCGCGGGGTTTTCCACTGAAAACAGATGAAATTATTTTGACCCCACCCCCATCAGAGGTGTTGAAAAAATTCTGACCCCCCCCCCCGGTCAAGGGGTTGAAAAAATTCTGACCCCCCCCCCTCAAACCCACTAGCCCCCCCCCTGTTGTTAAAAAATGATCACTCCCTAAGATCTGCCAAATCGTCTGGAGGACGATTCATAAAAACTGACGATTTTTCTATGGGTAGGTATTAAGAAGCAAACATCTTTTGAAAGAAGATAATCATGACTTGAGATAATCATTAATTACATATTTGTGCCTTTTTGACATTGGAAATTATGTATACACGTGAGTCATCAACTTAACAAGTACTCCTGGATGGCGATTCATAAGTTAAAGAATTATGAGATGTAGATTTTGTGAGAGACCAGTTTTGTAAGAGAAAGACTCTTGATCGTTTTGATGCAATTCATAACCTACTGTATTGATTTTTTTCCATGAAAATTGTAAACGATGTTTCCGTTTCAATGCAAATAAAACGTTTTTTCAAACTCAAACTTTTCATATGACCTCTGGATCCTGGAGAAATTAAAATTATTTACAATTCTGTCCTCAGCTATTATCAATCACCCATCCGAGCTATTACCATAGCAATTTCAATTCATCTACTGTGTGAATGACACGCTTATATGCCTTTTGTAGATAAACTGCTGATACCTGTAGGTAATAGATAAAAGGAAAAATGATTATGGGTGTTTAATAGTTTAACTACAGTGTATTGATAGAACCAACGGATTTTTTCCATCATGAAAATGAATACAGTTTGTACAGACACTACGTATCTCTACTCGGATTTCTGAATTCAATGGGATTGCAGGGTGCCCTTTTCTACCACTGAGGGCAGCACTGTGTGTGAAGTGTGTACCAAGGGAATGGTACAGTCCTTCCTGGGACACTCCTGTTTCAGCAATGACATGCGCCCCACCCTCAGACGGAAGCGTCCTCTAGACCCGCCTCCAATATGACGTCATAAAACCTCGACCAATGGCATGAATGAAGTAGCTGCGTCTACGGCGCGTCTCCCCGAAACGTGACGAGAGAAACAGCCAAGCTGACCCGGTGACAACAGTAGAAGGATAAGTCAGGCAGTCACTTCTTGCCATCCAAAGGCAAAACAGGTAGGACTCTATATTAAAATGTACAGCACTATTCCATCATATACCAAATCAAAGGCAGGCCCATTGACCTATCATCGCCTGAAGGGTACTTGTCTGGCAAAGCTGTGGGGCTTAGCACAAGAGTGTTGATTGAGAGATAGCTGCGGCGTCCCATATCTCCTCTGATACAAGACTATAAAGGATGATAAGACTAAAATAGAATCCAGTCCAAGTTGTCTTTATCTATAGAGGCAAGTAATCTTCATGGAAAATCCTTGACGGTCTGCCTATGGAATGTAATTAAAGGATATCATAAATGCATGTACATCAATTACATGGGTTGTCTGTGGTTTCATACAGATAAAAGAAGTGTCAACTTGCATGTGTATTAATCTGCCTTATGAAGTCATGGAATGGTGTTTATGTCCAAATGTTTTCCATCCATGCGATGTATTATCCACACTTGAAGTCTGACATTAGACTATTGGATAACATGGGTCTTTACTACTGAATTCGGCATGGGGACGTGATTATTTCCTAAATACGAGGTGGGGCATGAGGGACTTTGGGATTATCAATATGGCAGGGGACATGGGATATTGGGTCCCCCATCCCTGCCTTCCTCTTTCATTCTCTTTCTCACCCTCCAGAAAGAGAATCAGCCTATACACCCAGCTGGGTCTCATGCAGAAGAGGATAAAATTGCCCTAGCTCTGGATGTACCTTCATGTGCCTTTCCTTTCTCTTCTTGCTTAGAGCACAGAACAGAGGCAATAATCTTATCATAATAGAATGATAAAGCTGCATAGGTGATGACTAGGGTGAACACCTGAATCGATAAACAATCATCAATATTTGCTTGCCTACCCCAATTGCCTCCATGAGAGCTGCGGGGGCGTATGTATAAGCATCATCACGAGGCATTTAGTAGGTGCACAGCGACCACAGTAAGGCTACTAACTAACCCTTTAAAGGCCGCTGAAGCAGGAGTGCACCGTGCCCATTGGTCGTCATGATGCACCAATAAAGTGCTGGCGAGACTGCTCACCAGCACATCATTGGTGCATCATGCCGACCCTCGTGGGAGAGAATCAACCCCGTAGGGTCGCCATGATGTATGAATATATAGCCCTGGCCAGGACTGCATTCATGCATCATGGCAACTAATAGACATGATGCAGTGGCGGATTCCTTTCCACATGTAGTTAACAGTTTGTTTACCTCTTTTAGCCTAGAATGTAGCCATAAATAAAGGGTGCGCCCCCTCCTTTTCAAAGTTCTGGATCTGAAAACAGTGGCGGATCCAGGATTTGAAAAAGGAGGGGGCGCACCCCAAAAGAAGGGAGGCACACTCCCTGTTTTTGAGCAAGTTCTGGGGTCCAAAATATGCAATTAAACTCTTAAGTACTGGCAAAAAGGAGGGGGTGCACGTCCCCGCGCCCCCCTCTAAATCCGCCACTGGACAATGTGATGCATTCATGCATTAGCAGCCAGCCCTCAAAGGGTTTTAACATACCAAATCCATATCAATAACTACCACCTACACCTGTTTGCATTGTGTCCATATGCGTATGCACTACAGTGAACAGGTAAACAAGGTGATATAAGGACAGACTCCTGACTTCCATTATCCAGACAGGTGAGGTGGAGGGGGGGAGGGTCCAGTTTACTAATAATTACAATATTGCACGCTTAACACTTTAAGGGCCGCTGATGCAGGAGTGCATCATGCTCATTTGCCGTCATGATGCAACAATGAAGTGCTGGCAAGCTACACTGAAGCATCATGGCGACCCTCCGGGAGTATAATGCATCAACCCTGTAGGGTCGGCATAATGCTGGCGAGCAGTGATGTGCTAGTGAGCAGTCTCGCCAGCACTTAATTGGTGCATCATGACGACCAATGGGCATGATACATTAATGCATCAGCGGCCCTTAAAGGATTAATCAACGTTGTACCTACGTCAGAACCGTCTATGGTGGCGTTAATAAGTGTAGACAAAGTTCAAGAGCTGTCAGAATGAGTGGGAGAAATATCATGCTAATACAATTACATTTCCCCATTAAAATATGCCTTACCTGGCTGGCGTCTGTATTGATTGTCTCTACCCTTAAAGGTTAATACAACAAAGGAGTTAATATAATTTCTAGTTATGTCCAACCTTTATCATTTCATTTTTATTTTTTTTCCTGCAATAAAATCGTCATCACTCCAGGCACATATTGTCAATTAAGACGGCAATGCGTCATTGCAGTATTCAATACCTAGACCTAGCTTCATATGTATCATATATGCCTACACTGCAGAGGCGTAGGAAGCAAGTTTATCTTCATTGGGGGGGGGGGGCGGCCCAGCGGGGCCCCACCTCAAACACCTTGAATTTGTCAGCTCAAGCGCAATAGCGTGTACACATAAGTATATAAAGTTTGTATAGAAATTTAATTTATCCCATTAATATATCAATCTAATTTGAGATGCAAAGTTTAAGTTTCTTGTTCAATTTATTATGAATTCCTGGCAATTTTTTTTGGGGGGCCCAGACATACTCAGGCCCCACCTCCTTTAAGATTGGGGGGCGGGCCCCCCTGCCCCCCCCCCTTTCCTACGCCCCTGCACTGTCAGCACAAGGGTTTTACAGTAGAGTGCTTCTATTTATGGAATACAGTGGTAGCTGCTGTAGGTACAAAACCATTGACCCGATGTGGGTCCTGCTGCATGCACCACAGTGGTCTGTATAGCCCATTTACAATTGCGGCTGACAGGGTGAGAGAGACCCTTTTCGTTCAACCTCAATCAATCAAAAATAGATTTTTTTTTGGGAACAGTAGGGATTAATGAACAACCTATATTTAGGACTGAAGCTATAGTTCTGCACGTGCATGAGGACTCGTATACCTTATTGAGGCTAAAATGAACAGGGTTATAGAATATACATGGTGCATGTCGTGGCGTTGTGGTACTCACTTCACTACTACTCAGTTGGAGATTCAGAGTATCCCTACAAAAGGCCTGCGATTTGAAAGATATCAATTCTAGATTTACGCACTTTTAATCATGAAGTTTCCCCATAGAAATATCTGAAATAAGATATCAGTCGGCAAATACACTACCTATAATCATCAGGGCCTCTCTTTGAATTCCTGATCAATTGGACGACCAGTGGCGGATTTAGAGGGGGGTACTGTACTTAAGAGTTTACCTAACCTTTTTTAACCCTAGAATTTACCCAAAATTAGGGGCTAAATGAGGGGCGCCACCCCTTTTCAAAATCTGGGATCCGACCCTGATGAAAGTGGACATTTACACATGTGATCAAAATCTTCTGATACATGTAGTGACATAGGAGCCCCCCCCCCTCCTCCCTCAGGTATACTTCAGGATGTAAAATATCACACTATGACAATATACTAAACTTCTTCCACATTTTCAATCTCCCTTCATCCCTCACCCCCCGCCCCCCTCCCCTTCCCCAAGACCACTGAGTGGTTTCACCAATACTATAATGCGAGTGCCTGGAGTCTTGAACTTTTCTGATTTCTCTGATTTATCATGTGTGAACACGATTGTTAGAACTGAACCTATTTTCTCTGCTTTATGGTCCACTGAAGATAATATTATTACTCGCCGCCGTACCAATTGTCAACATAGGAGGCTGAAATGTGGGCCCAGATGGCAGAATGCCCAGACCGAATTCTGTTATTTAACTTTAGACCCAATAAAACCTTTTCAAAAAAGGTATAATCATATATCTGGTACCCAAAATTCATCAGTGGTGGTAACCTGATACACAGTATAGGTTTTCAGCATACGAAAGACAGTCATCGGTCACTGAGCCAAATGGTTTATATGTCTACAGAGAAACAGGAAACAATATGAACAAGTAGGTTTTATACAAATGGGGTCCACTTTCATGTACACATGGCATAAATATTTGATGTGACAAGTTCAACATATGGAGTCAAAGTACAAATATCGGAATTTTGTGCTTTTTTTATCATTCATTATTTACAGAGGACTTTCCGAAAATAAGCAGACTAGTTTGTCTGGAGGGCGGTGCAAAATGTATGAAAAGTGCACTAAAATCAAAATACCTCAGGTGAAACAGTTACACTCTTCACCCTTCATTCTGCACTGCTCACTCTCTCTCTTTTCTCTAAAAGAGTTATTTTCAAAATTGCCTCAATCTCTCCCATATTATTACTTTCTCATTTTGAATAGGTGCACAGGGAGTGGGTCCAGAGGGGGTTGTATAAAGGGGGCAGCCGGAGAGAAAAATGTTCAAGGCTGGGAGAATAGACATGTCAGGGTCCATGCCACTTAACATTGATTTGAAATAATAAATGACAGACGGGTCCTATACAGGTGTTCATTCAGAGTAGTTCAATCCCACTCAGCACGTTCACATGGGCCCCAGGTGGGAATCCACTCGGCTCTCTGGGCTAGCCCAGGTATGGGTTCAAGCTGGTAGATGTCTACAGGCTGCCAGGTGGTGCCCAGGTGGCCTTGGCTAGAAACCACTCTCTTGGCTGAACCCACCTGGGTCCCACCTGGTAGCCCAGACATTTACCGGCTTGAACCCACATCTGGGCTAGCCCAGAAAGCCCAGTGGGTCCCCATATGTAGACACGCTGGCTGGGTTACTAAGATACAGTACTAATTCGACTGACTGATTCTAAGAATAGAATATTGAAAAACACTCAGAGTACACTTATTTGTGGACAGTCTTGGGCAATGCAAAGAGAAGAGAGGGCAAGAAAGGATAGTTGAGCTCTGTATCATATTATGGCACGAGTAACCACTAGAATGACCCTGAACTTTTCACTCTGCAATATGTTACAGACTACAACAAAATGCAACCTAATATTTCCAGTTCTTTTCTCTTCCTGTGATTGTACAGAGGCATATAGGGGCATATATATAATCTAAGACCATTATGTTTTGCTGCTTCCTGTATCGGGGTATCCTGAGGCTTTATACCTCAGATTACCAGTGCATAGATGCTATATTCTTTTCTATTTGTAACACCCTCCTGAACATGTTCCTGTTGTAGACGTGTTGGTAGTCAGTGTCAGGACCAGGTGGTACCTGCCGACCTGCACACAGAAGGTCCTACATGAGTACTCTAACAATGTATCAACTGTGTGTTAGTCATAGACCTATATCACATAGTGCTCTAATTGTAGGCGGTTATTGATAATAACCACATGATAAAAACAAAGAAAAAAAAGAGAAATAGCTATGGCCAAAGGTTTCTCGTCTCAACTACACTAATTTGAACACTTAAGGGTATGCCAAAAGTCGTGATATCAAACATTCCCCAAATTGTTAAGAAAGATCAGAGATATATTATCTGAATGGGATCAAAGTATTAGTTTAAATAGACCATGCATGTATGTTTATTTTTTATGGGTCAGGTCGTCAGAAAACGTCAGATTTTGCCTTTTATGAGCCAGATGTTTTGTATGACATCATTAGATTTGTAAAGGTATATCCCCTCGGCTCAGAAACCCAAAAAATACCAAATTTGGACTTCCGTTTCCATTTCTATTGCTTGTTTTGTGTCATGTAACGTCCGGTACCAAAATGATGAAATATGAAGGTAATCAAAGTTGCTCTAAGTAATATAAGACTATGCCATAATGCATGCATCAGAAACCCCAAGAAATACAAGGGAAACATGTGAAAATGCAGTAGCCAGCCTCCTACTTGATAATAAAAGTACGTCGGTAACATCCAGTTCTTTTACCAGAATTATCTTACATAAGCTGCTCTCACACGGAGGCAAATGCAGATAAACACACATTTTTTTCACCAAAGTAGGGGACAATAGGACCCTTCATATGGGTAATAACAAAAGCTTTGAAGCTTCTTGTTCTCCATGTCTTGTGATTTAGATTTAGGTACCGGAAGTTACAAACTATAGATTTCCATTTTCAAAGACACCTGATGAAAATTTCCCATTCGTTAAATTGTCTAAACATCATGGAAATGATACCTATGATCATATGCAATGCAGAAAATAACTTTGGAGGATTCCTGCTGTTCTTTATTCAAAACAGGACACTTGCAAAAAAATACAAAAAGGAAAAAAAATTGGTCCTTTTTTTTACTTCAGGGGGCTCTAAGTCCAAAATGACCCCAAAAAACATAAAATGTACTGCTTTCTGGCGACCTGATCCCTGTACGTTAACCCTGCCCCTCCTACCCTTTGAGAAAGAAAACATATTTTCTATATGTCTGTCCCCACAGAATAGGCCAATTCTCTTTCTCTCTAAGCCCCGTCCCAATCCCTAACCCCCTCCCCCCTGCAATCGGGAAACTATAATACTCTTGCTGCTATTGCCCATTGGAAAACGTTGCACCTTTATAGGGAAGTAATTTACATGAGGTGACTGTCATATATATCAACGTCTCATAAGCCTATGATGCGCAGTGAAGACGTCACCATAACATGATACAATTGCTAATCTATTCCATTGCAGCTGTATACAAGTGTGTTCTGATAGCAAAGTACACTCATGTTACACTGTCTATATATTATTGCCCCACAGATCCATGCAGAGCTTCTTCTAGGAACAGCTTTATATAGAGGTTAGGCGTGGGAGTTTTTGGTTGCAATCATTAATAATCTTTATGGGAAATGACCTTGACGTGTTAGTAATCGGTGCATTGGCCTGCTGTGCCCTCTGATGCTGTGAGAAGGTCTCAGTATGTATGTATGTATATATATATATATATATATATATATATATATATATATATATATATATATACACATGTATATATTAGTGGGTAGAATACCTCATGGAAGAATTGAATTGAATTATTAATTTAACAAACGTTCATACATGATGATTTACAAGTAAGAGGGGAAATGTATATGTATATGTATATGTATATATATATATATATATATATATATATATATATATATATATATATATATATATATATATATACACACATGTATGTATATATATATATATATATATATATATATATATATATATATATATAAGTAGGTAGAATACCTCATGGAAGAGGGGAGGGGGCAGACGACAGCATTGATATACCCTTAATCATCACCTGTAGGGGTACAACTCAGAGGAGCTGAGTTTGGGAATTTGTCTTTGAAGAATGAAAACTGGGATTGTCAATAACTTGAGAGCTGAAAACCGTGCAGGAGATATAGATAACACTATACTTAGTACTCTCATAGGTGATGACAAAGTGATCGAACGGCCAACAGCTAGTAGTATTCCATTCATATACCTATCATTCAGGGCTCTATCTACCTATATAATCAAAAATAAAAAAAAGAAACTTTATTTGCTGATTGCTTTCTTGGGATTAGGCGGGTAGTCTGTGAAATTAAAGGGAAAAAATAGCAGCAGTATTTTTGCAGACGATACCACCATAATAGTTGTACATATATATGTACTGTCAATGCCACTCCCCCCTCAATACCCGTCTACCACGTTGACAGACATGCTTACTCTGTGGACATGTTCAATCTGAAGGTTCTCGGTTTAATGTCATTGACACCTTCTGTAGCAATAAAAGTCACATTTACACTACTGACAAATTTAATTAGTACAAATGTAGGGGTTTATGGGCCTTCCATAATATTTAGTACAAATGGAGGGGTCTATGGGCCTTCCATAATTTTTGCAATGAAAAGGACTTGGGGGTAAGTACTTGGATATTGCACAAAATGTGGAAAAGTAGGAAAACTAGGGAGATAATGTCCAGTGACTTTCATGAGATGTACAGTGCCCACTCCCCCCCCCCCCTCTGTCCACAAGTATTACAAAACATTTTGGAACGATTGGAAAGGGTTTGGATAAAAAGGAGTTGGAAAAACTATTTAAACGTATCTTTAATGTCTAATAAAAACGTTCGCTACTTACGTTTCTGAACTCCAAAATTTTTACCTAGAAAATCGTTTTTAGTAGAAATTTCCACTAAATGTATTTAACATTTAAAACAAACGTTTGGAAAAGAACCTGAATACATTTCCTTTACGTTAAAAATGTTTTTTTTTGCCAACTGTTTTTTTTCCTGTGAACGGAGACACGGAAAAGAATCCACTTTTTTTTTAAGTTCAGGTATGTAAGTGTTGATAGGGAGCAAGACACAGGTTGTGTAACAATGATGTTTGTGAAATTCTTGAATACCTGAGGTGTCCCTGTACTGACAATACCACCCTGTGTCTGGGTGCGGCTGGAGGGGTGTGGTCCGGATGTTTGGTGCGTCTCTAAGTGTGGGAATCGCGCCGATTGACCCCACAATGTACACAGTTTTGTGCCTAATGGTCACATTGTTGTCAGCACTCACTGTTGCTGTGTACACTCAAATTGTACACGTCACCCAACTTAGGCCAAATAAATGGAGAAAATTGATGTGTTTCAGGTAGCCCTAGTACATGTATACATTGCAAATTGGCCCGACTTAACCCTTTTCTTCAATCAAAAAGCCATGTTTTTTTCAGTTCATATAGTCATGCATGGCTGGCGAGGCGACCAATTATAGCAGTTGAAAAAAATAACAGATCAAACTTACCCTACCTAATTGTCTTTTATTAGGTTACCTAAATCACACACTTTCTTTCTTTCTTGGCCTCATGGACAGTCGCCGTGTCTGGTCCATGTTTGTCAGGGAGCTTAGGGGTTGTGCCATCAAGAGAATGAGTGCCTTAAGGTCAGAATTAGACATTCTTTTTGTATTAGTGGAATCTCTCCAATTTAGTTATTCAGTTTTATGGGAGTTTTCAATATTTAAGAAAGGGGTAGTGGGTTGGAGGGGAAAATAATAAATATTTACCCCACAAAGGAGGGGTTGGTGGAGATAGCAAACCTTTACATTAAAACCCCCAAAATAATAGTATATAATAAAGGGGTCTACTGGGAACATTCTGGCTGCCAGAAAACCCCACCCCCGTGTTGTTAAATAATGGACCGACCACTCCCTTAAATCTTCTCTTCTCTCTCGTAGAGTAAAACAGTGGTCCAGGAAAAGAGCACCTGGCCTCCTCCCAACCACAAGAGGGGGTCTGTCTGTATGAGTTCTAGCAGTGAAGAAATATTCAGTTTGGAGCAACTTGAGTAGATGTCTCTATTCATTGCATGTGTCTGTAGATCAATTATATCAAGACAATTAAATATTGATATGGGATTTGGTGCTATCATGATGATGTCACATGAGGAGATTCAGGCCCTCCAGGGAAGCGATATTCGCACGGATATCCTGTGAGAATAACACTATTATTCGCACGGGATTTTCTAGTACACAGGACTTGAACAAGACTAGTTATTTGAGAAACAGGACAAATATTTTTGAAACAGGACAACATGACTAGTTATTTGGGAAACGGGACATCTTCAGCACACAGGACTATGTGATCTATCAGTACAAGAAATTCTGGGAAACGGACTGCAGAAAAAGGGAAAAATTTACATGTATCCCGTTTCCTAGACACACTGATCCCATTTCCCAAATTTCCTGGTTTTGTCCTGTTTCTCAAATGTCCCGTTTTCCGAATTTCATGGTTTCTTGTTTATCAAATGTCCTGTTTCCAAAATTTCTTGTTTTTGTCCCATTTCTCCAATATTTTGTCCCATTTCTCAAATGTCCCGTTTCCAAAATTTCTTGCTTTTTGTCCTGTATCTCAGATATTTTGTCCTGTTTGTCAAATGTCCTGTTTCATAGAAAATCTTGTGCAAATAAGAATCTTATTTGCACGAGATGCCCGTGCTAGTATCATCGGCCGTTTCTCCACGCCTTGGTGGAGAATGGGACTTCTCATACAATTCTATCAGTGGCGGATTTAGAGTTTATTTGACTGCAATTTATAGCCAGAATAACGGCTATAAATGAAGGGCACGCCCCCTCATTTTCAAAAACCCTGTATCTGCCAATATCTATAGTAAAGCTAGTTCCTAACATGGAATAATTGCCTTTCTCCTCGTCCCTTACAACCTGCCTGCTGCATATTCTTGATCACTTCAAAATACATTTAGATATGGTCGACCTTATGACCCTTTATATTACCTGTTGATGACAACGGTGTGTCATTCAGACAAAAGCCCATCCTCCGTCTAGACAACACCCTCTACTTAGGCAATATCAAATTTGATTTCCTTATAACCTGGTATAGACAGCATATATATGCATATTTTGTATTTTTCTTTACTGCAATTAGACTTGAAGAAAAGAATAACTTTCTGTTAACAATAGGTTGGACTATTAAAACAGCTGGTGCTGACATTGTTTCACTGTAGAGGACCAACTCGTGGAAGGCACCACGCCCTGTTTTATTGTTACTGGAACAATGCCTCAGGCCAAAAAAGAAATTCATGTGTTTTCAGTAACATGACTCAAAGACCTAGGGTAGGTAGGTCTGATTTAAAAAGAAAATTTAAAATTTCGAATACAAATGTATGGGCAAATGATGAAAAATATGAAAAAAAATCTCAAAAGTGTAGGGTCAGCCCTGTTTTGCTAGGGTCGGTCGGGTGACTGGAAACAAACTTTCTTTTTATTTGGCCTCAGCAGAACAGACCCTGGAGACGAGTTTCATTTATTTTTTTTTTATCTAAATTCCAAACAAAGAAAAAGCTCCACACCACATTTAGTACATTTATATTGTGATTTGATACATGTAACACGTTCAGAAATGAGTGAATAATAGTCGTTTAATTCAATTTCGACACCTAATGTTAATTAATGGCAGGAAAACTTCTTTAGGCATCACCATAACAGAAGAATGTGTTGGTGACCATGCATTTGTGCACCAGACATGGAGCAGATAGGTACGAAAGGGGAGATATAGACAATTTATTAAGGTGACCTAGAGAAACCATCGGCAAACCTTCAATATCATAACTTGTGCTTCAATAAAGCAATATCGTAAAGACTTTATTGCAACTTTGGTTTATGCTTTTTTTCTTGTATAGGAACATTAATTGTTGCTTAGACACCAGGCGTTTGTGCACAATTCTACAAATCAAGCTAGATTGGCACAGGAGGAAACGCCATTTTCTGCAAAGCCTCGTGTACATGGCGCACCCCATGTATATGGCGCACCCTGAGTGCAGGAATAGTCTATTAGGTTCTGAGTCATGTCTGTCCAATGTGTACAATCAGTCAATAGACATCATGTTTCCCATTAAATGGTATTAAATTGTTAAAATATGAAAATGAACCTAGGGCTTTCTAAAACTATAATAGGAATAGAACAATTGTACAAATCTGTATTCATGCCGGAACATTGCTGTATGTACTATTAGATTAATATTAGATTAATGCTACAATTCAGAATCTATGATCGTACTGGTATATATATATATATATATATATATATATATATATATATATTTGTCTTTGAATCTATGATCGTACTGGTATATATATATATATATATATATATATATATATATATATATATATATATATATATTACCCCGTCACACATATATCGTCACCAACTAAATGTCTCACACAGCATTTTAGTACATGTAATACCCCCGAAGTGGTAAGGCCTAAAAGACAAGTTGTGTTTCCAGTCACCCAACCGACCCTAGCAAAACAGGGCCAAAAGAAATTATTCATTTTTTTTTATTTTGAAGAATTTGTCTCATTTTTACATATTTTAAAGAAATTATTCACTACTTTTGAGGAATTTTTACATTTTTTTTCATTCATTTCGTGTATCATTTTCATATTCTTCCCCTCTCTCACAGTTGTTATTTTTCCATCATTATTTTACAATGAAATCAAAGAATTTGATAAATCCATTAATATGTGGCCTAACATTTCCTATATAAATGTAAAAAAAAATCAAATTAGAAATAATCCGACTTACCGACCCTACCTTTTCAAGTCATGTTACTAGAAACAAACCTTTATTTCTTTTGGCCTAATTTTAATGCTGTTTGCATTGACTCTCCATGCAAACAGCATTAAAATTAGAAGGATAATTACAAGACACTTGCTCATGTCAAAATTCACCATTGCCTCTAAGTTAATTGCACTATATAACTGCAACATTGACTTAGTGGACAATTCAAATGCCAGAACAGAACAAAACACTTCATAGAGACTTCCCAGTATAGCAAAGGACACTTTACAGTTATCTAGATACTGATATTGCTCGGCCCACCCACACCCTCAACAGATGATCCTCTGCAGCTATAGACCTCCCCTTAGCAGTTGGGATATGTTGACATGTGGAGGGACAGATTACCATTTTGTAGAAACTTTTGTGCACACTTTTCTGTACAAAATCCCAACGGGGAGTGGGGGGGGGGGCAACCTTTAGCATCTACAGGAAAGGTTCTTTACTCTGAAGCAGCAATTCGTCACCCACACAGATATTAATCTCTGAGGAAACGGAGAATGTGTCCCAAGAAAGAAAGTATCTGATAGGAGACTGTCATGTGATCATGCACCATAGAAACTATGTCTGGCCAATCAGAGGGCAGCAATGACAATCATTGTCAAAAGAGCCTAATTATAGGATAAGTATAATCGTATTCTCCAAGAAACAGATCTAGATATGCAAGTCATGCCATCACTTCAAATTGACATGCATTTCTACAAACGACCATTTTCGAGATGTTGAGATCACAATGGATGTTTGTTTATAGTCTGGCAATTGGTTCAAAGACATGTATAATGAGAAATAGGTGATAGCAAACATGCAGCTTAATTGATTATAAACTATAAAGATTGGGCATATCTGGAAAGTCAAGCCATGCAATTAACCTTGAATATTAAGTTGATTAAATGAAGCATATCCGGCCCCTGTAGACAATAAGTTTAACAACCCCTCTAAATATATATATATATATATATATATATATATATATATATATATATATATATATATATATATATATATATATATAAAACCATAGTGTTATAGCTTTTAATAGAATAGTAGAGAATAGTCCCATGAGACATGGCACGGCGACTTGTAATCTTGTGTCTACTTTAACTTGACCACTGACAGAACATTATGTTAAAATTACATAGGTATTCAAAGAGACATTGGACACCCATGGCACAACTCATGCATGGCAACATGTAGCAGATACTGTTTGTGTGCTTTTTGGTGGGAACTGGGGACTTAGACGTGAAAAAGTACCCATCAACTGGGGCCCTGAAAATTAACTGGGGACTTGGCCAAGTCCCCACTTAATTGAAACCTGTTTCATGCAGGAAATAGCTTTGTGATACCTAAAAGTTGATTTTTGCAAAAGTCCCCAATTGCAATCAAATTTGGACCACTGCCCATACTCACCATGGCCACCCATCTGCCATCTGCTGAGTCCCCAGTTAAAGTTGAATTCTTAAAGCCATGTCTATGATACAAGCGTTCAATTTAACCCCTCGTCCAAGTGGCAAAATATTCTAAAGGTCATAATAATGCAATCTCTGGTGTTACAGAGCCGATAAAACCCTTCAGAAAGTATAGTCTCCAGTTACCTGCATAAATCCCAGGTCCCCAGTTTGAACCATAAGCCAGTTTCGGTGTGTGTGTGTGGGGGGGGGGGGTAGTAAAAGTACTAATATCGAGTAGACTGTGAAGAGCGTCAATGTGAATGTATCATTTGGACCAGCTAGGGTAATCAAATGTACTCACAACAAGTAGACTGGACAGGTGAGGAGAGGAGTGAGCGAGTGTGTGTGTGGGTGGGTGGGGGGAGGGTGTTCAATACCCATGATGGGATTGAATTGGTATAATTGGGAACAATCAGTTGAAGACACTAGCTGCTATGCAGCCATAGAGATTGGTGTGTCAGTGTGTGCAGGGTAAGGGCTCTAACAGCTACACTGTACTGGGTTACAACAGTGTCCAGCTGGTCACAACCCCCTCCCTCCTAAACTGATAACCCCCTCCCCTTTTTAGACAGGTTACGCCAAGTTTAGCATTGATTTCCCAATAGAGATTTATAGAGATTTTAAACAGTGAATATCCTCTTCAAATACAGATAATATGATCCAAATGTACCATAACCCCCTGAAATGAAGCCTGTACTACAAATATGTAGCTGTTTTGGACCAAACAATTCTTAGATAAAGCCTACAGAGATGTGTTTGTAAATCTTAATTTTGCTTTATGCTAATCTCCCATAGGGCCCCAAGAGCTGAAATGAGTAATCTAATCATAAAACCCAAACTAAAATGTACATCTTAAAAACACGTTATCTACCAGTAGTGCATAGATATGCTGATAACAATACCTCAATATTGTGATGAAATTGTCCATAGGAGAAGAACAGTAAATGTAAATAGAAATCAGGGGTCTCCTATCCCTAACACCGTGGCGACTCTGAACCATTGACTAGTCTACAAGTCTCACTAGTAGGACCTAGAGTTGCCGCGCTAATAATTGGATGGATTGATATTATAGAAGGCTATTGAGAACTATATATTGTATGATTAGTAAAATTACTGCAGGAATCATTGTATATGTAGGAAGCCTTTGTTGGAGGAGTGTAGTAACCCATTTCATCTTGCCTAGGGCGGTAGCTGTATAATTCACTTGTACATGTATATTATGTATCTACACATATATTATAAACTCTTTCTATAAGATATAATAAAGATACCATTATTACAATAAGTGAACATGTCCGACCAAGTCTCATTTCACTGGTATTTACCCCAATTCTTTTGGACCAATGTGCACAGGTGCAAATACCAATTTCCGTTCTGCCATTTCCGATTGGAATTGGCAACCGAGTCTCAATAGGAAAGAAAGTGCATATAAACAACAACAAATGTATATGGAGCAATGCACGTAGGCATGCTATATAATAAAAAAATATCTCATTACATGATTTTTCATTTAAATAATTGCAGGTGAAGCCCTGAGGATGGCTAGGTTGATTAAGTGGCAGGTGAAAACGTTGTTCTAGATTCAGTGCTTTTAAAAGAATACTCCCTATTCTAGACATCCATTTCCCTATACGTCTTAAACTCGGCACCCTCAACGTTCTGATTATGAGACAAATGCCTTACAGGAGGGTCTTGCCAAAAGATAACGAGGAAAACCTCTCTAAATCTTTTCAGAGAGAAAAAAAAACATCTGAAAAAACGTGCACGTTTTATCTAAACGATTTTCCTAACAATTATTTTGTAACACAAAAACGTGCACGTTTTCCTTTTGGGTTCACGTTTCTCCCTCCAGAGTAGCTATGGATTCAGGTGATATAAGAAGCTCAGTAACATATTACCTATCACCGTCAGTACATGTTGAAAATCAAATTTCTGATGTTATTAAATTTTGATGATCCAAAGCTTTAGAAACATACTGGGGACCCCACCTTTCTCATTGTACTTTTGGACAGTACAAATCATTTTGGTGCTCTGGTAAAAACATGGTGAAATTTACACTCTTGGACTCACCTGTAAATGGGCTATAAATACCCGTATAAGTAGGCAGTAGAACCAGGTGTACCTATGGAAGAATGTAATTCTGGTACATTGGTTTTATACCTACAGCAGGTACAACTGTATTTCAGAATAATATGGACTCTACTGTATATCCACACGGTTGGCAGACAGTGTAACCAATATTTCTCGAGTGGTCAATCGATACTGGAGGCCATTTCACTGCATTTAATGCACTAAACACAGACGTCCATATTTTAAACACAGACGTCTGTATTATAAACATATGGACGTCCGTGTTTGACATTTATGTCCATATTTGAACACCTACAATAGGCAGTAGGGTCCACCTTGTAAATGTGGAGGGGGCAGGGGGCAGTAGGTGTTCAAATATGGACATAAATGTCAAACACAGAGTTCCATGTTTAAGATATGGAGGTCCGTGTTTAGTGCATTAAATGCGGAGAAACGGCCCCCAGGCCACATTATAAATACTAGGTGATCCCGTCCCAGTCCCTCCAAGTGACTTGTTATTCAAGAGTGACCCTTTGATACGTGCCTTTGGACATGCTTCTCTCCACCCTTCCACAATTACTCTTGTTGTCTGGGGGTAAATATCACATTACATTAGGAAACATTAAAACAAAGAAGAAAAAAATAATTGGCGTCTCCAGGGGAATCAGTTATGAACGTGACAATAAGATCCATGGAATCCATCAATTCAGGTGTCCATAACACAGGACCTTTTGTTTGCAGGCTTTTGTGAGAGACTGGAGAGTGGTCGCTGTAAAAAATGTCATTGAAATAACAACGGAATCCTCGTCCCAAAGTTGCCAGAGATCCGTCGTTAATACCTTGTAAGACTGTATTGCGACCTTGGGCTTCTTGTAAAAACTACACTGGTTCACTGCTAAACAACTAAGGTGGTCAACTGTTCAGCTTAATGAGCATCCCTGGTAGATTTGACAGTTTTTTCTTACAGTGTAGGCGTGGGAGAATTACCTGGGGAGAATCATCAATGTTTTCCCATTAGTGCGGGCTGTTGTGTCCTAATTTTGAGCTTCGTGTGAAGTAAATTTAATTATATCCAACACACCCTATGTTGTTAGCCATCATTTCAGGAATTTAGAAATGTATGTTGGGAATTTTTTTTAACAATTTTTAGTACAAAAAAAAAACAGCAGAGAATGTACACTCATCAAAACTGTAAAATTCATAAATCTATAGTCAGGTCCCTGATGGTAGGTGTTAATTTGCTTTTTTTGTCCAATGATTTGGGATACCAGCTCAATCTATGTATTTGGGCCCAAGAAAAAAACAGGAAAGCACAAAAATAATTTTTTGGACCAGCTGACCCCCCTGTATGGGTCCGAGGTCCGCTTGTATAGTGAAAGTATAGCCAAAATTCAGACCTTTAGATTCCTAATAAAACCTCATCATAAATTCATGAAGGTGATCAGAAGGATTCACATAGAAACCTTAGAGACCCTAAGAAACCATGTGTTATGATTATAAGGGTATCAGGCATCCCATGGAGGGGGGCTTAGACTTGCGAAAATACCTATAAATTAGCTATTTGGCAGGCATTTGTTCTTATACTATCGATACTTGTACTGCCATAATACACCAGGATAAGATCAGATTAGGCAGTGGAGACTTTCCTGAAGGCCCCATGTTCTTTTCAGTCCCCCCCCCCTCTTTTTTTTCACCGTGTGTACACACACCATGGCAGGCTTTGAGGATTTTTGTTTTCAACTTGTTTTTATTGATGTTCTATTGATTATTTATTGATTAATCATGTAATAAACTTAGTAAGGTATGAGCTAACAGGCACCGAATTGCTTGTATCGTAGGATATCGTAACGAGTGGCCGTAGGCTTGCTTGTATCATAGGTACGATATCCTAAGATACAAGCAATTCGGTGCCTGTTAGCTCATACCTTACTAAGTTTTTTACATGATTGATCAATAAAAAATCAATAAATAATCAATAGAATATAACTGGTCTTAGTTTTATTCTTGGGATGCCCATATTCATTCTCTGTAATTTGGATGGCATGGAACCCCCTCTGTACTGAGGATAGAATGTAATGTTGTATAAGAATGGAGATGGGTGGGGTGACCTTAGGACAGGTCAAGGAGGTTCAAAGGCCCTTATCTACACTCAAAGGTATTCGGGAATAGACACAGGTCTATACATTATAGGTCATATGTACAGATTTCTGTTTCTTCCCTCTTCACCTTTACCATTTCTTTACCTTATTCCCCTTTCCCTACCCCTCTTGACCTGTCTCCCTTGCCCCACTTTCCTCCCCTCCTCCCCTCTCCCCACAACCCTCCTATTCTCCTCCTCCTATTCCCCTCCATCATCCCTTTCTTCCTGCCTTCCTGTCTATCTTCCAGTGTGATGGGTTTGTTTTCAATAAATAGAGACCAACCTTAAAAGTAAAAGTTACATGGTATACAGAAGCCACCTGGTGGCAAAAATCAATACTGGCTAATCCCAATATTTTCAGTAGGTTTCACAATATGTACTGACTATTGTACCCATATATTTGCAGCTAATTTCTTATCATTATACCTATTGCAAACATAAGGTTTAGATGTCTGAGTGGCCATAGGGTCCTATAGTTAAAAGAAAAGTAAAATTTTTTCTATCTCAACCATGACCCCAATTTTCCTGATTTTAAAATGTTTGTATAGATGTCCTCTATATATTCAAAATTACTCATCGATGAATCAATAGGTCATTAAAGATGACGCAAAATATTTTAAAAAAAGATTTTTGCAATCGTTTCTATAGTTAAGGTATTTTCACAGTTGGTCATAAAATGAAAGTATGTGCTATGACATAGGGTTTTCTTTTTTGTATTTTTGTATATCGAAATTAGTATGATCCAGAGTTATTTGAGATTATCAATAGATCACCTACCAGTCAGCCTGTAGTATTTAACCAATGTTATAAGCCTGTTGCTAGAGAAAATCGTACTAAACTGCTGTTTCTGGGCCCTGCTGGTATTGCATACACAATTTCTGGCCAAAGAAAGGACCTAGGGGATAATATCTGAAGGGTAGAAATGTTTAACCCTTTAATTTGACTGTTTAATTTGCCAATTCTAATAATCACAATGTTTCCTAGCGTTGTCAAGGTAAACGGTTGCCATGCAACCATACTGGTAGAAAAAAATTCCCAACATTTTTTTTGCATACTTTGTAACCTAAGGAACAGTGTTATGCATGTTGGGTAGAATTAACATCCACTTCACTTCTTACTTTTACCTTAAATCGAAACTCAATGAAAACCCTTTCCTTTAATATGATACTGCTTGACATATCTATCTGGATAATTGAAGATGAAACGGACAGTGAGTGCATGGGGACATGAGATAGAGCAAGTCGTCTCCTATACAGAGTAAAGGGAAACAACATTGATGCCCCTGCTGTTACATGTTTCCCTTTTCTATAAATATCATAATTACCAAAATTGATACATTGTATTGGATCCTTGCCCTGCAGGATGAAAGCCAACTCCAGTATCTGGGGACTGGGTTCATTGTATTACTGTTACTACATTTCATCAATATAATCATTTACTCTAATATCTTTCCACAGAGATGCATAGAAAGCAAATTTGTAGTTTAGACCTCATGGTCTCAGTTAGGATGATGTGCGAGGGGGTGGGGCACGATGATATTACATAGCCCCATAGGATACCTTCCTCTATTTTGGTGCATGGAAAAGAATCCTACAGAGGCAGCCATGCTCTCTTCCTTTCCTCCCCCGGAAATACTTGAAGCAGCATTTGGGATACTGACCTATCCTTGTTAAAAAGAATAGCGCCGATTATGACTAAGTGACCCTGAGTCAATGCCCAAGGAACACAGATGAAAGACTCACTAAAATCTAAGGCTCATTAATTGGCTATTTAAGTCCTATTGTTTGACTTCCGTTGACAGTACATATATAGTACTTCTGCCTTGTTTTTCTGTTCATATCCTCCTAATGTCAGAAACCTACAGACCTACTTTTACAAACGATAATGTAATTTTCTGTATGTTCCTGTTCATTGGTACATTGCTTACATGAAACATACCAATCCATCTTGAGGCCCACGAAAAGGCAATAAATGTGGGTTAAAATTGCAGCAAAATCAACATTACCAATTGGTTGAAAAGCACTGAGTAAATCAGATAGTAATATTAATTCAGCAGCAAACCAGCGTCTTATTGTGGGGTAGATTTATTAAAGTGTGTGACTTCTCAAGGTCTTCTAACAGTACATGTACTTAAATTTATCTCTTTTTCATTTTCAGCAAAAGGAACCATGCACTAAGGTCCACAATCTGTATACTGTTAAAGCATTACTAGTCCAGAACCTATTGACAGTTGTTTACTGTATATTTCTCTTTCTCATTTGAAGCCATGTATAATACCCAGAGAACAGGCAGCAAGGATCAAACACTAAGTTCAAGAACTTGAATACTGTCAATAACATTGCTACTCTAAAAGCTATTGACAGTAGTTTGCTGTATATAAATTTCTCTTTCTCATTAGCAGGCATGTACATTAACCAGAGAACAAGCAGAAGGAGCCATGTGCTAAAGCAGGCATTCCACTGCTGTCGGTCAGGCGAGTTTTCGCTAATTCATCGAACTTTTTCTTAACCTTTGCCACTATATAATTGGATTACCAGTAACGAAAATTGCCCCACTGACAGCAGTGGAATATCCAGAATTTTTATATGAATCACATTACTACTCCAGAACCTATTCAGTCAATACGAAAACTCGCGGGACCGAGGCCATTTCTGTCAAATCGCTGCCAGGCCTGCAGAAATGACTAGCCTGCAGGACCGAATGTCTGACTCTAATCTTGGGACCTTGGGCTCTTGAGAAATCCGGTCCTGCCAAAATCAGTCCGGGCCTGCAGAACAATAAGATCTGCAGGACTGAATGGCCTGTGGGGGAAAAACTTTTCGTATAGACTGCCTATTGATTGTACTTTACTGTATATTTCCTTTTCTTATTTGCAGCCATGTATAATGCCCGGAGAACAAGTAGCTGGCATTACACTGCCGTCGGTCAGGTGAATTCAACCATATTTTTTCTAAACTTTTGCAATGAACAATTATTCGCCCAACCGACGGCATGTGAATACCTACATAATTTCCAGAATCTGGATACTATCAATAACTTTACTACTCCAGAACCTATTGACAGTAGTTTATGATTGCATATTTCCCTTTCTCTTTTGCAGCCATGTATAATACCCAGAGAACAGGCAAAAGGAACCATGCACTAAAACCAGAATTTGGATACTATCAATAACATTACTACTCCAGAGTCTATCAACAATATCTATCTTTATATTTTCCTTTCTCATTTTCAGCCATGTATAATACACAGAGAACAAGGAAAAGGAACCATGCACTAAGGTCCAGAATTTGGATAGTGTCAATAGCACTACTACTCCAGAACCTATGGACAGTAGTTGACAGTCACACATCAGAGGCTCCCTTAACCAGCACTGACAGCGAGGACTACGACACTGTTACTGGAGAGGACACTAGGACCCTGGAGGAGACTACAGTACTCTGCCTGCCAAGGAAGTTCACCTTTACAGTGTCCAATAACCTTGAGGTGGAGGGAGAACTGCTTTTATGCAACAGGACAGTCACAGTTACCTCTTGCTATGGCAGGTGTGAATCACATGAGGTTGGTATCCATTATTTCCATTTCAGCATTAAGAACATGGTCAAATAAAATTTCAGGAGGTTATTTTGGCCAAGATGATTTAAGGAGGCCATTTTGACCATAAATCCAATTCTGGCTAAAATGGCCCCCTTTAAGAGCCGCTGATGCAGGAGTTCATCATGCCCATTGGTCGTCATAATGCACCGATGAAGTGCGTGTGAATCTGACCACCAGCACTTCATTGCAGCATCATGCCGACTACTGGGGGTGAACCAACCCCAAAGGCTCGGCATGGTGAATTAATCTAGCCTAGGCGAGTAACTTGCTAGGACTGCACTCAACCATCATGATGACTAATGGGTGTGATGCATTAATGCATTAGTGAGCCATAAGGGGTTAATTAACGGCATGTTTGCTAATGCTTCTAGACCATTTTAGTAAATTAAGATTTTCATCAGATTAGATCAGGTGACTGATTTTTTGGCACCGATCGTTCCCAATTGGTCCTGATCCTGCCCCTCTTTTTCCATTGTAATTTGGAGTTTCTTTAGCATTTTTATGTCTGAATTTTAGCTAAAATTAAGGGCTAAACGAATGAAGCATCCCCTCCTTTACAGAATCCAGGATCCGACTACTGTGACCATTGTATCGGATCTGGTGGTACACATAGTTAATTCAATTAAATGCTAAAAGGGACTGAGTTGAGATCAACATACTCACAACATTGCCCTTAAAACAGTGTCCAGCACGTCCTCCCACGGGAAACACATAATGCAATTATAAAAACACCAGAAGCCATGGGATCTGTGTGTGACTGGAATATTCCAGGAAACCTGCATCTATGGTGAAACAATAGCCATGACCCCCGGCGTGGGGAGTTTACCAACATGGTCTGTTGTCATGACGAACAGTGGGCATGATGCATTAATTCAAATTTTGGCCAAAATGGCCCCCTTAAAATCTAGTTTTCTAGAATAAATTTCAATTGATTTAAAAGCAGTGAAACATAGCAGAAAGGAGCATCATTCCATGAATACAATCAGTGAATGGACATAATTGTAAATACAGATGACTCCCAGAAAAAAAATTGCTTTCCATTTTTGAAGATTTTGTTATCAAGATAGGTATCGGTTATAAATACTTCAGTGGGAGAAAGGGATGCATGATATGCTTGATTTACTATCACCTAAAAATCTTTTATTCTTTTTTATCCACAGATACCTGACTATGAGGTCCCTTACAAGATCAGCCACCATCCTGTTTGTACCTATGGTGAGAGGGAATATCAGAGAGTCCATCTAACCAGCTGTGACCCGAGACACCCAGAGCCGTTTGTCATGATACCCACAGCTGAGAGCTGCTCCTGTATGGTCTGTGACTCCTATGATACAAACTGTGAGACCCTCACCTGATATCCAAGAGCTGCCCCCGAGCTGCTCCTCATGTGTCCAGTCAGCAGAGATTACCCTAGTTAGCACAGTCAGGTCCCAACTGCTGAGGTCATAGGATATCCAGGATCCTATACTACAGATCAGATGCTACAAGGATTATGGATATTGACATTGACTTGCTGTTGCAGCCTGAACTTCTAATTCAGTTTATATTCCCTGATATTTATAAATAGATTGTGGCTGATGCTGTATCCGGGGAAATGGTGTGCAATTGTGTTCACATAAGCTACTGTGTTGAATGGGAATTCAACACAGGTCCTGACCATTCTCAGAAATGTTAGATCCAGATGCACTCAATAAATCAAATTGTTGATTGGTTATGTTTGAAAACAATATAGTTATCTTTGAGTTGACTTAATTGCACACCTATAAATATGTACCTATATAGACACAGGAAATAAGAATTCTTGAGTAGCTTTTCAAATTCTTAGCCTTTCAGATTTTAAATCTAACCAAAAGAGCTTTTTGAGCTGACATCACTGCATATGTATAAATGTGTACGAAAATAGACAAGATATAAAATTTCACATTTTAAATCTTGATATTCCCTAAAAGAAAAAAAAAACCTTACCCTATAAACCACTTTTGTAAAGGCCCTGGAGCATGCCATCAGTCGTCATGGCCTTCGGGGGCCATGCTGGCACACTGATGGCATGCTTTAGGCCAGTGATGATGCAGGGAAGTCATGTGACCACTCCTCCTGTTTGTATACAAAAAAAATAATTAAGGGCCAACTGACGGCTGTCAGTCACTGACAGATGGCTTTGGGACAGTATCCTTAGGGTCCTCTACTTTCTAATTCTATTAGAGCCTGGTGTATGTTCTTTTAAATTCCATTATCGCTGCACACCGGCGGCCGACAGCCATCACTGCATGTGACATCATGGACTAATTGGCTTCAAGCGAGGCTATCCGGCATCACTGGCCTAAAGAAGGATGTCAGTGCGCCATCATGGCCTTTGAAGTTCATGATGCTGCCATCAACGGCATGCTCCAGGGCCCTAATTTGTGTCAACGGGGCTGAAAAGCCATTGTTAATCTCACCAGAAGTAATTGAAAGCTTCATCAACTATTTCTTGTCAGCAAATCCCATTTAAATATCTTTTTCAAATAGCTCTTTTGGAACACCCGCTTAAGACTATAGCGTCAACCACCCGGCATTATACTAGAGCTAAACTTCCATACATTCCAAGGAAGAAAGAGAAAGTTGACCTTCATACTTGTCTGCCAGATGATCTTAAATGAGCCATTATAATGCCTGGGAGGGAAGTGATCGTGAGGCGCATTGGATCTCCTGCAGATAATAACCTTAGGGTTTTACCCCAATCTTCTGATGATGTGGGCAATGATATTCGGTACTGACACTTGTTATTTTACTTTGTACTGGGGATAACCTTTTTGTTCCGTGTCAATTTTAGGAAAAGGCCATGTCTCCATGTCTATTTTGAGAAAATATCATGTCCCTAAGTCTAAAATGACACATTTTTTTACCTTTTTCAATTAGCCTCCCTCAAATCCAATTAGCCTCCCTCAAATGTATAACGTCTCTGCAATTCTTGGAAGGAATGTTAATATTCCAGCATAGAGAAGAAGCTATTAAATGTCCACTGGAGCAAGGTTTCTAATGCCTGTTTGAATTGGAGGAGAAAGTTGTTGGATGATAAACATAGACAAAGGTTCATAAGTATTGGGTCTGACTGAGGGTTATCTCACGAGGCAAAGCCCAGTCAAACAACCCTCAGTTTTCTTAGGGTGACCACAGTAGGGGCCGATTTAGTCTTGAGGAAGGGTGGCCAATCTGACCGCGGACATCAAACATGTTTGATATTAGGTGAGGCTTCACTAAGCGATTTTTGCCAAAAATTGGAGCTATTCTCATAAAAGCATACACAAACACAGATAATAGAGTGGTATTTGTTATTATTTCAAGGTGTAAATAGAAGATTGTGAGAGCTTTTTGTTCATGTGGGGAAGGCTTTGTGTACAATCTTGGGCACATTTTTGTTGCCAAAAGATGTTTTTGTTTACTAAATCAAGTTGACCTATTGTAAATATTGCAGACTTTCACACTGATGACTCTCTGCAACTCAATATCAGACAGGTTTGATCTTTACAGTACAAGACCATGCGATCTGTGTGACTGCTATGTTGTTATTTATATTTTGCTATGTTGATGTTTATATAGTGAACCCCCACCCAATCACAGAGTTTATGCAGGTGCAGGTTAGTTGGTAAATATGGCACACAAGGAGAGAGATCACCCATAAAATAACCCCTGAAATCTCATGTGTACAATTTTGAATCTCATGTTTACAATATAGGAATGTCAACACCCTATACCTTAGGCACTAAAGGGATAAAATTAGGGGAGAATGTACCAAAAAATCATGTAGTGGAGCCTCACCTATTGGCTAGATAGATCAAACATTCACCGCAGACACCCGACTGAATTGGCCCTGTTTTCATCGGGGCATCATGCTGACCCTACGGGAGTGCATCACCTCCGTAAGGTTGGCATGATGCATCAATGCAGCCGTGGTGAGTTTATTTGCCAGGGCTGTGTTCATACATTCCTTTTACCGGTCTCTTTGTCCACCTATATGCCGGCTTTATTACCATTTGCTGATGCTTTGAAAATCTGAAAGACCATCCGTGTGACAAAAGGTGAACAGATGGTGATTCTGATGAAGAGAGCAGGGCAGAGTACACTTATAGATAAGTAAATACCTGAAGTTACACATTTTTGTATACTACTCACATCAAAACACCTGTAAATCTCTACTTTGAGAATGTTTCCTTTGATTTATAGAAGGAATCTTAGCCTCATCAGCGTAGGAGGGTATTTCTCAGTAATGTTAATCAGTATCACCAAGAAATGGCCTCCAGGCCACTTAGGCTAATGCCACTGTAGTATGCTCATTCAAATTTCAATCCATTTCTATTTTGTAAAGGTCCCTTCCATCTGGCATAGGACTAAAGTCGACCAAAGGAGTCTTCATGAGGGTTTCTCCTGTAGCTGACAGCAAGGGATAATCGTCCTTTTAAATCTGGCAATTGTCCTCAATGAAAATACTAAGCAGAAAAGATAACACTTGCTGACGAACAAAAGGCAGGGAAACCAGATTTTGGAAAATAAACATAATTCAGTACAGAAATCCTAAAAATGAAATTGAACCAGGAATTCCAGGTATACCGGGAAAAGTGGCATCTCTGATTACACCCAGAATTACATTCCCTGCAATAACAATTCTATTATCAAAAATAGTTTGCATTGCCCATCCTATATATAAAAACAACAACACCAGAACTACCAGGAATCCATGGGAAAGTAGTGCGCCTCAGCAGATTTTGTGTCACCTGGGTACAGATGATTGATGGTGCACATGGTGATGTATTTATATTCAATCTGCCCCTGTCTACCTCTTTGGTTATACCTGTTTCCCCTTGTCCCATATGTACGTATACATTGATTTGCCTCTTAGGAGTGAGTGCCACCTATTTCCTGCTTAGTTTCCAACATTAGAGTACAGCTTTGAAGAGAGGAGGAGAGTAGGGGGGTGCCATTTTCTAAAAAATGAGGGGACTCATGATTATATTCCTTTTCTAGGGCCTAATAGTAATAGCGATTAACTATAGTTTTGTAGGGTTCAGAACATGATTTGTAGCACAAAATCCTTGACCAAGACCGTCCAAAAATTCACATCCTTCATTCTTTTTTCTGCAATTCTATTTTTCAAAGGCCCTCAGTGAATAGTTGGGATTATTTCATTGGCTGATCATTAATCCCATTTGTTCGGTTTATCGACCTAGCGGGATTAATTATTGACCAATGAGATAATTCCCTTCATTCAGTGCAGGCTTTCTAGGGTGCATTACATAACACCTGGTACCTATTATGCTGGCTGTTATCAATGCTTATCCCTCTAGGTACCAGCTCAAGCAACGGTGACCCTTACTAAGGAACCTGCAACCTCGGTATACATGTCAACATTCAATGGGAGCAATAGAGGCACAAGCTCGAACCCATACATGAACATGTATACTTAATGTAGTTTTCTTGCCATGAATATGGCATTGGTTGTCTAAATGGGGTTATCATTACTCAGTCACTTGATGGTATCAATCAATGATTATAGATGACATGTACTGGGAATAGGGACCCTAATGCACCCTGCACTAAGGGCCCTTTTCACAGATCCTGTCACTATATCGCTGTATGCGGCCAACTGAATTGGACACGATTTATCATTGTCAGTAGAAGGGTAAAAATATCATGTAAATGTCCTCATTAGGCAGATATATCCAGCATTGGGATTCGTCCACGTCAGGTTTAACTATAGCCAGCATGCATGTTAAGCTTATTAGCTGCCTACCCATATACTAACTTTGGACTATTTACTAACTTTGAATATACCTTGTGAGCTATATACAGGGTGCAAAGCCTTGTGTCCACAACCTAATAGAACCATGTTTGTCGGTCGACAATTAAAATGTCCGCTGATAAAATGACTTTTCAATTGTAGGCTGCAAAGTCTTTTTGTCACCCTATTTTGGTGATCATATCTAACATGTTTGATTTTTATCATTGGAAATGGGTGACAAATGTGGTTTTATGTTGAGGATGTATACTGGACATATATATTTGTCGTCGGAAATATTCTATCGCCATGTGGACACACGGCTTTAGGTGCGATGACTCAATAACATGTCAATCCGTTAATAAGTCATGAAGTTTGGACATGATGACCGGCTCCAGGGGCAACCTATTGAGTCCTATTTTGGTCTGGTGAATGGTACCTGTCACAGTACATTTTTTGGTAATTGCAAGCTGGATGTTCCCACCTACTTGTTTATTGCTAATGAGAAAAGTGAGGACCACTCGCATCGAGATTTTATGTCATGGCTGATACGAACATCACTATAGATTAGTACTAGAACCACCGTATTCAATGGGGGGGCATTTAATACAATGTGTCCGTATTCAATGGGTGTCTGCCATCTTGGATTTTGAACAGATCTGAACTGTTTTTCTTTATTTAAAAGCAAAATAACCCCTTAGGCCATGACATAAATGCAAATGTCCACTTCCATGGGATTTTTTACATTGTATTCCCCTCTGTGGGACTGGTCGTATCCCATAAAGCCATTATATGGCTGAGATGTAAAAATATTCCATGGTCGTGGACATTTGCTTATAAAGTTATGGGTGTTCTTTACAATGCTAAACATATAGGTTAAGTATAACATTGTTGTGTGGACTATTATGAATACGCCCCTAGCTGTTTGTCAACGACTCTCGCCCACTTTCTACATGTTATTTTATGATTGATATTATATAGAAAGGAATTGGAAAGAGACATTTATACACTGTCATGAAGGTGTTTAGAAATTAAACATGTTAGGGTGATATTGTGCTTAATTTCTAATCTCATGACATTTTTGTGTGTTTAAAACTTAAACACATGGAGGTTGTAAACACAATATTGGACACTTTCCAGCCTCTAAACACCATAGTGGTTAGAGGAACCCTCTTAATCCACTAACATTTTAATCCCATCCCAGTGGTAACCTAGGCAACCAATCTCTGGGAGAGTGATGGGTGTCACTTCTTGAGACATGTGGTGGTTAATCCCATTGGGGACAGGCTAACTTTTGGTGGCATCTCTTTACATTGGTATCAAATTACATACAGACTATCAAGTTAGTCCCCATCTACCCATATGTTGTCAGTCCTAGGCAGTCAACCTTAAAGACAGGAAGGGGAAACTGTCATATACGGGACAGAGCCATTGCTAGTACCGAACAAGTTAGCTAGGTGGCTCATGTAGTCGGGGGCTAGATCAGCAGTTAGCCTCTTTGTACAGTGTGCTTTGGTTGGCCCTTCCTAATAGTCTATATGAAGCTAGATTCTAGAAATCTATACCTTTGGGTAGCAAATACTTTAAACTTAAATAATATAAGCTTTATATAGACTTAGTACTTCAAATACAAGAGAAATTAAACTTTAAAAGTTTTTCTAGAGGGCACATATAATCCAGCCTGAGTAAAACCAAGCCATTGTCTCCCTATCAGGCTTATCCCCTCCATTGACACCTAAAACAATGGACAGGTACTTAAGGTGATTAAGATAGAGGCAGGGGCAGCTTATCAGTCTTATCAATTCCCATTGTTTTCTGTGGGTGGAGGGGAAGATAGGAGATTACCCACAATCCTCTGCCAGATCCAAGATGGCTGTCAGGGGTCAGTTACATAACTGATTTTAAGATGGCCACCTCCATACAGGAATGGCTCTATTCCCTATAGGTGTACTGGTTTTCTGTACATAGGAACTGTTACATAGTACGTAAGTCTCTCTTATAATTCTATATGGAAACCTCCTTAGCCAATAAGTAATTGGAATTGTTCTCTCATATATGTACTAGATGAATACCCAATATCAACCATTTCATTTAAAATTGACTTTGTTCTAAATTTATAAAGCCAACTCCATCACAACTTGAAACTAATGTCTTCTCTATTTTCAGGTTCCTTTTGGTGAGATGAATCCCCAAAAACAGAATCACCAACTACTCTATTAGATTACTTCTAAGTGATGCTTCCCCTAGCCCTGAATAAAAGCAAAACACCTAAACACATTATGTCTAAACACAATGATAATCTTAACACATCAGAGTCTAAACACTAGCTTTTTTCTAAACACTTTCTGTCTAAACACCTTCAATTCTAAACATGTTAAGGGTCTAAACACATTCCAAAAAGTGGGACAATATTGTGTTTAGGAATGTGTTAAGGTCCTAAACACCTGTTCTGAGAGTGTAGACGTAAAAAGATAGAGAGCTCGTAAAATATGTTAATACTCTACATAAGGACATAGGTCTCACGGGGCAACATTATCACCAGAACTTGAAAGGCAATTCTAGAACACTGCATTTATATCATGCTCTCCCCTGCAAATCCACAAACTATACAGACCAGAAAACCTAAAACTGAGCCAATCATTTTTTTATAGGACCCTCTCTCCAATATAAATGGTAATCTCATTCAATTTGCACTGAAAAAAGTCTTCCTGACAAAGTGACATGTATACCCATGTCAACTTGATTTGACACAGATAGCACACGTCATTGGGACATGTGCACATATGTCACCATGACAACTGTAGCACACAGTAATATGATTTGACATGCCTTAAAATGCCATGTCATCTGTGAGTTGACTAGGGTCATGGCCATGTCAAAGGCACTTGACATGTGATGGTTTGACATACATAATTGTTCTAGGATATTCCACTAGATGGGGCAAACAACCATTTTGGTACCAGGATTAATCAGTACCAAGAAGTACTACCAACACTTGAGACATTTGATGTATCGGTGTCATTTTGTTTTCATGAAAAGTAGATCACTAAGGTCTGTAAATACTATCAATGAATGGTAGTGAATTCTATGTCATTGTTAAATTTGCATTTGTTATTGAATATCAAAATAGACACCCACCATCCTGAATACTTCAACTGGAGAGGTTAGACACCATATGTGTGGGTCGGTGAAAATATCAAAGGACTGTTCTAACCAACAATCTATAATCTCAGTATCTACAGTACAGGGAGACATATGGCATTGAGATGCACCTCCATGCCTTGTCTTATGGAGTGCATAGAGGTCCTCAGTCAAGTAGAAGTTCTGTAGATAGGAAAAGGTGCCTTAGTGTTGCAGGCCTGTGGGACTATGATATCCCCTGCCTATTATAGGCCTGCCTTGATTGAACCATTGGTACATAGTTATTGACTGCTCTTAACCCTTACATAATTGTCTCACAGTATTACCTAGCACTCAGGTGAATGGATCAGAAATATGTGACGTGTCTTCATTACGCATGTCAAGTGGAGTTGACGAACCAAATATAAGAGGGTCAACCTGATTCGACATGCCTTCATGCATGTCATGTGGGAGACAAATTGTGACCTGTGCAGTATGCGTCAAAGCGATCAGTGTTCTTCTCTCTGTGTGGATGAATCACCAAGATAGATCGACCTTTAAGATCAAAGGAAACTTAACAAAACTGAGGTTTGCCTATGACTCTTATATGATATGGAGGGAGATTTATAAAAGCTGAAGATACAGAGTTGCAATTTCGGTATGGGTTTAAAGGTCCTCTTAACAGTTCCAATCATATGAATGGCTGTTATTTCTCTATAATTTCAAATGATTGTATAACACTTAACTGGACATTCATAATCTTGAAATTAGCTACTTTATGAGGTGAAGTAGAATTAGCTTTTCACAGACTTATCCTTGTATAAAATGCTCCTTTCTGAATGCATCGTTTGGATGTACAAGAATCGTCAGCTTGTTATGAACCACCCTCCAGATGTGGCAATTGTATGCTGATATGACTGATCATATTCTTACACTGTCCAAAAGTCGCCAAAATAACGTAAGAATCTTTGTCCCAAAGTTGCCAGAGATCCATCATTATTTTCAGAGATTCCCTTGCACCACAGTAGTGCCACCGGGGGCTTCTTGTAAAAATTACACTGGTTCAGTGCAATATAATTACCATGGTCCACTGTTCAGTTTTAAGAGGATCCCTGGTAGATTCGACACTTATTTTTTACAGTGTACCTGTATGAATCTGGGGGGGCGATTCATAAAAGGTGACGGCATTTCCAAGTTCAGACAAGTGCTTACCGGGTAATTCACAAACTTGAAATTTGATATTTTGTACAGATTGCTGTCTTCAATTTAATTAGATGACACTTTAGATGACCTTTGGACCCCCTTTGGATCCTGAAGAGAATTCCAATTCTATATCGTCATGCATGTCCTTTCTTTATAAATCACCCTCCAGATGCAAGTAAATTCTCTACAAATTAGTATCAAAGAACTACAGAAGAGGCACTTTCAGAGGACAAACTTCAAGGCAGACGACATTTGTAGGAGTGACGACGTTTGGCGGGAAATAGGCTAACAATAAACAGAGGAGTGGCTAACAGCCATCACCTCTCATCCCGCCTCTCATCATTGGCGTCAGAAGCAGGTCCTAACGCCTCACAAAGACACTAGTTATTTAGTCTACTCAGTCACCCCTGCCCGGCCACGCCCTACTAGTTTGGACGTTTTCGACAAATACTTATCCAGGACCACCTTGTTCTCTTTACTTTTGTGTGCTACTGTTAACTCATCAAGGGCCGCTGATACAGGAGTGCATCATGCTCATTGGTCATCATGATGCACCAATGAAGTGCTGGCGAGTCTTCTTGTCAGCAGTATCAAATCCATAGGGTTGGCTTGATGCCTGAATGTAGCTGTGGCGAGTCACTCGCCAGGGCTACATTCATGCATCGTGACGACCAATAGGCATAAAGCATTGATGCACCACCAGCCCATAAAGAACTAAAGTGTTCGTGGAATGTTGCAACACTTCGGCGTTATATAGGCACTTCCGGGAAGATCCACTAATTGCCATGGAACTTCTTGAATGGTGTTTGGCTCCAGGTTCCGTGTAAAGAATTTGAAGAATTCTAGGCGTATCTAAAGGAATGCTGCAGAGATAGTTGAGACAGGTGAAGAAGTGATTTTTTCTAGTCTTAGACTCCAGTGGCGGATCCAGGGGGGTGGCCCAGGGAGCCTCCCCCATAAAAAAAAAACGAGAGGGAGAAAGGAGAAAGAGGGGAGAAAGGATGGGGGAACAGAAGGAAAAGAAAATTGTATAGATGGAGCCCAAACAGGATTATCACATATCTCTTATTGCAATCTTGATATCTGGCTGAGAATGCCTCAGAATGCACCATTTTACATCTTAGATCCCAAAACTGTATTGGGGGCCATGCACCCCCCCAATACATTGAATGCCAAAAGTTTATTATAAACATTGTATTTGATATGGTGTCAATAATACACCAGAAAGGACTCCTTATGCATATACATGTCTCCTAAATCTGAGTAAACATAAAGACCAATATTTTGGATTTTCCAGACCTGAGACTTAATTTATGTTCAATTAGAATGCATCAGAATACATGATTTCAAGTCTAATCCCTCTATTTTTTTGGAGGCCTGCCCCCACCCCCAAAACGCAGTCACAATTCGGTGCACCTCTTGCCATGCCTGGGCCAAAGTGTACCTCATCAGCATTCACCAGGTCTTGCCCCCCCCCCTCTGTATGTTAAGCATCAATAGTTGATGCGAGTATTGATCACTAGAGGGAAGCCTAGTCCCCACACCTGTACAGGTAGACTGGTCCAAGTATGCTGACCTAGTTAGTGCTTCCCCTGCACGCTGCAGGCCTGCTGCTAGCTCTATGTTGCTCACAAATTTTTTGGCTATTTTCACTATTTGCTGGGCCATAATGGCTGTGAAATGTGACGCGTGTGGGCAAGACTACCACGGGAACTCAAGGGCTTGTCCAAATTGTATATGCCCGAACCCTAGATGGAAGTCTGGACATGACATAGTAAGTCATGACACACCAAAGGACACATCGTCATTCAACCATGACGAGGACGTGACAGGGGACAAGAACGACGGAGTGACCGGTACAAACACCATCGATCCCCGACAACAAGGCACAGCGCCCGGGCGGACAAGCCCGGTCCCGGGAGATGACACAGCAGACCCAAATGTTGATCTATTGCGTGAAATAGAGGCTGAGAGGTCCAGAAAATGTGAAATCGAGCGGATTTCTAAGAGACGTGAGCTGGAACTAGAATTAGCTACCATCAGGGCAGAAAATAAAAGGACGATGAGGGATTTGGACGATGGCATTAGAGCTTGGCAAAGTGCCATGTCAATCTACGGAGACGGGGCGAAGGGTCTGGCAGGGACGATTAGCCCCAGTGCAAAGGCTACTGAACATGGTACACATAGTCTACTTGAAGGTGCCAATGTCAGAGACACTCTGCACCAAAGCCATACAGTCCTACCTGATCAAATGGTCCACGGCCCTTCGCTGGTCCCTGACATGAACTCATTAGCAGACCAAGCACAAGCGCATCTCAACATTCACTGCGGAATCCAAGATGGCGGACCCCTCCTTCCGGTTGGCAAGATTCAGGCTAGTAGCAAAGCTGTTTCAGGCCAAATAGGCCTTCCACATGCCTCCGTGGTCGAAAAAATTTACTACAAGGACTCAGTTGGCATGTTCCACGAAATTTGTAGTCCAAACATGCCCAACAATGAGCAAAAAAGCTCAGGAGATCCAATGCTCAGCGGAGGACCGGTTGTCAACAAAGCCTCCAGTGGTCGCACGCTCACCGAAGGTGCAAGTTATCAAGAATATCTGTTGTGGAAGCAAGGTAAATTAGTTGGCAATGCTGAATCTGGTGTAAATAAGGGTGTTATTACTGCGCCTCAGGGTTCTCAACCGCTAGGTGGGACTGAAGGACCCACACCCCTGGGGGAAGTTAGTACTCCTTTGCTTTTGGCTGAACCTACTAGTAAACCTCACCGTATTATTCACAACGGAAGTGTATATGAATTGTCTAGACCAGCTGTACCTGCAGCACCCAAGAGAGTTATCCACCAGGGCCAAGTTTATGAGTTAGTTCAATCACCTACAGCTACCCCCGATTGGCAGCGGCTCAACAGACGCTTCAGACAGGATTATCCAGCGCGGGATTATCTACATCGTCACTAGGCCTTCTAGATGGAGATACCAGCAATTTGTTTACGGATAAACAAGTTCAAGGTATGCCTGACCTGGATTGGTTAAATAATTTTAAAATGCTGTCAGATACTACAAAGCGCAAGCGTTCCACTAATAAGTTACGCCCTGACTTCCACATTGATGTTGACAAGAAATTCGAAGAAATGAGTCTTCAAGAGCTGGTCAATGGCATGAACTGTGTTGCGGACTACATAAGTAATTCCAATCTCCCTAGGGTCAGTCTAGATGGCTACAGAGCACATATGCGATTTGTATCATTAAAGGCTCAAGGAAATGCTTTCTCGTCCAAAGCGCTTTCTAAATATGATCATAAGGTTGTGACAGATGTTATAGAAGGCAAATTGGCGGATTTTGAGGCAGGGTACAAACCAGCCATTGAAGCGCATTTGAGTGCTGAGCATATGTGGGTTGTAGAGAATTTATCCAATCCCAATTCCAATTCTCAGGATAAGACCAGCACCAAGAACAGACGCCGGCGTCAGTGGGGACAGCGTTCTGACAACTACACCACTGGTTGGCCTACCGATGTGTGCTGGAAATGGAATCTTGGGTCTTGCGACTATGACCCATGTTATAAAAAGCATGCCTGTGCTACATGTAGGGGGCAACATAAGAATAGGTTCTGTAAGAATGATGATTCCAGTGCTGCTAGTGCTGCTCCGCAACAGTCTTCGGGCCCTCATGATAAGCAGGAAAAACACAAGCCATAACTGGATGACTTATGCTGGCTGTGGCTGGGGAGTGACGATAGAATTACATGTGCACCGTCTTTATCAAATTTGTTGAGCACCTATGTTGACCTTGCTCCCCTGTGGGACTGTAATATTCCTTTGTTTGTCCAAGGAGTACGCGCTCAATTTAAACCGTGTGGCTGGCGCAAAATGTTATCAGGTGGTGATGACCAGGTGTTCTGTAAAGATGCGTGGGATTTTAATTCCCACTATTTATTGGATGGCGTCCTACACGGCTTCAAGCTGGTGGACCCTGGTGCCCCCGTTTATATATTTCTGCAAAAATTATTCTTCAGCCACTAATGACGCTTTCAGTGCTATTGACGCTATCGTATCAAACGAGTTAGAGAGTGGTAAATTGTCTGTTGTTAAGGAACAACCAAAATGCATTCATGCATTAGGTGCGGTCACCAAAACCGGTGGGGGCTATCGTCCAATTACTGATGCTAGTAGGCCTTTAGAAAAAAGTATTAACAATTTTATGGACCAGACATTCCATTCTTTTAGCTATGAGTCAATTGACAATGTTTCGGCCCTGATGACACCTGGCCCTTAAAGGGTCTTGCCCCCCCCCCCTCTGTATAATCCTGGATACGCCACTGCGGGCATGGTTTTGTTTTGCAGTTGCACTCATTAAAATTCTCATTATCATCAGGAATTCTTTTTATATCCAATAGTCAAAATATGATACTTCAGAGTTGTTGATATTCTCTACGTCAAGTGAAAACAACATGCCTACATATTTGTTTTAACGCATTCATTCAAGCAAGTTTCCACCAGATATAATTATAAAGAATCGAGAAAAATAAGAATGAAATAAGAAGTAGAAATTCAGTTTCTAAAATACTTTCTCCAATTTTGAAGGTTGTTAGATATAATTTAATGTTCAAACTAGCCTAGGTTTTCATGGAAGTACTAACGAATTTCGTTTTATTTTCCAATCAGGATGGGTCTGCAGAATGAAAAGACCTGGCCTCTTTGATATTTACTGAATCGCCTCCTTCACACTTTGAAAATTCGATTTACGCCCAGCCTGTAATACCCACGGAATGGAACTGTGTGTAGATTACAATTGATTGAAAAGCTTTGGTAACTGCATTTCAGCTACTCCACTGACCCTAATCTGTTATCATGACATTTCCTGACCTTCGTTATTCATATTTTATGATTTCTGTCTTATTTCCACACATTTGGCATCTTCCATGGAGATGTACTTCACACGAATATTGTATTATTCAATCCATCAGAGCAGCATATAATTGGTCTGGAGACAATCATAATTAAACTATTTTCATTTTTAAAATTTTGTCCCCACTCAATCAAGGTCTAATAGCCACTGACGGACTAGTTTATACAGGCATGATGATTTAAAAAGGAAACTGACGACCTTTTATACGATGCAATTAGAATATGTACGGAGCATCTTAGAATGGAAATAGATAAAATCCAGATCGATGCCTGCATTTCCTGTGTTACAAATATACCTAATATGTAATTAGAATAATATAGAGATAGCTGTCACTAGCTTAAATAGAACTCTTTGGATGACATTTGGGTCCTGACGAAAATCACTATTCTGTATCGTCAGTTTTTATGAATAACCCTCCTGAAACTGGTGTATACTGCAGGGGCCTATTTCAATTTAGCTACCGATCTGAAATTTCACAGACGCTTTGGCTATAGGGGATAAGCTCCTCTAAGCGATTTTTGCATCTGTTCTGACTAAATGGGACACACACACTGACTAAAATGTGGTATTTGTTATCATTGCAAGGTACAAACTATATGTTGAGGGAGTTGTTTTGGGATGTTAATGTGTGCGATCTCAGGCATGCTGATGTTATGTAAATATTGCAAACTTTCGTATATTTGGGGGGTCTCTCCAATTCAATATCAGACAGCTTTGATTTTGTTCCAGGACAATATCCTGTGGTCTTTGTCAGACTGCTGTGTTGCTATTTATATTGTACCATGTTGTTGTTTATATAGCAGAACAGGGGCAACAATCCTTTCTTGATCAGTGTGACATCTCAGTCTCAGATGTGGAGTAAATATAAACAGAGTTATAGTCTTTCTTTCTAAATTTTATCAGAAAGCCACCATTTCCGTGCATTTTCATTCATGATTGCAACATTGACACAATGTGGTCGACATATCACTATCGTTTCTGTATGCATGGAATGCATACCTGAGATATGGAGATGCGGAAATTTCACTATTTCTTTAGGGAAAATAGAAATAAAATGCATCGGTGCGGCCCTTTTTAAGTGATATGGTGGCCAAGTGGCCTAATCTATACTAGTGGTCCATGATGTTATCAATGATCACTCCCTAAGATCGGTCCCTATGCAATCATTCACGTACGATTCTCAACCCCCTCCCACAGCCGAGAGTTACATCCGTGCCGAAGCCAAATCCTGAGAGAAGGAATCATTCTAACTTTGATTAACTATAAACATGATGGAAGCTCCAAATGGAATGTCTAGACAAGTGAAAGGATTAAACATCGTATAGAGTTCATCTTAAGGTTACAATCGCCCTATGAGTGGGTGGATCTCTTGTTCTACATTTAACCCTTTAACTCTTGTTCTACATTTAACCCTTTAAGGGCTGCCAATGCACTAATGTACCATCCCCATTGGTCACCATGATACATGAATACAGCCTGGCGAGTATCTCACCAGAACTGCATTCATACCGCCCCTTCGAAACAGTCCCGGAGGATCCCCATGATGCTCCAAAGAAGTGTTGGCGAGCAGACTTGCCAGCACTTCATTGTTGCATCATGACGAGCATTGGGCACGATGCACTCCTACATCAGCAGCCCTTAAAGGGTTTTAATGATAACTTCACTAGAATAGAAATGATCGTGAGACGGCAATTACTTTAGATGAAGATCTGAAGGACAATGCACAGGATGCTATGACTGATGGTTATTTTTAAATTGCTATCCCGATTAGTATGAGTAAGAAGCATGTGGCTTTGACCACAGGGGTAGGGGTTGCATCCCTTCCTGGCTGCGATGTGTGAACAACGAGATCTGATCACTGCGTGACGTCGTATGTGACGTCAGAAGCAGTCCGTCATGTCACGTGTGACGTCACGATGCAATGGTGACTCTCATCAGCAAAACTGAAACCATTAGTAGGCATGCAATGGGCGGCACGCTTCCGTCTCTGTGTAACATTGTAATGATCCCATGAGAATTGCCCTGATTTCATTTTTTCCCCAATAATTCTCATCCTGAATTTTCAAGAGTTTTGTAATCTTTAGTATATACTTTTTTAATTTGCCATAGTTTTAGAGCCCCACTAAATCACCCAGCACCACTGCCCCCAGTGGGGATTGTCTCCACACGTGTGACCTAGGAGTGTATAGATGAATGTGGTATGAAAGGGTGACCTGTAACAGAAGTTGTTGATAAAGGATTTTTGATGTACCGCCCCTGATTGTTTGTTTGTTTGTGTAATGGTTCGTATCGACTTATATGTTGGGTGGCTCGTTGGCTCGCTTATCACTAGAGATACCAACACAACATGAGTAGTTTGGGTTGGGCAAAGCCCCGGATACCCCTACCTCTCGGGTAGGACTTTATTTAATGTTCAGTAGGTAATAACTTAGCGTCTTGACTGGACCATGTCCAGTCCCCTTCTGCCGCTCGTCCAGCTTCTTAGTAGAAGCTGGACGCGAGGCATGGTGCTGCCCCCTCTTGTACCAAGGGGTATCGCAAAGCGACACCTAGCTGGCATAGAAGGAACAAGCACCACACGAACACGTCTCTCGGATGAACGGCACTAATATATATACAACGATGCCGGCCCCTACACCACCCCCACTAGACTATACCTAGGGTTGGGTGTATTTAATAAATACCTATTGTTCACTTTATACAATAATAAGTTATACATACATAGGTAAGTTTATACGCAAGTGTTCGTATAGATTATAGAACATTAAGGGGCATTATAAATAATATGTACATGATGAGGCATCGTCGCATATAACCCGAAGTAACTAATAATAACAATTAGGAAGTGGTGCCTTATGCACCATCGACCTAAGGTAGTAGATGGTAACAATGTTACAGTGTTATTATAGTATTAGAGACGCGATAAAAAGTGGTAGATATGTCGTGAAATGGTATTAACAATGTTTTACAGTAGTAAATAACCGACCCGAGGTGGGGTAAATAACCCGAGAAAAATTTTGTTTGGTTTGATTACAAGAATATAAATATTATATAAAAATAGCTTTACACAAAATTTTAATACTGGTAATAATAGACGTCCTACCAGGGTAGCAGGATCGCCCTTACAAAATACCGGACTTCCGGCGAATCTGGAACGACTGGTTTCTGCAGCTCCACCCGGCGACATATATGTGGTGGCAAGCCACGTTGCTGTTATGGTGTGCCCTGATGAAGGTGGGAAGATGGAGCCCCGGTTAGGTGTGGTAATCCTCTTTGTGTTTCGGGTTAGTGTCCACCTTCGCTGCAGGTTCGGTCCCAGATCGGCGAGTCCAGTGCAAGGATAAGTACCTCTGGCATGATAAATGCCTTTACCCTCGGGTACTACAAAACACCATCAGATGGACACTTAAAGATCCTCCGGATCAGTGTCCATCTTCTCAGCCGACTCCGCTGAGGCAGCCGGAGCCGAGCTGCTGCAACTGCTCACAGAGAGCAGCGTGGAGGTCTCGCTGGGCGTGTCGCTCCCCGAGCTCAGCGCGCCCATCACCGCGGACGGACTGTCCACTGCCTCGGGTGCAGGTAGAGCAGCCGGAGCGGGTGGAACAGCCGGAACGGGTGGAGCAGCCGGAACAGGTGGAGCAGCCGGAGCGAAGGACAGGGACGACGCAGAGCCGTCCCACTCGTCCAGGTGCTTCCCGAATGCGAGGAAGAACTTGAGGTCAGCCTCCTTGTACCTTCGAATGTACCCGGCGTTCTCAGCGCGGTGGAACTCTTTAAGCTTTTCAGCTTCCAACTGCTGGCGCCGGCAGGATTGGATTGCCTCCTCGACATTCTTCCTCTCCTGCACCTGAATTTTCACTTCCTCCCTCTTCTGGACCTTGTAGACCAGGTTGAAGGTGGCTTCAGTCATCACACGCCAGTGGTCAAAAACCATAGAAACAGAGCATATCCTATTTTTGGCACTTCCGTCGGCCCCTGTACTTAGATTTTTGATTTTTTCTTGGATTTTTTTTGCTAATATCATCGGGCTAGATGAGTTCTTGATGTTACATATAGGTTTTTGGGGTGGGAAATTGATATTTTAGTCTCCAGGGCCTCAAAATAGGCCAAAATTGACCCTAAATGAGCAAAATAATCCCCCAAAATATATAAAAAAAATATATTTTCAGGAAATCGTACCAAATATGTGAGTTTCCATTTAAGTTACATACATTTGGTGGTTGGACATTGTATTAGAGCCAAACATCCCCCAACTGGCCTGACTTCTTGTATAGTATGGGAGCATTTGAAGTTTGGTGAAGGTGTGTGTCTTGGCGAGTGATTATGCCTTATACCCCCTCCCCTAAAAAATCAGAGAGATCCATGGGTTCAAAAATGCCTTTAAAAAATAGAGCAAGGTTATATCTAACATGTGTAAAAAAATGGGAGGGCTCCATTAATAAACATGGAAATGAAAGGCTCATACCTCATCTCAGCAAGACAAGCCATTCTAGGGAAGACAATTTCGGGAAGACAGAATAAAATAATTTTTCCTCCTCCTGTTCAGGATTTGAATATTTAACTCTTCTAAACATGTCAGTAATTTACCCCTATCACATACCTAAGTGACCAATGTGTAAAATGATTATTTATTGCCTATCCTCTGCAACAGCAGAGCTTGGAAGGAGATTTTTGTCTGGGCGAGATAGTGTCTTGGCGAGTGATTTTTGAGTAATATGCCAAGTTTAGGGCTTGATTTTTTAAATAAATAATTATCATATCATCACAAAAGTCTCAGATCTTGACCATTTTGACCTGTAGATTATGGAAATCAAGTTTATATTAATGGCAGAGGTGTCCTTATTGTCATAAAATCCACATACTTTTGATAAATGATTATCACGATTCCATTGCCATTTCTGTCTTACCAAGGAAATAAATGATTTTGACCCTGCTGTATACAGTTGGTATACTTAACTATTCTAAATATGTCAGTAATGTTCCCCTATCACAAACCTAAGTAAACAATGTGTAAAATAGTTACTTATTCCCCATCCTCTGCAACAGCAGAGCTTGGAAGGAGATTTTTGTCTGGGCGAGATAGTGTCTTGGCGAGTGATTTTTGAGTAATATGCCAAGTTTAGGGCTTGATTTTTTGAATAAATAATTATCATATCATCACAAAAGTCTCAGATCTGGACCATTTTGACCTGAAGATTATGAAAATCAAAGATTTTTCCCCCATTAAAGGTATATACCATCTGAAAGTAGATGTATTGGGCATTCTCCTCCATATGATTGATAGTTCCTATCTATCTCTCTCTCCCTTTTATGAAGAATGACAGATAATGAACATTTTCTTCCCTCAATTTTACCTAAAAATCCAAGTGTCAGCACTGGAGGGAAATGCCCCATTGCCAAAGAAAAATCACAGAATATCTTATCACAACTCTCTAAACCCAACATTTAGACCCAGTTGTACAAGGATAATAACATAAAAGACCATTATTAATATATAAAAGCACATATAGGAGGCCTTAGGGGTATTTACCCCCAATTATCACTCGCCAAGACACTGTTTCCAGGGTATGTACCTTTGGGGCGTTGCCATGGCAACCGTTTTCATATTTAACTAATAATATCTCGTGAGGAGGTACCCCAACACCTATACACTATCCACAAAAAAAATCTTTAAGATAGTCCTAGGTTTGGTTCCAGACCCCCCCCCCAGCCCAAGGGGGGGATATGCTCTGTTTCTATGACTTATGACCCAGTAGTCGACTGACTTCTGGCGATGCAATGCCTGCCATTCCCCCATCAGGTCATTCTGGATCTTCGCCGTTTGAACGTCGCGATGATCGACAAACGTGTTCGGATCCTGAAGACCTGACAGAGTACCTGATATGAGTTCCATAACGGGCACTCGAGGGACCGTTGGTGGAACTATAGCTGGTGGAGGCGCGGGAGCCTCCACAGTGGCCGGCGGAGCGCCTGTTGGAGGGACAGAGGGACCCTCAACTGTAGCACCTCCTCGGCCTCGGCCACCGCCCGGGGGAGCTCGGGTGGACTCCATTCCACCACGGCCTCTACCCCGGGGTTTTGACCGGCCCAAGGGGGTTAGGACCTGAGATTCGGGTCCCGCTGGTCCCATGGAAGGGAACTTCGCCGCGTACTCACTGTACGTGGGGCGCTTGCCGGAAGATCCCTCACCGGCCCACCAAGATGTGTACCCGGATGGGGGAGCGAAGCAGTCGCTCCCGTCATCCTGGCTGCCAGAGGCTTCACCCGGGGGTTGCTCCGCGAGTGCAGGTGGTGTTGCTGTGGCCGGAGTGGCCGCCTGGCTAACCGCCCTACGGGTCTGGTTGCTAGGCATATCTAGAGCCGAGACCTGTTGTCCCGACTCGTGACGATCAGCTGGGTTGGCTGGTCTAGGCTGGTCCTTATTACCCGAAGGGCTTACAGACCGGTCTGCGCGGGTCCTCTTGGAAGCACTGGCAGCCGTGGCTGTGCCTCCGTTAGGACCCTTCGAGCGGGCTTTGATTTTCTCCCGCTTGTCGTCTCCCCTCCACTTCTTCACCTTCAGGTGCACCTCGCTGGGCATCCCGAAATTGGTGGAGGAGAAGTTGATCTAGAGGAAGGCTAACAAGTTGCCACTCCTCCACGAGCAGAATCCGGTCTCGAATGCCTGCTCCTTGATGTCTTTGACACTCAACGAGGCCCAGTTAGCCAGGAGCTCGTTGAAGCACTTAACGGCCCGTTTTCTCGTCTTTTCCAGGCCGGTGCCATGGGCTTTCTGCAGATCCAGAGCCTTGTCCCGACGCCGGTTAGTAGAAAACGTGCCGTCACACAGTTTGTTCGGACGGTCTACGAGCACACACATCATCATGGGCTTGTGGTGCATGTGGTGCTCCACTATGTGTCGAGCGAAGCGAGGCTTCGTCTCAAACACCTTCTCTCCAGTGAGAGCCAGCTGGCACGATTCGAATGGGCACCTCCGGCGGTTGCCGGATGGTCCCCATTGGGTCATCGCCCATTGGACTTTCGTCCGGGCCTCGTAGCTGTAAATCGACCCCAATTTGGATTTGAGCTGGTCAATCCAAATGAGGTAGAATTTACCCACTGGCGTATCCGAGGGGCCGGACTTCATCCACTCCTCATCATCGCTATCACCGTCCTTATTTACGGCGCCCGGGCACATGTAGTGGACTGTGTCGTAAGCACAGTCCGCGAAGCAGCGGGGAGTCCGTTCTTTGAACCCCTCGGCTGCATTCTTCCACATCCATTTCTGATTGTCGTCTTTCGGGACATCCGTGGTCATCTCTTCCCACGTTGTCACAGACTCCAAATCAGATCTGGCTGACTCGGGCAGCTCTGGGTCGCTCTCGCTTCCCTCACTGTCCGTGTAAATGCCCTCTCCTCTACGGCTAGCTCGGCTGGTGGTAGTAGTACCAGACGAAGCCTTGGTAGAGGACTTGGCGCTCGCCCCGCTGGTGCTGGCAGAGGACGCTGCAGTAACCGAGGTGGCTACTGTGGTTGTTGGTGCTTTGGAGGCGGGCGTCTTCGGGTCGCCCTTACCCCTCGACTTGGTGGGGGGCGTGGGCTCCGCCAGAGACGCTTTCGCTCCATTCTTCTTTTTCCGACGCACGACCTTGGGTGGCTGCGCCGGCACCTCGGGACTGGAATCCGACTGACGTGGATCCTTGTCCTTTGAACGAGGGCTTCTCCTACCACTGACCGGGGAGTCAGAGTCGGAGGAAGCCTTCGCCTTACTTTGGGCCTGCTGTTTTCGGTGGGCCCGACGAGCTGCGGTGAGCTCCTTCTGCTGTTTGGCGAGCTCGGCTCGCTTGGCCTCAACAGCAGCCTGCTGACGCAAGATGTCCTCTTCCGAGATCTCGCCAGGCGCCTCCGGTATGTCGGCACCCGGTTCCTTCTCGGACACGGACCTCTCGATGGCGATCCTAAGGTCTTCAACCTCCAGGTCACTCTCGGTGAGAGGACCCTTTGGTGCAGGCTTGCGGGTCAATCGCTTGACCCGGTCGGTTTCCACCGACGACAGGGTGACAGTGGAGTCTGTATCCATATCTGACTCAGACTCTCTTAGCTCCGCGGCCTTCCGGGTAATGCCTTCGGAGATCAATACAGCTTGGGCCAAGCTTTCGTTGACCGCCATCTTCTCCGCCAACTTTCGATAGTTCCGGAGCCAAGAGACTGGCATACTGTCAGCCAACTCGTCGCTGCACGAGTCCATGACCAGAGTCTTGAAGTCGTCTGGTATGGCCTCGGGCACGCCTGGTTTCACCGCCAGCGGTCTGTACCCGAACATGGAGGCGTGCATGGGGATGTAGGTCCCCCAAGAGGTGTACACGACGCCGGCCTCGTCATCGATGTGAGCCATACGCTCGATGCGAGTTCTATATCCCGGGGGATACATCGGAATGTCCAGGACATCAATTCTATCACCCGAAGCTGCCGCTGTAGACGTGGGCTCCGGGCGCGGTGGTGGTGGAGGTGGCATCCTCTCACTGTCGGTGGCCTCGGCCATCGCAGAGAGCGTAAGGGCTGCCTCCTCTGTTGAAGAGTCCATAGACTCCTCAACCCAAGACGGGACCTTCGGGTCCCCGCCTTCCTCCAACAGAACGTTGGCAGTTTGACGCGTAGCGTCAATCATCCCCTGTGCCATGGCACTGAGGGTGACTTCCAATTTATAAATTGGCAAATGTGTTGGACTCCTCCCGAAGGATTCGTCCAACAAAAGGGGAATAGTTAGGCAAGCTAACTCAACAGCTAAAGGCTGCCAACCGCCAACACTAACCAGAGCGAAACGGGTGGCGTCTTACCGCCACGAGTCCGCTCTAGTTATGAACAATATGACGTCAGACCTCTCGTCTCGCGAGATCCCGCAAGGGCTATCCGGTGACCTAGTTCTGCGCTTTCCCGCCGCACCCGCGGTGCCACCTAGGGGACTAGACCCGAACTAACATTCGACTCGACATGCGAGACGCGGCCTACTACCCGAGTGCTATCGTCTGGAGCTTGGCGGTGTATACAACGCTTCAAAGCGAATGTACCGGTTAATCCGACCGCCACTCACGGGATACAGCTACCCGGGGGGGCGTGTTCGGCATCTCTAGCCGTGGAACGTATGTTAACCGCCTACGGCGGACAACACGCAGCAGCTCGTTGTGTACTGAGTTAGGTTACAGCAGACCTCAACCGGGGACTGCGTCTAACGCCTTCGGTTAGCCTCTTATTCTTCCCGGCTTTACGTACGGCCTTTTCTGGGTTCCGCTTAGCCATGGCGAGACCTTTCCCATACGTAATGCCTTCACTCAGCGAGACATTCTTTTTGACTATTACCTCATCTTCCGGCATTTTTCTCGGCCGGCCTCTAGGGCGTTTCACCGGTACTACCACGCTAGGTCCGCTAGGGACAGACTCAGGTGGTTGGTAACTGAACTCCCTCTCCGCCTCTTCGCGTCCCTTCCAGGGCTGAAGTTTTCCGACATTTGTCTTCCATTTCCTACCGGTTAGGCAGTCCTCCATCATCACCGTGGACTCGGAGATGATGCGAATGATTTTAAATGGACCTTCCCAGGGCGTTACGAGCTTTAGCCGTTCTAGCGGCTCGTAGTACCTTAGTACTTTGTCCCTAACATTAAAACGAATTCTTTTGGCATTGGTGTCATAACCCACCTTTTGCCACTTCGCACTCTTCAGCAGCTCTTTCCGAACGGCCTCGTATGCCTGTTTGAACCTATCCCTTAACGACTCCACAAACAACACGGTGCAAGGCGCCTCCGGGTCTATCCCAACCACTCCATACACTAAGTCGGCGGGCATTATGATGTCCTCGCCGAACACTAGCATGTTTGGAGTGCAATTAGTAGATGAATGGACAGTGTTGTTGTAAGCATGTACTACAAACTCACACTGTTCATCCCAGTCGTCCTGGTGGGTATTAACCAGGGGCTTTAGCACTTGTATCAGGGTTCTGTTGAACCGCTCTACCTGCCCATCCGACTGTGGTCGGTATGGGTTTGTTCGGGTCTTGCAAATAGCTAGGTAATGACACATTTCCTGCCACAGCTCTGACTCGAACTCTCTCCCTTGGTCGCTGTGCATCATAAGGGGAACACCCAAATGTAGCACCCAGCCTTTTACAAACGCTTCAGCGCATGTGGCGGCTTTGTGATTAGGAAGAGGGAACACCCGGGTGTACTTGGTGTAATAGTCGGTTACGACCATCATGCAAGTATTGTCCCGGGGCGTCGTCTTGATCCCGCTGATGATGTCTATCGCCACTCGAGCGAACCTGACACCAAACAATTCCTGGGATAAGGGTTGCTTTCCCCGGCCGGCTCCCGGATTGTTTTTACAACAATCCGGGCAAGTGGCGATCCACCGGAGCAGGTCGCCTCTCATTCCAGGCCAGTAGTAGGCGCTCTATTGACCTCTTCTTACCGAAATGGCCGCTAGTTTGGTGACCATGGCAATAATACATGATATCCCTCCTCATCGGGGTGGGGATCACTATTTGTAACAGCCTACCATTGGTGGGAGTCGTCTTCCACCTACATAGTATACTGTCTCGGATTTCTAGCTCGGTCCATTGAGCTAGCAATCGCCTCGCTTCCCTATCTTCTAGGGATACTAGCGGCCTTGCCGGTTTAATACCTGTCCGTAGGTATTCCATTATGCGCGCAGTGGTGGGATCCGACTGTTGGAACTTCTTGATGGTCTCCGGGGACCAATCGAGGTAGCTACATACAGCCTCCTCCCAGGGGATACGGGGGGGTGGTGTAATTAAATACCAACCCAGCTACCACAGCATTGTGGGCCCCGCAGTCTTCACAAGTGGCATTCTGGCACTTTCGGATAGGTCGCCTCGACAAGGCATCCGCATTGATATGTTTAGCACCAGGTCGGTGCTCTATTTGTTTATGCTCTAATCCAAACTTGGATAGATGAGCTAACCATCGTCCAATCATCCCCTCGGCATCCTTAAAGTTAAGGAGCCACCTAAGAGACGAATGGTCGGTTCTTAAAGTGAAGTCACTTCTCCAGAGAAAATGCTTGAACTTCTTCGTATACACCACTACCGCGAGGAGTTCCCGCTTGGTGGTACAATAATTACGCTGGGTCTTGCTTAGCGTGTTGCTAGCGAATGCTATTGGGACTTCGACTCCGTCCTGGACCTGAGAGAGAGCCGCCCCTATTGCATCATTGCTCGCATCTGTGTCTAAGATGAAATGTCCCTCGGGAGTGGGATATTTCAATACGGGTGTGTTTCTAAACAAATCTTTTATTTTATTAAAAGGTTCTTCTTGCTCGCTGGTCCATGGGAATGGGTCCCGTGCCCTACCCGGGGTCCAGTGAGCTAAGCATTGCATAGGAAAGCTGACACGAGAGTAATTCGGTATGAAATCACAATAGTAGGAACAAAATCCTAGAAATGATCTCACCTCCTTAGCACTCGTGGGTCTTTCCCAATTCTCTACAGCTTCTAATTTCTCCGGATCTGCGCTCACACCACTGGGGGTGATGATCCTTCCCAGGTATGTAATTGTTTTCTTAAACAGGTTACATTTCTTAGGTTTGAGCTTTAGGCCGTTTGATAGTATCCGGCCGAGTACCAATTGCAGATTTGCATGGCATTCCTTAAACGACTTGCCGAACACGACAACGTCGTCCAAGTAGACCAAACATTTCTTCCACAAAAGATCACTCAACAAGGATTCCATCATAGCCTCGAATGTAGCGGGGGCATTACACAATCCGAAGGGTAAGACATTATACTCGAATAGCCCCATATGACTGGAGAACGCTGTTTTCTCCATGTCATCGGGGTGCATCGGTATCTGCCAATACCCGGATTGTAAATCCAAGGTACAGAACCATTGGTTCCCACCCAAGCTATCTAATGTCTCGTCTATCCTTGGTAAAGGATACGAGTTCTTCTTTGTCATACCGTTCAGTTTTCGGTAGTCGACACAAAAGCGGATTGTACCGTCTTTCTTAGTGGTCATACAAACAGGACTGGACCAGGGACTCGAGCTCGGCACGATGACCCCTAGGTCCAACTGTTTTTGTATTTCCTGTTCGCAAATTAACTTCTTCTTAAGAGGAAGTCTGCAATACGGGATTTTAAAAGGTTTCTCGTTGCCCACATCTATGGTGTGCAACACCTTATCGGATCTGCCCACCGGTCCCCCTTCCCTACCAAAAGCACCCTCGTACTTTTGTAGGAGTTTCGCTAGGCACTCCTTATCCTCCGTATTCTGTAAATCTGATTGTTCAATCAGCTTTTGAAATTCTTCATCCAATGGATGCTTACTAACAGGGTTTAGTGGTTTATTGAACCTAGCCTCGGCGACGTGTTCAACCGAACTCATCACACCCACACTGTCGCCTCACTTCAAGTAAACCACTGAACCACTTCGGTTAGTCATGGGTAATACAGTCCAAGCTGCATTAGCCACTAATGTATCCACTGAGTCCAACCCGATACTTGATAAATACACCGTGTCGGGTTTATAGACTCCAGTTTCATTCCTCTGGGCCATCGATCCGCCACAAAGGACATCACAAGTGGTACGCGGTGGGATCTTCACCGTATGTATCACTGATGCGACGAAGACACCTGTCTCAATACGCATTGGACATGCAAGCCATACGGGTTCCGTATACTCATCATACCATCCCTGGGGCCCAAGACGGCCCCATATAAGCTTGCAAAATCCAATCCGAGGATTCCGTCATCACTAACCTCTGCTATAGTTGGCGAAAGAACAAATTCTTTGCCTCCTATACGGATAGGCATAAACGTCCTACCAAAAGTACGCATACTGCTTCCGTTGGCTGTGCAAGCATTTACCCCCATTTTGAGGTTCTCATGGCTGCCGGCCACCGAGTCGAAGAATCTTTTGGACACACAGGAGTGGCTGGCTCCAGTATCCACCAAGAATTCACCTACCCGGCCTTCCACAGATATGGGTACATACCACCGCCTCCCCCCTAAAGGAGAGGGGTTACTGGTAAACTGGTGAAAGTCTCCCGAATCACCAAGATTCAATCCGAGTCCTCTCAAAAATTCCAGACACGGATGACTTGGGGGAAGGCGTGTCCCACACACTCGAATCAACTCCTTGATCCATCCTTCCTCTCCCCCAGTGCGGCCACTCGCCTCTATATGTTCACCACCGTACACATAAGCACTAGGGTCCCTGGCCCCGGCCAAGGTGCAAGGGTGCGCACCCACAGCCACCCGACCTCCAGGTGAATTTGATTCGAAATCTTCCACCAGGTCACCCCCGGTAGCATTTTGGCATTCGTTCCTCTCAGGGTTTATACCCAATGCCGTGGATACAACCCCCACTAGTTTTCCACCTCAGCGGAATCTGTAGCGTTCTCCCCGCCTTCGCCGTTATCTTCGGCTTCATAGAAGGCAGCCATTACCGGCTTAGCAGCGGTACATTCAGAGGAGTAGTGTCCCATGTGCTGGCACCTGAAACACTTAACCGTCCGGCGATCCACTCGGGGCCTTTGCCGACTGGCTTGGAGGGCATCTGTAATTTTCTTACACATATCCTCCATAAGTTTGGTCATGTCTGGAGACTGACCCTTCGCTTTATCAGTGCTTTCAAGAGGCTTGATTGCCTTCTCACCAACTTTCGGGTCACTTCTGACCTCGGATAATGGTCTAGAATCCCTTCGTTTATTAAACGCCTTCCTCGGAATATACTTCCTATCTGAAGCATTTTTCCTTAGCTGCATCGAACAGAAGGTGCCGTCCTCCTGCTCGATTTCAATTAGTTCAAAGTCATCCGAGGTACTATTTACCTCAGACCGCTGAACTACTGATGCTAGGGGAGCCGAGCCAGTGGCATTCGGTATGTCCCCGGCTAACATGGTTCGCTTCTTCACGGCCATATCTATACCATTAAATATGCCGTGCAATGTTATGCCTTCTTTCCAGGCATCTCTGGCAGCAATTTGCTCGTCTCGATCTCTCAGACCCTTAACGAATTGTGTAATTAAATCGTCCATGTACCAGTCCTGGTTTTCAGTACCGGGCCTGGCCTTGCTTAGCAGGGCATGGAGCTCCATACCGTATGCTCTGAAAGCTTCGTTAGGCTTTTGCGTGCGTTTCTTAAAGCGGACCATCGGATCCTCCTTGACCATGTTACACAACAGTCCACTAGCAGATTCTACTAACTGCTCGAAACTTCCTACGAGACCGTACCAGGTCCGCCATTGCTCTACAGCCATGCGACCCGGCCCGCCTTTCAAGCATCTCACCAGATGCGGCTTGGCCTCGTATGGGGTCCAACCATTACAATTCATCACATCGATGAAATCTTCGAACCACTCTTTCCATGGTCGAGTACCGTCGTATTCCTTAGGAATTACGGCTACCCTTCGGGCGGAATTATGAGCATACATCAATCTAGTGCATTGTTGTTTGCTCCACTCAATCGCCTTGGTTTCGTTCAAGGTTCGATTGCCTCCTATTCCACCAAAGCTTGTGTTGCCCGGTGGAGGCGGTGGTGGCGGCTGGCTATACGTCCACTGTGAACCACTGTGATTCGTATAGCCTCCACCACCTTGGTTAGGGCCGGTACCCGAGGTACTATTGCTACCGGTAGTACCCGTAGCACCGCCCCCCCCTTGTGTACTTTGCTGGCCGCCATCAGATGGCTGGTTCCCTGTCGGGTGACTACCATCGTTTGCTGGAGCTTGTTGGCCGCTGTCGTTATCAGCTCCCAACCCAACATTTTCTGTCTGATCCACATGTATGTGGAAGCCACTAGTTTCCGCGCTAATGTCGGAAGCATCCCGAGGTACATAGTCCGGGTCTAAGTTGTGGACTATAGGGACCTCACTTATCCGGACTCTACTAGTTCGGCCGTGCTTATCTTGGGTTCTGATATAAACTCCCCCTTGATCTACATTCCGCGTCGCATTGTCATTGACAAAAGGATTGTATTGCGGATGCTTAGGTGTAGAACAGGAAACTGGGTCCCCTTGTTTAACAAACGTCGAGTTCGGGTTTAAGTCCTTACTCGCAGGAGGAGCATTCGCCTGCTCTTGCTCCTGTAAATAACTCTCCATGGCAGACTTATTTATTGTGAGGGTAGCTACGTCCGTAGTGAGATTTCGCTGCTCCTCCCTTAGCTGTGCATTTTCCGATAAGATCTCGGATCGAATCTTCTCGTTTTCTGCAACTGCTCGGTTACGCTCCTCCTGGGTGGCTAATGCCTCCCGCTTAAAAGTATCCTTCAACAGACGGTACTTTTCACCTTTCTCCTTCTGAGACCGCTGATATTCATTGGTCTCTCTCTTGATCTCGGATTGTTCCGAGACCAACTTGGCCTCCGTCTCTGCCTTACGGAGTTGAAGTTTCTTTAACTTCTCCTCCATGGCATGCAACTCGGATTGTAGTTTGTTTACATCCCGGGCCTTAGCAACCTCCTCGGCTCTAGCCTTTTCGATTGCTCTGAGTTTATTGGCTTCTTCGAGTTCCAGCTCAGCCAATCTTCTCTCTTTTTCCCGTTCGTCTTTCCCCTTTCGCTCCAATCGATGGGCTACAGAAGTTAGGCGATATTTTAGGTCTGATTCTTTTAGAATCGCCTCCTGTTCAACGGATCGTAATTTGCCGATCCGAGATTTAGTCTCCTCTTCTATTTTCAATTGGGCTGCCATGAATTGTTCATGTTGCCTCTTAGCCTGTAACTCTACCTGTTCCTTGGCTTTCAAATAGGCCGAGGTAGTTTTATACCCGGGGCCCATCCGACCTCCGTATATCGACTTGTGGCTGCCTCCAGGGTTGAACATGGAGTCAGACAAGCCTTCGTCCAAAGAGAGGCCTAGGTAATGCTTTTCCGAGTTCCTTGGTTCGGCATCCCGAGGCTTAGTCTTCGGGGTTGCTTTAGGGACCAATGGGTCCTTTATAGCTTTACCATCGTCGCTATCATGATCCGACGATGTCATTAGTGGGGCTACTCCGTTTGCCCCCTTTGGTACCGCTCCCGGGGGGGTCGCGGTACGCTGCATAGGGCTTTGTGCCATTGGGGTACCCAAGTTGCTAGCCGAGCCTGCTGGTATAATAGGACCCAGCTGGCGCCTGCTAGTTATAACTCGGGACCAATCGCTCAAGTCCAAAGTTGGGGGTCTTAATACCCCCCTAAACAGTCCGGTGTCCGGTGCCACCATTTGAGGTGTACCCGGATACAATCTTACGATGCCACCTCCATTACTGGTGGCACCGTCTATTAAACCGGGTGTCGAGAAAACAGTCTGGACACCCTCTGGGTTGAACATTTGTTGTTGACCGGGCTTCCAGTCTAACAACAGATGCTGGGATGTAAAGCCATCCTCTTCGAATCCCTCTAGCCCAGGGCTGGGGGGATCCGCATCGGGTTTCCCGAGGCTTTCGGCCAATTTGGCCGCGCTCCACCCCCGAACCAACTGGTCACGGCACCAGTGTAATGGTTCGTATCGACTTATATGTTGGATGGCTCGTTGGCTCGCTTATCACTAGAGATACCAACACAACACGAGTAGTTCGGGTTGGGCAAAGCCCCGGATACCCCTACCTCTCGGGTAGGACTTTATTTAATGTTCAGTAGGTAATAACTTAGGTCTTGACTGGACCATGTCCAGTCCCCTTCTGCCGCTCGTCCGGCTTCTTAGTAGAAGCTGGACGTGAGGCATGGTGCTGCCCCCTCTTGTACCAACGGGGTATCGCAAAGCGACACCTAGCTGGCATAGAAGGAACAAGCACCACACGAACACGTCTCTCGGATGAACGGCACTAATATATATACAACGATGCCGGCCCCTACATTTGTTTAGTTTTACGTCCGGGGGCCATCGAGGAACTCAGACATTCAAAATTTTTAAACTATTCAATATATAAGTGCATGGGTGTGTGCACACGTGCATATATTTATGAGTCTGCATGTAGCAGTGGGACATGGCTCGTAGCGGTTAAATGCCACTTGCGGCTCAAGGCCCCTCTTCATCGTGGTGCCTCACGCCGGTAAGGTAATATGTCGCAAACTGTACACACATCGCCCAGTCGGTCACATTATCTGGACACCGACGGAACAGCCATTTTGCGATTTTTTTTTCTTTTTGAATGTATATATGATCTATATGTACTTATATAAGTTTGATTCTTTGAGGAAGTTCAGGAGTTCTTTTTGTTTCTATTGTGTTGAAGACAGCTTTCAGTGTTGTTGCATTTTTAAGATATTTTCTTCTGCTGCTTGCAGTCCTGTGACAGTGAATTCAGTCTTGCATTGTTGGCATATTGGTTGGGCTTCACGTTTCAGGTGGTGTTTGTGTGTAAGCCTTGTGTGGCCAATTCGTACACATGTTACTTTCACTTCTTCTGATCTGGATAGTTTTCTTTTTTCACCCTTTCATTTCAGTTGAGGCTGAATGGAGTGTCGCTTGTTTTTCATGCTGCTTATTCCAGTCAGCTTGGCATTTCACTTTCCCATATTTCTTGATTGTTGATGTCAGGTCCGTGTGTGGGATTGGGACAAAATTGAGCCAACATCTAAAGGTGGTTCAGATGGGGCCCATGCTGGGCCCCCAATGACCCAGGTAGTAAGGATACATTGGGCCAATGTCGGCTTATATTGGGCCAAGCATGGACAAGCATGGTCCAATGCTACATTGCTGATTGGGGAAGGTTTACTTCCTACGCCTTTGCACCAGACACCAGTGGAATCAGGTGGAGGTCATTGATTGGTCACACGCAGAGGTAGGGTTAACAGACGGGGGATCCATCCATACTATGGAGAACTCCCTCAGAGTATTATGGACTTCCCTGAGATCTGTGTCCATACTCTATTCCTAAATCAGCCCTATGGAGACAAGTGTGATGTGATCCACGGTCTAACAAGTAAGGCCATTTAATTATAATAACTTGGATTACAGATCCGCCGCTGGGATTTTTGGCAAAGTAGAAAAAATTTTTTTTTTTTATTTTTTTCCTCTGACCGCTGGGATTTTTCTTGGTAAATAATTCTAAAAAAAAAAGTACATGTACATGTGCAAACATCCAACAATTCTAGACCTTTCAAACAATTCACTTCCCCAAAAAGTATTTTTGGTTGTCAAAATGTGACTTTGATAGGGGGGAAAGTGCATTTTTGGGACAATTTTGGTACACTTTTTCCTTTTTGCCTTTGGCCGCTGGGATTTTTTTGCTCTCAAAATCAAACTTTTTTTTTTAAATTTTTTCACCTTTGGCTGCCCAAAATCTCAGCTCAAAAATCCCGTAATCCAAGTTATTATAATAACATGGCCTAAATTACATGTATGGCGGAACCGTGTGTGATTTTTTTTATATTTGAAAAACCTTAGGGTCTAGGTCTATATATGGACGCTTTGATATCCTGCGTAGGCCTACAGCACTACTGCAGGGTGATTCATAAAATGTGACGACCCATCTAGAATTAAATGACGAATTTAGAAACGATCCTTCTAGAAAAGTATTTTTGGAATTATTTGCAGAAAATGCAAATCTTTTAGATCTTTCATGCCCTAAAAGAAAACTTATTGAATTAGTGATCATTGTGAATGAAATAGTGTGTTCCAAAGGCAGTAATTCTATTACTTCCATGAAGTATCAGTATTAACGAATTACATAATTCTCTGGTCGTTCTTCCTTGACGACATCGTGAGTTTTTATGAATCTCCCTGCTGCAGGTATATCTCCGGGGAATATCAGCAGTTCTCTATTTTGCCTAATCCTTTATGTGCCGTTAATGCATGATGCACCAATGAAGTGCTGGCGAGACTGCTCACCAGCACTTCATTGGTGCATCATGCCATACTACAGGGAGTGTATCAACCTCGCAGGGTTGGAATGAAGCATGAATATATCCCTGCCGAGTCACTCACCAGGGCTGCATTCATGCATCATGAAGAACAATAGGCATTATGCATTAGCAACACTTAAAGATTGAACATCGACACGTGAAGAAGATCTGTTACTTTGCTATCAAAGTAGTTGTTCATTCCCAGACATTTTCGCGTACTAAATAGTAGACAGACTGCACACAACACATGCGGTGTAAGGTTTTCATCATTTATTTCTGTCAATGTTGTGTAGAATTCTATACCGCTTTGGTCAATACTCCCACATGTTGGATTTGTACAGGGCTTCGCCGTATCACTAAAAGTCTGCTCAACTTAAATAAGAATTTATTAAACTCAAAATCCATCTCACGGAAAAAAAGGTAGCCTAACGTTCTAACCCATCCATATTTACAGGATCCTGAGAGGCATACTAAAATAAAACAATATCATTCTAGCATGCCGCCATCATAAATATAACATGAAATTTGTATAATATACATATTATATTATAGCATAAAATATATATTATATGGATATAATGGTGAAGTATGCTTTTGATGATCCATATGCGACCAAAAAATACATGTACACTAGTCATCATCGTCAAGTATGCATATCTCACATATTACACAAATAACCATTTTAAAGGCCGCTGATGCAGGAGTGCATCATGCCTATCGGTCGAGCAGTCTCGCCAGCACTTTATCGGGGCATCATGACGGCCAATGAGGTTGATACATATACTGCCAAAGGGTCGGCATGATGCTCCAATGAAGTGTTGGCGAGCAGTCTCGCTAGCACTTCATTGGTGCATCATGACGGCCAATGGACATGATGCACTCCTGCGTCAATGGCCCTTAAAGGGTTATCAAATAAAGAACAATGAACCAAACACATGGTGTTCCAGACACGATGCATATTAATGAGATACTTTGTGACAACCCCAGCCCCTTCCCCAGACTCAGTCAGTCACACCCAAATAGGGTAGATTAACCTCGAGCCGTCCACATGCTTTGAGACAGTCATCCCACTGTACAGATAACAGTTTAAAGTAAAAAAACAAAACAAAAAAAAAACACACGCACAAAAAACAAAACAACATGATAAACGGTTTCTTTAACGCAAAAAGGGGTTCCTTTACTTTAAAAACCATTGGCCAAAAGAAACGGTTTGGAACTGCATCAATTTTGAAAACAGGTTGAATCAATGCTGTCCAACCAAATATATATATATATATATATATATATATATATATATATATATATATATATATATAGGGCATTAGCACATTAGGCTATGGAGGCCGCCATTAGACCCCGACTGCACTATGACTAACACCTTCAGCCCCCGTCTCCGCAGTAAATGCCAGGGATGCTTCCCATTGGTCAATAATACAATAGCCATGTGCCGTATATATATATGACGTCCTCCTCACATTATATATATATATATATATATATATATATATATATATATATATATATATATATATATATGTGTGTGTGTGTGTGTGAACGGCTTAAGGCGAATATACCCAACTCACCCACGCCCACGCACGCCCTCATACAAAAACATGATCACATATTCCTCCTCTTGTAGCCAATATATAATGACCATATACACGCACTCTCTAACCTTTAGAGACCGATAATGCATGGATGCATCCTGCAAGAATGCAGCCCTGGTGCATAACTCGCCAGGACTGCATTCATGCATCATGCCTGCTCCTCAGGGTTGATACACTCCCGAAAGACCAGCATGATGCACCAATGAAGTGCAGGAAGGCAGACTTAAGAGGGCGTTTACAACCACTATCTGTGTAAAAATGAACACTATCTGTAATATCCTTACAACCACTATCTGTAGAAACTTGCGCTATCTGTATCATCTCCTCTATTAACATGTAAAGGTACATAATCAACAACAGTGGATGGGGGAATAGATCTACATGTACCATTGATATATATCAGACAGTGGCATTTTGATACATTTAATGTGATACAGATTAGATAACGGTTGAACAGTGTGCCTCTAACTATAGTATACTTCAGATGGCGACTCTCTACACAGGTAATTGTTGTACAGGACTTTATTGGTGCATCCTGACACTCCATGGTCACGGTGCACTCCTGCATCAGCGGCCCTTACAGGGTGAAGTTAATGATACTCCTGTTGGTATAGCGCATCTATCGTCTACACCTGTGACTTCCTAGAGAGTGAAGTACAAAGTTGGTATGGCTGTGGTGTAAATCACTGATTAATTATCGCCCATGTGTGGGAGCTTCTTTTTCCTAACCCTTTAAGGGCTGCTGATGCATTAATGCATCATACCAATTGGTCGCCATGATGCACCGATGAAGTGCTGGTGACACTGCTTGCCAGCACTTCATTGGTGCATCATGCCGACCCTCCCCGAGGGTTGGCATGATGCTCGAATGATATTCAAATGAAGTGCTGGCAAGCAGTCTCGCCAGCACTTCATTGGTGCATCATGACGACCAATGATCATGATGCATTAATGCATTAAAGGATTAATCCGTATTCACAAGGCTAAGAATACATAGGTGCATATAATTTACTCCAGGGGTGGCACCTCCAGTAGATTAAAGGACCCAGGGCAGTAGAAGTCTCAAATAGTGTGTTACTGTTGTTGCTTGCTTTCCTTGGTCAAAACCCTTTGAGGAGCCGCAGATGCAGGAGTGCATCACGCTCATTGGTCGTCATGATGCACCAATGAAGTGCTGGCGAGTCTGCTCACCAGCACTTCATTGTAACATCATGCCGACCCTCTGGGGGTGGAGCAACCCTGTAGGGTCAGCATTCGTAGGGTTGGCATGATGCGTGGATGTAGCCATGGCGAGTGACTCGCCAGGGCTGCATTCATGCATCATGACGACCAATGGGCATGATGCATTAATGCATCACCGGCCTTTCAACGGTTAAGGGTAGGACTGAGTCAGCGGAATGGCTTGAGAAGTGTAAAGTTCGCCGGCGAACCAGAGAAATATTATGATGAATGTTCCATGAGCAGCACACGAGCATATCGAGAGCTGCTCTCTATAACTAGTTATGTCGACACACTGAACAGGCACACGTTTCTGCCGACTTGAATGTAAATCGTTGGATACCGTCTAAACACCGTGCTTCAACTATGACCTGCAAGTAGAAAATAAATTGATAATTATTAGTAATGTATTATGGAATCTTTTGATGAAATCATCAGACAAGTAGTATTTGGTATGGATAACAGTTATTCTTCGGATCTTTAAAAGAACAGACCACCCTATTTTCTTGATGTCTTCTTTTTGTAGGTTTTTTATTGAATAATATGACCAGGCATATCTGCTAGCATAAGGGCAGGAGGCAGGTTTTTGTGCTGCATTGTATGATGTCACAATTGGTCAAAATGCACTATATGCTGCATTAGATCATGATTGGAGGCTGTTGTAAAGAGGTCCCTTATTAGAATACCGATGTGTATATTTTCATTCTATCATCTAGGATACCTCAGCTTGCCTACCTGATGCTAATTGTCAAAGGAAATAGCCAGGTTCTGTCAATGATACATATGTGGGTAGCACTCTTTGAAGATGAACAGTGCTGTGCAGTCAATACTATATATAATACATTTGCCCGATTGAGATGTCTTACAATCCATCAGATAAGCCTCTGTCCTGCCCTTATGCTAGCAGATACGGTACTAAGTATTCCATGGGTCATCTTTTTTTTTCAGTATAAAGCCTACAAAAAGAAGACATCATGAAAATAGGGTGGTCTGTTCTTTTAATACAACCACCTAGCCAGATTTGTCATGGGACACTATCACTGATATTTTCTGATACATCCACTATAATTGTAGATTACATGTACATCCTTCCTTATTTCTCTCAGTGGCCACAGGGACATTAATTTAGTAGCGGCAATGTTAGTTTCCCCAGCTATCAATATTTGATTAGTCATTAGTGGCGGTTCCAGAATTTGAAAAAAGGAGGTGGTGTGCCTAGGGCGCTCCCCTTATTTTTGGCCGAAGTTGGGTCAACTTTACAGCATTCACTTTTAGAGAAATAAGTTCATCTGTATAGGTTGATCAAATCTAACACAAACTTCACAAATTCCACATGTTGCAGAACACGCTCCTTTCTCGCCTTACTGTATACAAACAAAATTCCTTAGGGTATATTTAGTATTGATTTGTTTGACTGGCTTTAAGCCAGACAGTTCACTACTCATCCTGCAGCTAAAAAGTCCACCAGCTGCTTATCAGCCTATTTATTCACATACCTGTAAGGATGTTGGGGGGGGGTACTGACATTTTGAGTGTAGGTAGCAACTGCCACCCTTTTTTTTTGAAAACTGAAAATGAAGTGCCCCCCCTTGCCTACCGCCCATTTATTTCAGGACTTTGTAGCAATGCAGAATGAGCACTTGGTAAAATGCCTTGGCTTTTCACACCTTTGTGTCACAGGAGCATGGTGCAGTGGTTCACTCAGGTGTCAGATTTGTGATACTAACCGTAGGAGTAGAAAAAAAGGGGATGCGGAGGAGTGGGGAAACTTAGGATGAACAATTATAGTTAATCCATCAAGTGCTAAATGGAATGTTATAGAACTGGCTTTGTCTCTCTTCTCTCTGATCTGCAAAGTACCAGAGTGATAATAATATCATCAATTAAATCTATTGACAGCCATGTATTTGAATATGGATAAATATATTTCTACATTGGTAATGTTTGTCTCTGGTATAAGTTAGGGGGAAGTTTACTGGCCCCCTTTTCGAGATGCACTGAGTCACCGGTCCTGTGTGTCATCTCACCGGTCCAGGTTTTAAGGTCCATTTGGCAGTGGGTCCCCCATCTGAACTTGAGTACCCACCCTCATGGAAATAAGCCCCTAGTCCTTGGTGATACAAGGAGCTGACTGCCCCCCCCTTTTCAGCGATTCTCACGTATGACCAATCTCCTTATTTCGGCTAAAGAGGCATCTAACTGTAAACTACAGCCAAAAAGTAGGGGGTACGTGTCCCTGACCCTCCAGCCTAATTCTGCCACTGTGATTAGTGTTGAGAAGTGGTTGAATTTCAAAGTCAACATTACAGTGTTAAGGTCTCTTATAGAGAAATGTGTGTGACTTCATAGGTTAATCAAATTTAACACAAACTTCACAAATTCCACTTGTTGCAGAATACGCTCCTTTCTCGCCTTACTGTATACAAACAAATTCCTTAGGCTATAATTATTTAGTAGTGATTTGTTTGACTGGCTTTAAGCCAGACAGTTCACTACTCATCCTGCAGCCAAAGAACCTACCCGAGCCTATTTATCCACATACCTGTGAGGTGTTAAATCTGCCTGACAATGAGCACTCCTATCTGCCAACATACTTGTCTGTTGGCAAACATGCCCCATAAACAGCCCTTCCAGCTACCCTTTAGGGAGTGGTCATTATTTATCAACCGGGGGGGGGGGAGGTGGGGGGGTTTGTGCGGAAAGGGCAAAATATTTTACGCCCCCTCAGTGGCAGTCAAAATTCTTCACGTCCCTCTTTAATCTATAGTGTCTGGCCTTTTTGCTAAAAAGAGGGTAAAGTGTATACGCTCCCCCTGTGAAGAGGGGTCAAAATTTTTTTTACGTCCCCCTCAGGAGGGGTCTGAATTGTTTACACACCCACTCCTGTTGATAAATAGTGGCCACTTCCTTACACTCAAAAATGTAACACAGTCTTGTTTGTTCTTTGCATATGTTATCTAGATGTCTAGTAAAATAAACCATGTATAATGTAACAAGATGGTAAACACTCAAAAAGCCAGTACCTCATGCAGGCTTTGCAGTATATTAAGCACAAAACTCAGCTGCCGCTTTTTCATATCTATATTTAAAAAAAAAAAACCATAGTGTTGTAGATTTTAATACAATAGTAGAGAATAGTCCTGTGAGACATGGCGTGGCGACTTGTAATCTGTGTCTAGTTTCAGTTGGTGAGACAGATAGGGCATACTATCATCTGGGCTTTTGGTAGTATATAGCACAAATTCAACCTGAACTACCCACTGCAGCTAAGTACTAATAGTCTGTAGACTGTCCATTCTGCATGCACCTCACTCAGCTGCCACAGGGACCTGTCTTATTCAATGTTTAATGCCATAGTCAACAGGTGTGTCATTATGAGTGTACACTGTCTCAGATTACCAGGAGCCTGCTCTGCCTGCCCGCCCCCCCCCCCCCACACACACCCAACTGCCAATCACTTGTAATAGTCTGTACCTCATCATGGGCCAGTGGTCAGCAAACCGGCCAGATCACTCCACCTCTCTGTAGAGGGGGAGCACAGTGTAAGTACCTCGGTGTACATACATGTTTTCAGTGTTCCACAAAATCGTTTATATAATGAAAGGAGTAATCAAATTAATCTTTCATCACCAATAGTAGATACATATTCTGAGATAGCATTATTTCAATGTAAACTAAAAATTTTACACAGAAAAGAATGTAGCAGTTCCACAAGGTGGCCTTACACTTCAACCTCTTCTGATTTATAAAAATGCACATATGGCAACACACACTTTAGCACTGATTTCTCCATAGAGATCTTTGACAGTGAATACTTTGTTCAAATACAGAAAATATGATCCAATTGTACCATAACCCACTGAGATATAACCTGTACTATATATATATATATATATATATATATATATATATATATATATATATAGTAGTTTCAAAACGAACAATTCTAAATCAAAGGCTACAGGGATGCATTTCTGAATCTTAAAATGCTCTAATGCTAATCTGCCATAGGGCTCCAAATGATGAAATGTCTTATCTGCGAATAAAATCAAAAGTATGAGATATATTCTGAAAATTCCTTCACTGATAAGTAAAGTACACACACTGTTGTTATTACATTAGAATAGTGAGCAGGAATAGTCCATAGCAGAGGAGCCACAAACAAAAATAGATTGCAAGGCCTCCCTATCCCTTACACCGTGGCGACTGTGAACCATACACTAGTCTACTCATCTCATGAGTAGTACTCACTAATCGCCGCGCTAATTATTAGTGAAGTCTGAAGAAGTGAAATTTGAATTTTGTAATGGTGTATGGGAACCCCCTGTAATAAGGTATTATCAATGCCTACCAATTGCAAGGGGTCAAAATTGCAGAGGTTTGAGAGCTACATAGCATGTGTGGGATTTGTGCTTTGCAGATGTTAACGCCATCCAGGCCCTGTTGAATCCAGGTGTCAACAATGCAACTACAATGCAATTTTAACAGGAACGTTTCTGCAATTCAGTCATCTGGTACAATTTAGTGCTTTCCCATTCTATTGCAAGAGGGGGATAAACTGCATTTTACAGGAGTTACACTTTCAAAATCCAACAGTTACAATCAAAATAACCTCTCATCTTTGCAATATAGACCCGAAGAGACAGGTAAGCTGTTTTCAAATGACTATGCCATTAATTTTGATATAAAATTCCAAGCTTACTAATGTGGACTTGCAAACACAATGCCAAATTGTACCAAGATTGAACTACATGTATGATCTATGCAGCATAGGTAAGGGATTAGATAACAGAGTGGAACTTGGGTTGTAAATTGAAGTGAACAAGTGTTGTTACATGTCCAAGATTTCCTCTGACGTTCTGTATTTTGTAACAGAATCTGGTAAATTGTAGAATCCTTTCAAATATACAAGAGGAAATATCTAGATCTAGATTTGTCACCCAATCCGCAGGAGTTTCCTTGCCATTATACTTCACTGTTGCTGTTATACCTCTTGGAAAAAGATTGCTGAATTGCAGAAACTTTCCTGTAAAAATCGTGTCGTGGGATTCGATCTCATCCATTTCCCAAAAGTTTGGTGAAGCTATCTAGCGATCGTAGGTCCTCCATATTAGAAAAGGCAGATACATGGGTCCATGCATGCATTCCTAACTAACAAGGAAATTTCGACCATTTACGCTGAGTGGGTTTTGACCTTAATGTAAAACATATTGGTATACTTACATCATGTGTAGTGGCTATGGAGCAGCATTCTGCTCGTGATGTTACATCTTGATATGGATGTCCTATCAAGAAGGGTGTTGGATATGCGTAAGATTTACAATATCCCCTGCAGGCATTTGTCCACACTCTAAACCGTACACAATTATCTATGTTGACTTCTCTTTCAAATGCTGGAAAGACAAGAAATGAGAAAGAAAAAGATCAGTAATTAACATATAACCAATAATGCTGCTTTGTCTAAAAGAAGAAAGCACACAGTCCCTTTGAACATAAGAACAAACCAATAGGTTCTCAACAATGAAAACCACAAAACTCATTCATGATATTGTAGGAATGATTTATGTGTATCATGCAAACATTTTCCGATACTTTTTTTGACCGTGGCTTTAATATTGTGTATATCAGTCTAGTAAATGCATGGGATTAGGGAGTAAGCAGGTATGCAGAAACTGAAAATTGCCCCCCCCCCATGTCATGGGTCAAAATCTTTTCGACTCTCCCAGAGAGAGAGAGAGAGAGAGAGAGAGAGAGAGAGAGAGAGAGAGATTGTTTGTCTGTTTGTTTAGCTTTACATCCGGGGGCTATTGAGGAACTCAGACATTTAAGGGTTCTTGGACATTGAGTCCTTTCCTTTCTTTTTGGACAGGTATTTATATGCTGCTTGCCTGACACAGCAGCGACCGAATCTATGAATGACTGAATCTATGAGATGATTGACCGCATCTATGAGGTGGGTTGAGGAGGGAAACCGCTACCAGGGCTTCATTCCTCTACTCTTTTCGAAGGATAGCAAGTGTTCTTTTATTATCTGATCCCACAGGCAGGGCCAGACAAACCGCGGCCTTTGATCACTCAGGTGTGGTTCACTGAGGGGGAATCCCATGGCAAATGACAAGCATGTAGGCCTGGGCCCGGGCATATAGACACCAGCTGCCCACATGCTCACCCTAAGCCACAAGAAACCCCGAGTTTGTTGCCTTTTACGGATCTGGTATGCCCACTGGTAGAATGGAAGGAGAATTCCTCCTTCATGGACTCCCAATGAAGTTATTCTGCTCCTCCATGCCCTGACATGAAGGTCCCAAAGGGGGAGAGAGAGAGAGGCCTAAAGTCGTGCGCAAATGTGCCGTTTTGACCTATAGTAAGACGGAGGCTTTTTCACTGAAAACAGGTAAAATTATCCCCCCCCCTCATATGGGTTGAAAAAGCTTTGTCCTACCCCTGGTCAAGGGGCTGAAAGGATTGTGTCCCCACCTCACACCCTTCATCCCCCTGTTGTTAGAAAATTCCCTTATATAGGCTGCGGCAACTGTTCTTAACTGGATCTTTATTATACCACCTCGATAAGCCCTCTACCTTCCTCTAAAAATGATCTAGCCATCTCCAAAATGGCAAATTGGGATTTACAAGAAGATTCACAAGAAGGTGAGAATTAAATCAGCACGGAGTGTACATAAGATGCATTTACATAACCCGCTGATTGTTTGTGGAAAGATTTAGAGCGAGGATGCTTGACCCAGTATATGCCTGCATAACCACAAGATGTGCAATTCGGTTCACTGGGTTTTGCTGAGAATCTTTCTCTTTTTCATATACAATTTGGCTACATTTTCTTCGTATAACTTATACCTATAGGACAGCAGTTATCTTTGTATTGGATAATGCTAAGATAAATCATCAGTATAGAAATAAAGCCTAAAATATTATTACGTCCCTGCAACGCTACCTACTTTCTTTTGACCCTACCCTAAAGAGGTTAATGGGCCTTTTGGAAAAAGTCTGTTTTTTTTTGCCCTTATGGTGATAAATATACTTTTCTTTTAGGATCCTGCGCATACATTTCACATCCCAAAGTACAAAAATTTACCCTCAGTCTTAAAGAAAATTTTTTTCGACCCTGTTGCCTGAATGAAACAATTTTCTAGGCCTCAAAACCTTCAGGTGCAGACCCTCAGTGTGGGTGTTTGATTTTACCATCAAGGAGGTCACATACACCTGGACTATGGCCCTCATATTGGGTGTTGAATAGGGTGATAGATTCATTAGGGAGAGACAGAAAGGACAAGCCCCTTGTGAGGCCCCTAATTCTAAAAAAAATCCCAGAAGTATTTGTTTAATAGGGATGTTTTGAGATGAAGTCCCTAACTGACAAAACGTCCCTTAGTAATGTAATGTGATTTTGTTTTGCCAAGTATAAATTTCATAATCTCAAATACATGTACATTTACTGTTGTTTGAAACATAGGGACCACACTCAAACAGGCCTCACAAATATTTGATAAAGGTCTACCCCTGAGCATTTCACAGACCCCCCCCCAAAAAAAAAAAAAAACCAAACAAAAAACCAAAAAAAAAACCAAAAAAAAAACCAAAAACAAAATAAACAAAAACAAATGTATGCAAACAGTCACATTTATCCTTCATTTAACCTTCATGGTGATATCTTGTGACTATGGGTCATTAGGAAAAATATGATCCCTATGTATAATATGGCTTTAAGGCACATAAGGTCATTCTACACCGTAGGGACTACACCATAGGGACTATCTGGTCTCTAAATTACAAAATGTGTTGTTTTTTAGGGATAGTGGGCTTTTGTGCGATAGGGGTCTCACACGCCTATCTGTGGCCTAATCAAAATAGATTATCAGTTTCATTTCATATATGTCAGAGAGTACAGCATGGCTTACATCTTTGCATCAATATGATTTTATAGGTTAACGCATTTAGTAATAGGTACTTGCAACCCAAATTTCTAGTTGCTGTGATTATCTTAACTTGTTTTATAGCAATCCTAGAGTTTTCATCACAGATGCCTCACAAAAATCGATGAGATTTGGTTGACCATGAATAAAAACTGCAGTTTTTGGAGGAAGCCAGTCCACTAGTGGTTTTAATAAGGCCAAGATGTTGCATTATCAATTTAATAAACTTTTGTAATGTTATTTTGATTTTTATCTTTCTGTACTGTGTGCACCAGATGGGTGCTCTTTTTCTCACATTCCCCAGCAAATTGTTGTGACTCCTCGTCAACCTGTGTGAAGTGGCTCACACATGTCGCTAGATGGAACACGACGTTGCTATAGCACAAGATCAAGGTATTGCAATATGTATCTTCCCTCTAACTACAGACAAGGTGTTCGTGTAGATATTTCCCTATGCATTTTTCCTGTAACCTGAGAAAAGGTGTTTATGGATATTTGCTTTCATTTTAGAGATACCTCTATCTAAATTCAATTGATATTTCTCTATATAATCTTGTTTGATTCAACTATGAAGTATTACATGGAAATCAGTGTGAAACAAAGCACATTTGATACATATGGGACTTATACTTCATACCCACACTTCCTAGATAGGCTACATGTTGAACAGTGGTGCTGTCTCAACAACTTTGGCAAAGGTGGTGATAGGTTGCCATTCTGAGTGAGTGACAGATGATGCAATCCTCAGAGAGCATTGACTTGGAGTGACACAAATTCACGCATTGAGTGAGACCACTGTTGGCAATGGTGTGATAAGTCGCCATTTTGTGAGAGAGTTGATGACAGTGGCACACACTCACACAGCGAGTGACATCCATGTCAGCGATGGTGGTGATATGTCGCCATTTTGAGAAAAGATTAACTAGGAGTGACACAAACTCACACAGTGAGTGAGAGCCTTGTGGCAATGCAGGTGAAAAGTCACCATTCTGAGTGAGAGTTGACAGACAGTGGCACATATTGACGGAGTGAGTGAGATCCATGTTGGCGATGTTGGTGATAAGTCACCATTCTGAGTGAGAACTGACTGGGAGTGGCACATAATCACACAGTGAGTCAGATCCATGTTGGTGATGGTTGTGATAAGCTGCCATTCTGAGTGATAACTGACAGGCAGTGGCACATACTCACACAGTGACTCCTTTCTGACTCCTTTCTGAGTGATAACTCACTGCGTCATCTTTCGCCACTGTGTGTCAGTCTCACATGGCATGGCGATTTATCACAACAGTCGCCAACATGATCTCACTCACTGCGTGAGTATGTGCCACCCCTTGTCATCCCTCACAAAGCATGGTGACTTATCACCACCATCGCCAACATGGATCTAACTCACTGCGTGAGTATGTGCCACTGCCTGTCAACTCTCAGTCAGAATGGCAACTTTTCACCTGCATTGCCACATGGCTCTCACTCACTGCGTGAGTGTGTATCACTCCTAGTTAATCTTCTCTCAAAATGGCGACTTATCACCACCATTGCCAACATTGGTCTCACTCAATACGTGAATTTGTGTCACTCCAAGTCAATGCTCTCTGAGGATTGCATCATCTGTCACTCACTCTCACTCACAGTGGCAACTTATCACCACCATTGCCAAAGTTGTTGAGACAGCACCACTGTTCAACATGTAGCCTATCTAGGAAGTGTGGGCATGAAGTATAAGTCCCATACATATCAAATGTGCTTTGTTTCACACTGATTTCCATATAATACTTCAGAGTTGAATCAAACAAGATTATATAGAGAAAATATCAATTGAATTTAGATAGAGGTATCTCTAAAATGAAAGCAACTATCCATAAACACCTTTTCTCTGGTTACAGGAAAAATACATAGGGAAATGTCAACATGAACACCTTGTCTGTGGTTAGAGGGAAGATACATATGGCAATACCTTCTCTGGCAAAACATACTTTGATCTGGCAGATGTGAGGCTGCATGATTACCAATGTTGATGATCATGAGCTTTTCATCTAACAAGGTGAGTGATCACCAGCGTCGCCATCACTGGTGAGTCTGAGTGATCACCACTCTCGCCATCCATGGTGAACCTGCGCTATGACGTGGTGCGCGTTTCATCTAGCGAGGTGAGTGATCACTCGTGTCGCCATCCCTGGTGAGTGTGGGTGATCAAGATCCTCACCCTCTGTGGTGAACCTGTGCTATCACAAGGTACACGTTTTATCTAGCGAGGTGACTGATCACAATCCTTGCCATCCGTGGTGAATGTGTATTATGACGTGGTGTGCGTCTCATCTAGCGAAGTGAGTGATCACTCATGTCGCCATCCCTGGTGAGGATGAGTGATCACTCATGTCGCCATCCCTGGTGAGGATGAGTGATCATGATCCTCGCCATCCCTGGTGAACATGTGCTATGACGAGGTGCGTGTTTCATCTAGCGAGGTGAGTGATCACCTGCGTCGCCATCCCTGGTGAGTCTGAGTGATCACCATCCTCGCCATCTGAGGTGAGGCCATGTGATCACCACCATTGCTATTCCTGGTGATCTTGTGCTATAGCGACGTCGTGTTCCATCTAGCGACATGTGTGAGCCACTTCACACAGGTTGACGAGGAGTCACGACAATTTGCTGGGTGAGTAGATACAGGACATCCGTGATCCTTTTAGGAAGAATCAATTCACCACAAAGCATAAGACTTGTTTGTTTGTTTAGTTTTACGTCCGGGGGCCATTGAGGAACTCAGACATTCAAGGGTTCTTGGACATTAAGTCCTTTCTTTTCTTTTTGGACAGGTATTTATATGCTGCTTGCCCGACACAGCAGTGACCGAATCTATGAATGACCGAATCTATGAGATGAATGACCGAATCTATGAGGAGGGGTGAGGGGGAAAACCGCTACCGGGGCTTCATTCCCCTACTCTTCTTGAAGAATAGCAAGTGTTCTTTTATTTGCCTGGTCCCATAGGCAGGGCAAACCATGGCCTTTGATCACTCAGACATGGTTCACTGAGGGGGAATCCCATGACAAAGGACAAGCATGCAGGCCCAGGCCCGCGCATATGGACACCAGCTGCCCACATGCTCACCCAAAGACACAAGAAACCCCGAGTTTGTCGCCTTTTACGAATCTAGTATGCCCACTGGTAGAATGGAAGGAGAATTCCTCCTTCGTGGACTCCCAATGAAGTTATTCTGCTCCTCCATGCCCTCACATGAAGGTCCCCACTCCACAGGGGGAACATAAGACTTGGGGTTAAAGAGAAGAGCCAGGAAGGAAAAGGTTTAATGTTAATGTTAGGAAGCTTCTAACCTCTGTTTTTGATAATGGTCAAGAAGGGATCGACAATAGCACAATCAGGTGTTTCTGGATCTGTTTCATTTCATCACGATACAATGTTCAAAGATATGGGTTTCCCAAATATGGCATGCATTACAGCAGGTCTGTTAGAGGTTATATGAACGGATGTCAAAACACGTGAAGAAGTGTAAGGATATTTACAACTATCAGAATCAGCGATATTAGATGCCCTTTGGGTGTGGATTTAATTAATCCTGCCATACATGTATGTGTATATATGTCTAATATTGACATACCTCAAGGCGCTATAGAAGTCATAAGTCACTCTATATATGGGGCAACAAATAATACTGACGCCATCACTTTATCAGGCCAAAGAAGGGAAACCGGGTCGGTTTCGAGACATAATCTTTAGGTGTTTTCACTGTATATTTAAGGCCCATAAGTCAATGCCATGTATAAGGAGACAGGGATAAGTAAATTTCTAGTCTTCAGTGAAAAGGAAAATGAAGTGTGAATTGAAAAATAAAATGTGTTCTTGGCAAAAAATGGAAAGTAAATTGAAAAAAAAAATCAAAAAAAAAAAAGAAAATCCGAGTAACATAGGTTTTCAGACCATGTAATCTCAAACAAATCCTTTTTTCCCCTTGGCCTCAGTCAGAACCAGGAACACCAACAGCAGATTGGCCTTTTCAAATACCGAGACATTTTACTGGGAAGATTAGCTCTACTATATACTCCCACAACATAGAAAATTGTCAAAAAGATTGTCAATTTCCAGGGGTTGCGCCCCAGAGATAATCAACCGAAATATGAAACAGCCATGAAATGAACTTTAAAATGTCACTTTCTTACAGTTATAGACCATCCACTGCCAAATTAGACCAGTTTTACTTTTTGGCGTTGGCGGAGCCCTATGGAATTATTCTTTTCAAAATGAAGTAAAGGTCAGGCCTAAAGAAAAAGAGGTGTGTTTCCAGTAACATGACTTGATAAGGTAGGGTCGGTAGGTCGGGTTTCTTTTTTTAGATTTTTATTTTACATTCATATAGGAAATGTTAGGGCACATATCAATATAAAAAAATGAGACAAAATTCTTCAAAATCACAACAAAAAAGTTTTTTTTGTCCCTTTATGCTAGGGTCGGTCGGGTTACTGGAAACAAACCTTTTTATTTGGCCATATGGTCATTTGATATACAGTCATGTCTCAATATATCGGTCTTCAAAAAGTTGGTTGATTCACTTACCAGCCACTAATTTGTCTGAGCAGATTAAATTATTACCATTGAATTCTATTGTAATTCTGATTAAAAAAAACAGTCGAATCAGGAACCAGTCAAATTTTAAGTGAGACATGACTGTATAGACATATACTGATCTATAACTGGTGCACTGGTAACTTAATATGTACCTTTACAGCCAGAAATTAAATGAAGAAAGATTGCCAAATAAATGTGACTTAAGAGCTATGTAAATTCTCTTACATCCAAAACCACGTCCATATAAAATGGAATGTGCTACATCATCAACTTCCTAGCTCATTGAAGTGATGTTTTGAGATATGTACCTGTGGGCAAGGACTATACATGTAACTGTAATGTGCGTGGGAGACTGTAGTATGAGGCTATACTGTAAATGGCACGTACTAGCGCCTTGGCGCTTATAGACTTCAACCAGCCACTACCCCTGGTGCCTATACAAGACTTAAATTTCTTTCTCAATTTTAATACCTATAGGCCTATATAGCTGGCGTCTATTTGAGATCAGCGCTTATTCAAAGGCCTGGGACCTGCAGTGATCACTGCAGTAGCAGGATGCATTATTATCCAACCGGATAAATCCCTGTATTCACTGCAGATTGTTTGGGTATAATATCTAACAACTGGTCGCCAGCATGCTGGCTATTATCAGTGCTCATCCCTCCAGGTATCAGATCAAGAGATGGCCACCCCAACATAGTCAGTGGCGGATTTAGAGGGGGGCACGGGGGTGCGCGCTCCCCTTTTTCCCAGTACTGAAGAGTTTAATTACATATTTTGGACCCCAAAGTTTGCTCAAAAATAGAGGGTGCGCCCCATCCTTTATGGCCGCGCCCCCTCCTTTTCCAGATCCTGGATCCGCCACTGAAGAGTCCACACTGCAGCACACTGAGGCATTATGATGTGTTTCTCTTTCAACTATACACAAGGATGCATGAGAATTCATATCTGGGTACCATTCCACTGCAGAGAATTAGCTTTGTCATTGGTCATATATGCATGTGAAGGGGGCTCATACCTCTAATGGCCTCAGGACAATTATTACATTAATCATTCCAACAATGCTAACTTTAGCCAATATTGACTCCTAAGTGGCTGGTAGACATACATGTATAGCTCGACTCTCTAAGAGCCGCTGATGCAGGTGTGCATAATGCCCATTAGTCGTCATGAAGCACTTAATCGGAGCATCATGCCGACCCTCCATGGAGGTATCAGCCCTGTAGGGTCGGCACGACGCATGAATGTAGACCTGGCGAGTTACTCGAGAGGGCTACATTCATGGACCTTGCCGACCAATTGGCATGATGCATTAATGCATCAGCAGCCCTTAAAGGGTTAAGTACTTACCTAATTTGTGACAGCCGGGTCTCTCCCACGCCCTGCTTGCTAATACTGACCAGCAGCCCATACAGAGCAGGAGAACCACTCTCATCTCCTGATACAACCACCGCCAGTACATCTCAAGCCACCTGAAATCATAAAAACCAACCATGATTAGCTAAATAGCCATATTAAGGTTAAATCCCACTGGGTCTTCTAGCCCCCAAAAGTCTGCAATTTTGCCTGTGGTATGACCTATGGACCTTTATTAGGCCCCTAGATCGCAAGGGCTATGTCAAGTTGGGCCTAAACTAACTGTGGGACCGGATTGAGTAGATCAATCCTTGTGTTCTAGAGGCAAAATTGCAGAGATTTTTGGGGGCCTACAGTGTCATGTGGGATTCGACCTTACCCCCCCTCCCACTAATACTAAAAGAAACCATACACACATACAGTAAAGAATATTGAATGCCAGTTTCTGAAAGGTTGCTGTGGATAGTATCCTATTTGTAGATGCACCTTGCCAGGTTGAATCCAAGTGAATGTACTGAGATTCCATCCCATGAAAGGTCTATCTGTCCACTACTGTTTAGAAACAGAGAAGCCATCTTTCTCTTGTCAAGCTAACTATGTTAGATGTACCTTGTTAGTGTTGGACCAATTGGTGTGTTGTTTTTATCCCTTTTAGTTTCAATATAGACAAAGGTAATATGTTATGTCAGTAGCCATTAGAACTTGGTTTTAATCCATCTTTTATTTTCTGAAATCTCTCTGTTGTAATCTATTCCTGTCCTCCTAAAGAGACGTCACCATCCCTTCCAGATATCAACATAGGCCTAAGTAGTGTTTATGGGCGTTTCCCCTGTGGACTATTTAAGGAACATAGCCTGCTAAACTGGGTACTATATAAACTGTGTGTGAAAGTGTGTTAAGGAATACTAAACAGTCTTGAATGCAGACACAGAGATTAAACCTACTGCTTGGTGAACTTCAATCATCTTAGGGAGTGGTCATTATTTATCAACAGGAGGGGGGGGGGCTGGTGGGTTTGAGGGGGCGTAAATATTTCAGACCCCTCTTGAGGGGGGCCAAAAAAATTTACCCTCTTTTTAGCAAAAAAGCCTGTGCATTATAGCTCAAAGAGGGGCGTGAAAATTCTCTGCACCTCTGCCGCGGGGGACGAAAAAAAATTCTGACTGCCTTCGTGGGGGGGGGGGCTTAAAAAATTATCGCGCGTCCACCACCACCCCCCTGTTGATAAATAATGAACGCTCCCTTAGCTCCTTCCAGATGCACAAAGGGATTTTGGGCTTCAAAGTGATCTATCTTATGTGTATTTGATTCAGTGGTGGATCTAGGTCTTGGGAAACAATGGGGCGCACAAGTCCCACCCCACCTAAATCCGTCATCCACTGAGTAACATTTCTAGGGATTTGTCTGGATATTAAGTGGTTATAAGGCTGGCACAGGGGCGTAGGAAGGGGGGGGGGCTTAAAAATTGCTTCCTACCTCTCTGCTGGCATTTTGGAGTGTTTATTCCAAGGGTTATCTGCATCCGCATTGTTTGATCACGATTAGAAATAACACAACACAATGGCTATCACCGCAATCACAGCAAGATAACTAATTGAATATACAAAGTTGCTCTAAATCTATGCAAGCTTTACTTTTGATTCCATCCATGTCTGATGCAGTGGGTGCATTTGATATATCATTATATTACACATATAGATTTAGACAATAATAGTTGAATAAGTCATAGAGATGAAAGTGAATGAGCAAAAAGGAAAGAAGAACAAACCTGAAATGCTAAATTAAAACCCTTTTTAAATATAAAGGTTAGATATAAAACTTCAATCCATTTAGTGATATAATAACTCTTACAGATACATATATAAGTATAATTTAAGAAGTGTTTAATACATACAGCTTTCAGTTTATGCCTGTTGGCGGAATGACGACTGGACTGGAATTATGTTTTACCAATTGTGAATTATGAGAAGTATATTTTGTGCCGATCTGACTCGTTGTGCAGTGGAGAGTGTTCTGAGTTTCTTACAACTGTTCCCAAATATACCCTCCCCTATTCCAGCAGGCAATGACTTCAAATGCTCACCGACTGCCATATTTGGGATTAGGTGTCCCCCCGGAAGGGAACCTCCTACTGCATGACGTGTGCTTAATCACGTGCACTTGTCTGCAAACTAGTGCTGACAAGGGGAATCCCCACCCTCTCCTCCCACATTTCCTGAACAAGTCCCATATTTCACCCTCTATATCCCCATGACGCTTTGCTACACCCTCCCCTACACCAGGGGCCCATTTCAATACAACTAACGATCGCAAAATTCTCTGATGACTTGAGCATTGCATACATGGAGCCTGCCATGCATGCCAGATTGATGCCCATGTAAAGCATTGGTTCCACAGCCATACAATCGGTCGGAATAGCCCTAATCCGACGATTTATAATATATCAAAAGTATAGAAAAAAAATCGGTCGGATTAGTGCTAATCCAACCGGTTAAGGTCTGTGGAACCAGCGCTTAATAGGATTTGGTAGAGTAGTCATAGCACTACGTCCACTAATGCAGGTCCATGTGATAGTGGTTTAATTTGAGGCCTATATTATCATGTTTTAAGTTGAGGGCTATGTTATCCTGTTTCAATTTGAGGCCTATATTACAGTGTTTAAATTTAAGGTCTAGGTTATTGTGTTTTATTAGAGACCTATGTTCCTGTGTTTCAATTTGAGGTCTACGTTATTATGTTTTCATTTGAGGCCTATGATATCGTATTTTAATGTGGGGCCTATGTTACATTGTATCATATTTAAATTTGAGGCCTTTATTATAGATAGTTTTTTTAGGCCTATGTTATCGTCACAGATTTTGAAATAGGCCCCTGCATGCCATGACACATTGTTGACTTCTGGAGGTAAGGATTTCTAAGGGAGCTGTTGTCAGTTGCATTGTAATAAGCTGCAGATCTGACACTTAGTTACTGGGATGAGAGTTTTGTATTGTGAAGGGATTAGAGTAACTATGGGAGGGGGTGGGATGATGTGTTGACTTGTCGCGCAGGTTGACCTTACTATTGACATCCCTTTCGCCCCCACATTAGTACCTGCCGGCATCCACTTGGGTGGGGGGGGGGGCAACACTCAATACTTTTTCTGATAGAGGTGTACAGGTGGACATGGACCTATGACAACCCATACCCTTGAGTGGTTTGCTTGGAAACTGTAACATTTGATCAAATTTCCATTTAAAAAAAAGTCTGCGGAAATAGTTAGGAAATGTCCCTTTATAACGGAAATCTTCCAGGAAACTGGGGAGATTTCTCTTAAAACTTGAATATTTCCCCAGAAACTCATCTAGGTTAAAGTGGACTATTGTATACTAGGGGAATTGCCATCAATAGTGGTAAATTTGGTTGACAATAGGACCACAGTTAGGAGAATTTAGCTGACAGTGCCCTTGACAGCACTCTACAAAAATATCAACAAAATAACAACAAATCCTTGCCCCAAAGTTGCTAGACATCCGTTGTTATTTTCATGGAGAACCCTTGTAACACCGTACTGCCATCTGGCGCTTCATTGTAGAAACTACACTGTTTCACTGCAATAATTCACGATTACAGTGCTTCACTGTTCAGTTTTGCGAGAATCCCTAGTAGATTCAACAGCTATTTGTTATAGTGAGCAGAATACGTGTGTCAGCAAGGTAATAAGCATGAAGTCACCCCCACCTCCCCTGGTACAACCCATCACCAGTGGCCCACCTTTGACAGGACAGGGACATTGGGAGGCGGGGCACGCAGACAGGCCACGATGGCCATCTCGCCATGTGGGGGGTCGCGGCTATTGTTTCATCATAGCTGCAATTTTCCTGGAATATTCTAGTCTGTGTTTGGTCACACACAGATCCCATGGCTTCTGGTGTTTTGACAAATGCATTTTTGTTTTCCCATGGGTGGACGTGCTGGACACTGTTTCAAGGGCAATGTTATGAGTATGTTGATATTAACTCAGATCCCTTTTAGCATTTATTCAAATTAACTGCTGTGACGACCACAGTGGTAGATCCAGGATTCTGAAAAGGAGGGGATGGGTCATCCATTTAGCCCTTATTATGCAATTACAGCTAAATGAAATACAGGGAAAAGGAGGAGGGGGTGGGAGGATCAGAACCAATTGGGGAAGGTCGGCTCCATTGAATCAGTCAACTGATCTCTAATTTCACCAGAAATAACCAGGAATCATTACACTGAAAACATGGAAGATCCGAAACTAGTCAGCGGTGACCACTTTAGGTCCTCAAGTTGACGATACCTAAAACTTTAAGAAGTCAAAATAACTTTAGGTTGTAATCCTGACGATCTGAGTCGTCAATATGACCACTCTGTACTGTCAGTATTGTCATCCTGACGACTCAGGTCTTCAGGATGACGACCTAAAGTCGTCATTTTGACTACCTAAAGTTGTAGTTTTAGGTATTGTCAACTTGAGGACCGAAAGTGGTCACCGCTGACTAGTTTTGGATCTTCCATGTTATCAGTGTAGAGAATAAGCCCTTAATTAAGCCTTCAAAGGCTGCTAATGCATTAAACCATTTTGCCCACTGGTCGGGCTGCATTAATGCATCATGCAGACCCTATCGGGTTGATATAAATACCCTTGCAGCGAGACTTCTCACCAGCACTTCATTAGAGCATCAATGGGCATGATGCACTCCTGCAGCAGCGGCCCTTAGAGGGTTACACATTTCGATATACCTGCATTTTTAGCCTGCCTGGTTGCTCCCGATCGTCCTCAATGTGAAAATCAGGAACGATCAGCTCCAGTACCTCTACCGCAGGTCAGGCCAAACTATCCCTAAAGTGTTGGTGCCATTTTTTTTTAGCATTTTTTCACCATTCTTTTATACTTTTGTTATGTTATAAATCGTCGGAATAGGGTTAACCCAATCGATTGTGCGCCTGTGGAACCAGTGCTTAAAGCCGGTATTCCACTGCTATCAGTCGGCCAAGTTTTCATTAATCTGACTGTTTTTTTTTTCTATAATTTTGCATAATCAAAAATAATCGGATTAGCAAAATTTCGGCCAACCGACGGCAGTGGAGTACCAGCTTTAGTGACATGATGTAAGTGTACAAGCAATCGGCAATGCTTCCTGTTATTCTATGGTAATGCAACCTTTCTCCTGATATGAGCTGCCAAAGTATTCATCCTGATATCCTTAGCCATACAAGCGCTTTCATGGAACAATACCTGTTATTCACAGCCTATACAATAACCTTAGAACACCAGGGAGATGGCTATTGTTTTCTCTGGAGGACATCCTTCCAGTTGGGTTGTATGCACACATCATGTGTAGGGGATGGTGTCTTTGTGCTAATGCTATGACAAGACAAGAGGAGTTTACTGGGACAACACAGGCTATAGGGTAAATTGTCCCTGGCTCGACCACTTGACATGTTGAATGTTCAGTGGTTGAATAAGGATATTTGGAAAAGGAAGTGGAGTGGCCCAAAAGGGAGTCCCCCTGTGTTGTTCTCTTTCTGTCCCCCAATAAACAGACTATAGACGAAAAGAAAAGAAGGGTTCTGATGTCGATACTAAACTATTTATGAATAATTAAGCAGCAGGGAAAAAGCTTGCATGATCTTTAAAAAGAACACTCAGTCTGTCATAGTTGTCCTGCTCATACAAGCGTTATCTATGACTTTTTTTCTGTACAAAGTCTATATTTTTATATATAAGTATATAAAAGGTGTCATTGGGATGAATTCAAAGTGGTCGTGGTGGGGACCACCACACTGCAAAAATGGTGTTTAGATTTTAAACATGTTTAGGTCTAAACACGTTTAAAACCTAAACATATAGGTCAGTTAGGTGTCTCATTGACTACACATTTAGGAAATGAACACTTTTATTCTAACTACATAAACATTTATGCTAAACATGTTTAGATGTTTAGAGTTAAAACAGTTGAATAATAGGTGTTTAGATGTTTAGATACTTGGATGTTGAATCCACACCAGGTAGCAGCACTACTTTTGAATGGACTATCTGCACACAGTTATACTCAATTGTTATGACAAATGTCCCCAAATCCCATGTTTATCATGTTTTCATTTCATAGAATGCCACGTGAATAGAAAGGGCAATAGAAAATTGACTAGATTCACCTTATGCCACCATCATTAGCATAAAATAATCAACAAGCTCCATGACTGACACCTATTTGATGTTATTCTGGAATAGATAAGGCAATGTCCTTCCTGCCAAGCTGTTTTGAGCCGGGAGGCGTGGCGCAGTCGGTAGCGCGTCCGCTCATAGGCCGTAAGGTCGTGGGTTCGGTTCCCGGCCCGGCCAGGGCATAGTGGTGGTTCCAAACGTCGCCGTAAGGTGTCGTTTGAGTTCCTCCCTGCTCTGGCTAGGCTGTGCTGGAAAGTCTCTCGGCGGTCATGGCAGACAAATGACTTGAAACAGGCCTGTCCATCTCTCACTATGCCTATGTAGTGACGGATGTTAAAGAACCATTGCCTCGGTAAATGTGTAGGGGCGTGATTTCTACCTTAGCTCCCTCTAGTGTACGGGTCCGGGTTTCACGCCACGGGACCTCTCACCCTTGACGTGTCCAAAGGGCACATAGGTGAGGTTAAAATTCAAAGCAAGCAAAGCCAAGCTGTTGTACTTTCTCAAGTCTCTCATTCTAATGCAGCGTGTAATACATGTACATGTATATAGCTGTGGCTGACATCTTTGGAGACTTTGCCAAGTAAATACCTGCTCATGTCCCCCCAGTAAATGTCTGTAAACCTTAACTCTCCATCAAATCATTTAAACATCTAAACACAAAAATTCATAAACACAAAAAATTTTATATATCTAAACACAAAGTTTTAACCTAAACACTTACATTTCTAAACACTTGAGCTAAGCAAATTGTTTGGCTAAACATGTTTAGGAAATTAATGTGATTACAAAAACGTTGCAAGAAGATGTTTAGAATTGTGTTTAGGATCTAAACACCATTTTTGCAGTGTACTGGACCCCCGTAAAATTTGCTCCCTACGTATCTGTTAGAAGATTATAAGTTGCTTTTTCCAGCTCATATCTCAAGTTCTGGGAGTATTTTCCAGGTCGAGTCATGTTACCTTGACCTTGTTCAAGGTCATATACACAGCAATCACTGGTAGGGCCCTGATATATCTATCTCTTGGCAAGAGTTCATGTGCCTGGCACTAGCAGTTATTGGGATAGTGAAAAAGGTTATGAGTTGCCATTTCAAGCACATATTGCATTTTCTATAGATTTTTTCACCTTCTAGGTCAAATCATGTGACTTTGACCTTGTTCAAGGTCAAATAAAGAGCACTCACTGATAGGGCCCTAATATATATTTCTGTTAGTAAAATTTCATGTGCCTGGCACTAGCGGTCAGCAGGATAATGAGAAATAAGCTATATGAGTTGCTATTTTCAAGGTCAAATAGCCAACACACACTGATAGGGCTGTGACATATCAGTCTCATGTCAAATTTCATTAGTCCAGCCCTTATGGTTCTCAAGATATTGAGAACCAAAGTTTGATAACTGTTATTTTCCAGGAAAATGTTCAGTTTTATGAAAAAATTGGTTGCCATGGACATGGGCCTATAAATCACACATGCTGGTCCAACCAACAACCCACCTGGTCTAATCTGACAGCTAATGGTCTAAGCTTTCATTTGATACCATGTAACCATTGCTACGGTTGGGGTGCAACGAATTTAATTTTTAAGCTGCTTTTTCAATAGTGGCTCCCAGACTAAGTGGTTTTCCTAGAATGGCTGATTAAAGGTAATATAAACCAGCCAAGTGGTCGAGTCAGAGGCCACCTACGCCATATGTTATGAGTCAGACAATAATCTAATACAGAGGTGACGTTGGTGCTGTTTGTTACTAATTTCATAGCCCAAAAGGTGCAAATTGAGATCAATAGCACGACAAGCAAAACGCTTATTATCAAAAGAATGAAATCATTCATGATACTTTGACATTGTACAAAAGTGAAAGTGCCTGAGCACAACAACGCCTAAAGGTTGAATCCCACGATGCAATCTAACCCTGGAAAGTTCTTGCAATTTGGGAACTCTTGCAGATAAGGGGACTTGCCTTTACTGCAAATTGCAAGGCTTCATGCCATTGCATTTTACAAATCTGACTGTTGCAATTAAACTGACTTCTCATCCTTGCAATGTAGATCTGTAAGCTGCGTTGAATTGCAATGCCATTGATATTGAATTTGCAAGCTGTTGTAAGTAAGCACAGTGCAGAACGAGACCAAAATTGAACTCTGTGTGTAATTTATACAGACATTTTGCATATGAATTGCAGGGTATGGGGCAAGTTTAGATTGCATAGTGGGACGTGGTTTGCAAGTTGAAGTGAACACACATCCCTATTTGGCAATGACTTTATCCACATTTCTGTAAATTGCATGTGAATTCTATAAATTGCAGAAACTTTTCACTTAAGCAAGTGAAAATATCTGAATATAAAGATCTTAACTTCAGTGCAAATCTACAAGGGATTCCTTGCCATTAATGTCCCCCATAGCTGTTATAGGTCTTGCAATATAAGGAGAGAGCACCAAATTGCAACAGATGACTAAATTGCAGAAACTTCACAGCCAAAATTGCATTGTGGGATTCGACATTAAGGTGCTTAGTCCCTCTAAATCCAGATTTGTACAATTATATATAAGGTCAAATCCCACGATATGATTTTTACAGAGAAGTAACATAGTGATGTTGCAAGAGATACACTGCTCAGCTATAGGAAGCTATAATGACAAAAAAAAACTCGCAGATTGGTGGGTAAATCAAGATCTAAATAATTAGAATGCTTTTGCTTAAATGAAAAGCTTTTGCAATTTGCTAGGTTCTGTTGCAGAATCCAGAAACATAGACAAAATCCTGGACATGAAGGTATGTATGTCCCCTTCAATTTGCAACCCAAGTTTCACCGTAATCTAATCTAACTCTTCATCCTCAGCTGCAATTTTGTCTGCATGAACTATGTACAAATTTCAATCTTGATACTATAGGAATGCGCCATAGTCGCACGTAACTTGGAAGAGAAGGGGTGGTCAGTGTAGGTCTCGCCTAGTTTATAGTATGATATCAGCACGGAAAAGGGCGGGAAAAAAGGTTTACAAAAGGTTCACAAAGGTTTCCAAATGGAATGCATATACGTTAACATTGTAGCAGAGAAGCGTCGCCTTACAGTGATGACAGGTATCCCTTCACTTTCTCACTGATGTTAGCTTATCTAAAGGAGATAATACAATAATATATATACCTCCTTGATATATGTATTGTAAGCTACACAGATAACCCAAAAACTATATGAATCCCTACTGCTAAGACAGCTTTATTGGCCAAACAATTTCAACTTTCATAAGATTTTGTACTCCCTAAAAAGTCTTAATTCATGGTGTATCCTATAACTCTTCCGAGTTAATAAAGGTCGAAATCCACAATGCGATTTTGGCTAAGAAGTTTCTACAATTTATTTATCTGTTGCAATATAGGGCTCTCTCCTCATATTGCAAGACCTATACAGTGGCCGATCCAGGATTGTCTAGAAGGGGGGCTGAAGACTTGGTGAGAGCTGATGAGGTGCTATATATGTGGCACCGAGCCCTTCAAGCCTCCTGTTTGGGCCCCCTCTACACTTTTCTTTTTTCCCCTCTTTCTCCCTTTTTCCTCTCCTTTTTTCTTTTTTTCTGTGGTAGTGGGGCCAAGTCCCCCTGGGTCACCCCCCTGGATCCGCCACTGCTATAAGGCTACAGGGGACTTTAATGGGAAGGAATCACTTGCAAATTCGGACACAAGTTGAGATAGTTATATTTAGATCTCTTGCTTAAGTGAAAAGTGTCTGCAATTTTCAGGATCCTCTTGCAATTTACAGAAAAATTGTACAAAATTGTCCAGGATATACATATGTGTTCAACCCAAGTCCCATTATGCGATCTTATCTTTTACCAGATGTTAAAATTTACAATGGTGTGCTAGAGTCATTGCAATTTGCATAAGATGCAAGGCTCCCAATATACAGGAAGTCCCATATTGCAGAATGTTTTGAGGGATAGATTTCACCGTGGGATTCGACCTATTGGGGTTTCGAACTTAGTAATCCCAGATCAATTTCAACCCCAATCATGATTCTGTACACGTGACTTGTTTCCATTCTCTTGCAATTCTGAGAGCCCTGCTTATATTGCACATAGCTGTGCAAATGTCAAATCCCACGCAACAGATAAATTTATACAAAACAAATTTGTAACTTAGACTTATTGTTGGCGATCGGTGGATTGCTTCTAAATTGCTATGACATACTACTTGATATCACATCTGCCAAGTGTCCGATTATGTGATCAGGTATGGCTAGAAATGAATGTAGCCTACTCTAAGTCAAGGACAATTGCATGGTAGTGCACCGGTTTAGATAACGGTGGAGATTACAGCAATTTTCAAACCCCACTTTTGCAATCAAAGCGACCTCTCGGCCTTGCGATATAGAGACACTTTGTCATTCATTTTGATATTGATATTGCAAGCTCATGTGGGAAGACAAAATGTAAAATAAAACCATGATGATAAAAAAACTCCGTGTATGATTTATGCAGAGAAAGTTGCATTGTATGGTAAAGTATTAGATCACAAGGTCAAATCCCGCGACGTAATGTTGGTAAAGTGTTTCTGCAATCTAGTCATCTGTTACAATTTGGGCCTCTCTCCTCATATTGCAAGACCTATAACGACTACAGGGGAGTTTAGTGGCAAAGAAAGCAAATTTGAACACAAGTGAAGATCTTTATATTTAGATATTTGTCCTTGCTTAAGTGAAAGGTTTAGAACTGCGATTTTCAGGAGAAAAGTAAGCTTTTTTAAATCCCAATGCCTTTCTCATTGATATCATAACACTGAGATTGAACTCTGCGTATGAGCTCAGAATGAAAGAAATTGCAACATTATGGCAAAAGATTAGAATACATAGTGGGACTTGGGTTGCAAGTTACGATGAACAGACATTTGTGAGTAAGTAACAGACATTTGTGAGTAAGTAGTGTGGGTTTACAATGGCACCTCAGACTCACAACACGTCAGTAGTTCCACATCTATACCGACTTAGCGGGGTTGTTTATCAGCCAGTGAGCCAATGAGGGCCTCTCGGTGACGGGGGGGAGGTGGGGCAGGTGGTACCCATCTAATAATATTAGTGATAACCACTGGTGGACAGCTTCACACAATCCGCTACCTCAGTATACCAGTTCATTCCAAGCATGTAGGTAAGGTTGGACACTACTGTAAAATTCTCTGTATAAGCCTGTTTTAGCCATACCTGTGCATAAGCCGGACCCTGACCTTAGCAGAGTGCTATGAGCTGCACCAGGAGCCTGAAACGGTTGCCATTCCTTACGAGAGTCTTTATATGTAGAACCCCGAACATAAGTAAGCTGCTCACGAAGACGCTAAAAGCCACACTATTTTGTAGACCCTTGAAATGGTCTATAAGTCAAGGCTTATACACAGGGTTTTATGGTAAAAAATATATTGGATACTAGATAATTAACTACGCTTTTGAGGCAAGGGACCGAAGTATACTGTTTAGCCCATTTCATGTAACATCCATCATAACGCTTATAACTACTAATATACAGTTTGACTATTGTGATGAGACTAATGGAAAATGACAGATCAGACATGGTCTAGGTAGTTCATCTGCGGCCATTCCTCATACATCACCTACAGTCACTTCTACACACACATCCAGTGATGCTTTTCAATTACCCACCCACCTACACCTTTAATTAATCAGGGTAATAAACACTTAAATAGCTGTGCATCGCACCACATACAAGATATGAGACTCATACGGTCTAAGCGGGATTGGAGCTGGTTTCTGGCGACATGCACTGATAAGATGGAACCAGATTGTCCCTGGAGGTGTTTTGCCACTTTTAGCAAAACAAGTAAAATTCAAAATGATGGACCAACTGGGTATAGGCCACGCTGAATTGAAGGAAGTGTTCTGCAGTGAATTTGTATATTCATTTGAGTTATGGAAAAGGGAAACGAAGGGGTGCGGCCCCAGAGGGCAACACCCTTATCTCAACATTTTCCTCCCAATGAAACCTAAATTCTATCGTTGAGGGGACGTACGATCCATCTCATCTAAAAAGGAGAACTGCTCAGGGATGGGAGCTAGATACAGCTAAAAAAGGATCTGTCCAGGGATGCAAGCTAGGTACGGCTGTGATGGGGTGGCATGGGATAAAAAAGCTGTGCTAACTAACTGACACATTTCTCCAGTTGAATCGCACAGAGACTAATTACTTCTTTTGGTGATCCTACAAATAGTATCACTTGTTGTCTTTTAACTAAATGAAGGGAACCTCCCACCTGTTCAATGCATTCGTTATAAAACATGACAACAAATATTAATATCTATGCACTCAATGAGCTTCTGTTTCTGAAGTAGCAATAAAGGACTGCATTATTTGGTTACAAGGAAACAAGCAATTAGTCAAACCATAAATAGTTCTATCAGTATCCACAAGTTATAATTTGTATGGGAACATTTTTCTTTTGGATGTGCACACACAATTCTGTGTTGATCAGGACTTTCCAAGGAGAGCCAAGTACATTGTACATAGCTGACCTCCTGTAATATCCATCATAACACTTATAACTACATGTACTAATTTTACCATGGTAATGAGACTAATTGAAAATGACAGATCAGACACAGTCAACTGATTTGACTGAGATTATATGTGAACTAAGTTTTAGCTTATTCAGAGATCATTTCAGTAGGGGTAATTGGAAAAGAAGTTGTAGTTAATCTGGGTAACTGCTGACATTTCTCAGACATCATTTACAGTCACGTTTTCACACATATCCAATAATGTTTTCTTAATTCCTCACCCATCTACAACTATAATTAATCAGGGTGATAAACACTTAAACAGCACATCGCACCACTTACCACATGTGAGACACATATGGGCGATGCTATATTGAAAGAAGTGGTCTGTGGTTGTTTTGGATATTCATTTCACTTAAGGAATATGGAAATGGGAAAAGAGGGGGCGTGGGCCCAGAGAGTTTTTATCAAGTACATGGACGCTAATAGAAACCGCTTTTCTATGAGGACATGTCTGGCCTTGTAGTATTACGACAAATCAGGTCAACATTAATTTTGCTTCCCTTTTAATGAAATCTCACATCTACCCTTGCAGTGATAAAATGCCCAGGGATGACAGCTAGATCCCATTTCATGGGGTGGCATGGGATCAGAAAACTTAGCTAACTGACATATTTCGCCAGTTGCATCGCACAGGGGCCAATTACTCGTGAAGGTATCGTTTTGCTGATCCTATAAAATAGTATCACTTCTGGCTTTTCACTAAATAAAGGGAACCTCCCACCTGTTCAATGCTTACCTTACATTATACAAGACGACAAATATCAGTATCTATGCATTCAATGAGCTTCTGTTTTTGAAGTAGCAATAAGGGACTTCATCATTTGGTTACCAGGAAACAATCAACTGGTCAAATGTTGAATAGTTCTATCAGTATCCACAAGTACAAATTTGTATGGGATTTCTTTTCTTTTGGATGTGCACACATAACACATAATTCTCAGTTTATCAAGGTTTTGCAAAAATGATTGCTTTTCAGACTGTCAGATTGGGGTGGCTATGAAATCATTTTTGAAGTATATGACTGTGTCAGATTGGTGTGGGTATGAAATCATTTTTGAAGCATATGACTGTGTCAGATTGGGCTGCCTATGAAATCATTTTGGAAGCATGTGACGGGGCAATGTGCCATAAATATTAATTGAATATGCTGCCCACCCTCATCCACATGCACCCATCGAACCTATAGGGGTAAACCCTATTGTCCAGTGAGTGCAGACATTACATTATTCCATTGGTCCAAAATGTATCCGTCCCATATACAATGTACTCTTTCTGCAAATACATAGATCACCCTGGACACTGTATAATGTATAACACTTTTAAGCAAATTGGGGATTTAGAACAACCGTAAAACCCTGCAAATAAGCTGTGGATTATAGAAAATTCTACACCCTCTGTGCAGCTTAAATGATTGCCTCAGGATGCGGCTTACAGGGGGGGGGCTTTATATAGACTATATTAAGGAGTTGGGACCTTTTCAGGCCCCAGGTGAGCTTATGGTCATACTTGCAAAGTCGGGACGAGAAAAAATCTAAAATTTGAAAATTGTCTACGTCTAACCTTCCCCTTATAAATGATAAGATGGGATCTCATTGAATCCGGATGAATTACAAGATTAACCCACATGGATCTTCACAAAAAAAACAAACTGTTTGCAGGTATGTATAGCTCATCGATAAAGTCAGTGTGCGACTTAAACACGATTTCAGCTTATATGCGGGGTTTTATGGTAATGACCCAACTATTACCTATAGACAAGTGGTTGATGTGAGCAGACTAAGTGAGGATTGCAGGGGCAGGTAGGACATATCACAACCATACTGTATGTAAACCGCTCACTAAAAAAACCATTGCTTAGTGAGCGAGCCAGGATGTGGTCAATATGAGATATACCATTAGGGCATGATGTGCCTTTACCAAGGTTCCCACAAAACACACTTTGATCAAAATTACCTGCCTTTTCCTGACTAAAGTAATCATATTCCCTGTTCACATTTGGATACTGATGAGCACAAATAGCAAGTGTTAACTGTTTAACCTCACTTTTGGGAAGGAAGGATATTTGAACAAGAAAAGTACTGACCTATTATATATATAGTCTCCTGGGGATATATTGTAAATTATAAAACGTTAGAATTGTATTCGGGCAGATTTTCCCTGACTTTTTCCCTGACCTATGGGAATCCTTCAACCTTCCGGTATTCCACGTGTTTTCACAGGTCTATAATGCTAAGGACAACAGACCTTTTTACTTGTGTAATAAACTGCTAGAAGCATTATCAATTATTGGCTTTCCACTCCATGAAGGAAAACAGTCCTCGTAAATGGGCTGCTGTATCATACATGACTACAAATAGCAGCCAGTATCCATGCATTTGGTGAGATCATCTCTGCTTTGAAGTGGCAATAAGGAAAAGGCTTTTATTTGGTAACTAGGTAACATGCAATTCTGTTGGACATTTGCAAGTGGAGTGCCGGTACTCAGGTTTATGAATGTCAGAGGGGGCTATTTTTCAAGGTACTACGACTTTGCATAGCCACTACGACCTGAAACCCCAATAGTGATCATAGGTTGTGCCCTATGACTGTTCTGTATGATTAGCACTTATCGTATTCATTCTAATAAGCGCACATGCTCTAATAAGCGCACACCCCTCCTTTCTGGGTCCCGCCCTGGTGTAAAATCAGTAAAATGAAGTGCAAAAATAAAGATATTTAGGGCAAAAACCACGATTTTAGGCTCTTGGGGGTGCGCTTATTAAAATTATTTTTTCCTTATAAGGTTTTAGCACCTAGATTTTCTGCACATGTGCGCTTATCAGAACGAATACAGTATTGTAATGGAGACAGTTCCGGCGGAGTAAACAAAGCGAGACAGGCGGGTCCGGCGGAGACACCGAGTAGTTAGTGTCACGTCCCGACAACCGGGGGCATAGCGACAGGTCGTAGTAGACCTTATTTTGAAGTGAAGGGGGGGATGTGACGTAGGGAGTGACATCATGAGGATCTGGAAGGAGTGTTTAAGGCGATGTTTAGGAGAAGGCAGGGTCGTAGGCCAAGTCCAGGACTATCTAATGAAACGTGTTGGGGGGCAGACGAGCAGCTAGGTGCAGACCCTCCGGAATCAGAGAGAGACGATACTACGCAGAACTGGGTGTGCTGCTGTGTGATCAGAAAAGTTGATAGATGAACCTTAGCCTAAGGGCAGGCCGGGTTGTGGCCTTTGAATAAACCATACGAGTTTGTTAAATCTTTACTTGGCGTCAGCCTTTATTCTATTACAGTATGTAGTCATTACATACAGCTTGGTAGGGCAGTCGTAGTACTGCACGCACAGCATGGCCATTAATATCGGCAATAAAAATTTAATTGTTTGTTAGAGGTAACCCGACCCGACCTAGCCAAACAGGGCCGGCCCTATTTTTTTTTGTTCATTTTTGGAGGAATTATAGGATTTGGAGCAAATTTTCAGCCAATCTATATGTCGCTCAGTCTCCGTGACTCGTCCTGGAGTTGACGTGAGTCATTATCTTACCTGAAACAGAAAACTTTTTTTTTGGCCTTGGCTTGCAATTTCACTTAATTAAGGGTTCCCACTATGATTTGAAGGTCAGCAGTCCTAACATGATAAGAAATGGACTCCTGAGGTATGATATATGTCAAAGTACAATTTAAGGACAGAGTCATTTATTGCCAGCTGGGAAGGGGGGGCTTGATGGATTTTGGCAGATCGGCAGATTTTCTTTTTGAACCCCCACCACCATGACAAAAAAGATCGTGACCCCCCCCCACTAGTAACTGATTTTGCAAAATGACCCCCCCAAAAACAAAATCGGATACACACGTGGAATGACACTTCGTGATGGGTACGTGAATTGCCCATATTTAGTTTTGACCTCCAGACTGAGGTTACTGGGTTTTGCCACCCCCCCCCCACCAAGGGGCTCTTTTTCAAAATGACCCCCCCTATATCTAACAAGCCCCCCTTGCCAATTAATGACTAGGCCCTAAGCATGACAGCTTCTACACTTTGGCTGTTATGAAACTAGAGTCAGGTACGATCGTAAAGACGCTCTTATTGGTTTGGATTAAACCGTTTCTAAGCGATTCTTTTTTTTGGCTCCAGTTTGGCAGATTCTCTTGTAAATATTTAAAAAAGAGCTGAAATCATGAAGCTAAGTTCGTTTCCATTTAATTTGCATGTATCATCCTATGGATACCTGTCTTTGTTTTTGTTTGTGGCACTTGGGCCTATTGGAGACGGTAAAGCAGCTTGTCTGTGGCAAAAACTAAAGCAAAGACAGGAGTTTGATGAAGATTACCGGTATAATCGGTCTCTCTATCTTATTAGAGTTGAGCCTGAGATTATTATGGTATCAAATGGCATACGAATAAAGTATTCTTTAATCAAATTAAAAGTGTAGTCTCAATCACTAAAAAAGGAAAACAAACACAAAGAAAAGCCCTGTTTCAATGGGATTGCCTGGCACATAGGACTGTCATTGCAAGAAGCTGATTATTTGATTTGTTTGCCGTCCAAGATTGTCACCTCCCTCCTCATGGAACTGTCTCACTAATTGGTTTATGGACATTCAGTCCTTTTTTCCTCAGTCTGGACAGGTATTTAAGTAAGCTGCTTGTCCAAAACAGCTAGACATGTATTTATGTGAAGCTTGTCCATCACAGCAGTTATCACATCTATGGATGACCGAATCTATGAGGAAGGGCAAGGGAGAACTGCTACTGGGGCATGTCACCTATTCTTTTCAAAAGAGAGCAAGTGCTCTTTTATTTGCGTTGTCCAATGGGCAGGGTCAGACAGACCTGGGCCTTTGATGAAACAGTCTCACCGACGTGGTGCATGCAAGAAACTAGAATGGAATGAATTTGATTAGTATTGCGTGGATGGCATCCCCTATGGTCTTTGGTAATTTCTAATGTTCTCCATTGTTCCAATGCTATGCAGGCAAAGTAATAAGTGTTGACAGCCGTCTGTCTCCATCACAAAATGCAGATATTGAATTGGATGCCTATTGCATCTAACTACGCTGTTTGGCCGGGTATTTAGCTTTTTTTCTAAATCGCTGGTTACCTACTTTGCTAATCATCATTTTAATAACTGGAGAAACCTGCATTTCTACCAACACTCCCAAGTTTGACAATCCACTGAACATGCAATACCCGAGAGCAGCATTGTAGAGAGATATTAGGGAGTGATAATTTTTTAACAATAGGGGGGGGGTCTGGTGGGTTTGAATGGGGGGTCAGAATTTTTTCAACCCCTTGACTAGGGGGGTCAGAATTTTTTCAATACCTCTGATGGGGGGGGTCAAAATAATTTCACCTGTTTTCAGTGGAAAACCCCGCGCGTTACTATAGGCTAAAAGCACGCGATTTTTGTCCCTGATGGGGGGGTCGAAAAAAATTTCCCCCTCGAGAGGGGGGTCAAAATTTTTTTCGCGCGTCCGCGCGCACCCTCACCAGCCCCCCCTGTTGTTAAAAAATGATCACTCCCTTAACCCTTTAAGGGCCGCTGAATGCAGGAGTGCATCATGCCAATTGGTTGCCATGGTGCACCAATGAAGTGCTGGCGAGACTGACTTTATTGGAGCATCATGCTGACCCTCCGGAAGTGTATCAACCCTGGAAGGGTCATCCTGGTTCATATATGTAGCCCTGGCGAATTACTCACCAGGGCTGCATTTATGCATCATGGCGACCAATGGTCATGATGCATGCATTATTGGGAGGCCCTCGATATCTCAATAGAGTCTAGAGCATGACCATGGCCATGACCAAGTGCCTTATTCCCATTATAATACATATAAATCACACATCACCCACCTAATATCACAGGAATATCAATTATGAAGTCTAAAAAAGAGATGAGGTTAACCTCCTGTACTAGGAGTGCATTATCCATCTAGATAATGCACGGTCAATCAGCCAATCAGAGTGCAGCGTTGAGGATAATGCACCATGGCTTTGTCCAGGCGTGTTATAACGGCCTTAAAAGGGTTAACTGATTAACCTGATCTACACTCTAATGTGCTATACTAGGATTATGACCTTGTGTAAGCTTTACAAACAGGGCAGGTAAATCGTACTACACAGCAAATATTGTACCTACACACCCCAGTTAAGGTGTTTGTGGGCACCGTTTAAACACGTATATCCCTAGCTAGCCCTTAAGGGACGGCTAATGCATTAATGCATCATGCCCAATGGTCATCATGATGCACCAAAGAAGTGCTGGCAACTCTGCTCTTTATTGGAGCATCATGCCAACACTCTGGGAGTATTATCAACCCAGTAAGGTCGGCATGATGCTCCAATTAAGTCTAGCACTTCATTGGTGCATCATAACGACCAATGGGCATGATGCACTCCTGTATCAGTGGCCTTTAAAGGGCTAGTTGACTTATCCCTGAGTACATATAAGGTGCATGACCCATCATACCAATCATGAGGTCTCAGAGTCAGAGCATATCATAGTTGTTCAGACCTTGAGTGTGGCTCTGCAAAAACTCTCTTATCCAGACACCTACTAAACAATACTTTGCTGTAAAGCACATCTTATTTTCTGGCTTGGCACCAGGCGATTTGATGGTCTGTGCAGCACAGGAATTAACCCAATGTGGAAAGGGGAAGGCTTTCTCTAATCCATTTAGGGCCTACACCTGAGGAAATTCTTCCATATGGTGCACCATTGAGGAATGATATCAAAGCCAACCGAAAGCATGTATTTGTTTGTTTGTTTAGTTTTACATCCAGGGGCCATCGAGGAACTCAGACATTCAAGGGTTCTCAGAAATTAAGTCCTTTCTTTTCTTTTTGGACAGGTATTTATATGCTGCTTGCCCGACAAAGCAGTGACCGTATCTATGGATGACCGAATCTATGAGATGAATGACCAAATCTATGAGAAGGGTGAGGGGGAAAACCGCTACCAGGGCTTCATTCCCCTACTCTTCTTGAAGGATAGCAAGTGTTCTTTTATTTGCCTGGTCCCATAGCCAGGGCCAGACAAACCACAGCCTTTGATCACTCAGACATGGTTCACTGAGGGGGAATCCCATGGCAAACGACAAGCATGTAGGCCCGGGCCCGCCCATATGGACACCAGCTGCCCACATGCTCAACCCAAGCCACAAGAAACCCCAGCTTTGTTGCCTTTTACGAATCTGGTATGCCAACTGTCAGTATGGAAGGACATTTCTCCTCGTGGACTCCCAATGAGGTTATTCTGCTCCCCCATGCCCTCACATGAAGGTCCCCACTCCACAGGGGGAGAAAGCATCTAAGACATCCCTCAAGGAACCCATATTGAACCCCTTCATTTCCCGTTTGTCCATATGATTGTCTTGATAGGGTACAACGTTGGCAGTACCACATGGGGCTATATGATGACATGTACATATACTTCAGAGCCACTTCAGGCCTAGAATTGCCATAAAACACAAAGAAAAAGTGTGTGTAATGATAACCAGTGTTACTCCACACATACCAACATCTATCCTAGGCAAAGACATTAAGCATGCCTTATCTCGAGACAGCAGTTTAATGACTTCCATACTCGAACACGCCGTTTACCTGGGCTCCAGATTGGCTGCTACGCCACTGCAGCTGGCAACACCACCGCCGTGGCCAGCACCACCACTGCCACGGCCGATGTCGCATGCAGAATGTCGCTACCATGCAAAATGTTTCCAGCGTTCTCCTAACAGACTTTGCAACCTCTTAATTGTATGGCGCTAGGATTGAAAGATGTGCTGGGAGAGTGACAAAGTTAGCTTAATCTCGAAACAAATAGTTTTTTTTATTGAAAGGAAGAAACCATGATAATATCCCTCTCCTCTAATAGAAATAAAAAAAACAACAACCCTAATGATACTGCCCCTACGCCTTAGAACTATGATTGATGCAAAGTGCAACTTGATTTTTCGCAGAAACATTGCTCACGGAGCGACATTTTGCATATGACACCGGCACCACCAGCACCGCTGGTCTGCATGTTGTCACCCTATGTTATTCATTTTCCTGGTGCCATGTGATAAAATCTGGCGAGTTGTGACAAAAACTGACGAGTTGTGACATTTACACATTATATCTGCGATAATTCTGAAAGATTTCATTCATTTTGTCTCATATTTGACGAGTTGGAGACTGCCATGCCTGCAGGTGTTTACAAATATGCCCAGAAGGCACTAAGGCTGGTTCCTGGCAACCCACAGGCTGCATGAACATGTCCACCTGGTGTCTGTCCATATGTCTGTCCACCTGTCCAAGTCCTTCTTGTATGCTAAGCTCACGCACCAGAGACAACTGCCCTGCTAGCTCAGTCGGGAGAGCGCCGGCCCACAAAGTGGGAGGTCCTTGGATCAATCCTCGGTCGTACCATGAACATTTTTCATGAGCAGTGCCGATGTTTTGCCTTTATTTTATAAGTAATGCATTCATAATAGACATGTGTTGTTGGCTAATGGCTAGTATTGATCATGATATAGCTTAGAAAGGGTGGAAAACTGTCCTGGTAACATTTTATTCCTTCTCAGACTCTACAAGTGAAAGCCGATTACTAAGGGGATTCCATATCTGTTTGTTTTTCTTTCCCAGGACGATTCAATGTGAAGTTATGGGCATTTTTGTGATTTTGAAATATCAGTCAAGACTATGTTTTGATGTCGTAGGAGTAATCCTCTCAAAAAACTGATACGTAATTATGTGCTCCACTTTCCTGTGCGATCAATACCCAGCAAATTGTCGTGACTCCTCGTCAACCTGTGTGAAGTGGCTCACACATGTCGCTAGATGGAACAAGACATCGCTATAGCACAAGATCACCAGGAATAGCAATGGTGGTGATCACATGGCCTCACCTCAGATGGTGGGGATGGTGATCACTCAGACTCACCAGGGATGGCGACGCGGGTGATCACTCACCTCGCTAGATGATACACACACCTCGTCATAGTGCATGTTCACCAGGGATGGTGAGGATCATGATCACTCAACCTCACCAGGGATGACGACATGAGTGATCACTCACTTCGCTAGATGAGACGCACACCACGTCATAATGCACATTCACCACGGATGGCAAGGATTGTGATCAGTCACCTCGCTAGATAAAACGCATACCTCGTGATAGCACAGGTTCACCACAGATGGTGAGGATCTTGATTACCCACACTCACCAGGGATGGCGACACGAGTGATCACTCACCTCGCTAGATGAAACGCACACCACGTCATAGCGCAGGTTCACCATGGATGGCGAGAGTGGTGATCACTCAGACTCACCAGTGATGGCGACGCTGGTGATCACTCACCATGTTAGATGAAAAGCTCATGATCATCGACATTGGTAATCATGCAGCCTCACATCTGCCAGATCAAAGTATGTTTTGCCAGAGAAGGTATTGCCATATGTATCTTCCCTCTAACCATAGACAAGGTGTTCATGTTAATATTTCCCTATGTATTTTTCCTGTAACCAGAAAAGGTGTTTATGGATAGTTGCTTTCATTTTAGAGATACCTCTATCTAAATTCAATTGATATACTCTCTATATTATCTTGTTTGATTCAACTCTGAAGTATTACATGGAAATCAGTGTGAAACAAAGCACATTTGATACGTATGGGACTTATACTTCATGCCCACACTTCCTAGATAGGCTACATGTTGAACAGTGGTGCTGTCTCAACAACTTTGGCAATGGTGGTGATAAGTTGCCACTGTGAGTGAGAGTGAGTGACAGATGATGCAATCCTCAGAGAGCATTGACTTGGAGTGACACAAATTCACGTATTGAGTGAGACCAATGTTGGCAATGGTGGTGATAAGTCGCCATTTTGAGAGAAGATTAACTAGGAGTGATACAAATTCAGGCAGTGAGTGAGAGCCATGTGGCAATGCAGGTCAAAAGTTGCCATTCTGAAAGAGAGTTGACAAACAGTGGCACATATTGACGGAGTGAGTGAGATCCATGTTGGCGATAGTGGTGATAAGCTGCCATTCTGAGTGAGAGTTGACTGGGAGTGGCGCATAATCACGCAGGGAGTGAGATCCATATTAGCGATGTTGGTGATAAGTCGCCATTCTGAGTGAGAACTGACTGGGAGTGGCACATAATCACACAATGAGTCAGATCCATGTTGGCGATGGTTGGGATAAGCCGCCATTCTGACTGAGAGTTGACAGGCAGTGGCACATACTCACGCAGTGAGTTAGATCCATGTTGGCGATGGTGGTGATGAGTCACTATGCTTTGTGAGGGATGACAAGGGGTGGCACATACTCACACAGTGAGTGAGATCATGTTGGCGACTGTTGTGATAAATCGCCATGCCATATGAGACTGACACACAGTGGCAAAAGATGACACAGTGAGTTATCACTCAGAAAGGAGTCACCATTGATGACGACAATCATGGCGACAGATAACGACAATTTGCTGGGTAGTAAGGGAGATATGATGGTTTTTGTATATGATGCCATTTATGCTCCCAGCTTGCCTCCATTTACGCCCACAGGCTGCCATTGCGACCTCGGTAAACAATTCAGGCACCACAACTGCCATACTTTTAGTAGGAATGCATAGAAATGGCGATGGTTGGGATAAGCCGCCATTCTGACTGAGAGTTGACAGGCAGTGGCACATACTCACGCAGTGAGTTAGATCCATGTTGGCGATGGTGGTGATGAGTCACTATGCTTTGTGAGGGATGACAAGGGGTGGCACATACTCACGCAGTGAGTGAGATCATGTTGGCGACTGTTGTGATAAATCGCCATGCCATATGAGACTGACACACAGTGGCAAAAGATGACACAGTGAGTTATCACTCAGAAAGGAGTCACCATTGATGACGACAATCATGGCGACAGATAACGACAATTTGCTGGGTAGTAAGGGAGATATGATGGTTTTTGTATATGATGCCATTTATGCTCCCAGCTTGCCTCCATTTACGCCCACAGGCTGCCATTGCGACCTCGGTAAACAATTCAGGCACCACAACTGCCATACTTTTAGTAGGAATGCATAGAAATAAGTATCAGTCACTGAACAGGTGGACGGTCGCTCAAAGTGTTGTGTGAGGAGGCCTTTCGCAGTCCGTGCCACTAGGGGTTTTGACGAAAGTTTGTCCCAGTCCAAAATTTTATTTCGCTTAATTTCAGTTGACACAAATTTTCGATAGCGCAAGATCAATCCGATTCGATTTGTTAGCATATGAATTCTACAAAGGAGCAATAGAACATATCTATGCATATTGAAAAGTACCAGGACACTGCATAATTATGCTAATTATGCAAAAAAAATTGCATTGTGGGATATGGATCTGTGGTAGTGACTGAGTGTCTGTAGTGTTTATACTATTTTCATAGTCTGTGCCTTTTTATTCCTTCTCAGACTCCACACGTGACGGCCTATTTCCGAGAATTCTACTGCGGTAGTAACTATAAGTTAGGCCTTACCAGAAAACATGTCACTGGTATCTCGTGGAGGAGACACCAAGATCTAATTTAACACCTGTCATAGTTTCAAAAACATGGAAATTGAGATAGGGCAATGCATAAGTCGAAATTCTATTCAAGGAGGAGGGATTAAGAACTAATGTATTATGGAGATTTTCACATGCACAAAAAACTGCACTGCATGGACCCACTTGTTGCGAAAAGAAAACAACAAAGAAACCCCCCATTTCCGTAAAGATTTCACTGAGGGGCTTGTACCCACAACGTAGGTTTAGAGCCCAACTTGCTACAATGTCAGCCAACTACCTCCCACTGTTGAAATAAAAGTGGCAATGCATTTTGGGGAACATCTGATATCCCCAATATGCAAACCATGGGCCCTGATACCCATGTTATATTTCGTTCATACCACTAACTCCTCCATTTTGTATTGATTTCTTACCTGATATTTCTAGAATAAATGTAGGAGAAGACATTGTGTAAGTGCCAGCGATCGCCCCCGGTAGCATTCGCCATGGCCATGTTTTTCCTCGGTAGGTGCCCAACTTTCCACTCAAATTTCGTATTGAATCCAGGCTTGTCATGTTATGATATCCTAGCGCCAACAAATATATGATCCGTAAATGATGATATCAAGCCAATTCATCCATTACATTGGAAATAAAGAAGGATTACATGAATTTTCAAAACCAAGCGAGTCGCGGTCTGCCATGGCCAGCATCCTGTGCCTTGCTCGACCCCCTGACCCATATATGGCGTGTGCCGAGACGTATCGCTATGAAAAATCATTCAATCCCATTACATATCAAATGTTATGGAATAAATTAGCAAGGCATCACCACCTATGGATCGTATACTTACTTCAGGAAGAATATAATAACAGGCAAACACTGGATTCGATGCAAAATCTGGGTGGAAAGTCGGAGGTATGCCGGATGGGTGAGTCATTATTACTTCCACATTGGATTCCATCACTGTTCAGTGTGGCTGATGGCTAAGGCGCTCGCGTACTACCACTGCAGCTGGGGTTCAATTCTCCTAAGAAATTTGGACAGTTGTTACACAAAAAACATGGCGAGATTGACTTTGAATATCCGCCACACATTTCCCAAAAATGGCTGAGTCCAACTTGACCTCGAAAAGTTATATCCAAAAATCCCAAAAAGCACTAGTGCCTATAGGCTCTGGTAACGCACGGTAAAGAAAGGCCATAACAGTAGGGGAATGGCCAGAATCGTGGTATAAACATGTATATCAATACATGAGAAGTGACCCCTTGAATTGTCAGATGTATACGTTAATCAAAATTGCAGTAACATTCATGAAAAGCAAGGGAAAATATCTAATTATCTATATCTTAGATTAACTCAAAATCTAAAAGGGTTTGCCTGCCATTGCAACTCTCTACAGCTGTTATAGGGCAGAACTCTGAGATCCACTTGTGGAGTGCTGTAACTCAATGTGACATTTTTAATCACGTCCATTTTCAATTGAGAAATAAATTGGATATAAGCTGCGACTGCTCCACTCTCGCAAGAGCTCTCATAAGGTTTCCCTATAGGACTCAGTATGGAGGCCTAGTGGAGCCGCTATATTGAATTTCGCTAGTTCAGGTAAAACCCACTGATATGACAAACCATGATGGGTACCTTGTCCCTGGTTAACACCCACTTCCAGGGATATGCTGGTCCCATCCTATCATTGTGTGTTGCCGGAACCAGTGCCAGACCAGCTTGTGGCCAATAGATTTCACACCCTCGTTTTTATTCTTAGTGCTAAGTCACTATTTGTTCAGAGGCCAGGTGAGAACCCCTCCTAAGTGAACCTGACAATAGCTGATCTTTCCCCTTCCCCCCACGCAAATTCACACTGTAAACAATGACTGTTAAATCTACCAGGGATCTTCGTAACACTGAACAGTGAACTACCGTAATTGTTTAGCAGTGAACTAGTGTAGTTTTCATAAATAACTCCAGTTGGCAGCACAGTGATTCACAAGTGTACAATGAATATCTGTGAAAATGACGACTGATCTCTGCCAACTTTGAAACGAGGATTCCTTTGTTATTTCAATGACATTCTTTTACAGTGCATTCTGACTCAGCTGTTCCTGATAGAACAAACAGAAGGTACAATGATCCTACAACAAAGTCTAGACTTCTCCTTGTGTGATTTTCCTTTTTTGCACGGTCCTCCCTTACTTCCTACACATAGTATTGATCTTTTTAGTTGAAGTTTGAAGTTAAACATTCATTTTTTTTATTCTGCTTATAGCTTCACTTAGGTTGGGTATTTTTTCACAAACATTAGCCAACATTCAGCATATTCATCATCCTGTATCGACTTGATTAAGTTATAGTACATGGTAAGAGTAGATGGTTCGTCTGTTAAGTCACTCGTCATTATTAGAGTGACCAGGTGATGAAAGATGTCCCCTGGGTCCTGTTTCAAGATGTCATTTGGCTGAAGGTTTAAGGGCCCTTGAACATTTCATAAGTGGAGGCATTTCTCAACATATGAAACTGCACTTAAGTCTAAATTTGAGGGGCCTCTGAGCCTCTGAAAATAGATGAAACTCTGAGGGACTGATTTCTCTGAATATCAGTAGGTTTTGTATGGCACCATTTGCATTAGTGTTTCATAAGTTGCTCGATCTAAAAAAAATTTGTTCACATTCTATCTGGGCTTGTGTTAGCTAACTCGAAACTCTTAGATCCAAATTCATAGGGCAAGAAGTGGCACTGTTTCTAAGCTTACTATGGCCCTGTTCCTATACCGAGTTACCTGGTTTGATTAGCAGCCAATGAAATCATCCCAACTATTCACGGCGGTCCTCTTGGGGGGGGGGGCAGTTGGTACCCATCTGATAGATGTTATCAGTGATAACCGCTGGTAATCAGCTTCAGTAATGGCGGTGCCCACAATCCGCTACCTCGGTATACTTTTCAATCCCAATGTGCACAACCCCCGTTCACTTATTGGGTGCACACTTTTGGTCATCTGATAAATCATGGAAAGGGAGCACCTTTGAAAAGACATCTTGTGAATGACGTCATTTTGCCTTGTAACAATTAGGCTTACGACCGAGTATTAGGGCCCAATGCCCTGTGCCAGATTGATTCCCCTAACTTTTTATGCCTTTCTTTCAAACGTATGGGGGAAGGAAAAGAAACCTGTGTTGAAATGATCTCCTCCTCCGCAATGGGTCTGATTCTGTAGTGATTACTTTTGATACCTCAAGGACATTCATACGTATGGGAGAAGGAAAAGAAACCGGTGTTAAAATGATCTCCTCCTCCGCAATGGGTCCGATTCTGTAGTGATTACTTTTGATACCTCAAGGACATTCATACGTATCGGAGAAGGAAAAGAAACCTGAGTTAAAATGATCTACACGGTACACGGTAAAAATAATCGTTGAATCTACCAGGGATCCTCGTAAAACTGAACAGTGAATAGGGAGCCACTGTAGTTTTTTTACAAAAAGCTCCAGCTGTCATTGCAGTGCATCTCTGTGAAAATAACAACATGTATGTGAAAATAATTACAGATTGCTGGCAACTTTATTTTAGTTGGGACGAGGAATCCTTCTTTATTCCGACATTTTTTTTACAGTATATTGTCACCTTTGAGTTAGAGCATACATGAACGTGAAATAAAGTACTAATCATGTCTACCGAAAAGCTGTACTTCTATGAAGTTTAAGGTGCATTTTTACTTTCTGCTATATTCTCACTTTAGGAGTGGAAGCGTGAATGGAATTTTGAGCAGTCTTTTGCATACAATCACGAAAAATTGGTTCTACCGTACCCGACAGGGTGAAATCGATTTTCTTAGTGTGGGGTGTTTGCTGAGAACAGTCATTTGATCCCAAGTGTGTTGTGACTTTTGTTAAAAAATAAAGCATTAATGTCTAAAGGCCGAATCCCACACCGTGAAAATGGTTGGGAAATCGTTGTGAAATAGGATATGTGGGTGCTTAGCCGATATTGGGGTGGTAATATCGTCTAGGGAAGACCTATAAAGGCTAAGAATCCCTGTCAAAGTGCTGGTATTTAGGGAGTATAGTACATCAAAAGTTTTTGATATTTTCTTCACAAAGGGCTTGAAATCTCTGTGATAGACTCAAAATCCCTGTGATTTAGAGGAAAACAACAGTTTCTAGGAAATCAGAAGAGGTGTGTCTTTGATAAATCAGGAGCAAAGTTCCACATACTACAGTCATAATGGGGTTCTGCTTGTGATTTATGCAAGCTACATTTGTTTATGCTATGCAGGAGACCATTGCAAACCACAGAAAATAGTCTGAGTCAACTGTGATTTTAATATCAAATACTCTATCTCTGTGAATCATTCTAGCAACTCATCTGTGCAGTAATGAAAATCACAGAGATTCCTCTGCTACTATCAATGTTGCCGATATCCAGAATCACAGACATTTCAGACGCATTTTTCACGTAGTGGGATTTGGCCTTAAGATCATCTAAATTATCTCATATTGCTCCACTTCGCTGGATGATAAAGTGTACATAAAGCATCTCATCAAAGTGTGAATAAAGTATAAACTGCAAAAAATAATCAAAGTATATATTCTAACTAAAGTATACCATACAGAATCTGGCGAAGTAGGGAAGGATCCCCTCTTTTTACCCACATCCTTTTCCAAATCCTGGATTACGGGAGGGTTTGCATAGTTTGAAACCCCAACCAACCAAGAAGTGGGTAAAAAGAGGGGATGCTTCCCTACTTGGCCAGATTCTGTATGATAACTGAGGTCATTATAATCATGAATTCCTATGGTCATTCATAGGGCATGCATGCATGTTCCATATCTACTCTGCTTTAAGGCCAAATCCCACAATGCGATAATGACCAGAAAATCCTTGTGATTTAGATATGCAGTGTTCCTCAGCCGATATTGGAGGTTAATTTCCTCTAAGAAGGGTCTATAAAGGATAAGGTGCCTTGCCAAACTCTTGATTTTAAAAGAGTAGAACACATCAAAGATTTTTGATATTTTCTTCAGAAAAGGTCAGAAATCTCTGTGAATTTGTCCGAGGTCATGATTTCCCAACTAAAAGATGTATTTCACAATGATTTACTACCCAGTAACGACAATTGAATCAAAATCACAAAGATCCTGTGGTCAAAAGTAGCAATAGAATCAAAATCACAGAGATGTACTGCCCAATATCGGCTAGCAGTGGGATTTGGAGTAGGGAGTAGTGGGGTGGGAACCCGTAATTTAGGAAATTGACAAGAGTCCACTACTGCCAATATCCAGAATCACAGACATTTCAGACCCATTTTTCGCATAGTGGGTTTTAACCTTTAGAATCTAATTACAATACCCCAGATTCCTGGGTGAACCTATGCATCGAGAAAACAAGTGGCTCCTCCAGTTTTCCTGTCCCTGCTATGATACTCAAAGGCCCTATGAACCTTCTACTTTCTTTATCCTGCAACCCATAATATACCACAGTTAACTTTCTGCTGGTACAAAGGATCTGTGCGTCCAAAAGCCTTGCGGTACCAAAAGGATCCCCCCACATGCAGTGGGTCTACTGATATAGGTACAGAAGATCTTTCAGATCCATCCATATACTTAATATTAAAGGACATTACAAAATGGCAAATTTATAGGTTTAGCTGCAGGCCAATAGATTTCTGTGCCTGTGTATACCCCTGATCATGATGTGTACTATATAGGGAGGCAGGAGTGTGTTAGTCTATGTATCAGAAAGTGTCAATTTAAGTCCTTGTCTTTTAGACTTGAGAATTGTAGAAAGCATAGACCAAATGGTCTGGCTTTTTTTACTGGTGGACTTAGAACCCCAGGACCCAGAACGACTTCTTATCTGTTTTCAAGATAAAATACTGCAGTTTACATATCATCTTACATCTCCAGAAGGTTACACCCTCCCCCCATTTAGTCAAGTCCTATAATTTACTCGCAACAATGGGATCAAAGAGATCAGATTTTGCAATTACGCTTTGAATTTTAATAGCGTAGTATCTCAATTGATTTCAGTATGACCCTGAACAATTTTCCTTATTGACAATGGCGCATTTTGATTATAAATAGCACAGTGTGGATAACAAGGTGTAAACAGAAAGGACAGACACAAATGAATGTTTATCAATTCAATGCATGTTTTCAATCCATATCCAACAAGGAAATTTAATCTCGTTGCATCTACAATTGACAACAAAGAGAGTGAGTTAAATCTAAAGCATGTATGATTGTCATCCCGCCACTAATATCAGAGCAAGCCGCTAAACAATAAATAAAGCAGAACTATACATCCCCTTCTCATCAGATCACCGTACAAAAACGGTTTCCCTGACCTTCACATGTGTTTTGAAAAGGTTTTCTTGAAAAACGACACAGGGCCTTATTTTCAATCTGAACCATAGCTTTGACTAGCGTGTTGTTAAGTCATTTCTTTATTTCTTTCTGATGTGTTTTATTTTCCATTTTCCAGCTGGTACATTCAGTGTTATTTTAGGTCTCTAAACATTGCAATCCCATGAATGTTTGTTTATCCATCTTAGAATCATACCTATCCCAGGTAGGTTGCTAGGTGTATGTCGTTGTCCCTCGCATATAAGGATCACCTCATATACACGGTACACCCTGAGTTGGTGGAAGAGCAAGAGCTATAAGGTGCAGTTTGAGTAGTTTAGTACTATTCTACAGTATCAAATACCTACCCACACACCTTGACTCCAGGCGTATTTTACAGGAAAGGAGGAGTGTGCTCTATACATATCATGTTCTGCCCGATTATAGGAGTTGACTTGTTTGACTACAATGATTTACTATATGAGCACCCACATCAGAACATCTTGAATCAAGTCATTTTGGATGTCAACAGAGAGATCACACATTATAACTGTAGTAATGATGTGCCCACTCCTTGGACAGCTACCCTTTTCATAAAGGGGTTGGACAAGGAAGGACAATCCACAACTATGATTCGTTGAATGATGGCTGCAATTTAGATCATGATGGCAACCTCTATTATGCCAAGGACCTCACAAAAGTGATCGACAAGCTGTTCATTGCTACAAATCATTTCCAGTACTAATGATTATTTTGTTTTCAGTCATACCTGCAGGTATCATCGTCTAATCTATGTCAGTTTATCTATATAAGGTCATAATTTGGAGTTATTGCTGACTCCATAAAGCTATATATAAGGTTATTCTAGTCTACAAGCCCCCTGAGGTAGGAAATCAACATGTTATTGACTACTTGATTAATCTACTTGATAAAACTGTACCCACTCGAAAGATTGTAATTATGGGAGATTTTAATATTGATTTACTTACACTGTCTGACATAGATCAAAAACGTATTAGGAGAATAACTAATGTCAATGGTCTTAAGCAGTATAGTACGATCCCAACAAGAGTAAAAGGTTTAATCAAAACCCTTATTGACAATATGTATACAAACTGTGATTATGTAAGTCACCATGGTACAGTTAATATTCGCCTAAGTGATCACATGCCGGTGTTTCTAATATGAAAACGTGAAAGAAACAAAATTTCTAAGGAATTAAAAACCATTAGGGTGTACAGAAATTTTGATATTGTCTTTCACCATGACTTTTGCAATAGCAATTTGGTTGACTATAATAAAACCATAGTGTTGTAGATTTTAATACAATAGTAGAGAATAGTCCTGTGAGACATGGCGCGGCGACTTGTAATCTTGTGTCTAGTTTCAGTTGGTAAGAAAGATAGGGCATACTATCATCTGGACTTTTGGTAGTATATAGCACAAATTCAACCTGCACTACCCACTGCAGCTAGGTACTAATAGCCTGTAGACTGTCGATTCTGCATGCACCTCACTCAGCTGCCACAGGGACCTGTCTTATTCAATGTTCAATGCCATAGTCAACAGGTGTGTCATTATGAGTGTACACTGTCTCAGATTGCCAGGAGCCTGCTCTGCCTGCCCCCCCCCCCCCACACACACACACCCAACTGCCAATCACTTGTAATAGTCTGTACCTCGTCACGGGCCAGTGGTCAGCAAACCGGCCAGATCACTCCACCTCTATATAGAGGGGGAGCACAGTGTAAGTAACTCAGTGTACATACATGTTTTCAGTGTTCCACAAAATTGTTTATATCATGAAAGGAGTAATCAAATTAATCTTTCATCACCAATAGTAGATACATATTCTGAGATAGCATTATTTCAATGTAAACTAAAAATTTTACACAGAAAAGAATTTAGCAGTTCCACAAGGTGGCCTTACACTTCAACCTCCTCTGATTTACAAAAATGCACATATGGCAACACACACTTTAGCACTGATTTCTCCATAGAGATCTTTGACAGTGAATACTTTGTTCAAATACAGAAAATATGATCCAATTGTACCATAACCCACTGAGATAAAACCTGTACTACATATATATATATAGTAGTTTCAAAACGAACAATTCTAAAACAAAGGCTACAGGGATGCATTTCTGAATCTTAAAATGCTCTAATGCTAATCTGCCATAGGGCTCCAAATGATAAAATGTCTTATCTGCGAATAAAATCAAAAGTATGAGATATATTCTGAAAATTCCTTCACTGATAAGTAAAGTACACACACTGTTGTTATTACATTAGAATAGTGAGCAGGAATAGTCCATAGCAGAGGAGCCACAAACAAAAATAGATTGCAAGGCCTCCCTATCCCTTACACCGTGGCGACTGTGAACCATACACTAGTCTACTCATCTCATGAGTAGTACTCACTAGTCGCCGCGCTAATTATCATCAAGATGTTAATGGACTATGTTCGATCTATATGGCTAATTTCCTTAAAGCATTAAGTGCTACAGCCCCCATGAGGAGGACATATGTGTCAATAGATAAGCCAGAATGGTTAACAAATGAGATCATAGGTGCAATGAGGCTCCGTGACAATGCTTATAAACAAGACAAGCTGTACAATAACCCAGGTGACTGGGCTGTCACTGAAACATTTGCCAAGAGAGTTAACATTGCTATTGCTGTTAATAAAAAGAATACCCTGAGCAAACTGCTGGATAAGCATAAAACTGATCCACGTGAATTCTGGAGAGGTGTCAGAAAATTGCTCCCCAAATATAAAGGTGACTGTATAAATCAACTTATTGATGATGAGACTGAGCACAAATATGGTCCTGCTCAAATCCCTGATTATATCAATGAATTTGTCACTAAAATTGGTAAAAAACTTGCAGATGTTTAACAAGGTATTATATAAGAGCAATATACCACAAAAACATGTAAAGCATGACCTACTGTTTACTCTGTTTGATGAAGATGAGATCAAAAAAGCTATTGTTGAAATTGATGTCACTAAGTCATCTGCTATCACAAATGTGAAATCCTCTGTCATTAAGCAGTTATTACTTCGAGACTGTAGCAAGCTTAGGATGCAAGTTTTCCTGATGTGTGGAAACATGCCATTGTCACCCCCATACCAAAGAAACCCAATAGCAAATCTGTGAATGATCTAAGGCCCATAAGCCAACTCACGCTACCTGGCAAAATTCTTGAAAAATTAGTTATTACAAGGCTTAAAAATTATATGGAAGGCAAAAATTATATCACTTGTGCCCAACATGGTTTCAGGAAAAATCACTCTTCATTATCTGCTGTCAGTGCTTACTTGGATATGGTCTATGAAAACTTTAACAATAGGAAGACTACCTTCTCTATCTTCATTGACTATAAAAAGGCATTTGATACTGTTTCTCCTTGCCTATAACGTATGGAGTGCCACAAGGCTCAACAGCAGGTCCTATTTTATTCATTATCTATATAAATGACCTGGTGAAGCAGGTAGGAAACTGTAATATAGTTCTTTATGCTGATGATGCTGTGATTTCCTCCACTGATCCGAGATACCTACAAGTTGCTTTAAACAAGTTGTCAAGTTGGTTTATTATGAACAGTCTTATGATAAATCAGAAAAAAACACAATGGATGTTCATAGGCCCACCACCGGCCATACATCCCAATTTCTATATTAGGGGAGTACAACTGGAAGAAGTACAAGCCTTCAAATATTTGGGTGTAATTTTAGATAATAACCTATCCTTCAATAAGCATATTAGTACTGTCTATGATAGAGTAAACTCCAAGGTTATACAGTTAGCTAGAATAAGAAAGTATATAGATGTTAATACTGCTCTAAATATCTATACCAGCACCATTCTTCCTCATTATGATTATTGTGATGTAATCTATGATGATAATTGTAAGGACCAACTCAAAGACTTGCAGCTCCTTCAAAACAAGGCGTTGAGAATAGTGTATAATTTCAGGCTTGGACCTAACCTAAGCATGACCACAAGACAAACTCATGATAGGGCCAATGTCAAAAGTCTGAGAGAGAGAAGGTATATTCACCTAATTTACTATGCCTATGATCTAAAAATTAATGTTGATCTCATTGACCATAGGGATTTACCAACCAGGTGTTTTGACGGTACAAGGTACCGTTACACTCGTATCAAACATCCTGTATATGGTAAATCAGCCAGATTTAGAGTCATAAACTGCTGGAATAACCTTTGTGCAAAATACACTAATATTCTGGAGAAAGAATTATTTAAAAACACAATCCAAAAAGATTTTCCAAATTGTTATATACTAATTGATACAGACTGGTTCAGGTAAGTCTAGTTGCTGGTATTAACACTTCTAGACAATAATCTTATAATTTGCCACTGTAGCAGCTGGTATTTACCACTGCTCATTGTGTCATTATCTATGTCTTTTCATTCTGTATTAGCTATGATATTATAACTGTTTTACTGTTTCTCCATATCTATGTCTATGTCCTTAATATTGCATTCTATTTTCATCTTAGGGTATGACATGTGGTATTACCTCCCATGCAGTGGGTGTGATGCTATAATTGACAGTAGATCAGTCAGATATCTGAAGGGCACCCTTGCATACGGGCAGGGCATTGCAAAATGGCAACCATGCTAGAGGCAGGAGATTTCTACCATGATGATGTGTAGGATATAGGGAGGCAATGTGCTCATCTAGGTAACATAAAGTGTCAGTTCATGCTATGGGTTTAGAGCCCCAGATCTGTGCACTGCAGCAATTTGAGAGAGATTTTAATTCCATGTATCATGTGACAGGTGCTAGTAATGCTAAAAGCTGTTTAAGTATCATCTTTATATCTTGAAAAGGATACTGCAGTTGGTCTTAAGCTCACATATGCCATACTTTTGGGAATGCAATTTTTCCAAAGAAATTATCTTCAGATTTCAGTCACCCTAATCAATGCATTTTCATGTGTAAGATGAATACTGTTCTTAGCCCCCAGGGTCTTAGCTATGAAAAAGAAACAGGACCTGAGTGTCTTATGACAATTTTTCATTACCACCAACTCCTCCACCGAGCCATGTCCTGTAATCTAATCCCTGATAAGATCAAAAGGATGAAATTTTGAAGGATGCTCTCAAATGTCCCAGACCAATTTTCTTTGACAATGGCATGTTTTCTAGTGCATTGTGTGGGTGAGGGGTGTACTTGTAAATGGACAGACATGAAATGAAGGTTTATCGATTCAATCCATCTCTACAATATATACATCTAATAAGTAAATTCAATCTTATTGCGCTTCTCTCCGAATAGACTGCTAAGCAATATATTTGAATACTAGACCCCCTTTTAGACAGATCATCTTGCAATAACATTTCAAGGTTTTGGAAATGTTCTAATGAAAAAAAAGTCATCAAAGTTCAGGAATATTAACTAAATAAATAAAGTGATTTAAAAGCCTTATCTTTAACAACCCTAAGCACAGCATTGAGCAGGTTGTCATTTTCTCTATTACCTTTCTCTTGGTGTGCTTTTCTTTTTCAAGATGGCACATTTAGGGTTGTTTTGGTTTTCATCTCAAAATCCCCCCCCCCAAAAAAAAAAGAAAAAACAACATAGGAAACCCATGGATATGTTTGTTTCCCCATGACCCAAGATACACAGACAAAGGTGCTCGAGAATTGGTTAGCACTGAGGGTTATCACATGAGGTGAAGCCGAGTGTGATAATCCTCAGTGCTAACCAATTCTCGTGCACCTTTGTATTTATCTCAAGTGAATGAAGTATTCATAATTCCATTTATTTGGCATTAGAAATGATTTTATCATCAGTTATTTGACCATTTTGGATGTTTTACCTGGCAGTGTGATATGGGGGAAGGTTATCACACTGTGGGGTGTGATACAGAGGTTCTTGGTTAAACCTATGGGGCTCTCGTATTCAACTTGAGATAAAACTCTGAACTCAGGGTGCCGCTTATATACCATGCATGAGGTTTTACATAATTATGTAAGGCAGTATTTCCCAATAGACTGACATGGTTGCCCAGTGATCACTGTCCCTGATCCTGGTGTCGTTGGCAGGCAAATGCTTGTAGCTCAGTGGTAGAGCATTGGCCTCAAGATCTGAGGGTATGGGGTTTGAGTTACGGAAAGTCCAAATACAATTTTCGCCAGTACATTGGTGGACTTTCCATCCACAAATGACGTCATGCTGGAGGTGGGTCAGGCTCGGCGTGACAGTATTAATTTTCCATATACCTTCAGCATTGCAAATTTGGCAAATAAACGTGACGAGGGGGGAGGGGTGGGGGTAAGAAAATGGTCAAATTTTGTGTGACGTCATTTATGGATGGCCCCACAGATTGAAGATACCGAATTTGTGTGCCTTACCGCAATCATGAATTGAGGAACTGGGCTAGTATGATAAACAGATGACACTTCGACCAATCTGGTAGTGGTACATCTACTGGGACATCCGGTTGAGATGGAATGGCTGGTGTTAGTAGATGGTGATTGAACCTGAAAGGGTGGAGTGTAGGAGCAGCCTTTAGGGGCCGGTAGGAGCAGCCTTTAGGGGCCGGCCACTGGGTAGTTAGAGGATGGCTAGTTGAAGATGGCAGGCGACGGCATGTACCTCAGTGGTAGAGCATAGGACTCACGTTCTGAGGATCCTGGGTTTGAGTCCGGAAAAGTCCAAACACCAATTTTGCCATCCACTATACAATATATAGGGAGGCACATGAATTGCAGCAGGGTGCCGAATTGTAAAGACTTTTCTGCATAATTGTGTCATGGATTTCGACCTTGATGGTCATGAATCACTCTACAGTCCTTAAGGATGGGCTAGAAGCTGAGATGTGCTTATTTTCAGCTTTACTTAAATAATTTCCGAAGAATATTATATGGTGTAAAGTTGTAGAGAAATTTAGCCACTCTCTAATGATATTCCATGCAAATCATGGTAAAACACTGTATAACACGTTTTAGTATCGTTAGAAAGAGGATGTGATTTTAAGATTATGTTGAAAATCTGGCGAAAATTTAACTGCTTGTATGGGCGCCATCCATCTTAAAGGGAACGACGTACACAGCATGCATGGCTATGATACGCTACCTTTTGCAATATCTGTACATTGGGTTCCAGAGTATTCCATTGAAACACCATCCATGTGCAGTCATGAGTTGGCTGTGAGCTAGAGAAGTCAATTTAGCAGGGGCGTAGGAAAAGGGGGGGGGGCCAGGGGGGCCTGGGCCCCCCAATCATGAAGGAGGTGGGGCCTGAGTATGTCTGGGCCCCCCCAATATTTTCCAAGAACTCATAAACACAATGGAAAAGAAGCTAAAACTTTACATCTCAAATAAGATTATTATGGTGATGTCATAGGGAAAATGGGGGTCTGAGCCTAAAGTCAGATCCAAAATTTACCAAAAGTTACTTTTCTATATGAAATCTAAATATGCATTATATAGACGCCATCACGCATCAGCCGACAATTCAAGGTGGTCGCGATAGTGCCCTCGCCGGGCCCCCCCCCCCATGAAGATTTGCTTCCTACGCCTCTGTTTAGCTGTCATGGATATATGTAATGACATACCGTACTCTTCGCATCTGTCTAGCATTACTTTATACCATGCATAGTTCAAGATACATGTATTTGATATCATGATTATAGAGTACAGGGATGAAAGTCACAGAGCAGGAAAATCCCTGAAATGGTGCAATATCGGCCTCAAAACCTGGGTTTTTGTATGAATGTATAAGGCCTTGGGACTTCAAAAATCCCTAAAATCAGGGAAATCCCTGAAGACTTTCATCCCTGAGTGTAATAGGTTTTGGCCATAGTTTGATATGGGGATAACAGTGCTACCATATATCATGAGGTCATTTCTTACAATTGACATATGAATTATGATATGAGCCTTATTGAGTGAGTAATAGATGTCTAATGTCATTTCGACAGATAAGGTCATATTCATGGTGAATGAGCCTTATTGACATGAGGCAAAGAAATGTTTGACATGACTGTGAATACTTTCTTAAATTTGACATGGGATAGTGGTAGGCACTTAGAAGTAAGATGGGATATGGGATCTCATGTAGCATGTGAAATGAGCATTTTGTAAAAAAATCAAAAGGTAACATTAATTAGTCAGGCAGAGAGGTCACCCAACCCCAAAGCGGTTGATATAGTTGTTATTTTCTTCTGATTTTCAAAGATATACTATCACACAATAAATCCAGGTGGGTGACACAATACCACCCTTGAGCAATTCTAATTATTGATGGTTGCCTAGCAACCAGCAGATTTTGATATTAAATGGTTAGCAATAGGCATTTCTGTTCTAAATAGAGGCAATTAAACCTCCCCTGTAAATCAGTATTGCAGATTCCAGTGGTATTGTAATTTGGTTGCTATATTTCTGCCAGAGTGGGTCCAGGCGCTTTAAGACCCGGGGGAGGAGGGGCACTTCAATTTCTTTTTATACGGATTTCTCCAAAACCCTACCCTTGCTAGGGCCAAAAAAAAAAGGTTCCGGTCACCCGACCATCCTCAGCTAAATGGGGCCGACCTCATAATTTTTGGGGATTTTTTTTCTGAATTTTTTGAACATTTTTTTTTCAAAAATTTTCATTTTATTTTCATGTTCTCATAGCAAAACTTGTATTCGGAATACATACATGTATTTTCACTTCATTTTCTTATATTCCATGCAGGAATTTATCTTTTCTCACAATAACCAGTGAAAAACTAGCATGGTACAACTATATAAATCATAGGATACTAAAAAAAAAAAAAAAAAAAAAATCTAACCTACCAACCTCAGCATTTTTGACCATGTTACCGGAAAATCAACTTATTCTTTTTTTGGCCCAGGGAACTTTTGACATAATAGATTTTGCTCAAAATATCTTAAACTGACCTTGTTTGGGAAAGAAATGTGTATTTTGTTCATGCTATTTACATGGAATCTTGGAAATTATTCATGAAAAATTCTGATTTTTCCGCATGAATCGGGGTATTTCACTGAAAGTTGACCCTTTCTAGGGACATTTTGCTCAAAAGTAGACCCTTGCTAGGGACATTTGTGGCTGAAACAGGAGGCTTGCTAGGGACTTTTCCTTGAAAAAGTACCCTTGCCAGCCGCACATATGTGTATACATTACATAGAGAGTGCCACCGGGCTTTAAGATGCCCAAAAATAGACCTATATATCAGTAACATCCAAAATTAATGATAGTGTGATAGATTTTATCACAAATTTGAAAAGTCAGGATCCTGGATGCGTTAACATGTTAGCTAAAAAAGTATGATGAAGTAGATGTCAGTGGATATAAAAATAAAAGATGATATAAAAAACAGATTAAGAAGTTTTTGGCACACAATGCGTTTCCTATGGACAATGAAAGAGAGGCTATATCTTCCCATCAAATGTGTTTCTAATGGATATGGAATGGAAAGATATATGGGCTAATGCCACTCCCACTGAAAGTGGACCTCAGGCCAAGAGGTCATGAATATGAGCGATACTCCTAATTGCTGTGAGACACATATCACTTAGATTCAGTTTCAGATTTCAATAGCATTCGTAGATTGGCGCTTTATATAACTCATAAGTGCCCTATTAGGTAGATGATTCAGGGGTGTTTCCTCGAATACCATATAACTCACATGTCAAAGGTTAATGCAGTATTTGACCCCTCTTACCCCTTACAAAATACCTTCAAGGGTCGATGATGCAGGACTTCTTGCATCTTGCTCATTGGTCATGATGCAATGCATAAATACTGCATTGGCGCATCAAACCACATAGTCTCTGTTTGAATCTATAGCCTTGGCAGACTTGCCAGCACCTCATTGATAAATCATGACGACCAATGGGCACGATGCGATCCTGTATCAAAGGTTAAGTGTTTGTCACTCTGGTTTGTGAGAAGCCAAAGCCCATCTTCCTTTGTCTTAATAGAATATCATTACTTCTTCAACAGCAAGCTTCACCTATAGGCGCCCAATGTCAAGATAGCTGAGGACTTTAAAAGCACTTGGGTCAAGCAAAGTCAGTCACTTGGGGCTATTCGGTCCAAAATTCCGTTGCTTCTGAAATTCCAAATTACATATGTTTACAAATTACTAAATCTTCTGGTAGGAGATCAAGAAGGGTTGCATACAGCAGTCATAAAAAAGGTTTGCCTAATTGGAATCACTGACATAGTTATTTATCCTATGGTTAATAAACTTCTAGGCTATATGTTCCCATCAAAATTGTACAGCTGACCTGAAACTGATAAAACTTACAAGGTATTTCATCATCCTCTAATAAGCTTGAACCCCCTTCCTGCCCACACCCTGTGCAAAGCCTATGGTACATATGTAGTATGGGTCATTTTGCCAGCAGCAGGGGGTGAGGACATAATATGCCATCGTGTGGAAATCTCTTGAGTCAATTGAATGGGTATAGGTAAACTATAGAATCATCTATTGGCCTGAAATGCCTGTTGCTAAGCATGTTCTGTGAAATTAGCTGGTTGCTAAGCCACGAATAGCCATAGCAACCACCAAATCTCACTGTGGAAATTTCTGGGTTCACTTTAGTAGGGGTAGGTAAACTGTAAAATCGTCTGAAACTAACCAAAATAGTGGTTGCTATGCACATCTAAGCATTTTACTGATATAAGTTGGTTGCTGGGTAACTGCCATAATGACCCGGGATGTGCCGGGGTCTTAAATAAGCGCCGGTCTCGAATAAGCATGGGGGTGTAGGGGTACTGAAATTGTTCCTAAGCATTAAAAGCAGTATTACAATAAGCTCCAGTCTCGTATAAGCGCTGGGGGTACAGTGGGGTTGAAATAAATGAGCGCCCGGGCGCTTATATGGGCCACTACGGTACTTGCCATAGTGACCAACTAGTGATGCCACTTAACCCCTGGTGTCACTTTACTGGGGGTAAATAAACCTTAAATCCCCATATCTGACCTCAGAATGCCTATTGCTAAGCAATTCCAATACAATATACATGTAGCTGGTTAGCTAGGCAACCAATCACCCTAGCAACCAAGTAATCTTTGATTTCCTTTATCTGGAACAAAAAATGCCTGTTGCTAGGCATTTTGGTTAGAATTGGCTGGTTGCTAGACAACCATGAATAATTAAAATTGCTCAAGGGTGGGAACACCCCACCCACCTGGACTTTATTGCCTGACACCATATATTTAGGAATTAGGAGCGAATAAAACTGTATCAGGCCATTTTCAGGGGCCTATTTCAGGGACTTACCATCCAGGATGCCCTCTGCCACACCTCAATTATCATGTGGGGTATTAGTACATGTTGTACATGTAATATTAGACTGTTTCTAATTGATTTGGTACCATATCAGGACTCCTATTACAAATCTGTTATAACTGCAGGAAGGTGCGTGTCTCCCCTGGGAAGCACTTCATATACCTAAGTACCTATTTAAAAATCACCTAGCTTCATAGACGACACATGTGTCCGGACATGTGTTAATCATTGTATTGATTTATGCCCTTTATCCTACCTGGTCAGTCGGTTGCTCTTCTTAATCAGTGGGTCTCAAAAGTAGGATATGTTTACTGAGTAATGTGATTTTGCCTTAGTGGTTATAATTAATCCGAACTCTGCCTGTAAAGAGTCAATTACCAGGATATGATGGCTGTGTACTAGTCTATCCTTTTCATAAATTCCTGGTATGTCATAGCCTGCACCGAGAAAATGTCGCCAAAATGAGCATGATTTGAGACTCATTTTAATCCTCGGTTGATACTCTGGCAGATACTGAGACTCTGCCTGAGTATCATCCCAGGGTCAGGCTGAGTCGCAATTCATACCCATTTTTGGACACATTGCCTGAGTCTAGATCCACACTGAGGTGAGTAAAAACATTTTCTCAGTGTGGTAAATATCCGATAGTGAAGTGTGCAGACTAACATGGAGTCCAAGTGCATTTTGTGCATATATATATATATATATATATATATATATATATATATATATATATATATATATATATATATATATATATATATATATATATATATTTAAAAACCATGTAAAGTGGGTGTTTTTACTGTTTTCGACCCACGTAGTGGGGACTCCTTGAGAAGTGGGGACCTAGAAGTGGGGACTTGCTTATTTTGACTTGTGAGGCCCAGAAAACATGTTTTTACAAAGTCCCCACTTTGTACCCCACAATGCTTTACATGTATGTATGTATGTATGTTTATACCACGATTCTGACACTTCCGGTGCTGATATGTGCATATCAGCCGTGCATCATTCTGCATATACCACCCATGTGCATTTTTGAAATTTTTGGTATATACTTTTTCGAGGTCAAGTTGGACTTAGAATTTTTTGGGAAATTATGGTAGCTATACAAAGTTAATCTATCCATTTTTCCATAGCGAAAAATCGTCCAAACTCGTAGGAGAATTGAACCCCGGCCGCAGTGCTGGTTGGCGAGGACGTTAGTCATAGCGCCACACTGAACGGTGAGGAAAATCAAAGCAAAGGTTGAACTCTACTAACCTGATAGTGAAAGGTCCGTGTGTCCACCCAGTTTTTGTATCGAATCCAACCATGACATGTCGAGATATTAAAAAGAATACATCCTTAGATAGTCTACATGATCCCTCCATGCCAAATGAGTCCATAATATTAACAATAAAGAAGAATCCATTGATTTTTCCATCGTACGCGAGTCGCATTCCGCCATTCCCACCTGCCTCCTTGTCCGACGAAACTGTGTCAGTGGCCTGGATGTGGATATAGGTCAACTTCTCGCTGTACAAGAAAGACACTGAAAATTTCGGACCGGTTTGAAAAATCAATTGATTCTTCTTTATTTTGAATATATTGGACATAATAAGTATGGAGGGATCATCTACACTATCTAAGGGTGTGTACCTGTTAATTTCTCAATTTGTCATAGTTGGATTCCATACGAAAAGTGTGTGTAAACACAGCGGTATCTCTCCCGGCAAGGAACAAAAACAATGGCTTCGCACAGAGCGACCTGGGCCGTATCGCTTGCAATTACAAAATTTCTTCTCCTGGCTATATTCTGTGGATATCAGGTAAGAAATTGATACAAAATGGAGGAAATGGTGGCATAAACGCAATAGATGATGGATATCGGGGCCCTAGGGCTGTACATTCTGTATATATCCTCGCCGCTGCGCGGCTCGGGTATATACAGAATGTACAGCCCTAGGGCCCCGATATCCATCATCTATTAGCTCAATGTATGTATGTATGTAAATATGTATGTGTGTGTGTGTGTGTGTGTTCGCTACAGTATAGACTCTGTTGTATGCTGTATAGCTCACATAGCCATTATCAGCTGGGGGCCGCCATAAGACCCCGACTCCACTATGACTAACACCTTCAGCCCCCGACTCCGCAGTTTATACCAGGGATGCCTCCCATTGTTCAATAATACAATAGCCATGTGCCGTATAGGTTGGTCCTTGCTTGTCGATGGCCATTGGCTGTTTGCTATGAGCAGGGCTCAGTACTCAGATCCAGTGGGTCCGCCATTGCTTGATCTTAGACTTGGCAAGACACCACTGATAACAGCCCGCATGATGGGTACCAGGTGTTACATAATGTACCCCGAAAATTCTGCAGTGAAGGAGGGGAGCTATCTCATTGGTGCATAATGTATCCCGGGTCATGGATAATGTCATGGGACCGAAATATCATTCATAAATCCAGCAGTTTTAAAAAATCTCTAGTCATGTTTAAATCATTATTACGCACATCACACGACATGCATCGTCATTGGGTGGTTATTTATATGTTGTCAAGATATGACCCACTTGAAGTCACTATCATGAAAGGGAAGTTATCGGAAAGTGAATTTGGTAACCATTCACCAACTAGATGATGAAATGTTTGGTTTGCGATATGTGAGAGTGATAGCAAAGTAGAGGGAATACACCCTAGTTTAAAAACTTGCTCGCCCCCACTTCCATTGCACATCAATATGATGTCAACATATGTAGAGATACCGCTCCCTGGCCGACAAAATCCAGGAAACCTTAGTTTTTGGAAACCTTTCCCAAGGACATTCCACCTTAATTTGCCATATAACTATCTACTAAAGACCAGTGATGCCTAGTAAACCAGAAAAATAGTGTTTCTACAGAAGGAATCTCTATGGCCTATGGCACATCAATAGGATGTCAACATATGTAGAGATACCGCTCCCTGGCCGACAAAATCCAGGAAACCTTAGTTTTTGGAAACCTTTCCCAAGGACATCCACCTTAATTTGACATATAACTACCTACTAATGACCAGTGATGCCTAGTGAACCAGAAAAATAGTGTTTCTACAGAAGGAATCTCTATGGCCTATGGTAGGCCTGGAGATGATAGGTCGCCAAGGTGTTCCTAAAATGATTCATGTAGTGATTGCATGGATTTGTCTCCAACAGTCAGACGCTATATCCGGAGCCTTATCACTAAAGTACCATCAATATAAGCTTATCTCATATAAACTATAAATCTCCTTGCATCACAATCTTCGCGTAAACAAACTATTACTGTATTAGCGCACTCCTACACTTCCTGTGTGCAAACCCTGCTTATTGCATATATATATATATATATATATATATATATATATATATATATATATATATATATATATATATATATATATATATATATATATGGGCTCAATGATAAATCTAGCTGTTTGGACGTTGATGTTTGGACTTTGATTGGGCCCGAGCTCATAAGGCCTAAAAATGTTGTGTCCAGACAACGCTACCTATCCCTAGCTTTGGCCCTACCCTAAATTATTTTAATTTCTTTTTGATGCCTAAGTAGATGGTATTGTGTTGAACTACTTGTTACCCTATATATAAAAAGGCATTACTTCGTCGCTGGTGTATAGACAAAATATGAGATGGTATGTAAAAATTAGGACTGTTTCATGTCAGGGAATATAGCCTGTTGGTTAGCTACATCCACTATACAGTGGCTCGAACTTGCATGCAAATGTGATTTAAATTATATCAATTTTTGGGGCCGTCCATAAATGATGTCATGCAGCGAGGGGGGGTCAAAGTCTCCTATATATTTCTATAGTAAAAGCCTGACAAAGGTGGGGAGGGGGGCAGAAATGGTCCCAAAAAAAAGCATGATGTCACTTATGGACGGCCCCTTTGCTCTCGTGTTTGATCAACACTTTATGTAAAATGACACCTTATGAATGGGAAGACATAACAAGAGGCATGTTATTGGAGGGGATAGGTTATCGGTCTGACTATAAGGCGTTGTTGGTCATCTCAAGTTACAATACCTATGATCAAAATAGCATGCCACTGAACAACTAATGATAAGTCTCACAGCGTGACTCGTCAAAATGTGCAAATGCTCTAAAATATTTAATTTCAGCTATCTGCTTTCCAATTTGGGTTGATTGGAAAGCAGACAAATTTGGCTATCTGAGGCAGTTGAAAATTTCACAAAATTCCAAGTATTAGTGGTTCAAAAAGTGCTCACAAGGCCATGTTAGCACCCCTTTCCCCTAGTTTTAAACTAGAGCCTTCTCTGCCTCTCTACGGGAGTAAGAGAGGCAGAGTTCCTCAGCCTATGGACACTGATGTAAGAATATGCATGGTACCTACTTACACCTCAGAGTTGTAGAGTCTTTGCATCTATGAGTTCAGTTGTGGCGTCTTTACTTGTATTTGCTATAAGTATAGACCTCATGGGACTCAGATACTGATTTGACATATATAGTGTAGATTTTTTTACACACAGTGCAGTACGTACAGAGATCCAAAAACGACTAATCAAGCTTACTTTCTATAACTATTTTCTTTTTATTCCAAGGGTGAAATTAAGTTGCAAGTTCTATGCACATGGTCTACCAATACTTTGAAAACCCGGGTTTGAAAAGCATGTGGTTTGTATCAATCCCGTAACCGTATCAATGCGTTTTCCTACCAGGGTTATACCATTGACAAGTCAACATGACAAAAAAATCAAATGTGCATCTTTATAAATTTGTCTAGATGCCAGCCTTGCACATATATACCTTCTATCTAAGAATGATACACACCTGCTAATAAGAATGAAATATTTTTTTTCATCAAATCCCTGGTTGGAATGTTTTGAGTTGTGCTACCATTAAAGCACTTAAAGATGGGGTAGGAGCTAATCTGGGTCGGTTTTCAGTTTTCAACCCATACATGTTCATTTCAATCATACGAATTGGTCACTTTTCAAATCACTCTGATGATTACAAGTGTATGAAATCGGAGAAACCCATACCCAGAGTCCCCCTGAATGCTTCTCCAACCCAGATGGTAGTTCACCTTTATAGCGAATGCTGATGTTGGCTCGGTCACACCACCACTGACCAACAGAGCAACCCTTCTGTATGTTCATGTATAATGGGTCTAGACCCCTAAAATCGACAGTGTGACATGGCCTTTTCTTAAAATCGACAAAGGACATGGGGCTTCTAGGGACAAGGACATGGGACAAAAAAGATAGTGACAGGGGACATGGACTTTTCTTAAAATCGACATGTGACATGGAGCTTAGTGACAAGGACAGAGGAAAATACAAATTTAGTGACATTTGACATGGACTTTTCTTAAAATCGACAAGGGACATGGGGACTCCCCATCTAGACCCCCTGTATACGTGCTCGCCTTTGGGGGCTATGCATTGAATATAATTAAAACAAGGTTCTCGTGAGCACACAAGAAGAGGACTGGAATGTGGACATGTAGATAAATAGACTCCTACTTTGTCGTGCCTGCTAATGTGCTATGGATATAGAGATGACAGCCAATGAGCACGAAAATCCCTAAAAGTATTAATTGGAACCCCTCGTTTTGTACGGGAATGCTTGGACCTTTGTAACCCAGAGATAAGGGAAAGCCTTGAAGACTTCCATCCCTGAATGTAGGCCTATTCCTGGAAAGTCTCAGTTGTTGGAACTACCATGACTGGACCATGACCCTCTATTAAACACAGGGAAAATGGCATTTCACACGTGGTTTCTCTTTGTTGTTATACATGTATACATGCTACATAAGAAATGACAGGTCACTTACCTTCTTGCTACCTTCTGTCCAAAGTAGTCCACTGATTTTGATTCCTCCAGAAATGCCTTGGGCTTGCTGGGTACACATTAAATTCTTCGACACACATAACAGTGCAACGTCCATTCCTTTCAAGTGGGCGAGGCGGTAAATTCCATTCCTCCAGTCATTTGCAAAGGAAATACCATACACAAAATGCTGCTACTGTCCAGAGAGTGTTCTCATAGACGCACGTCGCGGTACGGAGGGCGTTAGCGCGGGAATGTTCCTCTCTAACGCGTCGGCCGGTTTGCAGTGTCGTCTGCTCTGCTGAGCGGATGTTGGAGTGTGCGGCCGGGGCTGGGATGTGTGTGGGATGATATTTTACTATTTAGGATCCCGGTACCTCCAATTACATTAGTTCAGCCCTGGGGTTCTCAACAATTTGTAATGCCAATTATTAGTCTATTATGAGGCAAATACAAGTAGTATATAGATGTAGACGTTCCCTATACTTAAAGCTGTTTGGTCAGTTGGTCAGTCTGTGGCGGATCAGAAGGGATGCGCGGGGGCGCACGCCCCCTCCATTGGCGCAGTTGCGAGGCTCCAGATCATGGGGGTGTGGATAGGGGGTCCCCCATGTCACATGTCAATTTTAAGAAATGGTTATGTCACATGTCACTTAAATCCCCATGTCCCATGTCACCTCTAAGAACCTCTCATGTCACATGTCGATTTTAAGAAATGGTTATGTCACATGTCACTTAAATCCCCATGTCCCATGTCACCTCTAAGAACCTCTCATGTCACATGTCGATTTTAAGAAATTGCCATGTCACCATGTCAAATTTAGTGGTCCACACCCATGATCATCTGTGGGTCCGCCACTCCTTGATCTGGTAACCTGAGAGATAAGCACTGATAACAACCAGCATGATGGGAACGAGTTGTTATATAATGCACCTAAAAACGTCATTAGCGATATGAGGGATTTATCTCATTGGTCTATAATGTTCCGCTACCTCCTAATCAAAAGGTAGCTCATTGCTCCTAAAATACAGGGCGTTATATTTCTCTTATTATTCTTTTTTAAAGAATAAAGCGCACAGGTTTTGGCAAAATATGGTTCCCCGTTCATTTGCCCCAACGCCTCCTCGGGAAGATCACCCTCGAGGCATGAAAGAAAAATTTAGCCCCCATATCTCAAACCGACTACGCCCCACCCCGGTCCCTCCTCTGTTGTTAAAAATATGATGACTCCTTTATCAATATGAGGCGCGGCCTTGGTCTAAGTAGTTTTTCCCCCCATTACCGTCATACTATCCGTTAGTTACAATCACGTCACCTTTCCATGCTATTTTATTACTGGAATCGTGATGGTATCAGCTCTCTAATAGGGGTCTAGATGGGGGGTCCCCATGTCACATGTCGATTTTAAGAAATGGCCATGTCACTTGTCACTAAATTTCTATTTTCCCATGTCCTTGTCACTAGGCTTCATGTCACATGTCGATTTTAAGGAAAGGCCTTGTCTCTTGTCACTAACTTTTTCCTTTCCATGTCCTTGTCACTAAGCTCCATGTCACATGTCGATTTTAAGAAATGGCCATGTCACCCTGTCGAATTTAGGGGTCTAGACCCATTCTAATGGCGATTTCTTTTTTCTTCTTCTTCAAATCGGTCAATTTGAAGCAAAGACAGGGCCAGTTTGGTATATTTTCTATAATTAAACACTTTCCAGTTGTTGTTTTTTTTAATTTCTTTCATTTTCTTTTTCTTTGGCTACCCACGCCTAGGTCAGACGTTTCTGAAACCTCCCCAGTTGAGAGGGTGATGCGTGCAGATATAGTGGGACTGTAAACCTCTGGGCGATAGAAGATGAGAGAGAAATTTTTCAAAGTCACAAAATCATTAAAAAGTTAGAAGAAAATGTACAGAAAAATAGAAAACAAATCAGGAATTTTTAAACCTGGGGAAATGTAGAAAAAATTCAGCCAATTTAATGATACACATTACCTATTTACTTTTTTAAACCAAGGGTCAATTTCGCGCCAATTACAATAGGGGGTGGTTGTGTTTTTGCGGCCTCTTTAGGGCCAAACCAGCAGCGCTGACGTTTTTTCTGTTTTTTTTTTTTTTTTCACAAATAGAGTACCGCCGTAAGGCTTAAACTTGTTTATGTTTCACCTCAATAGGTGTAAATTCTTATTTCACGGCCCCCTTCTCTTTGGGTAAACTCAGAACCTGAAATTGGAGTTAGTGGGGCGTTCCCCAATGCAGTGACGCCATCTATCGTTTCACATCCGAACCACCATGAGAAGCAGACGACAAGATTCTACCGAACTGTACACATGTGATCAGAGACTTGATTCGACGTTCATAAATCACTGCAGTGTGCATGTCTCCGTCAACAAAGTATGTATAATGTCTGAAACTTACACTAGGTATCATCTTGTCGGCCAGTTGTGCCCTGTAGTATCCGCTTTTATGTGTAAAATTGCATAAAACGCCCAGGCAGTAGCCCCTCACTCAGTCTTGGTCGCCTGTGCTTTCTCTGTAATAACAGTGTAAGCTTAATTAGCTCAGGGCTTCAGTGTAGCAGATGAGGTGCCTTTTCACTCGAGTTCTCGCGAGAGTTACCAAGTCTGAGATCATAGATGGCGGACAGGTGCAGCCACAAACGGAGATGTTGACATGACATTTTTAGTGGTTATGACACCTACCTATAGTATAGTGTTCAGGTGAACTGAAAACATTGGAGTACATCATATTGGATACTTTCATTTGCTTGGATATGTGATCGTGAAACTTAACCTATTTTGTGGAAATTGATCTTCAGTGAGTAAGTAGCCAGTGGCAGTGCCCACTCAAAGTCAAATATCTAGTGATCCTCTGAGACTGAGTGTAGGCTGTAGCCTAGGCCTAGACTCTACTCTAGTGCTTTGGCTTTGGTGATATTACATTAGCCATGGCGCTGGATATAGACCCCTCCCTCACTGAAGAACTACAAGAACTCTCCATCGACAGATTCGAGAGGAACTTAACAAACTTTAAGGTGAGTTTTGAATTCAGCAGAACCCATGTACCGCACCCTACACAATAAATGGGAAGTTAGATCTACTGTAATTTCTATCATGGATTTATGCATGATGATGATTCATTATATGACTTACTGAAAGTCTGTCAAACTCCTAATAAATCCAATCTTGAATTTGCTTTTCAGTCTGCTGAAGAAATAGAAAGGCTAACTGTTGATGAGCACCTGAGTGATATTGAGAGAGCAGTTTACCTTCTAAGGTAAGTGCAGGAATGAAATGTGTTGATTCTATTTCTGTAGCTTGGGATCCACTCCTGCAAATCTCCTGCGGCTTGTCCTTGTGTATGTGTTGTCGCAGAAATCGCCCCTTCAGTGGATCTACATCCTGCGATAATATCAGAGTGTTCCGTGATTGACATACAACAAGATTCACAAATATCAACAACTTTCGATGTCTGCGACAGCTGTCATACGCTCTGTCGAAAGACAATATTTGCAGGTGGAAGCAGACTAGGGGATTACCCCTCTTGTGTCTCTGTTTTCCCAAATCAAAATGTTATTTTTCAGGTTGATTAAAAATGCCCACATCCCCGCTGCCAATATCAAGCACAGTGTATTGTTCTAGTTGTATGATCTCATTTTTGAGAATGGGTATTATTATTGAAACCTGATGATTATACCCCTACAGAAAATGGATCATGGGTAGATAAAGGCCATAAAATACATCAGTACTCAATGGCCACTGCTACGTTTTAGAAGCAATATATCTGCAAGAGCATATGAATAAATCAGCAAAGGAAGCAAAATGACTTTCTAAGATGTTGGTACCAAGAGCCAAGGGAAGGAGAAAAATAGCAAATTACATGTGAATTAGGGGAATATGTAGGTTCTGGTACACAATATGAATCATCAATAATTTTACTTTGATCCATTATAGATGTGTATATGTAAGCTATAACAATAGCAGTAGGCCTAACTGCAAAGGGTATCAGCTAGAACAACAATCGATCTAGTACACATTGTTTTATTTGTCCACATTCTATTCAATGGGCTTATGAACTCTATACACACTCAGCAAATGCTCCACGGATATAATAACCTCAGAGAAAAGCCATAGCCTACTCATGCACTGTGAAGCATGGCCATTAATAATCGATCGACAGTCCATATCATGGGACCGATTTTGCAAGCCACCATATACATACAATATTGGTCTTATAGAGAATGCAGACGTTATTGCATAATTTCTAATCTAGCATCATTAATATTATAATTACCCCAGTCATGTTTGGGCAAGGTTGGGATAGTGACACTATGGCCTGTCCTTGCTGGGATCATTAAAGCTAAGGGTGTCTACAGTTAGACTTTAGGGCTAGGTTAAGGGTAAACTGGCGACACAAATATTTATGCCACAGGACGACCCCTTCTGCTGCAATGGACATTACACACAACAGCATACAATCAAGGCATATAATGCCTCATACAGTGGTATGTTTTGGCTCAGTTGTTTAGGCTTTCTGGGAAGACTCTATTGAGTGTCAAGTGCCAAGTATTCAAAAGATAAAGAGGATTTCGCATATGGAGCTTAGTGGAGTATGAGATCAAAGACTTATACCAATTTGCCCAGTTGGGAGGTCATGATGATCAATATACTTTTGAATGTAGGTCTGCATGATTATACATTATTTACAAAATCCACTTTCACAATTACGCCAATACACTCTCAATGTATTTTTTTATTTATTAATTTTTTTTTTTTTTGGGGGGGGGGAAAGGGTACTTTGATTTATGTCCAATTTGATTGAGATTTGTTGTTCCCTCATCAGTTATATTTTCGTTGTTGGCCATACTCCCGATAATACTACATTTCATATGTACGTGCAGGGTCACACGTGCATCATTGCATGTACAAACTCTGAATGGGTCAATAATAACATTACATTCTGAGTCAGTTATTATATTGCCTTAACCATTATTCATTCACACTGGTGAATGCTAATAGCAATAATGCCAGGTTCATATGAAATGCAAATACCTTCCCATGAATTTTATAGTGCAATATATTAAGTATTTTTTTTTTAATATGGCTACAGGCCTTCTAGTTCTATATACACGAGCTAATTTAGCTGTTTAACTTAATTCTAAGCCGCTCAGTGCGGAGTGGAGTCCTGCCGTCCTTTCAAGTTGGCACCTGCACAAGTGGTGGCAGCATGGTCCGGTGTATAGCGTCCCCGGTTGCCATGGCTGCAACAACTAGGTCATGTTGTGTCCCAGTTGTACAGTTAGGCACTACTTGGGACTAGCACAGGGTGACAGCAGGGCTGACAGGGGACATGGGCACTGGTTCTAAGTTAACGTATAACACTGGTGAAACATTCCCTGATTTTTAAGGACTGAGATGGCGATGCCCATCCTCTAAATAGTAGTATACACAAAATCTGAAATCGTCCACGGCATATATGCTACCGCCTTAGGCTTCATCGGGCAAATGCTTTATTTTATTGCATAAAAACATGTTGTTTTTTTTTTAACGTTTAAAAAAAAAAAACGTTTTCATTGGTTTCCTTATTGAGCTATTGTTTGAAAAAACGTGTAATAACGTTTTTTGCCAAGTGGGTGGCCTCTAAGGCCAAAAAAAAAAAATGTAAGTTTCCAGTAACATGGTACAAAAAGTTGAGGTATAGGTAGGTCGGATTTTTATATGAAATTGATGTGAAAAATTATGAATAATTTGAAAAAGTTATGAACAATTTTGAAATAAATTCTGAGGTCGGCGCTGTTTGGCTGAGAAAGGTCGGGTTACCGGAAACCAACCTATTTTTCTGGCCTAAGTTCCAATCCCCCTCTCTCGGACAAATTAACCCTCACCCTCACATTATCCATGCAGATTTCACTGTAGACTATAGCAGCATTGAACCTTTATTGGTCAGTGCAGCACTATGTGGCGTTGTTCATTCACTATGTCTATCTGCATATACCGTAAATCCACGCGTATATTTATAGACTAAGATTTTAGACCAGACCACACCCAGATGGAGAGGGACTCAGAGAGGGAGTCACCTGAAACCTCTCCAATGCTTTGCCCAAATGTTTCAGGCTCAGGAGCGCAAAGGGCACTTATATGCCAGTGGGTCTTTGAATTTTGAATACCCATCAAGTAGAACAAAAGTTGTTATCTAAAAAATCGTAAGCAAGCCCGCAGAATGAGAGTGCGTCTCATTGTTGGAAGCAGGATGATCATTTACTCTATTGTAAAACATGTATCAGAAGATATACAATTTAGATGTGAATATGCATTCAGCTAGATGGAATGAAATTGGAGATTGAAAAGCGGGGAAAATACATCACGTAAAGTGGCCGGGTGAATCTACGTCATAAATCCAAGATTTGCAAGTTGCAGATCTATACCTATGGCTTCCCTGTGGTCTGGTGCCAGATTTAATCTTTGTTAGGCACTGACTTCAAATGTTAATAATTCACAGTCTTTTATGGACCGATATTTGGATCTAGCTCTATAAATATAATTGAACTAGGAATTGAGTAAACAGAAAATTGGCACACAATCAAACAACGCAGTATACTATCCCCAGTAGACTTTATAAGATGGACGTAATAGCCAGAGTCGGCCATAAATGATAAGTAGGCCAGCACGGTTATTTTCATGGACAGCTTAGAGGAACCTTTGCCAAACTTGTATACTTTATCCTGGTTTTACACTGGTAAATACATGGCCTAATAGCCTAATCCTCCTAGCAGCTATGACAGGAACCAAAAGTAAAGTTTATTAGTAAGGGAGTGGTCATTATTTATCAACAGGGGGGGGGTGGTGGGTTTGAGGGGGGGGCGTAAAATTTTCAGACCCCTCCCGAGGGGGGGGCTAAAAAAAATTTTGACCCCTCTTGAGGGGGGGGCTAAAAAAATTCACCCTCTTTTTAGCAAAAAAACCCGCGCGCTACTATAGATCAAAGAGGGGGCGCGAAAACTCTCCGCGCCTCCGGCGGGGGGGGGCGCAAAAAATTTTGACTGCCGTCGAGGGGGGGGCGTAAAAAATTTTCGCGCGTCCGCGCGAAAACCCACCACCCCCCCCTGTTGATAAATAATGACCACTCCCTAAGTGACAAGTACCAGGATCGCGCCACCACCACCACCACCACCACCACTGAGTTAGGCGTCGTGAGCCTGTGAATTAATTCTACCCTTTAAGTTTAAGGGCCGGTATTGCATTCATGCATCATGCCAATCAGTGGTCATGATGCATGAATGCAGCCTTGGTGAGTAACTCCTGTGCGCTTGATACAATCCAGGAGTGTTGCCATGATGCTCCGATGAAGTGTTGGCGAGCAGTCTCGCCAGCACTTCAATGGTGCATCATGACAATCAATGGGCATGATGCCCTCCTGCATTAGCGGCCCTTAAGGGGTTAAATCCCACGACAGTGTGTAATAATTACCATATTGGTTTGTTTAAGCGACCTGGTGCTTAAAACCGTGTATTTCAATACCACTCTATCCACAGCGCTTATACAATACCGGTGCTTATTCAAGACAGCATCTAGTGGAAATTTCAATTTTGACCCCCCCCCCTCCCCAAAAAAAAAGTAAAAAGAAAGAAAAAAAAACTGTCCTGATGCTTATTCGAGACCAGCGCTCATTCAAAGACCTGGCGCTTATACCGACCTAGCGGGATACATTATTGACCAATCAGAAAATTCCTTTAATTCAGTGCAGACATATATTAGGGTACATTACATAACACCTGGTACCCATCATGCTGGCTGTTATCAGTCCTTATCTCGCAGAGTACCAGATCAAGCAGGAATCACTCCACTAAGGATCCCGCTAGCCGAGAATACGAGCCACTACGGTATGTTGACTGGGTTAGGTGGGGTTGGAGGTGTGTACTGTGATAGGAGGTCTGTGTGTGTGGGGGGAGGGGCAGGGCGGGGGGGGGGGGTGCTCTAAGAAAGTAGGCTCATGAGTTTGATGTTAACACGTTCCTCCAAGGCACGTGATTCACGCTGAAGGAATGACTCAACAAACGCCGCCCATTCTCACCAATCTTCCCTCACCTTCGGCTCAGGACAACTCTCCTGACAGCCCCCCTATCCCTTTTTTTATTATAAAATGCGTTGCTGCTGTTACCACCCCCAACCTTTATCCGCCCTCCTTTCTTCAGCTGAAAACGCACACAGACAGGTACAAATGGAACACACGTCTGAGGTTGCCACAATTGTGTTTTCTACACTTGTTTGCTTGTCATTAGACACTACAAATACATCAACAGTTCTTGTTTAAGCATGACACCCCTCTCTACATCAAATACACTTACACTATAATCAATGGGATAACCTGCGTCTCACACCGTTAATCCAAGGCTTGAAACACAATGGATGGGTACTGGTCTTATATCACAAGTAACCTTACTGAAGTGTGGTTTAACATAGGGATACTTAATACTTTTTAGATTTCACAAAAAAAAAAAAGAAAAAAGAATAGATACAATAAATATAAAAGAAACGCTTAGAAGCGATTTGTGATTGTCAGTCATGCATTTGATGCATAAAATTCTGGATAAAAATTTAAAAGCATACCACAAGTTCATGAATGCCTTTGTAACAGTTTCACCAGATGGTTGCTTGATTAACAGTACTACCCAGGCAATCTGACCGCTGAGAAGTGCTTACGGCAAATTGGCCTGGCTGGTCATGGAGTGGTCAGCGTCCGTCTGCGTGTAAATGGGTGTTGGAGGGATAAGGGGTGTAGGGTTTAGCTGGCTAATTAGTTTAAGTGCGCTCCAGAGCCCCCCTAATCCTATATCCTCCCTCCCAGGATCCATTCCCTACCACTCCCCACCCCCGGCTGAAGGCCAGGGAGGCTGAAGCTGGTGGCGCCACCTCGAGGGATGAGCTGGTATGATGGGAGGTTGTAACGAGCCGCTCGTCCATCTGCTCACATCTACTCAAAGACGCGAATCAACAAATGTGAAAAGTACATGAAAACATAGAATAATTTTCTTGGGAAAAAGAAAAGAAAGAAGAGAAATAGAGAAATAAAGAAGAGTAAGAAAGAAAAAAAAGAGAGAAAACATCTACGATTGTCCTCATGTTCATCTTGCATATTTCTGCATATTTTCTTGCATGTCTGATTATTCTCTCTAACAGATGTACGTTCAAGCACCACGTTACATTCTGACTAAACAAAAAAAAAGATATTTAATTTAGGGGTACATGTGGGAAACTTTGGCAGACATTGAGCTATGCAAAGACACATGATGTGCAGAGCGTGGGAGAATAAATGCACCCATACACATGTATCATATTACACTCAGTGCGGCACAAAGACCCATAAAGTATGAAAACTCGCAGAAAAAAGGAGATAAAAACCAATACAGCAACAATAAAATAGAAAAATAAAAAGGGGAGGGAAGGGGAAAAAAAGGCAAACACTCCAGGCACGAGGGCTAGAGACCAGTAGGGTATCTGTGCAGTTGTGGGTCGCGTACTTCGCCCCACGTTATCAGGGCGGCTTGTTTGTCTGGGGAGTATGAAGAACGAAGAGCATATGGTAAAGTTAGGGAGTGATCATTTTTTAACAACAGGGGGGGGGGGGCTGGTGGGTTTGCGCGCAGACGCGCGAAAAAAATTTCGACCCCTCCCCTCTTGAGGGGGTAAAATTTTTTCGACCCCCACCCATAAGGGACAAAAAACGCGCGCGGACGTCCCCTTTTAGCCTATAGTAACGCGCGGGGTTTTCCACTGAAAACAGGTGGAATTATTTTGACCCCCCCATCAGAGGTATTGAAAAAATTCTGACCCCCCCCCCGTTCAAGGGGTTGAAAAAATTCTGACCCCCCCCTCAAACCCACCGCCCCCCCCCCCTGTTGTTAAAAAATGATCACTCCCTTAGATCACCACGAAGGTACTCAGACTTATGAGACTGAGAGATGATATTCAGTCAAGGATTACTCGTATTCAGTATTAACAATTTATCAACACAGTCTGAATCTGGATATCTATGTAGGTTGTAAATTTCACCACAGAAGCAAATGTTATCGCCGCACTTCATATTAAAACAAATCATATGTTTGAAAAAAGAAAGCAAACGTGGCCTCTAGAAATATCTCCCAATGCAGCCTCTAGCCCACACGAGGAAAAAGATTAGAATGTCCCTTCACGATATCCGACCTCCAGTGTAGTTTACACGGCCTAAAAACACCCATAGTTAGAATTGCCTTTGCTTGTTAGCGAGGTGCATTTTGCCAGATCAGATGAACCCCGGGGGTTCTAGCCTGGGGAGACTAAATGAATGTAGTCCCCGTGTTTGCAGTCAATGCTCGACCAGCCATCTGTTGGATGTTTGTCTCTGATTATTTCAGCACCGGCCGCACACAAAGACTGCCACACGCACACACAATACAGTACAATGTGCACGTCCCAAAACGCACTGTTTGCTGGGACAACTATCAGGTTTTGGTGCGCCAACACCCCGTCCTTGTGTGGGGGAAGTGGGGCAATATCCGAGACGCTACTACCGTAATCTCCCGCATATAAGACGCGTCTTATACGTGAATCAGAAGCTCCTAGCACCTTGTACAGCCATCCCAAAGTCTGGGTGCGTCTTATAGGCGAGGTATTTTTACCATAGAACAATACTTAACCTTCAAAAATTTGCCCTTAGATGAGCCTTACAGGTTTTTCTTCAACTCAGGGTGCGTCTTATACGTGAGGTGCGTCTTATACGCGGGAGATTACGGTACTTGTAAGCAAGGGACCACCACAGCATAGCACCTCATAGAGCCTTGGTTCTTTTCTCCTCTGGGAATCTTCCCTCTGATGGTTTAACCATCGTTAATGCCGGAGTGCATCATGTCCATTGATTGGCATGATGCACCAATGAAGTTCAGGCAAGTCTGCTCATCAGCACTTCATTGAAGCATCAGGGCTATCCTCTAGGAGTGTATCAATCCCGTAGGGTCGGCATGACCCATGAATAGTAGCCCTGGTGAGTTACAGTACGTCTACACACGACACGGTCTGCCTTTACAGAGAAAGTGTTCATTTTATTTCCCTCCCTCGTGGGGAATCCAAACACCCAGTGTGAAATCGAACAGGACCCCGCCTTAGTCGACCACAGAACTTTCTCCCCAAGAGGATAGTAGTAGGGTTGCTTTTACCCCGCGCTTTTACCAACTTGTAAGCAATGCACCGCTAAGCAATTTCCACCACAGTATAAGCATTACAGGTTGTTTCTCTCGCATTTTTATTCCACAGTGTACATCTTTATACATATATCTCTTTTAATATAATAATCTAACCAATATTAATATTTCTTAATATCGTAAATGATTGCCCTTACTTACAGGGGGTCCCCTTTAACAACTCCCCCTCCCCCCCCCCTTCCCCAGAAACATGGAATTCCTCCGGTACACTGTAAAAGAAGGTGTTTAGAGTCTAAACACATTGCTAAACATTTATTTTCTTGTCCTGTTTTTGAGGACACTTTATAAACCTGAACATGTTTAGCTTCATAATGTGCTTAGCCTTTGTGTTTAGATTTCAATGTGTTTAGGTCTATCTTTAGTTTTATAATTTTTTTTTTTTATCTTTAGTTTTATAAAGCGTTTACTGTGTTTATGCTTAGGTTTGCCCATATGTTTAAATATGACATGCTTAGATGATGTTTCAAGGATATAGTGTTTAGCATTATGATATTGTGTATGATATCCATAGATATTGATCTTTGTAGATCATCTCAATTATTCTACTATAGCTATAGTAGGCTGAGAGAGCATCATACTCTCAAGTAATATCATCACATCTATTATCCACAATAGGGAGTAAACCTATGTATGTAGATTACAACAGAATGGATGAAAGAAGATCTATTCTTGGACTACACATTTAAGGTGTCTATGGAAAGAATTGCCCAATGATCCAAACAGTGACCAATCCAAAATATTTAATCATAGCATAGATGTTCTTTCATATGACATTTCAGAGGCGTAGGAAGGAAATCTTTATTGGGGGGTCCCATGGGGGCCCCACTTCGACCACCTTGAATTATCGGCTTAAGTGCAATAGCGCCTATACATACCTATATAAAATTTGTACAAAAAAGTAATTTTTGATGAATTTTAGATCTGATTTGAAGCCCAGGCCCCCATTTTCCCTATCCCATTACTATATCAATCTAATTTGAGATGGAAAGTTTTCTTGGCAAATTTGGGGGGGGGGGAGGCCCAAACATACTCAGGCCCCACCTCCTTTTGATTGGGGGAGCCCAGGCCCCCCTGCCCCCCCCTTTTCCTATGCCCCTGCATTTCCCATCAATGATTTACAAAGGAGTTTTAATATATTTTGATGACAAGACAGTATAACTCTTTTTAGAAACTTCAGTCAAGCACAGAGCTGCCACCTAGTGTCTTTCATACCTAAACACCTAAGCATATACATGTTGATAACCTAAACATCAGACTGTTTTAATACTGAACACCTAAACATGTTTAGCACAGGTGTTAAGAATTTAGGATAAAAGTTTTTAAATCCTAAATAGATAGGCAAGAGTACACCTCCATATCCACTAAAAATGTTTAGACTTTAAGCATGTTTAGACCTAAACATGTTTACAACCTAAGCTCTGTTTTACAGTGTAGACTTGGGGGTGGTGGGGGCTAGGTGGGTGGGGGGGGGGGAGGGGGTTAGGTTCCAGTAGCTCTCCTCTCAGAAACCAATCTATATACAGAGATTGGCTGAAGATGGTATAAGAGGCCGCCGCCAGCTAAACGTCCCAGAAGAGATCAGACCTACACCGACCTGACACCCGCTCAATCCCTGCACACAGACCATCTGATTATGAAGATAAAACATGATTGATTCTGGCAGCCTTTGGCAGGGGATGGATTAGGGAGTGAAATTTTTTAAGGAAAAGGGTGGGGGCGGTGGATTTCCACATGGATGTGCCTCCCTTTCTCAATGTCAAAAATATTTTTGTCCCCCCCCCCGGGCCGAAAATCAAGTGCGAACGTGCCTTTTTAATCTATAGGAACACGATCACTTTTTTTTGTTTGCCTAAAACAGGTAAAATTGTTTTGCCTCCTCCCCTTGACGATTTTTGCCCCCCCCCCCCCACCTCCCTGTTAAGGGGTCGAAAATAATTTACCCCCCTCCTCAAACCCACCACCTCCCCCTGTTGTTAAAAAATTATCACTCCCTATTAAAAGATGATATTGAATGAGTTCGGCCAGTGGCTGCAGGTCACCTCTGGACTTGTTATATCAAGTCATTATATCAAATCAGAGGTACTCCTGTGTGGAGGGCTGGAGGAGAACTTGTTGAGACACTGCTCAAGCCGCAGTAAGCACATGTGAGGGGAGGGGAGGACTTTTTGTGAACCACCAAAGTGGGATCTAATTCTCCTACCTATATACCTGAGGTATAGGCTACATATATAGCCTTGGGGGGCTAGAAAGTGGAACATTGTGACTGAGAGAAGCCTGCAGGTTTTAGAATCCATAGACTATTCATAGTTGCACTCCTTTGCTTTTATAAGGCAAGAGATCATAAACTATACCATAGGCTCTTCCTCAATGCCTTTTAGTTGATATTACAGTGCTCGGCAAATTAATTTGTACCTCACCTAGCCATGCTCTCTACAGTGATAAATTCCCTGCCATATTTTGCAAACTTCACATATGAATATTCCATGTTGAGCTTAGTTTTAGCGTTTTATACACACAATAGTCAACCTCAAAGTGAGCCCCTACAGAATTGCCAGAAATGGGATTTATTGAGCATATATATAAATACTTGATTGTGAATACTTTTATAGCTCCTCTATAGGTATACCGTTGTTAACTTGTGTACCAGTGGTAGAGTCCCTACTGAAATACAAGCATATCTATGCAACACAAGGCTCATGTATATAATTAGTACCGCCCCTCTTATAGTGCAGATTGTAGGACCCTCCTATCTCTTCTTATCAGTCTGCACTTATCGGTCTATCTCCTATTGATGTAGATTACTACGTAATAGGCCAACTGATTGCCTACTAACCACTTCAGCCGTTCCAGTACAGCGACAATAATGGAAAAGTATACTAAATGTACATTGCTATAGACTATAGGTTATAAAAAAAGAGAAGTTTAGATTATCAAATTTTTGCACGTATATAATCTTGGCTCGAGAGTATATTACACAATGTGATAGAGAACCTTGTACTCTTCATTTCATCTTAAGCACTGGATAACGCACTAAAGCCCCATTTTCTCGTACCCTCCTCTAAACATATGAGGCAAAAGTAAAACAAATATTAGAAAGAAAGTTATGAGTTAAAAGTTTAGCCAGTACATCTACGTTTTCTTATATCTATGTGTACCCCCCCCCCTCAGGTACTGAGGAATAAACACATGTAAGACTACAAAAAGGGCAATACGACACGATATGCGAAAAGGGACCTTATTTCATGGGAAATAAGGTCCCCCTGCCCAGTACAGGCCACTGGAAGTCATGTATAATATATGATAATACAGAACATCTCCCAAGTTGTGGATTGGTGAACCAAACAAGTATTGAGAGTTTGTATTGATCTTGTAGCCGACACCCTGTGTGTATACTGACATACGGGCCCCACGCCAACCTGAGCACTACCCCCATCTTACATACTACTGCCCCCTCTATACCCCTACCTCCAGCAAGACCTTTGCAAGACCCTAGGATTGGGTGCTGTAAATGCAGCTAAATGGCAGCCTACATTAAGGAATGATCATTTTCAACAACAGTGAGGGGGGGGGGGGGTGTTTTCGCATGTTAAAAAAATGGTCCAATTGTTTTTTGCCCCTCCCCGACCCACATGCCAGAAAATCGTGTGTAAATGTGTCCTTTTGACTTGTACATGTATCAACGCATGCACTTTTCGCTGAATATAACTGCAGGAAAAAATACTTTTGCCCCTTAGAGGTGTTGACAATGTATTGAAACTATTTTGCCCCCCCCCCCCCCCGAGTAATTGCTTCCTTACAGTTCACTACGACTAACTCCTGTTTCATTTTTACATAGGGACTGATCATACTGCCCAGTCGTTGCTCACCGGTATGACCCAAATCATAGGGGCCTTGAGCATCTTTTACATGTACCTCCAGTAATGGCCAGTCTCCGCACGTGACAGAAAACCCCCTCTATTTGCCTTCCATTACCGACTGGAGACAAAAACTCATGATATGTGTGAATGTTTACATCAGTATTGGGATTGGACCGCACTGTGGGTGGGCAGGCAGACCATACCATAAACATCCCCATATAAGCCGCGGGTTATAGAACATTTCAGAGGCCTACTTCTACTTACAGTTTCCCTAAAGATAGCGTTATATGTGGGGTTTTATACATAGACGATGCTATTAAGTAGGGAATGGCAACTATTATAGGCCTCTGGTTGAGGGTGCAGCTTGTGCACAGGTGCAGCTTATACACAGGGTGCTTTGGTACCGTGAAACCTTGCGTATAAGACGTGGCGCATACACCAGAATTACATCCTCTGCGTCCTATACCATTTAGCCCATGGGTGTCTTAAATGCAAGGATTTTGCACTATAGAACAATTAAATACTAAAATTACCAAAATATGACCCTAGATGTCCTTTATATGATGAAGCCTAACTCAGGGTGCGTCCCATACGCGAGGGGCGTCCTATGCGCGCGGATTTACGGTAGTAAAGATAGGTGGTTATATGCAGCACCAGTGTAATGTCCCCACGGGACCTGATACTGAATATCTCGGTCAGACCTCTTGTGTATCTCTTTTTTCTCTCCCTCTCTAAATGTATCCAATCTTGTTTGTCAGTCTGCTATGTCTGACACCCGAGTAGTCCTTCCTCCTGGGAGGCCTTAGGAATACAAGTCATGTGTACTGGTCTGTTGTATCCGACTACCGTACTCTTCTATTAAGCGCACCGACCCCCTTTTTGGGCCCTAAGCACATCCCCCCACCTCCCGTGGTGTCAAATCATACAAATAAAAAGATCACTTTTATTGTACTTTCATTACCATCAACCTCTGTCAGAAGCCCCTGAGAGAGATTTTATGGTAGTATTTCAAACTTAAATGCAAATAAGAATGAATAAATGAATTAAAAGGTAAGCTTATTTGAATTAATTTTTGTTTTAGGTTTTGAGCATCTCAGAAATAATTTTCCGCACCATTAGAGGCAGTAGAGGCAATGTTATAGAGGCCTCCCAATGTGTTACTGAATAGGTATAATTGATTATGCCTGATGTATCCGCTTATAAAAAACACAATCCATATTTTCCATATTTATCCCTATAAGGATGGAGTCATCCATAGTGGGATTTACATAATGTGGTTGTGCACTGTGAAAGTCATATTGGGGTCCACGATAGGGACACAGATGTGGGGACGACTTTTTGTTGGGGAATTCTGAGTAATCATTGACAAAAGGAAGGGGCGCTCACCCCCGTGCCCTGTCTAAATCTAATTGTAATTCTTTGCTATTTTTCATGCTTTGTCTTTGAAGTCCGCGGGCATTTAATGACAAAATTATATTGTCTACTCACAGATGCTCATGATGTCATCACTTCCCTGTTAATGTTAATGTTGGTAAAATAATGAATACAAGATGTCTGTCAATGTCAAGTTTGACTACCTCTAATTATCCTGATAACCCTCCCTCCTTCTCTACTTGTAGTTTGTTTTGGATGCATCCCCTTTCTACTTATACAATCACAGCATGTTTTGGTTAAGTTTTGGTTGGGTGTATAGTTGGAGAGTGAGATGATGCACCATTAAACACCTGCGCGAGGAACGAGTCTCGAATCCTGTGTATCACTCAAAGAAAGATGAATTTGAGCTTTTCTTTCTTTCTTTCTTTCTTTCTTTCTTTCTTTCTTTCTTTCTTTCTTTCTTTCTTTCTTTCTTTCTTTCTTTCTTTCTTTCTTTCTTTCTTTCTTTCTTTCTTTCTTTCTTTCTTTCTTTCTTTTGAACCCCCTCTTTCGTCTAGACACGTATAGGGAACATGGGCCCCCTCCCCCATACCCTTCCCGCATTTTTAATTCTATTAAAAACAACAACAACAAAACTACAAAACACCTAAAATATAAATGATAAAAAGTGTCATCCTTGTAGATTCCTAGGCACCATGTTCAATAAGCATATTGTCATGAGGCGTTAGGCCCCAGGTGCAACACCCAGAGTTTTATGTGACCAGGATGTGGCTGATCCACAGTCCCTTTCTTCACACTCCCTGATTAATAGCGTTTATTAAAATTCACATTGAATTACCCATGCAGTAATTGGTGGGGCTGGTGATGGCGATGACGCCGTGTGTAAAAGGCAGCATGAGGAGAAGCAATCAATCTGACTAACTGACCTGTTCAAAAGGGTGGCTGAACACTAGGCCGGGGGAACTGGGGCGACAAAGCATAATTCTGCCATTGTTCTCTTTGTAATTTTTCATTTATTTATTCTTTTTTTCCCAATGCAATGCAATCAGATGACATATGGTGGTGTTACTATAAGGCCACCCTTAAAAATATGTTCGTTTCCTGTCCAGAGGCCTGGATTTTTTTGTGAGAATGGGAAAATCTTTTCCTGAGTTCTGAAAAAGAAATGTCCATCAGAATAAGAATCTAAAGTTTCCAATCACTAAATCTTAGAATGTGATGGCAAATTCACATCATCCCCGCTTATGATGTTTATGACAAATAAAAATATTTTCCTTAAAAGATTTTTTCCCTCCCTCCCTCATGGGTCTGAAAAACCCCGTCCTCTGGACAGGAAGCAGACGTATTTTTAAGGGTGGTCTAATAGGACAGTCACTGGGGCCAGTATAGGTTGGTGATGAGGGATGTGGTAGAGGGGGTTGTGCCCAGCCATAGCCAAGTTCATGATCTGCCAATACTAACGCTAACATTCTCTCTATACATATAAAACAAAAATAGAAAAAAAAAAACACTCTAGCTGCCAAGTGAACACAGACTAGAGGCACCCTAATACCACACCGTGTTTTATTCATGGATATGCTTTGTCGGAAAGGACATGTTGACGTGTGCTGGTCAACTCTGACCTATACCAACCGAGTTCTTTGCATGACCTTGGAATATGCCAACAGGGTAGGTCTATATGGTAAACAATAACATTGCTTCCACTTCAGAAAAAAAAAAAAAAATTACCAACAATATGAAAAAAACACCAACCAAATAATCCACAAAAACAGATGAAATCATCTCTAAAGATATAACATTTTAGTTTCTTTTTTTTTTTTTACACACCTTGGCAAAATTTATCCACAATATGATAATTCATATTATAACGTGATATTTAAGTGCATAATGGATATTCCAAAAGCGAAATTAACAACAAAACACTTTCATCCTTGACAAAGTACATTTGATAACAATCTTTGATTTATTCCTTTTAAATGCTTGCATATTACATGCGTCATGGCTTTGTGTGTCCGTCCCTGGAGGCTGATTGTCAGGGGAGGCCCAGTTGTGAGTAATCAGTGCTCAATTCTCGTGCTCCTTATCAGGAACAGCTTATCAGTAATAGCAGCTCATGACCCACCAGGATGTCGTCACGTCAGCAGCTTGTGGCAGTACTAGGTTGAGTTGCTCTGCTGGCCCTGAGGAGGAGGAGGAGGGCCACTAACCCAACTCTATTTGGTATTCCAAATGTGGCCGCGACTGTAAGGGAAAGGGGCCCTCACTAAGCACCTCAGATCAGTGCAGTTTTTTTTTTGTGTGTAGAAGTTGAGGGGAAAAGGGGGTACTTTTTAGACCAAAAATATGACACCCCCCTCGCCTCCCCGGCCATGATTGGTAATGGGTGAGCAGCTCACGTCCTCGTCATTGAGTCGGTGAGCAGGTGATAATAAGGGGCTCCATGTGACTCATCACGAACACCTCCACTGTAATAAATGCTGTAAATCATCTGCCACCCCGCTCCAATACTCTAACCCTTTAAGGGCCGCTGATGTAGGAGTGCATCATTCGCATAGGGCGGCATGATGCAGCAATGAAGTGCTGCCGAGTCTACACGTCAGCACTTCATTGCTGCATCATGCCGACCCTTCAGGACTGTGTTAGCCTCCATTGGGCTGGCATGATGCATGGATGTAGGCCTCATTTATTAGGACTACATTCATGCATCATGACGACCAAAGGGCATGATGTGTTATTGCATTATTGGCCCTCAAAGGGTTGATAACAGCAAATCTTATCAACAACTGGGTACCAATTGAGTGATCACACACCCTAGTACCCTTAATTAAACATCCTCTTATACCACCTTTCTTCTTCTGCTCCATTCCTTGGTTCATTTATACAGATTTATGGTCTTCCTCTGCAATAAAACAGTAATCATTATGTGAGAGACCCCCATGTTTAGAGGGTTTACTGTACCTACTGGAGGGTCCTTGTTGGGGCTTGCCCACCTGTATTGACATCCATGTTAGGGAGCAGTGATTACAGCTGATTGTTAGGGAGTGAGCATTTTTTTTTAACAAGGGGGGGGGGCTTATTCTTCATGCGGATGTGCGAACAAAATTTTGCAGACCCCTCCTCCAGGTTCAAAATTATTTACCTCCAGGTTCAAAATTATTTGCCCCATTGGGAGAGCTGTAAATCACACATAATGAATGTGGTTTTTTAACCTATAGTAAAGCCCTGATTTGTCGCTGAAAACATGTACCGTAGTGGCTTGTATAAGCGCCAGGTCCTTGAATGATTACCGGTCCTGAATAAGTGCCAGGGATAGAGTAGCATCAAAATTGAAGAATGCACTGTAAGCTAAGTCTTGAATAAAGGCCTCGGGTTGAGCCAGGTTAAAATCAGGCCACTACGGTAAAGGTCAAATTGATTTCACCCCCCCCCCCCCAATTTGTTAAAAAATGATCACTCCCTTTAACAGGGAGCAGTGGTCACCACTGATTGTTATGGAGAACGTGGACCTCATCACATTTGGCGGTACACCCAATAGATCCTAACAATAGCCATATTAAGCACCCTTGTAGACACTTAATTTATTGCCCCTGTTGTGTAAGGCGTGTGGTTGTGGTATTGTGAAGGCTACATAATAGACACACTGAAGGCAATTACATCCAAATCATTTACTCTGAATATTTTATGATGGTAGTCAATAGGTTAATATTTCTGCCTTTATTCTCAAGATCTCCGGCGCAAATGGATTTCAATTTTCCGTAAAACCCTCATCAGAAGCCTGCCTCTTTCTGAAGCCGACCCCTTAAAACGTATTTAAAGTGTTTTATTGGGTCTAATAATACAATACAACCAAAAGAGAGTATAGTATTAAACCTGGCCTGGGCGCTTTGCCCTACTTAAGAGAATAAGCCGAATTCCAATTTTTTTTTTATTATCATTATTACGGTTTGCACAGCTTGTTCAAGGTCTATGGTGGGCGGGGGGGGGGTGACTGGGGGAGCGCAGGCAGGAAATTTGGTCGGGGAAAGGGCACTTGGCCCCAAGGCCGTCCCCGCATCCCTATTTGTGGTAGTTATGCTACCTGTGAGCTATCATTTTCTAGGTCTGTTATATAGACAATAAGTTTAATTTGTAAAAGTGTACCTAGCCACTGGGGCTCATCTCAGAGTGAATATGGCATGTGTTGGCCCACTACAGTTAGTCTAACATCCAGAGTCTGGCAGATACCACACGACTAATGGTATACACCTAACCCCCCCCCCCCCCATAGAATGTACATATGTACCACACACATACCAACAGCCAGACTTACAAAACTCGAGAATTCTAAGTAGTATATAGATAGGGATTCACGAAGGATTTCCAGGCTATGTTGTTTTGTTTTTTGTTGTTGTTTTTTTTTGTTATGAAGCAGAGCCAAGTGAGGTAATGTCAGTGTCGAATGTTCTTGTTAACCTATATTTTTTTCGTGGTTAGAAATGATGAAAATTTATTTTGATCAGCTTGCGAATGTTAAGTTATCATGTTTGAATCAGCACTTTGAATTCCCTCACTGGCCAAGAAAGAGGGGGAAATTATGTCAGCTGATCAAGGAAGAAGTAAATATATGCCTGCTATATTTCTCCTGCTAGAAAAGCAGAATTTGAGGAAAGAGTAGTAACGCTGTAAATGTAATACCCATTAGATGTAAATTTGTGAATATCATGGGCTCAGGTGGAAGAGACAATGTTCCGCTATGAATGTCCATGTTGTAGGAATTCAGAGTGGTTAGTATTGTAACGGCTGTGACTGGTTATTGTTAGTAGGAGGTTGTCATGGTATGTTGCATGTTACTACTACATGCCTCATCTTATACTACCTGTTACCATGTCTACAACCATCTGAGACACTACCAGACATTACTATGAAAATGACAGTCTACTGTAGTGAGGCGTCTCTACATTTCTACATATTATACTGGTAATGGATGCGTGCAAACTTAATTGTAAAAGTGGAACCCGTGCAAATGGCGCATCCTAACGTTGGGAAACCTCCTAGGGTGCTCCTATTCCCATCCCCGGACCAGAATGCAGTAGAAAAGCAGCACTAAATCAGTTGGGAAACAGTGTGGTGTGGCAGTAGTTACTCAGTGTAAAAGCAGCATCAAAAACAGTATTGTATCAGCATCTACTGACATTCTACTGCTCAGTACCAGAGAACTTGCAGCATAGGTACAGTAGTAGCACAGTAGTCCCGGACCAAAATGCAGTAGAAATGCAGCACTAAAGCAGCTGGGAAACAGTGTGGTGTGACAGTAGTGATTCAGTGTGAAAGCAGCATCAGAAACAGTATTGTATCAGCATCTACTGTCATTCTACTGCTCAGCACCACAAAACTTGCAGCAGTGGTACAGTAGTAGAACAGTAGTATTAGCAGCATGCAAGCAGTATTGAATCAGTTGTCCCAATTATGTAAATTAGATGGCAGCATTTGAACAGTATCTACTTATTTAATGCTGCATGACCATATATGGGGTTGGGGCAGTGTTCAATCAGCACTACTGAATGGCTGCTGCTATAGCAGTAGTTGAGCAGTAGATCATACTGAAAACTACTGCTGGGGGCAGGTAGAAGCATAAAAGAAGCAGCCGCTGTTCTAGTACTGGCACTACCAATGCCTCTCTAGGTGGTCCTTGCTGGATTTGAACTTGGGATCTTCTGATTACTCTACCAACGCATTAGCCCCCTGAGCCACCGCCCCATCAGCTATGTGGAGCGGTTACTACTTACTAGTAGTGCATGCAAATCATGTAGGAGGGGGCTAGGGCAGTATTGATTCAGTAGTACTGGGTAACTCTTACCATAGCAAAAGGGTAAGAGTAGACATATCTATAGAGTGCTGCTATAGTATAATGCCTTTCAGTTTACTGATGTTAAGGTGATGAGACAAGCACTTTGCAATTATCAATGATACATGGATACTATGTAAAAAAAATATGTCATGATGGGGACCAAAAGATTCAGTATATTTGTACACTATATAAAGTCAGTGAGTAATTCCTCAATTTCATACACCCCAACATCCATGTGTATCCATTACTGGCACTGAATAAGATATTCATATGCAAAGGGGTGAAGTATGCTTGTCTCCACAAACACTGGATAGTTTCATTATTACATTACTGAATCTTTTGATTGCTGTTCACAACCATACTGACATTCACACTGTGGACTGACTTAGAAGCATCAGTTAAATAATCTGTGAATGGACAGAGTCATACCAGTAGATGGTCAGTAGACTTCTGCATCTATGCTACTGCACAGAGTGTATAATTTCTGGAATGTATTAACATTCAGTTGAGAGTCAGCAGACTACTGATTCTAGTATGAAATGCAGTGCATATTCAGTTGATAGTCAGTACACTACTGAGTGTAGACTGAAAATACAGTGTGGAGTCAGCTGTTTCGGAAGTATTTCAGCAGTACCTACTGCAATATGCAGTTGTTGATCAGCATATTCTCAGTAGCTACTGATAGGAGAAGTAGATACTGCCTTCTGGTCCGGGCGTATCAGCAGCATGTGAGCAGTATTGAATCAGTTGTCCCAATTATGTAAATTAGATGGCAGCAGTTGAACAGTATCTACTTATTCAATGCTGCATGACCATATATATGGGACTGGGGCAGTGTTCAATCAACACTACTGCATGACTGCTGCTATAGCAGTAGTTAAGCAGTAGATCATACTGAAAACTACTGCTGGGGGGCAGGTTGAAGCATAAAAGAAGCAGCTGCTGTTCTAGTACTGGCACTACCAATGCCTCTCTAGGTGGTCCTTGCTGGATTTGAACTTGGGATCTTTTAGATTACTCTACCCACACATTAGAGCACTCAGCCATCTCCCCATCTGCTATGTGGAACTGTCATTGATTCCTAGTACTGCATGCAACTCATGTAGGAGGGGGCTAGGGCAGTATTGATTCAGTAGTACTGGGTAACTCTTACCATAGCAAAAGGGTAAGAGTAGACATATCTATAGAGTGCTGCTATAGTATAATGCCTTTCACTTTACTGATGTTAAGCTGATGAGACAAGCACTTTGTAATTATCAATGATACATGTGTACTATGTAAAAAAAAAAAAAAAGTGTCATGATGGGGACCAAAAGAATACTTGATGATTCAGTATATTTGTGCCCTATATAAAGTTGGTGAGTAATTCCTCACTTTCATACACCCCAACATCCATGTGTATCCATTACTGGCACTGGATAAGATATTCATATGCAAAGGGGTGAAATATGCTTGTCTCCACATTACTGAATCTTTTGATTGCTGTTCACAACCATACTGACATTCACACTATGGACTGTCTTAGAGGCATCAGGTAAATAATCCATGAATGGACAGTCATAGCAGTAGACGCTCAGTAGACTACTGCATCTATGCTGCTGCACAGAGTGTATAATTTCTGGTATCTATTAACATTCAGTTGAGAGTCAGTAGACTACTGATTCTAGCCTGAAATGCAGTGCATATTCAGTTGATAGTCAGTACACTACTGAGTCTAGACTGAAAATGCAGTGTAGAGTCAGCTGTTTTGGAAGTATTTCAGCAGTACCTACTGCAATATGCAGTGGTTGATCAGCATGTTCTCAGTAGCCACTGATAGGAGAAGTAGATACTGCCTTATATATTCATGAATTCCCCCAGAAGAGGTGAAAATCAGTATTCAGCCATTTTTTCCCCCCACATACCGGTATTCAGAAGAGGTCTATTGCAGCTAGACACCATACATGTATCTTGTGGGACTGTGTGATGGAAGACAACATCTACCGTAATCAACAAAACAAAATGCTGCTGAGTCTTATACGTGGGAGGGACATTGCCTTGAGTTTTGGGTGCACCTTATGGGGGGGGGGGGGGTATTTTTACTATAGAACAGTACTAAATTAACAAAAATCTGCCCTTAGGGGTGCACCTTATACGTGGGACAGGCCTCCCTGAGTTGGGGGTGCGCCTTATACGCGGGCTGCACCTTATACGCGGGAGATTACGGTAGTATGAATATTGGTGTTTGGATGAACAGATAGATCCCATTCAGTCACACCCCCTATTTGTATACATATACACATATTGCTCTGCTCCCTAGCACCTCTGCAGCGGCCCTCATCAGTATATATAATCTAGTGTACATGTATATGGAATAAGGTGATTAATGATATTGACGTGGTGCTGGGTTTACTTTGCTCCTGTGGGCCGCTAATGCAGGAGTGCATCATGCCCATTTGTCGTCATGATGCACCATTGAAATACCAGTGTGTCTGCTAGCCAGCACTTCATTGGAGCATCATGTCGACCCTCTGGGAGTCAATCAACCCAAAGGACATGAATGCAGCCCTGGCAAGTTACTCGCCAGGCTTGCATTTATGCATCATGATGCATTACTGAATCAGCGGCCCTTAAAGGATTAGTTATATTGATGTTGGGCTGTGTTTACTTTGCTCCAGTAGGTGTCAGGAGTTGGCAGTCCATGATTATATGTGACTGATTACTGCCATGGTTCGTGCTAAGATTAGCGTGTCAGTTTTCCCAATGACTGTACTGATAACGAGCTATGGGGGTAATTATGTTCAGCCTATTTCATATCTAGAGCTAAGAGGCTGCATCATCTTGGTAACTAAAGTAACTGTTGTTTGGTACAATAATAAAGTCTCCTCAAAAATAAAATGAAATGAATGAGAATAGAAAATGAAATAAAATATGGGGAATTTGAAGATTTTGAAAACCAGACGGGGAAAAAGATTTGTCATTCGGCTAAACAAGATTTTGAAAACCAGACGGGGAATAAAGAGTTGTCACTCGGCTAAACAGAACCTACTCATGGAAGAACTGGGATGAATTAAATGATATATATAATTAGGAGAATCATGTCTCTTTCTTTACCAACTGTATACATGTATATATCTCCCACCAAGAGTATTGATGATGCACAGGGACATCCAACATGGCACATGGAAAAAACACAGGGAATTGAAATCCAAATTCTGGCGGGGACCCTGACATGGTATATACCGGTACCCTGACGGTATAGCAGCCTAAACTGCATTTTGCAGGGTTGCCAACTCTCACGCATTGGCACACACTCCAGTACATCTGTAAACTGTGCGGCCAATGGCGTAAGAGTTGGCAACCCTGATTTTGTAATTTAATGATAGACTTGTTGTTGCATTTATCGAGGTTTTACGGCTTTACACCTGACCTATAAAGTATTTACATATACCAAGTGTAATAAAGGGAGTAGACTATGGGTAAATACCTATACAAAACAAGTCTAACACTACTTAGATCAGTGAGGCTTATAATACAGTGACTGCTGCCACAGGGGGTAAATATAACGGCCGTTTGCAACTCTATTTTGATATCGCTGTGAACAATTGGATGTCGACAGAGCGTGAAATGACAGAGAAAGGTTTGGTGTGGTCAGCATCCGGAGTGGGCTAGTAAGGACAAAATCGGAATTAGTATTATCCATCAAATCAGTTGAGCGTGGACATCTCCAGCGGGCATGTCCTACAGAGTGCAATTCCAAAATTACCAGTTCTTTTTTTTTAAGTGTAGAAATCATAAGTATTCATGAACTTCATTGGGTGAATCTTGATAGCTTAATCAATAGTTCTCCCTCCTCTTCTCCCCTTAAATAAACCTTTTCATAGGTGGCTCAATCAGTGGCGGCAGACCCGTGGGGGATGCATCATCCACCACACATCGTTTTTTTCTTCAGATTTTACTATATAGCGGGTTATATAGTCTAGGTAATAAAGAAATATGGTAGAATTTACACAGCTCATCCCCCACATTTTTTTTCGCCACTTTTCCAGCTGCTCCACCCCCCACTGTCAGTTCTAATTGCCTTTTCTCTTTCTTTCCTTATTGAGTTCTGGGTGGTCTAGGGTTAATCACCTAGTGAATCTACCTGGAGTTCTCCTAAGGCCCTAGTGTACCATTGTGAGAAGGGTGTGTATGGGTTAACTGGCCGTGGCCGCAGCCTGGATGAGGTGATCAGCTGTGGGTTTGTCATCTCTGGGTGATCCTCAGCCGGAAGCTGCACACTATACCTTGTCCAGATCTACAGTGGTGAAGTAAAACAATAGGAAATTACGACCTATGTAACTCTGAGACAACCTGGTAGAATTGCCATGAGTCATATTCTCATTGTCAGATTTTGACTAGCAGATGCTACATGATTGCTCACTTTCCCCTTCTGGAGATGGAGACTTCATGATGATGATCATGATGATGATGATGATGAAAGGACAGTGGAGTCTCCCACGAGGATTATTTTTTGAGTAAAGGGAGACGGCATAGTGTAAACAATTTGGAATATATATGTAGCAGAATCATAAAAGAGACAAACTGTTCTGGTGTGTTTTGGCATGCGGATGGTGTGCATATATGCGCAAACACTGGCACTACATTGTATCTTTGGGAGGGTAGGGGACATGCCACGTTATCAGTTTTCTCCCTCACATCATAGCTATAGTTACTGTCATCTCAAATATATGGTCTTATAAATCTCTTAGATCCAATCAATCGCTAATTCAATCATTGCTGTTTTGGACAAGCCGCATTCTAAATACCTATTCAACCTTGTGAAAGTTTGCCTAGAAAGCCCCCTCGATCCAGAAATCTCAATTAAAAGTACCAAAAGCAATCAATCAAGATCTGACTGAAGGCTAACAGGGGAGGGACTTCCTAGATCGCGTGCATGAAGCACTCCATTAGGGTTTGGCAACCTTAGTGCTGGATAAGGTGTGGCTGAGTCATACTGGCTGGGCGGGGGGGGGTAGTGGTAGGAGGGGTAGTGGGGATGTCTAGTCTCTGCCTGTCTAGTTGTAGCTGAATGACGGTATGATGCAGGTCGTCCCTGGACCAGCAGGCCTCAGAATACACGACTTAGATCTACTCATACCACGTGCAACAGCGCTCATACATACACGTGAAATCTGGAATAGACATTAAGAAAGTAGAAAATGCCTGGAAGACAACATAGCCGGAGATACAGACAGAAAGAAGAATTGAGAGCTTGAGCTTGGGAGTTTTAAAGTATCAGATCAGAGATGACACTCTCAGTGGTAAATTGAGAAAATCAGGAGGATTTCCGAATTTTTGGGGATCAGTTTGTGGCATCCCTGAAGTATCTGCTCCACATAGTGTTTACTTTAGGTACAGAATACACAGAGCAATAGATACATACAAAGGGAACTATCTTAAGACTTGTAAATAGACATAGGAGTTTAAATTGTCCTCTTTGCCTACCCCAGATTATAGTTTTATATTTTAGGTGAAAAATGGATACGGGCTAATGAGGCCAATGCAAACTGACCTGGAACTTGGAGGAGGACACACTGGAGCAAGGTAAACACTGGAGCAAGGTAAACCTACAGGAACCCACAGACTACACAGTGTTCTATGGTTTATACACAGGGTTGACAACAAGTCCCTACCAGATCCCAACACAGGAAAGGGGAGCTAGGATCCCACGTGGGGGTAGGGTTTCATTCAGAGTCCTCCTGTCCCTAACATACCACACACCTCCCGGGACTGCAGCAGGGCGTCGTCCCCGGGACCTGGTTACAACTTCTGCACACTCCTCGGCGCCAGTCTAACCCATCTCCCCACAAACCTACCACACCCCTCTCCACCCCCCCCCCCCCCAAACAGCAACAGGAGACACTCCTGGCTGCACAGAGGAAACAATATTTCCCTTCTCTCTCTCTAGCTGGAACTGGAGCGTAAATAATGGCTATCTTTATCTTTAACATATAAACAACCCCACTTGTCTTGCTTGTTGTGGTAAATTGTGGCAGCGTCTTATTTTTAGTTTTTGGTTTGTTATTCTTTTAGATTTCATCTTAGTTTGTACCACACAAGTAGCTGCTGCAGGGGATAAAACACAGCAGAAAGAGAGGATGAGACAGGGGCCTTCTGTTCAGGTGAATCATGTAGTACTACCTGTACTACAACTACACATGTACTACTGTAACACTCCGTGTATAAGCCGCATCCTGAGTTTGTGTACAAGCTATAAGCACAGCTGAGGTCTATAATGGCGGAAGGTTTAAATGCAGCGGCTTCTACGCAGGGGTTTACGGTACCCCTGAGCACTGTAAGTTGTAACAGAGACGTCTTCCATGTCTCACTGTAGCGTTTTGTTGATACAGGAGGGAATGCGTGGTTTATGTCTTTACCTGGCCACCCCCAGCCGTGTGTGTACGTCGGCGGGCACCATGTTATATTGGGCGGCGTTTGAAGCGTATCCCTCCAGGCCCACCTTTACTATGGAGAGCAGACCCCCAGGTGGGTTTCAGTCACTCCAGGGGATAACACATAGTAGTGAGGCTGCAGGAGAGGCAGGGACGGAAACTCCAGCTGGGAGTGCTTGAATGATAAATCACACTTCCATCCTATAACTACAGGACATGGGGGCTCATCTTTTAGCTCCAACTTACCTACTGGAGAAGGCGGCAGCTAGCCTCCAGTGTCCTACATTCAGGCCTCCAGGCTTTGTTTTCAATGAGAGCTGGCCTAACACCTATCTTTGGGGCACACAAGAGTAACGAAGTAGGGGCTTCTCACCCCCTGGAGCAGCTACCCACCCACACTGAAGTGGGGTCACGACCTTGGAGGAGTACCAAACAACACCCTAAGTCATCCAGTAAGGACGATATAAACAGCCCTGGAGGAATCCCATTCATCGGCAGGAGGGGAAAAAAGAGGGCAGAAAAAAAAGTACATAAAAAAAGGCAGAAAAGGGTCCTTTTCTGCTTTTTTTTTATGTAGTACATAGAACAATGCTAGTAAGGTCCACCTGAGTATAGTCTTAGCAGTGACCTTTGGACGGCGGAAGGTTTAAATAAGCCGACACTAAGGGTTACAGATTAGGACGGACAAGTTGGGTAAGGCCATGTCAAACCGCCAGGTGATAAATCTCCATTGAGCACTCAAAAAAGGTTACCGTCGCCTAACGACCCACAAGGGGCATACTTACAACTGTCGCATCACCATGGCAACCGACCTGCCAATGACTTGTTAAGTAACCCCCCCCCCCCACCATGTTTATCAGTCTCCGCAACATACCCCCTTCAGCAGTTTTACCTGGAGGGAGACTGCTCTGAAGTGATACCATTGTGCTCTGCTGGAGACCTCAGACCTTTTTTGAGACTTCATAAGTTTACTTGTTTTAAACACTTGAAAGCCTCCTTTGTGCTAGGGGAATTCCAAGAAGGTCACAGGTAAACATTTAAACAATGTTTGCAATGTTTAACTTGGAGCCAGGTGTGAGCTAACATAAGCTGAGCTCCCACAAAACATGTTTGTTAGGATCAGGATTCAATAGGATGATTATCCAGAAGTGATTTGTAGCCGTCACTCAGTATAGTATGGGAAATCATTAGCATGTTTTAGGTGAAGTGTTTTACACCAATACATTGTCACTGAGGCCAACAAAATTTGCTATGTTTCAAGTAATGTAGCTTGAAAGACTAGGTATATAGGTCGGGAAAAATGTGAAAAACTGTAAAGAAATCAGAAAACACATGGAGATTCTAAGTAGATATGAGAAATGTTTTTAAATTTTTTGAAAAAAAAAAAAATGAAAAAAATCCGAAGTCTGACAGAAAAAGTGTAGGATCAGCCTTTTTTTTCTTTTTTTTTTAGCAAGGGGCGGCCGATTGACTGGAAACAAGCATTTATCTTTATTTGGCCATAGCTTCCTGGCAAATGCAGCTCCATGCCATATTTACATACTGGACACAGAGTGACCATTATCATACTATACACCATTGACACATTCTGTGTATGACCTCTATGACCTGACCAGTCATTACTACACCTAGATCTAAGAGTTACCAGGGATACCCGCCAGGGCATTGTACATCAACTACTAATCCTTCATACTTGTTAACCTTCTAAGGGCTGCTGATACAGGAGTGTATCATGGTCGGCATGATGCACCAATGAAGTGCTGGCGAGTCTGCTCGCCAGCACTTCATTGGAGCATCATGCCGACCCTCCGGGAGTGTACTGTATCAACCCCGTATGGTCGGCATGATGCATGAATGTAGCCCTGGCAGATACTCGCCAGGGCTGCATTCATACACCATGATGACCAATGGGCATGAATGATACATTGATGCATCAGCGGCCCTTAAAGGCTAGATCCAACAGCTCCCCCACCCCTGACCTTAGTGACCCTGGTCTCACCCTGACCAGCCCCTCCTAACTATTCTCCTGTGTGGTGTGAGAGACTACAGTGACCCCCTGCATGGACAGGATCCAAATAGTGTGGCTAGTGTACAGGAACTACAGTTATAAGACTTATCCTATACACTACTTAGTTGGCTTGTGGTTTCTATATACTACCACCAGTGGTATTCCATGGTTCGCCACGCTGAAGAGTCCCAGGGCCCTGCTCTGTCCATAACTTACCCTGACTGGGACTAATCAGGTAGAGGATGCCCCGGAGAGGATGCACTTACTAGAACCTTTTCATGGATACATTTTTTTATGCATACATGCCCACCTGGAGTGCAGCAGCAACAGGTATGCCGCCCCCACGTACCGTTAGTCTGTAGACAGGTGAGATAGGCTACATACAGCCAGGATGGATGGATCGAGCCCCTAGCCCCTCCAGGTGTTCACACTAGACACTTTAGAACTTCGGGTTGGTGGCAGATGGGCATGTTGCCATTACTCCATGGTGTATAAATATACATGGTAAACCAGCATTAAGCTGACGGGCACTGATAGCTTGTCTACATGTAGTATAGTGGGGATATCCTTCACGACCATCAATACCTCAGGCTATATAGGCTTGTATGTGGAATTAACCCTTTAAGGGCCGCTAATGTATTAATGCATCATGCCCATTGGTCTTCATGATGCATGAATGAGTAACTCGCCAGGGCTCCATTCATGCATAATATCGACCCTACGGGCCTTATATCCTGGACAGTCGGCATGATGCTCCAATGAAGTGCTGGCGAATGCTCGCCAGTACTTCATTGGTCCATCATTACGACCAATGGGCATGATGCACTCCTGTATCAGAGGCCTATAAAGGGTTAAGGTGCTCCAGGCATATAACAACATTACACCTTAGTGTGTTAGTGTTACACTGCAGTCTTTGTACACGGGACACTTCACTATTCATCTGGGTGCCACATTCTCAAGCACAGTTTAAGCCAGGGAGGATCCAGGCAGCTGCTCCTACACCAATGGGACACTGCTTTTATCACCACTGTGATGCAGTTCCTGCATGGTGAGAATACAGTAATTTCTCGTTTGCATGACCTCGAGCGTAGGCCGCCATTACTTGATCTGGTACTGGATATCATATTGATAACAACTATCATTATGGGTACCAGTTGCACCCTAAGAATTCAGCATTGAATGGAGGGAATTATCTTATGGGTTGATAATGCATCCTGCTATCATAGCTTTCTTATCATAGCTGCCTTTATCAGTGTGGGAGAGTGACCTGTGAGCTAGAGGTTTGATGGACAGTGGAGGCAGTGTAAACAAACCCTGGAGGAGGTGAACTGACCACCTGGAGGTGTGACCCCCCCCCCCCTTCCACCCATGTGTGTGGGACATATATGCCGACATATGGGAAGGGCATTCCCCAGCGGATGTCTGGGAGTAAACAGTTCAACCTGTGTGTCGCTGTGCCCTTTGGGTGCATAGGGCCAGTGCCAGCTGGTGATCCCACTACCCCCCCCCACCCCCTCTATCCTCTCACATTGACAGTCCTACACATTGCCACATGTACATTTAGCATTGACAGTGAACCCCCCCCCCCCCCCCCACACACACACCCTCCCAACACCAACCCCCTGACAGTAATTTTCCCATGACCGTGGCAGTCTCTATTTATCATACCCTCATTCCGCAGCCTAATTACCGAATTAGCTTAATGAAGGTTATTAGATTACCAGAGCGTAATCTAGTGGATCTGTCTCTGCTGGATATTCTAACGAGAGCCTTCTCTGATCTAAAACCCCGTGTATAAGCCACATCCGTATATAAGCCTTGCACTGACTTTGGGAGAAAGCTATATAGGCCGCACCTGAGGCCTGAAAAGGTTGACATTCTTTGCCATACTAGTCTATTTTATATGCAAACCTCTCGCATTTTAAGCTGCACTCTTCGTCCATACAAACTGCATCGGGGGTCTGAAATGGTCTATAAGCCGCGCCTTATATTCAGGGTTTTACGGTGCTCCTGTTGTACTTGGAGCAGTACAGCACCGTCCCCTACCCCCTGCCGTGTGCTGAGTGGATGGGGCGAGAGGTGAGAGTGGTACTGGCGTGACCGACTCCCGCAGTCCCAGTTTGTAGATAGGATATGGCTTTTTTTTTATGCTTCCGCGCCATCCCCCTGTGAAGCAGCAATAACCCAACAACAACTAAGGGTCCTACCTAAGCCCCTCCCCGACACCAATCCCACCGGGCTTCTCTCTCTATGGTGTAAGCCGCCTCTTGTGATCCTCTCCGGAAACTCCATCTGCCGCTGATCCTAGCGCCTTGCCCTCTTTACCGCCGCCTCCTGCTCCCAGTACCCTCCCGGTGCCAGGAGCACTACCACCCTGCGGGAAGGCCTCCAGCACCAATACCGCCCGCCAGCAGACAATCCCAGGCGTCTCCATCAGCTCCGCACCGTCCACACCGACCGGAAACGGAAGTGGAAGCCATATTTTTAAACAGCAGCTGGCGGCGGGAGGGAGCAGCTCGCCGGGTATGGTTATTGTGTGTGAGTGAGCGCGTGAGTGAGTGTGTGGGTAAGTGAGTGAGGGTCCCGTCACCAGATCCATAGTACCCTCAGCAGCACCCCTCACCACTGCTACCAGCACCCAGCACCACCACACTGCAGCCGCCCCCGCCTGGAGTGAGTAGAGAGCTGCTCATAGCTGCTCGCCATGCTCCTCACCTTGATCTCCTGGTAGGAGTGAGTCCAAAGGTGATCCCTAGCCCTCTCACATTGGAGCCTTGAGGAAGCGTGTTTACTAGGCCAGGGCAGCCGCCCCTCCCTCGCTATGGCGTCATATCAGCCTCAGTCACAGGGCCCTACCCCACCACCCCTCTACTCCCCTCCCTCCAGTGAGTAAGCTTTGTCATTCTTGCAGGAACAGCTACCAGGAATTCCCCACACCACGGTGAGTGAGTAGAGTGTACCCATCCTACTGCAGCCTTAGTACATGGAGTCAGTCAGTGAGCTGCTCATGGGACGCTAGGAAGCTGCTCAGTCACTTAGACTTACCCTGTGGCACCACCCCCAGCCAGCCAGCCATTCAGTCACTCAGCGCCTGGGAGCAATACAGACATGAGGCGGGTAAAATATTGCTGCCAAACAAACCCCTCCAGCACTACTGCTAGCTACAACTACCAGTGGCAGCAGCAGCGTGCGGGCTAGAGGAGGAAACACCAGTTCCTCGGACACCGACACACCGACTCGCCGCCACCCGCCCCTGAGCTGCTCGCCACCCTGACCTAGTGTTATTCCTGGGCTCTTCGTCATCAGCTCGCAGTGACCCGATTATGCAGTCATCTATAGACAATAGTGCCATTTCTATGCTAAACCTGTGGTGGCCTAGTTAAAGGCTGCTCGTGTTGTATACATACTAACAGCAGACCTGTGGATATGCATTGTGTGAGGGAGTGACTGAGAGGAGAGACTGGTCCTGACACCACCAGTGGACAGGACAGCAGGATTATAACATTACATACAAGCTGACACCCACTATGGGACCATGTGCAAACAGGGCATTGTGCAGCATGGGACCAGTACCTCTGTGTTCACAATGGATCTACAGCATACATTATATTACTACACACACCCACAAGCACGTGTTATATTGTTATAGGCTGATATAGGGGTGGTGGTGTTATCAGAAAGGATGCCCCGAGTGTGGCCAGCACAAACTAATACAAAGGCAGTTTATTACCTGACAGCCACAGTCAGTCACACAGACCATGTTGGTCTCTGAGATAAGAGAGTGATAAAGGAAAACTACCAGTCAGTGTTGGACCTACCATGTGCTACAATGCATATCGCATAGGGAGATGCGCCAGCAGTAAGTAATCCCTGGAGAAACCAGTGACCTGGGGAAAGCTCTGACGGATAGTATACAGTACAATACTATATCATATATCCCCCATGCCCCACTGTTTGTAGTGTGGGGCGTGTCTGAAGGATAAAAATAATAAAACCCTGAGCCCCCAGCCCTAGGGTTGAATACCAGGCTGGCGGGGCTGCAGGCTCAAACCCCGCCCTCCTCCCCACCGTCGGCCCCACGTGTCGTTCCCACCACCATGTACGTGCCCCCCGGGGGAGGGGCCGACTTCCGGTGCCTCCGGACGTCGGCCATGGACGAACCGGCCGCCCTGGTGACGGATAGCGACGTGCGCCTCCTGGTGGACGAGGTCCTGGAGGACCCGGTCATCTTCAACGACCGCCGGGAGGCGCCGATCCTGGAGGAGGACGAAGAGGTGCTCCTCAAGGGGGTAGGCGTGCTGGATCCTGAACTGGAGTACCGCCAGGAGTTAAGATACAATCAGCGGCTGACGGAGCAAATGGCACTGACAGAACACACAGAAATCAACCAGTATCATGAGTACGTATTGTTTTATATATATGTTTATTGTGTCAGACAAAAAGAAAAGAAAAAAAAGGTTTACTGTATCAGTATGTTATTACCCTACTATTAAGGGAGTGATCATTATTTAACAACAGTGGGGGGGGGGGGGGGCTGGTGGGTTTGAGAGGGGGGTCAGAATTTTTTTAACCCCTTGACTGGGGGGGGGGTCAGAATTTTTTCAACCCCTCTGATGGGGGGTCAAAATAATTTCACCTGTTTTCAGTGGAAAACCCCATGCGTTACTATAGGGTAAAAGGGCACGTTCGCAAGCGAGGTTTTCGGTCCTTATGGGGGTCAAAAAAATTTTGCCCCATCAAGAGGGGGGTCGCAATTTTTTTCATGCGTCCGCGCAAACCCACCAGCCCCCCCCCCCCCTGTTGTTAAAAAATGTTCACTCCCTAAGTACTGTGCAAAACAGACACATCCTCCTATAGTCGTTTTTGGGTGTACTGTAGTCTTAAGGGTATTATGCAGTAGCTTTAACCAATGGTATATTAAACATAGATGAAGGTATAAATCGATACAGCTCGAACAACAAGTTAAGATATCGATGTCATGTTCAATTGGCAATTAACTACAGTAAACAAGAATAAGGAAATGCAGGGTAAATTACTAATATTGTGCAAGCATATCAGAGTGACAGTGTACCATATTTTGGCAGTGGGCAGGGAAAGTAGGAATTGGTAGTGCTGATCGCGGAATCACAAATGTATTATATGATATTATGTGCCTTGTTTATCAAGGATGTATCCATTTACCAGAATCATACTCAGACATCTAGTCAAAGATTTACCACAAATACAAGTACTAACACAAAGTATCCATGCATGTAAAGAAGGGTTGTACCATAGAGTACGTGTTCCTCTAGTCTCCATGGTTGTACATAACAGAGTAGACCCTAACCCCTTAAAGGCCGCTGATGCATGAATGCATCATGCCCATTAGTCAGCATGATGCACCAATGAAGTGCTGGCGAGTCTGCTTGCCAGCACTTCATTGGAGCATCATGTCGACCCTCCGGGAATGTATCAGTCCTGTAGAGTCGGCATGACGCATGAATGTAGCTCTGGCGAGTTACTCGCCAGGGCTGCATTCAAGCATCATTGCGACCAATGGGCATGGTGCCTTGATGTATTAGTGGCCTTTAAAGGGTTGTAATACTCTCTCCAGGATTCATTATTTTGTAGGCTGTGATAAATCATCATTTACAGATGACATAACCAGCTAGGTCGCTTGTTCCTGGAGAGCTGGATTCATGATCACACATTACACTAGGTTACAACACCCCCATCATTACGCGGACAAGTCATCAATTATGACATATCATAACTAAGTTCATTACATCACAGCTTACTGCTAGCTGGGGCCCATGAATTATTGAACATGTAAAAGATGAAATCGATATCATTTATATGGGTCGGGGGTGTGACAACATCTGCCATGATACTTAGACTAATTTACAGAGATGTCAGACCTTCAGAGGTTCATCTGTTATCAGAGGTTCAGAGGCTCCTCAAATTTAGACTTTAGTGCAGTTTCATATGTTCAGAAATCCTTTCACTTATAAAGTGTTCAAGGGCCCTAAAATTTCAGAGGTTGGACCAACACCCATCTAACACCTCTAGACTAAATAAGGTAGGAATTCCTTTGATATTCTAGAAAACAGTGTAGAAGCAGTACATGTTAGAAATATAAACATGATTCAAACAACTAATAGGACCTTAAACTTAAAGGCCATCTCAACAGAGAAGGATTAACAGTATACTGTAAAACTCCGCGTATAAGGCAGCTTACAGACCATTTCAGAGGTCCACTGCAGCTTATGGAGTCCTTCTGAAGTCAGGGTGCGGCCCATATGCATAGTTCTCTACATGTATAGACTTCAGTATAGTATAGTGAGGAATGGTGAGGAACATTTTCAGGTCCCATGTGCGGCTTATACTTACTAACTTAGTTATAGCCTTCCCTCAAGGCCAGGGTGTGGTTCACAGGGCTGCGGCTGATACGCTAGGTTTTGTGGCATCTAAGTGCTTTTAGCATGTAGTTAAGATTCCTTCCTCATAGTTTCTAAAGGTTGCTTGGCGTTGACGCAAGCATACCGACATATCTCTGTGGGGGAACAGTCAATATTTGGGCTTTGATGTCACTTAGCAGGCTTGGGAGTAAGATTGGAATGTTATAGTGAGGTGAAGAGCTTAGTATGTTTGTGGTCTGTAGGCAGGGGGTGGTCTGTTCAATGTATAGGATGTAAACCTGTCACCATCTTATAGGTCAAAGATCAACCATGAATCCCTAGGTCTTCGCAGTTATAATCCTTTGTTATCATGGGCCATGTTGGGAGTCCTAATACATGTATTCTCCAGATTTGAGCTCTTGTACCAGAAACCCCCCTGTATAAGCCGCACCAATGTATAAGCCCGAGCCTGAGTTGGTGTGTTTGCTACAAGCCACAGTCAGGGGCTATACGTTAATCTTAGCATTCCTTACCATAGTATTCACTGTATACATGTAAACCCTGACCTATAAGCCGCACCATTATAAGCCGCAGTGACCCTATGAAATGGTCTAAAAGTGGCGGCTTATACGCGGGGGTTTACAGTAGTAGAAATGTACCAGTCTCACAGTCAGAGTTATCTATCTGCATGCCAGACAGTACTTAGGTGTAACCTTAGAAAGGCCGCCTTAGAACAATAGACCGTAGACGTGACCTCCAGTGTGTAGTTTGGCTGCTCTGAGTGGTGGATCTAGTTCTGTACCATTACTCAGTGTTTTACTGATACATGATTCAAGATTCGAGATTGGCTTTATTGACTCATGAGAGGTACATGTATGTCAGCGCCAGGTTGATGATAGTTGGTTGGTTTTACTGTAGATGTCTTTTACAAAGGTACATATATATTCTTCTGACTCTAATCTGTGCCTGGGCAGGCATTTAGGTTGCAACGATAATACCATTTCTAGTTTCTCACATTTGTCTAGGTTTCTGTATCCATTGGTAATGTTACAGATCTTTTGCTCAAACACATTTCTAATTGTACATAGTTGTACAAATATATGTTGCACAGTTTGCTTTGTTTTACAGGTCTTACATTCATTGCTAGTCACATTTTTTCCCCTATAGCCCCTATATGTGCTGTCAAGAGTACAATTCACATCCAGCCTTAATTTAGACATAATACTTCGTACATGAGGAGAGCGTACCCGATTTAAGTATTCTTTTTGTCCGTATGCTGTGTCTGACTTTTGACAGATTCTGGTCACCTGGCATTTTTCAAGGTTGTTTTCATTCTGTATGTACTCATCATATGTCTGTATATGAATATCTTCCAGTCTTGTTTTTATTCTAGATTTGAGCCTGTTCTTACTCCAGATTTCTGGGTTTTCCCATATATCTCGGCACCCTATTTTGTATAGGAGATATTTTATATTGTCCAACCATGGGTGCTTGTCTGTTTCCATAGTCAAAAATGCTTGATCTAGTAAAGGGTTTGATGACCCAGTCTCAAGTCTAAGCCAGTAGAAAAGGTTGAGTAATATTATTCTAAACTCTATTGGGAATCACCAAGTGCTAGTGTTGTACTAGCATATTTTGATATCCCTAACGTATATTTACAGTTTGAGGAGTAAAATGTCTCAGTTGGTGAACCTTTTCTTTCTATTTCTTTAATGGTAAATGCCATAGGCCTATTCCTGTAGGCTGACATAAGTTTAATTTTGTCACAATCATTTTCTAATGCCACATGCGCTTCCATTGTATTTCTATAGAATCTAAAGTATTTAGCATGTATGTCGTTTATCCCTAGAACTTCAAGTATTCTACACCAATCTAATCTGGTTATTATTGCTCCGTTACTTACTTTAATTGTACAAGTGCTTTGGGGCATGCCCCAGACTGGGCAACCATAGAGCAATATGGGCTCTATCTGTTTATTGAAAAGTGACATGAATAATTTAACTGATACGTTTTATGAGGTGCTTAGGGCCTGTCTAATGGCGAATGATGCACGTTTGGCCTTAGACACTCTGTCCATTTGCATTTGTTTTACACTAACGTCTCTAGACAGAAGTAGACCTAGATACTTGTAGGTGGTTACACATTCTAATATCTGTTCTCTAAATTTCAGATGAGGCTGGGGGGCCCTTCCTGCTGACATGACCATAATCTTGGTCTTATTTGTATTGACTGATAGTTCCCATTTATTACAGTAGTCTGATAACTTATTTAGGCAGTTTTGTAGTCCAGCCTCTGACTGCGACATTATTACCAAGTCGTCTGCCCATGATAAGGAGTTAAATTCAGCCTCCCCCAGTTTAACAGGTTCACACTCCTCATTAAATATTTTTTGCAGGTCATTTTGGAATAGGTTTGATAAAGTGGGACTTAGATTGCATCCCTGTTTCACACCAGCAGTTGATATAAAATTTTCAAACATACCCAATGGTAGTCAACTAAGGCTTACTCAGCTCTGAAAGGCTCCTTACATTTTCTCACCATTTCTTCATTTCCAAGTAGAACTCTGTGGTCAGGGTTGTGGTTTTGTGAGTTGTGAGTGATGTTACTTGGATGTGGTATTTTTGGAGTGCTCATTCAGAATTTCCACTATGTCCTCCTTTGTATATACACACTAACGTTGATATTCCTTGACGTCCATGAATAGAGATACATCTGTATATATTTTCTGAAGTCCCCATATCTGCTTTCACTTCCTTCTACAGAAATATCCTATAACATAACACTGTACATAGCCTCCAGGGCCTTAGTAGACCACTCGTTACACATGTCCTCCTGTGTTTTTATGAGCTGCTCAATGTAGTTTGTGGTTAGTGAGTGGGCCACCAGAGGTCACTCGGTGTACTAGTCCTTGTCAGGATCATGAGCGTGTGTGTGTGTGTGTGTGTGTGTGTGTGTGGGGGGGGGTCCTGAGGGAGTACCTCGTGGGCATGACATCTTCAACATGTTTTAGCCGCAGCTTCTGGTCTTTCTCAGAAGTAGGCCCCAGCTCAGGCTAATGGAAATATTATATCATAGAATCACACCCAGTCACCTTTAGTGGTGAGCAGCTCAGGCTAGGAGCTCAGTCAGTAGTGAGCTGTTACATTTAGGGGATCAGTCACACATACCTTTCAAGCTGACATGTGCATGGCCTGCTTTTTAACCTGTGAAGAATAATTCATTCATGGAACTTTCTCTGTGGATCAGTCAGTTGTAAGAGAGTCACACATACACTTTCAAGGTGGCATGTGGACTAGAATTCATTCGCACATGAAGTTCTCTGTGTTTAAGTCTAAATGAAGGAGTAGCGACCCCATGTGTAAAGGTCAACCCCGGGAGTCAACATCTAGAAGTATTCCCTACAACCACCAGCTGGAGGACTTACCCTAGAAATGGTTAGAAGGGAGACAGCTGCCACCATATGTGTGTAAGTACCATTTGAGATTGACTTACACGAGGTAATGTTAAGAGACCACTTAGGTCGACTCAGGTACTGACATCTTTTATTGGCTGTACACTGACGTTTTACTGCTGGTGAAGTCTACATTTAGATCCAGGGGAAGGTTGGGTAGAATGTATTGGGGCTTAGGTTTTGACTGATGGGTAAGGGATGGAGTGGTATATGGCCTCTTTTCACTTTGAATCTTCACAAGCTGATTCACACAATATACTCTCAAGTTTAGAGCTTTTAATCATATGAAACCGCTTTACCAACTGCATTTAGCCATACTGTGGTAGAGGCAGGAGTATGGAGTCTTATCACTTAAATCTTGACAAGCTGATTCAAAAGGAATGCACACAATACATACTCTCGCGTCTAGAGCTTTCAATCATAAAACCACTCTACACATGGTCTCTAAGTATTATGTGTATACCCTTTTCATCATAGGCTTCTGGAAAGCAGTGTGTATTGGGTATTGTATATATTGAGACTTACCAGCTCAATATCTGAGTTCCTCGATGGCCCCCGGACGTAAAACTAAACAAACAAACAAACAAACAAAATCAGGACCCAGCAAAATATGATTATTCATACCGGCAATACATCACTCACCACAGCGGCAGCAGAACTAATCCCAGAGCTTTACTCGTTTTCTTAAACCCTTAAAGGACCGCTGATGCAGGAGTGCATCATGCTCTTGGGTGGTCATGATGCACAAATGAAGTGCTGGCGAGTCTGCTCCCTAGTCTGCTCGCAAGCACTTCATTGGACCCTCCTGCGGTGTATCAACCAACCCCATAGGGTTGGAATGGTGTATGAATGCAGCCCTGGCGAGTTATTCGCCAGGGCTGCATTCGCACATCATGATGACCAATGGGCATGATGCATTAGCGTTGCAGGGTTAGGGAAGGCAGGGGTGCACTGAGAATGAGGGGTGGTCTGGGGTCATAGCCAATAAGGGCTCGACTCCTGGGGTTCTTCAGAAGTGCCTAAGAAAGAAATAGATGAGGAAGGGGTGAAAAACTAAAAGGATGGAGGGGTGAGGAGGCGCCTCTTTCCTCAAGTTACCACTGTATAGTTACTTTAAAGATGATTTGTGTGTTATAGGCATGTACGCACAGTGCTTGGTGCCACGTCAACATGGATGGATGGCTGTTCTAGGAGCTTAGGGCGGTCCCTTATCAGGGAAGTACCTCAAGCTGAATACCGGATTGAATACAGAAGCTCCATAGGTTTAAACTTGGACTTAGAGATACGCTTCTTTATAATCCTTATTTTAACCAAGGAGCCGTGTATTGCGTACCGGTAACCCTATTCAATATAACCCTACCCCATATTTCACGGCCAGTTGCAGCATCCCAAGTGAACAGATTAAACTGTGATGAAATTTATATATTTTATGCCAATTAACTGGAATTTTGAGCATATCTCACTCAAACAACATGAGGTAAATGCAAAGGTTCACATTAATTGGTCTCACAAGGTGGGGTCGAGTGAGATAACCCTCAGTCAAACCACGTAACTAGTCACTAGTCAAGATGGTGTTACTATGCTGCAGTGCATTTAAAACGAGTACATATGTAATATAAAACCAATAGTACCGTGTAAGTTTGCATTACACAGGTTTCATGTGGCATTACATGACAGAAATAACAACACTGGATGAGGCAGAAAGACTGTTTGTCCTGAAGTTTTCTGTGTGTATGAAGTGAAGTCAAAGTTCCCATACAAGTCAGAGGGGGTATACTTTGTATGGGATATGCGCCTTAGCCTTGTGTTTACCTATACCTCCGTCCTTGATGGGTTATATCCTGGAGATGATTCACATACAGATACAGCCTTCTGCCGTGTTTGTTTGAAAAAAAGCTACGTTGTTGACCTTTGATTGTTTACAAACATTAGCCACCAAAGGAAAAATGATAAAATAGAATATAGAAAAATTCTATTGAAAAAATATCACAAAGCTACTTTGAGAATGAACCAGGGAGGGTGTGCGCGCTATTTGGAAAATCTGTCCTCCACGATTTTTGTTCAGAATTTCGCATTTAAAAGGCTCTTATGAAATACACGTACCCGGCATTGATATAGATACTTTTAGGATGAGTAAAACAACAACTCAAATAATGGCCTTTATGGCACAATTTACAAATAAAAACTTACGTGTGTATATAAGCGTGTATTTAAGCCTCCTTGACCCTGTTTCCACGTGGTGCACATTATCCACCCCTAGGGGTGGGAGTCATATCATGAGATATTTCTGTGCGTTTCTCAGCCCCAAATCGTGTCAATATTTTATCACATTATGTACATTTCAAATTCTGCCTCTGACGTTATTATGACAAGGGTATAGCGATAGATACGTAGGGTTCACCTAGAAATACCACCACATGTGTAAGTCAGCCACACGTGTGGGGGCTTGTCACACCGTAAAACCTCGCATATATAAACGTATGAGGAACCTACCTGAAGTGAGGGTGCGCCTTGTAAGTGAGGATGATGCATGTTCAGTACTAAACAGCTCAAAATCAAGCCCCAGATGTGCTTTAACCCTTTAATTGCCGCTGATGCAGGAGGGCATCATGCTCATTGATCGGCATGATGCTCCAATAAAGTAGACTTACCAGCACTTGGAGCATCATGCCGACCCTCACACATCTTGGAGTGTATCAGCCTCATAGAGCCTGCATGATGCGTTAATGCAACCTTGGTGAGTAATTCGCCAGGGCTGAATTTCTGCATCTGGAAATGATGCATTAATGCATCAGTGGCCACCAAAGGGATTAATAACAGATTTGGCATGGACTGAGTGTGTGCCTTGCTATGTCCCAGTTGCGCCTTATACAATAGTTTTACGGTAGGTAAGTTGGAGGTGCGAGGTACGACGACCAGCACACACAGCTGTTCCTGCCCCGCCGCCCGCACCTACAAACCTACCCTGGAAGACGTACGTCTGTTTAGGCTTAAGGTAACTGGGATACCAACAGGGATCCTAATGCCAACACAGCTTGACTGGATAAGCATTGTACTCAAGTGTCTACCAGCAAGGCATACCTGGCTGAGGAACTTTTTGAGTTTGCCATGCACCAGTATTCTAGGCGCTTTTGCCAAGTTTTTGTGTTTCTATACCTTCTGATCTCAACTTCTTATCATATAATGTGAATTGCTTGGCAGAACTGAAAATTCAAATAGGGAATACTAGTAAATAAAAGGATGAGGATTGAAGGTCTTCAGGATTTCCCCCTGGTTTCAGGGATTTTCAAGTTCCATAGGGCTATAGATGTACTTTCCTATACGCTGGTTTGTATCTATCTGTACGATGGAGTATTAGGCAGCTGTTGGTGAAAGCAAGGATTTTATAATTCAGTTTAATCTCATTGATGAGTGAGAGCATGATGTATGCAGTCTCTCACAACAGGGTTGTACAGAAAGAGAGCACTTAATCAGGTTCCTACCCACATAACTGTACATAGTTGGACAGACAATCCCTACATACGTCACCACTGCAGTACACCCACAGTCATACACCGGCCATACACATACATAATGTACGATAATGTGCCTCTACATAACGTATATTTGTCATACCTGCCGGCAACAACCCATGGCTTCTCCTTGACACTAGAGACGACGTTATGTAGGGTTAAATTAGAGACATAACTTGCCTCCCTGTGTAGTCCAGTATTTCCCCCGTCTTTATCCTCTCTCTTTGATTGCAAATGTACAGGTCATTCATCACATGTGGACACTCAAGGATAACATTTTATCATCCTTTTTCTTTTAATTTTTTGTATATGTATATATTTCTCCTTTTTTTTTTCTTTTCTTTTTTAATTTTCTCTCCCCGCCTTTCATTTCTCCTTTCCTCCACCCCACCACATTTGAATTAAGTTGGCTCCACAATCATAACCCTAGTCTACCGTAAACCAGGGTAGGGGAGAACGCCCTGTTGTTGACGTGTTTATGGGCCTTATATTTCTATATTCTCTCTGACGAGATGAGTGATGTTTATCTAGCCTGACCATTAATGGCGTGTGGGTCTTTGTGGATCAGGTTGAACGAAAGCAGGTTGTTTTTCCTACCTCCATATTAATAGGGTTGGATCTATAGTCATGGCGCCGTGAGTGTACATATCAACCCTAAACATCACAAGCACCTTACACATATTGCAGTGCCCTATGCCTGAGGGAAAAATACATATATCGGCCTACCTACCACAAAGAGGAATTAAGAAGTCTTCTAGTCTTTACACGATCAGCCAGATGGCATATTTCCCCTTGAAAATACCACAGCCAATCTGAGTCTCCCAGGAGGTCAATATATTATCAGGCATGCCTCTTTTCCTGATTTTTGGGAGACATATATGCATTGAATTGTGTTAATTCGCAGGGAAAGGGTGTCCAAAATTGTGGGTTTTCCTGGTTTTGTCGGTTAGTGAGTGGCATCTCGCCATCACCTTCATCCATCGATCCTCATATGTCAGGTTATAGACTTATTATCCTACCTGTCCACCCCTCTGTGTTTATATTCTCTCTGCTGATACAGGTGCATGTATCATCTTTCATACATGTATACATATAGACTCCAATGGGCGAGCTGCTCACCAGGGTGCCAGTATGAAGATATATCAAATGTGTGTGTGTGTGTATATATATATATATATATATATATATATATATATATATATATATATATATATATATATATATATATATATATATATATATATATACCCCAATAGGTGAGCCCCTCACCTGGGTGCCAGTATGATGAGTATCAAGATATACGGTATCATATATTATCAGGTAGGGATTCATCACACACCTAAGTACCCTTGATGTCACTGGAGGTGTTCAGTCCCCATCGTCTCTCCACACCCTCCTCCAGCTCAGCAGCTTCAAAGCCCACAGTAATACTGATACTAGTAGTGCTGAGTAATATGTGAGCATCTAAGCCACTTGGCTGACATCTCTCCACGTCTGATGATGCTATGTGCCTCCTAGTGTGGTGCATGCCATTCCTATTGCTCAGATATCACAGTAAGTGGCTTACAATTGGAAGTTATGTGTAAGCTAGGGTTCATTGGGACTCAATACTGCAGGGATGGAAGTCTTTATATGGTTTTGACTGGTTCCCCTGATTTCAGGGATTTTCAAATTCCACAGACATATATATGCCGTCCTTCAGAAGCCAAACAAATTTAGGGATTTGGAGCCAAATTCTTCTTCTAGGATTTCCGCAAGTTAGGGGGTCGGCTTACGAGGGAGGTTTTTAATCAAGTGAATTACAGTTTAACCATATTTAATTGGTGTCAAATTCGTCTTCTACATTTGCTTCAAGTTAGGGGATCGGCATCTTAGGGAGGTTTTGCAACAGTATTAGTATCGATGTAATTAAAACGTATGACCTTCTATATAGTAATGTATAGAAAGAGTTAAACTACCGGGGTATGCGCTGTTTTGTATCTATCTGTAATTGCCACTGTATTATTGTACTTAATATAGTTTATATTAAACAGAGAAAAATAGTTTTTTTTTTGTTTTTTTTTTGTCAATTTAACCTATCTACTCTTTTTCTCCCAGTGTAGTGGGCCTGTGGTGCGGGTGTTTTTGTCCTCGTCCAACCATTGCCATCTGTAGTAACATTTCAAACCTATCACACTGTTATTTTCTGTTGAAACAATCAAACTACCGCGTGCGTGTCGGCCACACCCCAACAAGCCAGCCCATATAGTCTATACTGCCGCTCAGTGATACTAATCACTGGAAAGTAGTGCGTACCACAGGGACTATAACCAGCAGGGGAGGAGGGCCAATGGAGAAGAAAACTATGTGGTGGTGGAGGCCACCAGTTGGAAAACGGGTTTAAAAAGAACTAAACCACAAGCATGGTAGTGGAAAGAATGACTGCCGCCAAGGTGTCTGCGGTTATTGGGTCGATACACTGCCGTGGTGCTGGAATTGAGGGGGATATTGAGTAGAAAACTGTCGATCCATCTTTTAGTGTGCTATACTATGTCCAGAGGTTACCGGCAGTGGTCTTTTAAGGACACTTGATAGGTTGGCGCAGAGGAAAATATATTTGCGCATAATTTGACACAAATCCTTTCAATATATATGTAGTGGTTCGTCTCGTTAAGTTAGATTAAATCATAACGAAGAGAGAGAAAAGTTTCCGGGTAGGCAACCGAGCTTTTATTTCAGAGCTTGCGTTACATACGATCACAGCCTCAGAGGACTACATGCTGCTAGTGCATTCGGTTACCCTTTCGGGTAACAACCTGGTTGAGCAGTGGGTAAACCACTACTGAGGAACCTAGGGCTAGGACCAGCCTTATATAGGGGAAAAGCCCGCGAAACTCAGACCGGCCACGTGACGTGTGGCGGACGAGTGGTAGGCCCCCTGGTGTAGTGGATACGAACCCAGAGGCAGGTGCTGCCACCTGCCATCCGGATTCCCCCACCACACCCGAAGGACCTAGGTCTGAGTCTCACGGGTGCATGAACGTTAAAGTGTAAAATACCATACCCCTACACTGCCCCCCTTAGACAATAACTTGGGGGTAATTAAACCGCAGTGTATTAATAACCTAGTAAGTGATTGTTTACAATACTAAAAAGGGGTATTAATTACACTTGCTCGATGTGAAATAGGCTATAGTATAAGACTATCCTATTTCTGAAAAATTATACAATAATAGCATCGAGTGTCGTTCATGTTATTTCCATCACTAGCTTATAACAACCATAAATGATAAATATACAATTATCACAGATTTATAGTAACGTTTTGACAACAGTAGGGTCCTGAAAAGGACCGGTGGTTGTTAACAATGATCGTATTATGGTTATTGAACCCGGAAAAAAAATTTTCGACTTTTTAAATTAACAGCTCTGTCTACTTTACAGAGTGAATTAAATATTAATGATCAGATATGGACAATTAATCTGATACTATATGAACACAATTAGGTATTAACCTGAGTAATACAATACTAAGTTTAGAGAAATCCGTTGGACCTTCTCTTATTTTATAGAAAAATATTTATACTTTTGAGACGCAGCTCAGTTTATACCTTAGTGTTTTATATTTACAAGTTACAGAAGAATTATAGTCTCTTAATATATTGAGACCAGGAATGACCTATATAGACAGTTATAGGTCTAGGATTACCTTAAATAACTTTTAGGATTCGCAGATCCAGTATATTTATAGGTACCCTTATATAATAATATATCTTTATAAAAGATATTATATAGTTATAAATACAATTTTACATACAATATAATAATATCAACAAAGTTACTTGTTTTCATGATTGGAGGATGTAACAGGAGTCGGATGCTGCTGATGGCTTGGTATGGGCGAGCTGAACCCTGATGCCTGAAGTGCTATAGTAAAACTTGTTGGTGGGTGTAGCTAAACCCTGATGCCTGTAGTGCTAGCTAACTGGAGGTTATAGTAGATCCAGTTGTAGACTGTTGATGGACTCTATGGGCGTAGCTAAACCCTGATGCCTGTAGTGCTAGCTCACAAATAGTAGTGGTGTAGTAGTAAATCCGGTTTGTAGTTCAAAAGTCCATATTAGTGTAAATTGTCCATGATTTTATAATAGGCACAGTCATTACATTGTGGCACAGTACAATTATGGTGTTTACAGCATTCGTACTCCTCCTCCAGAGTGACTTGTTTGTTTTCTCCTTCTGTTTTCAGTTTCCGGATTAGGGTACAGTTTGGTACCCGAATCAATACGGGTTGGATAAAAAAATGGTTTCTTATCCAACAATGCATGGGTAATAGAACCCCGGGACACACAATTATGTCCGATCTTCATGCAACAGTTTTTTACTGTTCCATGTTCTCCTCGGGTGGCTGGTTTGGACCCGGTTGTTGAGCCAGTGGCTGAACAGGGGGGTTCATACCAGTTCCATCCGTAGGTGCCAATGCGGGGACAGCAGGTGTAAGTTTCACCTTTTGGCGTGCTTCGAACAGCTTCAAAGCATGCTCAGGTGTACCGTCCCAGTTATCCATGATAACTCCGAAGACCTTGAAGAACTTTTGCTGGTTCTTCATGTTCGTTGCTCGTTCTAGGTCGAGCATCTGAGAAGCTGTTTCCTTCTCGGATAGGGCCTCCTGCCGCAGATTAGCAGCTTCCTGCTTATCTTTGGCAACATCCGCTTTGATCTGAGTCGAGATTCGGTTGATCTCTGACTTCTGGATCGCGTCAATACACTGGAGAGTGCTCGACACGGTCCGACGATACATGTCCAGGTGGAGGTTTTCCAGATGGTGCTGTAGCGTCTCAAATTGTTTGCTCTGGATATTGCAAGACAATTTGTCCTCCTTCTTGAAGAAGGTCTCCACTGTCTGGATCAGCTTAGGCCGATGAACCACAGCACCAGGTGGGGGTACCTGACCCTGAGGCTTCGGCTGTGCTCCAGACCCACTCGCAGTGACAGCTACCTGCGTGTGCGAAGAAGCAACCGCAGTAGTAACCGCACTAGCAGTGGTCGAAGAAGGGCCTTGAGTTGGTAATCCCTGAACCAGGGGCAACCGTGACAATTCCCTTCTAAGGTCTTTGGCCGTCAACAATGGTGCGGGTGGACGTTGTCTCACCACAGCACTCATTGTAGGTCGGGGAGCTTGACCTCCTACTGTCGGCAGTTCCTGCTTGACCCTCCCGTACTGATCAAAGATTTGCATCTCTGGTCCGGGTGGGCCTATAGCAGGGTACTGCTTCGGGTCTTTGACATTCAAAGGCGCGTGTTTCCGGGCGGACTGGCCACTCGGTCCACTGACACCAAAGAATGTCGGGTTCTGTGCACCTCGTGGAGTTGGTGCTCGCCCATAATGGGAAGGAGTTCCAGTAGGAGATGGAAGATGTGGCTTCTTCCTTCCCCCATTTGTCTGTCTCTCCAGCGCCTCCAGTGGTGACCTGGCTCGGCTTGGAGATTCAGACGCCTGTCTCTTCCTATCTGCTACAGAGGGTCCCTGGCGGTAATCCCTGCGGCTTCGGACCTGTTCTCCGGATGGAGTTACATAAGCCCCACCACGACGGCGGGCCTTGTTGCTTCTCCATTCGTTTAACAGATCGTACTCCTCCTGAGCGTACTCTAGTTTGCCGGACCCGGGAGTCTGGGCAAACCGAGCCTTTAGTTTCTGGTTAGTACCAGGAACCGTAGGCGCAAACTGCTTCGTACTCGGTGTGAGGGAAGCCAACTTCTCTGCATTGAGGCCCCTAAGGTTGCCATAGAGTTCGGAGTGAATTTTCATCACCCGATCTATGGCTGCCTCCAGGCCCTCTCCATGCGAAGTCACATAGTGCCGGACCATGTCTCCGCGTCGGGGGGTGACACATCCTGTGCATTTAGCACATTTCTTGCCAACCTCTCGGTCGCAGACATATTCCGGCCTCTGGTGCATATGAACCTCCACGAGATGACGAAGGAACGCGTCTTTCTCGATGAAGAATTCAACCTCACCCTCACTTTGAGTACAACGTTGGAAGGGACAATCCTTACGATCCTCCCCGTAGTACTCATCTAGAGCAAACTTGAGCTTGCCCTTCTGGTCATAATTGTACAGACCATTGGGCGAATTCTTAACGAATTCCCAATAGATCCAGTACATATTGGCCGGCTTTCTATCAGAGAGCTTCTTGCGAAGCCACTCCTCCATATCTTCCTGCCTCTCACAGGTGATCCGAGGGGGCAGTCTCCATACGGATTTACTCCCCTTCAGGTGTCCCCTGTGTAGAGGAATGAAGTCGGCAAAGTTGCTATTGGCGTTAGCCCAGATAGCAGCCTCTTGCTCGTCAGTCGGAGTGACATCCACAACTGGGTCAACCGGCTCCTCTCCCTCCGGGTCGGATGGTACATCCACAGGTTGCACAACGGGTTGTTGACCCGCGAGGACCTGGGCTGCAGCATCTTGAGCGTCTCCACTCAAATCGGCCATTACGTCGTGTAGCTTGACGATTGGCACACCGAGCTCAACTTTTATGGTTGGGACAGCCGGTTCAGCTTCTGTATTATCAGCTTTAACGTCTACCTCGATAGGTTCAGGTTTGCGTTGGTCAACCTTCTTCTTATTCCTCCTGCGGGATCTGCCGTTAGTAGAAGTGCCAGGCTCGGATGCGTCCGTCTCGTTGCCGGAGACATCCGAAGCCTTAGCGCCCTTCTTATTGGCCGAGCGTGGAGACACCCGACGGGTTCGGGTACTGTCGTCCACACTCGTGCTGGTAGAGGGTTCGGTTCCTGACCGCTTCCCTTTACCCTTACCTTTGGTGGGGGTTGTTTTACCCTTTCCACCAGCTGCTTTCTCCTTTACTTGCTCAGTCTTCGTAGGGGTAGACTGAGCAGTTTTAAGGGAAACATCTGCATCAGGTAGGGCCTTCTCAGGTACTACTGCTGCGCCTCCCAAGGTGGGAGCTTCAGCAGGAGACATGAGACGGTCCATCCGATCGGCCATCTTGGCTGTTACTTGCACGGGTGCGGGTCCGGGTACTAACTCCGGATGCGCCAGTGCATACTGTCTCTCCAATAGACGTACTACGAGGTCTTGTATTACCCCGAGTCTGTCTAGTGGAGACACACCAATACGGGCCTCTTCTGCCTCAATGGTTTGAGACGTAATAGGGACCCCTGGACAGTAATCCACAACAGCGTTACCTGCTGCTTCATACTCATCCGCTGTGCTTAACAGTAGGATCTGGTCTCTGTCTATGTATCTAGAGACCTCATCTGCCTTGACACCGGTGTAACCCGTTTTGTCAGACACATAGGAAGGTCTATAAGAGGTATTCCTTCGGAAAGCCATTTCTGCGTCCCAGACGGCTTTACGAAACCATAAGTGGACTACCAATCCTTTGGCCATCTGATGGTAATCCATCAACCAGGACTCCGGAAAGGTATTAGCCCACTGCGGATGAGCACATTCCCAGATTGCGTTGACAACACGCTCGTCAACCTCTCTGGGCGTCCCATAACAGGTGGGTATCAGCATTTCCTCGGAAATTGCTAACATCCGTCCGTCATATGGACCGGCTACATCATGCCATTCGGGACTGTCTGGGAAGGGCAGCTCTAGGTGCATTGGCCTGTCAACCGGAGAAGCAGGTCCCAAAGCACCGAATGAGGTACTCCCACCAAGACGGGGCGGCAGTTGAGGGGGAGGTGGCATCAGAGCCCTGTCAAGAGACTGGGCTCCTGCCGGTTCTCCACTCAAACCTTCGGATGGAGGGGCTACATAAGGCTCACCTACATCAATTTGTTGTTGAACGCCTCGGCGTTCAGGACTAACTTGTCTGGAGTTGTCGGATGCGTCGTAGAACGATTCTACGTCGCTATCGTCTACTCCAGAGAAGTACTGATCAACATTCATTTGTTGATCCATTTGATCACAATCAGCATCGTATTGCTGATCGTCGTATGTATAAGTGGGACTCTTGGGAGAACCACTTCCATACTCTGGCGGGGTGCTGGCACCGGCACCGCCGCCAAGACGGACGGCCTCTTCTGCCATCGACAGAAGTGGCTGTTCGGGGATAAAATATCCCAATCCACCGGATAAGCAGTGAGTACTGCTTACCCAGTGAAAGGCGGGTGCCTTTTAACGAGGGCACACCTCGGAATATGGCTGTCACGGGCTATCAGACTCCAACAAGAGCAAGACCACCCTCGGCCACGTCTTCTTCCTTCGCAGGAATAAGACAATATGGCGGGATACTCGAACTTGAATCGCTGCGCATGATCAAACCGGCGCCTCACGTGACCATTCGAAAATGGGTCAACAACTTTCCCGCGTGCCCTTAATTAGGTCACGCGCCCTTACATAAAAAACAATACAATACCCGATCGGTCGTCCGTCCGTACTCAGGGTTCGACTATGACAATTCGCTAGGTATTCTGGAGTTTATGGATAGCATAAGCATATCCACCGGATTATCCGTCCAAAACCATGGGTTCATTGTCATAGGACCTTTTCCAGAGACTCTTGACCGGCTCAAATATACATTGAACTAGGTTACAACATATAACAGTACACAGTACAGGACAACACACTCGTTGTGTTAACAGGCTAGGTTACGGCAGTCTGTAGCAACCTTGGACTGCGTCTAAGAGGTTTTGAGGCCTCTTTTATTGACCTGGTATCCATAAGAGCCTTTTCCAAGGTCTTCTTAGCCTTAGAGGGACCTTTCCTCTTATTTTTACCTGCGCCTGCCGAGACTTTTTGTATCTTCCCCTGCTTTCCGGATGTTACGACAGGGGGCACCACCCTCTTCGGGTCTGCAACCTTCCGTGGCCGCCCGGGTCCTCGCTTTCGGGTCGGTACCACTTCGAGTTGCTTAACACGACTCTGTTCCATTACTTCCAATAGACCATCGCCGTACATTTCGGTGGAGGTATCCCTCCCCCTCCATGGGCGTAGTCTCGCTACATTTGACTTGTAACATTTACCAAGCTGTGATTTAATAATCACTGTGCAATCACTAATAACCTGAGTTATAGTGAAAGGTCCATCCCAATTACTGGCTAATTTCAGGTTAGCTAGAGGTTGGTGTAGACGCAGTACTCTATCCCCTAGATTAAAAAATCTAGCTTTTAGACCTGTGTCATAGCCAACTTTCTGCCAACGCGCAGTTTTCTGCAACTCGTCTCTAACCCTCTCATAGGCTTGTTTGAAATTATCCCGTAGGGATTCTACAAACATCACCTGGCAAGGGGCTTCCGGATTCATTCTTATTACGCCGAACACCAAATCGGCTGGCATAATCAAATCCTCTCCAAAAACGAGGAGATTAGGAGAACAGTTTGTGCTCGAATGCACAGTGCCATTATAGGCATGTACCACGAATTCACATTGTTCATCCCAATCATCCATCTGCTCATTTACCAGAGACTTCAATACTTGGATCAAAGTCCTATTGAATCTCTCTACTTGTCCATCGCTCTGTGGTCTATAGGGATTAGTTCTTGTCTTGCAGATCGCCAGACAATTACACATCTCCTGCCACAGACTAGACTCAAATTCTCTGCCTTGGTCACTATGTAACATGAGTGGGACACCTAGGTGCAGCACCCACCCTTTTACAAAGGCCATAGCACAAGTAACAGCCTTATGATCCGGTAAAGGGAACACTCGGGTGTACTTGGTATAATAATCAGACACGACCATCATACACGTGTTGTCACTAGGAGTGGGGGGAATCCCACTAATAATGTCAACAGCTATTCTAGCAAACCTTACACCAAACAGTTCCTGGGATAATGGCAGCTTGCCTAACCCGGGTCCTGGTTTGTTCTTACAGCACTCGGGACAGGTCTCCACCCATCGGGTGAGATCTGTACTCATGCCGGGCCAATAGTATCGTCTGGTCAGACGTTCTAGAGACCTTTTCTTTCCAAAGTGCCCACTAGTTCTATGTCCATGACAGAAATACATAATATCTCGTCGCATAGCACTAGGTATGACAACTTGCAAGGTTTTGTTCCTATTAGAATGGTTCTTCCATCGAAACAGAATACCATCCCGGACTTTTAGCTCGGCCCATTGAGCTAAGAATCGTCTCATCTCTCTGTTCTCCAATGACACTACGGGTCTTGGGGGACAGATACCCTGATTAAGGAATTTAATCAAACGTGATGTGACTGCATCAGACTTCTGGAACTGCCTGATGGTCTCCAAGGACCAATTCAAGACATGTTCCGGATGGGTTTCGAATGGAACTCGAACCCCTGCCAACACAGCATTGTGTGCTCCACAATCAGTGCACTCAGCATTTGCACATTTCCTCACTGGGATTCTAGACAAAGCATCTGCATTCAAATGCTTTGCCCCGGCTCGGTGTTCAATCTGGCTGTGATTTAGACCGAATTCGGATAGGTGCGCTAACCAGCGACCTATCATCCCCTCTGCATCTTTGAAGTTCAATAACCATCTGAGGGAAGAGTGATCAGTCCGTAGAGTGAAATCACTCCCCCACAAAAAGTGCTTGAACTTCTTCGTATAGACCACCACAGCCAACAACTCACGTTTAGTGGTACAATAGTTTCTTTGAGATTTACTCAACGTGTTACTAGCGAAGGCTATAGGAACTTCGACCCCATCCTGGACCTGAGAAAGGGCGGCTCCTATGCTTTCATTACTAGCATCAGTATCTAGAATGAAATGATCATTCTCCGTGGGGTATCTCAACACAGGTGTGATAGCAAACAAATCCTTTATTTTCATAAAGGCCTCGTCTTGCTCGGGTCCCCAAGGGAATCGTTCCTTTCTGATCCCGGGTGTCCAGTGGGACAAACTCTGGATAGGAAAGGCAACCCTTGAATATCCTGGGATAAAGTCCCGGTAGTAGGAACAGAATCCGAGGAAGGACCTAACTTCTTTCGCATTCGTGGGTGCTTGCCAATTTGACACGGCATCCAGTTTCTCCGGATCGGCTTTAATCCCTTCATTCGAGATTATTCGCCCCAAGTAATTAATAGATCTTTTGAAAAGATCGCACTTCTTGGGTTTCAGCTTCAAACCATTAGTTATGATCCTTTCCAGGACCATACCTAAATTTTCCAAGCATTCTTCGTATGTCTTTCCAAAGACAATCACATCGTCTAGATAGACGAGACATTTCTTCCATAAAAGGTCACTTAATAAAGTTTCCATCATGGCTTCAAATGTCGCCGGTGCATTGCACAATCCAAACGGCATCACATTATACTGGAATAATCCAATATGACTGGAAAAGGCCGTCTTCTCCATATCTTTCGGATGCATACCCACTTGCCAGTACCCGGATTGTAAGTCTAGAGAGCAATACCATTGCTTACCTCCAAGGGAGTCTATAGTCTCATCGATCCGTGGTAAGGGATATGAATTCTTCTTGGTCATACCATTCAATTTCCGGTAATCTATGCAGAAACGGATGCTACCATCTTTCTTGGTCACCATGCACACAGGGCTAGACCAAGGACTGGTTGATGGAATTATTACATCCTGTTCAAGCATTTTAGCTATCTCCTCCTCAGCTACCTTTTTTTTGGCTAGTGGGAGTCTTCTATAAGGAATCTTAAAAGGTTCATTCTCACCAGTGTCAATCGTATGCAGTACTTTATCGGTACGCCCCAATTGTTCACTCGGTGCTGCAAAAGCTTTACGGTACTTGTACAACAAGTCAGTTAGAGCTTCACGTTGTTCATCACTTTCTACATGGCTTTCGGCTACTAGAGTGTCTAGTTCCGGGCTCCTTTCGGGTGAGGAAGGGGCTCCGGGTGCCGAAACATGTTTACAGTCTTCTATCAATTCGGATAAGACAACCGATCCAAGGATCGTATCCTTCTGTACATAGACAGTCTTGTTACCGGTATTGGATATAGGAACCACCGTCCAAGCAGCGTTAGCTACTAGAACATCAGCGGATTCCAATCCGATACTTGACAACATGGCCATGTCTGGCTCTACAACTCCAGTTTTTCCTGAAAACTGTCTGTCCGCTCGACATAAGACATCACAGGCTGTGCCTGGTGGTATCTTAACAGTCTGGGCTACACTGGCTACACTGCTTACTTGCCTAAGTACACATTGTACTTCGAGATGGTACGGGTCTCTCACTTCCAATATTCCCCTCTGGGAATCTAACCTTGCTCCATATAATGCAGCAAAATCCAGACCGAGTATACCATCATCCGCGATGTTCGCCACAGTAGGGGTAAGGATGAAGTCCTTATCTTCCTGTAGACTGAACCTCATACATGTTCTACCGAACGTTTGTATCATGCTACCGTCGGCCGTACGAGCATTTCCTTCCGTTGTGAAAGTTTCATGATTCGTAGGCAAAAGATCGTAGAATCTCTTAGCAATACAGGAGTGGCTAGCACCCGTATCGACAAGAAACTCAGCGGATCTACCACTCACAGATACAACTGCGTACCACCTCCTACCTTTCAAGTAGGTAGGACTACTTGCATACTTAGCAAGTTCCGTCTTAGCGCCGAGGTCAAATCCACATCCCTTTAAGAATTCGAGACAAGGATGACCCGGGGGGAACTGGGCACACCCCACCCTGGCCAACTCATTGGCCGCTCCCTCTGGACTGATATCGGGTTTCCCCTCTGTGTTCTTCTGCCGGTTCTTGACACCTGGTGTACTATCAGTCTCCCCAGCCTCATGAGTAAGGAACTGATCAGGCTCCTTAGCTTCACTGCTGGGCGAAATCGCTAGAGGATTCTTGCCAGTACCGCAAGCTGCGATAGGCTGGCAGTCATGGCAATCACTCACTCTGGGGGTAATCCGGTTGCCATTGTGGACACCCCCTCTCAGTTTTCCTTCTTCACTGAGTCCTCCTTACCCGGATTGCTCCGGTAACGAGTGTTTCTATAAACTGGCTTATCTGCCTCACACTCGGCAGCATAATGCCCAGTTTCCTGACATCGGAAGCATGTCACAACAGTCCTATCAGGCTTAGGCCTCCTAAGATTTTCAGTAATCTTCTTTACCAAATTGTTAACCAGGTCCTCTGATAAAGAAGGACCCGTCGTGGGTTTGGTATCGGGTTGAGTCACAGGAGGTTTAGAAGTGATCACTTTCTCCTTGACGTAACCCGGTTTCTTTCCCCAGTTCCGGTTGTACCGGGGGTTCCCTTGGCCAATGGCCCCAACGTTTTCATCTTCGTCAGGTTCCCCTGATTCGGATGAATCGGTTTCGGGTATTCCCTCCGGGATTATCATTGCTGACATCCGTTGGGGTACCTTCCCGGCAAAGATACGGGCCTTTCGATCATAATGATCTAGGGACTGGAACAAATCTGTCAAAGAGGCATCATTCTTCCAAGCTTCACAGGCTACTGTCCTGTGTTCTTGATTCCGCAATCCTTCAATGAATTGTTTAAACATCTCATCTAGGAAGCATTCATCATCTAGTCTCCATTGAGGTCTGGCTTTATGCAACAGTCGTTGACATTCTAAGCCGAACACTTTGGCAGACTCCTTGGGCTTCTGTGTTCTTTTAGTGAACGTCAGCCAAGGGTCTTCTCCAACTATATTCCCATATAAATATGAAGCAATCTCTATGAGTTCATCATACTTCATATGGGCTGAGAGTCCTGTTATTTGAGAATCTCTCCATTGTTCCACGGCTCCTTTTCCGTCGCCTTCCTTTAACCAGCATACTAAATAAGGCAGAGCTTCCGCTTTACCCCATCCATTGCAGTTAAAGACATCCGCGCAGCCTTGATACTCCTCCTTCCAAGGGTTCTTGGCATTAAAGGGGGTAGGTATCTTAGCTACTCTACGAGCCGGATTCGTGGATCCAGTAAGGGTTAAACCCTTACTCCATTCCATGATCTCCGTATCGTCCAGACCTTGATTGTAACAATCAACACCTAAGTTAGCAATCGCTGCATTAGAATCATGCAGCGCTTGTAACCCTGGAGAAAGAGATACTCGGCGACTGAGTCTCTTTTTCCTTGGAGGATTCGTACCATAAGTACTTCCAAAGCCTCCGGATGGTGGTCCTCCTCCACCTCCTGATCCCCCTGCTCCGTATGGAGGCACCTGTGAAAAGGTGTATCCACTGGTTTGGGGAGCCGGCCCTGGACCATTGGTGGGTTGTGTATTTCCACCAAAGCTAAAGAAACCACTATTGGGATTAGTGTTTCCTCCTGTTCCATACGACTGATTTCCATTATTGAAACCAGTCCCACTGGCAGAGGGTCTGCTCCTGGAACGATCGCTTGAGGGTCCGGATCCTTGATCACATCCGGATTGCCCCCCAGCTGTACTGGAACCTCCGGGTGCTCGTCCGGTTGTTCCTCCGGACGTGTTCCGGGTGTTACCATTGGACGGATTCGTTCCTGTTTGGGACTGATTCCATCCATACTGGGCATACGGGCCATTTGGTCCCCCTAAAGGTGACTGTTGTGGCCATCCGCCGTCAAAGGTGGAGCTTCCTGCCGAGCGGCTTTGTTTAGCTCCACTCGCAGAATTATCCCCTTTATTTCCCGTACCTAGACCAAGAGGTATAGAGGTATTATCTGTAAATCTAACCTGATGACTCTTTACTCCTTCATAACGAGGTACAGTTGTCTCTGTTACCCCGTCATTGCCCCTCAAAGAGAACATCTGGTTACTTGTCGTGTTTAGGGCAATTCCTGAAACAGTGAAGTCTGATTCAAGAGTGCCTACTGCACGACCAGTATCTTCTAGATACTTTGACATCTGGATAGCTTTAGCCTCCAGTTCGGAATAATCATCCATCATTTTAGTCTGTTTAACAGCCAAATCTGTGGATTCGCGTATCAATTGATCTTTGAGTTTTTCATGCTCATCGGTCTGTTTTTGGTACGTTTCCCGAGCATCTTTGAAGGCTGATTCTATTTTCTTCAGCTCTTCTTGATACTTGCCGTAGGCCGATTGAGTTGAATTTAACTCTTGTTTAGTTCTATTCAACTCATCATACGAGGCTCTGTATTCCAGATCCGCCGTATATAGTGCATCACGATACTGTTCGTGCTGGAGTTGAAAATCTTGCTTTTCTTTCTCCATCTGATCCAACAACAATTGTTGTTGGCGTCTACAACTCTGATCGTAATCGAGACGTTCCGATATCAACTGTTTGTTTTCAGTCAGAATCTTGTCTCGGGTTCCGGTCAGTGTAATAAGATCCTTCTGGATCTTCTCGTATTCAGCTCTCATGTCTTCAAGCTCGTCCATTTTGTTCTTTTCGAATCCACATTTTTGGTGTTTAATTCGAGAACTGTATGGAGTTTCAAACATACCTGCACTAGGCTTTGGTACCTCAAATGGTAATTTACCAAATTGAGCAGTACTTTTATGTATTGGTGCAGGTTTCGAAGTACCTCCTGGCATGAATAAGGAGTCTCCAAATTCATCCAGTTCATGATGTAAGTTTCTTCTTACATCTTCTAACCCATCAGGGTAGTGTTCTAGTGGATCCCTCCACTCCGTACCTTGGGGTGGTGACTTGATTTCACCATCCTCCATCGGGGAGTCTAGCTCACGATTTGAGCCATTTCCCCTAACTGGGCTCAGCTCAGTCATTTCTGACTGCGCTTACCCGAAGACCAACTGGTCACGGCACCAGTGTAGTGGTTCGTCTCGTTAAGTTAGATTAAATCATAACGAAGAGAGAGAAAAGTTTCCGGGTAGGCAACCGAGCTTTTATTTCAGAGCTTGCGTTACATACGATCACAGCCTCAGAGGACTACATGCTGCTAGTGCATTCGGTTACCCTTTCGGGTAACAACCTGGTTGAGCAGTGGGTAAACCACTACTGAGGAACCTAGGGCTAGGACCAGCCTTATATAGGGGAAAAGCCCGCGAAACTCAGACCGGCCACGTGACGTGTGGCGGACGAGTGGTAGGCCCCCTGGTGTAGTGGATACGAACCCAGAGGCAGGTGCTGCCACCTGCCATCCGGATTCCCCCACCACACCCGAAGGACCTAGGTCTGAGTCTCACGGGTGCATGAACGTTAAAGTGTAAAATACCATACCCCTACATATATAAGTTATATATAAAACTGACCGTAATTAATGCCTCTTCCAATTCTATCCCATGATATCAGAATTTTTGTTCCTATGGAATGAAAATGGAACAAACGAAAACTTTCTTTTTCAGCTTCTTTTGCTTTGAACAGCATTATGGGATGGATAATTGACACATTTTACCCATTTGATGATTGGAGACTAATTTTCAAATCATTATCCGGGGATGTTTTTTTTCAGTTAGTCCATATTCCAATTATTAAGGTCTCCAGAGCATTTCAAAATTGCCTAGTTGGTAAGAAAATGCCAAAAATCTTAGAAAATGGGTGATAGTAGGGGTAAATAAGCAACTTTGAAATGCTCTGGAGACCTTAATAATTGAAGTATCAACTAACCGAAAATAACATCTCCGGATAATGACTTGAAAATTAGTCTCCAATCAACAAATTGGTAAATTGTATTAATTTTCACTCCCATAAGGCTGTTCAAAACAAAAAGAACGTTTTTGTTCCATTCAGCTTCCAAAAGTATCATAAAATGGAATTCATTCAAAAGAGGTATTCAATACAATCACATTGATGTGTGATAAATCTAGTTCAATTGTACATTAACCTATTTATGCATAGAAACATGTTCTTGAGGGCAAACCTATCTAGAGCCCTTAATTAAAGGGAGGGGGGGGGGTGGATTTTAGCATGTCTATTCTAAGTAATTATTGTAAAGTAATGTTTGGGCTTTTTCGCTTAACCCCCCCCCCCTTTGTTTAAAAAAAAAAGACTACTCCCTTATAGTGGCCTCATTTGTAGGCAGAAGTCAGAACATGTTAGGTTGTATAATGGGGCCAAACAGCCAAGTGTATTATGGCTATTTCGTGATGTTTCCGGGCTTCCCTAGCCCACCCGGACCAAAATGCAGTAGAAATGCAGCACTAAAGCAGCTGGGAAACAGTGTGGTGTGACAGTAGTGATTCAGTGTGAAAGCAGCATCAGAAACAGTATTGTATCAGCATCTACTGTCATTCTACTGCTCAGCACCACAAAACTTGCAGCAGTGGTACAGTAGTAGAACAGTAGTATTAGCAGCATGCAAGCAGTATTGAATCAGTTGTCCCAATTATGTAAACGAGATGGCAGCATTTAAACAGTATCTACTTATTTAATGCTGCATGACGGGGTTGGGGCAGTGTTCAATCAGCACTACTGCATGGCTGCTGCTATAGCAGTAGTTGAGCAGTAGATCATACTGAAAACTACTGCTGGGGGCAGGTAGAAGCATAAAAGAAGCAGCCGCTGTTCTAGTACTGGCACTACCAATGCCTCTCTAGGTGGTCCTTGCTGGATTTGAACTTGGGATCTTCTGATTACTCTACCAACGCATTAGCCCCCTGAGCCACCGCCCCATCAGCTATGTGGAGCGGTTACTACTTCCTAGTAGTGCATACAAATCATGTAGGAGGGGGCTAGGGCAGTATTGGTTCAGTAGTATTGGGTAACTCTTACCATAGCGAAAGGGTAAGAGTAGACATATCTATAGAGTGCTGCTATAGTATAATGCCTTTCGGTTTACTGATGTCAAGGTGATGAGACAAGCACTTAGTAATTATCAATGATACATGGATACTATGTAAAAAAAAAGTCATGATGGGGACCAAAAGAATACTTGATGATTCAGTATATTTGTACCCTATATAAAGTCAGTGAGTAATTCCTCACCTTCATACACCCCAACATCCATGTGTATCCATTACTGGCACTGAATAAGATATTCATATGCAAAGGGGTGAAGTATGCTTGTCTCCACAAACACTGGATAGTTTCATTATTCCATTACTGAATCTTTTGATTGCTGTTCACAACCATACTGACATTCACACTATGGACTGTCTTAGAAGCATCAGGTAAATAATCCATGAATGGACAGAGTCATACCAGTAGATGGTCAGTAGACTACTGCATCTATGCTGCTGCACAGAGTGTATAATTTCTGGAATCCATTAACTTTCAGTTGAGAGTCAGTAGACTACTGATTCTAGCCTGAAATGCAGTGCATATTCAGTTGATAGTCAGTACACTACTGAGTCTAGACTGAAAATGCAGTGTGGAGTCAGCTGTTTCGGAAGTATTTCAACAGTACCTACTGCAATATGCAGTTGTTGATCAGCATATTATCAGTAGCCACTGATAGGAGAAGTAGATACTGCCTTCTGGTCCGGGCACTTAAAAGGGTCTATATCTTCTCTTTGCTATCCCCTCAGGATGTGTGTGGTGCACATATGCGCGGGCACTGACACATTCCTCTACCAATTGTGTAATGTAGTTCTCACCATGAATATGACCTTAGTTGTCGAAATGGCGTTAAACATCTATTACTCACTCACTCGTGATGTTTCTGTTTGACTCTCACATGTTAAACTTTAAGATAGGCAAACTTGTGAGTTTCCATCAGGTTATTCACGCTTACCCCGGTACGCCACTATTCCGAATTCAAAAGCAACTTTTGTTTGTTAAAATTACTTACCATTCCCGGCCCTACAGGGAAGGAAATCTTGAGAATCAAGGATTTTCAAGTTCCAAACACCTGTTCATTCCTATACAAAACTTATATTTAGGAGGCTTTGTAATGGAAAATCTCCACGGACCTGGAGGATTTGCCACAAAACCTCCGAGGCGAATCTAGTACACTGGCTGTGATACAAAGCTAGGATAAATATATGGTGTTCCAGGCTACAACCACCAGCAGTATCAATAGTATAATGGTTAGCACTGTTGACTTTGAATCACAGAATGTGGGTTCAAGACTGCATGGGGGAAAGGTCTTTAACATACACTTATAATGTAAAAGGGGTCTCTGTAAAGGCCTCACTGAAGCCCCTTTTATCTTGTTGGCATTCAAGGGACATTCATTATAATACATTGTTTTTAGAATTTGTTGCAAAAAAGACAGTGGACAACTGAGAATAAAAATAAAATCACACCTGGGGTTTGAACCTGGGTGGTGTAGGTTTCTAGTCCCAGGTCTTAACCACTACACTACATTGACCGGTCAAACTTTCATAGTGAAAGTGCCCTGTTTATCTTTAATCTGTTACTCAGTCATAGTAGTAGCATACCACCATTCAGTAGATGTTCTAACACCCACAGTATCAGCTGGGGACTCATGGTGACACATGAGACTCAGGATCCCAGCACTGTCTGATGCATGGGTACGAATCCCATATGAGACAGCATTTTCTCAAGAATTTCATCTGCTCTTCAAAATTGACCTGATTCATAAAACCTACTATGCTTGACCTGTTTCACACAAATTCTCCTCCCAGACCTGACCCCATTCACAAAACCTCCTCCCAGAACTGACCTAATTCAGAAAACCTCTTCCTATCCCTCCCAACTGTAGAATGTGGAAAACCTACAGTAGGAACAATGGGGTTCAGAGCCAGATGGAGTGTAGATTTGGGTATTCTAGATTTATTTTTGTGCTCTGCAGTCACTCTCATCCCTCAAGTTGAGATTTTTTTTATATAATTTAAATGATCCAAGCTGCCACTTCGGATGGCAAGCTGTAAAAAATATAGTTCCGTTTTATTTTTGAAACAGAAAATAGGGTTGTTTGGAAGTGGCTGCTTCTGCAAGATCTGAAAATCAATTTACCAACCCATTTAGATTTAATACTGGGTATCAAATTTTCCGTCATGGCCTTTCCTGTGCGGCTCAGACACTTCCTGCATGTATATCAAATATTAGCCTGCCATGGAGCACCAAAGTACGTATGTTATTCTGGCCTTTACTGCATGCATATATATAGAGGATTTTATGGAAAGTGCCCTGGGCGACCAGGGTGCTTAAGATCCAGATCTGGCCCCCTTGAGTCAATTGATATTACATGCAAGAGCCCCAAGAATGTCTAGTCCTATAATGACTATACCCCTTTAAACATACCAGAGCTTGTATTGGAAACTCAAAACTTACATAAAACACATGCCTCCCTGCTGTGTAGAGAATTGGACAAGGCTCACTTAGAGTATTAGATCTGGGCCTCCCCTTGGTAATCTCATAGGGTGAGGATTTATGTGATCAAATAATGAGATTCTCTAATGGAAACCAACGTTTCTACTTGATTACAATTAGCCCAGGAAAATAAGTGCTAGGTGTAATATTAGTCAGGCCATTGGCGCTCCCAAGGCGGGTCTTTGGTTGTAAATATTTAGAAGATTGTGGAATTTACAAGTTTCCAATTCCATTAGGGCTTACAAGGCTGTGTCTAGCACCAAAGAGCTCTCAGCGTTATTTAACTAAATGCCTCTGCCATTTGTCAATGTGAAGAGAGCTAAGACTGTGCAGGCCAGCTACACCCATCCTACTCAATAGAAATTTATAAAATATCCTGGCCTAGAGTGAGGGGACATCTGTACAGTATACAGTCTTAAACCCAAAGTCCACGGGACCTCTGTCATACAAATCGAATTTAGAATCAGTCAACAGAAGCCCAGTTGGCATAGTTAATGAGTCTTAAGGAGGTGTTCTACCAGAGCCGAATTGGTCCTATATAATCGGGTGCAATTTCTTGAGCCCTTCAGATGCCTTCCAATGAAATATAGGAGAAAAAAAAAATGGATTTCACCTGAAGGAACACAAATCCGTGGAAATAGAAAACAAGAAAAATGTGGCAAGGACCATGGATAGGAGTTGCCACTCCATCGCTAGCCACTGCGGGTGACATCACTGAGGCACGTCATAGGTGACAGGGAGAAAACCGAAAACATTATGGAGCTGCTACGGTCGCTACACTCCCGGCCGCTGACAGGGCTTGCAACTCCAAAAAATATACAATATTTTTCGGCCTCATATTTAGATCTTCCAGAATTTTTCAATCGGCTCTGGTGGAGCAGTGGCCTTAATAGGATGGGAAGTAAGACCCGGCAAGCTATACCCTTAATCTCTGTAGCTAGTATTGTAACTGTAAGGTTGGTATAAGAGAGGTAAAGGCATGTTGTGCAGTGCTGGGTCTGGTCTGCTGTAGCTGTTGCTGGCACCGTATCAGTCTTGGTCCACCCACACGTGTACACAACACCTTTACAGACAGGGTCAGACCAGAGCAACGGTAAATACCACCAGGTCCTCCTATATGTTCTAACCTTAGGTTGGAGGAGGTTATATGTGAACCTATTGAATTCAGTGTTCTTAGCTGACTATACCTTATGGAGAAAGGTGTAGAGTATTCAATGGTACTTGGCTTATGCACTCAGGGGAATTCTAATTTTAGATCAAATATTACTATATACACAGGGATGTATGTCTTCAGGATTTATCAGGATTTCCTGATTTTTGAGTGACATTTATTTTCCTTACATGAGTGGTAAGGAGGGTTATTTGTGAAAAATAGAGGGCTTTTATATCAAGTAAATGTATGGCTTCCTGATTTTTGCCTATTCCTGACTTACATCCCTGTATACAAATATTATTCATATGCTATTGTGGATAATTCACCGACCTTTTTGGACCTTGTTTCATGATCACATGGCAACGATTAGGAGATGATGAACCAACCTAAAAGGGTTTCTCTTCAATTTTGAAAAACAAAAAGAAGACATGTATGGGTGTTTTTTGTTGTTGTCAATTTATAGCTTAGGGGTTGATGCAATGACCCATGAGTCATTGTGGTATTAAAGGATAATACATGCATTTATTAAATCCTGACACACGTGGGCGATCAGCATTACCCCTATCCAGCACCACATGTGTATGTGGAACTGCATGCTCTGTGAGCAACTCATGAGCAGCCCCGGGTGAGCAGCTCACCCCAAAGCTCACTGTAGCTGCTCTAACAGGGGCCTCTGACAAGTGCTACTTACCAATTACCTGAACAAGCAGCACACCCTCATGTGCATGTCATTACCAGCATGTGTAGGGCATCCTGGTACTGGCAGGGCCTATGGTCAAGGTTAGGGGTAGTGAAGACTACTGACCCCACATATATTATCCCTTTAAAGGCCGCTGATGCAGGAGTGCATCATGCCCATTGGCCATCATGATGCACGAATGGAGTGCTGGTGAGACTGCTCGCCAGCACTTCATTGGCGCATCATGCCGACCTTACTAGGTTGATACATATACTCCCAGAAGCATTATGCTCCCATGAAGTGCTGGCGAGCAGTTTCACCAGCACTTCATTGGTGCATCATGACGACCAACGGGTATGATGCCTTAATCAGGGATGTAAGTCTTCAGGTTTTATCAGGATTTCCTGATTTCTGAAAATTTTGAACGATATGTATTTTCCTGATACGAGTGGTAAGGAGGGCTGTTTGGAAAAATAGAAGGGTTTTATGTCAAGAAAGTGTATGGCTTCCTGATTTTTGACCATGCCTGACTTACATCCCTGCTTAATGAATCAGCAGCCCTTAATGGGTTAAAGGACACTGTGCCCTTCCTGTACCTACCTGTAGGCCAGGTGAGGGGGCTTGGCACATGCTATTGACAGGTCAAACGCTGTAATGGGTTGGCACCCACCACCAGCTCTGTCATGGAAAGTTTAAGCACCAGACTACAGTGCTTTTAGGCCAAAGTTCTGCATACACATGTACCTAATCTTACTTGAGATTTAACAATTAACATAGGCCTACGGTAGTACACATGCAGTTGGTATACCATTAGAGCATTTTAAGATTCAGAAATGCATCTCTGTAGCCTTTGTTTTAGAATTGTTCGTTCTGAAACTACTATATATATGTAGTACAGGTTTCATCTCAGTGGGTTATGGTAAAATTGGATCATATTTTCTGTATTTGAACAAAGTATTCACTGTTAAAGATCTCTATGGAGAAATTAGTGCTAAAGTGTGTGTTACCATATGTGCATTTTTGTAAATCAGAGGAGGTTGAAGTGTAAGGACACCTTGTGGAACTGCTACATTCTTTTCTGTGTAAACCTTTTTAGTTTACATTGAAATAATGCTTTCTCAGAATATGTATCTGCTATTGGCGATGAAAGATTAATTTAATTACTCCTTTCATTATATAAACAATTTTGTGGAACACTGAAAACATTTATGTATACACAGAGGTACTTACACTGTGCTCCCCCTCTACAGAGAGGTGGAGTGATCTGGCCGGTTTGCTGACCAGTGGCCCGTGACGAGTACAGACTATTACAAGGTGATTGGCAGTTGGGTGTGTGTGTGTGTGGGGGGGGGGGAGAGGCAGAGCAGGCTCCTGGTGATCTGAGACAGTGTACACTCATAATGACACACCTGTTGACTACGGCATTGAACATTGAATAAGACAGGTCCCTGTGGCAGCTGAGTGAGGTGCATGCGGAATGGACAGTCTACAGGCTATTAGTACTTAGCTGCAGTGGGTAGTCCGGGTTGAATTTGTGCTATGTACTACATTGTACCAAAAGCCCAGATGATAGTATGCCCTATCTATCAGTCTCACCAACTGAAACTAGACACAAGATTACAAGTAGCCGCGCCATGTCTCACAGGACTATTCTCTACTATTGTATTAAAATCTACAACACTATGGTTTTATTGTAGTGTGATGGATTGATCGATGTTATTCACTTCACAAACAGATGCAATTGTCACTTTTTATCGACCCCTCCCAGGGGGTCTGCTGTTTCCCCATTACCCAGGTAAAAACGTGTAATTTGGCTATAATTCATGCCACCCCTCCAATAAGAAGCCCATCCGTTATCACCACTGACACAAATACCAAGGGCCATCATGACAAATTGTTGGGTTGAGGCTTAATCCTTTAAAAGCCGACAGCGCATTAATGCTTAATGCCCATTGGTCGTCATGATGCATGAACGCAGTCCTGGTTAGTAACTCATCGGGGCTACATCCATGCATCATGTTGACAAGGTTGATACACTCCCAGAGGGTTGGCATGATGCTTCAATGAAGTGCTGGTGAGCAGACTCGCCAGCACTTCATTGGTGCATCATGCCGACCAAGGGGCATGCATCAGATGCACTACCCTTAAAGGGTTGTGACTTAATGAATATTTGTGTGGGATGGGGGTGGTGGTGTGTTCCCTCTGGTTAATTAGGGCTAATTACGGTGGCCGTCATCAAAGTGCCCTGGTGTGTTATGGTAATGATGACCTAGGGGTACTGGAGCAGCACGGTTATAGGCTAGGATCCAGAACCTGGAGTAGGGTGTAGGGACTTCATATGTTTTGATGCCATATGTGTGGATGGGAATATTACTTTTTGATCAAAATTCTCCTAACAAAGAGTCCTATTCGCAACCGAAATCCTCCAACAAATTGCCTGCTACAAGTTTTAACTTTTCATCAAAATACCGAACGAGAGTCAATATTGAACCAACTGCCTGTGTTCACGGAGAAATTAACGAGTTGTTGTGGAAATTCTGGTGGTTTTTATTACCTCTTTTTTGCCTAATAAAGCAAAATTTATGTCAGTTTTTTCTCTTTTAAGACAGAGAGTTTTTGGCCAAAACTACTGTGCAAAAGTTATGGGTTTCCCAGATGTTTTGTACACACATTTCCCTAATAAGGGAAATGGTAGTCATCGGTCCAGTGACACAGGGTAAAAAACTGAGAAGAATGAGTAAATGAACAAACAAATAGATAAATTAGTTCCCCAGTATCCAAATCCAAATGCGTTAGTCAATGGTGCCGGGTGGTCTCCCCCAGGCCCCTATTACACACCCAGGGTCCCCTACCTCCCCACACCACGTGTCTATATCCATTACCTCAGGCACCACCAGTGCTAAAACCAGTCTGTAAGTTTACACGCTTCTACCTCAGTTTGTTTACCCTTTTAATCAACATGACAAGAAAGAGCTCAGTTTTGGATACAGGATCCCTGTGGCCTCCATGCAGAGACCCTTTGAGGGCCGCTGATGCAGGAGTGCATCGTGCCCATTGGTCGCCATGATGCTCCAATGAAATGCTGGCATCATGTGATCCTCCGGGAAAGTATCAACCCGGTAGGGTCGGCGTGATACATGAAAGCTGCCCTAGTGAGTAACTCACCAGGACTGCTTTCAGGAATCATGAAGAGCACTGGGCATGATGCATTAAGGCAATAGCTGTCATTTAGGGAGTGGTCATTATTTATCAACAGGGGGGGTAGTGGGTTTGCGCGCGGATGTGCGAAAACCTTTTACGCCCCCTTTAACGGCAGTCAAAATTTTTTGCGCCCCCCGCGAGTTTTCGCACCCCTTTTTTGCTAAAAAAAGGGAGGGGTCTGAAAATTTTACGCCCCCCCCCCTCAAACCCCCTGCCCCCCGTTGATAAATAATGACCACTCCCTTAAGGGTTAATGTCTATGGTGTGATTAGATAGCACCTACATGAGGATGTAGAGACGCTAAGTCGTTTATGGATAAACATCAACATGCTTACCACCCTCTGCAGGCCGGCCTTATACCCACATTCCATATGAACCATAGTGAACACTAGGTACATGCAACAACAGTGTTTACCTTTTATTGTTGGACCATGGGGTGGTGACTTTAGGTTGTGGATAGTGTGATTAGATTATCAACCATGTGAGAAATTTGTATAGAACATGTCTCTATACATGTATACATTTACATGAAAATAAAATGCATCTCTGTTTATGAAAAACTGGGGGACACTTATTGTACATGTATACCATGCATTCTGCTCCTACATTCCATGAATTTAGTAGTGGAAATTCTCTTTAGATACTCTGTGAATTCTTGATGGATTCAAGGCTGAAATTGCCCCCTAAATAGCATAATAATTGCAAAATTAAGGGGTCAACATATAGTATCCCAGAAAAGCCTAGCTGTTTTATTGAGACGTCATGAGACACCATACATGCACATTATTCAAAGGCTGACATGTACATGTATTATAAATAACCATTTCAGTAACCAGCTAATAAATTAACGAATTCTCAGGAAGAAATAAACCTTTCTTCAGTTAGAAAAAAGATATCGACAATATGGTAATCAGTGTCCATATTATGTGTACCGTAATCAATATAATGGGTGCATATGTGCTTATATCTGCACCTCCCCCGTTTATTTTAGACTTAAATTGACTCAAAACTTCTTATTAACTCTTTGAGGAAAATCCAACTCTTAGCTTATATACTGGAATATATAAAACATACTAAAATATTTGAATATTTTTCGTACTGTGCATTATTTGTGTCGAATACGATTTAGCAGTTGTTAGATCTGGCTACCAACCAGAATAACTATTAAACAATTGAAAGGGTAAGCCATGGAAATATACAGCCTACAGGTAGTACGCAAGCTTTCATTATTTTGTCTGCTTTAGCATTTACCAATGAATTTAGATTTTCTAGGTCTAAATTCAGAATTTTCCATACACTTTCACTTTATACATATTCCTGTTACCAACATTTACCCTCACAGACTGACTGAACCCTATACTTGCTATTCTGAGAGAATTAACCCAATTCTAGGTGCGACCTACTCCCTGGAGACTCCATAGAGAAAGCCTAGAGGACCTGTTTTACCTCAATGTCTGAAATATTCACCATGTTCATGGAGGTACATGTGACCAGGGATGGGCGCCTGTCGACTTATCTGTGGGGCAATAAAAGCACTGTAAATTACATTTACTCCGCCATCTGTCTATGGTCTTCCTCCCCACTTAGATACTATGGGGCTTTTTACATACTTACAGCCTTGTAAACTGATAGCTGAGACTCCTATAATGTCAAGTGTAATGGGGTTTGATAAAGACTAATGCACCATAACCCTTTGTAAATGGTTACTCAACAGGTAGTGGGTGTTTTAAATCGTTTTATACGAAACTTGGGTGGAAAGACAATGGAAAAGCATGGCTTATATATCGCATATAGCTGTTGTGTTGATGGGGTCCACTAGGCACATACACCCTCCCCCAAGCATAAGGTTGAGAATGGTTTTGAGTAGGTGACATGTGTGGCATAAGTGAGATAAACACCTCGTTGGGCAGTGCAGCCAGCATAACCACCACAGGCTGTATGATAGTCTGTGGTGAATATGTTGAATAGTACAGTGACAAACTCGGTGTTTATCTACCACAAAAATATCAGGGATTAGTTTTAGACAATTATTTGGGAAGAGGACATAAATTTGGCATTTTCCTTTTTATATTTTAGTGCTTGTAAAATTTATGCCCTTTGTTATCATCACACCATGCATATACTGTTGTTTGTGAGATGATGATCAATTACAAAAAGAAAACTGTCTTATGCTCAAGTTTATGTTGAGCAGAGGAGGTTGCATAGCTAGCATACAGTACACGTTTACACATCAAAAACGTCATGTTTCCTTAGGCCATATTGACAGCAAGTCAGGAGGAGTAGGTATGAACGTGCATGCATACTCCCCCAGCCCTAGGCGTTGGAAGACCCAGTGATATGAATCTGACAGATGGCATGACTTGGGAAATCTCTCTTTTTGTCCAGTATCATATTTACACATATGCATGTGCCAATACAGCCTGCCAATGTGCTGCAATATGGACCATATCTCTATGGCCCTTACAGAAATTGGCTGCCACACATGCCACACACTACCTCTCCAACCTGATCCAGATGTGTAATGGCCTGTTAGCCACTTACTCATCCCCTCCAGGGGCTAGTTAACAGGTAGGGTTGTTCACAGATGGCTCTATACATCCCAGATGATCCCTATAGCAAAGATAGTGAACAATGACTTATTACTTAACAGGTGCCACCCTCCACCTACTTTAGCATGCATCACCTCTTCCTTCCTCAGGGGACGTGGAATGTGAGCATATAGCACCTTGAAACTATAAAACTTCAAATATAGCAATTATCAAAGGGTTTAAATATATTTTATGGGTATTGTAGTACCTCATGTTTAAGGTGCGGGGATTCATAGGCATGTTTTCTTTTTCTAAATATCTAGGAATTTGATATATATCAGAAAACTCAAAATTCTGGGTATTCTGCATAATGCATGGAACCATATTGGAATATTTTTTTCGAGACAACTCTTGAAACTCTAGGTGCTTGTTATACTTCGATAATTTAATTTTACCAAGGCTGTCTTTGTCTGCTAGCTCTTGGACCAGAGCTCTTGGATCATGGGAGTGAAAGAGTGTAGGGTGTGGGTGAGAGGTCAAGACATTAGAGCACGGGGAGACTGCTCTGGTCCTTCAAACGTCCAATCATCCTGAACAGATATTGCCCCATTTCTGCAGCAGTAAACCCCGCCCCAATCCCATTGGAGCCTTGGCACTCACAAAGGGCCAAACCAATTCAGGTTTATAACCCTTTGAGGCCCGCAGATGATGGAAAGCATCATGCCCATTGGTCGGCATGATGCACCAATGATGTGCTGGTGAGACTGCTCGCCAGCATTTCATTCGAGCATCATGCTGACCCTCCGGGGATATATCAATCCCATATGGACGGCATGTAGTCTGAAAGCAGCACTGGCGAGTTACTCGCCAGTGCTGCTTTTATGCACCGTACCACCAGTTGGCATGATGCACTAATGCATTAAGAGCCCTTAAAGTGGCATGATGCACTAATGCATTAAGAGCCCTTAAAGTGGCATGATGCACTAATGCATTAAGAGCCCTTAAAGGTTTACATCCATGTGTCACTTGGTACCCCTGTCACGCACACACAAGCCACATTGAGTGGTTTCTTAGTTACATTCCTCCTGACAGACAGTAAAAAGCTGTAAAAAGCTCGACCATCGATCTATCCAGGATGTATTACCCAAGACAGCCTCTAATCATGTCCCATTGGGCCCCATCTCAGCACCAATTAGCCATGCAGATCCAGTGCGTGCTCCCCTCCTCCAGGGCTCTTCCAATGGCCTTTGGTTAGGATGTAGGTCAGTGGCCAGCCCTAATGCTCCTTATGCTGCACCCCATAGATCAACAGCTCTCTCACTCACTCAGTGCACTGGGTGTTATGTATGAGATAGCCCATCTCTCACTCAGTGAACTGGACCTTAAGCCTGCCGCAAACAGCTCAGATCGGACGCAAACACGAGGGAGACTGGACGGGAATTCAGTACTGTCCGTGATGTTTGCGGCAAAAACGGACGCAGACAGATGGTCTCGTCTGAGTCTGGGATGCATCTGACAATATCAAACATGTTTGATATTGTTGGACGCATCACAGACTATCTGCGATCATATAGGGTTAAAACCAAACAGACTCTGTCTCAGACTGACAGGGGGTGAAAAGATGAGGGGTAGGATGGGGGGCTCCAACTCGGCACGGACGCCACCCTAAAAGCAGTCTGCGTCCGATCTGAGTCCGGTCTCACTGTTTGTGGCGGGCTTTATGCATGGGATAGCCCAACCCAAAGGTCTACTATTCTTAGTTAGAGAAAAAGGGCCCTGTTCCCATATTTTAGGGACATTGGATGGGGGAAGGGGCATTATCACATGTCGAAATGATGTTGTGTCATATCACTCAAATCCCATATCCCACGTCATCTCCTATATCGAATTCATGCCACTCATGTCGCTAAGGCACATGGGTAAGAATAGGATGACTTTCATATGCTCATATCAGGAGGACATACACATATTTTCCTTAGAATTGAATGGAATGACATGCTTTGAGTATAAAGGAATGCCAAGCCCACGTGTATCATCCACACGTGAGTTCCCTGTCTATATAAACAGGTAGGCAGGGGCCCCATGTGGTAACTCTAGGTAATGCTTATCCAACATGCACTATTGGCAGAAACAAATGGTGCAACTGATGCTGATGCCAAGTTGGCAACGAACACACTATAGCTCACATCGATTCTCTCCCACCCTGGGGGTCTCGACGACTAAATATGACATGGGAACATGGCCATTTCTCAAAATCGATACGTGACATGGGCCTCATAATTAAGTGACATGAGGAAAGAAAATAGTGGTATGACATAGGTGATCTCTTAAAATCGACATATGGGACATGAAAGGTTCTTGAATATGACAGGGGGCATGGACATTTATGTGAAATTTCTCACATTGGGACCCAACATCTAGGGCCCCACTATATATAACATTGATCCCCTCCCAGCCCCTGCTTCGCCCCGGCCTGGAGGACACCCACCTACCTGCTGCTGGTGCGACCCCTAGCGGCTCTACTTGGTGATGGATGCCCTGTCCAGCCTGCTGTTTCTGTATGCATGTTATGGGACCCTGGAGGAAGATACAATGCACAAGAGCGATCTCCACCCGAGCATCAGCTGTGAGCTTACCCCTCATCACACTCCCAATACACAGTCTCAATTAGGGAATGAAAAAAGGGTCGCTAATGCAGTAGGGCACTATGTCCATTGGTCGACACGATGCACCAATGAAGTGCTGGTAAGTCTGCTCGCCGGCACTTCATTGGAGCATCATGATTGGGGAGAGTGTATCAACCGTGTATGGTCGACATGATGCATGAATGTAGCCCTGATGAGTTACTTAGTTACCAGGGCTCCATCCAGGTATCATGGCAACCTATGAATCAGCAGCCCCTAAAGGATTAAAAGGGTTGCAGTTTATTGACTCGTTACAGAGATTATAAGATGTGAGTTTTTCAGTCAGTATTTGTCACTTAGGGATGACTCAGCTCTTATCAATATATGCTCATCATATCCCGGACCAGAAGGCAGTATCTACTTCTCCTATCAGTGGCTACTGAGAATATGCTGATCAACAACTGCATATTGCAGTAGGTACTGCTGAAATACTTCCGAAACAGCTGACTCCACACTGCATTTTCAGTCTAGACTCAGTAGTGTACTGACTATCAACTGAATATGCACTGCATTTCAGGCTAGAATCAGTAGTCTACTGACTCTCAACTGAATGTTAATAGATTCCAGAAATTATACACTCTGTGCAGCAGCATAGATGCAGTAGTCTACTGACCATCTACTGGTATGACTCTGTCCATTCACGGATTATTTACCTGATGCTTCTAAGACAGTCCATAGTGTGAATGTCAGTATGGTTGTGAACAGCAATCAAAAGATTCAGTAATGTAATAATGAAACTATCCAGTGTTTGTGGAGACAAGCATACTTCACCCCTTTGCATATGAATATCTTATTCAGTGCCAGTAATGGATACACATGGATGTTGGGGTGTATGAAAGTGAGGAATTACTCACTGACTTTATATAGGGTACAAATATACTGAATCATCAAGTATTCTTTTGGTCCCCATCAAGACATTTTTTTTACATAGTATCCATGTATCGTTTATAATTACAAAGTGCTTGTCTCATCACCTTAACATCAGTAAACCGAAAGGCATTATACTATAGCAGCATTCTATAGATATGTCTACTCTTACCCTTTTGCTATGGTAAGAGTTACCCAGTACTACTGAATCAATACTGCCCTAGCCCCCTCCTACATGATTTGCATGCACTACTAGGAAGTAGTAACCACTCCACATAGCTGATGGGGCGGTGGCTCAGGGGGCTAATGCGTTGGTAGAGTAATCAGAAGATCCCAAGTTCAAATCCAGCAAGGACCACCTAGAGAGGCATTGGTAGTGGCAGTACTAGAACAGCGGCTACTTCTTTTGTGCTTCTACCTGCTCCCAGCAGTAGTTTTCAGTATGATCTACTGCTCAACTACTGCTATAGCAGCAGCCATGCAGTAGTGCTGATTGAACACTGCCCCAACCCCATATATGGTCATGCAGCATTAAATAAGTAGATACTGTTCCAATGCTGCCATCTAATTTACATAATTGGGACAACTGATTCAATACTGCTTGCATGCTGATAATACTACTGTTCTACTACTGTGCCACTGCTGCAAGTTTTGTGGTGCTGAGCAGTACAATGACATTAGATGCTGATACAATACTGTTTCTGATGCTGCTTTCACACTGGATCACTACTGTCACACCACACTGTTTCCCAGCTGCTTTAGTGCTGCATTTCTACTGCATTTTGGTCCGGGATGTGTGAGCTGCTCAGGGTGATAATCTTCATAGTAGCGTTGCCATGCCAACCGGTATTAACATTAAGATACTGAGCAAACTACTCATATATCAGTGTCTCGGACTCTCCAACACTATGGCCTCCCCTTGTATGGACTATAGATAGGAATTTGAATATACAGGGTCTCTGGACCTCAATAGATAATGGACCTGCATGCAAATAGATTTGCCCTATACTGGCGCCAGTCCACAAGCTCTCCAATTATACCTTGCAGCCCCATTTTCTTTTTGAAAAATGTTTATTTGGTTCTGGTTTACAATGTTCAGATATATTGTTCAGCCCAGTGAAAACCAGAGGGGTGCGAAGATACTGCATTTATGTATAAATTCGCTAGAATTTGTTTCTGATATCAAGTTCAAATTTTATTAGACCTTTGCAATTCTATTGCATGCAGACGGTCCAAATAAGTGCCCTCTTCTGTTAAACTTTAAGTATACACAAATTATAGGTTAACGCCAGTTATTACATATCTCAGTGTTATCAAATATGAGAGCTATTTATTCATGAGCAACAGCATGCTGTTATCTTCTCAATTGATGTATTTGTTTGATATGGGTGTGTGTTTTGTGGGTGCACCTACTTGGTGTAAAGAATTCGGTCTTTGATAATGATAAGAGGTGTGGCAATGCAGATAGCTATCCTAATAATACTTGACCTATAATATAGGTAAACAGATGTCATATCTATAGCCTGTCATGAATTCAAAGTATAGGGGAAATGTCTTAATGCCATTATAGACATATGCAATACTTACAGGGTAGGAAACAAATCTTTATTCGGAGCCAAATTGGTCTTGGTTATAGGGTGGCACTAACACTTTTACAAACACTTTGATATGTAATGATTACAATATAGAGACTCTTCTATAACCCCAACCCCTGCCTGCTGTGCGACTATTTTGTCACAAAATACAGAAAGCTAACGAACATTTGATAGGAGTCGTGTACCTTTTTCATGGAATTCCAGACAGCAACGGATATTGCCTCTAGGTCCAAAAAAAGACAATGCACTTTGAAAAAAAGAAGAAAAGATACTGTTTGAGAGACATGTAGAATGTAAGGCATTAGTGTTGATGTTTGTCTTGGTGTAAGTACGGCCAGCTGTACCAGTGTGTATTAGGTGACTCTTGTCAGTAACAACACTTCAGTGGTGCACACAGAAGTATCTGGAGAGAAGAGAACAGTATACAGCTGACATAACACCTCACGTCCCAGCACTTCAACTGATAACACTTTGCTGCTGCAGGTTCAACAGTTCAGCTTTACTACTGTAAAACCTCGTGTATAAGTCGCGGCTCGTAGATCATTTCAGAGCTACAGTAGTACCTTGTGTATAGGGTGACCCACATGTATAAGCCGCACCCTGAGTTTAAGCCAGACATATAGGGCAGTTTTGTACCACTTTAAGTCAAATTGAATATAATCTTAATTCAAGTAAGGGCGCACCCAGACTCTGAGAGGGTCCTAAAAGGCGCATGGGGGGTTAATTCCACTTGACATGTTGATGAAAAGGGGATTTGATATGTAAGCTAGTATAGGTATTTTTGATAGAGAATTGACATTTTAAATCTGGTATAACATATTTGAATATATTTGCATTGTAGACAATGTACAATTCTGGTATATGGTAGAATTAATGAAGTCACTTCTTTTCTTCATGTAAAGTCACCTTTTCTGGCTGTGTAGGTACCATGTATCTTTCTGCGGAACCTCGGTGTGTCTCTGTATAATAGTAGGGCCACCCTTAAAAAATATGTTTGTTTCCTGTCCAGAGGGTGGGATTTTTTCAGACCCATGAGAGAGGGAGGGGAAATTTTTTTTTTTAGGAAAAGATTTTTATTTGTCATGAACATCGTAAGTGGGGATGGCGTGAATTTGTCATCGCGTTCTCGGATTCAGTGATTGGAAACCTAGATTCTTGTGCTAATAAGACAAAAAGATTTTTTTTCTAGAAGTCAAGAAAAAAATTTTCCCATTCTCAAAAAAAAATCCACCAGGCCTCTGGACAGGAAACGAACATATTTTTAAGGGTGGCCTAGCTAGTACATTTGTAGCTGCATTGTCATCAGAAATCATAGATAGTGCTCAATACTGATTGCTGCATGATCAGTAATACACAAGTAATAGATAAAGGTATCTCATAATCTGCACCACCATTGGAAGTAGGAGATACCGTGTATAATGATGATATCTCCATGTGGATAATTATTGGTAATATTACTGATACTGATTATTACATGAACAAAATTAATAATACACAAGAGTTGAGGAGCTGTGCAATATGTATGCAAATAGTTTTTGTGAGACATTTCATTAGCATGTTTAGGGATAGAAATGTTATCAGGATATTCTCAAACTCCAAAAAAAAAAAACTATTCATCATCCCTCTGCATGTAAAAACACTTTGTTTTAATAGAGGTCGTATATTAAGCATTTCGATAATTTATTGTTCACTCATTAATTTCTGTCTCTGCATGAACCTGGTGTTAGCTACGTATTTGAGAGTATCAATGATCTACATCGTGCTGATTACCAGAATAATGACCGTATAGCCAGACCAAGGTGTGGGTACATTGTACATAATATATGGAGCTTGTTTGTTCCTTGTACAGTTAGGCATTAACCCTCTAAGGACCGTCACTGCAGGAGTGCATCATGCCCATTGGTCGGCTTGATGCACCAATGAAGTGCCGGCGAGTCTGCTCGCCAGCACTTCACTGGTGCATCATGCCGACTCTCTAGGAGTGTATCAAGCCTGTAGGGTCAGCACGATGCATTAATGCACTATCGGCATCTAAAGGGTATAACAAGGTGTACACAGCTCTACATGTACACCATACACACATAGTGAACAGGTCATCAGAAGGGATACTCCATGTACTCCTGTACAAAGGTCTCTTTCTCCTTGCCTCCCCACAGATTTATACCTGCACATGTGGGTTGTCCCTGCTCACCTGTGGAGAAAGCTATTACGAGCGTGTTGTGTTCATAAAGGCCTTATAGGGTAAGTCGCCCCTGACTCGACCACTAGGCATATTTGTGTACCTTAAGTCGACCACCTACCCGGACCAAAATGCAGTAGAAAATCAGTATTTAAACAGTAGAAAAACAGTGGGTTGTGACAGTAGTGATTCAGTGTGAAAGCAGCATCAGAAACAGTACCATATCAGCATCTACTGGCATTCTACTGCTCAGCACACAAAACATGGCAGCAGTGATTCAGTAGCAGAACAGTAGTATTAGCAGCATGCAAGCAGTATTGAATCAGTTGTCCCAATTATGTAAATGAGGTGGCAGCATTTAAACAGTATCTACTTATTTAACGCTGCATGACCATATATGGGGTTGGGGCAGTGTTCAATCAGCACTACTGCATGACTGCTGCTAAAGCAGTAGGTGAGCAGTAGATCATACTGAAAACTACTGCTGGGGGCAGGTAGAAGCATAAAAGGAGCAGCCGCTGCTTTAGTACTGGCACTACCAATGCCTTTCTAGGTGGTCCTTGCTGGATTTGAACTTGGGATCTTCTGATTACTGTACCAACGCATTAGCCCCCTGAGCCACCACCCCATCAGATATGTGGAGCTGTCATTACTCCCTAGTAGTGCATACAACTCATATAGGAGGGGGGCAGTATTGATTCAGTAGTACTGGGTAACTTCTATCATAGAAGAAGGTAAGAGTAGGCATGTCTTATAAAGTACTGCTATAGTAGAATGCCTTGCATTTTATTGATGTTAAGGTGATAAGACAGCAGCTTTGTAATTATCAATGATACATGTATACTATGTAGGAAAAGAATGGCATGATGGTGACCAAAATAATACTTGATGATTCAGTACATTTATGCCCTACATAAAGTCAGTGACTAATTCCTCGCTTTCACACACCCCAACATCATGTCTATCCATTACTCAATAACATAATCATATGCAAAGGTATAATTATGCTTTTCTTAACAAACGCTGGATAGTTTCAGAATTTCATAACTGAATCTTTTGATTACTGTTCACAATCATACTGAAATTCACACTATGGACTGTCTCAGAAGCATCAGGTCAGTAGCCCAATAAATAATCGATGAATGGACAGAGCGATACCAGTAGATAGTCAGTAGACTACTGAATCTATGCTGCTGCACAGAGTGTGACATTTTTTGTATCTATTAAGATTCAGTTGAGAGTCAGTAGACTACTGATTCTAGCCTGAAAATGCAGTGCATACTCAGTTGAGAGTCAGTACACTACTGAGTCTATACTGAAAATGCAGTGTAGATTCAGCTGTTTTGGAAGTATTTCAGCAGTACCTACTGCAAAATGCAGTTGTTGATCAGCATATTCTCAGTAGCTATTGATAGGAGAAGTAAATACTGCCTTCTGGTCCGGGTACCCATCATAGGTTATATTCACAATTTATGACTACTACTTGGGACATGGGCAAGGTGTCCTACTTGGCAAAAAATCTTAGTTTCAACGTTTTTAAAACCAATTTTCAACCAAATAAAAACATTTATTTTAGTACATTTTTTTTAAAAACTTTTTTTGACATTAAACAATTTTTGGCAAACTTAGGAACCAAATAAAAACTTTTTTTAACGTTAAAAAAACACGTTTTTCTGCTAAGTGGGGTGCCTATTTTAGTTAATGAGGAACAATCAATAAGTAAATCTATGTTACCTGAGGGAAGTTAATCAGAGGCGATTGACACAAGGTACCAACATGCGTAGTGGTCGAGTCAGGGGCGACTTACCCTATTTGGGGGGGGGGGGGCTATAGTGTCAAACAAACACCGTCTGGCCACGCCAAGACTTGTCCATGCAGCAGCAGGCTGTAGACTTAATAATGCTTGGCTACAGTATGATGACCTGCATGCCCCCAGCAGTCACTTCATGCCGTAATCCTGCATGTGAACTCCCCATATTCAAATAAGGAAATTACAATGTCTAAACAACCAAAAGCCAAGGTAGGGATGGTTAGAGAGGGAGATATCCAGTGATTAATTTTCCCCAGCCTTTCCTAAATTCCGATTTTTGGGCTGTAATTCCAATAGGAATTCCCTGTTATTCAATTGAGAGGGGGGCAATAAGATTGAAAAAAAAGAAGAAAATCAGTGATGAGTTAGTGATATGTCTCCCTTTCTGTGACATCCCCATCTTGAAAAAAAAACAACAACCAACAATGACCTCCCTTACAGTGTCGACCAATAAAGGTACAGCATCAGCAGACCACTCATTGGATAAGTAAAGTTTTCCAGATTTGCAAATTTCAGTGTCAGTTAGAAGCCAAAATACCGTAATCTCCCGCGCAGAAGACGCGCTGCGCGTATAAGACGCACCCCAAACTTAGCACATGCATTTTCGCGTATAAGACGCACATTTTAATGCTGAAAATTGTAAGATTAGTACATTTCTATAGAAAAATTACCCCTCGTATAAGACGCACCCCCAACTTGAGAGAAAGCTATAAGACTCCCCAGCATTTTGTTTGGCGTAGAGGACGCGTCTTATACGCGGGAGTTTACGGTACTACCGTAATCTCCCGTGTATAAGACGCATCCTCTACGCCAAACAAAATGCTGGGGAGTCTTATAGGATGTACTGAAATTGGGGGTGCGTCTTATACGAGGGGTAATTTTACTGTAGAAATGTACTGAATTTACAAAATTGAGCCTTAAAATGTGCGTCTTATACGCGAAAATGCATTTGCTAAGTTTGGGGTGCGTCTTATACGCGCAGCGCGTCTTATACGCGGGAGATTACGGTACATTTAGTAGACATAAATTTGAGAAAAGGAACTAAAAAAAAGAAAATCTCCCTCTTTACATCTCTGATATTGTAAATCCAGACAAATAATTTTTTTTTAGAAAAATGAAATAAAAATTTCGCCCTCCCGCCCCAGTTTTCAAATATGAAAATCCATAGACCAATTATTTTATTTGGTGTGGCCTTAGACATCCAATCATGTGTTGCCTATGGAAGATATTTCAAGTTATTGGTGATGCCACCACTATGATTGGCTGGCAACCTTTCCTGTATATTGAGGACATGTATACAGGCAGTCCATGCCTACGAAATCCCCTGTCAATCATGACCTGTTTCAACCCTAACTCAGAAGAGGGCACCAAGGTAGCTGCAACATATGTAATGGGGTCAATATCACTGCACTGGCCTCTCCTATACAGAAGTTTGGTACAGACACTGTGCATGGAGTTTATACATTGCCATCTAGTGGATTTCAGATGTACTTATCCCCACATCATAGGGAAAATGCCATCAGGCATGGCCAGCGGGTAATATGTCCTCAATACCCGTGGGCACCAGCTTACCACTATGGAAGAAGTTATTTCTAGCCAGTATTTCCAGCAGTGTATGGCACCACAATAGACACTCTCCCCATCCTTTGTACACATGTGATTTATGTACCATTTGTCACTGGGAGCTAACAGCCTAGTAGTATACGAATAATGGTAGAACAACGCCAGCAGCTTCAGCAGCCTGGTGGGTGGATGCCGACTAAAGTGTAGACACTCCTATCTTTCCGTGGTTTTATCGCCACATTGCGTGACAACCACTCATCAATCATCCTCCATTCTTTGAAGTCGCATTGGCCACCAATGGTAGTAGAGAATGAGAATACCCAGCTCAATAGCAAGGACCTTTAAAAAAGCCCCCCAAGGGCGTCTTCAGCATAGAAATGTCGATAAAGTAAGCCTGCCTCATGGAGGTTTCATGTACTTGTCATTCAGTGAGACACTGATATATTAAGGGTCCAACATGTGTCTGAATATTAGATGGAAACTAGATGGTTTGAGATATGGACAGTTTTATTCCTTGCACTCGAAACCCCCTCTCATCTCACTGAAAAAATAACGTTTAGTATCTGGACACTATTTTCAAATACATTGCAGCATTTCAATCTTCATCATGTGGCATCGAAGACTTGCTCAACTCTATTGATTCTAATCAAAGAGTAACACGGTAAGTTAAAATGATTATGACACATGTGGATTACGTCCTATCCTGAGGGCGTGCATGTGCACCTGAGTTTTAAAGATGAGGAAAAGAATTAATTCCACCCCATCTCTTTACTACTGTTCATCCCAACGTATATGCCGAGGCTTATATATACCATTGAGAGACCTACTGTGGCTTATAGTTTTCCTGAAGTCAGGGTGCGGCTCATACAAAGAGTTATAAATATGGACTGAAGTAAGTAATAAGGGATGGTTACCCTTCGAGGCCCCAGGTACGGCATATACCAGCAGCCCAGAGTCATGGTGCGGCTTATACACGGGTGCGGCTTAAACGTTTGTGTTGCTTATACGTTGTGTTTTTTTTTTACTACGGTACACATGTCCCTGTGTATTAAACAAGATTTTGACAGGGCTAGGAGTGATACCTCCTTCTTCCACGATATTTTAGCCCGTAGTTTTGGCAAAGTGGTTTCCTTCATGGTGTGTACTTCTTGTAACTACCATCATGCAGCGCCCCTCGGTGAGAAGAGCCTACCCTGTGTATTAAAGGTAGAGTGTTTCACAGGTCACAATACGGTCAGCTGGAGGGTGCTGTAATATACTAAAGGTGTGCTTGTAATATTCTCAGCCTATTTACCTGGCCGCCTACTGCCTCACCTAGGGCCCAGGATTAACACTATAACGTGCATAAGGCCAAGATAATGTTATATATTTTAGGTAACCCACCCTAACTACCAGGGCTGCCTCTAGCTTTTCTTCCTAAAAATTTTAAAATTTGAAAAAGAAGAATAGTACCCGGTAATGTAATTTTGGGTGACTTCTAAGGTTAGTTGTCTGGGAGACATATTTCAATAAGTTGCGAGTCATTAAAGCTTTAACAGAATCACAAAATAAAAGAATGAACAAAATCAAATGACCAGGGTACCTTAAATATGTTGCCTGAAACACAAACCTTATTCATACTTGTTTTTGACCTAACGGTACGTGCTAAAGGAGGCAGTACTAACCAGGCTGCAGTCCTGCTGACATATAAACAGACAAGCAATAAGGATAGCGCGTGCCACTTCTATGCAGTTCTATGGGTTATCTTTTCTCCTGGTCTGCTCAGAGTCCTGGCAGCTCAGGGGTAGAGGTGTCGGCTGGAGGATAGAGCCATATGGCACTTATACTACCCATCATGTCAATACACGTGCACGCTGCCACGTGCACCCCCCGGGGGGCCACTCCCTATATGATCCATAGTAACCATGTGCGTACAAAAAGTAGAGGGAAAGGGGTACTTTTTAAGGGTTTAGGCCGGGTCCGGCCGGATCCATTAAAAGGGGTACATTTTTGGGCATTTTGGGCTAAATGGGGTAGGTTTTTAGGCCCAAAAACTGAACCAATATTTCAAAATTTTCAGTGAAAAGGGGGGTATATTTTGGGCAGTTTTAATAAATGGTATTACATTAAAAGGGGTACATTTTTTGCAAATAAAGGGTAGTCCTGCCAAAAGGGGTATGATTTCTTTCAATTATTTGAGGGAAACCCGCCCATAGGGGGGTGTTTTATTGAAATTTTGCCCCTCTGAAAGGGGTACCCCCCTCAGGGTGATGTACGCACATGGTTTCCATAAATTTAAGAGTGGCCCCCCGGGGTGCACCCTCACACGTGATATACAGTCTCTACATATACAGGGCTGAACATAAAATTACTTTTTTTTTTTTTAATTTTGTCTGTATTCTTTTTTTTTTCAAAGTTTGACCTGCCTATAGCTACCTAAATTTCAATGTTTTGGAGTATTCCATTAGGAATTCAGAATTTCTCTGTCTGTATCCTCAGAATTTTGCATATCCCCTGAATTATATCCCTGAATCTGTATAATAAGTCAAGGGGGCATCACGAAAGAATTTAAAGTAAAAGTATGATTGTTCTTCATGAGCCACAGCTTTCTCAATTTACACGAGGTTGGATGTATGGAGAAAATGTTGTTTTCCATTGACCTTATCTCTATATTTGGCAGGTGTTTATAACCTTAGTCAAGGTCTAGCATGCTTAACCCTTTAAGGGCCGCTGATGCAGGAATGCATCATGACCATTGGTCGTCACGATGCATCAATGAAGTGCTGATGAGACTGCTCATTGAGCATCATGCCGACCCGACCAACCCTGTAGGGACTGCATGATGCATGAATGTAGCCCTGGCGAGTTACTCCCATTCATGAATCATGACAACCAATGGGAATAATGCATTAATGCATTAGTGGCCCACAAAGGGTTATGGTATGATTAAATTGATTTGTTTGTGAGTCCCTCTTCTCTACTCTATCCGGGTCTACTTCTTAATCACTGGTCATCACGTCAACTTGTTATAGTAATTGGTGAATAAGTAGGGATTGTTTATTTTCTATTCTTAATTTTAATAAACCGTTGGTCGGTGTCTTGTTTGTACATTCACCATGGTCATTTCTACAGGTATTTGTCTTAATATTGAATAAATAAATAAATCATGCCAATAGTTTCGCAAAGGTAGAATGATATCGCTCACGACTGTAGTTTTTTCTTTGCCCGTGCGATAATGATTCCACCTTTGCGAAGCTATTGGCATGATTTATTTTATGTTTAATTAGATCGTGGCAGTGGGTCACCACAAGAAAAAAAATCTCTGGTCGTGAACGACATAATTCCATGATCGAATTAAACATAAAATACAGCAATGTGAATTGAGACTGAGACCAATGATATCCGGCTCTGTCTGTGGTGCAATCTGGTGTATGATAGGAAGAGAACCTCTGCCTCTTTCTGTCAGACAGTAGAAATTAAGAAGATACTTATTGATCGGGACCACTAATTGGCTGTTCACTTGTGCAAGGTCTGCCCTTTTGATATCAGTGAACATGGGAGAGAGTTCAATTACACATCCCTGCCATCTTACCATTCCCTCATGACATGAACGCTGTTCTGTAGAACACAGGAAGATTTTTTTTTTTTCATTTATCATATTGGTTGCAGTGTAAAATTTACACTTTTCTGATTACCCTAAACACTCTCTTCTGAATAAGACCATGAAATGTAAAATTGGATCAACACTCTTTATTACTGAGTCATCATAGTCTTAAAAATCTATTGGTTTCTGGGGACCTCACCCACAATATACAGAAAGTTTAAACATGAGCTGGTCATGCAGTCATGACAGTATAACTGTAGTGTTTTGATTAATAACATTAACTATGATTGTTCCAGAGTGTATTTCAAACACAGTGCAATAATACATGTTATGATGAATAGTTGGTATAATGGGGGTCCCTTGTTTGCAATTTGTGACTGTGTTAAAAAGGACCGCTGACAGATAGATCTTTAACCTCTCTGCCAGCTTCTATATAAACTATATATTACCCCTACAATGATTCCCAGTGGAATCCTTGCCTAAATAAAGTAGATATTGATTAATAACCCTTGAAGGGCCGCTTATGCATTAATGCACCATGGCCATTAGTCAGCATGATGCACCAATGAAGTGCTGGTAAGACTGCTTTCCACCACATCATTGGAGGATCAGTCCCATAGGGTCGGTATAATGTTTGAATGTAACTCCAGGGCTGCATTCATAAATCATGACAACCATGCATTAAAGCATCAGTGGCTCAGCCCTTAAAGGGTTGGAGCCCTACTAGGAGAGCTGGACTGGCTTTGTGCCCAATACTCCTCCCAAATGAGATATTCATATTGTCTGGCTTGTCTGAGTGGTCGACCAACAATAGCTCTCAACGACTATAGGAACCACCACGATCATAGAGATATGGTCACTGCTATCTATAGCTACGTATCTATTTAGGTCCCAGGGCATTTGACGCATGGGTTGGTAGAGGAATCGATTTGATTCTTTTAACATTCATTATGGTTTCTTAGTTATTCCAGTACTATTAACTGGCGTTCATTATTAGGTAGCAAAATTCACAGATTTACACACAGTGTACTTCTTTTCTGAATGACATTCTGTTCCATCCGTTCTTGGGCGCTCAACAAAATTGAACTGAATTGAAAAATCAACATAAATCCGTGAGGTGTGGAAGGCCTTCACACCTACAGAGAAACACTATCATAATGAATAGTACTTTAGTGGCAAAAAAGGTGGAGTTACTGGGTAAAGGTGCCATATTGGCCTCCAAGAACGATGAGATTTGGCACACACACACACACACACACACATATATATATATATATATATATATATATATATATATATATATATATATATATATATATATATATATATATATATATTTTACCATAGAAATATACCCAAACTGATAGGGCGGGGGGGGGGGTAATAGTGAGTGGACGTCGACCTATATTATTCTCTTTGCTGTGTTCAATTGAGAAGAGAAGGTACCCAGTACTATATGGACAGAACATAGAGACAATAAATAAGACTATAAACATGGAGAAGGACACCACATTAGGGTTGGTGGTGTTTGATTGTACAAGGCTGGAGGTCTATATACCCCACCTTGTACATTGTGTACTTGGCACCAGTCCAACCACTGACCATACCTTAGACTGGCTCCATTTAGTGTTACAGGCCTACAAGGCACCAGTCTCTAACCTATAGGCTATACTAATGAGGAGGACTGTGGCTTGTAACATACATTCTCTCATGTTACAGAAACGCACAAAAAAAGAAGAAAAAGAGAAGAAGAAAAAAAAAAAGAATATCTAATGAGAGATTGGATTTCAAGTTCCTAAAACATACAATCCTAGACAAAACCTGTATCTAAGGGGTTTTTAATTGAGGATTTCAGGGACTTTTGTGCCAAGTCTCTTTCATCCCTGATATTCAATGAATTGCTGGCGTTTCTTTATATTTTGTTTGTTTCATGGACAGTGAATGTATTAATAGTCATCTCATGGGCTGATAAGAAATTTAATGGACATGTTGTCAAAAATAGTCAAGGTGGTCCTCTTTGTGAATTTCTTTTAGTATTATCTGCCAGAGAAGCTGTCGGGACACTATCTCACAAACAGGCATTATCCCTCAAACATGCACTGTTTGAGGGATAGTGTCATATGTTGGGACACTATCCCTCAATTGTGGTATTAAAGGACAAATGGCACTAAATCACAAATGACATTAAACCACAAACAAGACACTATCTTACAAACAAGACACTATCCCTCAAACGGTACCTGTTTGAGGGATACTGTCACCTGTCAGGACACTATCCCTCAAAAGTGGCATTAAGGCACAAATAATATTAAGTTATTAATGACATTGACAATTAACGACACAAATGGGTTATTGTCTTTCTAACAGGTACTGCTTTAGTTCACAATCAAACTCCTGGGCAGGACTTAATCTACAGTTTGGTACCGGCTATGTAGTGTGAGCTGGACATATACTTGCAAGTGCTTGGATACACTCCTTGTGCCACCTAGTACCTTTTCTGTCTTTGCTTATCTTTCCACATGCAGTAAGTCGAGGCCAGCAAAATACCGGAGCTTTCAAAAATTGCTCCAGTTGCCTGGAACCTGCAGTAGTCAGGCTTTCTCTACCGTCTCATTAGACACACTAGTACCGCTTGAGGGGTAGTAGCATATTTAGGGACACCGTCTCTTAATTAAATTACAAATGACACTGACCTTCTAGGTTGTTAGTGTTATTTGTGGTTTAGTCAGATTATGTCCCTACATATGCCACTTTCCCTCAAATAACCCATTTTAGGGATAATGTCTCATTATTTTGAGGGATTTGTGAGTATCTTTTTTGTGGGTTAATGCCATTTGTGATTTAATATGTGCCCCCTCTAGCCCAAAAATCTAAGACCTATTGAATGTCTCATTTGTTGGATAGTGCCTCACTTGTAGGTTACCTACTGTCATTTGTGGCTTAATGTCATTTGTAAGGTAATGCCTGTTTTGAGGGAGAGTGCTCCTGTCAGGTGACACTATCCCTCAAACGAGCACCATTTGTGGGATAGTGTCTCGTTTGTGAGATAGTGTCTTGTTTGTGGGATAATGCCATTTGTGATTTAATGTCATTTGTGCTTTAATGACACTTTTGAGGGATAGTGTCCCGACGGGTGACACTATAGTTTCTCATTTGTGAGATAAGTGTCCCAACAGTAGCCATAGTGTTAGATCAGCTGTATAAGGGGATCTTGTTTTCCTAGAAAATAAAAACTCATAAAACTTGAATTTGAACTTGAACTTAAAAATAGCAGTATCGTTTCTTGATAAGAAGGCTCTCTTTGTAGTGTCGGTAATCATGGCCAAGGCCATAAATTGGAAGGCCAGTTTTTGCCTCCTCGCTGAAATGTATTTTGGTACTGCTGGCCTTAGGTAACAGTTCCCATGTTAATAAGCGACAGGAGTGTGTCAGCTTTTTAAAGGCCGATAATATATTAATGTATCATGCATCAGGCTTACCCTACGGGGTTGATACACTCCTGGAAGGTCGGCATGATGCACCAATTGACTTGATGCACTCATGCATTAGCGACCCTTAGCGGGTTTAATCGAACCTTAGTGTGACTGTACTGAGTGGCCTTTCAGTGGTCGTGGTCTGGAATATTTATGAAGTAATATCAAAGATTGAACTATGCGGCGTCCAGACTAGCCGTCCTCTGTACGCTGGCCATACCATTAGGGTGCAACACAACAGGTTCATAATGTACGTTGCTTTAATATATCTGCCAATTTATTATTGAGGGGAAGCTGTTGGTCTGTTTTACGTTGGCAGTAACAGCTTAGTGTAGCGCTGAAATGGCGCTGCCCTCTGGTGTATCTTTCCTCAACTATCACTGTGGTCATAACGTCCCCTCACAGGTCACCTCCCAGGGGTGCCGGAACAAGGGGTGGGATGGGGATCCCAGACTTGGGAGGTCAGAATATGTTTTAGCCCCCCCCCCCCAACACACACATTGTCACAAGAAAAAGGACAAAAATCGTAAGGAAAGGTGTCTAATTTTCAAAGTCGCCCGTGCCCCGATCTCTTTAGAAAAATGCATCTTTCAGAATTGCCAATCCGCCCTGCTTTAGTTTAGGCGGTTTGCCCCTCCACGTCTCTAAAAGTCACATTGCTTCGTATATCCCAGCTGTATTACTATAATGTATCACACTCTGTTTAACATATCAAAACTACATTTTCTTGACTTTTTACATTTTTCAGTTCTGGACAGGAGGTACAGCGAATCAGTGTAATAAATAATCTACCAGACCTACTACGCGACCACCATGACGACTGTATGCGGAGAGTCGTCCCCAAAGTTAGGGTAAGTGTACCATGGTCGCCAAGATCATGTTCTGCAGCTACTGAAGATCCATCCATAAATAACTCTTAAAGCATGGATGGAGTTTTCAGAATTTTGTCTGAGTTCTTTGTTTTTCTTGACAGTAGATTCAGAGTGAAGAATGACAGAAAAGCTTGTTAAATTGAAGAAGGTAGATTCAGAATAAGGATCCAGGGTTTGACTTTCTACCAATGACCGTGAAATTATGAATATTTGAAAAATGTACATTTGCAGAATTTGAAAAAAAAAGAAAAGAAAAAAAAAACTGCTTGTCAAATTGAAGAAAGAATTCATAGATAAGGATCAGGCTTTACTTTTATGCCAGAATGATTCTTGTCAATTTAATGAAGAAGATAGATTCAGAGTGAAGAATCAAACTTTTTTCTACCAGTGCGCATTGAAATGAGTAGTTGAAAAATATTATATACATTGTATTTGAAAAATTGCTAATTGCTAACATTGCCCTTTCACAGGAGGTGTTGCACGTTGCGCAGGCGGAGATGCAGTTGGCGGCGTGCACGGCGTTCCTCCAGATCCTACAGAAGCAGCTCGTACCCCTACATAACTACACACAGACCTTCCTCCAGACCATCCTCATGGCCATTGACAGCAGGGACCCAGGTAAGCACTCCTAACAGGGAGAGGGGAGGGGGGACGTACTCAATCTACATGCTGTTGGCAGAGGTGTATGGCTTGCAAGGTTTTTTTTTCCAAAATGCTCCTCACCAAGTTTCACATTGTTCGAAAATCCCTCTCATCTTTCTCAAAGTGCAAAAAGTAGGGCATCAGAATTTTCACAAGATTATCTCTGACCAACGGTTAATTTTGATAAAAATTCCTTTCGCCAAGAGAGCCTACTTAGGAATTAAGTTTTTCTCTTTTTAAAACCAAAATCCCTTTCACCAAAGGTTCCCTTTTGCCCCAAATCCCTGTCAACAAGAGTAAGGGCTGTCAGAGGTTCAGCCATACACCCCTGTCAAGAGAAAATCAAATGCCCCCCCCCCTCGTCCCTCCCCCATCACCTCACTCCATCACCGCCCCCTCACATGTCTATATATATTGCCATCAATATGATAGGTAGTCATTTGATGGAATCACTTTCCCCAAATACACGGCCCATTAGTACCAGTCAATGCTGAATTATTTAACATGATGTATATGTTTATGGTCATAAAATCTATCATGATCACCATCATCTAAAGTCAAAACTGTCATATGAAATCCAAACAACTGTTGATATATCAGCGCGCAAAGCGAACTGATACCCCATGGACCCTCACATGAATGCCCTTTTCTACTTGCCTATTCACATACGCATATGCATTTTATGATGTGTTTCAATAGGCATATGAATGAGTTGCTCTGAGCATCTGAATGACTGCAGATCCCAGGTATAGTCAGGATGGCCCACCATTCAGACTGACTCTGGATGGTTATTCAGCCCTCAGGTCTTTGCTACAAGGTAGAGCTAGGAGGTTATTCTAGGTATACATATTCAGAAGTTACTGTGTATTTCATATGCTATCATATGTAACGACTGCTGCATTCTAACCCATACATGATTGCATGAGTCTATAGCTAGTACATTTATGTCATAGAGTAGATATCACAATTGAAAGCATAGTTTTCTGCATGTTAATTTATCTTTTTCTTTCTTGTAGAGGTGGCAAATGCGTGGTTGGAAACATTATTGGACGTCATCGACCTATTACCCAAAGACGTTATCAAGAGAGATGTGAGTATACTCAATTACTCTGTGCATATTTTTGTGAAGCCTTTGTTCAGTACACAATGTAGTAGACTAATAGGTTTAGTTTTAGCCCAGCATGTTTACTTCTCCAATTGGACATATCCTATTACCCTGTTACATCCAGTATCCGGGGGTTGGGGGCTGGGACACTCTTTGATAGTAGGTAACAGCCGATAAACTACAGCCCCCTCGTTGTTCTTGTTTTTTCTCCATTTGACAGCCCCTATAGAGCAGTGTAACATTTACAGACCCCTATTGCAAGTACCCCCCCCCCCTCCCGAGTCCCTTATACTCGGTCATGCTGATATCTAATTACATTTTGATTTACATTCTTCCCTCACAGATTCTCGGTATCGCCATTATGAAGGGTCAGTTGTCACAAACAGTCCAGTCCCGTCTGTCGTGCTGCCAGATTCTCGGCAAAATAGCCACAAAGTTTGAACCTTTTGTGTAAGTACCCCCTAGTGTGGGATCTTTGTTATTGGATTCTTTCCCTTGGGAAAGAATCCTCAATACGCCTATCTACAGTGTCTTAATTGCTTTTTGACCAAAGACCTAAAGTACCTGAAGCCGTTCAGGACTTCAGAACGGCTTCAGGTACCTCTGGTAAAAGTCCTACACTGTGCCTGCATAGGTATAATATTTAAGACCTCGCCGTTCTGGGCCACCTGGTCGTCTTGGGGCCGCCTGATAGCTTTTCTTGTTGATTTCATGAAGCCGAGAAAGCCTTCCATTAACCCACTAAAGGCCACCTACATATATATATATATATATATATATATATATATATATATATATATATATATATATATATATATATATATATATATATATATATATATATATATACACCCACATAAGTATGATGACCCTTATTATATTAGGAGTTCTAAGTGGCATGGCATTGGTTTATTTGGAGTCATGGGACCGTAAACATGCGTGCCATTCCCATATTAGGAGCCCCAATAGCGTGGCATTATTATATTTGGAGGATATGTTGTGTCCAATTAACTAAATCACTCTGTGGCCCTTGAAGACCACATAGAACAGCCGCTCCCCAGTCTCGGTAGTATAGTGTGTATCGGCAAAGCATTACTGTAGTAATGAGTTTTTGGCTCATTCGAGTAGTATAGTATGTATCGGCAAAGTTCTAATAGTTCAATTAGTCAATACATGTCAGTATTTACTCAGAATTCATCAGCAATTAGTCAATATATGTCAGTATTTACTTGCATTTTAATGAATAAATGTTAGTAATAACTCACTAGCAATTAAAAAATGACATTTTTGGTTATTTTATTCACTAATTTGAAATGTATCGATTAGTTATTTCTATAGTTAGAGAATAATTTCAAATACTGGATTATAATCTTAAAATACTAATAAAGAATTCACTACAGCACTGCTGTACCTATCTTAAAAGTTCTCAACGATTAGATTCTTAACTAATCATACAAAATCCTTAAAATTTAAATATATAAAAAATCTTAGATCCTCAAGCAAGCGCATCCTCGTATTAACTTCAGATCTGCTGCTGATGTGTTTTTCTTTATATTCATTCATTGTATTCTGTTACGTGTATGTATCTTAAAAACCAGAGTGGTATTGCACAATGTACCGATTTAGCAGGATTAGTTGTCAGTCAATGAAATAATCCTATTTATTCACTGCGGACCTCTCGGGGGTGGGGCAGATGGTATCCATCTGATATCTGTTATCAGTGATAACCGCTGGTAACCAGCTACATCAATGGATGTGTCAGATCGTGATATGCTATAAATGCTGTCAAATATGCATGATCGAATAGGCAAGGACTTGTGTCAGTTATAATGCAGATGTATTTATTCCAGCATATTGTACAGAGTCTTAGCTGGGAGTCTTACCATAAAACCTTGGTCATAAGCCGACCCCGGTCATAAGCTGGGGGTAGAGTTCAAGAAACAATTATAAGCCGATTTTGGGTTAATTTAAACATTATAAAAAACCCAGTCATGAGCCGGGGGGTGAGTTTGGAGCCAAGCTCATCCCCAAACCCCCTCTCACCTGCCAATTTTCCATCAATTTTTATGGGTATTCCAACCACTTTTACAAGCTCTCAGACGTATATTATGGGAATTTATAAGTATAGATGTTATACATCTATTGATGAGAGCCTTAATGGAACTATGAATTGTTCCAGTTTACTTATTTGTATATCTAGAAGTACCGTATACCATGAAAAAAAAGAAATGAATGAACTTCTCAAAAACCTCGGTTATAAGCCGGGGGTAGAATTTGGGAGAAATTTAGAAGCCGGTTTTGGTCAAAAAAAGAAAAGAAAATCCGGTTTATGACCGGGGTTTTACGGTGGTAATAGTAGGATGCAGCGTGTACCTATCATAGCAACTGGGGTGACCCCTAGCTTTGGTATGTGTAACTAAGGGGAGTGGTGAGTGTACGGGTAATAGTCCTGTACACATAGTCCAATGATATTCAATGTATAGCAATAGAAATATATTTAAGGTTTTCAAGTATACAAAGATAAAAGATTTCAATATATAACAGATGCACCCATTAGACATCCTGCAACCTTGGTATAGACATACCGTAATCTCCCGCGTATAAGGCGCGTCTTATACACCAAACAAAATGCTGTTCAGTCTTATACGTGGGAGGGACATTGCCTTGAGTTTGGGGTGCGCCTTATAGGGGGGGTATTTTTACTATAGAACAGTACTAAAGTAACAAAAATCTGCCCTTAGAGGTGCGCCTTATACATGGACTTGCATTCTCTGAGTTGGGGGGTGCGCCTTATACGTGAGCTGCGCCTTATACGCGGGAGATTACGGTACTCCAACTTTTTCGATCACAACTACCTTTTTGGACCATATAAGAGCTGGGGTAAGAGGGTATTGAAATCAGTCTTAAGCACTTAAAACAGTATTCAAATAAGCACCGGTCCCATATAAGTACCGGGATAGAGGTAGATTGAAATCAATAAGCACGGGGTTGCACAATGGGCCATTGCGTAGTTCTAAAAAAAAAAAAAAAAAAAAAAAAAATTGCGTAGTTCTAGAAAGTGAATAATTTAGTAGTTCTTAGACCAGGTTATTGACATACAAAGAAAAAGAAATATCAAGGGAGGAAAAAGAAATAGAAAAACAAAAAACAATAACAATAAAGCTGTCAATACCAATTCTCTAAGTATGGCCACTTTGCAGCCACTTTTAGACTAGACCCACAGGGGAGTCACTAGCTAAATCAATAATTGATAGCGGGTCCTATAAATGTAAGAAGGAATAGATGTTGGCTGGGGGAATTTGTGGGTCATGTCTGTTTTGTTATGCCATCGATGAAATTGTTGTATACCCCATCCTGCCTAGCAACGGGGGTGGTAGATGAAATGATTCAGTGTGACTCACACAGTATTAGTGGACTGCATATACACGAGTATGAGGAGGCAGTACTAGTGGGCAGTCCTTCCTTGCACATCACCGTAGGTGATCCAGCATTTTAAAAAGGAGAGCACACACCCTTTATTCAGCCTCTATTTTTGACTAAATCTGAGTCTCACAAGAGGCAAATGAACTCTGAAACTACATGCTTAAAGGAAGGCGCGTGCTCATCTCAATCCACAACTGGACCTCCACCACGCCTTATACCAATAAGACTCTGCTGTAGGAGTTTATCATATGTGGATTCTAAGGAAGAAACGGGTTGTGTCTGCACCCTTTCAAACGCTAGCGCTAAATGTCAGATTTTGACTTGAGGATCTACTGGTGTATATATGGGTTCTCACATTACCAATAAAACCATGCTGTAGGAGTTTATTACATGTGGAATCTAACATTACCATGTCTGTGTCGTGCAGGATAAAGAAGGACATCCTCCCCGTGGTACAGTCCTTGTGTCAGGATGTCGATTACGAGGTACGCGGCTGTATGTGTCGACAGCTAGACCCTGTAGCCAGAGGCCTCGGGTAAGTCAATTTAGCACCAAAGTAGCACATATGCTATTGTGCTAAGCAATCTTTTTCATACTTTATTGGCAAATTGTGATTTCCTTGAATAGGTTTGCCTTTCTTGATTTACAAGTGAAAGGCAAGGATAATTTCAGGGATATTCAAGGTCCAAAGACCTAAGCATTCCTATGTGAACCTATCTAATTAAGCAATTCAGGGACATTTGTACTCAGTCACTTTCATCCCTGATTAAAAGAATAAAGTCCTGTGAAATGAGAAGCTCATTTTAAGTATGGGGCACTCAAGAACTAGCATCTTTTCTCTCTATACATACAGATTTGAATATGATTTTTGTACCTAAACACCCGTTTACTCTATGTTAAGATGAAGACATTTGGATGTGTTACAGGCTAGAAGCCACAAAGAATGCCATTCTACCCGAGCTTGTAGAGTTAACGAAGGACGAAGAGAGTTATGTACGTCTGGCTGGACTAGAAACTGTTGTAGAAATACTCAGTTTACTAGACGACGGTAAGTCTTAATTAAAACAAGAAACTTGTAAAAGAGAACATATTGATCAATGTTTTATGTATTCATTTCACTGAACCCAGCAGTTATTGGGAATTGCTCATTAATGCTCTCTATGAATTTAGATACTTTTGAACAATGCATGTGCTACATAAAATACAAAGCAGTTAAATTCATTTTGTATGGAATTATTGAAAATTTGATCGCTACAATTCTATCAGACATTGCCTGTATTACACAGTTTTAATGACCACTCTTGTCATCTTGACCATCTTTTTTTTTCAGACACGTGTGTAAATACAATCATTCCCCTGGTGTGTAAATTCTGTCAACAAGCAATACAAAATGAGGACCCGACCCTGCCCGCAGTCTCCAGACAGCTGGGGCGGTTACTACATGGCTTAGCAGGTATGTGAATAAAAGCTTCTATTCTACAATAGTACACTCAGACATAACCACCTTGAACTGTACGGGTGGTTGTATCGATGGTTGTCAAAGCCATAGAGGCTAGAGAGACTAGGTATCCATATCCTTAACAGGCTAATGCGATATCTTCCACCTAAAATCTCTAACTTGATTAACAATTAACAACTTGATGCCACTCAACAATTCATTTAGTGAGAATAAAGTCTTGTGCGTGTTGTGACAGGGAGTGCGAGGTGGTAGTTTCAATGGCCATTTCAATTTTGATTTTGAAATTTTGGTGGTTTCAAGAAGAAAAAACGTACCGTAAATTCTCTCATATAAGCCGCATCCCTCGTATAAGCCGCACCCCCGACTTTTCAATAAGCTATAAGCCACAACTGAGGCTTGAAAATTGGCAATTTAGTACTATTCTATAGAGTCTCCACCAGTTCCCAAATCTCGGCCTTATCTCGTGGATTCACGCAGCTCTCAGTCAGGTTCCAGGCATCTTTCCCTCTCTGTGATGTTTAATTGTATGGCTACTGACAAATAACCCATACATTTCTCAGTTTATATCTGCATATATTTGGATGTAGTATGACTTTTTTTATGAGAAATATATCAGGGAATGTTGACATCACAAAGAGGGAAAAGTACATGGAACCTGACTATGGGCCGCGTGAACCCACGAGATAAGGCCCAGGATTTGAAACCGGTGGAAAGTCTATAGTGTCAAATTCCCGTGTATAAGCTGCACCCTCACTTTGGCCCCATTCTATAAGCCTAATTTTGATTTGGGTTCTGGTATAAGCCATACGAGAGAATTTACAGTAGTTAAATTCCCAGTAAAGCTTTCCGGCCAATCAATATTTAAAGAGTTTTCCCCTTTGGTTTCCACATTGGGTTTGAATATTTACTAAGCTCGCCCAGACATACTCTACTACAAAGGTAATATTTGCATGATGGTCTTAAAAAAAACACTTTCAATTTTTTTTCTGCGACTTTGAGATCCTGATGCCTTTAACAAAGTTGGGTTGCTTTTTCTACCAAACGAGCTGACATTTTAGACATGTTTTTTGCATGATACTTGTATTTTGAACTTCTCATGTCCTTTTTCACAATACGATCAGAATTTCTCTCACTCCCGTCTTTTGAAATATTCTACAAAGTTGGATGCCGGTGTCACTGTGGTTCACGTGTTCAATTTTGGTTGAAACTGGAAGAAAAATGGCACGCTAAAATTTTCATATGCCTACAGTGTATTTCTATACGTCGATGTGTACCATTAGATGTTACCAAAAATCACAACGCTTATTCTACCGGTATAAAAGCGTATGGACTATAGATAATTTGACGAGATAGAATTATTCCTTTAGAAGCTGTGTTTTGTATATCCTTCAGCTAAATAAAAGAACTACGAAACCTATTAATTTCTTTATTTTCATTTTTCTCTACATTTGAATCTAATGCACTTATGTTGAAATTCAAATTGCAGTGAACCTAACCGATGAACAGAAGCAATGGTTCGTTGACTACTACCGCAAGTTGTGTCGAGTGGGTCTATCGAAGGGCAACAAACAAATGGAGTCTGAAAATACGCAACCTATCAAGGTAAAAAGCTCTTTACCACAGCATCTTTTATTGGTTTTGTCAGATGATAGCTTTACTGTACCAAGATTGTAGAGGGAACTTCTTCCACATTGAATCTATTAAAAAAGAAATTAAATTTCGTAAGATTCTTGTAGCTTGAAGATATTTTATTGAATGCAGCATTTCTTTGGATGGAGTTCTATTTGAGTTAGCTTGATGAATGAACATCATTTCACTTTTGTCATTGATATCAAAATGGAATCTTAGAACAGTTTCTATAGAATTTTCTCGTTAATCATTTTAAACTTGCTTGGAACATAGTATGTAAGAAGAGTACCAGCTTGTTTCGAAGGAGTCTTGATTGTTTAAAAAAATTGTTTCAAATTTATTGTTGTGTTCTGCACGGATCAAAGTAATAGCATCTGAAATGGTATAGAATCATTATTGAGCATTGTCGGAAAACACAAAGACTAGTCCAGTGCAATTTGTGCTCCATGATATCCTAAATGTACATTATTGAATCACTCAGCATTGTGACACAGTTATCATGTCAGTATGTAAATGTACACACACTTCACTACCAGTACACCTCTGACAATGTTATGGTGATATGTAAGCTTATTACTGGTGCCATGTTTGAGAGTGTTGTACCAGTAGCCCATACCAACAACACAGTATATTTCCTGTGTCAAGTATGGTCCATTTCACGATGAATCATGTCACCGCACCATGCAAGATGAGCAATACATTAACATATGCTACACATACGTGAGTGAGTAATAGATGTTTAACGCCATTTCGACAGCTAAGGTCATATTTATGGCGAGAAGGACATTTCACAGAGGAATGTGTCGGTGCCTGCGCATATGTGCACCACACACATCCGAGGGGATAGGAAAGAGGAGATATAGACCCTTTTAAGTGGGCTAGGGAAGCCCGCTACACATACGTAGATCTGATATCAATTGATAAAGAAATTCAATGTAACAGATTTTTTTCATGCTGGGCAATTACCATAAAATAGAAGTCAAATTACAGATTTATATGAAATAAATTATTTAATGTCATTTATGTGAATAAAGTATTTAGACATCTACACTCATTGCACACATACTTAAATCCAGGTTGCCTTTTCGCAATTTCAGTCACAGTATCCTGGATATCCTGGAGGAGAATTGGAGGAAGAAGACCAAAGTGTAGAGTGCAGGAGAAATGCTGCCTATAATTTTCCTGTAAGTATAGATTGTTTAGCTAATAATTCTTCTAAAGAGTACAATGTAGTCGATATGTCAGAGATTTGTCGACGAAGAAGTACTGTTAATTTGATAAATGGCTTTGGGGAGAGCTATGTTTTTTCCGATTAGAGAAATTTGATATAGATACGACTCCGTCTGAGTTTCCCAGCCCTGTTCGAGCCTCCATGGACGATAAGTTTCCAAAATTTAATATAAACAACCAAATCCATCTGATACAAGAACTTAACTTAAGAAAGATGTTACTCTAGTCTGTAAATTCAAAATTTCCATTTTTTTCTACAGGCCATGGTGCTGTTTGTGGGAGCGCGTAACTTCAAGTCGGAGCTGTCCACGACCTTCTCCCACCTGTGCTGCGACCCTCACTACCTCGTACGGAGGGGGGTAGCTGCCGGCTTTCATGAGGTAAGGAGAGGAATACTTGTCATAAAATATCTGCCTAGAAGTTATGCCACAATGCCATAAAGATAGCAGTAGGAGATGTCAACAACATAAAAACAAACAAACTTGGAGATGATAAATCTAGATGATCAGCTAGTAGCAAGTACATACTAATAAGGAAAAAAAAAATAGAATGAGAGAATCCTTAGGTTAATGATTAAATGAATTCTTTGGGTCATATTTCAATTCAAGACTTTACTTTACTTTACAGGTTGCCAAATTACTCGGAAGTAGCGTTCATTTAATACAAAATGACTTCATTCAACTATTAAAGGATGACCACATTGAGGTAAGAAGCTATCCAGCACATAATGTACTATGACATGAACTTTAATATCATCATAAAATCTAAAGCATGATATCGATCTAATTGATTCTTTTGGCAATACTATGGTGACAAAGTGTTTTATCTCTATTTCAAGTACAAATATATTTGATCATTTCAGGTGCTGAGAAGTATTATGGGGAATTTAACAGAGACACTAGAAATCCTAGCAAAAGGAGGCGGGGCATCAATTACTGAAGCAAAGGTATGGTCATTGCATTCACATCAGAACTAATTATAAATTCAATTGTATATCATTACCTTAGCTCATTAGCTACAGACATAAGTAAGGTATATAGAGTATTCACACACCATAATAAGCACACACTCCCTCTGTCTGGTCAGACTGTTGACTAGAAATGACCCAAAACTTTGTGTTTTTGGAAGCCAATTAAACTCTTATGTACTCGATGTACAGTTAACATATTGTTTATGGCTAGCGCACTCTGCGCCAATTCTGTCGAATAAGGTACTTGCATTTTGTATTTCAATTCAATATCTCGTCATTCACTAAAATCGTTAACCTTACAGATGATGGCCTTATCAAACGTCATTCCGGCACTGCTTGACTCCGAGGCAGTCATATTTTCCTCCAATATTTGGAGGTTACAAGTCACGATGATGGAGAATCTAGCCTGTCTTCAACGCTGTTTTACGAGCGACCAAATCTTCTATAAATTCGTACCCATGCTCTTCAGGAAGCTACAAACAGCAGTGAGTGTGGATTTATACTACTGCGGTACCTCGCCTATAAGGCACATCCCGCATACATAATTATTACACACTCTGAGTTGATTTTTGAAGGTTTAGTACTATTCTATGATAAAAGTACCCCGCCTATAAGATTCATCCTGACTTTTGGCAGATTCTATAAGGGGCCGGGCTTCCCTAGCCCACTTAAAAGGGTCTACTTCTCCTCTTTCCTATCCCCTCGGGATGTGTGTGGTGCACATATGCGCGGGCACTGACACATTCCCCTGTGAAATTGTGTAATGTAGTTCTCGCCATGAATATGACCTTAGCTGTCGAAATGGCGTTAAACATCTATTACTCACTCACTCACTCACTCACTATAAGGGGCAGTAGGCCCCAGAATGATGTAAAACTGTGGCTTGTATGCGAGGTACCACAATACTAGGGTGAATTCAATTAGGCATCTTGAATAGGTATTTGGAATGCTAGTTCAGAAGTATACATACATATTAAGATAAGCAGTTTGGCCAAAACATTTTTCAATCCAAGTATGTGGATGGTAAATCCAACAGTTGAAAATTTCATTAATTGTTGTGCAATTCCTTGCCCCTGCAGCGAGCACAACCAGTACGGTTAGCAGCAGTCAACACAATGCTCATATTGCTGCGATCAACGAAAAAATTGGAGCAACGAGAGGAAATGTGTCGTCGATTATGTGACGGTAAGTTCCATTCATGTTCGGCATTCATGATACATGTACACATAAATATGACAAGCCACAAGATATCTACAGGAAAGCTGGTTAGGTCTATATCTTTGAAAACCTTTTGCACTGAGTGTATGCATTACCTTTCATAGAACTTGACCTCTTAAGTTACATTCATTTCATTTTACGCGGAGAATAATTTTCTATAGTAAAGCAGGGGCACAGGATAAAGGAGGTGGCCTGGGGTGCTCCCTCCAGTAATAGAGGAGAGCTTGTTAACCTGGTTTGTGAAGAATCTGTAATCCAATCCTAACAGCCGCTTATCAAAGTAGCCTCAACACACTTATCAAAAATGATTTTATGATATTTGCAAAGAAAATAAAAATAACACTGTGCTGCAATTCTCATAAACCTCTGTCTATACATCTTCATCCACCGCACAGAATTTGCCTGCTCGTCAAGTTGCTACCACCGGAGTCTGTTCATTGACATTTGCTGGGTGTGTATGGACCTGTTCTCACGGCGCTTCTTCAAGGACTACTTCTTCGAGGCCGTGCTAGAGTTGGCCCTGGACCCAGTACCCAATGTACGGTTACGGCTCTGTCCGCTACTACCCAAACTCAAGGCGCATATCAAGTTACCCTCAGACAGAAACTTATTACAGATGCTGGAGTCATGTGTTCGTAAACTTCTACTAAATGAAGAGGATATTGATGTTCATGCCACTCTACAAAAGGTAGGTCCATAAAATGAGCACATATGTCACCGGATAAGTTCTTCAGGATTTTACCCTGATTTCAGGGATCTTCAAGTTCCAAAGACGGTTACATTGCTCTATAAAACCTAAATTAGGGGTTTTATTTAACTAATTAGAGGATTTTAGGGATTTCCGTGCTCAGTCACTTTATTCACTATGTAGAGAAAAAAATATCTGTAGAATGTGCCACACCTTCATGTTTCTTTAAAATGTTGCTCAACGTTGTCCACTTCACCTATAGTCTCAGTTCTCTATGTTTACGGGGGACATTTCAGAGGCATAATGCAGCTTATATTTCTCCCAAAGTCAGGGCGTGGCTTCTATGCAGGCATGCCTTATGCGCCAGATTTTAGATTAATAGAAATATCAAGTCATAGAGAAATATAAATATCTCTATTTGAAAATGCAAAGAGAAAAAAAGAGTACAAAATCGATGTTAACATCACTTATACTATTCCAGGCGGTGAACGAGTTGGATAGAACGCAGGTCCAGATGGAGTCGGTAAGTTTGCTTTTGTTTCGAAATATCATTATGTGCATCTCACCGTTGTGGCTTTTGCTTGGTTTTAGTTTTTAGGAATGCGACAAACTGACCTCAACTGACCACATACTCTGTGACGCACACACATGACTATAATTACATTGGTATGCCACCCTGCCTCTGACACATCAAGCAATTAAACCTTGAACCCAGCCCACCCTGCCTCTGACAAATCAAGCAATTAAACCTTGAACCCAGATGAGAGTCCTGAGTGTTAATCTTCAGCAATAAACCTAACAATGCCTTTGACAAAAGACAAAAACAATTCAAAAACGCCAATCTTAAAATCATTGGCAGGTTTGCTGAACAGAATTGGCACACAAACATGCTTGGGCTCATGGAAGAAACTCAGCACAGCACTCCTAAAATAGTACCATCATTATATTGATTCACATCACTTTTTTTCCTTTTCTTTTTTGATGGAATACTTTGTCTTTATCAGTGGCCCAATACACCTAAACCAAACTGCACATAAATGACGTGAGGGAGATTTGATTTTATGCAGTACCAATTATTTGACCCTAAAAGTCTAGCCACATGTTTGCATGTTTGGTGTTTGGATCAAATACATGTATGGATTTCCCTACCTATTACCTGTCCTATATGTACAAGTGTTGTGGCCTCTTGTACAAGGAAACTATAAATGGGACGTCCTATGGCTAAGGTGGCACACCAAAATGTATTTCTGCATGTCTCACAGAAGTAAATAAGTGCTGTATTAATTGCTTAAACAACGTCGTCCTTAGGAACTGAATGCTTAATGATAGCCTAAGTAATGCCTGCATTTTTATTAGGATGTAACTCAGCAAATGATTCTTGTGTATCTACCAAGTTGTTTGCAATGCAATTTTGTATGTACTTTTTATAACATACTTTTACGACATGACTTTTTGCTACTATTTACAAAACTAGAAGGATAAGTGGGGATCCACTGTTGTGACTAACTGCGAATATCGTCGTCCATGTGTACGTCCGAGAACAGTCGCAAATATCAAATCATTTTGATTTCTGCAAATGTTGTTGCACGCGGCTCGGACGTCGCATGTGAGTAGTCGCAGCAGGTGATCCACTGCTGGAATATTTTCTGCGAGAACACACGCAGAAGCTGTCAGCGTGTAAATTCGCAGCCTACTTGCGGCAGTGGATTCTCCACTATAACCTGCATGCGTGTATACCTAAGTTTGTGTTGGTTACCTTGTTCTCTTTGTGCATTTTTCAAGATCAAATTACCCAGTCATGTAAGTAAATGTTACCTCTTTCATAATAACCCCTGCAGTAGTAGGTACAGGCCAACCTTGTCTTATGTTGTCTCCATGTGTTACATAGTTCTATGTCTTCTGCACTGTATTGTAGTTGGTAAATGGTCGAGTCTCACGGAATGAGGTCACACTCCGAGGAACCATAATGTGCTACATATTTCCATTCCGCATACATTCAATTTTGAGATACATTCAACTAACAGATACTGATGTTACAAGAAGCTAATGAAACAAGTCGGATGAACAAAGCAGATTTGATTCATTTGAAAACTACAGTGAGAGAAGTGATATGATGTGCTGCATGTTCCAAATGGTACCGGGCACTTTTACCCCAAAAAACGTTGCTCTCTTGAAAGTAGCCTGTAGTTGTCATTTGAAACATTCATAACCAATGCAGTGTGCCTTTCTTCGATAGTGTCCTAAATCAGTATTTCTCTTGTGTTGATTTCCCAAATTGAATAGATCGGGAAAGAAAATATGTGGCATGTATGATGTCTCACAGACTGACCTCATTTCGTGAGACTTGACCAAATGCTAAGTTGGGGCCCTTCGGACTGCGCTCTTTCACTGTTTGGATGCAACTGTTCCTATTGTATTTGTTTGTAGGTTCTGGTTCAACCTTTGGTTTTACAATCATCATTTTGTGTGTACAGCGGCCGATAGATTACTTGGTGATCTTGTCAATGATAATGATTGAGATTTAAAGCGGATAACTTAAGGTCTACCTTGTAATGTTATCATATCTCAGGTGCATGGCTTTCACTACCACGATACGGTAATATTTTCCTATCGAGTGACCCTGTGTCCCCACCTCCAAAATAAAACACCCCCCCCCCTTCAAAAAATCAAAAGAACAACACAATGATGAAAGACATTAAATAAACACACGAACAAAAGATAAAACTTCCATTATATCCATCCTAATCATGTGTATAGCAGATATAAGTATATTGTTGTTAATCATTTATGTCTGTTTTATGTAAATAAGTACATAGTAAATGGTTAAATTTAAGAACCAATCTAACTCAGGCCTTGGTATAACTGACTAATAAGTAGTAGTTGTAGCTTATTGATCAGCGTTACCTATATGTTGTGCCATCATCGACAACTTTGGTATAACCATTTATTTCATGTTCAGAACGACAGTTTCTATAGTAAAGCATAGGCAGAGCCATTCTTCACCGGGGGTGCAAAGAAACCTTTTCTTCACAGATCCATCCTCCACTGTGGCGTCATCAATGTAGCCTCAAACCTGTTATAAGAAAGCAATTTTAAGGGCCTTTTACCAAGATAACATGAAATAAATACAGAGATCCACCCACACTGCTCCACACTTAACATTTCTTCACTTGTTGGCCTCAAAGCAAAATTCCCCTTGGCTCCGCCTTGCAGAACATTGTATATTTATTTAATTTGATTATAATTGATTCAGTCTTGAATGCCGACAGTTTGATATGAAGTATATAAATTATATATATATATATATATATATATATATATATATATATATATATATATATGAATATATATATATATATATATATATATATATATATATATATGAATATATATATATATATATATATATATATATATATATATATATATATATATATATAAAAGATATTCTCCCCACTTAAGTAAAGGCTATTTAATTTGATTATAATTGATTCAGTCTTGAATGCCGACACCAAAGGCTCTCCCAAGGCTCTCCCAAGGGCGGTCAGGATGTGGCACGCCTGACCGTTAGACGTTGTGATCACCCGCTCTCCGCCATCTTGTTTCCATCCCTGACCCACCCTTTACACCTGATACAAACCCTGATCCACCTTACACTTGTACCCTATATATGATATTACCCCTAACCTACCATAAAACCATGCGTATAAGCCTGCGGCTTGTAGAATCCCCCTGCACTTAGTGTGCGGCTTATACGAGGGGTTTTGAATATATAGACTGTAGCAAGGAATTGGAACCAATTCAGGGCCCTGTTGCAGCTGATAGCATTTTCCGAAGGTCAGGGTGCAGCTTATACACGGGTGCGGCTTATATACAGGGTTTTTACGGTACCAGGGATCGTTATCCCTGTGTAGTAACTCACTAATATCTACCAATGTTTTCCCACCACTGCCCAGAGTTGACACACAATGTTGAAATTATTTTTGATAGATATGATTTCATTGTAGATTTATTTAGATTAATACAATATATTTTTTTAATGGTTATGCTCAAAAGCTCATAGTAAATCATGGATAATCCTCTCTACATGTATTTCTGATTGTTCTTAGTATGTGTAAATAAATATTCCACTGCACTGTTGACCCCTTTGACTCTAACTTTATCTACGTTTTCCTTATAGTTAACAAAGAAAGCATTCCTGGAGGAAGATATAGCTGACCAAAGGAAAGAAGAGGAAGAGAACCACATGCTTGAGCAGGTTTGTTATACCTACTGGTAGTCGAGCGGATTCAAAATTTGGAAACAAAAGGGGCGCGTACCAAAATGAGTGAGCACATCCCCTAGTTTGGGGTAAATTTTGGGGCACAAAATCTGCAAATACACCACATGAAAAATTCGCATTGCTGTAAATGGGTGTTACATAATACATTTTTAAATCTTCAACCAACAATCTGATCTGATTCTAATCTGAAAAATATTCACTTTATAGGAGGAGAAGGAGAGACAAGCTGAAGAGGTCAAGTCAGCTAAGAAGGAGCGGAGTAAAGAAGGTATCGCAAAGAAGGAGAGTTCCAAAATACCAGCACCAAGGAAAGGTAAGCCATAGCCTGTATTATGTTTCGTCACTACACATGCTATTACACATGCCCCCTGAGAGGCCCGCAGTGAATAGTTGGTATTATTTCATTGGCTTACAATTAATCTCGCTAGGTCAACATACCAACTTCATGGTCTTGAGGGTTTTCCTATCCCATCTCTTCCAGAGACCATCTTGAAGGAGTCTTAATCTCTTTTCTGTCCTTTCTTCGTGTCTGATGCACATATGTGTGGAAACGACACATTCATCCACCAATTGATGTCTAACGTAGTTTTCTCATCTTGAATATGAGGAACATGAGTTTAGCTGTCAAAATGGCGTCGAACAACGATCACATAAACAAAAAGAAAGGAAAGGTGAATAGAAGTTCTCACCTCATTTTCATCTCTTCCAGGTTCAAAGATACCGGCTGCAACAAGTACAACAGGAAAGTCAAATAATTCTTCGACTGGTGGATTGAGTTCGAGTCCAAGTAGCCGTAATGGCATTACGTCAGGTGCTCCAAGTCCAACCAAAGACATGAAGCGTACCTCCAGTTTTACTAAAAGCTCAGAAAAAGGTGAGATTTAAAATAGGAACAACTCATACCATACCTTTTCGAATGTCTGTGCATTTGAACCTGGTTAGGTTCATTATGAGAACCATTATATGGATAGAGAACTCTAGATTTAACCATGGCTCAACCATAGATTCAACCATTATCATATTGGCGTTATCTGAGATTTGTTTGACTTTGTGACTTCGTCTGTGTGCTAAATAATGCAGTGTGTAAAAGCTATCTGATTGGATTGTTACAGGCATTCCTTTACCGCCGACTCAGTCCACAAGCAGTTCCAGACAACGTGCGGCTGCAAATGCCGCAAGCCGAAGGGAACTATCAGGCTGCTTATCTCCACGTCTAATGCAAAGGCCTTCTCCTACGAGTCCTTCTGGGTACGTATAATTAGAAATTAGCCATACTTCAGTACTTAACTATGTCACCAAAAACTCATATTTAAGCCTTGGCATATATGTATGTCTGGATTACAGGCTTCTAAGAAGTGGTAATTCTTTTAAAAACTAAGTGGGGGTCTAAGTTAGGGTCTTCCAGAAGTCGGTGTGTGTCTTATGATTAGATATGTAACATTATACAACAGAAGTAGAACTCTCTTCAAACCTTTTTGAATATTCCCACCTTTCGTTCATGATCCACCATATACATGAGGTTTTCCCATATGTGTATATGCTATTCTACTATCTAAAGAAATGTATTTAAAGTATCAGTAATGAATGGATCTTAAGTCTTGCCATTGTTATCTGCCCTAGGAGAAAGGGGTCTGCAGGATCAATTAGTTCGGGGTCTACATCAAGTATGTCATCGGGGAGCTCGGGGTCGAGCTCTCGGCGGGGGTCAACGGGGTCAGGTAAGAGTAAGTATAACCCAACAGTACTCAGCATGCCATGTGGTCAGATATTCTTCCCTTTTTTCTGCCTACCACATGCCTCTCAATCCTTCTTGGGTGCTTTTCTTAAGGGCTGCTTACACTGCCGTTAGTCAGGCGGGTTTCACTAAAGGGCTGGTTCCACTCTGTCAGTAGTGTTCGTTTTCTGCTATTCCGACAACTCTTTACATATATCTGCTATATTCGCCACTAGCTGGTCTGGAGCTGGTTCTGGCAACACACACTGATAAGAACTGATAAGAAGGGACCAGCATGTCACTGGAAGTGGGTGTTCACTAGGGACAAGGTACCCATCATGGTTTGTGTTATCAGTGGGTTTTACCTCAACCAGCGAAATTCAAAATGGCGGCTCCACTAGACCTCCATACTGAGTCATATAGAAATCTGTCAGATAGGCAGAAAATAGACTCGACTGACACCGTTGAACCAGCCCTTAATGCGATGGTTTTTATCTATACATCCACTATATGAAAAAATGTCGCATAAGCAAAAAAATTTCCTGACCGACACCAGTGGAACCAGCTCTTTAGAAAGTTTTTCCTTTTTGGTACCTTGATAGTGTAAGTACTTGTTAATTGATAAGATTTCTGTCACATGAAATACACCTAGAAGTATTTAGAGGCTATGTGACCCTTTTCTCCCGACTCCCTCTGTCTCCTATTTTGTTTTTCATTTCTGGTGCACTATTATTGTTGAACATCACTTTTCAGTTTCTTGAAATTTTCAATGACTTTTACCTTTTACCCTACTCTGTTCAGTTTCATTTGCACATGAAATCAACTTAACACATTTCCCCTTGTGAATGCCTATTGTAATTAGTGTGACCCTTTCTGCATTTGGCATTTGTCTGTCTCCTACCAAATTGAAGTATTAAACACTGGTTTCTGTTTAAACCATGTACCGGGGTAATGGAGTATTTCAAATGTATTATAAAAAAAAAAACAAAAAAAAAACAACAACTGAAATATCATATTACTGTGGAAGCATTGAAACTAAGTCAATACAAATTGAGATGTTGAAAGAGATTATATGTGGCATTTTTTTTTTTTCATGAAGCGCCTCACAAGACCCGGCATCACAAGCGGGCACATACGAAAGAGATTTTATTCCAGAGGAGATGGTCATTTACCTCCAGCTTCCCAGTCCATATAAAGAATTAAGCTAAACATTGGAACCAGTTCTGATGAACTTGAAATATGTAAAACCTAATGGCATGGTCTGGTGTTGGGTTATTTCTTTAGTTTTAGCAGTTTTGTTTCCTATATTCGCACTCCTTTGTTTAAATCTCAACGTAGTTTGCATCTTGCCATATATATCAAATTCTTTTTTATGTAAATGTATCCTACAATAATAAAAAATAAATGTCTAAAGCAAATGAATAAAATTATATAATATTGTCATCAGTTAGCTGTTCTTCGTATAGTATAATTATAAGGTAAAAAAAAAAAAGAAAGAAGAAAAATAGTATATAAGTAAACACTCTGTAGATGTATTTCCCTACCTTTCCATCTTATTTTATCTATGGCATTTCTGGGTCTAATTCTAAAGCTGGCAATGTAGGTTATTGTAAACTTATACTTTTAAACTTTCTCCCCCACACAGACCTTAGGAGAAAGGAGGGAGAAATTACACCACCGTCTATGCGGAGACACACATTAGGGGTAACAACGGGTATACCAGCACCTACTTCTAGGTAAGTATGGTGTTAAGTGCCACACTTAAAAACATTTTTTTTCAAATTAAAAAGAAGTAGTCAACATGATTTATCCATAGATAGGTGAACTATCTACCTCATGAGAGGATCCACCATATGAACATTTCTCAATAGTTTTCCAGTGAGATTTATACAAAGTCGCTGTGTGCATATTGTAAGCTCATCGGTTAGACCAGCTAATTGCAAATCAGACAACGGTCTCATGCTGAACCCATTAAGCGAACCCATGACTGATTTCTAAGGTTTTAGTTCTATTCTATGTTATCGAATTCTCGCCTATACATATAAGGCTCACACTGACATCATTTAGATTCTGGAAAGCACAGTCAGGGACTAGTGTTGCATATATATGCCGCACCTCATGCATGCTGTTTTACGATGAGGTGATTAATGAAGTGTGATATTATGAAATCTCATTATAGTCATATATATCCGCATTCTATTTTTTTTTCAGGAAGAAGACGCTCTCCAAGTCCTAGCATTGGATGTAGCTGACTACCTGTGATATATATAGTAGCTATAAGACGATGCCTCTTCTGTACATATTGACTTATTTAATTTAGAAATGTTGACGCCATATGCCTGCTGAGGGGTGCCCTCATCCAGTCTAAATTTTAATTGTAAGGTCCTCCATACTTACACATTGACCCTTTAAGGACCGCTGATGCAGGAGTGTATCATGCCCATTGGTTGTCATGATGCACCAATGAAGTGTTGGCGAGACTGCTCGCCCGCACTTCATTGGAGCATCATGCCGACCCTCTGGGAGTATCAACCCCGTAGGCTTGGCATGAAGCATGAATGCAAAAGTGCATCAGCGGCCCTTAAAGGGTTAAGTTCAGTCTGCAAATAGAGACTGATTACCTCCAGGGTCTGGTACAGTGTCTACTGTGGGGGACTAGAATGCCTGATGGCCTACCGTAATACCCCGCATATAGGGTGTAAACTGTGTATACACTGCGCCTTATACGCAGGGTTTACGGTAGTTATGTTACATTAAGATGTATGTATGATTTTTGAATGTATGAAAAATGGATGAGTATCTCCTCAACTTTGAAACATATAGGAAGGTGATGGATGGGAGTAATTCCAGTTATTCTGGTATACATGTGTGTATATAAAAGGAGAGAAAGGTGAAAGTTGAATTATATAGATTATAAGGCTGGTATGGCTAATTGACGACAGATGGCGGTGGTGTACAAAATGTTTTACCCTCAGAGTTGACTCTCACAGCAGAACCCATAGGGTAGGTTCACCTCAAATCGACCAACAGGCTGAATAACATTGATTTAACCATTTGGCAATGTTCGTTCAACATCATACTCATTTCTGTGCTCCCCAGAGTGGTGGCCCACCTGAGATAAGAGGAATGGAACTCTCAGAGGGTTTTGCCAGATTTCAGGGATTTTCAAGTTCCAAAGACCTATGCAGCCGTATACAAATGGGTTTTAATTGAGTATTTCAGGGATTTCTGTGCTCGGTTACTTTCATCCGTGCAGGTATGTGGCCGACTTTAGGTGAACCTACCCTACAGACTTTATACTGAAAGACTTTGAAGTACATTTCAAGGCGTGTCTGTGATGTGCCAAAGTTACTCATTTTGGTGTTATGCTAAAGCTTGAAGTTACACATGGTTTTGGGGGGAGAGTTGGCCTGCACTCCTGGCTGCTTTATATGGGACTCAATCTATGCAGATTCCGTGATTATTGTACAGTATGCACTAGTTACTATATGTGCCGACGACGTCTGAGTCCTGTTATACACGTTCAGTTTAATCCTCAAGGTGTTCTCAGAGTATGTATTCATGTTATTTTGTGGAAGGAAACTTTGTCATGTGATGTTCAAGCTTAATTGGATTAAAGAAAAATACCTGATTATTCCTATCCCTTCGTACGGGTGTTGTGTCTTGTGGACAAATTCGCAATAGAATCTCCAAAACCAAAGTTTTCAATGTTGTTACTGTCATGCCATAAACTCGTGTTTGTTATATGTCATATTGTTAAATGAAAAAAAAAGTTGATTGTAATGTTAGCTAGAGTTCTGGATACTAGACCATGCTGAGGAAGCTGAATTAACACCAATGTACTATCCCAAAATGACAATCCAATGTAGAAGTATTATGGCTACTAAAAAGTGTAATTTTAACTTAGAGAGTTGACATGGACATTATTCTTAAAGACACCTGTATTGTAACCCTTATAACTAGTTCTCTAAATGGACCGATATATATATGGATATAACAGTCAAGTCACCTGTGCAACCCTTTCTGCTCTGACAGAGAATTCCACTATATTTGTGTTAACAATTGCACTAAACCCCCAATCACCTCTCTCCAAGGATTTTGTTGTCAGGCTTTGGAGCATTCCTTCTAGTTCAAGGCTCAATGCATTTTAACCCATTAAGGACCGTTCTGTCTGAACACGGTCTTTAATAATGTATGAACTCAATGTTAATAACTCACCTTTGCTGCATTCATGTATCATACATAACCTATGGGATTAAATTGCTAGGGTTCCTACTAGTCAGTTAAACGTCAAGTCTTTTTTTTATGGGAGATCTATTGAATTCTATATGCGTTGGCACTTTAAAAAGCATCAGTGTTTAAGTGGTTAATTCAATTGATCTCCCATAATATGGTAATTTCCTGTTTTGTTTGCCCCACAAATTATCCAATTTCCGTTCCGTTAAAAAAAAGCCTATAAAGGCCAAGTAAAAGTCAGTAAAAACTTTGACCTATGGATAATGGGAAGGAACCCTGACTCCCGCTGAAGGTTTCGCATTATAAACAAAAACAGCAAAGGCGAGCGACTGGATAGTATTGCGTCAATGTATAACAAAGATAAAGAGACACTGACCCTGTGGCATCATGTCCTTAAGGGGTTAAATACTATAGAATTTATATCAGATCAAACCCACTTGGTAGTCTAAGGCTCAGACCAAAACCTGTGTTGTTTTATCTGTTGCTCTCTATAGGCCTTGCTGACCTCATAGAATGCGAGGACTGTCAAATTTATTCCAAAGCCCACAGTATGTTGAGGCCCAGTTTGCCCTAATACTCGCATTCCAGATGCACAGCCATGCCCATAGAAAGCAATAGACCAAAACGTGAGATTTTGGAGCACTAAATGGCAAGTGAGATTTGACCTATCTAGATAGATATTCGAAGGACAATCAGGTTTGGTGTTGGCAGCTATAGATATCCAGCATACCAATGGAGTCCCCTACTGTACATTTACACTCCAAAACTGTATATCATAAATAGAGTGTAATGAGTTTAATTAGTAACCTCTCTTAGTGCCAAGGGATTAATGTCATTCTATGTAAGTGACATGTTCCAGTCAATCCTGTAGACACGAGCTTGAATCTAGAGAATTTATATGTTGTCCGATCACACCAAAGGATGATGTGCCCTTGAGTTAACAATGCTAATAGGAACCCTATGTTTTCTTGGTCAAAGCGGCTTCTAATATTTTGTATATTTGTAACTAAAACAAAGGTGCCATTCAGTGATTGTAGAACCCTGAGTTTCTTGGAATACTAGTCTGTTTTTCTTTGGTACATGCACTACATAAGGGTGAAACTGACATTGTAAATTTGTTCATCTTTGATCATTCCCTCAATAGTTCGTTCATCTGTAACATGATTATAGGACGAGACAAAATTTGATATAGATGGAAGCATAGCAGATGGAGGGACTAAAATGTGATTTTTTTTCCATCTGTTGCTGGAATTTAGTATTCCTTGCAATCATCTGATTTGAAAATGAGGTATGATTATTTGATCGTGTTAGACAAGGCTATCAACACGGACAAGCTTATTTGGGTGTAACATATTAGTGACTATTTTTTAATATGTATACATTGCAAGTAATGTAAAAAAGAAAAGATTAAATAAAATTGACTCATATAAAGCAAATGAATTAGCCTTGTTATTCATCAGAGATGTAAGTTGTCAGGGATTTCCCTGAAAATGGGGAATTAAAAAATGTTAAAATGTAGTCTGAATAGGGATATCCAGGGTCTTCAGGGACAGAATTTATTCACAGCCTTCTTTCCCTAGTGATTTTCTTCACACAGACGCAGTCCTCAGTTGACTTATTCAACTAGGGACTTCACTAAGCCCCCCTGGTGTAAGCAGAGGGATTCACTGGTCCAGGGGAGGCGCTGGGCAGGGAATCTCAGGGGCAGACCCTCCCAGGGAGAAATGAAGGGAATGCTGCTCTCTGATTGGTCTAATATCATCAGTCAGCAACATGTTACAGTTGTTTAACACCAGGGGGTGCCATAATGCTGTGCTGGCCAGAGTCTGCCCTGAACACTCTGCTTATACCAGGGGGCCTGTCAACTCTCCCAGTGTCGCGATAACAGCTTTTCAGGGATTTTCCCAGTACCTGACTTACATCTCTGTATTCATTGAGACCAACTAATAGGATGCTAAAGTACAGGCAGCGGCAGGCAATCCCATCATCGGCCTAGCTAGGAGGCAGTATCGAGTCTACTTTTTGAATCTACTCAGTGTCTACTGAGGATATACTGCTCAACAATTGCATATTCCAGTAGGCGTAGGCACTGCTAAAATGCTCCAAAAACAGCAGGCATTACACTACCTTTTTCAGTCTAAAAAAATGTAGTCTAATGACTCTTAACTGAATATTAATCAGAAAGAAAAATTAATCAAAGACACATACTGTAATCATATTTCATTATGTTATTGACTAGATGTCAATAACATACTTATATATGGAAAAACTGCACAGAACCACATTGGATTAAAGAGGGATTCTGACTGACATAGGGACATAGAGGGATATTTGGTCTATAGAGTATCTCTGAACAAATGCCACCATGGCTATGTCATGGTCTCTGTTTGAACCTATTAAGCTAATAGATGATGCATATCGGGGCCCTAGGGCTGTATATGCTGTATATACCTGAGCCGCGGAGCGGCGAGGGTATATACAGCATATACAGCCCGTGGGGCCCCGATATGCATCACCTAATAGGTTTATACCACCATTTCCTCCATTTTGTATTAATTTCTTACCTGGTATCCAAAGATTATAGCCAGGAGAATACATTTTGTAAAAGCAAGCGATACGGCCCGGGTCCGCTCTGCGCGAAGCCATTGTTTTTGTTCCTTGCCGGGAGAGGTACCGCTGTGTATACAGTCACTTTTCGTATGGAATCCAACCATGACATGTTATAATATTAAAATCCAAAGAAGTATTCGATCCATAGACGAGGAATGCGTGCTAATTTTCTCCATTTTCTTCAATATAAATGAGAATCCATTGATTTTTCCATTGTAAGCGAGTCGCGGTCCGGCCATTCCCACCCGCCTCCTTGTCCGGCGAAAGTGTGTCAGTGGCCCGGATGTAGATATAGGTCATCCGCTCGCTGTACGAGGAAGACGCCGAAAATTTCGGACCGTGTTGGAAAATCAATGGATTCTTATTTATTTTGAATATATCGGACATATCAAGCATGGAGTACTCATCTAGGATGTCTAAGGATATGTATGTTTTAATTTGAAAACTTGTCATGGTTGGATTCGATACGAAAAGTGAGTGTGAACACGGCGGTACCCCTCCCGGCAAGGAACAAAAACAATGGCTTCGCACAGAGCGAACCGGGCTGCGACTCGCATACGTTGGGAAAATCATTGGATTCTTATTTATATTGAAGAAAATGGAGACAATTAGCACGCATTCCTCGTCTATGGATCGAAAACTTCTTGGGTTTTCGATATTATAACATGAAAAGGTTGGATTCAGGACGAAAACTGATTGAAAACATACGACTAGGACTCCAGGTTAGAACTTATTTACCTTCGCATTGAGTTTCATCACCGTTCAGTGTGGCGCTATGGCCTTCGCCTACCACCACTGCGGCCGGGGTTCAATCCTCATACGAGTTGGGACGATTTTTCACATTGAAACAATGGCGAGACTAAATTTCTATGTCTGCCAGCGTCTCCAAAAATATTCTAAGTCCAACGTGACCTCGAAAAAGTATATACCAAAAATTTCAAAAAAACACAAGGGTGGTATATGCAGAATAATGCACGGCTAAACTGCATATAAACCCACCGGAAGTGCCGAAATCGCGGTATAAAACAATGTAACTTTATGTCAAGGTGAATATCGATGCCCCATTGACAATGCACTAGCCTCCCGTATTGAACCCCTGCATTAAATAACCAGCGCCAAATCCGCACAATGACGTCATAGGTACATTGCGCATGCGTGACTGCTTCAAATCGTAAACAAACAAGATGGCGGCACACAGCATTTTCGGGTAGATGACAGGTGAATAAGGGTTTAATTTCAATCTTATTGATGAAATATCGATTGATTTTCCACTCAAACACCTTGACATAAATGTAAAGATGAACTCTGATCAGTTTGAGCTTCCTGTTTCTTCACTCGTGCTTCCTGCCCGCTCTGCACTCGGCCTATCGGCCTCGTGCGGAACGGACAGGAAGCGCTCGTGAAGAAACTGTCAGCTCAAACTGATCATCGTTCACCTTTACCATTGTATGTTCAAAATAAGAAGGCAATAAGGGTCTGTACAATCAGTATTGGCATAATATAGGATATGTACTATAGACCCTGTCCACTGTACTTCACGGTTCAGTGGTCAGGAACAATAAGGGATTTGTCTATTTCTTGGAGCCTTAGTGCACCAGTGGTCATTTACCCCTTCAGGGCCACATAGCAGCAGTACACAAGATTCTCTGGTCGCCATTGAACATAAAACATAGAAGTCAATAACACGTAGGCCTAAGAATTAGCCTTTACCTTCATCTGCACTGCACATATTTTTGGGGAAAGTAAAAATTCGCGAACATGGTGAAAATTTATCCCTTGTGGGTTGTCTGGTTCATGTGAGTGCAGGGGGGCCTACCCCTCATAAATTATGGTTGCTGTCATTTGTGGAGGGGTGGTCCAAATGGCCTTTACCCCCTCAATGAATCTTTGGTGGACTTAGGTACCATTTGTCAGCAAGTAGTCACATAGCTACATTATATTTGTGAACTGGTGTACTCTGTTGAAATAACACCTCCACCTGTGATACAAACTTCTATTGGGTTAGCTTCCTATAAAGATGCTTTTGAAATCAGTAGCTACTGAGGATATGCTCCTCAACAACAGCATATTCCAGTAGACACTGCTAAAATGCTCCAAAAACCGCAGGCATTACACTACCTTTTTCAGTCCAAAAAAGTAGTCTAATGACTCAACTCAATGTTAATCAGAAAGAAAAATTAATCGAAGACAGATATTTAATCATATTTCGCCCTGTTATTGACTAGACTTCCATCACATTCTTATATATGGAAAAACTGCTGCACAGAACCACATTGGATTAAAGAGGGATTCTGACTGATATAGAAACATTAGGGATATTTGGTCTTTAGAGTATCTCTGCCATTATTCCAGGTGTATACAAACAATGATGCTCCCAAGACACAAACTCCCTTGGCACTGTGTCAAGGCATTCAAGGGAACTAGCATTAAATAGAGATATGTACTTTGGTGCTTTTTGGTTTTCTTGTTTATTCTTTTACTCTGAATTAATTCTGTAGGAAGAAAAGATTTTTCATCAGAACAGTCCGCCCAATTACAATATCCATTATGGATTACTGAGTATGGCACACATTTCTCATTTCTACATTGGTAGAAAAGGACATTACAAATGCATCCTTTCACTTTCCTGAAGCCATTGCCTTCCTTTAATACATTTACTTTTGAGTGTATCTGGTCCTATTTCAAGTTCCATGACATTTAATGGCCCATTAGAATGGTACATGAAGATTCCATGACAAGGAAAGTAACAAGAAAAATGTGGCAAGGACCACTGATAGGAGTTGCCACTCCTATCCCTCCTGCACGACTTGCCACTCTGCGGCAGACGTGTGACGTCAAGGCCAACGTATGACGTCACAAATTGCATCACAAGGTGACCGTGATGTGACTGACAAACCGAAAACATAATTAAGTTGCTACGGTCGTTGCACTCCCAGCCGCTACGCGGCAAGCAACTCCAAAAAACCTTCCGGGGATTTTATCGTCTTGGTTTGTCCACAGTTGGCAAGAGTATATCTCTTATTTATAAGTGTGTAGCCACCATAACTGCAGTCCTAGTCAGTAAAACGTGGGTATTGATAGACAAACATGTCTTTTCCCTGTGTGTGCGTACATTGGGTACAAAAGTAGTTTGTGCCGCAAGGTTTGATGCATGAAGTACACCCTTTAAATACACTTTTGTAAGATCCAGTGTACGGAATGTCTGATTTGTCCCTGGCTATAACAGAGACAATATATATCTGATGAGTTGATGAGACTATTTCACTGGTGGTATTCTTGCTTACAAAACATAGAACACAATTTGAAAAAAAGGACTTTCCTAAATTCTAGAGGTCCATCACATATGGTTAACATGGCGGACTCTCCAAAGCTGCAACCATCGTTGGAGGTCAAGATATTCATCATTATTCTAGTTGGGAAATTGTGGCGATTTAGATTTGAGACTCCTTCTAACTTTTGTATTTGGATTTTGTGAACATTTACATAATTGTACTTGACTGATGGCTTGCCCCATGATATTTTACCTATTTCATTTTGCAATTTGGTCATGGGCTGAATGGTTAGAGCCTGGTACAAAAACTGCAGCTTTGCCTGTTTTGGAGCTTCTCGAAGACTTAGGACAATGGTCACCTCACTACCAGAACTGTAGACCCCTGAGATCAATCAGAACTTCACCTCCATCAAAAGTCCAACCTTCTTTGAGATCATGTACCATAAGTTATTCGGGTCTCCCCAACCCATTTTTAAAAGGGGTCTGGTCTCCCTTTACTGTTCTCTCTTATCCTCTGACCTTCATTCTCATTCAATGGGCTTTCCTAGCCCTTCACAAATGGGTCTCCTCTGTTCTTTCTATCTCTCTACCTATTGGCTTCCCTAGCCCACTTAAAAGGGTCTATATCTCCTCTTTACTATCCCCTCATGATGTGTGTGGTGCACATATGTGCAGGCACTGACACATTCCTCTGAAATTGTGTAATGTATTTCTCGCCATGAAAATGACCTTAGCTGTCGAAATGGCGTTAAACATCTATTACTCACTCACCATAAGTGATTGAAAATAACAGTTCTTGGAGCAGTCCAAGCATAGATCATACATAGTTAAATTGATAGTCATTAAATCTGGGCCCCCTAATTTCCAGATGTATTCACCCTGCCAAGCACTGAATGTAATTTTTTCACAGGGAGCTGAGAGGACCCAATGAGTAACTGTTGAAGCTGCTGAAGAGTCTGGGTCCTTTTCCAAGTCATCAAATAAAAGACTTATAGAATGAATAAACAACTTTAGACAGGCAAAAACCTTGAGCAGGTTACTTGGCTGTGAAATATGACCCTGCAAGTTAGTCTTGAGTATGTTTTTTATAGGCTCTCCATATTTTAGGAGTGCTGCTAACTACACTCAAACAATGTTCTCTGTTTTCTGGGAAGGCAGTAAACCTTAGAAAATAAATAGGATGATGCAGTAATATGATTGGTAGTAGGACCATGAGCATGGCTGGGCACCACTTCATGACTGAGCTGTAACTGGCAGAACACATACCTGAACAGTGCAACTGAATAACTATAAAATCAAGGGAAGGGCCACTGAAACATTCCTTTATGTTTTTAGGCAATATCTAAAATATTAATTCATTTAATTTTTTAAGATTCTGTACTTGGACCATTGTAAATGCTGTTTTGTGGCGTAAAAACAGGCAATGCATACATTTAATAATTTCTAAATGTACTGTAATATTGCCTTGTGTATTTTTGCATGGGGTACACCCGTATTGCACCTTATAAAATCAAAGTTTGGGGTGCATCTTTAATGTTAGGACTTTAACCTATAGAGCAGTGCTAAAGTCACCAACATTAGCTTGAGTTGTCCACGTGAAAACTGGGCTAGTCATTGCGGTTATCACTGATAAATTGACAAACCCAATGCATGCCAAAAGGCTTGGGTGGATCAACACAGGTATATTTCTCTGATTCTGAATTCTTTCACCATTTGAACAATCATGTTTTGCATCTTTTTCATTGAGTTTCTCTCAATCAATCCCTAACATGTCTGAAGGGATATCAGTACAAAATCCCAGTGTAGCTTAAACAAGCAGTGTAGCTTTTAATACATTAGGAGGTGTCTGCTTTGTTCTGATGCTACCTTGATATCTTTATCTAAGTTTTTGATGTGCAAGGTTGATTTAAAATACACTGTGGAATCAACCTATAAGAACGCACCAAATATGTATCTAAAGTAGACCTTAGGGAGTGATCATTTTTTAACAACACGTGTGTGGGGGGGGGGGGTGGTGGGTTTGCACACAGACGCGTAAAAAAGATTCTGACCGTCCCTCTCGAGGGGTCAAAATTTTGTTGACCCCCCACAAGGGCCGAAAATCGCGTGCAAATGCTCCCTTTTAACCTATAATAAAGCATGGGCTTTTTCGCTGAAAACAGGTGAAATTATTGAATTATTATTGAACTGTTGAATCTACAAGGGATCCGTAGGTGGCAGCATGGTGGTACAAGGAATCTGTGTGAAAATAACAACTGATCTCTGGCAACTTTGGGAGGAGGATTTTGCCATTAGCTGTGGCTCCACTACGCGATTTTCTGGTACATTCTCACAAACGTTTGCTCTGAAAATACTTAAGGTAAAGGCTGTTGACATCATTAGAATGTAAACATGAGATTCCAGCCGCCACCTGCTCCAAGTGCAAGTTATTTGTTGATAGAACAGCACTGTTTATTTTCTTATGAGCGGCACTCTGTATACCAACAAAGAATTTCGGCTGGTATCCATTATTAGTTTATCAAAACATAAATTATTTCTGTTTGAAAATTGCATTCAGTGAAAATACACTTTTAGTGATGGTCAACAACCTTTGGAATCTTATGCCATTCCTCAAAATATCTAACAGGTTTGATTCTTAGAGCAGAAACGATCTTCTCTTCACCTAAAGCGATCGGGCAGGTGTTTACATCCCCAGGGGAATAATATTTACATCCCCAGGTAAACAAATACAGACCAAGCTCAACAAATACCTCCCTGAACATTCGATTTCTGCTTGCCATTGGTTACAAAGTACAATGAATTTGTACTGTATAGGTTCTGTTTGTCTCACCTTTTGTGAAAATAGGTGCGATTTTCTGGGATAATCGCGTAGTGGAGCCTCCACTAATATTTCTACATTATTTTTACAGTGCACCATAAAACCCTGCTTCTTAGCCAACTTCTTTCATATGCTAGGAGCAGTTTAGAATAGACTTAGAGGATAATCTATAAGCCCATCTTTTTTTGGCCTTATCTAACTTCTGCTTTGTTCAATCTAATACAATAAAATGCCGGTCATAAACCAGGAGTAGTAAAATGAGAAAAAAAAACCTCCGAGGTCTGCCATCATAGGATGTTCATAAGTCATGGCATGTTATTTTGTTCTATTAAACTACATATACATATTTGGGGACACACCCTCACTTAGGTTAGAGCTGGATTACATGTCCTGTCAGTAACAGATATATTTGCTAGGATATTGTCAATATGGATTATATTTCTGCAAGGAATTTATATCATTTAATGGACACACCCTTCGGTCCAATGACTTGCTTTTTGTGTAAATAATTCATCTGCCCACACTGTCTCCTGCCGAATGAATCTGCACTTCACGGCTTCCATTCAGATTTAAATAGTAGTTAAATCTTTCCATGTTAGGTATCATCTGGCCTTTAAAGAAGCTGAATGAATGTGATTCGAATGAACAAACCAATCAAGCTTTGGAACATTCCTATTAGTTGTCCTAGACTCAGTGCTATTTGACCCATTAAGAAATGTTCTGTCTCAAAACATTTTGGCCACTTCGAAACTGTTCTGTAGTTTAGAATGCTCATGTATATGAGTCGCAACCCTAAGTTATAAGGCCCACCAAGGGTACATTTTTCATGTGTAAGCCATGTCTTATATAAGTGATGAAAAACATTTAGAAAGGGACTTTAAAGAGAGAGAAATAGCTGCTCCCATGAAACAGTCTGCAGGTTGTGTTGCCTAAAAAACTATTTGTTACAGTTCTGTTGTATAATGCTTTCACATTCCCAAACTGAGAACAACCATTGAGATTAAATCAAGAACTTCTGCTTAAAAATTCGTTTCACACCCCACTCAAGAGGGTCAAAATATAGTGCAACTGTTGGCAAGGGCTCGCACTTACCAGTACTAGTGTAAAGTGGTAGCTCTCTTTTAGTAATTATTACTGACAAGTGACATGGTTGCATTGTAGGGTGCTAATGATGATTATGATTTAGAGACAGTCTTGAGGAAAGGTTTTTCGCCATGCAGGCCTTTAAACTTTGGTCCTTCAGATTTGCTGGTCTGAATTAATTTTCAAAGACCTCAAAGAAAACCTTTGTCAGGAAATAACTAAAATCGACATGAAGCCCAAGGTCCTGAGATATAAGCCAGATATTTAATTTCTGCCACCCCTGCAGCCATTTTGCCGCAGCTATAGCCAGTGTCTGTCATATTATCGCATTGACTGGAGATGATGCATACATCCAAAAGAGTCAGGAATTTCTACCAGTGAAAAAAAAAATGAAAACGAGGATGTCGTTCGGGGTCCATCATCTTTATTCCATAACAAAATTTTGCATGTTGAGTACATGATGAAATATATACATGTGGATATGTATACGGTGTACATAAGACATTGATATTATAAATAATCTTTACAGGTAAATTGACTGGAAGCCACATAGAAAGAATCAACCCATGACTATGTGATGATACACAGTGTCTTTTTAACTACATTGGCAGGGTGGATTGTGGCAGTACTTATGAGCATATATTAACAAGGGGTTTCATACAGGCCCCCAGTGGTATTTCTACACATGGTGCACAATAGAAACACACAGCATATACCCTGCTGTGAACTGCATGGAGATATATCTGAGACCCAGCACAGAAAACAGTCTGTGGGACATTTCTCTATAATGTTGATTCGAATTATTGAGAAATGCTCCCCAGAGGATAATGTATGTGACATAAAAACCTCTTCTATCCTCATTCAAATAGAAAGTACAAGTGAGGGAGTCATATGATTGTCTAATGGAATGGTGAACTCTGTTTGAATAAAAATCCCACTTGTGATGGAAACTTCTATTGGGTTAGCTTCCTATAGAGATACATTTGAAGTATGAATAGCTGTGTAGACTGGGCAGATTGATTTACAATTGTGGTAAATCAATATAAACACAAGAGAGAGGATTTTGACATGGTGATATGGAGAGTGGGCTTGAGGCCAAAAGAAGTGTTCATTTTTTCAGAGAAATATGGTCAAAACTTCCAGAGAAGGTAGGTCAACTCATTTCCTTTTGCTTGAGCATTAAAGTTTCCAAGAAATCAACTCTTTAACTGGAAAGACCAAGCTGATTGTGATGTCAACTCACATACCACTAACTCAACTCATATTTACACCAGAATACCGAGCATACATAAATCTCTTTTCAAAAAGGATCTCTAGATCTCTTTTCCTTGGTACAACGTTGTACACACTTTGCCTTTTGGCCTGAAAAAAAATATGAAATATCCTTTGCAAGGTTGAAGATATTGCCCCTGCCTTGGCATCTACCATAAAAATGGTGTAATAAAATAATTCAGGAAAAGAGAGTAACACATATTGGTATAAGGAAGAACAGTAGTAAATCAATATCACTAACTGTGTAGGAAGCTCACATACTGTCATATCTCTCAGGTCCATGGCTGTTAGGATATGACCTATTTTCTCAGGATGGCTATTACATCCTATAAAAACTGTTGCTATTTCCTATACCCTTGTTGGCTGCAAAGGGAACTTACAATGACATATTTTATTTCACACATTCCCCTTAAATAGTCCCATGGATTAAAACAGAACTTAAATCAAAAGGTATAGAGTGGAAAAATATCTAAATATCATAGAACATAGTCTTTTCCTGAGGAGAAATTTGATAAATTCCTGTCCAGCTCATGTTGAAATTCCATATAGATACCATGGCATATAACTGATAAGATACCTGTGTGAACATCTTTTATTAATTTCAATCTAGATGTGGTATAATACATAGATTTACTGCCATCCATGTTTTCATTTTGTTGTGTTCACATATCAAGGAGTATGAGAAATGCAGGAAGATTTATTCTATTGTCATTGTAAACACAAATGAGATCACCCCTTGAACACCCTTTTATGGGAATGTATTCTGTTGAAGGGATCACACAGGGCACTATTTTTGACCCCTCAACAACGTATATCCGTTGCAATCCAGAACATGATCCTCAAATTATTATACCATACAGCAATTTAGATCATGACAGACACCATTTATAAATGTTAAGGTGACATCGCATATGAAAATCCATATTGAAGGTCAGTATTCTATACATATGTATATAGTTCAGAATATTTTTTATATATCTTGGATATCATGCCACTGTCATTTTCTAACATAGCTCACTGTATTAAAGAGGTACCATATGTGACATGTCGGAGTCTATAGCCTTACGTCGATGCAATTGCATATGGTGAGTAGGCCTAAATACCTGGGGTATTTCCGTAACCCAGCCGATTTGGACACCTATCAACAACATGACAGTGTGTTGAGCAATGACTCTCTGGTTATATTGATCTAAACTGAAAGCTTGGCACAATGCTTAGTTATAACATCTCTTCATTTGTTTCCTCTACATACATCTGCAAAAGCCCAATCATAACAACTAGCAACATCTCAGATCTAGTCCATGTATGAGCTCTGAATTTTCCAGTGCCAATTCTGCACAATCATTCAATGGTTTTGAGATCGCTACATGTCTGGGGAACCCAATTCACTTTTCTAGACATTTGGGTCACCCAGCTTAACCTAATCCATTCGGTAAATTCTTGCCACATGCTTAAACACTACTCTAATATATCTCCTCTTAGATATACTAAGCTGGATGCCCAGATGTCTAGTAGCGTGATTCTGATCCCTCCAGACATGTAGCAAATCCAATAGCAGGGAAACTGCAGGATTGGGACCTATATTGTATAAATCTGTCATCTCAGGTCTAGGTGTGATGTGTCCCATATCCCCATCTTGCATTGATTGGCTCACTAGCACAGTTCACACTACATATTGCAATGAAAAGAAGCGTTTATGGCAATACAACTGATTTTCATATCTAACAAGAGGTGTCTTCAATTCTACTTGTGAAGGCACTCTTATGTGTTAGGTGTTTCCTCCCTCTTTACATTAGTGTAGACATAGTAGGTGATGACAAAAGAAGCATCTCCATAGTAGAATAGTGTTGTGTCTTCTATTAGAAACAAAGACTTTTTTCACAAAGATGTGTTGGGATCACACTATAGGCTATCTGTATTAGTGATAGAGTTAAGCACTTGTATTTGAAGCACATCATAGACTCTTCCCAATGGCCTTAAGGTGTGTTCATTGGACATGCTCCTTGGCAATTCTTTTAGTTTACATTTATTATCACAAGTAAACCTATTGTAAAATAAGAGGGAAGAGGAATAATTTGTCATCGTGGATTAGAATATGTGTCTTATGTATAACATATTGCATTGATAATACCTGGAGACTTGGTTATACTATTGATAGACTAAAGAATATCATTTCCTCATAATCATTTTATACAGGAATATGAAATATAGTAAATAATGTTATGAAAGAAAGGAAACGTTACATTGTTTCTGTTGATATGTTTCTCCCTCCACTATGATGATTTTCTCCAACTACTAGTTTGTATATCTACATGAATCGTTTCAAGCCATGTAGGTGTATTTCTGAATAGCTATAGCACAAACCTGTATCTGAAAATGTGGATAACTGATGTATTTAGTTGTTCTTGTAAAGAACCCTTTAGGTACACTGAAACAATACTCTCAAATATAACAGAATGAACCCACAGTATCAGTTTGTGTATCAAAGTCAGTGCATGTATTTTTATGTATTTACAGGATTCAATACACAAATTGCCAAACTAATTGTTATTTATCTACCTAAAGTATGGAAGCACATGCATTGGCAAAATCATGCCAGGCATCCAAGTCTTATAAAGATCTTTCGATGTTCAATTTAAGGTTTGCAGAAAATATAAGAAAAAGCTAAATCTGTTACAAAACATTTCCCAACTGTGAAAATGTCTATGTAGATAAGATACATAGTTGTCGATCTTGTTATATAACAGAGTAACACTGTAGATGTAATCCACGCCTAAAATATGTCAGGGAATCTTTTTATGCATAATGTAAAACCTTAAGAAACCACTCTTTAAAACTGCAATAGAAGCTACATCTGCTAAGAAAACACAATTCATTCAACTCCTCAACTACCACACTCATCCTGTGCGCTACGTCTTCAACACCCCGTTCATTTTTGTACAAAAATCACACAAATCTCAAAATCATGAAAGAAGTTTGTCAATGCGGATATAAAAATGTAGCTAAGAGTGCCCACTTATCTCTTCTCCTAATGAAAGTATACATCTCTCTGTGACATCATTCTCTATATATACCCTTCGTACAGCTAGACTAAAAAGGCGAGGCTGCATGGCATTATGCAAATAAGGCAACAAGGTTCAGGATAAAGACACTACCAATACATGAAGGCATAAATACAAATATTCTTCCACACCCCAAGTGTAAGAGTTTGAGTCCAACTTGGAGCTCTTGAGCAAAGGTATATATATAACCAAACTATCATGTCTGCCCCCTGTAACCCTGCCTAAATTATCAATTTTTAAGAGGCAGTGTCAGCTCTTAGTTTGAAGGTGTCAGGTGAGCTAGCATATAATTATGTGGAGGTGTTTATTTGAGCATAGGTTGTTCAGCCCTGTTTGTCTTAGAAGTCTGACTCCCACACAAAACACTTGTATTTCATCGTTCACACAACCAATCAAATCTGCACACACCAGGGGAACAAGACAATCTACTTTTGGCTTTGTATCATCATAACTAGGCCATTGTTATCAAATTACTGACTGTTTGATGCTTATATATTAAAAGCTGTCACCACTGGAGGGCATTTCCCATTAATTCCCATTATTGAGATATGCCCTCCTCATAGAATTATGATTTACAAGTACATGGGTATCAACCATGTCTCTGGGAGATTTGCTATAACAAAACGGCAAGATGGTTTCTTTTCATGTGATAAACTACTTAACACAACTATGATCCCTGGCATCACAAGCACAGGGGGTTTACTAAATAAAAAAATAAAGAATTCAACAGATTCAGGTGGAGGATGTGGGCTAGAGACATATGCCTAAAAACAAACTCATGGATTCCAGAATGTTGATTTACATATGGCATTGTGTTCTCACTGTCAAATATTGATAAAGGTAATAGGTATGAAATCTCACGCATTGGTTCGATGTGGTTTTTATGAATATTTCCTCGCTGAAGTGCCATAGAATTTGGTGATTTTCCATTTGGCCCAAATGCCAAATCATCCACTCCTTCAAACCTTTTGATAAATAAACTGTACACACATATATACATATTTAGTAATGGCAATTCTATACATTGATAATATATCAATGGTAACAATTTCGTTTTGTGGGATAAATGAGCATCGTTTACATTAAACATTGGCCTGTCAAACATCCATTGTTTTGAACAATAATAAATGTAACTTTTAGGAAATACCAACATTTGCAATTGTCTCAATGTGCATATTTACAGCACATGCCCCAGTATCTCCTTTTTTTCTGAATATGTATATTTGGCATATACTCTGATGTCAGTGTGTAATCAAATTGGATTGGATCCAAGAGAATTAGTGATCAATTCAACATGTGGAATGGCTAAAGGGGTAGGGTGGAGATCTTGGTGGTTGACAGTTCCTTAGGAGACCACCAGATGGCATGCCTAGTCAACTAAGCGATTCTCAAATTGTCAGACCACCTGACCAGCATCCATACAATGTCCATAGCGGGTTCTACTTCCAACAGGTTCTCTCTCCTTCCTTGCTCGATGCATTACTTTCATGAAAGGACATCTCTCGAAGATGATGACACTTCTGGTGAACAAGTATGTCCAACGTTATTTGCAGTTCTAGCTAATACTCTTTGACAGAAGTCTTCAGCAATATTGGCCACCCTGGGCCATGAAGCTCATCCTTCTTCTATTTGATAGCAGAATAATGCCTTTCTGAACACTCTCACCCAGGTTGCACTTCCTTGCATGGAAGCATACAACTGACATGCATCTCAGGTGCCAAAGGACCCAACCCTGGAATAGGTAGGACCACTTAGCCTGCTTTCATCAATGACCCTTAGGTGTTGTCTGCACCACATCAGGGTCCCACATGTCTTATCAGCCAATATCACCAAGCAGGAGGCACAAGGCGGTATGCTGCCTGGCACAAGCTACAGTTCCGACAGTGGGTCTACTTCTACTGTTGTTGTAACCAGGTGGTTGTTAGTCGTAGTTTCCTCGACTGACAGCTCAGGGGAGTCTTTGGAGGGCATATCAGAGCCGTTGGTTGTACTGTCAGAGCGGCACATCATTATCTCTTTGTAGTCCACGATCAGGTCAACGATCTCAGACGCCAACATGTTCTAGATAAAGGCATAAAGTAATCACATTTGAAATGGTGCCTGAAGAAAATTGTCTATTCTTTTCGGTAAGATTGATATATGTCAGTGAAATCGGAGAGAATGGTATGATTAACCTGAAAGCTTTTTTTTATCAGTGTATAGTTACCTTTCTTACAGTTTCACAAGTTAAATCTATACAATATTAAATTCAGTTAAGGGACAACAAGTGGAGGGGAAGCAGGTATTCCACAGCCCAGAAGTGTAAAGAAAAAAAGCAGTATGGAGATAAAGGCGTTTATCCTCTTTGTTGCATAGGTCGAATCCCACTTGGCGAAAAATGGCTGAAATATCTCTGCGATTTTGTGTGTTGAGTTGTATGCCCCTTGTGGGGGCCATAAAATGCAAAGATTGATCAATTTATTCCGAATCCGACAGTGGTTTAGGGTTAAGTTTGCAGTAGTCCTTGCGTTTTATGGCCTCAACAAGGGCCCTACAACACAACAGACAAAATCGCAGAGATATTTCAGCCATATTTCGCCATGTGGGATTCGACCTATACTGCAAAGAAATGTCCAGTGTATTTATAAAAATGATCATATTGACATGGGGTGGCTTCTCACAATACACCAATTCCCCCTCTCGTTATTCCGACTTTAAATTTCTAAACACTAAACCAAAACCTGCAGGATCTGTGTGAAAGGATGAAGTTTTACTTACAGAAGAAGCATTGAGAACAAGTTTTGGGCTGCGTAGGTTGGCAAGTGTGATGACAATAGTCTTAGAGCTGGGCGTGCACTGGGCGATGTCTCGGTAGGCGTATGTGGAGTAAACGGTCTGACCGCGATGTTCCATCAAGTGTATGCCCAGCTGAGAGACGGCTAGCCATACGGTCTGTGGTAGGCTGTCTGAACTACTTTGCTGTAGATTAAATGGAATCAATAAACATACTTCAGTAACAGTCTGACAGGAAAATATAATCTTGTTGTAAGGTAATTAGGCACAGGTACACTGTGCAACAATGATGTCTGCATGAATACGTTTTCTTTTGTCATGAGCAGGGGCAGCATGAATCTGCCATCACACTCTAAATTGAGGGGTTGGAAACCTATAATTGTGCTGAGAAATTTTCCACCCTCAACAAGTAAATCCACCAGGCCTCTTGCACATGAATACAATATAATGGCACCAAAATTAACTAGATTTTGATAGGTTGGCATCCTTTTGCCCTGCAGTATTGACTTTAAAGTGTGCCAATGGGAGCTTGAGCCAGGCCTTATGCTATAGTATGAGTAAGTAGTATATTAATGGGAGTTTGGGCTAGGCATTATGTGTTAGTAATACAGAAATCGGAGGTAGGACCATGCCTTATGTGGTAGTAGTATATAGATGGGAGTTTGGGTAAGGCCTTAGGGTATTGTATATATATATATATATATATATATATATATATATATATATATATATATATATATATATATATATATAGTTTGGGCCAGGCTGTCTGATGTGAAATAGTGTAAGTAATTTATAGATAGGAGTTGGGCAAGGGCTTATTGGATAGAATGAGCAAATAGTATCTAAGCTAATCAGAGCATAAATTTGGTAAACTGCTGTCCTCCGTGTTCTATAAAGTAATGACTTATGTTGTTTAAAAAGTGTTATACCAATTTTCAAGAGCATTTTTTGCATGAGTATATCTGGTTTTGTTAGAGACAAAAACTGTGGCGTTGAGGGAAGACTTAAATTAACATACCATGACCTCAAAAAAGGTGGCACCGTAGAGTGGCCAAAGTTTGAGGACTTCGAGGAAGGCAATGTTGGCACCAACAGGGGTAATACCAGTTAAAGTCTTGTGAATCGCCTGAATATCAGCAATGTTGATTAGCTCTCTCAGATGGCGAGGCAGGATTCTCATCACAGAACTGGAAGAAAAATATGTAAAAGGGTTATCCTTAAAACAATTAAAATACTTCCTCTGATAATTCATAGCAGAATATATGAAGTTCATGCCGAGAATATCAACAGTAGAAAAAAGGACAAATAACATTAAAATGAAATATTTATAACTTACGTGTAATCTAAGTGGTTGGCAAATCCATAGTCACTATATTCTGTTTGTGCTCGTAGAGCACAGAGTCTGATCTGTAAAGCAAGGGTAGAAAAAGAAAATATGTGTAATAAAAGATGATAATGATTTGGATTAATAAGGTACTAATGGATGAATATGGAGGCACGAGTGCTGTATACAGTGATGAAAGTGACCCTCACAGAAATTTAAATGATTTATCAAATGCCCTAAACACCCTTTTTAATGAATAAAACTCACGGAAAAAATACAACCATTGACTCACATAGTTTACTCTCACTATAAACGACTTTGATTGTCATGATGCATTGGGTAGCCCTGGCTATATCATATGAATTCATAAATCATACAGGCATTAAACTGGTTGATGTATCCCAAAAGTTCAGCATGATGCACACCCATGCAGTGGTCTAAAATGCATGTTGGTACTGCATTGATGCATCAAGGGGGCTGTGTACAAATGACGTCATGCAGGAGGGGGGGTCCCACTGCCCATGACCAAGCATGACAAGGGGGGGAGGGGGGTCATGGGCTGCATGACATCATGTCATAAAAAAAACTGCAAGTTGCTTCAATTTTGGCAAGAAAAAAATGATTTGTAAAGGTAGGGAAGTTTAATGCATTCATCTGTTATGAAATATATATTACCTATACAGGCATGCTTTCCTCAGACACCCCACTCAATGATTGTCACTGCCATCAGTGTCAGTGTTGGTCCACTACTCTATCCAACCTCTAAGCCAGGCCCCATACCACTTTGAAATGCCCTTTTAGTTGGACTCATTTAACCAAAGGACCCCATATAGGTTGATCTATGCGGGTAAGAAGTACCTTGTACCCTGGCATTGAGAATTCAGTAGAAAGATTCAAATGACCCAACTTCTATTCTATTTGATAAATTTCACAATTCAAAAACCCATTGGTAATTTAGGGATTGCTCATTACTCATCAACAGGCCTGAGGGGTGGGGTAGATTGCCATACAGACTTGCAGAAATCTGAAAATTTTATGACCCCCTCCCCCTCGGACAGATTGCCCTGGTCGTCCCTCCTGTTCTACAGTAGTTCACAGAAAAGGCATAACATTATATATGTGTAATCATATTACCACACTTGTAATGTTACACTTGTAATTCAGTGAAGCCACTGTAACTGTCGACTAGATCTGATTTCTTCTCTATTTTCCTTTTCTTTACCTCTCGTGAGGATGTGAGGTAACAGGACCTTTACCCCCTGGACATTTGCCCCCAGACATCTACCCCCAAACCATTTACCCCCATGGACATTTACCCCCAGACATCTACCCCAAACCATTTACCCCCATGGATATAATAAAGGTCGAAAAAATTAGGGTAGGTAGTAGGTAGGGTTTTTTTTTAGGTTGGCGCTTCTAGAACTTTTAATTTTTTTTCGACCGATTACCTGAACACAACAATGTTTTTTAGGCTTTACCAATTCACACCCATTATTAGCCCAGCACGGTTTTGGACCAGGGATGGTGGAAAAAGCCTCACCTGTTTCCAGCACCATTAAGTTAACCCAATATATACATGTCCCTTTGAACCATCTCAATTTGCTATACTCTCTTCATGTACTTTGGGCCGGGAGGGGGGGGTATCTCTGCATGATGTCATGTTAAGGGGGGGTCAAGCATTGTATGACAAAACATGACAAGGGGGGGAGGGGGGGGGTCAAAAATGGCCAAAAAAAAGCATGACGTCATTTGTACACAGCCCCAAGACAACTAATATTAGATTGGGTATTGGCTTCATAGTGTCATTAAGTGTGTTCTTACCCTAGTGTAAGGTTAGGCTTCATGGTGAATATACACACACTAGCATAGGGTTAGACCTCCAGCTGCCTTCTGTATCACTCCCCTCTCCCTGCACTGCTGTCCACTTTCACATGCAGCACCTCACGTAGGACTTTAAATAATGTCCTTTGTTCAATCAATCCCCTTGTACCATCCATAGTCTTGTGTAATCTGTCTGCACAATCTTAACTTACAGTGTATGTACTTGCTGGAGGTGGAAGTGGCTACTACTAAGGGTGTCACAGAGCGCATGGTGGTTTGTGGGAGGAGGGGTTGGATGTCCAGAGTTGTCCACACCCTCCCACCTGACCTCCTTAATTCTATTCTCAGTATCTGTGTCAAGGAATATAAGCCCCTCTTCACACTGGGGTTCACTCTGTCTGACTGTAGTACATACATGTATACAAAGCTATGAGAAGCACATTACCATTCATACTTTTCTATGATGGTAGGTATGTCCATATGAGGTAGTTGCTAAGTTAGGTTGTCATAATACATTTTCATGCCATTTATTTAAGAACAGTAGAGGGCCAATCATGGGACTCCTTTTCAGATAGTGCTTGGGTTCTCATGCTGACTGGTGTGTATGTATCCAGCCCTATGGAGTATGAATACAGATGTCTGGGGATTTTATTACCCACAGCTTAAGGGGTTTCAGTAAATCCTGAGAGGGGTAAGGCTCAGTAAGGGGAGTTTGTGGTGGGTGTCAGGATTTCCTGAGGGGAGTGGTTGTACACACTGAGTGTGTGTGGCTCTGACTGGGAGGACTACAGCCATACAGTGGGCCTGTTGGGCCTATTATGAGTGAGGGATCTAACAATGACACATGTAACTTAACTCAAAAAATAGAATATAAGCTCTAGAGACTGATTATTTACAAATATTTAATATTTCAATGACAATAATGAAAAAAGAATTATAGGCACTATAGGAAATGTTATTTTAGTGATTTGTACTTAAAGAAAAAAATATAAAATACTGGTAAAAAGAAAATCCTGATTTTAGGAAACTTCCTGAGGACTTTCATCACAGTATATATCAATGGCTAAAGGCATGATGTGAAGCCGAGTTACTTTCGCCAATGATATACAACACAAGCCATGTCTAAGTGGACCATTATATCTACATGGCTAAAAAAGGTGATTAGAAGTGACTTTTTGGTAAAGAGTTTTAGGCTATTTTTTATGACGTCACATTGAAAAATGGGGCCATGGAGAATTAGACCAAGTTTCTCCATGCCCCTGTGAAGAATGTGTCTTCCCATACTATTTCATAGTAATGCTCATACTCAACATGAAATAAAAAGTAATACTCACAGCATCAGCTTTTGTGACATGGATTTTGCCTTCAAAAACATCGGTAACAGATTGGTGATAGAGCAGGTCGATCTCCACCGGGTCGTTGGCATTCATATACGGCGCTACAAATACCCGCTTCTATAAACAACAAGAGGAATATATTTTAAAAAGATGCTACTGCACAGGTCGTAGGGATGAAATGCCCCCCTTGTGAGAGCAATGTGTGGTGAAAGGTTTTAAACCGTAAACATAGCACTAAGGAAATGGTCACTTTTTCACATCGGGTAGGATATGAGGTGGCGGTGGATTTGAGACCAAAAATCCCTGACTCCTCTTAAGGGGAATAGGAAAATTTCACCCCTTTTGGCGCCCAAAAGATTTCAGACCCGTACGAGGGGGACCGAAATATTTCGAACTCATGTAAAATCCACCAATCCCACACCCTTGTTAAAAAAATGACCACGTGCTAAGGTATCAGTTGTAATTCTTCTAAATTAGAAACAAATGGCAGATAGGCCAGACAGTGCAAGTGGATGTCCACACAAAACAAACAATGTGGATGTCCATGAGGTCCTACCCAAAATTTCATATTTTTCACTCATTTATTAGGCCAGACCCAAACTCCAATTTGTATACTACTTACACATACTACACAGTGTGGTTAAGATATGAGCAGTATTCAGATGGGAGTTTGGGCAAGGTCTTATGCAACATTTGTTAGCGGTATATAAATGGGAGTTTGGATCAGGCATGATCGATGGTCAGTCACATATGGCAAAGTACATGTATGTGTCAATGGGTTTGAGCCAGGTCTTTGGTGTTAGTAGTATATAAATGGACGTTTCGGGCAGGCCTGGTGGTATAGTATGTATAAGTGGTATACAAATGGGAGTTTTAGACAGTCCTATGGGTGCAGTATGGGTTATTAATTTAATTTAGCAGGAATCTGAGGCTTACGGCACCTTACAAAACTTTCCAGAAGAGGGGGGTAAAATTACATAGGATAAGTGCTTAACTGCCCAAAGATAGCCCCTATGCGTGCCTTATAAATTTGCTGTCAAGTCAGGGTGCGTCATATTCACAGTGTAATACGGTAGTTTATAAAACGGCAGCCCATGCACTGCTGCACAGTAGAAGTGACCTTGAGTGCATTATAGGAGTACAGTGCACGCCTGAGCAAGGTCACAGCTTGTCTATCATTCCTGTGGGATATCAGAGGCTTTGGACTTTTAATCAATGTGCTAACATGTTTTATAAAGACAATAGACAACTCATTCTTCATGTCTTGACTCTCTGTTGGACTATAACACACTCTGGTCTCGGGCCTTATGAAGGCCCTCGACCATCGTGCATTATAGTCCAACAGAGAGTCTCAACATGAAGAATATCGTTGCCTATTCTCTAAATATAAATGGGACTATAGGTCAGGCCTTATGGTATAGTGTATGTAAGTAGTATATATAAATTGGAGTTTTAGTGAGTTCTAATGGTATGGCATGTGTCAATGTTAGTAGTACGTATGGGATTTTGTGCCAGGCCTTATTGTAGAATGTGTGTTAGTATTATACAAATGGGAGTCAGGTCTGCTAAATGAATAGTCGCATTGTGTAATATATGTGTAAGTAGTATAGAGATGGGTTTTTGGGTCGGGTCTTTTGTGTCAGTAGTATACATATATGGGAATTTTGGCAAGGAATAACAGAGAGGCAGTCACACTGTGCACAGTATGTCTAAGTAATATACAAATCTTAGTTTGGGTTAGGACTGGGTGCACATAGAACAAAAATGGGAGTTTGGGTCGGGCATCATAGACTTACATTCCTGTTGTGTATAATATGTGTGTAATTAGTATATACATGGGATATGGTATAGGCTTATAATTATAAATACGTTACCCCTTACCTTGAATAGATATCTGAGGTCTTTAGTAGAACATGTGTTGTCCTTGGCCCATTGCTCCCACCTGTACAAACAATCAGCGAGTTTTTCTTCTGGCTTTATGTACTGCTCTGTAAGAATAAGTTGAAAAAATGTTTTCACATTATTGTGTACCTCACACCCTTAAGGTAGGTTATATCAACAGAATCATGGAGAAGAATATCTTCTCCAACTAATTTTCTCCAAGAAATCCAGACCCAATGTTTAAATGTGTGTCACAACTGAACCCCCAACTGCCACTGATGGGCACTATACCAGTGCAGTGCAAAACGGTCAGGATTATTAAAAGAAAAAAAAGAATTGTAAGTTTTTGACACAATTATAGGCCTTCTAAGACTTGCTCTCAAACTGAGGGAGGGGCCCCATGGTTTGAGTCTCTCCTGATCTAATATAGGTAGGCTTCCTGTCAGTTTGAACCTCGCCCCTAATCCCACTCTCTCTCTCTCCTTTTTTATTTGGTCTACCCAAAGAAAAAAAAACTCTCCACTGGCTCACCATAACACTATGTTCTAGCCCACTGAACAGAATGTCATGAAGATCTCAGGAATTTAGACTTGTGAACAATAAAGGAATTGAGAATGTGATTATATCTCCTGGATATACTGACATGCAAAAACATCATATAACCGGGACACTTCTCAAGTGCAGATTCTAAGATTATCTCAAGATTCGTATGAGCATATACCCAGTCACTGTACAGTAAATGGCTTGTTTTTTTTTCTTTTAGTAGAAGGTGAGAAATGCGTTAAATTCTTGAGAATCTCTCTAGTTCGTCTTGAGAACTGGTCACCTTCCCAAATCCATAGCAGAAACTATGAAATTGACCTACCCCATCCGCCAGAGGAGGACTCAAAGATACCATAGCCGTCAGCATCCAGGTGCATGCCTATCCTGGCCTTAACCTGATCCATCACCTCACTGGCCGTGGACACTGAGTCGTACTCCACAGGGATCTGCTGCCCATCGGCCAGGTGTAACAACACTGTGATGGGTTGACTGAAACAGGTAAGGGTTACTCATGGTTAATTGTTAAGTGAGAGTGTAGACACTGATGCACTGCAATGGGGAAAGGTGTTAGTGGTTAGTTTATGCCCGTGGAGGTCTAGTAGGCAAAATGCATTAATGGTTATGTCAAATTTAATAATTGGGTTAGTGCATGATTTACGTCTAGTTTTATAGATGGAAAAGGCATATCATGTCTTAAAAATAAAGAGGTTAGTAAGAATGTGCATTCTGCAACAGTGAACGTTGGATTTTGAATAGGTCTCATTATCTAAGGATGGGAGAAATAATTTTCCCCTTTCTTCTATCTTCCTCTATCTTCCTACTCAGCAAATTGATTGTTATGAATCGTTTTAAAACAAATATTTTATCATAAAATATACTTATCAACTGAACACCAACAATATGTTTAAAAGTACATAATGCCATTCTTTGCACAACATAGTCCATCATGAAAGTTGACACCTTTTACATGCAAGATATATATGGAAGACGAAATTTATCCATCATAGAACAGGGATATTCAAACCTCCCTGTGCCCAGATATTTCATACATTTAAGACCTCGAAGGAAAATTGCATTCAGTGTACATATGGATGAATCAGGCTCTTGCTGCTGAATTGTGCAAATATTATGTGCATTGAATATAAGTAGTGTGGTTTTAATTCTAAGCTATAATTATTCCGTGCAAGTAAATGTTTATTATATGAATTTAGAAGTAGAATATTTATTTAAAGTCCATTGATTTGAGCTTTGAGTCTAACGGATATTTTAATATCACCATTTACAATATAATAATATTTATCTACTTTAACCAGCATATTTATGTCCCAGTGCAATAAACAGGATACAATTAGATAATTATCTTGATTCCAAACCCCTACTGTCCCTTTAAGGTTGCATATTATATCTTCCCATGCAATGCGTTTTACAATTTTACCGATGAAAGATAAAATGATCTCTTGGAATAATGGTTAAGGTATTTAAATACTGATACAACACTGAAGTAAATAATTATGTAATCACATTAATTTAATTAAAATATACATATTCTTCGATACCGCGCTTAACTTGTGTAGTGTTCAATATTGCTTGAACCCAGCCTCCTCCGTGTTTCTTTTTCTTTTATGGGGACTAATTTCCCATAGGCTCCTGTGTCACTATTCCTTAGATCTTTGATTAAGAATGCATCTCAAAGTGTGCTGCAACCTATTCCTATGTGGATATAATAGTGAAAGCTACACTAGCCAAGCGCATTTCTGGTGGGTCAAATATTATGGGTACGCCTATGAGCTTGGGGCCCTAAAATAGGGACCACAAGTGCAAGAACAATGCTTCATCCTTTTTCATTGTCCCTTTGATAAAATAAAAGAATTCTATATAAAAGAGGTAAAGATTTCTATCTGGTGGAAACGTAAGAGATTGTCAAGAGTAGAGGCTAGGATCACCTTCGTCCTGATTGAGCACGAGCGTACTCTTGTTGGGTCATAGGTTCCAGAATTTCATGACCTATGTCGTTCCTGAGACGGAACAAGATGAGGTTCAGGCAAGGATAGAAAGTTCAAGAGATAAATAGAAATATCAATATATAAATGGATTAAGCATACATTTAGAGTCGCGCTGCGGCTTTATGTAACCCCCTAAGCCCTAACTTTCAACCCAAATTAAAATGCTGGGTAGCGTTTTGTAACTCATACACGCGCTTGGCGATAAGGGTTAAAATGAGGATACTTATGAAATTATTCAAGCTAAGGGTATAATCAGGAGGATGATAGTTGCAGCAAAATTAGTTTGAAATACAATATGATAGTTCAGAGATTTTAGGCAGGCAGCATACAGAAATTTGTCAGTTCATGTATAAATATATATTTTTTTTTGTTTTATTCTGCTTAGTAGGTTTTTCATAAATGATCATAATCCGCAATTCAGTTTATGCATTTGTGGAATAACCCCTTAAGAGCGTCATTGACAGAAAGCTATGCCTTATGCCCGATTTTCAGCATATTTCTTTAATACCCTTTAAGGGCCGCTGATGCATTAATGCATCATGCCCATTGGTCGTCATGATGCACCAATGAAGTGCTGGCGAGATAACTTGCCAGCAATTCATTGAAGCATCATGCCGACCAATAGGCATGATGCATTAATGCATCAGCGGCCCTTAAAAGCTTGAATATTGAGGTCACTGGACCCATTCGCCTTTCTCATGCTGAGAGATCTAAATGGTGTCTTTATTCTTTTTGCATAAAAGCAAAAATCAGTTTCATAGATCCTAACATTGAAGGAATTTGCTTAATAAATCGACCACAAGGCACTTAAAAGTGTGTCAAGGACCCGCTTAACCCTTTAAGTTCTAAAATATCAACCCATATTACAGACAGGAATAGACTCCATTGTAAAACAAGCTTAATTATGTTTTAATGGGATTAGGCCCTCTATGTAACTGTTGATAATTAACCGATCATCTTGTGGAAATTTATTCTTTCTAGTAAATTATTAAAATACTAAGCTGTTGAGAATGCAATGGTTAATTCATAAGAAAAGCCAGTTAAAACATAGTTTAGCAATAAAGCAATGGCTAGAAATAATGTATATAATTATCTCTGTGAAACCTACGAAACATGAACCTGCCTATGTTAGGAAATATGTAGATAATTAAGATAAGAAGTCATAGTTCAATAGCGTGGTCATGCTTAATAGAAGGTTATCAACTACTGCCTCATAAAGATCTAATCAGATTCAAGCGATAGATATTGAAATACAGTTTCACATCTAAATAATCATAGAGGAGAAGATACTTGAACAGTTGAATATCCATACATCTGTAGCCAGTCAATATATTTCTATATGTTTCGTAAGGTAATCCAAAATGTTATTTTTTGTCAAGTTTCTAAAGTATAAATCCAGATGATTACCATTTTGTGACACAGACGACTTCTTTGTACGACGGTGGGAATTTTCTGCCCTTATTGGCGTAAGTTCGATACAAACTCTGCAAGGAATCAGAAACAATATCTTAAAATAGAATCAAGGTCAGACAGCTCATCAAGGCATAAAATTAACTATAGCAAACCTCGTAAAAACACGTGTGTATACACATCTGATTGCAGCTTTGATAGATTAACAGACCTATAACGCAGATCTCAAGCACAGGCCAGGAATCATGTGTGTGAGTGAGGGTCTGGTTTGCTGCAATATTGTCCACACATACAAGTGCCCCCCCCCTTGGTGTGTTGACTCAGGCAATTTATTATGTATAGAACTCCACAGATCCCTTATTACACCACGGGGGATATAATTTTTTTCTCGCTTCCGCACACAAAAAAAAACACCTCCTCTTGATAAATAATCCCCTATCCCTTATCCCCTATACTGATATATAATATTCCAACGAATATTCCCAAAAAAACAAACACTAAGGCTAATGAAATATTTAGTAATTTTTGGCCCATCTCTCAGCACTGTGACCTACTTCTTGGGGGAACCGCCCAAGGCTACCCACCCCCCCCCCTTTGAGTCTTTTTTGTTGCCTATGAGTTGTCAGCTCACCTTTAGACAGAACTTGGCACAGCGTCCCTCCTCTGTGTGGGTGATAAGGGCATGACGCCGTAGGTGGAGGTTCAGGTAGTGTACGATCAGCTGATTGGGCGGTAACATGACGCACGTCGCCATCAACATCAGGTGCCAATAGCGCAGTGCAGGCCGATTGTTGGGCTCTGTAAGGAGAGGAAATACAGTGGTTGAATTCAATATATTACTTAGGGCAACATACCGTAATCTCCCGCGTATAAGGCACGCCTTATACGCGGCGGTTTCAGTTCTCATTGCATCCACAAGGGGGACTCCAAGACCTTTCTTTTGATATGTTACATGCCCCCCCGTAGCCATAACAGGATATATGGGGGCCCAGGGGGGTTCATGGGGCCCACGTTACACATAGGTCTTTGAATTTTGAAAATTCATTCAGTAGAACCAAAGTTATGAAATTTTCATTTTTATGAGAATGTTCCAAAACTCTAGGTGCGCCTTATACACGGGCTGCGCCTTATATGGTAGCATTTAATTGACAGGAAATCTATTATGTGACATAACAGACAAAAATCACTGCTTAAATCGGCTACAAAATGTCTACCAAATCTCAGGTATAATTATGTGTGTGATTGCATAGAGGCCAATCTCTCAGAGCGGTATCTCTGACAACACCATACCTCTCCAGTAAGTTAATCAAATCGTCAATGAATTTTGAAATCGTCAGTTATATTGAAATAAAGCCCTGGCGTTAAGCATTGATCAATGCCCCAATAAATATGACGCATCTACACATCTCAGATCAGGATTTTTTTTTAAGAGTTAGGCCTAACTTAAGTATAGTTTTCTCCTAGCTTTAGTTGATATTAGCCAATTTTACTTTTTTACATGTATCAAAATAAAGGGTTCTAACTGATTATAGTTTCAAACACTATTTGAATCTGTGCGAATTTGTCGCATCCATCAGTTCGAACCTGGGGTTCCTATATAACTCACCAGGTGGCGTGTCTGTGGTTTGTTTGATAAGTTGGAGGTAGAACTCGTTACAGATGTCATCACTCTCCATACACTTTGTTACCAGCGTCTGTACAACACCCACCAGGTCTATGTCCTCCAGGACGGCTACGGGTGGAGAGCGAGAACTATAGACAGTTTTAATAACAATAAGGTTAAATCAAAATAATAAGTGCTTTTTTCTTAGGTCAGAAAAATGTGACTCTAAAATTAGCTAATACTGGCCGAGAAAAACAAGGAATACCGTACTTTTGTTGTTGTTTTTTTAACCCAGGAAAATTAATATAACCCAATAGGAAATATCAACAGAAATGAAATTGGGAATTTTTGGTAAACTATAAAATGTGGCATCTCTGTGCAAAACAAGGCCGACCTAGATATCTTTAACAATTTACTTAGGCAATTCTGGAGCTCATGGTTTTAGTCTTCATTATTACGATGATACTTATGTCTGGAAATACACCCCTCCCCTCCCAAATGGCCAAAGTCCTGAGTTACTCAGCACATGCTCATACACTAACCTACAGATTCCAAACCCGTGTAGACAAGAGTAGAGTTAAATATCCGTATGGCTACATCCTCCATGTCATGGTCCTCAAACGGCATGATGGACGTCCTGAAGGGCAGCTTGGAGTACTGCCAGAAGGCTGACTTAACGTCTACGTCATCGTCCGTCCTCTCCAGGCCACACGCCCTGCCGGACAGTCTGGAGAACCAAGAGCGATACCTATTGGCGCTTTGGGATGACCCACCCGTTACAGCTACCTGCACCATCATCATTGATACATATAGGCGTAATAATATAGAGCTCTATGATTCTACATGACAACTAAATAGGGGACTAGACTATATTCACAATAATACAGAAAGAGGGAAGTGGGAATGCATTACCAACTCAGCTCACGGCTTCCATAGATTAAAGGTGGCATGGAAGTTAGGGGTGTATAATGCCAACTTTTTAGATGGTATAAAATCTTTTGGGACGCCTGATACTTTGCCCTCTCTTTGTGTGGGAATATTCCATATTACAATGTCTTATATAGATTTGGTCCCATTAATCAGATGAGTACAAAACTATATTTGATGAACATCAATTAAAGATTCAATGTTTCATTGTTGTCCAAACACCCGGGTTAAAACACCAAATTGTCAGGTCTCAAGTTTTAGAAGGCATAATTAGCACACAGACACACAGTACGGATTTGAAATCGTTATCAGGATGTTTTAAAGCCAATTCACTTAATCAAATCCGAAGTAAGTATTCTAGATTCCATGTAATAACCAGAAAATGTTTTTCTTTTAGCCTTAGATATTTCGAAAAGTTGTAGGAGGGGATTTCACTTAGTAAATTTCACAAATCTAAAATATGTGTATTTAAGAATGATCATAATACCATTGCGTTAATTGCTCTCATGGTAGGAGTCAATACCTGTGACTGACGGTAAACAGGTGCAAATATCCACATCAATATTGGAATATGGGGGATAGTGGCAACATAGCAGACCCTATCATGTAGCCTATAAAGCAAAACTATTAATTTAACTCAACTAGAAGGTTATGGACGATGCAGTAACACAAGGGATTAGAATCAGCGACTTGAAATTATTGCAGAAACTAGATCCAGTTACAAATCTAAATTCCATGTTTACTAGGAACGCGAAATGATCAAATTAGAGATATTTAATCAAAATGAATACAGCCATGAAAAGATGTCACTATAGCCAAACTCAAATGGTCAGTCATATTTAGAAATATCAATACCAACACTGTGGAAACATCAGGCATGTACAGCATACAACTGTGGACAAAAGCACGCCAAGTCAAAGCTTGAGATGATGGTGTAGGTAGCATGGAGAGGTTATCACTATAGAGATAGCATGCTGATATCAGAAATGATAAGGAGTAAGAACACAGGGTGATTTAGCTTAATGGGTCCACCAGATTAAGGTATAGAACTGCATCAGAGTGGGAAATGAATTCGGTGAATTTCCTCCCACAAGGTCATGATGTCACACTGAGAAATAGGGCCTTCAACGTGAGTAGCATAAAATAGATGAGGCAATATCTGGCACATTCCACTGGAACAGACACTTCATGTTGACAACTTCTGGGTCTGCCATTCAGGAGAACGCGTGCCTAGATGACAATTTAAACTTGACAGCTCGTTTACCTTACGCTGCTCACTTAGAAGACCCTAATGATCCCATATCTGTTGTGTGTTGGTGCATAGTAAGAACAAACTGTCTTACTTCAAGTGACACACTCAGACAAATTTGATGTAGACAATTTCATGTAGATGTAAGGTGGCTTGGGAGAAATGAAATAAAATAAATCAAAATATGGGCGTACTTGTTATCACATCAATAATGAAAGTTCATAACTTGAGCTTTTAGTCTCATGTTTCTGATTGTAATCCGAGAAAGGAGTAGTTATTCTTGGGAGAGAATACATTACACTTGAAATCAGAGTATAAGCTAGAGAACAAACCTGCTTAATTATGATCTGAACATTTTAATAACTAACCAAAGTTAATTCCATTCTGTTTTAATGGTTTACAGTATGCAACCTTGTATCCTAAATAGACACACCAATCTGAATCTTAATGCCAATGATAATCTCAATCTCAAGCACAGATAACTCACTCCTTCTTGCAATGCACACGTACACAGATGAGCAACATGTGAACATATGCCATTAATAAAGACTGAAATGAAACTAAGAACTTTAGGATGTGCTCTAAAGCTGATTCGCCCAAAGGGATAAATCTCATATTCTTCTCTTGCAATCTTAGCCAACTTGAAGGGGATTTTTATGTACAATGAAGGCTTAAAAATAAAATAATTCTCTTGATGGTAGATTACATAGTAGGTTTAGGGGAATGGCGTGGGTTTCACAAAATGCTTCTATAGGAGTTCTACAGGGTGCAGACTGAGTAAGTTCACCCCAGTGGTACTTGGCAAACTTGGTCACACTTTATCCCTTCAAAAGCTGTTAATGCATTAATGCATCATGCCCATTGGTAGTCATGGTACATGAATGCAGCCATGGTGAATAACCCACCAGGGCTACATTCAAGCATCATGTCCACCCTATGGGGTTGATACACTCCCAGAGGGACGGTACGATACACCAATGAAGTGCTGCCAAGTAGACTCGTCTGCACTCCATTGGTCGGCATGTATGCAATTAATGCATTAGCGGCCCCTAAAAGGGTAATAGAGGGATTCACCACAGAAAGCATGGTTACAAGATAGAAAACTGGGCAGGGAAAGGGAAGCCACAAGAAGCCCAGCCAACCCACCTGCAAAACAGGTTGTTAGCACTGCAACATGCCAGATGAACAGCTTAGAATAGTGTTTTGTTTTAACCTCTATAACATAACCTCTATAACATCATTTGTATTGCATAGAGGCAATAATGCCAATTAGCACTACTGAGAAATACCCTCCAGGCCATCCTGTAAAATTAGATTGAATATTTCTCCAAAATACAAATTACTGTGATAACTTAGTAAAGAGAAATTGATTTTATGAAGAAGAAAGAAATGTTAGAGAAGAAATTATTAGTAGTACCTAGCCTTGAAGTCGTTATTACACCAAAAGATATTTTAAATTTGTGGTTTAAAAGATTTCAGGATACCTGATTGAACTTTGTAACATATTTAGGATGGAAAACATATATTTTTAAACACTCCAGCTAACATAGCAGAAATATAAAGAGGTTACAACTATAGGTATATCCTTAATCAGTGGAGTCATAAATCTAGCACACAGATCTATACGGTAGTGGAATGATTATTCCATTGTTTTCTGATAGTTTTTCTTCATAAAGCCCATTAGAACCTACTTTTGACGGGATCAACACAAAGAAAATCAAGAGGGACGAAAATCTCAGTGCACAAAAGAAAAATACAAATCTAATGTACATATTATATCAGCATTTTCTGGTTTATATTGAAATAGATATCTTATAAAAATTATCCACAGAAAGAATAGTTGTAACCCTACACAACTCTCTAAACCAATTCTGCGATATAAAATAGATTATTTGACCTACAACAACCTATAGATATCCTAGACTACAACACTAAAACCATGGCATCATAGTCTCTGTATAGGGTACTTACTTTTTAAAAGCTGATTTGATGAGACTAATGCCTTGTTCTGGTGGTCTAGTTACTACACCACTTGTAACCAGTAACTTGCGAACTTCCATGATGTCATCGTACATCTTCAGCCAATCGGCATCTGATGGCTTCCACTAGTGGGGGATTCATGTTAGACACATGTTATCATCTGATTGTTATGGCCTTTAAAACACTTTACATTTAGTTAACATAGATTACTAAAACAGTGATTCACCGCAGAGGGATACCTGGTTGAATCAACAGACACCCCCTCGAGTGTGTGGTGGCATTTGAGAACACTCTACTATCACCCAGCGTACTTTTTAGAATGCCCCACCCATATTAGTGGAAAGTCATGATGTCTTGAAGTTAGAGCATTTGCAGTTTGGGGTCAGTCTTATCAGAAACATGCAGGGCCATAATGCTAAATGATCTTGACGTTGCATACTCAACATCCCTGTATCCTTACCAAGAGATTAAAGGATATACATAACACATTAAAAAAAAATACATGGTAGTTTATACCCTTGAAGAAGGTACTGAAACATCAAAGTCCATAATCATTTATTTCTGATAAATAGTATCCAAATCTTTAATCAATGGGTTATGAAAACAAACAATACGTACGAGTTTTTGGGCGGTTTGTTGTTGCAGTACTTGCTCCCCAGTGAAATGCCTACGACTATAAGCCTGGAGAAGAAATGCCATGTCCTCTACGTCATAACACTCAAACATATAGCACTTTTGTTGACTAACGATATCGTCTTTTAACTGAATTGTGAGCATATTGTCCTCAATGTCTACTCGTATCTGGTCAATGAGAGTGTATTTGAACTCGAACAGTATACTTTTTTCCTGAAGACTGACGAATTTTATGTCATTGGGCCCCACGGCCAATACAAATTCGATTCCGTATTGCCAGAATCCTCGATAATGGGCGAAGAACTTTATACATCCGTACAGGGGGAAATGAGATATAATGGCTAGGTAGCGGATTTTGGCCTCCAGTTCCGATTTGCCAAATCCATATTTCTGAAAAAAAAGTGAGGAAAATGAGATTAACCGAGGACCTTTCATTAACAGTCAAATGCCTTCTAGGTCAATGTTTAAATACATTATAAAGATATAATTATTATCAAAGCCTAATAGGTGAACCTGATAACAAAGCACTGTCTACTGAAGGTCATAACATAGGACATATTGTTGAGATATTTCCATTACTGATTCTCAAAATAGGATTTGTCTACTGGTAAATGCGATTAGAAAAGAAGTACATCACTGCTTTAAGCGATATGCATGACCTTTCAAATTGATCTGGAGGTTGATTCATAAAAACTGGCGATGCAGCATTGACATTATGGTAATATAAGAATAAAAAGTCAGTCAGTAGTTGTTATTTCTACATCAATTTGAATGCCAGTTTTGCCTAACACTGGAATTGCACACCACGCAAATCCACAATTCCCCTCCTTTACTAAAATATCGCTTGTAAATGTATAGATCTATTGACAACAAAATCACCGTCACTTTTGATGCATCACCCTCCAGCAGTAAGTCTACCTTATGTGCATTGGCTATGGCTGCCTTCCAGTCTATGTCCTCAGTCAAAAGAACTCTTTGACACAGGTAGTCTTCCTCATCGTCATACCTGTAGGGAGTAGAGCTGATTATTATTGTCTATTGTAGGGCAAAGTGGCAATATAGCACTGTCATAGGCTCATATTTATAGTTAAGACAACCTATGTTTAGACTTTGTAGAAGAGAATAATACCATGATTAGAAAGTCACATATATATGGCATGAAATAGAATTTACCAGGAAAGGAAATTGTCGTTTTTCATAATATGAATAATCGCCTACTAATATATTTGAATGCTTCTGAAAATTATGTCTTAGTAATAAGTACAATGTGTTTTCATAATTTCAATATCAATTATATTACTCAATGAATAAAAATAACACTTTGATTGCCCATAAACCCTTTGTTCTTCTTTTATTATGTGTATTTCTCATTATAGGGAATCTTTTGTCGGATTAATTTACATGATGGCACAGACTGTATTACCATATAGCTTTTGCTTTTAACTTCAATCCATAGAGACAAATTCATTTATGGAAGTGGATATAACTTATAAATAAACCAAAGACAGCATGCCAAAAAAACTCCCAAAGGAAATGGTGAATTTGTAAAGTATCTACGTGTGAACTACAGAAAGAAAGAAAGTTAAATTGAAAGTATTCAGAACTGGTATATATAGCAAAGTAATAAACTAGAATGAAACATGATAACTGAAGGTCACCAAGATAAAATCACGAGTTACCTCCTGAAAGAAATGCACACAACCACAGAAACCTACCAAGCGGATAGACAAAGAGACAGAGCAGTAGAGAAGGGACAGGGTCTATAGATAGATAGATAGATAGATGGACAAATAGAGAGAGGTATAACGCCTGTGGGGCACTAATGAGTACACAGCTACACACAAAAAATAGAGGGTCCTTAGGGTCTTCTAACTGGGCAGCATATGAACAAGCTGAAACCCATAAAATCTAATTTGTCACACTGGCAAATGCTGTTCATCCTGACGACTTCAGATGTCCTACTTGATGACCCTACTTGATGACCCTACTTGATGACCCTACTTGATGACCCTACTTGATGACCTTTGAGTGATTGGATGTACAGTGGCTGATCCATGGTGTTATAAAGAAGGGGACGCTCCCTTCATTTCACCTGTACTTATGGCTTAATATGAGGCTTAAAAGAGACAAATGAACCTTTAACTATAGGCACAAAGCAGGGAACACGCGTGCCTGCCTAAATCTGCCAATGCATGTAAAATCTTTAACCTCCAGGCACAGACGTTGTTTAGATGAAGAGTCTGTGCCAGGTATGACAAGTTAAATTAGACAGGTTTTGCCTTGTTTATTTCACGCTGCTCAGTATAAAGACCCTATATCTTTTTTTTCAGTGTATAGAGTACCCGAAGCAAAAGCCTATAATGGTAATAATAAGCACGTCCGTGCACGTGCGTTAACGTGTACCAGAGTAGATCGCACCTGTTGGCCTTGGTGTCATCGTAGTCACCATGTATGACCTGGGCCTGAAGACCTGCCAACTGCACGGCCACAGACACCGGGATGGAATACTCGTCAACCTGTGGGGGTTGAACAGGAGGGACAGGGTTACGTTAAGTTTTGTACAGAATACAACAGGCAATGAATGCATAAACCCTCAAGGTGGGTAGATTAATCTACCCTAACATTAAGGATTTCCACTGGATCTAATGCCCCAATCGGGGCCAGTAGAGAGCCTTTGTACCACCTAATGAATCCGATGGACTTACAAAAGGAAAAGTTGACTTTCACCTGATTGAATCGGGAGACCATGGGCTACAAGCATTTTTGAGATTGCTGCAAATACCCCCATTGTGTTGTCCCCTAATGAAATCAGGGACAATATTCTTTGGTGGAATACCGGGTCTAGAAAGAATCATAAACCCAAATCCTTTTGTTTTCAAGATGGCGTATGTCTGTAATGAATGAACTTCCCAACATGTAGAAGGCTTCATGGAGAAAGAATTCCTTTTTGATGTCAAATCTATCAGTAAACTATACAGTAATGGTATAGTACTTCATTCTAACTGTGTCATTTCTTAAGGTACTACGAATACACACAACACTACGGTTGCAAATTCAAGTTCTATTCCTGTGGCGTTTTTGTGGGACTTGAGCAGTCATAGTGTATTAAGAAATAACCTCAGATGCTTATAGATATACTTACTATGAGACACTTTTAGTGGCCCCAGCAATGGCTTTTAAAGCACTACTTACCTGTGCATTATGATGCAATGCCTGTGCATACAGTAGATGGTACTCCACAGGGTCGTTGGGGATCTCCGGTAGTGGTCTGAAGATCCGTTTGCAGAATATGAGCTTTCCATATTCATGTACCTGGACCCCAGTCACTGCTGGCATCTTCTTAGGAGACCCTACGTTTGCCAGAGCCCGCTGTTTTCTATACAAGCCCAACCAAGGATAGTGACCATGTCATTTGATAATAAATCACATACTTAACTCAACATGAGAAGAACTTTAGTGAACAGTATTTTCATTTTAAATGAAATAAAATAAAAATACAATTGCACTTCAAAGCCTAGAATGTCTTGAAATGATAAAAGCATCTATGCTTTTATAGAACTAAAGTTTTATTAGTGGCGGTGAATTGACACCATGTGGTTTGAATTACACAATCTATCAGGTGGGATGTTAGAGCTTGAAGCCAAGTATTTCAATTGATTAATCATTGTACTACTTTGAGACAATTTGGGTAAGTAAACAACGTAAATTTTAACTACAAGCTGGAATTGTAATTTAGTAAATAGTATAACATTAGTTTTGCCAAATTGAAGCACTACAACTTATAGAAGATGAGGAGGAAATATTGAATATATGTGTAGTCAAATTATTAGAGTTAGTAAATTTATGTATAAAACAAACTGCATCGATGCCTTATAATATAAACCAGAGTATCTTCAACTGTAAACTAGAGTGATGCTGCTAGCTAGTACGGGAATGAAGAAGTTAGATACAAGAAGCGGTTATAATAATGGTATGGTGATAGTAGCTTGTACAAGTAATCTAAATGCAAGGCCTCTCTGCTGTACCGATTTTCTTCTCCTTATTATTAATTCTCAGTGCGCCAGGATGATGATGACTAGGTGCTGCTTGGACGACTAGTCCACATACTCTCAGAGACTACAATTATTGACAAGGACGATGTTGCCATGGTATCTAGTTGTGAGCATGTGCAATGGTGAAAATACCAATGGACGAGCGACAACTTGGTCAGGTTCATGAAGGGAGTGAGAGGTGGGGATAGGGGAAAGGGAGAGGACAGGGAGTCGGGGATTCATGTTAATACTTTAAGGGCCGCTAATGCATTCATGCATCATGCCCATTGGTCGTCATGATGCATGACTGCAACGCTGACATGTAACTTGGAAGGGTTACATTCATGCATCATGCCGACTCTGCAGGGTTAGTACAGTCCCGGAGAGCCAACATTATGCTCCAATAAAGTGCTGGGAGCAGTATCACTGGCACTTTATTGGTGCATCATGCCAACCAGTGTTCATGATGCAATCCTGCATCAGCTGCCCTTAAAGGGTTAATACTTTGGGAAGGTGCACAGTGTGAAAGAATGATGATTGGGTTATGATAATACCATGGCACTGTCTATGTACATGTTACTCTACAAGAACTTTAGCTCCTTCCATAACATGAGTGCAATCCTAACCCTTTAAGGGGCAATGATGCATCAATGCATCATGGCCATTGGTCGTCATGATGCACCAATGAAGTGCTGGCGAGACTGCTTGCCAGCACTTCATTGCAGCATCATGCCTACCATTCGGGTTTATATGTATCAACCCCCGTAGGGTTGGCATGATTCACCAATGAAGTGCGAGCAGTCTCACCAGCACTTCATTGGTGCATCATGATGACCGATGGGCATGATGCACTCCTGCATCACTGGCCTTTAAAGTGTTAAAAGATGCTGTGGTATCAGGGATACATAACCCCTCCACACCATTCATCGACCATACAATCATGCTATGGAAATTGTTCAGACCAGCCAACAAAGTCAACAAAAACCACATGCTAATTATTCATAATGGTAGGATGGACGTTATACAACAAGAATCGTCATAAACCCATTGGAATTAGACACAGAAACAATGAGCATACATGGAAAAGGTGCTGCCATTCTAACGAGACAAAAACTACCTTAAACCCAGAAATTGAGGAAGTTTAACAATACCTGTGGAAAAATTTGGAAATTGGGTACCTCCTGCCTGAAGGCCTACCCTGCTTGCTTTAATTTTGAAACAATTCAAATTGGTCAATGTTACTGCTGAATTAACAATGATTCGTCCATTGTATTTCTTATGGGATAGGATAACAAAACTAAGGATATCATTTTCGATGATTAAGAATAAGCACTATTTTTAAAATACTAATTTGCAATCACAAAGGAATGAAATACTTATTGTAGTGAATTATAATAGCGAAATCGGAATCTCGATATAATCAGCTTTTAATTGATACGTTATATCTAATCAATATTCTCAATATTCTATGAAAGCCAAATCAAAGTAATTAGCCAATATCCTAGTTATTTACTACAGTGTTGTAAGCCTACTACCGGTACTATGTTAATATAGTAAATGTTCAGAATAGTAGCTTAATTTATAAATGGAAACTATGGATATGACTTATAATTGGGTAATTACAGAAAACCTCAATATCTACATCAGAGGTAACTATTTTACTTTGCAAAAAGAAAGTGAGGACTACGCACTGAACACACCAAATCTCATCAGTGAAGTTTAGATTGTATACCAATTCAAACATTCTCTTTTTTGATTGATCAATTACAACCTTGATATTGCTAACTGTATTTTTTTTAATGAATCATAGTTTGATTAATTTGAATATTCTCGTAGGGAGTCATAGTGATGAGGATGCAACACAATTATGAAACTCAGAAGAAAATATATCTAAAGCAACACTATTTGGATGAAATATACCAACCAAGGAAGTTTCTCTTGTATATGCCTAGAAATGAGGATATTGCCAAAAAGAGGGTAAAGCCAACGTACATTTATCCAGTCCAGACTATTAATTAAACAGTTTTTAATGTGATACAAATATTGGCTTTTTTTCAGCTGTAATCAGGACTGGACAAATGGAGCGGGCTTCAACCCATACGACATCAAACATTGAAAATAATCTGCAGATATTTGGGTTACAAAATGAACTAGACTTGAACAGTTAAGTATGATGTAATGATAATAGAGATAACAACACCCGTAGGTATCTGCATGCTCAGCAGGTAGACATATAACCCAATGGCTGATAACGTCTGGTCTGAGAACCAAATATATTCAAAGGGTGCTGGGACATATTTAACATGATATATAATATATATAATTGGACATTTGCACAGAATAGGTCTGATTTACTCTCCAATACAGACATGTCAATTAGCCCACCGATGCATCGATGCATTATTCCCATTGGTCGGCATGATGCACCACTCCCATTGGTCGGCATGATGCATGAATCCAGCCCTGGGAACTAACTCGCCAAGACTCCGTTCAAGCATCATGCTGACCGTACAGGTTTGATACACTGCTAGAAGATCGGCATGATGCCTAATGGAGTGCTGGCAACAAGACTCGCCAGCACTTCATTGGCGCATCATGCCAGCCAATGAGCATGATGCACTTCTGCATCAGCGGCATTCAAATGGTTAGGGAAACATTTTTCTTTCAGAAATTCTGCAAATAGGGATTTTGTAAAAGCCACTGAAAGTGCATATAGAGTATGAAAAAAGTTTGCATTTGTTGATACTAGAGCAAAATGGCTGACATGTCTGTGAGTTAACCAAATATGGGCATTGAACAAAGTTATAAAACATATCCAGAAATAAGCGATAGACACCAAACTCTACACTCTAGGACTTTGATACTAGATACAGTTACACTTTTCTAGATTTTACAACATGAATTGGTATTTTCGCCATCTGAACAAGTCCTTTTTGTCCCTTATCCCTCTCTGTATGTATTGGGTAAGTATTACCATAGCACTTCTATTATAATCTAGAGTAGAATTGGAGCAGAGTAAGAGTCAATATTAATGTTAATGTTATATATAGGACTTGTTACTTACACCTCCCAGTCTGATATGATGTCTGCTAAACATTCTGTCTCCTTGATGTAACGATCGTGCTCAGGTGTGCTCTGTGAAGGGTAAATACAAAAGGAGTCAGATTCAACATAGATTATATCAAAAGCAGAAATGAACGCCAAACACATATATCTGAAAATCGTCAAAGCTGTAACTATCGCTAGAAAAATCCCATACTTTACAGAAAGAATTCAAAGGGAGTGGTCATGTTCTTAACGGGTCGAGAGGGGATATAGGTTGGGACAATAGAGACTTTAAGATTTGCCTACTTGTAACGTATACGGCAACGTCTAACCTATCGTTTCCTATCATTCTAGACGTACACGTTACCGTACAAGTCTCTAATATCTATTCAGACTCCTTGTGAGAGGGCACAATTGTTTTTTTTTTTGTTTTTTTTTATTATTATTTTTTTTTCAAAATAGCTGTGTTTCTCACGAATAAGAGGGGACTGGTAGATTTGATTTTCAGATCTCTCCCAGGGGAGAGAGATAGAGAACGATAGACAGCGAAATAGCGAAATAGAGAGAGAGAGAGAGAGAGAGAGAGAGAGAGAGAGAGCGAAAATCCCACAAACCCTCCCCACACTCCCTTTTTCAAACAAAAAAAAGGGTTCCTATAAAGTAGATTCATGCTGTTCCCACCTCATAGAGAGCCCATCCTTGTAGAGCCTGCAGGTCGATCTTCTCCTGTACCTTCAACAACGTCTCTCCTGTCGTCTCGTTCATCTCGATACCCACCCCACGTGTCTGCCCGTCCAGGAAGTGGATCCGGCACACCATAGAGGACAACGCCTGCATTGCCTAATGGACAAAGAGGGCAAGTGATATTAAAAGATAGAGTATGCAGAGGAAACAAAAGGTCCTTATCCCTTTAAAGGCCACTGATGCAGGAGTGCATCATGCCCATTGGTCGTTATGATGCTCCAATGAGGTGCTGGCAAGATTGCCCACCAGTACTTCATTAATCATGCCAACCCTCCAGGAGTAAATGTAGAAACCCTGTAAGGTCGTCATGATGCTCCAATGAAGTGCTGGCGAGACTGCTCGCCAGCACTTCATTGGAGCATCATGACGTTCAATGGACATGATGCATGAATGCATTAGCAGCCTTAAAGGGTAAAAGTGAGCAGCATGAAGTATACAAGGCAAGAACCTGTCACATGGGTAGAAATCATTTAAAGGTATTTTTCATTTGAAACGGAAAAGTCCAAACCTTATCAACAACCTGTCTTTAAAGTCACCTTTTCGTACAGCATCATGAATACCCATTGACTCCACAATTCAATATATAAGTGTATGACCGTACATTACGTTACTGCACTGACTTTTTAGAGATGGGTAATCACAACCATTTCACGTGGCCATTTAAGATACAGATAAAATTAGTACTTTCAATTTGGAAGCAGAAATGGAAAGTTTCTCCACTCTTGTACATGAAGAAGATACATTCAAATCATCAGTTATTTCTCTATAAATTTACGTTTCAGCTAAGTATTGGCCAGAATCCACTGGTTCTCTGAATCAGGATTACAATAAATTTCAATGGTTGTCATCAAAACAGTTCTAATGACCGATAACTGAGTCTGCTGACACCTCACATACCGGCATAATAAAACATCACGTTTAGAGAAAATGTTAATTAATTGATTATTATTATAGATACTAAAATTTGAAATCAGGACCAAAGTGGAAGCCCGCCTACCTCTATCTCTATGATGGAAGGGGGCATGCGCCGTGGGGCCTTCCGGGGGATGCTTAGATTTTGTACACAAAAATTGGCGTATTGGGCGATCTGGAGCGTCTCGTCTTCTGTATGCCGCCTCACATAACACAGCAAATACTGAAATAAAAGACAAGAAAATTGCATTTAATATCCATAAATTTAAACCTTAAAATACAGAATAGTTATAGAGACAATAACGAAAATGGAAGAACCTCCCTGACAGACATGCTAATTTATCATTTTTATCTCTAGACATCCTAAACGAATTTCCATTATTTAGGACCAATCATAAAATACTACACGAAGAGTCCATTGAACATTGCTATCAGAAAACCCACTGATAAGCTTCTGCAATGGTGTAGGTCCTGGTACATTACTATATGCCGATAAAAGCAGCTCAATGGAGCACTCTGGTTCAATGCTAACCCCAAAAAACAGATATCAGGAAGGCATTTCTCAAGATGGTATGATTAGACCCCTTAAATCATAGTGGAATCCTGCACTACAGCCCTGCATCTAGTGGTCACTAATGCTTTTACTGGTACAAACCCCCTAACAAACCTTATAATGATTATATATTAAGTGCTCATCATACAGAATAGTCGTAGCACACAACCTAGGATCATACACTCTAATTTTGAGGGTTTCAAATTGTAGTGTCTGTGTTTGGCCATACCATGTTTAACCCATAAAGGGTTGCTGATGCAGGAATGCATCATGCCCATTGGTCGGCATGATGCACCAATGAAGTGCTGGCAAGACTGCTCGCCAGCACTTCATGCCGACCCTCTGGGAGTTTGTGTATCAATCCCATAGGGTCGACATGATGCATGAATGTAGCCCTGGCGAGCAACTAGCCAGGGCTGCAACCATGCCTCATGACGATCAATGGACATGATACATTATGCATCAGCGGCCCTTTAAGGGTTAGAAATGTCTCAGTGCCTTACCTTTAGCAGTGTCCGTGAGGGACTGAAGGAGACGGCAGCCAGCCCAAAGATAACCCATGCCCTGAGTGTATGTTTGACGTGACGGCACCCATTGGTTTGACGAATCAGCTGACAGTAGATCTCGTCCCGTAGTTCCACTCGCTCTATGCCGTAGGAGATGATACCCCTGATGGCGAGGTAAGATAGGTCTTCCTTCAGTTCCCCTTTCATGTATTTACATATGTCCTGTAGGGAGGAAAGACGACATTGCCATTGTATTAATCTTAGACAGGTACAGTCTAAGAGATAAACAGTCCAATAAAATGCCATATCTATAGTACAATGAACTAGTGTAATTTCTATAATCAAGTCTCTGTTAAGTTAATCACCATTTTATGAGGAATATCCATGAAGGCAGCAAAAGCCTGGTCCCAAAGTTACCAAAGAACCATTATTATTCGGACGGATTTTTTTTTATGTGCAGTGTTACGAAGATCGGTTCCAATTCTCGGAAGGAATATGATGAATTGTGTGATTTTTTTTATTTTGCTTTTGGTGATTTCCATCGCTTTTTCGGGGGGCTCTTACCAACGTCATGCCCATCTAAACTCTAATTCTGTGTTGGTTTGAATATTTCCCCCAAAAAGATTAGCCAGCTACATCACAACCATTGTTATACAGTCATAGCTGGCATATAACTAAGGTACTGTTACAAAAGATCCATAAGAATAGGCCTATACGTTCACCTCGCTGCTCCGTAGTATCATATCTATGTGTGATAACACTGTAATAGAGCCTAATGAACCATCATTACCTAACTAACCTGCATATGAATACTTATTCTAGTATTACCACGTATGTATTATTCATCTTGTAATAAGACCCCTTACAAGAGACTTCTAGCTGGCATATTGGTCCGTGACCCAACAGGAATATATATATATATATATATATATATATATATATATATATATATATATATATATATATATATATATGTGTGTGTGTGTGTGTGTGTGTGTGTGTGTGTGTGTGTGTGTGTGTGTGAAAGCTTTCTCAGTAGCTATCGTTTGAACTTTGAATCAATGATGACCATTGGTTCACAAACAGTGACTAAGCAGTTTTCAACATTGGTCCATCGTCCTGGGCCCACTGTAAGGGCTAGGAATGCTGGAGTGCATCCTACCCATTGGTCGTCATGATGTACCAATAAAGTGCTCGTGAGTCTGCTCACCAGCACTTGATTTAGTGCATCATGCCGACCCTCCAGGAGGGTCTCAACCTTGTAGGGTCGGCATGATGCATGAATGTAGCCATAGCGGGTGACTTGCCAGGGCTGCATTCATGCATCATGACGACCAATGGGCATGATGAATTAATGCATTAGCGGGCCGTAAAGGGTTAATAAGAGCAATCCTGGTTGAGTAATAGAGCTGGATAGTAAGGGTGTAAGTAGTATATAGAATATGGAAATAGCATCAGGCTATGGTGGTCGCCATGGTGGAGATCACGCCTTTACAGTGAGCACGTGATCTGCATTCCATCTATAGTTACTGGTAAGTAGCTTTTTCATAAACTGCAGTATTTTTATGGGGACCTCCAGAGGAGGGATTTGCTGAGCAATATCAACTGTGTTCACGACATAAGCCATGCACGACTAAACCTGGGGCCAATTTCAGAACGATTAACAATCACCAAATATATTCTACAATTATCAAAGCTCTGAATAGTTTGAGGCCTAATTCCATGTTTTCAATGATTCAGTTCTGCACAGAAGGTAGTATGATGTTCATTGTCCAATTTTACAGTTGTTATTCGTTTGTAAATCTAAAAGGGGGGGAATCGTTGTCTGTTCTGAAATTTACCCCTAGTCAAGGTTGAGTGTGAGATTCAGATGTACCAATCTCGTCAAACATTCCTTACATTATAAGACTAACCTAGATGGGTGTTATTGTGATACTAAGAGGACATCACTTCATTGGTGCATCATGCAGGCCAATGAGCATGGTGCACTCTTGTATCAGGGGCCCTTAAAGGGTTAAAGGTTCAGTAAGGCAGTCAGTGAACCCTTTAAAGGCCGTTTATATACATTAATGCATCATGCATCAATGGTCGCCATGATGTATGATTACCGCACTGGCAAGTAACCCAATCATAATACCGACCCTACAGGGTTCACATTATATTCAAGCTCCCAGAGGGTCGGCATGATGCTCCAATGAAGTGCTGGTGAGCAGTCTCGCCAGCACTTCATTGTTGCATCTAGCTGACCAATTGGCATGATGTACTTCTGCATCAGCTGCCCTTAATGGGTTAAGGGGTCAGTAACGCAGTCAGTTAATGAAGTGAGATGGAGATAATGAGTATTTACCTATATATATATATATATATATATATATATATATATATATATAGGCAGGTGAGCTGCTCAACTCGGCCTATATATACATACATATACTAGTTAAGCTCTGTGTCAGTGTATAGTTGACCATGTAAATGAACTTGATTTTAATGTTGGGTCTGATATAAACACCTTCTGTTAGATTCCTTACTCCTGCCTTCTTCTATCATAGTCCTGGTATTCCCTCCTGCACCATTGGTCGGCATGATGTACCAAGTGCTGGTAAGGGAACGTTCAACAATTACGTCACTGCTTAGGGGGTCGGTGGTGGTGGTGGGGTCTTTCTGTTCCAGGTTACATATATATGTTCCATACAAAAACAGTGACAAGGGGGTGGGTGGGTCCTGAGAAATGCCCCAAAACAGTGACATAATTGTTGAACGTTCCCCAAGGTGGGGGTGGGGGGGGGGGTTAAGTGGCCATATGCTATGGCCTGTAGGGTGGCTTATAACTATAGGACATATGAAGTCCTGCCTCAAGGGCCAAGTTAGACACACATGATTATGCTCAGTTGTGTAGACCGTGGCCATATTGGGAGCAGGAGGTTATTTCTTAGCATACCACGATTAGAAGGGAATAGAGGGGAAAACTCAACCCCCCCCCCCAAAAAAAAAAACCCACAAAAAACAAGAAAACAAACACCGTTGATTGATAACTTTTTGACACAGAATATAACTTTCTATTAAGCCCGAGATGCCCTATCGGGTAAACGACTATTATAGTAATGTATTTGTTCGCCCACCTTGCGTGCCCACACAGCAAGAAGTCCATTATATACCTGCCCTATAATCATTGACTTAATTGACTGACTTATTTACTGACCCATTAATCAGGTGCAAATCACATATACACATTAACCTATATTTGGGGCACAGTAATTGTTTTGAACATGTAGCTAGACCTAGGCAGAGTAATGGACTCTATTAGCCCTGAAGACAACCTATGGTGTGCTGTGTTTTGGGTTTCTACAGGATATAGGCGTGGAGGGCATCGAAATCCTGTAGAAAAACCATGACAGTTTCTATCCAACAGCATGATACTTTTATTACTTAATGTACTACAGCATATGAACGCCTTCAAATCCTGCCCTTTCATTGGTCAGTTCAATCTATTGTGTTCTAAGTTACTGAATTCTATACTTCTAAACACAGGTTTTGACTCGTTATCATAATGCAGTGCCTCCAATGTGGAGATGAATAAAAATGGCTCCCGTGAGAAAACATCACCTTGTTATTTACACGTTTACACATATAAAAATAACTAGATATAATTATATATAATCTGGGAAGATACACGAAGGTAAACACTTCGATCTCCTGTGGAAATAGAATGCCTGATGCCCGCGCATAATTTCATTGAAGAGGAAAACACGCTCCAGTACAACCTAGACCAAGTTTACACGTGTGGCCATGAGTTGATCGTTTCTTAATCTAAAGCAATTAATTCACCCTTACCTTTAATCAATTATGAACGTTTCAAGATACTACCTTGAAAAAGGCAGATTTGTTATGCACATACTTTTTGCCTCTAGGTCTTACTGTAAAATACATGGCTATTTCTTTTCCTTTGTGTTTGGGAGCCCTACCTAATGAGGCAGGTGATAGTGGCCTAAAGCCTTATAGTAAAGAAACCCATTAAATTATACTGGTCTCCTAAGAATAGAGGGTAAATAACCTAGCAGTCAACATGGTTCATGGTTCTGCAGTCTAGAAGTCAAAGAACCCTACCTGAGTCTGACCTTCAGATCCCATATAGGAAACAGCTAAAGATGAAAATTTGAATTATCTAACACACCTGTTTTCCTTCTCTTTATTTTCTTTCCTTTTTATAGATAAACTGGGAGGTGTTTCCTGTGTTTACCCTCTTATGATAAATAGAGGATTTGTGTAAAACGGTAGAATTCTTACAAGGAAACCACACAAACAATGGAAACAAAGTTGGCAGGTGTTGCAGCAGCCCAATTGCCTGGGTGCCACTAGTCAGCCCTTGGGGACTGAGAGGGGAGTTTGTAACAAAACAACAGATGTATGCCACTGGGTACTGATTAAAACACGTCCCTTCTATTGATTAACCTTTCTTTCTAGAGAAGTTGCCCTGTAGTTGGCGTATGACGAAAGGTTGGAAGGTCAGCCACATAATCTCAGGCTGGGTACCTCAGCCGCTCAGTGAGTGGCTTGTGAGCTGCTCCTGAATGACTGAGGGGCTCTGGGAGCAGGAGGCAACGTCACTGGTCATGGTAATGGTAGGGGGTGAAGGGGGAGGATGTGGGGAGGGTGGAGGTGTGTACAAACACTATCTGTGTTGTTGTTGTTGTTGTTGTTGTTGTCTAGGCCAGTTGGACTATAATAGTAGATGTGCATTTATATTTTTTAATATTCTTTTGTTGGACCCCCCCCCCCTTCCGCCAATGGCTGGAGATGAGTGAAAATTCACCAAAACTTTTCACATACTTCCAGTGTAAAGAACTACTATCTGCAGTACTATAGATAGAGGTTGACCTTTCAACTGCTCTCTGTACCAAATTAGGTGTATCGAAAAGACATTATCTGTATCAAAGACACATAAGATTGCTCCCTATAGTAAATGAATCAATATTGCTCAGAATGCTGGTTCTATTACTTAGCATGTTAGTGGAGAATTTTAACCATATATTCTATAGCGTTATAGATTCTACCGTCTGTGGTTGGATGGGTACTACCGATAGTTCTTAGGTCATATAATTCTGATTACCATGGATTACAGACTTTTTCATCTAACTTATAGGTCGGGGATCGGTAAAAAGAAAAAAAATTGAGCCCGTGAAACCCATCGGCCAGAGGAGGAAAAAAACATGAAAAGTCATGTTTTTGGACATCAAGCATACCTTTTAGCCAACAAAAGATACATTTTTAACAAGTTTATGTCGGATACGTGTGACCAATGCTTGATATTTATCTATATGGTCTCTAAGTACATTTATTTTTATTTTTTACACCTGAATATTGAAAAACCCCATCGGCCAGAGGCAAAAAAAAAAAAAATCTTTTTGAAAATGCCAAAAATCTCGCCGCCGGATCTGTAACCCAAGTTTTCAAAATAAAATGCCTTATTTGTACACAGATAGGGGTTGGATGGTCAGCCTCTTTGTGTACTACAGATGGTGGCTATTGACACAGGTAGTGGTTGTACAAGATAAGGGGTGTACAGTAAGGCAACTCACCATAACCTATTTCATTCAGTTACAATCCTCCTTCCACCTCACTTTGAAAAAGGAATGGTTTGTTATGCTGCTGCGCAGTATGTTTTCTACAGCTTTTCATTTCTGTGGTAGTGAGCGGAAAACGTCCTTACAACATGTCTTCTACAGTTATCTTAATATGGGACTTTCGTCCCATCCACCCCTCCCCTGCCCCCAGCCCACCTCTCACTCACGCCTGGCACAATGGCGGATCCAGGATTTAGATCGAGGCGGGGGGGGGGCGGCCCAAAATTATTGGGGTACATCCCCACATTTTGGGGATCATTTAGAACCTAAAATGATATTTGTGATAGATAAAAGCAGGGACGCGTGCCCCTGCCCGTGTAATGCCAACAGCGACCCACGAATTGAACAATTTAAATACCTGTCCGGTCCCATGTATAGCACGTTGTGTCCTTTGTTTTAACATTAATTTCCTTATCCATGGAAGTATTTACAGGGAGTCGCATGCTATAGAAGAACAAACAAGTAGAAAGGATGGACAAACCCATAGGCTCTGTCATGGGTTATCCTATCTGTCTGTCAGCTTACACATAGCCACTGTTTCCACTGTACAGCTATACCCTATTTGTTTATAAAAGTCAGTGCCACAACAACAAAGGCTTCTACTGACCTATGGCGCATATGTGACAAAACCTGGGAAAACCTAACATTAAGGGAAAATCCATTTCTTCAAATTCACGTCTTCAGCTACATTTTAGTACTTTGCATAATAAATACTCCAAATAGCTACAGAAATCTGAGATCTCAAACATTCATTGTCAGCAACATGGAGAAGTTTAGGATTGAAATATTGTGGCATAGTGCATAAAAAATGCCATTATTGGAAAAAAAAAATTTAAACATAATCATCCATAATTTTGGATCTAGAAGGGATAATTCAAATCTGTTTTCAGTTATGAAAAACTTATGGACAGGTTAATACTATAAAGTAACGTTTTATTCAAAAAGAACAAAATTGTGGTTTCCATGGCAATCAAATGTCAACAAAATGTGCTAAATCTAGGGAAAAACATTCTCTTTGGATTCTAAATAAGGTAATTTTAGAATGAAAATAGAGCTTTGGCTATAGCATAATCAGATTCCTCGGAAAAAGTTACCCTAGACTTTTTTTCACTTTTCAATTTTTTACTCTTTTGGTCATATCTCCTTAAATATTGTATTTAGTGCATTTGTGTGTATTTCCCTTAATGTTATGATTTTCCCTGTTTCATCACATATGTCTATGGTGATTGGGCCAAAGCATGGAGCGTAATAAGCGTATCACTTGGTATATCCATGGTACAGAGTGTTCAAGCCATCTAGCGGTGTTTTGTCATCAATAACCAATAATTATAATGAACGGGTATAACAGGGTACACTTATGTGGGTATTTATTGTATGCTGTGTTATGTATGTATTTATTGTATGCTATACGAGAGAGTGCTATTGGAGTCCTGTGTAGGGTTTATGGTAGCTAGAGTTTATGGTAGCTGTGGAATGCTGCAGACGGCGATGGAGTCGACGAGATCTGGTCAGGTAGATTCTGTAGGGAGAAGGAATACGTGTGAGCCAAGTACATGGCGTCTGGGAGGTGTAATGGGTTAGTGAGAGACGGGTGAGGAGTCAGTATTGTGAGAGCGGTTGAGGAAGCAACACATACTCCTGGAGTAGACGAGGATGAAGCTGTTTAGTATCTAGTATTACACTTAGCCAATGTAAGAACGGATTAAGCAGGATCTCTATGGCACCTATACCTCTCTAGAAGCACTGGATTGTTAGAACATGAACTGTTTGTGTGAATAGTCGGATGTCGTTGAAGCTATACAGAACTGAGTGGAATCACTTAACAACTGTAACTGTGAATAACGTGTGAGCAATAAATGGTGACTTGTATCGGCGTCTTGGTGTTGGTTAAAAGAATGGGCTAGGCCAACATCATACCACTAGAGTTAGTCTTCCCAATATGTGAGATCAGTGGAGCGAGCTGATAATAACTACACAAGTGAGACCACATTAATATACACATAAACACAACCCACACAGCCCAGATGGTGGAGAACCCGGGTAAGGATAGTAAAAAGAATATATAAACATAGAATGGGACAAAGTGCTTAGTAAAGGCGAGTGAATGAGTAAAATAAATAACAAAGGAAAGAAAAACAAATTGAGAATTAAGGAATGAGAGAATTGTAATAATAAAGTATATGTTAGAGGACAAGTTTGCGCTAAGAATAAGTCACCAATGCAGTGTGGAAAATACATATAGTAATAATTCATGGTATTATATAAGTGTGGTGTATATGTATGTACATAAATAAATATTGAAATGTATAATATGATAATGATGATTACCTCAGGTATTAGTGACAAAACAATACATAAAATGTATTCAAGCATAATTCATGCTTGACAATTGGTGTGACTCGCGTCACAAGAGGGGAGCGCCCGCACCTGTTTTGTCATCAATAACCAATAATTATAATGAACGGGTATAACAGGGTACACTTATGTGGGTATTTATTGTATGCTGTGTTATGTATGTATTTATTGTATGCTATATGAGAGAGTGCTATAGGAGTCCTGTGTAGGGTTTATGGTAGCTAGAGTTTATGGTAGCTGTGGAATGCTGCAGACGGCGATGGAGTCGACGAGATCTGGTCAGGTAGATTCTGTAGGGAGAAGGAATACGTGTGAGCCAAGTACATGGCGTCTGGGAGGTGTAATGGGTTAGTGAGAGACGGGTGAGGAGTCAGTATTGTGAGAGCGGTTGAGGAAGCAACACATACTCCTGGAGTAGACGAGGATGAAGCTGTTTAGTATCTAGTATTACACTTAGCCAATGTAAGAACGGATTAAGCAGGATCTCTATGGCACCTATACCTCTCTAGAAGCACTGGATTGTTAGAACATGAACTGTTTGTGTGAATAGTCGGATGTCGTTGAAGCTATACAGAACTGAGTGGAATCACTTAACAACTGTAACTGTGAATAACGTGTGAGCAATAAATGGTGACTTGTATCGGCGTCTTGGTGTTGGTTAAAAGAATGGGCTAGGCCAACATCATACCACTAGAGTTAGTCTTCCCAATACGTGAGATCAGTGGAGCGAGCTGATAATAACTACACAAGTGAGACCACATTAATATACACATAAACACAACCCACACAGCCCAGTGGCCTGATCAAGTATTATCTCTTAGACAAATGGCAAGGAAAATATCGGAACACTCATGACCCCCAATACAAAATCCCCTAATATATAAATTATGGTGTCTGGTGAATCCCTGTCTCGAATATTAATGGCAGATTGAGAAGAATATAAACAGCTCTGTAGGTTATTTCTAACAATACTGCGGCTACTCTCTAACAATACTGCGATCGCAGTACCGTAAGAAATGACCTCCTGGTCTGTAGAATTGAGCTGCTCCTTGTTTAGCTCACTCAGTAATGTCTCGCCATAAATAACTGTTACCGAGCAATACCCCAGGCTGTAAGCGTCACGTATCTATCCCTGACACCTCTAACTGATGGTAATGGCCACTGGTGAAGCCAGGCTCACACTGGCCTCTAACTCCTATTGGTGTATGAGGATTTTGGTCTCAACAAGTCTAACTCTAGATACCATAACATTTGTATGTGGGAACCAGATGTCTAGTTTCACTGTTAAAAAGGAGAATGCTGTCAAAATAATGATGGTACAACTTTTGGACAAAGGTTTTCTTATAACACAGTGCTTAATTGATGTACTGCCTTTTGCCTTACATGTATTCCGATCGCATTTCACCAAGTATGCGAGAATTATAATTCTAGAATATGTATTGGAAGGATCGATATTTAGATAATTTATGCCATAATGAACATTTTAACACTGCTAACGTGCTTTGAATATGCATTGGATGTGGTGAGCGTGTTGGGACGGTATTGCATGAAAGACAAAGTATGGTGGAACATAGCTAAACCATTAGATATTTCTCCAGAGTATAGAAGTAGAATCGATTATGAGAAAAAAACATGCACGTGTCCTAGCATCTGAATACAGACTGAGGTATTAAAGGCATCGTTTCTAAAAGTATACCCAACTCTCCGGGCATAAGCTTTCATTTCTAGTCTCTGCCCAAGGGGGGCCATATTCACACACATTAAAGCATTCGTTTGAATATATATCTTTTTTATCCTAGCTGTGACTAACAGAACTGTTTATTATAATGTTCAAACAAACATCGATGTTCTTGAAAATAGAGGAGTAATGGGGTATTCAAATTGGAATGATTAGAGGAGATTCACCATTTTCAATGTGAAATAACAGATTGGGGTAGAGATTGAAATTGTCCAATACATAGGCCGGCAGTACAGACCAAACATCTGCCAGGGAGAGTGCAACAAGCACCTGAGCACACTGTAAAAATAACTGTTGAATCTACCAGGGATCCTCGTCAAACTGGACAGTGAACCACTGTGAATATATTGCAGTGAACCAGTGTAGTTTTGAGAAGAATCCCCAGGTGGCAGTATGGTGATACAAGGAATCTCTGTGGAAATAACGCCAGATATCTGGCAACTTTGGGACAAAGATATCGCTGTTATTCTGACGGTATTTCCTTTTACAGTGCCCCTCGACCATGATAATGAATTCTGTATTGTGTCCCAGGAAGTCCTTTGGGTACCATCATGGTTTCAGGAACACGCCAATAAAGATAAGGATCTGTCTTTGTGGTCCACACCAACACGGATCATCAGGCCTGCGCATTCTGAGGAAATCGTTGTACTTTTACTTTTACCTTTGTTGATATCATTACCTAATTCTGATTAAGTTTGATTTGACGAGTTTTATGATTTACTCCTAGTTGTAAACATCATGCTTTTCATAGTCCAGAAAATTTTGCTCTGTGCGAAATAATTGTAGCATAGAACCACATGCCCAGTGGGCACAAAATCTTTCTAGTTATGACAACTAGTTGATCATCAGCATTGATGATCAACAAGGTTTCAATGCCAAATATACAAGGATCTGTGCCTGCGAGGTTAGGCAGAGGTGATATGCATTCACGCATGGGGATATATGTATGCATGTATAGGTGTATACTGGATACATGTGACATTGAAAATCATCTGACATTGAAGCATTCATCAACTTTGTTGTAATTTGTAACCCATTACCTTGGTCACCATGATAGTGCTTGATACTGGAGAGACTGGGATCTGCTATAGTTGTTCTACCAATCACCTCAAGCCATATATGTATATATATATATATATATATATATATATATATATATATATATATATATATATATATATATATATATATATATATATAGGTGCTAAAGATAGTCTTTGGCTGGGGGCTAGGTATTGGAACTTTCTGTATGTGCCTATGTATAGCAAAGCTCTTGCCGTATCTTGAAGGATCATTTTTGACGAAGCTCTCATCTCTGCTATAAAAAGTAACTTTAGCTCAATTGGCCTGGGAATACTCAACATTTGGAGATGACATTGCTATTGTATATCGCATGTATGAATAAGCTACCTTTACTTTTCAATAGCATATCCCTGTATACCAACGAAATGTGTTAAATGTGTAGTCCTACCAATTTGACGACATTGAAAAGCCACAAAGGCGAGTTATATTAATTATATAACCCTATCTTATAAATCATAGTTATACGCTCGAACAATTTACACTGAATGGTGAACTTTCTCTGAATTTCCAGATATCAAAGACTCAAGAAATCTCTATACTCTGACCACATACATCAGACAGGGCGCTGAGTCATTAAAAGTACGTCCCCAAGCACCCATACTATAGCAATTTGAAAATAACTAAGCAGGAAAGAGGTGCTTAGGCCTCACAAACCCAGCATAGTGGATGGTAAGTAGCCATCTGGATGCAGAGAACCATAAATATTACAGTTTTACTTAAACGTAATAAATCAAAGCTATTGTTATCAGGATGATGAATACTAAAAAACTCAAAAAGTTAAAATGAATCGTCCATGGTTGCATGGTTTGAATCACTCATTTCTTTAAATTCCTAACAGAAGAATACAGACAGAACTAATTTGCTCTTCTCAGAAAGTCACCTAGGGTGCTGTTATAGATATGCAAATTAGTCTGATCAGGGATGTAGAGACCATCTTTAGCTGCTTTATCGCATCTGTCATCTACGCAATCAGATAAGACAAAGCTCCCTCACTGTTCTCTTATTAACCCTTAAAGGGCCACTGGCACAGGAGAGAATAACAACTAAAGGGCCACTGATATACACCAATGTCCAACAATCACCAATGAAGTGTTGGCGAGTCTGCTTGCCATCACTCCATTGGCGCATCGTATACTGACCCCCTGGGAGTGCGTCGCCATGATGCATGAATGCAACCCTGGCGAGTAACTCACCAGGGCTGTATTCATGTATCATGACGACCAATGGGTATGCCACATTAATGAACTGTCTGTCTCATATCATAATCAGTCTGCGTTCCTGAATACGATATTAGCTGATATGCTACTATGACTACCAACTAGGTGAAGCAAAAATATATGCAATTCATGCCTCTATTGGATATTGGCACAAATAGTTTTATCATTTATCTTGGGGACAATCGTCATATTGGACTATTCAGTTTTTCCTTTTTTAGAAATGCATTCAAACAATGGAAACATTAATTTCACTATTTGCCTGCGCTTCACCCTATACTACATATATTTCTTCCGTCCTCTACCCTAGTACTCTCCGGATCCCCTTTCATTCCCATTCTATCTCTGCCCCCCCCATCATTCTCTTTTTCTAGCCCCATCCTTTTAAGAAAAGAGCAGGATTTCCAAGAATCTAATCCATATTGGCGATGCTATCAGATGTTCTAGTAACGGTATTCGGACTTACCTTGAATATGGAGCAGGCTATTGTGACATTTTCTGGGTCGTGGAGATGAACGTGTGATTGTGTGATGTTGGAGGTCTTTGTATAGTGTAGTAGCTCCTGCATAGGTATAACCTCCTGAAGATAAAACAAATATAGATTAGATTTACTGTCTCTCTTATTCTCTTTGTATGTACTTTTACTATGGTAAAACAATGCAATATGCAATCTAGTTAATTCTGGAGGATAGTTTATACAATACATACAAAATATAAATACAATAGCGATTCTAGCGATTTCTGGATGATGGATTAAACTGTATCCATAATTATGGATACAGAGCTGACTGATTGAGCAGGTTTACAGAGGGGTTTCACTGATTAGAACTCATCTAATATTTATATCATAATCCCCACTATTAACTAGATCACAAATCCTTAAGATCCATGATTAACTTAGCTGATCACATTTTGAATATAACGTTTTAATTCATATGATACTCTAGTTTTTGCACAACTCTGTGCACAAGAAGCAGAGTTATTTGAATAGTAGCTATGTTTCCTTTGCGACCTAATGACATTGAAATCTCTCTATCTGCACCTGAACATCTGCCGTCATTTTCTGTGCAAACTCAATACAGATGCAGTCAAACTTGTCAACGGACGCCCGTCCATCGGCCACTACTTGGTTATAGTCTTTCTTCATCATATCTGCTGCAAAGCTAACTCTCTTCTTATTGAGATTCATTTTGCCGGTTCAAGTGTCCCGGTCTATCAATGGATATAGAGTAAATGTTGGTAGAACGAAGAAGAAATGGTATCTGAGAAATCCTGGGGTAATTGGATTCTTCCAATAGAAGCTCAGCAAATAAAGTGAATATATATATTCAAATGATCTCTAGTCTTATCGACTCTCTCATCAAAGAAAGATGATGTATATACTGTATGATTATAATTGAGTTAGTTTCACAATTAAGGACAAAAGCTTTCCAATATCAAACCCAAGTCCGCCTGTTGTATACCCACTGCACAGGTATCAATGAGTAAACAGATTGATCAAATGTGCCCTCAATACTGGTCAAAAATAGACCAGTTTCCACAAAACTGTCCTCAATATTAGTCAGAAATAGACCAGTGTCCACATTTATAGCGACCGATCTGTCCCTGATTGGAGCATCGCTTGGTCACTACACAGAGGGGTCCTATAGATTCTGGCAATGTCCTCAGGCAGTCACTTGGTGGAGTTGGCGCTGGTTCTGTGGTAGGCCCTGTGGTGTATGTGAAGTAGACTTGGCTTGGGGGTGAGCTGCTCAGTGAGCAGATCCTCAATGCTGTAGAACTACAGCCTTGTGTGAGCTGCTCAGGGTCGGACTGGACTCTGGTGATCAAGCAGAGCTGCTCTTATAAACCTTCCCTGCCCACACAACCAGTCAGCACGACCAAAACAATCAGTCTGGCGGCCGGCAGGATGGTGATTGCAGCCACCTGGGCCCCACTTCAAAACACAGCGGTCACCTCCGCCCTCTTGACCAGCTCTGACGCAGGTAATACCTTGGGGTCATGGGGGTGGGGTGGGTTGAAGTATATAGGTGGGGGTATTGGGGGGGGGGTGCATGTCCCTTAGTCGTCATAAACAGGTAAAACCAATACCTGCCATGCACCAAATACAACACGTGCGTACCTGTAGAGCGCATCCCTCACTGCCCTCAGCAGCTCACAATGTTCACCATAGATGAGCTGCTCCCCGGTGCAGCCATACTGATCAGCTCAGGGATGAGTTGTCAAACACAAATATGTTGGCTTTAATTCAGTTCAGACGTTACCTGGTGTTGGTGTTATCACCTGTTTGTAGGTTAATGGGTGCTGCCTTATTTTCTGACCAGTTCTGAGGACCTAAAGTCATCAGAGTGAGGACTTTCAGCGGGATGTGGCCTCTCTCCTGTGTCTTATGATTAAAGTTGGTATATCGGCTAAAAGGACAGATTTGAAAAGTAGTGGAAACACATCTAAATATTTTGTAAATGCTCATCTCTTTTGCTGTGCATATATTGTTCCAATCACTACTGGCCCCTTGTGCCTCAACATGAAGTGTCTAATCACAACACACTACACTTCCCTGGATGGCCCTTGACATTGCTGCTCACCACAGCACCACCTTTTGGCTACTCTGACAGGCTTTGTGTAGTGTTTAGTACACCTTGAGAATAGGGCTAGATATTCATTCACAGCACACAGAAATCCCACATTTCATACCGTGATAGCAGATATGCCCACTTTAAATGATTACCACAGACCACAGTATGGGTGCGTGTAACCACCTTGGGTCTTCAAAATGACTATATGTAAGGTTATCTATTTTGGCATTGTCAGGTTGAGAACCTAAAGTCATCAGCACGAACTAGCAGCATGAGGGTTTCATGAGTTTTCAGTGTAAATGTCTTTCAGTTTGAATAAGGACACTGCTATCCACTGAAGTCCAACCCTAAGGTCAGACGAATATATTAAGGACATGATTTTTCAGTCTCTACAATATAGGAGTTGGTATCTACACCCGTAATGTCCATTGATGGTTGATTATTGGGTCAAGATATTCTGCTTGCAGGTTTCCTCATTCTACTCATATAAAACATAATCGGATTTTGTTAGAATATGGGTAGCTTGAATAGCATACTATATAAAGAGAGAGATGGATGATGCAATCTTATTGGTTTCCTTTTAAATTGTGCTACTTCTTGCTATATGATAAAAAGTCAGGGTGTGCAACACCACATTAGCATCTATAACACACAGAGTGCCTATAATTTGATTTTTCTTTCAAGGAATTACCATAGAGTAGAATTGAGATGCGATATCAATAGCAATCTAATCCATTCCTGCCATGATAAATGCAATCATCATACATATGACCAGGCACCCTGAATACAAGATTTATCAAGTGAAGTTTGAGAAAGTCCTTCCACAGGGACATTCCATTAGACCAAGGCGTCTGTGGCTACACCTATTTCTAATTCTTTAATGGCCGCTAATGCAGGAGTGCATCATGCCCATAGGTCGGCATGATGCACCAATGAAGTGCTGGTGAGACTGATTGCCAGCACTTCATTGGCGCATCATGCCGACCCTCCGGGAGTGTATCAATCCCAAAGAGTCAGCATGATGTATGAATGTAGTGCTGGTCAGTTACTCGCCAGGGCTGCATTTATGCGTCATGACGACCAATGGGCATGATGCATTGATAAATCAGCGGCCCTTAAAGGGTTAACTGACATAGCAGTGTAGAGGGTGTCTAGTACCCAGGGGCTTAGGTACACTGTAAAAATGCCGTCAAATTAACAAGGATTCCGAGAAAAGTTTGGGACAAAGCGTTCACCTTTATTTCTTAAGGAGTTTCCTTGTACCATCTGGGGCTTCATTCTGAAGCTACACAGCTTCATGGCATTAGAATTATGGTGGTTCACTGTTCAATTCCATTAGGATGTCTGGTAGATTCAGCAGTTATTTCTCAGAGTGCAGTCTAGATGTCACCATGGCAACGAGGTTAAACCACCATTTCCCTAGTTTGATGGGAGACGCTAGTACGTCGATCAAGTTTAGGATGATTTCTGATAACACTATATGAAAGGCAAAAGATAAATGAGGGGGTATTTCCAGGAGGTAACAGGATAGGACACATCCAATCTAAAAAGGAGGTTTGCTTGAGTTGTCAGTTGTAAGTGATGAAATAGATATAAAAAGATAGAGACAGTGTGAAAGGATGTCGGTCTGGCTCGGGCTGGCTGGATATACACTGACTTCTAATGATTGATTGGAGCATATATATGCTTTAGAGAAATATAAAGATAATTGTGTGTAGCCAACGTCTAAAGCAGTGATTTCTGTACTAGCCAGTGGCATCTTTAGCTCGGATCAAATATAAAGTAAGTAGTATAGGGAAATTTGGAATGATAATATATAATACCTATATGTATACATTGCAGTGGCGGATTTAGACAGGGATGCTGGGGCACCAGCAATCAAGAGTTTATTTTTCTCATTTACAAGCCCGACGTTTAGATACAAATAGAGGCTAAATACAGGGAGCATCCCTTCGTTTTCAAAATCCTTTATCTGCCATTGTAAATGTAAACTTTAACTAACTCTTGTGGCTTTATTGTGTTTTTCAGAATTGACGTGACTCTTGTAATGACACATTGTCCCTTCTTGAGATTCAAAAAAGTTTTATACATGTACATTTTCAAATAACAAGAAGATCTATAGTATACCCCACCTAGTCTGATGTATAGACGACTAAGTCAGGAGGCCATTTCTTAACAGGTTACGACTGCTCATTTTCAAATCGTAGTGGGAACCCTTATTTTAGTGACAATTCAGGCTACGACTGTCCTACCAAACTCTCCGTGACTGCTACATATGTGCTGATCGCACAGAGCATTCATAGTGCATTAGCTACGATCACTGGCACTAACTTTTAGGTCGTAAATTCGTAGTGGCTGTATGCAGTCGTAGTACCTTAGGAAAAGGCCCCACATTCTTTAAGTCAATATCTTTTGATGATGATTCTGCTGAAATTAGAGTTGACAGGAACCTTGCGTTCATGACAGGTGAGGTTAATTGGGGAACAATGTCCCTCTTAATAACAGGTCTAGACAGGTATCTATATTTCTATGGCATATGGAACCAAACAAGGCACAACGTCTGAATAATTTCACAATATTTCAAGGCCAATTGCTTTCTCAGACGGATACACTCGGGCATTTCCTCTAATCCTCTTGAAAGAAAATATCATTAAACAGAGAAGCCCAGCGCTAGTTTTATGACAAATAGATCCACTCACGATCATCAATCTTGCATCCCTATCATCTAAGGCTACGTATGAAATGATTTCTTAATGTCGGTGGATGGTAAAAAGGAGGCAGTGGGTATTTCCTTTGGGGATCCCCGCTGGAAAAGATTTCCCAAACGGTTAAGGAAAGGGAATTCTTTTATAAGTTTGTGATAGGTTGCATTTACAAGAACTATACTACTAGATCATGGCATAGGTGCAGTTTTTACGACCTAGCTTTAACTTCATTTGGAGAGACCTCCATCTTGGGAAACAATGGGTCCATTTGGGAATTGGAAACAGTAGAGAGTGAAAGTGGTGCCTATACGATGGTGGTGGCCACAATTGTTTTTAACAACTGTATGGTGTCAATCATTGATTGATGACCCAAATCTAAGGTGTACCTTAAGACCTCGCGTATAAGGTGCACTTCGGACACAAGGCGAATCTTGAGTTGAATGGGATGCTTAAAGGGACATATTATATACATTTTGGGTAATTTTTCTTGATAAGCACTATTCTATAGTAAAATAGAAAAAAACGCCTAATGGGCGCACCCTGAGTTAAGCTACACATTCTGAAATGCGAGCCTGCAAACTATCATCGTGTGTTATGCGAGACATTACAACGTCATGATGTATATTATGCGCTTGCGAGTAACTCGCCAGAGCTACATCTATGCATCATTCTGATATATTCAGAAGTCTAAAGCTCAATGTTACGGCCAGTGTTACCATTGACGTATTGATAGAGGTGTTCAGTCGTTTTAGGGATGAGTTATTTATTGCTAGCTGCTCCCATATCTATTGTTTTAACCCCCGAGGGTGAAGGTTCATTGGTTTTGCCCCCCCCCCACCCGCAAGGAGGTCTTTTTAAAAGTGTCACCCTCCCCTATATAACAAGCCCCCCCCCCCCACCTGGCAATAAATGACTCGTTCCTTAATGATTTGCCCTTATTCCCCTTTCTACTTGGGTTGTAGACGGAAATGCGTTTGCAGACATATTTTTCTGGTATTTCTAAAAGGATATCCGTGTGGGTTTCCATTGCAGTGAGCCATACTATTGACATTACACCTAGATCCATATCCGCCATAGTCTTTAGCGTAGGTGGATATGAGTGAGCCGTTGGTACCTACCCAAAGTTCATGGGGTACGAATGGATAAACAGGAGATGTATGAGTGGTGTAGGGGTATGTAGTAAGGCGCGTGGGAACAAGATGGAGATATTGCAGATAATCTTCTTCTATATGATATAGATAGTGCTCCACGAGAATGACCTCAGATGCCACAAGGCGGAGACGAGTGCAATCCTGCTTCTAGGGGATCGAGTGAAGAAACATTTAGTTTGGAGTGATTTGGGTGGATCTCTGTATTAACCCCCCCCCCCTTACCCACCTATATCATGTTTTGTGAGTAAAAGAACACTTAAAAGTCACATTTGGCTGTATGAGGCTATTTTGATGAGGCCACAGTGGAGAACAGGACCATAGTATAGAATGGGTCTTGCCAGGTAAGACTCGTTCTCCATGTAAAATGAAAAGACAGAACTGAACGACCATGGGATAGATCTTCATAGATCCATTCTTAGGGTGGCTGTTTCCCCCGATCGAGAAACCCGATGGGGAGACAGCCCCCCCCCGAGGGATTCATCAATAAAAATGTATCTTAATGAGCTCAGTTAATCTAAATTATCGTTATACTGATAAAGAAAGCTTAGATGCAATGAATTTAGCACGTACAAACTCACATGACCAGCAGCGGCGACCAAGACATGCTATTCCACTGGGGTGTGGCGATCGGCCCTTTAGAGCATGATAGTTTGAACTGACCAATGAGAAGGCACGATTTGAGGTCGTCTATATGCTGTAGAACACGGGGCAATAAAAGTATCATGTTCTAAGTCGGATAGAAACTTTTATGGGATTCCTTCAGCCTATAGACACCTCCTGCGTCGGATGTCTATAGCCTGTAGAAGCCCCATAAAGGTTTCTATCCTGTACGTAACGTTTGGGGGAGTTGTTATTAGCATAAAATAAGGGACTCACCGTGAGAGATCGTCGTCGCACCATGTTGACTGTTTTGGAGAGGGCACCCGTGTAGCCGTGGGCGATTTGAACATTGTAATACTTATCGGCAAACTCCAGCATGTCATAATCGGCATCAAGGCCTAGGTCCATGTCCCCCACCCCATCCCCCTGCCAGTCTAAAGTCTCCAGCTCAGCTATCCGGAAATCTAGCCATTTTTTACTCCTGGCTATACCGTTAGTGTTAACTGTGCGGAATCTGTCCACAGCCTCCTCCTCCACCACCTGAGTGATGGGGGACACAGGAATGTGGCAATCTCCCCCACCATTATAGTTGTTCTCCTGTAGCCGTAATGTCAACCCTGGAGGAGTGGGCGGGGTGCTGGAGGAGTCGTGCGGTGAGGACGCTACCTCGGTGGGCATCTCTGTGGGCATGATGACGTCGGCGTCCGGCCCACTGCCCAGAAAGACGTCGTCGCTTGGTGTGACGTTCTCTGACGTCGGCACGTTGGGCACATCGGCGTCGGTGTTATTTCCCCCGTCGTCCTCTAGGAACTCTTCCTCTGGTTCTGCCAGGGGCACTGCGCTGCGTTGCGCGCCCAGCGCGGCCATGCGGCGCTTCTCCGCCTCCAGTTGCTTGAGAATGGTGTCGAGACTGCCATCGTCGGTTGTGGTCGTCGCCAGGTCATCGTCAAGCGAGCAGGCACCCTCACTCCCAGCCATCACCGCATTCTGACTCATTAGTACCTGCTGTATAGGGTAAAGTGAACTGGGATTAGTGTAAAAGGTATAGGGCAGAAGCAGGATTTACTTTCAAGTAATCAGATAATTCCCAATATGCACTGCAAAACCTTTTGGGTACATTTTATGATAACAACTGGTTATCAGTGCTTATCTCACTAGATACCAGATCAAGCAATTGCGGTCTGACTGGGCCTCCATGATAATGCCTATAGGATTCTCCTCCAGAAGGGCATTTCAAGATTATAACAATGGGTTATGGTTTCAAATGCTCTCGAGGCATATGAGGGACAAGAAATTAAAAGATGCAGGCGCATTGATATGAAAAAAAGGATAAAACTCGTGGGCTACTTCTCTCCTGCCCCATCTGCAATGTGGAAGCAAATACCATCTTTAATGGCAAAAATTTAATGTGCATACATCAAAACAAAAGTACATACATACAATGCCTATTATGAGAGATTTAGCTATAATCACAGAACCATCGTCAATTTGGAAATCCTACTTAAATGATTAAGTAGGATCTCCCTATTTCTTATCTTATGTTTTTAAATGTAATCAGAGTGGATGGCAATAGTAAACAATGCATCAGCAGTTACCTGACTCAATTCTGCCTGACACTATCAACACTTTTAGCAGCATCACATTATCCCCCCCTTGGAACATGATTATAAAGATAATGCACCATACGATCAAACGTGCCTGATGCCTTAATTGTGGGCCGACATTTAAAAAGTGACCTTTGATAAATTAGTGAGCCGGTGGGAAAACCAAAGCACTGATTTTGGCGGCATTGTGGTGGTTTTTGAAACACATAGAATAGGTAATTGATGTCTGGCATGTTCTGTGTTTGTGTGCGTTAATGTGAGCAACTCCATGAGCAGGTTAGTTCTTATTTGTAGGTAGCATACTTGTTTGAATAAAAATACCACCTGTATATGGTTACAATTCAAAAAGAAAGAAGAGAAAATGGGGGGATGCTCACATTGTGTTACATTTGTAAGCAGATTATAATAATGCCAAAAAGGATGAAGACTAAGCCAGTAGCAAAACAGGGCCGACCCTAGCATTATTTCTTTTAGATTTTCAGAAAAGATTTCGTATTTTTGGGTGTGTTTTGCGTCATTTCCTTTGCGCGGATTTTGGAGCAGTGTAAAAAAGGGGAACAGAATAAAAACACCCTTTTTTGCTATATATGGCGGGCACCCAAGTACTCGAGATGGCAAAAGAGGTCAAATCCTAGTCAATCCTTTGCCCTTTAAAACTTAGTAAATTGCTTTTTAAAGGATTTCAGCGCGGGGTAAAAACCTATTAAATCAGGATTTACCAGGAATCAAGGACTCGCGATGAGGCTCAAGTTGTGATCGTGGTAATTTCTAGTGGCCTAGTCTGTGTCCATAGAAGCTTATATACATGGATTTCACGGGCATTTGTTAGTGATGTTTAGCATTGACAGTCCAGTGAGGCAGGCTGTGGGTGCAAAGAGAAGTCAGTCATGGATATATATATATATATATATATATATATATATATATATATATATATATATATATATATATACAAAGGTAGCTCCAACAAAGTAATCGTATGTACATTTGTATCATGAGTACAAGAGTTCAAAACGATTTATTAAGAAAATTTAAATCACATTCTTTCTGGAATATCCGTTTTATCAAATATTTTAGAGAACGTAATATGCTAGTACTATGGTCATAATCATAAAGTAAAACTAACTAAAATTATAAGAAATTGTTCCATGCATGAATGAAAGATTTAGGAGAGAGAATCTAAGATTTTAAGATTAAATAAAGGAACTATGCTATTGTTTTGGACTGAGATTTTTGGAAAACAAGGACTTGATAATGAACATGACTGAGAGTGTCTTGTCAGTATGTCCCTTTTAGGGCCGCTGATGCAGGAGTGCATCATGTCCATTGGTCGGCATGATGCACCAATGAAGTACTAACAAGCCTGCCACCAGCACTTCATTGGAGCATCATGCTGACACTCAGGTAGAGTATTAACCCCATACTGTCGACATGATGCATTAATGCAGCCCTGGCAAGTTACTCGCCAACGCTGCATTCATGGCCTTAATGCATCTCTGGCCTTTAAATGGACATAAATATATACAATGACAGGATAGTCTACTCAGGATATAACAGGCTCTGTATAGTTAAAGTCTGTAAAGACATGCGACCTAGTTTGGTGGAGCAGCTGGAGCGGCTGATAACTGATCATACACTTGGGTCCTTACCACGGCCTTGAGCAGCTCTTGGTACCTGACCATAGGTACATTAACCTCCTCTTCAATGTCCGCCTCGTCCATGCTGAGCTGCTCGCACCTATTGGGGGCTCAAAGTGTTGGTGACCTCCTACAAAAAGCCAACCAGTAACAACAAAATGGACTCTGTTATATGTTACGCTGCGTGCCATATCATAAAACCCCGCGTATAAGCCGCAAACCATGTATAAGCAGCACCTTGGCTTTCCTATAAGCCACAAATCTCTGCTGAAAAGGGTGCCATTTCTTTCAGTGGCCTATATGTGTAAAACCCCGCATATAAACCACACCCTGACCTCGGGAAGGCTCTATAAGCTGTAGTATAGGCCTCTGAAATGGTCACTAAGCCACGCCGGCTTTAATATACGCGGGGTTTTATGGTATGCCTCCCATAACTTGCCTTGGTATGGATCCTCTCTACATCATCAGTGATAGTGACCCTGTTGAGCGGCATGGTGCAGGTGAGTAACACATGGGACTCCAATGGGAAGGCAAGCGGCATGGCGATGCAGGACAGTTGTTATCCTTTGAGCTGCTGCTGTACAAAGCAAGCTAACTGAGCTGCTCCCCATTGGCACCGAGCTGCTCCTGCAGCTCCTCCCCCGCCCCAGCACGTGGTCGTCAGCGGCCTTTTATGGCCAGAACGTGACCTTGGTGTCTGGCACGTTGTGCTCTGATAATAATCTCTTTGCTGCGTTCTTGCTTGACGCTACATTCTGCTGGCTTGTCGCTGCATTTTGGCTGGACGCTGCGTTCTGGCTGGACGTTGCGCTCTGGCTGGACGTTGCGTTCTGGCTTGACGCTGCGTTCTGGCTTGACGCTGCGTTCTGGCTTGACACTGCGTCTGCTGCCCACCCTACTGGAGGAGGCTAATACTCCTCCTGTCCTCCAGAACCTCCTGTACTATACTACTGCAGCCCACGTTCCTGATTTAGTTGAGCCCAAGTTATAGCTACCCGGCATGTCGGACTGGGCCAGCCAGTCTGCTACCTTCATGCATAATAGATGGCCAGCTACATTTCATTAGATACCTGGGGATGGCGGCTCCATTAGAGTGTGAGGCCCGCGGGAGGTGGCGGGCTTGTAGAGCCCTGCTGTTTACCCCCACGGGCTGCTGTCCCACCGGGTTGGGTGCACCCGGGGCTAGGGAGGGCTCATCCAAAAACACACTGGATCCCAGGATCTATGGGAGTTGCCGCCGCCCTCCAAATCCACCTCCTCCACGGTAGGTACGATACAGCAGGGTCCCCCAAGGCCATCCAGTACAGTCGATCCGCCGACCACTGCAGACCAAGCCTCCGCCAACGGGTGCCAATCGAAGACTCTGATGACCATCAACTTTCTCTCAAGCCCTCCCCCAGGCCATTGGCCCACTGAGGCAAGTGTACGTTGGGGACCAGTTTCTATTTCACCAACGGAAATAGGAGAGAGAAGGGAGGAGGGCCGGTTGGCCTCTTCCCACCTGCAAGGCTTGGTTGCTAATGTTTCTAGCCTTTGTCTGCTGAGGGGGGGGGGGGAGGTGCAAGGCGGGCTGGGTTACTGGAAAGGTCAATAGACCTCTTTACCAATTGGAAACTCTGCGTACTCTACCCCTTGCCGATCAACAGGTCTGGTAGGTGCTGTTTTAAACATTACCTACTTGAATTAAGCGGCCAAATTGATTGTTTTTTTTTTGCCTTTCTGAATGAAATCTTTTTGCGTTGTGATTGATAGGGTATAGCCCTCAAGGTGTTCACCATACATGCAATCTAGATTTGATATTAAAATGACTGATAATGCATGGCGGTGTATTTTATAGAATTAATTAATGGATATTAAATGAATCTAATCTACTTTTACATAGTGATTTCTCTTATGGATTAGTAGTTATTTATAACTGAGGGTTAATCAGGTTATTAGAGGTTTATTGAAAGTATAATAATGGAATCATTACATGATTAATTTTGAAAATCCACAGATCTATGCAGAGGACAATGACATTCACGAGCTAATGTTGATGCAAAGCTGTTCAACAAAACATAATGCAAATAAGAAAATAATGCCTAATTTAAATAGGGTTATTTGAGTACATTTATTTAGTCATCTACAATTTAAGATAGATAATCTACTTGCTGAATCTGATGTTATTTACAGTTTATCCTTTAAGAAACACAATTTCAGATTAATCTTTTAATTCATAAAATTTCAGCATTGCCTACAGGATCTTATACCATAGTGCATCCTATATATGATTTGAAACTTTATAAATACATAATTATTGAAATGACCAATATGTTGATTAAATCATACAGAAAATGAGACTAATGATGATAATGAATAGTGCTGACGCGTGCTGACAAGCCAGCAGTTTGTAAGAATATCCTAAATGTTTGTAAGAACATCCCGACCAACTGCCAGTGTGGGCTATCTCTAGTGTTAGGTAAATCTGAAAGATGGTTAAAAAGGGAGAGACTTAGCAAATTAGAACATAGATGGAGGGCACTATATTGTATGTAATTGACCACCTGCAAGGTCGGGAATTAGTTGGACATGTTAACTGTAGGTAGTGCTGGTCATTGGGTCTAGACGAGTGATGGTTAATTGGGGAAGGAAGAATTTGTAAGTATTAAAAAGGGAGCTGTGTGGCCAAGAAAATCAACAACAGTGCAGTTAGTGAGATTAGTGTGGTGGTTTGACTCTAGGTGGAGCCACTGGTGGGTTGGGTGTAGTGCATAGAGTCGAGCTGGCCTACTGGGGAATGGCGAGTAGGAAGCTTGAAGGAGCGCCAGATCCTTTGGTACTGCCGATCCAGCCCACTGTTGAAGCCTATAAAACAAGCAAGGCAAGGGCAGCTATAGTGCCTATAGACTCCCCTGTCACAATAGATACATATAGCCACAGTGAAGTGTCATTTGGAGCGCACATTTCCTTCTACTTTGCCCTCTAAGAGAGTTTAGGGAAGCTTGACACAAAAGGTACATCGAGTTCTAAAATCGATTCATTTTGGAGAATCGAGTGCAGATGATGACACAGTTTCCATAATATAAGGGCAAGAATTACATCTCTCATGGATCAGGGTACAGTGTAATGTAGATAAATATGACAGTTTACTACAAATTCTGGCCTTAGACAATAAAGAGTAAAACATGTCACCTCTCTTTTTCATGTACAAAAGTAAAAAAAAAAAAAAAAGAAAGAAAAAAAAGGCTTACACCAAATGATAATTATTTGTCAATTTGTCCAAAGTTTAATTTTCAGCTCTTTCCCCCCGTCGAACTCTAGACACGTGGACACATGGTGACACATCAAATAAATTCCTTTTGATCGTTTAGTAGTTCTAATTCGTGATCACACTTTTACAACAGAAAGCAAATGTATCTGCTCACAATCATTACACCCCATGACATGGGTAATATGGAGAGGATATCATAAGCTTCCTACAGTTACATAGAATTAATTATATCACAGGAAAACTAAACGGCAATGCTGGTGATGGTGGTTACATCTCCAGCTTTCACATTTACTCACCTACTTCCTCTTTGAGTAACTCAGTGAAGACTTGATCCATCTGTGTCATGATTTGCTCAACTAGGCTGGGCTTGGGTACGGAGGCAGAGGGGCTCAGGAGCTGCTGTTGCACATGCTCTGAGCTGGTACACCCTGGAGGAGAACTCTCAGAGAAGCTCTGCTGAATGGTCCGCGTTACATCTTCAAGTGCTGCCTCCGACTCTCTGTAATATAGAGATAAATGGAAGAGGATGAGACTAGAGTTGTGTGTAGTACACTGTACACATGTACCTAGTATATGTAGGACATTGGAGTTCAGGATCCTTGGTCCTTCAAGGGTCCCCATGCATTTGGTTGGCATGATGCATGAATGCAGCCCTGGTGAGTTATTCACCAGGGCTACTTTGATGCATCATGCTGACCCCACGTGGTTGATACCCTCCTGGAGGGTCGGTATGATGCACCGATGAAGCGATGGCGTCAGACTGACCAGCACTTCATTGGTGCATCATGGCGACCAATGTGTATGATGCACTCAGGACTGCATTAGCGGTCCTTAAAGGGTTAAGATGCTTGTGAATGTCATGGTTAATTGAATGCATCCTATCTATTGCTCTTTTATAAGGCAGCGAAGAAGGTTTATATGAGTAAAAAGGTATGCAGAACAATGTTCCATGAATTGTTAGAAAGTTTCAGATCAGTGTAGCTCTCTTGAAGGCTACGATTCACCTTGTGCAACTATGTATGGTATAGTGTGTACCGGCTACATATTAAATAGCTATTGACCTGATTAAATAACAAAATATACCATAAAATTAGTGTCATATTATTTTCTCATTCGTGATCCTTTTCTTAGCCTAACTGGCTACACGGCTATACAGCTCTTTGTGCTACTTGAGCCCATAATATCTTGGAAGATAACCACACAGTGTGGAACCTTAAATCAAAGGCAACTTCTACCTGCATGGATTTTTTTCCCCTTTACTCCTGGAAGAATGGTATACTAGAGAAAGCATATAGATTGGTGGCAGCCTCTCCATATTACAGATTTGAGGTGTTCACATAGCCTGGGATTATATACACAACAACAGCAACAACAAACGGAACATATATGTTTGGTAGGAATGACCTTCTCTGAAAGGACTTACTGGGACATGCATTTCTTAAGTGTTGCTCTTGTAACAATTGGTCCGTGAATCACACTTTGGAGACGGTCCATACACTATAGATACCCTCCCCCTTACATCATTAAAAATGTATGTACATGTACTTGGACATATGAAGACTGCATGCCGGTGTACAAGATTTCCTACTGGAATATCAGTGGCGGAATTGGACGGAGGCCGAGGGCCGCGCACTCCTTCCCTTTTCTTTCTATAGTTGAGTGTTAGTTTGGTTATTTTGGATATCAAATAATGCTCAAATATGGGTGTGCACCCCCTCCTTTTGGGCCGTGCTCTCTCCCTTTTCAAACCCTGGATAGTCCACTAACTGGTAGATGTTACAGTTTATGCAATACACTATAGAAATCGTTTGTCAAAATAATGGTGAAACCCTTGCCCCAAATTTGCCAGGGATCCGTGGGTATTTTACAGAGATTCCTTGTACGACCCTACTGCCATCTGGGGCTTCATTGCAGAAACTACCCTGTTCACTGCAATGTTCAGTTGTACCAGGTTCCCTGATAGTTCTTAGAGTGTAGCACCCAAACCTCCTCCTCTCTCCCCTAACCACTGCAATTTTGTGTCTTGGCACCTATTATAGCGAGGACAAAGGATTCCAGGGGCAGCTCAGTAGAAATCTGGCCACCCCATCTGAAGCCATCCACCAGCCACTATCAGTGCCCAACAGGGTACAACTATCTCATTAGTGGCAAGTGTCAGAGAACGGCTTCTTTTGGTGGTTGTGCTGGTAAGGGGAGGAGGCCATCAAAGTCCAAATGCCAGCAATCTACCTGAATTGGGGGCCATTGAGGAGGGGGGATGATCAGGCGATATGGATACTCTATAGGGAATGTTATGGAGGAATGTACCATAATACCCTGCATATAAGGCGCGGCGTATACACGAGGATGAAGCCCTGCTCTGCCTACTGGAATCAACCGAAGTTAGGGCGCGTCTTAAAAGTGTGGGCTTTAAACCATAAAACTGTTGAATCTACCAGGGATTCGCGTGAACAATGAACTACCATAATTGGCTGACATGAAAAGCGTATGTACATATGATTTTTGCCAAATAAAAACTTGTTAAACTCAACTCAAACTCATAATTGCATCTCGATGAAGCAGCGTAGTTTCTACAATGAAGCAGTATAGTACACACCATGGTACAAGGAGTCTTCATAAAACAATGACGGATCTCTGGCAACTTTGGGACAAGATTTTGCTGTTATTTTGACAGCGTTTTGGTTTACAGCATGCAACCTGTTCGGGTTGCCTTAGGGTGAGCCTTATGTACAAGTACTACGGCCGTACAGGCGTCGACAACAGGGGATGCCTTTTCTGCCCACGCTCAATACTTTTATTACATGGAAGATGTCCACAGATTGCCATTGGGGGACTGGGATAGAGAGGCTAACCATGTCCATACTGACAAAGCACGGGGTGGAGGCAATGGTAAAGGCCCATGTTGGAAATTGGACATTGCATTTAGGGGACCCGATTGGTAAATTGCCTTGGTGATCTTCTGATGTCTATTGCACATGGCACACTGTGAAAAGATGTCATCAAAATAACGATGGATGTCCGGCAATTTTGGGACAAGGATTTCACTCTTGCTTTCACAGAGATTCCTTGTACCATGGATTACTGCCATGTGGGGCTTCATTTTACATTGCTTCGCTGCATTGCAATCACAATGGTTCACTGTTTTACAAGGATGTCTGATAGATTCAACATTTACTTCTCAGAGTGCAGTCGCACAGAGAGAGCCTTCATCATTTATGATGAACGGTACATGTAACGACCTAAGGGGTTTATAGTTAGGGAATAATGCACGGGGCATGACTGTGGGAGTGCGCTAGACTATAAGGCCCCCTCAATGTCTCAATACAGTCTAGAGCACGACTACAGTCATACCCAAGTGCATTATTCCTGTTATAACACAGAAAAATCACCCATCAGCCTCCTAACAACACATGAATATCAATTGCGCAGTCTAAAGTTGAGATGAAGTTAACCTCCTTTGCCAGGAATGCATTATCCATCTAGATAATGCATAGTCAATCAGCCAATCAGAATGCAGCATTCGGGATAATGCACTCTGACTTAGCCCAGCAGTGTTATAAATACAATTATAAAACGGCTGGTAGTGCACTGCTGCACTATGGAAGTGACCTTGAGTGCATTATAACAGTGTATAGTGCACGACTGAGCATGGTCAGCTGAGGGTCATTAATTGGCCTAGACATACATTGATTGGGTGATTTATTGTTTAGAAGGTGATGCACAAGGTTTTATAAAGACAATCGACAACTATTTCTTCACATCTTGACTGTCTGTTATCTTATAATGCACTCAGATGCATTTGTGCATTATAAGATAACAGACAGTCTCGATGTGAAGAAAATTGTTGTCTATTCTCTAAATAGATGGCTCTATATCTATGAATTTAGGGAGACAACAGCAATACTACTATTCATTCCACATTATAGCGGTTCTTCCATATGGAGATTTGAATCGGGAATAGTTATGAACCTGTGCCAGACAATTTATGTAGATAATTTCCTCTATGCTGTCATTGGCCTGTGTTATTAATTAGGCCCAAATGAGGCACAGGGGAATTTCACATTGTATTTGATTAACATTATTATGAAATGTAACCCCGGGCCCTCTTTAATCATTTGAATACGGCATAGTTGGTCATAAATACAGCCCTAATTTAACCAGCACTGCCTCCATGCTTCATACCTGCCTCCATGTTTCATACCTGTGGGGATATATATTATATATATATATATATTATATATATATATATATATATATATATATATATATATATATATATATATATATATATATATATACAGTAAAATCTCTTTACTACGAATCCTGTTATAACGAATTTTCGGTTATAACAAACAAATCTATTGCTACCAAATCATCACCATACATTTCTATAGTAAATTGATCCCTTTATAATGAAGTTTTGGCATCAATATTCGGATATAACGAAGTAATTTTCTCATAAACACATGATTTAAGGAAATCAAAGTGTGCAGCATACACAAGCCATAGGTATGAGGGGCTGTTTTAGGACATCTACAGCCACCTCCCTTCTTACCTGGGTGGGTGGGGAAGATCTGAGAGGTGTGAGGGGCTGTTTTAGGACATCTACAGCCACCTCCCTTCTCACCTGGGTGGGTGGGGAAGATCTGAGAGGTGTAAGGGGCTGTGTTAGGACATCTACAGCTGCCTCCCTTCTCACCTGGTCGGCCATAGAGGTTAACATAAAGTTTATAACGAATTATTTTCCTTGTCCCAAGCACTTCATTGTAAAGGAATTTTACTATATATATATATATATATATATATATATATATATATATATATATATATATATATATATATATATATATACATACACAGTGTTTGGATATATTAACTATAATAAGGAATAGTCTCGAGTGTTAATGGCGGATTTAGATGGGGGCGCGGATCTTCTTTTTGTCCGTACTTAAGAGTTTATTTGAATATTTTGGAAAATTTGCTCAAAAGTAGGCCTATGGGGTGCGCCCCTCCAGTTGGGCTGCAGCCCCTCCTCTTCTAAATCCTTGATCCGCCACTGAGCACGGTTTATAGCATTTTCCCAAAGTCAGGGTGTGGTTTATATATACAGGTGCAATCAATCAAAGCATGGTTGAATGAGAGAACCACCAAACAGTCACAACAAAATGTTGTGGGTGTAATAAAGCTTCAGCTGATTAAACGCTATGCACCCCTCGTGCCACGCCCTTTTATTTGCACTGATGAGCACAATCCCGGACATTTTAATTGCCATTCATACCTCCTTTGGAACATTACCCCGACAAGACAAATGGGAGTGGGATCAATAAACAATTCCATTTTTAAACTGGGCGACAATGAGGGATGTCTGTGGTAATGGGGGGCCCATGGTAACTGAGTGGTGGAAAGAGAAACATGAATTCAGAGAAACACAAATTCAGATTGCAAGGCTATGGCTGCAGCTGCTGTCCAGACCTCTACACTACCTATGTGGGGCTCTTATTCCTCAAATGGCTCTTAACCCTAAAATAGGTTTCAACTTGAGGGTTAAGAACAAACATGGGACCCTATCCCTCAAGCATGCCACTTAGGAGCAAATGCTCTTATCCCTTAAACCTTCTTATCTCTCAAATGCTGTACACAAACGATATAGCGCTATGGTTGTGATTCTTGCCTCATATACCAATCATTATTCTGCTCCCCTGCAATTCCTGTAAAGTTACCTGAAAAAAGAAATTTGAGGAATATGAGCGTTTGAGGGATAATAGCTTTTGAGATATAAGAGCCATGTTTAAGGGATAGGATCCCACGGCTGCTCTTGACCCTGAAACTGAAACACACTTGAGGGATAAGAGCCCCTCACCCTCTCCTTCCCCAATCTACTAGACACAGATGTTACTATGGTGTTAGCTTCTGTATTTACTACCTCTGATTGTGTAGGGACACTTGTGAGTGTTTCCCCACTATCGGTAGGTGAAGTGTAACTCGTAAGTTGTTCTAAGTAAGGCCAGGGTGTGTATGGGTACCACCTGGAGCAGGACTGAGCAATCCCCGAACAGCTGAAAGGCAATGAGCAACTCCAAAGGGAGGGCAAATAAGTCTGGCTAAGCCTAATTAATTTACAAGAAGGAGCTGTGGATAAAGAGTAAGCAAAGTCAGCGATGTAAAGTAAATAGTATATTTGCCTTTGTTGAGTCGTAAGTGAAACTAGTGAGTCAGTAACAGTTGTTAAAATATATGCCATTTCGACATCTACCTGAGGAGATTCAGAAAGCTACGACAAAGGTAAAATTCAAAGAGGGTGTGATGAAGATAGAAAATATAAGGTTGAACCTGAAATTGGGTTATAATTGATAATGAGAAGCAGGTGTGGAAACTGCGCCGCTTCATATTCATATTCATATTCATACTCACATTCATATCCTTTTTCATGTTTACATCCATATTGATATTGCTGATGTTCCCATATGCATATAACAGCATATACTACCAACTCTAATTATCACTTATTTGAACTAAGGACAAGGTTTATTTAGCTGTAATCATGATGTACTGAAATAATGTGTAGACACACAAATCTCTATGTATGACATATTATTTACTATCTATCTCTTTTTGCTTTTAATTTGTTTGTCTGTACTTTCTATGTTAATAACCTATTGAGTGAATATTGCCAGTCCCTATTTTTCCATCTGCTGATTGTGTTCATATTGACATTTGTCAAGATCCATGAAGTTATTGTACTGTTTCATTTGTGACTTTCCTTTGAAAAATCAATAAAACTTGGTCTGCTCTATAGCATTATTTAAATGAACATAGCAGTTCATTAATGCAATGATCAAGTCCAAAAAAAAAAAATCTAAGGGCATGTTCATGTGGAGGGGGGGGGGACTAGATTAAATGTAAATTGATGGATGAATGTGTCGGTATAAGAATAATGTTGAGCAGGTTGAAAATGCTTTGATTGAACAGAAAAACAAACCTATGGTAAAACCCTGAGTTGCTGGCTTCGCTATGGGCCGCAATGTTGGTCTGAAAGGCTTTCTTACCATAGAACATGTATATATACATACGTGTATGTAAAATACCTCGTACCTTGAATTCAGGAAGACCCCATAAACTGTAGTAGGCGTCTGAAATGTGTTACCATAGTGACCTGTGTAAGCGCCAGGTCTTCGATTGAGTGCTGGTCTTGAATAAGCAACCGGGTTATAGCAGCACTGAAGAAATCTAAATATCGTAGTGGTCTGTTTAAATGCCGGGTCTTCGAATAACCGTCGGATGAAATAAGTGTCCGGGGTGAGTGATACTGGAATCAATGAGGGCAGGGGCGCTTAAATAGGCAACTACAGTAAACTGAGTCTTGAATAAGGGCCTGGGCTAGAGCTAGGTCGAAACCAATAAGCACCAGGGCACTTATACCAGGCCACTACGGTATAAGCTGTGGCTTAGATGCAGGGTTTTATGGTAGTATGTATAAAGCAGTCAATATGCAAAACTCCCAGGACCACGGCCATTGCTATCAAAATTGCTGCCGGGCCTACAGAAATGACCAGACTGTGGGACTGAATGTCTGGCTGTAATCTTGGGACCTTGGGCTAATTTTAGTTTTCATGGCATTATTAAGGTTTTACAGCCTAAAACAAAAGGCATTTTTGTTTATTAAGATTTAAAGGAGTAAATGATTACAAAAGTGAGTTTTTCATAATTTCTCTCCTTACAATAATGATCTAGAGGAATCCGGTCCTGCCAAAATCAGTCTGGGCCTGCAGAATAAGAATAAGATCTGCAGGATCGAATGGCCTGTTGGGGGAAAACATTTCGTATACACTGTACAAAGTACAGAAAGGCCAGACAGCATTTGGTAATCATATATCGTAATATACCACTTGGCAAATTAAATTGATTTGATCGAGCTGATCGGTATAGCTTTGAGGAGGCTTTGTGGCCGAACAAATCCGCAGAGATACATGTGCACATCATGTTTACGATCAGCAGATCGGCTCTCTATTCAACTCTTATTCCAATTTCATAAAAAAATATGTTGTTTTTACTATTAAATGATTTCCATTTTTCAGAAGGAGCTATTATCACGACATGTTTTACTGTAGAGTAGCAGAAACTAATTGCAGTCTTGTCTAACAGCTTGATCAAATCAAGACAATTGGAATATATAATCACATAAGCAAAGGGTGATAAAGATAGGTCTCCATATTTTCACAGGTATGTGGAAACTATATATGTGCACACAACCAATCTGACCAGAATTAATATCTCCTTCAGACGAGTTCCATTTCATGGGGCGTTTCTAGCCCTGGCATGTAAAGGGATTTTTTTTATTGTTGATATTTCAATTTAGATAATGAAGGTCAGGGAGCTTTCCAAAGTTACATCTCTGTGGCAAAGAATGCACTTAAAATCTCTTCGCCTTGATTACCCTGAAACCCTACCTTTAAAGCAATGATCATTGGGCCTTGTGTGAGCTGTACAGAATAAGGGTTGAGTACTGGGCAATGAGGGGTGAGCGACTCACAGCAAACAGTGATAGGTGAGCTACTCACCGGCCCTTCATCGACCTGCTCATGTTTTATCAATGACGAGTTGATGGTCGTGTTGAGTGGGACCGCGAGTGTGGGGCTTGAGTCGGGCGTCATCCAGTATTTACAATACATGTTCACGGCCCAAGCCCACAACCTGTGCAACCACTATCTGTGAAAAGAGCCGTTACTTTTGGCAATGCAGTCGTGTCGGCCATATTATTCTGATTACTAGGAATACGAGTTTCTCTTTTCAACCAAATAACTTGGGCGGCCATAAGGCATAAGTAAAAATATAGAAATAGGATTTATATTTTGAGACCAGAGCTTCACAGAAGTGAAAAAAGAACTCGACGCTTTCTGTACCAAACTAGGTGCTATCAAAGACCCATTCGAATCCTCCTTACTCTACGTGTATTAACATTGTTTATGTACCCTAACATCATGATCAAGAACCTTCTACAGATAGCACTAGTTTTTACAGATAGTGGTTGGATGGGCACTAAAGATATTGTTCATATAGTTGCACCGATTTTGGTTGGATGGTCAGCCCCTATATATAGCACTACACATATCCTTGGTTTAAACAGATAGTGGTTGTACACCCCACTCTGACTGGGCCTAGTGCTCGTCTAGGAACACTTGGCCTGGACGAGCAGCTCACCTACAGCGGAGTGCGCAACTCACAGCGAGCAACACATAGGGCCGCCAAAGGGTAAAGGCACGTCCATTACTTCATTAGTCTAACGCACACCGCCCGGCCCCTCGTCCCCATACTTAATCAAGTACCATTGTTCCGCTATTTGACTATGAGCAAAATGGCCCCTGTCTGATTCTAAGAGCACATCCTCAAATATTAATAAATGAATGCCATGTGATAAAGGCCACCCAGCACTGGGTGAGCAGACTTAAAGGGTTAATGTCATGTGATAAAGGCCACCCAGCACTGGGTGAGCAGCAGACTTAAAGGGTTAATGTCATGTGATAAAGGCCACCCAGCACTGGGTGAGCAGCAGACTTAAAGGGTTAATGTCATGTGATAAAGGCCACCCAGCACTGAGTGAGCAGCAGACTTAAAGGGATAATGTCATGTGATAAAGGCCACCCAGCACTAAGTGAGCAGCAGACTTAAAGGGTTAATGTCATGTGATAAAGGCCATCCAGCACTGAGTGAGCAGCAGACTTAAAGGGTTAATGTCATGTGATAAAGGCCACCCAGCACTGAGTGAGCAGCAGACTTTCATGAGTTGCTCGTGCTCATCTTTGTCACAGTCTCTCAGCTCGATGCGACTGTCGCATGCATATAATGTGGGGACCAGCCCAAGAAATGCGACGTCAGACTGAGTTATTGTTGGCTAACACACCATATACCAGTGATTATTTTCATATTGGCTGGAGGAGACGGAAGGAACTCAGGTGCACGAGTTGGTGGATGTATATATGTGTGCAATGTAAATGTATGAATGACATACATACATTTTAATTACACATGTGTGTATGTGTTACTGTGCCTAAACTGGGAATACCAGATCGAAACTGAGGGATTGATCTGAAAAGGCTGTTAATGCAGGAGTGCATCATGCCCATTGGTCGGCATGATGCACCAATGAAGTACTGGTGAGCTAACTCACCAACATAGTTTCATCGGAGCATCATGCCGACCCTCCGGGAGTGCATCAGCCTCATGATGCATTAATATAGCCCAGGTGAGTTACTCACCATGACTGTATTTATGCATCATGCCGACCAGTGGCTATAGTGCGTTAATGCATCAGGGGCTTTAGGTATTTCTTCTTCGACATTTGTATCATGATGTTGATAGTAATATCATTGAAAGCATGGAGCTCTTCTACAACTCCATATGGATACCAGATACATCTATAGCCATTTATAGAAGAGATGCAAATGCCATAGGGTAGACAAGCACACCCAGCTCCAGGGTACCACCATCTGTACCTACATACTGGAGGGGTAATTGATCGTGCAGGTGGGTGTGTGGTGTGGGGTATGGTGCTAGCCTGTCTGGAGGGCATTGATGATAGTATCTATTGAGCTGAATGGGGTGAGTACCTCTGTACTCGTACTCGGTAGTGCAATGACCACCACCCCTGTCCATTATGTTATTCTACCTCCCCCCCCCTTACTCCTTCACCACCTGCAAACTCATACCCATAGGCATCTAGTGGGATACATTTGGAGCTATCAAATAATTCCCTCCATTCAGTGCTGGTGCTGAATTCCTAGGGTGTCAATGCTACCCATATTAACAGCTGCTACAACTGCTCATCTTACCAGTACCAGATCAAGCAATGGCGGCCCACAGTATAGGCATCTAGCGGGATGAATCGGTAACTAATGAGTTAACTCCTTGCATTCACTACAGAGTTCTTTGGGTGCCACTGGTACCCATCCTGATAACACTTATAAATAAACTATCACTGGTAACCAGTTCAATTAATGGGAGCGCTGACTGTGAAATTTACAACCTTGCAATATATCTATAGGCAATGCAGGAGAGAGGAATTCAGTCTATAACCCCGCTACCACAGGTAGAAAGGGGTAAAGGTAGAAACTGTGAGACAGGTGTACTCACATACACACACCAGTCTGTGGCTCGTCATGAGCAGCTCACGGTTTGAAGTGGTGAGCTGCTCTCTGTATGTATAAGCAGGCAACCAGTATGGGTATATCCATATGGGGTGCTTGGATGATCCTTTCTCATTGCTTGCTCATGTATATATGTCCAAGCCTGAGCGGTTCACGAGCAGCTCTACCAATGACAAGCATCAGCTCTGGAGTCAATACTACAGAGCTTGTAGGGGGTGTATTCAAGCTAAGGAGGGCCTATTTTATACTGTCATTACAGTAGTTTATTTCCGAACTTAGCACACAGAAGGCCTAAGGCAGGTAGGGTGTATTTGGCCTGGTGAGTTTATGAGATCCTGTCACGCACTGGGGACCTGTGCCATCATCAAGGGACTTCCTCTCCCCCATGTTAGAGGGAAAGAAACAGAGATAAGAACCAAACAGGTATACAGGCATCGCAGCATTTTAAGGCAGTGATCCGAATGACTGGGTATCTACGTTATAATGAATAGGAAGGATGTCTTATTTTAAGAACTAAAGATCCTTGTTATCCAATAAGCAGCACACTTTCCCCTGTCTTCAAATAGTCTTTGCATTATGGCTCAATGCATATGCTAAGAATATGGTCATTAAATTCTTATGTTGAAGTCCGACTCTGAACATGTGTCAACGTGTCCACAAATATGGTAATTGAACATTCTTATATGGAATATCCCTCTCTTAATCCCAGAACATACACCTTAAAAATGCCTGTGATACAATGGAATCCTTGTCCAAAAGTTGCCAAAGATTCATCATTATTTTCACAGAGATTCCTCGTACCACAGTGTGTACTGTAGTTTCATTGTGGAAACTACACTGCTTCACTGCAATGCAATTATGGCGGTTCATTGTTCAGTTTTACAAGGATTATTCAAAGATTGAACAATCATTTCTTAGAGTGTAGACTTTAATCTCCACGGCCAAGTTTCCACAGTAACATAGTCTGTAGGATGGGCCCTATGCTGAACTAGAATAATACAGAGAAATAGATACCTGGATGTTAGAACCGACACTACACTGTAAAAAATATAACTGCTGAATCTACCAGGGATCCTCATAAAGCTGAGGAGTGAACCACCATAATTGTATTGCACTGAACCAGTGTAGTTTTTTACAAGAGACCTCTGCTGGCAATATGGATGTACATGTACAAGGAATCTATGTGAAAAAAGACGGATCTCTGTCAACTTTGCGACAAGGATTGCACTGTTATTTCGACGACATTTTGTACAGTGTACCTTGAGACTGTACGGAATAGAGACATTGAGGAGGGATGATGAGCAGCCTGCTATTTCCATATTCAACAGGCAGCTGGCTGGGAGTAGGCTACTGGGTATGTGTAAGGGGTATACAGAGAATGGGACTGTAAGGGAGATTAGACCGACACCAGCTATAGGCACCCATGATGGGCCTTAGGGAGCGTTCATTATTTATGGCAGGGGGGGTGAGCAAATGAGGGGGGGGGTCAAAATTTTTAGGGGTATTCAGAGGGGGGGTCATTTTTTTTCAGCCTATTGTGAGAGGGGGGGTCATTTTTTTTCAACCTATTCCTGAGGGGCGGCGCAATTCCTTTTTTTGGGGTATTCGCCAACACAATGTAAAATTTCACAACACAACACGATTTTTTTTCGCGACACGTCGCGAAGTTCACAATTCTCCACCAAGTAATAGTACTTGTTAATGATTGCAGCCACAATTTTGCCCAACATTTTCTTATTACCTATCATTCATATCCATTTAATCATGTTGGTGCAAACTATAAAAACAGATTAATTGGTCGTAATAACAAAGGGCGACGGTGCGTCTCTGTCCGGAGACCCAAGGCCCTCGGTCCGAGGGCTGGGCCAGTAGTACAGGAGAGAAAGAATCGTACCAATGAAAGGAACTGAGTTCCCCGACCGTCCTTGGTCTCGAATTGCTGCTGACTTCTGTTATCATGTTGGAACAAACTACCTAGTAGTTGTTGACTACTATTTAAGGGATATTGAGACAAGCAAAGTCACTAAAGGAGTTGACGCCGCAGAGACTGTCGCCAAACTTAAGAAAATATTTGTTCATCAGGGCATCCCCGTTATACTTGTCACAGACAATGGACCTCAGTTCAGTGCAAGAGACTTTGCAAACTTTGTAGATGAGTGGAAATTTGTGCATGTAACATCTTCGCTGAGATATCCACAGTCAAATGGTGAGGCCGAGCGAGCCGTACAGACAGTCAGAGGTATTCTCAACAAAGCTACTGATGTGGACTTAGCATTATTAATGTACCGAAACACACCACTCCATAATGGCTTCTCACCAGCGCAACTAAATATGGGCAGGAAATCAAAGACCAGAGTCCCCTGCTATCCATCTGAACTCTTACCAAGCACACCAGACCCGGTTGTTGTACGAAAAAAGGAGAGGATGTACAGAGCCAGTATGAAACTGAACTATGACCAACGACACCGTGTGAAAGAAGCCGGAGAGTTATCAGCAGGTGACAAAGTGTGGCTCCCTGATCTCAAGACTCATGGCACAATTGTAGGCAAAGCCAATGGACTGAGATCATATGTCATCTCAACCCCAACAGGCCTCCTGAGGCAAAACCGCCGTATGACTAGAAATGTTGGACTACCACCTGCTACACTACCAATACCAGGTCCACCTAATACAGGACCTATTCCAGCAGTTCATCCTCCTACACCAAGACGTGACATACCATCACATGCAGTCACCCCTAGGGTTGACTCACCTGACAAACCAACACTGAGGATTGATCAGCCGGGTACCCCTTCATATGTGAATGAACCTGATGACCCGCCAGGGGCTGATATTACTGAGCCTCGTAGGTCTGGGAGAGCCAGATCTGCACCTAAGCGTCTGATTGAAAACATGTGAAAGACTCAATGAGATATCAGTTTAGTTTAACTTGAGAGATAATTTCATAGCAAGATACTAGCTATAATCATGTTCTTATTTGGTTGATAAGTATTATTCATTCATGAACATTTCAAGACAAAGAGATTGATAAGTGAGCTACTCATTTTGATCGATAGGTATTATTCATCTATGAACATTTCAAGACAAAGAGACTAATAAGTGAACTTCTCATTTTCCAAAAAGAAAGGGAGATGTGGTATGACCGGTATGCCTATATGGTGCTGCCACCAGTGACTGTGTGGGGAACTAAAAAGTAAAGTGAGTGGGTTGAGTGGGACACAACTTTGGGGGTTTAGGAAGCGGAGATCAGCATGTCAACATGTGGCTGAAACTGAATTTGTAACACTACAAGTCTACTCTACATTAAAGAACTTCAAGAACTAATCTTCTAAATGTTTGCTCAATAGAGTATCCAACAATTGCCGAAGGCGATCAGCCCAGCTTGAGGACCGAGGGCCTTGGGTTTCTGGAACAGAGACAAACCGGAGCCCTTTGTTTACGTTCTGACACGAGAAAAAGCTTTGATTTTCCTTAAAATAATTCACAAATAAGACAGAAAAGCCACAAACAGGAAGTGAAACCGGAAGTGCTTTTATGGGTCCCCTGACCCAACATGCGCTCTCAACCAATCAGATTGCAGGAAAGGCGACCCAACTGCACTCGAGTGTTAGAACAACTTGCTTACATCACTAGACCTGGTGCTCCTTTAGACGTTGCTTAAAGGTGCTCATGATTATATTTTTAAAATTCAATAGTACCTCCCATATATAACGTGTGATTTGTGGATAAGGCACACTGTAGGAGCAAATTCAAAAGATCAAATGAGAATATGAAGTTGGCTCCAGAAATTCCAAGAACATTCTTGGGAGATACTCTCATACTCCATTATTATTGCTCCCATGCTGTACTACTTAACTAATGTGGTACAGTAATAAAAATGTATTCTCTTGCATGAAGTTTGTATTTAGGAATGTTTTAGTCCTGACTACCATAACGTCTTGCATATAAGGCGTGTCTTAGGCCTATGTGCGAATCAGAGCCCAGGTGCGCCTTATAGGATCAGCCTGAGTTAAGGGCACATCTTATACGTGGGGTTTATTCAAATATCATTTGATACATAAAATGATTTACCCTGAAAAACATTTAAATAGCCCCCCACCTCCATCAAACCTATGGGTAAAGCTAATGAATGCTGTAAAGGTGTTGGGCAATATCAGCTCCCCTCCAACCCTACCAGTACTCTATGGTGGCCATAGCTTTTCACACCTTCCCATGTGACACTCACACCATCCAATGCCACCCTCACTCCATCCCATGCCGCCCTCACACCCTCCAATGTCGCGGTAACACCTTAGCAAGGCTTTCCCCACAACTTAGGCCTATTCAATGTACATGTAGGTTGGCTTTTACCAAGGGAGGCTATGTCTTACAGCATATGTCAAAAGGTTGGGGTGCACCTTATACAAGGGTTTTTTAAAATATTAATCCAGAAGCAGTAGGTGTGCCTTATATGCAAAACACACATCCCTGAGTTAGGGGTGCACCTTATACATGAGCTCCGCCTTATATATGCGGGAGATTACGGTAAACTTCATTTTCAATAATCTTGGTGGCCAAAAGAGATCGCAAAGCACATTTTTCTGTAATTCCAATTACCATTTTCTTATTCCATGTACCTGGTAATTAGTTCAGGGTGTCAGGAGCAGTGAACCATTATCAAATCACATTATCATCTTATATCTGGCACAAGGGTCTTCTGTCAAGAAAGAGAGAATGGTAAACATTCTCCAATCTGTTGTGGACCATCAGAGTAGATGACAGCAGTGGCTTCCTAGAAGTATACATAGAAAAGCATGTCTCTTGAGCTGAGAGGTGCCAGCAAAGTTCTCAGTGGTAAAAAAGTCACCTACTATAATCACAGCAACTACTGATCAGAACCTCCAGTTTCTAACCCTTAGTTTCACTTTTGAAATCAATGCTTTTGCGATTGATATCCATCACACCTACTAAATTAATGTTAAAAAATGAGATCAGAATGAAATTGAAACACTAGAAAAATCTCAAAAAGTTTGTCTTTGTATGCGCAAATTTTGAAAAAGACAGCTGCAAGTGCTTCAATCACTACAGTTAGTCAGGAATAGGTTGCATGATTTAGCTGGCTAAGACATCCTGTATTTCCCTGTGTATTACTAAAAGCCTGTATGGGCTTGTAAACACACTTAAGTGGCAAATTTACCAGGATTATAAACAGGGCAGGCTTATACACAGGGCAGGCTTATATTTCTCTACATGAAATAATGAGGGAGTGGCAAACAGTTTGCTCAAGACTTATCTATGGTTTGTACATCATTCTTTAGACATTTTCTATAATCCTTTATCTTTCTTTGCATGAAATATAAGGGTAGCGGAAATTGATATAGCTGAAAAAACATATAAACACCATATGTTGAAGTATGGTAATGGTCCAAAATGTTTTTTCATTGAGCACAGAGGCCATACACAGGGAAATATAGTACCCACTTAAACTGCATCAGTAGTGGCCCATGCTAGTGCCCCCTATGGAGGAGCCTTCAAAATAGGTACTTTTTATACAGATGTCAATCAATCAACGGCAGGGTATTCACATTTCAATTTTTCAAAAGATCGGAACCATTTTGAAAAAGGCTTTGCATTTATACAATATGAAAGCTGGCTAACGGCTGATAGCTTTTACGACATTCTACAACGGCCACCCCATTTTTAACATAATAATTGGAATGGTTTAAATTCAGGTAGAATACACTTTAGCTGGCACACATCTTGCTACACATTAGGATTAGCATAGGGTTAGCATTAGGGTAGCTAAAGGGTTCACTTAATTCAGCACCGGCTAAAGTGCATTAGTCTCTCAATTTCTCCTAATATGACAGGAATGAAGAGACCTGATGTACACAGACTTTGTTGAACATGGTTAAATGTATAAGGTAATGTGATGGGAATCATTTTCTTTCAATCAGTTCTAAGGGGGGGGGGGTCATTTTTTTCAACCCATTCCTAAGGGGGGGGTCACTTTTTTTCAACCTATTCCCAGGGGGGGGGGGTAATTTTTTTTTGACGTATTCATTCTGCCAGATTGGCACCCCCCCTGCCATAAATAATGAACGCTCCCTTAGTGGAAACCATGGGTGTGTATGTATATGTAGCAGGCAAATCTGTAGTCCTACTATGAAGAAGCTTCTATGTGGGAAAGGGGCATGTCAGTACTGCAACAAGTGAATAGGACTATTTGTGTGTTAGCAGGGACATAGGAAGCAATCCTCGAGGGTGTTCGTATGCTAAAACGAGCTGGGTGTAGGTGCCCTCTTTTCCAAAGAAGTTATGCTCTGCATTACCATTCAACTTCCACTCCAGATTTAGTCTAAAAAGTCACCTGCCTTTCTTGAAAATAGTGTGTGCTGCACCATGAGATACCTACTTTTGTCACACACTCTTTCAAGTGCTCTTGTGTTCACCACTTGTGTGCAACACAAAAATAAGTTAGGACTACAAAGAAAGGGGCTGCTGCAGGTGCGGCACTTCTTAGGTAAAACTACCTTTTCCCATAGGAGCAACACCCCACTGTTATTGGGGAGACAATGCGCCCTGTACAGAACTGCTAAGTACATCAGTGCCGTTACATCCGCCTCATCCCTGATCTTTTCACCCTATCCGTTCAGGGTGGGTAGGTGTGTTTCATGGCATACACCTGCCCAAAATCAAAACCACTGCTCATTCACAACTAAATTTTTGGTGTACTCTTCACTTTCAAATTTGCTATACCCTTGGCACTCATTCAGGTGCCCGGGGTTTTATTATACAGACCACAACTATACTGCAGGTAGTGAAGAGGACATGTCACCTCTGGAGGGTGTTGCTCCTATAGTAAAAGGAAGAGCTGGCTAAAAATGGCCTCGTTTCCAGCCCTTTCTTTTCATGTAGCTTTAACTTGTCCCTTTTATTGCTCACAAGTGGTCATTCAAGTACAGTGCTAAAAAAAAGGGGGATTTGAGTAGGTACCTAGTTGGGAGAAGTCAGTCAGTATATATACTATAGAGTGTGTGACATGAGTAGGTACCTGATAGTGCAGCTCTCTCTGTTATAAACAAGGCATGTGACTTTTCAGACTAATGTGGTGAGTGAAAGTTGAATGGTGAAGCAGAGCGTGACTTCTTTTGAAAAGAGGGTACCTACTGACAGCTCTATTTACCATAGGAGCAACTCGCTCCTGAATAAGGTGATGGAACTATAGGAGTCTAGACCTACACCCAGTGAGTCCACAATTTTGAATCTCGCTAGGTTTGCCTTAAGTGTCAAAACACAGTGATATGACATGTTGAGTGCATTGTCCTGGATAACACTCAATTTCAGGGACAAGCTGATTCACATCTTGTAAGCTCTTAACAAAGCATGTCACCGGAACCAGCTCTTGTCCCGATTGGAGGCTATACATGACCACCTGTCCATGGGAGGACGGTGGTCCCCTGAGAACGTGTCTGCTCTGTGGACTGTCTCTTCATGCCACAGACACATTCAGGTATCTGCAGCTTTCTGCCAACACCATGGAGGCAATTATAGCGGCAGGCAAGGCAAAGCCATGGAGTGTAGATTGCCTATCCCGTCCATCCCCACTGCTGCTATCACGTGGGGCTCTTATCCCTCAAACGGCTCCAAACCCTCATGCGGGTTTCCATTTGAGGAACCATAAGAGCAACGATGGGATCGCAAATCTAATGCTCTTATCTCAAACAGGCTTCTGTTTAAGAGCAACCATGGGATCTTATCTCTCAAATTGGCAGTAAAGCACAAAGGCTATGTTCCTTAAATGCTCTTATTCCTCAAATGTTCTATAGAATGTCATAGGCCTACTGCTCTAAAATATATCAGCGTGCCCTTACCTCACAACCTTTGTTATATCGAGAGGTGTAAGTTGGGTGTTGGTCTAGGGCCTTTGAATACTTCACAAGTGCAGGATTTCTCAGCATATGGAACTGCACTAAAGTCTCATTTTTAGGGGCCTCTAAACCTCTGAAATAGATGACCCACTGGGGCCGGACATCTCTGTATATCGGCCTCTCATACTACCGAATGTTATTGTGCACTGTACCCTTGCAGTTCTCAAAAGCTACAAAGGTATTTACGAAATAGGAGCATTTGAGGGACAAGGGCATTGGGGCGATAGGAGCGTTTGGGGGATTAGATGAGCGCATTTGAGAGATGAGATCCATGTTTGAGGGATGAGATCTGGTGGCTTCTCTTAACCCTCAAACAGGGTTAAGTGTTAAAACCCATTGAAGGCTAGCATTGACTATAGTCGACGCCATGGTAGGCCTAGCGTTGACTATAGTCGACACCATGATAGGCCTAGCATTGACTATAGTCGATGCCCATTATATAGGATTTGTATAGGAATTGAAAATAGGCTCGTCCTCTAGGAACTATACTTTTTTCAGAGGCCACCCCCTTGGCCAGGCCAACCATTTTTGCTCTGCCCTTAAAGGGTTCAGAACCATTGGATTTGGAACGTTGGAGGGATAAAGGTGTTTGAGGGAGAGCATTTGAGAGATAAAAGCCACGTTAGACGGATGGGATCCTGTAGCTGCTCTGCACCCTCAAACAGAAATCTTTTTGAAGGTCAAGACCCATTTGAGGGATAAGAGCCCTCCAATAACCATTCCCTAGTAGCAAGCAGTTGGTGCTACACTGTACATTGTCTCCAAAGTCATTTCCAAAGATATTCACGACTTTAACCATGCCAGTATCATGGTATAGGATTGAAGTGGTAGGTGGTTTGGGGCAGGGGCAGGCCGGCATGGTGATTCACTGTGTCATAAAATGGAATATTAAAGCCATCATTTAGGCTACAGTAGCATCTATCCAGCCGTTAGTCTAAGGAGTGGGCGTCTATAATGGCATGCGTCTCTCTCTATGAGTCATAGCCAAGTCCCTGCTTCTCACCTAGGGGTCTGTTTCAACATCCCTAACTACAATATATAGGCCTCATAGACTCACTATAGCCACTATGTGGTCGTCAGGGATATTGAAACAAGCCCCTGAGTTTGTGCCAGGGTTAGGCGCCATGCTTTTACTACTGCTTACTGCAGATCATGCCACGATAGGTCATAGCACTATTTGATACAGGGATGTAGGAAATGGGGGGGGGGGGGCAGGGGGCCAGCATGGTAGTTGAATCGGATAAAAATGGGGGTCTTAATGGCTTCGGATCACAGGCAAAATCAACAAAGACTACATTTATATATACATGTACACATTTTATATAAGCATACATATAATTATAACTTAAATAAATGTCAAGCCGATGATTCTTTGTGGTTGCAGTGGGTTTCCTCAATCAAGATTTGTTTCCTATGCTTCTGTGATAGCAATCTTTGGTAGAAGGTAATTATTCATTAGGATCCTAGCATAAAATTAGCATCACAGAGAGATTGGTATAGGTTTCATAGAACTGCGAAAACTAAAAGCCTGCATCCACTGCAGATGGATGACATAAAAGTCATCCTTCTGCATGTTTCATCTTTTTCTCTCTCATCCATTGGCAGTGGAAGCCATTCATCCATTGACGGATGACTCATTCGTCGCATTTGACATAGAAGGATGACTTTTTCACTTCCACTGAGCCTTCATCCTTCCTTCCTTTCCTTGTCTGCCGAGATTTTTTTGAAGGAAGAGCAGTCAATGCCTTCATCTACCAAATTATTCCCTCTCCCTCCCTACTTTTTCCTGCTTTTTAGGTCATCTGCCAATATCAAACATCATTTGATATGGGGGATCAATGAATCTCATTCTCTTCCTGTCGTCTGGAGAGTGGGCGCTCAGTGCGACATCTGATGTCAAACGTGGGAAACCATGCTTCTGCGGTCTACCTGAAGGTGGCGTGTCAGTACTTCATGATCATGTGACCCGGTTTGGCTGTACAAATTCAAAATGGCGGGTTCCAAGAAGGATAACGATGGCAACGATGGAGCACAGAAAAAAGCTAAATCTCTCGGGGTTAGATGGGGCAGGGGAGCAGCTACTAACACTGTGGCTTCTATCAGGAAACAAGGGGACTGATGTAGAAAATGAGCAGCCTGTGAAAAAATCGACAAGGAAGACAGCCGAGGTCGCCGGCTCAAGTGACACTATGCAACCTAAGCTGTCCTCTACTCCCAAACTGACCAATCCTCGCCGCGGTTGCCGGGCAGGGGAAAGTCTGTCCTGATGTCCTCCCCTGTTCAGAATGCCCAAAGGTTTTCTGATGATGACGAAGATGAACAGCTCGGTAGCCTACAGAAGGAATCAAGAATTAAAGCAAAGATACTTTCTTTGATGAGAGAAGGAGAGCTCATAACATACTCTGAGTACTTTAGGTTCACTGATGACTGAAATTTGGGGCAGAGGGAGGGACATGACGAGGACCATGTTTCATCTATTGATTCATATGATGTATTAAATGAAATAGGGGTAATAATTATCCTTTATTCCTCTCAACCCACAATGGAAGGGGGAAGCACCAATTATTTACCTCATCATGTTTTTGACCTTCAGGAAATCGATGATTCCGATGACGAAAAATTGCCTGAAGGTCAAAATGACAAGGACTCTGATCAAGGACAGGATGAGGACGGGGAGGAAATGGTTGATATAGGTCATCTCTCCATGATAACCGACGAAGAAGTAATGGCACTCGAAGATCCCACAAAATCGTTCAGAGACTGGTGGAAAGAGGACCCCACACGTGAAGCCACTATGTGTAAATTGTGGTCAGAGGAGAAGTCCTTGTACGTTTTCAAGAGTCAGGGTCAGAGAATTCCTGCTAACAGGGCATCTATTCTCAAAAGGATTGGTATCATCATCAGACTCCCTTGTAAGTTTTTGTTTGTCTTCATATAAAAACCAAAAAAGTATATGACTTCTTAGTTGTAGCTAAAAATCTCTTTTACAGTCAGGTCTCAATACCCGTATATCCGTTTTCAACAAGTCGGCTTATTCACTTATCAGCCACTAATCTCTCTGAGGCCTAAAAGAAATTCCTGTGTTTAGGTAACGCTACCTACCCTAATTTTTTGGCAAAAGGTAAATCTTACCCTCTCTGTAGATTATAAAGTGTTGTACTGTTAATGTTTGACAATTTGAATAAATTTATGCAATGTAAAGGTGGTCAGTTCTCTTCAGGCCAAATGGGTTTTGCTATTTTACACCCCTTTTAAACATTTTTTTTTTGTCCTAATGAAAAAAAAGGGAGTTCACTTACGTCCATGAAAAAAATAGTTTTTCCCTCTAAAAAGCAGAAAAATCTTTGTGTAAGACTGCCCACAAATTGTTTTTCTTCTTTTCAACTCTGGAAAGAAAAAGGAATCCCTTATTACATAGATTTCACTAAATACAGTATTTGAAGAGAACTAAAGAGTATGCAACTGGATATCCCCCTGATGTGTACCCCGTTTTAAAATATTTATTTTTTGTATTGAACTAGAAGCACTTTTGCCAACGTCAGAAAAACAATGTCAGGCCAACGCCAAGCAACATTGAGCCAACGTTTGACCAACGTCGCTTTGCTAACTGGGTAATCTTTATCTATTATCTGCCATTCCTAAATACTTGAAAAATCTGACCAACTTTTTCAAGTATTTAGATTATCAAGATCTCACTGTACCTGACACTGTAACCATGACATATTAAAGTGTATAGATACATGAGTAAAATTGACTAATTTATGCGGAGGGTAGATGTTAGAGAAGAAATCCATAAAATATTATGCCTATAAATAAAAAATATCACATTAGTTTTAGTGAAAATATATGTAAGCCGCTGTGCATTTTCAATATATCAGTTTTAAAAGATTTACAAAAATATCAGTAGTCACATGCAAAAACCCACTTATTCCCGACCTTTAGTACATTTTTTTAGCTTTCAGGGATAATTAAGAGAGGACCAATGAATGAGCAAAAACCTTGACAATTTATTTTCTTTTCTATTTTACTCCAGAAACAGATATACATGCAGACAAAGTGCCATCTTCTTACACCCGTGCCCCTGACACCCAAGAGGAAGAAGAAGAGGTGGCCGAGGAAGAGGCAGAACAAGAGTTCCAGCAAGAGCATGAGGGAGACCAAGTAGTGGAGGTAGAAGAAGCCTTTTATTCAATCAACGCTCAGTGCCTTTCTTGTTTATAATTACATGATAAGTGAAAAGTTTCATGTCTTAAGGTTTAAACTTGCTGTTACCTGTCAAAGGTATAAAACATGTTATCTTGTTCATGTTTCTTTATTAGAAATAAAAAAAGAAATGTTTCTCTATTCTCTTTTGTCCATCTCTCATTGAAATAGATGTATCAGTTATGCATTTCAGTCTAACTCAATAATGGTCTATCACATGCATGTCATGATATTATAATAATATATCAGGTAGACAGGAAATATATGTTAAACTGGCGTTCTGTCTGTCCAAGACTAAAGTGAAATTCGATTTCCTTAGCAAAATTATTTCGATGATGGCACCAATACTAAACCAACACAAGATCAAATGCTATGTTTCCTCTACAATTTTGGACAATTACACTGAAATTGTGTATACATAGTGTTTTATAAAACCAGAACCAGATTATTTTGTTTACTTTGTGGCGTTTACTGATATATATGTCTCCACTATTTTAAGACTAAATAGTAGATTTATTGGATACAACGTCTAGCCAACTTTGTTAACAATGACAGCAAGACAGGGGAATGCACCTCGAGTTAGCCTTTAAGGTCTATACATTGAATTTCTTTTTCAACTAATGTCAGCTATACTTCTCCTTAAGTCAAACACTGATTGAAGTAATGAATCTCTGTACATAACCTTTCTATATCAATTATACGTCTACACTGCAGGAAAAAAAGGTGTCCCTAGCAAGGTTCAGGTTAAAAGCCAATCCAAAAGGTGGCTGACTTGGGGGGGGGGGAAGTATCCGACTTAAGGTGGAAAAGGGAGAGCCCTGGTTCAAAGACATAACACAAAATATTAAGTTACCGTAACACCTTGTGTATAAGGCACACTCTGCGTACAAGACGCTCCCAGACTTCATAGATGTGCCAGAAAATTTCAAACTGAAATAACTTTTGTTCCACTCGATGAATTTTTGAAAGTAGCTAAAGCTTAAAACTACCTTTGAATTTATGGGGTGCCTTGGGAAGATTTTGGTCTGAATTTTTTCTCATCCTATAAGGTGCACTAGGGGCTTATCCTCGTGCATAAGATGTGCCTTATATGCAAGGTATTACGGTAATTTTAGAAAGAGATTTGATCTCAGAGTATTATTATCCTGCTACAGGAGAGAACCACAATGACTGTAATAAACCTGAAACATTATATGGCACATTCATTCTGAAACATAGCAAGAGTATATGCAAAGAGTCTTTTCTTTTGTTTATGTACATCTTTAATGTGATAAATGTGGGAAACGGCAGCTGGCCAACTTTGCATTATTATTCTTTAAGAAAAAAAGACAGCAGAATCTTAAGTGTCAGTAACATGATCTGCTTCACCGGTCAAAGTAGAAGTCGTGTTCGAACACAACGTCATATTGGAAGGGAAGCTCCCCCTCCTTTGACACAACCCAGTTGGTTAGATTTTGCCACATATCCTTGACCGCCTGGCTGCGGTTGCATGATGTGGTTGACTGGCCAGAGGGGAGAGCAGCCTCAGCCCTCCATTCTCCTCTGTGCTGGTGGTAGTCACGGTCCTCATAATCTGTCGACTCTCTGCAGAGATATGAAGAAGGGACCTCAGCTTTGAGAAAATTGTGAAGGGTTATTCAAGCAAGCACAATGATGGTGGCGTTTTCTGGCATCATCTCTATTTCCCTGTGCAGGATCCGGAACCTGGCACATAATATACCAAATGTGTTTTCTACCCTATGTCTGGCCCTGCTAACTCGATAGTTGAAGATTCGCTGGGGCATTGTTAGTTTTAATAACGGTCATCTCAAACGCATCGTCACCGATGAAATAAAATGGAAGGTCCCCCGGGTATCCTGGGAAGGGCTCAGGGTCTGGAACGTCGAGAGGATTGGACTCATCATCGAGGTCTTTTTTGAACGAGCAGTATTTCCTGAGAAAACTGTCACTACTTCATCCTTCGGCTACCAACATCCACATACAGAAAGTTGTATTCTGAATCGACTAGGCCAAAAAGAACTATGGAGTAGAACTTTTTGTAATTGTAGTATAAGGTTCCAGTTTTCGCAAGTTTAATGATGCGGACATGCTTGCCGTCTACTGCACCAAAACAGTGCGGCATGTTCCAGTGGTCATGGAAGCCTTTGGAAACTTTCAGCCACTCCTCTTTGGTGGAAGGTGCCTGGAAAAACATACAATTCGATCTATTTTTATTTTTCAAAATGAGGGACCAATGCCCTAGCCCTTTTTTTCTCTTAAATAAAAGAATTATTTAATTATGGTACTTGAATGATCCATAGTATTTACCCTATGCAATACATGGGTATAATGAAATTAATAAGGTCAAAGAGATTTAATGATATGTTACTGGAAACAAGAAGCAAAATAATTTAAAGGTATGTGTTAATTTATATTGTAGAAATGTACCAAATGAGGAGGAGGGATTTTTCCTTTCTCTTTATTAAAAGAAAAAAAAGAGAAAGAGAGAGAGCCTACCTTGAGGTATTTTTCATGTAGAAAAGTGCTTTACAGGTATATCTAATGGTAGGCAGCACAGTTGATTCCCCTACTAAATATCCTTGTGCAAGTGACTCGACCGAGTCTCCTGAAAGAGAGGAAAAATATTTCTTTTTTAATTTTCAAATACATTGAGAGATGCAGGTTCTATATAAGAAAGAGGAAAATGTTCCCTATCACATTTTAAATGAAAGAAAATGCATGGATATTAAGACCAAGAAGAAATGTATGGATATTGGACAGTTAAGATTATCTAATGAAATTGATGAAGGACAGTAAGGTAATATTCACCTCTGGTGAGATACCATATGGTCATGCTCAACCGTTCTTCCACCTTCACCGATTCTCTGAAATTTGTGTCTTTATATGTTATAAGGGGCCGAACTAACTCCAGCAACTCCTGATCCGTGCATAAATGAGTCATGATCCATGCATAAATGAGTAGTGAACAAAGAACAAAGGCCAAGGGTCCACACTCCTCGTAATATTGGACCACACAGAAAAATGGAAAGGGGGTAATCCATAAATGAAGTTAAGCTACAGGGAGGGAGGTCTAGGCCCAGCATGATGTGACATACAGTCCATATAGGTTCTGCTTTCTACAAAATAAAAAAAGGGGAGGGGGTTATTTATCATAGGGGCCATACATAAATGACGTCATGAAAAATGTGAGCTTTTTAGAACCTCCTCCCACCTCATCATGGTTTAGGCCAATTTTGCAATGCTGAAGGTATATGGAAAATGATTTCCATCAAGCCGGGCCTGACCCCCCTCCAGGATGACGTGATTTGTGGATGGGCCCATACAAGAGGATGCATATGAGAGATAAATATCTTTGATTCTTTATTTTAAGACAAGAAGGAAGGTGGCTCACCTGTAAGAAATCGGCCTCAAGTTTGGCAAACGTATTTCTTTGACTGTAGTCACATCTGGCGTAGAGGAAAGGTTGCATCCAGAACGCGTGAATGTGGGGTTTCTTGAGCCCTAACCCAAAAAAGTCTTTGTTGTCATCATCGGCCAGAGCTGTAGTGAGGGCCAGAGAAATAAGCTTAAACCTGACGATGACATTTCGCTCCTGTTCTTTCTTTCTCTTAGACATTTTTGTTCAGAAACCCAACATCTCTGACCGCCCAGCTTGTTTTGTTTTTGACACTTGTGTACAGACAAAGATGAGATCACATGATCTGTCACGTGACTAGTGAGCACCATAAAACAATGGATGAAAGAAGGCAGATGAGAAAAACAATGATCAGTGGAAGCGGATTTTGGGTTTTGTCTGGTGCCTTCATCCGTCAAAGAAAAAGGAGGATGAAGAAGGAGGAAACAGATGAGAAAATGAAGGATGAGCAGTGGATGCAGGCCTTAATGTGTTGGTCCCTAATAGTGGCATTAAAGCGACTCGCTATGATTTTAGCAGCCCAAGTTGCGTAGTATTATCCTATGGAATTTCTGAAGGGACCAATGTTGCAGGGTTTCAAATATTAGGACTGCATTGCCTCACATATAAGGCGCACCCCCATAAAAGGCACACCCTGGGGCTTATTTCAGTCTCCCTGATGGATATTGAAACAAACCCCTGTTCATGCCAGAAATGAGAGGCACATCTGGGACCAGTTATTGGTCATTTTAGTATTGTTCTATAGTATTAAATCCTCGCCCATAAGGTGCACCCGAACTTCAGGCAGATGCTATAAGGCGCAGCAAAGGTCCATCCCTGTGTATAAACCTATATGTGAAGTATTTCGGAAGGAGCCATTACAAGCCTACTGTACATAAGTGGTCACTAATTCTAAACCGTAACTTACAGTTTGATGATGACACAACTATTTCGTAATTCCCATTGTTAGTCTACCCATCCACAGAAGGATCAGTGAGCAATTGGATGCAGGAGTACCTGCTAGAAGACCTGTGCTCTTAGTGTCTGAAGGATAATAGTAATCAATAAATAGATAAGTAAAACGAAAAGAAAAATCAGTATTCAAACCCACATACAAACAATTCGCGAAAGAAATATTGCATTTTTCATCAAAAATGATAGTTTCCTTCAGCATCAACAACATTTTACAGTTGAAATGTCAATGTACAAAAAAGAAAGGGTACAAACTAATAATTTTTACATGTTTACTATTTGAAGGTAGACTGAGACAAGAAAGGTGCTGATCCATATCAGAAATGACACGGTCGACCTAACGACCCTACTTAGTCAAGTGGGTTAGCCTTAAACACTGCCTTTTCAAGCTGTCTAATCGGGCGATATGCTGATAAGGCAACAGAGCCCTGGCAGAAGGTGGATCCCTTGGTATACCCAAGATAAGGGGGTCCCCCATGACAGAAGAGGCTGGTAGTGGTGATAAGGTACTGGGCCCCTGGTGAGGAGGGGTCGCAGATTGGTTCCCCTCCCACCCTGCTATCTCCCACATATCGACACTGGTCGGTCACCAAAGGAGACCCTGCACTGCACTGTTGATAAAAGCCATCAAAATAACGATGGTTTTCTGGCAACTTTGGGATAATTTCATTCACAGTCATCATCACTGAGATCGGTTGTAACATAGTGCTTCACTGTACTGGTTTCTGGTGTTTCATAGTAGAAATTACACTGTTTTACTGTATAACAGAATATGGTGATCCACTATGCAGTTTTACGGGGATGCCCGGTAGATTCAACAGTAATTTCTCAGAGTGTGGCCCCATCCACCCCAAGCCCTCTCCCATGATGGTCATTCTGGTTAACCGAATTGATCCAGGCCTTGCCCCATGCATTTTGTTCCAAATACATTATCGGGGAGACAACAGAGGGGTTGTTTTACAGTTTACAGTTGGATAATGGTGCAGTCGATTGCTGTGTACAGTTAATCTATATAGGACAATTATTAAGAGCAAAGGATAAACTAATTTCTGAATAAGGCGAATTGGCATTATTGCTGGCATGATTGAGAAATGCCCTCTAGTAAGAATAATGGATGCCAAATGTATAGTGGTAAATGCGATCTGGAAAAGGAGGGGGCGCGGCCCAAAAGGAGCAAGTTTTGGGGTCCAAAATATGTAATTAAACTCTTAAGCCCCCGCGCCTCCCTCTAAATCCGCCACTGAAATGCTGCATGCCTTTGCTATCTTCCCATTCATGATTTTCAAACGACATGAAAATGAAGTAGTTGAGAAGCTCTCCAATCATCTGACCAGATACCCTCCGAATGTAAATTACAGCAGAAACATCGTCAACCTGTAATTTTTTTCCAATCTGTACTTTTGGATCAATGTCCAGAGTAATTAAACGTTGCTAGTTCCTTTTTTCCTTGAGTCAATATTTGACATTGCATTCATATTAGTCCAAATTTTTCTCAGTAATGGTATGATTTCACTAATGAAATTGAATTGTCAATTGGTGAAGTTATCAGAGAAGGCCTATTTTACTGCTGATATCCATTAATCCTAATACGTACAGCTTAGGTGGATTGTGAACTTTAATCACCCAGTCAATGCCTTGATCCACTGGATTATCACCTCTATCTGGAGGATCCATATTTAAATCAATGACAGCTATGTTCTGTAACAGCTGAACACTGCAGAACCATGGGTGGAGGTGGCTAAGATATAAAACATTGTCGCACCAAAATGGCATTTGGTGTTAGCTTTTTGGGAAGGGAATAAGTGGTTTCTAATTACCAAATACATTAAACTGTTGCAATAGATTAAATTGTTGCAGTATTGTTGCGTTCATGTATGTGTGTTTGGACATTGGGTGTAACACTATTTATTAAGTAGAGAAGAAGTTCTATCATCAATTGACGTTATGCTGCTAAGGTTGGTGTCAGCATTAGATATGGAATTTGCCATTTGAAGAAAGAAACACAGTGCAGTGTGTTGCACAAACATAATGATATGAAATGTTAATGATTATATAAAGGGGGGGAGGTGCATGGGGCTACCAGGGGGGCATTGCACAACGTCTTACCACCGGGCGGCCTCAAATCGCAATAAAACTCATCAAGGGGGTATCAATAGTGTCCCACAGAGCTACAGTCACAGTTCTACCAAATACTATAAAATGCTGACATAAAGACCTGCAGAACAGAGTGGCACTCTATGCTTTCCTGCTACGATTAAAAAGATCGCTGGGGGTCGTAATCAACAGTAAATTTAGGGTCTTATGCAGAGACCTACACTGCAAGGACATTTCAATATCACAACATAGGCCTCATAGGCCTGGAGATTATTTCCTAACACTGCATCCTTGTACAGTGTTGTAGTCGTACCAGAATTCTCATATGAATAGCAATGGGATTTCAGGTCGTAGGGTTGTGTCTGATCGTAGTGCATTTGGAAATGACCTTCTGATAATCCACTGTGTTGTCGTCAGGGATATTGGAACAAGCCCAACACCGTCTACATAACTAGTGTGGCTCACGTCTGTGGGATCTGTCCAACTTCTTTGCAAGGCTTCCCATCTGGCAAAGTGGCCAAGCCTGGATGATTCGTCTTATGCCATTAGCAGCTGTTTTTTCTCTGAGCTGAGGGCAAACGTTGTTAGGAGTTGGCAACCAGGTGGTGCGAGATGGCTTCACTATGTATTTAGACATTGTTAATGCTTCAGGTCCAGGGATCCTCTAGGCATCTACATAACTGCTTCCTGACAAATACAGGAGAAACTGGGTAGCTGCATAGAAGTGGTGTATAAAGAGAGTTAAATCTTTTGTCAATGGAATTCTGATGTATGTTTACTCTGCTACTACAATGACAGTTTTGGACAGGAGGTGCAGACGCGCGCCCTCTCATTTTCAACTACAATTACATTACACATTTACTTGCTTATTCTGGATCCCAAATAAATCAGAATAATGGACCACGCCCCATTTTATCGTCAAATCCTATAACCACCACTGGACGCCATGTCGTAGGTTATATCCAAGATGCATACCACTGGGATAGCATATTTACGTCTTCAAATGACACTGACTTTGCCAATTCATGTGAAAATCAAAATAACTGTGAGTGTAAAATAGGTTGAATTAGGTTGAACAACATTCTTGCCTATGGGGCTGAAATTGTACATGGAGCTGTGCACTCAGCAGAATAGACTTTGTTTGAGCTGTACCAGCCCAAAGAGGGGTGGGGTTGGACGTGTACACAGTGTAGTAGTATATAGTATAGATGGAAATGGGACTCTGGCTCAGGCAAACAGACGTCATAGGTCCATCAGTGAGGGACGCGACCAAAGGACGACAAACTCACCAACCTATTAGTACCATACCACCGTGGTATGCGTGCGTGCTGACTGTTTTCTGGAGGGTGTTGCTCCTATAGTAAAAGGAAGAGCTGGCTAAAAATGCCCTTGTTTCCAGTCCTTTCTTTTCATGTAGCTACAACTTGTCCCTTTTGTTGCTCACAAGTGGTCATTCAAGTACGGTGCTAAAAAGGGGGATTTGAGTAGGTACCTAGTTGGGAGAAGTCAGTCAGTATAATAAACTATAGAGCGTGTGACATGAGTAGGTACCTGGTAGTGCAGCTCTCTCTATTTTGAACAAGGCAGGTGACTTTTCTGACTAATGTGGTGAGTGCAAGTACTTAGGTGAAGCAGTGCATGATTTGTATAGAAAAGAGGGCACATACTCACAGCTCTTTTTACAATAGGAGCAACACCCTCCAGGTCACACAGACTCTGCAACTACAACCTAATGGTCTTCTACCTTACTATCCTGTCCACCGTGAGGCACCGTGTAGGAAAGGGGGACGGCCTGGGATTTGTTTCAATATAACTGATGATTTGGGAAATAACTGACGATCACCTGATCTTACTGGGGTTGCCTACTATTGTTAGAGATTCCTCCCTATATAAGATTTGGGCTTATATAACTATCACACATGATTTTGTAGAGCAGCCGTAGCACTGCAGGCACTTATGTAGGTCACCGTGATGAGCACTGAGCTTACCTAAGTGAGCTTCTCGACCATTTGAGGCCATTAACTTATTAGTAGCCGCTCGGTGCATAGTCACATTTATAGAGTGGTTACCGCGGGGCCCGATACGTTGCATTTGAAACTCGTGAATATCAACCTGTGATATCGTATTTGAAATAACGGTGTTGTTAGTGATATTAAAATAAGCGCCCGGGGTGTCTTCCCATACCCCTGACGACAACATAGCCCTCATGGGCCTAATATTGCCGCTATGTTGTCGTAAGGGCAGTCAATATGAAACGTTTTTCCCTCGCAGGCCCTGCAGATTTTATTATTCTGCAGGCCTGAGTAGGCTGAAACAAGCTTAAGAATGGTCTGAAAATATAGCCTAAGGTCCCAAGATTATAGCCAGCCATTGGGTCCTGCAGTCTGGCGGCCTAGCATCGATTTTGCTGGCAAAGGCCGGTGTCCCGTGAGTTTGGGTATTGGTAATAAGGGATATTTAACAAGCCCCTGGTAAAGCAGTATCATGTTGAGAGGCAATGACTCTTTAAATACAACAAACAGGAGTCCTGCAGCTCGTGCCTTCTGCAGTATGTCCCAACAGCCCCAATTGATGTAGGCGTCCTTTCCGCCTTACTGGCCGTAATTCCGGATTGGATGTGACGCTTGGAGGCGCCAGGCTATCCCTGCTCGGCGACCCCGCAGGGCCAGGCCCACCCTGTATCACTGCCCTGCCTGGCTGGGCTCTTTCACGGCCGGCCAATTTGCAGGTGACATGGGGTTATACCAGCTCACTGGAGATATAGGCCTTAAAAGGTACCCACTTGAGGGCAAAAAACAAGCAGACAGTGTGGGATCTTACCATGCCCATACCCATATATACTACTTCCCTTGCATATATATATATATATATATATATATATATATATATATATATATATATATATATATATATATATATATATTCAGCCCCTTTCTAGTCTAGATGACTGGCAATGCCTGGCTGGCTGGCTTAGCTGGAGGGGCTGGGCTGGCTCTCCTGGCTGACTATATAGGCAGGCCAAGACAAAAGCAGACTGTAGGGGGCAGGTGAGGGACGCCAGGGTCGATCGTTGTAACTGGTATTGATGTAACAGGATGTGCCGCCGGCCACTGCTACCATCCCTTCCTCCCGACAGGGGGCGCCTCCGCCACCATTGGGTAAACAGAGTCCGTAGGTGATAGGGTAGACACACCTTGAGTCGTCCACACAACTTCAGATGTCCATTCCATCCATGGGCCATATGCATGGAGATACGTTTGGTGCTGAATCAGTCCTGAAATCTGGTTGATCCATGCAGTGGCGGATCCAGGATTTTGAAAAGGAGGGGCGCGCCCCTTTGTTTGAGACCCTATTTTGAGTAAATTTTGGGGTTAAAAGGGAAAAATAAACTCTTAACTAAAGGCAAAAAGGAAGGGGCGCGTGCCCCCGTGCCCCCTTCTAAATCCACCACTATGAACAGCATTGGTTCAACCAGTTTGTAATGTTGATACAGTTTCATGGCGTTTTTTTTTGCCAATATGTGAGGTATATTTTTCTCAAGGCATTTGGACAACTCAATGTCAACCTACCCAACAGGAGGACGGCGGGATGACAGGAGGAGAACACAGGAGGACGGCGGAGACTGGGGGCAGGCAATAAGGAGGGGTGATCACGATGGGGTGATAGGGGACCAGGGAGAAGAGGCGGCGCCTCGGGGCCGGACACGTGCAGGAATTTGAAATTGAGTCGACAGGTACAGTAAACATCAAAGTATCAAAAGGTGGCACGGCATCGGGTCGCGGCAGATCAAAATATCACTAGACAAAGCTTATTCCCTTTTTTTTTTTTTTTTTTTTTTTTTAAATCATTACACATCTAAATGGAGGGGTCTGGAGGGGGGAGAGAGAGTAAGAGAGAAATAAAACACAGACAGACAGACAGAGAAAAGCACCGAGGAAGAAAAAACGAGAGATAGAAAGAGGGAGAAAGAATATCAAAAATAGATACAGCCAGCCAGAAGTGAAGGCCTTGTTGGTATAAGTGTATAAGGCTAAGGCTGAAGGATTGGGCACGAGCAGGATTAATTATAAGAATTTATGAGTGGTCAGGAACGTGACATGACTCTTTAAGGCTGACAGAAAGAAAGAGGAAGGAAACGGTAAATAGAGGATGAAGGGGATTAAGTGAGACATAGGGAGACATTATAGTGTACAATGAAAATGCAGCTTACATCAATGTATCTATACTGGTACACATACAGATGTAATAGTATTACACCTGGGTGAATGTAGGTGTGAGAAGACTGCAGAGTATAATGAAATATTGCAGTGGATATCTAGATACCTTTGCCCAATCTAATCTGCTCTTACCACATTATCAATTATCGATCTCTCCAATCTGAACCACGTATGAGATGACCTGAGAGGCCAAAATAAAAATCCATGTGTTTTCAGTAACATGACTCAAAGACCTAGGGATTTCTTTCTTTTTTAAATTTTGTATAGTAATGTATGGGTAGATCTATCTGAATCTTTGATTTTGCTCTAAGAACATGAAAATCATGATAGGTATGAAAATTATGCAAAAGGTATGCCTAATTAGGCTATTGACTGTAGACAAAAAGTTTATATATTTATTTTATGTGAATAACTTCTTCCCGTAGAGATAGCATTGCGGAGCCGATCGCCACACCCCCAGTGGCGTAACGTGTCTCGATCCACCACAGCGGCTGATCCACTACTGCAGCCTCATTCCGGGCGCATGTAAACATTCAAAATGGCGGACCGCCGCTCGTACGGGGCACTACGGTAACGGATTTTGATAATTTTTCCTTATTTAAACCTCTAAAAACATAAAATAAATATAGAACTAAACTCCCCTGGTATCCTCGGTGGCCTATCCACCCCTCGGGAGGTGTCTCCCTCGTGGTGGATCGACCACCTCGTACACCATGGTTGTTTAGTTCTATCTATATATTCATGAAAAATTGATGAAAAGATATGAAAAGTACGAAAAAGTTAGCTAAAATTCTCATAAATTGACAAAAGTCTAGGGTTGGCCCTATTTTGCTAGCGTCGGTCGGGTGACTGGAAACAAACCTTTTTTTTCATTTGGCCTTAGAGTATCTTGATACAAACTATGACCCATTCAATATTCTATCCACAGCACCAGTAGCGCCACAATTGGCATTGCTCTGGTGTATTCGAGATGTTGAAGAGGCAATATAGGCAATTCTAATTCAATGCTGCCTTGCTGATGACAGACGGATATATTACAGGCTCAGATATATAGCAGATATATGTACACTCATAAAATCCAGGGGAGCTAAGGTTCTCTAAGTGAGTAGCATAAGATAGCATAAGGTGTTGCATTGTTTGAACATGGAGGGTGTTACACAATATGTTTTTGATGGTAAAAGGAAAGTATACAATAACCTTTTATCATGCAGGGTAACCCAATGGGACTATACTAGTGCTAGTAATATTAAAGAAAATATGGAAGCAGGATTTATGGACACTTGTAAGCACCGTTTTTATGGACTGATAAGTTACATTTGAGAGTTCCTTCCTTGTTATTTCAAGCTGCTCACTTTGAAGACCGATCATTCCAGTGTATAGGATAATACCCATCACGTGGAGAGTGTCCAATGGGGTACAGGGGGTTGCAGCAGAAAGTTAGGGTTAGTAGTAGGGGTCTCCGGATCCATTATAGGAGAGGTCAGGGTAGGGGTCAAGGAAGTCCACTAGACAATGCAAGGTAATCAGCTGGCCCGTTTGTACAGGAGGTAAGCAGGTCCTCCATCTCACAATGCTTCACTATCAACACCAGCCCAACTAATCACAGCACTACTGCTGCATGCTGCCCACCTTAACCATTTCAAGGCTGGTGTATTAATCCATTAAGGACCATCGGCACTACTGCTGCATGCTGCCCACCTTAACCATTTCAAGGCTGGTGTATTAATCCATTAAGGACCATCGGCACTACTGCTGCATGCTGCCCACCTTAACCATTTCAAGGCTGGTGTGTTAATCTATTAAGGACCATCGGCACTACTGCTGCATGCTGCCTACCTTAACCATTTCAAGGCTGGTGTGTTAATCTATTAAGGACCATCGGCACTACTGCTGCATGCTGCCCACCTTAACCATTTCAAGGCTGGTGTGTTAATCCATTAAGGACCATCGGCACTACTGCTGCATGCTGCCCACCTTAACCATTTCAAGGCTGGTGTGTTAATCTATAGGACTCAGTATGGAGGCCTAGAGGTGCCGCCATCTTAAATTTCGCTGGTTGAGGTAAAACCCACTGATAAGCTATATACCATGACGGGTACCTTGTCCCTGGTTAACACCCACTTCCAGGGATATGCTGGCCCCATCTTATCAGTTCTTATCAGTGTGTGTGTTGGGAACCAGCTCCAGACCAGCTAGTGGTCAATTAAGGACCATCGGCACTACTGCTGCATGCTGCCCACCTTAACCATTTCAAGGCTGGTGTGTTAATCCATTAAGGACCATCGGTTGGCATAATGCTGTAATTAAGTGCTGGTAAGTCTGCTTGCTAGCACTTAATTGGAGCATCATACCGACATTTCAGGAGAGTTTCATTTTTGAAAAGTTGGCATGATGCATGAATGTAGCGTTAATTAGCATGAATGTAGTCTGCTCACCATCACTTCATTGGAGCATCGATCATGCTGACCCTCCGGGAGTGTATCAACCCTGCAGGGTTGGTGTGATGCACGAATGTAGTCCTGGCGAGTTACTCGCCAAGGCTGCATTCATGTATCATGAAGACCAATGGGTATGATGCACTTCTACATCAGCGGTCCTTAAAGCGCTATAGGGCGGCGTGAGATGGGGTAAGTTGAGGGCAGGGGTGGGCAGTTAATGCCCTGTGTTGGCCGGACACATATTGCCACGTTCCGCTGCTTTGATCAGGTCAGCACGTAAACACGTGGGGCGTGGTTGATGAAGCTTGCCCTCCATGCCCTTCCCGTGCTGCTACATGCCCAGGTCCAAATTGATGTCACATGGTACCCCACAGACCTACTCTGAAGGGCATTCTCAACATGGTACGATTGCATATAGCTACTATTATTTGAAGCACTCAACATTAGAGTGGGTGATCGTAGCAAGTGCTGTACGCCTGTCCTGTACGATCAGCACTTAATGTAGTAATTACATTGGTAGGGGAGTCTTACCAGTGTAGTCTTTTGTAACCACTTGATGTATTACTCTGGGATCCTACTGCAATTTGAAAGGGTATTGTCGTACCATCTTAAAGATTGCCTTCCATGCCCTCGCTCCTCCACCTCCACTCGCCCCTTCTACCCTTCACTGTAAAGAAATGCCGTATAAATAACGACATTTATCCAGCAACTCTGGGAGAACGCTTTCAACTGTTATCATAAATTATAGGTAATATTCCTCACAACACAGCGCTATACAGTATTGCTTTGTGGGGCTTCAACTACAATCAGTCCTTCATTGAATCTAAAACAAGTGCCAGGAAAAATGCCTAAGGAAGCAAAATGTCCACGGTCCAGATATTACAGAAGTCCAGATATTACTGAAAACATACGGTTGCAAATCTTCTGTAGGACGTAATGAGGCATCAGAGGAATTGAAGGGTGATTGAAGTTAATGACAACTGCATAGGAAAACAAATCTGGTGGTTCACTGTACAGCTTATGGTGCCTGGTTTAGATTCAACAGTCATTTCTTCGAGTGCAGGTCTCGCGGGTTGAGGGGGGGGGGTAGGAACAGTAAATCCCAGTCTATAGCGCCATGCTGGGGTCTAAAAGACGTTTAAATCAATGCAGCTGTCATTAGCTGATGGTGGGGAATGTCTGCATAAAAATGGTGTGGTCATTCTGTGCCTGTAACTTTGGTTACTGGAGGAGACATGCAGATGTACATCATAGTTACTCAGACCATATTCCCAGAGTTCAGCATAGAGCCTACCAGGGAGTGACCATCATTTTACTACATTGGGGATGGGCGGCTGGTGAGTTGGCAAATATCTTGTCCCCTCTGAGGGTATCGCAAAATTCTATCGCAAAAGAATTTTGACCTTATTTTATTTGTGAAAAGCCCGAAACCTACTACAGCACCAAGGGTTCAACTAAGAAGATTTCAACCGCTTTGCGGGGAGGGAGGCAAGACAGTTCTTCCCCTCTCAAGGCTGGGATGGGGACTGAACATTAATTTTTGTAAAAAAATAAGCACCCCCTACAGTCCTGTTGTCACTTTACGGTACTGCATATGATTTTAAGTATGGCAACATAACATGTGGAATTGTTGGCTATGTCGGCATATCTTAGTGCCCAATATCAGTTTCAAATCAGTTTTTCAGCCTTCTCTCAATTTGATAGACATGGCTACAATTAACTCCATCCCTTCTCCAGCATTCACTACCTTGACCTATCAGATTCTATTTTCATTCACACTGAATGAACCACCACAACCTTTTGATATCCATACCCAGATTACAATCTGTTACTGTTATTCACCTATATAGCGGGAGCCCAATCCTGGGACCCACCAGGACCATTTTTTAATATGCTACGACTGCAGTGTGTGATGGTAGGCCATTACCTGCGCCTCGGGGTCATTTCTTAATAGATGACGATTATGTATCCTTCAAGTCGAACCAGGAACCATTTGGGAATAGCACATGCATTTTCAGACGTAGGGCTGGGAACAATCACAGAACCTTAATAAATGGCCTGCTGCTCCGCAGGTAATTTCGTAACACACTATACGACTGCATCTTTCAAGTTGTACCAAAATTCCCCATGGGAAAGGCACTAGCACTTGCAGTCGTACACTCTCAGCTCTAATTGTAAATGGGCTATAAAAGACCACTGTAGTGGGTATAGTACAACCCACATCGGGTTTGTACTGACAGCAGCTACCACTGTTATCTAAAATTAGAAGCAATCTACTGTAAAACGCTTGCCTCGGTCTGGCAGTGTAGGGCTATGTGTGTTCATATTGCCTGAAGGAATGACCTCCAGTACGATTGTTCAAAACGTCTGTATTCATTACATGGATTTCGGTAAGGCAGCTATAGTACTTACTCTCAATAGACCATTTCAGGCCCCTGGTGCCGCTTATAGCACCTATGTATTAAAGGGTCCCACCTACGATTTGAAGGGAGGGAGGTTGAGAAACACCCTCCTGCCTTCCTCAGGTAAGCACGTGACAGACAGAGGTAATAGAGCCTGGAGCAGGTCAGCAGGAGCCGGCCAGGATCTGATTTACGACCTAGAGGAGGTCTGAGACGTGTGCCCGCTGTGTCCGACACCAAGCCCCCAGTGGTCAGCAAGGCCTGAGTTACGACCGTCTAGACCCCAGCCAAGACCCATTTGGATGGCCCTGGCTGCCAGACGGGTCCTGGAAGGGCTAGTACTAGCCCTTTAAAAGCCGCTGATGCAGGAGTGCATCATGCATGCCTATTCCTCCTCCTGATGCATCAATGAAGTGCTGGTGATTCTGCTTACCAACACTTCCCGAAGCATCATACTGACCTTTCGGAGGTGTATAAACCCGTCAGGGTTGGCATTGATTTAGCCCCGGCGAGTTACTTGCTGGGGCTATATTCATACACCATGACGACCAATGTTGCTATAATGCATTAGCGGCCACTAAAGGGGTGCTAGGTGTGGAGTGTAAGAAGGGACGGTGTGGGAGTGATGTATGAAAGGCACATGTTAAAGGCAAAGGCAGAAATTTGTGTCAAATGGTGTTGGGCCCCATGCAGGTGAGTTGGGTCGCTAGGGTTAAAAGTGATCTGGAGGCCGTTTCTGAACATGGTACGGCTCAGGAGGCCCTCATTCTCACAAAGCCGTCTAAACTAATGGTCTTTATCTTGTACTGGGAGGATGAGGAAATTACAGGTAGAATCTGTCACTGACACTGATGTCTATCGGGCTACGACTGGAGACCCTACGACTGATCTGTATGGTTGGGCCATACAGATCAGTCGTACAGATCAGCACCTGTACAGATATGTACAGGGCGATTTTGGTACAACTTTAAAATTCAAATCGTTAAGTCGCACCGAAAAGGTTGAGCTACCCTGTCGAGGAACAGTGCATAGCACTATCAGGCATACCCAAAGGGATGCATCACATAGGAACTAAGCGGAAGGGGTATTTATATGTTCTGAACAACGATTAGTATAGCCCTAAACACACGGACACGTTGTCCCACTGAGAGATACAACTGTAACTAAACAACGAGGTGATGTCTAAATAGGGTTGGATGGAAGATTGAGGCCATATGGCGAAGAACTCTATAAATAAGAGATGTAGCAGAACGTGTGATTCCCTGAGAAATGTGTAAAGATCCCCTAGGAATAGAACTTGTGATGAATGGGATGTGAGAGAGGAGATATGTGCATGAGGGCGTGAACAGTGATGGAATGTGAGGAATGTGGTTATTGGAGAAGCTATATATGTGAATAAGTAGACAGTCGGAATGTGGTGGTAGAAATTGGTGATTTATATAATAGGAGAATCGACTGGAAGTGCGCTATAAGACTTTGTGTTTCCTTATCTACTCCAGTATGATGTATTTCAATTATCAGCGCCTTATAGAGGGAGTAGCTCTGGTAGAATGCTAATGCAGCCTATTAACAATACAAGTCCAAACTATAGGTTACCTTTTATTGAACATTCCATTTCCAGGTGAAGGTACAATTCATAACCACACTGTCACTCCTGCTGTGATCCATTAGAGTCAAGCTTAAACAATTGTATATATATATATATCTCAAGTGCATGTTTGTGCATGTGTGTGTAAGGCATCTGTCAATGATATTCAAGGTCCTATGTTAACAGACTAGCTAACACTCACAATCTTTCGCAGTGCAACTAATGGTACCAGCTGGTGCACTCTCCTATTGGATTAACTCCATGAGTATATCGCTCAGTTGCAGACCCTCTAGCTTTATGTGTTATCTTACTCCAATTGCTCATCACTTTTCCCCCTATCATCTTTTATGTATATTCCTTTGTCCTTTTACTAGTTCATTATTCTTCAGGTGGGGACCCCTTATGCCTCTGATAATCTATGACCATACCTTGGCCCAGTTTATTATCTGGGGCCGCTTATGTTGGTAATTTTATGTAGGTTAATATCGTCTTATTATTATGCTAGTTGTAAGGGGCCTCCTTATTTTCTGTCTGTACTATCTTTTGGACAAGCTCTCTGGTTGGTTGGTATAGATGGGAGGGTGTATGCTGTATCCTGCTTACATGATTATTTTAACCTTTATCCATCTCTTTTTATGTTGCAGGTGTGGCTCTCCCTAGTCGGCTTCTACTTCTATGTTAACCCTTCATGGACCACAGCTTACATTTATGTACACCGATATAATCAAGACTGTTATTTACAATAAACCATTTTTAACTGACTTTCTCTTGTCCTTCCTTGCACAGAAGTGTGTATGTGGTAAGTCAATGCTATAGGGGAAAGTCCTTGCAGCAGTAGGAGTGTTTGGACACGCCATAAATGTTTTTATATTGAGCTATGGCCTAATCACAAGGTACCGTCATGTTGGTATCAAAGTCCTTTTATAATTTGCTACGTTCTTAAAAGTTGCGCATCACTATAAAGCAACACACGTGTATTTCTTTTTGTGAAATCAGTGCCGGATCCAGGATTTTGAAAAGAAGGATGCGCTCCTAATTTGCCCGAATGCTCGGGTTAAAAGATGTAAATAATCAGTTAACCGCAGGGAAAAAGGGAGGGGGGGGGGCGCGTCCCCGTCGTCTAAATCCGCCACTATGGAATAGGTATTAGATTGATGGTCAATGATAAATTCATCTTTACTTCATCTCCATGCATTTGGAAGTGAAGATGACCCTACATTCACTTCATTCCTTTATGTTTAATAACACAGAACTCCCGAGAAAACAGTGGCGAACTCAAGCTTTTGAAAAGAAGGCAGCGCCTGTTACTTAATTAGCTATGACCATATTCTTTGGTCAAATTCAGGACGTTAAAGTTGATAAATTAATTCTTAACTACATGTTACAAGGGGAGGTGCTGCCGTCTGCCGGCCTTAATCCGTGATTGCTGAAAGGGTCCGTTATATGTCCGTCTAATAAGTGCGCAAACGCTGTGCCATTTGCATATACTACTTACACGCGTGTAAGTAGTATATGGAACTGGCACAGTGCCGCAGGTTGCAACTGCGGCTGGGAGAACACTGCCTATAGACAAACCTCACTGACATACTACTCACTCTCTATTCAGACAGAAAAACGTGATGTATGGGGATGGCTCACTGAATGCATACTCTTACCCTACCGTGCATACAAGACTACTCTATGCCAAAGTCATAGGCAGGATGTGGGATGCATTATTAACCAATGAGATAATTCTCTCCATTCACTGCAGAATTGTAGGGCGCAACTGGTCCCCCTCATGCTGGCTATTATCAATTCCCAACTGGCAAGGTATTAGATCAAGCAATGGCGCTCTCCACCAGGGGTCATGCTACCTTGCTATAGGAAAGGATAACGTCTAGGAACAATACTATTCCTATTAAGGCGTGTAAGTAGTATAAGAAAGCGTAACATTGCACCAGGCTAAGGCTCAATAGTCTAGCAACAGGAGTACAGGTGCATACAAGAATATTCTAGGCTTAAGCTATAGGAAAAGATAGAGTCAGGGAACAATACTATTCCTATCAAGGCGTGTACGTAGTATAAGAAAGCGTTACATTACACTAGACTATAAGTCTCCATAGCAAGTAACAGGGTACATACACATATCCAAATCCATCTCTATCAGACTGGACACCTCCATATCTTGCCACTTCATCAACCTCGTGATCCAATCAGCCATATCCAATGTCAGTTACATGGAAATACTGACTTGTCCCAGGGGGACTTGTGATATTGACTTTCGGTCGCGTCCAGCCCCAGTAGTATTGACCGATTGTATAGAGGTCATTAGGCCATTTGGACGCCGCCCAAGCCTTCAGAGACCGCCTGAATATGTTTAAATTACCGAAGGTGGCGAGCAGCTCATAAGTCCTGCTACCGAATATGGAAGAAATGGTAGTCAATCTCTGAGAGCAGTAATCACACTGCACTAAGCCTTATGAGACCATGCTATAGTCCCTATAGGCAGAGTACAACGGCAGCCGTGTACATGTCAATAAGGCGTTAATGACTCATGCATAATGGTCATGATCCATGAATGCAGCCTTGGCGAGTTACTTGCCAGGGCTGCATTTATGAACCATGGCAGCCCTGCGGGGTTAATACACCTCCAGAGGGTAGGCATGATGCATCAATGAAGTGCTGATGGGCAGAGTCACCAGCACTTCATTGGTGCATCATGGCGACATATGGGCGTGATGCACTAATGCATTAGCGGCCCTTAAAGGGTTAGAGGCATACAGAGACGCCGGAAGTACCTTGTCCTCAGAGGTCTGTGTGGATCAATGACAGGCCGCTTGGGGCCGACACTGGTGGTCAGCATAGTGACCAGATGACCGACTTGTGGGGGATTGGAGTACAGGAGGGGATGGGGTGTGTTGCTAGGGGGTTGGGGGTGGTCTCGGCACGGGTTGGGCCTATGTCAACATGTGCAGTGGGGACCCCGCCACTCCCCAGGCCTTTCAGACACGGCACTGCCCCACAAAACACACCTAATTGGGACCCAGGCGCTATGGGGTCCACACCTCGTATTCCACGTGCCGCCACGTGCTAGGTCTGAGTGGCCGTTCACTATGGTGATACTGTGGGGCATTCTGGGTATTGAGGGACGCTACCGTGGCGTCTGTACTAAGACATGGCTGTTGAATTCACCAGATATCCTTGTAAACCATGCATATTTGTAATGCAGTGAAGCAGTGTAATTTCTACAATGCACTCTATTATGAGGAATCCTTGTGAAAATAATGGTAAAAGCTTTGCTGAAAGTTACCTAACGATCATTGTTTTGGCGGTATTCTTTCACAGTGTATGCCTGTATCACATTCCTTCCGGTGAAGAAATTTCCTGACGAATTAGTCAGCTTTATAGGGGAAATACCATAATAAGATCATTACATTATGAGACCCCAGCTGCTCATGACACTCAAAGGAAGAAAGGACATGGAGAAATTACGACCAAACATAAATCTGCCAAGATTATTCTGTACACAGTACCTTTGTATAATATATGGTACATTAATGCGGAAACTAGCTCTCTTTCTGGGACAGTCTCCTACCTACCAGCTCATGCATTATCCATACCCCATACAGTGTCCTACAAATTGGCCTTCTTAGACATTTAACAGCCACTGATGCAGGGATGAATCATGCCCATTGGTCGGTATGATGCTCCGATGAAGTGCTGGCGAGCAGACTCCCCAGCACCTCATTGGAGCATCATGCCGACCCTCTGGGGGTGTATTAACCCTGAGGGATCGGAATTATGCATGAAAGAGGTCCTGGTGAGTTACCCATCACGACGCCGATAAGCTTGATGCACCAGCGGCCCTTAAATGATTAAGCCGAAGCCAAGATGTGAATAGCTTTAAGTGTAGAGTCCCATAACGTCTAGACAGTGGGCATATAGATTCTCACAACTGAATGTAGAAACATAACGCTATAATCTTTTTGTTATCTTTATTTTTTTTATTATTGGGAATTCCTTCAGTGGTTTGGGGGGAATGCATTTGTTATAATCAAGGCATTAAGGTTTATCAGAACCCCCAGCCTCCAGTCACCTTTATATGGAAGTCCCATCATGTTTAATACATTGTCATCATCCAGTAGGTCATGCCTGCTGTTGTCTATTTGGTATGCAGTGATTTCCATCCACCCCTGTCTAACCATCCATGGACTAGGATATCAATTATTGATAAGTGGCCGTGCCTAGAGGCAGGTAGTGTGTCTCTTATCTCACTGTAGATATGTGTGTTGCATGTCTCTACTGTATAAAGATACCATGAATAAATTCAGCCACAGGAAATTACAACCATGCCATTGCAGAGCACCCTGGAGGCTTGTCACACATCCAGGTGGGTCTCCTCCAGGGGGTGGATGTCATATACAGGATTACCCTGTCAGGTACAGGAGGATAGGGCGTTAATGCCATGAAGGAGCTGACTTTTACACTGATAAGTCTTCTCATCTGAATACAGATTATTAGAGACAATGGATAATGCTAATGATGTAGAATATAGCACCATATTATCAAAATAACCTGATCCAAATCTTACACTTTTATTTCTCTCACGATCTATACACGTTTCACATTTGTAGCTACTCCACGCATCAAGTCTGCAAATTTGACTAATAAGAGCGTGATAAATTGGAAAGTAGATTCTCTTCCGATGAGCCACTGTGTGCTCCTTAAAGGCACTTGAAGCCATTAAAAGAATTACAGATATCCATGGCCACTACTTCATACTGGATGAATACGCAGAGGTGATTGTGTGGATTTAAGAGAAAGGTGGGCCTTGGGGAGAAGGCATTATAAATATGAGTATCAGGTAGAGCCATCAGGTTGAAAACAGATAGAGTACATTTGATGAGTGATTAATTTACCATCATCCCTGCAAAACTATCTACGGAATCGATGTATTAGTGATACAGTGAAATTTCTATGATAAAGCCCCCAAAACAGGTCATTCTGTTAAGCAATGTATTATGAGGAATCTTTGCGACAACAATGGTTAAGGTTTTTACTCAAAGTAGAAGAATTATTTTGCGGTGGATGTTATCTAAAGTCATAAAGTGATGAGTGACAATTGTCTTTTGTATCTACTGGTGTAAATTGTGTGCATATCCAAGCAAAGTTATGACGATTCCACTAACGATCAAGCTCACCAAAACTTTATTCATGCAAAGACCACCCTTTCTTTCTGCATGGGTCTATAGGATAAGGTTTGTAAGTAGGGAGACGCAGGTGTGTGTGAGTGGCACCAACAGGAATAATAATGTTGACCTGCAGTCAGAGGCTGACTACACTCTGAGAAAGAACTATTGAATCTACCAGGAATCCATGTAAATGTAAAAAATGAACCAGCGTAATTACATTGCCGTGAGGCAGTGTAGTTTCTACAATGAAGCAGTACAGTACACACTGTGGTACAAGGAATCTCTATGAAAATAACGACGTATCTCTGGCAACTTTGGGACAAAGATTTCACCATTATTTCGACAACACCTTTTACAGTGTAGTGAATTCATATGGATGGAAGGGCACTGTAAACGAAACGGCAGCGTACAGGATGAATGGGCCCCGAGGGTCAATGGTGGGAGTGGAAAAAGGTGTAAGGGAATGGGCGTGACCCCAAGGCTGTAATAGTATCGGTGAGGAGGGAGGAAAAGGAGGTTTATATAGAGGTAATAGGCATGTCTCCATTCCTGATTGCACTGCTCACTTTAAAGACCCCATTTTTTTCAGTGTACCTAGCCCATTTGCCTTGGCTGTCATCTGCACACTTAGGACAGCAGCATACTAATCCCTACTAGGGCAGAGAGCTGCCCTAGAAGAGATTAATGGCAGGGATTTATGCAAGTAGAGGCAGACAAGGAAGTGCAACCGCAGTGGTCCATTTGCCTGTCACTTAGTCCTCGTACCAACCTGTTGCACGTGGCAGCCAGTTCACCAAGGGTCGCCAATGGTGGGGATAAACTAGAGGCATTTCCCAAAGGGTATAATGCATATTTAGATAACAGGGCTTCTGTAATCTGCGTTATTTCTTAATAGAACCCCCTTAGATACTGCCATGATAAAAATCATACATTGGATATTCATATAAAATCTTTACAATGCACACCTACCTTTGAGGACAAGTACTGGATGAATCATCCAATGAGGGCAATTGAAATATTCTCCAATTGAAATCTCCAACTAAAATCCTGGAAAAGAATCACCAGCAAGAATAGAAGAATACTATGTGGTAGTAAGTCCCCTACAGACAGACAGACCCTGGAGTCAGAAACCTGTGTCTGCTGTATGGATCTCTCACACCACACTAAGCACCTGGAGGAACTGAAAGTTGTTATAACGTACCGCATGGAGTCCTCCAGCGCGCGTTCTGAGGCATCCTGGGGCGTTGAGGCGGTGGCCACCTTGTATCGGTGGTGCTGGTGGTGCTGGAGAGGCTGGTGGTGGTGATGGTGCCTGGAGGGTGGTGGTAGTGAGGCAGTGGTGGAGGTGCCTGCAGCGGTGCTGGTCACAGGAGTGTCTTTAGCAGTGGTGCGCTGTGCATGCGGCGCTCTCGGCCTTTCCATAGCCACAGTGGTGCAGCAGCAGCAACAACAGTACAGCACTAGTACCACCAGTTGCCATTCAGATAGGACTAGTATTAAGCCCCACACTGTAGCAGCAGCATCTGCAACAACACGCCAGTGCACTGCTTAGGGAGTGGTCATTTCTGAACAACAGGGTAGTTAGGGGTTGGTGGGTGTGGGGGGGGGGGGTGGCAAAAAAGTTTCAGATCCCTAGGGGAGGGGGCAAAAATCTTTTTACCTCTTTTAATTTAAGCAAAGAGGCCTGTGCAGCTAAAGAATGAATGGGGATGGAAAAAATTCAGACCCCTCTAAGATGGGACGGAGAAATTGGAATCGGAATTTCACCCCCCCCCCCGTTGTTAAAGAATGACCACTCCCTTAGGGTAGGTTAACCTGGAGTCGTTCACATATCCTGAGACGTCTACCTCACAAAGAGGACAAAACAGGTTCCATGCTGAAATCATTTGTTAATGTTGATTCAGCATCGAACCAATTTCCATAGCCCCTGTGTAGGGGGAAGGTCTCAAAGTTACCCTACCCTACATATCTTGCAATCAACACAGCAGACAAAGAGAAGTCATAAATGAACTGCAGTTTTCAAAACATGCACCTATTCGTGTTCTAGGCCAATGGAATTTTAAATGAAGGCATGCTCTTGGTTCATTGTAAGCATTGCTAAACTTCATTATTACTACGTTATTTGAAGTGTTGATGAACAATCTTTTAAACGAAAATACAAGAGCATTGAATTAAGATTCTATTGAAAAACAATGTTATGGTGCGTGCTAAATGTATGTATTTTTAATCTACTGATTTGAATGTGAAAAAATATTTTTCTTGGCTGAAAACAGTCATATAAATATGCTTTTCATAGTTGCCAAAAGGCAAGCATATCACTTTTCTGCCTTGACATCATGACCATGACTCATTATGTCAGTCATGTGGCTCATTTCACTGAAACCAACGATTCCCAGAAGTGAAGAGAAAGGTAAAATATCATAGACAGTGGTGTGACGACTTCCCTTCTGTATATAGCTTAGAGTAATTATATCATCTATATAATTACCATAGTGTAGTTGAACTTTGCACTACTTTAGGACGTAACTGGGAGTACATCAACACAACTGAGGAGCTAGAGATTACTTAAAGAACCTCAGAGGCGAAGAGCCATACTTTCCCAATTCAAATGCCCTTTAAATTCATGTCTCTCAATTGCAATCTACCATTATGAAATTTTGATGTGGCTTAAACTGTGTGGGTAGTGTGAAACAGGGTGATGAACATACGTCATGATTCTCCATCACCCACCATCTGTACCAGAACAGAACCAACTTTTAACCCTTTAAAGGACTCTTATGTTGGAGTGCATCGTGCCCATCGGTCGTTACGATTGAAGAGCGGGAGATTCTACTTCATTGGTGCATCATGCCGACACTTTGGGACCCCCATAGCGAGTTACTTACCATGGCTGCATTCATGCATCATGACGACCAATGTACATGATGCATGGATGCATCAGTGGCTCTTAAAGCGCAATAAAGGCCACTTGCTACATGAAGACCTGTATACATGTATATGAGCACATCAGCTTCATCAATTTCTATCTTAATCTGTTGGCTGTCACAGTGTATCCGTGTTTGCTCAGCGGTCCTTAAATGGTTAAGAATCTCCAACAGGTGGTTGCAATCCATGCAGCATCCCTACTTATTTCAACCTGGGTGGGTATCCGCCTAGTCTTATTTATTAGGGCCTGCGGCAAAGGATATTGACAATAGCAATGTTGACAAACGTCTAGTGGTTGGGATAGCCCAGGAGGATCAATCTGGAGGCGTTGGCGGCTGCAGACTGATGTCATTCCTACTCAGTGGGAGAATCCCAGAATGATAAAGCAGGGGTCCAACACTATAAAAAAATGTCATCGAAATAAAGGCGGAATCCTTGTCCCAAGACACCAGAGGTCTGGCGTTGTTTTCACAGAAGTTCCTTGTACCACCATACTGCTACCTAGGGCTTCTTCCAAAAACTACACTGGTTCACTGCAACACAATTATTGTGGTTCACTGTTCAGTTTTGCGAGGATCTGTGGTAGATTCAACAGTTATTTTTACAATGTGAGCAAGGCTTTCTATTTACAAGAATGAACATCCCTGGTGCCGAGAGTCAGTGGCATTAGGATGGGTAATAATTATGCTCATGATGATTGTAATTGTCCATAACACCCATCACCGTGTCTTGCTCTGATTGGAAGCCACTATTGCTGCTGGATTGCCTTTACCAGTTTCTTTCACAGACAAAAATAATTTTCTTCCTATGCCGTAAGACCCCACGTATAAGCTGCAGGCATCCAAATGTAAGCCACAGTTTTAGGATGAGCTATATAAGCTGAAATGACTCCATCCATTGCTATCGTCTAAACCCCCAGATATAAGCCACACCTCTGCTTCCTAGAGGCCCTGTTAGCTGCAGTAGACGTCTAAAATTGGCTTAAACCCAAGGCTTATTGGCGGGGGTTTAAGGTATGTTAACCCTTTAAGGGCTGCTAATGCATTAATGCATCATGCCCATCAGTCATCATACCATGATGACCAATGGTCATGATGCACTCTTTCATACCATGGGTTAAATGAGTAGTTAAGGGTAGTGTACAAAACGACTGGGTTAATTATCAGTTAATTTCTTCAAACTCGTCGTTTTGTCTGCCACATATGATTAAATCAAATTTAATTCAATTAGATTCAATTTAATTCATTATTTTTCCTTGAAATAAGAAAATTATCTTTGTTTGGCTGTGCTAGTCCCATCTCACCTGCTATGACTGCCAGGTCTACAGACATTGATCAATCTAAGCAGCCTTGCCTTGAGCTCTGGGTAATTACCAAGGCATAAAACATCTAGGGAGATGTGTTAATTATGAAAGAGTTCCCTGTAATCGATCCTGAAGTGGTGTTTACCGCCTACGGAAATTATCTCTGACCTCATGAATGAGTGCTTCAATTGATGTCTCCGAAATTCATAACAACGGATTTGGTTGCAATATAACTGAATAGGCCACCTGTAATTAATTATGAAGGGTAATATAATAGAGTTGACTGATAATTATCCCCCTTTAATTTGACACAGAGAAGAATGCACACTGGTGTAGTGCATAAAGGGTATAGGCTTTTATTCAGGCCAATATAAAATTGTAGTGGCACAAACAACCTCCATAAATAATGGCTTCCTAGACTCCAAATCTATGAGTATTCTAACATGGATCATGGGAACCATATTTGTAACAGGATTAGTTTACCTTGAATATTTGGTTGTAGGTCATTATACTTTAAAGTGAAAGAGAAGAAAATAAAGTGATTATCATGTATACATTAAGATGCATCTCTATATTACATATTATACCAGAAAGTCTAGAGATGTAGAATAAAATCCCATAATATTGTCACTCCTTAAACTGTTTATCCAAATGCCATTGGGTGCCTGTTACGGCGGCGGCTGGGTGGGCAAACAGTGACTATAAAATGTGGTCTCTTTGATGTGGTGACCGGAGAGCGGCTCTGAGCAGCTCCAACGTTTGCCGAGCAGAAGACTAGTAGCTCCTGAGTAACTCATTGCCTGGCACCTCCCGATCAATCACCAGTCAGGGCCGCCTGTGTGAGGCTGTACAATCACTATCTGTGTAAACGGCCACTATATGTATACTCTGGCACCTCCCGAACAATCACCAGTCAGGGCCGCCTGTGTGAGGCTGTACAACCACTATCTGTGTAAACGGACACTATCTGTAGTACTACAGTTGCAGGTTGACCGTCAAACCGCTATCTATGTGAAAGTTAACACTATCTGTAGTACCCACCCGACCATTATCTGTAGAAACTACCGATCAATCACCAGTCAGGGCCGCCTCTGTGAGGCTGTACAATTACTATCTGTGTTAAGAGCTGCTATCTGTAGTACGGTAGTAAAGAGATTGGCTGTCAAATTGCTATTTTAGATGTGAGAATTAACACTATCTGTAGTACCCACCCGACCACTATCTGTAGAAACTACCGCTAGATCACCAGTCAGGGCCGCCTGTATGAGGCTGTAAACCACTATCTGTGTAAACAGCCACTAGCTGTGGTACTATAGTTAGGGATTGGCCATCCAACTGCTATCTGGGTAAAAAATAATACTATAAGTATCAAACTCAGTGTATCAAAATGGTGTCACCAGCAGCAAAGACATATTAGATTTCCCCTTAAGTCAAGTGTATCAATTTGTAAGCCGTTCACCTGCACAGCTCAGTACCGCGAAAAGAGTCCCCATAGACCCATGTGCAGCCAAATATAGGCAAAGCTTGTCTGCATTTGGGGATATTCTCCACTTTTCTATTCGTATCAGAAGTGTTACTGCTCTTACCCTGGAGGACTGAGCAGCTCAAAATGAACTGACAATTAATACGATGGTAATGGAGGTAGGCACATCTTAAAGCTTAATTTATTGCCTAAAAAAAGTTATTATGAGTTAGATTGTATTTTGAGTAGTTTAGCACAGGTTTAGTGTTATAAGGTTTATCTAAGCATTAATAAGTGATTTTTATTATGTTTGGGATGAGTTTATAATTACAGTGGAGGGGAATGACAAAACCAACCAGTAGTTCTTATTGGGTAATGCGTTAGCATTCACCCACTTTAGGAATTCCAAAGAAATAATCAATATTAAAGGTGTATTGAACAATTAAAGTACATCATCTAGGCTGTTCATCTGCACTGCTGAGCCCTGTGTGTGGCCATGTATGGTGGGGTTGGTAGAGTGGTAGTGTGTGCACAGACCATGACCACGTTCTGCATGCAGTTTGTATGGGGATTTGTCACAAGAAATGCCCAACCTTGCTTCACATTTCTCCCAATATCTCAAAAACTAGAAAAGATAATTACATGGGGGTTGCTGCATTGTCTATTAGACATATTAAGCTTTCTATCGATGGTTCTTAGTACATTTTTGCCGTGATTATTTCAAGTAAGGGGTAAACACCCTACAATTTGCTGATATGCCTTGACATATTGATGGATAGGTTTCTAGAGGTAGCATTCATTTCTACCGATAGTCCTTAGATGGGTGCTACATATGATATTTACAGAGATTTTACACAGATAGTGATTGGATGATCTGCCTCCATATGTATACTATTACAGATAGCGGTCGTTGACACAGATAATGGTTATACAGGGCCACATTTAGGGGCTCATTGGTATGAATTACTGCCCTTTTACACATTTGATTTAATACTCCTTCACAGATAGTGGTCAAAGGACATGCCTCTATGTATAGCACTACAGTCATATAGCGGTTGTTGACACAGATAGTGGTTTTACAGGCCCGCTTGTGTGAGGCTCTGTGAGTGACTCTGTCTCTGAGGCTCACAGATCAAACCATTGCCCAAGGAGGCCACTTGCCCTCTGTTTGTATGTGCTACTACAACTGGCCGACCTCTAGTCTCATCGATTTTCAACACTTTGAGGGCAGCTGATGCAGGAGTGCATAATGCCCATTGGTCACCAGCACACCATTGGAGCAAAATGGCTAACGAGAAAAGCTTGCACTGTTGTATGATGTTTTTGCCAAATAAAATCCAAAGTTCAGTTCAGCTCATGCCGACACTCTGGATGTGTATTGATTAATCCCTTAGGGTTGGCATGATGCTTGAATGTAGCCCTGGGGAGTTACTCACCAGGGCTGCATTCATACATCATGACGACTAATGGACATGACGCATTAATGCCTCAGCGTTCTTTAAAGGGATTTAAAAGTGTGCTAGTAAAAGCCTTTTGCTACATGAAGGTATGTATATGAGCACATTACCTCCATCAATCTCCATCTTCATCTGTTGGCTGTCAAGGTGTAGCCAGCTTGGTGCTGTAAGGACCCTGGCCCTGGCAGGAATGAGTGAATGGGGAAGCAATGAATTTTCTGTTTGAAAAAAAGGCATTGCCTCTTCCATCAGCGGTGTCAGAATCCCTTAATGGGTTTCCCATCGCATTCTGGGCTCCCATGTAACAAGGTTTCATTTTACCACCAAACTGGCCGTGTTGTTTCAGTCTGAGTAGAGAACTTGAAATGATACTCCCTTTCTTATACATAACATGTATTCCCAGCATTAGATTGCATTGCAGTTTGTCTGTATAATCAATTTGCTACTTAACCCTAAACCGGGTCCTCTACTGTAGCCGATTTTGGCATCGACGTGCATCAGGAGGCATTGAGTACTGAGGAATCGTAAAAAAAAGAAACAAAGGTCCAATATATTTTTCAATGGGTGCCATAGGGTACCATTGGACATTGGTCAAAGTCGACCTGATTGTGGCAAATGAAATATCGGCATACCAGATACATGTATTACCGAGTCCAATTAGAAATATAACAATAGTCAGGCAAGAAGAAGACCTCAAAAACCTTTCAAAAAATGCAATCCCATTTCATGTCCCTCTCATCCCTCGAATTTCCCGATGAGTTAAACACACTAAATCGTCACTGTCCATCCCATTCTCATTTTCGTGTCGATGGAATTCTGGACCGTTTTCTTTTTAAATAGATATTCTCACGCTAAGCTATATCTCACCCTCTTAGTCCTTTTTTTTATGATAGGCAAGAATACCTGTGGCCTTGATCCTATTACAGAGACATGCAGTATTTCCAGCTTAGGGTATAATGCCAGTACCCTAAACCTTTACTACCATGGAAGGGGTGAGCCTTTAGTATAAAGGCCTTTTCACCTATTACCACCCTAATGCTTCCATCGGGGTCGGGTACGGTGTCTCTCCAGCATTTACCACGCAGCTGGGGTGGGGTCGTACTGTTTGCGGCCCTCGCCGATAAAAGGTGAACTATGAAAGCATGTGCCGGCCCCACCGGGGAATGGCCTAACGCCTCACCGGGGAAACAACTAGCCACAGCTAAGTGAACTGGAGGGTGTTGCTCCTATTGTAAAAAGAGCTGTGAGTATGTGCCCTCTTTTCTAAACAAGTCGTGCACTGCTTCACTTGCACTCACCACATTAGTCTGAAAAGTAACCTGCCTTGTTTAAAATAGAGAGAGCTGCACTACCAGGTATCTTCTCATGTCACACACTCTATAGTTTATTATACTGACTGACTTCTCCCAACTAGGTACCTACTCAAATCCCCCTTTTTTAGCACCGTACTTGAATGACCACTTGTGGGCAACAAAAGGGACAAGTTATAGCTACATGAAAAGAAAGGACTGGAAACAAGGGCATTTTTAGCCAGCTCCTCCTTTTACTATAGGAGCAACACCCTCCAGTGATATATCTACAGAGGGGATGGCGAGGATGAATTTAAAGGTTCTTTTCCAGCCTCTGCTCTCCTGAAATGGCCCACATGGGTTATCTCAAAGGTAACTTTATTACATTTTTAAAATCTTACTTCACAGCAGCATAACACGATCATATGATTGTACAGCGAAGATACTCATCTGCTTGATAAAGAACAGGTCCAATGACACACTGTAAAAACATGTCGTCAAATAAAAGACAGTCCTTTGGCAACTTTGGCTCAAAACTTTCACTGTTATTTTCACAGGAGGGCGATACATAAAAACTGAGGACCATACTAGGATTTCTGGAGTGTCATTCTGCTTCATTGCATTAGAAATATGGTGGCGTACTTCACAGTGTACAGGGATTCCTACTACCTACTTGATTTAACAGTCACTTCTTACAGTGTGCACATGAAACAGCTTGGGAACTAACTGCTTACCAGCTATTCCATGGGAACAATAGGAGGACCACGGGTTATCAATGCAGGGGCTATTTCTTAACATATAATGACGGCACCCTCAAAAGACCCCCTCAAAATGGTACCAAAATCCCCGAGGAATAGCATCAACACATGCAGTGATAGTAGGACTGTGTGCGATTGTAGTGCCTTAAGCATTGACCCCATGAAAACGTTGATAACATGGATGCAGTCAAAATTGACAATGGAAACCCTATGGCAGCCTTACAATGATTACACTACAATGCATGTACTCCCTGGGGACCTATTCCCACACAAGTGATGAAAGATGTACACATTGATAGTAAACTACTTATAGTTGCTGATGCCCACTAGTGGATGATTTATGAACTAAGAGATGAGATGGAGTGCTGTAAGGCCATTGGACCCTAGGGGGCTGCGTTATGGTCGAGGCATGGTACAGGGAACACTGCCCTAGCCTTGTTCGATAATTCCATCTCCTCACCTCCCCATACTGTGCCCCTACTATCCGGCCTTCTAGAACACTATAACACACATTTTAGCCACACCATTGCATGGTATTATATGCTGCTGCATGTCAGATAGGCCAACTTGCTGCGTGTTCAGGTCACCAATTATCAGCCTGTAGCAGTGTATTTTCTACAATGAATCTCAGTAAATAAAAACACTACAAGGTAACTCTATGCACAAATTTTTAATGGTGGATCTCTGGCAACTTTGGGCCAGGATTTCACCATTTTTTAGACATTTTTTACAGTGCATCTTCCCCTCTCTTCGATCCTTTTCCCCCTCCTCCTCCCCAGACCCACCTTACCTTTTTCCATACCCCCTACACTCCAGCACATACCCACCCATCCATCATAGATCCCCCTCCACCCCCTCAGTAGGACTATTACACAGTCGGGCCTACACTTAACTGGGAGTTTGGAGTGTGGCTGAAACATGCCATGTCAGAGGCATCAGGTTCACTCTGTACAATTTATCGATCTAACACTGCCAAATCAGACCCAACAATCATCTGTTTTGCATCTGTTTTGTCCTCTAACCCTTTAAGGGCCACTGATGCAGAAGTGTATCATGCCCAATGGTCATCATGATGCACCAATGGAGTGCTGGTGAGTCTGCTCACCAGCACTTCATTAGAGCATCATGCCAACCCTCTGGGAGGGTATCGGCCCTGTAGGGTTGGTCTGATGCATGAATGTAGCCCTGGTTAGTTACTCACCAGGGTTACATTCATGCATGATACAATACATTAAGGCATAAATGGCCCTTAAAGGGATAAACAGTAGGTGTAGCTTCCATGAGGTATAGGGAATCTGACGGTTGCCTTTGTCATATATACATGCCCACTATGTTCTAACACAGTACTATCAGTAGACTACTATCATGCTTTTCTGAGTAGGGTGGGGCCACTATGTAGTTCTAAATGTATAGATCTGTGTTTACTCGTTCATGGTCAGTAACGTGGAAATCTAGATCTAGTCTGCATTGAAAATACATCTATGAATATCTATTCTATAGGCCAAATCCCACTACGCGAAAATGGTCACAAAATCCTTGTGATTTAGGAATTGAGGTTCCTTAGCCAATATTGGGTTGCTGATATTGTCCAGGGGAGGCCTTTAGCGGCTAAGGAGCCTTGCTAAAGTGTTGTTAATTCTGAAGAGGAACATATCAAAAGTTTTTAATTTTTTCCTCAGAAAAGGCCGAATATCCTTATCAGCTGCTATAAATGATTTTAGGGAAAAACATGGGTTTCTTGTGAATCACAAGGGATGTGCGTTTCAGAAGTCAGAACTCAAGTGCCACACACTGTAATTACAAGAAGCCACTACATTTTTTACTGCACACTCTGATTAACGTTTGTTATTGAAAAATAAATCTGGTGATTTTGATATCAAATACTCTATCTCTGTGAATTAGAATTACACCAATCTGTAGATTAACAGATTCTCTTTCCAATACTGGCTAACAGTAGGACTTGGGATAGGCAGAGGTCGGTAGAGAACCCTTGTGATTTAGGAAATTGACAAGGGAGTGAGGCTGCTGACATCCAAATTCACAAACATTTCAGCCCCATCTTTTCGCGTGATGGGTTTTGGCCTTATCAGAATGATTTAACCCAGGTTGGATATGCCCATATAACCTGGTGGCAACTAGCGTAGTGAATGATCTGGAAGTAAATTTTACAATCTACTTTTGGACTGAACTAAATATATATCAACATTACCAACATATATGCGTTTTCATGCTCTCTGCTTTGACATTCATATTAAAGTCAAATATAGCTGGAGGTTATTTCAAGTAGTACTTTTTTGCCACTATTTTGACCCTCCAGTATTATGGGTCTGAAACCTTACTAACAATATCATTAGGAACGAGATCATTGGATACATAAGCTTTAATAGGTCGAATTCGACATCTCTACACAAATCGCTATCAAGTTGCTATAAATGCAGAATTGCTGAACCAAAAGATTCCTCTCTGAGACCATCGGGTTTGAAATAGGCCTCTTGGGGACTGGTCATTGTGGTATATGGGGGGAGCTGTTCCTAAGTGAAGGACTCAGATAGCAGGCTAAAACCACTTAGTCCTCCCCTGCTATGGTCAATGGGTTAACTTACTATATTCAGTGCAATTGCTTTATATTGTGGTTGTATCATTCAGTTACAATGTTAGGACTTTACCCCTGCTCGTATGCTGTATACAATGGAATAGCTGTTAGATAACAGCCGCCGATGCAGCCTTAATCTGATTATTCCGAATGTCAGCAAGCTTGCTATTCACAAGTGCAAGGACTGAATCTAAAAACAGGTCTTATAAATTGAGGATAAGTTGCTGAAAATGCAGGTCAAATTTTGAAGTTCTGAAAAGAATTAAGCTGTTGATAACTAGTAAGGTGGGAAGCCGCAGCATTGTCAGTCGACAGCGCATATTAGGTCGATGGAATTTCAGATGAAAATGAACGTAGGCTACATGTGATTCCAAACTTTAGCCTCCTTTCCTTAAAGATGGGTTAGCAGATGCCTGTTTTAGACGTAAATATGATACTTGACATAGTTGGTTCGTGTTAATAAACATAGTTAAAAAACTTTTTCCTCATGATTAACAATCCTAAGAAAAAGCCCAACATAGTAGTTATATGAGGAGGTTCAAATGTTGGCCACAGGTAACTTAACGGAGCCACTATCCGTCTTTCTAATAGAGTGTGATTACCTGAATGAATCAATGGGAAAAAAAATCTACCCTGGGTTAGCCCATTGGTCGTCATGATGCATGAAAGCAGCCCTGGCGAGTAACTCACCAGAGCTGCATTCATGCATCATGTAAACCCTATGGAGTTGATACATTCCCGGACGGTCGGCATGATGCTCCAATGAAGTGCTGTTGAGCCAACTCACCAGCACTTCATTTGTGCATCATTTGTACCCAATGGGCATGATGCACTCCTGCATCAGCGGCCATTAATGAGATAACAGGTATATATGCCATAATATATCTAACTATATCAGTCACCTTGGAGCACCCCCCCCCCCAAAAAAAAACAAACACACACACACCCTGGAGGTCTGCCCTGGGAGGGATGTGTCTACACCATGGGAATGCAGACAGGTGGGGACTTAGGCCGGGTCCAGTTATCTTCTCAGATCAAAGGCTTTCCTGTGCTGGAGGTGCTTTGGCGGCATGGCGCCCTGAAGACGCCCATCAGCTAGCACGCCCTGGAGGAGCGCCATGATAGATGGGCACCATTAGAAGTAAGTGAGGCTAGGCCTCTATACCCGCCCCTCCTGCTGCTGCTGACATGTGTCTTTAGCTAACACTTTAAGGGCCGCTGATGCAGGAGTGAATCATTCCCATTGGTCGTCATGATGCACCAATGCAGTGCTGGTGAGACTGCTCGCCAGCACTTCATTGAGAATCATGCCGATCCGCCGGTGGTGTATCAACCCTGGAGGGTAGGCATGGAGCATAAATGTAGCCCTGGTGAGTAACTACCCAGGGCTACATTCATACATCATGCCAACCAATGTGCATATTGTATTGATACATTAGCAGCCCATAAAGGGTACATGATGACATGTGTGCCTTTAATACCAGACTCACATGGATCTCACCACCTTCCCCAACTACAATAATACCTCACGTATAAGGCGCACCCGGCCTATAAAGCGTGCACTAAGTTTATGCCAGACCTATAAAGCGCATCTGGAATCAGTTCTAGGTCAGTTCAGTACTGCTTTATTGTAAATAATCCACGCCCAAAGGGTACATCCTGAGTGTGTATAAGCCGCAGCAAGGCTCCACGCTCATGTATAAGTCTCGCCTAAATGGCAAGTTAAATCTCTGTGTCTCTGCATGTCTGTTTCTCTCTGTGTCTCTGCCTGTCTGTTCCCCTCTTTCTCTGTCTCTGTAAAACCACAGTATAAAAGTAACTGCATTTAAACTGCCAATGAAATCAATAATAATTATGATGATTACAGAGGTGTCTTTGCCTCATATATGCATAAATTAGATAACATAGTAATATTTGCCAACAAAATATAATGGTACCCGATATGAAACAGCCCAAATTGCTTCAAGGTGACCCATTATTAGGATTTCAAAAATACGCCGAGAGAAGGCTGTGAGAGCCGAAAATAGAAGAGGAAATGTGCTCCCAAACTTTGAACACAGACCTGGTTTCTTTTGTCTCCAGGAAATTGATAGTTTGTGCGGCCAGGTCAAAATAGGTATCCAGGGAAGTCAGGAAGATGCAGTGTACACCCTAAGAAATAACTGCTGAATCTTTCAGGAATCCTTGTAAAATTGTAGAGTGCCTCACCATAATTATAAGGCAGTGAAACAGTGAAATCTCCCCCAATGTAGCCTCTGATGGTTATAGAGTAAAGGAATCTCTGTTAATGTACCGGTTAAGTCCCTTAACATTTTTTTGACAGTGTAGGTGACCAGTAAGAAACACGACATTATGGCACAGCTTGGTGTTTGACAAAGAAGGAAGCAAAGATGGATGGAACGGTAGGAAATAGTAAGGGATGAGGGCGGACGTGAGTGGCGGAAAAGGCAGCAATGGAGAGGAAAGGGGAAATGGATAGATTGGTAAGGGAAGAGAGGTTGATCGATGGTTTGGGGTGGTGGAATCGGCACAAATCGCCCGTAGAATTCCGAAATGGAGAGGGAAGTGTCTTGTTGCCTGATAATCTATCCATCATGCTAGTTGCCAGCAGGTTCAATACATTATGATTAGTGCAGGGCAATCTCCAACGAATATCGTTTATATTTTGCCGCATATCCCCAGCTAAAGTGACCTTGCCTATGAAATGTCTTCTAATGCTCCTGCACTCTACAAAATAATTGTTCAATCTAAGAGGCATTCTCATAAAACCTTGAGCCACCGGGATCATATTGCAGTATACTGGTATAAAGCAGAGTAGTTTCTTCAATGAAGCTCATATATACGCTGGCACAAGGAATTCCTGTGAAAATATCAAATGATAAATCTCTGACAATCTTGGGACAAGGAGTTCACAATTATTTTGATAACATTTTTTTTTACAGTGTGTGAGCATTATGAGCACATCATAATAAGTCAACTTCGCCAAAACCACAGGCTAATGGTAAAGGTTCACGAGAATTGGTCTGAGTGAGGGTTATTTCACGAGGCGAAGCCGAGTGAGATAACCCTCACTTAAACCAATTAGAGTGAACCTGTATATCTATCTCATGTTTTTTTTTTGTGAGATTTGTCACAATTTTCATTTATTTAGCACAAGGTAACAATTTAATCACATATATTTGGCCTTTAAGGATGAAGGAACTGGCTATGAAATACGGGGTATAGGGTTATTGCATGGGGGCATGCAATACGGGGCTCCTTGGTTAAACCTATGGAGCTTCAGTATTCAACTTGAGATAAAGTAACATCCTCTGGGTGCGACATAGCCGTCCGTGAAAGGTCAGCACCTTAAAAACCAACATGAGCCAAAAGGATGTAAAAAGTCAAAATCAAAGCAGGGGCCGCAACTGCGTTTTTTTTTTTTGCGGCTGCTAATTGTGTGTTGGCGACCCTGGTGAAAATAATGGTGAACGGCGGCACGCGCCAGTTCCGCTTGGAGATCTCTTAATGAGGCCGAAGATCATATAATTAGAGCCATCTTGTAAGAAGCCGGCTGTGGCCAGGCCTATACCCTGCCTGCTGCTACAGGGATGAACTGTTGTATACCGCCATGGTCGGCTTGTGAGCAATTCTTGATGGGCAGCTCGCGGGGCTATTTCTGACCATGAGAAGTTTTAGGGCAGGGGACAGAGCCAGCTTAATGCCAAACCAGGGGCGTAGGAAAAGGGGGGGCAGGACAAGAAGCTAAAACTTTGCATCTCAAATTCGATTGATATAGTAATGGGATAGGGAAAATGAGGGCCTGGGACTCAAATCAGATCAAAAATTACTTTTCTATATAAATTTTATATAGGTATGTATAGGCGCTATTACAATTGAGCCAACAATTCAAGGTGGTTGAGGTGGGGCCCCCGCTGCCCCCCCCCCATGACAACTTGCTTCCTACGCCTCTGCTAACAATGGTAACTTGGCTTCATTTACTTCCAATTACTGCTTGTTTTGGTTCCCAATATAGACTTATCCCTCCCCTAGACAGATCCGCCTTGGTGTTTAATGAAGAAAAATCTAACTCAGGGTCAACGCCAATCGCCTGTGGTGACCGCGAAGATTGCTTTTAGCCGCTGGTCTAATCCCAGTTTGGCTGAAATGAGCATGTCCAGGAAATGTAATGATCTGCCATCTTAAGATACCTAGTTCTCGATTCTTAAGGCTTTCGATGAGAAATCTATAACCAAGACTGATTATAAATATCTACTAAGAGTAAACATATTTATTTCATGTTGATATGCCTGAGATACTGACAGCCCATAGCTCTAGCACTCGATCGGCCGTATCGCACACCCCCCGTGCGATAACCCGCGAAAATATCACACGCCGAGGTCACGTGACTACTTAGTGACGTCATAGCTCCAAGATGGCGATGTAAACAATGCGCACGGGGAGTAATTCTGGTAAATTCTATTGTAATTCAGCTGTTTTAGATCAAAATTACATGAAATAAATGCAAATGAACACTTGCCGATCAGGTGCCGCATCGCACTCCGCGGGCGTCGTGCGATACGGCACCTGATCGGCGCGTGAGATAACCCTCAAAAATTCTCCCCACTCGTGAACATTTGCCTATTTATTGTAAAAGCAAGAATATTATGATGGGAAAGGAATGGGCATAATTCTGGGAAACCCAAGACTGTGCCCAAATTAGTTCTAGGGTCCAATTATGGAGGCTCTAATTAGACAACTTTCTCCCAGGCGCGGCCACAAACATTAACTCATTAAGGGCCCATAATTTATGCATTAATGTATTATATTCATTGGTTGGTATGGTGCAAGTATACATGTAGTCATGGCGAGTAACTCACAGGGCTAGATTCATGCATCATGCCGACCCTACAGGGCTGATACACTCCCAGAGGGTTGGCAAGATGCTCCATTGAAGTGCTGGCGAATAGACCCACCAGCACTTCATTGATGCATCATGAAGACCAGTGGGCATTTTGCACTATGGCATCAGCGGCTGTTAAAGGGATTGAAAAACATCAACACAGTGTCAATGGTCATGCGCGAGAATAGACTGACTGTTCTACACTGTAAGGAAGATGTAGAAATAATGGTGAAATCCTTGTCTCAAAGTTGCAAGAAATTAGATATATATATATGGAACTATATACACTCGTGTATATTTATATAATTAGCCGCGGACGGTTAGGGACTATTTTCAGCACGCATTGGTATCTATGATGTCATAGCATGACGTCATGGTAAACACTCCTCCAGTATATAAGGGGGAGTTTTCAATGTAACCGTCAATTGGCTCGTTTACACCTGTACAGGTAACACCACGCTGGGTGTTTCCTTGATTTTTAACGGTTTTTCTTGGTTGATATTTGATTTTTCGAATCAATATGGGGAGAAAATCAACTAGAGGTGCCAAAGCGGCTATTGCTTCTAAAAAATCGGCTAAATTGGCAAAGAAAACGGTGGAATCGGTCAATTCAGGATTTGCGAGTGAGCTTGATTCTTCTGGGTTGGATCGGAGATCCATCTCACCCGAACACACTAAGGGTTTAGCAGGGGAACAGCTCATTGACCAGACGGAGAGATTGGAGTCGTTGGAAGACGAATTGTGCAGTATCAAAGGCTTGCTGCAGGAGCTGGTAGCTGGAAAGGACAAGAAAGACGAGACGAAATCTACCAAGGGGGCGTGGCAGCATGTACGTGCGAATGTTTGTCAACGACCAGTGACGTCATCTCACCGAGGGCGCAGCCGCGTATCCAGGCAGCGGTCTCCCAGCGTCCTTAGCGACGGTTCGAAATGGGACGATGTCGGGCATCGTGGTCGTCGCAGAAGATCTTTTTCCGCTCGTCACAGACCTCGGTCGTCGTCAAGAGGGTCGTCAATGGATTCCTCTACATCCAAGCTTCACACTAATACCAAATGTGGTGAGTTTGATCATGAAATGTATGTAAAAAAACGGGAAAAGATCGACACCAATGAGAAATTGATGCTAGTCAACTTGAATTTTGTCTTGGATTATTACAAAGATAACAGTGATGTAGAGGGCATGTTGAGGCATCTCCAAGTCCTGGTTGAAAAAGCTGGGACAAGAATGTATACAGTAGCAGCCCTATTGGCTTACGATAAATCGGTTAGGACTAGGGCAAATAAGGATAGGATAGAGGCCTTTGGAGTGATAGACAACTCTGACATTCTGAGACACCTATCATATGATGGTACTGTTCAAGCACATAAGGCTTATGCCACCAAGACTAGGAATGGTATTAAACAAAAAATCTCAAATAACTCCTGCTATGCTTTTAATAGAGCAGAAGGTTGTGTACGGGATCCCTGTAAATACAAACATGTCTGCAGTGGTTGCGGTTCCTCTGGGCATGGTAAAACTGAATGCCAGAAGTCCAGGAGTGAATAGGAAACTGCAGGTGGTCGATATCCCATAGCTGGTAATGATATTTGTTTGATGCCGGACCAAGTTATGGTAGGTGTGGTAGATGTCGACTCGCCTTCGCAAGCTCCAGTACAGGAGGTGAATGATACGAAAATGGTTGGGGATTATTTTTCTTCAACTGAGTCCGTAGCGGAACAAAATATTCCCCAAGAATTTAATTCTTTAGGATATGATATAGATGTTACCTGTAATAGTTTAATACAGGTTGGTATTGAACCACTTTTTACTGTTAGTGTCGCAGGTTTACCCAGCATCAGGGTATATGACAAGTGTATAGAGGGTACATGTACGTGTGTTCATTACATTGGTGGGGAGAGAGCTCAAATTTTACCATGTAGGGTAGCTTCTTTCCTTCAACAAAACGGTCTTATTGATATTAGTAGCACTGAGGCTGATTTTCTATGGCATGGTATTGTTCAAGGGTTTAAAATTGTGGATCCGGACTGCCTAACCACTTATGATTGTAAAAATTATAAGTCAATCCTCGAGGGGAGGTTCTATAATGAATATTGTGGTATATTGTTAGACGAGTTGGAAGCGGGTCTAGTCTCAAAGAGTGATAGTAAACCTTGTTGTATCCATGCTCTAGGTGGTGTAGAAAAATCAAATGGCAAGTTAAGACCCATAACGGACTGCAGTATGCCGGATAGAATATCTATTAACAACTAGCTCAACTTTTTCTTATAATAATATTAGCACGGTGACTGCTCAGTTAGAGAAGAACGAGTTCATGAGCGTGGTAGATTTGAAGTCAGCGTATAGGTCTATAAATGTGTATGCACCTCACACGACCATGCAAGGTTTCAGATGGGATTTTGGGCATGGTGAGGATTATTATGTGAGCAACAGGTTAACTTTTGGTCTGAGATGTGCTCCATATATTTTTAATAGGATCTCTGATTTTATTGTGGAGGTGGCAAAATTCTACGGCGTAGAAAAAATTGTAAATTATCTAGATGATTTTATAATTATGGCAGATTCTTATGCTGAATGTCTTAGACAGAGGAATTTATTGATGGAATGTATGGCCTACATGGGCTTTGTAGTATCCAAAGAAAAGGTGACCGACCCATCTCAAGTTTGTAAATTCTTAGGCATTAATATAGATTCAGTTAAGTTAGAACTGTCTTTACCTATTGAAAAGGTTGAAAAAGTGAAAAATCTCTTATTAGATAACGTTAATAAGGAATTTATTTCTAAAAAGAATCTAGAGAGGATTGGGGGTCTCATGTCCTTTTGCTCCCAAGTGGTTAAAGGTGGGAGAACTTTTAGTCGCAGAATTTTTGATTTTTGTGCCAGAGCAAGGCCTAGAGGTATTATAAAAATTTCTGAGTGTACAAGGAATGATATGGAATGGTGGTTGAGATTCTGCAATACTTTTAATTGTAAAAATTTAATCTTAAATGATCTGTTCAGTACTCCAATGTACTCAAATTCATCCATGAAAGGCTTCGGGGCTTGGATGGGTAAAGATTATTTAAATGGTGACTGGACATCTTACGATAAATTCAGTCTAGGTAGTGGTCATTTTACTCAACCACCAATACTAGATAATTTGAAAAATCACCATAGAAATATAAATGTATACGAGTTATATCCTCTTCTTATGGGTCTTAGACGTTGGATATCTGGCTGTAAAAATAAAAGAATACATTGCATTACCGACAATATGCAAGTGCTAGCTATGATAAATACCGGTAGGTCTAAAAATAAACTTTGTATGGAATGGCTTAGAGAAATTTTTTGGCTTTGTTTCATCAATAATGTGGAGGTGTACGCAACTTATATTAGGTCAGAGGATAATATCCTGGCCGACCAACTTTCTAGACTTGCTTACAAGGGTGTTCTGGACAAATGTGTAAACTCTCTTCTTGAAAATGATATGTGTTGCTTTAATTCCAGAATGGAAAAGGTTACAAAAAAAAAAAGAGTGTCTTTTAACGAAGGGTGTATCAGAGAATACGAGGAGAACAAGGAAACAACAGCTTAACAGGTATAAAAAATTTTGTAATAAATTCAATTTATCTAATTTTCCTTGTTCTCCCTCACAGGCTGCTACATATGCAGTATACTTGTCTGAATATATGAAACCTTCTTCTGTAAGGAATTATTTATCGTCCATTTGGTATCATCAAAAGCTTAGGGGTGGCTTAGACCATAGCGGTAATTTCATGCTAAAAAAGGTGTTAGATGGTATTGGTAGAAGTTATGCTGTTCCAACTAGGGTTATTCATCCATTGAGTCCAAAAGAAATGTTATGTATTAGATCATATTTGGATCTCTCCAACAGGGCTGACTTGAAATTTTGGTTAGCTATTCTCTTATGTTATAGAGGTGTCCTCAGGATAGGACATGTTGTATCTTCTCCCCATACACTAAGGGTGGGAGATGTTAAAATATTTGAAAATTATGCTACTCTTCGCATTAAAACTTCTAAAACTGACCAGCTTGGTAGCCATTCTTTTAATGTATATTTATGTAGGAACGATACCTCTCTGTTATGTCCTTTTAAAGACTTAGGAAAATTGTGCACAGGTAGGGGTGTGAGTGAGTTGTTATTCAAAATCAATGGTGTTCCTCTACAGTACCAATATATTAACTCCAGGTTGAAATCTTTATCTCTACATGCTGGTATCAAGGGTTCAGTCTCCACTCACTCACTTAGGCATGGTGGTGCTACTATGTTAAAGGATGCAGGACTTAGTATAGATTCTATTAAAAAGAAGGTGAATTGGAAATCTAATTCTGTTTTTACATATTTACATAACTATAAGATTGAACTTTTGGAATTAGATAGACGTTGCCAATCTCAATTGCATTGTTGATTGGTATGTGTTTGTTCACATGTTTTTGGCGTGTTTAGGTGTTTGGCATGTATGGTGCTGATAGCCCCAAGGTCAGTAACCCACCAAACTCATGTGTCTGTGATATGATCATTCATTATATTACTATATCTTATATTAGTACTACTGTGTATCAACATTATTATATTATCGTTATTACCGGTATTAATTATTCCCTGGTAGCGAGATAACTTATATATATATATATAAGTTATCTCGCTACCAGGGAACAATTATTACCGGTAATAACGATAATAATAATATTGATAATACGGTAATAATAAATATGATACAGTAGTATAATAAATGATCATATCACAGACACATGAGTTTGGTGGGTTACTGACCTTGGGGCTATCAGCACCATACATGCCTTTATTAAACACTATAATAATTAGTTGACAAAAAGCATAGTCAGTAAAATGCATAATAATAACAGTAGTATAGTAATAACCATAGTAATAACAATAGTAATAACATTAGTAAAAATTTGAAAATCAAGGAAACACCCAGCGTGGTGTTACCTGTACAGGTGATACGAGCCAACTGACGGTTACTTTGAACCACCCCCTTATATACTGGAGGAGTGTTACCATGACGTCATGCTATGACATCATAGATACCAATGCGCGCTGCAAGTAGTCCCTAACCGTCCGCGGCTAATTATATAAATATACACGAGTGTATATAGTTCCATAAGTTATCTCGCTACCAGGGAACAATTAATACCGGTAATAACGATAATAATAATATTGATAATACGGTAATAATAAATATGATACAGTAGTATAATAAATGATCATATCACAGACACATGAGTTTGGTGGGTTACTGACCTTGGGGCTATCAGCACCATACATGCCAAACACCTAAACACGCCAAACACATGTGAACACACACATACCAATCAGCAATGCAATTGAGATTGGCAAAGTCTATCTAATTCCAAAAGTTCATTTTTATAGTTATGTAAATACGTAAAAACAGAATTAGATTTCCAATTTACCTTCTTCTTAATGGAGTCTATACTGAGTCCAGCATCCTTCAACATAGTAGCACCACCATGCCTAAGAGAGTGAGTGGAGACTGAACCTTTGATACCAGCACGTAGAGATAAAGATTTCAACCTCGAATTAATATATTGGTACTGTAGGGGAACACCATTAATATTGAATAGCAACTCACTCACACCCCTACCTGTGCACAATTTTCCTAAGTCTTTACAAGGACATAACAGTGAGGTATCGTCCCTACATAAATATATATAAAAAGAATGGCTACCAAGCTGGTCCGTTTTAGAAGTTTTAATGCGAAGACTAGAATAACTTTTAAATATTTTAACATCACCTACCCTTAGTGTATGGGGAGACGATACAACATGTCCTATCCTGAGGACACCTCTATAACATAAGAGAATAGCTAACCAAAATTTCAAGTCAGCCCTGTTGGAGAGATCCAAATACGATCTTATACATAACATTTCTTTTGGACTCAATGGGTGAATAACCCTAGTAGGAACAGAATAATTTCTATCAATACCATCCAACACCGTTTTTAGCATGAAATTACCGCTATGGTCTAAGCCACCTCTGAGTTTTCGATGATACCAAATGGACGATAAATAATTCCTTACAGAAGAAGGTTTCATATATTCAGATAAATATACTGCATATGTAGCAGCCTGTGAGGGAGAACAAGGAAAAATTGATAAACTAAATTTTTTACAAATTTTTTTATACCTGTTAAGTTGTTGTTTCCTTGTTCTCCTTGTATTCTCTGACACACCCTTCGTCAAAAGACACCTTTTTCTTTTTTGTAACCTTTTCCATTCTGGAAGTAAAGCAACACATATCATTTTCATGAAGAGAATTTACACATTTGCTCGGAATACCCTTATAAGCAAGTCTAGATAGTTGATCGGCCAGGACATTGTCCTCCGACTTAATATAAGTTGCATACACTTCCACATTGTTAATGAAGCAAAGCCAGAAGATCTCTCTCAACCATTCCATACATAACTTATTCCTGGACCTACCAGTATTTATCATAGCTAGAACTTGCATATTATCAGTAATACAGTGTATCCTTTTATTTTTACAACTTGAAATCCAACGTTTCAAACCAACCATGACCGGGTATAACTCATACACATTTATGTTTCTATGATGGTCTTTAAACCTATCCAAAATTGGAGGGGAAGCAAAATGGCCTGTACCTAGATTGAACCTATCATATGAAGTCCAGTCACCATAGAGAAAATCCTTACCCATCCATGCTCCAAAGCCCTTAATTGAGGAGTCAGAGTACATAGGTGTATTAACCAAGTCGCCAAGGATTAAACTTCTACCGTTAAAAGTGTCACAAAAATCCAACCACCACTGGATGTCTTGTTTGGTACATTCCGAAATTTTTATATAGCCCCTAGGCTTGGCTCGCGCACACAAATCAAAGATTCTTCTGCTAAAAGTTCTACCACCCTTTACCACCTGTGAGCAAAAAGACATGAGACCTCCAATCCTCTCAAGGTTCTTCTTAGAAATAAATTTCTTGTTAACATTCTCCATCAAAATATTTTTCATCTTAGTTAATTTATCTTCTGGCAAGGATAATTCCAGATTAGCAGAGTCTATATTAATACCAAGAAATTTACAGGTTTGTGAAGGATCCGTTACTTTCTCCCTCGATACCACGAACCCCATATGCTGCATGCATTCTATGAGGATATTCCTTTGACGTAAACATTCATCATGAGTACTAGCAATTATGATAAAATCATCTAAATAATTAACAATTTTTTCCACACCGTAGAATTTTGGCACCTCCACAATAAAATCAGAGATTCTATTAAAAATATATGGAGCACACTTTAGACCAAAAGTTAACCTGTTGCTCACATAAAAATCCTCACCATGCCCAAAATCCCATCTAAAACCTTGCATGGTAGTGTGAGGTGCATACACATTTATAGACCTATAAGCTGACTTTAAATCCACCACACTCATGAAATCGTTCTTATTCAATTGAGCAGTCACCGTGCTAATATTATTATAAGAAAAAACAGAGGTTGTGGTATCCATAAAGTTGTTAATAGATATTCTATCCGGCATACTACAGTCAGTTATGGGTCTTAACTTGCCGTTTGATTTTTCTACGCCGCCTAGAGCATGGATACAACGAGGTTTACTAACACTTTTTGAAACTAGACCCGCCTCCAACTCATCTAGTAATATACCACAATATTCATTATAGAATCTTCCTTCAAGGATTGATTTATAATTTTTACAATTATAAGTAGTACGACATTCCGGATCCACAATTTTAAAACCTTGAACAATACCATGCCATAGAAAATCAGCCTCTGTACCACTAATATCAATGATACCATTTTGTTGAAGGAAGGGAGTTACCCTACATGGTAAAATTTGAGCTCTCTCCCCACCAATGTAATGTATACACTCGCACACACCATTTATACAACTGTCATACACTCTGATGCTAGGTAAATTTTTTACAGCAACAGTAAAAATGGTTCAATTTCATCCTGTACCGGATGACTATGTGTAACATTTACAACTTTCAAGTTAATATTAACATTCATATTAATCTCATTAACCAAGTCAAATTGATTAGACCTATGGTCTCTCGGTTGGATAAATTTTTTTCTATCCGCTTCAGAATTTATATTTACAACACCCCTATCTGAAACTTTGGGTGAGGGTAATTTACTGTCTACCACACTTACTAACCCTGACCTTGGCATCAGAATATCGAAACATACAGAGTTAGGACGTAAATCACCACAAATTTCCTATTCACTTTTAGCCTTGGAGCAGTCCAATTTATTATGACCAGGACCACTGCATACATTGCAAATGTGTCTATATTTGCATGGATCCTTTCTACAACCTTCAGCCCTGTTGAATGCGTAGCAGGGATTGTTAGATGTTTTTGGTCTACCTGAGTTCTTAGGCTTAGCAGCATAAGCTCTTTGGGCCTGCACAGTACCATCATACGACAAATATCTTAAAATATCTGAATTTTCAATGACATTGAAAGCATAGATACCATACTCGTTAGCCCTGGATCTTACAGACTTGTCATATGCAGTAAGGGCTGGTACAGTATATATCTTAGTGCCAGACTTCTCAACCAAAACCTGCAAATGCCTCAGCATCCCTTCAATATCAGCGCCCTTTCTATAATACTTTAGGGCGAACTTAAGGTTGACTAGAATAAGCTTCTCAATAGAGTCTATCTTATCCTTCTTTTCTACATAATTCTCTTGGTCAAACTCACCGATTTTGGTATGACGATGACGACCAGATATAGACGAATCCATTGACGATGAACGTGAATAGCTGCGTCTCGTCCTGCGCTGGCGGAAAGCATGGCGACTGTTGTCTTGTCTCCTTGACTACCGGCCCGCGTCCCTGGCGATGTGACGTCATCTCTTGTTTATCAACATACGCACGTGGTTTGCTTGAACCGCTTGAAGTACCAGATATCCCATCTTTGCGGTCCCTTCCGCTAACCACCTCTCGTAATAAAGACTTGATATCCGCCAATTCGTCTTCCAGCTTCTCCAGTCTATTATTCCTCGTCTGGTCAACGACTGGATTGTCCAAATCAAAGGATGTGCTGGACAAATCCAAATCGCTCGCTAATCCTGAGTTGGCCGATTCAGGCGAAGTTTTTGCCGATTTGGCCGATTTTTTCGCCGATACCTTAGTCTTGGTATTTCTCGTAGACTTTCTACCCATTTTTGGGTAAAAGCTGAGGCCCAAAAGACCTTAAACAGCGTTCAAAATTTGAAAATCAAGGAAACACCCAGCGTGGTGTTACCTGTACAGGTGATACGAGCCAACTGACGGTTACTTTGAACCACCCCCTTATATACTGGAGGAGTGTTACCATGATGTCATGCTATGACATCATAGATACCAATGCGCGCTGCAAGTAGTCCCTAACCGTCCGCGGCTAATTATATAAATATACACGAGTGTATATAGTTCCATATATATATATATATATATATATATATATATATATATATATATATATATATACATATGGTATTAAAGGCACACATGTCATAGTAAAAGGAAGAGCTGGCTAAAAATGCCCTTGTTTCCAGTCCTTTCTTTTCATGTAGCTATAAATTGTCCCTTTTGTTGTTCACAAGTGGTCATTCAAGTACGGTGCTAAAAAGGCAGATTTGAGTAGGTACCTACTTAGGAGAAGTCATTCAGTATAATATAGTAAAGAGTGTGTGACATGAGTAGGTACCTGATAGTGCTGCTCTCTCTATTTTAAACAAGGCAGGTGACTTTTCAGACTAATGTGGTGAGTGCAAGTTGAATGGTGAAGCAGAGCGTGACTTGTTTTGAAAAGAGGGCACATATTGACAGCTCTATTTATCATAGGAGCAACACTCTCCTGTACTACCTCATTGTAGAAACTAAAATGCTTCACTGCAATGCAAGTATGGTTGTCGCTTATGCAGTTTTACCAGGATCCCTGGTAGATTAAATGGTTATTTCTTAGAGCGCAAGGCATCACGGTGATCAGGTCCACAGGGAACCTTGGAGGCATCAATCCCATTGCACTTTTCACAACAAAGAATGGATTCAACAAAGAGTAGATACAGTTGGATAGATGTCTAGCTGACTTCAAGTAATTCCATAAAGTAAGCAAGAGAGGAGAAAAAGTTTGGGGATTCTGTTGTGTCCACCTTGTTACATTTAAAGCAACTCTGACCAGAGAGTATAGCAACAGTTCTGCTTAAAATAAAGCATGTTATATCATGCTAGCCTTAGAGGATCTAAATTTCAACCTGACTCTACCCCCGACCCATATTCAAGACCCGGGGTTATTCAAGACTTATTGGTTTATAGTGCATTCTTGAATTTTTACGCTGCAATACTCCAGCGTGCATTGAATACCGGCACTCATTCAAACACCGGGCGCTCATACAGGTCAATATATACATTAGTTTATGGTTGTTCTTCTCAGTTGTTTGTAAGCCGTTTTGTCGGACCACACATTTATCCCCCTAGACCCATGAACACATTATCAACATTACTTCTTTCAGTTTTAAGCTTTCTGCCATTCCATCCGCGGCACATAGTTTATCGACAAATCAGGCAGGTTTTATGTGAGAAGAGGTCGTTAATCATTATTAGCCCTATCCATAGGGTTATATGAGCCCTAATGATTTTCAACATGGAAATGCCCTCTGAAAAAGATCCATTGAAAAAGATACTCTCTGACTCAGGACAGGCTGAACACTCTCTATTGTTGATAACTGAACAGATTGAATATTCACTTCAAGGGATGAGGGCAAGATGTGGTCAAAAGATGTTCTTTGTTTCACCAAAAAAGAACAACAAACGAGTTATACTAATTAAATGGCTTTATGGCTGGGCCTGTTTCCTAGATCGTGAAAACTTATGGTCTTTGTACTTTACATTTGCAGCTGGAGTCCTGCTTTGTCCAGTATTGTCAAATATCTCCCAATTAGAAACCTATCAACAGTTATTTCTGGTTTACAATTGGTAAAATTAATGTACCCCTGGTACAAAACTGTGATATTTGCTCTACTGACGGGACAAGAATGTGTAGTACAGGCCCCAACCATACCGCTTTCACCAAACCATAGACTGGCTATCGGCCCTACGCTCTGAGCCTGAATTGTAAATGCACAGCACATACTGATGTAGCACATACACCACAACCCCAATCAAGTCAATAGGATTGTACTAACATGAACTACTGGTGTAGCACATACACCACAACCCTAATCAAGTCAATAGGATTGTACTAACATGAACTACTGGTGTAGCACATACACCACAACCCTAATCAAGTCAATAGGATTGTACTAACATGAACTACTGGTGTAGCACATACACCACAACCCCAATCAAGTCAATAGGATTGTATTAACATGAACTACCTGTGTAGCACATACACCACAACCCTAATCAAGTCAATAGGATTGTACTAACATGAACTACTGGTGTAGCACATACACCACAACCCCAACCAAGTCAATAGGATTGTACTAACATGAACTACCTGTGTAGCACATACACCACAACCCCAATAAAGTCAATAGAATTGACTTAAATTGAACTACTGGTGCAGTACATACACCACAACCCCAATCAAGTCAATAGGATTGTACTAACATGAACTACTGGTGTAGCACATACACCACAACCCTAATCAAGTCAATAGGATTGTACTAACATGAACTACTGGTGCAGTACATACACCACAACCCCAATCAAGTCAATAGGATTGTACTAACATGAACTACCTGTGTAGCACATACACGACAACCCTAATCAAGTCAATAGGATTGTACTAACATGAATTACCTGTGTAGCACATACACCACAACCCCAATCAAGTCAATAGGATTGTACTAACATGAACTACTGGTGCAGTACATACACCACAACTCCAATCAAGTCAATAGGATTGTATTAACATGAACTACCTGTGTAGCACATACACCACAACCCTAATCAAGTCAATAGGATTGTACTAACATGAACTACTGGTGTAGCACATACACCACAACCCCAATCAAGTCAATAGGATTGTACTAACATGAACTACTGGTGTAGTACATACACCACAGCCCCACTCAAGTCAATAGGATTGTACTAACATGAACTACCTGTGTAGCACATACACCACAACCCCAATCAAGTCAATAGGATTGTACTAACATGTACTACTGGTGTAGTACATACACCACAACCCCAATCAAGTCAATAGGATTGTACTAACATGAACTACTGGTGTAGCACATACACCACAACCCCACTCAAGTCAATAGGATTGTACTAACATGAACTACTGGTGCAGTACATACACCACAACCCCAATCAAGTCAATAGGATTGTACTAACATGAACTACCTGTGTAGCACATACACCACAACCCCAATCAAGTAAATAGGATTGTACTAACATGAACTACTCGTGTAGACCAGGAATACACTGCAATACACTGTAAAACTGCTGTGCGAGGATTACAGTGTAAGTACGCCTCCAGTTTCACCAGAGGTCTTTCGCATTATTTTGTTTCTCTCAGCCATTTTGACAGTCGGGCGGAGGAGAGATTGTTCTTGTTTCCTTGGGAGGACTTCCATGTCTTCAGGTGCCAATATACAAGAAGAGGGGCTTTGCTACTTTATCGATGGAGATCAATGACCGGCCGTATCAAACAATATCATGTGAATATAACAGGTGCATAAACGAAATGTTTTACTCTAGGAAATGACTGTAGAATCTAGCAGATATCCAGTAAACTGTACAATGAACTAACATATTTTGTGATGCAGTGATGTAAAATCTACAATAAAGCATAAGAAAACAGAAGAACAAAACATCATGTTGTGAGGAATCTCAGTGAGAATTACAATGAATGCGTTGGTTCAAAGCTGCTAGAGAAGGGGGTCATTATTTTAACAGCATTTATTTTTGACAGTGCATGTTTAGCAGTGCCATTATATTATACATGGGATAGTGTGCAGTGACAGGTGAAACCGATCATAGAGGAAGTAGAATGAACTTGAACAAACACAAAGGTACCTGTCTGTGCATGGATTAATTACACACCAATGTAGAATAGTATTTGAAGGCAAGGATGATATACTAAAAGGTAAAGGCATAATTATCATTTATAGGACTAGAGATCTGGGGGTCCATTTAAACCTACAACAGAATGGTTCTGAATAAATCCCAATCGAACGCAGACAATAGTGCACTTGTGGGTCCAATTTCCCAGCAAATTGTCGTTATCTGTCGCCATGATTGGTCATCAATGGTGACTCCTTTCTGAGTGATAACTCACTGCGTCATCTTTCGCCACTGTGTGTCAGTCTCACATGGCATGGCAATTTATCACAACAGTCACCAACATGATCTCACTCACTGCGTGAGTATGTGCCACCCCTTGTCATCCCTCACAAAGCATGGTGACTTATCACCACCATCGCCAACATGGATCTAACTCACTGCGTGAGTATGTGCCACTGCCTGTCAACTCTCACTCAGAATGGCGGCTTATCACAAGCATCGCCAACATGGATCTGACTCACTGTGTGATTATGTACCACTCCCGTGCCACTGGCATCAACTCTCACACATAATGGCGACTTATCACTACCATTGCCAACATTGGTCTCACTCAATGCGTGAACTTGTGTCACTCCATGTCAATGCTCTCTAAGGATTGCATCATCTGTCACTCACTCTCACTCAGAATGGCAACTTATCACCACCATTGCCAGCCTTTGTCTCACTCAATGCGTGAATTTGTGTCACTCCAAGTCAATGCTCTCTGAGGATTGCATCATCTGTCACTCACTCTCACTCACAGTGGCAACTTATCACCACCATTGCCAAAGGTGTTGAGACAGCACCACTGTTCCACATGTAGCCTATCTAGGAAGTGTGGGCATGAAGTATAAGTCCCATACGTATCAAATGTGCTTTGTTTCACACTGATTTCCATGTAATACTTCAGAGTTGAATCAAACAAGATTATATAGAGAGAATATCAATTGAATTTAGATAGAGGTATCTCTAAAATGAAAGCAACTATCCATAAACACCTTTTCTCTGGTTACAGGAAAAATACATAGGGAAATATCAACATGAACACCTTGTCTGTGGTTAGAGGGAAGATACATATGGCAATACCTTCTCTGGCAAAACATACTTTGATCTGGCAGATGTGAGGCTGCATGATTACCAATGTTGATGATCATGAGCTTTTCATCTAACAAGGTGAGTGATCACCAGCATCGCCATCACTGGTGAGTCTGAGTGATCACCACTCTCGCCATCCATGGTGAACCTGCGCTATGACGTGGTGCATGTTTCATCTAGCGAGGTGAGTGATCAACCGCCTTGCCATCCCTGGTGAGTGTGAGTCATCACGATCCTCGCCAACCGTGGTGAACATGCGCTATGGCATGGTGTGCGTTTCATCTAGCGAGGTGAGTGATCACTCGTGTCGCCATCCCTGGTGAGTGTGGGTGATCAAGATCCTCACCATCTGTGGTGAACCTGTGCTATCACGAGGTACGCGTTTTATCTAGCGAGGTGACTGATCACAATCCTTGCCATCCGTGGTGAATGTGCATTATGACGTGGTGTGCGTCTCATCTAGCGAAGTGAGTGATCACTCATGTCGCCATCCCTGGTGAGGATGAGTGATCACTCATGTCGCCATCCCTGGTGAGGATGAGTGATCACGATCCTCGCCATCCCTGGTGAACATGTGCTATGACGAGGTGCGTGTTTCATCTAGCGAGGTGAGTGATCACCCGCGTCGCCATCCCTGGTGAGTCTGAGTGATCACCATCCTCGCCATCTGAGGTGAGGCCATGTGATCACCACCATTGCTATTCCTGGTGATCTTGTGCTATAGCGACGTCGTGTTCCATCTAGCGACATGTGTGAGCCACTTCACACAGGTTGACGAGGAGTCACAACAATTTGCTGGGTTGAGTCCAAGGTAGAAAAAATAGGAAGATTGTTGAGGGGAATTTAACATATATATATACAAATTAAATTCTGCATTTAGATATTACATATACATATGTAACACTTTTTGCGTGCACTTTAAACAAATTTCTCCAAATGTCTGCATTATGTGAACTTTATTTCCATATGCATAAGGTTTAACTGCCAAATCCTATAATTCCATTTGCAGTGAGGATTTTCACTCTAGTCAGAGCAGATCATTTACATATCTCATTGCTCAAGTATGATAATTCCAACCTTGAAGCAATCCACATTCATATAATTATAAAGTGTAATATGGCAACTTTGATAAAGATCACTTTCTGAGGAAAGAAAAATCTCGAGGGGTGTCAACTGCCCTCCAGTCAATAATCAAGGTCATCAGCAAGTGCTATGATCCTGAAGCCACCCGACGGTGAGGTTGCCAATCACAACACATCCATGCCCCTCCAGAATGGATTTAATCAGCACTACACCATGGGAGGCAGATAAAGGAAAATATAGAAATAACAACCAAAAGACGTGAGTTTGTGTGTAGCATTTTCATTTCCTCTCTCCCCCAAAGCCTTCCTCACTGGGCCGGAACAACTATTACAATGGTGGCCTTGAACAAACAACACTCAGACTGATCTTTACGATTAAAAGCCAACATTAGCAGGAGTTGACCCCAGGCTGTCCCCCAACAGACAAGGCATCCCAGTACACTGGGACCCAGCCAGTCTCCGACTGCCCCAGACTGACTAAAGTACAGTCTGGTATAAAGACTCTGAATTTCCTGCAATATTATTGTTTGGAAGCGGGGGGTTTCAAGCTTTATCAGCAGATTACTGCTTGTGGTATAAAACAGTAAAATACGCTTACTGAATTGTCCCATCATAGACCTCTGCTTTAGACTGTTCACAGCTAACAACCCTGGCTCTTCTTGTGTAGGGCATGTCAACCTACCCACTTACTCATGCATGACAGTGACCTGAATGCATTGTACCAAGGTAGGCTCTACTTCATTGACAAATGATTCAGGATCCAGGATCACTTTGATGTGTGGTAACAGTGATTTAATAATGAATGGCCCAGTCTTACTGTAGCCCTTGTGGTTGAGAACTGAACGATCGAGGCCGGGTGGAATCCAGCCAACTTTAACCCTTGTCCATCGTATCAGCTCAAAGTAGGATTTTGTCCACTTCATTTTTGATCTCCTCTCTCCACGCCGCAGTCTCCTCCCCAACCAACTAACCCCCTCCCATTCCACACACACACTCCATGGCGGCTAGTCTGGTATTGTAATACTACATATTGACTCTAGTCCTCCACTAGATCAGCAGTAGCAATTCAATGTAATCCAATTCAACACGATATATCTATATCACTTTTTTTCTGCTTTTGTGTTGTATAACAGAAATTCCCAGACACTGTGGGATAATGGCGTTGTGTGACAAGTAAATATGAGTTTGACTTTGAATAGTCAGGGCGTCTATTCTAGATAGTAGAAAATGTTTCATGTTAACTAAGGGAAATAATTATAATCAATTTATCCATGTATGCACGCACGCCCACCTGCCGCTTGTCCATTGTTAATTTTTATTTTTTTATCGAATTCATATTTGGTAGCATTCTTAGGGTAGGTAAACCTGAGGTCGCCCATCCAACAAATTAACCATAAAATAGATTTGCTGCCAAATTAACATTTCCAAATGGCTGAATGACATCAGATAACAATGTAGCATAGTATTGAAGGCAATTACACGACATTAATTGAACCCCGAACCCATTTCAAGCATTTGTGCGAGGTGGACGTTGGAATTGAATTCATCTCTCCCGCAAAACTTAAAAAAATGCAATGACAACCTTCTTGCACTAAGGCGACACAATATAGATAGCTAGTATGTTAAGCCGCTTCTGGCTGGTTCTACACCCAAATCACACCTGTATCCTACCTTTCATTTTCACCTACATACTCATATAGTACTCTACATACCACCCAACCTGTTGAGCCAACCCTTATCTTTGATCTCCTCTCATCTACAGTTCACATCTTTCTCCCTTTGATGGCAACCCACATAGTGCTCAATATCAATAAAGGATCATGTCCTACACCTAGCCCTTTTATATACAGCCCTTACCTGCCAAGGTTAAGCTCTTAAAAGGCCACTAATGCATTAATACATCATGGCCATGGAGAGCTACTCACCAGGGCGGCATTCATGCATCCTGGCGACCCTGTAGGGTTGATACACTCCTGGATGATCGGCATGATGCTCCGATGAAGTGATGGCGAGCATTCTCGCCAGCACTTCATTGGTGCATAATGACGGCCAATGGGATGATGTGCTTCTGCATCAGCGGCCCTTAAAGGGTTAAACTCTATGGGTGCTAGGATCAATGTCATATTGAGTGAAGGTTGTGAAGTATTGAGGTTAAATAGAATCATGTCAACCTACATATGAACATCACAGTACACCCTTGGCCTGGGAGCTATTGCAAAACAAGCTACATATGTACTAGTGAGAGCTACAGTATATCTCCAAGCCATTTCTTAAGTTATTTTGACTGCAAACAGCCACTACGATTTAAAAACCTCAAAGTTAGAGTGAGAGATCATAGGTAATACTCTAAAACTGCTCTGTATGATCATCACTTTTGTAGTAATTACATACCATTTGTTATGGCAATGACTAATAAATATAGGGCACATATAATGGCATTTGAGTGAGTGCTCCCAATAGGATCTGAATTCTGGCAGCCGTATCTTATGAAGAAATGCCCTCATGATGCATTATTGTGTGATCGTAGGGAAAGATGATAGACCGATTTTGGTAGTGCAGGAATACATACCAACTCTGTTGAGAAAAGCCTTCCTGAAATCCCATGGTTACAGTGACAAGGTCACATTTATTCAAAGGATGACATCTAAATAACATCACAGATCAATCTATCTGCCTTTCAGGCTTGGTCCGCTATTGCATTTAAAAAATGATCTCAGTGCCTGTGAAACATGCCCTCTTCCATATACTACTCACTCCTTGGCTCCCCTACCTACTCCAACAAGTCTAACAAGGGAAATCAACCTATTGGCGGGATACCAGAGAAAAGTGATGGATATTGATTTGGGCAGGAGGCACCCTTTGCCCTTACCCCACCTCACGCCTGCTGATGTGGATCATCTGTGGGTGCGGCGACAGGGGAGGAGGAGGGAGGAAGAGGTGTAGAATCACTATCTGTGAAAAGAGCCACTATCTGTAGTGTTACAGTTAGAGGCTGACCATCCAACCACTATCTGTTTAAAATATTGCTACCTGTATCAAATTCAGTGTGTCAAAAAGCTGTTATTAATATCAAAGACACATCCGATTCCCCCTTAGATTAAGTGCATTGACATTGCCTTGCCATGTTGAAGAAAGGTTTCTGCATACAGTACATGTTAGTTTACACATAGTTATTGGATGGGAACTAGAGACAGTGACTGTTTTACACAGATGTTTGGTTGGTCAGCCTTTAAATGTATAGTGCTTCAGAGAGTGGTCATTTACACAGATAGGGGTTGTACTCCTGGGAGTGGGGGGGGGTGTCGGTTAGTGGGGAGTAGCGGCGCCCATGGTCCGGCGCCCTACGACGCCACACCCGTAAACCAAGGTGCATTAGGAACGCCAATAGACGAGTTCTTGGGTCAGGTCAATGTAGTGTTGAGCCATCGGCCAATCACAGACCAGTATTCAGGTCATGTGACCTCTTGTGAATAAATAATTAGTTTGAGTCCAGCAGCCATTTTGGTTCAGTGTTGTGTGTGTATCTCCAGGAGTTAAATTCATGGATTATTCAGGTCATAGCCCATAGAACATTACATTTGGCGACGAGGATGGGATATAGTAACTCGGTGATCCAGGAGAGATAGGATTTTACACGAGTTATTGGACCTCCATTTCAAGGAGCAGAGTTTGCGGACTTTGCCAAATACTCTGGTTTCCATCATCGAAGGATCACACCATTATGGCCTCAGGCGAATGGCGAGTGTGAGCGATTCATGAGGAATCTAGGCAAGGTTGTGAAAGGTGCACGCACTGAAAAAAAACCTTGGAAACAGGAAATGAACAAGTTTCTTCGTAACTACCGCGCTACACCTCACTGTACAACTGGTGAGTCGCCTGCTGTTGCCATGTTTGGACGTCCATTTGAGGTGAAACTTCCTTCATTTTTGGGGGAGGAAAGGAATGATAGTGTGATGCGTCGCCAAGATGAGCAAGCAAAGGCTAAAATGAAGTCTTATGCAGATGAACGGAGACGTGCTGTTCCCAGTGACATCAGACAAGGAGATGTTGTCCTGGTAGAGCAACCTCGACGGAACAAGGCAACAACACCGTATGACTCCAAACCCTACATTGTTACGGAGCGTAAAGGGTCAATGGTCACTGCTAATAGAGGTGCCAAACACATCACCAGGAACACCTCTAAGTTTAAAGTTATTGACAAGAACATTCAACCTGTGAGATCAGACGATGAGAGTGATGATGAGGCTCCCAGGATGATGCCTTATCCAACTAGAAGTACTCAACAACCTGTTGACGTGCCTGAGACAGGTCCTATGCCTGTCACACCGCCACGTCCGAATGCTGAAATACCAGTAACTCCTCAGCGTTCAACTCCAAAGCAACCAGTTGTGGTTAATGAAAGACCACAACGTAACAGATCAAAGCCAGCATGGTTAAAAGACTATGTAGTTTAGGGAAAATAAAGATCTTCCACACGGGGCAGAATAATCCCCAAGATCTTTATAAAGGATGAGGACAGTCTATCCTCTCCTTATAGATAGGTTGTCAATTTTATGGTAGATACATAAGTTTCATTTATTTGAGAACTAGTACGCGCATTCAATATGCAAAAGGACAGTGACTGATATATCTGATATATACGAGAAGATGCTGACATGGTTTACCATAAACATTCTTAACTGACAGTACATATTCTGAACATTTGAATAGTACTTTCATAGTGTCTTTATCCTAAATATGTGTTTCAACATTACGAATAACCCAAGGTTTATTCTAAAAGGGGAGAGATGTAGTGTTGAGCCATCGGCCAATCACAGACCAGTATTCAGGTCATGTGACCTCTTGTGAATAAATAATTAGTTTGAGTCCAGCAGCCATTTTGGTTCAGTGTTGTGTGTGTATCTCCAGGAGTTAAATTCATGGATTATTCAGGTCATAGCCCATAGAACATTACAGTCAACATGTCCGCAGACGCCATTTTCTGGTTTCTTGTGCCTTTGTAGCGCAAATAAAGAGGGGCTGACTGCGACAGACGGCTGAAAAAATGAATGGGCCGGGGGAAGGGCGGGGGAGGTGGCGGGGGAGAGGTATTGGAGGATATATGTTTTTGGGCAAAAGACGTTTTTCATTTTTCCACATTTTCTTTATAGGTACAGTATAGATCTAATTGGGCGTCTAACAAATAACCCTACTTCTCACATAAATGATCCCCCAGGACACTGGGGGACACTTATAAATGTCTTAATAATCAGATTTATATTGAGACTTCAAGTTATTACGCATCTAAAAACTTTATCATACAACCGTATGCCGAACAATACTGAACTAATCCATCTGGTGACACATCATATCATGAACGGTCTTTTTAAAAGTGATTTATTAGGTAAAAGGATAGTCTAATATAGAGTATTAATCGACTTGGCCGGTCGTTCAACTGCGTTTACACGTGTTTTTCATTTTTCATTATGCCAAGGTATACACTTATTTAAAGGGACACTGAAGGACGACACCCTCTCCACAGCTTCTGTCTTCATCTTTATTTATCCACTTATTTCTTTTTAAATTTCATCTTGTTACATCCTACATCTACCACTCATAGTTCTTACCTGTTGTATATACATCATGAGAGAGCTATTACATAAATAGTGTATGTGACGCAATGTTATTCTCTAACATAATGTATACATGTACACAGGCGCCCTTCATCCCTTGTGGCTATATGTTCACCTGTACATCCACACTCCTCCAGGGTGGGGGCTGAGGGTGGTGGTTTGGGGGAGGAGATCGATAGTTTGTATCAGAGAGAAGCGGCATGATACCGGTAGAAATTATTCCAATCAAAGTCCCTCTCTTACCGGTAATTAGGTTACTCCTTGTCCGGCAATTTAGTATCATGTCAACACCAGACACCTATAGGATAGGTTAAGCATTAACTTAAGATAAACTTTAAGACGTCCACATACCTCTAGACGTCCACTCCCACCTATTGGCAATAGAAATGGGTTTTGTGCTAAATCACCCCTTAAATTTGGGGTGATTGGGCATTGATTCAACCTGTTTGTTAGTGCCGTTCAAAACTGTTCCTCTCTTTTCTCCTTTCCCCTACTCGTTTCTCCCTTCACTTCCCCGCGTCCCCTTACCATCCTTGCCCTCCCCAAGCTGCACCCCTCCCCTATTCCTCCCCAATTTTCTTCGGCTTTTCAGCATACTCTACCCCTGTAACCCCTGCCTCGCCGCACCCCTTTCCCACCTGGAGGGTCTTGCAGATAAGCTAAAGAGAGCACCACGTTGTAGATAGCTCACTTTAAAAAGTTATGCTCTATGTCACCCTTCAACTTCCACTCATCACATTTGAGTGAAAAACAACCTGTAAAATTACATGTAGTCTGTATTGCATTATATAATGTGTCTTTCTGCCTGACTCTCTCTTGGGCCAAACAAAATCTTTAGAAGAAAGATTTCCTGTATTGCTCTTTGTAATCTATACAAAATTTTTTATTTTCTTTTAGTGAAAAGAAAATATTTTGGTATTTTCGTTTGTCCAAAACCTTTTGCTCAGGGTCAAGTTAGGGCAACCTCTTGAGGTGGGGATAAGGAATTCAAAAACTTCCACATACTTTTTTAAATATATTTTTCTTCAGATTATCAAAGAATATGACTTTACAAAGGCTATAAACATCTGTAGTGGTCAACGGAAAATGTCATGGAGAAACCGGGACTCGAATCCGGGACCCTCCAACTTCAAAGCGGAAGCTCTACCCCTGAGCTATTTCCCCTGGCCTGACATTTCCACCTTCCATCCACACCTGGATCGGTATGATACACACTAGGGGGGGGCAGTGATTACCCGGAGACCCGCCCCTGGGGGTCTGCCACCGAGTACAGGGAAATACTGCCCCTACACTCCTCCCCATCAGCTTCAACCAACCCTGCTCCTCCAACCCAACCGCCAGCAGGTGACTAGTTTACCCCTAGCAGGCTGAAGCGTTATCTGTATCATACCGGCCCAGTTCCCGAGTCCTCAATCCATGATTGCGTTAAGATACGGGGTTTCCTGTACCTTCAATCCATGATTGCGTTAGGATGCTCGGTTTTTCCACCAATGTAGTGGTCAACGGAAAATGTCATGGAGAAACCGGGACTCGAATCCGGGACCCTCCAACTTCAAAGCGGAAGCTCTACCCCTGAGCTATTTCCCCTGGCCTGACATTTCCACCTTCCATCCACACCTGGATCGGTATGATACACACTAGGGGGGGCAGTGATTACCCGGAGACCCGCCCCTGGGGGTCTGCCACCGAGTACAGGGAAATACTGCCCCTACACATCAAAGAATTCACAACAATGAATTTGGTAGTGTTTTGTTTTAGAAAGACTCAAGTCATGTGTAAGATTTTCCCCATATTTTCTTTATATTTTCGTTCTTTACAAAATCTTTTCAAAATCTTTTTATGGATATGCAAATAGGGTGATGTGACCCTCCCCTATGGATGCTTGCTCTATGGATAATCTTTTTAAAAGCGTTAAGCAAATTTTACCTCTATAATCTTTAAAGGTGAAAAACTAAATTACAAAGAGAAATGAAGCCTTTCTCATTTGAAAAAGAAAATACAAAGAAAATCATTACATGAATATTTAATTTTTGTCACATGATCCCTGAGAGCCAATGCTTGAAAGGAGCCCCTCCTGACATTATGATGTCATAGGGTGTTTCCCAGGTATGTCCATCAGAATATACACATCAGCATAGAAACAACATAGAATTCATTCTCTGAAAATCTAATAAAGATTAAAGTATTCTGAAGAAAATCCAAAGATGAAACAGATTTTCTCTCTATATTCTTTACAAAGGCTATAAACATAAAAGAATTGACAACAATGAATTTGGTAGTGCCTTGTTTTAGAAAGACTCAAGTCATGTGTAAGATTTTCTTCATATTTTAGTTCTTTAGAGAGAAATATAGCCTTTCTCATTTGAAAAAGAAAATACAAAGAAAATCATTACATGAATATTTAATTTTTGTCACATGATCCCTGAGAGCCAATGCTTGAAAGGAGCCCCTCCTGACATTATGATGTCATAGGGTGTTTCCCAGGTATGTCCATCAGAATATACACATCAGCATAGAAACAACATAGAATTCATTCTCTGAAAATCTAATAAAGATTAAAGTATTCTGAAGAAAATCCAAAGATGAAACAGATTTTCTCTCTATATTCTTTACAAAGGCTATAAACATAAAAGAATTGACAACAATGAATTTGGTAGTGCCTTGTTTTAGAAAGACTCAAGTCATGTGTAAGATTTTCTTCATATTTTAGTTCTTTAGAGAGAAATATAGCCTTTCTCATTTGAAAAAGAAAATACAAAGAAAATCATTACATGAATATTTAATTTTTGTCACATGATCCCTGAGAGCCAATGCTTGAAAGGAGCCCCTCCTGACATTATGATGTCATAGGGTGTTTCCCAGGTCTGTTCATCAGAATATACACATCAGCATAGAAACAACATAGAATTCATTCTCTGAAAATCTAATAAAGATTAAAGTATTCTGAAGAAAATCCAAAGATGAAACAGATTTTCTCTCTATATTCTTTACAAAGGCTATAAACATAAAAGAATTGACAACAATGAATTTGGTAGTGCCTTGTTTTAGAAAGACTCAAGTCATGTGTAAGATTTTCTTCATATTTTAGTTCTTTAGAGAGAAATATAGCCTTTCTCATTTGAAAAAGAAAATACAAAGAAAATCATTACATGAATATTTAATTTTTGTCACATGATCCCTGAGAGCCAATGCTTGAAGGGATCCCCTCCTGACATTATGATGTCATAGGGTGTTTCCCAGGTCTGTTAATCAAAATATACACATCAGCAAAGAAACAACGTAGAATTCATTCTCTGAGAATCTAATAAGGATTATAGTATTCTGAAGAAAATCCAACAGATTTTCTTTCTATATTCTTTACATGTTTATTTTCTTCAAAATATATTGAAATACTCTGAAAAGAATTTAAAGGGAGAAATGGGTTTTCCTTCCAAGTTGAATATTTTCTTTATTAGATCTTTTCTCTAAAACGATTATATAACGATTTCTTTAAAATAAGAGAAAAACTTTCCAGCTCACATCACACCTTTCTGGCATCTCACTTCTTGACCACTTATGTGCAACATAAAAAAGTCAGAACTGAAAAGAAAGTAACTTCTGCAGGTCTTCTTATGCGAAAATACCAATGCCGTTTCGACATGGTCAGTACCCCTCTTCACCATCAATGGGCTCCACTCTCCCCACCCCTACCCAGCAAATTGTCGTGAGTCCTCGTCAACCTGTGTGAAGTGGCTCACCCATGTCGCCAGATGGAACACGACGTCGTTATAGCACAAGATCACCAGGAATAGCAATTGCTATGCCATGTGAGTCTAACACACAGTGGCGAAAGATGACGGAATGAGTTATCACTCAAAAAGGAGTCACCATTGATGACCAATCATGGCGACAGATGACGACAATTTGCTGGGTAGTAACTGTCCTGGGGCCTTTTTCTGTTTTGAAAACGAGAATTATAAACGAATTCGTTTTGATTTTGTGTTTCTAAATGTGTTTTCAAGGAAATATAATAATCTATCCGTTTGTGCAAAAGTCTATTCAAAATGTTCTTTTGGTAAACGATTTTTGGCATTTCTAAATAGGTTTTCAAGATTATCTTTGAATTTTGGTATGATCTAAGATAATCTTCACCAATCTTCATTTGGCTAAAAAGTCTTTCTTAAGGCTGTTTTGGTCAGAGCAAAATAAGTGGGACTAAATATATTAAAATGCTTAAAAATGTATATTTCTTAGACATAACAGTTCAAGGTAAAAGTATGTTTTGTTTTAAGTCCATAGAAGTGCTGAAATGAAAAATGTATTCATTCATTATGGTTTTATCAGGTTCACTATTATTTGTGTTTTAAAGAATACTGGACAATAATCGTTTTAAATTCTTTTAGCCAAATGAGCATGATTGTGAATGTATATTAAATGGGAATCCTGTGGGAAATGGAAACACGTTTAAAAGAAAATCTTGATGTATCACATTATCATAGTGTAATAATTGTAAGATATTAGATTTCAATGCCATCATAAATTTGTAGTTAATTATATTTTACTGTAGTTTATTTTCTAAGGCATTCTGGAGAGAATAATCGTTACAGATTCTAGAGAATTCTGAGAGATAATCTTACAAAGATCACATGACCAGGGAATTCCCTTCCTTTTATGATGTCACAGGGGTATATCCCCATCAATTATATATAATTTGGCACAAATTTCATTGCACCAAAATTCTCAAGGAAAACTTCTAGATTATTTGAGGTTCAAGATTATTTTAAATAATCTTTTGTAATCTATTTCTCTTTTGTATAAACCATTTCTCTGTTTAGAATTATCTAAAGAGTGTCAAACGGGAATCCATTCAGAAAGGCCTACTCTTTTAAGATCAAACAAATTTGTTTTATAATCTTGAGACATCTAAAGATTATATAGAATCTTCGTTTTCAGAACAGAAAAAGGCCCCTGTTCACCCTGGCGTGTGACCGTGTAGGGGTTGAAGGAGGACGTCAGGGTGGGGTGGAGCTGCCATCCATCTCACGGCCATGGTGGATGAGGAGACCGTGCATGGAGGGGGGGCAGAGACACGGGGATACAGCCACTGTTTACCCGGTATAAAACGAGCCGTGGCGGACAACGGCAATCTGTTGTGTCGTGCTGGAGGGTTTGGAGGGGTGGGGTAGTTGTTGTTGACACCTCCTTTTTTGCTTGCGCGCCTTATACACGGGGCAGAATGTATTACTGTACTGGATACTGTGTGCCACCCCTCACCCCCGATTCTATACTGTAAAAACAATGTCACCCAAATAACGGCGAAATCCTTGTCCGAAAGTTGCAAGACATCCGTCGTTATTTTCAGAGATTCCTTGTACTACCATACTGCCACCTGCGGATTCTTGTAAAAACTACACGGGTTCACTGCAATACAATTACAGTGGTTCACCGTTGAGTTCTACGAGGATCCTTGGTAGATATTTTTTTACAGTGCACCACATCCAACGTTCCCCACACCTGGTAAAATTGCACGGCACTCCCTCCACCCAGCGCCGGCTAAGAAGTCCGCTAATCACCCTCCTCTTGCCGTCTACCTGTGGGATCCAGGCCACAAATTAATTCTGATTCACTTCACATCAAGAGTAGAGCCAAGGCCGACCTGGCCATATCAATCACTTACACCGACAAACCGGTCCACCCTATACCTGCCTCCTCCCATCTCTTGCTGCTCAGCTCTTGTACCCTGGAGGCTGTTTCCAAAAAGTTGACATTTGCCTTTTCATGATACTCACTGTAAAAAAAAAAACTGTTGAATCTACCAAATATCCTCTTAAACTCAACAGTGAACCACTGCCATTGCATTGCAGTAAACCAGTGTAGTTTTTTTTACAAGATGCCCCAGGTGGATCTCTGGCCACTTAGGGACAAGGTTCCCACCATTATTTCAACCACATTTCTTTACAGTGTTGGTACCTCACTTTCCACACTCATGGTCTCCTTCACCCTTCAAAAGGCACACACCACCCTAGACTTAAAAGGTGGTTGCTTCTTTATGAGGCAGACTGTGTTTTCGAAAGTGCTTGAAGCAATTCCTTGGTCAGTCTGGTTAGGTATCACTCAGTACCTTTCGTTCAACTATTTTTTAGGATGAAGCTTTCGGAAAAAAACACAAGAGAAGTAACTGACCAACGGTGAGTTACTTCCTTTATTGTGAGGAAGTGCCTTTCCGACAAAAGTAAGTTCCAACTTTTTGGAAACACTCTCCTGCATGCCCAGCTTACCTAGGGTCACTTTGGGTGATTTGCGTGGTCAGGAAGGTTTACAGAAAAGAAGGGGGTCTTCAAGGTAAGCAATATAAATGAAACAGCCCATGTACCTCTGTCTGAGCAATGATTGTCATTGTCAAAACCTGTCAGATTTAAGTTGCAAGACCTGGCACAGACACTTACAAGGTCTACCTTTCATGCCTTCTAAAGTTTTCAATATGTGGACCCTATTCCAGAGATGATAAGTTGTAGTCGACAGCTTTTTAACTTCTTTTCCAATTCTATTCTGTTCTCTAAGAAGACCAGGCGATCCTACATAATGTGGGTGTAGTAGGTCTATTATTTGTCCCCACAACATATCCCACTGGCCGATATTGCATAAGGGCATCATGATGCATGAAGGCAGTCCTGGTGAGTAACGCGAGAGGGCTATAATACTGCATCATATGGACCCTAAAGTGCTGATGCACCACAAAGAAGTGCTGCCTCATCAGCACTTTATTTATTGCATCATGATGACCAATTGGCATGATGCACTCCTACATCAGCTACCCTTAAAGGCTTAAATTAACTGCATTATCGCCCAATCTTCATCCTTACATCTCCTGTTCTGTGAATCCCTGTGGACATGATGGAAGCTCATCACCATGCGCCCTTCATTTACTGGCTGACCTATTCATTACTAATACCCTCAGTCTCTTCTAGTAATACTGCTGCACGGGTTAGGGCTATATGATACTCTCCCTGGAAGTTATTTCAAAACAGCCTAACATTGAAGCCTCTGTAAGTTAGGTAGCAATGGGAGCATCCTGAGAATACCTACCTGTATCACCTACCTACAGTTACAGTGGTAGAACTGCAAGCTGCTAGCATAGGGGATTGTGGTGGTGTTTAGATACCATGGGGACTGTGGTTGCATCGAAAGCCATTGGCTTCTATTCCATAGAGAGGGCAATGTGCTCTTTGTATTCTCTTGAGTGTAGTAGTGGGTACTAATTCATATCTTATCTGCAGGTCTCTGAATGGACCAGTGGTAGCAGATCTGTAGCTCTCCACTACAACAGGCTGTGCACAGCAGCTCCCTAAAATAGCAGACTAATTTTGCAGGTACAACCAACTCACTATCATAGTAAGCTATTCAGACCGTCTATATTGGGGACTTTGTCCAAGGTTAGGTTGTATTGAAATTTCCTCCAGACCTTAGGCTTACTATAGACCCCTGGAAGGCATCCGGTAGCAGACAATAGACGCATCAAGGAGTGATGGCGTGACCTACTCCAGGGCTGCGTGTATATGATGAGTGGCTGCAGAGGATAACCACTATATACCTGCAGGCTGAGAAGCCACATTTTATATACTACCTCAGTAATATTCCTAATATTCCCAGCCAGCACCTTCACATAGGTCCCAGATAGTAACCTACTGGGCTTTCTGGGCTAGCCCAGGCATGGGTCAAGCTGGTAAATGTTTGGGATGCGAGGTGGGGCTCATGCAGGTGGGCTCAGCCCAGAAACTTGCCAGCCAGGGCGCCAACTATCAGCCCAGACATTTACCAACATGTACCCATGTCTGGGATAGCCCAGAAGGCCCATTGGGTTCCCATCTGAGCCCGGACGTGGACGTGCTTACTCACAGCTCCTTAATAACCCGCCAAATTAGTGTCATAGTGCTTGGTAAAAATTTGAAAATAGTATAGCAGTACTTGGTTACCACAGAAAAACAACAAAACAAACCAAAATTAGTTTGAAGCAATAATCAAAATTTGTTAAATTCATGACATGGTTAAATTGAAATTTGCTCTTCATAACTATAGAATCTGGTTTGATATTGTGTGACTCTAGGACGTCATGGCATGCAATGTATAGATTGACGCCACATGGAAAACTAACGATTTGTAGTCAAATGGTAAATGTGACATATCATACTCTATGCAGGTGTATATATTTTAAGTCTTACACTTGGGAGAGAAGGAAATGCTGACATCCTGTTCAAATATTGCCAGAAAATACCATACACTCGCATTATATAGCCACAGTCATAGTCAGATCCCTAATTATACAAGACAGAGATATGGTATAAATTTCCTTGATGTTTGAAATCACACAATGGATGCAAATGTTGAACAAGGGTTGGGCTTTGGGACCTGGGACATTCTCTGGCGTGTTGTAAGACGTGTGCAAATTGTATTCCACCGAGACTGTGTCCATTAAGAAAAAGGGAAGCTATAGGTTATTGAGAGTGACAGCTCAATATATTATACAGTGTTAATGCCCTTTCCCTCATTTTATGTCAAGGTGAATATCGATGCCCCATTGACAATGCACTAGAACCTCGTATTGCACCCCTGTGTTGAATAACCAGCACCAAATCCGTACGATTACATCATACACCTACTGCGCATGCGTCACCTCGGTAAAATGTAAACATCCAAGATGGCGGCAGTCAGCATTTTCGCGCAGACGATGGGTGGTAATTAGTTAATTATGAATGATACTAATTGAAAATCGATTAATTTCCCCTCAAAACACCTTGACATAAATGTAAAGAGGAACTCTGATCAGTCTTTGGCTCCTTTTATTTCACTCGCAGGTTTGGAGTGGCCCAAACCAGCTCGTGAAATTAGTCGCCAACGACTGATCATCGTTCACCTTTACCATTGTATTGCCATAATAGCACAGCTATAAGATGCGGCTTATTTGCGCAGATGTTCTGGTCAGTCGATATATCCTATATCCCTCAACTCATGTATATATACATGAGTTGAGGGATATCCTATACACACATAGGTGTGAGGCATTTCGGTAATAACCAGCAACATGTATACATGTACTTAAACGTGTATACGTGTATACACCATTGCCTGCTGCTTCTGCTTTATAAACCAGGATTCCACTGAAGCCGATGATTTTCCTGGTTTTTGTCGGGCCGACAGAGGCCCGATTGGCTCTTTTGAGTTCGTCGGCCTGTTGTTGGTCCGACAAAAACGTCGGCCCGATAACTGGCCGACAGTCCAAAGTTCCACAATCGGTTACCCAACCCCTACCCGATTTCTGCTCTTCCACCAAACTGGCATACTGTCGGATACAGTCTCCGACAGGTGTCCGACAGTCGTCGCCGATATCTAGGCCAGCTCTTCCACTGATCACGTGATCGGCGATGACCTACTTTCAAGAACAAGATGGAGGTCGAGGAGATCGTGCTGCTCGCGAACGCCACTATCGGTATTTTAGCTCTAGAGGAGGGAGACATCGATGTTATCCAAGGGGTGAAAAGGAAGCACAGGTACCATGCTGCACCCTACCTGAAGGACAGGACAGATGAGAGGCAAAGGAACACCTTCACCAAGCTCCATCGTGATCTGATAGCTGTAAGTATCTTGTATAATAAGGGCCCATCCATACAAGGTAATGTCGGAGGCAGACAGTGGGGAGGAGGGGGGGGGGTTAATCTTGAGCACAAATCGGTGATAAACTGTCCAGTAGACGGGTTATTATCCTTTTCTTTATGGACAGCCCCTGCATGGCAGGGGGGGGGATGGCTCTTGTTCTGTTAATTTAGCTTTTCTCTTTTTTTCAGATGGGAGAGGACGCTGAATTCAAGCATACTTTGCGGATGGGGCCCGACTTGTACCACGAGCTGCTCGCCAAGGTCACCCCACTGATTTATCGGAGCGACACCAACTTCAGGCCCTCTGTGAAGCCAGACGAGAGGTTGGACATAACCCTCCGATACCTTGCCTTAGGTAACTTGATATGTGTATTATCTGAGACAGAGCATGTTTTATTCAATGTTGGTAAGGTTCAAATGAACCTCTCCCTTTTATTTTTATTAAAGCCGGAAAAAAAATAAAAGTCATCTTTATATAATTTAATATGTGCTTCTAAAACACTTATTTTTTTTTTTTTTGGCAGGTGACAGCAGCCAGACACTCCACCATGGCCATCTGGTGGGCGGGTCTACGGTGTACCCTATTATCCGCGACACGTGCATAGCTTTGACGGCTGTGTTGAGAGAAGAGTACATGAAGGTAAGTAAAAAAATAATTATTTCTTTCTTATAAAATAAAGACCTCGAGGAAACTTTTTGGTTATGCTCCTGCTTGTCTATATAAAGTTCTTATCATTTTACAATAAAAAAAACAAAACTTATGGCCATCCAAGATGAAAAGATCTAAGATTTTTTTTAAATATTTTTGATGCAGGTACCTAGCACGAGGGAGGAATGGCTTGAGATAGCCGACGGCTACGCCAGTTCCTGGCAGGTGCCCCACTGCATAGGATCTGTAGATGGTAAGCACATACGCATCAAGAAGCCAAAGAAGAGCGGGGCCACTTACTTCAACTATAAGAAGTTTTACAGCATCGTGCTGATGGCCGTCGTGGACGCTCAGTACAGGTTCCTTTACGTGGACGTGGGCTCTGAGGGGAAGGCTGGAGATTCCAGGATCTGGAAGGAAGGTCCCATGCACAGAGATATGAGTGACCCCACTAACCCCCTTCAGATTCCTCCAGCCTCTGGGATCAAAGGAATGAGGGACCTTTTGCCCTATTTCATGATCGGCGACGATGCTTTCGGGCTTTCTACCCATCTGATGAAGCCATACGCCGTCAAGGACCAAGGTATGAAACAGGTGGCATACAACTACAGGATGTCCAGGGGTCGTAGGTGTGTTGAGAATTCCTTCGGCATCTGTGTGACCAGATTTCGCCTCTTCCTGAGGCAACAGGACATGGAACCCAAAGGAGTCAAGATCCTAGTCATGGCCTCCCTTGCCCTTCACAATTTTCTACGCACCCGATCCCCCTCTGAGTATATACCTCATGGGGCTGTAGATTATGAAGACAGGGAACACGACCTTCACCCAGGAGAGTGGAGAGAGGAAGGGGGCCTAGAAGGTCTAGACAGGGCGGCGGCACCTAGGAACATGCCTCAGGACGCCAAGACCATGCGCCATAGCCTGTGTGAATGGTTTTCATCCAGAGCCGGCCGGGTCCCATGGCAGGACCGATACCTGCGGAAAAGGTATGGGTATCTGTTTGAGAGAGAAGCTGCCAGGGAGGCTGGTCCAGATGATGTCCTGGACGAGGACAGTGAGTGAAGCCTGTAAAGCATGTGTCTTCTGAAAGGAAAATGTCGGACGTACTATGACCAAGAGAACATATTATTGAATATTTTTATGTACCACAACCACAAGATGTTATAACAAATTATTTTTTTTTATTGACAAATCTGAACTAGAACTGTTATCTTCACATCCCTTTTGTCTGATACAATATGTATGGCACTGTCTGAGGTGTCATGCTGTAACATGCATGAAGTTGGATTGTACATAGAAATATAACCTGTGTGAATCGGGCGCAACATTATCGTACATGAACTATCATGTGATATATTGTATCTGATAAAAGCATGATTTTACCTGAGAAGTGATGCATCGGATGAGGCAAGTTTTTTACCTTGAGTATACATACCTAAATCTATATGAAATATAAAAACATCTGATATGTGTTATGTCAGCATCTAGATATATCCTGGAGTACTTGACAGTATTGAGATCTTTACAGGTCCATTTTGATATATCATGAGATCTTTACATGTCCATAGATATGAAATCATGTTACTACAATTGTGTCTGCTGCTACGGCAACACGACATATGCACGATGTCTTGCAAATAAAATATCTTAACTTTCTTGTTTAAAAAAAATAAATTTATTTATTCTTTAATCCAACCAGAAAGTTTTTATCATATGAAAAGACAGACTAGAAAACACAAATAAATAATAATCGGCCGCGTCTCCGACAGTTTTATGATCAGAACATATCTCTAGCACGATCAAGACAGACTAGAAAACACAAATAAATAATAATCGGCCGCGTCTCCGACAGTTTTTCAGAACATATAGCACTAGGTGTCCTTACTGTCCGTCCCATTCACCATTCACAGCCTGCACGGCTGTCAGATAAACATGGACCTTAAATTTGTCCTTGACCTTTTGGGTCATGCGTGCCATCTCCACCTCTAACATCTTGCACCACTGTGTGTCAGGAGAAACCTCCTTCTCAGGGGGGGGAGGATGGGCCTGAGCCTGGGTTCTGTTGCCCACTAAGGTCACAAGATCGTTCAAAGATTCCCCGTATGACTCATAAAACTTTTCTCTAGACTGGAGTATCTCTGAGACTGTCTTCTGTTTCTTTTCTCCAGCTTTAAGGTGTTGTGGCTCTCTCTTCTCCAGGTATTCTGCCTTGGCAGCTTCAGTAACCACATTTTTCTTTGGAATATTGTAGTTAATAGTCTTACGTTTTTCACCACTGGTAGAAGGAACAGCACCTTTCTTAGAAGTTTTACCAGACCCCTTGCCCTTATCAAGAGAAGTCGGAGGAGCTGCATCTGATTTTGCAGACCCACCTGCAGAAGTGTTCTTTCTGTGGGGAGAAAACCTTGTCCTACTGGCGATGGAATCGTCGACGATCTCATCTCCAGACTCTGCTTCAGGATTGTAGTCCACATCCTTGACAGTGTCGTCTTCCTCCTCGTCGTTCACCTCAATCACCATCTCATCGGCCTCCTCGGATGGTTCCTCCAGGTGTTTGGGCCGTACGACCTCCTGCAGTGAAATAAATGGTTGAGTATCAAATAAAACAGAAAGAAATTTTCAGCCAGGTGTGTTGTTAAATATCAGGTAAAATCAGGAGCAGAATCGGTGAACTTAAAAATATTACATACAAATCGGGATGGAATCTATTAAACTTTTTAGACAGACAGAAATATTTAATGATTACCTTTTTCTGTGGATAATTGGTGTCACTTTCAAGTTTCTTACACCATGGATCTAAGAACCCACACAGCCGTTTTATGAGGGCTTTCATGTAGGGGAGCTTCCCTTCTTCAGCAGATGACCCCGATTTAATTTTTCCAGACACGATTTTCTGGTAGTCCGATCTCAAAGACGTCATACGGATGTTAATGAAGTAAGCTGAAAGAAAAGGGTTCTTTTTAATATCAGTAACAAAAAGATAAAAAGACTGTATTAAAAAAAATACATTCATATAAGAGTCTGTTACTAAAAACATTAAAAGATAGAATAAATAATTTTACTGCTATATTATACTCAGGTAGCAAAGACAACAGAAGAAAATACTGAAATTATTTTTACCTGGAATGTTGAGTTCATCCGAGATCTTAGCTAGAGCTGTCCATTTTGCAGTGGGGTCCTTGTACAAGGAGTGGCTCTTGTCATAAAGGTGGGTGCACTCCTGCCACAGCTCACACAATCGCTCCAGAACTTCTGGATCCTTGAAGAACTGCCTCCCGCTGCCAGCTGCTCCGGAAGGTTTCTTCTTAATTTCTCCTATAGTTTTTTTTGGGGTGACTACAGCCTGACTGTCGTGGATGTCTGCTTCTTCACCCTCCTCACCATCGTCTCCCTGACCTTGACCTTCTTCTTCACTGTCGTCTTGGACCTGCTCGCTCCTACCAGAAAGGGTGTATGGAGGGGATTTAATACAGGCCTTCTTTGCAGGAGGGCCTGATGAACAGGAACTGTCTTGGGTTTTTTCTTGTAGGACCTTTTTCTGCTTCTTGGGAGGAGGTGGCGTCGGAGAACGAGGAGAAGGTGGAGGGCTGACTGACCTCTCCCCCTTTTCCATGTCGGGCAGTAGGTTACGCTTGGTACCCTTCTTGTTAAGGAGACGAGGCAGAGGACCTGAAGTACGGGCACAGGTGGACTCCTCCAACTTGTCACGAGACACAGGAGTGGAAGATAGAAATGGTTCCTGTACACTTAGGTCTAGTGCAGTGTCCTCTATAATGTCAATTTCATCTGAATCTTCGTCCACGACAGCCAGGTCTTTGGTAGTAGTATGTGTACCGGTATTTTTTTTAGACATGGCCGTGCGAGCTTCTCCCAACTCATCTGGTGTCAAGTCGGGCAATCGAGCCTTACCTCTTGCAGAGAAACGTTTCGCTGGAGCCTTGGGTTCTTCCTGCGTCTCTATGACTACGTCTGAACTGTCTTTTTTACTTCTAGGGGGTTTGAAACCCTTGTTTCCTCCCCTTCCCCGACGCCTCGAACCTGCTCTACCCGACATCTTGTTTGTTTACGGCCAAAGCGAAGGTCACATGACTTGCACGTGACAAGCAGCCCGACAGCGGTACCCCAAGCGAGAGAAAAGTGAACTATTTCTGTCGGCCCGACAGCGAAGTAACCCGACAGGTACCCGATTTTTTCTAATCAGTTAGAAAAAATCGGGTACTGTCGGGCACTGTCGGGGACCGTCGGAGATACATCTCCGATGGTTCCCGATGAAAAAAAAATAGGTCTTCCACCGAAGACGATTTAAGCCCGATTCTTGCCCGACAGAAGCCCGATAGTGCCCGATAGCTGCCCGATAGTTCCCGATGCTGCCCGATGCGTCCCCGATGCAACCCGATGACAAAATCGGACAACTATCGGCTTCAGTGGAATACCCGCTATAAACGGACCATGAACGTGCAAGCCGACAATAAAAACAGGGACAGTGCTACGTGGAAGATGTTCTTTTTCGGGATCCACAGGCGATCTTGACATCCCTCTCTGCCTCCTACAGATGCTATTTGCATGGGAACTGTTTGCCCTATGCAGGCAGTAGAGACAAGGGGCTTCTGTTTAACCCTTTAAGGGCCGCTGATACAGGAGATAATCATCGTCTGCACGATGCACCAATGAAGTGCTGGCAAGACTGCTCACCAGCACTTCATTGGAGCATCATTCCGACCCTACAGGAGTGTATCAAACTCATCGGGACAGCATGATACATGAATGCAGCCCTGGCAGGTAGCTCACCAGGGCTGCATTCATGCATCATGCCGACCAATGGACGTGATGCATTAATGTACTAGCGGCCCCTTAAAGGGTTGATTAACCCGTGGTGCCTCCCTCATGGATTGAGTCACTCAAGGCTGAGCAACTCACGTCTACCTTGGAGGGCGAGGGACTGCCACTGCTGTATGCAGTAAGCATGGTGGTGGAGCTTAAATAAAACCCGACTGTGGGACCAATAGTTTAAAGCAAAAAGAGCGGTACATTGAAAATCCCCCCTCTCCCTTAGCATGGGATCAGCAGGGAAACAGGCGTCTATTCCCACGAGCATCTACAGTCGACTCAGGTTGTTCTGTTTTAGTGTCTCCTTATTTGACTTGGCCTGGAGAAGGTTTGGCACAGGGAGGTGCAGCCTAAGTGCTGCTGAACTGTGTATATAGAATGGGGAAAATAGTTTATTGATTTAAGAAAGTCATAAAGATAATCTTACCTGACGCGGGAAAAACGCGACAAGAGGAATATTTTATGTTATATTTTTTTTGACAAAACTTCTTGTCTCTCTACCTTTGTGTGAGGGATGATTTCCGCGAAATTATTTTCTAAAGAGGAAATTGACGACCTTTAAACTGTTTGTCTTGTCCATCAGGTAAGATTATTCAAGAGTATACGAAGATTATGTTTGGCTATGAAGGGATGTGGAATATAGTGGGCTGGTGTTGTTGTCTTGTAAGCTGTCGTGCTACAAGCTTAACGCATCCGAACCATGATGGATGGTGCTATTGTTTAACCCCCCTCCTCCAGGGTATAACTCTAGATGGATCAATCAGGACCATGCTTTGATCATGTCTCATCAGTATGCAGCACGTGGAGTAGATTACATCACCTCTACCATGCCCCAGACAACGAGTGGTGCGATGGTAACAAGCTAAGCCTTCACACGCTTTCATACTATAATTTACAATCAACCTTCTTCCCAGAATGAGACAAAACTAAGGGGAAATCAGCTGAAGTTTGGAGAAGGGACACCATGTGTAGAAGTCATAGGATAGATGTAAGAGACAAGCTAAACCTTCACACGCTCTCATACTATAAATTTTAGTCAAAATTCTTCCCAAAATTGGGGTGAAACCGAGGGGGAATCAGCTGAAGTTGTGAGGAGGGATAAGGTAATAAGCGGGATGAAAAGGTGTGGAAGGGGAGAGTGGTTAGCATGGTTAGGAAGAAGGAGAATATAGGCGAAAGGGGAAAAGGGGAGAGCGAACGAGAGAGAGAGAGAGAGAGAGAGAGAGAGAGAGAGAGAGAGAGAGAGAGAGAGAGGGAGCGAGGGGAGGGGGAGGGAAAGAACGATAGAGAACTGTCATTAAATGGACAATTTTACAAGGGAATAAAAGAGAATGTAAAGTGCAGACATGAGAATTTATAGCTATACGTGAAGTGAGTGTAGACATGCAGCTCTAGACATACAGAAAGACAGCAAATACACAAAGTGGTAGGAGAGCAGGGACAAGTAAAGAGATAACTGGATTCAACCAGGAATGGCTCATAGCCTGCCAAAAAGAACCAGAAAACACTAACACAAAATTGGTTGTCTGGCTAGATATTCAGTATAGTCATTGGCCTGGGACGCTGCCGGAGGGGATCTGGGGAAGAAGGGGCTGGATTTCTGGCGGCCGTTGATGCCTGGTTATCCTGGGGTGGGAGCCACACTGAAATATATATGCTTTGAAAATTCAAGAGCATGGTTCAAAAAGAGCAACACCTATTGAATTTAACTTGTCATCCCTTACACAGACTCTTTTTAACGGCAACTTCAGGGCTTTTGGTGAGGGCTTCATGGCACGTTACTGAGGGGTCATCTATAGCTGAATTGGCCATCCAAGGTTGTCAGTATGAAGGATCTGTGCCAGGGATGGCAAGTTAGATTTGACAAGTTTTGATGTATATTTTATGCAGCTGTCTTAAAATACCCTAGCGATCCTACACATTTTGAGTGTATAGACGTCTGTACGTATGTAGTGAAACCTCTGGCTCCTATACGGACCGCCGCTGAGAAAAGAAGGCGAATTACTATAATGGTAGTTCATCCCCAGATAGTAGGCCTACTCTCCAGCCCCGGTCATATCCTCCAAGGCTTGTGTGGTCTTTGAGGCCTCCTCTTGGTCTAAATTACAGCCCTCCTTTACTGCCCCAGACTGGGTGAGCGGACCCTGTTAACCCTTTAAGGGCTGCTGATGCACTAATGCATCATGGTCATTGGTCGTCATGATGCATCAATGAAGTGCTGGTGAGACTGCTTGCCAGCACTTCATTGGAGCATCATGCCGACCCTCCGGGATTATATGTATCAACCTCGTAGGGTCGTCATCATGTACCAATGAAGTGCTGGCGAGCAGTCTCGCCAGCACTTCATTGGTACATGATGACGACAATTGGGCATGGTGCACTCCTGCATCAGACATCTTTAAAGTGTTAAGGCCCTGGGTGGCGTATACTAAAGCCCTGCCCTGTTTGCATGGGAATAGCAGCTAACACATGAGGTAGGTTGGTGTTGAAGTGGTAATCTGTGTGGCACACCCAGGAGAAATTATACACACATAGCCTAACTCTGAATAAAGAAGTCAAATTGTTGAATGAGAAATTGACTGGTACATTTTTAAAATTTACAATTTAATACTTCATTATAAGATTTGCACATGCCTCTTTAACCCAGGGCGGGGCACTGACTCTTTGATTATAGGTCCCAACTGTGAAACTACAGCCCCCCCCCCATCTTTTTTTTTGTCATTTTACAGCCCCTTGTAATGCAGCTCATTTTTAACAGCCCCATTTATTTTAAGGAGTCTGACAACAGTCCCCCTTTTCAGGGCCCTCTTCCATGTAAATTAAGGTCCTTTGATGATAATATTCAGGAATTTCACAGCCCTCGGATGATTACATGGAATATTTAAGTTACTTCCTTTCCATGCAAGTTATGATAGGTATTAACAGCTCCCTAATATCAGGATGCAATTCAGTTAACAGCCCCCCTTTTCACGACGTGTCGACAGCCACCGCTCCGCAGGGTCAGTACCACAGTTGGTTCTCAAACTGAGGCTCAGTGCCCCCCGGGGCTCTTTAAAGTGCAAATATAACATTTCATCACTCTCGCATCTATAGATATACCAGTTCATACTGCATTGAGGACCCGAGATCTGTTTAACACTAGATGGGGCTTCAGGGAGTCCAGGTCCCAGTTTTTTTACCTGGATTTCTACAGGTCAAAACATGTAAGAAAACTGGGATCACGTTTACCTGGACTACCTGAAGCCTCATCTAGGGTTAAACAGATCTCGGGTCCTCAATTTCATTATAACATTGGCCATTCCTGTTTTAGAGAGCCCATTTATATACAATGTATACTGGGGTATTACAGTGGTAAATGTCCAGATTTCCAACTGTACCCCAGACCCACCACATCGTCTATAGGTATAGCTGCCACTAAAGCCATAAATCTATGATCCTATTAATTCTTTCTGTATTACAGGCGGGTAATATCTCGAAGGCTCTGTCTCTCTCTGTCTTTCTATGCCTGTCTATCTGCCTCTCTTCCTCTCTGTATCTCTGTCCCTCTCTGTGTCTGTCTGTCTGTCTCAGTCTCTGTCTCTGGTTAAATACCAGAGGTATTTCCAGCCCTTCATCTACTCACTATATTGAGTGTAGGATTGAACACACTAGACTAGATCCATAACGATCCCATATTATACTACAGTGACATTAAATGAGTGGGGTGTATTAAGTTGGCTTGCTGCCCACAGTTTAGCTCCCCTGGAGTGGCTGCGGGCTGGTAACTGTTGAGATGAGTGGAAGGGATGGAGAGCCGTGAATATGTCAAGTGGGTTGGATGCTGTGGTTACATTTTGATCATCACATAGACTGGACGTGTTAGGTCTATTGTGGTGGCTGATGCACCAGACATAACAGATCCTTCCCCATCATCACGTCCACCTCCCTACCCCTTATCCAGGCTGGCTTCACCAATTTGGGGTGGTAGTAGCCGATAATATAGGAACCAGCTCATCCCTGGAAGTGGGTGTTATCCAGGGAAAAAGTACCCATCATGACATGCATTGTCACATTGATTTGTCACCTCTTGGTAGACCCAGCGAAATTCAAAATGGCGGGTCCACTGGGTATGTGTCCAGACTCTTATATCAAAGACTTTGACAGCAATGGGAATTCAGCTACTGTGAGCGATAATATGGGTTAACAGACAGCTCAGACAGAGGCTTCCAGCATTAAGGATTTGGACCCAGCGGGCAAATCAAATATAAATTGCATTTCTCTGCCCACCAGGTTGTCTTCATATGGGTCATGATTAGATTTAATGCTGTGATGAGATTAACGTCGTATCGTTGGACATGCCATATTACCCCACATATAAGGCATGTCGTATATATTTCAGTATTGTATGCCTTATGTATCAGCAGACGTTTTTGGTGCACCTTATATACTGTAAAGAAAATTTAAAATACCAGTGAAATCCTTGTCTCAAAGTTGCCAGAGATCCATTGTTATTTTCATGGAGATTCTTGTACCACAGCGAATACTGCTTCATTTGGAAAAAAAGTACTCTGCTTCATTGCATTGCAATTACGGTGGTTCATTTTTCAGTTTTATGAGGGTCCCTGGTAGAGTCAACAGTAATTTCTTAGAGTGAAGGTACAGTACTAATATAGACTACTCAAATTCAACAGACAGGCCTGTACACCTCATATGGCTGAGGGTGTCTGGTAGCATAAGGGATGCCAGTATTCATATCAATATCAACAGTACAGCAATGGCAAAATTGTCAGATTCATTTTCAGTACTCTCAAAGGGGTATTGATACTCTGTCAATTCATTTTGGAGCTATATAAATCCCAATCAAACAATGATATTTTAGAATAGAAAATAGCAACATTCAGCAAAATCTCTCTACTGTCTCTGGACACATCAATCAAACAGATATTTGAATAATAATTGCTCATCTGGACCTCTATATCTGTATATCTTAATGGTAGAAGTGTAAAAGAACTTTCATTTTCCTTTTCATACAGTCATTATCCCCAATGTTTCTACGAATTATCAATAATCCACGTCATTTGTATCGTCTGACATTGGTGCCAAGTGATCATTGTCAACTACAAAAGCCTAACACAATGAATTTGCTCTGCATTTGGTCCTACACTGTAAACAAATAAGGTCAAAATAACGACAATTTCCAGCAACTTTGGGACTAGGCTTTCATCATTGTTTTCATTGAGATTCCTCATAGCACAGTGCTTTGCTTTCTGGGGCTTCATTGTAAAGAAATACACGGCTTTACTGTAACACAAAAAAAAGAAACAATGTTTAAGTGTAGAGTTTACAGGGATGTCTAGTAGATTCAACAGGCATTTCATGGAGTGTACCCTACCCACACAATGCCATCCCTTCTTAACAGCATGGCTATAATGTCTAATACCCTATACATAGCAGCCCACTGTCCATCCTCATAGATTTAGGCTGTTCTCTAGCCTCTTATTGGGTGGACAAGGGGCCCTTTGTCATACAGGGCCTACTGTGACCGTGTGATAGGATTGATTCTGGCAATGGTCGACCAAATGCACCTCCTCTGTTTATTATAATCACAGCCAGACGCGTCAAATAAAACCACCAGAACATGAGGCGTTTTTAGCAGCTGGCCTCCCCTCCCCCCACATCCACCACTGCTGCTACTGATGCTTGGTGATGCCCCTTTTTTGTCAATGACGGCCAGACAAAAAGTAATCCCCTGATATTAAACGAACCATCCACTGTATGATGAGTATCTCATTACTCGAATTGCCCCAAGGGTTAGAAAAACATAGGTAAGAAAGAAAAGACAAAAGAAACCCCCCCCCCCCCGCAAATATCCCACCTAAATACATCACCGCTTTAATCTATCAACAGACAAAGGAGCAAAACATTGATATCTACTCGGATCTATTGTGGCTGGATCGTACTGCATTATGCAGGGAGAGTTTTTAGATAAGATCTGATTGCTCCTGTTTTGTCCATCACTTGCTGCCTGTAGTAGGCCTTGCCCTTATCAGTTAACAACAAGAGTGACAGGTACAAACCACTACGGGAATTCCTTATCTTCATTGTCCCTGTCCCTCTGATCATTAGGGTCCCTTGACAGGACTTTTTGTTGGGACAAAGACAATGTTAAAACATGAAGTTTAATCTATTCTTTAAAGCACTTTACAGTATCTTGAGCCTATGCTCATAGTTTGATATATTCATAGTTTGACGAAAGTACCTTTCAATCATTTTTCCCCATCAAATTTCCCATTTATACAAGCGTAGTGTTGTACTGAATTTCCCTTTATAGAAAATAAAACTACAATTTTAAATAGATATTTGACACTACTGTATTCGCAACCTTCATACCAAAATATGGGCCTTTGCTTGGAGGATTAGGGGTGGTTTGGGTTGGTTCATTGGGCATAAGCAGGCAGCCTTCTCCTGGGACCACATGAAAGACGGCTTTACATAGAAGTGGGCTATAGGGACTCAAGACCTCCAGGATGGACGTAGGATCAGCAGCGAGCTACTCTCTATGCTAGTATATATTCAAGATTGAGTTACTCTCGAAGACAACTCATTCAATCTAGGGTATATTCTATAGTATCAGTAATATCATTACCCTACTGTTCAAGATGTAACCGATTTATTTCCAGATAGAAGGCACTCCTACCCACATAGAAACCAAGTTAATTTAATAGATACTAAGGCATTCAAAGTGCCAACTGTGACAGAGAACCCAATAGAATTCCCAATGGTGCACAATGTGCATACACAGCACTTATGGCACATGTATAGTACCTTTAGCTCTAACTGGGTTAACTGGGTTCAGTGCTCAAATGCTAATGTACTGTTTGGCGACCTCCTCAATTATGCTCAATAGTTGTCTCTCCATTATCATATACTATAGAGCCAGTTCTGCACTGCCATCATTGCCTATATTTAGCTGCCAATTCCATGATACACACTGACATAGAATAGACCTGCTGTGTGCTGAGGGTGTACGCACAGGAGAGCCATTAGAGTATTTCAAGCAGATCCCTCACGCCACTGCTTTGATCCTTGTCGGCACTTTTGATGTGCCCCTTCGCCCTCTCATGGATCCGTGAAGATCTGTAAGATTACATGTCCTAGTCTATCACCAAGATAGCTTGATAGGGTTGTTGGTCATGGCCGCAGGGGGTACAGGACTGCGAAGGCCTGGGGAGAATGAGGGAAGACAGTGGAGTATTTGGAGGAACGCGCATGAGGCAGAGGAAGGGCTGAATCAGGGTAGATAGAGGGAGTAAAGGATAAAAGGAAAGGGTATTAGAGATATGAGAGAATAGGAAAGAAGAGAGAGCGAGTGAACATCTAAAATGGTGATATAGAAGAGAGAGGGAGAGAGAGAAGAGGGAGAGAAAGTGAATGGGGAGGGAGGGACAGAGAGAGAAAGGGGAGGGAGGGAAAGAGGAGGGAGGGAGAGAGTGAGAGAGAGAAAAGAGAGAGGGAAAGAGAGAGGGAAAGAGAGAGGGAAAGAGAGGGACAGACAGGCTGAGATACAGAGATACAGATACAGCTTGAATCCCGGGGCTTGAATAACGCATATATATAAAAGTGAAATGTTTCAGACGCCGTTCTGTAAGAGCTTCCTCAGTAGTATATGATACTCCCAAACGTGTTGCACACATATAGGAGGTGATGGGAGAGAACATCATTACAAATTAATCAGATCCCGTCTGAAGTATTCAGCAATGCTACCCTGAGAGGTACCAGGGGAATGGAATCTGGTTACTTTGTGGGAAAATAAATACGTAGATCTCAAATCTGCCTGCCTGTGATGTACTTAACTTGAGGATAAGCTGTGCACATGAACGGTATGTAATGTAGTCTAAGATACCATGTCTATTTTGTATACGATAAAATTACGATGCAAACGACAACGATGCAAACGACACTCCCCTCATTAGTCTGCTCCGACGCAATGGCCGTCAGTGAGAAGAGAGGACGCAACTTGTGCGCATGTCAGAGAAGGAAAAGGCGGGTAAATAAAACAACAACTTTAGGCTAACTTTTAGGCCGATCTTTTTATGATGTGAAATTTTGGGTAAATTGACATGTACAAAAACATGAAGCCGATCAAAGTTTACGTTATTTCTAAATTTACAGCAAAACGTGATCTCGCAACTCTACTACTTCCGTTTTGACAGTTCCGGTGGCCCGCAGTCGAGAGCCGAGGTATTTTATATATGGTAGTTTAAAAAGAAAGGCAAAGGAAGAGAGAGAGAGAGAGAGAGAGAGAGAGAGAGATAGAGGGAGGGAGGGAGGGAGGGAGGGAGAGAGAGGGAGGGAAAGAAAGAGAGAGGCAGAAAGGCAGGGGAACTATTTAAAATGTGCATATCATAAACTATACAAATGCCCTGTAGTCAAATGATTCTTGACATCTAATTCCGCTTCAATTTATGTATACAGAGATTTCCCTCTCAGATCATGACACATAGTTGCACCGCCTACCTTGGATTCACCCCTTCAACACATTACGATTCACAAGCTTGTTTGTCAACGCAAATAACATTCCAACAAATCATATACGTCCATGCGTCCCAATTGGCAGTCTAGCTACGGTGGAACAACTCTGAATTGCTTCAAATTGCTCATTGGCCGCAAAGCGGAAGGCCAATTGCTCTGCAGGAGTAGCTCGCATCAGAAGCTATTCTGCCCGCTGAACGACCAGACCAAGCGGACGGGCGGAATTCACAGGACCGGGGAGACAAATAATGACCGTCGTGTTTCTGCCTTGAGTAATGGGCTGGAGAAGAAGTTAGGGAGGAGGAAGGAAGGAGCATGGGCGGGACTCCACTTGCATTCATAAGCTGCACTCTTCTATGTGCCGCACCCAGACTTTGTGGAAAATTCAGAAAATTTTGAAAGTAGAATAAATTTTGAACTATGAATGGATCTTCAAATTTAAAAAAAGCTACCGGGTCCAAGGGCATCCCCCCCTGTGATGCTGAAATAGGGGAAAGATTGGGTGTATTTCAGATCTAACCTCTATCCCCAACCTTCCCTCCATCCACCTGGGCTGGGTTCTGGTAGTAATAGCGGCTTACACGCGAAAATTCACAGTAATGAATCTACCAGGCATCCCTGTAAACTGCACAGTAAACAGTACATAAAAGAACTGTGAGCAATCTACATGAAAATAACGATGGAGGCTATGTCCCAAAGTTGCCAGAGAATCAACTTTATATTTTGATGGCACTTCTCTTTACAGTGTCTACATGAGAGAGGAGAAACGGTGGGCGGGACCCAGAAAGCATGGTGGCGGGTGGGCTTGTGATTTGTGTGTGGGTGAATCAATGATTACAAAGATTACATCAGTAGATGGCCCCAAGTACGCACCTATAGCGATAAGACAGCGGCCAGACGACCCCCATTGGAGCTACATATATGGGCCTATCCAGTCACAGAAGCAGCCAGATGATAAAAAAGGTCTTCTTTTTTTTTAAATGTCATAGCTGCCATCTCTTCTTTAGGAGGAAGCTATTCTACTGGACGAAGATGTATTGATTTTCTGAAGATCGTTTAAGCCGCTGTGGAACACCAGGAAATGTTTTGACATTGGAACTGCAGTTTGTCTCAGTTATCTTCATCAAGACGGCCCAGTTTGGCCTTGGAATGCCCAATTTAATGCTAGTCACACACTGGTAATATTTACAAACCCAAAGCAGTGTGTCTGAAAAAAATGTACGTAGATTTGTCTCGTTGCACCATTGGTAATATAAACTAATACACCTTTTGATGATTAGCAGAATTCTTACATTGAAAAATTCCCTCCAGATCTCCCTAATTGCAGGAGTAGTATTCCATTGGCCTTGCTACTTATGCAAATTGCTAAATTATAACATGAAAGGCCTAACCTAATTAAAAATGATCACTCACCTTAGGTATGCAATAAGTGGAATGCCAGTCTGAGATGATTCTGTAATGGTAACTCCAAATTGGCATCCCTATGAGAGCTGCTCTCATCACAGTGTTGGTTCCTCTGGGCAGCTCCTCTCCTCAGGCACTCTGCAAAGATGGGACAAATGGACAATGAGGGAGTGAAATTGAATTCTGTGTGCAAATTGAAGATACTACATTTGAATTGCAAAGCTTCTGTTCTGCAATGGTCTGGTCCTCTTATCTGAAGGATCTCTCTCCACAACCATATCCAATTTCATATTTCTATATTCCTCATCACCATTCCTCTATTGCATAAGGACGTACACGTACCACGGTGTTATTCAAATTGGCAATTTGCTTTAGTATTGTCAGTAGGTTATTTTTTAACATATTTGGAGTGCTCATTTCAAGTCGTACAAAATGTTCATAGTAATAGCATTGGAACTTTCAGTCGTAGTGTTGCGAATTACCATCGCAGTACCTCAACGGCTTAAGAAATGACCCGATTCCTATCAACTTTGTTTCATCCAACTTGTTTTTCTCCAAATTCTATCTCCAGTATATATCTTCAGTTTGACCGCAGAAGAAGGAAGTTGGGCACTTAAATTAGCCAGCCAGGAAAAGTGGCACACAATTAGCCCAGGGTTGGACTGATTGGTAATTTGGTCTTGGATAATTCCTGCCACTAATTACAAAAGTGTGTGGCAGTTTTATTGATGATGGGGTGGAGTGATGGATTATAGAGATAGTCCAGAACAAATGGATCCCCTGGTCCAATCCAGTACTACGTGGGCCAAAAGGGCTACTGGAGGTCATTCATCAATCAATAGAAACATTGTAACCTAATTTATCTATTGAGGCTGGCAGGAAGACACTGTAAACAAAATATATTTGCAGACATTCAAGTAGTAGTAAGTACCTTAGGACCCCACACTGATGTAGGCACCCCGACTTTGGGAGAATGGTATAAGCTGCACAAGGGGTCAGGCAATGTTTCAATTCCTTAGAATAGATTATCTATGTATAAAACTCCTCGTATAAGTCGCACCCTGAGTCCAAGCTGGTCCTAACAGTTGCACCAACGGTCTGAAATAATCTATAAGCGAACCTATGCCGCAGCCTATTTGCAAAATTAAACTATGTGAGTGTTTTATATCTGATGTTCACTTTGAAGAAAAGTGATCACACCAAAGGCATTATCAAAGATTAAAGGCGTGTAACAACTTCATGCACGAGTATGAATGTTGCTATGAAGTTTGTCAATGTGTAGATGTGTAGAGAATCTGAAAGAATCTAAAAGGGTGCTTCAGCCATGAAAAAAAGCAAATGTGCAGATTTCCAGCTCGCTAAACCCATATGAGGAAGCAATGGCCTTTGTGGCGTGCATGGATGGAAAGGCCACAGTACAAATAATGAATGGCCAGTGTGGGGAACACCAATGGTTGGGTTCACAACACAGGAGCGTTTTGCCCCTATGGTAAAAAGAGCTGTCAGTATGTGCCCTCTTTTCAAAAGAAGTCACGCTCTGCTTCACCATTCAACTTGCACTCACCACATTAGTCTGAAAACTCACCTGCCTTGTTTAAAACAGAGAGAGCAGTACCTACTCATGTCACACACTCTATAGTATATTATACTGACTGACTTCTCCCAACCAGGTTCCTACTCAAATCCCCCTTTTTAAGCACTATACTTGGATGACCACTTGTGAGCAACAAAAGGGACAAGTTAAAGGTACATGGAAAGAAAGGACTGGAAACTAGGGCATTTTTAGCCAGTTCTTCCTTTTACAATAGGAGCAACACCCTCCTGGTCATGTAGATCACACAACTGAAGAATGAAGTTGTTTGCAGCACTGAACAAGGGCTACAAAAGGCTCATTGTCACTCCCCCCTTTAAAGGCCACTGGTACAGGAGTACATCATGCTCACTGGTCGGCAAGACGCATCAAAGAAGTACTGGCGAGACTACTCGTCAACACTTCGTTGATGCATTATGCTGACCCTCTTTTGGTGTATCGACCCCATAGGTGCATGAATGTAACTTGCCAGGGCTGCATTCATGCATCATGGCGACCAATGAGCATAATGCATTAATGCATCAGCGACCAACTTACAGATGTCCTGATTTGAAGGTTAACAAACCTGTCCTGTTGCTCCTTCTAATCATGCTTGCTGTGCACAGCCCTTGCATCAGAAGCAGAGTACAGATCAACTAAAAGCCAGGAGAGGACATCACAGCCATTTGTATGATAGCTTATATCTGGCTTGCCACCTCCACTACTGCCTGCCCTGCCTGCCTATGTCCATGCTGGCTGGCAATCCCCGGGCTGTCGTGTGCAATTATAACGTTGGGAGATTGACTCTGGCACTGCAGATATGCGGACGAGTCGGCAAGTAGGTCAATAGTGGTGCTGGCAGGGGCCTGTCATTTCACTCCCTGAGGGCCTGCAGTCCCACGATGGCTTTCATTGTGAACAGTTTGTTCGCGCAGCCTACCAAATAATGGGGCAGACACTTCACTGGAAGCCCCCCGTGAAAGGATGCATTCCCATGGCTCACTTACTGTCAGTGGTATAGCCCCCACAGACAGTGGGGACAGACCCTGTGTAGTCAAGGCTTCAAAATGGAAATGACGCTGAGCGAAATAAATGAAATGAAGAACCTTTTAGGGGGATCCATAAAAAATTTATATAGATCTAGCTATGTTCATATATGGCGTCCACTGACTGGGTACACCTTCACAGCGTCCTGTGTGTGGAAGAGTTGAGGGAGGGGGTCCCAGAGAGGGGGGGGGGCACTATACTTCAGATTTGGATACCATATGTGAACCCGATTTCAACAGAAAAGGACCCTTTATCATTATGGGCCCTAGGGGGCCCCTGATTAGGAAGTGCTTTTTAGCCAATTTTGAAGAAAATATTATTCCTATTTTGGCTTCAAGTTACCATTTTCACTTGCACAATAATTATTGTACCTTTTTGTGTTTTTTTCCTACGGTCATCTTTTGTTCTCGTCTTGGGGTTAAGGAGGTATTTCTTTCTGGATTGTCTCCCTTCATCAGGGGTTGGTATTTGTGGCGTCCCCCTTCGAAAAGGGTTTCCAAATTTGATGAGCTAATATCCTAACACCCTCAGGTTTAGAGTGCCAAACTCTGGTAAGGGTACGTTCGCACGTAGAGATTACAGACAATACAGGTAGCCCCCCCCCCGGGGGTTGGGATGCAAATAATGGTAGGAGAGACGGAGACAGTAATAGGTGTTGATCCACACTGGAGAAGTCAGAACCCACAGGGGAAATCTACCCACAAGGTGGGCTCCTGTTTTACCAACAGCTACTTCTATCAGCCAACAGCAAATTCAATAAAGCTTGGCCCCAAGCAATGTTGTTTTGCCAGTTTTCATGTTTTTAAATAGGAATTCAACTACAGAAAATGAGATTTCCTAGGCACTATTGCTCCCCTCCAAAGTACATGGATTGTGCGAATGGTAAAAAAATATTTATTTCATTCACAGAGGAAATGGAATCAAACGTTGGTACAAAACGATGTAAACACCCATCTCATATTTGAGGCAGTAGGCCTAGGTTATTATTCTAATATTAATTATACAGTGCATCTTAAATGTGACCATTCAAGAATTGTCCCATAGGATTATGAAGCTGAGAAGTCCCATATGGTCCAGATATTCAGAGCACTAAAAGTTAATCAGAATTGCTGGGTTGTTAATTATCTTCCAGTCGATGTCCGGCCTAACCTATTTCCCTCAATCAGCTTTCATTATAACCTTTCTAATGAGCTTGTCATTAATCTTTAGTGAGCTGCCTTCATTTTATAGATTAAACCCCAAACAATTCTACAAGAGGATTCGTGGTTTCCTAGCTTTCTCTTGCTATGCGGATTATGAGGATGTTATATGGTAGTGGGTTGAAACAAAACACTTATGTCAGACTGCCTAATTCCATTTGGGATGGGCGGCATAATAATGATATACATAAAACCTTTAAACCATGACCAAAGTTCATATCATTCAAGTATACACCTATTCCACAGGATGAAAAGATGAAAAGGCCATTCATTATAAGCATGATATATGGAGATGTATTGAGTAGCTCGCGAGCTGCTCCCTTAATCCATGTTAACAGTATCACAGATATCAACAGGGCCTACCAGCGTCACCCTAGATCCCACCCTTTAACCACCCTGCCCCAAAGTAGACATCATCTTTCTTTTGATCCCCAAGCTGCAACCTTCCCTCTACTAGCCACAAAGGGGCCCTAGGGGGATTATCTTTCACTTAGCAATAAATGAAAGAGCTTTGCATCGTACAAATTCTCTATTTTATTTTTGAATGCCGATACCTTTTAATAATCTCATTTTTTTTCTCATTTGTTACTAGACATTATATTGTTGGTTTAATGACAAACCATTTTTTTTCTATCGATCGATTGAACGAGTAAACCCCAACATGAACATGAGATGAATAAATTGCATTGCAAAATTAATGCAAACTGTGAGTATTACAGCACCATAGCCTGCTGCATGCCATCATTCCGTTTTCAAATAGTTCAGAAAAGAAATATCCACTCTTTTTTTCTCTTTTGCACTAGCATGCATGTTTAGAGTCAGTCCCTGAAAGATGGCGTGATATCAAAAGCCAAAAGACCAAGAGTCAGTATCCCTCTCCTGACTTGCCAACTGTACACAGGGCCCTTAAACAAAGGCAATAGGGCAAGTTACAGCTGTTGATTTCCAATATAAATATGCCTGTTCGGACAAACAAGCCAAAGCACTGTATTGGCCTATTGCAATTGGTTTATGTTGGGTAAGGCGACGATTTCTCACTCATTTGCATTATGCTATTTCAGTTGATAGCGTCTGTTCTGTAGATGAAAGCATACCATTCCGTATCTAAGAATACAAATAGAAAAGGTACCATTGTTATAAAACTAAGTTGCAATTTCTCATTTGATATAGATTAAACATTGTGAGTACTTAAGTAGTATACATGTACTCATTGTGTAGCCACCTGGGCACATGTAGGCAATATTTACCCGCAGCTGACTACCCTAAGCACATACAGGCCTGGTCCTGACAATCATGTTCTCTTCAAGGGTGCAAGAGCGATTACATCGTTCTGGGAACAAGGCAATGTAATTAAGCCGTATAGTTCCAGCCCACCTGTTCCACCGGTAGGCTGTTGCTCCTATTGTAAAAAGAGCTGTGAGTATATGCCCTCTTTTCTAAACAAGTGATGCACTGCTTCACCTAAGTACTTGCACTCACCACATTAGTCTGAAAAGTCAACTGCCTTGTTTAAAATAAATAGAGCTGCACTACCAGGTACCTACTCATGTCACACGCTCTATAGTTTATTTATAGTTTATAGTACTGACTGACTTCTCCCAACTAGGCACCTACTCAAATCCCCCTTTTTGAGCACCGTACTTGAATGACCACTTGTGAGCAACAAAAGGGACAAGTTATAGCTACATGAAAAGAAAGGACTGGAAATGAGGGCATCTTTAGCCAGCTCTTCCTTTTACTATAGGAGCAACAGCCTCCTGGTCGATCAGGCCCACCTGGCTTCCCGTAGGATGCACCTTTACTGCTGCTGGTGTGAGTGGGACGTTGGCAAGCACCACATAACATTGAACTTGTTGAACTCAACATTATGTTTATCCAATAGCCTATAGTGTATAACTTGTTATTGATTACCACGTTTAACAACGTAGGTGTGGTGCTACAATCAGCGGTGGATCCAGTGTTTGGAAAATGGAGGTTAAGGGGGGTGGGGGCAAGGGACACACGTCCTATTTTCGAGCGAATTTTGGGGTCTAGAATAAGCAAATAACTGTTCCATACACAGAAAGTCCTAACTCCACTACTTATTCAAAAAGGCTTCAATTAGAATTAAGAGTTGTTCTGTGGCCGATTATTCATTATCTCAAATACGCTGGATTGCTGGTTGGAAAAAAACAAATCAGGCCAAATCTTAACAAATCCTTGAAACGGGATTCAAAGATTTGGTGGAATTAAGAGGCAATCAGGATTCCCCTTGTCACCTGCTTGTGTCATGTCGTGGTCTCAGTACATGGATCAGGTGGTTAATACGATAAAAGGTGGTTGGCCACTCATGACAGACACTGGGGCCTCCTGAAGGTCAACTGCACTGATTGTGTCGTACTTGTACTGGAGTATTCTCAATATTAGAGGGTTATAGAAACTGAACTGCAATACAGTTTGTGGTATACTGTGGTGCCCTGAGAGATTTGATGAAAAAAAACACGTCTGGGGGTCTCGTCAGAAAGGAGACGAGAACCAAAAAATATGACGTGCACGTTTTCGTATTGCTAAATAGTTTCTCACAAGGTCGTTTAGATGAAACATGCAATTTATTTTTACAACTAAAAAAGTGTTTTCCGTGCATTCTGCTGTAAAGTTTTCGCTTCGTCCTCAGTACTCTGAGCTCTGAAAAGATTTACATAGGTTTTTCCTCATTATCTTTTAGAAAGATCCTCCAGAGTACCACGGTACGTTCGTGCTCGTTAGGGTGCACGTAATGGAACCATGCAACTATGCGCATGTGATATTATATAGCGAGGTTTCATGTTCCTTGTATGTGCGTGGCCATGTTAGTTCTGTCCTCGTAATTTCTCACAAGATTAAGTTGGTATCATATATACTTCATAACTGCCTGACCTGCCGCGAACAGATGTGTGTGCGAGATCGGGTCCGGAAGTCACTGATGTAGGCGTCTATATATGCACATTTAGAATTCATATAGAAAAGTGATTTTTGGTAAATTTTAGATCTGACTTTAGGCTCAGACCCCCATTCTCCCTATGACATCACCATAATAATCTAATTTGAGATGTAAAGTTTTAGCTTCTTTTCCATTGTGTTTATGAGTTCTTGGAAAATATTGGGGGGGGGCCCAGACATACTCAAGCCCCACCTCCTTCATGATTGGGGGGGGGGCCCAGGCCCCCTTGGCCCCCCCTTTTCCTACGCCCCTGGGTGGTGCTCCTGGGAACCAGTCGGGTCCCGAGTCAGTACTATAGTCCTACCATAGAATGGCGTAGGAACCTCCAGAGATGGCGACTTGGTCTTACAAGTACCAGTAGTAAAGGGCCTGGAGGTCATTTCTTAATGTACTACCGTAAATCCTCGCGTATAGGACGCCCCTCACGTATAGGACGCACACTGACTTAGGCTAAATCATATAGGACAATGCTAGGGTCAATTTTTGGTCATTTTAGTACTGTTCTATAGTAGAAAATCCTCACCTATAGGACGCACCCTAAGTTAGGGTGAATTCTATAGGATGCAGATTATGTAATTCTAGTGTATAAGACGCGTCCTATACGCGGGGATTTACGGTACGATCACATCCACGACTGCAGATGTCTGTGCTATGTCTATGTGATTTTGGTACGACAAGTGGGGTGTAGTCATAGTGTGTTGAGAAATGACCCCCAGGTATGGCTGGAAATCAGCAAATGAAGGAAAACAAGGGGTGTATTAGACCTACATCCTGGGACCCTTCCAGTCAAGATCGATCTCACGGCACCACCACACCACCGCCGGGACAGCTACTTCTATGGCTTCTGCAATTTTCAACAGGTAAACACAAAGTCGCTAATGATGTCTTGGCGATATTTACCTATCCGCAGCATTGCATGGGACATGGCTTTTCACGAAACCAAGTCAATAATTGTCCACGACAATGCTGATTTAGCATGTTTCCTACCATCCCCAGGGCCAACACCATCCATGGTACACACAATAACACCGCAATAAAAATAGAGGGGATAGGGAGTGGTCATTATTTAACAACGGGGGTGGGGTAGGATTGGTAGATTTTGTTTTTTTGGGGGACCAATTTTTCGGAGGGGACAGAAAGAATTTTACCCCCGTCCTTTATTGGGGAGAGACAGAAGACTGTCACCCCTTTTCAGTGAAAAGGCCTGTTCGTTTCTATGGAACAAAAAAGGGGGGACATTTTCGCGTGTATTTAAATTCGCGAATTTCCGATTTTCCAATACCAAATGCCACCTGCAGTGTATATGAACAAATCAGGCCAAAAAGAAATAACCTAACATGTATGCACAGGTTATAATATGTACACTCACACACTTACAGTGCAAATACACGAAGAAATCATAATCTCAGACACATTGAATCATCACGTTTTCTTTTCTGTTGCTGTCATCTGAACAGGTTTAGAACTTGGATTACCTCCCCATCCCAATACATTGTACCATGCCCCCCCCCCCACACACACATCTCGTGAAATAGACCCACAAAGGACAAATATTCACAAATTTTTAATTTCCGCGAAATTCGCGAAAATATGTATACAGCGCGAAGATATCTACGTTTACAGTACTACTTACCCCCTCCCGCTGGTTAAAAAATAGCCACTCCCTTACTGGTGGATAACTCTCATGTGAAACGTGACAATTAGTGCAGTTCAAACAACTGAAGTGCAAACCGTTTTGAATTGATTACTGCGGCATGTGCCATGCGTTTAAATGTGTGAATGCCATAGATCCAATGAGATTGAATTGACTAGCAAAGTGTTCTGATTAAGAGCACCGCTGTGACAGTCTACGAACGATGTTGTCACTCTGTATTGACGGCAAAAGTTTGAGGCCTGACATTTCAAGTGTCAGATTAAAAGAAAGTCTGGGAAATGGGAAGTGGAAATACTTAGTTGGCTAAAGTCGATATTTCAATACAGAAATACATTACAAACCAATCATAAAACTGAATATAGAGCCAGAATTTGCCAATGTTGTATTGAAAATCAATAAAATTGACAGCCTTCATATTTGTGAGTGATTGAGGAATAGTTGATTTTGACATGCCATATTCAGGATGAGACACCTTTTTTTGATGTTTGATTTATAGACAAATGCATATGTCTGTGCCTATGCATATGACCACCATGTTTACGCGAGAGTGGAAAGGAGATTAAGACCATTTTAAGATGGTGTAGGGATTGACCTTCATTTCTTTTATAGTAATGACATGTCTACTATGTGTCTAGAATCCCTCTCAATCCTTTTATTTACAACAGAATACCTGCCTGTGTATACGCCATATTTTTATCTTGGTTTCCTCACATCCAAGTTAAATCAATATAACTGTATTAAATCCAACCCATAATTACTTCCTTTATAAAGTACCATGTTTGGTTGTTAGAATGTGGATACTTGTAGGTCACATTACCCCACTGACCCTTTAAAGGCAACTGATGCAGGAGTACATCATGCCCATTGGTCGTCATGATGCACCATTGAAGTGCCAGAACTTCATTGGAGCATCATGACGACCCCCAGTACAGCATCAACCCCGTAGGGTAAGCATGATGCAAGTAATGCGAGTAACTCGCCAAGGCTACATTCATGCATCATGACGACCATTGACATAATGCATTAATGCATCAGCGGACTTAAAGGGTTAAAACCCATTGTTGCATGTGATGTGGGCAGGCTACAGTATATCAGGGGTTTGCATGCGGTCCCGCCGCCAGCTTCCATGTAAGTACAAGCCGTGTGATTAAGAATTCGCATGTGGCTTCGCTTGTGGCTTCTACGCCGTTATGCTACCCTGGCTGCGTTACTGGTTCCCACTGGTTCCCTGTGCCTACTGGCTCGGCTACCCTCGAACAGATAAACCTCCCCCATACCCATTGAATACACTCTAGGGATGCATTTGTTGGTCTTTTATAAAACCCACATACGTATTGATACTAAAAGGGCATGCAATTGCTTTGCTGTATGCATATATTGGGATTTACCTATGGCCTTATTTAGTATTCTTTTTTGTATATTGCACAGTGAAGGGAAAAAAGCTTACCCAAGACATAAGAATCATACTTTGACATCAAAATACTGCTGTATATAATCTTGCCATATCTTCTCTATCATTGAAATCAGACCATAAGCATAAAATGCTGTGCACATGCATGCATGCGATCAACCCAACAACCTCGCGTATGACCATAAATCATGTCTACTTTTGTAAACAACAACAATAAAACAACAACAACAATAAGGCAATAGTTAAAAAACCTGAGCAAAATATCGGCCTTTGAGAGACTTAATGGGTATAGTACATGGTGTTTATAGCTTATGGATGAGCAAGAACGTGCCTATTTATCATCCTCTTTTACTGCCTTATATTTTCCAGTCCTACCACATGTCAACAAGTGCCTCTCTATATATAAGCAAACTGCTTCTATATATGTCGTCTTTGCTGCCACTATGGTAATGTAAAGAATCCCTGCCAGAGGGACCTAGCTACTGTGTACCGTGAGTAATGAAAACGAGGCAGGCCAGACGATATAGGGATAACGTTCGTTTTCATTCCTAAGCTTCCGCGACATCCATCGGGGCTTGAGTCGCTCTGGGTTTACTCGTGTAGATGGGAGCTGGCTGCCCAAATCCCAAGGAACACCCCCTCCTCCCCTCCCCGTCCCCTATCAACTCCCCTGCCATTCCTTTTGGGGTAGGCATTGGTCTTGGTGTCTGGTTAGGCCTGTCGCCACCTCAGCTGACGCCACGGCCACCCCTCATGGGTATTCCAGAGAGAAGCCTTGACAGAAGAAGATTCAGAAATTGCGCAGAGATGCTCTCCAGCTTTGGGCATTGAATGCCGATTGACGGTACCGTGTCCCACTTATGTAGGCTTCCTTTCAGGCCACTCACCGCAGCGCTGTAATCGTTCAGGCCAAAAGGCTTAGAAGAAGAGGAGGAAGGATGGTTATTTCAGATGGCAAACATTTACTAATATTATTACTATGTTCAATGATGGACTTCAATCATAATGTGGATGATTGATTATACAAATGATTATTAACTTAAACAGAACAAGGGCCTACGAGGTACATACTGCTATCAATACCCGATTAATTTTGTGACGAATACCCCCCCCCTGTGGGACTGCTAAATATCAACAAATTTATGTTGATATTCAATGAATGATTATATTTAGCATTCTTTGTGCACTTCTCCGATGTTAAACACATTCTATTGGCTATAGCTAGTAGGTCCGGGTTGTATACAAGACTACATAGATGGCGGAAAGGTTGTATGGTTGGGCATCATTATAGGCTGTATATGCAGGACGTGTGAAAGGCCTCATAGGTCAGGTTGGGTTATGGGGTACCGACCTTGGCCCCTCACCATTAAAACGCTAGTATATGGATGGTGGCTAGTGCCTAGGCTTATCCTGTGGGGAGGGGGATTAGGAATGAAGACTAGCGGTAGGTACCTGCAAAACAAGTATACCAAGTACAAATAGGATGGTCATATTATATAACTGATCCCTGCCACGTATAAATTGAATAAATAGTGGTTAGCTCTGCCCCCATCATAACACCTAAATCCGTCTGAGCTGCAAATTAAATTCTCACGTTCATAAAATTGCCAGTGAATTCGCCAAAAACATTATAATCTTTTTGGTGTTGATCTAGATGGAACACATGTATGATTCGAATTATCATGTATGGGATATGGTAGGCTGTACATTAGATATGACATTTTATACTAAAATAATTTCAACCATACATGAAAAACATCTATAATAATAAGGGGACCTACCGTTGGCAGTCTGAATAAAGAGTGCTCAAACACTAAAAAATAACTGTCGAATTACAAGGCATGCTCATGAAATTTAACAGTAAACCACCATGATTGTTATCCAGGAGCAATGTAGTTTTCACAATGAAGCCACAGATGGCAGAACATGGTACAAGAAGGTATCTCCATGAAAGTAACAGCAGATCTCTGGCAACTTTAGGACAATGATTTTGCTGTTATTTTGACGACACCTTTTACAGTGTATATTGTACTTTTATCATGCCACAACTTCCAGTTGACTTGTCTGTACTTGCATGTACTGCACATACTGAGACAGCTCAATACAGAGAAGGTCAAAGTGTGAAAGCGACACATGTTCTACCATCATCAATTACATGGATAGATATATGACAAACAACATTGATCTCCATAGGCATCAATGTGTCAATAGTAGGAAGACAAACTGCACTGAGACCTACATATCAGACACTATAATATCGGACATAAGTACCCCTAGCATGAGTTTAGTGGATGGGGCATTGTGCAATAAATTAAATTTTCAGCAGTTGGTGCGTAAACGTATAAAATAGAAGTGTGATCACCACAATTCTTTTCAATTATTTCATAAATGACTTAAACATGGTCGGAATGGTTAACATAGCCGTCGTACCTACTGTAAAATCCCATGGGCGTATCAGTCGTGGTACTCTGGTGCCCTGAGGGATAAACCCTCAGGGTACTACTGTACTGGAAGCAGCATATCATAGCAGTCTTAGACTATGATAATTTGGATCAACACATGAAAGGGGACCCTTGGAAGGCCCCTCACGGAGGTCCCTTTTCCTGTGTTGATCCAACTCCCACTATGCCCCTCTTTCACTTGACAGGAACAGGACAGGCTCACTTTTCAAGCATAGGTTCTACTTCTTTAGTCAGAAACATAGATCTGCTTTCAGAGTATCACGTTCAGCGTCATTCTAGTGGTTACTAAAAGTAAGGTCACTGCTCTTAGACCATTTCAGACCCATGGTACGGCTTATAGTGACATATAGAGCCCAGGGTGCGGCTTATAGTGACATACAGAGCCCATGGTGCGGCTTATAGTGTCTGTTCTGAAATAGCCTCCATACCTCTGATTCATCACTGTCATTCCACTTGGATAGTCTTAATAAAAGTGCCATTACAGCACAGATGAAGCAAAGTCAGCTGTTTTTCCTTCACTGTATCTCTTGCAGGGCTCAGCAATAGATCTATATCGATAAAGATCTGACATACATATATGCCATATAAAACCTAGTGTAATAGCCTATACATTAGAGGCTGAGTTGGAGTACTAGGTGTTTATGGGTCATATACATCAGCACTGTATGTGTGCCTTCCGTTTTAAAGATTCATACACTTCCGGCTGTACACACATTAACTTACACATCCACCCAGAGACAGAGATGTACACTCTAAGAAATGACTGTGGAATCTACCAGGCATCCCCATAAACTATACAGAATGTATACAGAAGGCTCAAGAATGTGGTATTGTCTTGCACTTTGTTATGATGAAAATAAGAGTGAGAGCTTTGTCCCAAACTTGACAGAAAACTGTCATTACTTTGACTCCATGATTTTTTACCGTGCACACCTCCCTCCACACACTAAGAGTGACGTCAATGCCAACAGACTGCATGGCGCCAACTGACCATGTGCCTCAGTGTCATACAACCATTGCTTTGTGAGCAAGGGGAAAATCCACCTGATTCACCTTAATTCATGATAGTGATACAAACTTTGGGGAGCCCTGCTGTTTTGATACTTCTGACAACAAACGATTTGGCATAAATGAATCAAGAATTACTACATTTGTAGGTATACATGCTTTCAGTGATTGATGCATGATAGGAATGGCATGAGCAACCACCGAACCACTCTGATCTAATGGCCATGCAGTATTCTTGTGGGAAATTGTAATTTCCAATTGGAAACCTTATTCACAATTTCAAAAATTGGAATCCAATTTTGAATCAAGTAAATATTTCCCCATATGAAATACCATTACTGATTGCTGATAGCCCCAAATCATGAGTACAAAAAGGTTTCCAATGGGAGCATGGTCTGTGGATGAAGTTAATGTAAGGGTTGGTTATTATCTGAGGACAGGGGTTTGTTAACCTTTTTTCTGTAACAGGCCCCACCACCTATTGTTAGGGAGTGGTGATTCCTTTTTAACAACACAGATGTTCATGTACATGCCAAATACTTTTGTGCCTCCTCACAGGGGTCTGAAAACTTTCAATCCCCCTTTTATTCTGTAGTAACACATATACTTTTAAAAGGGGGTATTTTTTTCTGCCTCTCCCAAGAGGGGGTTTGGGATTCACCCCACCCCTGTTGTGAAAAAAAGACTACTACTTTAGGCTATGGAATAGTGAAATCCCTTGCCCACCCCAAATCACCTGCCCCCTCCCTAATGTTAAAATGACCACTCCCTGAGGCTGTGTGATGGTGGGCTGTTGATACCACCAACAGTAGTTTGGCACAATACAGACAGCCCAAGTACAGGTAGGAGCCCATGTATTTATAACACTCCACTAAAACAGTACATGTAAAATATTGATCAGCCTATCACATGATCCTCATACCTACCTGTTGGTTAATTAGATCCTCATTTATCACTGTCCACAGCCATTTTAAACTTGTTGGCCCACCCCAAGAGCCCCTTTGCAGTATGCTCCAGGGTGGTACCAGAGGCCTATATGGGCCCAGTAATTGAGGAAACTGAACATAGATTTCTATATGTACTACACGTTTTATGAATGGTGCCATGTCTCGCTAGAACACACAGTCTTCGAAGTTCTTTATGCGTTTGAATAACTGACTGTGAATCTGAGAAACACAATCCAGCTTTCACATACATGATCCCCATACCAGTAGAGGCATGGGGATCAAGTTTTAAATCAAATAAAATCAAAGAAAAGTTTTGTTCAAAGCAAGCTTTGACAAGAGTTTCTCACCCAGGCCTTATTCAGACTGTTGTCCCAAAGGTATACCATTATGAACTAAGCTAGCTATCCCTGTTTTACTCCTACCAGCCATCCTGATGATGTTACAAGTGTATAGTCTTTCCCTTCTCCCTCCTCCTCCCTTCCCCATTTCTTATCCCTTCCCATCTTTTGCCTCATCAGGAGATGATTTCCAAAACAAACAGTAATTCCCAAATCATGAATCCTGCTCTGCCTGGCCTAAACACTCTCTACTCCGAGCAGCTCCATTGACCTCAATGTTACATTGCAGTTACTTTCCGTCAGGAAGTGAGCTACTCCATCTGCTCAGGTATAAAGGTAGCCCCTTTGAGACCCATGGCACCTGTGGCATATCAATGTTGCATGAAATTCAATGTCAAATTGAGTGGAAGAGAGTATGTTGGTGTCGCATGCAGAATGTCGCTCCCGTGTTTCCAGCCTTCTCCCAGCAAACTTTGCAGCCTCTAAATGGTATGGTGATTGAATGAAACAATATGCTAGGAGAGTGATAAACTTTACATGATCTCGAAACAAATAGTCTTTTGTTTGAAAGAAGGAAACCATGATACTATCCCTCTCCTCTTATAGTGGGGGGGGGAGCTTAGACCAAAATCTTTTTGAGTACACCCCCAAAAGATGCTACTTATCATGAGAAACAAGAATCTGGGGTTCGTTTTTGATTTTGGGCACTCTAACCCCCTGGACCACCCCCTCTGAAGTTAAAAAGTAAGAAGATATTTAATTAATTCAATTCAGAGTGATGGGAGGCCTGAAATGGACCATATAGCAATAAAAATGAATTAACTAAATATTTTCCAACTTTTTAACTTTGGAGGGGGTGCTCCGGTGGGTTGGAGTGCCCAAAATCAAAAACGAACCCAAGATTCTTGTTTCTGATGATGGTAGCATCTTTTGGAGGTGTACTCGCATTTCTATCATCAATTTGACTGAATTTGACTTATAAGCTCCCCCCTACTTATAGAAATTGAAGAAACAACAACCCTAATGATACGCCATAGAACTATGATTAATGCAAAGTCTAACTTGAATTTCTGTCTGCAGAAACATTTCTCACGGAGCAACCTTTTGCATACTACACCGGTAGTCCACTAATGGTGAGCTGAAATGAAAGGGGCGGGTTACGCAAAGCCAGCCTATCTATATACTGGCGGCTCGACTTGTTGGGCGGTCTTTGGAGCTACTGTAAACCATTATATATGTCGCTGCTTATAGCCCATTAAAATTTTCAGAGTCCTAGTGCTGCATATATGGTAACGATACACTAAGTGCGGATTAAAAGAGGTTTCACTGCATTACGATTACAGTAGTTCCCTGTTACGTTTTTTTCTGAGGATGACTGATAGATCTTACAATTATTCTTTAGAGTGTAGAATACTTTAAGGAATGAGAACTATTTCAGGTTCCAGGTGTGTCTTATAGCTTATCCACAAACTCAGGGTGTGGCTTATATGCAGGGTTTTACAGTGCTTGCAGAAGCTCAATCCCCTCCCAGTTCTGGTTTCCAAGCACACCATATATAAAGAGACCACTAGCCTTGGGTTAGCATCTATCTCGTGGTATCTGATATATGCTGATAAGAGGGAGCCTGTGGGGCAGGTGTTTCAGTGTCTAATGGGAGAAGAGCGTGTACTTTACAGGCTTACAGTGTCCATAGAGATTGATTGTATATGTTCATGACTCAGACAGGACATCCGGCTGCCAACTAGGGCTTTATGGGTATACTGTATAGCCTTTATGAAGAATAGACCTACATCAAACACATGTTACAAATATGTGTAATATCATTGATTTTGTGTGTATCTGTTCAGTTCATGCATTTCCTATTATTTGGAATGTATGGTACTTTATAACCCAGGAAAAGGACAGTTAAATCCTAAGTTTTATTGTATTCTTTTAGCTTATACTTTAGGGTGAACATGAAAACAAATTAGGACAAAAAGAGAAGACTTAACCTCTTCTCTTGGCAATATAAACACCACTGGATATATCACACCCCAACACTGTCCTTTGGTAAGGTATCCCCCTGGTGGCCAGTCTGATCATCCTAATTACCTGACACTGACGTGTTGCCATACGTGCCCTATGTCACGGGCTCTGTGACAGTTGTACCTCCCCAGTGGCCAACCTCCATAAGCCCTTGTCACTGGCACCAGACGAGCCCCTGTGCCAAGTCAGACCCCTTGCATCCACATAGGCCCTCATTTGGCATTTGCAGCCACCGAGGTTCCAGCCTACTTTTACTCTCATTGGCAATGGTATCAATCTAGTGCTTAAGGCTTTGCCCAATGGAGTCTACACCCAGTAGGTCCACCATTTTAAACCCATCTGGGTCTGCCACAGTTGGCAAGACATACTGATAAGACATGCCATAATAAGTACCTTGTCACTGGAAAACACACTACTACAGACAAGACTGTAGCCCTCTTATGACTTATCAACTCTCATCAGAGCATTTCACCAGCTGCGGTCCCGCTTGGAGTAAAACAAAAAATTAAAACATGGTCGGAATGGTTAACATTTTCCATACATGACCTCCTTTCCTACTGTGCTACCCCATATATAAGCCGTTGCTCTAAAACCATTTTAGACCCTTGGTGTGGCTTATAGTGCCAAATTTATCAGAGGGCATGGCGTTTTGTGTCTGTTTTGAAATAGCCTTCATACCTCTCATTCATCACTGTCTTTCCATGTGGTTAGTCTTAGTAAAAGTGCCATGACAGCGCTGATAAAGCAAAGTGAGCTGTTTTTCCTTCAGTGTATCAGAGGATGAGTTGGAGTACAATGCACTAAGCATTTATGGTGTATGTGAGCCTTCCTTTTTAACGATTCATATTAAACTTGTCAGAACTGACACAGACATTTTTGCCTTAGTTGACAACTTTACAACCTTTCACTCTAGGTTCGTTAGGTAGGACCATGTGCTTTGACCTTCTAGAGTCCTCAAGATGCAGAGTGTGCACCAGGCCTGACAGGTTTAATGTGACAGGCTCTAACTTATTTATTTTACGCTGTTCAATTAGAAGACCCTAGCGTCTCTACACGTTTTTGTGTGTATATAACTATATTTGCAAAGTAATGAAGCTGCATAATTTCTATAATAAAGCTCCAGAATATGGTACTGTTATGCACTGTGTTACAAGGGAAATAACAGTGAAAGCTTTGTTCCAAAGTTGGCCTTACAACCATTGCCTTCTGAGCAAGGGGAAAATCCACCTGATTCAGATGAATTCATAGTGATACAATCTATGAGTGGCCCTGTTGTTGTGATTCCTATGATAACAAATGATCTGGCATAAATGAATGAAAGATTGGTACATTTGTATACAAGCTTTTAGTGATTAATTTTATGCATGATAGCAGGGCATGGCCTGCCTTCGAAACACTCCCATCCAATTGCAGTACAATATTCTGTCATGGGGTTATTGTAGTGGAAAAATTCTAATTCCAATTGAAAAATTTATACACAATTTCAGAAATTTCCAAAATTAAAATCCAGTCAATAGTTCTCCATGTGAAATACTATTATTGATTGCTGATATCCCCAAATTGGAAATAGGAAAAGGGGTTTCCAAATGGAGAATTGTCTGTTGATGAGGTTAATGTTAATGTAATGGCTCAGTGGTCATTTTTCAATAATGTACTCTTCCCCCTCAGATGATTCTGAAAAAGAATTTGAGGACAGACAGCAATACATTTTGGACAAACTGAAATTTCATCAGGACTGTCCACAAAAGGATCCAGACTGTCCGCAAAGTAATCGGGACTGTCCGCCCATATTTTCAAACAGTACATATCCACAACAATTTCCGACCCCCCAATTTACATATACACACATATTATATTTCCACCAGCCCCGCACTCCCCCAATGCAACGCCCCTCCTATGTTATTAAAAATAACCACTCTATCAGGCTGTGTGATGGTGAAATATTTTCCCCACCTGCAAAATCCATCCCCCATGTAAGAAATAACCACTGCCTTAGGCTAGGTGATGGTGGCCCCTTGGCACAATACAGACAGCCCAAGTACAGGTAGGAGACATGTTTTTATAACACTCCACCAAAACGCAGTACATGTAAAATATTGATCAGCCTATCACATGATCCTCATACCTACCTGATGGTTTGTTAGACTCTCATTCATCACTGTCCACAGTCATTTTACGCTTGTTGGCTGACCCCCAGGGTCCTATTGCAGTCTGATCCAGGGTGGTACCAGAGGCCTACATAGGCCCAGTAGGTACTGGAGGACACTGAACACATAAATCTTTCATATACCACATGTCTTATGCATAAGTTACATAGGTTCACCTCAAATCAGTCACACACACACACACACACACATATATATATATATATATATATATATATATGGAACTATATACACTCGTGTATATATATATAATTAACCGCGAACGGTTAGGGACTATTTGCAGCGCGCATTGGTATCTATGATGTCATAGTATGACGTCATGGTCAACAACTCCTCCAGTATATAAGAGGGGATTTTCAATGTAACGGCCAATTGGCTCGTTTTCACCTGTACAGGTAACACCACGCTGGGTGTTCCCTGGAATTTTAAATTTTTTTAACCGTTTGAGGGGCTCCTGGTGCCTTTATTTACCATTGAAATGGGTAGAAAGGCTGCTAAAGGCTCGAAGGCCAATACACCAAATGGAAAATCGGTTAAATCGGTGGAAAAGACGAAAAAATCGGCCAATTTAGGACTTACGAGTAGTTCGACTCTCTCACTTACTGGTGATACACCGTCGGTTCCCCGAACTGTTACAGGTGTTGTGGGAGGGTCGTCTATTGACCAGACGAGGCTAGATGTATTAGAAGACGAGCTGTCGACCATTAAATCACTTCTACAAGAGGTCGTCAATGGAAAGGACGATCGGGGTGGAGGATTCGTCAATGCGTCAAGTCGTTCCAGCAGAGCACGTGCGGATGTTTACAAACAGAGAGGTATGACGTCACGTAGTCAAGGACGCGGACCGGTTGCTAGGGCTACCCGCCAAGCGTCTCCATGCGAAATTTCGTCTGACGGTGGGGACGAATGGGTGCAAGTTGATCACAAGCGACATAGACGATCGTCTAAATCCAGTATTTCTGCTCGTCAATGCAGTCCGAGCACATCTAGAGGGTCGTCATTGGATTCAACTTACTCTAGACATCATCACCGGGTAAAATCGGGTGAGTTTGATCATTCTCAATTCACCAAACGTAAGGAAAAAATTGACACTATTGAGAAACTGATGTCTGTAAACTTGCAGTTTATTTTGAAGTACTACAAATCAGGTGACGATGTTGAGGGTATGCTTAAACATCTTCAGGTATTAATTGAAAAGTCTGGCACCAAAATATATACGGTTTCAGCCCTCGTAGCCTATGATAAGTCAGTGAGGGACAGGGCTAATGATAGTGGAATAGAGGCTTTTTCAACCATTGAAAATTCAGATATACTACGTCATTTGGCATATGATGGGACCGTTCAGGCCCAGAAAGCTTACAGTACTAAACCTAAGAGTGTAGGCAAACAGAGATCGTCTAATAACCCTTGCTATGCATACAACAGGGCAGAAGGTTGCTCGAAGGAACCATGTAAATATAGGCACGTCTGCAGCGTGTGTAATGGCACGAGTCATAATAAGTTGGAATGCTCTAAGGCTAGAAGCGAATAGGAAAATGATGGTGATTTAAGTCCTAACTCTGTAGGTTTCGATATCCTGGTGCCAGAAGCAAAGTTAGTAAATGTGGTAGACTTTAAATTACCCCTACCCAAAGTTTCAGATGAGGGTGTTGTAAATATTAATTCTGAATCGGATAAAAATATTTTTGTCCCCCCTAGTGACCATAGGTCTAGTCAATATGACTTGGTTAATGAGGTTAATATTGATGTTAATATTAACTCGAAAATTGTAAATGTTACACATAGTCATCCGGTACAGGGTGAAGTTGAACCATTATTTACTGTTGTTGTAAAAAATTTACCTAGCATCAGAGTATATGACAGTTGTATAAATGGTATGTGTGAGTGTGTACATTATATTCATGGTGGAATAGCCCAAATTTTACCTTGCAGAGTTGCATCATTCTTAACTCAGAAAGGTATTATTAATGTAAACGACAAGGAGGCGCTATTCTTATGGCAAGGTTTTGTTGAGGGGTTCAGGATAGTGGATCCTGATTGCGACACTTCTTATGATTGCAGAAATTATAAGTCAATCCTCGAGGGAAAATTCTATAACGAGTACTGTGGTATATTGTTAGATGAACTAGAAGCTGGTTTAGTCTCTAGAAGTGTAGATAAACCCCGTTGTATCCATGCTCTAGGTGGTGTAGAAAAATCTAATGGCAAGTTAAGGCCTATAACTGACTGTAGTATGCCTGATAGAATATCTATTAATAATTTTATGGAGACTACTAGCTCGGCATTTTCTTATAATAATATTAGCACGGTGACTGCTCAATTGAATAAGAACGATTTCATGAGTGTGGTAGATTTAAAATCAGCGTATAGGTCTATAAATGTGTATGCACCTCACACGACCATGCAGGGTTTCAGATGGAATTTTGGGCATGGGGAGGATTATTATGTAAGCAACAGATTAACCTTTGGCCTGAAATGTGCTCCTTATATTTTTAATAAAATCTCTGATTTTATTGTAGAGGTGGCAAAATTCTACGGTGTAGAAAAAATTGTAAATTATCTGGACGATTTTATCATAATTGGTGATACTTATGATGAGTGTCTTAGACAGAGAAATTTATTGATGGAATGTATGACCTACATGGGCTTTGTAATATCCAAAGAAAAAGTAACCGACCCATCTCAAGTTTGTAAATTCTTAGGCATTAACATAGACTCAGTTAAATTGGAACTGTCTTTGCCTGTTGAAAAGGTTGAGAAAATGGAAAATCTCTTGTTAGATAACATTAATAAGAAATTTATTTCAAAGAAGAACTTAGAGAGGATAGGTGGTTTAATGTCTTTCTGCTCACAGGTGGTTAAGGGTGGTAGAACCTTTAGTAGGCGAATTTTCGATCTCTGTGCCCGGGCCAGACCAGGTGGTTATGTTAGGGTATCAGCTTGCACTCGCCAAGATTTTCAATGGTGGTTGGATTTTTGTAGAGTTTTTAACTGTAAGAGGTTAATTCTAAATGATGATATTGACACACCTATGTACTCAGACTCTTCCATGAAAGGCTTCGGGGCTTGGATGGATAAAGATTATTTATATGGTGACTGGACATCTTACGATAAATTTAATCTAGGTAGTGGTCATTTTACTCAACCACCAATACTAGACAATTTGAGAAACCACCATAGAAATATAAATGTATACGAGTTATACCCCCTTCTTATGGGACTTAGACGTTGGATTTCTGGCTATAAAAATAAAAGAATACACTGTGTTACTGATAATATGCAGGTTCTAGCTATGATTAATACCGGTAGGTCAAAAAATAAGCTTTGTATGGAATGGCTTAGAGAAATTTTTTGGCTTTGTTTCATCAATAATGTGGAGGTGTATGCAACCTATATTAGGTCGGAAGACAATGTCCTGGCCGACCAACTATCGAGACTAGCTTACAAGGGTGTTCTGGACAAATGTGTAAACTCTCTTCTTGAAAATGATATGTGTTGCTTTGATTCCAGAATGGAAAAGGTTACAACAAAGAAAAGGGTGTCTTTTAACGATGGGTGTATCACAGAATACGAGGAGAACAAGGAAACAACAACTTAAAAGGTACAAAAAATTTTGTGATAAATTTAATTTACCTAAATTTCCTTGTTCTCCCTCACAAGCTGCTACATATGCAGTATATTTATCTAGTTATATGAAACCTTCATCTGTAAGAAATTATTTATCTTCCATTTGGTATCATCAAAAACTTAGAGGTGGCTTAGACCATAGCGGTAATTTCATGCTAAAAAAGGTGTTGGATGGTATTGATAGAAATTATTCTGTTCCTGCTAGGGTTACTCACCCATTGAGTCCAAAAGAGATGTTATGTATTAGGTCGTATTTGGATCTTTCCAACAGGGCTGACTTGAAGTTCTGGTTAGCTATTCTCTTATGTTATAGAGGTGTCCTCAGGATAGGACATGTTGTATCTTCCCCTCATACCCTAAGGGTAGGTGATGTGAAAATTTTTGAAAGTTATGCTAGTCTACATATTAAATCCTCTAAAACAGACCAGCTTGGTATTTTTTCCTTTAGTATATATTTATGTAGAGATGATACCTCGATGTTATGCCCTTGTAGAGACTTGAAAAAATTGTGTTCAGGTAGGGGTGCGAGAGAATTGTTATTTAAAATTAATGGTGTCCCTCTACATTACCAATATATTAATTCCAGATTAAAATCTTTATCTTTACGTGCTGGTATCAAAGGTTCAGTCTCCACTCATTCTCTTAGGCATGGAGGTGCTACTATGTTAAAGGATGCGGGACTTAGTGTAGATTCTATTAAAAAGAAGGTAAATTGGAAATCTAATTCTGTTTTTACTTATTTACATGATCATAAAAATGAACTTTTGGAATTAGATAGACTTTGCCAATCTCAATTGCATTGTTGATTGGTATGTGTTTTTCACATGTGTTTGGCGTGTTTTTATGTGTTATTGGCATGTATGGTGCTGATAGCCCCAAGGTCAGTAACCCACCAAACTCATGTGTCTGTGATAGGTCATTCATTACGTGATTATTTAATACATTATATTAATACATTAATACATTACTACCGGTACATCTGGTATTATTATATTATTCTTCCATACATTACCGGTATTTATTATTCCCTGGTAGCGAGTTAACTTATGGAACTATATACACTCGTGTATATATATATAATTAACCGCGAACGGTTAGGGACTATTTGCAGCGCGCATTGGTATCTATGATGTCATAGTATGACGTCATGGTCAACAACTCCTCCAGTATATAAGAGGGGATTTTCAATGTAACGGCCAATTGGCTCGTTTTCACCTGTACAGGTAACACCACGCTGGGTGTTCCCTGGAATTTTAAATTTTACTATTGTATTACTATTGTTATCACTGTACTATTGTTATTATATTATGCATTTTACTGACTTGCTTTTGTCAACTAATTATTATAGTTTTTAATAAAGGCATGTATGGTGCTGATAGCCCCAAGGTCAGTAACCCACCAAACTCATGTGTCTGTGATAGGTCATTCATTACGTGATTATTTAATACATTATATTAATACATTAATACATTACTACCGGTACATCTGGTATTATTATATTATTCTTCCATACATTACCGGTATTTATTATTCCCTGGTAGCGAGTTAACTTATATATATATATATATACATATATTTATCTTGGGATATCCACTGCCTGAGAAGCATGGTGTTTGATGCCTTGGATTAACCATTTATCATTAGTATAATTCCAAGTAGCCCTACTTAAGTGTGGGATTGTACCTCAACATGTATATAACTATCTACTTATATCTCACCACCCTCCCCTCTTTCTTATCCCTTTCCGTCTTTCACCTCCACAGAAGTGGATTTCAAAGCAAACATCAATTCCCCCCTCATGATTTCTGCTCTTCCTGATCTAAACACTCTCTCCTCTGAGCAGCTCTATTGACCTCAATGTTACATTGCAGTTACCTCCCGTCAGGAAGTGAGCTACTCCATCTGCTCAGGTATAAGGTTAGCCCCTTTGAGACCAAGGTTCCTGTGGTGTATCAATGTTGCATGAAATTCAATGTCAAATTGAGTGAAAGAGAGTATGCCAGCTAAAATGAAAGGGGTGGGGTATCTATATACTGGCGGCTTGACTTATTGGGCCATCAGCTACTGTAAATCCCTGCATATTAGCCACTGCTTATAGACCATTTCAGACCCTAAGTGTGGCTTATAAATATGGTAACCATGTACTCAGAGTGTGGCTTGTATGAGAGGTTTTACAAATATACACTGTAACAAAATGTCAAAATAATGGTAAAATTCAATGTACCTAAAGACACTGGGGCCTGTGCGATTATAGCTTTTCCACAAATTCAGGGTGTGGCTTATACATGGGCATTTATGGTACTTGCAGCAGCTTGACCCCCTCCCAGCTCTGGTTTCCGAGCACACCATATATAAAGAGACTACTAGCCTTGGGTTAGCATCTATCTTGTGGTATCTGATATATGCTGATAAGAGAGCGCCTGTGGGGCAGGTGTTTCAGTGTCTAACGGAAGAAGAGCGGGTACTTTACAGGCTTACAGTGTCCATAGAGATTGATTATATATGTTCATGACTCAGACAGGATATCCGGCTGCCAGGCCTAGGGATTTACGGGTATACTGTATAGTCCTATATATATGTAGAATAGACTTACATCTTACCGATCAAATGTTACAAAGACATGAATTGAGGGGTATCTGCAACCTGCAATTGAGAAGTCTTTGATCCAGATAAAAAAAAAAGTTTAGATTGTTATCATATTTTTATTATCTTAGGTTGCAAGTACAGGTTAGCATGAAGAAGAACTAAAATGAAACTGAAATGGAAGCACAGTAGAATATAGGTTTGATTGCTTAGCTTGCTTAATTCAACTGCAGGAGGTTACTTTACAAGATGTTAGGACTATTCTGAGTTCTATTATACTCAAACCCTTATCATGAACACAAGATGGATTTAGGAACTGTATATATGGGCCTTGCTTTGTGCACCCAGATACAACATGATCCTACACCCTGAATGGCAAACAGGATGAGATTACAAATGAGATCAAGAAGGGAATGGGATCATGAATAAGATCAAGAATTTGGTAAGTATTGATCTCATCAGTCCCATAACATCACCTAGGGGCACACCATACCCACTAAGATCATAGATAATTTATTTTCACATTGCCTCCATTAATTACTGCCAAACAAGGTCATCACAGATAGGATCAAGAATATGGTGGAATCATGAATGGCTACTCTTGCACTGATCAGCCTTGTAAAATCACCCAAGAACCAACTATCTTGTACATATCAAAACGTACAAAATGATGGTATAAATAGGCCTTCACAATGTATGACAACACTAGTTATTCTATTGCTTTATATAGTCTGGGGCCTTGCTGAGCAATCTGTACACTTTTATGTTGAGCAATTGGACACTATAATGACCATAATTGTACAAAACCTACGACTGTGATTATACAAAAACTAAATAAGGCCCACGTCGTTAGCTGTGCCAGTTTGATCATCCTATACTATACTACCTGACGGTGACGTCTCACCGTAAGTGCCATAAATCAAAGCCTCTGTGACAATTATACATCCCCAGTGGCCCTCCGTCCTAAGCCCTTGTCACTGGCACCAGACCGGCCCTTGTGCCAAGTCAGACCTCTTGCCTCCAGATCAGCCCTCACTTGGCATTTGCAGCCGCCCATGTCCCAGCCTACTTTTATTGTCATTGGCATTGGTATCAGTCTAGTGCTTCAGGCTTTGCCCACAGTAGTCGAGACCCACACAGAGTAGGTCTACAGTTTTGAATTCCGCTGGGTCTGCTAAAGTTAGTACGACATACTGATAAAACATGCTATAATGGGTAACTTGTCCCTGGAAAACACTTCCACAGACAAGACTGTAGCCATCTTATAACTTATTAGTGCCTATCAGTGCATTTGACCAGCATCAGTCCCGCTTGGAGCCTATGACATTCCTTTGCCTGCCACCCACTGCCAATCATTCATGTCCTAATTCCCACAGCACTTCTGTTTAATCAAAGATTATGTGGATATAAACCAATTTTGTTTGTGGTACATCTGTACTTTTAGACTGCATAGATTAGTAGGAGAAAGAGGTGACCCCAAATGCATGTGAGAGGCCAATGACAAACCTGTATATCTCCTTCACATATGAATAATATAACTCCAACCACCACTCCTTATTATCTCAAGTTGAATACGAGAGCCCCATAGGTTTAACCAAGAACCTCCGTATCACACCCCCCAGTGTGATAACCCTTCCCCGTATCACACTGCAAGGGAAAACATCCAAAATGTTCAAATGATTGATGATAAAATAATTTCTAATGCCAAATGAATGGAATTTTGAAGATATTTGACTAAATTAACTTGAGATAAATACAAAGGAGCACTTGAATTGGTCAGCAATAAGGGTTAACCCTCATTGCTGACCAATTCTCGTGCACCTTTGTCTATTTATCTCACCACGGCTGTTGGCTCTCTATATACTGCTGCCTTGCACTCAAATACTACTGTGAAAAATGTCCAGCAGTTTTGGGACAAAGCTTTCACCATAATTTTCCATAAAGGGCTGGTTCCACACTGTCGGTTGGGTCCACTGTTTGCTAATCCGACCAAAATGAAGGGAGAAAAAATCATCGGATTAGCAGAAAATGGATCTGACCGATGCAGCTTAACCACCCCTTAAAAGTGCTTTACCATACTGTTTTCGAGAGCCTCATTGTAGAAATTAAGGGCTGGTTCCACAGGCTTAAACCGGTATGAATAGCACTAATCCGACCGATTTGTTTCTGTACTCTTACTATATTATGAATTGTTGGATTAGGGCTATTCTGAATGATTGTATGCCTGTGGAACCACCCTTATGTAGGAAGACCCACCCACCCCTCATCCTGCGAAATGCCCCATGGCACCCAGCCTCCAGGGCCATCTCTTGCTCTCAGCATCAGGCTGAGGCTGATGGTGACAGTTGGCTGGTGGTGGGGGGGGGGTGCTCAGTTTTGCTCTGGGTACCAACTGTTGTAGTGACCCAAAGGGCTGTAGCAAGGTCTTAGGAAGATCAGGTTTAGCATCAGGGCATGTCAATACACTCTCAGACCACAGTGTAAATAGGCAGTAAAGACCCCTGTACTGCGTACAGGGCAACCTGCTGTAGAGTCATTGGATTTGTACTAACAGTAGCTCTTACTGTTTCTATAAATAAAAGTAATGCACTGTAAATAAAGTTGCGCAGTCTGACAGAGTACCTGTAAGATAATTCAATATTCATAAAGGGGAAAAGGAATCTAAATGTGTTATTGATTCATCCTGGTATTATCAAATTCCTTAATGTTATTACAACTATCCCCTTTTCCTAACTCACATAGGTTCCTAACAGGGGGCAGCCTGCTGACAGTAGTTCAAAAAGTGGGATACAGTTAAAATTGTGCAGCCTTTTAGGGGGCTACCAAATGGCTAAAGAGGGTAAGGGAGTTGGTACTGACTATCGTATGCAGTGCGCCCCCTGGACAGTTCGAATGCTGGAGGCTAAGCCTCTGCCATGTGCTATGTTTATGTTTATGGACTGGCCGTAAGGGATCTGCTGCAGCATAGCTGCAAACGTATGATCAACATATTCCCTGCCTAGCAGGGGAGGAGGCAGTCATACACCCTGCTGGTTAGGGCCAGGAACTGTCCCTTCTAGGATACTTTGTGTTGACGCCCATCGTTATTTGCCATGTTTATCATTGCACGCCTTCAGGAATAGCTATAGCAGTGCAGGAGGGTGTTGCTCCTATAGTGAAAGGAAGAGCTGGCTAAAAATGCCCTTGTTTCCAGTCCTTTCTTTTCATGTAGCTATAACTTGTCCCTTTTGTTGCTCACAAGTGGTCATTCAAGAACGGTGCTAAAAAAGGGAGATTTGAGTAGGTACCTAGTTGGGAGAAGTCAGTCAGTTAATAAACTATAGAGTGTGTGACATGAGAAGATACCTGGTAGTGCAGCTCTCTCTATTTTAAACAAGGCAGGTGACTTTTCAGACTAATGTGGTGAGTGCAAGTACTTAGGTAAAGCAGTGCACGACTTGTTTAGAAAAGAGGTCACATACTCACAGCTCTTTTTACAATAGGAGCAACACCCTCCTGGCCAAAGTAACCCCTCCCACCTCAGCCATCCATCTCCTTCTGTCTGCAGTATGACTAATGATGTATGGTAGCAAATGAAATAGATCCTACCTCAGGTTAAAGGTACTGATAACTTAATGTGATAATTCATGTTTATTTCATGTGTTGCAGCATGGATTGGCGGTTTTGGTGTGGTTTCTCTGTAGTTTTTTGGTGTGGCTTCTCTGGGTTTTGATGTGGCTTCTCTGACCTTTGTTGTGGCTTCTCTGGTTTCCAGTATGGCTTCTCTGGATTTAGAGTTTATTTCATGGTGGTTTCCATTATCTGGGTTTGGTGTGGCTTCTGTTTTTGGGGTAGCTTCTCTGGGTTTTGGGTGTGGCTTCTCTGATCTTTGTTGTGGTTTCTCTGGTTTCCAATATGGCTTCTCTGGATTTTAGAGTTTATTTCATGGTGGATATGACGACCTCATAGGTTTAACAAAGGAGCTCCGTATCAAATGGGACCATGGAATACAACATATCCGTATTCCATGGACAGATCACATGACTTTCCCCTCGGTATATCTGTTTGCATCCCACTCGGTCTATAAGGCATCATGGGATACGGACAGAGACACCTGGGGGAATACGATGCTGAGATATCCCATGGTCGTTGACATTTGCTTATGGCTTCTCTGGCTTCTGGTATCGCTTCCTTGGCTTTGGCGTGGGTTCTTTGTTTTTTTTTTGGTATGGCTTCTTTGGTTTTTTTATGGCTTCTTTGATTTTTATGGTGACATCCATGGTTTCAGGTATGGCCTCTCTAGTTTTTGGTGTGGCTTCTCTGATTAATGGTGTGGCGTCTCTGGTTTCTAGTATGGCTTCTCTGGTTTTCTGGTATAGCTTCTCTTCTTTTCTGGTATTGCCTCTTTGGTGTCTGGTATGGCTTCTCTGGTATCTTCTATGACTTCTCTGTTTCCTTTTATGACATTTGGAAATGATACGGCCCTTTGGTGATCGCCCACTCCTGTTCAAAAACATTTATCACTAGATATCAGATACTACCCCATGTAGCAAGCCCGCTCGGGGCCAAATTGGTTTTACCCGGGATAAGGTGGTTCAAAGCGGGCAGTATTCAGTACATGGGTTTTAGGTTCGGCAGATGCTGGGTTTCCAGTCAGGGCCACACAGGACAGCCCAAATCGGGCAAACCCACTTGAGCCCGTTGGGCTCCCAACGGGTTTTGTCTTCAGCATACGGTCTGGGCCACATTGGGCCGCCGGATTTGGGCACTGGTCAGCTTTAAAATGGGCAACCACATTGGGCCCAGGATGGTTTCAAAATGGGCATCCCATGATGGGTACTTAGCTGCATAAAGTCTTCCCAGTCTGGGGTGAGAGTGGGTGTGGACAGGGCAGCCTCATCTTCTGAACTGTTCTAAACTCTGTGATGAGTGTTCCCCCTCCCTCTCTCTTTTTTGTTCGTCCCTCCCCTATCCATCCCCTACCCCTTCCATCTCCTCCTCATTCCACTCAACCTGCCCTGCCCTTTCCCCCTCTCACCCCGCTCTGCCCTGCCCTTCTGTCACCCTGCCCTCCCTGGGTCTCCCTAGCCCACTTAAAATGGTCTATTTCTCCTCTTTCCTATCCCCTCAGGATGTGTGTGGTGCACATATGCGCAGGCACTGACACATTCCTCTGTGAATTGAGGATCTCGCCATGAATATGACCTTAGCTGTCGAAATGGCGTTAAACATCTATTACTCACTCACTCTCACTCCCAGCCCTCACCCTGCCTTGCCCTGCCCTGCTCTCACCCTGCCCTGCCCTGCTCTCGCCCTGCCCTGCCCTGCTCTTGCCCTGCCCTGCCCTACTCTCATCCTGCCCTGCCCTCCTCTCACCCTGCCCTGCCCTGCTCTCACCCTTGCCCTGCCCTGCTCTCACCCTGCCCTGACCTGCTCTCACCCTGCCATGCCCTACTCTCACCCTGCACTGCCCTGGCATCTCCTTTGCTCACATGCCCTGCCCTGCCCTGCTCTCACCCTGCCCTGCTCTTACCCTGCCCTGCTCTCACCCTGCCCTGCCCTCTCACCCTGCCCTGTCCTACTCTCACCCTGCACTGCCCTGGCATCTCCTTTGCTCACATGCCCTGCCCTGCTCTCACCCTGCCCTGCCCTGCCCTCATCTCACATTGCCTTGCCCTCTTCTCACCCTGCCCTGCCCTCCTCTCACCCTGCCCTGCCCTCCCCCCTCCCTTCCCTCCACCACTGCTGTAGGACACTTTCCCTATACCATTAATACACAGGTAGGTTCATAGTAGGGATCCAGATATTTCATGTAAAAGGCAACACTGACTAGTCCTGGAAAGAACAGCTTCATGTCTTTCTTTGTACTAGTAGGCTTGCAAGGTGTATTTGTGGTGTGGGGGCAAACAGGTCCCACACTTGGCCAGGTATAAGAGGACTATATATAGAGGCAATTGAGAAACCAAAAATATCCCCTGCCCCTGTAGGCCAGTCCATGGCAGACTCACTACAAAGTGGTTTCACAGCACTCCAGGCAGAATTCTACTACCCATACCAAACTTATTTCTTTTAGACATAGGACAACTGGAATAGACTCCTAAATCAGATATGAAGTAATAATGTGCAGACTTTCTCATAGTCTGGAAATACTTAGATGTTTCTAGTCAAAAGTGCAAATCAAGGTCATCTGAGTAGTAGTGGAATGGCAACACCATTTCTATTGCACTGAACTTGGAACAAGAGCAGATATGCAGAGGTACAGTCATTATGAACTTGAAGGCTCTCTTCTCTACTCCTACATAGGGAATTAGTGGGGGAAGATTGAGGCCAGAATGTCACTTTAATGAATCAAAGTGCCTTGTGTTGGCTGAATGAGTTTGATTCAAATGAATGGTACTGCTCTGTCTTTCCACTTGGGTAGATATTGCATTTACTGCTTTGGTGATGGGGGGGGGGGGGTGTTAGATTAGCTCAAGGATTTGTTGCTTATTGACTTTTAAAAAAAAGAAAAGATTTTGGATAAATTTCTCAAAAAGAATTTTTAACATGTCACCACTAATTTTTCATCAAATCGGGCAGCCCACTTTAGGCCACACCAAAAACCCATGTTAAACTCACTTTGAGCCCAAATCGGTGAGCCCAATTTCAAACAGATCTGTGCCCGAATCGGTTAGCCCAGTGTGGCCCAGACCCTTTGCTGAGGACAAAACCCATCGGGCGCCCACTGTGTTAGCCCAGTGTGGCCCACATCAGGAGCCCGCTCTGGCCCAGACTCGGGCCACACCATTTTTGCTACCTGGGACACCCGTATGCACCCGCATATATCTATGTTTGCCTTAGTTTGCACTTTCCCGAGTCAGCAGTTAAAGTCAAATATATCATTTCCCTTTCTATGGGACACATACACAGCTGTCATCAAGGCAACAATCAATATATTGTGTGTTTCCAGTTAACTGATTCTTGGATCTGGGGTCGGTAGATCCACGGTGGTAGATCGGATTTCTTTTTTTTAATTTGTAAGAAATGTTTAGATATCTATATGCAAGATCCTTTGATTTTATGGTGAAAAGATAATATGGACACTATATGAGAAATCTGAGAAATATGGGAAAGATATGCTTAGGCCAAAAAAAAAAGAAGGTTTGTTTCTGGTCACCCGACCGTGCTCAGCTCAAAGGGGCCGACCTCAAATTTTTCTTCAAATATTTTCAAAATTTTCCTAATTTTTGAACATTTTTTCAAAATTTTCAAAGATTCACTTGCGAAATTTTTATTTGACATATATGCACACATTTCCCCATGGATTTCCATATCATCAGTGAAACAGCAATATATGACTATGTGAGACCTTGGATAAAAAAAAAATCCGACCTACCGACCTCAACTTTTTAGACCATGTTACCGGAAACACAGTTTTTTTAGGCCCCCCGTGAAATATCCTGGTGCCACATTCAACGGTCAGTGATATCACTGGAAATGTACATAACATCTTGATTAAATCTTTCTTTTATGCTAATCGATTGGGATTTTGAACATTTCTAACTTTGCCTCGTGAGATAACCCTCAGTCAGAGCCAGTCCTCGTGAACCTTTGTCTATATATTAACATGTAATATCGCCCAACCTGCCCCCAAAACGTCCACTTCCGGTCGCCACCTCTGCCTCCTGGTGGCAGATCACCGAACTGTGGCTGAGATACAGGGTGTAGGCACATGGGCGATATTGGGGCGTCATGTGATACTTAGGGCGGCGCTCAGCGACAGCAGGCGGGTATCAAGACAAGAATAATGGATCACTCCAAACGTACCGCTTCCCGCCATCAAACCCCCAAGTGTAATTACCTTGGGCCGACCATAGACCGTTTGGGGCCGCTGGTGCTGGGGACGTGTTGACAGCCACATTTGGTGTGCTGGAGCTGTGGAGGGTCAGTGTTAACCCTTTAAAGACCGGAGGAGTGCATCATGTCCATTGGTGGGCATGATGCACCAATGAAGTGCTGGCGAGTCTGCTCACCGACACTTCATTGGAGCATCATGCCAACCTTTTTTGGGAGTGTCCCAATACCCGTAACAATGACATGATGCATTACTCACCAGGGCTGCAGTTACTCACCAGGGCTGCATGAAAGCATCATGGCGACCAATGAGCACGATGCATTAATGCACCATCGTCCCTTACAGGGATACCAGCCACAGTCGCTGTGCAGGAGGGGTGAAGGGCCAGTGTTAACAATGCAGTAGATGGAGGTGCTATAGGAATATGACATGGCAGAACTGATGGTTAAGTATGTAAAGGCAGCTTATGTGACAAGGCCAATCTCTCCTTCTCCATACCCTGTTACATACAGATAAGTATATTCAATATGCCAATGTATTATCAGGCCAGCGGAAAGGGTCCATGCGAGGGTACTGGGAGTATCCTTTCAGCATGTCTGTATACATATGGAGTTGGATGGTAACAGAGGCAGAGACCCCTTTGCCATCATTCCAAAAGTTGGATCCATATATGATCATAGATAAGACCTGTTTACTTCCATATACTGTAGCTTGTTTTGCTATCACCTTTCACCTTTTGCCAATAAAGCCTGCCAGACAACTGCATTCCAGAGAAAGTATTTTCAGAAATACCTGTGGCCTTTTTTTTGCTGCACACTTGAAATCATAAAATAGGTAAAAGGGTGGAGCTTATTTACAATTAGTGCTGACATGGGTCTTAAAAAGCTCCCTCTCTGTCCCTGTCAGGCTTTTGTCCTGAAAGAGGCATTTAAAAACAGGCATGGCGTGTGTAACCACCCCCCCCCCCCCTTTCTCCTGGTAGCTCTTCCCTACTGGAAGAAGGGAAAGTGTTGTTTGTTCCTTCTGTAACCCCCCTCCCCCAACCACCTACATCCATCCCCCACAGGCCTAAATCCGGGGGATAGATACTGGCATAGGGGGATACATACTGGCAGCAGAAATCTGTCAAGCAGGAGGTTGTTTCACTTATGTTAAATACAGCTGGGATGAGGTGCCCTTTTTTCCAAAGAAGTTACGCTTTGCTTCACCACTTAACTTCCACACACTAGTCGGCACCTGCCTTGTTTAAAAATAGTGTATGCTGCACTATGAGGTACCCGCTTTTGTCACACACTCTTTTAAGAAAAAGACTGCTGCAGGTGAGGCACTTCTTAGACAAAACTACCTTTTCCCATAGGAGCAATACCCAACATGCCTATTAGTCATGTTAGGATCCTCATCGTTCACGCGAGAAAATCGCACTGACCCTGCAAGTTTACAAGAAGGGGAGGGTATCCAGTTGTTATCACCTTAAGGGCTGCTGATGCATTAATCATAGTCATGATGCATACATGCATTAATCATTGTCACGATGCATGAATGCATCCCTAGCGAGTAACTCGTCAGGACTACATTCAGGCATCATGCCAGTCCATCCATCCATCCCCGTGGGGTCGGCATGATGCTCCAATGAACTGCTGGTGAGCAGACTCGCCAGCACTTCATTGGTGCATCATGACGACCAAAGAGCAGGATGCACTCCTGCATCAGCGGCCCTTAAGGTGGATGGCGGCTTTTAAAAGCAGGTTTACTGCGCAGATACCTGCGCAGGTGTACATGGCTAAGGTATGTAAAACATAGAGCTTTTTGGGTTTGCACCACCAGCAGATTCAGTGGCAACTCTGTAAGCTGTTGGACTACATATCAGAAGGTTGAGGGATCGAGCCCAGCCTGAGCATTCTATATTGATGTTTCATTAGTAATTTTTTATTGTCTTTATGGATGATGAAAAAACGTTTATAAAAATTGAAAAACGTTTTGGCAGCCAAAAAGGATCAAGTCTGTTTGCATAGGTTCCCTGGGCCAGAATCGAACCCAGGATCATCTGATGCAAATTCCAATGTGTTACCACTGCTCCATGGAATCTGTGCTGATTGACTTACTGGGAATTCATACTTACCTGTCCCCTCACCTCATATTGAAAACTGATTTTCTAGTTTTCTGATGCCTCAAAACAGTAGAAATATGCCTGGGACCATATGACAATATTGTATTCATTGCAAAGATATGCTTATAATTAGTGCTGGTGAAGTTATAAAAAAATCTGTCCACTTTTGGATATGAATATAGGGATTTATGTGAAAAATAACTGTATAATCCTACGTAATATCGAAGGTCCTGTGTCTCAGAAATATGCATGGGACCCCCCTATTTTTATTGGATAGTACCTATCATGTTGAGACTCTATGGAGAGTATGGAGAAAATCCATCCACTTTTACTCTATCCCCGCCATCCACCTTAAAGGGGAAAGGGGTTCGGTGGAGAAGGAGGAGGCGGGGGGGGGAGGTGTAAGTAGAAGAGGGATATGAGGGATGAGCAGGTAGTCATGCCGTGTCGGCTTTCGTATACCGATACAGACACATGGTTTTGTTCTCACAGCCATTTTTGCAACCTCCGCCCTTCCACCCCCTCCTCCTTCCACCTCCGCTTCTCAGAAAATCACCCCAAATCTAGAGCTGCTACAGCCTTCAGCTGATGAAGCAGAATCCCAAGCCGCATCAATGAACCTGGTGATAATGATCGATTCATCGTTTTTAATTCACACAGAAAAAGAAAACAGATAATGATGACGTCCGCATTTTCTCAGTGATGAGCATAAAAAGAAGGAGTTAAAACCAAACCTGTCAAATTCAACCTGTCACCTTAGGTAAAGGGTCTTCATGTTAAGGTTTCCCAGGCCATTGTCCTACCTAGTGACCCATCAGTGACAGGCCCTGAAGTTGTTAATATGGAGTCTGTGCCAGGTTTGACAACATTTGACAGGATCTGCCTTGTAAATTTCATGGTGCTCACGTTGAAGACTATCTTTCAGTGGTGTTTACAAATAGCTTATACTCATGAGAGTGTCGGTGATTAGGGCTTTGGGCGATATGGATCTGGCCCGGAGGGATCCAATAGTGGACAGTGGCCTAAAAGGGGTTCACAATTTGGTGCAGAGGGCATGACCCCTTTTCTGAGTGGAAGTCGAAGTCAGAGAGTGATTTTGTGGGAGGCATGTGAGGGCAGGTCGAAGGTCATATGCCTGGTGCTTTTGCTAATGGGACAGTGCGTGTTACTAAGTGCATATCAATACAAACAGCCCATTTAATATGAAAGCTCCAATAACTACACTGGCTTTGTCTCTGTAAGGGCTGCTGAAACATGGGTGCATCATGCCCAATGGTCGTCATGATACTCCAATGGAGAGTGATGGCAAGCAGACTCTTCATTGGAGCATCCTGCCTACCCTCCGGAAGTGCATCTACCCATCGAGTCGGTATGATGCATAAATGTGATCCTGGCGAGTTACTCACCAGAGCTGTATTCATGCACCATGATGACCATCGGGATGATACATAAATGCATCAGCGGCCCTTAAATGGTTCACATAAGGATAACGGTATCGGATTAACCTAGTGGAAGAGCCACCGACTGTACACCCTGAAGACCGCCTTATACTGGCTTCCCCAAGATTGCTATAGACTTTATGGCCTAAGTGTCACTTTCTATCGGCCCAAGAAAGCTGTAGATCACTATTTTATCGTGAATTCCCTTTGTTGGAGCCTGTACTGGTGCCACTCTCCTCTCACAGGCTGCCTACTGTGGGTGGTCTGAAGGTTAATCCTGATCAGAGGGTCATGTACAGGGAGCTTAGTAGAGAACTGACACATATTTTTGCCCTAAGAAGGTCATGGCATGAGGCATGTGGAACCATTAGTTGTAGCCAAGAACATGCAACAATACAGGAAAGCATGCTCGATAGCCATTTGTAGAAAAAAGGGGAAAGCTATGTGGCCTTAAAAGCATATAAATGGCAAGTAATGCTAAGACATTGTAAGTTTAACTATGAGGACTATGGTATGGAAATGCCATGATGTGGTAATGTCAGGAGAAGCTATGTTGTAATGAAGCAGTATGTAAGTAGGTGAGAATATAAAGGTAAAAGTAAATGGTATGGTAAGGGTGTAAAACGCCATGAGGGAGTATGGTAGGTCATAAGAAGCCATATTGGCAGGATAAGAGGGTATGGTAGGGTCATAAGAAACCATATGGCAAGGTAAGGAGTATGGTAGGTCATAAGACGCCATATGGCAAGATGAGGAGTATAGTAAGTCATAAGAAGCCATAATTATTGCAAAATAAGGAGTAAAGTAGGTCATAAGAAGCCATATGGCAAGATGAGGAGTATAGTAAGTCATAAGAAGCCATAATTATTGCAAAATAAGGAGTATAGTAGGTCATAAGAAGCCATATGGCAAGATGAGGAGTATAGTAGGCCATAAGACGCCATATGGCAAGATGAGGAGTATAGTAAGTCATAAGAAGCCATAATTACTGCAAAATAAGGGGTATAGTAGGTCATAAGAAACCATAATTATTGCAAAATAAGGAGTATAGTAGGTCATAAGAAGCCATATGGCAAGATGAGGAGTATAGTAGGGTCATGGGTAACTATGTGGAGTAACAGTGAGTATGGCAGGGCCACACAAAACCATCAATAAGGTGTATGGTACAGTCCTGGCAAGCCATTACAGTAGTACAATAAGTGGTTTGATAGGGCCATGATAAGCCATATTTAACAATAAGTAGTAAGGTAAATCTTTGGTACATAAAAGGTCATATGTGGTAGATTTTGTGGGAGGCCATATACAACTTTTAGTAAGGAGAGGGCAAAAATGTGATCAAGCAGTGGCATTGGGAGTCGGCCAAACCATGATCTCGGATTTTATTGCAATCACAAAAGTTTTTCTTTTTCTTTTCTGTGAGGGTGATTTCTAGGAGGTTTTAGATGTATTAGAACTCGGTCACTGCTGCATTGGTTATGGGTTATGGGGGATGAGGTCAAACCCCGTCTGACCCTGTTTCCGCATGGTGGCGCCACTGACAAATAGTCCTATTTATATAGAGTAGCCCGGAAGTGCATTATGATGGTGTATATGGATGCACTCAGTCAGGCCTTAATGTATTTGTCCATCGCTAGAGGGCTAGTGTTTACTTGACGAAGCACTATCTATTGATTACAGCACTATAATTATAGCACCAACTATTACAGCCAACTTGTTTAGCCTCTAGGAGGCGCCAACCACAATAGAGCTTATGCCAGGATTGCATCTTCCCTTTGAAAGCAACCAGTGCCCTTTATCACCTGAGATAAGATGTGGTGGCGATAACTAGCCATTACTACAAGTCTGTGGTGGTAAACTCTATGGCCTTATACCTCCTGAAGTTAGCCACTGTAATAGGCCTGGATAAATGTCGAATCTACTAGGAATCCCTGCAAGCTGTAGGGTAGATTAACCTAAAGACGGTCACATACCTTGAGACGTCCATCTCACAAATTTGCCATGACAAATAGATTTAGCTCTGCATAAATATTGTGGAATTGTTGATGAGCATTGAATGTGCCAGTTAGTAATGTTGATTCAGTAGCAAACCTAATGTTATGGCTATATCCATGGGGGATGGACTTCTCAAGGTATGTAGCTGTCTTTAGGTTAATCCACCCTAAAAGAACCACCACCCAGCAAATTGTCGTTATCTGTCGCCATGATTGGTCATCAATGGTGACTCCTTTTTGAGTGATAACTCACTGCATCATCTTTCACCACTGTGTGTCAGTCTCACATGGCATAGCAACATGATCTCACTATCTGCGTGAGTATGTGCCACCCTGTGTCATCCCTCACAAAGCATGGTGACTTATCACCACCATCGCCAACATGGATATAACTCACTGCGTGAGTATGTGCCACTGCCTGTCAACTCTCACTCAGAATGTTGGCTTATCACAACCATCGCCAGCATGGATCTGATGCACTGTGTGATTATGTGCCACTCCCAGTCAGTTCTCACTCAGAATGGCGACTTATCACCAACATCGCTAATATGGATCTCACTCTCTGTGTGAATATGTGCCACACCCAGTCAACTCTCACTCAGAATGGCAGCTTATCACCACCATCGCCAACATGGATCTCACTCACTCCGTCAATATGTGCCACTGTCTGTCAACTCTCACTCAGAATGGCGACTTTTCACTTGCATTGCCACATGGCTCTCACTCACTGCGTGAGTTTGTGTCACTCCTAGTTAATCTTCTCTCAAAATGGTGACTTATCACCACCATCGCTGACATGGATGTCACTCGCTGTGTGAGTGTGTGCCACTGTCATCAACTCTCACACAAAATGGCAAATTATCACCATTATTGCCAACATAGGTCTTACTCAATGCGTGAATTTGTGTCACTCCAAGTCAATGCTCTCTGAGGATTGCATCATCTGTCACTCACTCTCACTCAGAAAGGCAACTTATCACCACCATTGCCAAAGTTGTTGAGACAGCACCACTGTTCCACACGTAGCCTATCTAGGAAGTGTGGGCATGAAGTATAAGTCCCATATGTATCAAATGTGCTTTGTTTCACACTGATTTCCATGGAATACTTCAGAGTTAAATCAAACAATATTATATAGAGAAAATATCAATTGAATTTAGATACAGGTACCTCTAAAATGAAAGCAACTATCCATAAACACCTTTTCTCTGGTTACAGGAAAAATACATAGGGATATATCTACATGAACACCTTGTCTGTGGTTAGAGGGAAGATACATATGGCAATACCTTCTCTGGCAAAACATACTTTGATCTGGCAGATGTCAGGTTGCATGATTAGCAATGTCTATGATCATGAGCTTTTCATCTAACAAGGTGAGTGATCACCACTCTCGCCATCCATGGTGAACCTGCACTATGACGTGGTGTGCATTTCATCTAGCGAGGTGAGTGATCAACTGCCTTGCCATCCCTGGTGAGTATGAGTCATCACTATCCTCGCCAACCGTGGTGAACATGCGCTATGGCATGGTGTGCGTTTCATCTAGCTAGGTGAGTGATCACTCGTGTCGCCAGCCCTGGTGAGTGTGGGTGATCAAGATCCTCACCATCTGTGGTGAACCTGTGCTATCACGAGGTATGCGTTTCATCTAGTGAGGTGAGTGATCACCCGAGTGACCATCCCCCGTGAGTGTGTGTGATCATGATCCTTGCCATCGATGGTGAACGTGCGTTATGACATGGTGTGTGTCTCATCTAGCAAAGTGGGTGATCACTCATGTTGCCATCCCTGGTGAGGATGAGTGATCACTCATGTCACCATCCCTGGTGAGGATGAGTGATCACAATCCTCGCCATCCCTGGTGAACATGGGCTATGACGAGGTGCGTGTTTCATCTAGCGAGATGAGTGATCACCCGCATTGCCGTCCCTGGTGAGTCTGAGTGATCACCATCCTCGCCATCTGAGGTGAGGCCATGTGATCGCCACCATTGCTAGTCCTGGTGATCTTGTGCTATAGCGATGTCGTGTTCCATCTAGCGACATGTGTGAGCCACTTCACACAGGTTGACGAGGAGTCACGACAATTTGCTGGGCATATTTTGAATGCAGTAAAGCAGTGTAATTTCTAAAATAAAGCCTGGAAACAGTTGGGCAGAGTCTCCATAAACATAGAAATAAAAGCTTTGTGGTTTTTATGATAAACCCATATACAATGTCAAATAAATAACTGTTGAATCTACCAGGGATCTTCCTAAAACTAAACAGTGAACCACCGTAATTGTCTTGCAGTGAACCAGTGTAGTTCTTACAAGAAGCCCCTGGTGGCAGTACAGTGGTACAAGGAATCTCTATGAAAATATTTAGGAATCTCTGGCAACCTTGAGACAAGGATTGCGCCGTTATTTCAACATTTATTTTACAGTGTGACTGTTGGTGGAGATCTGATACTGACCTAGAGATGGCAAGGATCCATGAGGGGGAGGAGGGTACCAGGCAGGGTCCAACTGGTATTCGTCACCTCCTGCCCTGATCAATAGGTGATACTTATATATAGGTGAGCTTCATTTGCTCCACCTCATTTCAACTGTGCTGCTCTCTTATCAACAGGAGCAAAAGGGAGCAAGTGGTGACCTTGTCCTACCAATAGGAGGCTGGTCAACCTGGATGCTGGACCAGATGCCACTGCAGAACAACTGTGTAAACAAACTGAAACTGATGGAGGGTGATGGAGTGTGGGGTGATAAGGGAGTGATCATTTTTAACAACAGGGGATGGGTGGTGGGTATGTGTGCGGATGTGTGAAAAAAACCTTTGGCCAAAACCCTCTTGAAGGTCAAATCTTCCCCTCTTTGTGCACAAACGTGTCATTTTAACCCTTAGTAACGTGCAGGCTTTTTCGCTGAAAACAGGTCAAACTAATTTGTCCATCCCCCTTCAAAGTGGTTGAAAGTTTTGGACCACCCCCGCGCAAGGGGTCAAAAGGATTTTGCCCACACCCTCAAACCCACCACCCACCTCCTGTTGAGAAATGATCACTCCCTAAGAAGGATGGGGAGGGTAGATGGAGGGGGAAGGTATGACCAGAGGCAAGAAAGACCCTGTCACAAGAAGCTCATGTAATTGCCACTGAGCAATAGATTCCATGGCCAGATCGGAAACTTATCTTCCTTCCCTGGGGGAAATGGTTTGTGGGAATCAAATTATTCAGAAGAGCCAGGCACAAAATATGAGAAATGTGGTGATTTATAAAGGAGAGAGGCAGAGACCGATGTGCACATCAGAAATAATGATGTAGCCATATGTGAACCTGTATATATGCATGAGCTTTGATGGAATGAGTGGGCATCACCCTATCTCTATCATCCTATCTGGCAAATGAACACATGGGATGACTGAGCTATATTATAAAAGTAGGGGCAGCTGATACGCTACTGCTTCTCTTTAGAGGTGATATCCGGTTAAATGTATCATCATTCTATGTATCAGTACATGTTTTATAGTAATATGTGAATTATTCATACTGTTCTATTTGTGTCTATTCTATCTACATATCCATAATGCTTTATCCTCCATGTTGTTATCAAATGTGCAAGGTATATCTGGCACAGGACTAGACAAAGTGACATATGGTTAAGCAAGCTCATTGATTAAATCAGAGCGCTACAGGGCGAGTGCCTTATGAGAAACAGATAAAATCGAAGACATCACATACCTGAAGATATTGCCAATATCCATATTAAGCAGTTAAGGTTAGCTTATAGTTTGGGAAGAGGAGTCTGCTGGGTTGGATATAGGGATGATAGGCCAATGGATGATATAGGGATGGGTGAAGTGGTCGTGATGCTGGACAGGAGTTTACTTTGCCAAAATGTGTTGCTCAGAGTTGGTGAGAGGGTAGTAGGGGTTGGGTACAGGCTGGATATTGCCGAGTCGTCTGTAAACACAAGGCAGTGAGCTGCTCCCCCTATACTGTAGAATCAATGTGATGTGTGCAATGAGCAGCTCATACCTAATGCTGTATATGAAATGGCATCACAGGACAGGCTCAAAAGTTATAGCCTTCACAGTAAACTGGACATAATATGGGGGTTGGGGGTTCGGTATATACCCCACTGTTAAAAAAATGCGTTCAAATTAATGGTAGTTCTTCAACAAATTTGGGAAAATGCTTTCACCATGAATTATCACACAGATTCCCCTTAACGCAGTGCTTCACTGTTCTGTCTTATGGGGATTTATTGTAGAAATTACAAATTTCTCACTGTATACGTTCTTGTAGGGGGTTTGTAGGATAGCAACATAATAACGATCGGACTAAATGGATAGATGGCCTTCTTTAGCATTGGTTAGTGCCAGGAAGACGCTGTATCGGCTTGTTTACGAATGTCTCACACCAGTTAGCGATAGGCAGCCAGCATGAGTGGAATAGGGATGTATACATTGCTGTCAACCTGGATATTCCTTACCATTGGTGCACCCATTCAGACCCATATAGAATGCCACTATCTCAGCTCAGGAGGTTAATTCAACTGTCAACTTGACAGTTGACAGCAGAAAAATCATGTTGACACCAGATAAGAAAACATGATTTTTCCACTGTCAACCGTCATGTTAGAAAAAAATCTGCCGTGTTGACAGCAAGTTTATTTTTCTACTTTGACAGTTGACAGGTGAATTTTCAGGTTTGACAGTAGTTTTTATGTTCCATTTTATGTTGTTTCCATATTGAAGATAAAAAAGTTCCAGTTGAATTTTTTCATGGTGTGGCCCTCCACGGCTTCCGTACCAGAGAGGTTTTGGTGAATAACAATTCTGAACGCTTGTGAACACGTACTATACACCTTCGCCTGCAATTCAAATATATGCATCAGTATCTGACCATTACTATGGGGTTTCCCCCTTTGTGCAGGCTCGCACACAATAACACGCGTGTACTTTACCTTTGACCTTAATCCAAATCAGCCTTGAGTCGCACTGAGTACAGTGGATTAATTTGAAGAGATGTCTGAATTGTTCTTAGCATGACGCAGATTGAAGTCGGGCGACAGGAATTAATTTAGCTTAACGTTTAGGATATAGGAAACTCTATCAACTTTCTGTGTTATTTTCTTTCATTTCCTTGTCTGACAATGTAATGATTTGTGATTGAACGTAGCATTGCAGTGTTTCCTGCGACTTCTTTATTGTGTATCATAATTCAAAAAAGGCATTCAAGACATGCCAAAAGAAATGCAACAGTTTTTCTTTCTAAATTTAGGCAGGTACAGAATTGAAAACCAGACCACTCCACATGTCAATTTATTATCCACAACGGTTTTCTGAATATGAGATGATACAACAAACCCCTAATTCTGAATTCAAAAATGACAAAGATTTCAAGCTCTCATGGCTTTACCGATAGTCACAGAAAATAAGGTGAATTATTACATATACATAATGTATTGGCAGGTACAGTGCAAGTTAACCAAATAATGGCAAGTACAGTGCATTAGCATTGCCCCCTCCTTACATCAGCGACTGTAAAATATGGTTCACTGATGAGACCTCACTCGTTTTCCCACCTGGGAACTAGTCATTGACAACAATAGACTGTTACCCTTAAAGCGTGATACTGTAACATCATCCAATCTATATCTGACAAGGTTATTCATGTTCATATTGTTATGCTTCAACCTGATGAAATTTCGTGACGAAAGTCGCGTAGCTTGTTGCAATGAAAATCGAATCAAATCAAATTAGATTGACCAGAGTGTTCTTCTATCTGGTGATCCTTCAACAATGGATCCTGAAGTTGGCAATATAAAGGTTTGTGCCAGGGCTGACAAGTTGATTTTGACAGAATTTGCCATATTCATTTTATTCTGCTCACATTGAAATCCCCCTATTTTTTCTAGTGTATCTTATCTGGCAGCTCCTATGTGCTGTGTGGTTGGGGGGAGGTGTAGGGGAGGTCGGCTTGTGTGCTGATATGTAATTTGGCCCCAGGATACAGTCTCCATAGTCGACCTCGTCACGAACTATTCCCTTTGGATAAACTCCAGGGTGGGTTTCTGTAGTCAGCTATTGTGACAGCCAACGGGAACGGTTACTGACAAGACCGCTTATCTAAGGGAGTGAGGGGCTGGAGGGGGGGGGGCGAATCAGTGAATGATTGGAATATAATGCCCAGACCAATCAAGAACACCAGAAATTACTGTTGGCGCCCTCTACTGGAACGCTGACACAACTCCCATTAGAGGTGTTGGCTGTCAAAGAGGAGTTGGCGGGAAATGCGCACGAAATTGCGGCGTCTATTTCAAACTGAAGAAATGGTGTGCAATTGATTTATGGGTAAATGAACAGCAGAAAGGTTAGGTTTCTTTTTCTATAGGGAATGACGTTGAAAAGTGTTGAATTGATTGGTTGAACTATAGTCTGTTAAAACAGCGAGACTTGATGATTAGCCTAATTTGATTGTAATGTCTGATCACGTCAGAGAGAAAAGTACCTTTGTTGACCTTTATTGTGGTATAGCTGGTGAGGTAATTAACTTTGGATATTTAAGTCATTGTTAATGGCTGCTTTCTTTCCTTGTAAGTTAAACATCAAAAGATGAACTATACCATTTACCGGTGACGAGTGATCAGAGAACCCCAATATACAAGCACATGAGTCAACTTGGACCTAATGGAACCCCACTTGGAAGTTACGTGAATTATTTATGAAGTAATGTTATCTTACTCCAGAGTGAACTAAGAATTGTTAATAACCAAGATAATGTCCTTTCCCGGAAGTAACCTTTATTAAGAGACAAGACCCGGATGTTCTTGTGGTCGGGTGCATGCCGGCCACTTAGTAACACACGAGAACAACAAGGTTCAAACCCATGCTCGTTCGCATTGTTTAGATAAAGTTTTGTTTATGTTGATGTTGGAAAAGGCCATAGGCTATAACTGTTGAAGATGGTGAGCACTTGCTGAGGCACTTCTCAAGATATACGAACAGTGCTAAGATATGAATTTCTAAAATGACTTAAAAATATTTATGAATTTCTAAAATGACTTAAGAATATATAAATAACATAATGATATCCAGCCTCCATAAATACTATAATAATTCTCCACATATTTTACTCCATCAAACAAATTCTAAAATGGTATAGATAATAAACCTACTGAATTCATGCTCCTTCATCTACTAACCATATTTATTTATGGTACAGGCCATCAAACACCATTGTGCAAAGAAGTTACTAAAAACTAGTGATCCATATTTAACACATATTATTGTACTTCAACTAAAGAAATATCTGGATTTAGAGACATTTATTCTCCACTGGATGAAAAACAGGCATGACCTAAGGGTGCATAGCCTATCCTATGTACAATCAAAACTGAATAAACAAATATATATATATATATATATATATATATATATATATATATATATATATATATATATATATAAAGTCTAGTTTAGTTCTGCCTACACTGTCCGCCCGCCAGAAGGGTTTTACAGTAGAATACACCTATTCTGTTATACAGTTGTACCTACTGTAGGTATAAAACCACTGACCTGAAGTGCATTACGCCTTAGGCACAGTAGTAGTATTTATAGCCCATTTACAATTGCGGCTGAGGGTTTAAGCTATCCGAGCAGCACACTCTTTGCTACTGGATACCTCCCTGTGTCATGTTCCAAGACTACCGGTACATACCGCCTTCCATTATACACTATAATGTACAGATTAATTGTGACTCATCTTTCCTTTTAGATATTGGCACATCCCGCGCCCCTTCTTGATCCCCCACTGCCATCTTAACATTCTAGATATAGTGACCATAGCTCTAACCTCGGCCCTACACTCAGCACAGAGTAACAGTGAGTGAGTAATAGCCAATTCGATAGCTATAAGGTCATATTCATGGCCGGAGCTACATCACACAATTCCACAGTGGTATGTGGTATGTGCCAGTGCCTGCCCATATGTACACCACACACATCCGAGGGGATAAAAAAGAGGAAACATTTGTAAATGGATAATATATAGTCATCTGCAGGTTTTCTATGTCCGGCTTGATTAGACTCCATATTTTCATTTTCTCAGTGGAGCCTATCAAACTTTGACCTTCACGCCTTTATATATAGATCAAACTCCATTCCTTTTTCTTTTTTTAAAATCCAAGGCTTCCGAATGGCTTTGCATAATTAAGCTGATCTTCAGCAGAGCCTCCGGACTCTAATTCAAAACATGGCGTGATAGGGTAGAGGTCGACCACTGCGGTAAATTGGTATCAGATCAAATTTTAATTTGGGCGGCTAGGGAGTTTTCTTCACTGCTGATAAAAAAGCTAATGTGGTTGCTTCAGTGGGAAGGCGTGCATGTAATTCATCATTGGTAAAAGTAAATTCAATGCTGTTGTGTTTCTGTACAATTTCAATAATTGAACACGTTCTAATGATCCCAAAACAGTTCATACTATACTTTTTGTTATCAGAATCATGTGGTACTATCTGCATTTACTATCTATATGCATTTACCAATATGGTTTTGGCATTGCCAGGCAAGAGCTATGGTATAAAATATGTATGTTATGGATGGGAGTGGGTCAGGGAGGGGTTGGAGAGTAGTATATATGTATGGCCAACATCCAGACTGTTCCACCTCCAGCCCTGGGTATTCATAAAAACTGACGATATATGGAATTGTGATATTTGTTAGAATCCAAAAGCCAATTAAACCTTTGAAATTCAATTAATTCTTATTATTCCTACATTATTTGGATTGTCGATTATGCATTTACAACAGAGGAATTCACATATCATTTCAATTAATAAACATATCGCTCTTTAGGATGCTCGTTTCTGGATGTTTAACCGCAGAAAAAGAGTTTATTTTCTATTTTCTTTTATCAATCAATCTCCAATAAGATATAGCTCAACATGATATGACTGAACACAGCCGCTACGACCTGAAACCTTCAAAATTGGAGCGGCTGATCATCGGTAATGCACTACGACTGCTCTGTATGGTCAGCACTTAATGTAAAAATTACATAGGGTTTGGTAGGGCAGTCATACAAGTGTAATTATTAGTGACCACTAGATGTAGGACTGTAATTGCATTAGAGTGATTTATCCCACTATGATTTGAATGGGTCTTGTCGTACCATCTTGAGAAATGCGTCAAGTGGAGGGGTCGTTGGGGTCTCCCTCACGTCCAAAGGTTTCACCTGGACCCAAACAAGGTAAGCGCATGGACCTTAATAATACAACGACGCTGTTGGCGGTTCTAAAACACAATTAGCCCCTGGGCCATATGCGACTGACAGCCTGTAAGGAGCAATGTGAGAGGAGAGGGGATGGGAGGGTTCTGTGTAGCGTGCCACAAGAATATGAATCACACAGAAAACATCCGGAGAGGAGGTAGGACTAGCTACCTCCAGTGTGGTGCTGTGGTAGTGTGTACAGCATACCTCCAACCCTGGAGGAGCGACTGCACGTAAAGCGCACAGCAGGGTATAGGGTAAGAGCACCTCAAGTCAGCCACATACCTGTAGTTGGTCACTCCTTCAAGAACGCACAGAACTCAGTTCACTTTTGAAAGGGCATAGATATCTCCTGGTTGATAAGCATTGGTTCAATCAGTCAGGAATGCAAATTCAAAATGTTACTGATTGGAGAGGTGGTGGGTTTTTACCATATAGGCTCATGTAGCAAGTGGGCCAACAGGGGGAAGGGCTGCTAGTAGTATATGAAATGGGGCATTTTCATGTGGCAACTATGGGGGAAGTATCTAATTCTTCTTTCCCTTTGTTTCAAAAGCTGCGTTCTCTTTCTCCTGATTCTTCTTGCATCTACAACATATAAGAATATATGTTATGTATTATTTTCATATTTACCCTTGTATACATATTGACCCGTGGGTGGGTGTCTAGTCTCGATGGATAAACATAAAGATAAAAATGTTTTGGAAGCAGGGAATTTATTGCTCCTACTAGCATTTACAAGTGCATTTCCACAGAGGGCACTTTGTCCAACAAGATTGAATTTCCCCAAGGTCGCGTCCATACCCTCCGCCCCATCCCTAGGGTTGTGTGTATATGTACTGGCATCGTTAGCTCAGGCTAATACGTGATACCCATCACTTGTTATGATATGGACCCTACACTGGGCTATAGCCAGAGGACCACCCAAACCCTAAACACCATATCTCAACACCCCGTCCTCCACGGTCGATCACCAAATGCTGGGTATTATGGACACAATAGGCTAGCTACACAATTTCATGACCCATTAGTCAGGAAAATCAATTTAAGTGCTTAGCCGTGGTCCTCCAGTGGGTGCCGGGCAATCAATTAAGCTGCCATAGCCTACTGGAGGTGTGCCCGGTGCATGCTGACGTGGGTAAAAGTGGTAGACACCCTCCCTCCCTCCTGCCCTACTCATACTGCTCTCTTCATCACTCTCCTCCTGCCCTACACCCTTAACCCTTTAAGGCCAGCACAGCAGCATACTAAATAGGCACAGCACAGGGGAGCAACTCACTAATACTACTTTTATCTAGTATGCCAATCCTACAGGGTCTTAATGCTTTATACTTTCATGAAGGTCAGCATGACACACCAACTTATAGCAAATCCATTATAATACCACTTTCTTAGGTATCCTGAATAAGCGCTGACTCGGGAGGCTATACGTTTGAGACCAAAGCAGTTCTAATCCTGGAACTTCATGCGTTATTCATATGGGTACCATACATCCAAACTGGATGACACACCAGGAACAAGTCTGGTGTAAGATCAGAGCCGAAGCTGCTGATGTCAGCATGCACGTGGTGAGCTCAGAAACCAGTCCCTTTCTGAGTCAGCGTAATACGCGCTCTTTGTATCACAGCTGGCTTGAACCAACGCCAGGTACAGTAGCATTGAAACCGATGAATACATTTTAAAATAAGACTTGAATAAACGCCAGTAATGGCCAAGGGTGGGGCAAGGCTCAAATACATGATCACCGGGGTGCTCGTGCAGGCTACTACGGTATATATAGAACCCTATCCCCCGGAACATATTTTCAGTGGAAACTTATCAAAATTTAATGCCATACTGGAAGGTCAATTGGTGTCACCGCTAATGCAAAAGTACATCATGCACATTGGTTGTCATGATGCACAAATGAAGTACTTTTGTTCAAATCTGTTCCCCATCACCTCATTGGAGCAACATGCCGACCCTCCGGTGCTGTACGAAGCCCAAAGATTCGGCACGATGCATGAATGTAGGCTTTGCTGGGTCTGCATCCATGCATCATGACGACCAATGGACATTATGCATTAATGCATTAACGGCCCTTAAAGGGTTAAAGGGGCTGTGACAGGAGTACCCTACTGTTGACAAATGCGTCCAGAGTCAACCGTTAGAGATAGTACTCAGCCCTAAATGGCATTTCCCTGATGTTCAGGCACTGTTTGCTCTGTCCTCAACTAGGAGAACCCATTGTTTGAGCACGTAAACTGGACTCGTTCTGCAACTACTCATGAGTGACTCAAACCGGCCCTTGAGAGATGAGTTTGGCGCGAGCTGCTCGAAATTGCTCATATGGAGGCGTTCATAGGGAGTAGGGGTCACTCTAAGGTGGCAGTGGGCAAAGCCAGTCTTTTCACCTTCCTCAACCCCAACGACTCACCCTCCCGCCCACCCACCCTCTCTCCCACTCTCCCTTCCGCCCACTATCAGCCCCTCATAGAGGCCCTAGATAGGGGACCTCATGTTTAATGTCGATTTTCAGAAATGCATGTGTCACATGTTACTTATTTGACTCCCCATGTCCCGTGTCACGTCTTAGGCCTATCATTCCCAAAGGCGAATTTAAGAAAACACCGATGTCATGTCACTCCCTTTTTTTTTGGCTCAGTCAATATAAATTCCATGTCACAAGTCGATTTTAAGAAATGGCCATGTCACCTTTTCGAATTTAGTGGTCCAGAGCAATCTCAGAAGATGCACGGCCATGACCTCAGCGTCCGTGTGACCTGACCTAAATACTTGGAGGAAATAGGTCACGGCGGGGGCATGCCAATGTGTCAACACAGTCTGGATCGAACAGCAACCTTACCATCCACAAAGGTTCCTTTCCCTATACTACTACTATGTCCCTGGCCAACGGCTTATGAGTCTTATCCTTAGCTTCTGAAACACCTCACTGTGTGTAACACCTTGTCAGTACACTATAGTACAATCTAGGTTGTGCCAAGGTAAACTCACTGTACTCTAGAACTGCTGCCCTAGCACCTTCTTATCAAAGAGAGTAGAACTGAGGAGAGGCACAAGTTGGTTCAATATTAGTCTGTAGTGCAGGCCTATCCACGCGGGGCAGATATCGAATAGGGTCTGTTAACCACCAATGCACATTGGGAATGGTGCTGACATCAGCAGCACAGACCTAATAGCATACAAAAGATGTAGGGTACCTAGGGTCTTCAGCGTGAGCAGCATATCAGATAAACAACTTTAAACCTGTCCAATTAAAAATGTCAGCCTCGGTACAGGGTTTTCATATTGACAACTTATAGCGACCTTAAAGAACCAGACTGGTTCCTGGGAGTGCCACTTGCATGCTGACATCAGCGACTTCCGAACCTCATCTTGTACCAGACTTGTTCCTGGCATGTCATGCTAATTGTCTGGTACCTACATGATCTCACGAGAGATTCCGTGGTCAGAACTAACATGGCTGTGCACACATATTTACATGAGTCCTCGCTATATGTGGGGGTCGTCCTTCTATTTATAGTGATCCTTAAGTGACAGGCCAAAAGTTGCATTTGTCAATATGATCGGTTTCTAAAAAGTTGAATTTGACAGGTTTTGTCTTGTATATTTTATGCTGTTGAATTTTAATTCCCCGCCCCTCCTTGTGTGAAAGGCATGCAATAAGGGCGAGGATAACTCCTATTATGCGATATGCATTTCATATTCCATCACAAAGATATCTAACATTGTGTACTGTCCGACAGAAAAATATGAAAACTGTTTCGGCACAACATATAGCTCTTCACAGTAATTACCAATTATCTATTCTGTAAACCGTCCAAAGTAGCTGGAGGTGTACCTGCCGTGGGATGAGCATTGATTGATTTGGACGTTACTTACCGTTTAGGCATCCCTCCGGCATAGGCCATGGCTGAACAAGGTTCATTCCATCAAGTCATCCCTTCAATGATATTTACTTGGTAGGTTGTGCAATAAAATGAAAAAAAAGAAGAAAAGAAAATACCCAATTTGTCGAAATAGGTTCATCCGATTTCATGTTAGATTGTATCTCATAATAGTTTACTGCACTTGAATTGAAGATATGTTTAAGATTCAAAAGTGATATTGTTTATATTCTTTTTAACGACACCTTTCAAAGAAAGGTTTACAATATCAATCACGCCTTTCAAGGAAAAGTGGTCATTTTGGGATATGCTATTGGTATGCGTGGGCATTGATTCACATGGCCATAGTAGTATATAGAAATGGTAGAAGGTCTCAGGCGAATGAATCAATCTGCTCATTATCTGATAATTAATCTATGATTTCATGAATTAGGAAATACAATACCATACTTTGAAATGAACTCGATGATATTGAGGAAACACTAAAGTACTCTATCCTTTCCCAACTTGAAATGAGCACCGCTATAATTAATGTACCAGTTAAATTGTTCCTGAGCTTGTATGAATGTTAAGTTGATTAAATTATGCTGCAGGGATAATGCAAATGGGTATAACATCTGTGAAGATCTAGGTTAACAATCCTTCATATGATTTGATTCGACTCTTTACATGTTTTAGAGTAACCTTCATGGAGAGAAATATCTTATTTTTGCCTACAAGAAGGAATGAAGCTATAAGATTCTTCTCTTATCATGCCATTATCCAATGAATCACTCAAAATGTCAAATGATAAATACGAACCCCATGCGCTGAAAATTCTCTGGGGGAACAGCTATTGCCATAAGATACAACTCCACCCAACGAGAACAACAGGAAGCGAAACAGCAATAATATTATAAGCTCATTTCCTATCCAAGCTATATTTCCTTGTATGGATGGACACGACAACATATATACACTTTGCCCAAGTCGCTGACAATCGCTGACAATTGGGGCGGTTTATTAAACTTTAAACCTAACAGACCCCCAGCACACACATACACCGCTGGAGTGAGTTTATGAGTCTTCTCATCCAAGATATGTCATTATGCTTCGGGTTGCGCTGTGCTCCCTTCATCTTCACCCAAGTTTCCGACTTCATAGTGAAGTGTGGGGCCAGCGGCAGTTATCCACGCTGTACCAACTATTTAGATGATTACCTCGTTATAGGGAATTCAGAGTCTTCTTGCCAGGAAGCTCAGAGCCAATTGTGTGCAATGTTGAATGGCCTGGGTTTCAAGGTAAAAATGAACAAGCTGGTCCCCCCGTCTCAAGTTACTAAGTTCCTTGGGATTGTTATTGACTCAGTGAACTTGACCTTGTCAATCGATAATGAAAGACTTGATCGTGTGAAAGCGGAGGTCAATTACTTCAGGGGCCGTAAATCATGTACTAGGAAACGCTTGGAGAAATTAGCTGGTCTCCTGGGCCATTGTTCGACTGTCGTTAAAGGCGGCCGCACCTTCTCCCGTCGTGTGTATAATGAGCTTCGAGACCTTCCACCCGGCATTCACTGCTTCAATTTGTCTGAAAGTTTATTATTAGACTTGGAGTGGTGGTACCAATTTGTAACTTGGTTCAATGGCAAGGCCCGCATGATAAGAACTGATACCCCGTCCCATACTGTGTATACAGATTCTTCAAAATATGGTTTCGGCGGTCACATCGAAGACGACTTCTTCTATGGTTGTTGGTACAGGGATGACAAGTGTTGTGGCCATCATGAAAATCCCCCGCAGGATGAGTCGTACTGTGATCATATTAACATTGAAGAAATGTGGCCTGTTGTAGTATCTGTGCATCGCTGGGGCAACGAGTGGAAAGATAGCTTTGTAGCTGTGTATACAGATAACACTCAGGTACAGGGCATGATAAATTCTGGCAGGAGTACAAGCCCCCATGCCATGCCTTGGTTGCGGGAATTATTTTGGTGCTGCGCCTTATACAACATTCATCTAAGAGCCTTCAGAATCAGCTCTGAAGATAACATATTAGCTGACGCCTTGTCTCGTCTGAATAATGCCGACCATGTAATTATTTGTGGCTATACTATTGACACCTTCATCGATTGTTGTTACAGAGCGGGAGGCACTGCGACGCAGTTGGGAGGTTCTGAGATCGAATTGCTGGTCTGCCACCACTTATAGGACAAGGAAATCCCAATGGAAACAATATGAGGACTTCTGTGAGGAATATGATCTGTGTTATTTACCAGCCTCAATAGAAACCGTCTGTCTATATATAACTTATCTTGTTAGTCGCGTGGCTTATAACACCATTGAGAACTACATCTCGGGCCTATGGGCTCTGCATGACTTTATGGGCTACCCTCATCCCACAAGAGCATGTTTCCTTATCAAATCTACCTTGGATGGTGCGAAACGATTGTTGGGCTCAGCATCTAAGCCAGCCGAACCCCTGACAGCCTCTGACTTATTACGTATAAAGGCTGTCCTGAACTTATCTAAGGCTAAAGACAGGAAATTCTGGGCCGCGCTATTGTTGTCCTTCCGTTGCTTGTTGCGCGTTGGGCACATCACAAATTCGATACATTCCCTCTTAGTGAGTGATGTGAAATTCTGGGATGGTGGACTTGACTTATGTATTCGCAGCTCGAAGACGGTTCAATTCCGTCAATATAAACAAATTATTCCTGTTATTGCATCACCTGGCAGTAATCTCTGCCCTGTACAGCTGCTGAAGGATTATATTCTGGAGTCTGGGCTAGAACCCAATGACCAACTATTTTCATGGACTTATAATGTTTATTCATACAAACTCAAGGACTCTTGTCGGATCGCCAAGCTGGAAGGGGATTTCACTACCCACAGTGTGCGTCGGGGTGCCGCCATGTTTTTGGCAGATTTTATGCACCTTCACGACGTTAAAAGCTATGGCAACTGGAGATCCTGGGCGGTTCTGATTTATTTATCAGATTCTTACCGCTCGCGACGTGTTAAAGACTTACGTGTGGCTCATGAATTGAGCAGGTATTAACTGGGCAAAGTGTTTTTGTATGCCGTGTGCCGCCCCAATTGTCAGCGATTGTCAGCGACTTGGGCAAAGTGTATATATGTTGTCGTGTCCATCCATACAAGGAAATATGACTACTATATGTACAAAGGAACGGAGTAGATATAGGGGTATATTTCCCCACTAGATGGACCTCCCCACCACCTGGGTCAGGTGGTACTGTGCTGCCACACCAGATGGCACTGCACTGAGACTGAACAAAGGAACTGAGTCATGGACTCCATGGACATTTGGTCATAAAATTTTTCTTTTTGTTTCTGACGTTGTCTGTTAGGTTTAAAGTTTAATAAACCGCCCCAATTGTCAGCGATTGTCAGCGACTTGGGCAAAGTGTATATATGTTGTCGTGTCCATCCATACAAGAAAAATTTTATGACCAAATGTCCATGGAGTCCATGACTCAGTTCCTTTGTTCAGTCTCAGTGCAGTGCCATCTGGTGTGGCAGCACAGTACCACCTGACCCAGGTGGTGGGGAGGTCCATCTAGTGGGGAAATATACCCCTATATCTACTCCGTTCCTTTGTACATATAGTAGTCATTATGCTTGGGTATATCATATTCTAGATAGCATTATTCTGCATGCATAATATGTACTGTTTCCCCAGACACTTTTATCCAAGGAGGCCGCACTCCTGAAAGCCAGACACTCCTCAAAAACACCTTCTGATAGAGTTATTCCCCAGGCCCTAAGTAAAGAAGACAATATCCACACTGCATGGGAGGGCTTTCAGCAGTGGGAATACGCCGTGCACCTCCCTCCCTCCCCTTTTCACCCCCGACCCCCAGCACACACATACACCGCTGGAGTGAGTTTATGAGTCTTCTCATGCAAAGACCCCCTCAGCCAGCAGCTACAGCCTCCTGCTGCATGCACGGCCAGCCTCTGTGAGATCTGGGAACTGTAGGGTTAAAGTGTACAGTTCACCTGGCTTACTGAGAGGTGTCTGGGCGCTGGGGGTTAACCCTTCAAGAGCCGCCAATGCTTTAATGCCTTATGCCCATTGGTTGCCATGGTGCATGAATGCAGCCCTGGACTGTAACTCGCCAGGGCTGCATTCAAGCATCATGCCGGGTTGATACACACTGAAAGGGTTGGTATGATGCTCTAATGAAGTGCTGGCATCATCATTGCATCAAACTAACTTATAGGTATGATGCACACCTGTATCAACGACCCTTAAAGGGTCAGTGCAGGGTGGGGCTCTGATGGGGGGTTGGGGGCAGGGGGTGGGGATGGGAGGGGGCAGGCTAAGGGGTGCCTTATAGAAGCTTTCACCAGGATGTACAGGTAACCTATAGTGTTGGATTGGAGGTAATGGCACTGGACCCCACCCTCCACCCATCTATTTAAATGTAGGATAAAAGGAAATATAGCCTCACGTCCCCCTTTACGAGTAACTCACATGGCAGTATTATCATGAGCAGCTCAGCGTTAGGCTATGTGCCTAAATGAAACCAGCTTTATATACTTTGAATATATATTGTTAAAACTATTAACCATAACTGATATTTGTCAAGCTTTCAATAATCCTCTACTTTTTCTTTAATGTTAAACTTAGGGCCTTTATCTATTCTTAACACATTATACAACATGTTGTATGCCACCATAGCCGCCATAAACTGTGTACATTAAATGAAAGGGCGGATTTCCTCTTGTTATACCAGAACATGCTATAAAGGGAGGGACTGCACCTCTGTTTGGATCAATGAAACATTAATCTCTCTGGAGTTGTTGGTCGACAGGAGTGCACTGCACGTCCGCTGGGGATTGGGCCTCGAATGGCATCTCCTTTGTCGAATATGCAACTCCATGGCTCTATGCTATAGCAGCATCGCACTGTTAATAAAATGCTGTCAAAATATTTTTGGTTCTTTAGCAACTTTGGGACAAAGTTTTTACTGTTATTTTACCGAGCTTCCTCATAACCAAGGGTTTTATTGCACTGTTTCCAGGGGCTTCGTTGGAGAAATAACACTTCTTCAATGCATTGCAAATATGGTGGTCCACTGTATATATATAGTATATGGGATTCCTGGTAAATTCAACAGTTATTTCTTAGAGTGCATGAGGATGGGCTGGGGGTATGTGTGAAGCTGGGAGGTGTAGGGGGGAGCAACTGGTGGCTGCATTCAATGGCAGGACTAATGCAGTCATGTCCATTAATGCAAACCTATTCTGTTTCAACCATCAGAAAGGCTGGATCGGGGACACGCATGCAAACATGTTCATTACTGCGCTTTCCGTCTGTTGCTTTTTTTTTTTGTTTTTTTTTTTTAAAATGACATCATGAGGAAACCATACTGAACAGCAAAAAGAAAAGTGAATGAGAATATAATCTCACTGTTATCGATGTATACTTCTGCGTCACATAAGGCAGATTCTTCATAATATTGGTTTTGTTAGGATTATGTAGTCATGATAAGGCAACAGTGGCGGATTTAGGCTTTGGGGGATTTGGTGCTTCATGCTTTTGTGTCTGTACTTAAGAGCCTACCTTATTCCCTGATGCCACCAATTTGCCGCAGAAATAGGGGTTCTGTCGTCTCCTTTTACCTAAAGGAGGGGGCGGGACCCGGCCTTTCCAATGCTAATGACATGAATGAGCCATGATGAAAATTTCCATCAGAAGGATATTTCTCAAGGTGGTACGACTGCAAACATCCACTACTATTTGAAACCCTCAAAATCAGAGTGTATGCTCTTAGGTATGTACACTACCACTGCTCTTGATGTAGAGCACTTAATGTAGTAATTACATAGGATTTGGTAGAGCAGTCACACCAGTATAATCATTAGTGACCACTTGATGCAGGGTCGGAATGATATTAGAGTGAGGGATTTCACCTCGTTTTGAAGGGTTCTAGTCGTACCCTCTTGAGGATTGCCTTCCAGGACGTAGTCTTGTGTAACAACATCTGTGTTGCAGGCCCCTCTGGTTGATCTAGGGTAGGTCACCAGATTCAGTCTGACCATACTTGAAATATCAATACATTGTAGTTATAAAAAGATTTTAAAATCTTCTACACAAATTCATAAGTATATAACCAACATAAGGTAATGAAAGATCTACCCCAGGTTAGCTCCTACCCCACATTTAAACTAGTTTTATGTTAAAGGAGTACTTTGTTTGGGTTGAGTTGAGTTGAAGAAATTGTTTGACACCAAACGGTACATCCAGACAATGCACGGACAAAACAGGGTTCCAGGCAAAGAGCTAACTCTACTTCATCTAGTAAAAACAGGACAAATCATACGAGAAGGTAAAGTCGATCCTATAGAAATAATAGTTTTGTTTATATAGCCATATCTAAATGATGTTATAAAACAGCCAGTAGTGCGCTGTTGCACTATAGAAGTGGCCTTGAGTGCATTATAACAGTGTAGTGCATGCATGAGCAAGGTCAAGGCAGCTGATAACAAGTTGAGGACCATTAATTGGTCTAGAAATACATTGATTGGTTGATTTATTGTTTGGAAGGTGATGTACAAGGTTTTATCAAGACAATAGCAACTGTTTCTTCACATCTTGACTGCCTTTCACCCTATAATGCACTCAGATGCATTTGTGCATTATAGAACAACAGACAGTCTCAATGTAAAGAAAATCATTGTCTATTCTCTAATTAAAGGACATGTTAAGAGAGTTCTCTGGGTACAGAGGGAGCTGTACAGTACATGTGTGTGTTCATGTCTGTATTATTGTGAGGCAGGTAAAGGTGTGCATGATGAACATTTATGACCTCCTCCAGTACCTCCACTGTGCGTGCACCTTCCCACCTGTACCACTCTGTTGATACATGTGAGACCCCCTACTCATCCCCCTCCATCCCCTGGAGCAGAGAGGAGGCTTAAACTAGGGTTCTGTGGGGGTTGTTTCAGAAGCCGAAGATACTAATTGTCATAAAATATCTTGTTTCTAAGACCAGATTAATTTACAATCACTCGTATCTCATTCCTGTCACGTAGATACCAAGGGCGGATCCAGAAGGGGTGGTCAAGGGGAGGCACAGCCAATAAAAAATTGGTCATGGGGGCACAGCCAGGGTCCGGTCCCACATTTCCTTTACTTAAGAGTTCAATCAAGGCCCAATGTCAGGGGGTCTAGAGGAGGAGCACGTGCCCCCGAGGCCACCCCCTGGATCCGCTACTGGATACAATAGAATATCTATGCCCTTTTTAGAAATAAATAACGGCTATTCTGAGTCTGTAGCTGCTCTTAAAACTGCTTTCACATTTTAGTATGACCAATGGTGAAACTTGTGAAACACTCCACAGATCCACCTCTATGTAGCTACACAACAGGTACAGCAGTCAGCCTCAGGCTCCAAGCCCACCCACTAAAGGTAGACACAGGTGAGTACATGCAGAAGCAGGGAATCCCCCCTGATCCCATTGAAATACCCACATGACGATCAATAAATATTTAGGTACTTTCAGCTGGCTGAAAACCAATGTGTGTAGAATAGGCCCAAAGCAATCAAAATGGGCATTTTACTATGTTTTTGTGGACTTTCTGTCGTCGGCAAAAACAATATATGAAAACTCTGGATTCCTGCATGATATATAGATTTGCATTTTTGTCATTATATTGTTTGCAAATTTATATAGATATGGATGACAGTTTTCCTTAACAATAATGGTTTGCACTTCTGGATATGATGGTGGTATATTCAACAGCATTGCCTTTGAATACTCTGGGTAGACGTGTAGCAGTTACAATCTCTCAGCCGACAGCACTATTTGAAAGGACAGGCAATTTGTTTGTCTCGCCACTTAATTGTGTATCCCGCATGAGTCAGAAGATAGTCATCCTTGCTTTAGAGAAATTGTGATGTGGTAGTTTTTAAACTAAGGGGTGAGTGGTACGGAGGAGGGCGGCTTCTCCAAGGACATTTGATCGGAGGGATCGTCTGACCCGGATATAAGAATGTTGTGCACTTCCGGGTTGGATGGGTGCACCCATTTCCGGTGTGGAAGACGCTCCGCTGAACACGGGATGTAGGCGGGGCACACGATAAGTGGGCGTGTCCAATATGGTCACGTGACTAGTGCGACCAAGTATGGGCCGTCAATAGAGAGCTGACTGAAATATACACAATATAAATATGGACAAGGTTTGATACCTTGGATAGGGGCAACAGAGAAAGCCCCTCACTCTCATACATATTATTATCCCATAGCTGCATTGAAACATGTGATACTGTATGTTGTGGAATGGCACACTCTTTCAACCATTTTAGACTCTTCTTAAACCTTCTGAAGCAAATTGCAATGTCAAACAACAGAAGGTCCCAAGAATTGTAGCAAACTGTGCCGTAATATTCCCACTTCTACTAAAGCAAACCCTTGGAAATGGGAAAAAGACAAAAAGCTGTGATTGCTTATGTCAGTTTTGGCTTTTCCCCAAAGGCGGTTTTAGCTTTCCGAATCCAGAGAGCATCAACTGATCATTGTTTTGTCAGATTACCCGCGGCTGGTAGGGGGGCTCCGTCAAGTGAATTAATGAAGATCACTTGAGAATGTCGGAGTGTACTGGAAAAATAATTAGTTGGTCGATGGCATGGGCTAGGCCTCCTACTGGTATGGATCACCGAAACAGACCGAAACTGTGTCATTCCTATGGTATCTATACATGCTATTAACTGGTCATGTATTCCCCTTATCAGTTAGATTATAATTACCCTATATATAAAAAAGGGCTGGTTCGTCGCTGGTCCCCACCCCATTTAAATAAGCTTGACTGCATGCCAGGAACAGATAAACCAAAAGAGACTAGGAAAGTCTGTGTACTTTTTTCAAAGTTAACTCGATTTGTCTCTCGATTTTTAGTTTATTTAATATTTGTAGGTTCCTTCCTGTGATAAAACTCGTTCTCATTCAAAAGTTTCCTTACTTTCAATTGTAATTAACAGAAAGTCATTGCAAAATATGCATACTCTCGCCAGTGTGCCTGACAACCTGTGCAAAAGATTTCCAAAGTGTCCGCCATTTTTTTTTTCGGCCAACATTACAATTAAACAACACATCTCTATTGAAAAGTTGGTTACTTATAACATTAATGCAAAGTTATCGTCCTTATCTTAAGGTTTCATGAAGTTTGTATTAAAGAAATCGAAATAAATGAGTTATGAGGGAAACGACTTCCCAATCGGTAAACAAGCGAAGCTATGGCAACGATATGGGTCAGAGGAACGCTGCCACCTCAGGGACGTTTCCCACGCTACTTTGTACACCTGAGACCCGGGAGCTGAGATCTGGAGACGTAGCCATGGTGGGGGGGGGGTAGAGAGGAGGGGTGGTACTAGAGACGGGCTGATATGGCTAGTGCCCTCCCCCGGTAGTGCCGAAGAAGGCACTAGTACCATTATAAAATTGATGAAATTACATTTATCTGAGATATGTATGTCTGATGTTTTTGACAGATGTAGCTGATGTTTTCAGTAAGACATTATACCATCCTTTATGGTTCATTTTCATATACTACTCATATGGAGTTTCATGATACGTTCCAATAAACTTATGTTTACGATGATATTAATATCCTTATTTTCATCGATGTTTATAACTTGTAAATGTATGGATCAGCAAAACTAACTAACTAGTACTTGTTCAGGGGTTAATGCCCTGGGGGTATTTTCCCGACACTATTTGCACCATACAGTCATGAATCACCAGTTTCATTGCGTACAAAGACAGGACATTTGAAGCAGAAATACCACAACTATCGAATATATACACGAATGCCAAAACCCCTCGATTTTCAAAGGCCATTAATACATCATTCATTATACATGTACTTTGTGTGGTGGACAGGTTATCCTTTTAGGGGCCGCTTATACAGGAGTGCATCATGCCCATTGGTCGTCATGATGCACTAATGAAATGCTGGCGAGTCCACTTGCCAGCACTTCTTTTGAGCATCATGCCAACCCTACAAGACTGCATCAACCCTGTATGGTCATGATGGATTATATTAACCCTGATCCTGTATGGTCATGATGGGTTAAAGTAACCCTGATCCTGTATGGTCATAATGATGGATTTAAGTAACCCTGATCCTGTATGGTCATAATGATGGATTTAAGTAACTCTGATCCTGTATGGTCATAATGATGGATTTAAGTAACCCTGATCCTGTATGGTCATAATGATGGATTTAAGTAACCCTGATCCTGTATGGTCATAATGATGGATTTAAGTAACCCTGATCCTGTATGGTCATAATGATGGATTTAAGTAACCCTGATCCTGTATGGTCATGATGGATTAAAGTAACCCTGACGAGTTACTTGCCATGGTCGCACACATGCATCAGGACGACCAATAGGCATAATGCATTATTGCAGCACAGTATCAACCCTGTAGGCATAAATGTAGTCCTGGTGAGTTACTCGCCATAAATGGAGTCCTTGTGAGTTACTCGCCATAAATGTAGTCCTGGTGAGTTACTCGCCAGGGCTGCAGATCATGCATCATGACAACCAACCAGCATGATGCCTCAATGCATTAGCAGCCCTTAAAGGGATATCATTCATTATAAATCTCCTTTTGTCTATGTTGTAGTAAATATCTATAAATACAATGTACACACATGTGTAGACCTGATAGTCAGACTGTTGTACTAACTACCTCTCTGTCTATTATTGAGGCCTGGGCTCGCCCTATTCAAATATTCCCTTTCACGAACCACTTTATCCATTAATTCTACATGATGGTAATCGCAGAATACTGCCAAACATTTACACCATCCATTGGACCCTACAGGAGGGGATTTGGCAATGTAGACGGGAGTGCAAATAGGGTGCAAGTATTAATGAGGTGTTAGAAAGATTTATGCAACTTCATAAGATGGTAAGGGGGACAGATAAAGGCAGGCTATATTGACGAATGCGCATGCTATGATCCCCTCTGTGTCCTCTAAAAACAAGCAGAGAAAAAGTTGTAAAGCATCCTCTATTGTTCTTATCTTGGCACTTAATCGTTAATTTCCCAATTAATCAGAGTCATAAAGGGGTAGGTGGGTGGGAGGGGCTGCCTCTGAAGTGACGGGTGTCGATAGGTGTTTAAATAGCAACCGTAGGGAGCCACTGGTTTCATAGGTTGCCTGTTTATAAGTGTACTTTCTGCACATTTGGAGACCAGCATGGATCATTGACTTGCTTCTACATTGGAATAGCCACTCTAGATTGTCACCATGAGCAGCTCCCCCTCAGCCTGGCCCCAATACAGGAACGCCTCATTCCCACCTCCACTTGTTGCGTATGAATAAACAATGGCGGACATTAATCTCTCCTCCATAGCGTTCTATTTGCCCATCACCTGCCTCCACAACAGTGTTTGTCCAAAACATTTTCCACCAGAATTAAGCTGGAAGGAATGTGATTAGGTGGTACTGGTGGAGAAATGGTCGGCAGTTATTATGGCCTTGAGTGGTGGCGGTGACAGTATTAGCACGTCACCACTATCTACCGACACCCGTCACTTCAGAGACACCCCCTCCCACCCAGCTACCCGTTTATGACTGTGATTAATTGGGAAACTAACGATTAAGCGTCAGCATAAGAACAATAGAGGATTCTTCACAACTTTTTCTCTATTGCTTGTTTTAGAGGAGAAGGCACACATATGAACACTTCTCTATGCAATCACAATCCATAAGGAAGTTCAACTTCAGGATTCTTTATGAATGGAAAACTACAGTGATATACCTTTCCAACACAACACAAAATTGTTTGACAATGCATATGATGCTATCCCCACTGCCTCCCTCTGTCCCACAGGCACAAATACCTATCGATTCTGAAAGTTCTATCACATTGAATTTGGTTGGGAGCAGACCTGCTTTCCATTTTCTCTAGTAACATGAAATTAAATTTAGACTTCAATATTGAAAGTATAATAATTATTCACAGTTAAAGGAGAAACAGTGTTTCAATTTACAGAGGTTCACCTCAATAACAAATAATATTGCAGTACGTCGAGCTCATCACTGTATTAGCACTTAAGGTGTCATACCATTACATTTATTGATATCCTCAGTTTATATTTACTAAAAGTTTGTTACATGGTAGGTGTGTGCAGTATGTCACATTTGTCACCTTCGTATTTCAAGATATTTAACTACTGCATGGCGGTATAACAAGAATGTATATCTTGCAGTTTTTTTTTGTGAAGTGAATAGTTTCTGCCATAGGAATTTGGTGTACGGCAATGCAGGTACTTAGGTGGGAGATGTAGATAAAAGGTGGTAGAATGCCTATATATATAGGCTGGAGGCAGGAGCTCCAGTAGGCCCGCCATTACTTGATCTGATACCTGTGGGGTGTTTCAGAAGCCGGACATGATAATGAACATTAAATATCTGTTTCTAAAACTGTTAGATTCTAAACTTACAACTGCAACCATTATCATCTCTCGCCAGTCATATAGCTATAGACACAGTAAGATAATGGTAACGCTTTAGAAACACATGCAGTTATAAGCCTACAATCACTATTAAAACTGCAATAGTATCTTCTTATGACTGGTTGTAAACATTATCTGCTTCTGCAGTAAATAAGCATTATTTACCAATGAAAAAGTAAATTTCTGACTGGTCAATAATACATCCCGCTACTTTCTTATATGTGATTTACCCAAAGATTCTGCAGTGAACAAATGAATAAAGGGAAGTATCTGATTGATAGATAATGCATTCCGCTTCCCTCCTATACCCAGGAAGGTAAGGGTGTGCGGCGGGTCATCATCTGTTGAACACAACAGGCAATATGGGCCATAGGATCAATGTCTCCCATCACGTCAAATGAATCCTACCAGGCCCAGCCTCCTCATATGAATAATGCATAGACTTGTAGCAAACCACCTCTGGCTCGCCCAGCACGTGCACAGAACCCAGCTGCCGACTTTAATTCCTTCCTTGATTAGGCTGTCGCTGCCTGCACGAGATTGTATCTTTGTTTCAGAATCAATCTAATTCCTTCAGTCTGAAAGGGTCCATACTAGAAGCCTTCCCTTCTCCTCTGGACCTCAGTGATGGCTACGCCCACACAATTGGCACAGATTCCAGCAGCGCTTCGCGAAACAGGTGGGGATTCTGTTCAATCTGTGTCTTAACCCTTTATGGGTCGCATCATCCCTTTTGGTCGCCATGATGCACCAATGAAAACCTTGCGGGTTTACTAACCAGCACTTGATTGTGCATCACACCAAGCATCTGGCAATGTATTGGCCCCATAGGGCCGGCACGATGCATTAATGTACTGTCGGCCTGTAGAGGGTTTAGTTTCGACCTTCCTTCATATAGAATAGATAGTGTTACTGAAGCTACACTGACGGAAAAAAGACCATCGGCCTGAGTTTCACCTAGTCTCTGGCGCTGCCTGAGTATCATGAGAGCCTCTGCTAGAGGCTCTCCTCTGACATACCATACTCATACTGAGCCTGCTTCAATGCCACACATTGGGAAAAAGGATCAGCATGAGTATGGCACAAGGCTCAGGCATGGTGCCATACTCAGTCCGAATCTAATTGAATACTCCAGCAAAGCAGGGGTCTAGCCCCTACACTGATGTCTGAGATTATATCATATCCTAGCACCAACCACACCATGTGCCTCATTAGCTCAGTTGATATGGCACTGAACTCTGCATCTGAAGTTCAAGCCCTATTGATAATTTTTGTAAAGTCAATGTTATTGCTACAATGTGAGCATGAATATGCATTCATAATGGGTTTGTGAGAAAATGTTTCCCTATTAAGCCCCCCCCCCTTCACCCATTCTTGCACATACTCAATATCCTTTCTATTATCCTCTAGTCCTTGGAACCATGATATCTAAGAATATTATCTTATCTATATAGGAATATAATAGGAATTAATCACTAAAACATTTAGAGTATGATCACATCTTTGCAGTAAATGTAAAAGTGACATATGGTCCCAGGCATATTTCTAATGTTTTGGGGCTTGGAAAAAAGTAGAATACCAGCTTTCAACACACAGAGGGAGCAGATCATATGAGACTTCAAGTGGAGATCTTTCAGCACAGTCAAGATGGTGTAGTGGTAACATGTTTACCTTCATATGAGAAGGTCCTAAGTTCGATTTCAGCCCAGGGATGCTCTTCAAAAGCTGCAAGTTTTTAACCCGAAATTTTTGTTATGCAAACGATTTATTTTCTTGCTATTTTCTGACTGGGCAGATGTTGAGAATTCTGTCAGGAAGCATCTATTTGAATTAGTTACAAATTTAGGTCTTCGAAAAAATACACGGCAATAGATGAGATGTTTCCTATTAAACTGAAAAAAAAGAAAAATGTTTCTCAGCACCACCGAGACTTGAACCTGAGACCCCTCACATGCAAAGCAAGAGTCCTACCACTGTGCCACCTCGACAACGGGTGAGCCAGGTTGCAATAGGCATATAAGTAGGACCGTGCCATACTTACTGAGGACATTGTGGACATTTGTCCTTACTATGGGCATTTTTCCTTACTATGGTCACTCCAGTCTGTGTTTCCTATTAGTTTACTGGGCCTCATATGACCAATGACATCTCACTGTAGTAGGTCTATGGTTGAAATATCATATTGATAGTGCCACTTTCAACACCTGTCCCGCTAGCACAGATAGGAGCACAAAGGAGTCACAATAAGGAGGTACCCGGTTCAAATCCCACCAAGGAGCAATAAGGACACTGAAACCAGGAATGCACAAACTATTCATCGATTAATTAGACTGCCTTAGGAAGTTGAATGTTTGACCATCTGAAATCCTTGTGTGTATGAAATAATGGGCTTTTGTCATACGGTGACCTTAATTTCTATATTTCTTTATAGTGTTAAAAAATCACTTATGTGTTGGGCTTAATACACCCTACAGCTTAGTAGTTCAATAAGGGCTACAAATGCAGGGCTACATAACCATTACAATTTAGACTCTCTGTAAGCCCTACAATGCAGTGTTGATTATTAACTCATTAAGCAGGGTTGTGCCCACAGGGTGGTGTTGCTGGACTCACTCTGAAGGTAGAATCCAGCAAATTGTGACCCTATGTATTGGGATACTCTGGCAGTGCATTACACCATTGGTAAGAAAGACTCCTGTAATGTTGGAGCCTGTTCAGGTAGGATCCAACATTGCCTGACCCTCTTCATACAGATACTCAGGCAATGTCCTATTCTCTTCTATTATGGTACTCCAGTTTACCCTGAGCCTGTCTCTAAAGAGACTCCTGCACTGTAAGAGTAGGGCAGTAGAGAGGGTACAGCTAGGCCATAAACAACCTAGAGTAGAGTGTCAGGTATTGCTGGAGTATGCCTACACCCTAGGCTCACCCTGAGTATCACAATATACTCATTTTGGCGACATTTGCCTGAGGCTAACATTAGACTCACGGTGAGTATCAATATTTTCTCTGTGTATCAGCCTGTCTGGGGGCAATTCTCAATAATGTTGTCTAGCACTATATTGAGAAATGCCCCACTGTTTTTTTTTTAGTTTTTTTTTTATATAAGCACTATTTCGGGGTATTCCAAACAAACTAACATATGTGTTAAGAGGTGGCATCTACGAAGTTGAATACGCTCATGAATACAAATAGGTATACATTAGGAACTAGCAGATATACTTCTCAATTATGTTAATAACAATTATTGAGAAATGCATTCCAGACAAAAGACGCACTATACTGTCTGGTTGGCGCATTATGAGGATACGTAAATCTTTCTGCTTGTTTCACACGTTGAATTGTCTCACCATACAAAATGCACTAATATTCCCATACTCTAAGTGTACTTCTGTCTAATGTATGCTGATTTAGTAAAAAATACCCCGGAGATGGTCTTATAGGCAAAAATTGGTATGCTTAGGGTCCCCCAGAGGCCAATGTCATGGTCTATGTCAGCGTACAGGCCTCCAATACATTTCTACTCACGTGGCTGTAGAACACCCTCCTCTTTAGTTATTTCCATTACTGTCCCACCACTTTCCTCTGGCCACAATCACTCACTCCAATGTCTCCCTGCAGCCGTGATATTGTAGATGTGTTACTATGGATAACCATGCCTTGTCCTGTTCCCAATCATGCAGATACCTTGATGGGTGGCCGGGCTCGTTGATAAGGGGCACATGCAGTGATCAGGGGTGCCGTATCTCTACTGTAGTTTTCCTCCAGGGGCCAGCACAGAGTGAGCTAGAGCATTGGGTTAGCATATTAAGGGCATATTATGAACAGGACTCTGGAGGTTATTTCTTAACATACTTTGATCAATTGCAACTTTGAAGTCGTAGCAAAGGTCCATAAAGAATAGCACTGATATTTTCAGTCGTAGGGCTGTTCGCAATCGTAGTACCCTCAGAATTGACCTCCTGAATACTGATGGTACATGATAGAAGGGCTGTTATAGGGCTTGTAAGTGGAGCATGTAGAGTGCAGATGCTGCGCCCCTTTCCTCCTTGAACATTTCCTTCTTTAACCTTGTCACTTTCAGTTATACCATTTATTGTTGCAGCCACTGTCACCTTCTGCTGAGAGATAAAAAATGGGGGATTTTCAGGGCACGCTTAGCTGCAGAGTGGTATTACTGCCTACTTCAATTAATAACATCTTCTTGTCTTGTGAGAGAAGAGGAGACAGACACTCAGCACGCTACACTCTGAGAAATGACTGTTGAATCTCCAAGGCATCCTCATAAACCCTACATTGAATCACCACATCGTTGCCTTAGTGCAAGAAGGTTGTCACTGACATTTTAACAAAATTGAATTTTCTTCTGATTTAACTCTCACTGATCCTTATCTACCTTCTTCTAAAAAAGTACTGAAGCTCTGTCTTTGATATGTGCGCCTTCAGGTCACATAGCAATAAGACAGTGTCCACTTTGTGCTATAGTAATAATTATTGTAACCTTTCTTTTGCCTCTCATTCAAAACGTGAAAAATGCAGTTACAATCTTCTGGCATTAAAGCGACAATATACAACTTATGATGCAGTGAAACAGTGCAATTTCTTCAATGAAGCCTCAGAGGGAAATATTCTAAAGCATTGTGTTATAAGGACTCTCTGCAAAATAGCAGTGCAAAGTCTGTCCCAATGTTTCCAGAGAAATGACGTTATTTTGGCAGCATCCTTTTACAGTGTAGTCGAGTGGAGGGGATCAAGGCGAGGAAAGGAGAGGCAATACGATGCTCAGAGCTGACATGGTAATTGGGAATGAGATTGCTGCTCCTAAACGGTCTGCAATGCAAATAGATATCTAATGCAAAATGTATCTGATTTTCCCAGTCGCCTGCCTTCTTTTTTGCAGGTAATTGAGGTAAGTGGATGTGACAAAACGCCATGACATTGTCATGGCAGCAACATGTGGAGGGAGTACGTACTGGGAGAAAGGTCTTTGAGGTCATGGGAGGGGTTGGTCCAGAACAATATTCCTTTTGTATTGTGTCAAAGAATTCACAGAGAAAGTATCGTCCATCTATGGTCACTGCAATCTTTTCATACAATTGTATCTGCACCATAGATTTATACTGTCTTGTACAAATCTAATGCAATATTATCGGTTTCCCCATCACTGAGTCAGTCCGTTTAGACAATGAGCTAATCTGGGTTTAAATTTCAACCCTATGAGTTATGACTTTCTGACAACCATTTTATGAGAGCCTGCATAGTGTATGGCTAGACCAATTGGCCAACAAGTGTGATTCATGTTCTAAATTTCATGTAAAGGTAGGTAGGACTTTATTTCTGTTTGTTAAGGAAATTCCTAATATGCACTTTAATATACCTAACTGTTTATATGCCCAAAGACTGTTAGTTACACCAAATCTATCATAACCAAATAACAGATATAGATCTATCGTTACTGGTACCTAAGTGACTGCATAGTACTAGCCCCTTGTAAATTAGACAGCTAGACACCTCCCTTTACTTCAACCATGTGACCAGCTAGGGCCCAGGGGGCTGCAAGACCAGCCTGCAAAGTAGGCCTGAAACTCGCCAAAAGCCTACGCCTCCCTACTATTAGCACTTTGGAGAGGAAGGGTAAGGGTCTTCCTCCGATCCCCCTTGGACTGGAGAAAGTGAAATAGATCGAAAGGCTTAGAGCTGGGTGTAGTACCTACCCCTGGCTCCAGCCATGAAGAGCCGCAGGCATAAAAGAAACATAGTCCTGTCAATAACATTGGAATTCAGGGTATGGGTAAAGCAGGACATGAAGGGGCTGTGATGTATGTTTATATAGATACCTGCACTCAGGCAGGGGCCTCAAGCAGTGGTTATAACTCAGGGTCACTACATATGCAGGTTTGGCGGATCTATGTTGCTATAGGGATGTTCATTCAGGGCCCTACATACAAGGAAAGGCAATGTACTATGTGTAAGGAAAGGCAAAAAAAACAAAAAAAAACTTTGTTTCAAATCTATGACTTTTATGTACTTTTATGCCAGAAGTGCCCTAGCTATTGTCTTCTCTTTGCAAGAGAAACCCTGTGGAATGCTCCATAGAAAGGGTAAGATTCATCGTACGTCCTGCCCTTCCCCCAGCCAAAATACATACTGACATGAAACGACAGTAATATATACTTCCATATAATTGTACCTGTCTGATAGCCTGTTCAATCAATATAGAGGTACTTTTCTGACTCTATTAACCTCCAAATCGAATCAGAAGAAGCAATTCAGCAGAAAATCCACCCAATTCACAACAAGCCCTCGGAGAATGCATACATCCATACAATAGGCAATCCCAGGCAGTACTATCATATACACCAGCAGCCATAAGATCTACATCCGGGGACTTACCGGAAGTAGCGGTCACTGTAGCGTCTCAGGCAGGGGCCATGTGGACAACATCCGACCCGCCCCCTACCGCCATATACCCCTTTCTTTAATACCCTGCGAGTTACCCTAACCCTTTGCCTCCCGATCCCCCTGGGCCAAGTCTTTTTTCCTACCCCACGTTCCGAATAGGAAGATCATTTCCTGAGGTATCCATCTCATTCCTCTCATTGTAAAAGAGAAACAAAACACAAAAACCATTTTGGCTTACTTGCTATAGTAAGGGTTCCTGTTTAGGTGTATACGTGGCCATGACAGTTCCCATCTTGGAACTTCATGCGTTATTCATATAGGTACCATACACCTAAACTGCATGCCATACCAGGAACAAGTCTCGTGTGAGATCACGGCCGGAAGATGCTATCAGCATGCACATGGTGCTCCTGGGAACCAGTCCAATCCCAATAGGTCACTGTATCATTCTCCAAATTTACCTTTAACACTACAAACCGTTTATGACTTTATGATTTGGAAAAAATTAATTTCATGCATGTATAAATTTATATAGTTCCAGTAGTAAGAATGGCCTGGAGGGTATTTCTCAACAAAGTACAACTAGACACAGCCACTATAGGCTCAGAATACCTCCAGAGCAATTAATCGTATACCAAATGGGCTACAGCACTACTTGTTCTAGTTGTAGATTATCTGCAACCTTTTCTAGGAATTGGTACGATTTTGTGTTGTGTAACTGAAAAATGTGATTATGATTGTACAAATCTGACGATTGTGATTGTACAAAGTGCCAATAATGCCGTGACACAATTGGTGGGCGACAAAATTCCCGACGACAAAAGCACTTTTATCGTCCATTCCCGATGAAAAACGGCTTTTGTCATCCATTTCCGATGATAATACCTAATACCTATAGTCCATTGGGCCTCTTTGGCCGACTTTTGTGTAGGGAGTATATGGCCAAAATTGGGCGAAGAGGCCCAGTGGACTATAGGTATTACATGTTTGATTTTTGCCGTCAGGAATGGACGACACAAGCCACTTTGTCGTCGGGAATGGACGACAAAAGTGCTTTTGTCGTCGGGAATTCTGTCGCTCACCAATTCTAGATAACGCCCTGTGGACACACAGCTTTAGGCCCAAATCGTTAATCGTTCTGAAACATACCCCTGGTACGTGTACAACATGAATATCTCAGTATGGTATATGCTAAGAAATGCCACCCAGAGTGGGTTTGGAAGGGGGGGGGGCATAAGGTGTTTAGGTCAATCAATACAAGGAAAGTGGCTGTAAAGTGGTCAGTAGACTAGTAAGATGGAGCGGCAACCCAGAAAGCAGACGACTTTTGAACAGAAAAGTAACTTTGCTATTGATCACTGGCCCCTATCTGTAAACATGGCTGACCGATTGCTGTTGGTCAGTAAGGGATCGGACGGAAACATCTCCTCTGTTTATGTCACAAGTAAGATATATGCCACCTATATTAGTTATTGCCGAAAGGTCTGCTTTCTTGAGGACCTGTGAGTAATAACCATATGGCAAGGCTCCCACCCCACGGTAAACAAGTTGATAGAAACGTGGATATGAAAGGGGAAGGAATTCTTCAAGAGGAACTTTCTCAATATGTTACGATTGCGCTCTTCAGGTCGAACCTAAAAGCAAAAAGAAAAAAAAAAAACAGAAAGAAGAAAAAGAAAGAAAGAAAAGGCAGAAAAAAATCTATGTTAATTGCAGTCGTAGGGTTGTAGCAAGGACAGAATGGAAAGATACTGTGTTTTTATCACTTAATAACGACAGACCTAATTCCTTACATTCTAGATTATTAGAATGGATTCTAGATTATTATTCTAATATCCTATGTGATAGAAAGTGTGGCCTTATGGATTTATGAATGTATATTTTGGAGGGTTTTATGTAACGTCCTAAAATACATAAAACCTTTAATAACCAGCAACATGATTCGAAATGCAAAGCTAAAAATGTGTTAGGCGGAATGGAGAGATAAGACTAGGACATGTTATCACATAAAAGTGCAGTATACTAGATATCCACCCCCGCACTGACCAAGTCGTATCTGCAATGGATTACATTGCCTCATAGATATGCCCCTTTGGATAACTACAATCATCTTTCCCGGCCAATAGATTGAGGAAATAATTCCAGTGGACTACAGAGTGTGAAATAGATCAGCCCTTGGATCCAGTAAAAATGGTGAAGTGACAGAAAGAATGAATTGGTCTCTCAATAATTACAAGTTTTATTCTCAACTCTATGGATTGGCAGTATGGTAATGCTAGAAGGCTAGCAGGAGGCTTGACCACTTATTATATGGCTAATATCGACGACATTATAGATTAGTACTACTTACGCCGTATTCAATGGGGGAGGGGGGTGGAATACGATCCTCGCATATTCAGCGGCGCCATTTTGAAATTTATACAGAGCTAATTAGTTTCGTATTTAGGTATGGTTATTAGAAGTTTTACGCAAAAAAAGAATGAGTGAACTAGTTAAATAATATGTTAGGAATTGTTTAAGGTATATCTATGTATTAGCGCCATATTAAAAAAGAAGATATTGCCATGCGCAAGGAACATTTATATCGAAACTAAAAGCAGCGGCTAGCTCTGTATCACGTTACCTACTTCTTCGAGCAAGGTGTCATGAAAACAAATCGGGATGACTTGACACATTGAAAAACAGTAAATATGTTTGTGTTTCTTTATTTTTAAAGCAAATTCATCCCATAGGGCCATATAATAAATGCAAATGTCCATTCCCATGAATAATTTTGCATCGTATTCACAGAGGTGAGGCGTCCATATTCAACGAGGCCTTATATTTAGGGTATATAAATTTCATGGCAAGTGCCAGAGAGTCGACTAAATAAAATGATATATGTATTTGTATAGTGTACATGTAAGCGTCTCATGTTTGATTCGATAATATTGATATATCATAAATCTTGGCTGCATGAAACCTGCAACTTTGTACAATATGAGGAGAGAGGTACGTGTTAAGGAAGGAGAGACTTCACCCTTTAAGGGCCCCTGATGCATTGTTGCATCATGCTCTTGGGTTGCCATGATGCATAAATGCAGCCCTGGTGAGTTACTCCCCGGGGCTACATTCATGCATCATGCTGACCCTACAGGGTTGAAACACTCGCACAGGGTCGGCATGATGCTCTAATGAAGTTCTGATGAGCAGGCTCCCCAGAACTTCATTGGTGCATCATGGCAATCAATGGCCATGATGCACTCCTGCATCAGCGACTGTCACAGGGTTAACCGATATATACACTATAACATTACCCCCTAGGCAGCTGCCACAGCCGCAGTGCCTCTTAAGGGCCAGTGACAGTATGCCTAATATATCCTGCACTTTAGATAAGATGTTCTATCTAAATGTTCAGCGTAACGCGCTCATGCGATTTATGCCCCTGTTACGTTGTTAGCTGGGCGGACCTCCTCGCGCCACGCCCCTTTTTCCCTTAAAGTTGGGTTATGAGCTAATCCAGGATCAATTCTCTATTTATTCATGTTGGTTATGACCTGGTAATGAGTAAAAAAAATTAAAGTCCTTTTTATAAATGCATAAATGTTCAGAAAACGTTGATAGGAGTAATTGTGGGGACTCACCAGAATTCCCCAGGTGGCTGAGAACTGCCGATACTATGTGTTGTACACTGTTATCCGAGTGATTTCTGATAGAGGGTCGCTTACACCAACAGTGGCAATTACAAGAAACATCCTTTATATCTGAATCTCAGAGGTTTCTACTTTTGAGGACATGTTCAAGTTCCAAGTATCAGTTTGTAATCCCATATAAGCAGATCATTAAGGAGGACATAGTAAAATGGTGGAAGATATAGGAATTAGAAATCTATGTATCATCAAGCATTACATGTATATATTTTTACAATTATTATGTGTTTAACAGTTACCTCCTGACCCATCTTTAGTCACAGGTCGCTGCATGCGTCATCACGATATACATATTTATGCATTAGACATCTAAAGTTACTCTTGACGACAGTGCTCATCACATCAAAAACATCCATGAAGCATATACTTTACATGTCAGAATGATATACGTGCTTACGTAATCGGTCTTCTCTGTCAAAGGAGGGCGTCTTACAAAAAGGTTGGGCACAGTTTAGTCGTCCTTGCTTTCAGAGTAGTCTATGCTGACGTAAGCCTGAAACAATATAGACTTTTTCTTTGTGTGCCAAAGGCTTCTCCTTGCTGATTTCTTTATATGAGATGCTGCTACACGACTCAGGTTATATAAGAATATTGGCAATAAGAGTTCATACATGTATGTACATGTATAAATGAGGCATATAATGTCATTGACGTAAAATATGAACTGCTGTATCGACCAACATGACTAAAGGATCGTGTTGGGGGTGAGTAATTTGAATCTGAAAGTTCTCAAAATCTCAGATGATATAGAACAGAGCTCTGTCCAATAAACATTTGAAAATATACATCAGAGTGAGAGAAACATTAATCCTAGGGCATAATATTGATTGGCAGTCATGAAATGTGGCCAACGCCATTTCAAATATTGCCTGGGATCAGACCGGGAATGAGGAAGGCTCAACTTCCTGTGAGCAATCCTGGTGTTGATATAAGGAACTAATACACCACCATGACCGGGAGGGGATGGTGTACCTAAAGGGCCAACAGAAATTTAAAAAAAAGGGAACTACTCAGATCAAAGTATCAAAATGTAATGTCATGCCAAGAAGAATTGATGACACAGCATATGCCTACCAAATATAACAGTTAACATAAACTTCATACAATCCCCCAGAGGACATTAGGGGGAACCAGAAGGACTAAATTCTTTAGGTGTAGATCTAGGTAGTGCTGCAGTGCAAAAATAATTAGCACTGAGTCTCTGATGTCTACTGAACCAATAGCCTGGTTTCATTCTTTGCTGATTTCCCTGTGTGCATTTAGCTGTGGATTGCATGGACTGTTCTCTGGCACTGAGCAGATGCTGACTGGGCAATGTTCAGCATCCACACTGAAAGAATAGAGTCTGCAAAGTGAGCTACATAAAACTAACAAGGCAAACTTGTCAAATTCAACCTGTTAGTGCATGCACAGTCTCTTCATAATGACACCTTCATGGCCTATCACTGACGTTAGGAAAAACAGTCTGTGCCAGACAAATTAAATTTGATAGGTTCTAACAGATTTATTTTATGCTATTCACTCAGGAGGCCCTAGCGACCCTACAATTTTCAGTGTCATATACCCCACCCTTCCCCACCACCAATACTACCATCACTCTCACACCCCATGCACCCCAAACCCCCCCACCCCTCACATCTCCCCCCCCCCCCCAGCAGTAGTAGTATCCAGGCAGTGGTCTGGGTTGCACAGACAGATCTATCGCCCTTGGAGTGACCCGGGCAGGCGGCTCTTTGATCATACAGGTATGATTAAAGGTAGTAGGCCACACCCTGCTTCATCAGGCTCGGCGTGCCCATATACCTATACACCTATACTCCGACCACCAGCGGGCTCCACCAGCAACAGACCAGGTGCGGCTATAGGTAGGTGCAATGGGAGCAGCAGCAGTCAGCAGTGGGGTGGTTCAGAAGCCAAAGATACAAATTGTCTTATAATGTCTGTTTCTAAGACTAATTTGTCCTACTAAAGTAAAGATCCAACTATTTATATCCCAGGCCACCCATAAAGAGAAATACAATAGAACAGGTGTACTCTTAGAAACGCCTGTTATTTGTAAGTCTGTAACTACTATTGAAACTGCTATCAAATCTTTTGATCTGGTATTAACAGTTGTAAACTATCTTCACAATCTTGGTATTGCCAGTTGTGAACATTACCAACTTGTGAAACATGCCATTGGTTGAGCCTTATCAGGGCCTTATGTATATGTTATGTGGGTGGAGGAAGGGCAGAGGTGTGGCTGCTTGGGTGTAGAAGAGGCAGTGTGGGGGCCTGCAGTCGATGCATGACACTATTCCCCAATACAGCGCACTGTGCCCCCCTCATATAGTATTCTGTGCCGCTACCTCAGGGCCTGCAGGCTGCCAGAGGCAGTGTGCAGGAGCAGCAATGGCAGTTGGGGAGGAGGGTGTTCAGTTCTTCTGGAGGTCATTTCTTAAAATGTTACGGCTGTTTCCCATCAAATCAGAGGGAGAACCATACCTGTATCGCCATTACATTCCTCGACTAGTGGTCAACAATGCTTGGACATGTATGACTGCTCTATTGAATCCTATCTGATGGCTACCTAGGTACTGAGCACCTGTAGGGGGCATTGCCTATGATCACTGATCAAAGTTTTGAGGGTTTCAAATCGTACTTGATGTGTGTAGTCGTAATACCTTAAGAAATGGCCTCCTGGTGAAGACATTGCATCTGTTGGACTGACTACTAGTAGCAATATCAGCATACTCTTGCACGTAGGCACCTCCAGAGACACCCCCCCCCCTCAGTTTCCACATCATATTGACAATCTATGCACTCACTTTATCTAAAGCATCACCACACCCTACTATCACCTATACACTTAATATGAGTGCTTATATATTTCTATACTACCCCTCTTTATTCAACATTATGGTATATAGATCCTCTCTCAGCAATAATGAACATGCTAGCTTCATTATTATTCTAGGGAGGGGAGGAATATTATGTCACTGTTAATTGTGGCCTCTTAGAGCAGACCAAGGCTATGTTTACTAATGAGGAAAGGTGGTATCCACTGGTTGCTTTCCAGCAAGGAATATCTGTAGATGTTAACAGATTCAAGGTGACCTGTCAAGCAAGGAGAAGGGATAACCCACCTAAGACCCACGGGCTACCGTTTTTGCTTGGCTGCTCATATTATATGATTGAATTGTCGATGCATCAACTAATGTATGTTGCACTGGACAACCATTGCATGGGCTGTGTCTGTGCTGGTTGGCAGTAATGGTGAAGGGGGCACTGGGCGAGGGAGGAGAGAGAGGGGAGAGGGGGCAGATGAAGCTGTGGAGAGTTGGGGAGGTGTGTGTGTGTGTATGTGTGTGTGTGTGGTGAGAGCTAGTATTAGCATCACTTACCTCACAGACTGTTGGTTGGGTGGAGGCTGTCTGCTGTCGGTGGTACCTACCGATGGTGGACCACCTACTAGACCGGCCACCACAATCTTCTCCTCCAGGAGCCGGTATGGGCGAGAACCTTCTGGAACAGGTGGCAAGATAAATTATGTCATGTTGATCTAAACAGACAATAGTGCGTCTGTGGTCTGCAATCCAAGGGGATGGTTGCTTCCTCCGCAGTATCAAAAAGAGGGAGGGTGCCAGACTGTAGGCCAGCAGATGTGTCTCGGGAAATGCTCGGCTGTGTATGTCTGTCAAGGGCGGGAGTGACTCGGCTAGATGTTCCAGTCACCCTGGGGCTGCGAGCAGCTCACCAGCAGGTCATCCCCAATAATGCATTGGCTGCCAGAAGTAGCAATAGTGTATCGGTATGGCGTCCACGTCCTCTTCCACAGGTATCATCATCCAAATTGGTACATGAGGCTTTTTATGGGGACTTCCAGTACTCAAAACTGCAGGGCATCAGTAGGAGGTGTAGTTCAGGAATCCATGTCTGTGCCACTATAGGTACTGTGTCTGTGAGCTGCTCACTGCAATGTTATAGTATACACCCTGTGCCACAGGAGCAGCTCTACTGCAGCAGACTCTTGTACTGTGCAGCAGAAGCAAACAAAGGACTGGCACCGGCCTTGTGCCGCCGTCTGTACCGCAGCAGTTGGAGGGAATCCCCGGTGTCTGGTCGGGTTGAGCTGCTCCTTGGTGGGTGAGCAGGAGGGGGTAGGAGGAGCAGTGTCAGCAGCAGGAAGGAGGGGGGTCTCGGAGTGACTCAGCAAACTCCAATATTAAATGCCTCAGACTCACACAGAGAATCTCCCAGTCCAGGCTGACCCTGTGCATGCGGTGGATGTTCACTGGGGGAGCTAGGGGACCAGCAGTTCCACTACAGCATGCATGCACCTCCACGGCAGCAACATCAACACCAGCAGCTACACATCAATATTGCTGATGCCGATGGATGGCCGGCCACTGGAGGCACTGCTCCTGTTGTTGGTGCACAGCTGCCACAAGATGGAGGCACGGCACGTGCGTCTCCTCCTCATGCCGTGCACAGTACAACGCGTGCAGCGCATCCTGCCGTGTGTGGCGTGGTACTGCTGATGTCCTGCAGGGGCCGCCACCGTGCAGGCAATGTCGCCAATTGCTCTATAGCCACTGCTGCTTAGAGTAATAGACGAGTTGAACAGTTCTATCTATAGATGATTGCTTGAGCCAAGGGGAGCACTTATATATATTTGAATGATTATCCATTTCTTGATATATAGACTAACACACACCCTAACCCTAACCCTGACCCGCCTCCCTTTCACATATACTACCTAGATGGTCAGGGGGCACAGTTTGAGAATTACATATGGGGGGTCATTTCATGACTTTTAAAGACAATCCTTTCCTTGAAAAGATCAGGCTGCCGCTGACTTGATTGTTCCATACTCAACGAAAAACTCACACTTGAAAGAAAAATCTTTCATGCCAATCTTTGAAATGTGTTTATTTTAAAATTTCCTCCATGTCTGGTTGTGTGTGAGAATATATCTTAAGAGTTATTTTATATTACGTGCATACTGCACGTTTTGAAATCAAAGCATTCATGTTCCTTTTTTTCTGTCATAAGCCCGAATGTTTCCAAAACAACTTCAATATCTGATAACCATTCGACTTATAAATTGCCTCCCAGCGCACTCATTTGAAAATTTTCACCTATATGCTACACCTCATAGGGGAGGCACCAGTTACTGACTGCTTTGTGCTTGTGACGTCTCATGCTGATGTTCAGGATCAGTATTATATTTTATTCGTACAAAGGGAAAGGGGTGATTATGACATTTTAAATTCCATTGAATATACTTTTGCTACAAAGGGCCTTTGGCATCTTGGGGCATAGGACTGGGGGTGTGGTGCTGGCTATTCAGTCACAAAAAGGGGGGAGGGTATATCTACCCCCCACCATTTGTCAAGACCTGATAATAAGGTACACAATAACCCCAAAACCTCAAATTAAATCAAATCTCAAAATGGATCAATATGGTAATGGGAGAGGGAAAACGACCAGAATAACCCCTCTGCACAAATACTAGTAAAGGTATTCACAGGCATTATAGGGCCATCTATACTGGACACTTCAAGGTGGCCACAGTGCCCTACCCCCATGACGATTTGCTTCCTACGCCCATATGCATATTGACATATATAGATATATAGAGGTCAATTCAGTCCCTGTCTCAATAAAGGCCCGCCAATATAAAACGTGACCAGGAGGGTATTGCTCGTATGCTAAATAGAGCTGTGAGTAGGTACCCTCTTTTCCATAGATGTTATGCTCTGCTTCACCATTCAACTTCCACTCACCATATGAGTCTGAAAGGGCACCTGCCTTGCTTAAAAATAGTGTGTGCTGCACTATGAGATACCTACTTTTGTCACACACTCTTTGAAGTTCTCTTGTGTTGACCACTTGTGTGCAACACAATAACAGTTAGGCCTACAAAGAAAGAGAATGTTGCAGGTGAGGCATAGGAGCAACACCCTACTGGGGGTTGTTGCACATAAGGTCAATTCTCACGAAAATGGAGCACACTGCCTGGGAAGGGAAAAATCGTGACCTTCTTGTATCATTACAATTTTCTCATTGCTAAAAGTTATTGGGCAATACAGATTCCTGACAAAATTGGGAACACTAATTGTGTAAATTGAAGATTTTATGACATTTCTTATGTGTTTTGAAGTGGACGTACATACTATGATGCATCCTATGCATGAGCAGACTAAATACTTGGCTTTAGTATCAAATAATAAGCAAGATATTAACTATTATTAGTCAATATAGCCTGAATAATAGTTGAAATGTGATATCTATCAATTCTATTGATCATGATTGAAGATGGGTTAACTTTGATTATACCCACTCTGGTGAGGGACCTACCCATGGCCATGTACCTACATACAGTGATGGACCATAGATTCTGCATGTCATGAGTAGAATGCATTAGGAAAGTAATTTGTTTTCCTGCACAAATTGATTGAATGGTCATCTGGCTATATTGAAAAGAAAACAACAACATTGCACCATCATCATGATTATTATTATATCCATTTTTAGCCTGAAACCAATCCATGGTGATGTACCTACGTACGGTGATGTTTCCATGGATTTGCTATATAATTTGTAGGGAAAGCACCCTTCATGTCTAATAATTTGCACATATATTCCCAAAACAAAGTATAATTTTGGGCTAGAAAATCTTTCATTAAATATTAACAGCATTTTTCTTATAATAGCTTTAGTGTACCTACATATGGTGATGCCAGTAGGTACACCAAATGCTTATCAGTGCTATAAATCATTGTCATGCATACGTTGGAAGATTTTCTGATTGACCCTATGTTCTTCCTATAAGATCTTTCAAATTGAGATATTTATCTATTCCAAATGAGTATTCTCCCTGCTGTCATATATAATACAGTGTACCTATGTACGGTGATGCAAAAGTTATACCACTGCATATTTCCTTTCAAGTCCCCCATAAATGTATTGAAAAATGATTTTTAAGTCATCAACATTTTCCTTTCATGATTCTACAATCATCCATACAATATTTTTTACTCTCTACTTTATATTCACCTTACATATGAAATCACAAGTATTTTATCATTTTTTCCATGCATTAAAACATTCAAAATACACACATTTCACCTAAATTGGCATAGATATCGATGGTAGACTTGTAAAAGTATGTACCCGAGGCAAGGCGATGCTAGTAGTAATGCAAAAGTGTGCATACAATAGCTATTTTCCCTCTTATTAAGTGTGTGTGGCATAAGAACGATATTGTGACCCTGTGCACCATTTTCGAGAGAATTGACCATTATAAGCTAAAGAGATCACTAACTAGGTACCCTATCATGTTAAAAAGTCACGCTCTGCTCCACCATTCAACTTGTACTCACGACATTAGACTGAAAGGCCATCTGCAATGCTTAACAAAAAGTGTTTATTACACTGGTACCTTACTGTTTGCTTCTCCCTTTAGTGCTTTTGTTTATACTTAAGGTGAACCTAATTTTTTTGGAGAGGTCATTTTCCCCGTCTGTGTGGGATAGCCCTACATCTAGTAGTCACCATTGATTCAGATTGCACTAGTATGACTGCACTACCAAACCCTATGGAATTGCGACATTAATTGGTTATAGTACATTTGCATATCCTACGATATTAAACCCACTCTGACTTTGAGTGTTCCAAATCGCAGTGGCTGTGTATAGTTGTACCATGTGGAGAGATGCCTTCCTTTGACTACACTGAAATTGTGGACCTCTAAAATTTAGTCACTATGGATTACACAACTATACTGAAGGCACTGTATCTCACTTATTCAAAGCATTGCCTCAGTAGTCGTATCTCAAAACGAGAGATCCTAACCCATCTTTAGAATAGATCATTGTAATAGTGACACAACTTAATCACTCAGTCATAATGTAGGGTATATCTTACATAGGTTCTTACAACAGGCGAAAAGCAACCGGCAAGTCCCACCAAATACTGTACTTCTGGCAACAGACCACACTGTAAAAAATAACTGTTGAATCTACCAGGGAAACTTGTAAAACAGTGAACCACCGTAATGATATAGCAGAGAGCCAGTGTAGTTTTTACAAGAAGCTCCAGGTGGCAGTATGATGCTACAAGGAATCTCTGTGAAAATAACGACATCTCTGTGAAAATAACGATGGATCTCTGGCAACTTTGGGACAAGGATTCCATTGTTATTTTGACGACATTCCTTTAACAGTGCAGGAAATTATAGCTTGTGAGTGGCAATCCACAGCAACTACAAAGGAATGAAGAGGTGTATATGGATGAGAATAGGATGATTAATGAGGTGAAACCAATGAAGCTCTAGCTCAGGTTCTTAAAACTGGTAACAACCAATTGTTAAATTAAAACTTTGCAACTGACAACAGACCAACAACTGCTTGCTGCCAGTTGTAAAATACAAAGAATTATGTAGGTGTAAAAATTAGGTAAGTGTCAAGTGAGTTTTATTTTCAGTGTGGTTGCACTTATACAACACCCCGTGCCACCTTTATGGCATTTCTCAAGATGCTAAGACTAGAACCATTCAAGCCATACCAGTACCATCCCCTACAGCATACATGTACAGAGTGATTATAATGTCTGCAGTCGTACCTCCTTACACTGTCCGCCCACCACGTGGAACTACAGTAGAGTCGTTATTATTCTGAAATACAGTTGTACCTCCTGTAGGTATGAACCCATATACCAGAAGTGCATTCTGGTGTAGGTACAGGTGGTTGTACTGCCTAATTATAGGGTTATATATGGCCTATTTACAGTTGCAGCTGAGAGTGTAGAGTTCAGTGCATTTTCACCAACCCCACTGTACACAGTAGAGCCCATATTTAGAAATGCCCTCCAGGGACCATTGTAGAACTTTATGTTCTGTGTAATGCCTTGCTACACACGACCCCACCTGACCTCTGGTCCTTATGACTGGTCGCTGATATAAGTGTGTTATAAAAGCAAATACAAGATAGGTTCGAGCTTTATGAATGCTCGTAGTCTATGAAATCAAAAACCAAGGTTCTATCGTAAATAGATGCCCTGCCAAAAGCGAGATGCTCCGGTCCCAGCTGTTTTCTCCAAACAGTTTCGGCCCAAGCAACGCAATAGTTTCAAATATCTTTATACCTTTCACATGGTCTGGTTTTTAGCTAGAATTGGCTGCAATAGACAGCCACAAGAAAGTCTCAACTGAAAGCCATCCACTCATTAGAATGTGTTTAGTAGGTTATTACTATTTCAGAAGCCTGTGGAAAGGCATAAAGCTTATCTAAGCATACGATTACTGTTGAGTTTTAATTAACAGCGGCTTTCTCAGCACTACATTTATACTCCTTCGGTGGACTTGGTTGAGGTAGGTCACTCCTTTGGACTAAAAGTAACTCACATCCCCAATCAAATTCACTTCCAGGATCGTGTTTCAATAGTTTCCACGACAGGATGGCCTCAAATCGTAGTGGGAGTTATGAGAAATGACTCCATACCAGTGACTACATAGTGAGCTACAGTACAGGCCTCGAAATAGAAGCTGCTATTTATTCAACTACTGACTCAATACCCACCACTATGAAGTCATAGCACCCAGTCATAGGAGCCACTATTTGCTACATAGTGACCAGTCATACCTCCTTCATGGTCTAGTATTCACTCCTGTGTTCAAATGAGCGTAGGGCTGCAGTAAGGGTCAAGTGATTTATTGCCAGGTGGGGGGGGGGGCTTGTTTATTATAGGGGGTTATTTTGAAAAAGACTTCCTTGGTGGGGGGGCAAACCCCATTAAAACCTTCACATTGGGGGGTCAAAACTAAAATATGGGCATTTTAAATACCTATCGCAATGCATCATTGCACGTGTGTATCTGATTTTTCTTTTTTTTGAGGGGGGGGGGCATTTTGTAAAATCAGTTCTTAGGGGGGCATTTTTGTCACAAAAAAAATCTGTACAACAATAATGTACAACAAAATTAATTGGAATAATCTTGCAAAATCAATAGATAAAAAATCCATAGATGTTATCATCCCACAATCTCTCAGAGGATGATTGAGGTCAGGGATGCTATATATAGGAAGGCTCCTCGACCTCTGTGAGTGGCCTGTGGTCAAGGCCTTTTGGATCTTTAGTCTATATAGAGAGAATATTTATATGATTACAAAGCAAAGAACACAGATTGGCTACATTTTAGCAAAGGAGTGCAGAGGGCAGCAGCTAAGGCTACCCACTAATTATTCACACAGAGGGCTATCATACAAGCACTGCTTATTGAGTCACTGCTCTGGTGGCTATTTAGCCAGTAGGCAGTACGATCACCCAGTAATGTAGCCAGCTATTTAGTCACTATGGCCAAAATCCTAAGATCAGCTGGTAAGATTTGGCCCATCTCCAGTCATAGCTGGCTGAACCTGTCGTAGAATCTATTGAAATAAGGTCCAGATGACATTAAGAAAATACAGGGGTGTCCCGAGCTATTTTCTGAGATATTCATACCTGAATTCTACAATAGGATAGTACAGGATCGACCATGATATACTTAAATGTCATGAAAGACAAACTAAATATTTGAATAACTTTCCCCAAAAAATACTTTTCATTATTCTTTATCAGGAAAATGTATTCTGAATACATGGTCCTATACCTTGTTTCAATAGATTCTACGACAGGTTCAGCCTGCTACGACTTGTGATGGGTCAAATCTTACCAGGTAATCTTAGGATTTTGGTCATAGTGACCAAATAGCTGGCTACATTACAGGAATGTGTTTCAATAGTTTCCACGACAGGTTCAGCCAGCTACGACTGGAGATGGGTCAAATCTTAACAGCTGATCTTAGGATTTTGGCCTTGGTGAATAAATAGCTGTCTACATTACTGGGTGATCGTACTGCCTGCTGGCTAAATAGCCACCACAGCAGTGACTCAATAAGGGATCCTGGTATGACAACCCTCCATGTAAATAATTAGTGGGTAGCCTTAGCTGCTGCCCTCTGCACTCCTTTGATCAAATGTACCCAATCTGGGCTCTTTACACTACTACCTATAACCCTGTGACCAGCGCCTTTGGTGCTGGGATGGCATTTTTTTTCTAAAGAATAAAATATAATTTTGAAAAGTGTGGTGTTTCACCTAAGGATTGAGTATTACATTATGCCTGTCATACCCAACCCTCATCTACCATGGCTTTATAATAATATTACAAAGGATATTACACCTAGCTGACACCTTAGCCCTACTATCAAGAAAGAATAACAGAGTGTACATTGTTTTAGATACAATTAGGTCATTAGATATAGATCTATCATATGTGATTTGAAAGGGAACTATCTAGAACAATTATACATCATTTGGGCTGGGGCCCTATTGATTTGACAGCCCTCCTACCCTGGTCCCTATTCAAGGGAGGCTGCTATTCAAGGCCCGGCTCCTATATGAGACATCACGGTAGTTACTGCAGCCCTTTGCTCATTTGAACACAGGAGTGCATACTAGACCATGAAGGAGGTATGACTGGTCACTATGTAGCCAATAGTGGCCCCCTATGACTGGGTGCTATGACTTCATAGTGGTGTGTATTGAGCCAGTAGTTGAATAAATAGCAACTGCTATTTTGAGGTCTCTACTGGAGCTCACTATGTAGTCACTGGTATGGAGTCATTTCTTACACCTCCAACTACGATTTGAGGGTGTCCAGTCATGGAAACTATTGAAACATGATCCTGGGTGATCGCACTGCCTGCTGGCTAAATAGCCACCACATCTGTGATTCAATAAGGGACCCTGGTATGACAGCCTTCTGTGTGAATAATTAGTGGGTACTCTTAGCTTCTGCCCTCTGCACTCCTTTGCTCAGATGTACCCAATCTGGGCACTTTACACTACTACCTGTAACCCTATGACCACTGCCTTTGGCCCTGGGAATATGGGTACGGGGGCAGGGGGTGGGGGGGGGCTGGATTTGATAAAGAGGATAAGGTAGACCTATACTGGCCACTCCCACTCCTTCATGCTCTGCGCACCCTGCGTCTCACTCCTACATCCTCAGTACCTGTATATCCTGCGTCTCACTCCTGTGGCGGGGGGGGGGTGGGGCAAATCTTTTTCAACCCGATGGGTGTGGGAATTATCTACCTGTTTTCAGACAAAGGCCCTCGTGTTACTTTAGGTCAAAATGGCAAACCCACCACCCCGACCCATTGTATCGTTTTTTCCCTGTTTTTTTCCCCTTTTTTTCTGCCTTTTGCGGCCTTGTTTTACCTCATAATATACAATGGAAAACCATATCCTGATTATAATCATGGTGCCACCAAGCCTACATGTCAATCTTCATTTCACACTGTAATAACATTGTGAGTTGTCCAGCAGCTAGGGTTATGATCTAAGAGATTTATAAGTGGGGATAACCAAGTGGGATCACCTATAATATCATTATATAGTTACTGCAGCCCTATGCACATTTGAACACAGAAGTGCAAACTAGACCATGAGGCAGGTATTACTGGTTACTATTTAGCCAATAGTGGCTCCTATGACTGGGTGCTATGACTTCATAGTGGTGGGTATTGAATCAGTAGTTGAATACATAGCAGCTGTTATTTTGAGGTCTGTACTGTAGCTTACTATGGAGTCACTGGTATGGAGTCATTTCTTATACCTCCCACTACGATTTGAGGCTGTCCTGTCATAGAAACTATTGAAACACGATCCTGGTCACTTTATATATTTTTGGTCACTTGAAAAAAAAAGTGAATCATTAATCCATCTGCATTCATGGGATATACAACCCCTGCACGCAGAGCAAAGCATGTCCTCAGTGGCCTAATCAGTTGAAGTGCCTGTGACTAGTGAGCACAAGCTCCCAGGATAGATCCCTGCTCATCTCAACTCTCCCAAGATGACTACAATTTCATAAAGTGTATCAAAAGCCATTGAGGGTGGGTCACTGCGCATAGACCTGCGCAAGTAATGTTTGGCATGGGAGTTACCCACCATAAACCCCTCATACAGTGACTTCACTGGTCACGATGAGAGGGCGAAATATGTTTATTTTCAGGATAAGTGAATTATCATGTGTATCCAGCTCAATGTAATTGCGCTTTGCTATTCATGAATCCAACTTAAAAAAAAGTATGGTTCAAGGTACCAGACACGACCAAGCAAAACACCTTTTCACGAGTTGCTTTGATATAATTCGACATATATGCCACTTGAGTTAAGTCACCACAAGATTACACCCCCATTACTATTCACGGACTACAGAGTGGTTAAATAAATGACTCCACTTGGTTCAATTCCACTTGGCGTCATGATGGATATGTCTAATTCTATAATGCATCAACTCGGCAGAGCTGCATATGTGTTTCTACAGGGGTTATGATACAAAAACAGCACTAGCACTGAATTGGTGCAGAATATCCTAATACTAGAGACATTATACTGCCCTTGAGGAGTTAGTTCCTATGTTAGTCTATATGGAGGATAGTTCCAAGGTACACAGCCAGATCAAACATGTGACACACACACACAAGTTCAATGTAACCCTAACCTGAACTTGTCCTATGCCAACTCAAGAATCCTTATATAGGTCGTGTTTTATTTCGGTTGACTATGAATACTTAGAGTTTACAGAAAGGAGATTTGAATCAATATTGATATTTGGTTGATTAGCTAATTTTTAAACACTGACGGAATGATATTTGGTAATTGAGGATGTTATGTGTTTCAGAAAGGCAGGAAGAAAAGGGATGGGAACCCCACACAAAGAGGTACCAATAAACTGTAGTTAAAGTTCGAGAAAGACAGGTTTCAGTTAATTCTGATAAAATGAACTTATGTTTTTTTGTTGTTTTTTTTTACATTACGGCTGTGGGTCAGATGCAACAAGTACAAGTGCTTTTACTTTTCAAACATACATTTCATTGTAGGATGTGATGTCATCCGGATGAGGTTCAGAAAATAGATAGGGTAGGATTTGCCCACCTGTAACGTATACGGCAACGTCTAGCCTACCATTTCCAGTCATTCTAGACGTTCACATTGCTGTACAAGTCGTGATCTTAACCTCTCTAATATTACCTAACAACGTGTGATATTGGTTACAATCACATGTAATACAGCCTTCACTTATGGACAAGGAAGGCTGGCTGGAAATTCGACTTAGATGGTAGCATCTCACCAGGTACACTGATGATTCTCAAATAACAAAAAAGAAAGAAACAGGTAGACAGGTGGATAAAAATAAGGCAGATCTTGAGCTGAGTCACGAAGCACCTATATTACATCTACAGGATCGTGTTTCAATAGTTTCAACGACAGGTTCAGCCAGCTACGACTGGAGATCGGTCAAATCTTAGCAGGTGATCTTAGGACTTTGGCCTTGGTGACTAAATAGCTGGCTACATTACTGGGTGATCATACTGCCTGCTGGCTAAATATCCACCACAGCAGTGACTAAATAAGGGATCCTGGTATGACAACCCTCCGTGTGAATAATTAGTGGGTAGCCTTAGCTGCTGCCCGCTGCACTCCTTTGCTCAAATGTACCCAATCTGGGCTCTTTCCACTACTACCTATAACCCTGTGGCCAGTGCCTTTGGCTCTGGGATGGCAGTTTTTTTTTTCCTAAAGAGTAAAATATCATTTGGAAAAGTGTGGTGTTTCACCTAAGAACTGAGCATTACATCCACACATGGGCCAACTATGTGGTTACTAGTATAGGGATTCGTATTTACTATGTACCAAGGTCTGTATGTATTCGAGACTGTTACTATGTACCATATCATGGTAGGATAGGCGCTCTTCAGGAGCGTCTCCTATGTCTCTCGTAAGAGGGTGTAAATAGAGCACTAGGCCTTACAAAGCTGTCATGCTTGTCATATCCCACCCTCACCAACCATGGCTTTCTAATAAAATTACAAAGGATATCACACCTAGCTTACACCTGAGCCCTACTATTAAGAAAGAATAACAGAGCGTACATTGTTTTAGATACAATTAGGTCATTAGATATAGATCTATCATATGTGATTTGAAAGGGAATTATCTAGAACAATGATTCATCATTTGGGCTGGGGGTCTCGGTTGTCTCTCTAAAACCACCTAAAACTGGCCCCACCAGGCCCCTATTCAAGGCCCGTCCCCTATTGATTTGACAGCCCTCCTACCCTGGCCCCTATTCAAGGGAGGCTTTAAATCTATGTAAGGCCTTCTGGAGATTTTACCCTCAGCATTTTCCAATCCTATAAGGCGCACTATCAGCTTATCCTCAGGTATAAGACGGGCCTTATACGCGGGGTAATAGGGGTATCATGGTAACAGTGGCAGATTTAGACGGGGCCATGGGGGCATGCCCCCTACTTTCGGCCAGTACTTTAGCGTTTGGTTGCATATTTTGGACCCTTTGATTTGCTCAAAAATAGAGTGTTCGTCCCCCTCCCATTGGATTGCGCCCCCTCCTTTTCCAAATGCTGGATCCGCCATACAGACTTACTGGCTGTAGAAGTTTGGTGCTGAATCAATACTGGTATCTTGTTGATCAGTATTGATTAATTTGCAATGGTGGTTATGCAGCATAATTATTTATATGCCCAATAGGTGAGGCCATATAAATCATTATGATGCTTTGCTCCTAATGTAACATTGCACAATAGCCATTGCGTCTTGTAAATTGTATTTGCTTACCGTGACTCTTTGATGGTACCTATCTATGGCACACTTGTAGTCTGTATGTGATATGCCATGAAGAAATCATATAAACAAGTCTAAATTAGTGTTTTAATTATAAAGGAGGTTAATGGGAGCGTTTGTAATGACTACACCCATTGCCCCAGTAGCTTTTTCCGTTAAACTTAACAAATCTGTACTTAAATGTAGTCCCAAATTGTTTCTGTCACACATACCTCTCTATTATCATTGTCTGGAGGTTTTATACTTTAGCCCTAATGTAATTTCTCTACTTATGACTCATTTGTATTTTCTGAAAGACTGGTAGTTTGTTTTTCTTGTACATAGTATATATGTCTCAAATTATGTGAGTTAACCGACCTACTGTCGTCATATACAAACGTCATCATGATTGTTCACTTTACCTTGGCATATACATTGTTTTTTTCTCTCTGTGGAGTCATAATAGTCCTTCTTTAATTACCATCGGCCTTCGCTCTTTCCTCGAAGCCCTTATATGGTATTTTTTCGGCCCCCGTCATGGCCAAAAAGTCAAGCGCGAATGTGCTCTTTTAACCTATAGTAACATGCAGGGTTTTCCACTGAAAACAGGTGAAATTATTTTGACCCCCCTTCTGAACCCCCAAATTCTGACCCACCTGGTCAAGGGGTCGAAAAAATTCTGACCCCCCCCCCTCAAACCCACCAGCCCCACCTTCTTGTTAAAAAATGATCACTCACTAACCTCTTTTATAATTAATTTTGTGATTAAGCTTGGACTGTGCGTTGCGTTTTCTGCAAGTCCGAATGTTGAGCTCTTTATCACCTCTTCCCTACCCAACCTCCGTCTGCAATGGATATAGCAGGAAGAAGAGGGGGAAAGGGGGGGGGAAGAAATTCACACTGTTGCCCTTAAAACATCTGTCTTCACTTCTTCATCCCTCATCTCCTATATATATAATATCATAATCGTGTCTCCCACAGTTCCGATGCCTTCCATTTTTCTTACGCTTTACCCTAGTAGTTGTTGTTCTGCATAATAATTTATCATTTTTCTTATGAACTTTCGTCTGCTTTCACCCTTCCAGGGGCGGGCACAGACAAATCCAGGACCTTCCCTCTTCCCCCTTCCCCAAGTTACCTACCGGCTCTTGTTACATCGCAAATCGCACGTAGCACACACAAACTAGTGACAGTGTGCATAGTTGTAGCTCTAGGTCCACTGGAGGGTGTTGCTCCTATGGTAAAAAGAAGAGCTGGCTAAAAATGCCTTGTTTCCAGTCCTTTCTTTTCATGTAGCTATAACTTGTCCCTTATGTTGCTCACAAGTGGTCATTCAAGTATGGTGCTAAAAAAGGGGGGATTTGAGTAGGTACCTAGTTGGGAGAAGTCAGTCAGTATAATAAACTATAGAGCGTGTGACATGACTAGGTACCTGGTAGGGCAGCTCTCTCTATTTTAAACAAGGCAGGTGACCTTTCAGACTAATGTGGTGAGTGCAAGTTGAATGGTGAAGCAGTGCATGACTTGTTTAGAAAAGAGAGCACATACTCACAGCTCTTTTTACAATAGGAGCAACACCCTCCCGGCCGCACATGTGTGTATAATACATGTGAGACTCTATATGCGTCATTGCAAAATGCCCAAGCTCCATTATATTCACACGATCATCAAGATGGATATTGCTAATGAGCTCAAAATTTGATGGGATCAATAAATCTGTTAATCATGCTCTCTTGATTACACATACCAGATTCGCTAAGATCACAGGTGCTTCTCTTTTATCTTACCTCCATAACTACGAATCCAATGAGATCATGAATGGGATCACTAGTTTGGTTAGATCACAGATGTTTTCTTTACATTTTAGCTCCATTGTTACAATTTAGGAGATGGGATCAAGAATCTAATAGGACCATGCATGGGATCAATAGTTTTGTTAGTTTTGCTTTCATCATTCCTGTGAGATCACCTAAGAGCATACCATATTCCCTAAAATACTTCCCTCTATCTCCCAACAGCAAGTAGGGAACAGGTAGTGCAGGTGTCCAAACTATTCGGGTACTACTGCAGCAGTAACAGGCTGCAGGAGGGTATTGCAAATAAGCTAAAGAGAGCACCAAGTAGGTACACACTCACTTCAAAAGGTCACTGTTTCACCCTTCAACTCCCACTCACCACTTTTGAGTAAAAAGCCGCCTACCTTGTTTTAAATAGTCTGTATTTCATAAAGAGGTGTCATCCTGTCTGACTTTCTCTTTCCTGCTATTGCTTTCAGTAGCTTTCGTAGAACTTTAGGGGAAGGTACTTGACCAGGCCTCCTCCTTAAAGTGACCTACTCACACCTCCCTTGTTGCCCACTTCTGTGCAATATGAAAAAAAAAAGATTAAAAAGAAATTACTACTGCAGGAGGTATTTGCTCCTATGGGTAAAGGTAGTTTTGCCTAAGAGGTGCCTCACCTGCAGCAATCTCTTTCTTTGTAGTCCTATCTTTTTTTTTTGTGTTGTATACACACAAATGGTCAAAGCAAGAGCACTTGAAAGAGTGTATGATTTTTGAAGCAAGGCAGGTGCTTTTTCAGACTAATGTGGTGAGTGGAAGTTGAATGATGAACAGAGCCTAACTTTGTTGGAAAAGAGGGCACCTCCTCCCAGCTCTTTTTAGCACGAGCAACACCCTCCAGGTATCAAAGGCACTTCTCAGACAAGACTACCTATTCCATTATGTGCAAGACGCTCCTGATGTATTTACACACTTACATAGCAGTTGGTACGCACAGAGCTTTTGAACCCAAAGCTTTTATACACGAAGAAAGCCCCTTGTTAAGCCTTATTAAACCTATCTTGTACAAAAAATGAAAACCAAAGAAATAAAACTTGAAAAATTATTCATAAACTCGTTTAGATAAAATGTGCACATTGCTTACAACTCAAAAAGTGTTTTCCCATGCATTCTAGCGTGAGATTATTTGTCAATACTATGAAAGCCAGTTAGGCCATGCACATTTCACATAGTTCTCTCTGATGAAATTTACAGAGGTTCCTGACCGTCATCTTTTGGCAAGATGCTTCTGAAGTCAGGCTGTGCCGTATAGGCGAGGATCCTAGATACAATAAAGCAAAACCAAATTCCTAAGAACGAGGCCCCGGATGCACCTTATGACATTTCCCTCACCTCAGGGTGCGTCTTCTACGCGAGGCACTAAGCAGTAGAGTCTAGATTGTCATAAAGGGGCTCATTTTCTTTTACTTAATGTGAGAAAATTAAAAAAAAGAAGATTTTGTTCTAACTATAAAAAGAAGGTCAGTTTGACCGTGCTGCACCTACAAAGGCCTACAAATATTTATATTTCCTTGCTGAGGTAAAGAACAATTGAATCATTGCATTTTCATGCATAGTTTGGGATCGAATACAATCACAGAGAAAATCTCATCAAATGCCACATCCTGTAGGCTTGTGTCAATCATGCTGTGTGTCATAATGTCCATCAGGCCAAAGAAAAAAAAGGTTTGTTTCCAGTTACCCGACCGACCCTAGCAAATCAGTGCTGACCCTAGACAATTTATTTTTAATTTTAAGAATTTTTGAGGATTTCTTTTATATTTTTGAGAAACTTTGAGAATTTTATTTATATTTTTGAGAATTCTTTTGTATTTTTTTTAATGAATTTTTCATGAATATTATCTTTGGGTGTACAGTTAATAGCTTTATTCAGCATGTCTCTTGTAGATTTTTCACATTTCTCATTTGTTGTTCATCTTCTTACCTTGAAATCAACGAACCAGATAGATCTGCCCATACATTTCTATACAAAATAAAAAAAAAAAAAAAAAAAAAATCCGACCTACCGACCCTAGCTGTTTGAGTCATGTAACTGTATAAGTCCGTCCGGATCAGCACTGGATGTAAACCACAATGAGCCATCATATTCCCAGGCCTTGACTCAACTCAGTTCGTGACCACCTTTCCCTTATACAATATGAGTGAGTCATAGAGGGTAAGTCTCCCTTGAGTCGACCACTAGGCATATTGGTACCTAAGTCGACACCTTAAATTAAGAAATGCTGCTTTCCCAATCTATGAGTAATGTTTGCTACAGGGGCACAAGGCATTTCTAAAATAGTTAATAAGATTTAATAAGATTCAGTTGATTAGTAGCTGTATGCTTGTTTAAATGGGATATTTTAGGTTTGTCAACTTTGGATCCTAAGATTCCTGGTGGTCGAATCAGGGGCGGCTTACCCTATACATACGAAGGTACACCTTAAAGAGAGGAGTAGCTAGCTATTAGTAGGAGGTACCCCAACAGGGGTCTAGCACGACTAATTATAAATATAGAACACGTTCCGCTCCGTGCCTCCATGGTCAATAAACACCCCCAAAAGCTTGTATAAGTTGGTCGTAGCTACCCTCCAGTCCCCATATGCACCCAGACTGCTGTAGGCGATAGCATGGGTTCTAATACTACCTCTCTCCTCTACCTCACCATCTTCCTCCTGGGGATATCCCACCTCCAGGGTGCACCTCGCCTCAGGGATTCCTCTGAGAGTACATCCGATTCAAACAGCGCTTCCGACTCCAGCTCACCATCTCCATCTCCATCTCCATCTCAAAATGCACCTGGGCAAGCCTCCGCCGGTGGTGGAATGAACCCGAATGCTGCTTTTGTAAGTCCCCCAGTGAAACACTGTCTCTTTTTTGCATATTGTTAGTTTTATTTAGGGTTGGTGCTGTAGAGAAAATACTTTGTTTCGTAGCTTTATACCACTGTTGATTATTCAATAGAATCCTCGTGTTATTGGACTCTGCATCGGGGCATAGTTATTTTATAGCCCATCTAAAAGTTTTCAATGGCACAAGAGGTGCACCTCTGTCACAGCTCTTTTCAGAACAGCCAGTTAGCATGACAACAGCTTGTGCCTGTTGCATTGCACCGGTAGGTTGCATGAAATAAACGCAAAGCATGTGGTAATGACACAATATATATATATATATATATATATATATATATATATATATATATATATATATATATATATATATATATACATGTCGACGAAAAAACCATTGCATCTTTACAATGGCGAATGCTTGCTGGCAACTAAACAGAAGACCATAATTCTATATTTCCCTAGTTATACCATAATCTATTTTAAAAATCTAGTCACGCCCACCATTGCTAATAATGATATCAACAATGTGAAATGCACGACTGGGTCATTCCTTGGAGGCAGTCAATTAGATGGACAATATACAAATAGGTAACACGTTTTAAAGTTAGTCCCTTTTAGACGGTTCAGTGCTCACCCTCTCTACCGGTGCAATTTGCCAGAAGAGACTTTTTCTTTTCGTTCTTTAAACTGTTTTCAATGCCGCCGATCCAGGAGAGGATCATGTCCATTGCGGCATGATGCCCCACAATGAGATGCTGGTCTGCTTAACAGCACTTCATTGGCGCATCATGCTGACCATTTAGGATCGGCATGATGCGCCAATGAATGTAGTTCTGGCAAGTGGCTCGCCAGAGCTGCATCTATGCATTAATGCATCAGCAGCCAGGCTTAAAGGTAAGCAACCTCATGTCCACGCACGCCACCTGTTGGTGATAAGCAAGGATGTCCGACGGGGGTTCATCTCATAGGGAAGTGGTCACATCTGTTATAGTGGTGGGACATAAGATGGCGTCCCCTGTACATTTGTAGTATATATGTCAACAATACAACATTAGAGTTGTATACCTGATGTGTTTCTTTTTCTCCCGCCAGAAGGCTTCTATGCACTGGATAGCATTTGCTTTTAAAAAGCAAATGCTACAGTGTTTGTACACTTAGTTGCTCGTAAAGCAATCATTGTGACAGAGAGACTTTTTGAATTCCATATTGGTAGTATATCAAACTAATAAAAATCAAGAGTTACAAAAATTATTTGAGCCCCCTGAGATTAACAGTAGCCCATGAGGATATATCAGCCTACAGCAATTGTTTTGAGTCATATATCTCTTACCATCCTTATAAATAGCTCCACCGTATTGTGCTTCAGTCAACACGAAGGGACTTAACTGTATACCAGTATTGGCGCCAGTATGTGTCTTATATGGCTCGTATTTAATATTATACCTATTCTGTTGTTCCTAATTCACTTCTTTTTATTTTATTTTATTTTTTAATTTTAATTCTCCTTTGTGGGGAGGGGCTGAGTTTTACCAACAGCTAATTGACATAAGGACTGAGCAGACTCTCTCTAAGCAAGAGACTATAAAGATGGACAATGTAGCACTTGTATTTATGGTGCCTTCATGGTATCCTGCCTCCGATATTGGCACCGTATTCAACCTAAAACACGACCTCATCTATGACCATGCAGAAAGGATTACCCATGAAAGAATGCAAGGGCTACTTTTTGCCCTTGCCTACTCACAAATGTGTATACCCCTGGCCAACTGATACCGGCATACTTAGTTTAGAATAGCTCGAGTCCGCCTGTTATATTTAAGTATAATATTGACCCAGGATCTTAACTTTTACTTTATATGCTTAGTAGAATACGCTGAATAGCATTGCATATTGTCTGGCTGTCAGTGACATTATCTGTCACCTTTGCAAAAACGACCATAATCAAAAGATCAAATTTCATGATGCAACGATCCAGGCTGCCAAAGGCGTTTGCACTCTGAGAATTTTGGAGATTTGCAGCCTTCGTCCTCCTCAAGACTAAAAAGACATCATATTACTAGAATCACGGTTTGGAAAGGGAGGGGCGCGGCCCAAGACAAGGGGGCACATTCTTTCACTGCCTTCCAGTATTGTAGGTCGAATTCCACCAGGTGTTCTAGTCTCTTATATAACATCTCTTTCATGTCTTTTGATGGGATCTGGTACCTTTCAGGGCCTTTATAGGTGAGGCTCCACTACGCGATTTTTTGGTACAGTCTCACCTAATTTTATCCCTATAGTGCCTAAGGGTGTTGACATTCCTATATTGTAAACATGAGATTCAAAATTGTAAACATTTCAGGGGTTATTTTATGGGTGATCTCTCTCCTTCTGTGCTATATTTACTAACTAACCTGCATCTGCATAGACTCTGTGATTGGGTGGAAGTTCAATATATAAACATCAACACAGCAAAATATAAATAACAACACAGCGGTCACACAGATCGCAGGGTTTTGTACTGCAAAAATCAAACCTGTTTGATATTGAGTTGCAGAGAGTCATCAGTGTGAAAGTCTGCAATATTTACATTAGGTCAACTTGATTTAGTAAACAAAAACATCCTTTGGCAACAAAATTGTGCCTGAGATTGTACACAAAGCCTTTCCCACATAAACAGAAAGCTCTCTCAATCTTCTATTTACACCTTGAAATAATAACAAATACTACTCTATAATCTGTGTTTGTGTCTGCTTTTGTGAGAATAGCTCCGATTTTCAGCAAAAATCGCGTAGTGGAGCCTCACCTTTCAGAACGCCTTGATTATTGCAATTTGAGCGTGGAATCGTGGGATTCCATTCCAATCGTTTCACTGTGGAGACATTTATATAATATTATAAATATAGTATCCATGAATTAGCCCCTACGCCCCTAAACTGCAACAGACTTAAACGCAGGGATTCTGTGAGCCAAGAACGGAAAGTGGAATTCGGCCTTTAGTGGCCAGGCTAGTGGGAGTTGACCTTAGAGGTGCGATTGGAGCAAACCTAGCGGCTCAGCCACCTCACCTGTGACACCTTTCCCTGGGTCTGTACGTGAGGAACGATAAAGAAATATATCCTATTAGGAATGTATCATTCGTTTGATAAGCATTGATATGCCATTTTATTGGCCAATATAAAATCAATATTTCAAATTCAACTATTAAATATATTATCACTACCCAAAGAGCGAGAACGCCTTCTTAAAAGAAATATAGAAAAACAACATAAATATAGGGGGTGAGGTTCTCACTTAGATTGGCAACTCATTGTCACCTGGAAAGCGTCCAACTGGTGTCTGGACGAAAGTATTTCTTGACAGAATAGCACGACACACCCAATGTTCGACAACCTAAAACCAGGACACGTACACATTTAGCGCTCCTAGCTAAAAAATGATGCATCCAAGATATGGAAAGGGAAGTGGCGCGGTCTAAAAGGAGGGCGGGACACTCACTAATATACCCTGTCTAAATCCACCACCCAGTGCTGTTTGATCTTTAGTATAAAATAAGAAAGTATTTGAGGCTAATTCTTATCAAAGAAACGTAAAATGGCATTTGAGAGCCACTTCTTAGTTATATGTTTGAACATTTATCCTTCCCTCTACGCCATGAGCTGGGCATGAAACTTGAACAAAGCCATTTTCACTTGTTCTAAGAGTGACCATTTCCTAGTTTAACCAGTACAATGTTTTATTTTCCGTCATCGTGACCTACAGGCTATTGGCTGATGAGTCACTTTACCCATCCCTCAATGTTTCCGTCATGATGTTCCTACATAGTAGCCTTGACACCTTTGGCTCAGAGACTATATATCCTTCTAAACCAATGTGCGTGACACTCTCTGAATGGGGCAAATCACTTGAAAAGGCCTCTGACGTGATTGGAATAGAACACGAACACAACAAAAATCATACAGAAACACGCCCTACACTCTGCAGATTGTGTTCAAAGTTACACATTTTCATGAACAGAATAAAAAATAGATAAACCCATGTTCTATAAAGGAAAGCCCAGCTTCTGCACTCTCCCGGGGTGATGTACACAATCCCCCTTCCTTTAACAAGAAAATAGTTTTTAATCACTGTCTTTAACTTCACCTCGAATGAAAAAAAAAGGATCTTTTCGACCAGTGATATTCTCGGAATTCACTAAAAGGCCGGGGTTAAGGGGAATACCTTCTCTGTTATAGCTCATGGAATTGGATATGCGGGTAACATTATTCTATTTTGCGTAAACAATGTAACATTATCGCGAGATAATGTGGATATCAAAAGTTTGTCTAGTCTGTTTTATTTTTTTTTTCTTATTTTTTTTTCTTTAAGAAAATTCAGTTCTGTTCTGTTGAATATATATAACGTGCGCAATCTTTGTACTGTTATATGCAGAGGTTACAGGGAGGATTTCCTCCCTCCAAAAATATACCTGTATCGTATATAATACATACACATACAGTAATTGATTCAACAAATTCAACTTTTCTTTTCTTTCGCCACAGGGATACCTGCGTCACTATGGCTACTTTGTGGGGCTCTCCCAAGCCGACGCCCCTCGCAGTAAGGCCATGGCCATTGCCAGGTTCCAGCGTGTCATGGGGTGTCGAGTCACCTACAACTTGGATCCTCCTACGATGGAGGCCATGGGGGAAGCACGATGTGGAGTTAATGATACGGACATGGTTCACAGCATGTTCCCCAATACTGGACGCCGAAAACGATATGCTGCAGAATGTAAGTATAAATTATAATGATTAATGATTAAACCATTTGAGAAGGTGATACTGATATTCCTAAGTTATAACTCCTCCATGAGTAATACAACAATTTAAGGGTTGCTTATGCATTAATGCATCATGCTCATAGGTCGTCATGATGCTCGCCAATCCTTTAAGAATGCATCAATGGATGTATATATGTAGCTAAAATGGCCGCTGGTTAACGCATTGTATAGATTTACAAATTACCCTTTTATCTATTCATTTTTTTTTCATTTATTTGATAAACTCATGAGATTCCCCATCCAAGTTACGATCTACCCTGGGTATTCTGTTCCTGGGGGTCTAGATGGGGGGTCCCCATGTCACATGTCGATTTTAAGAAAAGGCCATGTCACATGTCACTAAATTTCTATTTCCCCATGTCTCTGTCACTAAGATCCATGTCACATGTCGATTTTAAGAAAAGGTCATGTCTCATGTCACTAACTTTTTCATTCTCCATGTCCTTGTCACTAAGCTCCATGTCACTTGTCGATTTTAAGAAATGACCATGTCACCCTGTCGAATTTAGGGGTCTAGACCCATGTTCCTGTCTCATGCACCTCTAACTTATCATGACGTTCATTTTGTCACCTTTTCAGCCAAGTGGGAACGCACTGCTTTGACATATAGTGTTCAGTCAACCCAACTTTCTGGTCTTCCTGACGCCACTGTAAAAACCACAATTAGTGCTGCGCTCAACGTAAGTATTATATACATCTCTCTGGATTCATAAAAAGCAGGGAGGATACAGAATACTGTATATTCATGAGAAAAAGAAACTGACGACTTTTCGGTGTTCATAGTAATGAGCGTTGAAGACCTGTTTGTTATCTCGATCCAACGCTAGGTGGCAGCACTATTACCGAATGGTGCCTGTGCCCAATTTCGAGAGATGTAGGAAGCAGATTTTTTCATAAAACCACATCTGGCATCTGACAGCCCCCTGTTTTCCATGTCCCAATAATAACCACAGCCACTCACACTCGTGCTGTAGCTTTAGGTTATCCAATGCGGGGGGGGGGGGGGGGTACTCAAAACCTGCTCTGAATAGCAGGAGATTAAAACATTTTTTTTAATCGTGTACTGAATATCAAATATAATAATTACCATGGTCTTTTCTTTTTTCAACGTAGGTGTGGGCCGCGGTGACTCCATTGACTTTCAGATACGTAGAAAGCGGTGGTGACATTAAAATAGTGTTTGCCCGCCGTAACCATGGAGATGGGGAGCCATTTGATGGGCCTGGACGGACGCTGGCGCATGCGTTCTTACCTCAATATCTCACCGTCTATAACAGTTGGAGACGCCGGGACATAGAGGGTGATGTCCACTTGGACGAGGAGGAACGATGGGTTCAACATTCAGCAAATGGTATGTTTCCTGACATAATAATCATAACATTCAGATACTTTATTAATCTACAGTTAATTTATTTCAGTTTCAGAAAACATTTATGAAAAACGTTTTTCTTTTGCTGAAAAATGTTTTTCTTTCGTAAAACTTTTTTTTATGAGAGAAAAATGTTTATTTCACGTTCCCTTTTGTAGCGCTTGTTGTAATAACGTTTTCTACGTGGGAATTATGTTTTACCCTAGAATATCTTTTTATGGAACGTTTAAAAAACGTGTTTTTTTTTTTCTTTAAAATAACACCTTAAAAATGCTGAGTACATGAGTTGGCGTTTTCTTTGGATTAAAACAAAGGTTTAAGATCTTAGAAACCTGAGAAGAACGTTTCTTTTATGTTAAAGAACCGTTTTGCCCAATAGGGGTTAGTGCACGCCTCCCCCATCTAGTGGGAAAGGGAGGAACTACAATAGGCCTATGTCAATTATTACATGTCTATGTAAATATCGTTTTAGGAATCAGCCTGTTCTTGGTGGTTGCTCATGAAATAGGACATTCACTAGGCCTGGGTCATACACGAGATCGGCTTGCCCTGATGGCACCACGTTATAGATACATAGCTGGCAACTCCCCTCTCAACAATGATGACATCCTCGGTATTAGGTCCTTATATGGTAAGTTGAAAACGAACGTAAATATGTTGACCCATTTCTATTCATTTCACATGGGAAAAATATTATTGTCCCTTTTCTAGAATTTTGATTGATTTATTTTTCTGAATTTTTCACATTTAATGATTATATATTTGAGATTTTCATTGTAGATTATACTGAAATAGCGTTAATTTTACACAGCTAACCCAACCGGTAATGAGTTTTTTCAAACACACTTCTTATCATTTTCCAGGCCAAAACACTGTCAACCCCTTGCCTACCCCGGCCCCGCCCACAACACGTTTCCCTCCTACACGTTTCCCTACACGTTTGCCTACCACCGCACCCCCTCCTCCAGCCCCCACAGCCCCTCCTCCTGCACCTGGACAATGGGATTACTGTAGGGACTCAAGGGTGGATGCCATAGCTGCCTGGTTCTCCAAGAATTTCACATACGCTTTTAGAGGTAAGTCATTATTGGTTTAAAAAAACCCAAAAAAACAGCAACAACAAACAGGAAAGAAAGGAAATGAAAACACAGAAAAAGATACAATACAAGTTATTTTTCTGGGATAATGATAAAAAAGGAAAAGAAATAAAGGAGGAAAAAGAACAAAGACTCACTGTAAAAACATGTCGCCAAATTAATGGTGCAATCCTTGCTCTAAAGTTGCCTGAGATCCATTGTTATTTCTATACAGTGCAACAACCAAAACAACAACAACAAACATAAATCTCCAAATTCGATTTTCTGTACAGATAACTGGTACATCCGTCTGACAGAGAATGGAGTTGATGCTAGAGGAGTTAGGAACATTAATGATGCTCCTGGATTAAGGAACTCTGGGTTGTATATCAACAAAGTCACTGCTGCCAACTTCTTTTCTGCAGGAACAGAACTCCGTGTATATGCTGTAGGTATTTCTTCTACTGATTTAAGTAGATTTCTTCTTAAAAGAAAAGACGCTCTTTTCATGAAAGCTAATTTTGGTAACTTTGAATGAAAAATTCTGACATACCTATTAACACACTTGCTTTTACGATGGTAGAAAGCAGGGTTTTCTGATGCACCGTATAACGTCATAATTGGTCCAAATGCATCAAGTGGTGCATTGTTTAAGCTTGGAGGTTGTTGCATCGATGTTCTTTATCATTACCCTTACATGTAAATTATCATTATATTTCACGAGATAGCCCTGTGTGGTTGTATAATGCTAATTGTCAAGGGAAATGTGAAATTGATATCAAATGCACCAAAAAGTAGCAGTTCATTGTAGATGGGCAGTGCTATGCAGCCACAATGCTGATCTATTTGACCAATTGTGATGTCATATAGGCATCAGATAGGCCTGCTTACTGGCTGTATAATAACAGATATGGTATACTAAGCTTGACACAGTATATCATTCAATAAAACACCTACCGAATTATAAAGTCATCATGGGATTACGATGAGCTTTTTTTTAAAGGAAAAGATAATGGTATTTTCTTTTAAAGGAAAAGACAACCCTATTTTCATGTTCGATTATTTTGCTAGTATTTTTTTTTATTAACTGAAACGAATCAGGCATACACATGTACTTGTAATACATCCGCTATTGGTCCAAACTGACCTCCTGGGGATGTGACAACTGAATTCTGAATAAACGTGCCCTGCATCATTTCCCTCTCCATTATATTTCAGTCAAATGAGGAGTACCAGTTCAGCGTAGATGTTACAACAGGGGACCTAAGTTATATGGGAATCCGCACCTCTTTATCGAGGACTGATAATCTAATCTCTGGTATGGACGATATGTTTTGGCATCCATATTTTGGATACTTCTACGTTTTCAAAGGTAAGTTCTTGGGACACCGCAACCTTTTGTAAACTGTGATAATGCAGACATGTTGTCTTTCTTAATATTTCGGTAGCTGTGAAATAGCTACTCTAATAAGTAGATCGTGCTTACACCATTTGCTCGTACAGGACTTAAGTGATTTTGTCGTGATTAAGTGACATACTGGCTGTGAACTTATGTGACTTATATTATCATAATCATTTATTTTATCAACAGGGGGTTGGTGAGTTTTCCACGGAAGTTTTTACCCTCCCCCCCATAGACGGGGGTCAAAATGTTTTGGGTGGCCCCCATAAATATTTTTACACCCCTCTTTGATATAAAAAGAGGCTAAACATTTTATGTCCCCCCTTGAAGATGGGTCAGTAGTTTTACCCCCGCCCCCCCCCCCGCACACCTGGAGAGGTGAAAGGTTTTCACGCCCCTCAAACCCACCACCCCCTGTTGACGAATAATGGCCACTGCCTAAGTATAATATTATTATGTAACTCCCTTATTACAGATAGTTCATATAGCCGACTAAGGTCAACATTAGAGGTTTATCGTCCACCACCCACAAACTATCCACAGTCCAAGTCCCGATGGCGTCTGCCGGCGGACATCAGTAGTGGGGTAGACGCCGTCACACATTGGGAAAACAACAGGGTTTACGTTTTCAAAGGTCCTTGGTATTACCGCCTTCAGGAAAGGAATGTGGGGGTGAGTGCGCTTTACTACCTTATACCATAGATATCGACTCAAAATCATTATTCAAAAGGCATTTCTCAAGATGGTATGACTGAACATAGCCACAACAACTGAAAAACATCAAAATTAGAGCAGGTGATCGTACACTCTGAGCCCCAATTGTAAATATACAGCACATTGTCGTGTACTGGGCTATTGACTGTAGAGTCATTAGGTTTGTACTGACAGCAGTTCTTACTGCTTTCTAAAAATAAAAGCAAAGTGCTGCAAATAGTATGGTACGGAACTACAGTGTAGGTAATGCCCTATGACTGCTCGGTATGATCAACGCTTAATATAGTCATTACATAGGATTATAGGTAGGGCAGTCGTACCAGTGTTTTGACAATCATTATATATATATATATATATATATATATATATATATATATATATATATATATATATATATATATATAGTGAAGTGTCCAACTATTATTTGAAGGGGTCTAGTTGCAACGCCTTGAGAAATGCCTCCAAAGAATGCTATGACTTCTGATGAAAAAATGTAGGGTGGCGTTTGCATCATCAAATGTCGTCTTGACCTTGTAAAAATAAGAATAATAATTGAATTTAAGCAAGAAATGTACGAAACAACGTAACCAACAACCGTAGTATTATACAGATTAATGTACGTGATAGGCAATTATTTGGGCTGGCTTCTGTTTGAGACTAATCTCTTGATATGGGTGATTCCAAAGTTTTAGCACATTGCTTGTTCAAGTTAGGCCTACAAACTACCTATGAATGATAGATTGATATTAGAAAAATAAATGCTCTACTGAGACGCTCAAAATATGACCCAGTTCCCACCTTTCTGTTGACTCAAAGACGTTGTTAATTTTTGAAAAAAATCTAAACATTCTGTATGATTTGTTCTAGGTTGACGGTGGTTACCCTCGTGGCATCGCTGAGATATGGTTCGGTTGTAACAATATGTTTGGAAAGAAGTAGAAGCGTATTCATTGCAATTATTGGTGATCATTGTTTCCATGCTGCCATTCCACTAGGCATCCTAGAGCCGATCTAGCCTTTTCAGTTGAATATGTCTCCAACGATAATTAAATTGATACCGAATTAAGCAGTTGAATGTCACACACATTTCCCTGGAGATTAATTTTATGGAAATGTCATCTAATTCCTGCCAATATGATTTGTGCCTGAAAATATGCCACCTAAGATATACACTATGGTGTCATTGGCAGCCGCCGTCGTCTTCCTTAATCTTCTTTTCTGATGCTGGCATCAATAATTGGTTTTTGAATTTTGAAAATCGATCCATTTGAACAGGTTTTGCCCATATCTGTGAATAGAAGTTTCTAAGTTATGAAATGTAATAAAGTGTTTTCAGTCATTATTATTCATTAGGCCTAAAAAAAGATTGTTGTGTTCGGGTAACACTACCTACCCTAATTCTTTGGCCTTACCCTGACTTTTTTTCTGATATTCTGGCATTTATCAAGATATGGAAGTGTTGTTTTTTTCAATTTCGCACATCAAATTTGCATCGCAAAGGCGCGAAAATTCACAGTCAGCCAGAAAAAAATCTCAAACGAATTCCTTTACCTACCTACAAAAAAAAACATATGGCCCACCGCTGGACTTTACAGTGTGTTTTTTTCTTCTGCCGGCAGAGAATCCTGTATAAAGTGTAAATTGTGTAGATTGTATGGAGTGGTTGAAATATAGTAATATAGTACTGGAATGCTTGACATTATATTCAATACTACTCCTGCATTAATAACCATCAAAAAGAAACTGTGATAAGTTTCGGGTATATATCTATTTATATATCATATTCATGATACTTCTGAATATTCGGACTCAATTCATTGACTGATTGAGTTTGTTGTGTAAAGTTGAAAAAAGTCTATGATTATGAAATGAAATAAACTATAAGATCTGACCTTTCACTGTTACTGAATTATTTCACAGCCAAAAATAATTTTCTTGTCCAAACATAATATAAGAAATCTATTCTTGATATAAGAATTAATATGTTTATAAGATTTCACCATCATCTTGCCTTTAAGAAAAAGCACGTTTACAACAAATTTTGAGTTACCTTCTCTTCTCTTTCTTGATTTAAGTTTTAGTCTTCTGCTAGGTGTCAGAACTAACTGTTATAGAGAATTATGTACGCTAGAGAGTGCAAACCTATACCCAAAACTGGGTTCCAAAACATTAGATGGGGTAAAATAAAATGAAAGCTAGAGGGGACAGCAAGGCACACACAAAGCTAAACAACCTTTGTGTGGATAATAATAGGATTATAAGGGTGGGATGGCCCATAACATAACATTAAGTCAAAATACTTTGAAGAAAGGTTTAATTCGATAGTGAGAATATGGCTTCAAAAAGCTGCATGTAATCTTATGAGCCTCTGTCCCAAAGGTACAAATAACCTTCCTTTCTATCTAAAGCATCTCCATATTCAAAGGTTAAATGATTTTTGAAATACTGGAAATGAGAAAATATAATTTATTTCAGAAAGAGTATGAAATAGGTGTAATACATCAAGAAATAATTTATTCAGTATAGTTATGTGTCCAGCTATGTTTCTTTTCACCATTACTAATGACACAAATTATTTCATTCAAAATTATATAATGAAGCTAATGTGAGCTTGAGATATGCCATTTCTTGCCCAGCTTTCATCGTGTATAACTTTTAATTTTAAATCTAATTATTACGATACAAATCAATTGTTACTTGATAACTCAGCCCAGCAAATTTGAGTCCTGGTGAATGATGATCTGTGATAACTTTTGCGTAATAATGAACTGTGTTGTCTTGTGTCATACTGAGTCAACTCTCACTTAGCTTGACAAACCATCACTCACTTCGATAGACATGGTAGGAAAGGTTGGGTGAATGTTCATCAGCATGTGTCAATACTGGTCAAGTCTCACTCAGCTTGACGAACAAGCACTCACTATGATAGAGATGGTAGGGGAGACTGCATGAGCATGCGTCAACATGTGTCAATACTTGTCAACTTTCACTCAGTTTGACGAACAATCACTCACTGTGATAAAGATAGTGGGGAAGACTGTGTGAGCATGCATCAGCATATGTTTACAGTTGTCAACTCTCACTCAGCTTGACGAACAATCACTCACCTCAATAAAGATGTGAGGGAAGATTGGGTAAGCATACGCCAACATGTGTCAATAGTCGCCCACTCTCACACAGCTTGGCAAACAATTACTCACTTCCATAAAGATGTGAGGGATGGCTTGGTGAACAATTGTCAGCATGTGTCAATAATTGCTAGCTCTCACTCAGCACGACTCATATTCACAATGAGAGACTGTGGAATCTGTATAAATTCTAACTGCATGTACTTTGCAGAATAGGCCAATTGATTGAATGTCAGTATGATAGATTTTGTTGCACATAGCAGTTTTCTTTCAGGAACGTAATGATACTGAAGAATATGAAATTCGGTGCATATATAAGACAAGAAAGATGGTTTGTTTTGTCTAGGGGACTTAGCACTGAGTTGGACTTCTTAATATGATGGTAAAAATGGTCTGTATTGAGTAATAAAAAGGGTAGATGTTGTATCCAATATGGGTATAACAGACTGTGTGAGCATGCATCAACCTATTTCAATTACTGACAACTCTCACTCAACATCACACAACTTCACGCAATGTAACGCACTACATGTTCACAATAAAGCCCCAAAATAAAAATCCACAATCCCCCCCAATCCTAGCCCCCCAAGCACAAATTGGTCAGTGCATCATTGTGCGTGATACTGCGTCATAATCCATGCATCATTGTGTGTCATTGTGCATCATATACTGTCATAACCCATGCATCATTGTGCGTCATACTGCGCTATAACCCATGCGTCATTGTGTGTGAAGATGAGTCATAACACATGCGTCAGTCTATGTGAAGCTGAGTCAGCCCTGGCAATGCTTGACGCAAACAAAATTTCCAGGAGTGCATTGCATGAAGGCTCACACACTTTGACTCAACTTCACGAAGATTTGTGTGTGGTGCACATATGCACGGGCACTGACACATTCCTCTGTGAAATTGTGTAATGTAGTTCTCGCCATGAATATGACCTTAGATATCGAAATGGCGTTAAACATCTATTACTCACTCACTCATGAAGATTTGCTGGGAGTATCATCATATTCCATTTCAAACGATTTTACACCTTTTCAAAAGAAATTAATGCTGTATTTATAAGAGAATATTCATTTTGTTACTGATCATGAGATGAGGTATTTCGTGTCAATCTTTTAAAAGAACACCTAGAGAGATGTACATAAAATACTTTTATATAAGCACTTATACAAACAGATTCCATTAGTATTACACATAACAAAAAGCATTTAGATTTAAGTAGATAACAACTTATCATGTTCAACAAACTGCACTCATTGATCATACCTACATTCATGTCCATTGCATTAGGCTTAATCTTTTAATGCAACTTTTTATGTATAACAGTAGCTGTGCTAAAGTTCCATCTTCTCAGATCATGCCAAAGAAATTGTGTGTTTCAGGTGACCTGACCCTACCCAGCAAAAGAGGCCCATCCTTCCATTTTCCTTCACTTCGAATAATTTTCCATTTAATTCAGTCCCCCAAGAGTCCCCAGTATGAGTCAGGATCCACTATGCTGTAATTAATTCTTACTAACCTCTTTCAGCATATGTCACCTAAACAAACACTTTCTGGGCTTGTTTCTGTATCTGGATCGGGTCGTTTGAAAAATTAAAAACAATGGGGCCCTAGTGTCAAAAAAGGTACCCCCCCCCACTCTTGACGGTCAAAATCTTTTTGCCCACGGCCCTTTGAAGGCACTGAGAATGGCTCATAAATGCTCCCTTTTAACCTGTAGCAGTGTACAGACCTTTCCCCTGAAAGCAGTTAAAACCTTTTTCCTCCCCAAGGAATGAAAAAAAAAGAATTTGCCCTCACCTAGTCAAGGGATCATAATACCCCCTTGTTGAAAATGATCACTCCCTAAGAGCTACCCCCATCATCAACTCAGCCCATTAAGACCAGTGAACACTCTGCAATGGCACTATTCTTTGGGACAGTGCGTAGATTTTTTAGATACAATACACTATAGACCAAATATATAGCAAATAACAATACATACTTTTTTCCCTTTTTGTTTCATGGCAACTAAACCTCAACTCATATGCTAAATTCCAAAGGCAAACTCAATGCAATATTAACCAAGGATAATTTTATGTTTTCTCAGGAGAACTTTAAGTTTAACGCAGATCTTAAGCACTCCCCAGTAAGGAAGGGATCATAGTAATGAGGAGGGTGCTGTGACTAGCAGCATTTCACACATATAAAAGAGGGTACCTACTACCAGCTCTAATTAGCATAAGAGCAACACCACTGTGGCGCTCATATATTTCAAGTAGGCTCTACCCTCAGCGCTAATTCAAGACCGGCGCTTATTTAAGACTTAAGTTAAAGTGCATTTTAAAATTTGGATACCCCTTTACCCCTGGCACTTATTCAAGACCAGCACTCATACAAGGACCCGGCACTTATATAAGCCAATACAGTATATGTAAAACCCCACATATAAGCTGTGAAAAGGGTCTTATACATGGTGTTTACGGTAATTGTCAGAGATCATTAAAATGTCAAGCAGATTAGGGGAAAGTCAAAGATGAATTGGGCTTGTTTCCTCTTTAAGCCCAATCGATCATCAAGTTCAATTGTTACTATGCAGGGTATTCAAATACAAACCTTATCAAACCTGTATATTCAGAGCCCCAGATTCAGCTTATAGCTTATTGCAAAAGCAGTGTTAGCTTATGTATCTCCGGAAATTTACAATAGTCAATCTAGGTCATGCCCTTCACAATAATTCCACAAATTTAATGTGGTATGAGGGGTGAGGGGTTCATTCACCACTCCTGTCTCTTATCCAATGCTGAAGATGTCTGTGTCAACCTGAATAGCATCAATAATCCATTTCAAGGATAGGGTATTTGAGAGAGTAACTTTTTAATATAGGGACCTCACATGTCTTTCTCACAAATGATCCCTGTCTCACAAGTATTTCTGAGATAGGGTCCAATTTGACATGGCCCCTATGTCTCAATATTTTGTTGAATAGGGACCTTTTATAGGTTAGCAGATTTAGGTGGGCCCCAAATCTCAAACATCCCTCATCCCACAAATCTTTGAGGCATAGGGACATTTTTAGACTTAGGAGGGCCTTACCACCCACCTGCCACCTGTCTTATTCTGCCACAGAATTCTAATGCAAATTCATTCGGAATTTCTACAATGCTTAATCATGCAACAGATCATGTTCACAAACTCTTTGCGGAAGTGTTTGCCACAGATGTTGTAAAAAAAGAAGTTGAGCGAATGATGGAGACTTGCCAAAAGGACATCTGAAACCACAGCTGGTTCACTCTATTGGCAATTGAACTGATGAAATACAATGAATATATACCAAGGGGTAAGACACTAATACAGAAACTGAATGATATACAAAGAACAGTGATTGTAAGCACCCTATCCCGCATGCTTCTGGCTCAATTAGCCTCTCTGGATGTTTGATCCATTGGAGTAGAAATGCCTTTTATGATGAGAATATTTAGAATAAAATGGCTAGACATGGTATGATACTGTACACCAATGCATCAATTATATCAGTAATGGTCATGAGCATATCAGATTACCGCCCACAGGATCCACCTCTAGCACTGAAGTCCATAGAAACTCAATGCTGAGAAAAAGTAGAATTATAATGATAGTCAGAACCATGATTATTGACACCATCTTTGACCAATATTTCTTGAATCATTTGGGATCGTTTACAGCTGTTGCTTTTTCTGCTGTCATAGACACAAGAAGCCATGAGCTAACATGGCTACTAGCAACATTGGTGAAATTGACAATTCGACAGTTCAGATCTGAGTAGGTAACAATATGAAATTCACTTGGGATTATAGCATGCACAAAATATAAATCAGTGCCCAATTTGATTGCATTGAAGACAGCAAGAGGGATAAGGAACACTGCCATTCGTTGCAATATTTCTGTGATGAAAACATCTGGAGGATAAATAATGTTAGCGAGTTGATCACTGATGTTCCACACAATCTTTTGCACAGCTATGCTTAGTTGACTAGCATCTGTCACTGCCTCACCACTGTCTGTAGAGGTATTTTCTGGTAAATCCCTCAAGAAGGTTGATTGGTTTTGGGATTCCATGGTCGTCTTCTTATTTTCTAATCTCTGCTCTTTGGAAGAAAAGTTCTAGCCTTACTAGAGTTCTTGTTAGTATTACAAGGTTGCTTCTCCATGCATTTCAGTTGATTATGAATAATGTCTAGACGTACTGCTATTTGGGTAATCATAGATCAATGATTGAAAAACAAAAAATAGAGAATTAAATAGCTTTAGTCACAATGCAGGCTCCAACCGTCTCTGCTATGTTTAAGCTGTTAATGCATTGTGAGCAGTTTTGAATATCTTCAGATCATTTAGAGACCTTTGTGTGATATTCTGATTGTACTCATTAAATGCATTACTCTAGTCCATATTCAATACACCCACATGCACTCTTTTCCCAATTGGCCATATTTTTACCGTACCTCACTTCATAATCCCCTGTGTCCTAATGATTACATGCTTTTTTTGTGTGTTATTTTTTGTTATATGTATGCAGTCTACTATAATGCTTGTTTCTGAATGCAAGAATGTGTCACTTCATATAAGACATCAGTTTTTATTCTGACTTGTGCCTATTCTGATATGCCTAACTGATATTCTGACTCCCACTTTTTTTGGGGACATAGAATTACCAGTGTTGGAAGTTCTGGAGGTTGTTACACATAGGAGAAAAGGTAGTTTTACCTGAGAAGAGCCTCACCTGCAGCAGTCACTTGATTTTCAGTCCTGATTTTATTTTGTTGCACAGAAGTGCCCATGTCAGTCAGGTACAAGTACCTTTAAGTGAAGATCATAGCTACTCAAAACAAGAGCACTAAAAGAGTCTTAAAGTAAGGTACCTGCTTGTGCAATACACACTATTTTTGAATAGTTGAAGCAGAGTGTGACTTTTTAATGTGAGAGGGTACCTCCTTAGCGCTGTCTTTAGCATATGTGTAAGAGCCTCCAGTTGAGCCACAGCGTTTTGCTGCCACTGGTGTTGCGTAGTGGAGGTCGGGCATATATGAAACCATTTTGAAACTACTCTCATCACAATTTGTCTGCCCACTTTGAAATCTGTGGCTGGAATCATTAACCCCACTAAGCTCAATGTCTATCTGTAATACCTTGCATTTAAGGTGCAGTTCATTTATAAGGATGTCGCCCTAGTGCACCTAAAAGGATTGTCCAAAGCTAGAGGTGTGCCTCAATGGTGAGTATTGCCCAAGATCCACTACGCCACTATGCCACGTGGCAGCTAAATGCTGCATTACCTGAATTCCTGTATTCTACTTTTGTTTACTTACATTTGGGGTTTCCTTTCTGCTTGCCAGTTCAATGCCAAATGTAAATAAACAAAAGTAGAACAAAGGACTTCAGGTAACACAGTGTTTTGCTGCCAGTGGTGTTGCGTAGTGGAGGTCGGGCATATATCATACTACAGTATAGAAGCATTAAACTGCTAAGGCCAGGCTCTTAATATTGCCATTTCTTATTATAACACTCTCAGCATCATTCTGCATCAAAGACATCTAAAGAGTATATCTTATAGTTCAGCAGAACCCTTATTCTTGTAAATCAAAATATTCCTCTGTAACAAATTTACATGGAAAACTGTGAGCAAACAAAAGTTTTAAACCAAAAATTTAAAATTCAAAAAGAAATATCAAGTATGCACAGTGGCAGCTTCTTCGGGGCTGGAAGTTTCTGTCGGGCCTGCTGCTTTCCTTTTCTCGTGTGCTCCTGCGTATACAGCACCATCAGCTTTATACATTTATATAGGTCTGTAACTGCCAGCTGAGCTACTAATGGGACACAATCATGGCCAGTCCAACTTTACTGTGGTTCAAAGGTTCTGAAACGTTTGCAAGTAATTGGAAATACTATACACCATCGCTAAGAAGGAACCAATTAAGGCATTTGCAATGCTGATCCATCGGTGGTACATCTAAGATGTATAGTGTTGATGAATGAATAACTTCTAACATGGCTGTGGTTATTACTGCCATGTTCTGATATAGTGTGAAGAAGACGAAACTGTTTTGAAATGAGCTGATCGCACTGTAAAAAATTGTTGTTGAAATGACAGTGAGATCCTTGTCTCAAAGTTGCCAGAGATTCATTGTTATTTTCATTTACATTCCCTGTACCATGCACTGCCATCTGCGGCTTCATTGTATAAACTATACTTCTTCATTGAAATGAAATTACAGTGGTTCTCTGTTTGGTTTAACAAGGGTCCCTGCATGGTAGATTCCACAGTAGTTTTTACAGTGTGCCTTACTTTTTGTCACATGTACACCTGCCCATCAGGTACAGGAGAACCGGGGAAAACTACGAGTTCACAATAAAATCACATTAGTTTGTCCATTATGTATCGGGTTAAAACATCTTATCGTTTTTCTCTAGTTGTACTTTTACTAACAAGCCTGCAAAAGTTGGAAAAAGATGTGGGCTATTTCTCTCCATGTTTTAGTGTGGTCGCCAATTTTAGAAGAGGTTCACTTTCCTGAGAAAAGCTGCCATTTTCTATGATAATTGCATAGGGGGGCTTCAGCTCATAGAGCCTAACATTGCACCTAGGCACTATCATGAGGCACTGAAATAACAAAGTAACAAATATCTGTAATACATCAACAAATGGTATATTCACCGAAGTATGTGTTGAGCTATTTTGTTTCACCATTCTGAAGAACATTAATTCTTTTGTTCTAAGTGAACTAGGTCAAATTGGCCAATCCAAGAAACATTTGTATAATCACAACTTATTATGTTGCTAATTACTATATAATGTTGTTCTATTTTTCAAATCAATTGTCACTTGATAACCCAATATAATCTTAATCCATTTCAAATGATTTTACGAATTTTTCAAAAGAAATAAATGCTTTATAAGAGAATAGAGAGTTCATTACTGAGATGAGGTATTTTGGGTCAGCTTTTAAAAAGAAAACTAAAAAGAGACATAATACAATACTTGAATACTTTTAAATAAGCACTTTTAAAAACAGATTCTAATATTACACCTTTCAAAAAGCATTTAAATTTAAGCAGCTAACAAATAACCATGTTTGACAAACTGCACACATTGAGCATACCTACATTAATTTCCATTGCATTAAGCTTAATCTTCTCAGATCAGGTCAAAGAAATTGTGTGTTTCAGGTAACCTGATGGTACCCAGCAAAACACACTGTCAGCCCAGCACACCAGATTTACAGTGGATTGCTTGTTTTTCGGAACTACACTTGTAGTTTAGTACAAACCTATTGACCTGATTTGGGTTCTAGTGTATGAACTTTGGCGGTATGTACTGCCCATTCACAATTTGGGCTCAGAGTGCAGGCCCATCCTAGCTGTTTCCTTTACTTTGAATAATTTTTCATTCAATTCAGTCCCCCAAGAGTTTAATACCAGCATGAGTGAGGAGGCATTATCACTGTAAGTTAATGCTTACTAATTTCTATTAGCATATGTCACCTGAGACCTGTTTCATAAGCATTCTTTATTTAAGGTCAGTCTTTCCACTTTATGATTGACCATTTATGATCAGTCATTTGAGAATTACTACTAGTGTTTCAGAACAAGCTGTCACTCGTATTGGAACTTAAGACTGGTCCTTTAACATAGTTGCAGTAATCAAAATCAGTTCTTAGATCACTCATAGACCAACCATTCAGCCAGTAAGATCAATCACCCAGGTGCAGAACATGCCTCTACTTCGTTATTTCACAATAAAAAAGGCATTATAAAAGGGTATTTCATTTTGAAATTAAATTATTCCTGACATCATGGGTTAAAAAGATATGTGTAATTCCACTAATTTATATAATTTTCCCCATTTATGTGTACCCTTAACCTTCCACATAAATCAGCTACTTTATTTTGGTTGTATGTCACTCTTCATTGGTCCTCTACTTGTAAGTGTCACCCACCATTTCCTTTTGAAACACTTCTACTGGTAGGAAAAGGCCAAAGATCAATCTTAGGATTAAGAGTAATCTTTACCCGTAGTCCTTCTGAAACAGGTCTCTGAACACACAATGTCTGGGCTTGTTTCTATATCTAGACATGTTTGTTCGAAAATTTAAAAACAATGGGGCCCTAAAGGTGTGATCATCTTATAACAATATTTGGGATCATAAAACCCCCTTGTTGAAAATGATCACTCCCTAAGAGCTACCCCCATTGCCAGCCCAGCCCATTAAGACCACTGAACACCGAGCAATTGCACTATTCTAAAAAGTCAGATATGATATTCATTACTACAAGATGACCACTACAGCCCTAAAGGATCTGAACTTCCCTACTACATCTTACCCCAAAATAAATAATCATATTCACAATGTAATGTTACTTAGACATAATACACTACAGACCAAATGTGATGCATCCTTACCTTACCAGGCACATGTCAGGAAAATGGATTTCATGATTATACTGGTTTCACAGAGACTAGATCAAGAGCTACAGAACACTTTTTGTTTCATTAAAATATCTTTATTTATCATTTTTTGCTGAATTTTCAAAATTATAAATTGGCCATCATTTGTTCCGAGAAATAGAGCTCTAAACAAAGGTCTTTTTATCACTGTATACTCATACCGAAAATAGGGAGGCCCCACTGTATCAGTGTCTAGTCTGTATGTACCAAATATATGCCAAGTAAAGCTAGTATCAATTTAAAGAGAAAATGTTAAGCTACATGTGGATATTAATATCTGTTGTCTTTCTTTATTTGATACCTTTCTTTCAAATGATTCATTAAGATTATATTGTAGATATATTGATGAAAATTGTCGTCGTACAAATCAGCGACAATTATCAATTTGGCCAATTTTTATCATTTCTACTAATTTTTTGTATTTTTTCTTTTATCACATGAAAGGGAAGATAATAATGGAGGCAAATACCCAAAAAGCTCCAATTGACTATATTTAGCATTTTCCACCTTTTGACCTCATTATCTCTGGTCTATGATGGGCGAGATCTGCCTGATTTGGTTAGGATGCATCACAAATATATAGCAAATAACAATAACTATTATGTCTTCTCATTTTTTTGATAGCAATTAATCATGTTCACAATGCAATGCGATTTGTAGACATGATAAACTATAGACCAAATATCTAGCAAATATCAATAAATCTAATACTTCTCTGTATGGTGGTAACCAAACCTCAAGTCATATGCTTAATTGCAAAGGCAAAAGTCAATGCAATATTAACCAAGAATAATTTATGTTATCTCAGGAGAACTGTAACACAGATCTCAAGTACTCCCCAGTAAGCCAGGGATCATGTATATGAGCAGCATGCTCTGACTAACAGTACTTTTGTTCACATATAAGTGCTCCCCTTGAATCGGACAGTTAACTCTATATATAGAACTCCACAGATTGGTAATTAGATATTTGTGACACTTAATCATTTACTCTATTTGATAAAATGCATCTATCATTCAGGACAAGTAAATTTTCTTTATCTGAAACAATAACCACATCAACCAGTTAGTTCACCATTCCTCCATTACATAAAGGAGAATCATTCCATTATTCAATCATACTATAAACCACAACAAATGAAAAAGGACATTGTATATTTGAATTGAATTGAATTGAAATTTCCTTTATTTTATCCTGGATATGACTTAACCTAGGACATGTTTTGATACATATCTAGCACGACTTTCGCAAAGAGAGGGTGACATGATTCAAAATGAATAATAAAAGTCACATGGACAATTAGGTTACATTTAATGTAAAATCCTAAATATACTTGCCTGATGTATTTTGCAAGAGAGAGAGAGAAATTTTGAATTTTGAATACTGAGAAAAAAGAAGACCTTTTGGTCTAATTAAAAGAGAGAATGGAGTCAGATGTTAGTGTTTCTTAATATTATAGTCACTGTAATCAGTGTGGGAGGGGGGTAGGAAGCACTGTAACATTCAGCCCCATCATTCAGAGCAAAGGTAGAATAATACCACATTGCCATCTTTTTCTTATCTCCAAGGCCAAACAGTCAGGCCTAAAGAGCTATGCTGCACAGTGCAATCTAACAATCTAAAAGAAAGGAAATATCGAATTATCTATTACAAGTTAATGCCTCCAACATCCAGGGTGGCAATGAGTTTGAGAGGCCTACATCCCCACCCACCACCCCTAGTGGCCTTCCTTTAAACTAATTCTAGGTCTAAACAGGTTCAGGACTAACCTGTTTCTTGGTACACCCTAAGATGGGATGATAGTCCCTGGATCATGGGGTGTACTAAGAACTTGCTACACTAGTTTATCATCAAAATTTCTCTTACTTCTGCATCAAAATACATAATTCTGATAACACCATCAGTAGAAGGGGTATATATTTTATATATGCACTTTTTTAGAGAGTTAAAATTGGAATATTCTCTGAGAAATGGCTATTTGTATGAATCTCCCCTTAGTCCTGATATAGTAAAATTTATTTCCTATTTTTCGTTAAATTTCCTAATAAATATTAACCAACAAGATCATTGAAGCGATAAATGCCTACAAATTGATGTTTTCATTTTACCTAAGTGATGTGTGATAAGGGAGTTAATGTATAATTTATTCCAAATATAAGTACCAAATGGTGAAGTGGTTTCACCACCCAACCTTTGACCCCAATAATATATGCACAGGTAGGTCTCGTGGTCCAGTGACCAGAGCTCTGATTGGCCCATACACCTGTAGAGGTGAGTGTCATGGTCCAGTGCACACACAAGGGTACTAAGATCCCAGTACATCCCAAGACTATGAATTGTACCAGAATCTTAGTACAGACTAAAATCTGACTGTTGTACTATGATCCAGGTGTGTCCCAACAAAGTATTCCCGTCCCCAACGTGCTAAAGTGTCGCCCCCTGTAGTTGCTAATTTAGGTATTTTGCACAGTCTAAATAGTTTTTTCATCCCTCAACCGTATATTGACAAATTCAGGAATCAAACAAACATATATAACATAAATGTCTAATTAAGGGATTAATACATTACATACTAGAAGACCTACCCTGAGCCACCTTAGGACATCAGTGGCCAGCATACTGAATTATCTATACTATACCCATACCACAATGATACTAGCAAGCAATATCAACTTTGCTTTTGTCTTTCACTAGAGGCTTAAGCCAAGGCTCCACTAGCGGCATCCTTTCTGCTTGCCAAAACTAGAGCAAAGCAATTCAGGGAACGCAGCATTTCGCTGCCGCCGGTGTCGCCTAGTGGAGCTTGGGCATTATTGCCAGCAGGCAGCAATATCCATATATACAGTGCGGGTCACAAAGAGGATGTTGATTCACTCATCAAATAAAGCTCTCCAAATGATCAATCATCTGATTGATAATTTCTACTGGTCACTAGTGAGGTCTGCAGGATAAATTGTTAACTCCCAATGAGAGTTGGGGGGGAGGGCACTTCCTATCAGTTTTAGGTTCCATGTGCAAAGAAGCCCTTAGCTTTCATGTCCCTTATCAGGGGGTTAATATTGCAAATTTAGGACCCTATCCCAGAAAAAAAGATCAAATGCAAATTTTACCTAATTAAAAGTGACCATACCTATAGATGCACTTCCCTATTCACATGAGTTATCTTCAGAATGGTCAACTCAGCGAAAAATAAAATGTAATGTGCCATAAAATTGGCATAAAAAGCCTCTTTCAATTGTGTTCAGACATGGTATCTATCCTGTGGGTGTGCCACCCCCCCCCCCCCATGCTAACGTCCCTTACAAATGAATTTTGTTACTGTGCACTACATGCTTTCACAATATTGCCTCGTACACTAAGATACAATATTTCATCTTGTGTTCTTCATGTATAATACTTAACCTGCAGGAAATATCAACCCTCGGATTTACCAAATAAAACAGCAGTAGAAAACCCCGCCCAAAATCTACACCCTGAGTTCATGGCTTTGCTATAAGCTGCACCTGGGATCTGAAATGATGTCCATTCCTAAGTATAGCCCATACATGTATATGTAAAACACCACATGTAAGCTGCACAAAGGGTGTGAAATTATCTATAAGCTAGCTTAACGGTAAATGTTAGAAAACATTCAATGTAAATATATGTAGAGGAAATTTATGTAAATCAATAAGGGAAAAGGACACTTCAGGTGGTCTCATGTGGGAGCCCTTTTTTCCTGTTCCACAAACAATACGTAGTGCTTTGGGTTGGTAGGTTTGTACATGGAAGTATCAAAAGAAATCCCCCGTCTCGAGGGTCATCTTTTTTACCTGCCAGAGGGGGAAAAGGAAAAATTGTGCGTCTTTTTGCAATGTGCAGGCTTTTTCACCGAATTTCATATTGTAGGTAACAATATGAAATTCAATTGGGATTATAGCATGCACAAAATATAAATCAGAGAGCAATTTCATTGCATCAAAGACAGCAAGAGGAATGAGGAACACTGCCATTCATTGCATTCTTGTGGCACTGCAACACATGACTAGGAGGCTGAAAAGGTTGTACCCCCCTCCCAAAGCCCCCATTAAATATTTAATTCTGACCATGACATAATTGTCTTTGCCAATGACCCAGTGAACACTTCATACAGTCTTTTCTGAAATTTAGGGGCTAAAAAAGGCGCAAACTCTTAGGTATACAGGGAAAAGGTTGGGGTTGTGTGTCCTTACCTGCCCATGCAACATCTCTCTTTTTCTACTGCAGAATTCTAATGTAAATTCATTCAGAATTTCTACAGTGTTTAATCATACAAAAAATGCAACAGATCATGTTCACAAACTCTTTGCGGAAGCGTTTGCCACAGATGATGTAAAAGAAGAAGTTGAGTGAATGATTGAGACTTGACAAAAAGGACATCTCAAACCAAAAGTGGTTGACTCTATCGGCAATTGGACTGATGAAATACAATGAATATATACCAAAGGGTAAGACACTAATACAGAAACTGAATGATATACTAAGGACAGTGATTGTAAGCACCCTATCCTGCACGCTTCTGGCCGAATTAGCCTCAGTAGATGTTTGATCCATTGGAGTAGAAATACCGTTTATGATAAGTATATTAAGGATAAATAGGGCCAGGCATGGTATGATACTGTACACCAATGCATCAACTATAGCAGTAATGGTCAGGAGGGCATCGTTCACATTTGCCAGGCATATCAGATTACTGCTCACAGGATCCACCTCTAGTGCTGAAGTCCATAGAAACCCAACACTTAGGAAGGGTAGAATTATAATGATAGTCAGAACCATGATTATTGACACCTTCTTTGACCAATATTTCTTGAATCGGATGGGATCGTTTACAGCTATTGCTCTTTCTGCCGTCATAGACACAAGAAGCCATGAGCTAACATGGCTACTAGCAACATTGGTGAAATTGGCAATCTGACAGTTCAGATCTGAGTAGGTAACCATATGAAATTCACTTGGGATTATAGCATGCACAAAATATAAATCAGAGAGCAATTTCATTGCATCGAAGACAGCAAGAGGAATGAGGAACACTGCCATTCGTTGCATTCTTGTGGCACTGCGACACATGACTAGGAGGGTGAAAACATTGGTCAACAAGCCTATACAGATCAAAATAGGATGAATGATACTGTAGATCATAACCCTAACTGAGGGACCCTCAGTGCCTGCATCAGTAACTGTTTCTGTGAAGAATGCTTCAGTGGAAGTTTTAGGGTCTGTAGGTGATGGCTGAGCACTTATAGATGCCATTTCTTCCCAAATGGAAACATTTGTTGATTCAATTGTGCTTGTTTTTGTGATGAAAACATTTGGAGGATAACTAATGTTCATGAGTTGATCACTGATGTTCCACACAATGTTTTGCAGAGTTGATACAGCTATACTTAGTTCACCAGCATCAGTCATATTCTCACCACCATCTGTAGAGGTATTTGCTGGTACATCCCTCAAGGAGCTTGATTGGTTTTGGGCATCCATTGTTGTTTTCTTTTTTTTCTACCCTCTACTCTCTGAAAGAAAAGTTCTAGCCTTACTGCAGGCAGTTCTTTTTAATACTACATGGTTCTTTCTCCATGTGTTTCAGCTGATTATGAATAATGTGTAGACATACTGCTATTTGGATCAACGATTGAAAAACAAAAGCGAATTACAAAAGCGAATTACAAAAGAGAATTACTAATCATCCCTGCTAATTTAATTGGTTGATGCTCTGCAACTATTTTGAATACCTTCAGGTCATTTAGAGACCTTTGTGTGATATTCTGATTGTACTCGTCAAATGCAATAATCTTGTCCATATTCAATACATTCCCATGCACACCTTTCTGAGTTTCTTTATCAGCTGTGCACTAATGACAATATGTTTTTTGTGTGCTTTATCTATTGTAATTTGTATGCAGTCTACTAAAATGCTTGTTTCTGAATGCATTGTTTCCACTTCAAACAAGACGTCAGTTTTATATGCCTAATTGATATTCTGACTACAATGTAAGGGAAAGTAGAATAACCAGTTTTGGAAGTTCTGGAGGGTGTTGCACATAGGAGAAAAAGTAGTTCAGTGAAGTGCCTCACCTGCAGCAGTCACTTTCTTTTCAGGCCTGATTTTCTTTTGTTGCACAGAAGTGCAGATACGAGTACCTTTCGATGAAGATGATAGCTATTCAAAACAAGAGAATTACACAGTTAACAAGGTTCCTGCTGGTGCAATACAGGTGGCTTTTCAGTCTAATGGTGAACTCGTACACGTTGACCTGTTAATGTGAGAGGGTACCTACTTAGTGCTTTAGCTAATGTGTAACAGCCTCCAGTTGCGAAAAGTCATTTTTACACATGCTGGTCATATTTATACTGCATATTCACATTGAAACCTTTACTTATGTACTTGTCTACTTAACTTGATGAAGTTTGATCATTGCTGCTAATGGTAAGCTAGTAGTCTGTATCTGTTCTATTTACTGTATTGAGGAACACTCCACAGGGAACATCCATGTGGGTCTGCCCTGTCCAAATCAACTCTCAGCCCAAATAGGATCACCCACTTTAAAACTTATCTCATCACAATTTGTCTGACTACTTCGAAATCTGTGCCTGAAATGGTTAGCCCCACTAAGCACAGTGAATATGAGTAATATTTCACCTTTAAGGCACAGCTCATACACGAGGATAGTGCCCTGTTGCACCTTATATGATTGTACAAAGCTGGAGTTTTGCCTCATAGGTGAGTACATCATACTACAGTATAGAAGTACTAAACTGCTAATGCCATCCCCTTAATACTGCCGTTTCTTAATGTAGCCCCCTCAGCAAAATTCTGCATCAAAGACGTCTAAAGAGTATATCTTATTGTACAGCGGAACCCTTGTTCTTATAAATCAAATTATTCCTCTGTAATAATTTGGCATTGAAAACTGTGAGCGCATGAAAGAAAGACTTACCTCAAGAATCATCCACAGTGGCAGCTTCTTCAGGGCACAAAGTGTATGTCTCTCCTGTTGCTTTCCTTTTCTTATGCGATCCTATGTATGCAGCATCATCAGCTTATATGCATTTATATAGGTCTACAACTGCCGGGTGAGCTACTAATGAGACACAATAATGGCCAGGCCAACTACTGTGGTTCAAAGGTTGTGAAACGTTTGCAAGTAATTGGAAATACTATACACCATCACTTCAGAGGAACCAATTAAGGCATTTGCAAAGCTGATCTATGGACTTCTAAGATGAATAGAGTGGCTGGATGAAGGACATCTCTCATGGCTAAGGTCATTACTGTTATGTTCTGATACAGCAGGCAGAAGATGTAGCTGTTTGAAGTGAGATGACCACACTGTCCTTAAAATAACACTGAGATCCTTGTCCCAGAGATCTATCATTATTTTCATGGAGATCCCATGTTCATTGTGTAAACCACACTAGTTTATTGAAATGCAATTACGGTGGTTTTCTGTTTTAACAGGATCCCTGATAGATTCAGCAGTTATTTTTTACAGTGCACCTTACTTTCCTTGTCACACCTGCCCATCAGCCATAGGATAGCTGGGGGAAAACTATAAGGATACAAAAAAGCCCATTAGTTTGTTCATTATGTATCAAATTAAAAATATCGGTTCTTTCAAATCGTACTTTTGCCAACAACCATGTAAAGTGGAAAAATATGGCCTATTTCTCCCCATGTTTTAGTGTGGTTGCGATGCAAATGCCCATAGGTGCCATAATAGCCCAATATGCAACTTTTCTTGGTGATAGAGGAGGAGTGTAGTAATATAGTGGTAGTAGACAGGAGGTTAGGTGATATTCATGGCAAGAAAAAAGTACTACATCAGTTTCATAGTTAAATTTATGTGTTTGTGAATGTTGACCCAATGCAGAAGAACCACATTGCGGAGGTTATTTCAATAATGGGGACACTACTACATGATTGATTATCACTTGTAAGGGATCACAGTAATGCTTTAAAAATGTGGTATGGACTAATGAAGATGATAGCTACCTTCTAATGCTTGCGCCCCCCCCCCATTTTTAAGAAGAGGTTCACTTTCCTGAGAATGGCTGCCATTCTCTGTGATCATTGCGTGGGGGAGCTTCAGCTCATACAGCCTAACATCATACCCACATATTATCATTAGGCACTAGAATAACAAAATATAAAAAAATATTTGTAATACATCAAAAAATAGTTTATTCGCCAAAGTATCTGTCAAGTTATTTTATTTCACCATTCCAAAAGACATGAATGCAAGCTATTGTAGAAATATCAGTATAATCACAACTTATTATGTGGCTAATTACTATAATGTGATCTTATTCCATTTCAGTTTTTTTTTTTCAAATGGAATGCTGTATGAGGGAATAGAGAATTGGTTATACTGAGACTAAGATGAGGAACATCGCTCAGGAGAGAAACACATATGATATATACTTAAAATGATTTACACCAGCATTTATGTATGACACAGACTCTCAATATAGTATTACATACAGCAAAGATCAACCTTTGATAAACTGCACCCATTGATGTTAAATAAGTACAGCTTCAATATCATCAGCTTACTGGTGTAATGCAATTTCTAAGCAGTGGTTTCTGTCTCCAAACACACAATTTACTCATTTTACCACATTTAATTGCTTCTATATCTAGATTCGGTCACTCAGTCAGAAGGTTGTGGTTAGGATCAGACACTGTGTATTTGGGGGTACAAAGTTGATTATGACATTAAGATGTCTATACTATAATACCACACATATAAGACACACCTGCATGATGGTGGGATTGGGGAAGTGGGTTTTCACATTGATACATGGAAAAGGTTTTAGCTCCTCTCTGTGGTCAAAATTCTTTGCTCCTTCCCTGGAGGCACCTAGAATGCAAATGGATGCTAGCACACATCTTGAAATTAGGACGCCTCCAGCCTAGAGGGTTTGCACAAAAGTCCCTGTTCAAGGGATCACAAAAACCTTGCCCCCTCAAATGCACAACCCCTCTTGTTGACTAGATATCACTTCCAGAGGGCTACCCTTTTTGCCCATTAAGACCATTAGTGTTGCCATTAGAACATCTGCAATCAGATTCATTTTCTAACAGCGAGTTGGAAGCCAAGCAAACATAAATAGTCAAACAGTGTAATCATTACAAGATAAATGCTAACTCTACAGCATGGATATAACATAATTATACTGAGTTAAGTATTGTCTATATTATTCCGCCACAAAACCACCTTACTACATCCTACTCCAATATACAGCCATTCCTCTCATAGGAATTAATTGCATTCACAATGCAATGGGATTATGTAGACATAATGTACCATTGACCAATTATAAAAACAATAAATACAACGCCTTGGATGCTATAGTTAACCAAACAGAAATATTTATATTTGATCTTAACTGAAAGCAAAGACGAAGTGCAATCAGAAAATGCGATATGAACAAGGATATCATGTTGTCTCAGAGCATAGATCTATATCCATATTCCAGGACCAAACAAATATAGAAAAAGGAATTTTCCATGTAAAACTAGTACATTGTATTGTAGTATAAAGTATTGTAGGACAAACATATTTTTGACCCACAATTGCTTACTATATTTGATATAATGCACATTCACACAAGGTAAACTATGTGGAGCAATAACCATATATATCAATAATCTCACAATTCATAATTAAGGTGATTAATCCAAATATTAATCATAATAAAGCACACACATTTTAAATAGAATCTGTTATAGTCACATTGAACACTATAATAACATTGTATATGAGGTAACCCGAGCATTCCCCAAGGAAGAGTGATTTGAATCATCCACTTGGCAATGAAACGTTTTTTCTTAACATTACAAAAATGTTAAAAACATTTTCTTTTTACATTCAGTGTAAAGATAGAAGAATACTACATTGCTACTTGTATGTCTTTGCAATTCTCCCCAAGGCATAACATTTCGATCTTCAGTGAACATACTGCTCAAAGGTCGAAAGGTCTTCATCCTCCACCATCCCTCGAGTCCTTCCTATAAACCAATGCTAGATCTAAAGTGTCAACCTTTGTCCTAGCAAAATGTGGGAGGGAACTGAAATGTGAAAATTAAAATAACCAATCCTTTTAACTGTTCAAACAATTATTGTTCTGCCTTGGACTATACAGGCCCGTCATCAACATGATCGATCTATTGTGGATTTTTCTGAATTTTACTAGCATCATTTACATAATATTATTTTCTTTACAGCATCTTTGCAGCTGCTATGAAACACATTTTCAGCAACTCAACTAGTAATATTAATAATAGCCATCATACATACACCCAAAAGTCAGTAATATGATAACTTCAGTAACCAAAGGATATAAATTTACAACATGCATAACATAAGAATAACATCAAATTAAAGGATTGATACATAGCATAACCAAAAGGAGGTAGATCTAAGCCACTTCGGGTCATGAGTGGCCAGTATACAGAACTGTCCAGACTAACCATGTCATCCCACCATACCAGAATGTACCATCTTGAGAATTGCCCTCCTGCTTTGCTCTTGTCTTTCTCTTGAATTCTATCACCAGCTGGCAACAATACCCATATGTATCATGCTTACAATATAGGCCTAATGCGATTTATCTGTGGCCCATATACCTTGACTCTTGCTTGAAGAGATTACTGTAAGCTCCTTGTGAGATAAACAAAAAATAATAAAACAATGGAGGATTTTCGTTGAAAACTGACCCTTAAATAAAGTGATTTTGTTCATATTTTTGCCTTTTTTGGTCAAAAAATGGTGGGCGAGATGTCATTTGTTTGGTTTAAAATTGACCCTTGCCTAGAGCAATTTTGCTCAAAGAGTACCCTTGCCAGCCGCACACATGTGTATGTCGTGTATAATTATGATCCATCCCTGGAGCTTAATTCAAAACATCCTGGGATCACAACCCCAGTGATCTTAGCAATAAATCAGCCTTATCCTATTAAGCAGTCTTAAGAGTTGGCTGGGTTCACATATCCTAGCCCGCACTAAGATCGCATTGATCTTAGCCTCAGCCCTCCTACACTATTCCAAGAAGAACTGACTAGGCACAGGGATAAGAGTCCCAAAATAAGGGAATAGCTGTGGAGTCACTCTTCTTCACAAGAGTGCTTATACCATCGTTCCCCATCCCCATATGGGCTAACAAAAGAGCACAGGGTGCAGTTGACCCCCGTACAGTATTCAAGAGTTGTTCCCATGAATGTATGATTTATGCTTGTCTATTAGAAGCATTGTGCCCTCCCCCCAGGACAAAGAGAGAGAAGGGAAGAATTACCTTACAGTGCACTTAACGCATGAGTAGGCCTAAGAGCCCTCAAGGACACTCAGCAAATGTCCTCCCTCCCCTCTTTATGTATGTAGCAGGCTATTCACTCTTTCGATCAGGAGTGTTCCCTGTAAATACTCTTGTACTAAGGTGAAACCACTATGCATTTCTTTCACTAAGATCGCAGTGATCTTAGTGGTGGAAATGGGATACTGAGGTGATCCCAGGACTAGCTATTCTGGACAGGCCTGCAGCCACTGCATTACATAGGGTAGACCAGCCAGGTCTTATGATATGTGCATACACTAAGATTGATGGGGTTGGGATCCCAGGATGTTTTGAATTAAGCTCCAGGAGTGTTCCCTGTAAGTGCTATTGTACTCAGATGAAACCACTATGCAATTCTTTCACTAAGATCGCAGTGATCTTAGTGCTGGAAAAGGAACAGTAAAGTGATCCCAGGACTTATTATTCCTGACAGGCCTGCAACCACTGCATTAAATAGGGTAGACTGGCCAGGCCTTATGATATGTGCCTACACTAAGATCGCTGGGGTTGCGATCCCAGGATGTTTTGAATTAAGCTCCAGGCCTGGGGTGCTAATTCTGCCAGGGAAACCTCAAGCTCATGTATGTTTACTCAGAATCTTTACCATTCTTTATTATGCAATGATTGCAACAGATCATGTTCACAAACTCTGTGCGGAAACGTTTCCCACAAATTATATAAAAGAAGAAGTTGAGTGCATGGTTGAGACTTGCCAAAAAGGACATTTCAAACCACAGCTCATTGACTCTGTCAGCATTTGGGCTAAGGAAGTATAAAGAATAGATACCAAAGGGTAAGACACTGACACAGAAACTGAATGATATACTGAGGACAGTGATAGTAAGAACCCTCTCCCGCATGCTCCTGGCTGAATTGGCCTCATTTGATGTCTGATCCATAGGGGTGGAAATACCTTTTATTATGAGTATATTAAGGATGAAGAGGGCTAGGGATGGTATTATACTGTACACCAATGCATCAATAATGATGATAATGGTCAGGAGAGCATCTTCCACAATCCCCATGCAAATTAGATTACCACCCACAGGATCTACCTCGACTACTGAAGTCCATATGAACACAACACTGAGACAAGGTAGAACCAGAATGACAGTCAGAACCATGATTATTGACACCTTCTTTGACCAATATTTCTTGAATCGGATGGGATCAATTACAGCTATTGCTCTTTCCACTGTCATGGACACTAAAATCCATGAGCTAACATGGCTACTTGCAACATTGGTGAAACTGGCAATCCTACAGCTCAGATCTGAGTATATAAGATTATAGAATTCACTTGGAATTATACCATTGACAAAATATAAATCAGTACCCAATTTTATTGCATCAAAGACAGACAGAGGAATGAGGAAAACTGCCATTCGCTGAAATCTTGTAGCACTACGCAACATAACTAGGAGAGTGAAAACATTGGTCAACAACCCTATAAAGATCAGAACTGGATGGATGATGCCATAAATCATAGCCCTAACTGAGGGACCTTCAATATTTGCTTCAGAAGCTGTGAAGAATTCTTCTGTTGAAGATTCAGTATTCATTGGTGATGGCTGAATGCTTTGAGTAAGGTTGTCCAAGAAGGATGCATTTGTTGATTCTATGGTGGTTGTTTCAATGATGAAAACATTCGGAAGTTGGCTAATGTTCATGAGTTTATCACTGATGTTCCATGCAATGCTCTGCAGAGTTGATACAGCTAGATTTAGTTGACTATGATCTGTCACAACCTCTTCACCACTGTTTGTAAAGGTATTTGCTGGCACATCCCTAAATGAGCTTGATTCGTTTTTGGCTTCCATTGTCATTGCCTTTCTTCTACCCTCTGCTCTCTGAAAGAAAGGTCGCAGCATTCATGGTTGTGTTTCATGATTTGTTGTCCATGCATTTTAGTTAAAGATGGGTTAGGAGCTACCTCTTTGAATTTGAGACTAGTAACTAGATAAATACCTAGAATAAATTGTATGCTTATGTTCCATTACACATTTGCTATTAAATTAGATGCATTTAGCAATTTAGTACAATTTACAAGCCCGAGAAAATGTCTGAAATAATTGCTGTATAGGGGGGGATTCCAATGTTTCGCACTGATGGCATGACTGAGCCACTATCAGAATGGCCCATAGATTATGACATTGTGTAACACCATCTAGGTTAGTGGAGCCCTGAGTTCAGGCATTTATTACATTGTGATGGGACACAAAATGAACCGGCCGCCTAACTACGCACCGATCAAGCACCGCCCGACCAGCTTGCCCTCATTTATCTTAAGCACACCAGCAATAAGTTTGATAATGAACCACTGCTGTCAAGTAGTACCCACACGATTATAGTTCTTTACACATACTTTAGTAAGATAGAACCCACCCTATTGCAGTTCATTACACAAATTCTAGTACGACAGTACCCATCCTTTTGCAGGTCTCTACACAAACTTGCAACAGACATATACACAAGAATCATTAGAGACAATACTAAACTCCAATTGAATTCTGTGTATGCAGAAATGATTCACAATTTGAACTTTATTAATATGGTTGTTGTGTAGACCATATTGTATTATCAGTTGAATCATCCTGACTTAAATGTTTGATCAATACACTTAAATTAGATAACTTTTTCTTACATGTTATACTTTACTCAAGGTTATTATCCAGGTGTGAGAAATCTCTTGTGGCAGTAACCTCTTCATCTGCCCCTTCTGCTGTACCTCAGAAGGGTGTTTCTAAAAGATAGGAATTGAGTTCTGTTGGAGGTACCAAAACAGAACTGACTGGTTCTCCGTTATGTTGCTAAAAGGTAAACAGTGAGAGGAGTGGGTCGGGAGTGGTGCAGAATCAGTGTGTACTTCCCAAGTGGAAAAAAGATTTCCCTAGCAAGATGATGACGTTTAAAAAAAAGTCATTATAGGATAGTTTCTTCCTCCAAATAAACAGCTCCCAGACTTTTCGCAGCATTGTTTATTTCACAGGAAGTCAATTCCAATACACCTCTCAAAGCGGGGAAGATCAGGGAACTGGAAGGTGAGTTCGCTATAGTGGGAATTCAACTCTCAATCTTTTCAAAACACCCTCCGGGGCAGTCAACCTACTGCACACATACCAACGTGGATCAATAAGGAACAAAAAGTCGATCGTGGGTTAGCCCCTACCCGAAATGGCGTCAAACATCTATTACTTACTCACTCACTCACTAGCCCCTACCCACTCTTTTGATTGTGAATGATGTGTAGACCTACAGCTAATTCGATAATTATGGATCAACCGTAAAAAGAGTAAAGATAGGAGGGGGTTGTGTTGTATATGTGGTTCATCTTCATAAGGTGCAATGCAAATCAGTTCCTCTAACCCTCACAGGGGTCACCAGTGCTTTGTTGCCTGACCACTTAACACTCCCTGAAGATTTTAGTTATGCATCTGTTTCCCAACAGATGGAGTCGGGATGGGTAAGTAAACGCATTTATTGATTAGAGAACGTTATACGGGAAAGGAAACCGATATCTATTTCATATAATAGACCACTAGCTTTCTGTGTTTTTGGAATATACATGGGCTTTGACCTGTTGCTTGACTAACAAAAATAAATGAACTAGCTGGATGTGTATAGGAAGTATACTTACGGTTTGTGGATTATAGGAATGTACTAGCCATCTAATCATAGTGCATTTGATAAATAAAAGTTTATTCTTTGAAAAGCACCAAAGGGGTAAACTATGTATTGCCACTCTTAGCACTGTTTAGTATTAAGCATTCAAAGGGCATACCATTCAAAGGTATCTCTTTTGACTAAAATATTTTAGTGCAGGGATATTTAATGCTCAAGAGAAAGAATGAAAGAAACTGATTAGAATTGGTCAAGAAAGATCCAGTCTTACCTCAAGATGTGAACGTTGGTAGCTTCTTCAGGTTGGAAAGTCTTTGTCTCTCCTGCCGCTGTCCGCCCTGTCTTGTGTATTCCTAGGTATGCAGCCTCATCAGCTTATATACATGTATCAGTATATGTAAGCATCCAGGTGCTGGGTGCACATATCTTAGGGTGTGGTCACCTTTAGGCAACAGGGGTGGGTGGGTTTGGGGAGGGTGACAACTGTTGGGGGGGGGGGTGCAAAAAGATATTTCAACCCTTTTTTTTAGCGAAAAAGCCTCTGGACTACTTTAGAATAAAAAGGTGGGCGGGGGGATTGAGACCCCTCCGAATGGGGGATGGAAAAACCTGCTGTGAAGATTAAAAACATCTCAGCAGGAAAAGACACTCAGAAGCTGCAGGGCGGTAAAATGGGATGCATTGAAAGGTTTAATTATTTTATATATCTGATATCAAATACTACGACCTCAAGGTCAGAGTGCTCAAAAACATATTTGTTGGGTGTTACGCAAGTCGAACTTGATTATGGATATGAGGAATCCGTTTCTAAGACTAATTGCCTAATTAGACTCAGTAACAATAGGAAATGCCCCACGACTGCTTTGCACAATCAGCACCTTTGTAGTAAACACATACAATGTAGTGTAAACCACTCTCAACCATGAAATGTAGTAATTGCCTGTGTACCCATGATCTCACCAATTACATGTATATATGTAATAGGACGAGAATAACCAAACTTTCTATTAAATGGGTATTATGTTACTCATGGTTCATTTTGTGTGGGAAGAATCCAGTTGAAACACTGGCATCAATCATAGTCTGTCGCTTAGGTATAAACCTTAAGAAATGATCAAAATCAGACGTTCATTTTGGGTTCTCTTTACCAGCATGGTACAAGGGCAGGATCCAGGGAAATTGACATGATTAACACACACTGTAAGAACGATTTCGTAGAAATAAAGGTGGAATCCTTGTACCAAAGTTTCCTGAAATCAATCATTATCTTCACAAAGATTCCTTGTATGTTTGTGTACCACCATACTGCCACCCGGGGCTTCTTGTAAAAGCTACACTGGTTTTACAAGGAAACCTGGTAAATTCAGCAGCTATCTTTTACAGTGCAGGTAGAAGTGGACACAAATAATCAACTCACGGGTGTAATGGTAAGAATGAATCCAAGGAAGTCATTTATTAAAAGGGCATGTTTTGAGATAAACTAAGTTTGCACATGATTAATAAACTGTTCCTGCGAAAGACATTGTTTGATTGGATTGACGCATTCCAAGAAAGTGGGAAGCTTTTAAATTAGCCAAAGTGACGTAGGGAGAACAATGTCAACACATAGAAGAAATAAAAGTCACATTTCCGCTAGTCCTTGTCTTTGTAGTTAAAGACCCTCAATCTACAGTTTATTCACTTCACTCATGATTGGTTTGATGTTTACCAGACGTTTGGACCATGCATGGGAAAAGATTTATCCAAATGGCAATGCTTCTGTATACTGATGGCCTTTGAGCCACTCTAGGGGTTTTTAATTTCATGTAGCCTTTACTCCTTAGAACTCTTGCTTGTACCAGAATGTTACCAGGGTGTTGAGCTTTTTTGTACATTAAATTTTGGTCGAGTATTTTGGCTCACATCGTAGTTCCAATACAGCTGACATTGCACTTTATCTTTGTGAAGGATATCAATGTCAGCACATATATTGGCATCCATGGGGTCTAAGATCAATAAAAGTAACATAAGCAAATGTTGTTGCATCCTTATCAAGTTATAATCAGTTTCCTGGTCAAGGTGGCCACACCCGCCCAAAGCAGCTGCTATTGGTCACAGGGTACATGTGGCGTCACATCAGGACACTTTCCTGATTTGATAAAGTCTATTGTATAAGGGCAGTCCTGAGGATGAGCCAAGGCTTCCTACAAGATTTTTCCATTGCTCAAAATTGATTTAAGCGTACACGTTCCACAACTTTAATTTTTTTAGGAATTTCAAATGCTGTTTAAAATAGGCACTTCTACAGAAAATTATCTTACAGTGAAAGGGCAGTTAAGTCATGTTGCCTGAGTAAAAGGGTGCAATTTTAGCATTGGTTCCACTTCCATCGGTTGTGAGAATTAGTGCTTATCCAGTGATTAATGATGTTGCACTTAGATGCATTCGTGCATTATGGGACAACAGACAGTCTTGATGTGCAGAAAGTCTTTGTCTATTCTCTAAGTATAGAGTGTGTGACACGAGTAGGTACCTGATAGTGCAGCTCTCTCTATTTTAACAAGGCAGGTGACTTTTCAGACTAATGTGTTGAGTGCAAGTTAATGAAGCAGAGCGTGACTTATTTTGAAAAGAGGGCGCATAAAGACAAACTCTGTTTACCATAGGAGCACCACAAACCAGTATACATTGTGGTATAAAGACTGGAAAATCTGCAGGTCTGGAAATATAGACTGTGATTGGAGAGCTAAAACTGCCATCAGAATCTGGGGAAAAGGCCATCAGGCATGGCCTGCGGGTATATATATATGCCCACAATACCTGCAGAGCACCAGCGTGTACACAGATCACATGCAGGGTCCCTCAATACAGGGAGAGAGACCTACTAAGCAGGTCCCATATTACATTCGCATCCACAACCATTAAATTTATGTCATTAACAGCCCCTGGCACAAAACTTGGCCGCATTTGAGCATATATATATATATATATACATACATACATACATACACACACACACACACACACACACACACACACATATATATATGTGTGTGTGTGTGTGTATGTATGTATGTATGGAATACCCTATATGACGTCACTTCCTCCACCTCGTCTGCCATTTGTAAAAAAACTTTTTCGACTTTCGCACAAGATGGCTCGACCGCCTAAGAAAGTGAGTAATACGTTTTTTTCTTCCTTTAATCCGTTACCTTTCATCTACCTCAGTCTACCTAGTTCTCTTGCGGTCATGTATGTGACCTGAACACCTCATGTCAGTTCAGTTTTCATTCATTCTCGTTGATTTGTTCATAGGGCCTGTCTTCGCCGCTCTCACTTTTCTGTCTTGTTTCATGTATTTACACGTACTAGTAGTCAAAGAATCTCCTCCTTTAGGTTATTTTCGGGTGGTACCTTCTTCTTTACCTTTTCTGTGGCCTTTTTTCTTTCGTGGAGAAGGCAGGGGTATGTCATAGGTATATAAATGCACTCCTTTCCGCATTTGAAACTTCTTTTTTTTAAAGAGGTGTATTATTTTTAGCCCGACAAGCGTACATTCGGCAAAGCTTTTCAGGGGCTTCAAGACCTGAAGAAACTCCTGAAAAAAAACAGGGACCTCACAGGTCAGGAATCTGACCCCTACTTTGAAGTAAGTATTAAGCCTTCTACTTTGTTCCTCCTTTCTTTTTTTCTAAGTAAGAAAAAGAAAATATAAATATACTTCCTCTCTTTCTCATACATACATTTTCTTTTCTATAATAATTGTTCCTTTTATCCTGATTCATCTTTTATTTATTTTAACTCCACATTTAACTTCTTTCCCAGGTCCTCTGTACGTACCAAAACTTATTTATTGTATCCTTTTCTTTGTTTTCGTGTTATCAGAGTGGTCTGGACGATCAGGATGAGGACCTAGAGGTCGAGGAAGAAGAGGTTGATGACGTGAACCCTGAAATGTTTGACGGGGACGCTGGTGATCAAGCAATTCAATATATGGACTACTTAAACAGGAAGGAAAATATTTCTCAAAGGAGGGGTAAAGGTAAAGCACCCTCATCTCAACATCCCTCGCATGAAAAAAGCAAGAAGAAACCAGTTTTCAAGCCTCCTCCCCTAGATAATTCTTTCTATGACCCTTCCTATGTGCCCATATCACAAACACCTCCTACTAGAGGGAGAGGCAGGGGAGCTTCGTCACGAGGGAACAGATCTATTGGGTGCGGAAAGGGGACGAGGAAGGGGGCGTGGTACAGCAAGAGGGCGAGGCTGAGGAGGAAATACTTCCGACAACTCTACTCCACGTAAGGGAGAACACTGGCGTCTCAATGAGTTAGATGCGCTTTTAAAGGGTGCTAACCATTTACGTCCTGTGTTGAAGGGACGTTTCAAGCATGCTACAGACGGCCACACTCTCAAGAAACTTGCATGGGAGGAGCTGTGGGGTAAGTTGATTCTTTGGTCTTAATTATGTTATATGGGAGAACAGAAAAACTTTGATAAACTAAATTTGGGTTTCAGATATATATTTCTTATGTCAAAGGGAGTGTAAATTAATCACATGAGAACCATCTCTGACCACATAACAAACAGTCTACCCATCAGCCCCGCATATATGTTTCATAATGATTAAGAGACATCAAACATCAAACATACCTTAAAGTCTGGCTTCGCTCATAACTTTTCCTCTTAGATATATTTTAACTCTGTCACAGCATATATCTTACAGCATATGTCTTTTGCAGACTATGTCAACGCTGCAGGTGGTAGAGACCGCTCTGTCAAACAGTGTGACGACAAGTTGGGTTATTTCTGCCAGAAGGCAAAGAAAAAGGTAATCTTTCTCTCTGAAATAAGTGGCTTTTTTCTTCCTTTTGACATGTAGAGTCTATAGCAATTTAATATAGTTGCCCTTTTCATGCAAGAATTAAAGAGGCTAAGTCACAAATGAAACAAAATATTTGAAAGTCTTTCTCTAGTCTGCGGAATGTATGTCATGAAGTGTTCTTTTTTTTTAACCTTTCAATTTTCTTAGCGCCAACGTATAGATGCAAAATACACCTCTGGATCAGGGCAGCGTGCGGCAGAAGACGTTTTGCATGAACTGGAGCAGGCTGCACTAGACTACTGTGGAGAAGAAGTGGCACCGGGTGAGTTTAGGAAAAGATTTTTTATATTTTTTTTTATAAATACCGGTATCTATCGCGCCAACTAAAATCCGATCTACCACCATGTGAACACTGGCCTACATGGTCCTAATTCTAATTGGTCAACTTTTTTTGACCACATGTTGATACTATATAAGATTCTATAAACTTGTAAATAATCTATGGCACTATGCACAATCATTTTATACACTTAAGCTTAAAAAAATTATCAAGCACCCATATGTAAGAACGTTGAAGAAGCAGCCTACCAAACTGGACTGACCACAGAAAAACCTTGACAAAAACATGAAGTCTGGCCTTTCCACTAGTAACCATGGCAACTAAAAACAAATGACAATCATTATTTGTACCTTAGGGAGCGATTTCAGCATTTCAAACATGATCTAGCCTGAAGAAGGTATATAAAATATACCGAAACGTTGCTATTTTTAAGATCATCTTCCATCTCTTGTATTTCAACAATTTATCTGAAGTCATTAATAAATTCTATGAACTTCACCCGCTGTCTGGTTTTGTGTGGATCTCCTTCTACTTATATTTTTTTTTATCAGGTCAAGGATTAACTTTTAAGTGCTTCATGCATTGTTTCACCCAAAATAAAAGGAAACTCCCTATGCAGTATCAATATATACGGCTCTATACTCTATACTCGCGTGTGAGTTTTGTCCTAAACGAGCCTATATAAGACATTCAAATTATAACTTTTTCTTGTCCCATATTCTTTGTGTTCAGGTATATCAGGGATGAGGCCTGCGGACCTTAAGAGCGGGAAAAGGCCCCAAGGACGTTGGTCTTGTTATGACCCAACACAGCCGGACAAGGAGGACTACGAGAATTTGGGTATGCCAAGCAATGCTATGACTGCCGCAGTCGAGGGTGACCTGCTAGAAGAAGACCCAGAGACAGGTATGTATTCCTGTTTAACAAAAAACGTCATACCTTTTAAACCAATGCTAATTGTAACTACTTATATCCTGACCACATAAAATATTCTACTTAATATGTATTCAATAAAAATATATACGTATTAACCTGAAGTCAAATATAAGACACTACCTCCAGCTTTCTAAGCCAATGTTTTACATACAGACAAATAACGTCCTGACTGTAGAACTAACTTTAAGAGGAATGTCCCACATTCAGCTAAATATATCAAATTTTTTTTCAGAAGAAGTCCAAGACGAACTGGAACTCCGACAGCGGAATGGGGAGGACCCTGAGGTAGACGACGATGAAATATATGAGGACCCGGAGGAGGCGCAGTCATCTACATATTACAACAAGGAGGAGGAGGAGGAAGAAGCAGGGGATGAATTGTACGAAGATGTCCAACCCTATTCCAGTGTTTCCAGACAAGACATGTTAAAAATCAACAGCAACTTTAGTTCCTCTTTGAAGTTGGCCCAATCCAAACTAAAAATTCCTAAAAGAAATGCAGCTGAAGTCCTCCTGAGTAAAGACAATACAAAGTCTGATCAGTCCCTCATTTCTAATGCTTTAAGGGGAATGAGTGATGTTCAATTCCCAGAGTCAAAAACCTCAAAAGATGTCCCAAGAAACGATACAGGTGGAGGGAAGCCTCCTAAAGGTCCTCCCAGAAAGATTGATTCTGGATCTTCGCAGGAACCCAAACCTGGACTTTCACGCGAACGTGTACAACATTCCACATATCGAGCAGGTACTGGACCCTCCACATCCAGACAAGTTGGTGAACCCTCCACATCCCAAGCAGGCTGTCCCAGCTCAACCTCTTCCACATGTGGGACCCAGAGAGAAATGTCAAATAAAAGGAAAAATGATAATATGGATTCAGGAGTAGAAGTTTCCCCTCCCGAGAAAAGGACCAAATTACAGGAAAATAATGAAAGATGCAGGGAGAGAAGGGCTGCTAGTTTCTCAAAGTTAATCAATGACAGTTTCCCTGACAATAAAACTCCCCCACCCTCTCCCGAGATACCCAAGAAGTTGGGAGGCAATACCTACACCGAAGAAGAGGTGGCAGAAATGATAAAGAAACTGAAAGCAAATACTTCACATGAGTTTACTACCAGCACCCCACATGATCCATCCCCTATAATCCCTAAAACTGTGACAGAAAAAACAAAACAAGACACTCCTGCATTAGACCGTATACATAGGGCTGTCAATGGTTCCTTCAGGAAGAACCTTTTTCCTGAAGCAAGCACTCAACTTATAGAAAAGTTAGCTTCCGACATGGAGAAAAAGATGTCTGATGTGATTCAAAGAATGGTAACTTCTTCCATATCTGAAAACATGGAACAGCATGCGAGGTCTGTCTGTAGCGCTAGTCAGAAGTTGAATGAGGACTTAATGAAGGTAGTTAATGAGCACCGAGAATTTACTTGTCGGGCTCTCAAGGAACACTGCCGAGACACCAGGGACAGGCACGAAGAAACCGCAGAGGCTATACAGACTGTAGATGAAAAACTGACATCTATCGTTCTAAAAAAATGTATTAACTTTGTCTAGAGCATGGATGACATAGGGACTACAGTCAACAATGCTGCTTGCAAGGTAGGAGAGGCAAACCAGGTATACCTGGAGGACGCTGAAGAAACCGCAAAAAGTCTCTCTAAATTGAACTGTATGGTTGGGGCTTTGTCAGACAACTTAGCTGCTGTAGGTGTACATATGAAAAAACTGACAGAACACATGTCCAATGCAGCACAGACGTTCAATGAGAACTCCGCGGTTACAGCCACTAATTTGGAGAGGGCAGACAGAACAGTTGCTTCAATGAGTGGTAGCATAGAGCATTTGGCAGAGACGTTAGAAAGACTATCTACTGGCCAAGGTAAGATATATTTTAGGCTGTTCAATGAAATACATATGTGGAAGTAAATATATATATATATATATATATATATATATATATATATATATATATATATATAAATGTATGTATGTATATATATATATATATATATATATATATATACAGTGAAATTCCTTTACAACGAATCCTGTTACAACGAAATTTCTTTTACAACAAACAAATCTCATTGTCTCAAATCAGCCCCATACATTTCTATAGTAAAATAATCCCCTTATAACGAACTTTACAACATCTGGAATCGTTCATAACGAATTTTTCTTGGCTTATACAAACATTGTCCGGTATCTGAGGGTTGTTAGGATGTGTGATAGGACCTCTACAGCTGCCTCTATTGAATTCTGGGCGGCAGAAGGGGTACAGGAGGTGGGAGGGAGGGGGTTTAGGATGTGTGATAGGACCTCTACAGCCGCCTCTATTGAACTCAGGGCGGCAGAAGGGATAAGGGAGGTGGGGGGGGGTGTTTGGATGTGTAATAGGACCTCTACAGCCGCCTCTATTGAACTCTGGGTGGCAGAAGGGGTAAGGGAGGTGGGGGGATGTAGTTGGCCCCTAATGCTCTTATATTGTATGATTTGGTTAGAACGAAATTCGTTTATAACGAATTTTTTTCCTTGTCCCAAGCACTTTGTTATAACGGAATTTTACTGTATATATATATGTGTATATGGTGCAATCTATTTATCGTATATATATATATATATATATATATATATATATATATGTCTTCTTTCAGTCCCTAAGAAGGAGGTCCCTACTTCTGTTCCAGGAACTTCAACCGGTGCAACCATCCCTTGTCAACCTGTCGACCCTGAGGTTCAAGAAGAAGACCCTCGACCTGAACCTTTCTCACCAAGATACACTTCAGCATACTTAAAAAAATACTTTAAGGTTGGCATGGGTATGTATACCTATAGGGCTTGGGGAGAGTCTGTATAAGTGGTAGTCGAATGTGTACAGGGATGAAACTTTTCATGTATGGGGAATTTGGACAGAGGTTTCTATATATGAGAGTTTTTTTCAATTCTGAAGGTAAATCGAAGTTCACTTAAAGAAAAATAAATAAAATAATTTCCTCTTATGTATGCGATTTCCAGAGGAGCCACTGGTTTATTCTTCTGCGACTGAAGTCCCCTTACAGGAGGAAAAGGATGAGCAGGAAGACGCGAAAGAGAAAAAAGAGGAAGTGTACTTCCTACCAGCATCAGGTGAGGTTTGTCAACCTGAAAAAAAAATACTATCCAAAAGTCGATAACGAAAATCCCACATTCAAAGATGTTTTATACTTAACCATATGTTCATTCATTTTTTTATAAGTAAGCCTATATATTGTTCTCATGCCACAGCTATTCTAAGTACAAGTTTCGATGAAGAAGGAGGCCTCCCGTCTTTTCATGTCCTGAATAGAACTGAATTTGTCATATTACAAGAACCCATGACTGCAGCGAGATCAATGCTCAAGAGCTGGCAAATATGGCACTGGATGCTGCTTCTTCGGGGACAGAGGGAGTGGACGAAACAGACACAGAACATGAGACGGACCATGGGAACGGGAAGCCGACCCTCAAGCGATCTAAGAGGCTCCGCATCAAGAAGCAGAGAGATTGAAGAAAATCATTCTGATTGTACTTTTTAAACAAAGTTCATGAGTGCCATGTTTAGTGTTCAGATATATCTGTAATAATTGAAACTGTTGTATGGTTCAATGCCACTTTTCTTCTAGTCTAAGGCATTCTGTTTTGGGTGTATGAGAAGATACACTTTATGATATTCTAGATTTCAGCCTATGTGGCATTTTCACTGTTGTAGCAGAGTAGCTTAAAGTTCAGCTTTTAAGTTTGTTTCATGGATAGGATGTAAATGTTTTGAATATAGGACAGATTTTAGACAGGATGTGTGCTTACTACAGTAGTAAAAAACTAGTCATCACATGGTGCCAAAATTATGTATATTTTTATATGTTCATTTTTTGTTACAGTTTATTATATATGCCATGTATGCATGAACATGGGTTTGTTATGTAGATGAGATATATTAGCAAAGAGGTATATCCCTTCTCTTATGGAGACATCGATGTCAGTGCCTTACAACATAAGTTTTTTACCCACTTGTCCGCTTTCCCTTCTCAGAGAAAAATGAGAACATAGCACTGGACAGACTATACATCGTCTTCCAGAAGGTTGTAGTGTTTCGAACATTGCATTCATTCTTATATTGCACAGAACCTCAACTTAACACAGCATATATGTAGACCCCTGTTTGTCTTAGCCTAAGTCTAACAATGAAAACAGATTTTGTCTATAAGAAGAAGGAGCTCACAGAGCCATGACACTTGATGCCTACATACGGACATGTATACAAGAATAATTAACAGGTTACAAAATTTGCTTATCAGTTAAAAGGTTTACAATAAAAGATTGAGTATATATAACTGGTCTCATGTGTGCTTCTTCTTTTAACGTGTACGATGCCGACAGCTTCCAGTAGTCCTCTTCTTAGGCTTGAAATGGTCCTCTATGAAGGTTTTGCACAGGTTAGCAAACTTTCCCTTCTCCTGAGTCTGGCGTGGGTCGGGTTGAGTTATCCTTTGCTGGATGGGTTTAAACCCATCTTCAGCAGGGAAGTCCCTAAGGAGTTGTACCTTACCGACTGTAGCACAATTGTGCAAACAAACGCAGGTCTCTATTATTGCCCCAGCTCGTGGAGGGTCGTGGCTCAGGTATCCTCCTGAAGAGTCTAGGCACCTGTATGGTACATATATATATAAAAAATGGTTAATATATATTTGTCTAAATGTAGGTGGAAGTCTTTGCATAAGAGAAAGTTTAAGAAGAACTTCTATTGTATTGTCCGAAAACAGGCATCTCTTCCTCATTTTTGTAGGCATAGGATGAAGCTAATGACGGGAATTCTTTTAAATATAAAGAATAAGTTAATAGAAATGAAAATATAGTAACCTCCAATGCTGCTTGAGAACTCCAATGGTCCTCTCTACCCATGAGCGCGTCTTTCTGTGCCATTTGTTGTACAGATGCTCCGACAGTGTAGTCTCTACTTTCACGGGAGTTAGGAGGTAGTCAGTTAGGACATAACTGGAAAAAAGAATAAAACATAGTAAATTTCATATGATATATTCTGACATGCATTATGAAAACATGTGGACAAAAAGGAATTTTTGTCATGTAGAAAAACATAACAAGGAGTTAACTTGCCCGGAGTCCCCTAGCAGATAGTACCCCTGGAAGTCCTGCCTTTCCCCAAGGTATTTAATTTGGCTGCTGTTCATACAATAGATGTCGTTGCAGCTACCTGGATTACTGGCGTCAACATGGAAAATAATTCCGAAGTAGTCACAGATGATCTGCAAAACATTTAATCCAAAGAAAAACTTTTAATTAGGAAAACATATGAGAACTTGGAAAAAAATTGGATCTCATAGGACAAGAAAGGAGACATCTGACTAACGTTTCCCATATATATAGTATGACTGTACAGTTGTATTTTGTATTCAGTCCAAATCTAGGTAAGATAGGGAGGAATAGTAAAGACATGAAGACAAACAAAGAAATTAACTTTACTCACGATGGTGTTTATGCGGTAATATCCCTTATAGCAATAGAACTGATTTTCGTCTACAGTCACTCCTCTTGGACACTGAATAGGGACATGGGTGCCGTTGATGAGGCCAAAACATTTTGGCTTTCTTGTCTTCTGGTAGAATGGCATACTGTTGTTGTTTTTGGCAGTCCTTGTGTCAGTCCACTTCACGTAATCTGTGATGTTGTCATGGAAGAAGTCAGACACTTTTTGCACACTGGTACAGATGACAGACTTGGACACCCCATGACAGTCACCTACAGAAGGGTAGGAGGCTCCAGTCGCGAAGTATCGCAGAGCTATGAAAAACTAAAAAAAAATAGAAATTAAATACATATATATCTAGGTAAGAATGGAAGAGGGCTGGGTATTTAATGTAAAAATATAAGGGACCACATACAGATGACAAGACATGTATAAAGTATGAATAAAGGCTTCATATACTACTGTGACATACAAATGTGTCAGTGTTGTAGATATTTGTATGATAAATTATAAAGAAAATATCCTCTTCTAACCTGCACCCTGACTTAGGGCTTTTCCTCTTAGCCTTTTGAGCCTATTCTTAAGTGTGAGCCATGTGTAAGACAAAACTACATACATAACCAAAGATAAACAAACTTACTCTGAGGCTGTGTGGTATATCATACCGACCCCGGAAAACTTTCTTCTGCTGGACTGAGACATAGTTCTTTATTAAAATATGTGTCACGGCTTTACTCAGTCTGTAGCGCTGCTGAAACTTTTTCTCTGTGAAAAAAGAGAGAGGGTGTATCCTTTTGTAATACTCCTGGTGGAGGTAAAGGGACACGTACACCATTTTGATGTTTGTATGTCAGGCGGCCAGAAGTAGAAAAAAAGGGTCAAGAAAGGTTATGACCTACATGAAATGACACATACGGACAAAAAAAGAGACATGCCGGGGGGAAAAAGGAAACATGCGGAGAAAAAAGGCCCGCATGTGACATACCACCTACCCTAGGGCAGGTGGCATTTCAAGGACCGCATGCGGAACCTATGTGGAAAAATAATTTTCCATATCCTGAGCAAAACGCCTTTCGGGCCGCATGCACATATGGCATCCCATATGTGAGCTTAAAATATACAGGAAAGCGAACAAAAATGCTTTTGGCACATGCGGGGTCCGCATGTGACATACGGACCCCCGTATCTATGTGGAAAAACGGCCTCCAGTCATCATATCTTTCTGGCTCTATGACCAGCATGCACTAAGGTAATCCCACAGTAGCATCAAATACCCAGTGCTGCCCTCTTACATGTGAAACGAAATACACACGAGACTCGCCAGTATTACCATAGAAGTCTATAGTAGGCACCAGTTTAACCGAGAAATAGCCAAAGCCTAACGTTAATCAGAACTGATTGACAAAAGAAATCAGACCGATCTAAATCTGATTTGACATCCCCCCCAAAAAAGATAAAACAACAACAAAAAAGAACAGGAAGCCAGCAGATGTAATAACTTTCTTTCTATATCTAAAGCTATAGAACCTGAGGTACTAAAGAGAAACATTTTTTGTCCTAATTATTAGGAACAATCTGGAACTGCAGTTGTCGGTAACCAATCGCCCCACAGTCAAACACCTGCTTTTGTATCAATTACGTTTGGGGTTACCAGAAACAATGGGACAATGAATTCAGAGAGACTTCGCCATATTCATTCTGTGAGCAGTTTGATATGAATTTAAATCAGGAGAATTCTAGAACTTCCTGAAATTGACTTTTATAGTTTGTTTGATTTGTTTTGATATTGACTTTTTAAAAGAAAAAAATAACTTATGGAGGAAATAAGCCTGTCAAATCATCATATATATGGGGATAGAATCAAGACCTAGTTTTCACCCAATATACCTACGGACAGGTGGTGCTACCTGTTGACAAGACATGACACTTGAGATGGCCATCAGGTGCCACAGTAAATTACCATGTATAAGCCGCACCCTTTGATAAGTCGAATTTTGGAATGAATTATAAGCCACACTGGAAGCTTGAAAATTGAAGGTTTAGTACTGTATTTAGTGCCAAATATCCACCTATATATTTATATATATATATATATATATATATATATAGATATATATATATATAGATATATATATATATATATATATATATATAGGTGGACGTACAACCCCTATATAAAAAAAAAACACCCCTGGTATAAGAACAACCATGTATAAGCGATACCTGCAAATGAGGTCTTTTGGACTAAGATCATGATACCTATAAGCCCCATTCGCAATTATTTTATTTAGTCCACTAGGCCTCATGTTCAGGGATTCAGGATCGTACTCTTCTTATAGGTCTGCTGACATAATAATCCACAATGTTACAACTTTCAAATTCATACATATATTTCAATCCTGAATCAACTGTTGATCATTATGCAAACAACGGAATCAGACTCTTTCTCCGGGCTCTTCATTAAGGTGACTGTTTTGCTTGAAAGATGAGGTAAAAGCTGAAGTATATAGATTTTCCAATTGCTGCATCATCATCCTACTTGTAAACATGTCCTAGCAAAATCTCAATCCATTCAGTGCATACTAACTGTGCTAAATTCAAGCATGTATACATGTAAAAATAAAATGCCTCCAGCAGTTTATCCATTTTAACAAGCAGTTATGATTGCGCATGCACCAGCACAGTGACTCCATCTGAAGTCATAAAGCAGAGTATTCTATGGTGGTGCCTGACAGCAGAGTAGACCACTCAGTGCTGCCACCCACAGGCTGTGACTAGAACTAGATTTGCAAGTGGTTTCTCTTCCCACCAAAGATGAGAGACCAGCTAAAATTTAATTACAATGGTGAACCCATAATATGTCACACCATCATGTATAGGTATCAAATTACAAAATGGTAAAATGACTGGGCCTTCTAACGATATGTAGCTATGGAGTGCTGGATCGCAACCCCAGCGATCTTAGTGCAGGCATATATCATAAGGCCTGGCCAGTCTACTCTATCTAATGCAGTGGTTGCAGGCCTGTCAGGAATATTAAGTCCTGGGATCACTTCACTGTTCCTTTTCCAGCACTAAGATCACTGCAATCTTAGTGAAAGAATTGCATAGTGGTTTCACCTGAGTACAAGAGCACTTACAGGGAACACTCCTGATTGAAAGAGTGAATAGCCTGCTGCATATACATAAACAAAGGAGTCCTTGAGGGCCCTTAGGCCTACTCATGCGTTAAGGGCACTCTAAGGTAATTCTTCCTTCTCAAGTTTTGAAGTGAAGATCTACCCCACTCCCTTTGGTATCCTCTTGCTGCAAGCCAGAATCTGTCTTCAGGGAATTTCATCTGTCTCTCTCTATTGAGGTAAGATATTTTTATTTTATCCTGGTTGAACATTTGCATTAAAGTTACCTTATTTACAGATGGAATCTAATATATTTCTTAGCCCATATGGGGACGGGGAGCGATGGTATAAGCATTCTTGTGAAGAAGAGTGACTCCACAGCTATTCCTTTATTTTGGGACTCTTACCCCTGTGCCTAGTCAGTACTTCTTGGAATAGTGTAGGAGGGCTGAGGCTAAGATCGATGCGATCTTAGTGCTAGCTAGGAAATGTGAACGCAGTCTGATCTTAAGATTGCTTAATAGGATAAGGTAGAACTGAATATGCAGGTTAAAGTTCTTAATGAATCAGGGGCTAAGTTAAATGACATACTGGAGAAAATACTTCTGGAGCTACCACTTGACAATTACTACTTAGTTGTAATTATTGGTGGAGTTAATAATCTCACTGATCTACATACAAATGGTAAGGTCACTCCCAGATATGATTCGGTGGGCAGCCTCCTTAATTGCATGACAGAGAGGTACACTATGGTAAAGGATGTACTTCTTGACCTGAATTATGATGTGGTGTATGGCCAACTTACAGGTATGTCCATAAACAAGTTTAATCATACAGAGGCCCTTTTTCCTGAGCATCAAGAGGTAATTGATCAATCCATCCCATTAATAAACCAGACACTGGTCTGTTTGAATAATGGAGACAATCCCTACTTCAACTGCCCTCTGGTCGGCCCATGGCTGCAATCAACAGTGCACCCAATTGTACATGGAAAGCGCAGGCACAAGTACAACCGATACTATGATGGTATACACCTATCATAGTATCGCGAAATCCTTCAGAGCCTTAAGACCAACAAATCAAAACTTGAACAGTTTTATGACTTTGTGCCCTGGAATTAGGCAACTTTACATTTATTAATGACAACTGCAAGTTGATAATATTTGTCTATACCTCTCCCCAAGAATGTGTACATTTTGTAGGAGTCACATTTAGCATGACTCAATAACAATATAGCAAGGGTAGTAACATGCACTGGCATGAGAACACCAATGCTATACTGTGCTCTAAATTGCCCCCATCAGTCTTATAAGTAGTAAAATAAGTAAAACTTAGTAAATAAGCAAGTGAGATAATAAGCTATTAATGTATTGATATTCAAGGACGAGGTGAGGTTTGCTGGAAATAATCGCCCGACCGCGCAGCGGGAGGGCGATTATTTCCAGCTAACCTCAACGAGTCCTTGAATATCAATACATTAATGCGTTTATCGCACTTATTCCTCCATTTTGTATTAATTTCTTACCTTATAACCCCAGAATTAATCCATGAGAAGACATTTTGTAAGTACATCCGATCCGCACGGTTTGACAAGCCAGCGTAGCCATTGTTTTTAATCCACCCGTCAAACCCTCGTATTTCCAACGAATTTTCGGGTATAATCCAAGGATGTCAAGCCCTGTTATTCTAGCAGCGCCAAATATACGATCTCTAGTTGGTGTTCGCCTACATTTTGTATCCATTTTCCTATAAATAAATAAGAATCCATTGATTTTCCATAACGATCCAACGCACACGGCCCGGTACACGGCCATTGCTTCTTGTTGACAGAGCGGGGAGGTGCCCGGATGTACCTGACCTACTTTCGGCTGAACCCACTTCCGGCAAGGAGGTCAGCCGGGTCAGTCGTGTATCGCTATGGAAAATCAATGGATTCTTATTTATTTCGAAGAAAATGGAGGAATTTGGCATGGCATGTTCATCTAGGATATCTAAGGATGTTTTCCTGTTAATAACTCCACCCGGCACCATTGGATTCTATGCTAACGAGGTCTGCAAACTTCAGGTATGTCGGACAAATTTTTTAAATCCTTGATGTAGATTGCTGTGTATCAGCGGTCGGCTTGGTATAGTGGACAGCGAGCTCGCCTCCTGCCCCAGCGGCCGGGGATCGATTCCCCGTTGAACCTTAACGGTTTTAACTGGAAAACTATGGCGAGGGTGGCTTCATATCCTTCTCCAATTTATTAACCTGCTCAGGTTCTAACCAAGATCGTCTTAGAAAAAAAAATGGACTCTGAGAGTGCGGTTATACCCCGATACTGGCACGGGGTTATGACCAAAAAGGCACTGTAGAGGCCAGAATCGTGGGATAAGCAAAAATATGCAGTCTATACTCATGAACTGACTGAAGATACAGCGCTATACGGTCTATACTTATGAACTGACTGAATTTACAGTGCTAAATATAGATTTATGTATTTACAATTTATGTACACCGACACAACACTGGTAAAGAAACTCTATAAGTAGCTATGAGGTATCATTATTGCACCTTTATCTAAGTTTAGATATATATTAAGCAACGTAGAACCACATACAATCTAGCTTTAATGTATACTCTGCACCTACCGATAGTGCGGACTCGACATGATATAATCTATGTTTTTCCTTGCAGTTTTCTATATGATGTATATGCATATTCATTACTAATCTCTAACTCTTAATTTTTAAGACGGGGATTACTTCCTCACAAGTATCGCTGGGACTACCACATATCCTTCTGATGAACTGTATTTCCAGCCTATAGATGCACTATTCCCCAACTCTGCTCATCCTGTTAACAAAACCAACTCATATAACAAGACTACGGTAGGACCTTCTTATCTATTATTTTTTGGTTAAAATCCTGGAATTATACATCTCCCTGATAAAGCTCACCACAAAACTTATGCTCCTCAAGCAGCATAGAATGCCAATGCTTGTGCTGAGTTTATTCGGGAAAACCAAATATCATATTATATTATGCAACCCTACCCACATGAAGTGTGAGGTTGAAGACCATGAAATAATATTAACTGTGGAGAATTATTTATTTACATTATTTGTTGTGCATCCTCTCAACAGCCAAACCTTTGATGTCGGATGATTTTGTGTTTTCGTCCAAGGGCCTACACATGGCACATTGGAATGCTCATAGTCTCCCAGCCAATATTAGGGACCTGAGACTAGCTATGGAAGACAATGGTCTTCACTGCTTAACCATCTCAGAGACCTGGTTGAATGAAAAATTACAATCAAACCAAGTTGCAATTGACCACTGTCATCTATTAAGGTTGGATAGACAGCATATTGAAAATGGCAAAATCAAAAAAGGTGGTGGCGTGGCCATCTTTGTGCATGAGAGTGTGACAGTATCAGAGACAAATATCTCTCATTTGAATACCAGCATTGCTGACATTGAAATTATGTGGGCCACACATTCAAAACCAAACTTGAAACCTGTTGTAATGGCTTCAGTATACAGACCTCTCGATGGCGATGGAAACTTTCATAACTTTAGTGAGACATTATCAAAAGCAATGAGAAACCTGGGCCCATTGAAGGATAATGAAGTCTTCATTATGGGCGATATGAATACCAACATGCTACATAGAAATGATCCACAAGTTAAGGCACTCACACACCTTTTCAATTTTCTTGGAGTAAAGCAGATAATCAAAAACCAACCTATTTTAATCCAAACTATGAATTTTCACTTTTGGACCTAATATCCACCAATTCAGACCATATCAAAAGCTGTGGAAATTGTTTTATTAATATTAGTGATCACGAACCAGTATACAACACGAGAAAATATATTCCCCACCCCTAAAGAAAAGTTATCATTTTTTGGTCGTTCATAAAAGCATTATGTAAAGGAGAACTTCGTACTGGGTCTTAAAAATAGTGATTGGAATGCCTTCTGGGACACAGAGGACCCAGAGGAAGCCTGGCAACTTTTTATTAATCAGATTGAATTTCTATTGAACATTACATGCCCAATCAGACAGTCAAATTTTAAACAATCCAAAAAACCCTGGATCACGAGGGTATTATTGGATCTTATAAATGAAAAGAACATTGCCATGAAACACGCCAGGAAAACAAAAAATATTGATGACATGAGGATTGCAGAATTTCTTAAGAGGCGCTCAAAAGCATTAAACCGCACAGCAAAAAAATGCATTACATAAAAACAAGATCAATTCAAGCCTTTAAAATCCCGACAATACTGGAAAGAAATTAACAATGTTATTAACCCCAAACCCAATGTAGTAAACATTAATATTACTGATTCCGAAGGGGTACAAGTAGACCATAATCAAACGGCAGAATATATAAATCAATATTTTTCAAACATAGGGGCTAATCTAGCAAAAAACATGACTGAACCCTGGGTATATACACAGAATGAACTTCCCCCTCACTTTAACTTTCGATTACCCACAGACGAAGAAGTTATTAAGGTTATTAAAAATATAAATATAAATAAACCCTCTGGCATACCATATATATCCGCTACATTACAGTGTTAAAAGATGCACTAACTACACTTCCACTTCACTTTAAGCATGTAGGGGCCGGCATCATTGTATATATATTAGTGCGGTTCATCCGAGAGACGTGTTCGTGTGGTGCTCGTTCCTTCTATGCCAACTAGGTGTCGCTTTGCGATACCCGGATCCCTCCAGCCCTGGGCTAGAGGGATTCGAAGAGGATGGTTTCACATCCCAGCATCTGTTGTTAGACTGGAAACCGGGTCAACAACAAATGTTCAACCCGGAGGGTGTCCAGACTGTCTTCTCGACACCCGGTCTAACAGACGGTGCCACCAGAAATGGAGATGGCATCGTTAAGTTGTATCCGGGTACACCTCAAATGGTAGCACCAGATACAGGACTGTTTAGGGGGGTACTAAGACCCCCAACTTTGAACTTGAGCGATTGGTCCCAAGTTATAACTTGCAGACGCCAGCTAGGTCCTATTATACCAGCAGGCTCGGCTAGCAACTTGGGTACCCCAATAGCACAGAGCCCTATGCAGCGTACCGCGACCCCCCCAGGAGCGATACCAGAGGGGGCAAACGGGGTAGCCCCACTAATGACATCGTCGGATCATGATAGCGACGATAGTAAAGCTGTAAAGGACCCAATGGTTCCTAAAGCAACCCCGAAGACTAGGCCTCGGGATGCCAAACCGAGGAGCTCGGAAAGGCACTACCTAGGCCTATCTTTGGACGAAGGCTTGTCTGACTCCATGTTCAACCCTGGAGGCAGTCGCAAGTCAATATAAGGACGTCGGATGGGCCCCGGGTATAAAACTACTTCGGCCTATTTTAAAGCCAAGGAGCAGGTAGAGCTACAGGCTAAGAGGCAGCATGAGCAATTCATGGCAGCCCAAACGAAGATAGAAGAGGAGACAAAATCTCGGATCGGTAAACTCCGATCCGTTGAACAGGAGGCGATTCTAAAAGAATCAGACCTCAAATATCTTCTGTAGCCCATCGATTGGAGCGAAAGGAGAAAGACGAGAAGGAAAAGGAGAAAAGATTGGCTGAGCTGGAGCTCGAAGAAACCAATAAACCAGTAGATGGAAGCCAAGTTGATCTCGGAACAGGCCGAGATCCGGAGAGAGACCAATGAATATCAGCGGTCTCAGAAGGAAAAGGGTGAAAAGTATCGTCTATTAAAGGATACTTTTAAGCGGGAGGCAGTAGCCGCCCAGGAGGAGCGTAACCGAGCCGTCGCAGATAACGAGAAGATTCGAACCGAGATCTTATCGGAGAATGCACAGCAAGGGAGGAGCAGCGAAATCTCACTACGGATGTAGCTACCCTCACATTAAATAAGTCTGCTATGGAGAGTTATTTACAGGAGCAAGAACAGACGAATGCTCCTCCGGCGAGTAAGGATTTAAACCCGAAATCGACGTTTGTTAAACAGGGAGACCCAGTTTCCTGTTCGCGGAATGTAGATCAAGGGGGAGTTTATATCAGAACCCAAGATAAGCAAGGCCGAACTAGTAGAGTCCGGATAAGTGAGGTCCCTATAGTCCACAACTTAGACCCGGACTATGTACCTCGGGATGCCTCCGACAATAGCGCGGAAACTAGTGGATTCCACATACATGTGGATCAGACAGAAAATGTCGGATTGGGAGCTGGTAATGACAGCAACCAACAAACTCCACCTAACGATCGCAGTCAACCGAACCAGCCGTCTGATGGCGGTCACCAAGGTACCCAAGGGGGAGACGGTGCTACGGGTAATGCAGGTAGCAATGGTACCTCGGGTACCGGCCCTAACCAAGGTGGTGGAGGCTATAGGAACTACAGTGGTACACAGTGGACGTATAGCCAACCGCCACCACCGCCTCCACCAGGCAATACAAGCTTTGGTGGAATATGAGGCAATCGAACCTTGAACGAAACCAAGGCGATTGAATGGAGCAAACAACAATGCACTAGATTGATGTATGCCCATAATTCAGCCCGAAGGGTAGCCGTGATTCCTAAGGAATACGACAGTACTCGGCCATGGAAAGAATGGTTTGAAGATTTCATCGATGTGATGAATTGTAATGGTTGGACCCCATACGAGGCCAAGCCGCATCTGGTAAGATGCTTGAAAGGCGGGCCGGATCGCATGGCAGTAGAGCAATGGCGGACCTGGTATGGTCTCGTAGGAAGTTTTGAGCAGTTAGTAGAATCTGCTAGTGGACTATTATGTAACATGGTCAAGGAGGATCTGATGGTTCGCTTTAAGAAACGCACACAGAAGCCTAACGAAGCTTTCAGAGCATACGGTATGGAACTCCATGCCCTGCTAAGCAAGGCCAGGCCCGGTACTGAAAACCAGGACTGGTATATGGACGATTTGATCACACAATTCGTTAAGGGTCTGAGAGACCGAGACGAGCAAATTGCTGCTAGAGATGCCTGGAAGGAAGGCATAACATTGCACAGTATATTTAATGGTATAGATATGGCCGTGAAGAAGCGAACCATGTTAGCTGGGGACATACCGAATGCCATGGGCTCGGCTCCTCTAGCATCGGTAGTTCAGCGGTCTGAGGTAGATAATACCTCGGATGATTTTGAACTAATTGAAATCGAGCAGGAGGACGGCACCTTTTGTTCGATGCAGCTCAGGAAAAATACTTCAGGTAGGAAGTATATTCCGAGGAAGGCGTTTAGTAAATCGAGGGATTCTAAACCGTCATCCGAGGTCAGGAGTGACCCGAAAGTTGGTGGGAAGGCAATTAAGTCTTCTGACAACGCTGATAAAGCGAAGGGTCAGTCTCCGGACATGACCAAACTTATGGAGGATATGTGTAAGAAAATTACAGACGCCCTCCAAGCCAGCCGGCAAAGACCCAGAGTGGATCGCTGGACGGTCAAGTGTTTCAGGTGCCAACGCATGGGACACTACTCATCTGAATGTACCGCTGCTAAGCCGGTAATGAAGCCGAAGATAACGGTGAAGGCGAACAGAACGCTACGAGTTCCGCTGATGTGGAATACTAGTGGGGGTTGAATCCACGGCATTGGGTATAACCCCGGGAGGGAACGAATGCCAAAATGCTACCGGGGGTAACCCGGTGGAAGATTTCGAATCAAATTCACCTGGAGGCCGGGTGGCTGTGGGTGCGCACCCCTGCACCTCGGCCGGGGCCAGGGACCCTAGTGCTCATGTGTACGGTGGTGAACATATAGAGGTGAGTGGCCGCACTGGGGGAGAGGAAGGATGGATCAAGGAGTTGATTCGAGTGTGTGGGACACGCCTTCCCCCAAGTCATCCGTGTCTGGAGTTTTTGAGAGGACTCGGATTGAATCTTGGTGATTCGGGAGACTTTCACCAGTTTACCAGCAACCCCTCTCCTTTAGGGGGGAGACAGTGGTATGTACCCATATCTGTGGTAGGCCGGGTAGGAGAATTCTTGGTGGATACTGGAGCCAGCCACTCCTGTGTGTCCAAAAGATTCTTCGACTCGGTGGCCGGCAGCCATGAGAACCTCAAAACGGGGGTAAATGCTTGCACAGCCGATGGAAGCAGTATGCGTACTTTTGGTAGGACGTTTATGCCTATCCGTATAGGAGGCAAAGAATTCGTTCTTTCGCCAACTATAGCAGAGGTTAGTGATGAGGGAATCCTCGGATTGGATTTTGCAAGCTTCTATGGGGCCGTCTTGGATCCCAGGGATGGTATGATGAGTATACAGAACCCGTATGGCTTGCATGTCCGGTGCGTATTGAGACAGGTGTCTTCGGTCGCATCAGTGATACACACGGTGAAGATCCCACCGGGTACCACTTGTGATGTCCTTTGTGGCGGATCGATGGCCCAGAGGAATGAAACTGGAGTCTATGAACCCGACACGGTATATTTATCAAGTATCAGGTTGGACTCGGTGGATAAATTAGTGGCTAATGCAGCTTGGTCTGTATTACCCATAACTAACCGAAGTGGTTCGGTGGTTTACTTGAAGCGAGGCCACAGTGTGGGTGTGATGAGTTTGGTTGAACACGTCGCCGAGGCCAGGTTCAATAAACCACTAAACCCTGTTAGTAAGCATCCATTGGATGAAGAATTTAAGAAACTGGTTGAACAATCAGATTTGCAGGATACGGAGGATAAGGAACGCCTAGCGAAACTCCTACGGAGGTACGAGAGTGCTTTCGGTAGGGAAGGAGGACCGGTAGGCAGATCCGATAAGGTGTTGCACACTATAGATTCTGGGCGACGAGAAACCTTTTAAAATCCCGTATCGCAGGCTTCCTCTTAAGAAGAAGCTAATTTGTGAACAGGAAATACAGAAGCAGTTGGACCTAGGGGTCATCGTGCCGAGCTCGAGCCCCTGGTCCAGCCCTGTTTGTATGGCAGGATACCGATGACGGCGGTCTCGCTAGTCCTGAGGACTAAGGCGTCTGCCGCGTCCGCGCTGGCCCTGTTTGCCGCGTACGCTGCAGCGGCCAGCAGCAGCCACGCGCCGATATCTAGTCCTGGGGACTAGAACGCGCCTTTACTCGCCGTTCTACAGTTTAGTCCTTAGGACTAAACAGGTGGTCCCTGGGACTATGAATCTCATCCCCAGGGCACCATGACTATTTGCTACTCTTGGATGATTATGAGCCAGGGTCTAAGTCCCAAGGACTATAATCTAGTCCCTAGGACTGTATCTTTAGTCCCTGGGACTAATGTGTAGTCCCAGGGACAATCCTTGGGACTAAGGCCTTACGTTTTATTTTTACGACCACATGGGTACGCGGAACAGCCCTCGGTGCTAGAAAGACATAGTCCCTGGGACTAAAAACTTAGTCCTGAGGACTAAAGATTATAGTCCTCAGGATGATACTTTAGCCCTGAGGACTACACATCTAGTGCTAGTGACCTAGTGCTAGTGACTAGAGACATTCCTGGTGATTGAACTTTAGTCCTAAGGACTTAAAGTGTAGTCCTCGGGCTAGAAGAATGGTTCTGAAGGCTAGAAATTGATCAATGCAGCCTTTTCCATATCTATACCCTGGTACAAGGTTCAGTCCCTGGGACTAACTGTTAAGTCCTGAGGGCAAAAGATGTAGCTGCCTGGTCCTCAGGACTAAAGATGTAGTCCTGGGGACTAGAGACATTGTCCCAGGGACTACTATTTCAGTCCAGCCGGTCCTGAGGACAAGGTCTTAGTCCCGAGGACTATGCATATCTGCCAAGTCTCAAGGGGTAGGTGGGATGTAGGGTCTTAGTCCCAAGGACTATGCTCTAGGACCATAGGCCTACCTTCAGTCCTCTAGTCACCATTGGACTACTTGTAGTCCCAGTGACTACTGTGCAGTCCCAGGGACTAAAGATGCAGTCCTGGGGACTGCAACATTGTCCTTGGGACTAGAGACACAGTCCTTGGTCCCCAGGACTGTATCTTTAGTCCCTGGGACTACACAGAGCAGTCCTGGGGACTAAGAAGTAGTCCTCAGGACTAAATTTGAAGTCCTGGGGACTACATCCCTAGTCACAACTACATTAGACATCAATGCATGAATTAGTCCTCAGAACCACATGCATTAGTCCTGAGGACTAGGGAAATGTTTTTGTAGTCCTCAGGACTAAACAAGTAGTCCCTGGGTCTACAAATTAGTCCCCAGGGCTAAAAGCTTAGTCCTGGAGACTAACAGCACAGTCTTATACAAAGTCATGTGGTCTGCAGGGTAATTCATGGGATTAATGTACAATTAGTCCCTAGGACAATATCCTCTTATATATTCTTAGTCCTGGGGACTAGGCTTTAGTCCTTAGGACTTAAGCATCGCATTTTTATTAGCTATAGTCCTGAGGACTACCACTACGCCCGCGCACCTACGCGCACCGCGCGGGCACCGCGGGAGGCTCCGTTTAGAGTCCGCGTATTTAGGTTAGCGTGGACGCGCCAGTCACCTTAGTCCTCAGGACTAGCGAGACCGCCGTCATCGGTATCCTGCGTTTGTATGACCACTAAGAAAGACGGTACAATCCGCTTTTGCGTGGATTACCGAAAATTAAACGGTATAACAAAGAAGAACTCGTATCCTCTACCTAGGATAGACAAGACCTTGGATAGCTTGGGTGGGAACCAATGGTTCTGTACATTGGATTTACAATCCGGGTATTGGCAGATACCGATGCACCCTGATGACAAGGAGAATACTGCGTTCTCTAGTCATATGGGGCTATTCGAGTATAATGTGTTGCCCTTTTGATTGTGTAACGCCCCAGCTACATTCGAGGCCATGATGGAATCCTTGTTGAGCGACCTTTTGTGGAAAAAATGCTTGGTCTACTTGGACGATGTTGTCGTGTTCGGCAAGTCGTTTCAGGAATGCCATGCAAACCTGCAATTGGTACTCGACCGGATACTATCCAATGGTCTAAAACTTAAACCCAAGAAATGTAACCTGTTTAAGAAAACAATTACATACCTGGGAAGGATCATCACCCCCAGCGGAGTGAGTGCAGATCCGGAGAAATTAGAAGCTGTAGAAAATTGGGAAAGACCCACGAGTGCTAAGGAGGTGAGATCATTTTTAGGATTTTGTTCCTACTACCGTGATTACCGAATTACTCTCGTGTCAGTTTTCCAATGCAGTGCTTAGCTCACTGGACCCCGGGTAGGGCACGGGACCCATTCCCATGGACCAGCGAGCAAGAAGAATCTTTTAATAAATTAAAGGATTTGTTTAGAAACACACCCGTATTGAAATATCCCACTCCCGAGGGACATTTCATATTAGACACCGACCCGAGCAATGATGCAATCGGGGCGGCTCTCTCTCAGGTCCAGGAGTCGAAGTCCCAATAGCATTCGCTAGCAACACGCTAAGCAAGACCCAGCGTAATTATTGTACCACTAAATGGGAACTCGTCGCGGTAGTGGTGTATACGAAGAAGTTTAAGCATTTCCTTTGGGGAAGTGACTTTACTTTACGAACCGACCAATCGTCTCTTAGGTGGCTCCTTAACTTTATGGATGCCGAGGGGATGATTGGACGATGGTTAGCTCATCTATCCGAGTTCGGATTAGAGCACAAACAAATAGAGCACCGGCCCGGTGCTAAACATATCAATGCGGATGCCTTGTCGAGGCGACCCGTCCGAAAGTGCCAGAATGCCACTTGTGAAGACTGCAGGGCCCACAATGCTGTGGTAGCTGGGTTGGTATTTAATTATACCACCCCCCGTATCCCCTGGGAGGAGGCTGTATGTAGCTATCTCGATTGGTCCTTGGAGACCATCAAGAGGTTCCAAAAGTCGGACCCCACCACTGCGCGCATAATGGAATACCTACGGACAGGTATTAAACCGGCGAGGCCGCTGGTATCCCTAGAAGATAGGGAAGCGAGGCGGTTGCTAGCTCAATGGACCGAGTTGGAGATCCGAGACGGCATACTGTGCAGGTGGAAGACTACTCCCACCAGCGGTAGGCTGTGATTCCTACCCCGATGAGGAGGGATATCATGTATTATTGCCATGGCCACCAAACTAGTGGCCATTTCGGTAAGAAGAGGTCGATAGAGCGTCTACAAAGATGTTACTACTGGCATGGAATGAGAGGCGACCTACTTCGGTGGATCGCCACTTGCCCGGATTGTTGTAAAAACAAGCCGGGACCCAGCCTGGGAAAGCAACCCTTATCCCAGGAATTGTTTGGTGTCAGGTTCGCTCGAGTAGCGATAGACATCATCAGCGGGATCAAAACGATGCCCCGAGACAATACTTGCATGATGGTCGTAACCGACTATTACACCAAGTACACTCGGGTGTTCCCTCTTCCTAATCACAAGGCCGCCACATGCGCTGAGGCATTTGTAAAAGGCTGGGTGCTTCATTTGGGTGTCCCCCTTATGATGCCCAGGAGGAGCGTAACCGAGCCATTGCAGATAACGAGAAGATTCGATCCGAGATCTTATCGGAGAATGCACAGCAAGGGAGGAGCAGCGAAATCTCACTACGGATGTAGTTACCCTCACATTAAATAAGTCTGCTATGAAGAGTTATTTACAGGAGCAAGAACAGACGAATGCTCCTCCGGCGAGTAAGGATTTAAACCTGAACTCGATGTTTGTTAAACAGGGAGACCCAGTTTCCTGTTCGCGGAATGTAGATCAAGGGGGAGTTTATATCAGAACCCAAGATAAGCACGGCCGAACTAGTAGAGTCCGGATAAGTGAGGTCCCTATAGTCCACAACTTAGACCCGGACTATGTACTCCGGATGCCTCCGACAATAGCGCGGAAACTAGTGGATTCCACATACATGTGGATCAGACAGAAAATGTCGGATTGGGAGCTGGTAATGACAGCAACCAACAAACTCCACCTAACGATGGCAGTCAACCGAACCAGCCGTCTGATGGCGGTCACCAAGGTACCCAAGGGGGAGACGCAGGTAGCAATGGTACCTCGGGTACCGGCCCTAACCAAGGTGGTGGAGGCTATACGAACTACAGTGGTACACAGTGGACGTATAGCCAACCGCGAACATCGCCTCCACCAGGCAATACAAGCTTTGGTGGAATGGGAGGCAATCGAACCTTGAACGAAACCAAGGCGATTGAATGGAGCAAACAACAATGCACTAGATTGATGTATGCCCATAATTCAGCCCGAAGGGTAGCCGTGATTCCTAAGGAATACGACGGTACTCGGCCATGGAAAGAATGGTTTGAAGATTTCATCGATGTGATGAATTGTAATGGTTGGACCCCATACGAGGCCAAGCCGCATCTGGTAAGATGCTTGAAAGGCGGGCCGGATCGCATGGCAGTAGAGCAATGGCGGACCTGGTATGGTCTCGTAGGAAGTTTTGAGCAGTTAGTAGAATCTGCTGGTGGACTATTATGTAACATGGTCAAGGAGGATCCGATGGTCCGCTTTAAGAAACGCACACAGAAGCCTAACGAAGCTTTCAGAGCATACGGTGTGGAACTCCATGCCCTGCTAAGCAAGGCCAGGCATGGTACTGAAAACCAGGACTGGTATATGGACGATTTGATCACACAATTCGTTGAGGGTCTGAGAGACCGAGACGAGCAAATTGCTGCTAGAGATGCCTGGAAGGAAGGCATAACATTGCACGGTATATTTAATGGTATAGATATGGCCGTGAAGAAGCGAACCATGTTAGCTGGGGACATACCGAATGCCACGGGCTCGGCTCCTCTAGCATCGGTAGTTCAGCGGTCTGAGGTAGATAATACCTCGGATGATTTTGAACTAATTGAAATCGAGCAAGAGGACGGCACCTTTTGTTCGATGCAGCTCAGGAAAAATACTTCAGGTAGGAAGTATATTCCGAGGAAGGCGTTTAGTAAAGCGCAGAACTAGGTCACCGGATAGCCCTTACGGGATCTCGAGAGACGAGAGGTCTAATGTCATATTGTTCATAACTAGAGCGGACTCGTGGCGGTAAGACGCCACCCGTTTTGCTCCGGTTATTGTCGGCGTTTGGCAGCCGGTAGCTGTTGGGTTAGCTTGGCTATACCTGTCCCTTCTTGTTGGACGAATCCTTCGGGAGGAGTCCAACACATTTGCCAATTTTTAAAAATTGGAAGTCGCCCTCAGTGCCATGGCACAGGGGACGATTGACGCCGCGCGTCAAACCGCCAACATCCAGTTGGAGGCAGGTGAGGACCCGACGGTCTCGTCTCAGGTTGAGGAGAGTATGGACTCCTCAACGGCGGTCTCTGCAGGGGGATCCGAAGTCGAGGAGGCAGCCTGCACGCTCTCTGCTATGGCTGACGTCACGGACAGAGAGAGGATGCCACCTCCACCACCACCACGCCCGGAGCCCACGCCTACAGCAACGGCTTCGGGTGGCAGTCTTGATGTCCTGGACATTCCACTGTATCCTCCGGGATTCAGAACGCGCATTGAGCGCATGGCCCACGTAGATGCGGCCACTGGTGTCGTGTACACCTCCTGGGGGACCTACATCCCCATGCATCCCTCCATGTTCGGATGCGGTCCGCTTGCGGAGACACCCGGCATGCCCGATGCCATACCAGATGACTTCAAGACTCTGGTCATGGACTCGTGCACCGATGAGTTGGCTGAAAGTATGCCAGTTTCTTGGCTCCGAAACTACCAACGGTTGGCAGAGGAGATGGCGGTCAACGAGAGCTTGGCCCGAGCTGTGCTGCTTTCCGAAGGCATTACCCGGAAGGCCACGCAGCTAAGAGAGTCTGAATCCGACATGGATACAGACTCCACCGTCACACAGTCATCGGTGGAATCCGGACGGGTCAAGCGATTGAGCCGTAAGCCAGCACCAAAGGGTCCTCTCACCGAGAGTGACCTGAAGTTGGAAGACGTCCGGATTGCCATCGAGAGGTCCACGACCGAGCAGGAGCCGGGCGCCAACATACCGGAGGCGGCTGGCGAGATCTCCGAAGAGGACATCTCACTGCAACAGGCTGCTGTTGAAGCCAAGCGAGCTGAGCTGGCTAAACAGCAGAAGGAGCTTACCGCTGCTCGTCGGGCCCACCGGAAACAACAGGCCCAAAGTAAGGCGAAGGCCGCCTCCGACTCTGACTCCCCGGTCAGTGGTAGGAGGAGCCCTCGTTCAAAGGACAAGGATCCACGTCAGTCGGATTCTAGTCCCGAGGTGCCAGCGCAGCCACCCAAGGTCGTGCGCCGGAAAAAGAAGAACGGAGCGAAAGCATCTCCGGCAGAGCCCACGCCCCCCACCAAGCCGAGGGGTAAGGGCGACCCGAAGACGCCCGCCTCCAAGACCCCAACAACCACAGTAGCCACCTCGGTTACTGCAGCGTCCTCTGCTAGCACCAGCGGGACGAGCACCAAATCCTCTACCAAGGCTTCGACTGGTACTACTACCACCAGCCGAGCTAGCCGTAAAGGGGAGGGCATCTACACGGACAGTGAGGGAAGCGCAAGTGACCCAGAGCTGCCCGAGTCAGCCAAATCTGATTTGGAGTCTGTGACGACGTGGGAAGAAATGACCACGGACGTCCCCAAAGACGAAAATCAGAAGTGGATGTGGAAGAACGCAGCCGAGGGGTTCAAGGAACGGACTCCCCGCTGCTTCGCGGACTGTGCTTACGACACAGTCCACTACATGTGCCCGGGCACCGTCAATAAGGATGGTGATAGCGATGACGAGGAGTGGATGAAGTCCGGCCCCTCGGATACGCCATTCATTTGGATTGACCAGCTCAAATCCAAATTGGGGTCAATTTACAACTATGAGGCCCGGACGAAAGTTCAATGGGCTATGACCCAATGGGGACCATCCGGCAACCGCCGAAAGTGCCCATTTGAGTCCTGTCAGCTTGCCCTCACTGGAGAGAAGATGTTTGAGACGAAGCCTCGCTTCGCTCGACATATAGTGCAGCATCACATGCACCACAAGCCACTTCTTCAGTGTGTAGTCAGAGACTGTCCGAGCAAACTGTGTGACGGCTCGTTTTCTACCAACCGGTGCAGGACATGGCTCTGCATCTGCAGAAGGCCCATGGCACCGGCCTGGAGAAAACAAGAAAACAGGCCGTAAAGTGCTTTAACGAGCTCCTGGCTAACTGGGCCTCGTTGAGCATAAAAGACGTTAAGGAACAGGCATTCGAAACCGGATTCTGTTCATGGAGGAGTGGCAACCTCTTGGCCTTCTTCCAGATAAACTTCTCATCAACCAAGTTCGGAATGCCCACAGAGGTACACCTGAAGGTGAAGAAGTGGAGGGGGGATGACAAGCGGGAAAAAGTCAAGGCCCGCTCGAAGGGTCCTAATGGAGGCACAGCCACGGCTACCGGTGCTTCCAAAAGGACCCGTGCAGACCGATCCGTAAGCCCTTCGGGTAACAAGGATCAGCCTAGACCAGCCAACCCAGCTGATCGCCGCCAGTCGGGACAACAAGTCTCGGCTCTGGATATGCCTGGCAACCAGACCCGTAGGGTGGTTAGCCAGGCGGCCACTCCAGCCACCCCAGCACCAACACCCACTGCACCCGAGGAGCCACCCCCGAGTGAAGCCACTGGCAGTCCGGATGACTGGAGCACATTCTTTAGTGCCCCATCCGGATACGGATCTTGGTGGGCCGGTGAGGGGTCATCCGGCAAGCGCCCCACGTATAGTGACTATGCGGCAAAGTTCCCTGCAATGGGACCAGCGGGACCCGAATCTCAGGTCCTAACCTCCTTGGGTCGGTCTAAACCCCGGGGTAGGGGCCGCGGTGGCATGGAGTCCACCCGAGCTCCCCCGGGCGGCGGCCGAGGCCGGGGAGGTGCGACAGTTGAGGGTCCCTCGGTCCCTCCAGCAGGCGCTTCGCCTGTCACTGTGGAGGCCGCTGCGCCCCCACCGGTTATAGTTCCACCAATGGCCCCTCGGGTGCCCGTTATGGAACTAATCGCAGGTACGCTGTCAGGTCTTCAGGATCCGAACACGTTTGTCGATCATTGCGACGTTCAAACGGCGAAGATCCAGAATGACCTGATGGCGGAATGGCAGGCATTGCATCGCCAGAAGTCAGTCGACTACTGGCGTACAATGACTGAAGCCACCTTCAACCTGGTCTACGAGGTCCAGAAGAGGGAGGAAGAGAAGATTCAGGTGCAGGAGAGGAAGAATGTCGAGGAGGCAATCCAATCCTGCGCGCGCCAGCAGTTGGAAGCTGAAAAGCTTAAGGAGTTCCACCGTGCTGAGAACGCCGGGTACATCCATAAGTACAAGGAGGCCGACCTCAAGTTCTTCCTCGCATTCGGGAAGCACCTGGACGAGTGGGACGGCTCTGCGTCGTCCCTTTCCCTCGCTCCGGTTGCTCCACCCGAACCCGTTGACAGTCCGTCCGCAGGGATGGGCGCGCTGAGCTTGGGAAGCGAGTCGCTCAGCGAAACCCCAACGCTGCTCTCTGTGAGCAGTTGCAGCAGCTCGGCTCCAGCTGCCCCAGCGGAGTCGGCTGAGAAGATGGACACTGATCCGGAGGATCTTTAAGTGTCCATCTGAAGGAGTCTGTGGTACCCGAGGGTAAAGGCATTTACCATGCCAGAGGTACTTATCCTTATACTGGACTCGCCGATGTGGAACCAAACCTGCAGCGAAGGTGGACGCTACCCGAAACACAAAAAGGATTACCACACCAAACCGGGGCTTCATCTTCCCATCTTCATCAGGGCACATCATAACAGCAACGTGGCTTGCCACCACACATATGTCGCCGGGTGGAGCTGCAGACACCAGTTGTTCCAGATTCGCCGGAAGTTCGGTATTTTGTAAGGGCGATCCTACTACCCTGGTAGGACGTCTATTATTATCAGTATTAAAATTTTGTGTAAAGCTATTTTTATATAATATTTTTGTAATCAAACTAAACAAAATTTTTTTCGGGTTATTAGCCCACCTTGGGTCGGTTACTGCTATTGTATAATAATGTTAATACCATATCACCACATGTCTATCACTTTTATCACGTCTTTAAACTATAATAACACTGTAACATTGTTACCATTTATCACCTTAGGTCGATGGTGCATAAGGCGCCACTTCCTAATTGTTATTATTAGTTACTTCGGGTTATATGCGACGATGCCTTATTATGTACATATTATTTATAATGCCCCTTTAATGTTGTATAATCTATACGAACACTTGTGTATAGACTTACCTATGTAAATATAACTTATTATTGTATAAAGTTAACAATAGGTATTTGTTAAATACACCCAACCCTAGGTATAGTCTAGTGGGGGTGGTGTAGGGGCCGGCATCGTTGTATATATATTAGTGCGGTTCATCCGAGAGACGTGTTCGTGTGGTGCTCGTTCCTTCTATGCCAACTAGGTGTCGCTTTGCGATACCCGGCTGGTACAAGAGGGGGCAGCACCATGCCTCGCGTCCAGCTTCTACTAAGAAGCCGGACAAGCCGCAGAAGGGGACTGGACGTAGTCCAGTCAAGACGTGTAACCATAAACAGCTGAAAGGTTAATAAAGTCCTACCCGAGAGGTAGGGGTATCCGGGTCTTTGCCCAACCCGAACTACTTGTGTTGTGTTGGTATCTTTAGTGATAAGCAAGCCAACGAGCCACCCAACATATAAGTCGATACGAACCATTACAAGCACATCAATGACAACAATATCAAAAAGTCAAGCTTCCCTGATTTATGGGAAAATGCTACAGTAACTCCTATCCCTAAAGAAGGTGATAAGACTCAAGTCAACAATTATAGGCCTATCTCTATCCTTCCACTCCCCTCTAAGCTTACTAAAAAATATTACATACACAATTGTCTACACATCTAAAAGATAATGATATATTAACAGAGGATCAAAATGGCTTTAGAGAAGAGCGTTCCACTGTACACAGCCTTGCAAAATTCACTGACAACATTTACAAAGCAATAAATAAAAACTGTTTATTCATTGATTTTCGGAAAACATTTGACACTCTAGACCATAAAATTATGTTAAAAAATCTAGAAAAAATTGGTCTCAGCCAAAATGCAAAAAAACTAATAGAATCCTACCTTACAAACAGAACCCAAAGTACTAGAGCCAACCACACCACATCTGAACCACATAAAACTTCTCATGGGGTACCCCAAGATTCCACGTTAGGGCCCTTACTTTTTATCATTTATATAAATGATCTTGCTTCTTGTTTAAACCACATGAAGGCACAGCACTATGCAGATGACACTGCTATTTTTATATCCTATAAAGAACAAACTCCTGAGATCATTAAACACATCACAAATGAGACACTTAATTTAGTAAGATGGTGTGAGGTAAAACAAACTTTCACTGAATATTGGTAAAACAAAAATAATGATATTCGGTACCAAGACAATGCTCAATAACCACCCAAAAATCAATTTGCAGGTTCAAAACCAAGAAATTAAATATGTCCCCACTTACAAATACCTAGGTGTAACGCTGGATAGTCAGTTGACTTTCAATAAACACATGCAAGTCTTGTCTAAAAATGTATCTCATAAGATTTACTTGTTATGTAAAGTAAGAAAGCAACTTACAGAAAAAGCAGCCCTAGACGTTGTAACAAAAATGATAATCCCCTACATTGATTATGGCGACATCATCTATAATGCAGCCCCAAAAGGCAAACTTGATGAAATGCAACTACATTTAAACAGATGCTTACGCATCTGTAACAGGTCCCCTCCCTTCTTAGACAAATTACAATTACATCAAAAATACAAGGTACTACCACTCTGGTTAAGAAGGGAACAACACTTTCTGAAATTTGCATTTAAAAGAAGTCTGGATAAATATTATGTGGACAATAGACAACTTTGTACACGAGCACATGATAACAGGCTGTTAAAAACCTTCTTTACCCGCAGAGTCAAAGTTCAAAAAGGAGTGGAATACAAGTGTGCTGCTTTGTGGAATTCCCTTGGAAATGAATACAGAGAAATTAAAGAGTATTCAAGGTTTGGTGATAAGTTGAGAGTGATGTATGACAAGACACTTAGGGAGCTGGATGATATCCAGCCTCTATAAATACTATAATAATTCTCCACATATTTTACTCCATCAAACAAATTCTAAAATGGCATAGATAATAAACCTACTGAATTCATGCTCCTTCAGCTACTAACCATATATATTTATCGTACAGGCCATCAAACACCATTTAAATTGTGTAAAGAAGTTACTAACAACTAGTGAACCATATTTAACACATATTATTGTATTTCAACTGAAGAAATATCTGGATTTAGAGACATTTATTATCCACTGGATGAGAAACAGGCATAACCTAAGGGTGCATAGCCTATCCTATGTACAATCAAAACTGAATAAACATATATATATATATATATATATATATATATATATATATATATAATAATTCCTACGATCGCTGGGGTTGCGATCCTAGGATGTTTTGAATTAACCTCCAGAAGCCAATCGACGATATGCAGGTTTTTTTCCAATCGTTAAGCCTACTTGTAAATTCATACGTCCCTCTCGATTTGACAGGAAATACATTTAAATGTTTCAAATGCTCGTTAATAGTCCCCTATTGTCATGTGATGCATAGATAGTTTACCATTCTTGTTGTGTAACACTTGGGCAGACCCGCCCCCTCCCCCTGTCAGAAATTGTAACATTGTTACATCATATTTGAACGGCCCCTGTAATTTATAGCACTAATGATGTCTGGTCAAATTGTGGCACTGCCTCTCTTGTGGGTTACAAATTGACAACTCTCAATGCCCTATGTGGCGTGATTCCCAGAATAGGTGACCTAATCCCTCGTAGAACAGTCCATAGTTCGTCTAATTCTCTGGAGAATAATTCTTAACCTGCTCCGACCCTTAAATATTATAACATTATAGCCATTATAGCCTTGTTTTCGTGGTCACATTGTGCTTGCAGTACTCCGACTGTTCTACCGAATCCTATGTGATAACTATATAATTTCTAATCATCCAGAGCAGTTGTAAATTACCTATGATCACACACTGTGTCTCAAACAGTTTCAAATCTTGTACGACTAGCCTTCATGGCTGTAATAAGTAGCGGGATAAGGTGTTGACCAATGAGGTATTTCCCTTCATTCACTGCATCTTTCGGGTGCATTACATGACAACTTGTCCTCATTATGCTGGCTGTAATCAGTGCTTGTGTCTCCAGCACTGGATGGCCTGGAACCTTGTAGACATATTCTGGTTAGACCTTAGACAGTTTGAGTCATACAGGAATTGTGAAGTCGTAGCAGCTTGAGAAACGCCACCCTGGTAGCTCGGCCTGTGAGTAGCTCCATCCAGGTGGCCCAGTCTTCCTCCAGAAGCTGACACGGCTAGACGTACCCACATGAGCTGCTTTAGTCTCCCACCACCTCCTCCAGCACCTACCACCTCTATACCTACATCACCATGGCTCAAGATGGACGTGAGTATTATAGTCCACTTTACCAGTGGATTTGACAGGATTTTTCTTTCAATGGTTCAATGGCACACTTCTGGGCAACAGGAATGCGCCATTCTACGAATTAACGGTCCATGATTTTGTCACTTGTCTCCCAAGATAATGGTCCCCACTATCAGTGACTATGGGTAGGTAACATTCATTCAAGAGAAATGTTTTAAAGTTGACATGCATGGTTTCCTTCTTATTTTTCAGTAACTTCTGAAATCACATGAGAACTATTCCCAAACAAAAACAAAAAGCCACCAGTGCATTTGAATTATTAGACCTTAATCTTTTCTCAAACTTGGATCTCAAACTTTAACTTGGGGTATATCATAATCAATTCACTGAATCTAGGGATTTATATCTTTTCAACAAGGGATCTGCCATTCCCGCGGTGTTAATGAGTGTATGGCGCAGGGCACAGCCCTGTCAATTGAATTCCCTGCTTACCACTTTGAATCTATTAAGACATCTTTCAACCAATTATTCACCTCATATCCCATATTTTCAAACAAACTGAAAACTTGGCAAGATTTGTCTGAGGTCCTCGATATTGCCTGATTCTACCACTTAATGAGTTATTTTGAGAAAAGGCAATTTAACTCTTTCAAATCTTTAAGGGCCGCTTATACAATAATGCATCATGCTTATCAATCGACATGATGTATTGATGCATCCCTGGCGAGTAACTCACCAAGGCCACATCCATGCTTCATTCCGACCCTATGGGGTGGATACTGCTCCTAGAGGGTTTCGTGATGCACCAATGAAGTGCTGGCGAGCAACTCGCCAACATTCATTGGTGCATTGTGATGACCAATGGGCACGGTGCATTCCTGTATAACTATATTTAAGACTTTATACAAAATTTCATCATGTTTATTTGCCTCATACCCGATGTATTCAAATAAATGGAAAGTTGTTAACATTTAATATTAACATCTTTCAATTTATTTGAATACATCGGGTATGAGGCAAATAAACATGATGCTTTTCAAACATTTAGTGTTGGGCCATATGAGATTTAGAACTTTCCAACAGAATAATTTTAGATTGCACTAATTTTGTAAAGGAGAGGCGTCCACATTAATACAGTCTAACACCTTGGCCACATTTCCTTTTTTTTGCCACAGATTGCCTTTCTTTTGCCACACAATCTATGAGGAAGGCATGGATATAACTATTTAGATTTCCACATTTTGTCATCAGGATATTTGTGATAGATCCTTTATAAAAACGAAAAACACAAAGGTGAACACCAAAGTTTATTTTTTCACTGTCAAAATCTGCTAAACATTTGGGAAATGACCACATGTGTGTGATTAAGTCACAAGTTGAACGATGTGGATATATGAGTACTTTGAATATGTAAACCACGCCAACACCTTGCGTGAAGAAATCTACCATTCCTCAGGCAAATATATTACTCCTTAGATAAACTGACCGATTTTCCCTATTGGCTAGGTCAAGTCAGCTTGCCTGAACAGGTTAGTCGATATGTTGAGTGTTTTGCCTAACCAGGTGTTTTGTCCAGGTCCAGGTGGCCGAGACAGAGGCTCCCAATCATCCCTAAGAGCCCCATCGTTCTGAAGTAATACCCACTTAACTTGGAATTTCTTCTATGTGTCGATACCCAAGGACTGTTGATTCCTTATATTCTTGTCAACAAACCTAAGGGAGGTGGCTGTTATCTGACTTTCTTTTCTTTTAAGAAAAAGAGAAAAGGATATGCTACTTTATCGGAAGCTTTCAAATTTTCAGCACAATTGGTGCAAGTTTTGCAATTTGTATTTACCACCAAAGAGGCAGTGACCCCCCCCCCCCACCCACCTGAAGGGTCCTTAAATCGGCATTATATGGTCCTATGCATTATCCTAGGCTGAGATAAGGACAATTCCTACAATGATAATTAACACAATAAGGGTTCTACATAGTTTTATATGTAGTCAATTAGCAGAGCCAAGGGGGAGCACTTATATGTGTGAAAAACAATCCAGCTAGTCACACCCCACCTGTCACATACATGACTCCTTGCGTATTGGGGATCTACTTGAGCTCTACGTGACAGGTTTATCATGAATAAACCTATAGTACAATTGCGTATGTTTCTAAATTAGAAATCTATCAAACTAGAAGTACCATTAGGAATCTAGAACTATTGTGGTAAAACTAAAAGTATGCAAGGTATTGATTTGTTTTAAAATAGAGTAAAAGACCCAATAGGCGGACACTTAACAGTTATCTCTTATTATCTCAGTAAATGGAAAGCCGATCAACCCTATATTAGCATACTAGATGGTCATAATAATATCTAATAGAGGGTAAGGCTATCTTGGATTTGCAATTATTATACTATGTAAAATGAAAGGTGAGGAAAAGCATGATTTAACACCTAATAGCGGGTATTGGCATTACCTAGTCTATAACATGTAAGAAATGCATTATTGTGCTTTAATTCTTCCATGTATGGCATTAATACATAAAATGCTTTGCATTTGTATATCACTCCCGGAAATCTCTTCAATATAGATAACTAAATGTTATGAACGCAAGTGTCTAATACTTTGCTTGAGGAGTATGGCATGCATGCATTTTCTTTCAATTGTCATGTAACTACACATGATATTTATTTGCAATTGCATTCAAATGGTAGGTCAAGAAGTTGTTAGCAGAACTGAAGGGTCATAACTAGAATCAAAGCAAAATAGACTTGATATTAACAGGGTGTCCGCCATGAGGGCCCCCTTGATGAAATGTACTCAAGATTAATTCTATACTGTATTAATACTACATATTAGTACTGCCTGATGATGTAAAAATGTGATCAGATGTATGAAACATTGTTCAGAGGAACATGTTATCACTGATTCAACTTGAATGGATTATTTGATAAGGCCCCTCTTATCCATCAAACGTTGGTATAATGCTTCACTATGCTGCTAACAGCCACGGTCTCAGACATTCTTTGGGACCTTCCCTTGTTATAACATCAATTCTATATGTATCCTTCATCTATATTTTCTGCTGTTTCCGGTCAAAATATTACTTGAGATATGTATCAAACATTGAGTATCATTATCTGTTGAATTCCTTGTTTTTTATATACCCTAATGATTCATTTGAAGAAGGGTATCCACTATCTGGTTCTGTCCACTAATAGGACCCTTTACTCTATAGGCTATTCTTCTACCACCTTTATATATGTACTATGAGTAGAAGAAATATAATTCACCTGTCATAGTACCTAGTATCAGTGTTTATCACATTGGCCTTGATAATGGACATGTGCATGTGTCTAAGGGTCTGCAAAATAGTACTACCGTGAAACCCCGGGTATAACCGTACCTGCACATATGCCGCACCCTGAGCTGCACCAGAGGCCTTAAATGGTACCCATTACTTACTTTAGTCCAAAACCCCGCGTATTAGCCGCACCCTGTGTTTCAAGACATGCTATACGTTGCAACAGGGGCCTGAAAAGGTCTATAATCCACGTCTTATACACGAGGTCTTATGGTATTCTTCTCTGTCTCTATGACATATAAAATGTATAAAGATAAATCTGCTTTGTGGAGATATTCTATTCATCTGATCATTATGGATGAAGTAGATTCTGTAATCTGTTCCTTGACACAACACCCTGTCCAGGTGGCTATTGCGAAAAGAATCGGAAACAGATTCTCACTGTCATAACTCACCTTCCAGTTCCTGGTTGTTCTGCTGCTCAGGAGGCTGTTGCAAAAAGATTTGGAAATCAATTCTCACTGTAACTAATGCATCTTCCAGTTCCTCCCGACTCTCCACCCAGCGAGACCAATTCCCACCTTATACTGTAATGGAATCGACTTACTCTGAATTAGACTGCATTGCAAAAAGTTGAGGAACTGGTTCCATGATTAATTCCACTTGAATGCTTCCCATAGTCGAAAGGCAAGGGAATTGGAGAAAGGAACTGCCTGGGAATTGGTTCTCGATTAGGAAGCATTCACCAGTTCCTGACCACTCCTAAACTACTTCTATGACCAATTATCTTTTGGCAACCTAACAGGGAATTGATTCCCTGAGGTCAGTCAGTTCCATTTTGGGAATACCACCTCCGACAAAACCGTTTCCAAATCTTTTTGCAACAGCCTGCAGAACCCACATCCCATCTTACACTCAGAATCAATCCTCTTAGCGTGAGTCATACTGGGAAGCTGTCAAAGGATACCTGTAACCTATTCACAAGACTTCAATAGGTGTGACAAGATCAGATTAGTCGCAGTTGTGTGGCTCATACTATACCTGTGTAGCCATTGTGTTTCTAATTGTGTACATAGATCATAAAGCTGTTGGTCTGGTACTTATGGGCTTCATACTTGAATGGTTAACTCCCACGTATAAGCCACACCTTTGTATTATAAGCCACTGGATGACATGATGATGACATATATATGGTTATGATATAAGATGACAATGATGTCTAACCAAAATGTTGTGTTCAGGTAATGGGGTCAAAAGAAATTAGGGTACGCAGGTGAGTGGAAAATTGTGGTACTCATCGAGACATTTTCAATGTGTGGGATCCTATATAAGAATTCCCCCTTCCCTATATAAATGCCAAATAAATCCTTTTTTCTCCAAAAATGCCTATAAAAAAGTTAGGTAGCATAATATTCTGTTAGCCCTGATGATGATGTAGGGGATGATGGTGGTGATGATGATGATGATGATGATGATGATGATGATGATGATGATGATGATGATATAGGATAGTAATAAATATAGATTAGGATCATTATGATGAAATGAATACAAGAACATGTATAGTAAACCAGCAGTGATACACACTCCCGGCATTAGAGATTGGTTGAACTATATAATTATGCATTTCAGTAATCAACTAAACATGTGTACACATGTGCTAGTGGACTCTAAACATATTCAGAGCTTAAATAAATTATGGCATTGTACACATCAGCTGTGCACTGCAGACAACTAGTAAACAAAAGGAAGTATCATGTAACGGCACCTTGACCCTTTAAGGGATGCTGATGCATTAATGCAGCCCTGGATAGCAACTCGACAGAGCTGCATTCTTGCATCATGCTGATCCTGCGGGGTTGATACACAAACTCCTGGAGGGTTGGCTTGATGCTCCAATGAAGTGCTGGCGAGGGGTATCGCCATCACTTCATTGGTGTCATGGCAACCAATGGACATGAAGTACTCCTGCATCAGCAGCCCCTAAAGGGTTAACAAACAATCTATGGGTCACCAAGGCTAGTAAAATATGTACAATGTAATGGTATAAACAATTTTGTTGTCTGATACCAGTCACTGTGCCAGAATATATAGACTTTATGAGGTGTTACATGCTATATTGAACTTCCATGGGAAACCCTGCAGTGAGGTCCACATTCTATACTACTTACAGTGTTTGCCTGCATGCATGGTGATGTGGGTATAACACATATAATCCCAGATGTGCACGGTCAAAAAAAGGAACATCGAGATTGAGGAAATAGTGATTTTGATGTCCAAAATATGTAATTCTAAATGTAACTCTAAAGTACTCCACCACTGTCAGATCCAGGATTTTGAAAAGTCGGGGCGCTATATTTTCAGTTACATTTGAGGCCAAATATAGGAAGATAAACCCAAAGTACTGGCAAAGTCCCTACACCCTGGTTTAAATCAGCTATTGCAGATTGAAAGATACTCTTTTGACACTTTTAAGGCCTATTCTGACTTTTTGTGTGGAACGTGCTGCATATCAGAAGGCATATTATACCAGATCTGCATGGTCAGAAAAGGGAACATCGAGATTAGGGAAATGCTGGTTATTAGGAAATACTCTTAGAAATTGAACAGATGTAGGTGTTTTCAATAGTTGCTACCTTAGCTAACGCCACTTAAGAATAAAATTGGGAACGGCTGCAGCAGAGTCCACATCTTATACTACTTACGGTATTAGAGCAGAATGTGCAAGGTTATGGTCAGATATGGGAATATCGAGAGTGATATATCTTTTGAGGATATATTTTTTAGACCTATTTTGACTTTTCTGAATGACATAAGACATTCTGCAGTGCTCAGCAAATCTGTTGAGGAGTATAGAGGGCTTAGGAGTGAAACACATGAAATTGGTTTTTGTTATGGGCGCAGTCCTACCTCCAGTAACGGATAAATTACAAATGGGCCATGTAAACAGTGAATTTGAGAAACTTGATTCTTTTTCATATAGTTTTAGAGCGTGTAGGTTCAAATTATATGAGGAATTATGATATTGACTTGTAATTCAACCATTTGTATAGGACGGACTTGTATAGAGATTACAATTTGAGGTGGGGTTGGGTTAGGTTAGCTTGTCAGGAGGGCATTTCTTAACAAATAACTGCAACCCCCGAGTACCAAAACCTCAATAGGAATAGCATTGCGACTTTAAGTTGTAGAGCTGTGTGTGATCGTAATGCATCAAGAAATGGCCTCCTGAGTTGCTGCTCAGATACAACATTGTGAGTGCTCACGTACGGTGGAGTGCTGCTTTAGAGAAAAATTGAATGTTATATGCCTGCCAGGATTGACGTCTATATACCTGCCAGGATTGTGAGAGCATTTGGCAAAGATCACTGACTGTGTACCAACCCATTTATATGCCTGACTTGTGAGTAAGGCTGATAGGGTTGATGCACAAAGGTGCAAATGATGTACTTTATGAAGTATGACAATACTATAATCCTCTCAAACATACTAAGGTGACCCATCAAGGTAAAACACCCCTCCACGGGGGATTTTTAATTCCCCATTTGGCCACCAGGGGGCATTGGAGGGGCAAAATTACTCTATAATCATTATGAAAATATGTTAAGCTATTTTTTTATGCAGAATTCAATGGTCTCATTTAAAATGCACCATTTTCAGTACAAATGGCCTAAGTTGGATTGTAAAATGAACATTTTTCATGAAAAATCAACCTATATGCCTGTTCCTGGTTGTCGTGGCAACAACTCCAAAAATTAAAATTTGCAGATTTTCATGCCAACTTTTGGGGATATTCACCAAAAATTCAAAATTGAAAACAGAAATGGAAAATTCCTTCTAGATCAAAATCTATGATAGAAATTACCATATTGTTATGTATTATTTCTGAAAATGGCCGATTTATTGTGTTTTTAGACATTATAATGGTTAATAATGTATTTAGAGCTTAATCCTCGATTTCAAATATGAATAACGACCTATGTTCAAAGAGGAGTTCTGACATAACTACTGTGAATATTTAAGTCAATGATGTCTCATTTTAAAGATCTTGAGATGAACTTTGATAACGAATTTCCCTGCAGAGGTGTGTTTTTGCTTGCCTGGTCACAATTATTAGACTTACTTCATACTTACATACTGTCCACCCTTAACTGTCTGGACTATGTGTCTATCTCCATGTATGGGAAAGAAACATTTATGGGTTTTCTACATAATTATAGTCTAATTTAATCTAAATTACACCTATTTCTCTCTGTCTGTCTTTCTTTGTCTGTGCCTCTCTCTAACATTCTCCCTCTCCCTCTGTCTCAGTCTCCCTACCTTTACCTTTGCCTCTGTCTTGCATCTGTCTTTCGGTCTGTCTGTCTGTCTGTCTGTCTCTGTCAGTGTTTCTGTGTGTGTGTCTCTGTCTCTCCATCTGTCTATCTGTTTGTCTCTGTCTGTCTGTCTCTGTCTGTCTGTCTATCTTTATCTGTCTGCCTCTCCATCTATCTGTCTGTCTGTCTCTGTCTCTCTCTGCCATCCGTCTGTCAAATGTACTATTTTTAGAAACATTCGCCAATCTCCACACTGTTTTTCAGTCTACCTACATTAAAAAGGCTTCCCATTTACATAGACAGTTCCATCACCATCCCCCAGCCCACTTCCTCTGCACACACCGGTTCACCCCAGAAACCCTGGAACTGTCCCAAGATGTGGAGTGTTGCTGTGTTTGATGTCACCTGTGCCCCTCCTCCGCCCCAGGTGTGAAGAGGGGTGAGTGGTGGTGGTGGTGGGGGGTCTGGGGACAGGTGAGTATAGATACATCAGGCTGTGCAGTGGTTGTCTGTGTAGAAAGGTGGTCAAGTGGTCCGCTGACATCTACTACAAGGAAATCTCGGTGTGTTTCTCCTATATTTTCAAAGAGCAGTGAAGTTGGCTAAACCAGACGGTTTAGCAGACGAGGCGTCGAAAACCACCCCTCCCACCAACGGGTGAGGGACGAGAAGTTTCACCAAAAATTCTAGGGAGCAGAACTCTGGTTGCTTTGGACCTCGCAAAGGGTCAAATTACATAGGCAATGTACTAGAAAAAGACACCTTTTTGCTGATTTCTTTTCTAATACTGGGGTTAGAAATAAATGCATCAAGTATGTGATGTGAATTTCGAATATCTTTCAGAATTTGTAATGCATTTTGTCGTAGGTGGTCTGGGGTATAGAATAGTCTGTTTACTCTTTGATGATGGTCAAAAGTAGTATAGGCCCATTAATTCCTTCAATTTGAGATTGATTGAGCATGGTATATTGTCTAGATTATTCCCTATATGTGAAGGTATAGCAAGATGGATACTCAAATACTGTTCTATCCATCAGACAAAAGTCCCACCTAAAACAGAACCTAATTCCATGGGGTTCATCTAGGTCCATTCTCATACAAAAAGCTATTCTTACAGCATGCAGACTTTAAATGGAAATGTTGAAACACATAGATGTAAAGATTCTAGGCATTGGTACATGCCCATCTCTTTGCAGCACTTGTCATTCACCAAATTGTTCCTGGTAGCTCACATTCCATGCAAATGTTCTACTTGTCTGCAGATTAACAAGGTGTCTTGGGCTTTCTCATGGATAATAGAGGATACTATGTCCCTCTATCACTGCTTATGTTTGGAGGCTAAATCATACCTTATCACCAGGTTCTCCTCCCACAACTTGGTAGCAACCAAAGTATAACACTTTCCTGCTAGTTAACTCTCACCTGTTTATCTTAACAATAACATATGCATACATCCCCATATCAATTATACAAGCAATGGTGGAACAGCTGCAATTTGAATGTTACATTCCACTATACGATTGAGAATACTGCACCCTCTACTACACCATTCTGAGAGTCCTCTCTCACAAGGTCACACCCTAGCAATGTTGTTACCATGGACCAGCAGCTAACTGATGACTAGTTAATAATTCCTCAACTGATCCTTTCCCAGGGGCCATATGCTATGACTCACTCCTTCTTCTCTGCCAAAGCCATACTAACCATTTTCTAAAGAAATCAACTACCCTCACCTAATCAAGACCCCACCTTCTATGAATGACATATGATGTATTGTAAGAAATATCATGGAACCCTATGGTGAACAAGTGAAGATTTTCCATAGAACCAGAAAACAATCCTGTCCTATGGCTTGCACAGGAATGTAATTAAATCAGCAATCTCAATTAAGGATCTGCAGTAGAACAGTTTGAAATTCCTTTATTTACAGCTATGATCTGAAAATGAATGAACATGTATTTAACCTTCATGTTTCAAGAATAAATCAATAAAGGCCAGTTCATTTTCTTTCTTCCTCATTAACATCACAAAGAGCTCTACTCACCTTACTTATTGTTACCAAAATCCCTTCATTTTGAGGTCTGACATGATGGTTAATGCTGCGCATACCAAAATTTCCTGATTTTCACAAACCAAAAAGGGGGGGGGGGGGGGCAGGGGCTTTTGACACTTCAAAAGAAAGCCCAGATTGGTAGATGTCTGAAATAGCCCTGGACATATCTCTGTCTCATTCATTTTGAGGTGCATTTTATGCATATGGCCTGTCTCAAAACTAACTGGCAATCTGTTTTTGACATTTTGAATTTTGATTTTGATGACATAAACAAATGACTTGGGACCTGGCCCAGGCTCTTAAATCCCTTCATTTTGAGGTATCACATGAGGCTAAATGTGTATTCATTCATTTTTCTGCAGTTTCTGGATTATCTCAAAAAATCAAGTCAGCCATCTTGTTTTTGGGACTTTTGGCATGGAAAATAATATAAAATCCAGAAAGTCCTTAAAATTGACTGGTCTCTTTATTGCCTTCATTTTGAGGTCAGTAATGATGGATGTTGTATTTTCTGATATTTCTCAAAACTGCCCGGCAGCCATTTTGCTTTTAGCATTTAGATTTTTGGCTCCTCTGACATCAGCAAATGGCTGGGCACCTTGATAATGACCATAATAGGTGCAGGCTCTTAAATCCCTTCATTTTGAGGTGTCACATGATGGGTAGTGCTGAGCATTGTGTGGTTTTTGGATTTTTCTCAAAAAATCAAGGCGACCATCTTGTTTTCATGATTTTTAATGATGGGAATTGAATCAACAGACTGGACAGTCCTTGAAGTGGTATGGTCTCTTTATTCCCTTTGTTTTGAGGCATAACAAGACCAGAAACGGTGAATATTGTATGTTTTCTGATATTGGCTACAGGGATTTTCTCGTTCGGTATACCCAAATTACCCAGAATAGAACTGTTGCCGACTTGTACCCAGAAATGCCTCTAGAAATATTTAGAGCTGTATTTGGTGGAATTGTGCCTAGTCTAGTACATTTCCTATTTAATTTGACCCTTCATGAGGATTCTTATCAGTAGGGAGATAAGACTGATAAGGGCCGGGCTGGTTGCTATGACGTCACTGCTGCTCCCAAGAATGATAGAAAATATCTTCAAAGAGCAAACATTAGTTGTTTTTTTCAGTTGTCATATGGGTGTTGAACCACGTACGTTTTAAAGATGTTTTAGCGTTAAAACCAAAACGCGTATCTTAAGTGATAACCCCCTCAAAAGGGGGTTGTCAAATGACCTACCGTCAAAAAGTGAGAATGGGGGGGGGGGCTTCTGAGTTGTCTGAGTTTTGACAGATCTATACCACATGAAAATGTGTCTCTCTATTTATAATCTTTTAGCTTAGTCGTGTGTGTGTGAGGAAAGGAGAGCCTGTATCCTAACTTGCCCATTTTCGAATTTTCGGATTGCAATGCCTATTGTCAGCACAGAAACCTGGTGGGGATCATTGCATCTTTTCTTTCTTTTTTTTAATATTGCCCCCCCCCCCCCCGACACAATAAAAACCTCAATATTTTGAAGAAAATTTGAATGGACTTTGAAGGGAATGCATAAAAGCCTCTACCAAGGAGCCCTGTTTTTGACAAGGGCTGAACTCATATACATGTAAAGGATATATATGAGACATGAAAGCTGAGGTTATGGCATTTTTAATCAGTTGCCTATAACTGAAATTGACTTTCTATGTTATAGCAATGAATACACCATTGTACGCCCGCTATTCTTCTCCGCCTCATTTGGATAAGAGAAAGCAGATAACAGAGTGGTCATTATCTATCAACGGATGCAATGGGGGAGAGGGTGGTGACGTTTCACGCATATCAAAAAACTGCATCCCCCTTCCCTAGAGAGCGGTCATTAATTTATTTGTTGCCCCCCCCCCCTCAAACCCACCAATCTTGTTAAATAGTAACAATGTTAAATAGTAACAACACCCTAAAGCTCGAATGAAAATAGCTGCAGCAGAATTAGAACCCCCATCCCCACATTGATAATATCCTTATAATCCTGAAAAAGATATATAGAGACAGTGGGAATAAGTACAGTATTACCAGATGTCCAAAGTACTGTAGCTGCAAGTGGTTCCCCTGCCTAATTACAGGGCAATTTGTAGCCGATTTACAATGCGGGCTGAGAGTGTAGCAGTTGTACGTGATGCACGTGGAACCAGGCAGTCCAAGCTCTACACTGTTAGACTGGGGCAAGGGTTTTACAGTAGATTGACTCTATTTTTGGAAAACAGTGGTAGTTGCTGTCAGTACAAATCCAATGGCCCAATGTGGGTTGCCCTGTACCCAGTACAGTGGTCTTTATAATCCATTTACAAGTGGGGCTGAGAGTGTATCAAACCATCATTCGTCTCTCAACTGGACCACATCTATCAATGACTCCCCTTGTGATAAAGCTATGACCAGGACCCCCTGAGTGTCATCTATTATTCAGATCCTTCCTGTGGTGTCTCAATATTTGGTTGATCAACGTAGACCTGCCAATTGATTGAATATTGATGTCAAAATCTTGTACACACTAGTGAGGGGGGTGGGGATCCTGTACTGTATTAGGTACTCTGGAAGCAAATTCAGGAACCTGTATTTTTTATCTTCACATGGAGATATCTTAGGCAGATATTTGGGGCTAAGGATGTGCTGTAATCCCACATAATACTCTAATATTAGACAATTCATACCATAATGTAAGAAAATAAAGACATTAGCACATTCTAGGACACCCCTAACATGTGTTTGTGTATTATAATATCTTTTCTCAATTGAGAATTCTCAGGCATACAGTCTTTGGTCTTCTAGGCCTAGTAAAATGTGATGGGGATAGAAAAGATCACTACCTGTGACATTGCCAACCAGGAGGGTGTTGCTCCTATGGTAAATAGAGCTGTCAGTATGTGCCCTCTTTTCAAAACAAGTCACACTCTGCTTCACCAGTTAACTTGCATTTACCGTGTTAGTTTCTGAAAAGTCATCTGTTTAAAATAGAGAGAAAGCTGCACTATCAGGTGCCTACTCATATCACACACTCTATACTATACTGACTGACTTCTCCTGACTAGGTACCTATTCAAATCACCCTTTTCTACCACCGTACTAGCATGACCACATGTGAGCAACACAAGTGAAAGGTTATTACTACATATATTGGAATGCTACACTGCAAAAATGGTGTTTAGATTTTAAACATGTTTAGGTCTAAACACGTTTAAAACCTAAACATGTAGGTCAGTTAGGTGTCTCATAGACTACACATTTAGGAAATAAACACTTTTATTCTAACTACATAAACATTTATGCTAAACATGTTTAGATGTTTAGAGTTGAAACAGTTGAACAATAGGTGTTTAGATTTAAACATCAATATGTTTAGATACTTGGATGTTGAATCCACACCAGGTAGCAGCACTACCTTTGAATGGACTATCTGCACACAGTTATAATTAATTGTTGTGTCAAATGTCCCCAAATTTCATGTTTATCATGGTTTCATTTCACAGAGTGTCATGTGAATAGAAAGGGCAATAGAAAATTGACTAGATTCATCTCACACCACCATCATTAGCATAAAATAATCAATAAGCTCAATGACTGACACCTATTTGATGTTATTCTGGAATAGATAAGGTAATGTTCCTCCTGCTAAGCTGTTGCCGGGAGGCGTGGCGCAGTCGGTAGCGCGTCCGCTCACAGGCCGTAAGGTCGTGGGTTCGGTTCCCGGCCCGGCCGGGGCATAGTGGTGGTTCCAAACGTCGCCGTAAGGTGTCGTTTGAGTTCCTCCCTGCTCTGGCTAGGCTGTGCTGGAAAGTCTCTCGGCGGTCATGGCAGACAAATGACTTGAAACAGGCCTGTCCATCTCTCACTATGCCTATGTAGTGACGGATGTTAAAGAACCATTGCCTCGGTAAATGTGTAGGGGCGTGATTTCTACCTTAGCTCCCTCTAGTGTACGGGTCCGGGTTTCACGCCACGGGACCTCTCACCCTTGACGTGTCCAAAGGGCACATAGGTGAGGTTAAAATTCAAAGCAAGCTAAGCTGTTGTACTTTCTCAAGTCTCTCATTCTGATGCAGTGTGTAATACATGTACACGTATATAGCTGTGGCTGACATCTTTGGAGACTTTGACAAGTAAATACTTGCTGATGTCCCCCCAGTAAATTAGAAAACAAACAAAATATATCCTTTTTTTAATGCATACCTGTCTGCAAACCTTGACTCTCCATCAAATCATTTAAACATCTAAACACAAAAATTCATAAACACCTAAACACAAAAATTCATAGATATCTAAACACAAAGTTTTAACCTAAACACCTACAATTCTAAACACATAAGCTAAGCACATTGTTTGGCTAAACATGTTTAGGAAATTAATGTGATTACAAAAACATTGCAAGAATATGTTTAGAATTGTGTTTAGGATCTAAACACCATTTTTGCAGTGTAGTTCTGCAGAAGAGGCACTTTTTAGCCAGTACTACCTTTTCCCATCACCCAACAGTGGTTATAACTGTCCCCATGTACCAAAATTAGCAAGCTATCTTTACTGACCTTGGGGACAAGGTGACCACATGGGATGTGTACTGGCCACCTGCCTCCCAGCCCTGTAGCTCGTGATGGTGGCAATGGGAGGTACATTAGCCTGATCGATTGCCGTCTGCTTTGGGTTGTTTGTACATAGAATCACTGCTGAGGAGCAATAATGAAGATTTATTCCTCGGGAAGAGGTGTTTTCCAGCAGCAGATTCTATGAAGGCTACTCTAATGCGTCCGTAGTCACAATTCGCTGTTGTCTACTGTAATACGTCGTGTATAAGGCGCATGATCTCCTTCTAAATCTAGAAAAACTAAAATAGTAACTTCCCCCAGCATTTCATTTTCCCTGCCAAGTCACATACTCCCAACCTACGTCACTCTTTTCCTTAGATTAAGCTCAACCCAATAGACATATTCCTGCCGACACATAGTTATCGACTCTTAAAACAAACTCTGCAAAGTCAACAGGCCTAAATCTCTCTCTCTCTCTCTCTCTCTCTCTCTCTCTCTCTCTCTCTCTCTGGCAAAATTATAAAAAGATTAGAAGCACTGAACATACATCATGCAGATTTATCATCAGATAGCTATGTACTATAGGAGCAATAGGGATCCATGTGTAGATTGATTGACCTTTCCGCTCATTTGCAAATGGGGAAAAAACGAAATCATCTTTCACTACCAGACACTACTTTCATATCCCACTGAACAGGACTCGAGTTGGGAACGTTCACAACTTGGGCAAGGAGAACGTGATTTTCCCCGGAAATTTGGACATGCCAGAACATCTTATACTCACAGAAAAAAAAAACACGTCCAGTTCCTGGGAATATCGTGAGTCTTTCCTGGGAATATCCCGAGTCTTTCCGAAAAAATTCCCAAGCCATTCTTGAGATCTAGACTAGAGAACTTTCTCGGGTATAAGATGTTATGGCGTGTCCAAATTTCCAGGGAAAATGACGTTCTCTATTCTTGTTGTATTCACAAGTTGGGACACGAGAAATTCCTGAGAAATTCTCGAGATCTTGTTCAGTGGGATACCTAATTATTATAGGGCGCCATTATTAGCCATGTGTTTTGAGGATTACAGCAAAGAACAATGGTGAAGATGGGCTTTCTCCCAACTAATCCGCCAAATGGTACTTCCGTTGGCAGGGTATGTTTGTCTGTGGGGGATACATTACCTTAACATTTATATCCACCCAGCAAATTGTCGTTATCTGTCGCCATGATTGGTCATCAATGGTGACTCCTTTCTGAGTGATAACTCACTGCGTCATCTTTCGCCACTGTGTGTCAGTCTCACATGGCATGGCGATTTATCACAACAGTCGCCAACATGATCTCACTCACTGCTTGAGTATGTGCCACCCCTTGTCATCCCTCACAAAGCATGGAGACTTATCACCACCATCGCCAACATGGATCTCACTCACTCCGTCAATATGTGCCACTGTTTGTCAACTCTCATTCAGAATGGCAACTTTTCACCTGCATTGCCACATGGCTCTCACTCACTGTGTGAGTGTGTATCACTCCTAGTTAATCTTCTCTCAAAATGGCGACTTATCACCACCATTGCCAACATTGGTCTCACTCAATACGTGAATTTGTGTCACTCCAAGTCAATGCTCTCTGAGGATTGCATCATCTGTCACTCACTCTCACTCACAGTGGCAACTTATCACCACCATTGCCAAAGTTGTTGAGGCAGCACCACTGTTCAACATGTAGCCTATCTAGGAAGTGTGGGCATGAAGTATAAGTCCCATACGTATCAAATGTGCTTTGTTTCACACTGATTTCCATGTAATACTTCAGAGTTGAAGCAAAAAAGATTATATAGAGAGAATATCAATTGAATTTAGATAGAGGTATCTCTAAAATGAAAGCAACTATCCATAAACACCTTTTCTCTGGTTACAGGAAAAATACATAGGGAAATATCAACATGAACACCTTGTCTGTGGTTAGAGGGAAGATACATATGGCAATACCTTCTCTGGCAAAACATACTTTGATCTGGCAGATGTGAGGCTGCATGATTACCAATGTCGATGATCATGAGCTTTTCATCTAACAAGGTGAGTGATCACCAGCATCGCCATCACTGGTGAGTCTGAGTGATCACCACTCTCGCCATCCATGGTGAACCTGCGCTATGACGTGGTGCGCGTTTCATCTAGCGAGGTAAGTGATCACTCGTGTCGCCATCCCTGGTGAGTGTGGGTGATCAAGATCCTCACCCTCTGTGGTGAACCTGTGCTATCACGAGGTACGCGTTTTATCTAGCGAGGTGACTGATCACAATCCTTGCCATCCGTGGTGAATGTGCATTATGACGTGGTGTGCGTCTCATCTAGCGAAGTGAGTGATCACTCATGTCGCCATCCCTGGTGAGGATGAGTGATCACTCATGTCGCCATCCCTGGTGAGGATGAGTGATCACGATCCTCGCCATCCCTGGTGAACATGTGCTATGACGAGGTGCGTGTTTCATCTAGCGAGGTGAGTGATCACCCGCGTCGCCATCCCTGGTGAGTCTGAGTGATCACCATCCTCGCCATCTGAGGTGAGGCCATGTGATCACCACCATTGCTATTCCTGGTGATCTTGTGCTATAGCGACGTCGTGTTCCATCTAGCGACATGTGTGAGCCACTTCACACAGGTTGACGAGGAGTCACGACAATTTGCTGGGCAGTATCATTGCAATTAGAAAGATCACTTTAAAATGGAATTACCTGGGGGCTAGGAGGGCTCGACCCTGAGGTACCTACTGGGTATATGTACCTAGACTTACAAAGGAACATGGCTGTGCTAGTAGTTCAATCTAGCCAGGAAGTTATTGTCAAAATAATAAAAGCGCACTCTGATCTAGATAGCTCAATTTTATGTGAGTCCTATTTAAATTTCACTGACAAATACATAGGCCTCATCAGTGACACCACTTTGTGCCGCTCATAGTGACCCCTATTATTGCCTGAAGTGCTATGACTACTCTACCAGATCCTATTTGATGAAGACATAAGCCCCAAACGTAGTAAGGGATCACTGCCTACAGCTGGTACCTCAAGTAAGATCACCTTGAGGTATCTATTTCCATATTTGCAAGACACTCCAGTGCTCCATCTCATCCACTGGTACAGGTGTGCTTCTGACCTGCTCCCATGACACCTAATGGCAAAGACTGATATTAACAGGTCACGGCCCCAAGGGACTTGAAATTGGATCTGGCTACTAAATAAGTGATGTCCAAGAATAGATGCAAGTGCATTAGTGATGAGATAAGTACCAGCAGGTATAAGGAATGGGTCTGGGAAGGATAGTATCTGCTAAAATTGTGATAGATGACCCAGCAGATTCCTAACATTTTCATTGGTGAAATATAAAGCTTTCTGATAAGGAGTCAGAGAGGACCTTTTGGTCCTTTTTACTTACTAATAGGTAGAGATATTGGCTGCTGGTACTGATTGTTGATTTCCTATGGTGAAGTCTCCAAAGAAAATCTATGTCCCTTCAATGCTCTTAAACAGTTATTTTTCATACATCGTCTGTTTCTTTATGTGCAATTTCAGAAATCAACACAAAGAAGTCATAGGCCTAATACCAAGATTATGTATTGGACTGTTCTCATAGTATCTATGGCGAACCTAAAATCATTCATATTGCAATTGTAGCTACTGAGGAAGAGATGTTCTTCATCGCGGCCGATCTCACCCTATACTCTAACCCTCTGAACAAGGCTCTTGGTAAGGCCTCACTGAAGAAGGAAGAGGAAAAGAAAGAAGTTAAAAAAGAAGAGAAGAAAGAGGGTAAGGCGGAAGAAAAGCCAGAGGAGGAGGATTTTATTGCATCCGATATGAACAAGTATGTTCAATTTCTCTTTCCCATCAACTCCAGTCATAAGCCTTTTCTGGTGATTCAGGGGTCAGTTTCATAAAAGAGAACAAAAAACAAGATTTTCAAATTAACAGCAGTTCTCCGCCACTTTGGTACAAAAATTGCACTGTTAACACGTTATTTTTATGAAGGTTCCTTGTTACACCATGCAGTCCTGTACTCTCATCTGGGGCTTCTTTGTAAAAAGTACACAGCTTCACTGCATAACAATTCACTGTTCAATTTCCTGATGGTGTCTGATGGATACAGCAATCATTGCTTAGATTGCATGGACGGTATGTTTATCAATAAATGTATAAGAAATGTTAATTACAAATTTTAAAGTCACCTCTATTTTTCATTCCAGGTATGATTCGCCATTAGCTGACTTAGACACTAAATATAATGAGAAACACGAAGTAAACCAACAAGCTCAAGAAACCAAACTACAAGAAGAAAAATAATTTCCTCATAAAAGGAACTAGGTCATGTTATATATAGTGTTATAATTAGTCTATGTGTATCAGTAATGGGAATGAAATGAACGGAGAAGAAGACCAAGTTAAATGCCTCAAAATGTGTATACTAATTGTACATAGTCAAGCATCAAGGAATCAGTGCAGGGAAATGAAGACACGTGCCATTTGGAAGGAGGGAAATTCTTTGTTTCAATACTATGATAATATTATTATACCATTCATATTTAATGTAACATTATGGGAGATATTGTGGAATATACATGTAACATAAAAAGTTATGTGGCGTACCTTGATTAACGCCATAGCCTGGATGAAGGGGCTAGACATTTATTACGACATACAATAGAAACCAAAATACAAGAAATTCTTCAGAGTAGCTGTAGAGTTTGAGAAGTATATCTACACACAAAACAAATGTAGGGCTGCAAGGGTCCTCTGGGTGAATTTTCCCAAATAAACAACTCAAACACCATTAAATTTAAATTGTCAGCCCTGGCACAGAACTCTTCATAGAAATGTTATTAGATGGTCAAGGCGGATAGCCCTACTTGACAACCTTTCAGCAAAAGGCTAGGTAGCCGTCAATGTAGACACGGATGTCGTCAATATGCGAACAAGTGTTGTCAACATGAAGAGGCTGTGCCAGGCCTGAAAAGTGAAATTTGATAGGTTTTGCAAGCTTACTTCGAAGACCATTAGTCGTTTTAGTGTATCCAAGCTGTATCTGAACAAAAAAATCAGAGGTCCCCACCTCTTCATATAAAGCCATTCATTTACGTGCTTGGTTATGTTTTTATATTTCAATTAGTGTATCAGAATATAGCTAAAGAAGGGAGGTTAAAGAACAAGGATATCAGGAGGACACTTCCTAATAATTCTAATTAACGTTATTGAGAAATGTCCTCCAGAGGTATCAGAAGTATTGTAGTACACTTTCTACGATATTATTCTGTTAATCCTCAAAAATCCTGTACATCCTCAAATGTAAGCGCCCTTGCTCCTGAGTTAAGGCAAATCATACAAAGTGTGCATGGAGTTTGATGTAAATTTCACTGAGTTATAAGATAAGTCTAGCAACACCCTATAAGTAGGGTCTTCCTCGAGTATAAACCGCATTTTTATGCAAGGGTTAACGGTACCAACGATATTGTAACCATTTACCTGGCTTAGAATGTTGATGAACTGTTCATGAATTTAATAGACCTGTAACAGAAATAAACATGTTCATCAACAAACTGACTTGATTCTCATTCAATGGCGTCTTGGACGAGCAGATCATTTCTTAACATATATTACCACGGGTCGTTCATATAGGAAATATATGGCTCAACCGTGCGACAGAGGCCAAGTGCACTATTGACATTCCAAAGTCCCCATAGGAATAGCACAGGAATTTGCAGTCGTATAGGGCTAGGTGCGATCGTACTGCCTTAAGTAATGGCCTACTGTGGCGATTATTGATCTTTTGGGTTAGCACAGTTTCAAATCCATGACCACTTGCCACCCAGTGGTAATCTTTGAAACTATGCATAATATCATAACGAAAATAACTACCCCTGGAAGCTATTTCAGAAAGTTTGGCGAACATTTTTAATTTTTAGGTGAGCTGAGTGAATTTCCATGCAAGCATCCTGATTTTAAGAATGTGTTTTAATTCTTAGAAAGAACCCTTGCCAGACTCAAACTTTGGCGGTTGGTTTTTTTCAAGGTGTAGGAAAATAGTGAATTTGTCATTTTAGAGTGTTTTCTTTCTTCTTCTTTTTCTTTTGAAGAGAGGCTTTGAAGTGAATATTCTCAGGCATGCATGTCTAGTCTTGAAAGAGAGTAAATCTTGGTGAGAATTACAATTCTCACTCTCTCCTTAAATTCTCACTCCCTTTAACATTAACATTGTGATTTACCATCCAGCTACTTCAATCCAGCAGTTTCAAATGATGATTTAAGGAATATATAATAGTTGCGGTCCCTCGGGACTATTGTTATGTAAAGGATCATTGCTAGTGCAGCCAATGCATATTGGTCTTGGCCCCGTTGGAGTTGGTTTAATAATGAAATATGCATTGAGGCTATAGGTAACACTATTTTGATAACTCTAGTGTTGAAACTGTACAATATAAAGTATTTTCATATTGAGAATTATGACAGGTATGCTACATTAGACCAGGGGTCTGTTACTCAAACTCTCATCTTATTGCTAGATGGAATTCGGAGCTGCATATCTTTCATTGAGCTACAACATGATATCCTATCTTGTATGTAAAGCAAATGTAATTGACAAAGAAAATGAGATAATAAATTAGACAGGATCATGAATAAGTCTTTCTCTCAACTTAGAGCAAAGCTTTGTTATCTGGTTATGACCAACCACTTGTGCAACTATATTTTCTCTTTTTTTTATAACATACATTGTACCAAAACTTACAAGCACAGGACAGGCCCACATACCGAAATATATTGGGGAGGCATGAGTAAGAGACCCCAGCAGCTTGCCCTTCTGCATAAACCCCCACCTCCACCCAGGGCAATTTTCTAAAGGCTTAGAAGCATATTTTACTTCTCTATCTCTGTGTCGATTTCAGCTTAGGTCCTAAAATGTCATGCCCAAGGCTTGCGATAACACACAATATTGAACCAACCAATCAATATGTCTGTTTCAATTTGCCTAACCAAACTCCTGTCGCTAGTGAAAAGAAATGGTGTGTTTACATGAGCTGCATGTCTAGTGTACTGGATCATAAACCTGGTCTCTCTTCTGCTGGAGGGAATTTCTTAACGTGCTATGACTTCATGTATGGTTTGTAGATTGCTCTACATTAATTGATGTTAGGTGGCAGCAGGTCAAACAAGGCAGGCCCGCACTGAATGTTGTTGTACAAAGATTATTGGTCTAAATCTGACAGTGGAAATGTAAATGAGGCATCAAATTAATCTTTATAGTGTAAATGTAAATTAAAACGTGTGAGTGTTATCTAAGACGGAATTTGATGTTAGATTGGGTGAAAAGGAATTATTGATTTATTGCAAAATATTCATTGCACAAGTGCATGCTTTGGGAATGTCCGCAGGAAATGGCCGTTATAAAAGAAAATAAGATACAGGGCACCTAGCTATGGGTCTCGTTTTAGGGAAATGTGTGGCTCTAAGAAAATCATAGTATTTAGCTAAGTCCAACGAACAGCAGGGATATTTGATTTTGGCCAATATCCTATATAGTAATATAGAGAGAAAACAATTAGAGTAATGCCTTTAAGTTGTACCAAAATTCCCATAGAAATAGCATGGAGATTTGCACTTCAGCGTTTACAGCAGTAGGGTTGTGTGTGATTGTAGTGCCTCCTGATGCTGCCTATGGATCTACTATGGAGATTCTCTACAGCTGCCCTGTATGATTAGACTAAAACTGTAACACAGTCGTACGACATGCACAGATCAAATCATAGCATATTGAGAAAAGACCTCCTGTTGGAAAGTTATCAACCTACAAACCATAAACGGTCTAACATGCTCCAACGTCAATCTTGCGTGGACACAATAGGTCTAGGTCATGGTCACTATTTCTACAAATCCACAAAGTATAAACTCACTCAATATTTAGTCATACAATTAGTTTCTCCTGAAACAAACATCTGTCTGTCTGTCAGTCTCTGTCTGTCTGTCTCTGTCTATCTGTCTGTCTCTATCTATCTATCTCTGTCTGTCTACCCCCGTCTCTCGTCTCTTTCTGTCTCCTTGTCTCTGTCTGTCTGTATCTGTCTGTCTATGTGTCTGTCTGTGTTTACTAGAGCTACACTGTGGGGTTTTTATAAGTACAACGCTACGTTGTGGGGTCATTTCTTGCTTGTGGGGTTGACCCCACAAGCAATGTCCTTAAAATGGTTCAAAATGACCTTGTGGGGTGCACGTGAAGAGATCGTGGTACAACCCCACAATGATCGTGTCTGTCAGACAGACCCCATTAGTCTGTGCATATTACAGGCAGTATCACCACCTACTGCCCCCTAGTGAGTAATACACATTGCACCCCACATGTTCAGACGCAATGACCCCATAACGACAGACATAACACCCCACATGCACAGACGTAATAACCCCATAGCGACAGACATTGCACCCCACATCTTCAGACACAGTAACCCCATAACAACAGATGATTGCACCCCGTGTATTCAGTAACTGAGACAGTTAGTTCCAATTTGAAGATTGCCTGATAGCCCTTGCGATAAGCTTCGATTTGCACCCGGTCCCGTGTCTCTAAGTTCAATGGTTCACGGGTTAGAGCAAAAACAAACAGTTCTTTGACGGGCCCCATCACGCAGCGGAGGCACTTTTTCCCAAATAGTCCTACAGTGAGCAGATGAAGCCTGCATCATGTAGGTGCAAGAGTGAATGCCCACTGAGCCATGATCCAGTGTCCACGCCCAATAGCACAGCCAGAAACTCATATTTTGAATAGGGACTCTTTTACGATACTTCCGCTAAAACTTTCAAAACTAAATATCTCAGCAACCGCTGGTCCGATCGCCTTGATCTTAGGTGCGTTTCGAAGCCCATGAAAGCTACTTTCTTGTTTTGCCATGTAATGAAATATATTCCTGAATAACAATATGACCCCACTATATTCAGACATTTTAACCCCATAATGTACATATGTACATGTATGAAATGTGCACCCCACAATGATCGATTGTACCCATTACCCAACCCCACAGTGCCCAGACCAATTTTTTCCCCACAACGTAACTCTCGTCTGTCGGGCTGTCTGTCTGTCTGTCTGTCTGTCTGTCTGTCTGTCTGTCTGTCGGGCTGTGTTTACTAGAGCTACACTGTGGGGTTTTTATAAGTACAACGCTACGTTGTGGGGTCATTTCTTGCTTGTGGGGTTGACCCCACAAGCAATGTCCTTAAAATGGTTCAAAATGACCTTGTGGGGTGCACGTGAAGAGATCGTGGTACAACCCCACAATGATCGTGTCTGTCAGACAGACCCCATTAGTCTGTGCATATTACAGGCAGTATCACCACCTACTGCCCCCTAGTGAGTAATACACATTGCACCCCACATGTTCAGACGCAATGACCCCATAACGACAGACATAACACCCCACATGCACAGACGTAATAACCCCATAGCGACAGACATTGCACCCCACATCTTCAGACACAGTAACCCCATAACAACAGATGATTGCACCCCGTGTATTCAGTAACTGAGACAGTTAGTTCCAATTTGAAGATTGCCTGATAGCCCTTGCGATAAGCTTCGATTTGCACCCGGTCCCGTGTCTCTAAGTTCAATGGTTCACGGGTTAGAGCAAAAACAAACAGTTCTTTGACGGGCCCCATCACGCAGCGGAGGCACTTTTTCCCAAATAGTCCTACAGTGAGCAGATGAAGCCTGCATCATGTAGGTGCAAGAGTGAATGCCCACTGAGCCATGATCCAGTGTCCACGCCCAATAGCACAGCCAGAAACTCATATTTTGAATAGGGACTCTTTTACGATACTTCCGCTAAAACTTTCAAAACTAAATATCTCAGCAACCGCTGGTCCGATCGCCTTGATCTTAGGTGCGTTTCGAAGCCCATGAAAGCTACTTTCTTGTTTTGCCATGTAATGAAATATATTCCTGAATAACAATATGACCCCACTATATTCAGACATTTTAACCCCATAATGTACATATGTACATGTATGAAATGTGCACCCCACAATGATCGATTGTACCCATTACCCAACCCCACAGTGCCCAGACCAATTTTTTCCCCACAACGTAACTCTCGTCTGTCGGGCTGTCTGTCTGTCTGTCTGTCTGTCTGTCTGTCTGTCTGTCTGTCGGGCTGTGTTTACTAGAGCTACACTGTGGGGTTTTTATAAGTACAACGCTACGTTGTGGGGTCATTTCTTGCTTGTGGGGTTGACCCCACAAGCAATGTCCTTAAAATGGTTCAAAATGACCTTGTGGGGTGCACGTGAAGAGATCGTGGTACAACCCCACAATGATCGTGTCTGTCAGACAGACCCCATTAGTCTGTGCATATTACAGGCAGTATCACCACCTACTGCCCCCTAGTGAGTAATACACATTGCACCCCACATGTTCAGACGCAATGACCCCATAACGACAGACATAACACCCCACATGCACAGACGTAATAACCCCATAGCGACAGACATTGCACCCCACATCTTCAGACACAGTAACCCCATAACAACAGATGATTGCACCCCGTGTATTCAGTAACTGAGACAGTTAGTTCCAATTTGAAGATTGCCTGATAGCCCTTGCGATAAGCTTCGATTTGCACCCGGTCCCGTGTCTCTAAGTTCAATGGTTCACGGGTTAGAGCAAAAACAAACAGTTCTTTGACGGGCCCCATCACGCAGCGGAGGCACTTTTTCCCAAATAGTCCTACAGTGAGCAGATGAAGCCTGCATCATGTAGGTGCAAGAGTGAATGCCCACTGAGCCATGATCCAGTGTCCACGCCCAATAGCACAGCCAGAAACTCATATTTTGAATAGGGACTCTTTTACGATACTTCCGCTAAAACTTTCAAAACTAAATATCTCAGCAACCGCTGGTCCGATCGCCTTGATCTTAGGTGCGTTTCGAAGCCCATGAAAGCTACTTTCTTGTTTTGCCATGTAATGAAATATATTCCTGAATAACAATATGACCCCACTATATTCAGACATTTTAACCCCATAATGTACATATGTACATGTATGAAATGTGCACCCCACAATGATCGATTGTACCCATTACCCAACCCCACAGTGCCCAGACCAATTTTTTCCCCACAACGTAACTCTCGTCTGTCGGGCTGTCTGTCTGTCTGTCTGTCTGTCTGTCTGTCTGTCTGTCTGTCGGGCTGTGTTTACTAGAGCTACACTGTGGGGTTTTTATAAGTACAACGCTACGTTGTGGGGTCATTTCTTGCTTGTGGGGTTGACCCCACAAGCAATGTCCTTAAAATGGTTCAAAATGACCTTGTGGGGTGCACGTGAAGAGATCGTGGTACAACCCCACAATGATCGTGTCTGTCAGACAGACCCCATTAGTCTGTGCATATTACAGGCAGTATCACCACCTACTGCCCCCTAGTGAGTAATACACATTGCACCCCACATGTTCAGACGCAATGACCCCATAACGACAGACATAACACCCCACATGCACAGACGTAATAACCCCATAGCGACAGACATTGCACCCCACATCTTCAGACACAGTAACCCCATAACAACAGATGATTGCACCCCGTGTATTCAGTAACTGAGACAGTTAGTTCCAATTTGAAGATTGCCTGATAGCCCTTGCGATAAGCTTCGATTTGCACCCGGTCCCGTGTCTCTAAGTTCAATGGTTCACGGGTTAGAGCAAAAACAAACAGTTCTTTGACGGGCCCCATCACGCAGCGGAGGCACTTTTTCCCAAATAGTCCTACAGTGAGCAGATGAAGCCTGCATCATGTAGGTGCAAGAGTGAATGCCCACTGAGCCATGATCCAGTGTCCACGCCCAATAGCACAGCCAGAAACTCATATTTTGAATAGGGACTCTTTTACGATACTTCCGCTAAAACTTTCAAAACTAAATATCTCAGCAACCGCTGGTCCGATCGCCTTGATCTTAGGTGCGTTTCGAAGCCCATGAAAGCTACTTTCTTGTTTTGCCATGTAATGAAATATATTCCTGAATAACAATATGACCCCACTATATTCAGACATTTTAACCCCATAATGTACATATGTACATGTATGAAATGTGCACCCCACAATGATCGATTGTACCCATTACCCAACCCCACAGTGCCCAGACCAATTTTTTCCCCACAACGTAACTCTCGTCTGTCTGTCTGTCTATGTGTCTGTCTGTCTCTGTCTCTGTCTCTCTCTTTGTCTCTCTTTGTGTGTCTCTCTCTCTGTCTCTCTCTGTCTCTGTCTCTGTCTCTGTCTCTCTGTGTCAAACTTGAGGAAGTACACAATCTGACCAGAAAACGGCCAGCTTACAGTTCCTTAGCCGGATACTCCAGGGTGTTATTGTTAATCCCAAGCTGGGATGCAAACCAATGTGCGGCTTTTATTTGGGGGTTTACACTACACTGCTACAGAATGTTACTAAACTAACAATACCCAAGCCTCAAGTATGGCCTCCTCCAAAGTCAGGTTGCAGCTTATGCATGTGTACATGGATGCAACCTATGCACAAGGTTTTCCAGTGCATATTGTCACTGACCTCAGATAAGGTCATATATCAACAATAGACCACATCATGTTCACTTTGGAAGTGGGATAGAGTGATGCATAAATTATATGGTTAGGTGAGGCTCCACTACGCGATTTTCTGGTACATTCTCATGAAATGTTACCCAGTCAGTGTCTAAGGTACAGCAAGATAGAAATAACAACACAACAGTCTATCAACAACTCACCATAATTAATACTAGAGTCTTGTCCTGCAAGAAGAAATCAAACCTGTCTGATGGCAGCTCTGTGCTTGAATTGCAGATACTCATCAGTGTGGACGTCTACAATTATATTAGACGAACTTGATTTAGTAAATAGAAAAACGTCCTTTGAAAACAACACCAACAACGTACCTGGGATTGTACACAAAGGCATCCTCACATAAACATAAAGCTCCATCAACATTAGATTTCTACCTTACAATAATAATAATAAACAGCACGTTTGCATGGTCTGTGTTTGTACCATCTTTTGCGCGATTTTCTCAAAGAATCACATAGTGGAGTCCCCATCAATAGCAAATGGCATTCAGTCCTGCACGATCAGTTACAGTGTACTTAAAAGGTGTGTGAGATGGAACATGACACAGACTGTTTTAGTTGCCCATGGACTATACGTGCAATTGGCACATATTGCCTGTTCGTTATCTCCTCTGAAATTGTAAGTGATTGTTAATCCTCTCTTTCAAGTCTGTGATCCAAGTAACAGTCAAAATTTGGTAGTTATGCTTATGGTAGTGGTATGCTTATTGTAGTTATGCCAATTATTATTGTACAAATAAGACATAACGTATACGTCAAGAAAATATAAGTTTTGACTGACATCAGGCTGGATAGAAATATATAGTTGCATGGTAGACTTGGATCGGAAGTATAGCATGGTCTAATTCGCCTGAATATTATGGTGATATAGCATTCTGGGAATCGATACCAATTACACAATGTGGGTGGATTTATTAGGCATGAGTCCCAGGGGAGGAGACTCCAGCAGCCTTCAACGTTATTAGTATGGTATCTTCTGTCGGTAACAGGATTCTAGTTCTGAGATCTCACTTCAATGGCGTGCAAGGACCATCTGGTAGTTATCTGTCTATTCTTTGGTTTACTGGCATATATTATTATTGGAGGGGCAATCTTCAATGCCATGGAATACCCACGTGAGCAGGAAAACATCCAGAGAGCTCTGTCTGCCGTTAGGGCTTTCCTAGGTAACTATACTAATATTTTGATCTCCATACTATATATTTCTATTATAGAGGGGTTTTCCCTTTCTGTACATATGAATGTGTATCAAAAGCCATATACAACGTGCCAGAAATGATTTAGAATACTTGGAGTTTTGGTCAGTACTAACGTGATTAAAGCATTGATTTTACCAAAGCCAATTTACATCGGGTCCCAATTGAAATAAGATGGATTTCAATTTCATCTTTAGTGCGAGTCTCATTCCTCTTCCACCATTGGCTTCAGTACAAGATAAAAAAACAATCAAAAAAAGACATAGGAAGTGGACAAATTGGTCTGATGCACTGCAATCAGTCCGATGAAATTAAACATTTTTTAACTTTACCAGATTTAGGATTAAATGCATCGGACAGTGATACTCCTCTCTCTGATTGAACCCAACTATAACCAAACCTGATTTCTGAGATGATTTATTTTTTTGCCGATATGCACCTGATTTGCTCTAGTTGGCTCTTGATGCAGCCAGATGCAGCCTGTGGCCAAATCCTTAGCAGATCGGCTTTGGTGGAACACCCACTTTAGACATAAAATATGATAATTAAAGTGAACCTAGAAATAGCTCATAGCTTATTTGTAACGCTCATTGCTTGGTAACAGTCATGTAGAACAGACAAGAAATTCATAATTTATTTTACCTATCTATTCATTTATCTTTGTGATGGGAATAATGTATTATATAGACATTAAGCTTTTCATATTACCAGGCAGGCACACCTGTGTGAATTCCTCAGAGCTAGCCACCTTCCTGCAGGACATTAAGTACCTGACTGGTACTAGGTCACAGATAGATAATAACACACAACCTACAATGTGGACATTTGCATCCTCATTCAGCTTTGCAGCAACTGTTGTCACAACAATAGGTAAGTGCAAATAATGGGCACATATGACAATTTTTCAGATTTGTTTTGGAGGGTGGTGCTGCAGCATGGGAACAGTGCAACAATCAAGGCTTTTCTCAATCAAATGATTTTCATGATTTTCATCGGGTCGTGGGTTTCCCAAACAAAACACCAATTACGGAAGCAGATGAAGGGACACAAGCAGATAAATAGAAAGCATTACAAACACTGATTAGATACCAGATGTGGTCAATATTAACTGCAGATATACATAGCCCTGCCTATGCAATCATATACATTTTTACTGCTACTACATCACTTTTTGTTGATGGTGTACTGTCACTCTGTCAATTTTTATCATTATAGGGATGTTCTAAAACATAGAGATCTATCTTAGAACAACATCAATCCATCAACCCCTGTTTCACTAATGTCAAATTGAAAAATTCTGTCACAGTCTCCGAATTCCTCCCACAAATAGGTAGAGCATACAGTCAGACTTTTGTGCAATAGCATGCACTTATCCATGTTCTTCTACTTTTTTTTAGGCTATGGAAACCAGACTCCGACAACAGTACACTCACAAGCATTCTGTGTTTGCTTTGGTATGTTTGGCATTCCATTATGCCTTGTGCTTTTATCAAAGATTGGTGATTGTATAGCAAATATGAACAATGCACTGGTTGGCAAACTTGTAAAATGGCCAGACAGAGATAGAAAAAGGACTATACTTACCATGGCCATTTTGTTCAGTGGTGGTCTTGTTCTTCTTGTCTTCATCCCATCCATGTCTTTTACATATAGAGAGGGATGGCCATTGGTAACCTCTATGTATTTCACAATGGTCACTTTATCTACCGTTGGTTTTGGAGATTATATCTTGCGTAAGTATAGAATTATTATGCATCTTTTATTTTTTAAAGTTGTATTCAAACTAACTACTCAAAAACATTGCTACATCTATTGTAAGCCTATGGCACAACCACCTCTACTGTCAGTTCTATTAGCAAATGAAATTCATGAAAATGATGACAGAGGGAAAGTTATTCTGTAGATCATTTTGTAAGGTACAATGATCCCACATACCCCTACACCTACAAATGTCAGTGATTTTACTATGGAAGTTCTGACATGCACTGAAATGAAATGGATCCCCTATTGACTCTTGGTCACCTGCCTCAAGCACGCAACACTGATGAATTTTGGACCTTAACACTATGGGAGTTTTTATCAGTGTTTGGGCCACAGGCATCTGATTTCATCTTTGTATACACAACAAAACCGTTGATTCACAGCCGATGGCTGTCAGTCACTGATTGACGGCATAGGGGCAGTATCCTTAGCCCACTATCACTGCACATGGGTGGCCGACAGGCTGCCGCTATTGCTGTGTGTGATGTCATGACCTCACGACATAGTTGGACCTAAATAAGAGGCTTGCTGAAATCAGCTGCCTGTAGCTGCAGCCTGATTGAAATCAGCTGCCTGTGGCCCAAGCAGTAATGAAAACTCCCATAGCATTAAGTTCCACATTTCATCAGTGGTGCAATCTAGAGGCAAAACCTGTCAGATTAAACTTGTCTGACCTGGCACAGACTCCCCATTTTGACAACTTATGTGCCTAGGTTGACAACTCCACAGCTTCTCACTTTATGGTCATCAGGTTGGGACATCTGCCTTGACAACAATATAAAGTCATCAAGATGAAGAGTCTGTGCCTATTCTGACATGTTAAATTAACAGGTTTTGACTCGTTTGATTTATGCAACTCAATTAGAAGACCCTTGTGACTACATGTCTTTTATGTATGGCTGCAAAGGTGGAGTTGTAGTGTGTTAAGAAATTATTAACCTCTGGTTATATAAGGATTTATGACATGGTCATGTCAATTCTCAATGTTTTCCTTTTAGAATTTCTGTTTGTCTCAATTTTTAGGTGAATCAATTGCTGGTGCCGTTGCTCCGCTTTATCGAATATTCATATGCTTGTGGGTATTCACGGGACTTGCATGGTTTTCTTCAATAATGACTTCAATTCAAGAGTGGATGATTACAGATGTTAATACAATAACAGCAACAGGTGAACCAAAGAAGAAGCAAACATCTGTGCTGGAAACCACCAAGGACATTAAAAGTCAAGGCATGTCACATGAGAGATGAGATAAAAATGAATTCTTCATATCAACATGGTTACCATTTATTTTTTAAAACACACTGCATTTCTAATCCTACATTATTTCCTCATCTCCAAAACCTATTCTGTATTACTTACCAAACAAGTCTTCATTCAGTCAGAATTCTGAAATATCTTATAGCAGTTTTAACTGGTTCATAAGAAGACATAATATAATGTATTATTCCATAAAGTTCTCATATTTCTCACAAACTAACAAGCAGACATATTTATTGGTTTGATATACAATGTAAATAAAACACAACAATTATTTTCTCTATATCTAATTATCTTTCACCAGTAGGTTGTTTCTAAAGTGGGCTTGGATGGAACAATTCTTTCAGTTCTTTATTTGCTTCGTCCAAAATGGCAAACTTTGTGCTCTTTTAGAGTCACATTAACCAATTGCCTAGGTCCAAATGCATAGAGCAAGAATTGTTTAGATAGAGGTGCCTTTAGTCCAATCTACTCTATTAGCAAAAGAGAAATGATTGTTTTATAAAGAAAAGAAAAACCTCCTCACAGGTGGGCAGCAAAGCTGTCAAGTCGAGTAATTCATAGATATAATCTGTATGACACTTTGGATGATAGACAGTCTAAAATGATATGATTATGACACATGTATCATAATTGAGCTAAATAATAAGAACAAGGTATGACGTGTTTTGCCATGAGTGCTTTCTGAGTGGAAGAGTGTTAGTAGATCTGCAAATCTCCCCAATCACTGCTCATGAACATTGCAGACTAAACCTTTATAGGTACTGCCAGATCACACTGTAGGAATATTGTTGTCGAAATAACAACAGAATCCTCATCCCAAAGTAGCTGAAATCTTCATCCCAAAGTAGCTAGAGATCCACTGTCATTTTCACAGAGAATCCTTGTACGTTTGTGTACCACTGAACCGCAACCTAGGGTTTCTTGTAAAAACTACACTGGTTTTCTCACACACAAGTATCGTGGTGCACTATTCAGTGATACAACTGATAGATTCACCAGCTACTTTTGAGTGCACTTTCACAACAAACTGTTCTAGGCAGTCCTCCTGTTCTTATTCCTGCCTCTGAGTGTGTGATACTAGGCTATATATTGAAATACCCTCATGGAGGGCATTTCTCAATATGGTATGACTGCACACACCCATTACGATTTGAAACTGTCAAAATTGGAGTGGGTGATCATAAATAATGCACAATGACCAGATGACTGCTCTGTATGATCAGCACTTAATGTAGTAAGTAAATAGGGTTTGGTAGGGCCGTTGTACCAGTGTAATCATAATTGAACATGGTAATCGAATTTTGCATTGATTTAGGTTCATATCTGTAGCTAAAAGGAGTCCATTTAACCCCGGCGAGAATGAACGATTTGGACACTGGAACAAACATACTATGATAGTGAGTTGACATTCTAAATCTTACATGCCAAATCTGAGACCCTTTGAATACTTAGAATTAATGGTGGAAATGGGGAATCCATGATGTTATATAAAGGCAATCTGTGACACTTATTGACACACTTGCTGATGTAAGTTCCTTGATACATCCAATGGTCTAACGGCTCGCGGATATATATCTGGAACTAACACAAACCTGTGCATCAATAAGTGTTATATATCCCCTAACTAGATGCAGGCCAGTAATGGCTTTAGAGTTCAGGATCCCATAACGATTTGAAGGGGGTCTAGCCATATCATCCTAAGAAATGCTTTCCGGATCATGTAACCATTTTCACCGCTGACCTGGGTATCAACAAGGGAATGTAAATTCAAAGTATGTTGAAGAGGTAAACAATAATAAAGTCACTAAACACACAATGTGAGTTGTGACAACCAGACCACACAACAAAAATGCTAGGCTTTTTAGTGTATTATTTTCTGTTTTGTTTGTTTTGGTTCGTCCAAAAGGAAACGGATCACATTAAAAAGAAAAAGACATAGCAAAGACAGAAAATGGTATGGGTTTAAGCTATTTGACAGACAAAATGTATATATTTCCCATTCTCCCCTATGGTCTATCAACTTTGTGAATCACATCGTCTCCACTTCCCGATTTGTATTTCTATACATAGAGGGGTGTTAATTATGTGTTGTTGTTTTTTTGCCTTGCAATACATTTTATATATATATATATATATATATATATATATATATATATATATATATATATATATATATATATATTACAGTGCATGCTCATGCAGTTGCAAAGTAACATTTCAATTAATCTTATTCGAGAACCCGGATAATGTCCTCTAGGATTACTTTATGTTTATGCTCTATCAGTATTCAGGATATGAGTAGAATATCATGTAATTATCCCATTAAAAATTGAAATAAAACCCCGCCTACTCAACTCACGTCAGTGAATTTGTGGGATCCTGGACAGAGCTGACACCTAGTGGTTCCCATGGACGCTGGCAAGCAACCCCCTATTGGTAGGTGGTAGTAACACATCCCCTGCTAGCACAGGTTCTGAGATCGTTTATAGAGGTGAAAACTCTTTTATGTAAAAATAAAATAAAAGAGATGTCATGTATGTAGTCACTACTGGCAGGGTACTGGGGTAACTGTCCATCTTGATATGTACCTTACCTGCTGATTCAATGTTGTCATTTTCACGTGAAAACCCATCAGTTTTGCATAAAAAAAGAATTGAGTTTACACGACATGGGCGTCGACTGGTTACCTGTCTGAGTGTGAAGGTGTTTTCCATGTGTAATAAGAAGGGTGAGACAGTAAAGGACATTTGCTGCCCTCTGTCAGATGCCCTGTGAACTATTTTCCTATACATAGACCTTGATTACAGAGGTGAGTAGGGACCTTGGCAAGGTCTATGCATAGCAAATAGAACCAGCAGAGGGCAGCAAAAGTGTTTTACTGTCTCACCCTTATATTATAGTATATATAGTTAACACCTATGCAGACTCAACCTGGCAACCAGTCCACGCTCGTGTTACACGAGGTGTAACACGAGGTGTAACGCGAGCAATATATATTTTTTTATGAGGCCCTATGGGAATGGTCCACATACAACATATTTCTATTTGAATATAAGCATATTATTTTCAAGCAAAGGGCCTCCTCATAATCTCCCCTGGATTCTCTGTATATTGCACTAGAATTGTCAAGAAATCCATTCCTGGAAGACGCTTAATTAACATCCACTAATAAGAGTATCACGTGATCAAATTAAATTTTGGGAATCCCGAAAACCAAAGGCCAAATAATTCAGTAGGATTTCTACATTTCCCTGCATCCATTTGTCTAGGAAGATAATCAGGTAAATTGGGAAAATGGTCTTCATAGTAGTCATGCATCATTGAATCAGTGTGTACATGTGGGAATAAAGCAGTGTGCTGACGGAGAATATACTGTACAGGTGTCAGGTTCATGGCACTTGTCCACTAGTTTACCTCTTCCCCACTAGATGTCCATGTGGTGGGTGTGCCAGCTGGCTATCATTGTTGTACTTTGACATCACCAGAGTATCCAACTAACAAATGAAATAGCTATGTTAACTCAAACAACGGCTCAGATGTTATATAACTCTCCACTACAATAAGGAGCCTAGAAAACTATATAATCCATAAACAATTATGCATTCCATCCTGAGGGCCCTAAACAGAGGGGTGTCATGTCCTTTGTCGAATTTAAGAAATGGCTATCTTGCACTTTTCGATTATCAGGAACGGCCTTGTTCCTTGCTCTTGTCTACCTTTCGGTTTTACAGAGTAGCATTGTCCCCCAACCCTATGTCGCTTGTCGATTTCAAGAAGTGGCCTTCTCCCCTGGTTGATTTTACCTATCTAGGGCTCTATCCTGTAGTGTAGAAATTGCACACTAGATGTCAGCAATGGTGTTCCATTCATCCATAAGGATTCGTGATAGGTGTATAACAATGTAATTGCTTTTGGGTTACCCAATACATAGATGGTATGATTGATTATAATGCACACAGACGGCTATATGTTTGGAAATACACATTTAGGGACACATGTCGCTCCTTTATTACAAACTGTTTGTCTGACTTTTGATAGATTGGTATTTTCGGTTGGACTACTGTTCCTACTTTTGGCTTTGTTATGGAAGCCCCACTATGTTTGATGCAGATTGATTTTGCCAATAAAATATTCATCTAAAACTACCAAAGCTATTGCTGATAAGTGAAGGTATTATAACCGAATAAATTGAAAAATTAATGTTTAACATACCGAAAAATGTATGTCTGTATTGTTTTTTAGTTTTACCTATGACCAAGATCAGCTGCAGACAACAGACAATTAACTGCCACAAATCTATATAAAAAAAAGGTCAAGCTACCTGTATTTAAAAAGGAATACTCATTAGCTGATTAATTTCAAATAGAGGCACATTATCACATCATAGTCCCTTGTTTTCTTTTTATAGCAACATATTGATACAAAGTGGTCTGTAAAAAAATGTTGTCAAAATAATGGTGAACCCCTTGTCCCGAAGTTAAGGTTCGTCCTCATTCTCACAGGATTTCCTTGTGTCAATGTGCTTAACTGTATTGCCATTTGGGGCTTAATTGTAGAAGCTACTCTGCTTTAATGGGTTACAATTATGGTGATTCACTATTCAGTTTTATAAGGATGCCTGGTAGATTCAACAGTTACTTTTTAGAGTGATATTAATAGCCAACAAAACACACTGTTGGTCAAATGGATGGATGGAGGCACTCTAGATTAACCAATGCACTCAGACTATAAATGTTAGATACTCTGATTGCTAATCTCTTGATGGTTGCTGTGTGTCCAAAGGAGTAAGTACTATTTGGATAAGCAATCTAGCCATCCAATAACTCCAGTCACACTTAATGCACTGGTAGGTTTATGAAGGCAAAATCAATTCAGTATCCCTGCCACACATTGAGGACAGCCAAAATCAGAAAGGACTATCAAGAAGCAAGGGGAATGAGAAGGAAGATATCAAAGATGAACAACGTTCGAGTAGCGAAAAAGACAGGTCTCAGTAATTTTTCTTTTTTTCAAATATTTTCAAATATTTTTTGTCTCACCCAGCTTTCTTTTTTCAAATATTTTTTTAAATATCTAATGTCAACATCTCGAATCCACACTGTAAAAAGAAAACCGTCACATTAACTGAGATATCCTTGTCCCAAAGATACCAGAGATCCATTGTTATTTTCACAGAGGTTCCATGTACCACGATACTGCCACCTGGGGCTTCATTGTAGGAACTACACTGCTTCACTGCAGTAAGATTATGGTGGTTCACTGTTCAGTTTTACGACGATCCCTGATGGATTCAACAGTTCCTTTTTACAGTGTATATGAGTTTTATGTTACTTTATTAAGCACTGATATGGTATTGTTTCACAATGACAGTTGTTCCATGATTCAATGAATCAACAGTTGAAATAACAAATTTTTTTCAAGGGCGACAAAATTAATGTTGAATTGGTAACATAATTTTAACATCAATATAATGTCCACCCAGGAATAGATGTTGAAATGAGTACTGTTTGGCAACATTGAACCAGGGTCATTGAGGTAGTGCCGAAAACATGTTGATCAACATTCTTACTGCATATAAATGTGACTAGGCAAGCAAAAACACCCCTCTGCAGGGAATTCATTATCAAAGTTCATCTCAAGTTCTTTAAAATGAGACATCATTGGCTTAGATATTCCTAGTAGTTATGTCAGAACCCCTCCTTGAACAAAGGTTGTTATTCCTATCTGAAATTGATGATTAAGCTCTAAATACAATCATTATAAACCATAATAATGTCTAAAAACACAATAAATCAGCCTTTTTCACAAAAAGAAAATGCATATTAATTTAGTGATTTCCATCATAGAAATCTGGTGAAAATCTGCAAATCTAGATCATTGGAATGGTTGCCATGGCAACCAGAAACAGGCATATAGGCAGATTTTTCATGAAAAATGTTCATTTTACCTTCCAAATATGCCCCTGCAATACCCCCTGGTGGTCAAATTGGGAATTAAAAATCCCCCGTGGAGGGGTGTTCTCCGTTATTGAGTCACAAGTGGACACTGACACAATTATAGTTTCTAATCGAAATTTGCCATAGTTTGTAAGTATACCCTGCAAACACAATCCTGAGACATACTCAAGACATTCTCGTGTCATGACTTGTGATTTCTCTGAGAATTGTACACATTCACTTCACAAGATTTTGACTCGCGATTTCCATGGGAAAAAATCATATTCATAACTCTCAAGAATCTCCTGTGTCTTTCTTATATCATGGGACACAACTCGGATTTGCCCCAGTTAAACATGTTCTTTTCTGGGGGAAAAACACAAGAATTAGACACATGTTTTGACTTGAGATTCTCACAAGAATCCACTGATTCGTAAAGAATGTTCAATTCTTGAGGGTAACTTGAGATATTAACTTGTGTTATGACTCGCGATCCACAAGTCATGTTTAGAGGGAAGCATATATAACCTATATGGCCTGTACAATCAAACTGAAAAACCTAACCTCAACACATATGAACCAGCTAGTTGCCAACATTTATTCAATGTTCTGTGCCTACTGGGAGGGGGGGGGTAATCTATGGTTAAATCATAGTGTCGTAGAAGTTATGAATTTATGTAAATTTGGAGGTCCTTTATGTCAGTGTGGAAGCTGTCATCCTTGATGGAGGATTAATTAAGTTTCCATAAACTTCTTCAAATTGAGGATAAATCAACAACTGTTTAAAATGGATTTCGTCCTTCAGAGGTTTCTTTGTTGTTGCTGAATCATCCAGGAAGTCAGCCTCACTCTGGTTTATTGATTTAGTTCCATTCTCTCACTATACAGAGGTCACCACTGCATTGGATTCCCGCCACACTGTGACAGGAATGACGATTGTAAGGTTATACTTAACACTTTACTAATTTGGGATTCATGATGTTCCTGTCTTGTGTCTATATACATACACACTATTTGGTATTAGCTGAACCTACCATTCCGACACCAGGTATGACCTTTGACCTGATGTGTTGATCCCCAGTAATCAAACCTCCTAGCACCCACTGGCCTATAGATTGAACCAGTGGGAATTGTGCAACGCCTCTATCGTTGTGTGCAAAGAGAGGGGTCTTGCACATAAGGGAATAGGTGTTTTTGTATATATATATATATATATATATATATATATTTATATATATATATATAAATATATATAGAAGTACCTCATCTACAGTAACCACTTTCTTTTCAGTCCTTATTTATGTATATTCTTCTAGATAGTTGATTGTGTCTTTCACCAGCTGGCAGCAGTACCTTTTTACATAGAGGTAAAGTGTTGCATGCAACATGATATGGCATGCAACAATCTATCAACATATGGTATATGTAATTCAATATAGTAAATCAAAACAAAGACCGCTTCACACAAAATAACATAATAAGTTGCAAGATTATCCACCATGAGACCCAGAACAGAATGACATAATGTACTAGAGCTCTATGCTTTTTATAACCTAGAAACCAACTTGAATTCAGACCCAGGAAAAGAGGGTGACAAAGTAAGGCACTTCAACAGGCAGCACTGGAGGCTGTTGCACCTAAGCCAAAGTGAGCACTAAGTAGGTATCCTCCCATGTTAAAAAGTCACGCTCTGCTTTACCATTCAACTTGTAAACACCACAGTAGACCGAAATCTTTTTTTGTTTTTGTCTATGTCCTATAAAATAGGCATTTATTGTAACTTGCCACTTGTCTTGTTTAAACATAGTGTGTATTGCACAAGCAGATATCTTACTGTATGACTCTCTTTTTAGTGCTCTTGTTTTGAGTAGCTATCATCTTCATTAAAAGGTGCCTGTACCTGACTGACATGAGCACTACTGTGCACTTCCGTGTAAGACCCTACAGAGTACAATATTGCAGCATATTTTGTACATGTATACTTTGTCCCCTTCTCAAAAGAACCAACTGTGCTGCAATTAAAATGCTTCAGTATACTCACTTCTGTAGCCCCAACACAAGATTTGCACAACTAAAAGCAGAACAAATAGTGCCTGTTTTTGTTCGATACTTCCCACCACATGCATCATGTGCATGTGTTGGAGAGGTATTGCTTATGCATCATCCAGGCAACTCTGTACTGACATTTGTCCCATATGCACCCCACGTGTCTAGGCACTTGGTTTGATACTTATTTAATGTAGCATTTCCCCACCTATAAGGCACCTCCTCAACTTTTTGTTGATCCTAGATGGCACACGAGGGATCCATCTTCACATATAAGCCGCATCTTATATGCGGGGTACTCTGGTAATTACAGTTCATCTACTTATCAATGTTGTACCGGTACATAGAACAACTATACCATTTCAAGTATTTTATATCTAGACTATAATATATCAACAGTTTGAAATGACCCTCATTTTTCGTAATATCATATAGGTGCTTTGGGAGGTTTGCCTCTAAGGAAATCTTTAAGAATCAATATAGATATTACTAGTTGCATTTTAAGGCCAAATTCTGAGTAATCTGTGATATTAATACTACATAATACCGGGCTGCCCATTTCATGGAGGGGAGTTGGAGTGCAAAGCATATTCTGTACTCTCATTCTCTTTTGTGTTTAACATATTTAATATTGTGCAACAATCAACAAAATGGGGGATTTTCAACGGATGCCTGGTTGGTTACAATGTCATTGTATAGAATGATCATTTAAGTGAATTGCATGATTTATTAACGGATTTCTTTTTTCTTTCTCTTTCTGTGGAAATGTACCACTTGCCACCAGTGCCAATAATACAAGTAAGGCATTTCTCAACATGGTACGATTGAACACAGCCACTATGACTTGAAACCAACAAAATTAGAGTGACTGAGCATAGGCAGGCTAATGCACTACAACTGTTCTGTATGATCAGCACCTAATGTAGTAATTACATATGGTTCAGTAGGGCACCCATACCAGTGCAATCATTAGTGACCACTAGATGCAGGGCTGCAATGGTTTTTGCAGAACCCACTATGATTTGAAGGGGTCTAGCCATACCATCCTGAGAAATGCCCTCCAGGTATCATACACACACACACACACACACACACACACACACACACACACACACACACACACACACACACATATATATATATATATATATATATATATATATATATATATGTGAATTGATGGTCACAAATCATAGAAAGTGTGCATGTGGGGCCTCACATGTCATTCGCCCAGACATGTGCCCAGAATCATGAAAAATAATTCTTATAAGTATGCTTCTTTTATGATAGCAAGGACACATCTGACATAAATGATAATGTAATATTCTTAATCTACAGGTCAAAATAGTCTGGACCTGAGATTTTCATGGAGGTATGATGATTGTTTCTGTAGGAAATGAAGCCCCCAACATGGCTTGTAACTTAGGCCCCTAAATGTCATTCGCCCAGACACAATTTCGCCCAGACAATTTTGGGCCCATTTTAACCCCCTGGGGGCCAAAAATATTCATATGGGACCATCAAAACCCATATGTAACACAAAGATCTCATCCAGCCTGACACTTTGAGCCAAAAAAATAGAGGAGGAAACTAAAATTCGAAGAGTAGGGGCTGGAATACCTCCAAATTCGTCATATGCAAACCTTCTATGATTTTCGACCTGATATTGGCATGGTTTGATACCTCACCCCTAGCATGCCATCCCTCTGTATTAGTCATTAATGGTCACCCGGACAGCACACGGCAAGCATATCAAATATTGATACAGACTGTGAGGGGGACGTGTGCCCAGCTGGGACAAGTGGTGTGCAAAGTACACTTTGTGGAATAGGTAAACTGGCCATGCACCAATATACCTGTTGCTGACCACTATGCAGTGGAGCCCTTGTTGAACACAGGAGCTCAGCAGACTGCATGAGGTCTGGCTTCAAAGAAGTCACTGCTTTCAAGTCAGCAACTAGGTAAAAGCTAGATAATCTAGGGAATTTTGATTTTGCTCTCCTGGATTTGCAAATTTGATAATTATCATGCCTGAAATCAAACTGGGAGAAATTTGTCGTGCATGTATGGCTGTAGATTCAAGCTGTTAATATTGGATCCATCGAGGACCCCAGCACTACAGCATGTAAGCGACAACTGATATATTCCAGGGTGGTTATTCAAGGTCCTTTGCTCTGATTAATGCCAGAGAAATTGACGTTATATCCTCCTTTTATAGGACTTGTTCCATGTTGAAAGATTCTTTTTTTAATTCAGACATTCAGAGCACCTGGATTATCACTAGCAGCATGGTACTTTTCCTATAACCCATACTTGAAATTGCCTACTGCCTATCAAATGTGACTATTATCATTTAAAACTTTTCAAAGATCTGCTCCTCATTTACAGCAACCACAATGGATACATCCAAGAGTGAGGTCTGCACATTCTGCTCTGACCCCACAGTCATTTCTGGATTCTGCTCTGATCATCTCTGGCCTGATGGAGATGTGGCTCGAGAAGATGCTGAAGAGTACAAAGCTGTTTTCCTTAAGGTCAAGAAAACAATTTTTATCCATGAGCTTCACCTGGTGTCTTCTAACAACTTTACAGGACGCCTAGAAGCTATTCTTGAGATTATCAAGGAGAAGAGAATGGAGTTACCTCGCCTGTTAGATAAGCATGGTGCAACAGCATTGCACACTGCATTAACACGTAATAGGACAGAAGCTGCATTGATTCTCATCGCACATGGTGGGAAGAGATTGGTTGTATCCACAATCATGGACAAGCATTATACAGGGACAACTGCCCTTCACCTGGCAATAGTGAATGATAATAGGAAAGTTGTCAAGGCAATGTTAGATATTCTCGCTCCAAATGAACGACAAGAGCTCATTCACTCACATGCTACTGGGGCTTATTTTGGTGATAATGATAACATCAGTAGTTTACCCATGTCCCTAGGAGTAGGGTGTAAAGGAACTGAGATACTAAAGGACCTTATCTGGTATGGGGCTAACTTAGATGCCAGAGAGATAGCAGTGGGTGATACCATACTGCACACAATTGTACGATTAGGACTTAGAAATTCAGCTGCCATAGCCACTCTGCATGACATATTAGACTGTGAGGAATCTAAGGCTTGGTGGTGTGCTAAAAGGGGTATTCCAATTGAGCATTCATCTGAATTTGAACAAAGTAAATTCAGGAGATATCTCTTCAAGATTAAAAACGATGAAGGTTACACTCCTCTGATGCTAGCTGCAAAACTAGGCCTTGCTGATATTGTAGTTGCTATTCTGAATCTTGAAGGAGTGTATAGATTCACTGACTGGGAATTTGGTGAATTTTCCCACGCTCGTTTTGAAATGAATGAGATTGATGGGATTTTGACTAGCAGGGCTGAAAATTCAGTTTTGGATCTACTCCTTGATGGGGATGACAAGGCACTAGCAGCCTTTGCCTGCCCAGTATTAAGGAGACTAGCAGAACTAAAGTGGGACTACACCTGGGTATTGTTCACATTTTGGTTCATTTACCATCTAGTTGTAATGATGGTGTTCACCACCATTGCTGTTCTAAGTCCTCTGCAATACCACAATCAAACTAGCTTTAATTCAAATGGGAATGCAACAGTACTGACCTACTATGAAAGCCCTGGGGACTATGCCAGATTTGCTGGTGAGATTCTGGTAGGCTTCACTGCTGTTGTATATGGATTCACAGAATTTCTCTTTATGGCCAAATCTACAATGGCAATGTTGTATTCAGTGGTACTGAGAACTTCTGCAAAGAGAAAAGGTGGAGGATGGATAGTTGTCAAAAGGATGGATGCCTTTAGGCTCGTTCTGCGGCTATTCTCTGTCAGTGTCATCGTCTGGGTAGTAACAAGGATCCGGGGAAAGATCCATGAAGACATCCCAATGGCTATAGGCCTCATCACTGGTTGGTATGTATGGCCTCAAACCCTTAAAACAAAAGTGATATTCAGAGGATTTTCTGCACACGTAACATGAAATAAATACAGAGATGGTCTTTGAAGTGTCTCCACTCCTAGTTTCCTCACTCTCGAGGTTCTTGCTGTTCCAAACTCGGCATTTGACCTCACTTGGAACAGCAAGAACTCCACTCATGAAGAAACTGACCGAGTCAACATTTCACCGTGCACCTCTGTCTATATACACACCATCATCTGTGATTATGGATGTAAATAATGAATGTAACCAAAGACTATGGATACTCAAAACATAAAGTATGATACAAAATCTCTAAATATAAGAAAGCATTAGTAAGAAATAATCTCTGAATGTGGGAGGTACTATTATTTTTAGCATGGATGGAAACTAACATAGCCACTCTAGGTAATAGCACGTCTTGATACATGTAATTAATCATGCTGTTCTGTGGGCAATCTCTTAACAATCTATGACTTGAGTGGTTCAGGCCCAGTTTACAAAGCAGTCACATTGTATTCTGTAGTACCATCAAAGGCCTCAATGCAATTTCCTCACCATAATTATCTGTATGAGGTGAAGACCATTTGGTACAATTGCTCTGTATGACTGGAGGCCTGATGAGCCTTACTGACTGTTCCTACCCAGGAAACAAGGCACGTGATTACCACCACTTTTACACGTGTCAGTTTGGTGAAAATCTGGTGTCATGACAATTCATGTGTACAGCACAAGAACTTCATGTGAATTTGTCCTGAGAAAATCTGGTGATATCAACACAAGAATTACACATGTCAAACTCATTCTGCACTAGGTGGATTGGTAGCACTATTCCGTTTTGACAGTTTCATCTTCCTCAAACCATTGAGACCTTAATCTATTACATCTTATGCTTCAATGGCACCAAAACCAGCTGTAAACTTCATGGCTCCATTGCTCTTGCATATAAGGTGCACTTTCAGAGACCTGTTGAGAAAAGTGATGATTAAAAGCTGATGATCAATGGATTGGAGTACCGACATTGCCAAGGTTACCTTTCTCTGAGGTAAGAGAATGGTAGGTCTAATCCCAACATATAACCAATGCCTATCAGGTGGTTCTTACTTTATACATCACCACAGACCCTCTATCAAATGAAGGTCCCGATATATATCACTCATATATGAATCTATATTAATAATTAATGATCCTAAATACCCCCAAAACATGTGTAAATCTTGTGATTTCATGTGAATAAATCATGTGTTCAAAACATGTGATTTCAGTAGTCTGGCAGGTCACAGAATCACAAGAATACTTGTGTTTCATTCTCCTGAAAGACACCAGATTTTCACCAATTTGACTGGTTCCGAACATGTGTTAAACATGAGATTTTGTTTCCAGGGTAGTCGTAGCATGTTAAGAAATATCCTTTATTTCATGCTAAGAACGAGCCTTACTATAAGTTTGTATGGAAAGACCCATTCCTTCCAGAGGCATGCAGACTCTCATTCAAAATATCCTTAAACCCTTCAGCAAAAACTGATCTTTTGGGTGATTTTCTGCACAAGTAACATGAAATAAATACAGAGTTGCACTTAAAAGTGTCTACACTCCCAGTTTCTTCACTTCTGGGGTTGTTGCTGTTCTAAATGAGACTGGAGTCCTAGTTTGGAAGTACCCCACGTATAAAGAAACTGGTCGTATTGACACTTTACAGTGCAACTCTGTCTGTATATATTGGTTCTCCACAGGTACTTTGTGCTGTTCTTCACACAAGCTGTTGAGGCGTCTTCCTTCTTCACACTCATGATACACCGTATGCTGTTTGGGGACCTCCTTCGATTCATGTTCAGTGTGGCTGCCCTTCTAATTGGCTTTGGTACAGCCAATATGGTCTTATATATGGCATCTCCAAATGGCCTCCCAGAAGAGTTAGCCACATTTGATGCCACTCTTCTCACCATGTTCAGGCTCTTTGCAGGCCTCAGTGATGTTCACATTCTGGGTGATGCCAGAAACACCATTGCTGCCTCAATTCTGTATATCATGTTTGTCCTTATTGGGACTATTCTCCTGATTAATATGCTCATTTCAGCTATGAGTGATACCTATGCAAGTGTGTCACAGAAAAAAGACTTGTTCTTCCTCAAATACCGCCTGATGAGTATTATATATCTAGAGAATGACTTGCCATTTGTCTACAGAACACATCGTATGTTGTCCCGCTATATGAATTTTGATTCTCATACCCAGCGTTGGGAGCTTAGTGTGTACAAAGCCTGCGGTCGGTAACATGTTGTTAGGAAACATCATGGTCATAGTACATCATTCTGATTCTAGTCTGTATCAGGATTCTGCTACCATAGGCTGTTATGGTCTGTGCACTGAACAATAATCCTTAATTATGCAGGTGTCTGGGTTAATATTGTGTATACAGAGCCTAATCTGTGACTTAAATTTACATAGTTCAATGACTTAGTTTTATGATTTTATTGTCCATAAAGCTGTTCATCAGAGTCAAGGAACATAAAACAAGAAACATACACAACAAAATATCAAAGCAATATAACATTATAAGCATGTACATCATAGGGTCGTCAGCTTCTACATTACTAAGTATAGTTGCCTATAGCAAATCACAGTCGGTCCAGGAATGTTCTTTTACAATGCAAATCTGCACTCAGACTTTGCCATAGTTTTTCTCCTCAGTAAAGAAGGCTCCTTTCATAGAGGTACTTCTTCGCCCTGCTGACTCACAGTTTTACTTTTGAGTTGACCCTCAATACATGGATAGGCTCAACTTTATTCGCCGGTGTTTTGCTGAGACTAAACATTTTCCCAAGAGGTTCGGGCAGTTCAAACCTTGTACAGCTATATGCTACAACGTATAATCATCCAGTACCTGTTTGACATGGTCAACTGAATATATTTTATTGCATTTATTGAGTGCTGTATTTTGGACTCATTTCTGTCATTACAAAAAAAAATAAATTAAGTAAAACTTTCTGAAAAATATACAGGTTAGCTTTTAGATTTCAAGCCAGATCCACTCTTGTCTAGCCGCCATTGATTTATAGATACTTTTTTTGCAACTCCTACATCATGCTGTGATGTATAATTAAGAGATTTCCACCTGTTGAATATCCTGATTGAGTGTGTTGACTAATGTCTAGCCTGTGTGTAGACACTGAGAGATCCATTCTACTTCCTAATGATGTGAGAACACAACGTACCTGATAGATTGTGTTTGACTGAATATATGATTAATTATTTATATCACTCCACTAAAGCGCACCTGTCTAGAGTCTAGAGCCTGCACTCTCAGCCCAAATTGTAAATGGGCTATAAAGACCGCTGTAGTACATACACCAGGACCCACATCAGGTCATTGGTGATAAGGTCTGATATATCGATTCACCTTAATTCATTTGCTGTAATGAAGCAAGCCACATTCCAAATGGAAATTAACATGCTGGAAACAAAATAATTCACTATATATGCTAGGCCTTTACTTTATAGTTTACACTTCATAGAAACCATAATTAAGCTAGGCATTTGATTTATAGTTTACACATCACAAAAACTATAATTGATCTTTAAGGCTCATCCGTAGAGGATAAACGTGATAGGCCCCTCATGCGTACAATTGCCACACTACACAATTATTGGGCAGTGGCATCTTTACCATTTCCAAACAGATTTAACATGGTCACAAACAATTTTGCTTATGATAAATCATTTAGGCTTAGACATCTGGGTATGTTGTTGAAATCAGGTTTTATTGTACTACAGGGTGTTAAACAACTTAGCAATACACCCTCATCATATACTGTGGCCGCTTCTACAACACCTGTAGCCTGCACACTCTTAGGCGGAAAGCTCAGCAGCAATGCTAGCTATATGTGGCGAAGGAGATCACCATTACTAATGTAAATAAACAAGCTATGCTTTATAACTGGTCAAAATATGGAGATCACTATCTGCACAGTGAGATATGCCCCGGCTTTCTGGTGGACTGCCAGTGTGTGGATAATTCTGATTAATAAAAAAGATACAGAAATATTTGACCAAATACTTAGTGATCATAACAATGGTGCACGTGTTGCCAGGTTTCTGATGGATTACCAGAAGCAAGGTGTGAAATTACAGAGAAAGAAATGCCAGACAGAATGACCTTATCATGCTTTTATGATTTTCACTCTCAATATCCACACAGTGTTGGTAATAGTGTCAGACACAGAACCTGACTATACAACCTCTTAGTGTCACACGGTACCGGCGTTTAACACCAGAGGGCGGTAGGTGTCTGACTGTGTTAGTACCTCTCAGGACCATCGTCCTGACCTCTAAGTAACCTCTGGCACTATCACCTCCCCATAGGGCATATGGACAGGACACAAGGGCATTCTGTGTCTTCATACAATACTGTCAGTGTCCTTGTATCCCATGGGAAGGTCATTGGTCAAGTAATATGTTACCCCCTGTATGAACTTTATGACGTGGGTGAAAGGGATCCTCTAAAAACCCAGGGCAACCGGACAGTTGGCAAAACTGGGATGTACGAGTTCTAAATCAGTAGTCACTAATCATGTGAACATAATAGTATAGAGAAAATCAGTGTCTGGAACAATCAGACCAAAATATTTAGATCTGGCGAGCATTGCGCGGAATAGGGTGATTACTAATAATACTCTATTGTCTTTGTGTGATTCGGTATAAACCATGTAAAATATGAAAAAAAAGAGAGAGAAGAAACAAAAGAAAGGTGAAAAAGGCAGTGTGTTATGTCAGTGGTAGAAGGTCATAATAAGCAAGGGCGGGTATGTCTAGCATTCAAAGAACCTTGAATGTTTGGTTTTTGTTATTTCTTACTCCAACCAGAAAAAAAGCACTATACATTTGTACAGCTCAGAACGTAACCTTTCCCTCACCATCTGCTTTCTGCTGTTTAACAAAAGTACCCTTAGTTCAATTTACAGCTGTCACAATAATTCTATACCTGGTGGGTTGATAGTCTATGTCTGGTATATAGGATACCAGACTTTTCTATTGCTGGGTCTATATTATCTCTATCTAAAGTGTCCTTTGTGACTGACAAGTTGGTGTAATAAATCCACATTCCTAGACCTTTTTTTAACTAGGGGTTGTCGACTTGGTTGACAGTACCCTTACATCAGTTGCACTGCAGGGATGTGATCAGAATCCATTTCATCGGGATTTAAGGGATCTTCAATTAACCTTGTTATACATAAAGCTTTGAATGATGCTAACAGCCTGGATGTAATAGACATACCAGCCACCTGTCAGCATTTCCCAGTCGAGTGGTGCCATCAAATATAACAATGTATTAGAGGTCTAAAGTAGAACCAATATGACCTCTTCATAATTAATTTGTCCTCGTCATGAATCTGTTTACAGACCAGCCGTGACACTGCATGGGAATCATAAATGTATAATCCATGACACAATATTTAGATGTAATATAAATGGCTTTTGAAAATGTAAATGTAAAGGGAGAAATTGAAAAATGTCTACATCAATATGTTCTGTATCTCTGTATCGATGGCAACACCGTCAGGAACAGCTGGGTGTTCTCTATTGGAAGTTATAGGAAATACTGGTAAGCAAGATAATATGGCTACAGAAACATTTGCTTTAAAGCTGTATCAACAGTGCTCAGCTATATTTCAGACTGCAGCAAGAAGTTGCTGTTCATCTACATTAAACTTTTCAAGTGAACCTTCATGTTACTACTATATGCCTGGCACCACGAAACAGTATTGGATAGAACTGCTGGCCCTTGATTTAATCAGATCTAATATATATAGATGGGACAAGCGAAAAAGTTGTTTCAAAGAGAAGCCATAATGAGCAATTGTATAATTCATACCGATATAAACAGCACCGTGTTTAAGGTGCTGGGTCTATTTCTGAGTTTCTGCATAACTATAACCATTTATGTTGGTTTTTATCTTGGCATATACGGTAATTATAAAAGAAAGAAATGTAGATGAATGCTTACATACCGTCTCTCTTAAGCTGAACCTTAGGCCCGAGTAAGGAAAAAAACAACAGGTATACTGAGGACACCAATTACTTTGCATATGTAAGGTGCTGCTGAATGCTGCCACATACCATCGCCTACTCGCACCAACTTGAGTCAGTCTCCATGCAGAGGTTGTGGAGAGGAGGGTAGAAAAGTCAGTCACTGTAGGCCCATGTCTGCTTTGAGCCCATAGGGTTTGCACGGTGTCTGCAATGTTCCATGTCTGCTTTGAGCCAACTGTCAAGCAGTCTACCAATATGGTGGCCCCAAGAGTGACCTACCCTATACTATATATAGCTTCATTCTCCTACCCGATTTCTAGTTCCAGTTCTGGCCCTTGCCATCGCCCAAGTGCATGCTTTATTTGGATATGAATGGATATCACTTTCTATTTCCCCCGCTGATTTTTGTAAGAATGCTGTGCATGTATATCATTTGACTTTCAGCACCATAGCTGCCACTCAGATCATGTGACAAACACACATTACTGTTCTGCCTTTACTGTTCTCTCACACATTAGAATTACAAATTGAGAACTTAGGCAAATTCAGGTTCGGCAAAGGTCATCAGCTGATGGCCGTTGTGTTATAATACCATGGGTGGCGCAGATTTTGCAATTTTTCTAATGAGCCCTATATGTCCATGATACACATTCCTTGCCCCACAAAGCTGCCAATAACGGAGGGATTGTTTTTAAAGGGTATGTAAATTCGGAAGCTAATCAGATGCATTGATTTTTGTATTTGGAACATTAGGATTGGGTGTATGGAACTGTATACTGTGGGGGCAAGATTTTTTTTAATAAAGGCCATATGGAGCAGGGCGTGGGAAAAGGGGGATTTGTGACGTGGTTTGCTTTTCTGCATCATGCTTGAGAATTGCCTTGTGATTCTCTCTAAGAACACACAGTGTTTCAGGATTTAGACCAGGAGGGTCTTGCCATATATAAAACGTGCATGTTGTTCACAACTCAAATTTTGTTTAAATGCATTCTGGTGAAGGGTAGATTAACCTAAAGACGGCCACATACCTTGATACGTCCAACCTAAATATTTGCCATGAGAAATTGACTTACTCCCGTAACAACATTATGAAATCATTGATGAGTATTGAATCTAGCCATTTGCAATGTTGATTCAGTAGCAAAGCTAATGTTATGGCTATTTTCTGGGGGTGGGCGTCTCAAGGTATGTGGCCGTCTTTAGATTAATCTACCCTAGAACTATTCATCAATACACTAAAAACGAGGTTTACCATGCACGGGGATACCCAGTTCTATACAGGTTCTTACTCGTTTTCTCATGACAAGACCCCCCAGTGGGCCTTGTCCTACAGCAGCTGTTGCATCTTGCCTGTTGTATGTGCTGGTCTGTATTCCGTTTGCCTATCTGCCAATGCTGCTTCCAGTCTACAAGACAACTGGAGGCTGTTGCAAAAAGATTTGGAACTCGATTCTCATTGTAACTAATGCATCTTCCAGTTCCTCCCGATTCTCCACCCAGGGAGACCAATTCCCACCTTATACTGTAATGGAATTGACTGACTCGGAATTAGACTGCATTGCAAAAAGTTGAGGAAGTGGTTCCATGTTTAATTCCACCTGAATGCTTCCCATAGTCGATAGGCCAGGGAATTAGCGAAAGGAACTGGCTGGGAATTGGTTCTGGATTAGGAAGCATTCACCAGTTCCTGACCACTCCTAAACTACTTCTATGACCAATTATCTTTTGGCAACCCAACAGGGAATTGATTCCCTGAGGTCAGTCAGTTCCATTTTGGGAATACCACCTCCAACAAAATCGTTTCCAAATCTTTTTGCAACAGCCTGCTGATGGCCTCCCTGCCTGTTACGCATTAATATTGTTGTTTGCATTCCACGAACGGCTTTATTGTCCTCGCCCTTCCTCTGTAAAGAAACACTAAAGCTGGACTTCTATTAATAAAAAAAGTACACAATATTCAGCTATTAGTCTATCTTTGACGATCTCAATGTGAGAGGTTACGGAAAAAATGATCAGTATACCTATTTCAATATGGGAATTATGGCAACAGTAGGAAAGGTGATTCATGGAGTGAATAAAGAACCTCTGACTTAGACATTTTATTCAAACTCTGGGTGATGTACAGGGGGATTTTCTTTATCGAATGTTGAGGGAGAGAGTAAGTCTTCGGCTTGCATATTTATGTATAAGAGGAATATATCTATGAATTATGCCAACATTCTAACTGAAGCTTAGATTAGCGCACATTTACACCACCGACTATGATGCTCATATCTTCCATCACTCATTTCATTATACACATTATCTACAGAATTCAGAAGTGAGAAAAATCGATGAAAATATACCATAATCTCAGTGAAAAATGTGCATACAAGATTTCATTACATACAATCAGATAGGGAATATTATCAGGTGAATGCACCTTTCTGGCATAGGATGGGAGCCCCCTGGGGCTGGCTCAGTTGGGGGTCTGGAGGATTGAAATGTGGGGAGGCTGGGCTCATTGGGGTACAGGATGCTCAACTACACGCTTGTCAGTATGGCTATACATTCTCAGACTCTATGCTAGAACACTGGATAACTCTGTTAATCTAAGGAGGAAGTTTTGTATTGGAATTGCATCCTCTCTGTCTTTTATGGGATTTCCCATTTGGATCTATTTCTTATAATGAGTAACATATTCTTCATCACATTTGGACTTATCTTAGTTTGATATAATAGGTTGGACCAGTTCTGAGTTGCAAGAAAGTACCACTGGCTTGGCTTCTCTGATCAGCATACCCTCTGTCCGACTTGGACTAATTGCCATCGGTGACACCTTTAGCACCTGTTTAATTGGTGGAATCTTGGACACTGGAGAACAGATAATCCTGGTAGGTAAGTGTACAAAGAAGGCGATTCTCCTGAAATTCTAAAGGATTTTTGGCCGTTATAGATTACCTTATCTGATGCAGAATACTCTTGCTTAACCACTATATATATGGTAAGTATATATGTATAAAACAATTTGATTTCCCTGAAATCCTATAGGACATTTTAGCAACATCAAAATACATATATTATGGAAAATACTGGCTGACCTAACCATTACATTTACATCGGTCGTCAGATTTGCAGTGTACTGCATCCATCTATGTACACACACACACACACACACACATATATATATATATATATATATATATATATATATATATATATATATATATATACATATATATATACATATATATATATACATATATATATATATATATATATATATATATATATATATATATATATATATATAGGGTTGCGTCTCCTGTAATTGTCAGTTCAGGATATATCCATTATAGTCCTAGCTGCTCATTACACATGATCTACCTCTGTTGGCCTTCCTCAATAAGCCATCGTTAGCCGTAACAATAGACTCTATGGCACGTGTGGCCCAGGGCTAAATATGACCCCTATTGTAGCTGTACTATAGGACATGTATGGCAGTCTAATTAGGCATGCTGATTACCTACCTCGCCGTTCATCCTATAGTGTATATGAATGTAAGGTTTGGCTATTTTCCAATGATTATAGAACCCTCCAGCGAAAGAAAGGAACGCTGAATTAAAAGGTGATGAAGTCTTCATCAAAAATGATTAGATATTGTGCCATCGTTACTATAAACTTTGTTAACTGTACGACAATGGCATACAAATATACTTAAATTTATTTTATTTCGAACTCATGCAGATAAGTAAATTTGCAGTAATCTAGGCTCATATGATGGCTTAGCACCTTATGTACAGACCTCTTCCTCAAGGGATATGTTAGGGCATACATTTTCAGAATTCCTCTTGCCACATTGATTAAACTTAAAGGTCTTTATTACCGGGGAATGCCAATACAAGATAATTCCAATAGACTGCTTTGCTGATTTAGTTCCCAGACTGAAGAGTATCTCATCAATCCAAATACTAGGTCTGGAATGGGATACCTCATAGGTTATCAGCCCAGGTTGATAACACATATATCCTAGGACATTGGAGTACCTGGGGTTCAGGTGGGGATCCTCCAAGGTTGCCACGGTGCACTATAATTCTATCACAAATCCCAGGTTATACTTTACACCGGGTTGAGAAAGAAGTATACGTTACCAGGTAGGCCTATAGACCAAGCACATTTCGTGGGAACTTCTCCCAACCTTTATACAAGGCTAATAATATCTTAAATCAATCATGCCCTATGGGGATAAAGAAGGGGATATTTTACCCCCATAGACGTCAGGCGTGAAGAATGGCGTTCTACCTGTTTGCCTTTGAAATATAGAATACCGTATTCCCTTGTGTATAAACTTGGTCTTTATTATAACCAAGAACCTATCCGTCTGGGAAAAGTCTTCTTACCCTTGTATAAGCACGTGGTATAAGCCTGCCCCAAGTATAAGCGCCAGGGGAAGAATAATTATATCTATACAATCAGAAAAGCCTTTTTGGCTTCAACTCCATTTCTGCATGGGATATCCAGATGATTCTTTCATCTAGATTTTGTCTGCACCCTTCCTAAAATGAATCAAGCATTAGTTGATAAGCAAATCATTTGGAAATGTTGAAATAAATGTTCTAAAACAGAAGATTATTTGTAAATCATAAGATAGTACTAAGGCGTGTATTGAAGTAAATGTTTGTCCTTTGTATGTACCTGGTGAATTTGCAACCTTTAGTGTTTGGATAAACCCAGATTTATACACGAGGAAATACGGTATATATATATATATATATATATATATATATATATATATATATATATATATATATATACGGGAGGTCTTGCTGTGTGGCCTGCCTCCCAGAGCAGTGCCGTCTTGGGTTCAGTCAGTTGAGCTGGTTTGTAGTCTACACCTACAGCTTCATTCTGACTAGAAGAGCAGCTCGTGACGCGCTGCCTGAGCAGTTATGAGTTACTGACTGGAACAGCTCCAGGCTACTCCTGGGCCGCTAATGAACAGGGAGCAAAGGATCAGTCTGTCAGTTGGCTGCTCAGCCCCCATAGGCCCGGATCACTTTACTACTGTATATATACTACAGCATAGTCTATACTTGTAGCCTGTCTGAGCAGGGGCAGCCAATCTAGTGATTTTCAGCTGGATTCTTGACCACCCCCAGTATGTACAGGGGGGATCTGAGCAAGCCTAAATGAGGGCACTCATGGTATATTAATCCCTAAATCCATACATGCCATTCATAGGAATCATAATGTGTATAATAAGACCCTAATTACACGGCCCAGGATCCCTATGGGCTCTTCCGTTATCACGTATTAATGGTTGGGCCGTTGTTCCCTACAGGACCTGCCACTACCATGCTGGGAGACAGGTAGAGGATTAGAGATTAACCTGAGAGATTAGCCATTGGACTGTGATTATCCAGGATTATCGACACATATACCACCAGGATCTGTTTTAATATACACATCACCTGTAGCATCCATACCGAGGTGTCTATGAGACCTCACAAGAACTACCTTCAGTCAACCACCACTGGGAAGTCCTATTCTGAGTATGGTAACAAACATTTTCTTTTTATATTCCTATGTATCTCAATCGGATTTCATTCTTAGCATGGTAAGAGACATTCTGTGTTCAATTTTATGTATCTCAATAAGACTTCATTCTTACTTTGGTAAGGGACACTTTGTGGATGATTCAATATGTTTCTATCAAATATCATTCTTAACAGGGAAGAGACATTTTTGTGGATATCTCTATCAGATATGATTCTGATGATGGCAAGAGGCATTTTTGTTGATATTTCTATGTATCTTTATCAGTTTTCATCCTCATGATGGTCAGAGATCTTTTTTTTATATATATATGTTGCTATATATCTCTATCAGATTTCATTCCGATGATGGTAAGAGACATTTTTTGTGGATATTTCCATGTATCAGATTCCAGTGGTTATGATGTATCTATAGGTATATGGCTGGGAGATAAGACCGCAGGTGTGTGATATCTAGGTACGTTGTCGGTACCCATCAGCTGGCACCCCAGCACCAGACATAGCACCATGTTATATCTTATACCTGATATACATGTAATGTACAAGTAATGTAACACCCCCCCCCCCACACACACACACGCACAGACACCTGCCTTATAAACAAACTTAACCAAGACGAACCTAATTATTAATCCTTAAGGAGTGCTAATGCATTAATGCATCATGCTAAGGGGTTGATACACTCCCGGAGGGTCGGCATGATGCTCCAATGAAGTGCTGGCGAGCAGACTCGCGTGCACTTCATTGAACCATCATAACGATCATCGGGCATCATGCACTGCGGCATTACCTTCCTTAAATGGTTAAAGACAGATTTATTTAGGCCGGTGCATTAGTCAGTTGAACGAGTCTGAACCCTTTGAAGTGTCTTTATCCGGCATTTGGCCAGAGACACGTGAAATCAGTGGGCAGTTTTTTTTTCCAAGTGAAAAGAGGCTAAATCATGTTCCACATAGAATCAGGGGTAGACCATTCTTTCAGTGTCCCAGGTGTCGGGTCAATTTGCACGTGGAAGGGAGATGGTGGATGCTTTAATATAGAATAATATCACAGGTTAGGTCCAGACGTGGTCATGTTATAATAGTCTGTATAGCCTGTGGTAACATGGGCCGACTGTTATGTAGTAGGCCGCAACTGGACATTTATTAATGCTGCCTTAACATGCAACTATAGTCTATCTCAACTAAGTTGGTGCGATGCACACCCCCGTGAGTATACTTGTAGGTATCAATGTTGACACGCTATGAAAAACTCCCCCATGAAAATGTGATTTTATTTTCCAAGAAAATTATTTGAATTGGAAAAGTCCGATTATTGTTAACTAGTACATGCAAGCATAACATCCATATATCCATTTTCATGAAAGCATGGTGTGTACATGTTATATTTCCTCCCTCCAGGTATACCTACTGCCTACTGCTGAGTTATCCCTTGAGACAACGTTTGAATTCATTAATGTGTTTGCTAACTATACTCGGAACGAACTATAACACAGAGCTAATTGCATGGCCATGACCGTGCCATAGCAATTGAGAACAGATTGTATTTTAAGGGCATTTACATGATTAAATAACCTAAATATTTGACCCTTGAATAATGGGCTTAACCACTAACTGGCATTGGTAATAAGTCATAAGAGGAGTAATAAGTCACTTGATAGCATTAGGTTGTGGCTTGTTTAGTGAACCAGGCTATCGTTATCCTTGATAGATTTATAGGATCACATTACAAGGTGACGGTATTATTACATGTACCTGATCGATCCCCTCGACTGGAAATTGTGTAAGTAAGATCATTTAGTGTGTGCATGGACAGGAGGGTCTTGGCGAAAAGAAAACGTGAATAAAAAAACATGTATTGCCAAGTCCATTCTCATCATCTGAGACAGTCAAGATGTGCATTGGTGGTTAAAATTAATCGTGTGCTGGAAAATGGGTTATTATTGACAAGTCAGTTGAATTGATACACATAATACCATGTCCCGTTCAGTCTATACTTATTTTTCAATCCATTCACTAAGCATGTATTTGGCAATATTGTGAAAACCAATGGGTAGGCAATGCGCGTGCTCCTCAGTTCGCTCTGATTACCGTTAAGTTTGTACAGATTCTTCCTCTTTTGGCAATAACCTCCAGGTGTACATGTACATTTATATGCCGACTGTTTAAGTGGACACTGAATAGTTTGGTAGATGTTGCAGGAAACACACTGGTTTGATACTGCTATTGAGGGCACAGTTATTATTGGTCTTACCTCTGGTGGTACACATAGGGCAAGTGATCTATTACTTTGCAGTAATGCGATTCTGATGTCAATAACATGATAATAGCATTGATAAGATATGGAACGACATCCCAATAGCTGGTATGGATAATAACATTGTCTACTATCTCTCAACCATTCATATTCATTTATGGGCTTTTACATGTACATACATGTACAAGGGCTGACTGTTTAACGTAGGTAAGCTATATACCCGGCTATATACCTATATACATGTAGTCTACATACATACTAAAAGAAGGCAATAACATAACCATTTGAAAAGCTTGAAAATAGCCAACATACTCTACACCCATGCCTACATGTTCATGTCTCGGTGCATATAGCTGCAAGGCATGCCGAAAAATACCTTTGTATTGCTTCTCATTGGTTGATTTTTCTTTCAGGTAGAGGTCAGACGGCGGGGTCAGCTGGTCACGTCTGACTGAGCACCACCCACAACATGTCTACTAGGTAGTAGTACTACTCACCTACACAGGTGTGATGAGCTCCACTCACATCACATCTACCTGGGCCTGCACCAGGTGTGCACCGCCTCCTCAGGTGTGCTTTTAGTCCCATATTGTCAGGTGAGGCGAACCACCTATAGGGCCTAGTATGGACGCCCAGTGAGTCTACCATTTTGAATTTTGAACCCCACTGATAAGACCGGTTGAGTGCCTTGTCGCTGGGTAACACACACGTCCAGAGACATGCTGGTCGCATGATATCAGTGCATGTCACCAGACCCAGCTCCAGTCCCGCTGCCAGTCATTAGGTGTACATCACAGGGAACTACCACTACAGATCACTGTCCACACCTCACTGCCACTGGATGCAACCCACAGGACACCAATATTCCTCTTTGACTGACCCACCCCCACCACTGGAGCATCCTCTGCATTATTACTATGGAGCTGGAGAGGATATAAGTGGGATTAGAAGAATAGAGAGGAGCAGGAAAACTCTAAGTGGAAGAAGAAGAGAGGAATGAGGGAATTCTCAATAGAAGGACAAGAATAGAGAGGAGCAAGGACACTAAAAGTGGAGGGAGAATAGAGTGGAATTCATAAGCTATAAGTGCTGTTGGAGGATTTGAGTGATGTGAACAGTGCTAGAGACTGAGTGACATAAGGGGTTGCTGGCTGCATATCAATACAAACCCCCCAAAGGCCTTGGCGTGGGAGCCTCTTGAGTAGGGTTTTGACATAGAAAAAATGGATGGGGAGGGATATATTTGAGGATTACTATCTCTGACAGTTGCTGAGGTGTGCAGAGGTGATGAGTAACTTGTCAGTCAGTGACATGTCTGGGGTAGGAAATCATGTTGACATGGAGCCATGGATGGGTGGCAACCCAGACAACATGCTCTAATCCCCGGAGGTAACCCCTGAGAGGTCCTGCAGACAACTTAACGACCACCACCTGGAGCAACTCCAGGTGATTTTTTAAGCAGAGATTACCTCACAGGTAACACAGGCTATTCCTCCCGCACCTGGCCTATCAGACCCCTATCTACTGTATATACACCCCCGCCGTGGGGCTGACAACCGCCTCCTCACCTGCATTTTATAGTGTAGTTAAGTATAAATCAGGAGGAGCCCCCTCCTCCACCAAAACATCATCCACCCTGGAGTATTTAGTTGAACTTGCAGAGTACCTCTCTGGCAGAGGGAGTCAGGCTCCTAGCCGGCCCGGAGGAGGGCCCGGAGACTGGAGGAGGAGGCCCGGTGGGAGAGGCCGCCGGGAGGAGGTAGGGCCTGGCCGCCGGGCTTGGAGGTCCTCCAGGGCCATGGAGGGCCCCTGGGTGCTGGATAGGATTATACAGGTAAGTCACGTCCTTACTGGCCCTCCAACAGGTGTACAGGGCCAGTGGTCTTACCTGGTCTAGATCTAAATCGGTGTTAACGGATTAGAGCACTCCCTAAGTATTAAAATGCCAACACTACCACGTGTCTCTAGGGTTGGACAAAGTAAGGGAATGATAATTTTTTTAAGAACAGAGGGGTGGTGGGTTGTCTTGAAGATGCACAGAAACGATTCCCCCCCCTCCGAATTATTAAAACCGGTTTGATTACCCCCCCCCCCACTTAGAGGGGTAGAAAAAGTCGAAAAATATGTGTCTATTCCCCCCCCCCACCTCCTGATCAAGGGTTTGAAACCTCCCCCTCACCCCCACGTTATTAGGAAATGATCACTCCCTAAGGTTAACTCTACTCTATATGCCCCATACCAGTATAGGAATTTAAGACCAAGTTATATCGCATGACCTTGTAATATCATAGAGGTTTTAGACTTATCAAGCAGTGCAAGACGGTGACTGATCGTGATCGGTGAGAGATCTTGCCATGATCCTATATATAAATCTCCCCCCTGGAGGTAGATATAGCCTTCATAGCCAAGGTCAAAGATCACTACAGAATGTGTAAACTACAATGCTGATAGTTGATCAAATGTTCGTCACTGACCAATTTATGATAAATCTGATTGTGTATTGTTCATACTAAGTCTTCTTGGTACAGGAGGTCGTTACAGTTAAAGGGATCAAGTGGTATCTAGGTATGAGGCACCTTCTGACATAGAACGGAAAAAGCCTACATTAAAGAGTGGTATCTAACGATTTTGGCTTGGGCAGTGCTTTTTTGGTTATAGCCCCGGTGCATTATCAGGCCTTGTACCATGGTTATGGCAGATTTGCATATTTTTGCTATCACTGAAAACACGCTGCTATTGGTAAGTCGTCATATATGACGAGTTTAGGGTCATCAGAGGGTTGTCAGGTCATTATGACGACCCTCAGTGGTCATACTGACCACCTTGGCTCTACTGCTAGTCTGGGATTGTTCCATGAGAGGGCCCCACTATGCATTTCTATGATACAAATGATGTGACCTGGGGCATATTTTGAGCCTTATCTTTACATTGCTCTTATTGTAAAGTCTACTATGTGTAGGAAAATATGGGTAATGTTTGATACAAATGTACCCGAGAGAGATAGGAATTTCTAGGTAGAAAGGGTAGAAAAAGATGGGTCATCCTGGTAATTCATACCTCTCTGATAGATATTGCTGAAGTATGATCCCTTATTTGAGTGTGTCCAAGGTATAATACATGTATATGGGTGTACTCACAATATACTACATCACAATGTTTCAATTATCTATGACAGTGGGTTGGGAATACCCACAGTAAAGTCTATAATGGTGGATGAGATAACGAGATGTAATTAAAGAAATAATATTGGGGAAAAGGAAAAGACAAGACTATACATATTACATGCAATTTCTACACAGGACTAGTGACAGCAATAGTGACGACTTTAGGTCGTCACCTGTGACTACCCCCTGACTACCTAAAGCTGTAGTTTTAGGTATTGTCAACTTGAGCACCTAAAATCATCACTATTGACGAGTTCTGGATCCTGTATGTTTTCAGTGATTCAAGTTTAATGATAAAAGGAGTTCATGTATCCACGACTATAAAGAACGATGTTGACACTAAACCGAAACATACCATGACAGCAAGTTGACTCGTATCCTTTACCATAGTGGACAGCAGGCCTACTCCTTGTTGTGTGAACCCGAGGAGGCACCAAATTCTCTACAAATGGTGGAAATTAATGTTATTGATAGTGGACCACACAGAGTATTGACAAACAAGAAATCCAATATGGCAGAATGGCTTCCTCGTCGTCTGCCCCAACTCACATCAGAATTCATTGATTTTCAAGGTAAATACTTAATATAGAGGTTTATAGCTGAAACCATGGTATAAAGACCACATGTGAGCATTATTGATCCACTCATGGATTTCATCCACTCGATACAATCCACTCGGCTATGCCTCGTACATTGTATCCGTGGATGAAATCCACTCGTGGATCAATAAAGCTTATATATCCTCTAAATCAGCCTACTCTAACACCTTTTGGACATCTTCAAGAAGCCTTTGGTTAGAATCTGGACATGTTTATAAATCGGAGAGGTATACAATGTCAATCTCACCATACATTTCCAGTCAAGACCGTTCAGGGTTCTATGGGGAATCGTTCCCCGGCCGCTGTGGCAAGAGACAGACTTGCTGTTCACTATACCAACCCAAACGGTACTAGAAGCCAATGTATATGAAGGATTTGAATAAGTTGTCCGGGTTTGCATACCTTGTTTGCATAGAATCCAACAAGTTATTAATAGGGAAACATCCTTAGATATCCTATATGAACATGCCATGCCTAAATTCTCCATATTGTTCGAAATAAATAAGAATCAAATCATTTTCCATAGCGATACGTCTCAGCACCCTCCATTGCGGCTTGAAACTTGTTGAGAATAATCCTGGAAACCATATACTAAAGGATAGGTATGTTAAAAGCTTAATATCATAACATTTCAATATAAGAACTTGATTATCCACATGCTGGGGCCCTCCGGCAAAGAGGCCCTGGAATATGGACAAGAAAGCACAGGACAACTTCTGCTGACAACATGGCGAAGTCTATTTTTCTACTGCTTGGCCTAACAAAATGTCTTCTCCTGGCTTTATGAAGGGGTTATAAGGTAAGAAATTAATACAAAATGGAGGAATCTATTAGATAAACGCATTAATTGATGTTATTTTAAATCTCTCGTGGTTTATGGGTTCAATATTCCACTCCTGCTACGCGGTTGTGGAATATAGAACCCATAAACACACTCATGCTTTAAAATAACAGCAATTGAATCTGCATACTTCCCCTTTGTATATCATAACTCACCTGTATCCATATCTTAAATGATATACTTCAGTGCTTTTGTTCCTATAATAATCTCAGATTAGCTTGCAAAAGTAATAGATCAATTCTTAATGCAATTCCCAAAGTCCGATAATTAACAACAGCGATATAGACCCCCCCCCCCCCCAAGCAGAACACAAATAAGCCAAATGCAATCCTCGGTTTCCTCTTCAGTATGATGTTTACTGATGTATATAAATCCAAGTAACATTTAAGACAAAATGTTGCCCAATGCAGATTAATTCACATATTCATATGCATGTAATTGTCTATGAGGAATGTAGAGTCCAATGACCCTAAGATAGGGAATAATTAAGAGCCATTGTATGTGGAAGCCCCACACAACCAGAATTAACCACACTGGACATTGGCCTTTAGGCTCTATTCATCCTATTCAGCTAAACCACCATGGATATTGTGTGAAAGATTCAACAGGAGTAACACAACACAATTTCAGACCTGAATACCCTCACACAGAAGGGCCATGGGGTGGACAACTGCAGGCTACAGGTCATGGTCAGGGTTGGACCATCCAGGACATATTGTCAGTACAGTGGAGCTAAATAAGAGCCTACAAAGCCTTCCTCCTGGCTATTAAACACACACTGAAGAATGGTACATTCACATGTCAGACGCTGAAGTCAGTAGCATTTTATATATCTCCCAGGTGTGAGGTGGTGTAACAACCCTTTAAGGGCTGCTGATGTAGGAGTGCACCATGTTCATTGGTCGTCATGCTGCACCAATGAAGTGCTGGTGAGTCTGCTCACCAGCCTTCATTAGAGCATCATGCTGGCCTTCCAATGTGTATCGAGCCCACAGGGTTGCCATTATGCATTAATGTAGCCCTGACAAGTTACTCGTCAGGGCTGCATTTATGCATCATGCCAACCAGTGGACATGATACATTAATGCATCAGCAGGCCTTCAAGGGTTTTAGTAGAGTAGGTTATAGGTGAGATGGAGAGGGTATGAGAGGAGGTGAGTGGGGGTATACAGGAATTAATTGAAAGACGCCAGCATGTTTCCCCTCCAATTTCACTAACGTGATAACACCTAGATGGATGTGTCTCCCAATTATAAAGAGACCTGGGACCCCGGGGGGACTCAACCTCGGTTCAAATGGGTACCAACTGTGGTTCCAACCCCGCGGAGTGGCTGCTGCCAATATATCAATAAGGGCAAAAAGGGGGCTGTCAAATAAATTAGAAGCAAGAGACATTTGATACCTGCTTTAACTTGTATGGTATCAAAAGAACCTTAATATTGCACACAATGATTCTGAGGCTGTGGAATTCTGGAATACTGTTACCTAAAACTGTATTTTCTAGAGAAAATTGCCCCAAAAAGGGGGGATGTTATCTAGCTTATTTGAGAATAGGGGACAATAAAAAAACTCAACTCCTTCCTAGGGTTTGTGAAATGGCTAAAAAGTTGGGGCTGTAAATTCGCAGTTACTACTGACCATCAAAGAGTAAGTAGCCCCCCATGGGACCTGCCGGCGGGGAGTATAGGATGAAGTGTTATACAAATGGGACGTGGAGATTGAGGCTTAGGTCATGATTGTATACATCTCATACTTGATGTATGTACCCCCAGCTTTAGATCTCAGCATACCTTTCCTGTGTGATCGTACAGGGATGCATGACTTCTCTTTTCAGGGCCAACATTCTTTCTACCTTTGGGTTTACAAAAGGAGGTATTAATTTCCTAAAACCATTGCAATAGTCTAAATCATCAATATCAATGGCAAAAATGCCTTTTAAGTATTGCTACTGTAGTAGAGTCCTCGGTAGTTTGCATGGTCTTCAATAGCCTTTACACATAGTATTTCAATGGAGGTCTGTCAGGGATCAATGAACATTGTAGCTCTATTTACAGTACATTGAATAGCATGTATTGCTACATTGTCTGTTACTATGGCTTCTGGTAGGGGACATTACATATACATGCTTACATATACACAGTGGGGTTCTGTAGCACTATACAGAACATGGATGTAGCTCTCTATGTACAGAGCTCTCCTATGTCCACCTTCAATGCGTTCACAGCACTGAGCTTGGTCAGTACACTGTAAGGAATAACTGTTAAGTCTACCTGGGACCCTTGTAAAAACTGATAAGAGAACCACCGTAATTGTATTGCAAAGAATTGGTGTAGTTTATAGAATGAAGCCCCAAGTGGCAGCACATGGCACAAGGGATCTCTGTGAGAATATTGGCGGACCTTTGGCAACTTTGGGACAAGGATTTCACCGTTATTTCAATGACATTTTGTGTACAGTGTATTTATCAATCGCGCAGATTGCCTCTATGATAATGATCTACCTCCAGTGCATTCAGGGCACTGTGTGTTAGACATTATGTACCAATTAGGCACGGATCTATTACAAGCTATGATGCAAACAGCCTGAACTGACCACAGTTCACCCCCTGTTCCACTCCCCAACCCCTTCTCCATAGAGTGTTTACATTGAGTTGGAGTGTTGGTCCTCCCAATATGGGCCTAGCTGCAGTTTGGCTCTTCCCCTTTCAGCCTCCTCACTTGTTCCCCTTTCACCAAATGCTGTGTAGAGCTTGGCAAATCTTTGATATATACAGTAGTCATGATCAGTAGGTCGATCCACGTCCACATAAGGCATGTTTGGAGGATCAATTATCCAGTCTTCGTAATAGTGTCAGAGTGTTTGTCCACCTTGGGCATTCTATGCTCCATTCAGAGAGTCCACTTACCAAGGCCGTTACCCTCCTGAAGAACCCAAACTTTGTGATGAAATGAAAACAGTGAGTTGTAAGACTGCATTTAATTGGGTGTATTTGTTACAGCAATGTTTGCTGAAACCTGCCAAGTTCAATCTAGCCATGAAAGGAAATGTCACGCGAAAGAATCTATATAAGGGAGTGATCATTTTCTAACATGGACGGTGGTGGGTTGGAGGGGGGGGGCATATTTTCGAACCCTTTGCCGGAGGAGGCAAAACTATTTCGATGCCTCTAAAGGGGGCAAAATAGTTTTACTGGTTTTTAATGAAAAAGCCTGCGTCTTACTATGGGTTTAAGGGTGCGTTTGCACACGAGTTTTTGTCTGCGCGAAAACCCCTCAATCCACCCCCCTGTTTTGAAAAAAAAAATTATCACTCCCTACGGCCAATCATTTCTGTCTTGAAACTACATTTGAGGCATACCTTTATGCTTCATTTCAAAGCTCCAGGTAATAATGTTTGCACAGCCCTGGGAAGGCAGTACAATAATGTTATGGAGGGACCATTCTGTTTGTGATTGGCTCATTTTGACACATTTGTAGCCTAAGCAAACATGTACATAGAGGCACAATCATTACCTTGAAGGTTCAGACAGATTCAAAGGTGTGGTTGTTGTATGTGAAACATGTTTCTGCCAGTCAAGCGTGGGAGAAGGCGCCAGCGTGATATTTTTATACATCTACAGGAATCACTCTCGAGGTACCACAAATGCAATATGATGAAAGTTTACTTGTCTCACAACCGCATATTCAAATAATTATGAAAAGGTTAGCTGTAAGGGCAATACATGCAATTATTCTGTATATCGCCAATGTGTCTCTCACTATCAGAAAAAAGTATACTTCATTTTGATAATTTCCCTGTCTCACTACCAAAAAGGAAAAAGCAGTGTTTTTAATATGTGAGTGTGCCTCTCTCACCATCAGAAACATGCATCCATTTTATGTGGGGGGTGACCCTCTCTCATTTTCAAAAAGATCATGCAGTCATTTTATATGGGCAAGGTGTCTGTGAAGGTGACACCTTTGGAAAGAAAGCTTATACAAACGTTTTAATGAAAAGCCACACTTTATAAAGTGATGCAATCAAAATAATGATTGTTCTCCAGCTATTTTGGTTCAAAGGTTTCGCCTTTATTTTCATGGAGATTTCTTATAACATGCTAATTACATTACTGCTTTCATGGGCTTTATCATAGGAATCACGCTGCTTCATTGCATTACAACTATGGATTTATTTCTTTGGGGGGTACAAATCTTTTATTGCAGAAAATATACAGTCTGTTAAAACAGCCAGAATCCACTATATACATCATGATTATTTACAACTGCAACAATACATATGTCCTCCAGGGATGGCTGAAAGATTCAAGAGCCATTTCTTTCTGAATCATCCTTGTAGGAATGTGATAACAAAGGTGTATACATGAGTCCTATAAGTTCAAGTATATGTAATCTCACCAAAGTTAATGTATACAGGACCGCCTCCTGGTGGTAGCCTGGAGGCAGGTGAGAACAGGTGACACTCCCAGTGACACCTGTATATAGCAGGTCAGGAGCGTGTTGCTTCCATGGTAAAAAGAGCTGTCAGTAGGTACCCTCTTTTCAAAAGAAGTCAAGCTCTGCTTCACCATTCAACTTGCACTCACCACATTAGTCTGAAAAGTCACCTGCCTTGTTTAAAACAGAGAGAGCTGCACTATCAGGTACCTACTCATGTCACACACTCTATAGTATATTATACTGACTGACTTCTCCTAACTAGGTACCTACTCAAATCCACTTTTTGAGCACCATACTTGAATGTCCACTTGTGAGCAATGAAAGGGACAAGTTATAGCTACATGAAAAGAAAGGACTGCAAACAAGGACATTTTTAGCCAGCTCTTCCTTTTACTATAGGAGCAACACCCTCCAGGACTCATTAACTTAAAAGCCCTTTAGCGGGTGCTGGTGCATTAATGCATCGTGCCCATTGGTCGGCATGTTGCATGAATGCAGCCCCGATCTGCGTTGAAATAACGGCAGAATCCTTGTCCCAAAGTTGCCCGAGATCCATTGTTATTTCCACAGAGATTCCTTGTACCACCAGACTGCCACCTGGGGCTTCTTGTGCACTGGTCCATTGCAGCACATACCGGTGTTCACTATTCAGTTTTATGAAGATCCCTGGTAGATTCAACAGTTATTATCAACTATTAGCGGTCCTTAAAGGGTTAACCCCCTCCCTTACAACACATGCAGTCAGCGTGCTGTTATTGTCAGGTCTTACCTCAGGGCACCTCTCTCATTATAAATGTTTTGAAAGTAAATCAGATATGGTTTCTTTTTCAAATTGGATACATGGATCATGTCAGAATATTTCTGTGAAAGCCTATGTACACTTGTTATGAATTACTGCAAATTTTATCATTAATTGTTTTGCTGTCCACATTTAGACATGTAAGTATGTCACTCTTGCAGAACATGGTCATATTTAGTGGTAATTAAGGGGTACATGTTATTACTGCAAAGTCTAGCTTTGCTCATAATCATTGCTAATGCTACTTGCATCATATAGCATTGATGTCATATGTAAAATGAGAAAAATGATAATTTTGGCACTTTTTCCAATTGTCATGTCATATACACCTGTACACTATGTATCATAATTGGATCAAATTAGATTACAGCTCAGGGCCCTAGCTACCTGTCATGTAAATGTCAGTCACACTTTTCATGTTAAGACACACCCATTTCTCGTTCAGGTAATAGGAAACAATATACCAAAACACACTCACCTTCACAGACACCTTCCCAATTACCTGTCATACATCCCCTTTACACTGTTAAACCCACTTATTGAGACTGTATGTTACCTTTCATGTTCCCTTTTTGTGGTAGCCACAGATCAGGCATCCCATGGTAACAGTAGTTTCCTTTATTATCGCCCAGCTGAAAACCCATGCATGAAGAGTTAGCATACAGGCTAGCCGCAGGCGGTGGCCACCCTTGGTATACGACTCTCTTTCCCCAGAAAGACAACCTGTATATCTGGGATGTGTTTGGGAAATAATAAAAACCAAGGTGAGGAAGAACCTCCCATGTGGCCCTCATTCAACTTGGTCAAAGGGGAGGTAAAATGAAGATAAAAACGGCATTTCAAGGGTTCAGTGCTGTCATTATTTATTGCAAACATTTATTACTTTCAGGGTGAGTAGAGCTAAGGAGAAACATTAAATATAGGAATCAGGTAAAGCATAGAAAGTATTCAGAAGATGTGCATGTGTCGGAACATATTGGCTACATCAGCCATCATCCGGAGTAATGCTTCTTTGATGGTGTGTTACATATTACCATTCACTCTTCTGGTATAGAAATCCTTATCTCTGATCAAAGTGGGAGTTAACTAATACTTAGCAGCTACATCACCCACCCCACCTGAATCTAAAGTGACCATTGATACAATTCAAACCCCATCCTTTATCATCCCCCACCTGGTGTCCACTAGGGGAATTAGTCCTCATCTGAGTCAGGGTCATCAATCCAAACATTCAAACCTGGGAGACCAACACCTCCCCTCATGCATCCCACATGGCTACCTGGATGTATGGGACCATTATTTGGTGTCTATTTTCGTATTCAGCTTACGTGTGCTGATCTAAACCTGCTGTTCACCGCCCACATACAAGCAGCAAGCTGAAGCACGTGGGATCCATCTCTCATAGGGTGGTGAGAAATCATCATTATGATGATCCCACTGGGCCACTGGGGGTCTCTCTGTTACTGCCCAAGGTTTGTGTTTTGCTTGAATGGCTTCACACTGGGTTATATGGGCATCAAGCCCACCTTCGGAAGGGATCATTTTTAACAACAGGGGATGGGTGTTGGCTTTTGGGAGGGGCTGGGTAAAAATTTTGGGAAGGGGTGTAGAAATCTTTTTCAATCCCTCTAAGGGGGGTGGGAAAATTAATTTTACCTGATTTCTCGGTCTCTCCAGGAGGAGGGTAAAAAACCTTTGACCTTTGCGGAGGGGGGGGGGCAAAAAAATTTCACACACAAACCTACTCCCCACCACTGTTGATCACTACCCTGTAGTGCCCCCTAGTCCGCAGTGTAAACTTACGGGGTCATTAATAGTGAACGTGATTTAGCATCAAGCCATGACTCCGTACTCCTTTCCAAAAGAAATATTGGGACTACCACAAGATTGTCTCCCTCGGAGAAGTGCCTTGGATGAAGGTCATAAGCCAATACATTGGGATCCAATACTGGGTATTTTTCCCATCCTCATCCTAAAGGCTAGGTATTTTTCTCATTTTCAGCAAAATATATAAGCCTCACACTATCATACATGAATAACTTGTTAATTACACATTCATTGCAATATCATCTGTATAGTTTGCTTATAATAAATTATCATGTCTGGCACTTAGGAGAAGCATGCCAGAGGCCACAGCCATGATTTATAGGTGGGTAAGCCATTATAATTTCTACTTATGCCTTCAAGTTTAATAAGATGGATCCAAAATAGACCTAAAATAGTTGTAGTCAGCTAGTTTATTAAGATTACCTGATTGATATCCCCATTAAATTACCTCAGGAACATATGCTAGATCTGGCTCTAGTTTTGTGTTGGGTTATTCAAGTCAGATACTGTATACAAACCACATTTATGGCTACTGTTGATATATATAAATGAACAACACTTGTAGGTGAAGTAATGTGGGGGGCTGTGGAGATAGCTATCTGTTACACATATGAAGTGGAAGTAGCAATAATAGAAGTCTCATTTCTCATGCACAGCATATGACCAAACCTACACAGAGAAAGTTTTGTTACTCACAGTGAGCCTGATGTTAGCCTCAGGAAAATGTCACCAAAATGAGTTTATTTTGATACTCAGGGTGAGCCTAGGGTGTAGGCATACTCCAGCAATACCTGACACTCTACTCTAGATTGTTTATGGCCTAGCTGTACCCTCCCTACTGCCATACACTCACAGTGCAGGAGTCTCTTTAGAGACAGGCTCAGAGTCAACTGGAGTAACATAATAGAAGAGAATAGGAGATTGCCTGAGTATCTCTATGAAGAGGGTCAGGTAATGCTGGATCCTACCTGAACAGGCTCCAACATTGCAGGAGTCTTTCTTACCAATGGTGTCATGCACTTCCAGAGTATCTCAATACATAGGATCACACTTTGCTGGATTCTACCTTCAGAGTGAGTCCAGCAACACCACCCAGTGGGCAAAACCCCATTTAATGAGTTACTAATCAGAACTGCATTGTAGGGCTTACATAGGGCTTACAGACAGTCTAAATTGTAATGGTTATGTAGCCCTGCATTTGTACCCCTTATTAAACTACTCAGCTGTAGGGTGTATTAAGCCAAACACATGAGTGGTTTGTTAAACACTATAAAGAAATATAGACTTAAGGTCACCGTATGACAAAAGCCCATTATTTCATACACACAAGGATTTCAGATGGTCGAACATTCAACTTCCTCAGGCAATCTAATTAATTGATGAATAGTTTGTGCATTCCTGGTTTCAGTGTCCTTATTGCTCCTTGGTGGGATTTGAACCGGGTACCTCCTTATTGTGACTCCTTTGTGCTCCTATCTGTGCTAGTGGGGCAGGTGTTGAAAGTGGCACTATCAATATAATATTTCAACTATAGACCTACTACAGTGAGATGTCATTGGTCATATGAGGCCCAGTAGACTAATAGGAAACATAGACTGGAGTGATCTTAGTAAGGAAAAATGCCCATAGTAAGGACAAAATGTCCACAATGTCCTCAGTAAGTATGGCACAGTCCTACTTATATGCCTATTGCAACCTGGCTCAACGGTTGTAGCGGTGGCACAGTGGTAGGATTCTCGCTTTGCATGTGAGTGGTCTCAGGTTTAAGTCTCGGTGGTGCTGAGAAACATTTTTCATTTTTTCAGTTTAATAGGAAACATCTAATCTATTGCAGTGTATTTTTCTAAGACCTAACTTTGTAACTAATTGAAATAGATTCTTGCTTGAAAACTGACAGAATCTTCAACATCTGCCAAGTCAGAAAATAGCAAGAAAATAAATTCTTTACATAACAAAAAATTTCTGGTAGAAAAAAGTTACAGCTTTTGAAGAGCATCCCTGGGCTGGAATTGAACTCAGGATCTTCTCATATGAAGGTAAATGTGTTACCACTACACCATCTTGACTGTGCTGAAAGATCTCCACTTGAAAACTCTCATGATCTGCTCCCTCTGTGTGTTGAAAGCTGGTATTTTACTTTTTTCCAAGCCCCAAAACATTAGAAATATACCTGGGACCATATGTCACTTTTGCATTTACTGCAAAGATATGATCATAGTCTAAATGTTTTAGTGATTAATTCCTATTATATTCCTATATAGATAAGATTATATTCTTAGATATCATGGTTACAAGGACTAGAGGATAATAGAAAGGATATTGAGTATGTGCAAGAATGGGTGAGAGGGGGGGGCCTTAATAGGGAACAATTTTCGCACAAACCAATTATGAATGCATATTCATGCTCACATTGTAGCAATAAGATTGACTTACCGAAATAAGTAATCTTTACAAAAAATCTCAATGGGGCTTGAACTTGCCACCTTCAGATGCAAAGTTCAGTGCCATATCAACTGAGCTAATGAGGCACATGGTGTGGTTGGTGCTAGGATATGATATAATCTCAGACATCAGTGTAGGGGCTAGACCCTTGCTTTGCTGGAGTATTCAGTTAGATTTAAATTGAGTATGGCACCATGCCTGAGCCTTGTGCCATACTCATGCTGATCTTTTTTCCCAATGTGTGGCATTGAAGCAGACTCAGCATGAGTATGGCGTGTCAGGGGAGAACCTCTAGCAGAGGCTCTCATGATACTCAGGCAGCACCAGAGACTAGCTGAAACTCAGGCCGATGGTCTTTTTTTCGTCAGTTTATTTTTGTCATCCACTATTTACTACATCTATGAAACCTTGCCAAAACCAATACTTTTTGTAGACCTCTCCTAACTCTTTCCATCATACCAGGTCCTATAGGTTTGCAAAGCTTAACACATAAAGACTCACAATAGAGCATCCTCCTTTAAAAAATCTCTGTGTATAGAGTCTTTCATTATATAAAACCTCATTGGTGAACAGAATGACCCAAGATTCATTGCATACAGAACACTTTAAGTGATGCTACATTCATCATTTTGAATGGTTATAAATTGAGGGGGTTCTTAAGGTAATAGTACATTGTAAAAACAGTGTTAATGCCTAAACATGTTTAGACATTTAGAATAATACCTAAAGTGTTTAAATCCTGAACAGATGGACATGAATACAACTACATAGCCAATATGTTTAGACTTTGAACGTGTAAAGATCTCAACATGTTTAAAGTCTAAACTCCTTTTCTTAACAGTTTATAGGAGAAATTCACCTATCACTTATATCCAGTGAATGTTTTTAGTTTCCAAGCTTCCATCTCCTCTTCAAGAAAGTCAATTCTATGTTCCTACACTTACTGTGGACCCACAACAAAGGGCAAACCTAATCTGTAATGAATGCCCCTGGGCATGATGAATGAAGTGATGTCAAGCATGCAATAATGTCAGGTGTAAACGTCTGAATGTGTCTGTTTGGAGGAAGGAGTATTGTGTAGGCCTCTGACCCCAGGCTCACCCCACCCTTAAACCTTTCAAGGGCCGCTGATGCAGGCCCATTGGCCCATTGGTCGGCATAATGCACCAATGAAGTGCTGGTGAGTCTGCTCGCCAGCACTTCATTAGAGCATCATGCTGACATTCTGGGGGTTTATCATCTATAGAGTCATCATGATACATGAATGTAGCCCTGATGGGTTACTCACCAGGGCTGGTTTCATGCATCATCATGACCAATGGAGATGATGCATTAATTCATTATACACTTTTTAAAGGGTTAACATTGCATGGCAAACAGGGAAGCAATCCACTTGGAATAAAACCACCACCAAGCATTCCTCCTACCTATATTGGGGCCACAGGTGAGCCGCAGGTCAGGCCCTCCAGGGTACATAATGGGCCATGTTGGGCACTGCCCCCAGTATGTATACACAGGAGCAGTTAACATTTAATTGGATAGACAACTAACTGCTACACATCTATCAGGTACCTGTCTAGATCTACCAGATTATCCTGGGGTTATTAGGCAATAAGAACATGCTATTAATTATCATACTGTGAGGAGGGAGTGACACATAGCCAGCAGGTTATACATTGATAGGATCACAACTATAACCTAGGCTCTTGCAACCATGAAACCAAGTAATATGAGCATTTGATGACTGAGATAGGACCATATATACATACGCCTTTTATTTGAACTCAAATATCCAGTTTCCCTATTTCGATTTTGATATACATAAGTTTTGTTGAGAAACCATTGTTCTATGAAACAAAAAAGAGTATTCTCCCCTCAGTGGGGTATTCCCCACTGTGTTGATTAGGGAACACATTTTAGAAATGCCTTCATGAGAAGGTATTGTGAGGGTCCCACTGACCCATCCTTGCAGTAACAGCAGCTATTTGTGTTGTCCATTCAAACAGTGGACGTGGAGTCAGGTAACTGAAGGTTATCTACAGACTGGTCCTGTCTGCTCCTTTTACTGTAGTTAACTCTTTAAAGGCTGCTGACACATAAATGCATCATGGTCATTTGATCATCATGATGCATGGATGCAGCCCTGGTGAGTAACTCACCAGGGCCACATCCGGGCATCATGCTGACCCTACAGGGTTGATACTTGCCCTGCTCTAAAGACGTACTGTCAAGCAGTCTTGCTAGCACTTGATTGGTGCTTTATGACAGACAATAGGCATGCTGCATCCATGCCTCCCTCTTGTGGTGGGCTCTTACAATGTTCAATCCCCTTTTATTGTATGATACTTTGTCCAGATCAGAGTACCTACACATCTTGCCTTATCAACATCAGGCAGACAAGACCATACATTGATAAAGAGAACTGAATGGGTGTGCAGCCTGAAAAGGCCAGTAATGAGACAAGTATTGTGGAATGCTGCTTCAATTGCTACTTTTGCTATCTGTGCAATTCACCTAAGCCTTATCATTTCAGTATATATGATCTGACTACAATGCAGAACTAGCTTTTTTTTTAATTCTGTTTCTGAAACTAGTCTCTGATAATTGGTTACAGCGAAATAGTAAAATTAGATATTGTAGTGTCATAAAAAATTATCTATGGTCTAGAGAATTAAAAGATCGAAGCAGAATTATTCCATCTCTGGGTATTGTATATGCACCCAGCACCGCATATTAAATTTAAATGGCTTCCTCCATCTAAGCTAATTCTAAGGTAATATGCTAAAGGTTACTGAACAGGGGCGTCTACCACAAGAATGCTAGACCAATCTATTCAAGGAGCAAGCCAACATTGCCAGCATGGCAAAAACAAACAGGAAAACTCCCACCCAGACTCAGTCAATGGTTTAACACCACAGAGGGCGCTCCAGTAGGTGTTTGTTGGCATGCTCCCCTCCCCAGGGTCCGTATGGAGGATTATATAAATACCAATGCCACATATATGAACGTGCTGCCTATGAGGCATCTACATTCTAAAAAATGATTTCTGAATTTATTAGGCATTCTTACAAACCGTCCAGGGAATCACTGAATTTGTGGTGCAGTGGAGCAGTGTAATTTTCAAGGACCTAGAAAAGGAGGGGGCGCGCCCTTTATGAATTAACCCTCAATGTTTGGCTATATTTGGGACATAGCAGAGGCAACTAAACTCTTAACTACAGGTAAAAGTGGGGGGCCTGCGCCCCTGTGCCCCAGTGCCCCCTTCTGAATCCGCCGCCTCTGATTTTGATAATGAAGGCACAGAAAACAATACAGTAAAGCACTCTATTTTATGGAATCCATACAAAAACAACGGTGAAAGCTTTAATTGTTTACAGTGTAGCTTTGTACATGTTTGTGTGACTACACTGCCTCGTGCCTGATTGCTCTTAAAGGTGTTCTATGCTCAGAGAGCTGCTGGTGTGAAAGTTATAAATTGTAAAGGTGGGCGCCAGGTGAGGTGCCCAAGTGAATAAGTGATTGGGGATCAGAAGGTGTTTGGAGCTGGCTTTGAGGCGTCACGACCAGGCCGTATGTAGGTATGGAATCAGGGCTACTGGAGCTCCTCCACGTTCTGCACACACTACCTGCATCTCCCATACACCAAACGTGGTCCTCCAGTGTGTGACTCTCATTGGGGGGAGGTTTACCAAGCAGTTATCCATTCAACATTTATCTTCTGGTGGCAGCGTTTGAAGTGTGCTTCCCTTTGTACAAATAACCTTACCAAACCCACTATACCTCTCAATAGTGAGGCTCTGAATTGGGGGGACCCCATGTTAAATGTCGATTTTAAGAAATGTTCATGTAACATAACACTAATTAAAATCCCCACATCCCATGTCACCTCTAAGAACATATCATGTCCCAAGTCGAATTTAAGACAGCACCAATTTCATGCCACTAACTTTTTTCCTAATGTTACTAAGGCTCATGCCACATGTGAATTTTAAGAAATGGCCACGTCGCCATGTAAAATATAGTGGTCCAGATCCATCATAGTGTAACCTCCCCTGCATAGTCTCAGTATTACAATATGTCTTCTGTTATTTTGAACATTGAAAGGCTTGAGTATGGAATAAACTATAAGTTTATAAACCACTAGGGGGTGGGTAATATCCCATACAGAATCTCTATCTAGACAGATCTAAAAGCATCTATCACCACTTTTTTCCCACATGTTTATACCAGATTGAGGTGCTTCATCAGATGATACTTATTCATAGCACTGACAGAGAACTACGCCCAGGTGGGAGGTGATGAGGCGACATATCACATGTGTGAGCACTCTGTAATGGTTTTTGTCCTGTCTATAGTAACGGACTAGTGACTTCGGAGAACGAAGACCTGTCTGTTTACAGCCTTACCCCAGTCTTTTCTACTCATTGCCCTTGTCTCTTAAACTCCTGGTCTGTGGGTGGCTATTGCAGACACTGCCTATTTGACCATGATACTAGAGTGTATCATGCCCATTGGTCAACATGATGCAGCAATGAAGTGCTGGCAAGACTCCATCATACCGATCCTCCTGAGCTGTACTGTATTAACCCCGTAGAGTCGGCATGATGCATGAGTGTAGGTCTGGCGAGTTACTCGCCATGGCTGCATTCATGCATCATGACGACCAATGGGCAATGGGCATGGTACACTCCTGCATCAGTGGCCCCTTAAGGATTAACAAGTGCAATCCCCCAGGCATGGATATCATTGTCCAGCAGCACTTATGTATAAGCTTGGCTTAACTGGACATAGAGATTGGCTGTGGATGCAAACGTTGCTTCTCAGCCTCTACTCGATGTTAGCATGTATCCTCATCTGTGTAAATATATTATGACTGAACTCTGAACAAAGGTGATAGAACAGTAGGCTATTTCAAAATAATGTTAATTTATCAATATTTTGAAATAACCCCCAGAAGACGAATTAATAATGGGATTCACTATATACAAATGTAACTACGTTTGGTTCAACTACTTCATATAAGCAAGATGCAGAATTAAGAAAGAGAAAGACAGAATAATTCCTATGTTCCTTTTGTGACATTTTCTACATTTTGAATTCTACATGGAAATAGATACATGATCCCAAGTATAAAATCAACCATATATTTCTCATATCTGTGTTGAATAACAGTAAATCGCACCTGACGACTTAAATAGGCTATGGAAAATAAGGGAACCTAATCTTCAGTGGAATCTATTGAACCAGGCAGGGGTGGTAAAGGTTTAGAGGCAGTAGGCCAGTGAATAAGGAATAATACAGTGAATATATTCAGCGTCATGAAAAACAAAGTTTTCTTTAAACACGCCTGATTGGCATAAATATGTGCCAGGGTGTTTGAGATTAGGATTTGAGGGCCCAGATGTGACGTCACAAGGTCAGAATCCTCCACCGTTTGGCTATGTGGTACAGACATGTTTGACTATCATGTACCAATGCATACACTGAAACTATGAGCAATACTATATTTTTACCTCACCCAGCCATCGTTAGAAATATGCCACGATGAAATGATAAACATTAAACATGTGACTGGGTATATGTTCTCAGCAGTTATTCTAGATAATGTGCGTACTACAAATTGATGCAACATGTGTGACCATAATGCATGTAGATTCCCTGCTTTTTTTTATCCCTTTTTAGTCCATATTCCGGGGCATAATAGACATGGCTGAGATGTTTGAATGGAAACCCGGACCAGAAGGCAGTATCTACTTCTCCTATCAGTAGCTACTGAGAATATGCTGATCAACAACTGCATTTTGCAGTAGGTACTGCTGAAATACTTCCAAAACAGCTGACTCTACACTGCATTTTCAGTATAGACTCAGTAGTGTACTGACTCTCAACTGAGTATGCACTGCATTTTCAGGCTAGAATCAGTAGTCTACTGACTCTCAACTGAATCTTAATAGATACCAAAAATGTCACACTCTGTGCAGCAGCATAGATGCAGTAGTCTACTGACTATCTACTGGTATCGCTCTGTCCATTCATCGATTATTGATTGGGCTACTGACCTGATGCTTCTGAGACAGTCCATAGTGTGAATTTCAGTATGATTGTGAACAGTAATCAAACGATTCAGTTATGAAATTCTGAAACTATCCAGCGTTTGTTAAGAAAAGCATAATTATACCTTTGCATATGATTATGTTATTGAGTAATGGATAGACATGATGTTGGGGTGTGTGAAAGCGATGAATTAGTCACTTATGTAGGGCATAAATGTACTGAATCATCAAGTATTATTTTGGTCACCATCATGCCATTTTTTTTCCTACATAGTATACATGTATCATTGATAATTACAAAGCTGCTGTCTTATCACCTTAACATCAATAAAATGCAAGGAATTCTACTATAGCAGTACTTTATAAGACATGCCTACTCTTACCTTCTTCTATGATAGAAGTTACCCAGTACTACTGAATCAATACTGCCCCCCTCCTATATGAGTTGTATGCACTACTAGGGAGTAATGACAGCTCCACATATCTGATGGGGTGGTGGCTCAGGGGGCTAATGCGTTGGTACAGTAATCAGAAGATCCCAAGTTCAAATCCAGCAAGGACCACCTAGAAAGGCATTGGTAGTGCCAGTACTAAAGCAGCGGCTGCTCCTTTTATGCTTCTACCTGCCCCCAGCAGTAGTTTTCAGTATGATCTACTGCTCACCTACTGCTTTAGCAGCAGTCATGCAGTAGTGCTGATTGAACACTGCCCCAACCCCATATATGGTCATGCAGCGTTAAATAAGTAGATACTGTTTAAATGCTGCCACCTCATTTACATAATTGGGACAACTGATTCAATACTGCTTGCATGCTGCTAATACTACTGTTCTGCTACTGAATCACTGCTGCCATGTTTTGTGTGCTGAGCAGTAGAATGCCAGTAGATGCTGATATGGTACTGTTTCTGATGCTGCTTTCACACTGAATCACTACTGTCACAACCCACTGTTTTTCTACTGTTTAAATACTGATTTTCTACTGCATTTTGGTCCGGGAAGGGAGAAAAGTCGAAAGGATTTCTCTAATCCACCATATATATTTCTTTTTTTTTCTTTTCTCTTTTTCTTCCTTTAAACTAGAGAGGGAATTTAGAGTAAGCAAAGAGAACAAAAAGAGTGGTTTTGTAGAGGTCAGATGCTGAGTTTAAAAACTGAGGGTGTGGGCGGCTTTAGAAAAACTGGCAGAGTATGCCAACATGGTTGCCAATCTTCACCTTTATTTTGTTGCTGGCACTCTTAAAATCCTGTTTGTCAACAAAGAGTAGGAACCAAAGCCCATGTGCCATCCCATTCAATTGGTACGATTTCAGAGATTTTCCTATGATTTCGATTTTCCGATTGCATCCCGTAGGGTAGATTCACCTGAAGTCGGCCATATACCTGGAGTCGACCATCCCTCCAGGGAGCTTAGAAATTGTTATATTAATGAATGAACAGTGCCAAACAGTTCAATCAATGCTATTCATCTAGTTAGCAATGCCATTCAATATCTTCATGAATTTTAAGCTCCCTGGAGGGGTGGCCCTCCCCAGGTATGTGGCCGACTTGAGGTAAATCTACCCTACCTCTTTTCATTTCGCCTTGCATCACAAATGACTATTATGACTATTATAATTATGGTATACATAAATGTGACAATAGGGATATTGATTGTCATTAATTGCAAAGTTATCCAACAGATTATGAATATATATATATATATATATATATATATATATATATATATATATATATATATATATAATCCTTATATATATCGTATACCATTCATATTCAATTTCCCTATTTTGAACAAAATTGATAGAACGCCTCATACCAAAAATTTTGGCTACCCGAAGTTTGTTTTCTCTCATTGATATTCAGTGCAGGCACTTACAAATAGGATAACCAAGAAAGTGCATTTGGAGAACAATGCTCTCTGTCATATATATTGGGTATTCCACGTCTCATCGAAATAAAAATATAGGTATAAGACACCTTATTGGTGTGAACCCCCTCTGGGTGCGTTATCTGACACCCCTCTGTGAGCAGAAAGTATACTGAAAAATAAGAAAAATGAAAATTGAAAATTGAAAAAAACACATCGACATACCATTCTTTTTGTATCAGTCCTTTTAGAAAGTGTCTGTAGACAGTAGTAGACATCTGATGAAAGACGAAAACACGTATTTCAAATACTATGTCTTTTTTTCTAGACACGCAAAGCTTTGCTATGCCTTCGGTACCATCTTGGCTAGCATTACTCTAAAGGCAGAAAGACATGTATCATTAAGCCAATGACAGATTATACATTTTGGATGAGCTGCTCCCAGTAATTATCCCTTCAGGGTAATTTAGTTAGGAAACTATTAACACAGTGATATGTACATCGGTCCCGAGCTCCAATTTCAAATTGAGGATATAGAATAGATTTCTTTCTGATTTAACGTCAGCCACTTACATCATGGATCTTAAATTACCTCTATATAGCGGTAAATATGATCATAATGATGATATACATAAGCTGGACTGTGTTTTAGGGGAACTTGAACTTATATGTAAATATATTAAGTCCAAAGTGTTGTAAGTCCAAACTGGCTAATAATCACTCATGAGGTAGAATCACTCAGTAAATACTATATGTCCACCCAGCTCTTAGGACATACAGATAAATCCAAGAGGTAACTTTCAGTTGAAGTCCTTTATTGATGCTCAGCACACATACAATATCCAAACAGCAATAGACCCCCAATGATCTTCTATCTAGGGTTTAAATACTAAGCTCTCAACTCTAAGGTGACATTCTCTCACCTTTCACCTGGGTGTGGCACCATCTGGTTGGCGACTCCCTTAGATGTTTTCCTAGAACTTGTTTTGATATAAGCCTTCGGTATTTTTCCAGAACTTGTTTTGATATGACCATTTAAGTTACAACTTTGCTTATAGTGCATGTCCATTAGGCTCACAATGAGAAGACCATCTGTCACCATGGCAAGAGCCATTAAGTTTACACTCTTTGTTACCTTCAGTTTCAATAATGTGAAATACAGTGTGGTACAATACTGAAGCATATTCATATATATTTCTTCTAGTGTGTGCTTTTATATAAAGTTATATGAGGTATCGTTCATATACGCTACCCTTTTACCAATACACATACCTATACATAAACCATCCATGTGTCTGGGATACATAGACCAGTACATACATTTGCATGTCTTTGCATTTATTTGCATGAGCCGTGTGTCGACTGTATGTTAAAAAAAGCTTAATGATTACCACATGACATCATATTACTTCAGACATATAAAACATTTGAAATTCCTTTATTCGGTTATAGGTCAATAAACCAAAAATAGCTGAAAATGACATTGCCTGTGACTGAGTTCAAAGAATAGACTCTTGGGGGCGTTATATACAACGATTTATATACGAAAGCATCACCCATCCCTGTGTGACTGTAAAAGGCAATTGGTATGGCGGAGTGACAGAAGTGTCTGTACTTTGTCACTGTCACCTTTGCCATACTGTCAGATAGCATTGCTCACGTCACTAATCAGTGTCAACCATACTCTGTCAACCTGTCATTCTCAGCCTCCAGATCTATAGTTGTCAACTGATACAGTCAAACACCGATAGCTCGCCCCTTGATAGTTACACTTGAGATCCGCCAGGCTTTTAACTGGGAACAATCTCATACAAAAGCATAAAACTTTGCTTCAGCAGTCCATCAGGGACTGTTAGATTAGATAAGAAGAATAAAAAAAGAATATTTCGTCTGTACCAGCCCTGGGTGGCCCCATTGCCAAGGTCTCATCGTATCGCCCTCTTCCATATTGTCTAGTGGGCAGCGTCAGAGGTTCAACTGGAAAGGGATATCTCGAGAGGTACCGATTGTACCCCGATTGCATCTCAAATGTACAGCAGACAATAGAGGGAGTTATCTCATTGGTCTCAAAATTGAAATGTATCCCGCCTGAACCCTATATGCCAAACAGGATATATTATATTACGTTAAGCATTATGCACAACTATAACTTTTGTATATAACGTAATGTAAATAGCTAACTGAATTTAATCAGGTTAATAGCGACTGGTTTTTAGAAGTACATGTTCTCCTATTAGGTACCGGTATCTGTCTGCAAGTACAGTCATTGGGAATCCCACAACCAACCATCTCAATAATCAATTGCAAGGAAAGATCATATTGATGTACAATTTATGAATAGTTCAAATACATATCATTGGCAGGAACCGCCTGTGCTAACTGAGGATAATATTACATGTACCCCATAGAGCAGGTCTAGTATATAGACACACTTGTGGACCTCAGTGATCGATTAGTTATAAGACCTTGCGTGGTAAATGATAGCCTAAGGCCAAAAGTTATCAATTCCAATTGTCATACAATGCTGGTAACAATGGGTTATGTATTTAAATTTGTAGATATGGCTGTAGTTGCTTGTATCTATGAAATCATATTGGGTGCACGTGATAATGGCTAGGGTTAGACCTGTCACGTTCATCTCAAGTAGGCCTACTCCCCCACTATACTAGGGATCATGTTCCTGAGAGGAGGGTTCTGACTAGCTGGCTTGTTGTTCACACATATAAGTGCTCCCTCCTGGTTCAGGTAAGTTACTATATATAGAACTCAACAGAAGCCCTATTGATAATTTACCCCTAAACAAGCGACAGTAGCATCCTATGAAACATAATGATACCATGTACATGTAATGAGTAATCTTTCCATGCACACATCCAAACAAAACATAAGATTGATGACTTTTAACACCAGGGTAAACATTATGGATATCATATACAGATTATGTCCCAGCAGCCAAACTAAACATGTACCTCTGCCTCGGGCATCTGCCAAAATGGAATATGATAGAGGTATATCTAAAGTATGGCCACTGAAATGCCATTCTTTATGAGGCGATTGCTTTATGGTCGTTTCATAAATCAGACATACAGCTAGTTTTGTGTCTGGATAGGTCCGCTGTAACTGTTTATTACAGTGGCATGTATTAGACACTGTATAGTATAAATTTAGTGATGGCTATTACCCATATTGTTATGACACTGACACTGATAGCTGAAAATAGAAAATCCATCTACCCAGGTAGTTCCACCTGAATGACCAGGGTTGCATGTGCGTGCATTTGTGTCCAGACCCAGTCGCATTAGGTTCAGCCAAAATAATTATGTTTTCCTTTTTTCCTCAAGAAAATAGGATATATAATCTTACGAGACAGGCAAAAAGACCAATTTTAAGAAAATTAATTATTTTAAAATCATTCGTCCGATCTGGTGGGCAAGACTATATTTCTTCATACTTCTAACATCCACTTCTCCTAATCTGAAAGCAGCTACATGTAATCCTAAAATACAACACTTCCCTAGGTCTTTTTGTCAATTCCATGCATGTCACAGTCTTAGGTTGTATGTCAGGTTTGGCAGGTACTGGAGGTGTTTGGAGTCACCCTACTCCACACTAAGAGGACCCCTGCTGGTCGTCCCGGGCACTAAAGGTCTCACCTAAAGTCTCTCACACACGTGATACGTGCACGTGATCTGACTGAACGTGGATCTAGGACGTGACTATAACACAAAAATGTCTCAAATAAAAATGGACAATTTTGATTGTTTGGAGAAAATGAAAATTCTAAGAAAGTGGGCGTATCCCTAAAATACATGCATTTCATTTGGCAAGTGGTTTAAAAAAATCACCGAAGAGACATTGATGCCTCTTCAGTTAACTTTCACTTGAAATTAAATATTTTTCTTAGCATTATACTGAATGCTTTTTCCATTGCACCATTCAAACTAGTTTCCTAATGCCAAACCCTGATCAGAACTATTGTACCCAGTGGTTGCACTACTTATCCAAAACACGATGACGTTGGATGTTCCCGTAGTTGGCCACTCACACTCTATCTGACAGCAACCAGCGAAAGTGACCCAGGGAATTAGAAAACAGTAGAAGTTGTGTGACAAGCACAGAGTTACAACAGTAGGAGTTGCAATGCTTTTGGCGCGTGGTGGCGCCACTTCTTTTCGTGTGAGCAGCGCCGCAGGCGCTGGTATAACCAAAGACCTCAGACCTTACACTCCTTGTGATATGCTGTAAAAGATATAACTGCTGAATCTACCAGGGATCCTCGTAAAACTGAACAGTGAACCACCATAATTGTATTGCAGTGAACCAGTGTAGTTTTTACAAGAAGCCTCAGGTCGCAATACAGTGGTATTAGGAATCTTTGTGAGAATAAAAATGGATCTCTGGCAACCGTTTTCTCAAAGACATTTCCTTTTACAGTTTATCAAAGGTCTTTGCTATAACCACTGTACAAGGGATGTTTTATGCATCCCACAGTTGAAAGGTCTCCAAGGTAATCTTAGCCTCAACAGCTTATGATACAAATTCCCAGACCAGAGTGTTATACAAAAGCTAGTATGATGTTGATGAATGAGACCCATGTCTTTATGACACAGGCAAACAGGTGGGAGGCAGGTATAGAGGAGTGTATAGTTTGTACCAGTGTATAGCTCATACCCAGGTACAACCTGTCCGTACAACTTGTCAGCTTTACAGTTGTTTTGGGTTCGGGCAAATTACAACAAAGATAGATAGTTATTTCCAGATATCCGAACTACCTCCGCAAAACAGAGTTTCTTTTTTCAAACCTTTAACCTTCAACAATTCAACATAGACATATGCATAATATCATAAGCGTTTAAATAGACAAAAAGAGGAGGACATTCGACCTAACTACCTCTCTTTTTGACTACATTAACAGGAACATACACATAGTGTTTTTTTTAGACTTGGTCCCCTCCCTCTACCATTGACTATGGGGTATTGCTCCAGGGTTGGCATTAAACACGAATACGTACATGTATCCTGAGATTCTGGATTTAGCTTGTAGCATCAGGTTACTGGCGCCATCTACAGGATGTCTTCTCCTTGAGACAGGTGTAGAAGCCTGTGTGTATACCTCCCAACTGGTGGGACTTTTCAATATCCAGAGACATCTGACGATACCTGAGGAAACACCTGCCCTGGGATATATGCTGAAAGGCAGTGATCCTAAAGGGCCATTATTGCATTAATGCATCGGGGTCATAGGTCGTCATGATGCATGAATGCAGCCCTGATGCGTTACTCACGAGGGCTTCATTCATGCATCATGCCGGCCCTATGAGATTGATACCCTTTAAGAGGGTCGGCATGATGCACCACTGGACCAATGGTGAGCAGACCTGCCAGCACATCATTGGTGCATCACGACCACCATTTTGCATGATAAAGTCCTGCAATAGTGGCCCGTAAAGGGTTAACATCAGTATAGTTTCTTCTAGGAGAAAACAGTTCATCGTTGTAAATGATAAGATGGAAATGCATTTCTAAAGCGATACCTGTTGGCAGGGATGGTGTGCAATTATCACTTCATAAGGTTGAACTTTTCATAACTCAATCACCTCCCCCTTCCCCTTTTGCCACCCCTCCCATACCCTGGATGAGAAGCCCTCCGGGCATTTACTCTATATTGAGATACAATGTTATGAATTTTATGACATTATATCAATGAATGCATGCCTCAGCTGCCAGTCACTAATATCCAGGCATTCTCACTTCTACTCATTATCTATTTTTTTTTCTAATCATTAGAATTCATGTTATTACTCAAATTCAATATCCACCTATTCTGTTTTCTCAAATCACACATGCATAAATCATGCCCAGCGAAAGTTCAATTTCTCAAAATGATAAATGCACTTTCCCTGATAGCAATCTAAATGTGCCTTTGAGATGGGGAAGAATGTGTATCTATGTTGTTGTTTTTTTTTATGCTGTAAGTATGTGACATGTTTGTCAATGAGATACGTTACTGATGCAGAAATAGGGCAGGGTAGGGAGCTATATATATATATATATATATATATATATATATATATATATATATATATATATATACACCCCATCACATAAGAGATCCCACCATACATATTGAAATGGTTTATGAAAAAAAATATAAGATAAAAAATATATATAAGGGAAAGCCAGACCTTACACAATAAGTGCACTGTCATAATATCTAAAAGCCAGCCAGATCGTATTCTTGAAATAAGATGGATGGTAGCAGTATTAATATTTAGTGTCCGGGTTTGGCATAAAAAATATCCCTGCACTCTACTAAATATGTAGAGGGGTGCTAACCCTGGATACAGACAGACCTACTCAGGATAACCCGGACAGTAAGGGAGTGATCATTTTTTAACAGAAAGAGGGGGAGTGAGTATGAGGGGGAGGACAATTTTCAATGTCTCTGCGGAGGGGGGGTAACAAATCAATTTTACCCGTTTTCAGTGAAAAGGCCTGTGCATTACTATAAATCAAAAGGGAGTTCATGCTCAATTCCTTGCCTCGAGGGGGGCGAGGTTAGTAAATGTTTTTCCGAATCCGCTCAAAAACCAACCATCCTATCCCCTGTTGTAAAAGATGGCCATTCCCTAAGTCAGTATGAGGGTGTACATGTACATATATTAATAGGAGTAGGTAGCCTATAACACTCATTTCTACATCGGATGAGGCTAGATCAGGATCCAACTGTGGTGGTGACAGTTTATTTGCAGAGTAGAAATACAAAACACCAGTCACCACCAGAACACAGACTTGGTGTGGGTATTAATCTACTCAGACCAGTTGCAGACGGATGTTTATTGAACAAAAGGAGTAGGTTGGGATGGTTGGTCAGACGTCAGATCCCTGCCCTGGAGACTTTAAGGGCCGCTGGTGCAGCAGTGCATCAAGCACAGTGGTCGTCATGATGCGCCAATGAAGTGCTCACGAGTCTGCTTGCCAGCACTTCATTGAAGCATTTATCGTGCCAAACGTCCGTTGGCTTATCAGCCTTGTAGGGTGGGTATGATGCATCAATGTGGTGAGTTACTCACAATTGCTGCATTTATGCATCATGACGATCACTGGGCATGATGCATTAATGTATTGTCGGCCCTTGAAAGGGTTCCTACCCTGGAGACTGGGCTAACAGACCCTGAACAAAAGGACACACCATGGAGGGATGTGTAGGACACTGGACTATCAAAACTCAAAATATTTGGGCTTGTTTTGGAAGTGTTGGTGGTGTGGCAAAATGAGTCCCTGGAGACAAGCCGACCTTATGGTCCATAGACAGCTTTCTACTGGTAGGCTGGGATGCATTTCCCTCCAGTATACCAGTACTAGTATACTCACTGGAGGAAACCCACCCTGGAGGTGATTGACATACACCCTGCCTGCTGTGTATTATTCATATCACCCCCGCCTGGAGGAAGGGAATGGTCACGCAGGAGTCTGGTCTCAGCAGTCAAGACGGAACCTAAGGGATCAAGTCCCAGTCTTGTCTTTCTTTTCATCTATTTATTTTTTCATCCTCCCACGGTGGGGTGTGCATGACATAAGCAAGTAGAAATGGAGGCAGAGTTTGGGTTGTTCTAATCCTGTCAGTATGTCTTGAAGTACATTATAGGGAGGCACATGGAGGAGGATGCAACTGTCTAAAGGGAATTCGGCCAGAGAACCTACATTTATCTGTATGTAGGTACAGGCACTTTTCACCTTTGGGTGTGGTAACCATTTAGTTAAGTTTAATCTACATGGAAAGATACTACCAGTAACCTTTTCGTCTACCTTGGATCCTTTTACAAAGCAGACATGTATTCACCTGAGGGGAAAACAAGTTGGGGATAAAAAGAAAAGGAACTTGCAGACACCTAGCCTACAGCGGGCTAAACCTATTTCACAAAGTGCTCCTGCCTTTAGTGGACAACGTTACTTTGGAACATAGTCCAAACCACTAGCATTAGTGTGGAGAGTGTTGGGGATTCCCTGTTGATGGTGTACGTTGCCAAACTCTACGATTCTACCTGACCAGGGCAGGAGTACACCACATTATTCAATGAGGGGAATATATTACAACTGTATGCCAAGGTGCACCGGCTTCAGGTTTATAACATACACCGCACATGAAGGAGACATTTACTAAAGACTTCCTCTGTAAAGGAAATTCACACTAAAGGTGGCTGGCGGGGATAGTTAGTTCAGTATTTGGACACCAGGGGTCTCTGTGCTACATTGGCATTATGGATAGACGAAATGTGCAAAGTACAGAGAGGCTTGGCATGGATTTGAACCCTGGATCTTCTGTGAGTAAGGCAGAGACATTACACTTGAGCCATGGGGGCTGCTGTATATGACCACCTAGAAAAGACTATATAAACTAGATGTCACTATTCTAACCATATCCTTACATTTATTATTTCAATCATCCTAAACATTATAAATATGCCTATGTCAATATTGTATCTACTGAAAGGATATGCTGAAAATCTAAGTGCTGAAGGAGTTATGAAAAGATTTAATTACTTTTATATATGGATCTAAGGATTTATGTGACAAAGCACTATATATGATCTTATATAGGGTTGAATCATCTGTATCGCAAAAATATGCATGGGACCCCCCTACTATTTTTTCACATATGAAATGTACAAGTATTATGGGATTCTGGTGTGAATATGGCGAAAATCTAATTACTTTGAGTCTATCCCCGCCAGCCACCTTAAATCTAAAAGGATGTCACCAGTCACTGTACAGCAGCTCTTTAGAAGTTGATTGAACATGGCTGTTCTATTCAAATCTTTATTAGTGCTACCTTGTAAGTAGAGTGACATTACAATTGGCCGGTCGTTTCACGCCCAGGGATCAAGGCACAGGACCTAACCAACCCCGCTGGGATCTAATTTGGATCTTTTCACCTGGTCCTGCAGCGCCTGGAGGGCTGCTGAATTGACCACAAGATGGCCAGTCACCGTAGGGAGTCATTAGTGGGCGGGAGGTGTCCGGTGGTCAGTAGTTGGTCAGTGGGAGGTGGCCAGATCACTAAGGTCAAGGGGACAGGTAGGGAGGTGGACTACAATCCGTGCCAGGTAACTCCAGGGTGTCAGCGGCTTCATCACAGAGCACAGGGCGGTCTCCAGGTAGTGGGATACCCCACAGGTGAAGCATGGGACAGGTGTGATAATCACCATCCAGGTGACCACAGGACCAGGAGAAGCCATTATTCTACCTCACTTTGGTCATATCCCAATAAGTATACCTCCACTTCTGATGACCACTGGTCATCATCAGACAGTCCTGACCACTCACCTGTGTCAGGTGTTAAACCAGGTGTGCAATCATCTGGGCTCCCCAGCAATGGTTTAAAATGCACCCGCACCTACAGAGGCCTGGATACAAAAGGACCTAATACAAGGGCAGGCAACAAGCAGAGGCAAACTTGGTGTGGCAATGATCATCTAGACCAGAGAGTCCTCCAAGGCAGTGTGTTTGGGCACCTTAGCCCAAGCAACAATAACTACAGGCACAGTTTCCCATGTGGCCAGACACAAGGTTACATAAAAAAGGTAGGAACTACAAACCAGCAGGCACCTCAGGACCCTAATGTCTTTACAACCACCAGTGTGATCATCAAGAACAGGCAATTCATTTGCTTGTCTAGCGAGAGCTCCTCGTCTGGAAAGGAAGGGTTCTGGAGGGGATGGAAGGGCAAAACCAAGAAGGTCAAATCTTTACATGGTCCAGCCAAGCTTGACAAACCCACAACAAGATTTCATCATGGACTTAAACATAAACAATGGCCAACTAACAATTTATCCAGCCGGCGTTCACCCTGGAGTGCTATTGACACACAAAAGGGCTTAAAACCACAATGTGTTATTGCATCCTCCAGCCCCTACGGTAAGCTAAGTACAAAGGGAGAGGGACAATTGCCAACCACACAAGGACAATACTTAAGTGGGTGTAACACAGACAGACTCTTATCCACAGACTACTACAAACCATACTTGAAATCTAATAAAGTCAGTCCAGTCCAGGACAGGTGTGTTGGAAGGCAGAGTGGTATATCCCCCAGGAGGAGGAAGCCTCCAGGGAGGGTGCTGGAGCATTTCAATCAGGGATTTGATCCAGGTGATGAGCCTGAGTATGGACCCCTTCCTACAGGTAAGGTGAGGACACCTCCCTTACCACACCTTGCATCAGGTGGGAGTCTATTAGGAAGGCCACCCCCTGTCAGGAGGCTCGACAGGTGTTGGTCAACAGGGGAAGCTGGTAGATCTGCACCTAGGAGGAAACCCTGGAAGAAGGAGGTCTCAGGAGATCGTGTAGCAGGTAGACGCCAGGACATCAACTATCTCAGAAGAATCTTGAAGCTGAGGAAAGCAGTGGCAACGTCTTTAGTGAGTACATGAATTAATCTATAGTATATATACTTAGTTTGATCATGCTACCAAAGATTTATCTTTTTGCAAACATGCACACCAACTCCACCTGATGTGCAGTTTCCTCAAGAAAAGATTTCTGTGGGGAGTTCCAAGGAGGGTCCAACTCGAGACCTTCAGATTTGAGGACAGGCTCCCCACCAGCTGAGTTAACCGTGTAGTTGATAGAGGGGCATATTAATAAGGCGGTCATGGTGCAGTCTTGGGAGGGAAGAAATCATTCTTTTTTTCTATTAAATGAATCCTGTGAAAGCCTACTCTACTTTATTTGGTAGGTTATATAAAATGGGCATAACCCTGATTTTAATTCGATTTGTTCAGGATTCTATAAAGCATTCCTTACAAACTATGATATCATAAAGTAGTGTCGATTCCAATATCAATGCCCCCTAATTTGGGCCACTGTACAATCAGTAATAGTATTGCACTGCCGATCACATTGGGATACTTGGTGTAGGCCATCTTCTACCATTAACCACCTGCAATCAAGTCTAATGAGTTTTCCACATGATTTTGACATCGTTAAATACTTGTACTCAGAATAGCAAACTTGCTACCCTGGCAGGCTGATAATTTGATATTAACCAGGAGCAAAATGACTGACACTGGGGTGAACTCTATTTGCCCTTTGCTGTTCAAATTACGGGTTCAATTGGTCAATTTCAGAATGTGTCTTGATAGTGTGGTCTTGACATGCAGAGAGTTCAGGAGGTGAAGCTTTTATGTCAAGTGCAGATGTGACCACCCCACCTCATCATTTAGAGAGTGTCCACAGCGATAGCTGGACTTACGACACTGATACTGCATTTCCAAACGAATATGGCAATTAATCATGGCAGCTGATTATCAAGGGTGCTCTCAGTAATGTTAAGCTAAACAAATGATTGCTACAATTTTACACCAGGGACCTGCATTAGTTTAAAAATGGTCCATACAATAAGGCCTGTCCTTAGCTGCGAACCAGCTCATATAGAGTTGAAAGCTGTTCACCAAAAGTGGTATTAGTTTCCCGTTAGTTTACTACCTACAGGGTGGCAAGGTAGATTGGGGAGGGTCCAGCACCTACAGGTTTTGCCCTGTTGATGACTTCTCTCATGCCCCCTGATCAACGCCCCCTTTATTAAAGACCCCCATCTCTTTTCACAGGTCTGCAGGTGGGTAGTGATATGTACCTAGTCACCATTTGTTAATCCTTTCAGGGCCGCTGATGCATTAATACATCATGCCCATTGGTCGTCATGATGCATGAATGCAGCCCTGGCGAGTAACTCGCCAGGGCTGCATTCATGCACCATGTCGACCCTACGGGGTTGATGCACTCGCAGAGGGTCAGCATTATGCTCCATTGAAATCGCTGGCTAGACTGCTCGCCAGCACTTTATTGGCGCATCATGCCTACTAATGGGCATGATGCACTTCTGCATCAGCGGCATTTAAAGGGTTAACTTAATCGCCTGTTGCCAAGCAGCAGGTAATGTGAATCTCATCCAGGCAGGTAATGCTGACCCTGTGAACCCTTACCTGCTTACCTGTCCCTTCTAACCCACCGTGACAGGCCATTGTCACCCCTCCCTGTCACCCTGCCACCCCCTGACCACAGCCATGACCACCACGGCTCCAGGTGGATGGAAACATGTATCGGGCCTCCTGCCTTAAGGGGGCACTCACCTTTTATTGGTATGTAACAACTGCGAACCTACAGCTCCCCCCCTTCCGGCGATTTGACAGCCCCTTAAAGTTCTACCCTGTTTATCTTTTTAACCTCTCCTATTTTTTCAAGAGTCTGTTGAAAGTCCCCTATTTGAGGCCCCTTTGGGTAACAATATGGGAATTCTATTCAATGATAAATTGGGCAATTTTGGGATGAATGCATACTCAGATTCCCTTTGCCATATACAAAGCTTTTAAGGGCATCGGCAGTCTGTTTCTAAACCTCCAGGTCATTGACAGCCCCTCCCCCCTTTCCCCCTTGGACGTTTCAACAGTTGCAGCCATTGGGGTCGATATTGCAGTTGGTACCAAAACTTACATTGGGTACCCCCCTCCCCCAGGAGGGGCCTCTGTAACCTGTCAGGTTATACCCTGGTCATGCAGATCTCAGTATGGTCATGTGGACGATTAAATTAGCAGGGTAATCTCTGAATCTGTCTCTGACAGTTAGTGTCGGTCTGTCAGTGTCATGTGGCAATAAGGGTTAATCACATGGGGCAATACCCCAGGGTAGACCAGGGTTCAATCCTAGGTACTAACATTGCTATATAGTATTGGATACTGTCATTACAAATATGAATTATATAGTGCTAAATCTTTGGGTTTGTGTATTGTCCCCCAATAAATCATGATATATTTTTAATTCAATGAAGCAAAACTTTATACACATGTAAGAAACACTAAGTTATGCCTGTATGTTTGTAGGTACAGAATGTCTACTCTCACATCCCTCATATAGAATCTACTTCCGCCCGTATGCTATATCTGGTTGTGATTTACACCTGGAAAATGTGCACGATTTGGGCACTACATCTTCAAAGGCCAGCATATGTTTATCAGTCCAATCACTCCCAGACTTCACATTACTCCATGTCTAAATTCAGGCATGAGGACCTATGATACTATGTTCATTGAGAGCGAAAAAAAAACTGAGTTCGTATCAATAGATGCATGAGTCATTTAGAAACTTTTTTTTTTTTTGTCAAAAGGGGATCATGGCTAGTAGTAAAATGTGACATGGCCATGAAAACTACTGTAAAATAATCATCATAATGACTTTTCCCATAAACTTTCAACAGCTTTACAACACCTGTAATGAGGCTACACCTTTACAAGGTGGTGACAGGTAGAGGTGGTCAGTGTAGTACATACACCTGACCTCTATTACCTCCCCACCTGGAGGAACACCACAGGTGATCCCTCCACAGGTGATCTATGGCCACCTTCCTGTCACCTTCACAAATTTGTTCAAGTGATAATCGGATCGCCCTCAGGAAGGGCTGGGCCTCTACACAGGAGCCCCTATACTGCCCCCACATACCTGGGGTCTCTACCTACAAAATGGGAGAGGTCTGACTGTCTGAATGTGTCTCTGTTTAGTACTTTACTCCTTTCATGTCACCTGATTTATGATCAAATGATTTCTGGACGTCTGGTGTGCACCATACCAACTCAGAGGGAATTGGGGGAAGCACAGGTTGAGTCATATCAACATTGGGAGATAATGATCTGCTAGATTTTAAGCCTAAGTAGGGTATTCAGGCCTGAAACCTTAACAAGTCAAACATAAATATAATAGAGGTGTTTGCTCTGGCAGGTCAGTTGGGCTCAATTATGTTGTCATACACTATCAGAATATATAGCATATCAGCGCCCAAACCACTACATCTAAATCCCATTAGGGACCCACTTCCCAGGCCTCACTCCCTCCAGGGCTTCAGCTGACATTAATTTGCCTACTTTATAGAATCCAGGTTATATTTACTACCAGGGATGTCACCTCAGACTCCTGGGTCACCTGCCATGTAGCCATCAGGGAGGGGCTTATACTGAGTAGGCGTGGCAGCAAGCAGAGCGTGGCACCAGATAGGTGCATTTAGTCAGAAAGCAAACTGTCCTCAACACGTGCAAAACGCTTTAGGGACTGACCCTTGTATCATAAAGCCTAGTCTGTGAGGCTGAGGTGGGTGCTGATTTTATTAACAGAACAGGGCCATGTTTTGCATAGCTTCAGAAATCTCTAACCAACTCTGACTGGTTAATGTTGGACCTACTGCTCCCCAACAGCAGCAGCCATCCCAAACCTCATTCTCCACACCCTTCTACTACCACCTCAGTTGGCGACCAGGGATCAAACACCCTGACCAGATATCAGCACCACCTGGAGTAGGCCATCAATCTGACCTTGAGTCTACCCAGAACCCTGGAGGAGCTGCAACCTGAGTGTGGGTATCTGGAAGCACCTGTGTGTTGTCTGTATACAGTGACTGGAGGAGGGAGCTTACAGGAGGAAAGAGGTGGATAGGCATGCTGCATGTTGTCATCCTGTAACACTGTTAACATAGAAGGAGGACTGGATACCATCCTAACCTGCACCTACAGAACATTAATAGTCAACTTAAGGACCCAGAGTCTGACATATATCAAGTACATAGAGGCAAATGTTCATCACGGTATGTGGCTATTTACTACTTACACTTAAATGTCTGAATTATACGTGCACATCTATACGTGCTACTGAATTAGTTTTAGCATGCACTTATAAATAGCCTTGGTGAGACATATGTTTGCAATTTCTAGGAAATTATGGGTTATGTTTTTCACGGGTTGTGAATTCATTAATCATAAAGGTCATTGAATACTGTGTTTAATGCATCTACACAAATAGAATGCCATCAGCTCATTTACATAAAAAATAACAGTCGCAAGTGAACCTGAAGGTATTGAGTAGATTGTTTATTGTGATGTTAAAAGGTTGGGGAGGTTGATGTCCACAGCACTGGTAAGTAGGTTTCTGTTTCAGATATAATCCATGTTGCCCCCCTGGGTGAAATATGTGATAGGATTAGCCTTTAGTTTCAGAATGAATGAAACAATCAGTTGGAGAATTCACTACATGTATTTTGTCAGGGAGAGGTTATGTCGGGAGGGGGGGGGGGCGTCCCCCTCCAAGCCACAAACGGGAGCCCGAACTTCTGAGGTGACCGAATTCGGCAATACTGTAATCAGATTGACGAGGTTTCTACACAAAGAAAGCTTAGTTCCCACACACATATCATACACGACCAAAAAGGAATCGCTAAAATTCCTCAATAACATTACGTGGTGGACAAAACAGAGCGCAACACAGAGTCAGTGTCAATCTATCTCTGGCTCTGCAAATTCTTTGATGGAGCCAGACAGCCTTTCCCTTAGTGTCTCTTCTGGACCTGAAAGAATAAAAAAAGCTTTCCTGGTAGAACTGCATTATATTAGCCATTTTAAAAGGAATGTTTTCCAGTCAAATATTACAATTCAAAATATACATTTGGTGGATATGAAAAATGTGCCTTCAGGTAATGGCAAACAGATGTCTGGTCCTGAAAAAAATATGACAAAATACATCATTTCTACACAGATAGTACCATTGTTAATCATCCTTATGTAGCCAGACGGAGGTCCTGCTTATCACCATACCCACACATGCAGACCATTATCCTTCTTTCATCACATCATGTTCCAGTCCATCCCAAAGAAAACCTCTCTCATCCTGAAAGATATTCTTTCCTGCAGATTTATATTCATGCAGCAGCTATAGGTTCATCTTCAACATACCTCAGTCACTTACTCGTTTCTGTATGGCCTATCACTTGCTGTTTTAACCAGTGTTTATGATTACTTTATCCAAACTACCGTAATACCCCGCGTATAAGACGCACCCCGCGTATAATGTGCACCTACACCTTGTACATGAAGGAGAAGAAAAAATTATCATAACTTCTGTTCTAATCAATGGATTTTCGAAATTCAAAGATCTATGGCCATCTCAGGGCTTCCCCTATCCCTTCCTAATGCTGTTCAGATACATGGGAATATTGGGAACATTTTGAGAAAAACCTCCCCTCAAATATTCTGTTCCTGTATGGCGTATCAGGGGTCCATCCTCGTGTATAAGACGCGCCTTATATATGAGGTATTACGGTAATTTGAAAATAAAAGTAATCATTTTAAGCCGATTACCAGTGATTACCTTCCCATTTGCTCTGGGCTGGCCAACAAATGCTCCAAGATCACTTTGACACATGTGCATTACTTATTCATTATCAACAATATGGGCAATTTCTAAGACCTCCATTTCCTTCTCTTTCTTCCATTTCCTACTCGCTTTCAATGTTAACTACACGCCCAAGGGACCAGGCCCTTCAGCAACCCATTGGCTTATACGTTCAAGGTAATAAAATTCAGATTCCCCTATCCCAGGTAAACCCAGAGGGGTACAGATCTTCCCAGCAGTGCTGAGGTTGGAGGACAAATTGCTGGTAACGACATTTTAAAGTCAGAAGTCGGTTTTGTAGAAAAGGGGGGGAGGTCGGTCAGGTCGTACCCGCAGGGTCAAATTACAGGTGGTTACAAGATCAGCCGCCAGGTGAGTTCGTGTAGAGGTCAGCCCTTAAAGGGCAACATATTACCTTAAAATCCCTGCTCCTTGGATATCATATTCGATAATGCACTCTGCAGTGGTAAGTTGAGTCTCCTGGGCTGCATAGGTGCATTATTCCAACTTCTTGACAGCATCAACCCAGTAGGGCCAACCTTTCAGTCCACCTAGGGCTGCATTTATGGATAATGCCAACTAATGGGCCTCATAAATTAAAAGAATATGCTGTCCCTAAAGTTCTAAGGTATGGTACAGTCATCATAAAGATGAATGTACAATACAGGTCTTTAACTATGTGGGTTAATACTCTACTTTAAAAGGTCGCTGTAGATACAGTTATATCTCATGGAAATAAAACAAAAGGAAAGGAAAGGGACATAAAGGAATGGGAGAAATCGGTCAATTTTGAAAGGGGGAAGGATTCTAACAAATCATGCGACATCTTGAATGATATCTACACACTTAATTCTGCCCACTACCTGCAGAACTTAAAAACACCCCACCTCCAACAACTGTTCATATTTGAACAAAGTTTAGAAAAAAGAACATTCATAATCAGCAATATTAGATGACAGGCATTCGGGAGCCCCATGTATAGTAGAGACATACTAATAGTCTATAGCCTATTCATAATAAGTCAACACCAATGTTGTTAAACCCTGAGAAAGTAAAGGACATCTGACTTTCTTTTTCCATATCACACAAACACTAGTCCATGCTCTTCTATAACAGGCCACTTGACAGTTGTAAAGGCCCCACATCAACTTTCCTCCTTTCCTCCAACCCACATGTTCCCCAAACACAGAGATACACCCTCCATTAGTGTACCCACAAGTCAAAGACTATCCCTGTATAATAACTTGGGAGACACTTGATCATGTTTCCCTCTATTCCTTGGGTGTTCATGGATATGCTGTACACCGTGGAGGCCTCCAGTGGGAACCGTACAAGTGTGTCAGGGGTGCAGACACCACTGACAAGCCACCACTGACAACGTTACAATAGGATCGAACAAAAGAAGCAGACACTGGATCTTTGCCTTTGGATCTACTGCTTTTAGATCTTTCTGAGATCTATAGGCGATGACTGCCCCCCTTATCCATTTCCTCCAGCTCCTGTGAACCCTGAGTTTTGCGGTCAGGTCAACTTGAGGTGTCAAGCTTAATGTGGCGTGCTTAACTTAACCATTTAAGATCCGCTGATGCATTAACCCATCATGATGCATGAATGCAGCCCTGGCGAGTAACTAGCCTAGGCTGCATACATACATCATGCTGACCCTACGGGGCTGATACACCCCAGATGGTCGGCATGATGCTCTAATGAAGTGCTGGCGAGCAGACTCGCCACTACTTCATTGGTGTATCATGCTGACCAATGGGCATGGTACATGTATACCTACAAGAGCGGCCCTTAGAGGGGTAAGTATTGGCAGGGCAGGTACCTAATGCTATGTCTTACACTGGTTAAGATGGAGAGATATTATCATTAGGAATCCTAGAACTTAACGTGTGACAAGTGTGGCTCACTGACAGCTAAAGTTGTCTTAAGTGGGGCTATTTTAGTTTATGTTTCAGCCAATCATGCCTGTAAGTGTGTATATATCTACCTATCAAGGATAAAGTGGTTAAACACAATGACATAGTACAAACTATAAATTTAGTGCGTGTATGTGATGTTAAAACATCACCATTCTCTTTTTATGTATCAAAATGTTCCCTCTGTAAATCTACTGGGAAAAGAAAGATTTAAGTTTAGACTGCTGTTCAGCTACTTGAATGCCACATACATCTACAAAAAATGCAAGATGAAATGTGGACAAATGTCTGAGTAAACAGTTTATGCGAGTACTCAGGTCCAAACATCATAGAAAATAAGGAGACAGTTACAATTTCATTGGCCGAAAGGAAATGAGGGATCCGAGGAATTTAAGGGTCGAGGTATAGTGAGGGTAGACTCTAAAAATAGTAACTAAGTAATGTATGGGCTAACAGGCACTGAATGAGGTGCCTGTTAGCCCATACCTTACTAAGTTTATTACACGATTAATCAATAAAAAATCAATAAATAATCAATAGAATATCAATAAAAACAAGTTGAAAACAAAAATCCTTCCCCGGGACGCGAAGCCTGCCATAGTGTTTCTACACGATCGGTACACACAGCTCAGCGCCCGGCAGCAGACAGCGACAGCCCCGGTCTCAGCTAGCCTTGGCAGCGGCACGTGGCGAAAAATAGTGTATGTACATGATCGGTACACACACCTCGTCGCCCGGCAGCGGACAGCGACAGCGCACACGGTGAAAAAAGATGCCTCTCGCTGTTATGTTTGTGTATAATACACCTCCTTGTCCGACAGCGA